>OW443295.2:10000-5010000 GCA_937001585.2 Brachylomia viminalis
ACTTCATCTGGGCCTTGACCTCGATCCTGACGCCCTCCACTATAATGTGGCCGTCGGGAGGGATGCGCTGCCGTGGACCGTGAAAATACACGGCCTCGGTTTTGTGCAGCGCAACCTTCAGTCCGAGGCGGCGAATCCTTCCTGCCACTAAGGATCCGCCGGCAGAGGCCAGACTGGCCGCCTCCCTGAAGTCCCTCCCCCGGGCGACGAGGAGGGTGTCCATCCGCGTAACAGATGACGCTCGTGCCACGGAGGAGGGTTCCCCGCAGTAGCCAGTCGAATCCAATGTTCCACAGCAGTGGTCCTAGGACCGACCCCTGTGGAACACCAGACTCTGCGCCGTATCGCCTCACTGTGGCCGTTTTGTCTGCGAGGAGGACCACCCGGTCCTCCAAGTAGCTGGCCAAGAGTCGGCGCAGGTACTGAGGCACTCCGTGGTACCGGAGCGCCTCCAAGATTGTCGAGTGGGGGACGGAGTTGAAGGCGTTGGCTATGTCGAATGACACCGCCAACACTCCGTCGCCCGCCTCCACGGCCTCCCTCACCTGGCCCTTGAGTAGGGCCAGCGCGTCGACCGTCGAACGACCCCGTCGGAAAACCGAATTGGGCGTCCGACAGGTCCGGCCCCACCGTCCTCAGCAGGCTCTTTAGCCGGTCGGCGATTATCCCCTCGAACAACTTACCGACCTCATCGAGCAAGACGATGGGCCGGTAAGCCGAGGGGGAGTCCGCCGGGCGTCCCTCCTTTCGGAGCAGGCATAGCCGCCCCTCCTTCCAAGGTTTCGGGAACCTCCCAGTCGTAAAACACGCGCTGAACAGGTCCCGAAACCTCTCCTCCATCTGTAAGGCGGCGATGGCCACCACCCGTGCGGGAACGCCGTCCGGCCCTGGGGCTGTGTTCTTTGCGCGGAGGTGTAGAGTCCCCGCGCAAAGTTCCACCGCCGTAACCGGTGGGACCTCCTCCTCCGGCGGAGCCGCCTCCCGCGGGGGATCCATCACTGGCGGGGTGAAGTCGGTCCTGGACGGAAACAGGGACCGGACCACCCCGTCCAGCAGTGCCGGCTCGAGGGTCTCCGTCAGTGGAAGACCACAGTGGCGCAGTTTATTCCGCGCCGCCTTGTATGGTCTTCCAAATGGGTCCCTGTCGAGACCCTCTAACATCTCGGCTCTCGCCGAATCTTCGGCCGCGCGCATTGCCGACTTGAGGACAGTCTTTGCGTCAACGTACGCGGCATAGAGGGCCTCCTCGTTGGTGGGGTCTCGGTGCCTGCGCCTTCGACTCCGCGTGTAGGCCCTCCTGGCTGCCACGCAGGCGTTCGGAGCCCCGCCAGTTCCTCCGACCACCAATAGACGGCGCGGCGGGGAGCTGGGCGGCGAGACCGGGGCATGCTGGAGTTGCACACCTCGGTCAGCGACCCTCCTCAGCTGAGCCGCTGCGGCGTCCACGTCCAGGACCTCGACAGGAGGTGCGAGCCAGTCCTGGACGAACGCCGCCTCCTCCGCAGCCTCTCGGTCCAGGCGGGTGAGAGCCCACCGTGGGAACGCAGATTGGCCCGAGCCTGGAGCAATTCCCCGGGAGCTCTGGGTGGAGCTGATGTCGAACCGCACATATCGGTGGTCCGACAAGGTCTCCACCATCTCCACCCGCCAGTTCACGACGTGGGCGGCTAGCACGGGGGTGGCAAACGATACGTCGACCACTGATCCTCCCCGTTGCCGCACACACGTGTGAACGGTCCCTCTGTTCAGGAGGGACACACCGCACGACGCCGCCCAAAACTCCACGGCGCGTCCCCGGACGTTGCAGGACCCGGCCGGGTTGCCCCAGGCCGTCGACTTGGCGTTCAGGTCACCCAGTACGGCGACCTGGCGTGGCGCCGCCCTCCCGACCACCGCGGTGAGGATTTCGAGAAAGTTCTCGAAATCCGAGAGAGGGCGGTTCGGGGAGAAATAGACGCCCACAAGGGCTAATTCTCCCCACGCGGCGGCCACGTATCCCGGTCCCCTCTCTAAGAGCGAGAGGGGAGGGGAGTCCGTGGAAGACCGCGTCACCAATGCCACCAAGCCGTCCCGATCGCCCAGCCAACGGCCAGGGACTGAGTACGGCTCGGCGACAGCCGCCACGTCCACCAACCACTCGGCCATGGTCTGCATCAGCAGATCCTGGGCCGCTCTGCAGTGGTTGGTGTTCGCCTGGAGGATGCGATGCTTGACCGAACTATCCATCGACAGACATCGCACCCCCTTCCACAACCGCCGCCGATGTCCCAGCCTCAGGGACGGCAACGGTGGCAGCGACAGGCCGGATCAGCGCCTGTGCTTTGCCCTTCTTAGGGGGAGGATTGCACTTCCTCCCCATCATCACGTGGCCTGCCGGGCAGCCACTGGCGGCACACACCGCACAGTGCGGCGTGGCGGCCTCGCAGGAGGCCGACTTGTGGCCTTCCTTGCCACAGCGGAAGCATTTGTCCGCCCTGTCGACCTCGGACGGACAAAGGGCCCGAGTGTGTCCGACTCCAAGACACTTGTAGCAGCGCAGAGGCTGGGCTGCAAGTGCCCGGACTACACCCGAGCTGAACCCGACAGTCAGACCGTCCTTGGCTAGGACGGCTGCAGCTGCGGCGACTGGGCACTCGAGGCGAATGGTGCCCATCGCCGCCGCGGCCGGGCCTGATGGCCCGACCTTGCACCGCTGTGACGCCACAGCCCCCCATCGCAGCGACCGCCGCCACCACCTCCTCTTTGGTGACCGAGTCGTCGAGGTCGGTCACCTCCAAGGCCACTGACTTTACGGGCCTGGTGACCTTGGCCGCGTCGGCGATGACCTCTCGCAGCTTGGTTGCGAAGAGGTCCGCGTTGGCGCCGCCCTGAGCCCCCGGGAACTCGAACATTCGAGCCCCGGCCTGGGTTCGGCGGCAGGAGACTGTGCCGATCCCCAGCTGGGTGGGATCGGCGTTGGCACGCGCCCGCATCATTACGGACGCGTACGTCTCCCCCCGCTCCACAGCCTCAGCGGTGAGCGTCACCACTACGGCTGCGGTCTTCGGAGGAACCAGCTTCCTCTTTGACTTGGCGGCGGGGGCCCCATTAGCTGCAGGAGCAACAGCGGGAGCAGCGGCGTTGGGCTTCGGGGCCGACGTCTTTCCCTTCCCCTTTCCCTTGCCTGTTTTCTCAGGCGGGCCGATAGGGGTGGTGGCGGGGGTGGCAGGGGCAGCCACCGTCTTGGCCTTCTTTTTGCCCTTTTTCACCTTCGTCCACCCTTGCTGGTTCGATGGGGTGGTGGACGGAAGGTGGGCGTCCTGGGAGGACAGCTCAGGCTGGCGTGGCCTACTGTCCGCCGCGAGCGGCGGTCGCAGGCGTTTCTCCGGCAAGAGCCTGTCCTCTATGCCCGCAAGACAGGCTCTCGTGAAGGCCCTTTCCTCCATTACGACCTTGCGGATTACATCCTCAAGGTTGGAGGGCGGGGCCTCAGCCGCTGGTCTCGGCTCGGACACCTTAGTATTTGGCCGGGCCGTGGCTTCAGCCAGCTTCAGATGAAGCTGGCTGACCTCTGACTGCAGGCGATCGACTTTCGCCTGCAGTTGCCGCGTTTCGTCGGACGCCTTGCGTTGCACCAGCTCTCCGACGATGCAGCGCATGCTCGCGGCCCTGCATTTAAGGGACTTTTGAAAAGTCCCTTTTAAGTTAGAGGACTTAGAGGCGACTGCCACTATCTCCTCTTCGTCCTCCTCAGCCATCAGCTGCAGCTCCGCAAGGGAGTGGTCCGCATAGTGGACGCGGGACGCGCCGTACCCGGACTTGGCCCGGGCGGCGTGCGTCCGTTGCTCCGTGGCCGCAACCCGCTCCTCCAGGTCTTGCTGGACCTGCGCCCGCCGCGACAGGTCCAACTGACGTTGGGCTTCCGCCAGACCCACGTCGTGGGTGTCAGACACCGGCCTCTTGGCCCTCGGCTGTGACGCAGTGTCCGAGGAACCCCCAGACCCCTTCCGCTGATAAGCCCGCTTCATTGTGTCCCGGCGAGCAATCGCCGAACCACACGACATGATGGACTCGTCGTCGGAGTCCAGCAACTCGCCCGCCGAGCTATAGAAGCTAGTCGCAGACGGCGCGCGGCTAGCCTCTGATGCCGAGGCACCCTCAGATTGGCCCTGAGAAGGGCCTTTTGGTTGGCCCTGAGAAGGGCCTTTTGGGTGGCCCTGAGAAGGGCCTTTTGGTTGGCCCTGAGAAGGGCCTTTTGCTTGGCCCTGAGAAGGGCCTTTTGGTTGGCCCTGAGAAGGGCCTTTTTTAAAACGCCCGGAGGCGGTCCTCAATTGCTTTGGCATAGCCTCCGCAGGTGTCGTAGATGCCGACATGAAATAAAATTGGATAATAGGATAAAATACGCTACGACTGCACAGTGCACTTTAGCCGAACACCGGTCTGCCACTCCGTTACGGTGGTCAGAACCGGGTCGTTGCCCAGGGGACGCGACGTGGACGCAAGCACTGTGGGGTGGTCCCCCAACCTAACCTAACCTAACCTAACCTAACCTAACCTTTTTTTTTTTTTTTTTTTTTTTTTTTTTTTTTTTTTTTTTTTTTTTTTGTTTGCGCTGGGAAAAATGCATTACGCATGCCCACCCGTCGGGGGACGGGAGGGGTATGTGGGACTCCCCGGTAGAACCGGTATACCCACTAAACAACCCAGCGGCATTCCCGCATCGTCTGAGTGGAGGGGGACTGGGAATCGGCAGAGCCTTTCCATCCTGCCCCCCGCCGACGACCGCCCGCCTTTACGGCGGGCCCGGCGGGCCCCTCCCGTCGGGGGGGAGGGGCCCAGGAATGACTGACGACGTGGGTGGTGGACAGTGCAATGCAGGAGAAGGCGCCCCCGCGCCTGTCTCCCGCTGTTCACCACCTGGAGGCGCGTGACGACGATCATACAACCGCCGTCTCACGCCCCGTCTTCGCCTGCGGAGCGGCGCCGCGAGAGGGTCTTCCTCCCGCACGCGCTCCGCCGCCTCCTTCTGTGACATTACCTCTTCGCAGAAGGAGGCGACCGCTGCCCAGGCCCCCTCGCTTTCCAGCATCGAGTTGATGACGCCGGGAAGCGAGAGGTCCTGCCCGACCGCTGCGACCAAAGGTAGGCGCAGCTCGGACCAGGCCGGGCACACCTCGAGGGTGTGCTGTGCCGTGTCCTCCGCCGCGCCACAGTCGTGGCACGACGGGGTCTCCTCCCTTTGGATCCGGTGCAGGTGCGATCCGAAGCATCCGTGGCCGGACAACACCTGCACCAGACGGAAAGAGAGGAAACCGTGGGACCGCTCGAGCCAATCCTTCAGGACCGGCCCGAGCGCGTCCAGTGTTCGGCGGCCGAATGCGGCAGTGGCGAGGTCCTCCGTCCAATGATGGACGATTGCGTCCTTCGCCTCTTGCCGCACGGCCTCCCGCTCTTCTGCGACGGGGGGCTCCCCGAGCGCCTTGCGGCGCGCCGTCCATTCGTACACTCTGGTCAGCACCCACGCCTCGAGCTCCCAAGGAGGGGTGCCGGCCAGAGCGCACGCCGCAGAGAAGCCTACCGAGCGGTAGGCCCTCGCCACCCGTAGTGCAATGGCCCTTTGGGGCCTGCGGATGGCCGTGGCGTTCTCCCGTCTGTGGAGGGAGTCTGCCCAGATTGGGGCCCCGTAAAGGGCCATGCTCCTGAGGATGCCGGCATACAAGCGCCGGCATCGTGCCTTCGGACCCCCCAGATTCGGGAGGAGCCACGACAAGGCGTTCGCGGCCTTCAGCAGGCGCGTCGACAGCCCGCTAAAGTGTGGGCCGAAGCGCCACCTGCTGTCAAGGACAAGGCCCAAGTACTTCATCTGGGCCTTGACCTCGATTCTGACGCCCTCCACTATAATGTGGCCGTCGGGAGGGATGCGCTGCCGTGGACCGTGAAAATACACGGCCTCGGTTTTGTGCAGCGCAACCCTCAGTCCGAGGCGGCGAATCCTTCCTGCCACTAAGGATCCGCCGGCCGAGGCCAGACTGGCCGCCTCCCTGAAGTCCCTCCCCCGGGCGACGAGGAGGGTGTCATCCGCGTAACAGATGACGCTCGTGCCACGGAGGAGGGTTCCCCGCAGGAGCCAGTCGAATCCAATGTTCCACAGCAGTGGTCCTAGGACCGACCCCTGTGGAACACCGGACTCTGCGCCGTATCGCCTCACTGCAGCCGTCTTGTCCGAGAGGAGGACCACCCGGTCCTCCAAGTAGCTGGCCAAGAGTTGGCGCAGGTACTGAGGCACTCCGTGGTATCGGAGCGCCTCCAAGATTGTCGAGTGGGGGACGGAGTTGAAGGCGTTGGCTATGTCGAATGACACCGCCAACACTCCGTCGCCCGCCTCCACGGCCTCCCTCACCTGGCCCTTGAGTAGGGCCAGCGCGTCGACCGTCGAACGACCCCGTCGGAAACCGAATTGGGCGTCCGACAGGTCCGGCCCCACCGTCCTCAGCAGGCTCTTTAGCCGGTCGGCAATTATCCCCTCGAACAACTTACCGACCTCATCGAGCAAGACGATGGGCCGGTAAGCCGAGGGGGAGTCCGCCGGGCGTCCCTCCTTTCGGAGCAGGCATAGCCGCCCCTCCTTCCAAGGTTTCGGGAACCTCCCAGTCGTAAGACACGCGCTGAAGAGGTCCCGAAACCTCTCCTCCATCTGTGAGGCGGCGATGGCCACCACCCGTGCGGGAACGCCGTCCGGCCCTGGGGCTGTGTTCTTTGCGCGGAGGTGTAGAGTCCCCGCGCAAAGTTCCACCGCCGTAACCGGGGGGACCTCCTCCTCCGGCGGAGCCGCCTCCCGCGGGGGATCCATCACTGGCGGGGTGAAGTCTGTCCTGGACGGAAACAGGGACCGGACCACCCCGTCCAGCAATGCCGGCTCGAGGGTCTCCGTCAGTGGAAGACCACAGGGGCGCAATTTGTTCCGCGCCGCCTTGTATGGTCTTCCAAATGGGTCCCTGTCGAGACCCTCCAACATCTCGGCTCTCGCCGAATCTTCGGCCGCGCGCATGGCCGACTTCAGGACCGTCTTTGCCGCGACGTACGTGGCATAGAGGGCCTCCTCGCTGGTGGGGTCTCGGTGCCTGCGCCTTCGACTCCGCGTGTAGGCCCTCCTGGCCGCCACGCAGGCGGTTCTGAGCCCCGCCAGTTCCTCCGACCACCAATAGACGGCGCGGCGGGGAGCTGGGCGGCGAGACCGGGGCATGCTGGAGTTGCACACCTCGGTCAGCGACCTCCTCAGCTGAGCCGCTGCGGCGTCCACGTCCAGGACCTCGACAGGAGGCGCGAGCCAGTCCTGGACGAACGCCGCCTAACCTAACCTAACCTAACCTAACCTAACCTAACCTAACCTAACCTAACCTAACCTAACCTAACCTAACCTAACCTAACCTAACCTAACCTAACCTAACCTAACCTAACCTAACCTAACCTAACCTAACCTAACCTAACCTAACCTAACCTAACCTAACCTAACCTAACCTAACCTAACCTAACCTAACCTAACCTAACCTAACCTTTTTTTTTTTTTTTTTTTTTTTTTTTTTTTTTTTTTGTTTGCGCTGGGAAAAATGCATTACGCATGCCCACCCATCGGGGGACGGGTGGGGTATGTGGGACTCCCCGGTAGAACCGGTATACCCACTAAACAACCCAGCGGCATTCCCGCATCGTCTGAGTGGAGGGGGACTGGGAATCGGCAGAGCCTTTCCATCCTGCCCCCCGCCGACGACCGCCCGCCTTTACGGCGGGCCCGGCGGGCCCGTCCCGTCGGGGGGGAGGGGCCCAGGAATGACTGACGACGTGGGTGGTGAACAGTGCAATGCAGGAGAAGGCGCCCCCGCGCCTGTCTCCCGCTGTTCACCACCTGGAGGCGCGTGACGACGATCATACAACCGCCGTCTCACGCCCCGTCTTCGCCTGCGGAGCGGCGCCGCGAGAGGGTCTTCCTCCCGCACGCGCTCCGCCGCCTCCTTCTGTGACATTACCTCTTCGCAGAAGGAGGCGACCGCTGCCCAGGCCCCCTCGCTTTCCAGCATCGAGTTGACGACGCCGGGAAGCGAGAGGTCCTGCCCGACCGCTGCGACCAAAGGTAGGCGCAGCTCGGACCAGGCCGGGCACACCTCGAGGGTGTGCTGTGCCGTGTCCTCCGCCGCGCCACAGTCGTGGCACGACGGGGTCTCCTCCCTTTGGATCCGATGCAGGTGCGATCCGAAGCACCCGTGGCCGGACAACACCTGCACCAGACGGAAAGAGAGGAAACCGTGGGACCGCTCGAGCCAATCCTTCAGGACCGGCCCGAGCGCGTCCAGTGTTCGGCGGCCGAATGCGGCAGTGGCGAGGTCCTCCGTCCAGTGATGGACGATTGCATCCTTCGCCTCTTGCCGCACGGCCTCCCGCTCCTCTGCGGCGGGGGGCTCCCCGAGCGCCTTACGGCGCGCCGTCCATTCGTACACTCTGGTCAGCACCCACGCCTCGAGCTCCCAAGGAGGGGTGCCGGCCAGAGCGCACGCCGCAGAGAAGCCCACCGAGCGGTAGGCCCTCGCCACCCGCAGTGCAATGGCCCTTTGGGGCCTGCGGATGGCCGTGGCGTTCTCCCGCCTGTGAAGGGAGTCTGCCCAGATTGGGGCCCCGTAAAGGGCCATGCTCCTGAGGATGCCGGCATACAAGCGCCGGCATCGCGCCTTCGGTCCCCCCAGATTCGGGAGGAGCCACGACAAGGCGTTCGCGGCCTTCAGCAGGCGCGTCGACAGACCGCTAAAGTGTGGGCCGAAGCGCCACCTGCTGTCGAGGACAAGGCCCAAGTACTTCATCTGGGCCTTGACCTCGATCCTGACGCCCTCCACTATAATGTGGCCGTCGGGAGGGATGCGCTGCCGTGGACCGTGAAAATACACGGCCTCGGTTTTGTGCAGCGCAACCTTCAGTCCGAGGCGGCGAATCCTTCCTGCCACTAAGGATCCGCCGGCAGAGGCCAGACTGGCCGCCTCCCTGAAGTCCCTCTCCCGGGCGACGAGGAGGGTGTCATCCGCGTAACAGATGACGCTCGTGCCACGGAGGAGGGTTCCCCGCAGTAGCCAGTCGAATCCAATGTTCCACAGCAGTGGTCCTAGGACCGACCCCTGTGGAACACCAGACTCTGCGCCGTATCGCCTCACTGTGGCCGTTTTGTCTGCGAGGAGGACCACCCGGTCCTCCAAGTAGCTGGCCAAGAGTCGGCGCAGGTACTGAGGCACTCCGTGGTACCGGAGCGCCTCCAAGATTGTCGAGTGGGGGACGGAGTTGAAGGCGTTGGCTATGTCGAATGACACCGCCAACACTCCGTCGCCCGCCTCCACGGCCTCCCTCACCTGGCCCTTGAGTAGGGCCAGCGCGTCGACCGTCGAACGACCCCGTCGGAAACCGAATTGGGCGTCCGACAGGTCCGGCCCCACCGTCCTCAGCAGGCTCTTTAGCCGGTCGGCGATTATCCCCTCGAACAACTTACCGACCTCATCGAGCAAGACGATGGGCCGGTAAGCCGAGGGGGAGTCCGCCGGGCGTCCCTCCTTTCGGAGCAGGCATAGCCGCCCCTCCTTCCAAGGTTTCGGGAACCTCCCAGTCGTAAAACACGCGCTGAAGAGGTCCCGAAACCTCTCCTCCATCTGTGAGGCGGCGATGGCCAACACCCGTGCGGGAACGCCGTCCGGCCCTGGGGCTGTATTCTTTGCGCGGAGGTGTAGAGTCCCCGCGCAAAGTTCCACCGCCGTAACCGTGGGCACCTCCTCCTCCGGCGGAGCCGCCTCCCGCGGGGGATCCATCACTGGCGGGGTGAAGTCGGTCCTGGACGGAAACAGGGACCGGACCACCCCGTCCAGCAGTGCCGGCTCGAGGGTCTCCGTCAGTGGAAGACCACAAGGGCGCAGTTTATTCCGCGCCGCCTTGTATGGTCTTCCAAATGGGTCCCTGTCGAGACCCTCCAGCATCTCGGCTCTCGCCGAATCTTCGGCCGCGCGCATGGCCGACTTCAGGACCGTCTTTGCCGCGACGTACGTGGCATAGAGGGCCTCCTCGCTGGTGGGGTCTCGGTGCCTGCGCCTTCGACTCCGCGTGTAGGCCCTCCTGGCCGCCACGCAGGCGGTTCGGAGCCCCGCCAGTTCCTCCGACCACCAATAGACGGCGCGGCGGGGAGCTGGGCGGCGAGACCGGGGCATGCTGGAGTTGCACACCTCGGTCAGGGACCTCCTCAGCTGAACCGCTGCGGCGTCCACGTCCAGGACCTCGACAGGAGGCGCGAGCCAGTCCTGGACGAACGCCGCCTCCTCTGCAGCCTCTCGGTCCAGGCGGGTGAGAGCCCACCGTGGGAACGCAGATTGGCCCGAGCCTGGAGCAATTCCCTGGGAGCTCTGGGTGGAGCTGATGTCGAACCGCACATATCGGTGGTCCGACAAGGTCTCCACCATCTCCACCCGCCAGTTCACGACGCGGGCGGCTAGCACGGGGGTGGCAAACGAGACGTCGACCACTGATCCTCCCCGTTGCCGCACACACGTGTGAACGGTCCCTCTGTTCAGGAGGGACACACCGCACGACGCCGCCCAAAACTCCACGGCGCGTCCCCGGACGTTGCAGGACCCGGCCGGGTTGCCCCAGGCCGTCGACTTGGCGTTCAGGTCACCCAGTACGGCGACCTGGCGTGGCGCCGCCCTCCCGACCACCGCGGTGAGGATTTCGAGAAAGTTCTCGAAATCCGAGAGAGGGCGGTTCGGGGAGAAATAGACGCCCACAAGGGCTAATTCTCCCCACGCGGCGGCCACGTATCCCGGTCCCCTCTCTAAGAGCGAGAGGGGAGGGGAGTCCGTGGAAGACCGCGTCACCAATGCCACCAAGCCGTCCCGATCGCCCAGCCAACGGCCAGGGACTGAGTACGGCTCGGCGACCGCCGCCACGTCCACCAACCACTCGGCCATTGTCTGCATCAGCAGATCCTGGGCCGCTCTGCAGTGGTTGGTGTTCGCCTGGAGGATGCGATGCTTGACCGAACTATCCATCGACAGACATCGCACCCCCTTCCACAACCGCCGCCGATGTCCCAGCCTCAGGGACGGCAACGGTGGCAACGACAGGCCGGATCAGCGCCTGCGCTTTGCCCTTCTTAGGGGGAGGATTGCACTTCCTCCCCATCATCACGTGGCCTGCCGGGCAGCCACTGGCGGCACACACCGCACAATGCGGCGTGGCGGCCTCGCAGGAGGCCGACTTGTGGCCTTCCTTGCCACAGCGGAAGCATTTGTCCGCCCTGTCGACCTCGGACGGACAAAGGGCCCGAGTGTGTCCGACTCCAAGACACTTGTAGCAGCGCAGAGGCTGGGCTGCAAGTGCCCGGACTACACCCGAGCTGAACCCGACAGTCAGCCGTCCCTTGGCTAGGACGGCTGCAGCTGCGGCGACTGGGCACTCGAGGCGAATGGTGCCCATGCCGCCGCGGCCGGGCCTGATGGCCCGACCTTGCACCGCTGTGACGCCACAGCCCCCCATCGCAGCGACCGCCGCCACCACCTCCTCTTTGGTGACCGAGTCGTCGAGGTCGGTCACCTCCAAGGCCACAGACTTTACGGGCCTGGTGACCTTGGCCGCGTCGGCGATGACCTCTCGCAGCTTGGTTGCGAAGAGGTCCGCGTTGGCGCCGCCCTGAGCCCCCGGGAACTCGAACATTCGAGCCCCGGCCTGGGTCCGGCGGCAGGATACTGTGCCGATCCCCAGCTGGGTGGGATCGGCGTTGGCACGCGCCCGCATCATTACGGACGCGTACGTCTCCCCCCGCTCCACAGCCTCAGCGGTGAGCGTCACCACTACGGCTGCGGTCTTCGGAGGAACCAGCTTCCTCTTTGACTTGGCGGCGGGGGCCCCATTAGCTGCAGGAGCAGCAGCGGGAGCAGCGGCGTTGGGCTTCGGGGCCGACGTCTTCCCCTTCCCCTTTCCCTTGCCTGTTTTCTGAGGCGGGCCGGGAGGGGTGGTGGCGGGGGTGGCAGGGGCAGCCACCGTCTTGGACTTCTTTTTGCCCTTTTTCACCTTCGTCCACCCCTGCTGGTTGGATGGGGTGGTGGACGGAAGATGGGCGTCCTGGGAGGACAGCTCAGGCTGGCGTGGCCGACTGTCCGCCGCGAGCGGCGGTCGCAGGCGTTTCTCCGGCAAGAGCCTGTCCTCTATGCCCGCAAGACAGGCTCTCGTGAAGGCCCTTTCCTCCATTACGACCTTGCGGATTACATCCTCAAGGTTGGAGGGCGGGGCCTCAGCCGCTGGTCTCGGCTCGGACACCTTAGTATTTGGCCGGGCCGTGGCTTCAGCCAGCTTCAGATGAAGCTGGCTGACCTCTGACTGCAGGCGATCGACTTTCGCCTGCAGTTGCCGCGTTTCGTCGGTAGCCTTCCGCTGCACCAGCTCCCCGACTATGCCGCGCATGCTCGCGGCCCTACATTTAAGGGACTTTTGGAATGTCCCTTTTAAATTGGAGGACTTGGAGGCGACTGCCACTATCTCCTCTTCGTCCTCCTCAGCCATCAACTGCAGCTCCGCCAGGGAGTGGTCCGCGTAGTGGACGCGGGACGCGCCGTACCCGGATTTGGCCCGGGCGGCGTGCGTCCGTTGCTCCGTGGCCGCAACCCGCTCCTCCAGGTCTTGTTGGACCTGCGCCCGTCGAGACAGGTCCAACTGGCGTTGGGCTTCTGCCAGACCCACGTCGTGGGTGTCAGACACCGGCCTCTTGGCCCTCGGCTGTGACGCCGTGTCCGAGGAACCCCCAGACCCCTTCCTCTGATATGCCCGCTTTTTCGAGTCTCGGCGACTAATCGCCGAACCACATGACATGATGGACTCGTTGTCGGAGTCCAGCAACTCGCCCGCCGAGCTATAGAAGCTAGTCGCAGACGGCGCGCGGCTAGCCTCTGATGCCGAGGCACCCTCGGATTGGCCCTGAGAAGGGCCTTTTGGTTGGCCCTGAGAAGGGCCTTTTGGGAGGCCCTGAGAAGGGCCTTTTGGTTGGCCCTGAGAAGGGCCTTTTGCCTGGCCCTGAGAAGGACCTTTTGCTTGTGCTTGGCCCTGAGAAGGGCCTTTTTTAAAACGCCCGGAGGCGGTCCTCGATTGCTTTGGCATAGCCTCCGCAGGTGTCGCAGGTTCCAACATTAAAATAAAATTCGCTACAAAGATAAAATACGCTACGACTGCACAGTGCACTTTAGCCGAACACCGGTCTGCCACTCCGTTACGGTGGTCAGAACCGGGTCGTTGCCCAGGGGACGCGACGTGGACGCAAGCACTGTGGGGTGGTCCCCCAACCTAACCTTTTTTTTTTTTTTTTTTTTTTTTTTTTTTTTTTTTTTTTTTTTTTTTTTTTTTTTTTTTTTTTGTCGCTGAGAAATGCTTTATGCATCCCCGCTCGTGGGGGACGAGACGGGGTATGTGGGACTCCTGTCGAAAACCGCACTCGACAGTATACCCACTAAAACTCAGCGGTGTTCCCACAACGCCGTCATGGGAGGGCTATGGGAAATTGGCTCAGCCTCTGCTTCCACAGCCCTCCCGGCGTATGCCCGCCTAGTTGGCGGGCCCCGCATGCCCCCCATTCAACTGGGGGGCTACGGGAATGGCCGGGAACACCCGGCCACTCCCGTCCGACACTGGTGGAGGCCCGTGCAATACAGGCAAAGGGCGCCCCCGCACCCACCGCCTGCTGGCCTCCACCCGGGAGGAGCCGGAGGTGACTACCAGACCGGCGTCTTCCTCGACCCCTCCCCTCTCCGGAGCGGCGCCGCGCGAGAGAATCATCCCCCGCGCGCGCGCCGCTGCCTCCCTCCGGGACACGACCGCCTGTCCGCATCGGCGGCCCTGCCCAGTCTACGCCCACTCACCTCCCTCTGTAAGCAGAGGAGGAGTGGGCGTACCCTCTGTAGCCCGGTTCCCTTCACCGACCATCAAGCATGATCGGTGATTGGAACCGTGACCTTTCCCCGCTTGTTGAAGATTAGCCGCCAGCCCCAATTGTCCCCCAAAACCGCACTGGGAGAAATTGGAGCCGACGTTGCCCAGGGTGCGCCACGAGGAGGCTCTTCAACATGCACCCCCCCCCAACCTAACCTTTTTTTTTTTTTTTTTTTTTGTCGCTGAGAAATGCTTTATGCATCCCCGCTCGTGGGGGACGAGACGGGGTATGTGGGACTCCTGTCGAAAACCGCACTCGACAGTATACCCACTAAAACTCAGCGGTGTTCCCACAACGCCGTGATGGGAGGGCTATGGGAAATTGGCTCAGCCTCTGCTTCCACAGCCCTCCCGGCGTATGCCCGCCTAGTTGGCGGGCCCCGCATGCCCCCCATTCAACTGGGGGGCTACGGGAATGGCCGGGAACACCCGGCCACTCCCGTCCGACACTGGTGGAGGCCCGTGCAATACAGGCAAAGGGCGCCCCCGCACCCACCGCCTGCTGGCCTCCACCCGGGAGGAGCCGGAGGTGACTACCAGACCGGCGTCTTCCTCGACCCCTCCCCTCTCCGGAGCGGCGCCGCGCGAGAGAATCATCCCCCGCGCGCGCGCCGCTGCCTCCCTCCGGGACACGACCGCCTGTTCCGCATCGGCGGCCCTGCCCAGTCTACGCCCACTCACCTCCCTCTGTAAGCAGAGGAGGAGTGGGCGTACCCTCTGTAGCCCGGTTCCCTTCACCGACCATCAAGCATGATCGGTGATTGGAACCGTGACCTTTCCCCGCTTGTTGAAGATTAGCCGCCAGCCCCAATTGTCCCCCAAAACCGCACTGGGAGAAATTGGAGCCGACGTTGCCCAGGGTGCGCCACGAGGAGGCTCTTCAACATGCACCCCCCCCCAACCTAACCTTTTTTTTTTTTTTTTTTTTTTTTTTTTGTTTGCGCTGGGAAAAATGCATTACGCATGCCCACCCGTCGGGGGACGGGAGGGGTATGTGGGACTCCCCGGTAGAACCGGTATACCCACTAAACAACCCAGCGGCATTCCCGCATCGTCTGAGTGGAGGGGGACTGGGAATCGGCAGAGCCTTTCCATCCTGCCCCCCGCCGACGACCGCCCGCCTTTACGGCGGGCCCGGCGGGCCCCTCCCGTTGGGGGGGAGGGGCCCAGGAATGACTGACGACGTGGGTGGTGGACAGTGCAATGCAGGAGAAGGCGCCCCCGCGCCTGTCTCCCGCTGTTCACCACCTGGAGGCGCGTGACGACGATCATACAACCGCCGTCTCACGCCCCGTCTTCGCCTGCGGAGCGGCGCCGCGAGAGGGTCTTCCTCCCGCACGCGCTCCGCCGCCTCCTTCTGTGACATTACTTCTTCGCAGAAGGAGGCGACCGCTGCCCAGGCCCCCTCGCTTTCCAGCATCGAGTTGACGACGCCGGGAAGCGAGAGGTCCTGCCCGACTGCTGCGACCAGTGTGTGGCGCAGCTCGGACCAGGCTGGGCACACCTCGAGGGTGTGCTGCGCCGTGTCCTCCGCCGCGCCACAGTCGTGGCACGACGGGGTCTCCTCCCTTTGGATCCGATGCAGGTGCGATCCGAAGCACCCGTGTCCGGACAACACCTGCACCAGACGGAAAGAGAGGAAACCGTGGGACCGCTCGAGCCAATCCTTCAGGACCGGCCCGAGCGCGTCCAATGTTCGGCGGCCGAATGCGGCAGTGGCGAGGTCCTCCGTCCAGTGATGGACGATTGCGTCCTTCGCCTCTTGCCGCACGGCCTCCCGCTCTTCTGCGACGGGGGGCTCCCCGAGCGCCTTGCGGCGCGCCGTCCATTCGTACACTCTGGTCAGCACCCACGCCTCGAGCTCCCAAGGAGGGGTGCCGGCCAGAGCGCACGCCGCAGAGAAGCCCACCGAGCGGTAGGCCCTCGCCACCCGCAGTGCAATGGCCCTTTGGGGCCTGCGGATGGCCGTGGCGTTCTCCCGTCTGTGGAGGGAGTCTGCCCAGATTGGGGCCCCGTAAAGGGCCATGCTCCTGAGGATGCCGGCATACAAGCGCCGGCATCGTGCCTTCGGACCCCCCAGATTCGGGAGGAGCCACGACAAGGCGTTCGCGGCCTTCAGCAGGCGCGTCGACAGCCCGCTAAAGTGTGGGCCGAAGCGCCACCTGCTGTCGAGGACAAGGCCCAAGTACTTCATCTGGGCCTTGACCTCGATCCTGACGCCCTCCACTATAATGTGGCCGTCGGGAGGGATGCGCTGCCGCGGACCGTGAAAATACACGGCCTCGGTTTTGTGCAGCGCAACCTTCAGTCCGAGGCGGCGAATCCTTCCTGCCACTAAGGATCCGCCGGCAGAGGCCAGACTGGCCGCCTCCCTGAAGTCCCTCCCCCGGGCGACGAGGAGGGTGTCATCCGCGTAACAGACGACGCTCGTGCCACGGAGGAGGGTTCCCCGCAGTAGCCAGTCGAATCCGATGTTCCACAGCAGTGGTCCCAGGACCGACCCCTGTGGAACACCAGACTCTGCGCCGTATCGCCTCACTGTGGCCGTTTTGTCTGCGAGGAGGACCACCCGGTCCTCCAAGTAGCTGGCCAAGAGTCGGCGCAGGTACTGAGGCACTCCGTGGTACCGGAGCGCCTCCAAGATTGTCGAGTGGGGGACGGAGTTGAAGGCGTTGGCTATGTCGAATGACACCGCCAACACTCCGTCGCCCGCCTCCACGGCCTCCCTCACCTGGCCCTTGAGTAGGGCCAGCGCGTCGACCGTCGAACGACCCCGTCGGAAACCGAATTGGGCGTCCGACAGGTCCGGCCCCACCGTCCTCAGCAGGCTCTTTAGCCGGTCGGCGATTATCCCCTCGAACAACTTACCGACCTCATCGAGCAAGACGATGGGCCGGTAAGCCGAGGGGGAGTCCGCCGGGCGTCCCTCCTTTCGGAGCAGGCATAGCCGCCCCTCCTTCCAAGGTTTCGGGAACCTCCCAGTCGTGAGACACGCGCTGAAGAGGTCCCGAAACCTCTCCTCCATGTGTGAGGCGGCGATGGCCACCACCCGTGCGGGAACGCCGTCCGGCCCTGGGGCTGTGTTCTTTGCGCGGAGGTGTAGAGTCCCCGCGCAAAGTTCCACCGCCGTCACCGGGGGGACCTCCTCCTCCGGCGGAGCCGCCTCCCGCGGGGGATCCATCACTGGCGGGGTGAAGTCGGTCCTGGACGGAAACAGGGACCGGACCACCCCGTCCAGCAACGCCGGCTCGAGGGTCTCCGTCAGTGGAAGACCGCAGGGGCGCAGTTTATTCCGCGCCGCCTTGTATGGTCTTCCAAATGGGTCCCTGTCGAGACCCTCCAGCATTTCGGCTCTCGCCGAATCTTCGGCCGTGCGCATAGCCGACTTCAAGACCGTCTTGGCGTCGACGTACGTGGCATAGAGGGCCTCCTCGTTGGTGGGGTCTCGGTGCCTGCGCCTTCGACTCCGCGTGTAGGCCCTCCTGGCCGCCACGCAGGCGGTTCGGAGCCCCGCCAGTTCCTCCGACCACCAATAGACGGCGCGGCGGGGAATTGGGCGGCGAGACCGGGGCATGCTGGAGTTGCACACCTCGGTCAGCGACCTCCTCAGCTGAACCGCTGCGGTGTCCACGTCCAGGACCTCGACAGGAGGCGCGAGCCAGTCCTGGACGAACGCCGCCTCCTCCGCAGCCTCTCGGTCCAGGCGGGTGAGAGCCCACCGCGGGAACGCAGATTGGCCCGAGCCTGGAGCAATTCCCTGGGAGCTCTGGGTGGAGCTGATGTCGAACCGCACATATCGGTGGTCCGACAAGGTCTCCACCATCTCCACCCGCCAGTTCACGACGTGGGCGGCTAGCACGGGGGTGGCAAACGAGACGTCGACCACTGATCCTCCCCGTTGCCGCACACACGTGTGAACGGTCCCTCTGTTCAGGAGGGACACACCGCACGACGCCGCCCAAAACTCCACGGCGCGTCCCCGGACGTTGCAGGACCCGGCCAGGTTGCCCCAGGCCGTCGACTTGGCGTTCAGGTCACCCAGTACGGCGACCTGGCGTGGCGCCGCCCTCCCGACCACCGCGGTGAGGATTTCGAGAAAGTTCTCGAAATCCGAGAGAGGGCGGTTCGGGGAGAAATAGACGCCCACCAGGGCTAATTCTCCCCACGCGGCGGCCACGTATCCCGGTCCCCTCTCTAAGAGCGAGAGGGGAGGGGAGTCCGTGGAAGACCGCGTCACCAATGCCACCAAGCCGTCCCGATCGCCCAGCCAACGGCCAGGGACTGAGTACGGCTCGGCGACAGCCGCCACGTCCACCAACCACTCGGCCATGGTCTGCATCAGCAGATCCTGGGCCGCTCTGCAGTGGTTGGTGTTCGCCTGGAGGATGCGATGCTTGACCGAACTATCCATCGACAGACATCGCACCCCCCTCCACAACCGCCGCCGATGTCCCAGCCTCAGGGACGGCAACGGTGGCAGCGACAGGCCGGATCAGCGCCTGCGCTTTGCCCTTCTTAGGGGGAGGATTGCACTTCCTCCCCATCATCACGTGGCCTGCCGGGCAGCCACTGGCGGCACACACCGCACAGTGCGGCGTGACGGCCTCGCAGGAGGCCGACTTGTGGCCTTCCTTGCCACAGCGGAAGCATTTGTCCGCCCTGTCGACCTCGGACGGACAAAGGGCCCGAGTGTGTCCGACTCCAAGACACTTGTAGCAGCGCAGAGGCTGGGCTGCAAGTGCCCGGACTACACCCGAGCTGAACCCGACAGTCAGCCGTCCCTTGGCTAAGACGGCTACAGCTGCGGCGACTGGGCACTCGAGGCGTATGGTGCCCATGCCGCCGCGCCCGGGCCTAATGGCCCGACCTTGCACCGCTGTGACGCCACAGCCCCCCATCGCTGCGACCGCCGCGACTACCTCCTCTTTGGTGACCGAGTCGTCGAGGTCGGTCACCTCCAAGGCCACAGACTTTACGGGCCTGGTGACCTTGGCCGCGTCGGCGATGACCTCTCGCAGCTTGGTTGCGAAGAGGTCCGCGTTGGCGCCGCCCTGAGCCCCCGGGAACTCGAACATTCGAGCCCCGGCCTGGGTCCGGCGGCAGGAGACTGTGCCGATCCCCAGCTGGGTGGGATCGGCGTTGGCACGCGCCCGCATCATTACGGACGCGTACGTCTCCCCCCGCTCCACAGCCTCAGTGGTGAGCGTCACCACTACGGCTGCGGTCTTCGGAGGAACCAGCTTCCTCTTTGACCTGGCGGCGGGGGCCCCATTAGCTGCAGGAGCAGCAGCGGGAGCAGCGGCGTTGGGCTTCGGAGCCGACGTCTTTCCCTTCCCCTTTCCCTTGCCTGTTTTCTGAGGCGGGCCGGGAGGGGTGGTGGCGGGGGTGGCAGGGGCACCCACCGTCTTTGCCTTCTTTTTGCCCTTTTCCACCTTCGTCCACCCTTGCTGGTTCGATGGGGTGGTGGACGGAAGGTGGGCGTCCTGGGAGGACAGCTCAGGCTGGCGTGGCCTACTGTCCGCCGCGAGCGGCGGTCGCAGGCGTTTCTCCGGCAAGAGCCTGTCCTCTATGCCCGCAAGACAGGCTCTCGTGAAGGCCCTTTCCTCCATTACGACCTTGCGGATTACATCCTCAAGGTTGGAGGGCGGGGCCTCAGCCGCTGGTCTCGGCTCGGACACCTTAGTATTTGGCCGGGCCGTGGCTTCAGCCAGCTTCAGATGAAGCTGGCTGACCTCTGACTGCAGGCGATCGACTTTCGCCTGCAGTTGCCGCGTTTCGTCGGTAGCCTTCCGCTGCACCAGCTCCCCGACGATGCCGCGCATGCTCGCGGCCCTACATTTAAGGGACTTTTGGAAAGTCCCTTTAAGGTTGGAGGACTTAGAGGCGACTGCCACTATCTCCTCTTCGTCCTCCTCAGCCATCAGCTGCAGCTCCGCAAGGGAGTGGTCCGCATAGTGGACGCGGGACGCGCCGTACCCGGACTTGGCCCGGGCGGCGTGCGTCCGTTGCTCCGTGGCCGCAACCCGCTCCTCCAGGTCTTGCTGGACCTGCGCCCGCCGCGACAGGTCCAACTGGCGTTGGGCTTCTGCCAGACCCACGTCGTGGGTGTCAGACACCGGCCTCTTGGCCCTCGGCTGTGACGCAGTGTCCGAGGAACCCCCAGACCCCTTCCGCTGATAAGCCCGCTTCATTGTGTCCCGGCGAGCAATCGCCGAACCACACGACATGATGGACTCGTCGTCGGAGTCCAGCAACTCGCCCGCCGAGCTATAGAAGCTAGTCGCAGATGGCGCGCGGCTAGCCTCTGATGCCGAGGCACCCTCAGATTGGCCCTGAGAAGGGCCTTTTGGTTGGCCCTGAGAAGGGCCTTTTGGGTGGCCCTGAGAAGGGCCTTTTGGTTGGCCCTGAGAAGGGCCTTTTGCTTGGCCCTGAGAAGGGCCTTTTGGTTGGCCCTGAGAAGGGCCTTTTTTAAAACGCCCGGAGGCGGTCCTCGATTGCTTTGGCATAGCCTCCGCAGGTGTCGCAGGTTCCAACATTAAAATAAAATTCGCTACAAAGATAAAATACGCTACGACTGCACAGTGCACTTTAGCCGAACACCGGTCTGCCACCGTTACGGTGGTCAGAACCGGGTCGTTGCCCAGGGGACGCGACGTGGACGCAAGCACTGTGGGGTGGTCCCCCAACCTAACCTTTTTATTTTTTTTTTTTTTTTTTTGTCGCTGAGAAATGCTTTATGCATCCCCGCTCGTGGGGGACGAGACGGGGTATGTGGGACTCCTGTCGAAATCCGCACTCGACAGTATACCCACTAAAACTCAGCGGTGTTCCCACAACGCCGTGATGGGAGGGCTATGGGAAATTGGCACAGCCTCTGCTTCCACAGCCCTCCCGGCGTATGCCCGCCTAGTTGGCGGGCCCCGCATGCCCCCCATTTAACTGGGGGGCTACGGGAATGGCCGGGAACACCCGGCCACTCCCGTCCGACGCTGGTGGAGGCCCGTGCAATACAGGCAAAGGGCGCCCCCGCACCCACCGCCTGCTGGCCTCCACCCGGGAGGAGCCGGAGGTGACTACCAGACCAGCGTCTTCCTCGACCCCTCCCCTCTCCGGAGCGGCGCCGCGCGAGAGAATCATCCCCCGCGCGCGCGCCGCTGCCTCCCTCCGGGACACGACCGCCTGTTCCGCATCGGCGGCCCTGCCCAGTCTACGCCCACTCACCTCCCTCTGTAAGCAGAGGAGGAGTGGACGTATCTGCCCTCTGTAGCCCGGTTCCCTTCACCGACCATCAAGCATGATCGGTGATTGGAACCGCGACCTTTCCCCGCTTGTTGAAGATTAGCCGCCAGCCCCAATTTTCCCCCAAAACCGCACTGGGAGAAATTGGAGCCGACGTTGCCCAGGGTGCGCCACGAGGAGGCTCTTCAACATGCACCCCCCCCCAACCTAACCTAACCTAACCTTTTTTTTTTTTTTTTTTTTTTTTTTTTGTTTTTTTTTTTTTTTTTTTTTTTTTTTTTTTTTTTTTTTTTTTTTGTCGCTGAGAAATGACATTACGCATCTCCGCTCGTCGGGGGACGAGACGGAGTATGTGGGACTCCCTGCCAGGATGGCAGTATACCCACTAAAACTCAGCGGTGTTCCCGCGACGCCGTGATGGGAGGGCTATGGGAAATTGGCTCAGCCTCTGCTTCCACAGCCCTCCCGGCGTATGCCCGCCTAGCTGGCGGGCCCCGCATGCCCCCCAGCCTGGGGGGCTACGGGAATGGCCGGGAACACCTGGCCATTCCCGTCCGACACTGGTGGAGGCCCGTGCAATACAGGCAAGGGTGCCCCCGCACCCGTTGCCTGCTGGCCTCCACCGGGGAGGAGTCGGTGATGGCCGTCATACTGACGTCTTCTCCGACCCCTCCTCCGTCTTCGGAGCGCCGCCGCGTGAGGGTCGTCCTCCCGCGCGCGCTCCGCCGCCTCCTTCTGGGACATGACGTGTTCGCAGAAGGAGGCCACTGCCGCCCAGGACCTCTCATCGCCCAGCATGGCGTTGACCAAACCGGGGAGTGAGAGGTCCGGTCCGATCACCGAAGTGAGACCGCGGCGCGGCTCGGACCACGACGGGCACACCGCGAGGGTGTGCTGCGCCGCGTCCTCCGCCGCACCGCAGTCGTGGCACGACGATGTCTCCTCCCGTCCGATCCGGTGCAGGTACGATCCGAAACAACCGTGCCCGGACAGCACCTGCACCAGACGGAACGAGAGGAACCCGTGCGACCGATCGAGCCAGTCTCGCAGGACCGGCCCGATCGCGTCGAGGGTTCGGCGGCCGAAGGCTGCGGTGGCGAGGTCCTTCGTCCAATGGACGACGATGGCGTCCCTCGCCTCCCGCCGGACGGCCTCCCGCTCTTCCGGGGCGGGGCGTTCTCCTCTCGCCCTCCGCCCAGCCGTCCATTCGTATACTCTGGCGAGCACCCACGCCTCGAGTTCCCAAGGAGGGGTGCCAGCCAGAGCACACGCTGCCGCGAAGCCCACCGTGCGGTAGGCCCGCGACACCCGCTGAGCTATGGCCCTTTGGGGGGCCCGCAAGGCGGCGGCGTTCTCCCGCCTTTGGAGGGAGTCCTCCCAGATTGGGGCCCCGTAGAGGGCCATACTCCTCAAGATGCCGGCGTAAAGTTGCCGGCATCGCGCGCTGGGCCCCCCCAAATTGGGGAGCAGCCACGAGAGGGCGCCCGCAGTCTTCAGCAGGCGCGTCGACAGCCCGCTAAAATGCGGGCCGAATCGCCACCTGCTGTCGAGTACAAGGCCCAGATATTTCATCTGGGCCTTCACCTCGATTCGGACGCCCTCCACAAATATGTGGGCGTCTGGTGGTTGGCGCTGCCGAGGCCCGTGGAAGAACACAGCCTCGGTCTTGTGCAGCGCCACCGTCAATCCTAGGCGGCGGATCCTCCCTGCGACCAAGGATCCGCCCGCCGAGGCCAAGTTGGCCGCCTCCCTGAAACTCTCCCCCCGGGCGGTGAGGAGAGTGTCATCCGCGTAGCAGACGACACTCGTACCTCGGAGGAGAGTTCCCCGCAAGAGCCAGTCGTAGCCGACGTTCCAGAGGAGAGGTCCCAGGACTGACCCCTGTGGAACGCCGGCCTCGACTGCGTACCGCCGGACTTGGCCAGCCCTGTTCACGAGGACGATCGCCCGATCCTCCAGGTAGCTGGCCAGTAGACGCCGCATATATCGAGGCACCTCGTGGAATCGGAGTGCCTCTAGGATGGTGCTATGGGGAACAGAGTTGAAGGCGTTGGCTATGTCGAATGACACCGCCAACAATCCGTCCCCCACATCCATCGCCTCCTTCACCTGCCTCTTAAGGCAGGCCAGCGCGTCCACCGTCGAACGCTCAGCCCGAAAACCGAACTGAGCGTCCGACAAGTCCGGCCCGATACGCTGCATATGGCCCTTTAGGCGGGCAGCGATTATCCCCTCGAACATTTTTCCGACCTCATCGAGCAGAACGATGGGTCGGTATGCCGAGGGGGAGTCTGCAGGGCGGCCCTCCTTGCGAAGGAGGCACAACTGCCCCTCCTTCCACGGTTTCGGGAACCTTCCAGACGCAAGGCATGCGCTGAAGAGGTCCCGAAACCGCTCCTCCATTTGGGTGGCGGCAATTGCCACCACCCTCGCCGGGACACCGTCGGGGCCCGGAGCCGTCTTCTTGGCGCGGATATGCACAATCGCCGCGCCAAGTTCCGACTCCGTAACAGGAGAGGGAGCCTCCTCTTCCTCCTCCTCCTCCTCCAGCGGGGCTCCACACATCACTGGCGGGGTGAAGTTGTCCCTGCACGGAAACAGGGACTGAACCACCCCATCCAGAAATGTGGGCTCCAGGGTCTCGACAACCGGGGGACCAAAGGGGCGCAATTTGTTGCGCGCCGCCTTATACGGTCTCCCGTATGGGTCGTTGTCGAGACCCTCCAGCAGCTCGGCTCTCGCCGAGTCTTTAGCGGCGGCGATGGCCCGATCGAGGCCCATTTTTGCCTCCACGTACACCTCGTAGAGGCGGTCCTCGTCGGGCCGGTTGCGTCGACGCCGCCGCCGACTCCGCGTGTAGGCCCTCTTGGCCGCCACACAGGCCGTTCTGAGCCCCGCCAGTTCCTCCGACCACCAATAGACGGCGCGGCGGGGAGCCGGGCGGCGAGACCGGGGCATGCTGGAGTTGCACACCTCGGTCAGAGACTCCCTCAGCTGGCCCGCTATGGTGTCCACATCCAGGCCGGTGGTAGGAGGCGACAGCCAGTCCTGGATGAACGCCGCCTCCGCCGCTGCCTCCCTGTCCAGGCGGGTGAAAGCCCACCGCGGAAACGGTGATCGCCCCGAGAGGGGCTGCACCGCTCCGGGGCCACTGGCGGAGATGTCGAACCGCACGTAGCGGTGGTCCGACATAGTCTCCACCAGGTCCACCCGCCAGTTCAGCACGCGCGCGGCTAACCCAGGGGTGGCGAAAGTGACGTCCACTACTGAGCCACCCTGTCGCCGCACGCATGTCTGGACGCTTCCTCTGTTCAAGAGGGAGAGTCCAGAGGAGGCTGCCCACATCTCCACCGCCCGCCCGCGAGCGTCGGTGGCCCGGTTGCCCCAGGTCACCGACTTGGCATTCAGGTCTCCCAGCACGGAGACCTGACGCGGCGCCGCCCTGCCGACCACGGCGGCCAGGACTCCGAGATAATTCTCAAAGTCCTGGAGAGGGCGGTTTGGGGAGAAATATACCCCCACAAGGGCAAAGTCTCCCCACGCGGCGGCCACGTATCCCGGTCCTCTCTCTAATAGCGAGAGGGGAGGGGAGTCTGTGGAAGACCGCGCCGCTAGTGCCACCGAGTCGTCCTCGTCACCCAGCCAGCTGCTGGGGATCGAGTAGGGCTCGGCGACCACCGCTACGTTCACCAACCACTCGGCCATGACCTGCACTACCAGGTCCTGGGCCGCTCTGCAGTGGTTGGTGTTCGCCTGGAGGATGCGGTAGTCGGAATCCTGCATTATTCCGACATGGCACCCTCCTCCTCAGCTACCGCCGCTGGAGCTGCAGCGGCGGCGACGACGGCGGCGGCGATGGTGGAGACAGGTCGAACCTGCGCCGGCACTATGCCCTTCTTGACGGGGGGCTTACAGCTCCTGCCCGTCATCCTGTGGCCCGCGGGGCGGCCACTGGCGGCACACGCCGTGCAGTGTGGCGTCGTGGCGCGGCAAGTGGCACTCTTGTGCCCCTCTTGCCCGCACTGGTAGCACGTGTCTCCCCAGTCGGCCTTGGAGGGACACGTGGCTCGGGTGTGGCCGAAGGAGAAGCACTTGAAGCAGCGCAAGGGCTGGTCTTCAAGTGCCCGGACCACAGCCGAGCTGAGCCCCACAAGCAGCCGTCCCTTGGTCGCAGCAAGGGCGGCCCCAGCCGCTGCGACTGGGCACTCGACGCGGACGATGCCCATGCCGCGGCGGCCGAGCCTGATGGCTCCAGCCTTCACCGCGCAAGCGTCGCAGCCTCCAGCCGCCGCGACGGCCGCCACCACATCCTCCTTGGTGGCCGAATCGTCCAGATCGGCCACCTCCAAGGCTGCGGTCTTGACGGGCCTGACGACCGTTGCCGCGTCGGCGATGACCTCTTGCAACTTCGTTGCGAAGAGGTCCGCGTTTGTGCCGCGCTGTTCCCCCGAGAACTCGAAAATTCGAGCTCCGGTTAGGGTTCGGCGGCACGTTATTTTGCTGATCCCCAGCTGGGAGGGATCAGCATTGGTACGAGCCCGTCTTAGGACGGACTCGTACGTCTCGCCCCGCTCCGCGGCCTCCGGGGTGATGGTCACCACGACCGCCGCGGTTTTGGGAGGAACTAACTTCCTCCCGCCGGCTGGAGCCCTTTTGACTGCCGGAGCAGTCGCGGCGGGCTTGGGGGCCGACTTTTGCCCTCCCTTCCCTTTTCCCCTCCTGACCACTTCTGTCCACGACTGGTTGGACGGGGTGGTGGAGGGAAGAAGGGCGTCTTCCTCCTGCGAGCTCTGGGGGGCTGCCGCTGGAGTGGCAGCCGACCCAGACGCTCCCTCCGAGCTGGTGGTGAGGGTTTGAGGAGCCGCCTTGGTCCTCTTGCCCTCGCCTTTGCCCTTGGAGGGCTTCGGGGCCTGGGGCTGCGCACCCGATGCCGGGCCTGCTAAAGGCGCAGGTTCCGGCACTCTGCGTGGTGGCTTATCCGCCGCTAGCGGCGGGCGGAGCCGCTTCTCTGGTAAGAGCCTGTCCTCGATGCCTGCGAAGCAGGCTCTGGTGAAGGCCCTCTCCTCCATGACAACCTTTCGGAGTATCTCCTCAAGGTTGTGAGGGGAGGAGGTGGAGCCTCCTACCACCGGTCCAGGGGCTGATTGCGCAGGCCGAGCAGTGACCTCAGCCAGCTTCTGGTGCAGCTGGCTGACCTCCGCCTGCAGGCGATCGACCTTCGCCTGCAGTTGCCGCGTCTCATCCGTGGCCGTCCGCTGCACCAGCTCCTGCACAATGCCGTGCAGACTGGCAGCCCGGCATTTGAGGGCCTTCTGAAAGGTCCCCTTCAGGTTGGAGGACTTTGAGGCGACCTCCAGGACCTCCTCCCTGTCCTCCCGCGCCATGCGCTCAAGTTCCGCCAAGGAGTGGCCAGCATACAGGACACTGGATGCCCCATAGCCGGCCTTCGACCGGGCGGCCTGCGCCTGGCGCTCTCTGGCAGCGACCCTCTCCTCCAGGTCCTGCTGGAGTTGCGCCCGTTTTAGCAGGTTTAGCTGGCGCTCGGCGTCCACCAAACCCACAACGTGGCTGTCTCCTGCTTTCGAAGAAGTCGAAGCCCTTTTGGACTTGGACTTCTTCTGCGCCCCGCCTCCAGCCGACGAGGATCCCTCGGACCCGTGCCGCAGGTAGGCCCTCTTTCGCTCGAGGCGGTCGCTCTCAGCTGCCGACGTGTCGATGTTTGAGTCGTCGGAGTCCGACTCGTCTGCTCTGGCCGCAGATGGTGCGCGGTCAGCGTCCGACGCTAATGCGTCACCGGCGTGGCCCTGAAAAGGGCCCTTGGATTGGGCCTGAGAAGGGCCGTTGGGTTGGCCCTGAGAAGGGCCGTTGGGTTGGCCCTGAGAAGGGCCGTTGGTTTGGCCCTGAGAAGGGCCGTTGGGTTGGCCCTGAGAAGGGCCGTTTGGATCGCCCTGAGAAGGGCGATTCGGGTTAAAACTGAAACGCCCGGAGGCGTCCCGCACGGGTTTCTTCGTCATATTTATACTCACAGTCTTCCGCATTGATAACTGTGAGTCACAGCGCACTTTAGCCACCGGTCTGCCACTCCGTTACGGTGGTCAGACACGGCGTTGCCCAGGGGATACTACGAGGAAGTATGCGCTGTGGGGGATCCCCCAACCTAACCTAACCTTTTTTTTTTTTTTTTTTTTTTTTTTTTTTTTTTTTTTTGTCGCTGAGAAATGCTTTATGCATCCCCGCTCGTGGGGGGACGAGACGGGGTATGTGGGACTCCTGTCAAAAACCGCACTCGACAGTATACCCACTAAAACTCAGCGGTGTTCCCGCGACGCCGTGATGGGAGGGCTATGGGAAATTGGCTCAGCCTCTGCTTCCACAGCCCTCCCGGCGTATGCCCGCCTAGTTGGCGGGCCCCGCATGCCCCCCATTTAACTGGGGGGCTACGGGAATGGCCGGGAACACCCGGCCACTCCCGTCCGACACTGGTGGAGGCCCGTGCAATACAGGCAAAGGGCGCCCCCGCACCCACTGCCTGCTGGCCTCCACCCGGGAGGAGCCGGAGGTGACTACCAGACCGGCGTCTTCCTCGACCCCTCCCCTCTCCGGAGCGGCGCCGCGCGAGAGAATCATCCCCCGCGCGCGCGCCGCTGCCTCCCTCCGGGACACGACCGCCTGTTCCGCATCGGCGGCCCTGCCCAGTCTACGCCCACTCACCTCCCTCTGTAAGCAGAGGAGGAGTGGGCGTATCTGCCCTCTGTAGCCCGGTTCCCTTCACCGACCATCAAGCATGATCGGTGATTGGAACCGTGACCTTTCCCCGCTTGTTGAAGATTAGCCGCCAGCCCCAATTGTCCCCCAAAACCGCACTGGGAGAAATTGGAGCCGACGTTGCCCAGGGTGCGCCACGAGGAGGCTCTTCAACATGCACCCCAACCTAACCTTTTTTTTTTTTTTTTTTGTCGCTGAGAAATGACATTACGCATCTCCGCTCGTCGGGGGACGAGACGGAGTATGTGGGACTCCCTGCCAGGGTGGCAGTATACCCACTAAAACTCAGCGGTGTTCCCGCGACGCCGTGATGGGAGGGCTATGGGAAATTGGCTCAGCCTCTGCTTCCACAGCCCTCCCGGACCCCAACCTAACCTAACCTTTTTTTTTTTTTTTTTTTTTTTTTTTTTTTTTTTTTTTTTTTTTTTTTTTTTTTGTCGCTGAGAAATGCTTTATGCATCTCCGCTCGTGGGGGACGAGACGGGGTATGTGGGACTCCTGTCGAAATCCGCACTCGACAGTATACCCACTAAAACTCAGCGGTGTTCCCACAACGCCGTGATGGGAGGGCTATGGGAAATTGGCTCAGCCTCTGCTTCCACAGCCCTCCCGGCGTATGCCCGCCTAGTTGGCGGGCCCCGCATGCCCCCCATTTAACTGGGGGGCTACGGGAATGGCCGGGAACACCCGGCCACTCCCGTCCGACGCTGGTGGAGGCCCGTGCAATACAGGCAAAGGGCGCCCCCGCACCCACCGCCTGCTGGCCTCCACCCGGGAGGAGCCGGAGGTGACTACCAGACCGGCGTCTTCCTCGACCCCTCCCCTCTCCGGAGCGGCGCCGCGCGAGAGAATCATCCCCCGCGCGCGCGCCGCTGCCTCCCTCCGGGACACGACCGCCTGTTCCGCATCGGCGGCCCTGCCCAGTCTACGCCCACTCACCTCCCTCTGTAAGCAGAGGAGGAGTGGACGTATCTGCCCTCTGTAGCCCGGTTCCCTTCACCGACCATCAAGCATGATCGGCGATTGGAACCGCGACCTTTCCCCGCTTGTTGAAGATTAGCCGCCAGCCCCAATTGTCCCCCAAAACCGCACTGGGAGAAATTGGAGCCGACGTTGCCCAGGGTGCGCCACGAGGAGGCTCTTCAACATGCACCCCAACCTAACCTTTTTTTTTTTTTTTTTTTTTTTTTGTCGCTGAGAAATGACATTACGCATCTCCGCTCGTCGGGGGACGAGACGGGGTATGTGGGACTCCCTGCCAGAGTGGCAGTATACCCACTAAAACTCAGCGGTGTTCCCGCGACGCCGTGATGGGAGGGCTATGGGAAATTGGCTCAGCCTCTGCTTCCACAGCCCTCCCGGCGTATGCCCGCCTAGCTGGCGGGCCCCGCATGCCCCCCTGCCTGGGGGGCTACGGGAATGGCCGGGAACACCTGGCCATTCCCGTCCGACACTGGTGGAGGCCCGTGCAATACAGGCAAGGGTGCCCCCGCACCCGTTGCCTGCTGGCCTCCACCGGGGAGGAGTCGGATATGGCCGTCATACTGACGTCTTCTCCGACCCCTCCTTCGTCTTCGGAGCGCCGCCGCGTGAGGGTCATCCTCCCGCGCGCGCTCCGCCGCCTCCTTCTGGGACATGACGTGTTCGCAGAAGGAGGCCACTGCCGCCCAGGACCTCTCATCGCCCAGCATGGCGTTGACCAAACCGGGGAGTGAGAGGTCCGGTCCGATCACCGAAGTGAGACCGCGGCGCGGCTCGGACCACGACGGGCACACCGCGAGGGTGTGCTGCGCCTTGTCCTCCGCCGCACCGCAGTCGTGGCACGACGATGTCTCCTCCCGTCCGATCCGGTGCAGGTACGATCCGAAACAACCGTGCCCGGACAGCACCTGCACCAGACGGAATGAGAGGAACCCATGCGACCGATCGAGCCAGTCTCGCAGGACCGGCCCGATCGCGTCGAGGGTTCGGCGGCCGAAGGCTGCGGTGGCGAGGTCCCTCGTCCAATGGACGACGATGGCGTCCCTCGCCTCCCGCCGGACGGCCTCCCGCTCTTCCGGGGCGGGGCGTTCTCCTCTCGCCCTCCGCCCCGCCGTCCATTCGTATACTCTGGCGAGCACCCACGCCTCGAGTTCCCAAGGAGGGGTGCCAGCCAGAGCACACGCTGCCGCGAAGCCCACCGTGCGGTAGGCCCGCGACACCCGCTGAGCTATGGCCCTTTGGGGGGCCCGCAAGGCCGCGGCGTTCTCCCGCCTTTGGAGGGAGTCCTCCCAGATTGGGGCCCCGTAGAGGGCCATACTCCTCAAGATGCCGGCGTAAAGTTGCCGGCATCGCACGCTGGGCCCCCCCAAATTGGGGAGCAGCCACGAGAGGGCGCCCGCAGTCTTCAGCAGGCGCGTCGACAGCCCGCTAAAATGCGGGCCGAAACGCCACCTGCTGTCGAGTACAAGGCCCAGATATTTCATCTGGGCCTTCACCTCGATTCGGACGCCCTCCACAAATATGTGGGCGTCCTGTGGTTGGCGCTGCCGAGGCCCGTGGAAGAACACAGCCTCGGTCTTGTGCAGCGCCACCGTCAATCCTAGGCGGCGGATCCTCCCTGCGACCAAGGATCCGCCCGCCGAGGCCAAGTTGGCCGCCTCCCTGAAACTCTCCCCCCGGGCGGTGAGGAGAGTGTCATCCGCGTAGCAGACGACACTCGTACCTCGGAGGAGAGTTCCCCGCAAGAGCCAGTCGTAGCCGACGTTCCAGAGGAGAGGTCCCAGGACTGACCCCTGTGGAACGCCGGCCTCGACTGCGTACCGCCGGACTTGGCCAGCCCTGTTCACGAGGACGATCGCCCGATCCTCCAGGTAGCTGGCCAGTAAACGCCGCATATATCGAGGCACCCCGTGGAATCGGAGCGCCTCTAGGATGGTGCTGTGGGGAACAGAGTTGAAGGCGTTGGCAATGTCGAATGACACCGCCAACAATCCGTCCCCCACCTCCGTCGCCTCCTTCACCTGCCTCTTGAGGCAGGCCAGCGCGTCCACCGTCGAACGCTCAGCCCGAAAACCGAACTGAGCGTCCGACAAGTCCGGCCCGATACGCCGCATATGGCCCTTTAGGCGGGCAGCGATTATCCCCTCGAACATTTTGCCGACCTCATCGAGCAGGACGATGGGTCGGTATGCCGAGGGGGAGTCTGCTGGGCGACCCTCCTTGCGAAGGAGGCACAGCTGCCCCTCCTTCCACGGTTTCGGGAACCTCCCAGACGCAAGGCATGCGCTGAAGAGGTCCCGAAACCGCTCCTCCATTTGGGTGGCGGCAATTGCCACCACCCTCGCCGGGACACCGTCGGGGCCCGGAGCCGTCTTCTTGGCGCGGATATGCACAATCGCCGCGCCAAGTTCCGACTCCGTGACAGGAGAGGGAGCCTCCTCTTCCTCCTCATCCTCCAGCAGCGGGGCTCCACACATCACTGGCGGGGTGAAGTTGTCCCTGCACGGAAACAGGGACTGAACCACCCCATCCAGAAATGTGGGCTCCAGGGTCTCGACAACCGGGGGACCAAAGGGGCGCAATTTGTTGCGCGCCGCCTTATACGGTCTCCCGTAAGGGTCGTTGTCGAGACCCTCCAGCAGCTCGGCTCTCGCCGAGTCTTTAGCGGCGGCGATGGCCCGATCGAGGCCCATTTTAGCCTCCACGTACACCTCGTAGAGGCGGTCCTCGTCGGGCCGGTTGCGTCGACGCCGCCGCCGACTCCGCGTGTAGGCCCTCTTGGCCGCCACGCAGGCGGTTCTGAGCCCCGCCAGCTCCTCCGACCACCAATAGACGGCGCGGCGGGGAGTCGGGCGGCGAGACCGGGGCATGCTGGAGTTGCACACCTCGGTCAGAGACTCCCTCAGCTGGCCCGCTATGGTGTCCACATCCAGGCCGGTGGTAGGAGGCGACAGCCAGTCCTGGATGAACGCCGCCTCCGCCGCTGCCTCCCTGTCCAGGCGGGTGAGAGCCCACCGCGGAAACGGTGATCGCCCCGAGAGGGGCTGCACCGCTCCGGGGCCACTGGCGGAGATGTCGAACCGCACGTAGCGGTGGTCCGACATAGTCTCCACCAGGTCCACCCGCCAGTTCAGCACGCGCGCGGCTAACCCAGGGGTGGCGAAAGTGACGTCCACTACTGAGCCACCCTGACGCCGCACGCATGTCTGGACGCTTCCTCTGTTCAAGAGGGAGAGTCCAGAGGAGGCTGCCCACATCTCCACCGCCCGCCCGCGAGCGTCGGTGGCCCGGTTGCCCCAGGTCACCGACTTGGCATTCAGGTCTCCCAGCACGGAGACCTGACGCGGCGCCGCCCTGCCGACCACGGCGGCCAGGACTCCGAGATAATTCTCAAAGTCCTGGAGAGGGCGGTTTGGGGAGAAATATACCCCCACAAGGGCAAAGTCTCCCCACGCGGCGGCCACGTATCCCGGTCCTCTCTCTAAAAGCGAGAGGGGAGGGGAGTCTGTGGAAGACCGCGCCGCTAGTGCCACCGAGTCGTCCTCGTCACCCAGCCAGCTGCTGGGGATCGAGTAGGGCTCGGCGACCACCGCTACGTTCACCAACCACTCGGCCATGACCTGCACTACCAGGTCCTGGGCCGCTCTGCAGTGGTTGGTGTTCGCCTGGAGGATGCGGTAGTCGGAATCCTGCATTATTCCGACATGGCACCCTCCTCCTCAGCTACCGCCGCTGGAGCTGCAGCGGCGGCGACGACGGCGGCGGCGGTGGTGGCGACAGGTCGAACCTGCGCCGGCACTATGCCCTTCTTGACGGGGGGCTTACAGCTCCTGCCCGTCATCCTGTGGCCCGCGGGGCGGCCACTGGCGGCACACGCCGTGCAGTGTGGCGTGGTGGCGCGGCAAGTGGCACTCTTGTGCCCCTCTTGCCCGCACTGGTAGCACGTGTCTCCCCAGTCGGCCTTGGAGGGACACGTGGCTCGGGTGTGGCCGAAGGAGAAGCACTTGAAGCAGCGCAAGGGCTGGTCTTCAAGTGCCCGGACCACAGCCGAGCTGAGCCCCACAAGCAGCCGTCCCTTGGTCGCAGCAAGGGCGGCCCCAGCCGCGGCGACTGGGCACTCGACGCGGACGATGCCCATGCCGCGGCGGCCGAGCCTGATGGCTCCAGCCTTCACCGCGCCAGCGTCGCAGCCTCCAGCCGCCGCGACGGCCGCCACCACATCCTCCTTGGTGGCCGAATCGTCCAGATCGGCCACCTCCAAGGCTGCGGTCTTGACGGGCCTGACGACCGTTGCCGCGTCGGCGATGACCTCTTGCAACTTCGTTGCGAAGAGGTCCGCGTTTGTGCCGCGCTGTTCCCCCGAGAACTCGAAAATTCGAGCTCCGGTTAGGGTTCGGCGGCACGTTATTTTGCTGATCCCCAGCTGGGAGGGATCAGCATTGGTACGAGCCCGTCTTAGGACGGACTCGTACGTCTCGCCCCGCTCCGCGGCCTCCGGGGTGATGGTCACCACGACGGCCGCGGTCTTGGGAGGAACTAACTTCCTCCCGCCGGCTGGAGCCCTTTTGACTGCCGGTGCAGTCGCGGCGGGCTTGGGGGCCGACTTTTGCCCTCCCTTCCCTTTTCCCCTCCTGACCACTTCCGTCCACGACTGGTTGGACGGGGTGGTGGAGGGAAGAAGGGCGTCTTCCTCCTGCGAGCTCTGGGGGGCTGCCGCTGGAGTGGCAGCCGACCCAGACGCTCCCTCCGAGCTGATGGTGAGGGTTTGAGGAGCCGCCTTGGTCCTCTTGCCCTCGCCTTTGCCCTTGGAGGGCTTCGGGGCCTGCGGCTGCGCACCCGATGCCGGGCCTGCTAAAGGCGTAGGTTCCGGCACCCTGCGTGGTGCCTTATCCGCCGCTAGCGGCGGGCGGAGCCGCTTCTCCGGCAGGAGCCGGTCCTCGATGCCTGCGAAGCAGGCTCTGGTGAAGGCCCTCTCCTCCATGACAACCTTTCGGAGTATCTCCTCAAGGTTGTGAGGGGAGGAGGTGGAGCCTCCTACCACCGGTCCAGGGGCTGATTGCGCAGGCCGAGCAGTGACCTCAGCCAGCTTCTGGTGCAGCTGGCTGACCTCCGCCTGCAGGCGATCCACCTTCGCCTGCAGTTGCCGCGTCTCATCCGTGGCCGTCCGCTGCACCAGCTCCTGCACAATGCCATGCAGACTGGCAGCCCGGCATTTAAGGGCCTTCTGGAAGGTCCCCTTCAGGTTGGAGGACTTTGAGGCGACCTCCAGGACCTCCTCCCTGTCCTCCCGCGCCATGCGCTCAAGTTCCGCCAAGGAGTGGCCAGCATACAGGACACTGGATGCCCCATAGCCGGCCCTCGACCGGGCGGCCTGCGCCTGGCGCTCTCTGGCAGCGACCCTCTCCTCCAGGTCCTGCTGGAGTTGCGCCCGTTTTAGCAGGTTTAGCTGGCGCTCGGCGTCCACCAAACCCACAACGTGGGTATCACCTGCTTTCGAAGAAGTCGAAGCCCTTTTGGACTTTGACTTCTTCTGCGCCCCGCCTCCAGCCGACGAGGATCCCTCGGACCCGTGCCGCAGGTAGGCCCTCTTTCGCTCGAGGCGGTCGCTCTCTGCTGCCGACGTGTCGATATTCGAGTCGTCCGAGTCCGACTCATCTGCTCTGGCCGCACACGGTGCGCGGTCAGCGTCCGACGCTAATGCGTCACCGGCGTGGCCCTGAAAAGGGCCTTTGGATTGGCCCTGAGAAGGGCCGACCCCAACCTAACCTTTTTTTTTTTTTTTTTTTTTTTTTTTTTTTTTGTCGCTGAGAAATGCTTTATGCATCCCCGCTCGTGGGGGACGAGACGGGGTATGTGGGACTCCTGTCGAAAACCGCACTCGACAGTATACCCACTAAAACTCAGCGGTGTTCCCACAACGCCGTGATGGGAGGGCTATGGGAAATCGGCTCAGCCTCTACTTCCACAGCCCTCCCGGCGCATGCCCGCCAAATTGGCGGGCCCCGCATGCCCCCCATTTAACTAGGGGGCTACGGGAATGGCCGGGAACACCCGGCCACTCCCGTCCGACACTGGTGGAGGCCCGTGCAATACAGGCAAAGGGCGCCCCCGCACCCTCCGCCTGCTGGCCTCCACCCGGGAGGAGCCGGAGGTGACTACCAGACCGGCGTCTTCCTCGACCCCTCCCCTCTCCGGAGCGGCGCCGCGCGAGAGAATCATCCCGCGCGCGCGCGCCGCTGCCTCCCTCCGGGACACGACCGCCTGTTCCGCATCGGCGGCCCTGCCCAGTCTACGCCCACTCACCTCCCTCTGTAAGCAGAGGAGGAGTGGACGTATCTGCCCTCTGTAGCCCGGTTCCCTTCACCGACCATCAAGCATGATCGGCGATTGGAACCGCGACCTTTCCCCGCTTGTTGAAGATTAGCCGCCAGCTCCAATTGTCCCCCAAAACCGCACTGGGAGAAATTGGAGCCGACGTTGCCCAGGGTGCGCCACGAGGAGGCTCTTCAACATGCACCCCGACCCCAACCTAACCTTTTTTTTTTTTTTTTTTTTTTTTTTTTTTTTTTTTTGTCGCTGAGAAATGACATTACGCATCTCCGCTCGTCGGGGGACGAGACGGAGTATGTGGGACTCCCTGCCAGAGTGGCAGTATACCCACTAAAACTCAGCGGTGTTCCCGCGACGCCGTGATGGGAGGGCTATGGGAAATTGGCTTAGCCTCTGCTTCCACAGCCCTCCCGGCGTATGCCCGCCTAGCTGGCGGGCCCCGCATGCCCCCCAGTCTGGGGGGCTACGGGAATGGCCGGGAACACCTGGCCATTCCCGTCCGACACTGGTGGAGGCCCGTGCAATACAGGCAAGGGTGCCCCCGCACCCGTTGCCTGCTGGCCTCCACCGGGGAGGAGTCGCTGATGGCCGTCATACTGACGTCTTCTCCGACCCCTCCTTCGTCTTCGGAGCGCCGCCGCGTGAGGATCGTCCTCCCGCGCGCGCTCCGCCGCCTCCTTCTGGGACATGACGTGTTCGCAGAAGGAGGCCACTGCCGCCCAGGACCTCTCATCGCCCAGCATGGCGTTGACCAAACCGGGGAGTGAGAGGTCCGGTCCGATCACCGCAGTGAGACTGCGGCGCGGCTCGGACCACGACGGGCACACCGCGAGGGTGTGCTGCGCCGCGTCCTCCGCCGCACCGCAGTCGTGGCACGACGGTGTCTCCTCCCGTCCGATTCGGTGCAGGTACGATCCGAAACAACCGTGTCCGGACAGCACCTGCACCAGACGGAACGAGAGGAACCCATGCGACCGATCGAGCCAGTCTCGCAGGACCGGCCCGATCGCGTCGAGGGTTTGGCGGCCGAAGGCTGCGGTGGCGAGGTCCCTCGTCCAATGGACGACGATGGCGTCCCTCGCCTCCCGCCGGACGGCCTCCCGCTCTTCCGGGGCGGGGCGTTCTCCTCTCGCCCTCCGCCCCGCCGTCCATTCGTATACTCTGGCGAGCACCCACGCCTCGAGTTCCCAAGGAGGGGTGCCAGCCAGAGCACACGCTGCCGCGAAGCCCACCGTGCGGTAGGCCCGCGACACCCGCTGAGCTATGGCCCTTTGGGGGGCCCGCAAGGCCGCGGCGTTCTCCCGCCTTTGGAGGGAGTCCTCCCAGATTGGGGCCCCGTAGAGGGCCATACTCCTCAAGATGCCGGCGTAAAGTTGCCGGCATCGCGCGCTGGGCCCCCCCAAATTGGGGAGCAGCCACGAGAGGGCGCCCGCAGTCTTCAGCAGGCGCGTCGACAGCCCGCTAAAATGCGGGCTGAAACGCCACCTGCTGTCGAGTACAAGGCCCAGATATTTCATCTGGGCCTTCACCTCGATTCGGACGCCCTCCACAAATATGTGGGCGTCTGGTGGTTGGCGCTGCCGAGGCCCGTGGAAGAACACAGCCTCGGTCTTGTGCAGCGCCACCGTCAATCCTAGGCGGCGGATCCTCCCTGCGACCAAGGATCCGCCCGCCGAGGCCAAGTTGGCCGCCTCCCTGAAACTCTCCCCCCGGGCGGTGAGGAGAGTGTCATCCGCGTAGCAGACGACACTCGTACCTCGGAGGAGAGTTCCCCGCAAGAGCCAGTCGTAGCCGACGTTCCAGAGGAGAGGTCCCAGGACTGACCCCTGTGGAACGCCGGCCTCGACTGCGTACCGCCGGACTTGGCCAGCCCTGTTCACGAGGACGATCGCCCGATCCTCCAGGTAGCTGGCCAGTAGACGCCGCATATATCGAGGCACCCCGTGGAATCGGAGTGCCTCTAGGATGGTGCTGTGGGGAACAGAGTTGAAGGCGTTGGCTATGTCGAATGACACCGCCAACAATCCGTCCCCCACCTCCACCGCCTCCTTCACCTGCCTCTTGAGGCAGGCCAGCGCGTCCACCGTCGAACGCTCAGCCCGAAAACCGAACTGAGCGTCCGACAAGTCCGGCCCGATACGCCGCATATGGCCCTTTAGGCGGGCAGCGATTATCCCCTCGAACATTTTTCCGACCTCATCGAGCAGAACGATGGGCCGGTATGCCGAGGGGGAGTCTGCAGGGCGGCCCTCCTTGCGAAGGAGGCACAACTGCCCCTCCTTCCACGGTTTCGGGAACCTTCCAGACGCAAGGCATGCGCTGAAGAGGTCCCGAAACCGCTCCTCCATTTGGGTGGCGGCAATTGCCACCACCCTCGCCGGGACACCGTCGGGGCCCGGAGCCGTCTTCTTGGCGCGGATATGCACAATCGCCGCGCCAAGTTCCGACTCCGTGACAGGAGAGGGAGCCTCCTCACCCCAACCTTTTTTTTTTTTTTTTTTTTTTTTTTTTTTTTTTTTTTTTTTTTTGTCGCTGAGAAATGCTTTATGCATCCCCGCTCGTGGGGGACGAGACGGGGTATGTGGGACTCCTGTCGAAAACCGCACTCGACAGTATACCCACTAAAACTCAGCGGTGTTCCCACAACGCCGTGATGGGAGGGCTATGGGAAATTGGCTCAGCCTCTGCTTCCACAGCCCTCCCGGCGCATGCCCGCCTAGTTGGCGGGCCCCGCATGCCCCCCATTTAACTGGGGGGGCTACGGGAATGGCCGGGAACACCCGGCCACTCCCGTCCGACACTGGTGGAGGCCCGTGCAATACAGGCAAAGGGCGCCCCCGCACCCACCGCCTGCTGGCCTCCACCCGGGAGGAGCCGGAGGTGACTACCAGACCGGCGTCTTCCTCGACCCCTCCCCTCTCCGGAGCGGCGCCACGCGAGAGAATCATCCCCCCGCGCGCGCGCCGCTGCGTCCCTCCGGAACATGACCGCCTGTTCCGCATCGGCGGCCCTGCCCAGTCTACGCCCACTCACCTCCCTCTGTAAGCAGAGGAGGAGTGGGCGTACCTGCCCTCAGTAGCCCGGTTCCCTTCACCGACCATCAAGCATGATCGGCGATTGGAACCGTGACCTTTCCCCGCTTGTTGAAGATTAGCCGCCAGCCCCAATTGTCCCCCAAAACCGCACTGGGAGAAATTGGAGCCGACGTTGCCCAGGGTGCGCCACGAGGAGGCTCTTCAACATGCACCCCTCCTCACCCCAACCTAACCTAACCTAACCTAACCTAACCTAACCTTTTTTTTTTTTTTTTTTTTTTTTTTTTTTTTTTTTTTTTTTTTTTTTACGGAGGGAAATCCTCATGGACTACCTCCGCCTGGGGAAAAAGGCGGAGGGGCGTGCCGGACTCTTACCGGCTAAAACCACCCCGGTGTCTCCTCGCACGTGCGCGCGGGGCCGCGGGAATCGAAATTCTTCCGCAGCCCCACACTAGTGCTGGCCCGGTCTGGCCGGGCCTCGTCTCCTGCACGGGGTAGTGAGGTGTTTAACTACCCCGTGTATCGCCTCAGAGGCGCGCGCCGACACCCGCGCGCGCCTTCGCCTCGGGTCCATCAAATAGGGGGCGAGGACTTCCCCAAGTCCCACGCCCCTGGACCCATTCATGGGGGCCGGAAAAGGGCGTTATCCGCCCTTCTCCTGCGCCCGGTGCGCTTTCTGCGGCCGGGGAAGGGAGTCGAGATCTCCCTCTCCCGTTCCGCAGTTTCCTTCTGCGACATCACGTCCTCGCAGAAGGACACCACCGCGTCCCACGACTCTGCGCTACCGACCATCCTCCGCACTACGGCCGGCAGCGACAGATCGCCTCCTACTTCATTTGTGAGGACACGGCGCTGCTCCTCCCAAGCTACACACTCGGCGAGCGTGTGTTGCGCCGTGTCCTCCCCGCAATGGACGCAATGGTGGCACCGAGCGTCCGGCTCCCTGCCTATGCGGCACAGGTACTTGCCGAAGCAGCCGTGCCCCGACAGCACCTGCGTCACCCTAAACGACAGGGAGCCGTGCCTTCTCCCGAGCCAGTCGTCGAGTACTGGCCGGATCGCCTCGACGGTAGCGAGGCCGGCGGTAGGGCGCAGAAGCCTTAGCCGCCATTCCGCCACCAAGACCTGATGGAGCTCCTCTCGGCGCAGCGCGATCTGCCGCTGCACCGGCCTCGAGCCCCGTGCCCGCTCTTCCTCGCGCCATCGATATAATGACGCGAGTACTTTCGCCTCAAGGTCCCAGGGCGGAGATCCGGCCAGGACACAAGCCGCCTCGTAGGAAATCGTGCGGTACCCGCGGACGACTCTGACGGCCATCGCCCTCTGCGGTTTGCGCAGAATGGCGAGAGTGCCGGCCGTCATGTCCATCGCCCACACAGGGGCCCCATACAGGGCCATGGACCGCACGATTCCCACGTACAACCGCCTACAGGCGGCGCTCGGGCCCCCCAAGTTAGGAAGCAACGTTGAAAGCGCGCCCGCTGCACCCATCAGCTTGGGCGCCAGCCGCCGGAAGTGGGGCCCGAATCCCCATTGGCTGTCGAGCACCAATCCCAGATACTTCATGGTGGACTCGACAGCTATCCGGACCCCGCTGACCACGATGTGTGATCCCGGCGCCGGCGCACGTCGGGGGCCATGAAACACCATGGCCTCCGACTTGTTTAGGGCCACCTCCAGGCCCAGGCGCCGGATGCGGTTCACCACCTGTGACACCGCAGCCGTGGCTATCAACGTCGCTTCCCTGTGCGAGCTCCCCCGGGCAGCGACAAGCGTGTCGTCCGCATAACACGTCAAGTCGGCGCCCGACGGGAGCTCGCCTCTCAGCACCCAGTCATAGCCGATGTTCCACAGGAGCGGTCCCAAGACCGATCCCTGTGGAACACCGCACGACATGAGGTGCCGACCGGCACCGTCACGTCCCCGATAGGTGACGCATCTATCCTCCAGATAGGCCCCTACTGTACGGCGGAGGTAGGGAGGCACGCGATGGTATTTCAGAGCCTCCCGAATACAACTCCAGGGTAGGGTGTTGAATGCGTTGGAGATGTCTAAAGACACCGCCATCACCACCCCACCCTGGGACACCGTCTCCTCCGCCAGGGCCCTCACGCGCATGATGGCGTCTATGGTGGAGCGCCCCCGACGAAAACCGAATTGGTTGTCGTCCAGGTTCGGCCCCTCCCTGCACAAGTGGCTGACGAGGCGATCTGCGATAATGCGCTCAAAAAGTTTGCCCGCCTCGTCGAGCAGCACTATGGGCCGATACGCGGACGGCGAGTCCGCGGGGCGCCCCTCCTTCCTGAGCAGGACCAGCCTCCCCTCCTTCCACACACTGGGAAACTGACCCTGCTCGAGACATGCCGTGAAGAGCCCCCTCAGCTGGGGCTCCAGCTCCTTCAGAGCCAGGACGAGAGCTCGACCAGGAACTCCGTCGGGTCCAGGCGCTGTGTTCTTAGCCCGGAGTCGCGACACGGCCGCTCTCGTCTCTGCTTGCGTCACCTCGGGGACATCGGTGCTCTCCTCTTCTAGAGAGTCTGTGGCTGAGGGCGAAGCCATCGCCGGGGGAACGTGTCCCGCTCGCTCAGGGAAGAGGGCCGATACTACCGCCTCTAGCAACTGGGGTTGCATGCTTTGCACCAGTGGAGGCGCCCAGGGACGCAACTTGCCCCGTACCCAACGGTAGGGGCGCCCCCACGGATCCCGATCTAGGGACCCCAGCAGCTCTTCCCTGGCACGCGACTTAGAGTCGCCGATGGCCAGCCACAGAGTCTCCTTGGACGCGCGGTACACCTCATACAGCGCGTCTTCCTCGACGGAATCCCGTCGACGTCGTCTCCGGTATCGCGTGTACTGGCGGCGAGCCGCAACGCACTCAACGCGCAGCCGCGCGATCTCGTCGGTCCACCAGTACACCTGGCGCCTTGCGGACTGTTGGCGGACACGGGGCATGGACGCGTCGCAGATCTGCGTCATCGCCCCGCGAAACCACAGCGCCACCGCTTCGACGTCGACGGGGCCGTCCGTCGTCGACTCCCAAATCCAGGACTGGACTAAGGCAGCTTACTCGAGTAGTTCCTTGTCGATGCGCTTAAGCGCCCAACGCGGGCCGTCGTTAATCGGGGTTGTTGGATGGCGGCCGCTCGCGGTCTGGGCAGAGACGTCGAACCGGATATACCGATGGTCCGACAGCGTCTCCACCCCCACGGCGACACGCCAGTCGCGGACTCGGCTGGCGACAGAGGGGCTAGCGAGCGAGACGTCCACTATCGACCCGCCCCGCTGCCGCACGCACGTGTATTCCGAACCCCGATTCAGGACGACCAGACCAGTCGTCACCACCCACTCTTCTAGCACCTCGCCCCGAGGGTCAGTGACCGGAGATCCCCACGCCGATGACTTGGCGTTGAGATCTCCGAGCACCAGAACGGGACGAGGGTGATAGCGGCCTACGACGGCGCCCAACTCGACAAGGAAACTCTCGAAGTCGGCGAGGCTCTTGTTGGGGGAGAAATACGCCCCCAAAATGACGATGCCGCCCGAGACCGCAGCAACCCAGCCGCGGCCCCGAGACGGGTCGATCAGAGTCTCGCCAATAATGGCCACCAAACCGTCAGCGCACCCCAGCCAGTTGTCACGGGCGGGGATGAAGTACGGTTCGGCGACCACAGCCACGTGGATCGACCACTCTGCCATGCTCTGGAGTAAAAGATCCTGAGCTCTGGCACAGTGGTTGATGTTGCCCTGGAGGAAATGGAATTGTGCCATTATTGACATTCCATTCCCTCGGCAACGGTCCTAGGCCGGGAGTCGACCGCGGAGCTACTAGCCTGCGTGGGCGGCGAGGTTTCCCCGGCAGGTTTAGAGCTCCTCTTCTTCTTCTTCTTGGCCTGGCTGGCAGGCGCGCCACAGGCCCCTCCGCCCACTTTGTGTCCCGCTGGCTTCCCTGCAGCCGAACATAAGCTGCAGTTGAGCGCCGCGGAACACTGGGCCGCCTTGTGGCCGGGCTGACCGCAGCGATAACAGAGGTCACTACGGTCAACCTCAGCGGTGCACTTTGCCCGGACGTGCCCCTTCTCCAGGCACCGGAAGCACCGCAAAGCCCGAGGCTGCAGGAGTTTCACCCTCGCTGCAACCCAGCCAACCAGCAATCAGCCGCTTAAAGCGATCCTGTTCGCCGACGCCACAGGGCACCGAACCCAGACCACGCCGAGTCCGGTGGCGTCGGTGCGTATATCGCCGGCCCGCACCTTGTCCGGCGGACACTCTCCGCTTCGGGCAACGGCCGTCACCACCTCTTCAGAGGTCACGGAATCGTCCAGACCAGCAATCCGCACCTCTGCGGTTTTCATTGGCCTGGAGACCCGGACGTCCTCAGGGCTGAGGATCTCCCTCATCTTGGCGGCCAGAGCGTCCGCCTTTTCGGCACTGCCGCTCGCAGCACCAGCCACCTCGAACAGCCGCGCACCCGTGGCAGCCTGCCTGAGGGTGACGGACTGAAGACCAAGATCTGATAATTTGATCTTGGCCTTGGCCTCGGCAATGACCGACTGGTACGTTACGCCGCGCTCCGCTGCTCCGGGCTGTAGCGTGAGCGTCACAGCTTCAGAACGTGGAGCACGTATCACCGGTCCTTTGCGACTGCCTTTGGCAGTCCGCCGCACAGGCTGCGCAACCGCCTTTGCGGTTCGGCCGGGGGCGCGCGCTGTTGTTGAGGCCGCCTTGGCAGCATTGCGGGCCTTCTTGCGGCCCACGACTGTCGCCCAGGTCTCACCCTTAGACCCGACAGTCGTGGGCTGATCGCTTGATGGGGCTCCCTCCACGGGCTTTTTTACACCCTCCGCGGGCTTCCCCTTCCGAGGCGCAGGTCTCGGCGGCTCCTCAGCCCTCCGCCGTGTATCGGCCGCTAGGGGCGGACGGAGGATTTCCACAGGGAGGCGCCGAGAAATCGCCTCCATACGAGCATTGACCATGCTCCCGCACTGAAGCATGCAGAGCCGGACAATGCGCTCGACCTCGTCGTCGGTATGAGCGCTTGCCGGTCTCGGTGCGGGAGCCGGGGCCACTACCGATGCGGCATCAGTGGACGTGCGTCGCTGCTGTTGCTCGCTCAGCGCAGCGACTTGTCGCCGGAGGTCCTCCAAATCATTTCGGAGACGGCTGTTTTCCTCCTGCAACTTCGCGACCTCGTCTGAGGTCGTCCTGTTGAGGAGGATGCCAACCGCCTCCTTAATGTCCGCGGCAGCTTCCTTCAGCCCGCGGGTGAACGTGCCCTTCAGGCTACCGGATTTGGTGGCAACCTTCAGGACCAAGTCCACCCCGTCCAAGGCAAGCTGACTTAGGGCCACCGCAGATGGTTCCACCCCTTCCGCCGCTAGAGCAGCGCGTCGCTCGCGTGCGCGTCGGGCCATTTCCGACACTTCGTCGGCCGCGACGGCTTTGCGCTGCTCTCTTCTGGTGGCGTTGAGCTCCGCCTTTGAGCTCCCTAGCGAGGTACAACTCTCGCCACCAGGGTCCTCGGTAGTGACCCCCAAGTCACTCTCTGCTTCGCTGGCCGCCGGAGTATTGGGGCGCACGAACCTACCCTGTGCGTCTCTCCGCGGCCGTGAAGCACTCACCCCTCTCGAAGCCTGCCGACCTCTCCTCGCGGTCGACAACTTCGGGGCCAGCAGGCCTTCCTCATCTGAGGACAGATCCACCGACCCACCTCCCACCAGGGCAGGGTCGCGTGGACGTTTCCTAAACCTAACCTAACCTAACCTAACATATAAAAGTATAAATACATAGTATCAGAAAGTAAAAGGATAAGTGAAGAATAAGTATAAGTCTTGAATTTGTTTAAAAATAGAATAAGTTGTTATAATCGTAAAATTAAGTATTAAATAAGTAATAGATAAATAGATAAGGAAAGTAGCAAAATACGAAGACATATGTTTAATATATGATAGAAATAAGTAAAGTTATAAGAGACAATTTGTTATTATGTAAAAGTATAAATAGAAATGTACCAAGATAAGAATAAAATGTATAAGTAGCTTAAACTTAGAAACGAGGTGAAATGATCACATTTATGTTAGATATTAAATGAAGGTGTAAAGTTAATAACCCCTGAAATAAAGAAAAATTAAAAAATAGATAGAATAGCGGGAGTCTCACCCGGCTAAGAATGAAAAAGGATGGATAAAAGAAAGACAAAGTATGAGGCATAAAAGTGCGAGAGGAATAAATGAGAGAACTGGAATGAATGAGAAACTTAGAATAATAAGATCCCGTTGTTCCCATGAACGGGAAAAGCAAAAAAAAAAAAAAAAACCTAACCTAACCTAACCATGGCTCTTTAGGTAATGATCGCCTCTTCATCGGGTGTGGTGGATTAGGAGCCGATACAAGAGTGCATCCGCGACAACCTTTCACTACACGCTCAGCATCCCCATCGATCCTAGGCCACCACACTTTTGTCCTTTGGCGACCTTTCATCGCTACTATACCAGGGTGCCCTTCGTGAGCAGCTTTTAACACCCTCTAGCGTAAATATTTTGGTATGACTATCCTAGTACCCCGCAGCAAAATATCTCTGCAAAAACAAAGCTCGCTTCTTATGATTTTGAAACAATTTACGGATTTGTGCCAATCTTCACTGAAAATACCCCTTTTAACCTTTGAGACTTCGTCATCTTTTGATGATGATGCCTCTATTTCATTTAGAGACACAGCGAGAGGTCGAGAATGAGTCTCAATTTGGTTTATACAACGTGTAACGGAATAAGCGCAATACCTCAGACACCCCAATTAGAATATAAAATTATAAGTCTAAAACAACACCCGTAATTAAATAAATTTAAACCAAACCTGGTCGTTTTTTATAAAATAGTTATCCTTACTAAACTCAAAACGTATGTGCAGCAATATGCCTACACACACACTAATGCAATGTTAGCAGCCGACGCGACACGCACATTCGAGCGCCCGCCAGCTGACCATAGCTGTAGGCATTAGATGTGCGTTAGTTCAATGAACGAATTTTACTTACATCAGGTGAGATTGTGGTCAAACGCGCGCCTATCAATAGTAAAAAAAAAAAAACGTACCTTAAATGTCACAGACTGATATTATGAATGAATAACTTTTGATACTTAATTGAGTTTACCGTGTAATGATTGATAATTTTCTAGCAAGTGAAATTATCAACATGAATCTAAGACTTTACGCTTAGTAACGGGGATGCATTTTAAACAGCGACATTTTACCCGAACTTCGAAACTAACGAAGGGCGAAGCGCCCGGACTCCGTGCGGCACACGCGGGTAAAAAATATTTATCTCAGATGCGTAACTTTCGCGATATTATTAGCTACCTCTGATAAGCGTGTTTACTGCTAATTACGTGAAACAAAAATCAGTGCTTACAAGATTTTAATCACAAACAGCAAACTTTGCTGCGCAAGAAAAAATACCTACTTACTTTGAAGATGGCCGGCCGGCAGCCCGGAGGTAGCGCGCGCGTGCGATTTCAAAGGGTCATTTGCAAAGGACGTAGGTAGCTCGTAGGAACCAGAAAATTGTCTACTACCTATTTCGACATTTTTCAACAAATCGATTACTGAGACATGCGGAATACAAATCGGTCGTGCATTTCAATAAGCCTTATTATTTGGATGGAAGGATTAAATTCTCTTACATCAACTGTTTTATTAAACGCGCTCGAATCCAAATGTAAAAAGCTTTGATATTATTCATGTGCACGTGTGTATCATGGACCTAAAAATTAGGTATGTTTGTTCAATTGTAGCGGCGCGCGCGCCTACGCTGCGTGCCTAGTTCTAATGTAGGCATTAGATACCTACCTATGGCCGTATGAACGATAATTAAATTACCGAACATTAGCTAGATGTGATATTGATACGCGATATCACCGCGTAAATTTTTTTTTTTTTTATCAAACTTTCACAGGCTTTGAATTTAGTCTCTACGCACCGCGCCGCTGCTTGCCGTTTTTATCTACCTACCTATCTTTCGAGATTGCACCCCCGCGAATCCCGCGATCCCTCTGATAAGTTCGTTTGTTTAGGTAGGTCCAGTTTATTGTTTGTACTACAAAAATATGCAAAGACGGCGTGTTTAAAAGATTATAATAACAATGTTTACAGTGATTAGAATACAATCGTATTGATAGGAAGAAGTAGGTAGGTACTTACAGAACTGGACTATATACACTTAACACTTAGGTTATTACCTAATTTGCACTATTTCTGCGATCCACTTTCATTAAAGTTTCAAAATGACCGCCGCCTTGATCTATGCACTTATTAGCACGCTTTCTTAAATTGTATTTCAATTTTGTAAGCACTTCAGTATCACTTTTCACCGTCACAAATGCTTGTTGAATTTTTGTTTTTAGCTCCTCGACACTTGTAGATTGACTGACGTAGGTACACGAGCGATTTTATGCGACCCCACAAAAAAAAGTCTAGCGGTGTTAAGTCTGGCGATCTGGAAGGCCACGGCACAGGTCCTCCGCGACCTATCCAGCGACTGCCATACTCCGCATCCAGATGCCGTCGAACGGTCCACGTGAAATGCGCGGGAGCACCGTCTTGCTGGTAATACATGTCACGTGAAAGACCGACAGGGACGCCATCCAGTAAGTCCGGCAATGTCTCCTGCAAGAACCGCAGGTAGGTATCTCCGGTCAACCGTGGAAGGAAAATGGGGCCGAGTATGAATGTTCCGAGTATACCAGCCCACACGTTGACGGAGAACCTATGCTGGAACGAATCCACACGGCAAGCATGTGGATTCTCATGCCGCCACAAATGCTGGTTATGCTGGTTGTACATGCCAACACGCGTGAAGGTACTCTCGTCCGTCCAAAGAATGTTCTGTTGCCAGTTCTCCAACAACCACCTACTGAATTCCAGTCGTGGCAAGTTGTCGGCCGGCGTTAGGTCTTGACACCGTCGAAGATGATATGGGTGTTCACCATCAGCACGCAACGTTCGCCACACGTACATGTGGCTGCAGTAGAACAGGAGTGCTGTTTCTCTCGAGCTGTCCTCTGGATGTTCATCGAAATGGTCGAGAAGACGCTCTTGCAGACGAGTAGTCCGCACATTCGTCCCTCTGTCCAAAGCCGTATTAGGAAGGAACGTCCCAGAGTCCCTCAGTCGCTGAGTTGCAGCCAGCATCGTCCTGGCGCTCACACTGCAGCCAAAACGGTCATTGAACTCCCGACAAGCTAACGCGACATTATCAAGACAGCGAGCCAGGGTTCTCACCATCTCCGTGTATTGTATGTTGGTGTACCGGAAAGTCATCGCGCACGGAATCAAAAATGTCACGGAAGTAAACTGAAGAACAACTACACTAGGTCGCTACCGGCAGATGACTAGCTTTTAATGTTAGGTACTCATGTTATTCGGCGGTAGCGGCGGCGCGTATGTCGGCATTTCGCAAAAACGTCAAAGAGGTTGCCGACAAATGCTTTATTTCTTTGCAATAAGTTTCAAATTTCTTCAAATTCAATAATTTTATTTTGTAATAATGCCTAAAATCTGTTTGTGTGTGTGTAGGGCTACTCTGATGACCGCACTAAGTTTGGTCGTGCATTCAAACAAGCCTTACACATTGGAGATAAAGTTGAAATTCCTTTAAATTACCTATTTAATTTGACGCACACTACTTTTATTGTAAAATGCATTGATATTATTTACGTGTGTGTATTACGACCTGTAAGCGATATACAAATAATGTCGTGCGTTTAAGTAGCCTTTATTGCTCTGAGTTAAGGTGCAATTTCCTTGAATTAAGGATTGTATTAATTTGTCATGATACTGTGTTTCTAATTTAAGTCATTTAAAAGATTTTTCCGTCAAAATTTAACACCTATTTTTGATGACGGAAATCGATTCAAAAGCCGATTCTGAACAAACTACTTTCAGGAATTGCGTTTATTCTGTTACACGTTGTATAATTTTCGCTATTTAATGCCTTCGTTGGAGCTATCTGACATAGTCTAGAAATGGGGTCGGCAATATTTGACTTACCAGGGCGATAGATAACTTTGAATCTGTATGCTTGAAGCCTGAGTACCCACCGTTTAATTCTCGCGCAAGGTTTGGAATGTCGTCCGAAAATCGTTTCTAACGGTTTGTGATCGCTTATGAGCTCAAAGTCCTTGCCAAAAAGATATATTTTAAAATGCTCAACAGCCCAAACTAATGCCAATGCTTCCTTTTCAGTTTGACAATACCTTTTTTCACAATCAGTCGGAGCTTTGTGTCCATAAGCGATAACTCTAGGACCTTCCGTATCTATTTGGACAAGGACAGCACCCAGTCCCACCGGTGATGCGTCAGCAATAACCTGCGTTTGGTCGCTGGGATTGTAGTAACCAAGACATTTTATATTGGTTAAGCTAAGCTTTAGAGCTTCAAAAGCTTTATTTTGTTTGGAAGTCCAAAATTTGTCGACAGTTGCCGATTTCCCAAGCCCTAATCTCAACAACTGTCTAAGGGGGTCGGTAAGTGTTGCCAAATTTGGAATCCATTTCCCCACAAAATTGACTAAATGAAATGAAATTGAAATTGAAATGTACCTTCACATCCCAACAACATTTTTCAAGATTTTTTTGGAACATTTCCGGAGCACAAGATATACCAAACATTAATCTTTTATTGGCTACATTTTCCATTTAGACGAAGACAGCGTAATTAATTGCAATATAGGCGGAGTAGACTTAGACATGTTGATAGACTCCGGGAGTAAGTGCAACGTAATCACAGATAAGACCTGGCAGTTTTTAAAAGAAAGTAAGATTTATGTCACTAACTAAATCCGGAAACCAAACAAAATTTCAGTTCCTTATGGCAACAAGAAGCCTTTTGACGTCATAGGCTCTTTCAACGCGATTATATCAGTGGGTGAAAGAATTAAAGAATCCACTGTCTACGTCATCAGAAATGGTTCGCGCGATCTTTCGGGTAAAGCATCATAATCATCGCCTACATCCGAGATCTTTATTTAGTTTAAGGTTTTTATTGAAGGGTTTCTTGGAATCAATTTTGTTTGTTTAAATTTTTTTTTTTGTGTCAGTTTGGTTGTTGGAGTTACCGAACTGCTCAAGTTGTCTAGTAACAACTTCTAAGGCATTTGCCTTAGAAATGATTTTATCTAATGTAAAATTGAATCTCCAATTTCTAAAATATTTTTCCTCAAATCAACAAGTCTACATTTTTCTGTGATTTGGTCTATCAAATGTTCGTCTTTATTTGTGAAGTTACATTTTCCAGCCTGATTCCTTAACCTCAATAAAACTTTTCAAATTTTTCACCTACTTCCTGCTGCATGAGCCGGAAAAGGTATCTTTCATAAATATAGCTTTGCTTTTGGGAAAAATAATCGTTAAGTTATCCCAGTGCAATTTTATACACATCTAAGTCTTTGCCATCATCATCTTTACCTTCCTCTGCATGGGCCCCGGGCAAATTGTAGTAAATCTCCTGTAGTGCTAATCCACCAACATGGAGAAGAGTAGCTCGCTTTTTATTAGGGGATTCAATATTAGCAGCTAAAAGATAAATTTCTATGGCCCGTTTCCATTTCTCCCATCGGGTACAAACCGATGTCGTGTCACCCTCACAATCAAAGTGATCTAAAGTTGTCAACATTGAAGTTGCGTGAGTCATTTTTTGGGGCGACCTGTAACAGGATTTTGAGACTCGTATGCGTGGCCTTTTATCTTTTATAAAGATAACATTAACACTACTGCATAGCCTTAGGATACTTGTTAGTATTTGCGTGTCCATTAGAGCATTTCGGATTCAGCATGACCTTTGACGTAAGCGTAAGCATGACTAACTAAATATACTAAATAACTTTATTCAATAACGTTACTTTACTATTATTATGGAAATTGACTGATAATAACCTTTATCTATTAACAAATTAGGTTTACTATCGGGTTAGCAATAAATAGGTATGCTGTAATTAAGCCATTATTGATGCTTACACTAACGTTTCCCGGTCTTTTCTCACATTTATTCTTTAAGCATGGTCGTATGTGCGAATAGTATTTGCGTGACCTTGATATTTTTGTGTCGAAATGCAAACAATTGATCATAGCAAAACCAGTTACCTGATTAAAAATCTACTGATTTTGTTTTATATTTACAATAAGTGGGTATGTAGGTTATTTACAACAGAAAAGTTAAGTATGTCCAAGATTTATGATAATAATTGGTTATTATTTTTATTTAAAATAAGTAGCGTGCAAATAACTCATTTATCTTGATATTTAAATGAAAGCACTTACTCAATAATAATAATTAACAATAATTTACTGTTTGCATTACAGCACATTTAAAATAATTGCGTACTATCCAGCCATGGCCCTTTGTTTGGTTGGAAACAACATTAACTGCATGGCCTTTGTAACATTTACGCTTATCAGTTGTTTACCTCAATCGAAGCAGAACTTGTTTTTCGTTATTTATTCATACGAAACTGAGGCAACAAAGCAATCATTAGCTGTAACCATCTACCTTGGTAACGATTTATTTACGTAGTGTAGGTAGGTAGGTTCAGCGTGACTACGTTCTGTTTTCACTTTAGTATCCAAACTACTAACGATCGTTATCGAAATGTAGTCGCTTAATTGATCGTAAACAACTTTCGACGTGCATTAATTTTTTGCGTGTATTCTTCCCCCTTTTTTTTTTGGTAAATGTTTCAGTACTTACTTTTATCCTCGTCGCCACTTGTAATGTTCTTTGGGTTAATAAAACACACTTTGACAGATCACGCAGGTGAAGTAGTATATGCGTCTAGCGCACGTCCGCTCTGGCTCACGGTTAGCGCTCGACTAACTCGCGCGCCGCCCCGACGCATACACTACAGACACCAAACCTTAAAACAGAAAGTAGGTACCAAACCATGGTAAGCAACCAATATTTTCGGCAGACTAACTTCTTTTTGATAAGTTATGCAGCTTACTCTTGTACAAATTTCCTCTGCCTGTGCCTTCCTCGTCAACTGGCTGTCAATTAAGATCCCTAAAAATGTGTGATGGTTATACTCTTTTTCTAAAGTTTATACGGTTAACCAAAAGTGTATGATTTAGGTTTTTTGGAGATTTTAATTAAATTTCATTATTGTCACTTTATTAAACTGCTGAGTTTATTGGTAATGTCATGCGGATAGGTGTGCAACATAGACATGACATGACATGACAAACAGAGTTGTATAATTAACATTGTAAACAGAGTGTCTAGAATTAGAATGTGTGAACTTAGGAAAGGATAGTCATACTTAATGGAGATTTAATATAGTTGAATGATTTGCGGTTGTGTTCTCTATTTATATACCTACTAAGATCGGACAATTCGCTCCCTTCAAAAATATTTAAAATGTCTTTGGCTCCTTCTAATGCGGTGATTGTCGGCGACGTTCGTTCGCACGTAGTATGTCCTGAACCTGTAAATAGGTGGACTTAAAAGCCTCATTGGTACAGACACACAGACACACCATCGCGACACATAATTCCGCATAATTTTTGTTTGAAACTACTTGCAAACACCAAAATATTGTTTACGATGACAAGTTGACAACGAATCACTTAGCGGGCTGTCAAAAATGGTTGCAAACTATAATCGTAAACACTAAGAATATCGTCACTTCTTCGACCAAGATTGATAAAATACCGGTAACAACCGATAAATTTGAGTGTCGAGACTACCAAATATCGTTACATCTGGATTGTCAGGACTTAGCAACCGAAAACGATTGCTAAGCGGTTTGCGTCATGTCGAGACTGCAGGCCCAGGCCCTGCAGTCTCGACATACTTAGCAATAGTTTTCGGTTGCTAAGTCCTAATGTAAATGTTGATGTAAATGTTTGGTAGTCTCGAAACTCAAATTTATCGGTTGTTACCTACCGGTTCCTACCTAAAATACCAGTAACAACCGATAAATTTGAGTGTCGAGACTACCAAATATCGTTACATCTGGATTGTTAGGACTTAGCAACCGAAAACGATTGCTAACTATGTCGAGACTGCAGGGCATGTATAGTTATCGAACCGATAAAGGGGCAAACATTGGTCAGTTAAGGTACTGATATATTAAAAATAAACTCCAGTACTTCCAAATCAGACTCCGATGAGCTACTCGTATTAATTATGCTAACACTCATTGTTTTCTCTTTTGAATATTTTTAATATTTAGTTTCACTGGCAACTTAATTCAATAATACACATTATAAGTAAGCATATTTGATGTTGATGTAGTTTGATAGGAAATGAAACGCCAATTTATAGTTATGGAACCGATAAACGGCACACATTGGTCAGTTAAGTTAACTTAAGTTTAAACGGAGTTTATCTTTTATTGCGGTGTTCGGAAACGCATTTCACAAGTTAACGAACCAATAGCGCTGTTGGATAGATAAACCACCGTTAAAAGTGCCTCAGAAACCGGGCATTAGACAGTGTTATGTTTTTTAGGTAATCTTTCTCTGTTTCCAGATTTTAAAGTCATCCTACAGCTTCTACACAATGCTGCGACAAACTAAGTAGGTAAAGGTAATTAAGGAAGAAAAAGTATTGTGGATCGTGGTTCTAGCTAAATGGAATCGTTTTTTTTTTTGTAATAGTCACTGCACGTGGTTGTAGAAAGTAGTACATATAAATGTTATATTAACAGTTAATACACTATTTGAAACAAATAAAGTAGGTACAAGTTATATGTGGTGTATTTTTATTTCAACGACAAGAACGGGCCCTCTACGTAACTGATGAAGACGTGTGATTAAGATGCCTAGCATTGCTCTGAAATTTCGTTAGTTTTACATAAGGGGGTTGATGACAAATGCGTGGTTCATTCTGAGGCTTAATGTCTCGGAGACCTTGTGCTTGCTCTGTCTACGGAGCGCTGGGTCAACATTTGGCCACAGTTTATAACACTGCGAAAGCATCAAGATTTAAATGTGGTTTATACGCACATTTTTAACATCTACCCTACTAAAAACACTAATCTGTTATTTTGTTTACTTATTATTGCATTTTCTCTGTAAGTGATTAATGTAATCTTTTGAAAAAATAAATGTCTTAAACCGTATTTTTTGGATCGCGCCATGTAGCAAAAATCCTCCTACATATGCGATGCCCTGCGGCACGATGCGGCTGTAAGTTGCGCATAGCTTAAAACAGCCCAATTATTTCTTAAAGCATTTTTTTTAAAACCAGCTAAAGAGGCAGTACATTTCTAATAAGTACATGGAAGTATTTTAATTCGTTTCAGTAAATTAATAATTACCAGTTAATTGTATGAATATTAAATGCCACAATGACGTAGTATTACGACGAACAAGGTAAGCGAGTAAATCAGTGCGGAGTGACGGACACGCGAGGGGCGGTCGCTGCCCTGTTATTAATCTGTTAACGACGACGACGTTATAATTACAGCCCCACTATAATTACCTCATTACTGAAACAGAATGCTGTCAGATTTGTAACCGGACTCCCAGTGCAGCACCGCCTCCACACGGATTCCACAATGTTCGCATTCTTACTCATTTTAAATAAATTTGTTTAAGTTATTAATATTTATTTGACCTACGAAAAATACAGCGGTCTTAGGGTGGCCTCAGAGTGTGGCAGCGCAGCGTCTTATCTAGCAATATATGAATACATTTATTTCTCAGCACATTGAAATGCTGGTGATGTCGCGCCATCTTCGTACCGTCACAAGTCGTCTGCCAGTTGTCAACGCTTATTCCTAAGGGTTTTTCATTTAGGACTATTTGTTTCTAACTTGGTCAGAAGATTTTCTGCAGCCGTGGGTCACTAGTGCGTGCTAGAACAAGTACTTAACAAGCTGCTGCCCCAGATCCCAAAAATAAAATTGTTATCACCGAATCGAACAACGAGCATATAGTATTGGCCATCTTGCACTTTATCAACTTAAGTAAAATATTCTATACCTAGTTTACTAAAGTAATTACTTATTGCTTTAATCTACAACACAAGTGTATAGTCTAATGAGTAACAAGCGGTACAAGCAGGAACAGTAGTTTGTGCCCCAGCGAGAGTCAGCAAAGCATAATGTGTGGTGCGCAGGTGTTTGTCGTCGGGCAGCGTGTCCACACACCTGCAGATCCTGCGCGGTTGCGGTTACTGCCAGCTGGCAGGCGGCGGGCGCGGCTCTCTGCGTGGATCACTACACTCGTTCTATCGTACCTACACGCTCGCGCTCACCTCGCTCTACCTGCTGCAGGAATGCGTCTACGCCTACCAGGTATCCAGCTACGGTTAATACGACACAGCTTGCTAACCCTGCTTGCTAACAGTTTATAATCTGCTGTTGCTAGGTGCGGCAAGATATGGACAAGTTGGCGCGAGTCATGTTCTTGCTTCTGTGCCACATCACGTCCATCGCGAAGCAGTTCGTGTTCCACATAAGAGCGGAACGTATTGATGAGATGCTCAGCCGACTGGACGGTGGGTGCGGGGTGTGGGGTTTGGGGACGTTCTCTGACCGAAGGATCAATGCGCGGGGTCGATTGCAGATCCGCTGTTCAACCAGGGCGTGGAGGCGCACGGGCAGCTGCTGCACGTGACGGCGGCGCGAGCTGCTCGCTTTGTGCGTGCGTACGCTGGCTGTGCCGTGGTCACCTGCACGCTGTGGATCACCTTCCCCGTCATAGACCGCCTGCAGGGACATCCCGTCGAGTTCCCCTTTTGGATCAACGTCGACTATAATGCACCAAGAATGTAAGACAAGCAATACATGGCCAGAAATGACCGTCAAGTATTGCCGCTGTTGTAACCGTGGGTGGTTGCAGGTTCACCGTGGTGCTAGCGTATTCGTACTACGTGACTACGCTAGTGGGCATCGCCAACACGACGATGGACGCGTTCATGGCCACCGTGCTCAACCAGTGCAAGACCCAGCTCAGGATACTGCGGTGAGTGTGCACACGCTAATTACACATATCTGCTAAAATAAATTGTAAAAGAGCACTTCACTTAGACACATAAGTTACAGTCACAGAAATTTGTTTTGAAAGCACAACATAATCTCAAATTCAAAATCAAAATATTTATTTGCCAGAACATAAATGGTAGCTAATGTTTCTTACAACGAATAGCAACCACAAAGAAAGTCAATTGTATTAAATTAACCAGTTCTGTTACCACAGTGCACAGTGTTTGGAAGTGGATTTAAGAGTCGCCAGTAATGTTACAGAATGAACTTTGAATGTCTCCCACAACGCGCGGCGGAGGTCACGCGGTCGAGTCGGGGGCAGGCGTACGACGTGGTGCTCAAGCAGCTGTTCACGGAGTGTCTGGAGCACTACCAGAAGATTACTGAGTATGACACAATACAAGCGTTCGTGTGTAATGACGTGCAAGTGGAGCATATTTTTAACTCTAAAGTTGTTCAGGACTGCGAAGATGGTGCAAGACATTTTCGGCACGGCGATCTTGATCCAGTTCGGGATTGGTGGTTGGATCTTGTGTATGGCTGCCTATAAGATAGTCAGTGTAAGTGCCCTTATTTAGACCGGTTTTTAGTAAAATTTATGGATTGCAATTGTTATAAATTTTCAGAATGTTTGTTATTTGTAATTAGTTGAACGTGCTAAGCGTAGAGTTTGCGTCGATGACTCTCTTCATCAGCTGCATCCTAACGGAGTTGTTTCTGTACTGCTACTACGGCAACGAGGTCACTGACGAGGTAACATCAACACGTTAGAACACATCTGGTTTGAGAGGGGGTCGCTTGTGTGACTCGTGTGCTGTATTGGCAGAGCGCACGCGTGTCGCAGTCGATCTACAGCATGGAGTGGCGGCGCGAGCGGCTGTCGTTCCGGCGCTCACTGGTGCTGGTGATGGAGCGCGCCAAGCGGCCGCTGCGCCCCGCCGCCGGCCTCGTCATCCCGCTCTCACTCGACACCTTTGTCAAGGTACATATACACCTACCACACTGTGACTGTTCCTAAATTACCCTAGGCTGATATTTTTTTTGTTTTTCCATGTTAGTGTTAAGATCAGCTTTCCTTTGAGGGAAAAAGACTGCTACATCCGCGCGTTCCTGAAGGGCTCGTCACCAAACCTGGGCATCCTCTCACCATTATAAAAAAATGAATTCCCATTAACTAAACTGCTTGCCCCGACTTAAAAGGCTAGGAGACAGGGAGAGGACACAAACTAATGTTGATTCACAATTGGGAATTCACAGTTAGAAAACATAAGTATTAAAATTATTAATAATATGAAGCTAAGAAGCTACGTGCTCTAACTTTACTGTCGCGGGCCTAGACCCAGGCTTGGTAAACATACTCTTTTTGGGCCTCAACGTGGGCGCATTCTGCACTATACCAAGGCCGGGATTTGTGACCGAGCGGGATGTCAGAGAATGAAATAAAATACTCCATCCCCTGCCGAATCACGTCCGCAACCACGTCAGCATAGCACGAGGGGTCACCCGAGGAGAAGCACACCTGCTTCTAAGGATAAGACGCAAAAAAGTGCCGCATCTCATCCTAGTCTGCTGACTCGTAATGCCATACTCGCCTCGTGCCTCTGGGACTCTCATCTGGAGGAGAGCAGGTCGATATGGATTTCACCAGACAGTGGTCAGACGTTCCCAGCGGGGCTGAGACCGAAACTGAATGACTGTCCAGATCTGTTGCCAGCAGAGTTAAGGGTTAATCGTCGTCAAGAATCAGGAGCGTTGTCAGTGTCAAGTATAGCAGAAGGAAACCCTTCTAGGGAAACGGAGAAGGCCAAATTCAAAATTAAATGACAAATATCTGTCAAGGTACAGTTTAGGATTTAGTCACATAGTACCAGATAAAGTAGCGTTCGTTCGTTCGTTTCAATAACAAACGAATTTAACTGAACAATAATAGCTCGTCAGCGATATCACATATCTGTCACCTATATAAAAAAAAAAATATGTTTATTCAGTCTCAAAAGTTACATGCTATACATGAGTTGAGACAGCCCCAGTAAGTAATTAAAAATACTTGTGTTGGGGTTGACTCGCTACTTCCCTTATTTAATACAGTATTGAGACTAAACTAATTAGAAAATAATACAATATAAGACAAAACCCAGCCAAGAATCAAAGCTGGTGAAAATATAAAATGGTTATAGTTTCTATGAACTTATTCTAAGCATGCGTGATTGTGTGTGTGAGTGTGTGTGTGCGTGTGAGTGAGTGTGTGCGTGTTTTTGAGTGTATAATTATGTATGTGTGTGTCAAGTCAGCAAATTCGTACTAGAATGTGCTCAGTTTCATCATACGTAAGAGTGTTTAGCCATTCAGTTATAACTTTCTTACATTCATACAAGACTTTAGGATGAAATTGTAGTTTAGCATTTATTTTGTTGTAAATATATGCAGATTGTGTTACGTACTGTCGTCTTGCAAAAATCGAACGAACCATTGCGGAGTGGGCCACAATATCACTCCGTCTTCTATCCCGGCTGGCAGAATCAAATGGAATAGATTTATGTAGATATAGGGTCACATTTAACAAATATAATTGTCTCACCGATAACAATCCACTTATTCTGTATAATTTAACTGTGGGGTATCTAAATGGTTTGAGGTACATCACTTTTATTAGAGACCGCTGGGCTCTTTCCAGCTCAAGGAATTTTGTCTTTATGGCACCTCCCCAGACTGGAATGCAGTATGTGATCACTGATTGAGCTAATGCAATATAAACATTATTGAGCATTACGGGAGACAACACATGGCGTAGTGTCTTGAAAATCCATATCAAATTCCTTACACGTGACATAATAGTATCAATATGTGAGTGCCATGACAGACATTCGTCAATAATTATGCCTAAGTATCTTGTAGAGGGAACTTTTTTTATAATTTGACAGTTACACTTTTGTATATAGCGTTCCGCACACTCATGTATCGCAATCTCAAAATCAGGACCTGGTTTAGATCTTTGACTCGGAGAAAAACAGATATAGTTTGTTTTTGAAATGTTAAGAGTCAGCAAATTAGCGTTTAACCAGTCCAGTATAACGGTGAGACCACGTTCAGCATTCAGGCGTACGGATTCCCAAGTTTCTCCGTGGTAGACAACAGCTGTATCGTCCGCATAGGAGAAGATTTTCCCTCCGCTGCTCAACAGGTTACACAGTTCATTAATGTACACCAGGAACAGCGTTGGGCCTAGCACACTCCCCTGTGGCACACCAAAAATAACATTTTCTTCTTCACTGTGTAGGTTTCCTATTTTAACTTGTTGAGTCCTACCGCGGAGATAGCTGTCAAAAAGACATAGAGCTGTACCTCTTATACCTATAACTATAACCTATAAATCACAATACAAATCAACCGGCAAGAACAATATAATAGAAAAGTCCGTAACTACGATGTACATAATGTAAGAGTACGTGGAACGTGAATCAAACAACAAGCTCCAGTAATGACTGCTATATCTTAATTTCCTCTTTCTACCACCACCAACATTATCCATGTACCCACTTATGAATATCATCACACATACTCCAATTACCAAAAATCTCCTTAGAGGGAATCAGGATGTGTGTAACTTACGGCAAACTGCACGTATTACCAGTTTCACTTCGGGTACAGCTCCTCACAGCTCAGAACTAAATTGTCTAGCTTAGACTACGTCGTCCGCTACCTGATGTGATATTAGACCTAATATCAATTTAATAAATGATACTCGGTCCCTTACCACGGTCATGACCAACTTGGTATTCACAAAGTCTTTTAACTTAACTAGCCTGCACTATCGCGTATGTAGCCATACGCGGTCCTTTTTTTTTTTTTTTTGTTTCCGGGGTGGAATATCGTCAGGGATATCCGCCGCCCTGGGGCAGGCGGCGGGGTCTGTCAGACTGTTACTGACTAAAAACCACCCCGGTGTTCCATCGCACACCTACGCCGGGGGTCGCGGGAACGTACGATCCTTCCGCAACCCCCGACTAGTGCCGGCCCGCTATCGCGGGCCTCTTCGGGTCTGGGGGGGGAGTGAGGTGTTTGACTCCCCCCGCGACGTCGAAGAGGGGCGCGCGTGGAACACTACGCTCCGCCACCTCGGGTCCTGATGTGTGGGGGGTGACGGACGTCCCCGAGTCCGTCGCCCCTGGACCCATTTAGGGGGGCTGGAAGAGGGCGTTATCCGCCCTCCGCCGACGCCTGGTGCGCCTTCTGCGGGCCGGGTGAGGAGATGAGATCTCCCTCTCCCTCTCCGCAGCCTCCTTCTGCGAGACGACTGTTTCGCAGAAGGAGTCCACCGCGTCCCAGGACTCGGCGCTGCCGACCATCGACTCGACTACGGCCGGCAGCGACAAGTCACTGCCTACTTCTGAGATGAGGGTACGGCGCAGCTCCTCCCAAGCGGCACGCTCTGCCAGCGTATGCCGAGGACTTTCGCGGTCCTAACTCAACTGCATCCACATTTTTGTTATAATCCCCATCTTCTTACATTACCACGCTCAGCCACATTACCACGTAATGCGGGCTGGCTGCCTGCCTGGGGCCCTTAAGTTTTTTGTAACAGAGACTCGAAACGATTTTTACCAATTTGTTAATTCATAAGATACAGTTCGTTTGGGGCCTCATTTACGATTCCCAGATGTGGGTTGCGCTCGGGTAATTATACTCAATTCTCAGAAAAATATCGGATCTTATGAGACATAAAATATTGCGTTTCGACTAATGGCTGGCATAAGTGCTAGCCATAAAATATAAGTGGAATGGGTTTCTGAAAGGTTCAATATTGTTTTACAATTTTAAAGGAATAGGATATTTTGTAATTAGGGTAACTTGTCGACCTGTCAGGTTATATAATTGAGATTTAATGGCTTTCTTAGAGTCCGATATCGTGTGATAATTTTAAAACAAATTTAACATTTTGCTATTAAATAGGAATACGTGTCAAACAGCCACAACAACAAGGCTCACAGCTGGCGAAACACTTCTGTACTTTTGATATATTTTTTCCTTTTTCAGATAATAAAGTCATCGTATACATTCTACGCGGTGCTTCGCCAGACACAGTAGAACTTTGAATGAATGCATTTAAGATTACGAGGCTTTAGGCTGTCTTCATACATAATGCTTACTTAATACGCACTTCTTGAGGATCCTAGCCGTTCGGAGTTAAGGAAGTAAATTGGTGTGTATATTTATATAAGTATGTATATCAGTCAACAGGTTACCGTAGTACAGGTTCTACCTAGTTCGGGACCTGATGACCTTGTGGGGATGTTGTCTCATATTATATTATTATTATATGTGCAGGTGTTCCATCAGTCAGTGATATCTGTTAAGTTTAGTTACCCACTTGAGATGCGTCAGAGACGTGGTGTGCACATTTGCACAATGTCAACACTCTTCAGGAATTAAATCAAAATGTAAAAATATATAAAATTCGTGCAATTTATACCACTTTTTTTTATTCAATTATACGGTAAGGTATAGGTACCTACATAAGTAGGTAGGTCCGTCCGTCCGTCCGTTGATCGGTCCGGGTGTTACACAACCATTTCACATAGAGACTATTAGAACTATATCGATGAAAATTGGAAAGGTGTATAATTTTGTGCACCACTAAACAATGGTGTAGTGAAATGACGAAAAAACAATAATTAAGGGTGGCTCTTCCCATTTATGCAACAGAGAGATGAAAAACAATTAGGAGTGGCTCTTCCCATACATGCAACGAAGAGATGGTAAAACCATTAGGAGTGGCCCTTCCCTTACATGCAACAGAGAGATGAAAAACAATTAGCAGTGGCTCTTCCCATACATGCAACAGAGAGATGAAAAAACAATTAAGAGCCAATTAGGAGTGGCTCTTCCCATAGATTAAGAGATGAAAAAAAAAAAACAATGCAAATACGCGTCTGAGGTATCATTGGACCGAAACAAAGATGTTCTTATGTGACTTTTTATTTCAGTCAATAGTTTTTAAGTTAAGTTTATTTCGGTTACAACCGCAGTGCGTTTAGTGGATGCGATCGATAAGATTGCAAGGTAATCTCAAATCGTTTATTGCAATCCATAATGTTCAATTACAGGTGGTAGATAAAAGAAAAATAATAGAATCAATTATGGACCCTGTCGCCTGTCGGGCACAGCAATTTTTTAAATAAGTAGAGAGAGGACGAGCGCTTTATTAATTTTCTTTGTTCTTAAGTTAGAATAATTTTATAGCCTATATTACCTATGTATTTATATTTCCATTCATTCAATTATTCTATTAATATTTTATATGCAGGTATATCTATTCATTTATCATTTATTTCATTATATTTAATATTGCTTATACTTTACTCGCTTATTTTTTATATTTTTATTGTTATTGATGTAGTATATTTATTAGGTAGTTGTTGTAACAATATAAACATTGTTTATATTGTTTTATATTTATTTTGTTATTTTACTTATTAGAATAAATATCTATTATTCATAGGTATGTATTATTATTATTGAATTTATCTATTAGATATTCTTGTACTGTGTAATAGCTTTTTTAAATTAAGTACTGCTTTAGTTTATTTAAAAATATACTGGTTTTATTTTGTTGTTTTATGTCTTCTGGTAATTTCCTATATATTTTTATTGACATTGAATATGGACTAGATGAATGTAGTTTAAGGCGGGACGGGGGCAAATTTAGTCTATTTTTATGGCGAAAATAATAATTTGTTTGTATGTCTCCCCGTATGCTGTAAGAGTCTGGATATTTACGCACTAATTTACACAATTCTAAGATATAAATACCACTGTACATAGGTACAATTCTAAGATATAATACCACGGTACTGTAAATAGGTACGAAAATATTCATTCCAACTACGGTAACCTTGGACCGTGCGTGGTGCAATGCACAGGTTTTTATTTCGTTTTATTGCTGAATGTCGATACCCAACATGTCAGTTGGCCAGTTCATTAAATGAGATAAGGTTTTACATCGAAGATCAGAATGGAGCCTACCCAAGTAGGTAAGTATAACATTGTAAATGCTATTTGTGACCTAAACCGGATGCAGTTCAACTAACATGGCTGACTGACAGAGGGTCCGGGTCGGCCAAAAGTTACGTACCTACCTACCTACAGCTATTATACAGGGTGGAAACTTTCAGCGGGGCAGTAAGGGGAAGTACCTTATCCGTTGCAGCTACGCGAAAATGGTCTTAGGAGACTATCCATAATTTTGAATGGAATTTTGATCCCCATTCACAGATTTTCAAAAAAAATTACAGTTAGCAAGAAAATAGCCATTTTACACAAAAACATTTTTTGATGCCAATCGATCCTGTTTCTAATACTGATCAAAACTTTTATGGGATCAACCATCGTTGGAGTACTCAAAAAGTCACAAATTGCAAAAAACTTTTCCCTTACATTTTGTAAAGAATTTGTGTAACTGAAGTACAAAAAATAAAATAAAAGACAAATGATCAAGTAGAATTTTACACATATCAAAAAGAAGGCGTATTATTTTCTTTTTTTATTAACTAACATAACTTGATGATGTCTTATTTAAAATCTTGCTGTTTCTTGCCCTACGATATCAAATGCTCGAAATGACCGCCATTTTGGCGAATACATAAATTGATTCGTTTCTGTACCGGCCTACTGGCTGCTGACAATTTATTTGTATGAATTCGATACAAAATTGTGGTTAGTGAGTCTTTAAGTTCTTGGACACTGGTGCCGATTCTCTTGTCACAAAATTCTCTAAACTAGACTAAAAATCACCAAAATTTAGTTTATTCCTGTCAAACGACGATTTCCCATTCTGAAATTGACTAAAGTGACACAACTTAACTATATTTTAGTTTGACAGCACTAAGATGGCACTGAGATTATAATTTAGTGAGAATGGCAATTTTGCTATTCTGAATTTTACGTTTTTCACCTAAAATTTTGATTGTCTTAACTAAATCTGACTATTTTTAATCGCGATTAAAAAGGTGTGGAATAAAATTAGTTGTCATGAACTAAAATTCACACCAACACCTCGACTTCAGATGCAAAAACAGTACTGTATCTTTTTTTCTTTTCTTTTGCTTATATCTCGAAAACGGTGTGTCGTATCGCAAAAATAATGAAAATTTCGACCCCCTTTGTAAACACTTACCTAAACCTATAAAACTCAACGTGTTGGTAATATTTTTTTATATTTTCCATACAATAAGTAAAAAATTCCATACAAAACAAGTCGAGGCCGCACATAATGCGCGCCTACGGCTCTAAAAAAAGATCACGTGGTACGGCAAACAAGTACCACGTGGAGTCGCAATAATTGTCAAATTTGATTTTAGATGTGTCAAAATTATTTTTAAATTTAGAGATTTTATTTTGCAGAATAGCGTTAAGATTCTCATAGCCAAAAGTAAGGAATTTTAGTGATAGTTTAGTTAGTTTAGTTCGGTGTACAACAGAATCGGCACCACTATCGTACTGCTGTCAAGATTGTTTTTTATAAAAATAACGAGTTTGAAATTTGAATTGTTTTTAAACTTATCTTTTTATTCAGTCAACAAAAAGATCTCAACCATCACTAAAAAAGCTTTTGCGTAAAATTTTCATACAAAATATACGGGAAAAGTTTTTTGCAGTTTGTGACTTTTTGAGTACTCCAACGATGGTTGGTCCTATAGAAGTTTTTGATCAGTATTAGAAACAGGATCGATTGGCATCAAAAAATGTTTTTGTGTAAAATGGCTATTTTCTTGCTAACTGTAATTTTTTTGAAAATCTGTGAATGGGGATCAAAATTCCACAAACAATTATGGATAGTCTCCTAAGATCATTTTCGTGTAGCTGCAACGGACAAGGTACTTCCCCTTACTGCCCCGCTGAAAGTTTCCACCCTGTATAATGAATGGTACTTATTAGCGTACCAGCGAGGCAGCGGCAATCAAATGATTGAGAAGCTCTCCTTTGTTCGCGACAGGGCGCCGGGCTCCGGGCGGCGCGAGAGTATCTTATTAGGCCGCGGTCACAAAGGCACCCTCTTTATCGCTGATTGGATGGTGCTTGCAAGGGGTGCGCCCATCTTCCGTCGGCTGTACTTCGATCACAAAGCCGTAGGCTGTCTCCGACGACTGCACGCTCTAGTAGGTATGACGCTACGTAAACATCGGCGACATGAGCTAATGTTTGTTACGTGTCATTAGCGAGTGGGTGTTATCAGCTGGCGCAGACCCCAGCGTGTGCCGTGGGGTGGGCACAGGGATCGCGGGCGAACCGCAACGCAACCGCAACACTGTCACACAGCCGGCACCGCCACGCGCCGTCCTCAGTTATCGAGCTTTGCTACGTTTTTTGACGTGACAACGTCTTATAATTCGATGGAGCCGGCTGCACGCACGAAAAAACATGAATCATGCGGCGTTACCTCGCCGCACGAAAAAACATGACTCATGCGGCGTTACCTCGCTCTGAGGCGTTCCATTTAAGGCTTGAAGTGCAAGTGAGAGCGCGGAACGAGCGACAAAGAGGCACAATCGGCCTCCGCGTTCGGCAGCGTTCGACATCTGTCTCTCTCCTACTTAAGTGAGCGATGCGTCCGCGTGGACAGCTGCTATACAATAATACATTTACATGTTTTCGTCAAGTATGAAGTGCAGTGAAAAGTGAATGTGGTGTCAATTGTTTATAGCAACGATAATTGCGGCGATAAAGGTAAAAATTTAACTAATTGTATTTATGCGTACAAATAAATGTAACGTGATCAATTCAATTGTGATTTCCATTTACCTCCTTCTCTATATCCATACAAAAAAATAACAATCAAACAAATAAAATTAAAATTTTCTTTTGAAAAATGCAACCATTCCATCAGTATTTTCTTATGACGTTGTCACGTTCAACTATCGTCAGTAAACCGACTTTACACACAACCGATTTTCATTACAAAAAAGATTAGCTAAAATTATACCTATCTAAACCCTAATTGTAAGGAAATGGTCGAGCAGTAACACTCAAACAATTGAATATGTAGTAAGTATGTGTGAGTGTACCAGGCTGTCGACATTGCGGCACGGGGGCGCTCGCTCCTGGAGGTTCTGGTTTTCAATGCTGTGTTACATAAAAGATTTTGTCCCTCTGCTTGGAAAGGTCCAAAATCCCTGATGCAAGGTGGGTAGGTATCGGAATACAAGGAAACAACAAACTTTCTCAATAACATTATGTTTAATTAACTTTCCGTGCCAGCCAGCTCTTAATTCAGCGGAAAGAACTATAGGGTAGGGGGTTGGAGATAAGCCCGGTACTGTTCCTTATAAGTTTAAACTAAATATTGTAAAGGAATTTCAATATCAAGGTACAACCTTCCAGTTTTATAATTTTAATGTAATAATAAATGGGCACCAGGGACCATGAAAGTCCCGGATCCCGGAGCCGACTAAGATGTCCAATTTTCCTCCAGATAAGGGTAGGTGGCGCGCCCAGGGTCCTTTGTTTAAATTTAGTTGAAGATCGGCATCCAATTTTGAAACCCGAACAGGTAAATAAATTGGTTCGAATACGAACCGTAGGTAGATAAAGTAAAGGGTTATGTTTATATTAAAAATAAACCGTCCCGTCTGCGCTTTCGCTAGACGGACTCTGACAAGCGCACAGTCGTCTCCTCAGGAGGCAATGAGTTGGCTGGAGGAACGGGTCTCGCGTCCAGGCCCCAGACGCTCCTCTAGATCCTGGCGGCGAGACGAATCTCTCGAGGTGACTAACCTGGAGTTGACAATACGAAGACGCTATGATATGAGGGGAAACTAATTTACTTTCCTTAAGAATGAATAGAGGTGACCGAGCTCGGAAATCTAAAGGCTAAAACTTTCACTGGATAACATGGCCTTTTGCAAATACAATACAATGAGCTACGACCTCTGTTTGCCTATCCCTGCATTGTGTGTCAACAAGAATTAGGGATACCAACGTGGCGTCTATGATAAGAATCAGCGGGTTCAACAAATATATTGACCGCATAGAAAACATCCAAAGACGGTTCATAAAATATCTATGCTTTCATCAAAATATTCCATATCAGTCAACCGGTTATCTCGGACTCTGTAAAAAGTATCATCTGCTACCACTGGTGGAGCGACGTAAAATTGCAGACTGTTTATTCTTATTGAAAATCCTCAATAACAATATTGATAATTCTGAGTTATTGTCAAAATTTTATTTTAATGTACCAATTAAGACACTTCGTTTTAATCCACCCATAAGTGTACCTCATACATCTTCGAATTATAGGCAGAACAGTTACATTGTGCGCGCAAGCAGAAATTTCAATGATTTATGCAAGGAATATAATTTTGATCCATTCACTATTAGTGTGAATTCGGCCAGAAGGTGCTTAAGCCTCAATTTTTTCAAGTAGCGGTAGGTTTTATTATTTGTTTTAGTTTTTATTATTTTCTCTATTGTTTCAGTCTTATTATTGTAAACCAAGAATTTATATTGTTTATTAAAGCGATGTGTTTTTTGTTTTTGTGCTCACACCATAAATTATTATTATAACTCTATACGTGAGGATTTGTAATTGGCTAGCTGGTGACTATGGTGCCCCTTTTTTTGTCTGTTTTTATTAGCTGTAAGTCCTCCATGTACTAAAATAAATAAATAAATAAATACTCACGGTTGTTTAAGGTTGAAGACACTCGATTGTAAGATACGGTCGGTGGGTCGTCTGAACTTGATCCGACTATGCGCAGTTTGGAATCCTGTAAGTAATAAATATCCAGGGATCACTACAATATCCTTTTAACGACCTGGGAAGGGCTCACTGATCACTTCAAAACACCAATACACCAAAATCCTTACCTTTTAAAACGTGAAATAAAACATGTTTGTCAGCTCAAGCGAAAAGACGCCATGTCACTCTTCAATCCTCTCATGGCTAACAAACCTGTAAGCAGATGGAGCATCTAGAAAATTTTAATTATAGGATCACTGATGACAGAATTACCACACCAAGATATTTAATCCTTGAAACTCACTGACAACTGTCCCACATGACGTTTAAACTCTGAAACACTAAGAATTTTCAAGAACCAAACTAACAAACTCATTATGTCTTATTCCCAAGACTATAATTATTTGTCTTGAGTGGGGTTATTGTTTGAAAAATTCTGGGAAAAATTCTGGGATTCTTGTATGTCGGCGTGAGCAAATTATTACAAAGTAAAACGAAACGCAGCTGTCTGTGACATCATCGTACCACTCAATGAATCAGGCGAGTTATGGAAGGAGTCGGCCTTTATAAGACGGAGCGCCGAGCGATGCGGGCATTCTGATTCTAGCGAGCGCCCCGTCCACAACTCTAATTGTGATACGGATCACGCCTGAATCGAATTATTATTATTGTTACTATTTTATTACTATAAAATCATTTGAAATTCGTAATAAATAATTTTGTGTAAATGTTCTTTTAAAATGGATTAAAATCTTGATTAAGAATTAATTTGTATTAACTACTTTGATTTTCGTTCGTAATTCAATTATTTGATAATTTAATTAATTTAGAAATAAAGTCGGTTTTGATTATTAGTTTTACGAGTACGTTTGTTATTAAATAATTTGTATTTAATATTGATTTTCTTTTGAACAATGGCGAATGACAATCCTCAGGACAATATGGACCCCGTAAACAGTCGGTCTCCTTCACCAATTATCCAGTCAAGCTTCTCTCGAGCCGAAATCAGAAGCGGGATCGACCAAGGCATATCTTCGGTCCCATCCGCCCTCAATGATGAAGGAACAGATGGCTCTAGCTCAAATCGGATGCTGTCCACGTTGGCCAATATTCTAGAAAGCCTGTCACGACAGCAGCAAGCCAGTATGCAGACAAATCACGATTTTCTTGCAGGGTTGATAAATAAGACTGTAACTCCAACGCGAAGACCAAGATTATGCGACATCTATATTGCACCCTACAATCCAGATGGTGATGTTCCAATTCGAGACTGGTGTGAACATGTTGATCGAGCCAAAACACACTGGGAGTTGGCTGACTACGAAATATGCACTAAGATAGCTAGTCTATTGCAAGGTCGAGCCAAGACTGTTGGTGATGCTTGGCTTGTAAAATCACCTGTATGGAGTGAGATGCGAGAAGCATTAATACAAACGTTCGAACCTGAAGCGCGTTACTCCAATGACATTCTTACGTTGCGCAACTTCAAATTTGATATGTCGGATCCAGCAGAATCAATAACCAAAGCCTGGCATATTTGGAAACGCGTAGTAAGCGGCAATAAAGATACTGACGCTGTGGAAGCCGTAATTGGCTGCATGGATAATGAGTATCTTTGCTTACGATTGTTGTCTAGTATGTGTACAACTGTCCCCGAATTGATTTCTGTTGCAGCTACAATCAGGACACGAGAACCACGTCAAGGCGAACCGCCTGCCAAACGGCCCAGGCTTGGAAACAATCGAGAAGACTCGATAGTATGCTTCAAGTGTGGCAAGACTGGGCATATTCAAGCAAATTGCAACCAAGCAAATGGTAAAGTAAACGACCCAAAGCCATTACTGAGCGAAAACACCAGTAAAGAGTATGCGATTCGAACGGAACGCCCAAAGCTCAAATGCAATTATTGCAACAAAACTGGCCACGTTGAAGATAAATGTTTTAAGAAGATGAACGACGAAACTGAAAAAGTCAATCTAGCACACGAAAATGACGAAGAAATACTTACCCCAATGGCTGTTTGTATTGGTAACCGTACATTTACAGCATTGTATGATAGCGGGGCTGCTCGTTCCTTGATAAGACGATCGGTAAGCTGTACCTTACCAGGTAAACGTGAAGATTGTTCTTTGATGTTGAAGGGTATTGGAAGCAAAACTGTCTCAATTTTATCCTGCCAACTAATCAACACGACTTGCAACATAAATAGTGTTTTCGTTGAAATTACGTTTCATATTGTGGAAGATCACGAAACACCATGTGATCTTATGATTGGAGCTGAAATCGTAAAAGGCACTGGCTTGAATGTCCTGTTCACTGAACAAAGCGCTAAAGTAATGAGGAAGTCGCCTATTTCAACCATTCAAGCTACTGAGGACCCTTTAAGCACTCTGGACACCGATTTGACTAATGAAGAGGAAATACGTGAGTTGAAATATTTATTACAAAATACAATAGTTCTTTTGTTACCGGGATTCCTAAAACTAAAGTTACATCTGGAAATTTGGACATTCAACTTAAAGATCCATCTAAAATAGTATCGAGAAGGCCCTACAGAATGGCACCAATAGAGAGACAAAAGGTCAAGGCCATTATTGATGAATTAACTGCTAACGGGATCGTACGAGAAAGTACTTCAGATTATGCGAGCCAAGTTATCCTAGTAAAGAAGAAAAATTGAGAAGACAGAATGTGTACTGACTACCGGGAACTAAACAAAAACACTGTTCCAATCAAGTTCCCACTACCCATTATTTCAGACCAAATTGATAGACTATCAGGAGCTACTTATTTTATTAGCCTCGATATGGCCCAGGGCTTCTATCAAATCCCTATTCATGACGCTTCAATATCGAAGACGGCTTTTGTAACTCCCGATGGCCTGTATGAATATGTCAGAATGCTGTTTGGATTAATGAATGCTCCAGCAGTATTTCAACGCGCTATAATGACAGCATTACGACCATTGCTTGAAGACATTCTAATTTACATGGATGACGTCCTTATTAAATGTGAAAAGTTCTCTGAAGGATTACAGATACAAGACAAGGTTTTGGACGCATTAACCAAAGCTGGATTTACATTGAACGCTAAGAAGTGCTCTTTCTTCAAAACTTCAATTGCATATCTTGGAAACCTGATCTCAAATGGCACTGTTCGTCCAAGTCCAAGAAAGGTAGAAGCTTTAGAGAAAGCGCCAGTACCTACGAATGTAAAACAAGTCCGGCAGTTCTGTGGACTAGCTGGCTACTTCAGGTGCTTCATAACATCTTTTTCAGAACGCATGATTCCTTTGTATAACCTGACCAAAAAGGATGCTTAGTTTACATGGACACCAGAATGTGAAAATGTTAGGCTTGATATCATTCGCAAACTTACATCAGCACCAGTTCTCACTATATTCCAAGAAGGGTTGGCGATCGAGCTCCATACTGATGCAAGTAGCTCGGGATTTGGAGCTGTTCTCATTCTAATGAAAGAGGACCGGCAACATGTTGTGGCATACATGAGCATGAGGACTACAGAACCAGAAAGTCACTATCACAGCTACGAGCTTGAGACACTTGCTATAGTCCGAGCCATTAAACATTTTAGGCAATATCTTTATGGCAGAACATTTACCATCGACACCGACTGCAACGCCATAAAGTCATCGTCTCACAAACATGAACTTTTACCGAGGATTCACAGATGGTGGTCATTCTTGCAACACTACAGCTTTAAAATTGAATATCGCCAAGAAAACCGTATGAAGCATGCAGATTACTTTAGCCGAAACCCTGTGGCATGTATTAATCTAACCCAGAATATAGATAACTGGCTCAAGATCGAACAGAGACGTGACAAGGAGTTGGCCGATCTGATAAAAAGGTTGGAGCACGGTGAGGAATTGAATGATTATCGCCTTCATGACCTTGTTCTAGAACGTCAATACCAGGAGGATGAGCCCGGATGCAAAAAGTGGAAAAAGGTAATTCCAAAATCCTATCAATGGAGCATTATTAACGCCTATCACACTGCATTTAAACACTTCGGGTGGGAGAAAACACTCTCCAAAATTCGAGAATCTTACTGGTTTCCTGAAATGAGCACAACAGTGAGGCGATTCGTCGACAACTGCGTCATTTGCAAAACAAGTAAGGGAACCTCAGGCGCTAAACAGGTACAAATGTATCCTATAGAGAAAAAACCAATTCCTTTTGATACCATCCATATTGATATGACTGGCCACCTTACAAAACGAAGCAATAAGCACGAATATGTCGTCGTTATTGTTGACGCTTACACAAAGTTTGTGACTTTAACTTATGCGACAAACAAAACTGCAAGTTCTATGCTTAACGCTCTCAAGCATGTCGTAGCTTTCTTTGGAGCCCCTAAACAAATCATAAGCGATCAAGATACTGCATTTAAAGCTGAATTTGAAGAATTCTGTAAACAGTATAGTATTCATCAACATTTTATTGCACCTGGGGTAAGTCGCACCAACGGACAAGTTGAACGCATAATGGCTATTGTAAAAAATGGTTTGACTATCATTCGTAATTACGAAACAAAAGATTGGAAAAAAGGTTTGGATGCCCTCCAATTGGCAATAAATTGTACCAAGAGCAAGACCACAAACATAAGTCCAATTAAAGCACTTACTGGAAGGCAATGTGCTGCACCTGTCGAATTGATATCTTTGATTAATGAAGAGGAAGAAACATTAGATCGAAATCAGCTTGACAACTACGTACAAAGGAAAATTGAAACAAGAGGAAAGAATGACAAAGAAAGATTTGATAAAGGAAAAGCTAAAGTCAAAAGATTTCAAAAAGGAGAAATTGTTCTTTTTAAAACTAACCCCAGAAGTCAAATTGGACTCGATTTAAAGTTCCCAAATGCTTATGAAGTTTGGAAAGTTTTACCTAACGATCGCTACCAACTTAAAAAGATTACAGGCAGAGGAAGACCCAAGAAAGTGGCTCATGACCAGCTACGTTTAGCACCAAAACCTGGAAAATGCATCAACCAGGATACCGTGTCGGCGGAAGATGAGTCTATAACGTCAGAAGGTGAACCCTCCTTGCCACAAGAATGTTCCACAAATACCGATCCAGAACCAAACCAAGACATGGGCATGGGCCAATGCTCTGATACAGGGATTAATGCACTACAATAAAGGTATTCAGGTTACGTTTACACTACTTGCATGTTATACCCGTGATCTAATTTATTGATAATGATTTATATATGGTTGTTGAGGACAGGGGCCTCCAAACCATGACTGACAAAATTTGTTGAGGACAGGGGCCTCCAAATTTTTAATGTTATTATTACGAGTTTGTTGAGGACAGGGGCCTCCAAACATTTTATGAGATATAGTTTGTTGAGGACAGGGGCCTCCAAACCAATGAGATTGACAAAATTTGTTGAGGACAGGGGCCTCCTTAATCTTAAAAAAGTGTTACAGGATTACAAGGTCAGTGACGACCTTTTTGCAGAATGGCCGTGTCGGCGTGAGCAAATTATTACAAAGTAAAACGAAACGCAGCTGTCTGTGACATCATCGTACCACTCAATGAATCAGGCGAGTTATGGAAGGAGTCGGCCTTTATAAGACGGAGCGCCGAGCGATGCGGGCATTCTGATTCTAGCGAGCGCCCCGTCCACAACTCTAATTGTGATACGGATCACGCCTGAATCGAATTATTATTATTGTTACTATTTTATTACTATAAAATCATTTGAAATTCGTAATAAATAATTTTGTGTAAATGTTCTTTTAAAATGGATTAAAATCTTGATTAAGAATTAATTTGTATTAACTACTTTGATTTTCGTTCGTAATTCAATTATTTGATAATTTTATTAATTTAGAAATAAAGTCGGTTTTGATTATTAGTTTTACGAGTACGTTTGTTATTAAATAATTTGTATTTAATATTGATTTTCTTTTGAACAATGGCGAATGACAATCCTCAGGACAATATGGACCCCGTAAACAGTCGGTCTCCTTCACCAATTATCCAGTCAAGCTTCTCTCGAGCCGAAATGTATGTACCGCATCTATCGATATGTCGCAAGTCTTTCATCTCAATTTTACCAATGTTAGCAATCAATGTATTTTGATGACATTTATTTTTGTTGTAAAATTTACGAGTTAATTTTAGGATGAATTTTGTTATGCTAGGTAATTTTATATTAGTGTGTAGTGCTTTAAGGTTAGCTTTAAACGGAGTATTATAGGCAATTTTAACTGCTTTATTTTGAATTATTTGTAACTAGTTATAATTAGACTGACATGTGCATACCACCACGGACCCACACGGACCGGTCCGGTCTCCATACCGGACACGAAAAGGTGATGCAAGGTCTAATTAGAGTGGTGTATAACCTAAGTTTGGTATTAGCGCTGAGCTTACATTTGCGATTAAGTATAGGACTAAGAGAACCGAGTGCTTGAGCACCTTTAACGCGTAATTTATTGACATGTTTTGTCCAGTTAAGCTTTTTATCTAATGTAACGCCAAGATACCACAAGTGCCCCGGGCGCTCCAAGTAAGAAGCCTATGCCAGAAAAGGCGCCGTGTAGGCCTGATGATGAGGGTTTCGTGACGGTACAAAGGAGAAAGCGCCGATGGTGAGTGAACAAGAACCCCTGTGGCAAAATTCCTACAGATCCCGAAGTCAGCTTGCGCACCGCTAAGCCAAACACACCGGTGTACATCTCCCGCCTACACTACCTACTCCAGTAAGGCGGAAGACATCGTAGAGTACGTGCGCCAGAAGACAAAGGTGCAGTTACTGAAGTAACACCGCAACGTCAACTTCATGGCGTTCGTGGTGCGCGTACCGAATTATTATCTGCCCGTCGTCATCAAAGCAGACTTTTGGCCGTAGGACGTGGTGTTCCGTCGCTTCCGCGGACAAGTACCACAGGACAGCACAGCGACAAGCTAGTGAAGTGCTACTAACATAGTTTTAAGCTATTATTAACGCGAGTTTTGTTTTATATTCTTACTTTATATATGTTAGTTTGTAAGGTATATGTCTAAGGGCCACTGTAGTCTGAAATAAATGTTTTATTCTTATTAATAGCACGTGCTTAGGATTTTTTTTAAATAGTAGGAGCAATGGATCTTGTTATAAGTATTGAAAAAGAAAAGATATGGTCATTCCGAGCGTGGTACGCCAATAGAGTGCTTGTTGAACGTAAGTAGGTAGTAGGGACTCACTGCCGCGCATTGACGCGTGACGGGCACACGCCTCCGACGCCCTTAATAAATCAATTGAAGCGTGGCAAATGAGTTATTGACGACTTATACGAGTATTTTTTAAGTAGAAGCAGAGTATCCCTATTGCCCACCTACGAGTATGGTAGCAGCAGATCTCGACGTTCAGAGGAACACTTTGAATTCATTATCACTCACAATATAAAACAACTCAAAAGTGCAACAACGACGTAGCTGGAAGCTAGCAGTCGTAGCCGAGGCTACTTCACCTCACCTTCGCCGTAGCAATATAGAGCCAATAATAATAATAATATTAACCCTAAATAACCACTCCTCTTGATTGACCATCTAAACGCGGGGGGGGGGGGGGGGGGCGGACACACGAATGAGAAATTACAGGCATGGCTAACGTGGCCCTGGAAACCCACTTAAAAATGGAGACTCGTTCAAAAAGAGAACGTATCGGTCTGCTGCCCGGGGGTGATTGCCGGGGCACACTTGAAGCTGACGCTGAGTGTCTCAGCATGTGAACCGTCAGCGGTGAGGAGTTGGACAGATGGGCTCCCACCGACAAAGATGCTACAGCCGAAGCCATTGACGATGGAGATAGACAGACAAACAGGAGAGACACACCTGTAGAGCCTTATAGTCCAAGTACAGTATCGTACGCACCATCAAGAACAACATCACTATCAATACCATCTTCACCCATACCATCGTCAAATCCCATAACTAGTTTTACTACCGTTTCACCCACTCTACCTTCTTACCCGCGTCCACCAAGGCTGGGAAAGCAAGAGTTCGCATGAGATGAAGCAAAGAAGTTAACCTATTCATCATGCAAACTTATCTACACATCACTAAATTAGAGAACGACATGATAACCTACAGACAACAATTACTGCATGAACGTTTTTCACGTCAGTATCCCGAGATTTCCGTATCAGAACAAAGAATTTTAGATCAACGAATAACTATAGTCAACTCTTGTCGCAAATCGAATTAGATCAGTTAAAAGAAAAAGTGCACACACAATTACGACAAGAATTAGAAAACTATGCAGACATTAACACTATCATACTGACACAAAGCACAAACGAGAATATTCTGCAAGAACAACAAGAATAATCTCTAACAGACAAACAATCGCAAGCATACACGCAAACCACACATACATCCACACAAACCGAATCCTTAACCCTTGCGCTCGAAAATGATATAGAATCCTTATTTGTCGCAGATCAAAATTTAACCACAAATTCGTATATCCATGAAATACATGACACATTTAGAACAACAATAACACAATACTCTGGGATGGATCCAGCAGTCGGACCAAAACTACCTTAACGTAAATACATCCCTAATCTACTTCGTTTAGTAAATTTATTTAATGAAAATATACTCATACAATTTATATTTGATGACACACAACATATAGACATATATTTACTTATTTATTGCGCAGCGGTAGTTATATCTGAAGAACTCCACTTTAAAATTACGAACCACACAGGAACCACTAGAACAAGTCGAATTGCCAAACCAGCTTGGCAACGGAGACTAGAAAAAGACATTGAAAGATTGAGAGCGGACTGTGGTAGACTCTCACATTATATCAACGGCAACGGATCAAAAAAAGTAGTTAAAAGAGTTGAAAGAATATTTAAAATTACTCTAATCACACTAGACACGAAAGTAATTAATAGAAAACCTGAGGAGTTTTTGGATACATTAAAACAGAAACTGGCTCTTAAAGTTCATAGGCTTATATGATATATGAAGGCACAACAGCGCAAAAATGATAATGCAGCATTTGCAATGAGTCAAAGTATTTTACAGAAACACGCAGAAAACACACACCGGCACAACAATAGAAAACAACACAGACACACCATCAAAAGAACACCTAGAAACACTATGGTCCAGCATAATGGGAAGAACAAGTGCAACACAATGATATTGATTGTAATTTAATCTCTGGTTTGATTGTAATATTAATTTGTTTTTGATTTTAATGCTACTAACATATTTTTCTAAGTTATACTAATACAATATGGATGTTTTTCTTTTTTATTTACAACAATTTTATCGGTTGAGTCGCCAAAGCGAAACTGACAGAAAGAACGACTGTTATCTTGCAATAATTATATTATTACGGTTTTTTTTTTTGTAATATAGGTGGATGGGTTGTAGCACTGTTATATTTTTGTAGTGATACGCTGCAGAACATAAGGGTCGCCCGACAAGTAACGCAGAGACATATCGCGGGCTTGTCGGCAGGTGACAAGAAAGAGTTGCTGGAGAGGATGCGAGTGAAGGAGCTCCAACGCATCCTCCTTCCGGATGCGCCTCCCCAGAAGAGACGGATGCAGTATGTATTCAATCATTCATTTTCATTGTAACTTAATTACAGATAGACAAAATTTAGTCACTTTCACTATTTTTTATAGAAAACAATCGCCTGAGCGGGAGCCATACGAAATGGTGGCCGCGCCACTTCCCTCCACGTCTGCTCAAGCAGATGTGGTGCAGACATCTCCCACGCCACTTCCCTCCACGTCTGCGCAAGCGGATGCGGTGCAGACCTCTCTCGCGCCACTTCCCTCCACGTCTGCTCAAGCAGATGTGGTGCAGACATCTCCCGCGCCACTTCCCTCCACGTCTGCTCAAGCAGATGTGGTGCAGACATCTCCCACGCCACTTCCCTCCACGTCTGCGCAAGCGGATGCGGTGCAGACCTCTCTCGCGCCACTTCCCTCCACGTCTGCTCAAGCAGATGTGGTGCAGACATCTCCCGCGCCACTTCCCTCCACGTCTGCTCAAGCAGATGTGGTGCAGACATCTCCCACGCCACTTCCCTCCACGTCTGCTCAAGCAGATGTGGTGCAGACATCTCCCACGCCACTTCCCTCCACGTCTGCGCAAGCGGATGCGGTGCAGACCTCTCTCGCGCCACTTCCCTCCACGTCTGCTCAAGCAGATGTGGTGCAGACATCTCCCGCGCCACTTCCCTCCACGTCTGCTCAAGCAGATGTGGTGCAGACATCTCCCACGCCACTTCCCTCCACGTCTGCGCAAGCGGATGCGGTGCAGACCTCTCTCGCGCCACTTCCCTCCACGTCTGCGCAAGCGGATGCGGTGCAGACATCTCTCGCGCCCCTTCCCTCCACGTCTGCTCAAGCGGATGCGGTGTCGACTTCTCCGCCAACACCACCCTTCATTGTTGTGCCGGCGAATGTTGAATTCAGTAAATATTATATTATTACATTCTGTGTCTTGAAGTAAGAGGTACCAAAAATGACATGTAAGAAATAATTTATGTTATGTTGTTACAGTTTTTGAAGACGTGGATGAAGAAAGGAGTCTATCCGTGGGTACGTCAGATGCGGACACAGTGCCTAACTCGCCCAGTTCTCTAGACTCCCTGGTGTGTCGGTTGCCAACAACAGAGAACTGGGCAATTGTGTGCCGCACTCCTCGGAAAAGGGGGATTTTAAAGTCATTCACAGATTCTGACGTTGATTATAGTTAAAATAAAGAGGGTATTTTAACTATAATCATCGTCAGAATCTGTGAATGACTTTCCTGAATTATTCTATTCGTGTATATGTTTTCTATGATTAAAATAATTATGATTGTTGCATCACAGTACTTTTATTTACTTGGTTTGTCTTTATTTGATAAGAGTTAAATATTACAGTTCCAGATGTTGGGAGCGAGGTGGATTTAACTGCAGTTGCAACCACGACGACGATCGGTTATTAGTAAGCCTTAATTATTCTGCAGCTGTTGCTACCGGCTAAATCTTTGAAGATGTACTCATAATAATTGTTTTCATCCTTTTCTCAGGCTCAAACACCCTTCAGTTTGATGATGTTGTTACAGACTGGTTGACGATAGACTCTGACAGTGACGTAAACATGGACGACGACAATGATGAGCCTAGCCCACTTCCACGACAAGTTGACCATACGTCAGACTGTGACTTGACTCCACAGCAAATGGAAATTTTGGAGGCCAAAGACTCGGCAAACGACAGGGCTATACGAAATTTATTACCTGAGGACAGTTTTACTTTTGACTGGACTAGAGACAGGACAACTTTTACAAGTCGACGAGAAACTTTTATGGGAGTTTCTGGACCGACTTTTGACCTGAATGAAGACACCAGACCGACAGAAATATTTGACAAGATGTTTGATGTAGAGTTCATAGACTTGCTGTGTATAGAAACGAACAGGTATGCACAGCAAAAAATTAAATTACTTACAGACTCTAACAAAATAGGTGCAAAGTCCCGTCTGCATAGTTGGACTCCGACAGGCAGACCGGAGATGATTTCGTTTCTGGCCCTGATGATAATTCAGGGCCTCTACCCACTCTCTGTTGATGAGTCCTACTTTACTTTTGTTGGCGCGCATACACGCCCCGACCACGCATGAGCGGGACGCGGGAGGAGAGCGATAGCTAACCCGCGCGCCCCCGCGCCGCGCGCCCGCCGTCGCCTGCGCCGCTAGCTGCGCGCGACCGCCAGTACGACCGCAGCAGCCATTAGGAGCGAATCGCTATTTTTTTTGTCGCGTCGCGGTCCGACATTGTACTCATTTCATTACTATATGCATAAACCAGTCATTCAGAGCGGAGTATTCATTATTTATCTCCACACACTACCCAAGCTACCGGGACGAGATCACAGCCCCAACATTGGTCCTTCGAAGCCCAGATATTGAAGAGAATTGGAAAAACAACGTGGAACCTCAAGGCAGCAGCTAGCATCCCGTGGTTCGAGCGAGACTTCGAGTCAACACGTCGTGTTTCAACGAGTCAAGTCCGTCTAGCGTGCCGAACTGCCGACCGTGCCTCGTGGCATTGTCGCGAAACGAGCCCAGCCCGCCGCGCGCCGTCAGCCCGTCACAGAATACCGCCGTGCCAACGTGGTGACAGGACAAGACGTCGGAGTACCTACACGTGGATCAACGAGCAATATTATAGCCTGGAGGGCATTATTCTTGTGAGTTCGTTCCAATTATCTTCTCAAAGTTAAAATCATAATGTGGCTATCGCATTAATTAGCCCATAATACCGTCAACAGTCATTAAGTTGTTGATCATTGCGTTACCTACCTTTCAAGGTTATAATAATTAAAGTGGATATCTCATTAACTATCCCCCAAAACCATCAACAGTCATTAATTTGTTGATCATTGCGTTTCATACACAGTACCTACGTGACTGTTATTCTCACTATAGCATTCTCAGCATTAGAGACGTTATAGATTCATTAAAAACTGTGATTACCCCGTCCCTAGCTAGGAACTCGTTATAAATTAACATTATACCTACTTATCATTATTTTTATCGCATTCCAACAGGACTTGCGCCGAGCAGAGCAACGACGCCACGTGTCGCGCGTTGCTTGCTGGTTTCGCCTGCACCGGGGCTACGCCCTTGCTTTCAAGTCGGACAGTGGCTGCTTGCCTGTCCGAGCGTGCCTACCCGCTTCTTGCCTGTATCTGCACGCTTGCATTTAAGTATAACCTGCTGTCATTACACCTACCTACTTTGAGAGTTTCACGTTTTATTGTGTGCATACCTACGGCTTGGTGTTATCAATATCATTTTAATTAACTGTTCGCAATGCCTAACTTAAAGGAATTAAGAAAGAAACGTGCTTCTTATAAAGCTAAACTTACACAGTTTGAGAAATATCTGTTAATCATGTGCACATGTGACAAGCCTAGTAATGTTCAACTCAGTGAGCTTGGTGCCAGGTTGCAAAAGATTGAAGAATGCTATGGCGAATATGATTCCATACAGATTCAAATCGAAAGTTTGCCGGACATTACAGATGCTGAGTGTCAAGATGAATATAGTGAACGCGAGCGCTTCGAGACACAGTACTTCGCGGCAGTTGGCAAGGCTCGAGAGGTGCTTGGCAGGCCGAGCTCTGTGGAAGCGGAGCACAACTTGGAGGATTCAGTAACAGGTTCTGTCCTCACTGCAGGTGGGCCAAGCTTAAACTTAAAATTACCTACGATACATCTACCTACCTTTTCTGGGCAATATGAAAATTGGTTAGAATTTCATGACACTTATGTATCTCTAATTCATGCTAATGGTACAATACCTAAAATTAGTAAATTTCATTATTTACGGTCAGCATTAAAGGACAAGGCTGCGAACGTTATTACCTCTTTGGATTTTTCTGAAAATAACTATGATACAGCATGGTCATTGTTATGTGAACGTTATCAAAATAACAACTTGCTTATTAACAATCACATTGATGCATTACTTGACTTTGAAACCATTACAAAGGAATCTTCCTCATCATTGAGGAGCCTCATAGATATTGTAAATAAAAACCTTAGGTCTTTAAAAATGTTAGAAGTCAACATTCAAAATTGGGATCTTATCATTATTCATGTTATGTGTAAAAAATTAGACAGTACAACTAACAGGACATGGAAAGAACATCTGAACATTCAAAAAATTAAAATACCCACTTTAGAATTATTTATCGATTTTGTTAAAAGGCGTGCTGAACTTTTAGAAACAATCGATTATACCAATAGGAACACTCGTAGGCACAGTGAACCTTCAAATGCTAAACCAAAAACATTCATTGCTAATCAAAAACATACAAAACGAACAACGGAACCATTCACATGTCCGCGGTGCAAGCAAAACCATCCTATCTATATGTGCCCTCAGTTCATGTCATTGTCTGTGATGGGTCGAATTGCAGAAGTTAAAAGGCTCAACCTGTGCAACAATTGCTTAAGACAGGGACATGGACCTCAGGATTGCAAATTTGGGCCATGCAGAGTATGTAGCAAACAACATAACACCACACTGCACACTGACGAACCTGCACTTCCACAGCAGTCCGATTCTACTGTGTCTCAAGACAAATGTGTTGTGTTAGCTTCACAGGAAGATTGCCACTCAAATATAGATCCAACAATTCAAACTGACGTTGTCTTGTCATCTACACATAATGGTTGCGTATTGCTGTCTACAGCACTCATAGACATTATTGATTGTAATGGTAGAAAACACACTGTCCGTGCCTTACTGGATAATGGCAGCACATCTAACTTTATAACAGAGAAGCTAAGTAACCAACTTAAATTGCCAGTTAAGTCTACTTCCATTTCAGTGGAAGGTTTAAGTCAATCATTTTATGTAACTAAACGTTCTAGTTTGACTATATCCTCACGCACCGAGTCATACATAAACTTCATTGATTGCTTTATTGTACCAGGGATAACTCAATTACTGCCTACCACACGTTTTGATATCTCACAGCTGAACATTCCAAAGAACTTAAAATTAGCTGACCCTAGTTTCAATATTCCTTCAGAAATAGACATATTGTTGAATGCTGAAATCTTTTGGAACATATTAGGTACAAAACGTATGTCTTTAGGCAGGAACAAACCAGTTCTCATTGATACAAGAGTGGGCTGGTTGGTATCAGGTGTGATGCATAAACAAGAAACTAAAGGGAATAAGCCCACCACCTACTCAAACACAGCTCACTGCAATTATTTAAATGATGGCCACCTTCAACAACAATTAGATAGATTTTTCGAATTAGAATCCGTTTCATCACCCCGTACAACAACAAAGGAGGAAAATGAGTGTGAACAAAGCTTTATAAAAACAACCACTCGTGAGAAAGATGGTCACTTTGTTGTAAAAATCCCTTTAAAACAGTCACCAGAAACATTAGGTGACTCATACGAACAAGCATTATCTAGGTTTCAGTCTTTGGAAAGAAAGTTCAAACGTGACTCATTGTACAAAGAAAAATACTCAAATTTCATCAAAGAGTACATTGACCTCGGTCATATGTCTTTAGCCAATCATAGTACCGATAAATGTTCATATTTCATGCCACATCACGGTGTAGTTAGAGACACTAGTTTAACTACTAAATTAAGAGTTGTATTCGATGCGTCAGCAAAGACTACATCACAGTTGTCATTTAATGACATACAGTATGTGGGACCTACAGTCCAAGATAGTTTAATAGATATATTAATCCGATTTAGGCAACACAAATATGTTGTTACATCTGATTGCGAAAAAATGTATCGTTGTGTACTGGTAGCACCAGAGCAACGATGCCTTCAACAAATTTTGTGGCGGTTTGACGCCACTCACAAAGTAGATACTTACAAGCTAAATACGGTAACCTATGGCACTGCAGCCGCTCCATACATGGCTACACGGTGTCTAGTGCAACTAGGTCAGGAGTGTTCTTCTCCTCTAATACGTGAAACAATATTACACGACTTCTATGTGGACGACTTTATATCAGGCTACAACTCAGAAACAGAATTGCTACAAATGTGTCAAGGAGTCATTAAGGAATTAAGGAAAGGTCAATTTCATTTAAGAAAATGGCGTTCAAATAACATGTCTATATTAAACAGCATAAATAAAGGTGACATTGATGATCATTTGCTCAAATTAGTCAATGATGATCATGCTAAAACATTAGGTCTGCGATGGTCTTGTATGGCTGACACTTTGAGTTTTGCAACAGTTAGCGACCCTTTAAGGAATAAAATAAGCAAACGATCTGTGTTGTCAACAGTGGGACAGGTTTTTGATCCATTAGGTCTTGTAAACCCTTGCATCTTAGAGGCCAAGGTAATGTTGCAAGAATTGTGGGCTTCAAAAATTGCGTGGGACGATGCATTGCCACCTGAATTAGCAGAAAGATGGTTGAAATTTTTGAAGTCACTGTCACAATTAACTAACATTATTATACCAAGGCTCATTCTATGCGACCAAGCTGTACGCTATGAACTACATACCTTTAGTGATGCTTCCTTGCAAGCATATAGTGCTTGTGTTTATGTTCGGTCAGTCTCAAGGGATGGCAACGTTGTGGTCCATCTTGTCATGGCTAAAAGCAGGGTAGCGCCTCTAAAGGGCATGACTGTACCAAGGTTAGAGCTTAGTGGAGCTTTAATAGCTGTTCGCTTAGCAACCAAGGTTAAAAATGCTCTCAGATTAAACATTGATACATGGACATTCTGGTGTGATTCCACAATTGTATTGGGTTGGATACAAACACCAAAGTCATCTTTAAAGGCATTTGTTTGCAATAGAATCAATGAAATAACTGATGCTACCAATTCAAAGGATTGGCATTACATTCCTACCAAAATAAATCCAGCAGATATAGGTTCTAGAGGTTGCAATGCCACCCATCTGGAAGGCTCTAAACTGTGGTGGGCAGGACCACAATTTCTATCACAACCAAAACCACAATGGCCAACTCAAACCCATACCATACCCATCAACCTACCAGAAACTAAAGTACTGTGCAATCTTGTTCATGAAGAGACCAAATTTATTCATAAGTTTTCAAGCTTTAGTAAATTGCAACGTGTCACTGCTTACATATTACGTTTCATAAACAACTGTAGACATCCTCATAATAAATCTACAACATTTATAACTATTTGTGAATTAAATTCAGCAACATTACTTTTATGTAAACTTATTCAACTAGATCTGTTTTCTGATGAATACTCTACATTAAAGAAAGGCCAGTCATTAAAAAGGTCACAGTTACTAAATCTTAACCCATTCATGTCACATGAAAATGTAATAAGAGTTGGAGGTAGATTATCAAATTCAAATTATACTTATGATGTTAAACATCCTATTCTTATTCATGCTTCTCATCATGTTACAATAATTTTATTCAGACATTATCATACATTATTAATGCATGCAGGACCTCAATTACTGCTTGCTACATTAAGACAAAGATTCTGGGCAATAGGTGGTCGCAGTCTTGCCAGAAAAATCACACATGAGTGTCATAAGTGTTGTAGATTCGCCGGCAAAACTATTCAACCAATCATGGCGGATCTGCCTAAAGAACGCGTTCATAGTGAGCATCCATTCAGTAACACAGCTGTCGATTATGCTGGGCCTATTCTAATTGCCAACAGAAAGGGTAGGGGTAGCCAACTTATAAAATCATACATTTGTATATTTGTGTGCTTGGCAGTGAGGGCAGTTCATGTTGAACTAGTCACTGATCTAAGTACTGAAGCCTTTCTAGCTGCATTAAACAGATTTATCGCTCGCAGAGGTCGGCCTGTTAACATATACTCAGATAACGGTACTAACTTCGTAGGAGCCTACAATGAACTCTCGACCTTTCTAAGGTCAAGGTGTAATGACATTAGTTTAAGTGCAGCAGAGCAGGCAATCAATTTCAAATTCACTCCTGCCTATAGCCCACATTTCAACGGCTTAGCTGAAGGCGCAGTTAAGTCAGTTAAACTCCTTCTTAAAAGGATTCTATCCCTAGCCCATTTAACTTACGAAGAGTTAAACACAACATTAATCCAAATTGAAGGGATTTTAAATTCACGCCCTCTTACTGCATTGTCCTCTGATCCCAACGATATGACTCCACTGACTCCCTCTCATTTTTTAATTGGACGAACGATCATGATGTTGCCCAGTCAGGTGGACACAGAAAAGGAGACTCAGATCAGTACTTTGCCTCGATATAAAAGAGCACAAGCCTTGGTGGCTCATTTTTGGAACCGATATCAGACAGAATATCTTTCAGAATTACAGAAACGTGCAAAATGGCAGCGCCATGACCAGGGGCTGCTGCAGCTGGGAGACCTGGTTGTGGTCAAGGATGACCGCCTCCCACCAAACCATTGGCGCCTCGGCCGCATCATCAAGCTGCACCCTGGCTCCGACGGCATCACACGCGTCGCTGACGTCAGGACGGCTTCGGGAGTACTTCGACGAGCCTACAATAGGCTCTGCCTGCTGCCCACTTCAGACCTTGGAACGAGTTCCAACGGGGGGAGCCTGTTGGCGCGCATACACGCCCCGACCACGCATGAGCGGGACGCGGGAGGAGAGCGATAGCTAACCCGCGCGCCCCCGCGCCGCGCGCCCGCCGTCGCCTGCGCCGCTAGCTGCGCGCGACCGCCAGTACGACCGCAGCAGCCATTAGGAGCGAATCGCTATTTTTTTTGTCGCGTCGCGGTCCGACATTGTACTCATTTCATTACTATATGCATAAACCAGTCATTCAGAGCGGAGTATTCATTATTTATCTCCACACACTACCCAAGCTACCGGGACGAGATCACAGCCCCAACACTTTCAATGGATTCGGAACTATGCACTATATTTCCAAAATTATGACCTACAACAGATATATTCTTTTAAAATCAATGTTTCACTTTGTTGACAATGACTCACCGACTGACCTAAGGACAAAATCCAAATTGTGTAAAATAGCGCACCGATCATTGACTACTACAACGACAAATTTTCTAGCCTATACTACCCACACCAAGAAATAGCCACTGATGAGTCACTTTTGAAGTGGCACGGCAGGTTAAATTATGCTCAAAAAATAAACACCAAGGTAGCGCAAGTAGGTGTTAAAACCTATGAGTTATGTGAGTCATCAAGCGGTTATCTCTGGCGATTTTCGGTGTACACAGGCAAAAGCATGACGACAACGACGAATGATGACAATAACGAAGACGATGACAACGACAACAGACCGCACCAGACAGAACGAACGACTGATACTGACTTTCGCGTGCAACCAATGCGACAGCAAAAATTGTCTTCGACCTTATTGAACCTCTTCTCCACCGAGGTCATACTGTTATAATGGACAATTTTTACAACTCCCCATTACTAGCACGGTGCTTGAAGCGTCGACAGACAGACTGTTTTGGAACGCAACGCCTGAACCGGGAATTCGTTCCCAGTTCTATAAGGACGATGTCGAAGTCTGACCTCAGACATGGCGAAATTGTAGCGACCTACTGTTCCGATTTGTCACTGATGGTATGGCGAGACTCGAACTTAGTTAGTATGATATCGACATACCATCCGCTTCAAGTCGGAACACGAGAAAAATATAATAGAACTGCGTACAAGCCAAGCGTAGTTCTTGATTAAAATAAAAGTATGGGTGGTATTGATCGCAAAGACCAATATTTATCTGCACACCCAATCGAGAGGGTCAGGAGCCGTGTTTGGTACAAAAAGTTATTAGGCCGGTTTTTTAACTGCGCGGTATTTAACTGTTTTGTAATATTTAGTACCAAACACAAGCTGCAGCATCGGCAGTTCAGAACAGTGTTGGCCGAAACTTTACTGAAGACTTACCGACAGATTGATTTGACGACCGAAACGCGACTGATCTCTCGGACTTACGGACAGACGACGACGACTATACGCCAACGTAACTCCTCACTGAAGCTCCAAGACCGACCGATCGTCGAAAGTGACCACTTCCCTGTCCATGCCTCTGTCAAAAGAGGCCGCTGTTGGTGGTGTGCACATACGCGGCAAGTGACCAGCCGCACAATTTGGAAGTGCAAGGAGTGCGACGTGAACTTGTGCATCCTGGGCTGCTTTAGGGATTACCACAAACCCTAAAATTATTTTGTCACATGTTTAATTTAGTCTTTTCATAATATGCTTTTGTTATATTTTCTATTGTATTTTGATTATAAAGGGTGTAAAAGACCTCTTAACGAAGCCGAAAGGCACTTGTTCTCCTCGTCATTGCGATCATTTTTTTGTTCTAGACCATACCTGGGAACCTTATAATTACGGAAATATTGGGGGTCAAAGTTCCAACTTTTTCACAAGTTTTTTTTTTAAACAAGTTTTTCATGTTACAACTTTACTTTAAATACCTCCAGGATCCCCTTACTATTCAATGGATCCATCAGGATAATGTTTCAAGTGCGTTACATTAAGTTCAACCGTAAAACGTGATTTTTGACCCCCAAAAAAAAAGTCGTTTCCCAGCAATATTTTTTGCGTAGAGTTACTTAGTTTGATGTACAGAATGCATGGTTGACGGCTTCGTGATGAGGTAATTTACACCCTGTATATTAAACATAATGCTATATTTTATTATATTTTGATGGTATATTAAACAAATGCTTAATTTTATTGTATTTTGATTTTATATTAAACAAATGCTTCATTATGTAGTTTATCTTGATCAGTAGAAAATTGTAATACGAATTTAATATACCACCGGGAATCGAACTCAAACCCATCCTCAGGTGTAATGTTATAGATTTATAAACCTTCCTCTTGGAATACTCTTTCAATTGCTGAAAACTGAATTAAAATCCGTTGCGTAGTTTAAAAGATCTAAGCGAACAGACAACGGTAGCGACTATGTTTATAATATCAAAAAAAATTAAATCTTATTTTTGCCATGTTTCTAGAATTAATAATAAATAAAAATGTATTTTTAAAATAGTAAAAACAAAAACACCACGAAAAGTACAATAATTATATTCAGTGCTAAATAGTCAAAAATAAATCGCTCGTCTGCACAGTCCCGGGCGGCCATATTGCTTGTTAAAACAACTCTCGCGAGTACCGAACGTCGGGCCGGGGAATCTTGTTTTGAACTATTTATTTTATCTACTTCTCATGAATGTAATACAAATATTTTGCTATCATCATGAAGGAAATATAGTCTACTTTATTTATATATTTTTATAACTGTTACAAATAGCATATTTAAATCACGAAAAATAAAATTGCCGGGAAATCAGTAAAAAATATTTACTTTTTTAAGTTTAACATTTTTTTAAAGTATATCCATGTAAGTTTGGAGCACATGTTTTTATTTAAGTTTATTCTCTATACGCTAACGTAATCAATGGTTTATTTTTTTATTTTTTTTAATACTTTTCATTTGGCAAACGTTTTTATCGGGGAAGATCCACGGCATTTTAGTAGCGCTGGTAATCGGTTGCGCTGTGACGTAAGTCCCACATGACAGCTCGCGAGCGCCGTCGTGCCAGTGGCTATGAAATAAATAAATTGAATTGAATTGAATTACAGAAGAAGAATCGAAATGGAGATCAATAGATGAAATGGAATTTATAGAGATAACAGAGACTGACATTACAAATATAACAGCTAGATTACATAGCCGGAAGTCACCGGGTATAGACAAAATACAAAATTTTTGGTAAAAAATGCTAACGACACTACACAAGTCTATAGCAAAAAATCTGACAGCTTTTATTTTAGGACAACAGAACATACCCGAATACATTGCAACAGGAATAACATACATGCTACCTAAAACTACATACACAACACAACCTTCCCAATATAGATCGATCACATGCCTACCTACTATTTACAAAATACTAACATCAGCAATCACAACAAAAATCAACTCTCATATCGAACATCACAATATAATTATATTGTGATGTTCGATATGAGAGTTGCAGACGGAGCCATATGGGATGTAAAGAACAGTTATTTATAAACTCCATTATTCATAAACATGCTACTATAAAAAATAGAAACCTTCATGGTACAGTCAGCGTCACGATGTGTGTACCCCCCTTCAAAGTTAATTTTAATACAACAGAGGGGCAATTCCCGTATTTTTAAGACCGTTCGCATTCTAATCTCAGTCTCAATCTGTCAAAATTACAATCAATTTGCATACATTTTTGACAGGTTTTTGACATTGATTGTCGCTGAGATGAGATTGCGACTTGAATTTGAACGTTTTTTAAGTACGAGAATTGGCCTACTGGGGTAACCAATTGATGCATCCCACCGTACCTACATAGACTATTGTCACGTAGATCCTAACGCCATCTGTTATCGAATAGAAGAACTACACGTTAGACGCTAACGCCATCTGTTATCGAATAGAAGAACTACACGTTAGACGCTAACGCCATCTGTTATCGAATAGAAGAACTACACGTTAGACGCTAACGCCATCTGTTATCGAATAGCCGAACTACACTGGACCGTTCCCGTAAGTACTAGAATGTTCTCGAATTATGTTAGAACATTCTAGTAACTTACACTCGTCATATAAATAAGGGGTTGACAGCGTTGTAGTGCAGTTCAGCTTAGAATGCGAAACAGTGAAGAACAGCTAATAACAGTAAAAGTTGACTAATAGTGAACTACAAGTGATTGTGTTTAAAGTTTCTGATTACTGTATTTGTGATTTTTACTTATAGTGTGTTTTTCGTGTAAATTGGTATAAATTTATTTATCCCGAACCCCAGCTCGTAACACTATCAAATAGCTTTCGATAGTATACCACACCACTGGTTGATATATATTTTTTTAATTTACAATTTTTTTTTAAATAATAGATTTTTTGCGTATCATAATGCCACAATGGAAAACGACACTACAGTTAAATTGTCGTCACACTTCTTTTATAACACGACAGATATCTATAAGGAAGGGTGGGCTCAGGGTGATTCCCTGAGCCCTCTGTGGTTTTGCCTTGCTCTTAACCCCTTGTCTCACTTGGTGCGCCACTGTCAGGCCGTACAACTTTTGTAGAATGGTCCGGGAATTTTATTTAGACGCAGTGATTGTTTTTTATATGTTGTTTTATTATTAGATAACACTGGATTATATTAAGCACCGCAGATACAAACATTTCTTTATGATAGTCATGGTATATTTTTTTTGTTTCAGAGTAGTGGTGTACAGATTACAAAATGTTGCCACAGATGCAAAATGCCAACAACTTTAAACATAATACCGAAGCTACAGTTATCTCACACCTCATCTATATGGATTACATTAAGCTATATGCAAAAACCGAAAAAGAAATGAAAAAGCTTATTGTGACGTTGCAAAACAAGAAATGTAACTCGCAGCGACATCTTTAGCGGACAAATGGAATCACATTTGACAGAGCCCATAGTTTAAGCAACAGATGGCGCTAGAGATCGAACGCCTCTTTAAAACTTAATATATATCAAATAAGTAGATGTAAATTAAATAAAACACACAAAAATTGCATAAAAGCATAAAGTTTAATAAATTTAAATAATTAGGAACATGTCGGAATCGAGAGTATTTAGTCTGTGGCATGGAAGCTTCTCGCAAAGGACTTTTCAATGACAGAGTGGAGAAATTGTGGCGTCCTTTTGGACCACAGAGGTCACAGAGAGACGAACAAATGATAATTATTATAAAGGCACTTGTTTTTACAACGGTGACCCGAAACCCGAGGGGTTTTCAAGTGTATTAAAAGGCTGTACCCTGTGAGTATTTCGTCCTTTATTTGTTTCCCATTCTGAAAGTCCAAAGGCACATGTATTTGACTACGGAGATTTTGTTCCAGGTCTGGCTGTTTTACTAGCCTGGATATTTGAGGTCCGGGATTGATGAATGCCTGAAGTCATCCGGAGAACGTGCATCGTTCAGGTTTGGCTCGACGAGATTTGAGACAGTGTGGCCGTCCATGGTACAGGAAGGCCTTACCAATCCGAAACCTCGTTGAGGAAACATCGCCATCATTCCAGGTAACAGCAATCCTGCTGGACTTCTCCCGTAGGCCGCGTCTGTTCGTGGGTACCAAGGTTTTTAACCTTGGTGCCATGCCAAGGGTTTCTGTTCCACTAATTGAGTAGTTTTGCATTGACTAATTGAGTAGTTTTGCATTGACTAATTGAGTAGTTTTGCATTGACTAATTGAGTAGTTTTGCATTGACTGATTGAGTAGTCTTGCACTGATTGAGAGAGACTTGAGCATTAAGTAAGTGCAACTTGAGCACTAATTGAGTAGTAACTGAGCTGATATTAATTATAATGAGGGAGATGCATTAGATCTGTCTACTGGGTTTATTTTCATACAAAGAGTTAGGCCTTTTGTTAATGTGTTAAGTAACAAGACCAGTAATAACTTCCTTTTGTATTAAGTTGTGTCATGGGTATACTGTACCATAGTGAGTAGGTTTCTTAACGTGCACAGCCCTGGTTGGTCAATACCTTGCGATTGAGCTAGTGGTATTTAGGCGTTCACCTCGCGAATCCTTACAAGCGACCTGAGACGTTGTTTTGTAATATCTCATGTGGTGTACTTCTGTTATACCTTGGTATGGAGACAGGGTCTAACAGGGTTACACATCTTAGTGTGTAAGTCTGGGAGGTAGTATTTATGATTAGTTGCCTCATTCACTGTATTTCTATGCAAGGTGATACTTCTTTTTATAGTGAATAAACTTTGTATGTGTATTGAGGTATGTCTTTAATTTCAGTCTTTCCAGATATTTATGTATATATACCTTTATAAATTTACTTTCACATGGTTGGAAACTTTAGGTTTCATCTACAATCCATAACCCCTACAGTGGGGAACTGTAACGGATGCCGGGTGTGACATTATAGAAGTCACGGCAGAATTTAGCCAAGATATAAGTATGAAATTTAGGTTGGATAGATGCAAGACACTACATATCATAAGAGGTCAAATCAAACCTGGCAGCTATATAGTTAACGACACCGATACAATTGCAGCAATGGAACCAACAGATCTATACAAACATTTAGGATACAAACAACTTAAGGGACTCGACCACACAGCAATCAAACAGACACTAAATACAAAATACCGAAGGAGAAATAACGCAGTTTGCAAAACACAATTATCAGGAATGCATCTTATTAAAGCCTTGAATACTTTTTCCATACCTATATTGACCTACCTATTCGGAGTAGATAATAAAGTGGTAAAAAACTGACATCGAGCAGTTAGAGAGAACCACGCGCACAATATTCTCAAAACACAACAACCTGCACCCTAAATCGGCGATCGAACGACTCACCATCAAAAGACATAATGGAGAGAGAGGCCTAATCGATAAACATCACCTTTGGCAGAAAAAATAACTAGACTAAAAACATTCTCCAATTCAAAATCTCGCACTAGTGACATACACAAAGCTATTTCTCTAAATGATTTTAACTATAATGGCAATCTCGTAACTGCGTTCACGAGATGCCGCGAGTTCAAGCCTCATGAACTGATTTACTTTTTATAAGATTTTAATACAAACTACGACAAACTAAGGTTGATTCAACATGAATTTCTTGGAAAACATTACATTCCGCCGTACCCGGACAAAGTCAATTCTTAATGACAGTGAGGTAGTTACTAATCAAACAATATATGAGACTATGACAAGTGTACCGGAAATGTCTGGACTACGATGATAATGAAATTAAAAAAAACTTCGAGAACAAATTTCCACACTTTAACTAGTTCTACAGAGTGCTCACTTAGAAATTGAAGCACTGTCTTTACAAAACAGTAATCTCAAGACATTAAATGATAATTTCAATAAAAAATGACCTATTTAAGAAAGTGACTAGCAGTCCAGTCAAAGGGAAGTCATCTAGCAAAAAGAACTATAACAATAAAAACAAACAAACAAACTGAAATACCGAAGCCGGAGGAAAATAATTGTGCTACACCAATAAAACAAAGCAGAGATAATTATATTTATGAAAATCTTTTTTATGCACATAAAAATATTAGTCTGTTTAAAAAATACAGTGATATCCATAATATAAATACTAGGAACAAACACTGTTGTTCCTACTACCAGGCTCAAGAAAATAGGTGACTCGTTTAGATGCCAATGTATACGTTTTTATAATAAACTTCCTAGCCACATTCAAGACTAAGCCTTAATAAATTCAAATCTTTTCTAAAGAGGAAACTATGCCAGAATGCTTATTATACTGTCAAAGACTATATTGAGGACAAAAAGGCTTGAGTTGCTCCAATAAACCGTTAATTTATTTTATTTTTCTAACTATTTTTACTTTTAATCTTTGCTATAAGTAGAGTAAGTTCTCTAAATACGGACCACCAAAACGACTTTTTAAAACAAAACTCAGACTTTACAAGCTATATATTTATTTATTGGTTTAATCAATAGATAAACTTATATGTAATTATAATGTATAGTTAAAAAGTTATAAAAATAAAAAAGTTCTATTAAATTTACTTATTTTTTATAAACGTTCTTTATAAACGTATTTTTTATAAACGTTTTTTTATAAACGTACCTCTTATGGAAGAGGTAAGTAGTACCACTAGACTTTTAATATGGACGCTGTGCTTAATATGGACCACGGTAACATTTTGGTAGCTAATTATCTCAATAGAATACTTATTTATGAATTAAACTAATTAAAGTAATCAGTCAACAAATAATCACAGTATGTTTACTTATTATAGGAACTAATTAGACTGTTTTTCTTTTGAAAATGCATGGATCAATTTGTTTTTTCCCGCTAATTGATACGCTGATGTTATTACATCACATCGTGTTAACCCGAATCCTGATTCCTCCATCTGAATTATATATTCAGCCAAACCCGTCTCGGACTTTGTGGGAAACGTTGCTTTTCTTCCAAGTTTCATATTTGTCACCTGTTCCAAAGGCTTATTTTTATTTTGACATAAACGTATGAGTGTGGCTTTTGGCACTCCATAGGTTTTCGAAGCTTATAAATATCCCATTTTTTATCTTGCACATCTAGTATAGACATGGTCATAGAATCTTTGACCCATTGCTGTCGAATTGGTTTCTTTGATGTCGTAGCCATATCCTAAAAACAAAAATAATTTGAGTTGTACTCCATAGTACATGACCATAATATGGACCACTAGTCCATTTATAAAACTCACTAATCGGTCCATATTATAAAATGGTTATATGTTGGCGTATATTAATTTAAAAATATATTAAAAAGACAAATACACGAGATAAATCAGAAATAAAAACTACTGATATCTTGAAATTTTACTTTGTAGACAGTCAAAGCTTAAATATTATAAATAAAGTAGAAAATCCTTACAAAACTTACCGAAAAAGTACATCAAACGGTGTAAAAATATTAAAATGGCTGCTACTAACAAAAACGCACGTGCAACTTCGCTGTGATCACTGACGATGTGCCGCGGGGGTAGGGGCATCGAATTGCGTTGACTTCACTTGAAATGCAACTACATCTATCGAAATAGTTCAGTGGTCCATATAACACGACCGGTCCATATTTAGGGAACTTACTCTATCTATACTTATTTACATATATTATACAATGACACTAATATTTACTGTGTAAAGTATTATATTATTTTTAATTATTGTGAATGAGAGGACTATGTGTGTTTTTGTTCCAGTTTTAATCATGTTCTGGCAGTTTGAGTAGTTGATGCGGCCTACCCAAATGTCCTTTCTTTGGTATTGTTCGCCGAATCGTTGAGCTCTTTAAGTTCTGAGTTGAGCTGCACGGTTACTGAAAAATGCGGGCACTGACTGGACAGGTCCACTCAATCTGTGTGGATCTTTCCTCAGAAGACCATTTCAGACACAAACCTACATGGTCCTCAAAGATTATTATAATATTATTCTTATTATTGTGAATGTGAGAACTATGTCGGTCATTGCTTTTTTTTTGTATTTTTCTCAGTTATTTTAATCATGATCTGGCCGCTTGAGTAATTTATGCGGCCTACTCAAATGTCCTTTCTTTGGTATTGTTCGTCGAATCGTTGAGCTCCTTAAGTCTAAGTTGAGTATGAAACAGCTAATATTTTTTTCGACATTTCAGAGTTAGTCTCGTAGTAAAAGTTGCGCATAATCATGAGTACTTTCACGCCCTGAAAGGTTAAAAGTGAATTAAAAATCACCGTGTATATGTTGGTGTCACCAATGAGAAATATACTTACTTTTAAATACATAGTTGAAGGAGGAAAAGACGCTGTCTGAACTGTCTAGGAAGCAATCAAATTCGAATTTAGTTTTATATGACGGCGAACGATACATGGCAATTATTACAAAGGAGGATGGCGACTTTGGACCCACATTATCTATAAATTAACGAAGTGTCATTCACTTGCAAGTTCATATTTACTATAATTAAGAGTTTGTAATAGGATTGTATAAAACATATTGAGTCACTAGGTGATGGGAATTTAAATTTAGAAAATATTTTTATTTACTTCAAAATAAGTCATAATGCACTTTTTAAACGCACCGTGTTTCGTATTACATTCCAACCTACTCATCAAACATGATTTACGTTCATACACTTGTAGACGTTTACGCTTGTCCATTTTTTTATAAACAAATCTTGTAAAATATAAAAAAAGCATACAACAATTATTAAAAATGCATTCACATTTTTTATACAAAAATGTGCAATATTATAATTATTACGATTATTAGTGATAACGTAGAATTGAATGTTATGCTGTCAATAGGAGTTGGCTGTATAGAAATAATACAGTTGCTCTATTACATACACACACGGTACGGTATTATATACACACGGTACCTACCTGTTACCTATCTCTTACATATAACTTCCATACACGTTATACACAATCGTCATATTATATTCACTTGTCAAAACTACAAGCTACCTACACGATACCACTAACAAGTTTCTCTTACAACCGTGTACAAATAAACCGCACTTATTATTCTTTCAAACAACAATTGACATGCTCGAATCCACCTACTTACCTAACTTGTACTACAATTCGATAATATTAACCTAATTAACAGCGATCTTGATAATTTTGTTATAGCGCAATCATCCACTTGCGAAATAGAAGAGTGTCATAATTTAATTACAAAACCACAGTCGAGTCTAAAATTAATTCAACAAATTTTGTTGAATTAATTTTTTGCAAAAATTGCAATTTTTCAGGCCTATTAACCCTCCTTAAAAGATCAAATACAGAGTGGGATTTTATTATAATTACAGAGTGTTGGCTACGTCACACCCACTACATCCCAACTATAAGCGGCTACGACAGTGCTAAAACTGAAAATAACATCACACAAAATGAAGGGGTCATTGTATACTTTAAAGATAATTTAAGACCGTTAATAGCAGAACCTAACCTACAAGATGCCAACTGTCTAACAATAAAGTTAGACAGTAACACCATCATAGTTGCAATATACAGACCCCCCGGCAATAAAAATATTAATCCCTTTCTTGAATCACTAAATCATCTCTTAAGCAGCTTAAATTACCCTAATATTATACTCACTGGAGATATTAATATAGACATAATTACAAACAGTAAAGATGCCAACTCATTAGTCTACCTAAACCTTCTAGCGTCACACAGCATCCTACCAGCCCATCAGTTGCCAACACATAGCAAAACATGTTTAGACCATGTTTAAAAGTAATTTCCCTGCATTTTGCTATGTTGCGGAAACGTCTGTTACGGATCATGACAGTGTGATACTTGTGCTAGAACACCTTAACCAATCCAAAAAATCATCTATCACTAGGAAAATTGACTATATAGGCCTTGACAACGACATGCAAAATATATGTTTCAATTCCATCTATGAAACATCAGATGCAAATTTAGCTACAACTATGCTAGTTAATGACTTAAAATCTAAAATAGAATCTAACACACAAACTATTACTGTACCCAATCGCAAGAGGATTAAAAAGCCCTGGATAACTACTGGACTGTTAAGGTGTATGAGGAACCGTGATAAACTCCATATAAAATGCAAAAAAAAACCCAAATAATGAAATTATCAATATCACTTATAAAAGGTACAGAAATTTTTGCAACGGGTTATTAAAAAAATTAAAAAGAGAATATGAAAAAAGTCTAATAAATGAAGCAGCTAAAACTACCAACAAAAATCTATGGGACGCTATAAAACAGATAACACACTCCAATAAAAAAACAAACCCAGCTATGGATCTTATATCTCCGACAAACCCTACCACCTCAGCCAATAACATAAACAGATTTTTTGTGTCTATTGGGAAGAACCTTGCAGAGAGCATTCATCACGGCAGTCCACCTAACAGTACATCGTATGCTAACTCCTCTCCTTTCTCCTTCGCCTTGTATCCCACTGATGAAACAGAGATTCATCTGTGTATTTTGAATTTAAAGAAGGTTAATACTGCTGGACGTGACTATATTTCGGGAGCTTTTCTAAAAAGATACGTCACCATTCTAGTACCCCCCTTAACGTATATTTTCAACTTAATGTTCCGCACAGGTGTTTTTCCGGGGGAATTCAAACTTGCGGAAGTGATCCCAATACACAAGAGTGGTGACAGAGGCTGTGTCAATAACTATCGCCCCATCTCTATACTTCCTACACTATCAAAACTTGTCGAAAAACTCATTAACAAACGTCTAATAAAATATCTTGAGACCAAAACCCTACTGTCGAGATCTCAATTTGGATTTAGAGCTGGAATCTCGACAAATGATGCAGTTCACGAATTAACTGATCACATTGTTAATAAACTTGACCATAAAAATAAAGTAATAACAATATTCCTGGACTTAGCAAAGGCTTTTGACACGGTCTCTGTTCCACTCCTTTTAGCTAAATTACATACCATGGGAATTCGCGATACGCAGCTCGAATTGTTTAGGGATTACCTTACTGATAGACATCAGAGAGTTAGAGTAGGTGAGGCCACCAGTGAGGACTTACCTATATCCTGCGGTGTCCCTCAGGGCAGTGTTTTGGGTCCCACACTTTTCCTCATCTTCATTAATGATCTGTGTAATCTTCCTCTACAAAATGGCAAAATCGTGACGTTTGCGGATGACACAGCACTGATCTTCCATGGTGACACTTGGAATGATGTTTACGGCTTTGCTCAAACTGGATTCAACTCAGTAATACAATGGCTCAATGACAACGGCCTTACACTTAACGTTGACAAAACCAAATATATACCTTTTTTCATCAAAAATTCTACAACTGCAATTCACAAAAACTACTCCTTAAAAGCTCACTACTGCTCCTCCAACCATCTCTGTTCCTGTAGAAATTTAGAAATAGCTTCTAGTATAAAGTATCTTGGAGTCATGATTGATAGTAATCTAAGCTTCAAACATCACCTTGACTTACTATCCTCTAGAACCAGGAAACTAATTTACTTCTTTAAAAGTCTGAGGCACATAGCTGACAAAGAAGTCATTAAAATGGTATATATGGCATTATGCCAATCCATCTTGAGCTACTGTGTTACTATATGGGGTGGCTCCTGTAGGACACACATACTAAAACTGGAAAGAGCCCAAAGAGCGGTCTTAAAAGTAAGTTTGTCACTACCTTTTTTCTTTCCTACTAAGGATCTTTACTTGCTCTCTGATGTGTTGACAGTACGCCAACTGTTTATATTGTGCACAGTTCTAAAACAACACTCACTAATAGGGTATGATCCTTTGTTGAACAATAACAAGAGAGTCAAACACAGGGTTTGCCAAACGCTTACCAAGCGAAACACTGCTTTCTCTCGCAATTTTTTTGGATTTTTAGGTGGATATCTTTACAATAAAATAAATAAGAAGCTTGCAATTTACCCACTTACACGAGTCAAATGTAAAAGGGCTTTAACCACTTGGTTAAAGTCCCTCAGTTACGATGAAACAGAAAATTTGCTTAAAGTCCCATCCTAGACTTACTACGTATGACTTGACAACACCTACACACTCATTCACATCCACATACACTCATACACCCACACCCACACATACACCCACACCCACACATACACCCACATATACCCACCTCACACATACTCATGCACCCACACATACACCCACATATACCCACCCCACACACACACATATACACCCACAAAACACACACACCCTCATATACACATTCACACACCCGATTCTCACACCCTCATTTACTTAATCCTCACAACAGTCAAACTTCACCCAGTTTACGTATTTAAATATCACTTACCTGGAATGATGTACACCAAGAACCTGTTACCCACTTCCGGAGTCTGGAGAGGCTGGTAATCTGTCATACAGGTCTCCTAGTACAGAAACCAGTCTCCCACATAGATTATAATTCGCTTATGTACTCTTTGAATTATGTATATTATACCTTGAATATTTCTATGTGAGAGAGAAAATAAACTTTTTGTATTTGTATTTGTATTAGATTCGTTTTAGGTTATAATAATTTACCTTGCATAGATATGTTTTTTCTCCCAGCCTCTGCGACTTATTGCCATTTGCTTTTTTGTTGGTTTTATATAGTTCTACAGCTAGTTATAAGTTTCCATATTGTACGATACTCCTAACAGTGGGTCCCATTATACATGCAACCTCGCCATCCTCCTTTATTATTTATTTGGCATATAAGACAATTTCAATCCTCTCAATTAGTTGGTTACACATCACACAGACCCTTATTTTTGTATTTTTAAGTTGTTTAATTTATTTAACTCGATACTATTCATTATTTACAACAACCTGTTTAATTTAAATAAAATAAACAATCTAATCCATGTTCACACGAAAATCTAAATTATATTTTTAATACCATCACAACTCAGGTCTCAAAGATATGCCTACTCGTAATTATGTAACGACCTACTTTGCGGACCACCAGCCAAACAAACTAGTTACAGATAAGATATTAATGTTACAGTTAGAAGGTCATCTTTGTAACGATGAAAAAATGCATTTATTCTTTTTTCTTATTCGTTTAAATACTATACTAGCTTTAGTCCGCGGCTTCACCCGCGTGTACGTCGATAATCAACCTACGGGAACGCACTGCTTGGATAAAAGTATTCTACGTCAGAATCCAGGCCATGGTCTAACTGTGTGCGAATTTTCATCCCAATCTGATTAGCCGTTAATGCGTGAAAAGGTAACAGACAGACAGACAGACAAAGTTACTTCTGGATTTATAATGAGTTGGATTTCTTCTGGATTTAGAATGGTTTACTTATAGTGAGTAAATAACGGCGAATTTCACATCTTCTTACAATCATAAGTGCTACGTCCTGTGTGCTATGTCCTGGTCCTGGAAGTTTCTGGTGCTTCCTATACCCGTGTACATAGCTATTATGTGTTAAAACATTTCAATCAAATTCTGCAAATCATGGCGGCCAGTGGTGAATAGCGCCATCTATACTAACTTGGCGGCACTACATTGAAACACTTTTCTAGACCAACATCGGATCGTTTTGCGATCGATCCCACGTACCACGATTTCAACACTTACTGATACCTGAAACAGGTGGCGCCACTGTTACCAGAATAAATGATCGCTTCATCTACAGAAACCCGTCTAATTAATAAAATACTCACGATATCAATAGTAGGATGGCAGAAAACGCAAGAATAATGTTTAATAATCCTATCACTACCAATGATGAGGTTCACACTAACAATATTACGATTAGAAATAAATATAAATCAGTTACATCTTTTTTTTTTTTTTTGTGGTTGGGAAATCATCAAATAACTTCTCCCGCTCTGGGCAGAGCAGGAGGGCGTGTCAGACTCTTACTGACTAAAACCCACCCGTGTTCCTTCAGTTGCCTGTGCCAGGGGCCACGGTATCCCTCTTGGACTTTTCCGCAACCTAGCAGGCATCGGTCCTAGCAAACCCCGTCATTGGTGCTGACATCTCTTTGAGGCGCGCGTGGAACACAACGCGCCGTCGACCCGGGCCTGGTCCTTATCGAACGGCGAGCTGCCCATTGCTCGCCGTTCACAAGCCCACGCCTACGGTGGCCGGGAATCGGCCTGCGATTCCCGACGCCCAGGGCGTCTCCTGCGGCGGCTAGGGGCGTGAGGGCGCAAATTTTGCCTCTCCCTCGCGCGTTCCGCCTCCTTCGCGAACATTACTGCTTCGCAGAAGGAGGTGACGGCTTCCCAAGCCCTCTCGCTCCGTACCATGGACTGGACCAAGGCCGGACGCGAGAGATCGCCACCGCCAATCGCCTCCACGAGGACACGGCGGTGCTCCGCCCAAGCCGGGCAGACCTCCACCGTATGCTCCACCGTGGCCCCTCGGGGGATCCACACAATGGTGACACCCGGGCGTTTTCTCCCGCCTTATCCGGAACAGGAACCTCCCGAAATAACCGTGTCCGATAAGGACCTGTGTCAGGCGGAAGGTGAGGACGCCGTGGCGCCTCTCTAGCCACTCCTCAAAGAGGGGACTTATCGCCGCAATTGTGGCGTGCCCAGCGCTGGGTTGCGACAATCGCACTCTCCATGCCGCCCTGAGATCCCGCCGGAGCTCTGTCCGCTGTACCGTGATTTCTCACGGCAGCGGAGCTACGCCCCGGCGTTTCGCCTCCTCGCGCCACTCCCAAATGTGCGCGAGGACTTTTGCCTCCAGATCCCATGGCGGTAATCCGGCAAGGAGGCTCGCCGCCTCACCGGAGACCGTACGGTATCCCCGGACCAGCCGGTTGGCCATGACCCTTTGGGGCGCGTTCAACCAGCGGGCTGGCCGCCGCGCGCCGCCTCAAAATCTGTTACATCTAATGATTCATTTGAATTAACTGATTAAGAGGTAGATAATAGATCTCTTTCTTCTACGGCCTCTTATGAGGTGAACCGTAGCTATCCCGAGTTGGATTTAAATCAAATGACGACGTGAAAGAACTGAAAAGCAGAGTATGTCTAACTCGAAGAAAAGTTGAAAGATGCAGAAAATGTTTTTTTTTTTTTTATATTATTATTGTATGTTGTCCTACTTTTAAATTAAAATGGAATACTAGTTTGTTTAACACCAGAATATAAGCTTTTAATCGACTCTTGCGCCTAAGTAATCAGATTTTTAAATTCGCGTACACTTTTGATACTAACAAACATCTAGAATATTCGTATGAAATGTTTTCCAAGTATAATGGCAAAGTTAATAACAGCAATAAAAATGTGTTCGAGAATTTAAAAAACTTTTTGGAGCTTTTTAAACTTTCATATCATGAACGTTCCTGTACTTATAATAATTTTAATACCACGCCAGCTTATCAAGGTAGTGATAAGTGTCGGTTAAAACCGGTTACTATACCTTATTATTTCAACAAAATGAACACAGCACAGCACAGATAATAACGACACGGATCTTTTTCGCGAATAATGGATCAAATACAGTCTGTGAAAGTACCTTAATGCAGGAAACCATCTGCATAAGGATATTTCATCATTTATGTGGAATAAGTAATAAAAAAACTGAGCTTGAATTATACGTTGCTTCCACGGGTATTCAGTTAGACTACCTGTGTATAACATCCTAAGTCTTCTACAACTACATATGGTCCTTTATACAGAGGATCCAATTTTCGTCCAGTTTCTATCTTAATTAATATTAAATCTCCTACCTTATAATCTAACAGGATTCATCGAAATATCATACTTAGCTTTTCTCTTATGTTTTTTAGTTATTAAGTTATTTTTAGCTTCAGTTTGTGCCAATTGTAATCTGTATTTTAATTGCAATGGATAACTGTCTACATTATAAAGTGGTTCTATATGATCAGACAAATTAGAAGGTATATTACATAGTTTACCAAATACTAATTCATGTGGCGTGTAATTTGTTTCCGAATGAATAGTATTATTAAAACTGAAACACCAAAAAGGTAACCATTGACTCCACGTTTCCGGATGATTGTCGCACTGAATTCTTAAAAATGAACCCAACACTTTGTGTGGATTTTCTAAAGCTCCTATTGACTCATGATGATAAGCCGTAGATGATAGTTTTATAATATTCAAAATCTTACATACCTGTTCCATTGTGGACGAAATAAACTCCGTTCCTCGATCTGTGGCTATTATCTTAGGAATACCAAATACCAGAATAAAATTACGCACGAATGCATCAGCAATGGACGTAGTTTCTTTATTTACAAGTGGAATCGCCTGTACGAATTTGGTCAATTCACATTGTATAGTTAAAATATAAGAATTATCATCTATGGACTTGTCTAAGGGTCCTACTACATCTAGATATACTTTTTCAAAGGCTGAAGATGCCGTACTGGTTATCTCCATTGGCTCTTTAGTGTAACGACTATGTTTCATTTTCTGACACTTCGTACATTTACGCACAAATTCTTGAACATCTTTTTCAACACTAGGCCAAAGGTATCGTTTCTTAATAGTATTTATCATTCTGCGCATACCAGCATGTCCGCTAGATGGCAGTAAATGAAAATCGTTCATAATGAGAGTTTTATCTTTATCGTCCGTTATCCTTTTAACACCTCGCAATATACATATGCGGGGTCCAGTCCAATCGTTTAGTGACTTTATTTCACTGCATATATGTTTAATAAATTCAATATTCTTTTCATCTTTTACTATGCATACTTCTTCGACACCTATCTTTTTGCAAAATAAACTTAATTTCTGCACAAATTCGACTCGCGAGAAATGCGCCTTGAAATTAAGATTAATGTATAAGTGTTTTATATCTGATCTAAAAGCGAAACACTCTATTTCCGTAGTAATCATATTTCTCATTCTAAATTTGTCTAATGTTTTTCCATCCATAAACATCATCTCAATCGTGTCACGCGGTTTTCTCAATATATATACGACTTTTGGTTGATCAGGCCAATCGTCTTTAGATTTATTAAGATCTGCGTTCCCTTTTAAAACTTTATTTTCATTCATCTCATCCATCCTTTTTTCTGTGCTCTAGTCATCACATTTACAACTTGTTCATGCATATTTTATAAATCATCTGATGTCATACTAACTCGTGATAAAGCATCTGCTACAGTATTTTCTTTCCCCTTTACGTAAATAATTTTAAACTTATATTCTTCTAAAGCAAGTCTAAATTTAAGTAATCTATTAGAAGGATCTTTGATTCCAAAAAGATACACTAAGGGTTTGTGGTCAGTCATTAATGTAAAATTTCGGCCGTAAACATAAGGCCTAAAGTACTTCACAGCCCAAACAATAGCCAAAAGTTCCTTTTGAATAGTGGGGTAATTCTTTTCTGCCTTATTTAAGGGCCTACTTGCGTATGCTATGGGTCTCAAGTCTTTGTTGCATAGAACTGCACTAATAGCTATTCCTGATGCGTCTGTTTGTATTACGAATTCATTATCCTTAGAAAAATCAGGATATTGCAAAATCGGGGGTGTCATTAGCAACTTTTTTAAGATTTCAAATGCTTTGTGAGACTCATCAGTCCATTGAAATGGTTCGTTTTTTCTGGATAGTTTATTTAAAGGTATAGTGATATCAGCAAAAGATTTTATAAATTTACGATAATAATTACAAAATGCTACAAAACGCTTGACCTCATTTGAATTTTTGGGAATTGGATAATTTTGGAGTATTTTAGTTTTTTCTGGATCAGGAGAAACGCCCTTTTCTGAAACAACGTGTCCCAAATACAAAAGTTCTTTTTTTAAGAATTAGCACTTTTGAGGATTTAGTTTTAAATTTACTTTTCTAAGTCTTTCCATTACGCTTATTAAATTTTGATTATGAGTAATCAAATTGCGTCCAAAAATTACTAGGTCATCTAAATATACAAAACATTTTTCAAATGCTAGGCCCGACATAGCAACTGACATCATACGACTAAACGAACTGGGACTAATTTTAAGCCCCATCGGTAAACGTTTCATTTGATATTGTCCTGAACTAGTTGTAAATACCGTATACTCACGACTCTGAGGGTTCAAGGTCACTTGGTAATAACCTTGGTGAAGGTCAAGGTGACTAAAATAAATTGCGCCAGAAAGAGAGTCTAATATTTCATTGATATTTGGCAACGGAAATTTATCATCAGCCACGATATCATTTAGTTTCCTATAATCTACCACTAACCTCCATTTCTTATTTTGACCTTCAATACTCTTTTTAGGTACTAACAATATTGGGCTTGACCATTCACTAGAAGTGAATTCCTCTATGATATCATTTTCTTTCATATTTTTTATTTGATTTTCAATTTCGGGCTTTAATGCTTGTGGTAAACGATATGGTTTAACATATACTGGGGAAACATTTGGTTTAATAGTTATTGATTGTTGGTAAAAATTTGTAGTTGTTAACCTATCACCTTCTACGTAAAACACATCTGCATATTTTGCGCATATCGCTTCAATACTTTTTTGCTCTTCATCGTGTAAATGAGAGAAGTTTAATTCGTTTAGTAGTTTTTGAACTCTATTAACGTTTATGCCTGTTTTATTAAATGAACATATATGATAGTCATTTAAAGATTGTAACTCTGGTGTAAATAATGGTAACTCTACGTCTTTTTCAGTAACATTCAAGATTTTAATAGGAATCCTATTATTTTTTACTCTTGTAATTCCATTTGCTAAAAATATATCTTTGCTCAACTCTTTGCCACATACAACAATATCACTAGTTATGCATTTATCCACATAAATATGGTGTATCGATTCGGATCGAGCTGGAATAACTAAGAAATTTTGATTTTTACTAACATAATTAATCAATTTTAATGAATAACTGGAATTATCTTTATGTAAAGTAACTAAATTTGTATGTAAATTAATATTAGCTTCATATTTCGTTAGAAAATCTAAACCTAAAATCCCATCAGCCTTTAGCGGTAACGATTCAAAAATTGAAAAGTTATGATTAAAATTTATGTTGTCACGGGTTTTTAATGTTAAATTAACCAATCCTTAGATCGGGTCTGCCCTCCGATGCCATTTACTAATGTATTGTCTCTTTGCACTGGTGTGTTAAAGGGAATTGCTCCACTTTTTATAACAGATAATGAAGCGCCAGTATCAACAAGCCAATAATATGTTATGTTGTTAATGTTTAATGTCACGTATTTAGTGTCTTCATTACATGATAGGATGGTATTCTTAAGATCGAAAAAACTGAATCTGACTATTATTTGATTGTTCACTACTTTGAGGCTCCTCTACATTGTGTTCTGCCGTATATAAGTTACGGTTTTGAGTGTTAAGTCTACCCTACTTTTCTGAGAGCTGTAAAAAGATCTACGATTGCCATGCTTTCCTCTGAAGTTATTATTAAAATTGTTTCCTCTATAATTATTATAATTTCCGCGCCCTGTTCCACGCTGATATCCATTACTACTATTTTGTCCTAGCTGTGTACGAGAATAATTTGGGTTTTGACCATAATTGTGACAACCACCGCGACCACGACTGTCACTAAAGCGTCTATTGTTGTAGAAAGTACGTCCTTGCTTTGATACATGCATGATGTTACCTTGTTGCTGTGCGGCAGGCCTGTCCTCGTCTTTTGCAGCCTGTATTGCTTCCTTCAAGCTGTTGTAATTACGTGACGTGATGATTGTGGATAGTCTTGAGCTGCGTAGTCCGTCTGAAAATGATTTTATAGCAGATTTTTCATTTATGGGTTTAAGTACAGAATAAGCACTGGAATCTCCATCTGCTTGAGAAATCGTCATTTCAGTAAATAACTGCTCTATTTCCTTACCATATTCCTCAACAGACTTTTGACCTTGTCTCATAGTCTGCATCCGGGATTGAATGGCTGTGTACGACTTTTTTGTAATTACATTTTTCCTTAAATCTTTAATTAAGTCTGAAACTGCCTCATATTTGTCAGAAATACGTAATTTGGCGTTTTCCGAAAGCCTATTCTTTAAGATGAAAATGATCAATAAGGAATTACCTTTATCGTCGAGCATATTCGCGTACATTTCGATAGAGTCAATCATTCTCTTAGTGATGCTTTCAGTGTCATCCATAACTGGAATTAAATTACATGCCACTCTTAAATCGAATTCCATTTTGTTTGTTTCTATTGACTTAGGAAAAATACATAAATTATTTATTTCGTCATTCAATTCCTGGCACTTTTCAAAAATATACTTTCCTAAGTTAATTACTCGCGTATCGCTGCTGTTACATAAAACTAAAAATAATGATTTACACTTCTCAAAAACATCATTAGCTTCTTTCAATTTTATTTCAATAGTCTGGCCTTTATACCTACTTTGACCTCTTTTTACCAAATATTTCCGTATTTCATATAACAACTCTTGACATTCTTTTAAACTTTCTAACATAATGTATTTATTATTCTTAAAATATTGCTATAATTATTCATAATTTAGGTAAAACTTAACACTATTTTGTAACATACTGATAAAAGAATTCAACACGTAAGCACTATTCGCCGCGAGGTATCATGTTCGATGAGTATCCGTGCGCCGTTTTATGAATTATAATAGCGTAATGAAATTTGATCACTGGCTTTCCATTTTACACTCAATATTGTCTTCCGAAACCCAAATAAACTGTTCGTATATTTTCTAAGCTCTTTAAATAACACTCATAGTTAATTGGAAACACTTTTTTTTTGAGATAATAAAAGTATGTATACGGTTTTAAACACTCACGAAAAGTTTGTTCTGCTTACGCAGTAGTTTCCTCAACGCTGCGCCTGGCTCGTAGTGACGACCTGATGCGGGATATTGCTTGCATACCCATTTCCTCTTGAATTAGGCGTCGATGGCACGCCCTATACAACTTGCAACCAAAGAATAGTACAAGTACCAAAACCAGGGCCAGCAAAATATATGTTACCGTGCTTATACTTTGTATGTAGTTTCCGAAATCTTTCAACTGAGCCGAATTATCGCCAGCAGCATTCTGGTTTAAAAACACGTCTTCTTTTTCCACTTTTGACTGGCACATCTTGAGAATGAATTTGAAGCCAACTTAAAAATTGTACTTGAGTAACCAGCACCTAAAAGCTAAAACAGAAGAAAATAGTTCCTTGGCAGAGCCCTGGCAGGGTCGCCATGTGATGTTGGAACCTTGGCTTGTAGTAAAGGAAACAACTGTTTTCAGTTTGGTGTCTTTTATTAGACTAACTTCTAATTACAATCAAAATGAATATAACGATAAGTTGCTTACATAGCTAAGTGCGCGCACATATATGTATCGTACTACGTAATAATATAAGTACTCACACTTCAACGAACCTGTTGGCTAATGGCCATGTCGATGAGGAGTAGCTTCTTAGTACCGCGGGACCCGTTTCTACATCCATTTTGAGAGGCAGACATAATCATATTACTGGCAATGTGCGTATTAATTTTCGCTCTCAGAATGGATGTAGGAAGTTTATAGACCGTCGATAAACACGTAATTGGTCTATAATTCTTGGGTTCCGTGGGACTACCTGATTTATGGGGCAGGTGGGTAACGCCTGTTGTTAGAAACTGTGGTAGCGACCCAGACTCTAAGGATGACTGGAACTGAGATGCCAGGCAAATGTGTGAACTAATTAGCCATTTTAACCAAAAGTTGTGCAATCCGTCCGGTCCCGGAGATTTCCAGTTCGGTAACGGACGGACCGCTCTGGCAACGTCTAATGGCGTAATTAGGACTGCTCCCATTTCTGGTATGGTTTCACACATTCGCTCGACCACTCGTATCCAGCCAGCCTCAGCGTGACAGACAGGTACCGACCAGATGTTGCACCAGAATGTTCTCGTGGCGGCGTCATCCGGGCGGCACACGTCTGTCACATTTTGTTCAGGTCGCTCCCAAGCTCTGTACACCCACCTCTCATCGCTCTGGAACATGCGATTTTGCGTGTATCGATCAACCCGTCGCTTATACCGCCGAATACGGCTCGCCCATGCACAAACTTTCTGCTTCAGGAAGTCGATGCGCTCTGTGACACGGGACATGTATTCTCGAGGGCTGATTCCAGTCCCCGCGAATGCCCGTCTTACAAAGCGCATCACTCGTGGTCGTCTATTGCCCTCCCTGAAGCAGTATAGTTTGCCGATAAGTACCCTGGTCCCATCGATACGACGCTCGATCCTGCACTGCCAGGCTGGTACAGCTGGTTTTGGTCGAGTAGCTCCGTCATAGTTTGGAAACTTGACATTAGCTAAACGACATGCCGCAACAGCCGCACAATACAGAATCGAGTGTGTATCAACGAGATCCTTGCTGCTCTCGAACACATTCTTCAGCTGCGAGTCGAGGGCACATACCAGCGCCCTATTTTTTTTGTGCATAGGTAGGCGTGGTAATCGGGGTCTAAGTTCGATCGAAGTGGATCTATACTCGCGAAACGCATCCTCCAGTGCGCTCCTCAATCGGGCGTTCTACTGGCTACTTACTGTGGTAACCTTATCATCGTCTTCTTCAACACCATGATTGGACCGCGGCGGGACTGCTTCAATGGTTGAAGCTTGTACCGCGGTCTGTGCCGGAGCCGAGACGATATGTTTGCACAGCTCTGAGCGCAGCCTATCAGGTGCAGCATCGTCCAACCTATGATTACGTTGGATGACCCGCACCTGATCCGACAGTCGTTGGGCCGAGACGTTGACGGTTGGCTCTAGTTCCTGAAACAGAGATAGCATCCTATCACGGTACGTTGTGAGGTTAGTTCCCCCCTCTGTAGACCTGTAATATGCGCGCATGACGTTCTCGTTCATAGATTGAGTCCATCTCATGCGCTGCACACAACCACCGGCAGCGGGGACCCGGCTCGGGGCCGGATGGCCCCTAAGTCCCAAGCTCCTCGGTGGCCGGCCTCTCCCCTGCCGACGTACAGGTGTTGGCGACGTCAGCGGAGAAAAATACTCGTTGCTCGAGCTCGACGCAACTACCGCGGCCGGTGTCGTCACAGCGCTCACGGTGGGGCTAGGTACCGGCGGCGGCGAGGCGGAGCCGAGCGAAGAGTCCGGAGGCGGTAGGCGTGCTCGTCTTGAAGCTGACCTCGTCAACATTTTTCAGTTATCATGCAAGTAATTTGAATTATTATTGTAAGGCATTTTCGGAGGTGGCATGACAGATGTCACTTCAGATTCGGTAGTTTTTGACGAAAGTTTATAGAATTCTGGTTAATTTTGCTTTTCTTGAATTATGTGGGGAGTATTTATTCTGTTTTTCAGGCTTGTTGTATGGTTTCTCATAAAATATAAAAACTGCGTGTAGAATAAATATAACTGAAAAATTTCGTGACGTGTTGACGTTTTTAAATGTATTATTATTATTATTAATGATTTCATGGTTGTAGTTATATCTGCATTTTTTATTTTATCAATCTCCACTCCGTTTAGTTCGTACCTAATATCTTAAAACAAGAAGAGTAGTCCATTGTTCGTAAAATTGATACTAGTAGCTTTCTCTTTTGAATCTTTTTTGGTAACTATAACGGTTCCTTCCAAATACAGAGTGCTGGCTGATGGTAATATGTATAGATCCTGTTGGTTGATAGGTATGCGAATTTCATCGTTCCTGTTGAAACTCGTTACATAAGGTTTGTACGAATGAAATTCGATTCCTTCTATACTGATGTCGTAAGTCGGACTGGATAAAACGTCTAAGATATTCATTTTAACAATCCGATCACTCTGAGAAATATCTTATTGTCTTTAGTTAATTTTATTTTTCTCTTAGAACAACGTCTTATTTGCTAGGTAGCTTGAGTAGAACTGGTATTTTTAATTTGTTTGGCCACATATTATTGGGCTACAATAAATATGTGCCCAAACAAATTACAGACACAGACAACAGACGCAGAGCTGTATAGCTGCACTTGTTCACCACGCAAATTAATTAAGCGATTGTTCATATCTAGTAGTCTAATATGTATGCAGCTTATGTTGTTTTGATTGATTGGAAAATATATTGCGTTCTTCGGGATTTCTATGATTCTGTATCCAGGTGGCACGTTGAGTGCGAATTCGTGAATTATATGACTTGGTTCACCGTTTATATACGAGCCGCTCACAATGTCACATTCGATCCTTACCACTGTCGTCGGTAAAATGTTGACTGGATACTGTGACACATGCCATTTATTTGCTTTCAAGATCTGCATATCAAAGCCTATCAGTTTACTGAAAGAGTATTCTTTCTTAAAATTAACGTCTTTTGAGCAGTAAATGCTAGTTTTTAAAGTATTGTTATTGCACTGTTATTTGATTGAGGCGTCTTTTATTTCAGATTTTAAATAATCATAAATATCTTGCAATTCATAGCTGGTGCCTTCCGGTATTTCAATAACTTAATTTGAGCCATAATAGAATTTGTTATTACTTTTATCAATATTAGGTGTAGAATTAAATGTTGAAAAATGTAACACGGCACACTCATATTCTCCATTTAGTTGCAGCGTATTGGGATAGTACGTAGATAAAGTTGAAGAGTTTCCTGTTATCGACAAAGTGAGTGACATCTTGCAAATGATTTAAATAAAGTAAAAGCATTTATTTTATACATTTTTATTTCAAAAAGTCCTCAGATATTTTAAACATAAACGACCACAGTTTACAGTGTTAAATTTTTGATATCTTGTGTAGTTATATGAAACTTTACAATTCTTAAAATATCGTATCAGTTCTAATGGAGGTTTTAAATTTCCATAGCTATCAAAATATTCACAATAGTCATATACTTTCACATAAGCTACCCAATGCGTTCCTTCGTTTTTAGAATCGTCTAAGTTAACGATACGAGTACCATATTCCATACGTTTCGGCTTCCTTGGTAATTGATCTTTCATATATACTCCTCGGAAATATGGGATATCTCTTGCATAGTTTTGGATGTCGACATTAGTTAGTGGGCGATTGGGTAGCTTCTTGTTCAGTTTTTTCTTGATTTTATGAACAATCCTTTACCGTTTTTATAAGGCTTTAGGTATAAACCCTTGCCCACTGCTAAACCCTCCATAGTTTTATTATGTCGATCAGTCTCTCGCAAGTTTTGCTGAGCTGATTTGTAATCATTCACGGTTTTTGCAATTCCAGCCGCACCACCAGCAAAAGCTCCTAAAGCTGATAAGCCAGCAAAAATTGGAATTAAAGGTAGAAACCCACCAGTTTTCGGTATGGGTATCACTTTCGGTACTCAAATTTGATGTAATTTGGGGCATAACTTTTTTTGCAGCTAAATAAGCTTTATCAAAGACATACTATCCTTGGGTTTTACTTTTTTTATTTTCAATTTTATTTTTGATACTAAACTTTTAAATGTTTTAGCACCAGAACCAGATTTCAATTTGGCTTTCATGACTTTGCTTACTAACCATGAGCTTAATTTTTCACCTTTTCCTACATCTTTTGATTTAAGTTTACGTTTAGCCATGTTTAACAGCTGTAAGTCAGCTTCGTGACGATTAGGCAAATCTGTATGTTTTGCATAATAATATGCTACATCGTGGTGCATACAAGTTTCGTCTAATTTATTCACACCCCGATCACCTCGCAACAAACGTTTATGAAGTTTAGTTCCTGGTCCTCAATAATTGTATCCAGGCAAATGAGCCTCGAACGGTAGGTTATTAGTTATGCTGTTAACTAGTCCGCCACCTTGCATTACTTAAAGTATAATGATAAAAATATTACAAAATAGTTCTGTGGCGTCAATAGCAGACCCACATTATCATAACATTATTGTTCACAGCATGCCTACCTACTAGCCTGCCAACCCTTGTATATCTTGTTGGCTTGACGGTGTGCGCGCGCCGCGCGAGCGCTGCTTGCCGCGGAAACCGGTTTGGCTACCTCACCCTGGACGCCGCGCACCACGCCGTCTCCGCAGCCCGCTCAAGACTCAGTCGGCAGCGACCGCCAGACAGTGAGCCAGAAACCCTCGACGCGAACCCACGTTGCTTTGGCTTTCTACCGCATCTTTCTTATTAGCTCGCGTAATTATCTATTTGCGTATGCTCTAAGATTTGCGTATCGAATCCTAACTCTTTTCTTATTGTATAGGTACTCTTTTACTTAAAGCCATCTCGTTTCTTCCTATAACTTCCGCCTATCGCTGTAACGGTATTAATCTTTACCGGAATAAACTTTAGTTTAATCTTTGTCGTGCGTCTCATTTGCACTCGCCTATACGACTCCAAAGTTCTTTTATATCTCAATTTGTTAATGCAGATTTATCAATCCAACTGTTTTCTTCGTTACTGAGACCTAACCATTTCGACCGTAGCAATTAACATTGTCGGATCTACATTTTTGCGATTTTCATTTTATTGCATTAAAAGTCTTAGAATAAGTTTATAAAATGCCCCGCAAAATTAATAAATTCTTAAAATCAACCATCTTTGTTTTTCCAAGTGGAAAAAGTAGTAAGTGTTCAGTGCGCACGATTAATATTGTCGCATAGTACATTGAGACATTAGCGGCGGGGCGCGGGAGGGGAACAGACGCGAGCGCACGGCGCGGATCTGCCACTTCGGCCAATGTAATTAAATAAGTGGTATCTATATCATAAAATATTTATATCTTACAGGCAAAAACGTATTAAGTGGCACATCCAACATAAATGAGATTTCAAAGTCCAGCGAATACCGTGGGTTGTGCCACATCCGACCAAATTCAGAAATTGTAGTTCAGTTAATAATGTCAGATCTGCCATTTCCGACAAAATGTTCTATTATTTAGCGGTTAACAATGTTGCTTGTGCAGTTTCTCATATTTCCGATACACTTTTGATAAACTTGCATATACTACTACGTCAGGTAATTAATATTTATACGTCATACCAAAATTGGTTGAGGTACATTGACTATTGTTCACTTTATACATGTTTAAAACTTTGAACGGCCGTACCCTAAAGTAGCGATTTTTCACATACGACTATGTTAATTGCTACGGTCGATTTGACGAATAGTTTCTTTCCTTTCTTTTTAAGTAGGTATTTTTTCCACAAAATAAACATCAGGATAGTCAGATTTTTGAAGTTCTTGCTCGTAAAAAGTTCCTAATATATCTTGCTTTCTTTGATCTTCTATGTGGTATGTTACTGGTACAGTTTTATTAATATTTTTTTATCGTGAAGAGTAGGAGTATAACCTTACTCGAAATTGTGTTTGTATTTACTTATACGAACACAGTCACCTTTTTTAAACTTAGGCTTCCGCTGGATGGATACATGTTTACATATTTTTTTAATATTTTCTTTTATGACTGCTTCATTATATTTATTCACATCAATCGGTTTAATTTTAATAGTACGATGTTTTGTGTTGTTATATGTTTTAAATACATCTTCTAATGGTGATCCAAACCACATATACTTAGTTTACAATGAGAGTAAAATGTTTATATAAATTATTTTTAATAGTTTTAATACGTCGCTCTACAATTGAAGCTTTTTTAATTGTGAAAGATGAGTAATGGTTAATGCTGTACTTCTTCATGAGCGTTTGGAATGTGTTGTTATAAAACTCTGTGCCCATATCAGTTTGTAAGTTAACAGGATTTGGATTGCTGCTTATTAGTATACGTTCAAATGCTCTAGTGACTTCAGATTTATTTTTAGATTTTAACGGTTCTGCCCAGGCATAGTTTGAAAAGCAGTCAATCACAACTAAGATGAAATTGTAACCTTTGTTATACTTTTTCAGGTTTTGCATGTCCATCAAATCTGCTTGCCATAAGTCGTGGATTCCTTTCAGAATAACAGAACGTCGAAGGAAATTTCTTCGTGCCGCTTTGTGTATTTCATTTACAATTTGCTGTTTTACCATTACGGAATTTTTTGAAGTAATTTATCTACCTCTGTTTTAGTATAAAACTTATCTTGCAAATGAGTTAAAGCCTCAGGTATCCTTGCTTTTAAAGTAGCTTGCTTAAAGTAGCTTTGCATCTTTTATGATTTGAGAACGCAATGCACCAATCAGATTATTACATTTTTTAAACATATTAGCATTCAATCGATCTACATAATCCTTGTTCACAGCATCGTCTGCTTCTACAGGACATCTAACTCCTCTGAGTCTTGACGTTTTTAAATCAACATCTCCGTTATCTGATTTTAACAATGCATTCTCATTAAACTCAAATATCTCTGATAAACGCATTTTTTTATGAATGTAGTGTCCGAATTTGTCTACGTTCATGTTTAAGGTGTATTGTATCGAGAGGCTGATAGTAAAATAAACACATTTTTTAATATTTATTTATTTATAACTTTACTTTCACGCAATTCTTCAATGATAGATATAATTTCATTATCTAACCCTGTGTTGCCAGCATATCTAGACGCAATTAATAATTTCAACCTTTCCACTAATTCATTAGGATTATCCCAGTACACTAGATCTACGTTTTTTCTCCACTTTTTTATTAACGGTAGACTCTTTCCCTGAACTGCATTGTTCAGTTTAAAAAGGGGTTAAATAACTTGCAAGTATGTTTGTCCTATAATACTTTTTATTGGCTTACTTGGCTCATAGACTCGACGACGTGTATTTGTATCAAGTAGCATCGACTTATCATTTTGCATATCACATCTGTAACCAAGCTTAAGTCCACACATCTTTCTTAAGCAACAACTGTTTTAAACCAGGTGTATTTCGGTATTTAGGTCCAGTTACGGTAATGTATTGATTGTTGATCGTTATGCAAGCAGAACCTAACATCAGTTTACCGCGGTCTACTCGTACTCCAAATGGAATATCTACCAATGCTTCTGACCAGGATGACGTATCACAATCTTGATTCCTTTCAACTACTGATTCATAAGAAGAGTCACTATTGATATCGGATTCATATTTATCTTCATCATCATTATTATTATTACTTCCTGCGCTACCAGTTCCTTCTTTCTGCAAAGCTTCGTTAATAAACGAAACATCAGAGAAAATCATCACTAGCACGCAGGAGAGGAGTTTGCTTACTAGCATTAGCAATTAGGTTGAGAGGTTCTGTTACAGGTTTGAAAACAGATTCCAGCGCTTGTTTATTGTTAATCTCAGCGTCTCTTATCTCTCTTATTTTTCGTACTTTTATCTTTACAGCTTCTGCCGCATCAATAATTTGTCGTTTTAATTATTTTTCCATATTAGGAAAATAGGTCGTAATTGATTTAGCGTCGTAAGGTGAATAATAATGTCAGGCAGGTAATAGCCTTATATAATACGTATTCGTGTTCTAAGTCAAAGACTACATACGTGTCAAATTTACTTCTTTAACATCCTTTGTTTTTGGAACAATTTTTATTAATGACAACATAAATGAAAGGTATACTCCATATTTTTGAACACATTTCATGAAATCCAATCCATGTCATTTCAGTTTTGACGTGTTCTTCATAAACATGTCTCATATTTCTTTCATCTTGTTTAAAAAGTACGATTAGGTTTGCGTTATCTCTCAACTGCTTAGGGATTTACAATAAGTCTAATTTAGATACAAACAATCGATGAACTTGTGTCTCCCCATAGCAAAATAATCACGCATAGTACTTTGATTTTCACAAGCAACATCATCAAATAGGTACAATTATAGAATTCGGTTTTGCGGTCTGAACACTCAGTATTTGCTCATTTCCATGGTATTTCTGAAATGAAATGCCTGGTACTCGTTGCAAGACTTTTTCTAAAAAAACGTACTTGGGTTGTTGCAAGGTTTTGGAACATAAACATTTTGAAATCTTAAACCATTCTCGTGTATAAGAAGACTGTTTCGTAAATTAGTTTTTCCACAATTTTACAGCCCGGTACATCGTGCCGATTTAGGTAATAATTCTCCATGGCGAAAACCATTCTCCTGAGATTGAACACAAAGTTTGTTCACATGTAACGATTTGTTGACGACGAACGACATGTTGTTTTACAAATTTCGTGACGAATGCTTGAAATGGTTATATCAATAATGAGTCAATTAATGTATTACATTGACATTTATAACTCATTGTCGCTAACTCGAACAAATATGCGAGCAACTTCACTGTCCTTAAATTTAAGATAGTGAGTGTTTCCTAAATTAGATTTTACCGAATCTTGCATCTGTCGGTGGAACAAATCTTATGTTTGAGCTGTATATATCGTACTGGTGTTTTGATGTACCGTAAAATGAGGTAAACAACAAGGAAACACGGTAACAAGGTAGCAAGCTAATATTGAGCTTTAGAACTAAAATAGTGGAATAGGCGCAGAACCAGTAGGTAATTTACAGCGCATGTAGGAACTCATAATCCACCTTCCGTTCCATCGGATGGAATAGGCGCCGAACCACCGATAGGTGGCTTTCGTTTATTTCATTGGGCATTCTACCCCACCGAAAGCGACGAAGGCGAACGAAGTGAGCCGTAGGAAGCGATAGGTTTGCCTTTCGATCTTTCAGGTATGATTTCAATTAATCAAGAGCCGTATTCCTAATCCCATAGTGCTCTAGTTTCAGCAGAAGTGTCTTATGGTTTACGCAATCGAACGCGTTAGAGAGATCACAATAGATTAAAGTGCATCTTGTGCTTCTTCCAGGCTTTAAAATTGTTTTTATTTGGGTAACGCCTGCGTCAGTGGTTCAACACCCTTGCGTTGCCGTGCGACTCACTCTTTGTCGGTTTTTATATTCGTATTTTTAACACCCAACGCAAAAAGAAGCCTGTATTGATTTTTTTCCCGTCTATATGCCTATAGCAACGATGTATTGTAAAATGAAACAATGGTATAAAACTCAATTTGTTTAATAATCATTTTCAGTTGATTGATATGAAAAGGGGAACGCTTACAGTTATCATAACAGTATGTACAGTAGAGAGTGGCGCTCGCTCACAGTGGGACGTTGCGCGCACGCTCCGCCTGGTACCTGCAACACACGGCGACGTGAGTGGTGGCGCGAGGGGGGAGGCAACCTACGCGCATGCGGACTAGCCTAACTCGCAGCTATTGGAGTGGGGCTAGCTTATATGGAACAGCACAGATCGCTACAATCGCCGGACACTTTATTATGCATTCATAATTATGTAGGTACGTACCTCGTTTTTATTTTCACATGGGCCCGAGATAAGTATCCACCTAACCAAGTGACCTCCTAGGTTTAATGCATACTTTTCTCGGTTTCACAAGTTTATAGACACGCGTCGGGCGACGGATGCAAACTGTAGAGCGTATAGGACCTATGCCACTAAGATCCTACGGGTATCTACGCGCTGGCCTGGCAGTACAGCCGGCCGGGTGTCAGTGCGGGGCGGGGTGGGGTGGACCCGCACTCATGCAGCTAGCGAGTATGCACGGTCCGCGCTGCATCGTAGTGCCTAGTCATTAGTGAAGTTAGAAGCGCAAAAGCCATGCTGGGTGTCGGCAGCCGGGGCTCTAGTCGAGGTCACTCTATCTATTAAGTATATTACCGAGTCTAACGGTCCTCTATATCGTCTTCTTCTCAGAAACGGTGGCTTTATCGGAAAAGAAAATGCTAGTTTACTGTTCTGGTAATGTGTTAGTACGATACACAATGTGCGAGTGCTATACATTTTGACGAGTTTAAAGATCATTAGATATGTCGGAAAAACCTAGCAGTTTTAGATAGGGAAACATGTGTGATACTGTAAAGGTGGTGTGTGATGGCGTGGGGCGACTCACCTGACGGTGGGCTGACTAGCGTGGCGCGCGTGGTCACGGCGTCTGCGCGCGCGCACCGCTTGCCTGCCGCGCACCGCCCGGCTGCCCTGCGAGCCGTACACCGTGTCGTCCGCGCTCGACTCCACCACTGGCAGCGTGTCTGCACACACGCGGGCGTCAGCACACACTACACACACAGACACAGACGGCGGCGGCGGGGGGCGGGGGGCGGTACTCACCGGACATGTGCGCGGCGGGCAGGCGGTATAGCTCGGCGGCGCACGCGGCGCATGGCGACCCGCTCGACTCCGAGTCGCTGTCGCGTGACCGACCGTACTCTGACACACAATACTTCAATTACAACATCGCCAGTTGCCACACTCGTACAATACGAAGTGTACAATGTGAAGTGGAGTGTGTGCAAGGCTCGTACACACCGGCGCGACTTGTCGCGCGACGTGTCGCGTAGCGATTCTGCGATATTATCGCGTCACAACACCGTTCAAAACGGCGCGACGAGCCGTCGCGCTGCGACGGCTCGTCGCGCCGTCGCGCTTGCTACGCGACGCGAAACAAGGGAGTATAAATGGCGGTGCAATCCAAGTATGTGTTTGCCGAGCGTGTGGTCTTAGGTTCGATTCCCCAGTCGGTCGACATAACCCAACCTTTTTTTTTTTTTTTTTTTTTTTGTTTCCTGGGTGGAAAATCCTCATGGATGTCCGCCGCCCTGGGGCGGGCGGCGGGGTCTGTCAGACTCTTACTGACTAAAAACCACCCCGGTGTTCCATCTCACACCTACGCCGGGGGTCGCGGGAACGTACGATCCTTCCGCAACCCCCGACTGGTGCCGGCCCGCCGCTGCGGGCCTCTTCCGGTCTGGGGGGGGAGTGAGGTGTTTGACTCCCCCCGCGACGTCTAAAAGGGGCGCGCGTGGAACACTACGACATAACCCAACCTAATCTAACTTTTTTTTTTTAACGTTGCCCTACACTAGGAATTTCTCCTGTATCTCCTGTATGAACTAGTTGCAGGTCATACAAATATTTATTCCGTGTGTTTGGGAATATTTATTCCAAGGTAAAAAAAATCATAAGTATGCAAAATAGTAATTCATTGCAATAGGACTCTTATTTCACTTTTTAAGGTATAAAGTAGGATGTCTGATGAAATTAACTTACCACCAACCAACCAACCATTCGAAGCTAAAATGTCCTTGCACAAAAAATATAAATCGTTCTAATTTATAACTTATTGCAATGGTATAAGAGTTACAATGCAATAACTTAGTAATAGTTTTGGCGGAGCGTGGCGCGGTCAAAGGAGTAGGTACCTTTTTGCAGCTCCTGCGCCGGCCGCCGCGCCGCACATGCCACGTGCTGCCATGGGTACTATTTTATTCGCGGAATTTGACTCAAAACTACGTTTTGTATTTTTTATCATTCTAATTTCACGTCAAAAGTTAATTTCACAAACACTGTTGCTCACTGTGTAGTGTTTGTGAAAATGAAGACTCTGACCTCATAATGTACAGTCACGAGCACGAATATGTTTACACTTAGCAACTTCTAAATGTGATTTTCTCCAACTGTATTGATTGTAATTTTATGTTACGAATATAATATTTTGGAACCTATACTGTTATGAAATAAGTCTTATTTCAAAGTTGCAATCAATATTCCACGAGAAAATCGCTTTTGAATTTTGCTAAGTGTAAGTATACTTATTAGTGCTCGAGACTGTACTTACGGCAAGAATAATATCAAACCATTTAGAAATATTAAAATAACACGTAGCCATGGCGGGCGGCAGTGCAAAGCTATTATGTATATTTTATTTTATTTTGTACTATGGCTTGTGTAAAATTCACCTATGGTTATTTATCTGAAATAAATAATTTGATTTGATTAGGTAGGTTTTAGGATAAGGTGTGCAGCGTCGACATGTTTTATATGGAATTTTTCACTTTTTGCATAGAAAATATGAAAAATTATTACCTACCTATTGAGTTAAAGAGGTTTAAAGTTTTATTAAGGGGGTCGAAATATTCATTATTTTTGCGATAGGACACACTGTTTACGCGATACCTATAAATAAACTTTAAGAAAAGAAAAAAAGATACAGTACTTACTGTTTTTTCATCTGAAGTCGAGCTGTTGGTGTGAATTTTAGTTCATGAAAACTAATTTATTCCACACCTTTATAATCGCGATTAAAAATAGTCAGACTTAGTTATGACAATCAAAATTTTTGGTGAAAAACGTCAAATTCAGAATAGCAAAATTGCCATTTTCACTAAATTATTATCTCAGTGCCATCTCAACTTTACGAGAGTACCCGTAAATTAAGATGACTTCAAAATGATAATTAAGTACCAACCTACTCATAAAAAGATTTTTTGTATTTATTTGTATGGTTAGTCATTTAATTTAGTAACTAATGTAAATAGTTAGGTATCTATAATTGTAAAATAAAAGATTAACTTTTATTTTTTACTTCTTAGTTTTCGTTTATGTTGTAGCAGCTCATACTTACGTATAGACATACGAACTAGAGGAACTGAGGAACCCATACGGCCGTTCGCCACCGCGCGCCCGAGTTTATATATATTAGTCTATGGCGCATACTAAGAAAAGTACTCTGTCTGTAGTCTGTGATACTAAGCTAGCTATACTAGCCAAGGTTAAAGGAATGTTCCACTTCCACCGGCCAGCCGTATCATCGCGCTCGAACCGCGATGGGAGCGCGGCACATCCTACCAACATTACCAAAATTGATTTAGTCCTAAGTTTATTAATGTACCCTATAAATTATTGTAAATCATTTCGACTGGTACTGTATAAAAGCAGCGCATCATAGATCGTTGTTCGCTTTCTTATTTGTAACACGCAACCTCTAAAATGTGGTTTCGGGAAAATAACTTTAATTTCTACATGTAAAGCCAACTTTAATTTCTACTGCCAACCAGAGCCGAAAACTGCCTGGATCATTTTATCTTGAAAATAGACAAAAACAAAAAAGCTGCCTCTATCGCTGTTCTGAATACTACGATAACGGATCACTTCATGATCTTCTTGAAATTGTCTGATATCGTCAACGCACATAAATGTTCTCAAATAAACAGTTGTTGATTTTGGGAAGGCGGTGGCTACCCTAAAAGAAAGTAATATTTCTGATCTTGTTTCAATGAATGATCCTGTGGCATTGACTGAACTTTGTTGACAAACTCAGATATTACCTTTTGCAAAATACCATTACAACCTTAATCCCGAGAAACAACCGCATATTTAAGCCGTGGATAAGTTTGGGAATCTTACGTTGTATTCGGAACAGGAATAACATGCAGAGCAAATTACGCTCTAATTCTAATAACGATATCTTAAAACTTACATACAGAAGATATCGTAATCACTGCAATAACCTGATTAAAAAACTTAAAAGAAAATATGACAGAGAACAGATTGATAAGGCAAGTAAAAATACAAAAAAAAATGTGGAAAGCTGTAAATGATATCACGCATCGCAATCAAAGAAATACTCAAAATTTGGATTTGTTAGATATAAAACCAACCCCCCAGGACTCAGTTAATTACATTAATAACTACTTTTCTAACATTGGTAAGACGTTGGCTGAAGAAATTATTTCTTCCAATCTATCGCAGGATTCAGGTACTTTTACTTTAACCGACTCGCAAGCCTCATCCTTTGTGCTTCTAGAAACTGATCCTAGGGAAGTGCATGGTATATTGATGAGTCTTAAAACTGAGAGCGCACCTGGATGGGACAATATACCTACCAACTTCCTTAAATTTTCCCACAAAGAGGTGGTACCAATAATTTCACATTTGGCTAATCTGTGTTTTACGCAAGGCACTTTCCCACCCACCCTGGAAAAAGCCATTATTACGCCTGTGTACAAGGGCGGCAACAGAGATGATGCGTGCAATTATAGACCTATCTTGGTTTTACCTGCAGTCTCAAAAATTATAGAAAAGTTAATTAACACCCGGTTAATAAATTACCTTAACAAATTTAACATAATATCTCGCGCTCAATACGGATTTAGACAAGGATTATCGACAGAAGACGCAGTCTCGGCATTAACTTCTCATATTGTGGAGCAAGTGGATTCAGGAAAGAAGGGTCTAACTGTTTTTCTGGATTTAAAAAAAGCATTCGACACCGTCTCTGTTCCCATCCTTGTACGTAGTCTAAATAACATAGGTATTAGAGGAATCCCCTTAGCTTTGCTAAAAGATTATCTCCAGGATAGAAAGCAATGTGTAAAAATAGGAAATCACGTCAGTGATGAGTTAGGGGTGAGTTTTGGTGTCCCGCAAGGCAGTGTTTTGGGTCCGACGCTTTTTCTCATTTACATTAATACTCTTTGCGAAATGAAGCTTGAGAATGGGCGTGTTTTCTCCTATGCAGACGACACAGCTCTTGCTTTCACGGGAGATTCATGGGAATCCGTATATGTAAATGTTGAGGGGGGGCTTGCTAAGATTGCTAAATGGTTAAATGCTTATTTGCTAACACTAAACACTTCTAAAACTAAGTATATCGCGTTTACAAAATACAACATCACTCAACCTGGACCTAACTGTAACCTTAAAATCCATAGCTGTGATAATTTTCAACTTAACAAAAATTGTTCTTGTAACAAAATCACAAAAGTGACTGATATCAAATATCTTGGTATTATGATTGACCAACGATTGTCTTGGCATCTACACACAGAAATGGTCATGGCTCGAACTAGAAAGCTCATTTGGATCTTCAAGACTAAGACATGTTACCTCCAAGACTCTCTTAAACCCAATTTATGTTTCACTAGCCCAGTCAGTTTTAGTGTACTGTATACCTGTTTGGGGCGGAGCTACAAAAATTAAATTTCTAGAATTGGAGCGAGCACAAAGATCTCTCTTGAAGGTCATGTATTTCAAATCGTATAGATACCCGACTGAAAACCCTTATTACACTAAGCGGTCTTCTCACAGTCAGGAAATTGTATGTCCTCCATGCTGTTTTAAAACTCCATAAAACTCTCCCTTATGATCCCAGCCTCGACAAAAAAAGAAGGAAATATCTCGTTGCACCAGAAGTCTCAGTTAAATCGACATACGCAAAAAGACAGTATATCAGGCAATCCGCTTCCATCTACAACAAATTAAATAAACTTTTAAATATTTTCCCCTTGACTTATCGGGATTATAAAAAATCTTTGATGGATTGGCTTAAAAGTAGAAGCTATGATGACATCGAAACCCTTTTACAAACTATCGTGTGATAATCTGGCGATAAGTGCATCACACAAATATACTTCCTTATACACTGACACACTCTTTACAAACACCAACACACCCTTACACAACGCACACTCACTCACACACTCATCCCACACACACTCATACACGCACATGTTTTTAAGTTAATGGTTTTTGTTAGTTTTACCTTTTTTTCTTCTATTAGTTAATTAATAATAATAAGTTACCATATTGTAAAATTCCATGTAAGCACAATCCTACATTCTATTGTAATAGTTTTAGAAGAGCGGGGCCTCCTAGCACAGGTATTTCTCATACTTAAAAGGAGACCCCTATGTATGATTAATTGTAGAAGCTGTAAATTTACTGAAATAAATTTATTATTATTATTAAAGTGTAGGTACTTTCGGTTACAACACTTTTTATGAGTAGGTTGGTCTTGGTACTTACTTAATTATTATTTTGAAATCATATTAATTTACACACTCGTACAGTTAAGGAAACAACACGAGTACCTACGTAGAACATTGGAACTAGCCTAGGTTAGTACTTACTTTTAAATTACTTATCAAACTCAGTCCGTAAGTATCTACGTGAATTCTTCTCTAATAAATTATGCTCAATATGTTTAAGCATAACTGGTGAAATTTCGTACTAACCCTCTGAGGATTACAGGCGTGATGTTTTTTATGTGATCACTTAGTCTAATAAATTATACATAATATATAGTAAACTAACACTATTCACAGACTGACTCATTGGTCTACTGATCGCAAAGCAACTGCGCGTGAGGTCCTGTGGGAGTTCTAATGTAACACAGCAGCTCGCATTCAGACGTTGAACTCGAACTGAATCACGCACTCGACTGCTAGCGGAGCCCAAGCGCTTTTACATTACGCAATAATAAAAAAGTTCAGATGTCTTACATAATGGTGCCGATTCTTTTGTTACAAAATTCCCTGAACTAGACTAAAAATCACCGAAATTTTGTTTATTCCTGTCAAACGACGATTTCCCATTCTGAAATGGACTAAAGTGACACAACTTACCCATATTTTAGTTTGCCAGCACTAAGATGGCACTGAGATAATAATTTAGTGAAAATGGCAATTTTGCTATTCTGAATTTGACGTTTTTCACCAACAATTTTGATTGTCTTAACTAAATCTGACTATTTTTAATCGCGATTAAAAAGGTGTGGAAAAAAATTAGTTGTCATGAACTAAAATTCACACCAACACCGACTTCAGATGCAAAAACAGTACTGTATCTTTTTTTTCAATATCTCGTAAACAGTGTGTCCTATCGCAAAAATAATAAAAATGTCGACCCCTCTATAAAACCCTTAAACCTCTATTACTCATTAAGTAGGTAATCATTTTTCATATTTTCCATGCAAAATGTGAAAAATTCCATATAAAACATGTCGACGCTGCACACCTTATCCTAAAACCTACCAAATCAAAGCAAATAATTTATTTGAAATAAATAACCATAGGTAAATTTTACACAAATCATAGTACAAAATAAAATAAAATATAGGTACTTTATAGCTTTGCACTGCCGCCATGGCTACGTGTTATTTTTACATTTCTAAATGGTTTTGCGAATCAATAAATTATCAAGCCAGTCTAAGCTGACCTCACATTATATTATATTCTTGCCGTAAGTACAGTTACGATCACTAATAAGTATACATTTAGCAAAATTTAAAAGCGATATTCTCGTGGAATATTGATTGCAACTTTGAAATAAGACTTATTGCATAACAGTATAGGTTCCAAAATATTATATTCGTAACATAAAATTACAATCAATACAGTTGGAGAAAATCACATTTAGAAGTTGCTAAGTGTAAACATATTCGTGCTCGTGGCTGTACATTATGAGGTCAGAGTCTTCATTTTCATAAACACTACACAGTGAGCAACAGTGTTTGTGAAATTAACTTTTGACGTGAAATTAGAATGATAAAAAATAAAAAACGTAGTTTTGAGTCAAATTCCGCGAATAAAATAGTACCCATGGCAGCACGTGGCATGTGCGGCGCGGCGGCCGGCGCAGGAGCTGCAAAAAGGTACCTACTCCTTTGACCGCGCCACGCTCCGCCAAAACTATTACTAAGTTATTGCAATGTAACTCTTATACCATTGCAATAAGTTATAAATTAGAACGATTTATATTTTTTGTGCAAGGACATTTTAGCTTCGAATGGTTGGTTGGTTGGTGGTAAGTTAATTTCATCAGACATCCTACTTTGTACCTTAAAAAGTGAAATGAGAGTCCTATTGCAATGAATTACTATTTTGCATACTTATGATTTTTTTTACCTTGGAATAAATATTCCCACACGCACGGAACAAATATTTGTATGACCTGCAAGTAGTTCACACAGGAGATACAGGAGAAATTCCTAGTGTGGGGCAACGTTAAAAAAAAAAAAGTTAGGTTAGGTTGGGTTATGTCGACCGACCGGGGAATCGAACCTAAGACCCCACGCTCGGCAAACACGTACAGACCTGCCTTCGTCCTCTGACGAAGATCGTGTACTACTGAGCTCAGCTTGGATTGCACCGCCATTTATACTCCCTTGTTTCGCGTCGCGTAGCAAGCGCGACGGCGGGCGGCGACGGCGTCGCAGCGCGACGGCTCGTCGCACCGGTTTGAGCGGTGTTGTGACGCGATAATATCGCAAAATCGCTACGCGACACGTCGCGCGATAAGTCGCGCCGGTGTGTACGAGCCTAAAGATGATGAAGTGAACTCTGAGCAAACTATGCGAAATATGGCAAAAAAATGCTAACTTTTGAAGGAGCACAGCTTTATAACAAATTGTACCGTCCTGTATAAGAAATATACACTCTTACAATGCATTCAAAACTCAACTTAGCCAGCACATACTTGCGGATCGATCACTTCTGGAGAAATGAATGCATTGGATGGGTAACTATTAAATTGTAATACTGATGTTCGATGACATACGTCATGTTCGTGAACGGGCGCCGTCAGTAGGCACTGGTCATTTCTTAGCTGCCACGGCTTATTTTAATTCCATAATTGTTTTTATCTTTTTATTACGGACGCTTTTGACGTGCACGTGTTTCTTCATCGTTCTCACATGTATAATTACAACATGAATGATGTAACCACTTTTATGTAACAATATTTTGATTTAAAAGAGTGTCCATGGAGTTTCTTGCCCGTTCTTCTCCATAGGTACCTACTACGCTTTGGAATGGGCAACTAGCTTCATCTTTCTGACTGACCGACCCCTTGCCAATTCAAAAGTGCCTGTAATTGGTTTATTTGAAATAAATGCTTTGAGTTTTGAGTTTGATGACGAACATATTCTATTCTATATTTTTAGTACTGTTCTCAAGTAAGTGACTTATGTCTTTATTGGGAATAAAGTTTCTTTAAACCGGAGCTGGGGAGGCGGCTAATATAGTCATGTTTGGAAGAAAAAGACAAAATGAATTTGAACAAGAAATTCATTCAGTCCTGACTGGATGATGACCACGGATGAGATGCGCACGGTACAGGGTGGCTGGTAAATTTACGCGCAAACGGTAAGCGTGAATTCAGCACACGATTTTAGAATTTTTCGTCGGTTATCAAAAAAAATCTGCTTTTTCATAGAAAGTGTAATACCTACGCGGTCAAAATGTATGGAACAGCAATATTTTTTTTTTGGTCCCTGCCGATACATTTCAACGCAGGGTACAGAATCGTGACGTACTGAACCCGGTAACAGGTTGCGCATCGACGTCCCTGCCACCCTGTATATTAATTAACGTTATTAGAGGAACCAAATAAAATACTCTCAATATTATTTTGTGAAGGGTTAAGGAAAGGTATTTTGGCGATATTTATAAGCAAGATGGTGATTTTTTTTTAAATCTATTCAAATACTTATAAATACGTACAAATAGATCAAATTGAAGTGTCTCAAAATAACAGCTTTTAATAAATGCATATTAAACTTTAGACGGAAATAATTACATAAAAAAAAAATCTTCAACGATGGCTTCGTTTGTCGATCAAAAGTTTTGCCGTCCCATCGTTTGTCGTGAAAACAATCTGTTGCACTCACGTACATCGAGCCGATGTGCTGTCGCACCACTCATAATCGACATAACGAACTGTCGCCCTAAACTTTGTCTCGTATTTGTTTGTCTCGACTTTGATGCGGAGGCGTGAAGCCATGCTTCGTACAAATGTACCGAGGTGCAACCTCGAGTGTGATTAGATGGCCCAAAACTCGTACCTACTGCTGCAATATTTCGGAGGTTAATGTGGGGTAGCGTGCAGGACTAACCTGGCGTGTGCGCGAGCAGGTTGGGGCGCGGCGGCGGCGCCGCCAGGTCCAACGGCTCGGCGCGCCCGAACGTGCGCAGGTGCAGCGCGCAACCCGCGCCCGCGCCACCCGCGCCCCCCTCGCATGCCGCACCCGCACCCGCACCGCTCGACATACTGAACGTAGCGTACGGGCTAATCTCGTGCAGCTCTCCCTTTGCTACAAATCAATCATCCTATTAATTTTACTCTTATTTTTTATTCAACATGAATGCTGCGTGCGAAAGCGACCATTATCATAGTAAAACCCAAAAAATAATATAAAAAGTTATTTACTTGTAAGTATACTATTTAGTTTCAATTCCGCAATAACTAGATCAGGAAAAATATAATTTCGCAACACATAAATATTGTAAACAATAACGGTCCGAAGATTGAGCCTTGGGGCACTCCTGATGAAACAGATTTCCATCTAGACGCGTATCTACGAAAACCACAGCCTGCGTTCGATTATCTATGTATGATGAAAACCACGGATATAGATCACCGTGAATCCCTGCGGAAAAGAGCTTCTGAAGAAGCACCCGATGATCTATACGGTCAAAAAATTTGCTGTAGTGCGTGTATATCGCGACGACCTGGCATCGTTCTTCCATCCCAGTGGTTATAATTTCATTGGATAGTATTAGGTTGGAGGCGGTTGACCGTTTTCTGAGGAAACCATGCTGTTCGTCGCCGAAATGACGTTGCATAGCTGAGTAAACTTCCGTGTGTACTACTCGTTCAAGAGCTTTAGAGAAAAGACATAGAAAGTAGCTTGTGTACCGTCTCCGGATACACGCTGACTGTTATGTACTCAGGTTCACCGAGCTAGCAGGATGAGTGTCGTTGTTAAAATCCAGATCGTCAGATTATGAGTCAGGTTCTTTGTTTCAGGCCGTTTGCTTTTGAGCGCAGACCTCGTACGTTCTTATAGTATACACGGTGAAATTTGAATCACAGTTTTGCTAGAACAAACGCTGTTCAGACCATGGTCTACTAATATTTTACAGCATCAAATATGTCATTAAAACAAACTAATCTAGAGTTCTCAAATTAGTCTATGTTGCTCAAACGTGTAATAATGTTTGAAACATTAACCGTAACATCAAAGTACTCATCACGGTAGCGATATTGCATTCAAGACGCGAGCGCCGCGCGTCGCAGCCGCAGTGTCTGTGTTGTAGGGCGTAACGATAATCCCGACATTTTTAACATTGCCTTTTTTGTGTTTTTTTCGAAAACCATTGACGTTTTTTTTCTATTGGATGCTATAGAATGGTTGTAGACCATGGTCTGAACAACATTTGTTCTAGCAAAACTGTGATTCAAATGTCACCGTGTATATTAATCATTTTTGAGCTTAACAGCAACAATATTATAAACTTTAATAAGATAATTAGTTTTTAGTAAATTTTGCAAATTGTTTAATATTAACGAATACATATAAACCTACAATAATAAAGTTTGATGAAGGTAGAAAACAAAAACTGGTAGGAATCTATTAGGCACAGCGATGCACAGTGAATAGGAACATGGGGCCTTGAAACAATCGCAACGGCCCGGTGAGTCACATCTGGGTAGGCTAAGTAATTACATTTGCTCTGTAACGTAATGACAATAAGGACTGAACTGGCACAACGACAACAAACAACATGATAATGACATTTAAAAATGAATTTATACAGCACTATTGAGCGACACAATAATTGGTGGAATACGCGGGTAGCACTCACCTGCGCACGGTTCTCAAACTTATTTTTAATGCTTGGTATTGCACGACTCGATTTAGACATTTTGTTTATATATTATATAGGTTTAGACTGGCAATGACATGATTTTATTTTATTTTTATGAGGTCTTTTTCGGATTTTATCACTACTCGTATTGTAGGAAAAGTGTCGGCCTTCCTCGCGTATATTTTGGAGTGCTTGACCCAGACGTAGCGAAAATCCATTTGTGAGGCTGCTTTTTTAGCTTTGGACAGCAGTGCCTTGTTTTTAGTGTCAGGTGGTTGTTGACGTGAATCCGTTGGTTTCCAGGAAGGTGTTTTTGCCCTGTAGTTAAAGGAGCAGTCTTGAAAAATCGTCTCGCAGCGGCAATAAAGTCCTCCTTCACGTAACGGTTACAGAAACTCACTATGATAGGTTTCGTTTGATCTTTCTCACGGGTTGGTACCCTAGTGAGAAAGATCAAACGAAACCTATCATAGTGAATTCATAGTAGCACACATCGCCATAATCGATGATAGGGAAAATTTAGGACTGCATAAGCATTGTCTTCGTACTCGTTGGTAATACATTTTTCAATCGGTACAGAGCCAGCAGCGTTCCGGTAACCTTCTAGCTTACCCTAGCGACTTGAGTACGCCAGTTCAGGGTACCATCAATGTGCATGTCTAGGCTCTTCATAACAGAGCTAAAAGGAACGATCGTACCATTGAAGAGGACTGGTGGTAAGGTTGAACCATCCACCTTGCTAATACTACGATGATCGCCTAATACTTCGTAGGATTTACAGCTACACCAAATCTGTCAGCCTAGGTTTTTATGGCTATCAAGTTAATATTTAAGCTGTCGATAACGTCAGATAATTCATCAACCTTCTTTTGTTAGTACAACTGCAAGTCATCTACATACAGATGATATGCACACTGAAGTTCGAAAGTTATAAGATTAATAAAAATTGAAAATAGAAGAGGAGAAAGTATACCGCCTTGAGGAACGCCTGTTTCCAAGTCTCACCAGCAAAAATAAGAATCCCTAACATGAACGGACTGCTGACGTCTCTATAGGTAAGAGGAGAAACATTCCAGTTCTTCGGGAGAGACCATAACATATGACAGAATGGCTAATAGGATGTCGCGACTGACGGTATTAAAGGCATTCGAGAAATCAACCAACACTAGAGCAATAACTTTGGTGTCTTCCAGTCTTGCCTTCATATCGCCAGTCACTATAGAGAAGGCGGAGACAGTGCTGTGCCCAGGCTTAAACCCAGATATAAGAGGACTAATGATTGAGTTACGATGAACAAAGCTGGAGAAATGTTTGTGGACACAGGCCTCAAGCACTACCTATTTTGGCTAGCTTTCTTGTATATTATATCGAAATAAAATTCAGCTAACCTTAGTATCCACCTAGTTAACTTACTATTCGGCTCTTTGATTGAATTAAGCCATGCTAACGGTTGCTGATTTGCATATACTGTGAATTTGCGTCCGTACAAGTATGGACGGAAGTGTTTTGCTGCCCACACTATGGCTAGCAGCAATTCCCTCTCTATAGTACTGTAGCGTGTTTCCGCATCATTTAATGTCCGGCTGGCGTATGCAATGGGTTTTTCATTTCCAATAACTCCTTGAGAAGGGACGGCACCTACGGCGTAATTTGACGCGTCTGTAGTTAGAATAAAGGGCTTTGATAACTCAGAGAATTGTAGTATTGGAGCATTGAATATTAGTTTTTTGCATCTTTGAAAAAAAACATCGATATTATGATTGAGTCTATTTTATTTCTCTTTTTCATGCATGAAGTAAAAGCTTGTGTGACTTTAGAAAATACTTCAATCGATAGAGCTCGTGACGCTGTTTCCAAATATATTTATAAGTAATATTCGGCTAAATGTCCTTTACGATAATTGAAATTTCTGGTATCGATATTATTATGTCATCCAAATAAACGAGGCAATGGATACCTTGCAAGCCTCTCAGCACGTTATCCATTTCGCGTTGGAAAGTTGCATGTGCGGTTTTAAACTCAAACGGCATGCGGGAAAATTCAAAGCGTCTTGATGTGGTTGTAAATGCGGTTTTGGGTCTGTCTTGTTTGTCTATTTCAATTTGGTGATATCTACTAGCAAGGTCTAGGGAGCTAAAGTAAGTTGACTTTCCTGGTTCGTCAAATAAGTAATTAATATTTGGTAAGGGGAACTTGTCGTCGGTCGTTATGTCATTTAAACGTCGATAGTCTATAACCATTCTGAACATAGGCTCACCCGATCCATCTTCTTTGGGACTAGGTGCACGGAGGCACTCCATGGTGAAAACGACTCTTAAATTACATTATCGTGCAATAAAAAATCGCAAGTGTGCTACTAACTTCAAATGGTTAATTTTATTTGTAGGCAGATAAGTATTTATCGACTTTTCCTGGACTAATAAAACTTCTTGTACTTCCGGTGGAAATCATTAGGCGAGGATCAATATCCGGAATATAGATGTGTGGCAATCGGTTATGACTATTGCAATTTAAATGAATTACTACGGGTCGTCATTTCCCGAGTCTATTATAGGAAAATTTACGTGTTCTTTTTGGTTTGTAGGCTCGTTAGAAACAAGCTCTAAATTTTCTGGGAAGATATTATTGTCATAGGCGATGTGTCCGTATCTTTCAGTAAGGTATGTTATTTTCACAGTCTACATAATTAGACTGAATATCCTGGTCTTGTAATTTTTGCGTTTCATTATTATTATACTAATAAAAAGTATTGTTGTTATCAGAGTTATTCGTTATCATGTTTTATTTTATTTTTATTTAGGGACAACAAACAGCAGTATATTAAATATTACACATGATTGGGGTACTAAACTAATAGAATTAACAAATACACTACTCACGACGTTATCCACAAATTACAATATAAAATAATTAGCATAGGTAATGTAATGTTATTTCTAAGGGGACGGGCAGTGTGCATAGAAATATCAGTTTCTTGTGACTGGGGTAAATTACGCTGTTGTTGATGTTGTGGTGGTATACTAAATGAGAATTGCTGGGCTATCGGATTAAAATAGGGTATATTCTGAATGTTATTAAACAGTGGTCTAAATCCTTGTTGAGGCACAATACCAAACTTAAAAGTATGGCTAAATGACTGCCCCAAGCATAAATATAAAATAATCCCACATTAACTCGTCATATTTAAGTATTAATTCATGAATTATTTAGCGTTTCATAATTTCCTCGAACTGTCGTGAACTGTACATAAATAAATATCTTAGTTGCTTTTTTTGATTGACATGACAAGTTCAAGGGGAAATAATATAGTACTGCAAGCTAGGGAGGGGTCATATCGCTTTTCCAGAATGTCAAATCGAAACTGTACTTATATCGTTTTTTGATAACAGGTATCAAAACGATTTATTTTCTGAAACTAAGAAGTGGCATTCAGAGTTTTTGGCTGGAATCGATGGCGTTCAATTCGGTGTCCTTTTTAGTTGCTTGTTGTTGCTTGTGTTTTCACATGGTTTTGATTCTGAAAATGGGGTTGTTTTTCAAGTGACAATCTCTCTACTCAATTTCACTTTTTTCTAATCGAAATCAAATAAAAATAACTGAAAGCTTCGGAATGTGCTTCTTCGTTTAATTTTGTGACGAAAAATTTTAACTGAATAGTGGTCGACAAAAACTAATTCTATTTTTTAGCCGACTACGGCGAAGCAAAAAGGTGTCGTCATGATTTTGACCGGTATGTATGTATGTATGCATGTTAACCTGTTCCCTCAACTTCTAAGCTACTTGTCATAATTGGACAAATGAGGTATCGTTGGAAGTATCTTGATGGTCCGCTGGTTATAGGCTATGTGACGTCACAATAATCTTCAGAATGAATAAGCTTAGTTTTTTGTTATGTTTACATAGATGTCGATTTTAAACAAACGCTTGCACAGATTTACTTTATAAAAATGTTTAAAACTCATAACGCATGCCATCAGTGTGTTTCAATTGTTATAGTCATGAAAATCGGTTTTATAACATCGTTTTGTTACGTTTCTCGTCTTTGTTGTTCTTATACGTACGTAAACGATACTGCCCTAGATTGTATGCCGCTTATATCATTATTTTTTCTACAGAACTTATTATTTAAAACTCGCTCCTTAGCTGTTGTTTTTACTCATAACCATGTAATCGTATGTAACTCAACTTTATACCGCTACCCACTACGAACGGGATCCAAGTTTCTAAATATACCTGAATCTAAAAATGTTTGCTCCACTTTTTTTTGTTGTTTACTCCTTTTTTATTTAATTACACGCAATGCTTATTAATAATAATTTATCATTATTTTATCAAAACTGTAGAGGAATCCGTACTAAATTGCACACACTTTACACCAACATCCTTTCCTTGTCGTTTGACGTGATCATATTATCTGAGACATGGCTAACACCTAATATATTGGACAAAGAATTCATTGATGACCGCTACTTGGTTTTTAGAGACGATCGTGACCGCATTGCTACAAACAAGCGCGAGGGCGGGGGTGTTCTGATAGCCGTGCTGCACGGGCTTCGGCCTGTAAGGATATTAACGTATCCGTCTCCCACTGGCATCGAGCACGTTATAATCCAAGTGCCCGCGTCGCGCTCCAACACTCACCACATCATTAGCGCTGCTTATATACCACCACGCACACCGGACGATGTTTACTTGTCACATCTGTCCACATTAGAAAATATTCTTACGGCTCCCTGTATTGAATCATTTTATTTAGCCGGTGATTACAATCTACCCGAAATTGAGTGGTCAGGCAGTACTAGTCATATGAGTACTCAGTCACAAAATAATGTAGGTCGATTTTTATTGGATTTAATGGCTATTACGAATGCTACTCAATACAACACAATTAAAAATAATTTGGGTCGGGTTTTGGACTTATTTATTAGCAATACTGAATGTCAGATACAGTCCGACATTTTACTGCTGCAGCCCGACAGTCATCACCCTCCATTTTCTGTTTTAACCTCCCTACAGACACCATTTACACCCATGGAGCGTCACTCTACAATAAAATACAATTTCTTTAAAGCTAATTACCAAGAAATGAATGTCGAACTAAATAAGTTGAGCTGGGACGAACTGTTTCTTAATCTCTCCAGTGAACAGGCCGTAGATACTTTTTATGACTATATATATGGAATCGTCAGACTTGTATATTCCACTGTCGCGTCAAAAATCAACTGCCTTTCCCGTTTGGTTTACCGCTTCTCTAATTAAAACTTTCAAAAGTAAAGAACGCGCGTGGATAAGATGGAAAAAACTGCGTAACTTATCCGATTATGAAAAGTTCTCTATTCAGCGTAAACGTTTCAAACTACTTTGTGAACAGTGTTATAATAAGTACATGCAAAGTGTTGAAGAAAGCATACCTATTAATGTCAAGCACTTCTGGACGTACATCTCTAACCGAAAGAAAGGTTCAGGAATCCCAGCTAACATGCAGTACAAAAATAATTCATCTAACTGCCCCGCTGAGAATTATGTTCACTGTTTTCTGGCTTCTTCAACTCAGTATACGAGCCCTCAACTTTTGACCCTAATACCTGGACACCCCCAGAAACCCTTGACGAGAATTCCGTATGCATTCCGGATATTTACCTCGAAAAGAGTGTCATACTTAAGGCACTTACCTCATTAGACTTAGCTAAAGGAGCTGCTCCGGACAGCCTGCCCCCTTCCTTCTTTAAAAACACTGCACAAACCATTTGTGTCCCGTTACACATAATATTTAACAAATGTCTCAGGGAAGGGATTTTCCCTTATGGTTGGAAGAGGGCTTTCATCACGCCCATTCACAAAAGCGGTGACAAAGGAAACGTTGAGAATTATCGACCCATATCTATCTTGTCCACCTTGTCTAAACTTTTTGACGGTCTAGTGCACAGTCACTTATTTCCACAGTTAAATCACCTTATTATACCCGAGCAACATGGTTTCGTTAAATCCAAATCCACTACCACAAACTTAATCATTTTTACACAATTTTTGTTTGAAAACATGGACATGCGCACGCAGGTTGATGCTGTATACACTGACTTCCGGAAGGCTTTTGACAAGGTGGACCACAAATTGCTTCTCGATAAAATCGCTTTCAATGGTATAAAAGGCAACTTACTCAGATCGTTTGCTTCATAGATATTTCAGAGGACTCAAAAGGTTGTTATCAATGGATTCGAGTCTGATTGGGTGGTCGTAGAATCAGGTGTGCCTCAAGGATCTGTCTTAGGCCCATTGCTTTTCATCTTGTTTATAAACGACATAAAATCCGGCTTAGTCAACTCGAAATTCCTAATGTACGCCGATGACATTAAAATCTATAAGGCTTGTGCGAACTCCCAGGATTGTTTGTTACTACAAGAGGACTTATGCAGGCTTTCACAATACTGTCTAGTCAATAAACTTCATCTTAGTCTTCCAAAATGTCACTTTATTTCTTTTACTAAAAACAAAAATACTAATAACTTCCCATATACCTTGAACGACATACAATTGAAAACAACTGAGTGCACACGTGATCTTGGCGTGCTGCTTGACTGCAAATTACATTTAGACGCCCATATCGACAGAATAATTAACAAAGCCTTTCAGATGTATGGTTTTGTCATGCGGTCTTGTAAAGACTTCATAAAAGCCTTCTACTTTTCTCTTCTTATATAAAACACTAGTCCGTTCTCAGCTGGAATATGCGGTACCCATCTGGTCCCCGTATGATAAATATAAGCAGGCAATAGAGATGGTTCAGAAAACATTTCTTCGTGCCACGCACTACAAGTGCATCCGTACAAGGATTCCCTATGCAGATTTGTTAAATCATTATAGAATATTGAGCTTGGATTCCAGATCATGCTGTACGGTATATGCAATAACAAATTTAATTGTACTGAGCTCTCGAATAGATTGTGTTACGTTGTACCTTATTCGGCGGGAGATGCGTGCACCTCGACTATTCTACATTGCGCGATGTAGAACGAAGGCCGGGGTGCGAGCACCTCTCCGCCAGCTTTTAGAAACCTATAACTCACAATTCACTGATTTTGATATTTCCGCGCTGTCGCAATCTAAATTTAAAAGAATGATTTCACAATCTCTTGCAGGTCGCTCATAAGTCGGATGCTCCTGTCATCCGCTTCCTTCAATTCATCGGTATATGTATAGTGTTTTTCTTTTAAATATGTCCTTTTTATTTTTTCTCTCATATAACACGCGTTCGTTATCATACTCAGATGTCACTTCGTGGACAATAGTGTGGGTTATACGTATTCTCGACTGTAATATAACTACTTTTTGTAAATGCTGTAATGTATAACTGTTTTTTGTCCCAAATAAATAAAATAAAAATACTTAATGAAAGTACCTTCCAGTGGTCGCATGCTACCATAGCTTATTAGTATGTTAGTACAGTGGCATGAGACCACGGAAAGGTACTTTCTTGTTTCATCCTTTTCAGTAGGTAGTCGAGTTTTAGTTTTTAAACTTACATATTTTATCTTTCAACCCTTTCGATTATTTTATTGATTATGTTACACTTGACGTTCAGTCTATGAAAAAAACCAACGTCAGATGTCAGACGTCGTTTGAACGGTCCGCTGTTTGCTTGTTCCTTGTGCTTTTTTTTATGTTGGATTTTCATTGACCCACGCTTATTTATTAAACTGATCGTGTGTACTCGCCTGCCTACAGACCTCTCGCTACTCTTCGGATCTTGACAGAGTAATAAATTTAGGGGGAACAAGGCCTCAACATTTAAGAGGCTGAATAACAACAAGGCATATTAGCCAAAGAATACACTACGTGTATATTTTATATGAAAGCCAATTGACAAATAATCCTTTAGACGACATACTGTCATATTACTGCAGCTGTATAGTGGGAACAGTAGGCCAATTCTCGTACTTAAAAAAACGTTCAAATTCAAGTCGCAATCTCATCTCAGCGACAATCAATGTCAAATATCTGTCAAAAATGTATGTAAATTGATTGTAACTTTGACAGATTGAGACTGAGATTAGAATGCGAACGGTCTTAAAAATAAGGGAATTAACCCTCTGGTATTTGGGGTGGGCGAGACAAAGAAATATAGTCCTATTCGGTCTAAAGGAAACGCAATCATCATACTCCAACTTAGAAAATATTATTATAAACTTGATAAATTATTACTTCACTATAAACGTAGACAACAGAGACATACAGAAGGCTAAACGAATTGGAAAGAAAGGGGAAAGGCCAAGACCAATAATTATCACTGTTTCAACACTTGGTATAAAAATAGCCATAATATTTAAACAGAAGAAAGTACTTGAGGATATCCCCTATTACATAAAAGAAGACTATCCAGAGTATGTTCTAAATAAAAGGAAGGAGCTACAAGAGCCAGTTTGAATTGAAAAAAAGAAAGGAAACTCAGTTAGAATTAAATATGATAAAATTGTAATTATGAATAAAACTCAAGGACATCAAGTCAAAATAAAAGAATGCTTTCAAACTCCCCTGAAAATAATACGACATGCAAAAACCCTAGCGATGAACACAAAACGCGGCCTGCTTTTTTAGAAGACGGAAAACGGAGACTACCATACAAAGATCATCCAGTCTATCAGAGGGGCCAATAAAACCGGGCATAATGAACTTCTTCCATACAAAACGGGGGGGGGGGGGGGGGGGGTCCTGATTTCTCGATGTGTTAGTTGGGGAACTAACACATCGAGAAATCAGGAAAACAAAACTAATAACATACTATTGCTTACAAACAATTATCTCTGTGCAAATATAAATAAAACCATATACCTACATCATCATCATCAGCCTATAATGTTCCCACTGCTGGACACAGGCCTCCTCTCGGTGAGAGGGAGTGGGTCGTAATCCACCACGCGGGCCCAGTGCGGGTTGGTAGATGTCACATATCTTTCAAATTTTTGGTTCTAGGACATGCCGGTTTCCTCTCGATGTTTTCCTTCACCTTCACCGTTCACCGTTGTTTTCTTTGACGTGTAAAAGTGTTTGTTCAAACCTACTTACAGAAATAAAATCATTTATCATTTATCATTTACCGTTTTGAGAGAAATGGTGATGAAATAATTTACACAAAGTAAAGCGCCTGTCTGGGTTCGAACCTACGACCTACAACTCGTAAGTCACGGCCGATACCACTGGGTCACCATTGCTCTCGCTGGGTCACCACTGCTCTCTAAGCTTGGATTTAATTATTGCGGAATTAAAACAAAATATTTTTACATCAAAGGACATCGTCGAAAATGGCCCTAGGACCAACCAAAATTTGGTGTACATAATTATTATCAACCTTTTTCGCTCTAGGGTATGACGCTTCTGTAGTGACTTGAGCGACGTTTTTATTGCCTACTATACACCTTAGGTGCAAAAAGAATTCAACAACAAAACCGAGTTTCATATCCATCCTAAATAAATATTTCTTTTTTTCTATACAATTACTACACATAAGGGTGTTTGTGCTCTACTGCTACTTTTTTTTAGGAACATCGTAAAAACGGATCACAAATTCACGAATGTGCGCTGTGCACTCACTCGGAGTCGATTCGTTTTGGGCAATTTTTCATCATCTGTTTTAAAAACACGAATATGAATCGAATACGAGAGTCCACGTGCACCGATCCGAGATTCGAGTATTCACTAAAAAAAATCGTAGGTAGAGATCGGGTTCATAATGTGTGCAGCATTTCGCGCTCGCTTATGTGTACCGAGTACCGATCTTGAGTGATGCCCTATACGAACTTAACAGAATTATCAGCATTCCTCAACTTATTGACATTAATCGGGTAATGTACGTTATTCCCGACTCTGCATTAATAGCATTTAACGCCAAACAATACTCAGTGGTAACAGAGCAGTGGTGGCCCAGTGGTAACGGCCGCGACTTACGAGTTGTAGGTCGTAGGTTCGAACCCCGACAGGCGCTTTACTTTGTGTAAATTATTTCATCACCACTGCTCCGTGCCTCGGAAAGCACGTTAAGCCGTTGGTCCCGGCTGTCATTCGTGGATCTTTGACAGTCGTTACGGGTCGTCAGAAGCCCGAAAGTCTGACAACCAGTCTTACCAAGGGGTATTGTATTACCCAGTAACTGGGTTGTGGAGGTCAGATAGGCAGTCGCTCCATGTAAAATACTGGTATTCAGCTGCATCCGGTTAGACTGGAAGCCGACCCCAACATACCTAGTTGGGAAAAGGCTAGGCAGATGATGAACGCCAAACAATACTCATTTATATCCCTAGAACAATATTACATTCATGAATGCCGCAAAGCCACAAGCAACATGACCAAATTCAACTGTGCATACTAAATCACCCGGTATACAACACCGGCGATTGTCACAAATCTATTTGCGATGTACAGCTGATTCAAGACAACGAAGAACACAGCGTTTATTGCCCTACGGAAATAAAAGTATGCGCCGACAAATGGCTCAAATTACATAAACAAAACATCTGGTTTTATTATTGTTGTGACACATGCGAAGTACAATTAGTGTGCGGCACGCAAATGAAATCGGAGACGTTACGTCACTCGGGTCTGTTACCTCTGAAACAAGGATGCAACTTGCAAGGCGACTCATTCACATTGCACGCATTTATGGAACACACAAGTGACATTTTAGTCAATGAACCATATGCGATGATCACACCCACGATCTCTCCAATCAACAACATTATCAATACCTCGATTCGTAACTCATCGTTACCTTATCCTCTCACAACGCTCATCCCTAGGTTGCAATACGAGTATGTGGTTGTTGCGATTAGCATTGCACTGTTTGTAACATCGGTGTACTTTTGGCGAAAGATGGCAACCCAAAGACAGTGGGAGGGTCCGCAAGACGCGAGAAGCAGAAGGAGACGAGAAGAAGATCATGACACCGAGGACAGGAACAGCAAGATCGACAAACGGGACTCAAAAGTGAACAAAGTGTCGTGTGTTAACCTTACCTAAAGTGAAGCGAAATTTGACACTGAAAAATATAGTAATGTGTGCTAATTTATTATTATGGTGACATTCTATTTATAGACTTTAGGATACATTTTTCATAATAGTCGTAGATCAATTATATTTAAGTACATTAGAGTCATATATTTTTACATTTTTTACATTGTAGTTTACATTACTTTAGTTTTTTTTTTACATTGTTGTTTGTTGTTTGTTTTATTATTCTTTATATATTTTGGAATTGTTTTATTTAGTTATTCTCTTCCTCTGTTGTGGCAATAACATGTACGGTGCACGTAGGTATATGGGTTTTTAAATATTTTTATTGCAATAAGTTAGCCAGTAGGCTTGCGTATTTGCACTGTAGATGCGACCTACATTTGGCAATGCATTGACACTGACACATTGCATTACTCTATGCATTTTATGTATATTACTTTTAGTGTTCAATTAGACGTGGTTTGAGTATGACTCACTGAAATTGTATGCATTTAACTTTATTTTGACATTCTGCATTACATTGACATTTAACATTTGCATTGACAATACTTATGTTAGGGATGCACTCTATAGTACATAAGTACTTAAATGTTGTACTGAATCTCTTAGCTTAACTAGCCACATACAGGCAATAGAAATAACATTAGTAACAGGCATTTACTAGCATGTATTTCTAAGTATTGAAAGGATCGTTTCTTAAACCTCAAAATATTTGTTTTCTTTTTAAATAAATGCTTTCTGCAAGTTGTCCATCATTAGACTTTGTCTTGATGGGGATTGTACTTGTTATTTAGAACACGCAAAGTAATTTTCCTTCGCTGTTAGTTTTATGGCGAAAGATGCATGGATGCAGAACAATCTCTTTTTAATGTCATTGTATTTCCGCAAAGTAACGCCTGCTTCCTTAGCTAACCAAATTTACTCACAATACTACAGAGAGTCAAATCGATGATGCTTAGTGGCACTTCCCCTAAAGAAGCACTTGCTCAAAACTGGTTTGCAACTTGGGTTCTGGGTTAGTAAGCATGTAAATATTCTAAAGTGCAGAAGTACATAGAACAGGTAATTAAAACTATAACGAGTCACTTGACACTCGACAGAGCAGCAGCTATGATTATGTACAATATTAATTGACAACTATGCGTTACCGTCTGGCGGAGTGAGGGCCTTCCCATTCCGTTTGCTGGGCTCCGTGGTGTAGAGCTGCGGGTGCGGCGCGCACGCCTGCAGCGAGCAGTCGCGGCGCAGGCACCACGCCACCTGCCGCCGCCGCGCCAGCGCCAGCCCTGAACAGTCAGGGGCGCAGTCACGTGCACTGCTCAGTGTTGCGAGTGTTCGTCAGTAGCCGAGCGAGGCTTACCGGTGAGCGCGGCCAGCAGCGCGGCCAAGCCGCCGCCAAGCAGCGCAGGCGCCAGGCCAGCGCGCCACAGCGCTCCCACCCCCGCACCCGCGCCGCCCGCGCCCTCCTGCACCACGCCGCCGCCGTGCGCCGCCGCCGGCACCTCCACCGGCTCGCCCACGCGCTCTGCGTGCATGTTCATTAAACTATCACACCTATTGTAGGGGACGCGACTAAGTGGTACCTGGTGGGATTCGCTACGCTACTAAGTTAAACACTCAAACAACTTTAGCGGGTTTACTATAGTAACGTTTAGGCTAATCGCTAAAATGATGGAAATGAATGTACCCGGTTGCTGTCCGTTATGCACTGAGCTCACGGCGCACTAAGTGCGGCCGTATTGTATCGCTAGGTAAGCAAAACGTGGTCGATTGCAATTATTGCATCGAACATGCTCCCGAGGCGATGAGATGAGATAATGAGATAAGCTTATACAAGAATAAAGGATTACGTGAGTGTGAGCTTAAAACGCTAAGGAGTTAAGACAATATTAGATGAGAAATTATTGACAAGGTGAAAGAACAATCATATCATTATAGCTAGACATAGATGTTCAAACGGTTGAGTCCTTAATGGAGAATACAGATTGCCTTTTGGCAGACGTCTCCCTTAGGAGACGTCGACGTGTCGCGCTTCTTTGAACGCAAACTAGACCACCGTTTAGAAAAATTAGATAGGCGCACACTATCACGGACACTTGGCCCCACTCGCGCTCGGACAGTGATTGATTTCGCGCACTTACACTAGAGCCTTGCTCTTGCTCAGATTGGTTTATACACACACTCGCTGGTACGCCCTCGATCCGTTCTTGGTCCGCCACCACCGGTTCGCTGACACCTCCTCCTCAGGAACCACAGAACCGCTGCGATAGCTGCTGCTAATAGGCCATACTACGACGCATACTGATGCATGTCATGTGTCGTTAAAACCTCTGTATGCTCGGCTGATTTTTCCATCGATTAAATTTGTTCACCGAGATGCTTTAAAGAAACGTGTAACGGTGTGGTATCTTCGTTGACCTTATCGTCTTGGAAATGTTCCATAGGTACCGTAAGATTACTGATGATACGATGAGTTAATTTTTATCTCGAGTATATTTTGTATTCTCAAATTGCTGATGAGAATAAAGTGTTATATCATTACCCTTCACAATGCATTGCTTAGGTAGTTGAATAAGTCCAGCCTTGCTGACTTCGCTGGCTTGTAGGTCGTCATCGCATATGACTCTCAAAGAGTATGAGTCACAACAGAAATACAAATAGGTAGAAAGGTCGTGTAATGAAACCCATTTGTTTTCACAGTTCCATTTGATAATCATGCAAGTGGACAGCTTCTCTTTTTCGCAGAATTGTTCATCGGGACCTAAAGTCTGGACTGGCCCTCGGAGACGACAAAGGTAGGTTTCCGCTTGATATTCACAACTTTGAAGATCGCTGACGCTGGCTGTTAAGAATTAATCTCTACTCAAGTTGATCGGTACGTATTTTGACGCTGTCTTGATGCTGATCATACTTTTATTAATCTGAACTGGCACTGGTATCAAATTGTATAGCTGGAACGTATCTCAGCTAATTAACGGTAAGTTAATTTCAAATATGAAATATTCGTCCGTCATCCTTGCTTTAACTTGTAACAATTTGTAGATCTCATACAGGTTAAACTGAATGTTATCTATGGGTAATGCTAGCTCTTTCGATATTTGACTAGATACAATCTGTAACTCCCCACGGAGTTGATGTAGAGTTAAGAGATGCAAATTTCTCTGACCATGAAAGATCTCAGTCATAGTGTCAAGAAAAGTGTCCTGAATCCGCTTTAAAATCTGAATCATATTTATGGTCGCTAACGCTGCTAAAGACAAATCTTGTTGAATAGACATTACGTTGATATCCTGATGAGGTGTTGGTGACGATAAAAAAAAAATATTACCTTTTGTTGTAAGTACAAAAACGCTTATGTAAACACCATGCAGCATTACAACTAAGGAAATAGTGTTTTCGATGAACTCTGGCACCCAAAGTAAGATTTAACTTGTGTTTAGGGTGCCAGCGTCTTCGCCTATAATTTGAACATATATCAGTAGTTGTAGGACGAGCTCAGCTTATTATTATTTATTTATTATATATTTATTTATTCATATTTATTCAATATGAGACAAGATAACTACTTACTAAAATACATATTTGATGTGGCCTTTTAAAGTACCTATGTGGGGGTATGTGTATGTATATAGTGAGAGATAAATATGGTAAAAACTTGCGTTTATGTAAGTCTGTTTAAAATTATAAGTATAAATTTAGGACATTATTAACTAAGCTAAGCATGACGATGTCTAAATAATCCAAATGTTTACTAATTATCTTATGCTGCTATTCAATAGTCTCTTCTGTTCTCTTTAAAATATTATACTCCGCTTCTATGGCTGATGTCTGATTCCTGTACAGCTGACTAAGGTGGTTTGTATTGCTGAGCACAAGTTCAATGTCACGCTTGTATTTTTCTGCGCATTCCTGATCGAATACTCCAAACAATGAATTAGCTATGGAACCTACAGCGTTGATAAACTCCGCGTCGAGTACGCGAACGCACTCCGAAGTGCTGATTGAGCAACAGCTGATTATAGTATTGTAGTTCATCGTACTCGTGTTGTATTTGTAGGATGATCATTTTACAATGGCTCTGGTTTTGAATTTTCCCGCATGTTTGCTCGAGATATTGCGAAAATTGTGTGACCGCTTTGTCTCCTTGCCAGTAAGGAGACATTACGATTTTCCACTGATCACGAATGAGACGCATGAGATGATGATGATGGTCCTAAAGGGTCAAAAGACAATGTTTGATTGCTATCAAATGCTGTTAGTTTTTAGGATGCTTCAGTGGACAGTATTAGGCTCATAAAAAATAGCAAATATAATGCTATACCATACATTTTAGGACCACTGCTAGACTGCTTGCTCGCTTTCTCTTTCGCGTTTGCTTTGTGGCGGCTTGGTAATCGCAATATGCTGAGTTGCATTTATTGACGAAGTATGTGGGAGCGGGCAATCGGCTCGCCAGTCGCCTACATACCACCGCCCTGCCTCGTCGTATACATAGTACGTAGTTAGTATAACGAAGTATTGTGGAACTTGAATTAAAGACATTTGTTTCTTTGGAGCCCGAATCTTTATTTATCTCACCAGTCCTAACACGCACAACACTGGTGACCCCGCGACGTTTTTTAAAATTCCACGTTGTTATTCACATAACAACAGGGTAGGCGACTCAAAAAGCTTACGAGGCGTTTAGACCGCGTAGTGTAAAGTGAAACGTAACGTGCTTTAGCAAAGTAAAGCGACGCGCGTGTACCGTTTTTCAAAATGAACCCGCAAGCGGTAATCGGCCGCCCCGGGGCAGCTGCCGAGGGAGACGTTTCCATGGTAACAGTGCAGATGAGAGTTCCGGAATTTTGGAGAGAAATACCAAGATCATGGTTCATGCAGTTCGAGGCAATGATGGCACCGCAGAAGCAAAGCGACACCCAGAAGTACGAAATGGTGCTCGCAAAATTACCCACAGACGTTGTACGCCAGGTAACCGAAATAATTGAAGCTCCGCCGGATACGGCGAAATACGAAACAATTAAAAGACGTTTATTGTCAGTGTATGAAGAGAGTACAGATACACAATTTCACAAACTAATGCATGACACAGAACTGGGGACACAAAAACCGTCCCAATTACTCAGAGAAATTTCGGCCTTGGCGAAGAAATGCAGTTTGACGGAGGAACCATTGAAGAGGCTGTGGCTGGGCAAGCTAACACCTAACGTACGCGCAATGTTAGCAATGAGCGAAGACACCAAGCTGGAGGACCTGGCTAGGAAAGCAGATAAAATACTGGAAACCTTGGGAAACGGCGAGGTCGCATCCATCACACCCAGCACATCAACAAGCGACAGTATAGCCAGCCATTTAAAGGAACTAACAATGGAAATGAAGGAACTACGCGGAGAAATAAATGAGATCAGGAGGCGAAAAGACAACTCGGGCGGCAGACGATGGCAGCAACGTCCTAGATCCAAAAGCCGAACGCGGCGCACACCAGAATCTCCCGACTGGCTATGCAGACACCATTTCCGCTACAGGAACAACGCGCGGACGTGTGAAGCACCGTGTAGCTGGACCAAGAAGCAGCAGAAGCAGGAAAACTAGACGCGGTGCAGTCAGCGTCGGTGGACGATTGTGCCGCGGGAAACCACCGACTTTGCGTAAAAGACTACAAAACGGGAATTGTGTATTTAGTGGACACGGGTGCAAATGTGTCAGTGATACCAGTGAGTAAAGTGAAAACAAAGCAAAAACAAGAGTGTACGTATAAACTTTACGCAGCAAACAACACAGAAATAAAAACCTACGGTGTAGTGACTATAGAATTAAATTTAGGATTAAATAGAAATTACAAATGGTCATTTATAGTTTGCAATGTGAAACAACCAATCATAGGGGCAGATTTTTTGAGAGCACACCAGTTAGTCGTAGATTTATACAACAAAAGGTTGATTGACGGTCTCACTAATATAAGTAGGGAAGCAGGTATAGTGAAATGTTCCGAATTTACCATATCTAGCATTCAACATGACAACCCATACAAAGACCTGCTCGAAAAGTTCTCAGAAATAACTAAACCAATTTCGTACAAAGAACCCCCTAGCCATAATACATACCATCACATAGAAACTACAGGCCCTCCCGTGTTTTCCCGTGCTAGGCCGTTGCCACCGCATAGATATAAAATGGTACAGGAAGAATTTAGGTTAATGCAAGATTTAGGTATATGCAGGCCATCAAAGAGTCCATGGGCCAGCGCGCTGCACGTCGTGCCTAAGAAGGATGGGCAGATCAGACCCTGTGGCGACTATCGTGCACTCAACGCGATCACGAAGCCGGACTCCCAAGACTACAGGACTTCACCTATGGATTAGCAGGTAAGAAAATTTTTGCACGCTTAGATATAAATAGGGCCTATCATAATATTCGCGTAGCTCCGCAGGATATAGAGAAAACAGCAATTATTACACCGTTCGGACTGTTCGAATTTCCGAGAATGTCATTCGGTTTGCGTAATGCAGCGCAAACATTCCAGAGGTTCATGAACAACACAGTGTTACAGGGATTAGAGTACGTAAGCGGAGAGCGGAAAGGGGAATGTTCATACCTATTCTGTTACATAGATGACGTAATCGTCGCAAGTACTACCGCCGAAATACTCCGTAAACACTTGAGCCTCGTTTTCAGCAGATTCGAACAGTTCGGAATTACTATTAATCTGTCAAAATGTTGTTTCGGTAAGCCGGAAATAGAATTTTTAGGTTACAATGTCAGCCCGGAGGGAATAAAACCCTTGAAAGATAAAGTCGAGGCGATACAAGGCTACCCGCGACCGGAAACCGTCGAACAGCTACGACGATTTCTGGGAATGGTAAATTTTTATAGGTTACACATACAGCAAGCGGCTGAGCACCAGGCAGAGTTAAACAAGTTTTTGCATGGGGCCAAGAAAAAGGATAAGTCAAAAATAACATGGGATGATAAGGCCACGGCGGCTTTCGAGCAGTGTAAGGTAAGCCTACAAAGCGCCATCACACTGGCTCACCCAGAGGCCACAGGTAGATTGTCCCTAATGTGTGACGCATCAAATACATGCGTGGGGGCAGTGCTACAGCAAGGAGTCGCCGGAAAAGCGAGGCCCTTAGGTTATTTTTCGAAGAGACTATCAGAGGCCCAGCAAAAATACAGCACATACGATCGGGAACTGCTGGCGGTCTATTTAGCCATAACACATTTTAGAAACATGATCGAAGGTCGCGAGATTACTATTTTTACAGACCACAAACCATTAACGTATGCTTTTTCTCAAATAGGTACCGACCGAGAGACGCCACGGCGCACAAGGCAGTTATTGTATATCAGCGAATTTACGAGCGACATACAATACGTCAACGGAAACGAGAACCAAGTTGCTGACGCGCTGTCACGGGTAGATTCCGTGTTTTGCCCGACGCAAGTCGATTTCGACGAAGTCGCACGGGCACAGGAAACAGACGATCAAATGGCGCGTATGTTAGCAGAATCGCAAGGTAACACTGTATTAAAACTAATTCATTCACCATTGTGCAACAAAGCAATTCATTGTTACATAGCAGAAAACCAGGTAAGACCATATCTTCCACACAAATTTCGTAAAATAGCTTTCGATGCAGTACACAACATAAGCCACCCCGGAATTAGGGCCACACGGAAAATGATAACGAAACGTTACTTTTGGCCAGACATGAACAAAGACGTCACCAGGTGGGCCAGGGCATGCATTCACTGTCAGAAAGTTAAAATACAGCGACATACGGTATCCAAATTAAGTAGTTTTCCGGCAGTAGATAGATTTGAGCATGTACACGTAGACATAGTCGGACCGCTGCCAACGTCACAAGAAGGTTATAGGTACTGCGTCACTATGATAGATAGGTTCACGAGATGGCCAGAAGCAATTCCGGTCACCAATATCACCGCGGACACAGTAGCTAAAGCCGTTTACGAAGGTTGGGTATGCAGATTTGGGTGCCCACTTACAATAACTAGCGATCAGGGTAGGCAGTTTGAGAGCGAACTTTACAAGAGCCTGTTAAACCTGTTAGGCATTAAAAAGACCCGTACAACAGCGTATCATCCGCAAGCGAACGGCATGGTGGAAAGAATGCATCGCTCACTTAAGGTCGCGATTAAGGCTAGGCTACAAGACAATAGGTCATGGGTCGAGGAATTACCGACAGCGTTGTTGGGACTTCGTGCGGCCTGTAAGAATGACGAAAATGTAAGCTCAGCAGAATTAGTACTAGGACAGACACTGCGGTTACCAGGCGATTTTTATTGCGAAAACAACTCGACTCAAGTAGAACATTTACCTACGTACGTAAGCAAACTCCGAAGTGTAATAAGCAGTATGCGGCCACAGGCAAGGGAGAGCAGCGATTCGCGGAAAATATTTATTCATAAAGACTTAAATACGTGCTCTCATGTTTTTATAAGGAACGATATGGTAAAGAGTCCACTAACCCCATCATATAACGGCCCACACAAAGTAATCAGTAGGGATAAGAAAACCTTTAACTTACAAATAGGCGACCGTCAAGCAACAATTTCCATAGACAGATTAAAACCAGCGTATACGTACGATGAGGAAAACCCGCCAGAAAACAAGCGTACCGAAAATGAATGTAAACCGAATGTAGAGCCAAGCGAGCAAAAATCGCTACCGCCCATGATTAAAACCACGCGCAGTGGCCGGGTAATTAAGCAACCGGTGCGATTTTTGCTCACATGACAACAATGTAGGTACACCGAATGTTGACAAGAATTTTTTTGTACATTTCACTTCGATTATTTGACCAAATATACTCAATAGCAGTACAAATTAAAAACAGTTAGAATTCTAAAATGGGAAATTACCAAAATAAAGAAAACATAGCCATAGCACAGGCCCAAGTAGTAGCAGGACAACAGTTAGAAAACAAACTAAACTATTTCGGGATAATGTTAGTCATTATCGCCGCAATAATGGGCATATTACTTTGTTACGCTATCAAGAGAGGTTGCGCGGGCCATGCGAGGGAATGGTTAAGAAAAGAGGTGCCGGAAATACTGGCAAGACAACCCGGTACAGGGGGAAACCCGGCACCGACGGCCACCGCCACGGGATACGTATAGCTAATCGGTGTTGTGAAATGTGCAGGAAAACAATAGTGAGTAAGAATAAGTTGTTCGTCATACCATATTGTAGTTTATTTTGTGAACGGCATTGCCATGACCAAAGCTGCCGACCCGCGAGGTGTTATTTAATTATTGCAGAGCGGAGGTCATGGTAACTACCCTTAATTATTTTTGTATATTAATATGTATAATGTCAAGTCGGCTCAGAGCCCAGGCGATGACGAGACCGCAAAAATTTTAGAAAATAAGGTGTATAGAAGCTATATTTAGCGATAGGAATAAAACAATAGGCAGCATTCAACTGTTGGAATGCTGACAGGATAGAATGTTATCGTAATAAGCAACAACATAACTTAAGAGACTACGTAGCACGATAATAGTGATGTAAGCATGTAATTACGTTAAGAATAAAAAAAATTTTGTGTAAAAATTTTTTTGGAGAAAGGGGGGGTGTGAGGTGGCGGCTTGGTAATCGCAATATGCTGAGTTGCATTTATTGACGAAGTATGTGGGAGCGGGCAATCGGCTCGCCAGTCGCCTACATACCACCGCCCTGCCTCGTCGTATACATAGTACGTAGTTAGTATAACGAAGTATTGTGGAACTTGAATTAAAGACATTTGTTTCTTTGGAGCCCGAATCTTTATTTATCTCACCAGTCCTAACACGCACAACAGCTTCATTGCTTTGCTGATGTAGCTTTTTTGCTTCGTTTTCTTCTATAGGTAGGATGGCAAGCTTGATGCTTGGTCGCTATATAAAACCGTTTTTTTTAACGTCACCACCCAGACAGCTCCATCTTTTCCTGGATGGACCTCTACCACCCGACCAAGAGGCCATCTTCCCGAGGGTAAATTATCATCATGAATGGTTACCATATCTCCTATCTATACAATATGTAACAAAAACCCTGTTGTTCCTTTTACCTACGTTTTAAGAATCGGTATACATACGTAATAAAGCAAGTAATTTATAAATAACTGATCAAAAAAATAATTTAAAAAATATTTAATTATTAATATTTGTAATGTTTTACTGATTTCTTACCTCTGCAATTCTGCATGAAGCGATGACGCGAAACCAGAAAAAATAAAAGTTCCCGCCCACTCTCTTTGATTGGTGCCGCTGCGCCGGAACACCGCCGCCACTTACCTACCTATTTTGCTACACAAGTTCGTGACCTTGTCAGCTGTTGTTTTTCACTTTAACGAATTAATGTTTGAAAATGTTGGTTTACATGGTATTTTTATGCACAATTGGTAATTGTTATAACTACATTTATGAGCGTTTATACCTTATGAGTGGCATCGTCGCAATGTAGTGTCATATTTCGTGGTTTTCAATTTTATCATTTAATCGGAGCTATATTTTAAAAATCAGTTTAATTAACTTTTTAGAATTATGTGAAAACTGTGTAAAAGGTAAGAAATCGTTGCGTTTACAGTTCTATTTATATGCAAATAATACATTGGAAACTTGCAGGGCGTTATTTTCATTGTAAAATAACTGTAAGCATTACGGTTACTTACTTTTTAAACACTTTCACGTAATTCTAAAAAGTTAATTAAACAGATTTTTAAAATATAGCTCTGATTAAATGATAAAAATTTAAAACCACGAAATATGACACTAAATTGCGACGTTGCCACTCATAAGGTATTAACGCTCTTAACACTTCACTACATTTAAAAAAAAAAATTGCCGCGTCTGTCACATAAAACCTTATGTTTATTTGAATGCATTAATTTATTATGATGTCTATTTGACGGCCATGGATATGCTGTTCGATATGAGCACCTTGTACCTCGACACATTTGTTGCAATACCTACGTACGCTCCGCAGAACGGAGGTATCAGACTTGATGTGGTCAAATGCTGCTACTATCTGCGAACGCATTTCGAACTCCGTATCGCACGTATTTTTCAACACCTGTGGCTTTACACTGCCCCAGAGGAAAAAATCTAAATGCGTCAGATCAGAGGGGCAATTCTCGTACTTAAAAAACGTTCAAATTCAAGTCGCAATCTCATCTCATCCACAATCAATGTCAAAAACTTGTCAAAAATGTATGGAAATTGACTGTATTTTTGACAAATTGAGACTGAGATCAGACTGTGAACGTGCTTAAAATTACGGGAATTACCCCTCAGGTGATCTTGCAAGTCCAACACTTGCTCCTCGTGCACACTTCCGGTATTCTACGTACGTGCAAACGTTAGAATGCAATCGCCGATGGTAATGGTAGACTCGCTAAACGTTCTTGGTAGAGTCTGCGTGCACATCAGCATATTAAAATATTCTACGTTAGAATAGGACATGGTAAATATTTAACTACGTAAACAAATCACAAGTCACTCACTACGTAGGTCAACAATAACATCCGTTCAAAACTAAGTTGCTCGGGAGACTGTAGTGATTCGCCGGGTGGTGGGTGGCGGGGTAGGTAGGCACGTGGTACCGACACAGGGCCCGTGCGCCGCGGTAGCTTTTGGCGGCATCTTCTGTCGACTTAAAGAATGCCGCCGATTTCGTAGGCTATTTAGCGAAATAAAGATGTTCTTGTAAAATCAGATACTCTAAACATTTTTTTGAATGTGCCGATTTTTATAGTTATTTGATATTGACCTCTCGACTGGCCAATACTCAATTTTTTTAAATTATAATTTCATCAATGTTATGCTTGTAGGTAAATGTATACGTCCTTAAAAGGAACAACAGGGTTTTTGTTACATATTGTATATTCTTCTGTGCTTTTAACCACTTGCTGCGTATCTATAACTGGCTAAGATACTCCGCTTTCCACCGCTTCCATATATCTTGGAACGTTTTATTTACTAAATACCATCTTGTTCTTGCATCCTGTGCCGTGTCTGTGACAGTAAGACCGGCACGAGTAGTTAAGAAATGCGCTGGCGTGAGAAAATTGATGTCATCGATATCCTCGGATATTGGGCACAGCAGTCTTGAGTTAAGACTCGCTTCAATTTGAGCCAAAATCGTACTGTATTCTTCGAATGTTAGAGCTAACTCGCCTATCACTGTTTTTAGGTGTTGTTTTAGACTCCGAACAGATCGCTCCCAGATTCTTCCAGCACTTGGCCAGGAAAGGCAGTTCTATGCTCATCTCCGCTAATCCTCTGTAAAATGTGTCGCTAAAGATTCGCTCAAATTGTTGCTGTTCCTCCTAAAGGATCTTGCTGGCACCTACGAAGTTTGTACGGTTGTCTGAATAGATGTACTTTGGAGTCCTTCGTCGTGCCGCCATGCGACGTAACGCTGCTAAGAATGACGAACTGCTAAGGTCTGAGACCAGCTCTATATGGACCGCTTTTGTAACCATGCAAATAAACAAAGCGATATACCCCTTATTTGTTATAATGCCTCTCCCTTTATTTGCTTTTACTCGAATGAACCCCGTATAATCTATTCCAGTATGATAAAACGGAGGCTCTGGATTAGATCGACATTCAGGCAGATCTCCCATTATTTGATGTAGCTTTCTGGGTTCTTGTTTTTTGCAGGTCACGCATTTACGAAACTGTTTTTTGGTAGCTCTATTTCCTTGAATTATCCAATATTGCTGTCTCAATAAAGACAAGGTGAGTCGAGCCCCGCCCTGGAAGGTGTGTTCATAAGCTTGCTGAATAAGGAGTTCCGTTTATCTCCCGCTATATGGGATTATTATTGGATGTGTCATATCAGACCTAATGTTGGCATTTTTAAGACGTCCCCCGACTCCTAATATCCCGCTTTCATAAAAATGGCTGCAGATAATAATTTGCTATTGGAATTAAGTTTGCTATGCATTAAACTGTCGATATCCTATGCAAATTTACTGCGCTGTATGCATTTAATTATAATTAATTTTGCTTTCCTTAGCTCTTGTAATGTGAGATATAGTGGCCTTTGTTTACTCGTCGCGTCGGTGCAAATGCACGTAATAACCATGCCAAAATGTGATTTATTTTTACGAATGAACTGTAGCGATTTAATATATCGTCAACTACGCTGCTTTCCGGATTGCTATTATGGATGGTTGTAACTAGCTTCCGGACCTCTTCTTCCATCGCGTACTGTGTTTGCTGAGGTCCGTGCGAGCCGTGGTACGAGACGGACGCGTACAGCGAGCGCTAGCGCCACAGCGACTATCGAGCGCGCGTCGCGGTATCATTATTTTTCAAGTACCCGAGTTAGTGAATAGTGAATAATTATTTTATAATAGTGAAATAAAATTATTGGACTAATAAAATGTGAACATGAGTGAGACAAATGAACTAACAAGCGATTCTCCAACAATGGGGATGGACTTTACGAATAGTTTTAAGGAAAAAAATAGACATTAGAAACAGTAACGGAATGTTGTGCGAAACCCGTAAAGACCTTTTCAATAATGAGGACGGTTCCTTCTCGGTTAATTGCAACAACTGTAACTTTGTAAACAATGTAAAGAACAAATTCAGCAACTCGAAGGATAATAAGAAAATCATGTCAGACAAACTTATTAGTGACCTATCGCGCATCCTTGCAACGCATAAAGCAAGAGTCAGCCGTAACGAGAAAAGTAAGAACATTCTCATCACAGTAACGGACCTCGATAAACGCAGCCTGTGTTTCGAGGAAATAAAGAAATTTAAATCAGACCTGGCTTTCATAGCTCCCAAACCTCGTTCAGAGCAAGTACGAACGACCAAAGTGATAATCAGGAATATGACTCATGACTACACCCACGACGAACAGCTAGACGAAATGGAGAGATGCATCGGCATTCGCCCGCTCAGTATCAAACGCATCACGTCAGATGTGCAACTATGTATTTTCGACGGTTCTTTCTCATATGTGGAGCTGGCGGAAAAAATGAAGAATGCCACTGAGGCCTTCTTCTGCGCTCACAGAATCAAACCCGAGCGCTACATTACAAATAGCGACAGGATACTGCAATGCAAGAACTGTCTTCTTTTTAACCACGCTACAAGTGCTTGCCACGCTCAAAAGCGCAACCCGACGGTCGATATCGTGAACAGTCACGGTGAAACGATCAATGTGTGCGCGAACTCTAGAGACGTGAAGCCCGAACAACATACGGCGACACAGCGCAAATGCCCGCGCTTCCAGCGGGAGATGAACAAGCCAAAAACAAAACGTGAAGAGGCAATCCTCCGTGAGGAGGAGAAACATTTTAACAAGCAACAACAGCAGCCTCCCAAACAGGAGACACCACGCGAACATCAATCCTGCCCACGCGAGAAACAAATTAGAGGTGAACGTAACTATGCTAACGTCACCGCAAGTACCCAACAACAAGAGACAACAAGACCGAGTCGTAAACTCTCAAAACAAGACTTCCTCGAGATTTTCGAGCGTTGCTTCAAAGAACTGCGCGATGCCATCCTTAACTGCAACTGGAACTAAGAAACAAGTGCGAATAATGCACATAAACGTGCAAGGCCTCCGTGGCAAATTCATGGAAGTCAAGCATACCGTGAACAAGTATAACGTTGACATTCTCATACTCAACGAGATAAAAATTAACCTGGACGATCAAAGGTACAACATACCCGGCTACGACAAAATTTACGAAAGAAAAGAGCAACATCTAGGCACCGTAATGTATATCAAGCGAGGCATAAGATGGGCTCAAACTCGGCTGATAGACAGTATCGACGATACGGACAGGCGTATCGAGGGATGCAGTATCAATCTTTACACCAAACACATAACCAATGACAAAATCACAATCAAGGGCATTTACATACCGATACCGAGACAGGGAGACCTCGTCGACGAGTTCGAGACGCTGATACTCGGTGAAAGCGCCATCATCATAGGTGACTCGAACCTACGCATGAGACAACTGAATCACACCAGAGACGTAGGCCTGGGCATCGTACTTCGCGACACAATCCAACGCGGCTCCGTCAGACTCGTTAACACTGGTCAACCATCTCGGCCTAAGAGTTCAGGAAATAGTATACTCGACACAGCAATCGTGAACCACGACCACTCACTATTGGAATTTAAGTGCCAGTAGAGGGAGTGTATTTCCTCAAACCACCTTCCGTGGACGTTGGATATAATAATCGATAGCGACTACGAACAACCGATGAGTCGCGATTTAATACCAATAAAAGGTACCCGAGAAGGCAGACAAGCCTTCGAAGAGCTACTTGCTAACAACATGAACTCAGAACTACAGATCGCCTTAAACGACGACTGTGAAATGTATATTGCGGAAATAGAAAAGGCCGTCATCAAAACACTTGACGAGTTGGCCCCGCTGAGAATCGTTGACTCCAAAGACAGACTTCCAACACACATAAAAGAAAGAATAGCCGAGCGTAACGCCAAGAAGCAGCGTGCGTGGCGACTTAGATACACTGATCTCAGGACAATGGCAAGAAGGCAATACAATGCCTGTAAGCATCAACTGGCTAAAGAAATTATCCAACATAGCGACGCCGAGTGGACCAAGCTACTCGAAAACACTAAAGATAATAGGAAACGCATGTGGACAGTGCAAAGAGCAATGAAAAAGCCCATCATGAAACTGCCTCACTTCAGCGATTGCACCAATGAATTAGAAATCATTGATAGAATGGTCGATACAGCCATAGTCAAGGAAGCTACTATCGATGCAAGTGACGAATGTACAGAAATTTCTACACCATTCGCACCACTCGATCGAACTTCAAAACACTAGCTCAAATTAGCTCTTAGACGCTTCAAGAACAGCAAAGCCCCCGGACCTGACGGCATCAAAGCAGACATACTCAAATTAGGAGGCGACACCATGATTGCGATATTCAAACGGGCTATGGACTACGTACTCGAGACGGGTTATTTCCCTATACGTTGGAAAGCCAGTACATGTATTTTTTTGCAAAAGGCGGGTAAGGATCACAGTGATCCCAAATCATACAGACCCATCAGCCTGCTCAACATCATGGGCAAATGGGCCGAGAGAATAATACTCAACCGCATCGAGACAGAGTTAAGCGAAATAATACCCAGCCACCAGCATGGGTTCACGAGAAACAGAGGCACCGCTACCCAAATCCTTCGTACAGGCAAATACATCGCCGACGCGCTGGATAAGGGTCATAGCGTCGCCATGATATCGACTGACCTCAGCAAAGCCTTCGATTCAATCAATCATAAAGGGCTCATTCGAAAACTGATTGACGCTGGAGCACGCAACAACATCGCAAAGATGATCGAGAACTATCTGAGCAACAGGACAACAAGAGGTAGCTTCAGAACCACTTTGGGAACGGAGCAGCGTGTGCCACACGGGGTGCCCCAGGGCTCGATACTCGGTCCAGCAATCTTCAACCTCTTTGTGGCTGACCTACCAAACGAAAGAATAGCAGGCCAAATGCTGTCACAGTACGCCGACGACCTATGTATACTCAACGCAGCTGAAAGACCGGACCATGCTACTCGTCGAGCAGAGTGGGCCGTCATCGACATAATTGACTACTACAAAAAATGGGGCCTCAAATGCAATGTCGATAAAACAGAATGCATAATGTTCTCGCACAAGAGACCAAGACTCAACAATTTGAACACAGGGTATCGCAATTATGTTCAATTACGTGGCGAACGCATCGCATTCAAACCAGAAATAAAATACCTCGGAGTTTGGCTGGACCAAAGGCTTTCGATGAATAAGCATGCGAAGGAAATTATTGAAAAGGCCAAGAGAGTCAGAGGAGCGCTATACCCAATCATACGCTACCACTCCAAGCTAAGCGTCGAAGTCAAGCATGCTTACTGCCAGTGATAGATTACGGAGTAATACAACTGCTACCGAGGTATTGTAAAACAAACCTGCTCAAGCTTGAGAGACAGTATAAAATGGCATTGAAGAGCGCCGCACAGTTACCCAGATGCACTGACACCGATCTACTCTGGGAAATCATGCAACAAGACCCGTGGCACATTCGTGCGCATGACCTTCACGGCGACATGATACAACGTCTCAAATCTCTGTCGATCGAGGGGCTACAAGAACAAGGCCCGGCATACACGCGCTATGAACAACACAATCCCTTTCTTTTCGCAACTAGAGTAGGTGAAATTGATTACATTAATAAAAAATATAGGGACAAGCCGCTCTTCAAACGACTGGCCCCCTTCCGACAGCGTAGGCTCAGACCGTAGAGTCACTCAATAAGTAATAAGCGGCTTGCCGCTGGGGCTAATCCCCACTGCTTTATCGTTGTCCTCACGTTAAATTATATGCACTAGTAATAGAGGAAACGTACAGGATAGGTTTCAAAAGCTCCTACTCTACGGACAAAATGAAACACGCAATTGTGAAATGAGTTTTTATTTTTAAGTGATATGTAATATTAAAACTAGAGAAATAGATAAAATTCTGATTCTGATTCTGATACTGTGCTTGCTCTCGCTTTGGCTTAAAGTCAGGTGTCGATAGCCTATCTGGGCCTTGCCACCACAACATATGATCCCTTAATTGTGTAATGGATTGTCGTCTGCGCGCTGAATCGGCTGGATTTTTCTTAGTGGATACGTAATACCAAACGTCAGGTGATGCCACGCTAATAATTATTGTCTCTCCCCTATTCGCTACCAACGGCTTCCAACGTTCCGGATAGCCTTGCCAGCTAAGGACGATTTCAGAGTCGCTACAAGCATAGATTTCGTAATCCATGCTACTCATGCTCGTGACTACCTTTGTTAATAGTCTGGTTTATAGCTCCGCTGCACAAAATTCCAATCTAGGAAGCGAAATGGTGTTGCTGTTTGGTACTAATCTTGTTTTAGCTGCGACAAGTACTACTGATTCTTAATTTTTTGATACAATTCTGGCATACACGACACATGCGTACGCTTTAAGAGACGCGTCACAAAATCCGTGCAACTGGATAGGGTCATGTCGTTTGCTTTGCAACCATCGTGGAATTTTGACTCTGGTAATACAACCCATATATTTAGTTAATTTGACCCACTCATCGCTGACCTCGGTTGAAAATTCATCGCTCCATTGAATTTCATCTAGCCAAACTTTTTGAAACAAAAATTTTAATTTTGTAGTTAGCGGCGCTAGCCAACCTAGGGGATCAAATGTATATATTTCCGACTGAAGCAATATTTTTGTAAGCGTCGTAGTATCCATTGTTGAAGTATATTGGAAAGTGAATTCATCTGTTTTTGGATACCATCTCAAGCCCAGAGTTTTAGGGGTGTTTTCAGTTTTGAAAATGAATGATGGTGCATGATTTTTTTGTTGCGATGAATTTATCTTCCGATAGCTTTTTCTCATTTGCTGACCACTTTCTCAGCAAAAATCTACCACTGCTTAGACACAAAGTTAGTTCTGCTGATGCTCCTTTTGTCTTCATCTATGGTATGAGCCCCCGGTACTAGGTCATCCATATAGAATTCTTCCGGTATTATTTTTGCTGCTGTAGGAAAGTTGTGTTTCTCGTCCGCTGCTAATTTTCGAAGGGTCATCGTCGCTAAAAAAAGGAGCTGAATTCGTGCTATATATAACCGCCATTAAATCGGTATGGCCTAATAGGTTGTCCAGTTTCAGCTCTCCAAAGTATTTTATGGAGTTTTTGATCCGATTTGCTTACTAATATCTGCCGATATTTTTTTTCGATATCTGCAGTGAATACGTATCAATATTGCCTCCACTTAAGCAACAGTGTCTGCAGATCTTGCTGCAAGTTAGGTCCTAAGTGCATGACATCATTGAGACTAAGTCCCAAATAAGTTTTTGCGGACGCATTAAATACGACACGTAACCTCGTAATGGTTGAGGTAAAAAACACTCTATTTCATCGCTGATAAGGGTCGCTAATTTCATATGTCTCCTACTCTTCGTATTCACTTAAAAATTGCTTATATTAATGGACTAAGGATCCTTGCTTGCTAAGTTTTTTCTCTAGATTTCTATATTGCGCTAGTGCTATTTCCTTTGACGATCCTAGCTTTTCGTTCGCTCGCTGCTTCATCGGCAACCTAACTTCACAACGACCGCTTTCAAGACGTTTTGTCGTTGATAGGTAATACTCGACGCATTGCTGATCTTCCGCTGATATTTCGTTTTGCTCGTGAATATCCTTAATTTGCCAAAATTTATGAATATTCGCTGTATTATTCACGATGACGTTACAATGGAATTGTGGCTTTACAGTTCCGCATAGTACCCATGGGTTTGCTGAGCTATTGGCGAAGACGAAGCAGGACCTCGTATCAAACCATCTAGCATGATAGGAGCATAGGCATCTGCCCCGAGTAACAAGTCAACTGGACGACTTGTATTAAAGACTGGATCTGCTAAATTGATATGTTCCAAATGCGACAACGAAGGTTTTTCGAACGATTGATTTGGTAAGTTTTTGATAAGACATTTCATAATTAAAACATCCGTCTAGAATTTAAAGCTGGTATACATAGACTGGCATGTAATGTTTAGCTTGCCCGTACCGTTAAGATTCCTTTTCTCCTATTCCGGAGACTGCTCCATCAAATTGCTGTCGTTTTAAACCTGACTGCTGAGCTGCCTTCTCCGTTATCAACGATACCTGTGAGCCCTGATCGATGAGAGCTTTCAGGACAAGCTGCGTGCTATTTGCTGCTGTCACCTTTATTAACGCTGTAGCTAAAAGAATCTGAGTGAGATTTTGTTGAGATGCATGAACACCATTGCCACTACTTTGCTTTGAACTCACTCCTAGTTTGAGATCTTCGTCATTGCTAACGACATTGACACGATTGTCATTGTTTGCCCTCAGCAAAACAATCATGTAATAAAGTATAGAACACGTGTGGCAGCGTTTCTTGAAATGGCATTTATTTCCATTGTGATTAAAAATGCAATTAATACAATAATTCAGTAGGTTGACGGTTTCATTTCCTTCGGCATTTGTCGAAACCTTTCGCAATTGTGTAATTTCAGCAAAACAATGAGGACATTTGATTTTTTTCACGTGCATTGCTTTTAAGTCCTTCGAAATATTATCGTTCGATTTATAATTATTATTAAAATTTCGACTGTTTGGAAATGATTTTGATGAATCTGCTTGCTGCTGAGGTATCTGCAACCTTTGCATGGTGTCTGGTCGTCGACGAGATGTTTCTAGTGAATTTATTTTCTAAAAAAATCTAAAAATTCTTGTAGGACTGGTAGCTCTCTTGGGTTCTTTAACGACTCTATGTACTCGGAATAAGATTCATTATGCAGCTTTTGCGATAAGATATGTACAATTAGAGGGTCCCACGTGCTAATATCGGGACCTAGGTTTTTAATGGCGTGATGACTCTTTAACATGACGTCAGGCAATTTTTTAAAGGCTGAAAATGATTGCTGCTGTATATTAGGAACATTAAGAATCACATTAGCGTGCGCTGTAAAGATAATCCTGTTGTTATCAAATCGATGATTTGGAATCTCCCAACAAACGTTATAGTTATCGGCACTGATTGGAAGGTGCTGAATCAAACGCTCAGCTTCACCTTTTAACTGGCCTTTCAAGTATTGCATTTTTTGAGCGTTTGACAATGCGTTGTTCTTGTGGATTGCTTCGCCAAATAGATCCTTAAAAGGCATCCATTGCTGGTAATGGCCTGTAAATGCAGGAATATCCATTTGAGGAGTGGATTTCTCGTGATATGATGTTGACCACATCTTGGAGTTAATAGCCTTTTTCAAGCTATTAAAAATACGCTCGTGTTTGCTGAAGTAATACTCATAGTCTTCTGCTATATCTTCCCCCGATACACCAATGATCTCCCAATGAAGGTTATCAATAGTAGTCCATCGATTGTGTAGGGTTCGAAGGGCTTCTTCAAAATCCCACTTGGCAACGATAGTATCGACATCAATATTGTCGACTGCAATATTGCTGTTGGAACCTCTTGACTCGAAGTTGCTGTTGCTGGCAGTTCCGGCTGACTCGTTGAAGTTCCGGCTGACTTGTTGAAGTTCCAGGTGCTGTGCTGTTTGAGGAAGTTACGGTGCTTTCTGAGCTTACTGCATCAACTGTTCTTTACATTGACTGATAAGCCCTTTTGCTGTTAAATAAAGCTGTTTCGTACTCTCAAATTCTGATTTGGTAAAATATACCCTCCAAGCCTGGGACCTTAGTATTTTTATTTAATAAATCTTTCAAGGGGGTTAAAGTATGAAATTGACGTTTTATTGTATTAGGTACTTCGAATTGACATAGAACCTTCATGGTTTGAGATTTTTGAGTGAAACTTTTTTCATATGGTACCTATGAAAATCTTCTTTAAAAAAATGTGCAACATTTGATTACCGACTTTAAGTTGTTTTTTTTTATTCAGCTTATACAAGAAAGATGGATACTTCGAAAATTCCAGTTATTTTCGAATACGAGTTCCAAAGCGGAACTAACGCGACAGAATCAGCTCGCAATATCAATGTTGCGTTTGGAGAGGGGACTGCTAATGAACACACCATGCGATTTTGGTTAAAACGCTTTCGTCATGGAAACTTTGATTTGAAGAACGAACCACGTGGAAGACCGCCCACACAGGTGAATAACAATGAATAGAAAGAAATGGTGGAAGCCGATCCGAGCCAAACTACCCAGGAATTAGCAGCATGGTTTAACGTTAACTTACCAACAATATTGATTCATTTGCGTCAAAAGAATAAAATAAAAAATATGAGAAATGGGTGCCTCATGATTTGACTGATCTGCAGAAAGAAACGCGTGTTGAAGCTTGTGTTGCCTTGTTGAATCGATACAGAAATGAAGGAATATTGGATCTAATTGTGACATGTGATGAAAAGTGGATTCTTTACGATAACCGTAAGCGAGAAATGCAATGGCTGACCCCAGGTAAAACGCCGCAACAGTATCCTAAAACAAAGCTTTCCAATAAAAAGGTAATGGTAACTGTTTGGTGGTCTCAGCATGGTGTTATTCACTATAGCTTTCTCCGATCTGGTCAAGCAATAACGGCAGATGTCTACTGTGCCGAACTCCGAACAATGATAGCAAAACTAGCAGTGAAACAGCCCCGACTCATGAATCGATCTTCACCATCATTGCTCCATGATAACGCAAGACCTCATACAGCACGAGAAACCGTTTTAACTCTACAGGAACTGCAATTAGAAACCATTCGTCACCCTCTGTATTTGCCAGACCTTGCTCCAACGGATTGCCATTTTTTTCGTGATTTGGACAATTTTCTACGTGATAAAAGTTTAGTTTTCAGGGTGCAGTACAAAATGCTTTCACACAGTTTGTCGAATCTAGATCACGTGAGTTCTATCGCAAACGCATAAATGACTTTCCTATTAGATGGCAGCAATGTATAGATAATAATGGTAATTATTTTGATTGAACTAAAATGTTAAATAAAAAATAAAAAACTAATTTTAATTTTTCAGTACAAATCGGCAATTTCATACTATAATCCCTATTATTTGTGATCCGTCTGTTCAAAATGAAGTCTTTTCATGATGCACTTGGAAGTCCTCTCAGTACTTCTCAAGCAACTCGAGTCTACGTTTGTAGTATTCTAAAGTTTTACGCTCTACGCTATCCTTTTTAAAATTGACGATGAGTTTCCTAATGCTTTCCGCAATCTCCGATTGATTAAAATAAAGTATCTTCATATCGCTGCTGGTATAAGAAAAATTTTACGATCCTTTGTCGTTGCTAATCTGACGAGGTTTTTTTCCCACGACAGTGATCCGCTGATGTCGCTAGTGTGAGCTGTGAACTCACTGCTGCTTGAAGGGCACTCCCCGAGCACCGCTTTTGCTACTACCGCTGAGAGAATATATTGGGCGCTCCAACTCAATATACTCCCATTAAAGTCACTCCTAATGTCTCACTGCTAAGATTACCACCACATTCACTGCTAAGCTAATAACCGCTGCAATCCAAAGTGTCACTAGTTCTGTTCAAGTTCACTTCACGAGCCCTCAGTTCCGAAAAACTAAAGTCCAACCGCAAAGTCCTGTTTAGATGCTCGAAGGACCAAAATGTAGGGGACGCCACTAAGTGGTACCTGGTGGGATTCGCTACGCTACTAAGTTAAACACTCAAACAACTTTAACGGGTTTACTATAGTAACGTTTAGGCTAAGTAATCGCTAAAATGATGGAAATGAATGCACCCGGTTGCTGTCCGTTATGCATTGAGCTCACGGCGGACTAAGTGCGGCCGTATCGTATCGCTAGGTAAGTAAAACGTGGTTTATTGCAATTATTGCATCGAACACCTATAGCACAGTCAAGAGAACCATACCGTCAGTCATTGCATTTAATATTGACGTAAAAACCAATGCTCGGATACAATCATAGAAATATGAAAATATCTATGATTACAATAATTAAAGGGTAAAGATTTAATTAAAATCAGAAATGCAGCTATTTTAAATTATTCGTCATATGTATAATTTCCATGGATTCGCCACCATGTCGCACCTCCATTAAGCGTGTGCGTCGCGGCTCGGTAGAACGCGGTGGTGTCACCGGCGGGAGACCGCGCCACCACGCGCACCTCGTACCACGCGCCCGGCCGCAGGCTGCCGGCCTGCACACACAGCACACAGTATGCTGACGGTATGAGTAGCATGTGACGGCGCAGTAAGAGGTGTGGGGGGTTACCTCAGCAGCCTCTCCGTCGGTGAGCAGCTGCTGCCAAGCGCCGCCTTGAGCTGGGCGCAGGTCCAGCGTCCAGGCGGCCACGGGACAGCGACCGCCCCACGCCAGCAGGTTCAGGCGCAGCGTCGTGCTGTTCGCCCAGACGAACTCCTTGCCCAGCGGCGGCTTTGCCTCTACGCACAGTACACGCTTTAATGCTAATGGTAGCGCAGCATCGGGTATCAGCGGTGAAAGAGGCTACCAAGTGTATGTGGGGCTGGAGCACGTGTCAAAACTGAATAGTGAACGCGGTGACTCACTGTCCCCTCTGGTGCGCGCAATGAGCGGCGCGGAGTGCACCGACGCACCCACGGCGTTGTGTGCCTGCAGCGTCACGCGGTACGCTGCGCCGCATGCCAGCCGCGCCAGCCAAAGCGACGTGTCGGCGGCCGGCACGCGCCGCGCCCGCGCTTTTTCTGAGCCCGCCACGTCCGGCACGTCCAAATTGTCGCCGCGGGTCCACCATACTGTGTATCCTGCCATATATGCATGATGATTTACAAGTTCAGCTGCAACTTAGCCTTTTTAAAGTGACTTGAGTCGCAAGTGAGCTGGTTACCTACCGAGTATGTGTGCGCCGCCGTCATGCGGCTTGTCCCAGGAGAGGTACAGGGCATGCAGGGCAGCACTGCGCAGGCGAGGCGCGGGCGGCGCGGGTGGTGCGCGCACACTTAGCGCCACGTCCATCACGTCCGAGCCCAGTGCGTTGCGCACCACGCAAGTGTAGTTGCCCGCCGACGACACATCCACCTCTGAACACAAACCGCACCAGTCACCACCGAAGGATTACTAATCAAAAGAACAACCTTCAAGTATTAATCATCATCTATATCCTCACTGTGTATGATAAGATCGCCATCATCAGTGAGCGTGTGTGCGCTGGGCAGCGGCGTCCAGCGCCAGCGCAGCGGCGGCGCGCCGAGCGCGGAGCAGCGCAGGCGCACCCGAGAACCCCAAGCCGTAAACACCACGCGACTGAACGAAGATATCCTAGCCGATACTGCCGGAATGAAATCGGTAACATCATTCTAATGCTGCAATGTCCTCGAAAGCATTATTAGCAAACGTTGGAATATAAGACACAAGTCACTAGGTGCATGCGGGTAGCTTCGCATAGCAGGTGGGTACTAAGTACCAAGCGAACGGCTGTGGCACCGCTGGAGTAGGGAGCGGGTGACGTACGTGCGGGCGCCGGCGCGGTGGTGACGGGACGGGAGGGCGAGCCAGCCCCGGCGGTGGAGGCAGCGCGCAGCCAGAACTCGTACACTGTGCGCTCACGCAGGCCGCGTACCTCGCGCCATGTCTCCTGCTGCGCTTCTAGTGCATCGCCAGGGTCCACGGCGACATCTACACGCTGAGCCCACTCGCCGCCCACTCTTCGACACAAAAAAGCGATTAAAACACTCTCGTCAGCTAATGCGAATGAGCGATGAGGGTTAGTGGCGGCAACCGTTTAGTGGCGGTCGAGCCATAAAAATATGCGTGCATTAAGTGGTGACGTAATTACTGAAGGAGCTCGTTGCTAAGTTAAAGCCACGCAGATCGATTGATCAAAGGATAAGCTGGCTAACTGGCCAAGTTTGTTCCGTGAATGGGCGACCATCCATTTCATACCGAGACCTAAGTATTATGCCAAAGCCAAGACCCCTCTGTGCCTAGGCAAGCACGTTGATCCGTCAGCCCCGGCTGTCATTCGTAGATCATTGACAGTAGTTACGAGTAAGCCCGAAAGTCTGACAACCAATCTTGCTAAAGAGCATCGTGTTACCCAGTCACTGAACTGTGGAGGCATTAAACTGCATCCGGACAAGGCTAGGCCGAAGTTGAGCAGGCGACGTACTTGCCGAGCTCCCTGGTGTAGAGTGTATAGTGCGTGACGCGGCTGGGTGGCGCCAGCCATGTGACACGCACGGCCGCCGCGCCCGCTGCCTGCGCGCGCACCGCTGTCACTGCCTCCGGGACTGCCGACAGCGAACACACTTTCAGAACTGAGCACGGTAGGGGTACAGTCTAAAGCCAGCGAGCGAGCTTATTCCAAATGTTAACGCACACGTTAATACCTCCGATACACGCATGCATCATCAAGCAGAGGGGAGCGGGCGGCGTGGTAGCGCAGCGGCTCGACGACGCGCGACGGCTCGCGCGCCCTCGAGACACTCCTTTTAACAACGCGACCACGATCGCATGATTTATATTTAATTAAATTTTGACCTTTGTAAAGACTTAATATAACCTAGAAATACAGTCCACTCTTTTATTCTACCTGGACCTATCTACCAAATTTTAATCAACGATAGTTACAATTTCTTAATAATACTTTTGCCATCGACATAAAGAATTATCATAAATTCCTTAGCTATTTAAATTTTTATTGGTTATTGATTATCGGAAAAACAATTCATCCCTCTCAAAGTTTTCCAACGTAACGTAAATGTGTACCGTAAACCGTAAGCCATCCAATTATCTTACTTACGTGTTTGTCATAAGGTGAAATTTTTCCTTCATACTTTTTACGGGCTTAGGTTATGACTACTTAGGACCGCCAAAATACAAAAGAATTTTCTCGGTATCAAGCGCATTTAAAAAATTGTAATCGCCTGATGTAAAATAATGAATAATCAATAAAAATCAAGATAAAAACGAAAATAAAAAGTCTATCAAACATACCTACTACGTTTAGGACAGGCAGATCCTGATGAAGTTTTAAGTACCATCAACCAGCTTATGGTTAATGCTGCCTGTGCCCTCTTCTTTTAAAAGAGCAATTATTGCCAAATAACTATCACCGAATAACAACAACACAACAGCCGAACAACAACACAACAGTCAGTCAACAATATAATAATAATAATAATTCTTATTAATTCTTTCGCAAACCTAGCCTGTTACATGTCCCTCATTCTAAGTCCACGTACAGGCAGAATTCGTTTCTGATCCGTGCGAGCAGAAGTTTTAGTAAACTGTCTGTAAGTAGAACAATAATTATGTAATTACATTCAGTGGCAATAAATCCATCAAGGGAAATCATTCGTCTACTCATTTACATAACATAACATAACGCACCTTACAAGTGCGTATCTTACATAACAAAACCATAACATTTTCACTATTGGGAGTCACGCCCCAACATTTGGTCCTTCGAGCGATTTAGTGTTGTGTGATTTAATATCTTTTACGGTCGCGAATCGGTTGGACTGGTCTCTCACAAGCGAGTCGCCCCAGTAACCAATTGAGAAGGCGAATATCGTAGAAGAGAGAGGTTATACGATACCAAGAACCAGAAGAGTGGAGCAACAGTCTACTTCTCAAAATTTGACAACATGACGTCAGCAGCAAATACTTACGAGAATCAGCGCGAACTTTTCGAAAACATTAAGAAAGTCGGCATCAACATCAAGAAGGATGGCTGGGACAGGAAGAACCTGGACTACTTCAAACGGCGTATGCAAATGCAGGAAAACTTATGGAGTGAATTCCAGTTCAACAGTTCAGTTCAGATATTATATTCATACCTAATATATCAACATAGCATGTTCCAATTGCTGAGTGTTAATATATTCACAATGTTAAGCAAATTATTTAGTTTTTTCTTTTCCCTTTTGCTAATTAATTTAGTCACAGTATTTCTTTTAACTTTAATTTAATTTAACGTGAGTAATGTGTCAACAATCGCATTTTACCTTTTAATTATTGATAGCTGTACTTGTTTAAGTCTTTTCTTTTGTTTTCTCTCGCTACTTTCTAGTTAACCTAGCTTTATAAGCCGTGGAACTCTGTTATTGGCTAAGCGATAATTGTCATCATCTCGCTATCGCTGAGCAGTATAATATGCAGACTGTAAGATGCTGTAATCTATGACGCAACTGCATTGAGCTGTTCATTGATAGTGTGGTGAACATTCATAACTCATGTAATTTATTTATAAGCTGTTGAGTTTCCTAATAAATAAATAAACCATGATCGTCTGTCTACAGAAGCCAGTGCGGGTCATCCTTACTTAACAAGCGAATTATATAACACGACATTGAAATGTTATAAAGAAGTCAAGGAGTTGATTCTCCAACAAAATCAGGAACTATCGGCGCCCAAACGGTCCGCAGGAGGACCGGCGGTGCAGCCAAAGCCAATCGAAAGTAACTCTGAACAAGGTCAAGCAAGTACTTCGAGCAAGAAATTACAAGAGCAACAAGACAGCGAGGAGGAAGGAGAAACCAATAACATAACTGAGAGCAACAGCAGGGATCAATGACCTCCTCGGCAACAACAAAGCCCTAACAAGAGGGACACGGGGTCCAACAGCAAACTGGACGACCTCTTACGCAAACAATCGGCGAACTTCAAGGCCTTCATGAGAGCTGTTGCCAACATTCAAGTGGAATTTATCACAGAAAAATGGGAATTCCAGGATGCGTTGCAAACGTTACAAGCGCGTTGGTCTGCTATTGACGGTCTCCATTGGGAACTCGAGTGCGAACTCAACGGGGACAAGAACGCATTATATGAAGAGCGCTATACAAGATTCGAAAATCAATACATCGATCTGAAGAAGGCATTAAACACCAAGATGTGGTCCGGAGCTTATCGAGAAAAAACGACACCAAAGTTGGAGATACCAGCATTTCACGGAAAGTTTAACCAGTGGATACCGTTCAAAGATATTTTCACGGAAGCAATCCATAACAATACATCCTTGTCAAATGCGCAGAAGATGCAATTTTTGAAAAGCAAGATCCAAGGTGAAGCTGAAAGGTTGATACAACACTTACAAATAAGCTCAGTCAATTATCTAGTATGTTGGGACATTCTCAATAATCGCTACAACAACAAGAAACTTATCTTTACATCGCATATCAACATGCTCTTCAATCTGCCTACTATGCAACAACAGTCATTAGCACCAATCAAAAAAATACATGACGTCACAATAGAATGTTTGCACGCCATCAAGAATTTAGAAGTGGATATCAGAACCTGGGATCCGCTACTAGTGCACATTTGGCTCAAAAACTGGACGCTGAGACCTACTCAGATTACAATGAATCACTAAAGAACTCGCGAGAATTACCTGTATTAAAGGATTTCTTAGACTACCTAGAGGCGAAGTTTACTTCAATGGAATCGTCGCAGCGTAAACAAGACAACTATCAGAAGACAAGTTCGGCGACAAATCAGAATCAAGAAGCATGCCATAACAAGAAACACAGCTATCATAACAACAAGAATCAAGCGGCTAGTAACAACAAGGTTACGAAATCGTACCATGCGTCAACGTTTACTTGTCCACTCTGCAACGACGAACATGGCCTCTATTTTTGTGCAAAGTTTTTAGAAATGTCGAACGACGAAAAACTTAACACAATAAACAAGTTGCAAGTCTGCATTAATTGCTTGTACAACCATAAGGGCAAAAAATGGACGTCAAACAACCGATGTCGCAAGTGCAAAGCTAAGCACAATACGCTATTGCACGAAGCTGCATCAAAAAACAATGGACAAAACCAAGCAAATTCATCATCTCATGTGTCTCAAGATGATGAAGACGCATTGGAGATTCTATTAGCGACCGCCATAGTAAAGGTAGAGGGAGCTGATGGGACTCAGTACAACATGCGAGCTCTTGTAGATCAAGGGTCACAGATATCACAGATAACAGAACGAGCAGCAAAACTTCTTGGGATCAAACGCCAGAAATGTAAAGGAGCAGTCTTTGGAGTTGGAGAAAAGGAGAGCCATTGCAAGGGCATGATAACAATTTCATGCAGCTCTGTCATCGATGACTTCACGTTCAGGAAATCAGTATACATAATGAAAAACCTAATCAAGAATCTACCGAACAAAACTTTTACAAAACCATCATGGCCTCAAATACAAAATATTAACTTGGCGGATCCGGAATTCAACAGCAGCCGACCAGTAGATCTGCTATTTGGAGCAGACATTTACTCCCAGATCATGCTACGAGGAGTGATTAAAAGCGATGACGTCACACGGCCCATCGCACAACAAACATACTTGGGCTGGCTGCTATGCGGACACGTCAAAACCACAACATTACAATGCAACGTGGTACTGAACAATCTGGAGGATATGATACAGTTCTGGGATTCCGAAGACATCAAAGACCGCACAGATTTCTCAGCGGAAGAACAGAAATGCGTTGAGTACTACACTGATACCACACAACGCTTAAAAAATGGAAGATACGAAGTGAGACTTGCAATGATAAACGACTGGGAACGCAAGCTGGGCTCTTCCAAACAGATGGCCACTGCCCAATTCAAAACGTTAGAACGAAGATTAGGAAAACAACAACATTTAGCAAAAGCCTATAAAGAATTTATAGCGGAGTACATTAACTTAGGTCATATGCAACAATCAACATGTAACAAGACACTCGACTGCTATCTGCCGCACCACGGCGTCGAACGCGCCGAGTCAACAACAACCAAGTACAGGGTTGTATTTAATGCATCCGCAAAAACAACTACCGGTTGGAGCTTAAACGATCTCATGTACAGGGGCCCAAACCTACAACAAGATTTACAAACAACATTAATACAGTGGAGGCAATACAAATATGCTTACACAGCTGACATCGATGTACAGGCAAATTTTAGTGGCCGAATGTGATCAAAGCCTACAACAGATTGTCTGGCGAGACTCACCGAAACAACCTCTACGTTCATATCATCTCGCTACAGTAACTTATGGCACCAAAGGTGCTCTGTTCCTGGCCCTAATGACACAACGAAGACTGGCAGAGGACGAGCGTCAGAATTTCCCGGAAGCTTCAAAGGTAGTGGAGGAGTCATTCTACGTCGATGATCTCGTTCACGGATCGCTTACCATCGAACAAGGACAGAAGCTAATTTCGGATCTAAAACAATTGCTCAAGAGTGGAGGATTCAACCTTAGAAAATGGCCATCAAACGAACCGGCACTCTTGGAAAATGCAACAACTCAACATAACAATGAAAACACGGTCTTCAGTTTCAAAACAGATCAAACATCAAAAACATTGGGCCTATGCTGGAATTCGCAGGAGGACCAATTTACATTACAATGTTCGATTTCAAGCGTCAACAAAAAACATACAAAACGCAGCTTATTAGCTGAAATATCAAAATTGTTTGACCCACTTGGATGGCTGGCTCCCACCAACAAAATTAAAATTATTATTCCATAAAGTGTGGGAGGTCAAATTACAATGGGATGACAAAGTTCCCGACAGCATACACAAAGAATGGTGCAAAATACAAGCGGACATAAGGATGATAAACTTGTGTGAAGTGCCAAGATGGCTTAGATATGACGGAAGACAAGTTATATAACTACACGGCTTCAGTGACGCCTCTCTGGATGCCTATACGTGTGTTATTTACGCACGAGTTCACCCATCAACAGACGTTATACTTGTCGCTGCAAAATCAAAAATTGTACCACACAGAAAAGCAACAACATTGCCTAAACTGGAATTAAATGGAGCGCACCTACTTTGCAAACTAATGCAAAAGGTTAAGGAATCCTTACATCAACATGACATTCGAGTCTATGGCTGGACTGATTCCATGGTGGTCCTGGGTTGGATACAAGGAGACCCATCACGATGGAAAACATATGTAGAGTCCAAAAAATCAACACAGTAACACCGCGTTCGTGTTGGGATTATGTCAAATCAAGTGAGAATCCCGCTGACGCCGCAAGCCGAGGCCAGTACGCCGGTCAGTTGAAGGAAAACAAACTGTGGTGGCATAGTCCTATTTGGCTATCACCCTTTGAAATGAAGAATCTAGTCAAAATAGTGTATACGTCAGACCAAGAGATGAAAACAACGGCAATGAAACAAATCAATGCTGTCCAAACCAACACAGATCAACATTATCGAAAAATTATTGCGAAAACATAGCTCTATTAATCATGTCATTCGAATAGTCGCATGGATACACAGAGCATTGAACTTAACAGTTCGAACATTGGACTCGAAACATCGCCAATTACCAAGTTACCTTACGTTGCAAGAATTGAATAGTGCAACTAAGGCAATTGTGAAACAGAAACAACAAAATGTATTTGAAACGGATATGCGTCATTTACGTAAACACGGCAAAGTGACATCAAATAGCAAGTTACTGCCTCTCAATCCTCACATTGATCAAGAAGGCTTGCTAAGAGTCGGAGGAAGATTGAACAACGCCACGAGTACTGAAGAGATGAAGCATCCGATGATCATCCCTCACGACAGCCACCTAACGCATTTGCTCATCGATCAAGCTCACCAAATGACGCTCACCAAATGACCGCGACTCACCCTGTCGTACCTTCCCCAAAAATACTGGATCATCGGTGGCGTACGAGTCGCGAAATCGCAAGTCAGAAAATGCGTACCATCCCGAAAAATCAGTCCAACCAAACAACAATAAATCATGGGTGAACTGCCGACTGCAAGAATAAACCCTGTCCCGCCATTCCACCATACATGAGTGGACTACACGGGATTTGTCGATGTTAAGATGAATAAAGAAAGAGGGGCTAAAACCACTAAAGGTTACATAGCCATCTTTGTTTGCATGGTAACAAAGGCAGTGGACATTGAGTTGGTCTCTGATCTTACAAGCACGGCATTTTTGGCAGCCCTTAACAGAATGGCAGCAAGGAGAGGCGCCCCCCGCCACATGTACAGCGATAATGGCACAAACTTTGTCGGCGCTAATCGACTGCTCATGGAACAATACGAGGAAATAGAGAATACCTACAGGAACGAACAACTACAGAAGGAAGTCGCCGAGATGTTCATACAGTGGCATTTCAACGCTCCTGCATGGCCTTCGGCGGGCGGATTGTGGGAACGAGCCGTTAGAAGCTTGAAACACCATTTAACCGCTGGAGTGGATGAGGTGACCAAAGTCGCCGCATAGAAAGTGGCGCCGCACGTTAGCGTCCACTCGCGTAACCTTTTAATTAATCGAAATCCGATAAACTTTATTCAATTTTTCATTTTTAAAAGATCTGTGGCACACTGTATCCGATTGCTTAGTCGATTTCGTGCTTAAAAGCCGCGTATTCAGATGTATGACAGCACTACAAGCGTTCAACCAAAAAAATCAAATAATTAAAAAAATATGGCGTCTTGTCAGTGACGTACGGACTCGCGCGTGTTTTGTTTACATGATAAATAATTTGTGTTTTAAGTGGGTTTTCAAGTGTTTGAAGTGCTATGGCCTGTTAAGTGTGTGATAAATATTATAGTAAAGTGAATTACTGCAGGATTTCAAGGTCGGTGAGTGAAAAAATATTACGTAATTTCGGTTTTATTCCACAACCGGCGCTGACCGATTCATGTTTATTGTTATTACGTGTATGTGTTTTCAGATCCTTATTTTAGTACAGTGTGTTATTCTAATACCACTACTTTTATAACAAAGTTGAAGCATTAAATAAGCTTTCCACAGGTACCAATATTTTTATTCTACGTATCAGATTTATATTTATAAAACAACATTTTGTTTCCATTGTCTTGGCGGCCATTGTTATTTGTTTGCCGTCGGCAAATATTTTCAACTTTGCACGCTCGTAAATAGTACATATTGTACTAATGCTATGTGGTTTTATTAGTGTTTTGCGTTAAGTATATACACATAATGTATTTAAAACCTTAAACAATATAGGTCAACGCTCGTTTTTTCGAACTATAACCATTTATTTGAAAACAAAGTTACGTAAATACTATCGTACGTACGTATCGTACGTAGTGTTTGCGTAAATACTATCCTATTTCAAACGAAACTCCGCTATCTTAAAGCCCCGTTCCTTACCATAACAAAAAACACAAGTGTTAGCACCATTCAAACAAACCCAAGTCGTAAAAATGCTTTATTTACATTATCGGGCGGCCGAGCGGCGCCCCGCCGCGCCGCGCGCGCCGGTGACGCATCTGGCATTCATCTGGCTCGATTATTTTTCCCGCGCTCTGCGTCCGAGCGGATATAACGAGTGATCGGTGAGCAAAGGTTAACATTTGAGGATTTCACCACAATATTAACAAAACTAGAAGAATGTCTGAACTCCAGACCTCTGTGTGCGCTGAGTGAAAATGTGGAAGACCTCGACTGTCTGACGCCAGCACACTTCCTAACAGGGAGGTCAGGGCTGATCGTCATCGAAACAAGAGAAGACGCCCGAACAAGATGGGAGCTGGCTAGAAAAATATATTCAGAAATCTGGAAGAAGTGGAAAAACAAGTACTTGTGCCAACTGTTAGCAAGAACAAAGTGGCAGAAACCTCAGAACAACGTGAAGATTGGTGACTTGGTTTTTGTACACGATGACCAGCGGCCCGCAGGAAAATGGTTGATGGGCAGAGTAACAGATCTTCACCCAGGGAACGACGGATATGTTCGTGTCGTGACCCTGAAAACAAGAAACGGCTCCATAAAGAGACCCATAACAAAGCTATCTTTTCTACCAATAGACAGCGAGGAAAACGCCATTGAACAAAACACCGAAAATGAACACAAAAAACAAGCTACTAACGTGACTACAACAAAACGTCAACAAACTGCCAAGACAGGAAAAATCAACTTGATCGGTTTAGTAATGACCCAGCTATACCTACTAAGTCCAGCAAGCGCGACAACAAACACAACAACAAACTTTATCGAATTACAACAAGGCCTATATTTCGACAAAGCCGACATGAAATTGATTCGTGACGAGCGGAAGATAGATGTTTACTACGACGTCAAACCCTACTGGCATGGTATAACAGTGTTCACTAAATTCAACGATCATCTTGAGACTATCTGTTCAAAACTAAAACAGAAGACTCAATGTGACGTTATTTCATTACAACTACATCACGCTTTCGCTGAACTCGACCACTACAACCGAATTTTGCTGAATCCACAAGGTCGGGTGAATATGAGAAGCAAACGCGGCCTTATCAACGGCGTCGGTTCAATCGCACGTTCCCTGTTCGGAGTATTGGATGACCAATTTGCCGAACAATATCAACGGGATATACAACTCATCAAAGAAAATGAGAAACACAGAAGCAACATAAAAGAAAATGAGAACATAGAAGCCGAATACAACGTGCTAAGAAGATGGGAAGTAACAATTGAAAAACAATACAAACTATTCAATCAACATCTGCTAAGACTAGACAAGCTAACGAGCAGCCTTCAGCAAGAAATTGAGTCTCAAGAACTATCAATCGAGTTTGTGATGTCGGCAATCTCTGCAAAAAGCTTTATAGAGCATCTACGAAACGTTCAAGAGATTCTGTTGGATACCGTAACCAACATTTACAACGGCAATATGAACTTACACCTCATTGCGCCAGAACAGCTACGGAACGAATTGAACGTCATATCCGGTCAGCTCTCAAAGGACGTGGCACTTCCCATCAACAACATTCAAGATGATTTCTTCCGCCTATATCAACTTTTACAAGTGGAGGAAAAAATGACAGAGAAATACATAATTATTGAGATACGGGTACCGTTAATCAGTAGAGAAAACTACGAAGTCTATCACGTCATTCCTGTCCCAAAAACTCGTCTCGCTGCAAAACAAAACATGACAGCTGTCAAAACACGTGGTTGGCACTTAGCAACATAAACAGCTATCTATACTTTTGCTGTGACGCTTGTAAAATACGCGTCACATGCGGGAATCAAATTTCAACTGAACTACTAAACAACCAAAATCAAATCAAAATCAAAATCAAAAGTCATTTATTCAAATTAGGCTGAGAATCAGCACTTTTTGAACGTCAAAATCACATAAGACAGTCCCCCCAAAACGCCCACCCTTCACCACTTCCTAGTGCTTTAGCTGGGAAGAAGAAGTGGCGGAACAAACTCCCCAGCAGCACTGCTGTCTGTTCAGTTAGAAGAACTGGATTCTATACAATATAGTAATAAATAAATTAACATTACGAAACACAAAAATATTAAAATTATTTGCCATATGTCAGCTAGCACACGCCAATATTTAAAACTATACTCAAGCATAAATAAATAATAAAAACAAAAACGCAAACAGAACTTAATACATAATAAAAAGCCTCCTGACATAAAGGGCGTGCCCGCTTACATATGCAATGCTGCATTATGTTTATATGTATATAGCTGTAACTAGTAGCCACAAATGATAAACTAGGACCTTCGAAGTAAAATAAAGAAACATTAATTTCTAATAACAATAACAAAACCATAGTCAGCAAGCTGACCTGTCACCACAAGCAGCACCCGTTCACGAGCATAACGCAAAGATCAGCCATTACCCCCCTCGCCATATTTGAGGGAAGGAGGCAACCCGACCCCCGACGCTACCGCAAGCATTGACATCTAAGGGAGCATGACGAACTTGCTGCCAGTTGCTCAAAAGAATAATATGATGAACTGTCGAGGTCACTAGCTAACCATATATTGCAATACAACTCATTAAAAAACATTGAAATGAGTAGATTATGTCAATAATAAATAAAAATTAAATTAAACTAAGGTGACTAATAAATATAGTCAAATAAAATAAACAATTATATGAACTCGTATAACTTGTCAGTAGGTAAGCTAATTTTGGAGAAAGAACATAAACATTGTCTTGAGTTAATCACAGCGACCAACTATTTTTATCGTTTAAGTAATCGTTGATTGAATAGTATGCCTTTGAACAAAGGTTGGATTTTACTTTAGCTTTAAACGCATTAAAAGGCAATTCTAACAAAGAAGAGGGAAGCTTGTTATAAAAGTTTATACCAAGCCCAACAAATGAGTTATGGACCTTATGAAGCCGGTGAAAGGGAGCACGTAGTTTCTCCTTGTTTCTAGTGTTAATATTATGAATATCACTGTTTTTTGTGTATAAGTGTATATTTTGCCTAATATATAAGATGTTGGCGAAGATGAATTGTGAGGCCACCGTGAGAATACCAATCTCTTTAAAAAAATCTCTCAGAGTAACTCTAGCACCTAGCTGGTAAATTGCTCGTACAGCTCGTTTTTGAAGAACAAATATATTTTGAATATCAGCGGCTTTGCCCCACAGCAGAATGCCGTAGGACATGACGCTATGAAAATAACTGAAATAGACTAGCCGAGCTGTATCAACGTCAGTGTATTGTCTTACTTTCCTGACGGCATAGGCGGCCGAACTGAGCCTTCCCGCTAGGCATGATATATGTGATCCCCACTGAAGCTTGGCATCAACTGTTATGCCCAGAAATACTGCCGAGTCTACAGTTTCAAGTACCTCTTTATCTAAGACGATGTTGGGTCCTAGATTTCTAACATTCGGTAAGGCGAACTTTACACATTTCGTTTTCTTGGCATTGAGAACTAGGTTATTTGTGGTAAACCAATCTGTAACCATTGATAGTGCACTGTTTACGTCGTCAAAATTTTGTCTATTCCTGTCTACTTTAAAGATAAGAGAGGTATCATCAGCAAATAGTACAACGTCACAGATGCCCTTTAAATAGAATGGTAAGTCATTTATATACACCAAGAATAAAAATGGGCCCAGTATAGAGCCTTGAGGTACACCTAACTGAACTGGTAGCCCGGAAGATTTCACACCATTAACATCTACACATTGGTGCCTATTATGTAAATATGAATCTAATACGTTAAGAGCTTCGTTTTGAATACCGTAATGAATTAGTTTACGCAAAAGCGTGTCATGGTGCACGCAATCAAAGGCTTTGGAGAGATCACAGAAAACTCCAATAGCATTTTGCGAGCTCTCCCATGCGCTAAATATGTGTTTCAGCAGAGCAACACCCGCATCTGTAGTCGAACGACCTTTTGTAAAGCCATATTGTTCATCATGAAGGAGGCTATTTAAATTAAAATGTCTTAGCAACTGCTTGAGTATTAATTTTTCAAATATTTTACTAAATGCAGGTAAGATAGAAATAGGCCTAAAATTGCCAACGTTATTTTTATTACCCGATTTAAATAATGGTATGACTTTACTACTCTTCATGAGGTCAGGAAAAGTTCCTAAATCAACACATTTATTAAAAGTAACAGCTAGATAGGGGGCTACGATGTCGATTATATTACTTACAAGTTTAATTGAGATGCCCCAGTAATCACCAGTGTTTTTTGACTTGAGTGTGTTAAAAACACAAATTACATCACGAGGTGTTACATGTTCGAAGCTAAATAAGCGACTACATTTAGGCACACTATTATGCAAAAGGTTTTCAGCTCCAGATGGGGACGAATTTAAGGAGCGAGTCGTAGTTATAGGTATGTTGGCAAAAAACTCATTAAATGCTTCAGCTACGTCAGCTGCTGTATTAACTAATTTGTTGTCGACCATAATCTCTAATTGTTTTTCTTGTTTAAACGACTTACCCGTCTCATTGTTAATAATTTTCCAGGTGGTTTTTACTTTGTTATTCGAATTTTTAATTGTATCGCTTAAAAATTTAGATTTAGCAAAAACACAAATCTTTTTAAATAATTTTGAATAATTTTTGACATACTCTAGGAAAGGAGTATCAAACCTGTAATTTTTCAAACCATATAACTCGTATAGTCTCGCTCTACTTTTATAAATACCTGGAGTAGCCCATTGGTTGAAGCCAGCGGAGGTGCCATTAATATTAATAGTTTTGGCCTTGAAAGTAGATTGGTATTCTTTTTGCACAACATCAAAAAGGGCTCCATAGATTATATTAGGATTATCATGTTCTACAATCGATGGTTTAATTTTAAGGGCTATATTATTTTTAAACTTGTTGCAACGACTAGCTGTATAAGGCCTGCATTCTATTTTATGTGGCTTTTTATGTATTGGCATAGGGAAGCTAGCTAATAATCCACAGTGGTCAGACGGTAAGTCACTTAACACTAATTTATTTTTGGCATCGCAATCACTAAAAATATTATCAATACAAGTCGATGAAGATGCTGTTATCCTAGTAGGTTCAAAATACAAGTTAATTAAATTAAAGGACCTAAACAGATTAAGAAGTCTAATACTTAGTGGAGTAACCTCTAAAATATTAATATTAAAATCACCACATAAAATTATACTTTTATTACTTGATTTTAATTTATTCAGTGAATCCTCCATTACCGATTCGAAACGAATAAAATCCCCAGAGGGGGGTCGATAAACGCAAATTATAACGTATCGCTCGAGTTCAACACAAGACAACTCAATAGTGCGCTCGATGGAAAGATTAACTAAATCAGAACGTTGTTTACATTTCAACTTGTTTGAAACAAGAACTAAAGATCCACCGCGAATAGCACTTTTCCTTACAAATGCACTTTGAATGGTAAAATTATCATCATTGATAAACACTACTTCATGTTCTTTCAACCAGTGTTCAGTCAAACATAGCACCTGAACATCATAGTTCTCCATAAATAAACTTAACTCTAACTCTTTGCCGGACAGACCCTGCATATTTTGATGTACAACATTCAACATATGCGGCTGACCCGTTGTCGCACCTAATAGTTTAAACTACAAGGCGTATCAATAGTAGTGTTAGTACCACTACTAACAGTAATCGACGGTAACCTACAGGTACCGGTGTCACTGTGTATATTGTATGCTAATAGGTTAGCAATGTGTCTCCTACAACTAGGTGGCAAATACATTGTATTATTTGTCAGTTTGTAATCAGTAATAAATTGATTACAATCAAAATATAAAATAGTGTCACTGTGTCGACAAGTCCTATTATAAATGAACATATTTAAATTATAAATGTGCCTATTTTGCTCATCAGACAAATATCTAGAATAAGGCAGAGCACATAAAATAAATTTACAGTTATTGGTCTCATTGAGATATAACATCAAATGGACACATTCAATTATGTCCTTTTTCCTTACAGTTAAACTATCCCCATACAATAAAATAACAGTTGAACTGGGGTTTATTTTTGTCAATCTAATATTATTAACTAATTGGCTAATACTGGCACCAGGTAAACAATTATTAATTACATATTGATTCGAACACTGATTAAATATACTACCAAAACCTTGACCAAATTTGTCAGAAAATACATAAGTAGTGTTAATCAAATTATTCATACTATTACTACCAACATTATTACAGCTACCTACTGGCTGAGCCACTGAGGGTGTGGGTGTAATAATTTGAGGCTGGGGCAACGCAGAGGTAATTAATGACACTTGGAAGTGACTGCACTATGAAAAGTGAGACGTTCACTGTACATTCCCACAGGCAACTGATGGACATAATGCATGCCCAGGTGGAATAACTTACGCTGGAAATCCCTCCAATTAATCGGATCTTCAACCTATTGGCACCTGTTTTGAAACCCGAACCCGACAATGAGATGGTAATGGAGCAAAGATCATTACTGCAAGATCTGGGAAAACAGATAGAACAGATGAAAGCCGCGACCGCAGAAGACATCATCTCTGATCGGGCGACATACCACGATGTTCACCAACATGTTGTCATATACACATTGGCAGCAGTAGTAGCGACAGCAGGTGGAATATATGTTTACCACCGACTTCGCAAACATTGCACGAATCAAGAGAAACCTGAGACACCACCTATTCCCAATCCACCGCCCCGAAGGAGGTTGACTGCAAGCATCGTGGACAACACAGCTGTATTTGACGTCACAGACGACAGCGTACCGCACTTATCAAGTGCACATACACTCAACAAAGCAACGTCGCCTATTGCGCGTTGTGATTTAATTTTATAAGGCTCGGATTTATTTTCTTGTACATTTTATCTCCTTTTTTAACATTTATTATTTAACAATAACATTTTTATTTTTATTGCCCACACTCTTTCAGTTACTCTTTGTGAGTGGGCAATACGTACGAGCTACGCTGTACATTGACCTTTGTGGTAGTTTGTACGTCACACATTTCTATAGGCACATCAATATTGTTTAGCTGTGCATTCCAGCTACATAGCATTTAAGTAGAACAATAATTATGTAATTATATTCAGTAGCAATAAATCCATCAAGGGAAATCATTCGTCTACTCATTTACATAACATAACATAACGCACCTTACAAGTGCGTATCTTACATAACAAAACCATAACATTTTCACTGTTGGGAGTTACGCCCCAACACAAAGCGTAGTACGTACCTATGGAGAAAAACGGGCAAGAAACTCCATGGACACTCTTTTAAATCGAAATATTGTTACAAAAAAGTGGTTACATCATTCATGTTGTAATTATACATGTGAGAACGATGTAGAAATACGTGCACGTTAAAAGCGTCCGTAATAAAAAGATAAAAACAATTCAGGAATTAAAATAAGCCGTGGCAGCTAAGAAATTACCGGTGCCTACTGACGGCGCCCGTTCACGAACATGACGTATGCATCAGCATCATTCAGCTCACCCATTTTGAAGGGAACTCAATGATCCAATACACACGCCACCACCAGCGACACATTTGAGTGAGCATGACATACTCTCAGCCGCCAGGGCACATTCAAGTCAATGAAAGACGAACCCAGTAAGCATTATAGTGGGTACATAGTGCTCACACATGTGCTATGCAATTATACAGTACGATATACAATGCAAAGATAGATTGTACAACCTTCGTCAGCTCCAACATTATTTTCGAATGCTAATTAATTAGTTTATGCGCCCTTGTGGAGCAGGACCAGCCCTGAGCCAAGCATTTTTGTCAGCGATATAATCCCCCAACTTATAATATGCTTGGCTGTATAGTGTGCGTTTTATACAAGATTTAAATTTGTTTCATTCAGTTGGAGTATGTGGGGAGGTATTTTATTGTAACATTTTAAACAGTACCCCATGAAGGATGAGTCTACTTTAGCCAGTCTGAAACCTGGTTGAACTAATTGGTCCCTATTTCTAGTCCTATTAGTTGTCTTTTACCTCTTTTACTGAAAACATTTAAATGTTTCCTTACAAATCAAAATCAAATCAAAAGGCTGTTTTTGTGAAATGTAAAATGTTTTGCAAAATTCATCATGTAAAAATTAAATAGCGATAATGTATTGATAGTTAATTGTCCTTTTGTTAAACTGGGATAGTTATACCTCTAACTCTCACCTACACCTCTACCTCTATGCATTATAATGCATTTATAATTCAAAAAAGAGTGCAAATATAAAATATATTCATAATCATGACAACAAGTGCAAAGCCACATGGAATGTCATTAAAAGCGAAATAAACAGTAACAATCACAAAGACAACATGGAGAGTATTAAATTCAATGAAACAATAACTACAGACCCTGTACAAATGGCTACTATATTTAATAACAATTATGTTAAAGTAACGCATGCACAAGGGGAAAAAAGCACAAATCAAAAAAGCTTCAAAAGTACGTGTGTCAACTCTATGTTTCTTAGACCAATGGAGGTTAACGAGGTAAGACAGGAAATAATGTCTCTGTCCAACACTAGGTCGGAGGGCTATGATGAGATCTACACAAAAATCGTCAAAGCATGCTGCAATGAAGTGACTGGTATTCTGACGCATTTAATAAACATATCATTTTCACAAGGCACTTTTCCTGAAAAATTAAAACTGTCTTTAATAAAACCCTTATTCAAGAAGGGAGATAAATGTGACATCAACAATTAATGACCTATAACTCTTATACCCATATTGTCTAAAATTTTTGAAAAATATATGTTTAAAAGGTTAACTGACTTTTGCAATAAATTTAATATTATAAGTGACCAACAGTTTGGATTCCAAAAGAACAAGTCCACATCGTTAGCTATTTTTTCCCTCATGCAAGCTATACTTTCAAATATTAATAATAATTTTATAACTACAGGCCTCTTTTTTGATCTATCGAAAGCCTTCGATTTGGTGTCACATGACATATTGCTACAAAAATTGGAAGCTGTTGGTATTAGAGGACCGGCACTTCAGTGGCTGTCGTCCTATTTAAGCAATAGAAAACAATGTGTCATCATCAATAAAAAAAAATGAAAATAATGTAATAATAACATATTCATCGGAATTTAAACATAATAAATATGGCGTTCCACAGGGAAGTGTGCTAGGCCCAATATTATTCCTCATTTATATAAATGACATCATAAAAATAACTAACCATAAATGCGTATTATTTGCTGACGATATTTCTATTAAAGTGACATCTAATAAAAAACTAAATACCATTTCAGAACATGAACTTGACATTAATAATACTATTGACAAATTATTGCATTGGCTTGACATTAACCATTTGATGATAAATTTAGACAAATCCGTTTACATCCAGTTTAATCGATCAAATAATTACAAAAATGACATTAAACTCAATATTAATAAAATCAATGAAGTTACGCGTACTAGATTTTTAGATATAATATTAATAATAGATAAAGACATTAACTGGAAAGAGCACATAGACAATGTTAGTACTAAAATTAATAAATTTGTTTATGCATTAAAACAAGTAAAAAATATCACTAATATAAAAACTGCTGTAATGTCATACCACGCGTACGTCGAGTCGTTGTTGCGTTATGGACTTATAATGTGGGGTAACAGCACTGACTTCCAAAGAGCATTCATCGCTCAAAAAAAGTGCATGAGAGCAATTTGTGGACTTAAGCCCGATGACTCATTTCGACCAATATTTAAAAAACTTGGTTTGTTACCGTTACCGTCACTTTACATTTTCGAAATAATGTGTGTTTGTTATTAAAAATAAGCAACTATTTAAGACTACAAATGATGTCAATCCTCGGAACCGTCGAGATCCATATAAACTGGTGTTAAATGATTTGCCTAGACTGTCTAAATATAATAGTAACTGCTTGGCAATGTGTGTGTTCATTTATAATAAAATACCAAGACATTTCAAAGCTTTAAATACAAAATTATTTAAAATTAAATTTCATAAGTGGTTACTCGAGTGTAGTTTTTATAGTTTAAAAGAATATATTGATAAAAAATGTTGATGTTTTAACGATTGTTGTTGCTTAATTTGTCTTTAAAATTTTGCATGCTATGTTTTATCCTAGCTAAGCATGTTTGTGCCTCAATTTGTATTTAAAACCCTTGTATACCGTGTTTTACGCAAATAAATATTCTTTTCGTACCACTTGCTCAAAAAAGTGACATTCTATGCCACAAAAAGCGAACATAACAATAGTCATTTTTAATCTGTTAAAAACAGGGAAAGAAAATTGTACTGAATTTCATTCATCCTCTAGGGGGAGAATGTGATTTAAATTTGGAATACTTCCCGAAATTTATACTGAACTACATCTGTGTTTACACCATTGAGTTTGTATATAAAGCATTATACATCTTTTTGAAAAAGGAATACGCATTTATTATGCAGTTATGATTATTTTAAAATTACGAAAACCGACGAGGCCGTATGAGCTTGATTCCTTTGCTTTTCCGACAAAAAAATATTAGTCTAGGAATTTGCCGCGTTTTTGTTTTCTTCAAATACATAAACGTTAAGTTTATTTTTATAAATAAGTTAATGTTCTAAAAATACGTTTAATTGTCATTATTTTTAATAAATGCTTATCTCATATTATTATTGTGTTAATTTTTTCGCAAATGGTACGAAAAGTAGAGTATTTTCCTCGGTGATAAAGCTGTCTTAGTCTTGGGTGAACTTACAATCCCTCGCTACACTCAGGACTCGTCTTAAATCCCTCGCTTCGCTCGTGATTTAAGTTTTCAACACCCTCGCTACGCTCGGGAGTAAACCTCGAGTCCTTCATTACGCTCGCGATTTAAATCGTCACCCGCGACAGAAGACACTGCTTTATCCCCTTGGTTAATAATCTACTAATTCTATTCTAACTCTAACACTCTTCGTTAAGTTTTTGTTGTTACGTTTTATTGGTGAAATGGCTACATTTACCAGTGAGGAATATGCGGACTTGTTGTTAGCATATGGTAATGCTAATACCAAAGCGCGTGAAGCGCGAAGAATTTATCAAGTGCTTTATCCTAACCGGCGAGTGCCCTGTTACCAGACATTTTCAAGTAATTACTGGCGTTTACGGCAAACCGACATCCTGAACCTTCAGGAACCAAGAGTGAATGTAAGGCAACACGATGTTGCCATTGATGAAGAAGTCCTTGCAGAGTTTGAAGCGGACCCTACCAAAAGCATCAGACAGATAGCTGCCACATTGAATCTGGGCATATGGAAAATGTGGTCTATTCTCCGGGCATCGGGCAGATGGAAGACATCCTTTTCACTGCACTCCAGTACAAGGTATGTTTTTAACACATTTAAGCCATTTACGCACTGGACGCGATACTAGTTTAATGAATGTAATAGGCACGGGATGGGATAGCGCAATCGAGCGCCGATCTTGCAGTGTTTATTAAAACCGGTTTACGCAGGTAGTGTGCAGGTGTGGATATCCGTACCGCCGATCAGAACAGGCTGAACCGATTTAGAATAACACGCGTGTTAAGTTTAATTGCTACTAGAGTAGTGACATCAATTCTTAGGCATGTTTTTTTTTGTTTCAGGTCTTGAGGACAGTGATTTTGGGAGACGGATCGAGTTTTGTCGTCATTTGCTCCACACCGATGTCGATGATCGGAATTTTTAAGGAGCATCCTGTGGACTGACGAGTCAACATTTGATAAAGAAGGAATAACAAAGCTGCATAATTTACACCACTGTCGTGGGCACCAATGAGAACCCGCATGTAAAACGACCACGGGGTTTCCAAAAGCGATTCAGCGTCAATGTTTGGGCAGGAGTGATTAGCAATAGGCTAATAGGGCCTCACTGCTTGCCAGACCAGATAAACGGGCACAAAAATTTGGAATTCAAAAGAAATTATTTACCTAATTTAGTGGAAGAAGTGTTCCAGGAAGATAGACCCATCGTCTTCCAGCTCGATGGTCGCCCTGCTCACTGGAGTTTAATTGTAAGGGAGCATTTAAACAATTGTTTCTCCAAGTCGTGGATTGGTAGAGGAGGTCCGATTCCCTGGCCACCGCGATCACCCGACCTCACCCCGCTAGATTTCTACGTCTGGGGAAGGGATAAGGAGTTTACTTTACGGAAGTTGCAAGTCGCGACGAATTAATAATCAGAATAAATGCTGCCTTTGACACGCTGAAACAAGAAATGCTGCTGCAAACGACAACAGTCGAAATATGAAGACGATGCCGAGCCTGCATTAGAAATGGAGGACGTCAATTTGAGCAAAATGTATAAATACATTTTAAAATTGAATTTACTTGTTTCATTTTAACAGGTGTACCTACCTACACCAGTTAAAATGAAACACTTAGGTAATTCTTGAATTAACTACTAAGGAGACCTCTCCTTAGTAGTTAATTCAAGAATATACCTTATTCAATATCGTTCATTTAATTTTTACCACGATTACATAATGAATTTTGCAAAACATTTAACATTTCAAAAAAATCGAATTGCATCATTATTCCCGGTTTGAACAAAAATTGGTCGTTTGAACTAAAATTGGTCAATACTCTTATGTTTTTTTTTCAATTAAACAAATAACATCCCATTCGAAAGGCGATACACCAAGGATGTTTCGATGAAATCCTAACTCATCAATCACTTTTAGTTTGTTTTTAATGCAATGCAAAGAGAAGCTTAAAATCATGTTTTACCCCTTTTGTAATGTTTAAAGGACCAAGGGCTTGATTCAGAAAGCGGTACTTCTGGACACGGCCCGCATTATTAGGAAGTTTCTCTCTCTGGAGCCCTGACCGCCGCCGCCGGTAGCTTAGACCCTGTTCCCGATACCGGTGGGCTACTATTTTTTATATTTTTAAATGTTTTTGCTGTCTTTTTGTTTATAAAAATATTTAAAAATGTAATTTTGATATGTATGTAAATGAAATAAAAGATAATAATAATAATTTATTTAATTTAGACAATTATTATTGTTATCCATAGTTTAAAGTTTTACAATACATTTACCTTATAAAATATCTTAAAAAATCAAAACAGGTAAATCGCGAAAGGGATTAATTTGGATTTAAATATTTATGCCAAAAGTCATTAGATATTATATTACTATATTTTTTATTATTATTATTATTTATTATTATTATATATATTTAAGTGTGTTCGCGGATAACTTCGTCGTTTATGATCCGATTTTGATGATTATTTTTTTTGTTGGAAAGGAAATATACCAAGGGTGGTACAATGATAAGGACACCAGGATCTGATGATGGTATCCTAGAGAAATCGAGGGAAACCTTCGAAAATCGTAGCGGTGACTAGGGCGTTTGTTGATTTTCTTCATTAGAAATTTTAAAGGACTACTATTTAATGAAGGTCTGGAGTCGATCTGATGATGGAGCCGAAAGATAGTCGAGGGAACTTCTCAACTATTTACAGCAAGTACCTGGTGTTTGGGCTTAATTAATTTGTATTGAGGAGAACTTTGCACCCATATGGGTTATAAGTGCCATTACAGGTATGATGATGGAGACCATAGACAGTCGAGGGAATTCCTCAACGATTTACAGCAGTTTCCTTTTGTTGGACTTACTTCATACGGTTCCGCCTTCAAACGGACGTGAACGTGTAAGACAATCGTTTCCGAATTGGTGTGGGGGTAGGTACTATAACTAAAAAGTGAGTCGGTGGAAAAAACTAAAATACAGATCCAAAGACACCGACTTTCTAAATTAAAGTTATTTTTTACTTTGTTGTGTTTTTCTTTTGGAAGTGGGTTGTTTTTTTTGTAAAAAGTTTTTTTTACTCTTAGCTTTCATTAGACAGACTATATCAGGGTGTTTCGAAAATGGCCGCCTGAAGGGGGCACTGGCGTTATGAAATTTTTAAGGGGAGGGTTTTACTGAGTGGCTGGATTAACTCAAAATTGGTATGAATAATCTTTAGTTTGAGTTAAGGAAACATCCAAAACTATTTTTTTAAATCCCGCCTCTGTGGGGGCAGTGTGGATACAGTTTATATGAAAAATCTTATTCGTTTGGTTAATAAACTTGAAACTTGGCAATATTTTCCTAAGCAAATGATAAAGATTGGCACTTTTAGTTTTCTAAAACAGCACCTCAGAGACGATAAATTTAGAGGGTGTCAAAGATATTAAGTAAAGGCGCTGTCAGATTAACTCGAAACTCGGTAGTAATATTTAAAACAAAAATAAAAAGTACGTAATTCAGGGTTTTTAAAAACCTACTCCTAACGGGATGGAAAAGGGTAATAAATATGGATTATACTGCTTGCTTAAATTAACACAAAATGGGTAAAATTAATATTAAATAAAAAAAATGAAACAAGTTCTGTCGCGGTGACAATGGAGGGCACTGTTTATTTGAACAATCTTATGCCGTTGATTAATTTACTTAAAAATCGGCCCGAATACTTAATTATCTAAATCATACTAAAAAACTAAAGCTAAAGAGTTTGCTTTTTTATTTGAAGTCGCTAATCTCTGGAACTGCCAGTCGGCTGTGAAAAATTTTACTTGCATTTGATAGCCCAATTCTTCAGGAAGGTTGCAGGCTATTTAATATCACGCTGCGACCCTTGGGAGCTGCAAAGCTATTTTATCGAATTCAGGCCTTACAGTAGATGAGCCCTCAAAAAGGAAGCCTAGAGTAGTAGTTATCGGAGTGCCCTCATCCATGCAAGAGAAGGAAGTTTTCACTTGTTTGCTCCACCAGAATCTAGCTGAAAACTTTCAGGATTGCAGCCTTGATACTTTTTTAACCTCCATTAAGTTAAACCATAAGTCAGGTAAGAAGGACCCGTGCCGGACGGCGCGTACGTGTTCCACGCGCGCCACTAGGGCCTAAGCCTGCCGGGAAAGCGGGATCATCCATAAGGGGTACCGCTGACCCGGAACATAAAGGGCCAAGGAAGGAACACGGGTGGGTTTTAGTCAGTAAGAGTCTGACACTCCCTTCCGCTCCACCCAGAGCGGGAGGGGTCATTTGATGATTTCCCATCCTCAAAAAAAAAAAAAAAAAAGGTAAGAAGGACGCTGAGACCTGTAATTATATTATAGAAGCATGGAACAGTAGAAGTATCTGCAGACATACGTAAAGCCCTGATATCTAAAGACAGAGTGTTTGTTAATTGGTCGTCATGCCCTGTGAGAGATTTTACTCTTGTCACACGTTGTTATAAGTTCCAGCAGTACGGAAATGCGGCCAAATCATGTCGGAAGACCACCCATACCTGTGGCCACTGTGGTGATCAGAGTCACTACATTAAAGAATGCACAAAGAAGGCTGAGGAACCAAAGTGCGCTACTTGCTTGCACTTCAAAGAGCCAAGCAATCACAAGACAAGTGCAGCTGACTGTCCAGCGAGATTAATGGCTGAAAAGAGGTACATCAATTTCTGTTAATTATGGAGATGCCTAAGAGCGTCGTTAATTACGATTTTTTCTGGACCTTGTTATTGTTTTATAATTACAATTATGATTATTAATTTAATTAATGACATAGATAATTTCTCTGTATCTGAATCCCATGTTTGTGACGTTGAACGCTGTAAACAATATATATCTCCTCCCACACTAGTCCACTAACCATACTTGCCCAAAATATTCGCAGTATTTTTAAGAATTTCGATAATTTTAGCATTTTTATACAACGTGTAGACATAAACTGTGACGTTATTGTCTTAACGGAATGTTGGCTTTCCAAACGATGTAACATACCACTTATTCCGGGATATAATCTGTATAAAAGTAAGAACTACATCAGAATGATGGGGTGATAATTTATACAAGAAATCATCTCAATGTGTCTGTCGAGGAAACAAATATGCACGACTGTAACAGATTGTTAATTAAAATTGGGTCAGAATTAGCGACACTTGCCATATATCGACCCCCGTCTTTTAGAAATATAAACAGTTTCACTGACTCTCTAAACGACACCTTGCAGAACTTATCCTCTTTAAAAAATACCGTTTTAATTGGAGATATTAATATCAATATTCTTCCAGAAAGTGCTGACGCATCTGCTGAGGAATACTTTAACCTGTGCGCCGTCCATGGTTTGCTTCCCGCTCACACCTACACATCAAAGTGGCTCCTGTTTGGACCATATAATACTCAAGTCCCATTTTCCCTGCACTTGCCCTTGTAATTAATTCAACAGTAACCGATCACGGTGCTGCCCTACTTATTTTAAATTGTAAATTACCTAAAACAGTCACTCGCACTATTTCTAATTTAAATGTAAATGAACGAAGAAGACTTACGCAATATTGACTTTGTCCCAGTCTACGATTCCGCTGATCCGCAGTTTTGTATGTTGTACCTAATCAAAAATGTACAACATGCAATTAAGAAGAACCCGGTCATATCTCGGCTAAATGATAAAAACTACAACATAAAACCATGGATCACGACAGGACTCATTCGTTGTATGAAAAATAGAGATAAATTGCATATGAAAGCGAAATCTAATCCAGACAATTTAATTTTGGAACTGTTGTATAAACGATATCGTAATTTTTGTAATGATCTTCTAAAAAAAGTAAAAAGCAACTTCGATAAAATTGCACTAGAAAAGGCTGGTACAAACAATATAAAAATCTGGAGTTTTATTAAAAGTGTAACGAAACAAAATCAGTCATCTTCTGGTTTATTACAAGCCCACTAATCGCAGTTAACATCTGCTAACATTGCAAATAGTTTTTTTGTTAATGTAGGAAAGTGTTTGGCTGAAAAAGTGCGAGGCCAAAAATCTAACGAGCACATCATTTATGTGCAACACTGTTTTATCATCCTTTGCGTTGCTAGACACTGGCAAGGCTAAGGTAGAAATTACCATTATGAGTTTGAAAGACGACTGTGCAGTTGGCTGGGATAACATATCAAATAAAATTATAAAACAGTTCAAGCACATTTTGGTACCGCCGCGCGCCGCTAACTTATATTTTCCAAAAATGTTTATCTACAGGACTTTTTCCTGAGTGCCTAAAAAATGCTGTTGTTGTACCTGTTTATAAATCAGGCAGTATAGATCGAGTGAAAAATTATAGACCTTACTGCCTTCTATGTCTAAAATATTAGAAAAAATATAAATAAAAGGCTTTACAATTACTTGGAGGATAACATTTAATTTTATCTAAACGGCAGTTTGGTTTTAGGCCCAAAATGTCAACAGATGATGCCGTACACCATCTGACGGACTATCTAGCACTTTATCAAGAACTTGATACAGGTAACCACACAGTAGGAATCTTCCTGGACCTCGCCAAAGCTTTGACACGGTTTCTGTTCCTATTCTGTTGCACAAGCTTGAAGTCATAGGTATTAGAGGCACCCAGCTGAAACTATTTAAGAGCTATCTAGAAAATCGTACCCAATGTGTAAGGATTGGTAATGTTCTCAGTGATGATAAAAAAAACACGTCCTTTGGAGTTCCCCAAGGAAGTATTTTAGGGCCTACACTATTTTTGATATACATAAACGATCTTTGTAATCTAAACTTAAATCACGGCCAAATTGTTTCATAATATGCTGATGACACTGCCCTACTTTTTTCGGCTGACTCAGAAAAAATTTTTCGATTCAACACTGATTCAATGTTGTTAATAAATGACTTCAACAAAATTTACTAACACTAAATGCAGACAAGACAAATTACTTTTTTTTTTTTTTGTAATTTGGATGACTTAGCAATGTCAGCAATTTAAAATTAATGAATTAATTGTTCAACTGTTTGTTAGCTATTTATTCATTACTATTGTTATTAACTATTTGGCGCTTTAGCAAAACTGTTCGCATAAGATTTAAGTATAGTTGGCGCTTTAGCATTTTTTTCTAAGTATTTTTTTTTATTTCATTTCTTTAGAGAAAATAAAATTGTCTTTATTATGTAATAACATTTGTATTAGAAAAAGGAAGGCATTTTTCTTTCATAAGGTATAATCGTTTTAAACAAATCAAATGATATTAAGTACGTTTTTCTTGGTTAGGTTCATATAACAAAAGTCGGTTTTTTTTTCTAAAATATATTAAGACAACTTATAAAAGAGAGTCACAACAATGTGTCGATAAAAAAAATTATAAATAGATAAATAAAGCTGATTGGTAAAAGCAATGGTTTTTATTTCTAATGCAAATTCCAAAAACAGAATATTGTTACATTCTAAAAGCTTTGCAGTTTAGGTCTATTCAATACATTGACCATCTTTGTATGGAATATATCGCGGCCCGCCCCGGCTTTGCCTCGTTTGAACAATACTTATTAGTAGCCTACATATGTACATCTAGAATAATGTTCCTTTCAAATGGTAAATATTTTTTCTAATAGTTGCAGTAGTTCATAAAAAGCCCTCCACATATACACAAACTCACAAAATTCGCACTCTCCCTTTGTATATTAGTATAGATGACACACCTAATGAGGTCAAGCTATTTTTTCGAACACATACTTAAAACCCATCCACAGATAAGTAGTATGAAACGAATAAAGTAATTATTAATAACATTTAATAACTTTTGCTTGCATTTATTTAGTTATGCCCGTGTACTTAAGCCATTTTGTTTGCATAGCCTCTTTAGTGAATCGCTTCTTTACTACTTCTTCTTCACGGCATGGAACCATCATAAGCAATCGTTAGCAATTTTTCTTTTCAACATTTACATGGTCTGAGTCACTTAAGCATTTTTTTCCAAGAGATGTTGCTTTTACCATTTATAAGCATTTTTCGAAGAATTCGATTCATACATTTGGGGTAAATTAGCAATATTTTCCTGACTAACATTTTCCTATTATTCAAATTATTTTTCCTAAAGCGGCTACTATTTCGCGAAATAGAGATAAATATCATAAATAATCTTTACATGTAGGTACAACAGATTTTTTAATAAAGTTATATTTTTAGATTAATAAAAATATTGGAATAATTAATAAAATCGGAATAAAAATAAAAAAGATATAAATAAAAATAAAAAATCAAAAACTTTTAACCTCATTTCCCAAAAGTACCATTTTGGCGCTTTAGCATTTTCTCCTTTCCACTGACGATATTAATTATTTGTCTATTGTCAACTTTTGATTATTTATTAATTTTATAAGACTATTTTTAGCTCATCTGAAACACAGGATTACCTAGTTCAGGCACGTAAATCTTAGGTAAATAATTTACATTTAAGCAAAACTGTACTTATTTTTATGCCCTGTAATTTTCTAAATAAATATTATTATTCATCTTATAAAAATATTATTATTATAATTATAAAGGGCAAAAAGGCAAAAAGAACGCGAAGGCGAAAACAAAGTAATAGCGCCCGCGGACGATGCGACGTGACGAGACATTTCACGGGGCCGAAGTCGCGGGCAGAAGCTAGCGGTATAAAATATAATTATGTAATTCTGTTACATATTTTAGATTGCGAATACATAAATCAGGGGTACTTAGTGGCACACTCACCGTCTTCCTGGGTGGCGCAGTAGACGGGGGTCGCTGGTGGGCCGAGTCCGGTGTCGGCGCGCGCGCGCACCCACACGGAGTAGTTGGTGGCGGCGCGCAGGCCCTGCAGCGTGGCCTCGCCGCCCAGCCCCGCACGCGCTGTCTGCGCTGCGCCCGCACCACTCCACGCTGCGCATGTCACACCATCACACACGTGGAAACTGTTCAACTGTTCGTATAGTACTCAACAATAGCAACTAGCACGAGCTTACATAACATGGCTAAGTGTAATGGTGCGTAGTGCAGGTCGTACCCGCGGAGCGCGTGCGCGTGCGCAACGGACAGCGGCGCCCAGCGTACGCGCAGCGAGCGTGCTGACAGCGCCTCGCACGATACACTGCCCGGCGCCTCCTCCGGCACTGTAACACGCGAAATCATCGTGTACTCATTCGCAAGCGGAGCACGCTCACAGTAAACACCAGTCTAGAGACCTCCGTCTGCGGTGGTGGCGTACACGGTGGGCGAGTGCGGGCCGGCGCCGGCACGGTTGTAGGCGCGCACGCTGAGCGCGTAGCGCGCGAAGGGTCGCAGGCCAGGCAGCGTGAGGTCGGCGCTGCTCCAGCCCGCCACACTACCGCGGCCAGCGCGCTCGTCTGCACGCTCGTCCACATCGTTCTCTAGGCGGCCCAGCTCGCGCCACGTCGCCACATAACCCAGCAGCTCACCGTTCCAGCTTTCCTGAGGCGGCGCCTGATGATTGTTACATTAAGTTTAGTGCTGTGTGCTGTAGTGTTACTGAAATATTATATGCACGCTAGTGTACTCACCGACCACGAGACGTGCAGTTCTCCTGGATTGGTCGCTCTAACTCTGACGTTCTGCGGGGATGCAGTTGGAGCTGGTGGAATACACGAGTCGTCACAATAGTGAATATATACTTTGTCATCTTTAAGATAAGGTAAGATATTGACCGTTGCTTTACATACATAAACTCACGCCTTTTCTCCGTTGGAGTAGGCAGAACATTTGGAACGCCACCTGCTGCGATCCTTACATACTCCTTTTGTTTCCATCTGAGCTCTATTTAATAAAATTGACAAGGTACAGGCGACAAGCTGACTACACATTAAGGGGAGTGAATTCCGGATTGTATCTGGGGGTAAGGGAGAGCACACAACCAAAAATTATCCATAGCGATGACGGGCAGCAGCGTCATCATTGCGAACGGAAAGATTGGCTCTGCGGTCGCCAACCCGCTTGCCCAGTTTGGTGACTACGGGCATTAAACCTCATATAAAATAAAAAAATAAAATAAAATTCATTTATTTTTAAATTTATTTATCAATACACAAGTTTGCCAATTATATAAGTGTCACTATTGCGCAATTAATTATGTAATAAGAAGTTGATTGATTAAAAAAAAATAGTTAATTAGGTATTTTTTTATTTCATTTTACCAGCGTAAAACGTCGATTTAAAATACCTAATTCTCCGATTGCGCGCACTTCGCATAGATCAAAGAAAGCTGCCGCTCCTAGCCCCCTCCAACAAAACGTAATGTTTATAAGTTTTTGAGTATTATTACTTTATTAGTTCGGTTTCTTACGTTATCGAATGTGCTGGCGTTGTTTTTTCCGTAAAACATTACGTTTTTAAGTATACATACTGTGACTGCGTACTAGTTTTTTTGGTGCCTTTGTGTTACTTGTGTTTTAGTTGCGAAGATGCCATTTCGTGATTATTCTGCGCGCGAATATGTTAACATGGTGTCTGCTACGGTATGACCCATGGAAATTCTGCCGAAGCCCTACGACTTCACGGTATTGAACATACATCCTACCGCGTTTCAGCCCGCAGATTCTCGTATTTTCACTCGGGTATTGCAACAGTTGTTAGACAACCAGCTGATCGTGCCGGCTCCTCAGGGAGCCGGCAGGCAAATGATACCGGCGGCAAAAATGGCGATCCTATCCGTGGTGCGGGAAAACCCACCTTTGGGTGTGCGTACAGCGGAAAAAATATCGCGGAGACGGCGCGTGGCCATCACGCTTGGTACCTACGTGTTGTCCTTGTCTCATTCCACTATGCACAAAGTACTGAGAAGGGATTGGCAACGGCTTTACAAAATTCACCGCGTTCAAGCGCTCGTGCCGGGCAACACTACACACCGTATGGAGTACTGCAGGTGGCTGCTTAGGCAGGACCGAGATTTGTGAACTAGATTATTGTCACGGACGAAAGTACCTTCACAAATAATGGCATGTGGAACCGCCGAAATGCACACTATTGGTGCTCCGTGAACCCAAATGAAACCCAGGAAACGGGCTTCCAGACACGGTGGAAACAGAATGTGCTGGCAGGCATTGTGGGAAACCAGATCCTGAGGCCCCATTTTCTTGCCACCCAGAATGAACGGACCTGCCTTTTTTTTTTTTTTTTTGTTTCCGGGGTGGAAAATCCTCATGGATGTCCGCCGCCCTGGGGCGGGCGACGGGGTCTGTCAGACTCTTACTGACTAAAAACCACCCCGGTGTTCCATCTCACACCTACGCCGGGGATCGCGGGAACGTACGATCCTTCCGCAACCCCCGACTGGTGCCGGCCCGCCACTGCGGGCCTCTTCGGGTCTGTGGGGGGGAGTGAGGTGTTTGACTCCCCCCGTGACGCCTAAGAGGGGCGCGCGTGGAACACTACGCGCCGCCACCTCGGGTCCTGGTGTGTGGGTAGCGACGGACGTCCCCGTGTCCGTCGCCCCTGGACCCATTTAGGGGGGCTGGAAGAGGGCGTTGTCCGCCCTCCGCCGACGCCCGGTGCGCCTTCTGCGGGCCGGGTGAGATGACGAGATCTCCCTCTCCCTTTCCGCAGCCTCCTTCTGCGAGACGACTGTCTCACAGAAGGAAACCACCGCGTCCCAGAACTCGTCGCTGCCGACCATCGACTCGACTACGGCCGGCAGCGACAAGTCACTGCCTACTTCTGAGATGAGGGCACGGCGCGGCTCCTCCCAAGCGGCACACTCTGCCAGCGTATGTCGCGCCGTGTCCTCCCGGCAGTCGACGCAGTGGTGACACCGGGCGTCCGGCTCCCTGTTTATGCGACACAGGTACTTCCCGAAGCAACCATGCCCCGAGAGCACCTGCGTCACCCGAAACGACAGGGAGCCGTGCCTCCTCCCGAGCCAGCGCTCGAGCACCGGCCGGACCGCCTCGATGGTGACGAGGCCGGCGGTAGGGCGTGAAAGCCTGTCCCGCCATTCCGCCACCAGGACCTCGCGAAGCTGAGACCGACGCAGCTCTATGTGTCGCTGCATCGGTCCCTCGCCCCGCGCCCTCGCTTCCTCGCGCCACCGATACAATGACGCGAGTACTTTCGCCTCGAGGTTCCAGGGCGGGGATCCGGCCAGTACGCAAGCCGCCTCGTAGGAGATCGTGCGATACCCCCTGATGACTCTGACGGCCATCGCCCTCTGCGGCTTTCGCAAAACAGCGATGCTGCCGGCCGTCAGGTCAGAGGCCCACACCGGGGCCCCATACAGGGCCATGGATCGCACGACCCCCACGTAGAGCCGCCTACAGACGGCGCTCGGGCCCCCCAGATTGGGAAGCAGCGTCGCAAGCGCGCCAGCCGCGCCCAGCAACTTGGGCGCCAGCCGTCGGAAGTGGGGCTCAAAGTTCCACCGGCTGTCGAGCACCAATCCTAAATACTTCATGGTGGACTCGACAGCGATCCGAGCCCCCCCGACCACGATGTGTGAGCCGGGCGGCGGCGCCCGCCGGGGGCCATGAAACACCATGGCCTCCGACTTGCTGAGGGCCACCTCCAGGCCTAGGCAACGTATGCGGCCCACCACCTGTGACACCGCAGCCGTCGCCAGCAACGCTGCCTCCCTGTGCGAGCTCCCCCGGGCAGTGACCAGCGTGTCATCTGCATAACACGTCAGGTCTACGCCCGGTTGGAGCTCGCCCCTCAGCACCCAGTCGTACCCGATGTTCCACAGGAGCGGCCCTAGGACCGAACCCTGCGGAACACCGCACGACATGCGGCGCTGGTTTCCGCCATCACGTCCCACGTAGGTGACACTCCTCTCCGACAGATAAGCCCCAACGATGTGGCGGAGGTAGGGAGGCACCCGATGATAGCGCAGTGCCTCCCGAATACAACTCCAGGGCAGGGTGTTGAAGGCGTTGGAGATGTCCAAGGATACCGCCAACATCACCCCGCCCCGGGACACCGCTTCCTCCGCCAGGACTCTCACCCGCGACACAGCGTGGATGGTGGAGCGCCCATGCCGAAAACCAAACTGGCTGTCGTCCAGGTCCGGCCCCTCTCTGCACAAGTGGCCGACGAGGCGGGCTGCGATAATACGCTCAAACAGCTTGCCCACCTCGTCTAGCAGCACTATGGGCCGGTACGCGGACGGCGAGTCGGCAGGGCGCCCCGCCTTCCTGAGCAGGACCAGACGACCAGATTTCCACAAAGTGGGAAACTGGCCCCGCTCAAGACACGCTGTGTAGAGTCCTCTCAGTTGGGGCTCAAGCTCCTTCAGAGCGAGGGCTAACACGCAGCCGTGGATCCCGTCGGGCCCCGGGGCCACGTTCTTGGCCCGGAGCCGCATCACGGCTGCCCCCATCTCTGCCTGTGTCACCTCCGGGACGCTGATGGCGTTCTCTCCTGTAGGCTCTGCGGCTGTGGGCACAGCCATCGGTGGCGGACTGTGCTCCGCTCTCGCCGGGAAGAGGGCTGCAACTGCTTCCTCCAGCAGCTCGGGTTGGAGACTCTCCGTAAGTGGGGGCGCCGCGGCTCGAAGTTTCCCTCGGACCACGCGATAAGGGCGCCCCCACGGATCCCGGTCTAGACTCTCCAACATCTCCTCCCTGGCTCGCGTTTTCGCCTCGCCGATGGCCAGCCACAGAGCCTCCTTCGCCGCGCGGTACACCTCATACAGCGCGGCTTCTTCGTCAGGGACCCGACGACGTCTCCTCCGGTATCGGATGTACTGGCGTCTAACCGCCACGCACGCGACGCGCAGCTGCGCAATCTCGGCGGTCCACCAGTACACCTGGCGCCTTGCTGACTGTGCGTGGACCCGGGGCATGGACGCGTCGCAGATTTGCGTCATCGCCCCGCGGAACCACAGCGCCTCCTGCTCGACGTCGACGGGTCCGCTCGTTGCCGACTCCCGGAACCAGGCCTGGACAATAGCGGCCTCCTCGAGAAGCTCCCTGTCAATGCGCTTACGCGCCCAGCGCGGACCGTCCATTCGCGGGGCCATCGAACTGCGGCCGCCGCTGGTCTGGGCGGAGACGTCGAAACGGATGTATCGGTGATCCGACAACGTCTCCACCTCCACGGCGACACGCCAATCACGGACACGGCTCGCGACAGCGGGGCTAGCGAACGAGACGTCCACTATAGAGCCGCCCCGCTGCCGCACGCACGTGTGGACCGAGCCCCGATTTAGGACGGTCAAGCCAGTCGTGACCACCCACTCCTCCAGCACCTCGCCCCTAGCATCGGTCACAGGAGATCCCCACGCCACAGACTTGGCGTTGAGATCCCCCAGCAACAGCACAGGGCGAGGGTGGAGTCGGCCCACGACGGCACCCAACTCGACAAGGAACCTCTCGAAGTCGGCGAGGCTCTTGTTGGGCGAAAAATACGCCCCAACCATACCAATGCCGTCCACGAGGGCGGCTACCCAGCCGTGACCTCGGGACGGGTTGACAAGAGCCCCGCCAATGATGGCCACCAAACCGTCCAGGTCTCCCACCCAGTTATCCCTGGGGGGGACAAAGTACGGGAACGGACCTGCCTACCTCGACCTCATTAATGGTTACCTGACCGACACGCTGGATGGCATGTCAAAGTCAAAGCATTTATTTCAAATAGGCACATATGAGGCACTTTTGAACGTCAAGCCACCTGTTGTTGTTTTTGAACAACACAAGCAGCGTTCAGAGCGAGAAGGAATCCTGGAGCGGGTTCATCAAAATACGCTGACTAGGGCGCTTGTCTGTCTCCGCGTGGGAGTTTGAACCGCAGCTCGTGAGTGTCGAGAGGCCAGGCCACCGATTGTTGATGATGACAGCGATGGATAGTAGGTAAGTACCTACACACACACTATCTTAGGCTATCTAAAAACTAGTGTTTTTACGAGTTTTAATTGAAGAAAATCGTAGGTATTTAGTTGTACATTTATCAACGATAAACGACCAGTACCTACGCGTACCGCGTAGAGCAAAGGGGCGGGGCTTAACTCACACAACAGCACTGAGGCCGTTTGCTTCGGTTCGCGTTACATTGCGCGCAATAAAAAATAGCTTTTTTTTTAAACCTAATAATAAAAGTCGGTTCCCAGCAATAATTTTTGCGCAAAGCTAATTAGTTAGGTGTACAGTATGCGTAGATGACGGCTTTGTGATGTGTCTTTTTACAACCTGTATACCTTTTTTTTTTTTTTTGAGGTTGCGAAGTCATCAAATAACTTCTCCCGCTCTGGGCAGAGCGGGAGGGCGTGTCAGACTCTTACTGACTAAAACCCACCCGTATTCCTTCAGTTGCCTGTGCCAGGGGCTACGGTATCTCTCTTGGACTTTCCCGCAACCCTAGCAGGCATCGGCCCTAGCGGACCCCGTCATAGATGCTGACATCTCTTTGAGGCGCGCGTGGAACACAACGCGCCGTTGACCCGGGCCTAGTCCTTATCGGACGGTGAGCTGTACATTGCTCGCCGTCCGCAAGCCCGCGCCTACGGTGGCCGGGAATCGGCTAGGGATTCCCGACGCCCAGCGTGTCTCCTGTGGCGGCTAGGGGCGTGAGGGCGCGAATTTTGTCAGGCCTTCACGCGTTCCGCCTCCTCCTTCGCGAGCATTACTGCTTCGCAGAAGGAGGTGACGGCTTCCCATGCCCTCTCGCTCCGTACCATGGCCTAGACCAGGGCCGGACGCGAGAGGATCACCACCGCCAATCGCCTGCACGAGGACACGGCGGCGCTGCGCCCAAGCCGGGCAGACCTCCACCGTATGCTCCACCGTGTGCTCCGGGCGATCCACACAATGGTGACACCCGGGCGTTTCCTCCCGCCTTATCCGGAACAGGAACCTCCCGAAACAACCGTGTTCGGTGAGGACCTGCGTCAGGCGGAAGGCAAGGACGCCGTGGCGCCTCTCTAGCCACTCCTCAAAGAGGGGACTTATCGTCGCAATTGTGGCGTGCCCAAGGAATATATACCCGATTTTTATATTTTTAAGAGAAAACAGTAACGGATCGCAATGGTTACATGACGGTCAGTGCCATCTGTCTGTAGTATCTACTCATGTGATTATGTATAATACAGCAAACAATGGATATAAAAATACAGGAAAATAAAGTGCAAAAGTAGGTCCTGCTCATGTCTAACGAAATTGCCAGCAGACCTGAGACAAACCATCACAGATCTAATTTAACTGACGGAACTCGGCCCTGTTTTTACGTACCTATTTATTTTTGGGTACAATAGACACTTTTTAATGTATTTTTGAAAACCCCAAGTGTGCAAAACCATAGGTGCCGAGAAAAAAGTCGCCATAGTTTCTTTCGGGATTTGTGAGATAGTGGGAGTAGTGAAGAAGATCACGTGGTGGGTGTAAATTTGTTTGCAAGTGCTATAAGGCGTAGTGGACGGCGCCCCGCGAATTCTGAATAGTTGTAAAAACAAAAACAACGAAAGTGAGGGCGCCATCCCCTTTTTTTTTTTTTTTTTTTTTGTTTCCGGGGTGGAAAATCCTCATGGATGTCCGCCGCCCTGGGGCGGGCGGCGGGGTCTGTCAGACTCTTACTGACTAAAAACCACCCCGGTGTTCCATCTCACACCTACGCCGGGGATCGCGGGAACGTACGATCCTTCCGCAACCCCCGACTGGTGCCGGCCCGCCACTGCGGGCCTCTTCGGGTCTGTGGGGGGGAGTGAGGTGTTTGACTCCCCCCGTGACGCCTAAGAGGGGCGCGCGTGGAACACTACGCGCCGCCACCTCGGGTCCTGGTGTGTGGGTAGCGACGGACGTCCCCGTGTCCGTCGCCCCTGGACCCATTTAGGGGGGCTGGAAGAGGGCGTTGTCCGCCCTCCGCCGACGCCCGGTGCGCCTTCTGCGGGCCGGGTGAGTGGATGAGATCTCCCTCTCCCTTTCCGCAGCCTCCTTCTGCGAGACGACTGTTTCGCAGAAGGAGACCACCGCGTCCCAGGACTCGGCGCTGCTGACCATCGATTCAACTACGGCCGGCAGCGACAAGTCACTGCCTACTTCTGAGATGAGGGCACGGCGCGGCTCCTCCCAAGCGGCACACTCTGCCAGCGTATGCCACGCCGTGTCCTCCCGGCAGTCGACGCAGTGGTGACACCGGGCGTCCGGCTCCCTGTTTATGCGACACAGGTACTTCCCGAAGCAACCATGCCCCGAGAGCACCTGCGTCGCCCGAAACGACAGGGAGCCGTGCCTCCTCCCAAGCCAACGCTCGAGCACCGGCCGGACCGCCTCGATGGTGACGAGGCCGGCGGTAGGGCGTGAAAGCCTGTCCCGCCATTCCGCCACCAGGACCTCGCGAAGCTGAGACCGACGCAGCTCCATATGTCGCTGCATCGGTCCCTCGCCTCGCGCCCTCGCTTCCTCGCGCCACTGATACAATGACGCGAGAACTTTCGCCTCAAGGTCCCAGGGCGGGGATCCGGCCAGTACGCAGCCCGCCTCGTAGGAGATCGTGCGATACCCCCTGATGACTCTGACGGCCATCGCCCTCTGCGGCTTTCGCAAAACAGCGATGCTGCCGGCCGTCAGGTCAGAGGCCCACACCGGGGCCCCATACAGGGCCATGGATCGCACGATCCCCACGTAGAGCCGCCTACAGGCGGCGCTCGGGCCCCCCAGATTGGGAAGCAGAGTTGCGAGTGCGCCAGCCGCGCCCAGCAACTTGGGCGCCAGCCGTCGGAAGTGGGGCCCGAAGTCCCATCGGCTGTCGAGCACCAATCCTAGGTACTTCATGGTGGACTCGACAGCGATCCGAGCCCCCCCGACCACGATGTGTGAGCCGGGTGGTGGCGCCCGCCGGGGGCCATGAAACACCATAGCCTCCGACTTGCTGAGGGCCACCTCCAGGCCTAGGCGACGTATGCGGCCCACCACCTGTGAGACCGCAGCCGTCGCCAGCAACGCTGCCTCCCTGTGCGAGCTCCCCCGGGCAGTGACCAGCGTGTCATCTGCATAACAAGTCAGGTCTACGCCCGGTTGGAGCTCGCCCCTCAGCACCCAGTCGTACCCGATGTTCCACAGGAGCGGCCCTAGGACCGAACCCTGCGGAACACCGCACGACATGCGGCGCTGGTTTCCGCCATCGCGTCCCACGTAGGTGACACACCTATCCGACAGATAAGCCCCAACGATGTGGCGGAGGTAGGGAGGCACCCGATGATAGCGCAGTGCCTCCCGAATACAACTCCAGGGCAGGGTGTTGAAGGCGTTGGAGATGTCCAAGGACACCGCCAACATAACCCCGCCCCGGGACACCGCTTCCTCCGCCAGGACTCTCACCCGCGACACAGCGTGGATGGTGGAGCGCCCGTGCCGAAAACCAAACTGGCTGTCGTCCAGGTCCGGCCCCTCTCTGCACAAGTGGCCGACGAGGCGGGCTGCGATAATACGCTCAAACAGCTTACCCACCTCGTCTAGCAGCACTATGGGCCGGTACGCGGACGGCGAGTCGGCAGGGCGCCCCGCCTTCCTGAGCAGGACCAGACGACCAGATTTCCACAAAGTGGGAAACTGGCCCCGCTCAAGACACGCTGTGTAGAGTCCTCTCAGTTGGGGCTCAAGCTCCTTCAGAGCGAGGGCTAACACGCAGCCGTGAATCCCATCGGGCCCCGGGGGCGCCATCCCCTGCTTCAAGTCTATTAACTCAAGGAATAGGATTTTCGCACAAACGAAATCCCTCCTTTAAGGTCGAATTTCCGAAAACCCTTTCCTATTGCTCGCCTATATCATAAAGGGAACCCTTGTGCAATATTTCACGCCCCTAGTCCCAGTAGTTTGGGTTGTGCGTTGATATGTCAGTCAGTCAGTCAGCCAGCCATTCAGTGGCAGTGCAGAGGTGGCTCAGGCGGTAGTGGCGGTAACGGCCGCGACTTGCGAGTTGTTGGTCGTGGGTCCGAACCCAAGCAGGCAATTTCCTTTGTGTAAATTATTTCATCACCACTGCTCTCAAAAAAGTAAAGGAAAACATCGTGAGGAAACCGGCATGCCTTAGAACCAAAAATTCAAAAACATGTGACATCCGCCAACCCGCACTGGTCCCGCGTGGTGGATTACAGCCCACTTCCTCTCAAAGAGAGGAGGCTCATTATGATAAAAAATACTATATAATGCGACTTCAACCTTCAATATCTCCAGAACCAGCGGACTCCCAGGTATGGTCTAGTGGAAAAAAATTATCTAAATAATGGGTAGAGTATGTGGCTTTCGGCTTCGGAAAGGGTCTTTTTACAAAGTCAAAGTCAAAGCATTTATTTCAAATAGGTACATAAAAGGCAGTTTTCAACGTCAACATTTACGTTTAAATAGAATGGATTCTAGTCGACCCTTCCAAAAGGTAGTTTCGTATGGAAAAGAATGGACAAGAAACTCCACCGTTACTCTTTTAAAATTTGTGTTAAAAAAAATTGTATACATTAATTATATAATTTTATGTGAAGACAATGCACCTATAATCAAAGTTACCCTACCACAATAGGTAAAAAGAATTTAATAAACGTAGCAATGATAAATAAGTGAATTAAGTGATAGATACATGGTGTTCACATATTTACAAACATTGTAAAAGTATACGATTTCCCAAATTATGTAAACAAGTAATATATCAGTGAGTTTAAGTAATCACAGAATGTAAATCAATATCATAAAAATAATAAACTATAGGTACAATTAAAGTAGCAACAAGTTTAATTTTGTCTAGACCCTAGATTGTCCTATGGAGCTGGACCAGCATGTTTCCAGGCATTCTTATCTTGGATATAATCCTCTAATTTGTAATATGCTTGTTTACACAGTGAACTTTTTATATGAGTTTTAAATTTTCTTTCATTTAATTGCAATATATGACAAGGTATTTTGTTGTAGCATTTAACACAGTACCCCATAAAAGATGTATGTACTTTAGCTAATCTGAAAAATGGTTGATATATTTTATCTTTATTTCTTGTATTAAAATTATGTCTATCACTTATTTTATTAAAAAGATGTAGATTTTTTCTTACGTAAGTACATAATATTTTCAGGAATTGGCAATTTACCGTCATAATATTAATCCTTTTAAATAGTTCCCTGAGAGATTCGCGTTGACGTAGATTATAAATGGCTCTGACAGCTCTCTTTTGCAAAATAAAGATGGATTCAATGTCAGCAGCCCGACCCCACAGTAAAATGCCATACGACATAATAATAATTAATAATAATAATTTATTTATTTTCTCGCCACAATACACATTGAGTACATATTTTTAGGGAACATTTGGATACAGTAAGTATATTGCGGGAGACTGGTGCCTAAACTAGGCTTGGGGCCTGTATTTCAGGACACCAGGTCTCCACCCTTGAGGTTATATAATATTCCAAATCAGACAGTGGTCGCGAGTCAGTTAACAATTATTAAGGTGATTCTAAATCTATATAGTGTTAGTATAGTTAGTATTGTGTGGAGATGAAGGAAAGTGTAGAGTGTGGATTTGTGTAGTGAGTGAGGATGTAGAAGTTTCTGTTGCCTGGACATATAAATAAATAATATTGATGTGAAAAATGAATTTAATAACGAATTTATTTAAATCGTGATCTATACCGAGACAGCTAGGATTTTTTCAGTTTCAAGGTAGTTTAAGTCCTGGATCCAGCTGGTTAATTTCATTTTACATTTAATTTTGTTAAGGTCGTAAATAGGAAGAATCCTGTTAATTTTATTATAGAGATAATGACCTAGGTGGCAGAAGAATCGTTGAGAGAACTTGGTCGAAAGCCGGTTTTGATAACTGTCTACGGGGTCGAATCTGCGTTTGCCACGTGAAAGAGAGGGGGAATATGTTAAGAGGCTATGCTGTTTCATAATTGTTTGTTGTATGGACAGTTGTCGCACTGTCAGGACCTTCGCTTCTTTATATAGGAGGTTGGTAGGGTATCTAAAAGGGAGGCACAGTGAGACCTTCAGGATGGCTCTCTGCGCTCTTTCCAATTCAAGAATAGTGTATTTTGGGGCACCACCCCAGGAGGTGATGCAGTAAGTCAACAAAGATTCAACGAGGGCAAAATACACTGATCTCTTCACCTTATCCTCAGCCACCCGTCTAAGGGTCTTGAAGACATATATTAATTTCCGCAGCCTGCCACTCAATACGGTAATGTGCTTGTGAAAGTTTAGTGCTCGGTCTATGATAATGCCCAGATATTTCACACTATCGGCTTTACCGATTTGAGTGCAAGTATAGGCGGCGCAGCATGGCATCGGACAATTGTGAGCTACGATGGAATGCGGGGTTGTTGAAGAGGAAGGCCTGTTATGTTTTATGGAGAAAGTGACATAGTTAGTTTTTGCAGCATTGAGAGTGAGAATGTTATTTCGTAACCACTCCGATACCATATTGAAGCCCGACTGAGCAAATCCGTAGACATCACTCCACGTGATCGCGCTGAATAACAGGACTGTATCGTCTGCGAAAGTAATTATTTTACCCTCTGGAAGAGTGAGCATACCCAGGTCGTTTATATATATAAGAAAGAGTGTAGGACCCAGTACGCTGCCTTGAGGCACGCCGTAGGTAACTTGGCACTCGTCACTGACGTACTCTTTCATTTTCACGCTCTGAGTACGCCCACTCAGATAGTCCTCAAACAGTTTCAGTTGGACTCCCCTAATTCCAAGGCATTCCATCTTCCGAATCAGTATGGGAACAGAAACCGTGTCAAATGCCTTCGCTAGGTCTAGAAAAATCCCCAAGACTTTACGACCCTTGTCCATGTTAGTGACGATAAAGTTAGTGAGATCATGAACAGCATCGGACGTCGACTTACCGGCTCTAAAACCATACTGAGAGGAAGATAGAAGGTTATTGCTCTCCAAGTAATCAACTAGTCTGCCGTTCATGATCCGTTCAAGAATCTTGGAAAGCGCCGGTAGCACGGCTATGGGTCTGTAGTTGTTGACATGGCTTCTGTCCCCACCCTTAAAGACCGGATGAACAATTGATCTCTTGAATGCTCTGGGAAATTGGCCTGTTTCGAGAGCAAGGTTACAAACGTAAGTCAGCGGTGGAACTATGATAGCTTTGTGTTGCTTAAGGAAACTATTAGAAATTCGGTCCCAACCAATGGCACAGTCATTGCGGAGGCACAGTATTAGTTTTGTCACTTCAGCTTCGTCTGTGGGTAACATTACCATGGAGTGTGAATTATTGCAGAAAGTACCACTTGGTGACAATGCCGACCGACTTACAATTTTTTCAGCAAGGGATTTACCAATATTTGCGAAGAAGTTATTGATTTCGTTAACCGATTGCTTTGGTGTAGTTGAAGTCAATAGCAATTCTGTAGCGCTGTCCTTCTTTTCGACCCTACTCGTTATGCTGTTTATAGCTGTCCACAGATGTTTAGTGTTGTTGCCAGCATCACTGATTTCTTTTTTATCATGGTCAGTTTTAGATTGTTTTAATAACTTGTTGCAGTAGTTCCTATATCTTGAATATGTCGTTTTTAGAATTAAATTCTCAGGGTCATTTTTTTTTTTTTTTTTGGATTATCTCTATGTCGAATGCAACGGAGAAGGCCAGGAGTAATCCATGCCTTCACGATTTTTTTACGGTTCGGGACTTTAACTGTTTTCGTGTTTAACTCAATGACCCGCATAATGTGACTAATTAATATACCTGCCGCTACATGTGGATCATTTGACATATACACCGCACTAAAGTCAACTAGTTTCAGATCTGCGTCTAGCTGATCGTGATTGACTCGATTCACTGTTTTTCTTGCAGTCGATTTAGGATTTTTCTTTGCAAGAAATAATAAAACAGTTTCGTGGTCAGTGAGAGCGGAGTGGGCAACCAAAGTGGTAGCGGGTAAAGTTGTTTTTAGAATAAAATGATCTAGGCATGCAAGTTGACGTGTGGGCAGGACATGTGCTGGCAGGAGACCATGTGAGGCTAATAAATTTAAATAACTATTTTTAGCTGAGTCAAGGCACTGATCGTGAATATTTATGTTTATGTCACCACAAATGATTACATTTCGATAATTCGCTATGTTATGAAGGGTTGTATCTAATGAATTAAGAAAAATGTTAACATCTTTATAACCTGGTGGACGATAAATTGCCAGTAAGACAGTATTGTTGTCAATTTTTATTTGGAGACAATTTGCTTCCAGAAGTGGAGGTTCTTCCACAGAGACCTTAAGGTCTTCATGTACATAGACGACGATACCTTCATTTTGGGTAAGATTTTTAACTGTCTTAAAGTAATTGTAGCCCTCAAGGTTTGGAATGTAGTGCGTGCCAGGAAGCCAGCATTCTGTCAGCGTGACAATATCCCAATCAACTTTTGTTCTAGCGAGTAAGGTGTGAAACCCTGGCATATTTTTAGTTATACTCCTAATGTTTTGGTTGAGAATTTTTAACGACTGATTAGATGGGAAGTTAGGCGGAGTACAATTTATCGAGATCACACACAGATGAGTCAGACACGGAGACAGAATCAATGTTAGTAGTATTATTTTTTGTGTTGTCGAATTTTAATAGTAAAAATTCTATAATAAACCTTTCGGAATGGACCATTTGTTGTGATTTTCATAGAGATAATGCTGTGGAAGTAGCTAAAATAGACCAAACGCGCGGTTTCTACATCTGTTAATTGTCTTATCTTTCTAACAGCATAAGCGGCCGAGCTTAGCCGCCCCGTTAGAGATGTTATATGAGGTCCCCATTGTAATTTCTCGTCTAGCGTGATTCCCAGGAAAACCGTGTGATTAATAAATTCCAGTTTTTCTCCATTCAACACGATGTCACACTCGCTACTTCTAACATTCGGTAATTTAAATTGGGTATCATTTAAGCTATTACCAATTTAATTCGTTTTGTGTTTCTTAAATAATAGGGTTTGTCCTCCAAATAGTAGATCTGTCACCAAAATGTAGTCACCAAACAATGCAAAATCAGTTCCACAATAAATCACCTAAAATCCTGAGATATAAGGTCTAGTACCAAATAAATGTTTTTGTATGTATTATAATAGGTGTGTCCTAATAAGTATTTAAGCAAACTAATTTAAAGAGATCACCAATAGTAGTAGTTTTCTTATTCACCACGGATCGATTGATATACATAATATGTCGACGGTAGGGCTTGGTCGACGGAGCCCCGCTTCGCGGGGCTCCTACTTCTGGGTGGTTTATAAAAAAATAACCACGAAGGGGATGGCGGGGTCTCTCGACCCCGCCATCCCCTTCTAACCTAACCTGTCCGAGTCGGGGTGCCCTAAAGTCCAGATTGCATCCAGTTTCTCCTGGTAATTTGTCTCGGGTATCATTTAAGCTATTACCAATTTAATTAGTTTTGTGTTTCTTAAATAATAGGGTTTGTCCTCCAAATAGTAGATCTGTCACCAAAATGTAGTCACCAAACAATGCAAAATCAGTTCCACAATAAATCACCTAAAATCCTGAGATATCAACCTGGGAACAATTTTTGTTTATCTGAGAACGAAAATATTTCGTGGCGATAGATCTATTTATTAGGTGATACAACTTGATGACAAATATAAATTTTGGTGATAGAAAATATAGTTCCCATTTAAATTTAATGCATTTGGTTTTAACGCACGCGATATATTCCTGATTTTCTTATAAATGTAATTCTAACAGTGCGAACAAGTGTGACAATGTTACTTACTGTTATATATTGCAAATAACAAAGTTAAAAGTGATATAAACTGGAGTGTTAAATTAACTAAAACTGCGACTGTGTTGTGATTAAGTGCATCAGAAACATTACGAACTATAAATAAATGACCGTGAGCAAACTATCAGTTTATGTGATTAACAAAAAAATCTCAGAACAAGTGTGGAAAAAAAAATATACAAGTATGGTATCCAAAGGTCAAGCAAACAATTCAAATCCATAACAAACTTTATAAGCCCAACCCATTAATGTAGAATAGCTGTTGCCGCGCAGTTCACTCACAGTTCGCGTTTCACTACGCGCACGAACCTTTAGTGTTTATTATTATTATTATATTTTGGCTTCTTTTTGAAAAAAAGGAAGTTTCGGAATTTGTTCCGCCACTTCTTCCCAGCCAAAGTGCTGATTCTCAGCCTAGTTTGAATAGGTGACTTTTGATTTTGATTTTGAATGTATGGGGCGGTGCAGCTAAAACTACTTTTCTTAGAGTGGAGAGAGCCCAGAGAGCAACACTGAAAGTAATGCTACAAAAACCTTATCGCTATCCAACAACTCAACTCTACTCAAATCGTAAGGTACTAACTGTTCGTCAGCTCTTCGTGTTGCAATCCGTTCTCAGAAGACACTCTAGCGTCCCACCGTCTGATCTCAACAAACGAACAAATATTCCCCCAGGTACACGACACAAAACCGCTTTTGCTAAACACCAATACTTCACATTAAGTACTCTAGTCTACAAGAAAATTCATAAAGAACTAAATATACTCGATTGCAATAAGTCTTAATTGAAAGCTAAGGTCATGGAATGGCTGTTCCGGATAAGGCGGGAGAGAAACGCCCGGGTGTCACCATTGTGTGGATCGCCCGGAGGACACGGTGGAGCATACGGTGGAGGTTTGCCCGGCTTGGGTGGAGCGCCGCCGCGTCCTCATGCAGGCGATTGGCGGTGGCGATCTCTCGCGTCCGGCCCTGGTCTAGGCCATGGTACGGAGCGAGAGGGCATGGGAAGCCGAAGTAATGCTCGTGAAGGAGAAATGTTAAATGAATGTGAAGGCGGAACGCGTGAAGGAGAGGCAAAATTCGCGCCCTCACGCCCCTAGCCGCCACAGGAGACGCGCTGGGCGTCGGGAATCCCTAGCCAATTCCCGGCCACCGTAGGCGCGGGCTTGCGGACGGCGAGCAATGGACAGCTCGCCGTCCGATAAGGACGAGGCCCGGGTCGACGGCGCATTGTGTTCCACGCGCGCCTCAAAGAGATGTCAGTCAATGACGGGGTCCGCTAGGGCCGATGCCTGCCGGGGTTGCGAGAAAGTCCGAAAAAGTTACCGTGGCCCCTGGCACAGGCAACTGAAGGAACACGGGTGGGTTTTAGTCCCAGAGCGGGAGAAGTTATTTGATGATTTCCGACCCTCAAAAAAATAAAAAAGGTGATGGAATGGCTACATCAACAGGACTATACACAAACTGAATCACTACTAAAATACATTGCCTAATATTTGTTTATTTTGCTTGTATTGCTTCACATCAATATAACACTTCCACTCACTACTCTCATCACACACATACTAACACATCCACACACACACATTCACCCACTCATATTAGGTATTCAATTGTATTTTATACTTTTTTCCTTTTCTTTCTTGTCCTTAAAGTATAATTTATGTTTAAAAGTAAATCTGACTCGAACATTAAGTTAGCACAGTTCGCAGTTTGTATAATCCCTATTTTTAAGTAACCTCACAGCTGAACACTGTCTCTTAAAATACAGGTTATCCTAGTTTAAGAGGCAGGGTTCACAATATCTGTATACAGACTTCTGCAGCGTTAGTTAGCATCTAGTTTATCAGTGTATACTAATGTATGTTTCTTGGTGACATTAAACTATTATTATACAAATTCTATTAAAAAAAAATTCTAATTTTGTTTAATTTCATCTAATGTCTATGTTTATGTAATTTAACCTTATTTTATGATTGTATGTGTAATTACTACTAATAATATAAATAAATAAATTCTTAAATAAAAATAATGTGATGAGCTACCTTCTTCTAGTGTGGTAAACATCAAGGGTTCAGAGTGCGGCGACAGTCCGACGTGGTTGGCGGCCGTGAGGCGCAGCGAGTAGGCAGCGGCCGGGCGCAGCCCCTCCAGCCGCGCGGACAGCGAGACCAGCCCGTCCGCGTCCACTCTGTGTGAACAAACACCTGCAGGATGTAGTGAGAGTACCACAGATGCACGACCAATCATGATTGATGCGTGGTTGTACGGGGACAGCCGCGACGCACAATGGCGCGTGAGCTGCGAAATTATGCCTGGAGGCTTTTATGTTGGAATTAATTTCTGTTTACGTTATAATTTTTTGCTTGAGTATAGTTTTTATTGGTATATTGGCGTGTGCTAGCTGACAAAATGAGAATACTTTAATTTAATGTTTTGTGTTTTGTAATTCTTATTACTGTGCATACCATGGTATAGCTTTACCGTGCTTGCATATTAGAAGTAGCTGTGTTTGTTAAGTCGAATCCGCATTACTTTATGCGTCTAGCCGACATATTCCCACGCAATAGACATGACAATGGTCAACTTTGTTTCCAATCCGCTAAGACGTCCCTTATGCGCAAAATTGTATTCTGTATGGCTCCGGTCATTTATAACAAAGTACCTAAAACTTGGAGAGAACTACCTCAATCTATGTTTAAAAATTGCATTTTGTTGATTTACTCTATAATTTTAATAACCCATTAATAATTAAATATGACAACTTTTAGTATTTTGTTAATTTATTTTTTAATTGTATAAATTTATAATTTTGCGCGTCACGTAGTGACAAAAATGTTTGCACTTAATTAACTTTAACATCTTGTATACACTTTCTATGTATGTACACACACATGTTTAAGCAAATAAAAAATCTTATCTTAACTAGCATACATTTTTCTAATTGAACAAACAGCTGTGCTGCTGAGGAGTTTATTGCACCATGTACAGCGCGTAGTACGTAATCGAGTGTACACTCGATCTCGTCTTGTGTTCACCTGTCGTCCGTGGGTGTGCAGCGTGAGGTTGATGGCATAGCAGCGCGCCAGGGCTGCGGGCAGCGGATGCAGCGCCGTGTACAGCGCAGAGTACGTTTGCGAGTGTATGTAAGTAAGTGTTTACCTGTCGTCGTGGGTGTGCAGCGTGAGGTTGATGGCATAGCAGCGCGCCAGGGCTGCGGGCAGCGGATGCAGCGCCGTGTACAGCGCAGAGTACGTTTGCGAGTGTATGTAAGTAAGTGTTTACCTGTCGTCGTGGGTGTGCAGCGTGAGGTTGATGGTATAGCAGCGCGCCAGGGCTGCGGGCAGCGGATGCAGCGCCGTGTACCGCGCAGAGTACATTTGCGAGTGTATGTAAGTAAGTGTTTACCTGTCGTCGTGGGTGTGCAGCGTGAGGTTGATGGTATAGCAGCGCGCCAGGGCTGCGGGCAGCGGATGCAGCGCCGTGTACAGCGCAGAGTACGTTTGCGAGTGTATGTAAGTGTTTACCTGTCGTCGTGGGTGTGCAGCGTGAGGTTGATGGCATAGCAGCGCGCCAGGGCTGCGGGCAGCGGATGCAGCGCCGTGTACAGCGCAGAGTACGTTTGCGAGTGTATGTAAGTAAGTGTTTACCTGTCGTCGTGGGTGTGCAGCGTGAGGTTGATGGTATAGCAGCGCGCCAGGGCTGCGGGCAGCGGATGCAGCGCCGTGTACCGCGCAGAGTACGTTTGCGAGTGTATGTAAGTGTTTACCTGTCGTCGTGGGTGTGCAGCGTGAGGTTGATGGCATAGCAGCGCGCCAGGGCTGCGGGCAGCGGATGCAGCGCCGTGTACAGCGCAGAGTACGTTTGCGAGTGTATGTAAGTAAGTGTTTACCTGTCGTCGTGGGTGTGCAGCGTGAGGTTGACGGCATTGTTGCGCACCTCGGCGGCCGGCAGAGCGTGCAGCGCTGTGTACAGCGCGCAGTACGTGTGGCGCGCGGGGGGAGGCGCGGCCCACACCAGGCGCACCCAGCGCGCACCCACGCCTCCCAGGCGCAACCGTCGCGGCGCCGGGGGCGGCTCTGTCGACGTACTCAAACGTCATTTCATACTACGGGGATGGCTAACAGATACAAAAGTGAAAAGCTCCTCTCAATGTGTACAAGAGTTCACAGCACGACGCAGCACTGCACTGACCCTCCACGTGCAGGTACATGAGCTGCTCGCTGCGGCCATACGCGTTGTGTGCGTGGCAGCGGTACTCGCCGGCGTCGGCGCGCTCGGCAGCGCGCAGCTGCAGCGTGGAGCGCAGCCCGCCGGCCGCATGCGCCTCCGTCACCGCCCATCTGAGACACACTCACTAATGTAGTAAGGAACTGCTGCTAAAACAGAACTCTGTCCTATTTTCTTTGAAAAGGATCGCGGTGGTTTGACCTTCATAGTCTTTTTTTAGAAGAAAGCTATAAACTCATACTCAAAGCATTTATTTCAAATAAACCAATTACAGGCACTTCTAAATTGTCAAGGGGTCGGTCAGTCAGAAAGATGAAGCTAGTTGCCCATTCCAAAGCGTAGTAGGAATATCTAGAACAGTGGTGGCCCAGTAGTAACGGCCCCGACATACGAGTTGTACATAATATGTAGGTCGTAAATTCGAACCCAGGCAGGCGCTTTACTTTGTGTAATTTATTTCATAACTACTGCTCTCAAAACGGTGAAGGAAAACATCGTGAGGAAATTGGCATGTCCTAGAACCAAAAATCCAAAGACATATGAACACATCAACACAACAACAACAACATACAACATATCAACTGAACCCGCACTGGGCCCGCGTGGTGGATTACAGCCCACTACCTTTCACAGAGAGAAGGCCTGTGACGCAGCAGTGGGAACGTTATAAGCTGATTATGCTCTATCGAGAATGTAGTACATTAGTGGAGTGTGACCTGTAGGAGGCAAGGTCAAGGCGCGCGCCGCGGTGCGTCCAGTGCACCAGCAGCGGCGCGTCGCCCCGCGCTAGGCACGCCAGCGCCGCGCCCTGCCCGCGCACGCTCGACACGTTGCCGCCCGAGCCCTCGAAGTGCGCTGGCTCTACACAGATTTAATACTACTCATTTATATGTACAGCAAAATTAGATATTATATATACGAGTATGTAGATACTTTAGTCCTGCAATAATATAAACACATTCACAGTTAGGATTCACATACTAACAAAGAGAGATTACGATCGGTTACCGTGCACAGTGACATTGACGTGCTTGAGCAGCGGTGACCCCACTTGGTTGTCGGCGACACAGCGGTACACGCCCTGGTGCGCGCGCGCCACCGTGCCCGTCGCCAGCGAGCCGTTGTGCGCCTGCACCCTATCCGCGCCCCACTGAGTCGCGCCCACCTGCTCCCATTGCTCGCTTTCGACGCCCAGAGAACCTCCCTCGCCTGTTTAACATAAAATGTCCCGCAATAGATACTAACTACAAGAGGAGCTCAGACTTGGACAAAAGAGCGACTGACCGATACGTCTGTACCACGTGATGGAGGGCGCGGGGTAGCCCTTCGCGGCGCACTCCAGCAGTAGAGGAGCCCCGAGCAGCATGGCCGCGTCCAGAGGCTCCGTGGACCACGTCGGCGCAACTGTGATGGACATTATCATGAGAACAGGCTGCACAGGTGACGACTGCGCCCGAGACGGGCCGCGGCCGCACGCACTCACCCTTGACGCTGAGCGTGGCGGTGTAGTTGACGGCGGCGGCGTGGTTGGACACGCGGCACGTATAGGCGCCGCTGTGCCGAGCCGTCAGATCCGAGAACATCAGCAGGGAGAACTCGTTCAGGCTCTTCTCTTCTATCTACACAATCACACATTTTACCGCCTCGTATACATTTCACGTGCACGCTCGATGTACTCAGATTCTGCTACTGCATATACCTGGCACCTGTAGGTATATAGGTATATATATATATATATTTTTTTTTTATGTACCCGACGCTTCTATTAATGCGTAGACTATGTACTATGGTCACCTAAACTGTACACATACAACGTTATCATAAATACCTTAGCTATTTTAACAGAACCTCATTTAAAACAAACCTACTTAATTTGCTATTTTATTGTTATTGATTATTTAGTAACGCAAAAACAATCAATTAAATACGTCCCGAAGTTTTCCAACAAAATAGCGAAGTTTACTGTCACCGCTCGACGCTTCGTAAAAGTACGTACAGCGATCACGGACCGACTGAATGGCGACCGATCGTAAACTTGTGCCGTAACGTAAGCCATGCAATTATCTTACGTACACGACATACGTGTATGTCAGGTGGTCCAATTATTCCTTCATACTTTTACGGGCTTAGGTTAGGACTACTTAAGATCGTCAAATTACTAATTATATTTTTCTCTGTATTCAGGTGCATTAAAAAAAATATATCATTTAATGTACAATATTTAAAAATCAAGATAAAAACGAAAATATTAAGTCTTTCAAACATATTTATCTACTGCAATAATCGCTCAAAGTGAAGTCCATTTCTGTCACGTTTAATTGCGTTTATCCGTATAGTCTATCAAGCACTTCTTTATCACTTTTTACAGTGACAAAGGAGAATGGGCAAAATCGTACGGCACTTGGTCTATCAGCGGCCAGGAACATTTTATTTTTTTTTGGTTTAATATCACCCTACAATAACGGGTTCAAGAAGTTTTATATCTGTAGTGTCATTATTAATGGAACTAAATACATTTTTATTTTAGATATGTAAGCCTGTGATTTAGCGTATTAATTACTAAGATTTAGTCTTAAAAATAAGGAAATAAAATAAAATGACTTGTTTACTTCAATACATTTATTTTACATACATTTACATACATAAACTCACGCCCTTTTCCCATGGGGGTAGGCAGAAACCACAGAACGCCACTTGCTACGATCCTTACATACTCCTTTTGCCTCGTCCACATTCATACATTTAATGTACAATAATAGCACTGAGTTCTGATGCCGGTAATAAAATATCCTCGTCTTGATGTCTAGCCCATGCCAGATACCACACTACACACATAACGTGTGCGCAACAACCGATTGTGCGCCTTCCACTCAAACAACTGCAATAATAATGAGCAATTGCTTCTCTATTTTGTCTTTGTCGGTTAATTACAATATAAGAATAATATATTCTGGACCTTACATGTCTAGATTGTATTCGCACACGTAATAACCAAATATCTTCTTCTTCAATAAAATCTCTGAGCTGACTTATTTGTCGCTCCCGGTATACTTCGATATTGTATAAGCCTTCAATTAAGTGTTCAGCGTAGTAGCTGCGAGCCAACTTGATTTGGTATGTGCCAAGTGCAAACAGAATTAGGTCTTCTTCAGAAAAAACCGGAAAGTCTTCAAAAATAGGTTGGTCGCTGCTGAGTCTTTCAAATGATGCCCTCTGTCTATTTATGTTATGACGGATAACATAGTCCGCTAAGAGGTTCGGTATTTCAAAACGTTCATTAATTATATTTACGAACGATGATGCATGAATACTATCTTGTATTGGTGTTTGGAACGCATTGATGAGTGCCGCTGCGTTTTGAAAGTCCTCAAACATGTGACTTAAGGCGCGATTAAAATATTCTTGCCTAAACAATTTGAAATCTCGCTTGAACCTGCCATTTATAACTTCCACTACCCAGCGGCATAGAGTTACCAGCCTAGTTCTATTGGCCTGTTCAGTAGTAAGCTGGTCTGCACCGCGGTCTTTGGTTTCTGGCATATAGGCACTGTAGTTGCATCGCTCCAAATCGCCACAGACGTCTCTAAACCCACGATCTAAAATGAATATGTCGCCAGCCCGGTAAAACCAGTGAAATGTGCCTTCTTCGTCATTTATAATTCTTTCCAAAATACTGGCATCTGAGTCGGTAGCAGCATAGGGCCCGCAAACATCAATTATATGCCCATCGGAACACACCATTAAGAACGGTTTTAATAGATTTTCGTATTTGTGTAGACTGTAGGTCTGTCGCTGGAACGAAAAGTTGGAGCTCTTCTGTATATAAATATATGTTCCATCCATGATTGTTACTGCCTTCCTTTCTTCTGGAGAAGACTCGGGATTTCCAAATAACGCGTTTGGTACAATAAGATTACGGTCAGCGACCATTCTTCTATTTAAATGGTCGAGTCCCAGGTGTCGTGGCTTAAAATCCAGAGATATAGCATCACGCGCGGTTTTTAAATGCCTTTCTAGAGTCCTTCTACTTATGTTAAAGAGCGTGGCTAATCTCTCGTTGCTATCACCAGTTCGCAACTTCATTAAATAAATGGCTAGTTTTGTTTTGGCGTTTGACTCAGACAAAGAAGGCGTTTGTTCCAAGATTGTATTGAATTGATCTCTGCTAACGCCCAATCGAATATGAATCTCATTAGGATCCATATTTGCAATATCTTCAAAGTCCAGAATATTTTTATTTAAAACAGCTTTTTTAAAAAGCTCTAGTATTTGCACAAAATGAGAGCTGTTAAAATCATGTCTGAGATTTGGACTATCAATGAGCTCTTCCCAATCATTTGATGTTAAATGTGCATCACATATTCTGGCACTGTCTGGTATGAATAAGTTAGAATGTAACATAAGAGTAATCCTTACATTCTCAGGCATTCGACGACGTGAAACACTACGGCATCTGTCAAACATACAGTTTGCCGAGGTGCTAGGCACTCGTGAATATTCTTCCACTTGAAGAACACATTCGTGCGGGGCAGGGTTATTGTTTGGCTGCACAGCCCGTTGAGCTCGTTGCCAACAGGGTCGACAAACGTATTCTCGGCCGTTGTATTCAACCTGAAAAGGAAAATAGTTTATAACATAGTATTTAAAACTCACAGCAGTTTCAGTTAAATCATGTGTTGTATAGTAGAACATGCCGAGCTCTTTTTCAACGTGACGAATGAGTCATGCTCATACGCATTGTTAATGAGTGGTTGGCCTCTATTATATTTCGAAGCTAGATAACGTTGGCTCTGTTTCCATATGCACCATGTGTGTAAAAGAGAGAGAAGATCTGTTTTGACTATAACTTAAGTATTGTTAGAAAAGAACCATACGCTTAAGGAAATAACATAATTCACTAAAAGGACGTACATAAAAATACAATCAAAACTGTAACGTGGACTTTCAATAAAGAGCCCACACTTCACCCAACGATGTGTCGCATATGCACATCGTGACACAATATTATGAGGCCATCACCGCTATAGGGTGCGTACATACGGGTAAAAACAACCAAAAAATAGTCTAAAAATACTTACTTGCTGTGGAGCTATAGCTTCAATAATATATTGAGCATTGGCAGCATTTTCCTCAAAAAGAGCATGGGTTATTTCTAACCTTCTTCTATTAACCACTGATCGATTGCACAAAACACATATAGGTCGATTTTCTGCCATTTTTCAATAATGTTCCGTTGGCGTACACAAGTCCAGAGTCCAAGTACACAAGCACAAACGTACAGAAGTTCAGAGTTAATAGCCAGGTTATCAGGTTAGGAAGAAACACAGTCCAGAGGGTAGCCAGGGTCAAAACGTTTGAAAAAGAATCCGTAGATGAGCGCACAGTACATAACGTCACAAGGGTAAGCGAAGGACTGCGCCGAGTGACGCACACGCACCCCACACCTCGGCTCTTTTGTTTGCACTCGAAGCTGATTGGGCCGTTCGAACTCAGGTAGTCCATGTAGTAAACCCATTGTTGAGCTGAGTCTTGTAAACGGTATGCTGACAACGTTTTGAAATACTTTTGAAGACATAAACTAATGTTAATAAGTATTTTATAAAATGGGTTTGCACATTTTCATGCACTTATTATCTAAGTATTTTACCTATATGTATTTTTTCTTCTAAATGAGCTGCAATGTTACGTTCATAGTAAAAGTTAGTCCTTAGTAATAGTACTTTCATTTAATACCTATTTCGTTGTTGGCCGCTCATAGACCATTTTGCTCTTTCTCCTTTAAGCTCATTCACTTTGCTATAGTATCCAATTTTCTTAGAGTAATCGGAGAAAATATTACGACAAATGTATTTTATAAAAATAAAATAAAGTTTACCTTTCGTTTCTGTTATCGGTTCTGGTTTAGGGAAAAAAAACGCTAAGGGATTCAAAATGACGTACGTGTATTCACAGTTGTTACATGGCAATAATTCCAACCTGCAAGTTAGGTGGCAGTGGTGCGCCGTCCTTCAGCCACGAGAAGTACATCGGCTTGTCGCCGGACGACACGCCGCACAACACTTGCACTGAGCTGCCCTCCGTCAGCTCCGAAGAAAATATAAACGGCGATATTTTTGGTGGATCTACAAGCAAAACGTATTATGCTTTATTGAAATGGTTTTTGAAACGACTTCGCGTTTCGTAAGGAGTACTGACTGCGGACTTGTATGTCGACGTCGCGGCGCGCGGCGGGCCCGGCGGGCGCGGTCACGGCGCAGGCGTACAGCCCCGCGTCCGCCACCAGCGCGGGCGCCAGGCGCAGCGCCGCGCCGCGCCCGCTCACCCGCCCCGCGCCGCCCAGCGCCACGTCCGCGCCGCGCCGCCACCACGAGACCGAGCTGATACACATTACCAAACATCATTTTAGCTCAGAGAACACACACGCGTTTGCTGCAACTGCAAGGCCTTAGTGTTTGTCCACCGCAACCGTCACCGAGAACGAGATGACGGCGACGAAGTATAAGATAGAGATAAGATGTCTGAAGTATGTAAGCGGGTTCTCATTACTGACCCACACTTATTTTCGAACTTTCTTGAAAGTCATGTCCCATTAGGTTCATGACAAACATCTGTTCAGATCAGAACAGAGAGTCAGTAACCATTCAATGAAGACATTATAATTTTTTGACATGTCAAGGTATTATAAACTTCCTCGTTTCGTGAATTTAGTTAGGGACTAGTTTAATTGTATAATGTGTCCAGAGCCTATCGCAAGTGTATTAGAGGAATCATCCTAACAAAATGCACCTCTATGGACCTGATCGGATATCCGGCGTAGGGGCAATAGATGGTGGCGTTGGCGCCGGCCACCACGCGTACCGGGCCCAGCGCGCGGATCGACGGCGGACCTGCGCACAACACAACACTCATTGACAAACCGAACGGTTGTGACGTTGCAAAAATCAATATATAAAGCAACTAGTAGCGACACCTTTCGTGGGTCTGCTCAAGCTCGTAGGATGATGGTTTCTATGAAATTGTGTCATACGAACTAAATACATGTTTATTAATTATTTGAATTAAATAAACATAAGGACATAATTTCCCACATTCTACTGTTATACAACGTCTATTAAATTCAAAATGACTAATAGATGTAGATTCTATTTAGTCTGTGGTTTTTCCAAAAGGATTATCGTCCTGTCAAAATGGTGAAAGTTTTTTCCCCTCATGGCGTGACTACGAGGAACACGCTTTGGCAGAGGGACCAGTTCTGGGATGACCAGACTGTGTCCAAATAACCCGATGGGTTTTGTATAAACTAATTGAACCTGATCCTTATCTGGCTGATTATGCTAGCCTTCTTTCCTCATCATTAAGATCCCTAATGCGAGGATAGACGTAATGCCTTGGTGTAGCCCCGTGGTCAAATGATTTGAAATTGACCCGGGTGCGGCCAATTAAGAGGTTACCCCATAATGGTGTGGCCATCTGTTATTGAAGAAGGCCTTACTGAACCCGATAACGGTAAATGAGGGAAGTTCGCCACTCCAGGTAACGATAGCGTCACCGTCTACCCGTGGGTCGCGTTAATCGTGGAACACAGGTATTATCCTGTGTTTGATGGCAAGGGTTTTGATTCTTGATATACTGAGAGAAGACTGAGTTTAAACTAAATTAGTATAATTCAACCTAAGAGGGAGTTAGGCCTTTTGTAAGAACTAGGTAGTAAGACCAGTTGTTATAAATTATTGTGTCTCTTACATAAATGATAATTTTCTCTATGTGAGCGCAATCATAATACGAGTAGGTCGATACTTATTCGATTGAGCTAGAAGTTATAAAGCAGTTCATCTCACGTACCTACTCGTTAAAACGACACTAGAGTTCTTGTCTTAGTCTCATTGCAGGTATGTACCCCGATACAACTAATAACGGAGACCTAGTTTTGTCGGAGTGAACACCTAAGTGTGTGGGAAGGGTTTGGTTAGTGGCTCGCCACAATTGATTTTTTATTTATTTATTAATTATTTTTTTAGGTTAACCAACAATTGTTTACACTATATACATTTCTGATTTAATGATTAAAGTAACATTTACAAGTGCAACAATTAATTACAGGTTAACACCACATGCACAGAAAACGGCTTCATATAACATATTTCTGATGTTGTTATACCTTCATTTTCTGTGTTTCACAAATTACAATAAACTTTGTATTGTGTAAGAAGGTACTTGTTTAATTAAATCTTTCCCGTACAGCTTATACCCTATAAATTTACTTTAGCACGGTGGTGAGTAGTATATAATACTATATTGAAACCAGCAACATCTTGTTTCCTAAAAATAACATACAACTATTTATTTTAACGGGTTACACGGTGCGTGAGTATACACTATTATGTTACACGGTGCGTGAGTATACACTATTATGTTACACGGTGCGTGAGTATACACTATTATGTTACACGCTGCGTGAGTATACACTATTATGTTACACGCTGCGTGAGTATCCACTATTATGTTACACGGTGCGTGAGTATCCACTATTATGTTACACGCTGCGTGAGTATACACTATTATGTAACACGCTGCGTGAGTATACACTATTATGTTACACGCTGCGTGAGTATCCACTATTATGTTACACGGTGCGTGAGTATCCACTATTATGTTACACGCTGCGTGAGTATACACTATTATGTTACACGCTGCGTGAGTATACACTATTATGTTACACGCTGCGTGAGTATCCACTATTATGTTACACGGTGCGTGAGTATACACTATTATGTTACACGGTGCGTGAGTATGCACTATTATGTTACACGGTGCGTGAGTATACACTATTATGTTACACGCTGCGTGAGTATCCACTATTATGTTACACGCTGCGTGAGTATCCACTATTATGTTACACGGTGCGTGAGTATACACTATTATGTTACACGCTGCGTGAGTATCCACTATTATGTTACACGCTGCGTGAGTATACACTATTATGTTACACGCTGCGTGAGTATCCACTATTATGTCACACGGTGCGTGAGTATACACTATTATGTTACACGGTGCGTGAGTATACACTATTATGTTACACGGTGCGTGAGTATACACTATTATGTTACACGGTGCGTGAGTATACACTATTATGTTACACGGTGCGTGAGTATGCACTATTATGTTACACGCTGCGTGAGTATCCACTATTATGTTACACGGTGCGTGAGTATACACTATTATGCTACACGGTGCGTGAGTATGCACTATTATGTTACACGCTGCGTGAGTATCCACTATTATGTTACACGCTGCGTGAGTATACACTATTATGTTACACGGTGCGTGAGTATGCACTATTATGTTACACGGTGCGTGAGTATGCACTATTATGTTACACGGTGCGTGAGTATACACTATTATGTTACACGGGGCGTGAGTATACACTATTATGTTACACGGTGCGTGAGTATACACTATTATGTTACACGGTGCGCGAGTATACACTATTATGTTGGAAGTTGGTATTTTTAACACGCTTTTATTAGCTTGGTATGTATCGTTTTCATCCCCTTCGAAACGTCGGATTGATTTGAAGCTTCGCACACTTATCAAGAACCGATGACAATGCAATAATTTAAATAGTTTGTCCTATCCTTGCCAATATCCTCAGGGTTAACGATGTTTTCATCCCTGAAACCCGGTAGTGTCTTTGTGTCAAGTGCACGTTTAGAATAAACTTTACGAAGAGGGAGCCTGAGAAACGGCTACACCTCCAAGGAAGGCAGCAGGCGCGCAAATTTCCTATTTCATAGTTAAGTTACCGACTTTGAATAAAATAGTGTGTACTATGGTTTTCCAGCCACGTTTAGAGACATGCATGGTTAGACCTTTGAGATAAGCATGCGACTACTCGTAAGAGTAGTCAGGGAGTTATGTACGCCATGTAACTACTGTTGTTAGCTTTGTATTGAGACATTCACGGTTTGATCTTTGACAAGAATATGACCAGCTTAATTTTTTCACCCGTTATAACCCGGCTAGCCACAGAACCGATCATGGATAGTTGATAAGGCAGACATTCCAAAGATCTGCCGTAGGCACTACGGTTATAAAGAATCAATTTAATTTAACATTTTAGAAAATAGTAATTTATTCAAAATTAAATATAAAATAGCGAATTATAAGTAATATAATATATAAAATGAAAGAAATTAGTTGAAATGATATATTATTATGTACATGTGTATAGAATTGAGGCTATATCGTTGATCGCACACAATGCTTACGGTCAACGATATAATATCAAACTCCCACACTCACACACACATACACATACAACAGTATAAAATAGAAAGAGACAGTAAGAAAGAGAAAGAAAGGAAGGTCGCTTGGAGGGGCATAACTCTTTTTCGTTACGGGACGATTTCTGCCAGTTCAATCTACTGTAAGCCACGTAAAAGAACAGCGTTCCAAAAAAAAACACTTTAGTAGTTAGCTGCACTAAAAAATAGAAAATAAATAATAATTAAAAAAAACCTACTTTTGTAGATAACCAAACTAAAAAGTAGAAAATAATGTTCAACAAGTAAAAAATAAGATTCATCATCTGCCTAGCCTTTTCCCAACTAGGTATGTTGGGGTCGGCTTCCAGTCTAACCGGATGCAGCTGAATACCAGTATTTTACATGGAGCGACTGCCTATCTGACCTCCACAACCCAGTTACTGGGTAATACAATACCCCTTGGTAAGACTGGTTGTCAGAAAGATTGATAAAAAATAAGATTGATTAACAAAAAAAAAAAAATATGTAAAAAAGCGTGGGGTGCTTTAACAGATATTTTCATTATGACGCTAATTTTACAAATATTTACAACAATAATAGACATCAAACACTCCACGCTTTTTTACAATAAAATATTTATTCTTATTTTAAACTTATTGAAAATGATTTTATACTTTTTAGTTCGGTTATCTACAAATGCGTGTTTTTTTAAAACTATTATTAGAAAGCGTAGTCATCAGTGGAGTAGATACCGTATACGTTGAGCCGGGCGGAGTGCTGCACGTGTCCGAGTGAGTTGTGCGCGCGACACGTGTAGCGCCCGCCGTCCTCCGCCACCACCGCGCTGATGTTCAACGTCGACACCACGTCGCCATTCAGCGACGTCTCCTCGTTGATGAAGTATCTGCGGATCGATAACTATATAGTTTGGAGGCTGCTGCGCGTGCTGTGTGTACTACACAGTGCCACGCACCTGTGCTGCGCACGGTAGCGGTCGAGCGGCTGGTCGTCAAGCAGCCAGGCGAGGCGCGGCGGCGGCGCGGCGGACGCGGCGCATCGCAGCGCTACAGCGCCACCCGGGCGCATCGCCTGCTCGATGAACGTGTAGTGCAGCTCCGGCGCCGACTCTACACAATATTCTATATTTTATTGCGCACCTAGCAGAGCTGTTGCTTGCGGTTTCACTCAAATCATATGAAAGTTTGTTTATGTACCCGGACAAGTATCCTACTTATGTTTTCTTCCCAGACATTGCCTCTGCGTGTGCAAAATTTGCTCAATCGTTTATTCGTGTTGGAGCAACCAACATCCAAACTCAGAACCTTTCACAACATAATACAAAATGACATAATGAAAAACCAAACCAAGTTGGATCTGGTGATGGATACTATCATAGAGGGATGTGTCAGCGGGGATGTGTGTCAGCGGGGATGTGTGTCTTGTGTATGGTGTTCACAAATGTAGAGTTTTATTAGACAACGTTCTGATGCCATATGCGAGTATTTTATTACCGAGTGATTTTTTCATTTAGAGGAGAACCGTCAAAACTTTATGAAAGCTGGTCTAAGTACCAATTACAACCACACGTATGCCCTTAGATAAGTACCTATTTAAAAATAATACAATGCTACCGATTTCCTTATCACAAACTTCTCTAAAGTAGACTAAAATTCATCAAAATTTAGCTTATTCCTGTCAAAGGACGATTCTCATTCTGAAATTGACTAAAGTGACACAACTTAACTATAATATAGTTTGACAGCACTAAAGTCATATAGGGCTGATTTTCCATACTCAGGTATCTTTTGTCTGAGGAATAAATACCTACTGTGGTTTGACAGCTTTTGTATGGAAAATATGTCAAACTGTCAGATTTATTCTTCAGGTAAAAGTTATCTTACGGTGGAGGTCTGCCCGGCTTGGGCGGAGCACCGCCGTGTCCTCGTGGAGGCGATTGGCGGTGGCGATCTCTCACGTCCGGCCTTGGTCCAGGCCATGGTACGGAGCGAGAGGTCTTGGGAAGCCGTCACCTCCTTCTGCGAAGCAGTAATGTTCGCGAAGGAGGAGGCGGAACGCGTGAGGGAGAGGCAAAATTTGCGCCCTCACGCCCCTAGCCGCCGCAGGAGACGCCCTGGGCGTCGGGAATCGCAGGCCGATTCTCGGCCACCGTAGGCGAGGGCTTGTGAACGACGAGCAATGGGCAGCTCGCCGTTCGATAAGGACCAGGCCCGGGTCGACGGCGCGTTGTATTCCACGCGCGCCTCAAAGAGATGTCAGCACCAATGACGGGGTTTGCTAGGACCGATGCCTGCTAGGGTTGCGGAAAAGTCCGAGAGGGATACCGTGGCCCCTGGCACAGGTAACTGAAGGAACACGGGTGGGTTTTAGTCAGTAAGAGTCTGACACGCCCTCCTGCTCTGCCCAAAGCGGGAGAAGTTATTTGATGATTTCCCACCCACAAAAAAAAAGGTAAAAGTTATCTGACTATTGAAAAATCAGCCCTAAATCATTCAATTTTGTGAAAATGGCAGTTTTGGTATTCTGAATTTGACGCTTTTCACCAAAAATTTTGATTGTCAAACTAAATCAGACTATTTTTAATCGTGATTTAAAAAAGTGTGGTATATAATTTGTTGTCATGACCTAAAATTCAAAAAGCACATTTCTCTACCAGTTCTTGTAAGTTTCGATGCATGAGAGTATGGAAATCATTATGAAAATTTATTTATTTATTTTTTTTTTTTTTATGTGATTGCAGTTGTTTTCGATTCGGCAGAAAGGTAAACCTCCGACCATTTGCTGATTATTATGAAGCTGCTCTACAAGCAGCTTCTGCTGCCACTTGCTGGGTCGACGAGTTTGATGACTGCATGCTCAAGAGAAGACTTCCTTATTATGATTATGGAGCCGCTCCACGAGCGGCTCCAGCTGTCTCTTACTGGCTCGACGAGTTCGAAGACTACATGCTCAAGTGAAGACTTCCTTATTATTATCTTTGCTGAAGTCGAAGAACCTATTGTGTTGACATAACTGTGGGATTAAATAAGATGCCTACTTGTTAGGCTGTATGCTTGAGCGTTTCTAAACTAGGTACTATAAAAATATGTTTTTGAACGAGTGATGGAACGAGTGAGGGAGTGAAAGGAGGGGAAAAGAGGAAAGAATGGCGATTGGGTGAGGATTAAAAAGACGTGTTCTGTAACGACGGTGATTGTGCTAAACCGAAGTTTTCCTGGAGATCCCAAATACTACATAACTAACAGACAGACTCAGACAAATTCTTTCCTACGACGACGACAAAACCGGAGATTTTCAATTTACTGAACGAAAAACCGGATTTTCTTTCCTCGAGATCACATTTTTATTACAAAATTATCTTTATCACGCTGAAATAAATAGCAAGATAATCATGCTACCTGAATACATTTTGAAATGCTGCAGTTTGTCGATTTTAACAAAATTGACGTTTATATTATAGAGTATGAGGAACAGGGTGTAAAGTTTACTCATACCCATAGTAAAGGGAGGACCAGGCGGGTATTGAGTCTGGTGGGCAAATGTCCGACGATTGATGTCAGGACGTTGTATATGTATGCTAGTTGCGCGGTAAACTCTGCTTGCGCAATGCAGGATTTAGCGTGACGTCAGTGTAATGCGTACTTTGCATGTGGCGACGTAGATACCGCTACAATATCATCTGATTTCAAGAGAGAGTGTTGTGTTTCGTGCTTTCCAAAGTAAATAATCGCCACCATTATGCCAAAAGTGATTAAAAGTGCTGGCAGGGATATGGTCTTGAAAGTCAAACACGCGCGCAGATTTCTCTTGCGCGCACTTCTAAAGTGCCTGTTACAGGGTCGCCAACTGCGTCCCTGACATAGGTGACCTTGGTTGGTGAACGGCAGAGCTGTATCAACTACATGGCTGCCAACATGCCATTCTGTCGTGATAAAGTAAACACGTCATGGCGAATTTATCAAATTCAGAAAGTGTAGGAGTGTCTATGGCATAAAAATGCGCGAGCAAAGAAAATGAAAAACAGTTTTCTTTTAGACCGATGCCTCATTGGCGTTTGGATCAATTGTTTTCCATTTAGAAACCAAAACATCCCTTTTTTTTGTTTTTTTTTTGAGGGTGGGAAATCATCAAATAACTTCTCCCGCTCTGGGCAGAGCAGGAGGGCGTGTCAGACTCTTACTGACTAAAACCCGCCCGTGTTCCTTCAGTTACCTGTGCCAGGAGCCACGGTATCCCTCTCGGACTTTTCCGCAACCCTAGCAGGCATCGGTCCTAGCAAACCCCGTCATTGGTGCTGACATCTCTTTGAGGCGCGCGTGGAACACAACGCGCCGTCGACCCGGGCCTGGTCCGTATCGAACGGCGAGCTGCCCATTGCTCGCCGTTCGCAAGACCACGCCTACGGTGGCCGGGAATCGGCCTGCAATTCCCGATGCCCAGGGCGTCTCCTGCGGCGGCTAGGGGCGTGAGGGCGCAAATTTTGCCTCTCCCTCACGCGTTCCGCCTCCTCCTTCGCGAACATTACTGCTTCACAGAAGGAGGTGACGGCTTCCCAAGCCCTCTCGCTCCGTACCATGGCCTGGACCAAGCCCGGACGCGAGAGATCGCCACCGCCAATCGCCTCCACGAGGACACGGCGGTGCTCCGCCCAAGCCGGGCAGACCTCCACTGTATGCTCCACCGTGTCCTCCGGGCGATCCACACAATGGTGACACCCGGGCGTTTCCTCCCGCCTTATCCGGAACAGGAAACAACCGTGTCCGGTGAGGACCTGCGTCAGGCGGAAGGTGAGGACGCCGTGGCGCCTCTCTAGCCACTCCTCAAAGAGGGGACTTATCGCCGCAATTGTGGCGTGCCCAAACCAAAACATCCCTGGCTAGGCGTTTTTGTTTTCTTTGTTCTATGGTCTATGGTCGGTTCTACAGTTCTATGGTCTACTCAACTTAGCAATTGTCAAACTCGATTTTGTTTGTGTCCAAATGGTATTTAGGTTTAGAGAATCTTGTTTGCAGAATAGCTTTTAAGATTCTCTTAACCTATAATAAGACATTTTTGTGATACTTTAGTTTAGTTTGGTGTACAAGAAAATCGGCACCAATAACTTCTATGGCGGCTCATTTCAAATCGATGTGTGAAAAATGTTATGGCGATGTTTTGCAGGACTGACCTGGACGGCGTTAACGCAACCCTTGAATAGATAATCACTTATAGTAGTCTTAGTTTGCATATTTGCAAATGTATGCATTCCATGATATTACAATACCAAGGTACCATCGAGCTGGCCTGATTATGGACCTGCGCAGTGCGCAAGATACCGGAAACCTTGAATGGCTACTAGTAAACCTATCGAGTGTGGGCTCATTAGATGTGTCTCAACGAGCCTTGTTCGTTTTACCTGTTGACGAGGACCTGGTGGTTAGCCTCGAATGTGGATGCTATAACTAGTTTATTGCTCAAAAATAAAATGCCAATCTAAACACATAATATGTGTGGTTATTATTGGTCGGGGGACCATTGTGTCCGGTCTTCCTTTGGATAGTGTTTCAAAATTCTTCCTGTATATTTTATGAATGGTCTCTCTATACATGGACCTGCTTAATGATTAACTCCAGGATATGCTTGTACACATGACGTGATACTATTCTTAATTTTTTGATGATAAGTTCAATTAGCAATGCTGAGAATGAGTCCCTATTGACCTCAGCTATTTAGATAGTATTTTTAACAGTTATTTTAATATGTAGTGTATAGATATTATAATGAACTTTACATATTATATTGCCATTTAGTAAGAACAAACAAAGAAGGTAATCTTAGGGTTCTTAGTAAAATATTCAATAACTATTTATTTGCACACGTACGTATTTATTTTATTTTATTCGGGAAACTTACAGCTATAATATACAGTGTACTTAAGCAATATGCAACTGAAGGCCATTTACAAGTTTCCACAGATAAAATTATATTTATATTATTATGTATATATATACATATTTTAAAATGGCAGTATTATAGTACCTAATATCCGGACGAGAAACAACTCTCTTATCATAATTATAAAACGCAGTTTCAGGACAGTAATAACATTTCATCAAGTGTATTTTATTTTAATTATCGTGATATGAGACAGCTGTATCTCTCTTTGTTTTGTTTTATTCAAATAATGTAACTGCTATAAATGATAAATAATTATATTTCTGTAAATAGTTTTGTACAAACACTTTTACACATCAATAATATTTTAAAACTAGATGAGGTCGGCGATGATGCTCTATTGTAAGATTGTTCGCCTAGTAATAGTAGGTAATTTTACTGCAACCTCTGGTGTGCCCCAGGGATCTCATACTGGGCCTATCCTCTTCATTGTGTTCATTAATGACTTACTGAATTGCATCAAACATAGCCAATGCTCCATGTTCGCCGATGACCTTAAAATATACCGCAAAATAAAAACCCAAGAAGACATAACCGTGCTCCAGTCAGATCAGACCTCAATACAGAATTGGTGTGTGGTAAATGGGATGGCTCTAAATGCCAACAAATATTATCACATAACATTTACGCTTAAAAAGCACCCTCTGCTATCAACTTACTCCCTCAACGGAACATCACTGCAACAAGTTAAAAACAAAAATAATAATCAAGATTATAATAAATAATAATCTTGGCGGCGCCTTTTATGACTCAAGAAACAAAATTAGTGCTATTTTCAAAATATCCGAAAGTCAGATCAGTATTATGACTGCGGAGCTCATTGCAATACGAATATCTGAAGCCCTTAAATATCTGCGGAACACTAGTAGCGGTGATTGTGTTATCGTTGTAGATAGCAGGAGCGCTCTGCAGCATCTAGCTCGATGCGCCTCTGGCTACAGAGGTATTTCGATAGCTTACTTCATGTTAAAACAGAATCATCACTTTACATCTATTAATGTTAACCTGGCTTTGCAGTGGGTTCCGTCCCATATTGGTTTGCCAGGGAACGAGGAGGCAGATCGCTTGGCAAGGAAAGCTATTTCAGATGGTACCGAAATCAATGTCACACCAAGTTATTACGAAAGAAGGATGCTCATTTTTGACCTGATTAAGTATAGAAAGTATAGAAATTATTGAATTGTATATTAATTACGCTTATCACGATGTTAAAAGAAACGCAGGAAAAAATGTTTTTTTACAATTAATTAAGCTAATTCTACGTCATGACTTAACGTATTGACATATTTTGAACGCATCCAAACCATCCTTTTTAAAAACGTTCCATTTTACACATTGCTGGTAAAGAAACATTAATCTTTTTTGGACTTCGTGGCGTTTAAATCGCCGAAATTACTATAAGACATTACTTTCTATAATTATAATAAATTATAAATTTTTTATTTAACTTCAGTTGTACAAGAAAAACACTTATCTTAACACTATGCGGCATTACAACTAAGGAAACAGAGTGTTTTCGATGAACTCTGGCACCCAAAGTAAGATTTAACTTGTGTTTAGGGTGCCAGCGTCCTCGCCTATGATTTGAACATACAGCAGTAATTGTAAGACGAGCACAGAATATCATGATTAAATTATAATAATAATATATTACTTAGTTAATGCAACTATGATGTATCCTGTTTATCTACCTAAATATGGTTGTGTATATGTGTGTGAGCGAGAGATAATATTATGATGAAAACCTGTGTATTATGAAAGTCATTATAAATATAATTCTGAACATATTACTTTATTTTATATATATAACATTAGGTTAAGCGATCGATATCTGTAGTAGATCTTCAGTCTTATTGTAAGTCAATGTCAAGAGCCACTTTGTGACTTCGGTTTTGCATTCGTTTAGACACATGGGAGCAATGGAACAGAGTTTATTTATTTTATTATATAAATGGTTTGACAGTACACCAAAATGACGCTGAGCAATGGCCGTTCTACAACCGTGAATTGGGCATACTTCGAAATGTCTACGCTTTTTGTTGAAGAAATGCTCGAAATGTCGCTTGAATGGAAATATTCATACAATTAAACACAATGAGAATCACTTACTACAATTGCTGAAAAACCAGACTAGTATTTTGGAAACCGAGAACAACATTGTACAGCGCAACGAAGCGACTATGATAAAGCAGTTTACCTTGATAAACAATCACCTTAGTACTTTAGAAAATAAAACCTTACAGGACAAAGCTGAAACTGCAAACGCCTTCTACATAATAACATCGGCAATGGCTGCCGAAAGAATGGCTCAAAATCTGAAGGACATCCAACAAACCCTTATCAACACATTGACAAATATGCACCAGGGACATATGGACGTCCATTTACTATCACCAAATCAAATGCAAAGTGAATTAGATAAAGTAGCTCGACAACTGCCTCGCGACTCGGCGCTACCGGAAATACAGAATGACGTAAGAGACATCTACAGGCTGTTCAGAATACATGCACGCATTACACAGCAATACCTGTTGATGGAAATAAAAATACCGATCCTTAATGATGCATTATACGAGCTAAATAAATTAATCAGCATTCCTCAACGTATCGACGCTACTCGTGTAACGTACGTCATTCCAAACTCTGAATTAATTGCATTTAACCCTAACCAATACTCGTTTATACCACTAGAACAATCCGATATTCAAGAATGCCAAAAGATAAATAAATAAATATAAATAAATATCGTCTGACATTGCACACAGCACCATCTAGTTCCAAGTTAAGCACTTATTAAGGCTTGTGTTATGGATACCAGATGGTTGATACACTACTTAAATACATTTTTTTTTTCGTAAATACATACATTATAAATATACATCCATGACTCGGGTACAAATGTCCATATTCATCATACAAACATTTGCCCCTGCCGGGATTCGAACCCAGGACCATTTGGTTTCGCTGACTACACTTAGCCACTGGTAGCCACTACACCAAACACAAAGATCCATGATAAAACCCTGATGTGCAAACTAAACCATCCTATATACAGCACTGGCGATCGACGCAAGTCCATTTGCGAAGTACAGCTGAGGGGCAATTCCCGTATTTTTAAGACCGTTCGCATTCTAATCTCAGTCTCAATCTGTCAAAATTACAATCAATTTACATACATTTTTGACAGGTTTTTGACATTGATTGTCGCTGAGATGAGATTGCGACTTGAATTTGAACGTTTTTTAAGTACGAGAATTGGCCTGCTGATTCGAGACAACGAAGAACACAGTGTATATTGTCATACTGAAATAAAAGTATGCGCTGACAAGTGGGAAAAATTACATAAGCAAAACACATGGTTTTATTATTGTTGTGACACGTGCGAAGTGCAACTAGTGTGCGGAGGTCAAATGACATCGGAGACGCTACGTCACTCGAGTCTGATAACACTTAAACGAGGTTGTAACCTGCAAGGTGATTCATTCATGCTTCACGCATACATGGAACACACAAGCGACATTTTTGTTAATGAACCATAATTATGCCATGGTAATACCCACGATTTCACCAATCAACAATATCATCAATACCTCTGTTCGTAACTCGTCATTGCATATCGAAACGCATGAAGAGACTTTTAAGAAGATTGACACTGAACTGCGCTCGATTAAAGAACAATCGAAGCTAGAAACCCTATCTCCTCATGACATTCATCACTACATCGCGATCTATGTGATCATTATTATTAGCATTGCACTGTTTGTAACATCGGTGTATTTTTGGCGAAAGATGACAACCGAAAGACAGGGGGAGGGTCCTCAGGATGTGAGAAGCAGAGGAAGACGACAAGAAGAAGATGACACCGAGGACGGGTACAGTACGGTCAACAAACAAGTCCTCTAGTGAAGTGAAATTTGACACTGAGAGACATAGTGACGTGTGCTAATTAAGTGTGACATTTATTTAGGGATTTTAGTTTACATTTTTACATATTATTCATTGACACATTATTTTACATCTATTGCTGCTCTGCAGTTTGTTATATTGTTTTGTATTGTTTTTTCTACGCTTTGTAATTGTTTACATGTCTTGCATTTAGTTACTGTCACCATTCCTTGTGGTGGCAATATGTACGGTGTACGTACATGGTTGAAATATGTATTTTTGATGCAATAAGTTAGTTATTAGGGTCGCGTATTTGCACTTTGATCGCGCCCTACATTTAAGAGTGCATTGACATACGGCGGAGCCGAAATGATGCATTTTTGTACATAATTTAGTTAGTGTTCAATTAGACGTGGTTTGAGTCGGACAACTTGCATTTTTATTTAGATTCATCCCGTTGATCATTCACTGACATTTTCTGCATTTAAGTTTAAGTTTGACGTTTTACATCTGCATTGACATTACTTATGTTAGGGAAACATCCTACAAAATAGTAGTCCGCCGGTAACGGGAGCAGGGTCCAAGCTACCGGTGGTTAGGGCTCCAGAGACAGGAACCTCCTCACGATACGAGCCGTAACGAGGAGCACTGCCTTCTGAATCAGGCCCTTGATCCAACCGCCTAACGAGAGCTTCGAGTGATGTTGATCGAAGCTTTCGGCCATCAGGCCATTGGCCTATACGACAATCGGCACAATGACAGCGGAACTCACATTCCACATGTCATCAACCTCGTGTGCTAAGTCGAGATATTTAGTTCGCCTCGAGCAAGCGCATCGGCTTTTATGGTATTATTTAGTTATTTTATTAGATAAACACCTCATTTTTTTTTTACATTTATTGATATTTTCAATAAAATTATACGCGTAAACGACGGTTTAGCTTTGGCTTTTATTGCGTTTTTTCAACGCAGGTCACATTTTTTTTAAAGTATTTATTCATTAAACTTTAACAAAATAAATCGTAGACTTACTAATATACCATATGCCCAGTATTTCAGATTTTTCTGATTGTTATTTGCTACCAGTAAGCTAAAAAAGCATTTGAAAATCCTGGTGTTTCGTGCTTACGTGAAAACATGTGTTAGATTTGATTTTTTTCTAAATTAGTTACTTAGCAAAATTTTAATTCGTAGACTTACTAGATAAGGTGATGAATAATAAAATTGTGCATTAAAAAAATATACAGATACCGTAAGGTTATTGAAAAATGAGCGCCGATAAAATTTTACTTTTTGGTTTTTAGACCGCGAAACTGATAGGGGCTCTTAACATCTGTCACCTGACATCTGTATATGTCTTATTTGTAAATAAGTTGTTGGTGTGCCTATATCAAATAAATAAATAAAATAAGTAATATTAAGAAAATGCTGTATTTATCTATAATAAAATTGTTTGTTACATTTAGTTCTTTATTTTCTGTTGCCTCCTGTTATTTTTGTAGTGTATACGAATTACGAACGTTAGTAAATCTAAATAAATAAAATAAACATCCCGAGCAGGAACGACGGCGGATTTCAGATTACGTAAGATTAAACAGGAAATGTGAAATAAAACATCATAACAATGAACGAGGGGCGGTTGGTACTTCGAAAGGTGTCACATAAAGATAGGCGGCCAGGGAGCCGCGCCCGACACTGACATGTATGAGGTCCGGTCCGGACGGCGGCGGCTGCCCGACTGCCGGCCGGCGCCCGCTGATCCGCATTTGTCACGCCGAGCTTTTGAGCCGCACTGTGCTCTTGAACACTTTGCCCGAGCGATGACTAATGACTTTTCAAATTACCTCTGGAATCGTTCATAAATCTTGTACTGGCTCGATATTCATTACGGATACAGATAGCTTGAAACGACCACACATTGCTAAATAATCAGCACCGAAAACTGTATAAACCTATGCTACGTGGATCGTGTTCATTAGTAGCCCTCTGGAAATCAAAGCTATTCGTTGGGTTAAAAAGTATCGTTCTGCTACTCCGGGCCTCAACGACTGAAAAGAATACAATGAAAACCAACAAGTATCTTGTATTGTATCTTAGTATCCTATTAAAGAAAGGCACTGATTTAAACCGGCAGTTGTTTATTGTAGTTTTGGTAAATTAAAAATTACAAAATATATGTTAATTAGCACTGCGAGCATAAGGTTGGGTGCGGTCCACTCTTTTTTTTTTTGTGTCCTGGTTGGAAAATCCTCACGGATGTCCGCCGCCCCGCGGCGGGCGGCGGGGTCTGTCAGACTCTTACTGACTAAAAACCACCCTGGTGTTCCATCTCACACCTACGCCGGGGGTCGCGGGAACGTACGATCATTCCGCAACCCCCAACTGGTGCCGGCCCGCCGTTGCGGGTCTCTTCGGGTCTGGGGGAGGAGTGAGGTGTTTGACTCACCCCGCGACGTCTAAGAGGGGCGCGCATGAAACACTACGCGCCGCCACCTCGGGTCCTGATGTGTGGGGGGCGATGGACGTCCCCGACTCCGTCGCCCCTTGGCCCATTTAGGGGGGGCTCGAAGAGGACGTTGTCCGCCCTCTGCCGACGCCCGGTGCGCCTTCTGCGGGCCGGGTGAGTGGATGAGATCTCCTTCTCCCTTTCCGCAGCCTCCTTCTGCGAAACGACTGTTTTGCAGAAGGAGGCCACCGCGTCCCAGGACTCGGCGCTGCCGACCATCGACTCGACTGCGGCCGGCAGCGACAAGTCACTGCCTGCTTCTAAGATGAGGGCACGGCGCGGCTCCTCCCAAGCGGCACACTCTGCCAGCGTATGCCGCGCCGTGTTCTCCCGGCAGTGGTGACACCGGGCGTCCGGCTCCCTGTTTATGCGACGCAGGTACTTCCCGAAGCAACCATGCCCCGCGAGCACCTGCGTCGCCTGAAATGACAGGGAGCCGTGCCTTGTCCCGAGCCAGCCCTCGAGCACCGGCTGGACCGGCTCGACGGTGACGACGCGGCAGTAGGGCGTGAGAGCCTGTCCCGCCATTCCACCACCAGGACCTCACGAAGCTGAGACCGACGCAGCTCCATGTGTCGCTGCATCGGTCCCTCGCCCCGCGCCCTCGCTTCCTCGCGCCACCGATACAATGACGCGAGTACTTTCGCCTCGAGGTCCCAGGGTGGGGATCCAGCCAGTACGCAAGCCGCCTCGTAGGAGAGCATGCTACCCCCTGTGCGTGATACCCCCTGATGACTCTGACGGCCATCGCCCTCTGCGGCATTCGCAAAACAGCGATGCTGCCGGCCATCAGGTCAGAGGCCCACACCGGGGCTCCATACAGGGCCATGGATCGCACGATCCCTAAATAGAGCCGCCTACAGGCGGCGCTCGGGCCCCCCAGATTGGGAAGCAGCGTTGTGAGTGCGCTGTTTAAAATAAATCCAAATGTTCTTTTTGATTTTGGCCAATATTTTTTATCGTACAAAAACATTGCTCAAATTATCTTCCCAACCGTTACCACACCCTTTAACGTTATTACCGTCACTCGCATTATTTTCAACAAGCTCGAAAAAGAAGGTGGGGGCACGTAACTTTATGATCTTAACTTTTTTGAAAAACTTCGAACATTTTCAACCTGCCATCAGCAGTGTAATAGACAGTTAAAATATTCCCCATAACTCTGTGCATGTCCTGGCACCATGTATAACTGTGTGTATCAAACATTACAATGATATCGCCGGTCCGCACTGACGGGACGCTGTGATCGCGCCGTGCCCGCTCCGTGCCCGCGCCGTGCCCGCGCTGTGCCTGTGCTGTGACCGCACCGTGCCCGCGCCGTGCCCGCGCTGTGCCTGCGCTGTGCCTGCGCTGTGACCGCGTCGCTTGTGCGCCGGTTGCGGCGGCACCTATGAGTCGCGCGGCTCAACCGACACGCACCGAGCCACAAATATCTGCTATTTGGTATCGCATTTTATTATTAAAATGCCGTATCACTGGTATTATTTTACTTTCTAAAAAAAGATGTTAATATTCATAAATACTTCACAACACTACTACTGAACAAATCAACCATGTTGTAGAGGATATTACGAGACTACCCATGACTTCACGTTCCCAATTAACTCATAATGCCAAAAGACAGTACCGTGAGCGAAGCTGCGGACAAAGCTAGTTAAAATTATAAAACCCAGAGGTTCAAAAAGTTTGTACATTCAAAATCAAAATCAAGAGTTTTTATTCCAGTTAGGCTGTGAATCAGCACTTTTTGAACGTCAAAATTACATAAGACAGTCCCCCAAAACGCCCACCCTTCACCACTTCCTAGAGCTTTAGCTGGGAAGAAGTGGCGCAACAAACTCCTCAGCAGCACAGCTGTTCAGTTACAAGAACTGGATTCTCTACAGTAGTCAGTAATTTGGTATACCGCCGTTTACCCGAATTTTATTTGCCCTAATATCATTTGCCATAATAGTCAACAGCCATAATATCATACGACATAATACTCGTTTGCCCTACTCTCATTTGCCATATTAGTCACGTGCCAGAATCATTGTTTCCCATAAAGTCACTTACCATAACATCATTTGTCATAATCATTGTAAGCCCTAATTATCACATGCCATAATTTTATTATGATATGCCATAACATAATTTGCCATCGACATCGGGTGTGTAACGGTTGTATATCAAGAGAAATTGGATGCAATTGGGACTTTAGGGCACCCCAACTCGGACAGGTTAGGTTAGAAGGGGATGGCGGGGTCGTGTGAGCGAGCGAAGCGAGCGAATAGACCCCGCCATCCCCTTCGTGGTTATTTTTTTATAAACCACACAGAAGTAGGAGCCCCGCGAAGCGGGGCTCCGTCGACCTAGCCCACCATCAACCATGCACAGAAATAATAATGTCATCATGTGTAATGATTATTACGGGGCTTAAATATTTGTCTAATACTTGTTATGCCATTTAAATATTATGCCATTTAAATATTATGTCTAATAATTATTATGGCACATAAAAATAAGGCAAACAATACTTATGGCATTCGTATCTTATGGTATCTAAAATTCGGGCAATTAAAAGTATGTCATATGTCTTTTAGGGCAAATGAAACATTCGGGCAAATGAAATTCGGGTAAATGAAATTCGGGAAAATGATGATTATGGCATATAATCTTCGGGCAAACAATAGACAACCCAGTAATTTACATTACAAAACACAAAACATTTAATTAAATTATTTGCCATATTAAGTCAGCTAGCACACGTCAATATTGAAAACTATACTCAAGCAAAAATATATTATAATAAAAACGTAAACAGAATTTAATACATAATAAAAGCCTCCAGGCATAAAGGGCGTGCCCGCTTACATTTACAATGCTGCATTATGTTTTTATATGTAGCCGTAACTTGAAGTCACAAATGATAAACTAGGACCTTCGAAGTAAAAGAAACAGTTTATTAAAAATATTAATTTTCATAAACGTTATAGGTATATTTAATTGAATTGATTTCTGTCTGTCCTAAATGATAAATAATTTTATTTCTGTAAGTAGATTTGTACAAACAGTTTTACACGTCAATCATATTTTTTTAAAACTAGTTAATGTCGGCGTTTTCTATCTGACTACTCTGAGAAGAAAGACCGAAACAAACTCAGAGGTCAGAGTCTCTTAGTCCAGACAAAATCTTGGTCAGATCACGCGAAGACTTTGTAGATCGGTGTCTGAATAATGGTCTTTTGAGCAAAGAGCCACACAGATTGAGTGGACCTGTCTAGTCAGTGCACGCATTTGCCATTAACATGCAGTTCAACTCAGAACTTAAGGAGCTCAACGATTCGACGAACAATACGAAAGAAAGGACATTTGGGTAGGCCGCATAAACTACTCAAACTGCCAGAGCATGATTAAAACTATGATTGTTAGAAGCACCCCTTATAAATGAATCATAAATCAATCATCATCGTCATTAATTAATCGATATTTGTTGCACTTCACTTCAAAAGTTTAAACGCCAAGTCCACCAATATACATAACCATTATACGTAACGTCAACTATTCGTATTGAAATGGTGTAAAAACCTGCGTCATTTCTGCACTTATACCTACTGTAATTTTTGTTTATTTTTAAATATTATTTTGTATGCTGTATCTATCACCTAATATTGTGCACTTTGTTTGTATGTTTGCTTGTGTTAATTTGATTGAACAATGTAACGATTGTAGATATACCGTTAAATAGATAAATAAATTAAACGTTTACTGTTGTCACGTAATAACAGAACAAGATGAGATCGTATCAATATTGAGATACAGGTTCTTCACGAATGATCACCTACCACGTGGGCACAGACATTTATGGTACACAAGATGTACCTACAACATCCAGAAAAAAATACGAAATAAAAGTAAAATATATTGGGAGAGTTTTGTCTACATCTGTGTTCATATTTTTATTGTAAGTAGGTAAACACATTGTGTGACTTATTATGACGAATTATGATGATTTTCTTCAGACATCCCAATGAATAGCGATGCTTTAATATCCCCCCCCCCCCCCCGCTCCCGCCGCGTCTCATTGTGTGGCTCTCCGGGCGCACACAATGACTGCGAGGACGTTTCTACAAAATGTCGATCGCTGATTGATTCCGATTCCAGTTCCTACATCGAGATTGAATGTGTTGGACTATCCTCACAGGCTCCCTCTTCCCTTTTCTGCGGAGAGGGGCTTGTCACATAGATCTCTACGTCACTTTCTCGCAAAATCACTTTTTGTTTTTTTATTTAATAAACTGATTTCAATATATTTCTTAACATTTTGGTCCCCAAAGTGATGGAGGTTTTCATTCAAGTTAGTTCACGTACCTAATGGTGTCAATGATCGTTATGACGTATATAACACTAAATAATAGACGATTGTTTAAATAATTTAGCTACGCACGTACAGAACGGTTAATATTATTTATAATGTACGAGTGTGCACGTCTTTCTACACCGTTCTCACATGTATAATTTCAACACGAATGACATAGTTAATATTTTCATTTTAAAGAGTGACTATGGAGTTGGCCGTTCTTCTCTATAGGAGCCTACTACGCTTTGGATTGGGCAACTAGGTTCTTCTTTTTGAGTGACCGTGTTCTTGACAATACAGAAGTGCCTAAATGCTTTGTGTTTGAGCCTCTAAAAATTCTTATATATGCCCTTAGTTAATATGGAAAACGGCTTACCTCCGAGGCGGAGCTCGGCGGCGGCCTGCGCAGAGTCGGCCGCGCGGCGCGCTACGCACTGGTACACGCCGCGGTGCGCGCGAGCCACGCCGCGCAGCAGCAGAGCCGCGCCCGCGCCCGCCGCCACGCCGTCGTGCAGCCACGACAGCGCCGCACGCGCATCTGACGCGCTGCAGTTGAAGCGCACCGTGCTGCCCATGTCCGCCACCTGCGCACCGCCACTATGTTGCACACGCTGTCGGAACGTGTCCAACAAAACAATACTACACACATGAGATGTAGTTTTGTTGGACATCAGAGTTTTCCCATTGGATCAGTGTGCCTTTAGGCAGTGGGGACCTTTAGGCAGTAAGTTCCTTAACACACTTTATTTTCTGCACACTTGAACGTTAATTTATTTCATTGTGCCTGATAGATATTTAACACATAATAATTATATCGAAAGCCATCAGCCTGTTGTCCCAGGACACCTCATGCCTTTTTTTTTCCTGTGGGGAAATCTCTAGGAATATAACCACGCATACCGACTAAAACCCCACGGTTCCCAGCACTACCCTGAGTCGGGAGGTCCGGGAGATACTCTTACATTCGCGTTTGTGATTGGTCAACAATCGGAGCATGATGTCTTTTAGGGTGCCATACCCAAAGGATGCCAAGGGGACTATATACTGAGGCGCCAATGTCCTTCCGTCAGTCACAGGGCTGTATAGTTTGAACCGTAACAGGAAGTCAATTGAAATTTTCACAAAGAGTGTACCTACTACTATGGCCACTATAACAACAAAAAATAAAATAAAGTTAAAAATCAAAGGAGGGAAACCTTTCATTTATCATACAAGAAACGTGTTAAATATTATACGGTGGTATGGACTTTTGTATGCGAGTCCGACTCTGACTTGGCCGCTTGTTATAGTAGCGGCAGACTGCACAATGACAGTACGACACCGTGCGAGGCCAGCTCTAGTTCTGTCAACATGAACCTACTTTATCCTTGTTGATCTTTCCGAGCAGCGCTTGAGAGGAGCTATGAGTGAGCCCGCACGTCGCACAGCGCGCGGTGTAGGTACTCACAAGTACGGTGGGCGTGACGGTGACGCTGAGCTCGTCCTGCACGTGCAGCGTGGTGTGCGCGGTGGCGTCGCCGAACATGTTGTAGGCCTTGCAGATCCACAGGCCGGCGGCGGCGGGCGTCGCGCGCCGCACGCACAGCGCCGCACCGCCGCCCCATGCCCAGCCGTCCGCCGCCGCCGCCAGCTGCAAGCGCCCGCCGCGCTCGCGGTACCAGCTGCGCAAACACTGCACTGTACCTACCTGTCTACTACTGCACCTCCACAACACAATGGTCACAAACACCAAAGAGGAAGATTAGATACAGGTTGAATAATTAAACGCCGCCACATCCTAAGTAATATCACTTCTTCTTCTTCTGCCGATATTTGGAAGTTCCTTGAAACTTTAGGCATCGGCAAATCGCGACATTCAGACCTTCCTATCACAATTGGCTTGGACGATTTAAATCGCCATTTCTCTACTGTTTCAAATCTAGATAGTCTAACTAAATGTCAAACACTCGACTACCTTGCTGGTCTGACGCGTCCCACTATCAACTTCTTTGTCTTCTCCCCAGTCGACCCGGGAGAGATCAAAAAGATTATCCTATCCATTAAATCCAAAGCCGTGGGCTGCGATAATATTAGCCGCCATATGATCGTGACGGCTCTTGATAAACTACTCCCTGCAATCCCCCACATCATAAACTTTTCCCTTTACACCGGTGTTTTCCCTTCTCTGTGGCGTAAAGCCCTTGTTCGGCTCCTGCCTAAGTTATCCAATCCCTCTCTTCCTAGTCACTTTCGCCCAATTTCCATCCTTCCTTTTCTATTTAAAGTGCTCGAGGCCAGCGTTTACAAACAATTCTCCTACTTTATTCACCACAACTCCCACGTCAGTCGATTTCAATCCGGTTTCAGGCCCGGGCATAGTACCGTTTCAGCTCTCCTTAAAGTGACCAACGACCGACCGAGCCGACTGAGTCGGACCGAGTGACCGACGATATAAGGCGGGGAATGGAAGAAAGAAAATACGTTTATTTGTGGTAAACATGACACTAAAGTTACAGTTCTAGTGTTAATTGAGTTTTCAAATGCTTTTAATACCGTCAGTCACGAAGTCCTTTTATTCATCCTTTCCTATCGTATGGTCTCTCCGGAGGTACTGAAGTGGTTTTCCTCTTATCTTCGGGGACGTCAGCAGTCTGTTTATGCTGGAGAATCTTCGTCGAATTGGTGTGATCTTGCAGCTGGCGTCCCTCAAGGCGGTATTTTTATTGGCCATTTTTTATTCGCCATTTTTATTAACCTCATTACCATCGACCTTCAGACTGCGTATCATCTTTATGCTGATGATTTACAACTTTACTGCCGGGCAGGTGTTGGCAACCTATCCGATGCAATTGAGGAGCTAAACCGGGATTTAAATGTCGTAAAAAACTGGTCTGATCTATTTGGGGTGGCGGTTAATCCCGCCAAATGTCAGGCTATCGTAGTGGGGAGCCCCTACAGTATGAGGAAGCTGAACTGCTTAACTGTGCCACCTGTAATCTTCGACAACTCAGTCGTCCCGTTTAGCTCTGATGTTAAGAATCTTGGTCTGCATGTCGACACTTGTCTAGACTGGCAAAAGCAGGTCACGACTGAAAATTAAAAAGTCACCGGAACGTTGCAGTCGCTCTATTGGTTGAAAAATCTTCTCCTATCACACATAAAAGCAATGCTTGTACAGGCCCTTAGATTTCCTATAATTGACTATGGGGATGTGTAGACTATGACCTGAATGCAGATCTCCTCAATAAACTTGACCGCCTTATCAATAACTGCGTTCGATTCGTTTTCAATCTTCGTAAGTATGACCATGTATCTGCGCACCGACTGCTTTTGAAATGGTTAACCATTCGTCAGCGCAGAGAGTTGAGGGCTCTGTTTACGTGGTTCTCTATTCTGGACAAACCCACTTCTCCTTCTTACCTGACTTCCCAAATTCAATATTTATGCACTGCCCATAGTAAAAATCTTCGTTCCACCAACAATCGTCTTCTACGATGTCCTTCTCACCGTTGCGGCTTCATTCATTCTTCTTTCTTTGTCCAGGCAGTTTTTCTTTAGAATGCGCTCCCTCTGAATATCAGGACAGCAACCAGTCGGTTATCTTTTAAAGTGAAAACACGTGAACATATCCGTCAGAAGTTGGCCGAAAAATCCCAGCGCTGAGTTGCTGGATTCGTTTTCTCCTCTACCGATCGTTATTTCTCCTGACCAAGGTTTTATTTTGTTAATATGTATGTATCTATGTATTAGTATTTATTCTTGTATTTTGTAGTCATTTCTGAGCTATAGCCCACATTTTGGTGAACGAGCGATTGTGCTTAGGTGCGTTCGTTCGATACAACTATGCATTTTTACGTTATACTCTCAAAAGCTCCCGCTGAGAAGTTCGGTATTCTCCTTTAGAAGTATGTAAATAAAATAGTTATAAACCCACGTTGTTCAGGAACCACGTCGTGGAAGTTGCTTACAACATCATCATTTAAGAATAAAGAAAACCGCTTTTACAGATTTTCATTAATCAACTAGTTGTTTTTAGTTCCGGAACTGTGTAAAACTATGAATCTTTGAAATTGTAGACATGGGGACTCTAACATCAATGACGTATTACAGATTTTCCTAAGCTCACCGATTAAATGAATCATCAGGTACCTATAAGTTCTCTCAGAAATGGTTTTCAAGCACTTTAATATCACTTAAAACAAGTCTCACGTGCTGTTGTGAGATCAATCCACAGCGAGGATAGAGCATCGAAATACTTTGATACATTGCTATCATAACTTACGCTGACGGCACTGCTCTACTTTTTTCGGCTGACTCAGAAAATGAAGTCTACAATCTTGCGCAACACGGATTTAATATTGTAAATAAATGGCTTCAAAATAACTCACTAACCCTAAATGCAGAGAAGACAAATTACATTAAGTTTTCGATGCGCAAGCAAATATCGAAGATCCCCTCAGCCTTGCATGCTCATTGTTGCCCAGCCCCTGCAGATAGCCAGTGTAAGTGTCCGAATATTAAAAAGACAGATAAAATAAAATACCTGGGTATTATGACCTCACCCAGGCTCTTCAACCTATATGTGAATGACCTCATGGTCGAGCTCAGCAGTATGCGTGTTGGCTGTCGGGTGGGTGGTGTTAATATTAACAGCATCAGCTATGCAGACGACATGGTGCTGCTGGGCCCGACTGCAGGTTCTATTGGAGAGATGTTGAAAGTTTGCGAGGACCACGTGGCTAGACATGGGCTCGTGTATAACGTGAAGAAATGTGAGTACATGGTCTTTGGGGTCGCCGGTAGGTGTACAGATTATTCACCTAACTTTACCCTAAATGGCTTGAGCATAAGAAGAGTAAAACAACTCAAATATCTGGGACATATGCTTGCCGACGACCTGAAGGACAATGTGGATATCGAGAGGGAGCGCAGGGCTTTGGCGGTCCGCGGTAATATGTTGGCTCGAAGATTCGCCCGCTGCACGGACCAGGTAAAAATAACGCTTTTCAAAGCATATTGTCAGGGTCTGTACACGGGTGGTCTGTGGATCAACTACACCAAAAGGTCGCTAGATGTCCTGCGTGTCCAGTACAACAATGTTTTTAGAATGCTCTTGAGACTGCCCCGGTTCTGTAGTGCGTCAGAGATTTTTACGCAGAACCGTACTGACGGCTTCCACGCAATTGTGCGGAAGAAAATAGCGTCGGTGGCAGCTAGAACTCAGGCCAGTGGCAACAGCATTCTGGAAACAGTGTCTGAGAATGTGTTTTCCCCTTTTATGAGGCATTTTGTGGGGTTGAGAAACTGGTTTCGTCTTCTTTACAAAGTGACTAAAAACCCAAAATTGCTATAATAATTTATGTATATACTAACACTAGGTATAAGGTACTTTACTAACACTACGGATCTCTGTTATCTGATTATTTGAAATAAATTAAATTAAATTATAATAGATGAAACCCTTTCCTTCAAACCACATATGGAAGATCTAAGCAATAGAATTCGTAAGCTATTTATTATACGTATTCAAAAAGATACGATTTATTGCAGATCCAGAAATAATTAGGCAAGTATACTTTGCTCTTTTTCAGTCAATTTTGACTTACTGTATTACTTCATGGGGTGGGGCGAGTAAAACTTTGTTATTGCCTATTGAAAGAGCTCAAAGAGCTAAATGATTTTATTTCTGTAAGTAGGTTTGAACAAACACTTTTACACGTCAATCATATTTTTTTTTAACTAGATGGGGTCGGCGTTTCCTATCTGACTACTCTGAGAAGAAAGGCCGAAACAAACTCATAGGTCACAGTCTCTTTTAAAGTCCAGACAAAATCTTGGTCAGGTCATGTGAAAGCTATGTAGATCGGTGTCTGCAATGGTCTTTTGAGGAAAGAACCACACAGATTGAGTGGACCTGTCCAATCAGTGCACGCAATTGTCAGTAATCGTGCAGCTCAACTTAGACTCAAGGAGCTCAACGATTCGACGAACAATACCAAAGAAAGGACATTTGAGTAGGCCGCATAAATTACTCAAACTGCCAGATCATGATTACGTTGAGAAAAATACAAAAATAAATATAAATAAATCAATGACCGACATAGTTCTCACATTCACAATAATTAGAATAATATTATAATAATCTTTGAGGACCATGTAGATTTGTGTCTGAAATGGTCTTTTGAGGAGGCTATTCTTAAGGTGGCTACTTGCCGCCCTTTTCTTTTCCCCACTAACATACTGTACAAAGCTTGTAAAGTACTTACAGTTCGACAGTTATTTATAATGAGCACTGTACTAAAACAACACGCAGCGCTTCCATACAGCACTGAATTAACAAAAAGGAGACGGAAAGATATAGTTTGCCCTCAAAAAAGTACAAAACATGCTTTCACAGCCAAATTTTATATGTACCTCGGACCGCTACTCTTTAATAGGCTAAATGATAAAGAAAACATATACTCCTTAAATCATAGTAACTGCAAGAAAATCCTTATGGAGGCTCTTCAAACTATGTCCTATGAAGATACAGAGAAGTTATTACTTGTGTTAAAATAAATATTGTTCATATTATATAATTTTATACACCTTTTTACATGATAAGTACCAATAAGATATATATGATAATTATGTGATTATACAGGGTGTTTGGAAGGGAGCTGTACATACGCCTAGGGTAGAAACTAGGGATAGTCTGCTACCTACCCCCGCCCATTATATTGACCTTGGCCTCAAGGTTTTTTTTTAATTTATTTTTATTTTTTATTTGACTTTTTTGTGATTTTTTGACTAAAACTACCTGTAGCTCAAAATCTATCCATGGGACCGGTCGGCTAATGGTCTTGTTTTAATCGTTAGAGTCTTAGGGTCCTGCAAAAAATTATTTTACACCAGAAAATTGTGGAGAAGAAAAGTTATGGGGCCTGAAGTACCGTAGTAAGGTAAAGAAATAATTTTAAGGTAAGGTAGTAAGGTAAAAAAAACCTTGAGGCCAAGGTCAATATAATGGGCGGGGGTAGGTAGCAGACTATCCCTAGTTTCTACCCTAGGCGTATGTACAGCTCCCTTCCAAACACCCTGTATAATCAATTAATGTTACCTCCAATCGCCTGAAACACAGGATTACCTAGTTCAGGTACAAATCATAGGTGAACTTGACATAGATTTAAGAAAAACTGTATTTAACGTTAGTCCTTATATTTTTGAATAAATTATTATTATTATTATTGCTGAGTACTTGGCAGCAGTGGGTACTATAGTTGTTTCTGTTATATTATTAACATATTATATTTTAAAAAAAATATTAGATAGCTCCTAATATCAAAACCTCTTTGAGCAAAGGGTACAAAATGTAACGATATTTTAGCTGAGAGTCGCATGTAAGTGAATTGAGTGAGGTATGTTAGTTACGTGTACTGCGGCGTGGGGTGGTCGGAGGCCACGCAAGGCAGGCACACGGGCTGGCCGGCCGCCACGCTGAGCTCGCCGCCCGCCGCTACCAGCAGCGGTGCCGACGATGACGACGCCGCTGTACACACACATATACGTTAGCGCGACACACACACAAACACTCACGCACATAACGGGTACTGACCGGTGACTGTGAGCGTGGCTGGGCGCGCGCGCTTGGTGGCGGCGGTGAGCGCGTGGCGCGCCAGGCAGCTGTAGGCGCCGACGTCACTCGCGCCCACGCTCAAGATCAGCAGCGTGTTGCCTGCCACCAGGTAGCGTGACTCTGTCGTCAAGCAGCACACGTCACTCACTGTTCACACGCGACTATTTTCTGCGACACAGGCTGCGGCCAGGTTTACATATTATTTGCAATACTCTATTTAACGTGTAATGCCTTTTCCCGCGCGTTTGCCTCAACACAACAGGTTGTCTCAACCTCTTTATTAGAGGCTGTTGCTATTTTGCGTAGAGTTCACCCCTTAGACCCCTTGGTTTAAACGAAAATCAATGCTGCGTGGTGGTTCACTAATCCTAATTAAAATATGTATTAAATCAAAAACTCGTAAAGACAGTTGTACTATCGGTTGAACATAGCTTTGAACTGACATGTGTTGAGCTAGTTAAGGCGGGGTGTTATCTCAATATTCCCAAAAATTGGTTTCTTAGAACGTCGAGTATGACGTAATGTAATAAAAATAAGTAACGCGAAAAATCCAGTGAACAGAGAAGGGTATAAAGAAGAATTTAAACCGAACAGAATAATAAATAATAGTTTGATATTCCCAATAAAAAATTGGGAAGTTGTAGCACAAAAATAAACTTTGACGTCGAAGATCTCTGTATTTCCAGCGATAACAACAGTTTTTTTTTTTAAGAATTTAGTAGGTTTTCCATTTTTTTAAAACTTAAACCAAACCATTATTTAATTTTATGTCTATATTTTAAATAATCTAAAGAAAAGCAGTAAAATAAATGCCCATTCGCAGCTTACGTCACATTTCAACACAAATATCATTTTCAATTTTCAATCTTATTGACGCTCCATAGTGGTGACAATAGTTTACGCGGTCATACTTTAGTCGTCGGGCAGCGCTCGACTTGGATGGTTGGCACCGGACGCTCTGTGCATAATTCGATTGTAGTTTTCAAGTAATTTATGACTGAAAACAGTGTGTGAATTGAACTAAAGTTCTGTGGCGGACTACTAAGGCTACTCACTGCCTAATATTGAAGTGAAAATTCAGTCTCAGTGGAAATATGGGCAATAAAAATAAAATGTTGCGAAAGAGTTTTACAAGAAAAAGACGAAAAACTCGAAAAAATGATGGAATGTTTGGGTAAGTAGGATGATTACGGTATTGTATCATAATAACATTTGAAATTTGTATTTAGTTTAGTATACTTACGAAACTGTATAAATCTATAGAAACGGTATTGACAATTTCTACAAACATTTTGCTAAATCCAAAAACAAATAGGTGCACTCTATTTTGATGTCTATAGAATGCATATTTGAATGCGCCTAGTGCAAACGTCTCTGGTCGAAGCAACCATCGAGGCGATAGCCATATTGCAATAGTAGGTATAAGTAACAAAAACAAACTTGCAGATAAATCAGAGTGCGTTCGTAATTATTATAATAATATAAATATTGCACTAGTTATATAAAAAGCATTTTGATTCTTTTGTAAGATTATTTTTATAATATTTATTGAGTCATTAGACCAGTGCCGATAATTTTTGAAAACGAAAAAAGTCACAGTAGGATGAAAACCATTGGAAAAGAAAGAGAATATAATAAAACAAAAAAGATAAAAATAAAAAACCAAGAACTTGGTTATTTGAATTTTTCACATAAATTTTGAGGTTACTTGAAAAAAGTGTGAATACAAAAGTTGTAGATCTTTTTTTACCTACAACTTTGCTATTACACTTTTTTCCATAACACTTGTAGTTTTGCCGGAAATCGAGATAAACCGCTTTTTACCCTTAAACCCCCACTTCCCGACCTCAGATCGCCCGTAAATTATTTTTCCTTTCATTTTTGTTATATTCTCTTTCTTTTCCAATGGGTTTCAGCCTACTGTGACTTTTTTCGTTTTCAAAAATTATCGGCACTGGTCTAATGACTCAATAAATATTATAAAAATAATCTTACAAAAGAATCAAAATGCTTTATATATAACTAGTGTGCAGTATTTATATTATTATAATAATTACGAACGCACTCTGATTTATCTGCAAGTTTGTTTTTGTTACTTATACCTACTATTGCAATATGGCTATCGCCTCGATGGTTGCTTCGACCAGAGACGTTTGCACTAGGCGCATTAAAATATGCATTCTATAGACATCAAAATAGAGTGCACCTATTTGTTTTTGGATTTAGCAAAATGTTTGTAGAAATTGTCAATGCCGTTTCTATAGATTTATACAGTTTCGTAAGTAAACTAAACTAAATACAAATTTCAAATGTTATGATACAATACCGTAATCATCCTACTTACCCAAAAATTCCATAATTTTTTCGAGTTTTTCGTCTTTTTCTTGTAAAACTCTTTCGCAACATTTTATTTTTATTGCCCATATTTCCACTGAGACTGAATTTTCACTTCAATATTAGGCAATGAGTAGCCTTAGTAGTCCGCCACAGAACTTTAGTTCAATTCACGCACTGTTTTACCAATTTTAGCAAATACCAACTAATATTCAGCCAGCAGCAGCTTCCATTCCCGTGGATGATCCCTCTATCGTCTAAATTTTTCAGAATTCTAGCTTCCGTCCCGGCTCCGCATTTTCTTAGAAACATTATGGCATTTGTCACTTTGGAGCTGTGATATTATTGCATTTATTTAGAGTTTATGTGATTTTTAAGTGGTCCGAGGGCCTTTATGTTGGTTTTGTTTTCTATTTTTTTACCGCACCCACTAAGTACCTATCTAAAACACAAACATTAGTTTGAAATGGCATAACTACCCATTTAATTAACCCTTCCATCCCTGATACTGACTTACACCCGAAAAGCATAATTCCCCTTCTAGAGCAGTCGGGTAAAATTCGGAATGTTTATATTTGACCTGTTTATCATGTACTGTAATAAAAATAAACAGTAGTGATGTTTTTTTTTAAATTGTTATGTGTAATTATTTATTGTATCTATGAACCGACCCTGTAATTACATCGAATTTTAGAACGCACGTCATAAGTAAGTATATTCAACAGAAAACATCTGATTCCTTACGTATACTATGCAACTTTCCTTGAGCACACAAACGCCCGTGTTAGCGTTTGCGAGTGTGTGCATAATTACCGTAAAACGCGCAGATGCGGTTGTGTGAGTGCGGTAATAGCGATTAAAATCGTAGTCGGTCCGCGCCTTAAGCATGTTATACGGTGCGTTTACTGACCCGCAAATTATCAAAACTGCTCTACATTCGAGTCAGCAATGAAAGATGTTTTGGCAAAACTGCAACTGGCAATTTTGTATAAAATCAAAATATTAATGTTAAAGTCACCACAGGTGATTATCTGTGGTGACTTTAACATTAATATTTTAGAAACTATTTCAAATACCAGTAGATTAATAAAGGACATCGTCGAAAATGGCCCCAGGACCAACAAACATCTGATGTACATAATAATTCTAATTATAATTATTATAATTATTCGCCTGACGGGTTGGTGCAGTTGGTAGCGTCCCTGCCTTCTGAGCCGCTGGTCCCGGGTTCGATTCCCGGACAAGTCAAACATTTGTGTGCATGAACATGTCTGTTTGACCTGTGTCTGGGTGTTTATATGTATTGAAGTATGTATATCAGTCATCAGGTAACCGTAGTACAGGTTCTACCTAGTTCGGGACCTGAAGACCTTGTGTGGGTGTTGTCTCATATTATTATTATTAATTATATTTTATTATACTAATTGCGAATATCTGTATATAACGGACATTCAGCGTTCATTAAAAACTTTTTCATTTCACTTTCTTTTTCATTTTTTTTTTAATTGGTTCGATTTTGTTCATTAGAACAATTAAAAGAGCTGTAACGATTTACGACATCACAAAATGCTACCATCTTTGACAATGACATTTGACATGACAATTAGTGATGCCCAATCATTCATTTCACACATCAAGAGCGAGATTACTTGAGTTGACCACCTGCTCACGGATGTCATACGCATCCGTACCTACGTACTTTCCTTTTTAACCTTCTTCGCTCTAGGGTATGGCGCTTCTGTAGTGATTTGTGCGACGTTTTATTGGTACTGTACGAGCAAACCCGTACAAAATCAAATGTAAGTATCAATTTTATGCTGACATCGACGCGCAGCGAATGAATAAAATATACAATTTTAAGTCAACGAGCAGTAGTCGCACAGCACCGTTTGGGCTAACAACAAAATACTCATTCGCCGCGAGTCGATCAGTTATCAGTTCATCGAAAACACTCTTTCCTTAGTTGTAATGCCGCATAGTGTTAAGATAAGTGTTTTTCTTGTACAACTGAAGTTAATTAAAAAAAAATATTATTATTATTTATTATTATAGTATGAGTATTCTTTCAATACACTAATTTAATAATTCTATCAGTCTATCATTTAAATGTACCTTACCCGTACAGGTACCACACTTTAGGTGTGAAAAGAACACAACAGCAAGAAATTCACGAATGGGCGATGTGTGTGTGGCACTCGTAGTTGATTCGTATTCGTGATTCGTTTTGGGGAATTTATCATCATCTATTTTAAAAACACGAATACGAATCGAATACGATAGTCCACGTACACCGATCTGAGATTCGAGTATTAACTATTCGAATATTTTCGATTTATATTCGTGAAAAACACAAATACGAATTGAATACGACTGAGTGCACAGAACGCCCAATATTAAGCACGATGGCTACTTCGATCCGTAAAAACTGACTGAAAACGAAAACGAAGCAGTGCACAAACTATCATACATTTAATAGCAAGGCTATTTCGAATTGTATTTTAACGAATCGCGAATACGAACACAATACGAGGTAATGCACAAACGCCCTAAGTGAGATGTATTGTAATATTTAAAATAGAATAACACGCTGGGTATTGAATGGTATCGATTTTGATCAAAATATATCGATACGGATCTAATGTATGGGCATCCCTAATTCTTGTCATGTCATTTCAATCAACTCAACTGTCAAGTTATTGCACTCACATCGTAGACAGAGAAACTAATAGACGAAGGGACCCTGTAACCGCAGTCGAGACAGAGATAATATATCAATGTGTGCGTATAATGTTGCCATAGTAACTGCATTCCCCTGTTTTTGCAGTGTTAATAGATGAAGTAGGGTAAATTATTTTCAGGATTTAATTGAAACGAAACGAGTTTTTTAATTAAGATTTATTATACTACTTAAATGATAAATGATTTTATTTCTGTAAGTAGGTTTGAACAAACACTTTTACACGTCAATCATATTTTTTTTTAAACTAGATGAGGTCGGCGTTTCCTATCTGACTACTCTGAGAAGAAAGGCCGAAACAAACTCAGAGGTCACAGTCTCTTTTAAAGTCCAGACAAAATCTTGGTCAGATCATGTGAAGGCTATGTAGATCGGTGTCTGCAATGGTCTTTTGAGGAAAGAACCACACAGATTGAGTGGACCTGTCCAGTCAGTGCACGCAATTGTCAGTAATCGTGCAGCTCAACTTAGACTCAAGGAGCTCAACGATTCGACAAACAATACCAAAGAAAGGACATTTGAGTAGGCCGCATAAATTACTCAAACTGCCAGATCATGTTACGCTGAGAAAAATACAAACATAAATATAAAAAAACCAATGACCGACATAGTTCTCACATTCACAATAATTAGGATTATTATAATAATCTTTGAGGACCATGTAGATTTGTGTCTGAAATGGTCTTTTGAGGAAAGAACCACACAGATTGAGTGGACCTGTCCAGTCAGTGCACGCATTTGTCAGTAACCGTGCAGCTCAACTCAGAACTTAAGGAGCTCAACGATTCGACGAACAATACCAAAGAAAGGACATTTTGGTAGGCCGCATCAGCTACTCAAACTGCCAGAACATGATTAAAACTGGAACAAAAACACACATAGTCCTCACATTCACAATAATTTAAAATAATATAATACTTTGTACAGTAAATATTAGTGTCATTGTATATGTAAATAAGTATAGATACTTATAGCAAAGATTAAAAGTAAAAATAGTTAGCGAAATAAAATAAATTAACATTGCCTGTGCTTTATTGGAGCAACTCAATCCCAAGCCTTTTTGTCCTCAATACATATAGTCTTTGACAGTATAATAGGCATTCTGGCATAGTTTCCTTTTTATAAAAGATTTGAATTTATTAAGGCTTAGTGCTTTAATGTGGCTAGGAAGTTTATTATAAAAACGTATACATTGGCATCTAAACGAGCCACCTATTTTCTTGAGCCTTGAAGTAGGAACAACAAATTTGTGTTTGTTCCTAGTATTTAAATTATGGATATCACTGTACTTTTTAAACAGATTAATATTTTTATGTGCATACAAAAGATTTTCATAAATATACTGAGAAGGCACAGTCATTATATTAATCCCTTTAAATTTGTCTCTGAGGGAGTGTGATATGATTGAATGGAAATGGAATGTGATCTCATTTCATCAAATGGTTTTTATTTTTGAGTCATCTTGAAAATTGGCACTTGAAGATGTGGATGGTACTGGATCAGAACTCTCCTCAGGTGTTGAAATCTAAAATATTCAATCAAATTATTATTAAAGTTGGCTGTTGCCTGTTGGCTCGGAACGCATATTATGAATTAAATTAAATATTAAATTATAAATTAAATATGAGATTACATCCACACAAGGTCTTCGGGTCCCGAACTAGGTAGAACCTGTACTGCGGGTAATCGATGACTGATATACATATACACACCCAGACACAGGTCAAACAGACATAAATTTATGTACAGACAAATATTTGACTTGTCTGGGGATCGAACCCAGCTGGGGACCAGCGGCTCAGAAGGCAGGGTCGCTACCAACTGCACAAACCGGTCAGTCAAAGAAGAATGTCAAAAGAAGATTCAAGAAAAATGTCAAATATATTGTCAATAGTAGAATACCTTGATGGATTTTTCTGGGTCTTGTGATAATGACACTGAAGCTGACTTTGATATGGTTGAGTTATCACTTTCAACAACTTGTATCTGCAAGTAAATCATAAAGTTATGAATTATATTTAAAAAAAAACACTATTATTTTATTTTAATAAATTCTTACCGCAATTGGAGAACTGTTTTCTTTTTCTTTTTTAGTAGTACATTTTCTGGGAAATGATTGCTACATATTTTACAATATTTTGTGGGAATCCAATCTTTTCTTCCAGTTGCTTCAATCCATTTTATACGTTGGTCTGGATCGTCTGGGAAACTAACGATAAACTTAGCTATATTATTAATACTCACTGGTACTGACTGAACGTCATTCCATAACGATAGATGTGTCATTCTTATTTGATCAGAAATAGGAGAAAAAATAAATTAAATTAACATATTTATAAATAACGAAGCTTCCCCTAAAAGATACTATGCTATTATTTGATCGAATATTTTTTGTTTTTATTACATTGTAGAGCCAATATTTTTTATCGTGACTCGGGGCATTTTTGAGCTGACGCTGGCAACACTTACATGATATAATTTATTGGTTATGAATGTTAAAAACTCGACAAAATCCTATTATCTTCAGTTTTAATGAGACATATCGTTCCGTCATGCTATGGCATAAATAATCAACATTTAAAACTATAATTAGGTACAAAACCGTCGTACTTACGCGTGAAAAGACACACCAGCAATTTTCTTCTCACTATCGCTTTTACATGAAATAACACGACAGCGCACCATTGTATAATCGTCTATGTGAAATACGGATAATTTCTCTGTCTTCTCACTGGATTAAAATCGTTTTTTATCATAAAAATAAGCAAAATTTTAACACCAAACACAATGACGGCACGAAGTGTCAAAGTTTGTTTCGCAATTTGAATTGCTAACCTTGAAAAAACAGGTTACACGGTAAGAGACAAAAAAAATTATAGTTGTATCTCTGTCTAAAACATTCATAGCGTAATTTTCGCTCTCTTTCTTGTGTAAGCGAGAAAGGAATCGTCACTGCGTCTATTAGTTTCTCTGTCTACGACTCACATCACACTCGCTCGCGTTTCTTCGTGAATAGATTGTGTAGTGTATTCAATTTGCTTTATTAAACACCAAACAAGTGTAACGAGTTTTAAACATCGTCACATGCTTCTCATCAATTAGTAAATTTCGGAACGTCACTTTAGCTGTCATTGGTTGTCTGTGCGCGCCGAGTCACCGAGCTTTCAATGTGACATCGGCACTTTGCGAATTTTTCTTTACTAGACAGGATGCTCTGAACTATTTTTTTTTTAAACCCGGCGGCATCCAGCCCTTACCTTGGCCTATTGATGACATAGGGCTCTGTTACACCCTCTGAGAGGTGTCGAGGCAACGACCCTCAATTTATTTGGTAAGATTTCGTTTCCTTTTGAAAATGATTGGTCAAAGTACATAGCGCGTGTACTATTCTAAATTATTGTTTCAGGCCTACATATATTATTAAATTGCCTTAGCGATTGTCGCCCACATGAATTTTGGGTGCACTGAGGCAATGTCATTTTTGTTGGAAAGGACGGTGAGTTTATCTTTGTGGAACGCCACGTGCCTCACGTAAGAGATTCCTAAACAATCGACATTCTAACCCATTTCTATCTTGTTACAGCTGGAACACGGCGTCCTTTTTCTTTTTCCCTTCTTTACATTTCCTCTTTCAATATTTTTATTGCTATTCTGAGAGGCCAGGCTGACGGTGTGTACGTCTGGACGCCGTCTATGGAGGTTTAATTAATCCATTTTTTCCCTTGTATTTAATATCACAAGATGCAATAATAATAATAACAATAGACACAATCATAATAATAGTAATTTAATATCTTCATTAGTCATAGTTTTACTTACTTGGAAGCTACTGGCAATTAACTGAGGCATTAACAAGGTTATTTCCTTTGTTTTAATTATCTCACATTACAGCTTCCTCCGGCAGATTACGGCTCTACGAAGGTTAGTTATCCGGAATTAAAACATAGTGTGCAATCTCCACGGCGCGGAAATTCTTTTATTTGTTTTACTTGTATTTTTTTTTTATAGGAGAACACACACTGGACAAGCTCTCTTTATAATCTTGTCCAAAATTTCATCTATTTGTCACGAAAAACACATTTAATTTAGAACACAAGATAGGTAGGTAAGTACATTTATGTACTTAAATGTTGTACTGAATCTCTTAACTTAAGAAGCCACATACAGGCAATAGAAATAAAATTAGTGTCAGTCTATTAAAGTCTATACATCCATAATTGAGACTATAACACCTTACTTAACCTTAATATTTAATTTGTGTGTAGATCAAGGAGTCTTCCCGGATTTAATTAAATACAGTAAGGTAATACCACTTTTCAAATGCGGGGACAGTAAATACACCTATTGTAATGAAACAGAAAGATTTATTATTAACTAGTTTAATAAAAACGGTTACAACAATCGAATGTAGATGTAGAAAGCGAGAGTGATTGTCATAAAAGTTGATCGCAGACAGATGTGTGTTCGTTGAGAAACACACTATGAAAGGAACGCGCGTATCGTTCAGAAACAGCGAGGTTATGTTAGGTTTATGTTCATATTCCAACAACACCACTAATTAAAAACTCATATCCGTGTTGCTAGTTTACAGTAAGGTATTTGGAAAGGCAATGTTTAATCAAATGCTCAATCATTTTAACACCAATAAAATCTTACACGATCAACAGTTTGGTTTCACCAAGGGACGTTGTATGATTGACGCTGGTGTTACCTTATTAAAACACATATTTACGGCATGGGAAGAGGCCCAAGACGCCATAGGAATCTTTTGTGACCTCTCCAAAGCATTCAATTGCGTCGATCACAAAACCTTGCTCTTGAAACTTGAGCATTATGAACTTGGAATACTTGTGCTCAGTCTAGTAAAATCTTATTTAAATGATAGGCAGGAGCAAGTTCAAATAAATGGTGTCAATTCACTCAATTTAAAAGTCAAAATGGGAGTACCACAAGGCTCGATATTGGGTCATATCCTCTGTTTTGAGTATATTAATGAACTACTCCATTTATTAAAAAAATCAACCACAATTGGGGTTATTTGCTGCCAATACTTCCTTAATTTTTAAGGCAGAAAGAGGTGATACTAATTTTGACGACGTTAATAACCTCAGATCATAAGTGTTTTTATGATCTGAATTAATAACGCCCTACTGCAGGTCCAAAATTGGTTCACTGCTAATAATTTAGTATTAAATGGAAAAAAAACTAAGTGCATAAGATTTTCTTTATCAAATGTCAAAAGCAGTGATTGAGAGATAATATTGAAGAATAAAAGAAAACTAGAATTCATCGATAAAGCTGTGTTCCTGGGGATCACGCTCGACTAAAGGCTACCATGGGGTTCTCATTTAATATTACTGATGTATACAGGGTTATTGGTAAAACACCATCAACATCTTAAGGGGTCATTGTACTCACCATTATGAACAACTTTTACTATGGGACCATGTAACAAATCGCGAAAAAATAATCAGCTGTTCCCTACATTTATGTTTGCAGAACTCGTCAAAATGTAGGGACCAGCACATTTTATTTCGCGATTTCATATTTGGTTCCATAGTAAAAGTGGTTCATAATGATGAGTACAATGACCCCTTAAGATATTGATGTTGTTTTACCAATAACCCTGTATAGATACCGCGAGGGTAGTCTATTTTAGTTACTTTCATAGTATCATGTCCTACGGTATTTTACTTTGGGGACGGGCTGCAGACGTTGAGTCTATTTTTATTCTGCAAAAACGACCCATCAAAGCCATATTGTGATCTTCGCAGGCGCGATGTTCTAATGGAACTGTGTAAGGTTATTAAGATCATGACCGTACCTTGACAATATATGTATCTATGAAAACCACATGTACGTAAGAAAAAAATTACATCTATTTACTAGTACTAGAAATAGGGACCTATTACTTCAACAAGGTTTCAGACTGGCTAAAGTACACTCATCTTTCATGGGGTACTGTTTAAAATTTTACACTAAAATACCTCCCCACATACTTCAACTGAATGAGACGAAATTCAAATTTTGTATAAAACGTACACTATGCAGACAGGCATACTATAAGTTTTTTTTTTTTTTTTTTCTAAGAAACGTTGCCCCACACTTGTAATTTCTCCTGTATCGTGGGTGCGTTTACAAACATTTAAACTCACATACACAAACAGCCAGACCCGGAACAACTACTTGCGGGTCATACAAATATTTGTTCCGTGCGGGGATCGAACCCGCGACACGTAACGCAGCAGTCAATCGCTTAACCACTGCGCCAACCGTGCCGTCAGTGCTGATCCTGCTCCACCCACAACTAATTGATTAACACTTGAAAATACTGTTGTACAATCTCATTTGTGTAATATAATTGCATAGGACAAGTGTGAGTACTATGTACTATCAGAGAAATATTGACCTAGCCAATTTTAAAACAAAATCCTTTGCATAGATGACTAAGACTGATTTCCGCCCCCTTTTGCATCAACCAATAACAGTGGAATAAAAAGGGACGAAAAAAGCAACGGCAATTTTTTACTTAAAAGATTTTGCGCTCATGTGCACATCTGGTCATTTGGGCGGTTAGCCCAAAACATCTGGACATTTGGGTTTCTTTTACCTACTATAGAAACAAAAGGATCGGAGAAGAGAAAGCTATCAGCTTTTTAACGTTTTGAGTTAACTATATTTTTTGAGTTTAGTTGCTATTTGCACAGCGTGTTGCTATTGGTCGATGAGAAACAAAGACGCTGCTATACCGGCCGGGCAGTGCAAGTAATAATTACACTTAAGGTGGCTAGGTCAATATTTCTCTGATAGTACTATCGACCATTTACCGGGTAATGTCTTTCATTGACTTGAATGTGCCCTGGCGGCTAAAAGATGTCATGCTCACTCACGTGTCGCGTGTGTTGGACCATTTAGATCCCTTCAAAATGGTTGAGCTGAATGGTGCTGATCCATGCCTCATGGTCGTGAACGGGTGCCGTCAGTTGGGACTGGTCATCTCTTAGCTACCACGCCTTATTCTAATTATTTTATTTATGGATTGTTTTGTTTATTCTAGATATTTGTCTGATGAGCAAAATAGGCACATTTATAATTTAAATATGTTCATTTATAATAGGACTTGTCGACACAGTGACACTATTTTATATTTTGATTGTAATCAATTTATTACTGATTACAAACTGACAAATAATACAATGTATTTGCCACCTAGTTGTAGGAGACACATTGCTAACCTATTAGCATACAATATACACAGTGACACCGGTACCTGTAGGTTACCGTCGATTACTGTTAGTAGTGGTACTAACACTACTATTGATACGCCTTGTAGTTTAAACTATTAGGTGCGACAACGGGTCAGCCGCATATGTTGAATGTTGTACATCAAAATATGCAGGGTCTGTCCGGCAAAGAGTTAGAGTTAAGTTTATTTATGGAGAACTATGATGTTCAGGTGCTATGTTTGACTGAACACTGGTTGAAAGAACATGAAGTAGTGTTTATCAATGATGATAATTTTACCATTCAAAGTGCATTTGTAAGGAAAAGTGCTATTCGCGGTGGATCTTTAGTTCTTGTTTCAAACAAGTTGAAATGTAAACAACGTTCTGATTTAGTTAATCTTTCCATCGAGCGCACTATTGAGTTGTCTTGTGTTGAACTCGAGCGATACGTTATAATTTGCGTTTATCGACCCCCCTCTGGGGATTTTATTCGTTTCGAATCGGTAATGGAGGATTCACTGAATAAATTAAAATCAAGTAATAAAAGTATAATTTTATGTGGTGATTTTAATATTAATATTTTAGAGGTTACTCCACTAAGTATTAGACTTCTTAATCTGTTTAGGTCCTTTAATTTAATTAACTTGTATTTTGAACCTACTAGGATAACAGCATCTTCATCGACTTGTATTGATAATATTTTTAGTGATTGCGATGCCAAAAATAAATTAGTGTTAAGTGACTTACCGTCTGACCACTGTGGATTATTAGCTAGCTTCCCTATGCCAATACATAAAAAGCCACATAAAATAGAATGCAGGCCTTATACAGCTAGTCGTTGCAACAAGTTTAAAAATAATATAGCCCTTAGAATTAAACCGTCGATTGTAGAACATGATAATCCTAATGTAATCTATGGAGCCCTTTTTGATGTTGTGCAAAAAGAATACCAATCTACTTTCAAGGCCAAAACTATTAATATTAATGGCACCTCCGCTGGCTTCAACCAATGGGCTACTCCAGGTATTTATAAAAGTAGAGCGAGACTATACGAGTTATATGGTTTGAAAAATTACAGGTTTGATACTCCTTTCCTAGAGTATGTCAAAAATTATTCAAAATTATTTAAAAAGATTTGTGTTTTTGCTAAATCTAAATTTTTAAGCGATACAATTAAAAATTCGAATAACAAAGTAAAAACCACCTGGAAAATTATTAACAATGAGACGGGTAAGTCGGTTAAACAAGAAAAACAATTAGAGATTATGGTCGACAACAAATTAGTTAATACAGCAGCTGACGTAGCTGAAGCATTTAATGAGTTTTTTGCCAACATACCTATAACTACGACTCGCTCCTTAAATTCGTCCCCATCTGAAGCTGAAAACCTTTTGCATAATAGTGTGCCTAAATGTAGTCGCTTATTTAGCTTCGAACATGTAACACCTCGTGATGTAATTAGTGTTTTTAACACACTCAAGTCAAAAAACACTGGTGATTACTGGGGCATCTCAATTAAACTTGTAAGTAATATAATCGACATCGTAGCCCCCTATCTAGCTGTTACTTTTAATAAATGTGTTGATTTAGGAACTTTTCCTGACCTCATGAAGAGTAGTAAAGTCATACCATTATTTAAATCGGGTAATAAAAATAACGTTGCCAATTTTAGGCCTATTTCTATCTTACCTGCATTTAGTAAAATATTTGAATAATTAATACTCAAGCAGTTGCTAAGACATTTTAATTTAAATAGCCTCCTTCATGATGAACAATATGGCTTTACAAAAGGTCGTTCGACTACAGATGCGGGTGTTGCTCTGCTGAAACACATATTTAGCGCATGGGAGAGCTCGCAAAATGCTATTGGAGTTTTCTGTGATCTCTCCAAAGCCTTTGATTGCGTGCACCATGACACGCTTTTGCGTAAACTAATTCATTACGGTATTCAAAACGAAGCTCTTAACGTATTAGATTCATATTTACATAATAGGCACCAATGTGTAGATGTTAATGGTGTGAAATCTTCCGGGCTACCAGTTCAGTTAGGTGTACCTCAAGGCTCTATACTGGGCCCATTTTTATTCTTGGTGTATATAAATGACTTACCATTCTATTTAAAGGGCATCTGTGACGTTGTACTATTTGCTGATGATACCTCTCTTATCTTTAAAGTAGACAGGAATAGACAAAATTTTGACGACGTAAACAGTGCACTATCAATGGTTACAGATTGGTTTACCACAAATAACCTAGTTCTCAATGCCAAGAAAACGAAATGTGTAAAGTTCGCCTTACCGAATGTTAGAAATCTAGGACCCAACATCGTCTTAGATAAAGAGGTACTTGAAACTGTAGACTCGGCAGTATTTCTGGGCATAACAGTTGATGCCAAGCTTCAGTGGGGATCACATATATCATGCCTAGCGGGAAGGCTCAGTTCGGCCGCCTATGCCGTCAGGAAAGTAAGACAATACACTGACGTTGATACAGCTCGGCTAGTCTATTTCAGTTATTTTCATAGCGTCATGTCCTACGGCATTCTGCTGTGGGGCAAAGCCGCTGATATTCAAAATATATTTGTTCTGCAAAAACGAGCTGTACGAGCAATTTACCAGCTAGGTGCTAGAGTTACTCTGAGAGATTTTTTTAAAGAGATTGGTATTCTCACGGTGGCCTCACAATTCATCTTCGCCAACATCTTATATATTAGGCAAAATATACACTTATACACAAAAAACAGTGATATTCATAATATTAACACTAGAAACAAGGAGAAACTACGTGCTCCCTTTCACCGGCTTCATAAGGTCCATAACTCATTTGTTGGGCTTGGTATAAACTTTTATAACAAGCTTCCCTCTTCTTTGTTAGAATTGCCTTTTAATGCGTTTAAAGCTAAAGTAAAATCCAACCTTTGTTCAAAGGCATACTATTCAATCAACGATTACTTAAACGATAAAAATAGTTGGTCGCTGTGATTAACTCAAGACAATGTTTATGTTCTTTCTCCAAAATTAGCTTACCTACTGACAAGTTATACGAGTTCATATAATTGTTTATTTTATTTGACTATATTTATTAGTCACCTTAGTTTAATTTAATTTTTATTTATTATTGACATAATCTACTCATTTCAATGTTTTGTTAATGAGTTGTATTGCAATATATGGTTAGCTAGTGACCTCGACAGTTCATCATATTATTCTTTTGAGCAACCGGCAGCAAGTTCGTCATGCTCCCTTAGATGTCAATGCTTGCGGTAGCGTCGGGGGTCGGGTTGCCTCCTTCCCTCAAATATGGCGAGGGGGGTAATGGCTGATCTTTGCGTTATGCTCGTGAACGGGTGCTGCTTGTGGTGACAGGTCAGCTTGCTGACTATGGTTTTGTTATTGTTATTAGAAATTAATGTTTCTTTATTTTACTTCGAAGGTCCTAGTTTATCATTTGTGGCTACTAGTTACAGCTATATACATATAAAAAAACATAATGCAGCATTGCATATGTAAGCGGGCACGCCCTTTATGTCAGGAGGCTTTTTATTATGTATTAAGTTCTGTTTGCGTTTTTGTTTTTATTATTTATTTATGCTTGAGTATAGTTTTAAATATTGGCGTGTGCTAGCTGACATATGGCAAATAATTTTAATATTTTTGTGTTTCGTAATGTTAATTTATTTATTACTATATGTATAGAATCCAGTTCTTCTAACTGAACAGACAGCAGTGCTGCTGGGGAGTTTGTTCCGCCACTTCTTCTTCCCAGCTAAAGCACTAGGAAGTGGTGAAGGGTGGGCGTTTTGGGGGGACTGTCTTATGTGATTTTGACGTTCAAAAAGTGCTGATTCTCAGCCTAATTTGAATAAATGACTTTTGATTTGATTTTGATTTGATTTGATTTACATTTCTATTTGCTGTACTCTGGACACTCAAAATGTACGTCTTATTTACATCGTTCTCACATATAATTATAAATTCAACATTATTGATGTAACAAATTGTAAGTTACAATATAATTTAAAAAAGTGTCCATGGAATATTGCCCGTTCTTCTCCATAGGTACCTACTACACTTTGGAATGGGCAACTAGCTTCATATTTCTGACTGACCGCCCACTTGACAGTTCAAAAGTGCCTGTTAATGGTTTAATTGAAACAAATGCTTTGAGTTTGAGTTTTGAGGCAAGGCCATTTCGCAATTTTTGCAACACTTTATGAATTTTGCTTGTTTAGTCTTAATAAGTAAGCCTCGATAAATTATCAAGCTAATTTATCACAGAGCTGAATATAAAATACGTGAAAAAATCCATTAAGTTATGTAAAGACCTTATTCCCTTTAATAATGCGAACCATTTCAGGAAGTCCGCGTTTAATAGTGATGTTAAATAAAGCGGAAAGGACGCCGTAAGGTGGTGGGGGAGGGGTAGGGGGTGCAGGGAGAGGTGTCGGGTGAGCGAGGTGCGCGGGCGGCGCGATGATAGATTTATTTGCGTCGGCCACTCGCTGCTGTCCACCGCGATGTTGTTCTGTTTCAAGAGCGCTCCCCACGATTTATGTGCGTCGATAATTCCTCTCCCTTATTAAAAGGAAAATGTTCCTCGAGCACCCGACGCGCTAGATTGCAACATTCAAATTTCTGTAAAACGTCCGTTGGTCATATGAATTGAGACTTTCATCTAGAAGCTCTCTTCTCAAAAGTGCTATCATGATATTATAGATCTAAGACACCGTAATATAGACATGGATCAATAATGAGCTTAGTGTAATATCTGTAAAACACACAGGTTTCGCGTCGGTTCCGTCCAGTTGAGAGGGAGTAAAACGTGCGGTGTATACCTGGCGTGGGCGGATCGATTTGCAGCACGGTGTCGCCGTGGTACCAGAGCGCCGGGTGCACGAGCGCGGCGTTACGCGTGGCGGCGCACGTGACTGCCGCCACGCCACCCGCCACAGCTGCACCCGCCTGCGCCACCACCTCCCAGCCCGCGTCTGAGACTGCACAACTCGACCGTCACACACCACACACAGGGAACTACTCATAACAGCTTGTACTCATCCGACGATACCTGGTACGAGGGTGACGTCGCGCGACAGCGCAATACCGTGCACGTTGGTGGCGCGGCACCGCACCGTCGTCGTTGCCGCCGCCTCGTACGCGCTCGACGGCAACATCTCTAGCGTGCCATTGCTGTGTATTCGTCTGTTTAACACAAAATGAATAAGAAGTCACAGTCAACTGGAACTGAATACTGAATCGGGTAGTAGAGAATGGAACAATATAAAAGAAGTGGCGGCCGCGGCTTGAGCCAAGTCATGAGACCGTTTTGTCGTGGACGTCTCGCAACCGTCGAATATTATAATCACCTAATTATCGCCCAGAGAGAAAAAAACGCTTGGACCAAATTATTAGTCTCAAAATGTTTCATTCAGTACCTACCTAGCTCAGCGCGGTCAAATTGATGCCAGATAGCAAATCGTGGGACCTTAGATAAACTTAAGCGGTAGATACAATACGCTCTTATATCGCAATTATTAAACCTGGGCTCGGTGCACAACTACATACAACGAAACTCACACATCTGTGATTACAGTTGCATACTTATAGTTACCAATAGACCAGGACAGAGATAGAACCCGACACAGTCAGTCGTGCGACTGCAACCGCGTTAGCCCCAAATGCTTGTTTTTTACTAATAAATCACATCAGGCTACATTACATTTTGAAGCGGTCGGCTAATGTTAATCCAATCGCTTCTTGTCTGCGCCTGGGCGCTCCTTGCGTGGCCCCGCATCGCTGCCAATGCGGTGAAGGTGTCAATTGCTTTGGACACCATGGCCTATCCTGGAGTAAGAGCCCTGGCCGGATAGCACGGCACGCCAGCATCAATGACATCATCCGTCGTGCTCTTGACACCGCCGGAGTGCCAGCTATCTTAGAACCCGACGGCCACCGTCCGCACAGGCCGCTTTGTACGCGATGATGGGAAGAGACCAGACGGAATGACCATAATGCCTTGGATGGTAGGTAGGCCTATGGTGTGGGATGCAACGAGTGTTGACACACTTGCGCACTGTGCTGGGGCGGCTGCTGCAGGTGCGGAAAACCACAAACGGCGCAAATACTCTAATCTTTTTGGGACTTATGTGTTTGAGCCGTTTGGGATTGAAACACTAGGGCTATGGGGTCCGAGTGCCCACTAAGTTTATCAAGACATCGCCAAACGGTTGGTCGACTCTGCACGTGACCTATTGATTGAAAGTGGATGGCCTATTTTTTGGCCAAAGAATCCGCATTGCCATACGACCTGGCAATGCTGCCAGCCTTTTGGGCAATTTTCCTGTTGACAGCGATGCGGACGAATTTTGTATGCCCTTTTTTTATTTTTTTATAAATATTCTTGTACTTAGTATTATTTTAAGACTGGTATCTTTTTAAATTTGACGGCATGGTTAGCGCAGTGGTTAAGCAATTGACTGCTGCGCTCCGTGTCGCGGGTTCGATTCCCGCACGGAGCAAATATTTGTATGACGTGCAAGTAGTTGTTCCGGGTCTGGCTGTTTGTGTATTTTAAATGTTTCTAAACGCTCCCACGATAGAAGAGAAATTCCTAGTGTGGGCCAACGTTTTAAAAAAGAAAAATATTCGTGTTATAATTAAAATAAATACAGAAACAAAAAAAAACTAAAAAAGTGATAGACATTGTTTTAATACTGGTGTACGGGTTGTAGTAGTTAACTCCGTACACTGATTTGTTGTGAAGGTTTGTAAGTTCAGTTAGTATAAAGAAATTATTAAATATTATATAAAATATTAGTGAACGAAAATTTTTAGTTGTTTCTCATATATTTAGAAACATTGTAAAAGTATACGAATTCCCAAATTATGTAAACAAGTAACATGTCAGTTAAAGTAATCACAGAATGTAAATCATTGTCATAAAAATAATAAACTATACAATTAAAGTAGCAGCAAGTTTGATTTTGTCTAGACCCTAGATTGTCCTATGGAGCTGGACCAGCATGTTTCCAAGCATTCTTATCTTGGATATAATCCTCTAATTTGTAATATGCTTGTTTACACAGTGAACTGTTTATATGAGTTTTAAATTTTCTTTCATTTAATTGCAATATAATATATGACCAGGTGTTTTGTTGTAGCATTTAACACAGCAACCCATATAGTCTAAAATTTTTGAAAATTTATTGTTAAAAGATTTGACTTTTGCAATAAATTTCATATTATAAGTGACCAGCAGTTTGGATTCCAAAAGAACAAGTCCACATCGTTAGCTATTTTCTCCCTCATGCAAGCTATACTATCAAATATGAATAATAATTATATAACTACAGGCCTCTTTTTTGATCTATCGAAAGCCTTCGATCTGGTGTCACATGACATATTGCTACAAAAGTTGGAAGCTGTTGGTATTAGAGGACCGGCACTTCAGTGGCTGTCGTCCTATTTAAGCAACAGAAAACAATGTGTTATCATCAATAAAAAAAAAGTTCTGCAGTATGAAAATAATGTCCTAATATCCTATTCATCGGAATATAAACATAATAAATATGGCGTTCCACAGGGAAGTGTGCTAGGCCCAATATTATTCCTCGTTTACATAAATGACATCATAAAATTACTGACCATAAATGCGTATTTGCTGACGATATTTCTATTATAGTGACGTCTAATAAAAAAGTAAATACCGTTTCAGAACATGAACTTGACATTAATAATACAATTGACAAATTATTTCATTGGCTTGACATTAACCATTTGATAAATTTTGACAAATCCGTTTACATCCAATTTAATCGATCAAATAATTCCAAAAATGACATTAAACTCAATATTAATAAAAATCAATGAAATAACGCGTTTTAGATTTTTAGGTGTTAATAGATAAGGACATTTACTGGAAATAGCATATAGACAATGTTAGCACTAAAATTAATAAATTTGTTAATGCATTAAAACAAGTAAAAAATGTAAGTAATATAAAAACTGCCGTAATGTCATACCACGCGTACGTCGAATCGTTGTTACGTTATGGACTAATAATGTGGGGTAACAGCACTGACTTCCAAAGAGCATTCATAGCTCAAAAAAAGTGCATGAGAGCAATTTGTGGACTTAAGCCCGATGACTCATTTCGACCAATATTTAAAAAACTTGGTTTGTTACCGTTACTGTCGCTTTACATTTATGAAATATGTGTGTTTGTTATGAAAAATAAGCAACTATTTAAGACTGCAAATGATGTCAATCCTCGGAACCGACGAGATCCACAATAAACTAGTGTTAAATGATTTGCGTAGACTGTCTAAATACAATAGTAACTGCTTGGCAATGTGTGTGCGCATTTATAATAAAATACCAAGGCATTTCAAAGCTTTAAATACAAAATTATTTAAAATTAAATTTCATAAGTGGTTACTCGAGTGTAGTTTTTATAGTTTAAAAGAATTTATAGATAAAAAATGTAGATGTTTAAAAGAAAACGATTGTTGTTGCCTTAACCTGTCTTTAAAATTTTGCATGCTATGTTTTATCCTAGCTAAACATGCTTGTGCCTCAATTTGTATATTTAACACCCTTGTATACCATGTTTTACGCAAATTAATATTCTATTCTATTCTAAAAAGATGCAGATTTTTTCTTACATACATAATATTTTCATAAATGAATTGGCAAGGTACCGTCATATCACTTTATCTTTGAGTGAGATGTAAGAATTCTTCCCAAAGTTCACGGCAATGTATTCCGAAGATAAATGCATCAATTTGTAATTTGATTCCGCCTTGAATGGTATAGCGATAGCCTGGTAGGTGAAGTTCTCATTCGAAATTAAAGGAATGCGAACTTCAAACATATAGTAAGTAGTTCTTTGTTATTCGTGCTTTCACGTACAGCAGCTTGTAAAGTTCCTTGATATCTTCTCTGATATTTTCTGTCAGCAATGGCAGAGTCCTCAGCAGTCTGCCGGCTAAGTCCTATAATTGCTTTACTAGACTGACTGGTGATATCAAGTGCACGTTTATGTCCGCTGTAGACATTAGTGAGAGTGTTCAGGAGCATAGTTTGAATTTCATTGCGTTTTTCGCGCTTCTCGCGCGTACTAGATACTTGTGGGGAGCCAGCAGCATTGTTTTGTAGAAGTTGAGTAGTTCCATCTCGTGGGAAAGTTGATTCGTCGTAGCTTGGCAATAACTTTGATGGATCTTCTGGCAAAGGTCATTTACACGATTTATGTATTTTTCAATATGTTGAACGCCCTTTTTTTTTTTTTTTTTTTTTTTTTTTTGTGGGTGGGAAATCATCAAATAACTTCTCCCGCTCTGGGCAGAGCAGGAGGGCGTGTCAGACTCTTACTGACTAAAACCCACCCGTGTTCCTTCAGTTGCCTGTGCCAGGGGCCACGGTAACCCTCTTGGACTTTTCCGCAACCCTAGCAGGCATCGGTCCTAGCAAACCCCGTCATTGGTGCTGACATCTCTTTGAGGCGCGCGTGGAACACAACGCGCCGTCGACCCGGGCCTGGTCCTTATCGAACGGCGAGCTGCCCATTGCTCGCCGCTCGCAGGCCCGCGCCTACGGTGGCCGGGAATCGGCCTGCGATTCCCGACGCCCAGGGCGTCTCCTGCGGCGGCTAGGGGCGTGAGGGCGCAAACTTTGCCTCTCCCTCACGCGTTCCGCCTCCTCCTTCGCGAACATTACTGCTTCGCAGAAGGAGGTGACGGCTTCCCAAGCCCTCTCGCTCCGTACCATGGCCTGGACCAAGGCCGGACGCGAGAGATCGCCACCGCCAATCGCCTCCACGAGGACACGGCGTTGCTCCGCCCAAGCCGGGCAGACCTCCACCGTATGCTCCACCGTGTCCTCCGGGCGATCCACACAATGGTGACACCCGGGCGTTTCCTCCCGCCTTATCCGGAACAGGAACCTCCCGAAACAACCGTGTCCGGTGAGGACCTGCGTCAGGCGGAAGGTGAGGACGCCGTGGCGCCTCTCTAGCCACTCCTCAATGAGGGGACTTATCGCCGCAATTGTGGCGTGCCCAGCGTTGGGTTGCGACAATCGCACTCTCCATGCCGCCCTGAGATCCCGCCGGAGCTCTGTCCGCTGTACCGTGATTTCTCGCGGCAGCGGAGCTACGCCCCGGCGTTTCGCCTCCTCGCGCCACTCCCAAACGTGCGCGAGGACTTTTGCCTCCAGATCCCATGGCGGTAATCCGGCAAGGAGGCTCGCCGCCTCACCGGAGACCGTACGGTATCCCCGGACCAGCCGGATGGCCATGACCCTTTGGGGCGCATTCAACCAGCGGGCTGGCCGCCGCCTCAAGGAACGCGCCCACACCGGTGCCCCGTAAAGGGCCATGGACCGCACGACCCCCGCGTAGAGCCTCCGGCAGGAGGCGTTTGGCCCCCCTAGATTGGGCAGGAGCCGCTTTAAGGCAGCCCCGGCCCTTTCCAGTCTGGGAGCCAAACGTCGGAAATGCTCCACGAAGTTCCACCGGCTGTCGAGGACGAGTCCCAGGTACTTCATCGTCGACTCGACGCCGATGTGAACCCCTCCTACCGTTATTTGGGAACCCGACGGTGGCGTGTTCCGAGGACCATGAAAACACATGGCCTCGGACTTGTGCAGGGCCACCTCGAGTCCCAATTGCCGGATCCTCTCGACGATTGTCGCAACCCCGCGTGTCGCTAGTTCGGCCGCCGCCTGGTGCGACCTCCCCTGCGCTAGGACTAGCGTGTCGTCAGCGTAACAAACCACGCTGACGCCGCTGGGGAGGTCGGCGCGCAGCACCCAGTCGTAGCCGATATCCCACAGATGCGGCCCCAGGACCGATCCCTGTGGGACACCGCACGACATCTCTTGCCGGTTCCACACTCCCTGGTGACCGGGGTAGATGACGGCCCTGTCCGTCAAATAGGCCTCGACCACACGACAGAGGTAGGTCGGCATCCGGTGATACCGGAGTGCCTCCCTGATGCAACTCCAGGGCAGGGTATTGAAGGCATTGGCGATGTCTAGAGACACCGCCAAGACGACCCCACCCCGGGCCACAGCATCCCCCGTCGTGAGGGCCCGCACGCGCATGATGGCGTCCACCGTAGAGCGCCCCCTGCGGAAGCCAAACTGGCTCTCCGCCAAATCCGGCCCCACCCGCACCAGCCGCCCGACGAGGCGGTTTGCAATGACTCTCTCAAAGAGCTTGCCCACCTCGTCGAGCAGCACGATGGGCCGGTAAGCGGACGGAGAGTCCGCTGGGCGCCCCGGCTTCTTGATGAGGACCAGTTTCCCCGTCTTCCAACGAAGTGGGAACTGGCCCCTCTCCATGCATGCGCTTAGGAGCCCCCTTAGTCGAGGCCCGAGAGCCTCCGAGGCCAGGACCCAGGCTTTCCCAGGTAAGCCGTCGGGTCCTGGGGCGGTATTTTTAGCACTCAGCCTACGTACCGCCACTCGCAGCTCTACCTCGGTCACCTCCGGAGCATCGTCGTCGTCGTCGGCGGTGTGGTCCGCATTCAGCACCGCAGTAGGCGGAGCCATGGGCGGGGAGATATGGTCCCCTCTAGAAGGGAACAGAGTGCTCACCACGTCCTCCACGAGCTGGGGCCGGAGACTCTGCGTCAGCGGGGGAGCCCATGGGCGGAGCTTCTCACGCACCAATTTGTAGGGGCGTCCCCACGGGTCCCTGTTCAGAGTCTCCAGCGACTCCTCGCGGGCCAGTCCCTTGGCCCGCAGGATCTCCGCTTGGAGGGCGGTCTTCGCCGCTCTGTACCCCTCGTACAGCTCCGCCTGAATGGCTTCCGTATCCGGAGGGCGAATACGGAGCCTGCGGTGCCTGGTGTACCGGCGTCGCGCAGCGACGCACGCACTGCGTAAAGTCGTCAACTCTGGCGACCACCAGCACACCTGGCGCTGAGCGCGTCCGGGCTGGGCCCGGGGCATTGCCACGTCACATATTTCGGACATGGCCTCCCGGAACCACTCCGCCTCGACGTTGAATGTTGAACGCCCTGCCAGTAGTTTGTTAAGTTGTAGTACGTAAGCAAAGTCCATTAATCATGAATGAGTTCTATTTTGCCTAAGTTGTCATAATATATCGGTCGATCGGGTTCCAGGTTGGTTAGTTGAGTGCTTGAACTTTGTTGCGAACCATAGGATCCATTCACAAGTATCAACATTGTGAAGAGAAACATTAAAATGTTTGTAAGACATTTTCCTCCAGAATGTTTTGCTGTGGTAGTTTTCTCAGCCTTTTGTAAATCCGTTTTACATTCTTCATTATTTTTGTTGTCGTTTGTATCGATGATCCCATCTGATAGTTTCCGAATCCCATCTGATAGTTTTACTAGTGGTCGTTTAATTACACCAGTTTGGGTTTTCGGGGTTGTCACTCGATCGTATCTGTCCGCTCCAGGGTGAGGACCTAGCACCCGTCCCATGGCCCATTTTCCTGGCGGCAAATTGTTATCCCGGACTAGTACAATGTCCCCCTCGCTGAGGTTTTTCTTGGGATTGTTCCATTTGCTGCGCGTTTGTAATTGAGTAAGATAGTCGCTTCACCAATTATTCCAAAATTGTTGGTATATATGTTCAGTTAACTGCCATCGTCGGCGTAGGTCAATGTAGTTTTCATCAGTGTAGTCAGTTCGTGGTAAAGAAATGGTTGGTCCCCCAATTAGAAAGTGACCCGGTGTCGGATAGTCATAAAATTCTTCGGGATCCTTAGTGAGCTGGCAAAGCGGCCTGAAGTTCATGCACGCTATTTATGTAAGAAAATAAATAAACGGAATAATAATAATAATTTATTGCATAAACAAGGATCACATTGCACTGCATACATTTAGATGACATAATTAATTAAAGCGTTAACATAGGAGTACAATAATTTTAAACTCTATCCCTTAAACTAGGTCTGGCCCGTATCTTAGGAGATAGGGTTCAGCCATTGCGTTAGACTAATTTAATATAATTATTAAAAGACAATCAAAAGTGAAACCAGTGACGAAGCGGTACCTAAAAACGTACATAATTAATATTAACAATAAAAACTAAAACTATGAAGGTATGAACCGGTTGCATAATATGGGTGGGTGTGTGTTTGTGGTGTTGAGTGTGATGTATGTGTTTAGTATGGTGTGAACATACTAAACACACACGTCTTACCACTGAGACTGCTATTCTCTGTATGAAGCACACGGTTAGGTATTACTTGGATCGTAGGACACCTGTTTATGCTTGTTATTTAGATTTATCCAAAGCTTTCGATCTGGTTTGTTATGAGCTCCTGTGGGATAAACTGCGTAAACAAAATGTATCCGCAGAACTCGTGGACATTTTCAAATTTTGGTATGACAATCAATTAAATGTCGTTAAGTGGGCTGATTACTTGTCTGAGGAGTACAAGCTAGAGTGTGGCGTGAGGGAGGGGGGAATTTCCTCACCCACTCTTTTCAATATTTATGTGGACGGTCTGATTGGCGAGCTCAGGTAGGTTGTCATACTGACGGAGTCGCTGTCAATAATATAACTTATATGATATGGTGTTGCTGAGCCCGTCAATTGGGGCCCTTCATCAGCTAATGAAAGTCTGTGAGCGGTACGCCGAAAGTCATGGTCTCAAATATAATGCTGCCAAGAGCGAGTGTATGATTTTTGGTCTAGGTGATAGGACCCCTCATGATGCTCCACCCATATTTTTAAACGGGTCACAAGAGTGAAAAAGGTGAAGTATCTAGGGCACATTGTCACCGATAATCTAAAGGACAACGAGGACATTGAACGTGAACGCAGAGCGCTGGCGGTCCGGGGTAATATGTTGGCTCGCAGGTTTGCTCGTTGCTCAGCTGAAGTCAAGGTAGCGCTATTTAAAGCATATTGTCAATCACTCTACACCAGCAGCCTGTGGGTTAGCTATACTCAAAGGACGCACAACGCTCTGCGGGTACAATACAACAACGTCTTCAGGAGGTTGTTGCGGTTGCCGCAGTTCTGCAATGCGTCCGCAATGTTTGCCGAAGCGCGTACGGATGACTTTTACGCAATAAGACGCAAGCGGGTGTCGTCGCTGCTGGGTAGATTACGCGGCATCAGCAACAATATTCTGAGGATAATTTCTGGTAAATTTCGTTGTCCAATGCTCTCGCTTTGGGTACGAGTACCCATCATAATTGGGACGGTAAAGTAAAATGTTTTAGTTTTAGTTGATTTTGATTCCAATTCTAATTCTGATTTTAATTGATATTTTTATTTTAATATTTGAATTGTAGTTGTTTCTAATTCTATAATGTAATTTATTGTTATTTATATTTTAATTATGTACCTACTAACATAGATGTTAAGCTCCTGTTGTTACTAACCATTATGGATCAATGTAATCCGAATTATGAAATAAAATAATAATAATAAGAGATTGACTCAAAAAAAAAGAGACAGATGGATGATTTGTCACTGCCAACGGGTGGAAATTATTTTTTTTTGCTTTGGAATTTCTACGATATTGTATTCATGGTCATATCCCTTGACAAAATTGGCAAGTTGTTGCTTTAAAGCATTTAATCGTTGTTCGTGTTATTTTGGATCGGGAGCGTATCACTCCTATAGTCAGCGAGTCGTGACCAAAGAGAACAAAGAGTTCGGTTTAAAGAAATTTATTTCTCAAAAAGAACATACATAGTTCACTTAAATATGAGAAACTAAACAAAATATCTTAAGTAATAATCATAATTGTCGTTCAATCTATCGAGTACCATACTAGTAATGATATATTATGGTTGGTTAGCCAAATACAACTTTAACCTATTCTTAAAAATGTTCACTGATGAAGAGTCTCTTATTTCTTTCGGTAAATTAGTTAGTATAGAATAGTTAGCTAGTAGAATAGTTCTTCTTCCGTACAAAGTCCTAACCGAACGCAGTTCTATACTATCCGTATTCCTAGTGTTGTAGTGGTGAGTTTTGTCTTTGAAGCTGATTTGTGAGTGTATTGTGTTTTTTTAAATTTTCTTAATTAGTATGCATGTGTGGTAAATATATAATTTTCTAAGATTAAATAGTTTAGTTTTAGCATAAAGGTCTTTCGTAGGTGTTAGGTAATTGTAATTAAAAAGAACTTCGATTGTTTTGTTTTGCGTTACTTGTAGGTCATGAAGATGTGTAATAGCGGCCTGTCCCCACACTTGCATTAAATATTCTAGATGCGGTTTGACTAGTGTATTATAAATGGCACACATTTAGCAATATTTTGCAGAGCTCCAGTCAACGGAATCAATCTGCTTCTAGCATAATCAATGTGTGGTCTGAATGTCAGTCTGCTGTCCAAGATCAGGCCCAGGTATTTTTCATGGTTTGATCTTAACAGTTGTTGACCATCAACCGTAAGAGGAGGGAAATCAGGAATCTTTTTGTTCTTAGGAGAAAATATTATGTATGCAGTTTTGATAACATTAACAGTCAGTAAAATTTGCTTAAGCGACGTTTTTAGTATATGAAGGTCTTGCTGTGCCTCAGTAATAACCCTATGCATGGAGTGGCCGAAATAAAAAAGACATGTGTCATCTGCGTACAGTGAGATATGTCCCGCTAACCCAATATTACTTATATAAATTAAGAAAAGCAGTGGTCCTAAAACTGATCCCTGCGGAACTCCGCATACAATTTCAGCAGATACACTTTCAAAATTATCAATTTTTACTATCTGATGTCTATTTGCAAGATATGATTCGAAAATTTTGCAAGCTTGGTCAGTGATTCCAATGCTTTTTAGTTTTTCTAATAGTATAGAATGACTTAATGTATCGAATGCTTTTTTAAGAACAATGAAAATACCTAGAACTAGTTGCTTTTTGTCGATATTATTTTTAATTTTAGTTACTAAATCGATTGTTGCTACGAGTGTATTAGAATGTGGTTTAAATCCGTACTGATGTTCACAAAGAAAGTCTATTTTGTTCAAGTAATCAAATAACCGTGTATATAATACCTTTTCAAATATTTTTGAAATTACAGGCAATACAGAAATAGGCCGGTAGTTGCCGGGATCAGTTTTAGTTCCTGCTTTATAAATAGGGGTCACCTTGGCTATCTTAAGGCTGTCTGGGAAAACACATTTCTTTAGACAGTCATTAATACAATTTGCAAGATTATTTGCGATTAGGTTTCCGATACACTTTATAGCCTTAGTGGTTATACCGTCTATCCCACAACTGGTATTATTGTCTAAGTTATCTATAATTTTTTGATTTCTTCTTTTGAACAGGGTTGCAGTTCCATTAGATTAGGGCTTTGGCTGTCCTTAGCTTTTTGTATAGTTTTTTGTGTGTATAGTGTTAGGTTGGTTTGATTATATTTTATGACCTAGTATAGAGCCGATTGTCGCAAAGTAATGATTAAAACTGTTACAAATTTCTGTACCATCTGATATGACAGTATTATTTACAATTAACTTTGGGGGGGCACAGCCACAGTTTATTTTATTTTTAGCAAGGGTAATTATTAATTTCCACATCTTCTTGGGGTTCTTTTTGCATTTATCACAAGCATCATAGTAATATTTCTTCTTGTCTTTGCCTTTGTCTTATTCACTTTTTCCTTTGCAGCTGTTAGCTTTGATTTTAGTTCTTCAATCTTAGGATCCTATAAGGAATTGTGCCATAGTTGATTTCTTTCAGTTATATCGTTAATTATAGTTTTATTAATCCAGTCCTTCTGGGGTAAATTAACGATTTTAGTTTTTGAATTTTTTGCATCTTCAATTTGCTTTTTGATGTATGTTTCAAGTGTGTCATAGCTATAGTCTTCCTGTGGTAAATTTCCCTTCTGTATTTTGTTAACAAGTTCGCTGTGGTCAATTGCTTGATATTGTTTTTTCTGTATAAATGATTGCTTATATTTCTTTACCTCTACGTATATATTTGCTTGTGGTCAGATAGAGTTGACACAATTAATGCCATGTGTATGCTGGAATGGGAAATATTTGTACACACATGATCGATTATGCTTTTTGTATTTACTGTTTCCCGAGTGGCATACTGTTCATGAGTATTGTTTATTATAGAGTAGCCTGATTCATGTACCATGTTCCTGTAGTCTGTGGTTTATTTTCATTTCGCAGTAAATCAATGTTATAGTCACCAAATACAATTGCTTTTTGTCTTGTTCTATCTAACAAAGTCGAGTACGTTTCATGAAATTGTTTTGCATTCGTATTAGGTGGCTTATAAATGATTCCAACGGTCAGCGATAGCTTTTCCAGTGGAATAAATAGAAAGTTGTTACCATTTACGTAGCGGTCATATTTAATGTTGAACTTGATATTTCTGTGTACATACATAGAAACGCCACCGTCTACACCACCTGTACGAATATTGTAAATATGAGTTAAGTTTTACTTGTCCTTTTTTATGGTTTGGGTCAGAAAATTTATCGATCTGACTCATTTATTTCTGCTCCACAAACCATTTACCATTTTGCTGGCGGAGGCTGGTTACCTGGCGGAGTCGCAGTAAAACTATATTTTTTTTTAGAAGATTTATCGATCCGACACATTTACTTCTGCTCCACAAACCACCCACCACTTTGCTGGCGGAGGCTGGTTACCTGGCGGAGTCGCAGTAGAAAGCGATTTTTTTTCTGAGAGGCGATTTACCAAACCTGAGGTCGAGAGATCGTCAGCGCGACACAGCAGATACTGACAGAGTCGCGAGAGACACGAGTCACGTTGGAGCTTCCGGGAGAGAGTTTGGCGGAAATGTATTTTTTAAAACTTAGTTTATCATAAATAATTAATTAATATTATCTTGCGTTTCAAATAATTTCTATCAGTTTGTGATATTTTTTTGTAATAAAGAATTCTTTTGTTTTAACATAATACAGCAGGTTAAATACCTTTAAAAAAAAAAACTTATTTGTACAAAATGTTGGTTGCAAGTACATTTTCAAGTTCGTCGTTTTGTCCAATTTATTCTAAATAATTTATTTTAAGGTACGAAATCCTACAGTATTTCTTATTGTTCGTAATACTTAATAAACCCGTTGAGTAATGTGACGAATTTCTTTATAATGTATTTTCTACTTTTTTATATTTTTTGTTTATCCTTTTAAATATTCGGTCTTTTAAAAAAAATACAAAATAAACGTATTCAGTGGCTAAAATAATATTATGTTTCCCTTTCTTTTACGCTACAGTAGAGTTACCTACTAAATTAAATGACTAACTAACTATACAAATAAATACAAAAACAAAAGGACAGCTAGGCGTCGAAGTATCGTCCGCATCGCTGTCATCCGGAAACGTGCCCAGAAGACTGGTAGCATTGCCATGTTGAATGGCTATGCTAATTCTTTGGCCTAAGAACAACCCAGCCTGCTGGTCACTGGAAGTGTCGACTAGTCGGCGAGAAATTTCCTTAAAAAAGAAACGTGTAAGTACTATGAAACTGTGTGTGTAACTATGAAAAAAATCACAGCAATTTTAAAATTTGTGTTCACAAGACTTGAAAGATCATCACACGATGTCGGTTTCTCCGATTTATTTTAAATACATGACATAATATATTATTTTGTTTTATATCTTTCTGATAACTGTCACGACTATATATATCACCTGTTTCCGGCTTGACGTTGATTTCTGGGACATCCTGTATAAGCGTGGGACTTATTTTTACAAACAGTGTTGTTAATAAATGATTGTAAATGACTAGTGGTGGTAATGTATCTCCGACACGAGTATGAATAGCATTATGTAAAGGTCGCGTGCAGCACGTACCGCAGGCTTGACTGGTCGTGCAGCACGGTGCCGTCGTCGGCGAGCCAGGACACGAGCGGCGCGGGCTGGCCGCGCGCAGTGCAGCGTACGTGCACGCCGGCACGCGCCGCGTACTGCACGCGCGGTGGTGGCTCCTCCGCCAGCGCCGGGCCCAGCATCGACAGCTCACCGCGCGACACTGACACACACACACTACCATTTCCACACAAACGAACATCAATTTCATATTAAAATGAGGGAGATTCAACTGTAACTTTGTTACTTAAGTTTGTTCTTTCATATTTATGTCAAGATACTAAGGTTGTTTAACAAAGAAGAATAAAATTGTAGTCAATAATATGTTCGGAACTTGGAACGAAGTAAAGCAATAAAAGTTTATTTTTTCTTTTTAGTTAACTTCTTCTGGCAATAATCACAAATGTATCCCAAGATGCGAGTCGGAGCGTCACGCAGCGGCAGCGGCGCGGCGGTTCCGTACAAACAAAGACTAACTTTAAGCCACTTAAAAGTCTAACGGCGCAACTTCAGTTTTAAAACCGTTTGACCTAAAAAAAGTCGTCGTTCCGCGGCGGACGGGAGCGATCGGCTGCGACGCGCTGCGGCAACGGCCGCAGGCGCCGGCGGCCGGTGGCGAACCGGACTGGCATTACATTGCAGAAGTTACGCCGTCCCCGACTCACAGAATACTCCTCAAATGTGTAATTCCGTTAAGTTTGTTGCCACTTGTTTGTTGGAGGTAGTTTCTGTTTTACTTTCACAGTTAGCTGCCGCATCCTGACGTGCCACAAAATGGCGACGAGTGTAGCTCACTGTAATCGAACGCGTCCGATAGTGATGCACTGTCTCATTCATTGTTTTCAGTTCGCACGTGTCGCAAGTGCAAACCAATTACATTACGTGGCGATGAATATCGACGTCGATGGTATCGATGCTTAACGATGTGACAAGCGAGTAAAAAAATACCGTATTTTAATACGCACATCAAAAGTGTATAGCGATCAATGAACTTAATTAAAAAAAAATCTCTATTGAAATTAAATTAAAATTTATATTTAGATTTATAAAATAAAATGTGACGGATGGACAGACGATTTTCATCTTTTGACCAAAATTCAAAAACTATTGCATTTTCAACTGACGAAATTTACTTTAAAGTATTCCATAGGAATTACAAAAAATATTATAAAAAACCAGATTTTTTGTAACTAGCAATAACGTGCTTGATCCCTGGATGGACACTTTAATTTGGTGTGTGTATATTTACTTTGTTCAACGCTCACATCGCATCGGGACAAAACCAATCTGTGACAATCGAGAAATGTAAATAATTATTTTTGGCGAAACGAGCTTTCATCCGGAAAGAGGATGATATAGTGAAGGGATGCTCGCGGGGATCGACATGTGAAAGGTGCGGAGAGTGCGCAAGTAGGCGTGGTGACGTCACGCCGACCAGCCGACACGAGGAGCGCGCAGTGCGAGTGGCAGCGGCCGCAGTCAGGACACAGCACGATCAACACTGAGCGCACTTCGAGTGACACGATGATGGACATTAGCGTAATTAGCTGTTTCGCGAGAAAAAGCATGTTCTCATTCAAGAAATGAATAACTTACTCGTACTTACATTCTTGCACAGTGACTGCTCACTGTGCATGAATGTAGATCATTTCTTGTACTCATTGTCTATTATCCCTACTTACTCGTGGGAAGAGAGTTGCTGAGTATCGAGTTGAATGGTGCCGGCGTGCAGTTGGAGAGGCCAATGTCCAGCACGGGACTGCTGTAGGCTGATGATGATGAGGATGATGACTCATGGGAAAAAGTGTATAAATTGTGAAATAATATGATGTTGTTAGTCGACGAATATTAATTAAAAAGAAGACCGGCCAAGTGCGTGTCGGACCACGCACAATGAAGGGTTCCGTAGTTGAGAAGAAATTATCCCCAAAAACGTACTTAACTAACTTTGTAGAGTACGTCACGGTAAATTCTCCAACTACAAATGTGAGTTTGTAATCGCAAAAAAAAACGGTATGTGATAAAACTAGAAAATATAGATTGTTGGACTTTTTCCTTTACTTGTGCTATGAGACTTTGCTTCATGCCAAATTTCATGATTCTAGGTGTAGGGGTTATAGATTTATATTTATTTTCGAGTATCAAAATATGTCGTATTATTTCATTGCGTTGACTTAGAATCTTGATTTTTTTAGAGCTCCAACGTATTCGATATTAATTTCAACTTAATACCTTCACGCGTTTTTGAGAAAAAATGGGTCTGGACAGACAGACAGACAGACGGACAACGAAGTGATCCTTTAAGAGTTCCGTTTTTTCCGTTTGGAGTACGGAACCATAAAAAAAATATTTTCCGTCATAAAAAACAACGGTAAATAGCATATCAGTCACGTCTGTAATAATAATAATGGAGCGCGCAGCTTAAAGCAGTCCTCTTCAACAGTGATTAACACTTGATGGAGTGCGACGCACCGCTCGCTCCGCTGTGAGTGGCGCGCCTCGCGTCCGTCACGCTCACGTCTGCTGTATACAGAGCACTCTTTACAGAGGAAGTTCTAGACGGCGCACGGTGGTGTTTGCTTCTCTATTAAGGCGAGAGCGTCAGGGTAGCCCACGGAATTCAAATTTTCAATTCAAGTCTTTAGCGATTTGCAAATTGCAGGTCAGTATCAGGTTGTATGTTGATAAATATATGATTTGTGGCGGTAACAAATATGTAGAGGAAGCCGAGGAAATGCGGGCCCGCTAAGAAAATCTGAAATAAAATTCCATAAGCCATTTATTAGTCTCATTATTGTTCTTTGTTATTATCTTAGTCCACTAGAGTTGTGAGATAATCGTAGATAGTACGGTAATATACGGGTATAATAGGCAGACCCAGTCTACTATTCTTATGTTAGTCTAAAACCGACCAAAAAAGCAGCAAATATTAAGGATCACGTCATCATTATCCTGTTTGCTGACACAGGAACAGTGGGCTCATTCGTAACATGCACGGCAGGTGAACAAGCCCTCTCTGTAATTCGGGGTAAAATATCCAAAGTAGAAATGATTATAATAATTATTCTGTAAATAGGTACCTATATGTGTGGCTTAACAACAATACATTATATAATATAAATATCATTCATAACATCAATATTAGATAACACCTTACATAATATAAATATCATTAGAATATACAGCGTGGCGCTGCAATGGTGACCTTTATATAACACACATAAGTATACGTTTTCACATTTTCGTTTCATGACAATTTTTTATTTTATTTTAAACGTTACTTAATATTTACAGATTTATTAAAAATTTTAGGAAATAGCATCTTAGAGCAACCTGTACTTAAAGAACTGTCGCGCAGCGGTCATTTTCCGGTGTCGGATCATAACTTCGCATCAATGAAATTAAAACGAATAAGCAATACTATTAGGATGAAACAAATGCATAGAGTAGGCGAATTTAAGGAAATTTCCTTTGTTGGCGAGCAGCGCAGGCGACGCGCGCTCTCCCTTACACCCACCCGCCCGTGCCGAACTTGAATTCTTTTTTTTTGCTTTTCTAGTGCTAGCCGAACCCGTGTCCTTGACGCACTTTTTTACACTAGTGCGCATACCTATTGTTTTATTTATTTATTTTTGTGTAATTAGCACAGTAATTAGATTATGGTACTGCAATAAAGACGCTTTGATTTGTTTTCGTTTTCTTATCTAGTAGGTACGTTTACACGTACCTTGCGATACGGACGCATTTATTTGCGCTATTAGTGCTTGTGTAAACTTGTGAACGTGATGGCAGTGATTAGTGATGACTGTTATTACTATAACAAGAGAGGGTGATATGATAAGTGTTTGTACCACTTGCGCCGCTCGGTTTCTTTGATAATATGCCTTCAAAGAATTGGACCGATCACGAGTAGGTACAAGATGCGATGCGTGGTTGCCAGCGCGCGAATCGACGCATTGCCGCTCCGAGTTAACATAATCCAGCTAGGTAAGTAATTTCATGAATGAATTTTTGCAAGTATGATCCCAATTTTAGTACCTAGCTTTTTTATTATTTAGTTTGTTTGAATTTTTTTTTTCAATTTACTCTGTATTTTAACTTATACATTTTTTTATGATTAATGGGCTAGTGCCCATTAATCATAAAAAATGTATAAGTTAAAATACTAGGGCTAGTGCCCTATCCGTGTATAAAATTAATGTCACCATTGTAGCGCCACGTTGTATATAGGTATATATTTATATCTACTATAAAAAACTTTACATGCTAAATGGTACACATTTGTGATATTTATAATAAATATAATATGATTTATTTAGTTTAAGTATGTAATTTTATTATAATAATGTATTGTGGCTACGCCACTTATGTATCTTACGGTCGCGACTCATATTTTGATCAACATACGACCTAACACCGACCTGCAATTTACAACGAACGCAAGAAAATTTGAATGTCGCGGGCTAACAAGCACGTAAGTAGGTACCAGATGAAAGTCCCGTCCCATGGCATCGTCTACACTTACGAGTTACAAGGAGAAGAGTCAGCAGTAGCGGTAGCGGCGACGACGGCGGCATGTCGCCGGCGGCCGCACCGCACCGCTCCGCTCCGCAACGCACCGCTCCACCTGCACATACAAATCACTAGAGTCTGACCGAATTTCGTTTTCGGTTTTCGACAATTTCTTTTGGCTGTAGCCGATTTATGTTATTATTTTATTAATTGGATTAATTAATTTTTCTTATGTCAGCTTGCATACGCAAATATACTAACAAAACATTATAAGCTTTACTCAAACAGAAATAAAAAAATAAACGAAAACAGAACTTAATACCCCCAAACAAAAACCTCTAAGTATAAACACCTACCCGCTTACATTATGCAATGCTAGAGTATATAAAAAAATAGCTGTTAATAATTAATGTTAATGATTTGTTATTATCTAATATTATTATGTAAGTGTTATGATTAGTTATTGAGTATTTCCATGGAAATAGTGGGATACAGCCGTAACTCGAAGTCACAAATGATAAACTAGGATCATCGAAGTAAAATAAATAAACTATTTTAACTGAATGAAAGGACTTATGTAAACACTGCTGAATTTAATTTATATGTTAGAAGTTATTCAAAATAATTTTAAAAAGTTTGTTGTATGGCCAAGTCACGTTATTTGATTTCGAAAATTAAAAACAGTAGTAATGTAATTAAAACGACTTGGAATATTGTTAATAGTGAAACGGGAAGGTCTAGTAACCGAAATACTGACTACAGCCTGTCCATTAATGACGACATCATAAAACCAGACTCACAAGTCGCCGCAGCCTTTGAAAATTAATTTTCTGATATTCCCGTTTCAACTACTAAATCCCTAAACTCATCATCTTCTGTTGCCGAGTCTTTGCTCAAAGAAAATGTTAATGTTTGCGATTCGGAATTTCATTTTGAACATATTACTTGTAGAGATACCATTGAAACCTTTCACACTTTAAATGTAAAAAAGACTGCGGGTAATTGACATTGTAGCACATACTTTAGCTCCTATTTTCAATAATTGTATCTACTGTGGAGAGTTTCCTACCTCCGTACTACCTTTGTTTTAATCAGGTAGTACTTCAGGCCCAACAAATGATATACCTACCCTTAGTAAAATTTTGAGAAAATAATAAATAAATATAATAAATTTGTAACGGGGTTCTTCGTAAATAATACTCCAGGGAGAAATACTTAAAACCTATATTTGTAATAAAATAACACACAAGTAACAAGAATGTTAAACAATGGAAAATGTAGGTAGCAAGGTAAAAATTGCTTAAGCCAATATTATAAAAAAAATGAGGGTAGGTAATACAAACAAAAGTTAAAGCTAATAAAGCAGTGCAAGCTAGGCGATTGGAAAATATGCTAATGCTATGCTATCTACTTAGTTATACAATGCAAGGAATGGAGTCAAAACGATATGAGTAAACAATATGGGTTGGATTTTAAAACGAGTCGCCTGAATTTGAGGATATTGGTGGTGTAGGGGGCTTAAGGGAGTTAGTCTTAATCCCCCCAAAATAATTTTGGCTGCCGGAGTTGCGTCTAAATATTATTAAACAATTTCCAAAAATTCTTAAATACCTACGAATAATTATATTTTATATATTATGTTTTATAGGAAATGTATAAGAAGAGAACATAATTCTTAGGTAATAATTAATAGCAATGTATTACTCCGAGTTGGCACAATCCGACTTCATTGGGTTGGGTTAGATGGCTAAAGGCGGGAGCGCAGCGCAGCGAAGCTCCCGCCTTAGCCATCGTGGTTATTTTCTTTTAAACCACCCAGAAATAGGAGCCCCGCCTAGCGGGGCTCCGTCGACTCATAATTGAAGCCAGTTTTTATATATATTATGTTTTTTTTTTGTTACAATTTTTATACAATTTTTGTACAAATTTCTGTTTTTTATTTTTTCTAAGGAAACTAAGTATTTCCGGCGGGTGAAAATGGTGAGGGGGGGATCCGACCCCTCCCCCCCCAACCATTCACAAACCCTTAAAATGACGACGTATTTCGAAATTTTTACCAACAATATAATTACCAGAATGCATCAACAATGACTTTAATGATTGAATGAGCAAAACTAGTAAGCTAACTACCTAAAAAATGAATAGATAGCGAGACGCACTATAAGCAAAATATCTCCGCTAACAATACGACACACCGGTAATATTCCGTGTTACGAAAGTACCACCAGGCGTGACGTATTATAAGCAGAGCGCTCAACTTGCCAGGGAGTAGTTCCGAATCGTCGGATACAAAGCCCTCACTGAGTTGAACTGCCGCTAGGCTTTTTTTTTTTTTTTTAATGGCATCTCGCAGTTGGCCTGGAGAGGCCGTGACTGCTTAACCGGTCAATCCTGTGGTGCCTTCGAGCTAACTCAAAGCCTCCAGCCAGGGGCATAATATTAATTATAAACTAAGCGACCATCACCTAAGGGCACCCCCCGTGGGGTACGAACCTCGGCTTAGGGCGTCGCTGGGGAGGGACAGCAAGGAGGGGCTGGGGGGGAGTTGGGGACAGGCTGGATCTGAATGGATTCATTATTATTATGGGGGTTTAAAACTACTGGCTCAGCTACGCCACCAGCTGGCTCTGTGGATCCGATCAAGGGAGGGGAAGAGGAATTTATCGGGGAGGAACGCGGACGCGGACGCGAAGGACCTCGGCGGCGAGGTCGGAACTTCGTTTTGTCTCTGTGTTTGTATACTGTACTGGTGGCCCTACTGCTTTCCTGGAGGAGGGTGGTGGGGTCGTCGGGGTCGGTCAGTGCGTGCCTTGAACGGCGGATTTTACTGATTCTAGAGGGGACATAGCTGGCGGCCTTCACAACCAGAGGGTTGCGATGGCTGCCAGCGGTATCGAAGAAACGCTTGCAAGCGCGTTTTATGAATTGTTGGATGGTGGGGATTTTTAAATCTATATGTAAGTTGATGTTACGAACGGACCAGGGGGAACCCGTGATTTTACGTAGAAAACGGTTCTGTAGGGTCTGCATCCTGTGGATGTGCCGGGGGTGGGCCTGTGCGAAAACAGCACAGGCGTATGTCATAATAGGTCGGATGCATGCCGTATAAATGCGCAGTTTGCACCTGAGTGACAATTTACTGCGTGCATTTAAGACGGAATGTCGTCTACTCAGAGCAAAGGCGGCTCGCGCACGAACCACCTTTATGTGCTCTGCGAAGGAGAGACGTCTGTCCAAAGTCACACCCAGATATTTGGCATGCTTCTCCCAAGGGATCGGCTTGCCAAACATCTTGATCGGGCAGGCATTGCCCCTAGGATTTTTTTTTTTTTTTGTATGGCATCTCGCAGTTGGCCTTGAGAGGCCGTGACTGCTTAACCGGTCAATCCTGTGGTGCCTTCGAGCTAACTCAAAGCCTCCAGCCAGGGACTGCCGCTAGGCGAGCCGGGCACGTCTTTTATACCCGCTCGGGGTGTCTGTGTGTATGCGATGAGACCTTACGCGTGTACTCGAGTGGACGATTGCTTTAGTCGTGTGTGCATTGTTTATTTCGTTACAAATAGCTTTTTTTTATCACAAAGGTCAAGTACATTGCACTGTATACAGATTAAGAGTTCTTAATTTAGTATTATACAACGTGTCGTTTTACATCCTCGTCAAATTTCAGGAGAATGTTATGAAAGACAAAAGTAATCAAATAAAATTACAACCCTGCTCAATAATTAATCCATACTAGTTTTTTTTAGATATTTAAGTTTGACAGTATTTCAGAATACTCCACTTTCAAAGAACAGAATCGCCCCGTTGCGTATGCGGTAGGCAGTGACGCACGACTATGTCGCTGTGTGCGTGCGTTACAGTTACAGCGCAGTTACAGGGCGTTATCATACGGGCCCTACACATGCCGATTTCCGAAAATTATAAAAAGTAGAAATATTACCTACTTATTTTATTATTGATTCGTCTCGGGATTTCGGGAATCATTAGCATAGTTACCTCCTCGAATTTGACGAGGATGCAAAACGACACCTTGTATAGATCTATAAGTAAAATACGTTCAACCCTGTCCCCTAAACTAGGCTAGGCCTGTATCTTAGGGGGCAGTAGAATGTTATCCCAGTAATTGCAAAGATGTTTTAATAAACATAAATTATTACACCTTGTAAAACCGAACTGTTTACTACAGTTCGGTTTTCAGACCAATGAACTGATAAAGGGCAAAAAATTGAACCTTGAAGATAACACAGTATTCTTAGGCTTAACTTTGGATACTAAGCTTCAGTGGGGCCCACATGTAGATAAATTATCAAAAAAGCTTAGCTAATTAATTCTCGTAATTTAACTGACATAGAGACAGCCCGTTTTATATATTTTGGCTATGTCTATAATTTAATGTCGTACGGTAATTCCGCCGACATTTAAACTATCTTTGATTTGCAAAAAAGAGCTGTTCGATCAATTTATAAATTAAGTCCGAGACACACTCTAACAGAGAAAAAGGAGATTAATGTAATGACTGTGCCTTCTCAGTATATTTTTGAAAATCTTTTATGTACCCATAAAAATATAAAACTGTTTAAAAATACAGTGGTATCCATATCATCAATACCAGGAACAAACACAAATTTGTTGTACCTACAACAAGGCTCAAGAAAATAGGTGGCGCATTCAGATGTCAATGTATACGCTCTTATAATAAACTTCCAAGCCACGTTCAAGATCTAAGGCTTAATATATTCAAATCATTCATTAAACGTAAGTTATGCCAGAAAGCCTTTTATACTGTGAAGGATTATATTGAGGACAAAAAGGCTTGGGATTGAATTGCTACAAGTTTTTGCATACTGAATTTGGTTTGTTTTTGTTTTTACATACTATTTGACATTGGATAATTTTTATATACACAATGACATGAATACTTACTTTGTGAAGTATAATATTATTATTTTAATGATTGTGACGTTGAGGACTATGTGGGTCATTGTTTCAGTTTTAATCATGGTCCGGCAGTTTAAGTAGCTTATACGGCCTACCCAAATGTCCTTTCTTTGCTATTGTTCGTTGAATCGTTGAGCTCCTTAAGTCCTGAGGTGAGCTGCACGGTTACTGACAAATGCGTGCACTGACTGGACGGGTCCGCTTAATCTGTGTGGTTTTTTTCTCAGAAGACCATTTCAGATATCAATCTACATGGTCCTCAAAGATTATGTTCAAACTTTTATGTACATTTTATACAGAGTTGATACGACAGAGGGGCTTACCTTTAAACTGCCTATACTAGGTACCATTTTCAAGCCCTGTACCAAAAATCAATTAAATAGGAGGAACAGTTTAGTCGCAAATGATTTTTTAATTTTTTGCCATGTTTCCACACGATGTATCTTTCCTAACAGCTATTATGTCAGACGCAAGTCACAAGTACAACCAAATATGTTCGCTACAAAGGTGACAATGCAAACAAGGAAGCAATAAATACACACACACTTACTTGCACTTTCATTACAAAGGGTGGTTGCGTTTTACTCTGATTTGTAAGCAATTTATTTATTTGAAAAAAATTTAACTCATTTTTGGTGCTTTTTATTTTTATACCGTATGAATTATTACTAAACACGTATAGTATACGTAGTGTAATTTAATGCCCCTCTGTCATATCAACTCTGTATATACAATGACATGGGTAGGTATTTACTTTGTAAAGTATTATATTATTTTATTTATTGTGAATATGAAGATTAAGTGGGTCATTGCGTTTTTTTTTGCTTTACTCAGTTAGTTTTAATCATGATCTGGTAGTTTGAGTAATTTATGCTGCCTACCGAAATATCCTTTCTTTGGTATTGTTCGTCGAATCGTTGAACTCCTTAATTAAGCTCTGAGTTGAGCCGCACAATTACTGACAGATGCGTGCACTGACTGGACATGTCCACTCATTCTGTGCGGTTTTTCCTCAAAAGACAATTTCAGACACTAATCTACATAATCTTCACATGATCTGACCAAGATAATGTCTGGACTTTAAAAGAGACTGTAACCTCTGAGTTTGTTTCGGCTTTTCTTCTCAGAGTAGTCCTATAGGAAACGCCAACCTCATCTAGCTTTTAAAATATGATTGACATGTAAAAGTGTTTGTACATACCTACTTACAGAAATAAAAATTTATTTTTTTATTTTTTACTTATTTATTTGTGACAAACAAACAGTAACACTTTATATCTGCGCAAATAATATAAACAAAGATATTATATAAATGTGAAACTCACACCGTTATCCACAGCATATACAATTCATATAACTTTACTAATGAACAATCTATGCGAGTAAGACTTAAAGACTGTTCAAACAACTATACATCAGAATCCTTGAGTTTCTTTAACAAAGCAGAACGAAATCTATTTGCTGACACTGAGAATAAATCTAATTCTGTAGTTTCTGAACAAAAATCATTATAGTTTTTGCATAAGCGACCTAGATGCGCCCGCAGACCAGCATTGGTGCGACAATGGGATACAGCATAATAGTTATGGTACCTAACCCCACACCCATTCGAAAACGATCGTCTTACACGTCCACGTCCGTTCGAATGTGGTTTTGTTTTTATTTAAAAATAATTTATTGTAAATTGTTTTTAAACCGCTCAACCGATTTCGATAAAATTTATATGGGACTACCTCTGAAGTATGACAAAAAAGAAAAAGACACAAAAAAAGAATCATCAAAATCAATGCGAAAAACGATGTGTGGGCCCATAAAATTTGAGGGTTGCCCTCGATTTCTCCAGGATTCAATCATTAGATCCTGACTTGGTGACTATGGGACCACTTCAGGAGTATCTCATTTCGAACAAAAAAAGAATTTTGAAAATCGGTCCACAATTGGCGGTGTAATCGCGTAACAAACACACAAAAAATACATACCGTCGAATTGAGAACCTCCTCCTTTTTTGAAGTCGGTTAAAAAAGAGGACGTGTGCGCACCTCTCGTCTATAATATAATATTATAATAACAGTTCTTGGGACACAGTAGCATATTTTATTAGTAATCTCAGAGCAGTTATACCTGATATAGCATACGTCGAAAAGAAACATAATTTCCAGATATGAACGCCTAGACTTCAGGCTCATTACATTGTTTACATTATGTAAATTTTGATAGGTTGGGAAATTGTGGGCGCACGTATAGTGCATCGATCTGAGGAATTTGCGCTGCACTTTTTCTAGCATCTCAACATATTTATTATAAAAAGGGTTCCACACTACCACTGCATATTCGAGTTGAGATCTATCTGGGTGCTTTATAGAGATGAGAATAAGTGCATGCGTGTTTAAATTCAGTAGCTGATCTCATAATGAACCCGTACATACGATAAGCCTTTTTGGTGATGTTATCAATATGTTGATCAAGGTGAAGTTTGTTATCTAGCAGTACCTCTAGGTCTCGCACGGATGGAGCTTTCAATAGAGTTACATTGTTTAGATTATAATTATGATTTAAAACGTTTTTATTTTTTGTGAATGATATCGTTAAACATTTAGAAATACTAAGCTAAAGTTTGTTTTGAACACAATATTCAGAGAATTGATTTAAAACTCCTTGTAACTGACAACAATCAGCAGGTTTTCTTATAGCTTTAAAGAGTTTTAGGTCGTCACGTCAGCATAGAGCAAAAATGTTGAGTGTCTGAAACAATTTCCAATATCATATAAGAACAATATGAATAAAAGAGGCCCTAAAATTGAACCCTGGACAGTAGTCGCCGAGTGGAATCCTTTGATAAAAACCCTTTGTGATCTATTACTAACATACGATGCAAACCAGCGAAGCGAATCTCCCCGTATGCCGTTAAATGCAATTTTGGTAAGAAGCAATTTGTGGTCTACCTTGTCGAACGCTTTTTGAAAGTCTGTGTACACTACGTCTACTTGTACTTGTTGATCCATATTATTAAAAAAAATTAATTAATAGATTAATAGTTGTAGACTTACTTTTAACAAATCCGTGTTGTTGTTTTTTTTGTTCTATTATAATTCTGTAAATTATCTTATGTATTTCCTGTTAAACGAGCCTTTCAAAAAACTTCGACAAAGCAGACAAAATACATATGGGGCGATAATTTTCGACCTTTTGTTTGGACCCTGATTTATATACAGGAGTTATATTAGCCCTTTTAAATTGTTCAGGGAATGTGCCTTCTGATATAAACATACACTCGGCGTCAAAAAAATCGCACCTCCGCGAAAATAACTTTTAAGCGTTATTAACCCTTAACACGCGCATGTACCCCCACCAATATTGATGGCATTTGAAAGCCCATTAAATAAACTTTAAAAAAAAAACATTTCATTTCATTAAAAAAAAAAGCTTGATACCACAAATGTGACTTTAAAAAAAAATGGCAATTTTGCTCCTCACAAGGGGCACAACTTGCGCTACCTTTAGTGGGTATAAAAGGGTTAATACAGGTTCAATGGAGGTCTACAGAACCGTTTTCTACGTAAAATCACGGGTTCCCCCTGGTTCGTTCGTAACATAAACTTACATTTAGATTTGAAAATCCCCACCATTCAACAATTCATGAAACGCGCTTGCAAGCGTTTCTTCGATACCGCTGGCAGCCATCGCAACCCTCTGGTTGCGAAGGCCGCCAGTTATGTCCCCTCTAGAATCAGTAGAATCCGCCGTCCAAGGCACGCACTGACCGACCCCGACGACCCCACCACCCTCCTCCAGGAAAGCAGTAGGGCCACCAGTACAGTATACAAACACAGACACAAAACGAAGTTCCGACCTCGCCGCCGAGGTGCTTCGCATCCGCGTCCGCGTCCGCGTTCCTCCCCGATAGATTCCTCTTCCCCTCCCTTGATCGGATCCACAGAGCCAGCTGGTGGCGTAGCTGAGCCAGTAGTTTTACCCCCTAATAATAATGAACCCACTTTGATCCAGCCTGTCCCCAACTTGCTGTCCTTCCCCAGCGACGCCCTAAGCCGAGGTCCGTACCCCACAGGGGGTGCCCTTAGGTGATGGTCGCTTAGTTTATAATTAATATTATGCCCCTGGCTGGAGGCTTTGAGTTAGCTCGAAGGCACCACAGGATTGACCGGTTAAGCAGTCACGGCCTCTCAAGGCCAACTGCGAGATGCCATACACAAAAAAAAAAAAAAAAAAAAAAAAAAATCAATGGAGGTCATTCGCTATCCAACCGTTGAAGAGGACACACGAGAAGAACTTTCACAAAAAAAACCACCTTGAAGATGGATACCACTGCTGATGAAGCCGCTCAAGTGATTGCACTACTGCAATCAGGGATGCGTCAGTGTGATGTCGCTCGGCAACTGAACTTGAGCCGTTTTTCAGTTCGAAGAGTATACCAGCGGTTCCTGGAGACCGGTGGCCTTGTCCGGAGGCATGGGTCTGGTAGACGTCGCTGCACCTCGGAGAGAGACGACCGATTCATCGTATCGACATCCCTAAGAAATCGGTTCTCTAATGCTGTTGAGTTGCAACAGCAGCTCCAGGCCGCTCGCAGAACAACCGTGAGTATTTCTACGGTTAGACGAAGATTGAGGGAGAAGAAGATAGCGGCACACAGAGCTGCTACGGGTCCAAAATTGACCGCAGAGCATCGGCGAGCCCGCTTGCAGTTTGCTCGCGACCACGTCAATTGGACCCTTGACCAATGGAGAGCTGTTCTCTTCTCAGACGAGACGAGAGTGTGTCTGTTTTGCAACGATAGACGCAGAAGAGTGTACAGAAGACAGGGGGAACGTTTCGCCCAATCCTGCATCCAGGAGACGGTGGAATACGGGGGCGGTTCCTGTATGTTTTGGGGCGGCATGTCGGCCGACGGCAAAACCGACCTTGTAAGCGTCTCCCGGACTGGAGGTGCTCGCGGGCAAGGGTCGCTGACTGCTCACCGGTACGTCACAGAGATCCTGGAAGAGCATGTGGTCCCCTATGCCGGTTTTGTTGGCGAGGGGTTCACATTAATGCACGATAACGCTCGCGCTCACACTGCATTAATTGTGCGCGACTACCTTCAAGAGGTTGGGATCTCTGTCATGCAGTGGCCAGCGAGAAGTCCAGACCTGAACCCGATAGAGCACCTTTGGGACCATTTGAAACGCAAGGTTCGGTCTCGTGATCCCACTCCCACGACTCTCCAGGAGCTCGAAGAGGCTGTTATTGGGGAATGGGCCAGTATCCCTCAAGAAGAGCTCCTAAAATTGGTAAGATCCATGAGGGAGCGTATGGAAGCCGTCATCCGGGCAAGGGGGGGTAACACTAGGTTTTAGGTTAGTTTTAAGAAACTTTTTGTATTTTTTTTATGTTTATTAATCTGTTTTTAATTAAGGCTTAGTTAAGGATTTTTATTGTTTTGTAAACTTTATTGTTTTTTGCACTTATCCAATAAAAAATAAAAATTAATTGAATTGTTTTTTTAAGTTTATTTAATGGGCTTTCAAATGATACCAATATTGGTGGGGGTAAATGCGTGTGTTAAGGGTTATAAACGCTTGAAAATAATTTTCGCGGAGGTGCGATTTTTTTGACGCCGAGTGTATTAAATATAATTTGCAGGGGTCTGCATATACTTTTAGCAGTCTTTTTATGGAAATAAGGGGGTAGTTGATCCGGTCCAGGACCTTTAGTGGAATCTAAAGCTTGTTCGCTTGTTCAGGTCTTGAAGTCATTACAAGCTTTACATAGCTCCATAGGTATTTTAATGCCTATGGCATTAAGTCCGCCTCTGTACATTTGTGTGCTAGTGTTAAATAAATAAATATTTTACGTTCTTTTTAACATTGTCCTCAACAGAATTCAGGTAGTCAGCGTAATTTGACTTGCATAAGACCCGATATCTATGCCGTAGAAGCGAAAATTTTTCATAATCCGAACTGTTATTATACGTTTTCATTTCACCCAGGCTCTGTTCTTGTTTTTGAAAATGCGTATTAGTGATTTGGAGAACCACACAGGGAATTTAGATGAAGGTGAGTTAGAAAAGGGTGTATTAAATCTGATGACATTGAAAATAACATCGTAAAAAGTATTCAGACAATCCTCCGATGACAACCCTTGCAAATGATTAGTCCAATCTATATCGGCCAATTATTTGTTTATGAGCTCGTAATTAGCTTTATAATAGTTATACTTTAAAAAAAATACAGGATTGATTGTCTGTAACGTCGTTTTATATCTTATATCGGCGCAAAATGGTGGATGATTTTATCGGGAGGTAACAAATTACATGAAAGTGCATAAGTCGCGCACTCGCTATTGGATATTAGTAGATCCAGAATACGCCCCTTATAATCTTTGAAACTATTGTATTGATAAGCGCTAAGCAAAGATAAGAAATTACTCATATGTCTACAAACAGATGATGTGCCAGTACTAATAAGTGCAGTCGTGTTATTGTTTGTAGCAGGGAGCCACTCAGTATGCGGAAGATGTAAATCTCCGAAAATATGAAAATGATTAAAGCTGAATTTGTCAATCAGATACTCTAATGTTTCAAAATAATCAACATAGACTTCTTTGGCCGTGTTGGTTGGAATATAAACCACGCAAATTAGAAATATTTCGCGTCTAGCAAAAGGTAGTTGTATAAAAACATCTTCAATATGAGAACTAGCCTGGGAATCGAATGGTACACAGGTGGAATGTAATGTTTTTAATACAGATATAAGAACACCTCCCCCACCCTTCTTATTGGTAGCAATACGATCGCGATCATTTCTGTAAACTACGTAGCGCACATCAATAAACTCATCATATCAGGGGTTTCCAGGTCTCTGTTAAGATAATTATGTCATAGCAATTTGATAATTATGTTCATGTACAAGCGATTCAGTTTAGAACGAGTAATTCTACAATTTTGGTAGTATACTGTTAACTTATCTAACACGGTGAAAGTGAAACAATACTAAGAATAAATCAGCAGTAAACATGCACGCAACCACCATGAAACGGAAATCCAGATTATGTATAATATTTAAGATTAAGATTACTCAAATCAAATCAAATCAAAACTACTACTACTACTATTTTTATGAAAAGTGATGACAACAAGTATAACATGTTTTTAAAAAAACTACTAGGCCGTTTTTTAAGAATTACACTATGTAAAAATAAAATACGAAGACATAATATTAGCCTTAATAGCTGTTTAACAGAGCAAAGTAAATAAACAAAAAAATACTTAGATTCTATAAAGTTGTGAAATACTAAACAGCTAAAGCATGTATAAAAATCACATAGCCTTCACATGATCTGACCATGATTTTGTCTGGACTTTAAAAGAGACTGTGACCTCTGAGTTTGTTTCGGCCTTTCTTCTCAGAGTAGTCAGATAGGAAATGCCGACCTCATCTAGTTTTTAAAATACGATTGACGTGTAAAAGTGTTTGTTCAAACCTACTTACAGAAATAACATCATTTATCATTTATCACTTCTAAACATGATCGGTACCGGGTTTGAATTTTGCCATTTTGGGCTTGATTTTAGAAATGTCTTTCTCGGATCGTATGGCAAATGCTGGTTCGGAGTCAATTTCGCGCACGAGAATAGTAGCATGCTTAACCCACACATATTTGGGTGAATCTCCCAAGCAAAAAAAATACACGGCAAACCTGAGAACGGTAGTGCAATGTGCAGATTTTAAATTTTATATATTTTTTCTCAACAACGTAAGTACTTCTCTACCTTGACAAAAAAAAATCATTGATTTATACCCTCTAATATATAGCAGTGTTTTTACAAGTTCGTTCATCATACAATTCATAAAGTCGTTTTCTACTTGTATGTATACCAATGGTGGCCCAGTCACTGAAGGAAGCGTTACTATTAACCGAGAACGTCTTTGGAATGAACGTGTTATTGAATAGTGTGCAATACTTAATACAAAATCATTATAATGTTGATTAGGGTCATCATTAGTCACCAAAAATGGTAATTTACTTAAAAGTTTTGATTTAAATGTATCCAAGCGATTAGTCGTTTTTGGGTTAACAGTGATATCTTTATTAGTAACTTTTGATATTTGAAATAGTTATTAATTGTCCGCAATGATCTGAGTCTATTAAATTAATAATTTCTATGTGAGTTGGTATAACATCTGTATAAATGTTATCTAGGCATGTGGCACTAGTGGGAGTTATTCTAGTTGGTTCCAGAAATTTTGAATTACAGATTTTGTGCAACACTTCATCCATAACCTTTTCAAAACAATCATACAATCCTGAAGGAGGTCTGTACACACTTAATATAATGAGCTGCTCCAATTTTACACAGGCTATTTCAATTGTCCGCTCAACAGAGAGGCTCACAATATCCTTGCGGTCTTTAAATTTAAGCTGGTTATTTACCAGAATTAATGAGCCACCATGTACAGCATGTACTCTGTTGAACGAACTACCAACCTGGTGATGACTAAAATTGAACATGAACTGATGGCTTTTAAGCCAATGTTCTGGTTATACAAAGAATATCTATATTGCTACAATTCAGGAATAACTCTTCTTCTAAATCTTTGTTCTACTTCTAAATCTCATTAGATCTTCAGAGGTATTATATTTGTTAGTCATTGAACTCAGTTTCTCTTGCAGATGGTCAAGTTGAGATTGCAGGGCCTGTGTGTCAATGTTGTACTCCCTAGTACTTTGATCCAAATTAAAAGAATACATATCTTTATCTAATTGTTTAAGCAGATTAAACCTTTCTCGATTAAGTTTAACATTTTTGATAAAGAACCTTTGTCTTTTAACAATTTTTTTGTGTGATAACTATGTATTTATTAATTTTAATGTATTTTTTCAGTTTGTTTTTACTGGTGACTACTCTTACTGAGTTAAATTTTCTTGATTCATCATCACCTGTCAAATCAATAGTGTATGAGGGGTTTATGGCAGAAACCATTGACGGGGCAATAGGCACCAATTCATTGAACAGACTTTGATTCAGCGAGGCGGTGATGTTAAGATTGGTGATCTCAAGTTGTGTAATCTGACTTTGAGCCTCATGTACGAGTAGCTGCTGTTGAAGTAAATGTTTGTGACTAAGAGCTTGTTCATACTCTATGCTACACTGCCTGAACCCATCCACAACAACTTGGAGCCTATCCCGGGCTTCCATGGCATCAGTGTATTGAATACATATCTGAGCCATTTTATTTTTTTTAACTTCCTATTCATTTCATGGGCATCAAATAGCACCTTTTCATTGTCATCTATTTCCTTATTTAGTTGGTCATAGTACTCCTTTGACGCCTTTAATTCGCTCAAAGCCTGATTGAGTTTGGACTCTTCTAGACGAGCACGGGCGCTGCGAGTCATATTCATGATTATAACTTTTATAAGGAAGAGAAAACAAGTTAAAAGAGAGTAGCTAATTGTGGTAGCAGGTTAAAAGATGATTAGTCTAAAAGTGAAATGAAATTTAGATGAAAAATAAGAAGTTCTGTCACCAAACCAAATTAAGGTTATGTTTACGTTCAAAGGTCATTGGCATCAACAAGTAGCCGTATTAAAAATGAACAGTGTAATTGCTGGTGTAACTATAGTACGCAAACAAACTAAAAACAAGTAAAATATTAAGTATTGTACCTGCTAACAAGATGACAATGCAAAAATCGCTTGAACCGGCAACTGTCACCGTATCACATTGATATATTGTAACGGAACGTTACATGGAAATACATCTTGTGATTGTGTTTGTTAAATGGCAATGGATTGTGTATCAATGCTTTGTTCTTTGTTTGTGTACGACTTGGAACGCGCCGTGACGCCGCACGCGCGGTGTGGGGCGAGTGTTCGCATAGAACGAATGAGGTGAACGGGATTACGCCCGCACCGCTGACGCGAGTCCACAGCAGTCACTTCTAGGCTGATGTGAGAGTGTACGTATCGCCTTGAGTCCTGTCGAGCGCCCTAGCAGACACGACTAATTATAAAAAATAAATAACTAACAATAAAGCAAAGTGGTAATCCCGATTTAGGGTAAGTTTTAAATAGCACACAAAACAAGCAAATCATGATCATGTAATTTATTGCTAATAATTATTCTGTGTACTACTATATATCATGTATTTCTTGTTTTATTACATTCTCTGATGCTTATTTCATCTTATTTAATATGTACCTATCATTTAGGAATGGCCTCAGAAATTGCTAATAATGCTGTATCATGCTACTTAATTTTCTTCTACCTTCAAGTAAAATATTATTTTTTAAATTTGAATTCCGAACGTTTTAACGTATTCATAATTATTGTTTTTGCTGTTTTCTTTTTGCTCTTTGTGTAAACTCCGTTCTGGTCAGTACCACCACGTCAAAACTACTACAACTAATAGGTACTTTCTTCTTGTTGTCGTCGGCGGTACCCCAGCACGGAAGTTATCAGGCCAAGTTCTAATCAGCTGGAACGGTGGTTTCCAGGTTCGCATTTTGCACTGCAAGCTTCCATCGGCAACAGTTCCTGCGTCCATGTCAACGGCTCGCCTCCAACAGCTGAACAAGTCTGCCAGCCGCGCCGATTTTATCTACCCGTGACGCCATCGTACAGCACGACACTGAACTTCGGCCAACTTCCATCTCCGGCAGCAGCGGAATACCGCGTGCAACTACAGGGGAGTACCTATCCCTGCAGAAGTGACAACAGACGTCCGTAACCCACGACCTACAAATCCTTGTGTGCCTCCGGCTTATTTAAATGGGTTTTTCTTTAATAAACACTTGCAAAGGTACACACCCGTTTTCTTATTCGGTCGCCAATTGTTAGGTGGGAATCGAACGGGTGGAGGCTACACTGGCGCCCAATTACGTGGTTCTGTCTGTTTTCGCTTCTGTAGTTAGTAGTTAGTTATTGTACGGTGAGTGGGTAATTGTTTATTTTTTTTTTGTAAAACGCTTTGTTTTTTTTTTGTGCAGTAACTGGTGTGAAGATTAATGTCAGTTTGTTTTGATTTGAGAACTATAGTTTATTAACGTTGGCCTAATAGTTTTTTTTATATACAGGGTGTTTTTTTTTTTTTGTATACCGGGTGACAAAAGGGAAAATATTTTTTTTTTTTTCTTTGATTCTTATTCTGTTGTCTGTTTCAAATTGGAATCGTTTAGTTTCGCAAATTTATTGTAAAACTACCTTCACACCAGTTGCATTTGTTTTATTTTTAGTGTGTTTCTATTTTTATTGTTGTTCGCAATATTTTTTTTAGTTGCTTTGTTTCTTTCTTTTACTTCTTAATTCTTCCTTTCATAGATAATTTATAACACAGCGTTCTGTTAGAGTAGATTGTAACGGAACGGAGTATTTTCATTATATTTTGTGTGCTATTTACAACTTTATCATATTGGTCCATATATATATATTTTTTTCTTTTAATATGGCATATCCTATAAAATATTTATCGTTGCAAAAGTCTGAATTAGAATACGAGGTAGCCGTAAGAGGTGAAACTCCGGCTAGTACTGTGGCGGATCTTAGGCGGCAGATTTGTAAACTTAGTCAAGTTTTTGTATCTGAGGATATTTTGTGTTCCCATCTCGACCCCCTTCACGATTTGAATAATTCGTTGGAAATTTTAAATAAAATAAAATCTAGTCTTGATGTGGATACCAAGGATAAGAATGTGTTGGGGCGAATTGAAAATCTTTTCCATCACCTTTATCACAGGCTCAATAGGATCAATATGGATGAGAAATTCATGGATGTGCATACTGAATGTACGAAAATGTTTAGGGAATATTATGAAATTTTTACATCTCTAAAAGCAAAGAGTATAGACCCTCTCATAGCTGTCACCCCAATTTCTGACCCGCCAGTTACGGCGGAAAGAATTAATATTTCAGTGGTTTGTGAGGGAAATTCCAAACTTTCCGAGTTAGCCAAATTAAGATATGATGGCAAGACTTGCGTGCGTGCTTTTATTCAGCGAGCTAACGAATATAGTGTAGCTCGTAATATTACAAACGCAAAGTTTCTGTCATTTGCAACCGAAATTTTTATAGATGATGCGCTCCATTGGTTTAGAAGCGTAAGTTCACAGGTATCATCTTGGGATGAACTTGTCGTTCTTCTACTACATGACTTCGACAAAGCGGATTACGATTACCGACTTTTGTCTGAGATTCGGTCTAGGACTCAGGGAGCAACGGAAAACATTACAATTTACCTATCCATTATTTCGGGAATGTTTTCACGCTTGTCGAGGCCTTTGGTGGAGGAGGACAAGCTGGAAATTATTTTACACAATATTAGACCGTGTTATGCGAGCACTCTGGCCTCTGCATCTCAAATCACATCGATTGAGCAGTTGAGATGTCTTTGTAGGAATTTCGAAAACGTTCAGTCACGCATGGTACAGTTCCGTGAGCCTTCCGCTGCTACTTCTGACACATTAGCACCAGAGTTTGCATACAAACAAAGAACTGGCACAATAAACAAACAAAATCATTATAGTGATACTAAAAATGTGAACAATAAAACCACCATAGACAATAACAAACAAAATTTTAACAGTAATGTTAATGAAAAATATTTACATGCTTTATATACAAATAATTCAGTTCCTGATGCGAAACTACCGTATTGTCCTAGATGTCGAAATAATTCGCATAGCCTCAGGGATTGTCAGAATAAAGAAATTTTGTGTTTTAAGTGTGGTCATAAAGGTGTTAAGAAACCAGATTGTCCGAATTGTAATAAAGATCAGAAGCCAAAAAACTAGGTTTGCAGGATTGTATCAACACATCTTCGATAGAGGGTCGCTTTAATAGAGATGATTGGAATAACTGGTTGAAAACAATTCATTTATTTTTCAACAGTTACAAAATTTCTTCAGTTCTGCAAACTAAGCCTCTAGGGGATTCGCGACCATATTTAAATATTAAGATCAACGATATTACAGCGTCTGGCCTCCTAGATTCCGGGTCAGCTGTTACAATATTAGGTAATTATGCACATAACACGTTACTCAGTCGTGGCCTTAAGCTATGTACTGATGATACACCTTCGATAGTAGCTGCTGGGGGTCAAACACTTAAGAGTATTGGTTATATTAATGTTCCAGTACAATTAGAGGAACGATTTCACATAATCAAATGTTATGTAGTTCCAGAAGTTCAATCATCGCTTATTCTAGGTATTGACTTCTGGCGCGCCTTTGATTTATGTCCGAAGTATTTGGGTTCTGTTAATTTGACAGCTATTCCATTAGTAGATTTGAATAGTAATAACCATCAAACTTTTATGTATTCTTATGATAGTTTAGATGATTCTCAACGCGCTATAGTTGATAACGTTGTTGAGCAATTTAGGGATATTTCATTTGAGCGCAAAGGCTTAGGCCGTACGCACATTTTAACCCATCATATCGATACTGGCGCTTCTCCTCCTATTCGACAAAGATATTATAGGCTATCTCCTGAGAAACAGAGAATCCTTGTCGAACAGGTTGATGAGATGTTAAATTTAGATGTGGTGGAGCACTGCGAGAGTGCCTGGCAGTCTCCGGTACTCCTCGTTACTAAGAAGAATGGCCAGCCTCGTTTTTGTCTTGACAGCAGGAAGTTAAATTCGGTCACAAAACGAGATGCCTACAACTTGCCATACATTGCCGAAATTTTGGATAATCTGCGCGACGCCCGTTTTCTTACTAGCCTTGATTTATCCAAAGCCTTTTGGCAAATACCCATTGCAGAGGAGGACAGAGATAAGACGGCCTTTTACGTCCCAGGTCGAGGAACTCTTAGGTTTAAGACCACAGCGTTTGGCTTGACAAATGCTCCCGCTACGCAACAGCGTCTTGTAGATAAGTTACTAGGTAACGTAGATCACCGTATATTCGCTTATCTAGATGATATTATTATTGTCAGCAATAGTTTTGATGAGCATGTGTCCCTGCTACTTCGCGTTTTGGACAGATTGCGTAAAGCAGGCCTAACCGTCAATTTGGAAAAGTGTGAGTTTTTTCGAAGTCAACTTAAATACCTAGGTTACGTGGTTGATGCGAATGGGTTGCGAACAGACCCAGAAAAGGTTGAGGCCATCCTCAACTACGCAACTCCTATTAATCGAAAGGAGTTAAAGCGGTTTCTAGGTACAGCTACATGGTATCGTAGGTTCGTTCCCAATTTTAGCACAATTGCAGGGCCGCTCAACAAGTTGACTTCAAATAAAAAAAATACTCCACCCTTCAAGTGGACTGATGAGGCAGAAGTCGCTTTTAAAAAGCTAAAAGAATGCTTAGTTTCCGCGCCTGTTCTTTCCTGCCCCGATTACAACCTACCTTTCGAGGTGCATACGGATGCGAGTAACTATGGGATAGGCGGTATGCTCACTCAATCTATAAACGGAAAGGAGCACCCCATAGCTTACATGAGCAAATCGTTAACGGCGGCAGAAAAGAACTACAGCATTACGGAGCGGGAGACGCTGGCAGTTCTCGTGGCATTAGAGCATTGGCGATGCTATTTGGAAAATGGGAAAACTTTCACGGTTTACACAGACCATAGTGCGTTGAAGTGGTTCCTTTCATTAAATAACCCTACAGGAAGACTTGCACGTTGGGGTGTGCGCTTGTCTTCATTCAATTTTGACATAAAACACCGTCGAGGTGTCGACAACGTCATCCCTGATGCGTTGTCTAGAGCTGTTCCTGTTTCTTCTATGGTCACTTCTAATTCATTCGCGACTTCTAGTGATGATTGGTATAGGAACATTTGTAGTAACTGTGTCACAAAACCAGAAAATTTTCCCAATTACCAAATTAAGGATGGCACTCTTTTCCGCCTTAGTAAAAATAAGTGCTTGCTTACCAATGAATTTTCTTGGAAGGAGGTCGTACCGTCGGAACTTAGAGGTAAGGTTATTGCGGATAACCATGATGAACCAACTGCGGGTCATTTGGGTATCTTTAAGACCTATAGGCGCATTGCACTCCAATTTTATTGGCCGGGCATGCATCGAGACGTAGCAAAATACGTAGGATCTTGTAGTACTTGTCTTCAGTACAAAACTCAAAACCATGCTACTCTTGGTGAAATGGGACGCCCAAAGCAATGTTCTCGCCCTTACCAAATGATATCCATCGACTTAATGGGACCTCTTCCTGTCACACGCAAACAAAATAGTTACATACTAGTAGTAACTTGTTGCTTTTCCAAATTTTGTCATATTTTCCCAATTAAAAAAGCAACTTCTCAGATTATTGTAAAAATTTTAGAAGAACACATTTTCTTAGTTCACGGTGTTCCTCAAAGTATTTTCCTGGATAATGGTACTCAATTTATTAGCGGCCATACTCAGGATTTATTCAAAAAATATAAAATACCAAACATATTCTTTTCACCAAAGTATACCCCTCAGGTTAATACTGTGGAGCGGTACAATAAAACGATTATTACTTGCATTTCAACTTTCGTAGATGGTGATCACCGATCATGGGACTTATTTATTCCAAAGGTACAGTTTGCAATAAATAATTCTGTTAATGAAGCTACCGGATTTACTCCTTCTTTTCTAGTTTTTGGACGGGAAATAGTATTATGTGGTTCTCATTACGCATACACAGACTTGGGTGAAGAGGTTTTATTTCTTCCTCGCGATGTGTATGCGGAGAACCTTGGTTGCCTAAGTTCTATCTTTGATCAAGTCCAAAAATCTTTGTATCACGCCCATGTAAAAAACACATCATATTATAATTTGAGACGCAAGGCTTTTGAGTTTAATACCGGTGATATCGTATACAAACGTGCTTACGTCCTGAGCGATAAGGATAAGCACTTTAGCAAGAAACTAGCTCCCAAATACATTAAGTGCCGGGTGATTCAAAAGCTGTCACCACTTGTGTATGTGTTAGAGGATATGTCAGGAAAAAACTTAGGGTCGTGGCATATTAAGGACTTGAAAATATCTACTTATAAATGAACTCTGTTTTCGTTACGTTTTCCCATACACCACTAAACGACTTTAAGACCGTTACAAAAGTCAGTGACGGATATTAGTCACTTGACTTTCAGTATGTTAGGACACGTCGCATTTTTTTAATATTGTGTGATGTATTATATGTTAGGTTTTTGAGTGATGAGGTATGACTGAAATGAAAGAATGAGTAAAAGGCTATTGTAACAAGTTTATGATGCGGATTTTATTCTTAAAATAAAATCCTTATGAGGGAACCGCGGGTAATGTAACGGAACGTTACATGGAAATACATCTTGTGATTGTGTTTGTTAAATGGCAATGGATTGTGTATCAATGCTTTGTTCTTTGTTTGTGTACGACTTGGAACGCGCCGTGACGCCGCACGCGCGGTGTGGGGCGAGTGTTCGCATAGAACGAATGAGGTGAACGGGATTACGCCCGCACCGCTGACGCGAGTCCACAGCAGTCACTTCTAGGCTGATGTGAGAGTGTACGTATCGCCTTGAGTCCTGTCGAGCGCCCTAGCAGACACGACTAATTATAAAAAATAAATAACTAACAATAAAGCAAAGTGGTAATCCCGATTTAGGGTAAGTTTTAAATAGCACACAAAACAAGCAAATCATGATCATGTAATTTATTGCTAATAATTATTCTGTGTACTACTATATATCATGTATTTCTTGTTTTATTACATTCTCTGATGCTTATTTCATCTTATTTAATATGTACCTATCATTTAGGAATGGCCTCAGAAATTGCTAATAATGCTGTATCATGCTACTTAATTTTCTTCTACCTTCAAGTAAAATATTATTTTTTAAATTTGAATTCCGAACGTTTTAACGTATTCATAATTATTGTTTTTGCTGTTTTCTTTTTGCTCTTTGTGTAAACTCCGTTCTGGTCAGTACCACCACGTCAAAACTACTACAACTAATAGGTACTTTCTTCTTGTTGTCGTCGGCGGTACCCCAGCACGGAAGTTATCAGGCCAAGTTCTAATCAGCTGGAACGGTGGTTTCCAGGTTCGCATTTTGCACTGCAAGCTTCCATCGGCAACAGTTCCTGCGTCCATGTCAACGGCTCGCCTCCAACAGCTGAACAAGTCTGCCAGCCGCGCCGATTTTATCTACCCGTGACGCCATCGTACAGCACGACACTGAACTTCGGCCAACTTCCATCTCCGGCAGCAGCGGAATACCGCGTGCAACTACAGGGGAGTACCTATCCCTGCAGAAGTGACAACAGACGTCCGTAACCCACGACCTACAAATCCTTGTGTGCCTCCGGCTTATTTAAATGGGTTTTTCTTTAATAAACACTTGCAAAGGTACACACCCGTTTTCTTATTCGGTCGCCAATTGTTAGGTGGGAATCGAACGGGTGGAGGCTACAATATAAACACTTATTTTGCAGTTGGTATGTGAATCTAATACAAAAAACAGATTATTATCCTATTTACTTGATGAGTAATTGGAAATAGGCTATAAAAACATAGAAATTAAATATTTAAGATTAAAATTACATGAACAAATTCAAATCAGCTGTTAGCTGTAATGTTGCCACAGGAGAAAAAAAATGCATTTGTCAGTAACCGTGCAGCTCAACTCAGAACTTCAGGAGCTCAACGATTCGACGAACAATACCAAAGAAAGGACATTTGGGTAGGCCGCATAAACTACTTAAACTGCCAAATCATGATTAAAACTGAAACAATGACCCACATAGTCCTCACATTCACAATAATTAAAATAATAAATTGTACTTCTCAAGGTACGAGTAAGTATTCAAGTCGTTGTGTTATAATAATCATCAATTGTCAGTGCATTTAACAGAAAAAAAACAACATTCAGTATGTAGAAAATTTGAGCAACTCAATCCCAAGCCTTTTTGTTCTCAATATAATCTTTAACGGTATAAGCCTTTCTGGCACAACTTACGTTTAATGAATGATTTGAATTTATTAAGACTTGAACGTGGCTTGGAAGTTTATTATAAAAGCGTATACATTGACATCTGAACGAGCCACCTACTTTCTTGAGCCTTGTTGTAGGTACAACGAAGTTGTGTAATAAGAAAAAGTCGATATATCCACAGATTATGTGTAGGTACCCCAGCAAAGAATTAAACTATTTTCCAATAATGTTTACTGTATGACAATCCATGTTTATAATAAATAACCTAATGTTTTTAAGATTCTTAACTTCATGACATTTAAAAAAAAATATAATTTCCTATTGCATAAGTGTTACTACTTAACAAATGAGTTTTTAAATGAAAAATTTGATTCAAAATTTAAATTAGACGACGACTTGCCTTTACCCTAATGATTGAATAGAATTTAATATGACATTGTATTAAATAATTCTTTACATTGTATTTAATAATTCTTGACACTATATTTAATAATCCTTGACATTGTATTAGATAGTAGTTAACGTTTTCCTTATCCTTGATGTATGGATGGTTTCAACAATTAATTTTAATAAATTGTACGTCATTTAATTTTAATTCCCTGAAATATTTGTACGCTGGAAACATCAGAATATTATGGACGTCATATTATGTGTAACACCTATGTTACAACAATATTCTAACAAATACATTTTAAATAAATAAATAAATGTATGTTAGTCCTTTTGTGTGGTGTATAATATATAGTTTGATAAATCAATACAAGTATTTTGCCTTGAACTGTCACGTTACTGAATACGATATTCCAAATATTATCTTTACTGACAACGTGCTTATCAGGTTGCAATGAGGACCTTAAGTCATTAGGTACCTTGTGGGGCAATATATTGTTATTTGGTTTTCGGCAGGTACCTGCTGCCGAATGCTAGGCAGGTACCTGCAGCCGAATGCTAGGCAGGTACCTGCAGCCGAATGCTAGGCAGGTACCTGCTGCGTTAGTTTTGAGTTCATTTTGACCATCACCGGCGAGCGGTGTGTGACGCCTGGCGGTAGGGGCCCACGTGTTCTGTATGATGCCCACTGTTTAGCGGCTAGGGCCCGCATGTGGTGTGTGATGCCTACTGCCTATATAGCAGCCGCCGCCCGGCTAGAGCCCGCGTGTGCGGCGCTCGGATACGTTCCGAGTTGTTATCGCACGCAGCGCTAGGTAAGGATACGCTGGCTGTAGGGCATCCTCCAACACGCGACATACAAATTACGCTCACTGTCAATAATCACTCGAGCAGCAACCCCATACTTGAATTCATAGATTTTCACACCAATACTTAGCGAACTGCTTGATGATCAACGTATGTTAAAGTTCAGTGGCATCAAAATAAAGGATTTGTTTTATTTCCATTATTTGTTATTTTTTAAACTACCTATGCATATAACATGCGTAGTCAACCTACATTGTTCCCACTGCTGGGACACAGGCCTGCTTTATTCCAGACGGAGTGGGCTGTTATCCACCACGCGGGCCCAGTGCGGGTTGTTAGATGTCACATATCTTTGAATTTTTGGTTGTGGACATGCCGGTTTCCTCAAGATGTTTACCGTTTTGAGAGCAGTGGTGATGAAATTATTTACACAAAGTAAAGCACCTGTCTGGGTTCGAGCCCACGACTCACAACTCGTAAGTCGGGGCCGTTACCACTGGGCATTAGTCTACATAATACTGTCCATTTTTTTACTCTCAGACTAAGAGTATTTTTTTTTATAACTTACTTTAAAATACTCATTTACAAAAAGAACTAAACTTACCAAGAGAGTAATCCAATCCAGTGAGCAACCTATCACATGACACGCACAATAGTAATGATCACGACCAACTGATGAACACCACACAAGAAACTTGTTGTATGCTCGTGGTTGAGAGCAACAGTCCGCGCGGGAAGTTGCGGCGTCAGTGTCCGGTGTCGCGCGGAGCTTGGGACGTCGCGCGCGCTCGGGGGCTCAGCGCCGAGTGAAGGCCGCGCCGCCGCCGGCGGCATACAGCGTGCAGCAGGACGTGCTGCCGCGCGTGTGTAATTACCTGCCAGTTGTATCACGATATTGGCCGTTAAATGATATAATCAAGTCGTAATCACTGCCCGCAGGTAATATCTGCCGAACAAAGAGCGCTACACAATTGCTACGCCGATGCGCTACGACGTTGCTACGCTGCTACGTGAGTCGTATAACACAATAATTGTTTGCTGTGGAACGCAATACGTTATAAGACAATAGATTGGAAACAATTAGTGCTATCATCAACAGAAACCATATTTATTTTTTGTGTCATTTGTGTCAACCACCTCCAGCACTGACTCCTTTGGACTTCTTTGTTTGTTACACAACTTTCATTATAGTTAAAAATCGGTTGTCTGTAAAGTCGGTTTACTGACGATAGTTGAACGTGAACACGTCATAAGAAAATACTGATGGAATGGTTGCATTTTTAAAAGAAAATTTAAATTTTATTTGTTTGATTGATATTTTGTATGGTTATAGAGAAGAAGGTAAATGGAAATCACAATTGAATTGATCAAGTTACATTTATTTGTACGCATAAATACAATTATGTCAATTTTTACCTTTATCGCCGCAATTATCGTTGCCATAAACAATTGACACCACATTCACTTTTCACTTTTGTATGCACATAAAAATATTAATCTGTTTAAAAAGTACAGTGATATCCATAATTTAAATACTAGGAACAAACACAAATTTGTTGTTCCTACTACCAGGGTCAAGAAAATAGGTGGCTCGTTTAGATGCCAATGTATACGTTTTTATAATAAACTTCCTAGCCACATTCAAGCACTAAGCCTTAATAAATTCAAATCTTTTATAAAAAGGAAACTATGCCAGAATGCCTATTATACTGTCAAACCTTGGGATTGAGTTGCTCCAATAAAGCACAGGCAATGTTAATTTATTTTATTTCGCTTACTATTTTTACTTTTAATCTTTGCTATATGTATCTATACTTATTTACATATACAATGACACTAACATTTACTGTATAAAGTATTATATTATTCTAATTATTGTGAATGTGAGAACTATGTCGGTCATTGATTTTTTTATATTTATTTTTGTATTTTTCTCAGCGTAATCGTGATCTGGCAGTTTGAGTAATTTATGCGGCCTACCCAAATGTCCTTTCTTTGGTATTGTTCGTCGAATCGTTGAGCTCCTTAAGTTCTGAGTTGAGCTGCACGATTACTGACAATTGCGTGCACTGACTGGACAGGTCCACTCAATCTGTGTGGTTCTTTCCTCAAAAGACCATTGCAGACACCGATCTACATAGCTTTCACATGATCTGACCAAGATTTTGTCTGGACTTTAAAAGAGACTGCGACCTCTGAGTTTGTTTCGGCCTTTCTTCTCAGAGTAGTCAGATAGGAAACGCCAACCCCATCTAGTTTAAAAAAAATATGATTGACGTGTAAAAGTGTTTGTTCAAACCTACTTACAGAAATAAAATCATTTATCATTTATCACTGCACTTCATACTTGACGAAAACATGTAAATGTATTATTGTATAGCAGCTGTCCACGCGGACGCATCGGTCACTCAAGTAGGAGAGAGACAGATGTCGAACGCTGCCGAACGCGGAGGCCGATTGTGCCTCTTTGTCGCTCTTTCCGCGCTCTCGCTTGCACTTCAAGCCTTAAATGGAACGCCTCAGAGCGAGGTAACGCCGCATGAGTCATGTGTTTTCGTGCGGTGAGGTAACGCCGCACGAGTCACGTTTTTTCGTGCGTGCAGCCGGCTCCAACGAATTATAAGACGTTGTCACGTCAAAAAAACTTGTGCCGTAACTGATTTGATTAAGTGCATTTGCAAGGGCTCACAGAGAGGTCTGTGATGTCTAGTAGAGGACTGCTAGAGGCACAAGCTGCAAACTCTACATTTATTAATGTAAGGCCCACTTGCACGTTCAGTCGGGTTAAATGAATACATGTAGAGTTTGTAAACTCGGAGTTAAGTAATTAACATTTTAACTCATATTACGTGTTGCGCCACAAAAAATAACACTGGGATAGTTAACCAGATGTTAGTTTTTTTTGGTTGGGAACATCGCGGTCCAATCGACAAAACACCAAATATAATTGCAATGTCTGTACGCCGATATATAGTCCGACCGAAATTTTGTGAACGAACATTGAGCGGAAATTGTATACCTATCTCTTTTACGCTACATTACGATACATAATACTTTCTGATGTCTGAATTTAATAACATGTAATTTGTTTTTTATATTGTATGTGGTTTCCATGGACATTTAGTTTATTGATTGACGAAAACGTCAGATAACGAAAAATATGTTTTAAGTTTTTTTAATAATTTGTATTTTTTTTTATATGAGTTCATGAATATATTGCCTGCTGATACAGTACCGAGATTTCACTTCCTACACGTCGCGCAATATAAAATACAATATAAGATATCAGTGGTACCTCATAACGTCAATTTATTAAGTCATTACTAACACTAACCCAGAGTTTAGCGACTTAACTCGTGAGCCTAGACTTTTTAGGTCAGCGTGTTCTTTATCCAGTACCAACTAATTATTATTAATAATAAATTGATCAAGAGAACGTATTTAATTAGTCACAACAACTTTTCAATTACTCGCTGTTCGCTATTATAAATTGTAATAAAATGAAGCTCGTAAATACTCTATATGACTTATAAATATAAATTGGAAGACGTCCTGCGTCTCCAGGCAAGTGCCGCCAGCGGCGACCAGGCGGTGACGTGCACAAGTGGTCTCTCATTTCACTGTACCACTAACAAACTAAAAAAAAATTAAAACGTTATCAAAATGAGAAGGCAGGCCTAGACGGGGGCGAGGGTGAGTGCGGGGGCGGGGAGGGCGTGGGGGTGGCTTCGGGTGGAGACGTCGTCCCTCGAGCGTGAAGATATCTGATGAAAAGAAAATGAAACCGAGATGATACAACGCAGACACTGCACAAACTGGCAACCCACGACACGATATTATTCTTTTATTTTTTTTATTTTACTTAAAGGCCTTTTTATTTTATAATTTTAACGAGACGCCCCTGCAGCTTGAATGGTGTGCAGCCTCCATGAAAACACTGGCCTTGGAGGCGGGGGCGAAGGGGACCGGCGCGGCAGGCTCTATTGAAAATTTAGCGTGTCGTAATCTGCTGGAAGTCCTCGCTAGTTCACTAGTTCATTTACGGAAGTAAATGTTGTAATAAATTATAGACAGTACCTACTCGCGATAATTTATTTTGATCAGTCAATCAAATCTAAACTCCGATACTAATACTGGCTGCTGAACAACAGACCAACAGATTGTTACTGTAGAATAACTCCTCGTAATTTATAAACGTTCGTTTTAAATTTTCTTGAGCGATCTTGCAAAACTTCTTGAAGGCTTTCACCGACGACGTGGCGACGCGAATGATGTGATGCTTTTCAACGTGGGATTGCGCGGCCATAGTTCAACCATTGCCGCGCGATTTCACAAAAGCCTAACAGGGTTAGATAAATTTCGCAGAGTTATCAGATGGTCTGGAACTGTATCGATAAAATGCCAATTAGGATAATCGCTTCCACCATACTGTTCTGCATGCATAGACTTTGTCGGGAGTTACCTCCAATGTGAACGAGCCTCAACTATTCATCCGTATCCCAGTGAGTACAATGCAATTTAGGTAGATATTTGTTGAGCTCCACATCCACAACGATACTAATAATATACGATTATCTAATAATGCTAGCTAGGCATGTATCATTATGATGATTTAAATAAAGAGAAGATCAGATCGTAAGCTTAATTATTATTTTAATTGAATAGCCGCCAAACCGACTCCTGGCCTCGTTGTATATTAGTGATTTGTTGGCGACGAGTTCGGTCTACATAGCGTCGTCTCTGCGCGGCTCAGTGGAGTGATACTACAAAATAATACACCCCAAAAGTTCATTCCATCCAACACAAAAGGAAAGTAATCAACATGAAGGGGTTCCGCGCTAAACATCGCTGTATCTGTACGCAGACAGCGGTATAGTCGTCGTAACACCGCGAGCTCGGCCGGTTTCTGAAAGATTCAGCTCCTATTGTAACACATTTGTTACGCGTGCGGAATTTATGCAGTGCATATTTTACACTTTTGATGTGTAGCATAATCAGTCTATAGTGTTCCCACTGCTGGGACACAGGCCTCCTCTCGGTGAAAGGGAGTGGTGTGTAGTATGTTGAAGTAGTTAGTTCAAAGATCCTTGTTTGGCTTCTACCGAGAACGGACGTGTATCATTCGCGCGCGGGTGCTCTACTTTAGAGTAATTCGCGCGCATCACAATAACACCGTCATCGCCGCGTTGTGAAATCGGTTTATGAAGGGCGCCGCGATGACCCAGTTATTAATTAAAGTGTTAATAGTGCAGCTGAAACATACACCGCAAAAATTATGAATGGAGATTACGTGAAGATCAACGCCAAAACCGAGGACGCTTATAGAGCAATTGCTAAGCTTTTGTCAGAAAAAGAATACCTTTGGCATTCATACGAGAACAAACAAGCTCGACCAATACGATCGAATCAAAGAAGATTTAATATTGCAAGGGCTGAAATAGAAAAAGTTGACAACAAGTTGAGCTGGAAGGCTAAAAAATTACTCAATATGTTCGTCTTATCATTTAATAATGTCCAAGATTTCAACAAAGCTTATGGCGTTAAGCACATTTTGGGTGTAAAATTGTAATACGCCCTATCAAAAATCCGAAACTCATTCCTCAATGTAAGAGATGCCAGGCATATGGACATACCTACTCATTAATACTGCAGAAAAGAGCCGAGGTGAGTAAAATGCACTGGCAAGCATCTTACAACCAACTGTACTAAATCTCCGTAAGAGAATCCAAAATACGTCCACTTGGCTTACCCCACCCTGCCAACTAGCAAACTAGCCCAACATTCCATAAAAAATCCTGACAAACCGGCACGGAAAGAAAGTTTTCCGACAACTGCAAAACCTGTTCAAGCAAACTTAGTTCCTATGCACAAGCTGCAAAACAAGGTACGCATTTCACAAGGTACGCGATCCTTCGAATCTGGAAAATAAGATATATCAGATCTTGAAGTGTATTACATTTAACAAAAGATTAAAGAATCTAGAACCCAGCACCAAAACAGCTGTTTTTAAACCCAAAAATATGTACACACTTAAAATAATGGTGGAAAATTCTTCAATTTGAGGATGACTGTCTGAATGCTAAGCTTGTGCAGCTAACCAATGACCAATCAAAGGATTTCTCTCTATTGAAAGCGACAAGATATCTGAAAAGGCCGGTTACACAAATACCGCCCATCAGAAACAGCGACGGAAAATGGGCCTTGTGCAATGAACAAAAAGCGTTTACGTTTGCCCAATATTTAGAAAACACTTTTCAACCCAATGATAGCTCCATAGAAATATTTCAGAGTAAAACGTTATCACCAAGTCAAAGAATTCGGTTTGTGACTCTTATAGAAGTCCTAAAATAAATTCAAAACAACGTAATCTCGAGGGAATCCCCTGGTTACGACCTCATAGCAGGAGATGTTGTAAAACACCTCCCGTGCAAAGCCATAGTAAATCTGACCAGACTTATTAATGATGCATTTACGTTACAACATGTGCCTGCCATGGAAGGTTGCTGAAGTCATTATGATTGCGAAGCCAGGGAAACCACCCCACAAAGACCCATTTCCCTTTTGCCAACATTATCGAAACTATTTGAAAAACTGTTACTAAAATAGTTAAAACCTTTAATAATAATAACAATAGCCCCACCGCCGTATCTCGACGTTGACGTCGTGGTGGGGCTTGCGCGCTCCGAACTCTAGGTGTGTTTACTTTGCTGGAACAGGTCTAGGGTGAAGATCCAGACCAAGAGTGATACAGAAAATCACAGGGCAGCATGTGGCGAGCTGTTGGGCAGTAGCGACCCCACAGACCCTATCTTCCGGGAGAAGTCTTGTTCCTCATCTCTGGCTTGCCTTTATTGACTGGCTGGACTTAACACTGACGAGGAACAGAGCTCCCACCTCTTTCTTGCCTTTTATTGATCGGCTTAAGTGGAGATTCGCAAGAGCAAACATGCTTGGAGGAATAAAGTATTCCAGTAAGTGCTGGTAGGGATCTTGACCGTCTTCCGGGCGCTGGGAATGTCCTGCTAGTCGTGGAATACCTCTCCAATCCACAAGCACCTCAGGATATGTTGCCCCATTGTTGCTACGTCACTAAGTACTAGCGACAGTTACCGGGGGGCCATTATTGAGTGTGCATGTTACCCCCTGCTATTTTTTCTGTGTATAATTAAACATTGATCAGGCAGGGGCTATAGTCCTTCCATAGTTCTAGGTAACCAATAAACTATAGTAACCCAAACGCATAGCCCAGTATATTTTATTCCCATGTTCTGCAATAGTCCTGCACGAACCGAGGGTTGTCCTTGGGTGCACTTGCATGGGGGGGCTCGGATCGCTGTCGAGTCTACCATGAAGTACCTAGGATTGGTGCTCGACTGCCGGTGGGATCTCGGGCGCCACTTCCGACGGCTGGCACCCAAGTTGCTGGGCGCGGCTGGCGCGCTCGCAACGCTGCTTTTTAATCTGGGAGGCCCAAGTTTCGCCTGTAGGCGGCTCTACGTGAGGATCGTGCGATCCATGGCCCTGTATGGGGCCCCGGTGTGGGCCTCTGACCTGACGGCCGCCAGCATCGCAGTTTTGCAAAAGCCGCAGAGGGAAATGGTCGTCAGAGTCATCAGGGGGTATCGCATGATCTCCTACAAGGCGGCTTGCGTACTGGCCGGATCCCCGCCCTGGGACCTCGAGGAAGGAGGAACCTGGCGCGAGGAAGCGAGGGCGCGGGGCGAGGGACCGATGCAGCGACACATGGAGCTGCGTCGGTCGGCCCGCAAAAGGCGCACCGGGCGTTGGCGGAGGATAGACAACGCCCTCCCTAAATGGGTCCAGGGGCGACGGACTCGGGGACGTCCGTCGTCCCCCACACATCAGGACCCGAGGTGGCAGTGCGTAGTGTTCCAGGCGCGCCCCTCTTAGACGTCACGGGGGAGTCAAACACCTCACTGCAGTCGGGGGTTGCGGAAGGATCGTACGTTCCCGCGACGCCCGGCGTAGGTGTGAGATGGAACACTGGGGTGGTTTTTAGTCAGCAAGAGTCTGACAGACCCCGTCGCCCACCCCAGGGCGGCGGACATGAGGATTTTCCACCCCAGAAAAAAAAAGAAAAAAAATTGGTGCACTTGCATAGTGCATACAGAGATAATCGTTGGTTGGTGGCATAACGCTTAAAATTGTCTAAGGGGCCTCTGCGAGTTGTATTTGGCCCCTCGTAAGCATTTCAAAGGTTCAGGACCTTTGGGTCCCGAGATATTATCTCAAAAATATAATGATGATAGCTGAAAGCCTCGATCAACATCTCTCGAAGCTCTCGTTAATCGGTGGCAGCTAAGAAATGACCAGTGCCTACTGACGGCGCCCGTTCGCGAACATGACATATGGATTAGCTCCATTCAGCTCAACTAATTTGAAGGGAACTTAATGACCGAATACACGCGCCAAACCACCAGCGACACATTTGATTGTGCATCTCATACTCTCAGCCGCCAGGGCATATTCAAGTCAATGAAACACGAACCAAGTAAGCTTTATAGTAAGTACATAGTGCTCACACATGTGCTATGCAGTTATGCAATACTAAGAGATTGAATGTATACAGTGCAAAGATAGTTTTTACAACCTTCATCAGCTCCAACAATATTTTCGAATGCTAATCAATTAGTTAAAGCACCCTTGTGGAGCAGGACCAGCGCTGAGCCAAGCTTTTTTGTCAATGATGTAATCCCCCAACTAATAATATGTTTGGCTATATAGTGTGCGTTTTATACAAGATTTAAATTTCGTTTCATTCAGTAGGAGATATTTTATTGCAACATTTTAAACGGTACCCCATAAAGGATGAGTCTACTTTAGCGAGTCTAAAAGCTGGTTGAACTAATTGGTTCCTGTTTCTAGTCCTATAGCTGTGTCTTTCACTTTCTTTTCACAATTTTCACTAACGTAAATGACGTTATCATAGATATATTAACAAGGTACCGTCATGATGTTAATGTCTTTAAACAGTTCCTTTAGAGAATCGCGCCTGTGGAGGCTGTATATTGCTCTGATGGCTCTTTTCTGCAATGGCTCAATATCGGCAGCCCGTCCTCATAATAAAATACCGTAAGACATGATACTATGAAAATAACTGAAATAGACTAGCCTCGCCGTATCTACATTAGTAAATTGACGGATTTTTCTTACAGCATTTGCTGCCGAACCTAGCCGTCCTGCAAGAGATGATAAATGAGGACCCCATTGCAGCCTTGAGTCGAGCGTTATCCCCAGGAAAACAGTTTCATCGACAAATTCTAGTTTCTCGTTATTCAATACTATGTCACAATCACTACTTTTAACATTCGGTAAAGCAAATCTTATGCGTTTAGTTTTTTTTCCCATTTAATACTAAATTGTTAGCAGTGAACCAATTGTGTACCTGCAGTAGGGCAATATTTACTTCGTCAAGATTTTATGCGTCTATTTATCTTAAAGATTCAAGAAGTATCGTCAGCAAATAATACCATTTGCGGTCGGTGTTTTAATAAATGGGGTAGATCAATAATATATACAAAAAAGAGGAAGGGACGTAGTATCTTTTAGTTTTAAATCAAGTGAATTGACACCATCTATTTGGACTTTTTGTTATACAATTATTTAAATAAGATATATATCATTTAAATAAGATTTTACTAAACTAAGCGCAAGTTTACCTAGTCCATATTGCTCTAGTTTTAAGAGCAAGGTTTCATGATCAACGCAGTCAAATGCCTTGGAGAGGTCACAAAACATCCCTATGGCATCTTGGGCCTCCTCCGACGCTGTAAATATGTGTTTTAATAAAATGACACCGGCATCAGTCGTACAACGTCCTATGGTGAAACCATATTGCTGATCGTGTAAGATTTTGTTGGTGTTAAAATGATTAAGCATTTGATTGAGCATTACCTTTTCGAACACCTTGCTGAATACCGGCAACATTCGTATTTCGGATCTTGAAGCTATCACGCTATACAAAATTGTTAGAAATAAATTCAACTGCATAAACCTTAATAACATGATCTGCTACGCAATACCTAGGACCTTCCACAGGCGTCAGGTGCGCGCAGGTACACTGTTTGCAATATCCTCCTGCCGAACCAACTCCGGCCTGCGTTCACCTGTCCGCCGCATGGTTGACTTGTACAACAAAACTTTTGTAGATATTTGAAGTATATGGGGGTACGTAGGTAACGGGAGGTAAAGTAAACGACATGGACTTGGTAGCACAGCGTATAATCGCAGACTGGCGCGCCTTGACAATCATGTGCAGTAGGTATTATATTTAGTAAACCTACCCACTATAACTAATTAATAACACATACATCACACCTCCCTTCTTAAATTACAATATGTTCATGAAGGGTTAATAACATTACAACTAATTGCAAAAATGTAAATCCTCTCAGCATCATCATTTAGCAATACACTTTTAAGTACACTGAAATCTGATAACCGGTTTTCGAGTTCGCTTTGGATACACTTCTGGCTGCTGAGCTGACAAACCACCTGCCTGGTTAGAAGGCTGATCCTGCTCAACACCACCAACCTCACTGTTAATTGATTGCTCTAATTTACTTCTTTCACACACCCTCTCACTTTCACACACACTATCACTACACTCAATCTCATCCTTCCCTGACTTTAATAAATTGTCCCCAACGTGCGCCACTGAGTTCCCATCCTCTATCGTTTCCTCTTCTTCCGTGTTCGGCCCACCAACGGATGCACGGGATCTGCGCCGGATCTGGTCTACGTGTCTTTTAATAGATTGACCGTTATCCCTGGCTATCAGATATCTACGAGTGCTATCTACGTCTGTTATCGTACCTTTTACCCATTTATCTGAGGAACCGTACTCCCTCATCCAAACAGGATCACCCTCGTCGAAGCTACGCGAGACCCCACCAGAAGAATCGATTTGTCTTTGCTGCGCATCCTGCACTCGAGCACCTACTGATCGTTCTGTCCGTAACAGATCCAATCTGGAACGTAGTGTTCGTTTCTGCAACAACATAGCAGGCGTCTCACCAGTAGTGCTGTGCACTGTATTTCTGTATGCCAGAAGAAATGTTTGTAAAGCGGCGTCCACATCTACGCGATCCCGAATTGCCTTTTTAATGGTGCGCTTACAAATGTTGACTGCATTTTCTGCGGCTCCGTTTGAAGACGGATGATAAGCGGGTGAAAAATTCTGTCTAATGCCATTCTGAGCGAGGAATTTTTTGAATTCAGTGCTGGTAAAAGGTGGTCCTTGATCAGATACTAACTGTTCCGGTAAGCCGAACCTAGCGAAAGTTGAACGCAAAACTTTAATAACATTAAACGCGTTAGTACGTGGCATTTCGAATATTTCTAACCATTTTGAGGATGAATCAATTAAAACTAAGAATGTCATACCTCGATATGGGCCCAAGAAATCAATGTGAAGCCTAGTCCACGGTAGGGTATGATACGGCCACGGTTGAATAGTAGCCCGCGGGGGCGCGCTCGCTTCCACGGCACAAGTCTCACAGCGCTTACATAATCCCTCAATATCTTTATCGTTGTTGGGCCACCACACATAACTCCTAGCCATACTTTTCATCTTTACGATACCCATGTGGCTACTATGCAGTTGATTTAATATTTGCCCTCGTAATGAATGTGGGATCACCATACGATAGCCCCACATTATACATCCACATTCAACATATAATTCATTGCGCCTAGCAAAGAATGGCTTAATTTCATCATTGTTAGGACAAACTGACGGCCAACCTGATTGTATATATAACGTTACCCTACCAAGTATTGTATCCTTGGGTATCCATTCTTTTGATATCACTGCTAGTGATGGGTAAAAATTTTTCTACAAAGTTAACATACGTACTTTCTGTTTTTAGCCTACCAGGTTGATAATTCCTATATGGAAGGCGTGATAATGCATCTGCACTGTTCTTACTAGACGTGACGTACTCAATATTGTAATTGTAACCCGATAACAGTACCGCCCAACGCTGTAGTCGCGAAGCGGCCATCACTGGAATACCCGTTTTATTACCGAAAATATATGTTAGCGGTTTATGATCAGTCCGTAGTATAAAGTGACGGCCATACAAGTACTGATGAAATTTACGAATACCAAATACAATCCCGAGAGCTTCCCTGTCTATCTGGGCATAAGCTCGCTCGGTCGGTGTGAGCGACCGCAACGCATACGCCACCGGGCGTTCGCCGTCCGCCGTAACGTGCGATATCACCGCGCCAACACCCACACTACTAGCATCCGTCGTCAAAACTAGCGGTAGCTCTGGGTTGTAATAAGTTAGTACTTCGCCACATGACAAAAGCCGCTTCACTCGTACGAAGGCACTCTCACAATCCTCACTCCAAGTATACTTAGCACCCGACCTAAGAAGATTATACAATGGGGCGAGAACTGTACTGATATTTTTGATGAATTTAGCATAATACATTACTAGACCTATAAACGCTCTTAACTCGGTGACATTTGTAGGCGCCGGCGTTTCCATCACCGCCTTAACCTTATCTGGGCATGTATGCACTCCCTCCTTACTAATAATATGACCCAAGTAGGAAACAGACTTTGAAAAGAAAACGCATTTTTCCTTCTTTACTTTCAGTCCGTAGTCTTGCAGCCGTTGCAAGACTTTATGTAAATTCTTTAAATGGTCTGTTTTTGTACTTCCCGTCACAATAATGTCATCGAGGAAGACACCTACACGCGGCATGTCCGCGAATAACTGTTCAATTCGCCTTTGAAAAATGCCCGGGCTGGACGCTAAACCATACACTAATCTGTTGTACATATACAAACCCTTGTGGGTATTTATTACCGTGTACTTTTTTGTGTCATCGAGTTCAAATTGCGCGTACGCTTGAGACAAATCAATTTTACTGTAGTGTTCACCCCCTCGAAGACGAAATAACAATTCTTCTACCCTAGGCAAAGGATAACGATCAATTTCTATGACTTTGTTTAAAGTAAGCTTGTAATCGGCGCAGATGCGAATGCTACCATCTTTCTTTACCACTGGCACTATTGGCGTAGCCCAGTCGGAACGCTCGACAGGGGTGAGAACTCCGTCGCGCACCAGCTGGTCCAGTGTGCGCTCCACGGGCTCGCGCAGCGCGTACGCCAGCGGGCGCGCACGCATGAACACCGGCCGGGCGCCTTCACGCACATGTATGCTCACTGCGCCGCCCGTGAAGCGCCCGAGACCCTCCGCGAACACGTTACAATATTTGGTACTGAAAGAAGACACATCGGGTTCATTATTTTCCAAAATATTATTTACATCGTAATTGCTCCAATCGGGTAGTTGTATTTTTAATGCCGCTATCCAATGTCGCCCTAAAAGGACAGTTTTACCCTTCTCAATAACAAGCAATTCTAAAAATTCACTTCTATCCTTATACTGAACCAGAGGTTTTATTATACCTAAGGGTTTTACTGTCTCACCTGTGTAATATCTCAAAGTTAATTTACAAGGTTGTAGGGCAAGATCGTTAAATAGTTTATCGTAACACTCTCGACTAATACAAGACACTGCACTGCCCGTGTCACATTCCATAGCCATTTCCTTATTATGCACGTTCAACGTTATATAAATAGGTTTGCAATTGGATATAGACAGTCGACAAACATCAACAAAAATTACCTCGTCACTGTCCGCCTCTTCATCACTGCGCGCGGTTTGTACGTCCACTTGATGTTGCGCCACTAAATTGGGGCACACACGTCGCAAGTGACCTTGACGATTGCATACCCTGCACACGTAACGCGCGAATTTGCACCACGACTCGTTGTGGTTAGCACCACACACCCGACACAGCCGCTGAGGCCGAGCTCGCTCCTCTGGCCGAGCCCGCTCACCCGGCACCGGCAGCGCCGACTCGCGGCCCACGGGCCTCTCCCGCACGTCTCGACGCTCGCGCACCTCCCGCCGCGCGACGTTTGGCTGCCCGCCGCGCACCGCCGCTGCCGCTCCCGTTGTTTGTCGCCTCACCGACATTGCTTGACACGTCACCGACGCCGGCTTAGGACCCTCGACGACGGCGGCGTCTTTCTCCGCCGATTCCATGCTGGCGGCTAGCTTATACGCCCTGCCGAAATCCAGTTTGAGTTCTGCGAATAACCGCTGTCTAATATTTTCGCTGGCTATTCCACACACCAATTGATCTCGTAAACTTTCTTCGAGCCAACTTCCGAAGTCACAGGTTTTCGACATCTTTTTAAGTACCGCCACGTAGTCGGATATTGTTTCGCCTTCCTTCTGCTTCCTATGCCTGAATTTATATCTCTCGGCAAGTTCGCTGGGTTTCGGTTGTAGATGCTTACACATTATTTCTGATAACAGCTCGAACGTTTTAGTTTTCGGTTTATTTGGTGTACACAGGTTAACTAGCAACTCATAACTCTCTGCTCCCATAACTGTTATTAACGTCGGCACATGTAAATCGACCGGTATCTTGTTCACCACAAAGTATTGTTCTAAACGTTCAACATATAGTTTCCAATCGTCTTTGTGCACATTAAACTCCGCAATTTTTCCGATAGACATCGTGAACTTGCATAAAATCACACGCGAAATGTTCAATACTCGTCGCCACTGAAGTATATGGGGGTACGTAGGTAACGGGAGGTAAAGTAAACGACATGGACTTGGTAGCACAGCGTATAATCGCAGACTGGCGCGCCTTGACAATCATGTGCAGTAGGTATTATATTTAGTAAACCTACCCACTATAACTAATTAATAACACATACATCACAATATTGACATCTTCAATAGCCCATTAGGAATATTCAAAAACCTTATCTTCAAAACTTTTGAGAAATAATGCATAGTACATTATACAGATGTTATCAAAATTATTGTTTCAAATCCGTCCTCATTGTATACTTTTTATTTATCATCATTTTTCTTATTTTTTAATTTTATACTTTTTATATTTTTTTTTCTTCACCCCTAGCGGTTATTGTTTATTGTTTAAATATTATTATGATAACCCGTGGACAGTGTTGTGGGTTACATTATTAACAAAATGAAAATATTGTTATACTAGTTTTAAGTTTTCATGATGTAACTGTTTGCTGTTCCTCTCAATAAAAATAAAATAAAAACATGGATACTGGTCTATAATTTATGGTATCTTTGCTGTCCCCAGCTTTAAAAAGTGGTAAAACATTACTGTATTTCATTAAATCCGGGAAGACTAAGGAGTCTTCTACAAGATCTACACACAAATTAAATATTAAAGCTAAGTATGGTGCTATTGTCTCGATTATGGATGTACAAAGTTTCATAGACATTCCCTATAGATCTTCGGTCAATTTGATTTTTATTTGCCGAAAAGCTTTTATAACTATCATATTATATTTATGTTTAAATTGAAATTCAACCGGGCAGCCTAGAACGTTCGCTCTTAATAAATCAATTGAGACATCGGATGGGGAATTTAAAGCTTCCGTCGTTTTAGATGGTATGTTAGTAAAGAAATTTACAAATTGCGCTGCTTCTAAGTTAGAGCTTACGGCACCACGTGAAGTTTCCAATGTTTAATCAGTGCTTCGTATTTTTTTCCAACTAGTTTCGTTATTTATAACTTTCCAAAATGTTGTTATTTTATTTTCTGCTGATTTAATCTTGTCGCTAATGTATTGGGCTTTAGCTATCTTGCAGGGGTTCCTAAAAATTTCAATACTCAATGATATTATTATTATTGACGTGTAAAAGTGTTTGTACAAACGTACTTACAGAAATAAAATCATGTATCATTTATTATAATGTTTGACATTTCTCGGGACCCTGGGGTCCCGGACCTTTGGAAGGCGTACGAGGGGCCGAAGCCAACTTGCAGAGGCCCCTTAGACAATTTTAAGTGTTGAGGCACTAACCGACGATAATCCCTGTATGCACTATGCAAGTGTACCCAAGGACAACCCCCGGTTGGTGCAGGACTATTGCAAAATATAGGATAATAATAATAATAAATAATGGCAACACCGTGTCAACAAAACGTCTTGTTTTCCAGTTTTTTTATAATTTTAATATATATCGTAATAACCCAGTTTTACTAAAGTTTTTCATTCAAAATTAATCCATAGTATAAATACCCACTGAAAAACCACAAAAGAGACCCTATTACAGCAAAATGAAAATAAACTATATCAAAAACTGCCGATTCGGAGGTGACATGACAGTTTTCACCTCCGAACAACAATGAATAAAATAAATAAAACGAAGAAAATTAAGATAGCATGTTGACGAGACAAGCCGCACGTCAAGCACGACCACCACCTCCGGACTCTTCGCTCAGCTCCGCCTCGCCGCCGCCGGTATCCAGCCCCTCTGTGAGCGCTGTGACGATATATTATTATTATTTATATATTATTATAATTATTATTATTACAATTTTTTTAAAGTTTCAGTATTAATGTAGGGCTTAAGCCCATACAGATCCAACAGTATTTCCCTACTTATCCTATTAACTCTAGTTGCCCAGTCACTAAAAATAAAATTGGGTTAGATATTTTTTGTTTTCTTTTCAAAATTAATTGTGCACTACTGAAAAGAAATCCTCGTAATATTTATTTGCATAGTCCATATTATGGCCCAGAAGATTTAACTTGCTGTTCATTTAAAAATGTATTTAATAAGTATGAAAATAAATAAACGAATTAAAAATATAAATAACGGGAAATCGGGTATCTGATTTGTATCTGATTGCTGATTCGTGACCAGGTCAGCACGGCAATCCATAGTGGGCGTTAAACATCAGGAAACGTTGAAATAAATACCCTGTAGCGTTGGATGTTTACTATTTTAATTATACAGACACTTAGGTTACTCAAACAATTAAGGATTGTAGTTATAATAACCGATTTAGAGCCAATGGGTTTGCGGGTGACCATCACGTGCAAAGGCCGTCAATAACTGAATCAATTGACACGATCTTCGCCCGACATGACAGACGCAACTCCATTCGGTGTTACCCGCTCTTAAACAAAATTACTATTTAGTCGAATTCTTTTTCTTTCTTTTTTAAACGTTGCCCCACATTAGGAATTTCTCCTGTATTGTGGGTGCGTTTACAAACATTTAAACTCCAGCCAGACCCGAAATGACTACTTTTAGATCATACAAATATTTGTTTCGTGCGGGAATCGAACCCGCGACACGCAGCGCAGCAGTCAATCGCTTAACCGCTGCGCCAACCGTGCTGTCAAATCGATTAATCGTTAAAAATAACAGAATAATACCCAATGATTAAAAAAATAACAAAATAAATTACAACTCTCAAAATTTACATATTTTCATTATTGAATAATGTCACGCGCCGTTATATATATATACGGAGAAATACCAGGAATGTTATTATCGGTCAAACCTTCCTCCTCGTACATCTTCAGAAAACAGGAAATATTACCACGAACAGATAGCGCTGATCTTCTTTAATCATTTCACAAACTTTATAAATTACGTTAATCACAAATATCCACGATGGAAAACGATGAAGGTTGTGAGGTTCTTCCCCCATGCACACGTTCCTTAGCAGACTGCCTGACAATGAAACCCCCTAATAAAAATGGCATTAGTTCACAATGACAACTGACAGACAGATAGAATAACCTGACATTACTTGACAGTGACAACTGACAGACAGATGGAATAACCTCACTACCGCCATATTATTTATCAAATGTTAGAATTTTCTTAATCTAAGGCCTCCTGCTGAGACATAATGGTCTGGAAATTGGTTGTCATGAAATGGGCATATGATATGGAGAAATAAGGAAAATGTCGTGACGAAAGTTTTGAGTATGAATGTCGATGGCTATAAGAGTAGGGCGAGACCAAAGAAACGATGGATGGACGTGTGAATGATGATATGGTTAGAAAGGGGGTGACGACAGAAATGACAAATAATAGAGATCTATGGAAGAAAAAGACCCCAAATAAATTGGGATATGAGCAGAAGAATAATGACTGAAAACCTATAATAAAAAACAGACCTAATACCAAACCATAAAGGCTTCAGGAAAAAACACTTCACACTCTTCGAAAACAAGCAAGTCTGCGCCACCGCATTCTTAGTTTGGCATAAGGGTCTGGTATATAAACTCAGACGCATGAGTCAAGGAATGGATAAACGGTCTTAATAAAAAATTTAAAAGAACCGAATTACAGTGTTTACAGCGCGAAGTCTGAGAACAGAATTGTTTGTAAAATAAAATATTACTTCTAAAGTTAGTGGAAACAAAGGGCGTCATATAACATATTGCGCAGGAAGTAAGTTAGTGCATCAGCATAATTTATTCTAGAACATTCGATTGTATTTTGCAACATTTTAAACACGTGTAAAGTAAATGCTGAGTCAGATCCCTTCAACTTGTTGCTATGCTCTATTTGGGCTGACGAAGCATAATATATCTACAGGATAAGCATCCTTAACTCATGCTACCTCCAGAATTTGCAGACATCCTAAGATCATATAAAGTTAACAAAATGTTTAGAATGAGGCAAGAGGATGCATATTCCCATCTAAAAACTTAAAAGCTGGGGTGCCACAAGGAAGTGTGTTAGGCCCATTCCTATACTAGCTATACACATGTGATATCCAAGAGCTGGAAAACAACACCATTACGACCTTTGCAGATAACCCTGCTATTATGGCTACAGCGTCAAGCCATAAAGAAGCAGTAAAAAAAGCTTAACTAGCTGTCAACAGAGTTTATGAATGGACACAAAAATGGAAGCTCAAACTGAATGAGTCAAAATCAATTCATATTGACTTCACTAACAAACACTGTGATTACCACCCAATCTACGGCGTGCAAGCAAATATACGGCGGGCAAGTGCCTTGTGCTAATACAGCCAAATACCATATGTGCGTGTTGTCCTCTGCCCTGGGGCGAGTGGCGGTGTCTGTTAGACTCTTATTGATTAAAAACCACCCTGGTGTCCTGCAGTTCGCGGGGGCAGTGAGATGTAAGACTCCCCCCGCGACGTCCAGTAGGGGCGCGCTTGGAACACTATGTGCCACCGCCACGGGTCCTGTTATATTAATGGGCGGCAGACGTCCCCAAGTGCGCCGTCCCACTGGACTTGTTTAGGGGGGCTGGAAGTGGTCGACGCTCAGCACGTCTGCAGCGAGTCGGGAGAGTGGTCTGAACCTTCCTCAGCCTTTACACAGCCTCCTTCTGTGAAATGATGGTTTCACAGACGGATATCACCGCATCCCACGACTAGGTGCTCCCGACCGTCAAATGAGCGACGGCCGGCAGTGACCAATCGGCTCCGACTTCTGATACAAGGGCACGGCGCGGCTCCTCCCATGCAGCACACTCTGCAAGCGTACAACAGCGTACAGCGTACAAACATTGTCATTTCGACCCAATCCATTTAAACGGCATGCATGTGCCTTATGCTAATACAGCACAATACCTTCGCATAAATCTTGATGCCAAACTGCGTTGGAAATCTCACGTCAAAAAGAAAAGACTCGACATACGTTATAAAAGTATGTATTGGTTACTAGAAAGGAATTCCTGCCTATCAATACATAATGAAATTATTCTATACAAGCATATTCTTATGCCAATTTGGATGTATAGCATACAAATTTGAGGCCGTTCTTAACGAAGTAACGTTAAAAGAATCCTGGGATGCTGTAAATGCACCATGGTACATGAAATAAGAAATGTCGACCTCCACCGTGACCTTCAAACGGAACTCGTCACCACCGTCATTCAAAAACTTGCTGCAGCCCACGAACATAGACTTAACCGACATGTGAATGTCGAGGCAATTCAGCTGCTGGACAACATGCACATAGTGCGTAGGCTAAAGAGAAATAAACAATTGGAGTTAGTGTAGTGTATAAAAAGCGAACGAATAATAGTAACAATGCTGTGCTATACATGTTACACATGAACTGAAGTGTTTGTATTTGTTATCAGACTCTTAAGAAAGTGCTCCGGAATTGTGTAAAAGTGCAAATTGAGACTATTCTTAATTATAACGTAAGCTATCACGTAAAATAATAAGTTAGAGTTAAGTTGCTTTAGTCTATTCGACTTATTGTAATAAAAAATTAAGAAAAAAAAATGTACAAAGACAAATTTTCTTCTGCTCTCAGGTTTTTATTATAACAATACGTAATCTGGTTGACGGTCGATTAGACTGGATTAGATTGGATTTTACCAAATCCAATCTAATCTAATCAATCTTCGTTCGCCAAATACGGACTTTTATCAAAGGACCCTTTTTTATGTTCTGAATCTTTTTATATCCAGGTTACCTTCATGCACAGCTAACAAAAGCAACGCATAAATTACCTATGTATACCTACATGGGAAAACTAGATGTCTGTGTAAATGTGGGAGACGCGTGCTGTGTGCTCTGCAGCGCGACCAGCAGTCTGCGCACAGTGACAGTAAACTATTGCCAGCTCGTCACACGCCACGCTCATGTTACACCAGTTATTGTAAATGTGGGAGACGCGTGATGTGTGCTCTGCAGCGCGACCAGCAGTCTGCGCACAGTGACAGTAAACTATTGCCAGCTCGTCACACGCCACGCTCATGTTACACCAGTTATTGTAAATGTGGGAGACGCGTGCTGTGTGCTCTGCAGCGCGACCAGCAGTCTGCGCACAGTGACAGTAAACTATTGCCAGCTCGTCACACGCCACGCTCATGTTACACCAGTTATTGTAAATGTGGGAGACGCGTGCTGTGTGCTCTGCAGCGCGACCAGCAGTCTGCGCACAGTGACAGTAAACTATTGCCAGCTCGTCACACGCCACGCTCATGTTACACCAGTTATTGTAAATGTGGGAGACGCGTGCTGTGTGCTCTGCAGCGCGACCAGCAGTCTGCGCACAGTGACAGTAAACTATTGCCAGCTCGTCACACGCCACGCTCATGTTACACCAGTTATTGTAAATGTGGGAGACGCGTGCTGTGTGCTCTGCAGCGCGACCAGCAGTCTGCGCACAGTGACAGTAAACTATTGCCAGCTCGTCACACGCCACGCTCATGTTACACCAGTTATTGTAAATGTGGGAGACGCGTGCTGTGTGCTCTGCAGCGCGACCAGCAGTCTGCGCACAGTGACAGTAAACTATTGCCAGCTCGTCACACGCCACGCTCATGTTACACCAGTTATTGTAAATGTGGGAGACGCGTGCTGTGTGCTCTGCAGCGCGACCAGCAGTCTGCGCACAGTGACAGTAAACTATTGCCAGCTCGTCACACGCCACGCTCATGTTACACCAGTTATTGTAAATGTGGGAGACGCGTGCTGTGTGCTCTGCAGCGCGACCAGCAGTCTGCGCACAGTGACAGTAAACTATTGCCAGCTCGTCACACGCCACGCTCATGTTACACCAGTTATTCCGCAAGACACCCTCTGCGCGTCGTTAAGTAAAAGAAGCCATTTGACCAAAATAAATTACCAATTCGGTTCGAGAGCGCACCACTCCCGTACACTTACTAATTCTATGTAGGTGCCTACGTATATAAATTGGTGTCCGTATTCTTAATGAAAAAGTGCTTGAGCGGCGCCGGCAGCGGAGCAGATTGCGAGCAAAGCAGATCGCGAGCGGCGTGGGGCGGCGGGAGCGGAGCGGGCCGGTTGGTGCGGCGCCGGGGGGTCTCGTAATGTTATTTAGCGTGAGTGCGGGGCGATTCGCGAGTGGCCGCTATTCAATGCTCGTGAACCTCCTGTCATACCTGTTGTGTACGTGATGTTTTTAGTCGGCTTTTTGTGTTTGTTAATGGATGAAATGATAGCAAAATATATGAGCGAGTGCCGAGTGGAGTAGGTTCTAATAGACGTCCTCGCGGAATTGAATAAACCTTGCAATGCACGTGGTGACGCTCGCCCATTACATACTCTAGGTTTTTTATATTTTTTCAAACTCAAAGCATTTATTTCAAATAAACCAATTACAGGCACTTTTGAATTGTCAAGGGGTCGGTCAGTCAGAAAGATGAAGCTAGTTGCCCATTCCAAAGCGTAGTAGGTACCTATGGAGAAGAACGGGCAAGAAACTCCATGGACACTCTTTTAAATCAAAATATTGTTACAATAGAGTGGTTACATCATTCATGTTGTAATTATACATGTGAGAACGATGTAGAAAGACGTGCACGTTAAAAGCGTCCGTAATAAAAAGATAAAAACAATTATGGAATTAAAATAAGCCGTGGCAGCTAAGAAATGACCAGTGCCTACTGACGGCGCCCGTTCACGAACATGACGTATGGATCAGCACCATTCAGCTCAACCATTTTGAAGGGAACTCAATGATCCAATACACACGCCACCACCAGCGACACATTTGAGTGAGCATGACATACTCTCAGCCGCCAGGGCACATTCAAGTCAATGAAAGACGAACCCAGTAAGCTTTATAGTGGGTACATAGTGCTCACACATGTGCTATGCAATTATACAATACTATGAGATTGAATTTATACAATGCAAAGATAGGTTGTACAATCTTCATCAGCTCCAACACTATTTTCGAATGCTAATTAATTAGTTTACGCGCCCTTGTGGAGCAGGACCAGCCCTGAGCCAAGCATTTTTGTCAGCGATATAATCCCCCAACTTATAATATGCTTGGCTGTATAGTGTGCGTTTTATACAGGATTTAAATTTCGTTTCATTCAGTTGGAGTATGTGGGGAGGTATTTTATTGTAACATTTTAAACAGTACCCCATGAAGGATGAGTCTACTTTAGCCAGTCTGAAACCTGGTTGAACTAATTGGTCCCTATTTCTAGTCCTATAATTGTGTCTTTCACCTCTTTTACTGAAAAGATTTAGATTTTTCCTTACGTACATGATGTTTTCATAAATATATTGACAAGGTACCGTCATGATGTTAATGTCTTTAAACAGTTCCCTTAGAGAATCGCGCCTGCGGAGGCTGTATATTGCTCTGATAGCTCTTTTCTGTAGAATAAAAATAGACTCAATATCGGCAGCCCGTCCCCATAATAAAATACCGTAAGACATGATACTATGAAAATAGCTGAAATAGACTAGCCTCGCGGTATCTACATTAGTAAATTGACGGATTTTTCTTACAGCATATGCTGCTGAACTTAGCCGTCCTGCAAGAGATGTTAAATGAGGACCCCATTGCAGCCTTGAGTCTAGCGTTATTCCCAGGAAAACAGTTTCATCGACAAATTCTAGTTTCTCGTTATTCAATACTATGTCACAATCACTACTTTTAACATTCGGTAAAGCAAATCTTATGCATTTAGTTTTTTTCCCATTTAATACTAAATTATTAGCAGTGAACCAATTATGTACCTGCAGTAGGGCATTATTTACGTCGTCAAGATTTGATGCACGTCTATTTATCTTAAAGATTAAAGAAGTATCGTCAGCAAATAATACCATTTGTGGTTGGTTTTTAAATAAATGGGGTAGATCATTAATATATACAAATATAAAATAATAATAATATATCTTACTAATGCCCGGATTCTGTCGCATTTTGAATGGTAGCTTATCTATCCAATAGCGCTATTGGTTCGATAACTTGTGAAAATGCGTTTCCGAACACCGCAATGTACGATAAACTCCGTTTAGACTTATGTTAATTTAACTGACCGATGTGTGCCGTTTATCAGTTCTTTGACTATACTGGTCATAATGCAGTTATAAACAGGTACTGTACGAAACTATGTAAGTCAGCGGACATTATTGCACTCCAAGAGACGTGGTTACTACAACATGACATTCCAGTGCTAGGAACAAGATACTCGGAACTTTCATACACCGGTAATACGGCTGTGGACCTTTCTTCGGGAGTTTTGCGTGGCCGGCCGCACGGTGGAGTCGCGCTCCTATGGCGTAGGAGTTTGTTTCCATGTGTCTCCGTAATTCAGTGCAGAAGTGTTCGTTTAGCGGGTATCAAGGTCACAACGAGTGATAGATCTATGATAATACCATCGGCGTACATGCCTACTAATGAACGTGAAAATCTAGGCGAGTTTTCATCATGTCTGGGTGAAATCTATGCGTTCATCAAAAATGAAGATGTAGACTTGTTGGGTGATTTATTGCGCATCCTGGCATGCCCTTTTATAATAAGCTTAAGGAATATTGTACTGAACAACGACTATGTTTAGTGGACACTGAACTCATGCCTGATGTGTCGTATACTTCATCACTGTGTGACCTCATTAGTGACTAGAAAAACTGTTGAACTTCGTTTATTACTTTTATGTTGAAGCCTCAGTTGATGCTTATCACTTTGAGGCAATTCTTTTGACTAAACGTGGTTTGCACTAATAATTTCTAATGTATCTGCGTGGTTTCTGAGGAATAATATTCAGTCGTTGAGTTTGACGTTTTCGCGTGACCCTAAAGACATGGTACCTATGTGGTTTTCCCACTCCCGTTCCGTGGAAGGATCTAGGTTACTAACGACTAAGTAAATATCTAAGGTGTCCCAATTGACTGTGGGTTCATCGAGTGACGTCAGAGCACGTAAATTACGTAGAATCGTATCACTTACTTTCCGAATTTGTGATGGTGATTCCTGTTTTACCGGCGGAATACTATATAACGCTTTGACGTGATTATTTACTAACGACCTATCATTGTGATAGCGGTTTTCTAATAATTCCCAGGCGTGAATGTAATTGGCAGGACTGAACTCTACAGCACTTATCACCTGTAACGCACTTCCACTCAGAGCTGACCGTAAATAATAAAATTTTTGTATTTCATCTAAATCGTAACGGTTACGGATCATAGTGATATATGAATGTTTAAAGTCCAGCCAGTGGTCATACGAACCTTCAAAGGCAGGGAGTCTTATATCAGGTAATTTAATATTGACAGGTTGTCGGAAACCGTCATGAGCTGATGCAACTGGCAACGCGTTGTGAATAAGACAATTCGCACTGGCCGTAGCCGTAAAATATAATGATTCCAACGTTTCAACATATTCTGAATTAGCGGTTAATTCCGATTCCGATAGAAGTAATTCTATTTCACTTTCAATGCTACTAAATTTGGAAAATGTCTCGATGGCGGCCTGAACTCGCAACTTTAGTTCAGCTACTTGTAAGGCAGTCAAGGTGACCCCCACAAACGAATCTACATTTTTTTTAAATTAAGTTAATCGGCCCTTTACACCACCCCTGCGTTTCTTACACTCAGAAAGAATTTCTTCTACTGGCTTGACAAGCATTTTGGCGGGCTACGAATAAGCGTTAGGTATGTAGGTAGGTACTCACGTGCAAGCATCAACGGAGCCTCGCATCACGTACAACCGAACTGTAATCGTATAAACAAACAGCGTTAACACAAATCCATTCGTAAAGGGAAAGGATGGGAACAAAGACCTGACCGTTGCGTTTCTGATACCTTCGTTTTTCTTCTCTCGTTTATAATGGCTGCTGGTCCAACTGTGGCGTCGCCGTGGCCGTCGCGTGTCGGCGTCGTTACTCGTTTATCACTAGTATCGAATCCAGCATCTGCCTCGAAGGTCCAAATTATGTGCAGGATCAGGTTTGTTCTCCAGAAATGAAGCGACTTGTTTATTAATAGTTATACATATATTGTAAAAAATAAAGATTAGTTTTGGTTTGCTTGCAGTCGGCGGTTCGTTAAAAGGGAAGGAATGAATACAGTACAAAATTGTGAACGGAGGTGCGAGTGAATGAGACTGAATGAGAGTGATCGAATGTGACCGACCCACGGAACGACCGGATTCAAAGTTGATGAAAGTTTTCTTCACTTCAACGCTAGATGGCGTGTACTGCGTCATCAGATTATGTTGTTGCGTCTTGGAGTCATGAAGATGGCGTAGACAGGGATAAATAAATAAATAGCAGTGGTAACTGATACAATATTGAGCATAGAGATGTGATTAACAGGTTGTACCGAGCTATTCTAACGGTGCTTATAGAAGCCTCTGTATACAGTTATAAAAGCAAACCTGTGAAGGGGCGCCACATCGCGGGTTGGAATAAACATGTTCGGGATGCACATCAAAAAGGAAACACTCAAGGATTTTAAAGCCAAACTGAAGTCGTGTCTTAATAATAAAGATGGATATAATTGCCGAACATCATAAGTTTAAAAATTACAGTCAGTTTTAGAAGTCTACAATTAAACTTAAGCCAAAGGTGGTTCTCCCAGCCAGTGTGGAGGGGATTAGTGCTCCCCGTGATGTGGCTAACCTATCTAAGAACCACTTTAGAGTGGCACCTCTTTTGAAACCGGAAGATGGCGAAATGTTGCTCGATGCTGGGAGCCACGGTACAGGTGACCTTCCAGTTAAAATAACTTATGCGGAAAGGAAGAAAGAAATCATTTATTTTGCGAAGAATGTGGGTATACAAAATAAGATGTCGATATTTTAATAAATAATAGTTCCAACACACTCTACCTTACGGCATGCAAAAGTAAAAAACTTACATCTATTCAAGCATAATAAAAAAAAAATATTACATGTCTTTGGATCATAACAAAATTCACATAAATTAATAACAAAAAAAAAATACATTACATAAAATATAATTAAATAATATAACATTATAATCCTTTATCATTCAAAAAATCTTGTATAGAATAGTAACATTTATCCAAAAGTAAGGATGTTAGCCTCTTTTTAAATATACTATTTTGGTTCTTCGGAGGTTGATAAAGTTGTTAAACAAATGACCAGAGGGAAGTCGCCGGGCCACGATGGTCTCAGCATCGAGCATCTGCAGCATGCGGGTGTTCACTTGCCTAGGGTCCTATCCATGTTGTTTACTTTCTGTCTTCGTCATAACTACCTACCAGACGATCTTATGAAGACCATACTAGTACCTATAATTAAAAATAAGACTGGTGACTCACATTATGAACTCAGTGACATAAATATCGGCTCTCATAGGCCTCATAGCGCTACCAAACCAGCGTAAAATCGGTTTCCTGGAATGTGTGAGCACTATGTACCCACTATAAAGCTTACTGGGTTCGTCTTTCATTGACTTGAATATGCCCTGGCGGCTGAGAGTATGTCATGCTCACTCAAATGTGTCGCTGGTGGTGGCGCGTGTGTTGGATCATGTAGCTCCCTTCAAAATGGTTGAGCTGAATGGTGCTGATCCATACGTCATGTTCGTGAACTGGCGCCGTCAGTAGGCACTGGTCATGTCTTAGCTGCCACGGCTTATTTTAATTCCATAATTGTTTTTATCTTTTTATTACGGACGCTTTTAACGTGCACGTCTTTCTACATCGTTCTCACATGTATAATTACAAACCACTTTTTGTAACAATATTTTGATTTAAAAGAGTGTCCATGGAGTTTCTTGCCCGTTCTTCTCCATAGGTACCTACTACGCTTTGGAATGGGCAACTAGCTTCATCTTTCTGACTGACCGACCCCTTGACAATTCAAAAGTGCCTGTTATTGGTTTATTTGAAATAAATGCTTTGAGTTTGAGTTTGAGCTGTTACCGAACAATAAGCTGATGTATTTTGTTAGTGTTACATGCATAGCGCTGAACGTCGCGCGTCGGTCGATGCGATAGTGCGACGACGTGTCGAGCTCATTACCAGCGCCTATTACACGACGTTGACAAAGCACAGTGTGCCAAGAACCCAAGTTACATAACTCTGCAGCTGATGCTAGTATACAGAATGTTTGCGTTTATGCGAGGAAAACGATCGGATCGATTGAAAATTAAACGTAGGTACAGACAGTGCAAAAGTACTTTTTAGTTTTTAATTTTATAGAGCAGTTCTCAGATAATATCCGTCGTAAATTCGTAGTTAAAACCCTGCCCCTTCCCAGGCAGCGAGTGAGCGGCCCCGAGCCGGTTATAGGCTAATCCACTACTTTCGCCTCTGTCCTGTACGTGCTGGTATCTATAACTAACATAATACTCCGCTAAACAATGTATTCACATTGTTCATGCATACGCATAAATATATATATACGTCACTGAGCATACTCCGGGCTAGAGGAACACCGGTGCTTTGGTGTCGGAAATGTTCTATTCGATATGGAGCTACTGCACGGGCCAGCGACATGCCGCCATAAAGAACGGGTGCAAAAAGTTGTCTTCCACATTTTCATCGTGATAGTGTAGTAGGTACACTAGGTGCTCAAGCTAAAGCTATCAAAAATCATTTTGTACAAGACTATGTTTAACTTGGTATTGGAGCCAGTGGGTAGATAGCTCAATTAATTCGAAGCCGTACATACTAGTAGCCGCTAGAACAATAGCGCGTCTACCGTGTATACCTACATATAGTGTGTGTGCTTCTATTGTGATATCAGTTTTCAGAGCGTCTAAAAGCCTTTGAGTGAGGGTAGCTTGACATCGTGCGCTTACAAAGGACGTCAAGGGTCGCACACGATCGGTCAGGCGCGCGTCTGACTGCGCCACAGCCGCACATTCCAGCCAGTGCGACCATTTATGTCGAGTACACTGTGACTGCGCGGTTTATAGTAAAACGCGGCGGAATGTGGCGGTTGTGGAGTTTATGTGGCATGTTATTGTGACGGCATCAACTAATTACTCCTAACGTACGAGACTTCACATTCGGCAGATAGATTACCTATCAACTTGCCAGCATAAATATACTACGGACAATGGCATTGTGCGGCTGGCCTGGTTTTGTTGTCAGGGACCAGTTGTCTAGCCGCCCATGTGAATATAGTGTGATAGACGTGCCTCATAAAGTTTGTGCAACTTCATCTACAAAATATACGTCTGTAAAAATAAGTAAACAACAAAAAACGTGGCATTGTGTATTAGCACGTGGTCTGGAATCAGTGGCGACTACCCGCACTAAGGACGAAGACGGGACAAAGCACCGGCCGGTCTCAAACTAACGACATCCTGTGTCATCCCTCCCCCCTGTGTGTCCTACCCCCGGCGATGCGCGGGAAATGAGAAAAGAAGCCGCTTCCAAGGTGTTCGTGCACCTCACATTTATTTACTGAACGACCTATGAGCCCATTTTGAATTTCAGTCGAAGATCGTAAAATCGGGTCTCTCTGGTATCACCGAAAAGAAATTGCCAAATTATCACATCCCAAACAATTTTCCGCATACTTTCATTTGCCAAATTATTACTTGGCAAAAAACCTCTTCACAAATAATTGTAACGCAAACCTAATGTTTGGCAAGTGAACGTTTAAGCAATAACTTGTTTACCAACTATTACTTTTACCAATGTTTATGTAGTCAAATATTTCAGTTGGAATAACTCATGTTACGCAAAATAAAATTTGCCGAATAATTATGTATTAATATTAACTATTCTAGTATTTTTTTTTTGTTAGTGTAGCCTGTTTTTATTTCCATATTTTTTTTTTATATCAGCTAGTCGTTTCTGCGGCACCGCTCGCTTCTCTCGCTCGGCTCGTGCGTAGGAGGTCACAGTTTTAACCTAGCCTAACCCAACGATTAAAAAAAAAATATTAACCTACTCTAACTAGTTCCAGAAGTAACCATAAATTTGACTTGTTTCAGACAAATACAAGCACGTAAACTTACAAAGGACTACGCAAATGACATCAATTTTCTGTCTAAAGATTGTTTGCTGTAATAAATCATTTGATTAAAGATCAAATGCCCGAATGACATTATCCTTGATAATATTCTGCCAAGTAAAAATTTTACCAAATGGAAATGTGCATACTAAACTCATTCCAAACATTGCATTGGTGTAAATAAATGTTGCTAAAATTTGTTTGGGTAGTGAGATTTTGGCCAAATTCTTTCGGCAAAACATCAGCCTGTCTATATTGTTGTAGGTTCTAGTATTAATAATTAAACTAAAGATATTAGTTTAGGTTGTAATTTATAGGGTTATTTGTAAAACACCATCAACATCATCATCATTTATTAATTTATTTATTTTTCTCTGAACTTGTATGAATAATATTAATGTAGGTAGGAAATGAGATTATGTTGAAGAAATGTAATTGTGTTTTTAATTGTTATTATTTAATTATTCGCTTCTGTACCTTTGTAAAAATTCAGACACAATGGAAATTGTTATTGGATAAATAAATGAATGAATGAATGAATGAACCTCCTAAGAGGTCATTGTACTCATCATTATGAATAACTTTTACTATGGGACCAAATATGAAATCGCGAAAAAAATATCAGCTGTTCCCTACATTTATGTAAATCTTTGCTAATGTACACCAGAGTTACAGAAGCTGATTTTTACTAACTTAGTAACAATGTGTCTCAAAATGTGGGAAAGCGGTTTTTTTTTTCGCGATTTCATATTTGGTCCCATAGTAAAAGAACAATGGGTAATTTTGTATGGAACCCGTACCCACCTTTGTAGCATTTTAGACTAGGTGTCATTTAGAAGAGGCTTAATTGACTAACTCAAAAATAAATGAACGAATGAATGAATGAATGGGAGACCGAAGTTATGATAACGTCTTTATTACATTTTTAATTGCAAAGTGTTATAGCAATCGCACCTTTTTCTGTTCTGTAGACCAAATAATTAACCAGTTGTTTTTTTTGCCTAAAGAGAGACCGACTTAGCTTCCTACCATTCGTTTTTGGTATGGAAAAAATATGAAATAAAAACCATAAATCTTAAAAAGCACAGCTTTATTACAAGACCAGCACAAACATCATTTTTAAATTGTGTTGTTACTCTCAATGATTATATCATCCCAGGCACTTGCCGGCTCATTCGGAAGCCAGGGCGCCCTGCGGACTCTCCGTCCGCATACCGGCCCATTGTGCTGCTCGACGAGGTCGGCAAGCTCTTTGAGAGAGTAATTGCAGGCCGCCTCGTCGGGCACCTGGTGAGGACGGGGCCGTATCTTGCGGATAGTCAGTTCGGCTTCCGCAAGGGGCGCTCGACGGTGGACGCCATCATGCGCGTTAGAGCCCTCACGACGGGGGACGCGGTGTCTCGGGGCGGGGTTGTCGTGGCGGTGTCACTCGACATCGCCAACGCATTTAACACCCTGCCCTGGAGTTGCATTGGGGAGGCACTCCGGTATCACCGGGTGCCAACCTACCTCCGTCGAATAGTCGAGGCATATCTGACGGACAGAGCCGTCATCTACCCCGGTCGCGATGGGGAGTGGAACCGGCGAGAGATGTCGTGCGGTGTCCCACAGGGATCGGTTCTAGGGCCGCTCCTGTGGGACATCGGTTACGACTGGGTGCTGCGGGCCGACCTCCCTGATGGCGTCAGCGTGGTGTGCTACGCTGACGACACGCTGGTCCTGGCGCAAGGGAGGTCGCATCAGGCGGCGGCCGACGCGATGACACGCGGGGTTGCGATAGTCGTGGAGAGGATCCGGCAGTTGGGTCTCGAGGTGGCTTTGCACAAGTCCGAGGCCATGTCTTTCCATGGGCCCCGGAACAGGCCACCATCGGGATCCCAACTAACGGCAGGAGGGGTTCACATCGGCGTCGAGTCCACGATGAAGTACTTAGGACTCGTGCTCTATAGCCGGTGGAACTTCGTGGAGCACTGCCGACGTTTGGCCCCGAAACTGGAACGGACTGGGGCCGCCCTCAAGCGGCTCCTGCCCAACCTGAGGGGTCCAAACGCCTCCTGCCGGAGGCTTTACGCGGGGGTCGTGCGGTCCATGGCTACATATTGGGCCCCGGTGTGGGCGCGTTCACTGCGGCGGAGAGCCGCCCACTATCTGAACGCGCCCCAAAAGGTGGTGGCCGTAAGGCTGATCCGGGGCTACCGCACGATCTCGGGCGAGGCGGCAAGCCTCCTTGCCGGACTGCCGCCGTGGGATCTGGAGGCGATAGTCCTCGCGCGCCTGTATGAGTGGCGCGCGGAGGCACTACGCCGGGGGGAAACCCCGCTTCCGCGGCAAATCGCGGCGGAGCGGACGGACCTCCGGCGCGATCTCATGGCGGCATGGAAAGAGCGACTGTCGCAACCCAGCGCAGGGCACGCCACGATAGCGGCGGTAAGACCCCTCTTTGAGGAGTGGCTAGAGAGGCGTCACGGCGTCCTCACCTACCGCCTGACGCAGGTCCTCACCGGACACGGATGTTTCGGGAGGTTCCTGCACATCATCAGGCGGGAGGAAACGCCCGGGTGTCACCACTGCGATGATCGCCCCGAGGACACGGTGGAGCATACGGTGGGGGCCTGCCCTGCATGGGCGGAGCACCGCCGTGTCCTAGTAGAGGCGATCGGCAGCGGCGGCGACCTCTCACGCCCGGCCCTTTTTTTTTTTTTTTTTGTCGCTGAGAAATGACATTACGTATCTCCGCTCATCGGGGGACGAGACGGAGTATGTGGGACTCCCTGCCAGAGTGGCAGTATACCCACTAAAACTCAGCGGTGTTCCCGCGACGCCGTGATGGGAGGGCTATGGGAAATTGGCTCAGCCTCTGCTTCCACAGCCCTCCCGGCGTATGCCCTCCTAGCTAGCGGGCCCCGCATGCCCCCCATTTAACTGGGGGGCTACGGGAATGGCCGGGAACACCTGGCCATTCCCGTCCGACACTGGTGGAGGCCTGTGCAATACAGGCAAGGGTGCCCCCCGCACCCGTTGCCTGCTGGTCTCCACCTGGGAGGAGTCGGAGATGACCGTCATACTGACGTCATCGACCCCTCCTCCGTCTTCGGAGCGCCGCCGCGTGTGGGTCGTCCTCCCGCGCGCGCTCCGCCGCCTCCTTCTGGGACATGACGTGTTCGCAGAAGGAGGCCACTGCCGCCTAGGACCTCTCATCGCCCAGCATGGCGTTAACCAAACCGGGGAGTGAGAGGTCCGGTCCGATCACCGCAGTGAGACCGTGGCGCGGCTCGGACCACGGCGGGCACACCGCGAGGGTGTGCCGCGCCGCGTCCTCCGCCGCGCCACATGCGTGGCACGACGGTGTTTCCTCCCGTCCGATTCGGTGCAGGTACGATCCGAAACAACCGTGTCCGGACAGCACCTGCACCAGACGGAACGAGAGGAACCCGTGCGACCGATCGAGCCAGTCTCGCAGGACCGGCCCGATCGCGTCGAGGGTTCGGCGGCCGAAGGCTGCGGTGGCGAGGTCCCTCGTCCAATGGACGACGATGGCGTCCCTCGCCTCCCGCCGGACGGCCTCCCGCTCTTCCGGGGCGGGGCGTTCTCCTCTCGCCCTGCGCCCCGCCGTTCATTCGTATACTCTGGCGAGCACAGCCAGAGCACACGCTGCCGCGAAGCCCACCGTGCGGTAGGCCCGCGACACCCGCTGGGCTATGGCCCTTTGGGGGGCCCGCAAGGCGGCGGCGTTCTCCCGCCTTTGGAGGGAGTCCTCCCAGATAGGGGCCCCGTAAAGGGCCATGCTCCTCAAGATGCCGGCGTAGAGTTGCCGGCGTAGAGTTGCCGGCATCGCGCGCGCGGGGCCCCCCAAATTGGGGAGCAGCCACGAGAGGGCGCCCGCAGCCTTCAGCAGGCGCGTCGACAGCCCGCTAAAATGCGGGCCGAAACGCCACCTGCTGTCGAGTACAAGGCCCAGATATTTCATCTGGGCCTTCACCTCGATTCGGACACCCTCCACAAATATGTGGGCGTCTGGTGGTTGGCGCTGCCGAGGCCCGTGGAAGAACACAGCCTCGGTCTTGTGCAGCGCCACCGTCAATCCTAGGCGGCGGATCCTCCCTGCGACCAAGGATCCGCCTGCCGAGGCCAAGTTGGCCGCCTCCCTGAAACTCTCCCCCCGGGCGGTGAGGAGAGTGTCATCCGCGTAGCAGACGACACTCGTACCTCGGAGGAGAGTTCCCCGCAAGAGCCAGTCGTAGCCGACGCTCCAGAGGAGAGGTCCCAGGACTGCCCCTGTGGAACGCCGGCCTCGACTGCGTACCGCCGGACTTGGCCAGCCCTGTTCACGAGGACGATCGCCCGATCCTCCAGGTAGCTGGCCAGTAGACGCCGCATATATCGAGGCACCCCGTGGAATCGGAGTGCCTCTAGGATGGTGCTGTGGGGAACAGAGTTGAAGGCGTTGGCTATGTCGAATGACACCGCCAACAATCCGTCCCCCACATCCATCGCCTCCTTTACCTGCCTCTTAAGGCAGGCCAGCGCGTCCACCGTCGAACGCTCAGCCCGAAAACCGAACTGAGCGTCCGACAAGTCCGGCCCGATACGCCGCATTAGGCGGGCAGCGATTATCCCCTCGAACATTTTTCCGACCTCATCGAGCAGAACGATGGGCCAGTATGCCGAGGGGGAGTCTGCAGGGCGGCCCTCCTTGCGAAGGAGGCACAATTGCCCCTCCTTCCACGGTTTCGGGAACCTTCCAGACGCAAGGCATGCGCTGAAGAGGTTCCGAAACCGCTCCTCCATTTGGGTGGCGGCAATTGCCACCACCCTCGCCGGGACACCGTCGGGGCCCGGAGCCGTCTTCTTGGCGCGGATATGCACAATCGCCGCGCCAAGTTCCGACTCCGTGACAGGAGAGGGAGCCTCCTCTTCCTCCTCATCCTCCAGCGGGGCTCCACACATCACTGGTGGGGTGAAGTTGTCCCTGCACGGAAACAGGGACTGAACCACCCCATCCAGAAATGTGGGCTCCAGGGTCTCGACAACCGGGGGACCAAAGGGGCGCAATTTGTTGCGCGCCGCCTTATACGGTCTCCCGTAAGGGTCGTTGTCGAGACCCTCCAGCAGCTCGGCTCTCGCCGAGTCTTTAGCGGCGGCGATGGCCCGATCGAGGCCCATTTTTGCCTCCACGTACACCTCGTAGAGGCGGTCCTCGTCGGGCCGGTTGCGTCGACGCCACCGCCGACTCCGCGTGTAGGCCCTCTTGGCCGCCACGCAGGCGGTTCTGAGCCCCGCCAGTTCCTCCGACCACCAATAGACGGCGCGGCGGGGAGCCGGGCGGCGAGACCGGGGCATGCTGGAGTTGCATACCTCGGTCAGAGACTCCCTCAGCTGGCCCGCTGCGGTGTCCACATCCAGGCCGGCGGTAGGCGGCGACAGCCAGTCCTGGATGAACGCCGCCTCCGCCGCTGCCTCCCTGTCCAGGCGGGTGAAAGCCCACCGCGGGAACGGTGATCGCCCCGAGAGGGGCTGCACCGCTCCGGGGCCACTGGCGGAGATGTCGAACCGCACATAGCGGTGGTCCGACATAGTCTCCACCAGGTCTACCCGCCAGTTCAGCACGCGCGCGGCCAACGCAGGGGTGGCAAAGGTGACGTCCACTATCGAGCCACCCTGCCGCCGCACGCATGTCTGGACGTTCCATCTGTTATGGAGGGAGAGCCCAGAGGAGGCCGCCCACATCTCCACTGCCCGCCCGCGAGGGTCGGTGGCCCGGTTGCCCCAGGTCACCGACTTGGCATTCAGGTCTGCCAATACGGAGACCTGACGCGGCGCCGCCCTGCTGACCACGGCGGCCAGGACTCCGAGATAGTTCTCGAAGTCCTGAAGAGGGCGGTTTGGGGAGAAATAGACGCCCACGAGGGCTACCTCTCCCCACGCGGCGGCCACGTATCCCGGTCCTCTCTCTAATAGCGAGAGGGGAGGGGAGTCTGTGGAGGACCGCGCCGCTAGTGCCACCAAGCCGTCGTCGTCACCCAGCCAACTGCTGGGGATCGAGTAGGGCTCGGCGACCACCGCTACGTTCACCGACCACCACGAGCCACGGCCTGCACCAGCAGGTCCTGGGCCGCTCTGCAGTGGTTGGTGTTCGCCTGGAGGATGCGATGATTGGAAACCATTATTCCGATATCGCACCCCCCTCCTCAGCTACCGCCGCTGGAGCTGGAGTTACAGCGGCAGCGACAGCGGCGGTGGCGGCGACAGGGCGAACCTGCGCCGGCACTATGCCCTTCCTCGTGGGCGGCTGGCAATTCCTGCCCCCCATCTTGTGCCCCGCGGGGCGACCACTGGCAGCACACGCCGGGCAGTGTGGCGTGGCGGCACCGCAAGTGGCACTCCTGTGTCCCTCCTGTCCGCACCGGAAGCAAGACTCTCCCCAGTCGAACTTGGAGGGACACGTAGATCGGGTGTGGCCCGGCGCGAAGCACTTGAGCAGCGCGCAGGCTTGTCCTCAAGCAGCCGGACCACAGCCGAGCTGAAGCCCACGAGCAGGCGTCCCTTGGTCGCCTTAAGGGCGGCCGCCGCCGCGGCGACTGGGCACTCGACGCGGATGGCGCCCATGCCACGGCGGCCGGGCCTGATGGCTCCCCCCCTTACCGCGCTAGCGCTGCAGCCCACGCCCGGCCCTGGTTCAAGCCATGGTCCGGGGCGAGGGGGAGTGGGAGGCAGTCACCTCCTTCTGCGAAGCATGACTGCTAGCGAAGGAGGTGGCGGGACGGGAGAGGGAGAGAGTCTCCCGTCCAAGCCGCCGCGGTGGACGCTCCGGGCGTAGGGAGCCGCGTGACGACTCCCGGCCACCGTAGGCGCGGGACTGCGGGCGGTGAGTAATGGGTAGCTCACCGTCCGATCAGGACCAGGCCCGTGCTGGACGGCGCGTACGTGTTCCACGCGCGCCTCAAAGAGATGTCAGCATCGAAGAGGGGGTCCACTAGGGCCCAAGCCTGCCGGGAAAGCGGGATCATCCAAAAGGGGTACCGCTGACCCGGAACATAAAGGGCCAAGGAAGGAACACGGGTGGGTTTTAGTCAGTAAGAGTCTGACACTCCCTTCCGCTCCACCCAGAGCGGGAGGAGTCATTTGATGATTTCCCATCCACAAAAAAAAAAAAAAAAAAAAAGGCACTTGCCGGACCTATGAAGTTATCTAGGTGCCTGCCACCACCTAAGTACCATATTATGCTAACAGTGTGAGCACAGGCACCTAGAGTTCTCATACCCGTCATGCAGGAGCAATAATAGGCTTCGATGGCTTCTCTGTTATTTCTGGCTTCTCTCCAATTTTTACGACACACCGACGCTAGCGCATAATAGTTCGAAGTACCTAACGGATAAAACCGCAAAAACGTCGAATGTGCATGGGTCGCTTTTATTAAGGATTTTCAGCATTTTCAACGTCGAATATCTTTTTTCCCCCGCAAGCTACAAAGTTGCCCCCATACAACAAATATATATATTTTCAAAGACCTTTATAATGGTACCAATTTCAATTTGCTACATGGGTGGGTACGTTTTGTTCCATGTTCTTTGTTCTTATTGATGAGTACAATGACCCCTTAAGAGGTTGATGGTGTTTTACCATTAACCTTGTTTAATTGTATTTAATAAAAATAAGATATTTAATATAAATATGAAAACGTAAGTTTAAAAAAAAGGTTATTTAGATTAAAAGACGACGCGACATAGCAATGTTTTAGTTGTATAGAGCAATGTTAAGTACCTACTGGCTTTCGTCACAGTACTAGCAGTAGCAGGTGCCATACATTTACAATTATAGTAATAAATAGGTAGATAATTTCGCTTTTAAGAGCCCCTTACAATTTCGGCGCGCTACTAGTTTAGGTAACTATAGGAGCGCAGTGTGTCTGTATGCGTTCGAGCTACAGGTGACAATCGTAGTGTGCGTTGTCGTACGGTAAAGCGGGAACAAAATAATCTTGGCCCGTAACCGCTATTATCAGTACCTACTCCATATTTTTTACTTACTAGGTTCCGTAATACTGGATGGATTTTATTGTGATTATGACGTGTTATGTTTAGGTACCCCTTAAAAATAGCGTTACCTAGTACGGCATTCGCTATAGTAAAAGCAAACTATAAAGTGTGACCAGCGTATATATTAGGTTTTTACCTATGAAATTGCCGTTTAGTATACAGAAAGTTAAAGTCATTTTTAAATAAGTATTTTTTATTTCTGCCTATTTAATTCTCTGCAATTATAATAAACACTTTTTAAGACTATAGAAATAATAGTAAATTATAACAATTTCCTTAATTATGATGATGGCAACAATAATTATTACCTAAGAACTGCACAGACATGCCTTTCGTGTTTTTTCAACTTTTTTCTTTTAACCTTTGATTTTTACGTAATAATAAAGTTCACTTTTATGAAAATGGGTCGAAAAAGTGAACTTTATTATAACATGTATTTATACACTTTATAAAATGTATGAATAACATTAACAACTCACAAAGTGTAAAACAATTTGCATGAATAAAATAAAAAATACTCAGTCTCAAAACTGGTCCATCGTCGAGAAGCCCTCGGGCGCGACCACAGAACATAATACCCTGACGGGAAGAATGTTCACTTCATAGAAAGAAAATGAAACGTAATTAGACTCTACCGCCATCTCTGATCTGCCCCAGTGCAACAATTACTGGCGGAAAATTAAAACCAAATCATGTGTTATCAAATATATTTAGAGACTAGAAACAATTCTGGCACTTCCAATTTACTTCGGAAAGGCCAAAGGGTACTTTTAAAATATAAAGGCCCTCCCAAAGTAAACTGGAAATGACAGAATTGTTTCTAGTCCCCATTTCTTCAAGATCTGAGGAGGGTTATAATAAACAAAGGTATTTTTTTATACTTTTATTATATTAGCAAATAGTTACAAATCCATTTTAGTTATTAAACATACCCTATGTGATAGGTGAAAACCAAGTTACAGAATTCCGAAACTACCATCAAAATCCCTCTCGACTAATCAGACAAAAAATACAAAAACCGGATTGTAAGCGTAGTGCGGAAGCGCTGTAACGGTATGAACGAAAAGGAGTTTAGGTAACGATTAAAAAAAACAGTTGTAGGTAGGTAATAAAATAAATTATGTCACTATACTTATATTTCTCTAAAAACAAAACGCCCGAAATATTAACATGAATTCCGGAAAACAAAATGAACTGTACCTACTGTTACAATTTTATACTGTGACGTAAAATTTTTGCACAGCGGGGTCAGTGAGTTCATTTGAACTGAGCGTTCGCGCAACTTGCCACGCGGGGAGGGAGGCAACGCTAAATGCCTACTGCGCTCGAATATCCTGGCCTTAATGACTAAGTGCCTACTGCATAGAATACAAAATAACCTATCTAAGTGACAATAATATTTTTAAAGGTAAATATTTCTAACAAAAGAAAAGCAGGTGCAAAAAGGTTATGTACGCTTTTATCGTTAGTGACTGTTATATGAGCTGTAAACGAAAACTCGTATGAAGACAATACTTTGCGAAACGAAAAAAAGGATTTATGAAAGACTAGCTGACCCCGCGAACTTCGTACCGCCTAACACTTTTTTTTTAAATTTTTCTCTCCGTATGAACCATCCTCGTACTTCAAGGAATATTCTAAAAAAAGAATTAGCAAAATCGGTCCATCCGTTCTTGAGTTATAAAATTACAACGAAAAGTGGCATTGATTTTATAGATAAAGGATAAGATTAAGTATGTCCTATTAGTTCAAACTACGTTTATTACTACAATGTACTAATTTCATTAATCGCTTGGCTACCATGGTGGAAGCAGGAGGAAGTAGAGGCCCACCAGTATTAAAAAAAAAACACGCGGGGGCAGTCTTTGGGGACTTCCAATAGAAGTGAAAACTAGGTAACTTGTGATTTTCTATTTATACTAATGACGCACGGGGGTATATTTAAGTACATACAGGGTGTGGCGTAAATAGTGGTCCACCGTTCAGGATTCGATGAATCAGATAATTAACTATAACAATTAAAAAATTCAACAATTTTTAGTAATAAGTTTTTTTTACAAAAATCGCTCTTGAACTTGATGAAAAATTAGGGTTAAAATAAGAGAATAACCAACTATTTCTTCAAAAGAGCTGAATTTACATGAAAAATCATAATTTATCATGTTAGCTCTTAGAGCTAACATGATAAATTATGATTTTTCATGACTCGGAATTTTTGATGATTGCTATTCAAAATGTTTAGGCACATTTTTTTGTATACTATTTATAGTATCTCTCGCTTTTTCTTTGATCATAAAACTTATACCATTGTAAAGGCATGCCTGTAAGCTTTCAATATGAGGTACTTATGCCAATTTACATGAATATTTTTTGTTAGGGCACAGCTCTCTAGAAATTCCGGCCGTGTCTTTTGTTTGTAGTTTCAACAAAAACCATTATTTTTTTCATTTTGATTTCTGTTAATTACTGCTGAATACTAGACTAGTTTCAACAAAAACCATTATTTTTTCATTTTGATTTCTGTTAATTACTGCTGAATACTAGACTAGACAAACAAACAAAAGACACGGCCGGAATTTCTAATAAAATTGAATAGCTAAATAATGAAATAATACAGACATACTTAAACAATTGAATAGTGAATAATTAAATAAATAAATACCAGACATACTTGAATGATTAACTAAATAATACAGACACATAGCCTCGCTCACAGACATTATACACCATTAGAGTTAATTAATTATAAGAATGTGCATGCGTCAAAATGTTATGACTTTGAATTTTTTTTAAATGTTTGCTAGTTAGCCCTCAAGTTTGCGATGCCTGGAAAAGGCCGCTAAGTTGTAAGTACCTGCATTTGTAAACAACACCAAAATGTACACTTAGTATGGAAATTAATCTTTGACTTTTTGACTTTTTTTTACTGTGTCGACAAGTCCTATTATAAATGAACATATTTAAATTATACATTTACATTATTTGCTCATCAGACAAATATTTAGAATAAGGCAGGGCACATAAAATAAATTTACAGTTATTGGTCTCATTGAGATGTAACATCAAATGGACACCTTCAATGATGTCCTTTTTCCTTACAGTTAAACTATCCCCATACAATAAAATAACAGTTGAACTGGGGTTTATTTTTGTTAATCTAATATAATAATAATAATAATAGTTCTTTATTTCTCCTCACAATGACTTATTCTAGGTTTCACATTATTATAGGTATTTTATTTATTTTTATTAGCAATGTGAGGAGCTGGTGTCTGAGTTAGGCATAAAATGCCTGTATTACAAATCACCAGGTCCCCACCCCACGGAAGAACAGAACGTTTTACTTAAAAAATAGGTTATTATAATCTAACGTTAAAGAGGAGATCTATGACTAAAAACTTAAATTATTATACTTTTGGGGGTAAAAGTTAAAAATAAACTATGTAGTATAAACAAAAAGTTAATCAGTGCGCCTGTGTCTGTGTGTGTCCATGAGAGTGCCTAATGTTAGTGTGTAGTGTTGAGTGACAGGTGTAATCTGCCGTTGTGTACGTGAGAGGGTTTTGGTGCAAGTTATAAACTTATATCGTATTAATTTAATTTGAATGAAGTAAGCTTTCTGTAAAATTATAATCCAAATATAATAAATATTATTAATTAATTGGCTAATAATGGCACCAGGTAAACAATTATTAATTACATATTGACGCGAACACTGATTAAATATACTACCAATACAATACATATGTAGTGCTAATCATATTATACATACTTTTACTACCATCATTAATACAGCTACCTACTGGCTGAGCCACTGAGGCTGTGGGTGTAATAATTTGAGGCTGGGTTGCTAGGGAGCATGCACAGCTAGAAGATATGTTATTTGTCAGAGACTCATACCTCTCTGCATTGCACTTGACCAGGTCTGCTAACTCATTAGACTCCTGCATGCGCTTACTCAGGTCTTGTTGAGTAGCCTCATATTTACTAAATATATCTTTTAGAGCATATTCCCTAACAAAAAATTCATCCTGAAGGCGCTGAGTGTCAGTGTCATACATAGTAGTACATGATTCCAATTCAGTATTACACTTCTCTAATTCTTGTATTTGAGATATTTATCCCTAAGTTTTGTGTTTAATTTGTTAACTTTTTAACATTTTAAAGATTTCTGATATTTTCTAATTAATCTAGTGACCCTCTGTTTGCGCGACCATTTCAGCTGTGCAAACGATGCTTGATCTTCTAACGCCTTAAAACGCGATCGCATTACCTTAATTTCGCGCTGTAGGTCACTCTCCGGGGTCTGCGTACGATCCCACCTGAGGTCTACTATGTCGCCGGCCTGGCTCACGGCTATGGCGGTGACTCCGAACGCGATCCGACATATTTTTTTTATAAGCACAAACCCAATCAACAAATTCAGAAATTGGATCGAATCCCACTTCTGATCTTGCAAACTAGATGGCATGTTATTTTTTTTAAAAGCAAAAATCTTACAGCTACAACATCAATTTAATAAATTAAGTAATTAGCAAAAGCACAAGAAATTCACCCAATATTTAGTCAAAAATTAATGTCGGTCGCTACGAAGACGGGTTGATGGTCTGATGGCTCTCGAACGAAAGGGGCGCGATGTTTTTTTTGTTATGAATGGTATCTCGCAGTTGGCCTTGAGAGGCCGTGATTGATTTACCGGTCTATCCTGTGGTGCCTTGAGCTAACTCAAAGCCTCCAGCCAGGGCTGGGCAGCGCTCCCTTATATACGGATTGGTTTCTTCATTTCTTTTGATTTACAACAAAACATAAAAAAGGAACACTAAAAAAATCTTAAATAGGTACGTATTTCATTTCAAACAAATATTAGCATTCCTTAAAAAGCTGTCTTAGCATACTGACTGTACCTGGTGCACGCGATACACCGCTATAGGTAAGTATATGTAGCGTTGCCAAACGGCAGCGTTGCCAGACGGGCGTGACCCCACTCGCTAATGCTCAATGTTCCGTGACTATATTGTTAGCATTAGGAACATTTGATAGACGGTACGAATTGGTGCACTGAAAATATGCTTAAAAACAAAATTTCAGTTCCTAAACAGAAGTTTTTAGAATAAAATTATCATCAATAAAACTCGAGTCACATTGAGTTTCTCGCGACATATTATTACGTATTGCTGGAATCCTTTCAGACAAGCTGTGAGTTTCACAACGGTTATGCGTCTTTGTCTAAACTTGTTGAGATCCGTCGCTTCAACTCGAGGACGTACTCTGTGTACATTGACAGTTGTGTCGTTATAATACGCGCTACTATTGTCGTAAGTCGTGTAAACGCGCGTGTGGCGAAGTGGAATCAGCGGCTTACGGTAATCTCATCGGCTCGAGTCGCGCACGCGGCGCCTTACCTAGCGCCACCTAATGTGCGCCCACAGCACCCACTGCCTGGCGGTGAGGTACCCCGCTCACATACTATACGACTACTGCCTTTTTTGTAGTCAAGGGTATAAAAAGTTTTGCTTTGAGATTCATGAGATGGCAAAACCAACGCCAAACAATTTTGGTAAAAAACAATAAACATAAAATTTCAGATAGGAAGTGGCAAACAATAGCGACATGCAAACAGCAAACTCATTATTTCATGTCATGTATAGTTCTGCAGAGATCTACATTTTATTTAAGGGATTGTACGGCTTACTATCGGCGTAATGAAATGGAAAGCATCAAGCTTTAACAGGCTAATAAATGAAAAGCTGGGATTATTTAATGGCGTCTCCGAGCGCGATGCAAATTGACGTCGAAGTACATCAGCACAGTGTACTGCGCTGATGTACTTCGACGTCAATTTGCACGGCGCGGTATTTGCGAGCAATAATAAAAGCTTTAAATGTTTACTGAGTAATCGGATTAGCTTATAAGTCACGAGCGGAGCGGATGATGTGTGAGCTGTCTATACGGACTGCGGACACAATTTTAAATAAATTTTGTGATGTATAAAGCTTTGTGGTGAACTAAAACGATTATGTTATACATGTTTTTTATTCAAGTATATTTGAAAATAATAACAATTATGTTCGCTTTTATTACTAAATCAATTAATAAACTCAAACTCAAAGCGTTTATTACAAATAAACCAATTACAGGCACTTTTGAATTGTCAAGCGGTCGGTCAGTCAGAAAGATGAAGCTAGTTGCTAGTTGTAGTAATTAGCTAGTTGTAGTTGTTGTGGCAATAAACTCCATGGACACTCTTTTAAATCAAAATATTGTTACAAAATAGTGGTTACATCATTCATGTTGAAATTATACATGTGAGAACGATGTAGAAAGACGTGCACGTAAAAAGCGTCCGTAATAAAAATATAAAAACAATTCAAGAATCAAAATAAGCCGTGGCAGCTAAGACATGACCAGTGCGTACTGACTGCGCCCGTTCACGAACATGACGTATGCATCAGCACCATTTAGCTCAACCATTTTGAAGGGAACTGAATGATCCAATACACACGCCACCACCAGCGACACATTTGAGTGAGCATGACATACTCTCAGCCGCCAGGGCACATTCAAGTCAATGAACGACGAACCCAGTAAGCTTTATAGTGGGTACATAGTGCTCACACATGTGCTATGCAATTATACAATATTAAGAGATTGAATTTATACAATGCAAAGATAGATTGTACAATCTTCATCAGCTCCAACATTATTTTCGAATGCTAATTAATTAGTTTACGCGCCCTTGTGGAGCAGGACCAGCCCTAAGCTAAGCATTTTTTTCAGCGATGTAATCCCCCAACTTATAATATGCTTGGCTGTATAGTGTGCGTTTTATAGAAGATTTAATTTTCGTTTCATTCAGTTGGAGTATGTGGGGAGGTATTTTATTGTAACATTTTAAACAGTACCCATGAAGGATGAGTCTTTTTTAGCCAGTCTGAAACCTGGTTGAACTAATTGGTCCCTAATTCTAGTCCTATAGTTGTGTCTTTCACCTCTTTTACTGAAAAGATTTAAATTTTTCCGTACGTACATGATGTTTTCATAAATGTATTGACAAGATACCGTCATGATGTTAATGTTTTTAAACATTTCCCTTAGAGAATCGCGCCTGTGGAGGCTGTATATTGCTCTGATGGCTCTTTTCTGCAGAATAAAAATAAACTCAATATCGGCAGCCCGTCCCCATAATAAAATACCGTAAGACATATACTATGAAAATAACTGAAAAATACTAGTCTCACGGTATCTACATTAGTAAATTGACGGATTTTTCCTACAGCATAATTATGCTGCTGAACTTAGCCGTCCTGCAAGAGATGTTAAATGAGGACTCCATTGCAGCCTTGAGTCTATCGTTATCCCCAGGAAAACAGTGTCATCGACAGATTCTAGTTTCTCTTTATTCAATACTATTTCACCTAACCAACCCAACAATAACCTAACAATAATATAATAGGTTGGGGAAAAAGTATCTTATTTTTTAAGAAAATCAAAACATTTTTTAATATAGTTTATTTACATTTAACTAAAGTATGTAGGTACCATTTTGTTCGATAACTTTTTGCCATCTTGTAGGTAGGGACATGATCCCATTGCTATAGAAATGTTGGGACTTCTGATCAAAATACCGCGACAAGTGGTTTTGGCAGTCCTCTCGTGATGTTAACCTGACACTGCCTAAAGAATTCTGAAGAGACCGAAACAGGTGGAAATCTGAAGGAGCAAGGTCAGGACTATACGGCGGATGCATTAACACCTCCCAGCCAAACTCTCTTAATTTTTGCTGAGTGGCTAAAGATGTGTGAGGTTTAGCGTTATCATGATTAAAAATCACACCCTTACTGTTGATTAATTCCGGCCGCTTTCTCTCAACTTCTTGCTTTAATCTCATCAGTTGTTCGCAGTAAAGATCAGAATCGATGGTCCTGCCTGGTGGTAACAGCTCATAATGAATAATGCCCTTCCAATCCCACCACACACACAGCATCACCTTGTTGCGAGTTAACCCGGGTTTCGCCACAGTCTGTGAAGCCTGACCGGCTTTTGACCTCGACCTTTTTCGCACGTTCTTGTCGTACGTGATCCACTTTTCATCACCAGTTATCAGCTTCTTCAAAAATGGTTCGGTTTCATTACGTCGTAATAAAGAATCACAAATGAGTACACGGTTCATTAGTTTTCTTAGTTCTTCAGCTACGTCGTAACTACTGATATGCCGATCTTGCTCCACTTTTTCAAAAATGGCATCCATTTTATCTGTAATAGGGCGACCAGAGCGACGTGCATCTTTGACATCATTTCCGGATTGAAAACGCTTAAACCAAATTTGTGCTACTCTCACAGACACTGCACTAGGTCCATAAACATCGCAAATTTTTTTCGCGGCTTGTTTGCATGTTTACCTTTTTTGTAGTAAAATTTTAAAATGTATCGAATTTCTTCATTAGATTCACTCATCTTGACGGTACGAAAAACAAATGAAAATCACACATTTTCCTAATTTGAATTTGGAATTACTTATGTTCTTTAAAATTTAAACTTTCAATGATACCAAAACCAGCCAGATACAAATAGTATAGCCAAAGAGATTTTATTACAAGTTCATCATACTATAATGCGAAAAGAATTTTTCCCCAACCTAACACAAAAAAAAATGGGTAAAACATTTATACTTTTAGGAAGAACCTGTATCAACTCAAAAATATTCCAGCGCCACTATTGTTTTAAGGACGGACGGTCAAATGGTCACCGATGTTCGCTAGTTAGTAATAGATAACTGTTACTATTCCGCTTACACCCCCGTTTTAATTTTCTTGTTTTGTTTTTTAACCAAGTACCTTCTTTAAGTTGTTTAAATTGTGTAGTCGATGATTTTGGCGCACGGTTTACCGTGCACTGCTTAGCCACGTGAAGTCTCCAATGTATAATCAGTGCTGCGTATTTTTTTCCTACTAGTTTCGTTATTTATAACTTTCCAAACTGTTTTTATTTTATTTTCGGCTGATTTAATCTTGTTGCTAATTATGTACTAGGCTTTAGATTATCTTGCAGGTATTCCTAAAAAAATTGGAATATGTAGCAACATACTTGTTGAAGGTTTCAATGTTAATGGCCGTACAGACCGAACAGTCTTTCCCTACTTATCCTGATACCTATATCTGCCCAGTCATTAAAAATAAAATTAGGGTAAATATTTTTGTTTTCTTTTCAAAAGTTTTATTGAATTCATTGTGAACTACTGAAAAGAAATCCTCATACAATTTATTTGCATCGTCTATATTATGGCTCAGAATATTGAACTTATTATTTAGGGTACTATTGAATCTATTTAATTTGCCAGTCGTTATTGGTCTACATTGTATTTGCACTTTTTGCAAAGGTGTTTTAAACTTAAAAGTTACCGTTTCTCCACTATGATCAGATGGCAGATAGTTCACAATAGCTTTCACTAAATAATCACAATCCCAGAAGGCATTATCAATACAAGTAGCAGAACTTGGAGTTACTCTAGTTGGTTCAGTAAAACATTCGATAAATTGAACGATTTAAAAAGGCTTAGTAATCTACTGCTATTTGAATTAATTTCCAAAATGTTGATATTAAAATCACCACAAATAATTGCAGCTTTGTTACTGGATGCAAGTTTCGGTAGGACATCTTCCATTATTGATTCCAATACATGCACGCACACACCTGGTGTGTCGAGTTATGTGTGATTTCAACTTGTCATCACTTAAACGACGCTGAACTTCATTACTGGAAATCTGGATTATGACTTTATTATATTTAACTCTTGATTTATTATTTCTTCATACCACGCGCATTCAGTATTGTCTTCTGTCGACTTAAGAACTAATAAAATCAAATACTAAATTAAAACCAAAATTTTTGCCTGCGAGAGAGAGAGAAATGAATAATTAAAAACAATTAGCTGTCTGCCAGAAAGAGAGAAATGAGTAAATAAAAGCAATTAGCAGTCTGTTAGACAAAAAGAGAGAGAGATAGAAATTTGTAAATAAAAACAATTAGCTGTCTGCCAGAGAGAGAGAGAGAGAAAGAGAAATGAGTAAACAAAATACTGATAAAAGCGTATGCTAAGGTACCGAAGGCTTGCACACGCATGCAAATGCAACTGCACTTTTAATTTGTACTTACTTAGAAGAGAGAGAGGTGCCATATTAGTATCTCACCTAACATCAGCTGACAGTCCGTCTCGCAGTATTGAGTTCCGAGAGCGAGGATGATACGTACGCAACGTCTTTTTATGAGACAATGTTACCAGCTCTAATGTGTGCAGCGTCTGACAACGAACCGCGCTGTCCGGACGCGTTAACTCTTGTCGTAGTGTAACTAACTCTGGATTTAGCAACGAAGTACTTGTCGTGCTTACAGCAAAGCGTAATAAAATTTGTCTCATTGCATCCGTAATGTTATTTTAGAGATTTTATATTGTGGTAATATAGGTTCTTAAGGTTCTCCTAAGTAGCTTAATTAATTTTTAAGTAGTTTGATATTTTGTATACAGAAGCTGATGGTGTACCTTTATTAATAAATAAATATGTCGTGGATAAGGATATTGTTTTAATAAAAGTTGCTCAATTGATTAATGTAGTAGTGGGGCATACGCTGTGACGTTATTTAGTAATGGCGGCACGTGGACAGAGTCGTTTTGGAAAGTGGGGATTGTCGAACGGGCACTTCGCATCGAGACGCGGACCAAGACACTTCTCCAAAACGAAACTGTCGGTTTGCCTAGTTAGATTGATTTGCGTGTAGTATTTAGTTTATTCGATTATTAAAAGTGAAGTTATATTTACACTTCGTGTTATTCAACGCCACCTACGAAATGGACCCTTTACCACCGAACCAAGATGGTGACGACCCTATCGCTCCTCCGTAGAATTGCATGTCAAGTTTCTGAAAAAAATACGTGCCTACACAAAGTATTCTGAAGTCCTGCACAATATGTGTTAGGAAGCACAGCGATCTATGTCGTAAATGTTAAATGACAAGCGAGGAAACTTCCATGACGCACGACACAATGTTAGAAATCGTAGCAACCTAAGGCACAAGCGTGGGAACTCTATCAAGGAAAATCCCATGACGCACAGAACATGTACACACAATGTTAGGAATCGTAATATATTCGTGAGAACCCTTTTGAGGAATATTCCATGACGCACAGACACGTACACACACTAGGATACAATTGTGGCCTCGCCCACAAATGTAGACCGTCTGTAATTGGGTGAGAGCTGAGATTTTGATTTTGTAACTGATAGCCTCACCCACTACCTGTATCCTATTAAAAACCTTTATAAGACGATCCAAAAACCATATTCAGTATACCCCGACAAGAGTCAAGCGGTTCTCTTCTTGAAACCGCGTGTCAAACGCAGATATGACGACCCCCGCCCGATCAAGATGTTTGGCAAGCCGATCCCTTGGGAGAAGCATGCCAAATATCTGGGTGTGACTTTGGACAGACGTCTCTCCTTCTCAGAGCACATAAAGGTGGTTCGTTCGCGAGCCACCTTTGCTCTGGGTAGACTACATTCCGTCTTAAATGCACGCAGTAAATTGTCACTCAGGTGCAAACTGCGCATTTATACGGCATGCATCCGACCTATCATGACATACGCCTGTGCTGTTTTCGCACAGGCCCACCTCCGGCACGTCCATAGGATGCAGACCCTACAGAACCGTTTTATACGTAAAATCACGGGTTCCCCCTGGTTCGTTCGTAATATCAACTTACATTTAGACTTAAAAATTCCCACCATTCATCAATTCATGAAACGCGCTTGCAAGCGTTTCTTTGATACCGCTGGCAGCCATCGCAACCCTCTGGTTGTGAAGGCTGCCAGTTATGTCCCCTCTAGAATCAGTAGAATCCGCCGTCCAAGGCACGCACTGACCGACCCCGACGACCCCACCACCCTCCTCCAGGAAAGCAGTAGGGCCACCAGTACAGTATACAGCACACACAGACACAAATCGAAGTTCCGACCTCGCCGCCGAGGTCCTTCGCGTCCGCGTTCCTCCCCGATAAATTCCCCTTCCCCTCCCTTGATCGGATCCGCAGAGCCAGCTGGTGGCGTAGCTGAGCAAGTTGTTTTAAACCCCCCTAATAATAATGAATCCATTCTGATCCAGCCTGTCCCCAACTTGCTGTCCCCCCCCAGCGACGCCCTAAGCCGAGTTTCGTACCCCACAGGGGGTGCCCTTAGGTGATGGTCGCTTAGTTTATAATTAATATTATGTCCCTGGCTGGAGGCTTTGAGTTAGCTCGAAGGCACCACAGAATTGACCGGTTAAGCAGTCACGGCCTCTCAAGGCCAACTGCGAGATGCCATACAAAAAAAAAAAACAGATTCAGTATGTCCACAGTATCACAAATGTCCACACGGTAAAACACAAATGTTATCTAGTATAACTCCAGACATGGAGAAGTAAGTCACAGTCAAAGCGTCGTCAGCAGTGTTCTACGTCATACCTCAGTTCAGTTCAGTTCAGTTAAGTTAAGTTTAGCTTCAGTGTCAAGTTAGTTATTAGTGTTTTTGCAATTTTAGTTTTTACTCCCTGTCTTGTTTAATAATTTCAACGTCCTTTGCACCCTTGCGCCTGCATATCTTACTATATGGTTGAATTTGCATTTAAATGATCCTCGTCCACTTCTTGATGCTCTGTACCGATGTATTCTGCGCTCGTTCAACTATCACAAACAGTTCGGTTCGTAAGTGATGCTGTGAGGGCGAATACAAGTAGTTAAGTTGGCCATGTATTGGTGCGCAATAAGCTCTTCATTCATAACTTTCTGCCCGCCTGCCACCCACGCCCCGCACCCTCGCAACTCTCGGTGCCTGCTAATTTATCCTTTGATTGAGTTTGCGATGGATTCCATAAGAATGAATGTACACAACTAGATACAATATCGATCTCCCCTTCCAATAGGATTTACAAGAACGCCAATAAGCTGTCTCTTAAAATTTCTAAATGGCGCGGAACAGCACTTTGATAAGGTTTTATAGTAAGATATAATACATGACAGGTGCGAGTATGTCTTGGAACTTTATTGTTATTTTATGTAACATTAAATTTTTATTCCTGTATCATTTGAAATGTGATTTTATTGATGATTAATTAATCAAACTATACGATCCGTATATCACCATTTCATTTACCGTATTCCAAATTATTGGGTAAGCAACGGCAATCTGTTAATATTATGTATCTAGTATAATTACTAGGATTATAATAATAGGTACTCAGAAGCTTGTTCGATGCATCGGCACGTCTGGCATAGTCATAAATCGCAGGTGGAAGCAATATATCGTGAGGTGGCGTCACAGAGTCACAGGCCCGGGTACATGCTTGGTATTGAGCACTGAGCACAGTGAGCATAACGAGCACAGTGAGCATAGCGAGCACAGTAAGCACATCGGTGGTGTCGAGCGCTTGTCCTATCCGCTCACACGCCTCAGTGGACACGGGCCGCGTTCAGACTGCGATCGGTCAGGACACACTGCTCTATGCAATTGGATTACTCACGTACGATTAAACACGCAGAATGTGCTGATAATGTGATTGTCATGGCTGTAATGCCTGAAAATTAAAATATATCTAGATATTACTTCTAATATCTAGATATTTTTTTTTTTTGCAAGTGGCGAATTGTATGACATATCTTCATATGTCATACAATTCGCCACTTGCATTCCACTATCTTAAGGCAATGCATGGTTTTTGGCGAACACTGCGAATAAACTACGAAGTTGATCTTGCAAAGATAATTATTGATATTAAGCTTTACCTAAGATTGTGAATGCCGTAGGCAGAATGCGGCAGGCGACCCGTTACTCCACGCCAGGTGCTCGTAAGGGACGATTGAAGGCTTAATCAGGGTTCCGTTTCACGCTAAGCTCCTTTTGTGTAAAGCTTCGATAACCATGATAAACATTCTACAGCGAGCAGGATTAAAGATAACTCCAACTTTGAAATTCGGGAAGCTAAGAGATGGTGAGCCTAGGCCACCATCATTTAAGGCGACATCGCTATTACGACAATAAGTCATAGGGTCGACATTGGCAGGCAGCCAGGATGTGCCAGCGTGAGATCTGCAGCAGCGTTATGTAAGGGACAGCGCTTGGTCACCAAATATGTATGTGGAGAAGGTTCTTTTTGTATCATTACCGATAGCATTCTTGCCTAAATGTAAGCAATTCGGTTTTTATATCACTGGTTTGTGTATCTATTCTGATAATGCTTGGTTTAAATCTCTTCAATTTGCGGGCTCTTCATCTGCTTGTGAAGCAGTGGGATGAGTACATTTTCCACCACGGATCCTCACACTGTGACTGATCCTGATTCGTAAAGTATGGCACTTCTGGACATTGTTGCGTAGTGTATTCATGTCGTACTGTTATGAGTTATTATGCAACGTCAATACACTTGGTTTTATTGGAGACGCGATATCTCGGGTTCGCTCGGGTTACAGCCTCGCAGGTCACAGCCGGCTTTCGATCCCCTCCCCCCCAGTCAGTTCCTCGCGCTGACCTTTATGTTATACTACACCGTAAAATGTTACCTGTGTCATTTGATACTTTCCCTTTAATATTGGTTTCCGTAGGTGTGTACGTTAGTCTTGTATTTGAATATAATAACTCAATATTCAGCGAGATAATAAAGCTACTGATTGATTTATTGAGATTACGATGGTAATATGACCGGGGGCGAGTTTGCCGGAGCCAGAGCACCCGACAATCTATATCGACAAACACAAAAGGGTTTAAAAAAAGCAGCCATGACCAGAAGCGCTAGCCTCTTGCCTCCACACACGAGGGGGCGCTTACTGTAAGTGATGTCCAACAGAAGAACTCAAGAAAGAAAGAAGAACTCAAGAACTCAATAAGAATTTAAGTCACTACAAATTGAAATTTTTGAAGAAGTAAAATAAATTATCGTTTTTTTAGATCAGGTTGATGAACACAAATGTACACGAGAAAGCAACAAGGGTTTTTCTCGTTTTTATGTTCAGATTTCAGAATAACTATTCTACATATTTGTGAAGCCTCCTATTTGAACCAAAGGTTTTCAAATGTCGTAAGGAAAAATCGTCTCTTCGTCGATATAGTAAAATTTTTCTCCGAAACGATTTTCTCGCGTACGACTGAAAATGCTTTTAGATCACATTCAACATCAGACGTGAACTGAAATCACAACGGAGACCTGTTATATGCAGATATTTTATATTTATAGTTTGAAAGAGTTACAGTACATTTGCTTTTTCTACATGAAGGTTTGCGTATTTTTTTGACATTATTAATTCTTCTAACATAATGATTAAAGGAGCACTTTCACCTAGGTATATTTATTTGTTCACAAGAATCACCAGAAATTGAATAACTTTATAAAATAACATAAAGAACCATAATTACCTACTAAAAGGTTCGTGAACGCTGTAAGTGAAAATGATCGCAGGTCATTTAGAGCGCGCGGCGCGCGGCGGCGGCGGCGTGCAGCGTGCTAACAATAAATAAGCTTACGCACAGTGTTACCTTAATACCGATATTATTCTGCAAAACCAACCAAAATATTAATAAAAATAAAGAGTCGTCTACAAAGCAAACGCTTGCGGTGAGGTTACACGACCGATCAATCAATCAATCATTTATTTGCAACGAATGTAGGTTACATTAAATACAGGTGGAGTAGATAGAAGTGAGCCATGTACATTCTGCCTGGAAACAGGCACGCAAAAATTTAAAAAATTGTTAATGATCGACTCCATTTATTAAAAAATCAACCACAAACGGTGCTATTTTCTGACTTTCCTTCTTTAATTTTTAAGATAGAAAGAGGTGCTGCAAATTTTGACGACGTTGATTACGCCCTACTGCCGGTCCAAAATTGGTTCACTGCTAATAATTTAGTATTAAATGGAAAAACAACTAAGTGCATAAGATTTTCTTTACCAAGTGTCAAACGTAGTAATTGTGAGATAGTATTGAATCAAGAGAAACTAGATTAAGTCGATAAAACTGTTTTCCTGGGGATCACGCTCGACCCAAGGCTACAATGGGGTCCTCAGTTAATATCTCTGGTGGGACGGCTAAGTTCAGCAGCATATTATACTATCAGAAAAAAACCGTAAATTTACTGATGTAGATACCACGAGGCTAGTCTATTTTAGTTACTTTCATAGTATCATGTCTTACCGTATTTTACTTTGGGGACAGACTGCAGACGTCGATTTTATTTTTATTCTGCAGAAAATAGCCATCGGAGCCAAATTTAATCTCCGCAAGCGCGATTCTCTAAGGGAACTGTTTAAGGTTATTAAGATCATGACAGTGTCTTATTAATATATCTATGGAAACATCATGTACGTAAGAAAACATTTATATCTGTTTATTAAACGAGGTGGAAGACATAATTATATTAATAATAATAATATAAGATTTATTTCTCACCACAATATTACAAAAATACAATTACTTCATGATATCAAAGTCGGATAACATTTTAATATTGTGGGAGACTGGTGCCTAAACTAAGCTCTAGGCTTGTATTTCAGGACACCAGGTCTCCGCTCTTTTAGAAAATGATACATTTTACTTTGTCATGTTCTTGTACACTGACAACCTAAAAAATAAAAAATAAAACAAAGCAACAAAACATTCTAGAAACTACTAAAAAATATTACTAGAAATAGGGACCTATTATTTCAACCAGGTTTCCGACTGGCTAAAGTATACTCATCTTTCATCGGGTACTGTCTAAAATGTTACAATAAAATACCTCCCATACTATGCAGCCAGGCATATTATAAGTTGGGGGATTAGATCGCTGATAAAAATGCCTGGCTCAATGCTGGTCCTGCTCCACAACCACAACTAATTGATTAACATTTGAAAATACCGTTGGAGCTGCTGAAGATTGTAAGACTACCTATGCATTGTATAAACTCAATCTCCTTTGTATTATTATAAATCGCATCCGACAAATGTAAGTACTATGTACTATCGAGCTACCATTTACCGGGTAATGTCTTTCATTGACTTGAATGTGCCCTGGCAGCTGATAGATGTCATGCTCACTCAAATGTCTCGCTGCCAGTGGCGCGTGTGTTGGATCATTGAGCTCCCTTCAAAATGGTTGAGCTGAATGGTGCTGATCCATGCGTCATGTTTGTGAACGGGCGCCGTAGTTGGGTGTGGTACTCTCTTTGCTGCCACGGCTTATTTTATTTATGGATTGTCTTGTTTAAATTTCTATTTGCACTTTTTTTTTTTTTGATGAGGGGAAGTCATCAAATGACCCCTCCCGCTCTGGGTGGAGCGGAAGGGAGTGTCAGACTCTTACTGACTAAAACCCACCCGTGTTCCTTCCTTGGCCCTATATGTTCCGGGTCAGCGGTACCCCTTTCGGATAATCCCGCTTTCCCGGCAGGCTTGGGCCCTAGTGGGCCCCCTCTTCAATGCTGACATCTCTTTGAGGCGCGCGTGGAACACGTACGCGCCGTCCAGCACAGGCCTGGTCCTGATCGGACGGTGAGCTACCCATTACTCACCGCCCGCAGGCCCGCGCTAGTCTGGACACTCATCGTGTATGTCTTATTTACATCGTTCTCACATAATCATAATTATATATTCAACATCAATGATGTAGCTAATATTTATGTAACAATATAATTTAAAAGAGTGTCCATGGAGTTTCTTGCCCGTTCTTCTCCATAGGTACCTACTACGTTTTGGAATGGGCAACTAGCTTCATATTTCTGACTGACCGACTAGACAATTCAAAAGTGCCTGTAAATGGTTTAATTTAAATAAATGCTTTGAGTTTGAGTTTAATAATAATAATAAATCGTTTATTAACCAGCTTGAGTTCTTACATTTCCTTATAACTAAAGTACAAATGAACTACTCCTAAAATTAATGTTATAAGGGAAACATAATTTTAATATTTTGACTTGTGGACTCCACACTAGGTTGAGCCTGTCTCGTGGAGTCCTTAAGAGTTTGAAACAATTTTAAAATTCAGGGTCGACACTGTATTGTTAATGTATTTAAGTATAACATATTGTCTTAAAAAAAACCTACTTAAAGTTGGTTGTGAGTAACTGTCTCGTTACTCTATAATGTGTAGGTGTGTGTTGTGAGTAACAGTTGCGTTACTTTATAATGTGTATGGGTGTGTTGTAACTGTCGCGTTACCTTATAGTGAGTAAGTGTGTGTTGTGAGTAACTGTTGCGTTACTTTATAATGTGTATGTGTGTGTTCTGAGTAACTGTTGCGTTACTTTATAATGTGTATGGGTGTGTTGTAACTGTCGCGTTACCTTATAGTGAGTAGGTGTGTGTTGTGAGTAACTGTTGCGTTACTTTATAATGTGTATGTGTTTGTTCTGAGTAACTGTTGCGTTACTTTATAATGTGTATGGGTGTGTTGTAACTGTCGCGTTACCTTATAGTGAGTAAGTGTGTGTTGTGAGTAACTGTTGCGTTACTTTATAATGTGTATGTGTGTGTTCTGAGTAACTGTTGCGTTACTTTATAATGTGTATGGGTGTGTTGTAACTGTCGCGTTACCTTATAGTGAGTAGGTGTGTGTTGTGAGTAACTGTTGCGTTACTTTATAATGTGTATGTGTGTGTTCTGAGTAACTGTTGCGTTACTTTATAATGTGTATGGGTGTGTTGTAACTGTCGCGTTACCTTATAGTGAGTAGGTGTGTGTTCTGAGTAACTGTCGCGTTACCTTATAATGTGTGGGTGTGTGTTGTGAGTAGCTGTCGCATTTCTTTATAATGTGTATGGGTGTGTTGTAACTGTCGCGTTACCTTATAGTGAGTAAGTGTGTGTTGTGAGTAACTGTTGCGTTACTTTATAATGTGTATGTGTGTGTTCTGAGTAACTGTTGCGTTACTTTATAATGTGTATGGGTGTGTTGTAACTGTCGCGTTACCTTATAGTGAGTAGGTGTGTGTTCTGAGTAACTGTTGCGTTACTTTATAATGTGTATGGGTGTGTTGTAACTGTCGCGTTACCTTATAAAGTGTAGGTGTGTGTTCTGAGTAACTGTTGCGTTACTTTATAATGTGTATGGGTGTGTTGTAACTGTCGCGTTACCTTATAATGTGTAGGTGTGTGTTGTGAGTAGCTGTCGCATTTCTTTATAATGTGTATGGGTGTGTTGTAACTGTCGCGTTACCTTATAGTGAGTAGGTGTGTTATCTGAGTAACTGTCGCGTTACTTTATAATGTATAAGTGTGTGTTGTGGGTAACTGTCGCGTTACCCTACAGTAGTTATTAATTACTGACACGTATCTTACACGTTCTTTAACCATTAAGTCCTCTGCTAGTGCTGTGCACTTCTGTAAGTGACGTACTCACAATACCTGGAACTGTATGTGATTTGTTTGTGTATGTTCTAATGAGTAAGTCGTTGAAATGCTATATCAATAAATAAATATTGCTTTGATCGCTATAATGTCAAAAATGTAACGTCAAATGGGTAGACCATTTAACGTTACATTTTTGACATGATAGCGCATTATATCTTACTCAATAGGTACATGTAGCACAAAGTATGTTTATTGATAAAACATCACCAACATTATACAAATATAATGCAAATGGGTTATCTTTTTGGTAATATATTTGTAAACATATTATATTTGATAAAAAATAACTGTCATCCGGTAAACAGATGGGTGAAGGTCGATCTTACTCCGGATCCTATACTTTAATGTGGAATTACATTGGCGCGCGTTATCTTAGGACAAATTTAATGAAGCATGGAGTATATAATAAAGTGCGTAGGTCAGTATAAACTATTTTGCGTAGGGCCCGGCGCGCGGCGCTTGGCCGTAAATAAATAATGTCGGATCACGCGCTACACGTATCTGATTGGGTTGCCGCACCCTTTGACAGATCCAGTTGAGAGCCACACGCTCGGTATACAGTAAACAGTATTCACACACATACACATCTCCGACACTAACACACACACACATATACAGGCACTCATAGTAACGTAAAACCTAATCAACCCACATCCACTCAGTGTCGTCTACAGAGTAGTGTTGTGACAAGCCTCCTCTCACGACGGCTCTTTGCTACGATGACGTCACGCCATCAATGAGCTGCTGACTTGAAGCCGCCCTATCAACGCCGTGTAGGTACCTATCCACAATACTGTGCTCTATTTTATCCGAGTGTGCGTTATGTCTTTTCAATATCGCCTACTCCAATGACGTCAGACAATTGGAGATAGGATTGACCAACATCGGGTACTTCCTACACATAGTAGGTATTGAGTGTTAAGATTTGGCTGTATTAGCGAGTACCGCAAACTTCCTACCCACGTGCTCGGTGTGTGCGTATCGTTCTGAGATAAAATCCTTGTCACAGGTGTGTGTCGATCCTAAGGTACTGTGTGGTCTGGCGGTAACTCCGCTGATCCTTTAAGGTGGTTCACGGTAGACCGCATGCTGAAGGGTTGCAGGAGAGGCGCAGGAGGGGTGCGGAAGGGGCGAGGGATGGGCGCATGTGTCATATTGTAGACTTGTACTTAAAGTCAATCTACCCGTGGTGAGAGTGAAGTTAATGAACGTCCCGGATGCACTACAAGCTGAGGAGCGTGGCTTTTGGGGACTATTATATATTGGGCGCATGAGGCGCATGGGGCGCATGGGGCGCATGGGTCGCATGGGGCTAAACAGAGCGGCTTGAATAAATTGCAGCCAAGCACACTTTTTGTTTGGGCTCGGGACACTTTGTGTTCCTCGCTTCCAAACATTCATGACGCAAAAAAAGATACGTAAATTATTTGTTCGTTGGACAAGGGTGTTTCTGTACAATCGTGAAACTAAAATTTCATGAAGTACCACGATGCAAAGCGATAATATTATACTAGCTCTAATCAATGGAAATAATTGGTTTTTATGGGTTACTTGAATTACTTTTTCTGGGGATTTAAATCAGAACCTTGCAGTATGAACGTTTCCACCATTGTAATAAATTATAATGACAAGATGGAAAAAAGGACACAATTTTTATGACTTTTGAGTTGGTCTTAATTTCACATCGTCCGTAATTCTTTTATTTTTTTATATATATTTTTTTACACAACATCTACACAAGGTTATCAGGTCCCAAACTAGGTAGAACCTGTACTACGGTAACCTGATGACTGATATACATACTTATATACATATAAACACCCAGACACAGGTCAAACAGACATGTTCATGGACACAAAATGTTTGACTTGTCCGGGGATCGAACCCGGGACCAGCGGCACAGAAGGCAGGGTCGCTACCAACTGAAAGTTACGCGGTGTGTCCGGAATGCGAGCGCTTGGCAGTAAATAGCTCCGTGTATATACCGACAGGTGAACAGTGATTGCGCGTCAGTAATATCAGACGCGGTCAGACCAACGCGCGACATGCTGACACGCACTCATGTATTGGCTGATGAACTACATCTGATATAATTACCAAAAAACATAATTATACAAATGACCTATTCAAAACCGTGGTGTATTAGTGTTCCTGTTGTTTAATTTCAATAAAGTTGGTTGTAAACACCACAAACATGTCGGTCCGTGGATGAGTGACCTTCTTTACATTCCAGGAACATGCTTTACGTGCTTTCCGAGGCATGGAGGGGCCATGGCTCGGAAAGCACGGAAAGCATTTTGGTCCCGGCTGTCATTCGTGAATCTCTGACAAACGTTGCGGGTTGTCAGAAGCCCGAAAGTCTGACAACAGAAGGTCAATAATTCTACTAATTAACAAGCAAAGTGAAAAACATGAGACCGGAATGCGATGACATTGTGAATAGATCAAAAATTGGTATTCTGCTAATCGTAAAATTCGGTTTTTTCACGTTCCGGTCGCAATATCATCGCAGTTTAGTCTCATGGCAGTCAACTTTGTTCTCGTTTACGAAAAAGAACAAATTTTCGTGTTGGTTCAATGTATGCAGACAAATGTATAATGTGATACTTAGTGATACTTAAATATTTTGCAACCTTATTTTATGATTTTTTTATTGTATTAATTAGTTAGCTTGGTTTAGTACACACTCATAGTATTTTCATTTCTCGTTTGTTATTTTAAATCTTTGACAATACAAAATTATAAAAATAAATAATCGGATAGAAAGCTAACTTGGAACGTATTGGTAATCGCGACGCGCAAGCGCGATGCGGATGATTGCGGATGATAGATGTCAAAATACGTCATTATATTGAATATCAAACTATAATTTTAAATAATTTATATTTATTATTATTGATATAGGGCTGAAATAACTGTAATGATGTATTGCACTATCACAGAAAGAAAAAGATTTTCTCGAATAGGTACGGTGCCTAACTAACCATCTTAAATAAAAAAAACAGAACCTATCTTTATTAACCATGAGGGATATCATCGTATTTTGGAACAGAACCCAAACATAACAGCCGGGATATATACCTTCTGTGGTGCTCGTTGTAGAGCGTTGAGTGAAGAGTTGCAGGGAAGATCATACAGAAAAGTGCCGCTATGAAGTAAAACTTCCGTAACGCACCCACTACACCCATAATATTTTCTGAGGATGCTACAGAGCTCCAAGTAGGTAATGTTGGCCAAGCATCACGAAATAAGTGAAAAGATTGACTTAGAATTAATTAACCTCTCAAAAACAAAAATAATGGCGAAATAACTAAAAATACCTATATCACTCAACAACCCTCCGGTGGACTACGCAGACGATTATATTTACCTGGGAAAACTTGTACCTACCTATCGTTTAGCAAGAATCAGAACATTGAAGAAATAGACAGGTGAATCGCGACAACGTGCAAAGAAATATTAGTCATATAAAGAAATCATGAAGTCAAATATCCACATCTAATAGAAAAGTAAAATTATGGATTCCTGCCTACTACTCTGCCTCACGTACGGTTGCCAAACATGAATTTCCGACTCTGTACCCGTGAGAAAACTTACCTTCCTCTAGTCAGCTAGAAAGAAGTACGCTTAATATGACTATTAGACAAAATTAAACACTCTGTTATAAGAAAAAAAGCACTCCCGCCTAGCATTCGTGATTTGAATACTATTTCTCTATTTAAATTTCGATTAAAAGAGCATTACCTTTCCTCTATACTGTGAGTATTTATATATATATATATATATGCTTATATACACACATCAAAAGTGTCTAGGGATCAACATATATTTTTGCAATAACTTTTCTCCTGATTGATATTAATTAAAATTTTCTTTAAGGATTCATAAAATAAAGTGTTTTCGTTTGTCACAGTAACGATAAACCAAGTCACCTTTGCATTAATAAAGAAATTTGCCATTTTCCTAATAAAGGGATTTTTGACATTTGAACCACTAACACAAAAGTTCGAAAAAAAGACTGAAATAACAGTTTTCTTTAAAATTTTATTGGGTAACTTAAACAATTAATAATCCGTGTTTCTACCGCGAACACTAACAACACAAGAACATCGGTTTGGCATACTCAAAATGAGTTCATCCAAATCACGCTGTGGAATGGCCGCCCATGTTCGTTGCAACAACAAAAAAAGGTCTTCTTGCGACTGGATACCCTCCATATTCGGCAGAGCTCTTCTCTGTAGCATATCCCATGCATGCTCAATCGGGTTCAAGTCTGGCGACTGAGCAGGCCAGGGCAGGACATTGATGTTAGCTGCGGCGAGAGTCTGTCTTACAACTCTTGCGGTGTGCGGTCGTGCATTATCATGCATTAACTGAAATAAGGGACCGATTTGCACTTGTAGAGGAACGATGACGTCTGATACAATCGTCTCAGCATAAATTTGAGCGTTGAGGTTGCCTCTGATCCAAATCAACTCAGTTCTTCCGCCGATCCAAATACCCGCCCATACCATGATGGTTCCACCACTATAAGGATGGACTTCCTGGCAGGATTTTAATCGCTGTTGGCGTCCAGGGGTTCTCCAGTGTCGTATACGTCTTGTATCCGGTCTCATACCAAAACGAGACTCATCAGAAAAGCACACGAAACGCCATTGTTCTTCTGCCCAATTTCTGTGTTCAAGAGCCCATTGATATCGAATCCTACGATTGTGCATTGCTATAGGTGGTACCCGTAGCGGTCTTCGGGAATGAAGGTTCACTTCATGCAAGCGGTTTCTGACTGTTTGGTCGCTAATTAAGTTCCCTGAAGAGTGATGAAGCCTCACGGCTAACATCATGGCGGTTATTGTTGGAGCTCTTCGAGTTAAGATTTGAATGTATCGGTCTTGTCTCCGTGTGGTGCAGCGATACCGTCCTCCATGGCGCTCAGCCACGGTACCAGTGCTTCGGTAACGTGTCCAAAGTCGACTGATAACACTCTGACTTGTATTCAGAGCTAAAGCCACAGTACGTTGCCGGGAACCAGCTTCTATCATTCCCACGGCTCTGAGCATTTCTTCCCTGCTTAAATGACGTCGCCGCTTCATAATAACGTTGGTTTTAATCAGTAGTAGGGAAACAGTAGCACTAATAATGTCTTCAATGCGTTGTATGTTTTTATAGGGAAAATATTGACAGCTGATTTTCATCTTTTACTCGAATTTGATTCACAGTTCCTGATTCAAATTATGAAATGCACCAAAAAGGATCCATATAAATTTATAAAATCATAAATTTATTACAAAGCCACATCTTAATCTCAAGAAATCCGCATAAAAATGCTTGATCCCTAGACACTTTTGATGTGTGTATTTTAGCATTATGTATTTATTTAAGTATACATGTTAATTATTTTTATTTAGGTATATTTAATATTTTAGCTTTAGACTTCACACATTCATATTTTTCTCTTCTTGTTCTCACGCACTATTGTCTACGTTTCTTTTTTACTTCTCCTTTCGCAGGTCTGCTGGAAGAAATTTCTTAAGAAATAAGCAGTACCTTTGTACTCAATTTATAATTATGTCTTATCTCATGTATTTTATTGTGTGTACATAAATAATAAATAAATAAAAAAAAAAAAAAAAAAAAGACTATGGTAATCGACGCTGTCTCCTTCGCTTAAAGCCTGAAGTGGAAATTGGCGGGACATGTTTCCAGATACACTGACGATAGGTGAACTAAGCAGTCACAGCTTGGAGAGGGCCTATTGGTAACAGGCGCAGGGGCAGACCAAAGGCACAATGGAAAGACGGATGATGCAGTCGCCTGCTAAAACTAGACTATTAACGCATCAAGTAGAGACGAATGGAAGGCTCTGGAGGAGGCCTTTACCCAAACAGGGGGGTCCATGCAAAACTATTTGATTTAAAACTTTTAAATTTCTTATTTTAAATCATTTATCTACGTAATTTTTTATGAAACAATTTAGTGATTATAATAACATGAATTTTAATGGCTATTATTAATGTATTCGAGATGTATTTATTTACTACTACACTAAATTGAATTGTATTCAAACGTCAACAGAAGGTTACTTTAATATTTAAGTACCTACTGCTTAGGAATGTACAAAATAATTATAAGTATATTTTTCATTGGCCTTTTTTTTCTATACTATGAACTCTTGCTCGTTCTCGCAAGGCAAAACGATCGGTCTGTTCCGTAGAAGCTGGGACCGGACCGATAAATCGATGGCATCTGCAGCTTGCTTACTCTTGCAAGTTGGGATGCCAAAACACCTTTCTTGTATGGGGACTCCCTTTAGTTTTATTATATGTTGTTATAGCGGCCATTGATAGTAGTAGGTACACACTAGGTGAAAATTTCAAGCGTCAACCTATTAAGATTCTAAAGATACAGGCTCTGTGACAAATGGACAGACGGACAGACCCTAAAAACCATACAGTTATATTTTTATCAGTAATTTAAAAACAATACAAAAATAAATTATACACAAAAATAATAACAATAGCTGGGGACCGAATTTACAAGCAATGTCATGCAAGACATCCACTGTTGAACATAGGCCTCCTTCAAGCGTCGCCACATTGACGGGTTCTATGCTTCACAGATAAGTGCCTGCAGAAAAATGAAGTTACTACTAAAGTGAAACGTAACAACGTAAACGTAAAACTTATCTCTTTATTAATAATTTGTTATCCTAAAATACAACCTCTTACTAAATAAGTGTTTGTAATAATATTACCTAAGTAAAGATAACTATAGCTGAATGTAACAATAGTATTTTAAGAAAATAGCTACCTACTTACCTATAATAGAATTATTTATGTTGTTATTAACTTTGCGAATGTAACTATTTAGTTTTCCTGTATAATTTTATTTAATATTGTTATTCACTTTTTAGGCGAATGTTATTATTTAGTTTTCCTGTATAATTTTATTTAAAATTTTAGCTTTCTTTGATTTAGTTTTTTTTTAACTTTAATTAATAATTATAGGTCTACAATGGCTCTTAGCTCTAAGCCTTTTTTTAACATCTTGTTTTTTACCTTGTGGAATGAAAATAAATGAATATAAATAGGTATGAATGTGAAAACCTAGTAATCATTAATACCTACAGACAGAAAATATTATTTGTGTGTTTAATGCACACTGTACACAACCATAGTTACACGCTAGGCTTAAAACTAGTAAGTACATGACCCTGTTGGGGCGCAGCAAGATAACTTAAAACTAACAATATTGCAGTGAGTATCCATTAACTAATAACACGTAGATTTGGAACTTTCTCAATTAAAAATATGATATTAACTTATATCTAGTTAAATACATAAAAAAGATTATAATTATATCATAATGAACACTCAGATATATATTTGAACTCTATTTTAACATTTTATCTTCCCTAAATTCTTGGATACTATAGTAAAAATTTTCTAAGAGCAATGCCTTTTCAGGATGTTGTTGGGGCTCCCACGTTACTGTAGCGCGTCAGGAATGTTTGCAGAAGCACGTACTGACGGTTTCACTACCATTCTTCGTAAGAAGACTGCTTCTATGATGCGCAGAGTGCGTGGGAGCGGCCATGGCATTCTGAAGGTCGTTAGTGATAAGCCGTGCTGCACCATTATGGCACATTGGGTACGTGTACATGTAAATATACCCGGTGCGTCTGGTGAGTGCAGCAGATATATGAATTAAATCTTTTTTTTTCTTCTCGTTTTTACTAACATAGCTTATAAGTAGTGTGTATTACTAACATCATATGTATAAAGGCCTGAAATAAAGTAATTTAATTTAACCTAGCTTTAAATACACATAGTGTTCTCATGGACCGTATATTTTCAGGTAGTTTATTGTATATTTGTATGCTTCGGTATTCTGGTATATTTCTGTACATTTGTAGTCTTACACATTTATTTATTTATTTAACACTTTAAGCACACAAATGTACAGAGGCGGACTTAATGCCATAGGCATTTTCTACCAGTCAACCTTTGGGTGATGCAGAGACAAACAGTGGCAGGTGCAAATTATAATGATATTTTAGGTTAAATAATTTTAAATAATATATAGACACGTATAAACTTATTTAGTCTATAAATACATATAATACATATAACTAATTATATATAAATATAAGCACAAATAAATGTACATAAATACATGAGTATGTTAAAAACAAATAGGACAAACAATGAGAAAACATTACCGCTGTGATGATACCGCTAGCTTCTTACGAATGTGCTCGCGAACTTTAGTTTTAAAGGATAATCGGTTGGTTGCCATCCTGATTTCCTGGGGGAGTGCATTCCACAGAGAGATAGATTGAACAAAGAAGGAAGAGTGAATGAAGTCTGTGCGGTGAGTGGGACATTGAAGAAGACGATTGTGTGAAGAACGTAGATTTCTATTGTGGTTGGCGCAAATGTACTGAAAGTGGGGGGCTAGATAACCAGGGGAAGAGGGAGAATCAAGAAATGAAAACAAGGTAGTCAGCGCCCTTTGCTCTCTGCGCTGGCGTATGGGCAACCACTTTAGAAGCGACCGATGCGCAGAGACGTGATCATATTTACGCAGATTAAAAACGAATCGAATGCAGTTATTCAGAAGACGGTCAAGTTTGTCGAGGAGATCTGCATTCAGGTCATAGTAGCATGTGTGCTACTATGACCTGAATGCAGATCTCCTGATTCCTGATTATGGTGATGTGTCACCATAATCGATGATAGGGAAAATTAAGGATTGCACAAGCATTGTCTTCGTACTTGATGGTAATAAATTTTTCAGTCTGTACAGAGCCCGCAGCGTGCCGGTAACCTTCTGGCTTACCCTAGCGACTTGAGTACGCCAGTTCAGGGTACTATCAATGTGCAAGCCTAGGTTCTTTACGTCAGTGCTAAAAGGAACGATCGCACCATTAAAGAGGACAGGTGGCAAGGTTGTACCATCCACCTTGATAATACTACGAGAACTACCAATGATGATAGCCTGACACTTCGTAGGATTTACAGCTACACCAAATCTGTCAGCCCAGGTTTTTATGGCTATCAAGTTCCTATTTAATCTGCCGATAACGTCAGGCAATTCATCAACCCTCCATTGACAGTACAACTGCAAGTCATCTGCATACAGATGATACGCACACTGAAGTTCGGAAGTTATAAGATTAATAAAAATAGAAGAGGAGAAAGTATACCGCCTTGAGGAACGCCAGCTTCCAAGTCACACCAGCAAGAAGAAGAATCCCCAACATGAACGGACTGCTGACGTCCCTGAAGGTAAGAGGAGAACCATTGCAGTGCTTCCGGAGAGACCATAACATATGACAGAATGGCTAACAGGATGTCGTGACTGACGGTATTAAAGGCATTCGAGAAATCAACCAACACTAGAGCAGTAACTTTGGTATCTTCCAGTGCTGCCCTCATATCGCCAGTCACTTTAAGGAGCGCGGAGACAGTGCTGTGCCCAGGCCTAAACCCAGATTGAAGAGGACTAATGATTGAGTTACGATGAACAAAGCTGGAGAACTGTTTGTGGACACAGGCCTCAAGCACTTTGGATAGGAAGGGAAGGATAGAAATTGGACGGAAGTCAGTAGGAAGAGAGAATCCCTCTCTTCCTACTGACTTCCGTCCAATTTCTATAAAGGAAATAAAGAAACCTTAGGTAGTGGACGAACATAGGCTTTGCGCCATAGGGAAGGGAATTCTCCGGTGTATAAGGAAAAATTTATAATGTGGGTAATCGCGGGTAGGAGTTGATCCAGAATAGTTATGATCATACCACGGGTGATATTGTCACATCCCACCGCTTTCGATTTGATGGAGAGAATGATCTTTCTGATCTCTCCCGGTTCAACTGGAATGAAAATGAAAGGATTATTATGAGGACGCGTTAGACCAGAAAGAGACAGAGTGTTTTGCTTGGTTAACCGATCCATGATAGAAACGGTGGAGAAATGCTGGTTGAGATCGTCTAAGTTAACTGAACTAGGAAGATCTAAATGTCGCGACTTGCCGATCCCAAGAGTTCCAAGAAATTTCCAAATATCGGCAGAAGAGGAAGAATTGATAGTGTCAAGAATGTGGCGGCGTTTAGCATTGCGTATCATCTGATTACATCTATTCCTTGCAGCCTTGAATAATGTCCAGTTCTCATCAGTACGATCCCTTTTAAATCTGCGGAATGCGCGGTCCCTACGTCGCATTGCCATCTTTATACCTCTAGTCATCCATGGTGCAGGTGGACGTTTTAACTTAACTTTTTTGACGGGAGCATGGATGTTATAAAGGTTGACTATAACATCATTTAAGATGGCAACCTTATCGTCAACTGAAGCTGCTTCCGTCATAGGCTCCCAATCGACCACAGACGCATCTTCCTTGAGCTTCTCGGCATTCATCCGCGCAAAACAACGCCTGTACAGGATCTTGGGCTTAGGTTTTGGAGGTTTCAGGATATATGAAAGGAAAATCATGTCGTGATGAGAAAAGCCAGGGGCGTCATGTTGACCGTGGGAGGAAACGAGGGAAGGGTTCGAGGTAAGGATCAAGTCAAGCCAGGTGTCGTCGCCGACAGTGTTATGATGAGTAGGTTTGAGCGGCAACACGTGCAGACTAGCTGACTGGATAAGATGGAGGAGCTTACGGGATCGAGGAGAGTTGGGGGCAAGGAGGTTTGTGTTGAAATCACCCATGATGATGTGATGTGCATATTCCGAACCCAAAGATTCAAGTACTGATTCGAATTCAGTGAAGTAATCAACAGTGGGAGGACAGTAGACAACACCAATGATGGTTTTGGCTCCTTTGACACAGACTTCGAGGAAAATAAACTCAGCAGAAGCAGAATAATTTGAAGAGGAAGTAGCGAGTATTTTATATGGAAAGTCATTTCGAAGGTATATGGCCACACCACCCCCTGCTTTACCAATCCTATCATTCCGTATAAGAACAAAACCAGTAAGAGGGTAAGTCGTGGACAGGAGATGTGGTTTGAGCCAAGTTTCAGAGATCAGGATGGCGTGAATATTGCTGTTATTAAACGCGTCATACAGCTCACTGTGGTGGCTTGGAACACTTTGAGCGTTAATGTGACACACATTCACCAACCGATTAGACTGATAATTGAAATTTTGTTGCATAAAGTCACCAAGGGTGTAGCTGAAAGAACAAAAACTTTCATCGCTAGAAGAAGCAGTAGATTGGCTAGCAGAAAAGTAAGACTCATTGTCTGACATAAATATCAGTAGGTAGCTAATAAAGGGAATAATAATATTATAATATATATATATAAAAATTATGCTATTGCTAAAAACAGAGCAACTAAGGTGCAACTGCACCACCCGCCAGCTCACAAAACACTAAAACAATGAACAACATGGTATTCAGCACAAATTACACATAACAAAATCATAGTTCACATTTTTGTCTACTCTAAAAGGCGAAAACCGTAATTCCCAAAAACAATAATAACAAAAAAGATAGTTAGAAAAAAAAAAGCCTTTGAGAGGTTAAGAAAAGTAAAATATTAGATAAATGGTTTACAGTACACCCAACTGCAGATTTAATAAAACACATAATGGAACGAAACGTAAGTAATACTATAGCCAGTTATTTCAGAAAGTTAAATTGGAACGTCAACGTCAATCTATTATTAATTTATTAATGTCAATTTGACAAGCTGACATTCACAACAAAATCAAGACTTCATGAGTTGAGATTGAAAACTAAACATGATGCGGGTATAGAATATCAATACACCTCCATACGAGAAACAGAAATTACGTAAACAGTTGGGGCACAAAACAAAAGAAAGATAACTATGAGACGGGACAACTACACAACGGTAAGTAACGATTATGAGTACCTACATGAAACAACAAATTAGAAACAACAAGACATCAGAGTAAACACTCAATAATTACGTAATGTGTTTTTCAGGCTCTCGGCAGCATCGACACTTCTTCATCTCGTTGATGGAGTCGCGCCTGGCGCCTTAGGATACTTGGCTATCAAGGGCTTCAGTTCGTCGATGGAAGTAACCTTGTGCCGACTTCCATCAGGGGCATTTATGATGATGACGCCGTCTTGAGTCCAACACGACCGCATGCTAAAGTGCTCGCGCGCCCTGCCGAATACAGATTGCCTGGCCCTGGTCAAGAACTCCTTGACAGATATTTTGGAGCCTTTCAAGCCTGTGTTTGCCTTCCAAACTGAGGCCTTGATGTCCACACTGGTGAATCTAACGAGCATAGGCCTGTGATGCTCTTTGCCTTGGGCTCCAAGCCTTATTACACATTTCAATGTCAGTAACACTATGTATTAGGGCACTTTTAAAAGCTTTTTTACCAGACATAGACCGTGCTTTTCGCTCTTATACTAAAGTACATCCAGCAATCAGAACAACCACCCTGCTAATTCTTCCCGCCGCTGTGTAGCGTCCCAGTGATCCCTCGCAAATAGTAATGTAAATGTATGACACCCCCGTGCCTAGGAAAGCATGTAAAGCCGCTGGTACTGTGCCTAATCTCTTCCCGGTTACCTACATCATATTGCCATCTCATCAGGCTATGAGAGTGAGGAAAGAGGAGGTGCACCTATGCACACAATTGCCTTGTTCTCCATAGTACCTCCTGTATATTGTGGCTGTCTCCGTTGAAATTGGCTGCCGTGACTGCAATTCTTTTGGGACTTCTGGAGGATATTGTTACTCCTCTTAATTATCAAATGGTCCTATGAAGCAGAAATGTGTTACACGTAACTCATATAAATGTATAAAATCTAAAAAGAAAACATAATATTAAGTATCTTGATAGTGAATTGACAATGAAATTCTGTTATTCATTTCGCATAAACGTTTCAATCAATCAATCAATCAAATTATTTATTTCGGGTTGCATAGACCCATAGATAAATACCTTAACCTAAGTATACATATTATTATCAACAATAAGTGTTAGTAAATAAAACTTAAGCATATGTTAGTAACACTTCACTAGCACTGCACTACGTCTTTGTGCTGTCGTGTGGAATAAGTCCGCGGAAGCGTCGGAACACCACGTCCTGCGGCCAAAAGCTTTCTTCCAACACCCGGTTGAGGTAGCACGTCGGAATACGCACTACAAATGCCTTGAAATTGACATTGCGGCGCGACTCTAACAGCTGCACCCTCGCCGTGTAGTTCAGCTTTCGGCGCACGTACTCAACGATGTCATCTGCCTCAGTGGTGTAGTGGAGGCGCGAGATATACACCCCGGAGTGTTCGGTTTTGCTGCACGCAGTTTAACGTTGGGCTCCAGAGGAGCCTGGCCGCAGCGGTTCTTACTGCTTCGTTGGCGGTATTTCCTCCGTTGCACCGTCACAAAGCCGTCATCAACAGCCCGATCCATTGCCTTTACAGGCACGGGCTTCGCGGGGGGAGCAGCAGGGGTGCTGTCAATAACCAGCGACTCAGCTGGTCTCTTATTTCGAGCAGCGCTACGAGGAGGGGCTGCGGGGACGGGAGCGGAGCTGCGCGACGCAGACTCAGCAATCGGCACCGGCGACAAAACTGCTGACGCGTAACTTGCAACCGATGTATCGAGGCAGGCTGCACCTCGGCACGTGTTCACGTTGCTTACACGCGCCGCGGGTGACCCAGTTAATGTCACCGAGTTGCGCAACTCGTCGAGCTCTGCGCGCAAATCCGTAACGGTGCTCTGAGATGCCACCAACTTCCTCAGTACTTTAGCCAAACTTGCCTTCAAAAAGACGATGTCCTTCAGAAGGCTGGTTACGTCGACGTGGTCGAAAGTGACTGGGGGGAGCTTGCGCAAGTCCTTCGCCACAAACGTAGGCACGTCGTCTGGGTCGGTCTCTTTTAGCAACGTGATGATGTCCTGGATACTTTTCTTCGTCCCGTCACGCCGGTGGGACACCATCTTGTCACTCTTGTTGAGTAACTGGTACAGTTGCAGCTTGGAAGCTGCGATGTCATCCTCGCTGAAGTTCGAGGCGCAGATCTGAACTGCGGAATCTGAACACCTCGTCCATCACGTCCAGTTTCTGCTGCAGGAACGCCAGCAGTTCGTTCGCCACAAGTTCTTGAGTCATGACGATTTTAGATTACGGGCGACGGCTTTCGCCGCGCTAAACGATGAACAAAATTATACGTGTCAGCAACACGTCCGCACCGTAACGCTGCTAGTGCGAGTCCACTTGCAGCTTATTTTCGCGTTTTTCTGGTCACCTGACGGAAGTGCACATGTATTTTAAATATACGTGGGTGGTCCAGGGCCAGTGTGGCTTGCTACACGGCTGGGGATCTGAAGGAATATAGCTACTCGCGCAAAATGCAGGAAGTTATCAGAACCGAGAAAAGTAGATACGGTGATGAAGGATGCTTCGAATATACTCGTAGTTGCCTTGTTGCATGTCAATCAATAATATCTCGATATATTATTATAATAATGTGTACGTAGTAGACCAACCTTGGCTGCAACACCGAGTCCATTTTTTCGACGCTTATCCTGTTGGATATGCGGCTTCAGTTCGTAAGATTTGATAAGTATGTAACTTTTTCCAAACGCACGGTAGCTTATGGAACATGCGTCTTATATGTGCCGCCGCGGCTGGCGATGCTGAGAACAGTTGCGGCTGTGTTCTCTAAGTTATTTTGCCATCGATTCGTCGCCTGCGCGTTTTGCGAGGAATGAAAATTACTCCTTCAGGCCGAAACCACTCGTTTTGTATTACTTCACCACACAAACACAAACTGATTGGCAACAGTGTTACTGGTTAAGTTTTTACTTCCTGAATCTTGGATTTCAAGATGATTTCAAGGATAAAATCGAAATAAAACCAGAACAATGAAACTGCAGAAGCTAAAATTTTAGTCACAGTTCAGTCTACAAATAATGTCATGCTTATGTCAGTTTTGACGTTTTTATAATTACGGGAATACCAATTTTATTTTTGGTGTCAAGTCGAAACTTTAGCAGAATGCCGTTTTAGTAAATTTCTTAATTTTGATCTAGTCGCAATCTCATTGCAGTAAACGTCACGTTTCACTTAGTTTTTTGGTTTAGCAGAATACCTTTTGTGACATTTTGGAACTTTTGGGGCACTGCGACTTGAATTTGAACGATTTTTTAAGTACGAGAATTGGCCTTCAGGTCTTACCAAGGGGTATCGTGTTACCCAGTGAGTGAGTTTTGGAGGTCAGATAGACAGTCGCTCCACGTAAAATACTGGTATTTAGCTGCATCCAGTTAGATTGGAAGCTGACCCAGATGGTGACTTATATAAAGTTTATTAAATCAGTCTGATGTGGTTTGGAACACGGGTGGAGATCACGTCTTTGTGCCGGGCGGTCGCGGCGCTCGCCCGCATCTCAAGTGTTGACGCAACAACTCGAGCGGCCTGGCGAGTCACACTCACACAAACCATGAATAAACAAATCAGTCTGATGAGGTTTGGAACACGGGTGTTGATCACGTCTTTGTGCCGGGTGGTCGCGGCGCTCGCCCGCATCTCAAGTGTTGACGCAACAACTCGAGCAGCTGCGGCCTGGCGAGTCACACTCACACAAACCATGAATGAACAAACCGGTTTGATTGCTACAGAATAGAACACTTGTCGATATCTAGTTCGATGTTGCGTGCACAACATATTGCTACAGATGTCCAGGTGCAATCGATTTCTTCAAATATAAACATTTGTACAGGCTGACTTGTTCGTGGGATATACTTTAGAAAGAGGGCATTGAGTATTTAACTGTTGTGTCAAATAAGTAAAAAATATGACCTCGAAGGCAAAGAGTGTAGAAATGCATGTGTTTGGAGACCGCTGTATTTATAGTTCCATTTTTGATTGATTCCATTAATCAACAAATTTTGCAAGCAGTAATTTTGGCGGTCGGCGATGAACTTTGCAAATAAGTTGACAATCAGTTTATTGTTCCTAAACATGAAACGAGTTCAGCAAAAATGTAAATAGGAACCGTTACAAGCACTCTTAATGTTCCGACGGAAGTACCGGCTGCACAACAAACGGTTTTATTTCCAATTTACGAGGTGGAAACAATACCACGACGAGAACACATCCACATCGCATCTCCTGCTATTACAATCATTGGCACAATTCTCCCGAGACGCGCGGAATCGCTGCCCGGCGCGCAGCGCTCTGCCCGATGTGTGCCCGGTGCTCTGCCCGATGTGTGCCCGGCGTGTGCCCGGCGTGTGTCCGGTGTGTGTCCGGTGTGTGTCCGGTGTGCTGCCCGGTGCGACCAGTCAACTCCGTCACACCGGTCGCCGCCCAACAGTGCTCGGTGTATTCGCTGTTTGCTTTATACTTTGATGTTTGTGCCCCAGTCACGTCCCCACCTCGGCTATCGTTCTACGGTCCCAACGGATGACAACGCGTTAATTGCCGTTATCTGTATCGCATCGCTCCTCCAGAGACACAGTTTTTAAATTGCCGGTAGATGTGTATCGCAAAGTAAGCAACTGTCGCTAGTTAACATGGATCGACTTAAATCTCGGCGAAAAAAGAATACGAATCTCTTTAGGTTGTACACTTTATCAAACGTTGATCGACCTGAGAAGTTGAGCTTGGAGCTACTTCATAAGAAAATGATTAATTATATTGATTTAAAATTAATAGAACATATTAAAACAGACGAACATAATGATTGTACAAAGTAAAACTCATAAACATGAAGTTGTAGCTTTGTTACGTAGAACTTAAATTATTAGCAAATAGTAGTAATAGTGGTACTACCTTTTGGAAGGGGCGACTAGAATCAATTATATTTTAATGTAAATGTTGACGTTCAAAAGTGCATTTTATGTGCCTATTTGAAATAAATGCTTTGACTTTGCATTTGCTACGTAGCCGCGTAGCATTACTGAACTGATGGCAATGTAATGCGATCATATTTTGCACAGGACGATAGTATCCTATTACTATGAAGATAATTTGATTAACTGATTATCACTCACTCTCCAAATTCACTGAAGTACACATTCATAAGACATATGGAATGCCAAAGTTTAAACAATGTTCGCATTATACATATTACAGGCTCTATTCACATTCACGAATAGCGTTGATAAAATCATTGACACTATTGAGATTGGCTACGAAGTTTAGTTTAATATTCTGCGTCAGTGTGTGCGTGGCTGTGTGGCTGGCTCATGGCTGGATGGCTAGATGGTATTATGCAAAATGTTTACGAAGCAGTTTCAAAATTACTTATCGTGTTTGGCAACTCTGCGGGCTGCCCTCTATCTCGTGATGACGCGGCGCACGGCACGAGCGGCTGCGGAGGTATTTTACTCAAACAATGTCTAACTAATAGGATCACGAAAAAGCTTGCTTGCAATAGATCCGAAAAAATCCGAGCGTTCCGTGCGTGCGGACATGCATCCGTTAAATGTTCTTATTAGTATGTAAATGTATGATATCATTTGTAGTTTCATATGATTTACATGCCTATGTGATGGTAGAACGGCACATTTTCATATAAAAACCATCTATTTAACAGTTAGCCATAATTGCAAAGAAATAAATGCTTTGATTTGAATGAAAATTGTAACACTAGTATTTGGGGGTGTATAAACTATTGGACGTAAATAATCTTTTAAAAGAAACCCTGAAACACAAATATTAAAACAATTTGTTTCGTAACTTGCGCCGCGGTATGATCTAGTAATCGCCTGTCGATATTGCATAGCTAGTGTCGAGATTGAATACAGTGTCTCTTGCAATACATTGCGCGTTCATATCGCACCTATATACTCCGCATGTTTTATTAGCCAGACGTGTATAGCGATATCGTGACGTTCGGCTCATAAGCGCTTGCGAGCCACATAATAAATGCGTCGCATTACCGCTATAGTTGATTTATACCGCGAGACTGATTGCGAATTTTGTACACGGATTAGGTGTCCTAGCCACCTATTAGGATTATACAGGGTGGCCGGAACATTGACGTCCAAAAATAAAATTTCGGTCCCTCGTATCGTGGGGTATTCGAATCACCCCCATGTATGTTCCGCGACTTTTCATAGTTTTCGAGTTATGAATTTTTTTCTGAATGTTTGAAAATTTTCGACCTGACCAACCTAAAAAAATTCTAAAAAAAAAAGTAGAGGGTTTTATCGAGTTTCTTTTTTTGCAACTGAATTTTCATAAGTAGTACTTTTATGCATAAAATAATCAGCTTCGTAACTGTGATGAAAGTTATGAAAATGTTGATCTAAAGTGAAAAATTTACGTTCGGTAAATTATGACTCAAATTTTCAACTTTAAATTAAAAATCTTAACAGGTGACTTCATAATTCCTAAGTAGGCTTCAAGAATGCGCCAGACTCTCAGTTTTCATAATCATAAAAAAAATGAAGTACTTAATAGGGCTACTTTGTTTAAAATCGGCCTTCAAAGACAGCGAGGTGGAAAAATTCTTAAAATTACCCATCTGAGTAATTATTTTTTTTTGGCTATTTTCTCGTTCCTAAGGTTAATTAATGATAAGAATACTAAAAACTAACCAACAAATAGTTTCAGAGTTGGGTAAGAAAAGTTTTACGTAAAAAGTGGTTTTGAATAAAACACAGATGATAATGTGAAAAAAGTACTTAATTTATTTTTAACATTTAGAAAAGGTTTTCAAAGTGGCCACCACCAGCAGCAATACACATTCTACACCTACGTAAGAAATTGTCTGGCAATCGTCTAAAAGCGTCTCTGTTCTCTCTCACAACACGTTCAGCTTCTGCAATCAACTGCCTCAGCTCTTGTTCACTTGAACAGTCTCGGGCGTATGCTATTTCCTTGTAATAGCCCCAAATAAAGAAATCGATGGGGTTGAGATCAGGTGAGCGTGGAGGCCACCTAATTGGTCCGCTGCGTCCGATCCATCTGTTGGGGTATGTTTCATCTAAGTAATTTCGGACCTGGGTTGCATAGTGACACGGGGCGCCGTCATTTTGCAACACCATGGTTCGTCTGAGTTCGAGATTCACATCTGCCAGCAACAATGGAAGTTCATTTTCCAAAAAGTTTTTGTATGTTTCTCCATCAAGTCTGGACGGCAGTTCAAACGGACCAATTAGTTCGCCATTGAGAATACCAGACCACAAGTTAACGCTGAAGCGATGTTGAAATGTCGAAGCTCTCACTTCGAGTGGATTTTCATTCGCCCACGTGTGGTAATTATGAATATTGAATATTCCGGATCGCTCAAATCGTGACTCATCTGACCATAAAACTTTATTGAAAAATCCAGGATCCTCTTGCTCTTTTCGTAACATGGTTTGGCAAAAATCAACGCGCAATTGGTGATCTGTAGGCAGTAAAGCTTGGACTCGTCGGATGTGGAACGCGTGGTATTCTTCATCGTGAAGAATGTCTTGGATAGAAGTCCTTGGGATGTTCAGAGCACGAGCCATACTTCTCGTACTCGTAGACGGATTTCGCTGAACTTCTTCCAGCACCATTTCTCTGCGATCCGGGTTAGCTCTAGGGATTCCTTCATGACTGCCGCGTCGACCAGGAATGCGGCCTGCCATCAAAGTGTTGTGCGTGTTAATAAAAACACGATGGTCGGGATATCGCTCAGGTTGCGGCCCACCACGACGTTGAAGTTGTTCGCGATACAGTCGCGCTGCTTCATGGCCGTTTCCTTGTGCAACTCCATAAAAATAATGCATTTCTGCATATTCACTTAACGTGTAACTCATTTTTTACACTTCCACGTAAAAAAAGTCCAAATCAGAATGCAAAACACAGTCCAATAAACGAGCAAAGTAGTCAAACAAGTAGGCAGCGGAGTCCGTGGGCAAAGCGAGTGTGGTAAAGACAAAATGGCGACACGCGTATAGCAGTAAACACAATGTGAGTACGACTGAGGTACTTGTTTTGCGTTGGCTTCGGTTGCGCGCCTTGCGTGAGAGAGATAGCAATAATTCGGTCTCTTTTCCTCTCGGTCCATTGTTATTGCAGGTAAAAGAGTTGCACCCTCGTTTACAACCCATAGTCCACGAGAACGGATCGCGCAAAATTCATTAAACTAACATTTAAAAAAATCTCCGTGTTTAAATCTTAGCTTTCCTGCAGTCATTTTTGGTTAGCAAACTAAATAACCTTAGGAGCGAGAAAATGGAAAAAAAAAATTTATTAATCAGATAGCTAATTTTAAGAATTTTCCACTTCGCAGTCTTTGAAGGCCGATTAAGGCCAAAGTTAGCCCCATTAAGTCCTACGTTTTTTAATGATTATGAAAGCTGAGAGTCTGGCGCATTCTTGAAGCCTACTTGAGAACCATGAAGTCACCTGTTTAGATTTTTAATTTGAAGTTGAAAATTTAAGTCATAATTTACCGAACGTAAATTTTTCACTTTAGATCAACATTTTCATAACTTTCACCACAGTTACGAAGCTGATTATTTTATGCATAAAAGTACTACTTATGAAAATTCAGTTCCAAAAAAAGAAACTCGATAAAACCCTCTACTTTTTTTTTTGAATTTTTTTATGTTGGTCAGGTCGAAAATTTTCAAACATTCAGAAAAAAATTCATAACTCGAAAACTATGAAAAGTCGCGGAACATACATGGGGGTGATTCGAATACCCCACGATACGAGGGACCGAAATTTTATTTTTGGACGTCAATGTTCCGGCCACCCTGTATAATAAAGTGATATTTGATTCTAATCACATGCATGTGTGCATATACTAAACGTGATTACTGTCTGATCTGGAGAAACGATAGTTTGATTAAGACAATGTTGTCTTAATTTAGTGACATTGATCTTAATTTTGACTTAAAACTTGAGCATTACGGACTAGGTAAACTCGCGCTTAGTTTAGTAAAATCTTATTTAAATGATAGACAACGAAAAGTCCACATAAATGGTGTCAATTCACTAGATTTAAAAGTAAAAATGGGTGTTCCGTAAGGCTCGATATTAGGTCCCTTCCTCTTTTTAGTATATATTAATGACCTACCCCCAGTTATTAAAAAACCAACCACAAATGTTATATACTACCTATATACTAACCAATATGTGATTTACTGACGATACTTCCTTAATCTTTAAGATAAATAGACGTGCATCCAATCTTGACGACGTAAATAATGCCCTACTGCAGGTACACAAAATAATTGGTTCACTGCTAATATTTTAGTATTATGAAAAAAATACTAAAAGCATAAAATTGGCTTTACCGAATGTTAAAAGTCGTGATTGTGACATAGTATTGAATACAGATAAACTAGAATTTGTCGATACAACTGTTTTCCTGGGGATAACGCTTGACTCGTCTCTTAGCCACCACGGCTTATTTTAATTATTTTATTATGGATTGTTTTGTTTGAAATTATATTAGCTGTACACTGGACATTCAATGTGTACATCTTATTTACATCGTTCTCACATATAATTATACCTATACACAAGATTAATGATGTAACTAATATTTATGTAACAATATATTTTAAAAGAGTGTCCATGGAGTTTCTTGCCCGTTCTTCTCCATAGGTACCTACTACGCTTTGGAATGGGCAACTAGCTTCATATTTCTGACTGACCGACTACTTGACAATTCAAAAGTGCCTGTAATTAATTGAAATAAATGCTTTGAGTTTGAGTTTGAACTCAAGGCTGCAATGGGGTCCTCATTTAACATCTCTTGCAGGACGGCTAAGTTCAGTAGCATTATGCTGAAAGAAAAATCCGTAAAGTTTTCTAATGTAGATACGCGAGGCTAGTCTATTTCAGTTATTTTCATAGTTCATGTCTTACGGTATTTTACTATGGGGACGGGCTGCCGATATCGAGTCTATTTTTATTCTACAGAAAAGAGACATCAGAGCAATATACAGTCTCTAAAGGAACTGTTTAAAGACATTAACATCATGACGGTACCTTGTCAATAGATTTATGAAAATATTATGTACGTAAAAAGAAAATTAAATATTTTCATTAAAAGAGGTGAAATAATTTAAGACTACAAAATATAGGGACCAATTAGTTCAACCAGGTTTCAGACTGGCTAAAGTATACTCATCCTTCATGGGGTAGGTACTGTTTAAAATGTTACAATAAAATACATTCCCACTTATTCCAAATGAATGAAACGAAATTTAAATCTTGTATAAAACGCACACTACACAGCCAAGCATATTATAAGTTGGGGGATTACATCACTGACAAAAATACTTGGCTCATCGCTGGTCCTGCTCCACAAGGGCGCAAAAACTAATTGATTAGCATTCTAAAATATTGTTGGAGCTGATGAAGATTGTAAAAACTCTATTTGCATTGTATACATTCAATATCTTAGTATTGTATAATTGCATACATGATGCATGTATGCAATTATGCATGTATGCATGTATGAGCACTATGTACCTACCATAAATATTACTGGGTTCGTCTTTCACTGAGAATACTCTCAGCCGCCAGTGCACATTGTCATGTGCAGTGCAGTGTCATGCTCACTCAAATGTGTCGCTGGCGGTAGCGTGTGTATTGGATCATTAAGTTCCTTTCAAAATGGATGAGCTAAATGATGCTGATCCATACGTCATGTTCGTGAACGGGCGCCGTCAGTAGGCACTGGTCAACTCTTAGCTGCCACGGCTTATTTTAATTCGTGAATTATTTTTATCTTTTTTTATTACGGACGCTTTTAATGTGCACGTCTTTCTACATCGTCCTTACGTGTATAATTTCAACATGAATGATGTAACCATTTTTTTGTAACAATATTTTGATAGTGTCCATGGGGTTTCTTCCCCGTTCTTCTCCATAGGTACCTACTACGCTTTGGAATGGGCAACCAGCTTCATACAACACAAAAGTGTTTCTACAATTCAAAAGTGCCTGTAATTAATTGAAATAAATGCTTTGAGTTTGACCTCGATGGACGTCTATAGATTTTTTTTGCCACTGGACGTGTAAGGTATTGAGTTACTTATAAAAGTAGTGTTCTTGATATTCCATACGCGATTGGGAACATAGTACACAAGTGATATCTGCTCAGTTCTGGAGTGCGCCGCCGCCGCCGCGCTGTTTCCTATGACACATGGACAGACAGACAGAAAGCGCCCGCAATACTGCGGGGCGTGTTATTTTGATGCATTATTAAGATTAAAAAATGAAGCGCTCAGCGACTTGTGAGCGACTGCCGGCTCTCGATTATGAGGGCTTGCATGCGTTAGGACACGTCACACTGCCGGAAGGGGCATCTCATACCATTCTGTGTAGGTACGCATAAGAAATAGGAGTAAAGAGTAAAACTGTTTTAAAGAAGAATCAGATGAAAATAAGCACGTAAAATGCCACCGGTGAAGCATTTTAATTATCTCATATAAACGGAAATCTTTTATCCAAAAAAATAAAAATGTTTCAAAATGTATGCATCAAGCCTGCTTGGTTCCGATAAGTAGTGTTATAGAGAAATGTGGTGGGACATAGACCCTACTTCGGTATAACAACGGTACAAAGCGCTTGACATGAAACACACTCATATAGTTGTCCGCAGCATCGTCGATGGTCCTCGGCCAGGCACAAACGGTAATCAAATTGGCTCGGCTCTGTGCTCGCAACTGTCGGAGATTGTAGGCTAATTTACTTTTGTAGGTTATCTGGTACTCCGCTTTGGAAATATCAGATAAAATGAGAATATCGGCCATTTCAGTTGATTCTATCAGTTGATCATATCAGTTGATTATAGATAGAATAATGAATAGAATAATATAACTGGTCACTGTAACTGTATATTAAGCTCGTCATTTTGTACATATATTTACGCTAGTTTCTACGTAGTATTTACAGTCATTGAAGCAGGCGGCGGTTTGCATGGCGGCGCGGTAGGACGGCGCGCGGTTTTTATGAATGAATCTAAAGAATAGAATGCGAGCACGCGCACCTGTGCTCCCCGCACCTCTTCAGTCCCGCACGACCCGCGTGTTGCACTGCACGCACCTTTGCTAACATGCGTCAGGCTTTTGGCAAAAAACGCACCCAAGACTTCCAAAACATTGTGGTGTGCTACAATCACAGGTATCATAGGGAGGTATTTAGTACCAACCTCGCAAATGCCGATTGCGATGTGATTCTTTGTTCTTTGTTAATATATTGGTTCATCAAAAACGAGCTGTTCGAGCAATTTACCAGCTAGGTGCTAGAGGTATTCTGAGAGATTTTTTTTAAAGGTATTGGTATTCTCACGGTGGCATCACAATTCATCTTCGCCAACATTTTATATATTAGGTAAAATATACACTTATACACAAAAAACAGTGGTATTCATAATATTAACACTAGAAACAAGGACAAACTACGTGTTCCCTTTCTCCGGCTTCATAAGGTTCATAACTCATTTGTTGGGCTTGGTATCAACTTTTATAACAAGATTCCCTCCTCTTTGTTAGATTTTCCTTTTAATGCGTTTAAAGCTAAAGTAAAATCCAACCTTTGTTCAAAGGCATACTATTCTATCAACGATTACTTAAACGATAAAAATAGTAGGTCGCTGTGATTAACTCAAGACAATGTTTATGTCCTTTCTTCAGAATTAGCTTACCTACTGACAAGTTATATGAATTCATATATATACTTGTTTATTTTATTTGGCTATATTCGTCAATTTAGTTTAATTTAATTTTTATTTATTATTGACATAATATACTCATTTCGATGTTTTTTTGTGAGTTGTATTGCAATATAATGGTTAGCTAGCGATCTCGGCAATTGATCAGCAGCAAGTTCATCATGCTCCCTTACATGTCCATGCTTGCGGTAGCATCGCGGATCAGGTTGCCTCCTTCCCTCAAATATGGCTGAACTTTGTGTTGTGTTTATGAACGGGTGCTGCTTGTGGTGACAGACAGGTCAACTTGCTGACTATAGTTTTGTTATTGTTGTTAGTAGCTAACTGTTTCTTTATTTTACTTCGAAGGTCCTATTTTATCATTTGTGACTTCAAGTTACAGCTACATAATATAATATGGTTGGGAAAGACGAGTAGCGAGTAGCATCACGCCTATAAAAGGAGTGTCAAACAGATGACAGCCCTTCCCACCCTATCCGCGCAGGAGTCCCTCAGGGCTCTGTGCTAGCTCCCCTCATGTTCACCAGTGACATCCCGAAATGTAAAAATGTGCAGTTGGCTCTGTTCGCAGACGATACGGCCATTTATTACACTGGGCTCGTCCCCGACTCGATATCTCATATGACGACGCCCGCCCGATCAAGATGTTTGGCAAGCCGATCGCTTGGGAGAAGCATGCCAAATATCTGGGTGTGACTTTGGACAGACGTCTCTCCTTCTCAGAGCACATATTTTATAAAGGTGGTTCGTTCGCGAACCGCCTTTGCTCTGGGTAGACTACATTCCGTCTTAAATGCACGCAATAAATTGTCACTCAGGTGTAAACTGCGCATTTACACGGCATGCATCCGACCTATCATGACATACGCCTGTGCTGTTTTCGCACAGGCTCACCCCCGGCACATCCATAGGATGCAGTCCCTACAGAACCGTTTTCTACGTAAAATCACGGGTTCCCCCTGGATCGTTCGTAACATCAACTTTCATTTAGATTTGAAATCCCCACCATTCAACAGTTCATAAAACGCGCTTGCAAGCGTTTCTTCGATACCGCTGGCAGCCATCGCAACCCTCTGGTTGTGAAGGCCGCCAGTTATGTCCACTCTAGAATCAGTAGAATCCGCCGTCCAAGGCACGTAACCGTAACCGTAACCGCCTATCGCTCATAGCTTCCAGGAATACTTCTAAACCCATGTCACAATCGTGTAGTTTGAACGTGTCGCGAGAGAGATTGGTTTTAATATTAAAGGCTTATATCCGCCTTCGAGGTACTCGGATTGCTCTCTGGTGAACGGAATGCTCTACATGCACTTGATAAAGAGAGCCGTACAGAAGAGCCACTGAACGACATCCGTACAGAAGGGTCGTTGAACGGGATCCTTACAGAAGGGCCACTGAATGAGATCCGTACAGAAGAGCCACTGAACGATACGTGATCAGATAACACGAAACAACACAACATAACATCACGCCTGTGTCCCAAACAGTGATGAGCAAAGGTGTTTAGTACAGCCAAGCCACATGTTACACATAATTATTTCAGTCCCATAATACGTGATGGCAACTCTTCTGCGACCAAACGTGCTAGGATCAAGACTCTGAACCGCTGCAAAGAAAATCCTAATTGACAACACTTTGCTGAACCTTGGTAACTAACCGAAAACGTCACAACGCTCACGCTCTTGGTATCGAACCCAAGAGGTCGCAGCACTCACGCTCTTGGTATTGAACTCAAGATGTCGCAGCACTCACGCTCTTGGTATGGAACCCAAGACGTCGCAACACTCATGCTCTTGGTATCTAACCCAGGACGTCGCAGCACTCACGCTCTTGGTATGGAACCCAAGACGTCGCAACACTCATGCTCTTGGTATCTAACCCAGGACGTCGCAGCACTCACGCTCTTGGTATTGAACCCAATACGTCGCAAAACTCACGCTCTTGGTATCGAACCCAAGACGTCGCAGCACTCACGCTCTTAGTATTGAACCCAAGACCCCCGGTCGGCCGGTGGCCGGGAATCAGCCTGCGATTCCCGACGCCCAGGGCGTTGATAATAAATTATAATTTTGACGTTCCTAAAGTGCTGATTGTCAGCCTCGGTTTGAATAAATTACTTTTGATTTTTATTCCTCCGGTTCGGTTGGGCAACGACATTCGAGTTTCTTGTAGGTAAGTAAATTCTCAAAAACAGCGCTCACCTACGTATCTATGTCAACCACTGCCCATCTGTGGTAAGATTTTTGATTTTTTTATCAGTTTACGGCTAAGACTCGACGCACTCGTAACCTCACAGAGGTCATTAATTTATGCGAATTCGAGTTGCACCCGTCAGCGGTTTATTAGTATTTACCTAGTTTACGGATGTGTAGCTACTGTAGATAAATTTTGACGACGTTACGCCCTACTGCAGGTCCATAATTGGTTCACTGTCGTCGGTCGCCGCGCCGGTGACGCATCTGGCATTCAGCCCAGTCTTTTTTTTTTCGCGCGCGGGTTCATACGACCGGCTAATAACTTTTTCAAGAAAAACATATTTCTATAAGAATGCCTCTCTTGGGCTTCTATACTTTCACTTTTATCTGAATACTGCTCTTCTCCATAGACCTCGTTCTCTTCATGTCGTCTCTTATCTCTATTATTAATTAACTTCGTAGGTTTTGAAGCGCATTGAAAGTTTTTAAGCTCCTCCATAGAAATGTCTCGACTCGTTTTGACGTTCTCAGAGTTTTTGGGTATTTTATCCATTTTCTCTGTGTGAATTTGAACTTGTGACAACAGCACATCTCTGTATGACTTTTCTTTGTTAACCGAATGTGTACCTTGGTTCGCTGGAGTAATAAAATTAACTTCTATGTTAGTACTTTCATTGTTCTGTTGATGGTTATGTTCGTTTAGGTAAATCATTAAGGCTCTTCTATATGTGCAATTTTCCTCGCGCATGGTTGTTCGGATAGCTTTTTCTTTTTTATAAACAGGACAGGATTTATTCATAGATATGTGCGGGCCTTTACAATTTATGCACTTAAAGGTGTCGGTTTCACAATTGGCGTGGTTTCCTCCACATTTTGGACACAATATCTTTTTAGTAGGACAAGCCTTAATCAGGTGTCCAAATCTCCAACATCTCGAACATTGACTAACGGGAAAAGTGTATGGTTCTACCTTAAATCTGCACCCGTATATTAGCAAATACGGGGGTAAGGTAGAACTTTTAAAACCAATGCGAATTGTCTCGCTTTGTGTCCATTCACCGTTATCCAATTGTCTTTTTAATCTCTTGGCAGAAACAACTTCTTTTTCACACTCAATACTCTCTAGAAACTCCTTCTCTTCAATTTCTATGTCAATTTGTTTTACGACCCCATATGACAAACTAATTTCATCTATGAATTGACATCTGTAATCCATACTATGAAACTTACTGCAATTGATCAGACTCTGCGCATCTTTTCTGTCTTCAAATTGAATAAGTATCTTGTACGGATTCTTGTACTTTATTTTGGTAATATTCTTAATATTTTCTGCTCTTAACAATTTGGCCATGCCAAAAGGTTTGGGTAAAGTCTCTTTCGATGTAACACACACTATTATAGTCTCATTAATTGTTGATTTATCTGTACTCTCCTTGTTTTCCCTATTATTAGAACTCATTGACAAACTTCTGATTACCCTCTTATTTTTATTTCGCACTGTGATGAACCCGCCGTCGTCTTCTATTATTTCTTCATTATCAGACCGTAGTCTTTTCTCCGGCTTTTTTCCCATTTCCTTCGACCCACTATCTTTAACTAGTTGCTCACTTTCCTGCACCAACTCTTCTTTTTCTACATCGCTTCCACTCGAATCGCAAAAGTCTATGTTATCCATTATCACGTAACATTTATAATATGAGGGTAGTGGGAGAAAACAAGAACAACGCTCTCACGAACTCGAACACGAATTAACGCGTGCGCTCACCTCGGCGATTCGCGCGAGACTGCTCAGAGACCATGTAAGAAGAGATATAAAGCTCGACTGGTTGCAAGAGGCTTTAGCCAGAGATTTGGGGTGGATTATGATGAGATATTGGGTAAAAGTTATATGTTGTAGTCTTTGGTAAAAGTAAAAGAACGGTAGTATGTAAGTCAATTAAATAGGTTTGACTATAAACAATGTTACTTATGTACCTAAGTTATCATCTAATTTATTAAGTGTGAATGCGATCGTGAAAAAGGGTCACGTGGTGGTATTTACAGAAAAAGGGTGCGACATCTTTAAGAGTGACGGTTGTGAGATTCGAGGTAAGGCTGTAGTGAAAGGTGTGGAAGAACGAGGCGTATACAAAATTAAATGCTGTTCACAGGGTTCTGCGCTAGCTACTACAGAAGGGGACTCAATTGGAGGTAAGTGTTTATTTGACATGAGTAATCGACATTCAGCCAAACAGGAATCGTCAAATAATCCTTTACGAACTAATTTATAGAGTTATTGCACAGCAACCATGAATTTAATATAATTCGACCTATTTATACCGTAAATCTAATTAAAATAATATAATTATGCGTGTCAATTAATTAATTAAATTATTTTCAAAATGGAAAACGTATCGTAGGCTGTATGAATCATATGACAGTCAATCTGCAATTGCTATCGTACAGAATCCTGTGCACCATTAACGTACAAACACATAGACATACCCTAGCATTTTATTAGAGAGGCCATTGAGAATGAGCATGTTAGGATAGAGTATGTGGAGACGACTCGAATGGTGGCTGACAGTCTAACTAAAGCTTTGTTGAGAGGAAAGTATGAATGGTGTGCGAAAGGAATGGGTCTGGAAGAATGAAATTCAGGAGGAGTGTTAGGAAGAAAAGAGTGTCATGTTCTAGTTTTTCTACCTCTTTAACAATTTCTTCTTTTAATATTGACTATATTCCTTTTTTGATATGTTTATCTTGTTTTATACTTTCACTTGTCTTTTTTTCCTGATGTGTGTCAACAATAAATTTTGAACATAATTATAGAGTTATTTTATTACTAACGTGATAAAAATATTCTAGACCACCGCGGAGTGCGCACGTCATAAAAATTATAATTACCTATACATTTAAAATAAGCTAAATTATGTAAAGCAAGAAATACACCAAGTTTAGTAATAATACCAATATTTCGTTTCAATGAAGAAGCACCCTTCAAGATACCCAACATAAAATTTGGCGACCGTGACAGGACGTTGCGCGGACGCGTGACGTGGCAGAACGAGCTGAGCACGAAGATCCAGGGCAAGACATCAGGTTGACTCCATCTACAAGACGCAATTCCAGGGGAGTGCCCGATCCATCCATTATTTTATCCACAAAGTCCTATTATTTATCCTTCACCTATTTAATTTACCAAGGCCTGGACTTTACAGTAAAATTTAAAACAATCTTATTTCTTATTGCCTATCCAATGCTATAGCTATCGCCGTGGCTTATGCTTACTTCATTTATTATAGTGTTGCGAGTTCTAATGATGACAAATTTAATGTGATTAAGTCCATGATTGCATAATACATACTAAGTGTAAAAATAAGTAGGTTCCATTAAAAAAGATTTATTTATTAATTTAGCCGACCGAACTTTCCAGACGTTTCGATTGCCACCTGCACGAGCACGCACAAATCGAGCGAAGACAAAGGATCACGCGGTCGGTTACTGATAACGCGTGATCTACCTGTAGCTCACAACTACGAGTAAGCGAATGGGAATCAGGTGTTTTTTTTTGTATGGCATCTCGCAGTTGGCCTTGAGAGGCCGTGACAGATTAACCTGTCAATCCTGTGGTGCCTTCGAGCTAACTCAAAGCCAACAGCCAGGGGCATAATATTAATTATAAACTAAGCGACCATCACCTAAGGGCACCCCCTGTGGGGTACGAACCTCGGCTTAGGGCGTCGCTGGGGGGGGGGGGCAGCAAGTTGGGGACAGGCTGGATCTGAATGGATTCATTATTATTAGGGGGGTTTAAAACAACTGGCTCAGCTATGCCACCAGCTGGCTCTGCGGATCCGATCAAGGGAGGGGAAGGGGAATTTATCGGGGAGGAACGCGGACGCGAAGGACCTCGGCGGCGTGGTCGGAACTTAGATTTGTGTCTGTGTGTGTATACTGTACTGGTGGCCCTACTGCTTTCCTGGAGGAGGGTGGTGGGGTCGTCGGGGTCGGTCAGTGCGTGCCTTGGACGGCGGATTCTACTGATTCTAGAGGGGATATAACTGGCGGCCTTCACAACCAGAGGGTTGTGATGGCTGCCAGCGGTATCGAAGAAACGCTTGCAAGCGCGTTTCATGAATTGATGAATGGTGGGGATTTTCAAATCTAAGTGTAAGTTGATATTACGAACGAACCAGGGGGAACCCGTGATTTTACGTAGAAAACGGTTCTGTAGGGACTGCATCCTATGGACGTGCCGGGGGTGGGCCGGTGCGAAAACAGCACAGGCGTATGTCATGATAGGTCGGATGCATGCCGTATAAATGCGCAGTTTGCACCTGAGTGACAATTTACTGCGTGCATTTAAGACGGAATGTAGTCTACCCAGAGCAAACGCGGCTCGGGAACGAACCACCTTTATGTGCTGTGAGAAGGAGAGACGTCTGTCCAAAGTCACACCCAGATATTTGGCATGCTTCGCCCAAGGGATCGGCTTGCCAAACATCTTGATCGGGCGGGGGAATCAGATTTGCCGGACTAACGGTATTTATATAGTTTTAATTTTGTTTTAGTTAGAATGTCTGAAACAGAATTTAAGGATTTAAATAAGAAACGTAGCACGATCAAAGGAAGGATTACTTATTTTAGAAACTATTTAAATGAGTTTTAGAATTTTAAGAATGTAACACAAAAACACATTAAGGAATTATGTTTAAGATTATCGAAGTTTGAGGTTCTATTTAACGATTTTGATACAATTCAGAGTAAAATAGAACTTTTATCGGGTGTTAATGATGTGCTTGAACGTTCTGAAATGGAAAATCAGTTTTCTTCTTCGATTACCTTATCTCAAGAATTAGTGCAGCTGAATCAAGAACAGTTTAGTGATGCTGATGATAACTTGTCTAAAACTAAAGTAAATTCGGGTAGTTGTGATAATGTAAATGTTAGGTTACCTTTAATTCAGCTGCCTGTTTTCGATGGAGATTATAGCAAGTGGCTCGAGTTCCGAGACACTTTTAAATCGTTAATACATGATAGTACAAAATTAAGTGATATCAATAAATTTCATTATTATTTTATGTTCATCATTACAGGGTAGTGCTTCGGTTGTTATCCCGCCGGTACTTGCATCTCCTTCTAAGTCATGAACAGTCGCGCGGGGGTCGAAAAGACCCAAATTTTGAATGTAGGTATTGTTTATTATTATATATAATATATTATTATAACATAATTAAATTTCGGGATTATTTGTAAATTATTTAGAAAGAGGACAACAAAACAAACTTAAAAATAATAAATGTTTTTTATTTAGAGAAAAAAAGTAATATAAATCACCAAATTCAAGAGATCACTGCTAAATCTTACTTTTTACGATATAGGAACCAAAAAATAACTTTAACTTTTTTATTTAATCTAGAAACATTAAAAAAAATGTTATTATCAAAATTATCAACAATCTTCTAAATAGTGGAAAAATATTAAACTTAACACGTTGCATATTTTTATAATCAGTCTCTAAATTACACGTAAAGATCTACTACAAAACAGTTCTATTTTTTTTCTATATCAATTTTACAACAGTCTTATCTTAGTTTTGGCTTATTTTTTATTACAATTGATACGTATAAATGTAGTATGATCTCTACAAATATAAGTATTGCAAAATTGGCATTGCGTTTTGGTTTTCCTGTCCTTTTTGGTAGGGCAGATCGAACATCGTCCGCGCACATTGCTAGGCCCTGGCAAGGCCGGTCTGTCTGTATTTTTTGCTCTGCCAAGTACTTGAAACATTCTGTTTCGGATATGTCGGGGCAAAGTAGTGATAGAAGACCTCTTCTCTATCTATGGTTTTACAGGAGACATAGCGATTTCCTTAAAAAATTGAGTCTTGCTATAGTTTATTTTTGTAAGCGAGTCATGTTTGCGTTATAAATGAGAATGACATGCATTTATTGCTCCCACATTCATGAGTCCACAAAATATAGTTAGAGGCCATCTTTTGCTTACCCTTGACACAGAGTAAGTGCCACACATCTCATCGACAACATCTACTCCACACTTATGAACATTGTAATCTGTTATAATTTCTGGTTTCCGTTTTTCTTCAGTATCAGGATTTATTTTTGCATCATGATGCATTGTTGAAGCAAGAAGCACCACTTTTCCTTTCTTTGGCGAATAGGAAGCCAATGTGCAATTATGCTGAAAGCTAAAGTATGTGGTATTTTCTTCACGCCGTCGTATAAAAACAAAACATGGTGGTATTCCTGGTTTATTTTTACGAAGAGTTCCTACAACTGTTAGTCCATAATCTTCAAACAATTAAGTAATCAACGGGAAGCTTGTGAACCAGTTATCCATCACCACGTTCCGATGAGAGCCCCTGATTTGCTCAACCATACAACCAACCAACAACAGACTAATGAAACTAATAAGTTCACGAAACGTACCATTTTATCTCTTGTAGCAAGTATATTTGACCCATTTGGGGTTTTCAGTGTCTGCACAATATTATTGAAGAGTTTACTACAAGAACTTTGGTCATTAAAATTACACTGGGATGATGATGTACCTATCAATATAAGAAACTTATGGGAAAAAATGTTTATGCGTTTTCGTGCACTGTCCTTATTCGAAATTGAACGTTATGTTATGTGTGGTAACCCAAAGCACATTTATAAATTCATGTATTTTGTGATGCATCTTTAAAGGTATTGCCGCCTATATATACATTCGCAGTATCGATGATAACGGTGTAGTTTCTGTCAAGCTTCTATGTGCTAAAGCTAAGGGTGCACCTTTAAAGTCAGTTACGATACCTTTTTTTTTTTTTTTTTTGTGGTTGCGAAATCATCAAATAACTTCTCCCGCTCTGGGCAGAGCAGGAGGGCGTGTCAGACTCTTACTGACTAAAACCCACCCGTGTTCCTTCAGTTGCCTGTGCCAGGGGCTACGGTAACCCTCTTGGACTTTTCCGCAACCCTAGCAGGCATCGGTCCTAGCAAACCCCGTCATTGGTGCTGACATCTCTTTGAGGCGCGAGTGGAACACAACGCGCCGTCGACCCGGGCCTGGTCCTTATCGAACGGCGAGCTGCCCATTGCTCGCCGTTCGCAAGCCCGCGCCTACGGTGGCCGGGAATCGGCCTGCGATTCCCGACGCCCAGGGCGTCTCCTGCGCAGTTACGATACCTAGATTAGAATTATGCGGTGCCCTACTCGGGAGTCGCCTTTGTGACAGGGTCACGAAAGCTTTACGTTGCAATGTTAGTAGGTACCTATGTATATTGGACTGATTCACAAATAGTATTGTCATGGTTAAAAACAACTACACCTGCGAAAAAAAACTTTTGTTTTGAATCGTATTTCAGAAATGACTGATTTGTCTCGTCGTGGAGTATAGAGATATGTTCCGTCTACTCTGAATCCGGCAGACCTAGCATCACGAGGTCTTTTACCGGAACAATAACCTGAAGCCAAGTTATGGTGGAACGGGCCGTCCTTCCTGCTCTGCGATGAATGAGATTGGCCTTCTCAGTCATTCAAGTTGGGCGTAGATTTACCAGAAATTAACGTAGCAACCGTAACACTAAAGCAATCTGACAAAGATATTATAGACATGAAAAGATTTTCAAAGTTTAACATACTGAGAAGAACAGTTGCTTTCGTGATAAGGTTTATACATAATTGTAAATATTGTAATAATAAGATGCAAGGTTTATTAAAAGTAATGGAATTGCAAACAGCTGACATCAAATTAATTTCCCTAGCACAATTCAGGTCATTTGAAAATTAAATTAAATCCTTAAAAAATGGCACTACCATTAATATTAAGTCAAAAATTCTGAGCTCAAATCCATATCTTAATGCAGATGATGTTATGCGTGTGGGAGGCAGGCTAGATAATTCTACGTATGATTACAATTGAAAACATCCCGTGATTGTTGATTCAAAACACTACTTAACAAAACTTTTATTTCAACAACTTTCATTTACAGTTGTTGCATGCAGGTCCGCAGCTACTTACTTTCAAGCATACGCGAAATGTATTGCCCAGTAGGAAGAAGACATGCAGCACGGCAGACTTACCGAAAATGTGTGACATGTAGACGCGTGAAAGGAGAAGATGCTGGCCAGATCATGGGAGGTTTGCCATCTCAGCGTATAACACCAGGGTATCCATTTCAGATTGTAGGAACAGATTATGCTGGCCCCTTTTATATTATAAGTACCTATAAACATTGATTCCCATAGTAATTTTATCATGTACAAGTTAATATTCATAGAAATGTACGTGTTTTTGTACTTTTAGTGCGCGTAAACTGTAATTTGTGGTCATACAGTTCATATATTCCTGCGTTTTTTTCGCTGACAAGACAAAAGAACAAGCGTTAAGTAAACTGCGGTAACATTTCCGCCCTCGTTAGCGTGGCACAGAGTATAGAGGGAGTGTAATAAAACTAAGTTTAAAAAATTTACATCCGATCGCCTTATCTCGCCGCCTCTCCGACATAATGAAACAGTTTAATTATCCTCCTTCAGCGACCGCTCTCCCCACGAGCAGTTGAGGCGGGGGGCGGGGGGAGGGAGCCTGGGGGTGGCGGGGGCCAGGCGGCGCGCTGACCCGGAAATGATGCGGCTCCCGGCCGGATATTAATTTCTCCACTCGAACGCACTTCGCGCAGGTGACGAACACCGGAACGCTTTTGAGCTAATTTTCATTTATACGCGCTTTGTTTCAGGGTCGTTTGTCACTGCCACTGCGCAGAGTACTTACCAAATAGCAGTATTTCATATAGGTACCACCAACGACTAGCGACCAAAGTTTCGGGTTCAATTAAAGCATAATGAAAGTAACGGAACAGTGACCGGTCATGAGTCGGGTTCAATAATTCCATTTCCTGATAAATTGTACGTGAGAGCATTACATTAACAATACAGCGAACATTACGCACACTCAGCGATTATACTAATGCAAGGCAAACACATAGTGGAATTACAACGGATGATTGTTAGGCTAAGTACATACGGTACGTCATTAGCGCGCTGCTAGGAGCGGAGCGCGCGCTCGGACCGAGCGTTCCGGTCGCTCGTAATTAAAATTAAACTAGACGACACTCGCGTGATGCATCACTTACGTAATTGTTCGCTTGCACTGTTTGATACTCATGTTTCTTAAGCATGGCTTTTATTAAAAAACGTTTTCCCTGAAATGTAGGAATGCACTTTAACGATCATGAGGGAGTTCATACTCCGACTCGCACTTGGCTGATTTTCGGGTGGCACTGACCACAACCTTTTTTTAGGGCTGGGTCAATTATGCCATCAGTTAGTTACATTCGATTCTTCACACATCCTCATTTATCACTTTCGTTATCGAATATTATTTGTATTTATGTACGTAAGAAAAATACTACATATTTTTAATAAAAATAAGTGATAGACATAATTTTAATACAAAAAATAAAGATAAAATATATCAACCATTTTTCAGATTAGCTAAAGTACATACATCTTTTATGGGGTACTGTGTTAAATGTTACAACACATTTTAAAAGAGTAACGGTGGAGTTTCATGCTCATTCTTCTCCATACGAAACTACCTTTTGGAAGGGGCGACTAGAATCAATTCTATTTTAATGTAAATGTTGACGTTCAAAAGTGCCTTTTATGTGCCTATTTGACTTTGATTTATACTTTTGCGTATTAACTCGAAAATGTTGATTTTAGTAAGTCGATTTTAAGCCGTGAGCTAATAATAATAATCTATTGACATAGTTATTTAATCACTGAAGGCTATGCGAGCTTAGCGTTAATCTCTAATTCAATTGGTGCGCTCCAGAAAATAATTAATCAATGGCTGCTACTTGATAACTCGATTTGCATTTTAGAAACATAGTTTTATACGGTTTAAAAACTACCCGGTTTAAGATATTTTAAGTAAATTCGATTGAAAATTGTCACCATAGATATTTTGATAATGAAATTCTAAATTGGATTTTAAAAGTTTAATCAAGTTGAAATAGTATATTTTTATCTTACAAACATTTACACCTCAATGAGTAGGCAAGTAGAGTAGATTTACTAGTAACGTATTTAGAATTTTTATTCTTGTATCCTATATATTTGGAACATTTGTTTGTGTCACACCCACGTTAGGTGGCTAACAGGGAATATAATAAATATTTACATATAAAACAAGTTTTTCTGTGAGCGTGTAAATCTTTCCCGCTCTCGCGATGAGCGATCAATTCTTCATCCTCGTTCAGTAATATATTCAGAGAAACAACCAGAGCGAGGGAGCAGTTCCTTCATCAAGATAAACCGTCACGTAATAAATAAAGCGAGGCAACGTCTATATGTACGAGATATACGAGGAGGCGGCGGCGGCCGCGGCGGTCAGCAATCCTGCGGCAAATACAACTTAGATAGTTTGTGTGTCCGAGCGTACCGCCGTGCCGCACGGTGGGCTGCGATCGCGAAGTACGGACCTAGGAAAGAAAAGAAGAACTAATAGGAGTCAATTTAATTATTCTATCATTTTTATTAAGTGATAAAGCGCGATTTTTTTGTTTTGTTTTAACTACATATTTTTGTTTTTACTTTTTAGTTTAGTATATTCTTCATTTAGTTAATAAGTCTAAAGTCAACGAAGTAATGACTTGGGCAGTTTACTAGGAGCCACTGAAGAGTTCCATTATCCACCTCCTGGCTCAATCATCAGATCAGCCCCAAGATACCAAATTATAGCTTTTTCATCAGATACTTAAAAAGTAACATTTCGATACGGCAATTAGAAGTAGGTTCAAACTGACTTCTAAAATGTAATAACATTATTTGTTAGCTAGTTACATCATGTGAAGCTAATAAAAGCGTGTTCAAAAGAAATCTCAATTTGCAGGATGACGCTTTAGGCTGTTTTTGTCTCTTAAATTGACGAAGTGGCAATATAATACGCTTCGGAAAAGAACACAATTATTATATTTTTTTTGAAGTAAAACTTCTTTAGGCACGCTTGGCTTGGGGAGTAAGCTGGCGAATGCATGACGAGAGCGTTACGAAAAGTGTGATCGGGCGAGGCGAACGCATATGGATGGAGCTAAAGAAGTTTTACTTCAGTTGTGTGGTCTAAAGCACACTCGTTTTTTAATATCTCCAGTATCGCAAAATATCGCAGTACCAGATTATATGCTAGAATAGGCTAATAATTTTTCGTAAAACTCAAGGTATCTCAAAAACGGTTTAGACCCGACCGGTGAGGCTCTAAACCGTTTTTGAGATTCCTTGAGTTTTACGAGATACAAATGAATTTATGATTTTCTCCATACATTTAAAAAATAAGTAATTAGTAACTATTTTATTTCACTATTAAAAGATGCCTCCTTTTTACTATAGTCTTGTTTTTAATGGTCGAATCGAAATATGTCATTGGTTTGTTTTAAACAATAATATTTTATGAATCCTTAGGGATTAACCCGGATTAACCGTAGTGGACATAGGTCCAGTACGGTTAATTGTCAGCCCACCGTGCGCCGCCATCACTCGCACCCCGCGCCCGCGCCCCGCGCCCCCTTCAGCAAGCGAAGCGAGCGCTAACTTATCTGTGTGCACTAGCCTTTACTGCCTCGGAATTTTCATTGCTCTAGGTATAGAATACTAAGTGAAAGGAAGCGCTATTAGACGCATCGGAAAGTCTTACACATGAATGTATTTTGTGTATACCTTTATGATGTGTAATCTATTAAAGTTTACAAGAAAGGTTCAGTGCGTTAAAAAACTTATGAGGCAGACAACAGCTAAAGCGCGGTCACTGTCAGACTGCATAGAAAAGAAAGAGAAGTGCGATGACACAAAGCTGGTAATTTATTGCAAAATATGAAACAATTTTCAATTTACAAACAATCTATTTATTGGACTAATAAATGAAAACACTATCTCGTTATTATGTTGCATAATGAACAATCTGAAAAAAAAAGAATGATTGCATGTATAGAATGATTAAAAATGATTAAAAGAATGATTGCATGTTTTCAGTAAATAAAATAAATTTTTAGAGGTATCTTCGTGATTTTTTTCTATCGTACCAAATTACTTAGTTGTATTATGTTTTCAACACATTATCTAACTAGCATATGTCCTGAAGAATGTCATATATTTTTCTGATTTTGTTTACTGCAGTGAATCATATACTTTTAGGCATTATAAAAGCGTTAGCGTTAGCGTTGCGTTTAGGTCATGTAGTCCCGTCTCGTAGTCGATGCTACGTCTCGTAGCTGGCGTCCCTCAACTATTCCATACAGACATATGGAGGACTAACGCTGGGGAACGTGCACCTCTTCGTCGCCTTGTTGATTCTTACAACACGCATTTTGTGGAACTGGATATTTTTTGTCTATCTAAGCAATCATTTAAGAAAATGGCTCTGGACATTTTGTTTAGCGAGTATTTTAGTTAAATTAACACAACAATATTATTGTGGCAGCGACTATTGTTTTATTTTTCTTTTTTATGTCTTTAGCACTTCTAACCTTTAGATAAAACGTGGACAATGGTGTGGATTACGTGCTTGTTAAATCTTAGTTTAAGTTTTTTTCTGTATTTTGTAGCATGTAACTGTTTTTGTCCCAAATAAATAAATAAATAAATGTCTTCCGTCTCGTAGTTGATGCTACGTCTCGTAGCTGGCGCAGATGTTTTTAAGTCTCGTAGTCGATGGTAAACCTCGTATCTCACATAAAAAAAAAAAAAAAATTTTGTTGAATACCCATAGTGATAAATATATCCGGTATTGATTACCATTTCATCCGTTGGTAAAGTTATTCAGTGACACATTTCAGGTGTCCATTCTGAAGGGTCTGACGCGACGGGCTCCTATCGTAATGATTAGGCACGCGTCCACCCCTCGCGCAACGTAAATAATTGAAATGAAAAACGTTGACGCGCTTATAGAACACCTCGCCTCTGCGATGTTAACGTTTTTATTATTAGAACATCAAATAAAAGGAACGGAAGTATCCAAACGCGTAAGAAATGAATACAAAACATTTCTTTACAACTGTTTGGTTACTCTATAGAGGTACGAGGAACAGGGTGTAAAGTTGACTCATACCTCCATAGAAAAGGCAGGATCCTCCGACCAGTCGGGTGTCGTGTCTGGTGGGCAACTGCCCAACGATTAATGTCGGGAAGTTGTACATAATATGCTAGTCGCGCGGTAACCTCTGCTTGCGCGATGCAGGATTTCCGTGATGTCAGTATGACGCGCAGCTCGCATGTGGCGTTGTAGAGACCGCTACAACTCTTTTGAAAGACAATTGAAAGTAATTGAAGAAAAGGTTTTTGATTAAAAAAATACTAGTATCACACAAGTGTGCCCGCTCTTATAATAATTATAATAATATGTAGCTATTTATATTCGATTGACATTAAAAATCATGCAATAAGTAGGACTTAGACAATATACATATTTTAAAATAATTAATGCTAGCTATCGCTTGCCACCTCGCGCCGACGCCTTGCTCTCTCAGTTATCATGACATCTCACAACTCCTTGAGAACTGCGGTGTACTTCCTTCACACGCGGCGCCGCGCGCCGGTGAGCAGCTCGTGAACATTGCAAACTCCTGCCAATCCACAAGTACCTACACATGCAACGCTATTGAGCCTTCTCTAATGACCCTTCTGTTACTCGTCTTCAAATATGTGTGAATTATTATCTAACATAATAGTGCTCTTATTATTTAGTAGTAAAGCTTAAGCTGCTTAGTCGCACACCGAATTAATACAAGCACCTAATTCATATCTTTTATTTCATACACATTATAATCTCGTTAACATTTGAATTTGAATACACCTACTACTGACCGACTTTGAATACCTTTTGCCATGTAAACAGTAAGTCCTAACTAAAGCGGATTCTGTAGGTACCAGTGAGCTCGTACTATATATTCTGTAGGTAAGTGAGCTCGTACTATTTGTCTTACGAGAAAAAACTCAACCCTTTTTGCACATGACTACCGCTGGAATATATTATTACCTCGCATTAGTTTGTATTGCTCCACTGTTTCTGACTAAATCTATGTAAAACGAGCACCTCATCTTATAGGGTAGAAGTGGTTTGTTTGTCTGTGAAATTTGTTTTTACTTTGAATTTTATTATCATTATAGAATAGAATAATATGATATTTATAATTCATTTCATTCATAAAATCTACAAATTATACCCATTTTGTGAAAATGTTTGACGCCAATTTAAAGCACACCGCTTTATATTAAAATCTGTAGGTCGGTAAATATAATAAAAATCAGGTTAGCCAATTGTAGGTGTCAGCTCCATTGGTATGAAATAGTTATGTAACTTTAAGTTAAGTTTAAAATATTGTATTTCAAAGGACTCCGCGGCTAACAGCTAGTGTTTAATAAGCTAACGATGTTGTTGAGCCGCGCCCAGCGCCGGCGGCGCTCGGCCGCGGCCGGTGCCACCGCACCGCTCGCAAGTGCTACTGGGTCCGTTTCATTATGTTGATGTTGGTAATAGATTGTTCTCTGCGGTCGACTGCGCGGTAATCTGCACATTGTATACATTACGTGCTCGCTAATTAAGTCCCTCTACTTTAGGAGCTATAATGAGCTACACTACGATGCTCATTTGTTACAGCGGTTGCACTTTTTGAAGTAAAACTTCTTTAGGCACGCTTGGCTTGGGGAGTAAGCTGGCGAATGCATGACGAGAGCGTTACGAAAAGTGTGATCGGGCGAGGCGAACGCATATGGATGGAGCTAAAGAAGTTTTACTACAGTTGTGTGGTCTAAAGCACACTCGTTTTTTTTTCTTTAGATTTGGGTTTTTCCGGTTTTTAATATCCAATAAACTTAGTCCTTCTAATACGGTTGTGTTAAAACTGGATTTTGCTCTACGAGGCACATTTTCACAAGGTGGCACTCTTTGAAAACAGTTTAAACTTTTACTGTTTGTTTGAGTTATAAAAGTTTGCGCTATCTTTCCGAGACTTGCATTATGTAAAGTAGCGACCATCGCGGTCAGATGACCGACACTCCAATAATCTCGCGCTATTCCAATGAATGTTTTAAAGCTCCCGCTAGTCAATTGATGTAATAAAGTTTTATTTTTACCAAAACCAGTCCATATCACATAAAATAGCAGTAAAAACCATCTGTAGCCTTAGCGTCAATGTTCAGCAAATATAGTTTACAGATTATCAACCGATCGTTGGCATTGCAGCAATCAGTTACAGGCGGCTGTATTTTAATTAATGTCTCTTATTTACTGTTCCATTGCCCAATTTTTTGTGATTTGTCCAAGGCGTTCGATTGCGTTCTTCATGAAACGCTAATCAGGAAACTCCGCCACTACGGGATCCGGTACACCGCTCTGGATCTTCTTACTTCATACTTGAATAATAGGGTTCAGAGCGTTGACGTTAATGGTAAAAGATCTCCCGGATCTATAGTAACAACGGGAGTCCCACAGGGCTCAATTCTTGGTCCTTTTTTGTTTCTTATTTATATTAATGACTTGCCTTACCTCATAAAGGATAATCATGATATAGTGTTGTTTGCGGACGATACTTCACTTTTGTTTAAACTTAAACGTCAGCAGCTGGTTACTGACGATGTAAATAGCGCGATCTCAAAAGTAGTTCACTGGTTCAATGTTAATAATTAACTACTTAATGAAAAAAAAACCAAATGCATTAAGTTTACGCTGCCTCACGTTAGACAGGTGTTAACTAATGTATTGATAAAGGGCAGAGAATTGAATCCTGAAGATAGCACAGTATTCTTGGGCTTAACTTTGGATGCTAAGCTTCAGTGGGGCCCACACATAGATAAATTATCAAAAAAGCTTAGCTCCGCAGCATACGCTGTTAGAAAAATTCGTAATTTAACTGACATAGAGACAGCCCGTTTAGTGTACTTTAGCTATTTTCATAGTGTAATGTCGTATGGTATTCTGTTGTGGGGAAATGCCGCCGACATTCAGACTATCTTTAATTTGCAGAAAAGAGCTGTTCGATCAATTTATAAGTTAAGCCCGAGACACACTCTCAGAGAGAAATTTAAGGAGATTAATGTAATGACTGTGCCTTCACAGTATATTTTTGAAAATCTTTTATATGCCCATAAAAATATAAACTTGTTTAAAAAATACAGTGATATCCATAATATAAATACTAGGAACAAACACAGCTTCGTTGTACCTACAACAAGGCTCAAGAAAATAGGTGGCTCGTTCAGATGTCAATGTATACGTTTTTATAATAAACTTCCAAGCCACGTTCAAGATCTAAGCCTTAATAAATTCAAATCATTCATTAAACGTAAGTTGTGCCAGAAAGGCTTTTATACCGTTAAGGATTATATTGAGGACAAAAAGGCTTGGGATTGAGTTGTTCCAATTTTCTGCATACTGAATGTTTTCTTTTATTTCTGTTACATACACTGATAAATTGATAATTATTATAACAGAACGACTTGAATACTTACCTTGAGAAGTACAATTTATTGTTTTAATAATATTGTGAATTTGAGGACTATGTGGGTCATTGTTTCAGTTTTAATCATGATCTGGCAGTTTAAGTAGTTCATGCGGCCTACCCAAATGTCCTTTCTTTGGTATTGTTCGTCGAATCGTTGAGCTCCTAAAGTTCTGAGTTGAGCTGCACGGTTACTGACAAATGCGTGCACTGACTGGACAGGTCCTCTTAATCTGCGTGGTTCTTTCCTCAGAAGACCATTTCAGATACTAATCTACATGGTCCTCAAAGATTATGTTCGAATATTTATATACACATTGACATTGATGAATTTTATACATACAATGACATGAGTAATTACTTTGTAAAGTATTATATTATTTAAATTATTGTGAATGTGAAGATTATGTGGATTATTACTTTTTTTATTTTATTTCTTAGTTAGTTTCACGATCTGGCAGCTTGAGTAATTTATGCGGCCTACCCAAATGTCCTTTCTTTGGTATTGTTCGTCGAATCGTTGTGCTCCTTAAGTTCTCAGTTGAGCGGCAAGATTACTGACAAATGCGTGCACTGACTGGACAGGTCCGCTCAATCTGTATGGTTTTTCCTCAAAAGACCGTTTCAGACACCAATCTACATGGTCTTCACATGATCTGACCAAGATTATGTCTGGACTTTAAAAGAGACTGTGCCCTCTGAGTTTGTTTCGGCCTTTCTTCTCAGAGTAGTCAGTTATGAAACGCCGACCTCATCTAGTTTTAAAAATATGATTGACGTGTAAAAGTGTTTGTAACAAACCTACTTACAGAAATAAAATCATTTATCAATAAAATTACATCGTTCCACCCTTAAACTGAATATCTTTTTAATGGTCTCAATTAGATCTCGTCAATGACGCGATATTCGCGTTTTATTAGGCCAACTTTTGTTGGGCAAAGTTTTATTTGTATCACTTTGTCGCGTTGCAAACAGCAGCGACTTAATAAAAGCTTGATTTAATTATGAGCTGGAGCTTCTCCGTCGACTGCCGCTACTCGCTCCCGGCTGCGCTTCATATCTGACGCGATGTCACTGCACAATACTTTTTCATCATTTCATTTAATTTATTTATTGCATTCCATATTGTAAAAAAAGATGTTACAAAAGGCTTCCGTCTTGTAGTCGATGCTACGTCTTGTAGCTGGTGCAGACGTTTCAAGTACTCTGTGCGTTTCAACGTCTCGAAGTCGATGCTACGCCTGGTAGCTGGTGCAGACGTTTCAAGTACTCTGTGCGTTTCAACGTCTCGTAGTCGATGCTACGTCTGGTAGCTGGTGCAGACGTTTCCAGTACTCTGTGCGTTTCAACGTCCCGTAGTCGATGCTACGCCTGGTAGCTGGTGCAGACGTTTCAAGTACTCTGTGCGTTTCAACGTCTCGTAGTCGATGCTACGCCTGGTAGCTGGTGCAGACGTTTCAAGTACTCTGTGCGTTTCAACGTCTCGTAGTCGATGCTACGCCTGGTACCTGGTGCAGACGTTTCAAGTACTCTGTGCGTTTCAACGTCTCGTAGTCGATGCTACGTCTGGTAGCTGGTGCAGACGTTTCAAGTACTCTGTGCGCTTCAACGTCTCGTAGTCGATGCTACGCCTGGTAGCTGGTGCAGACGTTTCAAGTACTCTGTGCGTTTCAACGTCTCGTAGTCGATGCTACGCCTGGTAGCTGGTGCAGACGTTTCAAGTACTCCGTGCGTTTCAACGTCCCGTAGTCGATGCTACGCCTGGTCGCTGGTGTAGACGTTTCAAGTACTCTGTGCGTTTCAACGTCTCGTAGTCGATGCTACGCCTGGTAGCTGGTGCAGAAGACGTTTCAAGTACTCTGTGCGTTTCAACGTCTCGTAGTCGATGCAACGCCTGGTAGCTGGTGCAGACGTTTCAAGTACTCTGTGCGTTTCAGCGTCTCGTAGTCGATGCTACGCCTGGTAGCTGGTGCAGACGTTTCAAGTACTCTGTGCGTTTCAACGTCTCGTAGTCGATGCTACGCCTGGTAGCTGGTGCAGACGTTTCAAGTACTCTGTGCGTTTCAACGTCTCGTAGTCGATGCTACGTCTCGTATCTCACATAAAAAAAATACTTTTATTGATAAGTGTCGGTGCATCTGTGCTGTTTCCCCACAATACCACGCCGTAACTGAGCCACGCATATGTGTAGGCATAATAGGTAACAAGTGCACTTTAAAAGGTTAGTAGTTTTTTTAACTTCACGAAGGGCATATGAAAATTTGGATAGTTTTGATCTAATCTTTTAGATGTGAGATTTCCAATTAATGTTTGTATTTATGGACAGGCAAATAGAGTAAATTCTTGAACAACTTCTATTGTAGTGTAATTTTTCATCCGCTATTTTACCTTCTTCTGGGATGATTTTTCAAAAACGCTGATACATGTAACTAATAATTACCAACCAAAAGGCTAAATAAAAACGCTGATACATGTAACTATTAATTACCAACCAAAAGGCTAAATAAAAACGCTGATACATGTAACTATTAATTACCAACCAAAAGGCTAAATAAAAACGCTGATACATGTAACTATTAATTACCAACCAAAAGGCTAAATAAAAACGCTGATACATGTAACTATTAATTACCAACCAAAAGGCTAAATAAAAACGTTGATACATGTAACTATTAATTACCAACCAAAAGGCTAAATAAAAACGCTGATACATGGAACTATTAATGACCAACCAAAAGGCTAAATACAAATTTTCATGGTTTGAACTACAAAGATAACGGGTTTGCCACTTGGCAAACATGCAACTGCATGCATGGGGATGCAAGTATGTACTTGCATCTCCTATTTTACGCCCTCAGGGGCTGATTTCTAAGAAACACTGAAACACGTAGTTTTTCATTTCTAACCAGAATGTTAAACACCAATTTTCATGGTTTATAAACATGACATGGTTCATAATTAACGATTTTCCATACAAACTTTCATCCCCTATTTAACTCCTTTGGGGATTGAATTTCAAAAAATCCTTCCTTATTCCATGTCTACATTGTAAAGGAAACCTTTGTGCAAAATTTCAGCGTTCTAAGCCTGGAAGGTGTAGACTGGGCGTTGATGAGTCAGTCAGTCATTCATGCCTTTTTTTTATTTATATAGATTAATTCAGAATTTTGTCACAACAGTGGTCAGTTTAATTTGTTAGGAAGCTCAGTACGAATTTCCTATAATCACGTTCCTCTGTAGACAGTTTCACTAAACTCGCTACGTCGGAACGTCTGCTAATCGCACAGCTGCTAGCAACAACAATAATTACTGTGGTTAGGCGAGTTAACACGAGCGGACGTGCCGCGCCCCCAACCATTCGCGGTAAGCGCGTCACGTGCCGCACTCCTTATTTAATTTCTAATGGTGGGAACTTGAGGCGAGACGTACCGCTCAGTAAGCGCACAACTAAACAAACTTGTCTAGTTGTAGCGGGCGCTGGTGCAACTGCACCAGCGCCCGCTACAACTACCGAAGAAACAACATTATATTCATTTAAGGAAAAATCTGGAGCCGGACGTGTAACTACAAAATAAGTGTTAACACTGCAACGCACAACGCAATCACTTATACACACTTATCACTTACTTTTTACTATTAGTGTTGATAATAAAGTTGCAGCGTACTTCGAGCTGATCAAAAGAATAGCGACGTTCTTTTAACTTTGTGCTTCTAATAATACCTTATGTACAGACAACGTGACATATTTTCGCGTGATTTATAGATGAAGATATTGTATTCATAAAGCTTATATGACACTAATATTTACTGTATAAAGTATTATATTATTTTAAATTATTGTGAATATGAGGACTATGTGTGTTTTTGTTGCAGTTTTAATCATGTTCTGGCAGATTGAGTAGCTGATGCGGCCTACCCAAATGTCCTTTCTTTGGTATTGTTCGTCGAATCGTTGAGCTCCTTAAGTTCTGAGTTGAGCTACACGGGTACTGACAAATGCGTGCACTGACTGGACAGGTCCACTCAATCTGTGTGGTTCTTTCCTCAAAAGACCATTTCAGACACAAATCTACATGGTCCTCAAAGATTGTTATAATATTATTCTAATTATTGTGAATGTGAGAACTATGTCGATCATTGATTTATTTATATTTATTTTTGTACTTTTCTCAACGTAATCATGATCTGGCAGTTTGAGTAATTTATGCGGCCTACTCAAATGTCCTTTCTTTGGTATTGTTCGTCGAATCATTGAGCTCCTTGAGTCTAAGTTGAGCTGCACGATTACTGATAATTGCGTGCACTGACTGGACAGGTCCACTCAATCTGTGTGGTTCTTTCCTCAAAAGACCATTGCAGACACCGATCTACATAGCTTTCACATGACCTGACCAAGATTTTGTCTCGACTTTAAAAGAGACTGTGACCTCTGAGTTTGTTTCGGCCTTTCTTCTCAGAGTAGTCAGATAGGAAACGCCGACCCCATCTAGTTTAAAAAAAATATGATTGACGTGTAAAAGTGTTTGTTCAAACCTACTTACAGAAATAAAATCATTTATCATTTATAACAAAAATGTAAGATTTTTACAAAAAGACTTTCATTGTTTCAATGAGTTTAGACTCTGTTCGTCTCGAGGACTATCGTAATGACGCGATAAATAAGAGATTTAGTTTAGGTTTACAGTACTTTTGTTGGAATATAACAAAATATATCCGTCCCACTTAAGTAGTTTGAGAGTCTTTAACTCTTTAATACATATTTACATTGTGCATAACTTTAATATAGTTTAGACGTTAGTGTTCCGTCTGGAGCAAGCGAGAGTGCACACACACCTCTCCTGCCAAATAAATATAATAAATTAATCAGTTGAAATTATAACTGTGTCTTTCATTGGTTCTCAAAACCCAACAGGTTATGGGCCCAGTGATTTAGACTAAATAACATTCTGAATAACTTTTATTGATTCTTTTAGTGATTTAATAAAATGGATAAACTTAAAATGAAAAGAAATCTTAAACCGTTTGACGGGGACAAATATAATGTGTGGAATCTTAGAATATGTAATCTATTAAATGAACTTGAAGTGCTTAATATAATTGATGAAGAAACTCCTAAAGAACCGGACAGTGAGTGGAACAAAAGACAGAGAATCGCTAAGAATACCATAATAGAGTATCTATCAGATTCATTGCTGGGACTTACAAGTGAAGAAAATACTGCGAAGGACATTTTCTTGAAACTGGATTCCATCTACGAAAGGAAAAGCGTAGCGACTCAACTAGCTTTGAGGAAAAGGTTGTTGAATTTTAAGCTACAAGGAGAAAACCCCTTAACAAACCACTTCCAAGAATTCGACGACTTGTTAATCGAATTAATCGCTGCAGGTGCAAAATTAGAAGAAGTAGATAAGACTTCTTGATCACGAAATAAAATGAATCAATGAAAGGCGCGATACGAGCATGAAAGTTCTTCAGGCGGAAACTACAAGTACAACAAAACCTAAAACTCAAGACCGACACAATTATAGAAATTCAAACATGCGACGGAACTTAAATCGAGGACAGTTTTATAAATCCTCGTTCAAGCCGAAAAATGATAGACTGAAACATATAAAATGTCATTGTTGCGGAAGGAATGGTCATGTACAAAAGAACTGTTATTATAACAAGCAGGTGAAACAACGTCTCAAAAACAACAGAACAGTTCAAACTGTAAATATTACAGATACTGAAAATCCTAATATCTCGGGATTTGCTTTTATGGTCGGAGGCTGTGGAAATGAATGTGAAGATCAAAACGAGATTACATTTATTTTGGACTCGGGTGCCTCAGATCATTTAATTAATAGAGAAGATCAGGCACAAAACTTCATGGAACTGCAAAAACCAATAGACATCTCAGTTGCTAAAAATTGAACATTTATAAGAGCAACAAAGAAGGGCAATATTCCAGTAACCAGCCACTTAGGTATAAAGGGAATGCTACAGGATGTACTTTTCTGTTCCGAAATTCCTTACAACTTGCTCTCTGCAAAGAAAATGCAACAAGCTGGAATGACCATTGTTTTTGGCAATAACGGTGGTGTGCAAATATACAACGAGGGTAAGATGGTAACAGAGGGTAAGTCTTTGAACAATTTAATTGGTATAAGTTTCATACTTGAAAAATGTGCTTTAAATGCTAGAAGCTCATCAAATAGGGTCGTAAACAATAATATCTATGAATTATGGCATCAAAGGCTTGGTCACATTGGCAAATCTAAGTTTGTGCAAATCAAAAGCAAACAATTTTATTCTGATAATGAACTAATAAATCATGTGACACCAAATGATAAGTCAATGAGATGATGTGAAGCTTGTATAAACGGAAAACAAGCATGTTTGCCATTTAATAAATCAAAGTCAAAAATTATAAAACGACCTCTATTTAATGTGCATACTGATGTGTGTGGTCCCATAACTCCTTCAACACTTGACGACAAAAACTATTTTGTAATTTTTGTCGATGAATACACACACTACTGTGCCACATACTTAGTAGCTCATAAATCAGACGTTTTTGCCACGTTTCGATATTACGTTGCAAAGTGTGAAGTTCATTTCGGTTCGAGAATTGTCAATTTGTATTGTGATAATGGTGGTGAATATTTATCAAGTGAAATGAAAGAGTACTGTGTGCAAAAAGGTATTAGTTACCACTTAACAGTGCCGCATACCCCTGCTTTGAACGGTATTGCTGAAAGAATGATAAGAACTATAACAGACCGTAGTCGAGCCATGGTATCTGGCGCTAAACATTCTGGGGTGAGGCTGTGTTGACAGCAACATATTTAATAAATATCTGCCCTACAAAAGCACTGAAAACAGCTAACACACCATTTGAATTGTGGCATAATAAAAAACCACAAATTAAATATTTAAAGGTTTTCGGTTCAACTGTTTATTTTGTAAATAAAACTAGGAAAACCAAATTCGATGAAAAATCCTTAAAAGGGATATTAATTGGTTATGAACCGAATGGTTATAAGCTGTGGGATGTGGTAGACAAAAAGTTTGTAAAAGTCAGAGATGTGATAGTTGATGAGATTAATTTCTTGTTGAACAGACCATTGAAATCTGACAGAGTATTGCCTGAAAATTGTAATAACTCTGATAACGTTGACAGATACAACGTAGAGAAAATGTGTAAACAAACTGAGAAAATACCAGTACCATTAGGTCCACCACCTAATAAATCTGTAAGTGAAACAGATATGCATCAAAACAGTTCTTCATTTCAAAATAGGTTGACTTTATCTCGAAATGAACAGACTTCATATGGTCAAAGAAAAAGTGAGAGAATTAAAAATATGCCTACCGTATCTTATGACGAAAATGAAGATGATATTTCTGTGAACTATTTGACGTACGCTAAATCTTTAGTATTGTCACGTAGATCCTAACGCCATCTGTTATCGAATAGAAGAACTACACGTTAGACGCTGACGCCATCTGTTATCGAATAGCCGAACTACACTGGACCGTTCCCGTAAGTACTAGAATGTTCTGGTATTATGCTAGAACATTCTAGTAACTTACACTCGTCATATAAATAAGGGGTTGACAGCATTGTAGGACAGTTCAGCTTAGAATGCGAAACAGTGAAGAACAGCCAATAACAGTAAAAGTGGACTAATAGTGAACTACAAGTGATTGTGTTTAAAGTTTCTGATTACTGTATTTGTGATTTTTAATTATAGTGTGTTTTTCGTGTAAATTGGTATAAATTTATTTATCCCGAACCCCAGCTCGTAACATTTGGTGTCAGAAGTGGGATAAATTATGCCAGTTGTTCCGAAGGACGACACGGAGGGTATCCGTACCCGGAGTCAGCGCCAGCAGGAGGTGGACCAGAGGCGGTTTGAAGGTTCGCCGATACAGACACCTGGTGGTTATCAGCCGACGACGGTGCCAATCTCCGAAGTACCATCTGGAGTTCCTACAGTATCACCAGCCATGGATCTTTCCGCTCTGATGGTGATGCTGCAGGAACAGGCCCGCCGACAGGAGGAACAGGCACGCCGACAGGAGGAACAGGCCCGCCGGCTGGAGGAACAGCTTCAGCGTGACAAGGAGGAACAGGCCCGCCAACAAGAGGAACAGACCCGCCGACAAGAGGAACAGGCCCGCCGACAAGAGGAACAGGCCCGCCGACAAGAGGAACAGGCCCGCCGGCTGGAGGAACAGCTTCAGCGTGACAAGGAGGAACAGGCCCGCCAACAAGAGGAACAGGCCCGCCGACAAGAAGAGCAGATCCTCCTCATTAAAGATTTACGCGCGACGTTTGGCAAGGACATCACAGCCGTGAAGGAGAAGGTTCAGCTGCACGAAAATCGTATCTCCGAGGCCGAAATCCAGATCGCTGACATGAGAAAAGCGTTGGGGAACCTGAAAGCTGGAGACGGGACTGCGACTTCTGTAGTTGCTGCACCTTCGGTGCGCGGGTTTAAAGTGCCACCCTTCGATGGAACATCTTCGTGGTCGGCATACAAAATCCAGTTTGAAGCTGTCAAGGAAGCAAATGGGTGGACAAAAGGGCAGGCCATGACCGCACTTACTTTGGGCCTTCGCGACCAGGCCTTAACCATATTGGAAGCTCTCGGTAAGAATGTGACTTACGAGCAGCTGCTTGAGGCGTTAGAAGCCAGATACGGTGACGCACACTTGGAACACGTATTTCGAGCCCAGTTAAAAGATCGTGTGCAACGCAGTGGTGAAAACCTGCAGCAGTGGGCCCTGGAAATTGAAAAGCTGGTTCGAAAGGCGTACCAGTCTGCGCCTGCACCCATCGAAGGGATTCTGGTTCAAGCATTCATCGATGGTATACGGGACCTGGAAGTTAGAGCTGCTGTTAGACTTGGGCACCATGAGACGCTGAAGGACGCCTTGGCCCATGCATTGGAGGTGGAGGCAGTAAGGCACGATCATCGAGCCCACCGCATCAGGGAGGTTGCGGAGTTACCAGGACGTGACCGCACTAGGTACAGCCCTAGATGCTACACTTGTGGAGAAAAGGGCCACCTCAAGTCGAGTTGCCCCAAGCGAAGCATTGTCCGCGAAGATCACACCCAGGAAAGAAGGGCGGCTGATGTCACCGCCCAGCAGCAGGGAAGAGTAAACGCCAGGACTGCGGGGCGGGTGCTGGCTGGTGTTAAAAGAGCCCCAAGGATTTCGATCTCACAAGCCCATGATGGGAACAGCCTTATCATCAAAGGTGAAGTGAATGGAAGACCATGTAAGCTGACATTGGATACTGGAGCTTCTCGCACGGTTGTCAGTTCCCAACTAGCGAATCATTTTCTTGGGGACTTCTTCGGTAAGCATGACCGCGTAAATTTAGTAACAGCTACCGGTCAGCACATACCCGTCCGAGGAGGGAAAGAGGTGGAGTTAAAACTGGGTAACACAATTTACCGGCATAAGGTCATCATGGCTGACATAGTAGATGACTGCATCCTAGGTTTGGACTTCATGCGACAGCACTGTTGTGAGATCGACGTGAACCAAGGAGTCTTGAAATGTGGTTCAGAAGAAGTGTTCATGGAAGGAGCACCATCGGGCGAAGTGTACTGTTTAAAGTGGATTGTTCTTCCTCCCCGGTCGGAAACAATAGTTCCAGTTAGTCTTCCACATAATTCTGGACAGAAAAATCGATGTATTCTCATTGAAAGATTGGACGAAAACCTTCCATGGAAGATGGCGCGGACCTTGGTTAGGGCAATCAACGTTGCAGCCGTACGCATACTGAACCCAAGTGAAAGGGAACAAGTAATCAAGAAGGGTACGTTGATGGGTACATGTGAAGAAGTGGCTTGGTTGCGTAAATGCCAACATCAGCCTTCTCGGAATAATGTCCAAAGTGCAAGATTTGACATGTCAAATCTTTTGGAAGACTGTCGCAAAGATTTATCGGATGGAGAAATGGAGATGGCTAAGAAGATACTACTTCAGTACGCAGACATTTTCTCTGCAAATGATGCTGACATAGGGAAGACTGGATTGGTTCAGCACAGAATTAATACGGGAAACGAGTTACCAATTCGTCAGCGACCAAGAAGAATACCAGTGGCAAGAGAAAAGGAAATGGATAAGATGATTGAAGACATGGTAAAGGATGGAGTTATAGAGCCTTCATCTAGTCCATGGTGTTCTCCTGTGGTCCTGGTGAAAAAGAAGGATGGCAGCATGCGGTTTTGTGTGGACTATCGTCGACTGAATGACGTTACAAAGAAAGACAGCTATCCACTACCCAGGATCGACGACACATTGGACACGCTGTCAGGAATGAAGTGGTTTACCACGTTAGACCTAAAAAGTGGCTACTGGCAAGTGGAGATAGATCCTAAGGACAAGGAAAAAACCGCATTCTCTACGGGAAAGGGACTATGGCAATTTAACGTCATGCCATTTGGATTGTGCAATGCTCCTGCAACTTTCGAAAGGCTTATGGAGCTAGTACTCACCGGATTAATTGGAGAAGCCTGCCTTGTCTATTTAGATGACATCGTCATCGTAGGCCGCACATTCGAAGACCACCTCCGAAACTTGGAACGTGTACTGTCAAAAATCCGAGGAGCCAATCTTAAGTTAAGTCCGAAAAAGTGCTCATTCTTCAGGAAGCAAGTAAGCTTTTTGGGACACGTGGTCTCGGAAGAGGGAGTACAAACTGATCCAGAGAAAATCGTCGCCGTCAAGGATTGGCCAGTTCCGAAAGACAAGACGCAAGTCAGAGCATTTCTGGGTTTGTGCTCGTACTATCGACGGTTTGTCAAGAATTTTGCTGATATTGCCAAACCTCTACACAAGCTTACTGAAGAGAAGAGACAGTTCTGTTGGGATGAGAGCTGTGACATGGCTTTCCAGGACTTAAAGAAACGTTTGTGCAATACCCCAATTTTGGGCTACCCTGACTCAGAAAATGAATTCATAGTTGACACGGACGCTAGTAATACTGGAATTGGCGGTGTGTTATCCCAACGGAAAGGAGATCATGAAGTTGTGATAGCTTATTTCAGCAAATCTTTATCAAAACCAGAGAGAAATTATTGCGTCACGAGGCGCGAGCTACTTGCTGTAGTGAAGACATTACAGCATTTTAGCAAGTACTTGTTGGGACGTAAATTCCACCTGCGAACTGACCATGCTGCATTGAAGTGGTTGTTGCAGTTTAAGAATCCAGAAGGACAAGTAGCGAGATGGATTGAATTGCTACAAGAATTTGACTTCGCAATTGATCATCGCAGTGGGAAATCCCACGGTAACGCGGACGCTTTATCAAGAAGACCTTGTCCTGAAGACTGCAAGCATTGTATCAGACAAGAAGCTAAGGAAGCGTTACCTGTCAGGATGGTAAGAACGGACCTTAGCGACGAATGGAAGAAAACTCTACAGCATGCTCAGCGAAGCGATACAGATATCAAGCCAATTCTCGAGTGGATTGAAGCTAATGCTCCTAAACCGAAATGGTGTGATGTTGCAACGATGAGTACAACCACAAAGAGTTATTGGGCACAGTGGGAGAGCTTGGTAATCCAGGACGGTGTCTTGTGCCGCAAATGGGAAAATGCTCGAGGGGACAGCTGCCACCTGCAAATGATCGTACCTAAAGCAAAGGTACCAGAGGTTCTACAGCTCTACCACAATGGATGTTCAGGAGGTCATATGGGAGTAAAAAGGACTCTATTGAAGATCAGAGACCGGTTCTACTGGATCCATTGTCGAGAGGATGTTGAGGATTGGTGTCGCAAATGCACTAGTTGTGCTGCGGTAAAAGGACCTCACACACGCAGCAGGGGTGCATTGAAAGTGTACAACGTAGGAGCCCCCTGGGAACGGATAGCACTAGACGTCGCTGGCCCTTTCCCTGAAAGTGAAAGTGGAAACAAATATTTCATGGTTGTCATGGATTACTTCACTAAGTGGCCGGAAGTCTTCGCCATTCCTAATCAAGAAGCTACGACAGTTGCTGATAAATTAGTCCACGAAGTCTTCTGTCGGTTTGGGGTACCTTTAGAAATCCACAGCGATCAAGGACGAAATTTCGAGTCTCAAGTGTTTCAGGAAACATGTCGGGTGATGGGTACTCACAAAACCAGAACTACTTCATACCACCCACAATCTGATGGAATGGTGGAAAGATTTAATCAGACGTTGGAAAGATATCTGGCAAAAGTTGTAGCAAGCAGACAAAAGGATTGGGACAAGCACATACAACCGTTTCTCCTGTCATACCGAAGTGCAGTTCACGAGAGTACGACTGTGACACCAGCCTTCGCGAACTTCGGAAGGGAGTTAAGGCTACCAGCAGATTTAATTACCGGCATCCCCCCTGATACTCCACGCAGTTTAACAGATTATGCGAATGACCTGCGCAACAAGATGAATGACGTATATGAGCATGTCAGACAATCAGGCCAACAGATGTCCGAGAAAATGAAAACTCGTTATGACCGGAAGATGAACAATAGTGGTTTCGACGAAGGTTCGCTAGTATGGTTGCATAACCCAGCCCGCAGCAAAGGGAAGTCCCCTAAGCTACAGGCAAAATGGGACGGACCGTACAGAATCGTGACCAAGATCAACGATGTCACCTACCGAATTCAAAGGAATACGCGAACTACTCCTAAAATTGTTCATGTCGATCGATTGGCACGATATTACGGGAATAATGATGCTCGGGACGAGCATGTCTTAGGAGGGGGCAGTGTCACGTAGATCCTAACGCCATCTGTTATCGAATAGAAGAACTACACGTTAGACGCTGACGCCATCTGTTATCGAATAGCCGAACTACACTGGACCGTTCCCGTAAGTACTAGAATGTTCTGGTATTATGCTAGAACATTCTAGTAACTTACACTCGTCATATAAATAAGGGGTTGACAGCATTGTAGGACAGTTCAGCTTAGAATGCGAAACAGTGAAGAACAGCCAATAACAGTAAAAGTGGACTAATAGTGAACTACAAGTGATTGTGTTTAAAGTTTCTGATTACTGTATTTGTGATTTTTAATTATAGTGTGTTTTTCGTGTAAATTGGTATAAATTTATTTATCCCGAACCCCAGCTCGTAACAGTATGCAAAATACCTACATTCATTTAAAAATGCAGTTTTTACGTCCATGTGGTGGACATGGACGTAAAAACTGCATTTTTAAATGGGAAACTAAAAGAAGAGATATTTATGAAAACTCCTGAAGGAATCCCAAATGCAAATGATTTAGTATGCAAATTGAACAAATCGTTGTATGGATTAAAACAGTCTGCACGCTGTTGGTTCCAAATGTTCGAAAAAGCTTTAATAGAGAAGGGTTTTCGATACTCATCAGCTGATCGTTGTATTTACATTCTAGATGCAGGTGACATTCTTGAAAACCTTTATGTTATACTTTATGTCGACGATCTTGTGATTTCAACGGCTAATATAAATACCATGAATAGTTTTAAAAACTATTTAATGAACAAGTTTAAAATGGTAGACTTAAAGGATATCCGTTGTTTCTTGGGAATCAGAATCGAAAGATGTAACAACAAAGTTACATTAGACCAGAAAATGTACATAGAAACAGTTTTAGAAAAGTTCAACATGATTGATTGTAAATCTGTCAATACACCTTTGGAAACAAAAGTAGATTATACCCAATTGAATTCAAATGAAACAACAGAGGCCCCTTGTAAAAACCTTATCGGGTGCTTGATGTATATAATGGTATGCACTCGTCCTGATTTGAGCTATAGTGTAAACATCTTGAGTAGATTTGCTAACAAAAACAACAGTACACTTTGGTTATATTTAAAAAGGGTTTTACGCTACTTGAAAGGATCAATGGATCTTAAGTTAACTTACGTGCGGAGCGACAATATAAATAATGTATTGACTGGCTTTGTTGATTCTGACTGGGGAAGTGATGAAATAGGCCGCAAAAGTACAACAGGCTATTTGTTTAAATTATTTGAACAATGCACAATATGCTGGAACACAAAGAGGCAACTCACAGTAGCTGCTTCATCCACTGAAGCGGAGTATATGGCTTTGTTTGAAGCTGTTAGAGAGGCCCTGTGGTTAAAATCCTTAGTGACCAGTATTGACATAGAATTACCCAATGCCATTCCTATGTATGAGGACAATAATGGGTGTATAAGCATTGCAAGTAATCTTACGAGTCACAAAAGATCAAAACATATAGACATAAAGTATCACTTTTCAAGAGAACAGGTGGAGAAAAATGTTATTAAAATTATTTATGTTTCCACAGGTAATCAGTTAGCTGACATCCTAACGAAGTCATTACCAACATTGCGTTTTTCAGACATGAAAACGAAACTCGGTTTAATGTAAATATGTAAATATTATCTACCTACTTGTAAACTATAGAGATTTGTATTATAGATAAGAATGACTTGGTCTGATTAGGTTTTCCTGGGTTTTCCCTAATCCGTGCATCGAATGGTGGACCATATTAAAATTGTACTCCCAGATAAGGAAGGTGTGTGATATTTTTATTGTAAATTTTTTTTTTTTTTTTTTTTATTCTTTATTATTAAAAGGGGTTTTTATCCACACGGATATGTCAACCCCATCGTACCTTATTAAACTATTAACTTAAATAGAATAACTACATACTATTATTAAGTACCTAAAAGAAATAAAATCATTGATTGGACTTCTTCACCAGACCACACAACCTCTTTGCAATCGCCGATCCTGGTTTCGCTAAAATGTTCTGAACTAACCCAACGTCCAAAATGTTTAATTCAAAGTCTATAATCAATGATTCCCTTTCATTCTTGCTCTTAACACATTCCATCAACAAATGTTGCACATCTTCAATTTGGTTGCATATTTCACAATTAGGTGATGCGACCTTCCGCATTAGGTAAGCAAACTTTGCTGATGGATAGTGCCCAGAGCGCAGCCTTAGTGCTAATTTAACATAACTCCTGTTTAAATTAATACTCTCAAACCAGGGCACGCGAGGAAGCTCGTTCTGGATTACCTTGTACCAAATCCCTTTCACTTTAGATTTCTCATGGAAATAGTTCCTCCATCTGTCAAAACACAACAATTATTATATATTATAATATATTATTGTAAATATTATTTGATAATTTATTTTGAAAAAGAGGATTTATTTTGAGGGGGCGTGTTGGAATATAACAAAATATATCCGTCCCACTTAAGTAGTTTGAGAGTCTTTAACTCTTTAATACATATTTACATTGTGCATAACTTTAATATAGTTTAGACGTTAGTGTTCTGTCTGGAGCAAGCGAGAGTGCACACACACCTCTCCTGCCAAATAAACATAATAAATTAATCAGTTGAAATTATAACTGTGTCTTTCATTGGTTCTCAAAACCCAACAACTTTAGTCCCAACTGCAATCCCGGGGGACGGCTGGGACTCTATGTTGTATATAAAGCAATAAAATGAAATAATTTGTGAGTCTTAAGAAGAACACAGCAAAGCAATTGACCGATAATAATCATTTGTAATACGAAAATATGTAATTACGAGTAAAATATAAAACAAAGGCGTTTCCATTTTTGGGGCACTCGGTCGTCCGCCTACTGCGTTTAGTCTATCCTAGCGTCTCCGTGATCCCCGATCCATCCATCGAGCCACATTCCAAGCTGCACATTAACTTGATCCCCTAGTCTTCTCATTGTGGGACCCTATATGGGCATTATTCAGCAATTACGTACGTATGCTGTTTACGTAACGCACACAAAAGGTTATATTCAATTTCAACGTACGTTTCATTAATTAATGTCGTCAGTACAGAAAGCAATTCACTTTATGTCAGCAATCAAAGCGTCTACCATCTCGGGGTGTCCACGAGCTTCATAAACTCGGCGATCCACATAAACAATGTTACAACACCACAGAACACGTTCATCGCCAACACAGGCACACATACGCGTTTGGGTTTACTCGTATTACAGAAGAAGTAAGAGGACACAGACGTGTGTCGTGTTTAGGACATGGTGTAAACTAGCGTCACGCCTGTGTGCGTGCACGGAGAGACGACGCCGTCTGCGGCACGCCCGCAGTGCTCACAATGGCACATTCGCCTCTCGGCGTACAGTCGACACTATTATACTCTTTCTCGTTATACCTATCTGAAATGAGTCGCGCTCTCGACGTGTAATTAATTGCACTCCAACTTAAGGCGAGCGAGAGGGGAAGGATCACTCCATGTAATGAGAAGAATTCTCCCACAAGCTCGTATTTACATTTGAGATTACGTTTGCGTGTCTGTCATTCTGTGAGCTATCTACATTCAAATGTATCACGGGAGTGAATAAAGTACTGAAATGGAGAGGAATACAATATGAGTTTCAATTATTGGCAAGTATAATTTTGTCATGAGTAAAAATAATCGAATCATATTACGAAAGACCAGCCAAGTGCGTGTCGAACCACGCACAATGAAGGGTTCCGTAGTTGAGATGAATTTATCACAAGAACAAACTTAATATTCTAGATGAAAAACATGTTCGCCCATACATTCCAACTGCAAGTAAGTTGGTCTAATATTAATCATTAACTTGTATAGCCTACTTAGCTGTGATAGTTTTCCTTTTAACTTCATTACATATGTTTATACATATACAAAATCATCAATCATCAAAAACAAGACCTTTAGATTAATAAACTGTAGGCGAGACATTGCCAATGTAACTTCCCACAACTTTAGAAATGAATCTAGCGTTCAGTATTAATAAACTGTAGGCGAGTCGTCCATGTATTTCATACCATAGTTGAAATATTGGATATTCATTGGACTATTCATCTTAAAAAATCATTCGATTATTCGTTCGTTAGTGCGATCAATTTTAGTTTAATCAACATTAAGTTAGTTAAACAGTAGTTGAGTCGACTAATATGCGTTATGAACATATCTGAATCAACCGTAGTTATCTTGAAAATATAATTTGAATAAACTAAGGTATTATAATACGTAACCCATAGTACTAGTTACTAATAACAAGCTCCGTAGTGAACTGTGATTTGCCGTTTTTTTTTTTGTATGGCATCTCGCAGTTGGCCTTGAGAGGCCGTGACTGCTTAACCGGTCAATCCTGTGGTGCCTTCGAGCTAACTCAAAGCGTCCAGCCAGGGGTATAATATTAATTATAAACTAAGCGACCATCACATACGGGCACCCTCTGTGGGGTACGAACCTCGGCTTAGGGCGTCGCTGGGGCAGGACAGCAACTTGGAGACAGGCTGGATCAAAATGGATTCATTATTATTAGTAGGGGTGTTTAAAACTACTGGCTCAGCTACGCCACCAGCTGGCTCTGCGGATCCGATCAAGGGACAGGGAGGGGAATTTATCGGGGAGGAACGCGGACGCAAAGGACCTCGGCGGCGAGGTCGGAATTTCGATTTGTGTCTGTGTCTGCTGTATACTGTACTGGTGGCCTGGTTCCTGGAGGAGGGTAATGGGGTCGTCAGGGTCGGTCAGTGCGCGCCTTGGACGGCGGATTCTACTGATTCTAGAGGGGACATAACTGGCGGCCTTCACAACCAGAGGGTTACGATGGCTGCTAGCGGTATCAAAAAAACGCTTGCAACCGCGTTTCATGAATTGCTGAATGAACCAGGGGGAACCCGTTATTTTACGTAGAAAACGGTTCTGTAGGGTCATCTTATGGACGTGCCGGGGGTGTGCCTGTGCGAAAACAGCATAGGCGTATGTCATTATAGGTCGGATGCTTGCCGTATAAATGCGCAGTTTGCACCTGAGTGACAATTTACTGCGTGCATTTAAGACGGAATGTAGTCTACCCAGAGCAAAGGTGGCTCGCGAACGAACCACCTTTATGTGCTCTGAGAAAGAGAGACGTCTGTCCTAAGTTAAGCAATTTACCAGCTAGGTACTAGAGTTACTCTGAGAGATTTTTTTAAAGAGATTGGTATTCTCACGGTGGCCTCACAATTCATCTTCGCCAACATCTTATATGTATATAAGGCAAAATATACACATATACACAAAAAACAGTGATATTCATAATATTAGCACTAGAAACAAGGAGAAACTACGTGCTCCCTTTCACCGGCTTCATAAGGTCCATAACTCATTTGTTGGGCTTGGTATAAACTTGTATAACAAGCTTCCCTCTTCTTTGTTAGAATGGCCTTTTAATGCGTTTAAAGCTAAAGTAAAATCCAACCTTTGTTCAAAGGCATACTATTCAATCAACGATTACTTAAACGATAAAAATAGTTGGTCGCTGTGATTAACTCAAGACAATGTTTATGTTCTTTCTCCAAAATTAGTTTAGTATTAGTTTTTATATGAGACAACATCCACACAAGGTCTTCAGGTCCCGAACTAGGCAGAGCCTGTACTACGGTAGCCTGATGACTGATATACATACTTATATACATACACACACCCAGACACAGGTCAAACAGACATGTTCATGCGCACAAATGTTTGACTTGACCGGGGATCGAACCCGGGACCAGCGGCTCAGAAGGCAGGGTCGCTACCAACTGCGCCAACCGGTCAGTCAATTTCAATTCAATTCAATTGTCGGAATCAAGACCCTTGGCATCGAACAAAGGAATATGCGTATGTTCCGACGCTTAACATGGCCTACGGGTAGACGGTGACGCTTTGTTACCTGGAGTCGCGAACCTCCCCTTATTTACCGTTCGCGTATCGTTCTAAAGTTCGCGAGCACATTCGTAAGAAGCTGGCAGTATCATCACAGCGGTAATGTTTTCTCATTGTGTATCCTATTTGTTTTTAACATACTCTTGTATTTATGTACATTTATTTGTGCTTATATTTACATATAATTAGGTATATATATTATATGTATTTATAGACTAAACAAGTCTATACGTGTCTATATATTTAAAATTATTTGATCCTAAATTGTCATTATAAATTGCACCTACCACTGTTTGTCTCTGCATCACCCAAAGGTTGACTGGTAGAAAATGCCTATGGCATTACGTCCGCCTCTGTACATTTGTGTGCTTAAAGTGTTAAATAAATAAATAAATAAATAAATACCGTTATCCGGTTCAGTAAGGCCTTCTTCAATAACAGATGGCCACACCTCTAACCACTCTCTCTAACCACTACCCTAATTCCAAATCATCTGACCACGGGGCTACACCAAGGCATCACGTCTATCCTCGCATTAGAGATCTCACTTAAGAGGAAAGAAGGCTAGCATAATCAGCCAGACCTGAAACAACATCCTCGTGTCAAATTTCAGAACTGAAACCTAGGTTATAAAAACGAGAACTAAGAAAATTGTTAAATACTCACAATGATCGGGTTTAATTGGACTTATATAAAACCCATTGGGTTATTTGGACACAGTCTGGTCATCGCAGAACTGGTCCCTCTCCTAAGCGTGTTCCTCGTAGTCACGCAATGAGAAGAATGGGCAAGAAACTCCACCGTTACTCTTTTAAAATGTGTTACAATATTTTGTATACATTAATTATATAATTATATGTGAAGAAGATCCACCTATAATAAAAATTACCCTACCACAATAGGTAAAAAGAATTTAATAAACGTAGCAATGATAAATAAGTTAATTAAGTGATATATACATGGTGTTTACATATTTACAAACATTGTAAAAGTATACGATTTCCCAAATTATCCAGACAAGTAATATGTCAGTGTGTGAGTTAAAGTAATCACAGAATGTAAATCAATGTCATAAAAATAACTAACTTAACTATACAATTAAAGTAGCAACGAGTTTAATTTTGTCTAGACCCTAGATTGTCCTATGGAGCTGGACCAGCATGTTTCCAAGCATTCTTATCTTGGATATAATCCTCTAATTTGTAATACGCTTGTTTACACAGTGAACTTTTTACATAAGTTTTAAATTTTCTTTAATTTAATTGCAATATATGACAAGGTATTTTGTTGTAGTATTTAACACAGTACCCCATATGAGAATTTAGATAACTTTGCCCTTAATTTTTGAATGTGGGACTTCCAATCAACGTGTGAGTCTATGTCTATGCCTAATACAGTGAACTTACTAACAGCTTCTAGTTTCGAGGCTTTAAAACTAAAATTTATGTCTAACGGTGTTTTATGGCAGGGGTAGAACGTCGTTATTTTGGTTTTATTAAAGATTATTTCTAGATTATGTTCTGTCATCCAATTAGTAGTATCGTTGAGTATGGAGTTTAATTTATTATTAAGGTTGATATTTGGGTCACATGAGGCTATTATCGATATATCATCCGCAAACAAAACGCAGGGTTCTTTAATATGGTTAGGAAGATCATTTACATACACAAGAAATAAAAAACAGCCAACTTGTTTAGTTTCCAGTTAGGGACGTTACTGAGTTGGTTAGGGACCCTATACACTTGTACGGGTTGTCCAGCGAAGATACGCACACAGTGTATTATGTACTGTCACAACTGGTGTAGTGATAGAGATGTGGTAACGTGAGCCATATACTCGTACAGTCAATCGTCAAAACCAGGCAGAAGTAATAACAAGATGATGACACTTTGGAACCGGGCTCATCCCACATACTAGCGTAAAGCCCCGCACCATATTCGTTTGATAGATTACGTCTGAATGTACTGTCTCCGTAAGGGACGCCTCCCTGGTTATGCAGTTACAGTTCGGGCCGGTTGCCGGTTCTTTCGGTACGTGTAGGTACGCTTGTTTGTTTTTCTGAATACCGGATTAGGAAACTACTCGAACATGTTCTCAGGTGACTGACTACGTTTGTACAGGAATATACTCATATACACTCATACAACTTGTAATCCCGGATAGATAATTAGTTTGAGGTTTTGGTTGTCCGGACATTTCGGCTCTGTTATTTTTTATGAGGATCAACAGCGACGTTTTCACATCAGTTCTGCGTACAAAATACCCGAACAGTTATAAAGTAAAAGTGCTAATAGCTACAACAATGTTCGCGGCTCTCCGAACCGGGATAACTTCCCATCTGCCACTCTGCTCCGCTCCGCTCCGCTCCGCTCCGCTGCGACGTCGATGCGCATCAGTATCAACTGAACTGACGTAAGCCAGCTGGTACTACTGCTTCTACTATCGGCCGTTACTTTATCTTTCTTTATACAAACCAGTCTTTTCTCCGCACATAATTCAACATTGTACATTAGTTAAAAAAACAGTTTTGTATGAATGTGGTCTTAGTTATGTGACCCTTTCGGTACAGAGATAACGTCGGCCTCTCACACAATGCGGAGCGTTCTAATCTGCCTAGTAATAGCGCAAGTAGGCGCGCCAGCCACTCGGCGCAAGTGGGCGCACTTGGCATGCCTGGCCCGCGCTTATAGCACACAGCCCATTCCGCGGACCGTTTGCCTACTTACAGCACTTACACGCCATGCTTAATGCCCAACACGGCCTCGTTCACTGTCACATAATATGCCTTTAGATTTGTTTATTCGCTTCAGATAGAAAGAGATTTTTATTTTAGTCTGCGCTGTTAGGTATGCTGGTTTATGTTCGAGTACTGACTCGCTAGTATTCACTGTTTCAAAGCTTAAGGCACTAAATTCAAATCGCTTTTTCTTGTGTACGATATTTGTGCCAATGAAATCAATGTTTAAGTGAATAAAAATGTATCCAACCTTACAATTGATATTCAATTCTTATTGGGAGTTATTTATGTTCGAGCTGTTTGGGGTAGAAACACTAGGCCCATGGGGTTCGAGTGCCGACTTGGTTTTTGGAGACATCACCAAGCAGTTGGTCGACTCTTCACGTGACCAGAGAGCTGGCCTATTTTTTGGCTAAAGAATCAGGTACTTTTTCTGTTGACAGCGATGCGGATGAATTTTTTGATGCCCTATGATACTTTTTCTTCTTTTTTATATACCTGTACATAATAATATTATTAATAGTATTTTAAGTCTGTTAGCTTATATTATAAAGAGTTTTACGAGATTTAAAATAAAACAATTATATAAGTGTCATGATTTTGGTATATTTTGGTCTTGATTTTAGTATATTTTTGAAAACATTAAAATGGCAACACTTGTAACGTCTGTATCGCGTCATTTTAGCTAGAGAAGTGGTAGTGTAGTGGGGTAGAGAGACTTGCCTTGGGCAAAAAGTAGAATCAGTTTTCATTCCTTCGTTAACCTCAGCGCTGTAAAGACTACTCGTTGAATCTACGTCCGATAGTTGATAAGTGTTAAATAATTATTGCATTTTGTAAAAGTGAAGTGATAAATATATGACAGCTGCGTTTAGAGGTAACTTCCGTTATGCGGCTTCCAAAGTGTGGAATAACCTGCCACCATCTATTCGAGCAACTAACACAATCAACACATTTAGAAGACGCCTACGGCAGTACCTCATAGATGCGCAACGGAAGCTAGACATGATGAATTTAAATGTTTCATTGATATGAATTGTGCTAAAGTTATCTATTAGGTACCTTATCGACGACAGTCCATTGTTTTTTTTTTTTTGGGCAACCTTTCAATTTTTTTTTCTGTACCTACACCACTCTATTATTACCTATTTATAATTATTTTTTTACAAATACCTAATCGTTATTATTATTATTTGTTACAAATATCTATCTATTTCTATTTCTATATTTCACTATAAAACTGATTTACATCCGTAAGACGTCCTCGTAACCTAAGGACCAGTTGAAAACCAGCGTCAGGAACTAGTTGTCTGGCATTTATGCTGAACTGGGCCTATTTGGCGCAGCCGTGAGGCACACAATACTATTTTAAGTACTGTTTGTCTGTTTTTGTGTAATATTGTGTGCTGTAACCTGGGTCAAATAAATTTATTTTCTTTCTTTATTGCTTTAAAACCGGTCAATTTACTACTTGTAAAACATGAGCCACGGTCTGATATAATTATTTTTGGTAGTGCAAATATACTGAAATAATCTTGCATTTTCTCGGCAACTATTTATTTAAAACTCTTATACTATCATTACAGGTTTTGGAACCTAATGCGATTATAGAACTACTTATAATATTAACTTTTTTAAATAACACCTATTACTAACAATTACCTACATTAATACAAATTCTTAAATTCTAATTAGAATTTTATCTATATTTTAAATTTTAATATATATATATTAGAGTTTTAACTTAAATTAAAATCTAATTACTCATTATCACCATTGTTTGTTCCAAACAATAAGTTATAGCCTATTGACGTCAGTATTTGAGCCTTGGACCGAGTGATTGGACCTTGAACTACAGGAATAGCATCGTCCCGTGGACTGTCTCTTTCTCCAGGCGACGAATACGATTCTCCTTCACCAAGTTGTTCCTCAAACTTTGGTGTTATCTCACGTCGTCTGTGTTTTCTTTCTTCTGTTACATGGAACTGATCAAGGTTGGGTTGGTCTACTGGAGAGGCTAATCTCGAAGATGGTCCAGATTTGACGTCCGGAATTCCTGAAACACGACTGCGTACTACCAAGTGACGTCTACTACGCCTGTAACGTTGACCGTGCTCATCTTGCACCGTAAACGATCGTGGTTCTGACGCACGCACAGTTATCAAGACCGGCTATCTTGATCCTTTGTCTATCAGCGTCGCCCTGTCACCTGACGATAACGATGGCAGCTGTTTCGCTGAGCGATCGTAGTATTGTTTGTCTTTTTCTCTCTGTGCCATTAGCGCCCGGTAATTACGATCTTTGTCGACTGTTTCGCGTAATAACTTTGAACTTACTGGCAACTTAGTGTTAATACGCCTTCCCATTAATATTTGTGCCGGAGAATCTAAATTAAAGCGAGGAGTGGCTCTAAAATTTAACAAACTAATGTGATAGTCTTGCCCAGACTCCACACATTTTTTAAGCATGTTTTTTATAGTTTGTACTGTCCGCTCGCTTTTCCCATTGGATTGTGGATAATGTGGAGAAGAAGTCACATGATGTATTTCCCACTCGCTCATGAACTTTTTGAACTCAAGAGAACTGTATGCAGGGCCGTTATCCGAAACAAGTTCTGCTGGTATCCCATGCCGCGCAAACTGGTCCTTCATAAAAGTTATTACCTGTTTACTACTCGTGCTCGTTAGCTCCCCAACTTCCACATAATTTGAAAAATAATCAACTAATATGACAAATAATTTCTTGCTATATTCAAATATATCGGAAGCTAGCTTCTGCCAAGGTAGTGACGGCACATGATGCTGCAAGAGTGGCTCGCGCCGCGGCTTCGGCGCATGCTGCGCGCACGCGGGGCAGCGGCGCACCACGCGCTCCACGTCCTCGGCCATGCCCGGCCAGTACATTACCTCTCGCGCGCGACGCTTGCACCTCTCTATGCCTAAGTGCCCTTCATGCACTCTCGCTAGCATTTCTTCACGTAAGCCCTTTGGAATAAACACACAATCTCCTTTAAATATGATACCTTTTATGTAACTCAATACTTCGCGATAGGGCCAGAACACGTTTACCTTTTCATGAACGTCACGTCTGTGTTTTGGCCAACCGTTGACTATATACTTCACTATCAAGTTACTGTCTTTATCTATTTTTGTTTCCTTCAAAATAAGGTCCATTTTTTGTTCGCTGAAAGGTATGTTTTCTAACATAAAACATGTTTGAATTTCTACCTCATCTGAAATGCGATCAAACAGCAAGTCTTTCAGCGGGGCCCGTGATAGGGTGTCGGCGATATACATGTACCTACCTGGCGTATATACTACTTTGAATTCATACCCCTGTACCCTTAGCATCATACGTTGCAGCCGCGCCGGCACTGAAACTAAAGGTTTGTTGAACAGCGCCTCGAGCGGCTTGTGATCAGTGTGAATTGTAACATCTGTCCTACCATAGATATACTGTCGAAACCGCTCCACCGCAAATACGATTGCCAGCATCTCCTTCTCAATCTGCGCGTAGCGCGATTGCGTGTCGGTGAGCGTCATGGAAGCAAATTCGACAGGCCGGCCCTCCTGCAGCAGCACGGCACCCACCGCATGGCTGCTCGCGTCCACCGACAACACTATCGGCGCTTCCAGCGAGTATAACGCCAACACTGGAGCGGTAGCCAATTTACTTTTTAGCTTGTCTATCGCATCCGTATGGTTTTGTTCCCAAACCCATTCGGATTCTTTTTTCAACAAAGATCTTAAGACGTTTACACAATCTGCATAGTTCTGTATGAACTTGGACAGGTAGTTGACCATTCCTAAAAACCTTTCCAAGGATTTCCTATCCTCAGGGTATGGCATTTCCATGACCGCTTTAACCTTTGACTCGTCAGCCCTCATTCCATTTTTGTCAAATTTATGACCTAGGTATGTTATCTCAGTTACGCCAAACTTGCATTTATCACGATTAAACTTGATTCCTATTTCTTTTGCCCGTTTCAGTAAGCGACCTAACCTCAAATCATGTTCCTCCCTTGTGCTACCCCAAACAATGACATCATCAATAAAAGACTCGACCCCTTCTAAGTCTTCAAGGTGCTGCCTTAGTTTTCCGTGAAAAACTTCTGGAGCACAATTGATGCCGTATGGAAGGCGCAAGAATTGATAACGGCCAAATGGCGTACCGAAGGTGCACAAATCCGCGCTTGCATCATCTATTTCCACCATCCAAAATCCACACCTGGCATCAAGCACACTGAAATAGCATGCATTCCTCAGTTTTACAGCTAGTTCTGTTACAGTAGGTAGCGTGTACTGAGCGCGACGCACCGCCCGGTTCAAAGGTCGCGGGTCCAAACAAACTCGAATACTGCCGTCTTTTTTAGCAACTAGAACAATAGCGTTCACCCAGTCCGTGGGATGAGTCACTTTCCAGACCTTCCATTCTCTGAAGCTCTAAGTGCAACTTTTCTTTCAAGCCTAGAGGTATTTTTCTTGTAGGACAAATAACGGGTTGTATATTCTTATCTATTACTATGCTATACTTGCCGGGTAATTTTCCAAGTCCTTCAAACAAATCTGAATACTCCCTAATGTTTATTTCACTAACACACTTAACCAATTTTAACGAAATACTACCTTCTAAGCCAAGCACATTTTGACAATTCAGATCCGCTACTACAAATGGCAACACATATCTCTTACTGTTAAAAATTATACAAATCTTGTCAGTGCCAACAATAGGTAGCCGGTTCCCAGTAAATGAATGAACGCGCTTTGTAAATGGTTTTAGTTTTTCCATTGATAAACCTAACCTCAAGTATTCAGCTTTAGAGATAACGTTTAGCATTGAACCGGTGTCTATTTTTAGCACTAATTTTTTACCGTTACATTTCACATTTTCAATCCATTCTTTATGAGACTTACTCAGTTTTTTGTCCTCATCCACGGTATTCACGTAGAATAACTCATCACTTGAATCGTCACTAACTTCCGACCGCGTACCTAAATCATACACCTTTTTATTTTGTTGCACTTTTTGTGGACACACCATAGAAAAATTACCTTTTTTATCACACACAAAACATGTCGCACTTCTCGCCGCACAATCCTCGTCGCCGGGGCACCGGCCGCTGCCGCAGGTGGCGCAGGCGGCGCGAGCTCCGTCGTCGTGCCGCACTGGGGGCGCCCTAGCGCCGGCGCCGCCACCGCGCTGCCGCGCTCCTCGCCTACCGGTCGAACGCCGCAAGCCACCTCGCGCGTTCCTGCTCCCGGCTTATATTTTTCTCCCGTGCTAGGAAACCCCCCTCAAGTACTTTAAAAATAGCAGGTCATACAGTGCCTTGGAAAACTTGTGTGCGTTATCTTGGGATCAAAATGGATAGTCATCTAAATTGGTCCAAACATATTGCCGACTTGCGATTGAGGGGCGCCCAAGCCCTTGGCGCTTTAAACCCTATAATGAATCGCAAAAGTAAATTAAGTAGCAGTACTAAACTAAGAATTTATACTACGCTTGTCCGTCCGTGCATAACTTACGCCTGCCCTGTCTGGAGTAGCACATGTTATTCGAACCATCAACTACTGCAAGTTGTCCAAAATAAAGCAGTAAAAATATCCTACAGTACCAAATTTAAAACTAACCTTAAAAAATTACATAAAAAAATTAAACTTCCCTTTTTATTCAATCACGTAATTAAAATATCATCAAGATTTTATGGTAAAAACAAAATTAATACTACTAACCCGTTAATTTCAAATCTCTGTTCATCAACCTTAGACAAATTACCATATATCGATAGATACGGCACTTACCGTCTACCACATCACTACCTTTTGTTCCCTCCACTCGAGCGAGCGACCAGTGGCTTGACCCCTGAGAGGCTCGCTGCCGCCACGGCCCCGGCCGCAGATACACCGGAGCGCGGGCGGCAGGGAGGCTCCGTCCGCTGATCATTGACTGGTCGCACGGTTGCTAGTACGTGGGTACACCGTGTGATCCGCAAATTAGTTAAATAAGTTTTTGTTATACCTTGCAATCAGTAGATTATAACTAAATAATTTGCATAATAAAATTGTTATCATGTGCCCATGATCATTGTGTGTCAAGTGTATGTTGTAAACAGTTAAAACTACATATCTGTAATAAGCTTTGAAAGGTGAATCAGCCTCATAAAGTGCCTAAATTGTAATGAGATAATGTAACTTAGGGTAAGTGCATTTTGTTTATTGTTCCTCTGGTTAATAAAGATATTTGAAAATGAAAAATGAAAATGCTCCCGGCTTGACCCCCCACCGCGTTCACCTGTATCTCTTCTGAGGCGCCGTCGATACATCGACTTTCCTCTTGCGACATTTCTGCCGCCTGACAGATTTGTATCGCCCTTGCCAAGGTCAACTCATCTGTACGCAGTAGACGATCTCTTACTCTGTTGCTTGTTATCCCGCACACGATCTTATCTCGGATCAGACTGTCATGAAGGTCGCCGAATTCGCAAGACTGACTCAGCACACGTAATGCCGTCACATACTGATCAATATTTTCTCCTTCTTCCTGGCTTCGTGTGAAGAACTTGTACCGCGACACGGTTATGTTCGGTTTTGTACCGAAATGTCCATCATATTTTTTTAACAGACAGCCGATGTCATCTTCACTTTCACCCTCACTATAGGTAAACGTAGTGAAAATCTCGTAACCCGCCGGTCCAACGAGGTTCACCAACAGAGAAGCCTGTACTTCCTTGGGCTCCTTGCTCACTCCAGAGGCTTTTAGAAAAACGTTAAACCACTTTTTCCACCTGCGCCACGCATCAGACCGCGTGGCGGGGCCGCCTTCTAAAACCAGTTCGGCTGGAGGACGCGCGTGTTCCATATTCCAAAGTTATTATTTATCACTTTCTTCACTGTAAAAGTCGATTTTAATCGAATTGAATGGTATTTTACCACCAATAACTAATATTATTGAAAACCGCTGTCACCATATAGTGAAACACACGAATGTCAGTTGAGCACTGATTTATTTCATAATACCTTCAAGTACATAACATTCACAGTAACCCACCCACATATTATACTACAGCCCTGCGCTGGGTTGCGACAGTCGCTCTTTCCATGCCGCCATGAGATCGCGCCGGAGGTGCGTCCGCTCCGCCGCGATTTGCCGCGGAAGCGGGGTTTCCCCCCGGCGTAGTGCCTCCGCGCGCCACTCATACAGGCGCGCGAGGACTATCGCCTCCAGATCCCACGGCGGCAGTCCGGCAAGGAGGCTTGCCGCCTCGCCCGAGATCGTGCGGTAGCCCCGGATCAGCCTTACGGCTACCACCTTTTGGGGCGCGTTCAGATAGTGGGCGGCTCTCCGCCGCAGTGAACGCGCCCACACCGGGGCCCCATATGTAGCCATGGACCGCACGACCCCCGGGTAAAGCCTCCGGCAGGAGGCGTTTGGACCCCTCAGGTTGGGCAGGAGCCGCTTGAGGGCGGCCCCAGTCCGTTCCAGTTTGGGGGCCAAACGTCGGAAGTGCTCCACGAAGTTCCACCGGCTATCGAGCACGAGTCCTAAGTATTTCATCGTGGACTCGACGCCGATGTGAACCCCTCCTGCCGTTAGTTGGGATCCCGATGGTGGCCTGTTCCGGGGCCCATGGAAAGACATGGCCTCGGACTTGTGCAAAGCCACCTCGAGACCCAACTGCCGGATCCTCTCCACGATTATCGCAACCCCGCGTGTCATCGCGTCGGCCGCCGCCTGATGCGACCTCCCCTGCGCCAGGACCAGCGTGTCATCAGCGTAGCAAACGATACAACCTTATAATCACAATTAAAACAATGTAATCTTCACACAAAATTAACTTAAGTAATATGTTTTACAGTCAAAAATTTAAATTATAACAACGAAAGAAACAATAAACATAAAATAAACAATAAATATAAAATTAACTAATTGATGCTTTCGTAACATATTATATGTAAACTTACTTTTGCAAGTTCACTAAAGTAACACGAAAAAATGTCCAACCTATTCTGAATTTCGTTAACAGTGCGAATTGCTCGCGTGAGAGGTGCTTTGGCCAGCAGGTTGGTTCTGGCAGTTGGCACAGCCAGCAGTGGCGGGCGCCGCCGCCGCCTCCACACGTAGCGGTCTGGAACAGAAAACCGTAAGCACTGAAGCACTCCCGGATTGTGCTCCTTGCCCCGGAGTAATTTTATTAAATAGACAACAAGAGTGAACTGTCGTCGCACTCTCAATTCATTGTACCCGACCATGCCCAGTACAAACAGGGTGGGGTACATCAGCGGGTACAATGGATAAACCCCGTACAGTCTGAATTACAAGTGACGCGTGAACTTGTTTTGTACGCGCTCCAGCATGACAGAGTACTTGGCTTCATGAGGAGCCAATATATGACAGCAACATACTCCAAGTGACTCCTGACTAGAGCGTCGTATAATACCCTAATAGTCGTAATATTAGTGAACCCTTGTGACTGCCTGAGCACAAAGCCGAGGTTTCTGTACGTTTTTTTACATATCTTAATGATATGCTCGCGAAACGTAAGATCTGGAGTGAGATATATCCCTAGATCACGCACTTGCATTACTCGCTGCATGGGTACCGCCTCTGCTTTGTACTCATAGCGGACTGGGGTGCGCGCACGACTAAAGGATATTACGATATATAACGATATTACTATTGAAGACTTAGTACTGCGAACCGGTTTTAAAACGATGAACTTTGTGTATGCATCTATAATAACTAGTAAATGTGTGTTCCCCTTTGAACTTTTGACAAAAGGCCCAACATGATCGATATGAACTGTAACAAAAGTTTTCTCATCTTTCAGTATAGGATGTAATGGTGGCCTTTTCCTTGATGAAGACTTTGAGTAAGAACATTCAAGGCATGATTCTACATACTTTTTGACAAAACGCCTCATTTTAGCGAACCAATAAATTTCTCTGACTTTACTAAAAGTCTTATCAAATGCAAAATGGCCCAAGTCATCATGGCACTGTTTGAGTATTTTTCAGCGTGAAAGATGAGGTGAAAAACTGCCTAAGCCCCCTTAGGCAGTTTATTAGGCAGTTTTTCACCTCATCTTTCACCCTCAGAATTTTTCCTATATAATTTAATAATACGTATAATATAATTATTTTTAACCTCAACGACATCATCTGCTTGGGGGTCATTTAGAATCGAAACTTTTCTTTGAATCTCTGAGTCTGCCAGTTGAACGGTACTCAACCAGTCTGACTGGCCAATTGCCATTACAAAACCGTTACCAGAGTCGCTATCAGCTTGAATGTCGCTAGGTGGTGGATTACGACTCAACGCGTCTACATGGGCCATTGAGGCCCCAGGCCTATAGTGAACAGTAAAATTAAACTCTTGCATAGCAATTCACCACCTAGCGACGCATGGTATTAAATCACGTTTGAGTAAAGTTGCTCTTAATGAAATGCAGTCGGTTATTACTTTACACTCTATGCCAATAAGATATACGCGGAACCGTTGAAGCGATGCAATAACAGCGAGAGTTTCGAGTCCATGTGCTGTCATGAATATGCTGTTCTTCAGACGTTGTTTGGCGGCTATAAAAAAAACAGGTTTCAATACATTTTTGTCGTCACGCTGCATAAGCATACCGGCTATTCCTACTTTACACGCGTCTGTATGCAACTGCGTTAACGCGTTAGTGCAGTGGTCGTCAAACTGCGGCCCCCGGGCCCGCATGCGGCCCGACACTGGTATTTGTGGGGCCCGCGACAAAACCAAATAATTTGAGAAACAATACTAATTATACCTACGATTTAATATGGTTTAAATATAACTATTCAGAGCAATGGCACAGAATAAATATAATAAATAGTAGTACTAAACGCATGGACAGCGGACTGGCGCAGCGGGAAGTGCGCGCGGGCGGCGGCACTGCCCCCACCACTCTCTGCCCGCTACCGCCGCCCGCTCAGTCCAGCCGTCATTCGTCAAGCCAGTGTATTATTGTACCGCACACAGCACTGGACGCTTGTTTCTTTTCATAGATTGCGAGTTAAGTTTATAATGGCAATAGTGTCATCAAAAAGTGCTACCAAAAGGAAAATAGGTGATAAAATAGGAGTTTTTAAGAAAAATGGGAGGACGAATTTTGTTTCATCAGTGGACACAAGGAAGGTACTGCTATTTGCTTTATATGCCGCGAAACTGTTGACGGAATTAAGCGGTACAATTTATTTCGTCATTACACAAGTAAACATAGCTCATTTACAGAGGATTTTCCTTTGGAATCAAAACGAAAGGAAGAATATAGTAGCTCATTTGAAGCTGTCAATTCGTCGTCAACAGAATATTATGACCACAGCAGTCGGACAAAATGAGGCTGTTACAAAAGCTTTATACCAAGTTTGTATCATTCTTGCAAAAAGGATGAAACCCTTCACTGATGCTGAATTAATAAAGGAATGTAAGCTAACTATTTCTCAGACTTTGTTTCAAAATTTCTCAAATAGTAAACAAATAATGGCAGAAATAAAAAAACTTACGCTTTCTGAATCAGCCTGTCGCCGCCGCGTTGAAGATATTTCAAACACCATGTTTGATGCAGTAATTCAAAAACTGAAAGATTGCAAATTCTTCAGTCTTGCGTGTGATTCCAGCACGGATATAACGTTGATAGCTCAATGCTCATTATTTGTGCGTTACTGCACAATGGACGGGATCATAGAAGAAGATTTCCTGGCCCTCATAACCATGAAAGGTCAGACAAGAGGTAGTGATATTATGGACGCAGTGAAAGAATTTGTAGAAAAATACGATATACCGATTGCTTTAATGAAGAGAGAATGGAATTTGCCTAATTTACTGCCCATTCACTGCTTACTGTATCAAGAAACTTTGGCGTGTCAAATCTCAAATAACAAATTGAAGGATGTGATGAAAACGGTCATAAATATTATAAATTTCATTCGTGCGCGTGAACTTAACCATCAAAAATGTAAAGAACTTCTTGAAGAATTACAAGCTAATTATGGCGACGTTGTTTTGTACACTGCCGTCAGATGGTTAAGCAAAGGAAAAGTGCTAGAACGATTTTTTAACTTGAAAGAACAATGTTCAAAACGTCCCCACCCTTGTAGCACTTTAAAACCTATGTTAATCGAAGAGCCATAACCATCTTATCATTTTATTGTACGACGGCGAAACTGAAATGTGCATCCAAAAAAAGTTATATCGTCATGAAGAAAACGGAATCAGTAACCTATGACACACTGAAGTTTAACAATCTTAATTTAGAATTGCAGGGACCTAACAAGATAATTGGACAAATGACGAATAAAATTTTCGCATTTGAAGCCTAAACTGCAATTATACATAATGGTCTTCTTTTTGAAGGAATATTTGGCAGAAATTCAAAAAAGATTAATGACGTGAGAAATATTAGGAACTGTTTCATTCTTGTAGAAAACCCTTGGCATTTTGAAAATGGTGACATGAACTTATTCAGCCAGTTTTGAACTGAGTGCAGAGGGTATTCGACCGGGAACACGAAAAATTTAATCGCTTAGAGATTTTCCGCATTCTATTAACCAGCACACTGTTAGGCAATTTAGGGTTATGCAGTTTCTTTCGTCGTTTTGTTAAAAAAATCGCAATGATAGCTAAACCACTTACAATATTTACAAATATTGGTACGACCTGCAGATAGTTGTTCCGGGTCTGGCTGTTTGTGTATGTGAGTTTAAATGTTTGTAAACGCACCCACGATTCAGGAGAAATTCCTAGTGTGGGGCAACGTATTAAAAATAAAACTACAAGTTTTTTCAGTTTATCTTTGTCAAGATCTGTATCGTTACTCCGTATCGTTATTATGTCGTCTTCCTTTATCAGTCGTAAATATTCACTAAGTTCTACTCAGACACATTAGCTATATTATCCGTTAAATTTTCTTCTTCAGCGTTGAAACCCCTAGCTATTACGACATATTTTTAATTAGAAAGGGTTGGCCAGATTTCCCTTTAATTAACCCAACTCCTATTCCATCTACAAAAGAAAACAGCCCTTACACCAGATAATGTTCGAGCCCTAATTGAAAGTATCTATTGTACAAAAAAAGTTTGATTTTATTGAAAACCGATTCACTACCGCTAGTAGAAAAGCGTAAGTTAGCACTATCTTTCTCTACAAATATATGAGGTTGTTCGGTATACGTCTGTCCTACAATAAGGGGAATCCGCATTACCTGGTTTGGGACAACAAGAATTTCAACGGTTGCAACTACTCCATCAAGGGCAACAGATGCTATACATTTCCTAAAGGTTCTAACTATGGCCTCCCCAAAGCCTTTAAGCACGGGCAAATCCTGACTAGGAACCCAATCAACAGATATATTTTTGGCGCAAGCTAAACTCATCATAGTAGCAGAACCCTTGTTTGTAATACTTATTGGAGTCACTGTCTGAACTGACTACACACATTACGGTTTTTACTGGTTTACCATCTGTTGAAGCAGACGTTGTGAATAGAAAGCATCTTTCTACGGTATGACCAAACTTGAGACATCGTGTGCACTTTACCGGGGGCTTAGGGCACTGTGACTTATAGTGTCCTTCTTGTAAACAATTATAGCATTTAACTACACGACTTTTATTGTCATCTTTGTCAGTGCAGTCCGTTTTATTGGTAAAAGTCCTAGTTTTCTTTTTATCACTTGGATGAAAGTTAGTTTTAACTGATTTTAAATATGGTAAAACCTAATCCGGAGCGTCAAGACGAGCGGCTTCAGCTCCTAGTCTGATACTACGATCGTCAATCCCGTGAACAATACAACCCACAGCGCGTTTGCCTTCGATACTACATCGGTTTAGTAACACAACTTTTCATAAAAATATTCTTCTAGAGAATCGGTTTTAGCGCGTTTGGCTAACATTGTTTGAAGTAGACAACCGTAATTCTCATTACTAGGGAACGCTTACTTCAATTTCTCTTGCCATTGGTCCCAACTAAATAAAACAGTAGGCAAACCCTCATACCATTTCTGTGCCATGCCCTTTAGTTTTTGGAGAGCATAATGAGCAGTTTGAAGTTCTGACCAATTATATACTAAATCACATTCGTTGACTTTATGCTTCCATATATCGATAGTCTGTTGTTTGCGTTCTGGGTCAAATTCAGGAATGGTTATGATTAGACAGTTTTTCTTAACCAGTATTTCTATTTTTTGCGGTTTGCAATGCCTGGACTAGCTGTGAGACTGAAACCGCATCATTCGGGACAGAGACAGAATAAGTTGGTTTTGACTCACCGCGCTCTCCAGGATTCCGGTTCGGCGATAGCCAGCTGCATCTGCGACGGCGCTGGTTGCGATTGCGTCGGCTGCTACGGCGTTGACTGCGATCGCAACGGCGATGGCCGCGTTGACTCTGCCTGTATTGGCTGCGACTGCGTCTGTTGCGACTGTGTCGGCTTCGACTCTGTCGGCTGTGAACGTGTTTGTATGCAAGCCCAATTGGCCGCAATGGAGAACCAGGTCCGTTGCTCATACTTGCATCTTCATGATTGCGTCGTGTGTTATGGTTAAGCGTTTGCCGCTCTATAATTTCAGGATGTCGTTTTTGTTCAGCAGACGGCGTCCGCAAGCATCGTTCATCGAACACATTCATATTTTAACTGTATCAATGCAGAACGACCAAATTTACTTATGTAGGCGTGAATATAATCGGCTGGTAGGACGAACCAACAATATCCCACTTCTGAAATGTGGGGTAATTCAAATAAAATCACTTTTAGACACAGTAACTTATCACTTTGAATCCACTTACTTCTAACACGGTTGGCAACAGACTGCCTCCCAGAGCTAATGCGGTTCACCGGCAACCAACAAGAGTGGGGAGCGGATGTAGCGCGCCACCTCTTTTGGTAAAACAATATTATTAATTTACATTTTAAATACAATCGGAAACAATTCTATAATTCTTTTAAATATTATATTTAACATACAAGAATTAATTGATGCACAACTTTAGATGTAAAAACAATGTTTAGTCAAATGGATATTGAACACAACAAGTACCGCAATCTAGTATTATAAGATGACTGACAAAAACTGACTGGTAAAAATGACTGTCATCATACCAACAACACTAATTAAAGGAACAAAATAATACTCTTCTCAAATCAACACCCTATCTTATTATTAACTAAATTCTAACAATAGTGTCCTGAGTGTTACTACAATAACACGATAACATCAGCAGTAACATAAGTAGCATCGTAATCATGTTACAGTTAATTACGTAGAAGTGTGTTTATTAAAACAATTAGCGCCAGGCTCGGGCTGAGTTTATGAGACGCCTCTCTCATTACTTTAATGGCGCTAAGATTAATTACTAAAACGCGTCTCTAGGAAACTGGTGGCGTCATAATGAGAAGAATACACGTGGTACCAATTTATTATTTTAAACAGATTAGCTAACTTAAAACAATCTCTATTCCCTAGTTATCTGTGAATTGTTATACCGCGATAGGTATCGGTGGGCGGACCCCTTGCCAAGCGGTAACTACGTCGGTATCTCTCCCGAAGTCTTTAGTGGCACAGTACTATATCCGTCTGCAGATCTGTGTTCCATTGTTACGGCTACACTCACACACAAACATTATACTCAACTCATTATATTACATGTCTTAATAATGACGTAGACGTGATTTCCAAGAATAACGCTATGCAAGCTTCATTAAATCAATGTGTTGTGTAGCTCTAACAGCGTCACACGCCACCAGAAAAAATCCCCCAGTGCATTCCACTCGCTTTTGTGTCATCAGAATATTGTATCGGTAACCGTTTGTAACAGAATCCTGCACACGCCTCCACGAAAAAGACAAACATTTCGACCGAATACAGCTGTGTCAGCGCGCCGAGGTATTTATTCGTAGTCGGTGTGTTATAGGTAGGTGGTATATTCACTTTCAATAATTAAATGTGAAGCGATCCCGGGGTGTGCTATATCGGCGCCGAGTGACGTCGCAGTGTTAACAATTCGCTCGCTAGAGGGCGCTGCTCAAAAGTTGAAATTTTTCCGAGCAATTAGCTAATGGCAGGCGCTACACCCACCAGTCCGCCACACAGCACGCGTATAGCGGAGCAAGTAGCTATCTCCATATTTCACTGACAGCGTTCTTAAACCCTCCGTGGTTTATTGAATGTGTATCTATTCACACACGAAATATTTTAAGACATACACCTACATACACTACATACATAGCTGGTACACACGATTTTTTTTATTATCTAACCGTTTTCTATTTTACTCGATTGATATAATTTTAAGCCTGCAGAGATATTTTGCATAAAACCTTTAGTCCCTATTCTACGAATGACCCGTCCGACGCAACGAGGGTGGCGGCGCCGGCGGCGGCGGAGTGGGCTCGGGGACCGCGCCGCGTCCATCGGGGCATCTCGTCTATTCTGTGTCAAGCAGCGTGTTGGTGAGGTTGTGTTCGCATGCATGCCTCCGCGCGACCGCGCAAGCATGGTAGTAATTTCGCGTCCTGACGGTTATCGCACTCTGCAGTATGTGTGCTGCCAGACGCAAACACCTGCCCTCACCTCCTATTACATGGGACCTAACAATATCACTGGTGACCGTACGAAAATACAACTCTTCCTAACCTAGCCCCCGCCGCGCGCCGCGCGCTCCGAAACTGAATATACGTACTCCGAGTGGGCTCCGCAAAAGAATTACCTAAACAATATAAATACGAAGCTATTAACAACAAATCTAGTGTCACTTAACAACTTGTGCCACAGTGGATAAGTTTTCTATACAGTGAGTAAAACGTCTAAATTCGGAGTATAAAATCAAGTATTTAGTGATAAACAACGTTCATTGTGTCCGTGACCTTGTTCGTGTCATTGTGGTCAACGAATTTCTACGCGCTCTCGTAGTGCTGGCATAGACTTGAGTATTTCACAAAGAAGTACAAGTTAGAAGAGGGACAGGTGCCGTTACGTATAGAGGAAGAGGCCGAGTTGGCCAAGCTTACCTTGTGACTAAACATAGCCCCTGGTTTATATATTTTTTTCTTGTTATGTTTCACTTTTGTTATATTTGTTTTACGTACTAATTATTTTTACTTTTTGCTTAAACTAAGTAATTCTAGTTACAGACATCACTCACACTCACATGCATACTCTCCTCAACATTCACACATCACAGAACTATCTCCACTTACTCAGTACTCACAGCGAACTTTATTCGGGTTTATGTATGGTATCAGTTAACTTGATCCCACTCTATTTTACATCTAGTCGCGTGTTTACCACCATAGCTGCTTTCGAACAAGATCTGAGTCTACATTTGAATTATTTCCGTAAATATAGGTCACGCACGTTGCGTGCCACTCAAATAGCATTTTGTTTTTGAAAACTGCAAAGTATTGAGACTCTTCACTCAGAAGTATTGAGACTTCACTTCAAATAGCTAAATTAATCTCTTGCGACATAGATGATGTAAAAAAACTATATTTCAACAAGTAATTGCACCCTCAATCTCTTGTCTCAAAATATCCGTAGCTATAGTTGTAACATGCCTAATTTGAACACCCTTCTTCAAAGATCAGAAATTTCCTGGGACATATTAGTCCTCTCAGAGTGTTGGCTTCCTTCAGCTCGTAGCATACCTAATCTCGATAACTATAATTATGCATCAACGACTTCTCATAGAACCCAAAAAGAGGGACTGGTTATCTACTATGACATTAACCTTGCAGTAACTGTTGACGAACCAGAGATTAGTGACGCCAACTGTCTTCACCTCCTTGTGCTCCTGTCCTGTTCTCCAAAGAATAGACCATAATTATAAAATACCTTGGTATCGTTATTGACATTTTTTTTACCTTCAAACCGCATATAAAAGTCCTTGTAACCCGGCTCCGTAAACTCAAAACTAAAACTCAAACTCAAAGCATTTATTTCAATTAAACCATTTACATGCACTTTTGAATTGTCAAGTGGTCGGTCAGTCAGAAATATGAAGCTAGTTGCCCATTCCAAAGCATAGTAGGTACCTATGGAGAAGAACGGGCAAGAAACTCCATGGACACTCTTTTAAATTATATTGTTACATAAATATTAGTTACATAATTAATGTTGAATATAGGTATAGGTATATGTGAGAACGATGTAAATAAGACGTACACGTTGAGTGTCCAGTGTACAGCAAATATAAATTTAAACAAAACAATCCATATTAAAATCGTTTAAATAAGCCGTGGTGGCTAAAAGATGACCAGTCCCAACTGACAGCGCCCGTTCACGAACATGACGCATGGATCAGCACAATTCAGCTCAACCATTTTGAAGGGAGCTAAATGATCCAACACACGCACCACCGTCAGCGCGACATTTGAGTGAGCATGACATCTATCAGCCGCCAGGGCACATTCAAGTCAATGAAATGTCTTTCATTCACCCGGTAAATGGTAGCTCGATAATACATAGTACTCACACTTGTCCTATGCAATTATATAATACAAAGGAGATTGAGTTTATACAAAGCAAAGGTAGTCTTACAATCTTCAGCAGCTCCAACAGTATTTTCAAATGTTAATCAATTAGTTGTGGTTGTGGAGCAGGACCAGCATTGAGCCAGGCATTTTTATCATTGGTATAATCCCCCAACTTATAATATGCCTAGCTGTATGGTGTGCATTTTATACAAACTTTGAATTTCGTCTCATTTAGTTGAAGTATGTGGGGAGGTATTTTATTGTAACATTTTAAACAGTACCCCATGAAAGATGAGTCTACTTTAGTCAGTCTGAAACCTGGTTGAACTAATAGGTCCCTATTTTTGGTACTATAATTATGTCTATCACCTCTTTTAGTAAAAAGATGTAATTTTTTTCTTATGAACATGATGTTTTCATACTCGTAGATCTTAATAACCTTAAACAGTTCCCTTAGAAAATCGCGCTTGCGGAGATTAAATTTGGCTCTGATGGTTCTTTTCTGCAGAATAAAAATAGAATCGATGTCTGCAGCCCGTCCCCAAAGTAAAATACCGTAAGACATGATACTATGAAAGTAACTAAAATAGACTAAATAGAGTATCTACATCGGGAAATTGACGGATTTTTCTGACAGCATATGCGGCTGAACTTAGCCGTCCCACCAGAGATATTAAATAAGGACCCCATTGTAGCCTCGAATCGAGCGTGATCCCCAGGAAAATAGTTTTATCGACGAATTCTAGTTTCTCCTGATTCAATACTATCTCACAATCACTACTTTTGACAGTAAAGAAAATCGTAAACACTTAGTTTTTTTTTCCATTTAATACTAAATTATTAGATAAACTGAAAGAAATCTGCTTTTCCAAGTCAAGTATTGCTGTTAAAATCAAGTCAGTCGTCAGTGTTTTGCTTGAAGAAATTATTCAATTTGTAATAGGTTTTGTGAGAGACGGTGATGTGGTAAATAAAGTTTTTTCTTTTTTTAATAATGGCCCATAGCAAATCACGCGAATTTGCTATTAATATACTGCAATGGAACTCGCAAAGTATTAGACCTAAAATCACTGAGTTTGAGTCACTGTTGTTTAAAGAACAAATACACATAGCTATCATCTGTGAGACATGGTTAGAACAGAATAGCTTTTTAAACTTATCCCAATATAACATTTATAGAAAAGATCGAGCTGACGGATATGGTGGAGTAGCAATCATTTTACATAAATCTATTAAGTCTGAATTAAAATTATCTAGCATAAATAATACTGGCATTGAAATATTGCATGTAAATATTAAAAATTGTAAACATCTGGAAAATATAGTCTCAGTTTACTGCCCATCTTCTATCCAAACTAGACAATGTGATTGGGATGAGCTGTTTTCGTTGTGTTCTCACAAAACTCTTATAGTCGGTGACTTTAACGGACATCACTCAAATTGGTCCTATAAAACCGATGCAAGAGGCAATCAAATTATAGACGCAGCGCTAGAATACGGATATATATCTATTAATGATGGCAGTACCACTAGGGTAAGATATGTTAATAATAATTTACAACAGTCATCTCCTGATATCACCTTTTCTTCATCTGATATAGCTGTTTACTTTTCTTGGCGAGTGTTAAATGACAACTTGGGGAGTGATCATCTAATGATAAAAATTAAAATAAATTATAACGATACTATCCATACAATTGGTAAACGTAATTTTAAAAAAGCGAATTGGTCTGGTTATAGAAAAGACGTAGAACAGTTATTCTGTGATGTGAATGCTAATATATTATCGGGCGATATTCAGTTAATGTATAGGACCTTTATTTCTATAATTGATAAATCTGCTGATATTAATATTTCGTGTATTAAAATTTGTAATGACCCACAAAACAGTTTTAAGCCCAAACCGTATTGGAACTCTCACCTTTCTAAAATTGTAGCACAAAGAAGACTTGCATTGAAGGAATTCAGACACAACCCGACGCCGGCGAACTTGGCTGTGCTGAAGGATATAACTTTAAAAGCTAAACAGGAAATCCAAAACGCCAGGACAAATTGTTGGCAAGAGTTTTGCTCTTCGATTGACGGCACTGTAACTTCCTCAGAGATGTGGCGCAAGATGAAGTGGATTAAGGGATATAGACAAGCTGGTAACTATGTGTCTATTGATAAAAAAAATGAGCTGTTGCATAGTCTAGCCCCTGATTCAGCTCTTTCACCTAAACCCCAGTTTATTTCAAATAATGTGACATTGGAATCAGAGTTTACATTACAGGAATTGGAGGCATGTATAAAAAAAAAAGATACAGCTCCTGGAGATGATAATATCACATATTCTATGATATTTAACCTTCCTAACGTGGCCAAAATTTTTTTGCTCCATATATATAACAACATTTTTGTATCAGGATGTATCCCTATTGAATGGCGTAATATTAAAATAATTGCTATACCCAAAATTGGGAGTAACTCCAAATTAAGACCAATTTCATTAATATCTTGCCCTTGTAAAATATTTCACTTAATGCTGACTAAAAGGATAGAGTGGTTTATTGAACATTACAGTGTATTATCTCCTAGCACAGCCGGGTTTAGGAGGGGTCGATCATGTTTGGATTCTCTTGCGCAGTTGATCACTAATATACAGTTGGGTTTTACTAAAAACACTCCCACATTAGCGTGTTTCTTGGACATTGAGAACGCTTACAACAACGTCTTAATTGATAGTGTAGTTAAAATGTTAGATAAGTTAAAAGTAGGCAGTCGAATATGTAATTATTTATGGGAATTCCTTAAAGAAAGACATTTAATTGTTAAAGATGACTTGGATGACAAGGGTGGTATCATCAGATGGACCAATAGAGGGTTGGCGCAGGGAGATCCAATCTCTCCATTATTATTTAATATTGTAACACTTGATATTTGTAACACAATTAATAATACTAACATGGCCAAATTTTGTCAATACGCCGATGACTTCGTCCTCTTTATTAGTTCGAAAAAAGTAAATGATAGTATTAATAAAATGCAATTGTCATTGAATAATATCGTGGGGATGTTATCTGTTATAGGTTTAGAATTATCAACGTCTAAATCACAAGTCTGCCTTTTCAGTAGAGGATATAGAAGACAACATATTCAGTTATATTTAAATGAAGTCCCTTTGGTAGTAGCTGACAATATAAAGTATCTAGGTGTCTGGCTAGACACTACACTTCGATGGGGCAAACATATTAATGAACTTAATGAACGATGCCAGAAAATGTTGAATATAATAAAAGTTTTAGCTAGTTCTAACTGGGGAATGCATCCACTACAACTGAGACTTTTATATATATCCTTAATTAGAAGTCGATTGGACTATGGCTGTATATTCTACGACAGTAGTGTTAAATCTCGATTATATAAGTTAGATAAAATTCAAAATAAGGTTATGAGAATTGTTGGTGGATTCATCAAAACTACCCCTATTCATGTAATGGAGAGCGAGTTGTGCTTACCCCCATTACAAATAAGACGTAAATATTTAGCATTTAAATTTTGTCTCAAAGTTAAATCGTGGACCAATTGTGTGACGAGTAAACTTTTGACTGATCTTGGAGCTCTTACTACCCACAGATATTGGACAAATAAAAAAACACCTGCGCTAATGGATACTTCTAATATTGTCAAGGAAGAAAAAATGTACTCGACCAACCCATTAGATATGTTTAAATTAAATACTTGGTGTAGCAACATTGCAATTAAAAATGTAATTAAATCTCATTTACATAGCGTTAATAGGCCTAAAGGTTCATATGAAAGTAATTGTTTGAGAAATGACGTCTTACAAGAATTAAGCTGTACATATGGTGGGTGGTACAAATTATTTACTGATGGTTCTAAGAGTTCTAAGATTGGGGCGGCTTTCTATGATCCTGTTACCAAAACAAGTGGATGTTTCAGCATAGTTTCTGATGTTTCTATCATGACAGCAGAGTTGTTAGCTATCTCCGAAGCGTTATCTTACAGCACCACATTACAACACACTAATATAGTAATTTTCACGGATAGCAAGAGCGCGCTCCAGCATTTGGCTCGATGCGCCTCTGGATACAGAGGTGTATCGATAGCCTTTGCTGTTTTGCGTAAAATACAGGCATCTCTTTCGAACAATGTTAATTTAGTCTTGCAATGGATCCCGTCACATATTGGTCTACAGGGAAACGAGGAGGCTGATAGACTGGCTAAGATAGCAGTATCGTCAGGTATAGAAATTTATATTTTACCAGTTCATTCGGAAATTTTATCAAAATTCAGAAGCTATTGTTATGAAAACTGGAAAGAATATTTCAATAAAAAATCAAACGATATAGGGATATGGTATAAAACAATCCAATGTCAGCCACCTCGAGTTCCCTGGTTTAGTAGTTTTAAAGTTAGTCGTAAAATGTTGGTAAAAACTTTCAGAATTCGTTCCGGACATTTACCATTAAGAGCTTTTGCATTTAAAATGGGAAAGGTGGACAATCCGAATTGCTTAATTTGTGATAATAAAGTAGAAGATGTCCATCACCTTTTGTTGGAGTGTGTCAGGAATGAATCTGAAAGAAGTACAATAATTAGTGAATTGAATATTAATAAGCTAGATTTAGGTATATTTAATGTTATTCTTACCAATCCAATGTCGCCGGCAGCTATATTAGTTTATTCATTAGTTAATTTGTAATTGTGATGTTTTTGGGTAAGGTTACGATGGAACTGTTGTAACATTTTGTTAAAAGTTCCTTAAATAAATAAATATAAAAAAAAAAAAATATGGTCTCTGAGGTCAAGCCAGTCGTCGGCGCGGTGCTCACTACCCTGCTCTTACGGCGTTCTATTTGTATCGGCGCGCGGCGGCAACAACATGTATAACGGGCTCTAGTACACCTAATAGTCCTGAGGCAAGTTCTAGATGTGAACTCACGCAGACTGTCAGCCCTGTTAATGCAGCCTCGACTCTCCCGCCGCATGAAATCTAAATCGCCGACGTCACCACTCGGGAATTATCGCCTGTAGCTGAAATCGACTTGCAGGTGATCATTCAGGAGCTGAGGATGGTGCGTGCAGAGATTCAGGTGTTAAGAAAGGAGATGGAGGTGGAAATAGCGGGGCTCAAAACCACCTTAAATACCTGCAGCACGCGCATCGACAGTCTGGAGGCCAGGGTGGACGCGCTGTAGCGATGTGCTGCTTCGGGGTCCACGAACTCAGCCAGTGTGAACAAGATTGTGGGGGAATTGAGGCGAGAGCTCAATGACAGGGACCAGGATCTTCTTGCTAATGACATAGAGGTGTCAAATTGCCGGAAGGAAAGGCGTAAAACCCAGCTCACACAATTAAGTTCATTGGCCACAAGCTAGGGGTCAGCCTTGACGATCGCGACATCATTAGTGCGGAACGTGTTGGTGCAAGGCAGCTCAACGCGACAAGCTCAGCAGGACCGACTGAATCTCGTCCGCGGCCGATCGTCGTGCGCCTTGCTCGTCGGGACCTGCGCGACCAGCTTCTAGCAAGTGCGCGAGTGTGACGGGAGCGACCACTGCCGACCTTGACATGCCTGCTCCAGCGCAGCGGTTCTTCCTCAACGAGCGGCTGACGAAAGTCAACCGTCAGTTGTTTCGTAGGGCACGGGATGCAGCCAGTCTCCTCGACTGGACGTTTGTGTGGACCAAGCAGGGCCGCATCCTCACTAGGAAGATGCCAGGAGACAAGGCGCAGAGGATCCGCACTAACGAGCTTAACTATATTTACTTATATTATATGAACCAATTCTATTTGCACCTTATCTATTTAATCCAAATTAGGTACAAGAAGTATTCCTAATCATATTATTTTTCTCCGTCATATACTCTTACTATAGTGCCCAACTGAACCCCCACCATACATTAATTTGTACCTTACCGTCAAACTTCCATATCTCTAATACATTCCATATCTATTAGCACTGATGGCTCCCAGTAAATATATTCAGTTTGGTCTACTAAATGTGGGCTCTCTAGGGACAAATCAGGATGAGTTCTTGATTGCCATGGGTAACCAATCTGTGGACATCATAGCTATCAATGAGACATGGTTACTCAAGGGGGAAGAGGACCGCCCTCCTAGTTTACCTGGGTACAAATTTAGGCACATACCGCTACTTGAAACTAACAGAGGTGGGCGTGGCGGAGGAGTTGCTTTTTATATAAAGAATGGCATTAACGCGCGAGAGCTCATCCTGAACCCCCTGATGTGAAGCAGCTCTGACTGGGCCTGTCAATAAACAAAAAAAAGCTCCTTATTGGGACTGCGTACCGCCCGCCTTGGAGCTTTTCCTTGACGTCATAACTTCCAGTATAAATGCATTAGCCCCATATAATAATCTGGTACTGTTGGGTGACCTAAATGTTAATCTGTTGGATGCAAACAGCTCAAAATCAAAGCTGCTTATGGTATTTTTAATTACTTGAACCTTGCTCAATTAGTTCAATCAGCGACACACTTCGTAGGTAACAGTAGTTCGCTCATCGACATCGTATGCACTGATGCTACAACGCGAAATGTCGAGATGAACCATATTAGTGAGCTCGGTCACCACTCCTTCATTACATATGAATCTGTTTCTAAACCCAAGGGTAAACCTAGGGTGGTTGAGTTTCGCTCTCTTTCAGATATCATGCCAGATCACTTCCTTAATGATTTGAACATGATACCATGGTCTACTATAGGAGATATGTGTGATGTCGATACCATGGTACATCTCGTATAATTCATGCATGCTCCAGCTTTTTGATCTTCATGCTCCTATCAAGAAAAAGACTGAAGTCTGATGTTCAAGCTGCGGGATGAAGCCAGGAAAAGATGTCGTAAAACTAAAGAACCGAATCATAAGCAGTACTACCTGGATCTTAAACATGAAGCCGCCGACGCTATAGTGAGGAAAAAGGCAGCACATTTTACAAAAAATATCAATGATCAAAGTAAGGACCCAAAACTACTGTGGCGTAATTTGAAGTCAGGTGTACTTCCAAATTATAAAGAAAGGCTACTACCAAGTCATTTTGACAATTCAGATAGTATCGATGCGGCTTTTTTGGATGTTCCAGGAAACTATAATCATAATGTCTCACTAATGTCTTGCTTCTATTCTCGCAGGCACAGTCCAGCCGAGTTCTTGCACACTACAACCAACCAGGAGACAATTCTGAAGATAATCAAGAGTCTACGATTAAACGCTCAGGGTGTTGATGATATCAGTTTGGAAATGTTAACACTCACATTCCCGACTACCCTGCAAGTCAACACTGATATCATCAACAAGTCAATAGAATCGCGTACTTTCCCTGGCCTCTGGCGACGCGCAATTGTTCGCCCTATCCCTAAGAATAGTGATCCAGCCAATTTTAAAGATCTCAGGCCAATTAGTATACTGCCCTGCCTGTCAAAGATTCTGGGGCGTGTAGTGTATCTACAGATAATTGAATACATGGAGGCTAATAACATTCTCCCTGGACTTCAGTCAGGTTTCCGTAAGAGAAGAGGCACTGCAATGGCTCTGATAGATGTAGTGGGCAATATCCTGGAGGCACCTGATAGGGGGGAGTGGTCAAACCTGGTCCAGCTGGATTTCTCACGGGCTTTCGATGTTATTAATACCAGTCTACTGCTGTCCAAGCTTACATACTATGGCTTTAGCCGTGACGCTGTGGATTCGTTTATTAGCAATTTATTTAACACTTTAAGCACACAAATGTGCAGAGGCGGACTTAATTTCTACCAGTCAACCTTTGGGCGATGCAGAGACTAACTGACAGTGGCAGGTGCAATTTGTAATGATATTTTAGGATTAAATAATTTTAATTGTATAGACACGAATAAACTTATTTATCCTATAAATACATATAATACATATACCTAATTATATATAAATATAAGCACAAATTAATGTACCTAAATACACGAATATGCTAAAAACAAATAGGACAAACAATGAGAAAACATTACCGCTGTGATGATACTGCCAGTAACTGGTAGGTCACAGTACGTGCAGATCGTGAAGGAATACGGATAAATGTGTCATCTCCTCCACTCCATGTGTCTAAGGGAGTCTTGCAGGGATCGATTTTGGGCCCTTAGCTGTACATCCTCTACAGTGCTGATGTTACCGGATCCTTTGTAAACTGCAAATTTTCCTAGCTTACCACTTAGAAAACAACTGGTTGATAGTCTGCTCCTATCTAAGATCAATTACTGTGACACTGTCTATGGGCCCTGCCCAGGTAGGACAGAATGCCTGTGTGCGTTTCTGCGTTCGTGTCCCTCGCAGGCATCATGTGACGCCATACATAAGTTAACTCAAGACACTAAAAATGGCTGCCAGGCGGAAACTTCATTTGGCGAATTTAATGTTTGGGATTGTAACAATCCATAAGCCGCACTTTTTATATGAAAAACTCACTTGGCGACAAGTTCATTACAAATATGTTCTTCGTTCTGTTGTTGGCCCGCTAAACATGCAGCGGCATAAAACCGCAGCTTTCAGACGTAGCTTCAGGTTTGCAAGTTATTGTTACATATGCAACCCTCTGAACAGTCACAGTATATATAATTACGGTATAAGGGGAAATGTCCTGGACTTTATTTTGATTTAAGTGCAACGTTTGTAAGTACGCTGTACTGGTTCAGCGTCCTAACTATTGTTTCCTTCACCGGACGACAATGTCATTACGTCAGCGTCAGCTGTCGCTCTGTGGTTCTGTCTTGCATAGGGCCGCAGCATAATGCTGAGCGATAGCCGTTTTGCGTGGATGTGACGCAGTTAAGTTTTGACTGGGGGTAGTAGAACAAAATTTGTTCTGCTACCTGCAGTTAGTGGTTCAGTCTATTTATTACATTTGTGATTGCCGGACGTCCTAACTCAAATTTTGAGAACTTTCGAAATCATGGAAGGTTTACCTAATCTAGAATGTTTTCTGAAACTGAAAGTTTAAAAAATTGTAAAGTTTTATTCAATATCTTAATGGAGTTATTAATATCTCGTGACAGACAAAAATCAGGGTAATTTAAAGTCATTTTGTTCTAAATATTGTTATAGTCTACAAAAAAAGTGGGAAAAGTCCGGATTGAAAGGTCCTGGCTTTCTAAAACAGTATTCTGAGTGGTTGGATTCGGGGTTTACGTGGCCAGATTTTATAAAACCATCCGTTTGTAATGTGACAAGTCGGGAATTTTGTGAACCAAGCACATTTATGACGACATCAACCACGAATTCTGTAGGAACTTCAACTCTGGTAAGTCCCAGAAAACCTTTTGGTGACTTAGGTCCTAAACAAAAGAAAAGACGCATATTCTATCGATGAATTAACCTTTGTTCAGTCAACAAAACTGGGAGAGTAGCAATCAAAATATTGCTAAAATTGTAGATTATTTAATGAAAAATTCAAAGAGTTAATGATTTAATATTTTTTTCCAAGAATAAAGTAGAGTTTGTAGGAAATCGATATAGTCACCGATTTCTACTGATCGGGAATCGAACCCGTACTAACGATAATAATTATTAATTAGCTTTAAGGCGTGAAGCGTAGCATAAGCAGAAGGATGAAATAATGACGCGAGTATAGATGCAGAAATGAAGAATATTATTAAGCGATTAGAAAATTATATTTGAATAAATTACAATGACAACAATTAAAATAGCAATGATAAAACAAGAATACACTAAGCGCGGCGCACAGTGGTGCAGGTAGTACGGGCATGCGGAAAATATTATTTTTAAATGAAAAGACGTTGCGTTTCTTCATAATACTTTATTAAAATGATATAATGGATGTACCAGTTTACAAAGAGAAAGATATAACACGTATTTTTTTTTTATTAACATGAAAATATTCATCAAATTTTTTCACATGAATTTCATATAATTAAATCAGCATTTTTAAATAAATAAAAATTAATAAACTAAGTATTAAATAGAGAAGACATTGATTGAGAGATGGGTGCTATCCACTAATAAAGCTTTGGCATCATCGTGAAGAGGATAGTATTTTTTATTCGGTACTGCACGTAAACTGTTGATAAGGGGATCTGAGGTAGCTAAGAGCATATTCATAACATCTTCATTACATGATAGACGAGAACATTTTCTTGAATGACCTAACCTATAATTGCGGTAATCTTTATTTCGCGCTTCTTGAGCTTCCTCAGATAACATCCCAATAGGTAAGGCAGCAACACTTATTATTTCTTTGCCATGCAGCAAGATTTTATGCACAGTATTTGGCATATTATACCAGCTGTACAGGCTTACGTATAGTTCAGCAGTCTCGTAACAATAACTACCAAACTTATCCGAATCAACTAATGCACTAGAATTAATTGTTTGCAATATTATACCAAACCGATGAATAAGTTCTTTATCGACTCTTGTGACTTCAGCTACAATGTCTGCATTATTGAAAAATCTTCTAGACGTATTTCCATCGTTAGATGTTCCCATTCCTTGCTTTACAAAATCCACTTTTAGACCTAAACGTTGAAACAGCTCACTTTGGATTCTTTTCTTCTCTTCATCTTTTTGTTGTTTGGTAGTTGCGTTCGTTCTCCAACTGGTAAATGACATATTGTACGCAATATGTAATATGCATTCCATAAATTTAATCCGTGCGTGAAGCGGGGATAAACCGACCTTGAGAGCCTCCGTATCCACAGTTTTATTTCGCACTTGGTCAAGGTTATTCATTTCTGATGGCTTTGACTTGCATATAAAACACACTGCACATGATGATGTGTCCGTAACTGTCTGCGCTATTTTGCCATCTATCATTGTGAACACAAGTTTATGGTAGACTTTGTAAGTCTTTTCCTTTAAACTAATAACAGTTTCATTTAAGTTTGCTATTTCAGACTCCATTCTAGCAATTTCATTTTTCGTAGATTCTGTAGTTTCTTTTTGAAATTGGAACTGTACCGGGCGACAACACCTTGTAGAAGAAGGAGTTGCATTTGTCCAATACACAACAGATTTATTTTCCTTTTCATACAGACGCAGTGGAACTAATGATGTCAAAAACATATATGAATCTGACACATTTTCGTCGATAAATGACTGTTTGTACTCAGCATGACCTGATGATCCGTCACATCCCCACTTGTGTAAAAACGTTGAATTTACACTAATCTGTGTAAGGTCGTCTTCAGACATTACTTCAAATAATCTTCTGGTTGTGTGATCCAGTAATGACTGCAAACTTACACAAGCGTAGCTTTCCGTTACATCAATATCCGTGGGGTAGCATTGCCTTTTTACTTCAAGTACTTTATGATAATCGGGAAAAATATCACAACCAATACTTTTTGCTGCATTTCTCAGTACTTGATATTGATGTTTCGAAAGTGATGCATCAAGTAATAATGCCAACGCTTTTTCTGGAGTAAACTTGATAGTATCCGATGATCCTTCTTGTACGAGTACCTTAGAGGCAGCTTTCTTAATCATTTCTTCAGGAACGCTTTCACACAATCTTTTAACTTTATATCGCTTTGTTCGATCGCAACATTCATCAAATGATTTTTCTGGTCGTCCTCTATGAGAGCGCTTTGATGGCCCTGGAACATTACTGTCACAATTCACCACATCAGTCTGCACCGAAGATGTCTCAACGGTAAAAATATTTTTCAGCCACTGTTCATTTTTTGCCATAAAAGCATTTTTATTTCTCGCTGCAGTTTGCCACTTTTTTGTAAATACGGGTAGAAAATTACGGCTTAACTTTTCATAAACTTGATTCCAAACACTTTCTGTAAGCTGTGGATACATAAGTTTTAAATTTTCGAGGCATTTATGTATCTCACGATTACTTGATATTATGATTTCCACTAAATCGGCATAGACAATAGTAAAGCTATCCATCACTATAATAACACTGTTATCGTAAGAGAAAATAATTGTAAGTGAAGTTAAAACTACCATTCAATGCTATTTATACTTACACGATATGATAAAATGTTAATTACCCTCATTAGAAACACTTATTAATATAATGCACTTTTTCTTAATTACAGAGCGTCATTAGTTAGGGACCTGGTATTTCCAAGATCGCAGGTTATCGCAGCCAAAACTAATGTATTCTTAATCTATAGGGTCTAATTAATCTCCGAAAGTATATTATTACGTATCGGTCGATAACGGAGATTAGTTATGATCTCATGATTGAAAACAAAAGGTTCCAAATGACCTTCTTCACTAAAAATGTAATAGTAAGTAATTATTCATTATATTATAACATTATGTTTACTTTTTTATTAGTACACACAATAAACTTATGACTAAACTAAAAATGAAAGTTGATAATTATAGTATTTTGGTTCTATTCATACTTGAAATAACAATATTTTTTGCACGAAATTTGTAAATTCTCGATCACCCTACTTTGGCATCATATAATTAAATACTGTATAATTATTTATCCGTATTAATTTTAGGACTTGTTTCTACTAACATTCTAGTATGTGTGTACCAAATTGTAGACATTTTAAACAAGGTTGAAACAAAGGACTTTTTTCCGCCCTTGTACCAATGTGCGGCGCGGTCCGAGAGGTTCGGTAGACGGTTGAATGTAGACTGCCCCGCAGCCCGGCCTTCGCACCGGTAGGAGTGTGTGCACGCAGTCTTCCGCAGTCCAAGGCCGTTGTCGCCGTCGCCAGTACAATAATCACGCGCACCCGGTGTGCGCGCGGCGCGTGTAAGCTCGAGGTCGCTCGGTGCATACATCGTATGATCTGGATGTTTGGCCCAAGATCCATGAGCGGAGCGATTCCGCTCTCAAATGTAAAGTGGTGGTCCAATAGATTTATTGTTCCGCCACATATTCCCCCCGGCCAGACCGTAACTACGGTCGATAAAAATCGGGGAATCTGACTCGCCGCCCGCTTCTCGTCCTCTTCTCTGTGTCTGTTGTTGCTGTTGTTGTAATGGCAGTTGGGGCCGCCGTTGGTATTGTCTTGAATTCTGGTTGCATTTCCTCTTCTTTCAAAATATAGGCGGGTTATAATCTGTCAACAGAGACGTTAGTTACTGTTGTCTTTCCTTTTACCTGTATTGTGTAATACTTTGGATGCCTTTGTATCACTTTGTAGGGGCTGTAAGGTGGTTCTAGTGGGCTTCCGACGTAGTCTCGGCGTAGAAAGACGTGTGTAGAGGAATGCAGATCTCGTGGTATGTAGAAGGGAGAAGTTGTGTGCCAGGAGGTTGGCCTAGGAGTGAGTTTGGCCATGTGTGCTCGAAGACGTGTTGCGAATTGTGTGACATCAGCTGCAGTGTAATCTGTAGCAGATAGAAACTGGCTAGGTAAATGTATAGCTTTGCCATACACAAGTTCAGCGGGCGTGGCTTGGATGTCTTCTTTCCAAGAGTTACGCATGCCGAGTAGTACCAGCGGTAGAACTTCTGTCCACTGCGAAGAGGTGTGGCACATGATGGCTGCTTTGAGCTGACGGTGTAGCCGCTCAACGATGCCATTCGCAGCTGGGTGGTAGGCGGTGGTGCGGAAGTGGTTTGCACCAACCATGGTAGTGAGGGCCTTGAACAGGTGGCTCTCAAACTGGCGACCACGGTCTGTAGTCACCCGTGCTGGACAGCCGAATCTAGCTATCCAGCCGGACACCAAGGCAGCTGCGCAGGTTGCCGCGGTTATGTCTTTCAGCGGGTACGCCTCAGGCCATCGAGTAAAACGATCGATGACAGTTAGGCAGTACCTGTAATCAGAAGAAATGGTTAAGGGCCCTACGATGTCGAGGTGTATGTGGGTAAATCTGGAAGAGGGAGTAATAAATAATACTAATCAAAATCTGTTTATTTCATCTCCACAAATTACATCAAGGTACAAAGTTGACAAGATAAATTGTCGAAAAATTAGTAATTTGTGGGAGATCTGGAGTCTAAACTAAGCCGAGGCCTGTACTATAGATCTCCAGGCCCCCCATTTCATAACATTTGTATGTATTGTCAACAAGTGAAAGACGGAAAGAGTGGGAATGATTGAGAAAAACGTGGAATGATGTGCGTGTGTGTGTGTGGTATGATGTGTGTGTGTGTGTGCGTGTGTGTGGGGTAATGTGCGTGGGTGAGTCTATGTGTGGGGGTGTGAGTGTGTGTGTGTGGGTATAAATGAAGGCGTGCTTGGGAGGGGGTGTGTGTATGACTGTGTCAAAGGGCGGGTAGTTTTGTTAAAAATTTGTTTTTGCGTGTTTATATACATTTATTTAGTTTTATGGCGCATTATGTTAAATAACATTTTGGTAAGTGTAGAATAGTGATATACAATATGTAACAAAAACCCTGTTGTTCCTTTTAGAGACGTATACATTTACCTACAAGAACAAAATTGATGAAATTATAATTTTAAAAAAATGAGCATTGGCCAGTCGAGAGGTCAATATCAAATAACTATTAAAATCGGCACATTCAAAAAAATGTTTAGAGTATCTGATTTTACAAGTACATCTTTGTTTCGCTAAATAGCCTACGAGTTCGGCGACTTTCTTTGAACCGATAGAAGATGCCGCCAAAAGCTACCGCGGCGCACGGGCCCCGTGTCGGTACCACGTGCGTGCCTACCTACCCCGCGACCCCGCCACCCGCCGCCCGGCGAATCACTTCATTTATCCTTTAGTCTCCCGCGCAACCTAGTTATGAACGGATGTTATTGTTGACCTACGTAGTGAGTGACTTGTGATTTGTTTACGTTTACCATGTCCTATTCTAACGTAGAATATTTGAATATGCTGATGAGCACGCAGACTCTACCAAGAACGTTTAGCGAGTCTACCATTACCATCGGTGATTGCATTCTAACGTTTGCACGTACGTACAATACCGGAAGTGTGCCCGGACGAGAGCAACATCGAGCTGACGCAGGAAGAGGCAGACCGAGGACTGGAGACATTGACACCGAGGAGCAAATGTTGGACTTGCAAGATCACTGATCTGACGCCTTTAGATTCTTTCCTCTGGGGCAGTGTAAAGCAACAGCTGTTCAAAAACACGTGCGATACGGAGTTCGAAATGCGTTCACAGATAGTAGCACCATTTGACCATATCAAGTCCGATACCTCCGTTCTGCGGAGCGTACGTAGGCGTTGCAACAAAGGTGGTCATATCGAAGAGCATCTCCGAGCCGTCAAATAGACATTATAATAAATTAATGCATTCAAATAAACGCAAGGTTTTATGTGACAGACGCGGCGACTTTGTTTTTTTTTAATGTAGTGAAGTGTTAAATGTAGTTTTAACAATTTATCAATTGTGCAAAATACCATGTAAACCAACATTTTCAAAAATTAAAAAATTAAACATTCGTTAAAGTGAAAAACAACAGCTGACAAGGTCACGAACTTTTGTAGCAAAATATGTAGGTAAGTGGCGGCGGTGTACCGGCCGGCGGCACAGATCAAAGAGTGGGCGGGAACGTTCTATTTTTTTCTGGTTCGCGTCATCGCTTCATGCAGAATTGCAGAGGTAAGAAATCAGTTAAACATTACAAATATTAATTATTAAATATTTATTTTAAGAATTTTTTTGAACAGTTTTTTATAAATGACTTGCTTTATTACGTATTTAGACCGATTCTTAAAACGTAGGTAAAAGGAACAACAGGGTTTTTGTTACATATTGTATAAATGATTAATGTATATAAAAACGCAAGTAGGTTTGAAGTATATGTAAGGTTTGTTATCATATTATTTTGTTTGTTATAATATGTACTGTAATAATAATATAATAATGCAATAAACACTTCAGTTTATATTTGTACCTCTAAGATTTTTTCTGTTTCGGAGTAATTAAGAGTCAGTAACCATTTATAAATTATTTTTTTACTTTCTATTTTCGAATTATTGGAGAACGGAACTATTTTATTTACTTTGTTTAGCAACATAGCACCTCGGAATGGAAAAAATCTTTGTGCAAATGAGGTGTTCACAGCAGCCGTCTCACATACCGCGTGCTTTCTTCTAGTCTGAGCTATGTGTTTTCTTCTATCATCTGGTAAGTCACTCAGTTTGTGGAGGATAGATTGCATTATGTAAAGCTGGCGCACAGTGAGGACTTGCGCTTCTTCGTAGAGCTCAGAGGTAGGGAATAGCCGAGGCTTAGATAGGCTTACTTTCAGTATCATCCTTTGCGCTCTTTCCAGGGTAATAATTTTAGTTTTGCATGCTCCTCCCCAGGTAGTGATGCAATAGGATATAACTGACTGCGCCAAGGCCTCGTATACCAACTTTATGGTCTGTCTGTCTGCTACGTCACGCAGAGCTTTAAAAATATATGTTAATTTTCGGATTCTATTGGATATCGAATGTATATGGTTATCAAAATTTAAATTAGCATCAATTTCGACTCCGAGATATTTAATGCATTTAGTAGGTATAATTTTGGGACAGGTACAGCTAGGGATAGGAGGAAAATTACATTTGTGGGCATGTATGTTATAGGTAAGGTCAGCTATTTCTCTTCGATTTTGAATAGAGAACACAATGAATTTTGGTCTTGTCATCATTTAAAGTGAGGTAGTGTGATGTTAGCCAATGACAGATCTTGTTGAAACCCTCTTGTGCATAATTAAAAAGTTCCTTACATGAATCAGCGTAGAAGGTTACAGATGTATCATCTGCATAAGCTGAAATGCGGCAATTTTTAATATTAAGTGCGCAGAGCTCATTTATGTAGCAGAGGAAGAGCGTCGGTCCAAGTATACTGCCTTGAGGCACCCCAAATGCAATTGGGAGTTCGTCACAGATGTTGTTGTCACCTATTTTTACGCATTGTGTTCTATTGTGCAGATAATCAGAAAAAAGTGCCAGTGTGATGCCTCTTATACCATGAGCTTCCAGCGTCTCTACAAGGCAGGGGACAGAAACAGTGTCAAAGGCCGTAGCAAGGTCGAGAAATATAGTCAAGCATTTCTTTTTGTTATCGAGTTTATTGACCAGAAAGTTAACAAGATCAAGTACTTACAGCATTATTTGTTGAGCGGCCAGCCCTGAAACCATATTGCGAGTTAGAAAGTAGATTACCGTCTTCTAAGAGTTTAGTAAGCCTGGTATTGAGTACGTACGTATCTACGTACGTACTCAATACGTACTCAATACTCGTACGTATATCTTTTGATATATAATATATTACCTTTATATTTACGATCGTCTGGCCACGCCACTGGCAAGCATGTCTTCGAACTCCGTTTTAGCAACCAGCATTCGAGCTGAATCTAGGCGGCGAGGTTTGCTTGATGCTGGTGGACCTGGAGTTGTCCTTATGTGGTGCAACGTATTATGCTTACCCGGTAAATGTGTTCCTGGAGGTCGGGTGATTTCTGGATACTCGCGAAGAATTTCGTGGTAGTCTGTGTCGCCAACTACAGCCTTCACTGATGCAATATCGTCCGTTGGCTTGCAATGAGCTCCTGTAACTGATAACGTCGTTATGTTGTCTATCAAGCGCTGGTTTCTACAGTCTACGAGTAAGTTGTAGAAACCAAGGAAGTCGACCCCTATGATAGGTCGTGACACATCTGCTACTGTGAATTTCCAGGTGTAGTCTCTTCTGAGACCTATGTTAAGTCGCAGCTGTGTTGGTCCGTACGTGTGTATCACAGTATTATTGGCAGCGACTAAATCAAATTTTGATTGTTTGACAGGCGTCTTTACTGCCGACCGTGGGAAAACACACAAGTCTGAACCAGTGTCCACAAGGACCTGCATTTTCGTAGTCCGATCGGTTATGAATAAACGGCCTGTTGAAGTAGGGCAGTCGTTAGCCGCTACTTGCGACCGCCCTTTGAGTTTTCCGAAGTAAATGTGCAGGGTTGCTTACATTTGTTCGCCTTCTCTCCGTATGTGTAATGGTAGTAGCAATGGGGGTGATTCGGTGGTGGCTGCTGTGATCCAAAGCTATTAGAACGACTGCGATCATACCTTTTTTGGTTACGCTTGGATTGCGAGCGTGAGCGGGATCGTCCTCTCCAGTTACTGTTCATCTGCGATGTCAGTAGTGCCACTTGATTTGTGAGCTCGTTTACTTGCTTGAGCAAGTCTGGTGAAGTGCTGGATGAGGCAGAGGCGGCTGCTACTTGTGGAGTGGATGGTGCGATTTCATACACCCTGTCAGCAATCACCGCTAGTTGTTCTACTTGTAAGTCAGCAATCTGAGAAGCAATAACAGTTTGAATATTTTGTGGTAAGCGGTTAGTCCAGAGACTTTTTACAAAATCCGAAGCTCCAGCGGGTCCTGCTAGGTTTTGCAGGTGCCGAAGAAACTGAGACGGCCTGCGATCGCCTAACTGTTCATGTATTAATAGCTGTTGTATCCGCTTTTCCTGTGAGGCAGACAGGCGATTAATTAACTCACTTTTTAATTTGTCGTCTTTGTTAGTATCCGGCGGTTTTGTAATGATGTCCTTTAGTTGCATTGCATATTTAGTTTCCAGCTGTGTAGTTACGAAATAGAATTTCGTCGTGTCGCTAGTTATCCTTGATAGGATAAATTGGCCTTCTAATTGGGCGAACCATAAAGCCGGTTCCTCTGGACAGAAAGGTGGACAACGTAGTGGCAGTCCAACTTTAGAAATTTCTCCTGAGACAGCAGTCACTGCTCCTTTCGCGTCGGCACTTTCGCTCTCAGTATCGGACATCGTTCAAAAAAATATAAAATCGCTCACCGCTTATGTTTTGGACCACAGCTTACTTTTTCCTTTGCACCGATGTGAACAAACTATCACCAGTTGAATCGCCACTCTTCTTGCTTCACTGAAACTGCTTGATCCTTGCTGCACTCGAGTCTTCAATATGCGCGATAGTCGAGGGTCACCAATGTAGGAAATCGATATAGTCACCGATTTCTACTGATCGGGAATCGAACCCGTACTAACGATAATAATTATTAATTAGCTTTAAGGCGTGAAGCGTAGCATAAGCAGAAGGATGAAATAATGACGCGAGTATAGATGCAGAAATGAAGAATATTATTAAGCGATTAGAAAATTATATTTGAATAAATTACTATGACAACAATTAAAATAGCAATGATAAAACAAGAATACGACGATTTTGTGAGAATCCTGCAAATAGCGCTAGAATAAGTAATGTAGATGAAAATCTTATTCAAAGGTTTTCAGTCATTTTAGAAACACTTTCCTCAGGGTATGCCATTGATACGCAGAAATTCAAAGATTTCGCAGACCAAACTCTTTATCTATATATGGACTTGTACAGTTGGTATTACAAGTGTTAACAAAATTCTTGTTTACGGAAAAAAAAAAATTGAAAGTTTCGGTTTACTTCCAATTGGAAAGTTGTCAGAGGAAGCCTCTGAATCCAGAAATAAGGATATTAGGACATACCAACAACATAACGCTCGAAAATTTTGCAGAAAAGCAAACAATGAAGATATTATACACAAATTCTTCGGCTATTAAACCTAAACTTCGTAGAAAAAAAGTTTAATCAACAGCGGCACAAAGCCTTTTAATAACTAATGATAATGTTGATGATGAGGCCGATACCGAGAAAGAGAACTTGGCTTTTGTAGATATTAATCTATTCTACGGTTCAAAAAGTGACCCTGACTAACCGTTGCACTTAACATCTTCTACACTTCTTACTTCACTTATCAGCTTCACACTAACGTTATTTCATAAAACATCTATACTTTTTGTATTCTTCCATGTGGACTAGGCTTACTAGGGCAGTACTCACCCGCTCGGCAGAGCATCCCCAAGTCCTAACGACGGCTGCCACCACCTGTCCCTCCATCACCGAGTCTTCCAAGCCCAGAATGCGTTGCGCATGTCAGCACACTTGGTGGGCCTGGACACTCGGGGCTCGTCCGCATTTAGGGGGACGCTCTAAGCTTTACAGCCAGAGTGTCAGCGGCAGGGCCGCTGGCCGCACCGGGAATCTCCAGCATCCAGGCCCCAGTCGCGATGAGCCTTATCCGGCTGCCATCGCGGCGGCGCCGAGCTCCTCGAGGTTTACCGCCTTCCCCACCTTGGCTAGCACGTTGCGGTAGGACACGCCCTTCTTTTCTGCTTCCGGCAGTAGTGTGAACACTACAACTGCGGACTTCGGGGCGCCGAGCCTAGCCGCGACGCTTCGCTCCTTGCGCCGCTGCCGCCTCTCCTTCTTGTTGGCCGCCCTTGCTGCCGTACCGGCTTTCCCCCTCTTCTCCCCGGCCACCTGCCATTCGGAGGCAGGAGGAGGATTCAGGAGTTAGGGGCATCCGTCTCACCGCCAGGGCTGGTGCCCTCACCGTCTATGTAGTCGCCCCGCCCTCGTTAAGCTTGGGCGGCCCCGCTCTTGGTCTGCCCCGACGAGCCCAGTTTGGCCGCGGCTACTGCGACGGCGGCAAACGAAACCGCCTTCCACCGGCCCGGGGCCGGCTGGCTCCCTGCTGGTCGGGGGTGCAGGACAATGGCCTCTACGGCGGAAAAAACAAGGAATCAGAAGCCTAATTAATTTTATAAAAAGAAAATACAACACGACCTACAACCATTTATTCAAATTAGAAAAACCGTTACAAGAAAATAGTTCTATATGATCACTAGTACACGGCCGTCCCATCCGAGCTCCGCAGCAAAAGTGACCGAGGCGAGTGAGTACACGGCCTATGGTGTGTCACCTCCTCCAGTGACAGCGTCATCGCAGCAACGTAATATCCCTGCCCTCTCAGCCGTCAAATCCTCTAAGACGGCCTCTCCTGACACCTGAACGTCCTCGCAGCTTGGCTTCCTGTCTTCAGCTCCTTGTCTGTTAGGCTTTCTTGCGCCTGGTCATCATCATTCGACTCGTCACCTAAAACACATGCCAACATAGGAAAATCAACACAGCATTCTGGAAGCTTAACTTAAAGCTACCCATTGCAATGAAACTACAAGCGTTTTACTACAACTTCAAGCAATAACATCAAAATGGGTAGCAGATAGGTTATCGTTAAACCAATGAAAGAGTTCCAGACCTCAATCATTACTGAAACAATAACATAATCACCTGGCAACCACTATCGGGGTTCCAGTAATCAGAATCACCTTGCAACCACTATCTGGGTTCCAGTGACTAAAATAACCCGGCAACCACTAGCTGGGTTCCAGTTACCAATGCCACTTGGCCGTCAGTAAAAAGCTGCCACAATGCTGCTTTTACCGACCACCACCGAGACGATCGAAGAATACTTCGCAAGCATCCGGGGTCCACTCACCACGCCACTGAACCATATGTTCTGCGGCGGTTTAAGTTTTCTTGCAGTACGAGCTAGCGAGCAGTTCGAGCGCGTACCGGCGATGTAGAAGCGCTCGTACCACCTTGTACGAGCCACGCATCCCAAAGTCCAGCTTTCCCGTGCTCTGCGAGCCCTTGCTCATGAACACGAAACTGCCGACAGCAAATGTTCGTGGCTGACGGCAACGCTCGTTGACGTACGCATCCGGCCGCTACCGATTTTCGGCAAGCAACTCAGACGCCCTCTGTCTTCTCAGAGTCAGAAGTGCTTCTCGGTTAGGGTGCGAATCGTTTAGCGCGACGTCTCGCACAACAGACCTCAGCACTGGAGTAGTCCCTTCAACGCCAGTCAACAGCTGCAGAGGTGAGGTGTGGGTCGGACCACTGCGCTCCCTTGTTGTTCGCCTTTATTCGCACCAAGTTGAAGACCGTCCTGCAATAACGCTCGAACCTGCCCGTTGTCACGGTGAATTTCAGGCGTGATAAAATATATATTACAGCCTAACTCAGTAACCTAGTCTTGAAAGGATGCACTTTCGAACATTCTGCCACGGTCACACACAATTATTGACAGAGTACCGAATACTGAAATGGTATGGAAAATACGCGTTTTAACTCGGCGGTATGCTGTCTGTACAGGCGTACAACAGACAGTACTTAGTAAAAACATCTACCACGATAAGTATGTATCGGAAATCGTTTGACTCCGTTAGGGGACCATGGACGTCAGTGTGAACCATTGAAATGGGTACCTCAGGCTTCGTCCAAGATTCGATGGGTTGCCTAGAAGCGCGAGTGACTTTCTTATATTTGTTTTGCAGAAAAGGGCTGTTCGATCAATTTATAAATTAAGCCCGAGACACACTCTCAGAGAGAAATGATAGTGGGCAAAAATGTTAGGACGGCACACCCAAGTCCGCCACAGCTTACACTACTTTTATTTTGAAGGTATCACAGCCAAGTTTCTCTGTGCCAATGTGCATCAAATTCTGTCCGTGGATTCTCTATTTATTTTAAATCGAATAGGCCTAACTTACTGAGCATTATTGAAACAAGCTTAACATAAAACATTTTTCATTCAATTTAGTAAAATAAACTCAATAATTGCGTTATAAACGAAACAAAACAAAACAAAACAACTATATAATAATTAAATAATAATAGATCATGACGATAACTAAACACTGTTGTTTAATTATCATCATGATCTATTATTATTGAGTCCAAGAAGAGAGCCGGTCTGTGGATATTCTCTTCATATCTTGCCAGGCTCAAAAACCATATTACGACCATTACGTGGGCGCAGCAACGCAAAGTACGGTTCCCTGTTTTGCATGAGCAATAGTAATACTTCAATGCATTCAATCCTCTCTCATCATCGTTTATCAACACATATGTGTAATAAAACTTCGACCTCGTGTACCTAGAGTGTATCTTTGCTCTCAAAAGCCACAAGTTTGTTCCTTCAATGCCAGTGTTATTGAGCTGGGCAACGAGTTGTTCGGGTTCTCGGTAAAGCGATACATTGAAGTGCCCGTCCCCCCGAACATGCTCACTATAATAACTTTTTGCCAATTTAAGTTGATATGTACCCAGACCAAAAATTATCAGTTCCCTTTGGGTGAGCGCAGGAAATGTTTCTAAGCCCGGAAAATCAGCGCTCATTTCTTGGAAGGGTACCCGTTGTCTATTCATGTGGCGTCTTGTGACGAATTCACCTAAAATATTTTGCATGTCTTGTCTTTCATTTATTCGTTCTATTATCTCCACCACATGCTCATTATCGGTGAGAGGCACATGAAAACTATTTGTTAATGCAGCAGCAACTCGAAATTCTTGAAACGTGTGTGGCATTGCACTGTGGAAATATTCTTGACGAAACAGCTTGAAGTCGCGATTAAAAGGGCCATTAACTACTTTAACGACCCATCGAATAAGCGTGACTTTTCTGGAGTCGTTTGCTTGCGATGTTGTCAGCTGTGTTTCCCCACTATGAACGGTATCTGGCATATACACTTCATAACCTAACGCTTCGAGGTCTGGAACGACGTCTCTGAATTCTCTATCCAAAATGAAAGTATCATCCGGCCTGAACTGCCAATGAAATGGATGGTCTTCGTTATTTATTATATCTTGCATTATTAATGCATCTGACTTTTTAGCACCATGTGGACCGGTGACCTCAATTATATAGCCATCCGTACAAACAAACATAAACGGTTTTAATAGATTGTTGTATTTGTGAGGACTATAGGTTTCAACTTGGAACAAAAAATTGGAATTAAAAGCCAACATTATATGTGACGGGACATATTATGTTCCGTCACAAATAATGATGGCTTTTCTATCGGCAATGACCGCCTCAGAATTTCCAAATAGTGCGTTCGGTACTTGTAATATTATCCCAACCTAAGTGTCTCGGAACAAAATATATATATTATATATCAAAAAGGTTGCAACAAATATACACACATCAAAAGTGTCTAGGGATCAAGCATTTTTATGCGGATTTCTTGAGATTAAGATGTGGCTTTGTAATAAATTTATGATTTTATAAATTTATATGGATCCTTTTTGGTGCATTTCATAATTTGAATCAGGAACTGTGAATCAAATTCGAGTAAAAGATGAAAATCAGCTGTCAATATTTTCCCTATAAAAACATACAACGCATTGAAGACATTATTAGTGCTACTGTTTCCCTACTACTGATTAAAACCAACGTTATTATGGAGCGGCGACGTCATTTAAGCAGGGAAGAAATGCTCAGAGCCGTGGGAATGATAGAAGCTGGTTCCCGGCAACGTACTGTGGCTTTAGCTCTGAATACAAGTCAGAGTGTTATCAGTCGACTTTGGACACGTTACCGAAGCACTGGTACCGTGGCTGAGCGCCATGGAGGACGGTATCGCTGCACCACACGGAGACAAGACCGATACATTCAAATCTTAACTCGAAGAGCTCCAACAATAACCGCCATGATGTTAGCCGTGAGGCTTCATCACTCTTCAGGGAACTTAATTAGCGACCAAACAGTCAGAAACCGCTTGCATGAAGTGAACCTTCATTCCCGAAGACCGCTACGGGTACCACCTATAGCAATGCACAATCGTAGGATTCGATATCAATGGGCTCTTGAACACAGAAATTGGGCAGAAGAACAATGGCGTTTCGTGTGCTTTTCTGATGAGTCTCGTTTTGGTATGAGACCGGATACAAGACGTATACGACACTGGAGAACCCCTGGACGCCAACAGCGATTAAAATCCTGCCAGGAAGTCCATCCTTATAGTGGTGGAACCATCATGGTATGGGCGGGTATTTGGATCGGCGGAAGAACTGAGTTGATTTGGATCAGAGGCAACCTCAACGCTCAAATTTATGCTGAGACGATTGTATCAGACGTCATCGTTCCTCTACAAGTGCAAATCGGTCCCTTATTTCAGTTAATGCATGATAATGCACGACCGCACACCGCAAGAGTTGTAAGACAGACTCTCGCCGCAGCTAACATCAATGTCCTGCCCTGGCCTGCTCAGTCGCCAGACTTGAACCCGATTGAGCATGCATGGGATATGCTACAGAGAAGAGCTCTGCCGAATATGGAGGGTATCCAGTCGCAAGAAGACTTTTTTTTGTTGTTGCAACGAACATGGGCGGCCATTCCACAGCGTGATTTGGATGAACTCATTTTGAGTATGCCAAACCGATGTTCTTGTGTTGTTAGTGTTCGCGGTAGAAACACGGATTATTAATTGTTTAAGTTACCCAATAAAATTTTAAAGAAAACTGTTATTTCAGTCTTTTTTTCGAACTTTTGTGTTAGTGGTTCAAATGTCAAAAATCCCTTTATTAGGAAAATGGCAAATTTCTTTATTAATGCAAAGGTGACTTGGTTTATCGTTACTGTGACAAACGAAAACACTTTATTTTATGAATCCTTAAAGAAAATTTTAATTAATATCAATCAGGAGAAAAGTTATTGCAAAAATATATGTTGATCCCTAGACACTTTTGATGTGTGTATTATACTCGGTTTAGATACGTACACGGCTTTATGTAATGACCTCGGGGATATTTTTTAATGTGTCATAATTAAAAATGCTTATTTTTGATAGATGTTTCGAGTCATATTTATTATATGGCTGGCGGAGCTGGGTGCATTTTGCCCACCATCCTTTAATAAGATTAATGTAATGACTGTGCCTGCACAGTACATTTTTGAAAATCTTTTATGTGCCCATAAAAATATAAACTGGTTTAAAAAATACAGTGATATCAATAATATAAACACTAGGAACAAACACAACTTCGTTGTACCTACAACAAGGCTCAGATGTCAATGTATACGCTTTTATAATAAACTTCCAAGCCACGTTCAAGATCTAAGCCTTAATAAATTCAAATCATTCATTAAACGTAAGTTGTGAAAAGAAAAGAAAGAAAGGCTTTTATACATGTACCGTTAAGGATTATATTGAGGACAAAAAGGCTTGGGATTGAGTTGCTCCAATTTTCTGCATACTGCATGTTGTTTTTTTTTGTGTTCTTTAATTTCTGTTACATACACTGACAATTGATAATTATTAATAACACAACGACTTGAATACTTACCTTGAGAAGAACAATTTATTATTTTAATTATTGTAAATGTGAGGATTAAGTGGGTCATTGTTTCAGTTTTAATCATGATCTGGCAGCTTGAGTAATTTATGCGGCCTACCCCAAATGTCCTTTCTTTGGTATTGTTCGTCGAATCGTTGTGCTCCTTAAGTCTAAGTTGAGTGGCACGATTACTGACAAATGCGTGCACTGACTGGACAGGTCCGCTCAATCTGTATAGTTTTTCCTCAAAAGACCGTTTCAGACACCAATCTACATGGTCTTCACATGATCTGACCAAGATTATGTCTGGATTTTAAAAGAGACTGTGACCTCTGAGTTTGTTTCGGCCTTTCTTCTCAGAGTAGTCAGATAGGAAACGCCGACCTCATCTAGTTTTTTAAATATGATTGACGTGTAAAAGTGTTTGTACAAACCTACAAAGAAATAAAAACATTTATCATTTATGTGATAGACAAACAATACAGTGACCAACATATTTTTTATTATAAGCCTTGAACCCGGAAAACCAAAAATGACGCAATATAAGCTCAGTAGTTTGGTCTATTCCTATATGATCGTGATCATCGTGAAACAACCTCAACAAACTAAGCCTAAGCCCTTTAGGGATAAAACAAACGAGACGAGAGTCTTCACCAGTTGGTGAATACTTGTAGTACAACAAATCGTGCCTTATGAAAAACCGTATAGGATCCAATAGACTATCTCTCAGCTTTTGCATCAAACTTTGAGTTTCAGAATCAGCCATCTGAGCAATATTCGCCCAATTTCGCGGATTTCGAATTTGGAGAACAGTAGCGGCTTAAAATGTCTGCGTGTTGCATAAGGCAATCATTTCGATACTCAAGCGTGAACTGAAAATCTTACATGTAAACCCACCAACGGGCCATACGAGGCAATAAGTCGTTTTTACGCTCAGTCTATGGCAGACTATGGGCCGTCGTACTAGCCAGTCTTTATTCAAACAATATTCGCGTTCGATTTCTTTGGCGCTGAACACTAAGATGTTCCAAATTCCAAAAGTGCACGGCAAAGATAATTGCGGCGCACCTATAAAGGGGATTAAAAACTCATTACTGCCCGCTAAGAGTTTCTCATAGAAAACACCACCTTTGGGTGCACATAGAGTCGAACCAAGTCGTCCTTTTCGAATAGATGCGATGAAAAATACTTTACAACAAGTTGCCATGGAGTTTTTGGTTCCTACTTCTCCATGATTACCTAGTTTTTAATGGACCACTAGTTTTCTCACTAACGTATTTAACTGACAAGCCTCATTCAAATAAATGCCCAGTCTTGTTTCACTGTGCTTTTATTCATTAATTCCTTTTCCTACACACTACATTCACTTGTATGTGTGGTTAAACTGTAAATTCAAGTTGGTTATTATTATAAATAAATAAATAAATAAAATTCATACATACTTACATAGTAAATGCCTAGTAACCACCGTAACACTCAAAGTATGCTAATTAAGTGTATGTCATCTCGCAGTAGGCCTTGAGAGGCCGTGACTGCTTAACCGGTCTATCCTGTGGTGCCTTTGAGCTAACTCAAAGCCTCCAGCCAGGGGCATAATATCAATTACAAACTAAGCGACCGTCACCTAAGGGCACCCCCGTGGGGTACGAACCCGAGGTTCGTACTTAGGGCGTCGCCGGGAGAGGACAGCAAGTTGGGGACAGGCTGGATCAGATTGGATTCATTATTATTAGGGGAGTTTAAAACTACTGGCTCAGCTACGCCACCAGCTGGCTCTGCGGATCCGATCAAGGGACAGGGAGGGCAATTTATCGGGGAGGAACGCGGACGCGAAGGACCTCAGCGGCGAGGTCGGAATTTCGATTTGTGTCTGTGTCTGCTGTATACTGTACTGGTGGCCCTACTGCTTTCCTGGAGGAGGGTAATGGGGTTGTCAGGGTCGGTCAGTGCGTTTCATGGACGGTGGATTCTACTGATTCTAGAGGGGACATAACTGGCAGCCTTCACAACCAGAGGGTTGCGATGGCTGCCAGCGGTATCAAAGAAACGCTTGCAAGCGCGTTTCATGAATTGTTGAATGGTGGGGATTTTCAAATCTAAGTGTAAGTTGTTATTACGAACAAACCAGGGGGAACCCGTTATTTTACGTAGAAAACGGTTCTGTAGGGTCTGCATCCTATGGACGTGCCGGGGGTGTGCCTGTGCGAAAACAGCACAGGCGTATGTCATGATAGGTCATATAAATGCGCAGTTTTCACCTGAGTGACAATTTACTGCGTGCATTTAAAATGGAATGTAGTCTACCCAGATCAAAGGCGGCTCGTGAACGAACCATCTTTATGTGCTCTGAGAAGGAGAGACGTCTGTCCAAGTCACCCCCAGATATTTGGCATGCTTCTCCCGAAGGATTGGCTTGCCAAACATCTTGATCGGACGGGGGTCGTCAGGTCTGTGTTTGAGTCGCGGTTTCCAGAAGAGAACCGCTTGACTCTTGTCAGGGTTGACTTCGATTCTCCACTTTCTAAACCATGCGCCAAGCTTGTTGACTGCGGTTTGGAGAGTAAGAGATATCGAGTCGAGGAGGAGCCCAGTGTAATAAATGGCCGTATCGTCTGCGAACAGAGCCAACTGCGCATTTTTACCTTTGGGGATATCACTGGTGAATAGGGTGACCCCAGGGCTCTGTGCTAGCTCCCCTCATGGGAGCTAGCACAGAGCCCTGGGGTCACCTGCGTGGATATGGTGGGAGGAGGACAACGTCCCTTCGACGCAACAGTGGAAGGTGCGGTTAACCAAAAAGTCTCGTAGGATGAGTGCGAGCCGGTCTGGCACACCGAGTTGGTAAAGCTTATTTAATAAGCCATTTTGGACTTTGTCGAACGCTTTCGCTATGTCGAAGAACATGCACCCGTCATCAAACCACGTTGGAAACCAACGCTAACGTGTTCAATGATACGGTGAACCTGTTGGACGCTCGAATGTTGGGTTCTTAAACCGAACTGTTCGTCGGGGATGACCCTTGGTATCGGCATAATCTCTTAGTCGCTTGTATATAAGCCTCTCATAGATTTTGCTCAGAACATTGAGCAGACTGATGGGGTGGTAGCTAGAGGGCTCGGTTTTGGGCTTGCCCGGCTTTGGAATAGCGATGACAGTGGGTCTTTTCCAAGCTTGGGGAATGATTTTATTGCTCAGAGCACCATTGAAGATGATGGTCATGAGCATTATGAGATTAGCTGGGAACAATTGGATCCCCCTATTCGTGATTCTGTCTGGGCCGGGGATTTACATCGTTTCAGACCCTTGATGATATCGTGCACCTCGTCTGGGGTGACGGGGTGCAGAGGATTATCGGGGTCTTCAACAGGGGGAAGGGAGGCTCTACGTTCGATTTTTGCGTCAAGCTCAGAGAGGTGTCGATATCGTCAAAGGCGATGGTCTTGTCGAGGCGCACCAAAGGACGCCCCCTTTGGTGCGCCTCGACAAGACCATCGCCTAGGCATCGGAGGCTACTTTTTGGGACTGGAGTTTCCTCTGCAGTTCCCAAAAGGCCAGTTAGGTGGGCTCGAACTCGCTCATGCGTTTCTTCACAGATCTCTTTAAATAGCGCATATGGGCCTTGTTAGCTTGGCAAGGAAAATTGCTATAGTCACGGACAGCCGCGTTCTTCTCAGTCAGCAGTTCACGTGAATCGTCTGGCAACTTCCAGCGATGGTCATCCATCGCTGGAACTTCCCTTGAACTTTCGTTCAGGACGGATTGTACGCGATCCGTGAGTGAGTCGATTGCGGCTGTCGTGTCATTGTTTGAGTCGAACTGGTTGGGAATGGAGTCTAGTTGGGGGGTGGATGTGGAAGATTTCAGTAGTTCGCTTATATGCCTCCAGTCCGTGATTACTTTAGTGAGGGGCGGTCTGTCAGGGTCAGGGAGTCCTAGTCGGGGGCGTAATGTCAGAACTACATGTCAGTGGTCGGATGTTAGTTGATGTACCACTTCTATAGAATCCAACCGTAGGTTGACATTCTTTAGAAGTGCCACGTCAAGGACGTCAGGGGCATGAAGGGGGGCGTGGAGAAAGTGAGTGGGAGTCATCGGGGCGATGACATCAAAGTTAAGGATGGGACAGAGGTCAAACAGATGTTTGCCCCTGGTCGAGATCCTGTTGCTATTTCAGGCTGTGTGTTTGGCATTGAGATCGCCTGCTATGATTACGGAGTCACTCAAGCCAAACAGGATAGCGAGGTCATCAGATAACTGGTGGTAGTTTTTTGATGGTATATAGACCGATACTAAAGTGATCAGCTGGTGACCTGTCATGCCAAGCCGGTAGACAGACACTTCTAATCGCGAGAGAGTGGGAGCGTCCATAGGGATGCAGTACAGAACCTTTTTATAGTAAATGATGGTTCCGCCTCGATGGCACCGAGTCCTGTCGTTGTGAACTATACGGTAGTTCCCAATTAAACGACCCTAAACCTAACTCCCCGGGTGGATTGGTCCGGGGATGAGTACCCTCCCTGTCGGGTGCAGACAGGGAGGTGAGTGCCTAAATGTGAGCCCTAAGCTTGTAATCCTGTTGCCAGTCTTATTGTGCAACAGGGTCCTGACCAGTCTAGCGCGAAGGGTGTAGATACACCCTAAAGACACTAGGTGAGTTGCTGTGGAGGGAAAACTGTCAACAGAGCCGACTATGAGATCCCCCAAGGCCGGTTAACTCTGGGACCCGTCCAATTGTCTGCCTCGCCCTGAAGGGATTCGGCGGGTGTATTGGGTCAACACCCCACTCGGCTTCGTTGGCACCGTATGGTATCCTAAACTAAACTACACTGTGGATTTGCCCAGAAGGAGCCTAGTGAAGTTACACAACAAAACACGACTGATAATGAAATAGTAGTATTGCCTTGAAAAAGGCACTTTTTATGATTAAATAATCGATCGATTAAATAAATTTAATCGACCGAAAGATCGGAGTAGTCAGGTGACTACAAGACACGTTACGTAATCGTAACGGAAAAATGTAGGTGACTCACCAAGCTGTAGCGGGGGCAGCGGAGCGTACGACCGTCCGTGACCGGTGCCGAGCGTAGAATCCTCCTACTCTCGCTAATTAAGTGGATGTCATTACCTATACATATAGTTTTCATAACATTTCTAACACCTTTCTGACACGCGCATTAGAACTGCACTTCAAATGACTTGCTCGATGTGAAAATTTATTTGTTCTTGGTATCACGTCGTTGAATTGTAATGTCTTGTTCAAGTAGACGGTGAATAAATAAACTATCGACAGTAATTTAAAGTTTCGTTGTGTAAAAATTCTTAAAAAACTTATCCAGGCTTAGCCACGGGTAGTAGATCTTTAGATGGAAACCTTACCTTCTCCGTGTACATAACAGGTACATAATTTTCTCTTAAACGTTTTAAATATCGCGACATGCTCAGCGGCATCTCTCGAGACATTTGCTCGGAATGCGCAGAGCTCGGCAGCGGTAGTTGGGCCGCTCTCTGCTCGGTGGAGCCGAGACATTTCCTGCGACGTATAATACCGCGCCTGAGCGCTGCGGCATTATCTTACGCGGTGGGACGCATACCATTAACTTGATTATATTTCGCTCATACTCTGCTGCTATTTCGAAGGGAAGCAAAAGGCTTATCTTATTGTGCCTTCTTTGTAAAGTCGCATTTCACTCACAAAATTATGTGAAAGTCAGTGATGCTTACCAAGTGTATGCATTAAAAACCCATGTGACATTACTTTTTCATTGCATATATAATAGCCATGGGAAACGCATAGGTTAGGGATATTTTCTCATAATATTCATCGGTACCTTCCCACCCTCCCTTCGCAAATAAGAGCAGTGCGGGGTGTGCCAATCTTGTGCTCATTACAATACAAATATCATTTGCGTCCGTGTGATTGCGAACATTAATTTTTATTGCTTGTTACTCAGATAGCTGGTGCGCTTGTGTAGCTTTATTAAATGAGCAATTTCAGTTGAGCTTGAGTTGTGCTGGCAGGGAATTAAAACAAAGAGAAACACTATTTGTGCAGCTTGACAATTACATACATAATTATGTATATCAGCTGAAACTGCTTTGGAGAAGGTTATAGATAATGTGGCGGATAAATCTCCAGTTAAAAGAATCATAGTACCCATTCGAGTATCTACGTCTTGTTTTAGTAGACACCAATACTCCCCGCAACAGCCCGGTTTTCGAGCACCTCGAGAGCAGAAAGGACATAGGTATGCAAACAAACTGATAGGTATACAGTTTCTATGATATTTTCCTACGTTTAAGTGACATTCTCGTGGATTACTTATTTATAGCTGCCTGCCATATTTTAAACAGAATAAAATATTAACTTTACCATGCTTATATATTTTAGAAATGGCAGTGACAGAAGTTGAACCCTGATCGTTCTGACCGCATGGCTGACGTATTTCCACGAAATAGGCGTGAGTATAGTACTGTAGGCTATGTCTGCTTATTGCGAGAACGACATTAATGCGCAAGTGTCTGCTACATGATGCCAAGCATTTATAATAAATTACAGAGTTAGAAAGATTTAAAATTGACGTTATTCAAAGAAAATAAAAAAATCGTAGACTTATATAGTGTGACGGAGTTTCTACTAGAGGAAACAATTTCTTGATAACTTTTTATAATAATAGAAATGAGAAAAATATGACATTTAATTTAATTTAGTTTTTATTTAATTCTAATACGAAATAAGTTAACTGCAGAAGAATTGTGTATAGTATAAATAACTATTGAAGTACTTTATTATTATGTACTTAGCATATCTAGTCTATTTTGTACTTCTGCATGCCTTCTGGCTAAATATGGCTATTGCTAATTATATTTTGTTTTGTACCCATATTTGCATAATAAATGTCTTATCTTTATAATTTCCTCAAACTTTCTCACTTCAACTAAAGCTTGCAAAAGAAGAAGACCCCACACAGAAACATTATAGCACTAAGCGGTGAAAATTGTGCTCACAATTTTACAGATTGCTTTTATAGTTTTACTTGAAAGCTGAACAAACAAACTGAGAAAATTGTCCGCATAATTCTGCAACACACATTTGCAAGACTAGCAAACTTCGCAAGAGATGAGCGTCCCCGACACCGCGCCGCGCCGTCACTCCCGGCCCTGCACGCCACGCACGCGCAACTCGCTGCAAGTATCTTTTGAATTATTTTCACGATTATTTGTTTTGTTCTCTCATTCTTTGTTCGTGTTGAAAAGAACGTTAATAACATTCGAGGTTTTCCCCATTCCAAACATAATTATTGGACTCACTTTTCGGACCAATTCTCGGCGTTGCGCTGAGTTCTTCGTAACAAGCTGAATGGAGTTACTTCAGCTGCGAGGCAACAACACAAAATGTATCTGATGTTTGTTTTGTCACGCAGCTAGAACTGTCGCACTAAAGTTGGAGACTAAAGCAGTTTGCAGTCCTATACATTAGTGCGTCTTGCTCCGAGCGGGTGAGCACACCTTATATTGGTAATGGAGTCTTTCTGTTATGGGATAAACGAAGTTTTGAAGTTGAAAGCACCACGAATGTAAGTAGCAACATTACCGTAACACAAGTACGAACGCACGTACTCCACGATTTGCCATTTCCAACTACGAGTGTGCTTCGAGTCTGTTTGGTTATGTATGAGGCAATTACGGGTTCATCTGTATGATGTGTGGTTTGGTTTGCAACATTTATCTCTTCACGGTTCGTATTCACTCGTCCACTACCTACTGATCACATCAATGTCCCAGTGTGAATCAGTTTCAGCTCGATGCGGGTCACTAATCCGGCACTGAGAGTTCCTTGTTGTGGTCTACAGGATTAGCGATCCTACGATGTACGTGTCGTAGTTTGGTTTGTTTGAAAGAAAGTAAGAGTATACCCTATCTTTGTGTGTAACAGATATTATTATGGGATTATTTGTCGACTTGGTCTAAGCACTTGGGGGGGGGTTTACACACAATAATTATGATCGAGTAAGCATGATTTGCATAAGAAATAACCCTAATACTGCCAATTTATCTGTTTAGCAAACGACATAATGCGGTCTCTTAACTACTCCACAACAAAAGGTGTATTTTAAAATTAATAAACCAATTAGCTCATTGTGCCCACTTACAATATTAATAAGACAATGGTACAATGAGTGGAAGTGCGCGATACGTACGAAACGCGTACAAATACTGTTACAAACGGATGCATTGTTCCCGAGTCTATCTGTACATACAGCGCACGGAGCAGGCGGCACACGTGATACACACCTGGCGACCAACTGCTTGGCAGCACGACACGGGCTTGAAGTGACCAAGTAGGATAATATTTCACAAAGAAATAGTTTAATCATTAAGAGTGTTGATTTCTACTTCATATACCCCTGAAAAAATAAACACAATATTATTATAATTACTGCCATGTTTGTCTTGTCGTCTACATTTAATTTGGCTGTCATAATATTCTGTTTACTTCTGTGACCTTTTGCGGCATAATTATATACACACTACCATAGCCATACGGACGACTCACGTAGTTGCGGACAACAATATTATGTTACGACCCACACCTTGTAACCGACTCCGGACTCGACGCGAGCTCAATGTCACTGAGTGGACTTGACTCGCCCGGAATATGAGCCGGAAATATTTATGTGTATCTAATATATATATCCATGTTAAGGGAGGGCTTTTTCCATAAGTGGTCTATGAAGGAAACGGAAAGAATTGGGAGGAAACCAGGATATCTGTTTTCATAAGTCACGTCGTCGGGCTCATTCTTTTGTAACTGAATTTCCTGAAAGTTATTTCATACAAGCATTGAGTACTATTTTATTAATCAAGTAATTGTACTTATACAGAAATCTTACTTTGCCCGATTTAAAAATGGCAAATGGCTTGCAAAGCCAGTGCTCTGTCGTGTCTAGCAGCATGCAACTTCTACATTGCGTCGCTCTGACACGGCTCTATTTACCCGTATTTTGAACAAGTGTACTCTGTTAGAAGGCTCTTTGTAAAATATTTTGCTTTTGTAACTCGCCGCTGCCGCCAGCGGTGGTCCTGCGACAGTTGACAAGGGGGCCTACCCCCACACCGCCTCGCCACCCCCAACCTTAATTAAACTGAACAAAATTTGTTCATAAAACATTTATGTACCTTTTATGAAATTTTCTATTTATCGAATCAACACTGCGAGCGATATCTCGCCTCTAATAATGTTACGGTAACAGCGTGTTTGTCTTTACGGAGAACGATTTTTCATTATAATGAATTTGCTACGTGATGCTTTTGTTTCTTCTATTTGAGCGAAGGTGAAGAGAGGTTGATGGGAGTAAACAGGAAGACTCGTGTCGTGTGTGTGACACACAACAACAATCATTTGCTAAAAGGTTGTAAACGCTAAGAATTCGAAATATACACTTATCCTTTCTTTGGGGATAGATGTTATTTTTGTAGTGTCACACACGGTGTTGGAGCCAGAATCTAGAATGTCTCCTCAAAGCTGCTTTGCTCGAGTCAAGTTGATTTCCGTTGCATCAACACTCAGGCAATATTGGAGCAAAGCCATCTATCACAAGTCTTGTCTTAATTACTATCACTGATCTTAAAGAAAGTGATACCCTGCGGCCCGAAGGCGACGACGGCGGGTTGCGGGGTTCGGAGGGGTATTGTCTCATCCAAACGCGCAGAAGGTAATTTCGGTGAGAATTGCCTTCAGGTGTTTACCGGTCTCTTAATGGATTTCTTTTGTGCTACTTTCGCAAACGGAATGAGGATAAATTACTTATTTTGATACATACACCAGCTAATGGCACTCGCAGAGACACCGTCGTGTGTATCTTTTTGTGTTGTTCTCGAAAAATACACATGAGTTTTACTCCTCATGGAGATCTAGCAGTTTAGTTTCGTTGCCGTTTTGTAAGAATAATATTCAGTAGCGTCAGGCATGACCGCGTGACTGAGTGTTCGATGTTAGTAAGTGGAAAAATTGCAGTTTTCTACTGTTATTCATATAGCTCATGAACAGGAAATAATGCACTCTATAATATTAAGTGATCCCGATGAAAAATTCATTAAACCTGTAATTTTTATGGTGTACATATTAAGGAATATTCTATTCTAATATATTCTTAACACTCCGATCCGATTATCTCAAAGAAAATGCTACGTTTCTACTTCATAACTAAGTTCAACGAATGAACTAGGAATACAATTTTGCAGCCGTTCTCATAATAAATGATGTGACTGTAACTGCTGTTGTAAGATGTTTATAATACATTTTTGGAAACGAAGCGAACTGGCGTGAGGTCATTAAGAAGCATATTCTTGAGGATAAGTGTGCTAGAGACGTATGTGGGCCAGAGATTAGCATAATTTGCAAGATGTATCGTTGCAACTGTGTGCCAACTGCGCTGTAACCACCAGCCTCAGTTCGCTGTGGCGCGCACATGCACTCTTTACATTCCACCAAACACGGACTATACAATGAATACATAGATCAACCGCGATGAGCCTGCCCAAATCCATTCACAGTAGTCGTAGTAGCAGCTTCCTAATTTAATGAAAGTACACATCAAGCGTCATTTAATCCGGTTCGTATAAATTCCTTTCAAGCAGCACGTCACACGGAAATTCTGAAAAAGGCTCGTTACGGCGAGTAAATGCTCCAACACACTCGCCGGTTAAGCTGGTTGTCATGCGCCATCCGCACCGCACCCGCATCGCGTCCGCACCGCACCTTAGTTGCGGGAGCAACTCGCTAAATAAGTAGCCTTTTGTAGTAGTAGTGAAGAGCGGATTGAGATGCGCCGAGAACGCCGCGCGCCGGGAGCGGCGACAGGTTAACTTTGTTAAGTCGACGCGCTCGCGAGTGTGTTGTGCCGTTTATGCGTATCATTACGCTTTCATTAAATTGTTTTGTGTACAGTGTCACACGAGAGGGTAACTCAAATAGTAGATTTCAATATTCTGGAAGTTGAATAATTTCTGACCAATAATATGTAGTTATTGGTGTAGTCCGAATACAATCTAAACCTGCTGAATGCTGGTCACACGTCTAGAGTGACCAGCAGGTAGGAATAGCTATTAGCTATCATTATACAAGGTGTTGTTTTGCATCCTCGTCAAATTCGAGGAGGTAACTATGCTAATGATACTCGACACGAATCAATAATAAAATAAGTAGGTATTTATTTTTATTTTTTGTATTTTTCGGAAATCGGCATGTGTACGGCCCGTGTGATACCGCCCTGTAACTGTAACGCATGCACACAGCGACATAGTCGTACGACACTGCTTACCGCATACGCAATGGGGCGATTTTGTTCTTTGAAAGTGGAGTATTCTAAAATACTGTCAAACTTAAATACCTAAAAAACAAGTATGTATTAATTATTGAGCAGGATCGTAATTTTATTTGATTATTTATGTCTTTCATAACAGCCTCCTGAAATTTGACGAGGATGCAAAACAACACGTTGTATAGTTATCAAAATAATGACATAATTCACATATAATTATGGTTTACAAAATATTGACACAACTCATTTTAAAAGAGTAACGGTGGAGTTTCTTTCCCATTCTTCTCTATACGAAACTACCTTTTGGAAGGTGCGACTAGAATCAATTCTACTTTAATGTAAATGTTGACGTTCAAAAGTGCCTTTTATGTGCCTTTTTGAAATAAATGCTTTGATTTTGACTTTGAATTCCAATCTCTATTTATCCGCTCGCACAAGATCTCAACATAAACGATTAATATCCTTAGTGCATAGCAGTTAATACCGCCCGCGGATAATACTTAGTATTATCCGACGGCTCGAGTTCAACTATATCAGTATCCCCGGCCGCGGCATGGCGCTAGGAGACTACGAGCGGCGCTCTGCCGCTCGGTGTCCGTCCCCCTTCGCGGCTGCGTTAAGCATAGGGCCACTGCATAATTATCATACTTTACGCGATTGTGGATTTGTATCTTTTTTATGGCCCTTTGGTGTTTCACGTATTTGTTGTCACGTGTTTGGCCGGATAGACACAGCCCACTGGCACCACAAATCACTAGCTACGTTTAGCATCAAACGTAGGTGTTTAAAATATTGTTCTATTTCTGCATATCGTTTGAAGATGGCAGAGATAAAATTATGTCTTGAATAAGTTTTGTAATAAATACATTGACACCACAAATCAGTATTTGTGGTGTCAATTTCCGGGCCTTAATTGCACCAATTTACACTTCTCCGGTACATGTTTCTAAACCAGCAATCGGCTGTTTTTTTAACACGCTTTTATTAGCTTGGCATAATTATATCTGTGGATCTATGTATCTATGTAACGGAATTTTTGAACCAGATTTTCATCCCCTTCAAAACGTCGGATTGATTTGAAACTTCACACACTTATCAAGGACCGATGACAATGCAATATTTAAATAGTTTGTCTTATTAAGTTATAACCCTTGCCAGGATCCTCAGGATTAATGATTTTTTCATAATTTTTTTATACATTTTCGGAGATATGATTAATAAATTAGTTAAGTACCTATTCGAAAATACTCATGAGGGAAAGTAAATGATAGATTGTAAACGAGAGAATAAGAAATAGCAAAAGGTATACCATATTCAGCGCGCTATAATGTGTGCGGAGGTACTACCTTAAGTAAGGATATAAACTAATAAGTTTAATTTAACATTTTAGGAAAATAGCGAATTATAAGTAATATATAAAATAAAATAAATTTGTTGAAATGATATGTACATCTGTATAGAATTGAGGCTATATCGTTGATCGCACACAATGCTTACGGTCAACGATATAATATCAAACTCGCACACTCACACACACATACACATACAACAGTATAAAATAGAAAGAGACAGTAAGAAAGAGAAAGAGAGGAGGGTCGCTTGGACAGGTCACAACGCTTTTTTGCTACGTGACGATTTGCTGCCAGTTCAATCTACTGTAAGCCGCGTAAAATAACTTCTTTCCAATAAAAAAACCAAAATAAAACAAGCTTTTGTAGTTAGCCGCACAAAAAAAATTAAAATAAATAATAGTTTAAAAAAACTAAACAACACACTTTTAACCGAACTAAAAAGTAGAAAATAGAGGGATCAACAAAGATATTTTATTGTAAAATATCTGCTAAAGCACTTATCAGATATTTTCATGATGACGTTAATTTTACAACTATTCACAAAAATATTAACAACAATTTTACTGACATCAAGCACCCCACGCTTTTTTACAATAAAATATTTATTTTTTGTTAATCGCTCTATTCAAACTTATTGAAAATGATTTTATAATTTTTAGTTCGGTTATCTACAAATGCGTGTTTTTTTAGTTTTTTTTAAACTATTATATTTTTCATAATATTTGGTGTGGACATTTGAATCGTTCGGAGTAGCTATACTTTAGCAAGTACTAGTCTATCATAGCGTGCGTGTGCTGAGTTTCCAGCTTAATCCTCTAGACTAGACGGCTATTGCTTGCGCTCCTACTAAGCCAATAAATTCCAGATTCCGGCTTAAGGAGCTCTCGGTAGGTAAATGCTAGTAAAATATTTATTAGATGCAATTAAATGAGCATTAAAAACTGAACTAAGCTCCAAGATAAGGAATGTTGTTTGTAGCTTTCCTGAGAATTAAGATGGAGAAGAGAGCGATACAATTAAGTTAATGAAAAATGTTTCTGTAGTGTCTCATAGAATAATGAATCTGAACCTGCTCGCGATGTAGAAGTGCCGAATTGTTTGCCTACTGCGCTAAGCGCATGCATGTAAGTGCGGGCATTTTTTCAAAATCTAAATTAAAATTAATTTATTCAAACTAGTCTGAGAGTCAACAGTTTATGAACATTAAAATTACATAAGACATTTCCCCCAAAACGCCTGCCCTTCACCACTTCGTTTACGGTAGTGTATTCTAGCTTAGGTTTGTAAGCGAAAAGTGGAATATAAATTAAAAATATAAATATATAAACGTAATTTAATAATCTCTTTTGCCTAAAAGTAAGAAAGGAGCAGAAGCACGACAAGGAGAAGAAGGCCTTTCATTTATTAACAATAGTAGTCCCTGGATGTTGTAAAACCAATAAGATAAATATCTTTATCCTACTTGACTTCCAAACACAGCGAAACTCTAACGTAGTTGGAACCCAAGCCAAACTGTATCGTTGTGACTGCCGTTAGCCCCAATAGGGTTTAGATTCAAACGATGTTGAAATTGGATCTCTCGATCGACCTTACTCGAAATGGGTACTTAAACAGAGATGGTATTGTTTTCACTAAAAAGCAATTTTAGGTATTCTGATCATAACTGAATACTTATCGATTATTTTTTTTTACTTTTACTCGGTCAAAAGAAGTAAGAAAAAAGGCAAAAATAATATACGATCGTAATTACCACTTTGTGTTGCGATGGTAACATAATGGGTATAGAAGTAGAAGCCTCGCCTTGTGAATCAATAGGGAGGTGTAGACGAGGCTGGTAATTTGATCTTTCAATTGATAATGATGTTGTAACGTAAATAATACTTTACTCGTATTTTAAATAACAAAAGTGTAGTCGTACCTATCTCAAAGATTTCGTCGAAAAATCTAGTTTCGCAACAGAAAGCTGGGTTAAACCAGGGGCTGCTTTCGGTTGACAACCGAAAGCAGCCCCTGGTTTAACCCATCGTTAGGACATAACAATGTTATGTCCTAACGATCCAGATGTTACGATATTTGGTAGTCTCGACACTCAAATTCTTTCTTTCTTTAAAAAAATAAACGTTGCTCCACACTAGGAATTTCTCCTGTATCGTGGGTGCGTTTACAAACATTTAAACTCACATACACAAACAGCCAGACCCAGAACAACTACTTGCAAGTCATACAAATATTTGTTCTGTGTGGGAATTGAACCCGCAACACGCAGCGCAGCAGTCAATCGCTTAACCACTGCGCCAACCGTGTCGTTTAATTTATCGGTTGTTACCGGTATTTTATCGAACTTTGTCGAAAAAGTGACGATATCCTTAATCTTTATGATTATAGTTTGCAGCCATTTTTGACAATCCGCTAAGTGATTCGATATCATCGTAAACTATAATATTTTGGTGTTTGCAAGTAGTTTCAAACAAAAATTATGCGGAATGATGTGTCTCGTCTCGATGGTGTGTCTGTGTGTCTGTACCGATGAAGCTTTTAAGTCCACCTATTTATAGATTCAGGACATACTACGTACCAACGAACGTCGCTGACAATCACCGCATTATAGAAGGAGCCAAAGACATTGAAATCTTTTTGAAGAGAGTGAATTATCCGATCTTAATATATAAATGAAGAACACACAACCGCAAATCATTCAACTTTATTAAATCTCCATGACTATCCTTTCCTAAGTTCGCACATTCTAATTCTAGACACTCTGTTTACAAGAGACACGTTGCACACCTATGCGCATGACATTATCAATAAACTCAGCAGTAAAATAAAGTGACAATAATGACATTTACTTAAAATCTCCAAAAAACCTAAATCATACACTTTTACCAATGGTTAACCGTATAAACTTTAGAAAAAGAATATAATCATCACAACATTTCTAGGGATCTTAATTGACAGTCAGTTGACGAGGACATTTGTACAAGAGTAAGCTGCATAGTTTATCAAAAAAAAAAGTTTTTCTGTCGAAAATATTGCTTGCTTACCACGGTTTGGTACTTTCTGTTTTAAGGTTTGGTGTCTCATAAATTGTTAACCTTCCCATGCCTTTACATCCTTGAAGTAGCAATATCTGTAAAAACTAATAAACATCTACCTACTTTCTACCTCTAATGAAACTATAAAACATGGTACAGATATGAGATCTCAATAGATAGATAAACATAATACTGTTTATGTACACCATCAAAATTACAGACATAAATGTAGAAATTTTACATAGGGTGGCTGCCACCCTATGTAAAATGTCTACATTTATGTCTAGGTCAGATGGCACAATGTCCAAGAGCTCAATATCAGATCATGATAAGTACGGGACTCGTAACTTCTTTACTCAAGAAAAAAATATCTGTATGGCACCTCACCTATAACTTATAATAAAATACCTAGCAATATTAAAGATCTATTATTTCAAAAATATAGAAAACAGCTAACAGCATCAATATTAGAACTTATTATTATTTATTTATTACAAGATTTCTTAGCCGATAAGTTAACTGTATTGAAATTTAGTTTATGTAATTTATTTAAATGTACTAAATTAGCCTGCTATATTAGGTAGAATGTACATGGATTCCTCACAACTGTAACAACTGATTTAAGTATGTGTATTCTTGGTAAATAAATATTCTACTATTTTTATTCTATAAAAAAATAAATAACGCACAACCACAAATCATGTTTTCAACTTTATTAAATTTCCATTACCACAACCATATCCTAACTTCATATATCCTAATAATTTAAACACTGTTTACACGGAGCATGTTGCATACCTACCGAAAAATCTTTATCAAAATGAAAATGTAAACTTTCACTATTCACTTAGTTCACATTGTTTTCTTCTTCTTCTACGTCGTGCTCTCGCTACAGGAGAAAACGACCACAAATGATGCATCTCCAAGCTATGTGGCCTTCTGAAGTGTGGACCTGCTTCATGCTGCCTCAGAGACCTCCAACAGCCTTGATATGGTTATGAGACTGCAAATCCCACGAAAGTGAAAATCCCTTGAAATTTTTCATTTCCGTATCTTTACAGAATAACAAGAGACGTGTTTATCGAGCTCCTAGATGAACGTTAGCCATTTCTTCAAATGCTCCAGCATTACGGAGTTGCTGTAGTCCAGTGTCATATTACGCAACTCTATATACTTAATGAGAAACTCTAAGCAGTGGGGTCGCTGCTTGAGCCAAATTGGGTTAGCCGAGTAATACTCGTAATATGCTGTAACATTGTCACATAAATGAACAATTGTTAAGTAAATACCATTGAATTTAAAATACATAATTTGCTTGCAATGACAACAAATAAACAATTAACAATTCCATCATAATGACTTGACATTGACACTTGACAAGTTTGGCATTAGGTTAATAAAAAAGCAAGGACGCAGATTTTAATATTCTTAGATATTAATTAATTTATTTATTTATAATTAGGAGAACCAACAGCTAAACAACATAGATAACAGTGATGTACACAACACAGAGCCAATTACAGGTTCCCACGGATAAATGCAGAAAAAGTAGTAGAAATCTTAAGATCTAAGTTGCACCAACAAGCACGATACATATGAAATACAAACAAAATAAATATATACTAACATATACTATACAGCACTAATGCCCCTTAAAAAAGCCAGCATTCAGCCGATTGCGCGCAGAATAAGATTTGGTGATAAATGGGTCAAAAGAAAACTCCTTACACAAAATATTAAAGTCCCTACTCGCTCGCACTAAATATGAGTTTTGCCTATAGTTGGAATACGAAAAGGGAATAGACAATGGTGCCGATTCTCTTGTCACAAAATTCTCTAAACTAGACTAAAAATCACCAAAATTTTGTTTATTCCTGTCGAACGACGTTTTCCCGTTCTGAAATTGACTAAAGTGCAATGACTAAAGAATAAGAGAGGACATGAACTAAAAGATCGTATCGCGTGCCGGCGTGGAAAGTAAAATGGCGTAGGCTCCGCCCATTACCTAGTGTTGTCCTCTGCTCATTCTTTGCAATGATTTTGTTCATCGTGTTGATTACAAATCGATTAATCGAAATCACATACATTAAAATAAGGTTTTTGATTTTAAGTAGATAGTAGGTAAGTAGGTTGTTATTCGATTCTCATTCTAGGACGTCGCATTATGGATTAAGTACAAAAAAGCCTGTTGTTGCGTAATCTGACTGAAAAATTGCAAAAATCATCAATTTGGCGGTTCATTTAAAATTAATTGTACTTGATATTATTTACTCTATGATTAATAGTTGCTCGTGATAATCAAGCTAGAAGAAGAGTAAATTAAACTGCAACAAGGAATTCAAAACTATACCGATTATTAACAAAATAAAACAACAGAAATCGATATTATGCATTTAATGGGAGAACCGTTTTATTTCAAATAGATACAATAATATCAGTTTGTAATTAGTATTAAGTACACCAATAATGTGAAATACAATAAAGTCTGCCTGTCTACAATAAATGTACAGGGAAATAATAATGTATTATGACTCAAACTCAAAGCATTTATTTCAAATAAACCAATTACAGGCACTTTTGAATTGTCAAGGGGTCGGTCAGTCAGAAAGATGAAGCTAGTTGCCCATTCCAAAGCGTAGTAGGTACCTATGGAGAAGAACGGGCAAGAAACTCCATGGACACTCTTTTAAATCAAAATATTGTTACAAAAAAGTGGTTACATCATTCATGTTGTAATTATACATGTGAGAACGATGTAGAAACACGTGCACGTTAAAAGCGTCCGTAATAAAAAGATAAAAACAATTATGGAATTAAAATAAGCCGTGGCAGCTAAGAAATGACCAGTGCCTACTGACGGCGCCCGTTCACGAACATGACGTATGGATCAGCACCATTCAGCTCAACCATTTTGAAGGGAACTCAATGATCCAATACACACGTCACCACCAGCGACACATTTGAGTGAGCATGACATACTCTCAGCCGCCAGGGCACATTCAAGTCAATGAAAGACGAACCCAGTAACCTTTATAGTGGGTACATAGTGCTCACACATGTGCTATGCAATTATACAATACTAAGAGATTGAATTTATACAATGCAAAGATAGGTTGTACAATCTTCATCAGCTCTAACATTATTTTCGAATATATGGGTAAATGTAGGCTTACAATGAAAATGTGATAATTTACCTTAGGGAGCCTTGTCGGTATTGCATTGTCGTGAAGTCTCATTATATCAAGACTTCTATTAATACAAGACTCTTCAAAATGTAGTGAACAAACATTTTCCTGGCTGGAGTCGATATTTTCTTGACCCAATGATTCAAGCCACTTACTTTTAAGTTTATCATTTTTTGGTAACCTAAAAACACAAACAAAACACGCAAACTAACATAAATGTGTATATTTTTTCATGCTAAATATTCAAACGAAATTTGGTTTTTATCGATGCTAAATCGATTCGTTGTGCAAATTACACAATCACAACACTATATTTGTCAATAAAAATACGTAGTAAACAAAACCAAAATAAGGAAATATATCGTTGGAAAGACTATGAATAGGCAATAATCTATGACCGAACAGTAATAAACATGAATTGAGACTAGAAATTGGTATAAATTTATATAGGAAACTTAATAATCTATGAATTCTTTCGACTTACTTGTGCAGGGATATCAGAGGCGCTTTTTTACTGTAATTCGAGCCACAGCCCCTCACACAACACTTAGGCATGGTTTCCTCTATCACAGACAGCCTCAGTCAAATTTACAGCACTCAAAATGTTCTCAAAATGGAAAAAAACTTAATATTTAGTCGCACGATAACGCCAAATGACACTTCATGTACACTCTGAGAAGTACTCAAAACCAGAAACTAAAATGGCGAACCGGCCGATGGGCAGGGCTTCCGTGACGTCAATTGAAATTGAATTGCAATTTTAGAAAACTGACAAAATACGGTTTTCTCTTTTTGACACTTGCAGAATTGCATAAGTTAGAAAGAAACATGTATATTTTTTTATTTCTGTATAGAATCGTATGATATTTCCATAATGTATTTAATTTATATAGATTTTTAGTTCATGTCCTCTCTTAGTCTTTAGTCATTGCTAAAGTGACACAACTTAACTATATTTTAGTTTGACAGCACTAAGATGGCATTGAGATTATAATTTAGTGAAAATGGCAATTTTGCAATTCTGAATTTTACGTTTTTCACCTAAAATTTTGATTGTCTTAACTAAATCTGACTATTTTTAATCGCGATTAAAAAGGTGTGGAATAAAATTAGTTGTCATGAACTATAATTCACACCAACACCTCGACTTCAGATGCAAAAACAGTACTGTATTTTTTTTTCTTTTCTTTTGCTTATAGGTATCTCGAAAACGGTGTGTCCTATCCCAAAAATAATGAAAATTTCGACCCCCTTTATAATACCCCTAAACCTCTAAAATCCAACGTGTTGGTAATAATTTTCATATTTTCCACACAAAAAGCGAAAAATTCCATACAAAATCACGTGGTACGGCAAACAAGTACCACGTGGAGTCGCAATTGCCAAATTTGATTTTAGGTGTGTTAAAATTATTTTTAAATTTAGAGTTTTTATTTGCAGAATAGCGATATGATTCTCATAGCCAAAAGTAGGGCATTTAAGAGATAGTTTAGTTAGTTTAGTTCGGTGTACAACAGAATCGGCACCAATGGCGGATTAAATCTAACCAATCTCTGTGGAACATTAAAACGTAGTTTACGCTGAAGATTTGGACTGTCAACCTCATTGTTTACGATTTTTAACAAAAGAGTAAAATCTGCTAATTGACGACGGTTTATTTGTGGTTGTAAGTGAAATTTCCTGCAGAGATTTATGTAATTATCAGAATGGTATGGAATACGTAGCCTACAATATAGAACTTAATAGAATGTAGAAATAGAATGATCTCAATGCGATCGATGTATTTGCTGTAAAACGGGTTCCAAGTTTGTGACGCATACTCCAGGTGACTTCTGACAAGAGAGCAATAGAACATCTTAAGGGTTTTAGCCTTCTCGAAACATCCCCCGAGTCTCATTACAAAACCCAGTGACTTCGAAGCTCTGGCCACTATTTGCTCGACGTGCACGTTAAATAAAAGTTTAGAATCGTGAAACACACCCAGGTCAATAGATATTTAACAACTTATTTTAATTCTTTAAAATGGTTATCGCTACTTAATAGTTTTCATGAAAAATAGCGTTTGCAAGATATGGTTTACATAGCCACTATAAAATTTTCCAGAAAAATAATTATTTTTATTAAATCATGTTCACTAATTTTGCCTGTATTCAAGGTGAATTTGTTACGGACAATAATTGTCCTCGAAAAACCGAACTATGAATACGCTTTTCGCTAGCGTACCGACACCGTTTTTTCAAAGTTATGTACGATTTTGTGCGTTATCTCGGGTGTAGAGACTTCCGTTTGTCGTAAGCATCGTTACGGCAAGCGATTATTTTCGATATTATTTATCGCTCGATAGTTTGCGACATGGCGAGACTGCAGCCCCAGGGGACTACCTGTTTCTCGGTCGAGTGGGCCGAGATCGAACGCGAGCCATCCGCCGCGAGATCGGAAACCCGAGCACCCGACCCTGTACCCGCCTGTGTGTGCGCGTGTCGCGTTATTTACTGAGCACTATGTATCTTAAGTGTAGACGTTGCATCACAGACTCTTTGATTCGTTCTTTTCAAACTTTATAATAAAATTGAGATAAGATAAGATTTCTTTATTTGTTTAAACATTGTAATACAAGAGCACGCAAGATATTACATCATTTATCCAGTCCAATCATGTTTAGCCGTATGTATCGGCGTACAAATATTTCCATAACATTGATACAAATAAAATTAACAATAAGTAAAATCTAAAATTTACTTATAATAGTCACTCACAAAGTTTATAAATTAGAAATTATTTTGTTATAATGTCAAAAAATTCCATACATTCATATACATTTAATATTAGTGTCAGTGTGACTGTCCGTCACCTATTCCTATTTAATAACAAAATATTAAACTTGTTCTAAAATTGTCACACGGTATCGGGCCTCTTAATAACACATATCTCTATTTAATGGTCTGTCAGCTTGACACAATATCCTATTTAATAACAAAATATCCTATTTCCTTGAAACTGCGAAATAATATTGAACCTGTCAGAAACACATTGCATTAGCATTTTATGGTTGGCACTTATGCCAACCATTAGTCGAAAGTCAATATTTTACGTCAGTTAAGATGCAATGTTTTTCTACGAATTCTAAGAAACGAGTAAAATATCCGATTTCTAATTTTGACTCACAATGCAAGTGCCGCATCTGGCAATGATAAAATTACATGGAGTATCATTAATAGCGAAACAGGAAGGTCATGCAACCGATGGTGACTACAGCCTTGCTATTGATGACAATATAATTAAATCAAATTCTCTAGTCGCCGCGGCCTTTGAAAATTTCTTTGCAGAGATTCCCGTATCGACTAATAAATCTCTGAACTCTTCACACACTGCTGCAGAGTCTTTACTTAAAGAAAACATTCCAGTTCGTGATTCTGAATTTCATTTCAAATATGTCACTTGTAAAGATACAATAAAAACCTTTCACACGTTAAATGTCAAAAAGACTGCAGATCTATGGGGTAATTCTGTTGACGTTGCTAAGTCAATTATAAATATTGTAACACCTACTTTAGCTGTTATTTTTAATAATTGTATTGACCATGGTAAGTTTCCTGATCTTATGAAAAACAGTAAAATAATACCGTTGTTTAAATCGGGTAGTAATTATAGACCTATTTCAGTGCTACCTACGTTTAGTAAAATCTTTGAAAAACTTATTTTAAATCAAATGCAAAGATTTTTTAATGTACATAAATTACTGCATAACAAACAGCTCGGTTTTACAAGGGGTCGTTCAATTACTGATGTTGAACTTCTAGAGTATGTGTAAAATGCATTGGAGGACAAATGCGATGCGTTAGGCATCTTTTGCAATTTGTCCAAGGCATTCGATTGTGTTCTTCATAAAACATTAATCAGGAAACTGCACCATTACGGAATCCGGAACGCCTCTCTGGATCTTCTTACTTCTTACTTAAGTGATAGGAATGAGACAGTTGATGTTAACGGGAAAAGATCTCCCGAATCGGTAGTAAGAATGGGGGTCCCTCAAGGCTCAATTCTAGGTCCATTTTTATTTCTTATTTATGTAAAGGACTTGCCTTACCTACCTTGCTTTACCTAAAGGATAAACATGATATAGTGCTGTTTCCAGACGACACTTCACTTTTATTTAAACTCAAACGTCAGCAGCTGGTTATTGACATGTAAAGAGTGCCCTCGCAAAAGTAGTTAACTGGTTTAATGTTAATAACCTTCTTCTTAATGAGAAAAAAACTAAATATATCAAGTTTACGATACCCTATGTTAGACAAGTAGAAACAAGTGTTCTCATAAAGGGTGAAGAGTAGACTAGCATTGTTAATATTACCAACAGCCTCATACATAGCCTTAAGTCAAGATAAATCTAAGTATATAACACTAGATAAGTTATCTGATTGTAAAATTGTTACTAGTTATACATACATTTGTAAGCATACTAGTTAACGAGCTTAGTACTCAAGATAACCCTATTTGTGAAACAGAAATAATGACATAAATTCTTAGTTACCTTCCGAAACAATGTACGACAAAAAATTTGTATGGTCAAATCGATATTTGCCCATCATTGGAAAATAATAGATGGTTGTTCACCCATTCGGAACCAACGAAACTAAGCATTGACTGTGAAAGCAAAGTTTCCGAATATACTATCCTAGGCACAGGCATATTAACACTGAAACCTAACTGTAATGGATATTGTAAAAATGTTAAACTAATATGTAAAAAATATCCTAGATCAATCCTTAATTATATTCACTCTGATTTTAACACGATTCGTGTTGTAATAATATGTCTAATTTAAACTTAATTATAATCGGAGTCTACCTAACATTTCTAACCTAAACACCGATAATCTAAAAAGAATTAACGATAGGATCGATAACATCCTAGAAATAACTAGGAACTTTAACAATAATCAAACACCTAATGTACCTCCATCATATTCTATTGTTTTATATATATTTTTAGAAGTCTTTTTGTCATGTTTATGTTTTATTATTGTTGTAATAGAAAATGTATGGCTCTTTACAGAAAATTCAAACCTTTTGACACAACAGTTGAATCTGGAAATAATAATTTAAACACCGATAACCCGCCCGGCGAAAACATAATCCAATCAAAACAGATGCTGCGTCTGAGAACCGATTAGAAACCATTTTTATTTAGTAAAATTCGCTTTCAAAAAGGCGTGAGTTTCCACTTAAGCAGGGGGTTGTTATAACCGTGACTTGCAAAGAAATGAAAAAATAAATAATTAAGAATAGTACATCCTGTATATCTCAGCATTCCGATCTCGGGTATCGCTGATAAGGGCCAGCCGCCGTCGCCCAACTGCGAGGTCACATAGTTAGTCTCACGCCATCATCTTAAAGAGGAGGAGAGAGAGAACACACGTTCTAATTCCAAACCTTGTAATTTTCTATTTCTTTGTATTCAATATAATTTATCTTAGGTATTTTTTTTTAAGCCGTTTTCCTCTTTTTTTAAACCCTTCCGCAAAGGCGCGCGAGTGAGGGCGAGACATTTTAGATTTCAGTAGTTTTAATTGGGATACTGGAATAATAATAAATAATAATAAAGGAATTTACAAATTCTTGAGCAACTTCTTTGCAATCGCAAATGAGACCACAAAGATGTACCACCAGTGTGTAGTCAGAATTACTATGCTTTGTGTTCCTGTTCGTTTCATTATTGGTAATTTTCCAAAGAGTATTTATTTTATTGTCTGCTGATTTAACCTTGTTGCGAATGTATAAAGGCTTTAGCAACATACTTATTAAAAGTTTCCACGTTAATGTCTTTCCCTACTTTTCCTTTAGTGTAAGTCCTTTAGTGGCCCAGTCACTAAATAAAAACTTAGAGCTGATACTTTTAGTGTTGTTCTTAAAAGAATTCTTTATACAAAATATTAACATTAAATAAATAAATATCGTCTGACATTGCACACAGCACCATCTAGTTCCAAGTTAAGCACTTAACACTTAAGGCTTGTGTTATGGATACCAAATGGTTGATACACTACTTAAATACATTGTAAGGTTAACATTGCTCATTGTAAGGTCCTGATTACGTTACTTACAATAAAAAGTGATATTCAAATTATTTAAATGAACAGATGTTATTGGTCTGGATCATATCTGCACTTTTTGTATCGGTGTATTGGACTCAATAGTTACGTTTTGACGGCTGTGATCGGAAGGGAGATAATTAACGATGGCTTTATCTAAAGTCGCAGCAACAAAAAACATTATCAGTTCATGTAGCTGTAGTTGTAGTTGTTTCGGTTGGTTCTACAAACACATTTGACAAATTGAATGATTTTTTTAATCTACTAGTATTTGAATTAATTTCTAAAATATTAATGATAGATGTATGCGACTAACCTGTTCATATCGTATAGAACAGTTAACAGAAGATGGTTACTGTATATTTGTCTTAGTACTGTCATGCCTACGTGTAATTAGTACCGCTGTTAGACAGTACAGCAAAATATGTTAAAATTTCTTTATTAAGGACATAAATAATGCACTTGGCGTCAGGTGATAATTCAATGATAATAATTAACGTATTAAATGGTAACATAGGAACAATTACGTAGGTGTTGCCACGTAAATAAATAAACCTTCGATGCACCTATCCCACACATTGAGTTGATTAAAAATGTGTTTGCGTATAATATTTTTTTTTTGTAAATAATTAAGTCGTGTAGTATTTTGGCAAGACTGAAGCTCTAATACTGATCAAGAGCAACCGATAATGGTTATATCTAACAAAATATTAACTACGATGTAGCCCACCACGCAATTTTGCCCGCTATACGGCTATGCCGTAGCAGACGACAGCTACGTCGTAGCTGACGACAGCTACGTCGTAACTGCCGTGAGCTACGCCGTAGCTGACGACAGCTACGCCGTAGTAGATGACAGCAGCTATGCCATAGTAGACGATTATTTATTTTATTAAAAGATTAAACGATATTTTTTGTCATCTACGAAGCCTTGAAAAGAATGTGATAAACAAAATTCAGTTCACATGGCCATGAAGTTCATACTAGAAAAAACAGCTTCGCAAAGTAGTCGGAAAATGTACCTCTCATTTTTATCTATTTCTAGAAGCTGCAACCCATGTCGAGCGATGTACGTGTAATAGAAACGCGACCGTGTCATTACACAACATAATATTACGTCCGCGGTAGAGCGCTCGACTGGACACGACGCCGGAGGAGGCCCGCTGTGTGCGACGATACAGAAGAGCCACTCCTTGCAATACTGTCTGCCAACAGTCGGTAATGTTCACTGTGCTTGTACTACGGCAATAATAGATTATGTATGTTCCCGTGATGACGTGACTAGGCTATACTAAACAGAATTAAAACAGAATAGCGATAAGCGATCGTAAAACTAAAGAACCACATCATAAGCAGTACTACCTGGATCTTAAGCATGAGGCCACCGCCGCATGAGTGAGGGAAAAAACAGCATATTTAAAAAAAAAATATTAATAATCAGGACCCCAGATCAGGACCCCAAACTACTGTGGCGTAATTTGAAGTCAGATGAGTACATCTGACTAGAAGATCTGATCTGATTTAGAAGTATCTAAATCATAAAAAAGGCTACTGCCAAGTCACTTTGACAATCCGGATAGTATCAATGTGGCTTTTTTGGATGTACCAGGAAGCTGTTATGGTAATGTCTCACTAATGTCCTGCTTCTATTCTCGCAGGCACAGTCCAGCCGAGTTCTTGCTTACTACAACCAAGTCAAGATAGTCAAGAGTCTACGATCAAACTCTCAGGGTGTTGATGGTATCAGTTTGGAAATGTTAAAACTGATATCATCAACAGGTCAATAGAATCGCGCACTTTCCCTGGCCTCTGGCGACGCGCAATTGTTCGCCCTACCCCTCAAACTCAAACTCAAAGCATTTATTTCAAATAAACCAATTACAGGCACTTTTGAATTGTCAAGGGGTCGGTCAGTCAGAAAGATGAAGCTAGTTGCCCATTCCAAAGCGTAGTAGGTACCTATGGAGAAGAACGGGCAAGAAACTCCATGGACACTCTTTTAAATCAAAATATTGTTACAATAGAGTGGTTACATCATTCATACATGTGAGAACGATGTAGAAAGACGTGCACGTTAAAAGCGTCCGTAATAAAAAGATAAAAACAATTATGGAATTAAAATAAGCCGTGGCAGCTAAGACATGACCAGTGCCTACTGACGGCGCCCGTTCACGAACATGACGTATGGATCAGCACCATTCAGCTCAACCATTTTGAAGGGAACTCAATGATCCAATACACGCGCCACCACCAGCGACACATTTGAGTGAGCATGACATACTCTCAGCCGCCAGGGCACATTCAAGTCAATGAAAGACGAACCCAGTAAGCTTTATAGTGGGTACATAGTGCTCACACATGTGCTATGCAATTATACAATACTAAGAGATTGAATTTATACAATGCAAATATAGGTTGTACAATCTCCATCAGCTCCAACACTATTTTCGAATGCTAATTAATTAGTTTACGCGCCCTTGTGGAGCAGGACCAGCCCTGAGCCAAGCATTTTTGTCAGCGATATAATCCCCCAACTTATAATATGCTTGGCTGTATAGTGTGCGTTTTATACAAGATTTAAATTTCGTTTCATTCAGTTGGAGTATGTGGGGAGGTATTTTATTGTAACATTTTAAACAGTACCCCATGAAGGATGAGTCTACTTTAGCCAGTCTGAAACCTGGTTGAAATAATTGGTCCCTATTTCTAGTCCTATAATTGTGTCTTTCACCTCTTTTACTGAAAAGATTAATTTTTTTCCTTACGTACATGATGTTTTCATAAATATATTGACAAGGTACCGTCATGATGTTAATGTCTTTAAACAGTTCCCTTAGAGAATCGCGCCTGCGGAGGCTGTATATTGCTCTGATAGCTCTTTTCTGCAGAATAAAAATAGACTCAATATCGGCAGCCCGTCCCCATAATAAAATACCGTAAGACATGATACTATGAAAATAGCTGAAATAGACTAGCCTCGCGGTATCTACATTAGTAAATTGACGGATTTTTCTTACAGCTTATGCTGCTGAACTTAGCCGTCCTGCAAGAGATGTTAAATGAGGACCCCATTGCAGCCTTGAGTCTAGCGTTATTCCCAGGAAAACAGTTTCATCGACAAATTCTAGTTTCTCGTTATTCAATACTATGTCACAATCACTACTTTTAACATTCGGTAAAGCAAATCTTATGCATTTCGTTTTTTTCCCATTACATACTAAATTATGCCACCAATAATAATAATAATATAAACCAATTATGTACCTGCAGTAGGGCATTATTTACGTCGTCAAGATTTGATGCACGTCTATTTATCTTAAAGATTAAAGAAGTATCGTCAGCAAATAATACCATTTGTGGTTGGTTTTTAAATAAATGGGGTAGATCATTAATATATAATAAAAAGAGGAAGGGACCTAATATCGATCCTTGTGGAACACCCATTTGTACTTTTAAATGAAGTGAATTGATACCATTTATTTGCACTTTTTGTTGTCTATCATTTAAAAAAAGATTGTACTAAACTAAGCGCGAGTTTACCTAGTCCGTAATGCTCAAGTTTTAAGAGCAAGGTTTCGTGACCAACCCAGTCAAATGCCTTGGAGAGGTCACAAAAGATCCCTATGGCATCTTGGGCCTCCTCCCACGCTGTAAATATGTGTTTTAGTAAAGTGACACCGGCGTCAGTCGTACAACGTCCTTTGGTGAAACCATATTGCTGATCGTGTAAGATTTTGTTGGTGTTAAAATGATTAAGCATTTGATTGAGCATTACCTTTTCGAACACCTTGCTGAATACTGGCAACACAGATTCTGGTCTATAATTGTTGGTGTCTTTGCTGTCCCCCGATTTCAAAAGTGGTATAACTTTACTGTATTTCATTAAATCCGGGAAGACTCCTTGATCTACACACAGATTAAATATTAAAGCTAAGTATGGTGCTATAGTCTCGATTATTGCTGTACAAACTTTGATAGACATTCCCCATAGATCTTCGGTCAATTTGATTTTATTTGCCGAAAAGCTTTTATAACTATCATAGGGTGTTACCTTAAATGTGTGATCCGGCCAATTTGAAAGATCTCAGGCCAATTAGGATACTGCCCTGCCTGTCAAAGATTTTGGAGCGTGTAATGTATCTACAGATATTTGAATACTTGGCCCTGCAACGGCTCTGATAGATGTGTAGGGCAATATCCCAGAGGCACGTGATAGAGTGGAGGGGTCGAACCTGGTCCAGCTGGATTTCTCACGGGCTTTCGATGCTATTAATACCGGTCTACTGCTGTCCAAGCTAACGTACTATGGCTTTGACCGTGATGCTGTGGATTGGTTTAATAGCCATTTGACTGGCAGGTCGCAGTACTTGCAGATCCACAAGGAAGAGGGATCGACTGTGTCATCCCCTCCAATCCAGGTGTCTAGGGGAGTCCCTCAGGGATCGATTTTGGGCCCTATGCTGTACATCCTCTACAGTGCTGATGTTACCGGATCCTTTGTAAACTGCAAGTATCACATGTATGCTGATGATATCCAGTTGTACATATCCTTTAAAGGGGATGATACAGCGTTGGCAGTGCAAAAGGTAAATGAGGACCTGCATAGAGTGGTGACCTGGTCTGAAGAGAACTCTTTGGTTCTGAACCCACTGAATTCTTGTTCATGGTGCTGGGTACAAAAAGACAAGTTGCTGCATCACTGTCTGCCAAACCAGAGATTCTGATTAAGGGGGAGATAATTGAGCGAGTAGAACAGGCATGTAGTCTGTGTCTAATCCTAGACCCAGAGCTGCGTTTCGAGGCTCATTTAAAAAACCTATTTAAGAATTGTTTTTATATGCTTAAGGTATTATATGGTATACAAAATTCTCTTAGCGTACCACTTAGAAAACAACTGGTTGACAGTCTGATCGTATCTAAGCTCAATTACTGTGACACTGTCTATGGGCCCTGCCTGCTTGGTAGGACTGATAGGTCAATTCAGCGAAGCCAGAATGCCTGCACGTTCGTTTCTGCGTTCGAGTCCCTAGCAGGCATCATGTGACGCCATACAAAAATCGACTCAGGACACTAAAAATGTCTGCCAGGCGGAAACTTAATTTAGCGAATTTAAAGTTTGGGATTGTAACAACCCATAAGCCGCACTACTTAAATGAAAAACTCACTCATGACAAGCTCATTACAAATATGGTCTTCGTTCTGTTGTTCGCCCGCTAAACATGCAGTGACATAAAACCGCAGCTTTCAGAGGTAGCTTCAGGTTTGCGGCCATGCGCTGCTGGAATGACCTTCCACCGCCAATGCGAGGCCTAAAAACAAAACAGTCATTTAAATTTCAACTTAAGAAGTTATTGTTGCATACAGTACAACTCTCTGAACAATAAGTTTTTAATTTTCATAAACCGGTATTTTTCTTTCTTCGCTCACCTCATGGGTCATGGCCTGCGGCACTTGGTTTTGGATCTCCAGCAGCGCTGCAGCATAGCATTCGGTCCCGTTTGCCGGGACTGCTGGCGGCGTTTCCCTTCTCCACATCAATTCTGTGTTGACAACCTATTTATTGAAATATATATTGATCTTCTCTTGTCCATGTATAATGCTAAATAATTATTTCTCTATTCATTCATTTATAATCTAATTTCAAATTTAATTCCAAAAATCGTATTATTTATTTAACTTATGTTGTTCTATTTTGAATTTATAATTCTATTCGTGACTCTGATTAAATTCTTTTTTCATAACTTCCTGTTTTTGGAGCTCCAAAGTTCTCTTTAAGGAAATGTTTGGCATGTCGGGTCACCCTCCAGTTTCCAAGGTTTTGGTATTTTTACTGGGTCCATCTTATCTCATCTTTCACATTCACACACCAACGCTTAAAGCACTGACACATAATTTGGCCATTTTGTAATTCCTTACATCATAGCGTTTCTTTGGTGCATGTTGGGTGTACGTCAAATGAGACGCTTTGAAATGTTGCCTTAAAGCGTAAAACGTTAATTGAGGATGATATTCTCGTAGCATGTATGTCTATTTACTTTTACATTTCTGTTTAGTATATTCTATAGCATTTAAATTTTATTTTATTGTTTTGATTTAAGTGCAACGTTTGTAAGTACGCTGTACTGGTACACGTACAGCGTCCCAACTATTATTTGATTCACCGGACGACGACGTTATTATGTCAGCGCCAGGTGTCGCTGAAAACCAGCGCTGGGGCTCTGTCTTGCATAGGGCCGCAGTATAATGCTGAGCGATAGCCGTTTTGCGTGGATGTGATGCATGTTTCCCCCAACGTTTTCTTATTTTTTGTGTTTGTGTAATTTTTTGCGTCATGTTTACCGCAAATAAACGCATTTTCTTTCTTTCTTTCGATAGATACAAAAATCCTTTTAGTCTAACTAAGCTACTAACTTAATGTAACTTTGAGGCGGCGTTATACAAAAAATAAATAAAGCTCGATCAAACTGCAATCATTTTACGCTTTACGCAATATTTTTTTTTGTTTTTGGCGCATTCCACCCCTACTTTTCTACGCTTACGGGTGGATTTTTTTGCAAGTTTAAATGGATCCAACAACCTAATTAAATACCCTTTTCCAATAAAAAATATTCCTCAAAATCGGACTATTCTGCACAAAGTTATAATAATGCGTGGTCATGCACAACAAAAATATACGCATCGACTTTAGAACTTCCTCCTTTTTTTCTTCGGTAAAAAAACTGTTTAAAGCAAGATTCAGATAGCCACGTAGTTTCGCCACAACGCCAAAGCTTCAAAAAAGTAGTGCAGAATACTCTTTGTTATGTACACCATAAAAATTACAGATATAAATGTAGAATGTTTACAAGGGTCGGTCTTATCGCTGAAAGCAATCTGTTACAGACAACCTTTGGATGGATTAAAAAGTACGAAGTGAAAACTTCTACGCTTATTGAGCGATTTTTATAGGGAAATATCTTATGGGTTCGCGTCAACAACATGCTTATGTTAACAGTACATTTGTAGCTATGTTTTATAGAGAAATATCTTATGGGTTCGCGTCAACAACATACTAATGTTAACAGTACATTTGTAGCTATGTTTTATAGGGAAATATCTTATGGGTTTGCGTCAACAGCATGCTTATGTTAACAGTACATTTTTGTAGCTATGTTTTATAGGGAAATATCTTATGGGTTCGCGTCAACAGCATGCTTATGTTAACAGTACATTTGTAGCTATGTTTTATAGGGAAATATCTTATGGGTTCGCGTCAACAGCATGCTTATGTTAACAGTACATTTGTAGCTATGTTTTATAGGGAAATATCTTATGGGTTCGCGTCAACAACAAGCTAATGTTAACAGTACATTTGTAGCTATGCACAATTTAAAGGTTTCACTTCTGTCGGGAGTTTCCATGACGGCCTATGTTTTTTAATATGTTTTGATTTTATAGATTTTTAATGTGCCTGTATTTAAAAGGTATAGCTTCTGCCCTTCCTGTATGAAACGACGCGGCTAGCCGTACGGAGTCCCGCTCCCGTGAGATTACGTTGCGGTCACTCGAGCGACCACCCGACCACCTGACAGACTTTATATTAATGATACCAATTCTTCACGATCATATATCACCTATTATGAGATTTGAAGGTATTAACGAATGTGAACAGAGATGTTTTTATTAAATAGTGAAACAAATGTGTGTTTCGGTGTGTTAGCGAAACTGCTCATGACTAGTCCGGAACTAATCGTGACTAGTCTGAAACTAATCGAGGCAAGTTCAAACTTAGTCGTGAACTCGTGCCTGAGGGTCTGACAGAGCCCTCTGTTAGCTATCAAAAACATGTCATGTGTAATGTTGGGGTTCCTAAAGGGTGGTCTCAAGGAAACAACCACATTGGTTAAGTGCTATTTATTGACTCAATGAGCAATTACAGAATAAGCGCGTATGAGGTATAGTGCAAACTCAGCATACACGCTCTGTTATAAAGGAGTGTACTTACTTAATATAATAAAGGAGAATACACATTATATTCATACACTTCACCTCCCGGGGACGGTGAAAAAAAATAAAAAATACTATTTTTTTTTTTTTTACATTTTCTGAATTATTATTATTTACTTATACCAAACTAAACATCTGTCAAGTTATTAGTGTATTACAGATTGCTATATAATTTCTTATTACAATTATATGGGTAGATAATTACGTACCCACCTGTTTTCCTTATCATTATACATTGCAATGTTATCTTAAATTAAATCTTACACTACATCAAATTTATTGACAAAAAGGCCTAGTCCTATTCTTATGTACTAAATCAATTTTATTATTTTTAATTATTTTTACATTACAACCTAAATCTTCCACAACTGTATAGGGACCTTCAAATATTGCATCTAATTTACTACGTGTTTCATTTTTTAATAAAACCAAATCATCTTTCTCATATATTGTAGAATTGACAGATTTATCATGTATTTCCTTACGTTTATGTTTATTTAACAACAAATTACTCTTTGCATCAGCATGTGCTAATTGTAACCTGTATTTCAATTGTAATGGATAATTATCTATATTGTACAATGGATCTACGGTATCGCAAATGCTATCAGGTATTCGACAAAGTTTACCAAACACAAGTTCATATGGCGTATAATTTGTTTCTGAATGGACTGTGTTATTGAAACTAAAGCACCAAAATGGTAACCAATAGCTCCATGTGTCCGTATGATTGCCACACTGGATCCTTAAAAATGCACCCAAGGTTTTGTGAGCGTTTTCAAGAGCTCCAATGGACTGATGGTGATAGGCTGTAGAAGATAATTTTTCAATATTAAGAATTTTACAAACCTGTTCCATAGTAGCAGAAATAAATTCTGTTCCTCGATCCGTAGCTATTGTTTCCGGAATACCAAATCTTAGTATGAACTGTCTAACAAATGCATCTGCAATGGACACCGTTTCTTTGTTTTGCAAAGGAATAGCTTGAACAAATTTTGTTAACTCGCACTGCATAGTCAGTATATAACAATTACCACTTTCGTCTCTATCTAAAGGACCCACAACATCTAAGTAAATCTTTTCAAATGCCGAGGAAGCCGTTGTGGTAATTTCCATCGGTTCTTTAATGTATCGAAAATATTTAGATTTTTGACATTTCGTACATTTTTTGACATATTCCTGGACATCCTTGTCGATACTTGGCCAATAGTATCGTCTTTTGATAGTATTTACCATTCTGCGCACTCCAGCATGACCACTGGATGGCAGTAAATGGAAGTCATTCATAATTATAGCCTTTTCATTGTCATCAATTATTCTTTTTACGCCTCGTAAAATACATATTCGTGGTCCGGACCAATTAGTAAGTGTTGTTATCTCATCACAAACACTTTTAATAAATTCTATGTTATCATTATTTTTAATTATACAAACTTCATTGATACGTATCTTTTCACAAAAATAGCTTAATTTCTGCACAAATTCGGCTCGCGAAAAATGCGCCTTGAAATCAAGATTAATCTATAATGTCTTTTTTTTCTCTACAAATGCTAGACATTCAAATTCTTCAGTAACCATGTCATTATCTCTGAATCTCTTTAACTTATTGCCTTCTATCAAGCTCATTTCTACTGAATCGCATGGTTTTCTTATTATATCCACAACTCTTGGTTGATCAGTCCAGTTGTTAGTGGATTTATTAAGAACCTTCTTTTCATCTTCATTCTTACTTAGCTCATTCATCTTTCTCTTTTGCGCCCTGGTCGTTACAGCCATTACTTGTTCATTCATGCTTTTTAATTCATCAGACGTTATACAAACTCTAGATAAAGCATCTGCCACAACATTGTCTTTTCCTTTTACATAGACTATTTTAAAGTTATATTCCTCTAAAGTTAAACGAAATTTAAGTAATCTACTCGATGGATCTTTCATACCAAAAAGATATATCAAAGGTTTGTGATCCGTCATTATGGTAAATTTGTTTCCATACAAATATGGTCTGAAATACTTAACGGACCATACTATTGCCAAAAGTTCTTTTTGAATAGTCGGATAGTTCTTTTCTGCTTTATTTAAGGGTCTACTCGCATATGCAACTGGTCTAAGATCTTTATTACACAATAAAGAACCAACAGCAGTTCCCGAAGCATCGGTCTGTAAAATAAATTCATGATTCTCGGAAAAATCTGGATACTGTAAAATAGGTGACGATATTAAAGATTTTTTTAAAAATTCGAAAGCTTGTTGACATTCATTTGACCAATTAAATGGTTCATTTTTCCTACTTAACTTATTCAATGACATCGCTATTTCCGAAAAATTTCTTATAAATTTACGATAGTAGTTCCAGAAAGCTACAAAACGTTTTACTTCATCTGAATTTTTGGGAGTAGGATATTTTTGTAATACAATAGTTTTTTCTGGATCTGGTAAAACACCTTTATCTGAAACCAAATGTCCCAAATAGAGAATTTCTTTCTTTAAAAATTCACATTTTTGTGGATTTAGTTTTAATTTTACTTTTCTCAGTCTCTCCATTACACTTATTAAATTTCGATTATGGGTAGATAGATTTCTTCCAAATACAATGAGATCGTCTTGATATATTAGACATTTATCGTGACTTAAACCAGACATTGCTACAGACATCATACGACTAAAAGCATTAGGACTGATCTTTAAACCCATTGGTAAACGTTTCATGCAATATTGTCCAGTGTTTGTAGAGAAAGCTGTTAATTTACGACTACTGTGCTCTAAACTTACTTGATAATAGCCTTGGTGAAGGTCAAGGTGACTGAAATAAATGGCTCCAGTAAGCGTATCTAAAATTTCATTGATATTTGGTAAAGGAAACTTATCGTCACAAATTACTTGGTTCAATTTTCTATAATCTACAACTAAACGCCATTTTTTCTCATTACCTTTGATACTTTTCTTGGGTACTAATAAAATTGGACTGGACCATTCACTATTTGTCTCTTCTATAATATCATTTTCTAGCATATTATTAACTTGTTTAGCTATTTCTGGTTTTAGTGCTTGTGGTAACCTATACGGCTTGACGTAGACTGGAGTAGTGCTTTGTTTTACCACTATAGATTGCTCATAAATATCCGTTGTTGTTAACTTATCTCCCTCTAACTGGAAAACGTCAGAATACTTTGCACATATTGATTCTATTGATTGTTTCTCTTCTTCGTTTAAATAATTTAGTTATAAATCAGACAGCAAAGTTTTCACTCTAGTAACGTCAATATTGGTCTTATTAAATTGACAAATATTATAGTCTTCTAATTTTTCCAAATCTGGTGTAAAAGATGGCAAACTTGCTTCCTTGTTACTAACATTAAGTATCTTGACCGGAATTCTATTATTACTAACTTTTGCTATTGCATTTGCTATAAACACATCCTTCGCTAATTCTCTACTACACACCACAACTTCTCCACTTACATTCTCACTCACAAAAATAAAATGAATTGATTCCGAACGTGCCGGAATAATAACAGCATTTTTCATCCAATCATGTTCATCAACAAAACGTAAGTAATGTTGTTTATTATTGTTAAAGAGTGTTAAATTATTTGAATCTATATCAATATTTGCTCGAAACTTTTCTAAAAAGTCTAATCCTATGATTCCATCAACTCTCAGTGGTAGCGAATTAAAAACAAGAAAATTATGCTGAAACGTGTCATTGTCGTGCTTTAATAATAAATTTACCGAACCTTGAGAACGTCGCTGACCACCTATTCCATTTATTAAAGTATTGTCTCTATGAAAAACTACATCTTTTGGTAACATGTCTTTTTTTATAATTGACAATGTTGCACCCGTATCAACCAGCCAATAGTATTTAATATTTTTAATGTAAAAAGTTATATACTTTGCATTACCTCGGAATGATAATATAAAATCCTTAAGATCGAAAAAACTGGTTTGATGTACCGGTATTATCATCTTTATCGCGTTGACGCGCGTCATCTACTTGCTCTACTGGAAACGTATTTAGGTCTCGTCCACGGTTCCTAACATATCTCGAACCTCTATTACCTCGCTGATTATGGAATGATGAGCGATGGTTCGCTCTAAAATGTCCATTTCCGCGAGAACCTTGTCCTCGGTGGTAACTGTTATTATATTGGTGTCCACGAGGGTAATTGTTACCATATTGACTACGGAAAGTACCTCTTTGATACCCTTGCGAGCGCCTGTTATTGTGTGAAAATCGTCCATTTCTAGATGCATGCAAAATGTTACCTGACGGTTGGAAAGACGTGCACTCTTCATCTTTCGCTGCTTGTATGGCATCTTTCAAGCTGCTGAATCCGCGTGCCGAGATGATGGTGCTCAGTTTCGAGCTACGGAGGCCATCTGAAAATCGTTTTATAGCGAAGCTTTCATTGATCGGTTTTAAAATAGAAAATATTTCCGCCTTTCCATCTGCCTGAGTAATTGTCAGCTCAGTAAATAACTTTTCTACCTCAGAACCATAATCCTCAATGGATCTCGTTCCCTGTTGAACATTTTGAAGCTGCATCTGTATGGCCATAAATGATTTTTTGGGTAAAAGATATTTCCTTAAATCATCAATTAATTCTTGAATACTTTTATATGTACCTGAAATTTTTAACTATGCGTTCTCATTCAGCCTACTTTTTAAAACGAAAGTAATTAATAATGCTTTACCTGAGCCATCCAGCATGCCAGCATACATGTCCACGGAGTCTATTAGCCGCTTGGTGGTGGCCTCAACACCGTCCATTACTGGAATCAAACTACACGCCACCTTAAGGTCGAAATCCATTTTTCCTAAATCTACTGTAACGGGAAAAATACACAATTTATCTATTTCCTCGTATTTTTGTTTTATTTTTTCATATAGATCTATTGCCAATGCCGACAAATTTGACGACACGTTTGGTGTAGTGGCTACAGTGGCTAAGTGTAGTCAGCGAAACCAAATGGTCCTGGGTTCGAATCCCGGTAGGGGCAAATGTTTGTATGATGAATATGGACATTTGTACCCGAGTCATGGATGTATATTTATAATATGTATGTATTTACGAAAAAAAAATGTATTTAAGTAGTGTATCAACCATCTGGTATCCATAACACAAGCCTTAATTAAGTGCTTAACTTGGAACTAGATGGTGCTGTGTGCAATGTCAGACGATATTTATTTTATATTTATTTATTTTTTTTTAAAAATGCCAAGTTAGTATCCTTACTTTTCTGTAACAGTAAAAATATTTGACAACATTTCTCGTAAGCGCTCTCTGCTTGCTCTAACTTTGTTGAAATAACATTACCTTTATATCTACCTTGTCACTTTTTTACTAAATAATTACGTATTTCTACTAATAATTCATAATTTTGCTCCAGAATATCAAACATATTCTTAATCTAATAATAGTATTGCGCAAATGTTACACATTCTACGTAAAAGCGATGTAGCAAAAAAAAAAAAGTCCGACGTTGCAATTTGTTTCCGTTTGGTGTCTTATTGCTGAATGTCCGCGCATGATTCTAGCACCTTTAAGTTTTTGCGTTATGAAATACAATACCGTGTAACTAGTTCACTCACTGATATTTTTACGAAAAGATAAAACTTTCACTATTCACAGCATTATTACTGATTCTCAGTACCTTATGTGCGCCCTCTGATGGATGACCTAATTCTCTGCATGGTACTCATCCCGATTTCCTCCTGGATCCTTGTGCGGTGGCAGCTCCTGTACATCCGCAGGCCAAGATAAACTGCTAGTACTCCTATAATGGCCAGAACAATGTAGGTCACAATGCTTAGCCGTTCCACGTGGCCTCTGATTTCATTCAACGTGGCGTCATTGTTGCCTCCAGCCGCGTTTTGGCTGAGGAAAACCTCTTCCTTCTCCACAGTCGACCGACACATTATACTATCGCCGTAGTTATTCTTGATTGAAATGCTGTAAAACTGAACTACTAAACAAACTACCAACATTCCCCTTGGCAGAGTCCCGAGGCAGGGTCGCCATGTAATGTTGGGGTTCCTAAAGGGTGGTCTCAAGGAAACAACCACATTGGTTAAGTGCTATTTATTGACTCAATGAGCAATTACAGAATAAGCGCGTATGAGGTATAATAATAATAATAAATAATAAATATCGTCTGACATTGCACACAGCACCATCTAGTTCCAAGTTAAGCACTTAACACTTAAGGCTTGTGTTATGGATACCAGATGGTTGATACACTACTTAAATACATTTTTTTTCGTAAATACATACATATTATAAATATACATCCATGACTCGGGTACAAATGTCCATATTCATCATACAAACATTTGCCCCTACCGGGATTCGAACCCAGGACCATTTGGTTTCGCTGACTACACTTAGCCACTGTAGCCACTACACCAAACGTGTCGTGCAAACTCAGCATACACGCTCTGTTAGAAAGGAGTGGACTTACTTAATATATTAAAGGAGAATACACATTATATTCATACACTTCACATGAAAGAAAGAAATACAAACAGGAATAGTAAAATTACTTAGAAGAGGAAAGCAAAAGCGCGATTAACTGCACCGGAATCAATATTACTTTAAATAATTTTTTTAAAACAAAATTTTCCTGCAAAATCAACTCAACATTAACAAGCAAACGAAACACGTTTAATAAAATACATTTTATCAACATTTTGTTTAATCAAGCGCTCAATATTTATAAGCTCGCTAACAGATGGAAAACTCGCCGCTCTGTTACATTAGACACAAAATACTCGCAATAACAATTACGAACGTACACAACGCATTTGTTCCGCGTCACTGCGCCAGCCAATCCGGAGTATTACTGAAGAGCTCCCAGGCGATATGTTAACTGACCAAATATTTGTTCAGCTTTGAAAACGTACCAACGATCCAATAAGTAAGTCTGTTTATTATTTTTATATTTCTTCGGTAACTCCCTACGGTATGCTTAGGCGTATTCTGTATCGATATGTGTCTTTTGGAAATAGACGTAACTACGTAACAGTCCTTGCATGAAAAACAGGTAAAGACAATAGTAGAAGGATCACGTTTATAAGGCACGTTGAGAATTGGCGAACTTTGTTGTAACAGGCCTGTTACGCAAAGATCTTGTAACGACTTTGCTACTCACTGACGTTGACGTCGCTCTTATGATAATCTCGAACTAAGAGAAACATTTTTTTTTTAGGTTTGGAAATCATAAAATAATTTCTCCCACTCTGGGCGGAGCCGCAGGGCATGTCAGGCTCTTACTAACTAAAACATACCCGTGTTCCTTCAGTTGCCTGTGTCAGGGGCCATGGTAACGCTTTTGGACTTTCCCGCAACCCTGGCAGGCATCGGCCCTAGCAGACCCCGTCGTTGGTGCTGACATCTCATTGAGGAGCGCGTGGAACACAACGCGCCGTCGACTCTGGCCTGGTCTTTATCGGACGGGAAGCTACCCATTGCTCCGTCCGCAGGCCTACTGTGGCCGGGAATCAGCTTGGGATTCTTGACGCCCAGGGCGTCTCCTGCGGCGACTAGGAGTGTGAGGGCGCGAATTTTGCTGGTACCTCACGCGTCCCGCCTCCTCCTTAGCGAGCATTACTGCTTCGCAGAAGGAGGTGACGGCTTCCAATGAACGACGGTTCATGAGTGACGGTTTCTCTCTCCGTACCATGGCCTGGACTAGGGCTGGACGCGAGAAATCGCCTCCACGAGGACACGGCGGATAAGCCGGGCAGACCTCCACCGCATGCTCCACCGTGTCTTCCGGGCGATCCACGCAATGGTGACACCCTGGCGTTTTCTTCCGCCTTATCCGAAACGGGAACCTCACGATGCAATCGTGTCCGGTGAGGACCTGCGTCAGGCGGAAGGTAAGGACGCCGTGGCGCCTCTCTAGCCACTCCTCAAAGAGAGGACTTATCACCGCAATTGTTGCGTGCCCAGCACTGGGTTGCGACAGTCGCACTCTCCATGTCGCCATGAGATCCCACCGGAGCTTTGTCCGCTGTGCCGTGATTTCTCGCGGCAGCGGAGTTACGCCGCAGCGTTTCGCCTCCTCGCGCCACTTCCATATGTGCTCGAGGAATTTTGCCTCCAGATTTAACGGCGGCAATCCGGCAAGGAGGCTCGCCGCCTCATCGGAGACCGCATGGTATCCCCGGACCAGCGGGTGGCCATGACCCTTCGGGACGTGTTCAACCGGCGGGCTGGCCGCCGCCGCCAAGTGGAACACCCGGATGCACACGAAGCATTTTATCGTTTATCATTTCTAAAACTTAATTTGAAAGATTTTACTAGGTACATATTGATATAAGTACCTATGTTTTTTTTGGGTATTGTCTTGAGTTACCCTTTTGCCCGTTCTGTCCTGGCCACTCGAGTCCACGACACAATTCCTCCCGCCACCTCATGAATACAGAAGCAGACTACAATGAGAAACAACAAGCGTTTTATTTATACTGCGTTTATTTACAAACAGCCTTAAGGACGTTATAATTGAACGGCTCCGTGAAATAACTACCTTCATAAAACAATGTGAGTTTCTGGAAAAATATTCGATCGACTGTTTATTTTTGTATGAAAATGAAGAAAGAAAAAATACACACGCCATCGAATGGAAAGCGCTGTTTAATATTAATACCTCCTTACATATTTTTCTGGAAAAATTTGCTCTGTTTACCAGAAAACTTATTCTTAAATAATATTATCCTATGGCATACAATTGTATTCATTCGGTTTGTAGGCTGAGAGCAAAGATAAAGAATTTTATACTTCGAGAAATAAAAAAAATACTTCCACTATTAATGTAATTATCTCGATAGATTTCAATCCAGAATGACAGACATTATAATTCGTACTAGAAATGGTTTCAATAGATTATCTGAACCAATAAGAAGTTTAATTTATAGAGTATTCGATGCCCAGACAATTGCCTATTGTTATCCAAAGCGGCATTTTGTAGATATCTTTCTGCTATAAATACTTCAGGAGGCGAGGGTGAACACTGAACAAAGCGTCATACAATAAAGGAGGGTCCTAATGATAAAAGTTGCTATAATAAAGTGCACACACAATATAGATACAGAAGGGCCGATCCTTACTACCGTTTGCTCTTCAGATCAGCAGTCACTGACCATAATCGTTTCTTATTTTTACATGTTGTAGTAAAATACTATGTCAGTGATGGTGTGATTGATATTAGGTCAGCTCCTGGATGTAGTTGTTGTTGACGTTGGTTACGCACTACGTCAGCTCTTATCGCTTTAAGCGATACAGCACGGCTTTTGTAGTGTACGTTTCTCGGTCCTTCTGTACGTTCACGTTGTATAATGTAAGTGTTATCGTCGGAGGGAGTCTATTAGCTGAAATTAACTCAACTATCCGGCAACAAATTCAATTTGCTTGACGTTGAAGAATTATTACGTAGTCAAACTTTCCAACAGCCTCTACTACCCGGCTCACAACTGAATCTCAATTAGCCACCGGAGTCAGTAGTTACAGGGTTATATTTTAATACCATTACTTTAGTTTATTTATCAAAATTTTCATCAAGTATGTTTTTGTAGTTATATGAACTACAAAAACATACTTGATGAAAATTTTAGTAGGTAGGTCTCTTGGCCATTATAACGGTTATACTTATTGTAAATGCCTATCATCCAATTATTTGTATACTACTGAAATACAATTTATTTTCCTGTGCATGCGAACGTACAAGTTGCAATGTTGTACAAGTTTTATCTACTGCACACATTACAATGGACATAGGAAAGTTGCACAACAAATGTAACAGTTCTGCTGCAAAGAACAAGAATGCAGAGAGCTCGCAGGCTGCCGGTGACATGCCGCAGATACCACGAGCATAATACTCTCCAACGTTAACACGAACCTACAGAACTTCCTTTTTTATATTCCGCTACTTCGTTAGAAGCGCTTCCTTTTTGTAACGAACTTTATAAATAAATTAAATGGTAACTCTAATACTCATAGTTCGGATAGATCTATGCTCATAGTTGAACAGTATATATTTATATTAACACTTACCAATTAAACACATACACAGCATTAACAGTCTTTGTCTTGATTACAGATCGCACGTGTACCTCACATACAGGAAGGCACCGCCCTATTTATTATGTTTCATTCTTAGGAAATGGTTCTACTACGCGTGCCGGTCGCAGTAGCTTTCGGGGATCTTCACACTAATAAATCTTATTTAGTATCTAACTTCTGTTTACATTCTTAAAAACTTTATTCCGCCAGAACTATATTATAGTCCTCCACGGCCTTGCCAAACGCCAGCCTATCTGCAGCATAAAAATAGGAATATAAATAAATACATTCCCGGTTTGTATATAAAGTTGGGTAATAAAATAAACTAGTAGCTAGTAAAGCAGCGCAGTTTGTCTCAGGGGGTTAGCGACTGCAGTGATATTAAGTTGAGAAGTTATTGCGACTCAGAACTTGCTGCAATAACCGTGTTCCAGGAATTCTACACATTTAGTTTTGACGGTAATCGGATCGCCGTTAAAGAGGAAATACTTTAAGAATAGTGCGCTTTTCTCAAGTGTAGTTTGCGAGGCTACGGAACTCACATTGTCTGAGGAATTTATCAGAATGTGGGTACTTCAACATGGTGCAAGTAAAACTTTAAATTTTCGTTATTTTTCTGTTAGTATGTAAACCTCGGGACTGTTTTGAGAACGCTTTTGTAGTCTGTAATTTGAAACATAGGCAAATGTTCAATTTAATTTCCACAAGTTAAAAGTTAGAGAGATTTTTTTACTAACTTTTGAAGGTTTATCTTATATGCGGATGAAGCGCTGCTGGCTGAAAATTTGAGAGTCAAATAACGAGCGCGTCTGTTCATCCGAGCAACTGGGCTAATTGTGCAGGACTCGGTTGCCGCTGACCGTCTTCAGACCCTTACTATTGAGTTTGAGTTCACAATTGAGTTACTTCTCGTTGTAAGTTAAGTTTGTTGACGTCCACCATTTAGCGTTGTGAAACTTACTGATCCTTTTCATTTAACACTGACATTAATGTTGCTAAATCTTGTAGTACTTATTTATTTTATTAATAATTGTAATAATTATTCTTCATTCATAATTTAATTAAAATCTTATTTCTACTTTACCTTCCTTAAAATGCCACAGGTTTGTTTTGAATCAGTCAAACAAAGAAAAAAAGTGTGACACAGACTGACAGGTGTCGATCGACGATCCTCAAAATTATTTTTCTTCTAACTACCTATGTGAAGCTCAGAAACAACATAAAATAAGGATACTTGGAAAACGTTTTAGTTTTCAAAAGCAGTTTGCAGTAATGAAATCTTATCAGCGCTAAAAATATAAACGATGTATTTTCTGAACAGAAGGCCAATTCCCGTAATTAAAAACGTTCAAATTCAAGTCGCAATCTCATCTCAGCGACAATCTAATGTCAAAAATGTAGGTAAACGCTATACAATTTTTGACAGATTGACACTGAGATTAGAATGTGAATGTTCTTAAAAATACGGGAATTGCCCCTCAGACCAATTCATCCATATCGGATGCTTTAAGTTCTATCGTCCAGAATTTTCCAATTAGCGCCTCTGTACCAGGAGCCGAGCGAGAGCGGATAGAGCATTGCAAACGGAGTGAGCGGCGGCAGCGAGCGATGTTTGCACGACTGGTCTTATTCGAGCCCCGCAATATCCTCGGTAACGCGCGGCGCGGCGGCGCGGCGCCTCGTCTTTCACATACTGACCGTATTAAACGACTCTACCGAGCTTTATTAGCTTTTTTACCCGCTTTAATCATTTAAAAAAAAAGTTAATAAACAGATTTCTTCATTGAAGACGACATCACAAAACACAAGGTCCCTTATTTTTTATGGAAATTTTTTATTGCGGATTATTTGAGATTCTTATTAGGTACCGGTTATATACATAACGATTTCAGCATCAATACCCATTGTATTTATTTGGCCCCTTTTATAAAAAGCAGAACAGCGCTCGTTAAAAATAGAATAACCCACATCACACAGATCCTGCTCACCACTTTCAGCTTACGACAGCTGCGCAGCGCGCGGTGGGTCGGTCCCGCGACACTCCACGTAATTCAATTAACCGTTTAGGCCGTGGATTGTAAAATTAAGGAGCGTGAAAAACCTTTCGCTGTCGAGTAAAAATGGGACACTTGACAAAATGGGACCTTCATTAAGGAAATAAATTTAATCAAGCGCTGTGACCTTTCGAGTGGGGGTGACAAAGGCGGTGGCACCGGTCGCTGTTCCTGCTCGCTGGCCGCAGTACAAACACTGCGGCCGTGTGTCGCATTCCGCGCACGTATCGGTTGCTCTAATTACTCACGTGATTGCTGCCCAACAGAGAGTGCGGTGTGAGCTGTGAACAGACAGCGGATGCTTTCTGTGTCATAAGTATCTATCAACGAACTACGATGTCCCTGTGGAGTTGTACACGTATAATATACAAAAGCACTGATTTAAAGGGGCAGTTTTATAATAGTTTTGATAAAAAATACATGTATAATAACAACGAGTAACATGTATAAACAACTTAATAAAAATGAGTAACAAAAAATATTTAAAATGTGTAAGCACGTGTGGGCAGTTAACAAATCGGATTAGTCCGTAAAAAATCTAACTTGGAAGTAATGCTCGCCAGCCGCTGCCGCGACCACACGCTCCGATTTTACTTTTACTGCGACCAATTTGGCTCGCGCGCGGTTGGTCACAGTTTTAACCTAAGATAACCCATTTGGTCGTGGTGCACTGGCTTAGATACTCCGACCAATTTGGCTCGCGCGTGGTTGGTTACGGTTCCGAATTACCTATGAGATGTTGGATGAAAACGATGAATCCATCATCAATGCCATTTAGTACACTACTTGAGTATTTTTTTATTGACATTGTAGGATTATATAAGCGACCAAGTTTCTTTTCATTACTTTTCATATTTTATTGTCACACAAATTTACCAAGCGCCGAAAAATTTAATTATTGCCGTTATTTTCCTTCAACTGATCATAATGACCCCCCTTATGTTTACTTATCAGTTTTGAACATTAATACCCATTTATACAAACACCTTATTAATTAAATATACAGCTTTGATGGATTAATTATTTTCTATAGGTAAGGCAATAAGATTAGCGAAAAATACCTAAGGAGATAAATTTGTAATAGATAAAGAAAATATGTAAGACTTCAAAGGTTTTTCGCCAAATTAGGTACATACTTAATTAGGAAGAATGACCAAAATAAACGTTCAACATACGTCATGTTCGTGAACGGGCGCCCGCGCCGTCAGTAGGCACTGGTCATTTCTTAGCTGCCACGGCTTATTTTAATTCCATAATTGTTTTTATCTTTATATTACGGACGCTTTTAACGTGCACGTCTTTCTATATCGTTCTCACATGTATAATTACAAAATGAATGATGTAACCACTTTATTGTAACAATATTTTGATTTAAAAGAGTGTCCATGGAGTTTCTTGTCCGTTTTTCTCCATAGGTAGGTACCTACAACGCTTTGGAATGGGCAACTAGCTTCATCTTTCTGACTGACCGACCCCTTGACAATTCAAAAGTGCCTGTAATTGGTTTATTTGAAATAAATGCTTTGAGTTTGAGTTTGAAACCTTCGTAACAGTCGGGTAATAAAAATGAATGTGTCCTGTTTCCACTTCGTGCTGTCTAACCATGAAATCATTAGACACCTAAAGTTACCAAGATTTATGCTTACTCTTTTAAATTTTAGACCAAACGTTAAACAATTTGTAACCCATACAATTTTAATCTCTATCTTAAGTTGGTAAGGTGTAAATTCCCTTGTGGATGCAGCGGGATAGCTTTAAAGGCAACCAGTGCCAAACCTTTGTCGTAGACTGGCTTCCTGATGGATGAAACTAATCTATTATTCTGTCTGGCTCATAAGTCCGGATCCGTCTGCCATTAATACAGTTGTCTCGGCATCGTTCAACCTCGGACAACATCGCGCAACATCGTGCGGCATCTTGCGGTGTCGTGCAACTCGCCTGATTGATCATCAAATCGTGTGGATCTTGTAAAATTAATTGCCTGCATGTCTGGTCGGATTAGGGATAATTATGTATGTTGTATCTGTGCAGTTCAGTAAAATACTCCATTTGTTGTTTGTGTTGGGAGAGCGCATCTGGAGCAGTGAAATTAATTTAATTTGGAACGCTCCGTGTCGCAAAACAAATGAAAAGGAAATGAGTTCCCTGTTCGGAAGCAATACATCTATTTGTGGATTGCATTTCTAGTTAGAACTCATAGGTACGGGTTTGTAGGTAAGTACTTACTTTTTTAAATCTTTATTTAAGGGGACTCGGTCAACAATGATGATGTCGCCCCGTAATTCTAATTATAATATATCTCTTATGGCTAAATAAATCTTATCTCTCTAAAATCTTATCTACATTACAACAATAGAGTGGAAGCAGAGCCCAGCTATTGCCGGGTGGTGCTTCCGCTCCGTAAATGGCACATGTATAATGCACACATCTTCCTGGCTCCTTCCGGGAAGGGTAAGGCCAAGAAGCTGCTACATAAACCTATGTTGTACTGCGAGTCCTCAAGTGCCTGGTGCCGTTGATCCTTATTCCGGACACATTCGAGCAAAACATGGTGAATATCCTCGATCGTGGTACACTCCCAGCAATTAGGTGAGTCCGTTTTACCCATTAAATGTGCAAATTTATTTGATGGAATGTGCTCGGACCGAAGTCTCAGCAGTGTCACAATATATTGCATATGGGCTTCCATCTCCTGGAACCATGGGCAACAAAAAGGTCCTGCTTGTATTGTCCTGTACCATATGCCTTTGGTGACCTCTCATCAAAATATTCCTGCCACAAGTCTTTACAAATCTTTTTGACTGCCAGGACCTGATCTGTGGGAAGCGGTAAACAAGTGTATATGATCCCTTCCGATGAAACTAATTTTACTGCCTGATCCGCTTTTTCATTGCCCATGTTGCCAATATGAGATGGAATCCACTATAGAATTATAGTCTCATTAGTCATACGCAGCTTTAAAATGGTTTGGAGGATAGCAAAGGCTATCGGGGAACCTAGAGAATTCGAGGGTAGCCGAGCCAGATGCAATAAAGCACTCTTAGAGTCAGTTAAAATCAAAATATGCTGAGTATCAAGAGATAGCGCGTAGGATAGGGCTTCGGAAATAGCTATCAGCTCGCAGTAGATTACAGAAATATTAACCTTAATTTTAAATTAAAGCGCAGTATTTAATTGAGGTTTGAATACAGTCGCTCCCGCATACTGCGCCTCTTTAAATCCGTCTGTATAAAGTTGATAGAACGAACCGTAGTTATCATTCAAGTATTTGGCACAATTTTGTCTTAAATCTAATATATCCATTGATGTCTTTGGAACGCGTACATACGGGATATCGTAAGAGATGTTCTTCTGTTGAGCCAATACTGGACAGCCATATATCCAAAGAGATTACACCAACTAGAATAAATAGGTAAATTTTGGATTTGTCTATGCGTGTCTACTAACCATGGAATCTTTTTATTTCTCCAGTAATGACAATTGATCAATAATATTTATAGTAACATTATCCTTTACCGACCTAGATTTTAGCCAGAATTTTCCCGCTAAGTATCTTTTTCGAATTGTAAGTGGTTGTAAGCATAGTTCGTTCTCCATGACATGAATTGGTGTGCTCTTAATGAAACCCCCAATAATCCTCATACATAAATTTTAGATTCCGTCAAGTTTATTCACTTGACTGTTGGGGTAATTACCTAATAAAAACTACAGTAATCAAGTCTGCTTCGTATCATTGAGATATACAGACGTCGCAAATGTTTCGGGTGGACACCCCATTTGGATCCAGCTAGCACTTTAAATATTTTTAATAATCTTGAGAACTTTTCCCGTAATTTGTTAATATGCCTTTTCCACTTCAAATGTCTGTCCAGCCACATACCTAGATATTTTACATTATTCACCTGTTGTATAATTATGATTGTTAATATTTTACTATTTATACCCCTACTAAATAAAATTATTTTTGTCTTATTAAAAGAGATCTGTAATCCTACTTCTTCTATTAAACACTGAAATACTTTTAACGAATTTTGGATATTGGCGAAATTTGTTTCCTAGCTATATATAATACGAAGTCGTCTGCATATTGCTACACAAACACGTCAACTATATTATGACAAATCTTTGAAGTGGCTGCATTAGAGAAAAGTGGGGATAGCGGATCGCCCTGTGCAATGCCTGTCCCAGTGGTCCTTACCACTGTGCTAACCTCATTAGTTTGAACTGATAGATGTCTGTCATGTAAGAATTCCCACAAATATCTGCACAACACCGCTCCCACTCCCAACCCATTTCGAATTTTTAACAGGACCACTAAGTTTATATTGTTATAAGCGCTATCAATGTCAACAAAACATCCCAAAGTACTAATGCCCTTCGAAAACCCTTCCTGAATGAGTGATACCAATCTAGCCAAGTTGTCAGCTCAAGACCGCGTTCTTCTAAATCCGGTTGTTTCATGTTTAAAACAGTTATTTCTTTCAAGAAACCATTCAAGTCTACGTTTTAAGATTGTGTGTAGGACTTTACAAGGACATGACAAAAAAGCAATTGGTCTGATACCTGATACAGAGCCAGCATCCCGACCTGGTTTTGGTATGGGCACTATTTTGACCTCTCTCCACTGCCTTACTAGTTCTTCTTTGAATTTTGTCTAAGTTCTGTGGCGTAGGGTTCTTCCTGAATTCGGCTAAGGCCAGGAATCGCTCAGCAACGTGATAAGTCCTGTCCCCAATATGGTTTAAGTTTAAACATCTGTGGTCAAATTGGGATAGCTCAATTTTTTATGTTAGATACGCTTTGATCCGCTGCAGCGTTGATGGCTTCAATAAAATTATCGTATGCTTTTTGGTTATCTATATGTATGTCTAAAAAAAATATTTTTCTTTCATGATCTGTCCATATTTTGTCCAATCTGCCTTTTTATAATTTCTTTTTATTTTGTACGTATTTATGTTATTAATTTTTGTTTAAATTTTTAGAACTAGGTGATCGCTTCCTAAGTTCTCATTCATAACTTGCAAACTAAACTTCATTGCCAAATCCAGGGATGTGGCACACCACGTGTAGAGGTGCCATTATTAAGAGCAATGTAATTGTTTTCGAATATGGAGTCGAACAGCTGTATATCTATTGTGTCCGTCTTAGATGACCAGTTTGTATGGTGTCTATTGAAGTCTCCGGATATTAGTGTTTTTTCTTACTTCAGAGGAAAGATTTATGGTCCCAGTCTCTTTTACTAGAGTGTGCTGAAGAAGGAAAATAAATGGTAATCACATTTTATAGATGTTCGCAATTAGATAACTTTACATGTAATAGCTGTGCTGTATACTCGCATTGCTAATAGTGGTGTTACAGTGACTTGCTCTTAGGGACCAATGAGTTAATATTGTGACGCCGCCATATCCGTCATAACGGTCTTCTCTGAATAAATTATACCCACTTATACGAAAATTACTTTCAGGATCCAACCACGTTTCATTTATTATTGCGATATGCACTTTCTCTTGATTTAATAACGCTTCGAACTGAATAGCTTTAGGCCGAAGGCTTTGAGCATTCCATTGCAGAATATTGATTATAATTGAGGGTCTGTTATTCCCCTGATCCATTGTTCAAAGTTAATAAGGACTGGCACCTCTAAAACGTACTTCATGATAATACATTTGATCCAGTCAATCAGTATACATGCACAGCTCTTTATTTAATTCTCCCACGATGCTTCTGTATCCAAGATTTTTTTCTTTTATTTTGCTCCATATCCCTCCACTGTTTGATCGTCTGTTCTTTGAACGGTTTGCTCTATAATTATTGTCTTCTGACTTTTTACTTTCAATGTCGCTGTCTGACTCTTGATACTTTATATTGCTATATCTTCCGAACTATGTTTTTAAAAGGGGGGAAGGGGGGTGCTCCTCTTTCATCTATTTGTCTTCATTTCTTTGGGTTTTTGTTACCTTGATTACTTTTTACTATATCTGCATAGGTATTCTTACTTTCAGAGGAAAGAGCTAAGGTGTGATCTTCACTTAATATAATACTGATTCTCTTCTCTAGAAGCAGGTTCCTTTGTAGAATGCTCTGGTGGGACATAAAAGGTAAGGGCCCGCTTATAGGTACAATTGAGTTCTGGCATTAGGTCTCTGATCTTTTTCTCTTTATTATATACAGGACACTTCGTTGCTAAAGTCATGTGAGGGCCGGTACAGTTATTACACTTGTAATCCACTGTATCACAATTAGGATGATTCTTGCTACATTTTGGACATATCACCATATCGGATGGGCATAATTTCATTGTGTGTCCAAATCACCCACACCGTGCACATTGCCTGGATATTTATAGGGGGTAACTTCTGCTCTTGTGTTAAATATATGTATGAAGGAGGACAACGACGATCCTATGAAACATATACGAACTGCCTCCAATGGCTCCCATCGAGCATCTAAACTACTTCTGCGTTTTAACCTTTTCTCTCCTATTATCTGAATATCACTCTCCAAACCTTCCCCTATTTCTTATTCAGATAAATCCAGGTCAATATATTTCACCACCCCGTAAGATTGAATTGTTTCCAAAGTTCTTTGACATTTATAACCCTCATTCTTAAAATATTGGGAGTTAGGTAATCAATCGATCACAACTATCTTCATTACTAAATAATATCAGTACTTTGTGCGGATTAACGTATTTTATTCGTGTGATCACCTATGTTCTCAAATTTAAAAATAAAAAAATTGCTTCGGAAGTACACTTGTCGATGAAACACAAACTTCGATCCTGTCCTCTGCTATTCTGATTGTATCATCTATCTCACTCCCGTTAGCAAGCATATCTTTTACGTTAATAAGTCACGACGAGATTTGGACAAGTCAAAAGAAGAGCGGTTGACTTGTCCAAATCTCGTCGTGACTTATTTCTCGGTTCCTGTTATTATTTGATACATCTGTTGTCGAATTTTAAATGATAAATGATTTTATTTCTGTAAGTAGGTTTCTACAAACACTTTTACACGTCAATCATATTTTAAAAACTACATAGATGAGGTCGGCGTTTCCTATCTGACTACTCTGAGAAGAAAGGCCGAATTAAAGACAGAGGTCACAGTCTCTTTAAAAGTCCAGACATAGGTAATCTTGGGCAGATCATGTGAAAACCATGTAGATTGGTGTCTGAAACGGTCTTTTGAGGAAAAACCATACAGATTGAATGGACCTGTCCAGTCAGTGCACGCATTTGTCAGTAATCTTGCCGCTCAACTCAGAACTTAAGGAGCACAACGATTCGACGAACAATACCAAAGAAAGGACATTTGGGTAGGCCGCATAAATTACTCAAGCAGCCAGATCGTGAAACTAACTAAGAAATCAAAAAAAAAGTAATAAACCACATAATCTTCACATTCACAATAATTAAAATTATATAATACTTTACAAAGTAAACACTCACGTCATTGTATGTATAAAATTCATCAATGTCAATGTGTATATAAAAGTTTGGACATAATCTTTGAGGACCATGTAGATTGGTGTCTGAAATGGACTTCTGAGGAAAGAACCACGCAGATTAAGAGGACCTGTCCAGTCAGTGCACGCATTTGTCAGTAACCGTGCAGCTCAACTCAGAACTTTAGGAGCTCAACGATTCGACGAACAATACCAAAGAATGGACATTTGGGTAGGCCGCATGAACTACTTAAACTGCCAGATCATGATTAAAACTGAAACAATGACCCACATAGTCCTCACATTCACAACAATTAAAATAATAAATGGTACTTCTCAAGGTAAGTATTCAAGTCGTTGTGTTATAATAATCATCAATTGTCTGTGTATGTAACAGAAAAATAAATGAAAAACTTTCAGTATGCAGAAAATTGGAGCAACTCAATCCCAAGCCTTTTTGTCCTCAATATAATCTTTAACGGTATAAAAGCCTTTCTGGCACAACTTACGATTAATGAATGATTTGAATTTATTAAGGCTTAGATCTTGAACGTGGCTTGGAAGTTTATTATAAAAGCGTATACATTGACATCTGAACGAGCCACATAATTTCTTGAGGCTTGTTGTAGGTACAACGAAGTTGTGTTTGTTCCTAGTATTTATATTATGGATATCACTGTATTTTTTAAACAAGTTTATATTTTTATGGGCATATAAAAGATTTTCAAAAATATACTGTGAAGGCACATTCATTAATCTCCTTAAATTTCTCTCTGAGAGTATGTCTCGGGCTTAATTTATAAATTGATTGAACAGCTCTTTTCTGCAAAACAAAGATAGTCTGAATGTCGGTGGCATTTCCACACAACAGAATACCATAGTAAGACATTACACTATGAAAATAGCTAAAGTACACTAAACGGGCTGTCTCTATGTCAGTTAAATTACGAATTTTTCTAACCGCGTATGCTGCGGAGCTAAGCTTTTTTGATAATTTATCTATGTGTGGGCCCCACTGAAGCTTAGCATCCAAAGTTAAGCCCAAGAATACTGTGCTATCTTCAGGATTCAATTCTCTGCCCTTTATCAATACATTAGTTAGATAGCGCTTGTTAAACCTATTCACAAGAGTGGAGACAAAGACTGCATTAACAACTACAGACCAATTTCGATCCTTCCTACCTTGTCCAAAGTTTTAGAACGACTGATCAATAAACGGCTCATGAACTTCCTTGAGTCGAAGTCCCTTCTCTCACCGCTTCAATTTGGCTTTCGTACTGGGAAGTCAACTGATGACGCTGTTCACGAACTCACTAACCATATTGTGACTAATGTTGACAGTAGTAGGAAGTGTGTAACGGTGTTCCTTGACTTAGCAAAGGCCTTTGACATGGTCCCTATTCCAGTGTTATTACTTAAACTCGAAAACATCGGTGTCAGAGGTCTTCCATTACAACTGCTCAAAGATTACTTAAGTAATAGGAAGCAACGAGTGAAAATTGACAGCTGGACTAGTGACAAACTTTCTGACCAACTCCAACTTAAACAAGGAAAATTGATATCTTTTGCGGATGACACTGCACTATTCTTTAGTGGAAAAAGTTGAGATGAGGTTTTCCAAAGTGCCCAAAATGGCTTCAATGAGGTTTGCCAATGGCTTAAATTCAATGTTTTGACACTAAATGTAGCAAAAACCAAATATATTGCTTTTGCACCTAGGAGAAATCTTTTGCCACCCACTACTCTCAATATTTTTGCTCACAGTTGTTCACGGTGAAAGGGAGCACGTAGTTTGTCCTTGTTTCTAGTGTTAATATTATGAATATCACTGTGTTTTGTGTATAAGTATATATTTTGCCTAATATATAAGATGTTAGCGAAGATGATTTGTGAGGCCACCGTGAGAATACCAATCTCTTTAAAAAAATCTCTCAGAGTAACTCTAGCACCTAGCTGGTAAATTGCTCGTACAGCTCGTATTGAAGAACAAATATATTTTGATTATCAGCGGCTTTGCCCCACAGCAGAATGCCGTAGGACATGACGCTATGAAAATAACTGAAATAGACTAGCCGAGCTGTATCAACGTCAGTGTATTGTCTTACTTTCCTGACGCCATAGGCGGCCGAACTGAGCCTTCCCGCTAGGCATGATATATGTGATCCCCACTGAAGCTTGGCATCAACTGTTATGCCCAGAAATACTGCCGAGTCTACAGTTTCAAGTACCTCTTTATCTAAGACGATGTTGGGTCCTAGTTTTCTAACATTCGGTCAGGCGAACTTAACACATTTCGTTTTCTTGGCATTGAGAACTAGGTTATTTGTGGTAAACCAATCTGTAACCATTGATAGTGCACTGTTTACGTCGTCAAAATTTTATCTATTCCTGTCTACTATAAAGATAAGAGAGGTATCATCAGCAAATAGTACAACGTCACAGATACCCTTTAAATAGAATGGTAAGTCATTTATATACACCAAGAATAAAAATGGGCCCAGTATAGAGCCTTAAGGTACACCTAACTGAACTGGTAGCCCGGAAGATTTCACATCCTTAACATCTACACATTAGTGCCTATTATGTAAATATGAATTTAATACGTTAAGAGCTCCGTTTTGAATACCGTAATGAATTAGTTTACGCAAAAGCGTGTCATGGTGCACGCAATCAAAGGCTTTGGAGAGATCACAGAAAACTCCAATAGCATTTTGCGAGCTCTAGTTAAGATTTCTAGTTAGCACTCGTAGGTACGGCTTTGTAGGTAAGTACTTACATTTCTAGCTAGCAGTCGTAGGTACGGGTTTGTAGGTAAGTACTTACATTATTGGTTTACAACGGATGCAGCTGTTTTATAGAGTTTTGCAGTTATTTTTTTCGCAAATATAGAATAATTCAAACAGAATATAATAACAAATAAATGAAATAACAATACACCAAAGCATTCACGCCAATTAAATAATCTAACCAAACGAATGCATCGCTTGGCCGCGGCGGTCACCTGTGACCGGCTGCATGATCAGTGCGACCGCGCCTGGCGCTGTTGATCCCACCCGTTAGCTAATATAAAATGTATATTGCGCTGATTGCGCGAGCCACAACGTCTGACCGCGCCAAATGAACGACCAAGTGGGGCCGCACACCAGGCCAGCTATCACCAAATCAATCATAAGATTTTTTAAATTACTAATAATCTGTATTTTACCGAAATGGCTCTGCTAGACTATGTTAGGAAAGTATAGCGAATGAGGACTGACGAGCGGCTACGCTATGTTTACGTTAGTCGAGTCAAACAATATTTCTCTTTTTTTTGTCTCTTTTTATAGTAGGGAACTACGATAGACTGAATATGCAAATTAACCTATTGTGTCTAGCCGGAGCAAAGCGGAAATAAAATATAAAATAAACACATTAAAATAAAATTAATTAAATAATTGCAATAAATACATTGATTGATTGATTGAAAAATATTCGTTGCCCCAGACGCGATCTGACACACTTATGCTTTAGAAAATTTTCATAATGCATGATTGCGTTATTTATCCACATCGTTTTATATATTCGAACTTGCCCCGATTTATTCGGCGATGTATTGTGGTGTGTGTGCGCCCCGCCTGCGGCCTCACGTCAGCAGTGAGCACTAATTCGCGTCACCTCCTAATGCGTCGGATCAGTTGCGGTGCGATCGTTCAACGCTCGATCCGCTCCGTTATTGTTTTGCAATTGAATTAGCTATGCACAAAGACTCATATGGATATATTTTGCTTTGAAACTAGTAAGGATGGCAATACAGTAAATTGGATCGGAAAGTATTTAAAATATCGATGTCATCGCCTTTTCGGTTGTAGAGATCGGAATGCAGTCGTCGGGTTTAAAATAGTCAATATTCAGGCGCATCTGGTGAGTTTAAAAGCCTCGCCGGGCGGCGGGGCTCACGCTGTGGATAAAACAACACAGTGATAATGCCTGATAAGTATTTTTATCTATTTGTGAAAGCTTGAGTAAATTAAGTCTAACCCGAAATGAAAGAAAATGTAGAAGAATTTATTTCTCTCACAAACTGCAGGGTTCTCTGAATCTGGAAGTAATCTTTTTGTAGATAACGAAAATCATCGCGCTTTTACCTAAATATTCTGTGTTAGCGCTCCATTAAGGGCTAATATCAAGGAGTGCTTGAGAGCGCGTCGTCGTCGCTCATAACCACAAACCGCGTCAGTAGAACAATAACGTGTCTCGACTCATGCTCATAATACACACGTTTCGTCATTACGTGCGGCTCCGCACGTCTCTGCACCGAACCGCACGCCACCGCACGACACGGCGCGGTGCGTTGCGGTCGCGCGTAATTGCCGCTTAATACACCCCGCATCGACACAAATATGAGCTCCGTTTGGACACGGATTACGGTTTTAATTAACATTTTGTCTCTATTGAAAGTTTAATAACGGAGCGTAGCTGGGGAGGCGGAACAAACTGCCGTTGTTACCGACCGCATGCAGCTTTTAATTGAACGTTCACGACGAGCGACCCACTTGATACTTAATGCTAATGAATAGATTTTATGACGGGCGTTTCGTGTAATTTGATTGCAGAAATTTATTCAACCTCCCCTTTTTCGTAACTAAGGTATCTCAAATTCTTCACGTAGATCAACATTTTATTTGACTATTTTCAACAAAGCGATGTAATCCGACTTACAAATGAAAAATCGCCTGGCTTCGGTTAATCTCTCAAAGCCAGTCCGTTTTCAAACGTTATTTTCAGCATGACTGGTCGCGCAAATTGTTTAAAAAATGCGGCGGCGGTCGGTGGTGTGGGTTCGAGGCCAGGCCGCGGGCGCTGGACCCGCGCCAGGAACTTTAATGCCAATATTATAGCGCCGCGAGTCCGATGGGTATCGCTCTACGTAACGCTTTGCTGTGACGGCTCCCGTCCATCTACTGATAACGTCTGAACTCACCACTTTAAGAAACAGGCCTAACATACTTTTCGTGGTAAAATGATTGACATTGACCGTCTTATTACAAAACACGATCTAACTTTAGCCCCAACCTACACATTCGATTTAGTTTTTGTATTTGGAACTTTATGCCGACTTTAGTAAAGTTCTTAATACAAAATTGACAATCTAAGACCGGACTAAGTTGACAGTTTTGTAAAAGGAACTGTATTTCGATTACAGTTATGTTCTTATTTCAAAAACAGGCTCGATGGTTTAAACCATGTCAAAAGAAAAACCTTGTTTTGTAATAAGGCCGTGAATGTTTTAGGTGCGTACCGTAAGTTCAATCTGAATGGTCACATGTTTCTGACTGGTCGCGTTGTCTACCTTATCAAACGAACATGAATTATTGAACCCAACGTTTTAAAACCACACGTCTATGGCTAGATTTAATTGGTTTCCAATAAACTTCCTTTTCTGTTAATGCGATGCCTTATGGAAACTGGAATAGAGACATGTGACAGCAACTTCCGGACTTGACCAGTACTGTGCGTTGTGCCTGTAGCCAGCTTGTGGTGGCACCCTGACACCCGACAGATGGCGCGACGAGAACCCGACTGCTCTGCCGCACTCCAGGAAGAGAGCGACGGCAATCATCATGTCACCGACCACTCACCTCTACCTGTGCAGCAAATGGGTTTGAAAATAAGGGTCAACCCAGCGTTCCGTTTCAATTTACGTACATATTGAACTAAAATGTATTATACAAATAATTTTTCAATATAGAACACATTTCGCCCTGGAGTATTCCAAATGAGCAAAAGGGCAATTCCCGTATTTTTAAGAACGTTCGCATTCTAATCTCAGTGTCAATCTGTCAAAAAATGTATAGCGTTTACCTACATTTTTGTCATTAGACTGTCGCTGAGATGAGATTGCGACTTGAATTTGAACGTTTTTAATTACGGGAATTGGCCTTCAGATATTCAGCCGGCATTGTGTACTAACCGCGATTCCAATGAAAAACTAGCGGTTTTGTAACATGACGATTTATTTGCGCGAAGCTGTCCGGTGATACCTCCGCCTGTCTGGCTCCGCTCGATAGGCCTCTCCAGAATCAACGATGTGCCTCCGCGCATACGAGTATGTGCCTCCGCGTGTAAATTCATGTATGTATCGACTTACATTAGATATGTCATAGGATTCGCTTAACTGTTAGAATTATTTATTAGAATTAAGCTTATTTTCCTCATTTCGTATTCATGAACGATGTACAGTTTTTCAAAATGTACAGTTGTACAAGTAAGTTAACTTTCAAGTGTTTAAATTTTACTTTGAAAACATTATTTTGGTTTACTTCATCTGTCGCTAGTGAACGTATTCCCGGTTAAATGATCTATTTTTTCGTGGTGGTGTGGTTTCTTTCAATTTATCCGCAGTTATTTATGGCAATCGTTTCCTTAGATCCGTGATTAACATATGAAGTGGAAAGTGCTGGTGTATCAAAAAGTATATCATTGAAATGGTCCGTAGTGCCGGGGCCGCCCGGCCGGTGTGTGGCGCCGAAATTGATGCGGTCCGTCCGGATATTAATATCCGCACCGACGGATGTTCGCGGATATTACGTCTGCCATTGACTATGTCGTGACAGAAGGTCTAACCGATGTGAAAGCGATGTAGAATAACGTATGTTTACCGGGATCTGACTAAATTATACTGACTCGTCACTTGATGTAGGTCACACGAAAAGGGACTCGAGTATTATTTTTAGAGAACGAGCAATAACATCTATTTTTGTGCCATAATTACCAAGTCAAAGCTGGGTCAGGTGAAGGGCCGCGGGGTGCATGTTGAAGAGCCTCCTCGTGGCGCACCCTGGGCAACGTCGGCTCCAATCGCCCACCAACTCTTGGTGGACAATTGGGGCTGGCGGCTAATCTTCAACAAACGGAGAAAGGTCATGGTTCTAATCACCGATCATGCTTGATGGTCGGTGAAGGGAACCGGGCTACAGACGGTCAATACGTACACTCCTCCTCTGCTTACAGAGGTAGTTGAGTGGGCGTAGACTGAGAAGGGCCGCCGCTGCGGTGCAGGCGCACCAAAGCGGCGCGTGTTTCTCTCCTTGAGGAGTAGTCCTCGAGGAGAGAACTTTCGGCGGGTTCGCTGAGTCGGGTCGGCCGGACAGCGAACGGAGGCATGTTTAATGCCGCCGCCGGGGGCTTGGCTTAATTGCGTGGCCCAGAGGAAGGCTACCTCTAAGATAAAAAACCACCTAATCCTAAGCTTCGAAGCGCGGTGAAAGGATGCATGGCTGGAGGAGTCCAGTCGTTAGCGCTTCCCCTGCAGAGCACCTGCCACACTCTGCAGTGTGTAGGCTTACCGGGCATCTAGGCTCTGCCCGGTGGACATAAAAAACCTATATCGACTCGTGGGATTACATATAGACAACAAACAAAAAAAAACTAAATTGCCGATCGTGTTGGTCGAGCAGATGGGTGTCCTGTCAGGTGCGGTGTCAGACTCTGACACCGCATCTGAGAGGATGAGTGTGGCGAGCGTAAGCTCAAAGCGCTCGCGGACTGAGGAGGAGATGTTTTTTGTTCTTTGGTCACCACAAGGGGGAAGAGTGACCTGGAGCCCCTTGTGTCGGACCTAAGCGGGGGCTCCACTATGTCCCTGCTGGGAGCCAACAAGACGGAGGCGAACGCCGCCAAGCGGGCGCAAATAAAGGTTGTCGCAGCTGACGAAGTGTGTAGCTTGGGAGGAGCAGCGCCGTGTCCTCACAAATGAAGTAGGAGGCGATCTGTCGCTGCCGGCCGTAGTGCGGAGGATGGTCGGTAGCGCAGAGTCGTGGGACGCGGTGGTGTCCTTCTGCGAGGACGTGATGTCGCAGAAGGAAACTGCGGAACGGGAGAGGGAGATCTCGACTCCCTTCCCCGGCCGCAGAAGGCGCACCGGGCGCAGGAGAAGGGCGGACAACGCCCTTTTCCGGCCCCCATGAATGGGTCCAGGGGCGTGGGACTTGGGGAAGTCCTCGCCCCCTATTTGATGGACCCGAGGCGAAGGCGCGCGCGGGTGTCGGCGCGCGCCTCTGAGGCGATACACGGGGTAGTTAAACACCTCACTACCCCGTGCAGGAGACGAGGCCCGGCCAGACCGGGCCAGCACTAGTGTGGGGCTGCGGAAGAATTTCGATTCCCGCGGCCCCGCGCGCACGTGCGAGGAGACACCGGGGTGGTTTTAGCCGGTAAGAGTCCGGCACGCCCCTCCGCCTTTTCCCCAGGCGGAGGTAGTCCATGAGGATTTCCCCCCGTAAAAAAAAAAAAAAAAAAGCTGACGAAGTCAGTGAGTTGGCCCGACAGGCCCGAGAGCGGCGATCCACTCGGATGGCTGCCGGGGGGAGCGTATTGACGGTGGCGCTCAGCCGCCAAGTTATGGACGGCGTGGATGTCGTCCTGAAGGTTGCCACCAAATCGGGCAGCCTGAAGGGCACGTTCACGCGCGCCCTAAAAGAGGCGGCTGAAGACATCAGGGTGGTGGTTGAGGTCCTCGTTACTCGCACGAGCACGGAGGAGACGGCGAAGCTATGGGAGGAGAATGGCCGTCTCCGATCCGAGTTGGAGGATCTCAAGCGGCAGTTCGCTGCCCAGAGGGCAGCTTCCACGGCCTCCTGCTCCTCTTCCTCCGCAGCCTTGCCGTTGGCTTCATCGGTCCCGTCGTCGACACCTGCACTATGCATGATGCAGTGTGGAAAGATGGTGGGTGCCCGAATGAATGGAGGGCATAGAGGCAAGGCTCCTCCCGGCTGAGACCCTTCACCCACCACTCGCTGTGGACAAGCGGAGGACGGAGGGGCCCGCTAAACAGGGGCCAATTACCGCGGCGGCAGCGTCAATGCGAAACGGGAAGGGGCAGATAAAGCCCGCGGAGGGATCCAGAGCACTCACTTCCCAGGCGGCTGCGCCACCGGCGGCCACGCCCGGGCCTACCACGGAGGCCTGGACGACGGTCGTCAAGAAGGGCCGCCGCAAGAGGAAGACGGCGCCGCCGGTACCCGCTTAAGCACCGGCACCGAATAAGGCCCAGGGACCGCCAAAGGTCAGAGCCCCACGTTCCGTGGCTGTAATAATTACGCTGCAGCCCGGAGCCATCGAAAGGGGCGTCTCATACAAGGCGGTCTTAACGGAAGCGAGGGCCAGAGCATGGCAGAGTGGTCGATTCACGTGGCTGTGGTCGCCGAACCGTACTTTGTCCCCCCCAGGGATAACTGGGTGGGAGACCTGGACGGTTTGGTGGCCATCATTGGCGGGGCTCTTGCCAACCCGTCCCGAGGTCACGGCTGGGTAGCCGCCCTCGCGGACGGCATTGGTACGGTTGGGGCGTATTTTTCGCCCAACAAGAGTCTCGCCGACTTCGAGAGGTTCCTTGTCGAGTTGGGTGCCGTCGTGGGCCGACTCCACCCTCATCCAGTGCTGTTGCTGGGGGATCTCAACGCCAAGTCTGTGGCACGGGGATCTCCTGTGACCGATGCTAGGGGCGAGGTGCTGGAGGAGTGGGCGGTCACGACTGGCTTGACCGTCCTAAATCGGGGCTCGGTCCACACGTGCGTGCGGCAGCGGGGCGGCTCTGTAGTGGACGTCTCGTTTGCTAGCCCCGCTGTCGCGAGCCGTGTCCGTGACTGGCGTATTGCCGTGGAGGTGAAGGCGTTGTCGGATCACCGATACCTCCGTTTCGGCTTCTCCGCCCAGATCACCGGCGGCCGCAGTTCGATGGCTCCGCGAATAGAGGAGGCTTCTCGAGGAGGCCGCTATTGTCCAGGCCTGGTTCCGGGAGTCGGCTACGAGCGGACCCGTCGACGTCGAGCAGGAGGCGCTGTGGTTCCGCAGAGCAATGACGTAAATCTCCGACGCGTCCATGCCCCGGGTCCACGCAAAGTCAGCAAGGCGCCAGGTGTACTGGTGGACCGCCGAGATCGCGCAGCTGTGCGTCGCGTGCGTGGAGGTTAGACGCCAGTACACCCGATACCGGAGGAGACCTCGGGTTCCTGACGAAGAAGCCGCGCTGTATGAGGTGTACCGCGGGGCGAAGGAGGCTCTGTAACTGGCCATCGGCGAGGCGAAAACGCAAGCCAGGGAGGAGATATTGGAGACTCTAGACGGGGATCTGTGGGGGCGCCCTGAACGCGCCATTCGAAGGAAACTTCGAGCCGCGGCACCCCCACTTACGGACAGTCTAAAACCCGAGCTGCTGGAGGAAGCGGTCGGAGAGGTGTGTCACCCACGAGGGACGTGACGGTAGAAACGAGCGCCGCATGTCGTGCGGTGTTCCGTAGGGCTCGGTCTAGGCCCACTTCTGTGGAACATCGGGTACGACTGGGTGCTGAGGGGCGAGCTCCAACCGGGCGTAGACCTGACGTGTTATGCAGATGACACGTTGGCCCGGGGGAGCTCGCACAGGAAGGCCGCGTTGCTGGCGACGGCTGCGATTTCACAGGTGGTGGGCCGCATACGTCGCCTAAGCCTAGAGGTGGCCCTCGGCACGTCGGAGGCCATGGTATTTCGTGGCCCCCGGCGGGCGCCGCCGCCCGGCTCACACATCATTGTCGGGGGCGCTCGGATCACTGTCGATTCTACCATGAAGTACCTGGAATTGGTTCTCGACAGCCGGTGGGACTTCGGACCCCACTTCCGACGGCTGGCGCCCAAGTTGCTGGGCGCGCTCGCAACGCTGCTTCCCAATCTAGAGGGCCTAAGCGCCGCCTGTAGGCGGCACTACGTGGGGATCGTGCAATGCATGGCCATGTATGGGGCCCCGGTGTGGGCCTCTGACCTGACGGCCGGCAGCATCGCAGTTTTGTGAAAACCGCAGAGAGCGATGGCCGTCAGAGTCGTCAGGGGGTATCGCACGATCTCCTACGAGGCGCCTTGCGTACTAGCCGGATCCCCGCCCTGGGACCTTGAGGCGAAAGTACTCGCGTCATTTGTATCAGCGGCGTGAGAAAGCAAGGGCGCGGGGCAAGGGACCGATGCAGCGACACGTGGAGCTGCGTCGGTCTCAGCTTCGCGAGGTCCTGGTGGCAGAATGGCGGGACAGGCTCTCGCGCCCTACCGCCGGCCGGCCTCGTCACCATCGAGGTGGTCCAGCTGGTGCTCCACCGCTGGCTTGGGAGGAGGCACGGCTCCCAGTCGTTTTGGGCGACGCCGACGCAGGTGCTTTCGGGACATGTTTGCTTCGGCACAGTACCTGTGTCACATAAACAGGGGGCCGGACGCCCGGTGTCACCACTGCGACGACTGCCGGGAGGATACGGCGCGGCATACGCTGGAAGAGTGTGTCGCTTGGGAGGAGCCGCGCCGTGCCCTCATCTCAGAAGTAGGCAGTGACCTGTCGCTGCCGGCCGTAGTCGAGTCGATGGTCAGCAGCAAAAAGTCCTGGGACGCGGTGGCAGAAGGAAACCACCGCGTCCCAGGGCTACGGAAAGGGAGAGGGAGATCTTGTCCAATCACCGGGCCCGCAGAAGGCGCATTCAGGCGTCTGCGGAGGGCGGACAACGCCTTCTTCCAGCCCCCCTAAATGGGTCCAGGGGTCCCCCACATATCAGGACCCAAGGTGGCGGCGCGTAGTGTTGCACGCGCGCCCCTCCTTGACGTCGCAAGGGGAGTCAAACAGCTCCCCCCCCCCCCCCCCCCCCCCCCCCAAAGAGCCGAAGAGGCCCGCAGAAGCGGGCCGGCGTCCAGTCGCGGGTTGCGAAAGTATCGTACGTTCCCGCGACCCCCGGCGTAGGTATGAGATGGAACATCGGGGTGGTTTTTAGTCAGTAAGAGACGGGGTGGTTTTTAGTCTGACAGACACCGCCGCCCGCACCCGGGCAGCGGACATCCATGATGATTTTCCAAACCGGAAACAAAAAAACAAAAAAAACTTGAGGTTTCCTCCAATTTCAGCACTGAATATACATACAATTTAATATTTCATTCTAGAAGCAACCCGCTAGAACAACTATTTTTTAACACAAATATTGTGGACTTTCTGCACACATTTTACATTGTGCGGACGTAACCGCTCGCTACCGCATGGTCTCAGCCCCGAAGAAACATAAATACACGCCATTTGTTGACCGTACTCGTGTGAATTGATAGTCGCATGAATATTGAACTGCATCGTCCAGCTCGTGCACAAAAAACTTTTTGCGCGTAGCCGCCTACCCAGATATTCTGTCGCACAAGAAATCACACGCTTGCATTATGTAGTTTAATAGAGCAATTCAGAATAGAGACGTGATTCTGCTTGTACTTGCAAATAGCGGGCTATGTGGAGGGTAAGGGTTCCTTGGCGTCTGCGGGAGACGTCTCACTTGCGCGATATTACACTCTTTAAAGCCAATTCTTTGTTTGTAGACGCGGCTTCGCGATGTGTACACAGTTCAAGTTAATACGGCTTGCGGTTTCTTTGTATACTTTGCATTGCTCGCTTTTATTCAAAGCGGCTTTGCAGAAATATTGTAAATCACTGCACTTAATAACGCGTACGCACTTTGCGTAACACACGGAATGAAAAATCCCTTTTAGTTTGAAATTCAACAATATTCATTGCGTTATTAGTATTGTTGAGCAGATGAACTGAGTATTTAGCTAGAGATAGCCGTTCCCAGTGTTGTACGCATATCATTGTGGTAGTTATCGATTCGAAGTGTTCCGTAGATAGTGTAGTATTCATTGTCAATTACGAAACAACTAGAATAGAGAGTTACTGATTATGTAATTAGAAGACTTCAATAATGATGATTTAATTGTGTTTGATCTAAATACATTTCTAATAAACCATCTACACGTTTCTAAACATTGCTAGCTTAGTGTAGCTGGTACACAAACGGGGTCTGATTGTGCCAACCGCGGCCAGCCTGACACGGGTACACAACGACCCTCAGCCACTGATTGTCATCCGCTGTGATTGCTCGTGTGACGGGTGCGTGCCAACCACTCGATAGCAGTCACCTTGTGAACCATCAGAACATGTACTTACTTACCTTAGGTTTTAGATAACCGTCATGTCGGATTAATATCTCTGGCTTTCCCGGAGAGTTTGCTAGCGATACATTTTATTGTTTAACCTTAATTTGGTCATGCTGTTTTGAATATTTCTTTTACAATGTATATTCTCTTCGCAACATTGCCCCAGCTACAAATTGAACTCAGAGAATTAGTGGCATCGAGTAGGAATTAGTTTGCCCGATAGCATTAAGAGCTGAATATAAGCAAATAACCCGCCGATCTGGTTTCATTTCAATCTGTTCAGGTACAACCATATTGTAACGCAATTGAACAAGAACATAATGTTCGATTGCGTTACAATATTCTACTACATCGGCGACACGAGCCTTGATATAAAACGTCGCTGTTTTGTTATCTACAATGTTTAGGTACTTCTATTAGTGTACGTTTGGCGTTTGTCTTCATATTTTATCTTTTATCGCTTCATTGAATTGTTGTCTCTTGGATTTATCGCCATATTGCCTGCGTACAGATTCAGGAAAATTGTTGGTCAACTATAAGGAATAGCAAATATTTTGTAATCTTTACGTTACAACTATAGCATTTGCATCGTTTACTTTTGTGTTCTCAGTGTTCCCAGGCCAGTGGTAAATATTGTCACTATCGGAGCTTACGTACAGTCGCACGCATTTATTTAGTGAATGACGAACTTGGCACCGAAGCTTGCAATATTCACAAGGGGCCTAATAGGTGTCGTCATCAATGAACTGTGGGCTCTGTGGGCGTATCAAAGCAAAGCTCTCTATTCAGGAGATTACTGGCGATTAGATACGTAATTGATGAATTAGGTACAGTCCGTAATCATAATATCTACTCCATTGAAAATAGACGAAAGGCACCTGCTGCAGCCCGCACTACACTGACGTTAACTGTATACCTCTCAAAGCTACTGCAGTAACTTTGAATAGAGTAAATGTGATTACGGTCAGCATTATCATTTAAAACATTCGAAGTAAATTCAGCAGCATTGCAGAGTCTGACTGTACTCAGCAGCACTGCAGGGTCCGACTGTACTCAGCAGCACTGCAGGGTCCGACTGTACTCATCAGCACTGCAGGGCCCGACTGTACTCAGTAGCACTGCAGGGTCCAACTGTACTTAGCAGCACTGCAGGGTCCGATTGTACTCAGTAGCACTGCAGGGTCCGACTATACTCAGCAGCACTGCAGGGTCCGTCTGTACTCGAAAAGCAACGTGGGCTCATTTCACAACTGAATTCAATTTGCTTCAGAACAAACGGTACCAGTCAGATATTATTCATAAAGTCTTTTGAAATCGCATTCCTTTCAGCATAGCCTGAATTATATTACGACCGTTTTGTTTTAAAAAGGACGCTCCTTATACCTATTGTGAAGGATACTTAATTGAGTTCTCGTCTGCGGACGTACTCGCTGAAGGCCAGCAGATTGGGGTGATGCCTATCTGAGTTAAGTAATCAATTACCATTTAGAGTGCGTCTTCTTTTGTGCCGAGACCGTTCTCTCGGGAACTAAAAGTCGGCGGTACCTACTTATTATGGATATGAGATGAAGGAACAATTATTAAGTTTATTATGAATATGTCAAAGCAGCATTCAGCTAGCGTATTATATAATTTAATTTAATTATATAATTGTTGTTTTCATATACAGCGTGGCGCTGCAATGGTGACCTTAATTTAACACACATATACGTTTTCACATTTTCGTTTCATGACAATTTTTTATTTCCATTAAACGTTATTATTTACAGATTTATTAAAGAATTTAGGAAATAGCATCTTAGAGCAACCTGTACTTAAAGAACTGTCGCGCAGCGGTCATTTCCCTCGGTCACGGATCATAACTTCGCATCAATGAAATTAAAACGAATAAGCAATACTATTAGGATGAAACAAATGCATAGAGTAGGCGAATTTAAGGAAATTTCCTTTGTTGGCGAGCAGCGCAGGCGACGCGCGCTCTCCCTTCCACCCACCCGCCGCACCGAACACGAATTCTTTTTTTGCTTTTCTAGTGCTAGTCGAACCCGTGTCCTTGACGCACTTATTTACACTAGTGCGCATAATTACGTCGCGAAAAAGACTCTTAGCTATTGTTTTATTTATTTCTTTTTGTGTAATTAGGATAGTAATCAGATCATGGTACTGCGATAAAGACACTTTGATTGGTTTTCGTTTTCTTATCTAGTAGGTACGTTTACACCTCTTGCGATACGGACGCATTTATTTGTGCTATTAGTGCTTGTGTAAACTTATGATCGTGATGGCAGTGATTAGTGATGACAGTTATTACTAATAGTAACAAGAGAGGGTGATGTGATAAGTGTTTGTACCACTTGCGCCGCTCGGTTTCTTTGATAATATGCCGTCAAAGAATCGGACCGATCACGAGTAGGTACAAGACGCGATGCGCGGTTGCCAGCCCGCGAACCGACACATTGCCGCTCCGAGTTAACGTAAGCGAGCTAGGTAAGTAATTTCATGAATGAATTTTTGCAAGGGTGATCCCAATTTTAATGACTTTTTTATTATTTAGTTTGTTTGAAAATTTTTTTTTTTCAGTTTACGTATTATTTTAACCTATCAATATTTATATGGTTAATGGGCACTAGCCCTACCCGTGTATTAAATTAAAGTCACCATTGTAGCGCCACGTTGTATTATTATATAATGATACTTCATTACCAAACTAGTTACTGCCCGCGACTTAGCCCGCGTGAAATATCGGCCCCCGAACCACCGCGTCGCATTTACATATATACGTTGATATAGTTGCGTGCATTTATATACATATTAGTATAGATAGATACATAATATATCATTAAATTGCTATGTACCGTCAATAATGATTGACTCATGTTTTCGCCTGCAGGCCACTGTACCTAGTGTGCCTCGCACCACTGACCACAGTTTAAACGGTTCTGTTTGACACCGCGTAATTGTCGCTTTGGCCGCGCTTTGATTTGCGGTCGCCATTGGCACGCCCGGCCCGTGTGGCACGCGTCCGGCATCCGGCGCGGTCGTACGGCAGTCGTACGGCTCGGACGGCACACACGCTACTGTCCAGGTGTTCCACTTGTATATGCGCTCCTACTACGTGAATTTTAATTTCCGACAAAGTAGGTTGTAACTATGTTATTGCAAGTAGGTAGATGATGAACCAGTCGTTATTTCTCCTGATAATGTTCATTTTGTTTATATGTATGTATTTATCTATTCTTGTATTTTATAGTCATTTGCGAGCTATCTATCCCATATACTCGTAATGTTGCACCTGCCATGTTTTATATCTGCATCACCCTAAGGTTGTCTGGGAGAAAATGCCTCAGGCAGTAAGTCCGCCTTTGCATATTTTTCCCTGTGCACAAAGTTTTAATAAATAAATAAACATAGATAACTAGAACGATGCAATTATTCGGGGATAACAAACGTAGGAAAACCAAATAACGAAACACTAGGAAAAGCTACTCCAAAAGGAATTTAGAAAACTGCTGTACTTTGGTGTAGTAGATACCTGTCAGAACAGTAGCCAATCAATTAAAGCCCCATTTACACGGTGCAAGGTACTGGAACGGTCTAGAGCAATAATCACGTGTCATAAAGTTCAATTATTGCCATTCAAGAATTGCATGCAACTGTTTACCCGCGTGCAATTTCCATAAAATGGCATACAATAAAATTTTATGCAAGTTTTGCCATTGAATAATTGCACGCGAATTCTGTTTACACCGCGCCAAGTACTCTGTTCACGATAACAAAGAAGATTTAGCTTTTAAAATGTTTGCAAATAAATTATTTTACTGTTTTTAATAATATTATTATACTTTTAATAATACCAATAATATAATTTATATAAATAAATAAATAATAATCTATATATAATCTACAACTTTTACCTACTTCAACAAATCATATGTGTCATGCATCTGAAGGGGAAACGCCTCGTGAGTTTACTCTGGTTGAGATATTTATACGACGATGAGAAAATTACACAAACACAAATCGCCCGATATTAAAGACTAGAGACAGTTTATATTGAGTATAACTGCTATCAGACATGTTTGCCGCCTGAGAGTGCATGAGACTACATTATTAAAATGTCAGGTGCAGCAGTTGTTTCATTAGATTAAAAAGTACCTACTTACGTATAATGGATTCTGCATTATGGAGCTTACTCTCAGTCGAGAAAATAGTGAGTCTCTCCATTCATAATGCTTGTGTTGTCGAGCTCATGAATTCAAAACGTGCGCATCATACTAGTCTTACGAAGCGAGGAAGCGCCGGTAATGCGAGTGTGTTGTGCATTAATTTACTTTCTTTACTTACTAATGATAGACATGTAAAGAAAACAAGGCGGCTTCCACTACAATCATATAAAACGAAAAATGTATGGAACAGTACAGTCTTATGTATGAGTGAACAGTTTAAATGATGACTTGTGAGATCTTATTACCTACTCGTATTAGTATTTTCTTTTAGATCATATCCGCTCGGACGCAGAGCGCGGGAAAAATAATCGAGCCAGATGAATGCCAGATGCGTCACCGGCGCGCGCGGCGCGGCGGGGCGCCGCTCGGCCGCCCGATAATGTAAATAAAGCATTTTTACGACTTGGGTTTGTTTGAATGGTGCTAACACTTGTGTTTTTTGTTATGGTAAGGAACGGGGCTTTAAGATAGCGGAGTTTCGTTTGAAATAGGATAGTATTTACGCAAACACTACGTACGATACGTACGTACGATAGTATTTACGTAACTTTGTTTTCAAATAAATGGTTATAGTTCGAAAAAACGAGCGTTGACCTATATTGTTTAAGGTTTTAAATACATTATGTGTATATACTTAACGCAAAACACTAATAAAACCACATAGCATTAGTACAATATGTACTATTTACGAGCGTGCAAAGTTGAAAATATTTGCCGACGGCAAACAAATAACAATGGCCGCCAAGACAATGGAAACAAAATGTTGTTTTATAAATATAAATCTGATACGTAGAATAAAAATATTGGTACCTGTGGAAAGCTTATTTAATGCTTCAACTTTGTTATAAAAGCAGTGGTATTAGAATAACACACTGTACTAAAATAAGGATCTGAAAACACATACACGTAATAACAATAAACATGAATCGGTCAGCGCCGGTTGTGGAATAAAACCGAAATTACGTAATATTTTTTCACTCACCGACCTTGAAATCCTGCAGTAATTCACTTCACTATAATATTTATCACACACTTAACAGGCCATAGCACTTCAAACACTTGAAAACCCACTTAAAACACAAATTATTTATCATGTAAACAAAACACGCGCGAGTCCGTACGTCACTGACAAGACGCCATATTTTTTTAATTATTTGATTTTTTTGGTTGAACGCTTGTAGTGCTGTCATACATCTGAATACGCGGCTTTTAAGCACGAAATCGACTAAGCAATCGGATACAGTGTGCCACAGATCTTTTAAAAATGAAAAATTGAATAAAGTTTATCGGATTTCGATTAATTAAAAGGTTACGCGAGTGGACGCTAACGTGCGGCGCCACTTTCTATGCGGCGACTTTGGTCACCTCATCCACTCCAGCGGATATTTTGAACCGTTTTTTAATAAATTGATAATTACTAAATATGGATCATTGATATTTTGTTTTTTATTACAGTTGAGATAAATGAATCCATAAGATATTGAACAGACCTATCACCCGCACAATTCCAATCCCGAACTTCGGCACAATCATAAGTCCAAGTCAAAGAGCTAACTTCATAATAAAGCCGAGAATATTACGAACGTCTCAACTAAATTCAGATTCCGGAGAAAGCCGATCCAATTCCCGTGCAGCGGAGCATGAAGTAACTAATCTAATGAGTTAATCGTGTGCGAGGGTGCCGCGACCGCCACGCGCGCCTGCCGCCCTGGTCGCCGCTGCCAGTCCGCTGAGTTATGGCCCGGTTTATCATTCGCAGCGCTGCACAAACCAGTTATTGAACAAGAGAGTTTACTACATCCCACGACCTCGCTGCGATTGCTGGATTTTGAATTCAGCTTGGCTTTTAGAATGTTGGAAAAAATACTTGGTTGAAATCCCCGTTTTCCTTCCATTTTCGCTCTGTACGCGACGGTCATTTTAGTTTTAAAGCGAGATTTATGATAAATGCAAAATACCGAAAGCATGATTATTCCTACTCGTATTTCCTACATGATTGACCTGATTGAATTGCTTGATTATCTAGAAATGCCCGTGATATCGTTCGCGTGGAAGTCCTAAGACACTAACTATGTACAAGACGTGCACGTTAAAAGCGTCCGTAATAAAAATATAAAAACAGTTATGGAATTAAAATAAGCCGTGGCATCTAAGAAATGACCAGTGCCTAGGGGAGATAAGCCTAAATCGGGTACCCCGCCTAAATCGGGTATGCTTGTTTGTGTGCGTGTTACGTCTATTAGTGAGAATGTACGAGTGCAGCGAGGTGGCGTGACAGTCGGCCAATCACAGGCAGTCGGCTCTCCGCTGTGACGCAAGCGCTTGCAAGGTAAGATTGAAAACAATATTTTTGATGGTTTTACTAAAAAAAAATGACTTTTGGTAACAGTGAATACTCAAATATTGTATGGATTATGTTTACTTAAGTTTTGTGTTGTGATTTTGTAAGGATTTATGCATCTAAATAAAAAAAAAAACTTGTGGCATTCCTGCATTTGGTTTTGAGGTTATGGCGGTTAAAAATAAAAACATGCGTTTGGGCATAACGGGTAGGGGTAAAACGGGTATGTACCCGATTTGCCTTAGTATGGTCATGTAAATAGTTTGGGTGGTTGAAATGAGGTTTTAATTAAGATTTTTGGTTTGTTTTATTCTAGATGGTTAACAAATATAAAAGAAAAACCTCTAATGCATCATGGGACGAGGCAGTTATGAAACTTGCTATGGAAGAAGCTAGCAAAACCTCAGTGAAAGGTGCGGCTAAGAAGTACGGTATAAACTTATCCACGTTGCAGCGGCACATCAAAAAAGGATGCCCGAAGAAGAAACTTGGCAGGTACACAACTGTATTCACGGATCCTCAGGAACTCGAGCTTCTTGAATATGTGTTTCATATGGAAGGTTTGTTTTTTGGACTGACCAAGAAAGAATTCTTAGAACTCGTGTACCAATATGCCGAAAACAACAATATTCCACACCCATTCAAAAATGGAATGGCAGGTGAAGATTGGTACATTGGGTTTAAAGTACGACATCCTGATTTAAGTCTACGCCGTCCAGAACCGACGTCATTAGCACGCGCTAGGGGTTTTAACAAACCACAAGTACAGAGGTTTTTCGATTTGCTAGAGGGAGAGATCGATAAACATAAAATTGACGCGACGTGCATTTACAATGTTGACGAAACTGGAATTCAGACTAATAGCAACAAGCCGCCTAGGGTTCTTAGTAGATCAGGAAAAAAACAGGTTGGTGTGATATCTAGTGTCGAGCGTGGTAAACTCACAACAGTGGTTTGCTGTTGCAATGCAGCAGGTGCGTTTATACCCCCATTTTAAATCTTTGGGAGAAAGCGAATGGTGCCAAGACTTCTAGATGGCGCTCCACCTGGATCAGTCGCAAGCTGCACAGACAACGGCTGGATAAATGGCCCAACATTCTTAGACTGGCTTCGACATTTTGTGGCTATGACTAGGCCAACTAGTGAGCAAAAAATAATTTTAGTAATGGACAATCACGTGTCACATAAATATTTAGAAGTCCTGGATTATGCTTCAAAGAACAATGTAATTTTTGTGTCTTTTCCACCACACACAACGCACCGATTACAGCCTTTGGATACGTGTGTTTACGGACCACTTAAAAATTATTTCGAACAAGCTGTTTCGGTATTTCAGCGTACCCACGTCGGGCGCATTATTTCACAGTATGACGTGGCCAGATTGTTTGGTGAAGCCTACATGAAAGCGGCCAGTGCCCATAACGCAATGAAAGGGTTTTCATCTACTGGCATTTGGCCAACCAATCGGAACGTATTTGACGAAAGTGATTATATGCCATCTACTTTGACAGACAGGCCGGAGCCAGTTACTGGAAATGAGGAGTCGGCAAATATTCAATCCGCTGTGTTGAATATCGAGATATCTACTAACGATAACACCGATATTACAGAAACACCGACTATTTTAAGCGAAACAGACGGCGAGAGAGAACAACTCCGGAAATGCAGCCGTCACCACCAATAAAACAGCATAAAACTCCAATAGACATCAGACCACTCCCTCAAATCACACCGAATATAACTACACGAAAACGTAAGGCACAAAAGGCTGAAATACTAACAAGCACACCAGTAAAAGAGGAACTAAGGGAAAAAGAAAACAAAAAGAAGAAACCTACTAACACTAAACTTAAGGCAGTGAAGAAAAATTTAAAGGAACCCAGCACTAATAAGAAGGAAGTAATAGCTTATTGTAGTAATACCAACAAGAGACAGGTAAGATCCAAACGTGGTCCAAAAAACAGTCAGAATGACAAAACTGAATACGCTTGCTTAGTCTGTGCTGAACTATATACTGAACCACCTCTAGAAGATTGGATCAGGTGTGACGATTGTGACATGTGGGCTCACGAAGCGTGCACTTCTTATTCTGGCAGAGGCAATTATTACTGTGATGCCTGCCAAGAGTAATTTAGTTTTTATTTAATTCTTATTTACTAGTTTTTATTTAGTTGTTTTGTTCCACCGATGATTTATAATTTAAACAAGATTAAAGATTGAATACGGGTCTAATTAAACATTTAGAAAGTTTTAATGAGCAAATATAAGTGATCTCATGTTAAAGTATTTTGTAAAACTATAAAAATAACAATAGGTACTCTAGTTTATTTTTAAATTCTTCTTAGTAGCTGTTTGTTGCCAAAGATGATTTATAGTTTAAACAAGATAAGATTGAATATGAGTCTGATTAATAATTTAAGACGCTTAAATGAAAATATAAGTGATTTTTTGTTAATAAATATTGTAAAACTAGAAAAATAAGTTGATTGTTCTCATTATATAGCCTTTACCCGTTATGCCCTGATGAGGTACCTGATTTAGGCCCCCTATAAGGGCAAAACGGGTATTTGGAAGGGTCTCCTAATTTCTGTTTTTCTAAGATTGTTGAAGAGAATGGTTATGTTTGTTATTTTTTTTATATACTATATTAAATAAACATTTAATACGACTGACCGGTTGGCGCAGTTGGTAAGGACCCTGCCTTCTGAGCCGCTGGTCCCGGGTTCGATCCCCGGTCAAGTCAAACATTTGTGTGCATGAACATGTCTGTTTGACCTGTGTCTGGGTGTGTATATGTATATATAAGTATGTATATCAGTCATCAGGTTACCGTAGTACAGGCTCTGCCTAGTTCGGGACCTGAAGACCTTGTGTGGATGTTGTCTCTTATATTATTATTATTTCCTTTAGTAAAACTATTTGGTACATTTTACGTTTCTAAGTATTTTTTATTTCACATGTCCCTTAGCGTACCCGTTTTAGGCTTACCTCCCCGTCTCCCTTACCTTACCTCTGCCTACTGACGGCGCCCGTTCACGAACATGACGTATGGATCAGCATTCGTTTTTTGTGAATTAAAGAACGCCTGCGTTCCTGCATATACTACCTAATGGCACAACACTGATACACTGACTGTTGCATTCTTATAAATTATTCCTGACGAACAGTTATCACTAAAATAATATTTATTTCTATAGTCTATATTGTACACCACAAAATACGTAACAAAAAATAAATCACATACAACAAAATATAACTTATCGCATTCTGCGATCTCTTCCAGGCAACCTTGGAATGGACAGTGATTTGCCCGGACATAAAATGGGGCTGTCATTGGTGCAAATAAAATGAAATGAAATGATCTTAATTTATGTAAGTAGGTTTGTACAAACACTTTTACACGTCAAACATATATTTTTTAAACAAGATGGGGCCGGCGTTTCCTATCTGACTACTCTGAGAAGAAAAGCTGAAACAAACTCAGAGGTCACAGTCTCTTTTAAAGTCCAGACAAAATCTTGGTCAGATCATGTGGAGGCTATGTAGATCGGTATCTAAAATGGTCTTTTGATGAAAGAACCACACAGTTTGAGTGGACCTGTCCAGTCAGTGCACGCAATTGTCAGCAATCGTGCAGCTCAGCTCAGAACTTAAGGAGCTCAAACATTCGACGAACAATACCAAAGAAAGGACATTTGAGTAGGCCGCATAAATTACTCAAACTGCCAGATAATAATTGTTACGAAGGAGCGAAACGACTTGGTACTTATAAGAAGAAATATTAAAGTATCATGCTATTCACTATCACGTTAACTATTTGTTTTTATTAAAGTAATTAAACATTGTTTAATTAACCGAAACCACAAATCATGATATTCGTTCGGAAACTAGTCCTTTAAGTCACAATATTTTTTATTGCGACTTATAGGACTTGGCTTTAATACAAATATAAAATTATCTGTGTGTAAAAATATTAATTTATGTGATAATTACATATATTTTAATGTAGAACTTTTTTGTTTCACGATATACTATTTTACAGTGAAGATAGAATGAATAAATTTTATAATGTTGAAATCGTAGACAGAGAATGCCTCTGTCTACCCGCTCGGAGGCAGAGCGCGGGAAAAATAATCGAGCCAGATGAATGCCAGATGCGTCACCGGCGCGCCGGGCGCCGCTCGGCCGCCCGATAATGTAAACAAAGCATTTTTACGACTTGGGTTTCTTTGAATGGTGCTAACACTTGTGTTTTTTGTTATGGTAAGGAACGGGGCTTTAAGATAGCGGAGTTTCGTTTGAAATAGGATAGTATTTACGTAAACACTACGTACGATACGTACGTACGATAGTATTTACGTAACTTTGTTTTCAAATAAATGGTTATAGTTCGAAAAAATGAGCGTTGACCTATATTGTTTAAGGTTTTAAATACATTATGTGTATATACTTAACGCAAAACACTAATAAAACAAAGTACAATATGTACTATTTACGAGCGTGCAAAGTTGAAAAAATTTGCCGACGGCAAAAAAATAACAATGGCCGCCAAGACAATGGAAACAAAATGTTGTTTTATAAATATAAATCTGATACGTAGAATAAAACTATTGGTACCTGTGGAAAGCTTATTTAATGCTTCAACTTTGTTATAAAAGTAGTGGTATTAGAATAACACACTGTACTAAAATAAGGATCTGAAAACACATACACGTAATAACAATAAACATGAATCGGTCAGCGCCGGTTGTGGAATAAAACCGAAATTACGTAATATTTTTTCACTCACCGACCTTGAAATCCTGCAGTAATTCACTTCACTTTATTATTTATCACACACTTAACAGGCCATAGCACTTCAAACACTTGAAAACCCACTTAAAACACAAATTATTTATCATGTAAACAAAACACGCGCGAGTCCGTACGTCACTGACAAGACGCCATATTTTTTTAATTATTTGATTTTTTTGGTTGAACGCTTGTAGTGTTGTCATACATCTGAATACGCGGCTTTTAAGCACGAAATCGACTAAGCAATCGGATACAGTGTGCCACAGATCTTTTAAAAATGAAAAATTGAATAAAGTTTATCGGATTTCGATTAATTAAAAGGTTACGCGAGTGGACGCTAACGTGCGGCGCCACTTTCTATGCGGCGACTTTGGTCACCTCATCCACTCCAGCGGGTTCCCGGAATGAATGGGTAAACATACCCTTCTTTTTTTGTCCGGCACGCGGGTCGACTACCTGAGGTATGTTATTGTAAAGCTTGTCTTATAAACAAAATGTATGGAGACGCCTGTTCTTTTTATTGATTATTATTGAATAATGTGTTTTTATGTAACAATAACTGTTGTAAAAAATGCATTTATTTTATAAATATGACGACTTTTGTACGAAAAACTGGGAAAAAGTCGCTCACCTACTTTCAACATCGTTAACAATATATTACAAGGTAACACTGTACTAATCCTATATAATCAGATAGCTTATTTAATAACAATTCCAATGACACAGGCTGGGTTTGTAGAGCTACAGTGCGTAATTTCTGAGATATCGTAGTTTTTGTAAACGCAGAGAAATCGCGCGATTTCGGCCAGCCACACCGTTACGCCACACGCTTTGTGGCGCCACAGTGGCGCTACGCCGCCGCCGGAGGGGATAAGAACTCAAACTCAAAGCAATTATTTCAATTAAACCATATACAGGCACTTTTGAATTGTCAAGTGGTCGGTCAGTCCGAAATATGAAGCTAGTTGCCCATTCCAAAGCGTAGTAGGTACCTATGCAGAAAAACGGTCCAGAAACTCCATGGACACTCTTTTAAATTATTTTGTTACATAAATATTAGTTACATCATTAATGTTGAATATAGGTATAATTATATGTGAGAACGATGTAAATAAGACGTACACGTTGAGTGTCCAGTGTACAGCAAATATAAATTTAAACAAAACAATCCATAATAAAATAATTAAAATAAGCCGTGGTGGCTAAGAGATGACCAGTCCCAACTGACAGGGCCCGTTCACGAACATGACGCATGGATCAGCACCATTCAGCTCAACCATTTTGAAGGGACCTAAATGATCCAACACACGCGCCACCGTCAGCGAGACATTTGAGTGAGCATGACATCTTTCAGCCGCCAGGGCACGTTCAAGTCAATGAAAGACATTACCCGGTAAATGGTAGCTCGATAGTACATAGTACTAACACTTGTCCTATGCAATTATATAATACAAAGGAGATTGAGTTTATACAAAGCAAAGGTAGTAATACAATCTTCAGCAGCTCCAACAGTATTTTCAAATGTTAATCAATTAGTTGTGGTTGTGGAGCAGTACCAGCATTGAGCCAGGCATTTTTATCAGCGATATAATCCCCCAACTTATAATATGCCTGGCTGCATAGTGTGCGTTTTATACAAACTTTGAATTTCGTCTCATTCAGTTGAAGTATGTGGGAAGGTATCTTATTGTAACATTTTAGACAGTACCCCATGAAAGATGAGTCTACTTTAGCCAGTCTGAAACCTGGTTGAACTAATAGGTCCCTATTCCTGGTACTATAATTATGTCTATCACCTCTTTTAGTAAAAAGATGTATTTTTTTTCTTACGTACATGATGTTTTCATAGTTATATTAACAAGGTACCGTCAAGACCTCAATAACCTTAAACAGATCCCTTAGAGAATCGCGCCTGTGGAGATTATATATGGCTCTGATGGCTCTTTTCTGCAGAATAAAAATAGAATCGAAATAAAATTGTTTTCAATTTTACTATGTAGGTACAGCTCGCGCGATAAGAGTTTGGCTTTGACCTTCGGATTTTTGAACTTTTGATTGTACAACAAGAGTGCGCGGTACATCGTATTGATGCGAGAGGCAGGGAACGACTGGAGCGCCAATCAGAGCACCGCGTGCGCCAACACACCCGCCCCGCTGTTACATTTGAGCTTTTGTCCCTCTAGAGGTAATGGAACCCAAGCCCAGATGCAAGGTGGTGAGGTATTAGAAGGTAAGGAAACTACAAACTGTTGGAAACAAAGTATATTTATAAAAATAAAATAAAACCCTAAACTCGATCATCGAACTCGAAACGATTGGGACTATTATTTTCAATAAATTACAATAAAACAAAATCACGAAAAATCTAATTTATTGTTTTTTTTGTGTAATAGTGAGAACTCGTAGTAACGCTTCCTTGCGATCAATGGATATGTGTGTAAAACGTATCGACGAACTGCAACACTTGCGAAAGGAACCCACCCATTGAAAAATTCATTCATCGATCGATCAGACAGCATGATCCGTAAGCCACGCCCCCGGCCCCTTACAGTCTAGCCGACCGCCCCCCCGCCATTCCTAATTTCTTATTCCTTTCTAGTATTGTCTCGCGTTTCGTTGTATTAGGTCACCCACGCGCAACCTAATTACGCGCCAAAAATTGGAGTTTTGGGCTATGGTGGATTTTTATGTGACATGGCGAACCATAACATAGAAGAGGCCAGACGTTTTTATGCTCAGCCGGAACACCTGAACTCACTGCGCGCACGTGGAATCACTGACCCTCAAGTTCCCTTCACCTCCACCATCCTGGCTGTAACCCAGCGCCTCCTCGATCATGGACAGTTTCGAGCGCCCACACACGCGCAGGGCCGCTGTAGACTACCATACTCGGCGGAATTGGAGGAAGACATACAGGAATACTTCGAACGTGACCCACGCGGCCACGTCGTAGTACCATAATGGCGGCCAGGCGATTCAATGTTAGCCAATATTATGTATCTCTCTGGCACATTAACGCGGTCTGTTCTATCAGCATGATGGATGCCCTGCTCATTATGCTACTTCAGTGCGTGCGTATTTAAACTGTGTGGTTGATGAGCAGTGGATAGGTCGTGGTGGCCCTGTGGCTTGGCCCGACAGGAGCCCTGACTTAACACCACTGGATTTTTATGTGTGCTTCGAGATAAAAATACTAGTTTCTTCCGATTAGCGTACTACTCGAGATGACTTAAGAATTGCGACAGTGGACGCTTTTAATATTGTGAAAAGTGAAGTGAATAAAAGAGTGCCTACAAGTAAGTAAGTACTTACCTACTTAAATACGAAACATGTACTTACTTATTACTGACGCGACGGTCCTAAGCCCGTAGAAATTATGAAGGAAAAATTAGAGTTATTTAACTGATAGGTATGTATATAAACGCAATTTAAATCAAACAATGGTTATGAATGCAGAATCAAACGATTTATTATTGTCGCGTACTTAGGTAACTACAGCAACAAAGTGCAAGTAGGTACTAATGACCGCGACTGGTGACTGAACACCACAGTGAAAGGTGGACATCTTGTTCACTGTGTCCCTACCTACATCAAAACAATCTTTTTTGACCGTGGGAGGACAAGGAGGTTCCTCAATAATATCCTTGCTAGCAAATTTCTAGTATAAATGTATCTACCTACTGAAAAAAAAACTTTTTATTACATTAAAATTCCTGCTTGCCATTTGGACGTACCCCCACTGTTTAAGCGGATTTAAACTTATTTATACTCTAAACATATTTATGGCTGTAGTACTATGTCTATTTTATCTATGCGTAGGTACCTAGTTCACAGAGGTCGCCGATCGCCGTACTTTTGCCTACGCGCCGATTTCTTTAAACATAAATAAAAACACACACGCAATAGATAAATAGGTACACAAATAAAAATACGAAAAGCGAATTCAGACTTTATTTCTTAACCGTAAACGGTAACAAATAGAAATATGTAGGTACGCAGTTTACTAAAATCATTCTGAGAAGCCACAGAATTGATGCACAACCGAATTCAGTGGTTAACTTTATAAAAATAAGGTCTTAATTCGGTCCAATATTTTCATAGAAAAGGGCACGACCAACTTATAATGAACTCTATTTGACAGATAAAACGATTCATTTTTCTGTTTGAATTGCCTACCTTTGTAAAAGCCGCCGCGCCGCAAGCAAACATTGTAAAAATTGGTTTAGACAGTATTATTTTTATTCATCATAATTTTATTATGGTATGTATGCTTATTAAGTACCTATTAGCTCGATTGGTGGACACTCGATTCAAGGCCTTAAATAAAACTCACAAGCGTACTCGTCATGTCTAGTTGAGGTAATAGACCGTACGATTACTAGTGATTTCGTGATGCGAGAGTAGTGAATGAAATTTCAATTAATTTCTCTCGTTTATGAAGAGATATTGTGATAGTGGTAAACACCGTGCCGTGCGTCCAATTAGGTTCCAATACAAACGAGAGATAACTACTAAAAATACCTACTTGCAACAGGTTATTCGTCCAACGTCCGCTATCGCACAGCTGTTCCGCGCTATGTCATCACCGAGTGGATCGCGTACGATCTTGCGTATGAATAAAATAGTGGACTGACAATAATTGTAGTTTTTTTTATCCGTCGAATAAATAAATCGATAAATAAAAAAAATTTATTTACCCATAATTTATGTCTTTAAAATTTAACTAAAATATTAATGAAAAATAAAAAATTAAAACAGCAATTTTCAATAACTTATAGTCTAAGTCGTTTTGTAGAGACATCTAGTACGTCTTATATGAATTATTTGCCTTAAGTTTTAAGAACATAATGTTATTGTTGTTTTAAAAATGTTTAAAACATTAAATTGTAAATTATTTAAAATCCAATTATATAAATGGCTCAATAATAATAATTTCTATAGCATTAATGATTTTTTAATATGAATTCAATGTAATATATTTCAATGTCATAATGTATCTTTAGTAAGTAAGTTTGCATGCTTTAGTATTAAGCAAAACATGTCCGATCTAATGTTTTTTTATTTACTTTTTATCACCTTGTATACCATGTTTTATGCAAATAAAAATATCTTATCTTATCTTATATATGGCGCACCTAAAAAAATTGCGGTGTACGTGTAGGTAACTTTACCCCCCCTGCTCTGAGGTCAAGCGAGTCGTTGGCGCGGCGCTCGCTGCCCTGTTCCCACGGCGTTCATTTTGTAGCGGCGAGCGGCGGCAACAATCTCCCGGACCTTGAAGGCTTAAGGGGCTTCAAGCACTTCAGTGTCCTCGCCCAGAAGAGGACACAGTCTGGTGATTGCGCAGCGAATGATTCCCTTTGTGGTTTCCACGTCCGCAACCCTGCTGCAGCCGTCTGTCCCATGATAGAATTGCTCGATCTTACCAGGCGGCCATTTGAGTGGTGGAATGTGCTCTTCCTTAATCAGCACTAGTTGTCCTGGTTGCATGTTAGGCCTTTTTGTAAGCCATTTTGTGCGCTGCTGAAGTTCGCAAATGTATTCACGGCTCCACCGTGACCAAAAGTGCTGACGCATTTGCTCTATTTTGGCGTAGCGATGCAGTAGGAAGTGCCCTGTGGACAATGGGGACAGGTCGTGAGGATCGGATGACATTGGATAGAGAGGTCGAGAATTTAATATCGTCTCGACCTGGACAAACACAGTAGCAAATTCTTCAGCAGTTATGTGTATATTTCCCACAATGCGTTTAATGTGAAACTCAGCTGATTTTATAGCGGCCTCATAAAGCCCACCGTAGTTTGGTGAGTAAGCGGGTGAGAATCTGAATTGTATACCCTCCCTAGAAAAATTGTTTGATACAGAATCACTTAATTCGGTAAGTACTTTTCCTAACTCTTTACTAGCCCCTACAAAGTTTCTTCCATTATCGGAAAAAATCTCGAGAGGTTTTCCTCTTCTTGAAATAAATCGTCTAAATGCTAGAATGAAACTTTCAGTGCTTAAATCACCCGCAAGTTCTAAATGAACCGCCTTTGTTTTAAAACATATGAATAAACTTAAATATGCTTTATGCAACCTTGCACCGCGGCCCTTATTATTTGTAATATAAAAGGGGCCAGCATAATCTGTTCCTACAATCCGAAATGGATACCCAGGTGTTATGCGCTGAGATGGCAAACCTCCCACGATCTGGCCAGCTACTGCGATGTTAAAACGTTATTGTTGCCACCGCGCGCCGCTACAAAATGAACGCCGTGGGAGCAGAGCAGCGAGCGCCGCGCCAACGACACGCTTGACCTCAGAGACCATCTAGACCGCCGCGGAGTGCGCACGTCATAAAAATTATAATTACCTATACATTTAAAATAAGCTAATTTCTGTAAATCAAGGAATACACCTAGTTTAGTAATAGTACCAATATTTCGTTTCATTGAAGAAGCACCCTTCAAGATACCCAACACGTACCGTATCTTTCGCTTTTAAGTTTTTCTAAGATTTTTTTGTATAATCGGAGTCATACGTAATCTGTTCGTTCTATGCTACGAGTATTTTTTTATAATAATACGTGTGACTCTAGCTATACGAAAACGGATGTTACCTTTTTAGTTGGTGTTTTTGTCTTTAGCTTTCTAATTTTATTATATGTATAGACAAATGAAACAATTTTTTATGCTTCCGATCTTAGTTTCGAAAACATGAAAACGAACGAGGTAAAATTCTAGACTAATTTAATGGTCAAATAAAAAACTAGCTTTCTTACCAAAGAATAATGTTACCAAGTCACAGAGATTCAAAATAACAAGAGAAGCTTGCGTTTTTAGTATAAACAAAAACGTTACTTGTTCAGATTAAATCGGAAACAATTTATAGTATTTTACTATTTTCAATTCCCAGCACAACGAATAACATACAGAGTTTTACTGCATTGTTGTAAGCGGTATACAGGGTGGAGTACTCTCAAGCAATTTATTCAATTCAGCTGCAGCGGAACAATGTATCGACACGAGTGCCATCCGATGCTCCAAGGAGCCGCTTTCAATTATTATTTTCTGTCATTGTTCGGGACACAACGTAGATATTGATCAATATTCTACGGTTTCTGCGCCCCTGGCACCAACACTCGAAAGCCTTGGGATCCTTGCATGGCTCTCATAGCGACTAAATTGTTGTTTCTTGAATCGTGTAGCTTGGATTCTAGAGCAGTGAAATGATTTGCTATCTATTTTCTACAATGTAACCAACATGAATTCAGTTTGAATCGTTTAGAGTTTAATTAAACTCCTGGAAAAAATGTTTATACAAAAGCATTGAGTAAAGTTAAGTTGTGTCAGTGATAACTTATCAACTTTCAAGCCGTAAAAAAAACTAACTGGAACTTTTACTGCAATCACAATTTTTATCTTCGCTACATTGTAATTCGCTAATGTATACTGCTATTATATTATATTCTTTGACTTCCAGTGTAAATTGTTTCTGTGAGTCCCTATTAATTTCGGCGCGCTACTAGATTAGGTAACTATCGGAGCACAGTTTGTCTGGGTGCGTTCGGGCTATCGCTGACAATCGTAGTGTGCGTTGTCGTACGGTAAAGCGGGAACAGTAATCTTGGTCCGTAACCGCTATTATGCACTCCCCATTTGTTTACTTACAAGGTTACGTAATACTGGATAGATTTTATTGTATTTATGACGTATTATGTTTTGGTACCCTATAAAAATAGTGTTACGTAGTACGGCATTCGATATAGTAAAAGCAAACTATAAAGTGTAACCAGCTTTTATACAGGATATTCGGCAGAACGTTGAACATACGAAAATGGCAGATAAATGGGGTCGTCTGCTATCTACTTAGCCCAAATGATTTGACCCCGGCTTCATAGATTTTTTTATTTAGATTTTTTTTAATAACCTATTTTTATGAGTTTGGAAACTTTGAAGTAAGATTACTTTATGTAGGATAGACGAAACTGGCAACACTTATTTTTGTTTTTGTCTCGACTGTTGGTAGATTCCTCTAAAACTATTGTTTGGTGCAGATAACAGCTACACAAAAAGTTATGAGCCTTCAGACAGTACAAAAAGGGTTAAAACATGATATTAAGCTTTTCTTTACATTGCATTAAAAAAATAACTAAAAGTGATTGAAGACTTAGGATTTAATCGAAACGTCCTTGGTGTATGGCATTTTGACCGGTACGTAATTTGTTTAATTTAAAAAAAAAAAACCTTTGAGTTATTGACCAATTTTAGTTCAAAAAGGGGATTTTGATGCAATTAGATTTTTGTGAAATGTAAAATGTTTATAAGGTACGTCTGAAACTAATTACACGTGTCATTGTACTCCTGTATTAACTGTTATTTTTTTTTATCGACCGTAGTAAGTTCTTGATCTTATGAAAAACAGTAAAATAATACCGTTGTTTAAATCGGGTAGTACATCAGACCCTACTAATTATAGACCTATTTCAATGCTACCTGCCTTTAGTAAAATTTTTGAAAAACTTATTTTAAATCAAATGCAATTATTTTTTAACGTCTATAAATTACTGCATAACAAACATTTCGGTTTTACAAGGGGTCGTTCAACTACTGATGGCCGGAGTTGAACTTTTCGGACATGTGTATAATGCATGGGAGGACAAATGTGATGCGTTGGGCATCTCTTGCGATTTGTCCAAGGCATTCGATTGTGTTCTTCATGAAACATTAATCAGGAAACTGCACCACTACAGAATCCGGAACGCCTCTCTGGATCTTCTTACTTAAGTGATAGGATTCAGAGAGTTGATGTTAACGGGAAAAAATCACCGGATCGGTAGTAAGAATAGGGGTCCCTCTAGGCTGAATTCTTGGTCCATTTTTATTTCTTATGAATAAATGACTTGTCTTACTTCATAAAGGATAAACATGATATAGTGTTGTTTGCAGACGACACTTCACTTTTATTTAAACTCAAACGTCAGCAGCTGGTTACTGACAATGTAAATAGCACCTTTGCAAAAAAGTAGTTAACTGGTTTAATGTTAATAACCTTCTTATTATCGAGAAAAAAATGAAATGTTTTAAGTTTACGATACCTTATGTTAGACAAGTAGAAACAAGTGTTCTCATAAAGGGCGAAGAGTAGAAACCCGAAAATTCCACATTATTCTTAAGCATAACTTTAGATGCCAAGCTGCAATGGGGCTTTCATATAGATGAAGCATACGCCGTTAGAAAAATTCGTGGTTTAACGGACTTAGAGACAGCCCGTTTAGTATTCATTAGTTATTTTCCCAGTGTTATGTCGTGCGGTATTCGGTTGTGCGGAAATGCCGTCGACATTCAGACGATTTTGGTTTTATTAAAAGGGCAATTCGTTCAATTTATAAATTAAGTCATAGACACTCCCTCAGAGACATATTTTAAAAGATTAATATATTGACTGTGCCTTCTCCGTATATTTAAGATAAACTTTTGTAAACACATAAAAATAATAATCTGTTTAAAAAATAAAGTGATATCCATAATATAAATACTAGGAACAAACACAAATTTGTTGTTACTACAACCAGGCTCAAGATAAAAAACTTTTTCACAAAAAAACAACCGACTTCCAAAAAAAAAAACTACAAAGTGAAAAATAACTTTAATTTCGGAAGTCTTTGCATCTGTATTTTAGTTTTTCCGTCGACTTCCGAAATTAAAGCTAGTTTTCACCTTGTAGTGTTTTTTTTTTAAGTCAGTTGTTTTTTGTTTATTTAAAAATAATTTATTGTTGATTTAATAAAAACCGCTAGACCGATTTCGATAAAATTAATATGGGACCACATCTGAAGTATGACCTACCAAACAAAAAAAGAATCATAAAAAATATTTCATAATTGGCGGAATGATCGCGTAACAAACATACACAAAAAAAACATAACGACGAATTAAGAACCTTCTCCTTTTTTGAAGTCGGTTAAAAATAGGTTGCTCGTTCAGATGCCATTGGTGCCGATTCTGTTGTACACCGAACTAAACTATCACTAAAATTCCTTACTTTTGGCTATGACAATCTTAACGCTATTCTGAAAAATAAAATCTCTAAATTTAAAAATAATTTTGACACACCTAAAACTAAATTTGGCAATTGCGACTCCACGTGGTACTTGTTTGCCGTACCACGTGATTTTTTTTTTTTAGAGCCGGAGTCGCGCATTATTTGCAGACTCGTCATGTTTTGTATGGAATTTTTGACTTTTTGTATGGAAAATATGAAAAATTATTACCAACAGGTTGGATTTTAAAGGTTTGGGGGTTTTATATAGGAGGTCGAAATTTTCATTATTTTTGCGATAGGACACACCGTTTTCGAGATATAAGCAAAAGAAAAGAAAAAATTATAAAGTACTGTTTTTGCATCTGAAGTCGAGGTGTTGGTGTGAATTTTAGTTCATGACAACTAATTTTATTCCACGCCTTTTTAATCGCGATTCAAATTAGTCAGATTTATTTAAGACAATCAAAATTTTAGGTGAAAAACGAATTTTAGGTGAAATTCAGAATAGCAAAATTGCCATTTTCACTAAATTATAATCTCAGTGGCATCTTAATGCTGTCAAACTAAAATACAGTTAAGTTGTGTCACTTAAGTCAATTTCAGAATGAGAATCGTCGTTTGACAGGAATAAACTAAATTTTGTTTTAGAGAATTTTGTGACCAGAGAATCGGCACCAATGTATACGTTTTTATAATAAACTTCCTAGCCACATTCAAGAACTAAGCCATAATAAATTCAAATCTTTTAAAAAGAGGAAACTATGCCAGAAAGCTTATTATACTGTCAAAGACTATATTTTTGAGGACAATTCACACACACACACATTCACACCACAAAATTTTACTCTAACTGAAATTAGGCAGATTTTTTTAAATAAAAAAAGGTATCGAACCTTCTGTAATCTATTAGAATAGAAACTAGGTTTAAGGCTAAATGGAAACGTAAGGTTTTTTTAAAAAATAACATAAAAATTTTGCGCCAAATCTTCTCCCGGAAGCTCCGTGCCGTAGCTCGTGTCTCTCACGACCCTTTGAATAGCCGCTGTGTCAAGCTGATGATCCCTCTGACCTTAGATCTGGTAGATCGCCTCAGAAAAAAACACTTTCTACTTCTAGAAAGACTCCGTCAGGTAATTAACTTCCGCCAGCAAAATGGTTCGTTAGAAAGACTCCCGTCAGATAATTAGTCTCCACCAGCAAAATGGTTTGTGGAAAGACTCCGTCCGATAAATAGCCTCCACCAGCAAAATGGTTTGTGGAGCAGAAAATAAGTGAATCGTAGATTATACTTCGGACACAATCCAGAAAAAAGAATAAGGAATTTAACTCCCCTGGTGTCTCGAATCGCCGACTATCCGCTCCTGATCCAAAATCACACGAACAACTTGTAGCAACTTGTGCCAATTTTGTATGGGAATATTTAGACCATGAATACTTTAATGTATTAATTCCAAAAGCAATAAAATTATTCTCCGCCCGTCGGCAGTGACGAATCTTCCTTCAATCTCAATTGTTTTTTTCTAATCTCATAAGACGTCAAACAAAAATCCTTATTTGAAAAAATTTGAAAAAAAATATTTCTGGTTAAGCGGGAGTGACAATAAATGAGGTTGCATGTTTTCAAAAAAAAGAAGGATGCATATTAAATATGTAACATGTAGTATTACTAATACTACAGTTTGTTGGTTCAAGATACTTTAAAAACAAGGATACCTGAGACTTCAACTCATTTATGCAAGAAAAGTTTTATACTAAAGCAGAGGTAGATAAATTACTTCAAAAATTCCGTAATGGTAAAACAGCAAATTGTAAATGACATACACAAAGCGGCACGAAGAAATTTCCTTCGACGTTCTGTTATTCTGAAAGGAATCCACGACTTATGGCAAGCAGATTTGATGGACATGCAAAACCTGAAAAAGTATAACAAAGGTTACAATTTCATCTTAGTGGTGATTAACTGTTTTTCAAAGTATGCCTGGGTAGGACGGTTAAAATCTAAAAATAAATCTGAAGTCACTAGAGCATTTAATCGTAAACTAATAAGCAGCAATCAAATTCCTGTCAACTTAAAACTGATATGGGTACAGAGTTTTTAACAACACAGTCATTCCAAACGGTGGTTTGGATCACCATTAGAAGATGTATTTAAGACATAACAACACAAAACATCGTACTATTAAAATTAAACTGATTGATGTAAATAAATATAATGAAGCAGTCATAAAAGAAAATATTTAAAAAATATGTAAACATGTATCCATCCATCGGAAGCCTAAGTTTAAAAAAGGTAACTGTGTTCGTAGAAGTAAATACAAACACAATTTCGAGAAAGGTTATACTCCTAACTGGTCAACTGTACTCTTCACGATAAAAAAGATTAAAAGAACTCCAAAAATCTGTCTATCCTGATGTTTATTTAATGGAAAAAATACTTAAAAAGAAAGGAAAGAAACTATTCGTCAAATGGTTAGGTCTCAGTAACGAAGAAAACAGTTGGATTGATAAATCTATATTAATAAATTGAGATATAAAAGAAGTATTGTAATATTTGTATCATTATACTTTAAGAAATGCAAGGTGGCGGACTAGTTAACGGCATATTTAATAACCCACCGTTCGAAGCTCATTTGCCTGGATACAATTATTGCGGAACAGAAACTAAACTTCATAAACGTTTGTTGCGAGGTGATCGAGGTGTGAATAAATTAGACGAAACTTGTGTGCACCACGTTATAGCATTTGCAAATCATACAGATTTACCTAATCGTCACGAAGCCGACTTACAGCTGTTTAACATGGTTAAACGTAGACTTAAAATCGAAAGATGTAGGAAAAGGTGAAAAATTAAGCTCATGGTTAGTAAGCAAAGTCATGAAAACCAAATTGAAATCTGGTTCTGGTGCTAAAACATTTAAAAGTTTAGTATCAAAAATAAAATCGAAAATAAAAAAAGTAAAACCCAAGGATAGTAAGTCTTTGATGAACTTTGCTTGTTTAGCTGCAGAAAAGTTATGCCCCAAATCACATCAAATTCGAGTACCGAGAGTGATACCCATACCGAAAACTGGTGGGTTTCTACCTTCAATTCCAATTTTTGCTGGCTTATCAGCTTTAGGAGCTTTTGCTGGTAGTGCGGCTGGAATTGCAAAAACGGTGAATGATTACAAATCAGCTCAGCAAAACTTGCGAGAGACTGAGCGACATAATATAACTATGCCTGACTTAATAAGCCTTAATAAATTCAAATCATTCATTAAACGTAAGTTGTGCCAGAAAGGCTTTTATACCGTTAAGGATTATATTGAGGACAAAAAGGCTTGGGATTGAGTTGTTCCAATTTTCTGCATACTGAATGTTTTCTTTTATTTCTGTTACATACACTGATAAATTGATAATTATTATAACAGAACGACTTGAATACTTACCTTGAGAAGTACAATTTATTGTTTTAATAATATTGTGAATTTGAGGACTATGTGGGTCATTGTTTCAGTTTTAATCATGATCTGGCAGTTTAAGTAGTTCATGCGGCCTACCCAAATGTCCTTTCTTTGGTATTGTTCGTCGAATCGTTGAGCTCCTAAAGTTCTGAGTTGAGCTGCACGGTTACTGACAAATGCGTGCACTGACTGGACAGGTCCTCTTAATCTGCGTGGTTCTTTCCTCAGAAGACCATTTCAGATACTAATCTACATGGTCCTCAAAGATTATGTTCGAATATTTATATACACATTGACATTCATGAATTTTATACATACAATGACATGAGTAATTACTTTGTAAAGTATTATATTATTTAAATTATTGTGAATGTGAAGATTATGTGGATTATTACTTTTTTTTATTTTATTTCTTAGTTAGTTTCACGATCTGGCAGCTTGAGTAATTTATGCGGCCTACCCAAATGTCCTTTCTTTGGTATTGTTCGTCGAATCGTTGTGCTCCTTAAGTTCTCAGTTGAGCGGCAAGATTACTGACAAATGCGTGCACTGACTGGACAGGTCCGCTCAATCTGTATGGTTTTTCCTCAAAAGACCGTTTCAGACACAAATCTACATGGTCTTCACCTGATCTGACCAAGATTATGTCTGGACTTTAAAAGAGACTGTGACCTCTGAGTTTGTTTCGGCCTTTCTTCTCAGAGTAGTCAGTTATGAAACGCCGACCTCATCTAGTTTTAAAAATATGATTGACGTGTAAAAGTGTTTGTAACAAACCTACTTACAGAAATAAAATCATTTATCATTTATCATTTATCATTTATGGAGGGTTTAGCAGTGGGCAAGAGTTTATACCTAAAGCCTTATAAAAACGGTAAAGGATTGTTCATAAAATCAACAAAAAACTGAACAAGAAGCTTTCCAATACTAAATCGCAAATATACGAATTCGCACTCAAAGTACCACCTTTTTTTTTTTTTTTTTTGTGGGTGGGAAGTCATCAAATAACTTCTCCCGCTCTGGGCAGAGCAGGAGGGCGTGTCAGACTCTTACTGACTAAAACCCACCCGTGTTCCTTCAGTTGCCTGTGCCAGGGGCCACGGTAACCCTCTTGGACTTTTCCGCAACCCTAGCAGGCATCGGTCCTAGCAAACCCCGTCATTGGTGCTGACATCTCTTTGAGGCGCGCGTGGAACACAACGCGCCGTCGACCCGGGCCTGGTCGTTATCGAACGGTGAGCTGCCCATTGCTCGCCGTTCGCAAGCCCGCGCCTACGGTGGCCGGGAATCGGCCTGCGATTCCCGACGCCCAGGGCGTCTCCTGCGGCGGCTAGGGGCGTGAGGGCGCGAACTTTGCCTCTCCTTCATGCGTTCCGCCTCCTCCTTCGCGAACATTACTGCTTCGCAGAAGGAGGTGACGGCTTCCCAAGCCCTCTCGCTTCGTACCATGGCCTGGACCAAGGCCGGACGCGAGAGATCGCCACCGCCAATCGCCTCCACGAGGACACGGCGGTGCTCCGCCCAAGCCGGGCAGACCTGCACCGTATGCTTCACCGTGTCCTCCGGGCGATCCACACAATGGTGACACCCGGGCGTTTCCTCCCGCCTTATCCGGAACAGGAACCTCCCGAAACAGCTGTGTCCGGTGAGAGTCTGCGTCAGTCGGAAGGTGAGGACGCCGTGACGCCTCTTTAGCCACTCCTCAAAGAGGGGACTTATCGCCGCAATTGTGGCGTGCCCAGCGCTGGGTTGCGACAATCGCACTCTCCATGCCGCCCTGAGATCCCGCCGGAGCTCTGTCCGCTGTACCGTGATTTCTCGCGGCAGCGGAACTACGCCCCGGCGTTTCGCCTCCTCGCGCCACTCCCAAACGTGCGCGAGGACTTTTGCCTCCAGATCCCATGGCGGTAATCCGGCAAGGAGGCTCGCCGCCTCACCGGAGACCGTACGGTATCCCCGGACCAGCCGGATGGCCATGACCCTTTGGGGCGCGTTCAACCAGCGGGCTGGCCGCCGCCTCAAGGAACGCGCCCACACCGGTGCCCCGTAAAGGGCCATGGACCGCACGACCCCCGCATAGAGCCTCCGGCAGGAGGCATTTGGCCCCCCTAGATTGGGCAGGAGCCGCTTTAAGGCAGCCCCGGCCCTTTCCAGTCTGGGAGCCAAACGTCGGAAATGCTCCACGAAGTTCTACCGGCTGTCGAGGACGAGTCCCAGGTACTTCATCGTCGACTCGACGCCGATGTGAACCCCTCCTACCGTTATTTGGGAACCCGACGGTGGCGTGTTCCGAGGACCATGAAAACACATGGCCTCGGACTTGTGCAGGGCCACCTCGAGTCCCAATTGCCGGATCCTCTCGACGATTGTCGCAACCCCGCGTGTCGCTAGTTCGGCCGCCGCCTGGTGCGACCTTCCCTGCGCCAGGACTAGCGTGTCGTCAGCGTAACAAACCACGCTGACGCCGCTGGGGAGGTCGGCGCGCAGCACCCAGTCGTAGCCGATATCCCACAGATGCGGCCCCAGGACCGATCCCTGTGGGACACCGCACGACATCTCTTGCCGGTTCCATACTCCCTGGTGACCGGGGTAGATGATGGCCCTGTCCGTCAAATAGGCCTCGACCACACGACAGAGGTAGGTCGGCATCCGGTGATACCGGAGTGCCTCCCTGATGCAACTCCAGGGCAGGGTATTGAAGGCATTGGCGATGTCTAGAGACACCGCCCAGATGACCCCACCCTGGGCCACAGCATCCCCCGTCGTGAGGGCCCGCACGCGCATGATGGCGTCCACCGTAGACTCAAAGTACCACCTGGATACAGAATCATAGAAATCCCGAAGAACGCAATATATTTTCCCTATCAATCAAAACAACATAAGCTGCATACATATATTATTCTAATAATAATAATTCAGTAATTAATTCTATTAATTCAGTAGTCTACTACTAGATATAAACAATCGCTTAATTAATTTGCGTGGTGAAGAAATGCAGCTGTATTTACATCTTAGAAAAAAAAATTATTGACTACAATAAATATGTGCCCAAACAAATTAAAAATACCAGTTCTACTCAAGCTACCTACCAAATAAGACGTTGTTCTAAGAGAAAAATTTAATTAACTAAAGACAATATGATATTTCTCATAGCGATCGGTGTGTTAAAATGAATATCTTAGACGTTTTATCCAGTCCGACTTACGACAACAGTATAGAAGGAATCGAATTTCATTCGTACAAACCATATGTAACGAGTTTAAGGAACGATGAAATTCGCATACCTATCAAAAAACAGGATCTATACATTGTATATTACCATCAGCAGCAGCAGCACTCTGTATTTGGAAGATATCGTTATCGTTAGCAAAAAAGATTCAAAAGAGAAAGCTACTAGTATCAATTTTACGAACAATAGACTACTCTTCTTGTTTCAAGATATTAGGTACGAACTAAACGGAGTGGAGATTGATAAAATAAAAAATGCAGGTATATACAACCATGAAATTATTATTATCAATGAATGAGAATGAATCAAAAAAAGTGGGCAGGCGCTATGAATAGCTCCAAGAGTTTCTTGGAGTACGGCTTGCACCACTATTATGATCACGCTTATTTCTACCTCTATTACTAGCTCTTTCGAACATGATTCAAAAGCTTTTCGCACGACACAGCAAAATAAAAAAGAGATAGGCAATGGAGCCTATCCCACTTCTGAATTTAGGGATTTTGTCTTTTTATTGTTTTAAATAAAACTCAAACAAAAACATTTATTAAAATGATTACAAAATATCAAATATTGTAAGTACTAAAATTAATTAAACCGTAGCTGAACAATGCTAGTGAACGTCCGTCCGATCCGATGGTCGCCGACATAATGCTCGAACGAAGCCGCGCCTGATGCCTGATGGTGTCCCCGCTCACCCGCTTGCACTCCTCTCTCCATCTAGTACCACCATCACGCCACTCTGACGTACCAGTTGAAGACACGCCCCCTGGGGCCTATTCTTCAGCTATCTGTGCCTACATTAAAAAATCTTTGCATTTGATTTAGAATAAGCTTTTCAAATAAATTACTAATGGTAGGTAGCACTGAAATAGGTCTAGAAATAGTAGGGTCTTAGGGGGATAGGGGGGAGGGGGTAGTAGGAATATCATCAGGAGGGTCTGGGCGTTTATTTTTATCCATATTCATATTAAATATGGATAACCAACATCGTTAAAAAAAACAAACACTAAACCATCCTGATAGCAGGTAACAACGAGACAAAGCAAAAACAATCACAATTACAAGTCACAATAACACAACAAAACAGCCAAAATTTGAACACACGTGTTTTCCGAAAGCACACTGTGGCGAGAACCACAAAATCTCAGGCGGTTGACAAATCTCGTAATTTGATTTGACAAATGACATTGTTATAATGAAAACCACATATTTTTTTTTTGTATGCCCTTAGATTTTGGTAGACCTATACCAATAGTACCTAACTGTACTAGAAAGAAATAACGAAAACTATTTTATTTGGGAAACGCACAGGAAATACAAAAATAATAAAATAACATTCATAATTTTAAGTTTATCTAAGATTAAAACTAAAAAGAAAAGTAAAAACAAAAAAAAAAGAAGACCTGTTGAGCCCAAAGAGGCTCCTATATCAATCAGCATGATGCGGTATTTGCTTTTTTTTCAAATATCGTAAAATCGGACAAAAAAAAACAAAAACCGCAGCGCTGTTATTCTGATAGAGTCCGTTGTGATGCCACGGACACACCTACGTACAAAATAAATCCCACTAGAGGAATAATAAAAAATAAAAATAACAATAAATTAATATAATAAAAATACAATAGTAAATGAAAACTGTGTTTCTCATGATATTATTAATTAAATATTACGATCTCTGCAGTTTGCATATTACTAGTATTCATTTAAAACAATAATGCTTAATCTGTTTACTCTACGGGTGGCTTCACATTTCAAGTGCAACAACGCGTGGGTTCAGAACTCACGACCTCTTGCTTGCATTTTAACGACGTAATTGTGAGAATACGTTCTTGTATGTTGGTGGGTCCACACCAGACGTTTAACATCGCTTATTCATGCTACAGACATACTATTGTCTATGGTCTATGACAAACAAAAGGACGCGAGCGCAGTTAATGAGCGCGCGCCTGTTAAAGTCAAAGTACTAAAAACGAAAATTTGAAGTATTGATACAGATAAATCAATGGACGTACAACAAATAACAGCATCTGAATAAATAATACTGGTATCATACCAATGCCAATGGTACCGGTTCCTAAAAATACCGGTATTGCAAGCCCTGCGTAACTATTTAGTAATCTGTGGCCCTGCTCACGACACGAGATTAAAATTATTCCTTCGGTTCTCTGCACTTACTTGTGTAGCTCCCTGCACCAGCTTGAACGTACTTTTGTCTGTTACTGTAGTGCAGTTGGCTTTGACTCAAATACGATTCGGACTACACGAAGTATGAAACTCGAACAGTTTTTAAAAGCAAAATGGACTGAAAAAAATCTGGACCCTGAGCTGTCTGCGGAGCTAAGGCAGCACAATCGTAGTCGAAGTCTCCTATACTTATACACGTTTATATTATTTATATAACGTTTTGTTGTATTTCCGGACGGTTGATGGTTGATGTGCAAAAATTTAATTTTACGTAGTTATTTCTTTGTTTGAAAAAATCGATGTAGTTAGACAAGCAACGACGCTCGTGTATTGAAGCCAGGAATACATTCGTCGGAGTAATCCCGGCATTATCCTGTAGTTACTCACATACAAGTCTGTGACAGGAGATTGTCTATTATCCATCCAAGTTCAAACCCGGTCCATAATGGGTCCGTCCTGTACCTACAATGCTATTAACTAGGAGCTGTAATGTACAATTTCCTCTCAATTAGAATGTTCGGTTGGCTGTGTTCCGTCATTTCAATCCCTCGCCAAAGAGGCATTTTTCAATACATTTAATATAACAATTGCACACATGTATACCAACAGCGCCCCCTGTCAAAATATCCCTGTGGCAGTGTACTTAATCATTACGATTCGTCATTATATAATTTGGATTTATGATGAATCATGATCTGCATGTGATGATGCATCGCGCATGTGTGAATGGGCTGTTTAGGTTGCAGTTTTATTTTAACACTATTACAATATCAGTACCAGTTTGAACTACGTTAGTTGTGTGAACAGCGCCTGCACTCACGTACGAGCCATTAGCCACTCTGAACTAATTACGAGTGGCCGCTGTCGCACGGTGCTGATATTACCGTTCATAAGGTTTTTCTTGTTTCAGTAAACAACGCTGAAACATTATTGGTGCAATGATGTCTAGCATAAGTAGTGTGTGGAGTCGTGGCAGTGATGCTTTGTTTTCACCATTCAATTTTTACATGAAATGAATTGAAATGAAATGGTATTTTTTTATGATATAATTACAACATGAATGATGTAACCACTTTTTTGTAACAATATTTTGATTTAAAAGAGTGTCCATGGAGTTTCTTGCCCGTTCTTCTCCATAGGTACCTACTACGCTTTGGAATGGGCAACTAGCTTCATCTTTCTGACTGACCGACCCCTTGACAATTCAAAAGTGCCTGTAATTGGTTTATTTGAAATAAATGCTTTGAGTTTGAGTCTTAATACATTATTATTTCCCTGTACATTTATTGTAGACAGGCAGACTTTATTGTATTTCACATTATTGGTGTACTTAATACTAATTACAGACTGGTATCTATTTGAAATAAAACGGTTCTCCCGTCAAATGCATAATATCGATTTCTGTTGTTTTATTTTGTTAATAATCGGTGTAGTTTTGAATTCCTTGTTGCAGTTTAATTTACTCTTCTTCTAGCTTGATTATCACGAGCAACTGTTAATCATAGAGTAAATAATATCAAGTACAATTAATTTTAAATGAACCGCCAAATTGATGATTTTTGCAATTTTTCAGTCAGATTACGCAACAACAGGCTTTTTTGTACTTAATCCATAATGCGACGTCCTAGAATGAGAATCGAATAACACCCTACTTACCTACTATCTACTTAAAATCAAAAACCTTATTTTAATGTATGTGATTTCGATTAATCGATTTGCAATCAACACGATGAACAAAATCATTGCAAAGAATGAGCAGAGGACAACACTAGGTAATGGGCGGAGCCTACGCCATTTTACTTTCCACGCGCGCACGCGATATGATCTTTTAGTTCATGTCCTCTCTTATTCTTTAGTCATTGCGAGCAACGCAAAGATCAGTCATTACCCCCGTCGCCATATTTGAGGGAAGGAGGCAACCCGACCCCTGACGCTACTGCAAGCATTGACATCCAAGGGAGCATGACGAATTTGCCGCCGCGCCGGTTGCTCAAAAGAACAATATGATCAATTGTCGAGGTCGCTAACTAACCATATATTACAATACAATTCATTAAAAACATTGCAATGAGTTGATTAAGTCAATAATAAATAAAAATTAAATTCAACTAAATTGACTAATTTAATCAAATAAAATAAACAATTATATGAACTCATATAACTTGTCAGTAGGTAAGCTAATTCTGGAGAAAGAACATAAACATTGTCTTGAGTTAATCACAGCGACCAACTATTTATATCGTTTAAGTAATCGTTGACAGAATATTATGCCTTTGAACAAAGGTTGGATTTTACTTTAGCTTTAAACGCATTAAAAGGCAATTCTAACAAAGAAGAGGGAAGCTTGTAATAAAAGTTTATACCAAGCCCAACAAATGAGTTAAGGACCTATGAAGCCGGTGAAAGGGAGCACGTAGTTTGTCCGTGTTTCTAGTGGTAATAGAATATCACTGTTTTTATGTGTATAAGTGTTTGATGTTTTATTTGTTTGATTTAAGATGTTGCCGAAGATGAATAATTGTGAGGCCACCGTGAGAATACCAATATCTTTAAAAAAATCTCTCAGAGTAAGTCTAGCACCTAGCTGGTAAATTGCTCGTACAGCTCGTTTTGGAAGAACAAATATATTTTGAATATCAGCGGCTTTGCCTAACATCAGAATGCCGTAGGACATGACGCTATGAAAATAACTGAAATAGACTAGCCGAGCTGTATCAACGTCAGTGTATTGTCTTACTTTCCTGACGGCATAGGCGGCCGAACTGAGCCTTTCCGCTAGGCATGATATATGTGATCCCCACTGAATCTTGGCATCAACTTTTATGCCCAGAATTACTGCCGAGTCTACAGTTTCAAGCACCTCTTTATCTAAGACGATGTTGGGTCCTAGATTTCTCACATTCGGTAAGCGAACTTTACACATTTCGTTTTCTTGGCAATGAGAACTAGGTTATTTGTGGTAAAACAATCTGTAACCATTGATAGTGCACTGTTTACGTCGTCAAAATCTTGTCGGTTCCTGTCTACTTTAAATATAAGAGAGGTATCATCAGCAAATAGTAGGTACAACGTCACAAATACCCTTTAAATAGAAAGTTAAGTCATTGATATACACCAAGAATTAAAATGGGCCCAGTATAGAGCCTTGAGATACACCTAACTGAACTGGTAGCCCGGAAGATTTCACATCCTTAACATCTACACATTAGTACCTATCATGTAAATATGAATTTAATACGTTAAGAGCTTCGTTTTGAATACCGTAATGAATTAGTTTACGCAAAAGCGTGGCATGGTGCACACAATCAAAGGCTTTGGAGAGATCACAGAAAACTCCAATAGCATTTTGCGAGCTCTCCTATGCGTTAAATATGTGTTTCAGCAGAGCAACACCCGCACCTGTAGTCGAACGACCTATTGTAAAGCCATATTGTTCATCGTGAAGGAGGCTATTTAAATTAAAATGTATTAGCAACTGCAGCTTGAGTATTCATTTTTAAAATATTTTACTAAATGCAGGTAAGATAGAAATAGGCTTAAAATTGCCAACGTTATTTTATTACTAGATTTAAATAATGGTATGAGTTTACCACTCTTCATGAGGTAAGGAAAAGTTCCTAAATCAATACATTTATTAAAAGTAACAGCTAGATGGGCAGCTACGATGTCGATTATATTAAATATTTTTGTGTTTCGTAATGTTTATTACTTATTACTATATAGAATCCAGTTCTTCTATCTGAACAGACAGCAGTGCTGCTGGGGAGTTTGTTCCGCCACTTCTTCTTCCCAGCTAAAGCACTAGGAAGTGGTGAAGGGCGGGCGTTTTGGAGGGACTGTCTTATGTGATTTTGACGTTCAAAAAGTGCTGGTTCTCAGCCCAGTTTGAATAAATGACTTTTGATTTGATTTGATTGTATCATGTCGAACAAAACCGTTTTAGTCTCATTTATTGTTTTGGGTGCATTTCTGATTTCCACGGATGATTTGGTGAGATTTCCTTTCCCTTTTAACGCTGATAACTTTAATGCAATACTATAGCGCTCTTTTGTCAAGCCCAGTAATTATGTTCTCCAGATAGGATATTTGATCTGAGACGAAAGTTACTGATTTGTCCAATTCAGTATCAATATCTTTAACAACTTCGCTGCCAGCTCCGCAAATTAGCGGGGTGCGGGGTGAGCGCGGGGTGCCGGCCCCGCTAATATGCGGAGTAGCGCCGCTCAGTTTCTATGAATTAGTACGCGCCCGGCACTGCGCTTAGCAACACGTTTGTAGGCTGGCTCTGCGCTTGAATAATACAAAATACCGTTACAAGTTGTGGTTTTTTAAAATCGACTTTTATTTTCAAGTAAATAAGGTTCAAATATGGATGACGAAGCCGGGCCGTCCAGGCCAAAACGAAGCAAATTGCCATTAACTTATAACATTACGGACAGTGATATTGAAGATCAGCTCTTTGGAGATGATGGAAGTGATGATGAGTACCATTTTGAGGGCTTGGATTTCTCATCAGATGACGAAGAAGTGGCTGCTGACCGGCGGCATATTCAGCAAAATGCGGCTATGGATTTGGTACCGCTGTCGCAGCCTCCAAGCCCATCCGAAGAGTCGCAACCACCAGAATTAATTATTTAAAATTATTTTTTACTTAGAATGCTCCAATTCAGCTATTTTTGTTGAAATCTTAAGTTACTTTGAGATTTATTTTTATTTTTTGTAAGACTAATCTGTGAAAGACTTTAGTAAATGTTACCAAAGGTATTATAATTAAGCAAACTATTATTATCTTGTGTTAAAATATCATACATAATTTTAAATGAACCATAATACATAAAATAAACTAGTCCGCAAAATTGCGGACTTGGCACTGAGGTTGAAACTGTCAATCTGAGTGCCAGGTCCGCAAATTCGCGGATTTTATTTATTTAGCTTTTTCTTACCAAAAACTCATAAAAATATTTAAATATTTCCAAAATAAAAATATTGAAACGTCCCTCATGCATATTTTACAAAAAAAATACATTGGATTTTATCATGACGTCACCAAATTCCAGTTGGCAGCGAAGCTGCCAACTGGAATCTCTGTGTAATGTTTTTTTTATTTCAATCAGATGGCCTTCTAATATATCCAGGCGTCCATTTTGAGTACAAATCATCTCCCTAATCATCTCTGTAATTTCAAATTTGAAGTTCTCCAGTTCGTCTCCGACATAAATACATATACCGACCTAATACTGATGAGTTAAAACGCGTGTTCACAAACGTCATTTCCTTATTTGGTACACCTTCTTTAATCATAACTGACCGCGGCAGGATGTTTGAAAATTTTTGGTTTCAAAATTCGCATTCTGGGTTCGGCTGTGCCACATTTGATTGCGCCAAAAATGCACCAAGAAAATGGCCAAACTGAGCGATACTGCCGTTCCGTTCTAAATATGTTACGAGTTGAGGTAAATAACAAGGGCAGTTGTAGTTGATCTAACACGATGTGGGAAATTCAGCTGACTCTCAACATTAATAAACAAGCATCGACTTGTACTTTACCTCTGCAAATATTGACCGGAGTCGAAGCCACCACACCTGTCCTGAGGGCGCTTGTAAAGGGATGTAGCCATAAATCAGATAAAGGCAGTCTGTTAAGCTAAGGATAGACACAAAATATTTATGAAAATACTATAATAATTGATTACTAGAAAATTAAATAAAAAAGCACCATTAGCAAAATTTTGAATTTCTTATATTTCCTTAGATGTTTAGACATGAGTAATAAGTTGTGTTATATAGTTCCTAGAACATGCCAGGGACGCGAGGTGCGCTCACGACCTGTATTCGCCACTACTTCCTGTCGTACAAACGCAGGCTTGCGTGCACCTCTTCGTCGCCTTACGAGCAATTTTAATAAGAATTTCTGCAGTTTGGATCTGTTTGCTTTGCCACATAGTAAGTTTAAACTCATGTTACTCAATATATTGAAAAATTAATGTGAAACTTTTGTTCCGCTTATATGCAGCATCTTTAGCGGCTTTGTTTTGTTGCTACTTTAATATTATTTTTCCTCTTATTTATTGTTTACGACGCTAGTCTTTAAATTAACCAAATTGTCTCACTGTGTATTTGTGGAGAACGTGGTTGATTTCACATTTGTATCATTTCTGTATCCTATCTTTCTGTATTTCTTAATGTGTAATTGTTTGTTTTCCCTAATAAATAAAATAAAATAAATAAAATAAAAATATAAGTAATTCGTAGAACTAGGTATTTTTTTTGTAATTTTACTTTATATTATAATTTCAGTTTACATCTGTAAAACATCCATAATTAGGACACAACTTATATGTATATTTTCGATGAACTAGTATTTGAAAATTAAGAACATTATTTTATGCGTTAGTATTTTTATGTAACACATTATTTTGGTTAAATAGAATGATCGTCTATAATAAAAATAATAAAAATGTGACATTTATTTTGTATTTTTCGGTTCTTCATAACTCATAAAGGGGCAACATTGAGCGCGCGCTGATAGTGTAAGATTATAGTCAACCAGTAAAAAAATAAGGCTCATGTAGTTTTAAAGCAAGACCTGGCCGACATTGAGCAATTTCTGTCTCATTCCATACAACAAAAAACAAACTATCAGTTTTAGACCTATACGTTTAATGACAATTTTATTATTTGTTAGAATGACAAAACCTATCGACAAATATAAAAAAAAATGAATTTGTAATATATTATAGCAGCTCATATTATAGCAGTTTCGACCCACCGTGCGGCATCAGGTGGGAACGAGGCGGCAGACACTTCTTGCGACTCAGACTCTTCTTCACACTTAATTTTATATCACCTACATCCTTATTGTTCTGTATTTATTATGGTTGAAAAAATAAAAGACAAAAACACGGTGGCGGTGTTTCGTAGCTTCTGCAGTAAAATATTAGGCCAGGAAAAAGTTCTTTCGTAATTTATATACAAATTCAAGACTTAGAGCTCGTGTGGCACCCAAATAGGTATTGAGATTTTTTGCATACCCACAGTTTTAAATGGGTCAAAACAGTTTTTTTGTCAACCCTGAACTCTTCAGCTATGTCGTAACTACTAATATATGTATTATATCTTGCTCCAATTTTTCAAAAATGGCATCGACTTTTTCCGTAACAGGGCCACAGAGCATGTAACTTGAACAGGGCGACCTGAGCAAGCTGCATCTTTGACATCAAAACTCCCGGACTGAAAACGCTTAAATTGAACCAACTTTGGGTAGCACAAAGTTGGTTCAATTTTTTACTGACACTGCGTTAAATCCATAACCGTCATTATACTTTTTTCGTGGCTTGTGTCACGTTTGTCCCTTTTTTTTAATCAAACTTCAAAATGTATCGAATATCTTACAGACAGTCATTCTGGCGGCCAGCAAAATAATTGAAAAAGGCGGTAAATCTTTTATTTAAATGTCTCCTTTTTAATGGTATTAAAATCAGCCTAATACAAATAGTACAGCCAAAGAGATTATACTACAAATGCATACCTAAAAAATACGAAAAATCTTTTACCTGACCTATTTTTCCTGAATAATCCCGAGTTTAAATCATCACGCCGGCGGCAATAAGCCTTGTAATTCATCCGCGAAATATCGACACTGATAAAAATGATGGGATAATCGTCGCGCGGAGGACCCATAGTCGCACCGTCAACACGCCGCTTATTACACAGAATTATTTAAGACAACAACCGAACCCATATTGAAATCATCGATTGTTGAAAACAATTTTGTTTGCTGTGTACTTTGAGAAATTATATCTCGATGTAGATAGTACCTAGGCGGAATATTCAATGTTATTAAATGACTTGTCTAGGACGGTTTAAGCTGCCTACGTTGCACACCACGATAAAATCTTAGCCGGCTCGCGTTTCTGGCTACATAACGTAGGCACTTGCTTAATTGCTCTTTTAAGCTATGTATTATACAATTTGTCAGGGGTTTTATTATTTATTTATATATTCTTTATTGTACACCACAGAATACATAACAAAAATAAATAAGACACTACAAATAATACAATAAGCGGCCTTATCGCTTTCTGCGATCTCTTCCAGGCAACCCTGGAATGGACAATGATTTACCTGGACATAAAATGGGGCTGTCGTTGGTGAAAATATTAAGTTTAAAATATACTAAAATAGATACATATACAACGTGTTGTTTTGCATGCTCGTCAAATTTCAGGAGGCTGTTATGAAAGACATAAATAATCAAATAAAATTACGATCCTGCTCAATAATGAATACATACTCGTTTTTTTAGATATTTAACTTTGACAGTATTTCAGAATACTTCACTTTCAAAGAATAGAATCGCCCCGTTGCGTATGTGGTAGGCAGTGTCGTACGACTATGTCGCTGTGTGCATGCGTTACAGTTACAGCGCAGTTACAGGGCGGTATCACACAGGCCCTACACATGCCGATTTCCGAAAAATACAAAAATTAAAAATAAATACCTACTTATTTTATTATTGATTCGTGTCGAGAATCATTAGCGTAGTTACCTCCTCGAATTTGACGAGGATGCAAAACAACACCTTGTATATATACATTTCCTAGATAATAGATATACATAAATACGTACATACTAAATAAAAAAAGCAAAAAAGCAAAAAGCAAAATAAATAAAGCATTGAAAAAAAATTAAAACTATAGATAATTACAATTACGAGAACAAGATCACAACGACAAGTAATGTTCCTTCACGAGTCTTTTTTGGCCAGGTAGACCAAACGAAGTAGGCATTTAACGCTACCACCCTTCCCGCGAAGCGAGCAATGCGCTCGAGTCACCGGTGTCACCCGGCATCAAAGGCGAGGCGTTTCACTACTGGTAGGGAAATAATATTACTGTTATAGTAATAATGTGACTGTGGTCAATAGGGATGTTTGAATAAAAAATATAACTAACCATATTTTCTTTTGATTTTTTTGCCTTAAACCATTATTTAGTCCTAAACTTAACTATGGTCTTTATTAGTTCTATAAAACAATAATTAGGTATTTACAATTTATTTGATTTCCTATAAATATTATTCACCCAGCATAAGAGAAGCGTGGGCGCAAAATTTGTGCACAGGTCTCACCTCGGTAACGGCCCGCGGGGCACTGCACAGGATGGCAACTGGTATACATTTAATTTTTTATGCTATTCAGCGCCATCTATATACCAGAACATAAATTAAAAATGAACAGTGCTGCCATCGTATATCCATGAAGCAATTTGTAGTATATTTTAGTAGAAGTGTAAGCGTATAATGTTTGATTTGGATCTATTTTGAGTTAGTTAATGTTTTTCGTATTGTTTTTTGCATTTTTCAATGTTCTCCAATATATAATAGTATTTGGTTAGTATTTTGTTTATATTATTAAACAAAGAAACTATTAGTAGAATTTACTAATATGAAAAGTCTTTACAGGCCACAGGGTGATATTGACGTTAATGACATTTCATTGCAGAAATGTCTGTGGTTGCATATATTTTTGTAATGATTTCGTTTGCTTCCCGATTTTCAGTGTACTCCATATACTCGTATACTAAAAATCTTGGAAGATAAACGTTTCCATCGTGTCTCTACTTTCTAAATCAAAGCGAGTTGAGCGCCCTGTGTATAGATGAATATACCCTATAGCCCTGTGCTCCTCCGTGATTTAATCGAACATACTTGCAGTTTGGACCATTTATTTAAATGTTTGTTTAAAAACATCAATGTTTTGTTTTACCTAATAAATAGGAACATTTAAAATCGAATTAGCTTTATTATCCTCGAAACAACAAGTTTACTATTATATCGAATTAGATTTATGTACCGAGTAGAATAATGTAGAAATGTTGAAAATTCAGTTGTAGTAAAACTAAACCTAAAAAAATATATCAAAACTAGATTATAAAATCTAATTTTGAATTTTTTAGGTTTAGTTTTACTACAACAGAATTTTCAACCATTCTACATTATTATACTTGGTACAATATAGCTATATCGTACTACGTAGGTATATTGACGGATGAGTAGTGTATGTCCTGGTAACTAGATGGCGCTGCCCAAGGAATGCATAATGTTGCTAGTCTATCTTTAGTATTATATATTAGTCTATGGGGCACTGCATTAATCGCTCTGTATTATTAGTAATGGCGCTGCACTGACGTACTCTATGAAAACGACACGTGCGTTGTCTTGCGCGCTCGGCAACTTATGATTAGTTGACCAACAAATCTGGTAATAAGTGAGATATTACGAGTACTGATTGCAAAAAACTATGAATTAATTTCATTGTGTTAAAATGTAATTTACTCTATATCTTGCGTGTTTAATGTTTTCAATCAAATGAAACCTTTATAATGTATTTATAACACATTTATTTTTAGTGAATAAGACATCAAAATCATTTAAAAAAATACGTTATCATAATTTATTATAAGAAAGTTTACAATATGTTACGAGCCAAGTGAAAAGGCATTATTCGTACTGCCAGGACACTAATAATAATACCCTCATTAATCACTTGGCCCACAACACTACTAAAACATAAATCAAACAAACTTAAATCTTAATGATCTCTATTGGCACTGGAACTAAAATTTTCTTCATCGCTGTCATAGAAGCTTGATGTGTCATTTTCAGAATCTGATTCTCCTACGTGAATAATAAATTCTTGCTCGTCGTCGTAGTTTTTCCAGTATTTGGATTCAGTCTCCTCCACATGTCTGCAAGTGTTGGTCCACATCGTGCAATCGATCATGTCTAGGCGTTCATGAAGTAATTTAATGATGGATGTGTAGTTTTGGTCTACATTTTTGTTTGCGCCATAGTTTTTTAACACTCCCCAAATTTTCTCAATCGGGTTTAAGTCGGGATGATATGGAGGAAGTCTTAAAATATCGCAATTATATTTTTTTGCTTCGCCATCAACGGCGTAATTTCTAGAATTATCTTTATTTCTTAGCATAGAGTTCGATTTTCTTCATGTCTTCCTCGAAGTCGATGTGTTTATTCACCAGCCAATATTTCATGGCTGCTTTGTTGCTGTTGGAGGTGGGAACTTTTTCTGTAAATGTGTTATGGTAGGAGGCGTTATCCATAACAATTACGGACTTTTCTGGTATGTAAGGCAGTAGTTGTGTTATGAACCACTTCTTGTAATTGTCATGGTTCATATTGTCATGGTAGTCGCCTGTCTTCGAACTGGCATTGTAAATTAAACAAGCATTGGGGACAAAACCATTTCTTCCACCAGCGTGGACTATTATGACGCGTAACCCTTTAGAATTTTTTTTCTTAGGTATAGTTCCTTGTTGAGTACCCCATGACTTATTTTGTACATGTGTGGTATGAATGTAGGTTTCGTCAGTATAAACAATATTCCTCCCTTCGTCTCTATATTTCTTCAATTGTTTTAAATATTTTTAGCGGAGGAACTGCACATCATGTTTTTTAACAAGTGCTTGACGATTGTCTTCAGTAGTTTTCCACTCATAACCTAAATCAAGAAGTATACGCCGTAATATCTCCAAACATCCGTCAAAATTTATCTTTTCAGTAAGCACCCTTTTCAGAGCTTTTAATGTTGGATATTGTTTATACTCTCTATGAAAGTTACTGACAGTACGCCTTATTACTCCCTTGTCAAATTCATCAATGTTACGCTTTAAATGTTGGCGAGGATTTTTATTTTTACGCGGTGAACTCATTTGTGTGCCAGTTGCATGACATTTTGCTTTTTCTTTGAAAATTCTTGTTACAGTCCTTTCACTAATCCCCACAGCTCTTGAAATTCTCCATCTTTTGTTATTATCGTGTGTTTATCGTTTCCTGTGGAAATGTGTTCAAGTTATTAATACCTAAATAACTTGTAACTCAATGGACACCAGCCCCTTCAGCCGCGGCGGCAGATGTGCCCGGAGCCCACCTCCTACACCCGTGCCCGCACCCGCACCAGCACCTGCACCCGAGCGTTCACCTCCCCCTCAACAGCCCAGCCAAAGAGATGATGACGAGTTGGAAGTCATAGCAACGCCAGAAATTGAGAGGTGGATGTCATCCATTGAGCAGTTCCTGAATGAAGTGTGCTCTATAGCAGCAGATGGCAAACTAAACATGGAGCAAAAACTACGGATTAGTACCCTATGCCGGAAAGTTAGTCACGGAACTTCGCAGATGGCCGTCCACTACCAGTCCCTCAAACTGAAAGCCGTCCGGGCCCACTCCACCGTGCATAAACTGGAAGAGCAAATTGATTTGGCGCAGCAACTACAAGAACTGAAACAGAAAATCGGAGATTCGAACAAACCAGTTTCGGGAACCTCCTTTGCTGACATGGTTAAAAAAGGAGACAACAAGTTTATACAGCCGGTTAATTTAAGTTCAGTGGCCATATATCCTAACGACAAACTAAAGTCGAGTGAGGAGACGAAAACACTTGTCCAAACGATTATATGCCCCGAACAAATGAAACTGCAAATAAGAGGACTACGTAAAACAAAAAACGGCGGTGTCATTATCAGCACTGAAACAAAGGACGACATCGAGAAGGTGAAAAAATCGATGGAGCTGTCGAACCCAGGCCTTACAGTAGACGAGCCGCCAAAAAGGAAACCTAGAGTTGTAGTTATCGGAGTGCCCTCATCCATGCAAGAAAATGAAGTTTTTACTTGTTTGTTCCACCAGAACCTAGCTGAGAACCTTCAAGATTGCAGCCTTGAGACCTTTTTGACCTCCATTAAGTTGAGCCACAAGTCAGGTAAGAAGGATGCTGAAACTTGTAACTATATCATTGAAGTTCCTGCAGACATACGTAAAGCCCTAATATCTAAAGACAGAGTGTTTGTAAATTGGTCATCTTGCCCGGTGAGAGACTTTACTCTTGTCACTCGCTGCTATAAGTGCCAGCAGTATGGACATGCGGCAAAATCATGTCGAGAGACCACCAATACCTGTGGTCATTGCGGTGATCAGGGTCACTCAATTAAAGAGTGCACAAAGAAGGCTGAGGAACCAAAATGCGCTACTTGCTTGAAATTTAAAAAACCAAGCAATCATAAGACAAGTGCTGCTGACTGTCCTGCGAAGATAATGGCCGAAAAGAGGTACATTAATTCTATTAATTATGGAGGCGCCTAAGAGCGCCGTAAATTTGCGTATTTTTGGCCCTTGTTTTTGTTATAGTTGTTCTTGTTTTTTTGTTTTTATAGTTATAAATATGATTAATAATTTAATTAATGACATAGATAATTTCTCAGTTTCTGAATCCCATGCTTGTGACGTTGAACACTGTAAAAAATATCTCTCCTCCTACACTAGTCCACTAACCATACTAACCCAAAATATCGCAGCATTTTTAAGAATTTTGACAATTTAAGCATTTTTCTACAACGTTTAGACATAAACGCCGACGTTATTGTTTTAACTGAATGTTGGCTTTCCAAACAATATAACATACCACTCATTCCGGGATATAATATGTACAAAAGTAGTATAATCCACAATCAGAACGATGGGGTGATAGTTTACGCAAAAAATCATCTTAATGTGTCTATCGAGGAACCAAATATGCACGAATGTAGCAGACTGTTGATAAAAATCGGATCCGAATTCGCAATACTTGCCTTATATCGTCCTCCCTCTTTTAGAAATATAAACAATTTCACTGACTCTCTGAACGACACATTGCTGAACCTGTCCTCTTTCAAAAATACAGTTTTAATTGGAGATCTTAATATCAATATCCTTCCGGAAAGTGCTGATGCATCCGCTGAGGAATACCTGAACCTATGCGCCTTCCATGGTTTGCTTCCCACTCACACGCTTCCTACTCATAAAAGTGGCTCCTGCTTGGACCATGTAATACTCAAATCAAATTTTCCTGCACTTACCCTTGTCATTAATTCAACAATAACCGACCACAACGCTAACCTACTTATTTTAAATTGTAAATTACCTAAAGTAGTCACTCGCACAGTTTCTAGTATAAACGTAAATAAACTTGAAGGCGACTTATGCAATATCGACTATGACCCACTATACGATTCTGCCGATCCGCAGTTTTGTATGTTGTACCTAATCAATAAAGTGCAACATGCTATTCACAATAACACCGTCGAATCTCGGTTAAAAAATAAAAACTACAACATAAAACCATGGATCACGACAGGACTCATTCGCTGCATGAAAAATAGAGATAAACTGCATATGAAAGCGAAATCTAATCCAGATAATTTAATTTTGCAACTGTCGTATAAACGATATCGTAACTTTTGTAATAATCTCCTTAGAAAAGTAAAAAGCAACTACGATAAAATTGCACTTGAAAAGGCTGGTACAAATAGCAAAAAAATCTGGAGTTTTATTAAAAATGTAACGTATCACACGAAACAAAACCAGTCGTCCTCAGGGTTATTACAAGCACACTCATCACCGTTAACAGCTGCCAACATTGCAAATAATTTCTTTGTGAATGTTGGAAAGAGTCTGGCTGAAAAAGTTCAGAGAGAATCACAAAATTTAACAAGCACACCATTTCCTTCTAGAACTATCTCATCATCTTTTGGGTTGATTGACACTGACGAGGCTGAGGTGGCAGCAATCATTATGAGTTTAAAAGACGCCTGTGCAGTTGGCTGGGATAACATATCTAATAAAATTATTAAACAGTTTAGACACATCTTGGTACCGCCACTAACTTACATTTTCCAAAAATGCCTATCTACGGGTATATTTCCCGAATGCCTAAAAAAAGCTGTTGTGGTTCCTGTTTATAAATCGGGCGGCAAAGATCAAGTGACAAACTATAGACCTATTTCCTTACTGCCTTCTATGTCTAAAATATTAGAAAAAATAATTAATAAAAGACTTCACAAATACTTGGAAGATAAACAAATTTTATCAAAGCGGCAGTATGGTTTTAGGCCTGGAATGTCAACAGACGATGCTGTGCACCATCTGACTGACTTCTTAGCAAAAGAACTTGATAACGGTAACCACACAGTAGGTATCTTCTTGGACCTCGCCAAAGCTTTTGACACGGTTTCTATTTCTGTTCTATTGCACAAGCTTGAAGCCATAGGTATAAGAGGCACGCAGCTAAAGCTATTTAAAAGCTATCTAGAAGGCCGTACCCAATGTGTGAAGATTGGTAATGTTCTGAGTGAGGATAAAAAAAACACGTCTTTCGGAATACCCCAAGGAAGCATTTTGGGACCTACACTATTTTTGATTTACATCAATGATCTTTGTAATCTAAACCTAGATTACGGCCAAATTATTTCTTATGCTGACGATACTGCCCTTCTATTTTCCGCTGACTCCGAACACAATGTCTACAAGCTTGCGCAGCACGGATTCAATATTGTAAATAAATGGCTTCAACAAAATTCGCTGACATTAAATGCAGACAAGACTAACTACATAAAATTTTCGATGCGTAAGCAAACATCGACTGGCACTTCCTCGACATTATATGCCCATTACTGTGCTATTCCTACAAATAACCAATGTATGTGCCCCAAAATTAAAATGACAAATACAATAAAATATCTTGGCATAATAATGGATGAAACACTTTCGTTCAAACAACATATAGGAGCTTTAAATAGTAAAATTCGCAAGCTGATATTTGTTTTTAAAAAGTTAAGATACATTGCTGATCCAAAAATAGTTAGACAAGTTTACTTTGCTCTGTGTCAGTCGATATTAACTTACTGTATTACCACTTGGGGTGGTGCTGGGAAAACAATGTTACTAACCGTCGAGAGAGCTCAGAGGGCGATTCTCAAAGTGTCTACTGCCCGCCCTTTTCTCTTTCCTACTAACCTACTATACAAATCTTGTGAAGTATTAACAGTTCGACAGTTATTTATAATGGGCATTGTATTAAAACAACACACAGCTTTACCTTACACTACAGAATATAAAAATAAAAGACGTAAAGATATAGTCTGCCCACAAATTATAACTAAACATGCTTTTATCTCCAAATTTTACCTGTACCTCGGTCCTCTCCTGTATAACAGATTAAACTTCAAAGCAAACATTTATTCCCTGAATAACGCAAATTGTAAGAGAACTCTGAATGAAGCTCTCCAAAATATGTCGTATGAAGAAACAGAGAATTTACTAACTGTGTTTAAGTAAATATGCACCTATGTTAAGTATGTATCCATTTTAGAAAATATGATTTAATAAGCTACTCAATATTTGTTAATTATTTGTCTTTTGTCAACTTTTGATTATTTATTAACTTTTAAAGACTATTTTAGCTCTTCTTGCCTGAAACACAGGATTACCTAGTTCAGGCACGTAAGTCTTAGGAATATAATTTACATTTAAGCAAATCTGTACATATTTTTAAGCCATGTGATTTCTGAATAAATATATTATATATTATATTATTATTATTATATCTAGCGTCTGTTGAGCGCTCCACTCCATTTTCAGCCTCGTACTTCATATGTTGGTATACTGTAGCTATCACTTCTCGTGCCTAAAATATGTATATAGAAAAGATTTTGCATTAATTAATTGACATAAAAGTCAATCAAAACATTACATAAACTTATTTCACAGACAAACAAAATTACCTGACTCCGCATCTTTTTTTTTCTTGAATTTTCCATGACTAACTTGTTTTGCAATCAGTACTTTCGTATTACTGAGCGACGTAGTATTAATAAATAACTTGACTGTCTCAGACCGCTGCCGGCCTGCTACTGAAGACGAATACTTACAACTAAAAGAAAAGAAAGAAAGAAAAAATGTTTATTCTGCACAAACAAAACGCACATTACAAATAAAAAAAAAATAAAAAAAAAGACAAGTATACACATCCAACGTTACACACATACAAACAAACTACATACAAACTCTTTGGAGGGGCGCGCCATGTTATCGTAGTTTATCTCTACACTAAACTTATTGTTTCGAGGATAATAAAACAAATTCCAATTTTGGATGTTCATATTTATTAGGTAAAACAAAACATTGTTGCTTAAACACAAACACTTAAATATTAGGGTCCAAACTGCAATTCTTTTCGATTAAATCACGGAGGAGCACAGGGCACTCAACTCGATGTGATTTAGAAAGTAGAGACACGATGGGAACGATTATCTTCCAAGATTTTTTGTATATACGGAGTAGCGAACACAAATCGACGTAAATTACACTCGAAATCAGCAAGCGAACGAAATAACAAAAAAATATGCGCAACCGCAGATATTTTGCAATGAAATGTCATTAACCTCAATATCACCCTAAAGCCATTTCATATTTGTAAATTCTATTAAAAGTTTCTTTTTTTAGCAAGTTAAACAAAATATTAACCAAATACTGAACTAAAGAACTTTTAAAAATGCAAAAAAATACGAACAATAATAACTAACTCAGAATAGATCAAAATCAAACATTATACGCTTACACTTCTACTAAAATATACTACCAATATTGCTTCATGGATATTACGCTGGTAGCACTGATCATTTTAATCTATATTCTGATAGATAGTTGGCGCTGAATAGCAAGAAGTTAAAACGTAATTACCAGTTGCCACCCTGTGGGGCACTGGCAAGTCACTAACAAGCGACGCGCGGATCGAAAATCACTATGATCGATTAAAAAAATTATAAATATAATTGATAAAAACGATAGAGTAGAGTAGTTTCCAAAATGATATTATTTTTAGAAACATAGGAGTATTAGTACTTGTTTAAAATCAAATTTGGCTTGTAAAAAAACTACAAATCGAACCTAGTTAGGTATTTTTTTCTATCGAGAAATTTTTATTGTATCGTGTATTAAACGGGTACATGGTAAGGAGAAAGAATGTATCAAAAATATTTATTTATTTCTGATTCTAAATCTAAACTTTTGCCTAGCAAAAGCCAATTGTAAAACAGGCAAAAACGGAAACACCCAGCCTTAAGCCTTACATTAAGCACAAGCAACGACGGCGCGCCTTTTATTTCAACTGGCAATGAATTCCACAAACGAGCGGCCTGGACAGTGTAGGATTTGTCGAGGTTTGTGGAATCAAATGCGTTATCTGAAATATTGTATTTTCTACTAGCTTCTGTCCGCGAGGAAGCCGTAAGACACAAAAAACACTAAATTAACAGCCACATTAATATAAAACTTTCCTGTATACTATGTTTGTAGTTTTGGTCTTAGCACACAAAATATGAATAGAATCAGGTCAGGACTGGTAAGTGGGAGCAAGCGACGTACAGCATTGCGATTCTGTCAAAAACAAAATCAAAAGTCATTTATTCAAATTAGGCTGAGAATCAGCACTTTTTGAACGTCAAAATCACATAAGACAGTCCCCCCAAAACGCCCACCCTTCACCACTTCCTAGTGCTTTAGCTGGGAACCATCTCACCGTGAAAACTTAGGTGAAGTGCGCGTGGAGTGAGCTGTCAGTGTCATCCCACTGATGCTAGGGATTGACCAAGCATTACACTTACAATCATAATCGAGATTTTAATAATATTTTTTATCCAAATTGTATTGATCATTTTATAATATTTCAAAGCTACTATGTAGCTAAGTGGCTAAACTAAACTATTTTGATGGTTTTGAAATAAAATAGCAAAACAGGAATTCAGTTAGAAAGTCAATGCTGTTTTTTTTATGTGTTTGCCTTAGGCGCGAGGGCGTCACAGTCGGAACTGTAAATAAAATATAAAACATACAAGTTGAAGACCGCTACAAAAAAAGAAACGCGTAAGTATCGACATTGTTTGTAATTATGAACGAAGCAGGTTCGATCATTTTTCCATTCATACAAGGAGTAACTTTGTCGACTTATGCAGAAAAGCATAACAATTAAGAGTATGTAGGATATAAGAGCGAGCAAAGCGAGCTTGATAATGTAAGCACCCCGCCTAGGGCCGATTAGATTTTCGGAAATAGGAGTTTCGGTACTTTTTGAACAATCCACAAAAGCTCTAGAACTGAGAGGAAAATTTCAGGACCTCGCCTCGAATACCTACGTTAAGTGCATTCTATGAGGCGTTTTCGCATATTTTTTTAGTTCCGAATGTTTTACACCTATATTTAATTTTGAAACCAGGAGAGTGCAAGTGCGCCGTCTTGCACCCCGCTCCCGGCGCCCATGTTAAATGATTATGTAAACGCAATCCCATGACCCAATCGCGACTGTGGCTCGAGTCGAGTAAAGACTGTGCTACGTTGTTCAGGCTTGTTACTAACCCAAATCTATACCGACACTTGCGAATCGCGCTTACTTCACCTCGCCGGAAGTTTTAAGATTCGGGTGATGTGATCACGATCACGCCGCGCTTGCGCGTTAGGCACTGGCAATATCACATGGAGTTTTTTACTTACTTACAACGTAGGTAGGTACCTACTTATTTACCAACGGCCAATAGATAGAAGTCTACTTAACGGCTCGTTGCCAATAATAAAAGAATATCCATCAGATTATCATCGTCAATACTCAAATTTAATAGCTAAACAGAGACTCCCGCAGCGCCGACACGGGCTCACTTGACTTCGCTGGCGTGATGTTGCCGTGGCAACGAGTATAGCGTGGCCGTGATGTGATCACGCCGCGCAAGCGCGTTAGACGCTATCTTCGCTGGCGTGATGTTGCCGTGGCAACGAGAATAGCGTCTTCGTGATGTGATCACGCCGCGCAAGCGCGTTAGACGCTGTCATTAGTAGGTAGACGTACCACGAGTTTTTTTTTCGTTATTGCAATGACAACCACGTCCTTAAGTCTGTTCGTATTCGAATTCCGAGACAATAATTAGTACCTACCTATTTATTTCAATGCTTTTAGATTGTCAATTCCAATCATTTTTTGAATGTCAGTATTATTTATTATGTACATACCTAAATTTTGTTTTCAACAAATGGATATTACTTGAGAGGTGAGATTGAATAACTTCGAAGAAAGTATTCAGTGATTGGTGTATTGTTCGTTTACATAATATTACATATACACGTAAATAGCACATGTATCCCTTCATCTAGATCAGGGATGCACAGACTTATTAAGACTAGGGGCCACTCAGGCAAATTATGAACTGATGGCGGGCCGCCAGAAGTATAGGTACTTAATTAAAGACAATAAAGAATTGATAATAATGTATTGAAATTGAAAAAGATTTATTAATTTGAAGCGTAGCACTGCATAATGCTTACAATCTTTTTTATATTTGGCTCAAATTTACTTGTAGCAACACGTAAAACTGCTGCCAAACTTCTGTTTGCAAGGCGGTTTCGATTTTTTGTTTTATTATTATTTAGTATTGAAAAGCTTTGTTCACATATATAGGTAGAACCAAATAAGCTGGCACATTTCAGAGCGTTTATGCGCAACTCTTTGTACGTACTTTTATCAAAGCAGCGGTAAAAGTTCAACAATCTCCTTCGTTGAATTTGTTGCGTAAATCTTTTGTCGTTTTGAATGTCGATAATTTCTACATGCATTGACTCTGGCGCATTTTCAACTGAAATCGTGAAAGGATTGGTGATTTTTACTTACTTTACAAGAACAGAGCTTTTACTTTTTTAAACTCCGAAAATCTGTCTTGAAAAGATTGAATCAAAATATCTAGCTTTTCTACATAACTGAAACTAATCGCAGTTTTGTTGAATTTTTCAGCCATTTTCTTATAATTCGGAAAATGATTGTAATTTCCAGAATTCAATTGCGATCTGAAAAGTGTCAGCTTGCATTGAAAGGATGATACATGAGCGTAGAGCTGGGATATCAGTTGATTTTTACCTTGAAGCCGTGTGTTCAAGACATTCAAATGATTTGTAATGTCAACTAAAAAAGCCAAATCACACAACCAATCAGGATTTTTAAGTTCCGGGACATCCCTTTGCTTTTCCGCCAGAAAAATTCAATTTTTTTCTATTAAATTTAGAAATCGTGATTGAGTCCTCGTGATTTTATGAAATTTACAGTCGAAACTACCACTTTTATGACATTTTGAAATTCAATTTTTTTAGAACAGAGGGCTTCTTGGTATATAATGCAGTGAAACTGCATGAAATCTGCAGCGTTTAGTCCTTGTAAACAAACTGGAAAAGATTGGTATTCGGGGAATAGCTCTTGACCTTTTAAAGGACTACCTTTCAAACAGGACACAAAGAGTGAAGATTGGCCAGCATATCAGTGGCTACGCGGCTGTATTGTACGGAGTCCCTCAGGGGAGTGTATTGGGTCCAACCCTTTTTTTAATATTATAAATGACCTCTGTAGTATGATTATACCCAATGCTAAAGTTTTCTCCTACGCCGATGATACAGCCGTTGTCTTCTATGGGAGCTCTTGGCACGATGTCAAGCATCATGCTGAGACAGATATTTCTCGTGTCGCTGATTGGCTAAAATTCAACCTCCTAACGCTAAATGCCTCCAAAACTAATTTCATATGTTTCAGCATTTCTAAGCGTAATGAACCAACTGATCATTTTAGTATCGTTATACATACATGTAAGGGTGAATACGGTAATTGTAACTGCCCAAGTATTCGAAAAGTTACCGAAATTAAGTATTTGGGTGTAGTAGTGGATAATAGGCTATCCTGGTACGCTCGTGTAGAACAAGTTACCGCCAGAATTAGAAAGTTAAGTTGGTTGTTCAAAACCCTAAGACATGTTGCACCAATGGTAAAAGCGAACAACAAATGCCCGTCTAACAATTTACTCACACAAGTTTACCTTGTACTTGTACAATCTGTGCTCGGATACTGTATTCCGGTTTGGGTAGGTACAGCAAAGACCAAATTGATACAATTAGAACGAGCACAACGCGCACTCCTAAAGATTATGCATTTTAAAAGACTTAGATTCCCTACTGTAGACCTTTATCACATTAGTGATGTACTCTCTGTCAGAAAGCTGTACATAGTCCAAACAATATTAAAAAAGCATAAGTCTTTGCCCCTTAATGTGGGTATTACCTCGAAAAGAAGGAAGTTCAGCATAGCAGATATACCTTCAACTAAGACCAAATTTGCATGTAATCAATATCGTAAACGATCAGCTCAATTGTATAATAGAATAAATAAAAAGATAAATATACACTCGAAAAATAAATATGACTGTAAAGAAACACTAGTTAAGTGGATAAAACCACTTACGTATGAAGACACAGAAGCATTGTTATAACACGGAATTATTCACATACTCACAGACACACACACCCACTTACTCTGACAGACACGCTCATCCACACATACACACACACACACACAACACACACACGCACACTCACAATCTTTAAGTATACTGTTTGATTATTTTTTATTTTTTTATTTCTTGTTTTTGTTAGCCTAGACTTAATATTCTTTTACATTTTAAAAATATTGTGTTAATTATCACGCTATACAAAATAGGGAGGGGCGGAGTCTTCTACTACAGGCATTATTTGTCTAAAAGAAGATTCCGAACACAACAATTTGTAAACCAATTATTTGACACAATATTTTTTTTTTTTTAATTTATTTATTTATTTATGTTTTTTTCTTGCAGATGCTTTTTCAGCAAAGTAACTAGCCCAGATTGTCTGGGCTAGTTACTTTGCTGAAAAAGCATCTGCAAGAAAAAAACATAAATAAATAAATAAATTAAAAAAAAAAAATATTGTGTCAAATAATTGGTTTCGGGGGTTTGGGTTATCTTCTTTTCTTTTCTTTTTGGTGTCAATGACACCAATCATCGAAGGAGCACCGTCAGTCGCAACTCCCGATAATTTTGATAAGTCCAAATCAGTTTTTGAACACTCATCCAAAAGTACATGTATATCAACTCCTCTGGTTTGACCTTTCAATGAACACATTCCTAATAACTCTTCTAAGACTTAAAAATCTTGAGTAACACCTCGTATGAATATGAGAAGTTGAGCCGTGGAACAGAATATCAGTGAATTCGTCGAGTGCTAATGAAAAAAATTCAATGATCTTAGTTTTTTCATTTAATTGTTTCGCAATATTACCTGACAAAGACATAATTCGTCTTTGGATAGTCATACGATTCAGTTGAATTTTCTCAAACTTTTTTGCTGCTTCTGGACACATTTTCTTAGCGGCAATTTCTATGCATTCTTTTACAAAATCCCCATCATTGAAGGGGTGACTTCGCTTTGCTATCATTCGGGAAATTTCATAACTAACTTCTGTAGCTGTTTCTGAATCTTGAATGGGTTTTGTAAACATAGCTTGCTGACCAATAAGCTCCCGTTTTAAAGACAACATTTTTTGCTTTCTTAATTCGCCTGTAAACTTGGTAAAAGTAGGATGCTGCGTTTCATAGTGCCTTTTTACATTATATTCCTTTGCAATCGCAACAGAATTCTTGCAAATTAAACAAACGACTTTGTTATGCGACCATACATAAAAGTATTTCTCAGTCCAAATTTCTTGAAACTGCCGATTTTCATCTTTAACCTTACGTTTTTTACTAGGCCCTGGCTTGTCCATGTTGCGTTCTAATCCTGGCCAGGATTAACACAGCACCTAAAAACAATTACAGTACCTACTTAAATTACCCATCCTTTTTTAAATTACCAAAAATAATTGATTAAATATGTAGGGAAACACTTATTAATAACAGAGTTTTACTTACGATTTCACAACACAATAATATACACGGCACTTGACAGGAAATCTACGTTGAATGTGGATCAAAATATAATATATGACACCGGCTAGTCGAGTTAAAATCTACACTAGAACTATTGACACTTCAATCAAATTAAAACCGAACTGTCGGTCGCTGCGGTTAGCGTGGCTTTTATACCTCGCGTATAGAGTCGAAAACTGACTGGAGAAATCTCGAAACCAACTCTGGAAGCTTCGTATATCTACCTACGCGAGCAATCGGGAATTCGGGACTATTGCTATCTCGCTTGCTCTAACAATATAACCCGTGGATAAGCCGCCATCGCGCTGCCGTCGTCACCGCGCCGCCGGCCGCGGCGCTTCTTCAAGAAAACGAATTTAACCGAGATCGGCACGAACATTACCGACCGCTGTTACCGACGCATGCACGGCGCACCGATAAGCGCACTTAAGAGCGCGCGCGCGAGATTCAAATTACTTTTCGAACTTATTTTTTTTGGTTTTATTCTGGAATAGAATTCAATATTTTTCGAATGTACGAGAGTATTATTTTTGCTGTCGGCGGGCCACCAGTATTCGACCGGCGCGGGCCGTGGTCTATGCATCCCTGCTCTATATGGAAGCTTACTTATTCATGGTATTATAATCCTTTTTTGTATTCGAGGATTCCGAGAGAAGTCACCCGTATCTTTTTGCAACTTAGTTAATACTCATCATTTCTTCCGCTTTAGATCATCAAAGAGTGAATGTCGTTAAAACTTTGTGTATAACTTTTAATGATAACGATGTAATAACAGTCAACAACAATATCATCTTTCGTATTTTATAGTAATTTTATTTTACAGCAGTTTTTATTAGCAAATATTACTTTGTTTATATCATTGGTTTGTTAGTCTGTAAGGCTTCTTTAAAATAAAATAAATAAATTAATAAATTAATTTTAAATCTCTCCAATAAAAGCATGCTAAAATAAAAAGATGCAAAAAATATTCCTTTATAATCCCCACATTCGAACGTTCAAGTGTACTCGTTTGATATTATAATAAGGAGTTTCCAAGAACTCGGCCTCGCTACAAATCGGCAAGAGGTTTATTCCCCTCGTATTTCCGTGTATGGATTACCAGGTATTCATATAGACGCAGCGGTTTATGCTGAAAAGTGGTAATTCAAAGTTATTCGTTCTATAACGTCATTTCATGTCTGGGACTGGCGAATATAATAGTCCTCAGTCGTGGATATGAGTTTTTTTTAAATATTAAAATGGTTCTGAAAACTCATTACATTACTTATACAACAGTAATCCCTGTTCTCATTCAATTAACTCCGGATCCAACATATTATTCCGTATCCTTATTCTGAGAGATTTTAAGACGAGAGTCGTTTCGTGCTCCGTCGCAGTGTAAGGACACGACATAATAAACATTAGCTCTCATTATTCGTCGCGAACAATGCGTCTCAGAGCTCATAATTTTTCCTTTGTGATATAACAGGAGCGTCATTTATCCGTCTCGTCCGTGGAACGTACTTTATTAAACATGTCGTAGATATAAGCCACAGATGATAATATTGTGTATTAAATCTATTATACACCAGTGGATATTGCGGTCCAGTATAATGGGTAGATTATCACAGTAATACCCACAAAGGATCTCCAGGAGAATTAAGGGGAGCTTTCATGTTATTATTTGTACAAAAAATGCTATTTTGGGACAGGAGAATCTTTATTTTAGGTTTAGATTATTAGCAAATGAAAGAGAGAAAGAGTCTGAATTATTCATTGAAACATTCTTGTTCACTTCTTTTTAGCGTGTCGATGGCAAAAATAACACGAAATAATACATAAAGTATTTTAAATTTGTTTGGCCCAAAATTCAGCAACGCGAATACCGTTCTCTGACGCCACCGCGATGTAAAGATATCATGGCTGCGTCAGTTAACGGTATTCGCGTGTGCAAATCATGACATAATCCGTGCGCCAAGATGGGAGGTGAGCCATTTTCTGTGGAGAGACGCCGCGCCACATACACACCGTAGGTCTGAGCCATCCATGAACCAAGGAACGCGCCCACACCGCATGGTGGGCTGAAAATGAAGTTCCATAGACTTAGCGTCGCTCATAAATCAAGTATCTAATTTTGAAAAAAAGCGATGCCTGCGTATTTCTTTACTTAATAGCAATATTTTATGTAATAAAACTTTTTTTGATAAAGCTTTTATTTAACAAGTTATCTGCGATTTAATATTTTTTTGTATGGAGCTGAACCGTTTCTTTTTATTTTATACCATAATCCTAAGCTTTCGTATCTTAGAATAAAAATAAAAATAAAATATCGTCTGACATTGCACACAACACCATCTAGTTCCAAGTTAAGCACTTAATTAAGGCTTGTGTTATGGATACCAGATGGTTGATACACTACTTAAATACATTTTTTTTTCGTAAATACATACATATTATAAATATACATCCATGACTCGGGTACAAATGTCCATATTCATCATACAAACATTTGCCCCTACCGGGATTCGAACCCAGGACCATTTGGTTTCGCTGACTACACTTAGCCACTGTAGCCACTACACCAAACGTGTCGTCAGAATGCATCATAATTATGTATATTATAAGCTATATTATACAGGGTAACAACTGTCATACATTTTAATTTCTTGCTATTCAGCGCCATCTATCTACCAGAACATAAATTAAAAATGAACAGCGCTGCAAGCGTATATCCATGAAGCAAATGGTAGTATATATTACTAGAAGCGTAAGCGTATTATCATTGATGTTGATCTATTCTGAGTTAGTTATTATATTTCATATTTTGTTTTGCATTTTTAAAAGTTTTCCATTATTAGTATTTGGTTAATAGTTTGTATATACAGGGTGGCAGGGAAACGCTTCCGAAAACGAAGACAGGTGATAGGGCTAGTGATTCTCGATACGATACCATAAAAAAAAACAGTTTTTTTTTTTACAATTTTACTCATTTTTTTTATAGCTTTTTCGTACACTATGCTGTGAGAACAGTTAAATGAAACCATAATTTGCGATTAAACACATTTTTTTTCTTTACAACTCTATCAAGCAATGTATTCATAAATAAATATCAGCTGACAATCGCGCATAACCCCGAGTTCAAAGTGCGCGAGCGCTTGCCGACAGCAGCGCGGCCAACGACCCCTTTGTTCACGCGATTGATGTGCGTCAAAGTTGAAGCAAATATCTTTTCAGTTCACTATTACCTTCTGCGATATCTACTTTCGGATTCCATTCATGCAAGGTTCGTAATGATTTTCCCCTTGAACAGGGTTACAATTTTGATCCGAATGTTCGCAAATTATGCTCACAAATCAGAAAAATCCAGATATTTATGCTTAACCTTGAGATCCATGTCGAATAGAGATAATAAGATACCTACTGTGATTGGGAAAGAGCACTTTCGTTAATTCGTTCAATAAAATTTTGCACAGTAAGAAAATTGAAATGTTTACCTACCTACATCATGGTCAGATTATCTCTAGATCTGGGGTCGATGACTTCATATCGGCAAACTTAACAATAACTATCCAAAATCAAAACAATAATAATACAAAAAATAGCAAAATAACGAGACGCGTATAAGTAACGAAGAGGCTCACCGTACTGAGGCGACGAGTCACGCGACGAGGCTAACATGGGGAGGTGAAGGGGGAAGCGAGATGGACCATTCCAGCGAGGTACAGAGATAATTGTGACCTTCGGTCGAATTCTGATAATCAAGGTAAATGATTACAAAAGTCATTGGTATCTGGCCGAGATTTGAACCCGGGTCGCTTCACTTGACACTGACAGAGAGAACGACGACGACTATTGCGCGGCGCGGCGGCGACCTAGACATCCTTTGTAAAGCGCCGCCAAAATAAAGAAAAATAAACATTACAGAGGCTCCAAATAATTTAAATTAATGGGCCGTGTCGTGCACTTAATAACAGTTTTGTATACAAGTCGTTAATCGATAGTGAATGAAATAAAGTAAAAAATCGCCGACTTTACCTGTGAATGACTAAAAAAATTTCATCACGTGCACCGTTTCAAGCAAATAGCGCGCGTGAATCAATTAAATTTGAACTTTATGTCAATGTAATTACGGGTCATACGACGCGCACTCGTTTATTGCTATAACTGTATCCTTCATTAAGTAGGTATGTAATACCAATCAATTGAAAGTGGATAATTTAATTAATTTAATCTAAAAAAACCCGTTAAAACTAATTTAAAAGTTAGAAAATGAAAACAGCTTGTAATAAAGCATAAGTACAATTTCATATCAATTAAAATTAATTGGTTTCTGGTTATCATTACTTTTCTAACATTTTCTGTAATTTGTTGATCTTTGCACGTGAAAAGACACCGCTATGTGATTCCCCGTCCACGCACACACGCGTGGCGCGCGACGGTACGTTTGTCGGCCGGCGCTGCCGCACGTGGCCAGGCGGCATGTTTGATGTTCTTAGTACTTCTTAGTAATCTAGTTAGTTCCTTTCAGACTCAGTTCGTGAGCGAACGCGCGTTACGTTTAATCGGTCGATAGGTATTGAACCGTATTTAATACTGTTTTGTTAGTTTTAAATTAGTATTTAGTTATTATTGTTACGTTTTTAGTGTTGTTTTATTGTTTTTTAGTTATAGTACAGTTTTGTTGTGTTTAACAATGCCTGATGCATACGTGTACAGTGCTCGTGAATACGGCAACATGTTGATGTGTTTAGGAGAAGCCCGTGGCAATGCTTCTCTTGCGTTGAGAATTTACCGAGACAGATTTCCGAACGTCCGGCATCCGTCTGATTCTCGCATGATAACGGCAGCTTTTCAGCGAGTTTTAGAAAATCGACCGATTGCTCCGATAGCGGCAGGTGGTGGACAACAAGTGAATGTTCAGACAGAGGAGCGTATTTTAAATGTGATTCGCCAAAATCCTCGCCTGGGCACACGAAGTGCAGCGAAATTATTGCGGCGCCGCCGGGGCGAACCGACAGTCTCTCACTGGACAGTTCACAAAGTCTTGCGCCGGAACAGAATGCGGCCCTACAAAATACACAAAGTGCAAGCTTTACTACCTAACGATCACGTTCGTCGTCGTGCGTATTGTCGTTGGCTGCTAGATCAACAACAACGTGCGCCTGGCTTTATTGAGCACATTATCTGGACGGACGAGTCCACTTTCACGAGGAACGGGATGTGAAACAGGAGGAATGCTCATGTATGGTCAGACGTGAACCCGTCCGCCACTCAAGAAACCGGCCATCAGACCCGATGGTCCGTCAACGTATGGGCTGGTGTTTTTAATGGACGAATTCTAGGACCAGTGTTTCTACCGCAGCGCCTCAATGGATCAGAATATCTTATTTTTTTAAACGAACATTTAGATGGTATGCTAGATAATGTATCGTTGGCTGAATTTCGTCGAGCATGGTTCCAGCACGATGGTGCTCCACCGCATGTTACGCGCCCTGTCCGCGAGCGTCTCACTGAGCTATTTAATGACCGCTGGATCGGAAGAATGGGGCCGCACGCCTGGCCGGCTCGTTCACCTGACCTAACACCTTTGGACTTCTTTTTGTGGGGTTATGTGAAAGAAAGAGTTTTTAATCGGGAATGTGACAGTGCTGATGAAATGCGGGGCAGAATAGTGAGTGTTTTCGATAGACTTCGTGCAGAATGTGTTGAGGATCCTACACTATTGCCTCGTGTTCACGGGTCGACACAACGACGGGCCCGACTTTGTATTGAAAGGGATGGAGCGCAGTTCGAGCCAAACCTCATAAGGTCGCAAAGGATTTAGACAGGTACGTAAAATGCCTCTGTCAGCTTTAATGTTTAACAGTGGGCTACGAATAATGCGATTAAAATTCATAATTTTGTGAAGTGTTGTAAAGGTAGGCATTTTGAAAGTGATGTTTGTAAATTCCGTATAAATCCCGTGACTCGGCCGTACGGAGCGCTCGGCGCCCGAAACACGCGGACGCAAGGTGGCGCGTATGTTGCGTTGCGTGTCAGTGACCTCACGTTTTGGACGGTTTCCATTGCGTGTTTACGAAATATGAAGTCTTGAAAATAACCAATTTAAAGTGAAAGGTTATTGGTATCCGTTTGCATTTAGGTAGTATATAATCTACGTTCTGGCTTCGGAAGCGTTCCCCTTACACCCTGTATTGTTAAAAAAATAAACTATACTATAGTATGTAGTTTAATATACAGGGTGGAAACTTTCAGCGGGGCAGTAAGAGGAAGTACCTTATCCGTTGCAGCTACACGAAAATGGTCTTAGGAGACTATCCATAATTTTTTTATGGAATTTTGATCCCCATTCACAGATTTTCAAAGAAAAATACAGTTAGCAAGAAAATAGCCATTTTACACAAAAACATTTTTTGATGCCAATCGATCTTGTTTCTAAGACTGATCAAAAATTTCTATGGGACCAACCATCGTTGGAGTACTCAAAAAGTCACAAATTGCAAAAAACTTTTCCCATACATTTTGTATGAAAATTTTACGCAAAAGCTTTTTTTAGTGACGGTTGAGATCTTTTTGTTGACTGAATAAAAAGATAAGTTTAAAAACAATTCAAATTTTGAACTCGTACAGAAACGAATCAATTTAAGCATTCGCTAAAATGGCGGTCACTTCGAGCATTTGATATCGTAGGGCAAGAAACAGCAAGATTTTAAATAAGAATAACATCATCAAGTTATGTTAGTTAATAAAAAAAGAAAATTAATACGCCTTATTTTTGATATGTGTAAAATTCTACGTGATCATTTGTCCTTTATTTTATTTTTTGTATTTATGTTACACAAATTATTTACAAAATGTACGGGAAAAGTTTTTTGCGATTTGTGACTTTTTGAGTACTTCAACGATGCTTAGTCCCATGAAAGTTTTTGATCAGTATTAGAAACATGATCGATTGGCATCAAAAAATGTTTTTGTGTAAATTGGCTATTTTCTTGACAACTGTAATTTTTTTTGAAAATCTGTGAATGGGGATCAAAATTCCATAAAAAATTATGGATAGTCTCCTAAGGGCCGTAAGATCAAAAGCAGTTTAAACTAAGGATAACGGAATCTACGATCAAATATAATCGATGGTTTAATCTACTGTCCTAATATTGAATGGAAATTATGAACAGATTAGTTAAACTTCGATTAGTCTTTTACACATGGCAACATTCTCTAGTTTATTCGAAGTTCATTCATCCGTTCATTAAAATACTGGCAAGAAACAGCTCCATTTGACATTGACACTGATATTTGACGTTTCTGTGTGGTATTTAATTTCTGAAAATTAATGTTTGTTGTGTCGGGTTTGAGTTTGTTTGCTGTGTTGTTACAAGTTTTTATTAAAATGAGTGATACTGTGCCAAAAAGGGTGCCAAACTTTTCGTCTTCCGAGACAGAACTATTAACGACATTAGTCAAAAGATACGCTAATGTCTTAGAACATAAAACTGTTAATATTTTCCATTCTATTAACCACAAAACAAAACTTCAATGAACAGTTAAGTAAAAATGTTTGAAACCGGCATGTTCGTAGTTTTTTTTAAACATCGTCACGACAAACTATGCCATCTGGTCTGTTCATGGTCAGTTTAATCTATACAAAAGAGTTTAACCGACCCCTTGGGCTAGTTTAAACTAATCGATGGTTTAAACTGCCAATAGTCGATCAACTACCATTGATCTTATGAAATAATCGATGCTCAGAGATTAAACTCTCTTCCGTGGTTTAAACTACGATTGATCTTACGGCCCTAAGACCATTTTCGTGTAGCTGCAACGGATAAGGTACTTCCTCTTAGGCACCTGTCTCACCGGCAACGATTAACGAGTAACGAGTAGAGCTAGAACTAGAAACGAATTAGCGAGACGCGGGGAGCGAGTGCGTAGTTCCGATATTTGTGTAGCTCGGCTATAAGCGAGTGTGCGAGTGAGGCGGGCGATTACTCGCATCACTCGCTCGCGGCAGTGTAACGTGTACTTTCAGATACGCACTGTAGAGAAATGACCACTGGTTGCTCTCTCGGCGTGAGTTCTAATCGCTTGGCGAGTATCGCCGAGCGAGTGTTATCTTTCATAGCTCTTGTCGCTCAGCGACAAACTAGTGAAGCGAATGCTCGCCGGCAGTGTGAACAGTCAGCGATCAACTGTTTGTATATGCATCTCTTTTGTTCACAAGGAAAGTATATCTATTGTACGTTTCTTGAGCGAGTAAATAGCCGATAGTTAGTCGTTTTCTCGTCGTTGGTGGGACAACTGCCTTACTGCCCCGCTGAAAGTTTCCACCCTGTATATAGTATGTAGTGTAGTATAGTAGAATTCACAAATATTAAATGTCTTTACAGGCCACAGGCTGATATTGACGTTAATCATTAATGACATTTCATTGCAAAAATGTCTGTTGTTGTGCATAATTTTGTAATTATTTCGTTTGCTTCCCGGTATTGAGTGTAATTTACGTCAAGTTGAGCGCCCTGTGCTCATCTGTGATTTAATCGAACATAATTGCAGTTTGGATCATATTATATAAATGTTTGTGAACATCAAAAATTGGAATTTGTTTTATTACCCTCGAAACAACAAGTTTGGTTTACCTAATATCGAATTAGATATACCGAGAATAATGCCACCAAAACTGAGCCACCAAAATTGGAACCAGGCATAAAAAAAATCTTTAAAAATAGGGGTCTTAAGTTACAATTAAATTAATATCACTGATTTATGTCTTACCCAAATCACTACCTATGACGTGTAGCTTACTGTTAAAACACCTTAAAATCAACAGCAAATCAATCCACCAAAAATTGAACAATTCTTGTCCCCCATGCCACCCAAGATGATACAATACGTTTTTGGCGGAAAATCACAGCACTAATCACAGACCTGTTATGCGCAAGTGGCGCGCACGTCTAAGAGATGCGAATTATGAAAACGCGATTGATCGCACACGCACGAAACTTCATGTTATAGTAAGTTGAAAAAGTGCCACCAAAATTTGGATTTTTTCTTGGACAAACTTTGATCGAGTATCCTGTGCTTTTAAATTAGATTTTCTAATATGGTTTAATTGTTTTTAGATAATGTGTCTTATGCATATACTAACGAATTTGTTTATTTTTTTTCGTACCTTAAATTATTACTTTGGTGAATGCAATTATATCAAAAAATGGAGCTGGGACAAGCCACCAAACTTGAATTTAAAGGCTATTTTTTTTTTCGCTGATTTTATATAAACACTTATTAAAAAAAAAGTGTCCCTTATTGAACCAAGTTACGTAGTTCACTATAAAAAAAATGAGAAACATCCTATCATTTTTAACACCTCAATTCTCAACGTGGACACGTAAAATTTGCCGCGGGGATATTCACCCATATAGAATACCAGTCTATATTATTCTACTTGGTACATTAAAGCTCTAACGTACTACGACGGTAGGTATATCAAATTGACGAAAGAATAGTGTATGTCCTGGTAACTAGATGGCGCTGCCTAAGTAATGCATAAGTTGCCATCTCTATCGGTGTGGCTCGCTGTCAATTTAAAAATAAAATAAAAATAGCAATCAAAGTCAAAGTTCATTGGAATCCGTTTAATAGTGATCATAGTGGCAATCAGCATAACATACATTATAGTGAACAATAAATAGTGCGTTTAAGGGCTGTAAAATCACAAAAACATTACACCCGAAATTTACGACCAAAAGTTACCCGCTAATAACAACACAATATAGTCGGTAACGTCGCCTTGACAACAGAGCCATCAGTCTTGGTAGCAGCAAATTACCTATCGACCCGTGACGGGTTTCGTTACTGCCGCCATCTAGCAAACATCCTCGTAACCATCTGCTGAGCAAGTTCACAAGACGTCGATAACCATGCCGGGCATCAAATGTGGAGGTTGTGGTCGATTTATATCTACGCTAAAGAGCGCTAGGTGTGGCAAGTGCCAGGTGCTATATCACAGAGTGTGTGTGGGTGTCCCTACGAAGGCCAACATAACAACTAACTGGCGTTATCCAGAATGCAAAAAAATATTGATCAAAACAATAGAACCGAAACTCCTGTAAGAGGTCCCACACAAAGCCCCCCACTAATAACACAGGACTACAAGTGTTGGGTATCTTGAAGGGTGCTTCTTCAATGAAACGAAATATTGGTACTATTACCAAACTTGGTGTATTCCTTGCATTACAGAATTTAGCTTATTTTAAATGTATAGGAAATTATAATTTTTATGACGTGCGCACTCCGCGGCGGTCTAGATGGTCTCTGAGGTCAAGCGAGTCGTTGGCAAGGCGCTCGCTGCCCTGCTCCCACGGCGTTCATTTTGTAGCGGCGCGCGGCGGCAACAATCTCCCGGCCCTTGAAGGCTTAAGGGGCTTCAAGCATTTCAGTGTCCTCTCCCAGAAGAGGACACAGTCTGGTGATTGCGCAGCGAATGATTCCCTTAGTGGTTTCCACGTCCGCAACCCTGCTGCAGCCGTCTGTTCCATGATAGAATTGCTCGATCTTACCAGGCGGCCATTTGAGTGTTGGACTGTGCTCTTCCTTAATCAGCACTAGTTGTCCTGGTTGCATGTTAGGCCTTTTTGTAAGCCATTTTGTGCGCTGCTGAAGTTCGCAAATGTATTCACGGCTCCACCGTGACCAAAAGTGCTGACGCATTTGCTCTATTTTGGCGTAGCGATGCAGTAGGTGGGTCTTGACTTCCCGTAAGTCTTCCGATGAGGAAGTGCTCTGGGGACAATGGGGACAGGTCGTGAGGATCGGATGACATTGGATAGAGAGGTCGAGAATTTAATATCGCCTCGACCTGGACAAACACAGTAGCAAGTTCTTCAGCAGCTAAGTGTATATTTCCCACAATGCGTTTAATGTGAAACTTAGCTGATTTTATAGCGGTCTCATAAAGCCCACCGTAGTTTGGTGAGTAAGCGGGTGAGAATCTGAATTGTATACCTTCACTAGAAAAATTGTCTGATACAGAATCACTTAATTCGGTAAGCACTTTTCCTAACTCTTTACTAGTGTCCCTACAAAGTTTCTTTCATTATCGGAAAAAATCTCGAGAGGTTTTCCTCTACTTTAAATAAATCGTCTAAATGCTAGAATGAAACTTTCAGTGCTTAAATCACCCGCAAGTTCTAAATGCGCCGCCAAATCTACGATTAAAGATCTACAAATAGCACAAAATAAAATAATCAAACTTCTCTTCAACTACGATTATCACACACCTACATCCGAATTATACAAACACACCAAACTAATGAGCATTCATCAACTTTACACATTCAACTCCTGCATTCTCATTAGAAAAATTCTTAACAAAACCATACACACACAACTATCCTTTAACATAAAAACATCCAAACACAGCCAAAGAAACCCCAACCAAATACAGACACGCCCCCCGCGGACGCAATACGGCAGAAAAAATATAAAATACGAAGGTGTACAACTTTATAACAATCTACCGACAGATATTAGGAGCACATCCTCTTTTAACATATTTAAAACCAAACTCAAACTGTACGTCACTAATAACATCAAACTTTTATGATTAGGACTTCGCTAGTCTTGCACACAAAATGCGACATCGTACCTACCTACATTAATTAAGAAAAAAAACAAAATTACTAGCTACTGGACTACACTTACCTTATTTATGTATTTATTCGCTAAGTGAACAATGTACGTTCTTTTAGAATAAATAAAGAATCTATAAACCTAAATGAACTGCCTTTGTTTTAAAACAAATGAATAAACATAAATAAGCTTTAAGCAACCTTGCACCGTGGCCCTTTTTATTTATACATGTGAGAACGATGTAGAAACACGTGCACGTTAAAAGCGTCCGTAATAAAAAGATAAAAACAATTATGGAATTAAAATAAGCCGTGGCAGCTAAGAAATGACCAGTGCCTACTGACGGCGCCCGTTCACGAACATGACGTATGGATCAGCACCATTCAGCTCAACCATTTTGAAGGGAACTCAATGATCCAATACACACGCCACCACCAGCGACACATTTGAGTGAGCATGACATACTCTCAGCCGCCAGGGCACATTCAAGTCAATGAAAGACGAACCCAGTAACCTTTATAGTGGGTACATAGTGCTCACACATGTGCTATGCAATTATACAATACTAAGAGATTGAATTTATACAATGCAAAGATAGGTTGTACAATCTTCATCAGGTCCAACATTATTTTCGAATATATGGGTAAATGTAGGCTTACAATGAAAATGTGATAATTTACCTTAGGGAGCCTTGTCGGTATTGCATTATCGTGAAGTCTCACTATATCAAGACTTCTATTAATACAAGACTCTTCAAAATGTAGTGAACAAACAAATACTTTTTCCTGGCTGGAGTCGATATTTTCTTGACCCAATGATTCAAGCCACTTACTTTTAAGTTTATCATTTTTTGGTAACCTAAAAACACAAACAAAACACGCAAACTAACATAAATGTGTATATTCTTTCATGCTAAATATTCAAACGAAATTTGGTTTTTATCGATGCAAAATCGATTCGTGGTGCAAATTACACAATCACAACACTATATTTGTCAATAAAAATACGTAGTAAACAAAACCAAAATAAGGAAATATATCGTTCGAAAGACTATGAATAGGCAATAATCTATGACCGAACAGTAATAAACATGAATTGAGACTAGAAATTAGTATAAATTTATACTTATAGGAAACTTAATAATTTATGAATTCTTTCGACTTACTTGTGCAGGGATATCAGAGGCGCTTTTTTACTGTAATTCGAGCCACAGCCCCTCACACAACACTTAGGCATGGTTTCCTCTATCACAGACAGCCTCAGTCAAATTTACAGCACTCAAAATGTTCTCAAAATGGAAAAAAACTTAATATTTAGTCGCACGATAACGCCAAATGACACTTCATGTACACTCTGAGAAGTACTCAAAACCAGAAACTAAAATGGCGAACCGGCCGATGGGCAGGGCTTCCGTGACGTCATACTTCAATATTGCAATTTTAGAAAACTGACAAAATACGGTTTTCTCTTTTTGACACTTGCAGAATTGCATAAGTTAGAAAGAAACATGTATTTTTTTTTATTTCTGTATAGAATCGTATGATATTTCCATAATGTATAATTTATATAGATCTTTTAGTTCATGTCCTCTCTTAGTCTTTAGTCATTGGTTGCTCGTGACCAGATGCTGCTTGTGGTGACATGTCATCTTGCTGACTATGGTTTTGTTATTGTTATTAGTAATTTACTGTTTCTTTATTTTACTTCGAAGGTCCTAGTTTATCATTTGTGACTACAAGTTTCAGCTACATATATAAACATAATGCAGCATTGCATATGTAAACGGGCACGCCCTTTATGCCTGGAGGCTTTTATAATGTTGTATTAAGTTCTGTTTACGTTTTTATTATTTATTACTGCTTGAGTATAGTTTCAATATTGGCGTGTGCTAGCTGACATATGGCAAATAATTTTAATGTTTTTGTGTTTCGTAATGTTAATTACTTATTACTGTATAGAATCCAGTTCTTCTAACTGAACAGACAGCAGTGCTGATGGGGAGTTTGTTCCGCTACTTCTTCTTCCCAGCTAAAGCACTAGGAAGTGGTGAAGGGCGGGCGTTTTGGGGGGACTGTCTTATGTGATTTTGACGTTCAAAAAGTGCTGATTCTCAGCCTAGTTTGAATAAATGACTTTAGATTTTTTTGATTCGTCCCTTAATTTCTTCGCAGTTAAGTTCAGTTTATGCGACTACCCAAATGTCCTTTCTTTGGTATTGTTCGTTGAATCGTTGAGTTCCATATGTTCTGAGTTAAGCAGCACGATTACTAAGAAAGCGTGCACTGACTAGACAGGTTCACTCAATCTGTGTGGTTCTTTCCTCAAAAGATTATTTTAGACACCAATCTACATGGTCTTCACGTGATCTGACCAAGTTTTATGTGTGTGTGTGTTTAGACTTTAAAAGAGGCTGTGCCCTCTGAAGTTTGTTTCGGCTATCTTCACAGAGTAGTCAGATAGGAAACGCCTACCTCATCTAGTTTAAAATAATTAATTGACGTGAAAAAATGTTTGTATGAACCTACTTACAAAAATAAATCATTTATCATTATCATAACTCTTGATGAATTTTTTTGCGTCAGAATAGCGTGGCAATTTTATTACCCGATCACCATGGAGCACTATTTAATGTATGAATATTAATGTACAAGAGTAATAACCCTTCTAACAGCTACAATATCAAAGCGAGTTGAAAACTTCTGCAACAAGCCGTGAGTAATTCCCTTGAAACTCGTTAACAACTAAAATTAAAAATTCGCGATTAAATCTCGAAGGTCAGGATCTGTGACGTCACAAGTGCCGGCACCAGTACGATCTGAAACTTGGAACACAACCACGCATTATAGAAGCTCCAGTACATACAATTCGGTAACACTTATGAAGTTGAAGGAAAACTATCAGCTTTAAAAGTGTTAATGCAAGTAAATGAGAACCACAATGAAATGAAAACACAAAGGGTGCTCTAGCTTAGCTAGTAAAAAACAAACTTACCATAAACGTCATATGTAATATTTTTCATTTATCTACTACGAGTAAGTATCCTAAGCTAACAAAAACCTAGGTTTTCCATAGCAGATCAAACAAACTAACTACTGTGATATAAGCTATAATTCCATATAAGCGATAGTTCCGTACATGATCTGTGCAAATATTAAAGTGAACTAGCTCAGTCTAACGCGCTCGAATGAAGTAAACCTTCTGTATGAGCCTGTTCTTTGGCAGTAAAGCTGCAACTTTATGGCGTTCAAAGTCCCAAGTTAATAAACAAATTAAACAAGTTAGCAAAGGTCTTTGATAAGGGTTTTTGTGTCATTAACGGCTTACAAAATATATTTTAAACAATGGAGCTATGTTCTGAAATAACATTTATTAATATTGTAGAGATAAATTATTATTTTTCATGTGTGGGCGGATTGTTGCAAAGACACGTTATAAACACCGTTTAATGTAGCACAATGCCTTTGACGTGAAATTAAATAAACGTTTTCATTAAATGAAAAGGCTGCTGTCATGTTGTTTTATTACTTCCGTTGTTGTATTGTTTTGTGAACAAAAAAATCATTCGTTTAATAATGGGTAGGTTTTAATAAGGTCTATTCTGAAAATCTAGTATTCTAAGTAGTGGATCCTCGTGACTCCAGCCAACAGTCACACATAATCTTAATAGTTTCTAGACAGAAATTAAAAACATGGCATGTAAAATCTATCTCCATCATCCATTTTCCAATATTCTGCGAGACACATTTAATGCTATTACAACATTACGTTATAATCTCGTAAGTACAGTTAAGCGGTGCGCGTAGTTAGCGCGCGCAGATTACCGCTGTCGACGCGACGGGTGCGCGGTGGCGGCGCGGCGGCGACCTAATCGGATCGCGTCCGCGCCTGCGAGCGCGGGAGCAAACTCGCACGGTTATATATGAAACTCACTTGTGAAGGATCTCCGGACACTGGGAACCCCGGGGAATCGGCGGTAGTAAAACCACGTCAATCGCGTAACAGATTTATTGAGAGACTGGCTCACACATGCAAGGTTGTACATACCCACTTATTGCTATGAATATACAATATCCAAATACCTACATCACACCTCCACACTTAAACTTCTAGTATATAACTAATATAGGAAGATATAAAACTAAACGTTACCATTAACTAACACAGTAACTTAACCTAATTATAACTAGGCTTTTACTCTATGTACTATAATAATAATAACAATATTTCTTACATCTAATCGAACTCAAATCCATATCTAACCGGTTTCTTGCGAGTACGGATGGGACGGTTCACGGAATCCGGAACGGTCGCGGCCGTCGGCGGTGCTTTACTGCCGACTGGTGGTGACGATGGTGCCCTACGGGTTGGTGAGGTCTTAGTGACTGCTATATCCACCGCGTCACTCACTACTGGGCCGTCGCCCCCGACTTCGCCCCTACTCGTCCCCTCACGAACCCTTGGCTCTGATATACTTGGAGACAGCTGTTGCTGTTGCGGTTCAACGACATCCCCACTGACTTGTCCCTCGGAAATTACGTCTGGGTACATTATACTTGAACGTCGAGTTCTATGCCTAATTTGATCGCTATGCCGTGTGAGAAGTCGACCATCATCGCTGTTTACTACATACCTACGTGAACCTTGTTGGTTTACTACCGTTCCTTTTAACCACTTGTCTTTGCTACCGTAGTTCCTGGCCCATATCGTGTCACCAACGGTGTGTTGCAATGGTTCACTGCCCGAACTCGTCGACTGCTGACGCTGCACCCCTTCCACCCGGTCCTGACGCGCGCGGTCTGCGCGCAAAAGGTCTAACCGGGAACGCAACGGCCTACGTTGCAACAGCATGGCGGGACTTTCCCCTGTAGTGCTTTGAATACTATTTCTATACGCTAGTAGGTATGTCTGTAAAGCTGTGTCGATGTCTACTGCCTCTCGGGCTGCCTTTTTTATTGTTCGCTTACATAATTTGACGGCATTTTCTGCTGCCCCGTTTGAAGCTGGATGATATACTGGGGAATACGACTGCTTAATACCGCTCAATTTTAAGAATTCTCCTAACTCCGTACTAGTAAATGGTGGGCCCTGGTCGGATACCACCTCCAAAGGCAACCCGAATCGCGCAAATAATGACCTCATAACCTTAATGACTGCCGAAGCATTTGTTTTAGTCATTTCAAAAATTTCAATCCACTTTGTACTGGAATCTATAATCACGAAAAACGTTTTTCCCTGGTATGGGCCTAAAAAGTCTACATGTAATCTACTCCACGGCTGGGCTAAATACGGCCAACTACGTGGAGCAGCCTGCGGCGGCGCCGCCGCTGCTTCCATCGCACATGTTTCGCAAGAGCGGCATGTCGATTCGATGTCTGCGTCTATATTGGGCCACCACACAAAACTTCGAGCCATCGACTTGGTCTTAACTATGCCCATGTGGCTAACATGAAGCTCTTTCAGGATTGTGTCCCGAAGCGTTGGTGGTACAACAATTCTATAGCCCCACATAATACAACTCCGTTCCACATATAATTCGTGTCGCCTATTAAAGTACGGTTTCATCAGTTCGTCTGTGCAATGCGACGGCCACCCTGACTGTACGTTCACCATCACTCTACTAAGCAGCTGATCCCGCGCTGTTGCTAGACGTACATCATCATTCGTCACCGGCAAAAAACTTTCCGCAAAATTTAAATAGGTATATTCACGACCGATTTTATTCATATCTGTTGGTTGAGGCAGTCGCGACAATGCGTCGGCACAGTTTTTAGCAGACGCAACATATTCTATATCATACGAATAACCTGTTAATATTATTGCCCACCTTTGTAACCTGGATGCTGCCATAACCGGAATGCCTACTTTATTCCCAAAAATGTATGTTAAGGGTTTGTGGTCTGTTCTTAAAGTAAACTTCCTACCGTACAAGTACTGATGGAATTTTTTAACACCGTATATAATCGCTAATGCCTCCCTGTCTATTTGAGCATACGATCTCTCCGCGGAGTTAAGTGTGCGTGACGCGTATGCGATTGGGCGTTCGCCTTCCGGCGTGATGTGCGAGATGATGGCGCCTATCCCCGTGGCGCTAGCGTCTGTCGTCAGCACAAGCGGTAGCTCCAGGGAGTAATGCACAAGCACTTCACTCGTGCTCAGTGCCCGCTTAACCCGAGCAAAGGCTACCTCACAAGCATCGCTCCATACGTACTCCACCCCGGCACGCAACAAATTATACAATGGTGTAAGGATCGAACTTACATTTTTTATAAACTTACCATAATACATGACCATCCCAATGAAAGCTTTCAACTGGGATACGTTCCTCGGTATCGGAGTTTTAACAATTGCTTCCACTTTATCTTTGCACGTGTGCACACCTTCCTTACTTATTACATACCCTAAATATTCGAGCGATTCCACAAAGAAAGAACATTTTTCTTTGTTTACTTTCAAGCCACTGGACTTCAGGCGTTCAAAAACTTTATGTAGGCTACTTAAGTGTTGGGGTGTGTCCTTTCCTGTTATAATAATATCGTCTAAAAAAACTCCTACGTGTGGTATATCTGCAAACAATTGTTCTAAACATCGTTGAAATATTCCTGGGCTCGACGACAGCCCATACACTAATCGTTTATACATGAAAAGCCCCTTATGTGTGTTAATTACCGCGTATCTCCTAGTATCATCCAGTTCAAACTGAGCGTATGCCTGTGACAAATCGATTTTGCTAAATCTTTCGCCTCCGTGCAACCGAGACAAAAGATCTTCTACCTTAGGTAATGGATAACGGTCGACTTCTAACACTTTATTCAAGGTTAGTTTAAAATCGGCGCAGACTCTAATGGTACCATCTTTCTTGACGACCGGCACGATTGGTGTTGCCCAGTCTGAGTGGCGGACGGGAGTGAGGATGTCGTCGCGCACCAGCTGTTCCAGTGCGCGCTCAACCGGCTCCCGCAGCGCGTACGCCAACGGGCGCGCGCGCAGGTACATCGGCCGCACCCCCTCGCGCACGTGGATGCTCACTTGTCCTCCCGTGAACCGCCCCAGGCCATCCGCAAACACCTCACCGTATCTGGAACTGAATTCCGAGAAATTAAAATCCAAATTCCGATTATTATTGACTTTGTTATAATGCATAGCCGACACCGATATATTTAGCTCTGCTAACCATTGTCTACCTATTAACACGGTATTTCCGTGGTCAATAACATATAAATCCAATATCTTTTCAGTATTATTATATTTAACAACGGGTTTAATAACACCTACAGGCCTAACTAGTTCACCCGTGTAATATCTTAAAACCAACTTAGTGGGTTTAATTCTTAAACTGGAAAACATTTCCTGATATAATTGGTAATGAATGCACGAGATTGCACTCCCCGTGTCACATTCCATTCTTAAGTCACAACCGTGCACACTTACAGAAATCATAATAGGTTCACACTGTCCAAGTGATAAGCGATTAATAGGTACTATTACCTCGTCACTGTCGCTCCCCATCGAGTAAGCGCCACACCTGTCGTCGCTGCCATGCCCGTCTTCTTGTATGTTAATGAAATTATTCTTGGTCAACTTCGGACACATCCTCTTCAAATGTCCCTCCTGGGTACAAATTCTACACACATACAGTTTGAATTTACACGTGTTCGAATTGTGTTTGCCTCCACAGACCTTGCATTCCTCATTTTTAGTGCCCGCTCGAAGTAAGTTGTAACCCGCTCCGCCTATGGTACTTGGACCGCCGCCGCCGGATTGTCGTGAGTCACGCGTCGAGCGAGTGTTTCGCCTCGCGGCCGGCCGATAGCCACCGCCGCCGCTGCCTCCCCACGCCCCGCGCCTTCCTCCGCCGCCGTCATGCCCGATCTTATGAACGGGTATGGACTCCGCATCCGCTGCACTGCCGCCGGTCCTTCTTCTCGTACCGTCTTCCACTATTGCCGCGTTAGTCTCAGCCGCCTCCATCGATAAGGCCAGCTTATACGCCCGGTCAATACTGATGCTGTCGTCTTCAGTAAACAACTTCTGCCGAATGTCATCGTTTACTAAGCCGCACACAAATTGATCTCTCATATTTTCTTTTAAACTGTCCGCCGTAAAAGAACAATCTTTACTCAGTCTTTTAAGCTCCGAGAAGTACGTCGCAATATTTTCACCCGGTTTTTGAATCCGTTGCCGAAATTTGAACCTCTCAGCGAGCATACACGGTTTGGGGTTTAAGTGTCCTTTCATTACCGCTATTAGCTCCGAATAAGTCTTTGTGGATGGTTTAACGGGTGTGCATAAATTAACCATTAACTCATATGCACTATTACCAACGACAGTAATTAAAGTTGCGACTTTTAATTCACTTTTTACACTGTTGGCAATAAAGTATTGATCTAATCGATCCACATACGTGTCCCAATTGTCTTTCGTTAGGTCAAACGCACCGATCTTTCCAACCGCCATTATAAGTCAGTTATTTAACTTTACACCGCCCGTTCGCACGAGAAAAGAAAACACCACCCACACCGCACCTTTAGAGTTTTCTGGTCGCAACATAAAATTTACACGCGTGAAATCACTTAATCGTCGCCACTGAAGGATCTCCGGACACTGGGAACCCCGGGGAATCGGCGGTAGTAAAACCACGTCAATCGCGTAACAGATTTATTGAGAGACTGGCTCACACATGCAAGGTTGTACATACCCACTTATTGCTATGAATATACAATATCCAAATACCTACATCACAACTTGCTTTTAGCAAAGTTTATACATCACGTGTCGTGTCGTGTGATAGACGGCTCTGCCAACGTAAGCTGACAAGTATTTTGAGTTTTGCAGGTCTGTGACAAAATTATGTTTCATGGTTTAAATTTGCCATCGTTCCTCTATCTAGATGAAGGGATACATGTGCTATTTACATGTATATGTAATATTATGTAAACGAACAATACACCAATCACTGAATACTTTCTTCGAAGTTATTCAATCTCACCTCTCAAGTAATATCCATTTGTTGAAAACAAAATTTAGTACATAATAAATAATACTGACATTCAAAAAATGATTGGAATTGACAATCTAAAAGCATTGAAATAAATAGGTAGGTACTAACTATTGTCTCGGAATTCGAATACGAACAGACTTAGGGACGTGGTTGTCATTGCAATAACGAAAAAAAAACTCGTGGTACGTCTACCTACTAATGACAGCTTCTAACGCGCTTGCGCGGCGTGATCACATCACGACGACGCTATTCTCGTTGCCACGGCAACATCACGCCAGCGAAGATAGCGTCTAACGCGCTTGCGCGGCGTAATCACATCACGGCCACGCTATTCTCGTTGCCACGGCAATATCACGCCAGCGAAGTCAAGTGAGCCCGTGTCGGCGCTGCGGGAGTCTCTGTTTAGCTATAAAATTTTAGTATTGACGATGATAATCTGATGGATATTCTTTTATTATTGGCAACGACAGGTTAAGTAGACTTCTATCTATTGGACGTTGGTAAATAAGTAGGTACCTACCTACGTAGTAAGTAAGTAAAAAACTCCATGTGATATTGCCAGTGCCTAACGCGTAAGCGCGGCGTGATCGTGATCACATCACCCGAATCATCTCAAAACTACCGGCGAGGTGAAGTAAGCGCGATTCGCAAGTGTCGGTATAGATTTGGGTTAGTAACAAGCCTGAACAACGTAGCACAGTCTTTACTCGACTCGAGCCACAGTCGCGATTGGGTCATGGGATTGCGTTTACATAATCATTTAACATGGGCGCCGGGAGCGGGGTGCAAGACGGCGCACTTGCACTCTCCTGGCTTCAAAATTAAATATAGGTGTAAAACATTCGGAATTAAAAAAATATGCGAAAACGCCTCATAGAATATATAGCACTTAACGTAGGTATTCGAGGCGAGGTCCTGAAATTTTCCTCTCAATTCTAGAGCTTTTGTGGATTGCTCAACAAAGTACCGAAACTCCTATTTCCGAAAATCTAATCGGCCCTAGGCGGGGTGCTTACATTATCAAGCTCGCTTTGCTCACTCTTATATCCTACATACTCTTAATTGTTATGCTTTTCTGCATAAGTCGACAAAGTTACTCCTTGTATGAATGGAAAAATGATCGAACCTGCTTCGTTCATAATTACAAACAATGTCGATACTTACGCGTTTCTTTTTTTGTAGCGGTCTTCAACTTGTATGTTTTATATTTTATTTTCAGTTCCGTGCGTGACGCACTCGCGCCTAAAGCAAACACAAACAAAAACAGCATTGACTTTCTAACTGAATTTCTGTTTTGCTTTTTTATTTTAAAACCATCAAAATAGTTTTGTTTAGCCACTTAGCTACATACTAGCTTTGAAATAATATAAAATGATCAATACAATTTGGATAAAAAATATTATTAAAATCTCGATTATGATTGTAAGTGTAATGCTTGGTCAATCCCTAGCATCAGTGGGATGACACTGACAGCTCACTCCACGCTCACATCACCTAAGTATTCACGGTGAGATTTTAACACAATCGACCGGCAGTTGTCCGTGTGAGACACTGCTCTTCCTGCAGGGTGAGCACGTGCGTACCCAAGACGTTTGTGAGAAGACAATCATTATAAATTATGTCATGTCTTACAATTTGTCTTAAATGCTAACACGGGTCAACTATGTTACATAATCTAGAGGCGCGACATACCTTTCTTGTTACTGACTTCACAATGTGACACAGTAAATTAAAAAAAATGTTCATGACCTCTGAATATACGACCAAATAAAATAATACGGCTATAAGAGTGCAGTTCATACAGTTAAACTACTTTTTAATTTAATTAATTAATTAATTAATTGATTTTTGACACACGCACGACTTTTGTTTTGTTTGTTAGGTTTGATAAATTTGTGCAATTTTTTTATTACAAGCTTTTATTTAACTTATAATGTTTGTTTGTATGTTAGCTTATTTAGGCCAAATCCTGCAACTGAATTTTTAAACAGATAAATCTGAAATTTCGCTTAGACGTTTAGTTTGGATGACAATGGATAGCTAAGTGACGTCATTCTAAATCCAATATGGCAGACTCTCAAAGACAGCAGACTAGGTATTTTTTTTACCCCCATGATATGGGCATCAATTAAAAGGGTTTTCTGAGAAGAATACGAAAAAAAAAATATCTGTAACTACGAGTATCTGCAATATTTTGGCTTGTTTTTTTTTCAATTTGCGGTAAAATATAGATGAATACGAATAAATTGCAATATTGCTTATCTCCCATAGAAAATAAGATAATACTTTCTAGCCTACAGACTAACCAGACATATCTATCTATACATATAATAAAATTGTAGAAAAGTGTTGTCTGTACAATGGAAATATATAAAAAAAGTAGCAGGGGTTGTTATTATATCGATGCCGAACCCAAAACTGTAATTATTTTTTTTTGTCTGTTTGTCGGTTTGTCTGTTTGTCTGTGTGTTTGTGCACGCTAATATCAGAAACGGCTTATTCGATTTAGATGCGGTTTTCAGTAATATATTGTAGCTCAGGTTAGTAATAATTTTTTCTAGCAATTCTTTTGTTTTATAAAGTAAGTACGTTTGGTTTACACGTCTTAACACGTATTAGTTAAACTGTGATAATTTTAGACTGTATATTAATCTGTAATTGTAAGAATGCCTCGAAGAAGATCCAACCTCTCCCAATGTAGCAGAAATGCTAAAAGGATGAGATTAGTTCGATCAAAGGAATCTGAGGAAGGTCGTGAGGCCAGGCTCTCTGCAACTCGGGAACATCAGGCTAGGTTTCGTGCTGCAGAAACTTCGACTCAGCGAGAATCTCGACTGAGTTCAAATCGTTCTCGAATGATGACAACTCGAAATAGGGAAAACGGGGAACAACGAAAGGCACGTTTATCTATCGATCGCGAAGCTCACGCGCTATCGCGTGAGTCTGAGACTTTTGCTGACAGCGAAACCCGCCTGAGCTCCCAGAGAGTACGGACAACAAATGCTCGATCCCAGGAGACACAGGACGAACGGGAAATACGTCTCACTGCCGATCGTGAAGCTCATGCACTATCGCGTGAGTCTGAGACTTTCACTGATAGGGAAATTCGTCTGAGTTCTCAGAGGGTTCGGACAGCAAATGCTCGGTCTCAGGAAACACAGGAAGAACGAGAAATACGTCTCACTGCCGATCGTGAAGCTCAAGCACTATCGCGTGAGTCTGAGACTTTCACTGATAGGGAAATTCGTTTGACCTCTCAAAGAGCACGAACTTTGCGGTCTCGAAAGCTGGAAAGTAGTTTCGATCGTGAATCTCGATTAACAGCTGATCGAGAGCGACACAACAATAATAGACTTCTTGAAAATGATGATGAAAATCGACAAAGATTACAAACAGCTAGATAAAACTTTGAGCAAACCCGTCAGAGCGCGGAAAATTATTTATTAGCTGAGAGAGAACGAGTAAGGGAAATTCGCCAAGAAGAAACTGCATACGAACGCCAGTCACGGCTGAAGGCCGATCGAGTTGCGCATACAATCAGTAGAATGGTGTCAAGATCGATAGAAGTTCCAGAAAGTGGAGCGGAGATTGAAATCCTTTCATGGGCGAACAAAGAGAAATCAGGTTATTCATATTCGCCCAGAATTGATTACTCTGAATTCGCCATTACAGGAGGTATGGTGGTATGTTGTAAATTTTGTGATGCCTTAAAATGGCAAAAAGAACCAAATGGCATATGCTGTTCCGGTGGCAAAGTGCTCATTGAAAATTTCCGTGAGCCTCCAGACATTATAAAAGCTTTACTAAATGCGGAACATCCTCAGTCAAAACATTTTTTTAACAATAGCCGTTTGTATAATAGTGCATTCCAAATGACATCTTTTGGGGCCAAACAAATCACAGAGGGCTCTTTCATGCCGACTTTTAAGGTGCAGGGCCAGGTTTATCACCTTATTGGATCTTTGCTTCCACAAAATGAGCCTAAATTTCTTCAAATTTATTTTGTATCAAATTACAATGATCAAGCCCATATCCGACATGATAACTTTCCTCGATTGAACATCGACCTTATATCTCAACTTCAAAATATGTTACATGAAGTAAATCCGTATGTCAGAAGTTTCAAAGCTGCAATAGATTCCATCCCACAAGGCCAAAGTAACAATTATAAAGTTATAATTAAGGCTGATAGACGTCCTGTGGAAGAACATCGTGGAAGGTACAATGCTCTTGTTGCAGACGAAGTTGCAGTAATCTTAGTCGATCAGGAATGTGACAGACGTGATATAGTATTACGTACTCATGATGATCGCTTACAACGCATTTACGAAACACATCGAGCTTATGACGCTCTGCAATATCCATTGATATACTTCCATGGTGAGGATGGGTACAATTTCGGACTCTATCAAGTTATTCCAAGGACTAGAATAACAAATTACAATAAAAAAAATATCAGCCCTACAGTTTTATTCTTACCAGATACAAATTAGACGGAATTATTTTAATTATTTACAACGATTTCGAGGATTATTCAGCCAATTCATCGTCGTTATGTACGCAAAAATAGAGACAGAGAGGTTAATTTATATAAGCACTAACCATACACGATTACGTTCTGAGGATTATGTGCATCTGCGAGACGCAATGCAGCAAGATAATAACGTGGAGAACATGGAACGATTAGTTATCTTACCGTCAAGCTTTATAGGAGGTCCACGTTACATGCACGAGCGTACTCAAGACGCCTTTTGCTATGTTCGTAAGTACGGTCGACCTGACCTTTTTATCACTTTTACTACTAACCCAAAGTGGAATGAAATTTCAGAAGGGCTTTTTGCCGGCCAGGCTCCACATGATCGGCACGACATAATAGCCCGAGTGTTTCACCTTAAACTGAAGCTGAAGATTGGCCTAATTACAAAAGAAAAGGTTTTCGGACCATCAGTGTGTTTTATGTACAGCGTTGAGTGGCAGAAATGGGACTTGCAACATGCCCAATTCTGCTGTGGTTAGAAGAAAAACTTAGACCTGATTCTATCGATACTGTTATAAGTGCTGAATTTCCCGAAAAGACCCAAGCTCCCGTGTTATTCGATATTATTAAGACTCATATGATTCGCGGACCATGCGGCACGTTAAACAGAAATTCTCCCTGTATGCAAGAAGGTCGTTGCTCTAAAAGATACCCTTTCAGAACAAACGATATCAGGAGAAAATGGGTATCCACTATACCGTCGAAAATCACCACAACAAGGTGGTTTCACAGCTAAAATAAGATTACATGGCCAGGAAATAGATGTTGATAATAGATGGGTGGTACCTTATTCACCGGTACTATCACGAACCTTTCAAGCTCACATCAATGTCGAGGCATGTAACAGTGTTGAATCCATCAAATATATTTGTAAATATGTGAATAAGGGCTCTGACCAAGGAACTGTGGGGTTCGCTAATAATTATAACGATGAAGTTACAAGGTTTCTGTCGGGCCGGTATATAAGCTCCTCTGAGGCAGTTTGGCGTATTTTAAGTTTTTCGATCCACGAGAGATATCCACACGTCATCCACCTTGACGTTCATCTTGAAGGTGGACAAAGAATATACTTCAACCCTGATAATGTAACGGAGCGTTTGGACAACCCAAGACGAACCACTCTGCTTGCTTTCTTTAATCTTTGCGAAACAGACGCATTTGCTAAGACACTCTTATACAACGAAGTTCCATCGTATTATACCTATAATAAACAACAAGGTATTTTTAACCGCAGAAGACGTGGAACAGCTGTAGTAGGTGAACCAGGTATTTTTAAAGATCATGTCATTGGTAGGGTTTATACGGTTCATCCAAATAACTCCGAATGCTTTACCTTTTTTTTATTTTTGTTTCCGGGGTGGATAATCCTCATGGATGTCCGCAGCGCTGGGGCGGGCGGCGGGGTCTGTCAGACTCTTAATGACTAAAAACCACCCCGGTGTTCCATCTCACACCTACGCCGGGGGTCGCGGGAACGTACGATCCTTCCGCAACCCCCGACTGGTGCCGGCCCGCCACTGCGGGCCTCTTCGGGTCTGGGGGGCGAGAGAGGTGTTCGACTCCCCCCGCGACGTCTAAGAGGGGCGCGCGTGGAACACTACGCGCCACTACCTCGGGTCCTGCTGTGTGGGGGGCGACGGACGTCCCCGAGTCCGTCGCCCCTGGACCCATTTAGGAGGGCTGGAAGAGGGCGTTGTCCGCCCTCCGCCGACGCCCGGTGCGCCTTCTGCGGGCCGGGTGAGTGGACGAGATCTCCCTCTCCCTTTCCGCAGGCTCCTTCTGCGAGACGACTGTCTCGCAGAAGGAAACCACCGCGTCCCACGACTCGTCGCTGCCGACCATCGACTCGACTACGGCCGGCAGCAACAGGTCACTGCCTACTTCTGAGATGAGGGCACGGCGCGGCTCCTCCCAAGCGACACACTCTGCCAGCGTATGCCACGCCGTGTCCTCCCGGCAGTCGACGCAGTGGTGACGCCGGGCGTCCGGCTCCCTGTTTATGAGACACAGGTACTTCCCGAAGCAACCATGCCCGAGAGCACCTGCGTCACCCGAAACGACAGGGAGCCGTGCCTTCTCCCGAGCCAGCGCTCGAGCACCGGCTGGACCGCCTCGATGGTGATGAGGCCGGCGGCAGGGCGTGAAAGCCTGTCCCGCCATTCCGCCACCAGCACCTCGCGAAGCTGAGACCGACGCAGCTCCATGTGTCACTGCATCGGTCCCTCGCCCCGCGCCCTCGCTTCCTCGCGCCACCAATGACGCGAGTACTTTCGCCTCGAGGTCCCAGGGCGGGGATCCGGCCAGTACGCAAGCCGCCTCGTAGGAGATCGTGCGGTACCCCCTGATGACTCTGACGGCCATCGCTCTCTGTGGCTTTCGCAAAACAGCGATGCTGCCGGCCGTCAGGTCAGAGGCCCACACCGGGGCCCCATACAAGGCCATGGATCGCACGATCCCCACGTAGAGCCGCCTACAGGCGGCGCTTGGGCCCCCCAGATTGGGAAGCAGCGTTGCGAGCGCGCCAGCCGCGCCCAGCAACTTGGGCGCCAGCCGTCGGAAGTGAGGCTCAAAGTTCCACCGGCTGTCGATAACCAATCCTAAATACTTCATGGTGGACTCGACAGCGATCCGAGCCCCCCCCGACCACGATGTGTGAGCCGGGCGGCGGCGCCCGCTGGGGGCCATGACACACCATGGCCTCCGACTTGCTGAGGGCCACCTCCAAGCCTAGGCGACGTATGCGGCCCACCACCTGTGAGACCGCAGCCGTCGCCAGCAACGCTGCCTGCCTGTATGAGCTCCCCCGGGCAGTGACCAGCGTGTCATCAGCATGACACGTCAGGTCTACGCCCGGATGGAGCTCGCCCCTCAGCACCCAGTCGTACCCGATGTTCCACAGGAGCGGGCCTAGGACCGAGCCCTGCGGAACACCACACGACATGCGGCGCTGGTTTCCGCCATCACGTCCCATGTAGGTGACACATCTCTCCGACAGATAAGCCCCAACGATGTGGCGGAGGTAGGGAGGCACCCGATGATAGCGCAGTGCCTCCCGAATACAACTCCAGGGCAGGGTGTTGAAGGCGTTGGAGATGTCCAAGGACACCGCCAACATCACCCTGCCCCGGGACACTGCTTCCTCCGCCAGGACTCTCACCCGCGACACAGCGTGGATGGTGGAGCGCCCATGCCGAAAACCAAACTGGCTGTCGTCCAGGTCCGGCCCCTCTCTGCACAAGTGGCCGACGAGGCGGACTGCGATAATACGCTCAAACAGCTTACCCACCTCGTCTAGCAGCACTATGGGCTATGGGGAATGCTTTTACCTGCGCCTACTGCTGCACGTTGTCCGAGGGCCTACTTCTTTTGCCGATCTCCGAAGGTTGACAATATCGTACACCCTACATACCAAGCCGCTTGCCGGGCACGTCACTTGCTGGATGGGGATCAACATTGGGATGATGCTTTGTCAGAAGCAAGTATTAGCGAAAGTCTTCATCGGTTGCGACATTTGTTTGCAGTCATGCTGGTGTTTTGTGCACTTTCTGACGCTGCACAGTTGTGGTATAAGTATCTGAACAAATTGGCTGAGGATTTTTTTAGGCACGTACAACTTAATGATAACAACCCAATTGAGGAGAGATTACGTGAAAGTCAATTGAGTCGTTGTTTGTTGGCTATTCAAGATATAGTTACATCTATTGGGGGTAATCCTATTTCTCAATATGGCATGCCGGAGGCATCATTTGACGGTGAACGTATTAATAGAGATTACGCGATGGAAACCAACTATGATCCAATTGACCTGGCCGAAATTTTACAAACTGATGTCTCGAGGCTAACTGATGAACAGCGTTTGATATTTGATCGGGTGTGCCGCAGCGTTGATAGTACTTTGGGAGAAATGCTATTTGTAGATGCACCCGGTGGAACGGGTAAAACATTTCTTACGAAAGTTATTTTAGCGAAGGTACGAAGCCAAGGTAAAATCGCGCTTGCTGTCAATTCATCAGGCATAGCAGCCACATTGTTGCCAGATGGGAAAACTGCTCATACAATGTTCAAAATTCCGATCGATTTAGACCGCACAGAAAGCCCTGTTTGTAATATTTCAAGAAACAGCGATAAAGCTAAGGTTCTTCGTGATTGTAGCCTTATTATATGGGATGAGTCCACAATGGCCAATCGAAAAGCAGTAGAAGCGTTGCGTACGCACAGAACGTTGCGTGATGTCAAGCAAAATGATCAACCCATGGGTGGCATTAGTACTATGCTTTTTTGTGGCGATTTTCGTCACATTCTCCTTGTAACGTGGAAAAAGGGCTGATGAAGTTAGAGCCTGTCTAAAGGGTTCTCGACTGTAGCATTACATTATCCCTTTGCATTTGACATTAAATATGCGTGCGCAAATTGAAGGCAACGAAAATGCTCAAGAATTTTCAGAATTGCTACTTGAGATTGGTAACGGTGGGTGTGTATCCGCAGGAACAAGGAAAAGTTGTTCTTAATGAAAACCTATGCAACATAGTTTCATCAATGCGAGACCTCATATCATCTGTGTATGGAAACGCAACGCAAATACTAACTTGCGAAAATTCCTGGCTTTGCGAAAGAGCTATTTTGTTGCCATGAAACGACCAAGCAGCAACAATAAACGCTGAAATTTTGAGCTATGTTCCGGGGGATTATGTTGAATATATCTCCATTAACAGAGTCATGGAAGAAGGAGAATCTACAAGCTACCCAGTAGAATTTTTAGAATCCCTCAATGCTCCTGGACTACCAGCACATAAAATAAAATTAAAAGTAGGCGTACCCATAATGCTTCTTAGAAATTTAAGCCCCCCAAAACTTTGCAATGGCACCAGGTTAAAAGTGACCAATTTACAACGAAATCTGATAGAAGCAGAGATTTTAACAGGGTGTGGAAAAGGTGAAAGTGTTTTCATTCCTCAGATTCCTCTCATTCCAAACCATTTTCCATTTAGTTTTAAACGAGTCCAGTTTCCAGTCAGCCTATGTTTTGCGATGACAATTAATAAAGCCCAAGGTCAGACGCTGAAAGTTGTGGGTGTAGATCTAAGTATCAGCTGTTTCTCGCACGGTCAGTTGTATGTGGCTCTGTCACGGGTTAGTAATCCTAGGAGCCTGTATGCTTTCATCCCCGATGGCCATACGTCGAATATCGTATACAGAGAGGCATTACTGTAAAGTAAATTTTTAGCTACCCAAACGACGGTATATGTAATTCAAAATAATTATGCTGCCCGAAAAGTCACTATTCCACGCGGACGAAGTCGCGGGCACAGCTAGTAGGAAATATGTTTGCAAACCAATTTGAACAAAATCTATTCGGTAGTTTTTGGGTGATGCTGGAACATTAGGTACATTCAAAGAAACAGACTAAAATTAAAAAAAAAATATTTTCGGCATTAGAATCGTTTCCAGCTCTCGCAAAATTACTTGTACTAAAACAATGTACTTGTCTTCACTACGATTTTATTATATTAAATGTATATAGATACCAGATTTTTTAAAGACATTAACATCATGACGGCACCTTGTCAATATATCTATGAAAACATCATGTACGTAAGGAAAAATTAAAATATTTTACTGAAAATATTTACATTTTTAAATTTTAAATATTTAAATTTCACCTCTTTTACTGAAAAGAGGTGAAAAACACAACTATAGGACTAGAAATACGGACCAATTAGTTAATTTTTCAGACTGGCTAAAGTAGACTCGTCCTTCATGGGGTACTGCTTAAAATGGTACAATAAAATACCTCCCCACATACTCCAACTGAATGAAACGAAATTTAAATCTTGTATTGAACGCACACTACTTATACAACCCAGCATATTAAGAGTAAGCCGCTGCGCTGGTGGTGGCGTTTGTATTGGATCATTACGTTTGGTTTAGCTGAATGGTGCTGATACATACATTATGTTCGTGAACGGGCGCCGTCAGTAGGCACTAAGCACACTCTTCGCAGCCACGGCTTATTTTAATTCCTGAATTGTTTTTTCATCTCTTTATTACGGACGCTTTTAACGTTCACGTCTTTCTACATCGTTCTCTCATGTGTACATGATTGATATAACCACTTTTTTGTAACAATAATAATATTTGGATTTAAAAGAGTGTTCATGGAGTTTCTTGCCCGTTCTCCTCTAAAGGTACCTACCTACTTTGTTTTGGAATGGGCAACTAGCTTCATCTTTCGGACTGACCGACCCCTTGATAGTTCAAAAGTGCCTGTAGTTATTTAAAATTTGAATAAATTGATTAATTTGAAATAAATACTTTGACCCACAGATTTATCAGGATTAAAATCCATTTACAAGTCGTCGGAGCCGTAATAAACATAATTATGAACAGGTACACATTTTATAAATTAAATGTAATGAAAACACAAAATGAAGCAGGAATAATTACGTGTTTCTATCTGGTAATGCACTCGGAGGAAATGTAGTCGTAATATATATACTTTGTTGCATTCATGTGGTATGTGGTTTTTCTCCCTAAATATTGTTATCATTTACATTTAAAATTATGATCGATCAGTGATTTTCCTACTCCAAGGATCTGGCCACTGCATTCTATGCATAAAGTAACCTTATGTTACCTTAGCAATTAGATAACCTAAAGTTAAAGTTCTCCTTTGTGGCGATGACGTTTGCTTTTCCCGGGTATCTGGAGACCTAAACCGTCTCACTGTATTGTCCTCTCCGGAATTTTTCCTTCCAAGCTGTACTCTTAGCATCACGAGGGTGTCAGGGTGTCTCTGTGAAGTGGGCTACTTGATCGTGCGTCCGCCGCGCACTAAATAACTGCACACAAACTGTACAAAGGTATTAGTGGTGGTACAGGATCCGGGCGGGGCGTGGACGAGTTACGAGAGGGGAGTGGAGCATGGGGTGGTTTTAGAAAATAAATACAACAAAAAAAATCATGGAAAGATTTCAATGATGATTTAGTGAGTAACCTTTGAGGCGGAAAAACATGATGACGTTGAATAGAACGTTGAAGGTTAAAGTGGACATTTTGTAAAACAGGCAGTAGATGCAGAACTACGGGATAAATTACAAACTCAACGCTTTGCAGAAACAAAACGCAGCCTTTTGATTTTTTTGGTGAACTCATCTAGGAAGTCATCAAGATAGTTGACAGAGCCCGCTAACTCTTAATATTCACAGCAAGCACCACATTTTGGAGTTGCATCGAATTCAATTAAAGCGGGTGCTACGCGGGGCACACGCTAGCGGATCCCCCCCCCCCCCCCCCCCCGCCCCCCTCCTGCCCGCCCCACCCCTTGCCTCCAGCCTTGTCTTGGAGCGTGTATTGCCATCCGACGTCTTGCTACGATAGACGGGACACAAAAGAACCACTTTTAAAAATCCAAACTTGATAGCAAACAGTCCCTGTCCCATTCAAAGTTTTGCTTAAGACCTGCAAAATGTTGATTTGATATTTTCAACTTCACCTGGAGATATGCAGCCTGCGCCCATCCTGGCTATCTATATCTATATATGTATACATACATGTAATAAAATATGTAGTAACGAATTCAAAAAAAACTGTACATAGAACATTATTTAACGAAAAGTTATTGCTATGAGGTGTCTGAACGAGTCTGATGCCGATAATATAGTTTTTACAATGTTTATCCGTTTGCCTGGATGTATGTTCCAGATTATCGCAAAAACGGCTGAACGGATTTGGATGAAATTTGGCACACAGATAGTTCTTAAACTAGATTAATAGATAGGGCACTCCCTTCATACTGGTAGTACGTTCCCGTGGGATGTTTTCCGACAGCCACGCGGGTGAATCCGCGGGCAAAGGCTAGAACTAGTTAAAATGTATAGCTTTCCGTTGTTTGTCTTATTAGGTATATACTAAGCTGTATAACACAGCAGTTACTCGACAGCAAAATAACAAATTCAAAATTCTCAGAGATTTGAGATTAAGCCAATGGTGATATAAACCTTGAATAGATAGTTATAGTGTCGGAAATCTTTTATTGTTTTGCTGCTAGCTTTCTATAATACATCGTATATAAAACTTGGTCTTCTGTGTTCTGTGCTTGTAACGAGTGTGTGTTTGCCCTGGCTTACGATAATAGCCGGATGATACGGCGCTGTAATGCCAGCGCCCTCTGATTGCGCTATTGTAGTGTAATATGCACCAGCTTGAAGGAATGCTGCGAGCTCCTCCGAGACATTCCTAAACGAATAAACTAAAACGACTTACTTATTTTTTGTGAAAATCTATTTTATCTGAGTTTGATTAATGTAATTATGTTGGAAACTTTACTTATGTTTAAACATTCATGAATATTTGTACGCCTTCTGGTATAACATAGTGCGCTTGTAATTTCTTATAACAACTATTTTATTGTACCTATGTTAACAAATGATTAAATTAATTGTGAATTATTATTATTATTAGAGTCTAGCGTAGTATTTTCATCTCAGCATATCTGAGTTTTATCCAAAGCCCGACTTTTATTTTAATTGGAACTCTTAGGAAAAATACTGTGAGTTAATTAAAATTGCATTGATCGTATTCTTCTCAGAAAGGGATTATGTTTCAAAGCCGAGTCTTTAGAACTCAGATACTTTAAGCCAAGAAGTATCAAAGTGCTCAGCAGTCAAGTTTAAATAAGTATTGAATTTAGAAGTCAAGTTAAAATAATACATTTTGCATTTGATCCCACTGGACTATAAAAAGCGACTATTTCATTTCAGTTGAGCGAACCAGCCAGTGTATCTCATGGATTTTACGATTCAAGATTTAACTTACAAACAATAATGTTAGGTAAAACGTAAGCTCGTGTTATTTTACGAGACAGAACATCTGCAGTAAATAACATTGAGCGCAGTAAAGTGAATTTTACAACCGCCCGCCGCCGTCGCCGCCGCCGCCACCCCGCGCCGCCCCGCGCCCGTCAGACCATTGTGTTGTGTTGTGTACCTACGTCGCCGTCGCTCAGACGTATACGTGTGAGATGTGGCTGTCTTTGAACAAGTTAATTATGTGTGTGTGTGTAAACACATTTTATGAATAAATGAGCATAGCAAACGACCGACGTGTAAATGATCTCCACCGAGAGAAACGCAGATTAATAATATTCTTCGACTAAGTTACTTTCATAATTCCTTGTGTGGATGTTGTCTCATATAAAAATATATTTAAAAAAAATAAAAAAATATATAAGTATAAGAAAATATTACATAATTAAAATAATAATTCTTGTTATTTTTTGAGTTTTGAATTTATTTCTGTTAATCAAAATATATTACTCTTGAATTGACGCAATTTACCCTTCTCCACCTTGAATTAAACTACGGGAATACTTGCCAATAAATCATCGTGCTTAGAAAACGGATTCATCATCACAACCCATTTGGTGGTGTGTAAAGAAAGTGTGTTAGAATCTTGCTAACATAACTGAAACTCAAACTCAAAGCATTTATTTCAAATAAACCAATTACAGGCACTTTTGAATTCAAGGGGTCGGTCAGTCAGAAAGATGAAGCTAGTTGCCCATTCCAAAGCGTAGTAGCTTAGAATAATAACGCGTAGTAGGTACCTATGGAGAAGAACGGGCAAGAAACTCCATGGACACTCTTTTAAATCAAAATATAGTTACAAAAAAGTGGTAACATCATTCATGTTGTAATTATACATGTGAGAACGATGTAGAAAGACGTGCACGTTAAAAGCGTCCGTAATAAAAATATAAAAACAATTATGCAATTAAAATAAGCCGTGGCAGCTAAGAAATTACCAGTGCCTACTGACGGCGCCCGTTCACGAACATGACGTATGGATCAGCACCATTCAGCTCAACCATTTTGAAGGGAACCCAATGATCCAATACCATAGCATACCATAGAAAGTGAGAAGGTGCCAGCGATATCACTGCAAGTAGCAAATGATTAAATACCTGGGTATTGGTGCCGATTCCCTTGTTCACAAACTAAACTTAATTTAAGTTGAATGCATCTTTTTCTTTCTATTTCATTATGAAAAGGACAGAAGATAATTTTAGTTTAATCCTGTCAAATTAATCAGCGCCTGACACTACTCCATACAAGTTTAGACGTGATTAAAAAGTTGATTACTAAAATTATATCAAATTACGACAGGTGCTGACTAATTTGAATATTTTATCTTCTGTCCTTTTCATAATGAAATAGAAAGAAAAAGATGCGTTCAACTTAAATTTAGTTTAGTTTGTGAACAAGGGAATCGGCACCATTGTATCAGACAATACCGCGCCACTAGCTGATAACAAATTGCAATAGAATGTACAACAATAAGTGATAAAGTCCCAATAGCAGCCCCTCTCATTACAGCGAGCTCGTAGCTCCGGATTCCGTAGGCAGCAAAAAGCACAAAACATTTCATTTCCAATCTCGGCTCATTGTCGCCGCGAATCATTCAACGAGTTCCGTAATAAACAGCGGCACGGAATCGGCACGACATCGGCGCGGCATCGGCTCGACATTGGCGCGGTACCGGCGCGGCACGGACCCTAATATCGCGCTGGAGAACAATATAATTGGATTCCGTCGCCGGCATCCCGCTTGGGTGCTGTTAGGACTATTGCACATTGTGATACCTTTAGCATTATCGGCGATTTTGCGATTGCATCAATGACTTGACTATTATATTGTAGATAATGAAGCGTACGATTACAACTTACAAACATGCAGTTTTACATACTCAGAAGTTTGGTGGGCACCATATCGACAGCTTTAATATTTTGCATTTAATATATACATATATTGCACTTATATCGGATCGTGAGGCGTTATTAAACATTATACCTAAATGAAGGAATCATAGTATCATTGTTTGTGACTGCAAGTCCCGTGTGTGACAGACCTTAGTGGAAGCGCGATTCGGGACGCCTCACCGCCGTCAAGTGACATGTACGTAATGTCTTCACCAAATGCGTTTAGCCTACTTCCCGCAAATGCATTATACTGCACTTTCAGCTGATAGGATTTTATACCAAGGAATAATATACCGTTGCTGTCTCGCGAACATCAAACAGATTTTGGTACAAATCGTCTTAATCACAAGTGAATTAGTGCTTGTAGCAACCTTCTCATTCGCCATATAAAATAAGTAGCTACTGATGGCTCAGAAAAAGGAGCAAATTTGAATCGACGACATGACGCAGGCAATAGGAAAATTACATGTTTACTCCCAGAGAATACAAATTTCGCACGAATCGCACGTGTGCGCTGTGTAAGATCTAAGATAGATTCATCAAATATAACGGTTTCTCTTAGCTGGGCGAGGAAGCCAGTCGCAGCGAATAGTTAAACCAACTGTGGATAATACCTGTTTCATGAATACATTCCGCAAATATTGCTTTAGAGCGAACAAATTAATTTAGTGAGACCTCCTCGCGGCTCACTGATGTTTGCATAAATACTTCCCGCAGGATCTTGCTTTCACGACTGTTTGCTAAACTAATATCGTTGTGGTGCGTTACACGTGATGTAGGTATAGTTGTTATCGATACAACTCTCACGGTTAGAGGGCTGTTGACGGCTAAATTGTGAGCTCTTTGTATAAAAAAGTTTCCAGGGATCCGCAGTCAAGGGGACCCTTATAATTTCGTTCCGTCCCGCATCCGTCCGCCACTGTAGTGTGTGCCTTTTCCTCTAACTGTTTTACTAAATTCTAAGCATTACTGTTAGTAGTATGTATGTATTTGGTTAGATGTTTTCGTTAGAGGAAACTCATACTGCTTTCACCATTGCTATATTATTTTAAAGCAATTCTATTCAGTTACGTTCTACGGCACCCTAGTAACATAATCATCAGCAGCACTTGGCTCTTCTTTTGTCTGTTGTGTTGTTGGGGCGAGATGGAGGACAGATGGAGAGGGGGGGTAGGGGGACAGGGGGACAGGATGTCGAATGACGGGCGAGGGGCTCGATGGGTGCGAATGATTTCCGTTTGATGTCCGAACATGGCGCGCTACATGGACACGTCGACGGGATCTGTCAAGAGGTCCTACACAAAAAGCTTGTTTAGAAAACATAACCTTATATTTTGTTGTTTTTTTTTCTGACAAAGGACTACTCCGTCAAATGAGCGCATATTTAATATAGAGTAGCTTTTCTTCTTTACTTTTTGAACAATTTGGCAGTTATGTGTTCCTACGTTCCACTCTGTGGAACTGTAAAACAAAACCTGTCTATTCAAGGGTAAACCATTAATAATTAACAAAATTTATCGAACATTAAAGGTTTTTTTTATGAGACGAGCAGTTAATGCAAACTCAGCTGACACATTAGTTAACCACTATTTGTATCTTGGAACATGAATCATCAGTGAATCCTTCATAAATATGCATAACAATCACGCAGTTACATTACTGACACAAGTGCCTATCAAGTAGGTACCTATAACTTACTAATCGGTACATATCTACTGATATAGTACACCTGAGTGCCTACATTTACTTGCTTATAGATATACAGAGTGCTGAAACTTTTCAGAGTAAGAACGACGTTAATAACTGGACACACTTTGTAAACAACAACAGTAGACAGTAGCTCGACAACTACAAACCTTACCCTGGCGGCCTACTCCCTAAACATGAAGTCCGTAGTTTCGGCTGAAGTAACGGACGCTTACTACTCCGTATCACTTTCGAACACTAGATTAGTTCGGTTTCCGAACTAAGAATGAATGACAACACACTTTGTCTTTCGTCTCTACGCAAGACGTGTTTTTGCAATTCCAAAAATTTAATTTAACGCTTGGTTTGACGGACTAACTACTTTCTTACGGGCCGTATCCTCGTAGACGGGTTTAGAGCGTAGGTCCCCTGTCCGGTGCCCCAAAGAGGTGAACTGACCTCTGTGATCGGCTATATTCGGACGAGGCCCGCCGCCACCGGCGCGGCGGCCGCGGCGGCGGTCTCATATTGTTGAGTGGAAAAGTGTACGATACGATACCTACCCTCTATTATTACTACCTACTGATACGTATATACCTACCTCCATTATCAAAGTATAAAATCTGAGCCCATTTTGGAAACACTGTTGTTTTCTTAAGTTCTGATTTTTAATGAATATCATTTTTGCAACCATAACACCCGGTTTCTGAAAGAAATCAACAAAAACAATTCGGACAGGTTGTCAAACTGTGAACTCTTTCGATTGCTATTGTTAGTTCAGTCAGTCAGTCACAGAGGATAACATGAATTCGACAATTTCGTTCACAACATCTTTCAATCTACCTTGATAATAGTACAGCCCTCAGAGGGAAAATACTCTCACTCTCAATACTCTATTGAAAGCCATAACTACTGGTTACAGTGTTCAAAACTCCCAATACTTTGCACACATGTGAGACAGTGACTGAGACATTGTAGTCTCTGCCAGGTCTCTGTGTCCAAATACATTCGTCTGTGGCCGGTCAGGTAGAATAACCGCGGGCGATGTCGATACCCGCTTTGAGGACACGTTCCGTCGATAATGCGCACACTACTATATAGGTAAGCAACGGTTGTATTGTTCGCTGAGTAGTTATGTTGTTGAGTAAATGTATGTTATCATCAAGTAGGTCGTTACCTGCACGTGTGTGAACCACAACCCTGCATATACATTGGTATATAAACTATAATAATGAGTTTCCTATCAGAATATTAACCTGTATTGAGTTGACAATCTGTAAATATATTTGCTATAATACATGTCTATAGAAGCTACTATCACTTATATGCCTATTGTTAGAAAATTGGCATCGTCTATAAAACGCAGGCTTAAGGAACCAAAATACTAATATTTTTTACAACACTCTGAGAGCAATATTGATTTAACAATAAAATATGAAACAGGTAATATAAATGTTTAAGTAACATACATTTCAGCTCGAAGGGCCCGTCCCTTAAAGGCACTAAATATTTCATGATAAGAAGATCAATATGAAGCTGGGCAGAGGTCCACCCTGAGTCGATCGTTACGTATCATTTACGAGTACTTTACTTCACTTCTTTGTTACAGACACGTTGATGGAAAAGGTATCTATTTCAGGATTGGCTGTATCATGTTATCTATCTGTCAAGTGTGTCTGGAGAGCCACACAGATATTTGCTTCGACATAAAAAACTCAATCCTTATTTTGTTATTTTCACTAAACACTCTGGTTCGCTCTACAAAATTCAAAGTCTTTGAAGAGAAAGCTTATATTTTATGTCAAGGACGCCATCTCTAATACACTTTGTTATCACTATTTAAACTTGCAGATGACGCAACTTTAGCAAGTAAAATATAACCACCGAAGCATATTACCTTGAAACCAGAACTGGTGTTTAGTTGTAGCAGAGTTACGAAGTAAAGAAAGCTAACAATAACTAAGTTTTAGCACTACACCGCTGCAAAGTGCAGTAATTGCTAAGAACGCCGCCGCTGCCGCTGGTGCAGCGCTATAACGCTGCCAGGGTAGTGTCGGCTCGCATTATCTAAATAAGTTGGTGTGGAGACTGTGCTCCCACTAACCTAACACAAGAGAACAGGAGACACGATGTACGAACCTTCACTTCTATAATATAGAGGTAGGCTATCTGTTGCATAGGCTACGCTACGCGTACTTAGTTAAATTTAAGGCGGGTTCGGGTTACCGTGCGTTGGCGCCTTGTTGATGAGGCACAGGAAAATATAAGGTAGAAATTGAAATAAGTTACTTAGATCATTTACTTCAATGGTTAGTCTAATTTAGTGTTCCACGCTATTTTGAGACTATCTGACTGGTAATATTTCTGGTATATAACCTTCGTCTTTTTACGGTTCCGTACCCAAACGGGACCCTATTACTAAGGCGTCGCAGTCCGTCCGTCCGTCCGTCTGTCACAGTGCTGTATCTTTTGAACCGTAATCGGTAAATACTTGAAATTTTTACTTAGTAGGTGTTACTATGGCCACTATAACAACCATACAAGAAAATTGTGAAAAATATCTAGTGTTAAATACTGTTCGGTGGTGCGGAACCCTTCGTGTGCGAGTCTGCCTCGCACTTGGGCGCTTTTTTACTAACTTACAAACAAAATGCTAGACTTGAAGGTTCACGGTGCACGACTGGCTTTTGTTTTGTTATTTCTTCATGAAATCTGGCTCAAATATCTCTAGCCTGACACACTTGTAAATATGAATAAAGGATACACAACGCTCCAGGTGGTATATACAGTATTTCTATCTGTTTGATGTCGCAGACAGACTTCGATGGCTTCAGGCGCTTCACTGAACATCTGACGACACAGATGGTCCTCAGCCGGAATCCCGAGGGGTAACTTACATGCGGATAGAGCAAGGCGCGACAAACACTCAAGTTTATTCGATACTTCGATAGTAGAACACAGTACTGCACTCAATGTGAACTTTCAAGTGAAATTGGAGTATACACAAGAGTTTATAGCACTTTAGGCTGCACTTGTATAAACTCATAAATATTTACGAGTAGGAAAATTTCCCTAGAGTATTATGTTTCTAGAAACAAAAGGAAAACGGTTTTTAAATAAAATTTTAAATTGTACATAGTTTATGTAAACATGAAGTGCACACCGTATATGTTTAGTTAACGATGATGTAACACGTATAAATAAAGATTCTACCTAAAGTGCTGTAGGTTTTCTTTTTATTACAGTGATGCTGCTTAAGACACTTTGAATATTATGGAAACTGCGTCGGGTCTGTGCAATTTAGAACTGTATAGTTAGTAGAGTAGAATTAGTTTGAAAGAAAATTATAATTTTGATATAGCATGCTTTGTGTTTTGAATTTAGAATTGACGAAACAAGTAAAATAACTATTACATATACACACACGGACACAATTCACATATTTCTGTTTGTGTGTTAGAGTTCAAAATCGTACTAAAGCTCTAAGTAAGGTTTGCTGCGAGTAAACTCATTAAGAGATAGTTCGTCTTTGTCATCATCTGCCGAGCCTGTTCCCAAGTATGTTGGGGTTGGCTTCCAGTCTAACCGGATGCAACTGAATCCCAATAGTTTACATGGAGCGACTACCTATCTTACCTCCACAACCCGGTTACTGGGTGATACGATACCCCTTGGTAAGACTGGTTGTCTGACTTTCGGGCTTCTGAGAACCCGTAACGACTGTCAAAGATCCACAAATGGCAGCCGGGACTAACGGCTTAACGTGCTTTCCGAGGCACGGAGCAGTCTTGGTATGTAATTATCGTCACTCATCCACGGGCCAACCGCAGCATGTGTAGCTTAACCCGATCGATAGACCCGTGCGGCTGTTATTACTTAGCCACGAGCCCCTTTGTTAGTTCGCCTTTGAATAAGGCCCATATTTTGATTGAATAATTGTGAATAAAAATAATGTGTTCACCATTATATTCTAATAGAAATCTAATATCTCAACGCTATTTTTAATAGATTCAATAGGGTACAGATATTCAAGGCAAAGAATTTCTCCAAATCGAAAATACTCCATCTTCTGAAAACTCGTGTGAACATGTAGATTGTTAGTACCCCGCAAGTTGCTTTCCTTTACACAGTTCGCCACAAAGCCTTCCCAGACCCTTTTGAAGCTACTAGCGCCATCTACGCAAAGATACTCGAAACTTTATATGAAACGGTCCACGGTCAGGGATGTATTTGATACCCCTCGACGCGCGCTCGAGGGCGCTGTTGTTGTTACGTTCAAATTTAATTCTGTGAAGCGTGGAGCACTCAGTACTACAGTAATTTCATGAACAACCGTTAGGCGGCGTTATGAAGCGAGAAAAAGCTAAGAACGTAGGCAAGGTGTTGAATTTACTACTTTGGACATTCAATGAAAACACACTGCCACTGGTGAGAGGCTAAACAGAACTTTAATCCACATTCCTGGATTTCCATATGAGGCAGTCTCTCCTCGAGGCGATGGCATGGTGGGCGATGAGGAGCATGGTGATGATGTCGGCGCCGTCCGATTAATTTAATGAAGTACACTACCAGATTATGTATGATAAATAACCCATACAGGTGGTAAATGGTGGTATATACCTAAGCTCCACTAGGCACAGCTCAATTTCTTGGAAAAGTTTACTATGAACACAAGGTAGGTATATTCGTCTAGTTTCCAAAACAGATAATAGGCGATACCGGGAATGTTAGGAGCCCAGGCCCTGCAGTCTCGACATAATTAGCAATCGTTTTCGGTTGCTAAGTCCTAACAATCCAGATGTAACGATGTTTGGTGGTCTCGACACTCAAATTTATCGGTTGTTACCGGTATTTTAGGTAGGTACCGGTAGGTAACATCCGATAAATTTGAGTGTCGAGACCACCAAACATCGTTACATCTGGATTGTTAGGACTTAGCAACCGAAAACGATTGCTAAATATGTCGAGACTGCAGGGCCAGGATAGTTAAATTGAATGGTCGATTCTCATCATGAGAACCTTTGTGTCGAATATTGTTTGAGTCATCGATTACAATATGCAATATAGAAGATTATAGGCATGATTTCTTGCACAAGATGCTCATTGCGCACAGAGCTTGATGAACAGTCAAGAAATAAAACGTTAAGCACTGGCAAACGTTAACTGGCATTGTTCGTGTGTAAGTTCTCCTTTACAAAATTAGCAAGTTAAATTTGACCCACTTCCCGGTTATCGATTGAGCTGAACTTTGGCTCACGTAGGTATGTAAAGTCAGTGACAATGCAATATTTTGGTACCATCGAGCCGATCTGATGATAGAGCCGGAAGGTGGCCATAGGAACTCTATAACGAAACGGCAAAACCCCACCGAGTTTGGGTTCGTTTGATTTGTCTTGACGAGCAATCTATTAGTAGATGATATCTAGGGTCTGATGATGAAGCCAGAAGACAGCCACAGGAACTCTGTAATTTGGTAAATAGTAGGACAATTGAACTTCGGCTCGTTTGCTTTGTTGTCTTGAGTACCCTCCATTACACACTATGACGAGGGTCTGAAAATGGAGTAGTCGATCGTCACTACAACTTATTGATGTCAAATGACCTAATTCACTTTTTTTCAATAAATATCTGTTGGATCATTAAGAACTGCTGTGTACAAGTTTCACTTGGGTTGCATTGGGATGTAAGGGTCCTAAATCATCATCTTTCAGGAGCCAAGCCAACCTTACCTGCACGTGGTGCAACATGCTGATTAACAAATAATAATTACTTAATATTGGTGTAAATAATGTTAATAGTGTAAATAATCTTAGTGGTGTAAATAATGTTATAAGGCTTATGGTCAAAAAAATTAAAATAGTATATGCAAGGATTCGAAAATAAAACATATTATTAAACCTAAAAATCTAAGAAAATGTAAAATATATATAAATTTTAAAAGCTTGAGGCACTGGTGTACGCTTTCCGTTGTACAAGTTGACTATAATATAATATCAGAGCCTCAAGATTTAAAAAAATATATATATTTTACATTTTGAAAAGATCTATATTTATATACGTCTCTAGAACCTACTTGTCTATGTACGCCAATAATATGATGATGAGTTACCAAGAGAGTGGTTATGTTAAACCTAGAATATACCTACTTTAGATAAACATACCTATATCACATATGTCACTTACGTTTATTTTTTTCTATTTAGATCACTTTTTCTTTAAAAAAAAAAACTTGTTTGTAAAAAAACAATACTTATAATTTATTTACTTCCAACTTATTATTCATCCGATTTCGTTATTGCTAAAATTAAAATTACAGTTCGAAAAGGTGACAAGCAACTGCTTTACCCGTATGGGAAAGGAATTTGTTTGAAAATATTCTATCCATTTCGTACGGCTGACGGCTGTTTTTTGAATTTACGGTCAGTTTAAGTTGATAGACTGACTGTCCAATTCCCGCAAGTTTCCTTTACTTTTTATTAAATTGGTCACTGTCTCAGTGCGCGTGTGTAGACATCGAATATTTGAAGTCATCTACTTGTGCTGTACCAATGTGATCGGTTCAGATAGAATAATAGAATAGCGTGGGATGGCCCGGGGTGGCGCCAGCCGGGCCGGTGTTAGCTCGGGCCGTGTGTCCGGCACACTCCCTTGCAATGGCCAGACATGCCTCGCACATACCTTTGCCCAACTTCTGAGAATTAAGGACTGCTGAATTTAAATTCCATTAAAAATAAAATCTTCCACAAAAATCCACGAATGACGTGATCCCATTGTATTTCATCAGTTGACCGAATTTATCAGCGTTTGACCGAATTTAAAATTCAGTTGGATAGGATACCAGATAAGAGCTTCTAGTTCTCGGTGCCTACCATCGAGTTACTCCATCATTATTGGCAAGCGTATTTATAAGAATTTAAAGAAAACTTAATTATCTAAATTTATGTTCAAGTTTAAAGTCATCTACTAGCGGGCAGGAGCTCTCCGTTTCACCTCCGCTTCTATAATTCAGATAACTGAAACGTGTGGTGCAGACTCTCCATAACTTCGGTAGTTTTATCGCTATGACGTCACATAAAGCCTTCCGAAGCGTCATATGAAAAAATAAAGTTGAGTGCTGGTGTGAAATGAATAAATTTTAATTAAAGCGCGTCCGGTTTGACAGCTAAGGTGACAAACGAGGCGCTCGCTGGGCGCTCGCTTGACGCTAGACGCTCGTGACGCGATTGAATTGAATCCACTTTGTTGCTTGAAGACTAAACATTATCTAGTTTTTTGCCACCTTTTATAGAGTGTACAAAGTATTTGAGAGTTTAATTGCAGTTTAATGTTTAAAACATCAGTAAGTATCTGTTCCTTACGGCAGCTATAGAAGTTTCACCTAAGCACGTTATTATTTAAAAGTGGGATGGAAACCTCATCAAATCATAACCAAATAAGATGTAAAAATAAAATTAATTTGATAAATATCTACCAGTAACAAATACGGAATGATTTTGGCTTTATAATTCAGTTTCGTGCAGAACGTCGACTTGTATTCCGCGGTCGTTTTGCATCGCTCTGCAGTTCTACATAACGCGAGTGACGCTTTTGTTACAGCCTTAGAATTCAGTCAGCATTCTAGTTTCTGCAGAAACCTTCTGTTTTCCATTCCCCAACACTTCCAACTATACACGTACAACTGTTTAACTGTTAATTCCATTATTTAAGTCACAGCAGCGCGTTTGCAACTTGGTGAGGTATTTCACCTTGTAGGTATTTGGACTCTCATGTGTAGTGAGTGTATCCGAATGCCAAATATAAAATGTAAGCGTTTCCGTACGCCGCCTCTGGCGAACCTTTATAAGGCATTCCAAGATGGGCTCTCCCTCTTTCTTCCCATTGGACGCAGGCGACCATCAAGACCCAACTGTCTTAAACATGTCGTAATGTAATTTTATAAAAAGTTACAATTAATAAATACGTATTCTCCAAGACAATTGCATCTTTTATTAAGAAGAACATTACATGGCGCAGCCGAAGAAGAACTAAGTTCCTACTAAGTAAGTAAATAAGTTAAGTTAATAATATTAATCATCATGCCCGGCGTGGAGTTCCGCACGCCAGCCCCAATAAACATGGAGGCCATGGAAGACCTGTATCCGGCATGGCTCAGATTCAAGCAGTCATTTTCGATCTTCTTGTCGGCGGCCGGGTTCGGTAAAATCTCCGAAACCAGAAAAGCCTCCATCCTCCTCAATTGTATTGGGCAGCCGGCACAGGAACTTTACTTCAACACACTGAAGCAAAATAAGAAGAATGAAGACGCCGACGACGATCCTAAACTCCAAGAGGTAATAACAGCTTTCGAGGAATATTTCAAACCCAAAAGTAATGAGGTTACAAGCACATGGCAATTCAATAAAAGAACACAAGAAGATGGCGAAGGATTCGACACGTACTACACACAAATAATAAAAATCACAAAGAACTGCAATTTTGTGGATCAAGACAGAATGCTTCATGACAGAATAGTTGTGGGCATCAGGGACCAGCTTGTGCAGCAGAGACTCCTAGAAATCAAGGACCTGATCTTGGAGCGAGCGGTAGAAGTCTGCAAATCATCGGAGCTGTCTCGTGAACATGCAAGATTGCTGACCAAGTCATCGGAACCAGCCATAGATGCCATCCAAGGGAAGGTGCCACTGCAGCTGAAGAAGCCAATGCAGCAATCATCGTTTAAAGCTAAGTATACTAATAACAAATTTTTTACTGCCTCCTCGCAGAACATATTTATGTAAAAAATGTAACACTGAACATGGGCAGTGACAATGTCCTGCCTATGGCCAGCGCTGTGAGAATTGCAAATTACATTTATATAACCACTTTAAAGTGGGTTGCAAATTCATCAACCAAATTGAATGCAACAACAGTAGTGAGAAGACAGAAGGAATATGACTAGTAAAAGTTTGTCATTCAATAAATGAGTGCACCCGGGAATGGACAAAGTCACTGATGGTCAATAAAAATATTAATATAACATTTAAGTGTGACACTGGCGCTTAAGCCTGATGACTGCCCGAGTCCCGTGTTCTGCCAGTGACACTCGGGCCGCGGTCCTGCCGTGTCCAAATGTCCCCGAGTCCCGAGTGGCCCCGAGTGACTGCTGCAGCTATGTTATACGTGGGCATACACTCATGGACAAATTTAGAAGAACACAAAAAACGGTTTAATTTCTCCTGTTGTAATTATATATTTATTTATTAAAACTTCATGCACATGTAAAAAATAATACTGTACAAAGGCGGACTTAATGCCTGAGGCATTTTCTACCAGTCAACCTTAGGGTGATGCAGAGATATACCATGGCAGGTGCAACATACGGGATAGATAGCTCGGAAATGACTATAAAACACAAGAATAAATACTAATATATAATAGATACATACATATAAACAAAAAAAACCTTGGTCAGGAGAAATAACGATCGGTAGAGGAGAAAACGAATCCAGCAACTCAGCGCTGGGATGTTTCAGCCAACTTCTGACGGATATGTTCACGTGCCTTCACTTTAAAAGATAACCGTCTGGTTGTTGTCCTGATATACAGAGGGAGCGCATTCCAAAGAAAAACCGCCTGGACAAAGAAAGAAGAATGAATGAAACCAGAACGGTGAGAAGGACATTGTAGAAGACGATTGTTGGTGGAACGAAAATTTTTACTATGGGCAGTGCATAAATATTGAATTTGGGAAGTCAGGTAAGAAGGGGAAGTGGGTTTGTCCAGAATAGAGAACAACGTAGACAGAGCCCTCAATTCTAATTATAATGCGTACTGGCCACAAACATTAGGATAAGCTTATGGAGGTATGAGGTAGTTGTTGGTTGTTGTTTGTTGTTGTAACAAACAGTTCGGTTTTACAAGGGGTCGTTCAACTACTGGCGGCCTACTCTCTAAGCCCCTCAACGAAGAAACGAGCCCGTCCGAAAGTAGTTCGATACTGCGGAATAGTTAACTTTTTGGACGGGCAGTAACACATCGGGAGTAAAGCAAACTGTCAAGTGGTGTTTTCATTTATTTATAGTTTGGGTCTCGATGTAATCTTATGTCCGTAGGTGATACGGAGTAGCAAACACACGGCAAAACTTCGGCCGGAACTACGGATTTCGTGCTTAGAGAGTAGACTCCCGGATGAGATGAACTTTTAGGATATGTTTATAATGCATGGAAGGTTAAATGCGATGCTTAAATGCGCATCTTTTACAATTTTTCCAAAGCATTCGATTGCGTTCTTCAATCAGGACACTGCAACACTACGGAATCCAAAAGTCATACTTACGTGATAGGATTCAAAAGGTTGATTATAACGGAAAAAAATCACCCTGATCCGTAGTAACAATGAAGGTCCCCCAAGGCTCAATTCTTGGCCCATTTTTGTTTCTTATTTATATTAATGACATGCCTTACCTCATAAAGGATAAACATGATATAGTGCTGTTTGCAGACGATACTTCACTTTTATTTTAACTCAAACGTCAGCAGCTGGTTACTGACAATATAAATAGCACCCTCGCTAAAGTTGTAAACTGGTTTGGTGTTAATAACCTATTTCTTAACGAGAAAAAAAAACAAAATGTATCAAGTTTACGATACCTCATATTAGACAAGTACAAACTAGTGTGCTCATAAAGGGTGAAACGTTGAATTCCAAAGATACCACATAATTTTGAAGCATAACGTTTCGCAGAAAAAGGGCAATTCATTCAATTTATAAATTAAGTCCCAGACACTCCTTAAGAGATAAATTTAAAGAGATAAATAAATAATACAATGACTGTGCCTTCTCAGTATATTTAAGGAAATCCTTTGTATGCACGTAAAAATGTTAATCTGTTAAAAAAATACAGTAATATCCTTAATATAAATACCAGGGACAAACATAAGTTTGTTGTTCCCACAACCAAGCTCAACAAAATAGGTAGCTCGTTTAAATGCCAATGTATATACGTTTTTATAATAAACTTCCTAGCCACATTCAAGAACTAAGTCTCAATAAATGATAATAGTGCCAAAAAGCAATAAGCTACTAAAGACTATATTGAGGACAAAAAGGCTTGGAGTTGAGCGGCTCCAATAAACTTACACAGTTAGCGTTGTTTTTTTTTTCTTCTAAATACCTTTTTACCTTAACTACTAATACACTACAATACTACTATAATAATAATACTATATTATTTACACTGTAAAGTATAATATAGTATTTACCATTTACCTACGTTACAGCCTTTCCTAAGCGTTTATGAAAAAAATTAATAAAATGTTTAGTACAAAAATGTTTATTTACAGTAAAATTTTAATTTTTTTTATAATTTGGTAAATTTTTGTCATTCGATCGTTTGTATTTTCGACGTTTGCATTTATATATTAACGAATTATAAGCAAAATCCAAATTAATAAACTTTATTGTCTCAAAATAAATATACCTGATTTTTGTTTATAACACTTTTTTGCGTGCCTCAAAATTTGTCCACGAGTGTACGTATAATAGGATTCCTGGAGACCTGAGCTAGACTTTGTGTTAGTCAAGATTGTCAGGAATAGGTATTGCTGAAGATTAGACGGTATTCAGGGAAAGCTAGAAAATATTTTTGTTTTTTTATATTGAGAAGAGCACTGTTCAAAATATTATCTATTGAAAGGGAAAGCTGCTTCTCTATGATCGATCATTATTGTAAGTAAATCTTACCATCATGTAACTCGAATGTAAAATACACATTATCCCATCCGATACCCTGACAACCCCTTAGACGCAGTTGACTTGCGTTAGCTTTAGCACAGTTACAAACTAGTCGCGAAGCAGCACTGTCAAGTAGTTGGGGGTCTGACCAAGGGGCTGTTTGTTCAGGTAGCTGGTCTCGAACTTCGCCTGGTTCACATCCGTGCCAGCTTTATACCTTGTACTACAATTCCAAGGTAAGTAAAACAATGTAACTTGAGTGACCCTGGAGACTGAAGTTCTGACTCAATTGTTGGGGAGAGTTCTATTATAGATCGATCTTGGATGATTTTAGATAGAATTGACTTCAAGTTTTTAAGAAACGACATTATTGAGTAACTTAATATACCAGATAGGATAGAATGGAATAGACTGAATGGTAATGGCAGAGAACCGGGTGTTGTGGCCTTGAAAGGGGTGAAAGGTTATTATTTGGGTACGCAATGCTCTCTCAGATGTCACGCTAAAATTGTGGCACCCAACAACATCAGCGTGACACCTAAGCTAGCTCCGGTACCGGATCTGTCTTGACTGATTTAACAATATAAGTCCTTTTTACGTGTAAATTGTTCGTAAAAACCTACTTTCAGAAATAAAAACGTTTACCATGTATTTGGAGAGCTTCAATCAGAAAACTTCAGTTTGAAATTGAATCCTCTTTAACAAAATGAATGTCAGACTTATTAATATTGGTGTTTTTGGCAATAACTATTAAATTGTCGTAGTTAAGGACTTTAACCGTCCGTCAACCAACGATGTGAATACTCCGCTGGATGTTTTCATTTTGTACCGATAATTGCCGCACGTCCCACTTTGTTACACCTACGTCACTCATCTACCTATCTCACGCGTGCTATGGATTTAATATCGACTCAAAATGCAGCGAACCAATGATTTCATAATCAGGTTATTATCTTACGAATATACGGTCCTCGGTCTATAGAGTTAGTATTTTGCTTAAAACTAAAATAATTACGGCACAATACTCAATACTCAATTATTTATTGCATTCCATATGTATTACTTAGATGGTATAACACAGTTAAAGATCAATATAGAACTTTTCGGGCACAGTAACATTAGGAGAGAGGAAGAGGGCTAAGCAGCAATCCAAGCAATTCAACATTTTTATAAATAATTAGATGTGTTAACTTGCTTAGTATAAGTACTTGCTGCTGCTACGTATTTTAAGTGAAAAATCCAGGTCCTGTAGATGGCGGAAATTGCTTCATTTCAGTGGCAATTTTTCAAATCATCAAAAAAATTCAAGCTAATAACGCCATGATTAGTTCCATCAACGAATATCAAATACGTAGGGAGCTAGTTACTCGTAACAATTTGACGCGGCCGCGACCCACCGCCGATATAATTAGTGAATACATTATGATTTGATACCGACACTCCGACACTCATATAACGGTAATAATATCATACAGTATTTCGACTTCATACAAACAGACGAAACGCGAGCTATACCTACGCGCCTCGACCTCGGAATGCGCTCGGCATGCAGACAGTCGCGACTGTGACGCAGTGACGAACGGACGGTGTGTTGTTTTTTTTTAACAATAACCGCGCGAAGTTTTCACTTAAAATAAGTTCAAGTACATATTTAATATGACGAGTAGGCTATATTGTGCTGTTTTTGGTTGCATGAATTCGTCAATAACGCATCCAGAGATAACTTTATTTAGATTACCTGGAAACTCTGAAAGGTAAGACTATAAAATAATTTTACTTACTAGTAGGTAGGTACATAAAGTGTGTCTTTTTAATGGATAAGTATTTCCTTTTATCTCCCGAAAAAAAAGATGTCTGGATTAATAAATAAAGTAAATAGATTAAAGGAAAGTGATAGACACGAGTGAAATAGGTAGTTATAGGCGGTTCATGAATCATTATACGGTAGGTACGCTTGGGTTAAAACCTCGGGGCATGTGTGTTTTGTTTTGTTAGTTTGTATAATTAAAGTAAAGACGTGGTTTTTATTATTATTAATAGTTGTTTATTGTACTATGTGTATGAATAATACTAGAAAAAATAAATTTGACCGTCTGTCTGTCACTAGATACCTAGTTGAAATTTTCTCAGATTAAGTATTTCTGCTGCTGCTATAACTACATAAACCACTAAAAACCGTTTTGTTTTTCTCGGCATTAATAACAACTACAATAGCTAGACTCATGAAATATTCACAGAATATTTAGATATATTTATTTAATTATCTATTATAATTAGACAAATATTTATTTATTTATTTTATTATAAAAGTACACACAGTAAAATACAATAACAAAACTAAATGGAAACACAAAGTAGGCAAATGTAATTAAAATGCTGGAGGCGGGCAGCCCTATCGCATGTTTACCTACCGCGCGGCTGTAGGCATTTATTTCAAGGTTACGGCCGAGTTACAATACTGTATAGATAATATTACCGTGCTCATATCGAATTTGCAAATAGGATTCATTATGAATACATGTTTTCACTTCAATTTGAATATTATTACGGTTCGGCGCTGGATTCCAAGTGCCACGTGGGAGTAATTCGTGCATGCCGCTAAAGCTAACTAAGGTTTTATGTGGAGGTAGGTGGCTTTTACTGGGGTTCTCAAAGATTTTGTAGAACACTGGCATGCATGTTTTATGTGGAGGTAGGCGGTTTGTACTGGGGTTCTCAAAGATTTTGTAGAACACTGGCATGCATGTTTTATGTGGAGGTAGGCGGCTTGTACTGGGGTTCTCAAAGATTTTGTAGAACACTGGCATGCATGTTTTATGTGGAGGTAGGCGGCTTGTACTGGGGTTCTCAAAGATTTTGTAGAACACTGGCATGCATGTTTTATGTGGAGGTAGGCGGCTTGTACTGGGGTTCTCAAAGATTTTGTAGAACACTGGCATGCATGTTTTATGTGGAGGTAGGCGGCTTGTAGTGGGGTTCTCAAAGATTTTATAGAACAATGGCATGAGTGTTTTATGTGGAGGTAGCTTGTACTTGGATTTCAAAGATTTTGTAGAATCCTGGCATGAGTGATTTTCATAGCGTGTGAAAGAGATTCAAATGATATTTACGATCATAATAAAACTGTACTAAGGGCCTCCTTAGTTGGTTCTTCTCCAAATGATACCTGTAGCCTTACAGGTACCATTTGGAGAAGAACCAACGCGAACTGTAGGTAGGTATTCATTTACTTTATTAGTTATGCATCTAACTTCTGTTTGGCACTCAACTGTACTTACACATAATATGCCTTACCTCAGAGCAGGTTAAATACCCCCAAAGTGATGCAGTACAACAACATGTTGAGTTCTAGGGTCCTAGTAGTTCACACTAGTACTTCCACCGGGTTCTACCCTCCGCGGTAAGTATCCTTACAACTTGTACTTACGGGACGGTGAGCCGTATGATAGATAACCACGTAGGTATGAATATTATTTAATACCTAGTACGAAACCTGTTTATCTTGTACCTACTGTTTATTTACTCAACTTTCAACCGGCTCAACATTTAGACACTAACGAATATAAATCTAGACTTTCATAATTCCTTTGTCGTGTAAAATATCCGAGCTACTCCGAACATTAGACATGTTGAATTGGATAGCTTTGTCACAATAAAACGGGCCGACGGGACTCCTTTGACATAAACGCTAACAAGCTTGTTCAGATAAAAACTACAACTAGGTTAACGGTGTATTTTACCTAACTTTACACTACAAGTATTTCAAGACATTTACACTTATTTCTATCTAAATAAACTGAGTACGCGATGTACAGCGCGCTCCCCAAGTCAAAGCTATCAGCGTAGGGTCCCGGATCAGTATTCAGTGCGCGATCGTGTCACATAATCAAAAATAAATATTTTGCTACATTATGTGCGTTTGAAGATTACGAACACGAAGGATACAAATGAACAGGAACATACAGAAGTTGCAGACAGTTTATTGAACGATAAAAGTGTTATTATATAGGTAATCTTGATAATTTGAAAAATTGCAGAGCTACATTTAGTTTGACTGTCTGTCATCGGAGTTTAATCATAAAACTTAAATCATTTAATTGAAAACATGTTAATCACAGAGGTAGTAGTATCCCGAGATCTTATTATTGATTAGTCTTCACATATTATCAAGAGATACCTATTCTTATCACTGATGACTTAAGCCATTTAATTTAACCACTGCTGCAATGAAGCTTAGCATTTCAACTGTAATACAATCAGCTAGCTCAGCGTCAATCTGTAGGTACACATATTTACGTCTTTGTTGTAAGTTGTCCTTCCTTATCTTATTTTGATACAAGAATGGTATTAAGTTCGCGCTTATTGAATTGTATTAAACAACGTAATAGGTAATTTCAATACGAATACCAACGGAATTTGTGAAGAAAAAATTGGATTTGATTTTCTTTTGGGCTTACATAAACCGGTAACGAGATGATGTGTCTTGTTTTGAGTTTGTTTAGTAGTGGAGCATTGCTTTTAAATTTGTAAGTAGAATTTACGTTTGTCTACACAGTGACATCCGTTCATCAGTTCATATCCAGAAGAAACGTAAATTCATTTTGAACGGATGCATCTGGTTTCTTAGTTACGAATTCATGATAGATATAATTATGAGTAAAATAATAATATTACTCATGACATGTGTAGGAAAAAAGTACCATCCATGTAAAGTAAAGTAGCCACGGTAGTAGCATTGTTGCAAGGATTTAGTACTTATACCACATAAGTCTGATCATTAAGTCAAATACTACCATGTTGTTTAATTATTACTACCAGCCATGAATATCAAAACTGCTCTGCTATCAAAACGGTGAAGAAAAACATCGAGAGGAAACCGGCATGTCCTAGAAACAAAAATTCGAAAAACATGTGACATTTACCAACCCACACTGGGCCCGCGTGGTGGATTACGGCTCACTCCCTCTAACCGAGAGGAGGCATGTGTCCCAGCAGTTGGAACATTATAGGCTGATGATGATGATGAATATCAAAATAATATGATCTACCTGATCTATCTGATATTGAAAGTTTTTTTTTGGTGTAATATCTACAATCATTACACTGTTCAATCAAATTAACACAAGCAAACTGTTAGGAAGCACAGCGATCTAAGTCATAAAATGTTAAACGACAAGCGTGGAAATTTCCATGCCGCACGACCCAGTGTTAGGAATCGTAGCAACTTAAGCCACGAGCGTGGTACCTCTATCAAGGAAAATCCCATAACGCACGAACATTGTTAGGAATCGTAGCATATTCGTGAGAATGCTTTCGAGGAATATTCCACGAGGCACAGCCACGTATACACACTAGGATACACTTGTGGCCTTGCCCACAAATAAAGACCGTCTGTAATTGGGTGAGAGCTGAGATTTTGATTTTGTTACTGATAGCCTCACCCAGTACCTGTATCCTAGTGAAAACCTATATGCGACGACCCAAAAACCAGATTCAGTATGTCCACAGTATCCACAAGTTCCACTATGTCCACAGTGTCCACAGTATCACAAATGTCCACAGTGTCCACAGTACCCAAATGTCGACAGTATCACAAATGTCCACAGAATCACAAATGAATTCTAGGAAAAAAAAAGTATATTTTATTACCTTTTGTTGTACAAAAACACTTATCTAAACACCATGCAGCGTTACAACTAAGGAAAGAGTGTTTTAGATGAACTCTGGCACCCAAAGAAAGAACTTGCGTTTAGGGTGCCAGCTTTCGCCTATAATTTGAACATATATCAGTAGTTGTAGGACGAGCACAGCTTATTATTATTGAGATAACTACTTACTAAAACTTTATGATGTGGCCTTTAAAAGTACCTATGTGGGGGTATGTGTATGTAAAGAGTGAGAAATAAATATGGTAAAAACTAAGTAAGTCTGTTTAAAATTATAATAACAAATATATGACATTATTAACTAAGTACAAAGCTAAGCGATTGATACGTTGTATCCGAAATAGAGATAGCATGGCTCGAACCCTACAGGCAGATCCTGAAAATTACATACTTATTGTCACATATAAGCGATACCGTAATTTTTGTAACAAGCTTCTTAAAAAATTAAAACATGCCTAAGAAAGCAAGGAGTTTCAAACGACGAAGAACAACCCTAAAACACCTTAGAAGCTCATTAAAAATATCAGCGGAACTAGTCTTAATGCGAAATCCCCTAACGAGCTACTAAGTATGTCATCGGATGAAAAGTCTTCGGTCAACAGAGTTAACGAGTTTTTTGCCAATGTTGGCAAGAACTTGGCTGACAAATTCTCATCCATCTCGTATACCTCGGAGTATTCTCTCGATGCGCCGCCTTCTAACTCGCTGGTACTTCTTCCCACTGATGAAGTAGAGGTCTCAAATCTCATTATTGGGTTACGAACAGATGCTGTGGTGGGTTGGGACGGCATCTCATCGAGACTATTAAAATCCTGTCTGCCCGCAATTGTCCCAGCCATCACTCATATCTGCAATCGCTCTATTTCCACGGGTTGCTTTCCCAGGGTTTTTAAAAGGGCACTCGTTCATCCAATCTTCAAGAATGGAGATAGACACAGTGTAGATAATTATAGATCTCAGTCTTGCCTGCCATCTCAAAAATATTGGAAAAGATACTGATGCGTAGGAGTTCTCGTAACTACTTTAAGGAACAAAAACTCACTAACACTTTCAATAAAAATTTATTAAGAGGTCGTAAGTACAAAAGCCCGTCATTATATTTTTTTCCTGTTCATGGAGGTAGGCGCGTCAAGTACTATCCTGGCTTGCGCGTAGCTGTAGGGACGCTGGAGCCGAGGAGCTGGGCGCAGGACCCGCAGGGTTGATGGTAGCTGTGCTGGGAGCCCGATGCCAGAAGTGGCGTCGGATGCTAGATGCCAGCAGCGGTGACCCGTGTCTGGGGTGTGTGTCGTCACCAAGTGACGCAGCGACGGTTTCCACGGGTGAATACCCGTTTGCGAAAACCCGATCTTTGATCCCTGGAATACGTCCAGTATGTAAATACATAGTCCTCTGCTTATCCTCTCCTGACGGTGACCACGGCAGCGTAAGCACAAGCGTATGGATAGGATACTATCGCGCTTAAGGCAAACGTGTGTAAAGGTCACCTTCAGAAGCGGAGTTTACAGAGTTTTAGGAAGAATGAAAGGAGTGTGAAGCAACTTTTAAATTAATTACTACGTACATAAATAATGATGTAAAACAAAGGTTGAAAGAAAAGATAGAAATGGTGTCTAAAAGAAAAGATGATGAAATAATTATGAAAATCATAGACCACCAAGATACATTATAAAAGCACTGCGTGAATTGTCAACACTTACCCAATATGGGGTTTACTGAAGCACCGATACTATTCCTTAGTTTTAACTTTTTAAATAATTACAGTAATAAAGTTTGCTATAAATCGAACTTCTAGAGGTCTATTACGGGAGGCTGCGCGTGTAACGTCACACACAAGTGTAATTTACGTGAGCGCAAAACTCGACTGACCCCTGTAGGTTTGACTGGCGCTCGTCGCTCGCGGCGCGCTTAGTCACGATTGGAGTGGGAAGAAACTGGACTTAACACCGAGAGCGAGCGAGATAAAATGCAGGCGTATCAGGTGATGCGATCGGTTGGAACGATATAACAATGCCTAACGGTTTCGTATGATTACTATGGTTACCTTTTAGCTAATTAAATAGTTAACAACGTTACAATACTTATTAAACGGTTGGTAGACTATCTCGAGTCATACAAATTATTAAGTGACAACCAGTATGGTTTTAGAGGTGGTAGGTCAACTGAAAATGCTGTAGCTGCCTTGGTAGATCATGTAGTATCTAAACTAGATCGTAAAAGTAAATGCTTGGCTATTTTCCTCGATCTTTCCAAGGCATTCGACGCTGTTTCTGTTCCCCACCTCTTATCCAAGCTGGAAGCTACGGGCATTCGCGGCCATGCCTTAAACATTTTCAAACATTACCACTCTGATACCAGTGCGTCAAAATAAATGACGTTGTTAGTGACACTAAATCATTGAGTTTCGGCGTTCTTCAGGGCTCAATTTTAGGTCCTACCCTGTTTGTTATAAATATCAATAACTTATGCAAAATGTCTCTAACGAACTGTTCAATTTATACTTACACAGATGATACGGCCTTGCTTCTTCACGGCAGTGACTGGCCAGAAACAGTGAAATACGCGGAACTTGCTCTAAACTCTGTGATGAAATGGTTAACAAACAACATCCTAACCTTAAATCTTAAGAAAACAGTTTACTTACCTTTTTCCTTACTATCCACCAACCTCCCTCCACCGGATTCAATGGCGCTTAGAGATCATACCTACTTGCTCACTCGGTCTATCCTCTTCACAATGCGGCTGTCCACAACTTACAAGATGTGAGTCCGTTAAGTATCTTGGAGTCTATATAGATAGTTCTTTGAGCTGGAAACCTCACCTTAGCAATCTCATATCGCGAGTCCGCAAGTGTATTTTTTTTTTAACTAAGGCACTCCGCGGACTCCCGTACGCTCCTCCTCCTCCTCGCTCCTCGGAGCTGTCCTCAAGGTGCCACCTTGAAGCCGTTTAGAATTACGCGCTCCCTCTTTCGTTGTACTGCATAGTTGGAGCGGGATCGAACAGTAACGTTTGCGTACAAGCGCGAACGAAGAAGCGCGGGAAAAATAATCGAGTGGGCTGAATGCGGGATGCTTCACCGGTGCGGCGGCACCGCTCGGCCGCCCGATAATGTAAACAAAGCATTTTTACGACTTGGATTTCTTGGAATGGTGCTAACACTTGTGTTTTTTGTTATGGTAAGGAACGGGGCTTTAAGATAGCGGAGTTTCGTTTGAAATAGGATAGTATTCACGTAAACAAATCGTTCGTTAGTATGACGCAACCATAAATCATAACTTTGTTTTCAAATAAATGGTTATAGTTCGAAAAAACGAGCGTTGACCTATATTGTTTAAGGTTTTAAATACATTATGTGTATATACTTAACGTAAAACACTAATAAAACCACATAGCATTAGTACAATATGTACTATTTACGAGCGTCCAAAGTTGAAAAAATTTGCCGACGGCAAAAAAATAACAATGGCCGCCAAGACAATGGAAACAAAATGTTATTTTATAAATATAAATCTGATACCTAGAATAAAAATATTGGTAGTACCTGTGGAAAGCTTATTTAATGCTTCAACTTTGTTATAAAAATCGTGGTAATCACTGTACTTAAATAAGGATCTAAAAACACATACACGTAATGACAACAAACATACTTCGCCGTGCGCCGGCCATGAGCCGGTTGTGGAAAAAACCCGAAATTACGTAATATATTTTCACTCACCGACCTTGAAATCCTGCAGTAATTCACTTCACTATAATATTTATCACACACTTAAACCGGCCATAGCACTTCAAACACTTGAAAACCCACTTAAAACACAAATTATTTATCACGTAACATCACACGCGCGAGTTCGTACGCCACTGACAAGACGCCATATTTTTTTAATTATTTGATTTTTTTGGTTGAACGCTTGTAGTGTTGTCATACATCTGAATACGCGGCTTTTAAGCACGAAATCGACTAAGCAATCGGATACAGTGTGCCACAGATCTTTTAAAAATGAAAAATTGAATAAAGTTTATCGGATTTCGATTAATTGAAAGGTTACGCGAGTGGACGCTAACGTGCGGCGCCACTTTCTATGCGGCGACTTTAGTCACCTCAGGCACTCCAGCGGTTTCAGGATCCTGCGTTTAGAAGACATGTAGACAGATTTGGAGTGATTAGCAACGACAGAGCTAATAATGGAAACCAGAGACTCGGCAGCATTGTTTGCGTCTTGAATAGTCAATATTCCACTAAAGTCCATTGATAAAATGTCAGTAGTTGCAGCTGTATAATTAACAACTATGCGATTAACTTTAAGAGGCAGGCTTTACATGTTGAATACTTATAAACGTAGGCCTATGATCAGTGATATAAGCATCGAAAACTAGAGTCGTATTTTTCAGATCAGATCTTAACATTACGTGATCAATACAAAAGTTAATACGGGATGGAAATAGATGTGTAGGGAGCAGGCCATGTGAAGCAATAAGGTTAAGGTACTGATTTGCTTGTTGGGAGATAGCATTCGGAGTAATGTCAATATTGATGTCCCCCATTATCACTAAGTTTTTTTTGGACTAGCGACTGAGTAAGGACAGTGTCTAAATTATCAATAAAATTATCATGATTTCGTATGGACGGAGACCGTTATAGCGCTAAAAGTAAGATATTATGAGATTTTCCATTACATATCAAACAGCTAGCACCAGCTATAGAAGGTTCGGTAACGATATGAGGTAATTCTGATTTTACATAAATTATAACAGCATCGTTCTGGTTGATAATATTTTAGTTTAATCGTTAGTCGTAAGATAAGAAACATACCCTTCCAGTGGTGGAACTGTAGACACCATCAACCAGCACTCCGCTAAAATTAAAACATCACATGAAATTTTTATCCTAGCCAGGAGCACAAGCAAACTATCAAAGTTACAGTTTACACTGCGTATATTAAGGTGCATTAAATTAAGCGACTTACTATTGTTATTAATGAAACGTCTACATGATTCCGGTACACAGACATGTGAATCACTTGTACCAAAAGAGTCAATATCATTTAAAATGTCAGAATCGAATATAGATGTTTGATGTTAAGTGCGTATTGATTGCAACCGCAGATATGACGTGGATTATGTGTAATTTAGTTTTGTCTAGATTTAATAATTGTGTTTTGTAAGTTGCAACTACAAGACATAGAAATAAGATAGTCGATAGGATGTACATAAACGCAGGAATGATATGATTTGTGTGTTTGTGATTAAAACTATTCAAATTATTAAAATTTTTACAAGGTCTTAAAAGGTGTAATACAGAGGCTGATATATACAGTATACATTATATAAAGTTGACAATTTAAGAACATTAATTTTATAAAAAGGTAACAAATTGTATTAAAGTAGTAAAAAACAGATTTGTAAGAGACTAAGTAGTGCTCGAGTTTGTAAATAAAATTGTAGAGTACTAGAATATTTGAAAAGCATGCAATAATAATGAAAATGAGATGCATAGCGTTCTTCATGCAGGGGTGAGGAGTTTATTAAGACAAGACGTTTAGTTGATAACAACGGAGTCCATTCCTTCACGTTCACGAAGAAATTTTTTTCCATTTTGCGACCAACAAAATTTATATTTGTTTGTTTTAGCAAAAGAACGAGCCTCGAAGAAGAGTAATCGTCGCTGGGTGCGAGGCAGGTGATCGGCGATATACACTGGTTTGACTTCACCGGAAAGACCAATGTGTCCCGTGTTTAGTTTCTCAGTTGATGGTTGATTCTCAATTACTGGTACATTCCTAATCTCGAGACATGCTGATCGCGAGCTCAACTGATCTACCACTTTTTTTTCCAGATCCAGTATATAGTTGCGCTGTTCACAGTTTTCTTTTTGCAATTTCTGCATTGATATTTGATAAAAACATAATCTTGACTCAGAAATTCTACAGTTTTTAGGGTTTCAGCGTTAGTTTTTTGAATCTGCGCATTTTGTAGTTTAATTTTCCTCAAATCGACGTTAGTTTGCCAAACAGAACCTCTTGCTCAGTTTTCCAAGAGGTAAATAAGTTCGTTATTTTATCCTCGAGATTCATCCATTCACACTCCGGTGAGAAATCTGGTCGCAATCTCTTGGATCGCGAGGTAATATTTGAGATTTCGGGCTCATTTGGATGATTAAAAACGTCTGGAGTTGAGAAAATAGGTGGATTGTCCGTCTCGCAGGCAGGAGTAGCAGGGAGAGAGCGCTCAATCCTCGGCATAGTAGCGATACTTGTTTACTTACTACTTGATTTTAATATCGGCACACGCAGCAATACGCAGTAGCAACTGACCGGTTGGCGCAGTTGGTAGTGAACCTGCCTTCTGAGCCGCTGGTTCCGGGTTCGATCCCCGGACAAGTCAAACATTTGTGTGCATGAACATGTCTGTTTGACCTGTGTCTAGGTGTGTATATCTATATAAGTATGTATATCAGTCATCAGGTTACCGTAGTACAGGCTCTGCCTAGTTCGGGACCTGAAGACCTTGTGTGGATGTTGTCCCATATTATTATTATTATAACTTCAAATTATAAAAGGAAACAATTAACCAGCTTCGTAGCCAATCAACGCGTAGCACTGCTGTTTGGTGCCGCGTAGCACTCGTAGCCGCAGCTCCGCACGTAGCTGACTGTTGGTGACGCGTACTCTCGTAGCAGTCCGGGCGCTATGGCACAGGTGGAAGGGATGCGGTGTTTCGCAACAATGCATGCGTCTGCGCAGTTTGGCTTAGCGGCCAGTGACACCGGCTCTCACGCACTGAGGAGGTGGTTCAAAACCGAGCTCAAAAATCCAATCTCGGTGGACCCCTCGTATGCTTTAGGTAAGGGCGGTGACAAAAATATCGTTGTCACTTTCGTGAGGAGTGGCCCACTCGTATAGATGCTCCAGGAAGAAACGAGAATTGGAATTTCAAATTTAAACTAATCAAAATTTAGGTAAATAGATCTTAGTGCGACTAGTTTACGCGAGTGCGCACGTCTATTCACTGTGACGCACGGCAGAGGACTCAAGTATAACTCCAGACATGGAGAAGTAAGTCACAGTCAAAGCGTCGTCAGCAGTGTTCTACGTCATACCTCAGTACAGTTCATAGTTTAAGTTAAGTTTAGCTTCAGTGTCAAGTTAGTTATTAGTGTTTTAACGATTATAGTTTTTACTCCCCATTTTGTTATTCATTTCAACGTCTTTTCCACCCTTGCACCTGCATATCTTACACAAACACCAGCGCCAGCAACCAGCGCAACCAGCGCTGGGGCTCTGTCTTGCATAGGGTCGCGGCATAATGCTGAGCGATAGCCGTTTTGCGTAGATGTGACGCATGTTTCCCCCAACCTTTTCATATTTTCTGTGTTTGTGTTATTTTTTGCGTCATGTTTACTGCAAATAAACGCATTTTCTTTCTTTCTTTCTTTCTTAAACATACAAGTTTTTATTATAACATTATATTGTTCATATTTAAAATATTTAGTATTCTATATTTTTCTTAGTATACCCAAATATTATGTAAGCAATCAAAGATGAGATATACATTCACAAAAACTTCTAACACTAAATAATCTATCAAACTATTAAAATTTCAATATAATACCTAACCTAAAATAACTAAAACTACTAAAAAATGAAATTATAGCGTAAAAAAATTCCTCCGCATCGCTGTTGACTGGTAATGTACCCAAGAGACTGGCGGCATTGCCACGTTGTATGGCAATGCTAAGCCTCTGGCCAAGGTAAAGGCCACCCCTTGAGTCACGGGAAGTATCAACAAGCCGTTTGGAGATTTCGTTGAACATACCGTGAGCACTCGGTCCCCACGGCCCGAGGGTTTCAACCCCAAACGGCTCGAAAATATAATTACCTATAAGGTTATTATACTTTCGCCGCTTGAGGTTTTCCGCAGCCGCAGCAGCAGCGCTAGCACAGCACGCCGAGCTAGGAAGATGGGATGGCGCAAGAGTATCAACACACGTTGCGTCCCACACTAAAAGCCTGCCCACCTCCCAAGGAAATAAAGACATGCCGCCCGGTCTCTTACCATCGTCGCGTGCCAAGCCATTTTAATAGACTTTTTAAATTTTAAATTTTTTCCAGATTTTAATACAGTTGGAACGCCGACGGTGACAAGAGCTCGTCGGGTGGTGTCATTTATGTTTGCGTGCCGAGCTAAGCGGCCCGCACTTTGGCTGCAAGACAAGACTTTGCTAGTTGACAACTTCACCACAGTGACAGCGATGAGGAGAACAGCAAGAAGCTCCTAGTCGTAGGGAAGCAGCGAGGCGGAAAGTAGTGTCGTCAAACAAAGTGCCTTTGTTCGACGACGGTAGTGCATGAAGCCAAAGACCCGACTCCCACTTACCCACAGCAAGCAGACGCGCACGCTCCGCAGTAGTAGCAGACGTGTTACGTAAATTGTTCTGTACTACTCTGCAAAGCGGCTCATCCGACTGTCTCTGGGAAGATGGATTATCGGGTTGATCTGAATTTAGGCAAGCGAGTCTCTAGGCCTCCATAGCCTCGGTGAAGCACGGCACATCAAAATTAATTAGTGTGGGGGCTAGAATTTTCCTGTTTTTTTTCAGTGTCGTAGACCGATGATATGAAAGCCGGTAAACTAACACTAGCGGAACTAACTAGCACTAGCGGAAATAAAAATAATAACATACAAGCCAAGTGCTCAATATTAGGCGATAGATACAACAAGCAAAAACAATAATATAATAAAAAAAAAAAACAAAAATTGGTGTAGTTATAAGTGCAGAAATGATGCATAATGTTTTAATGTAAATGTTGAAGTTCAAAAGTGCCTTTTATGTGTCTATTTGAAATAAATGCTTTGTCTTTGACTTTACACAATTTCAACACCAATAGTTCACATTAGTTGTGGAAATCGTTCGTTACGTACGCACGGCTACAGATCAAGCTATACATTTCCAGTATAAGCTGATCTCGCATTGTATAGGATTTCCTTACACTGAGAGATCAGTGTAAACTGGAATTGTATAGCTTGATGTGTAGCCGTGTGTACAATGGTTACCTATTTTGGTGGACTTGACGCTTGAACTTTTAAGTGAAATGCAACAAATATCGATCCCTTCATCACCATTGTTAAGAAGTCTGCAAAGTCTCGGGACTGGAGAGTGAGACCCTGAAACAGTTCTGCGGAAAGGGGGACGTTACGTAACAGCTTGATGGGGTATGTTGAAATTAAACTTACAACAACTGGGGGCAGTCTGTTATACTGTGAAGATTTTTTAACAGAAATATTAAATCAATATTATAATAAATAATAATAATAATAAATTCATTTATTTCAGACATAATTACAAAATTGTCCATATAGTGTTAGTAACAGAGGTCTTAAAAACTATGTTAGTATACTAGTATTAATTCACATTATAAAAATTCAAATAGACATTAAAACACCACATAAAAAATACAACAAAAATAACATTACATATATTAATTATGTCACGTGAAGCCGAATAAGCCTCCCCAGCACTGCAGACTCCGGCCTATCTGATATCATCCTCAGAATTCCGTTGGGGCTCCCACGGATCCTAAACATCAGAGATGCTGCTTTTTTACGCATTATGGCATAAAAATCGTCGACCCTAGCGTCAGCAAACATGCCTGATGCGCTGCAGAAACGTGGGAGCCCCACCAGAATTCTGAAGGCGTTGTTGTATTGTACGCGAAGAGCGTTGTAGGCCCGTTGCGTGTAGCTGGTCCATAGAGCACTGGTGTAAAAGCTTTGGCAGTAGGCCCTGAACAGTGTCACTTTTACATCTACTGTACACCTTGCAAATCTATGCACCAACATATTCGCACGAACCGACAACGCCCTTCGTTCCCTCTCGATATCTGCATCGTCATTTAGGGTCTCAGTCACTATGTGTCCTAGGTATCTAAACTGAGAGACACGTTTCAGAGGTACTTCGTTTAAAAAGACCGGGGGTACATGCTCCGGTGACTTATTCTTACCTCTAATCACCATGAACTCACTTTTTTTCTCATTGTATTTGAGACCATGAGCGACCGCATACGACTCACAAATACAGAGCAGTTTTCTCAAACCACTGAGCGACGGACATTATCTCTACGTTATTCGAGTGACGTCATGCCAAATATTTCGAGACGTTTTGATTAGCTTGGAACTTTTTTACCTATTCTCGCAGAACAGGCTAGGTGGTTTAAAATTTGGTTTAATGACCATTTGACCAATTACCGGAAACCACTCAACTTTATTGGTTACCTTTTCTCGAAATTAAACAATTAAAATAATCAGGGTTCTTATGCGATCGTAAATACTGATATTGATGCATATTTTACAAATCACATGGCACTTGTTATTATCGCCCAGGTGTTTGCATTGTGTGGCCTTCTGACCGTCGCAACTCCTGTAGTAACGAAGTTTCCCGAAGGTTCGGACACTTGTGGCGGAAGCAGTATTATATTATTATCACGTGAGAGAGAACCAAATATACGAACAAAGAAGCCGCGTCATCATTTCAATTTTTCGCTTTACTAAGCCAAAGGTCGTCTGAATTGTAGCGAACATAATTCTGATATATTAGTTACAGGTACAAAATCTGGAGAAAATCTAAGTTCATACAAATAAGAAATATGAAAGATATTTCCTCCACTCCAATACCGGAAATGGCATCGACATCGGTCGAGTAGTTTCATAGATAACGAGCATAAACGAGGGCTGGGCAATATTTGTGGGGGATATGATCCGGAATGATTCGCACTGAGCGGCACACAATTACGCGGCTCGCTTGTCAAAGCCGCCGCGATGTAATTACACACTAATAAATATAACTACGTTCATGTTACGTATGGCATTTACCTAGTAAACCTATGTGATGCTTGTATGTAAATAGAATTCCATACACAGAATGCAGGGGCAAAATCTCAACGGCTATCGAAACGTCAGGAATACCGCCGCCTGCTGCACATGAACCTAAGGCAAGTCACGCCCATCACAGGAATTAAGCTTAGCTAAAGGGCTGAAAGGGGTTAACAGTGGGCTATCTTGGTTACTTTGGGGAACGTAAGTACGCAAGATTGGTACAAAACAAGGGAGAATGACGTAAATGTCGTGCAGTGGCGCAAACAAGACTGTAGATTGTTACGTTGTATTTTTTGTAGCTACCACTGGTCGGTATTACACAGCTACTTACCTAATAAATAAAAAAGCAATTGCCGGTAAACATACGTAGTAAATTGTGTTGTTTCCAAGTAAAATATTTCATTGTAATTTGTGCAACGGTCTTTGACTTGCAATTGATAGAAGGATTCATTCCTTCAACTGTATTTCGTCACAGAACTCTTTGATAACACTTTCACGATAAAACACTTTTCAAAACCTTATTAAATAGGTTCACTTAATAAATTAGATCATAAATGGTAATAGCGTTCTGAATGTTTACATTCCAAATGTCATTTGGTTGAACGTCAGTTTTTGACAGTTAGAGGCGACACCTAGTGGTTGCCGATTCACAGTTGTAGTTTTAATCGATATGAGTTAATTTTAACATTTGATTGGTAACCATCGAAATAATATTGTAAAGTCCAATCCTTAATAATTTTCAGCTTTTGGTAAAAGTTCATAATAATGTAAATAACCGGATAACGGAAATTAAATAATTTTTTCAATATAGACTTTTCTCTAGAAAGTTCTTTGTCTCAAAATCCATATTGTCTTTGTCCCAGTGTTGTAAGCTGTGTTTTTTTATTTTGCCGAGATAATTAGCAAACCTGGGAAAATTAGCCAACAGGATAATTTTTAGTATTAAAAATTACGTTCATAATTTGTTAATTAGTCTGGGTCTTGGAAGTTCGGATTGTTTCAGCAGTTAAACGTCATGTTGGACAGTTGTCGGTGATTTTCAAGAAGTTTGTGTCCTAAGTTCAATATTTAACTTCCGTGATCTTAGAAGAATTTTACCCGAGTCAAGGGAGATTTTATGAACGTTCCATACAATATCGGTTGTGATCTATGACAGGATGATTGATGGGAGATGGCGTCTAATAGCCCGTGATGTGAACACGCTTGAGGTTAATACAAACCTTATTCCATGTTTTAAAAGGTGAGGAGTTTGGTCTATTAGTGTCTGTGAGTGGTCTTCCCTTGTTGTTAAAACAATACTGACGTGATCTATGGATATTTATTACAGGATTCCAAATTGCGCACAGCCGCATTGATATCTAGCCAGTCGAGAGTCTTGCAGTCAAGTGATTCCCTCCTTAATCAACCGAGAGGCACCTCGCGAGATTCGTCTCGCCGCCAGGATCTAGAGGAGTGTCTGGAGCCTGGACGCGAGACCCATTCCTCGAGTCGACCAGAAGCCTCGAGCGGAAGCGACTGTGCGGCTGGCAGAGTCGGTCTAGCGATAGCGCAGGCGGGACGGTTTTTTTTATATCTATCGTTTTAATATAAAACCTAACGGTTCCAGTAAGAACCGGTTTGTTGCCTGACAGGTTTCCCTAGTTGGAAGCCGGTGTTCAATATCTAATAAAAGACCCCGGGTTCGACACCTGCCTACCGGCTTATCTGGAAGTGAATTCAACATCTTCGTCGGCTCCGGGATCCGGGACTTATAGTCCCTGACGCCCATTCATTTACTTATTAACAACACGTCATAACTGGAAGATTCCAATTTAAGTGTGTAATTTAAATAGGAACAGTACTGGGTTTATCTCCAACCCCCCACGACCATAGTTCTATTACCGAACCTTAAGCTGGCTGGCATATTGGGTGACATTTATCGTCACCCACCTAATGTATTTAGGGTTTTATTTTATTTTTATAAATATATGTTGTTTCCAACAGTTTGAAGTTTCCTTACCCTCTAATACCTAACCACCTTGCATCTGGGCTTGGGTTCCTTTACCTCTAGAGGGATAAAAGCGCAAATGTAACAAGATGGTGATGATTAACCTCTGAGTTTGTTTCGGCCTTTCTTCTCAGAGTAGTCAGATAGGCAACGCCGATCTCATCTAATTTTTAAATATGATTGACGTATAAATGAGTTTGTACAAACCTACTTACAGAAATAAAATCATTTATCATGACGACTAGGTAGAAAGAAACGGTTGCGAAAAACTTGAGCACAACGCTGTAGTTTATTAGCTAGTATTAGTTAGTAAACGCTGAAATGAAAAACAATACGGTCTAGGAGTGGTAATAATCACCTCACCCATAGCACAGAGAAATTATACATTTGCAGACAATACAGAACTATTATTTAAGCCTGCCCGTGGCATAACTATGCCACCAGACAAAGGATAGATGGATGGTCATAAGTAATTTGTAATTTTCCTTTCGAACGGTCCTGACTCGGTCGATACGGAATTGGATTTGTTAGCCTATGAGATGAACGATCATACTGAGGATGAATTTATAGGCGAAGTAGGATCATTCACCATCGTAACTTTTGAGTCATCGCCATTGTTTCGAAATTAAGTACCTAAGACATAAATATCATGACTGTCTTATATATTAAAACAGAAACAACGAGTAAATTAATTTCATTTGAACAGTTTTTCTAAAGTTCTTCTACCCTAGGTTCCTGATTTATCGGTGTCATTGAAGAATATTTTAAGATTTGTTACGATACATCATGCATACGGTATGTATTGTTACCGTCTATCTGGTAGCCCTACTTATTTAATCGACTAACACTCGTATGTCACTCAATCGATTATTCGTCCATTATGACATTCACTGTCATTCTTTATAGGAGGCAACTGACAGCCGGCCTTCTTGTTCGAGACGCCGAGCAGTGAACACGTCGACAGTATCAGCGTAACAAATTGGTTTCATTTAAATTTAAATCTTAGCGAGTAAGTACAGGACTTATTGTTTTGGTGATAATAATATCTGAGTGATTTAAAAATATTGTGGAAAAGGAAATAAATATGTTTGTGTTTTAATAATGTGTCTAGTTTTGTATTGCGAACCCCTAGTAGGTATTTCTGAGCTGTGGCTTACAGTGTAAATATCCTATGTAGATTTTTTGACGAAGCCCTTATAAAGCTGATAAGAAATTTTCAAAATGAAACGATACAATACATTCTTCTCTCCGTCAATGTTCAGGTTACATGATGCCTGACCCACATTATGTGAGTAACCCACAAACAAAGCCGTCACTGGGCCAACAGCCCGGCTCCTTTGGCCCAGGCTCGAAGATAGTGTATTCGCCACACAATGTTTCACGTACGTGTGTGGCAGGTTATGTTGGTATGGTGCGCCCAAACTGCATGTACGGTGACCATGTAAGAGGTTTGCGTATTAAATGAGATTGCAGAATTGAATTATAATTAAAACAAGGTGATATTTGGTGTTCAAAAAAGCTATAATGTAGGTACCTTCTATTGTGCATCCGAATAATTTCTAGATTTTTTGTGGTTTATCTCGCTACCATCTGGAAAATTAAAGCTGTTTCAAAAGTTATCCAAGCCTTTCTTACTACATAACTTTTGGGAAGACTATTTATATTCCCGTGTGGTACGGCTGAATGATCCTATTAGCGGTGGTAGGCTCCGCATGGGGCCACCTGGCTCATGACCACTATCCCACCGGAGTCCGGCGCCAAGCAGCATGCTCTGTTCCAGCGGTGAGTGGGAGTGCCAGTGCCTTTGGGGGAGAAGGAGATTGTCAGTTGCGCTGTTCAGAACCGGTCTTGGTCTCTGCGCTTAACTTGCCGGGTAACTCCCATTGAAGGGTAGCGGGATCCGAAACACGGTGTCAGTGATGGCCGACCGCAGTCAATAGGGGGCCCAAGTAGCCAGCCAGCCAGCCACGTGCCAAAGGTTGCCCCGCCAATTCGCGAAAAATCCCGGTATGCTCCACCGTGCCAGCCGGCGACTGGATGGATGGACCCGGTGGCCATATCCGGGGGGGTTCGGGCATCCCCGCAGTCTCCAAATGAGTTTCCCATAGGTTTGGTTAGCCCACTTGGTTCACTGAGCAGTGCCTCGACAATTTGACTATTGCCCCAACAACACTACTCAAAACGTCATCGTTTTGAGTAGTGTTAAAAAAAAAGCAAAGAAAAATAGGGTTAAACAACGGCTGCACTTCCTCCAACTAAAAGTGCACTTTACCAACATCAGAGAGTTGCACTCCAATCTCGATCCGGTCCATCATCACATGCAGCAGGCTGAGGCCCAAAAAGAGTATGCTTACCAAGTCTGGGTAAAGGCCCGCGACCGTAAAGTTAGAGCACGTAGGGTTCGCGCAAAGAAAAGAGCCTTTAATTCTTCCGCCAAGCTCTGCAAGCGGGTTTTACGTAGGGAACGTTTTGACCATGTCCGACGTATTGAAGCTAAACTAGCTTCACACCCTCCGGGTAGTAAACAGTTCTAGTCCCTGTCTATAGCGGCTGAAACGAATTTCTGTCGTCCCACTTTACCTCTAATGATGAAACCTGATGGGTCGCTGGCTCGCTCTGCAAGTGAGAAAGTAAATGTACAAGGTGGGCCAAAAGAAATCACCCTATTAGAAGATGCTCTCATTTTTGCAAATGGCCGCCAATGCCAAATCTGTTTTGACATTTGTGGACTAGACAGATGCAGAATACAAGTGAACAAGCCATGGAGCGATACACTCCCCAAGAACGCGGAATAATCGTGTCTATTATTTTGCGTAACAATTCGTCTGTGTTGTTGGTACAGCGCGAATTCTGTCGCCGATTCCCCGGCCGTCCGACACCGACTGCGCAAACATTGCGCCGTTTGGCCACCAACCTTGAATAGTATGAGACCACACGAGACGTTGCCAAGACTGGGTGGGCCCGGAACGCCCGTTCTGTCTAGAATATCGCCGCTGTTGCCGAGGATGTCGAGCTGTCACCGGAAACATCGACCAGACGCCGTGCCACGCAATTAGCCATCAGCCGGACGTCCCTAAGGAGAATTTTCGTCAAAGACCTGCGCATGTTCCCGTACAAAGTCCAGTCCGTGTATCAGCTGCTGCCTGCCGACCACCAAACGCGCGTTACCTACGCCCAAGCCATCCTCAATCTCGAGGAACAAGTGGACGATTTTTCGACCAAAATCATAATGAGCGATGAGGCTCATTTCCACCTCAGCGGGTACGTGAATAAGCAAAACTATCGCTTCTGGGGCACCGAAAATTCACGAGTGATGCACCAGGAGTCTTTACACCCGCTCAAAGTGACTGCATGGTGCGCTGTTCACGCTGGAGAAGTCATCGGGCTATTTTTTTTCGAGTATGCCGCTGGCCAAACGACAACAGTGGACGGTGCGCGCTATAGGATCATGTTGACCGAGTTTTTTCTGCCGCAGTTGGACGAATTAGGACTAAGGGCCATGTAGTTCCAACAGGACGGAGCAACGGCACACACTGCGCGAGCCACAACCGATATTCTGAAGGCAGCGTTCCCGGGTCGCCACATCTCTCGTTTTGGCGATTTGCTCTGGCCCGCAAGATCGCCCGATTTAAGCGTTCCAGACTTTTTTTTGTGAGGTTTTCGGAAGTCCCGTGTTTACGTGAACAAGCCCGAGACTCTGGAAGCACTCAAGGATAACATTCGACACGTGTGCGAGAATCTGTTGCCCGAAGTTCTCGCCGAAGTGATGAAAAATGCCATTAAACGAGCCCGTATGGGCTATCAATTGTGGCGGTGCCCATTTGGCCGATATAATCTTTTCAACTTGACCAATAAAATTCTAAAGGTTCAAATAAACATAATCAAAAAACAGAATCGACACACACGCTGTCTACATCTCTAAATCTACTATCCTATCGCAGGTATGCTGGAAGAGATTTCATTAGAAATAAGCATCACCTTTGTACCTATTTTTCTGTTATTTTCTTCTTGTCTGTTTATATAAGTGTGTACATAATTTATGTACACACTTATATAAACAGACAAGAAGGTTAAATAAATAAATAAATCGAAGTTATTCATTTAGAAAAAAAAGAGAGCCAAACAACATCGGATGACTTCTTTTGGGATGTGCATTGTCTTGCACAATGTACCATTGTACAAGACAACTTGTCATTGGCAAGCATTGTGGAGTATGGAAGCTACCTTTGGGATGGCTCTGCAAAGTACCAACTTGACGCGCTTGACTCGGTGGAACGCAGAGCTAATAGACTCATTGGCGACGTAAAACTGGTGGATGCCAAGCTTCACAGCTTGGCTCATCGCCGCAAGGTGAAGTGGAGTATGCCCAAGAACTCCACGACCTCATTCCATCGGCCCCCTTCTTCCATCGGTCGTCTAGACGCACTGCAAGTTACCATCCTTACCTAGTTGCTATTCCAACAATTCGCACTAAGCGTTTCCAAATGTCTTTTGTTATGTGCACAGCAAAAGAGTGAAACTCTCTACCTGCGTCTGTGTTTCCGAACGCATACAATTCTAATCTCTTCAAAGTCAGAGTGAACAGGCTTCTTCTGGGTAAGCTCACTCCATCGTTGACTCTGTCTCTGTCACCACTGACATAGACTAGAGGAAAGAGCAAACGCAACATAAATAAAAAAATATTACATAAAAATATTGAAACCGGTAGATATGTATGTTTTTAGTCGGTAAGAATACAGTCTGATATTTTAAGTCATTTTAAAAGCACTTTCTTATTTATTTTTTTAAATATAAATATCGTCTGACATTGCACACAGCACCATCTAGTTCCAAGTTAAGCACTTAATTAAGGCTTGTGTTATGGATACCAGATGGTTGATACACTACTTAAATACATTTTTTTTTTCGTAAATACATACATATTATAAATATACATCCATGACTCGGGTACAAATGTCCATATTCATCATACAAACATTTGCCCCTACCGGGATTCGAACCCAGGACCATTTGGTTTCGATGACTACACTTAGCCACTGTAGCCACTACACCAAACGTGTCGTCAAATATTTATATGGCACTTCAACGACTTACTCACTAGGACATACATAAACTAAAAACACATACAGTTTTAGGAATTGTGAATTCGTCACTTACAGAAGTGCACAGCACTAGCACAGAAATTAATAGTACATACAAGACATCGCTAGTTGAATTACTAAAAAAAAAAAGTTATAAACTAAGGTAAAATTAGAATTCAAATGAGCAATGCTCACAAATACGATCGAAAATACAATAATAACAACAAGAAACAACAAAAAGAAGGCTGGTAAAGGAGGGAAAGGAAGTACTTAAATACAATTACTTTTTTACAATTTCTTACAAAGATTCTGCCTTTCCACTCTCGAGTTTACCTTGTTCTGGCATTTAATGAGTAGGTACTAACTTAATTATCATTGTTTGCTTAGTAATGTATTTATAATCATCTGAAGAGTTTCAACATACAACATTATATTCTTCTTGCAAGATGAACAAGTGTAGCCAAAATTCTCAGAGCCTGAATTTAGTCTCCCACTGAGCAATCGCATGGCAGCAACACTGCACATAACTATGTACATACATGAATAATTGGATGCGAGTGGATCGATGACGCCGACATGACGTGTGCCTCCGCACGCATACACACACACGAAGTGCACGCACACACACACGGGTTTCACGCATACACATACATACCGACTGCATGCACACACACACACACGGACTACACGCACAAACGCACCCGTACGTGAGACGTCTGCTAAAGGCAAATGCACAACGACACAAACTGATGACAATCATGGCATGTTTGATGATTTTCTCGAATTGGCCTCTTAGTAGCTGTGGTTAGGATAAATAAAAATATATTACCTATAGATACCATTTCAGAAAACTTATTCACACTTATATACTCGCCATGATAATAGTGACTCTTAAATTTTATCAGCATGCTATGCACTCAGGAACCTTAGAGATGTGTTAGATCTAAAGCAACTGAAGGCTATATATTATGCGCTGGTAGAGTCAAGACTAAGATACAGCATAATGCTGTGGGATAACAGCTACAGCTATAACTGGCAGAAACGTGCCTTATGGAATATAGTAAGGATCTCACAAAGAGAATCACGTAGAGAGCACTTTAAAGAATTAAAATTTTTAACAGTACCAAGTTTATATATTATAATTATAATTAAAATATATTAGTAATTCTAAATCACTTTGCTAAGTATATTCATCAGTATGAATCACAAAGGGAACGTAAGGTAAGAGAAAGCATAAGAAGGAAGGAATTTTAACACATAATAGCACCAAATTTTAACAAAGCTAAGCATTGTTCCAGATACTAAGCAGTGGAGTTATTTTTAAATAGGTTACCGACTGATTCAAAATTATTAATTTATAGCTCATACTATTTTAAAACTAAATTGAAAGCCTTATTGTTGGAAAAATGCTAATAATAATAAATTCAATTATTTCAGAACTAGTCCATATGCATACATGTGAAATTATTAGATAAATATTACAAAAGTCATCAATAAAAACATTATAAATTACAATTTTACAATAACAAAAATATCAAAATACACTATTAGATGTTTCATCTTAGTCTAAATTTAGGTTTGGATCCGGAATGCTCAATATGCAGCCTGGTCCAGTACCGCATTATTGGGCAATCCAGATCCAGATCCATCCTCCATGCGAACAGCTGAAGTTAATGGTTCGAACTACCTCGTATACGGCGCATCAGGGACACAACTCTCTTGCGAAAAATGGCCGCAAATCCATCTATATTTGCGCCCGCAAACATACCTGACGCGCTACAGTAACGAGGCAGTTTCATCAGAGCCCTTAAGGCATTATCGTACATTATACTCCGTATCAGAATTTATGACAAATGATAAAAATAGTCACTTAAAATAATAATAGTAAACAAGACTTAAATTAAAATTATCTTTTGAGTTTAACACTGTTCTTTTCACGTGGAGCTTGATGAAGTTGTACTCCTAATACTTTTGACATTGTATTTATTTGTTGAGATAATGATCTTATATGAATTGACTCTTGAATTAAACATTTCACATCAATAATTATAATTAGGCTTTTATATCTATTGCTTCTGCGTGTGATAATTTTATTTAATATGTGATGTTCAACACAATGTAATTTGTTTATAAATAATAAATGAATGAATTAATAAATTTCATCCGAGCTTTGGTTTGGCGTCTATGGTGCGTGAACTTTAGTGAGCCTTCTCTAATTATCCTGTAGTGCAGTTTTCCTTAATATTGTTACGTCATTTTGGGCAGTAACGATATAATTTATGTCCCTTATCAAACTGAACGCAAGCAGTGGAGGATCCGTCAACTTGGAATATTCAAAAAGATGATGAACAATATTTATTGTAAACAGATTAGACTTAGATTACATTAAGATTCAAAATAGTTTTAGATTTACTAAATGTAAACTACCATCTAAGTTTACGAAGGTAAGTAAATTCCTACGTTTCAAATATTTAGTAGGTGCTTTTTTCTAGCTAAAAAACATTTGAATAACTTCAGACCAACAAAAGGTTGTCGATTACGCGGCACGCGTCGTACGATGTGAGTGACGTCAAGACTCGATGCGGGCGCCACCTCGCGGAGATAACAGCGCTTTCGTTTGTTGTATGTTCGTTAACGTGACAAAGATAATTAACTGTAACTGCACTGCCTGTGTAGTTACATGTTTTAAGAGCACAGAGACTGTGTTCGGAAACAATTGCAACAAGTGCAGCATTCGCTATTTCGTTCTAAAACTTGCAGGCTAATCATTGTCTAGCCTACTGAATCAGAATAGCTGCAGTGACCAATTGCACTTATTTGCCCTCATAAATATTGTAAGTCTGTGTCAGTAGACTATTAACTATTTCCATTGTACTAGTTGTATGTTACGATGTGACAATTAATACGCACACAGTAATATGATTATGTCTGCCTCTCAAAATTGATGTAGAAACGGGTCCCGCGGTACTAAGGAGCTAGGTACTCCTCATCGACATGGCCATTAGCCAACAGGTTCGTCGATCCCACAAGGATCTGTCGACATGCTCGATAGATTATAAGAAGGCCTACGACTCGGTGTCACATACATGGCTCATGAGGGTGCTGGAGTTGTACAAGATTGATGCAACTCTACGCACCTTCCTTGAATCGAGTATGGGTCAATGGAAGACGGTTTTTCGCTATTCAGGATGTTGACAGATCCAGGAGAATGATGAGCCTGTATGGATATATATATATATATATATATATACGGGGAATATTTGAGGGTGACAGTTTGAGTCTACTTTGGTTCTGCTTAGCTCTGAATCCTCTAAGCCCACTACTGGAGGATTCAGCCGCCCGCTCGAAGAAACTGTTCTACTCGGCGCGACAATTTGCAAAGAATAACCAATATACCTTCTGCTGGATCAGTAACGGAAATATTTTCCTCCGCAAGCAAGTTGGTGAGAAGCAGATTCTTATCCTCTCAGAAAAATGTCTGCAAGACCTCGATACCAATGTACCTAAACTGACAAAGTGACTAGGAAAATGCATGATACTTTTCTCATTTAAACCAAAATTTTCTTTAATTTTTTTACAATTAGTTATCTGCTTAGTTACATACACTTACGTCTACTACATTTCACAAAAAAACACACATCAAAACACATTCTGTAAAAACATTTTAAACACTTCCATACTCACTCACACATACACGTACAACCTCTTAAAGGCTCCAATCCCATTGTTATTATTTATCTATTTTCTATTTAAAAATCAACAAGACTATAGCTCCACCTGTACTCTCACCGGTAAAGGGAATTATTTTGATTATTTTTCTCTTCTTAATGGCTAACTTAATTAACATCAGTAACGATCTTGACAAAATAAGCCAGGGAAAATCCTTTGTTTGCAATCCAGACGAATGTCTTAATTATATAGATACATCTGAAAATAATATAAATCTATTGCATATAAACATCCGTAGTATAAACAAAAATTTTCCGCACCTTCAAGTACTGCTGAATTTGTTAAATGTAGATATTGATGTTATTGTTTTAACCGAATGTTGGCTCAGTAAAGTCAACAATATACCACTACTGGACGGTTTTGAGTCACATTACACAAATACAAACTGTAACCAAAATGACGGAATAATTATTTACACTAAGTCAAGCCTGCATACTACAGTATGGGAACCAGATTTTTCGGGTGGAAATTGTCTAGTGTGTCACTTAGACAAAAGGCTGTCTGTGGTAGCGATCTATCGCTCTCCATCATTAAATTCGAGGGAGAATTTTGACAATTTCTCAACCAGTCTAATAAACACTTACGACAATATTAAATCTATATGCCCTAATATCGCTCTTGTAGGCGACCTAAGCATCGACATACAACAAAATAATATGAATGAACGATCCTTGGACTATCTCGCACTAAATGCATCCTATGGTCTTATCCCAACACACTTATTCCCCACTAGAGAGGAGAAATGTTTGGATCATATATTTTTAAAATCAAATCTAATTACTACTACACTAGTTTTAGAGGCGTACGTAACGGACCACAAACCAATACTCTTGAGTATGAAAAATGCGAATCCTTCACATAAATTATACACAAAAACTTCTCTCAACCATCAAGCTATTGTGCACGGGTTGGAAAATGTGGATTTCAAAGTAATATATGAGGTCGAAAACATAAATGCGGCAGTAAATAAATTCATAAGCATAATAAAATCAATAATATCAATTCATTTAAAACAAGTTAAAATCCCTAGAAAAAAGAGAATTATTAAACCCTGGATAACCCCTGGTCTTTTAAAATGTATTAAAAATAGAGATAAAATGCACATAAACTCAAAAAAATCACCAGACAATATTATTCTGAAAACTACTTATTTACGTTACCGTAATTTCTGCAACAACTTACTAAGAAAACTAAAAATGTCTTATGAAAACGTTCAACTTGAAAAAACCAAAGATAATCCCAAAGCTTTATGGAAAACCATTAAACAAATAACAAGTACCCACAAAACAAAACTTAGCTCAGTAGAGCTACTCACAATACGAGACAGCCCACAATCTGCAATTAATGAGGTAGGCCAATTTTTTGCAAACATTGGAAAAAACTTGGCTACAAAAATAATGAATGAGACTGCATCATCACCGGCAGGTAGCCGTCCCTCACTTTCACCTACGGACACCCAAAACTCACCTGTAAACTCTCTTACCATCCTGGAAGTAGACGAAGCTGATGTTGAGTCCCTAATCCTACAGCAACGCTCTGATTGTGCAGTCGGATGGGACGGCATATCATCACTAATACTGAAAAACTGTCGACATGTACTGGTTCCACCAATTACTTACCTTTTTAATCGTTGCCTGAGCGAGGGTGTCTTTCCGGAGGCTTTTAAAAAAGCGGTGGTTCATCCAATACACAAGGGAGGGAGCAGAGACTGTGTTAATAACTACAGGCCGATATCGGTCCTTCCTGCACTCTCTAAACTTCTTGAAAAAATTTTGAATAACTCTCTACGGAAATTTCTTGACAGACACCAACTTATTGCTAATAATCAATACGGATTTCGGACAAGTCTGTCTACAGAAGATGCAGTTCTAGATTTCACGCAACAAGTTGCCTCAAACCTAGATAAAAAAACTAAATGCCTAGGTATATTCTTGGACCTTTCGAAGGCGTTTGACACAGTCTCTGTTCCCAAACTCATCGCGAAGCTGGAAAATATCGGTGTGCGTGGATTGCCTCTAGAAATTTTTAAAGATTACCTAAAAGATCGTAGGCAATGTATTAAAATTGATACTTACTTGAGTGAGGAGTTTCTGGTGTCCTATGGTGTTCCCCAGGGGGGGATCCTTTCCCCGACACTATTTCAGATCTATTTAAATGACCTCTGCAGTTTGAGTATCCCAAACACTAGTATATATGCCTACGCAGACGACACCGCGATTCTTGTAGACGGAATCACTTGGGACATTGTAAAAACTAATGCGGAGATGGCCATGGGTAAAGTCATGACGTGGTTAAACTCGAACCTTCTTACGTTAAATTTACAAAAAACAACATATATTCCTTTTTCTATGCGTCGTAACGCTAAACCACCCCCTTCTTTTACTATAACTGCTCATTCCTGCACACACCTACACACTCACTGCACTTGTCTTCCGCTTGTAAGATCCGAATGTGTGAAATACCTCGGAGTACAGATAGACGACAGACTGAGATGGGACCACCAAATTGACGCTGTCACCACCAGAACACTACGTCTTATCCATATATTTAAGTCTCTCAGAGTGTCCGCCAACCTAAAAATTCTCAAGATGGTGTACCTTGCATTATGCCAATCAGTGATTGGTTATTGCATAGTTGCATGGGGCGGAGCCATAAAAACCAGCTTTCTGAGGGTGGAGAGAGCTCAGAGAGCTATACTTAAAGTCATGATGAAAAAGCCCTATAGGTATCCAACAACTGAACTATTCTCAGACTGTAAAGTACTCACCGTTCGTCAGCTTTATGTGCTTAGATCCACCCTTGGAAAACACGCAGGCCTTCCACCTCCTATACCAAATAAACGCACTTACCTACCACCAACTACCCAACACAAGACTTCCTTCGCTAAACGCCAATATTATATATTAAGTACTCATATTTATAAAACCATAAATAATCATCTTAACATCATAAATTTAAACTCACATGCACTAAAATCCAAAGTAACAGAGTGGCTGCTCCTAAAGGATTACTCTTACACGGAGTCTTTACTTACATATCTAGTGTAATACACGCACAACTCACCCACACACCATCACACATACACACACACGTACACACACCCACGTCTACCACTCACACACAATTTCACTATTAAAATTTGTACCATACAGTAGAATGGCACAGTCCACTCTAGATAAGTTTTGTTGGTAATTATAAACCCTGACCGTATATTACTGCCTCTTAAAATACAGGTATATCCTAGTTTAAGAGGTAGAGTATAATTTTTGTACAGAGCTTGCAACACAAACTTTAAATATATTTTTAAACTAAATATCAAACTGTATTTAAAATTCTGTATGTTGTTGGATAAAATAAAGATTATTATATTATTATTATATTATATTATTCAGGTTCAGGTAATCGATTGAGGAATGGTGGTCAGGTCATATCTAACCTCCTCTACATGGATGACTTGAAACTCTTTGGCCCTAACAAATTGCGACTGATGGAGCTACTGAAGGTAACAGAAACTTTCAGTAGCGCCATCAAGATGGAATTTGGTGTGGACAAATGTGCAGTCATGCATGTAAAGCGAGGTGAAGTTATCTTGACGAATCACTACCGGAGACATATTACGAAAAACGGGACGGTTGACGTGTGTCGGGCATGCCACCGTCCAGGTGAATCCATTAGACACATTATCTCTGGTTGTTCTCATCTGGCTAACGGCGAGTACTTGCACAGGCATAACCAAGTAGCCAGGATTATTCACCAGCAACTTGCTCTATAATACAAACTTGTGGATACTGAGGTACCGTATTACAAGTATGCGCCCGACCCAGTTCTCGAAAATGACCAAGTCACGTTGTACTGGGATAGGTCTATCATTACTGACAGGACTATTGTCACCAATAAGCCTGATATAGTGGTGATAGATCGATTTTCGATGTTACCATTCCACATGACGAGAACCTCGTGAAAGCTGAGAAAGAGAAACAAATTAAATATCTCCACTTAGCACACGAGATTGTGACATGTGGAATGTGAGCTCGGCTGTCATTGTGCCGATTGTTGTATCGGCCAATGCCCTGATGACCGAAAGCTTAGATCAACATCTCTCGAAGCTCTCGTTAGGCGGTTGGATCAAGGGCCTGATTCAGAAGGCAGTACTTCTCGATACGGCTCGTATCTTGAGGAGGTTCCTGTCTCTGGAGCCCTAACCAGTGGTAGCTTGGACCCTGCTCCCGATACCGGCGGACTACTATTTATATATTTTCAAATGTTTTATAAAAAAAATATTTAAAAATGTATATATGTTTATGAAAATAAATAAACGGAATAATAATAATTTCCATAATCATACGAAAATTAAAACATGGAACAAAAAAAAATTATTACCTTTTGTTGTATACAAACACTTATCTAAACACCATGCAGACAGATTTGACGTAATAGGTAAAAATCATGTGAAATGTGGCGTCACCTAAAATAGGTCTCGTGATGGACAGTAAATAACATAGCAGACACAATATAACGAGTCAGAGCCTCAAATTGCCAACGTTTTTAATTTCATTGACAAACTGAATCAACTTCAGCAAACTCATCGAATGACGCCAATCGCGTATGTTTGTTTGAACATTTGAATATTGTTAGTAAAAAGTTAAGGTATATTATCATTAATGGTCTAAACAAATAAATATACATTCGTTTGAAAGCCAGTATCGGCACGAAGCATTAATTCCGTAAAACGCTATTTGCATTGGTCTGATAATAAGCGCCTGCGTTAATATTAATGTATCGGATTATGACGCGGCTCACGAAACGTGGTAATATGATACCTATGTAAAACCTCAAAATACTGGAAAATGCAAACAGGAACAAGAACAAAAATAAGTTTGTACACACTTTCCGTGACGTTTGACTACAGATACTAGGCTTATTTCCGTGTAAGGTTCTCGAGTTGAAATACATTACATTTTCATTACCCAGAAGTCGCTATCTGTTTGTGTACTACTGTGTCTCAGTAGATTGCTTGTCAAGTGTGATGCTAATGGAAATGTCTCCACATGTACCTGTTTGTAGGATTACTATTGTACTCGTAACAGACAAAATATGTCAAAGGACAAATAGTTAACAACGAAATGTCTACTCACAACTATAAGTGTATTTGTATGGAAAGACACGATAGAATATCTCTTGGGATTATGTTCCCTCCAGTCTTGTGCCGCGTGTCCTTATAGTGTGAATCCCGTGGCGAACAAACATACCGCTACGAGATAAATAATTATAAATCGAAGCGAAATAATAATTATTCCACATTTCAGTGATTACTTGTTGTGTTTATTTACGTGAAGGTTGTTTGTTTATGTACAATAGTTACAATAGGTTATAACTTAAGCCTTTTTCTTACAACGTGTTATACAATGCAGTACAAAGCTTACTTTCCCTTTCAGCTAGCGCAGACACCTGAACTATATATCTTTAAAATCAATTATACAATGGTATGTGCCAAATAGCTCAGGGACTGTTATAGGGACATGTCGTATCACACCTCACTATGTTATAGGGACATGTCGTATCACACCTCACTATGATCTCACTTGTTCATAGTAAGTCATTGGCAGATTATTCTAAGTAACACGTCGAGCGCCTACCGAAGCTGACGAGGACTATCATAGGTATTCGCATTATAGTTGGGCACATTAACATCACCCCAGAGGCGGGTGTCGATGTGTATGTAAAGGATAGTAGTACCTATATGACGGTATTGCTACTTGCTACTTACATACTAAAACATGTTGCGGATGAAATCTGCGGTCACTTGAGTCATGTCATTAATCTTAGTATTAGCGCAGGCGTTTACCCTGATTCTCTAAAAGTTTCTATCGTCAAGCCACTATTTAAGAAAGCAGACAGGGAGTTAATGGAGAACTATCGGCCTATATCACTAATTCCTATAATTTCTAAAATATTTGAGAAATACATTTACAAGGAACTAAATTCATTTATCGAAAAACATATTATTATATGCGAGGAACAGAAAGGATTTAGAATAGGTAAAAATATTAATATGGCCATTTATGGTTTTTTTATATAATTTTACATTTAACGTGGATAAGAGGAATCCGGTCTGTGGCGTATTTTGTGACATGCCGCAAGCCTTTGACTATGTGCATTATGGTACACTCTTAAATAAACTTGAAGCATATGGAATTAGAGGAAATGTCAACAATCTAATTAAATCATACTTACTTAACAGAACCCAAATAACAAATACAAACCACATTAATTAGAAAAGTAAACATGAAATTGTTTTTCAATCCTCAGAACGCATAGTTTCATTTGTTGTGCCACAGGGGAGTGTGCTAGGGCCTCCTTTATTTATATTATACATTAATGATCTACAGAAAGGCATCCCTCAACCTCTTACACTATTTGCCGATGATAGCACCATAACGATACCCTGTAAAAGTGCTGGTAATTATGAAAGTGACATAAATGATTCTATAAATCTAATGGTAAAGTGGCTAGATGACAATAACTTAAAAATTAACCTAACAAAAACTAAATTAATACATTTTAGTCAACGGATCAATAGTAAAAGTAATTTAAATATACACTACGATGACCAGCCTATAGAAGAGGTAGAAACAACAAAGTTTTTAGGGCTCAACATTGACAAAAAACTGAATTGGAAAACCCATATCGAAATTTTGTGCAAGAAATTCAGTCAATCTGCCTATGCCCTGCACACATTGTCGTCTATAATAAGTGTGGAGGCATTACTTACAGCCTACTATGGTTTAACAGAATCTCATCTACGCTATGGTGTCATTTTTGGGGCAACTCAACAGAAAAAGACACGGTGTTCAAGGCTCAAAAGAGATGCGTTCGTGCAATATTTAAAATTAAACCTACTGATAGTTGCGTGCCTTACTTTAAAAAATATAAAATACTGACTTTGCCATGTCTGTACATTTTAGAAGTAGCTGTTTTTGTCAAAACAAATCCGCACCGATTTAAATGATTAGATGAAGTAGTTCCACGTAATAGGCGCGACAAAAGCAGGATATGCTCTCATACTACGAGAACAACCCTCATGCGCAAAAGTGTCTTCTGTATGGCTCCTAGCATATTTAATAAATTACCTAGAAGTTGGAGAGAACTGCCCTTGTCATTTTTCAAAAACAAGCTGACATTTTTTTTACTTAGTAAAGTGTATTACAATGTGATAGATTTTTTGAATGATAAATGATAAATGATAAATGATTTTATTTCTGTAAGTAGGTTTGTTACAAACACTTTTACACGTCAATCATATTTTTAAAACTAGATGAGGTCGAATGAAAAGGACTTTTCTATTCCGACTTCTAATATACATAGTTAAGAATAACAATTTAATAATGTGAATCTTAAATCAATTGTCATTTGACTGCATAATAATGAATATTCTTGACATAATTTAATCTATTTTGACTCTAATATACTTATACTATAATATCTTGACATCAATTATTAATTTATTATTTATTTGTTTTGTATGTTGTAATGAAATTTAGAATGACTATAATTATGTGAAATGCAATGGAATGTAATTTTTTTTTAATACTTACAAAATTTGTACGCCGTTATTGGCAAAACATGGACGCACACAACATTATGAATACAATACCTTGCATGTCTGATTGGTCAGTTTATGTAAACGCATGTTTTACAAATAAATCTTCTTTCTTTCTTTCTATATCATGAAATTCTTGTTCAAAGGCACACGTTCAATCATCTAAAGCCGCAAAGCTATTGACGCATAATATTATAGTCTGCATAGATAGATTAAAGGGAACAAGCAGTCATTACCTAGTGAATTAGATTAATGCGCTGTTCGTTTGCAAGCACATCGTTGCAATTTCCATTGTACTAGTTGTATGCGCGTTGTATACACGTCCGACCCTGGTCCAGGCCGAGAGTCTACGAAGCGAGAGGGCTTGGGAAGCCGTCACCTCCTTCTGCGAAGCAGTAATGTTTGCGAAGGAGGAGGCGGAACGCGTGAGGGAGAGGCAAAATTCGCGCCCTCACGCCACTAGCCGCCGCAGGAGACGCCCTGGGCGTCGGGAATCGCAGGCCGATTCCCGGCCACCGTAGGCGTGGGCTTGCGAACGGCGAGCAATGGGCAGCTCGCTGTTCGATAAGGACCAGGCCCGGGTCGACGGCGCGTTGTGTTCCACGCGCGCCTCAAAGAGATGTCAGCACCAATGACGGGGTCCGCTAGGGCCGATGCCTGCTGGGGTTGCAAGAAAGTCCGAAAGGGTTACCGTGGCCCCAGGCACCGGCAACTGAAGGAACACGGGTGGGTTTTAGTCAGTAAGAGTCTGACACGCCCTCCTGCTCTGCCCAGAGCGGAAAAAGTTATTTGATGATTTCCCACCTGTAATGACTGATGTTCTGAGGGTTCACTGGCTCGACAATGCACACGTAAGCAACCAACACATCTACTCTCGCCCACGGCTCTCGTAGTAGTGATGTGACAGTTCATTACATGAACACACGAGACAATGTATGACAAATCACATACACTACATCCCTTCCTTATTGATATTTTTACTATCAATTTTAACAAATCAATTTCAGGTAATTTAACCATACAAACATATAATCAGTTGCGCAAATACATATTTACAGTTTAACAGAAATATCAATTACTACCAATTACAGTTTGATTTACCTTTAAGGAATAAGAATTTAATTTTTTAAATTAATGTTTCTCTTCCTGATCACTATCTGGTTCTTCATCATGGACCGCTCTCCATTCCCCTTCAACTTTTTTTAAGTGCACTATATTTCTTCTTAATGTTTGACCTGTCTCTTCATTTCGTACTGTAATATCCCCATCATTTAATTTTTCTACTGTGTGTGGTATTGGGTTATAATTTGAACTCAATTTGTTTGTCTTCTCCATTGATTTGGCACAAACTTTATCCCCTTCACTTAAATTTGAATCAATAGCTCTTCTTTTCCTATCGCTGTATTCCTTTCCTTTCTCCTTTTGTGCCTTATCATGGTCCCTAACTTCCGAATCATTTTCATTATGAGTTAATTTGTCTAATGATGGATTTTGTCTCTATTTCGCCGCTTGAAGAAAAGTTCAGATGGTGATGTGCCTGTCACACTATGGGGTGTACTGTTATACATCATAAGGTATTCGTACAAGGACTCTTTGATGTATTTTTTCTCTATTTGACTGATCTTCAGGCGTTTAAAAATATCTCTGTTTTGTCGTTCGACTTCCCCATTCTGTTGGGGCCAATACGGAATGCTGTTGAAAAGAGTAATATTACATTCCCTACTGAATGTCTTGAACTCTTCACTTACGAACTGCTTTCCGTTGTCCGCAGTGATTGAGACGGGGTATCCCAGTCTGCTGAAAATCTCTTTCAGTAAGGTGATAATTTGTGAGCTTGTAATGGTTTTCGTTACCTTCACTTCCTTATACCGGCTGTAATAGTCCACAACAACCAATAAATAATCGTTACTTGGTAATGGTCCAAGGAGATCCATGGCCACGTCTACACATGGAGCAACAGGTAACTCTCGTCTTTTCATCGGTACAGGCAGGGCCGGAAGCGCCACTAAATTGCAGCATTTACACGATTTAACCAGGTTTTCCGTGTCTTTATCAATTCGTGGCCACCATACTTTCGAGCGTAGACGAACCTTCATAGCTGCAATTCCTGGATGGCCCTCATGGGCTGCATCCAGAACATTCTTCCGTAAACATTTAGGTATCACTATCTTATTACCTTTGAGCAATATACTTTCATAAAAACATAACTCGTTTTCAAACAATCTATAGCTTTTAATTGACTCATCCCAGTCTTGCTGATACACGCCTTTTTTACTAGAGTGAACTCTTTGTCTGCTTCCGAAGCATCAATTTTGTCTTGCAGTGGCACAGCCAGTGGTCTCGATTGTTGTATTATGGCTTATGGCCAGTACATACTTATCATCTCCGCTTGGTGGTTTATCTGGATATTTGCAAAGTCGTGACAATGGATCGGCTATATTCATTTTGCCTGGCTTGTAAATTACGTTATATTTATAAGACTGCAATCTCAGCACCCACCTCTCAATCCGGGCACACGGTTTGGATTTAGGAGAGAATAATATCTCGAGAGGCTTATGATCCGTGAACAAATCAAATTCTTTTCCATCATTCATTCTTTTTTTCCAACTATTTTAAGAGATAGCCCTAGTATATAGTTAATAAGTGTTTTTTTTTAAAGTGTTTTTTTAACTTGCTCTGCTAACAGCTAGCTATTCTGTATTGTAATCTGTGGATAACGTCTTGAGTAGTGTATTTGTTACTTTTATTGCAAGTTTTATATTGTATGCCTACTGTGTAATATACTGCTGTTTGTTATTCCTAACAAATAAAATAAAATAAAATAAATATATTGAAATGTTCGACGGCCTAAACTAAAGCGAGAGCCTCTTTCTCTGTTTGACTGTATTTACGCTCACAAACCGTCAATGTCCTATTGCCATAGGCAATAATTCTGGGTCCATTTGAGTCAACCTGTACCAATACGGCGCCAAGGCCTACTGGACTTGCATCTGCAATAACTTGAGTTTTATCTCGCACATCGTAGTACCCTAAAGATTGTACCTTGGTCAGTGTTTCCTTTAAACAGCGGAAAGCTTCGTCTTGTTCCTTCAGCCAATACTTTTCTATATTAGCATTTTTTGCCAATCTTCTTGCGCAACAAAACTCTCAGTGGTTCTGTTTTTGTTGCGAGGTTAGGTATCCATTTGTTCACATAGTTCAATCTCAACGTTATCAATTTCTGTGCCTATTTTTAAAACTCGTAAACGCTTAGCCGTAACTTTTCCCAACAAATCTCTCGTCCCTCCTGAAACAACGTATACAGTTGCATGTTCCTTACGTTCATTGACTCCAATTTCGGTTTCGAATGAACCTGTTACGTCTAGTGGTGTTTTACTACCATATCCAAAGAGTGGCTTATCCGGATTTCCTATTTGGTTACAAACCTTCACATCATGTTTTTTCAGATATTCCTGGTGAAGCGATGCGTGTAAAAAATGCGAGGATTCGAATTATAGTATGAGCGGGAGAAAATATGGTACGCCGTAAAACAATTCAACCAGACGCGAGCTTAAGAAAAAGCAATTCACTCACCTGGCGATGGCACCACGATGTTGAGGGTTTCTCCTTGGAGGCTTTAAGCTTGACTTGAAGGCACAGGGCTTGGTAGCCAGCGTCCGGTTTTGCGAGCGTAATGAATGGATGCAAAGGGTTGCGAACATGCAAGCGAGGGAGGTTTTTAATTAGCTTAGCGCGTGCGAGCAAGATGGCGGGCGGAGCGGCGGCGGCGCGGCGCGGCGAAGATCAGCGATCTCTCATAGCGGTAGTATACGGAAGAGATGGCGGTCGTAAACCGTTCGTTCGCGAGTTAGATGCAATGAACGACGGAAGGAGTGAATGCATTCCCAGCCCTCGCTGACTGAATGAATCAGGCGTAACCATCCTCCCCCCTTTGAGAATCCTTAGGATTTTCGAAACAAACGGAAAGGATAAGGAGAGGATCCTAGATTAAAGCGGAGCGAGGTCAAATGGATTGACGTAAAGTTAAATTTATAAGAGGTGAAAGGGTGTGGATTAAGTTACAGATTTACTAAATTACATACTTAAGATTAACGAATTATAACTGTGCTAATTGGTAAATTAAGTTTAAGTTATTGCGAAGGAAGCGGACACAACTTAACGACGGGGCGTTTGAAAATCCCTGCTGTAGTGCGTACTGACGCGACTCGCACGATTCCATCTTTACCCGGATATACTTGTTCAATAATTCCGGTAGGCCAGCGAAGCGGCGGTGAATCATCCTGGTGGATGAGAACAAGTAAACCCGGCCGAATAGGTACATCAGGAGTATTCCATTTTTGCCTCAGTTGAAGTGTATGCAAGTAATCTACATGCCACTTTTTCCAATAGCTTTGGACTAAACTGTCTAACAGTTTTTTCCTGTTATGAAGGCTTACAGATGCGTCAACCTCATAGGCAGGCAATGACTGCAAAGGGGTTGTGTTTAGAAAATGCGCAGGAGTAATAATTGTATGCGGCTGGTCCGACAGCGCACACAATGGGCGAGAGTTTAAGACACTCTCAATTTGAGTTAATACTGTCAACAATTCCTCATAGCACAATAATTGTTGCCCAATGCAACGGTAGAGATGAGTTTTTATGCATTTTATGTTGCTTTCCCAAATGCCTCCCCAGTGGGGTGCGCGAGCAGGAATATTACGCCATGTTATTTTCCGATTATTCAATTCAGTTTGAAATGCGGTAGACGTATCTTTAGAAGAAAGGAAAGTATATAACTCGTCCAATTGACGCTTTGCACCAATGAAATTGGTTCCGTTATCGGAATAAAGAACTGATACTGGCCCTCGCCTAGACAAGAAACGCTTGAAAGCGTCAAGAAACGTTTCCGAACTCAAGTCTGAGGCAATTTCAATGTGTATGGCTTTAGTAGTCAAACACACGAAGAGACAAATATAGGCCTTTTGGCTTTTAACGCCCCTCCTTCGCGTCATAGTAATGTTTATAGGCCCAGCGTAATCAACGCCAGTGTGAGTAAAGGCCTTAGCTTCTTGCACCCGCGAAGGGGGTAAACTTGACATCATGGGTGTCGGATGAGAGGGCGCAACCTTAAAACAGAAGTTACATTGGCGTATGCGTTGTCGAATAATATTCCGAGCGGATATGATCCAATATCGCTGCCTTAATAAAGACATAAGAAGATGTGAACCGGTATGACAATTGGATCGATGACAATCATCTATTAGTAGATCGACTATGTGATGTCGACGAGGAAGCAACAATGGATGCCGACTTTCATAAGGTATATGTGCGTTCGTTAGTCGACCGCCTACGCGGAGCAATCCGTTGTCATCAACAAACAGATCGAGCTTTCTTAACGAAGGAGAAGGTAATTTACCCTTTTTAATATTTTTTATTTCATCAGCAAAATGTTTGCTTTGCAATTCGCGAAGAATCACGAGTTCGGCGGTTTCAAGGTCAGAGACTTGAATTACCGGAGCGAGAGGTAACTTACGCAGAAAGCGCAAGACATATACCAGAATGCGTAATATTTTTTTCCAAGACGAGACTCTGAGAGCTAGCTCCAGAAGTATCGAAGAATCCAAATCAGGAATGACTGTTAGAGTAACAGAGCTCTTTGCTTCAGGTATAGAACCTTCAACACAAGACGGTTTGAATGGTACAATTGGCCATTCAGCGGTTGGATGGCAAGCCCAAGGTGGACCATACCACCAAAGCGGATGATTAATGAGTTGCGAGGGTAATAAACCTCTTGATAAACAATCACTGGGATTTTCTATCCCATTGATGTGGAAAAAGCGGTCAGGAGATAGATTTTCCTGTATCTCAGTCACACGGTTGGCCACAAATACTTGCCATCGGTGTGGAGATGAATGAATCCATGACAGAGCGATCGTAGAATCACTGAAAGCGAAAATATCTTTAAAGGATAGCGATTATCAAAAACCGTATGTACTTGTTTGACAAGTTTAGCCAGAAGTAGCGAGGCACACAATTCAAGCCTTGCCAGCGAAACAGTCTTTAGCGGAGCCACCTTAGACTTAGCGCATACTAAATGAATGGATATATCACCGTTAGGGTTCGTTACGTGCAGGTATAAGACGCAGCCGTAAGCCTTCATACTAGCGTCTCCAAAGCCAAGCAAATTTATGACACAGCCGGCCGCGACACCTAAGTGGCGAGGTATCTGTAAGTTAACTAATAACGGTAATTCCGATTTGAGTTTAACGAAACATTTAGCAATGAGTTCCGGGGGCTCTTCATCCCACCCCACCTTAGAAAGCCAAAGATCTTGTATAAGAAGTTTTGCGTAGAGAATGACAGGTGCGACGAACCCGAGCACGTCGAATAGGCGAGCAATAGTTGACAATATAGCACGTTTGGTGTTACACGTAGTCGCGGCGGCAGTAGTGAACGAGAACACATCAGAAGTAGGTATCCATTTTAAACCAAGAACCTTCAGTGTGTCATCATCATCTGTGAACTCGATCACAGCACGATACGACTCCGGCAAGTGAGCGAGAAGTTCCGATGAGTTGCTCGCCCATTTTACGAGATCAAATCCACCGACCTTGAATAAAGCGAGCAGCTCGTCGGCTAAACGAGTACCATCTTCGGCAGAGGGTACAGAAGTTGTTAAATCATCCATGTACAGTTCTCTCATGGCAACATCTGCCGCGAGAGGAAAGCGTTCGCGATAATCCTCCGCCAATTGACGGACGGTACGCATTGCCAAAAATGGACTCGAGCGGAGGCCGAAAGCCACAGAATTAAATTGAAAAATACGAATACTCTCGTTATCATTAAAGCGATATAATATTTTTTGATATTTACGATCTTTATCTGACAATGAAATTCTAAGATACATTTGACGTATATCAGCGGTAATTGCTACCTTAAAATATCTAAAGTTAAGCAAAAGCGAAAATAAGTCTGCCTGCAAATTAGGCCCTGTATGCAACAAGTCGTTGAGCGACTTGCCGCTATCAGTTTTAGCGCTTGCATCTAAAACAATGCGGGTTTTTGTTGTTGACTTATCAGGCCTTACAACTGCGTGGTGCGGGATGAAGTAGCCTTCATTTATAGCGGATAAAGAATAAGGTATTTCCGACAGATAACCCTTATCTATATAATCATTTATTACGTCGTTATAAGCTTGACGTAAAGCGGAAAGCGAATGAAACTTTCGCTCTAGCGCGGACAATCTACGCTGAGCGTGAATGAAGGAGTTACCTAAAGACTTAGGTTCACCTTTAAAAGGTAACGACACAATATATCGCCCACATGAATGTCGCGAAACGGTCGATTTATAAAAATCTTCACATTCCTGACCTTCCGGACCCTTTTTGTTAACAGTAGGTACTTCCTCGATTTCCCAGAATTTTAAAATTAAATTATTTAAATTATCTACTAACGGGCCGAAGGACCAGGCTACACTGTCATGGTTGACAGAAGGTACCTCACCCATGACAATATAGCCAAGCGTGGTTTCTAAAGCATGAGGTATGGAGCGAGCGGTGATCGCGGAATCAGCTGATTGAGAGGTAGATGCTGGTATAACCTTTTTCCCTAGCAAAACAAACGCGAACATTTGTGTACCAAGAATCGCGTCTATAATCCCAGGTACGTCCCAACATTCATCTGCGAGCGGTAAACCTTTAAAATGATCCATCACGGACCTTTGTACCGCGCGAACAGGTAACGGATCAGCTATGTGATCAATCACTAACATGGTTAATTCGTATTGAGCGTCACTTACGCGAGACTGTATTGTAAGAGACACGTAACCCTTAATGGGAGTGGAAATCGTACCTACTGATTTTAGAGACGAGTTAACAAGCGGTTGAACATTTAGTTTTAATTTTCTACAACATGCGAGAGTGATAAGGTTGTTTTGTGAACCACTATCCACTAAACATCTAATAACAAAACGTTTTCCATTTATCGGAACATAAACTTGTGCCGTTGGTAAAACAACTGACGTATTCAACTGGTCACAAGATAAATCTATATTATTATTACGCGACGTCAACGCGATCGAATTCTTAGAATTAGTACTTTCATTCAACCCGACACACGAAGATGTCACGACCGGCGACGCGCGAGCGGCATTGCTAGTAAGCATACACACCGACTGAGGGTTGTTGTCCAGTGCGCAAGCAGCCGGCAAAGGCGACGGTTCCAATACACTAGGTTGCGATTGTTGCGAGCTTAACTCGCGATTATTAAAATGCAACAATGAATGATGCTTTTTGTTACAGTGTTTACAAGTATTTGTAGAACCACAATTAAGGGTGGAATGTTTACTACTAAAACAATTGATGCACATTTTATTCTCTTTTATGAACTTAAAGCGATCTTTTACATCTAATTTTTTGAATTCTGAACACTCGTATAAATGAGTATGTTGAGATTTTTTACAAAACTTACAAGTGGGTACATTATTAACTTCATTTTCTGTTACTGCAAAACTATGCGAAGTTTTCGTTGCAGAAGAACGCGACCGATTTTGTAAGTTAGTCCCCTGATTATTTTGCGGTGACGTGGTTTGACGAACAGCTGTTGATCGTTCAAGAACCTTTATGTGATGCCGTACGAACATAACTAAATCATCACTTGTAGGTATATCTTTCTCGCGGGCGGATAACTCGAAACTTTGTAATACTTGAGAATCTAACTTTTTTATAACGAGATGAGTAAACATGAAATCGGATAAATCGTCAATGTCTAACTGTCTTAACGCGGACCACGAAGAGCGAACTCTTTCAATAAAATCATTTAATTGACCGGGTGAACCTGAGGTAGGTTTTATGTCAAGTATATTATTTAAGTACATAGACCCAAGTAACCTCTTGTCTTGGTATTTTGTCACTAAAGAATTCCATATCGTAAGATAGTTAGACGCATTGGGAATTATTCCCGCGAATATATTTTTTGCGTTGCCATTTAATTTACCTACCAAATACTGTACACGCTGATCATCAGTTAGTTTTTTATTATCATGAACGTTAGTTTTGAAGCATTGGTAAAACAGTGGCCAACTTTCCGGTTGCCCAGAGAAACTTAATAACTCCAATGGCAGTAAGCGGCACACGTAAGATTCCACCGCGGGAATATCTACATTAGCGCGGGTAGACTCTAATAAGGTATTACGTTTATATTGGATTTCTGTAAATAATGTTTCGAACGAGCTCCAATTACTAAAACTTATTTTATAATCAGGGTCTATCTCTAATAATAATGTATTATGTTGATCACATAGATCGTTAAAATTATTAACTTTTCTATATTCGAAGAAGCGGCTAGAAATTCGTGTTTACTTCTAGTATCAATATTTGAAGGAATTATTTTCTTTGCAATCTTGAATAAGCTATTTATTTTCTCGAAAATAGTTTCTTTTTTTGCAACGATCATTTTCAACTTTGCTTCTGACGCCATTTTGTTGCGTCACCCAAGCTCCCGTTGTTCGAGTTATAATTTATAGAAAATATGATATATAAATGGTTTATTCAACAACGTAATTTACTTGAACAAGCACAGTTATAAGCGTAATTATAGTAGGGAATACTAATAGCGAGATGGGGAATATTTTAAAAAGGTATATACTGGCTCAGTCCGACTCGAATGGACCAAAAATATGGTGAAGCGATGCGTGTAAAAAATGCGAGGATTCGAATTATAGTATGAGCGGGAGAAAATATGGTACGCCGTAAAACAATTCAACCAGACGCGAGCTTAAGAAAAAGCAATTCACTCACCTGGCGATGGCACCACGATGTTGAGGGTTTCTCCTTGGAGGCTTTAAGCTTGACTTGAAGGCACAGGGCTTGGTAGCCAGCGTCCGGTTTTGCGAGCGTAATGAATGGATGCGAAGGGTTGCGAACATGCAAGCGAGGGAGGTTTTTAATTAGCTTAGCGCGTGCGAGCAAGATGGCGGGCGGAGCGGCGGCGGCGCGGCGCGGCGAAGATCAGCGATCTCTCATAGCGGTAGTATACGGAAGAGATGGCGGTCGTAAACCGTTCGTTCGCGAGTTAGATGCAATGAACGACGGAAGGAGTGAATGCATTCCCAGCCCTCGCTGACTGAATGAATCAGGCGTAACCAATTCCCACGTCTCATTAGTGATAACGTTTACTTTGCACCCTGAATCTACAAACATCTCTGTGTTTACCCCTCCTAAATTACAGGTTATTGTATCTTCATCATCCAAGTTAAATACATAGTCCACTTCAATTTGTTTCTTCCTCCTTTTATCCTTGTTTTCTTGTGAATTGTTGTCAGCCTTGTAAGGATTTTCTCTTTTTCTACTCGTATTACTCAATGACTTACAGTACTGACGATAATGACCAAGTTTCTCGCAGTGATGGCATTTTTTGTTCTTTGCAGGGCAAATTTCGTCACTTGAATGATGTTGACTACTGCCACACCGACCACAGGACTTCCTTTTGAATGTATTAAATCTTTGATTCACTTCCTCTCTTTTTTTCTTACTTTGTATTGCATTAACTTCTTCCTTCTGTTCTTTTTTCTTTTCATCTCCGTAGCCTTCTAATTGATGAGTTACAATTTCTAATGTATTGGCCTCTGTTATAATTTTGTCAAGAGTGATACTGTCCCCAATAGTTAATATCTTCCAACGTAGTTCTACAGAATTACATTTCTCAGTGATTTGATCAATTAAATGTTCCTCTTCCTTGTCGAAATTGCACTTATTTGCCTGATTTCACAACCTGATTGTAGATGTTTTATGGTTATAAAGATAAACACCCACTTCAATAGTCACTTTATATAGTTTATTAATGTAGCTAGATAGAAGGAAGAATCACAGTAGTAGGAAGATAGATTTTAGAGCACAGATTTTGAGAAACAATAGTAGAAGGTACACGTAAAGAATTTGCATACATTAAACGATGCGAGCTTCGCGGCGGTGTATCATTTACGACTGTGGGTAGGTGTGGCGTCTCTGCGATCGCGTCGACAGCCACTGGTCGGCCTGCGCGTGCGCCGGTGCATAGCTATGCGTATGTTGTACGAAACTAGCCAGTCCGCTGCATACTACCGAGTGTCATCCGGCGATGCTTGTGAATTATTTTAATTATAGTTTTTATGTGGTTTTGTGATGTGGATGGAATGTAAGTGCGATTTGTATGAGTGATGTATGTCTGTGTGTTAAGCAATACATAAATAAGTAATATATAAATTTATTAGTATGTACTTATGTTGGGTTTTTAATATATAAAGATTATTAAATTAATAAATACAATAAGTTGCCTACATCACTCCCCTCCAGAGGCCGTGTCTACGGACGATAATAATCTGGGAAATGTACCCGCCTTCCTGATCGTGTCGTCTGTGTGGCTGGACGGTCTAGTGACTGAGGCTGAGTTGGTTGAGGAGTTTGAGGAGGATGTGTAACGCTTTGTGGTGGTCTTAGGTCATCTGACAATATATAGGCTGGTTTCAAGCGGTCTATGCTTACTGTCGAGTCTTTACCCTTGACGCGAATTACAAAATATTTGGCACCCCTCTTCAGTACTTCGTGTGGCCCTGTGTAAGCAGGCTGAAGTGAACCACGTAGCATGTCTTCCCTCAGAAATACATGGCTACATGTGGCAAGATCTTTATAAACGAAGATTCTGCGAGTAGAATGGTGCTGGGCCGGGACCGGTCGTATTTTCTCGGCATAGGACTTCAGTCGTGCCGAGAAATCGGTTATGTCGGTGGTATATGCTGTTACGTCGTGGCCGAAAAATTCGCCAGGGAGGCGTAGTGGCTCACCGTAAACCAGCTCGGCTGATGAAGTTTGCAGGTCTTCTTTGAAGACACTCCTTAAGCCGAGTAGTACGAAAGGTAACGTCTCAGTCCAGTTTGCGTCAGTATGGCAGGTGATAGCTGCTTTCAACTGCCGATGAAATCGCTCAACCAAACCGTTGCACTGTGGGTGGTATGCCGTTGTCCTGCGGTGATCGAAGCCGATCAATTTGGATAGTTGTTGAAACAGCGCCGATTCAAACTGCCTTCCGCGGTCAGTAACAACTTGTGAAGGACAGCCGTATCGGGACACCCAACAGTGTATGAAAGCTTTGGCTACTGTTTCGGCGGTGATATCGGTAATTGGTACAGCTTCCGGCCATCGCGTGTAGCGATCGACGAGTGTAAGGCAATACCGATAATCACCAGCTGGCGGTAATGGGCCGATCAAGTCTAAATGGACATGTTTAAAACGCGCTGATGGTAAATCGAGCGTCCCTAATGGTGACACGACATGCTTATTTACCTTCGTGCGCTGGCATGTTAAACATGCCTTAGACCATTCACGACAGTTTTTGCGCATAAGAGGCCAGACGAAGCGCTGCGCAACCAGTTTGGCTGAGGCGTTAGCACCTGGATGGCTGAGTGAATGCAAGCAGTTAAATACCTGCTGACGAAGTTGCACGGGGACGAAAGGCCTTGGAGTCGTTGTACTTACGTCGCAGTACAGCTCAGTACGACTTCCAGGGACCTTCATCCTGTTTAGGCGAAGAGACGTTTCGCCTTGGAGGTTCGCTGCAAGGTCAGGGTCTGTTGCCTGGAGTTTGGCCATGATTTCCAAATCAACTGGCATCTGCAGCTCATTTACGCGGGAAAGCGTATCAGCGACGACATTGTCTTTACCCGAGATGTGGCGAATATTAGTTGTGAACTGCGAAATGAAGTCTAGTTGCCTAAACTGACGTGGAGAGCAGTTTTTCTTTCTCTCATGAAAAGCATAACAGAGCGGCTTATGGTCTGTATAGATGGTGAAGAGAGTGGCCTCCAGCATATGGCGGAAATATCGAATACTCTCGTAAATTGCAAGGAGTTCGCGATCGTATGGTGAGTATTTGATCTGTGCTGGACTCAACTTACGCGAGAAAAATGCTAGAGGCTGCCAAACTCCGTCTTTACGCTGCTGTAGTACTCCACCTATCGCCGTATCAGAGGCGTCAGTGACGAGTCCTAACTTAGCGTTCGTGTCGGGGTGAGCTAAAAGAGTTGCGTTACAGAGGCTCTTTTTGCAGTCCTCAAAAGCTTGCAGGGAAACTCCTGTAATGTCAACAGGGTGGGAAGCTTTAACTGATCCAGTCAACAATGCATTCAAGGGGGCTTGTATTTGTGCTGCGTTGGGCAAAAATCGCCGGTAAAAATTGATCATCCCCAGAAAACGACTGAGCTCCCTAACGGTTTTGGGGACGGGGAAGTCGGCAATAGCTTTCACCTTACTGTCGAGGGGTTTGGTGCCCTCTTCTGAGATGTGATATCCCAGAAATGTTATTTGTGAGACCCCGAAGACACACTTGTTAGTGTTAACAAGTACGCCGTAGTTACTCATTCGGGTGAAAAGCTGCCTCAGATGGTCTTTATGCTCGTGGCTCGTTCTAGAAAATATTAGAAAATCATCTAAATAAGGGTAGCAAAAATCTAATCCCCTTGTCATTTCATCGACGAATCTTTGAAAAGTTTGGCCTGCATTTCGTAGGCCAAACGTCATGAAAGGAAATTCCCATAAACCGAAGGGTGTGGTGATTGCAGTCTTTGGTATATCGTCCTTAAATACAGGTACGTGATGGTATGCTTTCACTAAATCAATCACTGAAAAAAAATTACAACCGGACAGACTGTTAGAAAAATCTTGTATGTGACGAATAGGGTATTGATCGGGTATGGTTCTAGCGTTTAGTAACCTATAGTCACCACACGGACGCCAACCGTTATCCTTTTTGGAAACTAGGTGGAGAGGTGATGCCCATGGACTGTCAGACGGACGTGCAGTGCCATTAGCTAACATGGCATCAAACTCTTGTTTAGCTATCTTAAGTTTGTCAGGCGCGAGACGACGAGGTGAGCATGATACTGGGGGGCCTGGTGTAGTGCGAATGTAGTGAACAGTGTTGTGCTTGATGACACCCGGAATACCAGCAGGGCGTGTTATTTCCGGATATTCGGACAAAATTCTGTTAAATTCGCTATCACCAACAGTCGAAACTTTTACACTTAGGACATTACAATCTAATTTATATATAGTGGCTACAGTGCTAACAGTGGTTAAAGTATCAATAAGTTTTTGTTTACTGACATCGACAATCAGTTGGTAATAAGAAAGAAAATCTACCCCTATTATAGCTTTCGTGACGTCAGCAATGACGAAACGCCACGGATAGTCACGACGTAACCCTAAGTCTAGGTTTAGTTGAATGTAACCATACGTATCGATAATAGAACCATTGGCAGCACTTAGTTGATATGACGTTTTACAACGGCGGCGATCACAAAGCGCGGTCACTGGGTAAACGCAAATATCACTGCCCGTGTCTATCAATAACTGTGTATTTGACTTGCGATCCGTAACGAAGAGGCGACCCGTAGAACTAAGGCAATCGTCCGTCGCCATCACTGACTGCCCGGTCGGTTTTCCGCCTTGAAGTCACAGGGCTTGATGCATTTCTTTGCGTTGGTGGCATGTTTGTTGTGGTACCAGCAGATTGGGAACCGTCGATAACTGGATTGCGACCTGTGCGGTGTCCCATTTCGCTGTTGTTGCCGAAGTCGTGAATCTCGTTCGCGAGGTCTCGACTGCCGATTCACCTGATCCGTAAGTGCGCTCACTTGACGAGTCAGCTCCGCGACTTGCCGCGTCAGCTCGTCCACCGGTGATGGTGAAGCTGCTGCAACCTGTTGCGTCGGTGTCGCAATGTCGTTTATACGGTCTGCGAGTTCTGCTAGGTTATCCAATGACAACCTCGATTGCGACGCGACGATCGACTGCATACCTGTAGGTAGACGACTGCTCCAGATTGTCCTCAAAAAATCTTCGGGTATCTCTGGGCCCGCGAGGTGCTGAAGATGCCGTAAAAATTGTGAAGGTTTGCGGGTACCAAGCTGCTCGTGCATCAATAATTGCTTGACTTTATTCTCTCGAGACACTGATAAGCGTTTTATAAGCTCGTTCTTCAACCTCTTGTAGTCGGGTGGGCCGGTAAGTACATCCTCCACTTCCGCGGCATACTGTCTGTCCAGCGTGGCTAAAATATGGTAAAATTTTGCGGTTTCATCCGTAACTTTCATAACGGCAAACTGCCCCTCTACTTGCGCAAACCATATCGCCGGTTTTTCGGGCCAGAAAGGTGGTATCTTCATATGTATCGGTGCAGACGTAGTGGATATGGTCACTGGTCCTGGATTTGGTTCTGCCATTTTGAAGCGACGCTCCCGTGTACGCTCAGTCACCTGAGATTTCCTGGAGTCCTCGCTGCTGCTAGACATCAATCTTATTCTTCTTCGCGTAGGGGTCACCAGTTGTAGATGTTTTATGGTTATAAAGATAAACACCCACTTCAATAGTCACTTTATATAGTTTATTAATGTAGCTAGATAGAAGGAAGAATCACAGTAGTAGGAAGATAGATTTTAGAGCACAGATTTTGAGAAACAATAGTAGAAGGTACACGTAAAGAATTTGCATACATTAAACGATGCGAGCTTCGCGGCGGTGTATCAATTACGACTGTGGGTAGGTGTGGCGTCTCTGCGATCGCGTCGACAGCCACTGGTCGGCCTGCGCGTGCGCCGGTGCATAGCTATGCGTATGTTGTACGAAACTAGCCAGTCCGCTGCATACTACCGAGTGTCATCCGGCGATGCTTGTGAATTATTTTAATTATAGTTTTTATGTGGTTTTGTGATGTGGATGGAATGTAAGTGCGATTTGTATGAGTGATGTATGTCTGTGTGTTAAGCAATACATAAATAAGTAATATATAAATTTATTAGTATGTACTTATGTTGGGTTTTTAATATATAAAGATTATTAAATTAATAAATACAATAAGTTGCCTACATGATTAAGAATTTCTCAAATTTCTCCCCCTCCTCCTGTTTTATCAAGCGAAACATGTGCCTTTCATAAACTCGATTCTGCTTGGGGGAAAAATATTCATCCAATTTTTTTTCCGCGGTCGCAAAAACATCCACGCCAACCCCTGGAGTAACGTGAGCTCCCGGAAGATTGTAATATATTTCCTGAAGACTTTGACTTCCAAAGTATAACAATGTTGCTCTTTGCTTCAGTGGGGTTTCAATTCCGGCTGCATCGAGATAAATATGCAACGATCTTTTCCACTTTTCCCATCTTAGATCTACTGAATCGCTATCGCCTTCGAGGTCAAACTTTTCCAAAGGTGGCAAAGAATTCGCCATTTCCTTGTCTACTATTCAGTTGAAGTCAAGTTGGAGCGAAATAAGTAATACACCTAATGTATACTCACTACTGATATCTTTACTGTATCTTTTTGATGGTTTCCAATGAAATGGAGGTAACCTTACCAAATAAATTTCCAATTTAATGGGGGTAGATTTACCAATAAATATTTCCAATTTAATGGGGGCAGGATTACCAATATTATATTTCCAATTAAATGGAGGTCGACTAATAAATAAAATATATCCACCCTATTTAATAAAGCCAGATTACCAAAAAATATTTCCAATTAAATGGAGGTAGGTTTATTAACAGAATATTTCCAATTTAATGGAGGTACATTTACCAAATGACATTTCCAATTAAATGGAGGTTTATTTACCAAATATATTTTCAATCCAATGAAGGTAGATTTACCAATAAAATATTTCCAATTTAATGGAGGTATAAATTACCAAAATATATTTCCAATTTAATGGGGGTAGATTTACCAAATGATATTTCCAATTAAATGGAGGTTTATTTACCAAATATATTTTCAATCGAGTGAAGGTAGATTTACCAATAAAATATTTCCAATTTAATGGAGGTATAAATTACCAAAATATATTTCCAATTTAATGGGGGTTGATTTACCAAATGATATTTCCAATTAAATGGAGGTTTATTTACCAAATATATTTTCAATCCAATGAAGGTAGATTTACCAAATGATATTTCCAATTAAATGCTTGCTGACTATGGTTTTGTTATTGTTATTAGAAATTAATGTTTCTTTATTTTACTTCGAAGGTCCTAGTTTATCATTTGTGGCTACTAGTTACAGCTATATACATATAAACATAATGCAGCATTGCATATGTAAGCGGGCACGCCCTTTATGCCAGGAGGCTTTTTATTATGTATTAAGTTCTGTTTGCGTTTTTGTTTTTATTATTTATTTATGCTTGAGTATAGTTTTAAATATTGGCGTGTGCTAGCTGACATATGGCAAATAATTTTAATATTTTTGTGTTTCGTAATGTTAATTTATTTATTACTATATGTATAGAATCCAGTTCTTCTAACTGAACAGACAGCAGTGCTGCTGGGGAGTTTGTTCCGCCACTTCTTCTTCCCAGCTAAAGCACTAGGAAGTGGTGAAGGGTGGGCGTTTTGGGGGGACTGTCTTATGTGATTTTGACGTTCAAAAAGTGCTGATTCTCAGCCTAATTTGAATAAATGACTTTTGATTTTGATAATGGAGGTTTATTTACCAAATATATTTTCAATCCAATGAAGGTACATTTACCAATAAAATATTTCCAATTTAATGAAGGTATAAATTACCAAAATATATTTCCAATTTAATGGGGGTAGATTTACCCACCAAATTTTATTTAGAGCGTACATTGGCCTTACAATTTGTAGATAATCTTAACTGAAGACTGGGCGGCATGGCCAAAGGCTATTTGCCTTCCCTTGATATGGGAGAATCGTTAAAAAATTGTAGCTGTTTACACTAAATTTTACGCAATTTTTTTGGTAAATCGCAGTGATTTTCTACACAAAATCCTCATTTTTCTTTTGAAATACCATATTCACTATAATTTGGACGCAGTTATTGGGATACTAGGTAAATAACAGTGCATAATCTATAAAGTATGATAACCTGTTCGTTTCCCTTTTTCTTTCGTTTTTTCTTTTTGTGACAATAATTTGAAAATGTAAGTACCTTTTTACTCGTCGCCACATGTAATGACTGATGTTCTGAGGGTTCACTGGCTCGACAATGCACACGTAAGCAACCAACACATCTACTCTCGCCCACGGCTCTCGTAGTAGTGATGTGACAGTTCATTATATGAACACACGAGACAGTGTATGACAAACCACATACACTACACCACCCTCAAAAAAAAAAAAAAGCCTGGTACAGCTGGTTTTGGTTGAGTAACTCCGCCATAGTTGGGGAACTTGACATTACCTAAACGACATGCCGCAACAGCCGCACAATACAGGATCGAGAGTGTATCAACGAGATCCTTGCTGCTCTCGAACACATTCTTCAGCTGCGAGTTGAGGGCACATATCAGCGCCCAATTTTTGACGTGACAACGTCTTATAATTCGATGGACCCGGCTACACGCACGAAAATACATGACTCGTGCGGCGTTACCTCGCTCTGAGGCGTTCCATTTAAGGCTTGAAGTGCAAGCGAGAGCGCGGAACGAGCGACAAAGAGGCACAATCGGCCTCCGCGTTCGGCAGCGTTCGACATCTATCTCTCTCCTACTTGAGTGAGCGATGCATCCGCGTGGACAGCTGCTATACAATAATACATTTACATGTTTTCGTCAAGTATGAAGTGCAGTGAAAAGTGAATGTGGTGTCAATTGTTTATAGCAACGATAATTGCGGCGATAAAGGTAAAAATTTACCTAATTGTGTTTATGCGTACAAATAAATGTAACTTGATCAATTCAATTGTGATTTCCATTTACCTCCTTCTCTGTATCCATACAAAATATCAATCAAACAAATAAAATTAAAATTTTCTTTTGAAACATGCAACCATTCCATCAGTATTTTCTTATGACGTTGTCACGTTCAACTATCGTCAATAATCCGACTTTACAGACAACCGATATTTTTGGTTTTTTTGTGCATATGTAGGCGTGGTAATCAGGGTCTTTCGATCGAAGTGGATCTATACTCGCGAAACACATCCTCCAGTGCGCTCTTCAATCGGGCGTTGCACTGGCTACTTACTGTGGTAACCTAATCATCGTCTTCTTCAACACCATGATTCGACCGCGGCGGGACTGCATCAATGGTTGAAGCTTGTACCGCGGTCTGTGCCGGAGTCGAGACGATATGGTTGCACAGCTCTGAGCGCAGCTTATCAAGTACAGCATCTTTTAACCTATGGTTACGTTGGATGACCCACACCTGATCCGATAGTCTTTGGGCCGAGACGTTGACGGTTGGCTCTAGTTCCTGAAACAGAGACTGCATCCTATCACGGTACGCAGTGAGGTTAGTTTCCCCCACTGTAGACCTGTAATATGCGCGCATGACGTTCTCGTTCATAGATTAAGTCCATCTCATGCCCTGCACACAACCACTGACAGCGGGGACCCGGCTCGGGGCCGGATGGCCTCTAAGTCCCAAGCTCTTCGGTGGCTGGCCTCTCCCATGCCGTCGTTCAGGTGTTGGCGACGTCGGCGGGGAAAAATACTCGTTGCTCGAGCTCGACGCAACTACCGCGGTCGGTGTAGTCACAGCGCTCACGGTGGGGCTGGGTACCAGCGGCGGCGAGGCGAAGCCGAGCGAAGAGTCCGGAGGTGGTAGGCGTGCTCGTCTTGAAGCTGACCTCGTCCACATTTTTCAGTTTTCATGCAAGTAATTTGAAATATTATTGTAAGGCATTTTCGGAGGTGGCATGACAGATGTCACTTCGAATTCGGTAGTTTTTGACTAAAGTTTTATAGAATTCTGGTTCATTTTGCTTTTCATTAATTATGTTATATTTTTTATATATTTATTTAACCATTTATGTACACACTTATATAAACAGACAAGAAGAAAATAACAGAAAAATAGGTACAAAGGTGATGCTTATTTCTAATGAAATCTCTTCCAGCATACCTGCGATAGGATAGTAGAGGAGTAGGATAGGGTAGTAGAGTAGTAGTAGAGTAGTATTTTATTTATTTGTATTATTATTATACATGCAAATGGTCAATACACTCCTGATGAAATCATACCGTCCCTAAGGTCAAACGTTCTCCTGGTAATATTTTCCTAAGGCAAACAAGATGTTTCGCAGGAAACTGTAATGTTCCGTAACACAATAACCGAAGGTGTATTCGTTCAAAGGCTGGTCCTGCTGCAAACTGTATTCGTTCAAAGGCTGGTCCTGCTGCAAACTGTATTAAAATTTCCAAATTGGTTTAGTGCCGACGACGGCGATGCGGGCTAGCGAGACGGATACAAACCTTGTTAAGATTATACCACCAATATAGTATAGGACACTGACGGTACGGTTATTGATGTGTTATTATAGATTCATTAGATACTCTGAAGACATATTTCGTCATAATTATGCTAGGCTAAGTATGGTGTAACTAACTAAGTAAGATTGTGTAAATTGACTTTCGCAGCCGTCTTGGGTGAACTTCTTTTAACTTGTCGTATTTCATAAAAAATCTTCCAAAAACTATATAAAATCAAAAATAAGGAAACATCAGCGAAGGTTTATCCGGTCTCAAATCTATAAAGTCCATGGCGAATATCACAGTGATTGCTTCGTAATATGAGTGGGCAGTGCTAATCTAATTATAACGTAGCAGATCACATTACACCGCCCGGTGGCTACGGAGACGCGACAGAAACAATTTGTTAGAACATGGGACAAGTTTATGAGAACCTAAAGCTCCCACTTTAAAGATGAAAGAAATAATATATCTTCTTTTGTTTCCGGTCAATACTTTAATGGATTACCTGAGGGGCAATTCTCGTATTTTTAAGACCGTTCGCATTCTAATCTCAGTCTCAATCTGTCAAAAATACTATCAATTTACATAAGTTTTTGACATTGATTGTCGCTGAGATGAGATTGCGACTTGAATTTGAACGTATTTTATGTACGAGAATTGGCCAGCTGAACATTTGCATTCGTAATAGTCATAAGCTGTAATGACGCAAAACATTTAAGAGTAAGCAGGACGCGTTAATAACAAGGGTGGTAAAAACATTCTTACTTTTCGTGAAAACTAGTACGAACTTGGTGTTCAGGATAAAAAAAAAATTATATCATCATTAAGCGTTATATAATATTAAAGAAATAAAAAAAGCCTAATATGCAACTGTAGATTGGTGTAATGTACAGTTGCATATTAGGCTTCTTTATTTATCGACATATACAATATGTAACAAAAACCCTGTTGTTCCTTTTACCTACGTTTTAAGAATCGGTCTAAGTACGTAATAAAGCAAGTCATTTATAAAAAACTGTTCAAAAAAATTATTAAAATAAATATTTAATAATTAATATTTGTAATGTTTAACTGATTTCTTACCTCTGCAATTCTGCATGAAGCGATGACGCGAACCAGAAAAAAATAGAACGTTCCCGCCCACTCTTTGATCGGTGCCGCCGGCCGGTACACCGCCGCCACTTACCTACATATTTTGCGACTAAAGTTCGTGACCTTGTCAGCTGTTGTTTTTCACTTTAACGAATGAATGTTTGAAAATGTTGGTTTACACGGTATTTTGCACAATTGATAATTGTTAAAACTACATTTAACACTTCACTACATTAAAAAAAAACAAAGTCGCCGCGTCTGTCACATAAAACCTTATGTTTATTTGAATGCATTAATTTATTATGATGTCTATTTGACGGCTCGGAGATGCTCTTCGATATGACCACCTTTGTTGCAACGCCTACGTACGCTCCGCAGAACGGAGGTATCGGACTTGATGTGGTCAAATGCTGCTACTATCTGTGAACGCATTTCGAACTCCGTATCGCACGTGTTTTTGAACAGCTGTTGCTTTACACTACCCCAGAGGAAAGAATCTAAAGGCGTCAGATCAGTGATCTTGCAAGTCCAACATTTGCTCCTCGGTGTCAATGTCTCCAGTCCTCGGTCTGCCTCTTCCTGCGTCAGCTCGATGTTGCTCTCGTCCGGGCACACTTCCGGTATTGTACGTACGTGCAAACGTTAGAATGCAATCACCGATGGTAATGGTAGACTCGCTAAACGTTGTGGTAGAGTCTGCGTGCTCATCAGCATATTCAAATATTCTACGTTAGAATAGGACATGGTAAACGTAAACAAATCACAAGTCACTCACTACGTAGGTCAACAATAACATCCGTTCAAAACTAGGTTGCGCGGGAGACTAAAGGATAAATGAAGTGATTCGCCGGGCGGCGGGTGGCGGGGTGGCGGGGTAGGTAGGCACGCACGTGGTACCGACACGGGGCCCGTGCGCCGCGGTAGCTTTTGGCGGCATCTTCTATCGGTTCAAAGAAAGTCGCCGAACTCGTAGGCTATTTAGCGAAACAAAGATGTACTTGTAAAATCAGATACTCTAAACATTTTTTTGAATGTGCCGATTTTAATAGTTATTTGGTATTGACCTCTCGACTGGCCAATGCTCATTTTTTTTAAATTATAATTTCATCAATGTTGTTCTTGTAGGTAAATGTATACGTCCCTAAAAGGAACAACAGGGTTTTTGTTACATATTGTATTTTGAAAGATACAAGTATGTATTGGGATTTCAAAAACACACACCCGTTTAAAACGTGTTAAAAAAACCATGTTAAGTATTGAGGAACAAGAAAAATCATTTTACAGTTTAAATGCGTTAAAATGTTTCATGTGTACATGGGGCACACTAAAAGCACTTCTAGCTAATCGGAACTATTTGAATTTCGAATGTTATATTTTTTTAAACGTTGCAACCTTCTTAGTAATAAAAAAAACAATTGGCGGGAAATCATTTGTCAATTGTTTTTTATCACACATCAAAGTTCTACGTACTGTTACGGTTTCCCAATGTTAAGGAAAACCCTTAATAATCAACAATAATCGATTACTTAGATTTCCTGTAAATTGCCTTGTCATCACTTTAGAGCAGTCATCCTCCTACTTCCCGCGACGCGCCAGTCTCGTTCCGACCTCTGAACCTCTACCATCTCCGTTTATAGTTGTGTCTGCCAGTTCTGACTTAGTGTTAACCCAAATTGTAACAAGGTCAAATCCCAAATTAAATTACTTCTTTCGTGTAAAACAAAGTGTTTTTTTTTAAACAAGATTTACATGGTCCCGTATAACATTGGTGGCAGCTTAAGGGATTTTAAAAATCCTCGGAACGCCTCAATTCAGTGAAAACTAAATTAAACAAACTATACTTACTCGTGATACTGAAAAGTACTAAAATCAGACTTTACCTCCGTGTCCTGTCGCTGTGTCTTTCCGCTCAACACACAGAGGTCCTGCTGGTCTTATCAGGCCCTCACGTGCCGTGTTGAAGTAACGGGGTGTGCCCCGAATATCTATCACTCACCTTGGGTGATCTCTCCTAGCTACGAAATGATTCGTGGTATCGTCGCAGTCGCAGTGTTCCTGTAAGTACATCCATTCTACATCGAAAATATCCGTGTTGTGAAAATAGTGCCAGTGATTTAAAAACTACAAAGTTTAATCGCATAGTTCCAATATAATCCGGAATTCAAAGTGTAGACTTAGTAAGATTCAATTAATCAATTGTTCCTGTATGTTATTTTATCATTCAGTTCCGAGAATAGTGCAACATTCCTTTCTTATCGCAACTCCAGACCTCACACTTTATCTTTGTTTTGACTAACTTGTCATGCCTAAAGACGAACCCAGTACCATGTCTAAAGAAACAAAAGAAATCGACATGAACTTTATAAGCAAATTTATTAACAAATTCGACGGAAACCGTGAAAAACTTAATGCATTTTTAAATAATTGCAGAAATGCAATAAGTCTTGCGCCATCATCCCAACAAGACACAATATTAAAATATATTTTAAGCCAGCTTGAAGGCCGTGCCGAAATTGCGTGCTCTATTAAAGAATTTGAAAACTGGCAACAGCTAGAAGAATTTCTCAAAAACCAATTTGGTGAGAGAAAACATTACGCTGCACTACTCTCAGAACTCCAAGATTGCTGTCAAACTAATAGCGAAACAGTCAACCAGTTCGCACTACGCGTAGAGACATGCCTAGCCAAACTATTAACCGAAATCAATATTTCAATACCCACGAAAAAGAAGGGTGAACTGACTGGCCGTGTCGCTGCAATGCAAGACTTAGCATTGCATACATTTATCAGTGGCTTAAATCCTCTATTATCAACTGTAGTCAGATGCCGTGACCCTGAAACTTTAAATGAAGCCATCGGCTTCACCGTGTCCGAAGAAAAAATATTACAAACCACCTCTAAGCGAAATCCATCAGCAATCAATACCAATTCATCTAATCTAGGACGTTGGTCTCAGCGTCGATTCCAACAGAACCGAAACCCTACACAGCAAGGTGTTTCAAACGAGCCCAATAGCCAAAGACCATCTACTTCAGGCCTTCCAGTGTGTCGTTATTGTAAAAACGTGGGCCATACTATAAATTGAGGAATGTAGGAAACGTGAATTCAATAATAATCGCTTCAGAGATCAAAATAATCAAAGACTATTACCAAGGCGTTACCAAAATAATCAAGCTCAAATTCACGCGGTAAATAGCAACGGGGATAACGACTACATGGAAAATACTCAAGGTGAACCAAATAATTATTTAAACGAATAAAGGGCTCACGGTGGTGTCTCGTGAGACCCAAACCTCAAATACCAAAACATTTCTATATCAAGGACACTAATGCTATATCCTCTGTATCCTCTGCATCCGCTGTATCCCCTAACGATAGGGACTCGCGAATAAAACGCAACACTGTATCCTCTGCATCCTCTGCAACCGCTGTATCCTCTGTATCCCCTAACGATAGGGACTCGCGAATAAAACGCAACACTGTATCCTCTGCAACCGCTGTATCCTCTGTATCCCCTAACGATAGGGATTTGCGAATAAAACGCAACGCTGTATCCTCTGTATCCTCTGCAACCGCTGTATCCTCTGCAACCGCTGTATCCTCTGTATCCACTGCCCCCGCAGAACGTAAAATAAATCATCCTGTATATGACGAATCCACTTTAGACTCAATCACTCCTCGTTCAATTCCTGAAACAAAAATTTATGAAATTAATATTAGTCCATTTAAGAGACGCTTACCTCACATCCTTGTCCACACACCTGTGTCAAACACTACCTTATCTCTCCTGGTAGACTCCGGCGCAACTGTAAGCCTTCTGAAAAACTCTTCCATACAAATACCAGTTGATATCACAACAGAAATAATTCTTTTGAAAGGTATTGACCCCATTGATCAACCTTCACCAACAATAGGCCATTTTCCGCTTAAAATAGAAATAGATGATAAAAATAGTATCACGCATAAATTCCATATAATACCCCGAATACACTTACCTTATGATGGTGTAATCGGCACTGATATGCTAATTGATTTTGGCTGCACTATTGACTACACCCGTGAAACCTTGAAAATTGGTAAAAACGAAATAAAACTACACTTCAATGCGCCTACCTATGTGATTCCTCCTAGGACTGAAACTGTCATAGAATGCTCCGTCTCCAACCCTGAGGTAAAAGAAGGACTCGTACTAGACCAATGTTGTCACGAAGATTTACTGATCGCCAATTGCTTAGTCGTAGTTAAAGAAAACAAAAGAATTAATTTATCAGTAATCAATACTTCTGAAGCTCCTATAACCCTAAAGTCAAATTTGGATATCACACTCACTCCCCTGAGTTCTTTAATCAAACCTTTTGATCCAGTAAACGCTCATACAGTTTGTCATTTCAAACACACCGACTCTTACCTCCGAACACAAGAAGTATTAAACCTTCTTAGAATCTCCCACCTCAATCCTGAAGAGGCAAATGCTCTTCACGATGTTTGCTCTGAATACTCAGATATATTCTATATTCCTGGTGACAAACTTTCCCATACAAATGCACTTAAACATAACATAACGACGAGCGTTCAAAACCCAATAAATGTAAAATCCTACCGGTTCCCAGAAGTACACAAACAAGAAGTCAAAAAACAAATCGACCAAATGCTAGACCAAGGAATCATAAAACCTTCGGAGTCCCCATGGTCTTCACCAATATGGATTGTCCCAAAAAAAATCGATGCATCCGGACAACAAAAATGGCGTATAGTTATCGATTACCGAAAATTAAATGACATCACTATTGGAGATAGCTACCCTATACCGCAGATATCCGAAATTTCAGATCAGTTGGGTCAGAGTAAATATTTCTCAACCCTCGACCTTGCATCAGGATTCCATCAAATTTTGATTAATGAGGACAACACTCCTAGAACGGCGTTTAGTGTACCTCAAGGGCATTACCAATTTACAAGAATGCCGTTTGGCTTAAAGAACGCACCCGCTACTTTCCAACGGTTAATGAATACCGCCCTCACAGGTCTTCAAGGCATACGGTGTTTTGTTTATCTCGATGATATAGTCATATATTCTCACGATTTGAACTCTCACATTGATAATCTCTCGTCAGTATTCCAAAGGCTTCGAGATTACTCGTATAATCTAAAACTCCAACCTGATAAGTGCGAGTTTCTCCGACGTGAAGTCGCATATCTTGGCCATCATATAACTAAAGATGGTGTAAAACCTAACCCTGAAAAGATAAAAGCAGTAACCCGATTTCCTACTCCCAAATCCCCAAAGGACATTAAGTCCTTCCTCGGACTTGTATCCTACTATCGCCGTTTCATCTCTAACTTCTCGAAAATTGCAAAACCTCTAACTCAACTTTTAAAAAAGGATGTCCCCTTCCTATGGGAAAACCAACAACAGGTTGCCTTTGACGAGCTCAAGCACAAACTTACCTCTGCTCCTGTTCTCATTTATCCAGATTTCTCTGCCCCTTTCATCTTAACGTGTGATGCCTCTAATTATGCCATTGGTGCCGTACTCAGTCAAGGTCAAATTGGTAAAGATAAACCAATAGCCTATGCCTCTCGCACCCTCAATAAGAGCGAATCCAACTACAATACCACTGAAAAAGAACTGCTTGCTATTTTGTACGGTTGCAAAACCTTTCGCCCATATCTCTATGGACGAAAATTCCTGATCATTACTGATCATAGGCCATTAAAGTGGTTGTTTAATCATAAAGACCCCAGTAGCAAATTACAAAGATGGCGCCTGAAGCTGATGGAATACGAGTACGAAATCGGTTATCAAAAGGGAAAACTTAATGCCGCTGCTGATGCCTTATCCCGATATCCTGTAAATCTAATTCAACCATCAGGCTGTGATCCAATTCCATCTACTTCTAACCAAAATACAGATGACTCCACACCTCAATTTAGCCCTCTAACTCTCGAGGATCTTGATATCCAACTACCTCCTGGTTCCCTAGAACTTGACTATGAATTACCGTCTGTAGATCTCTTAGAAAACGATGACCTACCACCAGGTATCGATGATCCTATTACACCTACCACATCTAGCAAATCTCCGAATCTCACAACAAATCCTTCTCGCGATGATAACTACAGCAAATTCCTGAAAACAATGAGTAACAAAGACTTTAATAGCAACGCTAAAATCACAGAACATAACGAAAGCGTCCTGAAATCTAACTGCAAAATCATTGTTATACCTACTTCCATCGATCTCGATGACTCCAACCCACACTACTATATATATATACACTATAAACGAAACCTGCAACGTATACTCTTTACCTAAATTTAAATGTAAAACTGTTGTTAGTAGTTTTCTTCAGAAGTTAACGTACGATGAGACTGAACAACTCTTTGCACAAAAAAATTACTAACCTGTTCAAGAACACATTTAAATTGCTATCTGTTATTATCTGTTTTATACAGTGACGCATACGAAACATGCAACTAAACCACACACACAACCACACATACACCCACACCACACACACCAATGCCTACACCCACACCGCACACCACCCATTCCTTGGTTACAAAAAATTTTTAATTTTAATAAGTGTGTAGTGCTTATGATAAACTGATTTTTATGTATACAATAACTCCTACAAAGTGCAGAAAACTGTAAATGAACTGTAAGAGGAAGGCGCCTGTGTCTGTAACACAGTTTATACTAGCACAGACACAGACGTTCACTCTGTCTCAAGTAATGCATAGCGTTGTAACTCATCATGGCGTTTGTATGTTTTGGTTGAGATGGAGAAATTGTACTTGGCTTTTGGATAATAAATGATTATGATTATGATTACACGTAGAAGAAATCCTGAGCAACCTCGAAAACTCTAAAGAACTCCTAGATAAGGAAAGAACTCTCTACTCTTTTATCTCATTCAATCACAAAGGTAAGACAATATATTTCCTATTCACCAAAGTATATCACTTTCACGACAGTCCTTACGAAGACATTTATAAAAGTATACAAAATCTTCAATCCGATATACTACGTAATTCTACTGATTCCAATGTAAACATAGCCATTACTAATTTCCAAAATCCTTTTGACAAGCATATCTGGACGAAAATATACAACATGTTCTGCTATATCTTTAACGATACCCCAGTATCAGTTCACATCTATCACAATATCATAATTTTCCCAACACCCTCGGAGATATCTAGAATACTCCGCGAAAACCATGACATTCCTATTGCCGGACATTTAGGATCCACGCGAATGTTTAATCGAATAAAAGAAAGGTATTTCTGGAAAAATATGCGGACAGATTATCGAAACATACGTAAGAAACTGCTCCCAGTGCCAATGTAACAAAGCATTCAGACAGATCAATAAATCACCAATGCAAATAACTACCACCTCCATTAAACCATTTGAACGACTCAGCCTCGACCTTGTGGGTCCACTTCCAGAAGCTGGCCTTACTAAGCTAAAATTTATTGTTACACTACAAGACGACCTCACCAAATATTCTCTCGCTTACCCTACTGCTAATGCCACTGCAGAAGAAACATGTGAGTGTTTAGTGCACTTTATTTCTGTTTTCGGTATCCCGAAGTCCATCTTAACCGATCAAGGCACAAACTTCACCGCAGATTTATTTAAAAGAACCTGCAATTTTCTGAAAATCAAACAAATTTGGTCTTCCCCATACCATCCTCAAACTCAAGGTGCACTTGAACGCAGTCACTCTACACTTAAAGAATATCTTAAATCTTATGTCAATGAAAACCACTCTGATTGGCATAAATATGTCTATACTGCTATGTTGGCGTATAACACCTCTACTCATTCCACTACGAACTTCACACCATACGAGCTCCTCTTCGGCCAGAAGCCTTTTATTCCGGACTCCGTCTACGAATTACAATCAAACCTTACGTATCCAGAATATCTTAAATCCCTGCATCATCGTCTAAAACTTTCACGAGAAAAAGCCATCGAAAACATACAAAGATGTAAGGAAAGATCTAAACAGTATTATGACACACGCTCGCGTTCTATTCAATATAAAGTAGGAGATTACGTATATCTCAAAAATCATGTGCGTTTGCGCAAAGCCTTTTCGCCAATTTGGAAAGGACCGTATAAGGTTGTAAAAATCAATGGCAGAAACACCCTGACCTTACTGATAAATAGACGTCATGTGACACATCACTATGACGAAATCAAACTAGCTCCTAGATCAGAAACATAGCTTTAGTTATATACTTAATACTAATTTTAATTTTATTTTATTACAGTAGTTCTACGCTGGGTCAGGAGTTCATTACGCCCTTGACGAACAGTCCTGGCATCTACTTCGACCCTTTAGGTTCTTTAAGTATAATCGATAGTCACCTTAGTATAGTTATCCCTTATGATGTATCCTTTATTAACCCACATATTCTAAACCTCCGTCTTATCCTCGATAAATCTAATCAAATATGTGACAATGGTAAAGTCTTTGATTATTTCGAATGTAGTAATCTCTTTAAACCATTGAATACCCGTTATAATGATATAGCCCATAGCAACGAGGCCATTTTTCACCTTACATCTCGCCAGTCAAGGAGATCTGCACTTCTAGGATTCGTAGGCACTATATCCAAAAAAATATTTGGCACAATGGATGAAGACGATGCCATCCGATACGACAATGCCATTAAAGAAGTAGAAACAGACCAAAAGAAACTAGCCCTTCTGATGAAGGAAAATATATTAGTCACTACCTCTTCGCTTAGATCTTTCAATGAAACTCTGTGTACAATAAAACTAAATGAAAATCATCTGAAAAATGCAATGGATGAATTGTCTCAAGATATTCTAAATCTGACTTACGTTTTACAAGAATTAGGTATTAGGTCTCGCATGCTGGAATTAACTTCCATGATAGAAAATAGTCTCCTAGCCTTGTCCTTCAAAGTTGAAGATATAATTAACTCTATTATGTTTAGCAAATCTAATGTCCTGTACCCTACTATCCTAACACCCAAAGAACTTTACACAGAATTGGTCGATAATTATAGATTCTTACCAGAATCTAAACAACTTCCAGTTCCTTTAAGCCTCGATAACATGTATACAATTTTAAATATATCAGAAATATCTAGTTACTTCAATAAAGAAAAAGTTGTGTTTACAGTAAAAATCCCTCTCATTAACCCTATACACTTAAGTGTATATCATAACTTACCTTCGCCGGTTCCTCATGATAAGAATAATCCAAATTCATACTCGACCATTATTCCATCCTCCAAATATATTGGTATCAGCAGAGATAGGTCAATGTACTGTAAGTTAGATAATCTGGATTATTGCAAGACAATTAATAATGATCATTACCTTTGTGAAACATCAATATTATATTCCTCTTCCGCGACACCATCCTGTGAAACGGAAATTATTACAAAAGTACTTACCTCAATCCCTTCGATTTGTGAAACCAAATTTATTCAAGGTCACGTTAGCATCTGGCAACCACTACGCTGTAGTAGATGGTTATATGTAATGTCAGAAAGAACTAAAATAAGTATTGAATGTAATAACTCTCAATCTACTGAAATAGAATTTAGTGGAAATGGTGTATTATACTTACCTTCTAAATGTATTGCCTACTGCAAAGACACCCGTTTCACCTCGCATGAAAATCATAAGATTCAGCTGAAAACTATTGTTTCTAATTTTAATATTTTAAATGATTCGTGTTGTAATATTATAGCATACAATAATATTGTATCGAACTTACCTGTAGTTAATCTTAACAATGTTAACTTAGATTCTTTAGCTTATGATAACCCTGAAATCTTGAAAGGCCTTAACAATATAATTGAAAAGCCACATATTGTTTTGTATCAAAAATACTATTCGGGTGTTACAATTGTAATTATAATTTCTATTTTGTGCTTTATTATCTTTAAGGTGTATAAAACTGGCATACACAAGAAAATAATGAAATTTAAGGAAAATAAAACTCCTGAAAATAATGACCCTGAGTTAGATGACATTGAACTCTCAAACGTCAACACAGGTCCCTCTCTTCGAATCGGCTGACTTGCATTTCATTAATTTAGACATAAACTTCACTTTAAAGGGTGTAGTTTACTCCAAATCGGGGGGCTGTTACGGTTTCCCAATGTTAAGGAAAACCCTTAATAATCAACAATAATCGATTACTTAGATTTCCTGTAAATTGCCTTGTCATCACTTTAGAGCAGTCATCCTCCCACTTCCCGCGACGCGCCAGTCTCGTTCCGACCTCTGAACCTCTACCATCTCCGTTTATAGTTGTGTCTGCCAGTTCTGACTTAGTGTTAACCCAAATTGTAACAAGGTCAAATCCCAAATTAAATTACTTCTTTCGTGTAAAACAAAGTGTTTTTTTTTAAACAAGATTTACATGGTCCCGTATAACAGTACGCAATGAAAATGGAATTAAGTCGAAAAGATTTTAGAGCGATGATTTTTTATGATTTTAAAAGTTCTCTCTCTCCGCAAGACTATGCCGCTCGTCTTTAAAATGCTTTAGGTAGATAAGCACCTTGTTTGAGCACCGTGAGGCGATGGTTTGCTGAATTTGAGAGAGGTCCAGTTTCTTTACATGACAAATTTTGTGAAGGGCGGCCTTCAACTGCCGTCAACGAAAATAATGTGGCTACTGTTAAGCGGCTAATTGAAGAAAACCCGCGGATTACCTATGAGACAATTCGAGGACTATTGGGGATAAGTATGAGCCAAATTTAGAAAATTTTACACGAACATTGAAAGTTCGAAAACTTTGTTGTCGTTGGATCCCTCATGAACTGACAGCGGAGCAGAAGCGGGCTCGCGTGGAATGGTGCTCACAGATGCTACTGAAGTACGACCACGGACATTCTAATGCTGTTTATGACATTGTCACAGGAAACGAAACGTGGATTTATTGTTTTGAACCCGAAAAAAAACAGCAATCTTGTGAATGGGTGTTTGAAAATGAGAACAGGCCAACAAAAGTTTGGCAGGCGAGAAACGTTGGTAAAAAAATGATCGGGTTTTTTTTCTCAGCTACGGGTCCCATCTGTACAATTCCACTTGAAGATCAAAAGAGTGTTAATGCCGAGTGGTATTCTACCATTTGTTTACCCAGGGTGTTAGAAAAAGTTCGCGTAAGACGACCCAAAAGCCGCGTTCTCCTACATCATGACAACGCTTCTTTACACATGGCCAACAAAACAAAGTCATTTTTAGCTTCCGAAAAAGTACAACTCGTCACCCATCCTGCGCATAGCCCCAACCTAGCACCCTGTTATTTCTGTATTTTCCCCAAAATCAAAGATTTGATGAGAGGTTTCACTTTTACCAACTCCGAAGAGGCAGTGATAGCGTTCAATCAACACGTAAAAAACATGCCTTCAGATCTGTGGTCCTCCTGTTTTAAAAAATGGTTCGATCGCATGAAAAAATGTTTAAAATGTAAAGGAGAGTATTTTGAAAAGCAATAAACATAAAATTTTGGTTATAACATGTGTTTTTTTAAGTTACGCAAAACTTATAGTGTGACCTACGTATACGATACGTTGTACGATACGTGAAAATGTTGTTCTATATTTGGGATGAAGTGGCAACAATTTGGTAATATTATTATACACACATCAAAAGTGTCTAGGGATCAACATATATTTTTGCAATAACTTTTCTCCTGATTGATATTAATTAAAATTTTCTTTAAGGATTCATAAAATAAGTGTTTTCGTTTGTCACAGTAACGATAAACCAAGTCACCTTTGCATTAATAAAGAAATTTGCCATTTTCCTAATAAAGGGATTTTTGACATTTGAACCACTAACACAAAAGTTCGAAAAAAAGACTGAAATAACAGTTTTCTTTAAAATTTTATTGGGTAACTTAAACAATTAATAATCCGTGTTTCTACCGCGAACACTAACAACACAAGAACATCGGTTTGGCATACTCAAAATGAGTTCATCCAAATCACGCTGTGGAATGGCCGCCCATGTTCGTTGCAACAACAAAAAAAGGTCTTCTTGCGACTGGATACCCTCCATATTCGGCAGAGCTCTTCTCTGTAGCATATCCCATGCATGCTCAATCGGGTTCAAGTCTGGCGACTGAGCAGGCCAGGGCAGGACATTGATGTTAGCTGCGGCGAGAGTCTGTCTTACAACTCTTGCGGTGTGCGGTCGTGCATTATCATGCATTAACTGAAATAAGGGACCGATTTGCACTTGTAGAGGAACGATGACGTCTGATACAATCGTCTCAGCATAAATTTGAGCGTTGAGGTTGCCTCTGATCCAAATCAACTCAGTTCTTCCGCCGATCCAAATACCCGCCCATACCATGATGGTTCCACCACTATAAGGATGGACTTCCTGGCAGGATTTTAATCGCTGTTGGCGTCCAGGGGTTCTCCAGTGTCGTATACGTCTTGTATCCGGTCTCATACCAAAACGAGACTCATCAGAAAAGCACACGAAACGCCATTGTTCTTCTGCCCAATTTCTGTGTTCAAGAGCCCATTGATATCGAATCCTACGATTGTGCATTGCTATAGGTGGTACCCGTAGCGGTCTTCGGGAATGAAGGTTCACTTCATGCAAGCGGTTTCTGACTGTTTGGTCGCTAATTAAGTTCCCTGAAGAGTGATGAAGCCTCACGGCTAACATCATGGCGGTTATTGTTGGAGCTCTTCGAGTTAAGATTTGAATGTATCGGTCTTGTCTCCGTGTGGTGCAGCGATACCGTCCTCCATGGCGCTCAGCCACGGTACCAGTGCTTCGGTAACGTGTCCAAAGTCGACTGATAACACTCTGACTTGTATTCAGAGCTAAAGCCACAGTACGTTGCCGGGAACCAGCTTCTATCATTCCCACGGCTCTGAGCATTTCTTCCCTGCTTAAATGACGTCGCCGCTCCATAATAACGTTGGTTTGAATCAGTAGTAGGGAAACAGTAGCACTAATAATGTCTTCAATGCGTTGTATGTTTTTATAGGGAAAATATTGACAGCTGATTTTCATCTTTTACTCGAATTTGATTCACAGTTCCTGATTCAAATTATGAAATGCACCAAAAAGGATCCATATAAATTTATAAAATCATAAATTTATTACAAAGCCACATCTTAATCTCAAGAAATCCGCATAAAAATGCTTGATCCCTAGACACTTTTGATGTGTGTATTAAGTTGTGACTGTCCGTCACCTATTCCTATTTAATAATAAATTATTATATATGTTCTGAAATTGTCGCACGGTATCGGGCCTGTTAGAAACACATTAAATCTCTATTTTATGGTCTTTCAGCTTGACACGTTACCCTAATTAATAACAAAATATCCTATTTCCTTGAAACTGCAAAATAATATTGAACCTGTGAGAAACCCATTCCATTTGTATTTTATGGTTGGCGGTTGGCACTTATGCCAACCATTAGTCAAAAGTCAATATTTTACGTCAGTTAAGATGCAATATTTTCTACAAATTCTAAAGAAACGAATAAAATATCCGATTTCTAATTTTGACTCACAATGCAAGTGCCTAATCTGGCAACGATAATATGCTAGGCCGGGCCCTTAAAATAATTGAAAATTTGTACAAAAACGCTAACGTAAACATATTCTGCGAAAGTGCGGTAATTTGGATCGAAGTTACAAAAAAACATAGAGGCTGGGGTCTGAGTGAAGTAATCTTAAGGGGATGGAACTGGGAGAGAACGAATAAGTTGAGGGCAGTTGACTTGGTACCGTGAGAAGCGACAGACACAAGAGTCCAGGCTAGTTAATCCACGCGTTATATACTAAGTTGATAGTGAGTTAAAGACCACGTTAGGTAGCGTAGCGGACGACGTTGGCTAACTTAGACAGTTTAGTTTTGTGAGCTGTGAGGAGCTGTGCCCGGGGTAAAACTGCACGTGCTGTATTTCGTAAGTGAGTTATGATCTAATCACCACCGAGGAGATGTTTGGTAAGTGTCAACTTTAATCTTTAGTAGTAATGTGTAAATCGTAATTACGAACTTCTCCATTATAATGTTCTGACAGATTGATTTTTATTGTCATTTATAGGCAACAGTTAGGTGATTTAGCTGACGAGCTATTAATAATCATTTGTTCCAGCCTGGCAAAATACTCTTATTTAGTATTGTAGTTTATAATTACCGCTACTTTCTCTTGTATTACGTGACCACCTCCTAATCCATGCCTTAACAGATATATTATGTCACCAGTGTTTGATGATAGGGATACGGAGAAGGCCTTCCGCTATACTTGACACTGAGCACCAGCGCTCCTGACTCTTGATGACTGTTCAAATCAAACGTTAGTGATGATTACTGCTTTCAAAAAGGCCTGGCCACAGAACCCGCTGCGTGAGGCTTCATGCATGCACATTTCCGGGAGAGGGGGTAGGCTTTTCACACAATCACAAACTGGATTGGTAGTCGTTCTAAGAACGCTAAGGACCGTATCTCGATAAAACCCACACCCGGCTGTTTGTAGGCCAATTACTGAATCGACATTATTTATTGAGACACGACAATTTGGATGCTTTGCGGCTGATAGCTGCACTGCAACCTCTAAATGAGGAAGATTAAGAAAATGTGAAGTGATTAAATACCACTTCGGTGTGCACCAAGTACGATCGCAATGAGTTTTGCTACAGACTGAGTCTACGGTGCGCTAATGCTAGTTTTCTATAGTTTTAGTAAAAAAAAGGGCTAGCCCGCCGTAAGGGTGTCATTAACATCAGTACGCGTTTAGAACTACTCAAAACTTGTCTCCCTCAATGGCAGTTGGACTTCGCAGTACTCTGCCTCTAGGATTGAGTAAGACATTTATTTAGTGCATAAGGAACGTGTTCTGTTAGAATCGTATTAGTGTCTTTTGCGGTTCTAGGCGTTAGGTCTAGCAGGACACGTATACTGAGACCAACGTTGCTAAACGGTTCCCGGTCTCAGTTTTTGGGGACATTGTAATGGGATAAATTAACGTAGCTATAAATGATTTATTAAAGCGCAAGCGTAATGGTTCCTTTAACCCCTCCACACTATTGAAGTTCTATTGCAGATGTTAATTCTCACCCACGTAGTGAAGTTAGGAGAACTAGTGAATGCCGAGGGCCATGTCCAAGTGGGCTGTTGTAGGCCATCAATTAATATTAAATAAGTTAAATATAGTTGGGTTGAAGCCCAGATTAGGCTAATCTAGTATTTAATGTATTATGTGTGTATGCGTTTGTTGGTGCGACTGGGTGAGTCCTTCATTATAATAATCACCCTAAGCTGATTGAGATATTAGTTTTTATAACTAATTAGACAGCTAGACGTGTTACTGGGGAGTTTGTTGGGCCACTTCTTCTCCCTAGCTTAAATACTAGGAAGTGGTGAAGGGTGAGCTCTTTGGGGCTGTCTATAGACCTTCAAGAGAGTTGATCCACAACTATATAAACTAATGACTCCTGAGTTTTGATTCTCTACTCTAATAGCTAATGATTCTTAAATTTTGTATTATTTGCCGCCGACCAATACTAGGGGCTTTAAACTCTATTAGATAATGATTGTTGAGTTTCCATTTCTCAACTCTAATATCTAGTAATACTTGAATGTTGTATTCTTTTACTCAGACCAATAATTCGGTCAGACTGACATGAACACGTATCTTGCAGACATACTTTTGGTGCAAAGAGTGAACTTCCAGGGGTTTGGGTGACCACATATATATCATATCCACTTTAAGGACTGATGTGGACCACGTCTCCTTAAGAGCATGATGCCAACGCAATGCCGCTGGAACTAGCCGCTCCGTTGCTAGACAAGGACAGTCGCACGGTTGCCGCAGGGAACGCCACTTCGTCACGTTATCAGTTCGAAAGAACTGCTAGGGACCATTTCTCCAAAAGAGAATGATGCCGACGCAATGCTGCCGAAAAGCCGCTTGCGTCACTTTATGGAAGCGTTGCTCTGATTACTCCGAGTGTAGATGTGAGATATCGTGTGAGTAACGACTGACCTGTTACGCTAGCGTATAGGTTGTAACAAGTTTATACTTTGTATCCCAGTATTATTTTTAGCTTTCTAAAATCACATCAAATGTATTTTCATAACTATGAATCCCTAATTCTTATTTACCATTTCTTTTCATTATTTTCTTTCTTAGTAATATAATAAATATAAAAGGACAAGGCATCAGACTTTTTCATATTTGGGAATTCATTTAATCGCTACCGGTGGGAGAGAGTCCAGTCTGGAGACGAGCTCTATAGGGCCGTACAAGGTGGAGTGTGGCCTTTTCCCCTACGTGGGAAACTGATCTTAACACCACCTTTTCCATAATTAGGAAAAAACTATAGTTTTATCAGCCAAGGCATTCCAACAAGCCATTTCGCGAAGAGTCACAACGGCTACTTCCCGATTCTTCACTATAACTAGATACCTTAACAAAAATGGCGTTTCGTAACTATTTTGATATAATCATTTCCATGAGCATATCAACCTTCAACTCGTAGCAGTGAAGCGATTGTGCTGATAGAGATTATGGCAATGTTTACTATCGGATACAGCTGTCTGTTTTACTGCAATATTCGGATAGTGGAGCCGCCTCAGATCCGCGGACAGGCTAGCCGCACACGAACCAATTTACGTAAGATTAGGCTTCGACCAGCCTTCGAGCAGTTCAGATAGTATAGGAGAACAAGAAGAAGCTTGGTTTGTTACGGATTTTAATGCAAATTAATAGTTAGGTTGAGTATCTATCGGTGCTCGTGAAATAACTAAATGTTGTGTGTTGTCGTGCTCATAACACGGACGTGAGTGTAGGAATTAAATTTATAAATATATTTATTTTAGTTTCATGATAAGGTACAGCCGTACAGCAGAGCACCCGGCAGACTTGACACAAAAAGTAGGTATAAGAAAGATGTACCTACTCGTTCGAGTTAGTAATTCCAGCTATAAAAAAATTACCTTATATTTCTGAAGAAATCCAAGTTTTTGTCGATGTCACGACTATTTTTTTTTTTTCAAACGAGGGAATAAACCCAAAATATAAGGAGCATTACAGAATTTGCACTACCACTCAATACGGTATCGTCGATTACAACTCCCTTTTTTATGATTTTCACAAGTTCTAGGCTACTGCTACTGGCCATTATATAACATTCCCAGATGGACAGCATACGAGTCTTGCTCAAGATGCAATAGCCCGGATGTGTGGGGCAGCATTATGGCCACACATTTGGAGACACTTCTGCCCCCCCTTGCTCTTCACCGCGTCACCCCCGTTGCCCTCGGACACCAAGCGGCCGAGCGCTCGCGGAACACTTATGTTATTCAAAGAGGTTTGCTCTGGACCTTAGATTATGTGATGACTGGATTAGAATTTTAGGTATGTTGGTTGTAGTAAAATATAACTGTGGGATGCTTTTAAAAACAGCGTAATAGACGCTATTTTGAGATGAATCCCAAATACATCTGTGGGAAAAGACTACTTAAATGAATGCCATCATTATTCTCCCTTTTATTCTTGGTGAAAAATTCTTCAGCCAACCTGGGTCCGGAGTCTAAAGACTTGCAGGTTACCCAAGGCAACTCGTGTCCGGGTGGTAGATCTTCAGCGGGTGAAACGAATGGTTTGGGTAAGGAAGCACTGTCTGGCCACAGCTATAGTATTTCTTTTGATCGTTCGCCAGTGAGTAGGACACACTTTAAAAAACTGTTTGAGCTTTTCAGCCTCTGTGGCACACGGATGTTTTCGTGCAATGGGTGTGTGTGTCGGAGGCCATTTTGGCTCTTTCACTGGAGCTTGGGATCGCTCTGGGAACTACTGGTAGTGCTATTCAATGAGAAATATATTTAAAGTAAACTTAATTGTACATCCATCAAATAATAACGAGGATATTCGTGGTATAAGGAATTATTATTTACATTTAGTTTCTTATCCAGCACCATACAATCTAATCTAACTCTTTCAAAACGTTGCAGGTAGCTCTGGGAATTGGAAAGATCCTCGTATTGTGTGAATTGGAGGGAATTAACTTTGACATCGATGTACCTACCTGTAGCTGTATGTAGTATCTCAACAGAAATATTTGGTACTTACTCCAGTAGATCAGCACCTGGCGACACACGTGTGCCGTGTTCATGAGGAACGTATGACTCTTAAATGAGATGCTTATAAATAAAACCAAAGACTGGTGAATATACTAGCAATTATTGTGTGTATGTTGATAAGGCAGAGGGGGCAGAGTCACCACATTTTCTTGAAGGGCAGCTCTTAGGGGGAATTGCTTGTGCTTTGTCAGTTACTGTCACTACAGAAGCTTATCACCGTATGAAATTACGCATAACAACCTCTTAGGTATTAACGCGTCGAGTTGTAGTTAAAAAATTCCACTTCAATTTCACACATCCATCTTCACAACACAAGTCCTTATCAAACTTTTCTTCAATTAATCTCTCATTACTATGCAGCTATGCCTCATTATCGTTCTCATTGAACTCATTAGCATACAGCGATTAGACTTGTCTCCACACAGCTGCACTAAGCTTCTTCGTATCATTCCACTAAGACAGCAGACTGCAGCCTGTCTGTCTGTTTTCACAGAAAATACTATCGCAAGAACGCTCTAGCGTACTAGGAGCTTCCAAAGTGGTCTAATTTGTGAAACTAGGTTAAATTAACATACGTGAGGGGAGAGAGGGGGGAGGAATAGCGGCGGATGGTATTGTTTACTCATCGAGTGGCAGTTGGCTGGAATTAACAAGTTTGTTAATAAGACAAGGCTTGTTTGAAGAGAAGTGCCGCGTCGTGAGGATTACGGGGAGCTGTGACTTGCGGATGGATTTATGTGACTGGAATTAGGGGAGGTCACGGTTTGAATTTGACTTTATGAATATAAATTATGTGAAAATGTAATAATTGCATAAACGTGGTGACCAAGTAAATTCTAGTTGAGACTTTTGTAAAACTGCATTTGACAGAAATGCGATGAAAACAATATGTAGAGGTAGGTAATGCTTTGAGTGTTATAATGGTAACTGGTTATTTACTGTGTAAGAAAGAACCTATGAATACAGTGTGTAGGGAAAGGATTTTATGATGAATGAAGAAAACTAATTAACACTTAAAGCGTGACGTGTGTTTAATGATACAAACAATAAGAGTGAGGCAGCAAATCATCGGTAATGCTAAGAAAAAGTGAAAGAGAAAGCACTATACAGTATATCGCTCGTTCGCGTTGGGCACCTGTGGTCTTTCTTATTATTCAGTTTATCAATGTGTGTGACTTACTTACCATTACCATTGACACACGAGCTCAAACTCAAACTAAAAGAATTTATTTCAAATAAACCAATTACAGGCACTTTTGAATTGTCAAGGGGTCGGTCAGAAAGATGAAGCTAGTTGCCCATTACAAAGCGTAGTAGGTACCTATGGAGAAGAACGGGCAAGAAACTCCATGGACACTCATTTAAATCAAAATATTGTTACAATAGAGTGGTTACATCATTCATGTTGTAATTATACATGTGAGAACGATGTAGAAAGACGTGCACGTTAAAAGCGTCCGTAATAAAAAGATAAAAACAATTATGGAATTAAAATAAGCCGTGGCAGCTAAAAAATGACCAGTGCCTACTGACGGCGCCCCTTCACGAACATGACGTATGGATCAGCACCATTCAGCTCAACCATTTTGAAGGGAACTCAATGATCCAATACATACGCCACCACCAGCGACACATTTGAGTGAGCATGACATACTCTCAGCCGCCAGGGCACATTCAAGTCAATGAAAGACGAACCCAGTAAGCTTTATAGTGTGTACATAGTGCTCACACATGTGCTATGCAATTTAATTGAATTAATTGAAAAAGCAAAATTAATTGAATTTTAACCAATATATAATAGTGAATATGGATCAATAATGCGAATATTTCTAAGTGTTACGTGATGGCAGTACATAAAAGAAAAGTGCTGGTGCTAATTATAATAATAATAATAAATTCATTTATTTCAGAACTAGTCCCTAAGCATACATGTGAAATTAATAATAAATATTGGATACATTAGGAATTAATTAAAAGATGACAATTATATGAAAATTACAGAAGCCAAAAAATATAAAAATACACTATTTTATGTTTCATCTAAGTCTAAATTTAGGTTTAGATCCGGAATGCTCAATATGCAGCCTGGTCCTGTACCGCATTATTGGGCAGTCCAGATCCAGATCCATCCTCCATGCGAACAGCTGAAGGTAGCTGTTTGAACTGCCTCGTATACGGTGCATAAGGGGCATAACTCTCTTGCGAATAATCGCCGCAAATCTATTTAGATACCACATTTAAATTGGAAGACACATATTGAAAGGATTCATAAAAAACATATCAAGTGCTTGCTCATTGTCAGTTCTAGAAGAAACTACAAATCCAAACTAACAATGCTTATTTTGGAAGTGTGTACCCACTGTTAACTTACGGTGTCATATATTGGGGGAACTCGACAAATGTACAATCCACATTCATTCTCCAAAAGAAATGTCTTAAGACAATAATTATAACATGTATCATACCGAATCGTTAAGAGATGTCTTCAGAGCGGAGGGTTTGCTGACACTGACTGGTATATACATACTCGAATTATGTTTATTTGTTAAAAATAATATGCACTAGTTTAATTTTAATTTCAAATCAAATTCTAAAATAAACATTCGGAAAAAATATAAATATGACATGAATTGACCAGTTATTAAGAATATGATGTATTATAAAAGTACCTATGTTACTGCTATTCGTGTGTACAATCAGTTACCGCCAGCAATTAAAGAATTAAATGGAAAAATGTTTGAATAAATTGAAAAAAAAAATATATGGTATTTTATAATGTGCATGACTTTTTGATAAAAAATTGAATTTGTAACTATCCAAGTTTCTTAATACTATTGCATATCCGACTCGGGTAGACTGTTGAAACAAAACAAAATATGTTTACGAAGTTAATGTACACAGTTATGCAATAAATATACATAATATCTACCTTTATATACATACTTTATATATCTTTACAACCAACCGAGAATGCGATAATATTTCTTCTAAGATATTGGACAAACCGAAGTGCAAACAATCCTATGAAACGTTAGCCAGTATGAGTGAAATAATAAACCAATTCGTGGTTTGTACTTAACAAAAGGCGAACTTGATGATAAAGGAGATTTTAAAATGATCAACCCACTATTACCCAAATTAGTGGGATGTAATAACAAACAATTATTAGATAACCCTGTGGTTTTAAACGATGAAAACGGACTGTCGTCGAACACCTCCGTGACCAATGACGGTTTATTTGTAAGTGTTCTTTAGATAACAATTTTATTAAATTTCAAAACCAGCACTCGTAATTTGACCAACATAGAGACAGAAAAAACGAAACAAAATACTGATTGTAGGAACATTTCTAGGACGCGATGTCAAAAATGAAGAAAATAAATGACTGGTTAGTTAGAAACATATAATTATGTCTATTCTACGTAGAAAAGAAAACAGTGGGTAATTGCGTAACACACATAAAATGACAATTGATCGCAATGCGTTTCATTTTGACAGTACACAGACGTTCATTGCGTTATTTACGTTATTGAGCAGATTAATTTTCAAACCTATTGAGCAATAGAGAACACGCTGTGTGTAGTACGCTTTTTCCGTATGCTTGACCCATAGGCTGCAAGTGTAAAACGATTGGCAAAATGGCCTAAACAACATAGCTTTTACTTCCACAGTACAGCGCGCGAACCTACGAACCAACATAAAAGAGTAAAATAATTAAACCGAAGATTAATTTTATATGATGCTACATAATTTCGACACATGCGTACTATGGGCCAAAGTTCCGCATGCTCACCTTAAAGGAGATAATAGCATGGCACGGTTCACGACTCGATCGCACAATGCATGCGTTTTGACCAATAGGATGCACGAACCGTATTTTAGTCGTGTTCGTATTAGTATAATGATGTATAGAAGTGTGACACTGACACTAAGAGCGTGCTATGCTCACTAAATTGTTTGTGAGACGATTTTCTTAATGATCATGGCCAGCGTTAGCTCTTTATGAATTCTTATTTTGTTATTGACAAGAAGTCATTTTAATACTCATATCTACTGTTTGGTTTACAAAAGGTATTATTGATATTGCTGATTTAAATTGTATCAACTTTCCACAAAAATATAATATTTTGGAATAAGAAATGTCAAACTATTACAATTACACTCACTTTAAATGCCGCCATACAAATCGGAGCGAATGCACTAGGTCCGATGACCGGCACTGCATAAAGGTTTTTTTTTGTGTCTAATCGGCGTCAGAGGGACTTTTTACTTGTGCAGTGCTATTGAAAAGTAAATAACTATATTTCTATGTGATTATACTTGGTAATTCAAAACATTTGTCAAGAAAGAAGCAAGTTACGTAATTTTATTAGAAATTGACATCATATTTGGTATCTTTTCCTTTTATTGCTCTATGTTTTGGTTGAAATAGCACAATTACAGTAATCATTCTGAACCAATACTTGGCGCAGTTGCGCACTTTTAATGGCTAATTTTTCGTTTATTGGCTTCAATATACCGAAGTTAGACTCATTGCCTTCTGATTGGGAAATTGTCAAGTCAACAAACAAATCTGTTATTTTCTTACCGTAGTCATCTATAGAAAGATCATTTTGTTTCAAATTGTACAATTTGTGTTGTAGAGCTGTTGCCGATTTTTTAGGTAACAGGCATGTTTTCATGGCCTTGACTAACTCACTTACACTGTCATACTTTGTATTAAGTTTGAGTTTAGCAGACTGCGAAAGTCGACTTTTTATAACAAAATTTATTAATTTAATTTGACCGTCTGAGTCAAGTTCCGTTTGATAGTATTCAATCCCATCAATGAGTTGTTTCGTATTTGTGCCGTCGTCATTTAAAACTGGTAATAAGCTCAAGGCAATCTTTAAATCAAATTTCGCCATATTTAGTTCTATTATCGATCCTTCAGTCGATGAATTATTACACAAATCTAAAATATTGTCATACAAGCTAACAAAATCTTTGTTTAATTTATTAAATTTACATAATTCCTCGTCTTTTAATCCAGTTTTTAGTAACCTTAAAGGGTCTAAACTCTCATTGAAAGTACTCAGTAATTTATCGGCCTCTTTTAGCTTTTTCAAAACAATTTCACCTCTTCGTCTACTTGGCCCTATTTTTATTAAATATATTCTTATCTTACCAAGGTCATTGTATATCTGTAATAACTCCTCATACATAACTGTTCATAATTATTTATAGTTCATATTCCTAAATCGCGATTATGATGTCACTGCTTAGGCACGCGTACACTGTCCGTATTAGAATTGCCGCACTTTCACACATTTATTAGGACACAGAACTCACAAGAACACTAGCCGAATTGTATATTTTGTTACACGCCTCTGTGTTGTCAGGGTCCCTTGTTGGAAGCATGGACCCGACATTCCTCGCTTGCAGACATGCCACAAGCACCGCCGCGGTTCCTTCTGGATCGATCCAAAGAACGCCTTAAGATATGCCTCGTTATCTGCTCTCGCGCCCAAGACTCATGACATCTCTTGTAAATTTTGTACATGAAGCGCATATAGCGCACCAAGGAATAAAATCGTGCAAATTATTGTTAACACGATACTTATGGCCGACAAATGAAACTTGAATTCCTCCACCGTCGCGGTGTTTTTAGCGGCGCTATTTTGATTAAGAAATACCTCTTCATTAGTTACTTTTGAGTTACACATGATTGAAAGTCACTTTTAATGTATCTCTCACTGAAACAGTTGCCGTGCAGAGCAAAGTTTACACTAAGCGCGCACATGATTCAAGCCCTGTTTAGTGGCAGGGTCGCCATGTAAGGTCGGGTGTCAGATTGAATGAAACATCACAAGGTATGGTACAAGACTGGTCTTTATTATGTTAATACACGAGTTATATAGTTGGTTACACACATTGAAATAATAGGTACGTACATACTACATCACAATACTATGTTATCAGAGCTTTTTCTTTATAGCTGCCGCAACTTTTGCCGCAATGCTAACATAAGCCCCTGTTATACCGGGATATCAGGGCAGCATAAAGAGTGCGATTGTCGCAACCCAGCGCTGGGCACGCCACAATAATTGCGGCGATAAGACCCCTCTTTGAGGAGTGGCTAGAGAGGCGCCACGGCGTCCTCACCTTCCGCCTGACGCAGGTCCTCACCGGACACGGTTGATTCAGGAGGTTTCTGTTCCGGATAAGGCGGAAGAAAACGCCCGGGTGTCACCATTGTGTGGATCACCCGGAAGACACGGTGGAGCATACGTTGGAGGTCTGCCCGGCTTGGGTGGAGCACCGCCGTGTCCTCGTGCAGGCGATTGGCGGTGGCGATCTCTCGCGTCCGGCTCTGGTCCAGGCAATGGTACGGAGTGAGAGGTGTTGGGAAGCCGTCACCTCCTTCTGTGAAGCAGTAATGCTCGCAAAGGAGGAGGCGGAACGCGTGAGGGAGAGGCAAAATTCGCGCCCTCGCGCCCCTAGCCGCGGCAGGAGATGCACGGTGCGTCGGGAGTTCCAGCTGATTCGCGTCCACCGTAGGCGTGGGCTTGCAAACGGCGAGCAATGGGCAGCTCGCTGTTCGATAAGGACTAGGCCAGGGTCGATGGCGCGTTGTGTTCCACGCGCGCCTCAAAGAGATATCAGCATCAATGACGGGGTCCGCTAGGGCCGATGCCGATCAGGGTTGCGGGAAAGTCCGAGAGGGATACCGTGGCCCCTGGCACAGGCAACTGAAGGAACACGGGTGGTTTTTAGCCAGTAAGAGTCTGACACGCCCTCCCGCTCTGCCCGGAGCGGGAGAAGTTATTTGATGCATTCCCACCCTCAAAAAAAAAAAATTGGCCCTTGTTTAAAAGCCCTCCTATTGTTTAACCGGATTCCCAGACACACCCACTAAATAATAATGGGACTCAGATGACGAACTTATTTTTATTGCAGTTGCAAAAGTGGCGGCAGCTACAAAATATAAAGTATGAACAGTATGAACTCCGCCAAGTTGACCTTGACTGACCGGTTGGCGCAGTTCGTAGCAACCCTGCCTTCTGAGCAGCGGGTTCCGGGATCGATCCCCGGACAAGTCAAACATTTGTGTGCATGAACATGTCGGTTTGATCTGTGTCTGGGTGTGTATATGTATATATATAAGTCATCAGTCATCAGTCAGTGTATATTTCCTTTTTGTCTTTTATTTACGAAATTTCTACCTTTTATTACAAATTTGTTTGCAGTTTCAACAAAAACCATTATTTTTTCATTTTGGTTTCTGTTAATTACTGCTGAATACTAGAGCTATTATGATAAATTATGATTTTTTATTGAAATTCAGCTCTTTTGAAGAAAAAGTTGGTTTTATTTTTTTGAGGGTTGAAAATCATCAAATTTTAATTACTTCTTCCGCTCTGGGCAGAGCAGGAGGGCGTGTCAGACTCTTACTGACTAAAACCCACCCGTGTTCCTTCAGTTGCCTGTGCCAGGGGCCACGGTATCCCTCTCGGACTTCCCCGCAACCCTAGCAGGCATCGGCCCTAGCGGAACCCGTCATTGGTGCTGACATCTCTTTGAGGCGCGCGTGGAACACAACGCGCCATCGACCCGGGCCTAGTCTTTATCGAACGGCGAGCTGCCCATTGCTCGCCGTTCGCAAGCCCACACCTACGGTGGCCGGGATCCGCCTGCGATTCCCGACGCCCAGGGCGTCTCCTGCAGCGGCTAGGGGCGTGAGGGCGCGAATTTTGCCTCTTCGTCACGCGTTCCGCCTCGTCCTTCGCGAACATTACTGCTTCGCAGAAGGAGGTGACGGCTTTCCAAGCCCTCTCGCTCCGTACCATGGCCTGGACCAGGGCCGGACGCGAGAGATCGCCACCGCCAATCGCCTCCACGAGGACACGGCGCTGCTCCGCCCAAGCCTGGCAGTTCTCCACCGTATGCTCCACCGTGTCCACCGGGCGATCCACACAATGGTGACACCCGGGCGTTTCCTCACGCCTTATCTGGAACAGGAACCTCCCAAAACAACCGTGTCCGGTGAGGACCTGTGTCAGGCGGAAGGTGAGGACGCCGTGGCGCCTCTCTAGCCACTCCTGAAAGAGGGGACTTATCGCCGCAATTGTAGCGTGCCCAGCGCTGGGTTGCGACAATCGTTCTCTCCATGCCGCCCTGAGATCCCGCCGGAGCTCTGTCCGCTGTACCGTGATTTCTCGCGGCAGCGGAGCTATGCCCCGGCATTTCACCTCCTCGCGCCACTCCCAGATGTGTGCGAGGACTTTTGGCTCCAGATCCCATGGCGGTAGTCCGGCAAGGTTGTGATGTGTCCAAGGCGTTCGATTGCGTTCTTCATGAAACGCTAATCAGGAAACTCTGCCGCTACGGGATCCGGGACTCCGCTCTGGATTTTCTTACTTCTACTTGAGAAATAGGATTCAGAGCGTTGATGTTTATGGAAAAAGATCTCCCGACTCTATAGTAACAATGAGAGTCCCACAAGGCTCAATTCTCAGTCCTTCTTTGTTTCCTATTTATATTAATGACTTGCCATACCTCATAAAGGATCATCATGATATAGTGTTGTTTGCGGATGACACTTCACTTTTGGTAAAACTTAAACGTCAGCAGCTGGTTACTAACCATGAAAATAGCGCGATCTCAAAAGTAGTTCACTGGTTCAGTGTTAATAATTTATTTCTTAATTAAAAAAAAACCAAATGCATTAAGTTAACGCTACCTTATGTTAGACAGGTGATAACTAATGTATTGATAAAGGGCAAAGAACTGAATCCCGAAGATAGCACAGTATTCTTAGGCTTATCTTTGGATGCTAAGCTTCAGTGGGGCACATATAAATAAATTTTCAAAAAAGCTTAGCTCCGCAACAAGCGTTGTTAGAAAAAATCGTAATTTAACTGACATAAAAACAGCCCGTTTAGTATACTTTAGCTATTTCCTTAGTGTAATGTCGTACGGTATTCTGTTGTGGGGAAATGCCGCTGACATTCAAACTATCTTTGTTTTGCAGAAAAGAGCTGTTCGATCAATTTATAAATTAAGTCCAATACACACTCTCAGAGAGAAATTTAAGGAGATTAATGTAATGACTGTGCCTCCTCGTTATATTTTTGAAAAGATTTTATATGCCCTTAAAAATATAAAACTGTTTAAAAAATACAGTGATATCCATAACATCAATACCAGGAACAAACACAAATTTGTTGTACCTACAACAAGGCTGAAGAAAATAGGTGGCTCATTCAGATGTCAATGTATATGCTTTTATAATAAACTTCCAAGCCACATTCAAGATCTAAGCCTTAATAATTTCAAATCATTTATTAAATCTAAGTTATGCCAGATAGCCTTTTATACTGTTAAAGATTATACTCTTGACCTTACATAATTTTTTTTTTACACAATGACATGAATACTTGCCGTGTGAAGTATAATACATATTATTATTTTAATTATTGTGAATGTGAGGGCTACGTGGGTCATTGTTTCAGTTATAATCATGGTCTTTCAGTTTAAGTAGGTTTATGCGGCCTACCCAAATGTCTTTTCTTTGGTATTGTTTAGTTAACTTAAGTTCTGAGTTGAGCTCTATGGTTACTGAAGAATGCGTGCACTAACTGGGCAGGTCCGCTTAATCTGTGTGGTTTTTTCCTCAGAAGACCATTTCAGACATCAATCTACATGGTCTTCAAGAGACTTTGACCTCTGAGTTTATTTCGGCCTTTCTTCTCAGAGTAGTCCGACAGGAAATGCCGACTCCATCTAGCTTTTAAAATATGATGAAAAGTGTTTGTACTTACAGAAATATAATAAAAAAGTCAAAAGTCTAAAGTCAAAGCATTTATTTCAAATAGGCACATAAAAGGCACTTTTGAACGTCAACATTTACATTTAAATAAAATTGATTCTAGTCGCCCCTTCCAAAAGGTAATTTCGTATGGAGAAGAATGGGCAAGAAACTCCACCGTTACTCTTTTAAAATTTGTTACAATATTTTGTATACATTAATTATATAATTTTATGTGAAGACGATGCACCTATAATAAAAAATTACCCTACCATAATAGGTAAAAAGAATTTAATAAACGTAGCAATGATAAATAAGTTAATTAAGTGATAGATACATGGTGTTCACATATTTACAAATATTTGTAAAAGTATACGATTTCCCAAATTATGTAAACAAGTAATATGTCAGTGTGTGAGTTAAAGTAATCACAGAATGTAAATCAATGTCATAAAAATAACTAACTTAACTATATAATTAAAGTTGCAATAAGTTTAATTTTGTCTAGATCCTAGATTGTCCTATGGAGCTGGACCAGCATGTTTCCAAGCATTCTTATCTTGGATATAATCCTCTAATTTGTAATACGCTTGTTTACACAGTGAACTTTTTATATAAGTTTTAAATTTTCTTTCATTTAATTGCAATATATGACAAGGTATTTTGTTGTAGCATTTAACACAGTACCCCATAAAAGATGTATGTACTTTAGCTAATCTGAAAAATGGTTGATCTATTTTATCTTTATTTCTTGTATTAAAATTATGTCTATCACTTATTTTATTAAAAAGATGTAGATTTTTTCTTACGTACATAATATTTTCATAAATGAATTGGCAAGGTACCGTCATGATATTAATCCTTTTAAATAGTTCCCTGAGAGATTCGCGGTGACGTAGATTATAAATGGCTCTGACAGCTCTCTTTTGCAAAATAAAGATGGATTCAATGTCAGCAGCCCTACCCCACAGTAAAATGCCATACGACATAATGCTGTGGAAGTAGCTAAAATAGACCAAACGCGCGGCTTCTACATCTGTTAACTGTCTTATCTTTCTTACAGCATAAGCGGCCGAGCTTAGCCGCCCCGCAAGAGATGTTATATGAGGTCCCCATTGTAATTTCTCGTCTAGCGTGATTCCCAGGAAAACCGTGTGATTAATGAATTCCAGTTTCTCTCCATTCAACATGATGTCACACTCGCTACTTCTTACATTTGGTAATTGAAAATTAATGCATTTGGTTTTTTTACCATTTAGTACCAAATTATTTACCGTAAACCAATCATGGACCTGAAGAATAGAGCTATTCACGTCGTCAAGATTTTGTGACCGTCGGTCTATCTTAAATATCAATGATGTGTCATCTGCAAATAACACCATCTTCGGTTGATTTTGAAGTAATTGGGGTAAATCATTAATATAAACTAAAAAGAGGAATGGACCCAATATCGAACCTTGAGGAACATTTATCATATCAAAAAAACAGTAAATTTTTTATTTTTTTATTTTATCGTGTTTAGATATTAATTCACGATTGACTGCTAAGCTCCATAAAAAGTATAGCGCGCTGATAATCATTTAAAATGTTAAATCTATAGCTATCTGCAATATTCTAACTTTTTGGCTCGTCCTTTTCAATTTGTAGTAAACTGTAGCAAAAAGCAAATATTTGATAGTATTCAGACATACCACATTTATAGGGAACTAGCTGACCCCGCGAACTTCGTACCGCCTAACATTTTTTTTTAAATTTTTCTCTCCTTATGAACCATCCTCGTACTTCAAGGAATATTCTAAAAAAAGAATTAGCAAAATCGGTCCATCCGTTCTTGAGTTATACAATTACAGCGAAAAGTGGCATTTATTTTTATAGATAAGGAAGGATATCTAAGCAAAATTTAACCGAATCCATTCGGTGGTATTTGAACAGAATCTATTCGGTGGTTTCTGAACCGAATCTATTCGGTGGTATTTGAACAGAATCTATTCAGTTGTATTTGAAAGAAACCTATTGGGTGATATTTGAACAGAATCTATTCGGTGGTATTTGAAAGGAATCTATTCGGTGGTATTTGAACCGAATCTATTCGGTGGTGTTTGAACAGAATCTATTCAGTGGTGTTTGAAAGAAATCTATTATGTGGTATTTTAACAGAATCTATTCGGTGGTATTTGAACAGAATCTATTCAGTTGTATTTGAAAGAAACCTATTGGGTGATATTTGAACAGAATCTATTCGGTGGTATTTGAAAGGAATCTATTCGGTGGTATTTGAACCGAATCTATTCGGTGGTGTTTGAACAGAATCTATTCAGTGGTGTTTGAAAGAAATCTATTATGTGGTATTTTAACAGAATCTATTCGGTGGTATTTGAACAGAATCTATTCGGTGGTATTTGAACAGAATCTATTCGGTGGTATTTGAACCGAATCTATTCGGTGGTATTTGCAGAAAAACGGACGTTCTGAAAGCGGGTGGCACCATCGACGCACAACTTGATACCATGGATTCAATACATGGTTCTGAACTCCCTGCGTAGACATTTTACGTAGCTTATGTAAAAAAATTGCTCTGCCATACATTTTGACTACGTAGGTATTGCTATTTTCTTTGAAACAGATGAATTTATTTTTGATAACCGAGTAAATATTTCTACGCTTGGGGTCTAGAATCTTAAATGTGCTGAATTCATAGTATCAGTTTGCGCGTCGATGCCACCCTGTATTTTCGGCATTAGAATCGTTCCCAGACCTCGTAGCAATTACTTTTTTCTAAAATATTCATAATAGAGTTTGGTCTTGGCCACGATTTTATTATAAATATGTCTGTGGGAACAAACCGTGCTACGCTAAAATAATAACATTAGTACTTGTACTACAATCATTAATTTACTTGCATGTCAAGCATGGTGACCGGTAGAGGGTCCACATTCCACCGGTTTTTGTCAAAAGACACCTTAGTAGGTTTGCTGAACTTTACTACCCTAAGTTATAGTTTAGAATTAGCGAACAGGCTATTGCTTACTATTATGATCACACATTAGGGATCATTGTACGAGGTTGTACATATATTTGAATGCTGTTTTCTCTAAAGCAAATGTTGGAATTCAAACCGTGTGAACATTATGTAAATGGCTCAGTTCCAGTCGATCCGAAGGGGCACTAACGCTCTAAAGAGATCTAAACTGCAAACATTGTGATATGCAACGAGCTTCAACATCTAAGTGCATTAAAAACACGTTGTTTCCGTAGTATTATTAAAACCTACCTGAGTTTTATAGCCCAGTTTTACTTAAAGATATATACTGTTCCAATACCTCTCTTTTCGTTTACTTACTCAATAAAGTCACAATAGAGGACTAAACGACAAGATGACGTATAAAGTACGAAAAATACCAGTTTTTTGTAACAATTTCAACTACTTTCAACAAAAACACTGTGTCAACTGTTCGCATCACGTTAATTCTCATTAGGCACTCGTTTATTTAGCGCGCTAATCCCACATTAGGTACGGCGCGCACAGACAGCGGATTAAACGCAAACGGCGCGGATTGGACATCGGATCATCCTGCTGGTTGCTGTAACGTACTCGTATGTTGAATAATCTACGACATAAAGAACGATGAACGTTCTAAAATCTATTTTCAGGATGTTAGTTTTCAGGGTACAATTTGTCACGCTTTTCTACGTCTTTGTAGTCAGGGAAATTGTTTCTTAAGCAATTTGACACGTTACATAGAACTGTCAAACAATGACAGCTGTGATTCGAATAGGGTCAATTTAAGTAGGTAGTCAAATTGCTTAACAATAAATTTCTCTGACTGTACCTATAGTAGCGAATCAAAGGGAAGCCCGAGAACACAAACCCTAAAAGTAGCTAACCTTGATGACCGAGTGTCCTCACACACTATGGCAATAGCCAATAGGTTAATGCCCACGTTTAATTGGGAACTGGGCATTGACGTGCTGACGTAAATGTCTGTGGTAATTAAAAGCAAAAATAATAAACCTTCGGGGCTTATTTCTGTTATTTGTTTCTGATTAATGATATTAAATGTAATCAATACATAGATAGTTATGTAATTATAAACTAAATGAACAAGAACCTAGCAGTTTATTATTGAATTAATCTTATGAGGATTACTGAACTCGTGGTATTTATCTATTCCCAGCACCCGTTATGTGTATGAACCGATAGTGACGTACACGGGTCGGTATTATTGCGTATCCGACAGACAAAGGAATTAAAGCCGTGTTCCACAAAGCTCTACACGGGTTCAATTGAGGCTTTAATGCACATTCAATGACCATTCATTTATTCATTTACGGTTATAAAGCAAATATATGAGGTTCACGTAAATAGATTATGGCGTGGGTTAAAATACATGGAATTATCGGTACTGTGAAAGGACAATTTAATTAAAAATATTGTGTTTCGATACGGAGAACATAAATAATTATGACAGAAAAATTATTCAAACTCAACTCAAACTCAAAGCATTTATTTCAAATAAACCAATTACAGGCACTTTTGAATTGTCAAGGGGTCGGTCAGTCAGAAAGATGAAGCTAGTTGCCCATTCCAAAGCGTAGTAGGTACCTATTATCTCACACTCTCGAAAGAAAACGCCGTATTATAAAGCCACTTACGTTGAACAGTTAACATAAACAGAAAACCTTAGGAAATACCGTCTTACCTTAACTTCCCTGTACAAGAACCACTTGACACTATTCAGCGCATTGGCTTCGGTCTCCGCGGCGCAATGTGCAGTACCTACCAACAGTTCAACAGTCGTGTGTCCAAGCTCCCAGGCGGGCAGCGTTTGTGTTTTAAGCGACGTTTTCCATTTCGGATATTGATAAAATATCACTAGCTACTCCCAACGCCAGAGTCATATGCATTACACCTTCGACCAATTTAGTCTATTCTCGCAGCTAAGGATCCCTGTGGTCCCATTTCATAAACTCTACAGTATTTAGGAGTGTCGTGTATGAGGAGTTGCTAAAGTTACTTTCGTTTTTATGTTCAGAATTCTCGCCAATCATTTATTTTGGAATCGACCCACTCCTCTACTAAGACAGAGCCTTAGAAAGGACGCTGACTCGATATTGGCGAAACTCGCGACTGTTTGCGTCGCTTTTCACCTCATAACAGCACTGCTTGTTCGGCAAACGTCGGCTCTTTTCGCCTCTTCTGTTACGTCACAGCTTAAATAGGTGCAGCAGGGTTTCGGTTAAAATTTCACTGTAACCGCGAAGTTAGTAGATTATTCCAGAAGATTGTTACAAGTTTGCGTTGAGATAGAATAAATAGAATTAAAGTGAACTTCATAACGGGTTACAAAGAGTACGCTTTAGTGCTTATATATGCCATTCGTTATTTTTGATGTAGTCACTAGACGATTCTAAAAATATAACGTATGACCGTAAGTGATTTTTGCGCTGTTTCATACGCACTTTTGCATGTCACCTTTCGTATAGAACCAGTGGAAACGAGTAAACCACTAAAAATAAAAAAGTCACCACAGGTCAAAAGTCGAATTTTTGGAATCGTCTCCTGAAGCCCATTATTATGCATTTTTATCGACTGATTGGGTTGTAAACTCCGCCATGTTGATTTTTGTACAACCTCGCCTATTGCATAAGTAATTTCCTTCAAAATAGAAAGTGAAGTGCGCTGCGCTGGGCGATCACCACAAACCAAACAACATGTAAATCATTAAAATGAGAAATCTATAAAAGAATAAAAAATCCTACATACATAGAGCATAAATATGTACCATACAAAGACATGCGCCAAAAACATAACCCTTGTTGTCAAAGTCAAAGTCAAAGCATTTATTTCAAATAGGCACATAAAAGGCACTTTTGAACGACAACATTTACATTTAAATAGAATTGATTGTCAGTCGGGTAATAAATAAGCTTCGATTATTTCTATTTTATTATTAGCCCTGCGCGCGATGGGAATTTCCATCGGCCACAATGACGACCTTGACATGGCACTCTTTTTGTTGTTCAAAATCAAAAGTCATTTAATCAAACTGGGCTGAGAATCAGCACTTTTTGAACGTCAAAATCACATAAGACAGTCCCCCCAAAACGCCCACCCTTCACCACTTCCTAGTGCTTTAGCTGGGAAGAAGAAGTGGCGGAACAAACTCCCCAGCAGCACTGCTGTCTGTTCAGTTAGAAGAACTGGATTCTATACAGTAATAAGTAATTAACATTACGAAACACAAAAACAATAAAATTATTTGCCATTTATGTCAGCTGGCACACGCCAATATTTAAAACTATAGGTACTCAAGCAGAAATAAATAATAAAAACAAAAACGTAAACAGAACTTAATACATAATAAAAAGCCTCCAGGTATAAAGGGCGTACCCGCTAACATATGCAATGCTGCATTATGTTTTATGTTTATATATCAAGCTGTAACTTGTAGCCACAAATTATAAAGTAGGAGGTAGGTTTGAAGCTGAGGAATTGGTCCAATATAACTCCAAGATATTTAACGTAATCGGTTCTTTGAAGAGAAAGACATGCACATGGTTGGTAGGTTGACAAGCACGTGTGGGCCGTTATATAAAGTGAGTGACAGGTCATCTTGCTGACTATGGTTTTGTTATTGTTATTAGTAATTAACTGTTTCTTTTTTTACTTCGAAGGTCCAAGTTTATCATTTGTGACTTCAGGTTACAGCTACATATACAGGGTTATTGGTAAAACACCATTAACCTTGGGCTCGCCCTTTATGCCAGGAGGCTTTCATTATGTATTAAGTTCTATTTACGTTTTTGTTTTTATTATTTATTTCTGCTTGAGTATCGTTTTCAATATTGGCGTGTGCTAGCTGACATATGGCAAATAATGTTATTTAATGTTTTGTGTTTCGTAATGTAAATTACTTACTGCTGTATAGAATCCAGTTTTTCTAACTGAACAGACAGCAGTGCTGCTGGGGAGTTTGTTGCGCCACTTCTTGTTCCCAGCTTAAGCACTTGGAAGTGGTGAAGAGCGGGCGTTTTGGGGGACTGTCATAAGTAATTTTGACGTTCAAAAAGTGCTGATTCTCAGCCTAGTTTAAATAAATGACTTTTAATTTTGATTGATTGAGAGACAAAATAAATATACTTATTATATACTAGATTCTAAACTAGCTCTCTATTAAAAACACTTACCTATTAAATTCACAATTTCTCTCTTTCTATTAGATACAAACGAGAGTGTGTACGTGCGAGTATCGCGAAAGGAACTTCGTTCCTGACGGACTCCACCGACCGCACAAGTTTTTTTTTACTTTGCCACTGCCGGCTTGTTACTACTGCCAAGTAATAACGGTTCATTGTGTAAGAATGTATTATAAAGTGGGTAGTCGCAATTATTTAATATACATTATGTTAATGACGTCCACCCACTCGTTAACATAAACCAAACTCAACCTAAACCATCAAACTACGTTATGTTTGAAACAAAACTTGAAAGTTGCACGTACACGACTAGTTTTCGCCGCGTTGATCCCGGTAGAGGAAAGGACAAGACAACCCAAGGAGATTGTCCGCTAGCTTTAGTTAAAGAAATAAATATATATTAGGCAGCCAATTTATTCTTCTTTTCAATCAGGTACAGGCAACCACATATCAGTGATAACACTTGCACTACGAAAATCACCCTTACTTCTTCGACATAATGTCACTGTCAATAACATTTTGTTATCACTAACGTGCCCGTACTACCTACAAATACCTGTAATTATTCATCTGTCAAGTAAGGTGTTTATGGCAAACTTGCGTTATTAATGACCATCGTAGTCCCACTATTAAAACTTATACAGTGTTATTACAAAAAGCGGTTTAACTGAAAACCCCGGTTTAAAGCTCTATAAACTACGGTTTAAACCAAAATGATATTACAAAACGTGGTTTTTCGAAAAACCGTGGACCATATCATGGTCTAACGCTAAACCTCGGCGGCCCCTAGTTTAAACGATCAAACTATGGTCTAAATCGTATCAGTCAAAGTTTCTCTTGTATTTTATAGCATCTTTTTCATTGTGTTGTGTTGTTTTTACCCGAAAATGGATCTTAACATGGTGGATTTAATTGATATTGTGGATATTGAAGCCGCTGAGTTGTTGGGAACGCCACGCCGACACAACATAAATCGTGTTCGAATCAATCAAATAAATTAAAATTAAATTTGAATCAATTAAACACTGATTTCAAGTTAATCGAAGTAATTTATGTTTATTTACATTTTCCTCGGTACTCCAATTCTCAGATCGTTTTTTCTTTTGTTGGTCCATCACAATATGATATTAAAATTACCTACTATAGAAGGTAATACTATACAAAGAGGCAATTGTTCTATTAGAAACTTCGATAACTTAAAAATTCCAAAGCTAGATGAACTTTGTTCAACTTGCGACGGTTTTGTTTAATGTTATGGTTTCATATCGACGGGGTAGTATCAATATCTAATAACTACAAAAGCATGATTTTACAGGAAGCGAAAAAAACGTTTAATTTCTATAGTTTTTAACATTTGAATCAAAAAGTAACTGATATTTAAAAAAATGTAGGAAACGCTTGAGATGGTGATAATGATTTCAATATAATATTTCAGGTTAGGGATATAAACGTAGATAGAAGTTATTGTTTCAAGTTTAACTGAGAACCTGGTATTTATCGCGTAGATACAAGGTATTGTATTTATAAATAAAAACAGTCTGGATTAAATTTACACATCGTAATTATTAAATTTGACAAAAGTAACACAATTCTTTTTTTATGCCATATTTGTTGTAACAAGTTTGACAAAAGTAATTACAAAATTAAGACAGATTAATATTAGTGAAAATTACAATACTTGAAAGACAACCTTTCTTTTGGTTATAACTTAATTTGGCACAAATAATTATGGCTTTATTAATCAACTAAAAATAACGTATAGAGATGAGATCAAAAAAGCTATGTTGAACAGCTAAAATCGTAATCACAGCATCAGTCAAGTGATATCAAGACAATTCGTAAATATAATAATCTGACATACCTAAATCAGTCTTTTTGGTACAACGTTACACATTAATAATCAATAGGTTCCCCTAAAACAAAGAGATATGAAAAAAATTAACATAATTAATTAACGACAGCAAAAATAGAACTCTCTCACTTTCTTAGTATAAAGCTAAGCTTAATAATTATTATTTAAAATAGCAAATTCTATCTTTGAACAAGGGACGACATTCACAATAATCAATAATAGCAAATCAACTAATTGATCATAAAAATATAACACTTGCATTAAATTTCCTATGCAAAAGGAAGTGTATCGTAAAACGCGTGACAATCTCTGGGAAGAACTTGTTTAAGCTGTTGTAAATGATTAAACTTTGTAGCTGAAATTGGTATCCTGTTGGAGTGCAACTGGCGATAGTTGATATTTATTTATTTTATTTATTAAAACTTTATGCACAAGTAAAAAATAATACTGTACAAAGGCGGACTTAATGCCTGAGGCATTTTCTACCAGTCAACCTTAGGGTGATGCAGAGATATACCATGGCAGGTGCAACATACGGGATAGATAGCTCGGAAATGACTATAAAATACAAGAATAAATACTACTATATAGATACATTGATACATACATATAAACAAAATAAACCTATTATATATTCTATGATATTATTAATATCCTATGGATATTCTCAGAGTTTACTATCTTAGGTCTCTGAGGTACGGTGGACGCCATCATGCGCGTGCGGGCCCTCACGACGGGGGATGCTGTGGCCCAGGGTGGTGTCGTCTTGGCGGTGTCTTTAGACATCGCCAATGCCTTCAATACTTACTGCCTTCAATACTTACTGCCGGTTTACTTCGTACCTTGGATCCAACTAAAGGCGCTGGCCCTGATAACATATCATCTAAATTTCTAATTAAATGTGCGCCTTCCATTGCCCAACCTATCTCAATTTTGTTTTCCAAGTCTTTGACTCAAAGTGTTGTCCCCAAAGTATGGAAATCTGCTTTTATTACACCCGTGCATAAGAAGGGGTCTAAAACCGAGATTACTAATTATAGGCCTATATCCAAGCTGTGCATTGTAGCTAAAATATTTGAGAGAATTGTCTATAACCAGTTATATTCCGCCCTTGCTAGCTCGTTCAGCTCCTTTCAGCACGGATTCTTGAAAGGACGGTCTACCACCTCTAACTTGATTTTATTTAATGATTTCATTACGGATGCTATGGATAATGGTAAGCAGGTCGATGTGGTTTACACAGATTATAGCAAAGCGTTTGATCGGATCGACCACGATACCCTGATAAAGAAGCTAAGTTACATGGGCATCCGTGGGGACCTCTTGAGGTGGTTTTCTTCTTACATTGATAGCAGGTCACAAGCAGTAGTACTCAAAAATTATATGTCTAGTTGGGTAAACGTGCCCAGCGGAGTGCCTCAGGGTTCGTTGCTCGGTCCTTTTTTATTTGTAGTCTATGTGAACGACATCGATCAGTGCCTCTATTCATCCAAACTGTTATGCTTTGCCGATGACATGAAAATCTTTGCCACTATTGCAACGCTCGAGGACAGACTAGCACTTCAGGCTGACTTGTATCGGCTTGAAGAGTATTGTCGGGCTAATAAACTTGATCTCAACCCATCCAAGTGTTCGGTGATCACTTACACTAGAAAACGTGCCATCCTAGCCACTACTTATACTTTGGCGGGCCAGATCTTGCCAAGGTGCAATACTATTCGTGACTTGGGCGTCCATCAAGACAGTAAGTTAGTTTTTGACACACATATTGATGCTATTGTCAAAAAAGCCTCTAAACTGCTTGGTTTTATAATACGTCTCTCTAAGTGTTTTACTGATGCTAAAACACTAAAAATTTTGTATTGCACTTTTGTGAGAAGTCAGCTAGAGTATGCGTCTCAGATATGGAATCCACGTTATCACAAATATATTGACCGCATGGAAAACATCCAAAGACGGTTCATAAAATATCTATGCTTTCATCAAAAGATTCCATATCAGTCAACCGGTTATCTCGGACTCTGTAAAAAGTATCATCTGCTACCATTGGTGGAGCGACGTAAAATTGCAGACTGTTTATTCTTATTGAAAATCCTCAATAACAATATTGATAATTCTGAGTTATTGTCAAAATTTTATTTTAATGTACCAATTAAGACACTTCGTTTTAATCCACCCATACGTGTACCTCATACATCTTCGAATTATAGGCAGAACAGTTACATTGTGCGCGCAAGCAGAAATTTCAATGATTTATGCAAGGAATATAATTTTGATCCATTCACTATTAGTGTGAATTCGGCCAGAAGGTGCTTAAGCCTCAATTTTTTCAAGTAGCGGTAGGTTTTATTATTTGTTTTAGTTTTTATTATTTTCTCTATTGTTTCAGTCTTATTATTGTAAACCAAGAATTTATATTGTTTATTAACGCGATGTGTTTTTTGTTTTTGTGCTCACACCATAAATTATTATTATAACTCTATACGTGAGGATTTGTAATTGGCTAGCTGGTGACTATGGTGCCCCTTTTTTTGTCTGTTTTTATTAGCTGTAAGTCCTCCATGTACTAAAATAAATAAATACCCTGCCCTGGAGTTGCATCAGGGAGGCACTCCGGTATCACCGGATGCCGACCTACCTCTGTCGTGTGGTCGAGGCCTATTTGACGGACAGGGCCGTCATCTACCCCGGTCACCAGGGAGTATGGAACCGGCAAGAGATGTCGTGCGGTGTCCCACAGGGATCGGTCCTGGGGCCGCATCTGTGGGACATCGGATACGACTGGGTGCTGCGCGCCGACCTCCCTAGCGGCGTCAGCGTGGTTTGTTACGCTGACGACACGCTGGTCCTGGCGCAGGGGAGGTCGCACCAGGCGGCGGCCGAACTAGCGACACGCGGGGTTGCGACAATCGTCGAGAGGATCCGGCAATTGGGACTCGGGGTGGCCCTGCACAAGTCCGAGGCCATGTGTTTTCATGGTCCTCGGAACACGCCACCGTCGGGTTCCCAAATAACGGTAGGAGGGGTTCACATCGGCGTCGAGTCGACGATGAAGTACCTGGGACTCGTCCTCGACAGCCGGTGGAACTTCGTGGAGCATTTCCGACGTTTGGCTCCCAGACTGGAAAGGGCCGGGGCTGCCTTAAAGCGGCTTCTGCCCAATCTAGGGGGGCCAAACGCCTCCTGCCGGAGGCTCTGTCAATGAGAATGGAATTAAACAACCATCAAAGTCGGCTATTTGGCTGGACAGTACCTGTTCACCTCTCTTTCACACTTGGACATTTACTTTTCGTTCTCTTCACTGCGATGCGACACTGCAACTAGCTAGTCTAGTCAGCGAGGGACAGCGCCACAGTCAACACGTTTTTAAGCGTAGATATTCGGTATTGCAAGCAAAAATCAAGCACGGTGACTTATTAGGTATTTCTTTAAGCGAATATCTCATAAATAAGAACAATTCAAGACCTTATATCTTTGCAAATACGAGCTCTTTCACATTTTACCTACGAATATGCAATAAAGTGAAAATCGCTAAACTGTTAGTTATTAGATATTGATACTTCACCGTCGATATATTGCGCGAAAATTTTACGTTTCGTTACACGTACCTAGATGTATTATTAGTACTTAATACGACATTAAGTCATGTGCTTAAACCTAAACAAAACTGCAATCGACGAAATAACTAATATTCCATGCAAATTAACACTCTCAATATTTTTAACACTCCTAAACATCATAATAATCATTAGCGTATTAACAAAAAGTTTTCATTTCTGAGCATACGGAACGTTGCAATAGAATGATAACATGGTGAACGAATAATATTTGTATTACTCTGTGGTTGTTACAAAGACAATGGTTCAAATGACGGCACTAAGAAGACCACGGTTTTTTGAAGTTTTGTAATACGGACAAATTTAGACCATGGTTCTGCAGATAAGCCTGGACTTCGTAGCACAGGTTTAAATCAAGGTTTATTTAGTATTTTTTATAAGACTGATAGAGTACGCGACACTGTTATAGTCATATCAGTTACCAACCCGCAGCCTGGTAAAGAAGCCGATTCATAAACTTCGGGGCCTTCACTAGTATGATGTACTAGCTGACCCCGCGAACTTCGTACCGTATGAACCATCCTCGTACTTCAAGGAATATTCTAAAAAAAGAATTATCAAAATCGGTCCATCCGTTCTTGAGTTATAAAATTACAACGAAAAGTGGCATTGATTTTTATAGATATAGATACACAAGATGTCTCGATATACTTACGTGAAAAAAATTGCAAACAGCAACAAGAACTAGACTAAAGTCGAAGTAAAGGCAGCCATCTTGGCAGCGACGACTTGCACCTACCGCAGTATGTAATCAATGGAACAACGATATTATACACTCCACCAACAAGCACACTCTGTGGCTCAATATTGAGGGCGAGTTATAGCACGCGTGAATTATTAACGGCCTGCTTGCCGCACTAGGGGTGCTAGCAGAGGATGTTCAGGACTTACTATTGTTTCTTCAGATGTCAATAGAACGCAATTATGGTTATTGCAGGTTGTTTGGTCTACTGCGATACATTAAACCGATGGTTATGCTTATTTGCTAAGCACCACTTTACCTGCCCGAAAACGGAGATACTCGTTCAGAATGAGAAAAACTCTCAGATGATAAATGAATATTGGTTTGATTGACTGTTCTTTCTGTGGTTAACTAACGTGCTAGCCCTAGCAGCTTCACAATCGTAATGATGGTTAAATGTTCTCGTTTTAAACAATACGCAGAGCGTCGGCTGCGTGGTGCCAAGTGAGCGAGTGCTGTGTACTGGTGTACAATTGTACATAAATGTAAATGTAAATACATGGTATAAAAATTAAATGATATAGTAGTCTATATAAACAATCGTATATGGTATACATTGTTGACTGGGATCTCTGATTAGCAAAAGTATTGTACACCACTTCAGTCGAATTTGTAATTCAATCAAAAAGTCCTCTTTGCGGATTTTTTAATTTTATTGGTATCGTGAAGTAATAATTCATCTTTTAATTAAATTTGATTGCCTTCATAGAAAACATACTGCATGTTTTCTATGAAGGCAATCAAATTTATTACCTTTTTTTTTATTAGCTTTCATTACCTTTTCTGTGAAATGAATCGGGATGAATTTAATTACGCTTCACAGTCACATTTCACTTACATTACTATATCGATTAAATTAAAGTATTAAGCTGGAAGCCAAATATTGTTTACGTGGCAATTGTATTTTGAATTAAAAATAATATAGATACTCTTGACTCTGACCATTACTGGTGAGTAATAAATCGTGGAAGCGGTCAGTGTTCCGACCGCTTCAATTTGTTCTATAACACCGCTTAATCCCAACAACGCACGGTACAATAGTGATTAGCACGGTTGTCCAGTGGTTCAATCACTGCGGATCAGATCAGCTCGGATCGAATGTCGGTTAGATTGAATCCCGCGACACGAACCGCCGCGGATTACAACCGCTCCCTCTATTATTCAAACTCCTGCCGAAGTGAGTGTGGTGTCAGTGATAGCGGACCGTGCAGTGTTGGGTTTTGTAGCTATACGTTTGATTTAACATTTGATTTCTGTATATTTAGGTCAATAATTCCAGTACCTACCTAGGTAGTAAAACGTGCAATTTGAGTTCTTTGTTACTGGTATTTGATATGCGATGAACCAAGTAATACATTAGGTACTCCGTGTTATCTCCATAATCAAAAAACAAAACAAATGGCTCATGGTTTCTCAGATATCCCCGCTGTCACCATCGCGCCACCTAGCGGCGTAGCCACAAAACATGAATATTCAGCATTCACTCAGCGCGGCACAACGCTGTGTGCTCTAACAATACGCGACTCACAATAACATTAGACAAATACGAGTTGCCGCATGTACCAGTCGGTGAAGGAAGTAGGCGTCAGAAACTCAGAATGTAATCGAGCTACTCTATCCTAATATATGCTGGGGTATGTGCTCAGTGTCACGAGAGGGATATAGGGTAAGCAGACCAAATTCTCTTCCGGCATCGTCTTGGAAAGAAAAGCCAGGACAAAAATAAATGGAAGCCTCGTGGTCAGCTGTAAAAAATAAAGAGGATGAGCATTAGCAGAGATGACACGAAAATATTCACAGCTTCGTAGCTTCGTAGAACAGAGATAGTAAGTGGTGTCCTGACAGTTCACCTTAAATTATTTTACTTGACAAGCAACGATTTGCAAAAACATGATTTGTCATTTCATCATTATCATATGTACCAAATAATTCACTTAAGAAAATAATTATCCAGTAACTTTTTTTTAATAAGGTATATTGACAAAAAAAAAACTATTTATCTCTTAAAACAACATTTGGAATACAAACGTTTACATTTATATGCCAGAAACGACTTTCGAGAATAGAAAAAAAAAAATATATTTTTATTGCGCTACCCGGAACCAAACTAGTTAGATTAGGTTAATAATTAAAAAAAAACAAATGGTTAGGTTAGGTTAAAACTGTGACCCCCCACGCACGAGCCGAACGAGCGAAGCGAGCGGTGCCGCCTTAGAGCATTAAAGTTGGTTTAATGCTCTAAGGGTGCCGCGGCAGCGGCCGGCGAGTGCCAGAAACGACTTGATTATTATATAAAAAAATATTTTTGTAGGTTTAGAGAACTTTAGTACTTGCCTGTGAATTATTTGACTGAAATGGAAATTGCAACCATCTAGGATTGTTTTGTAGTTCAATAAAATTATGCAAAACAATACCGTCATGATCACTGACCGGTTTAGAAAATGTATTATAAAAGTACAAATAGTATAAACGTGATTTTTCCAAAAGAATCTAAATATTAAATGTATAAATTATTAAATATCATTCGAAACATTTGTAAAGAGAAGCATTTGCCAAATAAATGTTTGTAAAGCGAGTGTTTATAAACTAAAACATTTGTGGAATATATATAGTATACAAAACGTTGGTTGTAAATTAAAACTTTGTCAATGGCGTTTCGTTGAAACATTAGTGAACGTAGTAAGTAGGTCAAGTAGATGGGATTAGCTGCTTCTCGAACACGAGAAGCATTCTTAAAATAAATTAAAAACTACTCGTATTGGTCGCTTTTAAAACTAATATTTTCAAAATCATAGAATTAGATGAAGATAATAAAATTATTATAAGGCACCTGAATGCTGAAAGGAAAGTAAGAATAGGTAGCCTATCATAAGTGCCTTCCGTATCCTGAACGCCAACCCCAGGTCTACAACGCGTGCACAGCCTTACATGGAGTACCCCACGTCTAAGTAAATTTGAACGTGGGCACTTGCCCGATTGCGGCTTAGACCTTAAGCATACAGCATTTTATTTACGTATTTACCGACACGTCGGCGTAGTGATGAGATTTGGTTCAAGTGGAAAATATGTGTGGGTTTAGTAGGTCTCTAATTCTCGCCTTCAATATCAAAGCTATCCGATAAGTTATTGGTAAGTTTAAAAAAAACCTAATAATATCCTATTACTTCTAGTAAGTTACTTAAGTACTACCTATAACTAATAATATTGTTCCATAGGTCATGCGTCCTTACATACGAAATGGTCAACCATTGTTTTCGAAGGGCAAATTTTATAATAATGTATTTAATCCGTATAATGTATGTTAATATTACCAAAAACATTACTTTATAGGCTAAAGTAAGTAATTTTAATGGGCAGAAAAAACATTACCTATGCGTTCGCGACGATGTGTCACCAAACAGTTTAAATCATAAAGTTTTTTTTTTATATTGGTGCCGATTCCCTTGTTCACAAACTAAACTAAATTTAAGTTGAGTGCATCTTTTTCTTTCTATTTCATTATGAAAAGGACAGAAGATAAATATTAGTTTAGTCCTGTCAAATTAGTCAGCACCAGACGTAATTTGATGTAATTTTAGTTGTCAACTTTTTAATCACGTCTAAACTTGTATGGAGTAGTGTCAGCCGCTGATTAATTTGACAGGACTAAACTAAAATTTATCTTCTGTCCTTTTCTTAATGAAATAGAAAGAAAAAGATGCACTGAACTTAAATTTGGTTTAGTTTGTAAACAAGGGAATCAGCACCATTAACTTATAGTCGTATGCAGGATAGTTATTAATAATACTAGTTAGCATCGAAATTGTGCTCAAATAGTGATTTTATGTAAAAATCGTTAGTACAACCTTCTAAAATCTCAACAGAGTGGGTTATATAGCCGTAATTTATTCCAGGTACCCTAAACCGAGACCTAGCATTGGACCTAACTTTAAGATATCTTCAGTAAAGCTAATTTTATTGAGTTTTTAAGTTGTATAATTTAATTTTCGTTAATAATTAACTGTTTCGTTAATTTGTAAATACGTATGGTTTTGTCAAGTTACTTGGGAACTTGGGAATCGCTTCAGTACTTTTCGAGTAATTTAACACGTAAAACAGTTTTTGATTTAAATATATTTTCATAAATAAATCAAAGAAATATCTTTTCAGCGGGAATAAATACAGTTAGTAGAATAGCCTCAGTAGATAGGTAGTTTTATAAGAATTCTTGTGATATATAATATGCTTTGTATACCTGCATATTGAACGGTGTTTCGACGTGAGATGCCCGTAAACATAGTAAAAAAATAGATCAAATAAAACTTTAAAACAGGAAGCGATTTACGGCTCTCGTTAAGGTAAAGGTGGTCAGTAGTTAAGCGTGCACGGCAGCGGCCGCCAAGCGCCAGATCCCCTCTATTGTTGGTGCATCATTTTTAGGTTAGAACAGTGACCATTAGCGTGCGAAGGTGGGCGAGCGTAGCGAGCGTGCCGCGGCAGCAGCCGCCAAGCGCCAGATCCCCTCTATTGTTGGTGAATCATTTAGGTTGGGTTATGTTAGAACAGTGACCATTAGCGCGCGAAGGCGAGCGAGCGTAGCGAGCGTGCCGCGGCAGCGGCCGCCAAGCGCCAGATCCCCTCTATTGTTGGTGAATCATTTTTAGGTTAGAACAGTGACCATTAGCGTGCGAAGGTGGGCGAGCGTAGCGAGCGTGCCGCGGCAGCAGCCGCCAAGCGCCAGATCCCCTCTATTGTTGGTGAATCATTTAGGTTGGGTTATGTTAGAACAGTGACCATTAGCGCGCGAAGGCGAGCGAGCGTAGCGAGCGTGCCGCGGCAGCGGCCGCCAAGCGCCAGATCCCCTCTATTGTTGGTGAATCATTTTTAGGTTAGAACAGTGACCATTAGCGTGCGAAGGTGGGCGAGCGTAGCGAGCGTGCCGCGGCAGCAGCCGCCAAGCGCCAGATCCCCTCTATTGTTGGTGAATCATTTAGGTTGGGTTATGTTAGAACAGTGACCATTAGCGCGCGAAGGCGAGCGAGCGTAGCGAGCGTGCCGCGGCAGCGGCCGCCAAGCGCCAGATCCCCTCTATTGTTGGTGAATCATTTTTAGGTTAGAACAGTGACCATTAGCGTGCGAAGGTGGGCGAGCGTAGCGAGCGTGCCGCGGCAGCAGCCGCCAAGCGCCAGATCCCCTCTATTGTTGGTGAATCATTTAGGTTGGGTTATGTTAGAACAGTGACCATTAGCGCGCGAAGGCGAGCGAGCGTAGCGAGCGTGCCGCGGCAGCGGCCGCCAAGCGCCAGATCCCCTCTATTGTTGGTGAATCATTTTTAGGTTAGAACAGTGACCATTAGCGCGCGAAGGTGGGCGAGCGCAGCGAGCGTGCCGCGGCAGCGGCCGCCAAGCGCCAGATCCCCTCTATTGTTGGTGAATCATTTAGGTTAGGTTATGTTAGAACAGTGACCATTAGCGCGCGAAGGCGAGCGAGCGTAGCGAGCGTGCCGCGGCAGCGGCTGCCAAGCGCCAGATCCCTTCTATTTTTGGTGGATCATTTTTAGTTTAGGTTATGTTAGAACAGTGATGACGCAAAGTATGGAACCCCAGTTGCTAGAGGCGGTGGTATCAGCCCTCTTCCCTGAGCGAGCGGGACACGTTCCACCGGCGATGGCTTCGCCCTCAGCCACAGACTCTCCAGAAGAGGAGAGCACCGATGTCCCCGAGGTGACGCAAGCAGAGATGAGAGCGGCCGTGTCGCGACTCCGGGCTAAGAACACAGCGCCCGGACCCGACGGAGTTCCTGGTCGAGCTCTCGTCCTGGCTCTGAAGGAGCTAGAGCCCCAGCTGAGGGGGCTTTTCACGGCATGTATCGAGCAGGGTCAGTTTCCCAGTGTGTGGAAGGAGGGGAGGCTAGTCCTGCTCAGGAAGGAGGGGCGCCCTGCGGACTCCCCGTCCGCGTATCGGCCCATAGTGCTGCTCGACGAGGCGGGCAAACTTTTTGAGCGCATTGTCGCAGATCGCCTCGTCAGCCACTTGTGCAGGGAGGGGCCGGACCTGGACGACCACCAATTCGGTTTTCATCGGGGGCGCTCCACCATAGACGCCATCATGCGCGTGAGGGCCCTGGCGGAGGAGACGGTGTCCCAGGGTGGGGTGGTGCTGGCGGTGTCTTTAGACATCTCCAACGCATTCAACACCCTACCCTGGAGTTGTATTCGGGAGGCTCTGAAATACCATCGCGTGCCTCCCTACCTCCGCCGTACGGTAGGGGCTTATCTGGAGGATAGATGCGTCACCTATCGGGGACGTGACGGTGCCGGTCGGCACCTCATGTCGTGCGGTGTTCCACAGGGATCGGTCTTGGGACCGCTCCTGTGGAACATCGGCTACGACTGGGTGCTGAGAGGCGAGCTCCCGTCGGGCGCCGACTTGACGTGTTATGCGGACGACACGCTTGTCGCTGCCCGGGGGAGTTCGTACAGGGAAGCGACGTTGATAGCCACGGCTGCGGTGTCACAGGTGGTGAACCGCATCCGGCGCCTGGGCCTGGAGGTGGCCCTAAACAAGTCGGAGGCCATGGTGTTTCATGGCCCCCGACGTGCGCCGGCGCCGGGATCACACATCGTGGTCAGCGGGGCCCGGATAGCTGTCGAGTCCACCATGAAGTATCTGGGATTGGTGCTCGACAGCCGATGGGAATTCGGGCCCCACTTCCGGCGGCTGGCACCGAAGCTGATGGATGCAGCGGGCGCGCTTTCAACGTTGCTTCCTAACTTGGGGGGCCCGAGCGCCGCCTGTAGGCGGTTGTACGTGGGAATCGTGCGGTCCATGGCCCTGTATGGGGCCCCTGTGTGGGCAATGGACATGATGGCCGGCACTCTCGCCATTCTGCGCAAACCGCAGAGGGCGATGGCCGTCAGAGTCGCCCGCGGGTACCGCACGATTTCCTACGAGGCGGCTTGTGTCCTGGCCGGATCTCAGCCCTGGGACCTAGAGGCGAAAGTACTCGCGTCATTACATCGATGGCGCGAGGAAGAGCGGGCACGGGGCTCGAGGCCGGTGCAGCGGCAGATCGCGCTGCGCCGAGAAGAGCTCCGTCAGGTCTTGGTGGCGGAATGGCGGCAAAGGCTTCTGCGCCCTACCGCCGGCCTCGCTACCGTCGAGGCGATCCGGCCAGTACTCGACGACTGGCTCGGGAGAAGGCACGGCTCCCTGTCGTTTAGGGTGACGCAGGTGCTGTCGGGGCACGGCTGCTTCGGCAAGTACCTGTGCCGCATAAACAGGGAGCCGGACGCTCGGTGCCACCATTGCGTCCATTGCGGGGAGGACACGGCGTGGCATACGCTGGCAGAGTGTGCCGCTTGAGAGGAACCGCGCCGTGCCCTCATCTCAGAAGTAGGCAGTGACTTGTCGCTGCTGGCCGTAGTCGAATCGATGGTCAGCAGCGCCGAGTCCTGGGACGCGGTGGTCTCCTTCTGCGAAACAGTCGTCTCGCAGAAGGAGGCTGCGGAAAGGGAGAGGGAGATCTCATCCACTCACCCGGCCCGCAGAAGGCGCACCGGGCGTCGGCGGAGGGCGGACAACGCCCTCTTCCAGCCCCCCTAAATGGGTCCAGGGGCGACGGACACGGGGACGTCCGTCGCTACCCACACACCAGGACCCGAGGTGGCGGCGCGTAGTGTTCCACGCGCGCCCCTCTTAGGCGTCACGGGGGGAGTCAAACACCTCACTCCCCCCCCCCCCAGACCCGAAGAGGCCCGCAATGGCGGGCCGGCACCAGTCGGGGGTTGCGGAAGGATCGTACGTTCCCGCGACCCCCGGCGTAGGTGTGAGATGGAACACCGGGGTGGTTTTTAGTCAGTAAGAGTCTGATAGACCCCGCCGCCCGCCCCAGGGCGGCGGACATCCATGAGGATTTTCCACCCCGGAAACAAAAAAAAAAAAAAAAAAAAAAGGTTATGTTAGAACAGTGACCATTAGCGCGCGAAGGCGAGCGAGCGAAGCGAGCGTGCCGCGGCAGCGGCCGCCAAGCGCCAGATCCCCTCTATTGTTGGTGAATCATTTGGGTTAGGTTAGGTTATAACAGTATGATGTTTCCTGATATTTACTTATTCATTACAGAATTTTGGCTGAAAATTAGTAAATATGAAAATTAGGTCAACTGAACGTTTTATAAAAAGAGCATTATATAAATTGAAAATTATATGAAACGAACGTTATACTAAGTGTTATTAGAGCAAAAGAAGTTTATATGGTTTGAACATGTGGTTGATTTTAGGGTTCCTCAGACGTTTTGATAGCCGTTTCACTACACCCTGGGGCTTGATTAAATAGACAATTTTTACTACATTTACAAGTGTAAGAGCTACCACCACTAGAACGCGAGCTGCTTGCAGCTCGCGCAGCACGCAAACCAATAGTCTGCGATTGGGTTCCTTCAAACGGTTTCGACTGAAAGAGGATTTTTACTTGTCATGAATTTTAGGGTGCTATGGGGGTTTATCAGGAATTTTACTACATTGAGGGGTTTGAACATGTGGTCGATTTTAGGGTTCCTCAGGGGTTTTGATTGGCGTTTCACTACACTTAGGGGCTTGATTAAATAGAAAATTTTTACTACATTTACAAGTGTAACTGCTACCACACTAACACGCGAGCTGATTGCAGCTCGCGCAGCACGCAAACCTATAGTCTCCGGTTGGGTTCCTTCAAACGGTTTCGGCCGAAAGAGGATTTTTCAGGAATTTTACTACATTGAGGGGTTTGAACATGTGTGGTCGATTTTAGGATTCCTCAGGGGTTTTGTTTTTCAGTTTCGTAATTTTTGGGACTTTTTGACGTTGGCGAATTACTTTGGTTTTACAAGTGTAAGAGCTACCATCACTAGCACGCGAACTACTTGCAGCTCGCGCAGCACGCAAACCAATAGTCTCCGATTGGGTTCGTTCAAACTGTTTCGACCGAAAGAGGATTTTTACTTATCATAAATTTTAGGGTGCTCTAAGGGTTTTTAAGGAATTTCACTACATTGAGGGGTTTGAACATGTGGTCGATTTTAGGGTTCCTCAGGGGTTTTGATTGGCGTTTCACTTCACTTAGGGGCTTGATTAAATAGACAATTTTAACTCTAAATTAAATCATATTTTAAATTTTAACTTTGGTTCGTTTAAACGGTTTCGACCGAAAGAGGATTTTTACTTGTCATGAATTTTAGGGTTCTCTAAGGGTTTTTCAGGAATTTTACTACATAGAGGGGTTTGAACATGTGGTCGATTTTAGGGTTCCTCGGGGGTTTTGATTGGCGTTGCACGACTTGATTAAATAGACGATTCTTTATGGCTGTGCTTACATTTTTACTACATGCTGATGACTTCGTAGTCATGGGCAAGGAACTTTATAGCTCGCAATACTTCAACTAGTACTCCTGAAGAGCCTCGCGAGTGCTTCCAAAACACTTAGGAAGACTTATCATTTTGGTAATCGTTGTTATTATTTCCCGTCAAGACGTCAAGACACAGCCGCCAGCTGATTCACGAACATACCCGGAACCTATCGGTGTATGACGTCAGCGCTGACTGGACTGGGAGAGACCTACCGTCCTTGCACAATTCGCATGCAACGATCGCACGCCCGGCATACTACATAATTATGTCTAATCAAATCACGTTCGTACAAACACTCCTCTGCTGCATGAAAATTGAAAAATTACAGGGATTTGTTACAAAAATACGATTAGCTGCATTCGTGTCGGTATCCGTGCGGCGGGAGGCACAAGGCAGGGGGGGCGGGCTGAATCGCGCGAAACTTTAAATTGAACATAATTCGCGCTAAGCCGTCGAGTGCCGCGCCGCGTGCCGCCATCCGGCCGTCCGATGTGGCGCTGATTGAGAGCCGAGATATACATTATAAACAACGACAAGTTCTGTTGAGACTGATTATTGACCCATGATTCAAAAGTCTATTTGTGAACGTAAAGTGAATAATAATTAACATAATTAATATTCTTTAATAACCAATTTAAAGTATTTCTTAAAGAGTATTGAAAAAATGTCAAGTATAATAAGCACCCAGCCTCACAGTAACTACCTATATTGACTCCTTAACAAAGTGTTGAATATCCTTCTTACTTTCTATCTTAAAAACGCAAAATACTTCTCATAAACATTCGTAATGGATGCAGTTAATCGCTTTACCTGGTCGTCAGTTAGAATGAGCGCGCGAACCCTGCAGTGTATAAAATAAGTGTTGAAAGTTGAAATATCTTTGAATCCGCTCGGTTAGCGCGGTATCTGCGGCCAGCAGGCACTGACGCACTGTCAGACACTGATAAAAACCAAGACACAGGGAAATACAGAACACCCGTTCAAAACAATTACTTGTACATTGATAGGTACTACAGTTTAGTCAGATAAAACGTTTTCGAACCTTTGGAGATGTAAATTGCGTATGTATTATCCAAAATTTTAATTTTTTACCATTATACAAGTGCGTGAGCTTGTACGCGCGCGCGAGTGGTTCTTCTGTTTCTAGAAGTTTTGTGTTAAGACTGCGAGACTCGCTAGTCATCCAGTAGACAGCGCGAGTTAAGCTTGCTCTGAGTTTACTGGATTTTGTGTTCGAGCTTAAAGTGAGGCGGTAAGTTAACTCGGTAGTGTCCAACATGTGTACTGGAATTTCATTAATTTAAAAGAAACAGTCCAGAGGTATCTTAGGACACCTGTTGGTACTATTGTCACGTAAAAAAAGTGTCGTGACTGGCAAAATGTAACACTTTATTCGGTCTAACTCTCACTCGCCGAGTGTGCAGAGTGTAACGTCCGATAAGAAATTTCGTGACAAAAAAAAATGAATACCTACATTATTTCGACTCAAAGGACGGAATTCTTTATATTTTAAGAAAATACCTACGTTTCATGCAAAAGGGGGTGTTTTTGCCGAAAAACAGTGGCTATTATTAAAGTACACTACTATAATATTCACAAAAGAACACAACAAAACACCCAGCCATGAACTAAACTTATGAACTATATTAATAAAATATTAAATTAACCTTTAAAAGCCTATAAGAGCCTTACATTCGTTCGGCCTTTGACAAAGCTTTACTGTTCATGTAAAATTAATATTTACAATGCAAAGAGTCCAATTTCCGAATAATACATATAATAAATACACTGTTAAAAGATCGTGAAAGTTACGGGAACACTTTGTCGAGTCTGTGTTAAAAGTTTTCTGTAACTATGTGGGCAGTAGGTACGTACGTGAATACTTGGTGGTACTCGCGGGAAACGGCGAGTTTGCGCGACCGTCAGTTAGAGGTCGCTGCAATCGACGAATATCATTTTATTGTGTTTTGTAACTTTCTATAACAAGTTACCAACTATTCCTGGAATAAAAAAAGTTTTATTGTGTTGGTTAAATTACTTTAAATTACTTTGGCACGTGAGAGTTCCTTGGGTTTTCATTCGCCAGAAAGCTGACGTGTTTTTGCGTGAAAATATAAACAATGCGTATTTGTCACAATACTATTTACATAAAGATTACGATTTACAGTGTTTTATTTCAATATTGAAATGAATATGAATGACACCTAGATGCCGCGCCGACTGCTTGCGCTGACCCCTCCAAATAGTTCATAGCTGTTCTATGCCCGCGGAGGTACTCCGACTCCTGAAACAAGAGGAGCAAGAGTTTTTACGAAGGCTTATTTCCATAAGTTAACTAGCGAGTAAGTCATACCTACAATACGAAGTGCCTTGAACCCAATAACACTACAAACTGGCGCTATCAAATTAGGTCATACCCATACAATATAAAATATTCTTCCGCACAAATTCGCGGACGATCGCTTGTGAATGGAATTCATGAAAGTTGAAGCGCATTCCTTTGAAAAGCTCCGAATGCTACTCCCAGATTGATCCGGTTCGCAGCGATTATGTTTTAAAAGTTGTTACCTCTCTTATAGTGAGTTACTTAAAAAATATAATTTACTTCCTTTGAGTTCAAGGCGTACTTTTCTTGAAACCACATTTTTGTATGACTTATGCAATAATTCGTATGATTGTTTAGACATGAGTAATAAGTTGTGTTATATAGTTCCTAGAACATGCCAGGGACGCGAGGTGCGCTCACGACCTGTATTCGCCACTACTTCCTGTCGTACAAACGCAGGCTTGCGTGCACCTCTTCGTCGCCTTACGAGCAATTTTAATAAGAATTTCTGCAGTTTGGATCTGTTTGCTTTGCCTCCTAAATGGTTTAAACTCATGTTACTTAATATATTGAAAAATTAATGATTGTGAAACTTTTGTTCCGCTTATATGCAGCATCTTTAGCGGCTTTGTTTTGTTGGTACTTTAATATTATTTTTCCTCTTATTTATTGTTTACAACGCTAGTCTTTAAATTTACCAAATTGTCTCACTGTGTATCTGTGGAGAACGTGGTTGATTTCACATTTGTATCATTTCTGTATTCTATCTTTCTGTTTTTCTTAATGTGTAATTGTTTGTTTTCCCTAATAAATAAAAAAAAAAAAAAAAAAATTATGATTCTATTGGATTATAAGTTATCGACGGCAATGACTCCATGGATTTGCATTTTAATTTTACATAGAATTTTTTGAGTTAGATTAAATTATATCTTACTATATTGGCAGAAATATAAATTAAATCCATCCTCGACCATGGAACCATTAAACATTTTGTAGAGAATAAGGATAAAAGTAAGTGAAAATATTTGCTTTAAAATATCATTTGTGAATAAAAAATATAACTGCGGATTATGTAGGTGGTATTCGGTTTCCAATTAGCGAGATGAGCTAATAGAATAAAAAGTACGTGTATGCGATAAAATACAAACCGTTTTAATAAAAGGACCACTATCAAAACACTACCGTTCTCATTTTGGTGGTAGTTTTATTCGTGAAATGAATTTTTGCTCTTATCGCAACATGCTACGGTTTATAATTCCTAAAACTGCAAATGAAAAGTCTTCAACAACGATATTCCTGAAACGACCGAAAACTAATTTCAAACATTTATAAGCCGGCTGCCTAATTTAATTATTAATCGAAATTCGCACAATAGGAATGAAACAAAGCCACGTTAATCTGTGCAAAACACGGTCTCATATTCAATTATGTCCGAAACAAGCGAATACGAAATGAGGCGCTTACCTATACGAGTGTGCCTATAAAAGTTTAACACGAACATTGAGCAGCAGAGAATCAATTGGCCCACTGGTTTATCGGAACATCTGTGGTGTGAATATTCTAGTCTGTGTCGCGTAGCGGAGCGGTGTATGGCATCTCCCGCCATTCGCGAGTTCGTTGTGTAGGCGCGCGGTCCTCCGCTACGACGTAGAGGCGCTACGGCTACGCCATCGAAAAGTATTTCGCGGGTGAACTTTTGCGGTGAATAGTTTATTATGACTGAGTGCTACGGGATGTTAACTCAAGGAACTTGAACATTGCGTTAGCGGCGCCGACACCAACACGAAAGCCGTAAGTGTATTGTTATGTTTTGTACTGACATCTGACCACTGTCCTCCTCAACTAACAACATGTAAGTAACAATATTTTGTAGGCATTTATGTACTGGAGAACCTGACACCGAAAGTATGAAGATGAATGTGATATAGTTCATTGGAATAGTTGCTGTAAATACTTTTATTTGTCGTAATTTATCAACAAAGCATCAACAGAAACTTTGAAGTTTATTAAGTCAGGTTGTTTATTTTTGATCTGGGCAGAATGAAATTTTAAACTTAAAATTTTATTTAGTTCCATTTATGAAATTTATTTAAATGGCCCCCTCATACCAACTCAATGATGATTCCCTTCATGCGTATATTAAAAGAACCCGTACATAAACCGAAAACTACCTTACTTTAACAACTTCCTGAAAAAGAAAACTAAAACTATTATCCACAATTAAAAACCAAAAATGAAGTACAAAGGCTTTTGGTGTACAAAGTACTTTAGTATTTAAGTTGCAAAGAGTTAACGCGTCCACTTCCGAACGCGGAACAAAATAACAAAAATAAATGAAAGCGCTGCCAGTGCCGCGGTCACTTGCCGCGCTTTATTGTTGCTGATATATGATGTGGAGGAACCGCGGAAGACTTGGTTTTTAGAAGAGAGTAAAATATAGCGGTTGACAGCGAAGCACTTTGGATGGTGATTCGTTTATTTATCATGCTATTGTTTATTTAGAAAGTTGTAATGCTGCTGGACTTTTCGAATATTATGTTCAGTATGTTAGAGTCAAAATTGCTTTGAAGTAGCTAACATTGTAATGTTCCAACTTTGAAAGTTTTGTATGTTGTGTAGATCAATCATAATTATCAATAGCTGGTACTTGTATGTGTTATCGACGAGATCGTGAGATCGTTGAAACTGTAGTAATAAGTAGCGCTAAGTTATGTTTTGGCTTACTTATGGCGTGGCTAAGGGCGTTTAGTGCGTGTACCCGGCAAACGGTGAGAACAAGAAAAATAAAAACATCAATCTATCAAAAGTTCTAGTATGTTAAAGATAGATTAAATATGAGATGTAAACGACCGAACTGTTTTAAACTTTTTTTTGCTATCACATGTTGAATGTATAAATACAGCTCACAGCTAACAAACTACCTATAGCAATTTAACGCACTAGTTTTTCGGACAGCCAAAACTTTACACATATCAATCAACGAACTGTTCCGAAACAATAGAAATCGACACAACAGAAACAATTCGTGTCGTGTCACGTGTCATGACACTTGACATAATATATTAAACGTCGTTCTCGTCTCGACTGTGAATACGCGTCAGTTTGAACTTAACGAGACATTAATTGAAGTTGATTTGACTCGTGTAAGGTTGGAGATGGTTATAATAATAATAATATGAGATAACATCCACACAAGGTCTTCAGGTCCCGAACTAGGCAGAGCCTGTACTACGGTAACCTGATGACTGATGATCTCAAATGTTGAGCCAGTCTTAAAAATTACTAAAGAGCACACAGAGGGCACGATACGTGATTACGAAATAATTGCATTCGTTTGATCCGTTGCTGCATCGTTATAACTTAAGCTTTAGGTATGCAATTAATATGTAAGATATTTAAGAATTCACTGTACAAATCATAGACTTTAGTAACACGACTACTTATAGTTTCCTCGATAGGAAGAAAAAATCAAAGTCATCTCCAAACCTAACTAAAAAACAAAATAAACCCTTAGTAAATACTTCACAGAAGATTCAAAATATGTATTTGTTATAATAAAACGAAGGAAATACCTAAATGAGCGCTCGAACCGCCCATTCTAGCCTCTATGCTGCTATTCTAATTAGCGCCAGAAGGTCGGCGCGCCCATAAGAAAGTATCAGCGAATAGTCAATTCCGTGCAACTTTGTATACTGAATCTGACTACTTCTAATCGTCAGACTTTATCTCAATTTTCCGAGACCTGTCTTACATAATATAATCAGCCTATAACGTTCCCACTGCTGGAACACAGGCCTCCTCTCTGTGAGAGGGAGTAGGCCGTAATCTACCACGCGGGCCCAGTGGGGGTTGCTAGATGTCACACGAAGCTTCAGTATAAAGACAGCCGTTCACCTATTAATAAATACAAAGTTTTCGTCCTAAAAATATCGAAGGTTGTTAGTCGTTATTTTATCCTAAATATTTCGATCTGCTAAAATATTTCACAGAATTAGCGGATTCCGTAAAATTCTTTGTTATTAATATTTTGCTACTAGAAATAAGCTCAACTATGATAATATTCCGCCAAATTGGGATCATTTTAAAGTTAAAACTTAGAAATCGACGTCTGCAGCCGGATACATCGAATACTTAAAATCTAATAGTAAATAGTATGTATGTGTATAGGACTTATTTATGTATTTGTGTACGTTGTTTTGATAGTTTATTTTTTTTATCATTGTTAAACATCGCTCAAAATCAAACCTTTCAATTAAAGCACCTGCCATCTAATCTCTTCACCACCCTTGGTTGACTGGTAGAGAATGCCTAAGGCATTAAGTCCGCCTTTGTACCTTTTGTGCGAAAAGTTATAAATAAATAAATACTTAAAAAAAATAAAAAATAAAAAAATAAAAATAGTTTATTTCTTTAACTTTGCTTATACAATACTATTTAGTTGCCGGAACTGCCCAGGAAGCATGTAATAATGCTTGTGTTGGGTCGTCCCGCTCCTCCTTAAGACTAATATATTGCGGTGGTACGATAGTTCCTTAAAAAGAAGTTAAACTATTTTAGATAACTATAGTAAATAAAAGAAAGGAAGTACAAAATTATTGACAGATAACTAAAAGATACTGGTATGGCTTACTGTATCTGTTTATGTGAGTGTATGTGAATATGTGTGTTTATGGATGTATGTATGTATGTGTGTGTGGGGGTGTGTGTGCGTGTGTGTGTGTGTGTGTGTTTGTTTGTTTGTTTGTTTGTATGTGTGTGTCATATAGTTGTATGAATTATGCTCTTTTTCGGTGTTATCCACCCCTGCGATGTTATAACAACTTGAGATTGGTAAGTAACACTGGAAGTTATGAATATTATTCTAACGTTCGAATTTAAATAATAAGTTCTCTGTTTCATTGTACCCAAGCGGCTCAAGTTCCTGGACAATTATTTTTTTACATTTATGGAGTTGCAGATTATATATCGTATATTTATTGTGAAGCTTATTGTAAAGGTAGGCAGAGTGTGCAAGAAATTGACGCCTGGCGAATAGAGTTTTACAGTGAGGAGCAGTGGCCACATTACATTTTCTTCTACCTGTTTGGGCTTTATGTACGTAAGGTAAGGTTTTATGTAGTTTAAGTACTGAATTGACAATGTAAAGTTTTCTTATTGACAGTATTTTATGACTTAGATATAATTCGTCAGTGGGAAATCTAAAGGGCTTAAAGAACATAGTCTTTATCAAGCATCTCTGGGCTCTTTCTGCTTCGAGGAATTTAATTTTGGTAGCACCGCCCCAGATAGAGATACAGTAACACATAACAGATTGTGCTAATGCAATGTAGATACGCTTTAGGAGGTCTTGGGAAGTGACATGTCTCAGCTTTTTAAAAACCCATACGAGTTTACGGATCCTATCATTTACAGCTTCTATTTGAGGGTGCCAAGAAAGTCGGTGGTCCAGTATTACTCCAAGGTATTTAGTGGATTTGACACAGCTAATCTCTTCGCAACCACATTGCTTAGTATTAGTAAAGTCACAAGTGTGAATACTTAATTTTAAGTTTGGGGGGGGAAGTGTGCGCTTATTAATTGCAAAGCAAATGTAATTAGTTTTGGCGATATTTAGGGTAAGAAGAGCTGATTTAAGCCAGTTTGCGACCTTATGAAGACCATGCGCAGCTGCTTCAAAGACGGAGTTCCAGGAAGCACCATTAAACACAATGGCAGTGTCATCTGCATATGAGAACACTTGCCCTCTGTCTATCTTGAGATTCGTTAATTCGTTTAAGTATATTAGGAATAACGTGGGCCCCAAGACGCTTCCCTGGGGCACGCCGTATTCAATTTTAGTGTCAGAACTAGTGAAACTGTCAATTTTAACGCTTTGGGTACGGTCTTTTAGGTAGTCAGTTAGTAGTTTTAGTGGCATACCCCTAATGCCCACATGCTACTTATGTTGGATAAGTGCATTAATCTACTAAACTTATGTTGATGTAATTTGTTGGCAGGTAGGCCCAGCGCTCAACCAAGATGTGGTCCCACACGCACCCCACGTTGCTTCTGATCATCATGGCCGGTAAGTCGATACCAAATGAGTCTCATTTCATTGCAGAATTATTTGATTATTGTTCTGCTCTCTTCATTAATAATAATATTATTCGGAAACGTTTAATTGATATCGTATTTATCGTAATATTCTAGGAAATAATGGAAATAAATAATCGAATGTCAGTGCGGTCTTCAATGTAGGTAATTTTAATACATTACATTTTTCTTGGAATACAAAATTAATAGGAAATAAAATACGATGAGCAAACGTTTTTTTTAAAACCGTAATCAATCATATTATAATAGAAAATGTAATATTTTCATTAAAGTAACTAATGACAATAACAAAACTGATCATCAAAATACAACAATAATTATTATACCTAATGAAATACAACACCGACAGCCAAATGGCAGGCTCTCTAACACCGTGATACTAAACTTTTCCATGATAACTATGACACATTATTTTCCAAATTGCGGTCACAGCCCCTTGAGGCCGTCATTTGGTCCTTAGCTTCGGTCTGAGTGGGCTGGCTACCAGCGGGCACGCGTCAAAAGCCTCGACGGCTTCTCCACACAATTACTAAATGGGATGAAGGTAGGCTCACACAGCAGCGGGCTTGGTCGAGTGTCTAGTGGTCTTAGGAGTTTAATTGATTAGTTCATCGGGAGACGGCAATCAAGTGCGGAGTTTAAATTTTGTTAAGCACACACTTGTGGACGTTGTGACGCTGTAGTGTGTGCCCGCCTTATGTATGTACGTATATACTACCATGGTCTTCTTAAAGATAAATATTTTAGATTATACAAAAACAAGGTGAATTGCGTGGCTCCATATCGCTGCTAGAGCGGTGAAGCAGTCGACCGCCTCGGACAGCAGCAAAAGCGCCGGTTAGCATGGCATGCCAGCATTAATGACATCATCCGTCGGAGTCTTGTCACCACCGGCGTGCCAGCTATTTAGAACTCAATTGCTTAGACGCGACGATGGGAACAGGCCAGACGGCTAGCTGTGCTGGGGCGGCTGCTGCAGGTGTAGAAAACCTCAAACACCACAAATATTCGGCAATTTATTCGGCAATAAACGGCAATTTCATAGGTAAAGTCCTAAGACTTTACCTATGAAATTGCCGTTTAGTATATAGAAAGTCATTTCTATATAAATATTTTTTTATTTCTATCAATCAAAATATGCCCCCATGCTATCGATGTGCCAGCGCAGTGGTAATTTTTCAAAGCCCTTTTTGAAGAGGTCAGGTGTACGGGAGCCAACAAACTCTTCAAATTCATTTTGGAAGTTGTCCAAATTTTGGAAAAAGTAGAATTCTGTCGGTACAAGGTCTGGTGAGTACGGTGGTTGACGCAAAACTTCCAACCCTAGCTCTCGTAGCTTAGAGACCGTCTGTTGTGCCGTATGAGGTCGAACGTTGTCGTGTAGGAGCAGCGGGGACGAGCGATTAACCAAGACTGGCCGGAGATTTGCGAGCTTCTCCATCATTGTGTCCAGTTCCTCACAGTAGACATCCGCAGTAATGCTAGTGCCATTTGGTAAGAAGCTGTGATGAAATATACTGGCAGTAGAACATCAAACAGTGATCATGACTTTTTTGGGGGTAAGTTTTCATTTGAGGCATTGCCTAGGCGCTGATCACGGGTCTAAACAACATGATGACCAATTACGATTATCAAAAAGAATCCATTTTTCATCGCAAGTGACGATGCGGTTTTAAATCCCTTCATTTCTGTGTATTTTAAGCAACGCAAGGCATACCTCAACGCGTTCGTCGTGCTGGCGATCGCTCTATTCGTGCGGCACCCACTTATCAAGTTTTTTACCTTGCCAATTTGACGCAAATGGACCAATATTGTTTTGATGCTAACGTTGAAAACTGCTGCTAACTCAGCCGTAAATTGAGTATCATCAGCTTGCACTATCACCTTTAATTCGTTGTTTTTGACTTAGTTTTCGGGCGACCACGTGGTTCATTTTTTAGATCAAAATTTCTACGTCGGTTGAGTTCAAACCAATAACGAGCCGAGCGTTCGTTTGTAGTGTTCACTCCGTAGACGTAATTAATGTTGCAAGCCGTTTGTGCGGCATTGTTACGGCGACGGAACTCATATTCCATAGTTTCTCGTATTTTTATATTTTTATAGTGTCCATATTGAAGAAAAAGATACAAATGTAGTGAAAACAAAATACTAATCAATAGGACACTAAATACAAATGACTGGATTTGAAAATAGAATTCCAATTAGAATCAATTACCAGCCATACATAAATTACGTTTCAAATGGCCAGTATTGTACGTTTTAAAAGGGAAACTTCGTAGGTAAAGACCTACTATAACAACCTTATTGGGACCTATATGTTTGAGCCATTTGGGGTTGAAACACTACGGCCGTGGGGTCCGAGTTCTCATCGAGTTTTTCGCAATATCGCCTAGCAGATGGTCTACTCTTCACGTGACCAGAGAGCTGGACTATTCTTACGTCAACGAAACAGCATTGAAATCCAATGTGGCAATGCTGTCCGCCTTTTGGGAACTTTTCCCTCTTTATTTTGCCTATAATATCCATGTACTTAATATACCTGAATATTTCAGTGTTAGATTCAATATTTTTTTTTTAACTTTGCCCCACACTAGGAATTTCTCCTGTATCGTGGGTGCGATTACAAACATTTAAACTCAAATACACAAACAGCGAGACCCGGAACAACTACTTGCAGGTCATACAAATATTTTTTTCCGTGCGGGCATCGAACCCGCGACACGTAACGTAGCAGTCAATCGCTTAACTACTGCGCCAACCGTGTCGTCCATATTGTTTTTAAGATGTTTTAATAAAAATCGAGACACCTGATTTAAAATCATTTGTTTGATAATTGGGCGTGATATTTCAATTGCTTTAATTTGAAGTAAGTGGGGAAAAAAAAGGGTTTTTCCCAGTGGTCAGATTGGTGGTCAGACTAGTCTTTCCAACGGGATTTTTTTTTCCCGTTGGTCAGATTTATTTGACAGCTAGAAAAACAACAGAAAAAAAGTACAATGAAAGTAAAAACAGTTTTGCATTTTAATAGGTACATGTTAGAAAGCAGGCTAGAAAGTATTAGAGGAGAATTTGTTTTATGTTTAAAGAAATGTGATTATTGGGCGGATTTGAACAAAACCACAATTTTATCTTAAACGTTCTAAAAAATGACCAACATTCAATTCTCCATTAGTTAACATCATTTGTGAATACATTATGAATTCGTCTCTCATTACATTTTCCTTTGTCCGTTTATTTGTTATTTTCGTAAAATCACTTTTCAGTAAAATTCTCAGTAAGTTGATTATCCCGGGTCCTTTTCTTGTAATTTTTTTATTTAGTTCTTTATGCCAACTTTCTAAACAGTTAGTAGTTCTGTGCTTCTGCCCAAAAACAGACCAAGTTTGCTTGAAATTAGACTTTTCTAGCCACTGTTTTTGAAAATATTTTTTAAATTTTTGTATGTTGGCCGAATCAGGAGCATCATTAATTATATATTGCCAACCTTCATCCACTAAATGTGGCGGTAGTAATGGCAGAATTCCCGAAAGTGCAATTATGCGTTTTGTTGCTTTTGATTTTGTCAATTTTAATTTTTTTGCTTGCTTCCACACGTTGTGAGAAAAATGAAAATAGCAACCTTTTATTTCCGCACCAGGGTATACTTTTTTTAACGCATTAGAAACAGCAACTTCAAAATCCAGTGTAAACTGTTTTGGTTCCATATACGGCAGTTGTGATCGTAGCATGCTAAAAAGACTGATGTAGCTTTGTTCCGATCTATGGGACATCAATACATAAATTAATGGTATAATATTAGTGGTGTCAATGCTGCTTCCAATATCACCATGGATGCTATATAACTGTGAAAATGATGTAAAGGCCACGCTCTTAAATGTTCCGTCACAAAAGAAATGTTTTACTCGTTTTAAATATTCCTTCGATTGCGGCGTACAAAAAACAATTATACGTGTTCCTTGGTCAATAAAATCCGCTAAAATGAAATTTTGAAATTCTTCAGGGATTTCAACGTCAATAGGGTTGTTATGAAATATTTTGGTAACTTTAGCGGCTTTATTTCGTTGACGGTACACCGTACTTTTAATAGATTGAAAAGACGGTATATTCGTTAAGTTTAAGCCGGAATCTTTTAATTTTGTGACATACTCTTTATAAATTGTTGACACTGGTTGAAACTCCTTGCAAGCTTGTTCCCGCATGTTATGGAATGAAACTTCTATGTCATTCTTGCCAACATCTTGAACGCAGGTGTGATTTTTTGACTTAATAAGTTGATTGCGGTTCTGAAAAAACATAGACACTTACTAGCGGTCGGGACCCGTATCTACATGCATATACCTATACCTACATAATAGTTGGGCATTGAGACGGACATGAGTTTGGCAATAAAGTGATCAAGGTATGACCAAGGATCTTGAACGTACTGCGAACTAAATAACAGAATTAACTCCTTGAGGTAACAACCAGTTTACTCACTTGAATCGTCACAGATCCCAAGCATCGCATTCTTTTGAACTGACCGCAAAGCCAAAATTCGTTTCCGTTTGTGTACGTTTTGTTTTTATAAAATTGATATCCATTATAAAGCAAGACAACTCCACCCTTTCTATTTATAAAATTAAGATTCATAATACCGATACACATTACTCAACTTCTGGTTAAAAAATAGTATAGTACATGATGTGATTGACATTTCATGACAAACAGGAAAATTTTGTTTTATAAAACCATGAAACAACTTGCAAAGAATTTCAACCAGTGTCAACAAATTCCATGATGTCACAAATAAAACTAGTTTTATAACCTCTTCGTATTCAACAGTACTTTACTAAATTATGAGCTGATCTGACCAACGGGAACAAAAAATTCCCGTTGGAAAGACTAGTCTAACCGTCAATCTGACCACTGGGAAAAACCCAAAAAAAATAGGTTATACCAGCTAATCGGTTTGTCGTGAATAACATTCATTATTATCCATTTCACAATCTTAATCTGTTACTTGATAAATGTTCTTTGTACTTAAAGCTTAAAAGTTTTGTAATATTCTAATAATCATGATGTCTTTTCCTAACGAAATAACTTCCGTTCATCTATAACTTTAACAATTTCACACCGAAAAGATCGATATAAAGGAAAACCGTATCACAAAATATTGCATGCGATACGTTTATCGGTTTAAAATCCTAACATTTCGCTATCAACCTCTCTGCTTCCATTCTCCTGAAGCGGTCACAAACACATAGCCTCACATTTCCGTTGCATCCAACGAATTCATTCATCAATCCTGATTTATAGTTGGACACGCTTTACAACAAACAAACTTCAACAAAACTGCTGCAAACGGTAATCAACCTTAATGTCAAGCAATAAAAACGAATGCGATGGTATGAAAAGAGTTTGCCGTATCATTGACAAAGAAATAAGAGCTTTAAAGGCATACCAACATGGTTTGATTTGCAGTGTTGGGGTGTTATTGCGGCCATTAATGCAGCGTATTCATATTGTAATAACTTGGAATCGTTTTTGATAATTCAGTTAGTAATGGACGCGGTGTTAGCCGGAGTATTGTCAACGAAGCGATTTACATAACCTTTTGTAATCGCTATCACAATGATCTGGTCATCCAATTTACATTACAGTAGATGTTAAAGTTTGAGTGCTGCTTCAGTTCATTTCTATGAGATCTTTAACGAACGATTAATACACTTAAAATAAGGAAGAAAAATTTTTAGGCTGGGGGTTCAGATTCGGGAGGAAACGCCCGGGTGACACCATTGTGTGGATCGCCCGGAGGACACAGTGGAGGTCTGCCCGGCTTGGGCGGAACACCGCCGTGTCCTGGTGCAGGCGATTGGCGGTGGCGATCTCTCGCGTCCGGCCCTGGTCCACGCCATGGTACGGAGCGAGAGGGCTTGGGAAGCCGTCACCTCCTTCTGCGAAGCAGTACTGCTCGCGAAGGAGGAGGCACAATGCGTTAGGCAGAGGCATAAATCGCGCCCTCATGCCCCTAGCCGCCGCAGCAGACACCCTGGGCGTCGGTATTCACAAGCCGATTCCCGGCTATCGTAGGCGCGGGCTTGTGGACGGCGAGCAATGGGCAGCTCGCCGTCCGATATGGACCAGGCCTGGGTCGACGGCTTGTTATGTTTCACGCGCGCCTCAAAGAGATGTCAGCACTAAATGACGGGGTCCGCTAAGGCCGCTGCCTGCCAGGGTTGCGGGAAAGTCCGAAAGGGTTACCGTGGCCCCTGGCACAGGTAACTGAAGGAACACGGGTGGGTTTTGAGTCAGTAAGAGTCTGACACGCCATCCTGCTCCGCCTAGAGCGGGAGAAGTTATTTGATGATGTCCAAGCCTCAAAAAAAAAAATGGGGTTCAGAATCATGTGCTGAATTCATGGTTTCAGTTTGCGCATCGATGTCCTGCCATCCTGTATATCCCTAATAATCTTGAATACCTTCAACAAAATCAAATAAAAAAATTATAAAGAAACCATAATATTTCAAATAAGTCTTCATAAAATCCCGCAACTTCTATTCGAAAGTCATAGAGCAAATCGACATCGGATATCATACATAATTCCGTGTACATCAGTTCAGAATCGTGGACGCGTGAATAAAAGATGTGGCGGTAATAAATATTGGCATTACAAGCCGAGGGGACAATCTGCATGTGCATTAGTATATAAAGTAGGTGTCGGCGGTGCAAGACTCATGTCGAGTTCGTGATAGTTTCGGAATGGCCCATAGTGTAGGGCGAAGCGAGAGCGGGAGACTAGGACGATACTTCGAGGTATTGGATTCAGGGTTGGTTTTGGACTGACGTTAGACAAAGCGGTATAAGTCATAAGAGTTAGGAGGTGGTTCGTGGCTTGTGGTAGTAAGGTATAGTTTATGGGAGAGTAATATTTATGTTAGTATTTAGACTGGCGGTAAATACTTATACAAAGCTTTAATATCTGAGAACCATATAATAGTTTTTTCATCTGACAGCTGCCAGATACACTTTAGTAACAATCAACTATATCATGCGCTTTATAATTTACCCAAAACTTTGCAGTTTGAGGTTTCATTTCGTAACCGCCTATCGCTCATAGCTTCCAGGAATACTTCTAAACCCATGTCACAATCGTGTAGTTTGAACGTGTCGCGAGAGAGATTGGTTTTAATATTAAAGGCTTATATCCGCCTTCGAGGTACTCGGATTGTTCTCTGGTGAACGGAATGCTCTACATGCACTTGATAAAGAGCGCCGTACAGAAGAGCCACTGAACGACATCTGAACAGAAGGGCCACTGAACGAGAACCGCACAGAAGGGCCACTGAACGACATCCGTACAGAAGGGTCGTTGAACGGGATCCTTACAGAAGGGCCACTGAATGAGATCAGTACAGAAGAGCCACTGAACGATACGTGATCAGATAACACGAAACAATACAACATAACATCACGCCTGTGTCCCAAACAGTGATGAGCAAAGGTGTTTAGTACAGCCAAGCCACATGTTACACATAATTATTTCAGTCCCATAATACGTGATGGCAACTCTTCTGCGACCAAACGTGCTAGGATCAAGACTCCAAACCGCTGCAAAGAATATCCTAATTGACAACACTTTGCTGAACCTTGGTAACTAACCGAAAACGTCACAACGCTCACGCTCTTGATATCGAACCCAAGAGGTCGAAGCACTCACGCTCTTGGTATTGAACCCAAGACGTCGCAGCACTCACGCTCTTGGTATTGAACCCAAGACGTCGCAACACTCACGCTCTTGGTATCGAACCCAAGACGTCACAGCACTCACGCTCTTGGTATTGAACTCAAGATGTCGCAGCACTCACGCTCTTGGTATGGAACTCAAGATGTCGCAGCACTCACGCTCTTGGTATGGAACTCAAGATGTCGCAGCACTCACGCTCTTGGTATTGAACCCAAGAAGTCACAACACTCACGCTCTTGCTTTCGAACCCAAGACGTCGCAACGCTCACGCTATTGCTTTCGAACCCAAGACGTCGCAATGCTCACGCTCTTGCTTTCGAACCCAAGACGTCGCAGCACTCACGCTCTTGGTATTGAACTCAAGACGTCGCAGCACTCACGCTCTTGGTATTGAACCCAAGACGTCGCAGCACTCACGCTCTTGGTATTGAACTCAAGATGTCGCAGCACTCACGCTCTTGGTATGGAACTCAAGATGTCGCAGCACTCACGCTCTTGGTATGGAACTCAAGACGTCGCAGCACTCACGCTCTTGGTATGGAACTCAAGATGTCGCAGCACTCACGCTCTTGGTATGGAACTCAAGATGTCGCAGCACTCACGCTCTTGGTATTGAACCCAAGAAGTCACAACACTCACGCTCTTGCTTTCGAACCCAAGACGTCGCAACGCTCACGCTATTGCTTTCGAACCCAAGACGTCGCAATGCTCACGCTCTTGCTTTCGAACCCAAGACGTCGCAGCACTCACGCTCTTGGTATTGAACTCAAGACGTCGCAGCACTCACGCTCTTGGTATTGAACCCAAGACGTCGCAGCACTCACGCTCTTGGTATTGAATCCAAGACGTCGCAGCACTCACGCTCTTGGTATCGATCCCAAGACGTCACAGCACTCACGCTCTTGGTATTGAACTCAAGATGTCGCAGCACTCACGCTCTTGGTATTGAACCCAAGAAGTCACAACACTCACGCTCTTGCTATCGAACCCAAGACGTCGCAACGCTCACGCTATTACTTTCGAACCCAAGACGTCGCAACGCTCACGCTCTTGCTTTCGAACCCAAGACGTCGCAGCACTCACGCTCTTGGTATTGAACCCAAGACGTCGCAGCACTCACGCTCTTAGTATTGAACTCAAGCTGTCGCAGCACTCACGCTCTTGGTATTGAACCCAAGACGTCGCAGCACTCACGCTCTTGGTATTGAACCCAAGACGTCGCGGCACTCACGCTCTTGGTATTGAACCCAAGACGTCGCAGCACTCACGCTCTTGGTATTGAACTCAAGATGTCGCAGCACTCACACTCTTGGTATTGAACCCAAGACGTCGCAGCAATCACTCTCTTGGTATCGAACCCAAGACGTCGCAGCACTCACGCTCTTGGTATTGAACTCAAGACGTCGCAGCACTCACGCTCTTGGTATTGAACCCAAGACGTCGCAGCACTCAGGCTCTTGGTATTGAACTCAAGCTGTCGCAGCACACACGCTCTTGCTATCGAACCCAAGACGTCGCAACGCTCACGCTATTGCTTTCGAACCCAAGACGTCGCAACGCTCACGCTATTGCTTTTGAACCCAAGACGTCGCAGCACTCACGCTCTTGGTATTGAACCCAAGACGTCGCAGCACTCACGCTCTTGGCATTGAACCCAAGACGTCGCAGCACTCAGGCTCTTGGTATTGAACTCAAGATGTCGCAGCACTCACGCTCTTGGTATTGAACCCAAGAAGTCACAACACTCACGCTCTTGCTATCGAACCCAAGACGTCGCAACGCTCACGCTATTGCTTTCGAACCCAAGACGTCGCAACGCTCACGCTCTTGCTTTCGAACCCAAGACGTCGCAGCACTCACGCTCTTGGTATTGAACCCAAGACGTCGCAGCACTCACGCTCTTGGTATTGAACCCAAGACGTCGCAACGCTCACGTTATTGCTTTCGAACCCAAGACGTCGCAACGCTCACGCTATTGCTTTTGAACCCAAGACGTCGCAGCACTCACGCTCTTGGTATTGAACCCAAGACGTCGCAGCACTCACGCTCTTGGTATTGAACTCAAGATGTCGCAGCACTTACGCTCTTGGTATGGAACTCAAGATGTCGCAGCACTCACGCTCTTGGTATTGAACCCAAGAAGTCACAACACTCACGCTCTTGCTATCGAACCCAAGACGTCGCAACGCTCACGCTATTGCTTTCGAACCCAAGACGTCGCAACGCTCACGCTATTGCTTTTGAACCCAAGACGTCGCAGCACTCACGCTCTTGGTATTGAACCCAAGACGTCGCAGCACTCACGCTCTTAGCATTGAACCCAAGACGTCGCAGCACTCAGGCTCTTGGTATTGAACTCAAGCTGTCGCAGCACTCACGCTCTTGGTATTGAACCCAAGACGTCGCAGCACTCACGCTCTTGGTATTGAACTCAAGATGTCGCAGCACTCACGCTCTTGGTATTGAACCCAAGACGTCGCAGCACTCACGCTCTTGGTATTGAACCCAAGACGTCGCAGCACTCACGCTCTTGGTATTGAACTCAAGCTGTCGCAGCACTCACGCTCTTGGTATTGAACCCAAGACGTCGCAGCACTTACGCTCTTGGTATTGAACTCAAGATGTCGCAGCACTCACGCTCTTGGTATTGAACCCAAGACGTCACAGCACTCACGCTCTTGGTATTGAACCCAAGACGTCGCAGCACTCACGCTCTTGGTATTGAACCCAAGATGTCGCAGCACTCACGCTCTTGGCATTGAACCCAAGACGTCGCAGCACTCAGGCTCTTGGTATTGAACTCAAGCTGTCGCAGCACTCACGCTCTTGGTATTGAACCCAAGACGTCGCAGCACTCACGCTCTTGGTATTTAACTCAAGATGTCGCAGCACTCACGCTCTTGGTATTGAACCCAAGACGTCGCAGCACTCACGCTCTTGGTATTGAACCCAAGACGTCGCAGCACTCACGCTCTTGATATTGAACTCAAGCTGTCGCAGCACTCACGCTCTTGGTATTGAACCCAAGACGTCGCAGCACTTACGCTCTTGGTATTGAACTCAAGATGTCGCAGCACTCACGCTCTTGGTATTGAACCCAAGACGTCACAGCACTCACGCTCTTGGTATTGAACTCAAGATGTCGCAGCACTCACGCTCTTGGTATTGAACCCAAGAAGTCACAACACTCACGCTCTTGCTATCGAACCCAAGACGTCGCAACGCTCACGCTATTGCTTTCGAACCCAAGACGTCGCAACGCTCACGCTCTTGCTTTCGAACCCAAGACGTTGCAGCACTCACGCTCTTGGTATTGAACCCAAGCCGTCGCAGCACTCACGCTCTTGGTATTGAACCCAAGATGTCGCAGCACTCACGCTCTTGGTATTGAACTCAAGCTGTCGCAGCACTCACGCTCTTGCTATCGAACCCAAGACGTCGCAACGCTCACGCTATTGCTTTCGAACCCAAGACGTCGCAACGCTCACGCTATTGCTTTTGAACCCAAGACGTCGCAGCACTCACGCTCTTGGTATTGAACCCAAGACGTCGCAGCACTCACGCTCTTGGTATTGAACCCAAGACGTCGCAGCACTCACGCTCTTGGTATTGAACTCAAGCTGTCGCAGCACCCACGCTCTTGGTATTGAACCCAAGACGTCGCAGCACTCACGCTCTTGGTATTGAACTCAAGATGTCGCAGCACTCACGCTCTTGGTATTGAACCCAAGACGTCGCAGCACTCACGCTCTTGGTATTGAACCCAAGACGTCGCAACACTCACGCTCTTGCTATCGAACCCAAGACGTCGCAACGCTCACGCTCTTGGTATCGAACCCAAGACGTCGCAACACACGCTAGCGACTAATAGACCAACGAGGCAATCAAAACAAATACGTTCGCACAATACAGTTTTCAATATTCGTCACGAGGTGCAAGGGCCGAAGGATTCTAAAAACACACGAACAAACAGACAACATAATAATAAATAAAAATAAATATAATAACTGTAGGCCCCTACAGATATTTGTCTCTTGTTTGGATAGAGCTCACACTTTCTAACGACGACGTTGAAATCACGCATTTCCTCTGCACCACTATGATAGTGGTCGTCCAAGCAACATTACCACAAAGTACCAATGGGTATCAGTATCATTACCCAGTAACCGGCTAGATAGAAAGAAAATATGAAAAAGCATAAAATTTAAAAAAAACAACTTCGCCAACTAAGCCCAGTTCATCAAAATGCCAGATAGGCGATGTAAATTCATGTTATTCAGTTGCTAACGGTTAGTCTGGAAGCATAGATGGGAAAAAGCCTCAACACGTTATGACGGAAACATAATATTATTAGGTGTGGAACTTCTCAATACTTTTTGTAAGTGAGTACATGGCCCTACTTAAGTTTAAAGCGTTTGTTGAATCAAGGGTGTTACGTACGCTTGTTACTCAAAGCCGGGGAGATACGCTGTTTTGTTTGAAGTCGAAAATAATGGATTTACTCCAAGGATTAAGACAGATTCCAAGTGAAATTAAATTGATGGGTTTACGCATCAATTTAGTTTATAACGTTCTTTCGTCACAATTCACGTAGGTACATTTTGTAAGCGCATTGATGACTGAAAGTTCACGTTGTCTGTAAATAACTTGTTTAAGTATGTAAAGAAGTTGTTTAGAGAATACGTGTACTTTCTACTGCAGAGCCAGTTTATTTGATTTTAAATCCTGCACAAACTTCCCAGCAGTTAAAATCCGGTATTTGTTTCCAGCGAATCTAATTTCATCACATGAGAAAGATAATTAGATAAGAAGTTACAACGAAACAGATACACTATTAATTATTCAAACACATTTGTGAGCAAGCTCTGAAGCGCCTGATTGTTCAAAGTGAGCAGCTCCTCGAATTATAACGTTTGAACACATACTAATAACAAATATACACATACAAAATACCCTGGCCAGGTTTCGATTCCTAGAAAGATTGCAACTAAGAGGTAAAAAATGGCTTAGTAATAAAAGTAATTAAAATGAGGATATGTCTAACGGCAGTTTATTAAACTTTTTCTGGAAACCCGGCTGTTATAGTTGTAACTTTAAACAAATTACACTTTTTTCTAAAGCTTCCCTATGTAATTAATTATCTATGAGCGAATAAAGCGAATAGAGCGTTGCAAAGGAAATGTTCAAAATGTGCATGATGTGCCATGAACCGTCACCAATGAAGTAGCTGTATCTTCGCTACCATTACCTTTTACTAGCACTTACTGACACTTGATTAGCATATCTGTTTACTGGGCGTATTGGAAGCTAGAATACTCAAATGTACCTACTTATAATAAAAAATCGCCAAAGGTTCCTCTTGAAAATCCAGTGTTCAACCATGCATCACTTCATTCAGCTACATGCGCCAGTCTCGTATAATCACCGCATATTGCCGTATTGACTGTACTACTGAACTTCGTTACCTCCCATATAAGTACCGTCCAGTAAATTTTACGTAATACCAATCGTCAGACGATATTTATAAAAGAGCACCACTAATGATTTTTCTCTCATTGAAAAAATGCACGAGATTTTTAAAATATACATTTTAATTCCGACTTTCCGTCCATGCATCAACATATCTATCACGGGCAGCCGGCGCGAATATCAAAGCTTCGCGGTTTCATCGACGGAAACCCCACCACCCTGCATCCCCTACTTCCACATAACCACAGTGAGTAGGACCCTCGTCTCGTCTTACATGACCGCAGCCGGAGCTGCATCAACACTGGTACCCGTATGTAACATTGCCCCACTTTTTAATTACATGCATCATACCGCCTGACTGCAATTTTAAAAAGGATTTCGAGGTTTTTTGCTTTAAACATTGTGTTCATTTATTTGTTTCATTTATATTTTAAAATGTTTTATGTTTTTGTTTAATGGATATATGTATTTGCAGAGGTTTTAAATTCGGAATTGAATTTGGTTTTCTGGGAACCGACGAAATAAGTTAAAACCTTTTTGTCAATTAATAGCTGTACCAGCGGCGGCTGTATTTTCTGAGACAAATATGCAAAAAAATGGTCCGTTTATCAAACTTTACTAGCGAAAATGATTTATCTATAATGATAGATAAATCATTGAGGATATGGATTGCAAGCATTATTAGTTATCCTGTTAACTTCACCAACTAAAACAATCCTTGGGATCAAGTGGGCACTTAAGTAGTTGAACTTCTCTGAATGATTTCTGGGCTGTTGAATGTAGCGATGTATTCTCTATTTAATCATTATAATGCCTTAGCCTCGTTTAAACACAACGTTACCCAGGTGATACGGTGACGCAATCGCTGTCGTCCCTGAGCTGTCAGTTTAAATAAACCGCTCGCACGGACGCCCATCATGGCCGCCGTTCGCGCCAACTATCTTGACGACAAATTGGCGCTTATTACAATTAAAAAAGGATGAGGTTTCAAATCAAAATACTGTTTGTTAGAAAATGCAGTGGTCTGTTTATTGTTGAATGAAATCCAATTACAGAAGTAAAACCTTATTTTGTTTTCTAAAACTCGTTATTATATAACGATTTGCTTTTGATTATAAGTTTTGATTTAAAAATTACGAGAAGGTTATCATCTACATTCAGTATAAAACTTAACAAACAAGATCATCATAAATATGAAAATGACATAAGCCCCATTTACACGGTGCAAGTTTATTGCCTGTGGCTCAGATTATATAATATATGATCTGAGGCCTGTGGCATACCGTAAAATTGAAGCAACCATAGACTGGCACCGTCTAAACAACACATACAATTTTTGCATGATATGGACAAGTAAGTTGCCGTTCAAAACAAATAAACGGGTAAAAAGTACGTGCAACAAAATCGCACTTACAACAAAATCGTTTTCAATTCTGGCATGAAACTTTTCGATCATTCAAACATGAGTGAACAAATTAAGTGAAAAAAAACTTAAGAAGACGTTCACAAGGACGTACAGAGTAGTCAGATAGGAAACGTCGACCTCATCTAGTTTTTAAAATATGATTGACGTGTGTAAAAGTGTTTGTACAAACCTACTTACAGAAATAAAATCATTTATCATTTAACTCTGTGGTAGGACGAGGCAAAAATTGCATGCAATAATTGCCTTTCGTGTAAACAAAAGTCCAGTGCAATTATTTAATGGCAAAACATGCATTCAATTATTGTATGCCATTTTATGGGAATCGCACGCGTTTAAACCCTTGCACCGTGTAAAAGGGGCTTTAAGGATATATGTATATATATATATATATATATATATATATATATATATATATATATATAATATATATATATATATATTATATATATATATATACATATACATGCCATAGATATATGCCTACTTTATTTTTATAGTCACTTAATAACGTTATTTTGTGCAGAAGAATGTACAGCGTTAGCGCGTTGTGCTAACACTCTGATATTGCCACAACGTGCACGTGACCCTTTTCACACGACCAAGCAAAAAGGATGCTCATAATTCCCACACATAAGATGCGAGTCTAGTATAATAAATAACATACATACTGGAATAAACAAACTGAATTGCTGAAATTCCCAAACGTCGTGTTTGGGAATTTCAACTATGGTAGAATAGGTAGACCGTTCCGACACTTAACACAAATGTTATACGCATGATGAAAGTAGAACTAAATTAAAGCCAAATACTTACATATAACTCACTATCTACCAATATAACTTTGTTCTACGGCTGACGTATTTCATGCAAAAAACAATGTCATATTACAGAAAATTAAAATGTTACTTTTGCTTAAATAGAAAACACTACAATATTCATTTAGATGTGATTCTTTTAGTGTAGACCAATCCCCATAATGATCCCCATAAGACAATCCCTTAGCCAGTCATATTCAATTTGTGTGCACAAATATTAGCTCGGGTCAGCGTGATAGATCAGGAGCGCTGAGGCGAGACAATGACGCGTCACGCTGTTGGCGTGGACTGATCGATGCCGAGTAGCTGACAGTCTCTTGTTGTCTGTTATACTAGGGACGATCTGCGACGTGATATTTGCTGTGTTAGGAAATTACTTGTTACCCACTTCTTATCCTTCAGTATGTTAAGATTGTAATTGCCATTGCAATCAAATTCTGTAATGAATTTCATAATAAACTTACATGAAGAGATTAGTCTTCTTTGTTCTCCTTCTCTTTTTCGTTTGGTAAAGGTTCCAGATTTTATCATCTCATCCATGTTAGTATTTCGCTATATTGGGCAAAATTCTTTTGTAGCTATAATAAAAGATAAATCTGCAGATCCACTGCGCTCAATGTTATTAAGGATGAAACTCCCAGTGTCCAGTTTCAACGGTCGCCAAATCTCCTACATAATCGGGTTGCTCGTCATATTCAATCAATTGGAGCAAATATTCGAAGGGTCACCGGGGTGATGGATCTGCGACGAGAATCGCGACTAGACCACTGACTCGCCGTGATTGATGCTGTGACCGCATTGTTGACATTATGATTTAAGGGTTAAAAGCATTAAGTTTAAAAAAAAAACACAAATACGATAAAAGAAATGTAATAAATACACAAAAACCTTTTGTCATAATATTGTCAGCGTAATAATCTCACCAAGATATTTTGAAAACTGAACAAATTATTAGCAAAGGATCAACGGCGTGAAGGATTCCACGAGTCACGGCAGTGTCTGCTAGCAAAGCGAGATTGATGTCGTAGTCGTAGTATATGAGCGATACGCTTTACGAAAAGATTGATAGGTACCTTTTTAACTCTAAACCAATTACAATTATATCATGATATCCCGTGAATATCATAATATCCTATGTATGTATCGTACCAACGCGGCATGAATCATTCGAGTCTCATTCGTGTCTTCTCTTCGTGTTGAATTTCTGGTGTAATCCACAAACTTGAAATTTCCACAATTGGACGCTGGATATTACATGAGGCATTGTCCCACATAGCGTGTCTTTCGTAACAGACTTAACGAACTGGTGCTTCGATGCTATTTTCTCTGAACCTCATTCCTTCAACGATGTTAGATATCGCACGAGATTCGATTCTGTTGCCGCTACGTTATGTCAAATTTTTATTGTATCTTTACTACACGGCCCAACGGTATTTGGTACACTTAGGAAATTCTCAATTAAGGCAATAACTATTTAAGAATTTATGTCGAAATGGTTAACCTTTACCGAATTTGAGTAATACATAGTAATATGAATCCACAAAGTTATAAACAGAACGCGACATATCTCTAGTACGATAAATCAAGCGTAAATGATGAATAGCCACACAAGAGACTTTTCTAGTCACTACGACATTGTCCCGCTGATGGCTACAGTGATCGACGACATCGACACTATGTTGGCACGTCACTATTTGGACATAAGGTTGGGTGACATTAGAAAAAGTAACGTTAGAATAATGTGTGAGTCAAGCAACGAATTTTGGCAGATACGGAAGCGTTGTCACGCTGGGGACTAACACTGATTAATGGTTTTTCTAATTTCTTACTCGGTCATTATATGGTTTCTTAAAGACGGGATATTGTTATGATGTTGGTTATATGTATAGCCAAAGTTAAATTCATGAGCAATGTAACTAAACGACTGCTAAACTATCATATTGGGCGATACTCATTGTCCAGTGTCTCGTGTACACTCAGGAATGGACGGCATGTCATGACGTCATTATATTTAAGACGTAAATTATGATTTCTAATACACCAACAAAGGCAAAAATATGCCCGCAGAGTAATAATTTGTGGTTTTGGAATACATGTCTACAATAAAATAAATATTTATTTATTTTATAGACAAACGTCTGAAAGCACGTTGCTGGATTAATTGTCTAACAAAATATCATGTTGGTGCTGTAGCAGATTTATTAAATTTCTTAAAATATTATACAAAAACCTACGAAGCAGAATCAGAAAATAATATTTATACGTGGGTCACACTGAAAGTTTTTAGAATAGGCCAGTAAGAAAAGCAACCAATGAAACATTTATTTAAATTTCGAATTAGTAACTCTTTGAGAATCTGTAGCTGATGTGCATTGAATTCATAAATGTCATTTGTTTTCACAAATTGGCGGCAATTTAAAAAGTGTCTGAAATAATAATAATAGTAGTTCTTTATTTCTCCTCACAATGACTTATTCTAGGTTTCCTTCTAGGTTTCACATTATTATAGGTATTTTATTTATTTTTATTAGCAATGCGTGGTGCCTGCCTGTATTACAAATCACCAGGTCCCCACCCCAGGGAAGAAAAGAACGTTTTACTTAAAAAATATGTTATTATAATCTAACGTTAAAGAGGAGATCTATGACTAAAAACTTAAACTATTATACTTTTGGGGGCAAAAGTTAAAAAGAAACTATGTAAGTATAAACAAAAAGTTAATCAGTGCGCCTGTATCTGTGTGTATGTGTGTGTCCATGAGAGTGTATAATGTTAGTGTGTAGTGTTGAGTGTCAGGTGTAATGTGCCGTTGTTTACGTGAGAGGGCTTTGGTGCAAGTTATAAACTTATATCGTATTAATTTAATTTGAATGAAGTAAGCTTTCTGTAAAATTAAAATCCAATTTTTTTTACCAGTCCGAAACCAAAGACTTACATTTGGTTTTTGGCAAGGGCTATAGCGTTAAGGCTCGATTTACCTTATTGTATAAATTTGAACCCTGTTAGCAGAAAAACCGATGTGCAAACTTAGTTTTGAATGACGATGAAGAACAGACTGTATGTTTGCGACGCTTGTTTCTGATTATTTCTGGTTCAAAAGTTGTTAGGGCATGTTATTTCATAACCGTTTTTAAGATGAAGAGCTGCCTCACAAATGGATTTGACTAGAGAAAATTTTCGTTCAATGATTTATTACGACTTTCGTTGCGGTTTTACTCAACAACAATGTTACGATAGACTTTCATGAATTCTATAATTATTAGAATTTCATGACAAAGCCCGATGCCGTGCCACTGTTTAAAACTGGTTTAATAAGTTTAAACGGGGGCGGAGCAAACTCACTGATGATTCGCCAGGAAGACGTTCATCTACAGCGACTACTGAAGATAACGTGAGTGCTGTGTGGCTAATGATAGAAACTGATAGAAGGAATATCAACAGATTCGGGCAGCTTTAAGCATTGGTATGAGTCAAGTACAAAAAGTCTTACATGAACATTTAGGCGTCAGAAAGCTTCCTACTAGATGGATACCTCATAATATGACGGAAGATCAAAGACGCCGTCGTTTGGATTGGTGCCGCTCAATGGTTGAAAGGTATGACGGAAGTAACTGGAATGCTGTATATGACATCGTTACAGGTGATGGATATATTGTTACGAACCCGAAACCAAAAGGCAGTCTACGCAATGGATGTTTCCATTCGAAGATTTGCCGACAAAAGTAAAGAAGGGCAGAAGTCAAGAGAAAAAGATGATTGCCTCATTTTTTGGACGGATGCGTCATTTCGAAACGATTGTCCTAGAAGATAAAAAGACTGTTACCGCAGATTGGTAGGTATGTCAGTAATTTTTTACCAATTGTCTTGGAAAATGTTAGACAGCAGCACCCAAGAAGCAGGATCCTCCTCCACCACGATATTAGTCTATCGAAAGCGTGGAGTTAATCAGTCATCCTCCTTACAGTCCTGACCTGGCACCTTGTGACTTTTATTTATTTCCAAAAATAAAAAATCAACTTAGAGAAATTGGTTTTATAAACCCTGAAGATGCCGTGGCTGCGTTTGAAAAAGGAATGGGAGAAAATTCCAAAAAAAAAGTGGGCCCACTGCTTCAGTCAATAGTTCCATCGCATGTGACGGTGCTTAGAAAGGAACGGAGACTACTTCGAGAAAAAATCAAAATATTATCAGGCTTCTACATCATACCGTTTTTTTATTTTCTAAAAACTTTCAGTGTGACCCCCGTATAGCTAATACTATCAACAACGAAAAAGAGAACGACGAAGAAGATGACAATATTGACCAAAAAACGTATCATCAACAAATCTTTCACAAGCACACGAAGATAAACGAAAACTAAGCAAATCCTTAGTATAACTGGATTTATTTTATATTCACCTAGCCACGTGCCCGGATTGCGAGCAGCCGGCTTTGAGCGCCGGAGCCGGCACCGAGCCGGCTGACACTCGGGGGACCGGCGACCACCCCCGGATTATCATGTTGACTGCGACGCCTGCTGTTTGATAATTTAATTAATTTTGATTGACTGTCGCCAAGTTTTAGCTTACTTTGGTGCCCAGAAGGACATTTTGGTTCTTTAGGTGTGGGAGCGACTAGCAGTGTCTTCTTCCTCTTTATTTACTTAGGTATCATAATTAGTATACTTGAGCCACTTCGAAACTTTTGCAAAAAGCTCTACAGTATTCTGTTCAACCCTACACCACCTCTTATCTTAAAGAACCTTTCAAGTCCCTTCATGAAACACATAATGGATATCTGAGATCATCGGAAAACTTAACACTAGAGATGCCGATGCATTCCACCAGTTTTTATGACAAGTCTTTTACAGTTCAAGCAGTAAGGTAATGGAATACCTTGCCCGTGTTGATAAGGCGTACTAAATCTTTGTCCACTTTTAAATTTCTGATTAAACACACTTCTTCTCTCCTTATCATCATTACATATGGTTTCGTTGCTCTTGTTTCATGTTTATTATTGTACATCATGTAGATTATTAAATGTTTTATGTATATATTTATTGTATACGTAAATGGTACACCACTGACTACCTGCAGTATTGTATCTCCTTTTCCGTTTTATCCATCGAAAGGTTGTTTGTGAAATATCAACCCGGTTCGTCGAATCGTCGAGCTCCTTAAATTCTGAGTTGAGCTGCACGATTGCTGACAATTGCGTGCACTGACTGGACAGGTGACTCAATCTGTGTGGTTCTTTCCTCAAAAGACCATTTCAGACACCGATCTACATAGCCTTCACATGATCTGACCAAGATTCTATCTGGACTTTAAAAGAGACTGTGACCTCTGAGTTTGTTTCGGCCTTTCTTCTCAGAGGTCAGATAGGAAACGCCGACCTCATCTAGTTTAAAAAAATATATGATTGACGTGTAAAGTGTTTGTAAAAACCTACATACAGAAATAAAATCGTTTATCATTTATAATTGTTTTTGCCGGAGATGTCTCCTGGTCTATTTTTAACTATATATTTTAACTATTTTCTTCTATATTATGTCTGACGCAAGTCACAAGTACAACCAAATATGTTCGCTACAAAGATGGCAATGCAAACAAGGAAGCAATAAATACACACCCACTTACTAGCACTTTCATTACAAAGGGTGGTTGCGTTTTACTCTGATTTGTAAACTATTTAGTTTGTTTGAAAAAAAAAACTCATTTTTGGTGCTTTTAATTTTTATACCATAACGAATTAATACTAAACACGTATAGTATACGTAGTGTAATATAATGCCCCTCTGTCGTATCAACTCTGTATATATACATATATTTTTCATTTGTAAATGCATTATGTATTTATTTAAGTATGCTAAGTAATTTTTATTATTTTTTATTACATTTAGGTATATTTATATTCTATTTTAAAACGCAAAACCAAATTCTTCTCTTCTTGTTCTCACACACTATTGTCTACATTTCTTTTTCATTTCTATTTCGCAGGTCTGCTAGAAGAAATTTCTTAAGAAATACTACCTACCTACCTAACCTTACCTTTACCTTTGTACTCAATACTAAAAAAATGTCGTATCTGTATCTGTTTTACTGTGTGTACTTAAATAATAAAATAAATAAATCCTAATTTTAAATAAACATGAGCAACTTGTTCATAAGAATATAAATCTTTTATTGTCATTTCGTTTTCCTTATTACTATATTAGGACTTACCGTAGGCTACCATATTTTTAATTTTGACACGCTGCTTTAGCATTCTTCCAAAAACACAAAATCAAAATAAAAATGCTTAATTTGAATTACTAGGGAAATGATGACTACCCCTGAACAGCTGTTACTTTGACAATGACATTTCTTTGTTTACATTTTTTATGTCGAATTCGATTTCTGGGTTTAGTGTCCGACGATAGCAAATTCACACCTGAATAAAAATGTTACTCATCTACTTCGCGATTCATGCTAATCAGCATCGAAGCCTTACAATTCATTTTTATAATACATCATCCAAAAGCCCATCAGTCAGTTTTCTGCACACGCTTACATTAGATATACCCCGCTAAGCGGGCTGGCGGGCTGGCGGGCAGGCGGGCAGGTGCGCTGGCGGGCAGGCGGGCAGGCGCGCTGGCGGACAGGCGGGCTGGCCGACAGGCGGGCTGGCGGGCTAGGGGGCAGGTGGGCAGGCGGACGAATTCCCGCCGCTCTCTGTTTGCTTTTACAATGGAAATTATTCCGGCAAGTGTAACAATGATGCGTCCCTGAGGACCACCCGTGATATCACTCTGGGGCATGCTGAGAGGCGGGAGTGGAACTGAGAGCGATTAAGGCGGTCGTAATTTTGATTCGCGAAATGTAACTTCACTCGCTATAAGCGCGGTGCAAATTAAAAGTTTTATCGCAGCTTCAGATATTTTAGATAGGTACCCATAAAACATGACAGAAATGAAGAATATGCCTAGATTAGTGTTAATGCTTAAGCTACTTTACTGGTTAAGCATTGATGACTAATAAGAAACTAAACGTCCTTATCCTTAGTAATTTTTTATTGAGTAACTATCTATGGACAGAGGTCCTTAAATGTATAAAGTCACTGATTTCAAATTACTTTCAGTTAGACCATACTCCACTACAATTTGATTTATTTATACAACCAAAACATACATTTATACTGTAAATAAATACACACACAAGTCCCACAGCACAAAGAACATTAACTTTATGTAAAGCAGCCCGCGCCCGCCAGTGTGAGCCCTCCCTTATATTTGACTTGCTGATACCAAGAACAGTTTAATGGGAACTTTACAATATCTGGCCTCGGGAGTGCCGTGCGGAGCGATCCGTGCATTAGTACCTCTTCGATCTGAGATAGTTGTCTTATTGGGAGTACGGGTAAAGTTGCGCAGCTCACGGTTATTGGGAGTGTGGCGTGCAAAGTTGCGCCACTTACGGGTTATGGCGCAGATAGCGCGTTAGGGTCGAAGTTGTGATGTTGGTAATTGAGAGTTGGGTAATCATTGGGCACAGAGGTGTTATGTAGATTGGTACTGCTTGATTAAGTACGTTCTCAGATATGATGACATTATGTTTTGAAAGTGATTAATATTAGACCTACGGCAATGAATGTTGACTGAACGAATTAATTTGCTGCCAAAGACAGGTTGCTTCCTGGACTATTGATTCAGTATTGGAGCAAAGAGTTGGATCTACGCAAGCACGTAACCTTGTTGTCGTCGTGCTTTTGACAGTGTATTGAATTATCATCTGAAAATGTATAATGAATGTTATTTTAGGGTAAATGAGTTGCTTGTGTGTGTATGTATGTAAATGACGTTGTTGTATAATTGTTGAGTAGGTAAACAGAGCCTACGCAGTACTAACAACTAGTGTTTATACTTACTTTGTGTGGTTACGCGGCTGGCAACACTGCCAACATTAATATGGCTGTTTTAGAGGCTGGTACTACAGGTGCACAATTTTATTACTGGTCACTTGCTGCTTTGCTATCTCAATCTTCAATATGAATCTCACGATATTTTATTTAAATGAAACATTTACTTCTATGTGTTTAAAGAAATTTATTCTCATAAAAAACTATAGTCACTTACATGATAAATGTGCAATAGTGCTTATTATTAGTATTTTCGTCGTTCGCAATTTTTTTTTTTTTTTGTTAAGCATATACTTCCATAGTGCATCCAGTAGTTCGTAGCTGCTATTAGAGTATTATTGATCTTTTTCGACTACATGTCGAGCTAGTTGAACTTTGAATACATTATAGGAGCTTACATTTTTTATGGTCGAATGTAGCTTATTTTAAATATCTGCGCCTGCATAGGTAAACATTGATTTGTCGAGCTTCGTTCTTGTTTTCGGTAGACCTAAAAAACTCGCTCCGCGTGAACTTTGCTGTGTTTGTTGTTTCAACCGCACAAAGGTTAAGTTAGTATGGAGAGATTTATTTAATATTTTTCGGACAGGCATGCATGTATGATAAATATAGTTAAAGGTAGTTGTTTGTTCTTATATTTTGTAAGTAGGTGTTAAAAATGATAATGAAAGAGTATCTTTATAATTTAATTTTGAATAATTTGAAGATCGGCTAGACTAGTTTTGGTGGCGTTACCCCAGATTTCGATTAGGCATAGCAGGTGTGGTTTTACAAGGGAGTTATACAGAGTTAATATGACAGAAAGGCATTAAATTACACTACGTATACTATACGTGTTTAGTATTAATTCGGTACGGTATGAAAATAAAAAGCACCAAAAATGAGATTATTTTTCTTTCAAACAAATTAAATTGCTTACAAATCAGAGTAAAACGCAACCACCCTTTGTAATGAAAGTGCAAGTGTGTGTGTGTGTGCATTGCCATCTTTTTAGCGAAAATATTTGGTTGTACTTGTGACTTGCGTCAGAGCGGCAACAACGCATCGTAGGTTATACTCAGATTTATCGTTTTAAGGTGCATGACCTATGTAAATAGAAAGAAACAACGTGTTCAAACGGGGCAAAAATTTAAAAAAATCATTTGCGACTAAACTACTGCTCCTATTTAATTGAATTTTGGTACAGAGCTTGAAAATTGTATCTAGTACAGGCAGTTTAAAGAAAAGCCCCTCTGTCGTATCAACTCTGTATAAAGGAGTAGCGGACCCGACGCGGCATGCACCGGACGATGCGTCGAAGTGATCCAATAAGTGATAACAATTTTGTTATGATGTGTTCAATCTATGATGTGTCAAATAATATTGCCAGTGAGCGTAGTCAGTGGACGTGCCTACTGATTTGCTTTAATATATACTTAATACGATCGTTTCGACTTAGAACTTATTTACCATACAAATACAGTTGATTTTTTCAAAGTGCTGAGAAAGTGTACGCAACTAATCACCGACACATAAGTGCGAAAAAGATAGTTCGCGGCATACGTAGCAGTGCTGTTATTATAAAGGTGTGCGCAGTGCATAAGCGGAGCGATAAGCGGGTTTGCTTGTTTGTTGACACTTTCTTTTCAAAATTGTTAAAAACAACATGAAGGGTTTCCGCTCGCCTACTAAAAATCCTACTACGACGAAAACCACATTTTCGGGAGAAACCAGTACTTCCCAGCCTGATTTGTCAAAAATGAACGAGCTATACTCAGAAAATGTAACTTGCCGTAAGAGAAAATCGCCTGACAGCGACTTTGAAAGTCAGTTCACTGAATTAAAAAAAGGATTGTTGGGATACTACAGGATTCTTGTACAAAGCAGAACCAAAATATAGAAACAATATGTCATAATATTTCTTCCATTAACCAAACATTACAAGACATGAAGATTACAACCGAAGAGCTGATAGCAGAAAACAAAAGTCTCAAAACGCAAGTTAGTACACTATTGGAAACCGTTAAAGAAAACAAAGAAAAAATAATATCCCTCCGAACTGACGTCCAGCAGTTACAATCTGTTTCTTCAGCACCAGCAAGTCCACAGGCAACACCACAGACTATTTATGAAGATCTCTTTGAATAATTTCAAGACCGAACTGAACGTAGTAAGAACATTATTATCGTAGGTGTTCCTGTGAGACATTATAAGTAATAGCGAAGAGAAACGTCAGACAGAAGGGAATGAAGCAGCAAGAATTATAAACAGTATATACCCGGATTGTCCTGGAGCAGTAAAAGTGTTATAAGTCGGAAAATATGATGGCAAGAAAATACGACCACTAAAATTATCTTTTTCATCCCAGGAAATTGCAAAGACTATATTGCGAAATAAAGCTAACCTGAAAGTAGATGGTGTGCGAATTTACTCTGATCAGACTCCTCAACAACAAAAGTTCATGAGAAACCTTAGAGAAGAATTACAACAGAGGAAAGATAACGGAGAAAAGGATTTAGTAATAAAATTTTCAAAGGGAACACCAAAGATAGTATTTAATAAACAGTCAAAAAACGTGAATTGGGAAAACATGTAACAAAGCAAAACTCAATTACATACGAATTAACAAATAACAGACTACGGAAATATCACAACTAAAACGAAATCAATACGCTTCTTTTACGCAAAAGTTCGCAGTGTTGTTGCGCCAGGTTGCAAACTGTATGAAATACAGTGTATCATACAAACGTTTTAGTGCACTATACATGTAATATTACTGGTTGAAACCTGGATAAAGGATAAAAATGAAGCCTTAAGGCAACAATTACCAAACTATACATACTATTACAACTATAGAACGTCTTCAAGGGGCGGTGGAATGTCAATATAATATGTGCATAACGAACTTAAGCATGAACAATATTGAAGGGCATTGCGAAGACAACGATCACTTTTTTATGGATACACCTGGACAATTTGGACTTTAGATATGGACTTTAGATATTGGAGTGGCCTATAAGCAGCCTGCAGCAAACGTACAAAGGTTTCTTGAAACATAATATACAAATCACTTAATCAAAAGGAAGAGAATTATAATTTTTGAAGATTTTAACTCGAATCTACTAAGTAAAGAAAAATCTATTAAAAAATATAAGACAGTTCTAAAAGAAAACGGGCTTAGAATACTAAATAAAGTTGATAAAACGTACTGCACCCGCATTACTAAAACTAATAAGTCAATATTAGATCATGTATGTACAACTCTAAAAGATAATTACTTCTCATATGGCTTTAGTGGAAAGCTCCATGTCAGATCACAAACAAATTTATTTCGAGGTAAACAGAATCACACCGGAAAGACCCAAAAAAGTAACATACGAAGCTATTAATTATGATAATCTATATGAAACTATAAAAGATCATAATTTATCTGGCATACACAATAATTTCACAACGTTAGAAAAATACTTATTGGATGCTATTTCTAAAAATAAAACAAAAAAGACCAAAATACTAAACATGCCAAGACAAGACTGGATCAACAATCACCTTTTAATATCCATAAACAAAAAAAATATTCTGTGGCATAAATTGAAATATTCCTCACCTGAAGACAAAGAGGTAGAAGACGAGTTCCTACAGCAAAATAATAATGTGTATAAAGAAATTCAATCAACAAAGAATCAATCTATTACCTTTAAAGATTGAAAAAAAAATTCGCTTAAAATGTGGCAACAAGATAGCCTACTTACATAAATATATAAAATACAAATATTTACCGAAAAATAAAAAACACAAAATGATAAAAAAAAAATCGCTTATATTCTGCACTGTGTCGTTGGCCTTAGTAAACATGCAACGTCTATTAAATTGCACCCTACCCTCATTACCAAAAACTATTGTGGTGTTTCTGGTGTAAGCTACCTTCTTCTGATTTACAGTATAAATAATTTGTACTTGTGCGATGGTTGTTTTTGATTTTATCTGCGCTTGCGGGCAGATAGCATTGTCATAAACCTATTCATGTCTTCTCTATAACTGAATCTTGTAATTCTTTTGAGAAATAAATATCTTTAACCAGAAGTGATCCAATAAGTGATGACAATTTTGGTATGATGTGTTTAATCTGTGCCTTCCACGTCAGGGCGCCATCCATTCGAAGGCCAATATACTTTTCGCAGTTTTTCTTTTGCAGGGGTAGATTATTTACCGTACGGTCTCCAGTGAGGCAGCCAGTCTCCTTGCCGGATTACCGCCATGTGATCTGGGGGCAAAAGTCCTCGCGCACATATGGGAGTGGCGCGAGGAGGCAAAACCGGTGCGTAACTGCGCTGCCGCGAGAAATCACGGCACAGCGGACAGAGCTCCGGCGGGACCTCAGGGCGACATGGAGAGTGCGACTGTCGCAACCCAGCGCTGGCCCGCCACAATTGCGGCGATAAGTCCCCTCTTTGAGGAGTGGCTAGAGAGGCGCCACGGCGTCCTCACCTTCCGCCTGACGCTGGTCCTCACCGGACACGGTTGTTTCGGGAGGTTCCTGTTCCGGATAAGGCGGGAGGAAACGCCCGGATGTCACCATTGTGTGGATCGCCCGGAGGACACGGTGGAGGTCTCCCCGGCTTGGGCGGAGCACCGCCGTGTCCTCGTGGAGGCGATTGGCGGTGGCGATCTCTCGCGTCCGGCCCTGGTCCTAGCCATGGTACGGAGCGAGAGGGCTTGGGAAGCCGTCACCTCCTTTTGTGAAGCAGTAATGTTCGCGAAGAAGGAGGCGGAACGCGTGAGGGAGAGGCAAAATTCGCGCCCTCACGCCCCTAGCCGCCGCAGGAGACGCCCTGGGCATCGGGAATTGCAAGCTGATTCCCGGCCACCGAAGGCGCGGGTTTGTGAACGGCGAGCAATGGGCAGCTCGCCGTTCGATAAGGACCAGGCCCGGGTCGATGGCGCGTTGTGATCCACACGCGCCTCAAAGAGATGTCAGCATCAATGACGGGGTCTGCTAGGACCGATGCCTGCCAGGGTTGCGGGAAAGTCCGAGAGGGTTACCGTGGCCCCTGGCACAGGCAACTGAAGGAACACGGGTGGGTTTTAGTCAGTAAGAGTCTGACACGCCCTCCCGCACTGCCCAGAGCGGGAGAAGTTACTTGATGATTTCCCACACACAAAAGAAAAAGGGGTACATTATTTATTTGTAATGGTTGATGGGGTGGGATATTTTTGTTTTTAGCTTTAAAAGTGACGTAGCACGTTTTCAAGGTATTAATTGTTAAGAGATTATATTGGAACGAGGAGAAAAGCTTGTTGAGGTCTTCCTGGGTTTTTGTAATTAAGTCGTGTATAGATGAGCCGAAGTAAAAAAGACATCTATCATCCGCATAAAGAGCAACATGACCATGTAGGTCTAATTCGTGTATATTATTAATATAAATTGCGAAAAGTAACGGGGGCCCACATTGGATTGGTAATTGTTGACTTTGAGCGTTTCCTCATTATACCACTTGGTATCTGTTTGTTAGATATTATCTAAAGTGGCGGACTTTTGATATTGATGCTTTCTAATTTTTTGATTAGTAATTTGTGACTGAGTGCGTCAAAAGCTTTTTTTAAATCATTATAATTATACTCCGAGCACAATTTTTTTTAAATCTATATTTGGTTTTATTTTGGTGACTAGGTCTATGGTAGCTGCAAGGGTGTTGCTTCTAGGTCGGAAACCGTACTGACGTTCGAAAAAGAAGTTAATACCATTGAGGTATTTTTCTAAACGTTTATGTAGAACTTTTTCAAGGATCTTGAAAGATACAGGGAGTACTGAGATTGGTCTGTAGTTTCCGGGGTCAGTTTTAGAGCCTGATTTATAAATTAGAGTTACTTTTACTATTTTCAGGGTGATGGGGAACTTGCCATTTAGTTATAATTTGTTAAAGCATGTGGTTACGTTATTGACAATAAGGTGTTTAATACTCTTAATGGTTTTGGTGTTCATCATACCATCTAAGCCTGCACTGGAGTATGAGTCAAGATTATTGATTATTTCGATTATTTCGGCGTTAGTACATGGTTCAAGAGTGGATAGTTTGGAGGTAACTAAGGAATGGGGAAGGGCTTGGTTATCATGAAAATGCTTGGACATATCAGTGGCTAGGGTGGAGCCTATGGTGGAGAAGTAACGGTTGAATTCTTCACAGATGTCTCTTAAGTCATTTATTTGTTTGGATCTTACTATACGCTTCGGGGGGATACTGGTTTGTTTAATTTTGTGGTTGGCCAGGTGATTTGCCAAGTTCCACATCTTTTCGGCTTCCTGACACATTGAGTGAGTCGATTATAGTAAAAGGTAACTGTCCTTTGTGTCTCGAATTAGTCGTGTTACGTTGTCCTTGATAGTTTTTTTTTTTTTTTGTATTATTTCATTTTCCGGTTGTTGTTTTAGTTCTGTCCATATTATTATGTAGTTTCTTCGATTAATGCCATGAATTATGTCTTGGTTTATCCAATCATTCTGGGGTGGGTTTAGTAACTTTGTTTCGGTTACTTTGCAGTCGTTAATATGGTTTTTTAGGGCATTTTCTAGTTCTATATATTCCGCACTCGTTTCATAAGGTCTACTTTTTCAAGCGAGGCACACAATTTGATGTTGTCGATGGCTTCGTATTTAGAATTTGTTTTTCCAGGAGGTTTTATTTTTTTTAGCTCAACATAAATCTGTTTGTGGTCCGACATAGAAGATTCGATGACTGCCATATGGAAATGATCGTTTTTTAGATTGGTACTAACGTGATCTATGATAGATTTCCGTGTGGCTGAGTCTCGTGTACAGTATTTTTTTCCAATTTTCTTGAGTATTTTGTGTCCGGCTTCGTTCATTAGCTCTTTGTATAAGATAAGATAAGATATTTTTATTTGCATAAAACATGGTATACAAGGTGGTAAAAAAAAAAGAAAACATTAGATCGGACATGTTTTGCTTAATACTAAAGCATGCAAACTTGAGTGGCGCGCGGAGGCACTACGCCGGGGGGAAACCCCGCTTCCGCGGCAAATCGCGGCGGAGCGGACGAACCTCCGGCGCGATCTCATGGCGGCATGGAAGGAGCGACTGTCGCAACCCAGCGCAGGGCACGCCACGATAGCGGCGGTAAGACCCCTCTTTGAGGAGTGGCTAGAGAGGCGTCACGGCGTCCTCACCTACCGCCTGACGCAGGTCCTCACCGGACACGGATGTTTCGGGAGGTTCCTGCACATCATCAGGCGGGAGGAAACGCCCGGGTGTCACCACTGCGATGATCGCCCCGAGGACACGGTGGAGCATACGGTGGGGGCCTGCCCTGCATGGGCGGAGCACCGCCGTGTCCTCGTAGAGGCGATCGGCAGCGGCGGCGACCTCTCACGCCCGGCCCTGGTTCAAGCCATGGTCCGGGGCGAGGGGGAGTGGGAGGCGGTCGCCTCTTTCTGCGAAGCAGTCATGCTAGCCAAGGAGGTGGCGGGACGGGAGAGGGAGAGAGTCTCCCGTCCAAGCCGCCGCGGTGGACGCTCCGGGCGTCGGGAGCCGCGTGACGACTCCCGGCCACCGTAGGCGCGGGCCTGCAGGCGGTGAGTAATGGGTAGCTCACCGTCCGATCAGGACCAGGCCCGTGCTGGACGGCGCGTACGTGTTCCACGCGCGCCTCAAAGAGATGTCAGCATCATAGAGGGGGCCCAAGCCTGCCGGGAAAGCGGGATCATCCAAAAGGGGTACCGCTGACCCGGAACATAAAGGGCCAAGGAAGGAACACGGGTGGGTTTTAGTCAGTAAGAGTCTGACACTCCCTTCCGCTCCACCCAGAGCGGGAGGAGTCATTTGATGATTTCCCATGCTCAAAAAAAAAAAAAAAAGCATGCAAACTTACTTACTAAAGATTCATATTAAAAAAATCATTAATGCTATAGAAATTATTATTATTGAGCCATTTATATAATTGGATTTTAAATAATTTACAATTTAATGTTTTAAACATTTTTGGTAATTTATTATAGAGACGTACACACATAGCCAGAGAGTTTTTGTTGAATTTCGCTGATCGAGGCAGCACATCTAGCACAAGTCTGTATTGGTCACGTCGACTTCGAGAGCTTACTTCCTCTGCTGTTTTAAACAGTTCCTTGTGTTTTTGAACGAACATGCATGCTTCATATACATATAATGAAGGTAGCGGTAGCAAACCAAGCTCTTTAAATATTGGTTGACATGATTCGTCAGATGGAATCTCGTATATAGCTCGTAAACATTTCTTTTGGGCGACAAATGCTCTATTGTGGTCAGTACTATTTCCCCACATCATTAGTCCATACCGTAGTGACGACTCAACATATGCGCGATATGACATCACAGCCGTTTTTATATTAGTGAATTTTTTTATTTGTCTCAAAGCATAGACAAATTTATTTATTTTATTATATACAGTATCGACCTGTGCTTTCCAGTCGAAATGTTCGTCAATTACTACTCCTAAAAACTTAGTTTGTGCCGCTTGTTTAATTTTAGGAATGTCCATTTTAAAATTAAATGTATTATTATAAGATTGATTAAATTGTATATATATTGATTTGTTAAGATTAATAGATAAATTATTATTATTTAACCAGTTTATTAGATTGTCTATTGTTTTATTTATGTCCGCTTCATGATCCGTAATTGATTTATATTTTTTATCGGTAGTCACGATTATGGAAATGTCATCGGCAAAAAGAAAGCATTTATGATTGGTTACATTAACAATGTCGTTTATGTAGAGTAGAAATAAGATTGGGCCCAATATGCTACCCTGGGGGACGCCGCGTTTTATACTTATATAATCAGACAAATATTCTGTCATGTCCCAACTTTCATTAAGTTTAGTGATAGTGACTCTCTGTTGTCTGTTAGTTAAATACGACGATATCCACTGAAGTGGCAGTCCTCTAATACCGGTAGTCTCTAGTTTTTGTAATAATATTTCATGTGTAACCACATCAAATGCCTTTGACAGATCAAATCGTTTAGTAGTTCTATCTATTGTTAGTAGGTCGATGTTAAAATCTCCGAAAATTATTGCTCTGCTTCTTTGTTTCAGTTGAGAGGAATAGGTTTCAAGAAAGTTCTTTGCGATTAATTTGCAATCTATGTATGGTATCTATCTAATACAACAAATAAGGAAAACTCAGGTCAAAGTTTTAATGCATAATATTGCGGCTGAAATACACCGGCACTCTTAGGAAGCCGGACGGTGACTATAAATTGAGAACTCAAAAAAAAAATGCTGCTTTAATAAAAAGGAAGATTATTTGTCGTAAGTATTTAATTCTAGCCACTGCCTACTTTCTAAAGCTATACATATCAATACTACCAGGACCTAGGACCAAAAACTCAAAACCGAACATCTAAACGTAATTATAACGTTCCATATGCTAGCCTCCTCATTCCTCCATATTGACGGAAGCCCTGCAATAAAAAACGCTGGCCCGCCAATATTAATGAGGCGATGGAACGATCCCGCCGCAATCAAACCCGGATTACACCGCGCTGACAAAAGGGCTCACTCTTGTTCAACTCAACTTGCATTGTGACTGCACTCACGACCATCTACATTGATTCTAGTTACCTACCAGAGTTATGGATATCGCTATTATTATAACCATATACTATTATACATATTATACACTAATATTATATATTATTAGAATAAAAGATATAGGCTTAAAGGTCGCGGATAAAAGGACCAATAATATCCTCTTCCCAGACAAGTGTAGCTTGTGATCTCTGTAATAATTTCACGCATTTCGTAATAGACGATTCAAGTCCTACTTCCAAGAATAATTTTGTACAAAATATGTATTTTCATGCTTGCTTAGTCGGTTACACGAAACAATTTTCCCGTGCAGAAAATTAATCAAAAAACCACCTTCCAATCTTTGACTACGCCATACAAGCCCGCGAATTTTATGCTTCTTAGGCAGATAGGCAGTGCAGACCTTGCCCAAAATAACTATGCGCGCAAGGACAATGGTGCGCGACAACAATGACAGCTCGGAGCGCGCACTCGCTCGTGTATACAATGCCTTAGCCGTAGTGCACCGGGCCCGCACGCGGTACCATTTTCAGTTGGTATGCATTGCGGAAGTAAATGTGTGTTCTTAGGTTAAATAGAATTCTAATTTAAGAGCAAAACAGGTATCAGCAGACTATTTGTTTCTTCAGGTACTTAAGTTTTACTAATTCTAAGATCCGTGTTTGAATAAAGTTTGTTAATAACAACTACCAGCCTGTTACTGCTCCACTGCCAGGCAAGCCCTTCTCTCACACAGAGAAGGCACGAGCACCGGTAGCACAACTGAGGGTATATATAATTATTATTGCCAGAAAATATGCGCTTTGTAGTGAAAGCTACAGCATAGTGTAGCTATTTAGCATGCATCGCGTGTTTACGAAATTAAGTTTACATTAAAACAAGACTAGCCCATCAACATCATTGTCCTCAACATTGCACCGCCCGCTTCTGTTCGCCACAATACGTTGGTCACGTCCAAGTGCACCGACCCCAAATGAAAGCTAAGGCCCAGTACTTTAGTCTTACTGCCCGATCACAACTTTGAACTACTGTATTCGGCCTTGTTCATCATCATCATCATCATCAGCCTACAATATTCCCACTGCTGGGACACAGGCCTCCCCTCTGTGACAGGGAGAGGGCCATAATCCACCACGCAGGCTCAGTGCGGGTAAGTATATGTCACATGTCACCTAATTTTTGGTTCTAGGACATGCCAGATTCCTTACGATGTTTTCCTTCACCGTTTTGAGAGCAGTGGTGATGAAATAGTTTACACAAAGTGAAGCGCCTGTCTGGATTCGAACCTACGACCTCGTGAGAACCTACGAACTCGTAAGTCGCGGCCATTTTCACTGGGCCACTACTACTTTCTTCGGCCATGTTGCCATCTGGAAACTAATTAGAACACACACAGTGACCGACATTCCATTTAGGAATTATCAAAATACTATCCTAGCAAAAACTCGACTGATAATTTTGAACTAAAAGACAGTACTTAGGTACATTTGTACAATTCACAAAATTTACCAGCAATATAGTTTTACCAGCATTCTCCCTCAGGGAATAAGTAGAGTTCCAAGTGGCAAGCCATGAGATACTAAACGATGTTGTGTACATGAATTAACTTAACCGTGCAGTTTACAAACGTACGAGTTCTATTAGAAAACATATTTATTTATTTAAAAATCCAAGCACAGAAATGTACAGAGGCGGACTTAATTATTTCTACTAATACCTACTTGCAATACCTACTTAATCTACATGAGTTTCAGTCAATTTAAAAACTTGACATTTTATTTTCCCGTACAGTCCGGAGTGTAGACTAATTCGATGCCGATGAAATCAACATCAGTATTTGCCCTCTCGGCGACGGGGGTGCATTGCTCCTCAAATATACAAGCTATTTTCCAGCCGCGTGTAGTCCAACGCGCCACGTCCGCACCACACGACACTGTCCACCCCCTTGCTGTTATTCTGTCTCGTTTGATATTCAGAGTCGGATGACTGAGTAAACGACACTTTGTGTTGCCTTAACATCCCATAATATAATATTATTTGCTTTTACTTAGGTACGATTACCATATTATTTATGTTTATTGTAAACATGTTGTATTTAAATTTGAATAAATAAATAAGCAAACAATTCTACCTTGTTAGTTCTGCGTATTTATTTGTTGAATTAAATAAACGCGTCGAATTTGTGCCGAGTTTTTCATCATTGAGTATATCTGTAGGACATTCACAGTCGAAGAAGAATGGCAGGACTTCATGTAATGTGGTGTCGTACATTCGTAAAAATAATTTCAAAAGATCGATCTCGGTCATATTAAGCTAAAAGGTAATCATAGATTTTTTTTTATTTACTTCAAAAAGTAATGCGCCCGACTGGGTTTGAACCTACGATCTATAATTCGGTTTACAGAAATAAAATCATTTATCTTCCATGTGGTGCGACGTCGTTGTACGATATGTCTGGCAACATTGAAAAAGGCCGGGAGGCAAGATATCTAGCGAAGTCATTCTACACCCCCCGACGTTGCCCAACTTCGCTCGACATCTCTTGAGACACGTGTCGCGGGACTACGACTAGTAAATACGAGGCTTTATCACTAACAGTACTATAGTGTATTCACGGAGACGAGTTAGTAGAGCGCTATCTCGCTCACACAATTTTTTAACTGCGATTGGTCAGTGATAAACGCTAAGGCGGTGTACACAGTACGAGTACTTTTTAGTCTGCTCATACTTCCCGTACTGTGCAGACGTGCTCTTACTTGTGACTGTATGCTCAACTTGTGAACCGGCTGGTGTATTTGATTTTATGATTGATTGCTTTCTTGACGACTTGGCGGCTTGTGAAAAGGACTTTTCATTGTGAACTGAAATAGTGCGATAATGGCTGAAAAATCATAGACAGCGATACGACGCTTGCATTATAGACGAAGTGGCAAAATCACAAAACAAAACTGAAAATGGATGCCATGGACAGAAATGTGGAAGCAATGACTGAAAGATTCATAATAAATGTAGGAAACGACGACAGTAGTGATAGTACGGAGAGTGAAGATGATGATGATGATATGTTATAAACTTGTATAGGTAGATATTATTAATATAATAAAGAAAATTTAATCATTAACTCTCGATTTTATTTCTTTCCTTCATATCCATCAGATATATAGAAAAGTAGGTACCCATAAAAAAAATCTATCAAATAAATGTCTCTCAATTTATACGACAGACGAGGCCGCAGGAATAAACTAAGCGAACTTTTAAGAAGCGCAGTTTGAACGCAAATTTGCATTTCTAAGGTATTGTTAACGCCCACTGACCCTAAAAAAGTTTTTTTTGTCTTTGTCATTTGTGTGATAATGTGCGATAGAAAAGGCGCTATACTAACTCGTCTCCGTGAATACACTATAGTCAATGGGCTTATTGACAGCAGTGATGTTATTTACAAAGATTTGCAACATTACAAATATACATAATTTTATTATAGATAGGTAGATTCATTTATTTGCACGAAATCTGGTAATTTAAAGATATTTTAACACACAATAGTTCTTCATATTCCGCCTACTAAATTCGGCATACAAATTTTGTGACATTATTAATGATTCTAATATAATCAATTTACACAAAATAATTAAATACCAATTAAAAAAAATACAAATGTCAAAATAATTAAATTACCAATTGTCTAAACAAGTTTCAATGACAACCATAGCTAAAAATAAAAATGTCAAAGGAGACGTTCAGTAAATGTATGGGGCTTGGTACTAAAATAATTGAAACAGCCTTCTGAGCTATATAGGCTGAAAGAGGGTAATTATTGTGATTTTTTTTTTTACAGTTGCCCGTTTTTTTTAAAACAAGTGTTCAAAAATAAAATCCTGGCATCACTAACTACAAACATTATTTATATTTTAGGGCTGGCAGCCCTGTGGCAAATGTCAACAATGTCAATGTCATTGTCACTTGTCAGTGAGGAGCAGCTCGGTCCAAACCGTTAGACGGCTTACCGACATATTTTATTAAGTACATTAATACATTTTTTGATGTATTTCTCTACATAAATACATATAAAAACTCTCAGTATACTAAAAAGTACTCTGTGATAAAATCACTCCGCCCCGCGAACTTTACCAGTGCAGTGGAGGTGTTATTTCAACGTAATCAACGTCATTCTGACATTTACAGATTTTTGACTTCCTATCGACACGTTTTGATATTGCGTTGTCATGATATTCAATATTTTTTGTCTCAATTTCTGGGAGCTGCAGCTAAAATTAAATAATAAAATGCCAAAGTATTTAAAAAACCAAAACTTTAGCCACATTTAAAATAATTATATTGCATAGAAATGAATAAATAAAGGCTATGTGCGTTTTGTTCGTACTGAAACATTTTTCACTTTTTCACAAAAACGCGCGCCTGAAAAAATCATATTCAACTATAATCGAGTAGCTTAATAAATAAGCTTTCTAAAAAGGTATATCACATTAGCGTTTAAAAATCTTCGGAATATTGTACCAATTTTGTCCTCTCCTTTAATTTTCATGTCATGCAACTTTCCCATTTGTCCTATGATTCATAAATTCATTAATAGTATAAAAACAATTCTCGATAAGCCATGCTCTGAGATGCTTTTGAAATAAGCTGGTTCAAAGTTCTCTAATAACCTTCGGTATGCTATTATATATCTTTATTGCCACTCGACTAGCATTTTTATGGCAGTACGCTGTTCTACATCTTGGCATTGCCAATTTTGTTGGATCAAAAGTCAAGCAATAACGGCAGATGTCTACTGTGCCGAACTCCGAACAATGATAGCAAAACTAGCAGTGAAACAGCCCCGACTCATGAATCGATCTTCACCATTTTTGCTCCATGATAACGCGAGACCTCATACAGCACGAAAACCGTTTTAACTCTACAGGAACTGCAATTAGAAACCATTCGTCACCCTCCGTATTCGCCAGACCTTGCTCCAACGGACTACCATTTTTTTCGTGATTTGGACAATTTTCTACGTGATAAAAAGTGTTCTTCTCAGGAGGCAGTACAAAATGCTTTCACACAGTTTGTCGAATCTAGATCACGAGAGTTCTATCGCAAAGGCATAAATGACCTTCCTATTAGATGGCAGCAATAATGGTAATTATTTTGATTAAAATAATAAATATGTTAAATTAAAAAAAAAACGAATTTTAAATTTTTCAGTACAAATCGGCAATTTCATACTTTAACCCCAAATATTAATATTACTGTTATTAAAGATAAGCTTCATAAATTAGTTATCTATCAGATTTGATGGAACAGAACTGAGCATCACAGCAGTAAAAAAAAACGAGAGCAAATATCTTAATAGTTTAAACGATTAAACCGGTGCCACCAGAATCCTGTTAATGAATATGTTATAGTAATAGAAATGCCATAATATTATGGTGAACATGGTAACTCCACTGCTACCGTCCTATATTCTGCGTTGAAAATGTTGAGATATTGCAAATAACTGCGTATAAATATTTAGATTTAACACAAAATTTGTTTCTGCTTGTAATTTCTTTGTGCTGCTTAGTAGAAAAAAGCTAATGCATACAAAGTAAACCCCAGTAATTGTTTCATTTAATGTAGGTACTTAGTTTCATTCATGAACGTTTCTGAAATTAAGCGACACCAGAACTGCCATCTTCTTTGAATTACGTAAAACTATCAGTAAGTCATTGTAAATCTTATCTCACTGTCATAAAGAATAAATTAGAATGTTTGCCATGAGTTTGATAATACCGCGGCAATCATTCTAATTTATACCTTACCTTATCGAGATAAGAGTTACATTGCGATGATTGACTAATGGTTTTACGCCGATCGTTAATGTCCTATACCTTACTTACGGTTTTATTCCAAAAGCATCACGCAAAATAGTACCTTAGTGGGAAATAAATATCACTACGTTTATTACCGCTTCTAATGAGCGTAAATAACACCCATGTGTCTCCGAGCCTCCGACTCCATCCGATGTTGGTATTGGGCGCGGCTTAACAATTATACAAATAAATTCGTTTGTAGCGATACGGTTTGCGGCGGCCCACATAATAAATTATTTCATAACGAAATTAAACGAGGTATCAGATTGTATTACGTGACGGGAAATAACTGTTTGTTCAATTATTATGTATTTTGATATGTCTGCAGTAGACTGGTTGCTAATTATCCCGGGCCTTGTGTTTCTGAACGTAAGGTTTTCTAACAAAATGCATTAAATTATATTGTTGGTAGAATAACATATTTTATTCATGCTTCAGACAGGAACTTCAGGCGGGGTTAGTGGTTCGGAAAGTATTGTAATAATTAATTTAAAGAAAGGTTCAGTATTAAACGATGCCTTCGTAACTGGGGTATAATTGCTTGAAAAGTGCTATGAGTTCATGTAAACGTGTGTGGTAACGGTAAGTAGCTATTCAGATAACACTGTAAATTATATAGTTACAGTAGTTGCCATGCCAAGTTATCGTATAACGTACTGCGGGACTGTTCACTATGACGTTCTTATTAAGATTTCCAGAGCAGCAGAATACTGTTGTGCATTAATACCCAAAAACATAGGTATCTAGATATTAGGTAATATGGGCTGGTGTCCGCAACTCCACGTCAAAGCACGTATTTTTTGTACGGAAGACATTTTGTCTTCCGTACAAAAAATGCTCTTTTTAATTTTTTTTATAAGACAACATCCACACAAGGTCTTCAGGTCCCGAACTAGGTAGAACCTGTACTACGGTAACCTGATGACTGATATACATTTACTTATATACATATAAACACCCAGACAAATGTTAACGTGGAGTTTACACCGAAACGTTACTCCCGCTGCATTACCACGATTCACGGAACGCCAAGCTTTAGCCACACCTGACAGACATCTAAATACGACCTGACCCACTGAGGTGTACGTAACACGACCTGACCCACTGAGGTGTACATAACACGACCTGGCCCACTGAGGTGTACATAACACGACCTGACGCACTGAGGTGTACATAACACGACCTGGCCCACTGAGGTGTACATAACACGACCTGGCCCACTGAGGTGTACATAACACGACCTGACGCACTGAGGTGTACATAACACGACCTGGCCCACTGAGGTGTACATAACACGACCTGGCCCACTGAGGTGTACATAACACGACCTGACGCACTGAGGTGTACATAACACGACCTGGCCCACTGAGGTGTACATAACACGACCTGGCCCACTGAGGTGTACATAACACGACCTGACGCACTGAGGTGTACATAACACGACCTGGCCCACTGAGGTGTACATAACACGACCTGGCCCACTGAGGTGTACATAACACGACCTGACCCACTGAGGTGTACATAACACGACCTGACCCACTGAGGTGTACATAACACGACCTGACGCACTGAGGTGTACATAACACGACCTGGCCCACTGAGGTGTACATAACACGACCTGGCCCACTGAGGTGTACATAACACGACCTGGCCCACTGAGGTGTACATAACACGACCTGGCCCACTGAGGTGTACATAACACGACCTGACCCACTGAGGTGTACATAACACGACCTGACCCACTGAGGTGTACATAACACGACCTGACGCACTGAGGTGTACATAACACGACCTGGCCCACTGAGGTGTACATAACACGACCTGACGCACTGAGGTGTACATAACACGACCTGGCCCACTGAGGTGTACATAACACGACCTGACCCACTGAGGTGTACATAACACGACCTGACGCACTGAGGTGTACATAACACGACCTGGCCCACTGAGGTGTACATAACACGACCTGGCCCACTGAGGTGTACATAACACGACCTGGCCCACTGAGGTGTACATAACACGACCTGGCCCACTGAGGTGTACATAACACGACCTGACCCACTGAGGTGTACATAACACGACCTGACCCACTGAGGTGTACATAACACGACCTGACGCACTGAGGTGTACATAACACGACCTGGCCCACTGAGGTGTACATAACACGACCTGACGCACTGAGGTGTACATAACACGACCTGGCCCACTGAGGTGTACATAACACGACCTGGCCCACTGAGGTGTACATAACACGACCTGGCCTACTGAGGTGTACATAACACGACCTGACGCACTGAGGTGTACATAACACGACCTGACGCACTGAGGTGTACATAACACGACCTGGCCCACTGAGGTGTACATAACACGACCTGGCCCACTGAGGTGTACATAACACGACCTGGCCCACTGAGGTGTACATAACACGACCTGACGCACTGAGGTGTACATAACACGACCTGACGCACTGAGGTGTACATAACACGACCTGGCCCACTGAGGTGTACATAACACGACCTGGCCCACTGAGGTGTACATAACACGACCTGGCCTACTGAGGTGTACATAACACGACCTGACGCACTGAGGTGTACATAACACGACCTGACGCACTGAGGTGTACATAACACGACCTGACCCACTGAGGTGTACATAACACGACCTGACCCACTGAGGTGTACATAACACGACCTGACCCACTGAGGTGTACATAACACGACCTGACCCACTGAGGTGTACATAACACGACCTGACCCACTGAGGTGTACATAACACGACCTGTACCTGACCTGGTGTACATTACTCGAAAATCCCCAATAATGAGGGTTCTCTGAAATGACGTTAACCAGGTGGTAGCACTGAGACGTCAGGTCCGGACACCTGTCAAAAGTGTCAAAGCGCCTATATTTTCTTTAGTCGTGACTGGATAATGACCGAGTGAATGAAAAGAATAATGAACGTCGTCATATATTTTATAATCCTGAAGAAATGGAAGACCTCTTGTCAAAGTGGCGCTAACTAGGTGGCGTGAATGTTCATGAAAACCCTCATTACATACTGGATTAGATTTAATCAAAATATCGTATAAATTAAAAGGATCGCGGGTGGCTTAAAGCGCGGTCGCCGGGAGAGTGCGGTAATTAATCTAAAATCAATAAGCCCACTCGAATCGAATACGAGTGCTGTGTTTAATGCGATGCCCACTCGTATATGGACCGACCAAAGCGATTTATCTGTATTATGAAGCTACGTTACGTGCGGATCGATGTACAACCGGAGTAGGTATGCAATAATTTGTATGCTAGTCTAATAGTACATGAGGCTGAGGTCACATTATGAAACTTCAAAGATACGTAAGGCGGATAAGTGCAAGGTAGAGTCGTGTATAAGTATCACATACCAGCTCGAATTAACGTTCCACATGAAAAACCGAATAGATATAAATATTTACCATTTAAAATTAAATATTCTTATGAAAAATACATTGGCAGGTGGGAACTAGGACCCGTTCAAAATGTTTTCAAATTCGTATTAACACCTAAAGGATATGAAATGCTCACAAAGCGGCAACAAGAAATACGCAACCAGGACGTCCGCAATTTGACTGCACATTGAAGCGGCGTACAATAGATACTGCGAACGTATTGTGACTCCATTTGAATGCGACTCTTAGGACCACGGACGCTGGTCCTTGTACGTGTTCAGCATTCAACATTTGTATCGGCGACTTCTGCTGGCTTGCAAATTATTTAGTCGCAAAGTTTCAGACAATGGGCTCGTGGAGTATTGAATGTGATGCGCGGGGTTTAGAAACAGCTTACACAGTTCTCTGGAGATACTAACTTTAAGTTTTATGCAAAATTGACTGATGTATGTTATTCCTACTTGTCAGATGTCTCACCCCATTCTAAACGGATCGACAGGCAATCATAATGAAATTGGTTTGTGAAATTAACAAATATCCTAGTGACCATATCGTACTCTAGTATTAATTACACAAACAAAACATCTCCATTTCAATAGACAAACCATCGTCCTAGGAAGACTAAGGTAAATTAAAAAAACGTAACTCCAAACTGCCTGATGTAGCAGAATCCATACCTGAGTTACACGTCATAAACAATCCTACAATATTTAAGCCAATTTCACGCCCCTGACCGATACGACGTTATAAGACGAAGTCGCTGTAAGTCAAGCATATCAATATATTGCTGGCGATGCTCAGCGCCTGCTACAATTCAAATGGTCTCGCTGACGCGGCGCTCGGCATCCTTTGACGGATTGCCACCGCGACGCTACCTAGACTGAGATTATAGGGTTAACAGGTTTAGAAGAAATAAAAGAGTAATACTCTAACATAGTAATACCACCGTGCAGCGTCAGATCCTGCGTAGTAATTGTTTTGTGACATTTTTTCTCATCATAACCGAATTTGGAGAAATAAGCTTGTTGTACACATCCGTACAGATTTAGGTAATAACTTTTAGATAACGGAACATAAGAAGCTGCCTCTGTGTGTAGCCGTACACTTTAGTAAATTGAAATTAAACTTAAAAAGATACATTCTTCCGAATAAAACAGCAAACGATGAGTGTAAAGGCGATCTTTTAGCAACCCTGCGGATGCCGCCGGATACAATTGTGCCGAGAAAAAGTGTCCCTTTGTCTCTTGATTGGATTTTAGCAATTGTTTGTTCCGGACCGTTCCGGACCGGGTGGCGAGGTGAGGCGTCAAATAAAACCGGATTGCGATCAATCAGACGGAATAGATTCAAAGACCATCTAGAAGAACGATTAGATTTCTCTAAATACATTTCAAAAGTGTTGGCATAGTATTTTACAACTGCAGAAAAATATTAATATGTTATGCTTCTTACTTAACTATGATTTCCCGCAATTAGTAAACATTTGTTGTTAGAAAAATTGGCTTTATTATTATAAACAAGTGCAGCCTGCTTATATTCGTAACGCCTTTCATCTTCCGCGTGTTTAAACTTGGCAAACGTTAAAACCCAGATATAATACTATGGGATATTTCTACATTAAATTTATATCTGTAATTTGTATGAAGTATTCTATTCTGTAATACCGTCTATAACAGATATCTTGTTACGCATATCCTAGATCTTAAGGAACCTTTTCGATCGTTCATTCTATAAGATTGTAATTAACTTCAACCCAGAACCTAGATATCTACAGGAACAGGGTCGCTTGACCTATCTGCGTTCTAAAAGGGTCATGTATGACTTATCGTTTTGCTCTAAATTCAACCGTAGCCTAAGAAGTGTACCAAAACACGTTTCACACGTTTAAATGACTTTCAAAAAGGACAGCTACTGCCCCATGTCGAGAAATATTAAGACACATCTTCATAAAGTATCTGATATCAGTTTAAAAACTGATTTTATTTCATTACATAAATAATTTATCTAATGAAATAAAATCAGTTTTTAAACGTCGACGTTGACGTTTACAAACGTCGACGTTGATGCCAATTATTGGCATTAGACGTCAGTTGTAACAAATGATCAGTCAACTAGATTGTAGTTGTAATTTGTTTTGGTTACTAGAAGATATTGAATAGTCACATCGCAACCCTGTGGACGCCGACACCGACGTGCGGCGTGCGACGTGCAGGTCGCCGCGCGCCGGACCGGGCTCAAGGCGCCCATTATTACCTGTCCGAACGGGGCGCCTCTCCGTTTAATGTCATTCAAACCGTTTCCCGGCGCTGACAGGGTTACAGTTTGTACGAAGATTTACTGGACATTCACTATCAAATTACATTAGGATTAATAGGATAGAGTTAGGTATGTCAGGCATTGTTCTATAGCATTCAAATAAGAAGAAAATAAATGATAACGCGCCTCAATTACTGAAAAGGATATAGAAATGTTGGTAACCAATTGTACATTATTATCTACATAAAATACATTTCGTTACTGATGGTATTCAAAGCCATGCAATAGGTAAGTACAAGGTGAATCTTTTGCCATTTTAGAACGAGGTGTATTAGCAAGCGCTGATAAAATTACTAGAAAATCCAATATAATTTCGCCTTACTTGGAATACGATCCCACGACTTTCATTAAAGCTTTTTTGATTGCCAGTACAATCATGAAAAGGTGTAAAGGCACGGTGTATTTTACAATCTAGTAAACAAGGTATTGGGTATTATTACAATTTCACTCATTATCACCTCAGAGATAAGGCGATTAGCGTTTACTAATTAACGGCAGTCATTACGCCATCATAATACTAATGTATATATTATAATATACTAATACATATGAACCTATGAAATTGCCGTTTAGTATTCAGAAAGTAAAGGTAATTTTTATATAAATATTTGTTATTTCTATCAATCAAAATATGCACCCATGCTATCGATGCACCTCTGCCAGCGCAGTGGTAATTTGTCAATGCCCTTCTTGAAGAAGTCAGGTGTATAGGAGCCAAATAACTGTTCAAAGGCATTTTGTACTGCCTCTCGGTTATTTAATTGTTTCCCTGCTAAGAAGTTGTCCAAATTTTGGAAATTTAGAAGTCAATCGGCGCAATGTCTGGTAAGTACGGTGGATGACGCAAAACTTCCAACCCTAGCTCTAGAAGCTGTGATGAATTATATCGGCAATAGACCACCAAACAGTCAAACAGTGACCATGACTTTTTTGGGGCATTGCATTCCCTAGGCGCTGAACCAGAGTCTAACCAACATGATGACAGCTTACGATTATCAAAAATAATCCATTTTTCATCGTAAGTGACAATGCGGTTCAAAATCCCTTTGTTTCTGAGTCTGTTAAGCAACGCAAGGCAAACCTCAACGTGTTCGTCGCGCTGGCGATAGTTCAGTTTGTGCAGCACCCACTTATCAAGTTTTTTTACCTTGCCGATTTGACGCAAATGGACCAATATTGTTTTGATGCTATGTTGTTCTTTGAAAAATGTTTGAAAGCTGCTGCTAACTCAGCCGTAGATTGCGTATTCTCAGCTTCCACTATCGCTTTGCATTCGTCGTTATTGACTTTAGCTTTCGGGCGACCACGGGGTAAATTTTTTAGACCATAATTTCCACGTCGGAAGCGTCCAAACCAATAACGAGTCGTGCGTTCGTTTGTAGTGGTCACTCCGTATAAGTAATTATGTTGCGAGCTATTTGTGCAGCATTGCTATCGCGACGGAACTCGTATTCCATAATTACTCGTATTTTTATCATGTCCTTATTGATGAAAAATATACAAATGTAATGAAAACCAAACACTAATCAATAACAAATGACTGAATTTGAAAATAGAATTCCATATTTTTTAAATAAAATTCATTAGAATTTATAATTTATTGCCAGCCGTAGGTAAATTACGTTTCAAATGGCCAGTATTGTTAAACGGCAACTTCATAGGTAAAGGCCCATTATGTTATTCAGAACCTATTTAGATGAGGTGTTTGTGTTTGCTCCCACGAAGTCAGTGCCGTTGTCACTGTACATATGACGTGGTGTTCTTTTTCTGGCTGCCATTCTGGATATAACTGCCAAGAAGGCGGACCTGCTTAGGTCTGACACAAGAACTGGCCAATCAAAAAACCACGCCTCATCAACCATATAAAAACAGCAACCACAACCAAAACCTGGGATGGCTCAGCAAAGTACCAACTTACCGCACTTGACTCGGTGGAACGCAGAGCTAAGAGGCTCATTGGCGACGTAAAACTGGTGGATGCCAAGCTTCACAGCTTGACTCATCGCCGCAAGGTCGCCTGCTTGTCGGTCTTCTACAGATTGTACTTCGGTGAGTGTGCATAAGAACTCCACGACCTCATACCACCGGCCCCCTTCTTCCATCAGTCATCTAAACGCACTGCAACTTATCATCCTTACCTAGTTGCTATTCCACCAATTCGCACTAAGCGTTTCCAAATGTCTTTTGTTATGCGCACAGCAAAAGAGTGGAACTCTCTACCTGCGTCTACGTTTCCGAACGCTTACAACCATAATCTCTTCAAAGTGAGAGTGAACAGGCTTCTTCTGGGTAAGCTCACTCCATCGTCGACTCTGTCTCTGTCACCACTGACCTAGACTAGAGTCAAGAGCAAACCCATCTTTAACTAAAAAAAAAAAAACCAGAAGTAAAGTTTTCACCGAAATAATCTTAAATCAGGCATAAAAGACAATTCTTAGTGTAATATTATGAATGCATTACATGAGTCGCGGTCAATAGCCTGCGCATTATGCAAATTCTGAACACGGATTGTGGCATTGCCCTAATTTTTTGCCAATGACGCACGAGCATAAATTAAACAAAATTGAGCAATTAATTTACTGCCAAAACTGTCTAAGCAGTCATAACAATATATACAATAGTTCAATTGCATCAGCAGAAGACACTACCAATAAAGTTGCAACCAAAAAGAGCACATCTAGGTCATCTCACGTGTCTTGGGATAACATCTCTGACATACTTTTAGCCACCGCTATCATAAAAGTAAAGGGAGCTGATGGAACTCAGCATAAGATGAGAGCTTTAGTGGCCCAGGGTTCTCAACTGTCGTTAATTAATGAAAACGCAGCCCAGGGTCCGTACTGTGACGTGTTAATTCCATCATTGTTCCAGCGTGAAAGAGAGACGGAGCTATACATGACCGATAGCACTATCTCTTTTTCGCAACGGAATCATGATGGTGTTAACACGTCATAGTACGGCCCCAGGTCTTGGGATTGAAGAGGGCTCATTTCGCACAACTTAACATTTGAAATGACGACAGAGTAGCCACCCTAGTTGCATCTGTTGAGCGATTGGTTGCTCATCCTTGTCTCCTCTCAAGATTCTCCCTAACATTATTTTGCTGTTAACATCAATGTAACGTAATTATCAATGGTATCGTGTATCTAGCAAATGACTTATTCGGAATGTTGGACTTACTTTTCGCAGACCAGTATGAAAAGTTCATTGAAACCATACATCGCAATGAAAAACACCTTTCCAATTTATGGAAAAATCCAACTTCCATAGTTGAAGCTCATTTCAACCTAAGGAAGAGAATGGAGGTCACTGAAAAAAACACAAGTTAATAAACAAGAAGCTTATGGATTTTTAAGAAAACGTTAGCACCCTCCAACGAGAAATCCAAAATATTTTATACGTCAATTACTTCACATTGTCCGCGATGTCTGGAAACAGCTTGCTGCAAGGATTATGACAACTTCAAGATAAGTTGCTCGATGCATTAACAGACATCTACCACGGTCAAATTAGTATATACACTAACTGCCACCAACGCAACTTAAACGTGAGCTCCACACTTTATATGGCCAAATGCCAAGTGAACTCACACTACCAATAACTAATTTAGACACTGATCTTCAGTATCTTTACAAACTACTGAAGGTCAAAGCCAGTCGACGCAGACATTTGTTATAATCGAAGTTACTTTTCCACTTGTATCCAGAGGAAGTTTTACACTATTTCTAACTAGATAATACCGTACCGCACCGAACAAACACCATTATGACCACAATAATACCAGTCTTCGAATAAGTGGCAGTCAACTTAAAGATAGATTATTTCTTTAGCATGTCCACACGTGAACTAACGGCATGTATACACCACGGACTAACTTACATGTGTCAGCTGCTAAAACCAATAACAGACCTGCAAAATGACGAAAGCTTTTGCAACAAAAATCGCCAACCAATAAAATAATGTAAAGTAGACAAAAACAAACAATAACATATAGCTTGAATTACATTTGACTTCTCAGCACTTTTACTTTTGTTTTAACGCATATACAGTGAAAATAATATGCGGCGATCATGTCAGTTCGTCAGCTGAGCAAAGCCGCGATCATTAGCATAGGTCAAGGGTGCAACAACGAAGGAAAGGACTTCTCGTTATGTTTAATTCGCCATCAGTCCAACCAAATGAACATTTCACCAACCTACTACATGCCTCAATTCGACCAGATTAATCACTTGATTAACATCAAATTCCCTGATGACGGAAACCTAACCATATCCATGACCAGTCTGGGGGAGGCGATAGAAAAACTAAAGAAAAGCTATTCAGAAATAGGCGATAATATATCACCCCATGATATCTGCTAATACGTAATTTGTTACGTGTTGATGTCGATCGCTCTATGCGTGGCAGACGTCTGGTTGTGGCGGACCGGGCGATGTCGCCTGTGACAGAAGACTAACGGTGGGCACCGTGGCGAGGGATTCCGCTGGCAGCAGACCGCGGTGACCCCGCCACCTCCGAGACCTAGACGTCGAGAGTCGCTGTCAACAGGAGTCAGCAGCGGTTCCGGTGACACTGAAAACCGCTAATCATAATGCTAAAGTGCTCAGTGCCAGAGATCTATAGGACCAAAGTAAAGATTTTCATTTACACAATTATGCCAAACGCTGGCCTAGCGTGAACTATCACTTATAATATTTATTAATTAACTATAGCGTTGTATCAAACGGGACAAAAATATTATAAAATATAATTGCTTTTACTGTGGAAGGCTTTTAATAACTATAATTATTTAAGTACACCAATATATATCATATTATATTTTGGCTTTTACTATGTTTTATGAATGTTTTTATATTATTTACTACTACTTTAGTTAGTTATAGTTTCCATTTTCTACCATTTCATGTAACTAAGTGTTATAGTGATTCAATATAGCTATTTCCCTTATAATTCGAGACTTTAACTTTTACCATAATTATAATTATACCATATCCTATCAATACGAGAAAGGTGTGTTGGTCACCAAGCGCCGAGCACTAGTTTCTACACTCTTAATAATGGAAAACGTCGTAACACGGTGGTTGGAATTTCATTAGATTCCTGTCACACGACAATCACTTCACGTAAACCTTATGTTAGATAAAAAGCCAGGTATTTTCCGGGTACGTCCCGTGCAGGCGCGGGCCGGTAATGCGAACCTCAACAAAGACGGGCATTACGCGGCGAGGCGGAAAAACACGTTATTACCTATCGATATCGAAAACATCGACACGGTCGCACCTCTAGCCGGTGGCGCCCGAGAAAAGATTCTTTACAAATTGTGAACATGATGCTTGTTTAAAAAAAAATAGAATAAAGGGTTTAATTTTATCACGTGTCGCGTCACGCCTGTCACGCCGGAGTAGGATGGCAATATACAACAGACTGTAAACATTTTATTTTTTCTTGAGGATGGGAAATCCTCAAATAACTTCTCCCGCTCATGGCGGAGCAAAAGGGCGTGTCAGACTCTTACTGACTAAAACCCACCCGTGTTCCTTCAGTTGCCTGTGCCAGGGGCCACTGTAGCCCTTTTGGACTTTCCCGCAACCCTGGCAGGCATCGGCCCTAGCGGACCCCGTCGTTGGTGCTTACATCTCTTTGAGGCGCGCGTGGAACACAACGCGCCATCGACTCGGGCCTGGTCCTAATCGGACGGCTACCTACCCATTGCTGGCCGTCCGCAAGCAAGCGCCTATGGGGTGGCCAGGAATCGGCCTGGGATTCCCGAAGCCCATTGCGTCTCCCGCGGCGATTAAGGCGTGAGGGCGCGAATTTGTGTCTCTCTCACGCGTTCCGCCTCCTCCTTCGCGAGCATTACTGCTTCGCAGCAGGAGGTGATGGCTTCCCACGCCCTCTCACTCCATACCATGGCCTGGACCAGGGCCGGATGCGAGAGATCGCCACCGCCAATCACCTCCACGAGGAAACGGCGGTGCTCTGCTCAAGCCGGGCACACCTCCACCGTGTCCTCCGGGTAATCCACACAATGATGACAGCCGAATGATCCACACAGAGTGGTGACACCCGGGCGTTTCCTCCCGCCTTATCCGGAACAGGAACCTCCCGAAACAACCGTGTCCGGTGAGGTCCTGCGTCAGGCGGAAGGTGAGGACGCCGTGGCGCCTCTCTAGCCACTCCTCAGAGAGGGGACTTATCGCCACAACTGTGGCGTGCCCAGCACTGGGTTGCAACAGTCGCACTCTTTGTGCCGCTATGAGATCCCGCCGGAGCTTTGTCCTCTGTACCGTGAGATCTCGCGGCAGCGGAGTTACGCCCCGGCGTTTCGCCTTCTCGCACCACTCCTATATGTGCGCAAGGACTTTTGCCTCCAGATCCAATGGCGGTAAATCCGCGTAAATCCATGGAGGCTCGCCGCCTCACCAGAGACCGTACGGTATCTCCGCACCAGCCGGGTGGCCATGACCCTTTGGGACGCGTTCAACCGGCGGGCTGGCCGTCGCCTCAAGGAACGCGTCCACACCGGTGCCCGGTAAAGGGCCATGGACCGCACGACGCCCGCGTAGAGCCTCCGGCAGGAGGCGTTTGGCCCCTCTTAATTGGGCAGGAGCCGCAAAGCAGCCCCGGCCCTTTCCAGTCTGGGAGCCAAACGTCGGAAATGCTCCACGAAGTTCGACCGGCTGTCGAGGACAAGTCCCAGGTACTTCATCGTCGACTCGACGCCGATGTGAACCCCTCCTACGGACTGTATACCTGAAGGCAAATTCCCGTAATTAAAAACGTTTAAAATCATGTCGCAATCTCATCTCAGCGACAATCAAATGTTAAAAATTTTGGTAAACGCTATACAATTTTTGACAGATTGTTACTGAGATTTGTGAATGTTCTTAAAATACGAGAATTGCCCCTCTGTTGTGTCAATAGTTTGTGTGACACGTTACCTGTAGCTGTTAGGTGGAAGCTTTCCAGACTTCTAATGTATAGTCAGGGAAGTTAATTGCTGAGCAAATAGACATCCTATATCAATTATTTTTATTCGTCATTGCATACAACTGTCAAAGAGCCGGGCAGTTGGAAGTCAATTTGCTTGAAAATTAATTTCTTTACATATACGCCTGGTCTTTTATGATTTCAGAGACTTCAATCGCGTTAACTTGACCAGTACTGGTTTATCGAATTCCCTATGAAAACAATACTGAAAAACTTACGTGCTACTGTTGTACCAGTAACTACTGTAGTACCAGTGATCACATAGTGTGGGTGTAATAAGTGTGTCAGAGAAATACCTTGACATAAAACATAAACACTTCTTAAAAAAAAACTAGGAATTATTTCTTCACGTTCGTTGATATAACGTGTACAATTTCTAATAATGCTACATAACGAAGCCGATAGAGGTGATCTCTTGCCGTTCGCCCGTAGGTGTCGATAGGATCGCACCTCTAGAGCTTGGGAGATTGTTTACAGATTGTTTGGACGATGCAGTCGGCTTATAGCTAACAGCGAGCGATGAGAAGAAACAGGGAAACGTTGGCGGTTAATCCTTTAAGTTGTGCCCTCATTACTGCGGATTGTGACTACTGATCGATGAGTTGTTTTCCTTTGTCCTGAGCTGTTTAGAGACACAGTCCTGGGTCTGTTTCTAATAATTTTAAGAAATTAATTTTACAGAACCTAACTGATCACATTGTCTCCCAGATTGGAGACAAAAACAATACTGGGCTGAGTTTTGATTCGAGTATGAAAAATTTACATTAATACAAATTGATTGTTTGTTGGTAGATTGAACATAATATTATGTGATGCTGTTCCGCGATCGATACCCAAACGTTATAGGAATGGGACACTACTAACTCATAGCTAAGTGACCTGAGCTGACACAACTAATATTGCCATCGACAATCTAACTGGAAAAATGTATCGTGTTAAAAGATAATTTTTATCCAAGCGTGGATCATGGTGAGGCAGGAATATCAAGACTTCCGACCGACGCGCGACGCGCTTGTATTGTTATGTGTCGACAGTTCGAGACATTCTCACCTCTGCAGCTCTGCGACCGCGTCGAGGCGCCCGCCGCGTCGCGTTGGGGCGACACAGATTGTTTACAAATCGTTTACTACACGCTGCCACGATGCAATCTGTTCGCCTCGTAAAAGTGATGCAAAAGGAGATTAAACTTACATTGTGTGCGGGTTTATGTAAAAGATTTTTCTCAGAAACCTTTGATTCATGGATGAGGACCACCTTTTATAATAGGGTCTAAATAAAACTAAAGCTGCTCATAATTATGAATTTTGTCATAGTAGAAGATAACTGTTTTTTTTTTGTTTTAGGGTTCCGTACCTCATAAGGAAAAAACGGAACCTTTTAGAAGCACTTCGTTGTGCGTCCGTCTGTCTGTCTGTCAGCCTATCAAGACCCTTTTTCTCAGGAACACGTAGAGGTAGCAAGTTGAAATTAATATCAAATACGTAGGACTTCGGTCCCTTCGACCTCTAAAAACATCAACCTTCTAAGTCAACGCAATAAAAAAATACGGTAACTACAAATATTTTGATACTCGTAATTAAATCAAAACCTATATCTAAACTGGGTACTTCTCCTTGACTTAATAGCTATAGAAAAAAGTCTGAAAATTGTTAAGTTACTTATAGTTTTATGCCATAAAAATTCGTTTACAAACTTAAATTTGCAGTTGGAGAATGAACTGTGATGTATAATATCGATATATGGGAGAACATGTTTTTAACTACAACGTTAAGTTTGTTTTTGGGATAAATTCATGTTAACTACGAAACCCTTCATTGTGCGGGGTCCGACACACACTTGGCCGGTTATTGACTACGGACCGACAGCAGAGATGAAGAAGATCGACAAATGAAGCGAAGAAAATATGTAAAATATACTTTGCTCAAAGAATTACAGCATTATTTACGTTCATGCAGCATACTGATTTCTTGGTTTCTATTAACTGAAAATTTTGTAAAGTGTATCGGTAGGTACTATTATTATAAAAATTCCATCTTATGTGTATACCTACCTAAATTATAATCAAATACATTATTTCTATTTCTATGTAGTCAGAACTTACTTCTTAAACTATCTCCAATATTTCAATTTAAAATGCGTTTCTATTTTATTAGGAAAAAATGTCATACCTACGTAAAGCCTACCTAAGTAAGCCTACCTACCTAAATATATCAGCATCTCCACAGTTCCTTTACAAAATGATGTACTTTGTTACAAAGTTGGGTTGGCAAGCTCATTCATTCACTCAAGTGATTATATAATTCGCAGTCCAGTGCACCGCTAATAATGACGTCACGCTTTATGACGAGCCTCAAGTATCAAAGATAAACTAGCAATCGTTTGTACCGCTCTGACATCATAAACCGTCCAGCGGGCAATAACGCCGTCCGACCGGACCGCGCATAAACCCTTTGATGCGACCGTACTGTCGTACTGCATGACTGATAGCTGCAGAAGTTCAAAGTAGTTAAAAGGGTACACTCATTCAATGCATTCAAAACTCTATTAGCTGAATATTTGATCACAAATAACACCCTTCCGTAAATCTGAATGCACTGGATGGGTGTACATAATATCTAATTAGCATAATTGCTACCGTGACGTCTGTGACGAACTTTATTTATAACTTATTTTAAGCATTGTTCTCATGTAAGTGACTTTGTGTCTTTTTTGAGAATAAATATCTTTAAACCTAGTTCAACTTCATACGATACGTATACAGTACCGCAAAGATGAACCTTCATAGATGCCTCAGGCATTAAGTCCGCCTTTGTACAGTATTTTTTTTACTTGTGCATATTGTTTTAATAAATAAACACCGGCAAAAATATGAAGGCGAAACATTATAGCGCAATCAACAAATGCAACAATGGTTGGAAGTCCTTGAGGCAGCTCTGTAAAAGCGGATGTAGGCACACAGGGCGGAGATTCAGTATACTGGTTACGAGCCCCATATTAGAACGACACTATATCGCCGGGTGGTGGGTGTGGTACGCGCACCGGTATTATATCCGTCAAAAAAATAAGGAGATGTTTCAGGAGCGGTTTCGTATCCTTGTGCCAACACAGTGGGCCTTCTGCTGTTACTGTCACACAGTAGCAGTGTCGTAGTGTCGCTGTCGTACCATTCCGCTTTACGACCGCACTTCACTGCACTCGAGCTTTGCGTGTTCGCGTATTGTCCGGTGATTCGGTTAACCCATTTTCGTCTGTTTTTATAAACGTTTGCCCTAGCTTGAGCTTATTTTGAATGCGACGCGACGACTGTACAAATATGGACATCATGAACGTTGGTCGTGTAAAAGATGATTACATGCAGTTGTATTGTAATATATTTCGGCAGCCGCACTGAAATATGCAGCTGTAATTATCGGAGTTCCACGCTTAATTATCGTTGTACAAAATTTACGACAGTACGAGTAATTAGTTTCCGAAAAATATATATATATATATTATATACTCGATTCGACAACGTTCTGCGCAGGAAGGCATCAATCGAAATATTGGAAGTTTTAATTTGTTCCAGCAATAAATCCCTGGCGTGTCGTATGAAAAAACACCAGTTTCCAGTTAATGAAAGCGGGGACGTGTCGGTTCATTGTGATGTTCCGTGCACGCACGCCTCCTGCGGCCTGCCCGCCACCGCCGGCTTGCAGGGAGGGTACGGGGACACCCCAAAATGTTGATTTAACTTATTTCAAACACGCCCCGAATTGATTGTGTAAATAAAGGAAATTAATTTGTTTTTGTGCACGAGCGATCCTAATTGCCAATGGGTTTAATTGTGTGTTGGCAACGAAGCTGTTTTTTATCATTTAGGTGGGATGATAACGCGTTTTGTAATCATACATTAGGGAAGCTAAAAACATAGTGTAGGTACATCTAAATATTGTATTGTGTTATTCTTGTTGTCCTTCCTTACAGGGGTGACTCGGGGCGATGTACACATTGTTCACGTAGGAAGATACATGTATAGGTAGTAGCTGGCTAGATACGTTCCAAATCACAGTAACACAGAGATAAGAACAGGAAGTAAGAATAATTGAAGAGAACATAATTAAGGAAGCATAAAGTTCGAAGGATAGAAGCCGAAAGTGAAAGTATAAGAGTTCAGACTAGCAAAGTAAAGTAGTAGTAGATAGGTACCTACTAATCAACTATCTATAGTCCACTTTTCGCCGCTTTTCTGCGAGACTCAGCGTGATGAGTGGCGAACTATGTCGCCGCCGTTTACTATAACCATAAACAGTAAGCGCGTAGAAGCTAAACAATAGGTAACAGAGAGTCGTGTCGAGAGTAGGTCGGGACTTGCAGGGGGACGCGCGCGCGCAAGGGGGTTCACGACAGCCAGTTTTTTTGAATCGCGCTTTTCCACTGAGCCACTGCGAGCGGCCGACATAAAAAAAGAATATGAATGTGTTGAAATGTGATTAGTTATGGCAAGTTTATTAAATAAATAGTTAGCGGTATGTAATGTGCATAGATAATTATGTAACTAATATTTGTATATGTGTGTAATACATGAAATTACACATTGCTTTCTTTCCACGTAGGTACATACCTGACGGTGTATGTATTTTAGAATTTTCGTGTTTGGTACTTTAAACATAGACTGCCATACAGTCAATACTTAAGGCTCGGGTAGTTCAAAGCGTCAGTCAAAAATGCCGTGCACACAATCCATGCATCGATCGCATCGCCATCGCGCCATGCCCTCTTCACGTGGTTCTTTGTGAGCTAGTCTGCTGGCTCGGGCACTAGCACTAAACTGTGTTGGCGCACCTCCAAGCCACTAGATACCAGTTCACCGCCTTCAGCTGACTCTCACAACTTGCGGTCTAAGGAGCACCTGTATGAAAGTAGTGTTGAAAACTTTAGAAACCACAGACACGCGTCTTTTTTCTAAAGTTTATCGATTCCTGCTGTCCCGAATTTGATTTAGTACTTACTTCATTGGTTTTTGCCGAGTGGTATGTTATGTCTGTTGAAGCCCGTTTCAGCTTAGTTATGATACCGAGTTCATATCTGCTGTATGTATTTTGTTATTTATATTCACCAAAGAAGCGTAGATACATTCATAACACGCCTTCTGACACCAGTTGATAAAAATTACGTACACAAAGAATGTACCTTTTAAGTAACAAATAGATTTTAAGCGATTTCATTTAGGATTTGCATTCTTTTTTGTGTTCGGTGCCGAATCTGGGACGTCGTTAAAAACGACAAATGGAATCTGTTGAGCACACCGACTGCTCTAACTTATGCACTAACGCGGCAGCGGTATGCTATTCAACATTTAACACAAAGAGGTCAAGAGTGAACACTTTAACTTATAAAACTGGGTTAAACGAATATTTATATCGCCACCATTTAAGTGGCAAAGAACAACTAAGTATAATTATCGAGTAAACTTTTATATGAAAATAAAATGAATTGTTCGCTTGAAAATGTTATGCTATATGTGTGTATGCTGGATGTCACAACGAGCTATAACGGCAATTAGTGACAATGGTACGTAGGTAATGGCCTATATGGGCCAATGCGCGATTTGGCACCGAGCCAGCGGCCGACAGCGAACGGTACGACACTACGATAGTACCAACGTCCAACAATGTACAGAAGAAACAGTGATTAGTCAATTAATTATAAAGTTGCATAGAAAAAGAAAGGTTTAAGAGTACAATTACAGGGTAAGATTTTAGATTCGAATATTAACTTTTTACAGTGTGCCTTGAGCACCTTGGACTTGGGTCAAGAAAACATAGAATTTGGACAAACTTGACCACCTTGACCAGTTATTGGGTATTGGGCAACATGTTCCCCTAAACCGGTGCATTTTGTTTCAGTTCCTGTGATATCGTCAGCTGTCTATGATAGGTTTTAGGGTAACTACTGACACTTTAAATAAAGACGACCGGGCCGTACTATGACGTGTTAACACCATCATGATTCCGTTGCGAAAAAGAGATGTGAGATATCGGTCATGTATAGCTCCGTCTCTCTTTCACGCTGGAACATTGATGGAATTAACACGTCATAGTACGGCCCCGTCCATTATTGTAGCAATCTCTGTTGCGTGTCGTGTGTGCAAGTTTGTTTACTGGAATTGTAGGGAGTGAAACTTCTGTCGTACCTATTACACAGTACGCCGTCCTTGTCACACGTCTGCGTAGTCACCGGTAAAATGGCTGGTATTTTTCATTCGTTTCGAAAACGCCGAATTTTATTAAATATTTCACACTTTACATTTGCTGCGTTTCGATACGTTGAAACGTTATTTCATAATAATTCAATCTTGCATCATATTGACATTTTCGCTGTAGTTTAACGGACATTACATTATAAATTATTAATTGGATTGAAATGAAATTCATGTCTCATTGCTTCTCCACTCCAGAGTTGCAATCTCGGTTACCAAATTACTGAAAAATAATACTTACGTTTTCAGGAACCAAAATGCCTATACAAGATGTTTTGAATATTATCATAGAACTCATGATAACGCAAAAAAATAATACGATTCACACAAGTACGAGTACCTCTGCAAAAGTATACCGAAAAATATTTTGATTTCCCCATTTATATAATTTCGAGAAATATCTTACTAAGTAAGATTACGAGCCCATAAAAGTTCATGAATATAATAATACCTTCTATCACATTACATCGATTTCCGATGCCCATGTAGGCGCCCGAGGGGCTCGATATTAACTGAGTACAGATCCCAGCAAAGCGGCTTTACAATGACTGTAATCTTACTTTATTACCAAAGATAGGTAGGGCTTCATTAATACCAGATAGGTAGAAGCCGGCTCTCGGCGCTCGGCACCACCTAGATGAAATGTAATTACGGATGATGTGATAAATGTTACTGATACTGTCGCGTCGTGCATTTTATAAGATTTTTGATTTCTGAATGAGTTGAAGTTTTTGAAAAGTTTAAGAATCTACATAAGAATTTTACATAGATAGTGATAAATAAGTTCATTAATTTATTATTATGAAAATAATAAGTACCGAATCGGTAGGAGAGCAGTTTCTTTATGATAATATTACTCGAATACCATTATTTTCCCAAGATAATCTTCAGATCACAATGTATACCGTACGTGCCAAGCGCATACAATAAAAGGATTTCAAATACAAAAATATAACGAAAACCGATCCTGGCCGAGCGCATCCGAATACTCCCGAGATTCCCAATAATCGTCTCGTGGAGCGTCGAGCCCGAGCCCATCGAGGCTCGCAAGTCTCTCGTACATATATGAGTCGTAAACGTAATAATAATAAGGAAATTCAAAGAGCTTCACGAGTGTACACCTTGAAGTAAAATTGATTTCTTTTACCGTGTGAGAAATAGGTCAAGAGGCGTATGTCAAAAGAGGAAAAAATCCCGAGAGCTGAAATTGTTTTTTTATTTTTATTTACGCTAACATTGTTCTTGTGAAGTGCAAACTGAATCTGTAACAATTGTCTAAAATATTATTCATTTGAAAATCTGTGGTCGATTTTCAGTACTCATCTTTAGATGAGAGTTCGATATTTATAAGCTTTTGTTAATAAATTTGTTAGTTTTGTTATTAAGAAAACCACTGAAAAAATACTTGATAATAATCTGTGACGAGTTTACATTAAGGAATGGGGATTCTTAGAAAAACGTTTTTGTTGCTTGATGCACTTTGAGTATTGAAGGAAAATTACAATTTTAAATCTTTATCAACGCAGGAATAAAATCCATCGGAAGTCTGATAATTTTTGCCGACGAGCCAATCTGAGGTCCCACTTCAATCGTCTATAACAAGGAGTCAAATTAGAGCAGTGAATGGACCTCTAATCCTCTTTCAAGACTCCCATTCCGACATTAACGATGTCTGTCGGATTTACTCCTTTATTAAATTCACTGCGAACGGCGAACCTTTCCGAAGTGCAAACACAATACGACACTGTGTAACTGGGTGCCAGATTACAAGCCATTGTAGCATTGTCGTAGTGGAGCACGCCTGTTACAAATGTTGTTTTGGAAAACGTTTTTGCTTGCTATTCAGTTGATGTACGCTTTGTACGACTTGATGGGTTGATTTATTACTTGTTCAGGTGTGCTCTCACTGAAATACCTGGGCCTTCACACATACTAAATGGTTATATTGATCAACAGACGAATTATTGCTGCCCATAAAATACGACATTTGATGGAACTTGGCACTCGAATGGACAATGTTCCGCGTTTATGACTAGAAATTTCTTCGCATAGTGTAGCATCTGAAAACAGTAATTCAATAACTTTATAAAGGTAAACACCGGCAGCTCGTCGTTTCGGTACATAACATTTTCAGCAGCATTTAATTCTGTAATGCAAGTTAACACACCTCTGTAAGAGTGGCGTTTAATTTATCCGTGAACTAATGTAAATAAGTAAAGCAGCCGAAAGGAAGCGTTTGGATAAATGCAGCTGCGTTGCAGCACAATATAGTCCGTCACGCGCCGCATCACTCTATGTCTCACGTGAGTGGCATTGTGCTCGGCTGTCGGCGCATCGTCGCGTCGGCTCGCCGCGCGCCGTACCAGCGCAGTGACGCAATGGATGCACTGACGGCGTAAAGTTTTGACTGATATTGCTCGACAGTAGCTTGAGCAATGTGCTGACAGCAGTTTTATTGAACATCTCCTAAAAGGGTATCTCCTTAGAACAGGCTGAAACGTGAACAGAATGTGAAACCAGATACATTGCCCACAACATTGCGTCCAGTTTCTTTGTTCTCGCCTTACTTGATAAGCATTTAACTCAATAGACTTTGGGTACGATCTCAGTAATCTGCGATGATTACTGAGATCGAGTACAGACAGAGTCAGACACTGAGTACTTACTCTGTGGAAAATTCTGGACGATGACCTAGTATAATATTGTAGGTCTGTTTGACTAACTATAGTTCTAACTATAGACTTAGGCCACGATCCTGCATAACAAGCATTTTGTACGGTAGCACACGCTATCGGTAGTCAGTACCCGAGTGATAGCACGAGCTACTGATAGTTTGTTAGGCGCTAGATTGGACGCTCATGTTTCGAGATGTGGACGTCTATGTATTGATGTTCCGATGGTACCCTGCATTAGTTTTCGTGATACCATTGTGTCGTCATAATAAGGACTTTATCCTGTTGGTGATAAAGTGGGGAGAAAATTCTAGAATAGAGCAAGAGTTTATAACAAAATAAATAATATGTTGGCGCAATTTTTTATGTTGAGACAACTGCTTATCGGTACAAGATCACTACGCTGCTCATTTGCGATGTAAACACATGGTGCTTCTTGCTTATCGTTCAAAAACTAAACATTTGTGACTAAATGGTCGATAGCTGTAAATTAGTTATTACCTACCTACTTTCAGCTAGATAAAAGAACTTTCCCTTTGTTAAACGTTTTGAAACTAGAATTTTAAAAAGCTCGTCTTTGTTACTTCTCTTAGTGCTCGACTAAAATGTTAATTAAGTCCAAATACTTTTTAAAATAATACTTCATTCGGGACATTGAGGTAAAAAAAAAAAAATTGTTTAGCGTCATTAATCACCGGCGTTGCACCCGCAGATTGCCCAAAAGTTGATGTAACGCTGGCAGACCGCATTTCTGCCTACCGTCCGCATAGGCTTCAGTGTTAGCGTACAATGTGTTTGATTTTTTTTCTAACAATTTATTTGACAAACATCGTTTTGTTCTGTAAGCCGCCATCACTATTAATCACCTGCAGCGCTGTAATCGCAAATTGGCCAACGTTTTGTGCTTATATTGTCGGATTGTTCTTCTATATCCTCTATATTTCTATCTTCTATATTTCTATCCTCTATATTTCTATCCTCTATATTTCTATCCTTTATATTTCTATCCTCTATTTTTCTATCTATCTATCCTCTATATAATTGCTATCCTCTATATTTCTATTCTCTAAGCTTCTATTCTATATATTTATGTCCTGTATATTTCTATCCTCTACATTGATGTTTACAGCGATGCGTATTTCTGTTATATCTGAAGTTTTAAGCTTAGCTTGAGAGCTATCTACTTTCAGATATCATAGACACCATGTTTGCACATCTAATGAGAGCCTGTTTAGTTCATCGAGTGGTGCATCAGGTTACAAACTTACTTTCAAACAAAAATACTGTCATAGTTAGGCCACTAAATTTGTAAACAGTATTTTCTACAACCTACAAACCTAATCACTAGTTTTTAAATCTCAATTAATCTTTCATGACACGTCATATAGAAGTAATTTTCTTTTTTTTTTGCAATTAATAGAGTAACAAATTAACAAAAAACACAATATATTCTAAATAATCAGCTCCCCTAAATTAAAATAAAGTGTTGAAAAGAGTCCTCGCCGCATCACTCCGCCGCCGCCCGCCAACCGTGCGCCGCCGTCACTCTGCCCTGGCTTCATATAATATTACTGGCTCGTTTTCGTGGAATCCTGACGGCCATTGTGCGATATATTAGGATTTTAAGTGGAATTTCGGGCGGAATGGAATGATAGGTCTTGACGGCAGCGCGGCCGGTATTGGGCAGGCCAAGTATGCAAGAAATTTGATGGTAAATCCTTAATACGCTACATTTGACGGTAAATTATAAATAGGGTACCTACATTTGATGGTAAATTGTAAATATGCTCAAACTCAAAACTCAAACTCAAAGCATTTATTTCAAATAAACCAATTATAGGCACTTTTGAATTGTCAAAGGCTCGGTCAGTCAGAAAGATGAAGCTAGTTGCCCATTCCAAAGCATAGTAGGTACCAATGGAGAAGAACGGGCAAGAAACTCCATGGACACTCTTTTAAATCAAAATATTGTTACAAAAAAGTGGTTACATCATTCATGTTGAAAGTATACATGTGAGAACGTTGTAGAAAGACGCATGCATGTTAAAGGCGTCCGTAGACAACAGATAAAAACAATTCAGGAATAATAAGCCGTGGCAGCTAAGAGACGACCAGTGCCTACTGACGGCGCCCGTTCACGAACGTGACGTTTGGATCAACATCATTCAGCTCACCCATTTTGAAGGGAACTTAAAGTCAAAGTCAAAGCATTTATTTCAAATAAGCACATAAAAGGCACTTTTGAACGTCAACATTTACATTTAAATAGAATTGATTCTAGTCGCCCCTTCCAAAAGGTAGTTTCGTATGGAGAAGAATGGGCAAGAAACTCCATCGTTACTCTTTTAAAATGTGTTACAATACTTTGTATACATTAATTATATAATTATATGTGAAGACGATGCACCTATAATAAAAATTACCCTATCAAAATAGGTAAAAAGAATTTAATAAACGTAGCAATGATAAATAAGTTAATTAAATGATAGATACATGGTGTTCAGATATTTACAAACATTGTAAAATTATACGATTTCCCAAATTATGTAACCGATTAATATGTCAGTGTGTGACTTAAAGTAGTCACAGAATGTAAACCAATGTCATAAAAATAACAAACCGTACAATTAAAGTAGCAACAAGTTTTAATTTTGTCAAGACCCTAGATTGTCCTGTGGAGCTGGACCAGCATGTTTCCAAGCATTCTTATCTTGGATATAATCCTCTAATTTGTAATATGCTTGTTTACACAGTGAACTTTTTATATGAGTTTTAAATTTTCTTTCATTTAATTGCAATATATTACAAGGTATTTTGTTGTAGCATTTAACACAGTACCCCATAAAAGATGTATGTACTTTAGCTAATCTGAAAAATGGTTGATCTATTTTATCTTTATTTCTTGTATTAAAATTATGTCTGTCACTTATTTTATTAAAAAGATGTAGATTTTTTCTTACGTACATAATATTTTCATAGATGAATTGGCAAGGTACCGTCATAATATTAATCCTTTTAAATAGTTCCCTGAGAGATTCGCGTTGACGTAGATTATAAATGGCTCTGACAACTCTCTTTTGCAACATAAAGATGGATTCAATGTCAGCAGCCCGACCCCACAGTAAAATGCCATACGACATAATGCTGTGGAAGTAGCTAAAATAGACCAAACGCGCGGTTTCTACATCTGATAACTGTCTTATCTTTCTAACAGCATAAGCGGCCGAGCTTAGCCGCCCCGCAAGAGATGTTATATGAGGTCCCCATTGTAATTTCTCGTCTAGCGTGATTCCCAGGAAAACTGTGTGATTCATTAATTCCAGTTTTTCTCCATTCAACATGATGTCACACTCGCTACTTCTTACATTCGGTAATTTAAATTTAATGCATTTTGTTTTTTTACCATTTAGTACCAAATTATTTACCGTAAACCAATCATGGACTTGAAGAATAGAACTACTCACGTCGTCAAGATTTTGTGACCGTCGGTCTATCTTAAATATCAATGATGTGTCATCTGCAAATAACACCATCTTCGGTTGATTTTGAAGTAATTGGGGTAAATCATTTATATAAACTAAAAAGAGGAATGGACCCAATATCGAACCTTGAGGAACGCCCATTGCCATTTCAGACCCTAATGAGTTTACGCCGTTTACTTGAACTGTAACTTTTCTATCTTTCAGGTATGATCTGAGTAAATCAAGAGCTGTATTTCTAAACCCATAGTGCTCTAGTTTCAGCAGAAGTGTCTGATCGTTTACGCAATCGAACGCCTTAGAGAGGTCGCAAAAGATTCCAATGGCATCTTGTACTTCTTCCCAGGCGTTAAAAATGTTCTTTATTAGGGTGACACCAGCGTCAGTGGTACAACGCCCTTTGGTGAAACCGTACTGTTGTTCATGAAAGATGGAATTTTTATTAAAGTGACGTAACATTTGATTGAGCATCAACTTTTCAAACACCTTACTGAGAACGGGCAGAATTGACACAGGCCTATAATTGTTGGGTTCTTTACTATCACCGGATCTTAATGATCCAATACACACGCCACCACCAGTGACACATTTGAGTGAGCACGACATACTCTCAACCGCCGGGGAACATTCAAGTCAATGAAAGACGAACCCAGTAACCTTTATAGTAGGTACGTAGTGCTCACAAATGTGCTATGCAATTATACAATACTAAGAGATTGATTTATACAATGCAAAGATACATTTTACAACCTTCATCAGATCCAACAATATTTTCGAATATTAGTTTATGCGTCCTTGTGGAGCAGGACCAGCGCTGAGCCCATAATTTTTGTCAGTGATGTAATCCCCCAACTTATAATATGCTTGGCTGAATAGTGTGCGTTTTATGCAAGATTTAAAATTCGTTTCATTCACTTGGAGCATGTGGGGTGGTATTATATTATAAAATTTTAAACAGTACCCCATGAAGGATGAGTCTACTTTAGCCAGAGTGAAACCTGGTTGAACAGATTGGTCCCTATTTCTAGACCTATAGTTGTGTCTTTCACCTCTTTTACTGCAAAGATTATTATTTTTCCTTACGTACATGTCATGATGTTTTGATAGATATATTGACATGATGTTAATGTCATTAAGCAGTTCCCTTAGAGAATCGCGCCTGCGGAAGCCATAAAATTGCTCTGATAGTTCTTTTCTGCAGAATAAAAATAGACTCGATATCGGTAGCCTGATGAGGACCCCATTGCAGCCTTGAGTCGAGCGTGATCCCCAGGAAAACAGTTTTATCGACGAATTCTAGTTTCTCTTTATTCAATACTATGTACACAATCACTACTTCTAACATTCGGTAACGAAAATCTTAGCATTTAGTTTTTTTTGCAAAATCTTTTATCCATTCAATGCTAAATTATTAGCAGTGAACCAATTGTTTACCTGCAGTAGGGTATTATTCACGTCGTCAAGATTTGATGCACGTCTATTTAACTTAAAAATTAAGGAAGTATCGTCAGCAAATAACACCACTTGTGGTGGTTTTTTTAATAAATGGGGTAGATCATTATTATACGCTATAAAGAGGTATATTTGATGGTACATTCTTAATAAATAATACACACATACACTTCACTTGCACGTTTCTTCGAGAGATTTTTCGATGTATAAATGTGACAGTTTTGACACGTTTCTATAAAAGGGTTACGCCCTCGGGAATATGTATGGATTGAAATAATTTCGCATATTGATGTGCTCAGGTTATCCCTTGGCTACCAAGGTGTTACAATATGATACAAAATATTTGTGTGATTTACTTTGTATCAAGGAATATTTCAATTTAAAAACGTTAAATTATTCGCAACGGTTATAACAAAAACCAAAGTCTCCTAGTTTCAACACGTTGAGTAGGTATAGGTACGCCATTGAATCATAGCGGTTGGTTCAATCAAACTCATAAACGCCTTAAACCGAAGGTATTAACGAAATTGTATTTCATTACTTTTAATAACGTTGTTTGTGTAATAAATGTAATCCATCACAGAAATGGATATCACATACGCGTATTTACTAATAAAAACAATAATGAGGTACCCGTCCCTGTTCATTGAGTTCCCACCAATTATTTCAGCTATGTTTTGTTCGGCCCCGCGACCTATATCAATGGAAAGCCTCTGTCAACAAATTAATTCAAATTAATTAAATTCCTCGAGTTAGTTTCCATTAATTACTTAACTCTCCTTTACAATGTAGTTTTGAATTGTATAGCATCGTTCGTGACTAGTTTTAGCGTTTACAGACTGGATTGTTGTTAGGAGACTAAAGTCGGTTCGTATCACGACGGTATCGCGTGCGACACTGTGACCGAAGTGACTGTAGATAATATAAAAATATTACAGTCACTTCGGTCACAATATGTAATATTAAAAAGCCGCGCTTCCGTGAACATAATACCTACTGTACGTATCAAAGTAAGACCATCTCGCAATGCGATGGGGGAGAGTATACCCAATTCCTCATACAGTTAAAGTCAACCCAAATTCAAGTCTAAGGGGAGCTGTTACAATTCCCGACCATCTTTCATAAACCCTAAACTTTTTCAATATGCGTGAAAACAATCCATTAATTCTGTTTATCTTTTCTCGCATAATAGCAAAAATACATTTATTTACCACGAACCACATTACACGTGGAGTTTCAGGCGACTTATAAACTTCCATTTATAACGTCACGATAAAATCTAAATTATAATAAGGATTTACAAGGGGTCCGGTGTCCCGTCGATCCATCGTGCGATGAAGAGTAATGGTCGCCGTGACAGTGACGACTAGTGAGGACACGGTCTGTATCGATGACCAGAGGATGGGAATATTCTTGTATGGTTTGTTATGATATGTTGAAGTTATAATGGTTAAAGATTGTGGTTGTTAGTTTTGTGAGTGATAAAATAAAGTAGCAAATGGAAGATAATGTTATGTTAATAATATTTTAAAAACACTACACATCCGAATGGCAATCTTAATGTTTATGATTGTTTATTAAACGAATAATTGAAAATTGCACGTTTCCCAATTCAATTGAGGTTTTGGTTAGTTTCACCAGAGAGCTTTCCTCTTCAAAAAATTCATCTCTTTACAAAATTCATATTTGAACTTAAAAGTCGGGCCAATACCGGGAACAAATAGTTTTGTTATTAAAACAAATATTTAAGCCCAACTGACGTGTTGGCGCATCCCGGGCTTTCAGAAACATTCCCTGCTGTACGAGAAAGAATAATGGACACTCAAAACGAATTGCTCTGGCACTTTCTATTCTACTTTACAAGGGTGCAAGAACAAGAGTGAATGTGCACAATAATGAACCTCTGTTTGCAGGATCCCGATCCATTGTAAGAATTATCGAGGCAGAGGCTTTCTGCAGCCAGATATTGATTCCACGATGTGACATACTACCATTTTTATGAAAAGACTGAAACAAACATTAGGTGTTAATTATACACATTTGCTCAGCCAACAAAAAATGTAAATGAACAAATCCAACCGCGAAAGAATACTAAGAACCGTAACCGTCACAAAATCTTGTCTCGCTGACGGTGGCGCGTGTGTTGGATTATTAAGCTCTCTTCAAAGTGGTTGAGCTGAATGGTGCTGCTCCATGCGTCATGTTCGTGAACGGGCGCTGTCAATTGGTATTGGTCATCTCTTAGCCGCCACGGCTTATTTAAATTATTTTATATAGGGATTGTTTTGTTTAAATTTTTATTTGCTGTACTCTGGACACTCCAGGTGTCTTATTTACATCGTTCTCACATATAATTATACCTATATTCAACATTAATGATATAACTAATATTTATGTAACAATATAACTTAAAAGAGTGTCCATAGAGTTTTTTGCCCGTTCTTCTCCAAAGGTACCTACGGTTTGGAATGGACAACTAGCTTCATATTTCTGACTGACCGACCACTTGACAATTCAACGTTTAATTGAAATAAATGCTTTTAGTTTGAGTGTGAGTGTGTTTGCAACGACTCTGGCAGTGTGTGGACGTGCATTATAATGCATAAGCAGAAATGAAGCACCATATTGGATCCCCAAAGGCACGACAACATCTGATACAATCGTTTCAACGTAAAACTGTGCATTGAGATTGCCTCTAATCTAAATCAGTGCGGTTCTTCCGCCGATCCAAATACCCGCCCATATCATGATTGTTCGACCACTGTATGCATGGACTTCCTGGCAAGGTTTTAAACGTTCTTGGAGTCCAGAGGTCCTCCAATACCGTGTACGTCTAATATCTGGCCTCAAACCAAACCGAGATTTGTCAGAAAAAGACACAAAACGCCACTCTTCTTCTGCCCAATTTCTGTGTTCACAAGCCCATTGTAAACGGGCCCTGCGTTTGCGGTGCTCAATAGGTGGTACAAGTAGCATCCTTCGGGATTAGAGATTGACTTTGTGCAAGCGATTACTTATAGTATGATTGCTTATTAACCTCTCTGAAAAGCTATGAAGCCTCGTAACCAACATGATCGCGGTTATTGTACGATTTCGTCGAGCAGTAATTTGTATGTAACGATTTTGTCTGCATGTAGTGAGATGAGCTCTTCCTCCATGTGGCTTTACCAACAATGCTGTGTAATGTGTCCAAAGTGGGCTTATAACACTCTGCGTAGTGCCCAGAGGGATTGCCACAACACGTTGCTGAGAACCAGCTTCAAACATTCGAACGGGTCTGATAATTTCTTCTCGGCTCAAATAACGTCTTTTCTCCATAATAGCGTTTTTTTGTATCAATTCCACTCAGAATATGGCAGAAATTTAACTTATTGGGCCTCAAACCCGTTGCAGAATTATATAGGAATACGACTTGACAGAAAGTTTTAATCTTTTGACCGAAATTAAAAAACAATTCCCCTTTCAAATTACGAAATTTACTAAACAGTATCCCTAGGAGTTAAAATAAATGTAGGTAAATAAAAAACCTGTTAACAAGCAGAAATGTGCTTGAACCATAGACACTTTCCATGAGTGTACTATTATTAGCTTTGTACTTATTTACTCGTACACACAGGATAATTTACTGTAGGGTATTCTTTTAGACTTTTTAAAACCCACTAAGGGATGAAATTAACGTCATTTCTGCACAAACAGAAGCGCTATTATTGTACAATTCACAGTTCATTAATTTGCCATTTTCACATAATCGAATATTCTAAAAACATGCCTTTTAAATAGCCTTGCATTTAATTCACTCTCATACCGGGATCAACAATTATTTGAAATGCTAAGCGCTCGTAAATAAAAAGAGGCCAAAATCCTTAAATGTTCAAAGAATTCTTAAGGAATAATTGGATTTTTGATGTGGCCCCTTATTGTGTGGCGCGGGGACACCGGAGGTCACCCGGAGCAAAGAGATCACTGCTCACAACGAAGTGCTCACTCTATTCACAGTGGGGTCAAAGGAAGCTATTTAATTTTTGCAAAAGAGGTGAGTTGGTCTGTATGTCCTATATGCCTGCTCCACTGGGGAACTGAGTTGTTCCTGAGTGTATTGCAGTCACTTAAAAGAGAAAATTGCGATTGCGCAATAGTTGGTGTACGACTTCACATGAAAGTGGTTTAAAATCAGAGAGAATTTAAGTTTCTAAACTATCCATCTGTGTTAAAGCTTTGTGTTGTCTTTATAATGTCACCAAAGCTAACCAATAAATTGAAAAAAATATCAAATCAAATTACAAGACAGCAAAACAATCTATGAAGTTGATACACAGCGCTTACAGTCTGACATACAGGTACTTGAGGGAAGACTCAGTTCCCTTTACATTAAATATGTGGGTTCTCTGAACCAAATTAAAGAACATATTCTTGCTGCTAATGAGTTAGTTATGTGTCAGTGATAAGCCCTGATGCTGTCAGACTGAGAGTTTGTCTCAAGACTGTACTCTCAGCCAAAATATACCGGATTAGTACAACATTTATCCCAAGTGGTACAGCCTGAGATTGGTGGTTGTCCAGCTTTCAGTAGTCATGATTGTTACAATTATTCAGTTATGTTCTCAGATAGTATAGGAAGAGGTTTAGGTAAATTAATTAGTAACAAGCAGAGTTATTCTACCCACAATTATTGTATGCCAGGGTCAACCTACAGGGCACGCCACGATAGCGGCGGTAAGACCCCTCTTTGAGGAGTGGCTAGAGAGGCGTCACGGCGTCCTCACCTACCGCCTGACGCAGGTCCTCACCGGACACGGATGTTTCGGGAGGTTCCTGCACATCATCAGGCGGGAGGAAACGCCCGGGTGTCACCACTGCGATGATCGCCCCGAGGACACGGTGGAGCATACGGTGGGGGCCTGCCCTGCATGGGCGGAGCACCGCCGTGTCCTCGTAGAGGCGATCGGCAGCGGCGGCGATCTCTCACGCCCGGCCTTGGTTCAAGCCATGGTCCGGGGCGAGGGGGAGTGGGAGGCAGTCGCCTCCTTCTGCGAAGCAGTCATGCTAGCGAAGGAGGTGGCGGGACGGGAGAGGGAGAGAGTCTCCCGTCCAAGCCGCCGCGGTGGACGCTCCGGGCGTCGGGAGCCGCGTGACGACTCCCGGCCACCGTAGGCGCGGGCCTGCGGGCGGTGAGTAATGGGTAGCTCACCGTCCGATCAGGACCAGGCCCGTGCTGGACGGCGCGTACGTGTTCCACGCGCGCCTCAAAGAGATGTCAGCATCGAAGAGGGGGCCCACTAGGGCCCAAGCCTGCCGGGAAAGCGGGATCATCCGAAAGGGGTACCGCTGACCCGGAACATAAAGGGCCAAGGAAGGAACACGGGTGGGTTTTAGTCAGTAAGAGTCTGACACTCCCTTCCGCTCCACCCAGAGCGGGAGGAGTCATTTGATGATTTCCCATCCTCAAAAAAAAAAAAAAAAAAAAGGGTCAACCTACAAACGAATAATGGCATCAGTAACAGGAAACGTATTTAATCCTAAAACCATTATTACTGTATTTGTAGGTAATAAATAATAATAATAATAATAAAATAATAATAAATTTTTTATTTTCTGAAAAAACACATTTAAGGTTCACATAAACATTTTCCCAACTAAAATGAACTATACAGAAAAAAGTGTATCGTTGGTGTCTGTACTAATGAATTAAATCATTGTATCACAGACACCAGCGCCTTCCAAGATAGGTTACAATATATTAAAAATTCGAACGTGCTATAGAATGAACTCGTAAAAAAAAATATATGGTAATAAAATAAACAGTAAAAGTAATTTAAAAATAATAAAATCAATTAATATTATAAACTAAAATTAAATTAAAATTAAGCTACTTATTACTTAAGTTAATATTTGTCCGTGTGCGTGCAAGAGGGTGCACAGGTGAGTGATTCTGCATGTATCAGTGTATGTGTGAGTGTATGAGAGAGTGGATGTGTTAGTGTGTGAGTGAGTGTATGTATGCGTCTGTTTTTGAGATACATCTATTGGATTGGTTTGAGAAGATCTTCAGTCTCCCGGTAATTTAATTTTAGTAAGAGGATTTGTAATTCTTTTTTGCACTTGTTTTTTGGTAAGTTATGTACGTATGCTATTTTGTTAATACGGTTGTAAAGACGAGAACTATTTACATAAAAATTTCTACTGGCGAGAGCAGTTCTATGCGGCTGAATTTCGCACACTATGTCCTTCCTGCGCTTGTTGTTTGGATTATATGGGATTGTAGCATGCTTACGCAGAACGGTCTGAAGCACATAGAGCTGTCTTACTGTGAGTACAGAGCATTGTTGGTACAAAGTTACCGTCGGATACCTAATAGGCTTCTTTAAAAGCACTTTTAGGACCGCCCTTTGCGCTCTCTCCACTCGCAGCATGCCAGCAGCAAACGTGCCTCCCCACGCCGGTATACAGTACATTAGTATCGATTGTGCTAAGGAAAAATAAACCAATTTTAATGTCTCTAGGTCAGCAGAAGATCTTAGTTTTTTGAAAATGTACAGAAGTTTCCTTGTACGGGAAACTATATTTCCTATATGCTTGTCCCAGCTAAAGCGGGAGTCGATTTGCACTCCCAGATACCTCATTTCGGTTGTGCGTATGAGAGGTTGGCAGTCACAATTAGGACTAGAGTGACGACAAGTGTGAGCAATAATTTTTAGAGAGTCCGATGGTTGAGACGCAGAAGAACCAGAAAAAGCTATAAATTTTGTTTTAAGTGCGTTAAGGGTTAACAGGTTATCGTTTAGCCAGGATATTACGTTCGACAGGGCCTTTTCAGTTTCCTTATAGGCTAGCTGCCAGTCTTTGGCATGGACAATCAACGCCGTGTCATCTTCATATGTAATAAATCTGCAATTGTTAATTGCCAGTTGACACAGGTCGTTGATGTATACTAAAAATAAGGTGGGACCAAGCACACTACCTTGTGGGACTCCATATGTGAGAAATTCTTCATTGCTGGTGTAATTTCCAACCCTGACATACTGACTACGCTCAGTGAGGTAACTACGAAAAATTTCTAGGACCGTGCCCCTGACGCCTACTGCTTCCAACTTCTTTAGAAGAATGGGAATTGAAACCGTGTCGAAAGCTTTCGACAGGTCCAAAAATACTGCTATGGTTTTTAGTTTATTATCTAAAGACTGAATGACAGTTGTTGTCAAATCTATTACAGCGTCTTCAGTTGACTTACCTTTAATAAACCCGTATTGGTTTTGAGAAAGTATGTTATGTTTAGTTAGATAATTGGTTAATTGTTTATTTAAAAGTTTTTCAAAGACCTTAGAAATGGTAGTGAGTACTGAAATTGGTCTATAATTTCCGACACAGTCTCTATCGCCACTTTTAAAAATTGGGTGAACAATGGCCTTCTTAAAAACTTTGGGAAATGTCCCAGTAGTTATTGCACGGTTAAATATGTGTTTTATACCTGGTATTAAGACGTGGCGGGCCGATTTTAGAAAGGATGCAGATATGCCATCCCAACCGACCGCACAATTGCTTTTTAGGCCTAGTATAACACTTTCCAGCTCCTGTTCAGACACCTCAAAAATACCCATTGAGTAACACGGGATATTTACGTTTTGTGACGTGGAAGACGCGGAATTTTGAATTTGGTCTGCTAGTATTTTCCCTATGCTTGCGAAGTACTTATTGACTATATCGACTGAGTCTTTAGGGTTTCCACTCAAACTCAGTAAGTCGTTTGGTGAGGTATTTTGTTGCTTCGTATCAGTAATAGTTTTGATGGCATCCCAAGTTGCCTTGGAGTTACCCTTGGCCTCTTGAAGTAAGCTTCGATCATAAATTATTCTTAGTTTTTTCAGTAAATTGTTGAGAAAATTACGATAGCGTTTATAGGTAGTACTAAGTATTAAATTATCGGGATCGCTTTGAGCTTTAAGGTGCATTGTGTCTTTGTTTTTTATACATTTTAGAAGGCCAGGGGTAACCCAAGGTTTTATGATCCTTTTTTTGTGCGAAATCAGAACCTCTTTGGTATGTAATTCAACTGTGGATGAAATTTTGTGAATTAGAGACGCAGCGGCTTCATTAGCATCGTTAATTTTAAATAAATAAGACAGGTCTGTTTTTCTCAAGTCATCTAACACAGCTTGTTGATCGGTACGCTTAATGTAATAGTTTGGTTTGGGTGACTTATTTGTCGTGCCGACACTCAGTATAGTTGGGTTATGATCCGTGATCAAAGTATCCAATACTAGTGTGGTTGCACTTTTTTGCGTCTTTAACATGACATGATCAAGACACGCCTGCCCCCTTGTCGGGGAGACGTGAGCAGGTAACATACCATGCGATGAAATTATATTAAGGTATTCCTCCGATTGGTTATTTAAGTGCTCTGGCATGATGTCTATGTTTAAATCCCCAGTGACAACTAAAGTTTTATAACCATTTAGTGATGCCAACACATCATTTAGGCTTATAAGGAAGTTGTCAAGGTTCTTTTTAGCCGGCGAACGATATATTGCCACAATAGCGACTTCATCGCTAGTGCATACCAGACAATTAGCATCCAGTAGCAAAGGTTGATTAATTTTGTGTTTTAAATGTGATTTAACATATAAGATTACACCATCGTTCTGATTACAAAAGGATGATTGGTAGCTTATAAAGCCATCCAAAGTGGGTGCATCAACAACTTTACTAAGCCAGCACTCTGTCAGAACAATTACGTCACAAGATACATTAATTGAGTCCAAGAGAATAGTGAGCTCGCTAAAATTTGAGTTTAGGCTACGTATGTTCATATGAAATACATTAAGTTTTTTACCGGACTTGTTAACGTACTTCGCGCAATCGTAGGGAGAACAGATGAAAGACTTAGAAACACTAATTGATTCCAAGTCGTGAGATATTTCGGTAATGTTATCTACAGTGAATTTGAAGTTTATTATTATTTGGGAACATACGTGGCCGGGATGATAGAGAAAGATGAATGTTCAAACTCGAATTGTTTACGACGTCTTCTTTGTGATTGGGTGTGTATATGTAATATGTAGTGTGTAGTATTTCAATATAAGTAGCTATTAAAAGTATTTTAGACAAAAACAAAGATAATTTAAAAACAAAAAACAACCTAAAATGCATGCAAGATGAAAATTCGGAGACAACAAAGCGGTATTTCTACAATTTATTGCTAGTCATTGGTCGCAATCTATATTCCCTAGGTCACTTTCAACCTTTACATGTATCGACTGCATACCTTCTTTTTTTCGAAGGTAGATTTTACCATGAGCTATGTCAGTTAGTGCTATGGTCAAAAAGGAAGAAGTCACTGAATGTGTAACTGAGTTGTTAAAGTTAAATTGTAGTAAAATAATATTGTGTGCTTTCCCATATTTTGAAAATTTGACAAACAGACAAAACAATTATATTCATGTGCTTAGTAACCATAATATGGTTACTAAGCACATGAATATAAGTGTTATAAGTAACTAAAAAGTGCATATTATGCACTTTTTAGTTACTCATTACAGTGACAAGCTTGTGTATTTTGAAACCAACCGTTTTGTGGAAACTTTGAAATCGACTAGAGATACTGTGTATCTGCCTGTTAGTTTTAGACACATAATAGCAAGGCTATTATCTTTTTATATAAACTCAGACATAAATAGTATGTGGAAGTCTGGTGTTATTACCACCACAATGGTTAGTAATAATACAAATAAGAAGGTGGTGAGCTTGAATAAATGTAGCTCAAATGCTATAAGAATTTTTACAAATTGTCCCTCACTCACTAGGAGCTCACTGCCTGGTGATGACATGGGATAACTCCGGATAATCATTTAAACTAGTTTGTAAGACAACAAAAGGTACCAGTAAGAATATTCCTATTCGTAACAACAACAAGGTATCTTATTGCTTTAAATTAATTTATTATCAAAAACATCAGCAAAATGCCTTGAAATTATTTCATCAAAATATTCAAGGTATTTCTTCCAAATTATTAGATATTGAAATGTTTTTAGAAAAAACAAAGTTTGACAATGCCTCTTTTACTGAACATTGATTAAAGGATTACCAAATGCTAATTAATTATGAGAACTACAGTATAAGCAGTTGTATTAACCGTAAATCTATGCTGCGTGGAGGTTCTCTAATCTCAATTAAAAATTGTTTAAAATCTAAGCAACGGAATGACATAGTTGGTTTATCAGTTGAACATTGCATCGAACTGTCCTGTAATGAGCTGGATAAGCATGTTGCAGTGTGCGTTTACGGACCCCCTAATTATCAGAACTTTTCTTTATTTGAGACAATAATGGAAGATGTCCTAGCGAAACTTGTATCCAGTAACAAATCCGCAATTATTTGTGGTGATTCTAATATCAACATTTTGGAAATAAGCAGTAGATTACTAAGCCTTTTTAAATCATTCAATTTATCAAATGTATTTACCGAACCAACTAGAGTAACTCTAAGTTCTGCTACGTGTATTGATAATGTCTTCTGCGATTGTGATTATTTTGTAAAAGCCATCGTAAATTATTTGCCATCGGATCATAGTGGACAAACGGTAACTTTTAAGTTTAAAACACTTTTACAAAAAGTGCAAATACAATTTAGACCAATAACGACTGGCAAATTAAGTAGATTCAATAGTACCCTAAACAAAAAGTTTTAAATGTTCTGAGCCATAATATGGAAGATGCAAATAAATTGTATGAGAATTTATTTTCAGTAGTGCACAATGAATTCAATAATACTTTTGAAAAGAAAACAAAAAATATTTGTCCTAATTTTATTTTTAGTAACTAGAGGTATTAGGATTAGTAGGGAATGACTGTTCGATCTGTACGACCTTAAACCTTACATTAACACTGAAACTTTCAACAAGTATGTTGCTACATATTAAAAAAAATTAGGAATACCTGAAAGATAGCTAAAGCCCAGTACATTAGCAACAAGATTAAATCAGCAGAAAATAAAATAAAAACAGTTTGGAAAGTTATAAATAACGAAACTAGTAGGAAAAAAATACGAAGCACAGATTATACATTGGAGACTTCACGTGGTGCCATAAGCTCTACCCTAGAAATCGCTCAAGAATTTGTAAATTTCTTTACTAATATACCAGCTAAAACGACGGAAGCTTTAAATTCCTCACCTGATGTCTCAAATGATTTATTAAGAGCGAACGTTTTAGGCTGCCCGGTTGAATTTCAATTTAAACATATAAACCCTGTGATAGTTATAAAAGCTTTTCGGCAAATAAAAATCAAATTGACCGAAGATCTATGGGGAATGTCTATCAAAGTTTGTACATCACTAATCGAGACTATAGCACCATACTTAGCTTTAATATTTAATTTGTGTGTAGATCAAGGAGTCTTCCCGGATTTAATGAAATACAGTAAGGTTATACCACTTTTTTTAAATCTGGGGACAGCAAAGACACCAACAATTATAGACCAGTATCTATGTGGCCAGTATTCAGCAAGGTGTTCGAAAAGGTAATGCTCAAACAAATGCTTAATCATTTTAACACCAACAACGTTACAACGCCCTTTGGTGAACCCATATTGCTGAGCGTGTAAGATTTTGTTATTGAAACATATATTTACAGCGTGGCAGGAGGCCTAAGATGCCATAGGGATGTTTTGTGACCTATCCAAGGCATTTGACTGCGTTGATCACGAAACCTTGCTCTTAAAACTTGAGCATTACGGACTAGGTAAACTCGCGCTTAGTTTAGTACAATCTTATTTAAATGATAGACAACAAAAAGTCAAAATAAATGGTGTCAATTCACTTCATTTACAAGTAAAAATGGGTATTCCACCACAAGGATCGATATTAGGTTCCTTCCTCTTTTTATTATATATTATGATCTACCGCATTTATTTAAAAACCAACCACAAATGGTGTTATTTGCTGACGATACTTCTTTAATCTTTAAGATAAATAGACGTGCATAAAATCTTAACGACGTAAATAATGCCCTACGGCAGGTACATAATTGTTTCACTGCTAATAATTTAGTATTAAATGGGAAAAACGAAATGCATAAGATTTTCTTTACCGAATGTTAAAAGTACTGATTGTGACATAGTATTGAATAACGAGAAACTAGAATTTGTCGATGAAACTGTTTTGCTGGGGATAACGCTCGACTCAAGGCTACAATGGGGTCCTCATTTAACATCTCTTGCAGGACGGCTAAGTTCAGCAGCATATGCGGTAAGGACAATCCGTCAATTTACTAATGTAGATACCGCGAGGCTAGTCTATTTCAGTTATTTTTAATATGATATAATATGAGACAACACACTATTTTTATTCTGCTGAAGAGAGCTATCAGAGCAATATACAGCCTCCACAGGCGCGAATCTCTAAGGGAACTGTTTAAAGACATTAACATCATGACGGTACCTTGTCAATATATTTATGAAAAAATATAAAATTATAAATTTAAATTATACCGCTGATAAAAATACTTGGCTCAGGGCTGGTCCTGCTCCACAAGGGTGCGTAAACTAATTAATTAGCATTCGAAAATCATTTTGGAGCTGATGAAGATTGTACAACCTATCTTTGCATTGTATAAATTCAATCTCTTAGTATTGTATAATTGCATAGCACACGTGTGAGCAGTATGTACCCACTATAAAGCTTACTGGGTTCGTCGTTCATTGACTTGAATGTGCCCTGGCTGTTGAGAGTATGTCATGCTCACTCAAATGTGTCGCTGGTGGTGGCGTGTGTATAGGATCATTGAGTTCCCCTCAAAATGGTTGAGCTGAATGGTGCTGATCCGTACGTCATATTCGTGAACGGGCGCCGTCAGTAGGCACTCGTCATTTCTTAGCTGCCACGGCTTATTTTAATTCCATAATTGTTTTTTTATCTTTTTATTACGGACGCTTTTAACGTGCACGTCTTTCTACGCCGTTCTCACATGTATAATTTCAACATGAATGATTTAACCACTTTTTTGTAACAATTTTTTGATTTAAAAGAGTGTCCATGGAGTTTCTTGCCCGTTCTTCTCCTTATGTACCTACTAGGCTTAGGAATGGGCAACTAGCTTCATCTTTCTGACTGACCGACCCCTTGACAATTCAAAAGTGCCTGTAATTGGTTAATTTGAAATAAATGCTTTGAGTTTGAGTTTGTATAGTTGCAAAATCAAACTTTGTAGAAGGATGTTGTTACACTTCAAAGAACAAATAATTATAATTTAATAGTATTATTCATGCTCCCGTTTTGTTACAACATCAAGGAACAGCGGACGCCAGATATAATCTACAATTGAAAAAAAAGCAATTTGAAGTGCTTAAATGCTCGCCAACCTGACCAATCAATATGCCATTAATATGTGCCCCTATTACCCACAGTTGGGAAGGGTGCGTAGTGCAAACTTAGCCAGGAGAGGCTATACGCGTACATGCGTATATGCGTACTGCGGGTTCAACGCGTTATTTAGCCGTAGCCCACGGCTGTAATTACAGCGAGCACCAATTACGAAACACTACTCAATTTCTATCACTACGTGTAGTATAAAGGGAGCGTGCGGCGGACCAAGAGGCAGGCGAGAACGATAAATGATCCCAATTTTAAAAATGACGGTCTTAATAGTGGAAGTTCGTGCTTCAACTTTTAGGACCTAATAAATTCCTCCGTATAATATTAAAGAAACTGAAGTCGAAAATCTTCTTTTATTATCACAGATTTCGTGTCTTTTAAATCGTTTATAAAATAAAATGTGTTTATGGTGTAATGTACCTAGCTGATTTAAACCCCACGTTAACAACTTTAGTTTGATAACTGGGTGACGTGTGATGACTGTTTTCTTTTCTTTTGCTCTCAAATAATACTTGCAGTTTAATAAACGAAATTTTTTTTTTTCATTTTTTATTTATATTATATCTTTGTAAGATTAAATATATAGCGATACTTAATTTGTCTCAGATAAAGTAAAATGGAAACATAAAAAAAACTCAGAAAATTTGTTGTTGTAGTTGTCTTTATTGTTTGTTTTACCAAATTACTACTAGTTTTTATTTAATAATTTCAAATTGTATTATCTCCCGCTACTGCTCCACACTAAGTCTGCCGCTGATTCCATCGGACGTTATACCTTTATTAGTGCCGCAGACGTTCTGTTATTGGTCAGAACGGCCTGTTACAGCGTGGCTAGTGTTAGTACCGCGGCCGCGCGGTAGCGACGCTTACGGCGACTTTCTTTGAATAATTCGGCTCATGCCTACTGCTTAGATGGGGGTAGTATTGTAGTCGTAAGGAAGTATTCGTGGGGAAATGGTGCAACTCAAAAGGAGTTATCCCAAAAAAAAAACACTTCCATCCATAAAACAACTCAAAACCTACAAATTACACTTATTCAAATAAACTTACCACATTTTTCCGTGACATTTTTTTTTCATTAATCGCATCTTATTTTGGCCCACAATTGGAACGAAAACAAACAGCTGTTTTTTTATTGCCCACAGATAAAAATGTGTAATGTTTCGTTTCTTAAGATAAGGGTTAAAGCATCAGAAAAGAAAATTAGCATTCTTTTTAATAAAAAAAATCAATTAATTTTACTTCATTGCTAGTTGAAACGCAGATTTTAATTATAGATTAAAAATATCTACACGAACCTGCGATAATAGATATATATCACGATGTATTTGGCTAATTTTAGCTTTTAGCCTGAGATTTCATCAGTACTTCACTATGCTGTACAAAACATAGGAAGTAGGTCAGCAGCAGTGGTGTGGGCGATGGCCTAGCTAATACCTATTACTAACGCACTATTGCTGCCGTTAAAGTGCAATGTTGTTAACAGGCTCTATGAAGCCTGTTTGTATGATAATGATAAGGCAGGATGTTGTATTTTGTAGCCGTGTGGCACAACACGGAACCTACATAGTTTTTTTACGTTACTTTTATAAATCAGAACATAAAATTGCAACTGTTCAACATACATTTTTGGTGTATAATCCAGTGCTAAATTAATTATTATTATATTGTACAACTTAGCACTGGATTATATTCTGTATACAACACAAATCTTTTAATAATAACTCTAAGAACTTAATGAAAATGCTTCAAATAAAACGATTAATTGGTTAATGAACTGACACTGAACTTATTGAAACTATCTACGAGTTTCAGCATTGCAAAGATAGGTACCCAAAATGAGATTATTGTAACATCTTCGACTCATGCATACATTATGACGTGTGTTCTTACGAATATTTGCAAATGGCGGCAGCTTAACTTTCGTTGTAAATCAAGTGGAATGATTATTATTATTATTATCATTTATTTGTTCGGACTACAAATGAGGTCCATTGTGTTAGTGACAATCTTACTTAGCCTATGTTAGTACTTAATAACTAAAACAGATCTTGTTCGATCGGCTAATGCCCACACAAGTGGACTATCTGCCCGGGCGGCTAGCGAGTGCAGAATAATGTTGGGACTGTCACGCAACGCTATAATTGTGGTGTCGTGTTCATGTTCATCGTCTCGCTGTTATGCTAATAGGTGTCGTCTTACTTCGCTAATATTAGGTGACACGTGTCTAAACTATTACACCTATCTGATATGATTGAGGCAAATTGGTTTGTACTGACAAGGGTAGATTACTAGTTAGTACTTTATTAGAAGGAATCGCTATGTACTAAGCCATTAACATTGGAATCAATTCTATAACTCAATCGCACATGGTATTACTCAAAAATATTTGACAGATAAATTTTCAAGAAAAAATATGTATGCATCAAAAGAAATAAATACAAACAGTTAATTTAAATACCTACACACTCCCAACACACTTGACTGCACACAGTGAATTACAGTCATCTATCATTTCAAACGATACATAAACAGCGCTTTCTATATGAGTAACTTCGCCAGTATCTAGCGACAGAACGCGCAACTAACGCTCCTAGCCTCAGAGCCTCTTGGAAAGCAATTACAGCCACTCAAACGTATAATGGCCACAACGCGCGGTGCAACGGAAACCGCTGCAGCCTGCGTCTTGCACCACACAGCTATGAGCGAAACTTTTACCATGTTACTTGTTGTTATTGTTTTTTTTTTATAAAGTGTGCGTTAGTTTGTTAATGTTTGTTTAACATAATATTGCTTGTCTATTTGGAATACTCACTGAGCGTAGTTTGTTTTGTTCGATCGCTTCTTCTGTGTATGAGAACAAGCATCTGTAGCATCCTACAGTGCAACAGTTAGGAATGATTGATGCCTACATGCAATGTTATATCTACAACGTGGCGCTACAATGGTGACTTTAATTTAATACACGGGTAGGGCTAGTGCCCATTAACCATATAAATATTGATAGGTTAAAATAATACGTAAACTGAAAAAAAAAATTTTTCAAACAAACTAAATAATAAAAAAGTCATTAAAATTGGGATCACCCTTGCAAAAATTCATTCATGAAATTACTTACCTAGCTCGCTTACGTTAACTCGGAGCGGCAATGTGTCGGTTCGCGGGCTGGCAACCGCGCATCGCGTCTTGTACCTACTCGTGATCGGTCCGATTCTTTGACGGCATATTATCAAAGAAACCGAGCGGCGCAAGTGGTACAAACACTTATCACATCACCCTCTCTTGTTACTATTAGTAATAACTGTCATCACTAATCACTGCCATCACGATCATAAGTTTACACAAGCACTAATAGCACAAATAAATGCGTCCGTATCGCAAGAGGTGTAAACGTACCTACTAGATAAGAAAACGAAAACCAATCAAAGTGTCTTTATCGCAGTACCATGATCTAATTACTATCCTAATTACACAAAAAGAAATAAATAAAACAATAGCTAAGAGTCTTTTTCGCGACGTAATTATGCGCACTAGTGTAAATAAGTGCGTCAAGGACACGGGTTCGACTAGCACTAGAAAAGCAAAAAAAGAATTCGTGTTCGGTGCGGCGGGTGGGTGGAAGGGAGAGCGCGCGTCGCCTGCGCTGCTCGCCAACAAAGGAAATTTCCTTAAATTCGCCTACTCTATGCATTTGTTTCATCCTAATAGTATTGCTTATTCGTTTTAATTTCATTGATGCGAAGTTATGATCCGTGACCGAGGGAAATGACCGCTGCGCGACAGTTCTTTAAGTACAGGTTGCTCTAAGATGCTATTTCCTAAATTCTTTAATAAATCTGTAAATAATAACGTTTAATGGAAATAAAAAATTGTCATGAAACGAAAATGTGAAAACGTATATGTGTGTTAAATTAAGGTCACCATTGCAGCGCCACGCTGTATATTATGAAGTTAATGATGAATAACGATTTGAAAACTTCCGCACAAAAAATATTTTTTAAGAACATTATTAGAAGAAAAACGGAACAACAAATGCACTTTGTCCTACGTAAAAAAAAACTAAACATTCATTTCTAACAATAGGTACATTAATTCATATATATATAGGTAAATATATAGTTGATAGGTATATATATATATAATTAATATATAATTAATTCATTGATTATTACTGTGCCGCAGTCAAGTGCAGTAACAGTAAAGTAAAGTAAAGTAACAGTTTTGTAATTGCGTCACTAGCACTCTTCGGGAGTAATTAAAGCCACTCAAAAATTTAATTGTTCGTGCGGAGTGGGCAATTTGTGGCACGCTGTGGGATTCTCCACAAATAAGTTGGCACCTAGAGAAGTCTTTTTGTTTTTTCAAAATCAAATCTTTATTGTTCTACACTGTACATAATCATACATTTCTAGATGTCAAGTGAATGCGCAGTCCGCTGTGTTGCACCAATTCAGGCATGCACAATTATTATTAAAATTATACCATTAAAATTAGAATTGTACCATTTCATAAATTCAGATTATTGTTATACAATTTCATTAATTCAAAATAATACCATAAACAATGTCATAAATTGAAATCAATTAGTATGTAATGTCAGAGTATACAGGGCGTCCCACGGATATGCCACATGAAGGGAAAGTAACTTGAATAATGTAGATGGAACCTTTTACTGAAAGAAGACATTATTTGAATTTAAAAACAATTTAAACTCTATTCATAGATATTTCAATAATTACATGGTTGAACCGGAAATCGAACCAGTTACATGAGAAAAATGGTAAAATACCATTAACCTCATAAGGGGTCATTGTACTCATCATTATGAACAACTTTTACTATTGGACAAAATACGAAATCGCGAAAAAAAAATCTGCTGATCCCTACATTTTGACGAGTTTTGCAAACATAAATGTAGGGAACAGCAGACTTTTTTTTCGCGATTTAAAATATCTATGAATAGAGTTTAAATTGTTTTTAAATTCAAATAATGTCTTCTTTCAGTAAAAGGTTCCATCTCCAATATTCAAGGTACTTTCCCTCCATGTGGCATATCCGTGGGCCGCCCTGTATACTCTGACATTACATAGTAATTGATTTCAATAACATTGTTTATGGTATTATTACGCTAAGACGCATTATTAATATAGTTGTTATTTTGGGGTTGTTTCGTATACGTTTTGAAAATAAATAAATAAATATAAATATCGTCTGACATTGCACACAGCACCATCTAGTTCAAAATGGTTTTAATATTGGGGTTGGGGTCTTTTCGAAATTGCCGCAACATTTCTCGCTTGTGTTTACAGCATGATTTTATACCTTTACTAATCCACTTATGTACTATGTTTATAATAGTTTCCGTTTGGAGAGTGGCTGGTAGATTGAAAATGTTGCGGCTTATTGTTTGCTTAGTTAAAAACATTAACAAAATCGCTCAAGTGTAGGCTGTAGGCTGATAAACTTAACATAGAAGATCTATTTATTAAAGAAGGATATGATCTTGAAGTTATTTTAATGTAACAACAGAATTAATGTTTCGTTAGTTCGTTGCAAACAAGACTCGATAGCTTTTAACGATCGTCACTACTGACTATATTGTTTATAATTGAGCAAACGAGCAAAGGGGTGCGTCTCATAACATAAAGTTATTTGGTATATTTTAATTTCAATAACGTTCACAAGATGTAATTTACGTGAGAGATAACAACTGTTGATATAATTTCTTTACATTTATCATTTACGGGGGAAAGTTTTTAGAGTAGGCCACTACGAAAAGCGGCCGATGAAATATTTATTTAAATTTTGAATTTGTTGGGAATCTGTAAATGTGTAATGAATTCTTAGGTCATTTGTTTTTACAAGTTGGCGGCAGTTAAAAAATTGTCTGTCGTGCGTGGAAATGGATTTGACTAGAGAAAATTTTCGTTCAGTGATTTATTAAGATTTTCGTTGCGATTTTACTTATCAACAATGTTACGATAGACTGCGATTAGCATTTCATAACGAAGCCCCACCCCGTGCCACTGTTTATATTTGGTTTAATGAGTTTAAACGTGGTCGAAGCCACCTCACTGATGATTCGCGAGAAGGACGTCCTTCGACGGTGACTACTGAAGATAACGTGACTGCTGTGCGGCTAATGATAAAAGCTGATAGAAGGGTGACATATAAAAAGATTGGGGCAGCTATAAGCATTGGTATGAGTCAAGTACATAAAGTCTTACATGAGCATTTAGGCGTCAGAAAGCTTTGCACTAGATGGATACCTCATAATTTAACGGAAGATCAAAAACACCATCGTTTGGATTGGTTCCGCTCAATGCTTGAAAAGTATGACGGAGGTGACTCAAATGCTGTATATGACATCGCTAGAGGTAATGAAAGCTGGATATATTGTTGGGAACCCGAAACCAAAAGACAATCTGCGCAATGGATGTTTCCATTCAAAGATTTGCCAACAAAAGTAAAGAAGGGCAGAAGTCAAGGGTTGCTTCATTCTTTGGACGGACGGGTCATTTCGCAACAATTGACTTAGAATATAAAAATACTGTTACTGCAAATGGGTATGTCAGTCATTCTTTACGGATTGTCTTGGAAAATTTTGACAGCAGCGCCCAAAAAGCGGGATCCTAATCCACCACGACAACGCTCCAGCGCACTCCACCCTCCAGACGGATTACCGAATATTTGCCTATCGAATGTGTGGGGTTAGTAAGTCATCCTTCTTACAGTCCTGACCTGGCACCGTGAGACTTTTATTTATTTCCAAAAATAAAAGATAAACTTACAGGAATTCGTTTTATGAACCCTGAAGATGCCGTGGCTGCATTTCAAAAAGGCGTGTAAGAAATCCCTAAAGAAAAGTGGGCCCCCTGCTTCAGTCAATGGTTCCATCGCATGCGACGGTGCCGGTGCTTAGAAAAGAACGGAGAGTACTTCGAAGAGCAATACAAATATTAACAGGCTTCTACATCATTCCGTTTTTTATTTTTTTTTTAAACTTTCTGTGTGACTCACGTATATAAGTACTCTAAAACTTATTTTGTGTAACGTTATTGGATATAACATTTATTTAATCGAGAATCATTAGGCCTATCGTTTAAAATATATATTGATACCATCACTGTGGTTATCACCCTGATTCAGAGCAATCCAACTCAGATCATTTGGGTTAGGTTATCAAACTCAAAGCATTTATTTCAATTATACCAATTACAGGCACTTTTGAATTGTCAAGGGGTCGGTCAGTCAGAAAGATGAAGCTAGTTGCCCATTCCAAAGCGTAGTAGGTACCTATGGAAAAGAACGGGCAAGAAACTCCATGGACACTCTTTTAAATCAAAATATTGTTACAAAAAAGTGGTTACATCATTCATGTTGTAATTATACATGTGAGAACGATGTAGAAAGACGTGTACGTTAAAAGCGTCCGTAATAAAAAGATAAAAACAATTAAGGAATTAAAATAAGCCGTGGCAGCTTAGAAATGACCAGTGCCTACTGACGGCGCCCGTTCACGAACATGACGTATGGATCAGCACCATTCAGCTTAACCATTTTGAAGGGAACTCAATGATCCAATACACACGCCACCACCAGCGACAGATTTGAGTGAGCATGAGATACTCTCAGCCGCCAGGGCACATTCAAGTCAATTAAAGACGAACCCAGTAAGCTTTATAGTGGGTACATACTGCTCACACATGTGCTATGCAATTATACAATACTAAGAGATTGAATTTATACAATGCAAAGATAGGTTGTACAATCTTCATCAGCTCCAACATTATTTTCGAATGCTAATTATTTAGATTACGCGCCCTTGTGGAGCAGGACCAGCCCTGAGTCAATATTTTTGTCAGCGATATAATCCCCCAACTTATAATATGCTTGGCTGTATAGTGTGCGTTTTATACAAGATTTAAATTTCGTTTCATTCAGTTGGAGTATGTGGGGAGGTATTTAATCGTAACATTTTAAACAGTACCCCATGAAGGATGAGTCTACTTTAGCCAGTCTGAAACCTGGTTGAACTAATTGGTCCCTATTTCTAGTCCTAATGTTTGTGTCTTTCACCTCTTTTACTGAAAAGATTTAAATTTTTCCTTACGTACATGATGTTTTCATAAGTATATTGACAAGGTACCGTCATTATGTTAAAGTCTTTAAACAGTTCCCTTCGAGAATCGTGCCTGCGGAGGCTGTATATTCAAAATCAAAATCAAAAGTCATTTATTCAAATTAGGCTGAGAATCAGCACTTTTTGAACGTCAAAATCACATAAGACAGTCCCCCCAAAACGCCCACCCTTCACCACTTCCTAGTGCTTTAGCTATAATGCTCTGATAGCTCTTTTCTGCAGAATAAAAATAGACTCAATATCGGCAGCCCGTCCCGATAATAAAATACCGTAAGACATGATACTCTGAAAATAGCTGAAATAGACTAGCCTCGCGGTATCTACATTAGTAAATTGACGGATTTTTCTTAGAGCATATGCTGCTGAACTTAGCCGTCCTGCAAGAGATGTTAAATGAGGACCCCATTGCAGCCTTGAGTCTAGCGTTATTCCCAGGAAAACAGTTTCATCGACCAATTCTAGTTTCTTGTTATTCACTACTATGTCACAATCACTACTTTTAACATTCGGTAAAGCAAATCTTATGCATTTCGTTTTTTTCCCATTTAATACTAAATTATTAGCAGTGAACCAATTATGTACCTGCAGTAGGGCATTATTTACGTCGTCAAGATTTTATGCACGTCTATTTATCTTAAAGATTAAAGAAGTATCGTCAGCAAATAACACCATTTGTGGTTGGTTTTTAAATAAATGGCGTAGATCATTAATATAATTATACTAAAAAGAGGAAGGGACCTAATATCGATCCTTGTGGAACACCCATTTACTTTTAAATGAAGTGAATTGACACCATTTATTTGCACTTTTAGTTGTCTATCATTTAAATAACATTGTAATAAACTAAGCGCGAGTTTACCTTGTCCGTAATGCTCAAGTTTTAAGAGCAAGGTTTCGTGATCAACGCAGTCAAATGCCTTGGATAGGTCACAAAACATCCCTATGGCATCTTGGGCCTCCTCCCACGCTGTAAATATGTGTTTTAATAAAGTGACACCGGCGTCAGTCATACAACGTCCTTTGGAGAAACCATATTGCTGACCGTGTAAGATTTTGTTGGTGTTAAAATTATTAAGCATTTGATTGAGCATTACCTTTTCGAACACCTTGCTGAATACTGGCAACTCAGATACTGGTCTATAATTGTTGGTGTCTTTGCTGTCCCCAGATTTAAAAAGTGGTATAACCTTACTGTATTTCATTAAATCCGGGAAGACTCCTTGATCTACACACAAATAAAATATTAAAGCTAAGTATGGTGCTATAGTCTCGATTATTGATGTACAAACTTTGATAGACATTCCCCATAGATCTTCGGTCAATTTGATTTTTATTTGCCGAAAAGCTTTTATAACTATCATAGGGTATATCTATTTAAATTGAAATTCAACCGGGCAGCCTAAAACGTTCGCTCTTAATAAATCAATTGAGACATCAGATGAGAAATTTAAAGCTTCCGTCGTTTTAGCTGGTATATTAGTAAATAAATTTACAAATTCTTGAGCGACTTCTAAGCTAGAGCTTATGGCACCACGTGAAGTCTTCAATGTATAATCTGTGCTTCGTATTTTTTTCCTACTAGTTTCGTTATTTATAACTTCCCAAACTGTTTTTATTTTATTTTCTGCTGATTTAATCTTGTTGTTAATGTACTGAGCTTTAGCTATCTTGCAGGTATTCCTAAAAATTTTTGAATATGTAGCAACATACTTGTTGAAAGTTTCAGTGTTAATGTAGGGCTTAAGGCCGTACAGATCGAACAGTCTTTCCCTACTTATCCTAATAACTCTAGTTGCCCAGTCACTAAAATAAAATTAGGACAAATATTTTTTGTTGTCTTTTCAAAAGTTTTATTGTATTCATTGTGCACTACTGAAAAGAAATTCTCATACAATTTATTTGCATCGTCCCTAATATGACTTAGAACATTTAACTTATTGTTTAGGGTACTTAGGGTTTAGGGTGGCTAAAGTGGACTCATCTTTCATGGGGTACTGTTTAAAATGTTACAATAAAATACCTCCCCACATACTTCAACTGAATGAGACGAAATTCAAAGTTTGTATAAAACGCACACTATGCAGCCAGGCATATTATAAGTTGGGGGATTATATCGCTGATAAAAATGCCTGGCTCAATGCTGGTCCTGCTCCACAACCACAACTAATTGATTAACATTTGAAAATACTGTTGGACCTGCTGAAGATTGTAAGACTACCTTTGCTTTGTATAAAATCAATCTCCTTTGTATTATATAATTGCATAGGACAAGTGTGAGTACTATGTACTATCGAGCTACCATTTACCGGGTAATGTCTTTCATTGACTTGAATGTGTCCTGGCGGCTGATAGATGTCATGCTCACTCAAATGTCTCGCTGACGGTGGCGCGTGTGTTGGATCATTTAGCTCCCTTCAAAATGGTTGAGCTGAATGGTGCTGATCCATGCGTCATGTTCGTGAACGGGCGCTGTCAGTTGGGACTGGTCATCTCTTAGCCACCACGGCTTATTTTTAATTATTTTATTATGGATTGTTTTGTTTGAATTTATATTTGCTGTATACTGGACACTCAATGTGTACGTCTTATTTACATCGTTCTCACATATAATTATACCTATATACAAGATTAATGATGTAACTAATATTTATGTAACAATATAATTTAAAAGAGTGTCCATGGAGTTTCTTGCCCGTTCTTCTCCATAGGTACCTACTACGCTTTGGAATGGGCAACTAGCTTCATATTTCTGACTGACCGACCACTTGACAATTCAAAAGTGCCTGTAAATGGTTTAATTGAAATAAATGCTTTGAGTTTGAGTTACTATTGAATCTACTTAATTTGCCAGTCGTTATTGGTCTAAATTGTATTTGCACTTTTTGCAAAGGTGTTTTAAACTTAAAAATTACCGTTTGTCCACTATGATTAGATGGCAAATAATTTACGATGGCTTTCACTAAATAATCACAATCGCAGAAGACATTATCGATACAAGTAGCAGAACTTGGAGTTACTCTAGTTGGTTCAGTAAAAACATTCGATAAATTGAACGATTTAAAAAGGCTTAATAATCTACTGCTATTCGAATTATTTTCCAAAATGTTAATACTAAAATCACCACAAATGATATTATGTCACCACATATATTCTGTCTTATTAGTCTTTTCTTCTTTATCTTATCTTATTAGTCACCATCCTTACCTTGTTGCTATTCCACCAATTTACTAAGCGTATCCAAATGTCTTTTGTAATGCGCACAGCAAAAGGATGGAATGCGTCTGTGTTTCCGAACGCGTACAACCCTAATCTCTTCAAAGTGAGAGTGAACAGGCTTCTTCTGGGTAAGCTCACTCCACCGTCGACTCTGTGTTTGCACCACTGACCTAGACTAGAGTCAAGAGCAAACCCACCTTAAATAAAAATAAATAAATAAAATAGGTTTTATGCACGGGTTTTATGTCTTTTTAGGGGTATATCTAACGCTTTTATATTCAATGTATGAATGTTAGTTATTTTAAAATTATATAATCCGTTTATTATATCAAATAAAATTATAGATTCAGTTATTTTATCTTGTAAATAATAGAGATTTTCTAATTATATCACATTATATTACTTACCCCAAGCAAAAGGTATTCTGAGTTCAGCTACTGGTACAATTGCTTGGTATCAACTGTTTGACTTTTCATCACATTTGAGCAATTTTATTGCTGAACTGGCTGAAGTTCGAATGAACCGCTTTTGTGTGTGACTTAGACCAAACTATTAAGAGTGGGAGGAAACTCGGCTAGTTCACAAGTAGCCAGCGTTCTGCTTCGTTGCGGATCATACATTTTTGCAGCAGTGTCGGCCCAGCGAAAACGGCCGTGACTTATGAGTTGTAGGTTCAAATCTAGGCAGGCACTTTACTTTGTGTGTTTTTCATCACTACTGCTTTCAAAACGGAAAGGAAAATATCGTGAGGAAATCGGAACGACCTAGAACCAAAAAATTCGATGACATGTGACATCCGCCAACCCGCACTGGGCACGCGTGGTGGACACCCCCTGTCACCGAGAGGAGGCCTGTGTCCCAGCAGTGGGAAAATTATAGGCTGAATCGTGCCTATACATTTTTGGTTTTCAATATCATTAGCTGTATATGGGGATTGTTACAGAGACGCATCTTCTCTTGAGACTCTTTCTAAGTTCAACTTTACTAAGATTATTTTCTTGGTTTGCATGTTGAGTTCTAAACGAATACTTTCAGTTTTAAAACTGCAGCTACAACTTTATGTTTTGATAATCTGTAGGTTGTTTTCAGTGCAATGTTCGCTTTGAGACTGCATACTCCACTCATTATTTTTTACATCATCAAAACTTTTAATCCTAGAGATTCATCAAAAATATTTCCAGTTTACGTGTTAATTCCTGTCTCCACTCCCGCCCTGAAAAATTAAAATTGTTGCGCAAACAACGTTTCTCTTCAAAGCGGATCAACTTCAGAAATATATATCATTACGCTGTGTTTATTGTAAATGTGACTATGAACGTGATATCATTACGCTGTGTTTATTGTAAGTGTTACAATGAACGTGATATCATTACGCTGTGTTTATTGTAAGTGTTACAATGAACGTGATATCATTACGCTGTGTTTATTGTAAGTGTTACAATGAACGTGATATCATTACGCTGTGTTTATTGTAAGTGTTACAATGAACGTGATATCATTACGCTGTGTTTATTGTAGTGTTACAATGAACGTGATATCATTACGCTGTGTTTATTGTAAGTGTTACAATGAATGTGATATCATTACGCTGTGTTTATTGTAAGTGTTACAATGAACGTGATATCATTACGCTGTGTTTATTGTAAGTGTTACAATGAACGTGATATCATTACGCTGTGTTTATTGTAAGTGTTACAATGAACGTGATATCATTACGCTGTGTTTATTGTAAGTGTTACAATGAACGTGATATCATTACGCTGTGTTTATTGTAAGTGTTACAATGAACGTGATATCATTACGTTAGTGTAACATTATGTTGTGCTGAACGATTCGCAGTTGCGCTCAAGTCTCGGGCGACCTCACTCAGATAAATAGTTTATGCAGCAATTTGGAGCTTTGTTATAAGCTCTCTGGTGCGGTTCGGTTTTGATGATATCGAGTGTAATTTCAATTGTGGAGGGAATGCGACGCAACCACGCGCTCTGTTATACCTATTATTATAATGACTGGGTTTAACAAACTCGTTAGTACTGTTAGTATTTAGCTAAATACCACCCGTAGTAGGTAAAATGGTTATTTTAATACAGTGTTTTATGTAGACCATCTTACCACTTAATAGATCAACTCTAATATTAAGAGCAATAAATGATCGAATTCAAAAATGCCGAGCAAATAGTTGGTGAGAGCAAATATTAATCCTAACCCTCACTCTAGAGTTAAGGGGTAGATAATACCATCTCACAGTGAAAGGGGTCAGCTTCCGAGCCCCCGCTATCTCCTTACTTGACCTCTGCTAGCTTCTTTTGGGAAAATAGAATAAAATTATAATATAATATTTTTTATTTTATTTAATTATTCCAAAAGAATTGATGATTTGCGGCACGGTTGGCTCAGTGGTTAAGCGATTGACTGCTGCGCTGCGTGTCGCGGGTTCAAATCCCGCACGGAACAATTATTTGTATGACCTGCAAGTAGTTGTTCCGGGTCTGGCTGTTTGTGTATGTGAGTTTAAATGTTTGTAAACGCACCCACGATACAGGAGAAATTCCTAGAGTGGAGCAACGTTTAAAAAAAAAAAACAACATGGTGCTATCTCCCCTGGGTGAGGCAAGGGTCAGGGTTTTAAGACCGAAGTTTACCTATGATTTGACTTTCCATTTTATTATTTTCAATGCCCTTAGAACATTGTTTTAGTAAGATAACATTTTATTTTGTGAATTCTATAACTGGAAATAGTATTTCAATTTATAGTTTAAAAAAATATATCACGTATTTTCAACAGAACCAGCCAACAATACCTAGGTATAACAAGGAGGTTATACCTAGCTACTACTAGGTAGATACTTTCCGTGTGCCTTACCCAACCCATCGCAGCGTAACGCATGTGTAGCGTCAACGCAGCGTAGACGCAGCGTGGTGGCGGCGTCGCGTCACTCATTACACGTCTCAGTTGTTCTAATTGCTTTCCGGGCGCGTGGTGTGGCCCCGCCTGCAGGCGCTGGGTGCAGGACGCCCGCGGGGGCTGTGCGCACCCGTGCAGGACAAAATACACCTGCATACTTTACTTTATGTATCGCTTGTGTGTCGACGCCATCGCAGGGAAATGTGTGGCTTAGCGAGTAATTGAGTAATTTTGCATGCGAGGTGCGCAAATATGTTTTAAAATTAGTGGTTAAAAGTGTAGTTAGTGGTAGTTTTTCTAACGTGTTTACAAGACTTGCAATGTTTCTGTAAATAGTGGCTAGCCACAATATATCTACTGTGACCTTAAACATATCATTTTCTAAAATAATAATCCATAAATGTGATTGTACACTTATTTAAATAATTACAATCAATAATCAATAGATTGACTCCCTAATACGTCTCCTAATCAGTACAACACATACAATTACATTAATTCATTGGTCCACCGGCACTGGTTAGCATACATTATACAATCATTCACCCAGTAGGGTTGGCACACCACTCGGTCACTAGAACATCCTCGAAAAACATCTCATTCGAGGCGATGCATAATTCATCTGTCAACGAAATGAAACTTGCACGCGCCAGCCCTCGCTCTGAGGTCGCATCAATCTTGCAACAGAGCCGCCTGCTACGGGATACATTGCGCGCTGGGTTTATACAACAATAGCGACGACGCTTACCAGCTGCGCATTAGACGGCTGCCCAGCCGGCAATAAAAAAGTGTTAGTTATTTGGCTGGTTTCGTGCGGCATGATAACTACATAATGTTTTCTAGTTTATGGTAGACGTTGTTTTAGTGTTATGTTTACAGACCTATTTTCTTATTAATAAGACTAAGTTTATATATTTACAGGTACCGCAAAATAGGGTGAATAGGGATGCAGGGATGAATCGGGACGAAATTTTAAAAGTGATTTTCCCATTGAAATAATATAGTTTGTTGCCAAAAAGGACTAACGTGACGTGGAGGATTATATATAATTAACGATTAAGTGCCATTTTTTGCAACGATAAAATCCATTTTAAAGTTTCGTCTCGATTCACCACTGCATCCCTATTGACACCGTTTGTATATACTATGACGAAAGAGAAAGAAGTGATAGACAGTTTTTAACATATTATAACAACAACAGTTATCGGGTAGGTAGTAGGTACGGGAGAGTCTGGAGGACAAAACTTTAACTGAGTTCTTCATGGTTTAATTTCCTAAAAATTAAATGAAATATAAAATTGCACGTAATTAATTTCGCATTCGACGTCAGTGCGAGCGAGCTCTGATTAGTACCCGCTCTATGCAGATACTAATGAATCAATCAACTGGAGTAGCGGCCGCAGATCAAACAGAATCGCATGCATGGGTACGTACCAATGTATACGCCGCGCCGGCCGCGGCCGCCGCGCGCCGCGCCGTGCGCCGCGCGCCGTGCGCCTGTCATCTACCAATAGCGTGGCTTTACTTTAAGCTTTTGAACGAACGCATAATTTTTGAAAACAAAATCTTTTTAATAACAGAATATCTTATTATAAACAAACTTTAAAATGATGCATTAATTTCAGTGTAATATTTCCAAATAAATTTTCAGTAAATTTTTTTTCGGACTGTGATAATTTCCAAATATTAATAAGATTTGTAGTGATTTTAAATACTTAATACAAAATTAAATGTATGTGATTTGCCTGGAATGATTTTTGTATCAGTGTAGTCGTTAAATTTATCAGTATTTTATTTGACAGTTACCGAAAAAGTACTGGTTTTATAACAAAACGGAAGGGAAATATGATGTTTGGAGCAGCGCCTAGTTTTCTAAGTTAGTTCTCTTCGAGCTTCAAAATCAAAAGGTTGTCTTCAAGAAGTCTGTATTGATATTATGTTGAGTACCTAACTAAAGAGTTGGTCAAATATTGCCATAATTATATCAGGTTTGTATGTGTGCAAGAATTGAAAATACAGAAATTATTATACTGGATTCGTGTGTTCATTTCAGTACATAGTAGTCGTAAAGCACGTAAGTGACAGTACATATACATGGACCAACATACAACATACACATGCACAACAATAGACTCCGTGCTTTCATCACGAACACTAAACAACTGTCTAATAATGTACAGAGTTTTGGAAACTGCTTATCCATGAATGTCCACGATACAAATATTATGTGCCAATTTAATAAGTCAAAGTATTTTTTTTTAATTTGCGGATATGCATTGTTCGGGAAGGCTGTCATAACATGATTGAATTAACAAACCATTTCGATCAGCGACATGTTTATGTCGAACATGCAAGTAACATACACATACATACATGAACATTGTTCAATGTTACCTTTGGACATTGACTCAGCACTCTGCCTGCCTCATGCGATCCAGTTAAAATATTGACTTGGTTGCATATTACACGCATAGGACACATAGAATTAAGTATAATAGTGTGTGTTAAGAGAAACTAGTATATAAGCAGAACATTTTGTAAATAAATCAGATTTGAATTTTATATTCTTGTCTCATTACCCCTCACTGTGGCCAAGACACCTTTAGCCATCTCCGATCAGTCTCGTGAGTCTGCGTGACTGGCAGTGAGTGTACCCTTCCCGAACCTGGTATTCCTGTCTACTATCCGTCTGTTACCTTAGGTCGCATGGTGCAGACATCCTGTACTTATCTATATATTTATTTATCACACACTAAGTATATGGTAGGCTAGGGACTGTTAGGCTTGTAGGTCTTTGTAGGTTCCTTAACTTTATCATATATTTCCATGTACCGTCACACCCTTGACAATATTGCGGCCTTACGTGACGTTTGTTAAGGGTGGATGTACATTTTGGTCCTTCGAGCATTTGAATCACGCGGTTCCCCTTGCCCAGAGTAGGGATAGACTTTGACAGACTGACATTTTGGAGAACTGGGGGCTGGTGTGCTCAACAAAGCACCAGTTTTCGGTAATCTGAAGAACATTGTACTAGGGTATTCTGTCGGAAAGCCTCTCGTTGCGGATCGGTCACTGGCCTCCCACAAGCGGGTCTCACCAGCTGATTGAGAAGTCGCACAAATATAACAAGAGCGCAGATACCACTAGTACGGACTTGACTGTTAGAGTAGGGTAGGGCGTTAGGGAAGAAGAAAGAAGAGCACAATGGAGATACAGGAAATTAACGAATTAATCAAGAGCCAGGAAGCGGATTACAACGAGATCAGAAGAGTATTGACAAACATAAAAAAAGACTCGCCCACAAGAAAAACAGAAAAATACATCAATGAGAGAAAAAAAACCTTATACCAAGTTATTCAGCGAGTTCAAGAAAACCATACAAGACTACAGGAACAGGAGGTGTTATCAACTCATAAGTATATGACTACAAACTACTTTGACAACATTAAAAAATGTTACGACGAAGGAATCGAGTACCTCGAAAAATGCGAAGAAAGGCTACAACATGTACAAAGTGTCTACGAACCACGACTTTTAGATGAAGAGGAAGACAAGGATGAAGTCAGTAGCCCAAAACTATTTATACAGCTATTCCGAATGTCACAGATAGCTAAGAAAATATCTCAGGCTAAGGAATCTGTAATACAAAATAAGCCGATATGGCACTTACAAACACTATTACAAACATTACAAAAACAATGGCTAGAAATCGAAGAAACTCACATCGAACTACTAATGGCCGAAAGTACACTGGACAACAGCTACTTCAGAGATACTTGTTTCGAAAAAACGCAGAAAGATTATGAAATTACTACGGAGTTATTGGAAGAAAGAATCTTTCAAATCTCAGATGAAAAAGTTATTACGACAAAATCCTCGGGAAAACTTCCACGAATAAGTATTCCCATATTCACGGGGAACTATGACTCTTGGGACACATTCCAAGACTTATTTAGAAAAATTATTCACGAAGATAAATCGATTTCTTCAACAGAAAAAATGCAGTACCTAAAAACACACGTAAAAGGCGACGCAGCAAGATTAATACGTCATCTAACAATAAGCGAAATAAATTATGAAACAGCTTGGAAGTTGCTGACGCAGAGATATGAAGACGAGCGCATGATCGCTACTAAATTTATTGACAAACTATTAGATTTGCCTAAAATGCAACGAGCTAACGCGGCACAATTACGAGACATGCATGACACTGTAAATGAATGTCTTGAGGCACTAAAAAATCAACGCATAAACACATCGTCTTGGGGCCCGCTATTGATAAGAATAGTCAGTAGAAAATGGGATGAAGAGACAAATACGAAGTATGAAGATCAACTACAAAACCGAAATAAAATACAATCCTTTGACGAGATGATGAAATTTATGGAAACCCGTTTCAATTGCCTTAAGTCTTTTGACGGATCGACATCATATACAAACAAGCAACTATCACGGGACAGACAGACAACGGAAAAATATAAACGTTGTTGGTTTTGTCAAAATAACGACCATACTATTCATCACTGCCCTAGTTTCAAGGCGTTATGCGTCAACGATCGATACAAGGCTGTCGCGCAAAAAAGAATGTGCAAACGTTGCTTAAATCACGATGATCAGAAACAATGTGTGAGTGCAGTTTATAAACAATGCGAAATTTGTCAACATAAGGGTCACAACGTTCTATTGCATCAATCTAGGCCGTTTCAAAACAATGACAACGCTAAAAAATACGCACCAAAAAATACAGGTACAGAGAAGGCACAAAATATAGCGACTTCGAACTTATCTGCAACAAATACTGACGCTACAAACACTACTTTACTAGCTACTGCCATAGTAAGAACTACCGCGTATGACGGGATGCCGCAGTTGCTGAGAGTATTGTGTGATCAAGGATCAGAAGCGTCATTCTGTACTGAAGAAGTAGCACAATTGTTATCTTACCCACGACAAAAAATCCAAGCCGAAATAAAAGGTATCGGAGATGAAAAACCAAAAACGTCAAACTACACAATCAACATTACTCTACAACCAAGGTATTCCAGCGATTACAAACTACCAGTAACGCTAATAGTACTACCAAAGCTAACAAGTTCCCTACCAAGGAATGATCTACAACAATTACAAGAAAAAATCTTGGATAATGCACTTGTAGCAGACCCAACTTATTATAAAAAGGGACCTATTGATATTATATTAGGTGCCCAAGAATACAGCAGAATATTACTACAGGGTTTCGAAAGACTAAGGGACGGAATTATCGCTCAGAATACAGAATTAGGGTGGATTTTATCCGGATTTTATCCCAATGAAACAAAGAATGGAGTTAAAATACTCAGTATGGTGGCTTGCACCGAAGATGTACGACAACTTACCAAATTTTGGGAATTAGAAGAAATTCCACAAAATTACGAACTTACAAATGATGACCAGACCTGCGAAAACTACTATAAAGAAACAACAATAAGAAACCCAGACGGAACTTACACAGTACGACTTTCTTTAAAAGATGCAAACGTAAACTTAAACTTAAACGGTGAATCACGCAGGAAAGCCGCTGCACGGCTACTACAATTAGAACGACAGTTCGCAAAAAATGAAAATTTACGACAACAATACATTGACTTCATGAATGAATACCTACAAATGGGTCATATGAGAAAAGTAGGTACAACGAACTACAACTCAGGAAAATACTACATACCACATCAGGCAGTAATCAAAGAAGACTCATTAACTACAAAACTACGCGTGGTTTTTGATGCGAGCAGTAAAAGCAGCACAAAAATAAGCCTTAACGACAATATGTATAAAGGACCACGATTACAACAAGACTTATCCACTATACTTCTACGATGGCGAAAACACAAGTTTGCCTTTATGGCAGATATTATGAAAATGTACCGTTTCATAAAAATTAACGAATTAGACTACGCACATCAAAGGATACTATGGAGATTTTCACCAAAACACGCAATTAGTGAATATGAACTTACAACTGTAACCTACGGTACAACTAGTGCCCCCTATCTTGCGGTACGAACATTGCAACAACTTGCGATAGACGAACAAAACAATTACCCAATTGCAAGTCAAGCTACTTTACAAGATTTCTACGTGGATGATATTTTATCCGGAGATTCCCAGGAAAGTGCAGCTAAAGAGTTACAGAGTCAGTTAATAACCATGTTAAACAAGGGCGGTTTCAAACTACGAAAATGGTCCTCAAATAGTTCAGAGCTACTGGAAAATATACCAGTGGAAGACAAAGACGATCAACTGCTCAAACTACCGTTAGACGAGTCCAGGAAGTCATTGGGCATAATATGGTCACCACGGGAAGACAGTTTTCATTTCCAGATAACTATAACGGAAAATAAAAAACCAACGAAAAGATTTATTATGTCAGAAGTTGCGAAAATATTCGATCCCTTGGGCTGGTTAGCGCCAATTATTATTAAAATGAAGCTGCTCATACAAGAACTCTGGACGAACGAGATAGGATGGGATCAACCTGTTGATGACATAATCCAGAAAAAATGGGTTGAATTACAAAACCAAATTAAAAGCATAGAAGAAATTAAAATACCACGATGGTGTTACATAACAGACAGCACAGAAATTGAGCTATACGGTTTCAGCGACGCTTCCGAAAAAGCTTACGGAGCGGTGGTATACAGCCGCGTAAAAATCAATAACATTTACTACGTTACATTATTACAAGCAAAATCGAAAGTGGCGCCAAAGAAACAAAAAACTACTCTACCTCGACTTGAGTTATGCGCTGCACTGCTACTAGCCGGTTTAATGGAAAAAGTAAAAGAAGCGCTTATCTGCAAGAACATTACGATATTTTGTTGGACGGATTCTATGATCACGTTAGGCTGGATAAGAGGAGAGCCAGAACGGTGGCAAACGTTCGTAGCCAATAGGGTGTCTCAAATTAAACAACTTTTACCAAACGCAGAATGGAACCATGTAATTTCTGCTGATAACCCGGCTGATATCGTTTCAAGAGGTCTTGAGCCGGAAAAATTGATTAACTATTCACTGTGGTGGAACGGGCCACATTGGTTAAAAACCAACCAGATTCCTATCACGAAAGGTATGCCGCAGACGAACCAAGAAATCAAAGTGTGTCATACAACTACAACTGAGATTGAAAATAATGATCTCTGGAATAGATTCTCCAGTTTAGATAAAATGGTAAGAGTGTTATCTTACTGCTACAGATTTACAAACAAACAATCAACAAATAAGCTACTTACTAGTAATGAACTAAACGTGACAGTAAAACGAATAATTCAGAAGATACAACAACAGGAATTCAAAGATGAATTGAAAACCATACAAAGTGGACAACCCTTGAAGAAAAATAAAACATTATCCACTTTAGATCCGTTCATAGACGAGGACGGACTACTTAGAGTTGGAGGCAGATTACAAAACTCCAATTTGCCTTACAATCAAAAACATCCAATACTTTTACCATATAACCATCACGTAACGTCATTAATTATACAAGACGCACATACAAAAACTTTGCATGGTGGTAACAAATTAACAATGGCTTATTTACGACAAACATACTGGATCATTAGTGGAACAAGAAAAGTAAAGAGTATAATTAACAAATGTGTGAGGTGCATACGATACAAAGCAGACACAAACTCACAAAAAATGGGAATACTGCCAAAAGCACGAGTAACGCAATCCTACCCATTCACTTATACTGGAGTGGATTATGCGGGACCAATACAAACAAGAACCATGAAAGGGAGAGGACACAAGTCTTATAAATCATACATTGCTGTTTTTGTATGTTTAGCAACAAAAGCAGTGCACCTAGAATTGGTGGGAGATTTAACAACAGAAACATTTATCGCTGCGCTACGCAGATTCATGGCACGAAGAGGTCACGTGTTACACATGTACAGTGACAATGCAACAAACTTCGTAGGAGCAGCCAACTTTTTACATCAAGAAATATTACAAATCACGCAATCGCCGGAATTTCAAAACGCAATGACGAATATAGGAACACAGTGGCATTTCATTCCTCCATCATCACCACATTTCGGTGGCATCTGGGAAGCTGGCGTAAAGTCAGTGAAATATCATTTACGTCGAGTAATCGGGGATTCGACACTAACATACGAGGAAATGACAACCTTTCTACACCAAATTGAAGCGTGTTTGAATTCAAGACCATTGTGTGCGCAAACCGAAAATATTAATGACAACACAATACTAACTCCAAGCCATTTTCTTATTGGCCGAGAAGCAGTAGGAGTACCAAACCCGCTCGAAAACATCAATACTGACCTAGTTAACAGATGGAAGCAGATTCAAAAAATGAAAAAAGATTTTTGGAACAGTTGGACAAAAGACTATCTTCATCAACTACAGCAAAGATACAAATGGAAACAAGCACATGAAAATGCTAAAATTGGAACGGTAGTACTAATAAAAGACGACAATATAAATCCAAGTAAATGGCCATTAGCAAAAATCACAGAAGTACACCCGGGAAATGATGGTGTAGTTAGAGTGGTAACTCTTCAAAAATCAACAGGCGCTTGTCATAAAAGATCAATTCACACGTTGATCCCGCTCCCTGTGAACGAAAACGAAGAAATTGAAACAACTAGCAAAAACATGCAAACGTCTACGCAATGTAACATGTCAACAGCCACGATAAACAAAAAAGGTATACGATCATCGAAAAGTTGGCTAAAGGGTTTACTAGTTCAGACAATGCTTATTTTATTAATCGGCACCGTATCGACTACGCCCACATACACATTAAAAAATTTAAAGCCAGGGCTATACGTTGAAGACATTGGAACCACAACTATTAATCGAGGAACGTTTAGAATTGAAACTGATTACGAGAGAGGAAGCTTGGAACTAGACCAAAAGAAGATCGAAAAAATAACAACACAATTTCAACAACTTTGTAAGGACACTCAATACATCATGGATGAAACGCATTGCAATGAATTTTATCACCATTTAAATGAAGAAAAAGCAAAATTTGAGACAACAAAGGAATACCTAACAGAGATAAAGAAAACTAGGAAGAAACGAGGTCTCTTGGGACAACTTTTAACATCGGTATTCGGAGTTAATGATGAAGTATACAGGGACATAGAAACATTAAATAACAATCAGCAGAAGCTTATAGACGCTGCCAATCATCAAACAAAGATAATGATATCCACCATCGCAGGTGTAAACCAAACTGAAGAACAAATCCAGAAGAAGTTAGAGAAGTTCCAAGCAAAACTAAATGAAGCAATATCGTTCATGAATAACCACAATGTTTGGTATAAATCGATTGACAAAAATCATATCAAGATACAAGTAATGCAAACCTACGAGTTAGCAAACAATTTTATAAACGAAATTATGGACTATTATAAAGGCTTACTTGAAATTTATTCACAAAAAACCACTATATACAGTATACTAACACCAAAACACATTAGCAAAATTATACAAATGGCTAATCAAAAACTACCATCAAACTTAAAAATTATTCAGGGTCAGATAATACAAACAGAGATGAATGTTAATACTACGCACATAAGAGTGTACGCGTACTTCCCAATACACGACATCACAAAGTATACTCTGATACACGTAACGCCAATTCCAGAAAGGAAAACAGATGGATCTTTCGAGTGTTTAACGATACAGCAGACATTCATGGGTTTCGATTACAACAACGAGCGCTACTTTGAATTAAATCAAGACGAATTTAAAGACTGCCTTCAAAGTAACACAGAGTTTGTCTGCTATCCCGTAGCTGTCAAGAACATGCAATTAAATAAAAATTGCATAGTTGAACAACTCTTCAGAACAGAGAACGACACCCACACCCAATGCACGTCAAAGACCTTCAAAATTTCGACAGATGTTGTATGGAAACAATTATACATGCAAAACACCTGGCTCTTCATTGCAACAAAATCGGTTGCCATATCGATTGTGTGTGACGGCCAAAGACAAGAAATAACGATACAAGATGTCGGAGTTCTCTATATTTCTGAGAATTGTGTCATTAAAACACTAAACAACATACTTGCTGCAAAAAGGACAACGACTATAACAGTACTAGCGTCTTATTCCAAAACGACGAACTTCTCCATTAATACGCAAATCCTACCAACACATATAAAAGACATATCCAAGGAAGAATTAGTTTTAGACAAGTCAAAGGGAGTTTTCGACCATTTACTCACTTCGGAAACAAATTTACAAACTCAGCTAGACAACACAATTTGGAAACAACTACAATCACATACATACATCGCCAGCATTAGCACCTCACTTGTCATTATAAGTTTAGCATGTGTTTTAATTTATTTCGGTCCACAGGTATTGAACAAATTTCGAGCCACCATTGCAGCAAGAAGGAAGACTACGCCACCTATGCAGCAACCAACAAACTGCCCACCACACCCGCGACAAACTCCACAACGGTACGGCATTCCACACAGCGTGCCCACCCCGTCACAACAAACTGAACAAGGCCAGGCCAGACCATACGAGACCATCGAGTTGTACCAATTGGAGTCCCGTTCCTGAGAGTCGCCAGAATGTTCAATGTTACCTTTGGACATTGACTCAGCACTCTGCCTGCCTCATGCGATCCAGTTAAAATATTGACTTGGTTGCATATTACACGCATAGGACACATAGAATTAAGTATAATAGTGTGTGTTAAGAGAAACTAGTATATAAGCAGAACATTTTGTAAATAAATCAGATTTGAATTTTATATTCTTGTCTCATTACCCCTCACTGTGGCCAAGACACCTTTAGCCATCTCCGATCAGTCTCGTGAGTCTGCGTGACTGGCAGTGAGTGTACCCTTCCCGAACCTGGTATTCCTGTCTACTATCCGTCTGTTACCTTAGGTCGCATGGTGCAGACATCCTGTACTTATCTATATATTTATTTATCACACACTAAGTATATGGTAGGCTAGGGACTGTTAGGCTTGTAGGTCTTTGTAGGTTCCTTAACTTTATCATATATTTCCATGTACCGTCACACCCTTGACAATATTGCGGCCTTACGTGACGTTTGTTAAGGGTGGATGTGTATTCGTACATGTGCCAATATTCGATACAAAGGTTGACAATGACATAATTGTATTATTACTATCTACTTCTACAATATGTGGGGACGAGGACACTGTGATGTTGGGGGTCCTAAGGATCTTAAAGAAGTAGACAACCACCTTGATTGGACTCCATTTATTAAGTACTTTAATATAACATAAAATAATGCGCATTATAAGTAAATTACGTAGTAAGCATAATATTGAATATCACTATAAAGTAGTGCACACAATGGGTAATGTCTACCTAAGGAGCATACACACTTAGTACAACACTTCACCTCCCGGGGCGAAAGAAAAAAAATAAAAATATGAAAACATTTTTTTTTTTTTTTTTTTTTTTTTTTTAATATCTATTCTAAACCATTATAAAACTACAATTTTGTTTATGAAATTGAAGTAACACTATTTACTTATTGCTATACATTGCATATTTACTTAAGATTCTATCGTATTCTAAACTTAAACGTAGTAAGGCCTAGTTCTATTCTTATGTACTAATTCTATTTTATTATTTTTACTTATCTGAACATTACAACCTAAATCTTCAATTACTTTATAGGGACCTTCAAATAAGGCATCTAATTTACGACCAGTTTCGTTCTTTAATAGCAACAAATCATCTTTCTGATACTTATACGAATTTACTGATTTATCATACAGTTCTTTTCGTTTATGCTTGTTATTTAATAAATTATTCTTGGCATCAGCATGGGCTAGCTGTAATCGGTATTTTAATTGTAATGGATAGTTTTCGATATTGTATAATAATGGTTCTACAGTATCACAAATTCTAGTAGGTAATTCGACAGAGTTTACCAAAGACAAGTTCGTATGGCGTATAATTAGTTTCAGAATGGACTGTATTATTAAAACTGAAACACCAGAAAGGTAACCAATAACACCAAGTGTCTGTGTAATTTTCGCATTGGACTCTTAAAAATGCACCGAGTGTTTTATGCGCATTTTCAAGTGCACCAATTGACTGATGATGATATGCTGTTGAGGAAAGTTTTTCAATATTAAGAATTTTACATACCTGTACCATAGTAGCTGAAATGAATTCCGTGCCGCGATCTGTAGCAATTGTACCTGGGATACCGAATCATAAAATAAACTGTCTAACAAATGCATCTGCTATGGATACGGTTTCTTTATTTTTAAGGGGAATGGCTTGCACAAATTTTGTTAATTCACATTGTATGGTTAGTATATAACAATTACCATCGATGTCTCTATCTAAAGGACCCACTACATCTAAGTAAATTTTATCAAACGCCGAAGAAGCTGTTGTAGTTATTTCCATCGGCTCTTTTATATATCGAAAATATTTCGACTTTTGACATTTTGTACATGTCTTGACAAATTCTTGAACGTCTTTTTCGATACCTGGCCAAAAGTACCGCGTTTTTATAGTATTAACCATCCTGCGCACTCCAGCATGACCACTAGATGGCAGTAAATGGAAGTCATTCATAATAATAGTTTTATCATTATCTTCCGTTATTCTCGTTATTCCTCTTAGTATACAAATTCGTGGTCCGGACCAATTTTCAAGTGACGAAATCTCATCGCATACATTTTTTATAAAATCTTCATTATCTTTATTTTTAATTACATATACTTCATCGATACGTATCTCTTTACAATAATTACTTAATTTCTGCACAAATTCGGCTCGCGATAAGTGTGCCTTGAAATTAAAATTAATATATATCGTCTTTGTATTCGGTCTAAATGAAAAACATTCAAATTCGTTCGTAATCATGTGACTATCTCTTAATCCCTTTAAATCGTCCCCTTCAATAAAACATAATTCTACAGATTCTAATGGTTTTCTTAATATATCTACAACTCTCGGCTGATCAGACCGTTCGTCGCAAACTTTTCTATGATTCATCTTTTCATGCTCATCTTTGATTCTAGTTAATTCATCTATTCTTTTCTTTTGTGCCCTAGTCATTACAGCAACAACTTGCTCATGCATACCTTTCAATTCTTCTGATGTTAAACAAATCCTTGACAAAGCATCTGCAACTACATTCTCCTTTCCTTTGACATAAATAATCTTAAAGTTATATTCCTCCAGTGTTAGACCAAATTTAAGGAGTCTGCTTGAAGGATCCCTCATGCCAAAAAGGTATATCAGAGGTTTATGATCCGTCATTATTGTAAATCTTCTGCCATACAAGTATGGTCTAAAATAATTTTCAGACCAAACTATTGCTAAAAGCTCTTTTTGAATGGTAGGGTAGTTTTTTTCTGCCTTATTTAAGGGCCTACTTGCATAAGCTACTGGTCTTAAATCTTTATTGCACAATACGGCTCCAATGGCAGTACCTGAAGCATCTGTTTGTAATATAAATTCGTTTTTTTCTGAAAAATCTGGGTATTGTAGAACGGGTGAAGAAATTAACGCATGTTTTAAAAACTCAAAAGCACTCTCACATTCAGTAGTCCATTGAAATGGTTCATTCTTTCTGCTTAATTTATTTAATGGCATTGCTATTTCTGAAAATGATTTGATAAATTTTCGGTAATAATTACAGAAAGCAACAAAGCGTTTAACTTCATCTGCATTTTTTGGTGTTGGGTACTTTTTTAATATATTAGTTTTTTCTGGATCGGGTAACACTCCTTTTTCTGATACAACATGGCCTAAATAAAGTATTTCTTTCTTTAAAAATATACACTTTTGAGGATTTAATTTTAAATTATGTTTTCTTAACCTCTCCATGACATCAGTTAAATTTTGGTTATGAGCAGTAAGATTTCTTCCAAAAATTATAAGATCATCTTGATATACGAGACATTTCTCATAGGTAAGACCTGACATAGCAATAGACATCATACGACTAAATGCACTGGGACTTGTTTTTAGTCCCATTGGTAAGCGTTTCATCTGATATTGGCCAGTATTGGTAGTGAATGCTGTTAATTTACGACTGCTCGGTTCTAAACTGACTTGATAATAACCTTGGTGAAGGTCAAGGTGAGTAAAGTAAATAGCACCTGATAGAGAATCCAAAATTTCATTTATATTCGGTAAAGGAAATTTATCATCGCAAATCATTTCATTTAATTTCCTATAATCTACTACTAATCGCCATTTTTTCTCAATTCCTTCGCTACTTCTCTTCGGTACTAATAAAATTGGACTTGACCATTCACTCTTGGATTCTTCTATGATATCATCTCTTATCATTTGATCTATCTGCTTAGCTATTTCCGGTTTTAATGCTTGTGGTAACCTATATGGTTTAACATAAACAGGTGTAATATTTGGTTTTACTACTATTGATTGTTCACAAATGTTTGTGGTCGCCAATTTATCGCCTTTTACATAAAAAACGTCGGAATACTTTGTACATATTGCCTGTATTGACTGTTTTTCTTCTGTGTTTAAGTAATTTAAATTTAATTCGGATAGTAACGTTTGAACTCTTGGAAAGTCGATCTTGTTTCTACTATACTGGCAAATATCATAATCACTCAATGGTTTTAATTCTGGGAGTGCTACTGGTAAGGTTATGTCCTTATCGCTTACGTTGAGAATTTTTACTGGAATCCTATTGTTTAGTACACGTACTATTGAATTCGCTAAAAATACATCCTTTGTTAATTCTTTTCCACTAACAACTACATCTTCAGTGACCGTATCATTTACACAAATATAGTGTATTGTCTCTGACCGTGCTGGAATAATCAACACATTTCTATTCTTTTCTAAGTCTTCAACTAAATGTAAGTGATATTTCTGTCCATTGTTAGTCAACGTTAAAGTATTTGCATTTAAGTCAATGTTAGCCTGAAATTTATTTAAGAAATCTAAACCTATGATTCCATCTGCTTTAAGTGGTATTGAATCAAAAATAAGAAAGTTATGATGTAATAATTGTTCTTTATCATGCCTTAATATCAAATCAATAGAACCTTGTGAACGTAACTTTCCACCTATCCCATTTATTAAGGTATCATCCTTGCGCACATCAAAACCTTTTGGCAAGGTTTCCTTTTTAATTATTGATAATGTAGCGCCAGTATCAATGAGCCAATAGTATTCAATATTATTAATGTAGAAAGCAATGTACTTGGTATTCCCTTGGCAAGATAATATAAAATGTTTAACCTCGAAAAAACTGATTAGAAGTGCCTACATCATTATTTTTCTGGCAATCACTATGTTGTCTGTCGTCTACTTTTTCAACGGAAAGCATATTTTGGCATTGCCCACGCTTCCTAAAGTATCTTGAGCCTCCACTACCATTCGACGTTGTTCGGAAATTACCCCTAACAGTGTCGTTCCCTCTAAAATTGCCACGTCGTGCTTGTCCACGATGGTAAACTGTTCCATAATACTGCTGACTACGATTATAATTGTTATTATACTGTCCACGATTATTGTGAAAACCCCTTCTTTGATATTGATAACGCTGCGGTCGTCTTAAGTAGTGTGAACCTCGGCCGGTGTTAGACAAATGCATTATGTTACCTGATGATGGCTGATGGGATGCCGATTCTTCATCTTTAGCTGCCTGGATGGCATCCTTCAGGTTGCTGTAGTTCCGGGCGGAGATAATCGTGCCTAATTTCGAGCTGCGTAGACCGTCTGAAAATCGTTTAATAGCGAGCTTTTCATTCAATGGCTTCAAAACTTTATACGTGGCAGAATCACTTTCAGCTTGGGAAATTGTTAATTCGGTAAATAACTTCTCTACTTCGGTGCCATAAGTATCAATAGAGTTTGATCCCTGTTGAATACTTTGTAACTTTGAGTGTATAGCCACAAAAGATTTCTTTGGTAAAAGATGACATCTCAAATCTTTAATCAATTCTTCAACAGTTTTATAAGAACCCGAAATACGCAATTTCGCATTTTCCGAGAGTCTACTTTTCAACACAAATGTAATTAATAAATCTTTACCTTTATCTTCAATCATGTTCGCGTACATCTCAGTGGAGTCTATCAGACGCTTGGTCGTGTTGTCAACACCGTCCATGACTGGTATCAAATTGCACGCCACTTTCAAGTCAAACTCCATCTTTCCTAAATGTGGCTTAATGGGAGAAATACACAAGTTATTTATTTCCTCGTATAGAACCTTAATATTTTGCAATATTGTTAATGCCGATGACAGCTTTACATCCTTGCCCTTTTCTAACAATAAAAATATTTCACTACAATTATCAAAAATACATTTTGCTTCTCCTAATTTTGTTTCTATAACTTTGCCTTTATACCTACTTTGTCCCTTTTTTATCAAATACTTACGAATTTCTTCTAAAACCTTATAATTTTTTATCAAACTATCAATCATACTCTAAGTTTTTCATTATATAAATCTACGACACATCCATCAATTCATTACTTTATGTTAAAAATAGAATAAACATAAACCTGATCACATAAAATTATTGCGAAACAATAGAAGTAATGTCCGACGCTGCATTTTTACCCGCGCGGTATCAAATTCGCTGAGTGTTCGTGCACGATTCTTGGGCGTTTAAGTTTTTGCGTTATGAAATTTGACACTCACTATTCGATGTTATTTTAATTATTGCCTTTTCAAAATTGTCTGACTTTAAAAACACTCACTGACTCATTCACATAACTGATGCTGGATAATCTAATTGTCCGGTGTACCTGCAACTCGACCACGTAACGAAGCTCTCAAACGCTGCATGGCGTTGAGGCCCATCTCTTCCTGCATCCAGCGGCGGTGACAGCTCTTGTACACTTTCAACACGAAGTAAATGGCGAGGGCGGCGATTACAGCGAGGATGATGAAAGTCATGATGTTGATGCGCTCAACGTGTCCTCCTATTTCCTTTATAGCAGCATCATTGCTTCCGCCGGCCGCGTTCTGGCTCAGGAAAACTTCTTCCTTCTCCACAGTTGAGCGACACATACTTCTGCTTGTGTACTTATGTCGCGATCAAAAAAAATATATATATTGCTCTTCTTATAGCCCCTTGGCAGATCTTTTAGGCAGGGTCGCCATGTGATGTTGGGGGTCCTAAGGATCTTAAAGAAGTAGACAACCACCTTGATTGGACTCCATTTATTAAGTACTTTAATATAACATAAAATAATGCGCATTATAAGTAAATTACGTAGTAAGCATAATATTGAATATCACTATAAAGTAGTGCACACAATGGGTAATGTCTACCTAAGGAGCATACACACTTAGTACAACACTTCAACACGAAGTTAATTTAAAAGTATATACACACATCAAAACTGTTCAGAGATCAAGCACGTTTTTGCTAGTATCTAAAAATCAGGTTTTATTATAATTTATGTATTTTGGTAACTCCTATGGATAAGTTTTTAGTAAATTTTGTCATTTGAAAAGGGAATAGTTTTTGAATTTCGGTCAAAAGATGAAAATCTTTTCTGATTCCTATGTAATCCTACAACGGGTTTGAGGCCAAAATCATTAAAATTTCGACGATACTTCTGAGTGGAATCAATACAAAAGAACGTTATGGAGAGAAGTCGTCATTTGAGCCGAGAAGCAATATCAGAGCCGTGGGAATGTTGGAAGCTGGTTCTCAGCAACGTGCTGTGGCAATTGCTCTTGGCACTCGTCAGCGTGGCAGAGCGACATGGAGGTCGAGCTCGCATCACCACACGCAGACAAGATCGTTACATACAAATTACTGCTCGACGAAATCGTACAATCACCGCGATAATGCTGGTTACGAGGCTTCATAGCTCTTCAGGGATGTTAATAGGCGATCAAACCATAAGAAATCGCTTGCATGAAGTCAATCTCCGTTCCCGAAGGCCACTACTAGTCCCACCTATTGAGCCCGTTTACAATGGGCTCGTGAACACAGAAATTGGGCAGAAGAAGAGTGGCGTTTTGTGTGCTGTTCTGACGAATTACGCTTTGGTATGGGGCCAGATACTAGACGTACACGGTATTGGAGGACTCCTGGACGCCAATAACGTTTACAAATATGAAAAATTTGGAATTGCCATCATGAAAAATCGCGAAAAGTCTTTATTAATGCAGAAACACACTGATGTATTTCGTCGATCTACAAATACGAAAACATTCTATTTGAGCGATCGAAATATACATTTCTATTTAACTATAAGATACTTTTGATGTGTGTATATGTATAGACGTTCCCAGTCTGCGTACAATAATAAATATCCAATAGTTTAGTCACTATACTTAGCTAGTTAAAGTTCGGCAGAACCTACCATCGGCCCATCAACACATTTTTTTTTGTACCTTTTATTTAAAGTTGATGCTAAGATTTATTTGAATATTTTCAAAATACTGTAATGCACTAGAATTGCCAGTATATTCATTTATTATCGTATGATTGACAGACGGCTGTAGTGCTGCTGGGGAGTGTGTTGCGCCACTTCTTGCCAGCTTAAGCACTAGGAAGTGGTGAAGGGCGGACGTTTATTGGAGACTGTCTTATGTAATTTTGACGTTCAAAAAGTGCTGGTTCTCAGCATAGATCGAATAAATTAATTTTGATTTTGATTTTTGATTGTACGAGTGTGCACATTGTACACATACACGGTGCAAACTACATACTATTATTTCCAAATTAATGTGTTATCTCGTATACACTTTATAAGTTTAATTAAAAGCTTACCTTCGTGGAGCTAGCGAGACCTGACTGAGAAAATCGAGTTCACCCTGTACGAAATATATACCTACTGCTATCTACAATGAAATCGACTACATTGCAGCGGCATTTATTCGGTTCTGAAGTTTTCCATCTCACAACTTTTGTAAAGATTTTGAGCTCCAATTGCTCTCGAAAGGAAACCGAACTGACAAATGCGTTATAATTACGAGACTAATTAGAAACACGCCTGCACATCGTACCGGAAAACGATTCGCAAGCTGGAATAGAAGTGTAAATCGAATGCAGCCGAATTCAAATCTACGCACTACGTTATATGGTCGTACAAAACTTGAACATACTCGTAGGTACGGTGGGCTGCATCAATTGGGTACCCCAGTTGTATTAAAATTTGAAGGAGGGTACCCACATCGTGACGCTGACTGTACCAAATAGGCTAAGTAGGGCTCTCCTTAGCAGGAAGGAACGAAAATTAAAGAAACATTGACAAAGAATCACATACAGTACTTCGGCATCCAAGCTATACGGCTCACGAACCAAGTTAGTGTAAGATATTGTTTGTTACATTGCATATGCAGATGTTGCAGCTGCACATCTCAAGCAACGGCGCTGTAACTTGAAGCCAGCAGACGAAGTACAGGGAGCACTGTCTGAGTGCGACTGAAGAGCAGTAAACACTGGCGCATCGGAATTGCTAATCGTGCCGCCATCCGCAGAGCCACTCCACTGCGCGCTGCACAGCCAAGCTTTAAACGCTCGCCTAGAATCTGAGTAATGGATGCGAGACACGTCATTAAACTAACTCTGTAAGTTTCCGAGATATCTTGCGATCGCGATATGAGACTCTCTCTTTCACTGTTGGTGATTTTTCAGCTTTTTGTGAAAGGAGCTTCATTAGTTGTGGTGTTACAAATCGTGTTTATTAAAGTTCGGCATTAACGCAAAAAATTGGGTGATCTGCGTATTATAAATGAGTTCTTAGACTTCAGCCACCTTTTCAACCAACGTATTCTGCCAAATTCAAATTATGAAAAGTAATTTACAAAATTAATAAGCAAAATTTTTGGTACACCTGCGAAGACTTTACGTGTATAAATAATGCCGGGACATTTCCATTCCTGTGACAAAATTATCAGTTCCGCACACGAAACACAATCCCGCTGTACATACACGTTTGTTACCCCCGCGACAGTTTGTGTAGTAAACAAGTGGGCGCGTATTTGTCACAGTTAGCGTAGAACGTGCGTAGCCCCGGCACATGGCATGGGGCGGCGGTGCGTGCGCCATGTTTTCTTGACGTGGCACGATTCTAACGTGCCTGTGTCTCGGCACGTGTGTGTGTCGGCAGTTTAAAAGATAAAAGTAGTTCTTATTTCCAACAAAAAAAAAACAATTTTTTATAGTTTTCGTCCAAAACATCACGTCTTATATCACATAAGTACTCAGGTCTAATAACGTACCTTAGTCTACCATTCAGAAGCATACGAGGCGTACATGCATTTGGAATCAAAACAGTACCACCTTCCATTCAGTATTCAGCTTCCTCAAAGTTCACCACTAAGAGCACACAGACACTGTGTGGCACAAAACTTGGGCTTCATTAGTGAGCGCTACAAACGTGGCCGAAAACCCGAAGGCCCCAATAGTTGAGGAACCGCATTGCATCACACAGACAAGAGACATAAGAGCCTCTTGTCACAAGACGTCATTAAACAATGCCACAATTAAGATCTTTATTGTGCTTCAAGTTTTCTGAACAGCTGTGTATATTTGAGTTGTGTTTGTTGTGTATTTTGGACTGTTTCGGTTTGAATATTTATATATATCAGTGACCTCAGCTAGAAGGTGCTAAAGCCTAATTTTTTTTTAATAGCTGCATTGCTTTTTTATTGCTTTTTTTTTCTCTCACTTTTCTATTGAAAACACAAGTGGTTACTTTAATACACTCGAGAGCAATGAATCCGGGTCACTTAAAGAATCCTAAAAATCTCGGAAACTGAAAATGCTAGGTTAATGCAATAAATTGTATTTAATAGACAATGTAATACTCCTTAAATGAAGGTATTAAAACTTCTTAGTTATTGTAAAGTTATATCATAAAAAAATCAAATTTGAAAAAGGGCCACTTTCGAAGATGGAACTACGAAATTACAGCATTTGGTTTTGCTTTTGTTTGTAATCTGTCATTTATGTGGGTACATAAACCATGTTGATAGTGCTCTATATTCATTATTCAAGCTGAAATTATGTCGCTTACGCCTGAAGAATGCACCAGAATACTTACAATGCTGGAAACCGGCCGGAGTCAGCGCGATACAGCCAGGACTGTCGGTGTGTCGCTGTCAACAGTACAAAGAGTTCTCCGACGTTACGAAGAAACTGGTTCTAACCTACGCAGACCAGGAACGGGCAGAACCAGGTGTACCACAGCACGAGAAGACCGATACTTGGTGAACACCATGCTTCGAAATCGCTTTCTCACAGGAACTGAACTCACCAATCAGTTTCGACGCCTCGGAGGAAGTAACCCAAGTGCATGGACAGTAAGACGTCGGCTTGCTGAATCTAACTTAAAACCCCTTAGACCTGCAAACGGCCCTAAACTGGAGCGTGGGCATCGTATTTCAAGACTAAGATATGCCCAGAGCCACGTAAATTGGAGTATTGAAGATTGGTCAAAAGTTATGTTCTCCGACGAATCAAAATTTATGCTCTACAAGCACGATGGAAGACACAGAGTGTATCGAAGACCAGGGGAAAGATTCAAGCAAGCATGCATCGAAGAAAAAGTAGCCTACGGTGGTGGGTCTGTACTTGTGTGGGCCGGAATTTCTTCTGAAAGTCGCACAGAGCTGGTGATCATAGAAAACGGCTCTTTAACTAGCGTAAGATATGTGGATATGTGGTGTGTGGTGTGCGTGTGTGATCACGTTGGTCCATTTATGGTCAATTTAGGTGAGGATGCTATATTTATGCATGACAATGTCCGACCTCATACAGGTAGGATTGTGAATGACTACCTTCAAGAGATGAACATTACTCGTATGGAGTGGCCAGCGCGCAGCCCGGATATCAACCCGATCGAGCATGCTTGGGACGAGCTAGGCAGATGCGTAAAACAACGAAACCCTCCCCCAATCACGCTTCGTGAGCTCAAAATTGCTCTCACAGAGGAATGGGAGAATATTCCCCAAAATCGTATAAGGAACTTGGTGTACAGCATGCCAAACCGCGTAAACGCAGTAATGGAAGCACGAGGAGGCAATACGAAGTATTAAAATTCAAGAAAATCGTAATAAAGTTCAAAAATTTCATGTTTCCTATTTTTGTTTTAAGGAGAGATCAGCAGTTTTTTTCTTTATGTAATTTTGTGTTAATAAAATGTATTTTTTTTTACTTTCATTTAAGGAGTATTACATTGTCTATTAAATACAATTTATTGCATTAACCTATCATTTTTAGTTTCCGAGATTTTTAACATTCTTTAAGTGACCCGGATTCATTGCTCTCGAGTGTAGTTTTAATTATTACATTAGTAATGAATTACTGCTTGTATGTTTACAACACAAATTCTAATAGAACTCTAAACGCGAAGACTTGTAATTGGCTTTCTGTCGACTATTGTTTCCTTTTTTTGATGTTTTTTTAGCTGTAAGTCTTCCATGCTGTAATAAATAAATCACTTATCAATGGTGAAAACCTAAATGACTTAACGGTCAAGTTTGATCCTTGACGGCCTTGACGAGGCCTTTTTCCGGGCCACATGAGTTTAAACTCCGATTTCAGGCTATTTAACTATGAAACTTGTATAAAACTGTAACGGCTTTGTAATCCTTACAATGTTTCCTATTCGTTGTTACTTTTAAACCAAATAATGTATTTTGGTTTACAATAAAACGAGCAAAATATGCTAGATAAAATAAAAAAATGGGTGGAAATCAACCCACTTTTTTCATGCAAGAACATTAAATCAAAATTCTGCATATTTTTATATTATAAAATATTTTTTCTAAAACTTTATTGACTATTTATAACTTAAAACTCTTTAAAAATATGTCCAAACAACGAATTGTAACACGTCATAGAATTTCGCGGCACCAACCCGACTCGTTCAACGCTTTGTAATTACGAGTAGGTACTGTAAACATGCGAAAGTTGTTTGTTAGTGGGTAGTTAAGTTGCTATTTTATTGGTGTAGCTAACCATAGCAAACACTTAAACGTTCAACAAGATTTATAAAATACCAATTGATACCCGTACCACAGGGCACGCCACGATAGCGGCGGTAAGACCCCTCTTTGAGGAGTGGCTAGAGAGGCGTCACGGCGTCCTCACCTACCGCCTGACGCAGGTCCTCACCGGACACGGAAGTTTCGGGAGGTTCCTGCACATCATCAGGCGGGAGGAAACGCCCGGGTGTCACCACTGCGATGATCGCCCCGAGGACACGGTGGAGCATACGGTGGGGGCCTGCCCTGCGTGGGCGGAGCACCGCCGTGTCCTCGTAGAGGCGATCGGCAGCGGCGGCGATCTCTCACGCCCGGCCTTGGTTCAAGCCATGGTCCGGGGCGAGGGGGAGTGGGAGGCAGTCGCCTCCTTCTGCGAAGCAGTCATGCTAGCGAAGGAGGTGGCGGGACGGGGGAGGGAGAGAGTCTCCCGTCCAAGCCGCCGCGGTGGACGCTCCGGGCGTCGGGAGCCGCGTGACGACTCCCGGCCACCGTAGGCGCGGGCCTGCGGGCGGTGAGTAATGGGTAGCTCACCGTCCGATCAGGACCAGGCCCGTGCTGGACGGCGCGTACGTGTTCTACGCGCGCCTCAAAGAGATGTCAGCATCATAGAGGGGGTCCACTAGGGCCCAAGCCTGCCGGGAAAGCGGGATCATCCAAAAGGGGTACCGCTGACCCGGAACATAAAGGGCCAAGGAAGGAACAGGGGTGGGTTTTAGTCAGTAAGACTCTGACACTCCCTTCCGCTCCACCCAGAGCGGGAGGAGTCATTTGATGATTTCCCATCCTCAAAAAAAAAAAAAAAAAATACCCGTACCTCAAACAAAACACCCGACCGCGACGGTCGTGACTCACAATTTATTTTATATTAAATTATTTTTTTCTTCAATACTGTGTAAATACATCACTTATGCCTATAAGTGATGTATTTACATCACATGCACAACATTCGGACTAATAGGTGAACAACTTTTCAATTCAATTTTTAAATAATTACAATATTATCGATACAAATTTTAAAAATTACCAAATAAGTTGATATTATAAAATTTGATTAAATAACAAATAGTACATTTCGTCACATAGCATAGCAATAGGTACAACCATACAAAATCACAATGAAATATTCGCACATAAGATTAAAAAAAACGAAATATGGAATAAAATAAAATTTAGGGAAGTATAACGTTATAGGTAAGGTGTGTAGGCAATAGGGTGAATAACGTGGTTGTAAGGTTTGTAAATAAAATCCAACTCACGTTTTATAGGTAGGTACACTATATTCTTCAACAATCCTCACACACAACACATATGATTTAGAAGGCACAATGGGGGATAAAGCACAAGCACAAGCGTAAGCACAATAGTCAGAGAATTAGGAAGATAGACAGAGTTCAGATGAGAAGAGGAAAATAACAATTAACGAATCACAAGCAAGCTTAAGTAGTTCGCGGCAATGCAAATATGCGAGCAAAGGACATACGCTCCGCGCCGTAGATAAGTCTCGACTGGTTTGACATTGCGCAGTGACCGCTGCGCCTATGTGCGCAAGCGACACGTATAGTACCGTTAGATTAGTGATGTCCAGCGGGTCGATAGTTTATCGCAGTTATTATCGATTATCGACTTCGACCAACTGGTGTTATGTATAAACATATCATTATAGAATAAAGACATCTTTATTCTATGATGTAATAAATAAATGTAAATAAACAACAATGTAAATATAATATTAAATAGATACTTCTATATGTGAGTAATTGTAAACCAGTGTTGTAAATAAGTACTAAGTATAGTAAATTATTATTAATTACATAAATAGGTAAGTAGTAGCCTACACCACCCCCCTCCAGAGACCGTCAAGGGCGATAAAAATCTGCAAATTTCACTCGGCGCCCGGAACGGGTTACGTAATTTCGTGGTTCTTCGGGTGTAGTTTTTGTATCCTGAACAGATAGGATGAAGGCAGGCTTAAGCCGGTTGATGGTCACTGTCATTTCCCTATTTTTTACCATGATTTTAAATACTTTATCCCCTCTAGAAACGACTTTATGTGGACCAGAATATGCTGATGTGAGTGAACCCCGTGATGCGTCTTCTCGAAGGAAAACGTGATCACAGGTTTCAAGTTCCTTGAAAATGAACACCTTGGAGTAACCATGACGGGAAGCTGGTACCGGTCGCAACTTTTCAGCAAAATTCCTGAGTCTTGCGGTAAATTCAGATATGTCTGTGGTTCCGCTAATAGTAGGCTCAAAAAACTCGCCGGGCAACCTCAATGACTCCCCATACACTAGTTCCGCCGAAGAAGCTTGTATGTCTTCCTTAAAGGCAGATCTTACGCCTAACAAAACCCACGGTAGTGACTCAGTCCACCTATCATTTGCATGGCATACAATTGCGGCTTTAAGTTGGCGATGAAACCGTTCAACCAGCCCGTTGCATGCCGGGTGATAAGCTGTTGTCCGCTTGTGCTCGAATGCGGTAATCTTGGACAGACATTGAAACAAGGCCGATTCAAACTGACGGCCGCGATCAGTTGTGATGTCTGTCGGGCAGCCGAATCGAGATATCCAAGCTGACAACAAGGCTTTGGCGACCGTTTCTGCCGTGATATCTGCTATCGGTACTGCTTCTGGCCAGCGAGTAAATCTGTCCACAGCAGTTAAACAGTACCGGTAGCCCTCAGAAAGTGGTAGAGGTCCTACTAGGTCAATGTGGATCTGTTTGAATCGGGCACGTGGTAAATTATAGGTGCCAAGTGGGGAAGTCACGTGACGAGTGACTTTTGCCTTTTGACACGAAATACATGCGCGTGACCATTCTCTACAGTCTCTTCTGACCCCTGGCCAAACGAACCGCTCAGCTACTAATTTAGCTGTTGCGCTAACGCCAGGATGGCTCAATGAGTGCAGGCTATTAAATACCTGCTTTCTAAAATATTTGGGTACATAAGGCCTGGAAGCTGAGGTACTGACGTCGCAGTACAATGAAATTCGACTGCCAGGGATATGGAGTTTTTTAAATTCTAAAGAAGAGCTCCCACTCAAAAGTATTTTGAGTTCAGGGTCGTCGACTTGGGCTTGGGCTATCTTTTCCAAGATTAATTGGATCCGCCAGTTCCTCGATGCGCGACAAGGTGTCGGCCACCACGTTGTCCTTGCCGGATATGTGGCGGATGTCAGTAGTAAACTGAGCTATGAAGTCTAGGTATCTATACTGCCTTGGCGAACAGTTTTTCTTCCTTTCGTGGTAGGCAAAGCTGATCGGCTTGTGGTCAGTATAGACTATAAAGTGCCTAGCTTCTAGCATGTGGCGGAAATATTTAATAGCCTCATAAATGGCGAGCAGCTCCCTATCATAGGGAGAGTACTTCGTTTGGGAAGGGCTCAGTTTCCTTGAAAAGAAAGCCAAAGGTTGCCATGCGTTCCCGTTAAATTGCTGTAGGACTGCCCCTATTGCTTTGTCTGAAGCGTCAGTAACTACTGCGAGCTTAGTGGTACAGTCTGGGTGGGCTAACAGCGCAGCGTTAGAGAGACTATCCTTACAGGCCTGAAACGCTGATAAAGTTTCCTCTGTTAGAGTGATTGGCTGCGTTCCTTTAATCGATCCCGTTAACAAGGCATGTAACGGAGCTTGGATCTCAGCTGCTTTGGGAATAAATCTCCTATAAAAATTAAGCATGCCCAAGAATCCTCTTAGCTGCCGCACGTTTTTTGGTGCGGGAAAATCTTTCACTGCTTGAACCTTTGACTCGACCGGCCTGGAACCGTTTTCAGATATGCGATAGCCTAAAAAAGTTACCTCTTGTGCTCCAAAAATGCACTTCGAGGTGTTGACCAGCATACCATACTCGTTCAGCCTCTTGAATACCTCACGTAGGTGCTGCTCGTGCTCTGCGTCACTCTTGGAAAATATTAAAAAATCATCAAGAAAACAGTATACAAAATCAAGCCCCCTCGTCATCTCGTCAACAAATCGTTGAAATGTTTGCCCCGCATTCCTAAGACCGAACGTCATATAAGGAAATTCAAATAGACCGAACGGGGTCGTGATGGCGGTCTTAGGAATGTCCTCCGGGCTGACAGGTATCTGGTTATATGCTTTTTCAAGGTCCAGAGTACTGAAAACTTTACATCCAGCTATACTCTGGGAAAAGTCATGGATATGCTTAATGGGATACCTGTCAGGCACGGTACGGGCGTTAAGCTGCCGATAATCGCCACAGGGACGCCAGCCGTTATTTTTCTTCGGTGCCAAGTGCAAGGGTGACGACCATGGGCTCTCAGAAGGTCTAGCTGTGCCAACGGTCAGCATGGACTGAAACTCTTTCTTGGCAATCTTGAGCTTGTCTGGAGCTAAACGACGGGGGGGTGAACAAACTGGAGGGCCTGGTGTCGTGCGTATATGGTGTACTGTTTGGTGTGGTGTAGTGTGTTGCATACCAGCCGGTCGTGTGATATCAGGAAACTCATCAATAATTTTGTGAAACCGAGTCTCACCAGTCACGACTTTAACAGAATAAACATTCTTACAATTAGCCAAAGCAGCAACGGCTGTCACTGATGTTAAATTGTCTATTAAGCGTTTGTTGCGGCAATCTACTACAAGGTTGTAAAAATTTAAAAAATCTACGCCAATTATTGGTTTCGTAACATCGGCCACCACAAAACGCCATTGAAATGTTCTACGTAAAGCAAAATCTAATTCTAAATTAAGTAAACCATATGTAGCAATATTAGTACCATTAGCAGCACACAAACTATAACCAGTCCGAGCACGACGATCGTGAAGCATTGACCGTGGGAATACGCAGAGGTCGCTTCCAGTGTCGACCAGGAATTGCGTTTTCGATGAACGGTCCGTGACGAATAGGCGACCAGTTGCATTTAAAGGGCAATCGCTGGTCGTCATTATCGACCGCCCTTTGCGTTTTCCGATTTGAAGTCGCAGGGTCGAATACACCTATTGGCTTGGTCCGCGTACTTGGCATGGTACCAACAAAGCGGGAACTTCCGGTAATTGGATTGCGAGCGCTGCCTAGACTTACTTCTAGTGTCTCTGGAGGAGCGAGAGCGTGCCCTGCTGTTGTGACCGGACGCCAACTTCTGGAACTGTTTCCTGAGTTCAGCTACTTCCTTGGTCAGATCGCTGAGAAGTGAACCAGGGATAGTGTCGTTAATAGCAGCGACCCTCGGAGTTGTAGCAGCCAGATCGTTTACCCGATCGGCTAAATCGGCTAGGTCTTCTAACGAAGTTGCACCTGGTTGACCTGCGAGCACCGTCTGTATGCCATGAGGAAGGTGACTAGTCCAAATAGTCTTCAAGAAGTCGTCTGGTACATCCTGGCCTGCGAGACTTTTGAGGTGGCGGAGAAATTGGGATGGTTTTCGATCCCCGAGTTCCTCATGCATCAACAACTGCTTGATTTTCTTTTCGTTGGACGCGCTGAGTCTCTTAATCAATTCCATCTTCAGTTTCTCATATTTGTTCGTTGCCGGCGGGCTGATGATAATATCTTTGACCTCCCTGGAGTACTGATTGTCTAGATGCCCAATTACGTAGTTAAACTTGGTGAGGTCATTTGTGATTCCGGCGATGGTAAATTGGCCTTCAACTTGGGCGAACCAGATTTCCGGCTCTTCAGCCCAAAATGGTGGCACACGTACACCAACTTTATATACGTTACTTTGGTCTATCGACATATCGTTCCCCGCACTAGCGCTGGACGGAGATGACGTATCCGAGCTTCGTGCATCTTTATATGAATCCCCTCCCATGTTCTTTCGGGGTCACCAATATAGGTAAGGTGTGTAGGCAATAGGGTGAATAACGTGGTTGTAAGGTTTGTAAATAAAATCCAACTCACGTTTTATAGGTAGGTACACTATATTCTTCAACAATCCTCACACACAACACATATGATTTAGAAGGCACAATGGGGGATAAAGCACAAGCACAAGCGTAAGCACAATAGTCAGAGAATTAGGAAGATAGACAGAGTTCAGATGAGAAGAGGAAAATAACAATTAACGAATCACAAGCAAGCTTAAGTAGTTCGCGGCAATGCAAATATGCGAGCAAAGGACATACGCTCCGCGCCGTAGATAAGTCTCGACTGGTTTGACATTGCGCAGTGACCGCTGCGCCTATGTGCGCAAGCGACACGTATAGTACCGTTAGATTAGTGATGTCCAGCGGGTCGATAGTTTATCGCAGTTATTATCGATTATCGACTTCGACCAACTGGTGTTATGTATAAACATATCATTATAGAATAAAGACATCTTTATTCTATGATGTAATAAATAAATGTAAATAAACAACAATGTAAATATAATATTAAATAGATACTTCTACAGGCTGGTAGGGAAACGCTTCCGAAAACGAAGACAGGTGATAGGGCTAGTGATTCTCGATACGATACCATAAAAAAAACAGTTTTTTTTTTTTTACAATTTTACTAATTTTTTTTAGCTTTTTCGTACACTATGCGGTGAGAACAGTTAAATGAAACCATTATTTGCCATTAAACAATTTTTTTTTCTGTACAACTCTATCCAGCAATGTATTCGTAAATAAATATCAGCTGACAATCGCGCATAGCCCCGAGTTTAAAGTGCGCGAGCGCTTGCCGACAGCAGCGCGGCCAACGACCCCTTTGTTCACGCGATTGATGTGCGTCAAAGTTGAAGCAAATATCTTTTCAGTTTACTATTACCTTCTGGGATATCTACTTTCGGATTCCATTTATGCAAGGTTCGTAATGATTTTCCCCTTGAACCGGGTTACAATTTTGATCCGAATGTTCGCAAATTATGTTCACAAATCAGAAAAATCCAGATGTTTATGCTTAACCTTGAGATCCATGTCGAATAGAGATAATAAGATACCTACTGTGATTGGGAAAGAGCACTTTCGTTAATTCGTTCAATAAAATTTTGCACAGTAAGAAAATTGAAATGTTTACCTACCTACATCATGGTCAGATTATCTCTAGATCTGGGGTCGACGACTTCATATCGGCAAACTTAACAATAACTATCCAAAATCAAAACAATAATAATACAAAAATTAGCAAAATAACGAGACGCGTATAAGTAACGAAGAGGCTCACCGTACTGAGGCGACGGCCGACGAGTCACGCGACGAGGCTAACACGGGGAGGTGAAGGGGGAAGCGAGATGGACCATTCCAGCGAGGTACAGAGATAATTGTGACATTCGGTCGAATTCTGATAATCAAGGTAAATGATTACAAAAGTCATTGGTATTTGGCCGAGATTTGAACCCGGGTCACTTCACTTGATAGAGAGAAGCTTCGACGACTATTGCGCGGCGTGGGCGGCGACCTAGACATCCTTTGTAAAGCGCCGCCAAAATAAAGAAAAATAAACATTACAGAGGCTCCAAATGTTTTAAATTAATGGGCCGTGTCGTGCATTTAATAACAGTTTTGTATGTATGTCGTTAATCGATAGTGAATGAAATAAAGTAAAAAATCGCCGACTTTACCTGTGAATGACAAAAAAAATTTCATCACGTGCACCGTTTCAAGCAAATAGCGCGCGTGAATCAATTAAATTTGAACTTTATGTCAATGTAATTACGGGTCACACGACGCGCACTCGTTTATTGCTATAACTGTATCCTTCATTAAGTAGGTATGTAATACCAATCAATTGAAAGTGGATAATTTAATTAATTTAATCTAAAAAACTCGTTAAAACTAATTTAAAAGTTAGAAAATGAAAACAGCTTGTAATTATAAAGCATTTAAAGTACAATTTCATATCAATTAAAATTAATTGGTTTCTGGTTATCATTATTCTTCTAACATTTTCTGTAATTTGTTGATCTTTGCACATGAAAAGACACCGCTACCTATGTGATTCCCCGTCCACGCACACACGCGTGGCGCGCGGCGGTACGTTTGTCGGCCGGCGCCGCCGCACGTGGCCAGGCGGCATGTTTGATGTTCTTAGTACTTCTTAGTAATCTAGTTAGTTCCTTTCAGACTCAGTTCGTGAGCGAACGCGCGTTACGTTTAATCGGTCGATAGGTATTGAACCGTATTTAATACTGTTTTGTTAGTTTTAAATTTGTATTTAGTTATTATTGTTACGTTTTTAGTGTTGTTTTATTGTTTTTTAGTTATAGTACAGTTTTGTTGTGTTTAACAATGCCTGATGCATACGTGTACAGTGCTCGTGAATACGGCAACATGTTAATGTGTTTAGGAGAAGCCCGTGGCAATGCTTCTCTTGCGTTGAGAATTTACCGAGACAGATTTCCGAACGTCCGGCATCCGTCTGATTCTCGCATGATAACGGCAGCTTTTCAGCGAGTTTTAGAAAATCGACCGATTGCTCCGATAGCCGCAGGTGGTGGACAACAAGTGAATGTTCAGACAGAGGAGCGTATTTTAAATTTGATTCGCCAAAATCCTCGCCTGGGCACACGAAGTGCAGCGAAATGATTGCGGCGCCGGGGCGAACCGACAGTCTCTCACTGGACAGTTCACAAAGTCTTGCGCCGGAACAGAATGCGGCCCTACAAAATACACAAAGTACAAGCTTTGCTACCTAACGATCACGTTCGTCGTCGTGCGTATTGTCGTTGGCTGCTAGATCAACAACAACGTGCGCCTGGCTTTATTGAGCACATTATCTGGACGGACGAGTCCACTTTCACGAGGAACGGGATGTGGAACAGGAGGAATGCTCATGTATGGTCAGACGTGAACCCGTCCGCCACTCAAGAAACCGGCCATCAGACCCGATGGTCCGTCAACGTATGGGCTGGTGTTTTTAATGGACGAATTCTAGGACCAGTGTTTCTACCGCAGCGCCTCAATGGATCAGAATATCTTATTTTTTTAAACGAACATTTAGATGATATGCTAGATGATGTATCGTTGGCTGAATTTCGTCGAGCATGGTTCCAGCACGATGGTGCTCCACCGCATGTTACGCGCCCTGTCCGCGAGCGTCTCACTGAGCTATTTGATGACCGCTGGATCGGAAGAATGGGGCCGCACGCCTGGCCGGCTCGTTCACCTGACCTAACACCTTTGGACTTCTTTTTGTGGGGTTATGTGACAGAAAGAGTTTTTAATCGGGAATGTGACAGTGCTGATGAAATGCGGGGCAGAATAGTGAGTGTTTTCGATAGACTTCGTGCAGAATGTGTTGAGGATCCTACACTATTGCCTCGTGATCACGGGTCGACACAACGACGGGCCCGACTTTGTATTGAAAGGGATGGAGCGCAGTTCGAGCCAAACCTCATAAGGTCGCAAAGGATTTAGACAGGTACGTAAAATGCCTCTGTCAGCTTTAATGTTTAACAGTGGGCTACGAATAATGCGATTAAAATTCATAATTTTTGTGAAGTGTTGTAAAGGTAGGCATTTTGAAAGTGATGTTTGTAAATTCCGTATAAATCCCGTGACTCGGCCGTACGGAGCGCTCGGCGCCCGAAACACGCGGACGCAAGGTGGCGCGTATGTTGCGTTGCGTGTCAGTGACCTCACGTTTTGGACGGTTTCCATTGCGTGTTTACGAAATATGAAGTCTTGAAAATAACCAATTTAAAGTGAAAGGTTATTGGTATCCGTTTGCATTTAGGTAGTATATAATCTACGTTCTGGCTTCGGAAGCGTTCCCCTTACACCCTGTATATGTGAGTAATTGTAAACCAGTGTTGTAAATAAGTACTAAGTATAGTAAATTATTATTAATTACATAAATAGGTAAGTAGTAGCCTACAACGTGATGAAAGTTAAAATATACAAAACAAATATCATGTTATGTTTTCTCCTCTTCCGATCGTTATTTCTCCTGACCAAGGTTTATTTGTTAATATGTATGTATTAGTATTTATTCTTGTATTTTCCGTGCTATCTATCCCGTATGTTGCACCTGCTATGGTATATCTCTGCATCACCCTAAGGTTGACTGGTAGAAAATGCCTCAGGCATTAAGTCCGCCTTCGTACAGTATTTTTTTTTTACTTGTGCATAAAGTTTTATAAATAATAAATATCATTAATTCTAACTAAACTAAATTCAAATGAAATTATTATGTAAGAAAATTTCTTCGGTTCATCGTTATGTATTGGTTTAAAAACGACTACATTAAATTACCTCCCTATTACAACCAGTTCTATTTTTTATAAAATTTTATAAATAAAATATAAAACATAACATCGCAACATTTGATATTTTTCGCCAATTTTTGCAATATTTGGAAGTGAATTTCGGCTACCATGCGTACGTGTAGAACGTGAAGTACGTAATGTTAGTAGAATGGCGTGCTTTATTGTTAGCTTTGTCTTTTGTGTTCAATATGCCACAAGAATGAGAGAGATAGCTAGTTTGTTGTCTTAGTTAGTCGCAATAAAGTGGGACACAAATGTCAAATTTTAAATTACATGTTTTATAAAATAATTACAATATAAACAATATGTAACAAAAACCCTGTTGTTCCTTTTATCTACGTTTTAAGAATCGGTATACATACGTAATAGAGCAATTCATTTATAAAAAAAATTATCAAAAAAAATATTAAAATAAATATTTAATTATTAATATTTGTAATGTTTAACTGATTTCTTACCTCTGCAATTCTGCATCAAGCGATGACGCGAAGCCAGAAAAAAACGAACGTTCCCGCCCACTCTCTTTGATCGGTGCCGCTGCGCCGGTACACCGCCGCCACTTACCTACCTATTTTGCTACACAAGTTCGTGACCTTGTCAGCTGTTGTTTTTCACTTTAACGAATTAATGTTTGAAAATGTTGGTTTACATAGTATTTTTATGCACAATTGGTAATTGTTATAACTACATTTAACACTTCACTACATTAAAAAAAAAAATTGTCGCCGCGTCTGTCACATAAAACCTTATGTTTATTTGAATGCATTCATTTATTATGATGTCTATTTGATGGCCACGGAGATGCTGTTTGATATGACCACCTTGTACCTCGACACATTTGTTGCAATGTTTACGTACGCTCCGCAGAACGGAGGTATCGGACTTGATGTGGTCAAATGCTGCTACTATCTGCGAACGCATTTCGAACTCCGTATCGCACGTATTTTGCAACACCTGTTGCTTTACACTGCCCCAGAGGAAAACATCTAAAGGCGTCAGATCAGGTGATCTTGCAACTCCAACACTTGTTCCACGGTGTCAATGTCTCGAGTCCTCGGTCGGCCTGCGTCAGCTCAATGTTGGTCTCATCCGTGCACACTTCCGGTATTGTACGTACGTGCAAACGTTAGAATGCAATCGCCTATGGTAATGGTAGACTCGCAAAACGTTCTTGGTAGAGTCTGCGTGCTTCAGCGTACACATCAACATATTAAAATATTCTACGTTTGAATAGGACATGGTAAATATTTAACTACGTAAACAAATCACAAGTCACTCACTACGTAGGTCATCAATAACATCCGTTCAAAACTAAGTTGCGCGGGAGACGAAGGAAGTGATTCGCAGGGCGGCGGGTGGCGGGGTGGCGGGGTAGGTAGTAGTACCGACACAGGGCTTGTGCGCCGTGGTAGCTTTTGGTGGCATCTTCTGTCGACTTAAAGAAAGCCGCCGCCGATCTCGTAGGCTATTTATTTATTTACCTCTCGACTAAACAATACTCATTTTTTTAAATTATAATTTCATCAATGTTGTGCTTGTAGGTAAATGTATACGTCCCTAAAAGGAACAACAGGGTTTTTGTTACATATTGTATAATAACTAAGTTGTCAAATAAAAGCCCTCTTCCTCTCTCCTACTTTTGCTGTGCCCGACAGGGTCCACAATGATCATTTTTATAAACCTACCACCTACTCGTAAGTACACATGTGGAAGCAATAAATATATTGAGTATTGAGGCAAATGTTTGTATGATGAATATGGACATTTGTACCCGAGTCATGGATGTATATTTATAATATGTATGTATTTACGAAAAAAAAATGTATTTAAGTAGTGTATCAACCATCTGGTATCCATAACACAAGCCTTAAGTGTTAAGTGCTTACCTTGGAACTAGATGGTGCTGTGTGCAATGTCAGACGATATTTATTTATTATTATTTATTGAGTATCACGGAACTTGCCGTTGTACATACAAAGCTACCAGTCAACTGTAATTTTGTCGGTTCCGTTGTACAGCTCGTACCAGATATGGTCTGACCTGTGGAACAAATATTGTGAATATTAGTAGATTTTTCTGTCTAGATCGAAAACATAATAAACATTTAGTGCCCTCCATAATTTAGTTTAAAATGATTAACTTTAGATGTAGGTAATTGTCACATTATCATTTAATATCTTAGTTTGAAGTGTTCGACCTGTAATACACTACAACGTGTCTTTTTAGGATTCCGTACCCAAAGGCTGCCCACGGGACCCTATTACTAAGCCTCCGCTATCCGTCCGTCATTCCATCCGTACGTCCGTCCGTCTGTCTGTCAGCAGGCTGTATCTCATAAACCGTAATATTTCATTTATTTATTTAATTCAAACACGGCGATCCATATTTATGTTAGTATACTTAAAAACTTTGTTAGTAGGTAACCAATAATACATGCATAATAAAAAATAATACATGCCACACTAAAACTATTAACAAAAAATAAATAAAAAAACAATATCAATTCGTCCGTAGATAATATTAGTTACTCTTATTGACATGCAACCGCACACAATGCCACAATATTGGACAGTCAACTTTACCAGCCACAATGCTAAGAATGCCGTTGCCACTGCCGCGGGCACGACTAAGCAATGCTGCCGCCCTCTTTCTGAGGATGGCATGAAAGCCATCAATACGAGCGTCGGCAAACAATAAAGAGTAAGTAAAAGTAATAGGTAGACCGTTGAAATCTCGTGTGTATTTCTATTGCCGCTATAACAACATTATTTCAAATTAAATGATGTTAAAAATTAAAAGGGGTCTCCATACAAGTAACGGGTATTCTTTTCCACTTTTTTTCCTTTTTGTGGTACGGAACCCTTCATGTGTGAGTCCAGCTCACATTTGACCGGTTTTTTTTATTATCCATCTGACGGATATTCCATCTGACGGAGGCCCGGGTTGAATGGCTTCCGCTGCCGCCATAATGGAGGCCGTGGCCGTGGATATGGCCTTGTCTTTAGAGGACTTAATCCTCTTCAAGGCCACATCCTTTATCGCGGCAACCACGACCTCCGGAAACCTGGCCGCTCGCTCCGAATTGGAGCCGCCAGCGGCGTCCTGCTCGCCACTCGACGACTCTGAGAGAGCTGCCTTGCAGCTGGTCCCTCCAGGCTGGTCCCCCTCCGAGGCGAGTCTCCCAGTTCGCTGGGGCGGTTCGGCTGGTCTGGCAGAGAGCAGCTCATTAGTCTCCTGGGTGGCGAGCCCTCTGCCCAAACCTTTCTCCCGGGCTCCACCCCGCTGGCTGGAGTGGAATTTTTTGGGCCCCGAGGTCCACTCTTCGGAGGACGACCCCAGGCCCTCCCCCAATCTGGGGCGCTTCTGGAAGAACCTTTGGTTCCTCCCAGCAGCCCCCTCCACTTCGCGTTCCAAGCTCTGGGATGAGCCCTTTGCGCCAGATGCGTCGTTGGACTCCGACCCCGCATCACTTCTCTCCTCTTCGTCGTTTTTATTTATTTGTTTAGTTTTATTTTAATTTTTCATAGTTAATCCCACGAGTTAATATAGGTCACAAATGTCCACCGGGCAGAGCCTTGATACCCGGTAAGCCTACATACTGCAGAGTGCGACAGGTGCTCTGCAGGGGAAGTGCTAACGACTGGACTCCCTCCAGCCATTCACCCTCTCACCGCGCTTCGAATCTTAGGGTTTGGTGGTTTTTTTTTTATCTTAGAGGTAGCCTTCCTCTGAGCTAGGCAATTAAGCCAAGCCCCCGGCGGCGGCACTAGACATGCCTCCGTTCGCTGTCCGGGCGACCCGACTCAGCCGCGACCCGCCGAAAGTTCTCTCCTCGAGGACTACTCCTCAAGGAGAGAAACACGCGCCGCTTTGGTGCGCCTGCACCGTAGTGGCAGCCCTTCTCAGTCTACGCTTACTCAACTTCCTCTGTAAGCAGAGGAGGAGTGGATGTATTGACCCTCTGTAGCCCAGTTCCCTTCACCGACCGTCAGGCATGATCGGTAATTGAAACCTGTCCTCGTTTGTTGAAGATTAGCCGCCAGCCCCAATTGTCCACCAAAACTTGGTGGGCAATTGGAGCTGACGTTGTCCAGGGTGCGCCACGAGGAAGCTCTTCAACATGCACCCCAATTACGGCCACCTAAAACTATTCTTATCGTCGTTGATAGAATAGCATGCCTTTGAACAAAAAGGTTGGATTATACTTTAGCTTTAAACGCATTAAAAGGAAAATCTAACAAAGAAGATGGAAGCTTGTTATAAAAGTTTATACCAAGCCCAACAAATGAGCTATGAACCTTATGAAGCCGGTGAAAGGGAGCACGTAGTTTGTCCTTATATCTAGTGTTAATATTATTAATATCACTTTTTTGTATATATGTGTATATTTTGTCTAGTTCAGATGTGGACGAAGACAAATTTTGATGCCACCGTGAGAATACCAATATCTTTAAAAAAACTGTCATTAGAACTCTAACACCTAGCTGGTAAATTGTTTTTGAAGAAGAAATATATTTTTCAGATCAGTGGCTTCGCCCCACAGCAGAACGCCGTGGGACATAACGCTATGAAAATAACTAAAATAGACTAGCCGAGCAACATCAATAATTGAAATCCAATACCCATGAAATCATGTAAAGCATTTCCGTTACAAAATCCTGTATTGTAGCGGTATCAACAACGAGCGTTTAACATTTAAATATTCAATTGAGTGTGCTAGCATGAACAATTTTTAAAGTCCTCACTATGATACTTTATCGGCACAAAATTTGAACAAGCGATAGCAACTGAATTTCTATTTGGAAGCCATTGTTAACATTTCAAAGCAACTGTTGGTATTTGACATCTCATTTGAATTTAATCTGCTCAATGTTGGCTGCGCGCGCTATTTGTGATGTGAAATTTTGATAGCGTTTGTACGGTGACCTCTGCATTTATGAACAACGAATTGGAGCAAATGTTGGTCTTTCTGTACTAGGTAATGTGAAGGAATATAATTATGCAATTTAGTCTAGTGGTTGTTGCCGTGGTTACCAGTTACCATTAGTGAGCTCTTGGTTGTTATTACGAGACCACAGACGGTGTAGCTGGGTGTCTTGTTGAAAATTATGTCACCGTCTATTAATAGATAGATAAGACTTCAGTCACTGGTGAAATATGAGATATTTTATTATTTATGTACACACAGTAAAACAGATACAGGGACGACATAATATTAGAATTGAGTACAAAGGTACTGCTTAATTCTTAAGAAATTTCCTCCAGCAGACCCGCGAAAGGGGATAGGAAAAATAAATGTAGATAATAGTGTGTGAGAACAAGAAGAGAAGAATTTGGTTTTGTGACATCTTAAACTAGAATATTAAATATACCTAGGTACATATAATGCAAAAAAAAAACTTATAGGTACTTAAACATGATATTTACACAGTTCAAAATAATATAATATTGCTTCAACAAGAACTATTCTGAATTAAAACCAGTAATTTCCATTTTAATTATACAATCAAATAATCCGCTTTACTAAACACGACTGATTGAAATCAGAATCGGGAAACTCTCAATGAATCATCCATTTATTCTTGTAATTCATTATTTCAATAAATATAGCTAAATTGATAGGCTTCACTTATTTGGTTTTGATATTACCAATGGCTTTTTAGGTACCAACAATTATCAAGAAGTCATTATTTTCGACCCAAAATTATGACCATGTCACGTTGCCATGATGCTGATAGAAAATGCAGGCTGGTTAGTTATCAGCAAGTTAGTTATCAGCAAAACTGACAGATTCGTTAACAGAGGTTATCAGATAAATGGCTTCAGGTATTTCTCATGCCAACTTGCGTATTTTCTAAACAGAGGTACCTACTACTAAGCGCCAGAAGCTTTGGATCACTTCATACCAGGGTCAAACCCCATCACCAATATACCACACAACAACACAACATTCGATTCAAAAGTATTCAAGTTAATCAGACTTAGCAGCAAACTCGTCGAAGTAGCAGCAGATCCTATTAAAGATAATCGTCTCAGATACTCCCCGCGGCCGGAAGTAGCTCTTACCACTAGGACGAACAATGGAACCCGTGTTTTGTTTTAACAAAGGATTTATCGGCCACTTATGGGGATATTATATTCAACCGTGTTTGGGAGAGGCCGCCCTCCATAGCCTGTTAAAAGATCAAAAAGAGTGTGCGGTAGACACTTTCAGAGATATTTAATGCCGGTTTAATATTACACATTGTTTGGAATTTGTTTTACTTTTATTTTGGTACTATTTGACGACATTTTAATATAGACAGCTTTAAGCGTTTTCATTTATAACGTAAACATAACGATATTAGGGAGGTACCTAGTTATAAGGATACAATTTTAATGAATTCTTAAGCTCACTATTGTTAGGTATTCTGTCCTACCTGACATTCTTTCTTCTTAACATCTATCATTACCTATTCTCTCAAATCTATATTTACCATTCTCAACGCCACTAAATTAATGAGCTCACTAAGTCACTACCCACTTTTGTCAATATCACCATCTCAACTTATTCATTCCCACCTTCCAAGACAGTGCAATATCTTAGCACCGCCAGGCCTGCGTCTGTCACTAGTATCAGATATCTTGGGAAGTGTTGCGCTGCTGTCCCATTGTAGGCTTCGATAGCGTCACAACCGGCGGCATTGTCTCACGTCACGACGCGCCGTCTGAGTCAGGATAGATTAATGTGATTGGAATTTCATTTTGTATTTGCATTTCTGTGCGGGTGTGTTTTGAAATGAGATTTTTCTAGGGTATTGTTTTGACACAATCTATGAAGATGTTAGTAAACGCGGAAAAGATTTTGTTTCTTAATTAACCACGGGCGTTAAATTTCTATTTCTTTATTTTGTCAATTAAAATTATTAATAATAATATTGCTATCAGCAGATTTTTTTCACTTGTTGTAAAGTCTGCTGTATAGTGTATAAATAGTTTTGATAATGACTATAAATATTATGACGAGGGAAATTCTTCAAGTGAGCCTGAACAGATCAACTCTCTACATTAACGCTTAATTACATCTATAACCTGATTATCCTGCTTACCCAAATACGTCGGTTGTCCAATTATCTTGGCAGTGTAACAGTAATGATGCAAAGTAACCTCGCGGAGGAGGTGGTCCGAGATCAGCTGTCAAATCAAATGAACTCCCGCCGGAACAAGTTGGCGCCGGAGGTCGCTTAATGTGACTCGCGGTAGATTTATGAACGGAGTTTATGTTTACCTAAGTGTTTTAGTTCAGCAAGATACTGCAAATAAATCAACTGTGCTAGTTAGGTACTTACAGTATTAAAGTGAATGATTGTACTAAGTAGGTACTATCTAAGTTGTCAGTTATATTATGAATGATATTGTCGTTAATGTTGAAATTCCCTGTCGTGTTACTTCTAACAACGACTTCTATTTAAGTTTCGTATGTGTGTTATTACTATAAACTAGTTAAATGCTATCTTTGCTCAAACAAATGTATGAGCACTTCATAGTACGATCTTTATTTTAAAGACAGCAACTGTGTCAGTTACATATAATTATGAGTTAAAAGTGGCTGCATTTTTTTTTTAAATCGTTACATAATTAAGCAAAGTATTTGAATAAGGATTCCTGTCAGTAAATGAATGTAATTAGTTCCTTTGCTACAAAAACATTTGCCGGAGCAGTGGCCGGCCGGCCGCGCGGAGATCTGAGGGGCAATTCCCGTATTTTTAAGACCGTTCGCATTCTAATCTGTCTCAATATGTCAAAATTACAATCAATTTACTTACATTGATTACGTTCGCATTCTTATCTCAGTGTCAATCTGTCAAAAATTGTTTAGCGTTTACCTATATTTTTGACATTTGACTGTCGCTGAGATGAGATTACGACTTGAATTTGAACGTTTTTTAAGTACGAGAATTGGCCTACAGAAGTACAATTCCCGTAATTAAAAACGTTCAAAATCAAGTCTTAATCTCATCTCAGCGACAGTCAAATGTCAAAAATATAGGTAAACGCTAAACAATTTTTGACAGATTGACACTGAGATAAGAATGCGAACGTTCTTAAAAATACGGGAATTGTCCCTCTATTGTCAAATCAAATAAACACCCACTGAAGCTACAGCAGACCCCAGCACAAACCTCAGAGATCGATCGATGCTCGGTATTTATCGTTTTGAGAGTGTTTCAATGACGTGGAGAAGCGAGACTACATCATCATCGTGCTGTTTGTAACGTGCAAGTATTTAATGCCTCACAACCAAAATGATTATCTCAAATTAAATTCAATATTGGATCGCAAGTATTTTACGGGCTACTTACATAAGTACAGAGCAGGAACAGAAAATCTCAACACCGATATTTTACTGCTGCATCTGTATACAATCATAATTAACATCAACTTTATTAAACTCGAAAGTCTCGCGAAATATGACGAGTTAATTAAGAAATTCTTCTCAAATATTTTCTGCATTCCTTACGATCTTTAAAATTTGTTCCGTTTAATAAAGATTTAAGCTCCTTTTATTAAAGTTGGCGTTAAGCTGTGGTTTAATATATATTTATAAACAACCACGTTAACCTACCGCTTCGAGTAAATTTATACTTGTAATTATATGGAGGCGACCTCTGAATATATTAGTAGCGTGAAGTTTATGAAAGACATTTATCTTAATTTTGACTAACTTACTTGTGTCTCAGTTTCTGGATATTGACTTTGTTTGGTGTTTCTAACCAACTTTTAATTGCTCAGCTAGTAATGAAAGAAGTAAATATAAAATTGTGAAGAATAAATTGTTTCAGATTAAATGAATTTGAAAATATTTCTTCATTCAATTTTTTTATTTGCATTTTAGGTGCTCGCACCTACTAGCTGACTATTTTCACAACCGTCTAATAGGTTGTGAAAATAGTCAGCTAGTAGGTGCGAGTAGTTAAGCATCGTTTGTTTCACGCACCATCTGTGTGCCTAAAGTATTATTAATTAGTTACCTGAAATGAGAATATCCATGTTGCCGGTGAACATGTGCACATGCGCAATATTTCAAGGATTTCGCCAAGCTTAAAACAAATGAGGAAATAGAGAATAAAACTTGGTCAATAGTAAGACAATTCGAATAACAAAATAATTGATTTGGAGACATAATAAAAAATCCATCTGATAAAAGATACAATAACCGCGGAGCATGCATATTTAATTATCTACTGTTTGAACATACACCATTTTTGATTAAGTTGAAGCTGATAATAAACTTGACCGACTTCTTAATAGCTGCATTCGATTCGTTTTTAATCTCCGCAAGTACGATCATGTATCCGCACATCGATCGCTTTTAAAGTGGTTACCCATCCGGCAGCGCAGAGCGTTGAGAGCTTTGACAATCCTGTTTGCTATCCTTCACAAACCCACTTCTCCTTCTTATCTGACCTCTCTCTGTCAATATTTATGCTCTGCACATAGCAAGAATCTTCGGTCTGAACATAATCGTCTTCTTCGTTGTCCTTCTCATCGCTCTGGTTTTATAAAGTCTTCTTTCTTTGTCCAGGCGGTTTTCCTTTGGAATGCGCTCCCTCAGAATATCAGGACGGTAACCAATCAGTTCACATTTAAAGTGAAAGTTCGAGAACACATACGCAAGAAGTTGGCAGATTCGTCTCAGAATTAAGTTGTTGTTGGTTTTCTTGTTAACTCTCATAATGTTTTTAATTTTATTTTTTTGTTGTATGTATGTATATAAATGTATTTATTCTTATTATTATTTTTTTTAGTTATAAATATTTTCTAAGTTATTTTTGCACCTACTAAGTATTGTCTCTGCATCACCCTAAGGTAGACTGGTAGAAAATGCCCAAGGCATTAAGTCCGCCTTTGTGCAGTTTTTACTTGTGCATAAAGTTTTAATAAATAAATAAAATAAATAATAAGCTTAGTAAAGATCTATGACATAAAGCTATAAGTACATACAATCTTCAACTGTACGATGCTGTACGGTAAAATAATGCTTCCATTTTTATTCCTAAAACTTCTCTATCTTCTCTAATTATGATCCATTTCACTCATTAAAATATACTTACACAACTATATCTACCATATTACTATTTGCACTTACTGTTTCAAAAATGTATTCAGCGTATGGAGTAACTAACCTAAATTAAAGAAGTGTGTAGCACGCCGCGGCATCCTCCTAATGAGTGTCTCTGCGAGGTGGCTCCCTAATGAACTCCCGATGTGTATACTGGTATACGCTACTATTATGAGTTACGTACTGCTTGCAGCGTCATTAATTTAAAATTTTAAGGTTGTGATACTTTTGGGTATAGAGGTATTTTTTGGCGTTAGTCTGAAAACTTTATTGAACTGATATATTTTGGGAGCCACCTGATGTTGCTGAGACTAGAGTATTTGAAATTCAGAATTACCTAGGTAAGATCATCATTCATTTCGTACCCAAAAAACTATTTTCTTATGGGAAAAAACATCTTGAACATTTTTACAACGAACGTCTACAATTAATGCATATTGAGATATGGCTGCTATTTGAGATTAAAAATACCAAAACCTCTTTTTTTATCTATCATTTTGTAAGCATATTTTTTTTTGCAAATACCGACTTTTAATGGAAAACAACATCCTGAAGATTTTTTTTACTATTACAACATAGGTCTACAATTAATTGTATACTCTTTTTGTGTTAGTAAAAAATGTTAAGGGAGTTATTTCCCATAAGAAACACGATTTTTTTCTGGCCGGGCACTTTAATTTTTGGGTACTAAGTGTTCGAAACCTGAATGATGTCCTTTGACTTGTGGGTTTTGTTATTTTTGAAGTATAATATATACATAATATATTCTGCATAATCAGCCTATAATGTATCCACTGCTGGGACACAGGCCTGTAATCTACCACGCGGGTCCAGGGCGGGTCGGTCGATGTCACATGGCTCCGATTTTTTGGTTCTAGGACATGCCGGTTTTCTCACGATCTTTTCCTTCGTCTTCGTCTTCCACCGTTTTGAGATCAGTGGTGATGAAATTATTTACACAAAATAAAGCGCCCGTCTTTGACCCTACAACCTACAACTTGTAAGTTGGGCCCGTTACCACTGGGCCACCAATGCTCTCCAATAATATATATTCCAAATACATCTATATTTTTGGGAGCACATGTATCAAAATTGTTTCATGCCATAAAAAGGATTGAATGTTTGCAAGTTTGTAATTCAACTATTTGGATGTAAATTGTAAACTTGGGGTGAAATTGCACGGCATAATAATTTTACGAATAGCATGATATAATTATTTCGTGGAAACGAAGCTTTAATTCGCAATTCAATGTAAATTATGTTATTTCAATGTAAATTGTAGTGAGTACATACGAACAAAGTTGTATGTTTTACTCTACTAAGTACTTACTTCAGTTTGTTAGAGCTGTATTAATAAATTATGAATATTTCAATTAGTTTAGCAACACTTCAGTAGTCAGATTGTTTTTTTATCAGTTTCATAGTGCGGTCGTCAGACGTTTTTCCTTAACCTCCAGAGAGCTGTAAAGCGGGCCTGGCGGTTGAACTTCGGCGCCGACTTACAGTTTAGATAAATGAAATATTTAGTTTACAAGAATTTCCAATACTTGCTTTTGTTTATCAATAGTTTCAAATTTCTTGAGCAGTAATAATAGATGATACTTGTTGTCTCTATTTCTCTTGAACTGCGTTAAGTTACTTTATGTAACTTGTGTTATAATATTGCTCTGTCGTTTTCGTTGCAATTACATTAAAATAATTTAGTATGAAGAAAATGGAAACGAGTAGCAAAGGATAATAAATTACAATAAAATCATATAAAAAACGCTCTTTTCACTTATAATAACTATAGAATAAAAGAAGTGCGAGGTCCTGTATTCAAGACACAAAAGTGTATTGACAACAGTTGAAAACAGATAAGGGAAGGGACCTTACGCCATCATGGATGGGCCACAGAAACCATAATAGTGTTTAATCCCCTGGGGTTGAAAAGTGTGCCAGTAATGTTCTCAGTTTATGAGCATTGATCCTTCAACACGTAGTCTGTCCGATAGTTAAAGTTTTATGACAGGAGTAACAACTGCTTGATTAAATTTTTAACGTCTTCTTTTCATGTCCTTTTCCGTTCCTTTATTAATTCCTAGTGCGATTAAAGAATTCTACTTAATATCGATGGTACTTACCTATCGTTAGAGTCACCGTTTCTGATTATTTGAGTAGCTAAAAATTGAGTTAAATTCATTTTACTCAAATTTTAAACCTAGGTAAGAATTTAAAAGTGATTATTATTGAAACATCTTTTAACATCGGATATTTACCTAAACCCAGAGATCGATTTCGAGATCAAAAATGTAAACAATTGTCAAAATTACAGTTCAGGGGTAGTCAACATTTCCCTAGTAATTCAAATAGTTTTTTTTTTAATTTTGTGTTTTTGGTAGAACGCTAAAGCAGCGTGTCAAAATTAAAAATATAATAGCCTAAGGTAAGTTCTAATACGGTAAGGTAAACGATGTGAAAATAAAAAATATATATTCTTATGAACAAGTTGCTTATGTTTATTTGAAATTAGGTTTTTTATATTATTATGATTTATTCACTTTGTGATTCAGACTCTGATGAGCTTAATGAAGAGTCCGAATCAGTTACATTAATTATGAACTGATCCGTCAATCTGTCTTTAATGTGATCGAGATCACACGTTTTGTCCTCTTGTTTTAACAAATAAAAACTCAGAGGGACACATTCAATCACGATAAACGTCATAAACCGAATGACAGTATTACTCTGAATGACCAAAACAAAATGGCGCCTACTGGTCGCCATTCGGTTTGTACGGGACGTATACTTGAATCTATTTTTTGGATAAGGCAATATTAATAACGATTTAAAAAAAAAAATACGATTCTTGTTTCGTCAAAAATATATTTTATAAATCTATATAATAATAATAATATATAATATTAGATAGATAATAATATAAAGATACATATTTTTTTTAATAAAAATATTGCCGCATGTAATACTATGGTGTTGCAAGCGTCGTCGTATATTAATAACTTGAGAACAGTTCGACCGATTTGGCAGATTTCTTTTTTGTTCTGTTTGTGTCTACGAAAATTCTTATTTATTTCATTAGTAAAAGCACTCATGCAAAGCCGAGGCGTTTCGCTAGTTAAAAACACTAAATGAAGTCTAAATGTTTAAGTCCACTGACTTATTGCCAGTATCATATAAATAATTTGCACTATTTATTTCAAACAGTTATATTTTATTCTTGGATCGTAGTTTACGTCACTTTAAAGTTGAAAATTGTGTGCAATATTATATTTTAACTGTTCAAGATATGCCTACAATTTTAGCACTATGTTATAGTACTTTTCGGCAAACTGCAAAGTTGAGGTTATTATTTAAAATTGACAACACGTTTGTTTACATTTTTGATCTCGAATTCGATTTCTGGGTATATCTGTATATCATATTTATTTGGAATAGTGCTAAGAATGTGACGTCGTATCAAAATGCCAGTGATACATCAGCTAAAATAGATCTCATTATATTCAAAACATAAATTATGATTATATAGTAACAGGTATACTTATGGATTTTTATTCATTCGCCCCGCGGTGATAATAACATTACCACACCCACACTAACACACGTCCCCACAAACTTTACTAAACAGATCAGCGACTGGATGAATTAAAAGTAACTGAGTAAAACAAAAGTATGTACGTGACTACTCACACCCTCCCCCGCGCCCCCCTTCAGCGAGGGATGCGTGTCCCCCGACTCGTGAAATGTGCCACTTTGATCATAGTTTCTTTGTAGTTTCCACGTCGCCGCGTCGGTAGCGCGGGAATGTTTGGAACGATGAATAATTTATAATTGCATATTAATACCCACTTTTTATAGGATAATATATAATATAAGATTTGTGGGACCAGTTAAAATATTGAACGGGTAGCGGTATAAGTTAAGGGAAGCAGAGCTTTCCATAACAATTTTATGATTTTTTATTCAAACTGAATAAGGCAACTGATTTTTGTATGACTTTTGACGGCCTCGGTAGCAGCCACCATTACAGAAGCTGTAATCAATAGCAAAACAATTAAAATTCACCATCAAGTCATTAACTCTTTCACAACAAATTCAATCTTTTTGTCACCCGCTCTAGGCTTACAACCCCAAAAGTTGTCCAGAATGTATTCACTCCACAGAGTTGTAATAGGTGTAATGATCCGTGAAGTGGTCGCCGGTCTTACCCCTATGGGGGGATAAAGGAAGAGGGGGGGGGGACTGATTGTTAGTAACGTGTTAAATGCAGGCTCAACCCCAGGGCTGGTAATTATGGTGGCTTCGAGGTAAGGGGCTAATGTGTTTGTAAGTTTTGTCACTATATCACACTAATAGTTAGGGGAAATGGAATGATTTTTGTTTTTGGGCCTCTGTTGATGTAATAAAGGTGTTTAATAGACCCACGACACTCATTAAACTGCATTTTCTCATTACCTCGTTAAACTTCAGTCAAGTCTGATCCCCGTATTATCTCTCCTAGCTCAGGTATTTATATACTCGAACTGTAAGTGGATTTGCGGTAAACATGACGCAAAAAATAACACAAACACAAAAAATATAAAAAGGTTGGGGGAAACATGCGTCACAACCACGCAAAACGGCTATCGATCAGAATTATGCCGCGACCCTATGCAAGACAGAGCACCAGCGCTGGATTTCAGCGACAGCCGGCGCTGACGTAGTGACGTCTTCCGGTGAGGCAAACAATAGTTAGGACGCTGTACCAGTACAGCGTACTCACGAACGTTGCACTTAAATAAAAATAATATAAAGAGAAAGAAAAGAAGAAGAAAGAAAGAAAAAGTGTTTATTGCGACTCGTACAGGAAGTGCACAAGCTAAATTATAAAATAAAAAACCAAACTATATAAAAACAAAAAGTAACAAAAGAAAAAGGAAACAGAAATTCCTATACGAGGCCAAAAGGCTCCTATCTCAGCATGATGCTGCGACATTTAAAAAAATAAAATGCCGCAACGCTGGTATTTTGCGCTAAATACCGCTGGTAACAACGCTGGTAACTAAATTTAAATGTTAAACAGAAATGTAAAAGGATATAGACATACATGCTACGAGAATATCATCCTCAATAAACGTTTTACGCTTTATGGCAACATTTCAAAGCGTCTTATTTGACCTACACCCAACATACATAATTATACCAAAGAAACGCTATAATGTAAGGAATTACAAAATGGCCAATGATGTAACGTGTTACTAATATTATGCAAAAGTTATGTGTCAGTGCTACAAGCGTTGGTGTGTGAATGTGAAAGATGAGATGAGATGAACCCAGTAAAAATAAGTTTCCAAACCCTTGGAAACTGGAGGGTGGAGGGTGACCCGACATGCCAAACATCTCCCGAGAGCTTTGGAGCTCCAAAAACAGGAAGTTATGAGAAAATAATGTAAGTCAGAGTCACGAATAGAATTAGTACAAAATAGAACAACATGACTTAAATAGATAATACGATTGTTGGAATTAAATTTGAAATTAGATTATAAATGAATGAATAGAGAAAGAATTATTTAGCATTATACATGGACAAGCAAAGATCAAAATGTATTTCAATGAGCTGTCAACACAGAATTAATGTGGACAAGGGAAACGCCGCCAGCAGTCCCGGCAAACGGGACTGAATGCCATGCTGCAGCGCTGCTGGAGATGCAAAACCAAGCACCGCAGGCCATGACCCATGAGGTGAGCAAAGAATAAAAATAATTATGAAAATTAAAAACTTATTGTTCAGAGAGTTGTACATGCAACAATAACTTAACTCATATCAATGAAAGGTAGAACATACAGTAGTACATTCAATATATTATTTTTATTTAAGTACGACGTTCGTAAGTACGCTGTACTGGTACAGCGTCCTAACTATGGTTTGCCTCACCGGACGACGTCATTACGTCAGCGCCGGCTGTCGCTGAAAACCAGCGCTGGGGCTCTGTGTTGCATAGGGTCGCAGCATAATGCTGAGCGATAGCCGTTTTGCGAGGATGTGACGCATGTTTCCCTCAACCTTTTCTTATTTTTTGTATCATGTTATATTTTGCGTCATGTTTATCGTAAATCAACGCATTTTCTTTCTTTCTAAAAGTTCTCGATAGCTAGCGCTTCAGGCGTTTACAGCTTCATACTTCTTCTCTTTTAAGTTAAAATTTTTTATATTGTGTAATATGTTTATATAACTCACGAAAATGAGCATGCTCTTACGATCTCCAGAGTAACCACCTGCATTTGTATCACATAAGGCCTCATGTAACAATTCAAACGCCTCCATAAGTCTTAACCTACCCGACCTCCAATTAACTTCAATGTTGCCGCGAGCGATAAATCTAACAGTGTTGCGTAATAATGCTGGCTGGCTATAACCCGAACGTAAATATCATACCATTGCACCGACAGTATAAAACGAACTGCCGACCGTGTTTGGGAGTCGTTAATTGTTCGCTTTACCTTATTAAGTTTGGTGCAACCAAGTTTGACGGTAGGTTTCATAGCACAATTTAAATTGTCGGTTTAAATCTACAGTGCAAAAAGTTTCGCTAAAGTATAAATTGATGCTTGTTTGCAAATTCATCGTTAATAAGATAGGGAAGCAAAATTTTATGGGCAACATTCTTCTTTGTCTTGAAGTTAGCGAGATGGTCAAAGGTAAAGACCTTTGACCTTTGACCTTTGACCTTTGATTTTGCGGCATTACGAGGCAATTAATGCAATAATTAAACATTAAGGTAGTAACTATATGGTAGAGTTACAGTAATTCACTCCTACCCCCATGGGCTACAAACACACCGACCGAGCACTGCCCTTGGGCACAGTGTCGTCAGTAGCAACTACTATATGAGCATACTAACGAGGGAATCTCCGTCTGCCCTCAACAATCAACAGCTGAGCGCCGATATGTTTATGGCATCTCTTCAGAATGATCGCTTGTGTCTATCGTTAAGGGGAAACTGTGTTACACAGTGGATTTTTGCTAAATTATGAAGATTTCCGCCGAACATCAAAGTATGACACTGTAAGTCTTTTATTTCAATAATATTCGTATAAAGGATCCGTTTTAAAGTATGTGCCTTGAAACCTGAAAAATTAGCCTCGCTATATACTCACCTTATCAATTTGTATTATTTACACAACGGTAAGAGCCTTAAGAGTTAAGAAGAATTTTACATGTGAAACGGTGTAACGCCTCCTGAAACCAAAGTACCTACGAGCCAACAATATTCAGCACATGTATGCTTAATAAACATAGCAGACACAAACAAATACGGTGTGTTAACATTGCAAATTGAGTTGTGTGAGCGACACCCGTGGCCCCCGGGCCCCTGGCGCAGGCTCCGAGCGGATCCTTTCATATTTGCCAATTTTTTGGGCAACTGCGTCCATCACGAATGGCTGGCTGTGACGTGGGATAATTCTGAATCCTGCGTAGTTTGGGAATCTAATGTTTACTTTGTGTGTAAATAACTGTATAATTATACTGAAAAGTAAATAAGTAAAATAAAAAACTTTTCTTATTATTCAAATACCCCGCATCCACGCTAATTTGGGCGAATAGCTTTTGTTGTATTTGTTTTTAAGCCAATTTTTCCGTCCACCGCTTATAAAATAACGAGCGGTCAGAAGATTGCGATGCGCCTAGATAGTTAGGCCTATTTAAATGAGTGAATAGAAAAGTTGAGAAATGTTTGTAACTTTTCTGTACTAAACGGGAACTGTGTGTTCGCAACTTTATTTAACGTGAACCTTACTTCATGCAAAAGTAATAATTAACATTCTATGATTTTGCTGTTAATTGAAACTCTAACTTAACGTACCAATTTACATGAAATAAAAATATAGAAGGGCACATTTATTTGAGTAGTTCGCTACGTTTTTGCTCCCCCGGCGACCATGGACGTGGAGCACTCCAAACGGCGGGAGATGTAAAAAAGTTTAACAAGGTACCAACTAATGTAAAACTAAAATCATTCGGCGTATGAAAATGAGTTTATGTTTTGATCAACTTCCGGTATTAAATTTTCTTTTGACTTTTTAGCATACTTTTGTTCCCTGAAGACGACCTACTACCGTCACCTATTCGTATTGCAAGTGTGGTCATTAAGTTCATTATTGGGACTTGAGAGGCCAATATTTTAATTAATATTTACTTTTACCTATAGGTTGATATTTACTACCATAATCGTTAGCAGGGCAAATAAGGGTGACAATAAACAGTTGCCTGTGTGAAACACTGTTAAAAATACCTTGACATGTCACATAACTCTTCACTATGTGCCGCCTTACATTGATTAGCTATAAGAAAAATGAAATTGTTTATTTTGTAAATACGATATCGGAGTCACTTTTACACGTCATATTGAAAAAAAAAGCTAAATGGAGTGGAAATTTCCTTTCTGCCTACCCCTGAGAAGAAATAGCGAAATAAACTCAGGGTTCAGTATCTTTCAAAGTTCAGACATAATCTTGGTCAGATCATGTGAGAATCGTCGTATGAGGCACACACTCACAGATCTGAGTGGTCCAGTCAGTGCAAGCATTACTCAGTAATAGTGTAGCTGAACTCAGGGCTTATGGTTACACCCTAGATTATAACTTTACAACTTCCAATCATTACTCGTGTGCCTGATATCAACATCGCTTAAACTAACACTGCTCGTGTAGCAGTGGCAACGGGCTCGCCGCAACAGTTCGAAGCTCTAACTCGACAACTTTATTTCGGCAAATTCTAATAGCTCGGGTTGGTCTCCGCGTGGGTGTTTGTTTGTAAACAAGCATACTTTTCTTTTGAATGCTTTGGTTTAATAACTTTTTAAATAACGTTTGGTTTAGTGTTATATACCCGTGTAATACCTGTTAGTTAAGTTAATCCTTGTAGGTAACTTCAAGTTTGCAAAAGTTTTACTTCAGTAAGATTTTCCAAACGAGCGGAAAATAATCTGCCCTGATATTATTGGCCACTGAGTGATCCGTTGCTTTACTGAGACATCCATTGCTCCACTCGCATACAGACCATCACACTCGTTCCTACTAATCTCTCAATGGACATCCACTTCACGTTACTATGTCCATGCTAAGCCACTAATTGATCAAACGCACTATTGTCACTGAACAGCAGTAATGTACCTAGTTGAACAGTTTCGTAGCAACTTGACTCCATTCAAACGAGGCTCGAGTTAACACTAATTGCTTGACTATTGTTGCTGTGTGTGTGGCTACAGATATTATATCGTGTGTTTCATCAATCGTAATTATAATGAGGCATTATACCTAATTGGCAAGCTCGCACATACACACAAGTAATACATGTTTCTGATGCCAGTAAGATTACCAAGTTTTTATTTCATCCTTCCATTGTAATAATATGTTCTGTCAGGGAAATTAAATGTTAAGCAAATTTACACCTTACGTTAATTTGCCGTGTTATAATTAATTCAATAAAATTCGATTATTTCAGGCAAACAACACCCATTGCCAGAGAAAAACCAAATAAAATTAGATAAAATACAATACAATAATAATATCATATTAAATAAAACAAATAAAATCAAACTAAACAAAATAAAATCAACCTAAATAAAATCAAATCAAAATAAGTCAAAACAAATTAAAATAAATACTTAATCATCATTTATTTATTTAGGATCTCCAACAAAATATATTAAACACAATACATTACACATTAATAGAGGGCAACATCAGTTATTAAGTAGGTGGTACTCCTTCACTTATAGGAGACCACAGCATGCACAATAAAATTAACAACTAAGTTCACAAAGTTTTAATAGCAGCAACAGTTTAATTTTGAAAAAGTTAATACATTTTAAAGGACATTAAAGAAATGAATAGAAAATATAACATTATGAGATACTTAAATTAAATTGAATCTATTAAACGATTCTTATTTAGACACACTCGTAGATGTCTAAATTCGTTAATTGTTGCTATCATGTTACATTGCCTACAAAGTCTTGGCCCAGCGGCGTAATGGCCGAGGTTAGTTTTGAACCGGGGATGTAAAATAAATTATGTTATGTGTTATGCGGGTTATGCCTGGGAATCCGAGTTGGAATTTAAATCATTATTTAGCTTACAAGTTTACTGTAATCTATCGTTCCACTTAATATTTTGTCCGTGTATAGTTTGTGAGTGCATCGTCCAACTGATCAGGTGATCGCTAAGAACAGGTTTTGCTAATCGCTAAGAACAGGTTTTGCTAATACAGTTGCTGTGTTTTTTTTTTGGTTTTTGTAATTATATTTGATTGCCTACTAGTTTATTCATTTATAAGTATAAAAATCATGTATTAGCTATGTTGAAACTGTTTGTACTCCCCGTCACTTGTACCTAAAGGTTCATTAGAAAATCAGCATCAGACAGCATTTATCTGGCATTCATGCTGAAATGAAAATATTTGGCGCAGCCGTGAGGAGCGACTATTGATGCTAAAACAATAATTTCACATTTTTTTGTTTGTTTGGATTTTGTGTTTCGCGAACTGTGTCCAAATAAATAATAAATATCGTCTGACATTGCACACAGCACCATCTAGTTCCAAGTTAAGCACTTAAGGCTTGTGTTATGGATACCAGATGGTTGATACACTACTTAAATACATTTTTTATTCGTAAATACATACATATTATAAATATACATCCATGACTCGGGTACAAATGTCCATTCATCATACAAACATTTGCCCCTACCGGGATTCGAACCCAGGACCATTTGGTTTCGCTGACTACACTTAGCCACTGTAGCCACTACACCAAACGTGTCGTCTTACCAAATAAACGTCGCCAAATAAACTTTATTCTTTCTTTCTTCCTGTCTTGGGACATGAGCAGTTATGCAAAGTAACTAAAATTATTAGTTTTACGAACGAAATTACTAACAGCACAATAGTAAGTACTGACATAACTAGGTATAAGATTAGAAATATGAAGTATTTAAAACACTGATAACATCAATCTTTATATGTTTTATTTTAGTATGCTGAAAACAATGTCTCTCTACTAAATATTCCCAAAGGTATTGTGTTAATGGTGTTTATAGTTAAGATGTAGCAATAGTTCTATTCTGTTAGTAATAATATGATTATTTCATCTCGAGCAAACAAGTAAGTTACCTCGACCGGTCTCTGTCGCGAGCACCTAAGCAGCAAATTTTCCGTTGTCTTTTTGTGCAACAACGAGGGAGCGATTCCGATGAAATGGAATAAACATTTAGCTGAAAAGCTTTGGTAGGTATTTGAATCCGCTTTGTGCAGCATGTTCAGATTGACACACAAGACAGGCTTAGCAGTGTCCATGTCGTTTCCAGATTTTACAATTGATCATTTCATGAAATGTTCGGTATTTTCATGAAATGGTTGTTTCATGAAATGGCCAACTGAACTTGACCTTATTGTTAACGTCAACATTTAACGATGTTGGTCGACGTTTGGCCACATCATTAATGTAGGGCATTGAAGGGTGGAGAGGAGTGATGCGGGGTCGGAGTCCGACGCCGCATCTGGCGCAAAGGGCTCATGCCAGAGCTCGGAGCGTGAAGTGGAGGGAGCTGCTGGGAGGAACCGAAGGTTCTTCCAGAAGCGCCCCAGATCAGGGGAGGGCCAGGGGTCGTCCTCCGAAGAGTGGACCTCAGGGCCCAAAAAAATCCACTCCAGCCGGCGGGGTGGGGCCCGAGAGAAAGGTTTGGGCAGAGGGCTCGCCACCCAGGAGATAAATGCGCTGCGCTCTGCCAGCCCAGCCGAGCCGAGCCAGCGAACTCAGAGACACGCCTCGGAGGGGAACCAGCCGGGAGGGACCAGCCGCAAGGCGGCTCTCTCAGAGTCCTCGGGTGGCGAGCCGGATGCCGCCGGCGGCTCCAATTCGGAGCGAGCGGCCAGGTTTGCGGAGGTCGTGGTCGCCGCAATAAGGGATGTGGCCTTGAAGAGGATTAAGTCCTCAAAAGACAAGGCCATAGCCGCGGCCACGGCCTCCATTATGGCGGCAGCGGAGGCCATTCAACCCGGGCCTCCGTCAGATGGAATGTGCGAAATGCGGGCGGAGGTCGCCCGCTTGACAGCCGCCATGGATCTTCTCCGGAAGGAGAACGGGGAGCTCCGAGTGGACCTGGCCGGGCTCCGAGCAGCTGGCCTCAGGGAGGTGCCGCAGGAGGGGGCGCCGCAGCATGGGCAGGGACGGCCCATGCCTGCGGAAGACCGGGTTTTGACCCTGGTGCGGCAGGAGCTGGCTGCCTTCCAGAGCCGGTTTTCCGCCCTGGAGGCCATTGTCCTGCGCCCCCCACTAGCGGCGAGCCAGCCGGCCGCGAGCCGGCAGAAGGCGGTCTCATTTGCCGCCGTCGCAGCTGCCGCGGCCAAACCTGACTCGTCGGGGCAGAGGAAGGCCCCCCCGTGCTAAAACCCGCGGGGACACCCATGCCCAGGGAGGGCGGGATGGCAACACAGACAGCGAGGGCAACGGACCCGGCTGCAAGATGGCCGCCCACACCTCCTATATCTCCTCCGGCCGGCGCCGAATGGCAAGTAGCCGGGGAGAAGAGGAAGGCCGGTAAGGCAGCAAGGGCGGCCAAAAGGAAGGAGAGGCGGCAGCGGCAAAAAGCGCGAAGCGTCGCGGCTAGGCTCCGCGCCCCGAAATCCGCAGCTGTAGTGATTACGCTACAGCCGGAAGCGGAAAAGAAGGGCGTGTCCTACCGCGACGTGCTAGCCAAGGTGGGGAAGGCGGTGAGCCTCGAGGATATCGGCGCCACCGAAGGCATCCGGGTGAGGCTCACGGCGACTGGGGCCCGGATGCTCGAGATCCCCGGTGCGGCCAGCGGCCCGGCCGCTGACGCTCTGGCCGAAAGGCTTAGGGCGTCCTTAAATGCGGACGAGGCCCGAGTGTCCAGGCCCACCAAGTGCGCTGACATGCGCATCCTGGGCCTGGACGACTCGGTGACGGAGGGAGAGGTGGTGGCCGCCGTCTTTAGGACTGGAGGGTGCTCTGCCGAGCAGGTGACGACAGGCACCATCGGTCCTGACTTCAAGGGGATGCGAGCCGTTACGGTGAGCTGCCCCGTGTAGGCGGCCAAAAAAATTGCCGAGGGCCGTAGGATACTGGTGGGCTGGGTTTCCGCGCAGGTGAAACTGCTGGAACCCAGACCTCTGAGGTGCTTCCGCTGCCAGGTGGGCAACCACGTGGGAGCTAAATGCACCTCGGAGGTGGACCGCAGCCACCACTGCTTCCGCTGTGGTCAGCCCGGTCACAAGGCCGGGTCTTGTAATGCCGCACCGCACTGCACCGTATGTGCGGCAGCTGGCAAGCCAGCCCATCACCAGATGGGGAGCAAGGCCTGCGCTCCACCCGCCAGAGCCAGGGGCAGGGGCAAGCCCTCCGCCACCGCCGTCACTGCCGCAGCCACCGCCACTGCCGTTGCCGCTGCCGCCTCGACCGTCGTCGTCGCCGCCGTCACCACTGCGGCGGGGCCCTCACAGAGGGCTCGGGAGGAGGCTGACATGGACTGCCAATAACGGCCCCATTACGCCTCCTCCAGGCGAAAATCAACCACTGCGCCTCCGCTCAGGATCTGTTGCTCCAGAGCATGGCGCAGTGGTCGATTAACATTGCCGTGGTCGCTGAGCCGTACTTTGTCCCGCCCAGGGATGACTGGGCGGAGGACCTGAGCGGCTCAGTGACCCTAATTTCGTCGGCCGCCGCCGGTACTTCGTCCCTCGAGGCAGTCACGAGGGGACGGGGTTGCGTGGCAGCACGGTTCGGGGAGATTGTAGTGGTGGGGGTATACTTCTCCCCGAACCGAACTCTTGCCGAGTTCCACAACTCCCTTGCGGAGTTGAAAGTCGTCGTCGAGCTTGCTTTGCTCACTCTTGCATCTTAAGTTCTCCTAGTAACAAGATGTGTTATTCAAATCGACATCAATGCCTCTACTGGTGGATAATCTAACTATTTTACAATATGATCACTATCTCAGAACTAATAATAAATCACTATTGTAGTAGTCGTGCGATTTACTGTTCATATCGTCAAACGTTGATTATTCAGACCACATCATGATGTGACCAGCGGACGATGTTTTATTTCAAGGAATACAACCGTTTCAGGAAATGTTCGGACACTTCATGAAATGATCAATTCTAAGATCTGTGAACGATATCCATAACGTGGCGCTACAATGGTGACATGCATTTAACACACATATACGTTTTCACATTTTCGTTTCATGAAAAAAAAAATTACAATACTTAAAGAACTGTCGCGCAGCGGTCATTTGCCGGAGTCAATGGTCATAACATCGCATCGATGAAATTAAAACGAATAAGCCATACTATTAGGATGAAGCAAATCCAAAGAGTAGGCGAATTGAAGGAAAGAGACCGCCGAGGAGCGAGGCCTTCCACCCGCCGCCGCACCGAACTTGAATTCTTTTTATGCTTTTCTAATGCTAGCCGAACCCGTGTCCTTGACACACTTTTTCACACTAGTGCGCATAATTACGTCGTCTAATATTTTTGTGAATGTTTCCGCGAAAAACACGGTTACCTATAGGTGTGTAGGTCTTATTTTTGTGTAAGCAGGATGGTAATCCCACTCCTCCTTCTTATCTCGTGTCTCACTTCCAATACCTATGTTCTTCTCACGCTAAGAATCTACGTTCTTCTAACAATCTTCTTCTACTCTGTCCTTCTCATACTTCTGACTTTGTTCATTCTTCCTTTCATAATCAGTCCATTCTTCTTTGGAATGCGCTTCCTCTTGATATCAGGACGGCTACCAGTCGGTATGCATTTAAGCGGAAATTGCAGAGTTATTTTCGAAACAAATAGAGTAGAGTCATCTCAACATCTCTCTTCCTGGAATTTGTATATATATATATATATATATATATATATATATATATATATATTTGTGTAAGTATATAGTATAGTAAATAGTATGTATGTGTATAGTACTTATTTATATATTTGTGTACGTTATTTTGATAGTTTATTTTTTTTTTATCATTGTTAAACATCGCTCAAATCAATGCTTTCCTTTCCTTTCAATTAAAGCACCTGCCATCTAATCTCTTCACCACCCTTGGTTGACTGGTAGAGAATGCCTAAGGCATTAGGTCCGCCTTTGTACCTTTTGTGCGAAAAGTTATAAATAAATAAATAAATAATAAATAATTAGATTAAGGTACTGCGATAAAGACGCTTTGCTTTGTTTTCGTTTTCTAATCTTGTAGGTACGTTTACATCTCTTGCGATACGGACGCTTTTATTTGTGTTATTAGTGCTTGTGTAAACTTGTAATCGTGATAGCAGTAATTAGTGATGACAGTTATAACTAATAGTAACAAGGGAGGGTGATATGATAAATGTTTGACTAAGCACCTCCGCTGTAGGTCCCACTTGCGCCGCTCGGTTTCTTTGAGCCGTCAAAGAATTGGACCGATCACAAGTAGGTACAAGAGGCGTTGCGCGGTTGCCAGCGCGCGAAGCGACGTGTTGGCACTCTAAGTTAACGTAAGCCAGCTAGGTAAATAATTTCATGAATGAATTTTTGCAAGGGTGATCCCAATTTTAGTTACTTTTTTTCATATTTAGTTTGTTTGAAAATTTTTAATTTTCTAATTATGAATTATTTTAACCTATCATAATATATATATGAGTAATGGGCACTAGCCCTACCCATGTGTTAAATTAATTTCACCATTGTAGCGCCACGTTGTATATGGTTAGGCATGTTAGTATGTTTATTATTATGGAGAACCGCTTTTCATTCGATGAGCGCAAGCACCATCAGTCACACTAGTGCACGTCCGAACATATCGGTGGTAATGCTAAATGTAACCCCCAAAAGTTATAACAGACATTTTTAGCTTAATAATCAAGACTGTGCGGTGACAAGAGAATATTTTGTTTACTTTTTATAGTTATTTTGGCGTTCATTATAAAGAAGTTGAAAACCAAGTTAGATATTGGTACAGAATCATCGTCATTATGTATGTTTACTCCCCAGAAATGTATATTGCAAGGACCTCTTTTTATAATATCGCCACTAGACTTAACGCAACAATAACGGTAGAAGGAAGGAGTTTCAGTTAACAAACTAACTTTTAATTAACTTGCCGGTTACAATGAAAATAATGACTCCCCCGAGGGCGATGCGCCTAATAGTTCACACTGAAAATTTTACTTTGCTTGATTAATGAGATCAAAACAGTTTAAATGCATTGGAGCTAGGTTCTACTACGGAACTAGTAACTGGTAGCTAGAGTGTCTAAACATTTGTTGGCATATTCGGTACATGAGGGTAGGCTAGGGTTGCATAACAAAGTTGGTTAGTTTATTTAGTTCTTTTGGTATTGCCTACGGATCCGTCCTTTGAAAATACCAGTTACTTACGTAAACCCTTTTAAAGGATAAAAGGTTTCCGATTTTTGGATTGCTCTTTTTTTACGAAGATAAGGGAATGTTAGTTTTCCAATGTGTAATGATCCGCTGTTTTGTTGAAATTGTTCAAAACCTCATTGCACTCTATTTTTGAAGACTATCAGTAGCTATCAGTAGGTACTGGCTCTTGTCCAAAAAAACAGGTTTTTGCCATATTCTACTCGGTTTGATAGCTATGTTGGTCTACCAAAACCACAAACAAAGTTATCATTGATCTACACTTTCCGTTGGTGGCAACCTTAGTTGGCACTTAGTGGCACCGCTTAGTGGCAATTCTCCAGTCATTAAGGAAACGACTTGGATTTCAGATAGCTAACATTAATTTGCGCTTGTATTTACGAACTGCTCGATTTTGTTGAAGTTAAATGTACAATATTTTACAATGGTTATATCTTGTGGCTGGAATAAATTAATGGATTTTGTTTGCAATCTACAGTGAATGATAGCTCTATGAAGTTAAAGTCGATCAAGTAGCCATTTACGGTATCGGGAAAGAGTTCTACTCTTTAAATTTAAGTAAGTAGTTTCATGATTTCCAAATATTAATAAGATTTGTAGTGATTTTAAATACTAAATATAAAATTGAAAGTATGTGAAAAAGTATCTCATTAGAAAGCTACCGAAAAAAGTACTGGTTTTACAACGAAACAGAATGGAAATATGATGTTTGAAACAGCGCCTAGGTTTCTAAGTTATTTCTCTTCGAGCTTCGAAATCAAGAGGTAGTCTACAAGAAGTCCATATAGACAATAATAAATATCAATATTGGTATTATGTTGAGTACAATATTGCTGTAAACCAGGTTTGTATGTGTGCAAGAATTTAAATACAGAAATGTTTATACTGGAAAAGGTGTGTTCATTTCAGTAACGATCAGTAGTCGCACATATAAGTACTGATTGTTTAAAGTGCTTCTAAATAAAATGTTTGCTAAAGTTAAATGAACCTAATAAGTTGCGAAAGAAAGACAAATATAGTAAATACACTAGTATTACGTGTAACTTCATTCTATTCAATTGAATACAAAATGGCTAAGCAATTCAATGTGTAGCACTGGTGCTCGCGCAACGTCTCTCAAGTAACGACGAAAGCTAAACACTCGCTCATTTTCCAAGCAAAATATAAAAACCAAAAACAAAATCAAGCCATCAACCAAGAAATATAACGTTACCTACTTCGTTGTTATTTCTTGAGTGCAAGCCCCGCCCCGCTCGGCGGCACAACAGGAAGCCGCCGCCGCAAACATTAAAAACGGAGAGTTTTTCATAAACCGCGCGTTATTAAGGCCGGGGACGCAATATGTGGGGAAAACAATTGTACGCGAACAATACAGCCCGCCATCGTACCTGCGAACGGATTAATTTGGCGCTCAGCTGCCTCCGCGCGCTCTCAGATAGTCAGATGTTCGCGACTAGTGCCGGATTGATTGTTCTAGGTTTTATACTCTTTTGCGTAAAGATTTTATGCAGATAAACTGTATTTTAATCTTGATTCTGGCGACCTTGGATAACCTCGGAACATTGAGTCAACGCTTGTTTTGTATCGTTTAAGTAGGTAGTATCTAATTATAAAGTTTCAAGTAAACTTTAAATGTAATAATTCCTTTTAGTTTTCAATTATAAATATATTTCAACATAATCATAATCAGCATTTAATACTCGTATTGACAATATACAGGGTGTGGCGTAAGTAGTGGTCCACCGTTCAGGATTCGATGAATCTGATAATTAACTATAACAATTAAAAATATTAACCATTTTTAGTAGTAAGTATTTTTTTACAAAAATCGCTCTTGTGTTAAAAATTAGGATTAAATTAGAGAAGAACCAACTTTTTCTTCAAAAGAGCTGAATTTACATAAAAAATCATAATTTATCATGATAGCTCTAGTATTCAGCAGTAATTAACAGAAATCAAAATGTAAAAACAATGGTTTTTGTTGAAACTACAAACAAATTTGTAATAAAAGGTAGAAATTTCGTTAATAAAAGGCATAAAAGGAAATATTTTCGGAAAGCTTGGGTAAAAATGGTTAAAATTTTTAATTGTTATAGTTAATTATCTGGTTTATCGAATCCTGAACGGTGGACCACTACTTACGCCACGCCCTGTATATAAAAAAAAATAATATTAACTCTACCAAACTATACACATCAAAACCTATTAAAACAATAACTTATTACAAAAAAAAAAATCTTAATCTCTCCACGATACTTTTCTGGCATTAAAATCTGAACATTTTGCACCATCGAGTTAGGTCACAAAGCGGAACACTATATCAATGCCGAGCTAATAACGAAGTTAAATAACTGTAACACGCCCACTGCGGGCTTAGCAATCATAACTTTGCACTTAAGCTGTGGATCCCAAGTTGGAGCCCTTTGCACAGTGTGCTCTGCAGTCTACTTTGCAGAGAAGGGAGTACTCTGCAGCGGTAAGTACTTCAGGGAAGTGCGCTCGCTGTCTGAGCTTGATTAGCGGGAGATCGAATTACGGATGGCGGTACTAGTTTTGATTTAAGCGGCTGGGTTTTGGTGAGGAAGCGATGTGTTACGATGGGATATTTTTATTTTATTAGGGACGTCTTCCACTCCCATCTTCATATATATTTGAACTCTGTATCTTCGTACATAAAAACAAAGCTTTATTTCAAGTACATAATGATGTTGTAATAGGAAAAAGTCGAAAATCCACAGATTATGTGTACCCCAGCAAAGAATTGAACTATTTTCCAATAATGTTTACTGTAATGACAATCCGTGTTTAAAATAAATTACCTAATGTTTTTAAAAATCTTAACTTCATGACATTTAAAAAGAAATGATTTAACTTCGCTTATGATTGTGTTATTTTCAACAAATGAGTTTTTAAATGAAAATTTTGATTCAAAATTTAAATTAGACGACGACTTGCCTTTACCCTAATGATTGAATAGAATTTAATATGACATTGTATTAAATAATTCTTTACATTGTATTTAATCATTCTTGACATTGTATTTGATAGTAGTTAACGTTTTCCTTATCCTTGACATAGTGTTACAAACGCAGGGAACCTACCGGGAGACTACGTCTCAGCGGAAGCAGTGACGTCAGCTCCAACGAATATTTACTTAACTGCTATTGTTGTAATAGAATTGTTCCTCGGATTGATTTCCGGTTAATGTTTAGTTAATTATTAATTGATTTTATTGCTGATTACATTCTTGTCTAATTTTAAATCATATCGATGTATCGAGTTGTATTTTTTTAAGTTGGCAACATTGATTGTACGCGCATATAAAATACCATGTAACCGTCTTTTGAGCCTCTTTTTGTTCGCTGTGAAACGCCGAATAAACATCAAGTATTGTCCCTCCGTGTTATTTCTACACTGCACCTACGCCCAGCCTCAGCAGAACCCACATAGAAGACACTACTGACACTCTCACAAACTCTCTTTCGCTATAATAGTATGGTTTCAACAACTAATTTTAATAAATTGTACGTCATTTAATTTTAATTCCCTGAAGTACGCTGGAAACATCAGAATATTATGGACGTCGTATTATGTGTAACACCTTTGTTACAACAATATTCTAACAAATACATTTTAAATAAATAATAAATAAATAAATTTGTTTAAAAGTGTTTTAAACTAATACTTTTAAACAAATTTATTTGTTTATTTTTTTAGTTTAATTTTTTTATTGTCATTTACTTTACGCTTACTAGAAAGACAAAAAGAAATTAGTAAATTATGTTTGTCTTTGAAAGCTCTTGTTGTAAGTTACGTATTTGTTCTCAGGTCTTTTTTTGAGAATACTAAGTAACTTTTAGTTCTTAGTCTACTGTGAAAAATTGTATAGTACCAAAATTGCAAGGTATTATTATGCTTTATTTAATAGTGGCGTAAGGCAGTTCTATTGATATTATTTCGGTGATGTCAGGCGCAGTGTTTCAGCACATAGCGTCCCGATGCCACGACGGACCCGGCTTGTGTTTGACACATGACATGCCCACTATACCCGCTATACCAGTCAACGACATAAAAAACAGAGGGATTGTATTGCCGTTGTTCAACTCGGCTTTGTGACCGCTTGTGACCGCTTGGTGCAGCATCAAGCCGCTCACGTATGTTCTAATATAATTTATTTTTAAAGTTGCGAGATAAGCTTTATTTGTTTAACGTTTTGTGGATCAATTTAAGAGTGCAGAGTAAGTTCCGTGAATTTTGTAAAAAACACTCCAACAGGTATGTCATCCAAATGTAGATAATGTTATATATAATATTGTAGATAATAATAATAATAACTTTTATTTAGGTCCTTTTAAAAAGTAATACATCTAAACACTTATAAATACTTAGATAAGGTAAGGTTATGTTAAGGTAGATTATTCTTCTCAGAAATATCAATTGAAAACCACCGATTATTTGACACTTAAACTTGAATGAAAGTTATTTGTGTTAAATCGAATCTGCTAAACATGTAGATGTGCGAAGTCAAAATTAAGCTAAAAGACATTTATTTGATTGACATTTCTATAGAAAATCTAAATACAAAAAAGGTGAATGATTTTATTATGTCCCTTGTTATTTTTTACTTTGATGACAAACACTATTCCACTCCAACGTTCACCGCCTCACCTCCTGTAACTGGTTCCTCAAAGCTCCTCGTTCTAGTGTCCAAACACAGTCCAGTTAGACGTCGGTCCACATTAGGTGCAGCCCGGGACGGCTCAACGTTCGGCGTTTGCAATGCTAATAGACGCTTGATGCGCCCCCACTAACTCGCTTTGCATCTTATATTGTTTGGAGTAACTAGCTCTTTGAGGCCTAGACGAGGAGATAAGTGAATCGGAAACTATTTCTGTTCTTGTTTACCGGTAACGAGGATGAATGATCAAGAATTTTAAGTTTTAAGGGTTGAAGTTTACAAGAAGTAACAAATTATTGATTTTTGTATGTTTTTTTTTTAATCTGTCTTCCAAAATAATCACAGTTAATTGTGTCAATAGTCGTGGCGACCAACGGAATAATAGCGAAGAGCCTCGACCAACACCTGAGGAGGCTCTTATTAGGCAATCCAGAAAGAGGTACCTACTTCTGGAATCGGCGAGTATTGTTAGGCGGTTCCTCTCAGGAGCCCTGACCACCGCCGGTAGCTTGTGCTCTGTTCCCGATACCGGTTTGAACCGAAATGTACCTAACGTATTCAGGGTGGCAGAGACCGCGACGCGCAAACTGTTACCATGGATTCAGTATATATGATTCTCACCCCCCTCCCCTGAACTCCCCTCCCCTGACCTCCCCTGAGTTGAAACTTTTCGTCGGTTATTAATGCAAGGAAAAACCTGTGTTACAGCAGCCATCCATCAAAATGTGATTGTCAATCGAACTACGTCGAATCGAACAGGAAAAGCAATAAATTGATCACATTTATGTAAACGCAGGGATAATAATTGTTTATCAAATTGACACACTAGGTACATCAATTTACCGTTGCTGTATAGTCATTTCATACAACTATTAACGAACGACAGTTCGTGATTTGAATATACGGATAATTTAAGCTGGTAGTCAATTTGATAAACAATTAATTTCCCTAACGCTTCACGCTGATGCCACTTGTCCAAAATGTTCTAAAGAATTATAAATTCATACCCAATAGACTGATCTACGGCTACCAAATTAGCTCTTCTCATTTCCACAAGCATTTAATACATTGAAAGCAGTAATTCAGATAGTATGCGAGCGAACCTCGTGTGTAAGCACGTACTTACAAAACAATTCCGAGCATGTGACGTCAACTTCGAGCTACTTAGTTTAGAGACATTACAACCGAATGTACTGATGTATGGTATCTTTGTATGCGTACTCATTACATTTTGAGTACCTACTTTATAGTTTTTACTAAGTGAGTGTTGTTTGCATTTTATGTGGAACGATAGTTCAATTTATTTACTTGTACTGGTAGTAGGTTGTATTATTCTACAACTGAATTGAGTTAATTTAATAAAAAGACTTACAATTTAAAATAAAAAAAACTACCGATTGTTTGAACCTGTCGGTGACTCTAATATTTTCATAGTTTAGTGTTTGTAGTTCTCTCAAAGTTCCTATACCTAGGACTAACAATATATTCAGAGGTAAAGTTGAACTAGTGTAAATCGCTTGATTTATTAATTCCCGTCGTCCGGGTCGGCAATAACGGTCCTGGCGCGTTTCCTCTCCGGAACTGCGCGACTCTCGCCCCTACGTCACTACCGCTTTATAATTATTATAGACTATGTGTCGTGTTAGTATAAACCAAAACACGAATGTAGAAATACAATCTATCTATCCAAATATCCATATTATAGACAAGAGCTGATTTACCAATTTAAATGACAATGAGATAAGTACCCGTCATTATCCCCCGTGCATTGGGACATCACACCAGACAGACTGTTGATCGCTTGGTTTGTATGCGCCGCCCAGTCGGGACCAGTCGAACTAGCTGCAGTAGCACTAGTTCAAACTAGGGTTGTAACGGAACCTCGCCTCCACCTCCGCAAATGCGGAACGTCCGCAAGAATTCGTACCACAGTTGTAACGGAGGACTACTTAAGAAAATCTCCTCCAAAACTAGGTAGAGACCCTTTGATGTGATGGAGATATAACTCAAAGTGTCACCGCCACCGCCCGGTTCAGTACATACCAAGTGAGCAACTATTTGGTGGAGCCACTTTAATTTATGAATCACGGTTTTTCCCCTTCCAAATTTTGATTATCAAAAAAAAATATTATTCTTTTTTTCTTTGTTTTTTCACCTCGCCTCCGTTAACCTCTCTTTACGCAGAGGTCAGGCTCTGACGTCCTCCGCCTCAGCTAAGACGGCCTCCGTTACATCCCTAGTTCAGACTAGCAGCTTGTTTAGCTTCGCTGTGAAGCTGCAAGCTGCTCACTTTCGGTACTGCAGGGAATGTAATGAGAATATAGTGGAGGTGCCGTCTTCTGGCGAGATTGTGAGATAAAATACGAGGTCGGACGGAATATTTCGCTTAAACTTGCCAGGTTTTTTCATGCATTATTTTACAGTGTTTTATTTTAAATATACCGGGTGTGGCGTAAGTAATGGTCCACCGTTCAGGATTCGATAAACCAGATTATTAACTATAACAATTAAAATTTTTAACCATTTTTACCCAAGAGTTCCGAAAATATTTCCCGTTTGTCTTTTATTTACGAAATTTCTACCTTTTATTACAAATTTGTTTGTAGTTTCATTTAAACATTTAAACAAAAACCATTATTTTTTCATTTAGATTTCTGGTAATTTTGACGGCACGGTTGGCGCAGTGGTTAAGCGATTGACTGTTGCGCATCGTGTCGCGGGTTCGATTCCCGCACGGAACAAATATTTGTATGACCTGCAAGTAGTTGTTCCGGGTCTGGCTGTTTGTATATGTGAGTTTAAATGTTTGTAAACGCACCCACGATACAGGAGAAATTTGCTGAATTCTAGAGCTATCATGATAAATTATGATTTTTTATGTAAATTCAGCTCTTTTAAAGAAAAAGTTAGTTCTTCTCTAATTTAAACCCTAATTTTTAACACACTATCAAGTTCAAGAGCGATTTTAGTAAAAAAAAACTTACTACATTGTCAGTGCCCATGCATTTGTTAATTATCTGGTTTATCGAATCCTGCACGGTGGACCACTACCTACGCCAAACTCTGTATATTAATCGCAATAGTTAATAATCCTGTTAACTAGACCTGTTAAGAACTTTCACTTACAAAAATGTTTTATTAGTTAAGTATTTTAACAATTTTTAACCAATCGAAGCGATATGAATAACCACGTTATGACTCATAGATATTTATTCGACTGTAACTAAAAGTCGTTATTTTACCCAAATCCGTTATACACTAAAATTCAACCACCGTTTTATTCCCAGGAATTAAAATTCCGAGCCGGGCTCCAAAGTGGCTGAAAGTGTGCACGAAAAGCATTTTTATTTTACATACTTATTCGTTTGAAAGAGCCGGTGGATGTTTGTCAACGCATACGAACGGTCGCATGCCGTGCGTCGTACATACTGCATACCTACAGGCCCTGCAGCGGTATGTGAGCGAAGTACAATGGGACCCGTCCAGATACACCGCTGTTTTTGTTCAACTACCGTATTTTGTTTATTAAAACATAATACATGTACGAACGGTTTCGTTTTATTTAAAAGTTTGAGACATTTTTATTTTTATTGTTTCAATTGTTTTGGCTGAAAACAAGTGTTATTGTTTGAATGTTGACGTTAACTCTGAAATGAAACATGACCGGAATTATGTTTTGAAAATCAGGTAGATAAGAATCGCACGACGAGCTACGAGCTACGTGACTACGAGGCTACGAGGCTACGCGCTGCGTGGCTACTTTCTCGTAGTCTATATATTGTGGTTTGAATATCACTAATGTGACATATTGTTTACAGGCAAAGTTTAGTATTACTTTGAAGTATGTTAATTCAATTTCCACAAAGGTTCTTAGATAGTATTTAAACAATCCTACTGACACAAATATTACAAGACTTTTAAAGTATTTTTTTTTTTCAACCTTCAACCAAATATTACAAAAGCTACACAAGCACATAATACTGTACGTAGCAGCATAATGTGAGTTGGAAACAAAACTTCAGTGTGCGCAGCTTCCGGCGCGACTCCGGAAGAGACGCGCGCGGCTGGCGACCTCTGGCGGCGCGTAATTAAATGCAAGTGTAATTGCGCCACGCAATTATCGAAGCACGGGGTTGGTGACCTCGGAAGAAATCTTAACAATGCTTTACTTTTACTGAATAGTCTTCTGGACTGAAATAAATTGTGAATATAAACGAGTAACTTTGTGACTGATAAAGTGATCTTAAAATCTTTAGGAGGCTGTTTCAAAATTTCCGAATAGGCACTATGCACCAAATAATTGTAATTTAACTGATTTTGAAACAACCCTTTGATTTAAAAGAAACAAATGATTATATCTTATTTTCTTTTGTTTTTATTTTATTTTAAGTTAGTTGAAGTATTGATCACGTTTATTTCGATATAATTAATTCAACCAACAATTAAAGCAGAACGCGTGCAGTGACGCAAATCAAGCGGGCATTGTGTTAATGACCGTTAATTATGAGCGGCATTACATCGACAACGCGACCATCTGTTACGCTGTGTACCGTACTTCCGTATCGGTAATACAGGCTCCGATATGCTTAGTAACATATATTTATGTTGTAAGAAGATTCTAGTAATAGATAACAGTCTTAATAAGATTATTGCCCCATTTCATGTAACGCCTTAAAAAAGCGCACTGTTGGATTTTAAACGCTTGTCTCAGCGCCGAGAGTTGAAAACCGAACGTGAAAGTATATTTTAGTTACGGGTTAAACATCTTAATTCAAGTAAGTGGTTTTAATAAGCCGTCTATCACTAACTGCCTCGCAGGTTTAGTGATCGCGAAGGCTGAGCGCAGAGTCTTGGGTTCAAATTCTGGGTCGCGTAAAGTGTAATTTGGTTTTCCTATTCGGAAATTCTCAGTAGCAGCCCGGGTTGGTGACAATTAGTTCGCTATTATCTACTTAGGGTTATAGTCAAACTGGCGAAATGTGGGTTTGCTATGAATACCATACTGCATGCATACGATACATATTGCATACGATCTTCATGTGCTGACTCCCTTAGCCCAAACAACCAGCTACCTACACACAAACATGAAGCTGCATCAGTGAGAACACCAGGCACACGTTAGACGTCTAGGTTTAAGACATTCCGCAGTGTTTGTGTCAGCCGAACTCGCTCGCATAGCCCCAAGATAAACGATGTCCTATACAAACACAAATGCTGCTCTAGAAGCCTACATACATAATGTCTACATAGACATTACATAGACATAGTTAGAGATAATCTAGCTATGTTTAAAGGTCATCGCCTCGATGTGCACAAGCTTGTACCTAGAGATACCAATATGACACACAATTACTGTTGCGACAAATTTGTACCCTACGTAGAAATAAATAATTATCGAAGTGAATTAGTAAGTATTTCAGCTACCAGCTATGACTTTAAGCTAAATTTATACAACTAAATACCACATTGCCTGATACCATAAGGATTAATTCGAAAGTTTTATTTTAATTTCCTTCCCTTTAAGTCAGAACTTTGAGAAGGTTCAACATTTCTGTGATTCAGTGTCACGATCTATGTTTTCTACTAGATTTACTCAGAATACTCTACAGAATTTCTCCAAGCCTATTCTTATAATTCGAACCACTTTCGTCTCTCCTCTTTCGAATCCCTCGAAAGTAGTAAACGGCCTTTATCGTGACGTGTGAATAATAAAACTGATCATAAAACTACGTCCCTCGTGCGCTGTGTCCGGTACATGGAGATAACACGCTGATGGTGAAGTATTTAACAATTATTTCCTCGTTTTACGATACTTGAAAAATAGTTTTTGTTTTTTCAAAACAGATTTTTAGAAGAAATTAAAACTCCTCATTGGTCTCTTTGAAAGCACTGCAGTTGCTAGTCCAAAGGTTCAAAGTTTGATTTTCAGATTCAAGTATTGAAAATTTATTTTATAATCATAAAGTTATAAACGTTGAGTAATAGAAGTTAAATGTAAACTGAAAATACTAAACAAACCAAAAGACTAACAGACGTAAAGATTATTATGAAACGTTTGATGCTGTGCCACTCGTTTCTCATGTAATACGCTCATAAAATATGTAATGTGAGTACGTACAAGTTCATTTGCCGATTACCTCTGAGGCATATCTTGACATAACGCCACGTTTTAAAGCCCATCAAGACATGTCTCCCATTCAGAGAGTATTTATCCAATATAAGGGCGCATAAACTAATTTAATGTCCGTCGTATCGACGAGCAAACACCCGCTTTACTGCTCAGCGTTTAAACGTATGGGCGTTTTACGGCCCTGTAGCTGTTACGTCGCCTTTTACGGCCACGCTGCGCCAGTAATACACTCCGACAGTTTTTATAAATGTTATTATTGAAATAATGGACGTTTTCGGAGGATGAGGTAAGCGATGTATTGGGGAGAGGGATAAACAGAAAATACTTACCGCCTGACGCGTCGCAGTTAGGAAGATAGGATCTTTCTCCTGAATATTCTTATTTTACAATGTCAATGGGTATCGTTTCCTTTATATTTCGCTCTTATTTTTCAATTAATGGTTGATATCAGCATACAATTTTATCGTTCATGACATATCATCATTTTCTTGCTCTTATTACATATCCGTTATCTAATTACTCCAAAAACTAAACTAAAGCAATAAATACATCTTGCAGTTTCAGCTTAAACTAAAGTTAAGCAGCGCTTCAGTCACCACCCGAGACAGCCACCTTGGTAGCACTTACTCAGCAGTCTCACTTAATGATCTACTTCACGAACGAGAAAAAGTGTCGCGAGAAAATATTAAAGATGATTTATACTTCTACATTTTAATAAGTGAGAAATTTATGTGGATGGGAGTTCTCAACTCGTATTTGTAAGTGGGTGCGATTCTAACCTGCAATTTAATAAGGAAGGTTCCTCTGACAATTTGTACCTATGTATCATTCTGTTATTACACATTGGTTACTGTATTATTTCTTCTTGTGTAGGTTGATCGTATATTAGTCTGTTATTCAGTTGGGTTTTGTGTGCGTACACCTTTACTATCACTTGTACTATCAGCCTGCATCATGCGACTGCTGAGCGAAGGCCGCTCTCCATGACTTCCAGCTCTGTAGATCCAGGGCAAGTGTGGACCACTGTATAATATGTTTATTGAATGTTAGCTCGATCTTGAGATATTTACTCTTATATTGCTCACCATTTCATTGAGTTCAAAGAGATAAGTATTACATACCTATGGTAGATAATTGTACTATCATCAACTAACTACATGTTAAAATATATGACGCAGCAAGAGGTGCCGCCTCGTTTTCTTACTAACTCACTGGAATCACTGAAAGTTCGTTTAAGACACTGGCTGGTGACAGTCACTCTAGCAGAGCATCGCCGGTGACATCGACGGCTGCATGGCGACTGTCTGCTGAGGACGAAGATGATGTCGTACCATGGCCACGACGAAATGCTATATTCTGGCACAATCTGATTATATTGAAGCTGCTGAACCACTAATACGATGAACCATTCTGGTAAATGCTATCCTGCGCCGTTATATACATAGGAATTTAAACGTTTTGTTTTACATATTTGAACTGAGACTCAAAGCATTGATTACGAAAATGGAAAACAAAAACAAAAAAAAAAACCGAACACCTACCTCGACGGAATGCAAAGTTACTACGGAATTCTCAAGTACTTATTGAACTCCTTTATTCATTTGTAGGGGATCGTTTGGAAGGCTTTAGTTCGACTTGTATGAAACTCAGCTGGCCCATTTATGAGACGACAGAATTGTTCTTGTTTTGTAGATATACTCGTACATAGTTGAAGTTGCCAACTTTTTAATGATTTTGCACTGCTTATTTTTTTGATTGAGAAACGTTCAAAGAGTTTATTTGTGTTTGATGTATTTGTTTGGGAGTCTATGAAAGCTTTTTGTTCGCAAAAGTTGATTATAATTTTTATTTAAATATAGGTTCTCGTAGTTTGCATTAACAAAAGCTTAGATGGGTTTACTTCCTTGGTTTACCTACTTGGTTTTTGATAACTTCAAAGCTAAAACAAAACATAACATAGCTTAAGAACCCGATCATCTTACAGAAAAATTAAATACAATGCTCCAGAAAACGGTCTTCCCCGTAACAACAACATACATTGCATTTGCATAATCAAAATATTCGCTCGTGTTTCATTCATGGTCCGCAATGAAAGCGATCGCCTGACTATAACCGTTTGTGCCAAGCTCAGCAGCCGGCGATGGTGACCCACTGGAGGTGGGTTTTGGCAAATTTCAATTTGCCTGGAGGAGGCCTTCGTGCAAGCATATTGGCATATCAAAGACCTTTTTTGGGATGGAACACGTGATAAGCATCAGCGATTTGCAGCGTGGCGATTGCTCTAGGTATTAAATAGTTTATCAAAATACCACAGATTTGTAGCACAAAGTTAATATTAGCATTTGATGTACCCAGTTAACTTAGCAAGTTAAGTTAACCAGTTAAGTTATCTTCAATGCCGAACTAGCTGCAATCATCATCAACCTTTTCCTTTTCCCAACTATGTTGTAGTACTAGTACCTACTAGTCGAACAGGATGCAGCTGAATACCAGTATTTTACAAGGAGCGACTGCCTATCTGACCTCCACAAGCCAGTTGCTAAATAATGCAATTCCCCTTGGTAAGACTGGTTGTCAGACTTTTGAGCTTCTGCCGATCCGTAACTACTGTCAAAGATCCACGAACAGCTGGGACCAAACGGCTTAAAATGCTTTCTGAGGCACAGAGGGTTCTTGGTATTCTGTAAATATGGTTACCCATCCACGGACCAACCGCGGCAAGCGTAGTTTAACCTGATCGATGGACCCGTATGGCTGTTATTACTTCGCCAATGCCTAACTGAAACAAGTAATCTTTCCTATTTCTTTTCAATTGTCACAAAACGAAACTCCCCTCAGCAGTTCTTCACTCGCACCACACACACAGTCTACACCGTTTGAAAGTTACTGCCTTGTTTAGGGCCTAAAGGGTTAACGACGACGCCCGAATGGATTACGTAGTTATTAATGAGCTACCAAGGATTAAATTTAACTAAATGGATATAACGATGTCTTTCGACCAGCACTCTTTTACTCCTGAATTAAACGGAGCTTATAAAGTTCTTAAAAACGGATTGTAAGCGTGTTAAAATGTTTTGTGCGACCATTTTGTGTTTTTGCTGATGTTCAAAGGATATGTGAGTTGGGTTCTGTCACGTATTAATTAACACTCTATCTTCTGAGAGGAGGTGTACAAGCTGCAATTATTTTATGCCACTGTAAGATTTCTCGAAAATTCGAAATACTTGTGAGGTGTTGGTAGTACGCGTATAAGCCCTCAAATTTGTCCTGCTTATATTAACTTCGATATAATTTCTTTCAATCAGCTTATAAAAATGAATCGACTTCGTACGACTTTTATCGATTTCCTAGTAGGAACTTTACAAGTACCAATGGTGACACAAAGATATTTAATATAACACAAACATACACTTACACAATGTGCATACTAGTACGAAAAATAATGACAGGTGAATTAAAATCTGATATAAAACTTGTTAAAAAATTATATTACCATAACCTGAGAAACACTAACCAGATTATATTGCGAAGAAATAGGACTAACTATGGTAAAAATACTATCACATATGAAGGAGCACAATTATACAACAATCTGCCAAATAATATCAAGGATAGCATATCGCTTGCAGAGTTTAAATCAAAATTTAAAAAAAAATACATTTGTGACAACATTTATTAGAATTGCTCGATCGCTGTATATTAAACAGATTACTTTATTTTTACTTAAGCTCATTATTAAGTGAACTGTGTTGTTCTTTATGAGTAAATAAATTCGTTAACCTAACCTGAAAAAAAAATGGTGAAATTAATTGCATTCAGCATAAAGCACGAATAATATTAAATCAAAGACACCATACACGAGCATGTCATTGAAATTAAATAGTTTTTCCCTCTGTAGTGTTTACTTCGATAGATTTCTATTGTTGGCTCCATTAGCGAAGCGGTTAAGTGATTGGTTGGTAAAACTACTTGTATGGCCTCGAACATATTGTTTTAAAGTTTGTTGTAGGTATTTGGTAGGCCAGCGGGTTTGATGGCTAGATGATGTAAGAAGTATTGTTAGGGCGACTGACGCAACAAATTACCAGATTGACATTGATAATCATTCTGTCTTCGCCAATTTCAAACGATTCATTAAAATGGGATGATGTCTAAAATAAAAGCCAAACTTAACAAATAACATTCGGTAAACAAGCACTGCTACGGCTTTTCCCTTTGGACGACCATCAATTTGTTAGCCGTAGCATGTTGCTATATCCTTATAGAGGATGCTGTAGGCCATCTTCTTTACATAATTTCGTGATTGCCGTTTACAATTAATCGGTAAAAGGCAGTACCAAACTTTTATGTGTTTGGTAGGTTGTTCGACTCATCGACGAGTGGACAGAAATAACAGTTACATAGGTTACACAAGTTCTTCGCACGTATTCTATGACAACAAATTTATCACACTTCTTAGGACTAATGTGACAATAAAGTTTCTCGGTGACTGAACCGCCAAGTACTTTAAAGTTATAACGTACATTCGAGAGACTGACACAATAGTATAGAATCCTGTCCTTTGTCTACTTTATGAAGGACACTAACAAAGACCAACTTCCCTTGTTTCCGCCAGTTTTATTAACAAAAAAAAGAAATGTTCCAGAAATTCGTGGCTGTATTTGTACGTACAGAAAAGCGTTTATTAGGAAATTTTCTTAAGCGCCACAAATTAGAAGAGATTCTTATGACGAATTGCTTGAAGTACTTTTCGTCAATTATTTTTGCCAACGTAAAAAAAAGGCTTTTTGGCATATTTTGTGATCTCAAAATGTTATATTAAATCAGCCGAATAACTTATATCAGGTATTACACGAACTTATCATTAGCAGATGGAATACCCTTAAAAACTGTAAACATAAGATATACAACAAATAAAGACTGGAACAATAATATGGTATGGAACTGTTTCAGACAATACTTTGACTTGGTGAGCATACGTTCACCACAATATTACTACCTAGTCCTACACTCCATACAGTAATATTGCTATTAATAAATCGTGCCACCAAACAGTTTAAGCTGAGCAAATTCCCTAACCGAGGAAATGCGAAAGGGATATCGAGTGTACATTATGTACTTGCGCATTTTCTCAACGGCTGTTTGTTTTCTTATGTTAATTTGGACTTCGCTTCTCATTTCAACAACAACAGCAATGTGATTGTAGAGGATCATGATCTTGATATCAGCCCGAACACCTTCCCTAAGTAGATTCAATATGATTGGTACTGATTATCACCCTCGAGCTGTGAAAGATACTGTAGGTTACTGTACTGTAGGCTACTGTAGGTACACTGGATAAGTTTATTGTATCCCGTAAGAGAAAATGAGATATAAACCGAAAGCCTCATTTGATCGTTACGATCGCGTAAATATATACTGGTGGAGTTTCGTTGACGACGTTGATTTCCTCTAGTTTTTATCTGTTGGGCTTAACATCGATAAACACATAGGTAGACCAAGTTATGCAATTTGTCTCAAACTGAAACTCCCATAAAACAATATCGGAACACCTGGCATTGTGTTTAGTGATGTGGCGAATCGATATCGATTGTTGTTCTCGACTCAGTGTCTTTGTATTTGCAAACGGTTCTTTCAGCATTTTTTCCATTTTCAATAGTACCTCTTTTTACAAGGTTTCAATGAATATATAGGTATTTTTACTGTTAAATGGTGTGGAAAAGTTTTTACCTAAATCTGAATAACAAGCCACAACTATCAAATACTTATACATACGTTTTATTCGTATAACTACATGACTTCTTACAAGCCTATATTGTCACAGTTTAGCAATAATTAACCATTTCATCAACAAGACCTTACAGATTATCGATCATCTGCACCACATCTCTATGTGAGATGCTAGCCCAGGAGCTCGTATATTTTACGTCCGCGTAACACGCTTAAATGCTCTTTTTATAGTCGTGGAGACGGCCAGTAAATTTGAGTGGTGGCTGGCCCAAGCCCCTGTAAGCCACACTACGTGTAATTTCGTTTTATTAAGTTCCGTCTCCTACACTATATTAGAGTCAGCCTCTTGATTTGGATGTTAGTTATTGTAACCATTATTTGTTGCGCGGGTGTTGGGTTTATATATAGTATTTGTGGACGGTATATAAAAGAAGACATGTAATAAGTGGGTAATTAATGATGCTACGTGTGAGTAAGAATTATTGGATTTGGTTAGTGAAGATATCATTAAAGCAAAGTAGTCAAGGTCAAGGAGCAGTATTTTATCAATACAAAATGTTTCTTGATGACTTTTTAGGGCTCAATACCCAAAAGGTGCCAACGGGAGTCTATTACTAAGCCCTTGCTGTCCGTCCGTCCGTTCGTCCGCCTGTCTATCAGCGGGCTGTCTCATGAACCGGAATAGGTAGAAAGTAGAAATTTTCACAGAGTGTGTATTGCTAATGCCGCTATCAACAAACAATAAAAATAAAATCAAGTTAAAAACTAAAGGTCTCCATACACGAAACGTGTTATTATTCGGCGTTTTTTTGCCCAGTGGTAAGGAACCCGTCGTGCGCGAGTCCGACTCACACCTAGCCCCTTTTTTTGTTCAATGTAGTCCAATAGCTACAGTCACTTAGGTACAGTTAAGGATAAATACCGAAGAATTAAGATGAACCCAGGTCTTGTTATGAACTCTCAAGCCCAGCTGGGTAGATACTAAAAAACGAACAAACTCAATCTAAATAAACACGAAGGTGCGGTTAATGTAGGAATATCAAGTCTGACAAATTTACACAACGTCTTATAATAATAAGTGAACATCAAAGGAATTTCGTCAAAGAGGATTCTGCCATGAATTGTTGCGAGACTTGCGACAATTAGCGTGGTCGCGACAAAGTGACGTAACAGTGGAATTTTAATAAAGCGTTATGTACACTGAGTAACAAATTGTGAGGATGCCGCCGCGGCGCCGCTTTGTATAGCTGTGTTGTGAGATTAAGGTGCGGTTCTGTGCACGCGACACTCATAAATCTGTAAGCCGAAACGTTGAGGCCAGGTGTTCCAGTGTCGTTTGTTAAATTTGTTTAATTACTTATGTTTGGAAATAAATATGTGGTGTAATCCGTCATGATTTTTGATTTTTGTTTTGTCTGAGCTTTTATATAAGTTTGAAGTGTTTATACTACTAATACTTAATACTTTTATTTACTTGACTATCAACTAGAGAATCAAGTTTACCCAAGGAACTTGCAAAATTAATTATTTTACCATTCCATGTAAATTATGAAAACCTAGTTGGAAAAAGCAACCGTCTGCAAACAAACCACCCACGATATTTATGAAACGCATTGCAACATAGCTTTGACACTGCGACTGCTGTTAAATTGATAGCTGTGGTTCTCCGTACGCGCTTACTTATTAACAAAACGGTATTTCATACTGACATCCTAATGAACCGCAGTGCGCGAGTGTACCGAGACTTCCTTTGATTCCGTTGTCAAAAGGCACATCCAATAACTCATACGAGTTCATACGCAGCTGCTAATTACGTACAGTCGTCGACAACTGACACATGCTGATATTCACGCGTCTCCCCGCACCGCGCCGCGCCTTCTCGCGTCTAATTGTTTACGCCGTTCGGCTCACATAAATTGAGTTACCGTTTGAAACCCCTTTTGTTTTATAAATATAACGTTTGAGATGTAGGAGTCAATAATTTTCTGACAAATAATGAAGGAGCATATTATTACCAACCTTGGGAGTAATTGTGTTGCTGTAACCGTTACACGCTCGTTTCAATCGTCGAAATTAGGATGAAGACGTGTTACGATTGGTAGTTTATGAGCTTGTAAAGGGGAAGTGGTTCTAACCTTTTACGAGTATGTAACTAGATGTTTCCGAGTAAGTCGCGTGATCGTGGCTATTAGCACCCCGTTGAAAAGAACTAGATGAACACAAAGAAAGTTTATTTTGAAGAGCTAATTTATGTTACATCAACCATAACTTTGGTTTGTGTTTGAAAGATGACATTTGGGGCGTAATTTTTTTTTATTTATTATGATTGTATTTTTCCTCACCGACCCCGATGATCCACTAATCCTCCTCCAGGAGAGCAGTAGGGCCACCATTACAGTGCACAAAAAACACCAACCGTCATTCCGACCTCGCCGCCGAGGTCCCTCGCGAATCCTCCGACGTAGTTCTCCCCCCCGACCCTGCTCGACGAAGTGCCAGCACTCGCCGTAGCTGGGCCTGTAGCTTTATATTCCCCCGACAATAATAACTATCTAAACTTTATCCAGCCTGTCCCATCTTGCTGTCCTCCCCCCAGCGACGCCCTAAGCCGAGGTCCGTACCCCACAGGGGTTGCCCTTAGCGTGCAGTAGCTTAGTAATTAAAGAAATTCGCCTCTGGCTGGAGGCTTTGAGACCGCTTAAGGCAGCCACAGGATAGTCCAGCTAAGCAATGACGATATCTCAAATGCGAGAAGCAATTGTAAAAAAAAAATATTCTTGAAATAAGTGAAAAAACGCTTGGCCCTGCAGAATTCGTGTATTGTATGAATGAATTTATATTTTATCATAAATTGTTTGTTGACCGCTCTTCTATCTTGCCGAACCCGCGTCCAAACAAAAATTCTTATAGGAGTCTCTAAAAAAGCGGCTCCACCCACAGAAACGTTAATTTTCGATGAGCTAGTATCATAATGTCCACACGTCGATGAGTTAGAACATACATGCTCAATCTGTCGCGTTAAGTCTCGAGCCAGGGACGATGATACATTGCTGTATTTAGCGGGGATCGCCTGCTACATGTATCTATACTAAGAAAAATCAAATAGCTAGCCGGCGGGCGAAGGCGATGGTGCAGTGTACAGTGGTGAGACAATGTGCAGTAGTGCCCCTGTACGCAGTGGTGGCCCGGTGGTAACGGCCGCGACTTACGAGTTGTAGGTCGTAGGTTCGAACCAAGACGCTTTTTTTTCTCGATCTCACTGAGGCACAACTAGATAAACTTGAGCGAATTCAAAACGTTTTCATAAGATTGATATTTGGCCTGCGCAAATATGATCACTTTTCTGAATTTCGTACAAACCTCAAGTTGCTTCCCATACGTCATCACCGGAATTCGCATATATTGTTTCAGCTCTACAGTATTCTGGTCAACCCTGCCACCCCCTCTCATCAAAATTAAGATTTGATTGAACCCAAAATCTCCCCATTTTTTTTTTTTTTGATACATTGAAAATTTGTCAGTACTGAGCTCAAATCTTAATTTTGAACTTTCGAATAAATTCTAAGTAAGTTCTGCAATTCCTAGATAAACCATAGTCTTTTGGGGTGTTAGGTTAGACTATGCTTATTAGTTATCACAAAAAAAAACTGAACCAGAAATGTTCCACAGAACGAGAAAAAAATCGAAAACTGATGTTAGGTGAAAATTACGAAAAGAATCATTAAAAAAATTATATCTCGAAAACTATGAAAAATCGTAGAACATACATGGGGGTAATTCGGATACTCCTCATCATAAAGTATCTAAATTTTACGTTTGAACGTCAACTCCTCGGCCACCCTGTATACATATATTGATAAGTATATGTTTTATGTATATATGTATTTATTGTATATGTACATGTATCACCACTGACTATCTGCAGTATTGTCTCTCATTCTCCCTTTGATCCATCCAAAGGTTGTCTGTAAAAGATCGCTTTTAGCGATAAGAGCGCTCATTGTGTCCCTTTATGTAATATTTCTACATTTCTATCTGTAATTTTTTGGTGTACATAATAAAGAGTATTCTATTATATTCTTTACTTTGTGTAAATTATTTCCATCACTACTGCTCTCAAAACGGTGAAGGAAAACATCGTGAGGAAACCGGCATGTCCTAGAACCAAAAATTCCACGATATTATTATGTGACATCTACCAACCCACACTGGGCCCGCGTGATAGATTACGGCCTACTCCCTCACATAAAGAGGAGGCCTGAGTCACAGCAGTGGGAAAATTATAGGCTGATTATGCAAAGGCGATGAATTAAACTATTTTTAAAAGGAGATAAAATTTAACTCATTTAGTAATGGTCACTTTGTGCCACTCACACATTTTGTGCCATTGCCACTCTTGCCTGTATGCTTCAATGAAGCTAATAATATAATCACGTGGATATGTGCGTAAATTGGCCATTGTCTCGACCTTAAGATACCTACCATAAATACATATAAATACGTCACTGTCCTACGCCGCAGGACGAACGCTACTGACTTGTTCTATCGCGCAACTACACGTTGCAACAATTTCGGAGGCGCTCGTCAAGCAAAAATTAGAACGCGTTAATCTTGTTTGTATAAACGCATGAAGCAGGTACGCACGTGGAGACTTAGCATAATGATTCCAACAGAACAAACCACAGCCGTCGCGACGTTGGGCACGACACAATCGCGGCGATAAGTCCCCTCTTTGAGGAGTGGCTAGAAAGGCGCCACGGCGTCCTCACCTTCCGTCTGACGCTGGTCCTCACCGGACACGGGTGTTCCGGGAGGTTCCTGTTCCGGATATAAGGCGGAAGGAAACGCCCGGGTGTCACCATTGTATGGATCGCCCGGAGGACACGGTGGAGCATACGGTAGAGGTCTGCCCTGCTTGGACGGAGCACCGCCGTGTCCTCGTAGAGGCGATTGGCGGTGGCGATTTCTCGCGTCTGGCCCTGGTTTAGGCCATGGTACGGAGCGAGAGGGCTTGAGAAGCCGTCACCTCCTTCTGCGAAACAGTAATGCTCGCGAAGGAGGAGGCGGAACGCGTGAGGGAGAGGCAAAGTTCGCGCCCTCACGCTCCTAGCCGTCGCAGGAGACGCCCTGGGCGTCAGAAATCACAAGCCGATTCCCGGCCACCGTAGGCGTGGGCTGAAAATGATTAAATGGTGGGCAATTATATATATATATATATTTTAAACATGGTCTGCTTGGCTACCTAAGTACTGGCTCATAATTATTAGTAATTAGGCAGTCAGCAGTAGGTAGCAAGACTAACTACTCAGGCGACCGATAAAGGATACTCTATCGTCACTTATAAATTATATTCCAGTCAACCCAAATGCTCTTCTCAGAACTAAAACCATTATTTCAAAAATTCATTCTTCGCCAATAAGCTAGTTGACCGTTTTTGAGAAACTAATTAATATTGTTCCTTGTGGTTTATTTACCTAAAAATATGAACATTTCAGCGAAATATTAACAGTAAAGAAAATAATAACATTGAAATTATTGGAATATTATAATAATCGGCAGACTAAAATAAGAACGTTTTAAAAATGTAATAGTTAAAGCAGACAAATAAATATTGGTGTTGATGCTTACTTTGACAGTTTTTGTAGATTTTCATTGCTTAGTTTTTTATGTGCCCACACAGAATATAACTAATATTTCTTATTTAGTAGATGAGCAATGAACACTACCACATTGTGTGAGAGAAACACTACCAATCAGTGCTGTTCCCTTCAGGACCATTCCACTCGTACGTCTACTGTTAATACAATATAAACTCTATATCGGAAGTTTACACAATCGGACGTTTTTACAATTTGAAACAAGTCGTCTGCAACAAAATGATCGCACTCTGGTGCGCACGCGTTTAATGTCACGTGGCCAATGGCTTTATTTAAAGGCAATTATTTCTCAAAAATATCAGAAAAGCAGATTTTTCATATTTTTAGTAAACTGACATTCTACAATATTAATTAAGAAAAATACCTTATGGATTTTCCATAAGGTATTTTTCTTAACGTCAACCAGCCTATTATAACCATTTCTCTTTCTCCCCAGTGTCACCGTCATCATGCCAGCTGCTGTTCCTGATGGAGCCGCCCCCTCGGCTGTCGTTCTCTAACAGCACGGGCGCCAGGGTCTCGTGTGCTGCTCACGGCACTCCAGTTCCGATCATATCCTGGCTCTCGGAGGATGGCGCACTGGTGTCTGATGTTCCTGGGCTGAGGTAACACTTTTCATATATCATTATTATTAAAAAATTACACACAATTTTTTATTATTATACTTAACAAAAATATATTCAGAGTATTGAGAGAACCTATCACTGAATACAAAATTATGCTGTTTTGCGGTGAACACAACTCGAACATACAATCACTATTTAAAACTATCATTTAACCCATTATTTACACCACAATCTGTTTAATATTCTCTTGGAATCCTTGGAAAGCTGCATAAAAGTGCACCATCTCGCTTGCCGCGGAAATGTAATTATAACCTTTTCTATGTGCCGGGATCCAAAACAAACCTCGGACACTTCGCCGTTTTGCCAAGGCTCTGTAGACAGTATAACGAAGTATCGAAGCATAACGAATTGGATATTACATGCAATATCAAAGTTTAAAAAAATACCTAAAAGTCCTAGTATCCAATTTCTGTTGATTAGTCTTTAATTATTAGTTTATTTTATTTGAATATATTTTGTATTTTTTTTTTTCATTTTGTAACCATACTGTTTTGCCTTTAATTTGCTTTTAATTTTGTTTTGTTTCCTTTTTATGATTTTTGTGTATTGTATAGTGTTATTTTATTGTGAGTCCTTGTCAAACTGGTTGTACCTACCTAGATGTTAAGTGAATGATGTGGTCGCCTATAATTGGAAGCGCACACTGTATGTGTCTCTCTTCATGTTAACATGCATGTAACTGTGTAGCCTCTGTTGGCGATCCAATAAATAAATAAATATTTGTATTTCATACAGATTGAGCTAACTCCTATGGTATGACATTAAAATCTGAAGAGGATCAGAAGCATCACTAAAGAGATTATGGCAAGCGAAAATGCATTCGAAAATGCCTCCACCGTACAGTACAGTTCACACACGGAGGCTGCTACTACACCACACTAAGCCGACCGGTCATCTCTATACAAAAGGTTTAAACCCAAATTTATAGCTCGTTAATCTTGTCTGACCCTTCCGCGTCATTGGTTCTGAATGAATTAATGCGTGCCCTCGGCCTGGGATTAGCGCGATGCTTGTCCGACTACGGAACGACTCCGTACGGAGCCACCGATGCGTGAATATTGCGTGACGGATGGCGCTCGCCGCCTCATTTGCTCGACCACGATAAACTCCTGGAGGTTCCATTGATACATTAGCCATGTCATCGGATAGGTTATGGGTTGTGTGGAATCAATGGAAGTTATATTCCAAACGATTTATAGTAGAAAGCGAATAAAAGCTGTAGCTGCGTATTAATTTATTGAATGCTTCAAGCACAGAAATGTACACAGGCGGACTTAATCCATAGGCATACTAGTCGTGTTTATTATTGAAATTCGTTTAATTAAAAAAACTGTTAAAAATAATGACAACTTTCAGTTCAGCTGCAGGAATCGAAAACCCTCCTATTGCATTGTATCCTTAGAAATAAAACGACAAAATCTTTATCAGCTCACACACAAGCGAAATCAAACGAGAAATAAAAGCGAAATGCGATGACGTCACAAAGAGGCTCAGATATCAGAAGCTGGCGTCATATCGCATTCTGTGTGCTGGTCGTTTAACGCTCAGTGTCCTACTAATCCTACGGGCCAGATTAATAATCGCATCGGCTCTTTGCCGTCCGTTCCCTGACTGATGGGCTTTTAGCGAAGCTTGCCTCAAGCGTAATAAATTTTGAGATAGGCTGTGTTTGAAATTGTTTAGGGTTAAAAATTGCTGTTGGTTTAGTAGGTATTTCTAACGATTTATGTAGGATTAACGATTTGTTGGTGTTTGGTTGGGAACGACACTTGGTTACACATAAGTGTTTTATGTGATATACAGCGAAATCTGTACCCAAAATGCGAGTTTACTTTCGTCAATACGATATACGCAGTCTTTTTACGAGTACCTATTAATCATGAAACGAGTGGTATCTCCGCCGACACATCAGCTACTCCTGTTCAACCTGTGCTCAATGGGCCGATCACTGCGTCACTTATAAGCTTCGCTCCAGTGAACACTGAACACAATATTAACAATTTCAGTTTCGTAGAACCGGGATTCATTAATTAAATATTTCAGACACTGTACTTCATCTAAAATATCTGCTAAAATTAACGTCTGCTGGAGGACCCTTTGATTTTTGATACAATTTTCTCATTTAATTATTGCCAAACATTCGACGATGCCCTTATTGTATCCCCATACGGTATCATATAGTTTTCGTTACCATTTTGCTTTTGCAAATGTATTACAAAAATGCTTTACCTGAATATGAACACAGGAAGAACAAGCAGACACATAATGTCCACATCATGCAGTCATCAGTTTGCTCACTAATCGGTTTTCGGCACCAATTTTAAATTTCCATTAATGTCCGGCCAATTTGGCGCAACGGGCTGTAGATGCGGGCGTACTCGGCGTACAGGGCATACTCGGCGCGGTCGCTGCGTGATAAATGATTGATAAAATATGTATATGAACGGTGAACGGAAAGCCGAGAGGCGGAAGGAGTGAGCGAACAGCGGTAGACATCTTTTGAGATTGAGCTGTAAGAGAAGGATTGAATAATGGACTAATTTAACATAGGCTTAACTGGAGATAAGACAATCACGTGTATTCAATTAGTACCGAAGTGGAACGTATAGAATTAAATAAATAGGTATAATTAAAGTTCTTTCTTGGAAATTTATGTTACCAAAGTGCACAACCACCGTTTTTGTGTGACTTATTATAATATAATACAATTTATTTAGGTACGTAAAGGTTTTTTAGTACGCCAGGGTTTTTTACAAAGTATGCATTATTAATTACAAGGTGTAGGTACTATACATTTTTGGGTGGATCGCTGCTCTCTTAGCTAGATCGCTGAGTAATCTGTATTTAGGGGAGACAGTTTCGACTCCCAATGTCTGGTTAAAGACATTTAATTCTCATAAAGAAATTTACATTTTACTTACATGAGAACAAATTAAAACATAAACTATGAAACTAATCATTGTCCTTCGGCGCTCGGACTTACAATTAGCCTGACGTATTTGACTATAATTATAATATAACATTAGTATTACAAATTATTTAGGTTCGTGGGCACTCCCAAAAATCCAACACTGTGCCACTATCACACCTCATGTTAGACAAGTAGAAACAAGTATTCTCATAAAGGGTGAAGAGTTGAAACCCGAAAATACCACAGTATTCTTAGGCATAACTTTGGATGCCAAGCTTCAATGGGGCCCCCATATAGATAAATTGTCAAAGAACCTTAGCTCTGCAGCATACGCCGTTAGGAAAATTCGTGGTTTAACTGATTTAGAGAAAGCCCGTTTAGTATACTTTAGTTATTTTCATAGTGTATAATGTCGTACGGTATTCTGTTGTGGGGAAATGCCGCCGATATTCAGACGATTTTTGTTTTACAAAAAAGGGCAATTCGTTCAATTTATAAATTAAGTCCCAGACACTCCCTCAGAGACAAATTTAAAGGGATTAATATAATAACTGTGCCTTCTCAGTATATTTATGAAAATCTTTTGTATGCACATAAAAATATTAATCTGTTTAAAAAGTACAGTGATATCCATAATTTAAATACTAGGAACAAACACAAATTTGTTGTTCCTACTACCAGGCTCAAGAAAATAGGTGGCTCGTTTAGATGCCAATGTATACGTTTTTATAATAAACTTCCTAACCACATTCAAGCACTAAGCCTTAATAAATTCAAATCTTTTATAAAAAGGAAACTATGCCAGAATGCCTATTATACTGTCAAAGACTATATTGAGGACAAAAAGGCTTGGGATTGAGTTGCTCCAATAAATAATATAATAAATAATAATAAATTTTTATTTTCTGAAAAAACACTTTTAAGCTTCACATAAACAATGTCCCAACTAAAATGAACTATACAGAAAAAAGTGTATCGTTGGTGTCTGTACTAATGAATTAAATCATTGTATCACAGACACCAGCGCCTTCCAAGATAGGTTACATAATATATTTAAAATTTGAACGTGCAATATAGTGAACTCGTAAAAAAATATATGGTAATAAAATAAACAGTAAAAGTAATTTAAAAATAATTAAATCAATTAATATTATAAACTAAAATTAAATTAAAATTAAGCTACTTATTTACTTAAGTTAATATTTGTCCTTGTGCGTGCAAGAGGGTGCACAGGTGAGTGATTCTGCATGTATGAGTGTATGTGTGAGTGTATGAGAGAGTGGATGTGTGAGTGTGTGAGTGAGTGTATGTATGCGTCTGTTTTTGAGATACATCTATTGGTTGGTTGGTTGGTTGGTCTAATTGGTTTGAGAAGATCTTCAGTCTCCCGGTAATTTAATTTTAGTAAGAGGATTTGTAATTCTTTTTTGCACTTGTTTTTTGGTAAGTTATGTACGTATGCTATTTTGTTAATACGGTTGTAAAGACGAGAATAATTTACATAAAAATTTCTACTGGCGAGAGCAGTTCTATGCGGCTGAATTTCGCACACTATGTCCTTCCTGCGCTTGTTGTTTGGATTATATGGGATTGTAGCATGCTTACGCAGAACGGTCTGAAGCACATAGAGCTGTCTTACTGTGAATACAGAGCATTGTTGGTACAAAGTTACCGTCGGATACCTAATAGGCTTCTTTAAAAGCACTTTTAGGACCGCCCTTTGCGCTCTCTCCACTCGCAGCATACCAGTAGCAAACGTGCCTCCCCACGCTGGTATACAATACATTAGTATCGATTGTGCTAAGGAAAAATAAACCAATTATAATGTCTCTAGAGCAGCAGAAGATCTTAGTTTTTTGAAAATGTACAGAAGTTTCCTTGTACGGGAAACTATATTTCCTATGTGCTTGTCCCAGCTAAAGCGGGAGTCGATTTGCACTCCCAGATACCTCATTTCGGTTGTGCGTATGAGAGGTTGGCAGTCACAATTAGGACTAGAGTGACGACAAGTGTGAGCAATAATTTTTAGAGAGTCCGATGGTTGAGACGCAGAAGAACCAGAAAAAGCTATAAATTTTGTTTTAAGTGCGTTAAGGGTTAACAGGTTATCGTTTAGCCAGGATATTACGATCGACAGGGCCTTTTCAGTTTCCTTATAGGCTAGCTGCCAGTCTTTGCCATGCACAATCAACGCCGTGTCATCTGCATATGTAATAAATCTGCAGTTAAATAAAGCACAGGCAATGTTAATTTATTTTATTTCGTTAACTTGTTTATTTTTAATCTTTGCTATAAGTATCTATACTTATTTACATATACAATGATACTAATATTTACTGTATAAAGTATTATATTATTTTAATTGTTGTGAATGTGAGGACTATGTGGGTTATTATTCCAGTTTTAATCATGTTCTGGCAGTTTGAGTAGCTGATGCAGCCTACCCAAATGTCCTTTCTTTGGTATTGTTCGTCGAATCGTTGAGCTCCTTAAGTTCTGAGTTGAGCTGCACGGTTACTGACAAATGCGTGCACTGACTGGACAGGTCCACTCATTCTGTGTGGTTCTTTCCTCAAAAGACCATTGCAGACACCGATCTACATAGCCTTCACATGATCTGACCAAGATTTTGTCTGGACTTTAAAAGAGACTGTGACCTCTAAGTTTGTTTCGGCCTTTCTTCTCAGAGTAGTCAGATAGGAAACGCCGACCTCATCTAGTTTAAAAAAAAATATGATTGACGTGTAAAAGTGTTTGTTCAAACCTACTTACAGAAATAAAATCATTTATCACTATGCGTAACTACCCTGCCTTGAAATAAAGAGTGCGGTCCCGCAGTCACAATGTAAGTAAGTACATCAGTCACTAGTACAACTTTTGTTTACAGCTGCTATTTTTTTTATTTATTATATTGTAATTTGAGTATCACAATAATCAAGTTATTATTTTTATGCTTTTGGAGCTTATAATATAAAATTAAATTTATGATCAGCAGTCTGCCACAATTCAGAGTTATCCGGAACATTAATATTACTCGTATATATAGCTTAACTTCCTTCTTTTTTTTGTGTCTTAATTATTTAAAATGTACCACATTATGTCCGAATTTCTGCTGATCCATGCGTCATCTTGGTGAACGGGCGCTGTCAGTTGGGACTGGTCATCTCTTAGCCACCACGTCTTATTTTAATTATTTTATTATGAATTGTTTTGTTTAAATTTATATTTGCTGTACTTTGGACACTCAACGTCTTATTTACATCGTTCTCACATATATAATTATTCCTATATTCAACATTAATGATGTAACTAATATTTATGTAACAATACAATTTAAAAGAGTGTCCATGGAGTTTCTTGCCCGTTCTTCTCCATAGGTACCTACTACGCTTTGGAATGGGCAGCTAGCTTCATATTTCTGACCGACCGACCACTTCATAATTCAAAAGTGCCTGTAAATGGTTTATGGTAAATTGAAATAAATGCTTTGAGTTTGAGTTTCGTCAATTTGTTGGTGACCTACTCCATGCCGTCCTAATCATCTCGCCAACCTCAACTTTCCGCTGCCTCTCAAGACTAGTTCCCCTCACCGCATGCAGTTCATATTCGCGTCATGCCGACCGTTTGTCTTCGTTACGGTAATAACCTCCTGACGTAATAACCTCGTGCCTCGTCTCCAGAATACGGCGTCAGCTGATGTCACGCTTACTCAGGATATTTAGTGTTATTAGCTGTCGCATGGAAAATATGATGGCACCCGACAATTATGGGGAGCATCATTATTTATCAAGGTGAAAAAGAAATACCGGTAAAGGTCTGACGTTGGAGTTGAATACACATCATGTAGGTATGGATACAGAGTTAGTATTTTCAGAGTAGCAAATCATGACTATGTTTTTTTGTAAACATAAAAAGTTAACAAGGCTCAAGTAGTTTAGTGTCCAACCTTGAAATTAATATTACAACTTCATGTATTAGCCCATTCATACTAAGGCCATGGCCTTCTCAGTCTTCCGTGATTTGCCAAACCACAGCAAACTATAGGGCCCATTGACCGTTGATATTTTTTCTCCATCACCATCAAATTACTCGTCATAATATCTCGTACGAGGTTGGCGTGCAAAAACTGTTTCCGACGAAATATTACAACTAAGCCGGGGCGAGTTCACGTAGGAGCCTCGTTTGTCTTCGTTCCGCTAATAATGTGCTGCAAGCCAATAATTGTGGATGATGTATTTACCTACTAACCATCTCACTCCTTCATCTCCTACTTTCTCTATGCCAACGGAATTAGGTATATTAACCTCTGAAGCAATAATAATATCGTTAACGTGGTATGTATATTCACTTACCAAACATACCTAGTTAAATTGAGTCGGTGAATGGTCCTTCGTAATGTTTTTCATTTGCGTTTTTCTTATGATTTTTGCAATTTAAATTTCTGTCGGTTATTGGATTCATTATAACCAATTTGGTTCAGTGTTAGCTTTTTAACATTACATCGGAGTATTTTTTTAACATCGGTTATATTAAATGGAGCTTTAGCGTTGATGGAAACAGCTTTCAACTCAAGAGTTCTTAAAAATTAAGAACACACAAAGTCGACAGTTATTGAAACGGTAAGAGCTGGAGTACTTGTGAGCAGTTCTTAGTATTACCTAATAAGTTCTGGCTTTAAATATACTCTTTTTCTTTTCTTTATTATATTAATAGTTTTGTAATAAAATCTGAACCAACGCAAACTTTTGTTTTAGAAAATCTTTACAGAAAAAGGCGTTCCTTAGGCTTCATAGGTGTAAGTCGGGCGTCGTTATGGATTAGCGAGCTAAAGTTTTAAGAACACTAAAGTGCCTTTTCCTCTCGCCCAAACACACAACTATTAATCTTGTGAAGTTTCCCTTAAAAATATTTAGTCGCCTAACAAACATTAAAAACTCCACACAAAGCCAAAGGCAGCCTACAATTCAATTATAAATAATTTCAACTTGATTTGCAAGTACCTACAGAATTTAATCGTATTCGGAAAACAAACTTTCAAAGTCACGAACTGAACAACTTTACGTGTGCATACGTTAACTTTTTATGATAGGGTTAATAGGGTTCATTTCTCTTTGTAAGGGTGTGTGGTAACGAGGTGGGAATGCCGTCATATTTCAGTGGGTGGCTGTCTATTGAGGCGTGAACCGCGATAAGGCCGACGTCTCACTAGCTGACGACACTTTTGGGAACAAAATGTTGCAGTGTTGCTTAAACGCTGTTACCTTGAGTTTTTCTCTTTAACATAAGCATTCTTTTCACTTCATTAGATAAAATTTGTGGTGGGGCTTACACACATTTTTTTGTGGTTTAACAATGTAAAAGGAACTTTATAAAAACTGAAGTTTGAAAAATCAATCACAAAACGATATCTTAGCAGCACACTGTTTGCTGACTGTAAAACTGTTACTACAATTCATATTGATCTGATTACGTTCAAAAATAAGTTTACAACTATGCAATATTCATATATTTTTCTTACAAGAAGTAGGTGAGTATCAGCGCAATTACAACACAGTATCATAAATAGCCGGTGATGTCATCTTGCCATTTGATCCGAAGTATCAAAGTGCTAGTTATAAGTTCCAATACTGAAGCAAACTAAGAGCCTCCGAGTGATCTAGTTAAATACGTAAACTACTCGTCTTTTGTGGGCGATACCGAAAGATGAACAGGAGTCATAAAACACAGTGATGTGTCATAAGATGGCGACGTCGCCATAGATGGCGCATCCATTCAATAAAACGTTTTACGAGTTTTGGAAGGAGCGACGCGAATTACCATACATGCGTAAATCATTCATATGGATGATGAAACTCACGATAAGATGGATGTAGAATTAGTTGGATTGGATGGTTGTATGGACAGTTTTTCTTTTATTATTTTTCATTGGAAAATTTAAAGAGGTACGAGGAACAGGGTGTAAAGATCACTCATACCTCCATAGAAAAGGGAGCATCCGCCGACCAGACGGGTGTCGTGTCTGGTGGGCAACTGCCCGCTGATTGATGTCGGGAAGTTGTATACAGGGTTTTTGGTAAAACACCATCAACCTCTTAAGGGGTCATTGTACTCATCACACATTATGAACTACTTTTACTATGGGACCAAATGAAATAGCGAAATAAAAATCAGCTATTCCCTACATTTATGTTTGCAGAACTCGTCAAAATGTAGGAACCAGCTAATTTTTTTTTGCGATTTCATATTTTGTCCCATAGTAAAAGTTGTTCATAATGATGAGTACAATGACCCCTTAAGAGGTTGATGGTGTTTTACCAATAACCCTGTATGTGCTAGTCACGCAGTAAACTCTACTTGCGCGATGCAGGAATTGCGTGACGTCAGTATGACGCGCAGCTCGCATGTGGCGAAGTAAATATCGCTACAAAGTATTGTGTAAAGTTAGTGGCCGAAATAAAAGCCCATAAGTGAAGTCTGTCTCGTTTGAGTTCCCTGAAACGACCAGAAATAATAAAAAATCATTGATATCATAATTGATAGAAGAGTGAAAGAACACTATCTTTCCACTTCGCCATAGTTGTGTATATATATATATTCTAGTGTTATTTATTTTAGAAGTATGTATGTATGTTTGTATGTATATTCTCATACTATTCGTTTTATTTTATTAAGTGAATTGTTTTTGATTTTATGTATTTTATCTTCTATTTTAGTCTTACACACGCTGTCTACGTCTCTAAATCTACTATCCTATCGCAGGTATGCTGGAAGAGATTTCATTAGAAATAAGCATCACCTTTGTACCTATTTTTCTGTTTTTTTCTTCTTGTCTGTTTATATAAGTGTGTACACAAATGGTTAAATAAATAAAAAAAAAAATTGTGCTAACGTGTGTGTGCGTAGATAGAATGAAATTGTGGTTATTTTTATGAGAAAGTTAAGTGATATGTTTTGAATCAATATTAACGTTACGTGTTTAGCTTCTCTTTAATAAATAATGACATAACGTGACAATATTCATGTTATTTCAGCTGTAACAAAGCTACATCCTGCAGGAAGCGGTGGGGTATAAGATGGTGATACATAAACGTCACGTCCCGACTACCCTCAATCTTAACAAGATCGCCGGTCGGAGCAAAATGAAATATATCTGCAAACATATCTGCTTTGCAACTAAATAAGATATGTTATTTATTTTAATTTAAAAATATTACTGTGTTGTTTCCCGTTAATTTCCATTCCAGATTATTATAATTATTACAAACCTACAAAGTCAGTAAGCTATGTTACCATGACAATCGCTTAAAGAAATATATTTTATAAATACAATGGCCTCGTTCACTTGAGTTTGAGATTCATAGTAACTTTAGCAAAATCCTCAAGAACAAGGGCTTAGTCTAGTCTGCGGGATCAATGTGAGCTTAAATTAAGCCTTATCGATAATCCCCGCATCTCTTAGAATAAGCATACATGAATTTCAGATAATAGAATAAAATATTTTTAGTAGGTAGTCTTGGGGAAATTAAATTTTACGCTCGCACTTCGTCGTTTTAAAAAACAAAAAAAAAAACTCTTGCAATAATATCGCTACTGCGATATGTCAGAAAACAAAGGACACTGCACATTGTTGCACATTGGATGGAAAAACAATCCACTCGTCGTTCCGCGCGCCGCACGCCGCCGTACTATAGTCATCAATATTTCCAGGATATGTGCCAACAATTACACATTTACCAACTAGCACAGCTCTTTGTAGATAGTAAGTTGGTACGCGTCCGATCGTCGGATGAATTTTTACAATTTACATGAAAATTGGCGTCCAGTGACGCGTGTGCACAATTATCGGTGCGGACGCCGCGCGCCGGTCGCAAGCCGGACGACTGGACAGCGGACTGTGCTGTGCTTGCTGTCACACGACATTTTTGTTCTACGCTTTTTGGAACGCCATCCTGAATTATTTGACTCTAACGCCGTCCGGATGTGAAAAGTGGATCTAGTTGTTTTTTCCTTGTTTCTGGTTACGGAGAAAACCCGTATAATAATAATATAATATGATATGCCCTGATAATATGACCACTACAAATTTGGATCATTTTAGCATGTGTAAAACCAGACACAATTATGTCTTCCTAAAACTAAAAATAATCTAACTAGACTCTATCAAGTAACACACTTTACTCAATTGAAGTAGTATAAAAATATATTTCACAACAGTCACATCTCGCTCACGTGTCACTCGCGTCTAGTTATATGACGATATCGTGCCGGGTGCATGCCCACCGAAACCTCTTCGTCAGCTGTCATCTCTGCCGCCAATATTGACGTTTATTATGCTTTATGGTACTCAATATATTTGCTCTCTAGTGTGCTTTTGGGAAATGAACGAAAGATTTCTGATAAGAAAGAGGTTTTGAATACGTGTGTTAACTGGAATGAATATTGTTAGGAACAATTTATTTTATAGTTTGGAAAGAAATATCCCAATGAAAGGGTTGGTGAGATAATAATAAACTTACTGCTATTGTCGTTACCTAAGTAACACTTAGCAGACGTATCCAACTGTAACTTAATTTTTAAGCAAGTCCATAGCAACAAATTAGCGTGAGTTCGTCCGAGATGATCAATCATCGCAACTGTAGCGTGTATAACTTGTGACGTCATTAATATAACACGAGTGTGTCCCGTGACGTCATTGGCCCCATACATCTCTGTCAGGCCGGCATCGCGGCACTGGGAACTGGTAACCGATTGCTGTTAGGTTGTTTCATTTGAAGCGGTTTAGTATCAGAGGAGAATATAAGGTCGCGATATACAGGGATTTTGTCAAGTGCTGTTTTTCAAGTACACATGAATTATAGAAACACTAAAAATGATTTTTGAGGCACTTTTCTATGGTAGAAATAGCAGCAATCCCCTAAAATTCTCCTAAGAAAATTGGTTACAAATAAGGAATGCAAGTCAGACGGTACGGTACAGTTACCTCCGTCGCTTAGTAATGAACATTCAGGGCGCAACTGCCGCCACTACGTCACAAGGGTTGACTCCAGCTACTAAGTATCAATCGTGACTACCTTGTAGAAACCTGGGTGTTACTACGTTCTGTCTAGTCACGTTATGTAAAGTGGTTTAAACTTATTGTAAGATTTGTTTGTTGATGAAGTACGGTACAACTGTTTTACTCATATTCAGACAAAATTAAATACGTGAGATTATTGCAGAAGTCTAAATATCGTGTGAAACGACCAGTCTGATTCCCCGAGATCTTTAGTTAATTATCCGATAAAGTTGTGGCAAATCATTATAGCTGTAGTTTCACATACTTCAACGATCCCCTGCTATTTTACAGTTACCACGTCGTTGCACCACTGAGTTACAAAATATTCCGCGGTAGTCAAAGTATCTTCCTCCACTGTTGAACATGGCTTCTCACCAAAACCTTGCTTGTGAAGTTTTGCGTACATTTCGCGAATATAGTTAAAAGTTTTCGCGTATTTTGAGTTAATGTTTATCAACCGCAAAACAAAGTTCTACTATAAATATTACGACTGGCGGCTCTAGTCATTTTCGTTTACAGGGAGTCTTGTTGTGAGCATTATTTGAATATGTATGGTATGTTTCGTTCTGTGAACATTTTCGACGCCGCCGCTGCATATTTGAAAATAAATGTTTTCTTCCAACAAATTTTCCAGATTAGTTTTGGTATAAATTGCAGGGACATTTCATGTATTTATAATGTACAAGCTATGCTGTTAAATACATTTTGGTTTCTTAGTGGTAGCCAAATTTCCGATAAAAGCTTAGGTATTTCTTGAAGACGACAGCTAAGGAGGTATTTTATCACTTTCGGCGTCATCCACTCTAAGCCTTCCAAAGCCTCCATTTGCATCATTTCCTGGTTGACAAAAGCCGGTAAGTGTAGTGCATCGATCTCATCGCTTCACTGGCCGCTCACCGCTCGTTAGTGACGTACGCAGTCTGCTCTACACGGCCATATTCAGCGGATGTATATTTAAAGATATCTCGGATAGGTGTGTATCTTTGATACTTTGGTCGTTCCATCAATATGTGGTTAAGTTGATATTTCGTCGAAATACCGTTTATGTTTACCTAAATAATTTCGGCAAAGTTATCGTTTTATATTAATTAAGGCCTTTTTATTAAATAATTTAAGGCTCACAACGTAAATTTTGAATCACACTTAATATAAGTATTAATGTTCGTTCAAAGTCTGAATTCATTTTTATGACTTCTCACAATCTATCATTAGCCGTGAATTTACCAGCATGTGGGCGTTTATTAGAAAAGTTGGTACTACTCTGATTAGTTTCCGAAGCGAGTAAATATGACTGCTATATTAAACATTTATGAATGTGGCCGGGGCTCGCCAGCGCCGCGTCAGGGATTTAGTTTCGCGTTAATCCTTAGACTATTTATAATACTTATGTAAAATTACTGGAAACTTCGCTTAAGGTTCGATGTAATCCCTGAAAGTGGTACATCAATTTGTGTTATCGTTTAGGCATTAACGTATAAGCTGTGTTTTACTAAACTTTTTAAATTTCCTCGATGAAGTTAGGTGTATCAATTACTAAGATTTTAGAGATACAGCAACCCGACTTAGTGCTTTTGTAGAGGACTATTATTTGTGAAATAATTCAAAATACTTTTGTAAAAAAACTAATGCTAGGAAAAATTTAAACGAAAAATAAATCAAATATTAACACAAGGAAGTAGGAGAACTAATTTTCGTTTACTAATTCAACCTCAGCATTTATTTTCGCTACTTAGGCGTATTTCTCACACAAAATAATGCAACACCAGTGGCATGAGGGTAATATAAATAAAAGAAAAGCTCCCCAACCATAGAGCAGTAACGCGCTCCATAGACAACGCCTGTTTGGAGCTCTCATTCAACTTTTATTCTGCGCCGGCCCTTAATTTCAGTTGTGAAATCTGTTCCTGCGTGTAATGCATGCGGGCTTCGTTTGTTATTTGTTTACCTTTCAAGTACTGTGACGTGGAGCTGTAGGGAAGGAAAATAGGTTCTACCAGAGTTATGTTGGCTGGGTTTTTCTGAGGCTAGCGTAGAGTAGGTATACGACCCCCCATGCTAAACTGGTTCAAGACATTAAGGATTTGATTACAATCTGTAATTCTAAATAATGGAAATGAGAATACTGTTTCTTTATAATATCCTTCTTTATTATTTGCATAGTTGAGTGTTTAGAATCGCATTATTTTTAAGATTAAGAACCAGTGGCAGCATCGAATAGATGAATTCAAGCTATGAATAGTTGGATTCTGAGCTATTCTGTGGCATTGAGAAGTGACTAAGTTCTAAATAGAAAAAGTAACATTATTTCTGCTCTTTCTTAAAATTTAACAGCGACAATGTCGATTATTATGTAAACGCGATTTGCAGCAGTCTTGTATAATCCAGAGCAATAGTAATTGAAAATTGCCACTGAAGAGCTGTAAAAGTGAGGAACTTCTCCCAGAGCGTAATAAAAGGATTTCGACTTTGATTTTTCTTTATAGGAAGATTTTATTGCGTTACGATTTATTCTTCGCTGCAATTTTGTATTTTGCTACTTTATGTGTTGGTTGGTGTAAGAACAATAATATTTTATATTTCATTACGGATTAAAAGTTTTATCAATATTTATTTACTTTAGTAGAAGGGTCCGATTTTCTTTCGTTTTAAATTTGTCAGCAGCCGAATTAAATAAATGTTTTGATATTTCCCGTGTAAAACTCTCTCGATCACGATCTATTTTTGTTTTACGATTTAGTAAAAGAACCTACAGTAGTAGCATTTGGTAATTCAGGGTTGTAAGGATGGGACTTGGGAGACAAGTGAAACACACGAGGTCTGAGTAGATATATTGAATAATATTGAGACTAACAACACGGATTAATAGGTATACATACACATCTACTTATAGTTTCTCTTGAGTACAAAGTTAATAAGATTTTCGTGCGCCTTCGTATCTACGACCGAACTGTAATAATCTATGCCGTCTATCAATTGTTTTGTGTTTGAAATTTCGTCTGTCATAAGTTCAAAGCAATTCTTAAGTCAAACTCCATTTTTATAGAAATATCACAATTATCTTCTCCCCGACACAACTTAGCTATTTCTGTATATAAGTCACTAACTGTCCCACAACATTCTGTGATACTATTTGATTCTTCTGCAATCCTCTTTATTTTATTTATGTTTGCTATGTAATTGTTTAATAATTACATGAGCTTCGCCTAGTTTTTTCGCTAAAGTATCTCCTTGTCTACAACATAGCTGAATTTTAGATAAATATCTCCGTATTTGTACGCTCTTCTTGTAACTTGTTCAAATATACTGCCATTAATTTATGAGTAATATGAATACATAACAATTTTGTTTTCCTTGTTTACTAAATAAACATGATAAAACTGTCCACGCGTGTCCATTTGTCCATGAGTTACTAACTTACACGATTATCACTTCAATGTAATTAGATAGGCTTTTAGACGCTTTACGCTGCTTCAAACTGTAGCCTCGTCGATCTTTAAGTCAGGATAAAGATTAGGTCGTCGTCGCCGAATGAAATAACCACCTATCTGTCCATTAGCGAGGTTCGCCTCACGAATCCATTGCAAATGGCATTTCTTGTACTGCTTCCACAAAAAGTACACCACGCCGAGGCTCAGCAACACACAGACGATTATCAAGTCTATGGGTAATATTCGACATATTGTACTCCTTTGCTGCTTCCACATGCCCCCGGTTTGAACCAGAGCGGCATTTTGGTTCGGGAACACAGTCTCTTTCTCCACGCTGGAACGACACATTTTCGCATCACTAGTTTTTTGAAATTACAGGTATCGTAGGATAGTTTATTTTTGCACTGATATAGTTCATTCTATTTTCAATGTTATTAAATCAAGTTGAGTATTTGAAGCCGCAACACTAGATAGATATCCGGTGACGGTATCGCCACGGCCCCAAATATGGCAAAGTCGCCATGTAAGGATGGGGCTTGGGAGACAAGTAAAGCACACGAGATCTGAGTAGATTGTGAATATATTGAGGTTAACTACACGGATTAATAAAAAAAAAAGATTTTTTATTACCTTTTGTTGTACAAAAACACTTATCTAAACACCGTGCAGCGTTACAACTAAGGAGTGGTATACATACACATCTATAGTTACTAGGTACATCTCAGGGTTAACATTATGTAAATCATAATCCTAGTTATTATTAATTTGTGCTAAGAAAGATAATGGTTCTCAACGTTTAGTAAATTTTTCGTCGCATACACATCGCTTATCTCAAGATGTTTGTATTCATAATAATAATAATTATGAGACAACATCCACACTAGGTCTTCAGGTCCCGAACTAGGCAGAACCTGTACTACGGTAACCTGATGACTGATATACATTATACACACCCAGACACGGGTCAAACAGACATGTTCACGCACACAAATGTTTGACTTGTCCGGGGATCGAACCCGGGACACAGCCAAAAATTATCTCAATATTGTTCTCCGACGAGCCTTAGTTAAAATTATTTTACTTTTTCTTATCTCGCCACTTCCGTGGGAGCGTCGCGGTCGTCACGTAATCTAGAAACATTGTTCAACCAACAAAAGATGATTTTCCATTAAAATTAGCTCGTTCAAACTAATCTTTTTTTATGAAAGACGGTTTATTTTCATTACGACGCTATGTCTAAAATACATTGAAAGTGTTCTCAGTCGTTATCCCGGTAGGTAATGGTCGGTGTACCCGAGGGATTCCGACGTAAAATTGTGCGAGCAAAGGGTATCGAAGGGTAAACCGTCCGTGCCTCACTATTTACCTGTGAGGCGAAGAATTTCATTCACACCTGTACACAATGTTCGGGTGGTCACAGTAAGGGTAGGCACACATTGAAGAGTTTCACGTGTGTGTTAAGTCCGCAGGCCGAGCGAGGTAATGATACATTGCAAGACAATGACGTTGAGCGCTACACATACATTTGCATAAAGCAAAACATACGTCCAAGTGTACACAATGATCGCCTTACGTATGCGTGCATGACGTCATTGTGAAAAGGTGGACCTGTGCATGTGTGTGTGGGTTGATTGCGATGAAGTGGACGCTCTGTTCTCGGGAGCAGATTAAGGTTTGTTAAAAATAATATCTTGCGGTATGAGTCCCTCCATTTCACGTCGGAGTCTTTTGTCCGGTGCCAAATTGTGCGGATTCGAAACGTATTGTTATTTTTTTTTCTTACATTTTAATGATTCCTGCTTTCAAGTTGAATATCTTTTTTAAGTAAAAAAAATACTAATGTTAATGACGATGTGATATTTTATACTTTATTTTGCAGTTTCTCTGTAAGGCTTCAAATAGAATATTATATAAAAATAAAATACCTAGATCCGAATTTAATCATCCTATTTACATAGGCTTTGCCCAGTTTTATTTCGATTCGAATGAGAGCGTTTATTTTGCAATTATTTTTTTGTTGAACTTAAACTGGCAAAATGCGGGCGTACATACTAAGTTGCCTCTTCGGGGAATCACAGGCGTGGTGCTATGATGATGATGAATAAACAATTTCATTTTTCATCTTTTGCTTCACCTTATTCAAACTACGTTTACGTACGGGTTCAACTTCCATTTTAGCAGACGTGGTAAGGAATCAGTATAATACGGGTATCTGTCGCCTCTGGAACCAATTACTACGCAATGCCGGATTTTTGGGATTTTGACTACTCGTTATCCCGTCATCTCGTGTCACGCGTTTCCCTAAAGACAATCGAGATAGACGTACGTTTAGGTGGTAGTCTCGCTGTCAATAGAACGTTCTCCACGACACATACTGAACGATCGATCTCCGTGATTGTTATTTATCCACGAGCCCTCCAATACAACAACACTTTCAGCTACTTATATAGCAATCAGGCGTACAAACTTGGCTCAACTCGACGTATTATCATAACATTCAAGAACCTTGAAGGCCTTTTATAATCCGTGGATTAACGTCGACGCCCTGACGTCATAAGCCGGGTCTACACTCGATAAACTCCGGCTAATATTAATAATGTTGGCTTTACATAGAATTGTTTCGTGCGCGTTTGTCGAGCAAACAATCGGCCCTTTGGGTTCGCTCGTAAAGCCGGCCTCCTCAGTGTGCCCCACTATATTATGTGTATCGAAACTGGTAAGGGTTGGCGCAACTGAAAAGCGTAACGAATAGAATTTACTTTTTTATACTTACATAAATTAAAACTTTTCATAATATTTCACACTGGTATTAAATGAGAACACAATTTGATATGTAAAAGGAACAAATCTCTTAAAATACTAAATATTTCAAACTAAATCCCGTTTGTGTTTTATACTTTCTGCTTGCTCCCATATAAAGCGGTTACTAATTAATCTGCGACTCTCAATACCTAGTTTTCACATGATATGCGTCCCTCCCCCGAACGTCGTTACCGCGTTGCTTTGCGTTGTTGAGCGGTTTGATTCCCTTACATTCCGTCCATGAAAGACATAAACCAACACAACATGTCCACAATCAAACAGATAATCTCACACCACCCATAATCAATCAATGCTTCCCCATCAAACTGCGTCCTACATCAAACACGCTTTGCCCAAGTTCCGTCAAATATTTGCCAGCGCTCTGCGGGCTAGTTGGGATGATTGGCTGCGCCTTGCCCACTCCTTGCCTGGGCCTTCCCCCCGCCGCCCTCGTTACACCGATTGATACCCTTGATGAGTTTGTGCGGGCATAGTCGTCACGGCGCATTAACAACTTTTGGGCCGATTCAAATGTAGGACCCTTGTTTGACTTTACATGTTTAGCGTTAAATATGTATTATTTATTTTATAGTTCTGTTCGAGTGGATGTTTTGTTTACGACTTTATTGTGTGCCTGGAGTAGAGGGTTTTATGTTTTGTAGGTATTTTAAAGTGATATTAATGTTTGTAACTTTTTATTTGTATAGTATACCTCGTAAAACCTTATTTGGCTTTCTAATGACTGGAATATAATATCATAGCCACAAATAAGTAGTACAACATCATGACGAAACCATGTCACGCTCTTAGCGTAAAAGATTCGTTATTTTTTGTTTTGATAAAACATGCAAAAACATCCAGAACGACGCAAACGTCTTGCACGTCCAAATATGATTCGTACAAAAATCTTGAATTTCTCACGACATGCAAACATTCCCGCACGTACCCGCTTGATGGAACATTGATTAGTATTCATTATTCACGTATTGTAATGAAAGCGCACACACGCACACAGACATATATACATGCTGACGCGACCATCTCAACTCAGGAGATTATGTGCTGATAGACGATGACTTACGTCTCACGAGGATTATTACACTTTCGCAGAACTATGGAATGTACAGAACGTACAGTATGTACCTGTGTTTAACAAAATAGATGTTTCATTCATTTATACGTTGCTATCGGCGCGTGGTCAGAATCGCTACTAACGCCGCCATCTTGTATTTGTATTTTCAATACATTTCACAAAACAATAGCACAAATGTTTACCAACAGCGCCACCCTGTCAACGTCATTCGAGCGCCAAAAGATCCTTGTAGCGGTGTAGCTGTGTGAGCTGTGTCCCTACTCCCTGTAGCGCGACGTGTCACGTTATACGGCCGGTCACTGTACGATATTGAGGAGCGTGATATCTGTAGCGCGACGTGTCACGTTATACGGCCGGTCACTGTACGATATTGAGGAGTGTGATATCTGTAGCGCGACGTGTCACGTTATACGGCCGGTCACTGTACGATATTGAGGAGTGTGATATCTGTAGCGCGACGTGTCACGTTATACGGCCGGTCACTGTACGATATTGAGGAGTGTGATATCTGTAGCGCGACGTGTCACGTTATACGGCCGGTCACTGTACGATATTGAGGAGCGTGATATCTGTAGCGCGACGTGTCACGTTATACGGCCGGTCACTGTACGATATTGAGGAGTGTGATATCTGTAGCGCGACGTGTCACGTTATACGGCCGGTCACTGTACGATATTGAGGAGTGTGATATCTGTAGCGCGACGTGTCACGTTATACGGCCGGTCACTGTACGATATTGAGGAGTGTGATATCTGTAGCGCGACGTGTCACGTTATACGGCCGGTCACTGTACGAAATTTGAGGAGTGTGATATCTGTAGCGCGACGTGTCACGTTATACGGCCGGTCACTGTACGATATTGAGGAGTGTGATATCTGTAGCGCGACGTGTCACGTTATACGGCCGGTCACTGTACGATATTGAGGAGTGTGATATTGTTCTTTAAAGCACACACAATTAAAATGCTGTAAAATGACCAATTTTAAGTATTCATTGAGGTGATAATTATTGACCAAGCCCTGGACGCTGAAAATGCGCAAAATTTTCATTTGTATAATTTTTAAGACTATTTAATTTCTACCCAGCAATTGGAAATGCAGCTGAATAATTCTGTTGTAGAGCCATTTATCGAAGTTTCTAGAGCCCCTTCAGAACTAAAGGACGGTCCTAATACCGGCCATCTAATCCCATAATTCCGTTGTAACCCAAACTTCGCACAGTCGTACCCCACGGTATTCAATATTCCGTCGTGAATAATTCATGTATTACCGACATACGATTAGGATGTACATCAGATTTTATTCCCCTTTCTGAAGCGAATTACACTTGCAAATATTAGGATCACAGTTTAGGTATGTATGGGATAGGGCACTACTATTGTTAAGGGCTCCTGACAAATTGCTGATAGAATTAATGGATTGAAGCCGTGTAGTATTTATATTTATACTTCCTTTAGAAGTGAATAAGATTTTGTTTGATTTTGTTTTAAGCCAAAAGATCTTTTACGAACTGACCGAAATAATGTTGATAGTCATCAAACCGATTCCACAAAAATAGACAAAATAGAGAACAATACAAAATGATAAAAACAAAAAAAAAATACATGCGTAGTGGCAACTCAGCAGAGCACACATTCCTTAGAAAATAACAAATTACTACGAATAAGCGTAGTCGGCTACCGAGTAGCAAATCGCGTACGCGGCTACGACGTAGCAATTCGCGTAGCGCGTAGACAGCAACTTTTGAAAACAGAATTAAAATTCAGTACGACTGTATCAGCAATACACAGATCACGTTATGTGACGTCACAATTTTTCACTGATGTTCAGAACAGGATGTACTAAACGATTTGATCTGCATTCATTATAATACAGGTGAATGTTGTATGTAAATGATTTGCAAAGCTCACAGCTTGAGGTCGCTAGTCAGCATGTTTATGAAAGCCTTCGAAGCGTTAGTGACAGTAACCGAGAGTTACTTCGACGCGCGCTAATTGGGGAATAACCAATGTTAAGTAGGAGTACGGCGCTTTACGTTAGTACCGGGGGAAATCATCTATAATGTTCTAATTCTTGAGTCTTTCCGAGACTTTTCTTTTAAGATGCATTTATTTGTTTTTGGAAAAGTTCTAAAAGGGCTTAGGAATTTTCTAGCTGCCTTGAGTCGACATCATGTGTTCAAAGTCATCTATCTAATATAAAAGGGAACAATCCGTCTTTGTACTACAATCAGTCTATCAATTTGATAATAATTAATATACGTACGCTTTCCCATATTAACACGTTGCTAAATGTAGCTCGCGCAGTGTGTAGTCTTCCAAATATCGAAAAAAGTAAACAGCGATGCGCTACGGGTTGCCTATCACGGTCGAGTAACTTCGATTCTACGATACGGAATTATATTTTGAGGCAATTCGTCCGATAAATTATTAATATTTAGGGCACAAAAAAGATATAAATGAGCCATGTGTGGTCTGAAAACAGATGATAGCGGTGGACCTCACATTAAATTCATGAAAATTCTTACATTGCCGGCGTTATACATATTAGAAACCAGTATTTTCGTCAAAACAAATATAAACCTTTTTGAAAAAATATCAACAGTACGAGATGTTCCAATTCGTAGTCAATACAAAAATTCCTTAGGTAATACTAAATTTAAAACAGCATTAATAAAAAAGAGTGTTCTGGGTATGTCCCCACGTATTTACAATAAAATTCCCGACGCCATAAAAAATTAAATTTAACACATTTCAAGTTAAAAATGAAATTACTACTTGTTGATAAATATAATTATACTATGGAAGAATACTTAGATGACCAATTGATTTAAAATGACTTTACTATATTGTTAATAAATTTCTTTTTCATTACCTACCGATCTATAAGAGTGACTTAAAATAATTGACATTAATCGTAGCTATTTTTTAATTTACATTTTTATCGAAATAAGTTTTAATTAATTTGTACAAATTTAAATTTGAACACCATATTTGTACGCCCCATGGCATAACATAGCGCTCTATCTCATCTAAGCTAAGATCTATCTAAACTAATATTATAAAGCTGAAGAGTTTGTTTGTTTGTTTGGTTGAACTCGCTAATCTCAGGAACTACTGGTTGGAATTGAAAAATTATTTTGGTGTTGGATAGTCCATTTGTAGGGAAAGGCTGTAGGCTATAGAACATCACGCTACGACCAATAGGAGCGGACCATGAATGAAAATTTTTACACCATGAATGACCATGAATGAACATTATTCTTTTTGAGAGCTTCTGTTGCGTGCGCTGCGTAAACGGTTAAAGTTAAGCAAAAATCGTGTATGATGCAATTGTTTCTCTTTGAAAGTACAAAAAAAAATCTGCGACGGCATTTATGTCTATCTTATAAGGTTAACGCTTTTTTGTTCTAAATGGCTCCCGAGCGAGGCTGGGGCGAGTCGCTAGGTCGCTACGCTATATTATTTGCATAATAAGTAAGTATCTTATGAAAAATAAAAATGCTACTTACAGTAATTTTCCCACGCGGACGAAGTCGCAGGAAAAAGCTAGTATTTTATAAACACCTATGTTAACAAATAAATAAATGATTATGATAATGCGTCAGTACTCACGTGCTAGCGTCACTGACGTAGGCATGTGTACATAGGTAGGTACTCAGATCACATAATTATATGATCTGAGGGTAGGTAGGTAGGGACACGTTGCATCATTAGCAGCCTGCAAGTTAATGACGAGCATCGATGCGCAGACCAGTTTGGTCCCTATAATCAGTATTTATATAAAGAGTAACTATATGGAGCTGCTGAGACAGTGAATATAAAACATAACTGCACTGGGTCCCTAGCAGTGAGTGATGGTGATATAAATCTCACTCCTAAAGAGATTTGATTGAATTGAAAAAATGAGATTGAAAACGGGCTGTGGCGTAACTTGGAAGAAGCCATGAACTACGTTACGTTGAGCTCCTAAAGTTCTTGCACTGACTGAACAGGTCCACTCAAACCTGTGTGGTTCTTTCCTCACAATACAATTTCAGACACTAATCTACATGGTCAGGGCATGATCTGGCCAAGATTATGTCTGGACTTTAAAAGAGACTTTGACCCCTGAGTTTGTTTCGCCCTTTTTTCTCAGGGTTAGTCAGATAGGAAATGTCGACTCCATCTAGCTTATTATTTTTTATATTACGCATTTAGAAGTGATTCGAAAATGTCCTATGTACTAACGCAAGTGTCTCTTCGAGCAATATTCCTTTAGAGACAATGTCTTTCATGCAAGTGTCCCAGATCCCTAATATTACTAAAACAAAATTCACTATAACCTCTAACACAGATCCTGGTACTTAACTACGTAGGTAATACTGACAACGTAATGAAAACCGCATACATCTCGTCACACGAACATTGCGTGGTACATCAAAAGTCGCATCGTCATCGTTACTTCGCGCCACCTTCAGTGAGGAAACATGTAGATATGTCAGAATAAGTCAAGTAGCTTCAGGATACAAACACAACAATGAGAAAGTTAATATCTATTTTAGTTCTTAGTTGCCACATCAAACGGTATATTCAACTTGTTTTGAGTTACGAATAATGTATATTTTTTTAGTTTTTAATGTGCTAACAACTTGTTTATTAACTTTTTGTAAATTAAATGTTTTCTTGTAAGGAGTACCTTGAGATGATTGAACTTTCTTCTCAACTGTTTAAGAACATGAAACGTATAATTTAAATGGCTTTTCTCGTTCTTCATTGATAAATCATTAGCTATCAGTTTTATAAAGAACTGCCTACGTACCAGCGATTGTGCAATTAAGAGAAGCGATTCACTCTTCCCTATACCACATCCACCTCCAATTCTCGCTCCGTGCACGCGACATTATTCGGCCGCCATGCAATATTCATGCGCGATGAGTCACGTAAACACAGTCATGATTATTTTATCGTGACCTTACACTCTTATTGGGGAGATACGACTCTTGCGCCGGGACTGATGTGGACTTGGTAATATGGCTGTCAGGTTGACCTGGATATATTTGAGTGGATCTAGAGTGGCTGTAGTCAGTTGTTTGTTTATTGATTTCAATATTGTTTGTTGAATAAAAAGAAAATTAGGTAGCAACCACAGCCTAAAAAGTTTTTAAGGTATTTTCCTCGGCCACGTGAGAGGCAAAGATCACTAATGGAATTGGCTTTGCAATCTAGACAACCACCTGCAACGCTGCTGTAAAAATAAGAATAATATACTTTACTTTACAATATTATTACTTAGGGCTAGGTGACCTCTGTATAATTTATCTGTGATTGATCAATGAAATAATTATGTGTGATTGTGTCTGTGTGTGACAAGTACGGTTCGTATCACTAAATAATTATCTATCCTTGATTGAATTGACTTTTAATGACGTAGCATTATATAGTTTAAATAAAGGGTGTTTATTTTCACGTAATATGTAATCAATTTACACTTCGGCAACAACTGAGTGACTAGACATATTTATTAGAAAGTTTTAAATTATTACTTATCGGTTATGTAAAATCAATTTCTAAACAAAATTCAACATCATTAGAGTACGATTTTATCAACATCGAACAGAAATAGCCATGCAATCTTAACAATTGAAGCAAATTGGGAATTGAAAATATTGTCCATTTCTTTTGGGAACTGAATTTGTATAAAAAACGGTTGGATTGGGTGAGGTATCCGAATGACCTCTGCAAAGTAAATTATTTACAAAGGCAGATTTTCTGTACATAATCAATATTGGAGAATATTATATTCGTAATTGTGACTTGACATGGTAAGCGAGTGATTAAAGTAACTATAACATGATTTTGTAGGTAATTTTAAAGGCCGATTGGCGCCCTTACTGATTATTATTTTTATTAATTACAACGTTTATAGACCAGTAACAGTAATGAATTAATTAATAACTGCGTACAGCGTTAATACGAATTATAGGTGCTGTCAATGTAATTTTTTTACTACTGATGTACGGTTGATTCTACAATCAACGTTGCGACAGTACAAAACTGTCTATATTGGTTAGAAGAGTATCTCGGGATACGACAGCAGCTATTTCGTCAGTCGCGTGCAAGAGCAGATAGTTTGAAACAAGATTGTGTAATTCTACAACCGCTATCTTGGCTAGCTACAAAACCAAAACAACTTTTTCACCACAAATTATATGTATTAGCGCTCAAAATGTAAGAGCTACAATAAATCTGGTGCCAGATCTATAGCCCAGCAAGTAAAACGTACACTATCGTTTTAAACGCGACGGTTATAAATGGCGCGAGCCACAGTCCGACCCGACTTCCATTCAAACGTTATTTTTCTTACATTCACCGACATTTTTTATCCAAACCAAAAATTGTGGCTCATTTATCTTATTCACAAACCCGCGGATTCTATTAAAAAGATTTTCTTATTCAAAAACGCCAAGGAATTGAATCGGAATGGAAAGGAACAGTATCTGGGTGATTAATTACGAGGACAGTCACAAAAGTGAGTGTTTTGTTTCAAGTTATCATTAATTGTATTCAAAGAGATTATTCAATGAAAAGTTTGGACACTATGAATGAGACCGTGTTCGAAGGGCGCTAAGAAAACCGTTTTGAATTTTAATAATTTAAGTTTTGAAAAGAGTCGTTGGTTTAATTACAGGGGTTCAGGGACTGGTCTTCATTATTATAAAACAGTTTCATAAGTAAATTGTAAAGGTCATAGAATAGAATATAGAATAGAATATATTTTTATTGTAAAACATGAGTATACATCAAGGAATATGTGCAAGGTCTTAAAATAACAGGTAGATCTGCATGTTTTGCCATTTATGGCGTACAAAACAAAATATTTATGGTTTGGAGAAAAAACCATAAAAAAATAAAATAAAAAGTTGAGTCTACACAGCAAATTATTAAATAAAAAGCAATGACATAATGTTAACTTAATGCTAATAATTAAAAAAAAAATATGTATTGTTTTGACAGATTTGGGCGTCAAATTGTGAAAGTGTCGTAAATATAGGTTTCTATTTAATTAATTGCGGTCATTTAAAAATTCCGATATGGTATAATAGCATTTGGCTATGAGATATTTTTTAAAATGTATTTTAAACAGAGCAGTAGGCATTTGTCGAATAGGTTTTGGGATTTTATTATAAATGATTGGCGCTAAACAAAAAATATTTTTACGCATCAATGCCGTGGTTGATCTTGGTACGCATAATTTATTATTATCCCGTCTATTACGAATAGAAACGTCTGATAGTTTCTTAAATAGGTGAGGATTGGTTTGAATAAAATTAGCTATTTCATAAATAAATAAGGAAGGCAGACTTAAAATGTTATATTTAATAAAATACTGTTTGCAACTATCAGTTATTTTCAAACCAAACATAGCCCTAATACACCTTTTTTGTGACTTAAAAATTATTTCTTTATTAGTAGAGTTTCCCCAAAATATAACTCCAAACCTCAAAATGGAGCCGACAATACCATGGTAGGCAGTTATAAGCGCATTGGTATTTATAATAGGTTTTAGTTTATAAAGGGCATATGCAGACGAACATACTTTTTTATTTAATTCTTCTGTGTGTGCTTTCCAGTTCAGACATTTGTCAATGGTTACACCCAAAAATTTAGCTGTGTCTACCTTTTTTATAACATTTAGTTTGTGTTGAACATTAATATTTGGTGCTGCTAAACGTTGACTGAAGAACATAATTTTTGTTTTTTCAAGATTCATTTTTAAATTATTGTTATTTAACCAGTTAATTATTGAATTTATTGTATTATTAATTTCTTCTTCATACCTATCTTTATTTATAGAATTAATAGTGACTGTGCTGTCATCTGCAAAAAGTGATATTTTATAATTAGTTAATAATGGCAAGTCATTTATATAGATTATGAATAACAAAGGACCCAATACGCTCCCTTGCGGGACTCCATATTTAACTATGCGTTTTTTTGATGCATATGTTTCTTCTTTTTTTGTATTAATATTTATTTTAGAAATTTCTGTATATTGTTTACGATTTTTCAGATAAGATTCTATGAGATCTAGTACATTGCCTCTAATGCCGTAAGCTTCCAGTTTACGGAGGAGAATGTCATGATTAACATAATCGAAAGCCTGTGTCATATCACAGTAGATGGAACATACCGGCGTCCTTTTATCCACATTGCCCATGACGTTACTTATGAAATCAAAAATAGCCATGTTTATTGTTTTATTCTTGCGAAAACCTTTCTGGTCTTCTGTAAGAATGTTGAATTTTTCCAAATAGTTATAAATTTGACTATAAATGTATTTTTCAAAAACTTTCGAAATTATAGGAATAAGTGCAATAGGTCTGTAACAGTTCATACTATGCTTGTTGCCTTTTTTTTTGAAGATGGGTTTAACGATACTAGTTTTTAGACTTTCCGGGTATGATCCAGTGCTTATACACATATTAATGATATAGCTTAGGTGGTCACAGATATCATAAGCGATATACTTTAGGATTCTAGTAGAGATGCCATCGTATCCAACACTTGTAGTATTTTTAAGCGATCTTATAATTTGAAGTATGTCATATGGAGTACTTGGTGCCATAAACATAGATTGATTCGATTTAGAAATATTTACGGTTACGTCCTTACCAGCGCCTAGTATTGGTTCTATCTTATCTATAAAGAAATTGTTAAAAGCATTCACAATGTCACGTGGCTTGGTTATAGTTTTATGATTTGTTTCTATGGAAGTGATACTATCCTTTGGTAAATTGAGTTTAGACCTATTTATAATCGCCCATGTGGCTTTGGATTTGTTAGTAGATGATTTTATTTTATAATTGTTTTGTGCTTGTTGCGTTAAATTGATTATATTTTTATATATTTTAGAGTATTTTTTTAATTTACTTTTATTCACTTCATTACGATTTAGCCTATAGTTCCACATAAGCTCTCTCTTTTTTTTGCTACAGATTTTTATGCTCCGCGATACCCACTGAGGTTTTACTTTGGTTCTTATTGTAATGTTTTGGAAAGGAAAACATAAATTATAGAGCATCATGAAAGGTTCCAAAAATACATTGTATGCTGTGCTAGGATTATTTGTATTACAAGTGTAGATTTCAGAAAAAGACAAAGTTTTTATATATTTTTTGAATTTTTGTATATTTTCTTTATTATAGTCTCGTCTATTTGTTCGCCAATAGTTTATTAAAATTTTTGTATTAACCGGTAGTTTTAGTACTTGCGCTGTGTGGTCTGACAGGCCGAAGTCAATCACATCAGATTTACACTTCTTCCCCACATTATGGGCAAAGTTGTCTATACAAGTGCCGCTCGCGAGTCGAGTTGGCTGATTTATTTCTAGCTTTAAATTATAACTTAAGAGCAAACATTCTAGATTTATCAAAGTATTATTACGCCTAAGACAGTCAATATTATAGTCACCTGCAATTACGACATTTCTTTTTAAATTTTTGTTACAAATAGTACATAACACTTTCTCTAATTGCTCAAAAAATACAGATAAGTTATTGGACTTTGGTACTCTATACACACAAACAATAATCGTATTATACATTGTTAGATCAATAGCGCAACATTCGAATATTGCATTTATAGAGAGTTTCGATATATCTTGAAACTCCCTAAACTGATGACCTTTCTTTGCAAGGATACATGTCCCACCTCTCTTACTGTCCTTTCTGGAGTAGCATGCCGCCAAAGTGTAATTAGGAATATACAATAATTGTTCATGCCCAGCCATCATGAAGTGTTCAGATAAACAGATTATGTCGATTTTGGTTTTTTTCTCCGACATCTCTTCAAGACATACAGTAAGCTCACTGCTCTTATTCAGTAAACCCGCAATGTTTTGATGTATCACGTTAAGGTGCTTATAATCGAAAAAACTGCACTGTCGCATGTTGCTCATCCATATTATTAATTTTCTCGCCTTCTGTATTTGCGAAGGTATTTTCAAGTATGAAGTTCATAAGTGCGGCGATATCTTGGAAAATTATTTGCATGCCGTAATTATTTACTGATCCTGTATTTTGTCTGTACATTTTGTAGTCCCACGTAAGGTTATTCGAGTCAATGAAGTAGGCATGTTCGTGTGCTAAAATGTCTTGGTATAGCAGATTATTAAAATTTTCTACTCTCATGTTATACAAAGTAGCATTACTAATACAATGACTATAGGTTGGCATGCAGAGAACAACATTTGTGTGTTGAATTTTTTCTAGTACTTTTCTTATGTGGAGAATGATACTAGAATACTCCTTAGTAGATTTGAAGTCTGTTTCACCAATTAAAATAATACAGAAGTCATTTAAAGTGAATTTCTTTAGCTTTGGTTCCAAGTCGCGAAACATATTATTTATTCCTGAGTATGGTGTTAGGTAATGACATAATTCACAATTTTCAAACTTATTTTCTGCAATTGTACGTATTTTATTATATTTATTTTCACTTATAATACAGATTTTACTAACTTTTTTCTCCGGGTCTTCATTATGGCTTTTTGTATGAATGATTGCTGGTGATACTGCAGATTCTTCCTTAGATGATCCCTTATTATCCATTGCAATTGTTTGAGTGCCCTTACTATTTTTCTTCTTGTCAGACATCTTTACTTGCTCCGTTTGTGTGATTTTGCTAAGTAGAGCTGTCCTTTTTTTTGGAGTAGAAGATTTTTGTCTGGTATTCTTCTTAGTAGGAGTGTTGGTGATTTTTTTTTGAAGTTCATTTTTCTTTTCCGACTCCTGGTTTGACTGTTTAAGATTACTATTTTCCAAAGTAAGTATCTCAATTTCTTCTTCTGCACTACTTAATTGAAGAGTTAGTTTCTCAACTTGTTCCTTTAGTTTAGCTATTAATTCGTGGTCGTATGTGTCATCGTTGCACCTCTCGGGGAGACTGGTAGCGGTGTCATCCAGTGTCTCGTTTACAATTTGACTGGCATTACTTTGTGAGTCTGACATTGAACGAGTACGAGTGCCTCGAACACGTAACGTAATGTTCTCCAGAAAGTTCATGATACACGACTCAAATTATTTAATTTCCAGTTTATTTTCTGCTATTCAATAATGTTGTCTTCATAGATTGTGTTCAACACTAAAATTGTATACCACTGATATGAAAACACAAAAAGTGATAAGTGCTTGCAGGATTCGAACTCGAGACACGTTGCATCTGAGTCGGTACTCGTAGTAATTAACTGTTTGAGCAGATACTTTTATTCCGAAATAAAGATATGCGTTCAAGAGTTCGTTATTCTATAATGTGGGTGGATGTAATTTTATAGCGTGCGGCAGAGCGTAATATGTATATGGCAACACAGAGTGGTGGCGGCCGCCCGTGAGAGGGCGCCCGGGGACTTGTGCCAGAAAGATCTGACAGACAGCTCGGTAGTTGTCAGTAGAGTCCAACGAGCTACCCGCGAATGAGTGCGTGCGCGCGAGTTAAGTTTCTTTTGTATAACTTTGTGAGTTTGTGTAATTGGGAATTAAAACTGCCAGTTCATAGCACCTTGCGTTTTCCTACACCCGTTCCCCGGCTATAAGTGGCTGCCCAACGTGTAAATAAAACAAAATGCCGAGGCTTCGATCGGAAGATGTCGCAGAAGACGCCGGTGCCGAGGGTGCCGCCAATATAACAATGTCACAAGAAACTCTCGCGAGTTTTATCGCATCGATTCAGCAAACCCAAAGTGAATTTTGTCAACAACTCATACGAGAAGTACGATCATCAACACCTCACGTTAACGCGTCTGAGGCCCAGCAGGGATCGGGCTTTGCATTTGGCGCGAACGGAAATTTCGCAAAATGCTCGACGCGTTATGGTGGACGTGCCGACGAATCGTTGGAAAACTTCATAGACGCAATTGTTACCTACAAGGATTGCGTGAGTATTTCCGATGAAAATGCTCTCCGTGGTTTCTCAATGTTGTTGGAAGGGCCCGCTGCAGTGTGGTGGCAAGGTGTAGAAAGGTCGACGAGCACATGGTCGGAGGCTCTTACTAGACTTAAAGGGGCTTTTGGCGAGCATGACCCACCACACCGACTCTACAGGAAGTTGTTCAGTTTAAGTCAAGAAGACGAACACACCGACTTGTTTATCGCTAAGGTACGTGCTCTGTTAGCTAAATTCCCAGAAGACGACCTCTCGGAAAAAGTCCAGTTAGACATGGCATACAGTTTGCTTAGCCCGCGTATAAGAAAACGCGTAACCAGAGAATGCGTAAATAGTTTCGACGTGCTACTTCATAAGTGTCGCCTTGTAGAAGATTCTCTAAAGAAAACAAGAAAAGAGCAGGCGGTTTTATCTAAGTCGCACGCGCAATCAAATAAGCGCGCCGCATCTTCGTCACAGCGGGAAGTACCTACAGTTGCCGACGCGCCTAGTACCAGCCGCGCCGACCGTAACGTCGAGCCCGCCGAGCCCGCCGCCGCAGCTAAGGAAGAAAGCGTTCTGCGCGTACTGCAAGCGACCCGGTCACCGCAAGGAAGTGTGCGAAAAGCTTAAGCGTAGTGATAAGTGCGATAACAATGACAATAGTAAAGTAAAGTCGGAAAGTGAAATAAAGTGTTACGGTTGTGGTGCCGCGAACGTAATCAAGTCTAAGTGCAAAAACTGTTCGCCGGGTGGTCAGCCGTCGGCGTTTTATTCCATCAACTTCGCGAAACATGATGGATCCGTAAACAATAACGAGAAGGCCGCTTCGCTGCGAAATTCGAGCGCGGCAGGCTTCGCGCGCTCGCGCAAGCTTCGTCGCAGCCCAGCCGGCTTGGTACCCGCTGCCGCCCCGCCCCCGCCGCCACCCCCGCCGCCGTCGGTAAGCCCGACAAAGCAAATTATGTCGACTCCAGGTAACCCTACGCGCGTCGTAGAGGATCTTAGTAACTCTTTTGTTTATGAAAATAATGTTGATACTGTAAATAATTGTCTCGAGGACTCAGATATCAATAATTGTTTAGTTTTAAAATTGAACGATCATGCTCGTAATGAAAACATCTGCGTGCCTTGTTCTAAGGATAAATGTTTTAATTATGATAATGTTGTTAATGTAAATACGTCTGTGTCTAGTTGTTATGATTGTAATAAGTCTTGTAATAGTTGTGAGTATTCTGAAAATACAAACGATAGTGCATCCTTTCGTCGCCCTGTGTTAGACATAAGCGTCTTAGGCTATTGTGGTACGGCTTTAGTAGACTCTGCAGCAAAAAGCTGTATTGCCGGTCACACGCTCTACGCTCTCCTACGCAGTTTAGGACATCAGTTAGTGCCGTCAACGCAAGTTGTTAGGTTGGCGGATGGTGTTAGTAGGGAAATAAATGTACTAACCACGGAGGTACAGGTGACACTTAAACACAAGACTAAAGTCATCAAGTTTTTAATTTTTCCTGAAGCGGACAGTAATGAAAGCTTGTTAGGCATAGATTTTCTTACGATATTCAATCTTGTTTTCAATTTCGGTGAGAACAGCTGGCACTTTGCTGAAAATAGTGATCAAAAGTATGATACTCAGTTTGAGAGGATGTTACCGTCACCTGTATCTTCGTGTGCCGCTGTAGAGGTGCTGCGGGATGACGAGGCGACTTCGCTTAATGATAGTCAGCGTGAGGTACTTGCGCAGCTCATCGTAGAGCATCAAGATATCTTTAAGCCAGGGGGAGAACCGACCCCTTTCGCCGAACATATTATCGATACTGGCGATCACCTCCCTATTGCTGTTCCACCGTATAGGTTGACGCCTGCTAAGAAAGAAGTAATGCGGGTAGAGTTAGATAAGATGTTGGCAGACGATATTATTGAGGAGTGCGAGTCCGCGTGGGGTTCTCCAGCGCTTCTCATTCCTAAGAAAAACGGACAGGTGCGTTTTTGTGTCGACTATAGAAAGCTCAATGCGGTAACTAAGACCGACGTCTATCCGATGCCATTGATAGACGAGCTTGTCCAGTCAACAAAAAAACATTCTTTTATGAGTACCGTTGATATGCGTAGTGGGTTTTGGCAAGTTAGCTTACGCGAGCAGGACAGAGATAAAACAGCGTTTTTGACACCCTTTGGCTCTTTTCGCTTTAAGCGTATGCCGTTTGGTTTGAAGAACGCCCCTTCAACCTTCCAGCGTCTAATAGATAGGCTGCGTACGGGCGCCTCGCTGAAGGACGTAACCCTTCTTGCTTACCAAGACGATTTGTTAGTTATCTCCGAAGGCAGTTTTGAAAAGCATATTTCCGATTTGCGTAAGGTTTTCGAAAGATTACGTCTATTTAAGCTACGCGCGAACAGAGACAAGTGCGTGTTCGCACGAGACAAGGTTAGGTATTTGGGTCATGTCATCACCCAAGATGGTGTGTCACCGGATGATGACAAGGTACGTGCAGTTTTAGATATGAGGGCACCGTCGTCGTTACGCCATTTAAGAACATTTTTACAAACGTGTTCGTGGTTTAGAAAATTTATTCCAAACTTTTCAGCTGTAGCTGAGCCCTTGACACGCCTGCTTAAAAAGAATCAGCCCTGGTTTTGGGGTGCAAGCCAGGCTAGTGCGTTCGAGGAGCTTAAAAAGCGCTTATCGTCGGCACCGATTCTCATCCAAGCCGATTATAGTAAGCCTTTTGTGTTAAGGACGGACGCTAGCAACTACGCTCTTGGAGCTGTATTGTTACAAGGTGAGGGTAAGGATGAACGCCCTATAGAGTATGCTAGCCGTCTTCTTATTCCAGCAGAAAGGAATTACAGCACCACAGAGCGTGAGGCTCTTGCCGTTGTTTGGGTTGTCGATCGATTCAGAGGCTACATCGAAGGTCACGAGGTCATCATAGGTAGCGATCATCAGCCATTAAAGTGGCTTCTTACCTTAAAGTCACCATCGGGTAGGCTTGTTCGATGGGCGTTAAAGCTTCAATGTTTTAACATTCAGTTTCAGTATACACCTGGAAAGGCTAATGTCATTGCCGATACGCTCAGTCGACCAACCTGCAAAGAAGAAACAAAGGATCGGTGCGGAGTTTGCTCTGTTGTTGTTGACTTACCTGCTAGGAGTGCTTCCGACCTTCGGCGCGCACAGCTGGATGACCTGGAACTAAAAAAAATCGTTAGTGAGTTAGAGGATATATCTGATCCGGAATCTATAGGTCAGAAGCGTTGGTCCGAAAGAGGTTATTTCCTGCAACAAGGTGTTTTGTATAGATACAGTCCCGACGTGGACAGTGAAGAACCGCAGCTGGTAGTTCCGTCTTCTTTACGCCTTGAAATTATGAAGGAGTGTCATGACTCTGATTTAGCGGGGCATCATGGAGTAGACAGAACATACAATAGAATCTCTCAGGGTTTTTATTTTCCAGGCATGCGTAGGGCCATAACAGAGTATATCAAGACTTGCGCCACCTGTCAACGTTATAAGTCTTCAAACAAAAAGCCGTCAGGTCTGTTACAGACACCGGTTCTGAATCAAAGGGGAGAAGTGTTAGCCATTGACCTATTCGGTCCTCTTCCTGCGGGAGATAATGGGGAACGCTGGATATTGTTGGTAGAAGACACCGCTTCTCGGTGGACTGAGCTATACGCTTTAAAGGAGGCAACTTCAGAGGCGTGTGCTCGTATATTGATTGAGGAGTTCTTTTTGCGTTACGGACTTCCTCGACGCATTGTGTCAGACAATGGCGTTCAATTTGTGTCCGCTGTCATGCAGCAGTGTATGTTTGTTTTAGGTATAAATCAAGATCTGTTACCTTTGTATCATCCCTCAGCTAATCCAGCTGAACGCAAAAATAGAGATTTAAAATTCCAGTTGTCACGTTTAGTTGAAACAAACCATTCTTCATGGCCGCAGTACCTACCTGCGATAAGGTTCGCTATGAATTCCGCAGTTTGTCAAACTACGGGTGTGTCTCCAGCGTACTTAACGTTCGCCAGAGAGCTACGCTCACCCCTCGACGTGCAACACGACATTCGGTCGATTCTTAACAAAGATAATTTTGTTCCGCAAATTACGCCTTATTTGAAAAACTTTGTTAACACGTTCATTGCTGTTAGGGAAAGAGTTGAAGCACAACAAGACCGACGTAAGGAATGTGCTGACAAGTCCTTCGTACCTGCCGAAGTCTTTGAGGTCGGAGACCAAGTACTGTTGAAGTCACATGTTCTTAGCAATGCAGCAAAGAATATAACAGCTAAGTTCATTCCTAAGAAAGACGGGCCGTACGTCATTGCCAAAAGGGTGAGTCCCACGACATATTTCATAGCAAACATAGAAAGCCCTGAAAGTATGTTAGGAAAGTATCATGTATCAGATCTCACTCGGTTCCATAACCGGGACAGTTCGCCTCCTCGTCCCGTAGTTCCAAAACGTCAGAGAGGGCGTCCACGCAAACATGTTTGTCCAGTCTGTTCAGCTTCCTTTGAGCGAGTTCATGAGCGAGGACGTTCTCTAGAACTCGAGGGGGAGTGTATAGCGTGCGGCAGAGCGTAATATGTATATGGCAACACAGAGTGGTGGCGGCCGCCCGTGAGAGGGCGCCCGGGGACTTGTGCCAGAAAGATCTGACAGACAGCTCGGTAGTTGTCAGTAGAGTCCAACGAGCTACCCGCGAATGAGTGCGTGCGCGCGAGTTAAGTTTCTTTTGTATAACTTTGTGAGTTTGTGTAATTGGGAATTAAAACTGCCAGTTCATAGCACCTTGCGTTTTCCTACACCCGTTCCCCGGCTATAATTTTGAATTTTTGACCGTTGTTGTTATTTTCACTTTCAAGCGTTTTATTTGTTTATTTTTAGGTTTTTCACGATATTTGGTTACAGAATAAGATTAAATGAAGTTTTCACATGTATGTTAATATTCATGAGCACAGTAAACACATAATTAATGCACTATTTGTCACTCAGTTGTTGTGGTGAGTCCAGATTCTATTTCACCTTAGAATTTCGTCGGATATTGATTTTAGGTTTGGATAACACTTATACCGGTATTACACAATGCTCGCTTTGTTATTGACACTAGTCTGTATGGTTTCACTGCTTTTATTTATTTTTAAAGAATAGTTATTACGGAGCTCAATGTTACCGTGGCACAGTGTTGCCAGTCGTTCAATTATCGTCATGAATTGAAACAGCAATTTTGAAGAAGTATGAGTAGGTGAGTAATTCTATATTTAACACCAACATTGACGTATCTAGTAAATGATATTTTGTCCGGGTGGCAATAGATATTCGGTCAGGGTGGCAATAGATATTTGGTCTGTGTGGCAATATTCCGTCCGGGTGGCAATAGATATTCGGTCTGGGTGGCAATAGATATTCGGTCCGGGTGGCAATAGATATTCGGTCCGGGTGGCAATAGATATTCGGTCCGGGTGGCAATAGATATTCGGTCTGGGTGGCAATAGATATTCGGTCCGGGTGGCAATAGATATTCGGTCCGGGTGGCAATAGATATTTGGTCTGTGTGGCAATATTCCTTCCGGGTGGCAATAGATATTCGGTCTGGGTGGCAATAGATATTCGGTCCGGGTGGCAATAGATATTCGGTCCGGGTGGCAATAGATATTCGGTCCGGGTGGCAATAGATATTCGGTCTGGGTGGCAATAGATATTCGGTCCGGGTGGCAATAGATATTCGGTCCGGGTGGCAATAGATATTCGGTCTGGGTGGCAATAGATATTCGGTCCGGGTGGCAATAGATATTCGGTCAGGGTGGCAATAGATATTTGGTCTGTGTGGCAATATTCCGTCCGGGTGGCAATAGATATTCGGTCTGGGTGGCAATAGATATTCGGTCCGGGTGGCAATAGATATTCGGTCCGGGTGGCAATAGATATTCCGTCTGGGTGGCAATAGATATTCGGTCCGGGTGGCAATAGCTATTCGGTCTGAGTGGCAATCGATATTTGGTCTGGGTGGCAATATTCCGTCCGGGTGTCAATAGATATTCGGTCCGGGTGGCAATAGATATTCGGTCTGGGTGGCAATAGATATTCGGTCCGGGTGGCAATAGCTATTCGGTCTGAGTGGCAATCAATATTTGGTCTGGGTGGCAATATTCCGTCCGGGTGGCAATAGATATTCGGTCTGAGTGGCAATCAATATTTGGTCTGGGTGGCAATATTCCGTCCGGGTGGCATAAGATATTCGGTCTGAGTGGCAATCGATATTTGGTCTGGGTGGCAATATTCCGTCCGGGTGGCAATAGATATTCGGTCTGAGTGGCAATCGATATTTGGTCTGGGTGGCAATATTCCGTCCGGGTGGCAATAGATATTCGGTCTGAGTGGCAATCGATATTTGGTCTGGGTGGCAATATTCCGTCCGGGTGGCAATAGATATTCGGTCTGGGTGGCAATAGATATTTGGTCTGGGTGGCAATAGATATTCGGTCTGGGTGGCAATAGATATTTGGTCTGGGTGGCAATAGATATTTCAGCGAACTGCATTGATATCATGAGTTCAATTTCAACATGGCGCATCTAGTTACGTTTTTGGCGAGTCAAACTGAACAGTCAGTGGTTTTGATTTAACTAGTCATTTTCGAACGTACTTTTGTTCTGGTTTATTAATAAAGTTTCACCGAGTATACAAGCGGCTTAAATAAATTATACAATCCATTCCATTCAGTTCAAATCACAGTCAGTACCTACTACACTAAAGAACGCCAGCCCGAATAACTGTAGCACAACTATAGGACAGTTTTGAAAAGTGTTTCGTTCTTCATCGATGATATGAGCAACTACATCGATCGGATTGAATCGACTGCGCCCTTGCGAGCTATTATAAAACCAGATTTATAAACTTTTCAGTGTGATCGCTAGTTATTTTCGTAAGCAATTTCCATCGCGTCGGTTAGAAACACGAGGTGCTAAAATAAGATCTAATATCAAGTAACGATACACCATGATAACTGAAACACAATAAACTCTCGCTTAACTGGAAAAGTATAAAAATTGATGATACCCCTTTTATGAGTTTTACGTAACCCTGTGACTTACAACAGCGAGGTCTGAACTGATCGCAAGTTATTGTCTAAAATAAGGTTTATCGTAACTCTTGGACCTCAAAAGTCGACGATAGCCGTTAAACCCATGATTGAGGAACCTACTCCGACCCGCACACGTAACAACCTTTTTTATCTCTCGTAAATTTTGTATGCCGGGCTTTAGAACGTTTTTTCAGCTTACATCAAAGGAGTAAATGCTTTAAGGAACTGTTTTTCCGAATTGGTTTAGGGAGGCTCTGCAAGGCTTTAATAGATCAAGACCTTTGTCTGCCTAACAAGCGGTCAACTTCAACTGTAGTACCGTGCAGGTGCTAGGAGTCTCCTTTATTTCTGTTCTAACTACGTTTACATAGATGCAAGATTTTTGCAAAACTGCAACTAATGATCTAAACTTATTAACGAACTATATTTTTACTACATGAAGTTGTAACATAAATTTCTTTCTTGAGCCAATCACTGGAACGATAAACAAACTTGCTATATTTAGCAAACATAGACAACACAAACTAACAGCAGAACTAACTGTTAGTTAGCAACAACATTGTTCCCAGAAGCTGCGATACTTTAAACAAAGTAACTTCGTAGGAAATCTTTAAGTTTTTGTAACTCTTGAATATAACTTCTTTTTAAAATATTTTTTACATTTTGTTCTCTTTGGTCTCTTAATAGGCGACGGTTCGTGAAGGAGGACGTCCGTCGTTAACAGAATTAACCCTTTTACTGGAAAATTTAGATTTTGATCGTAAAATCGAGTCGTCGATTTGACGAGGCGTTAGCGTTTACCTTGTTGGTATGCTTATCGGTAGAAGTCACGCGAGACAAGGTGAGTTTCAATTAGTTGATGATAATTAATAACCAAACTGAAAGGGTTCTGTATTTTTTGTAGAAGTGGAATGTTTTTGTTGTGTATTTTGCTGTTTTTAGGCAATGTTATGCGAAAGTGAGTTTGTTTGTTACGCTTTCACGCTGTTCGGTCTAAATCTAAGATCAGCTGTCTTGCTCATTAAAGTAGTACGGAATAAACCATCATACAGCAAAGACGTGTGTTATTTTTTTTACGGAGTCCTACAGTCAATACTGAACCTTAATCACTTCAACATATGGTCCAAACGAGCCGAATTATTAGAAAAATAGATAAGGACGACCGGCGATCGGAGAACAAAAGGCCGCATTCCTGAGACGTTTTTTATGTGCACCTTTTTCGCAAGTCATTAGTGAGTGCTACGAGAATAACTAGTAAACAAACGATTGACTTTAAAACGTGAATTGTGAGTGTTTTAAAACTATCGTATCAAGAACATCTTAATAGCTATACATAACAGTGACTCATACGTGGATAACTAGTACCTACATAAACAAGTTAAACCATTGACTTTGAATTGTGAGTGCATTAAAATTACTATCATAAATCAAGAAGAACATTTTAATAGACATACATAACAATGAGTGTTACGTTAACTAGTGAACAGCAAAAGTTAGTTAACTCGTTAGAAGATATTTATTTACTGTTACAAAAGACACAAGGTAATTTAAAGAAATGTCCGAAGCAAAGATTATCAAGAGGTTATATTGAAACTAAGTTACAAACCATCGAAGGATATTGGCGAACGTTTAATACGACACATCAAGACTTAGTGAAATGTACACCTAAGACCAAACGAAATGAAGTTCCATATTTTGCAAACGAAGATTACTTTGTTGTCGAAGATTTATACTCGTGTTTAATAGGCGATTTAAGGGATATGTTGTCAATGCTTTCGAAATCTACAGACACTCAGAGACCAGCATATGATGCCTTGACGCCACCACGGGTTAACTTACCACGCATCGAGTTACCTACTTTTAATGGAAGCTATGATGACTGGCCTATGTTTCGAGATATGTTCACGTCGCTGGTACATAACAACACGTCTTTATGTAACGTCGAAAGGTTACATTACCTGAAGTTGAGCCTTGTTGGTGAACCTAAAGAATTATTGAAGCATGTTAATATCACGGATGATAATTATGAACAGGCATGGAATACACTTGCACAACGGTATGGAAACAAGCGTTTAATAGTTTATTCTCTGCTCCACAAGTTATTTACTCAAAGGAAAATGACCTCTCCATCAGCCGCCCAAATCAAGAATTTGTTAGATACAACCTCTCAGTGCTTAAATAACTTGAAAAATCAAGAAATACCCGTCGAGTCCTGGGATCAGATAATTATTTACACACTTGTACAAAAGTTAGATGTGGATACGCACACGGCCTGGGAAGAAGATTCTTACAAGGGAAACTCTGACAAACTATCATCTTGGGAAGAACTAAAGGCGTTCCTGGAAACAAAATATCGGACACTGGAGATGGTTAACCCTACAGCTAAAAGGGAGCAGACAAATGTTAAGGCGAAGTCATTCCATTCCACATCACCGGAAGATAAGACAGATAAATCACCAACCAAGTCATGCGGTATGTGTAACGCGGAGCACCCCTTGTGTCACTGCAAAGAATTTTGTAAGTTACAACCGAATGAACGCAATGAGTTTATTAAGAAGAACAAATTATGCTTCAATTGTCTGACGTCAGGACATTCTGTCAAAAGATGCCGCAATCGAATGTCCTGCCGAAGATGCAACCGCCGCCATCATACATTGTTACATCAACCCAGCAGCGGTCAGTCAGACAATGTGAAAACGAATCAAGGTCAAATAGAAGGTGAACAAAAGAAAGCAGAACACAGTGACAATGCTGAGGTAGCATTATCTGCGCACTTTGTGTCGAAGAGATCAACAGCGTTGCTTGCAACAGCATTAGTGCAAGTCCGAGATGAAGATGGACACAGTACCGTATTGCGAGCGCTGGTAGACCAGGGCTCGCAAGCAAACTTTATCAGTGAGCGAGCAGCGCAATTGTTAAAGGTCAAGAGATCGCGAATAAAGGGAACTATCACTGGAGTCGGAGCAACGCAGACTACAGTCAGTCACGTTATACAAGTTGAGCTTTATTCGAGATCTGAGAAGGACGTCAAGCTTAATATAAATGCCTATGTAATGCCAACGCGATTAACATCGCACTTGCCATCTGAAAATATTGTTGGTTCAATGGACACCTGGCCGCACTTAAAAGGACTCACCCTGGCAGACCCGAATTTCCATTCACCAGGGCGAGTAGACATGCTGTTAGGCGTAAAAGTTTGTGCTCAGATTTTAAAGGCTGAGATAATCAAAGGTCCACCTGGCTCCCCATGTGCACAAAATACAAGCTTGGGTTGGATCTTATTTGGAAAGATACAAGCACAAACTTCAGAACAGCCAATACTGGTAATGCATCATAAGCTTGATCTAGATGAAATGTTGAAATCTATGTGGGAGATTGAAACAGATGCACTAGGAAAACTTACCAAAGAAGAAGAAGACTGCGAGAGAATTTATAAAGATACTTACATGCGAAATAGTGAAGGGCGTTACATAGTTAAACTGCCATTTAAAACAGAAAACCCACAATCACCGCATGGCAATACGAAAGAAGGGGCTGTGAGAAGATTATTTCACTTGGAAAGACGTTTTATGAAGAATGATGATCTGAAAGGGGAGTATACTAAAGCAATTAATGAATACAAAGAAATGAAACACATGGAGGAGGTTCCAAGTACTGAAAGTAACAAGCCAGCTGTATATCTACCCCACCATGCAGTGGTCAAGGAAGAAAGTGAGACAACCAAGGTCAGGCCAGTATTTGACGCCTCTCACAGGGGCTCAAATAACATAGCACTCAACGATGAATTACTAATAGGACCGCAACTGCAGGAAGATATGAGATCACTCGTCATGAGATGGCGCCTGAAAAGGATAGCATTTGTAGCCGACATTCAGAAAATGTATCGACAAATACTCGTATCGAAAGAGGACGCAGATTATCAAAGAATTGTCTGGCGTAACAGCCCTAATGAACCGGTGAAGGAATACCGGCTTCTACGAGTCACCTTTGGCACGGCATGCGCACCATACCTTGCCGTCAAGACTCTGCACCAGGTGGCGAAAGATGAAGGCGAGAATCATCCTCAAGCAGCAGACACTATTAGACAAGACTTTTACATGGATGATTTAATGTCCGGTCAAGATACTGTACCCGAGGCAGTTGGTATAGCTAAGGACGTAAAAACAATTCTTGACAGAGGTGGTTTCATCCTACAAAAATGGGCGTCGAACAATTCAGATTTCCTAAGAAAATTTCATCCAGCTGAGCTCAGCTCTCATGTTAATATTGATATCAAGTTAGACGGCTTGATAAAAACACTGGGCTTATCCTGGAATATGGGAGAAGATGTACTTAAATACAACCTCAAGCTACCACCCTTATCAGAAACAGTCACAAAGAGGAAAATATTGGCCGAGGTTCAACGACTTTTTGATCCTCTGGGATGGTTGGCTCCAGCTCTGGTACCTGCAAAAATATTGATTCAGAAATTATGGCTTCAACGGGTCCATTGGGATGAAGGACTCTCACCTGAAACAAAAAATGAATGGTTAAATATAAGACACAGTTTTGAAGATATCAAATTTATCAAATTAAAGAGATGGCTGTTTACGACACAAGAAACGTTGAAAGATGTTACTATTCACGGTTATTGTGACGCTTCAACTAAAGCGTATGGAGCTGTTGCTTACCTGAGGGTTCGAGGCGTCAACGGAGGCTATCAGACCGGAATTATCGCTGCCAAGACAAAAGTAGCTCCTATCAAGGCATTATCCCTTCCACGGTTGGAATTATGCGGTGCAGTTCTCCTGTCTAAGTTACTAAAACATATAAGTGAGGCGACGCGCATCCCAAAGAGTCAGATATTTTGTTGGACTGATTCCACGATAGTGTTGTCATGGCTGCGAGGAGATCCAAACAGATGGCATACATTCGTAAGAAATAGAGTAATAACCATACTTGACAATGTTGGAAACAAATGGTACCATATACAGTCACAACAAAATCCAGCTGATGTCGCATCGAGAGGAATGTTGGCTCCTGAATTGAGCAAATACGCACTCTGGTGGCATGGTCCGGAACACCTGAAACAAGAAAAAATACACATGGAAACATCAATTAATGAAGAAACAGACCTTGAAATTAAAAGAACTATTGATACTTACCTCACAAGAGAAAGCGAAGAAAATTCCTTGTACAAAAAAATGGAATCTTTTAAAAACTTACCTGAGTTACTGGAGACTATCACATATGCTAAAAGATTTCTGAGGCTAAGACAAAATCAACCTGTAGATTCGCCGATCACTACTGAAGAACTCGAAGACTCGCTGCAGACCTGCATAAAAATCACACAAGATGTTATATTCCAAGAAGACATCAGCGACTTGTTAGAAAAGAATCAAGTAAGAAATACAAGCCGTTTGAAGACCCTGAATCCATATCTGGATACTAAAATGATATTCAGGGTGGGCGGAAGATTACAAAACGCTAACTATTTAGAACACGACCGCCTGCATCCTATAGTCTTAGACGACAAAAATCCACTCACCTCCTTACTCGTTGCTGATGCTCACAGACAGACGCTGCACGGAGGAGTGCAATTGATGCTAAATTACCTGAGGTCAAGATACTGGATTCTGAAAGTTAAGGGTTTAGTAAAGACATACATTCATAAATGTTTTGTCTGTGCCAAGCTGAATGCACGATCTCGGACGCAACAAATGGGCGAGTTACCGAAGGTGCGAGTGACCCCTGCACGGCCATTCCTCCACAGTGGCGTTGATTTTGCTGGGCCTTACGATGTCCTTATGTCCAAAGGTAGAGGAGCAAAAACCAATAAATCCTACATCTCCATCTTCATATGCATGTCGACAAGGGCAGTTCATTTAGAGCTGGTGGGAGATCTGACTTCGGAAGCCTTTATCGCAGCTTTTCGGCGCTTTGTGTCACGTCGTGGAAGATGTAGTGATTTGTGGAGTGACCAGGGACGAAATTTCGTAGGAGCGAACAAGTTACTTGCTGAGGCGTTCAAGGAAGCAAACTTTGAATTTGAAGATCACATGTCCAGTCTACTTGCAGCTGACGGCACTCAGTGGCATTTCATACCTGCCTATAGCCCAAATTTTGGAGGCCTCTGGGAGGCGGGAGTAAAGTCCATGAAGTTCCACCTCAAACGCATCATGAATACGAATTTGACATACGAAGAAATGACCACCGTATTATGTCAAGTTGAAGCATGTCTTAATTCCCGTCCTCTTTGCCCACTTATAGAGTCAGATTTGAACAACTTGGATGTACTTACACCTGGCCACTTCCTCATTGGGGAGTCTCCAATTACTATACCTTCGCCGAGTCTGAAAGATATCTCCCAATCAAGCTTATCACGGTGGCAACACTGTCAACGGGTATTGTCGAACTTTTGGCATCGTTGGCAGAACGAGTATCTCTCCAGGCTTCAGCAAAGACCAAAGTGGCAAAAAATACAAGAAGAGTTTGACATAGGCCAGATTGTTCTTATCAAAACAGAAGGATTGCCACCTGGCAAGTGGCCTTTAGGACGGATTGTGGACAAACACCCAGGATCGGATGGAATCACTAGGGTCTATAGCGTAAAGAGTGGTACGAATACTGTAAGAAGATCAATCTCCAAGCTCTGTTTTCTGCCAGTCGATAATCGTTAATTGCATGTGTAATCATTATGAGTAATAATTATGAGTTTGGTTAATGTTCTCTGAATTGTGTGTAATATTATGTTATTTTTATCTCAAATTTGTGTAGTAATAATGTTAATCTTTTCGCTCAAAGTTTTGTTAACTTTATGATATATCTATTCTAATTGATAAATGCAGGCTTAATAACAGTCGTTAGAAAGACTCCCAATTTGTTTGGTAATGTGAAACTTATGTTGTAGTCTATTTAGAACGGCATATTGTTTATCTGTTAGTTACTTGTTACATTAATTAATATTTGATGAACATAATGTCTGCATGATTTATTGTTAACTGATTTAATTTGCGTATAAGTTTGAAATTGTAAAAGGAATTAAAATCCCTTTTGGTGGGCGGTATGTTCGGTCTAAATCTAAGATCAGCTGTCTTGCTCATTAAAGTAGTACGGAATAAACCATCATACAGCAAAGACGTGTGTTATTTTTTTTACGGAGTCCTACAGTCAATACTGAACCTTAATCACTTCAACACACGCTAAAATGGCTGAACGGATTTGATGAAATTTAGCACACAGATAGACTATGCCCTGGGTAAGGACAAAGGCAAATTTTCATCCTGGATCAAAGACGAAATCGCGGGCAACAGCTAGTCTTTTAATAATTATAAGGTAGGTACTTCTGAATCAGTTACCTGACAAGTGCTTAATTTTATTTTATTTTATTTATTTTATTAGGTCTACCAACAATTGTTTACACTAATTTACAAACAAAGATAAAACATGCGTTTAAACTCTACACAGTGCAACAATTACTTAAAGGTAAACACCACATGGACAAGAAAGAAAACAATAAAAAGTAATTTCGTAAGCTACATATTGCACAAGTAAACTAAGTTAGATATGTATAAATAACATAACTAAATGCAAAATATTAAAAGCAACATTTCTTAAAAAAATAAATAACGTACAGTCACGAGCACCAACATGCCAACACTTGGCAATCTTCAACTGCGATTCCCTCATGAAATAACGAATGCAATGTTGAAATACGATACTTTACATAAACCTATGGATTCGAAAATACTATGTTCGTAATAACATACAATTTCATTCAATTCTTAAGTTACCATAAACTATGTAAACTCAGACGTATCATTTATATTGATAAATGGTATGTTATTTTGTTCTTCCATCATTCACGTTAATAACAATTAATTGGAGGACATTTATATTCAAACAAGTTGTAATCAAATATTAAAAAACTTATTCAGTTTAATTCCAGTTAATTGATAATGTGAACAATTTTTTAAGTGGCGGGTGGTAACTTTCAACTTATTATTTCGTCCACTGCCGGTTCGAAGTTGAGTAACGTAAATTCGTAAGATTTTTCTTCGCGGCACAGTCATTATTTTATTTTGACTTTATTGAACGCAAAAACTACAACTTGTACGAAAATAGCAGACATTACACAAAATTTATGTAATGGTTAACAATTTTATTGTAACTGAGAAACGTCTGAACCAGTCGCTTAGTTCCGTCGCACAACTTTTATATTAAGTTAAAGCAAACCAAGTTCCTGCAACAGGTGACCCTGTTCCATGGTGTGTTTCTAAAGAAATGTAGCTTACAAATAGTCAAGAACACGCCAATGTTTTCTGTGAATTGCGCTTAACTTTTTGATTTTTATTACGGTAAGTAGAAACAGTTACTAAATTAAGAAGGGGCTGCAGCCTACGACACTGCTGATGAAATATTTAGCAACTTCCTGTGTACGATATAAAGCCCTTACCTCTGTGGTATTTTATTTTAGTATTATTATCTTGAACTATTGAAGATCCAGTATGACGAAAGCCTAAGCAACTCGACCGTACTTTATATGCTGCACTGGTCGACTTCATCAAGTCAACGCCGGTCGCTGGACACCAGAGCTCTACGGCTCTGTTTCACACATGAGTCGTTGCGTTATGCTGAGCGATGGCCGTTGTGCGTGGATGTAGCACATATTTTCCTCATGTTTGTTTTTTATTTTGTACTTTAAATTTACTTGTATGCGTTATACTAAGCGCTAAGATTACGTTCGTAATTTTAAAAAAGGTAATCATGTTTACAACTGTTATTTAAACATTAGGCAGGTTATTATGATCAGTTGAAAAAACTAACTGGCAGTAATTTAGTTTTCGGCGGTAAATTTGTGTGACAGTAAAACATGAAACGAAAATTGGTCGATTGTTTCATAAATGATAAATGCTTTTATTTATGTAAGTAGGTTTGTACAAACACTTTTACACGTCTATCATATTTTAAAAACTACACTGGCCTTCAAAACTTAGTAGGTACCACATTTTAAAATGAAAAATTTCAGAAACTATAGAAGTCAGGGTTTTTAAACCAAAAACGTTTTATAGCAAATTGCATTGACTTTCTTTGAAATTATAGTTTATCTATCATACATTAGTAACGTTTTTAACTTAAATAAAGATACAACCAAAAAATTGCCTTTTGTAACTTACTGGCAAAAAAACTCAAACAACATTTATAAATATGTTTTACGCCTTATTTACATTTTAATAAGTAGTATTGCCTCTTCGGGCTCTGATTACAGATTCGAGCCGGGTTGGCATACTGAAGACGAGGTTTTGGAGGCAATGTTGGGGAATATTCTCCCATTCCTCCATCAGGGCCTGTTTGAGGGCCCCTTTTTTTTTTGAGGGTGGGAAACCATCACATAACTTCTCCCGCTCTGGGCGGAGCGGGAGGGCGTGTCAGATTCTTACTGACTAAAACCCACCCGTGTTCCTTCAGTTGCCTGTACCAGGGGCCACGGTATCTCTTTCGGACTTTCCCGCAACCCCGACAGGGCTATAGCGGACCCCGTCATTGTTGCTGACTGCTCTTTGAGGCACGCGTGAAAAACAACGTGCCGTCAACCCGGGCCTGGTCCTTATCGGACGGCGAGCTACCAATTGAAAGAAAGAAAGAAGAGAGAAAGAAAAAATGTATAATCTGCACAAACAAAACGCACATTACAAATAAAAAAGAGACTTAAAAGTATACACATCCAACGTTGTCAAAAGCCTCATATTCAAGCATACATATTGCCGACAATTTTGACCATTGCTTGATGTGTCAGTGCCAGAGACCAAAGACAAGACACCTTAGTTGGCATTGACATCTCTAAGTAGTATGTGACATTGCATTGACAATACAAATCAATCTAGATGCGTCTGCGACACTGACAGTTGACAACAAAAGTTGCAAAACAATCACAATTTTTTTTTTTTTTTTTTAAAAAAACTTTGTCCCACTCTAGGAATTTCTCCTATATCGTGGGTGCGTTTACAAACATTTAAACTCACATACACAAACGGCGAGACCCAGAACAACTACTTGCAGGTCATACAAATATTTGTTCCGTGCGGGGATCGAACCCGCGACACGTTACGCAGCAGTCAATCGCTTAACCACTGCGCCAACCGTGTCGTCAAAACAAAATCAAACAAATCGTCAAACAAATGAATCAAAACAAAAACAAAATGCCAATTGCAGAGTGGAAAAATAACTACTCACCACCATCATTGGTCGCCGTCCACAAGCTCGCGCCTACGGTAGCCGGGAATCGGCCTGGGATTCCCGACGCCCAGGGCGTCTTCTGCGGTGTTTTAGGGCCCTGAGAGTAATAGGAGGTGGTTTCTGGCTTCTGACCAGCCACCCGAGCTCATCCCAGGCGTGCTTGATCGGGTTGAGATCAGGACTTCTTGATGGCCAATCCATCAAGTTGATACCAACCTGCTGAATGTACTCTTGTACGACCCGAGCGGTGTGTGGACGGGCGTTATCCTGCAACAGTAGCGATCTATCACACATATTTACTAAACATTACCATATTTACTAACTATATACTCATTAAGGATCTCTTGAGCATATCTTTCCCCAGTGACGGTGCCATTAACTATGGCCACTAGCTCTCTACGACCATCTAAAGAGATGCCAGCCCATACGTGTCGTGTACAGAGCCTCCACCGTATTAGACTCTTTCTGTGAAGCAGGCTTGAATGTATCGCTCACCAGATCGGCGATACACTCTTCGCCTTCCATCAGAAGTTATTAGTGAGAATCGAGACTCATCAGTGAACACAACTCTTGCCCATTCTTCTTCTTCACTCCACTGTATATGTACACGGGCGTAGCGCAGTCTTGCTACTCGATGAAGGTTATGTCCGTACTTTTATATACACATTGACATTGATGAATTTTAAACATACAATGACATGAGTATTTACTTTGTAAAGTATTATATTATTTTAATTATTGTGAATGTGAAGATTATGTGGGTCATTACTTTTTTTGTTTTCTCGGTTAGTTTTTAATCACGATCTGGCAGCTTGAGTAATTTATGCATCCTTTCTTTGGTACTGTTCGTCGAATCGTTGTGCTTCTTAAGTTCTGGGTTGAACTGCACGATTACTGACTGGACAGGTGCGCTCGCTATGGCTATGTCTCGTGTATTTTGCGTTATGGCTTTATAATATGGGGTACCTAATTCTAGTGTTTCGAGCTCAGGAGAAATGCGTTCACTCAATATGTGGAGCGCACCCTCTAGACAGCCAGTACATTAAGCAACAAAAAAAAAATACCACTCCTCGCACTATATTACTATTCCCTTACTATTCTATTTTTAACATAATTTATTCATTTTGACATATCTTTAACTAATATTTGACTAAATTGCAAATTGAATGTTATCCTAAGTCATTTAATTCAATGTTATACTTAGGAAGCTAATCAAAACCCTAAACATGTATTTGTACGCCGGAAAAGGCAGAATATTATGAACTTTAAAAACTATGTAACATCTCTGTAAAAATATTCTGACAAATAAATGGACTATTAATATTACAATGCCAGAACAAAAATATTCAAGTAGTGTAATAAATGAAGTAAAAATGTTGGAATGGGTAGTTAGGTAGTGTGGGGCTGCGGAAGAATTTGGATTTCCGCGGCCCCGCGCGCACGTGCGAGGAGACACCGGGGTGGTTTTAGCCGGTAAGAGTCCGGCACGCCCCTCCACCTTTTCCCCAGGCGGAGGTTGTCCTTGAGGATTTCCCCCCGTAAAAAAAAAGAAAAAAAAAGGTAGTTAGGTAAATAGTTCGGCAGCTCATAGGTTAGGTTGGAACTGTGACCAACCACGCGCGAGCCGTGCGAGCGGCGAAGCAAGCGATACCGCGCGGCCGCGGTAGCAGCCGGCGAGCGCTAATAAAGTTAGATTTCTAACCGACTTATTCCGATTTGTTAACTGCCCGTTAAGTCATTGTACTGTTTAAAGAAAACGGCATTTGATGCGACATAATATTTTGATACATGCAAATAAATCAAAACTACTTGCAAATAGGGTATTTTACGTTGACCTAAAATCATGAAAAGATGTCACCAAAATCTGCCCAAACGAAGTACCGAGGGAAATTTAGTGGCATAGAATACGAGTACACTAGATTACACTGATTAATATTGCATTTATATATTTTTCTGATGGTTACCCGCGGACGAGAATAAAATAACTTTTAACATAATAAAAAGCACGCCATTTTGGCACTCTATCATCGGCACATGCACAACGACATTACTTATTTTAAAATGTTTAATGCTGAACCATTCTCATTGTATAATCGATATACCTTATTTTTTCCGTGGTGAAAAGTCCTCATGGATGTCCGCCGCCCTGGGTCGAGCGGCCAGGGTCTGTCAGACTCTCACTGACTAAAAACCACCCCAGTGTTCCATCTCACCTACGCCGGGGGTCGCGAGAACGTACGATCCTTCCACAGCCCCCGACTCGGGATAATCGATTTACCTAACCTAACGTAAGAAAGGATGCTGATCCAAGAGTAGACGAATACAAGCTGTGAATGTTTTTATTGTGTTACAGGTTAATAAAACATAAAATTGTTTAATATGTAGTTTTCAATTATTTATGGATAACTACAATTATTGTCGAAAACGATTTTTGCACGTGTACCTCGAGGTACATGTTTGTGCTAAGTTGTATGGGCTTTTATTGACCTCCTTTATCAAGAAGCCAGGTCTCACAGCACAAGTAAAGGAAAAAATCCGAAAATCGTTGATTTGTAGTTTTATCAGATAAAAAAAGTGATTACAAACTTTCGTTTGCAGTTGGAGAATTGACCGTGACGTATATCTATGTATGGGAGAACATGTTTTTCAACCCTTCCCCCTTCTTATATACTTGTACATAATTATTATTATTATTTTAAGACTTAACCTTAAATTATCTAAATATTATACTATAACTACAATGTTGAGTTAGTTTTTGGGATAGATTCATCCAAACTACGGAACCCTTCATTGTGCATGGTCCGACATGCACTTGGCTGGTTTTTATTTAGTTTAGTTTTAAGTTTTTACTGCAAAACTTGTTAAAAAACATGTATTTTGTATTTTAAAGTTACCAAAGCTACAATAAACAACTGCCGCTTTAAATAAGAGCCAAAAACAAATTAAAGTTACGGATCGCTGTCAATATCGATAGATCCAATCCATCCGAATTTGGAAATAGGTTATCCAAATTCGGAGGAATTTGTAGATGATGATTTCTTTTTATACAATTAGTCATTCGACTGTTATTTAATCCTTCAGTTGACTGAATGAAAAATTCAGTCAGATTCAGTCTTAATTCACAAAGCATTCCTTCAGTTCATACCATTCTAAAGGGCCGTCCACATTGTCCGCAGGAGCGCCCTCCCGAACGGCACGCTGTGGCTCGGCGCGTTCTCCGCGGCGCAGTACCGCAGCGACGTGCACGCGGCGGTGTACCGCTGCCGCGCAGCGAGCACCGCAGGGACTATACTGTCACGTGACATGCGGCTTGAAGCGGGTGAGTAAGAAAACAGCCTTATATTTCTGCACATATTTATCATTACTTTAATTATTCATGGAGTAAGAACCTTAGATTACTTCATACGATCTGCATTCTGAAACCGTGCGTTTTGACTATTTACAATAGTAAAATTCAACCTAACCTAACTTTTTATGCTTGGTTAGTAAACTACCTAATACCTAAGCCCCGTCACGGTATTCTCACGTCACGGTCACCTTACTAACATCACCCCTGTCACTTGGGTATTCTCTAAAATTTTGATAAATAAACTGCTCGGTGGTGTATCAACAGCTGAAGGCACTTTTTGTATTTCCTTAAACAATAAAATACAGAATGATGTTACACGTAAATAGCAAGCAACTATTAAATTAGTAGCATGTACATCGTGTCACGACGACCACAGACGTGCGATATTCTCGTAGCGTGACGTTTGCGGTCTCGTCGCTGACGTGTAGGTACGCACGAATATTTCCTACACATGAATAGTTTCATTATACAGATATTACGTCGAACTTAAAGGATATTCAAGGATGATCTCAAATAACATCTAGTTTACAGCGTTAAAATGAATATTGATGCTCTAAGCCAGTTCAGATTTACAATTTACGGTCTCCATAAAATAGCACCCTCATAAATTATTACACACACACACACACACGTGTATAATTGTATACTACATACAGATAGAAAATAATTATGTTGAAAAGGTAAATCACAAATCCTGTTATGAAAACACGTGTAACGCCGCGGTGCGCACAGCTGCACTGCGACATTATGGCACATCTAGATTTAGTCAAATCTTTAATTTTTCATAATCTCTTTACTATAGTAATCATTTAGGTGGCTACCGTCTAAGCCCGTGATCAATCAAGGAATCTGTAATTCACAGTATACTAGAAGTGCGTTGTACATACAGCTTTATTTTGTCAACAATTTCCAAAAAATAATAATTGACCATTGAACAAGCCCGCAAGGGTCATTTTTAAATGAATAAGAGCGTAATAAAATTGCTTTTATCAACCTTTAATACAATTCGATCGAACAAGCCTTTGACTAAAAGTACTTTGATGAATAATTGATAATTACTAAAGTTGTCGACGAATTGCGTTTTAACCACGCCTTAACCACGCTTTAGCGAGCTTATTTTGTGCAAATCACGCGTCAGCAAAGAAAGGGGTGTGGGGGGGGGGGGGGTCCAAACGATGTGTAAACGAACTATCAGTGAAAGCGAACGATAAGGTTTTTGAGAAGTGTTGTTAGTAAATTGAGTTTTAACCAATGTAGTGACTTGTTCTCTGAGAAATCCTAGTATGTACCTTTTTTTTTTTTTTTGTCGCTGAGAAATGACATTACGCATCTCCGCTCGTCGGGGGACGAGACGGAGTATGTGGGACTCCCTGCCAGAGTGGCAGTATACCCACTAAAACTCAGCGGTGTTCCCGCGACGCCGTGATGGGAGGGCTATGGGAAATTGGCTCAGCCTCTGCTTCCACAGCCCTCCCGGCGTATGCCCGCCTAGTTGGCGGGCCCCGCATGCCCCCCATTTAACTGGGGGGCTACGGGAATGGCCGGGAACACCTGGCCATTCCCGTCCGACACTGGTGGAGGCCTGTGCAATACAGGCAAGGGTGCCCCCGCACCCGTTGCCTGCTGGTCTCCACCTGGGAGGAGTCGGAGATGACCGTCATACTGACGTCTTCTCCGACCCCTCCTCCGTCTTCGGAGCGCCGCTGCGTGAGGGTCGTCCTCCCGCGCGCGCTCCGCCGCCTCCTTCTGGGACATGACGTGTTCGCAGAAGGAGGCCACTGCCGCCCAGGACCTCTCATCGCCCAGCATGGCGTTAACCAAACCGGGGAGTGAGAGGTCCGGTCCGATCACCGCAGTGAGACCATGGCGCGGCTCGGACCACGATGGGCACACCGCGAGGGTGTGCTGCGCCGCGTCCTCCGCCGCGCCACAGTCGTGGCACGATGGTGTCTCTTCCCGTCCGATTCGGTGCAGGTACGATCCGAAACAACCGTGTCCGGACAGCACCTGCACCAGACGGAACGAGAGGAACCCGTGCGACCGATCGAGCCAGTCTCGCAGGACCGGCCCGATCGCGTCGAGGGTTCGGCGGCCGAAGGCTGCGGTGGCGAGGTCCCTCGTCCAATGGACGACGATGGCGTCCCTCGCCTCCCGCCGGACGGCCTCCCGCTCTTCCGGGGCGGGGCGTTCTCCTCTCGCCCTGCGCCCCGCCGTCCATTCGTATACTCTGGCGAGCACCCACGCCTCAAGTTCCCAAGGAGGGGTGCCAGCCAGAGCACACGCTGCCGCGAAGCCCACCGTGCGGTAGGCCCGCGACACCCGCTGGGCTATGGTCCTTTGGGGGGCCCGCAAGGCGGCGGCGTTCTCCCGCCTTTGGAGGGAGTCCTCCCAGATAGGGGCCCCGTAAAGGGCCATGCTCTGGGCCCCCCCAAATTGGGGAGCAGCCACGAGAGGGCGCCCGCAGCCTTCAGCAGGCGCGTCGACAGCCCGCTAAAATGCGGGCCGAAACGCCACCTGCTGTCGAGTACAAGGCCCAGATATTTCATCTGGGCCTTCACCTCGATTCGGACGCCCTCCACAAATATGTGGGCGTCTGGTGGTTGGCGCTGCCGAGGCCCGTGGAAGAACACAGTCTTGTGCAGCGCCACCGTCAATCCTAGGCGGCGGATCCTCCCTGCGACCAAGGATCCGCCCGCCGAGGCCAAGTTGGCCGCCTCCCTGAAACTCTCCCCCTGGGCGGTGAGGAGAGTGTCATCCGCGTAGCAGACGACACTCGTACCTCGGAGGAGAGTTCCCCGCAAGAGCCAGTCGTAGCCGACGTTCCAGAGGAGAGGTCCCAGGACTGACCCCTGTGGAACGCCGGCCTCGACTGCGTACCGCCGGACTTGGCCAGGCCTGTTCACGAGGACGATCGCCCGATCCTCCGGGTAGCTGGCCAGTAGACGCCGCATATATTGAGGCACCCCGTGGAATCGGAGTGCCTCTAGGATAGTGCACGTCGAACGCTCAGCCCGAAAACCGAACTGAGCGTCCGACAAGTCCGGCCCGATACGCCGCATATGGCCCTTTAGGCGGGCAGCGATTATCCCCTCGAACATTTTTCCGACCTCATCGAGCAGAACGATGGGCCGGTATGCCGAGGGGGAGTCTGCAGGGCGGCCCTCCTTGCGGAGGAGGCACAACTGCCCCTCCTTCCACGGTTTCGGGAACCTTCCAGACGCAAGGCATGCGCTGAAGAGGTCCCGAAACCGCTCCTCCATTTGGGTGGCGGCAAATGCCACCACCCTCGCTGGGACACAGTCGGGGCCCGGAGCCGTCTTCTTGGCGCGGATATGCACAATCGCTGCGCCAAGTTCCGACTCCGTGACAGGAGAGGGAGCCTCCTCTTCCTCCTCATCCTCCAGCGGGGCTCCACACATCACTGGCGGGGTGAAGTTGTCCCTGCACGGAAACAGGGACTGAACCACCCCATCCAGAAATGTGGGCTCCAGGGTCTCGACAACCGGGGGACCAAAGGGGCGCAATTTGTTGCGCGCCGCCTTATACGGTCTCCCGTAAGGGTCGTTGTCGAGACCCTCCAGCAGCTCGGCTCTCGCCGAGTCTTTAGCGGCGGCGATGGCCCGATGGCCCGGCGGTAGGCGGCGACAGCCAGTCCTGGATGAAAGCCGCCTCCGCCGCTGCCTCCCTGTCCAGGCGGGTGAAAGGCCACCGCGGGAACGGTGATCGCCCCGAGAGGGGCTGCACCGCTCCGGGGCCACTGGCGGAGATGTCGAACCGCACATAGCGGTGGTCCGACATAGTCTCCACCAGGTCCACCCGCCAGTTCAGCACGCGCGCGGCCAACGCAGAGGTGGAAAAGGTGACGTCCACTATCGAGCCACCCTGCCGCCGCACGCATGTCTGGACGTTCCCTCTGTTAAGGAGGGAGAGCCCAGAGGAGGCCGCCCACATCTCCACTGTCCGCCCGCGAGGGTCGGTGGCCCGGTTGCCCCAGGTCACTTGGCATTCAGGTTTCCCAATACGGAGACCTGACGCGGCGCCGCCCTGCCGACCACGGCGGCCAGGACTCCGAGATAGTTCTCGAAGTCCTGAAGAGAGCGGTTTGGGGAGAAATAGACGCCCACGAGGGCTACCTCTCCCCACGCGGCGGCCACGTATCCCGGTCCCCTCTCTAATAGCGAGAGGGGAGGGGAGTCTGTGGAGGACCGCGCCGCTAGTGCCACCAAGCCGTCGTCGTCACCCAGCCAACTGCTGGGGATCGAGTAGGGCTCGGCGACCACCGCTACGTTCACCGACCACTCAGCCACGGCCTGCACCAGCAGGTCCTGGGCCGCTCTGCAGTGGTTGGTGTTCGCCTGGAGGATGCGATGATTGGAAACCATTATTCCGACATCGCGCCCCCCTCCTCAGCTACCGCCGCTGGAGCTGGAGTTACAGCGGCGGCGACAGCGGCGGTGGCGGCGACAGGGCGAACCTGCGCCGGCACTATGCCCTTCCTCGTGGGCGGCTGGCAATTCCTGCCCCCCATCTTGTGCCCCGCGGGGCGGCCACTGGCAGCACACGCCGGGCAGTGTGGCGTGGCGGCACCGCAAGTGGCACTCCTCTGTCCCTCCTGTCCGCACCGGAAGCAAGACTCTCCCCAGTCGAACTTGGAGGGACACGTAGATCGGGTATGGCCCAGCGCGAAGCTCTTGAAGCAGCGTGCAGGCTTGTCCTCAAGCAGCCGGACCACAGCCGAGCTGAAGCCCACGAGCAGGCGTCCCTTGGTCGCCTTAAGGGCGGCCGCCGCCGCGGCGACTGGGCACTCGACGCGGATGGCGCCCATGCCACGGCGGCCGGGCCTGATGGCTCCCCCCCTTACCGCGCTAGCGCTGCAGCCTCCCGCGGCGGCAACGGCCGCCACCACATCCTCTTTAGTGACCGAATTGTCCATATCGATCACCTCCAAGGATGTGGTCTTGACTGGTCTGGAGACCGTCGCCACATCCGCGATGACCTCCTGCAACTTTGTTGCAAAGAGGTCCGCGTTTGCGCCGCGCTGATCGCCCCCGAACTCAAAAAGTCGGGCTCCGGCCTGGGTGCGGTGGCACGTGATGTTTCCAATCCCCAGCCGGGAGGGATCCGCGTTAGCACGAGCCCGTCTTAGGACGGACTCGTACGTTTCGCCCCGCTCCGCGGCCTCCGGGGTGGTGCCGCAGTTTTGGGAGGAACCAACTTCCTCCCGCCCGCCGGAGCCTTCTGGGCTGCCGAAGCAGTCGCAGCGGGCTTGGGCTTTTTGGCCTTTCCCCCCTTGCCCACTTCCGTCCACGCCCGGTTGGACGGGGTGGTGGAGGGAAGCATGGCGTCCTCCCGCTGCGTGTTCTGGTGGGCTGCCGGAGTGGCAGACGCTCCCTCCGTGCTTGTGGTGGGGGTTTGAGGAGCCACAGTGCTCCTCTTGCCCGTCCCCTTGCCCTTCCCCTTGCCCTTGGGGGGCTTCGAGGCCTGGGGCTGCACACCCGATGGCGGGTCTCCCACAGGCTGTGCAGGTACAGGTACCGGCTCCGGCGGTGGCGGACTCTTATCCGCCGCTGGCGGCGGGCGGAGCCGCTTTTCCGGCAAGAGCCGGTCCTCTATCCCTGCGAAGCAGGCTCTTGTGAAGGCCCTCTCCTTCATGACAACCTTTCGGAATATTTCCTCAAGGTTGCAATTGGAGGAGGTGGGGCCTCCTACCACCTGTCCAGGGGCTGGTTGCGCAGGCCGAGCCGTGACCTCAGCCAGCTTCTGGTGCAGCTGACTGACCTCGGACTGCAGGCGATCCACCTTCGCCTGCAGTCCTATCCAATCACTTTTTCCAACATTTGTGGTCGTATATCGGCAATAACGCGGCGAATGTTGTCCTCCAAGTGGTCGATCGTTTCGGGCTTATCGGCGTAGACTAGCGACTTCACATATCCCCACAGAAAATAGTCAAGCGGCGTTAAATCGCACGATCTTGGGGGCCAATTCACGGGTCCGGAACGTGAAACAATGCGGTTACCAAACGTTTCCTTCAGTAAATCAATTGTGGCCCGAGCTGTGTGACATGTTGCGCCGTCTTGTTGAAACCACAGCTCCTGCACATCATGGTTGTTCAATTGAGGAACGAAAAAGTCAGTAATCAGGGCTCTATAGCGGTCACCATTGACTGTAACGTTCTGGCCAGCATCATTTTTAAAGAAGTACGGACCAATGATTCCACCAGCCCATAAAGCACACCAAACAGTCAGTTTTTCTGGATGTAACGGTGTCTCAACATACACTTGAGGATTATCTTCACTCCAAATACGGCAGTTTTGTTTGTTGACGTAGCCATTCATCCAAAAGTGAGCTTCATCGCTAAACAAAATTCTCTTATGATAATCGGGATCAACGGCAATCTTGTTTTGGGCCCATTCACCGAATCTACGCCTTGTTAGGTGATCGTGTGGCTTCAACTCTTGCACGAGTTGGATTTTGTAAGCACGCAAACCAAGATCTTTCCGCAAAATCTTCCATAAAGTGGATGGACACATATCCAATTCCTGTGCACGATGGCGGATAGACTGATTCGGGTCTTCCTCTACGCTACGCTCTACAGCAGCAATGGCTTCTTCTATACGCACTGTACGACGTCTCTGTGGATGCGTATTATCATTTAGAGTAAACGTAGTGCGAAAACGGTCCATAGTTAGTCGAATTAATTGCTCTGATGGACGATTATGTTGATCGTAAAATGGGCGTAGCGCGCGATACGTATTTTGAACAGATCCATTATTTTCAAAATAAATTTGCACAATTTGGAAGCGTTGTTCAGGCGTCAGTCTATTCATGTTGAAATGCCAAACCAAACTATACACAAATCACTTGACAGCTGACAAAATAGCCGCCAATTAAAACAGTGTTGCCAACTTAAAGTTCTATACCTCTAAAAAAACACCCATTACCTGCCTGGAGTTGTCCAACTGCAAAGCGTCTTCTCGTGCAGGCAAGGAACAAGCATTAGTAAAATCACGAGTATGCGTACAAGTGCAGGCTTCCGTATAAAACTTTACGTCACTCCTAGTAGTACCAGCGGCCACAGTAACCTCATAGTTAGGCCTACCCAGGCTCACATGGCCGACATTTGGTCCGTTTACAACAAACCATTCGGGCACGTTTAGAGTCGGCATGTAGGTCGCGCTGCGGCCGCGGCGCGCCACCACGCGATGCGATTAATTCTGTTTTAATCAATAGTCAACGGCTCTTGTTTGTTTTTCAGCACTTGGTTTGGTAGAAATAAGTCTTTGTTGTGCATCAGAGTCTAAAAAAAAATTAAGTCGTATTATTTATTTATTTATTATTACTAGCAGGCCAACAGTCCTGTTTCCTAGAACTCAATTCCAGCGCCACCTACCTGGGTTCAATTGTGAATCTTAACCATCCAGGGACCCACTCAAACACACAAAAAAATCAACAAAATCTGTCCAGCCGTTTAGGAGCAATTCTGTGACATACACACGTACAGAATAATTATATTTTAAAAACATATCAAAGTGCTATGAAAAAGTTATGTGATAATTCGCTTGTGCTTTGTTTTTACTTCGTTCTTTTACCGGCCAACGGTTGAAGCATATCACTTGAACGTCATAAATCGTCAAGATCTATTTTTGATTTAAGACCAATGTGGCGGTTGGACAGTTATAACCTTACTGAAGTTTCAATTGAGTACTAATGAATAGGAGTTTTTGTTAGTTAATGTAACAAAACAATTACGAGGTCGACTACACTATTGCATGATAATTAAATCTCTGCTCATTAAACTGAGGGTTTTTTGTGGTTAGACACTATTATATAGTAGAGATACTAAACTGTAACAAGATATGCAGCTATAAATCGCCGCACATTAAAAAAAACCTATTCAAAAACGAGCATCACAATCTTCCCCTGAGCTCTTTCTAATATTGGAAAATAACACACAACACCAAATATGTGGGGTCCAGTTAATGGAAATAGTTGAGACGATTCTGCGAAGTTGATCTGGCGTCACGCGTCACGCGTCACGCCTGCTTCCCGCACTTCCCGCCTTACGTCCGCTTGTCACGCTGAAACGTGCGTAATCCGGCGTCGACCGCTCACCGAATACTTCGCACAATCTCATCGAGCACAGATTATTAGATAGACACGACAAGTTTTCTTGGAAAGTACTAATAGTAGTGTCGAAATAATGTCTCTTTAATTAATCCGCTTGTATTTGTTATTAAAAAAAAAAAAATCTTTGTTCCGAGGATCACTAATTCCTTTAAAAGGACTTTTATAAAGGCATGTATTTAATGCGGCAACTAAGTAAAATGAATATAGGTTTTAAAAAAAAATAGAGTGGGTACCATATATAATGGGTTGGCAGCTAATAAGGAGTATCGTAATAAGTAATAGGTAGCATATTAATATATCAGTAATAACCTCCGTTTTAATTTAAACTAGCATCAAATTTTTCTTTTGGGAACAGAATTAATATCTAAGCGGAAACTTGCACAGTTCTAACCAAACCTTAATTAAAATATTCTATGCGTGGTCGATGGCAGGGCTTGGTCGACGGAGCCCCGCTTCGCGGGGCTCCTACTTCTGGGTGGTTTATAATAAAATAACCACGAAGGGGATGGCGGGGTCTATCGACCCCGCCATCCCCTTCTAACCTAACCTGTCCGAGTCGGGGTGCCCTAAAGACCAGATTGCATCCAGTTTCTCCTGGTAACAATAGTTGAGGGTGGCAGGTGTATAGGGTATTATGAATGTTATGTAAAATTTGCATTATAGGAAATGTTGCCAAGTCATCATTTATACCTCCTCGCCTAATATTTTATTTGACTGGTATAGTTTATTTGCTACCTAAACGCAGCTGCTAGTTTTTAGTTATTAGTCACTCGGAAAATAATAAGCTTTTTATAAAGTCCTTTAATTAAAATAACAAGGTTGGTCTCCTACTAAAACTGATTCGGTGATTATAACAAAGAATACCTCTGGAAACCAATTACTTGATTGACTTATCGACTATCGAATTATAATTACTGCGTACGGTAGTGAATATTCCCAGGAGCATATTTGGTAGCTGCATTGAAAGCCTAAATCAAAATTCTAGGTACAAACAATTGCTACCATCTTCCTGCTTAGTCTATATATACCCATGTCGTCCTGACGTCACTCTCTATTCCATTAGCGAGAATTTTCTTTCAATAAGCACTTAAGCAAGTTAAAGAGGCACATCGTCGGTAAATTGCGTTTCTCTGAAAAAGTTTACTGTTTAATTAATTTTCATCTACCAAGTCCTACCTTTAACTTTATTAAGGGTAGGAAGTCAAATATTTTGACTCGACATTCAGGAATTTCATATGGCTTTTCAATACATAGAGAAGTTGACATAACGCCTTTTATGAATTTTGGGTCAAGTAAAGCTTAAAATATTATGGTAGGTATTATTTTATTTATGGGTAAATAAAATAATACCTACCATAATATTTTATATATATATATATAGGTGACGATACAAAATCATGTTTCTTTTAATCCCGGTTTAGCAATAACGAAAAAATACATGTACTAACAATTCTTTTATCATTTAAACACGTTTTAATTGAACATACAAACTCCTTGGAGCAGCAAAAACTGCATAAAACTCTCTTTACAATGTTACTTGCTATTTCCGATAGCAGTACAGAGGACTATAAAAATTCCTAATGTATTCAGAACGTATTGTTCAAAGCGCTATCAAAGTTAGTTTTGTTTCACGTTATATTGCCGGCTACACGGTTCAACGATAATAGCTGCCGATAGAAAAACGGCAATGTACTGCGAAATGGAATTTAATATTCAGCATGGGGTTGCTCATAATTTTTATGTAAAACTTTTTACGTAAGCGGTGTAGAAGCGGTTTTAATATACGTGTCTAAGTCTAAGATATTTTTTGTGAGCCTAGAGAAATATCACAATCTAGAATCTCTACCGTAATCCTTTTCACGTATCTAGTTTTTACGTTACAAATATATCACATTGCTGATTTCATATTGCCGTTTCTTACATGAATAGCAAATGGAACTGCAGAAAAAAGCACTTTATTTTCTTAACAAGGCTAAGACAAAATAACAACATTAAAAAAAAAAACACATGTAATTCTAGCACCCATTACACCAACCCTAACGGTATTACAAACAACCATGACGCATTTAAGCGTCCCATGAGATCTTCCATAGAAACGCGACACAATTCCAAGTATTATCGAATCAGCACCCTTCAATTTCTATATTTGATTACGTGCACTAAACGGTTAGGACCTTTCTTTGTCATGTAAAAAAAACACGTAGGGACGTGACCTGTATGCCTATATTCAATCTAACGTATAAAGGGACCGAGTGTGACACGAATGTGAAACGAAGTCGCTCGGGAGAAGAAAACTGACTTGTGGACTGTGGGAGCGCTCTCCTGAGAACTGTGGAGCGATTCTTGCAGACATTGGAACTTTGTCGGAGTAATGATGTGTGGTTAGCATCGTGTAGACTATAGAGTGCAAGTTTGTTTAGAAGATGTTGTAGGTGACGTTGTTGCTTTCTTTGAAGTTTAGCTGAGGGAGTTCAATTTTGAGTATTTTGCATGACAAAATAAGGTGTTATAGCGCAAAAGTGAGAGGCACCATTAGATCGTGTAATTCCGTACTATAGTGATTCGTAAGTATCTGTTAAATCATGATAAACTTAATCGGATAATATACGTAGGAGTTTTGCGAAAATAAAAACAACTTATAGCCCCATCGTTTTATTTATCTACAATTACTGTCAATATCTTCTAACATCGAACCTTAGAACTAAGCACCGCTGCCTCCAAACGATCTTCAAACACTGGCATATTCACCTCCCACTCAAATAGCACCCTTACCCCTAGCTCATACGGTTTTAATTCCCCTGGAAATAGCAGCCCTTGACCTCCAGTATTGACATGCTAAAGTCGGGATCAATCTCTCAGCCTTCGGAATGCAAATACAATTCTTTATGGAGGAGGTCTGGAGGGCCGCAGTAAACCTTCGAGATTGAGTCTGTGCGCCTCAATATCCCCGCTTTGTGCAAGGCGCGAAAAAGGTCCGTTAATGGAATAAGGCCCACGAAATACGGACGGTTCCTGAACGTCCAATTTTCGCCGGGATTTTTTTATGTTAAGGTATAGGAATTAGGCGGCTTTGGGTTCGAAGGGTTTTTGTTGATGGGATGGAGATAATGGGTTATGTTGTTGGATGAGGTCATAACCTTACCCACACTGGGCAAAGTTTATAAATATTCGTTTCATTCAAATATTTTCATTTATACGTGTGTGATTTTGTCAGGTTTTTTATTCGAACCCTGCCAGATAAATAGAACACGACAAAACGAAGCTTTGTAAAGTTCGAAAAATGTTTAAAAGGCAATCATTGAAGTGGTACAGACTTTTGTAAGTATTGCTACAATTGTACAAGAGAACCACTTCACTTATTGACTTGATTTTCTATTTCTTTTCGGTTACACAATACCCACCCTCGCCTCTTTCTACGTCTTTTAATCTCTCCACCGAATATATAAATGTGTACCCTATACTCAATTGCCAATCCGTGTTCAAGAACCCCATAACTAGGGTAGGTGCACCCATAACAGCATCAACAAAAACCCGGTAGCACAAACTCCAACGTCAGCTTTCTCGTAACACTTATCGGTGGCTCTTGTATCAGCCGATTTGCCACTCGCGGTATCTCGACGACTACTTGACGGCTCTTTTTGCTCAGCCGAACAATGGCGGCCCACAATGGCGATACGGTGTAAGCTCCGCTTTACAGCCCGCATCAGAGGTTGAACGCTTGTTTGTCGTGTGTGGCTATACATGTGGGGATTTCTTCGAGATCTAGATTGTGTTCAGTGGTAAGAAGTCTGGCCGTGACTTTATTTATATGAGTTGAAGAAAATTTCATGAATTTAGTGAATTTTATTACTTTGTCAGAAAGGAGTTCTTATAATCCAAATACTGTTCAAAATTCGTGTAGCAATCTAAAAACTTAGTTAGGTATAGATCACCCTAGATCACCGAACGTACAAATGAAAACCAAGCAAGAGAAATACTATAAATAGACTTTAATTAACATCAGAGCTGAACTTAATGAAGAATCCTTGAACCATAATATTCCAGAACAATTTTATAGACACCAAAATTTTATCCGAAAATTATACAGTAGTAAATCAAAGTGCTTTAACTTGGGAGAAATTACACAAAACATAATCCCGCTTTATAACTGGGACTAAACAAATGAAGTTGAGCGTTTTCCAAAAGTCCTTCTGCCGGGAGTGGAATTAATGGCCCTCGAGCTGTTGAGTAAAAAGGGCTTTTGTTCCATGCTGGGCTGAAGGGCGGCGTACACTGAGTACTCTGAGTACTGAGCAACTGTCACGTAAGGACATAGGGCCGATGTCTCTAATGTATAGATGCGGAGGCTGCGGGGATGAAGAGTCATTTCGTGATTGTATGAGAGTAAGGATTTAATGAGACTGGCCTAGTTTTCCTCGGGTCAGGCGATGTGTGGATGTTGAGTAGATGGCGCAACCTACCTTTTAGATGGAAACACTTTTAATTTCTAACACCCACAAATAATTCAGTGCGTATAACGTCTAATAACAAATAAAACTTTCAATAATCGTAGATGTCGTGACAGGCAACCAAACGACTTTTCGTGGACAAAATAGCCAGTACCGTCCTCCGGTATTTTATGATAAGTCCACTATGTCTACTCAATACTCAATACTTTATTTGCATTCCACAATGTGTACTTAGGTGGTAAATAAAAAAAAAAAGAGATCATTATGGACCCTGTCGGGCACAGCAAAAGACAAAGATATAGTAGGAGAGCTTTATAAATACAAAAAATTATATCTAAAATAAATCCAATAATACCTTAATGGGAATTCTTTATATACATTGAAATTTTTATACATTATTTATATTTTATCGTTTAAATATTCATTTATACTATAATAGCATTTTTCTGTTAAAAATTGTTTTAGTTTTTTTATAAATATGTTTAATTTTTATTTTTTTATTATTTCAAGCAGTTTATTATATAGTTTTATAGACATTACATAGGGGCTTGTTGAGTGTATTTTTAGTCGAGATTGCGGAATGTTTAATCTTGATTTGTCTCGGAGTGTGAAACGTGATTGTATATCTTCGCGTTTTGTGTAAAACTCTTGATATTTACGAACGAAATTGCAGGTTTCTAATATGTATATACTGGGGAGTGTTAAGATATTATAATTTTGGAAGTGAGGTTCGCAGTTTGATCAATATTCGCCAGGATTAAAACTAATTTTTTTTTGAAGGATAAATAGTGTGGGTGCATCCGCGCTATTTCCCCAAAGGGTTACACCGTAGCTTAACCATGCATAAGCATATGCATAGTAGGTGGTGAGCGCTGTTTGAAGATTGGTGGTTTTCTAACAAGCGTGTTAACATTTAAATGACACGTGCACTCAGAACACGATGATCTCATAACAGGGTCAGCAAAGACAGTCGCCAGAGTTGACGACTTTACGCAGTGCGTGCGTCGCTGCGCGACGCCGGTACACCAGGCACTGCAGGCTCCGTATTCGCCCTCCGGATACGGAAGCCATTCAGGCGGAGCTGTACGAAGGGTACAGAGCGGCGAAGACCGCCCTCCAAGCGGAGATCCTGCGGGCCAAGGGACTGGCCCGCGAGGAGTCGCTGGACACTCTGAACAGGGACCCGTGGGGACGCCCCTACAAATTGGTGCGTGAGAAGCTCCGCCCATGGGCTCCCCCGCTGACGCAGAGTCTCCGGCCCCAGCTCGTGGAGGACGTGGTGAGCACTCTGTTCCCTTCTAGAGGGGACCATATCTCCCCGCCCATGGCTCCGCCTACTGCGGTGCTGAATGCGGACCACACCGCCGACGACGACGACGATGCTCCGGAGGTGACCGAGGTAGAGCTGCGAGTGGCGGTACGTAGGCTGAGTGCTAAAAATACCGCCCCAGGACCCGACGGCTTACCTGGGAAAGCCTGGGTCCTGGCCTCGGAGGCTCTCGGGCCTCAACTAAGGGGGCTCCTAAGCGCATGCATGGAGAGGGGCCAGTTCCCACTTCGTTGGAAGACGGGGAAACTGGTCCTCATCAAGAAGCCGGGGCGCCCAGCGGACTCTCCGTCCGCTTACCGGCCCATCGTGCTGCTCGACGAGGTGGGCAAGCTCTTTGAGAGAGTCATTGCAGACCGCCTCGTCGGGCGGCTGGTGCGGGTGGGGCCGGATTTGGCGGAGAGCCAGTTTGGCTTCCGCAGGGGGCGCTCTACGGTGGAGGCCATCATGCGCGTGCGGGCCCTCACGACGGGGGATGCTGTGGCCCGGGGTGGGGTCGTCTTGGCGGTGTCTCTAGACATCGCCAATGCCTTCAATACCCTGCTCTGGAGTTGCATCAGGGAGGCACTCCGGTATCACCGGATGCCGACCTACCTCTGTCGTGTGGTCGAGGCCTATTTGACGGACAGGGCCATCATCTACCCCGGTCACCAGGGAGTGTGGAACCGGCAAGAGATATCGTGCGGTGTCCCACAGGGATCGGTCCTGGGGCCGCATCTGTGGGATATCGGCTACGACTGGGTGCTGCGCGCCGACCTCCCCAGCGGCGTCAGCGTGGTTTGTTATGCTGACGACACGCTAGTCCTGGCGCAGGGGAGGTCGCACCAGGCGGCGGCCGAACTAGCGACACGCGGGGTTGCGACAATCGTCGAGAGGATCCGGCAATTGGGACTCGAGGTGGCCCTGCACAAGTCCGAGGCCATGTGTTTTCATGGTCCTCGGAACACGCCACCGTCGGGTTCCCAAATAACGGTAGGAGGGGTTCACATCGGCGTCGAGTCGACGATGAAGTACCTGGGACTCGTCCTCGACAGCCGGTGGAACTTCGTGGAGCATTTCCGACGTTTGGCTCCCAGACTGGAAAGGGCCGGGGCTGCCTTAAAGCGGCTCCTGCCCAATCTAGGGGGGCCAAACGCCTCCTGCCGGAGGCTCTACGCGGGGGTCGTGCGGTCCATGGCCCTTTACGGGGCACCGGTGTGGGCGCGTTTCTTGAGGCGGCGGCCAGCCCGCTGGTTGAACGCGCCCCAAAGGGTCATGGCCATCCGGCTGGTCCGGCGATACCGTACGGTCTCCGGTGAGGCGGCGAGCCTCCTTGCCGGATTACCGCCATGGGATCTGGAGGCAAAAGTCCTCGCGCACGTTTGGGAGTGGCGCGAGGAGGCGAAACGCCGGGGCGTAGCTCCGCTGCCGCGAGAAATCACGGTACAGCGGACAGAGCTCCGGCGGGATCTCAGGGCGGCATGGAGAGTGCGATTGTCGCAACCCAGCGCTGGGCACGCCACAATTGCGGCCATAAGTCCCCTCTTTGAGGAGTGGCTAGAGAGGCGCCACGGCGTCCTCACCTTCCGCCTGACGCAGGTCCTCACCGGACACGGTTGTTTCGGGAGGTTCCTGTTCCGGATAAGGCGGGAGGAAACGCCCGGGTGTCACCATTGTGTGGATCGCCCGGAGGACACGGTGGAGCATACGGTGGAGGTCTGCCCAGCTTAGGCGGAGCACCGCCGTGTCCTCGTGGAGGCGATTGGCGGTGGCGATCTCTCGCGTCCGGCCTTGGTCCAGGCCATGGTACGGAGCGAGAGGGCTTGGGAAGCCGTCACCTCCTTCTGCGAAGCAGTAATGTTCGCGAAGGAGGAGGCGGAACGCGTGAGGGAGAGGCAAAGTTTGCGCCCTCACGCCCCTAGCCGCCGCAGGAGACGCCCTGGGCGTCGGGAATCGCAGGCCGATTCCCGGCCACCATAGGCGCGGGCTTGCGAACGACGAGCAATGGGCAGCTCGCCGTTCGATAAGGACCAGGCCCGGGTCGATGGCGCGTTGTGTTCCACGCGCGCCTCAAAGAGATGTCAGCACCAATGACGGGGTTTGCTAGGACCGATGCCTGCTAGGGTTGCGGAAAAGTCCAAGAGGGTTACCGTGGCCCCTGGCACAGGCAACTGAAGGAACACGGGTGGGTTTTAGTCAGTAAGAGTCTGACACGCCCTCCTGCTCTGCCCAGAGCGGGAGATTTTATTTGATGATTTCCCACCCACAAAAAAAAAAAAAAAAAAAAAGGGTCAGCAAAGACTAAAATGTAATTTATGTTCTAAATATATTTCCCTAATACATGGGAGAAGCCGATTGAACAATTTAAGTAAGTTCAGCCGGTTGGTCACAAACAGTGTTTTATTCTACACACAACCCTGTTTACAACAACCCAATCACAATTACACATAATCACTCTATCACACACAACTACACTTTTACTTTTACTAACAATTTGAATTCTGAAAGCACTTATTAGCCTAACTTGTAAATTATCCTTAGTTTTCGTAGATTAGATTCCTTTATTATATATTTTTTTATTATTGTTTTAAATAAACAAGTTTATAGTTAATACCAACAATGTATGGAAGAGCGGAGTCTCCTCATACAGGCTTTATTAGCTTAAAAGGAGGCTCCAATCACTACCTAGTAATGTAAGAAAACTTGTTAAAAGTAATAAACATTTTTTCATTTCATTTTCATTTCATTCTATACACGATTACAGTAAATAAAGACAACACTTTACTACTTAAATTGTGCTGCTTGGAAGTTTTCCAAATGAAATACAGGGAGTAGGACTAGCATAAACATCAAATGATAGCTTTCTTATGTCGTATCAACCCATAAGGTCGCAGATGAGCTCATGTTGCTACTTGAGAGGACGAATAGAGATCACAATATGAAGTTGTTGGTTTAGGCGACGGTTACAACCTCTTTGGGTAGTGTGGTTGTAGAGTAGTTAATATAACCGATAAATTATGGTTTATTATAATAAGACCCGTGTGAGCACTGAGGATGCTGCTCATCCTTTGAAATGTAACGACTGCTACAGTTCAACTAATTATTTTATGAATACTCTTGTAATTGGCAGGAATAATAAACTTTTCCAGGGCTGCCATTGCGAAGCCTTAAAGAATCTCTAAAACGCTCTTAACTCACTGACCGCACGTTTCAACTTTCTATTGAACTTTAACAAAATTTATTCGTGAGTGAAAAAAATGTGATTAGAATGTTAAGTGGAGTTTTTGTAACATTTCTCCGAGAAAAGTTAATTAGTCGGAAAGTCGACGTCCGCTGTAATGCCCCGCCAGATGTTCCTTATTGCCGCTCGCTTTACATACATAACGATGTTTCTCTGACCAAGTTTTTGAGGTAAAATGTAGTATTGTGTGTATAGCACCTTATTTTGGTTTTTGTAGTCTTGAGTAAAGTATTAAAATTGATATGCAACCCCTGTGCTGGTGAGCCGTAAAAATATTAGGATCTCTTTTCGCGTTTTCAGTTTTATAGTATGTATTATGTAGGTTAGGGTGATCGTTGGTTGGGAAAAACTAGAAGGCTTACAGAGGGTATGAGGAACAGGGTGTAAAGTTCACTCATACCCATAGTAAAGGGAGGATGATTCTCCGACCAGACGGGTGTCGTGTCTGGTGGGCAATGGCCTACGATTGATGTCGGGTAGTTGTGTATATGCTAGTTGTGCGGTAAACTCTGCTTGCGCGATGCAGGATTTTGCGCGACGTCTGTGTTATGAGTGGTTCACATGTGGCGATGTAGATACCGCTAGAGGCTCAAAAATGTTAGTGATAGTTAGATACAGAGGTTTAAACGATTCATGAAATTTCAAATTCCAGATGCTAAGCATGTTCAGATTTCATTATAATATGAAATGGTATTTGAGTAAAGAATTTATAGATTAAGGAGGAAGTGCAAGTATGTATTTACAGAGTAATAAGCATTAGAATTTTTTCATCATTTCATGACATAATCATAAGGGTACCTACTATGAACTTAGAGGGTTGTATCGATTATTTTAATGAATATAATTCTGTTAATACGTTACTTGTTACGGTCGCGAATCATATTTGATCCACATACAACCTGACACTCACCTGCAAATTACAAAAAACGAAAGAAAATTCGAATTTCGCGGGCTACTCTGGCGCTTTCGCTTTAAACCTTTTAGGTGCTTTTAAGTGAACATAGCTCTTAACCGAGTTTAAAACTCAACAAACGTTGTTAAAGTTTGTTCACTTATGTTCTACACTTATTTGTTTGCGCATTATCTGAAATAGCTAAGCGTTTTCTAATAGTATTTTTATCGTTACAAACCTTGTCCTCGTAATGGAGTACCTGCACAAAGTGAGGGGGGTATAGACGTTCATAAACCCAAAAGATTATAAGAAGTGGAGCCACGAGATACGCATAGCTTCGAACTTGATAAAATAAATAAGGGAAACGAGTGAAGGTATACTTACATAAGATTTTTATTAAGAGCATTATTATATATAAAAATACAAACTCACTAATAGCTGTAAATACGTACTACGTAACGCCATAGTTTGAGCTAACATTACATCTTAAAAAAAAAAAAACTTCTTTCTAACCTTAGTAACAAGCATTTCACGGCCACAACAAATTCAATTTCCTTCCGCCCCATTGTTTTCCCGAAGCAGAACCCAATAAATATTATGAATAATTAAAAAAAAAACGCTGTTCCTTTGCGAGCAAACTGTTCTTACAAAATCTATTTATTTGTTATACAAAAATTAATCGAGTCTGTTTATGGAGCAAATCTTCGGAGTACGATAGAAAACACGTTTTTAATTTACAAACAACTAGGCGGCTTTGATGTCGCACAAAAATAAATTAATTAAAGAAACCGATTTCGCAAGCTCCATTCAGGAAATGAAGTATATTGAATTTTTATCCGGTAAGAATAAATCGCGAAGAGCCGATTAGAGAAAATTCCAATTTCTAATCTATTCGTTCTTTTTTTCTGGCGGCAGTTCGATGTTTATTCAAACTTGGTTGGCGAAAGATTAACACTTCGTTTCCACAATTTGTAATCCAATCTATAGATTACTGGTTCTTGTGAAAATTCTTGCTCGCTTTTACGAATGAAAATTGTTGTGAGACGCTGTTACAACTTCGTGAATACTTAGATTTGCTGTCGTAAGAATTGTAGTGCTGCAAGACTTGTCTTTAAAAAGTTATGTTTGCATAACGTTATTAGAACTTCTTGTTAAAGCGAATAAGTTTCTCCTGCACCTATCCAATATATTGCCTCTATCTAATTTAATATTATATGAACTTTAATCCTAAATGAACTAGTCCCGATTAATCGGCTCATGGTTCTAAAGGCATGCTTTTTAACAGAGTCCTTAAATGACAGGCTAGAGATAGAAACTAATTACAGCGTTCGTATTTTGGTAACTTTGTCTCATTCATCTTACATAGTCATTGATTGACAGGATTACAACAGTGGTCTACTATTCCAGTATCCCACATCCATTATAAAAATACGAGTGATATTTCGCTCATGTTGTGTATTGTACCTACTGCGCGTACGACACGCGTGTGTGTGCCGGCGCGCACGCGACGCGGCGACGTTGTATCGACAATCACAAGATCAATAAACTAGTATGACACTGACTCGCGGTTTGATTGCATGTGCGCTACCCCCGCTCCCGATAAATACGTAACAGCTCACAAATAAGGAGGAATACCAGGTGCTCCACTACAATACTATACGTCTCGTCTCGTAGTCGTAAACGTCGACCGCGGAAACAGCTTGTTATTACGTTAACTTATAGCTAACATGATGTATGCACATCCGTGTTTGGGATATGGAATGCAATGAAGAAAGTGTTGGATAAGAACTGTTATAAGGAAAATCTTTAAAGGGGTTATTTATATTATCAGATTTTTCCTTTTGTCCTGAAGTTCCGGTGCTCTTTCTTGTATTATTTATGAGTGTCCATATAGTCTGAAATTCTGCATAAGAAAATGCTTTAAACACAATCCTCTGATCACCCGATCATGAATTGACTTCGAAATTTTGAGAACTGTATTCGTATCCCCGAAAGAGGTAAGCAAAGGTGTAAATAGTTCGCCCACATTTCGCCAGTCATACTGAAGCCTCATGTAATAGGGGGCGAGTCTATATAGTGTGGTGATAATGAATGTACTTATTCCTTCAACAATGTCAGATATTAAGTTAGGTGCGCTGATAAAGTAATAAAGAACAGACATTTTGAATAAATAGGATCTTCTTCAACAGCTATTCGTAGGTACGCCTCACAACGACCGCCCAGAGATCTACCTCGTAAAACAAAACAGCTGAAAGTTCCACCGCAGCGATAATTGGCTACAATACAGAATCATACTCATTTGCTTGACAGACTAATGCTTCAGTTAACCAACATTTTGTTTGGAGCCATCGGCGGCGAGGGAAATCAGAGTCCGGCGGATGTTTATTATTCAAGGAGAACTCGCCGCGGATTTCATTACTGGCGGATCTGCCGCGAGTGGGAGGGGGGTGACATCTTATTATTTTTGACTGACTGTTTTGTTTATGTGGGTATAATAGGGAGGGTATAGTGCAGCTGCTGCTAAGAGAGTACTGTTGACGGAAGGTTGTCTCACTAGGTCGGTGTGTATCGCGGTCCTCACAGTGAGTTGTCTCACTAGATCGGTATGTATCGCGGTCCTCGCAGTTAGTTGGCTTGTTATCGTCATCTCACAATAAAACATAACATCAAACCCACTTGCCCGAAGGGTTTGGCAGAGGTAATCTATAGTCAGGTGGCCATCTCAAGTAATTATGAAAATGCTTGATCAAACTTACTGATCTAATGAAAATGGTATTGTGTTCTATTCTTTAGCCATTGCACTAAAAGGTACGAGATATCAATAGATAGGTAATGTTCCCTTGTACTTATAACGCACAGTTATTTACAACACAGTAACTTCTATCTTGCTATTGTATCTTTCACATTAATATCTCAACAAAAGTTTCAACTCGAAATTTTTATTACCCACATGTCAGGTTAGCGCCGCGAAGTTTTGATAAACAAACAATTCTTGCAACACGTCCTTGCGACACGTTTTAATGTATAACTCGCTGTCACTCCTCATGCGACCTCCTGCTTGAAGAGGGGTCATCCCTGTACAACCCCTCACTAATGTGCTAACTGATTGCTGTCAATTTGTCTACACAACACACACTTCTGTTTCCATTTGAGTTTTATTTAATTTTATGGTTTTTGCTTCGTTTTGGAGAGAATTTGGCTAAGCTGATTATGGTTTGTCAGGAAGAGATAAGACAGCTAGGTTTGGAATGTCACACTGTAATGAACAAACAAAGGCAAGGCGATAAGAAAATATAAGCAGATATAGTACACGTGAGTACGTTTTCTCAATTCCTTCGAGCTACTTACACACTTGACGATGCGTTTATAAAAATAAGCTAACCTCTTTTTATTTGGGATTTGGGATGCTAATAAACAGTTGGGTTTTTTTTTTTTAACCGTTGTCCACACTAGGAATTTCTCCTGTATCGTGGGTGCGTTTAAAAACATTTAAACTCACATACACAAACAGCCAGACCCGGAACAACTACTTGCAGGTCATACAAATACTTGTTCCGTGCGGGAATCGAACCCGCGACACGCTGCGCAGCAGTCAATCGCTACTGCGCCAAACGTGTCGGTTTCCGCTATTATTGTTCAATTGTTATTACCTGGTAAATAATTTGTGTTTTTATCTGATTACAACAAATCGTTTTACTTTGAAAATCCAACACCCAAAATGACAAAAACAAATTGCGAGTCCAAGCCCGGAAGCCTCAACTTAATAATTGGATTGAAGTTTAACCAGTGGAAAAACTCGGATTACCCCGAGTTACAGAATTTTATAATGCGCTTTTACATAAAGAAAATGTTGAAATCTTTCTTGAAATACCTATCACAACGTTGAATTTCCGGTCATTGAATGATATATTTATTTATTATTAATAATAATAGCCTGTTATAATTCCAACGCGGTGCAAAGGTTTCTACGTTTACACTTAACAGTTACATAACGAACATAGATCACATTGCTTGCTCACTGCGTGTCCGCGATAATTGATGACAAGTAATGCTAGATTATCAATAATCTAGCAAAGTATTTAATGATTAGCTAGATTGAATTAGCAGAGTTTTCCTGCAGAATTCAATGTTTGGGATCATTTGTCTCCGGAACAACAAATGACTAGTATCAGGCAAAGGCGATCTGTCTTATTTATTCCCGAAACAACTGTCAAACTTTGTAGCCTTTAATACTTGACTAATATTCCTGTTCTACCAACAGATAAATATATTTTCAGGGTCAGAACCGTTTTATCTTTAGTCCTTTGTCGGCAAGCCACTCAGTTTTTTTACATGTTATATTATGTATCAACAGTGTGAAACTAGGTGTTAAGTACACAAATAGAATTCAAACCAACTTTTAATTTAATTTTCCGTCAAACCCCATAGCCAGTATCAAGCAATAACCGCCCCAAACTTCTAACCGAATCTCTAAAGCCCAGTACATAGGCGTCCAAACTACACATACCTAATTGATGCATGCAGTAACCGCTAACCCAATTCCGCTGGACGTGGGCCCGTTTAATTAATGACGTCACTCGATGTCATGTCATCATTACGGGGGTTGTGGGGGGAGTGGGTTGCAGGGGGGGATGGGTCAGATAATGAGTGACACACTGATCTAGGAGAGCTATCGAGCGATGGATTATACTGATAGAGTTTGTGTATGATTGTGACGTAATGCGGTCATCACGGACTTGGCATGAAGGTTTTGCGTGCATTTATGATAAAATACATAAATACCTACATAGCATAACGCCTGTATGCTCCGAAGAGGTAAGCAGAGCCACATATAGTCAGTTATATTTAAGTCCCAAGACTTGTCAGAATTTGTGTTTGGTTAATAGCAACAGACTCGCCTTATTTATTTAACACTTTAAGCACACAAATGTACACATTGGCACAGAGGCGGCGGCGGCGGCTTATTGCTATCAACCGATCGCAAACTCGGACTCCGGGCTACTAGTAAACCAATCATGATGGGAAAACACAAAAACACTTGATTGACAGCCTCACTTGTTTAGTAGACGCGCTTGCGACGACAAACATAACATATCAGGCGTATGACATAATTCACGTACTCACTTGAACAGGAATAGGTTTGCGTTATTTACGCCAGGACATACACGTGTGAACTGATTGGTTCGTTCCAGAAATTAATTACTGATTCTGTTATGCTTATAATTGACGATTGATTTTACTGTAAATCTCACAAGTGAACCAATCAAAATGTTTGGTTGCCGAAATATGTTTACAGATTTAACAAATTTTGCGATTTAATCAAATAAAGCATACCTAATCCTACTATTAAATTAATGATAAATAGCTATAAAATTAAACTCACTACCTAGAACATAGCACATTGCTAGTTTCAGGATAGAGATTCTTCCAAATCCAATCCAATAGCATCACGTTATTAAGATTGTTCTTCTAGAATTTTCTAGATTAATCAGTCCAAACATGATTTTTTCCACAATTTATGTAGGTAAGTATTTAAACCATGTTCAGCATACATTGATGGCTCAGTTACAAATGCTTGTCAACAAGTCCCCTTCTATTGCAGTAATGGACGTGCCGTGGGACGTGCGAGTGCAGTCTTCGCACGGCGTGGCTGGAGGGGCTGCCCTGCTGACCTGCACCGTGCCTTCCATCGTGAGGAACCATGTGACAGTCGCCAGGTGGTTCAAGGATGGCAATGTGCTGGCGCCACTGGCTGCTGAGGCTGGTAAGCCTTTTTTTTTTTTTTTTTTTTTTTGTGGGTGGGAAATCATCAAATAACTTCTCCCGCTCTGGGCAGAGCAGGAGGGCGTGTCAGACTCTTACTGACTAAAACCCACCCGTGTTCCTTCAGTTGCCTGTGCCAGGGGCCACGGTAACCCTCTTGGACTTTTCCGCAACCCTAGCAGGCATCGGTCCTAGCAAACCCCGTCATTGGTGCTGACATCTCTTTGAGGCGCGCGTGGAACACAACGCGCCGTCGACCCGGGCCTGGTCCTTATCGAACGGCGAGCTGCCCATTGCTCGCCGTTCGCAAGCCCGCGCCTACGGTGGCCGGGAATCGGCCTGCGATTCCCGACGCCCAGGGCGTCTCCTGCGGCGGCTAGGGGCGTGAGGGCGCAAACTTTGCCTCTCCCTCACGCGTTCCGCCTCCTCCTTCGCGAACATTACTGCTTCGCAGAAGGAGGTGACGGCTTCCCAAGCCCTCTCGCTCCGTACCATGGCCTGGACCAAGGCCGGACGCGAGAGATCGCCACCGCCAATCGCCTCCACGAGGACACGGCGGTGCTCCGCCCAAGCCGGGCAGACCTCCACCGTATGCTCTACCGTGTCCTCCGGGCGATCCACACAATGGTGACACCCGGGCGTTTCCTCCCGCCTTATCCGGAACAGGAACCTCCCGAAACAACCGTGTCCGGTTAGGACCTGCGTCAGGCGGAAGGTGAGGACGCCGTGGCGCCTCTCTAGCCACTCCTCAAAGAGGGGACTTATCGCCGCAATTGTGGCGTGCCCAGCGCTGGGTTGCGACAATCGCACTCTCCATGCCGCCCTGAGATCCCGCCGGAGCTCTGTCCGCTGTACCGTGATTTCTCGCGGCAGCGGAGCTACGCCCCGGCGTTTCGCCTCCTCGCGCCACTCCCAAACGTGCGCGAGGACTTTTGCCTCCAGATCCCATGGCGGTAATCCGGCAAGGAGGCTCGCCGCCTCACCGGAGACCGTACGGTATCCCCGGACCAGCCGGATGGCCATGAACCTTTGGGGCGCGTTCAACCAGCGGGCTGGCCGCCGCCTCAAGGAACGCGCCCACACCGGTGCCCCGTAAAGGGCCATGGACCGCACGACCCCCGCGTAGAGCCTCCGGCAGGAGGCGTTTGGCCCCCCTAGATTGGGCAGGAGCCGCTTTAAGGCAGCCCCGGCCCAAGGCTGGTAAGCCTAGTTTATTAAATTTAATTATGGACTATTATAATCGTAATGCGTGTGACAGTCCCATCATATCGATAATACATACCGCTACGGATTATATTCAGGCTATGTACCTGAAAAGCCTCTTTGCATCAAAATCTAGTTGCTTTGCTAATTGATCTATTTATCTTTACGAATTACAATTTATAGACCGAGAATAAGCAAGCGGATTTCTGGTCCGCTAAGCTTAGGTCTACAGACTGCAGTCGGAAGTAAAGGATACTTTTGTACAGCTTACCTGAACAGACTTTAGTGAGAAGTAAAGGGTTCGGTTATGCAGCTTAGCTCAACAGACTGCAGTCGAAAGTGGAGGGTACTGTTGTCCATCTTAGCTGAATAGACTGCAGTCAGAGCTAAAGGGTACTGTTGTACACCTGAGCAATGCTTTATCTTGTATAGAACCTTTTAATGTAATTTAGGGATAGAAGAGTACGATTTGTCGCGGAAACTGATAAACAAACTATGTATTTTGCAAAAAGCGGAAACAGTACTTAGGTAAGTTGTAATTACGTAATAAGATTATTTATAAACAATTGTTTTACCGATAAATCTGTTTATAACACCAACTTATTTATAACTCTCCTTTCGGTGATCAAAAATAATTATAAGATATGTCTTTGACATTATGCCTCAATTTCAAAAAGAATCTTTGGCATCTAAACCAGAAATACACACATCAAAACTGATAATTAAATTAAAATCTATAATATAAGTCTATTTATATTGATTAAATAAAATGTTTTCGTATGTGTAGATCGACGAAGTACTCTCTGCTTTAGCTTCGCTATTTTTGCTTATGATTTTTCACCTGAGATTAAAATGTGATAAAAAGATAAAATAAAGTAAAAGTCTGTATTTACGCAGGTGCAGCGATTTGGCAAACTCAATATGAGTTCAGCCAAATCACGTTGCGGAATGGCCGCCCACGTCCGTTGTAATAGGCGAAAAATATATACCGGTACGGCATCCATATTTAACACAGCTCTTTTTGAAACATATCCCATGCGTGTTCAATGGGATTCAAGTCTGGCGATTGAGTAGGCCATGGTAGGACGTTGATATTAGCTGCGGCAAGTGTGTTTGCTACGACTCTGGCAGTGTCTGGACGTGCATTATCTGCATAAGCAGAAACGAAGCACCAAATTAGGTTCACAAAGGAATGACAGCATCTGACATTGTAACAGATGTTGTCATCTGTGTGTTTCAGCGTAAATCTGTGCATTGAGATTGCCTCTGATCCATATCAGTTCGGTTCTTCCGCCGATCCAAAGTATTTCAATAACCTATTGATCCAAAACCTTCAAGCCATCAAATATGATTCAGAACTCAATAGAACTCTTTATTTTGATTGGAAAATCATAAGTATAATGAGTAATCAGCTTCAAAAAAGTTCGTATATACCTTTAGCTATTTACAGTTCCAGAATCTTTCCAAGGATCCCAACAATGAATATTCCCTTCTGCCAAATATGTTTTTCAAACGTAACCTTCTTCCAGTCCCAATAGATACGTCGTCTGGAAAGTTTCCAACAATACCGACTCTGGACCTTATAAAATCGAAATTAATTTTCGCCAACGAGCCAAACGGCCGATTATTGCTTTCGAAAGGAGAAAATTAAGAATTTTTCGTTAATCCAAGTGTAGGAAGCGGCTGTCGGCGACAGGAACAAGGGAGCTGAACTTGCTTTATGAGTTCCGAGTTCTCGATTAGAACCAGAAAATTCGATTAATGTTTTCATTTACGGATGCTTCCGCTCTTTTTCGATTACTCTTCGAAGTAATGACTCATTCAACTTCTTGGACATTTTTTCCGGGAGATTGTTTTTAAGCTCAAGTTTATATTTGTTTGAAGAACTTGTTTAATGTTCGGCGGTTTTGGTGTTTTCTGTTTATTGTACTTATTTTTTGTTAATTTCGGTGTTTACACGTGAAATCTTTCCCTCTGAGGAACAATACATCTGACTTCATCTATCATATTTTCTGTTGAAAATGGCAAAAGCAATTTACATTGTTTTCTTTGCTTATCTCTTGAGTGCACTGTTATGAATGTAAACAATTTCCTTCTGTTGGCTGCTACAACTTCCGGCTGATAATAATGAAGTGGAAACTATATTCAAATCTATACAGACACCAACTCAATTTTATCTTGAACGAGCAACGAACAACAGATTCACAAGAAGGCCACTGAAATACCCATTGGAGCCGAAATGCTAAGATAACAGCGGAATGAGTGGTGCGTACCACAATTATCGACGGGATCCGGCGTTGCCTCAAACTTCTTAATTAATACAAAACCTCTTAGAATTGTCTGAAATGTAGGTTCAACGCTAAAATGGTATTCATTTGCTTCATTACTAAATGAAACAAATTAAATTCTAGTCTAAATGGTAGGTTTTGTCCCTAATATTGTCTTCTGTTATTATATTGATGGAAATGTGAAATAGTAGCAATTCATAACGATGTAACTGGCTCAAAACCGCAACCGCAGCATCTTACCCACCCCGGATCCCGTAACCAGACAGTATACTGTATAGGATTAGCTGACAAAAGGACGCTTGTGTTGACTTTTGAATGAATAGTCGTCGAAAGATAACTTTTCCGCGCCAGACGTGTGTTATCAGTTCCTATAGCCCATTGTATTTAGTAGGGTTAGTCCATGAAGACGAGGTAGTGCCGTATGTAGGCTCTTCTATGAGAAGCAGTCAGAAAGCTGTTGGATTCAATTTTGACTTGATTTGAACAATCCTGGTTATGTGCATGGTTATTAAATAGATTTTTATTATAAAATATGTAGTTTTAATCTTCTCTTAAACAACTTTCCAGTTATTTTTCTTTTTTTTTTCTTTTGAAACTGCCTTGTGTGTTATCACTAATCTCACCACATGAAATAAATTTCCCCTAAAGAGATGGCAAGACAAAGGTCCCAGCAATACTTAACTCCGCCCCAACGGCCAATACTGACGAGTAGCTAATCCGTCTCCCGAGACTGCGAATAAGTTATTTTTTCTTCCGACAACTTGAACGCACAACATTCGCCTACTTTCCCGTTATGGAGTCTGAGTGTTTTATTAAACGTTATTTAGAAATAAGATAGAAGGAAAGAAAAATTGATTTATTTGTCACAGAAACACAAGTGCATACAAGAAAATAATTAGCTGTAATAATTAAGAAAAAAAAAGTAAAAGTAACAAAGAGATCTTTAATCACGAGCACAAAACAGAAATCGTCGACAGCTGCACGTCATGACTGTGACACGAAGGCTTCCACTCAGCATGATGCTGTGCTATGGGGGACCCACAGCACAGCGCTGATTTTCAGTGGTTACCCGAAAAGGACGGAGGATTTACTTATTTTTCGGCATTTAACCATAATAAAACTATGCCAAAACATTGGTTGCTTTCCTATTCTATAGCCCAGATTTGTTCTTACTAGATTTACGTAGATATTAAGTCTCACAGTTGTACCAAAGAATTCTCGCCTAAGACTGCAGTTACTGGAACATTACCATTCAACGGTTCTATCTGGATTCTTTGCTCAGTCGTTTAATAAAGAAGAACAGTACAAATTTGAATAGAGAACGTTTCTCAATTGTCGGTGCGCAGCGGCAATAAGATTCAAACTTTACGTAAAAGTTAAGCGTCGCTAATGCAACTTTAATGTTCGTCTTTGATGCAGTTGCAACGAATTACTACTCATTGCTTAAACAGATAACTCGCGGAGTTTATGCTGGAAGTGATTTATTAGAAATAACATCTTTGGATTAGGTGCAAGGTACCTGGCTCATAAATCAAAAATGGAATTTATAAGGCCATTGAATTGGCACGTTGGTGTGAGACAGACAAGACTGAATTGCTGTATACCTAATACTTCATTTTATTTAAATAGTCAAAAACTTGCGTCTACTTTCGGCTTAGTCAAGAATTTAACGACACTTTAACTTTGCATAACTTAATTAAAATTTTCTCTTAAACTGTCTTTATCAGCCAAACAAAGTTCCTTCTATTTTTCTTTGTCAAAAACTAATGTAAACTTTTAGAAGTTGAACAAAAAGGGCTTATTTGCACCATCTAGTGATCCGCAACAGATGCAGTTAGCTGTCGGCGGTAGCTGGCAGTTTCGCCGGCGTTTATGTAGATTACCCGCCCGCTTGATTTAATATCCGCCCAACAGTTCGAGGAGCTCATTGTTACAGCTTGTGAAGCACGCCGTTCTTTACATTTATTTGATGTTAAGTCCGCGCCTGCCTAAACATACTTCGATCGTCAAATCTGTAAGCATTTGATACACACAAATGTAACCGACATTTGTGTGCTTATTTACTTAGGTACGTAGTTTATTTTAAAACTCAACTTACCTACTATAAAAGTATTTCGAAAGGGTCACTAAAGTAAAAAAAAAAATATAAGGTACTGGTACCGATTCTTTTGTCACAAATACCTCTAAACCAGACAAAAAATCACATTAAGGAATTTTAGTGATAGTTTAGTCGGTGTACAAGAGAATCGGCACCATTGTCATGATTTCCAAATATTAATAAGATTTGTAGGTATTTTAAATATTAAATATAAATTGAAAGCATTTAAATTTAAATATTTTTATTGTTATCATTCGTGTCACATTCATACCTACATATTAAACACTTTGGTGGCATTCTCTAATTTGTAAAACAAACCAATGGACAATATTAATATCAACCAAACTACCTAATTTTATATTCAAAACACTTTGGAGATCCTATTTCCGTTTCACCCACCATAAACTCGCTTTCCATAACTCAAATTAAAAAGGCCACATCTTGCTTTAAGTGAGGATTTTTACCGAGTCTTATCGAGCTGCGACAGACGTTCCTCCAGCTTATCTCGCGGCACCCATCAGCCGAACCACCCTGCGACGCTTCCAACTATAATATAAATGTTACAGTCAAAACTGTGAATCGGCGAAAACCAGCCTTTTTTTTTTTTGAGTATGGGAAATCATCAAATGACCCCTCCCGCTCTGGGTGGAGCGGAAGAGAGTGTCAGACTCTTACTGACTAAAACCCACCCGTGTTCCTTCCTTGGCCCTTTATGTTCCGGGTCAGCGGTACCCCTTTCGGACAATCCCGCTTTCCCGGCAGGCTTGGGCCCTAGTGGGCCCCCTCTTCGATGCTGACATCTCTATGAGGCGCGCGTGGAACACGTACGCGCCGTCCGGCACGGGCCTGATCCTGATCGGACGGTGAGCTACCCATTACTCACCGCCCGCAGGCCCGCGCCTACGGTGGCCGGGAGTCGTCACGCGGCTCCTGTCGCCCAGAGCGTCCACCGCGGCGGCTTGGACGGGAGACTCTCTCCCTCTCCCGTCCCGCCACCTCCTTCGCTAGCATGACTGCTTCGCAGAAGGTGGCGACTGCCTCCCACTCCCCCTCGCCCCGGACCATGGCTTGAACCAAGGCCGGGCGTGAGAGATCGCCGCCGCTGCCGATCGCCTCTACGAGGACACGGCGGTGCTCCGCCCATGCAGGGCAGGCCCCCACCGTATGCTCCACCGTGTCCTCGGGGCGATCATCGCAGTGGTGACACCCGGGCGTTTCCTCCCGCCTGATGATGTGCAGGAACCTCCCGAAACATCCGTGTCCGTTGAGGACCCGCGCCAGGCGGTAGGTGAGGACGCCGTGACGCCCCTCTAGCCACTCCTCAAAGAGGGGTCTTACCGCCGCTATCGTGGCGTGCCCTGCGCTGGGTTGCGACAGTCGCTCTTTCCATGCCGCCATGAGATCGCGCCGGAGGTCCGTCCACTCCGCCGCGATTTGCTGCGGAAGCGGGGTTTCCCCCCGGCGTAGTGCCTCCGCGCGCCACTCATACAGGCGCGCGAGGACTATCGCCTCCAGATCCCATGGTGGCAGTCCGGCAAGGAGGCTTGCCGCCTCGCCCGAGATCGTGCGGTAGCCCCGGATCAGCCTTACGGCTACCACCTTTTGGGGCGCGTTCAGATAGTGGGCGGCTCTCCGCCGCAGTGAACGCGCCCACACCGGGGCCCCATATGTAGCCACGGACCGCATGACCTCAAAGCCTCCGCAGGAGGCGTTTAGACCCCTGAGATTGGGCAGGAGCCGCTTGAGGGCGGCCCCAGTCCGTTCCAGTTTGGGGGCCAAACGTCGGAAGTGCTCCACGAAGTTCCACCGGCTATCGAGCACGAGTCCCAAGTACTTCATCGTGGACTCGATGCCGACGTGAACCCCTCCTACCGTTAGTTGGGATCCCGATGGTGGCCTGTTCCGGGGCCCATGGGAAGACATGGCCTCGGACTTGTGCAAAGCCACCTCGAGACCTAACTGCCGGATCCTCTCCACGACTATCACAACCCCGCGTGTCATCCCTCGAAGCGAAAACCACCCTTAACTGCAAAAGTCCGTCAAAGCTATTTTTAACCGGTTAAAACTATTTTAAAAATGACTTAGAAACCTACAAGTCTAGTAGGTTTATTTTTGTCACCCTATAATAAAAATGTGGTGATTCTAGATTAATTAAGTAGAAGAAACGTATTCCGTAAAAACTGTTTTAATTGTTCAAGAAACGGAAAACGATTTAATTTAATAACGGTTTGGACTGGAACCAGTATAAACTAGTTTTGACTGATTAAGAGTTTTGACTGTAACATATAGGTACATTCATTTAACAGCTCCGGCATTCACTTTTATGGTTATTTGAATGAAGTACCATTCATGAAGCCGACATTAAACAAGTTAAGGCCGCGATAAAGGATCAGTTAATTTCTGGACGACGCTCTTGTCTTTAAGAGCCTTTTGCTATTTTTCTCTGTCCTTGAGGAAAATGGTTTTGATGGGCCGATACCATCGATACGGAGGTGTTGCTGTGTGCTTATCTGTTATCCGGAGGATTGAGCTACCTTGCTGTCTTGTTTTCTTATCTTTTCCGAAGTAAACAAACAAACCTATGGTTTATTATGTGCACGGCGGGCATAATGACGCTTTTATCTTTTCACTGTTTTTAGAACTTTGTCTAAAAATATTTCATTACTTAAATAAACCCGAAATAACTTGAGTTTTAACTCAACCACGGCTGTAGAAGATAAATGACAGATAAATTTTAATCCTACATCGCTGACATTGTCTTCAGAGACAGATACTTTACAAATTTTACCATAAATTACTCGCAAAAGTAATTTAACAAGTTTTCGAATGAAATTAAAAGTAAATCAGAGTCTTTCTTATTTTATTCAAAGGTGGGTTCTCTTGTTGTTCATGGCCGACTTCTGCCTCTGCTAAATTAATTTTCTTCAAACGAAACTAATTTAAATAATAAATTGATATTCATTATTCTCTTTCAGTATTAAAGAAAGTAATTTTAACAGGTGTCAGATACCGTGAATATAATATTTCCACGCTACTTGCCATCTCTTAACAATTTATTAAAATTATTGTAATTTTAATAATTGTTAAAACGTAAGCAATTCTCCTAAAGGAGGATGGGCAAAAATGTACGGGACGCGTCCCCAGCGACCAATAATAACCAGACATCATAATATGTTCTTGAATAGTTCTTTTCATAATAAAATCTGCCATTGTATGTAGACTCATTGTCTTTGATGTTGTTGTTTTCATGTAAATACTAACATAGGCTTAAGTATTTATATTGTTACTAACACTCGAAATAAAGGATTTATTATTATATTATTTAAAAAATCGTTTATTAGTGTAAAACATCGTTAATCAATCGTATTGTAGGAAAACAAAAAGTGAATTAACAAGCAGCGACTTAAGGGAAGTCAACAATTAGATAATTGAAACATGCTGCTGGAGGGCTGCGAGGTTCATGGCTTGCGAAACCAAAGTGCCATATTATAGATGTTACATGTGCACAGCTTCCCGCTGTCCTTCGCCCAGTTCAACAAGTGCACTAACACCTAATATTACATTTATGCCGATCGGATCTCTGTCAACTAAAATATAACAGTAATATGTTTTCGAAACTGCCTGACTCTAATCGCGGTTAACCTCGATTCTCCATTTCCGGAACCAAGCGCCTAAGAAGTTTGCGGAGGTTTGGTAAGTGTGAGCGATAGAGTCCTGACAGCGACCAGTGTAGCTGATGTCCGTGACGTTGGCGAATAAAGCCAACTGAGCGTTTTTAGTGTTCATATATACGACCGGCACGTGCCAACCGCAGAGGCAACTGCAGCTGTCTATACTCGTTGACGGCGACCGCCGACACATCTACTGCTGCCGACGGTTGTAGTTGCATCTGCCGATGGTGGGTGCCATACATGTACATATATGAGCACTTCCTCTTGGGAATGTCGCTGGTGGACCACGTGAAGATGAGGGTAGACGATAGCATGGAGCCCTGAGGAACTCACGAGCGAATGGGGTGAGGGGCGGCCAGTGAACCCTCGACGCGATAGCGGAAGGTGTGCTCCAAAAAAACGTCTCGAAAGGTGAGCACGAAACGAGACTGTCTGGCACTCCTAGTTGGTAAAGCTTATCTATTAAGCTGTTATGCAAGACTTTGTCGAATGCTTTCGCTATGTCGAAGTATAAAGCGCCCGTCGCCGCGTTGGGCTGGAAACCGATGCTTAAATGCTCTACGATACAGTAGACTTGTTGGATGCAAGAGTGGTCGGTTCGGAAACCAAACTGCTCGTTGGGGATGAGGCTCTTTTCTTCGGTGTAGTCTTTAAGACGCTTTCAAATAAGCCTCACATAGATTTTGGCGGGAACATTGAGGAGACTGATGGGACGGTAACTCGTGGGATCAAGACTTGGGCTTTTCTGGCATAGGGCTAATGATAACGGTGGCCTCTTCCTCCGCTTGAGGAAGTAAGTTGTTGCTCAAGGTGCCATTGAAGATGGCGGTCATTAGGATTACGAGGGCAAAAAAACTGTCGCAATTATTGTGATGCGTAACGCTTCCATTAACAGTTATAATTATGATGATTAGTTGGTTTTGTTATTAGTGTGGTGAAACGTAATGTTTTATGTATGGTTTACTGTAACTAATGTTTTTTAAGCCACAATGACGAATTTACGTTTTAGCTGCAACTTTCCCCCTCAATGAATTGAAATCGTCCGCCATAGTTACAAATAACAGTCACGAAAAGAGCTATTCAACGACATACGTCGAGTCGTTATTGGTCAGTGTGTTATTGTTGGTGTCAGTCATCCTGTCGCATCATCCATTGCTAAGCTTTTTTTAAACTAGAATAAAACAGAAGTACTTTCGTCATGATTTCTCCTTGTATCGACATGCCCAGATTTAATATTTCTGAAGTACTTCACCTCGCTAATCAAGTACGCCTACGTATGAGAGTGTAGAAAATTCCATCGTGAAAACAAAATAAAATAATGAGAATATTCTGAGTTTTAAAACTATTGGAATAGTCAATTTGCAAGTTCATTTTATTCAGTTGACAATCGACAATACTTTGACACAAAGGGCTCAAAAGTGCGTTAATTAAAACTTCGTTATACTGTTCCGCGCCGACGGGCCAGGCGACATGTACTGTGACGTCACAACGTAGGCACCAACTGAACTGTATGTTTCTCATGAAAGCAAACGATGCAATTATTTTTTAATTGCGTAGTGATTATTAACATTGGTTAGTATAATGTTGTTCTGATGCTACGCAAATAATGTAAATGTAAGTACTAGCGAAAATCTAAATAAACGGTAGAATTCCAATTGGACAAATAGGTGTTATTTTAATGAGCCCAGTGATACTGATGTCATTTTTCCAATAGTGATGTTATTTAACCCTGCAAGGTTTATCTGCATTTCTGAAATGAACCGCATATTCTGACTGTCATGTTTTTGTAAGTCTTATCAATTTGTCCGTAACCCAAAAACAACCCTTCTTTTAAATTTCTTAAAAGTATGATGTGATACCTATATAAAAACACCCTACCCTTGCATTTATAAAGCAAAAACGCTTAAAACCCAAACAAAGTAACAATAGTATCGACTGGATCAGTTAACTGTCGACGATCGTGAAACAAAGCGCCGGAGCGCGAAGGGGATCGCGAGCTAGTCGCGCATTTAGAATTCATTGAAAAACTCCCGCTTGAAAGTTATCTGATCGTAAACGGTGACGACCGGCGAGACGTTGCCGACACCGTACGCTTCCACACACAAGCGTTTTGAACGGGAGAAAAGGTTATGTGAAACGTGTTGAAGAGTTTACTGCTAATTTGTTTTTATGTGTATTGGGTAAATAAATATTGGTGGATGTTGGAATAATTACTTGTGTAGTTTGTAAAATATAATACTAATTTTAACTTTTCATAACACAGTATGTGTTAATCGGATTTACTAGATTTTGAATTTGAAAAAGCAAAACGTTAAAGTTTAGATCAGTTGGTTTGAATGATATCAACACAGAAAAATAGAAACGGGTTCAACTTTTCAGCTTTCGAATAGCTTTTCCAATTCTTTTGTCTGTGTGGCTCGCAAAGCGTTATACAATTTCTATGATGTCACTTTTCGCTCCGACTGTTCAACACAAAGAGTACGTCGCGTCGGTCAAATGGTGTCACCCCCGCTCTATAAATGGGTAAGTGCACTCGATCGAAGTTGTCTCCTAATTTCAAAGTCATGAGCGTTTCACTACCTCCACACATAAAATGGTTTCAGAAGCACCATCCTATAAAACCGGTGGCCCAAATTCATACATAGAGAGAGGACACTACATAGATAGTGAATGAGATTAAAATGTAGAAAGATAGGATATAGAGATATAGATGCAATTTTGATTTCATGACTTTAAATATAAAATCATCACCGTCAAAGTTTGTTGTTTATCAGTAGCTACACTACATTTTAGAGCACTGGTAGCCCAGTGGTAACGGCCATTACTTACGAGTTGTAGGTCGTAGGTTCGAACGCAGACCGGCGCATAACTACATAATAATGATGTGTTATTTATTTCACTGCTCTCAAAACGGTGAAGGAAAACATCGTGAGGAAACTAGCATGTCCTAGAACCAAAAAATCGAAGACATGTGACTTCTACCAACCCGCACTGGGCCCGCGTGGTGGATAACGGCCCGCTCCGCCTCACCGAGAGGAAACCTGTGTCCCAGCAGTGAGAACATTATAGGCTGATTATTTATATTTTATAGATTATATAATTCCAATTAAGGCGTTCGACTGCAGTAAAGTAGGACTTCTGAACTAAGCTTCTTATTAGTACTCCCACCCCCCTACCCACCCTCTAGTCTATGTTACTTCAACTTCCTAGTAGGATGTTGATGACTGTATCGAAAGGGAAGGCTGCAGCTCAATCAAATAGAAAGCTAGTTTGTGTGCTCAGCCGTGCTTTGACCTGCACGTTATATTGAATGTTGTTACCTCAGACCAAATATAAAATCAAAACATAGCGCTGTCAACCGTGACGTGACGCCGATTTCGTAAACATGTGTGCACTTATTGAGGTGTAGTTTGGTTGTGAATTATTGAGTTGTAAATGTGAGCGTGACAGCGTGTATGCTCAGAGCAAGGTGTAGTTTTGAACGCTTCACTGTATTGTTCGCAGCGCTATGTCTTGATTTTTTATTGGGTCTGAGGTTGTTACCGGTACAATTAGTTGACGGTAGTCCTCTAATGTATCATTGGAGATCAGTGGTAGGTTCAGCCGTTTGATGAAGTTGTTCGGTCGGAATGGCAACGTGGAATCAGTACCTACGACTTTTCGGTGTCTGTTCGTTATTGTTTACAAACATAGAAAGCTGAAAGAAAATACAAGCAACACTCTGAGAAATAGATTAAGTACTTCTACTGGCAAAGCTGCAAATAAAGATTTTTATTTATTTATTTAAACTCTTATACCTACTATCATTACAGGTTTTGGAACCTAATGCGATAGATAGAACTATTTATAATAGCATCTTTTACTAACAATTACCCAATACATTAATACAAAATTACTTATAACTAAAACGATATAACCTTATAAATAATTACAATTACAACGATGTAATCTTCACACAAAATTAACTAAAGTATGTTTTACAATCAAAAATTAAAAATAAAACAATAAACATAAAATTACACTAATTTATGCTTTTGTAACATATTATCAATATAAACTTACTTTTGTAAGTTCACTAAAGTAACACGAAAAAAAATCCAACCTATTCTGAATTTCGTTAACAGTACGAATTGCTCGCGTGAGAGGTGCTTTGGCCAGCAGGTTGGTTCTGGCAGTTGACACAGCCAGCAGTGGCGATACTACTACTCTACTACTCTATTCTATTTTACTATCTGATATTCTTTAGACCCCTAGTCTCCTAGAAATGGGAGAGAGAGGCCATTGTCGTCAGGAAACCACGAATGTTTTTTATTATTACTTTTGACATCGTATCTTGAATGTTACTGAGTTAAAATACCCCAAAAGTGAAAGTTTGAAAATTTCTAACAGGTGGTCGCTATATAGTGGGAGGTAGTCGCGGCGACATCCTGGTGGTCCGTGAAGCTGACCCTGATGACGGCAGCTCGTACTCCTGTGAAGCTCAGCACGCGCTGACCGGGGAAAAGAGGCGGAGTCCACCTGCTATGGTCACTGTTTCACGTTAGTACCTTTATTTTAATAGAAATTGTAATTAAAATAACTGAATACCTAATAACTTTCAGACCTGGCATCCACAATTGAGGACATAAAATATAATTAATCCTATACGTATTACTTTCGTTCATTCGTACAGAAAAACGGTTGTATTCATTTGTTCACATAATAAGTCAACAAAAACGCTACAAGTAACGCCATCTTGTATCGTTTTTTAACATATTTTCGTCAAATTTAATCCAGTGATCGTACGTGTTTCGACCTGTTCAGGTAAGCTCCATTTTATTCCTAAATATTGATATTGCGAATAAATTTCATTTACATAAATACGTATCAGTTAGCCGCTATGAAATTACTAAGATTATGTATGATTTATTATATGGGTAATTTATTTTATTGTTATTTTAAACCAGAATAATAGATTTTTCGATTTGACCTCAAATGTGCTCATCGTGTGTCAATTGAGTTTTCTGCGTAATATTCACATAATGTAACGATCTTTGAAACGAAATACGTTTATTTTATGAATGTAATTTGACGTTGTTTTTGCAACATATTTTTATTGGGAAAACATTATCTAACATTTCTATATACATATTTTTCAGAATAAGTCTTCAACGAACAATGTTTACCTACACAAAATCTCTTCTCAAAATTCACGATCTTCATGTGACGGAAATTTCTCAGACTTAGAGTTATCTTCAGATGACGACGATGGGAATGGAGGTAGTCTTGCTCTAGACTTCCGCATCGAGCGAGATTTTAATTTACGTATACCCACCAAACACATTTTTTTTTAAATGAGCGAGGATGTATGTGATAAAGATTTAAGTGACTCAGAGGTTTTACAGAATTGTGAACAACAATTAAAAGAGATGGGAAATATGGAAGAGTTAAATCGGGAAATTGTAGTGAGGACAAAAGAAGGTGAAATAAGATTAGCAGAGAAAATAAAAGAACGAGAAGACGACCATAGTGATGATGGTTTCATTACTGTCACCAGAGGAAAACCGAAACGTTTAATAAGAAGAGACTCAGTGGACGTAAATAATCAAGAAGGAAAAAATAAGGTGGGTGCTAGTACATCTGTAACAACAGCGATTCATGAAGTATGTGTTACCTCAGTGGAGAATTTGCTTAAACCAATAGACATGGCTAAATTATTGCTTGCCGAAAATATTAACGATATTCTTAGGATAAAATATAAAAGCGCATACAAAATTCTCATTCAATGCCAAAGAAAAGACGAGGCTATAAAATTGTATGAATGAATGTAAAAAGTTCAAGGACATGGGCTTGCGATGTCAATTAGTGCAAGATATGTCAACATCGTATGGAATAGCGAAAGGCGTTGACCTTGATTTGAGTGAAGCAGAATTTAGTAATATTTTAATGGCGAATGTTGAAGTGTTAACCGTAAAAAGATTGAAACGTTTATAGTCGGAAGGAAAATGGGTGAATTGTGAATCGTTAAGAGTGAGCTACCACAGGTAATGTGCTACCACAATATATTTATGCCTATGAGTGTCGATTTAAAGTTGAACCATACGTGTTTCCAGTGACGCAATGTTCGGGTTGTTGGCAATTTGGCCATATAATTAAATATGGGTGCTAATTAATGCAGCTTCTTTAAAATGTCATTCTCGTCTGCAAATATATTTAGTTGTCTAATGAATGAATAGGTCAGCGACGAACTTTTAGCGTCTAATAAATGGTTTATAAGCGACCATATATTGTAAAACAAGCTACTGTTAATATGACGCAACATGGTGATAATTCTTAAGCAACTAAATTTGTGATATGTCTACTCATTGCCAGCTTCTAATAAGTGTATCAACTTCATCTATAAAATAATATCAACGTACTGTTCTAACCTTTTTTTTTTTTTTTTTTTTTACGGGGGGAAATCCTCATGGACTACCTCCGCCTGGGGAAAAGGCGGAGGGGCGTGCCGGACTCTTACCGGCTAAAACCACCCCGGTGTCTCCTCGCACGTGCGCGCGGGGCCGCGGGAATCGAAATTCTTCCGCAGCCCCACACTAGTGCTGGCCCGGTCTGTCCGGGCCTCGTCTCCTGCACGGGGTAGTGAGGTGTTTAACTACCCCGTGCATCGCCTCAGAGGCGCACGCCGACACCCGCGCGCGCCTTCGCCTCGGGTCCATCAAATAGGGGGCGAGGACTTCCCCAAGTCCCACGCCCCAGGACCCATTCATGGGGGCCGGAAAAGGGCGTTGTCCGCCCTTCTCCTGCGCCCGGATACTGTTCTAACCTAACCCAACCCAAACGATTCACCAACAATAGAGGGAATCTGGCGCTTGGCGGCCGCTGCCGCGGCACGCTCGCTACGCTCGCTCGCCTTCGCGCGCTAATGGTCACTGTTCTAACATAACCTAACCTAAATGTTTCACCAACAATAGAGGGGATCTCCGAGTCATATTAATTTACGCTCGTAAATTGACGCTGGTTTTTTGATATTCTGTTGGAATAGTAAAGATGATGAATTAATATAATTGAAGCTGTTCTATTAACTCGTCGCCTACATATAAAAAAAGACGCTAGGTTGCAGGTGCTAAATAAAACTTTTGTTGCCGCACATATAATTTCCCATTAAATATTGCCCTACTAAAAAGGTTTTGTGCCCGAAATGCGGCGGTAATCACAAAAACTGCACCATAGAAGATTTAAAATGTTTAAATTGTAAGGGTAACCATTTTGTTTTGTATAAAACTTGTCCCGTTTTCCTAAAAGAAAAAACAATTCGTGTTATCATGAGCGAAAAACAAGTTACATACCGAGTGGCCCTACAACTGTTTATGGAGGAGAAGGTATTTTTGAACACAGACGACATCTCACAGCGAGCTGATAACATTCAACCTACGGCCAGAGTGAACTCTGAAAAAGAAACATATGGAGAGGTATTGACCAGAATTGAAGGGCATCAACTACCGATGTCGGGTATGGAAGAGGAAGAAGAAGAAAAAAATCATGCAAATGTGGGTACAAAAGAATATACTAAAAATCCAAAATAAAAGACGAAACAGAAGATAAAGCAAAATGGTCAGAAGGAAAGTCATGTTTTGAAAGAGCAGAAAACGAACGAAGATAAAAGTAGTGCACAGAGAGAAACAGAAGGAGCTAAACAAAGTGCGCAAGTGTTAAGCAATTTTGAATGGAGGAAGATATGGATAAAAATAAAAGGTATACCTACTTATATACTCGTAAGTCTGAACTGAAATTGGAAGAAAAAATAATATTAATGTTAAAAATGATTTGGGATGAGATTAAGAAACCTCTGGTTAGTATTATATTTGGAGAAAATATTTTGGGATATTTAAGTGGCCTCAGTAATGGATAGAACACAAGAAGTAATAAAGGTGTGTAACATATTCCAGTGGAATTCACAGAGTCTGCGTCCTAAACTGGTATCTTTTTCGGATCTGCTAATACAAGAAAATATTCATATTGCAATAATTTGCATATTGTAAATATTAGTGGATTTAATATATATAGGAATGATAGATACGATTGTTATGGTGGAGTTGCCATTTTGGTGCACAGGTCAATTCAGTCTCACGCAGTTCTATTTAGTAGCAATAATGTGGGTATCGAAATAGTGTGTGTAACAATACTAAATTGCAAAGACTTGGAACACATTGTATCATTGTATTGTCCTTCATCCGTTCAAATTCAACCGTATGGTTTTAGAACTTTATTATTTCTCATTAAGAATTACAATAATTCACTTACTGAGAAACTAAATTTATAAACATGAGAATGTTTACGAACCTTCTGATTGACCCCTACGGTCGAAGGCGAATATAACTTTCATTAAAAGTGTCTGGTCAGCCGTTGGCAATGGTGGAATATGTTTGGTTGGATAGAAGTTTACTCTGGCGTAAACATATCATGGTGATTGTCAGTAAATGTGGAAAATACCTTAATGTATTAAAAGTACTGGTAGGCGCTTCTTGGGGAGTACATACCAAACATATACGTAGATTATATATATCGTTAGTAAGAAGTCGACTTGATTATGCATGTTATTTGTATGATTCTAGTGCAAAAACACATACAAGCAAACTAGATAAATTACAAAACCAAGCACTTAGAATAGTAGGAGGTTTCATAAAAAGCACACCAATTCATGTAATGGAAAGTGAACCGCACATACCACCATTATTTTTGAGGAGGAAATATCTCGCATACAATATAATCCTAAAATCGTTGTCATGTTCTATTAATATAACTATAAACATAATTTCAGAATTAGACTCCTTAACTAATAGTAGTTATTGGGCAAATAAAAGAAAACCCCTAATGGCTACTTGCTTTAAAGAATTAGGACAATGGCAAATTAATACATCGGATAGTCTTAAAATGTTCTCGTTAGACATTTGGGTATCAGCTTTACAAATTAAAGATAGTATTAAAAATGATTTAAAATGTGTAACGCACCCAAAAAATGTTATAATAACAATGCCTTGGTACACGAAGTGGTATCGGAATTAACTTCCAAATATAGTGAGTGGTGTAAAATTTTCACAGATGGGTCAAAAAGTAAAGATGGATGTGGAGCTGCTTTTTTCCTAAAAGGTACAGGTTATAAGGCTATGTATAACATAAATGCAAATAGTATATGTATAATATCTCTGGAACTCTTTGCAATATACCAGGCGATGTCATATTCACTTAGTCAAAATATAAATAAAGTAGTTATATTTATAGATAGCAAAAGCGCTTTACAACATGTGGCTCGATGCGCCTCTGGTTGCTGAGGTGCATCAACATTCTTAAACTAATTCATTGCTACAAAAAAGATGACATTAGGATTATTTTGCAATGGGTTCCAGCGCACATAGGGTTGCGGGGCAACGAGGAGGCTGATAGACTGTCAAAACTGGCAGTGGGGATGGGTAATGTTACCCCATTTATATCTGATTACTGGGAATATTATTTATTATTATTGGTTTCACCAAAGGACGTTGTACGACTGACGCCGGTGTCACTTTATTAAAACACATTAACAGCGTGGGAGGAGGCCCAAGATGCCATAGGGATCTTTTGTGACCTCTCCAAGGCATTTGACTGCGTTGATCACGAAACCTTGCTCTTAAAACTTGAGCATTACAATTTTATTTAAATGATAGACAGCAAAAAGTGCAAATAAATGGTGTCAATTCACTTCATTTAAAAGTACAAATGGGTGCTCCACAAGGATCGATATTAGGTCCTTTCCTCTTTTTAGTATATATTAATGATCTTTTATAGTATATTGTTATTTGCTGACGATATTTCTTTAATCTTTAAGATAAATAGACGTGCATCAAATCTTGACGACGTAAATAATGCCCTACTGCAGGTACATAATTGGTTCACTGCTAATAATTTAGTATTAAATGGGAAAAAAACGAAATGCATACGATTTGCTTTACCGAATGTTAAAAGTAGTGATTGTGACATAGTATTGAATAACGAGAAACTAGAATTTGTCGATGAAACTGTTTTCCTGGGAATAACGCTAGACTCAAGGCTGCAATGGGGTCCTCATTTAACATCTCTTGCAGGGCGGCTAAGTTCAGCGGCATATGCTGTAAGAAAAATCCGTCAATTTACTAATGTAGATACCGCGAGGCTAGTCTACTTCAGCTATTTTCATAGTATCATGTCTTACGGAATTTTATTATGGGGACGGGCTGCCGATATTGAGTCTATTTTTATTCTGCAGAAAAAAAACTACCAGAGCAATATACAGTCTCCGCAGGCGCGATTCTCTAAGGGAACTGTTTAAAGACATTAACATCATGACGGTACCTTGTCAATATATTTATGAAAACATCATGTACGTAAGGAAAAATTTAAATCTTTTCAGTAAAAGAGGTGAAAGACACAATTATAGGACTAGAAATAGGGACCAATTAGTTCAACCAGGTTTCAGACTGACTCATCCTTCATGGGGTACTGTTTGAAATGTTACAATAAAATACCTCCCCACATACTCCAACTGAATGAAACGAAATTTAAATCTTGTATAAAACGCACACTATACAGCCAAGCATATTATAAGTTGGGGGATTATATCGCTGACAAAAATGCTTGGCTCAGGGCTGGTCCTGCTCCACAAGGGCGCGTAAACTAATTATTTAATATTTGAAAATAATGTTGGAGCTGATGAAGATTGTACAACCTATCTTTGCATTGTATAAATTCAATCTCTTAGTATTGTATAATTGCATAGCACATGTGTGAGCACTATGTACCCACTATAAAGCCTACTGGGTTCGTCGTTCATTGACTTGAATGTGCCCTGGCGGCTGAGAGTATGTCATGCTCACTCAAATGTGTCGCTGGTGGTGGCGTGTGTATTGGATCATTGAGTTCCATTCAAAATGGTTGAGCTGAATGGTGCTGATCCATACGTCATGTTCGTGAACGGGCGCCGTCAGTAGGCACTGGTCATTTCTTAGCTGCCACGGCTTATTTTAATTCCATAATTGTTTTTATCCTTTTATTACGGACGCTTTTAGCGTGCACGTCTTTCTACATCGTTCTCACATGTATAATTATAACATGAATGATGTAACCACTTTATTGTAACAATATTTTGATTTAAAAGAGTGTCCATGGAGTTTCTTGCCCGTTCTTCTCCATATAGTAATGGTGCCAAGGGAAGTTCTCATTTAATTTGTATTTATATTATTGTTTTTTTTTTCTAATAAAAATATGGTTACATAGTAACAGTGATTATTAATATATAAAAAGACTACTTAACATGTATCGTAATTATAATAACAGGCGGATGGCCACATTTTTCTCATAAACTTGTCTCCCAGGATTTTTTATTCTTTTGTCCTTCTTCTTGCCTATTTTAACACTGAAAATTCACTAAAATACGTATGAGGAAATAGAAAAACTCAGGTCTGAAAGGGGTCATTGTACTCATACAAAAAACTTTTACTATAGAACCAACCTTAAAATCACAAAAATCTAGTTATGCGAACGGAAATGTATATGTAGTGCGGCTGTTCCCAGCGCTTGGTCGAGTTATGCAAAATGTATAGAGCAGCTGATTAGTTATCTTAGAATATTGTTATTCTCACAGAAGATGTTGCTGGTATCCTTACACTAGGGGGATTATGAAACTAACGGCCTACTTTTATTTAAAGAGCCTGCTAGAAGGCATAGCTAATAGAAGTTTTTCTTGCAGACGCATCATCAAGCATGGCGCCGAGAATGTTGACGGTATCTGAAGATGAAATGGTGCCTCAAGGTGGTGACATTCGATTAGTATGCTGTGCGATTGGAAGTCCACCACCCACATACAGGTACTTAGTTAGATTACATCAAAACTTTCTGTTTACATAAAATATGCTTCCAATTCGAGTTTACATGAGCCTAAAAGCGTGACCCACTGACGCCTATATTTTGGTACTGCAACGTCATTGATTGCAGTTTCACTAGGTTTTAAATCTCACGCTCAAATACATAATAGAGAATGAAAGTGAAAAATATTTGCAATGTGAAGCCCACTTGGCTTCACTCCCATTATAGCGGGCCAGCTGTTTAGGCAGGCCACCCAAACGGCCAGAATAAATATATTCCTAAAATACGGACAATTCGACAGAGCTGGAAAAAATCCAAGTCACGGGGTTTGTAATTCAAAAGGCTGGGCTGGCTTATGAAACCTCGTCTGTTAATAAAACCTATAAACTTTGCTGTCTCAGGCTGTTTACAAATAGCGATTGATCTATTTAGATGACTTTAGATGACTATTTTATCAAAGAGGCTTTTATGATTCTAAATGTCTATCTTAAAAATGATAATACTTAAGGTTTACTATTATCTTACCTATTACTATTATCATCATTAATTTAAAATACTCTAAGCTTTAGCTAAGTTATTTTATAAATTCAAATTGGAATAGCTTTTAAGCGGATGGACCGATTTAAACGAACTAAACACTAAAATAAATAATACTTCAAGATATGTGTTCTGACTATACTTCAAATTCCTTAAATCTCTTAAACGGAGGTACACGAAAATTCCAATAATCATGTGAATTTTAAAGTCACCCCCTATTTTAATAGACCAGGGTCGATAATTTCTGAAACCAAAAAAAAAAATAGTAGGATGAAACCCGTTGAAACAGGAAGAGATCCTGTTTCAGCGGGTTTCATCCTACTATTATTTTTTTTATCTTTTTACTATTTTCAAAGGCTGCAGCCCCCTGGTCTATAAACCCTTGGGGGACGATTTTACAGAAACATTTAAACGATTTTTTTTATTTCTTACCAAAAGCATACATTTTAATTTTCACACCCATATCTTTAGAAATGCTAAGTTTCTTATACAAACTTTCCTCCCCCTTTTAGGATAATTTTTGAGACAGAAAGTGGCCTATGTCTTTCCCCAGGATACTACATAACTATCTCCTTGCCAAATTTTATCGAAATCTGTTCAGTGGTTTACGCACACAAAAAGCACGCAAAAGGTGACACACACACACAGAGACAGACAGATATAGTTACTTTCGTATTTATAATATTAGTATGGATAATGTGACGGTTCACGAAATGACCCTTAGCTGATACAATTTTCGTTTTTCCAAATTACGTTAAAGGTAGTATTAAGGTCGGTTTCCCCTTTTGGGAAAAAGGCCGCACTCCACCACGCACGGCCCTGTAGAGAAGAAGTCTGATGCCTTGTCCTTTTATATTTATTATATTAATAAGGCAAGGTAATATTTGACACTAATGGTAAATAAGAATTAGGGATTCATAGTAAATTTATAAAAATACATTTTATGTGAATTTAGAAAGCTAAAAATAATACAGGGATGCAAAGTATAAACTTGTGAGCAACCTATACGCTAGCGTAACAGGTATTTGGTCAGTCGTTACTTACATGATATCTCGCATCGACACTCGGAGTACTTAGAGCAACGCTTCCATAAAGTGACGCAAGCGGCTATTCAGCAGCATTGCGTCGGCATCATGCTCTTTTGGAGACATGGTCCCTAGCAGTTCTTTCGAACTGATAACGTGACGAAGCGGCGTTCCCAGTGACAACCGTGCGACCGTCCTTGTCTACCAATGGAGCGGCTAGTTCCAGCGGCATTGCGTCGGCATCATGCTCTTAAGGAGACATGGTCCCTATCAGTCCTTAGACTGGATATATATATGTGGTCAACCAAACCCCTGGAAGTTCACTCTTTGCACAACAAGTATATCTGCAAGCCATGTGTTTATGTCAGTCTGACTGAATCATTCGTCTGAGATAAAGAATACAACATTCAAGTATTACTAGTTAATAGAGTTGCGAAATGGAAACTCAACAATAAATATTTAATAGAGTTTAAAATCCCTAGTATTGGTCGGCGGCAAATAATACAAAATTCAAGAATCACTAACTATTAAAGAAGAGAATCAAAACTCGGGCGTCATTAATAAATAGAGTTTTGAATCAACTCTCTTGAAGGTCTATAGACAGCCCCAAAGAGCTCACCCTACACCACTTCCTAGTGTTTATGCTGGGGAGAAGAAGTGGCCTAACAAACTCCCCAGCAACACGTCTCTGTCTAATTAGTTATAAAAACTAATAACTCAATCAGCTTAGGGTGATTATTATAATGGAGGACTCACCCAATCGCACCAATAAACGCACACACACATACTACGTTAAATACTAGAATGGTCTAATCTGGGCTTCAACCCTTATTTAAAATAATAACTTATTTAATATTAATCGATTGCCTACAACAGCCCACTTGGACGTGGCCCTCGGCATTCACCAGTTGTCCTAACTTCACTACGCGGATGAGAGCTAACATCTGCAATAGATCTCAATAGTGTGAAGGGGTTAAAGGAACAGTTACGCTTGCGTTTTAATAAATCATTTATAGCTACGTTAATTTGTCCGATTACAATGTACCCAAACAGTGAGACCGGGAACCGTTTAGCAAGGTTTGTCTCAGTATACGTGTCCTGCTAGACCTAACGCATAGAACCGCAAAAGACACTAATACGATTCTAACAGAACACGTTTCTTATGCACTAAATAAATTTCTTACTCAATCCTAGAGGCAGATTACTGCGAAGTCCAACTTCCATTGAGGGAGACAAGTTTTGAGTAGTTTTAGTACTACGCGTACTAATATTAATGACACCCTTACGGCGGGTTAGCCCTATTTTACTAAAACTACGGAAAACCAGCACAGGCGTCCCGTAGACTCAGTCTGTAGCAAAACTCATCGCGATCGTACTAGGTGCACACCGAAGTGGTATTTCGTCAATTCACATTTCCTTATATTCCCCATTTAGAGGTTGCAGTGCAGCTATCAGCCGCAAAGCATCCAAATTGTCGTGTCTCGATAAATAGTGACGATTCAGTTATTGGCCTACAAACAGCCGGGTGTGGGTTTTATCAAGATACGGTCCCTAGCAATTCTTTCGAACGACTATCAATCCAGTTTGTGATTGTGTGTGAAGCCTACCCCTCTCCCGGAAATGTGCATGCATGAAGCCTCACGCAGCGGGTTCTATGGCCAGGCCTTTTTGGAAGCAGTAATCATCACTAACGTTTGATTGTTTAAAATGTAATTATAGGTCGGCTTTATAGCCTAGTTTGATTTAGATGAAATGAGTATTTACGGTTCTGTCTTCCGTATGTGGTGCGTCAGTTAAGGGTCAACAGTCATGAAGAGTCAGGAGCGTTGGTGTTTAGTGTAGTGTAGTAGTCAAGTATAGCGGCAAGCCTTCGCCGTGCGTGTCCCTATGATCAAACGCTGCTGGTGACAAATATCTGTCATGACATGGATTAGGAGGTGGTCACGTAGTACAAGAGAAAGTAGCGTTAATTATAAACTACAATATTACATAAGAGTACTTTCGCCATGCTGGAATAAATGATCATTAATAGCTCGTATAATGCGCGGTCTAACTAGCCAGATCTGTCGCTTCTCACGGTACCAAGTCAACTGCCCAACTCTTTTGTTCTTATTCCCAGTTCCATCTCCCTAATATCACTTCACTCAGCCTCCAGCCTCTATGTTTTTGTTGTAACTTCGACCCAAATGATCGCACTTTCGCATAATATCTATATGCCCGTTTTTGTACCATTTCTCAATTGTTTTAAGGGCCTGGTTGGATATTTTATGGTTGCCAGATGAGGCACTTGCATTGTGAGTCAAAATTAGAAATTGGATATTTTACTCGTTTCATATAATTCGTAGAAAACATTGCATCTTAACTGACGTAAAATATTGACTTTCGACTAATGGTTGGCATAAGTGCCAACCATAAAATACAAATGGAATGGGTTTCTGACAGGTTCAATATTATTTCGCAGTTCAAGGAAATAGGATATTTTGTTATTATTAAATAGGATAACGTGTCAAGCTGACAGACCATTAAATAAAGATTTAATATGTTCCTAACAGGCCCAATACCGTGTGATAATTTTAGGACAAGTATAATATTTTGTTATTAAATAGGAATAGGTGACGGACAGTCACAATAATAAGGATATTTTACTATGGATTTTTGCAAACTAACTTTTGTAAATTCATATTGGCTTATCAACTTCTGTGTACTTCTTCCTATTCGATGACAAAACATTTTTTATTTCTAATACGTTTCAAAAAGCCCCGTACTTAAGCTTTCTACCATTTGCAGCTGGTTCCGCCACTCCAACGGCCGCCTGAGCCCTGTCTCCAATAGCATCAGGATCTCGGTGTCAGACCAAGTGCTGATCATCAGACGCGCGCAGCTGTCTGACGGAGGAGTGTGGACCTGCAGGGCGCACAACCAGTTTGGCGAACAGAGGAGAGACGCCAGGCTGAGGGTCAGGTCCAGGCTGGTTGTCAGTGTGCATCCGCAGTTACAGGTGATGGCTTAAATTCTTTTAACTAAGACTTCTGTTTACTTGTGTTAGCCAAGACTGAATATCTCGTGCACCTTCTTCTTTTTTTCTTGTTGAGATTGAAATAGAGAAATTCTAGAGTAGTAAGCTTTTATTAAAACTTACTTTTGCGCAGCAAATATGAAACATAACTTTTGGACTCAAAGTATGAATAACACTAACTAAAACTTATTTTATTTCCGCATCCTATTCTAAATTTCAAAAGTCTGCCGACCCCCAATTATTCTCGGACTCGAAAATTTCTACACAACATTCAAACGTTATCTTCGTACAAAAGAACGTGACCAATACGTACAACTCGATCGCATTATTCCGACCTTGTCAGAGAATAAACAGCGTATGTTTCAGGCCAAGAATAACCTCCCAACATTTTCTTTTATTACATAAAGAGGGCTAACAGAAAACACAATTGTCCCGAACGTCCCTACATCAGTATTTGGACGAGCGGCTAAATTCCTGTCAGCGGCGGGTGACGTTGCAAAAATTGAAAAATAAGTATTCAGATCACAGAGCGACGAGACACATCGTGCGATGTGATTGATCCTAGCGGTGCGCTCATCGAATATAGACAGGATGGGACGAGGTCGTTGTGTTAGCGGGTCTCTCTGTTTGCGCTGCAATTTCTTCGTTTCATATTGTACCCGGGCTTTTCAAGATTCATAATAAAGATTGTTATAACTTGTAATTGGCAACATTTCTTTTTTCATTTCTATTACCAAAAGCTTTGATGAATTTTTGATCTCAAACCTCAGACTAAAAAGATGGTGTGTGCTTGACCACACGATAAAAGTAGAACTTATGACTGGTGCCGAGTTTACCCGATTCAGCGTCACTGTCCCGATCAGTTTCGTTCGCTGATTAGAAAGAGCGCAGAGAAGTTTAAAGAAGTTTTTACTTCAAAAACCACGTTAAAAGAATCCATGGTTCAAAACTTGATTCTAAAATACATCGTAATCGAAATAATGGTAAACTATGTGATGTCTAGAGCAGGATGGATAGAGCAATGGTAGCCCCGTGGTAGCCGACGTGGAAGCCCGACTCACGAAGATATCGTGAGGAAACCGGCGTGTCTTAGAACCAAAACATCGAATACATGTGACATATACCAACCCGCACTGGGCCCGCGTAGAGGATTATGGCCCCCTCTAAAAGAGAGAGGGCCTGTACCCAAGTAGTGGGAACATTATAGGCTGATTATGTGATATAATGTCTGAGCTCAGACTTCCGGTGAAAAACTAATGTAATTGAAAATTCCGGTTGAAATTCCACTGAATTCCTTAGCAGCAATTTAAAAAATTATTCTCATAAATCATATCGCTTGAGATCGGGCGACGGCGACGTGTAAACTTATTTGAACTGTTTATAATTTAAAGAGCGTAAAATAATAGAATTTCCTTTTCGATACAAATGTAGTAATTTCAAACTAATGTATTTGTTTTGTGGGAGATACAAAAAAAAGAACAACTGCTAAACTGACAACGTTTACGAAGTAAACGTAGGCGTTGTCAGTTTTGCAGTTTGTGGAACGGTTTATATTAATCCAAAGTTAGCCGTAGCCATCACCTTCTATGCCCCATCACCAGTGAGTGGAAGTCAAATATTTTGACCTCTGCCCATCACAAGTATAACTTGTGGTGGGCAGAGGTCAAAATATTTTCACTTTCAAAAATCACAAGCCGTATGAATAAATTAATCATTTTACGTAATAAATAAGTTGACTGAAATGCAAACTTGGAGACGATAGTAGCGAAAAATTCTCTCTAGCAAGTAAAGAGAATTTTTATAAAAATTCTCATTCATCTCCAGAATATTATAAATGTTTCAATGTTTCGAACTGGATGACTGCGTTAGCTGCATTGCACTAGAATTCAATGACACGCTTTACTCGTCTATTTCTCATTTTGTAGGAAATGTTTTGAATGGAAAAAATAGTAACTGGTAGCTTGAACATTCATCGAATAATGGTACTGAACGAATAACATTCAGTTTTTGTACACTGCAGTAAAATTTAATGTAAGTACTTCAGTACTATTTAAAATTGACGTCAATAGACTTTTACAAAAATTTTGCAGTAATATTTTAATCAAAATCGTAATTTCCTATCAACAGCTCTTTGCTTTATATTTTTCAATATTATTTAACCAATGATAATCGCATTTTATCTTGTTGAAGAATTTTTGTCAATGTTGATCACTTTGACAACCAATTAATTACATAAAGAACAAATCAGTCTATCTTCAAATTTTCTATTGTTTCAGACATAAAACGTTTATTCCGGTTTTTAATTAATTCTGAGATCCAGCCCATCTTTAATAAAGCAAGCTTGATTTGCTGTAATTTAATTCACGAGTAAATATTGCTTGTACATGATTTGATTAAGAACTGAACAAAAGTGTTTTCATTAGTTTAGCCCTGGATCAGAAGTTTGCTAATAGCTCTTGACACGCAAATTGATGAATTTAGAACCAGGTCTCTTGATTGATTGTGTACCTATAGTTTTTAATTAACTATTCTTTAGAAACATAATAATGCTGTAATCAAAATGTTTATCCGTCTTTTGTCAACAATTTGTTGTTTATCTCTTACCTTACTCAAAAATCTATATGTATAAAACAAAGTCGCTTTTCGTGTTTGTCTGTGTGTCCACTTAACCTTCTAGCCTACCTAATGGATATTGATGCGATGTTCACCATCGTTAGAGCATTTATTCCAGGAGTTTATGTGTATAATACACAAATATCTAACTTAAATATAGCAAAGAAATCTCAAAGTTTTCACTCGTGCGAAGAATGGGCGGCTCGATAGTTGAAAACAATATTTTAGGCACCTTTACTCTTTTTTTTATTTTTGCCAAAATCAGCTAATGAATATTTCACCACAGCCTCATATTTTATCTACATAGGTATTCCCCTAGAGTACGTAACATACATATCTTTGACCATAACAATAAATTATTCACGTACTATGTTGAATAGCGTTCCTAGCTATCTCTTGTCATAGGGTTGTCGCTGTACCGGACATGTCATTTATATAAGCCGTTAGTGAGCATTCTCAACCATCAATAGACCACTCTATCGCTTCCTTATGGCCGTGTAGCTTGAGTAGCTTCCGACCAAGAATAGGTCACCGGCTCTCGAGCCCGAAGAGGTTGTAATGTGAAAGGGATTACATCGAAAGGATGGGCAGTATTACTAGGTTCATAAATGGCAATGAAAAGTAGTTGTGGCTTGTTTGATTGATTCAAACAAGCAACAACTACCTTCTCATCTAAATCACAGGAGAATTTAAATATCACAAGTAGCTATGACACACGTGCCTTTTTGTTACCATTACAAACATAATTCGATTCTTTGAAGGATAAAATCAGAGACGAAGTTATCCGGAAAAGAAACGGAGTTACCGACTTAGTTTGTAGGGTAAGCAAGCTGAAGCGGCAGTGGGCTGGCCATGTTTGTCGATGAACCGATGGCCGGTGGAGCAGACGAGTCCTGGAGTGGAGTCCGCGTATTTGCAAGCGTAGTGTGGAACCAGCTAAATGGACCGACGACCGCAAAAAGGTGGCTGGGACAGACTGGATGCGGAAGGTGGAGGACAGGGTGTGGTGGCGCTGCATGGGAGAGGCCTATGCTTAACAGTGGACTGCGATAGGCTGAGTTGATAGATTGTCATACACGTTACTCACTAAATTTCATTAGATTTTGAGCAAATAAATTCCGTACAAATACTAAATGTAATTGAAAGCCCAACTCATCGGCTCAAAGACTTGGTAGGTGTCCCTGCCATTGCTAGCAGCCCTAATAATCCAGTTTGAGCCGACACGCGGCGCGACGTAGTCACTAGGTGATGTCCTCTTGAATAATTCATGAGGAAAACTCGAAGGATCGTCTTGAGTCGAAACGGTCGTATTTGTCGCTTGTTTATCGAGTTCCGACAGTAGCGATAATTGGGTTAATTCGTCTCTTTTGTCACCCGTCACCATAGACGTGGACTATTGGTTTGACCTGACTACAATAATACGAGCAATAATATCCAAGTGCACGTTGAATTTCAAATGTTTTGGTTAAAAGCTAAACAAACAAGAGCTTTTCAGGTGTGTTTACATTTCGTAAAACCCTGTGTAATCAGATCGTGATACGTGCCTGCACAAAATATCTGCTGAAATTGGAAGTTGTTGGAAAAATAAGTTGCCTTTTCCAAAAATGTTGACTTTTATTGTTTTTTTTTATTAAGTTCTGCCCATTTTCTAAACAATAATCGTAATCCTTCCACAGGTAGCCAACTCAGGAAGCTCAGTGACCTTCAATTGTTCGGTGGAAGGTGGAGACGCTCGGGTTAGATGGTTGCACGACGGGGTCCCAGTGGGGGGCGGTGAGCGGGTTTTAAGGGTTCATGGGGTCGTCCGGGCTCATAGAGGGATGTACCAGTGCTTCGCAGAGAGAGACATGGACAGCGCGCAGGCGGCTGCAGAACTCAGGCTGGGAGGTAAGAAGAAATGGCGTGTAATAGAAATTATTAAAAAAAAAACTCTTAGGACACCACTTAGATCTGCCAATGGGCACGTCTAATAAAGCGTTCGAGGAACTGTAAGCATTCCAAGAGCACTTCACAAAAAAAAAGCAAGTGTATACACGTGGGTTGTTCAGTGTGTCTACACTCCTAAATCAATATATTATTAGGACTGCAATGTTTTTCTATGTGTACGAGGAAAAAAATACACGAAAATTCGGTAGTTCTGCGAAGTGGACCTCAAGAGATTTATTGTACAAGAAAATAATATAGTAAAGTATGCCATGAGACAAAACCGCTTACTCGGCTATTGAATATTAAACACGTTTCTGAATTCCGGATTTTTGTAGCAGTTTGGGCTTCCATACCGGCCCGTTATAGTCACCCGTCACTCATGCATTACAAAATCCATAATTCCTTATTGAATTTCGTGACAAAAATATAAAATCCAGCCTATAGCATTTGGGTGACACCTTAACCCTAATTAGATTTCGTCCCAGTTCCATCATTCATTGTTAGTCCAACTCAATAAGTGTTAATTCTACTTGAAATGTTTTTGTTCAGAGGAACCTTTACAAGTACTCTTGAACGTCCGTATTTATATTCATATTACAGTTTCTACGAATTCACCTTTGAAATACGTGCCTTAACTGGTGTGTGTGTAACGTTCCAGAGAACTCGTGTTGCAAGCTTGATGTATCAACTTGCATCATCAGTACACACCCTACTCCCTAGATACATAATTATATTTTGAGTACACACCATACTCCCTAGGTACATAATTATATTTTCGTACCACTTGCTCAAAAAAGTGACATTCTATGCCACAAAAAGCGAACATAACAATAGTCATTTTTAATCTGTTAAAAACAGGGAAAGAAAATTGTACTGAATTTCATTCATCCTCTAGGGGGAGAATGTGATTTAAATTTGGAATACTTACCGAAATATACTGAACTACATCTGTGTTTACACCATTGAGTTTGTATATAAAGCATTATACATCTTTTTGAAAAAGGAATACGCATTTATTATGCAGTTATGATTATTAAATAAAATTACGAAAACCGACGAGGCCGTATGAGCTTGATGCCTTTGCTTTTCCGACAAAAAAATATTAGTCTAGGAATTTGCCGCGTTTTTGTTTTCTTCAAATACATAAACGTTAAGTTTATTTTAATTTAAATTAGTTAATGTTCTAAAAATACGTTTAATTGTCATTACTTTTAATAAATGCTTATCTCATATTATTATTGTGTTATTTTTTTCGCAAATGGTACGAAAAGTAGAGTATTTTCCTCGGTGATAAAGCTGTCTTAGTCTTGGGTGAACTTAAATCCCTCGCTACACTCAGGACTCGTCTTAAATCCCTCGCTTCGCTCGTGATTTAAGTTTTTAACACCCTCGCTACGCTCGGGAGTAAACCTCGAGTCCTTCATTACGCTCGCGATTTAAATCGTCACCCGCGACAGAAGACACTGCTTTATCCCCTTGGTTAATAATCTACTATTTGTGTACACACCCTACTCCCTAGGTACATAATTATATTTTGAGTACACACCATACTCCCTAGGTACATAATTATATTTTGAGTACACACCATACTCCCTAGGTACATAATTATATTTTGTGTACACACCCTACTCCCTAGGTACATAATAATTCTTTGAGTACACACCCTACTCCCTAGATACATAATTATATTTTGAGTACACACCATACTCCCTAGGTACATAATTATATTTTGTGTACACACCCTACTCCCTAGGTACATAATAATTCTTTGAGTACACACCCTACTCCCTAGATACATAATTATATTTTGTGTACACACCCTACTCCCTATGTACATAATAATACTTTGAGTATACACCCTACTCCCTAGGTACATAATTATATTAATTATATTTTAAGTACACACCCTACTCCCTAGGTACACAATAATATTTCCTTTTTAAAATCCCGATTATCTGAATAGCAGAATATTATATTATTCCTTTTTTAAAGTGTCGATTTCTCTCTTTTTGCGAAAGTACCAAACATGTGTTGCTATCCGTAACAGCTTTATTTATTTTATATTTGGTCCAGAAAAACTCGATAGCCCTTACGGAATTAATTCCCTTCTACAAATGTTTAGTCCCATGCCGAGGGTCCATTTAGAATTAATGGACGGTTCAAGGCCATTCCCACGTATTTGTTTAGGCCTTGCCAGTTTCAGCATTGTGTTTTTGGGATTACCAGATCACTTTTATTTCTACCTTTTGTTTTTATTTTGTTCTAATGATGTTGAAGGGATAATTTGGACTTTAATGTACCATTAACCTGTAACTTTAATGTGGGATAATGGCTTATAAAAAAATAAGAAACTGAAATAACATCCTTAAAAATACTTAGAGCTATTCATTCCCCATCGTTTTGAATATTTATTTATTTATTCACTCTAAACATACAAAATTAAATATTACAGGCTAGACCCAATACGATATTGCAGCACACTTAAAATTTAAATAATTCAACTGTTTTTAACATAGCAAATTCTATCGGTAGCTGTCCTTGTAAATTCACCCAAAGCGCAACAGAATATGTCCAAGTCTTCAGCAATGAGGTTGAGAGTGCGGAGTGCGCTCGTGAGCGGCGCCTCGCGCAGCAAGTTATTTTGCGCGCGCGGTTCCGCCAGTAATCGCGGCTGACGACGACGACCCACATACCTGTCTGGCACGACTAGCTCCACCCGTCGCAATATATCCGCAGATTTATCTTCCCTTTAATTACCTTAAAGATATAAGTCACCAGTGTGAATTGCCTCCTGACCTGTTCATTATACCCGACCATACCCACGACAAATATCGTTGGATACATCAATGGATAAAATGGATATACCCTGTATTCCCTCGCGTATTTTTACCTAATAAAATTATTTTGTACTCGCTCCAACATGACACTATACATAGTTGCACGGGGAGCCCAGATAACTGCATGGCATTCTAATTGGCTTCTTACTAAAGCATTATATAGTGCCGTTATAGCTTTAATATTTGTGAAGCCTTTAACAATTCTAAGCACAAATCCTAGGTTTCTGTATGCTTTTTGCATACCTTAACGACATGATCACGAAGCGTGAGTCCAGTAGTGAAACGAACTCCCAAGTCCCGCACCTCAGTGACCCTATCCATCGGCACCCCGTCCACCATATAAGTATGTGTGATGGGTGTGCGTGCGTGCGAGAAACTTATGGTCACATACTTAGATGTGTTAAACTGCAGGAGATTACTTTTGCTTCAAGCTACCACTCTGACTATATCTCTCTGCAGTCTTTCACAGATATTCATGTTTGTGATGCGGAGATAAAGCTTGAGTTCGTCGGCAAACAGTAAACACATTGCATCTTGCACAACGTTTGGTAGGTCATTAATCATTAAGAGAAACTCCAGAGGCCCTAGATTAGTTCCTTTGCTTACCCCAGATCTAGTATAATATGCGTTCGATTGATATCCTGCATAGTCAACATACTGTTGCCTGTTACTCATATATCTTGCAAAAAACATAAGTAAATGCGGGGTGATACCGACTTCTGCTAACTTTTTCAGTAACTCGTCATTATCGACGATCGAAAATTAAACGCTTTTCTATAGTCGAAATTATGCAGCATCGGTTTGTCCCCCACTATCTACTATCGGCACCATATCCGCCATGTAGCTGATTAAATTACTTGTAGTATTTCTAGTCGGCCGAAATCCATGCTGTGCGTCTGTAAGCTGTGAGCTAACTTGGTGAAAAATGCTCGTATGAATAGCCGATTCTAATACTTTAGCCATTGTTGACAATACTGCAACTGTATTCTTTAACTTTTACATTCAAAACGTGAAACAAGATTGAAAAATCAAAAACAAAATTCAAGGTACAGCAGGAAATAAAAAAATCGTTATTGCATCAGAATCTGATTGGTCGATTAACGTCCTTTGAGAGTCGATTGACCAATCGGAGGCCACTTCGTCGTGTAATTACCAATGGTGTAATTTTGCGAAGTGCAGTGCGGTGCGATTTCGTGTGTCGTCGGGTTATTGATTAACGGGAGCAGTAATGACTGGCCCGGCCATGCGTCATCCGCTGCTGTGTTCGCAGGGACAAGTTGAGTGCGGTAGCGAAATGTAGAGTTACTTTGAAAAGTTTTTCTTTGGCAGTAGGATGAAAATAATTATAGGTAGGTTACCTACTGGTATTTATTGTTTCTGGAATAGCCTTCATAACTGTTGTGTTGTATTTTACCTGGCTATAGTGGTTTCGTTAAACTTTGTTAGCCGGGAAGGCAATTCTCGCGTTTACACTCGTAGATGACGCATTCGTCATTGTCGCTCGTGACCTATGTCGCTTATAAAATGGTGACATTATCCAGATTCTTGTATTCTCACTACAAGTCGATCGTAAATCTCAAGTTTAGGGACAAAAATGTTGCTATTATGCGTCGCACGAAGGAATCCATTCCACATAACGATGCTACTTTTTTGACGCAATCGTTAATGCACTTTTGACCATCTTTAAAAATGATTTTTAAGTCAAAAACATGTTTTGAGCAGCATTATACAGGTACGTATTTCATAAACATTCAATCTCATCATCATTATTGATTTCATAACTAAATTATTTTTGTATTATTAACATTAAAGTAAGTTCTTCTTGGTATTTGTTACAACGGAATGCTGATTTGTTTGTTTTGAATGTCTTTGAATGTAATCGATTAATTATTTATATAATTAATACATTATATATCTACATATAAATAAAGTAATTAAATAAAAACAAGAAGATAACCAATGATATTATAAGTAAACTGATGACTACCGAAATAATATCAAGTCAAGATGGAGAAGTGGAAGTGTGATTGTCGTAAAGACCGGACGTAATCATCGACTCTCAGAATAACTGCTGCGTCCTATCGTTCCAATGACCCAGATGTATCTACGCGTTCCGGTTACATTACCCTACAAAGTCTGAAACTATTGTTAATCATCGCGAAAACGATTTTCGTCCCTGATAGTCAAGCCATAGGAGTCTCGTCACAACACGAATTTCAATTTGTTTGTGATGGAAGTGATGCACGAACGTCTTGCGTCTGACGAAACTCATGAAGACTTTGGGTAATAGGTGTAATGGTCCGGCTATTCTTAAGCTGGCTACTGAGAAGCGCGCTACACATGACGTCGGCTAATCATGTAAACTAGGGATTCTTATAATGTATTGTATAACCATAGTATTTTTGTAAGGTATAAGTTACATATTGAAAAAAGTTAAAATATATTTGAAATCTTTATTGTTTGAAATGCTTTTGAAACTCTGCATCATGTTGATGGTCCTGTTGTAATACAATAATAATAGGTATATAATAATTCAGGTGACAAAAGACCCTTTACATAAATACATCACAGACTAGCGTACATAAATTAAGTATAAACCACAAAATATAATTACTGTCACACCACACTTGGGTTTGGACATGCTTCCCTGTAACATCTACACGCAACTTCCCCCGGGCAAAATTCTGGGCTAAGGCTTTTTGCAGCGCGCGAACCTCGAGGATGTAGGGCCTAAAATTTGCAGTACTGCTCGACTTCATCCGCGACAGCTTCATCAACGTCCTTCCATCGGTGCTGATTTGGTCTTGGCTCCCTTCTCTCTCGATGTCTGTGGGTCCAACCGGGAAATATGCAGGAGGAGGGTGAGTACTGCAGCTCAAAATCCTCGCTTGTGGAGTGTTTTACTTTCCATTCTAGCAATCGCAACATGCACATCAAGATTACCCTGGTGGCAGGGATTTTGTGCGGACAGCTTGGTTAAGGAGAAGTGTGCCCCCATCCGCAATTATGACAGCTTCTTTATCCGACTATTAATTTAAACAATATGATGTTTACCTAAAACGTTGGTTCCACTTTTGTAACAATCATGATTTTGATTTGTTTGCACACATTTTATTTTATTTTATCATCCTTTATGAAGATGGACTCCAATAAGGAACTTTAAACTCTTGTAGATCTGGGCGAGCCCTATTGATGGGCAATAATATAGGAGAAGACGACAGAATAAATAGTTTTTTTAAGCGGGTATTAAGTTCCAGCCCCCTTTGCCAAAGTATTCCATTACAAACATGAGATACTTCAATGGTAGTATGAGCAAGTTACACCCCAATGAGTCCCTTAACAAACGCGGTACCACTCCGGTCCCGTGTTTGTTGTTGTTGCGACGCGTTCGATCTTTCTTGCCCACAACCAGAGTAAAGCCGTCCTCGTCCGTTTGACTGGTTTTATACCTCAATGGTTTTAGAAGCCGGTGACGCCGCACAAGCAGTGGATAGTTGACAACTTTGGCGGAGGCCTGAAGTTTTCTTCATGAGTTTTTCCTTGTTGTGTCGATCGCACGTTCTTCTAAGATGTTTATTAAATCGTTACACATTTTATTAATAAATATTTATTGTTTTCATCCGCAATTGACACAATCATGTTTGGGTATACCGCCGTTTACCCGAATTTTATTTGCCCTAATATCATTTGCCATAATAGTCAACAGCCATAATATCATACGACATAATACTCATTTGCCCTACTCTCATTTGCCATATTAGTCACGTGCCAGAATCATTGTTTCCCATAAAGTCACTTACCATAACATAATTTTTGTCATAATCATTGTAAGCCCTAATTATCACATGCCATAAATTATGATATGCCATAACATAATTTGCCATCGACATCTGGTGTGTAACGGTTGTTTATATCAAGAGAAATTGGATGCAATTGGGACTTTAGGGCACCCCGACTCGGACAGGTTAGGTTAGAAGGGGATGGCGGGGTCGTGTGAGCGAGCGAAGCGAGCGAAAAGACCCCGCCATCCCCTTCGTGGTTATTTTTTTATAAACCACACAGAAGTAGGAGCCCCGCAAAGCGGGGATCCGTCGACCTAGCCCACCATCAACCATGCACAGAAAAAAAAAATTCATATTATGAAAAACATTTAAATATTATGCCATTTAAATATTATGTCTAATAATTATTATGGCACATAAAAATAAGGCAAACAATACTTATGGCATTCGTATCTTATGGTATCTAAAATTCGGGCAATTAAAAGTATGTCATATGTCTTTTAGGGCAAATGAAACATTCGGGCAAATGAAATTCGGGTAAATGAAATTCGGGAAAATGATGATTATGGCATATAATCTTCGGGCAAACAATAGACATACTCATGTTTGACACAACAACAACTCATTGACGTTGATCCGACGGTCGACATGACGGCATGTACATACGTGTCGACTGGGTCCCGACCACTCTTTGCAGGTCGCATGTAAACTATGGCATGTCGCGTGCCTTTCCTGCCAGAAATGCTTGAATCGACATCTTGAGAATAGCTCAACTTAATTTTTACGAGGGAAAAGTACGAATCGAACGAATTCATTATTGAATTTGAGATGCGCGGGAATTACCTTCTAGAATACAATATTTGCTCTGTTATTTTTCATAATTTCTTAATGTTAAAATACTTTGTGATATCGAATGGGACATAACGCCGCAATATTCTGCGCTGTTGAGACTGCAATTATATTGACTCTATAAACGACAACAGATTAAAACTTGACTCCGTCCATTTTTCCGCTCGGTGAGATCTATTGCAAGCATCAAACACTGGACCCGACCTACAAAGACATAGTCTTCTATAACACACCTTAAATCCTTAAATCTGCTACAGTACGTACTAGCAAAAGATAAGACATGCAGATACAACCTGTAGCCGAACTAGGTCAGGTAGAACAATGTACAGGAAACATAATTTTGAATTTCTTAATGAACCGAAACTAGCGGTTGTTTGTTTTAACGGGGAAGCGCCAGGGCAGCCCGCGAAATTAAAATTTTCTTAACTATTTGCAATTTGCAAATTGTTGAACAAAATATGATGCACGGCCGTAACAAGCATGTATTTACAGAATTTATACTCATCATCAAAATAACTATTTCATGAAAAAGTCGTTTATCAAGGCAAATCTCTTCTAGTGCTCACCTTTCATCTTTATCTTCTTCGTTTGTATACGCATATATTTACTTCCACTTCCACGTTCGCCTACGATGTTTAGCTATTATTTATGTCCGTAAATACCACCATAGATTGTGTCAATCTCAATGCTACCCATAGTTGGACATGTTATGCAAAAACGTTCCAACCCATAGCACGTTCAAATTGAGATAATGACAATTTAGTATTCGGGTAATTTTCTTTTTTTTATGTGTAATTTTAAAGAGGTGTATAATAACGTTTAAAAGCTAAAATTTACGTTAGTTATTTAATGTTTATATAATAATAAAAAATAAAAATGTTTATTTCATCAACTTATACGTTTTACATAATATGTGTGTGGAAGCACCTTTTAAGCAACAATATGCTTGTGTTAGGTGGTTCCGCTCTTCCAGTTTGCAATAACTAAGTGTAAATGCTGTGAGATAAACAAAGGTAATCTAAAATAATCCAAAATAAGCATGCAGTGGAAGATGGGCGAAATAACAACGCACGCGGTGTAATAAGTGTGAGGTGTGTCTGCGTGTGTATGTGTGATTGTGTATATGTGCGTGAGTGTGTGTGAGGATGTCAGGGATGTGTGTGAGTCATTTGTGCTTTGTCTGTTTTGGGGTCAGCCCTACGACTATGTCTTGGGGTCGGAAGACACTGTAACCAGTATCTTCCACTGACTGTAGAAGTCCCTAGTGATCAGTCACGTAGCAGTTTGTAATATTGACTCGACTTCTGCGTAGCTTTTGGTTGCTAACCACTGTGTGAGGGTCTTTCGACAGTCACGGTAACTCATTGGGTAAATGCCTAATTCTTTGTTTAGAAAGTTATAAATGTGGGTCGACTGTCTATTATATTGTCTAGCAGCAAATTTGGTGTTAACAGGTGTAGGTGGAGCTACTCTGTTTTTCCTCCTAGCCACTGTCTTGGAAGGGACGAAGGAAAGTGACTTGTGCTTTTTCAGGGCTATCTGAAGGATGTATAATTTCCTGACTGATAGAAGGTTAGAGTTTAAATAGAGACTTTCTGTGGGGTATCTGAGTGGCTTGAAGAACATGACTTTAAGAAGGGCCCTTTGTGCTCTTTCAAGTTCTAGAAATTTGGTCTTGGTCGCTCCACCCCAGACTGGTAGACAATACATTAGGATAGATTGACCCAGAGAGACGTAAATTTGGTCAATCAGTTTTTTTGTCGCAACGTGCCGTAGTGTTTTAAATGTCCAGATCAATTTCCGAACTCTATTCATTATAAGCTCTACGTGGAGGTGCCATGATAGTCTTTGGTTCAACATTACTCCCAAGTATTTGGTGTGAGTTACTTTATTTATTGTTAGACAAGAGCAATCAGGGCAAGAAGGGTTGAGGCAGTTATGGATTTTGATCCGGAAATCCTGTGGCGGCTGGGTACGATCGGACATGGTAAAGCAAATGAAATTTGTCTTTGAAATGTTCAACGTTAGAAGATGATGGTCTAGCCAAGCAGCAATTAAAGTCAAGGCATGCTCAGCGGTTCGGCCGACGCTGTCCCAGGTTTTACCTGAGAAGACAATAGCAGTATCGTCAGCGTATGAGAAAAATTGAGCACCGTCGATCTTCATACTGCAGAGGTTGTTAATGTAAATGAGGAACAGCGTTGGCCCGAGCACACTACCCTGCCCGACCCCGTATGTGACAGATATCTCAGAACTAATAGCTTCCCCTATCTTCACCACATACCTGCGCTCACTCAGATAATTTTTGAATAGTTTGAGGGGGGTCCCTCTGACACCAATGGCTTCCAGTCTGTGTAGAAGCGTGGGGACGGAGACTGTGTCGAAGGCTTTTTTGAGGTCGAGGAAAACAGCCATATAAATCTCATATTTAGTGTGATTGTATAATATACTATAATATATGACACATGTATGAATAGGTAATACAATTAAACGAGCCAATAATAATATGAAAAAATTTTATTAATAAATCTTAATCGTTTGATTTTCAAACTCTAAATCAAAATCTGGATCTCCTTCAAACCCATCAATATCGTCAGCATTTGTCTGAAGCGTTTAATTTTTTATAAAATTTTAAACATTGCATTTGGGATTATATTTAAAGAGAAGAAATTTAAGATCGGCTAACTTGGCTGGAGCAATTGGCTTGCAATTAGGCCACAAAAGTTGAAAGTCGGTTTTGTTTATCGTTTGTACCTTCTGCTGTAATAGTAGAAAGATAACCATATTGCAAGGTACGTTAAAGAAAACTATACGCCTTTGAAGCGCATGCTTTTATTTATTTATTTATATTTATTTATATATTCTTTATTGTACACCACAAAAAACATAACAACAAAAATTAAACTGAACACTACTTAATATACAATGGGCGGCCTTATCGCTTTCCGCGATCTCTTCCAGGCAACCTTGGAATGGACAGAGATTTTCCTGGACATAAAATGGGGCTGTTGTTGGTGCAAATAATAAGTATGTATACAATACACTAAAATAGATACACATATATACATATCCTAAATAATAGATACACTTATATACATATCCTAAATAATATATACATAAATACGTACATACTAAATTTATAAGCAACGAAAATAAATGAAGACTATAGATAATTACAATTATGAGAACACGATCACAACGACACGTTCACGTTTTAAAACGCACATTCAGCCAATTTTATTTATTTCTATCGTATTACATTTTAAAGTTTATTTCATGCGTTATAAAAATAAATGCAATTTTGTTATAAATTCTTTTATTTTTAAGAACTCACGAAGCTCAATATTAAATCTAGGCAAGACGAAAGTAATGCATGTGCACTCGCCGCACAACCTTGTTGCTAAAAATGTCGGCAGTGTGGATATAGGTATCGTGGGCCACACAGGCTACTACATGCACGTCGGAAATGTCAACTGTGTCTGTCAAACGGTGGAGTATGTCAGTAAATTGAAGTATCTAGGTCTGTGGGTGGACCGTAACATGAATTGGAAGACACAGGTTGATACAGTGTGTACAAAGCTTAGGTCAGTGTTAAGTAAGTTCTATATGCTGAAGGCACCGTTGAGTAGGAAAACGCTGCGTGCCATTTATTTGGCCCTCACCGAGTCATTGCTAAGCTATGGATTGAATTTTGGCCGTACATTTAAAACCTATTTATTTAAACAGTATAAAATCGCTGCAAATTCGATTTATGAAATACCTTGTTAACCCAAAACTAAAACTCGAGTGTAAAGAAAATTATGAAAAACTTTTTATTGAATGTAAGGTGCTTCCCGTGCATGAAAAGGTCAAGTACTTGGTGGTTCTAGAGCAGTTTTATAACGAGTGCAAAGCACTTACAATACTAAAAGTGTTAGACAACGTAAATTCGTGCGAGCACCAGTAAAAAAATACTATGGCAAAAGAACCAATAAGTATTTGTCCCCTACACTGCTCAATAGTATCGACTGGCTGAGAAGAGATAATATTGTAATTAGCAGGCGAACACTGGGAAGTAAAATATAAGGCTGAATTGCTGAGTGAAATGATCGCAACAGGTGACAATAACTAATCGCCCGAGGGACAGTAAATTAAACTACAAAAAAAATAATCTATGTTTCTACCTAAGTACTTAGATGTTTAATTAGATTGTGTAAACCAAATGTTTTAAGACGAGCGCTAATCCTGCCGACAAACTGCCACGCAGTTTGGCAGGTTTATAAAATATGAACAATGTTTGGTCCAAATAAATGATTTATTATTTAAATCTCTTAAAAACTTCGGTAACTAAAATCAACCGTCTGTTTTAAAGGTACATAATATTTATAAACATTATGAAGTTATTATTTTGTCTCTTGCATTTTAATTAGTCACAATATTATTGATGTGGAAATAAAAAATAATTACTAGAATAAAATAAATTTGTAGATAATACGTAAGTAAATAAGTAAAGTAAGTTAATTATGTAGTACGAGTTCAGTCGCGATAGCAATGCCGCACAAACAGTTTGCAACATTAATTACGTATACTGAGTGAACACTACAAACGAACGCACGACTTGTTATTGGTTTGAACGCTTTCGACATGGAAATTTTGATCTAAAAATTGAACACCGTGGTCGCCCGAAATCTAAAGTCAACAACGACGAATTAAAGGCGATAGTGGAACGCATCAGCGTACATCAAGAATTTGGACTTTTTAAAACATTTCTTAATATCATTGATATAAATAATTAATAATAGCGGTCCCAGAAAATAGCCCTGTGGAACTCCGGAAAAAATATTAACAGAGACAAACGGATGACCAGAAGATCAAAATCAAGAACAAGATCGGCAGAATCGAGATGGGTCTATATTGTTTGACGTCATGCTTTGAGTCACCCTTATGCACTGGGGTAATGTATAATGGACATTCCCCGAAGATCTTCGGTCAATTTGATCTCGATTTGCTTAAAAGCTTTAATACTATTATGCTTATAGTTAAACTCAATCGGGCCGGCTGAAACGTTTGCCATTACTTAGTCAAAAGCGAGCGAGGGCGAGGAATTTAATGTTTCAGTAGTTTTAATTAGGATATAAAAAAATACAAATTCTTGAGGAACTTCTTTGGAACTTCCCTGGAGACCATATGACCCGACATGACATGACAGTGTGTAATCAGAACTTTACCTTTTCCCTGTTCGTTTCATTATAAATAATTTTCAAAGCCTTTTTTTGTCTGCTGATAACCTTGTTGCCAATGTTTAAGACTTTATCTGCCTTACAAGTGCTCTTTAGAGTTTTACATTAAGTAGCAGCAGACTTATTTTAAGTTTCCATGTTAATTTAATATAAGACAAAAAGTAGGGAAATACTTTTTATAAGTCCATTAGTTACCCAGTCACTAAATAAAAACTTAGGACTGATACTTTTAGTGTTCTTCTGAAAATAATTCTTTATACAAAATACTACAAATTAAAGTGCTACTAAATTGATTTAAATTAACACTGATGTTATTGGTCTGGATTGTATCTGCACATTTTGTATTGGTATGTTGGACTCAAAAGTTACCGTTTGACCGATGAGATCAGAAGGGAGATAATTTACGATGGCTTTATCTCAATAGCCGCGGCAACAAAAAACATTATCAGTATTAATATCAGTAGTCGTAGTTGTTCAGGTTGGTTCTACAAACACATTTGACAAATTTAATTATTTCAACGAATTAAATACTAAATAAATAATCTAAAATATTAATATTAAAGTCACCACAGATTATTACCAGTTGCAAGTTTTACCAAAACACCTTCCATTACTGACTTAATTAAAGAGTATTTTTGATATTTGTTAACATATAATTGGAACATAATATGATATACAGCATTATATACCTTGCTCGTGTTCGATAAATGGGTGGCAGTATTACTCTGTTAATATTCAGTACGATCAGCAGCAGAAAAATAGGGAATCTCATAAATACATAGTCTGACAGCGCTAATACCACAAAGTAAGAAATACACGCGCGGCCGGAACCTGTAATCCTATTCAAACCTTACTTCAAAAACGTTGCGACTTCGCTGTTCACGAATATTACCGACACAAGCATAATACATGAGGAATGGAAATAATAAGCTGTTATTACTGCTATGTATACAAATATCCGTCAATTCACGAAACATCTTTTGTACAATCCGGTTATATTGTAGCTTGTCTTTATAATTTTATTTAGTGGAAAATTACTTGGCTCTGACGAAAGACCGCAAGACAAAGTCAAACTTTTTGCCGAAGTTGGGCCAGCTTCAGTTGAATGGTCACAAAGAGCTTAACCTATCGTAGAGAAATAAAAAAGGGGTTCACCACATAAACGCGTATAACTTTGAAAATTGTTAAAAAATACACCAAAATGATAAAAAAATATAACAACACATTTAAAAAAAAAACACAATTGCAGATAGTACGGCTGTTGATATTTTTTACAAATAAAGAAAAGCCTGATTGCAATCGGTATATAAGGGACGCGCACGTTAAATATAAGGTTTTTAGAAAATATACTGTTTGGAAAACGGCGCTTAAACCGTGTTCATGGTACAGATTTAAATTAAGAGTATAATCAATTTAGAGTTTAGAATAATCAAAATATAAATAGCTAGAAAAAACCCTCCACTCGTGCGTCGTGGCCGTCGGGACGGGAAAAAAGATGTAGTAGTGTAGTCTCTTCGGAAGTCGAGAGGTTACTTATTACGTCTCACAGATTAGACCATTCGCCCGGAGGCTAAAGCCAGAATTTGGCTTGATACACACGGTCAATACCTAAGACAAATAATAGGAGATGAGGACCATACCACGAGCAGAATTTATAATAATATAGAATTTACATACCGTTTTGTGGAAGATAAGATTCTTATTGCATTAAGACAAGCGTACGTTTCACAGAACGTTCCTATGAGAAAGAAATATAATATAATATAGAGGAAAAGATGCTGAACTTTCGATAATCCGAGCAATTAAGAAAGAATACGTACCCAGTTTACAACGGAATATCTAATTACCGCACTGGGTAATCGGACTGATTACGGTTAAATCCACATACATATTATATCTCACTAGAGGAAATGTTGGCTTATATTGGCTTATGAAAATGTCGACTAACGATCTGGTTCATATTTTTTTTTGCAAACATATCCATTACAAGAGAAATTTGCATGTCAAACCAAAAGTACTAAATTTTAACTAAAAATTTGAATAAAATTAATTGCCCGGTCAAGTAAAGCTTAAACCAGTTAAATATGTTTTAAACGAAAGAGGTATATTACAAGAATTTTAATGCAAGTATAATAATACTGCACTGTGTCTTAAAATGCTCTAACGTTGAACTCCTTAAGTTCTGAGTTGAGTTGAACGGTTACTGACATATGCGTGCACTGACTGGACAGGTCCACTCAATCTGTGTGGTTTTTCTTCAAAAGACCATTTCGGACACCAATCTACATGGTTTTCACATGATCTGACCAAGATAATGCCTGGACTTTAAAAGAGACTGCGACCTCTGAGTTAGTTTTGGACTTCCTTTTCAGAGTAGTCAGGAAACGCCGAGCTCATCTAGTTTTGAAAATAATATGATTGACATGTAAAAGTGTTTGTACAAAACTACCTACAGAAATAAAATCATTTATCATTTATAAATGCAATTCAATAGCAAAGTTACTAAAATACCATCTTCCAAGTTAAAAACCTTTTCACTTCACTACAAAAGCTTTGTAAGACAAGCTTCAACAGCATCTTTTGCAGGTACTTCAGACTTTTGCTCATATAAAGGAAAAGAATGCAGGACAGTAAGACGGTCTAAGCCTTTAGTTAAGTGAAACCTGCTCTCTGTGCGCACTCCGCTACAATGCAACCACTGTGTATTCTAATGAAATGTACAGAAAAATACATAGTAAGCAAACATTCTTGTTTATTTGGAATTCTGTCATTCGCTTGCAAAGGAACGGGAGTACCTATGCGCGGTACGTAAAACTTGTGAGAGCTGAAGCGAATATTTCGTAAAATAAATATGGGCAGATCTAGTATAGAATGTAACAAACCAATGTGATATTATGTGAACTGGGAAACATGCCTTTCTGGTCAACAGAATATTTTTGAGTAAAATTGAGGTGAAATAAATTATGGAATAGCTGAATGGTTAGTACCTACCTAGAAATGACTACTTTATAGGTTATTATTATGAAGGTTCCTACGCGGATATTACATATTATGGCACGTTGATTTTTTGAAAGGGGCTGCCAAAACGGGTACTACTGACAGAGCCGACACATTTGTGGTAATAGTTTCAATACGTACCTACCTATATACATACATAAATTGTACTAATCGCTATGTATTTTCTGCCAAACTTACCTTTTCTCCATACCCCGAAAGCACCATCCACCATGACTAATAGCTTACCTATAAGTCCACCTCCTACAGCGAGGTATGGTAGCCATAACTCGAGCAATAATGTCGCGGACAGCGCATAAGTCAGCCGTGAGATAATCCGGATAGCTCTAATGGAATAATAGAGACGATCTATGACGTCATATATTTTACGAACTAGCTGGATTAGTACCAGTGAGATATGGCCTTCATTATTTTGTTGTACCCATTGTTTGTGAAGAACTGAAATGTGGAAAAGATTTTTATCAGAACGTGAGACGGTGTTGTTATTGCGGCAATGGGAAAATTAACATAATATTCTTTAATTTTTAGAGTTCCGTACCTCAAAAGGGAAAAATGGAACCCTTATAGGATCACTTCTTTGTCCGTCCGTCTGTCTGGCTGTCAAGACCCTTTTGCTCAGGAACGCGTGGAGGTATCAAGTTGATATTAATGACGCTGCACGGCTTAAGCAGTAACAAATTTGATTGTATAGACCTAACACACAAATTGTGTTACAAGGTACCCAGAAGTGTTACTCGAAGGGGAGTGCGCGTCCCTCAACTATTCCATACAGACATATGCAGGACTAACGCTGGGGAACGTGCACCTCTTCGTCGCCTTGTTGATTCTTACAACACGCATTTTGGTGAACTGGCTATATTTTGTCTATCTAAGCAATCATTTAAGAAAATGGCTCTGGATGTTTTCTTTAGCGAGTATTTTAAGTTAAATTAAGCTAAGCTAAGTAACACAGCAATATTATTGTGGCAGCGTTTATTAGCTTATTTTTATTTTTTATGTCTCTAACATTTCTAATCTTTAGTTAAAACGTGGACAATGGTGTTGGTTACATGCTTGTTAAATCATAGTTAAAGTACTTTTCCGTATTTTGTAGCATGTAACTGTTTTTTGTCCTCACTAAATAAATAAAATAAATAAACATCAAATACGTAGGCCTACGGTCTCTTGCGAGCTCTATAAAAATCAAGATTATAAGTCAACACAATAAAAAAATACGGCCATTTTTGCGACATATATATATATATATATATACTCGCAAATAAATAAAAACCTTACGGTACTTCCCGTTACCCTAGGATCATGAAATTTGACAAGAAGCAAAGTCTCACCGCACAAGTAAAGGAAATAGTTTGAAAATCGTTAATTTGCAGTACGATCACATTTTTTTTGCGACTCCATGTTACATTTGCTGTTGGAGAATTAACCGTGACGTATATCGATGTATGGGAGAAAATTTTTTCAACTACAAAGTTTGTTTTTGAGATAAATTCATTCCAAGAACCCTTCATTGTACGTGTTAGCGGTTTTTATAAGCTTGTATTTAGTTTGGCTTGTCCCTATGTCTGTAATCAAATCTTGCAAGTTTTTGACCCACTTTCTGGTTTCCGATTGAGCTGAAATTTTGCATGCATACCTATGTAAATCGGCTGACAATGCAATATCATTATAACATGGAGCTGATTTGATGATGGAGCCGGAAGGTGGCCATGGGAACTCTATAATAAAACGACGCAACACCATTGAATTTGGGCTCGTTTGATTTGTCTTTGCAAGGACTCTGGTTCTATAAAAAAAAATATATTTTAATTATATATAATAAGAAAAATTATAAACGAAAAAAGATGTTAATTAGATAGAAATAACTGAACCAAATAATTAACATTATAAGTACCTACTAAAAAGTAAAACATAAATAATGTTTTTTTTAAAAACAAGCTTTTATTACTTGTGTTATTTTATTAGATAGTAAAAGCGTTACATTTGTACAGAAAGAGAGAAAAAGAAAGGGTGTACCGCGCTTTATTTGAAAACGAATTTCCAATTCCAATCGGATTAAAATATTTTAAACTGTTTAGTTCTTTTTAATTAACAAATAATAAAAGCAGGTTTTTAAAAAAAAAAAAAATTTTAGTTTGCTTTCTATTCTTAACCCGACATGGAGCGGCAAGTCTTCCTATTTTCTAGAATATATTTTATCCAAAAAACCCTATATTTTTACAAAATGAGGCTTGAATAAGAAAGTATACAGCAAAAACTAAATAATATTGTCAAAAAATGTGCCTAATGATATCAACTTGCAAATCAAATAAATAAGGATTTGGATTTGTTCTAACTGCAGCGTGACGTCTGCAGTTAGAACCTACTTTTCTAATTATTATGTCTGGTCATCAATCTTTTTAATCAGAATATTTTTGATGTCTTAGCCTTTTCTTCAGGTTTAACACTCTATTTTATTTGTCATATGTGTAGAACCAGTTAAAAGGGCTGCTTCTAGCCCTTTTCCGGGTACCAGACTATATACCAGGCTTGCGGTTCTATTGTGTCTACAGTATCAGCAGTAACTCATCAAGTCCCTCCCTGTTCGGGTGCCATTCGAATGTATTATAATATCTGCTGCACTTCGATGTCTTATAATAGTTAATTTAGGTTTATGTTGGTTATCTAGTAGGTTTACTAGGTTCAGTTATACAGGTTATTCTTTAATCTTTAGCCATGACTGTTTTATCGGGATAACTTAGGTACCTAGTCTTTATGTGATAATATTCATTTTAAAGCCTGCATAATTTAGTGATAACGCGCCTATACACCGATTGCAATCGATTCCCTAGTTTGTAAACCAGCGAAACAAAAATTTATCATCCAATATACTTTAAGTTATCTCGTAGTCTCATTACATTGTGGCCAATTGATCGCAACCCAGTGCTGGGCACGCCACAATTGCGGAGATAAGTCCCTTCTTTGAGGAGTGGCTAGAGAGGCGCTACGGCGTCCTCACCTTCCGCCTGACGCAGGTCCTCACCGGACACGGATGCTCGAGAGGTTCCTGGTCTGGATAAGGCGGGAGAAAACGCCCGGGTGTCACCATTGCGTGGATCGCCCGGAGGACACGGTGGAGCATACGGTGGAGGTCTGCCCGGCTTGGACGGAGTACCGCCGTGTCATCAAGGAGGCGATCGGCAGTGGCAACGCTGAAATATGCTCGCGAAGGAGGAGGCGGAACGCGTGAGGCAGAGACAAAATTCGCGCCCTCACGCCCCTAGCCACCGCAGGAGACGCCCTGAGCGTCGGGAATCCCAAGCCTATTCCCGGCCACCGTAGGTGGGGGCTTGCGGACGGCGAGCAATGGGCAGCCCACCGTCCGATAAGGACCAGGCCCGGGTCGACGGCGCGTTGTGTTCCACGCGCGCCTCGAAGAGATGTCAGCACTAATTGTTCGTTAGGGCCGATGCCTGCCAGGGTTGCGGCGGTGAAGCCTGAAGAGAACTCCTCAACGGAAAGGGCTACAGTGGAGATTCAAGCGTTAGCGACAGCATTAAAAGAAGCCTTTACCACAAGAGGAGCACCAGCAGCGCAACCGAAGTACATCCATGAGTTACCTTACTTACTAAGGGTTACCGTGGCCCCTGGCACAGGCAACTGAAGGAACACGGGTGGGTTTTTGTCAGTAAGTGTCTGACACGCCCTCCCGCTCCGCCCATAGCGGGAGAAGTAATTTGATGACTTCACACCCTCAAAAAAAAAAGGCGTGTAATGCACTGGCATGCTAAGGATTCGCAGATGACAGTGCTAAGTATACGCAACTGTCCATCAAACACACGAAAGTCCAAAGTCTAAATGATTACTTTGTCTATGGTTTAACTATTAAATAGACTTAAATCAGTGCTCGTACCTTATGAATTATATGAAGTCTTTGCCCAGAGATTGAGCTTCAGTAACAGATTACATAATAGAGCTAATTGATGTTTTAGTTCAAAAGGCATGAGTCGCGTTTGCTTCCTATTTCATTTTTGCAAGCTTTTCTTCAATAAAAGATTAAGATAACCATCTCCTTCAACCGAACAGCCTGGCAATGATCCAAGTAATAATTATTGCACTAAAATAATATTTTATTATATAATTAAATCCGAAAAGTAGCAAGCAGCTCAGTTTCCGTTAATTCTTCAGACTAAGACCAACGTTCCGCGCGAACAGTTTCCATCGCCTGCAAACTTTGAGGGCCTGTTTCAAATATTTTCATTCGCGGACGCAGCTTGAGTTTGGCAACTGTTTAATACTTGTTAAAACTACTTTAAATTAAAATAGTTTTAAAGGATATGATCGCTCATTTATGACATGTTTAAGAGATAAAGATTTAAAATGCACATTCCATTTTTGGGAACTTTGTAAACTGTTTACAAGTAACGCCATCTAGAATATTTTGTTGGAACAAACGCTATCAACATTTTATCAAGTAATAAATTGGTTCTCAAGTAAAACTGGAATTCATACATATGTTTACTCTCGCCATTTTACATGTCACAAGCATGTTATAATAAAATATACACAACATGATTTATAATTTTCAATCTAAGAAGAGCGAGCGATCCAGAGTCTGCTCATTTCTAAGGCTTGGTCTAGAATCTTAAAGGGTTTCTTGGAGATGGCCTTTACCGTTGCCGCACAGGAGCTAAAAATATAGGTACCTATGATGCATATTGAGTAAGCTTATGAAATTTTTGCTAAAATACGTTATTGTATCTTTCTCGCTTTAATTTGTGCTATCTGTCTAGCAAGTAATAGTGGTATCCAATATTTTGTTTACACTTGATTAGTTTGAACTTATTTGAGAACAATGTGGATGAGTTTAAAAAAAAATAGTAATAATTTTTGTAAAATTCGTGTTCTACCTCTCAACACATTTTATAACAAACAATCGCATTTTCTTCGTTCCATTTAACACCCTTCCAATAGAGCCTAATCTGAAAACGGTACAGCAATCAATAAATAACCGTTTATTCCCGTTTCGAATAACACATAGGGCTTGCGGTGTCCGGCAGACGGCAGATAAGCGCATCGTACACACAATTATACAATTAGCCGACTATCAGCGGGCATCTGATATAAATTCGCGCAAAACGATGCAACGTTTAGAAGAGCTCGCTTGTGAGCGGGCGCCGTGCCAACTGGGGTGAGAACTGAGTGATGAGTGACAGCGGGTGTGTTTGCGAACATACCATGCTGAGAACTGTGAGCTCGGTAGGAGATTTAAGTGTATTTACTACTTTTATACCATTTGACATTTTTAATTTTATTTTTATTGTTTTCTATAGCTGCAGCCTTTGTTGACATTTGACATTATTGTGACATTTTTACTGTAATTGAAACGATTTCAAATTAATTTGTATTATTTTATTCTACTTATTATTTTGTTATTTTAAATTATAATAACTATCTTGTGTAAATTAAAAATAATATGTTTTGCATGCCCATGTGACGGTAGAGCATGGAGGACTTTACTAAAAAATATCTATAAACAAATACACGTTTGCAAACCAATAAATGATTTGATTTGGAAAAACAGTGAAACGATTTATGTAATTAGAAAGATCCTTAGTGGTATCGAAAAAAAACTGCTATCGGCAATCCGTATTGTATGATAGTAAAAGCAATTGCCCTATTCATTGCTCGGTTAAACGGAGTCACAACGAATATTACGAGTATTATTAATACATCATTCGACCAAATTAAATTTTCTGTACCTAATACACTTCGTGGCAAGAGGTCCGATGGTCTATTTATAATTTAACTGCAACTTCTTTATCTTCAATCAATTCTTATTGTTTTAACCCACCGCTGTCTCCTTACCTTGCACCACACGCTGACATATAGTCTGTCACGGCGTCCGGTACGGCCTGTAATAAAGCTCTCAGAAACGCTGGCCGCTCACAATTTAGACCCTCATAATTCCGGCGGCCATTGTATTCATTCGTTATTATGTTAGTGTAGCGGCTAATTGAATTTATTTGCCAAGATTTATGAATGGACGCCGACTGGGCTTATGTAGTTGAATGTTTTGGATGCTGGATGCAAATAGATTGAGGGTTGTAATGAGCGAGTTAAGTTATGGTTTTGTGGTAAATTAAAGTTAAGATTTGTAATACAATTCCTCAGAAAATATCTCTTGCACTCGAAGATAACTCTTGTAATACTTAGGTGAAATTGGTGGACTCTTTTGTTTGAGGTTCAAGTATGTGGTAGGAATTAAAATTTCGCTGGACTCGCGTGGGGTGTATTGTTTCAACTATTTTGTATTGTTATATGATATCAAAATTTACTTATACCTATAACAGACAATACCTACCTGTTCGACTGCTAGAAATCCGTTTTTACATTTCATGTATACTCTTGTATGTATACTTCTTGTAGCAAACCGATAGAATTCAGTTTGTGATCCCTTTAACAATCATGTTAGCCACGAAGAAGTTCTGGCTAACAGAGTATTATTAATGCACCACGTTCAGAGCACTGCATTAACTACACGCTTAATGTTAATACTCCTCGTGTAACGACTTCAGTAAGCTGAACGAAATTTAAACAAGACACATTATAAAATGTGCTGAGTGGACTGTAGCAACTGCTTGCAGAAAACGTTGTACTGCAGTTTGCGTCTGTGACCTAATGTTATCTAGTACAATTTAGACGCTGTAGGTAAACAATTTTATTATTTTACAAGGAAAATATAAATACCTGTCGCATATTGTGTAAAAACGATAAATTATTTGTTTGTTTGTAAACTAATTCCAATGTGGTAATCAGTGTAACAGTAGTATAAAGAAGAGTCTCAGTTGCTAGTACGCCCATTCGGGTATTATTAATTGCCATAACTTTATATACCAACAAAGGATTATCTCACAAACCCCCGTTGCCTCTCCCACATCACTCAGTATCTAACATATAACATAAACAATGATGTGTCGGCGTCACGAGTGCGATAAATCCGCCGCTAATGGCAGATACCCCGTTATGATCCGTGATAAACGGCCGCCATACATTCGGCTGTACACTGATTGGATTCTGTTGTGATGTAAGACTGTTGTTTGGTAGAATATTTGGTGGTTACTTATTACGAATCGTGTGGCCATTTGTAATCAGTGGATGGAATTATTAGGATAAGGACTCGATTAATATTGAATAGGGTATCCTTATGATTCATGGTGATACAAGCTGCAATGAAAGAATTTCCCTTACCGTTAAAATCTTTACAATATTTATTTACAGACACGGCCCCTGAACTGCACTACACGTTCATAGAACAGGCGTTACACCCTGGACCTTCCCTAGCGCTGCACTGTGCTGCATCCGGCAGCCCTCCACCAAGATTCACCTGGTTACTAGACGGACAGGCTGTTGAAGAACACAATACACCACAAAGGTACTGTAAAGATTGTCTGCACCTTACATCATCCAGGGTGGTGGAAAAATAACTCTGGTTGCATTCGATCACTCAAGCGAATTTACGCCCTAAAGTAATTTTACAATTCATTACTTGATTTCTTGTTTTATATCTTGCGAGGTTTTGTCTATGTTAAGATGTTACTTCTTTTTTATGCATTTTTAACATGGCTGCCATCCTAAGAGATATCTTTTTCGAAACCAATATCGAGAAGAACGCTTAAATGTGTGGGCGACATAGGACGCTCACATACAAGTTGAAGAAACAATTTGGGCAACGGGTCGTAGATTGCGTCGTTCCAATTTTCGTAGTAAGATTCCCAAGGGTTTTTAACTTTAGCTGTTATAACGTTCTCATGTATTTATTTATATATAAAGTATATATTGTTCGCCAGAAAATACATAACAAAAAAAAAAATACACTACAAAACATACAATGGGCGGCCTTATCGCTTTCTGAGATCTCTTCCAGCCAACCTTGGAATGGACAGTGATATACATAATGATGACCCCCGCACCCCGCATCCATGCACCCCGACATGACTGTCCCATACAGGCACACTGGGTAGGAATAGTTACGGGGCAATTGTAGTTGAATATAATTGTTTTTATTTATTCTTTTTGTTTATATTAGGTACCTACTAACATAGATCTTAAGAAAAATTGTTACTAACACTTATTATGGATTCTGTCCGAAATAAAATGGTAATAATAATCATGTCTTCTCTTCATATAATTATTTTTTACTTTATCACCGTTACAATCAAGTTAGTGGTCACTTAGTGGTATTTTTTTACAGGAAAGTATTGTGTCCTCAAAATGATTATTTTATTTCCCTTGTCAGAAGTATAACCCAGTTCATGAACTCGATCGGTGACGTGGTGAGCTACATGAACCTGACGTCAGTTCGGCCCGAGGACGGCGGTCGCTACTCCTGCAGGGCGCACAACTCTAGGGGAGCTGTCGAACATTCCACCAGGCTCAATGTTTACGGTAAGTCCGCTTACGTCTTTGAACATGGCCCTCCTATCTTAGATTCATCGTGTCTTTATCTTATTTTCTACACAAGACCATTTGAAACAGGAAGGATTTGTCCACTTTTCCAGGACCGCCATCGATAAGGAGTATCGGCCCCATGCGGGTGGTAGCGGGTGTCAACACCACCATCTACTGTCCTTTCTCCGGATTTCCAATCAGGTTGATGGAGGTGCATTTGCTTAGTAAAATTATAAGTTTAATTTTTGTTTTGTTTTCGTAGTTCGATGTTAGATGACCTTGACTTGACCCCTGAAAGTAGTTGTGTAAATGTTTCTTCTTTGTAGCATTTTTCTGACCTAAGTAGTTCTCCTAAAATATGAAGATAATGAATGATGAAATTATGTGAATGAAACCTACTCTTCTCATGCAATAAAAATATTGTTAATTCTTCTTTCCTTACCTTCTCAAAAAGTAAGTAGTACTGATAACCCGAATTAGAGTAGTTGTAGATATTCTCATATTCAACAGGAAATGCCCATAAATAACTAATCCTTACTTCCGTACCTTTCAGTGAGATCCGCTGGCAACGTGGGGGGTTAGACGTCAGTTCTACCGGAGGTCGTGCCTTATCAGGAGTGGGAGGAGAATTGTTGCTATGGCCAGCGGAACCTGCTGATGCAGGAGTATACTCCTGCAGGGTGACGTCACCATCGAGGCAGTACGCCCAGAAGGATGTTCAGATTTTTGTCAGGAGTAAGTTGTTCACAATATGACTTTGTTGAGAAAAACGACCATGATACCAATTTTTTTTTTGTAATTGAATAAGCCTAAAGCTTGTATGGTTACGAAATATTAAACACCGTATTTGGTTTCAGATCCACCAAAAATTGCGGGATTTATGTTTCCACTTGACTTAATAGAAGGCAGTTCGATACAAGTGTTATGTGGGATCACCTCTGGCGATAAACCTGTTTACTTTTCTTGGCTCAAAGATGGTCAGCACATACCAGCAGGCTTACAGGTAAGACGCTTTCACACGCAATAAGTACCCAAGTCAATTAATCACTTTAAAGAAACTGAACCAGATACAGTAGAAGTTTTTTAGTTATTACGTCTGGGAGCCTTTAGTGTCCCGCAAAGTGGTAATTTAGTCTGTCACAGTTCCTTGCTACAATAAGTTTGTTTCAGAAATGTGGTATTATGCCTATGGTTACGACAGGATGTAGAATCAACTCTCTCATACTTGAAACATTATTTTATGTTCTGTGTTTCGTTTCTAGGTTCAAGAGAAATCTCTAGACGAATTCAGTTTTCTTATATTTTCTCACGTGACGTCGAAACATAGCGGTGACTACACGTGTGTTGCAAGCAATTCTGCGGCAGAAGTAAACCATACTGCTAGATTGGCTGTTAAAGGTAAGAGAAAAGTCTTTATTTTATTGACATTGCAGTATGTTGCCGAATGTTGAACGATGTTGGTCTGATTGTAAACCATGATCCTAAATGTTTTTATTTAATTTCAGTTGCGCCATCATGGGTGTACGAGCCGCAAGACATTTCAGCTCTCTTAGGAACTCAGATCTTGGTTCACTGTTCCACCAAGGGATATCCCGAACCAAGGGTCTCCTGGCTCAAAGGTCATGGTGAGTTTATGTACAAAGCGATTTTGGTAATAAAATAAATACTGAAATAACTCACTACTGCAGAGCTACTACTATATAAATAGCAAGATATTTTTTCTGCAAGGTCACTGATACTTCTCAAATTTATTCCAGGGTCAGGAGTTAGTGATTTTCGACCAGTATCACACCTGGACCTGCAATTCTCTATGCTTCCCAACGGATCTCTGAGCATAGCCCCAGCTGCGCACCATCATGAGGGACAGTACATGTGTAGATCTGAGAACGGGATCGGAAGGGGACTGTCGAAAATAATCGCTGTTTCTGTCAATGGTAGGTTATAAGATTACTGATCGATGTTACTTAAGCTGCCGGCATTAAATAAGTATTAAGATTTTCTCTAAATAAGTTATGGAACCAGGCGTTACTTTGCAGAAGTCTATGACTATAGAGCTTGGCGTTACAATGGCGACATCAATTTAACACATGGGTAGGGCTAGTAGCCAGTAACAATATAAAAATTAATAAGAAGACATCTATAATTATAAATTGAAAATGTTAAATTATCAAACAAAGTAAATAATAAAAAGTTACTAAAATTTGTATCTCTCTGTAAGCAGATTCATTCATGAAGCTATTTACGTTCTACACGGAGTGGGAATGCCTCACTTCGCGCGCTGGCTACCAAGCAACCCGCGTGGCTGGTTCGATGTCCGATGATGTCATTACAGTGAATACCAGCCCAAACATCTAAAGAAAATCTGTATTGATGGGCTGACACCCGCCAGACGCGTGGATTTTGGTTTTGGGGTGCCGAATAGTGCAGATTGTGCTGGTTCCACATGACGTTCCTAGTAAATGTGCTTTCATCAGTCCAGCAAATTTTGGAAAGAAAGTCACTGTCCTCGTTAATTTTATTTTGTAACTACCCGCTGACGTGAATAAGTACGCGGAAAAAATGATGAGTGCTATGAAGGCCAGATTGCGTCATCACTGCGGGCGGTCGGGCGAGCGCCGCTTTTTTGTCAACAAAGGTGATTTACGACTGATTTATGGCCCGACAACTCAGTTGATAACGCGCTGACTATAGCAATAATGAAGAGTACACTTAGATTCTTAGAAGCACGTGGCTGGTGGAAGGGAAGGCGCGTGCCGCTTGCCGACTTATGACTATCTCTTTCCTTGAATGGAGAATATTAACTAATTTTGAATTTTAGCTTAATGTATTCTCTGTCAAAAATAAAAAATACACGTGATAGAATTATTTTGATACGTTAATTAATTCCCAAGTTATAGAATTTAAAGTGAGCTCGCGACCGTTGGCTTGCGCTCGCGCCTCATGACGTAATTTTCCAACAATCGCTCAGTCCGTTCACGCTCTTCCGTACCGCTGCCTTACGTTTCCCTTAAAATCATTGGATATGTCCAATCCTAGTTCTCGGAAATCCTGTGTTGTGCCAAAATGTACAAGTACTACTACCAAGACGCCGGAAAAGTTGTTTATTTTTTAGCGGGGTGACAAATTTACGCGAACTTTGAATGCTTATAAAATCAAAACTACTTGGTATGTTTAAACAAAACAAAAACTTATATAGTATAAAATATAGTGTATTTGTATAAAAGCTTTACTGTAAGGAAGTTTCAAGTGATTTCACATACCTATAAACATTCCTCATTCACGTACTTTTTGCGTGTCTAATCTTTTTCGTTTTAATATTATTGATGCAATGGTATGACCAGTGAAGCCAGCAAATGATATCTGCGCTACGTACAGATCATCCCAAGATAGTATTTCAGAAAATAGAAAATAATTCAATAAATAATAACGTTTAATGAAATTAAAATTTCGCCATAATGTACTCCAAGAAGGTATTTTAGAAAATTATAAATGATTAATAATAATAACGTATATATAATTTTAAAAATTCTTCATGAAATTAAAACGCGAAACCGTATACGTGTATTAAATTACTGTCGCCATTGTAGCGCCACGCTGTATGTTTAGTTTTATTTTCGTTAAAAACAAAATCTAGTGCCAGGATTTTATTACATTTGTCATAATGTCTGAACAAATTTTTCAGAACCCGCACATTTTGAGTTCTCATCGCGCAACATGACAGTCAAAAGGACTGCCCAGGCGACACTCCAGTGTGACGCACGAGGAGACCCGCCTATACAGCTTCAGTGGACTCATAACATGAAGAGAGTGGACATTACTACTTACAGGTAAATATTACTGAATATCCAATGGAGTACTTTCGGGTCTGGTGTCAAAAAGCATTATTAAAAATAAAAAAAACAACCTGTCAATTAATTACTGATTCAAAAATCCAAAATAATAAATATCTTTATGAAGTGGACTTTCAGTATTGTGTACTGTGTTGTTTCCAGAGTATCAGTATCAGAGAAGAGGTCAGAAAGCGGCGTGAGTTCTCAACTGAGTATTGCGCACGCTGAGCGTCACGACTCGGGAGTGTACCGCTGTCGCGCAGAGAACGCGTATGGAAGAGACGAGCTACTGATTTACCTGGCTGTTCAGGGTAACTAACTAACCATCAACTGCTCTGAATATTATTCGATCAAACTAGGTATCGTTGGCTTTTACTGTACACAGGGACTTGTTGTTGTGTACTGGCGTCCAGTTTCGCATAGTAATCAACGTTGTGCTTGATCAAAAGCTACCAAACATACTAATTTTTTTTTTCTTGGCTTCGCATTTTTTCGCAACAGAAGGATTTGTCAAGTTGTACTTATATTCTGTTCCAAGTGTTAACAAATCCTGTTCCGGTTAAATACGTATGCAATCAATCACTAAAGGGAATTAGTAACACATTCATCTGTTTGTAGAAGGTTGCAACTTTATAGCTCACCACTTTTTCCAACAATTATTCTTTAGATAACATTCATTATCATCATCAGCCTATATTCGTCCACTGCTGGACGTAAGGCTCTCCTAGTGAACGCAATTGAGCCCGATCTTTGGCTCTCCTCATCCAGTCTCTGCCAGCCGTCTTTCGCAAGTCATCACTCTACACACTACATTTGCCTAAGCGCGGTCTCCACTCTAGAACTCGTTTTCCCCAACGATTGTCGTTTCTGCGAGAGATGTGACCAGCCCATTGCCACTTTAGCTTGCTTAGTCTTTGGTCTATGTTGGCTACCTTGGTTCTTTGGCGGATCACCTCGTTTCGGATGTTATCCTTTAGCCAACTCCAAGCATATCTCTCCATAGCTCGCTGAGCGACTTTAAACTTATGGACCAGTGCCCACATTCATCGTGATCCACGTTTCGGCACCGTATGTCATAACTGGTAGGTCTGGTAGGCGGGTTGAAGACTTTCGTCTTTAGGCACTTTGGTATGGAGGACGAGAAGACCTGACGAAGATTACCAAATGCTGCCCATCCCAGCTGAATCCTATCGGCTTTCCTCTCAAAATTGTTTCTACCCAACTGCATATCCTGCCCGAGGTAAACATATTCCTGAACAACTTCAAGGGGGACACCGTGAATGACAATCAGTCGCGGGGTAATAAGGTCGTTAATCATAACCTTGGTTTTGTCTATTTTCATGCCAAGACCGATACGTCGAGAGGTAACAGCTGGTCAGTCAGCATTCAACCAAGATCCTGCAGTGATTCCGCCATAAGGACAGTATTATCGGCGAATCGTAGGTGTGAGATGTACTCGCCATTTATGTTTATGCCCGTTGCTTTCCAGTCCAGCGTCTTAAACATATGTTCCAGGGTGCCAGTGAACAGTTTCGGGGATATGACATCCCCCTGTCTCACTCCCCTGCGCAGCTGGATATGTTTAGTCTGCCGGTTCTGTACTTGAACGGACATATTCGCGGGGTCATACAAGCATCTCATCACCTCAATGTATCGCCAGTCACCTTTGCATCGCTGCAGGGACTCAAGCACAGCCCAGTCTCGACTGAGTCAAAGGCTTTCTCATAGACCACAAGAGCAAGACACAGGAGCTGGTTATACTATTCGGGCTTCTGTATAACCGGCCGCACTGTGTGGATGTGATCTATGGTCCCGTAACCGATCGAAACCAGATCTGCTCTGGAGGTTGAAACTCATCAAGTTTTCTCGATAGACAATTTGAGACTACCCTCGAAAACAGCTTATAGACATGGCTCAAAAGCGATATGGGCCTGTAGTTTTTAAGGGGCATTTTATTTATTTTTTTGAAGAATAATACAAAAATGCTTCTGTTCCATGCCTTTGGAGTTCTCCTATCGTTCAGAACAGAGTTAAACAGCATCCGGAGCTCTCGAAGTACAGGTCTTCCTGCTGTTTACAAGAGCTCCGAGGTAACTCCGTCATCGCCCGGGGCTTTTTCATTTTTAAGCTGTTTGAGGGCTATCTAGATCTCGTCAAGGCTGACTTTCGGCAGATTATCGGTGTAGTGGCCATATAAGTCATCTATCTCTACAAGAATATCCGGCCCTGAGGTGACTGTATTGCCAGAAGATGTTTTAAGCTTCGTCAGATGGGGCTCCTCAATTTTATTGCTGCGCGAAGACTTTGGACCCCAATTTTGCCATCTGTCGGTCGTCAGACAGTCGTTTGTTAATTATCAGGATGCAGCACGGACAGGTGAGGTTGACTAGTTGGTAGTGCCCCCTTTCATCCCATTAAATAACATTATAAAGTTGTAACTATAAATCATCTACGAAAACGGAGGTTATAAAATTAACTTCAATAGTCATGTGCGAGTTATGTATCGTACATGGCATTTTCCGTCGCCTTGCATACATTTTAGTGTAACGCGACAGTACACAATCAGCGCGCGTTCACAGTCAGCTGTACTCATTATCGGGCATTCACACAACATTCATATAGCATTTGTTACGTAGTATCTTTGGCTATCCGTGACTTATCATTTCAAACTAACATACAAGGTGTGTGCGACCCATTCAGCAGCGCAAAAAATACCCTAAACTAACACTTCAAATTGGCATCCACTTGCTACGTTTTCTGATCTATTTGTTAACATTTTCATCAGATATTTTTGGAACAGATCACACAACTTATTTTACAACAGTTAACATATTATTTAACCTATTGAACCAACAATCATAATATCCCGCAGAGTTCCCGGAAGCCCCGCTTGGTCTGCACGTGTCGCGTCGCTCGGGACGAGGCGCAAGCATCTCGTGGCGGCGCGGGTACGACGGCAATGCGCAAGTGCTTCTCTACCGGCTGCAGTACCGGGTAGTGGGGGATGCCAGGAGGCCTGATGCGGGGGACTGGGCTGAGGCGCCTACCAGAGATATTCCCGCTGATAGAGTGTTGGAGAGGTGAGAAAGTCAAGTACTAGACTTATAATAGTAACTGCAGGTCGCAACAAAAAGTTGTATACGTACTTAATTAGTTTAATTTCGGTTTACTGGATTTTGTGACAAAATCTATAGGTGGATCGATCAATAATTACAATTTTAAACAAGTCTGCTAAACCAGTCCGGGCCATTAAACGACACCATACGTAAAAAAAAAATAGTATTAAATTGACCATTTCTAAGCCAAGTCTATCCAAGTCTATTTCACGGATTACAGACAAGATCCAGATGCCACAACTACGGAAGTGGACCTGGAGTACCGAGTAGAGGGTCTTCGACCAGCCACCGCGTATGCGCTGAGACTTGCAGCTGTTAACGCTATTGGCGACAGTGACTACTCCGATCCAGTCATCGTACAGACTTTGGAAGAAGGTAAGCAATAAACAATTAATCTTCCTTTCTTCAGGTATCAATTAGTCAGACTGAAGGAAATTTATATAATCACACCTGACCAAGGAGTTCGAAACAAAAGTACATATTTAGAACCAACTAAAAATGCTTCTTTGCAGCTCCATCTGAACCTCCTCACAATGTACAAGTGCAGGCGACCGCCCCAGGAGAATTGCTCGTCAAATGGCAGGTGAAATGTTTATTCCTTATTAAATATTAGCCTTTGTTCAGCAGATAGTAAAATAAAATCTTTGGTCTATGCTTCACTTTACCGTCTCAATTTAAAATGCCTATCTAAGGAGCAATTATTGTTACACAGGCACCACCGCAAGAGTCCTGGAACGGCGAGCTCCTAGGCTACGTAGTGACGTGGCACGAGGCGTCCTCCGCTGTGGACAACAAGACCGCTGCCCTGACGGCCGCGGGGTGGGGCGCGTCGCACGCCGTGCTGGTGGCGCTGCGCACGCACGCGCAGTACGAGCTCAAGGTGCGCGCGTTTAATGCTGTGGGGGCAGGCCCGCCGTGCGCGCCGCTTACTGCTACCACATTAGAAGGAGGTGAGATAGTTACAACCAAAGCGTTAGGGTAGCCCTTAAGTAAGTCGCTCAACATTATTTTATTATATTACATTTTTATTATTACATTATTCCTTTCAATCTGTAGCTCGGTATCAAGTTGTATGATAATAAAAAATCTAAGGGAATGAAACAAATGAGCATTTACTGAATAATAATAATCAACAATACAGCTCTTGGTTAGAATTGGACGCAAACGTCATGGGTCATTATATTCTACCGTGCAACCTGATACGGAGCTGTAAATTCCAAAAATAAAATCAAATCATAATCAAAGTCATTTATTCAAAGTAGGATAAGTATCAGCACTTTTTGAAAGTCAAAATTACGCAACACCGGCCCCCAGCACGCCCGCCCTTCATTACTTCCTAGTGCTTTAGCTTGTAAGAAGAAGTGGCGTAACCAACTCCCCAGCAGCACAGCCGTCGGTTCCGATAGATAAACTTGATTTTACACAATAGTAGGTTTGCAAAGTAATTAACATTACGAGACAGATAAATTTTAATAAATATATTTGCAATATGACAGCTAGCCACGCCAATATATCAACAAATACAGTAAAAAACATACTCAAACAATTGCAAAGATCAGCTATTACCCCCCTCGCCATATTAGAGGGAAGGAGGCAACCCGACCCCCGACGCTACCGCAAGCAGTGACAGCTAAGGGAGCATGACGAACTGGCTGCCGGTTGCTCAGGCAAGAATAATTAATATCCATTATCGATGTCGCTAGATAACCACATATTGTATTACATCATTAAATAAAATTGTAGTGGGTAGATAATGTCAATAATAAATAAAAAAAATAAAATAACTTGTACAGTCAAATAAAAAAATGTGTCATTATGTAAGCTAGTTCTGGAGAAAGAACATAAACATTGTCTTGAGCTAATCACAGCGAACTATTCTTATCGTTCAAATAGTGGTTGTCGGAATAGTACCTATGTCTTTGAACAAAGGTTAGATTTTACTTGAGCTTTAAACGCATTAAAAGGCAAATCTATCAAAGAAGAGTTAGTTATACCAAGCCCAACAAATGAGTTATGAACCTTACGAAGCCATAAGAATATAACGGTAAAATTAGATTTTTGACAAGTCACCCAAAAATGAACAGCTAGGTAATGTAGCATTACTTAGCCTCAACAATGAGAATAAATTCTTTGTTTAGCTCCCGAAGCCCCACCGGAGCGAGTTCGCTGTGAGCCGCTGTCAGCGCAGTCGGTGCGCGTGTGGTGGGAACCACCGCCACCGGTGTTAAGAGGAGGAGTGCTGCTTGGATATGAAGTTCTGTATGAGGTAATGTTACTGCTACACATTATTGATTAAAATTGATTTATTATCGAATTGATTTTTGTTTCACAACAGGTAATCACTTACTGCTTCCTTCAATATCTTATGATTACTTCAGCAATATCATCTTTAGTTATTTGTCATTGTTAAACATATGTTAAGTTTTGTATACTTAATTTAAAATGTTTTGTTGAAGATTTTTGATAGGGGCAAAACTTATGGGTACGAGTCACCGACATTCTAACGTCACCGACATGTTAATGAGACGCGTTGCGCCAGACTGGTGTGGCGCTGTGGCCTGTGTACATATTGGGGTTTTCACTTCTGTCGGCAGCCCCCATGACTGCCTATTTTTTTTTAACTGTGTGTGTATATTTACTGTAACTTAATACTATAAACCTTTGCTCGCTTCATCATCATCATCAGCCTACAGCAGTTTACTGTTGGACATAGGCCTCTCCAATTGCAATTGTGTAAGAGATTTTCCCAAGGACGATTGATTGATCGTCCTGTAAAAATGGTAAAAGATTTTTCGCCCCACATTGGTTGATGTGAATGATGAATGCGATGGAATGGACTGTAACCCGGTAAAAGATAGTTTGTTTGTTAATTTAGAACACAACATGTTGCTGGTTTCCATAAAGTATTATACTAGTTACCACAGTGCTAAAGTAAATTTATAGGGTATGAGCTGTACGGGAAAGGTTCAATTAAAGTACTTTCTTACACAATACAAAGTTTAGTGTAATTTGTAATACACAGAAAATGAAGGTATAACAACATCAATTGTGGCGAGCCACTAACCAAACCCTTCTCACACACTCAGGTGTTCACTCCGACAAAACTAGGTCTCCATTCCTAGTTGTGTCGGGTCTACACACCTGTAATGAGCCTAAGACAATAACTCAGAATCGCTTTAATGAGTACGTGAGATGAACTGCTTTATAACTTCTAGCTCAATCGAATAAGTATCCACCTATTATGATTGCGCTCATATAGAGAAAATATCGCTTATGTAAAGCTACCCGAGACACAAAATCAAAATCAAAAGTCATTTATTCAAATTAGGCTGAGCATCAGCACTTTTTGAACGTCAAAATCACATAAGACAGTCCCCCCAAAACGCCCACCCTTCACCACTTCCTAGTGCTTTAGCTGGGAAGAAGAAGTGGCGGAACAAAGTCCCCAGCAGCACTGCTGTCTGTTCAGTTAGAAGAACTGGATTCTATATAGTAATAAGTAATTAACATTACGAAACACAAAAATATTAAAATTATTTGCCATCATTATGTCAGCTAGCACACGCCAATATTTCTGCTTGAGTATATCAAGCAGAAATAAATAAATTAAAAAACAAAAACGCAAACACAACTTATTACATAATAAAAAGCCTCCTGGCATAAAGGGCGTGCCCGCTTACATATGCAATGCTGCATTATGTTTATATGTATATAGCTGTAACTCGTAGCCACAAATGATAAACTAGGACCTTCGAAGTAAAATAAAGAAACATTAATTACTAATAACAATAACAAAACCATAGTCAGCAAGATGACCAATAATTTATAACAACTGGTTACTGTACTGTACTGGTGGTGGTACCTAGTTCTTACAAAAGGCCTAACTCTCTCTTAGGTTAAATTAGAACAATTTAGTTTAAACTCAGGCTTCTCTCAGTATATTATCTTTTCAATTGACGAAATCAAGACCCTTGCCATCAAACACAGGATAATGCCCGTGTTCACACGATTAACGTGGCCTAGGGGTATAGACGGTGATGCTATTATTACTTGGAGTGGCGAACTTCCCTCATTTACCGTAATCCAGTTCAGTAAGGTCTTCTTCAATAACATATGGCCACACCTGAAGGGTTAACTATAAGTTGCCCGCACCCGGATCAATTCCAAATCATCTGACCACGGGGCTACACCAAGGCATCACGTCTATCCTCGCATTAGAGCTATTAAAAAAACTACATATAGCTATTAAATTAACTTACTAGCATAATCAGTCAGACCTGAAACAACATCCTCGTGTCAAAATTCACAACTGAGACCTAGGCTAAAAAAACGAGAACTAAGAAAATGGTTCAATACTCACAAGGATCGGGTTTGATTGGACTTACATAAAACCCATGGGGTTATTTGGACACAGTCTGATTATCCCAAAAATGGTCCCTCTCCCAAAGCATGTTCCTCGTTGTCACGCCATGAGGGGAAAAAACCTTTCTACTATGTACTATCGAGCGACCATTTACCGGGTTTAATGTCTTTCATTGACTTGAATGTGCCCTGGCGGCTGATAGATGTCATGCTCACTCAAATGTCTCGCTGACGGTGGCGCGTGTGTTGGAACATTTAGCTCCCTTCAAAATGGTTGCGCTGAATGGCGCTGATCCATGCGTCATGTTCGTGAACGGGCGCTGTCAGTTGGGACTGGTCATCTCTTAGCCACCACGGCTTATTTTAATTATTTTATTATGGATTGTTTTGTTTGATTTTATATTAGCTGTACACTGAACACTCAATGTGTACGTCTTATTTACATCGTTCTCACATATAATTATACCTATATACAAGATTATTGATGTAACAATTGTAACATTAATTGTTACATGTCTTAATTCTTAATAATATAATAATAATAAAAAAAAATAAACATAAGAAAATTATTTACAATAATACTATTTAAAAAAAAAACTATTTACAATACTAAAATAAAAAAATAAACTAATAATGAACGCATCAAATCAGTCTTCTGGCCAGCTACAGTTTATCACCACGCACGTTTAAAACAGGCGACATATTAGGCACCCAGAAACTAGTTTCTTTGTTCTCGGCGCGGGGGCAAGGTCCATAGCGACAGACACTTCCACGTCGCCGCCGGCAGGACGATTCTGGTTGTCGAGGCGAGCGCACGTCAGACTTTTTCACGGTCCCTAATACGAATTTATAATATCGTAATCGCGATTAAGTTTTTTTAAAGGCGTCCCTACCGTTCCCTCGACATTTAATTACGTACCTACCTAAATCAGAAATATACTGAGTAATAATCGACGTTCAAACATATTCTGTGTGTGTGAATTAAACCCCGATTGGGGTTTCACGTACACCTTAATTCCCTGCTTCCCCGTGGTGGACAGTAGCGGGACAACCTGCGAACCCTACACCAGCAGTTGGACCTGGCGATCGACGCGCGAGCACTCGTCTCCTGCAGCGGCCAGTGACGTCAGGGGAGTGCTAGACCAGTGAGGAGGTTAATCGCTGTATAGGCCCTAACCCCAACTTTTATCGACCCTCATCTACCTACCGAGTTAGTTTTAATAAATGTTCCAATTTACTGCCTACCTACTTTTCATTTAATATCCTCCTAGGAATACCTGTGCCTAGGTTAGGTAGGATAAAGTAGCGTAGCTGTAACTGTAGTACCGGGACACTGGCGCCCTTAATCGTGGTAGAAATACAGCTGATTAATTCCTCCTCCATTGGTTGTGGGTTGTGTATGTTAGTGGTTGTCTGTGTTAAACGTCTTTATATTTTATTTTTTGGTTTTTTTCCGTTACTAATGTGTACACGAATTTTCAACTTCTTTGTATAACTTAATCTTGGTCATTATTAACCTACCCTACGTTAATAATTATTCATTTAAAGTCGTTTAGTTGCAGAGTTTGTTAAAATATTTTATTTTACTGTTTCGTCTTGGGCACCTAAAACGACGCTTTTAAAAATTGTTCGTAAAAATATTTTTTTTTCCTTCACAACAAAAGAAATATCGTATTTTTACGGTCTTAAAGTACACATTAGTAGCATTTTCTTTTTTCTTTTATGATTTTGCTTGAATTTTTCTACCATTTTAATTATTTTTATTTTTCCATAAAAAAAAACCAGACGTTCTTAAATTTTGTTTTGTAACAGAACGGAGAACGTGTTGTTTCTTTTCCTATAATCTTTGTTTTTTTTGCTTTTGCTTTTTGTGTAGTGAGCAGTAGAAGTGCGTCACTTATCCTTCTGTTTCTTTTAATTAATTTTTAACATGCTTCCTATTAAGTTCCTGTCTCTTCAAAAATCAGAGTTGGAATATGAAGTTCGTATTAGAGGCGCGACTCCTGCACCTTCTGTTGAGGAGTTACGGAAACAAATTATAAAATTATCTCCTGATTTACCCTCAGAATATATATTAGAGTCTCCACTCGATGTAAGACAGGACCTTAAGGGTTGTTTAGAAGTCTTAACGAAAATTCAATTAAATCTTGACGCTAGTGATCCTAGTGTTGCTTCACTATTGCGGACACAGAATATGTTGAATCATTTACACAATCGTGTCGAGAGGATAACGCGTAGTGACGACATTAAAACGGAATATGACGACATTGTTAGCGGTTATAAAATTTTCTCGCAAAAGCTTTCTGCCTTGCTAGCAAGAAAACCTTCTGCTAGTACATCTTCTAATGTGGCTAGTGCTAGTTTTGTCAAAGAATCAGCACCTGCAGTGCCGGAACTACAGAACGTGATTTCTGTGTCATGCGATCGTACATCATCAGATTTAACTAAATTAAAATTTACTGGCAAAACTTGTGTTCGCTCGTTTATACAGCGTGTTGATGAATTTATACTGGCTAGGAATATTCCACAACAAAAAGTCCTAAGTTTTGCATCTGAAATTTTTCAAGACGATGCCCTTCACTGGTATCGTGCGGTAAAGGACAAAGTCAGTTCTTGGCCTGAGTTGGCGCGTTTATTAAAAGAGGATTTTAGTCAAACTGACTACGATTATAGACTGATTTCTGAAATTCGTTCTCGTACTCAAGGAGAACGTGAGAATATAACTATTTATCTAGCAGTTATGAATGGAATGTTCATGCGTCTATCGACTCCTCTACCTGAAGTAGATCAATTGGAAATTCTCTTGCATAATATTAGACCCTGCTATGCTAGTACATTAGCAGCAGCTCCTCAAATCTCAACCATAGACACTTTGCGTTCGTTATGTCGGAACTATGAGACATTTCAGACTCGACTGTCACAATTTCAAGAGCCTCCTAAGGTTACTTCCGATACGCTAGCTCCTGAATTTGCGTACACTAAGGATGACCATAAACCTATAAATAAGGCAAATAATAATAACAATTACAATAAAAATAATAATTCAAATAGTTATTACAATAATAACAATCAATATAGGAATAATAATAATAATACTCAAAATAACAATAAATATGTACATGCAATTAAAGAGGCTAAAAAGGAACCCTACTGTCCTAGGTGTCGAAATAACACCCATCACATTCGTCAATGCAAGGCTCCACGGGACATTGTTTGTTTCAAGTGCGGTATGAAGGATGTGAAGACACCCGACTGTCCTAACTGTCGTAAAACTGATACAAATTCAAAAAACTAATTAAGCAGAGTTGTAACAATTTTAGCAAGCAAGACTGGGAAACTTGGCTTGATTTTATAAGAACATTTTCCTCTTCATACAGAGTTGCTACAATTCTGCTATCAAAACCATTGAACGATTCTAGGCCTTATGTAAATATTAAAATCAATAACATCGATGCTGTTGGGTTACTTGATTCTGGAGCTGCAGTTTCGATTCTGGGAAACAATTCTCATTTACAGCTTACAGACTGCACTTTAAACCAGGATGGCCACACTAATATGATAGCTGCTGGCGGTCAATCATTAAAAACCATAGGTTACATTCATTTGCCAGTTACATTTGAGGGCCAGTTTCACATTATTAAGGCATATGTAGTTCCCGAAATTGAAACATCAATTATATTAGGCGTAGATTTTTGGCGCGCTTTTCGAATTTGCCCTAATTATATTGGTAGTATCACAATGTCAAGTGCCTCTTTGGCAGAAATAAAGGTAAGTAGCGATGAGCCATTTATTAACTCCTACGATAATTTGTTGGCGTCGCAGAAAGCGATAGCTGATAATGTCATTGCGCAGTTTCGGTCTATTTCTACTGAAGAAAAGGGCCTGGGTAGAACAAATTTGATATGCCATCGCATTGACACTGGTGACGCACAACCAATTAGACAACGTTATTACAGGATGTCCCCCGAAAGGCAGCGCATTTTAATTGAGCAGGTGGACGAAATGCTGTCCCTTGACGTTGTCGAACCTTGCGAAAGCGCCTGGTCTTCCCCCGTGCTCATTGTTAATAAAAAGAACGGGCAACCAAGGTTCTGTTTAGACAGCAGGAAGTTAAATGCAGTGACTAAGCGCGATGCGTACAATTTGCCATATGTCTCGGAGATATTGGATAACCTTCGCGATGCTAAGTACCTGAGCAGTATCGATTTGTCCAAAGCTTTTTGGCAACTGCCTATAGCGCCAGAAGACCGCGATAAAACCGCATTTTACGTCCCGGGCCGTGGCACTTTTCGTTTTAAAACTACTGCGTTTGGATTAACGAATGCCCCCGCAACGCAACAACGTCTCGTTGACTTGTTATTTAGTGACATGGAGTCTAAGACCTTCGCTTATTTAGATGACGTCATTGTTATCAGTTCTAGCTTTGATGAGCATGTTTCTCGATTGTTGAGAGTTTTGGACAAATTGAGACAGGCAAATTTAACAGTGAACTTCGAAAAGTGTAAGTTCTTTCGAAGCGAACTCAAGTATCTAGGATACGTGGTAGATTCCCGTGGTTTACGCACTGACCCAGACAAGGTGGAAGCCATTATTAACTTCCCAACCCCTACAAATAGAAAGGAGTTGAAACGCTTTCTCGGCACTGCTACGTGGTACCGACGTTTCGTCCCTAACTTTAGCACAGTGGCTGGTCCACTCAATAAGCTCACTGCTAACGGGAAAAACGCTCCTTCTTTCAAGTGGTCACCAGAAGCTGACGCGGCCTTTAATGCGTTGAAGGAATGTTTGGTTTCCGCTCCAGTACTTTCTTGTCCGGACTATTCCAAACCTTTTGAAGTGCACACCGACGCAAGTAGTTACGGAATTGGTGCTATGTTAACACAGTCTATTGACGGTAAAGAACACCCAATTGCCTACATGAGTAGATCTTTCACCAGCCCAGAGAAAAACTACAGCATTACTGAAAGGGAGACCCTTGCTGTGTTAACGGCTCTCGAGCACTGGCGATGTTATCTCGAAAACGGCCAAACATTTACGGTGTACACTGACCACTCCGCGTTAAAATGGTTTTTGTCTCTGGAAAATCCCACAGGACGACTAGCACGATGGGGAGTAAGATTGTCCTCATTTAATTTTATTATGAAACACCGTCGAGGTGTCGACAATGTTATTCCTGATGCCTTGTCTAGAGCTTTTCCAGTTAATGCAATATCTCTAGCTAATGCCAACACAGATGATGTCTGGTTTAAAAAAATATACAACGGCTGTCTGACTACTCCTTCAAATTTCCCTAACTTCACCACTAAAAATAATTCGTTATTTCGACTCACAAAAAATATTAACAGCCAATTAACATCAGAATTTGACTGGAAGGAAGTCGTACCCAGCGAGTTCCGTGAAAGCATCATAGCCGAAAATCACTCTGAGCCAACAGGTGGACATCTTGGCATTTTTAAAACCTATCGGCGCTTGTCGTTAAATTACTACTGGCCAAATATGCACCAGGACGTCGTTAAATATGTAGGTTCATGCTCGGTTTGCTTATCTTATAAGGCACAAAATCACACTACATTGGGAGAGATGGGTCGTCCTAAGCAATGTTCGAGGCCTTTTCAGATGATCTCAATTGATTTTGTTTTCGACTGGTGGGAAGAGGACCCCTCTTCCCACCAGTCGAAAACAAAATTCCTATATATTGGTCGTAACGTGCTGTTTTTCAAAATTTTGTCTTATTTTCCCAGTACGTCGCGCAACTGCGGACATAGTAATTAAAATTTTAGAAGATTCCATTTTCTTGGTTCACGGAGTTCCTCAAACAATCTTCTTGGACAATGGGACGCAGTTTATAAGTTCGTCTACTGACGCGCTATTTAAAAAATATAAAATACCAAACGTTTTTTTCACGCCGAAGTACACACCACAAGTCAACACGGTAGAACGATACAACAAAACTATTGTCACTAGTTTGTCTACGTTTGTTGGAAACGATCATAGATCCTGGGACATCTCCATCCCCAAGGTTCAGTTTGCGATAAACAATTCCGTCAATGAAGCCACCGGTTATACACCGTCATTTTTAGTTTACGGTAGGGAATTAGTTTTATGCGGATCGCACTATACTGATAATGACCTGGGCGATGAAGTGTTGTTCCTTCCTCGCGACTTATACGCTGAAAACTTAGGGTGTCTTCGATCGATATTCAATGATGTGCAGGCTTCGTTATGGCACGCACATGAAAAGAATACTGCACACTACAACCTACGTAGAAAGCCGGCAGAATTTAATGTAGGAGACACAGTCTATAAGCGCGCATTCGTTTTAAGTAATAAAGACAAGTATTTCAGTAAAAAGCTTGCACCCAAATTTATCAAATGCCGTATAATTGAAAAACGGTCTCCACTTGTCTATGTTCTGGAAGATATGTCAGGAAAAAATATAGGAGTCTGGCATATCAAAGATTTAAAAAACATTAAGTGTAGTTAAATGTTGTTAAGTGATATTTTTTTTAAATGTTGTAGGAGTTGAGACAGTTCACCTTTAAATTAACTTCTTACGACTAGCATTAGTTTTCTGTGCGATAAATCACAGATAACTTGTTTACGTAAGGTCGCGTCAACATCATTTTATATTGTTGAAGCTATTGTGTAAGGTTGTTTATTTGATATTATGGAAGAATTTTGAAAGATGGTAGTATGAATGTGTAGTGCTAGTGGTAACCCATAGACGAGTTTTCTTTGAGAACAAAACTCTTTCTGAGACGAGGGGGGTAATGTAACATTAATTGTTACATGTCTTAATTCTTAATAATATAATAATAATAAAAAAAAATAAACATAAGAAAATTATTTACAATAATACTATTTAAAAAAAAAACTATTTACAATACTAAAATAAAAAAATAAACTAATAATGAACGCATCAAATCAGTCTTCTGGCCAGCTACAGTTTATCACCACGCACGTTTAAAACAGGCGACATATTAGGCACCCAGAAACTAGTTTCTTTGTTCTCGGCGCGGGGGCAAGGTCCATAGCGACAGACACTTCCACGTCGCCGCCGGCAGGACGATTCTGGTTGTCGAGGCGAGCGCACGTCAGACTTTTTCACGGTCCCTAATACGAATTTATAATATCGTAATCGCGATTAAGTTTTTTTAAAGGCGTCCCTACCGTTCCCTCGACATTTAATTACGTACCTACCTAAATCAGAAATATACTGAGTAATAATCGACGTTCAAACATATTCTGTGTGTGTGAATTAAACCCCGATTGGGGTTTCACGTACACCTTAATTCCCTGCTTCCCCGTGGTGGACAGTAGCGGGACAACCTGCGAACCCTACACCAGCAGTTGGACCTGGCGATCGACGCGCGAGCACTCGTCTCCTGCAGCGGCCAGTGACGTCAGGGGAGTGCTAGACCAGTGAGGAGGTTAATCGCTGTATAGGCCCTAACCCCAACTTTTATCGACCCTCATCTACCTACCGAGTTAGTTTTAATAAATGTTCCAATTTACTGCCTACCTACTTTTCATTTAATATCCTCCTAGGAATACCTGTGCCTAGGTTAGGTAGGATAAAGTAGCGTAGCTGTAACTGTAGTACCGGGACACAATATAATTTAAAAGAGTGTCCATGGAGTTTCTTGCCCGTTCTTCTCCATAGGTACCTACTACGCTTTGGAATGGGCAACTAGCTTCATATTTCTGACTGACCAACCACTTGACAATTCAAAAGTGCCTGTAAATGGTTTAATTGAAATAAATGCTTTGAGTTTGAGTTTCACCATTATAACAGGACGATCAATCGATCGTCCTTGGGAAAATCTCTTACACAGACTAAATAGAATTTTCATCTAGTAGTCATTTCAAATTTAGACATTGATTGTAAATAAAACGTGGGCAATTATGTCCTTATGTTTATTTATTTCAAATACTTAATAAACATGTAGTTCGCATGACACAATTTCACAAAAACCATCATCCTACGAGCTTGAGCAGACCCACGAAAATTATTGTTTTTTGCAACGTCACAATAGTTCGTTCCATAGCTCGACGCAGGAGGATATCTTCAGAGCGCTGGTCCTGAGTTTGGACGGTCATTGTCGCGTTTTCATAAAGACATCTCAGCACTTGGATGTATCGCCAGTCGACATGGCATTGCTGCAGGGACTCCAAAACAGATCAGGTCTCGATAGAGTCAAAAGCCTTCTCATAGTACACAAACGCAAGACATAGGGGCCGATTATACTCTTCAGACTTCTGTATAATTTTCCGCACTGTGTGGATGTGGTCTATGGTACTGTATCCTCCTCAAAATTCGGCCTGCTCCGGTGGCTGAAACTCATCGAGTATTCACGCTAGACGATTCGTGACGACTCTTGAAAACAACTTATATACGTGGCTTAGGAGCGAAATGGGTCTGTAATTCTTTAAAAGGGTCTTATTTCCCTTTTTAAAGAAGAGAACGACCACGCTGCTTCTCCATGCTTCTGAAGTTCTCCCAGAGAACAGGACAGAGTCAAAGAGCTCCTGAAGCTTCTTCAGTACAGGACTTCCTCCCGCTTTTAGGAGCTCGGTCGTAATCCCGTCCTCACCAGGGGCTTTTTCATTTTTAAGTTGTTTAAGAGCAGCCTTGATTTCATCTCGACTTCTGGCAGATCTTCCGTGAAATGGCTGGTTAAGGTGGCTCTGGAATCCAAATTGTCGGGACCAGGTCGAGATGCATGCGATGCGTACAATTGGCCGTAGAAGTCTTCGACTTCCGAAAGGATCTCCGGCTTTGAAATGACAATATCCCCACTAGATTTGGTCAAATTCGTCAGGTGGCTCCTCCCAAGTGATTGAACGAACACTTTCGACCCCCGATTTTGCATAACCGCTTTCTCTATAGAGCGTGTATTGGAGCGTCGGAGGTCGCGTCGTACCAACATTCTGATATTTTTGTTGAGTGCCCGTGGTTGTGACGAAGTGATATATGGGTTTTCACGTTGTTCCGTCATAAGCTCAAGAGTCTCTTTTCTCCTTCGCTCACTAATATCATTATTTTACTGTAAATATTGTTTCTCATCAAGTGATTTTTTAATATTTCTTTTGAGTAATAAAGATTCTTTAACCACAAATAATTGGTCCATTAAAGTGGTCCATTTAATAAATAAATACCCATGTGAATGCGCTAAAACCTTTATCAACAAAGGCTTAAAAATCGCATTTTAACTGAAACAATGTAAATCACGCATTTGCTAAATAATCAAGAAAACTACTTTTTTGAACTCACTGAAACTCAAAGCATTTATGTCATAAACACAATTACAGGCACCGTAAGACAGAAAAATGAAGCTAATTGCCCATTCCAAAGTGTAGAAGGCTCCTATTGAAAAGAACGGACAAGAAACTCCATAGGCACTCTTTTCAATAAAAATATTGGTTACATCAACTTTTTCAACTCCACAGACGGTCGATGAGCTAGAAAGCCAAGTAGAAACCCGTCGCTCAGGTGGCATGGAAACAGTCCTGCAAGCATTACTAAGAGCTGCTAACTACAGCATATCAGTGCGAGCCAGAACTGCGGCTGGCTCAGGGCCTACCTCGGAACCGGTTTATTGCGTCACACACGAAGACAGTGAGTATATAACTGAAGACATTCAAGAACCAATAGCATGTTGCAGTACGAAGGATTTTGAGTTTGCTAGTCACACTAAGACAACTTCTTTTCTCACTATAAGTAGCATTAAGTATGTAATAATTACATGTGGGTTGAATTTTTTCAGTACCGGGAGCTCCGATTGACATTAAAGCGGTGGCAAGCTCTGAAGACACGGTTATTGTTAGCTGGCTGGCACCGCTGCAGAAGAACGGCAAGATCAAGCACTACACCGTCTACAATCGACCACAGAGGTTAGTCTTTCACAGCGATAGCATTTTTGAAAAAGTCACAAGTAACATTTTTGCAAGTCAAAAAGTGAAGTCACTTACTATCGGGGTATAAATACTTACCAACGGGGGTAAGCAATTACCATATAAGGGATAAAAACTTATTTCTTCTAACTATAACTTAACTACCTAACTAGCTAGCTAACTATAACGTTTTTCGGTGTTTCCGAACGCTTACAACCCTAATCTCTTCAAAGTGAGAGCAAACAGGCTTCTTGTGGGTAAGCTCACTCCATCGTCAACTCTGTCTCTGTCACCACTGACCTATACTAGAGTCAAGAGCAAACCCATCTTTCATATAAAAAAAACTTGCTTGGAATTTGTTATCTATTTCGTCAACATTAAAGATTCTGTTTTATTCAACAGAACAGGCCAGCACTCGCAGATGATGGTTCTCCATAAAGACGAGGAAGAAGAGTATCAGGTTGAAGTCCGAGGTCTACAGGAACATCAGGTCTATGAGTTCTGGGTGACGGCAGCCACTGCTTCCGGGGAAGGAGAGATGAGTGCTATTGTGGCTAGGAAGCCAAACGCTAGAGGTGATATTTCTTTTGCATATCTTATTTTTAGCATATTTTAAACTAAAAACATACACTAAAATAAAGTTAGATTGAGCATAAACGCACTCATTTCATCATTTTATTATGGCTTAAAGGAATAAAAAATTGCGTTCTTGTATTCTGATATAGTAATGACCGAGTGGTTAGGGCCTAGCCTCTCATGCACTAGAGCGGGACATGTTTTGTAGGTTCAAATCCGGGTCTGTACAAATGTAACTTCTTCAATTTATAGCTACTTTCTAATATTAACTTGGATATTATTGACATCGGTGAAAGGAAACATCGTCAGGAAACCTGTACTTCTACTCAATATAAGTTTATAATCGCCAACCCGTCTTGAGCGCTCGTGGTGATCAATGCTCATGCGTTCTTTGTATGAGAAGAGGCCTTCGCCCTGCAGTGGGACAGTAATCTGTTGCTGGTATGAATGAATATTTGCATTCATAAATTTTGAGTCCAAGGACCAAAAACTACAGAGTAGCATTTTAACCTATGCCCTTCAGAATCAGAATCAGAATCATTTATTTGTCAAAAATGTAGGTATACAAATAAGATGTTTTTATATAAATTGTCCCGATACATTTTACTCACAGTCGTTGTTGACCACTAGCACACTTATTCCCTAAGTTTCAAATAAAACTTGCATTCTTGTATTCCTCAGCCCCAGCAAAAATAACGTCATTCGGTCGTCGCTTGGAGGCGAAGACCGGCAGCCGCGCGCGCGTGAGCTGCGGGGCCGCGGGCGCGCCGCCGCCGCACCGCGCGTGGGCGCGCAGGCGGCCCGCGCCGCCGCTTGCGCATGACAACAACTACCTCATCGATGGGCCGTACCTCATCATACTGAGTTAGTAGATTTATTTATTTATTAGCGACCCAACCCTGCTTCGCGAGGTTTACACGTCTTAACAAAATATCAGGATTTCTTTATTATAATTATGTAAGTTTAATATAAATCGGGTTTGAAATGTCTTTAATCCCATGAAATTTCACTTACATGAGAAATATTTAAATAATTTAAAAACATTTGATTTAACGTACAGTTTTGGCAAAAAAATTACAACACACAAAAATATTCTAAAAGTGTAGGGTAATCGCTAATAATTGAACACAGCCAAAATGTAAACATACACGGAACGCGCGCAACTAGATGTGGTATGTATTGTACTAAGGTGCGCTCATTTTATTAAACATATGTAATTTTAAGAGTTTCTTAAATATTGACATGAATTTTGCTTTTTTGATGTTATTTGGTAGTTTATTATACAATGCAGCGCCTTCATACATCACATTTTTTTTTGCCATAGCTGGTGCGTGGTGAATATAATTGTATGTAGTTTAGATCTAACCCTCTCCATAATATGTGGCTTTCAGTTCAGATGGTTATCTTAAATTAATCCAAGGTACTTTTCATGATCAACTTTTTTAATAGGTAGGTTATTTATGCTTAATTGTGAATGGTGTGATATTTTTTTGTCTTTTGCTGCAAATATTATGTAGTTGGTTTTGGCTATATTTATTGTGTGTAAACTGCACTGAAACCACATAACTAAAAGATGTAGATCATCCTGAGCGTCACACATATCAGCGTCTACAGAGTGTCTAAAATAAAATAAAGCTGTATCGTCGGCGTACAACAATACATCGCCTTTTAGCCCAACTTCATGAATATCATTGATATAAATCAGGAATAATAAGGGCCCTAAAATGTATCCCTGTGGAATGCCAAAACTTACGGTTTTAGGACTACTTTGGGATTCGTTAATCTTAACAACTTGAGAACGATTTACCAGGTAAGATTTAAAGATATCAAGGGCACTACCAGTGACACCAATGTCATTTGGTTTCTTTAATAATAATTGGTGACTTTCTGTGTCAAAGGCTTTTTTCAGGTCTATGAAAATTCCTAATGCTATTTGCTTTTTGTCTATACTTAGTTTAATTTTTGTTATTAGATGTACTGTTGCGGAAAGTGTATTGGATTTTGGCCTAAAGCCGTATTGTTTTTTATAAAGAAAGTTTTGCGCTCTTAGATGTTCATCGAGGCGGTTGTATAAAACACGTTCAAATATTTTTGATAAAACCGGCAAGACGATGGAACGATAATTACCTAGATCCGATTACTGATCCAATGTTTGAGAAAAAGTCATTAAAACACTGACAAATATCAGTCTGATTAGTCAAAACTCCAGATGGCATAAGGAGTTTAGTCGATGCTGGTGACTTTCTGACCTTATTCCTAGAGAGATCATTTATAAGTCTCCACATTTTTATTTGGGTTTTTCTTGCATTGATCAAAAGCCTTTTGGTAATAAGCACTTTTTGTTTGTTGTATATTATATTGATTGACTTAATTTCTTTGATTGATAATTTTCTCCTAATAATTTGATCATTTCCTTTTTTTTGTGCGAAGCGCAAACTGTAACCATGAATCACGTTACGTGATACTAGATCACGTAGAAAATTTTCGTCGGTTATCGAAAATAAATCAGCTGTTTTATAGAAAAGTGCAATATATACGCGTTCGAAATTTATGGAAAAGCATTTTGTTTTACTCCATAATCTCAAAATGGTCACTATGCCCAGGACAATACAATACCTTACCTACCTACTTGAAAAATCAAATGACAATCGAATTTTTTGACTATGCTATTTTGGTGTTGACACGTGCAAAATTACTTTCAGAGGTTGACAGTGGTTCGGCGGATAACTACACATGCACAGTGCGTAACCCTTGGGGCGAGGAGCGAGCCAGTTGGGAGCTGCGAGTGTTAGGAGTTCCTGCGAGACCCCAACTTAGACTAGCCGCTGCAGCACCGGCGAGATTACACCTGGTATGGGAGAAGCCGCACACTGGAGGGTCCAGTTTACACGGTAAGACAACTCCATTCATATTTAAGGTTTAAGACTAATGAGAACAGGTTTGCGTCACCTATATTTTCTTGCTACAGATAATAATTATGTAAAAGAAGTTGCTCTATGATTTAAACATCATTCCTATTTAATGATTTATTATGCAAGTGACCAACTCGTAAGTCAGGGCCGTTAGTAGCCTCTTGGTTAGGACCACTCACTCCTTTATAACCTACCCCTCTTATAAAGTATCTTGACTACATCGTTAGTATCGTGGTCGCAAGCGCGACTGCTGAGCGTGGGATCCTGAGATCGATCCCCGAGTGGGCAAAGTGTTGTTGGGTTTTTCCATTATGAATTTCTCAGTAGCAGCCCGGAGTTTGGATGTTGGTGGTGTGACCCCTGTGTCTTGGATAGCACTCAAGCCGTTGGTCCAGAGGGGCAATTCTCGTACTTAAAAAACGTTCAAATTCAAGTCGCAATCTCATCTCAGCGACAATTAATGTCAAAAACTTGTCAAAAATGTATGTAAATTGACTGTATTTTTGACAGATTGAGACCGAGATCAGACTGCGAACGTTCTTAAAATTACAGGAATTACCCCTCTGATCTCTCTCCGGTCGTGCGCACACACTCGTGGACTATAACATCTCCTGCGTCTTGCGGCCACCGTGGCCGAAATTCGGTTGGAAGGCTTTTTTAATTACTTTTAAAGTAGCTTGTTTTTTTCTCATCGCCAGGTTACTTAGTAGAGCATTCCCGCTGTGATGACGGTAAATGGCACACGACACGTTTACCAGCTGATACCAGGATACACACATTGGAGCGGCTGGCTTGTGGGACGTTGTACAAAGTGAGGCTGACTGCGTACAACGCGGTCGGTTCATCACAACCTAGTGATGAGCTGGTGGTTTCTACTAAAGGAGGACGTAAGTGAAATTTAAATACCTTATAAATTCCTCGTTAATTTACTCGATTCGCTTTACTCCCTTTAACCATTTTGTTTTTTGAAAAGTGTCCAAATACGATTTAAAATAAAATACATGGGTCACACTGAAAGTTTTAGAAAATAAAAAACGGAATGATCTAGCCTGTTAATATTTTTATTGATTTTCGAAGTAGTCTCTCTTCCTTTCCAAGCACCGTCGCATACGATGGAAAGCATTATTTAAACGCAGCCATAAACGGTTCATAAAACGAATTCCTCTAAGTTGATCTTTTGTTTTTGGAAATAAATAACAGTCACATGGTGCCAGGTCAGGACTGTAAGGAGGATGACTTACTAACTCCATACTTTTGATAGACCAATATTCAATAGTCCGTCTGGTGGAGTGAGCTGGAGCGTTGTCGTGGTGGAGGACGATCCTGCTTCTTGGGCGCTGCTGTCTAACATTTTCCAAGACAACTGGTAAACAATGACTGACATACCAATCTGCAGTAACAGTATTTTATCTTCTAGGACCATTGTTGCGAAATGACCTTTCCGACCAAAGAATGAGGCAATTATCATTTTCCCTTGACTTCTGCCCTTCTTTACTTTTGTCGGCAAATCTTTGAATGGAAACATCCCTTGCGCAGATTGTCTTTTGGTTTCGGGTTCATAACAATAGATCCAGACTACATCACCTGTGACGATGTCATATAGGTACAGCATTCGATTCACCTCCGTCATATTTTTCAAGAATTCTACAAAACCAATTCAAAAGACAGTGTTTTTGATCGTCCGTCAAATTATGACGAAGGAAGAATTATTAGACGTATCCATCTAGTACAAAGCTTTCTGACCCCTAAATGTTCATGTAAGACTTTTCGTACTTGACTCATACCAATGCCCAAACCTGCCCGAATCTGTTTATATGTCACCCTTATATCAGCTTCTATCATTAGCCGCACAGCACTCACGCTATCTTCAGTAGTCGTCGTAGAAGGGCTTGCTTCTAGCGAATCATCAGTGAGTTTGCTTCGACCTAGTTTAAACTCATTAAACCAGTTGTAAACAGTGGCACGGAATGGGGCTTCGTCATGAAATGCTAATCGAAGTCTATCGTAACATTGTTGTTGAGTAAGACCGCCCGCAACGAAAATTTTAATAAATCATTTAACGAAAATTTTCTCAAGTCAAATCCATTTCGACGCACAATGCTTTGAGTTTGAGTTTTGGGTGGTCTTCCGGCCCGGTTACTTCCAGGTAGTAAGACTTCAACTCAAACTCAAACTCAAAGCATTTATTTCAATTAAACCATTTACAGGCACTTTTGAATTGTCAAGTGGTCGGTCAGTCAGAAATATGAAGCTAGTTGCCCATTCCAAAGCGTAGTAGGTACCTATGGAGAAGAACGGGCAAGAAACTCCATACACTCTTTTAAATTATATTGTTACATATATATTAGTTACATCATTAATATTGTATATAGGTATAATTATATGTGAGAACGATGTAAATAAGACGTACACATTGAGTGTCCAGTGTACAGCTAATATAATTTCAAACAAAACAATCCATAATAAAATAATTAAAATAAGCCGTGGTGGCTAAGAGATGACCAGTCCCAACTGACAGCGCCCGTTCACGAACATGACGCATGGATCAGCACCATTCAGCTCAACCATTTTGAAGGGAGCTAAATGATCCAACACACGCGCCACCGTCAGCGAGACATTTGAGTGAGCATGGCATACTCTCAGCCGCCAGGGCACATTCAAGTCAATGAAAGACGAACCCAGTAAGCTTTATAGTGGGTACATAGTGCTCACACATGTGCTATGCAATTATACAATACTAAGAGATTAAATTTATACAATGCAAAGATAGGTTGTACAATCTTCATCAGCTCCAACATTATTTTCGAATGCTAATTAATTAGTTTACGCGCCCTTGTGGAGCAGGACCAGCCCTGAGCCAAGCATTTTTGTCAGCGATATAATCCCCCAACTTATAATATGCTTGGCTGTGTGCGTTTTATACAAGATTTAAATTTCGTTTCATTCAGTTGGTGTATGTATTTTATTGTAACATTTTAAACAGTACCCCATGAAAGATGAGTCTACTTTAGCCAGTCTGAAACCTGGTTGAACTAATAGGTCCCTATTTCTGGTACTATAATTATGTCTATCACCTCTTTTAGTAAAAAGATCTACATTTTTTCTTACGTACATGATGTTTTCATAGATATATTGACAAGGTACAACAGTTCAACGATAGTGAAGAATTCGTTTTACATAAAATCGTTATAACTTTGCATCCAGGTGACGCATTCTGAAGCTGTTTTCAGCTGATTTGATCTTAATTGGGTTCCGTCCCACTATCTGACTAGTAAAAATTTACAAAAACACGAAAAAGGAAGCGTTCTCGATGTCTTCCTGATTTCGACAATTTTTCGTTTTCTTTTTTCGACAAACTACATTTTTAAAACTACTCATTGTTGTTTTAAACTTTTCAAAATATCATCTGTAATGGACTGGACACCAAGTTCTTGTAAAATAATAATATAATGTAACAAAAGCGTCCTCTTTTTTTTTGAGTGTTGTAAGTTATCATTATTGTCTCTCCCGCCGTGTCAGACTCTTACTGACTAAAACCCACCCGTGTTCCTTCAGTTGCCTGTGCCAGGGGCACAATAAACCTTTCGGACTTTCCCGCAACCCTGGCAGGCATCGGCCGTACCGGACCCCGTCATTGAGGTTGACATCTCTTTGAGGCGCGCGTGAAACACAACGTGCCGTCGACCCGGGCCTGGTCCTTATCGAACGGCGCGCTACCCATTGCTCACCGTCCGCAAGCCCGCGCCTACGGTGGCCGGGAATCGGCTTAAGATTCCCGACGCCCAGGGCGTCTCCTGCGGGAGCTCGGGGCGTGAGGCCGCGAATTTTGCCTCTCCCTCACGCGTTCCGCCTCCTTCTTCGCGAGGATTACTGCTTCGCAGAAGGAGGTGACGGCTACCCATTCCCCCTCTCTCTCCGTACCATGGCCTGTACCGGGGCCGGACGCAAGAGAACGCCTGCACGAGGACACGGCGGCGCTCCGCCTAAGCAGGGCAGACCTCCACCGTGTCCTCCGGGCGATCCACACAATAGTGACACCCGGGCGTTTCCTCCCGCCTTATCCGGAACAGGAACCTCCCGCAGCAACCGTGTCTGGTGAGGAGCGGCGTCAGGTGGAAGGGGAGGACGCCGTGGAGCTGCTCTAGCCACTCCTTAAAGAGGGGATTTATCGCCGCAATTGTGGCGTGCCCAGCACTGGTTTGCGACCTATTGGCCAATTGGCTACAATGTAAAGAGACTACGAGAAAACTTAAAGTATATTGGATGATAAATCTTTGTTTCGCTGGTTTACAAACTAGGGAATCGGTTGCGACAATCGCACTGTACATGCCGCCCTGAGATCGCTGGAGCTCTGTCCGCTGTGCCGTGATTTCTCGCGACAGTGGAGTTACGCCCCGGCGTTTCGCCTCCGCGCGCCACTCACATATGTGCGCGAGGACATATTATGTGCGCGAGGACTTGATTCTTTAGCGTTGGCAAACCAAACGTCAAAAAACGAACGACGAGAAATTTGTGAAGTCATTCTAAAAATATGATAATGTTGTATGAGTGTCGCAATCTTACGCAAGCAAATAAACAATTTACTTGTAGTATACAGCGTGGCGCTGCAATGGTGACCTTAATTTAACACACATATACGTTTTCACATTTTCGTTTCATGACAATTTTTTATTTCCATTAAACGTTATTATTTACAGATTTATTAAAGAATTTAGGAAATAGCATCTTAGAGCAACCTGTACTTAAAGAACTGTCGCGCAGCGGTCATTTCCCTCGGTCACGGATCATAACTTCGCATCAATGAAATTAAAACGAATAAGCAATACTATTAGGATGAAACAAATGCATAGAGTAGGCGAATTTAAGGAAATTTCCTTTGTTGGCGAGCAGCGCAGGCGACGCGCGCTCTCCCTTCCACCCACCCGCCGCACCGAACACGAATTCTTTTTTTGCTTTTCTAGTGCTAGTCGAACCCGTGTCCTTGACGCACTTATTTACACTAGTGCGCATAATTACGTCGCGAAAAAGACTCTTAGCTATTGTTTTATTTATTTCTTTTTGTGTAATTAGGATAGTAATTAGATCATGGTACTGCGATAAAGACACTTTGATTGGTTTTCGTTTTCTTATCTAGTAGGTACGTTTACACCTCTTGCGATACGGACGCATTTATTTGTGCTATTAGTGCTTGTGTAAACTTATGATCGTGATGGCAGTGATTAGTGATGACAGTTATTACTAATAGTAACAAGAGAGGGTGATGTGATAAGTGTTTGTACCACTTGCGCCGCTCGGTTTCTTTGATAATATGCCGTCAAAGAATCGGACCGATCACGAGTAGGTACAAGACGCGATGCGCGGTTGCCAGCCCGCGAACCGACACATTGCCGCTCCGAGTTAACGTAAGCGAGCTAGGTAAGTAATTTCATGAATGAATTTTTGCAAGGGTGATCCCAATTTTAATGACTTTTTTATTATTTAGTTTGTTTGAAAAATTTTTTTTTTCAGTTTACGTATTATTTTAACCTATCAATATTTATATGGTTAATGGGCACTAGCCCTACCCGTGTATTAAATTAAAGTCACCATAGTAGCGCCACGTTGTATAAGTAAATGATAAATGATTTTATTTCTTTAAGTAGGTGGGTACAAACACTTTTACACGTCAAACATATATTTTTTTAAACTAGATGAGTCCGGCGTTTCCTATCTTACTACTCTGAGAAGAAAGGCCGAAACAAACTCACAGTCTCTTTTAAAGTCCAGACAAAATCTTGGTCAGATCATGTGCAGGCTATGTAGATCGGTAGCTAAAATGGTCTTTTAAGAAAAGAACCACACAGTTTGAGTGGACCTGTCTAGTCAGTGCACGCAATTGTCAGCAATCGTGCAGCTCAATTTAGAACTTAATAAGCTCAACAATTCGACGAACAATACCAAAGAAAGGACATTTGGGAACGCTGCATAAACTGCCAGAACATGATTAAAACTGGAACAATTACCCACATAGTCCTCACATACACATTAATTAAAACAATATAATACTTTAAACGGTAAATATTCATGTCATTGTATACGTAAAAAGGTAGATACTTATAGCAAAGATTAAAAGTAAGATAGATAAAATAAAATAAATCAAAATTCCCCGTGTAAATTTATTGGAGCAGCTCAATCCTTTTTGTCCTCAATATAGTCTTTGACAGTATAATTAAATAGGCTTTCTGGCATAGTTTCCTCTCTAAGAAATATTTGAATTTATTAAGGCTTAGTTCTTGAATGTGGCTAGGAAGTTTATTATAAAAGTGTATACATTGGCATCTAAACGAGCCACCTATTTTCATGAGCCTGGTTGTAGGAACAACAAATTTGTGTTTGTTCCTAGTATGGATATCACTGTATTTTTTCATACATATCGCCTCGCATACAAAATATTTTCATAGATATACTGAGAAGGCACAGTCAATATATTAATATCTTTAAATTTGTGTCTGAGGGACTGTCTGAGGCTTAATTTATAAATTGAACGAATTGCCCTTTTTTGTAAAAACAAAAATTGTCTGAATATCGGCGGCATTTCCCCACAACAGAATACCGTACGACATTACACTATGATGACTATAAATGTACCTTTCAGAAAAATATATTCAATGCACAGGGAAATGCAAGGAAACCAACTAAAACCCTAGATGAAACTAAAGAAGTACTGTTTATGATTAAATAAAAACCTCATTCTGTTAATGTATTATGAGAAACACAGCGTAGTCATCGAGTGAACTCAGACGAATGAAACGATAGCAGCAAGCGGTCGGTCAGTATGGCTCAGGTAGCCGGCCGTCCCAATCTGTTTAGGCATGCTATTGTTTTGCGCCGATTCCCAGAAAATGTACTAGAACTGGGTATAACTTGTTAGCTTTGAATCTGTTCCGTTAAAGGGTCTTGTAAGACATTTTCATAACTAAATTGACTTTTGTCGTCTAGATTCTCATAATATCACACTGTGGCACCAGTAAGAAAAGCAACCGATGATTATTTTTTTTTAATTCAATGTGACTCCCGTAAAGTGCTAAGTAGCTATACCAAGATATAAGATTTAGAGAATAATCTTGAACTACCATTTCAATTCCAGCGTCAAAAGCTTCTCCAGAGAAGGACCTAATAACGACCAACAGTTCCTGCGTCCGCCTCAACCTATTGACTTGGGACAGCAATGGCTGTCCCCTAACCCAATTTGCGGTATCTGTGAGGAGTTTTGAAGAGTCCTCGTGGATCACCCAGACTGTGTCGCCGGCTGCCCAGCCAACTGTTATGTGTGGATTGACGGTGGCGACGTGGTACCACCTGAAGGTGGTCGCCACCAGCGCCGCGGGGACTACGCTGGGGAATTATTATTTTTCAACTTTGACGGAAGGTGGAGGTGCGTTAAAATGTTCGAAAAATAACTAGAGAAATCCTGAACAAATCCCTTACAAAATAAAGTGGCATAGCGTAGATACCTGTTTATTTTCCACGTGTTGGATCTCAAAGACCATGTCCATTGATTCCAGATCGCATACCGGCACCAGCTCGCTTCCCGCCCGGGGGGGACGAAGTTGAAGAGCGGGCGACGGCAGTGTTGGCAGCGGCCGCCTGTGGACTATTCGCTGCGTTGCTGTTGTTGGCAGCAATTGCATACAAACGGAGGTGAGACAATTAGTGTCAGTATTATTTGGCGCGACTGGGTTTGTTAAAATGACATTCCGTACACAAAGTTTTTACAAGTAGTAAAGGTCTTATTATTTATTTCTATGTTTCCAGTCCCTCCACAACATGCTTTAGGAAAGGTTATGAGCAGGGAGATATCTCAGAAGAAGAGGATAAATCAGTAGAGAAGAGAGACAACCGACGTAATTGTCAGCAGGTGTACACTTCATCACCCATCAAGCATCCTGTTGGGAAGAAGGATCAACAGGGTATAGTTTTCTTTACTTATAATTTTGTTCGACTTTGATCTTTAATATTAGCTTTTCGACGCACACATCGTTTCTGGGAAACTTTCTAGAACAAAAAAGGATCGTTAGGGTGCAACGACATCTATTCTTTGAAATACAATTTATGGGGTGACATGATATTTTGAGGCGACGACCAACGTCCATCGACCTCTGTCTGGCTGCACCCTTTTTTTTTTTTTTGAGGATGGGAAATCTTCAAATGACTCTTCCCGCTCTGGGTGGAGCGGAAGGAAGTGTCAGACTCTTACTGACTAAAACCTGGCTGCACCCTTAGAATAATTTATAAAATAATTTACTTTTGTAATTTATGTTTAATTTGGTCGGTTGGTTGGAAAGGTGGCTGGGACAGTCTGGATGCGGAAGGTAGAGTACAGGGTGTTTTGGCACAGCCTGGGATTATGTCCGACAGTGGTCTGCGATAGACTGAGTTGATTGATTGTTATTCGAGATAAGATATGGGTTATTTCTCTTTCCAGAAATGTACGAGATCAGTCCGTACGCGACGTTCAGCATGTCGGGCGGCGCGACGTGCGCGTCGGGCGCGGCGGGCGCGGCGAGCGCGGAGGGCGCGGCGGGCGGCACGCTGCGCACGTTCGGGCGCGCCGAGCCGGCGCCGCTGCAGGCCGCGCCGCCCCGCGCGCACGCCCACCACCATCTGCAACACGAGAACGCGGGTACGTTGCACAACACTAGCTTTTTTCTGACTGCTTTGGCCCCATGATACTTGATATCGGCGATATGACGAATTTACTCTTCCATTGTCGGCGACGAGACCCTATCTGAGCACTATGGCGCAAGTAGTGGCGGGACCGCCGAGCAAAAGTAACGTAGATTATTAAGTTCACTAGTTAGAAAAGTTTAAAAAAGGATTTATTTAATGTTTCTATATTCTAATTAGTTTATTTAACTCACATTTGTTATTAGTTTTTGTATTCCAAACACATAAGACTGTATTGAAAGGATTTCTTACAAGAATAATGTTGTTCACGTATAATTACGTAAGTTGAAAACTCACTTTTTTGTTTATGGACGGATTTTGATAATTTTTGTTTTTAAAGATAGGTTTAGTCACAAAACTAATATATCCGTTTGAATTGTAAGAATCGAACCATTAGTTTAGAAGATATAAGGGATTTTCTATAGTGAAAATGTGCCAACCTATGTTTTTAACAGTTTTTGTTCTAGAAACTTTTTATTGTTAATAGTTACGTTCCAAATTAATGTTTAATTAGATTAAGGACATAATGAGGTATAATATATACAAAAATTGTAAGGATATATCGATAAAATATAATAAAAAACGGCTTGACAGATTTCGGCTAAAAGGAAAATTGCAAGCAAAAGGGCCTCAAAAATCGCGGTCCTCATTAGGGTAACGTAGGCCGGCCGCTCCGTGTATAAATTCAGGGCCATTTGCCGGCAAAAGTCAGTCGCAGCTCAGCCGTCGAAGAGGCAACAACTACCAAGAAGCCGAAATCTGCCAGCAAAATCAAGAAGAAATTCTGAAGTTTTATTCACCGCCTCTTCGCTGCCCATCTCTCCGTGGTCCTCCTACTAATCTACGCATTCAGGGGTGCGTGGTGACGTGTGTCGCCAGCGAGGTAATAGGGAAACATACGTCAAAAACGTGGGAGACTGTCCCAGGCAACCGTAAGGTACTGAACATACCCCGGTAGCCGCAACATCCATTCTCCCTTGTCAGTGATACCATCCCTCATTCAATCGATAATATTTCTTCTGGTGAACTGCCCCGTTTCATCAACATAATTTTGTCACTCTTTCGTTTCCTTACATCATCCATGCTCAGTACAGCACTACCGTTCACGTGCAATAATGAAACAAAACCAAAAAAAAAAATGTAGCACGTCTTGGTAAAATCCTATATCCAACAGTAGGCTGGCTGGGGTGTCTAATCAGCATTTCGTAAGGTACATTCTTTTCCAACTAACTTCTGCCAGCGACTTCGTTCGCGTAGAAGTCGTAAGATAACACAATATACTAAAATAACAGCCACATTTTTTTAAATCCTTTCTGAAATATGAACAGAGTCTGTACTGGTGGTGACGCGGGAGCAAGCGACGTATAGTTGTCCGTGTGAGAGCAGCTCCTTCTGAGGTCGACAACAGCCTTCAGTAGCAACTTCCCATTGCTTACGAAGTTTTCGTTAATTGCATAATTATACTACATATTGGCACAAAACTGATACACTGCCTAATGCATTCTTACATATTATTATCCTTAAATGATAAATGATTTTATTTCTGTAAGTAGGTTTGAACAAACACTTTTACACGTCAATCATATATTTTTTTTTAAACTAGCTGAGGTCGGCGTTGCATAACTGACTACTCTGAGAAGAAAGGCTGAAACAAACTCAGAGGTCACAGTCTCTTTTAAAGTCCAGACAAAATCTTGGTCAGATCATGTGAAGGCTATGTAGATCGGTGTCTGCAATAGTCTTTTGAGGAAAGAACCACACAGATTGAGTGGACCTGTCCAGTCAGTGCACGCAATTGTCAGTAATCGTGCAGCTCAACTTGGACTCAAGGAGCTCAACGATTCAACGAACAATACCAAAGAAAGGACATTTGAGTAGGCCGCATAAATTACTCAAACTGCCAGATCATGATTAAGCTGAGAAAAATACAAAAATAAATATAAAAAAACCAATGACCGACATAGTTCTCACATTCACAATAATTAGAATAATATTATAATAATCTTTGAGGACCATGTAGATTTGTGTCTGATATGGTCTTTTGAGGAAAGAACCACACAGATTGAGTGGACCTGTCCAGTCAGTGCACGCATTTGTCAGTAACCGTGCAGCTCAACTCAGAACTTAAGGAGCTCAACGATTCGACGAACAATACCAAAGAAAGGACATTTGGGTAGGCCGCATCAGCTACTCAAACTGCCAGAACATGATTAAAACTGGAACAAAAATACACATAGGTCTCACATTCACAATAATTTAAAATAATGTAATACTTTATACAGTAAATATTAGTGTCATTGTATATTATGTAAATAAGTATAGATACTTATAGCAAAGTTTAAAAGTAAAAATAGTTAGTAAAATAAAATAAATTAACATTGCCTGTGCTTTATTGAAGCAACTGAATCCCAAGCCTTTTTGTCCTCAATATAGTCTTTGACAGTATAATAGGCATTCTGGCATAGTTTCCTTTTTATAAAAGATTTGAATTTATTAAGGCTTTTTTTTTTTTTTTTGAAGATGGGAAATCATCAAATGACCCCTCCCGCTCTGGGTGGAGCGGAAGGGAGTGTTAGCCCGCAGCACCCAGTCGTAACCGATGTCCCACAGGAGCGGCCCTAGAACCGATCCCTGTGGGACACCGCACGACATCTCTCGCCGGTTCCACTCCCCGTCGTGACCGGGGTAGATGACGGCTCTGTCCGTCAGATATGCCTCGACTATTCGACGGAGGTAGGTTGGCACCCGGTGATACCGGAGTGCCTCCCCAATGCAACTCCAGGGCAGGGTGTTAAATGCGTTAGCGATGTCGAGTGACACCGCCACGACAACCCCGCCCCGAGACACCGCGTCCCCCGTCGTGAGGGCTCTAACGCGCATGATGGCGTCCACCGTCGAGCGCCCCTTGCGGAAGCCGAACTGGCTTTCCGCAAGATCCGGCCCCGTCCTCACCAGGTGCCCGACGAGGCGGCCTGCAATTACTCTCACAAAGAGCTTGCCGACCTTGTCGAGCAGCACAATGGGCCGGTATGCGGACGGAGAGTCCGCAGGGCGCCCTGGCTTCCGAATGAGGACCAGCTTCCCCGTCTTCCAACGGAGTGGGAACTGGCCTCTCTCCATATATGCGCTTAAGAGCGCCTCCAGTCGAGGCCCAAGAGCCGTCGAAGCCAGGACCCAGGCTTTCCCTGGCAGGCCGTCGGGTCCTGGGGCGGTATTTCTGGCCTTCAGCCTACCTACCGCCACTCTCAGATCTACCCCTTTCACTTCAGGGGTGTCGTCGTCGTCCGCGTGGTCCGCTTCAGGCACCGCGAGCGGCGGAGCCATGGGCGGGGGAGTATGCTCCCCCCGTGAAGGGAACAGAGCGCTCACCACCTCCTCCACCAGCTGGGGGCGGAGACTCTGCGTCAGCGGGGGGGCCCAGGTGCGGAGTTTATTCCGCACCATTTTGTAAGGGCGACCCCATGGATCTCCGTTCAGAGTCTCCACCAAGTCCTCGCGAGCCGTCCATTTGGCACGCTGGACAGCGTCTTGTAGGGCGGTCTTCGCCGCTCTGTATCCCTCGTACAGCTCCGCCTCCGTCGCTTCCGCATCCGGAGGGCGGATAATTTATTAAGGCTTAGTGCTTGAATGTGGCTATGAAGTTTATTATAAAACGTATACATTGGCATCTAAACGAGCCACCTATTTTCTTGAGCCTGGTAGTAGGAACAACCAATTTGTGTTTGTTCCTAGTATTTAAATTATGGATATCACTGTACTTTTTAAACAGATTAATATTTTCATGTGCATACAAAAAAGCCTTGACGAACAGCTACCACTAAAAATGTAATAATACATTATAAACACACGGGATTTCTCATTAACAGTCACCGAATCATAGACATTTATTTTTATTATTTAAACCCAAGAAGAGACCCCACGCTTTGTGGGGCTTTATGTTTTTGTTGTAATACGTCGGCAATCCGTTAAGGGGATGTAGGGGAGGTCAATTGCAACAAAATGACTCCTTATGACCCCAATTACGAAGGTGACAGCCGGAGGACTTAAAAAAAACCGAAATTAATTTAGAATAAAAGTTTAATTACTCAAAATTACAATATTGGCTTATACTAAATCTTAAGTCTAGACTTGGACGATGTTAGTACCGAAGTGCCGAAATAATTATTATAAAAATACAATATTCTAAACGATTGCAAAGTGCGGATGCGGCATCAGCAGATTGGAAGTACCTAGGTGATCGGTCGCGACACGAGGCGTCGAGTCAGCGGTCTTCGTGTTGCAATTTTATGTGGAAAACATCCGTTGTAGGTAAATGGCTATCATGTCGCTATTCAGCCGTTTTGGTGTAGGCAGGGCACGTAACACCTCCCCCCTCAGAACAGCAACTATTTGAGCAATTTCAGCGAGAATGTTGCTGGTGCATTTTTCTTGATTGTAGGTGATTCTGCATCTTCGTAATGATGATTTTCAGCGCTCTCATCTGGTGACTGTGGCTTTCTGAGCTTTGTGCAAACATTGTACCGACGTATAGTGAGAATAACGATCAGTACAGTTGCACCGAATATTACGACGTATAGTGGGATAGTCGTATGGTAAATTGATTGTTCCAGGTTTGCGTGATCGATCTGTAGAGGTTGTTGCATTAAGATTTTATCTTCGATCTCGTGCAGACTTTTCAGGTGTAGTGAGTTTAGCTTTAGGTGTGGAATAGTTTGATTGATGATGCTCAGGTTCATTGGTATTTCGGTGATTTTTAGCGGTTGTCCTTTGATATGATCATTCCTGTTGATGATAGTAAATTGGTCGGTGCGTAGTAGGCATTTTTGCGGGATGGTGGCGAGATAACTTCCGTGTAGCGAGATGAATTCTTGACGTTCACAATGTAGCTCGGTTCGAGTTGGTTGTGGAAAGGTGAGAGTATAGCGTCTGTCGTCCAGTTGCTCCATGGCATCTTTAGTCAGCGTGAGTTTAGTGGGCAGGCATGACTTCTGTAGAGATTGATGGATGATGAGTCCTTGGATGCAGTCTATATGTCCTCTCGTCGGTTGATGGTTGACTTCTTCTTCGCAGAGATGAATCCGGTTGAACTTCGGGCATTCAGCCTCTATGTACTTGAAAACTTTCCCATTGGTTGCAATGAAAGGGTAAGGAGGAATGAAGGTGTACATAAATTTATTGGGAACTATTGCTAATCTATATAATTCAAACTGATCGGGAGAAATTATTGGGATTTTAAATATGATAACTATTCTTTTTCCTGTATAATAATAACCGGGTTTTATAACTGTATAATATTCTCTTAGATCCGCCTCTAGCAATTGGTCTGATCCGTATATGGATCTTAATCGTTTAGTCATATTAGCTAAATTATCTATGCTTAAAGTACTATGGTGAGTGCTTGATGCACGTATAAAAGCTAAGGTATCTTCTATCCTAGTTATTTCTAGAAATAAGTCGTCTGTATTGTCGCTAATTATAGTTAACAATTGAGCAAACTTTGCGTATCTTATAAGGTCAGTTTTTGCAGAAGCTTTCTCGTCTAAAAGTAAGCTTAAGGTACTATTGATTCTCTCCTGATTGCTTACAATTTTTGAGAGCAAATTACTGTATCTAGTCATCCAAACTTTATTAAGACTTATATGCTCGTTTAACTCCGATACTATCTTGTCATCGTTATTTTCTAACAAATTAATGACATTATTGTATGTTTGGGCATCCGATTGATCTAAGTTACCAGTTATGCTTTTTATAACTGAACCTAAACCGTCTATGAGACCTCTTTTGCTTCGACCGGGTTCTAAGGTTTTTAACTGAGACCTAATCATATCCAATTTATTAGATAAATGATTGATCTGAAGTTCGTATAAAACAAAGGTTTGATTATCTAGTTTGGTTTGGAAATATTCTAGTTGGTTAATTACAGAGTCGAGTCTTTGTTCAATATCGGTTAAGTCTATGTATTGCAGAAAAGAATGGTAATGCGTTATAACTCTTGCTTGTCCGAGGTTGAAAGGTAAGAGTCCGGGTCCTTCGTCTAAGCTTTCAAGTCTTATCTCGAGCGCCAGTGTTGTGTGAACGGTCATCGCAAGTAGTATCCTGTAACAATTTTGAAGTCTTAGGGCAACGTTTGAGGCGGGACTTAGCTACGGGGCCTTTCTTTTTAGATGTATATATGTGAATCGGAAGGTCAGCCAGCACAGTGTCATGAGTATAACGCGGTGCTAATTTTTGTCGCCTAGCTACTGGGTTACTAATGAAGACTTGCTGCTCTGGTTGGTATTTTATTTCGGGCTCTCTGTCCTTATTCCTGTTCTGTATGATGTTCGTCCGGTCAGTAAGTGTGAAGTCGTTAATAAGGTCGTATACAGTTTTCATCTGGTCTCGGTGTGTTAAAAGATACTGTTGCATTAGGTGTTCGGTCATGTTAATGTCGAGTGGGTCTCTTGGATCAAAATGTCCTCTAATTATGTCATGGGGTCTGCACTTTGTAAAGCTGTGAATTGTACTATTTGTAGTATTAGTAATACTACATGTTACATATTTAATATGCAGCCTTCTTTTTTTGAAAACATGCAACCTCATTTATTGTCACTCCCGCTTAACCAGAAATATTTTTTTTTAATTTTTTCAAATAAGGATTTTTGTTTGACGTCTGATCTGATTAGAAAAAAAACAATTGGGATTGAAGGAAGATTCGTCACTGCCCACGGGCCAAAAATTAATATTTGATTGCTTTGGAATTATTACGTTATAATATTCATATACATAATATATCCCTTATTAAAATAGAGAAGTTGGAGTTATTTTGGATCTGGAGCGTATCGCTCCAATAGTCGGCGAGTCGTGACTTCAGGGATAACCAAGAGTTAAGTTTTACCTTGTCCTTTTTTATGGTATGGGTCAGAAGATTCATCAATCCGACTCGATTTGTTTCTGCTCCACAAACTTTTACCATTTTACTGGCGGAGGCTGGTAACCTCGCGGAGTCGCAGTAGAAGGCGATTATTTTTTTGAGAGGAGATTTGCCAAACCTGAGGTCGTGAGTGATCATCAGCGCGACAGGGCTGATACGGGGTCGCGAGAGACAAAATTGTCGCTTTTGATGTCAGAGGACCTCAATGTGACAACTAGAAAACTTGCCGGCTATATTTGATTTGAACCAGTCGTGTTGGAGCTTCCGGAAGACGGTTTGGTGGAAATTTGGTGTATTTTAATAAAAAAACTTAGTTCCTAATTAATTAATTAATATTATCTTGCGTTTCAAAATAATTTCTACCAGTTAGTGATATTTTTTGTTGTAATGTGTAATTCTTTTCTTATAACAGAATACAGCAGGTTCGATACCTTTTTTTATTTTAAAAAATCAGCCAAATTTCAGTTAGAGTAAAATTTTGGTTGCAACCACAGTTACAAACTCTTTTTTTATCCAACCAATTCTAGATTTCTTAAGGTACGAAATCCTTCAGTATTTTCATTCATAATACTTGTTAAACCTACCGAAGCCCGTTGGGTAATGTGACGAAATTCCTATTTTGTATTTTCTATTTTTTTATAATATATATATTTTTGTTTTTATATTCGGTCTTTAAGATAAAATTATACGTATTCAGTGGCTGAAGAAAAAAAAGTGTGTTTTCCTTTCTTTTACGCTACAAAATGGCGCCCGAACAAAAAGTAAGTACTTTTATTGACTATCAATAGTGATTTATCATTTTTTTTTTGCTGTCGTGAGGGTGATTGCTCCTTCCGAGCAAATTTTAATCTTCCATTTCTGTATTTCCGTTTACAGGTACCGGTATTGAACAAACAGAAGATTTTATTCGTTCCGTTATAGAGGATTGTTACCATGGTTACCGTTGAAACGTGTGGATTGTCATAGTTCGGTTAACCCGTCAATGCTGTGTTTTATGATATAATAATATGCTTTTGTGATGCAATATGAATAACATCTTTGTAGAACTATAAAACATACAATACTCTTTTATTTCTTCCCTATAAATACATTTTGATCCCGAGTTTTATTCCAATTCTTTGGGTTGTTTTGGTTAGTATCCTGTAGTGTGTGTTTGGTGTGTGAATGTGTTAGGCGTCGTGACCGAGGTAAGCTTATTTTCGCACGGCTGTTTTCTAGATTCTAGATTTTTTTTTCCTCATTGAATTCTTAGCCCAGCCGGTCCTGTGTTGTCACGTCGTCGTACCGTTCCTCCATCAACCATATTATCCCATATATACTAACACTTTTGCTGCCAAGTGGAATCTGACTCGTATATTTTTTTGGGTTTGTCTCTACTATGGTAGTTGAAGGTTATGTTATTTTGGTTGCCTGACTGCTTTGGTTTGCTTTTGGTCGTCAGCATTGCTGTTCGTTTTGTGTTCGTTTGTTAAGGTTTATTTGATTCTCAACGAATAATCTATTCTTTTTAAATAATCTTAATTTTAAACTCGTACCAACTACATATTTTAACTGATTTGTGCATTTAATTTCTTTTGTCCTTTTTTGTGTACTAACATGGCAGTGGAAGGTTACTCAATTGGCGAGACGCCGCAACGTCAGAGTCCCATTATCTCTAGGCCTCCTCCGATACCTCCTAGGGCATCTCGTGCTTCATCCCAATCAATGATTCCTTCCCCGATTAAATCTGAAGAAGGTCCTCAATATTTTAGTAAACAATTTTCTCTTAAGAAGTGGAAGGTCAATTATTCTGGCGATACATGTGTTCGTGATTTTTTCACTACACTCGACGAATACAAGGATGCAGATGATATAACTGATAGTTATCTTTTGAAACGCTTTCATGAGGTTCTATCTGGTATTGCTTTACAATATTTTAGGTCGATTCGGCGACCTGATTTGACTTACTTTGAAGTCAGACAGGCCTTTATATTTATGTTCGGATCTGTTGATTTCGAATTTAAAACTGAGCAAGAGGTTCGAAACCTAAAACAAAAACCTGATCAATCCGTGCGAGAGTTCATTATTCGCGTTACTTACTTGAACAAAACGTTACGCAAGCCTATTGAGGAGTCAAGTCTTTTAGATATTATCACCCATAACATGCATCCTAAGTATTTTCCTTGTTTGTCCATTCACAGATTTACTGATTTTCAAACACTTATCGAAACTGTTACTCATTTTGAGAGTTATTTACAAAAATCTACTAAAACTGTGTCGAGTGTAAATAATAACCAATCTCAACAAAGCTCAAATTTGAATCAAACCCAACAATGTTGGAAATGCAATAAAACCGGTCATTCCTATCGTCTTTGCCCAGATTTTCCTGGATTATTGTGTTACAGATGCCGTACCCCTGGCTTTATTACCCGTGATTGCCCAAGATGCAATCCAAAAAAATGTATAACCTGCCAGCGGTACGTTTCTCTCAGTACAGTGTCACCGGTAATTAAGTCCGATTCAACCGATAACCGACCATTTATTGAAATTCTATTGCGTGATCGTTTAGTTAAGGCTCTTCTCGACTCAGGTGCTCAAATGTCTCTTATTAGTTATAATATGATTCGGGAGTTGGGTATTTCATTGAAGTCCGATAATTCGCATCCTCGAGTTATTTCTGCTGATAACTCACCAATTAATATTTTAGGAACAGTTTATCTCCCTGTTAAGTTTAACGGTTCTACCTTTGTCCATGAGTTTTTAGTAGCCCGTTGTATGTCTTCTGCTGTTATCTTAGGGATTGAATTCTGGAACAAATTTGGCTTAACCTCAGTTTTTAGTAAAGCTTTCAATAAAAATATTAAAGGTAACCTGTATCTTCCTTCTGTAATTCATTCTCCGCCTCAACCTCCCTGTATAAGCGAGGTACCTTACATACATCCTCGCAAAGGTTCGCATCACGTCGTTTCAGACGCACTAGCTAGAATTTATGCAAGTCCAATCACATATGATCAAGGTTCCGAGCATACCACCGATAGATGGTATAAAAAGGTTTATTTAGGCGCTCGTGATTCACCCCAAATGTTTCCTGCTTATACCATACAGGACGGCGTTCTTTTAAGACGCATGTCCAACACCAGTCCCTTGTCTTCTGACCCATGGCGTATAGTATTACCGGTTGAAAAGGTTCCACTCGCTATTTGGGAAGTTCACAATAGTTTCCCATCTATACATCCTGGCGTTACTAAGTCATATCTCAAGATAAAAGAGATTTTCTACTGGCCGAACATGTTTCGTGATGTTGCCGAGACATTGAGACAGTGTGAGATATGTAAAGCCTACAAGATTGCAAATACTCAACCTCGTGGTCAGATGTGCTATCCGAAGGATGTATCTTTGCCTCTACAGTCTATCTCTATTGATGTCATGGGTTCTACCCGTGCTAATAGTCAGACTCAAGGCGCAAGTTTAGCTGAAAGTCGGGCCCAGCACGCATCGAACTTATCGTCCTTAACTGAGGTATATGCGAAGGTTGCTGATAATCTTTCTATGGCTTTCCTCCGTAATTCTCGAGTATATAATGTGCATCGTTCTGCTGTCATATTGAACGTTGGTGATACTGTATGGAGAAAGAATTTTTCTAGATCTTCTGGTGTCGATTATTTTTCGGGCAAGCTTGCTCCTCGTTTTATTAAATGCCGTGTGACCAGTGTTATTTCTAGGACCACCTATGAACTTAAAGATTGTGATTCCCCTCATTCAGGGAGATATCATATTAAAGATATCCTTAAATAATACATCTTTAATTTCTAAACTCGTAATACCATTAAATAATTTTTCATTCGGGATATTTTTACGTATTATTTGCTACCCAATAATTTAATTTTCCATAATATTCACTTAAATATTAAGCTCAATCAAAAAATGTTTCATCAATTTATATTTTAACAAAAACATTCCCAGCGACATCTAGCTGTTCTAAATTGAAACCATTTATTAACAACCTTTTCTTTGTCATCGCATACAGTTCTGGCTTATAACATCTGTCATGCCGATAATGACAGCATGCTGATAATGACAGCTCTAGTATAGGGACACTGTCGATAAACTCATATCGATAAGTGTTGGGACACTGTCGATGTATTCTTATCGATAGCATCATAATAATTATGGTGTTAACTTTTTTTATCTTTGGTTCATCAATATAATTACTGATTATCCTTTTATTATTATGCTTGCTGTTTTTTCTTTGAAGTTGTTGGATTGTCTTTAGCGGTTTCTTCTTTGACAAAGTCCATTGCTAGACTTTTAGTCCTTCGTTAGATTAAGGTTCTTTTTTTATTAAATTATGTACTTTGAAACTCTTTCAAGTCGTTTTTTTTTTCTTTGTCTTAGTCGTCTCTTTAGTATTTAAAAAAAACCCTAGGTTTTACGATTTTAACATTTAGTTTTTACTGCTTGATTATTTTAGGGGATTCTCCCTGGGTTTACTTTCAAGTCACTAGTTTTCATGTTATTTCTAGATTTAGTGGACGCATCTCGAGTTAACTAACAACGTTTAGATGGAATGCGCTTTCGTATTTATTAGTATCCGTTGCGCTCCGATGTTGTTGTTATGTTTAAATTCGATTACTTATGTTATTGTTTATTGATTACGTTAGGTTAGATTAGATTAGGTTAGGTTAATTCTTTCAGGTTTCTCGTACTTGTTAATTTTTTTTTTTCTCTTCCGAACTTCAATATTTTTTTTTTCTTGGAAAGGGGATAACTGTAGTATTAGTAATACTACATGTTACATATTTAATATGCAGCCTTCTTTTTTTGAAAACATGCAACCTCATTTATTGTCACTCCCGCTTAACCAGAAATATTTTTTTTTAATTTTTTCAAATAAGGATTTTTGTTTGACGTCTGATCTGATTAGAAAAAAAACAATTGGGATTGAAGGAAGATTCGTCACTGCCCACGGGCCAAAAATTAATATTTGATTGCTTTGGAATTATTACGTTATAATATTCATATACATAATATATCCCTTATTAAAATAGAGAAGTTGGAGTTATTTTGGATCTGGAGCGTATCGCTCCAATAGTCGGCGAGTCGTGACTTCAGGGATAACCAAGAGTTAAGTTTTACCTTGTCCTTTTTTATGGTATGGGTCAGAAGATTCATCAATCCGACTCGATTTGTTTCTGCTCCACAAACTTTTACCATTTTACTGGCGGAGGCTGGTAACCTCGCGGAGTCGCAGTAGAAGGCGATTATTTTTTTGAGAGGAGATTTGCCAAACCTGAGGTCGTGAGTGATCATCAGCGCGACAGGGCTGATACGGGGTCGCGAGAGACAAAATTGTCGCTTTTGATGTCAGAGGACCTCAATGTGACAACTAGAAAACTTGCCGGCTATATTTGATTTGAACCAGTCGTGTTGGAGCTTCCGGAAGACGGTTTGGTGGAAATTTGGTGTATTTTAATAAAAAAACTTAGTTCCTAATTAATTAATTAATATTATCTTGCGTTTCAAAATAATTTCTACCAGTTAGTGATATTTTTTGTTGTAATGTGTAATTCTTTTCTTATAACAGAATACAGCAGGTTCGATACCTTTTTTTATTTTAAAAAATCAGCCAAATTTCAGTTAGAGTAAAATTTTGGTTGCAACCACAGTTACAAACTCTTTTTTTATCCAACCAATTCTAGATTTCTTAAGGTACGAAATCCTTCAGTATTTTCATTCATAATACTTGTTAAACCTACCGAAGCCCGTTGGGTAATGTGACGAAATTCCTATTTTGTATTTTCTATTTTTTTATAATATATATATTTTTGTTTTTATATTCGGTCTTTAAGATAAAATTATACGTATTCAGTGGCTGAAGAAAAAAAAGTGTGTTTTCCTTTCTTTTACGCTACATATTGTAGGCTAATATAGCATAAGGCATGAGGTTGACCACATGGTCATCTTTGTGACGTAATCGTAAGATACGAAGATGTTCTAGTAATGTGGAGTGAAATCGTTCTACAATTCCGTTATCATTAGGGGAGTGAGCTAGTGTTCTATGGTGGTTAATTTTATGTAATCTAGTAAATTCAGAAAATAATTGATTTGTAAACTCGGTACCGTTATCGGTTACGATAGTGAGTGGAAGACCGTGATGTGTACAATAGTTTAAAACTGCCTGAAGAATACTAATCGCTGTGCCATCTCTTAAATAGTATGCCTGTCCGTATTTTGAGAAAACGTCTACGACTGTAAGATACTTTTCATTTTGGGCTGTAAAGAGGTCCATATGTACTATCTCAAATGGTTTGGTAGCTGGGGGTACTAAATTTAGTTGGGGTCTAATTGGATTCCTATCATACTTGGCTTGTCCGCAAATTGTACACTCATTAATATATTTAGTTATTTCATCCCTCATCTTAGGCCAATAGTATTTCCGGGAAAGAGCAAGATAACATTCGTTTATGCCTCTGTGGTTGGTTTTGCCTTCGTGATAATGTTTTATGATCTGTTGCTGCCTTAAATATTCTTTAACGTCTTCTAGTTCAGTTTTTGTAAGCACTAAGTTCATAGCTGAGCTTTTAAAGTTATTTTGGATAATAGGTATTATTGAATACATTCCTAAGGGCGGAGTTATCTTTAAAGCGGTTTTAACTTTCGGTTTGACATATTCTTTTATGGCATTTACTACGTCTTGCTCTAAGTTAGACTCTGAGACTTGGATATGTGTGCGAGTATGTGTTTCGAAGGGTTTAGTAGCTGTTGTCCGTTTAATGTAAGGGCTGTTACTCACTATAGTTATGCATATTTGCCGGTGAAATTTATTCAAAGGTTCGTCGGTGATAGGGACTTCTAGAATAGGGTTTTCAGTGCTAGTATGGGCAGTGTCTGTCGTAGAACCTGTTCGAGAAGGTGGTCGCTCTGAAGGGTTGGCTAACATTGACTCTGTCTCCTCGTTGTTAATTTCTACACGAGATAATGCGTCTGCATTAGTGTTGTATTTTCCTTTTTTGTACACTATAGTATAATCGTATTCGCTTAATTTGAGTCTCCATCTAGTCAATCTTTGGTTAGGTTCTTTAAGGTTCATTATCCACTGTAACGGCTTGTGGTCGGTGAATATTTTGAATTTACGACCGAATAGGTAGGGTCTGAAGTACCTTGTAGCCCAAACTATGGCTAAAAGTTCCTTTTCTATAGTGCTATAGTTGGTTTCACTATCATTTAAAGTTCTCGAGGCGTAACAGATGGGTTTATCTGAGCCGATAGTACCTTGCGAGAGTACGGCACCTATAGCTACATTAGAGGCGTCTGTTGTCAATATAAACTCCTTAGTAAAGTCAGGATACTGTAAGATGGGGTCATTCGTCAATAGTCTCTTACATTTATTAAAACAGTCCATGTATTCAGAGTCAAACGTAATTTTGTTAGTCTTTTTAAGGCATTTTGTCATAGGCTTAGTGATGCGAGCAAAGTCCGGGATAAATTTCCTGTAGTAACCTAATAGTCCTAGGAACTGTTTTATTTCCTTAGGTGTTTTTGGTAAGGGGTATTTTTCTATTGTTGCTATTTTATCTGGGTTAGGCTTAACACCTTCGCCACTGACTATATGTCCTAAAAATGCGGTTTCTAATTTTAAAAACTCGGACTTATCCATTTGGATTTTGAAGTTAGATTCCTGCAATCTTTTAAATACTTTCTCTAGATTAACTATGTGCTCTTGCAAAGATGTACTGAAAATTATGACGTCATCAAGATATACTAAACAGATCTCATTTTGTAAGCCTCTGAGCACATTGTCCATTACTCTTTGAAAGGTAGATGGAGAGTTCTTCAAACCCATGGGCATACGCAGGAATTCAAAGTGCCCATGCTCCACATTAAAAGCTGTCTTCGGAATGTCGTCTGGGTACATTTCACACTGGTAAAAACCTGATGCTAGGTCTAAAGTAGAGAAGTAATGGCACTTACCAAGCTTGTCAAGTATGTCATTGATGTTAGGAATTGGGTATTTGTCGTCTATAGTCTTGTCATTCAGTTTGCGAAAGTCTACTACTATGCGCCACTTTTGTTTACCTGATGCGTCGGCTTTCTTAGGAACTACCCAAATAGGCGAGCTCCAGGCTGATTCAGAAGGCCGTATAATACCTTGGTCCAGCATTTTAGTTATCTGGTCCCTAACTTCCTGTCGATGCACATAAGGGTAACGGTAGCTTTTCGTATATACGGGAATTTCGTCAGTCGTTCTAATGCGATGTTTGATTTTATTTGTAAAGGTTAAGGGCTCTCCCTCAACATAAAATACGTCAGCATAACGGGCACATAATGTCTCTAAGTTACTTTTTTCCTCAATATTTAAATGGTCGGTACGCAATCGACTTAAAACCTCTTTAACGCGCATCGGGTCTTGTTCAGTGCACATGCACTCGGTATTAAATATCTCGGCTTGTAAAGGACGGTCGAATGTAATAGTTATGTCGTATTCGGTCGGGTTTTCTATTTCTACAATTCCAGTACAATCAGTCACGCGAGTAATGCACTCGTGAATAATACAATTACAATGGACTTGCTGAGTTATCGAAACGTCGCCGTCTGGACAATAAATAGGAATATTTACTAGTTTTGATGAGTTAGCGGGAATGGTTTCTTGATTATTTGATCCTTTACATTGATAAAAACGTATAGGGATTGTTGTAAAATCCGTAATTAAATAATTATTTTTTAAATCAATCTGTGCTCCGTCGAGTAAATCTAGACCTATTAGGCCATCGAAATAATTATGGAATTTATAGATAAATAATTTTACATTTGTTGGATTATTAAATTCAGCAAAGTTCGGAATCGTAATAGAATGTTCATGCGTACTAGTTACACGAGCGTTCGTTACTTCGAAGGGGTCAAAGTTTAAAGGGATATGTGAAAAATATTGTTCGACTGCCGCGGGACTAATAAAGGGCTGATTAGCTCCGGTATCTACTAATAGTTTAAGTGGTGGGTCCGATATCTGTATGTAACGTAATTCTCTTTTGGACTGGAGATTTAATTCTATTTTGAAACATTTTGATCCTTCTCCTTGCGAAAATCCTGATCTACTTTACAAGTTGCTGCTGTAGGAGAAGCGGACGGTTTTGCTTCTAAGCATTGCATGTTATTTAATTGGTTGATTTTCGGGGTAGGTCTGATAGTAGTCATAAAAGTCAAAATAAGCGTCGGGGTCACAAACATAATAATAGCCAGGTTGTTCGTAGTAATAGTCGGGGTAATTGTAAGTGTCGTAGTAGTCGGTTATTTCGTTAAAATTCATTTCGCGTGTTTTAAAATAGTTACTAGGCGGTGGGTTCCCTGACTTACGCCAATCGTGTGCTGGTACTCCTAGTGGTCTCGGTACAAAATGGCTAACGCCGCTCATCGGTTTCGGACCAGTATACTGATGTTGGGGGTTCCTATTCGTCAATTTAAATGCGTCATTTTGAGGGTTGTAGTTCGGCGGGGGCGCACGGAACATATGCTGTGTACGACTAAACATATTAGGGGCTCTTGGAGGTACCTGATTATGCTGGAAGGGTGGTCTCCACTGCTGCTGCTGCGGCGGCATATGCATAGGCACAGGCTTAAGCCAGCTAGGGCCTGGGCTAGGAAAGCTAAAAACTTTTGGAGTGGTCATAGGGACCGCGAGTGGCATTCTAGGGGTTGAATGCGTTGGCTGTGTAGTCGGGTTACGTCGCACAGTGGTGCAGGTAGTACGGGCATGCCGAAAATATTATTTTTAAATGAAAAGACGTTGCGTTTCTTCATAATACTTTATTAAAATGATATAATGGATGTACCAGTTTACAAAGAGAAAGATATAACACGTATTTTTTTTTATTAACATGAAAATATTCATCAAATTTTTTCACATGAATTTCATATAATTAAATCAGCATTTTTAAATAAATAAAAATTAATAAACTAAATATTAAATAGAGAAGACATTGATTGAGAGATGGGTGCTATCCACTAATAAAGCTTTGGCATCATCGTGAAGAGGATAGTATTTTTTATTCGGTACTGCACGTAAACTGTTGATAAGGGGATCTGAGGTAGCTAAGAGCATATTCATAACATCTTCATTACATGATAGACGAGAACATTTTCTTGAATGACCTAACCTATAATTGCGGTAATCTTTATTTCGCGCTTCTTGAGCTTCCTCAGATAACATCCCAATAGGTAAGGCAGCAACACTTATTATTTCTTTGCCATGCAGCAAGATTTTATGCACAGTATTTGGCATATTATACCAGCTGTACAGGCTTACGTATAGTTCAGCAGTCTCGTAACAATAACTACCAAACTTATCCGAATCAACTAATGCACTAGAATTAATTGTTTGCAATATTATACCAAACCGATGAATAAGTTCTTTATCGACTCTTGTGACTTCAGCTACAATGTCTGCATTATTGAAAAATCTTCTAGACGTATTTCCATCGTTAGATGTTCCCATTCCTTGCTTTACAAAATCCACTTTTAGACCTAAACGTTGAAACAGCTCACTTTGGATTCTTTTCTTCTCTTCATCTTTTTGTTGTTTGGTAGTTGCGTTCGTTCTCCAACTGGTAAATGACATATTGTACGCAATATGTAATATGCATTCCATAAATTTAATCCGTGCGTGAAGCGGGGATAAACCGACCTTGAGAGCCTCCGTATCCATAGTTTTATTTCGCACTTGGTCAAGGTTATTCATTTCTGATGGCTTTGACTTGCATATAAAACACACTGCACATGATGATGTGTCCGTAACTGTCTGCGCTATTTTGCCATCTATCATTGTGAACACAAGTTTATGGTAGACTTTGTAAGTCTTTTCCTTTAAACTAATAACAGTTTCATTTAAGTTTGCTATTTCAGACTCCATTCTAGCAATTTCATTTTTCGTAGATTCTGTAGTTTCTTTTTGAAATTGGAATTGTACCGGGCGACAACACCTTGTAGAAGAAGGAGTTGCATTTGTCCAATACACAACAGATTTATTTTCCTTTTCATACAGACGCAGTGGAACTAATGATGTCAAAAACATATATGAATCTGACACATTTTCGTCGATAAATGACTGTTTGTACTCAGCATGACCTGATGATCCGTCACATCCCCACTTGTGTAAAAACGTTGAATTTACACTAATCTGTGTAAGGTCGTCTTCAGACATTACTTCAAATAATCTTCTGGTTGTGTGATCCAGTAATGACTGCAAACTTACACAAGCGTAGCTTTCCGTTACATCAATATCCGTGGGGTAGCATTGCCTTTTTACTTCAAGTACTTTATGATAATCGGGAAAAATATCACAACCAATACTTTTTGCTGCATTTCTCAGTACTTGATATTGATGTTTCGAAAGTGATGCATCAAGTAATAATGCCAACGCTTTTTCTGGAGTAAACTTGATAGTATCCGATGATCCTTCTTGTACGAGTACCTTAGAGGCAGCTTTCTTAATCATTTCTTCAGGAACGCTTTCACACAATCTTTTAACTTTATATCGCTTTGTTCGATCGCAACATTCATCAAATGATTTTTCTGGTCGTCCTCTATGAGAGCGTTTTGATGGCCCTGGAACATTACTGTCACAATTCACCACATCAGTCTGCACCGAAGATGTCTCAACGGTAAAAATATTTTTCAGCCACTGTTCATTTTTTGCCATAAAAGCATTTTTATTTCTCGCTGCAGTTTGCCACTTTTTTGTAAATACGGGTAGAAAATTACGGCTTAACTTTTCATAAACTTGATTCCAAACACTTTCTGTAAGCTGTGGATACATAAGTTTTAAATTTTCGAGGCATTTATGTATCTCACGATTACTTGATATTATGATTTCCACTAAATCGGCATAGACAATAGTAAAGCTATCCATCACTATAATAACACTGTTATCGTAAGAGAAAATAATTGTAAGTGAAGTTAAAACTACCATTCAATGCTATTTATACTTACACGATATGATAAAATGTTAATTACCCTCATTAGAAACACTTATTAATATAATGCACTTTTTCTTAATTACAGAGCGTCATTAGTTAAGGACCTGGTATTTCCAAGATCGCAGGTTATCGCAGCCAAAACTAATGTATTCTTAATCTATAGGGTCTAATTAATCTCCGAAAGTATATTATTACGTATCGGTCGATAACGGAGATTAGTTATGATCTCATGATTGAAAACAAAAGGTTCCAAATGACCTTCTTCACTAAAAATGTAATAGTAAGTAATTATTCATTATATTATAACATTATGTTTACTATTTTATTAGTACACACAATAAACTTATGACTAAACTAAAAATGAAAGTTGATAATTATAGTATTTTGGTTCTATTCATACTTGAAATAACAATATTTTTTGCACGAAATTTGTAAATTCTCGATCACCCTACTTTGGCATCATAATTATAATTAAATACTGTATAATTATTTATCCGTATTAATTTTAGGACTTGTTTCTACTAACATTCTAGTATGTGTGTACCAAATTGTAGACATTTTAAACAAGGTTGAAACAAAGGACTTTTTTCCGCCCTTGTACCAATGTGCGTCGCTCGGGAATACTCTCATTACGTTGCTGTAGGTACATGACATTCAATTCCTGTTGTACAAATTCCAGAGCCTTTTCAATAGTTTCCGGTCTCATACACCGGATACGGGACCCTAGAGGTTCCTTAAGACCTCTAACGTAAGATTGTAAAGTGAGTTTTTTGTAAAGATCGCGTTTTCCTTCGATGGTTGTTGCTACATTTTCGTGTAAAGTGACATAAGTCATTATAGTGCTATAAAGGGTCTGGCATTTGTCATAATATTCCTGCGGTGTGCTACTTCCTTGTGTCAGCAAAGACATGTCATTGTAAAGGGCGGTCTCGTCCCTGTGGTCAGAAAAATTATTGACTAATGCGTCACGAATACCTTGCCAATTTTCTGGAATGCCGTTGGAATTAATAGTTGATGCTGCTGGTCCGGTGATTTTATTCAGGATACCGTTAATGAGACATAAGTTAGTTAACTCGTAACTCGGGTCGTTCCTAACATATTGTATTACGAGCTGATCGCATATTTTAATGAAACGTGTTAGAACATTCGGATTGCCTTCAAAATTTGGAACTGCGCGCAAAGCGTTGTAGATAGTATCAGGGTTCAATGCCATGTTGCTACTATTAATTATTAAATCTAATCCTAAGCTATCTGAATCTATAATCCTATTTAAATCTACTTCCCTGCTCCTACCTATCTGTCTGGAGGAGACAGGTTTTTTCCTAGTTTCTCTAGGGTGAAAAATTTTGATTTAATTATATAAAATATGGGTAAAGGAAGGACAAGGAAGCAACACTTAATGAAAGTTTCAAGGACTTACATATACATGGTTTTTCTCGTTGTATCGATGCCTGGATACGTCCTCAGCTGCGTCTTCTTAAGTTCGGATATTCGACGAGGTACTTGGAAATACCGACAGCGACTATCGGAGTCAGCAGATTAACGATTTTTGGAAATCTATACCGCGCCGCGCACTGCCTCGAATATCCTACCGACTGCGCCAATTACGAAGGTGACAGCCGGAGGACTTAAAAAAAACCGAAATTAATTTAGAATAAAAGTTTAATTACTCAAAATTACAATATTGGCTTATACTAAATCTTAAGTCTAGACTTGGACGATGTTAGTACCGAAGTGCCGAAATAATTATTATAAAAATACAATATTCTAAACGATTGCAAAGTGCGGATGCGGCATCAGCAGATTGGAAGTAGGTGATCGGTCGCGACACGAGGCGTCGAGTCAGCGGTCTTCGTGTTGCAATTTTATGTGGAAAACATCCGTTGTAGGTAAATGGCTATCATGTCGCTATTCAGCCGTTTTGGTGTAGGCAGGGCACGTAACACCCCTATAAATATTTTTTATATATTTATTTATTTATAATTATTATTTTATTTTTATTATATTTATTTTAATAAATATATTTTTGAAGTTATTATCTGGTATAATATTGTATCTGTTTGGATAGCTGAAGAGTTTTACATATTTTTGGAATGTTCTGTCGATAAAGTATAACAATGTTTTTTTGCAGAAATTAACCATTTTTATCCGACTTCAAAAAAGGAGGAGATTTCTCAATTCGACCGTATATGTATATACTATATATATTTTTATGTGTGTTCGCGGATAGTTTTGTCGTTTAAGAACCGATTTTGACGATAGTTTTTTTGTTGGAAAGGAGATATCCCAAAGGTGGTACCATGATTGTTTTGTATTACCATGACCATGTTATGTTTTGTATTATCGGACATAATTCCGTCATATACATATACGTATTCGCAGAATTATTTTCTGTTCGCATGCATTTTTTTTTTTAGATCTGATGATGAGTTTCGAAGTCGGTTGTTTAAAGTTTGTCTCACCTTTTACTAAGTGTTGTGTAAATTACATTATAACAGTAAATCCTTTGTTTGCTTAAGTTTGTCTGTATCTAATTAAGTTTTTTTTTGTATTATTATGTGGATAACGGTGCTGGTTGCGTTATTACCTAAATGTTCTATAATCTATCTGTACTAGTATTAAGCATTATTACGCAATTGTTTGTTGTCAATAAATAAAATGATAAAGAAACCAGGATTTGATAATGACATCCCAGAGAAATAGCGGGGAACCTTCGAAAATCGTAGTGGCGACTAGTGCATTTGTTAATTTTTTCATTAAGTATTTATAGCACTACTATTTAATGAAGGTCTGGAGTCGATTTGATGATGGAGCCGAAAGACAGTCGAGGGAACTCCTCAACGATCTACAGCAATTACCTGGTGTTTCGGCTTGATTAATTTTTATTGATGAGAACTTTACACCTAGATGGGTTGTGATTGTCATTAGGGGTCTGATGATGAAGACGAAGGATAGTCAAGGGAACTCCTCAACGTTTTACAGTAGCTACCTTGTGTTTGGTCTTAATTTATTTCTATTTATGACAACTTTGCACCCATAGGGGTGCCATTACAGGTCTGATAATGGACACCATAGACAGTCGAAGGATGGTATAGGGGGGTAACGATTTACAGCAATTAACTTTTGTTGGGCTTACTTCATACGGTCCAATATGCCAAAATGTTCAGTTCGTACAAAGATAATACCTAATTAAAATTGAAGTCTTACATAGGAATACCACTACCTACTATGCATGCTGATGCGTCAATTTAACACTGAATTTAAGTTGCGTAATTGCGTCATCTCTAGAAATGCTCTTTCGTCGTGTGGCCTGCTCAATTTTTTTTTAAATCTAAGTCGGATAACGCTATTCCTTCCAAGGTTTTAACACGACTCTGAGCTACATACACCTGTCCTTTAGCGATTTTTTTCTTGCCTAGATCTATAACAGCTTTCTCTAGTGTAGTTCCCTGTAACTTGTAAACCGTAACCGTAACCTAAAATCAAAGGTAACAGTCGGCGCTCGATCTCTCCGTAGTCTTTTGTTGCCTGAAATGTTGCAACAGTAGGAGTAATCGGTACCCAGCCATTTTCATCTTTAATTCTACTTCCAATCGTATCCTTATCGGAACCGATTACTAGAAGTTGGCTCCTGAACCAATTTGGAAATTTATTTTTTGTTTCATGTGGTATATTTCTCAGGCGGTCCCATTAAAATTTTATTGAAATCGGTCAAGTGCCTCAGGGTTCATTGCTCGGTCCTTTTTTATTTGTAGTCTTTGTGAACGACATCGATCAGTGCCTCTATTCATCCAATTTGTTATGCTTCGCCAATGACATGAAAATGTTTGCCATTATTTCAACGCTTGAAGATAGACTAGCACTTCAGGCTGACTTGTATCGGCTTGAAGAGTATTGTCGGGCTTATAAACTTGATCTGAACCCATACAAGTGTTCGGTGATCACTTACACTAGAAAACGTGCAGTCCTAGCCACTACAAGGTACTTTGGCGGGCCAGATCTTGCCAAGGTGCAATACTATTCGTGACTTGGGCGTCCATCAAGACAGTAAGTTAGTTTTGACACACATATTGATGCTATTGTCAAAAAAGCCTCTAAACTGCTTGGGTGTATAATACGTCTCTCTAAGTGTTTTACTGATGCTAAAACACTTAGAGAGTTTTATAATATTGTATTACACTTTTGTGAAAAGTCAGCTAGAGTATGCGTCGAAGATATGGAATCCACGTGTTCACAAATATATTGACCGCGTGGAAAACATCCAAAGATGGTTCATAAAATATCTATGCTTTCATCAAAAGATTGATTGTTATCTCGGACTCTGTAAAAAGTATCATCTGCTAACACTGGTAGAGCGAAGTAAAATAGCAGACTGTTTATTCTGGTTGAAAATCTTAATAACGATATTGATAACCCTGAGTTATTGTCAAAATTAATGTATCTACCAAGTAAATCACTTCGTTTTAATCCACCCATACGTGTACCTTATACATCTTCGAATTATAGGCAGAACAGTTATATAGTGCACGATAACTTTTTTTTTTTATTATACTTTTTTTAAAATTACGTGAAAACTGTGTAAAAGGTAAGAAATCGTTGCGTTTACAGTTCTATTTATATGCAAATAATACATTGGAAACTTGCAGGGCGTTATTTTCATTGTAAAATAACTGTAAGCATTACGGTTGCTTACATTTTAAACACTTTCACGTAATTCTAAAAAGTTAAAAACACAGATTTTTAAAATATAGCTCCGATTAAATGATAAAAATTGAAAACCACAAAATATGACACTAAATTGCGACGTTGCCACTCAAAAGGTATAAACGCTCTTAATATTGTAAACCAAGTATTTATATTGTTTCTTACGGCGATGTGTTTTTTGTTTTTGTGCTCACACCATAAATTATTATTAGAAGTCTATACATGAGGATTTGTAATTGGCTTGCTGGTGACTATGGTGCCCTTTTTTGTCTGTTTTTATTAGCTGTAAGTCTTCCATGTACTAAAATAAATAAATAAAACTTGCACAAAATCTATTCGGTTATAATTGTGTGATGCTGGAACATACATTCAGACTTTTGGCATTAGAATCGTTCCCAGACCTCGTAGCAATTACTTTTTTTTCCTAAAATATTAAATGTACCTACAGTCATGACTTCACTACGATTTTATTATATGCATAGATAATGTTAATTGTTTTTGCATTCGATAGACGAATACACGCTGTCGCGTGCGATGACGCTGATGGTGCGCCGCTCGGAGTCCGACTCCGACTCGAGCGGGTCGCCGTGCGCTGAGTGCAACTCCAGCGTGTCGTACAGGATGCCCGTCACGCCAGGGAAAGGTATAAAAATGTCCTTCTTTGTGGTAATGTTAATGTCTAATGTTATTATTAGCATAATTATATTCTGACCTGACCCACTCTGGCGCAAAAGACACCTTTCATATCCTCCACTCTCGATCTCATGCAAAATAAACATAATAATAAATAGCTGTTCTCCCTGACCCAAAACTAAAGAACTGTCTTATGTAATGTTGACGTTCAAAAAGTGTTGATTCTCAGTCATTTATTCAAACTAGTTGAATAAATGACTTTTGATTTTGATAAATGGTGATTTTGACTACGAGGCAGATTTTCTTTTTTACCAGCAGGCACTATTTTCCTTCTGAAAGTTGTTTACTTAAGTTATTAATATTTTTGCAGTGATTGAACAATAGTTGTGCTTTCAGACGAGGTATTCCGCGCGGTGACGGACTCAAGCGCGGAGTCGGCGGCGGATGCGCGCTCCGTGTCACAACGACCGCACGACAAGTCACGACGGCGACCGCGGAGACATCACACGCCCACATCGTCTAGGTAAACTCAACATTAGGTAAACCAATTTCTGAGTAGGTATAGGATTTTTTTAAATCTATCTCCTAGACTCTGTGTGACTACGAAAATAATGTTGTAATGTATTTACTGTCCCATGCATGTTTTTTTTTAACGGCTGTAATAAATTATCGTGCAGTAACGAAATCGTTCTGATCAGTCATGCAATGACAATGAATGCTCTGACCAGAATAGTTTTCTGAGGACCACCAAGTATAGCCATCTATCGTATGGTAAATACATTTTCTAAGACGAACATCCTTTGCCCTCGCACACCTATACTTTTTGCTGTCACTAGATGGCGTTGTATTTTGATTCATGCAATTGGTTGTTAGATGACGCTATTTAATTTTCCAGATACCAGCAGCGGCAGGAGCAAGAGAGAAGAGATTTTACAATACACGTATAAATATGACGACAATAAAGACTGCTACAAGCGAAATACTATTAAATTGTTACCTAGCAAATTTACCATTTTAGCTTTAAGAGATTTTAACACGAAAATAAAAATGTAAATATTTTAGGATGTTTTATACTATGTTGGATTTGAAAAAAATTCGGCGGCCTATTTGGTATAACTAAAATGATCATTTTTAATTATATTTGAAACGATGCGTTTCGTCTAAACTCCCACTTTTGTAGTAAATCCATAGTCGGTTAAACTCGTACACTTTAACAATAGTTATTGAATATTAAACAAAACCCTGAATCATATCTGACGGATTGTAAAAAGTAGAACATAGATTTATAATAAGACGTCAATAATAATAAGTACAAGAACATTTTATTGTTAGTGTTACATGATGCGAAAATGCTATTTTCCCGTTGACTACCGGGCTCGATATATAGCGCTGTTTTATATAATCTGATGGTTTCATGTGTTCATCATGTTTTGTATTATTTTTATGATTCTCAAGAATACGACTAAGTTTACATTTGTATAAAACCGTGTCCTTACCGAAAGCTCGTTTAGTCACTTTCGTTAAGAACCCGGGGCTATTGTTATGTAATATTCACCAATAAATTAAAACAATGTGCCAAAATAAATTGATATTAGTTATGAAAAAAAATAAGATGCTATGTCAATTATTATTTTTGCTCTGTCAACGAAAACTAATTTAATTATTAGCCTTAATTATACAATAAACATATTAAATACCCTCCCAAAACACGTTCTGAAATTTTTATTAAGCACAATTTTGACCCACTGTACTAAATTGAAATGAGCCATATACTCAGAGATTTATAGTAATTAATGTAACTTGTTTTGTACTCTTGTAATAATTTATCTGTAGGCTAACAATAGTTATAGCAATAAACTAATCTACTCAAATCTTATGTTAACTGTCACTGCCTACGTGTTTGCTAATGTAAATATTTTAAAGGGAACGAAAAGTAAAATCGATTGATTCGTGTTTCGTGTTTTATTTAAACACAAAATCAACAAAAAAATATTAGAAATAGGCTGAAACCATTTTTTTATTTTTTATTTATAAATTATATATTTATATATTTGTTCTCATCTACCCTTACTATACTACTACTATACTGCCAAAATAAATACTTGCACGCGAAGCCAAAAAGATATCACCTGCCAAGAAATACATATATGTCGCTATAATAAACGATCCTTAGAGAGGGTACTATCTCAATGGTAACACCACATAAGTAAGTACTCGCACTGTTGTCAGATAGATTAGTGAAATCTATGGATTGGCGAATACGAGTACGGTACGATGTTATTAAGAAAGCGTAGTGTCTTTCGTCGGCCATAATTTTGTACAAAATACTCCTAATTTATTATTCTGCTGAATATCCTTATCTTCCTCCATAAGAATAGATGAAACAATACATTCTTACAAAAGATATACCCAGCAAAAATATGTTTACAAAGATTTACTAAGACCACAACACAGTTAGCTCGTCACATGACACTGTCCCCTCTATCTATAGTTTTCTTGGCATTGCTATGTTAGCTGGCACTTGGCATTAAAGTGTGGCTCCTAGGACCACCATGTTTCAATTCCCTGCCTGGCACACCGCCATTGCATTACTATCTACACTATCGTTGGCGATCATTCTGTAAGGAATTGGGAACTTATTGTAATATGTTGTGGGTTTAAAATTATGTGTTGAGTTTGTCGTCTTTTAAATTTAACTAATATAGCTTTATTTTTTAAAGCTGATGTAGGATTTTGTAATATTTTCGACGGATTCATTTCATATTAGCCAGATAGTATCTAATGCGACCATTGGCTTACTACCGACCGCTACAACTGCAGGATAATAAGACAATAGTATATTACGTGCGGCCAATGGATTGAAAGTTATAGAATGGTGCTTTAAGCAGTCAGGAGATCGTTGCAAATGACTTTTCTGACTTGGGTCTGCCGAAGTAAGGAAACCTCTTGAAGAATTTATCACCATGCGTAACTCTAAATGACTTGAACTCTTAAAGTTGTGAGATGCCTGAAAATTTATGAAAGTAATTAGATCCAGTTGTTCAACTTTGGGCGGACCCAATTTAGATTGAATAATTGCTATTGATTTCCTAAGAAGAAGCATACAGAAAGAGGCTGCCTCGTAACCTTATGGTGACCCGTAAGTAGCATAGAAGCATATTATTATCTTTGGATCATAGACTTGGAACAATTTTTGGTACTTAAATCCGCCAAAAATATAATCTAGCCGTCTTAGCGTGTCCATAAATAAACATAAATTGGATCTGTGCCCGACGCATATAATTGGCGACGAACACGCCTTTTCTCACGTCCCAATTCAAAAATGTTAGTGGGTTCTATCAATCACCAGTTTGCTTATATCCGCAAGTTACGAGCCTGCGAATATTTTTTGTCTGCCTAAATTAAAGAGTATAAAGTAGCTCATTTAATTCCGCTGAGTAGCTGATAGTAATCGATTAGCTACGAGGTCTACACCGCGCTACGTCGTAGCACTCGTACTACGGCGAGGCTCGGGGGTTAAGAAGCTACGAGGTTCTAATAATAGCGAGCAAAACTACGGAGTGTTAATAACAAGATAATCTTGAACTAAGGAGACAGTAAACATTGTTCATTTTGTTTTGTACCGTAAATTGAATCTGATATCCTGCAACTAATATTGAATTACAAGGGGATATTGTTCAAGTTTCTTGTGTTATTAGGCTAAATAAACTTTTGAGGGAAACAATACCTAAGTGATGCTAGGAGTTTGCTTTGTGTTTGGACTTCTATAGATTTTATTGATTTATAAATAAAAAAATTAAGAAATGTATTTTTTTAACGATATACATAATTATATGATAATTACTTTCGGCTTTAACATTCTGATCCAGCAGATAATGCTCAGTAACATAATAATGCATTATCCGACGACCTATACCCCCCCCCTCCCCTTCTACTTGTACACGTGTGTATGCACTAATTAGTCGACCGCAGAACAGCGGCCGCGTGATAAATTGCTCCTGCCATATGCCAACCGCAGGCTGTTTCAATGGTACCTACAGATACCACAGACAGATAGGTAGCAGTAGTTCTACTTTTTACAATGGAAAAATATGGATTTCGAAGTTTCAAGGCCATTTATCAGCTCAGTTTTTTTTACCAACTTCAAAAAGGAGGAAGTAACAGAAAAAATCGAGAAAAACGAATCGAATCGTGAAATCGAGGGCACAAACTTTCGAAACTGTTTAAAACCATTAATTATTTTTTGTTTTTGTAGGATATAATAACTTTATCAAAGTGTTTTGCCTTTTGTCTACCCACTATATTACTGAATTTAAGCGATGATACGGTCAACGATAAAAAATAAGTTTTTAGAAAAAAAAAATGTAAATGAGTAAAATGAAGAAATAAGAGGAACGTGGGTATCAAGAAATAACGTTTAGTAAATTATAAGAATCAGGCAGTTAAAAGTTGATTGATATTATCTCTTACCATACTATAACTTGACTGGTAATCACTTCGAGCGTCACAATCTTAAGTAAATACTATTCCCCAAGTGAAGTCCAACTGAACATCCCATTTGATCATTTGATGTCGTCATCTCCCATCCCCGATGGAACAATTCGCACGTATAAAGAGTGCAGCATCCGACATGAATGCTAAGATGCTGAGCGTCTCTGCAATTTCGCTGAGCGTATAGAGTGACGAGCGAACCACAGGGGCTAGAGTGGTCATCTCAATTTGCGAGGATTAGTACGAGATTGTGCACGTGACTGATTTCTTTTCGAGTCGCATATTTTTTGATGGCGCAAAGGGCCAAGTTGGTATCTGTTCAGCTGGATATTCAATACTTTTTAGGGTTCCGTACCCAAAGGGTGCCAATGGAACCCTATTACTCGAAGCCTCCGCTGTCCTTCCGTTGTTTGTTTGTGAGCGGGCTGTATCTCATGAAAATAGGTAATAGGTAGACAGTTGAAATTTTCAAAAATGGAAAGTGTGTATTTCTATTGCCACTATAATGACATATAATAAAAAATAAAAAAAGTTAATAATAAAAGGGGGTGAAGAAAGAAGAAATGTGTATTTTTTGGCATTTTTTATCTTGTGGTACAAAACTCTTAGTGTGCGAGTCCGACTCGCACTGGGCTGGTTTTTGAAGATTAGACAGGAAAGAGAAAACTTGTGTTGCGGCGGCTAAAGCCTTGGGGTGAGAATCGAAATTCTCGTTAGTGGACTGTATAAGGTGCGGTTCTATGATGCAAGTAGGTGTTAGTGATGTGGGAATATGGTGATGGTACCTGCCTGGTGAGCTATGGCGGCGACCCGTGGAGGAGGTTCCTTGGCCGCGTGGCGAACGACGGCACTTCCAGAAGTCACGTACGCTCGCAGATCTGCACTTTCCACAACACAAAGACACGCACTTGCACAGTTTAATGACAATCTTCGTTCTTCGCGGTAAATTATGAGTTCTCTTCGACTTAGGGATTAGTTTAATCCACCAGCGCCGTTAGCGGTTGAGACACTTGCGAGAAAACTAATGGTTTCTTCATGGCGGCTGCGGTCGCGCATAGCGAATCTTTCTTCTCGCTCTCGCTCAGGCATTATAAGGGATGCGGAAGGGAGAAGGAAAGCGGGAGGAATATTATATCGCACAGATAGGTACTAATAATTATTTTGAGTTGCCAGTAATTAGGCATGAAATATAAACTAAATAAATTATGGCGTTAACAATCCTCGCGGCCTTAAAGGGTCACCTTTAAAGAGTATAATACAATAATATATACAGTGAAATAACACTAAAATATAACTAAAGAGGGAATGGACTAAATAGGATATTATTGAGTAGGAATAGGGCATAAGCGGACCACAGGTCGCACCAGAATCCCATGAGAAGTGCGTACAGAAACGACTCGCGTACTACCGTCTTTAGACGTATGCAATTTATCAATAACACCTAGAGGCCAGGATAAAGGAGGTGCATTATCATTAACAATCACTACTACAGTGCCTTCCTTAATCATGTCTCCATCAGGTTTATTCCATTTCAAGCGCGATTGTAAACTATGAAGATACTCGCTTCGCCATCTTTTCCAGTACGACTGGACTAATTTATCCATAAGAGATTGTCTTTGAAGCAGGTTATCAGACAATGAACCTACATCCGCGGCAGGCAATGAGTTAAGCGGGACAGTATGTAAAAAATGCGAAGGGGTAAGAGCTTTAGGCTCTACCGGATCAGCGCTAAGAACAGTAAGAGGTCTGGAGTTCAACAGGCACTCTATTTGAGAAAGTATTGTAACTAATTCTTCATAAGAGAGGAGTTGTTGACCTATTGTCTTGAAAAGGTGAGTCTTTACGGCCTTCACCATGGACTCCCAACATCCACCAAAGTGCGGTGACGCTGGCGGGATAAATTGCCAATCAATGCGATGCTCAGCGAGCTCCTCTTCAAAGCGCGGGCGGTATTCTTTATTTATGAAAGTATACAAGTCGCGTAAAAACGAATTAGCTCCTCGAAAATTGGTCGCGTTATCCGAATACAAACATTGTACGGGTCCGCGGCGGGATAGAAACCGTTTCAACGCGGCTATGAACGAAACAGTTGTAAGATCTGTAGCTAATTCGATGTGAATAGCGCGAGTGGTCATGCAGGTGAAAATACACAAGTAACTCTTGCGACTCTTCGCACCTCGAGTGCGTACGGGCACGTACTGTATAGGGCCAGCGTAATCACATCCTGTATGAGAAAAAGCTTTGGTAGCAACATTTACTCTAGATTTAGGGAGATCGCCCATCACCGGCGGACCATGAGGTCGCGGTCTCCACCTGTGGCATGCGTTGCACTTGTGAATTCTATGACGAATAATTCGTCTAGCGGACAAGATCCAATACCTATGGCGCAATAACGACATAGTGAGTTCTGGACCTGCATGTAGATATTTTTTATGATAATAAATAGTCTACGAGAACTTCCACTATGCGATCACGTCGGGGCAACACTACAGGGTGTTTAGCACTATATGCCTCAGCCGAATGAGTTAATCGACCCCCAACGCGGATTAAATCATCACCATCTACAAAAGGCTTGAGTTTAATAAGAGCGGGTGAACAAATTTTATTATTTTTTAAGTCGGAATAATCCTTTATGAAGTGTTTTCTTTGAACATGACGCAACAAAATGGTTTCAGCGAACTCGAGGTCGCTAGCGGTAACGGCATCAGTTCGACGCGGGAGCTTTTTCATGAAGCGGTATATGAAAACAATAATACGTCGCAACTTAGTCCAAGACGACGTACGTTCTGCGAGTATGAGTAGAAGCGAATTGTCTGAACTTGAGTCCGCGACTATGGGGTGCGCGTGGACCTTTTCTTCTGGAATGGGTTCCGAATCCATGTCATTAACCTTATGTATGGGCCATTCGGAAGGGTCAAGCTTAGCCCAAGCGGGTCCGTGCAACCATAATGGGTGCTCAATGAATTTGTCCGGTGTTAAACCCCGTGACAAACAGTCCGCCGGGTTTTCCGTACCAGCCACGTAATAGAAATGCTCCGCGGGGACGTTGTCTACGATGCGAACGACACGATTGGCCACAAACGTATGCCAACGATGCGGAGGCGAATTTATCCAGCAAAGAGTCACCTTTGAATCGGTGAATGCGTAAATAGCGGTAACATTATAACGCGGATTATAAGTGTCGTGAACACGACGAAGAAGCTTAGCAAGGAGCTCGGCACCGCAGAGCTCCAGTCGAGCGATAGTCAGTGGTTTAACCGGCGATACCTTCGACTTGGCACAAACCAGCTGAACGACCACGTCATCGTTGCGAGTAATATGCGCATAGATGACAGCGCCGTAGGCGCTTTCGCTGGCGTCGGAAAACCCAATTAGGCGAAGAATACAGTTTTCAACAATACCTAAATGGCGCGGAATTTTAAAATCATTTAAAAGCGGCAGAGCAGAGCGAAAAGTTTGCCAAATATTTATGATGTGACGCGGGGGCGTGTCATCCCAATCGAGCTTTAGTAACCACAATTTTTTAATAAGGAGTTTAGCATAGAGAACTACAGGCGCGACAAGACCCGTAATGTCCCACAGTCTAGCTACAGCCGACAGTATACCACGTTTAGTACACGTATCTGGCGGTGCGGAAATAAGAAATTCAAAACAATCATTTGACTTACACCAGCGCAAGCCGAGGACCTTTTGCTCGACCGACTTGTCGAATTCTAGTCGTTCAGTCAACCTATGCGACGCCGGAATACTGTTTAGTACAACTTGAGAGTTACTGGTCCACTTGACCAACTCGAACTGACCTCCTTTAAAGAGTTCAATCAGTTCGTGCGAAACCTGGACTGCTTGCGATTCAGTGCTTACGCTGCAGACAACGTCATCCATATACAGCGAGTCCATGAGGATAGCACTGGCGCGCGGGAAACGATGACCATCGTCTTGAACCAACTGTCGAACTGTGCGGATCGCATGGTAGGGACTTGACTTGAGACCAAAACAGACGCGGTTAAACTGATATAGAACCAGAGGATCGTTTACACTGAAACGATATAAGATACGTTGAAAGCGACGATCGCCTTGTCTTACTTTAATCTGTAAGAACATTTGTCGGCAATCAGCGGAGAGTGCGATCGCGAACAAGCGAAAATTCAAAATTATAGTAAATAAATCACCCTGTAAATTTGGGCCACTATGCAAAATATCGTTAAGAGATACTCCAGTACTCGTTTTTGCACTAGCATCTAGCACAGAGCGTAATTTTGTTGTTGTCTTATCTAAACGTACAACTGCGTGATGCGGAATAACATAGTCAGGACAACTACTGTCTGAACTATCGGGAGGAGCCGGCGATAAATATCCTTTGTCAATATATTCGCGGATAACGTCATCATACAAAGTACGTAACTCGGGTGCGGATTCTAATTTCTTTTCTAGACAGAAAAAACGTTTTTTCGCGATATCGAGTGAGTTCCCCAATTGGAACACATCGCTGCGAAACGGTAAGGCTACAGAGTATCTACCTGTGTCCTCATCGCGTTCCGTCGTCGAATTATAAAAGTACTCGCACTCTAGTTCGTCGAGCGATTTGCTCGTCGAAAAAGTGACGGGCGCTTCATCGACCTGCCAAAATTTTTTCAACTCCGATTCTAACGAGTCTTTGTCTGATGGGTGCGAAACATATGAGCAACAAGACAGTAAAGTCTTATTACGACGTACAGGCAACGCAGGCACAGTGCCCATGATGACGTAACCGAGTACCGTCTGCATGGCGGGCGGTGCGGAGGAGTTGCTGCTAACTACGCGAGGCAGCAGAAGATGCGGGAAAAGTGAAGCCCCGATCAGCACATCGATGCGACCGGGTGTGCCGAACGATTCGTCAGCGAGCGGTAAACCATGTAAGTAAGGCAGAGCGGAAATATCTACGGCGGCGGTAGGTAGATTGTCGGTGATGGCATCGACAACTAGCGAATTAACGTTAAAAGTAACATTCGGATTAAAGCGGGAAGAGAAAGTGAATTGTACGGAACCCTTAACGGATTTTTCCGTACCACCGATACCCTTAACGGAAGGCGTATCACATGAACGTCTAGTTAAACCTAATCGTTTGCAGCATTCTGCCGTAATAAAATTAATTTGTGAGCCGCTATCTAATAGACAACGAATGATATGTTCCTTATCAAATGAATCTCGAACTATTACCGTAGCGGTTGACAACAAAATAGTAGTGTTTGTGTTACCTTGCGGCCTTGATACGCGGGAGTTCGAGTCGCAGAACATCGACGCAGCAATGGACGCGTTACATTGCGGGGCGCTCGGGACGGCGGCGGCGTGAGCATGTTGCTCGTTAGGAGACGGTGCGTCCGACAAAAACAGCTGCTCGGCAGCAGCCGTGCTATCACTAACGCGAGCCGTGGCGTTTGAACCCGCTTGTGTACGTGCGGTATTATCAACACCGTTCGATAATAAAGTCGCGTGCGATTCGCGATTAAAGTGTAAAAGCGAGTGATGTTTATTTTTACAAGCTTTACATCTAGATTCAGACTGACAGGCCTTGGCCTTGTGCTTAATGCTTAAACAGTTAGTGCATGCTTCGATCTGCTTCACTGATTTGTAGCGATTACTTGGTGTCATTTTAGAAAAAGCAGGACATTTATATAAATGTTCATGGACAATGCTATCACACAAACATTTTGCGGGTTTATCAATTGCAGTGTAAGATTGCGGTTGCGGAGTCTTTGATGTTTTTTTATTCATACGACTGTCATAAGACTGAGTGGAACTCGAGCTGTTTAAAGCTTTAGTATTTTGTAAAATGCGAGATTGGTTTTTAATAAACTGTACTAAATTGTCGAATTTAGGAATTTCGTCTTCTGAATTCATTTCGAAAAGACGAGCGGTTTCAGAATCGACCTTCTTTATAGCGACATGGAAAAAAATCAAATCAGTTAAATCATTTATTTTAAGGTTTTTTAGTGCGTTTACGGCGGAAACAAAATTATCGGAAAAGGATTCGAAATTTTGAATAGATGCGGTATTAAAAGATTTATGTTCGAACATCCGATTAAGGTAACCAGAAGCCAACATACGTTTGTCTTCGTATTTGTTTATGAGCGAATTAAATATTAATTGGTAATTATCGCCATTAGGGCAAACTCCTGAGAATGCGGTTTGAGCCTTAGCTGTCAATTTCCCCATCAAATAATATAATTTCTCGGAATCAGTCAATGTATTATTTTCGTGTACAATGCTTTTAAAGTTAGCGTAGAACAGGGGCCAGTTACGAATGTCGCCATCGAATGACATAATTTCAATGGGAGGCAAGCGAACTGTTTGCTTATTGACACCAAAACCACTAGAATTGGGAGCCGATGTGGCCGCTGATTTTGAGTAATTCGAATGATAATATTTAATTCGACAATATAATTCCTCAAAACTAATCCACGACTGTTCATCAATCGTATTTTTAGGGTTTTGTTTTAGAAGAAGCGAATTATATTTATTAAATGCCTCGAGGAACTCGGTGCGCATCGCATCGACATTGACACACGCACACATGAACTTCTCTAGCGGTTCCGTACCGGACTTCATCTTTTCCATTAAATCGTAAATGATTTGCATGCGGGCAAAAATCATATTTCGAGCTGAAAGTGCTATTTGAATGGCGGATTCTATTGGATCTTCCGAATCAATTGTTACTTTCTTAGACATTTTCGATGTTTTTGTAGGTACCTATACAAAATACTAAAATAAATCGCAAACTGCAATAATTTGCGCGCGGTGTGAGATTGGTAGGTACACTTACAAATATCGTACCAACGAACGTACCGAACGATGGCGAAGCGAGCGGGCGGTAGGTAAGTTAAATTTTCCTATCTACCTACCTAAATGAACTATTATGTTGAGCGGGATGCTAAATACCTGCGAATGTACGCAATGACGACGTAGGTATATTGCAATTATGAAAGCGGATTATTCAGATTTTAAGGAACGAAGATTGAAAGAAATGTAGTTGCGGGATGATGACATACGGATTGAATAATTATATCCGTTATCGAAAAAATAGGTATCTGTGATCGATGGACCAAAAATGTTGCGGCGGCTAAAGCCTTGGGGTGAGAATCGAAATTCTCGTTAGTGGACTGTATAAGGTGCGGTTCTATGATGCAAGTAGGTGTTAGTGATGTGGGAATATGGTGATGGTACCTGCCTGGTGAGCTATGGCGGCGACCCGTGGAGGAGGTTCCTTGGCCGCGTGGCGAACGACGGCACTTCCAGAAGTCACGTACGCTCGCAGATCTGCACTTTCCACAACACAAAGACACGCACTTGCACAGTTTAATGACAATCTTCGTTCTTCGCGGTAAATTATGAGTTCTCTTCGACTTAGGGATTAGTTTAATCCACCAGCGCCGTTAGCGGTTGAGACACTTGCGAGAAAACTAATGGTTTCTTCATGGCGGCTGCGGTCGCGCATAGCGAATCTTTCTTCTCGCTCTCGCTCAGGCATTATAAGGGATGCGGAAGGGAGAAGGAAAGCGGGAGGAATATTATATCGCACAGATAGGTACTAATAATTATTTTGAGTTGCCAGTAATTAGGCATGAAATATAAACTAAATAAATTATGGCGTTAACAACTTGTTTTCCAAAGTAAATATAGCCTCTCCAATTAAGCGTGAATGAAATAGATATCTTGTGTCTTCAAAGTTGCGTTTTTTATTAATATCAAATGTGCTAATGATCATCATACCAGAGTATCATCATCAGCCTCTACGGCTAATATGGCCGGCCCATTGCCACTTCAGCTTGCTTATTCTGTGAGCTTGGTTCTCTACTGGATCACATCATTCCGGACTCTATCTCTCAGAAAGACTCCAAGCATAGGTCGTTCCATACCTCTTTGAGCGATCTTGAATTTATGGGCCAGCTGTACCGTGCATGTTTCAGCTCCGTAGGTCATATCAGGCAGGACGCACCGATTGAAGACTTTAGTCTTTAGGCTCTGCGGAAGAAGCAACGAACGAAGCATCCCAAACGCTGCTCAGCCCAGCTGAATTCTTCTATTAGCCTCCTTCTCAAAGTTGTTTTTACTAAGCTGCAGAGTTCGCCTGAGGTAAACGTATTCTCGAACAACCTTGGGAGCACCGCCATTGACAGCAATCGGTCCCAGAGTAAAGTGTTCACGGCCCTCCCGCAAGTTATGCAGCGATTCAGCCAATATGACGACGTCATCTGCAAATTTCAAGTGTGAGATGTACTTGCCGTTGATTTTAATGACGCGTCCTTTCCAGTTCAGCGTCTTAAACACATCCTCTCAAACTCAAACTCAAAGCATTTATTTCAAATAAACCAATTACAGGCACTTTTGAATTGTCAAGGGGTCGGTCAGTCAGAAAGATGAAGCTAGTTGCCCATTCCAAAGCGTAGTAGGTACCTATGGAGAAGAACGGGCAAGAAACTCCATGGACACTCTTTTAAATCAAAATATTGTTACAATAGAGTGGTTACATCATTCATGTTGTAATTATACATGTGAGAACGATGTAGAAAGACGTGCACGTTAAAAGCGTCCGTAATAAAAAGATAAAAACAATTATGGAATTAAAATAAGCCGTGGCAGCTAAGAAATGACCAGTGCCCACTGACGGCGCCCGTTCACGAACATGACGTATGGATCAGCACCATTCAGCTCAACCATTTTGAAGGGAACTCAATGATCCAATACACACGCCACCACCAGCGACACATTTGAGTGAGCATGACATACTCTCAGCCGCCAGGGCACATTCAAGTCAATGAAAGACGAACCCAGTAAGCTTTATAGTGGGTACATAGTGCTCACACATGTGCTATGCAATTATACAGTACTAAGAGATTGAATTTATACAATGCAAAGATAGGTTGTACAATCTTCATCAGCTCCAACACTATTTTCGAATGCTAATTAATTAGTTTACGCGCCCTTGTGGAGCAGGACCAGCCCTGAGCCAAGCATTTTTGTCAGCGATATAATCCCCCAACTTATAATGTGCCTGGCTGTATAGTATGCGTTTTATACAAGATTTAAATTTTGTTTCATTCAGTTGGAGTATGTGGGGAGGTATTTTATTGTAACATTTTAAACAGTACCCCATGAAGGATGAGTCTACTTTAGCCAGTCTGAAACCTGGTTGAACTAATTGGTCCCTATTTCTAGTCCTATAATTGTGTCTTTCACCTCTTTTACTGAAAAGATTTAAATTTTTCCTTACGTACATGATGTTTTCATAAATATATTGACAAGGTACCGTCATGATGTTAATGTCTTTAAACAGTTCCCTTAGAGAATCGCGCCTGCGGAGGCTGTATATTGCTCTGATAGCTCTTTTCTGCAGAATAAAAATAGACTCAATATCGGCAGCCCGTCCCCATAATAAAATACCGTAAGACATGATACTATGAAAATAGCTGAAATAGACTAGCCTCGCGGTATCTACATTAGTAAATTGACGGATTTTTCTTACAGCATATGCTGCTGAACTTAGCCGTCCTGCAAGAGATGTTAAATGAGGACCCCATTGCAGCCTTGAGTCTAGCGTTATTAACAGTTTCATCGACAAATTCTAGTTTCTCGTTATTCAATACTATGTCACAATCACTACTTTTAACATTCGGTAAAGCAAATCTTATGCATTTCGTTTTTTTCCCATTAATACTAAATTATAAGCAGTGAACCAATTATGTACCTGCGGTAGGGCATTATTTACGTCGTCAAGATTTGATGCACGTCTATTTATCTTAAAGATTAAAGAAGTATCGTCAGCCAATAATACCATTTGTGGTTGGTTTTTAAATAAATGGGGTAGATCATTAATATATACTAAAAAGAGGAAGGGACCTAATATCGATCCTTGTGGAACACCCATTTGTACTTTTAAATGAAGTGAATTGATACCATTTATTTGTACTTTTTGTTGTCTATCATTTAAATAAGATTGTACTAAACTAAGCGCGAGTTACCTAGTCCGTAATGCTCAAGTTTTAAGAGCAAGGTTTCGTGATCAACGCAGTCAAATGCCTTGGAGAGGTCACAAAAGATCCCTATGGCATCTTGGGCCTCCTCCCGCGCTGTAAATATGTGTTTTAATAAAGTGACACCGGCGTCAGTCGTACAACGTCCTTTGGTGAAACCATATTGCTGATCGTGTAAGATTTTGTTGGTGTTAAAATGATTAAGCATTTGATTGAGCATTACCTTTTCGAACACCTTGCTGAATACTGGCAACACAGATACTGGTCTATAATTGTTGGTGTCTTTGCTGTCCCCAGATTTAAAAAGTGGTATAACCTTACTGTATTTCATTAAATCCGGGAAGACTCCTTGATCTACACACAAATTAAATATTAAAGCTAAGTATGGTGCTATAGTCTCGATTATTGCTGTACAAACTTTGATAGACATTCCCCATAGATCTTCGGTCAATTTAATTTTTATTTGCCGAAAAGCTTTTATAACTGTCATAGGGTTTATATGTTTAAATTGAAATTCAACCGGGCAGCCTAATGTTATAGAGAATAATTTCAGAGAAATACGTCCCCTTGTCTCACCCCTCAGCGCAGGGGGTGGACATTTCATTTACTAGCCCTATCATAGCGCGCCGTGTCTAGGTCTGCGTGTGATAGAAGAGGTGGAGACATTCACCGACATATCCATTTTAACGTCTCTATCCAGGCTGCCAGTAGTCCGGCCCGACTGACTTCTGCAGTCCGGCCCATGTTGGGCAGTGAAAAAGCTGGATCGAGAGGTACTACTAGAAGCCTTAATCGTCTAGGCTTGGCACCGGACACGTCTGACAATATAAACGAGGAGGTGTAATGGCTCCAGGGTACGCTTACCATTATTCGCGATGCGCCGATGACACGATTGCAGCGCGTACATACCAAACACCTGGTGTACTGGTGGTTGCCAGAAATTGCGCAGTTGCGCGAAGCGTGCCTAGTGGCAAGGCGCCGGTGTGCCAGGCACTGCAGGAGGCGTATTCGCATCCCAAACACAGAAGCCATAGAGGCAGATCTGTATGAAGAGTACAGAGCTGCAAAGGAAGCCATGAAGACGGCGATTGGGAGGGCTAAAACTCAGGCCCTCCGAGGAAATGCTGGCGACTCTGAATTAAGATCCTTGGGGCCAACCTTATCTTATGGTAAGCTTCGTCCGTGGGCTCCATGACTTACCCAGAGTCTCCAACCACAGTAGTACAGTCACAACTCCTCGATAAGGTGGTCTGTGCTTTTTTATCCTTCAAGGGCAAAGAACATTCCTCCACCAAGGACAACGCTGTCGAAGTTGGTGCCGATGATTATGACGACAGACCTGAAGTGACCCGAATGGAGTTAAGAGCCGGGGTGTTGCGGCTACAATCTAAAAACACCGCCCCAAGGCCGGATGGTGTACCAAGCCCTGCACTGGCATTGTCTATGCGGGCTCTCTGGCCTCGATTCGCAGGCCTTTTTAGCGCGGACAGTTTCCATGGCGATGGAAAGCTGGCAAGTTTGTCCTGCTGTGTAAAAAGGGGCGCCCTTCAGAGTCTCCGATGGGTTTAAGGCCCATTGTGCTCTTGGACGAGGCGAACAAGCTTTATAGATAATAATCGCTGACCGCCTCGTCCAGCACTTGACCGGCGTGGGGCCAGACATGACGGAAAGCCAGTTTGGTTTTCGCCGTAGATGCCATCATGCCTGTAAAGGCTCTAGTGGAGGAAGCAGTTCCTCAGGGTGAGGTCGTTTTGGTGGTGTCTCTGGATATCGCCAACGCCTTTAACACCTTGCCCTGGAGTTGCATAAGAGAGGCAGTCGTATACCATTGTGTGCCTCCGCCGCATTATCGAGGACTATTTAGCGGAGACAGCCGTAATCTACTTGAGTCGAGAATGATGGAGCCGGCGAGAGACATCGTGCGGTGTCCCAAACGCACCGGCAATCGGCCATACTGGCCACGGCAGGGGATGTGCAGGTCGTTGGAAAGATCCGGCGTTTGAGTCTCGAGGTGGCTTTGCACAAGTCTGAGGCAAAAGTCCGACATAACCCTCCATTTTTCCCAGGCAGAGGGTATACATGAGGTTTTCTACAAGGAACAAAAAAAAGGTGTAGGTTCGGTTCGCTGGTCCTGAGTTTGGAGGTAGCAGGACACCTGCGCGATAATATATTTCCGCGAATGGACATTTGCGCGAGAGACACTTGCGTGAAACACACTTTCGCGAATCCACTTGCACGAAACACACTTGCGCGAATCCACTTGCGCGGCAGTACAGTTGGGCAAAAAAAAATCGGAAATGAGATTTCTTCATTACATCATGCCTGTATTTTTTCAAAGGATTGGCAGGGGTGTATGCCCTCAATTCGCTAGTTATGTTCAAGTTACAGACAGACTGGAAGTAAACACTCCAATTAGGCGTATAATCGCCTCGATTTCATCTTGGCTGACTTCTGGCAAGTCTACTGTGAAATAGTGGATTGTGGTGGCTCTGGAATCCTCATTTTTGGGATCAGATCGAAATGACATGGATAAAGAGCCTCGAAAAATCTGTGATCACTACCGGTATTGAACCTGTTCATCACCAAGACAGCCCTGAATATCCTACTTTTATCAGTTATCATGAAGTCTGTCTCATTTTTCGTCATAGTGTCGGGACTTCACCACATCCACTGTCCTTGGGGCGGCTTCTTATAGAAGAAGTTAATCAAGAAAAAACCCTCTTTCTCAAGGAAATTGTCAAGCATTTGTCCCTTATGATTTCTGCCACTACGACTACCGATTCGTTGAAATATTGTACTGCCACTTTAGCGTTAAAATCCACCATGAGAACGTTGTATTGGGAGTTAATGGTGAATTGCAAGGCCTTGGAAATGTCCTCGAACATTTCATCCACTTCGTCATTCGAGTGTGGCGATATCGGTGCGTAAACTTGAATAACCTTGAGGATATACCTCTCGGTTAGTTTAACTACGAGGTACTTCGCCCTGTTCGAGACACTGGAGACTTCCACACCGTTGTCAAAATGGTTTTTTTTATCAGAAACCCGCCACCGCCTGGAAGTGCTGGTTTCCCTCTCGAAAATAGAAAAGGTGGCCCAAGTAAAGGTTTATTATGTTCTCCTTCGGACTTTACTCAAAACCCCCTTGTGAGTGCAATGTGCCACCTTACATTTCTGAGCTTTTTTTTATTAAAGATGGGTTTGCTCTTGACTCTAGTCTAGGTCAGTGGTGACAGAGACTGAGTCAACGATGGAGTGAGCTTAACCAGAAGAAGCCTGTTCACTCTCACTTTGAATAGATTAGGTTTGTATGCGTTCGGAAACACAGACGCAGGTAGAGAGTTTCACTCTTTTGCTGCACTAGGTGTTCGTCGAGCCATAAGGTGCGTCTGTTATACATCGCCAAGGTCTGTCGAGTTTGGCAGCCATTCTTAACCCGGGTATTCTTCGCACCCCCTGCCTTGCCACTACCATGATTGCCGCCAAAATCAGGAATAACAAGGCGGCCGGGAACTGGGGCCGTGGTTTATTTTGGCTTGCCATTGGAGGGTTGCCTATAATCGCCAGGCTGTGCATGCGGGTTGGTGATCGCAGATCACAGTTTCTGGCACTAGTGACGCTGCGGCCCGTTACTAGTCTGCGCCATTTAGATGCGAAGTTGCGTTATTTGGAAACTTACTTGGGGCACTGAGATGGTAAGTGTCGGCGCACGACATATGCGCGTGATTGACGGCGAGAAGGCGCGGTGTGTCCGGGTACCGAATCCGTACGTGACGACCGCTGCGCGCCTTCCACTCCACTCAGCTCACAGACACGCGCCGTTACGGGCATTTTATCTGTATTCTTTTGTACGTAGACTATTGTAAATTATGGAATTACACCTATTTTAATACAATTAAAATTATTATGCTTTTATTATATATATATTATTATTATGATTTTATTTTTGTAAGTAGATTTGAACAAACACTTTTACTCGTTAATCGTATTTTAAAAACTAGATGAGGTCTGCATTTCCTATCAGACTACTCTGAGAAGAAACGCCGAACCAAACTCTTTTAAAGTCCAGACAAAATCTTGATCAGATCATGTGAAAGCTTTGTAGATCGGTGTCCGAAATGGTCTTTTGAGGAAAGAACCACACAGATTGAGTGGACCTGTCCAGTCAGTGCACGCAATTGTCAGCAATCGTGCGGCTAGACTTAGACTTAAGGAGCTCAACGATTCGACGACCAATACCAAAGAAAGGACATTTGAATAGGCCGCATAAATTACTCAAACTGCCAGATCATGATTAAACTGAGAAAAATACAAAAATAAATATAAAAAAACCAATGACCGACATAGTTCTCACATTCACAATAATTAAAAATAATATAATACTTTATACAGTAATTTAGTTTCATTGTATATGTAAATAAGTATAGACACTTATAGCAAAGATTAAAAGTAAAAATATGTAGTTAGCAAAATAAAATAAATTAACATTGCCTGTGCTTTATTAGAGCAACTCAATCCCAAGCCTTTTGTTCCTCAATATAGTCTTTGACAGTATAATAGGCATTCTGGCATAGTTTCCTCTTTATAATAATAATAATAATAAACATTTATTTCAGAATCAAGTTCCATAGTTTGTTAGTACCAATATAAAATGCCTTAAATCTAGTGTTAGTAAATAAACTAAAGTAACGGGTAATTATACAAATCTTAAACTAAGTACACACTAGAGACTTTCCCATCCCAATCTACTTCACCGCATGGAGTCGTATCCAGCGTCCTAGAATCGGAGAGTCCCAGCGGTCTGCCAACGTCCTCAGGATAGTGTTGGGGCTGGCGCGAAACCGATATAATAACGATGCGCATCTCTTGCGCATGACGGTTGAAAAGCTGTCAACATTAGCGTCGGCAAACATACCAGACGCGCTACAAAAACGCGGCAGCCCCAACAACACCCGGAAAGCGTTGTTGTATTGGATGCGCAGGTCGCTATATGCCTTCTGCGTGAAGTTCACCCACAGGCTGCACGTGTAAAAGGATTGGCAGAAGGCTTTAAAAAGCGTTACTTTAACTCGTGCAGTACAACGGGCGAACCTGCGGGTCAACATACAGCATCGGACAGCCAGCGACCTGCGCTCCCTTTCTACATCTGAACTATCATTAAGGTCTTCACTAACCCAGAAATTATAAAATATAAAAGATTTGAATTTATTAAGGCTTAGTTCTTGAATTGAACTTTGAAATTGAATTTAAGTGCAACGTTCGTAAGTACGCTGTACTGGTACAGCGTCCTAACAATTGTTTGCCTCACCTGTCGACGTCACTACGTCAGCGCTGGCTGTCGCTGAAAACCAGAGCGCTGGGGCTCTGTCTTGCATAGGGTCGCAGCATAATGCTGAGTGTTAGCCGTTTTGCGTGAATGTGACGCATGTTTCCCCCAACCTTTTCTTATTTTTTGTGTTTGTGTTATTTTTTGCGTCATGTTTACCGTAAATACACGCATTTTCTTTATTTTATGCTAGGCACTAATGTCCAATCAGTAAGTGTGCCCCCTACACCCCTCTATACCAGAATATAGATTTGCTGAAAGAGCTTTGGAGACGTGGTACGAGTAGTTCATGGAACGAAGTTGTTAATTTGTCAATCTCAGCGCCGATATACACAGTTCCCATTGTAGTGTCTGTCAAACGATTTCTTCTCAACTCGTCGAAGGAGATCAAACATGAAATTTTACAATCTCCGCTTCGATTCTTTTGATGTCCGCTTTATATGGTTCACTTCCACTCATATTTGTTTCTGAGAGATTTTTACTAATTAAATAAGTTGAGTTTAAAATAAAAATAGTATTTTATTCAGTTGGTTGAACTAGATACTTTATTTGTAACATTTTCCCTCTTTCGTTCAAGCAATGTTATTGGCATTCTATACGTCGATGCCATAGAGTAGACTATTCTTCACAAGTGGCATATTTAATGATTTCGTGGTGGAAGAAGTGATTTTGTTTGCAAGCAATGGTGAGGTTCTAGGTAACTAAGTATAAATCGATGATTTAGATGAATGTATTGTATAATGATTATGATAAACGTGGCCACCTTATTTCTGTTGTTTTTTCACATCAACTGTTATGTTCTATACTGACAAATCCTTCAGGTACTATTGGTACCACAGGTACGCACGGCTACAGATCAAGCTATACATTTCCAGTATAAGCTGATCTTGCATGGTATAAGATTCCCTTACAGTGAGAGGTCAGTGTAAAATGGAAATGCATAGCTTGATGTGAAGCCGTGTGTACTATAACCTACCTCATTAATGAAAATAAATATATATTATGGACTAAGTAATACAAACTAATTTTCTCATGAACTACGCAGTAGCAAGTAACATTTTAAAGTTGCATAGCATGTCGTATACAGCGCTTCTATCGCTAACCGCGCTTTAAGTTTGTAGCTGTACGAGCACTCATTTTAATTCTCTATACGCCACCAACGTCAAGAAGTGTCCTTTACCTTACTCAAGTCCAAACTTCAAAAACCCGCCGTGTTTACTACCAATTTATTATATATCCCCCAAAAACTCAACCACAAGCTATGTTTTCAGCAACGTAAAGTTCAAATTAAACCAGCATTCAAGATTTCAACAGCATTGATTGAAGGTTTTCGGACGCATGCGCGGTTTCCACGGCGGCCATTTTCAGGGAAACCAACACAGTGAATGCTCCTGTATATACATACAGACACTAGTAACACACGTGCAATAAACGTATCAAATTTTCCGAAGGATGTTGGGACAGTGTGCGTGCTCGTCGGTGCGCTTGTGTGTACGGGATGCTGAATAAAGCTGCATCCATAAGGACGACTGATTGAGTTCGTATGATTGTTTGCTTGAGTCTCCTCTGCGGATTATGTGGAGTTTACAAACGCCGAGTGAATATACGTACATTTGAAATACTTTCGATTATTCGTGACACGTCGCTTTAGCGATTCCTGGTACAAAAATAATATAGGTTTAGTAATATTTATTAAGTTAACGCATGTTGTTACAGTGCATGTTTGAATTTCATTTTGCAAATAAATAATCGAAATTTATGAAAAATTATTAAAACACAGCTACAAAAATAATGTTCCTAATTAATTGATAAGCCACGGGCGAAGTTCAGATTTACTGTTCAACATTTAAATATATAAGTATGTTTTAACAATGACACCGGTGACTGAAAAATTGTGTGAAAGTCGGTTGTCTTGGTAGGGACATGTGATGCGGAGGAATGAGGGAAATGTCGTGAGGAAAGTTTTGAGTATGATTGTGGATGGCTATACGAGTGAGGAAAACCAAAGAAACGATAGATGGACTGTGTGAAAGATGATATGGCTAGAAAGGGAGTGATTACCGAAATGACGACAAGATAAAAGATAAATGATTTTATTTCTGTAGGTAGGTTTGAACAAACACTTTTATACGTCAATGGAAGTATGGAAGAAAAGTAGGTACATGTTGCGCCGACCGCAAGTACATTGGGATAAGGGCAGGAGAATGATGTTGATGATATTTAACAATCACTGCATCAACATTATAACTCCTTGTGAAGTATTTTTCGACAAGTCGTTTGGCGAGCCAGCGACCGCTGTTTACTTTTTAATCCCAAATCTTTAAGAAATGGTATCTAAACGTTTAATCCTCTAAATTAAAACATCAAACAAAATTAGACGAACACGTTTGATCCCTACGTGTTTACACATGCGGCCAAATAAATCGGACACAATAAAATTCGTACCGACAGCTACGAATTTGTTAGAACGAACCGCGTCCCGTCTAATTGCCGCTGAAAACACCGGGCCCATGTTAAATATTTACACAATTTATTCAGGAAATGTTCGCCCTCTGGACGCGGCTCTACGTCTGACCTGACCTGGCTTGAGAGGGACACAGATTTAGTCAGCCTCGCGCCGCCACCGCCGGCGGGTGTTCGGCAAACGCGCACTTTTACCATCCACTGTGTCCATCCCTCTCCTGCAAACCGATACCACCGTTTGTGCGAAAGAAAGGCACGAAAAATCGCGTGAAAATAGGTACGTAGTAATTAAGTGTGACCGGCGTCATGCCGGGTTAAAGTCTTTATGAGCGCACCCGTAATTAAATTTTGATGTTGAGTTTATGTACGACGAAATGTATTCGGGCGTCGATTGTACGTGGAAATGTGAGGTTACTTTTAATGTTTTGTACAATTTGTCAGCTGACAGTAATTGTTTTCGATTGGTTTCCGATGGTAGGTCTTAAGTTTGGCATTCACTGTGTCATTCTGACAAGTAAATTCTCTGATATTCATAATTTTCTTTGGTTGTCACACTTATAAACATAATTATTGTATCGCGCAAATTCATCTTAAACCCCTGTAGGCCAGGTGTATGTTGCGATAAGTGTGTCAAACGCACAGCATCACAGCTAGAGCTATATGTGTCGTCATTAATGACTAGGAACAGCGCTGCTGGCTAATGGTATGTAATTTGTAACCCCTGTTTATACTGAGCACAGGGTTTGAATAACTTTCTAAACATTGCACGTTCCGGACAAATATTTGTTGAATTACTAGATGTGATTGCGAGATTTTGGCTGAATTGAGCCAAAATGTGATGAATAGTTTCAGAATAAAATTTTAAGAAGCATGCTTTAATCGCTTTTATATTTCAAATCCTTTATCTAAGAAAGAGTTATATTTTTACTTAATTTAGCTTTTTCTTAATGCAAATGTGCAAATTATACACTCTAAGCTGTTCGTTTAATAATGATTTGATGCTAATTGCAATACTACTTAATTCATTAGGAACCGCAAGTATAATTGTATTCTTCGTACAGTGTATAAGCATATTTTCAGAAGTGGTGTAGAAACAAAGAAAGAAATAAAAGGATAAATTTCTAGTTACAGATACCTACCTCCGTCATTATTGAATAAAAAAAACTTACGAACCATGTTTTCTCGCCCCCCAAAAACAAAACAACGACCAAACATGGACCTAACCCTTGTCAATGCAATACCATACTCAAATAACTTGCACTTGTTTGTGCCATAGATTCTAATCTAACAGGACTAGCCATGCTTTCACACTATTACGAAACATTCCCTCAGCCAGAGTTTTCTCGTTTTTATTTGGAATGGAAACAGATTTTAACTTTTAAGATTTTTCTTTTTACGAGAAACCTGTGCAGTATTCGGATAACTTCTAACTATTCCTAACTTTATTTCTTAAGTTGTCCTTGCTATTAAAGCTTTTTCGGTAAAACAACAATGCTATCCTATAAGGGTTTCGTTTTTTTTTCCTTTTAAGGTACGGAACCAAAAAATGGTGAATGTTAAGTACCTTTGAGAACAAGACACATTATTTTTTACCTCTCCGTAAGTTTAGACACTTATGTTAAAAACAATTTACCTAAAAAAAGACTACCGTCTAAAATCATTCAACCAAATAAATGCCCGGTCTTGATCTTGTCTTGATTAACGACTCCCCCGAGATTGCACTATTATAGCTAGCCGCTATTCATAGCTACTATCTAATGGTTCTCTTTATTGGCGTACTTCATAGCTACTTGAGAATCTGCTCACATCTTAAAACAACAATCTCAAGAGCAATCAAAACATTTCTCTAGATATAAAATGTTTGTAGAAATGTTACAACAAATATTATCGTTCATATCTACAACGGAACCCCTAACTATTAGTTCCGTTTCTATATTCCAAACTTTGTGTTTTCTTTCGTACTTAATACGAGTTTGGAATAGCTTTCGACTTTATTCTTACTTGTTCACATAATATTTATACGAGCTAAGTGTTACATGTAATTTTACTTACACGTAATTTGAATAATGTTTTGGTTAAGAAAAACAGCAGATGTTAACCCTCCCACGCTTGTGATACTCGCTGGAGTGAAATGGATATATAATGGGTCGGTGGATAGGCTTACGAGTAATACTTGTATCCGAGGATATCGTTAATATCATTTGATATTAGAGGGTTATCAGAATACCAAACAGTTTAATTAATAGATCAACGTTTGTAAGCGATGCTAATGGATTCTGAATTGTTCATTGTTCAATGCTATCATTTTGTTTGTTAAGCTTATACTCGTAGGTCTTGGATTGTTAAGATAATTCTTAGAAAAAGAGCTCTTTTTACTTTTACAAACAGCCCTTGTTCTTCCCAGAAAACAATCTGTAGTTTTTTCGGGGTAATACTCTATTCAGACAACATCTATTTCTGGCGCCAAGCATATTGCCGTGCTCCGGGTTCACGCCTAGTTGAGATCATTGGCAAAACAGACTTTTCATACTTGATTCTTATCACCAATTAGTGAGCAATCTTTTAGCGTTACATGTGATGTTGCACGGCTATAACTACTTTCCATCAGCTGAAAGCAAACTCTGGCACCAAGAAGTTCTCCACCTTTCTTCCCAAACATTCTCACGCCTAGTTTGACGTCAGTCACAGTACCCATCAGTCGGGCCGTCAACAAGCCATAGCGACGACTACACTATCGTGAGTATGTTACGTGATGCGAATGTGAACAAATCCTGGAGGTAATCAGGTCAACGGACGAGCTCAACTGACAATTGGGATGTCAAGGTGGAAATAGGAGTTTTAAACTTTCGTGCATTATGGTACTCGTAATAGTGCTGAAGTGGCGAGACGGGATTTGAATAAAATAGAATAACGTAAGTACTAGGCAGTTCATAGGGCTACAAAAAGCTACAAGTTTTTTATCAATAAAGAATCTAGACATAGAATATTGGATTATTCTTGTTTAGGTTTGTAGTAAGGTGTCTGTTTCAGAATTGCTCAATTATTACTTTCGGGCTCAAAATTAGCTCTTATTCACGAACCTGTGAAAACACTTGTGATAATAAAACTATATCTATACATAACTTATTCTTACCTGTCGTATTAGGGTAAACCATGTAATGATAGTTTAAGCTGTTATAAATAAATAAATAATTATAATAAAATCGTAGCAAAGTGAAAACTGTACATTGAATATTTTAGAAAAATAGTAATTACGGCGAGGTGTGGGAACGATTCTAATGCCGAAAATATAGTTTTAGAATGTTTCCCTGTTTCACTGCTTATCTGAATGTATGTTCCAGCATCACACAAATACTGCCCGGATTAAATTTGTTCAAATATTGCACATATATTTCCTATAAGTCTGGTCAGTCTGTAAGCTATACATTGTCACGCTATTTACTATGGGGGATGAGTTATATTGTAATATGCGGTTATTCTTCGATAGTTTACGGAAAATTGTAAAAAAGCCAAAAGGTTAAGGCTTTTTAATCGCAGTCAATCTCAGTAATAGTAATCTCAATAAAGTCAGTCAAAATGACATATACATGTGTGGTGTGGAAGTGCATTTTTGAGACGAAATACATGAGGTTTATATAATTTTTCTTTCATATACGGTTATAATAAAAATAAATATCTATGGTTAGGTGACTGTGAATGAGAACTCCCATGTGTTTATCATCTACTGTTATATCATTTAAGTGATAGTCGTTCGTCAGAAATAATCTGTAAGAATGCATCAGTCAGTGTATCAGTGTTGTGGCATTAGGTAACAGGAATGCAGGCGTTAATCAATTCAATAAAAACGAAAAACTTCGCAAGCGATGGAATACTGCTACTGAAGGCTGCATGGCGAGCGGTTTCTCACACAGATAATTGTACGTGTTGTCCGTGTGAGAAGCTGCTCGTCCTGAGGTCGACACCTGCAGCCTTCAGTACCACTGTGTACATCCGCGTCCCCAGTCCTGACTCTCTGTTTATTTTTGGCTGCTGTGGCCAAAACAACAAACGTAGTATATAGTTATATAAAATATTTAGCTGTTATTTACTAATTGTGCTGTCTGACGACTTTCATGCGAATAAAGACGCGGGCAGAAGCTAAAAAGCAATACTCATTTCGAAAGGAAATAGTTTTTTTACTAAATCCGTGGTCACTTGCCTTTCATTTGACTTCTGTGTATTGTTTTTCTATTTATTAATAAAGGCTTACCAACTAAATATATATATGTACACAGCATTAAGCCACGGGCCTTAGACATAATTATAGACCTCGCATGTATCTCAATTACAGGCCATCACGGCACTAATAGTTAGCGTACTTGTACATTATACAAAAGACAAATCACGTAAAGAATTTTAAAACTACTTAAACAAAATATATTTTATAATTATCCAATAACAAAAAACATTATTATATTTTATTACTACGTCACAAACAGACGCAGTTACTTTACAAAATTCCTAATCTAGCCCAAATCTAGTCATAAACTTGTTTCAGTCTTTCAGCCACAAACATGGATCTGACACTGTTACTGATGTTCCTTATAAATCGAACGTGACGCGACTCGGAAGTGAACCGACGATATCCAGGTCAACTGACTACTGTGTTGTTAATGGCGAGTTTAATTTGTCTTTATATGTGTTAAAGATTTTTTTAGAATCGTGCTTTACTAAGAGCATTTACAATTTGATGATATATACAGTTGAATTTTAAAAATGTTTAAAAATCTTCAAACGGCTTAAAAATTTTGTGTTTCCACTATCACTTTTCATAACTATTTTATTTGATACATACCAACATACGTATAATAATAACATAATTATTATTTTAAAGATTTACAGCATACGTATATAAAGTTATAATTAGAGTATTCATTACGACTACGTATTTAAATAAAAATTTAACTTAGTTGATTAGTCATCATTAAGTTTAATTCTGTATCTAAAATTTCCACCGAATGCGACGACGCAAAGGTCTACGACACTCGTAGAGCTGCTACGCCGTAGCGCATCTACGAGTTCAAATGAGTAATTAGGGAATTCGTCAAGAGCCGAGCGTAGATTTTGGTAACTTTGTAATAAAATATGTATTTTGTTTCAAAATAATTTCCTTGCGCTCGCTATAAAGCCCTTCAGAGACTCAAGAGAATGGAAAGAATGTTCATAATTTGATTTTTTGTTTGCTTTGAGGGTCGTTTAAAGTGATAAAGATTGGGCTTGTGTTAATATATTTTAAAATTATGTTTCACCCAGTTGAACAGTGCGTTTGTGGGTAAATACAGCAGGGCGTGTCAACGAGAATGTAAAGAATGATGTTTAAAAAATACCATGCAAACTTGAAACAATAAACCATATTATATCAATAAATGAATAACGGTTGTCAGAGTTTATGGGTTTATGACTACCCGTAACGACTGTCAAAGATCTCGATATGTAATGAATGGCCACCTGAATCACCCATTCACGAACTGACGTCAAGCTACGCTTGCCGAGGCAAGCGTAGCTTGACCTTCAATCGACCCGTGCAGCTGCTATTATTTAGCCTTACATATGAGTATCAAATTTAAAATAAATATCGGTGGTGATTGAAACCCCATTACGACGATTGTGACGATTTACGTCACTTGACAAAATATGTAGTTCAAAGCTAATGAGTGTTATCGAAAAATCAATCAGTATTATTACTGGCGGTACGAACCTTAATTCCACGTTCAGACTCTACAAAATCTTTAGTTGCCAACTAAATGAGACAATTTATTATGAAAGATATACAATCTTGATTGCACCGTGTTTCTCTAAGATATGATCAATCAATCAATCAAAATCAATTACTATATAGAATCCAGTTATTCTAACTAAACAGACAGCAGTGCTACTGGGGAGTTTGTTCCGCCACTTCTTCTTCCCAGCTAAAGCACTAGGAAATGGTGAAGGGCGGGCGTTTTGGGGGGACTGTCTTATGTGCTTTTGACGTTCAAAAAGTGCTGATTCTCAGCCCAGTTTGAATAACTGACTTTTGATTTGATTTTGAATATCTTCTTAACGCATGTACCTTTTTGTCAAGGGACATGATATATTAATAATTTTGCGGCGTCGTTTAAGCATATATGTGACCTCGTAACTAATATCTAATACAACTTAGTTTTATGTATGTTACTAGCAGCTGCAAACCTTTTCGTAAGTCCTTAAAATATATTTGACGAATATTTATCATAAAACATAACGTCACTAAATAGAACATCACCGGGACCGACTAGCTCAGTACCTAATCTGTCGGAACTAGACGATATTGCTAGGAATGTGACATGCCGTTAAAAACGAAAATGGACTGATGGCTGCCATCCAAATTATTGGACGCAATAGATGAAATGAACACGTCGTTGTCGAAATCCATAACCGAACATCATAACTATAAGCTAGTTTCCTTACAGGACACAGTTACAGATATTAAAAAACAAAATGGGAAACTCGACAGAATGTACAGTTTATGTTTGCAGAAGTATGATGAAATGAAGGACAAACTTCTATCTTTAGAAATAGAACGTAAAGGAAACGGCAACAAAACATAATATATCAATCAGCTAGAAATAAAGGTTGAGACACTTGAAAAAAATGCTTGCTATGGTACCTTAGAAGTGAGCAATATTCCCTAAAAGCCAGCTGAATCCAAACAGAACTCTTACTGCAAAACTGAACTACACAAAAATTAAAACAACCTGAAAAATACCTGGAATGTAATTAGGGACATGTGCAACATAGAAAAGGCCCTAGCAGATCAACGAAGTTGTTACAGATGAAATCTAACCCCGCTGACTCTCTTAATGAAGTTAACAGATACTTCACATCAATTGGTAAATACCTAGCAAATACAACATTAAAACTCAAGTAGGATGAAGGGACTCTAGTAAGACAAGTGCAGTAGTAGAAACATAGCCAAGTATATAGACAAGGGAGAAACATGTGTCAATCTTTTCCTCAACCTTCAGAAAGCCTTCGATACGGTCTCAATCCCTATTCTAAAAAGCAGATTATACATCAGAATCAGAGGAGTGCCACAGGAATGGCTTATAAGTTACTTATCAGGAAGAAGTCAAAGCATTTGCCTTGATAATACGACTGGCGATGAAGCTTCTTGTTCATACGGAGTTCCCCAGGGAAGTACGATTGCTCCGACCCTATTCCTGGTATACATCAATGAACTGTGCGATATCACAGTCAATAAAGCCGACATCATCATGTTTGCTGACAGCACAGTTCTTCTGTTCCATGAAAAGTAGTGGAAAGGTCTAGAAACTGTCTGCGAAGTGGGTCTTTCCCAAGTAACAGCTTGGCTAGAAGAAAGTCTGCTATCTCTAAACACTTCTAAAACACAATACCTATGTTTTAGTAAGCCTAGAGCAGGAAGCTCCAAAAACTTTATAATTCGCAGCCACCCGTTTGCTTGCAATAGGAATAGCAACAACTTTGCCTCCTGCGCGTGCCTCAAGCTAGACAGAGTGAACTCCATTAAATATTTAGGAGTAATCGTAGACGACAACCTTAAATGATAACAACGTATCCAGGAGGTTACCGCCAAAAGAGTGCGCAAGTTGATTCATATCTTTTAAAACCCTGAGACAGGCTGCTAGTCTAAAATTTCTATTGCAAACCTATAAAGCCAAATCCACCAAAAAAAAAATCCTAAAACCTAAACCACTAATCCTTGCCTAATCTACTATCCTATCGCAGGTATGCTGGAAGAGATTTCATTAGAAATAAACATTACCGTTGTACCTATTTTTCTGTTATTTTCTTCTTGTCTGTTTATATAATATAATAATAATAATAATAATAACTTTATTTCAGACCAGGGTCCATAGAAAATAAGAATTACAAATATAATTAATAAAATTAAAACAAAATTAAATCAAAATTAAAACAAAATTAAATCAAAATTAAATCAAAATTAAATCAAAATTAAATAAAAATTGAATCTTAATTAAATTAAAACATTCCAAATTAAAATCAATTAAAATAATTCAAACAATCAATCTACGTAACTGGATGACGCACGATGTGTCGTCATCCAGTGCCACATTATTGGGCTGTCCATCCTGCCGGCTATCGTGGACACTAGGCTGTTGGAGCTATCGCGTACTCGCCGCATCATGGATGCTATGCGCGAACGGATAACTGCATAGAAATCTGGCACACCAGCTTCCGCGAACATCCCCGACGCACTGCAAAATCGCGGTAGCCCCAACATAACCCTGAACGCGTTATTATATTGGATACGCAGAGCACTGAACGAGCTTTTTGTGTACCTGACCCATAGGGCACACGTGTACAGAGACTGGCAAAACGCCCTAAAAAGTGTAACTTTTACCTCCTTGGTACAACGTGCAAACCTACGGGCCAGCATGTTACATCTAACCGCCAATGCTCTGCGTTCCCTCTCCAAGTCTACATCATCAGACAGACTATCGGTGACCCAATGTCCCAAGTACTTAAACTTCGTCACTCTGGTAAGCGGAGCGTCCCCTAAGATAACAGGTGGGACCGAGTCATAACATTTGTTCCCCGCTTTAAAAACTAGGAGCTCACTCTTGGTAGCATTGTACCTGAGACCGTGGGCCACCGCATACTCCTCACAAATACTAAGAAGCCTCCTAAGTCCACCGATTGATGGGCTCAGCAACACCATATCATCAGCGTAGCTGATGTTGTTAGCACAATGCCCATCAATGAAGCAACCGACATTGGTATTGCTAAGCTCACAGATCAGCTGGTTAACATACAGGTTGAAAAGCTTGGGTGAGCTGAGTCCCCCCTGCCTCACCCCGCATTCCACCCTGTATGCATCCGACAGGATACCCGCCGCGTATACATGGTTGTATTGGTTGTTATACCAATACTTAAGCACCTCCATGAGATCCCTAGGCAGGCTTGTGGCAGACAGCTTCTTCCACAGACAGCCATAAGACACCAGGTCGAAAGCCTTGGAGAGGTCCAGGAAACACGCATACACAGGGGTCTTCCTATTAGCATAGTATTGAACAGTTTGCTTGAGACAGAGAATAGCTGTTTCCGTGGATAAACACGACTTAAAACCAAACTGGGCATCGTGTGATGATATATGCTTATCCAGCTGCCGGTCAACCAAACTGTCCAACACCTTCGCAATAATAGTCGCCAAGGATATAGGCCTGTAATTGCTCAAGTCACTCGCATCTCCCGTCTTATTTTTAGCTATGGGTACTATTATAGTTTTAACCAGGTCAGCTGGAAGATAAGAGTGATTCAAACAAAAACTAAATAACATTGCCAGGACCCGCGGCAAGTGCTTACCTGCATAACGTAGATGTTCCACGCTCAAGCTGTCATGAGCTGGCGACTTTCCCCTTTTCATACTTTTGATTACAGCACCTATTTCCCTAGCCGTAAACCTCACAAGCATAGGCATGTCTCCGGCCCTCCCCACTGCCTCCGACCCACCAGGCGATAGACTCAAGGGGGAGTCCACCTTAAAAGCCCTACTGAATAAGTTAGCGATCTCATGGGGGTCACTCACACCCTCAATACTCACGGGCAAGTCCGACCTGGGATTCAAACTATTTGTGGCTTTCCAGAAACTACTGAACTTTTTTGCCTCGTGATGACTTGCAATGATATTCATTCTAATTTGGTCTTCATTATTTTGACACCACTTTAACTTACTCTTAAAAATCTTCCTACTTTCAACCATCTTATCGTACAAAAAACCACTTTTAGGTCTACCGTATTGAGTCCAGTTTTGAAAATCAGACCGCGCTTGCCCGTGTGCGTCCTTTACATGTTTATTCCAGCCAGTTATGTAGCGTTTTTATATAAGTGTGTACATAAATGGTTAAATAAATAAAGCCTTATGACATTGTGTCTTAAGAAACGCTATTAGCACTAGAGGTGGGACAGGTAAGACCCACATGATCGAGCTGGAGCGGGTTCAGCAGCCGGTGCTAAAAGTACTTTTGTCACTGAGGTACCGTACGCCCACGACTGAGGTATACTGAAAAGCCAAAGTAATTTGCGTCCGCAAGATCTTTGTTTACGAATGCCTGCGAAGATATCACCGATACGCCACCCCGAGTCTGCCTATCTCATCCAACAGGATTACTAGGTGCCCAGTTGTAGGTACCAAGAGCGTCTTCGCTAGCAAACACTACCAGTATGTTGGCCCACGTCTTTACCACCAAACCGGCCAAGAAAAGGGGATCAAAAAACGTAAAAATCTAAACTAACAATTCAAAAAACTATGATTCACTGGCTAGAAAATTACGACTATGAGGAAACAGGAAATTTATTCGGCAGCGTTACATAATATTAAGTACCCAGTCACATTCACCACACACACACACACACACATTTCACTCACACTCACGATCTTCTAGTACAAGAGCCAGGGCTAAACTGATGTCTGTGTCTTAAAGTGAAAATAAATAAATAATTATTTTTAAATAAATAATTATTACTATTACTTGGTTGACTATGTGTATGTGTGCGTACACCTAGCTTTGTTAATATAATGTAATAGTAGATGTAAAAGGGAAATCTGTGTTAACATACTAAGTATGTAAGAGTATATAAATAATCCAGTAATTTTACGAAAATTTACTTTTAAATTTCGGTAAGAGCTTACACAATATTTAAATGGTTGATTTGACTTCGTAACACATAAAACATTTTACTGAGACTGATAATAATAATCTGACTGATAATTTTTATTTTTCCTCTGACTAATTATCCTGGAAAATTAGACAGTAATTAACCGGCAAATGCTGCTTCTTATTTTCCTAATTCAATTTAATTTTCAGATTTAAGAAAAGTGTTGAATTACCTTATGCAATATGACTTGCTGAAACCCACCGGTAGGCAAAACATGACAACGTTTACCAAATTCTAAGCCACCGATTCCTTAAACTTTCATCGATCTAAACCTGAAAGTTTAATAATATATCGGAGGGTCAAACATCGACAAACAAAAACAAAATTAGAGTTTGCGATTCCATCATCAAGTATAATGGAGTCAACTTGAGCCACGACTCTTGGCATGAATGTCAGCCGGCCTGTCCATTTCCATTCACTCTCAACGGGCGCAGGACAAGGGAAGTTTTTCACCTCGGAAAGCGTCGGGTAAGGGAAAATACGCTACTTTTTACCCCATTGAATGGATAGTCCCCAAGGGATTTCGTAGCAATTTCCCTTGCCTCGCTATGGCGTCTTAACAAGTTATTTTAATCGAAGTGTAGCTGTCGTACAAGTTGACTTCGATTCGTAATTTGTTATAAACAAAAATTGTCAATAGTGGTGTCTGTGTAGTAGTCAAAGCTTTTATAATATTTATAGAATTTGTTATGAACTAGTCAAACAGTGTGTACTAAGCACATTTGCTTATGTTTAACATAATCTTCATGCAGCTGAGCACAATATCACCTGCTTCTTAGATATACGTAGGACTCAATCGCTGTCTCAAAATTATTTCGGTGTATGGGAAGTACCGAAACCGATTTCAAATCCCAGACTTAAATAATTAGTCGTATCAAATCTGCCGTCACTTGAATAGATCCTCTTTATTATTTAAGCCCCCATCTCTTGTCATGGCATGCATAATTGATCTCTCAGGCTCACGAGTGCCTTCGTTGTCTATAGTGTGTTGTGTGTTGTCTGCTATCGGTTCAGGGTAATTTGACCTTTATTGGGTAGTGTTAAGATCGAGTTGGGGAGTAGTGATATGTTTGTTTTTGGAGGCCAGACAAATTGGAGACATTGCAAAGCAGATTGGAGTGGAAAAGGAAAAAAGTCTTTCAGACTGTCTGCGGTTGTCTGTGTGTGTGTTCGTGTGCAGCAACCACTGACGTTTGGATTCACACTTCAGGTCAAGAGAATGAGCCAATTGGTGTGTTTATGTATGACTGAGGACTGGAGGTGTTTATGTACGTATGTCTGTAACTTTATCTTTTAATGGGCTTTGGTGGAAGCCATTCACTGTAATGTTTTTTTTTTACTTTTACTTTTGTTTGTCTTCCTAACAAAGTAAAGTTTGGCGCCTACACCCATGTAAGCGCCGAACTTTACTAGGTCATTTTACCAAGTACTTATTAAACAACATAATGAAGGCAATTTTTGAGTAATACAATGCTAATTAACACTAATTATGAAATCCGAAAATCGGCATGTCCTAGAACCAAAAATTTGAAGACATGTGACATCTACCAACCCGCACTGGGCCCGCGTGGTGGAGCACGGCCCACTCCCTCTCACTGAGAGGAGGGGTGTGTCCAGCAGTGGGAACAATATTGAGGCTGATTATGCTTATACTTATAAAATATCGCGTAACATAATTCATGACTCTCTTCATTATACGAAAATTGTCGGATTAATAATGATTTCCATGGAGATAAAAAATTGTGTATTAAAAAGATACTGTTGGATTTCTTATTCAAGTATAATTGTTACACCTAGAAACATTACACTAATAAATAGTAATAAAAATCTGACCATACTTTGCCATACTTACAAAGAAGTGGAAAAGAGTTTTCCGGAAAGGAAATAGCTACTATAGTCCTCATAGGAAACGATCAATTGGAACTGTGCACCTAGTTTCTGACGTTTGATAAGTGCACAAGTAGGTTTATGTGAAATAAACCAAATAACTACTTCCAAAAAAAAAAATACTATAAAGCAAAAAATTACTTTAATTTCGGAAGTCGGTGTCCTTGGATCTGTATTTTAGTTTTTGCCACCGACTTCCAATATTAAAATTATTGTTCACTTGGTAGTGTTTTTTTTAAGTCGATTGTTTTTTTTGTAAAAGTTTTTATTTTTCACTTTTTACCTATGGTACTTAGGTACCCCATACCAATTCGAAAACTATCGTCTTACACGTGCACGCCCGTTTGAAGGTGGTTTTATTTAAATTAAAAATAATTTATTGTTGATTTTTTTAAACTGCTCGACCGATTTAGATAAAATTTCAATGGGACCACCTGGGAACCAATGGGACCACCCTTTGAAACAAAACATAATTTTGAAATTGGCTCAGGGGTCTTCGAGTAATCGGTGAACATGCATAAAAAAAAAGATTCTGACGAATTGCAAACCCCCTCCTTTGAAGTCGGTTAAAAATAGTTTGATTTTTATTTTGATGTCACATAGAAAATAAGCTGAGGCTGTTTAAGAAGTAGATTTTACAAAAGTTCTAGCAAGAATCCAATATACTCGTAGGACTTGTGTTCCGTAATTTGAAAATTGAGCCAACGTTCTTAATTTAGTAGCCCAATTTTCAGAAAATACACCTCTTATATCAGCTATTCCGTGAAATAGATCGATAATAGAGTTAGCCACCACTCTAAAGGTTAAACTGTGCCAAACTCAACTAATGCTAGAGTGACTTTAGAGTCACGGTAGCATTAGTACTACTGAGGAGTTGTGGTGACAAACTTGACTTGTGGTATTTCTTTAGTTGGATTAAATTCGGTTTAACTATTGCTAGTTGATTCGTAGTGCCACTTCCTGTACGAAAAGTTATAGTAAATAACGGTTTGAAGTTTTGTAGTTTTAGATTTAGGAACTTTAGAAATGTTATAAATCCATGACTAATCCATTAAGATGAGAACGAATAGCTCCAACTTGAGATTACGATTTTATTGATTATAGCTATCATACATTGTTAAAATATTGAATCCGGAAATAAATACACTAACCGAAACACAGACACACCGAAAACTTTCCCTAAAATGAAGTCGCCACTGACACAAACTAATATAATAATCCAATTTCTTGTTGTCTCAAATTGTCTTCATTGGGACTTCCAAGAACGCTGTCATAAAAACAAAAGGTTATGATAAAACGCGCCCTTATCGCTAAGTACATCAAATGGATCTTAACAGCGATTTATAGGTTTAACCTCCACCCGTCCAGCCTTACTATCCCAGTACCGAAAATAATACTGTCATCTTTGGAATATTCTGAAACTTTCGAATGGCTTCGAAGCGGTAACGTAATCAAAAGCAGATATAATATCGTCTGACATTGCACACAGCACCATCTAGTTCCAAGTTAAGCACTTAATTAAGGCTTGTGTTATGGATACCAGATGGTTGATACACTACTTAAATACATTTTTTTTTCGTAAATACATACATATTATAAATATACATCCATGACTCGGGTACAAATGTCCATATTCATCATACAAACATTTGCCCCTACCGGGATTCGAACCCAGGACCATTTGGTTTCGCTGACTACACTTAGCCACTGTAGCCACTACACCAAACGTGTCGTCATATAGATAGTGGCACGGTTTAAAATTTTATCTGCCTTCAGAAAAGTTTTAAGAACTTCAGTGAGATCGTAGTTAAATCATAATAAAATGTAAGTAAAAACCATTTTTAAAACAAGCTATTAATGAACTAAACTTGTTTTTAAAAAGGTTTTTACTTAAAGTTTATTTTGTATTTTTTGCATAAGAATTTGTTTAAATTACAGTTCTATCACATTCACTTGAAAGGTACTTGTAAACACAAATCCAACGAACCCAAACACGCCTTTTACACTAGACATGATGTGAAGCCAACTGACTTGCACTATCCAAGTCATGGCATACCTACTTTAGAACGGGCTATCATAATTGAATGAGAACTAACACAAAATTTCGTGCCCGTGCTGTTGACCACTGATAAGATCTCTCGTATGTAGCCAGTTCTGGGTCAGCAGACAGGTCATGGTGTATGAATGCGTAGATACAATTTTGTGTCTCTGCTGTTGACTGTTGACGAGCTTCCTCGTCTGGAAGCAAACCTGGGTGCAGCAGTCAGGTCATGGTAGACGTTAGAATGGACTATCAAAATTAAATGCGTATATTCAATTTCGTGTCTGTACGTACCGTTGACCGTTAAGGATTTTCTTCGTCTGGAGCCAATAAGGTAATGCATCAGAAAAATACATTGTCTTCGAAACATTATCAACATGTGAAAGGACATCGTCGAAAATGGCCCTAGAAACAACAAACTTCTGACGTAAATAATAATTATAAATATATTTTATTATACTAATTGCGAATATCTGTATGAAACGGATATTCTGCGTTACAATTTCTGCAAACAATTAAAAGAGCAGCATAAAAACGAATCAGAATTTCACGAATGGGCGCAGTGCACTCACTCGTATTCGATTTATATTCGTGTTTTTCACGAATGGAACACTCTTGAGTGCACAAAACGCCCTATATTAAGCACGAGTGCTACTTGGATCCGTAAATTAAAACCGAATCCTAATTCGATATGAGAAATTCACGAATTTAAAACGAAAACGAAGCAGTGCACAAACTACCATACATTTATTATGAAGGCTATTTCGAATTGTATTTTAACGAATCATGAATACGAACCGAATACCTACGAGGTAATCCACAAACGCCTCAAGTACATTGTAATATTTCAAATATAATAACACGCTGGGCACTGAACGGTATCGATTTTGTTTAAATTATATCGATACTGATCTAATGTATGGGCATCCCTAATCCATGTCATGTCATGTCAATCAACTCAACTGTCAAGTTATTGCACTCATATCCAGAATAGTCGACATCGGCTCAATTACCATTTTTTTTTTTTTTAAATACTCGCTCGCATTTCTTCGTGAATACACTGTGTAGTGATTTGCTTTATTTAGTTTTGCCAATCGGTAAGTAAAAAAATATTATAGTTTGATGTATTATTTGACTCGATTGCCTTTTGAAATTAAAAGGTATGTACTTATTCGTTTAAGGTACTTTATCTGAAAAAGCTTCGGAAGTCCGTAATAAGGACTTCAGAAACGTCAGGGAGAGGCACACTCGGAAAACGGGGAGAATAGCAACAAACGAAGACATCCTCCTTGGACTTCTAATAAGCTCTGATCCCCAAATATCCTACATAAGGCCTAAAATAACGATACAGGTTCATAATGAGTTGTTGCCTGAAGCAATTCAGTTGTTACAGACTACTAAGCCTCCCTGTGACAGTGAGATTATGGAGGAAGAAGAATGCCTCATAGCAGAGTCCGAAAATTTGCCGGACCCACTAGCACTTCTGGAACAAGAAATAATGCGATCCGGCTCTAGATTATTCCCACAAAAGCCCATCAGGGCTAGGAATATGACAAACAACCCTTTTTAGGGCTCCAATTACTTCACAGTTCCATGTTGACCATACGTACGATAACTTATACTATAATATACATACTCTGAATTATGTAGATAATTATCAACGACTTGCCCGTACAAATTTAAATTATTTCACCTATCATTACCAAAATTAGTATAACCTGAAACTTATCACGATATATATTCAACAATAGATAACGTGCAGTTAAAAAAATAACACAGCCAACCAGAGACAAGCATTTTTTGGTGACTCGCTTGTAATGCGCTTAGCCGAGCGCACAAACAATTGAGTCATCAATCACAATGCAGGTCCTACCGATAATATTGCAATAATAACTAAGTTTCTACCAGAATAATTAGTTATAAGTACCTATGCGCTATTAAAACTATATATTTAACTAAAAAGAGGGTCAAAACAGCCAAATGAGACAAAACATATAAGTACTTTGAATTTATTTTAAAAGGCATTATTACTCGCGCTGCCACGAATGGCCGGCGCTGATTTTTTTGCATGAATAGAGAATGATCCTAGCTATCATATACTCACGCCACACACCCAAAATATAAGCATCATTGAAGAAAAAAAATTAAACGTGATTCGCTCCATACTAAAAAATCTAATTATTTTTTTTTAAGACAAGCTATCAACTTAAAAATAAATTTTATAAGAATAAAAGTTATTAAGAATATCATAACAAGTCATATAAAAAAAATCGCATCGTTATTGGAACTCTGTTGCCTAAGTCCACAAATTTTCAGTATGGGCCCACTGTGCGACGGCTAGTCTCCGTTGAGATTGACCGCCATGGCCAAAATACGGTCTGGAGGACTACATACAGGAGGAGGTCTGGCAGACAGGGTAAAGCACTTTAAAATGATTAGCTTAAAAGAAAGACGTAACAATTCTGACTTAGTAATACTTCATAAAATTATAAACGGTTCCATAGACGCACAATTGGTGAACTATTTTAACTTTAGGTCTAGCCAACGTAGTAAGCGTCATCATCGTATTTTTGAATCGCCTAAATCCACCTTAAATACCACATATAATAGCCCCCTGACACATATGGCAAGGCAAAATAATGATAGGTCCAACTTGATAGATTACCCTATTGATATTTTCTCCATGAGTTACGCTTCATATAAACGTTCCCTATTTAAACAGTGCGAACAGTGCACGTCTATGTAGCTCAAATTGGTTAGTTTTGTAGTGTTCTAGTTTTATGTCTTCTAGACACACTTTATTTTTGTTTCCTTTGTCTCTAATTTTCATAGAACAATGTCATGCATACCTGTTATTTCATGGTTACTGAAATGCCAATTTTAATTGTTATTTCATTTGAATTGTAAGTGACTGTGCTGTTGGGGTGCTTATTCTAAATAAATAAATACCTGCTAGTGGTTACTTAAAACTTTTACAACAACAGTGCATTATTTAATTTAATATTCTAGTTTGTGATGAATTTTCTTGTAATGTATACGTGTTTGTGTTAAGTTTATGTACGGTTGGAACTTATAGACTTGGGTACAACGGTGTTAAATAGTGTAGGTATTTGTTTAGAAGTTAGGGTAGAACTGTGCCTCATTACTTCTCTCAAAGATGATAAATGAAGTCGATCGATGTTAAATGTTTCCATTCGTTTATTGTATTTCATTATTGTCCTTTTGACGAGTCAAAACAATAAACTCATAATTTCAATTAATTAATACAAAGCACACAGCTTCAATAAAATAGTTTTCACCAAAAATGCATCATGAATAGTTACTTGTTATTAGGTATCCCAGAATTTGGAAAGAGTGAATATAAGAGAAAGAGTTTATTTTTATATAAGAGGAAATATAAAAATAAACTCCCTGACATGCACTCCGACCTCATAATTGGCAACTCGTATACAAGCGAGAAGTAGAACTAAGAGCCGTCCCCAAGACGCATGGAGAGGGGGTGCGGGTGGGGGCGGGGGTGGCGGGATGGCGGGAACTCATATATCACCGCCACACTTCAGTTTACCAACTTGTCTGCCAGATTTATGACCACCAAGTAAAAATGTGTTATGACATGATAATTATACTTTTTGATTTAGAGGAAGAAAATAGAGTGTAGTGAATGACGCTCGGAGTTGATTATGACTCTGTAAAAAGTTTTGCGGTCGTGGAAGTTCAATGTTCATATCTAGCCAGTACCTACCTACTACATTGATATTTTTCACGACGATGGAATGAAAAGACAATCTTAACTTTGTAGTAGCTAGCATAATTCTATGTCTAGATTTGACTTGGAACGTTTCATGCAGCTACGATTGTATATACCCTAAATCTTTGAACCAGTATTTTTTGCCCGCCATCTTACTCCGACAAAATGAACAGTCGTTTCAAGAAAGAGAAGTGACACCTTATGTTACATTGTGCAGACACTACGGTTCACATTGAGAAGCAAGACAAGGGAATCAAAAACCATGTTACAGAACTTAATGGATATTCCTCAATTTCACTTTCCCTAATGCCTCTAATGAGCATGGGGACTTAATCCCCATAAGTCGACGGTAAATCTGTTCCAGGCACGCGAAATCGCGGCCAAAAGTAACCTCGTTTTATACAATTTTGTAAACATTACAAATGTTGCTTTGACATCATTACAAGGGGTGTAATCAATTATAAGCACGGATTATCGTATTTTAATTACCTAATTGTATTATTAAGACTTCCGTGTTCATTTTATCATTTTGTTAAGTAATTAACGCCTATGATATTTTGTTAAATTCTATTCATAATATAATTTATTATAATCATTTTAGTAGCTTTTCAAGAAATATTCACAATATCGAACATTCAGTAGGTACTACACTCACTATTCGTATAAGACCGCCTATCAACTGTGGCTTTCTCATATAAGCCATATAGCCGACATGAACTCGAGTAAATACTGCTATAAAATTGAATAGAAATGCGAATGTAATAATATATTCCTATTAAGTTATCTAAAGAATTCTTGTTTCATAAGGTGTAAAGTTCTTATGAAACAAGAATTCTGCCAGAGTGCCAACGGAACAGAAAAAGTGTTTGCAAAAGTTGTGAAGTTTTCTTAAGACTTGAGTAACTTTTTCGTTAAGTCCCTCTTTGTGGATGTTTCACTCTTTCTCGGATGAATGTTTACTGGTGGTATCGTTAACATGATTTTCTTCATCATCCAGCAAATAATGGATTTTTGGAATATCAAAATTAGCCGACTATTATAATTTTACAGCCTTGTTTATCCTTTCACAAAAATCTCACTTTATTGTTTTCTCCTCGACGACTGACTGGTCTGCAGTGCAAGAGATTTTTTGTTTGTATTAAAACCAGACTAAAACCTTGTACCCACGCCTTAACTACAGGACCTACATTACTTAATTAGGTAGGTTCAATCACGAGCATAAACACCTTACATTTACGCAAGATTCAAAAGCGATTTTCTCCTAAAGTATTGATAGAAATTGTCCATACAATTTCTATCAATACGAGTACTTTAGGAGAAAATAAATCTTATGAATATAAAATTTTCGAAACCATACTATTATGAAATAGTTCCTCTCTCAGAATTGCAATACTTATTTCACGAGAAAACCGTTTTTTAATTTGGCGTATGTGTTTAGTTTTTATTATTAAGTTGATAAAGTCTACCTGCAGATCCTAAAACGGCTTACGGCTTATTGGTCGATGCGCATGAATGTTCGTCGAATGAATAAATAATAAGGAAGTACGAAAAATTTATAAATTATTCTTTAGATTATAGATAGAAATTGAAGTTGAAACTGTCAAAATAATTTAAATAATTAAGTAATTATCACTTAAATCATTCCGAAAACGTAACAAAACGCTATATTGTACATTTGTACCAGCCATATACTTTTTTATATATTTACATGGCCATATAGTTTAACTCCCAGACAAAGACGAAATAACGTACCATTTTTGTTTTAACCTCGAATTTATCCATTTTCACCACATATTTTGAAATCATTTGTATTACCTTAGCGAAGATGTATAATAGCTATTGTGATCTTAAAATTTTAATAAAGATATGTTTGAATAATTTATGTTTCATTTAATTAATCACTTTCATAAATCACTTCTGTGCGCTGGTGAATATTCATCATTAACTTTATTGCATAAAATAGAATATGTTCTAATTGCCTAATACGTATTTCTGGAGTTGTCGCTTCACACTAAAACATTCACTTAATGCAAATCGCCTAAAGAAAAAAATGATTATTTAAAAGTGTTGATTCGCCCGATTCGTGCTAGATAATTCGTGCTAATCAACCAATAAACCCTAAAATCAATGTATGTTTACAAGCTTCGTGTTTACAGTTCCAAAGTATTCCTATAACGTTTCTAGTTTAAGTGATGATCATACTGATCGGTTTAATTGTTTCAGAAGTCGTGCCCCCAATGTGAAGCAAGCAGGCCTAATTGACAATGTAACCGGAGCCGGTAGTGACGTCACGATGTGCTCCTGGGTCGTGTCAGCCCTCATCATCCTGTTTGCCATGGGTAAGTTGCACTCAACTAACTTTTTACGAAGTTCTGGGCAGCATGACTAGTGCCCAGTTCTAAGGGGTAATACCCGTAATTTTAAGAACGTTCGCAGTCTGATCTCAGTCTCAATCTGTCAAAAATACAATCAATTTACATACATTTTTGACAAGTTTTTGACATTAATTGTCGCTGAGATGAGATTGCGACTTGATTTTGAACGTGTTTTAAGTACGAGAATTGCCCCTCTGATGTCTGCATATAAACTAACCGAGGCATTCCCCGTATTTTTATGAACGTTCACATTCTAATCTCAGTTTCAATCTGTCAAGAATACCTCTAATATATCTACATTTTTGACAAGTTTGACAGTGATTGTCGCTACGATGTTGCGACTAGGTTTTAACCGTTTTCAATTACGGAATTGACCTGTACACATTGTTTCGAAAAAGTTATATATTTAGCGCAATATTTATCTTATTGACTGTTCAGAAATGTTGTGTGTCCGATTATAAATCTCAGAAAATTGGAATTAATGTTTATGCTGCTAAAACTGTTTGGGATGAACTTTGCCCACAAGCCAAGTTTGGCCATTCATTAGATAATCCTAGACGTGTAATTATTAATTAAGAAGTATTATTTACTTATTAGGGTATTAGATTCTAAAAGGTATTTTGCAAATCAGGGACATTCTAGAATTTTGTAAAAGGAAAACACGGAATCTTTGGCGTCACAACTTAAATAAGGCCTCAACTTTTCATAATATGAAATAGTCTGGCGGAATTGAGAATTACCGAAATCGAATCAAGATAAGGATCTTGATTCGATTTTACGGTAATTCTCTTGTCTAGCAAAGCATCGGGGATCAAGTCTCAGTCAAATCAATTAATAAACAAGCTCACGTTACTCAATGATACCACTTAGTCGGATTTAGTGGCTTAGCCATGTATATACTGTCGCTTAGCTTGATGTGCTCATTAATTTCAATTAGCCGGATTATCTGTATCACAGCCATTTTGACTCGTGCACAATTAAATAGATACCAGTTAGTAGCCATGTATGAGTAGTAATACAGATTCAATATTATTTGTCGTAGACTGGATGTCGGGGGACCGTTGTGGTTGGGGGACGTTGTGGTGCAACTTAGGAGAAGGTTATATCCGGGGCTTATATATTTAAGAGATTATTAATAAAATTATCAATGGATAAGGCCTTGTCCATGAACCCGTGGAAGTACCCGGAATCCTGATGCCAATTCACAATGTAAAATTAACATTATTTGCATTAAATTGTGAATCCGTATCCAATTATATTTCAAAGTTTAAACTTATAAGTCCGTCTAATATAGTAAGTTAGTTTAACTTAACCATTACCGGAAAACCGATATAAATGGTTTAATCGAGAAGTTCACAAGTTACAGGATTAACAAGAGCTAAGTTTTTGTTAAGTTCATAACTTGCCGCCGCACAGGATTAGGATTACCTACAACTTAGTTTAAAGTTTATCATGGTACATACGTATCTGAAGTATGTACGCTATAAGGAAGTAAGCACCAGTAAAGCTTCAATTCGATTCACTCTTGTATTTTTTCATGGCAGACCAGTCTATCATTCACATTTTCCAAAAGGCCGTCAAAACGTTGTTATTATAAGTTTAGACTACTAACGATATGATTGTAAAAATAAATGCGGATTGCGTATCTATGTAATTTTTTTTTAATTATACCACAATAACGACTCCAGAAAACATAAACCATTTTTGGGTCACCTTATCTTAGCTTCAAAGATTAATATCCCTTTACTTTCCTCTCTTATTCTTAAGGAAATCGTTCCCAAAATGGAGATCTTTTACCTCAGCCATCCACCGTGAAAAACAAAGAGTCCCCGAGACAAAGATCCAACGAAAAGCCGACCCAACTCCCATTCAATTTTACACGTGACATTTCACTTAATCTTATTTTAGTCATAGTGGACACTACGCAGCTGGTTACAGAAGGACTGGACATAGAATACATGGAGACAAACGCACCCTTACACTTACCCGCACATGAATAAGGGCCTATTTACACATACCACACCACATCGCAGCGACAAAATGTGGGCAAGCAGTAGTTACGTGTGAGTAGTGTCACTGCAAATTCTTGCAGTTGTGTTGTGGTTGCGTTCTCGCTAGAAGTTGCGATGTGGTTAAGTAGTGGCTAGTGTTTGCAGACAGATCGACTCCAACTGTGAGGGTGTCGTAGCGTCGACACAACGTTGTTGCGTTGTGGCTGCGACGTCGCCTTGATGTGGTCGGTATCGCCCACACGGTTGGCTTTGACGGCCAAATGTGGTCCGTGTGAATAGACATTTTCATACAAGTTAGCGCCCGTCCACGTGGCACAGTGGAACGAATGTATAGGAGAGGTTGGACAAGGGCACTTCCAAGAAAAAAAAAATTGAGAAACGAATTAAACTATCATACTAAATTATCAAATGTTTTTCAAACTTGTTCTAACATATTTATTTCTATCTCTTGTATTTCAGGAGTTATTTAAGAAAATGTGCACGAGCACTCTGCCGCCTTTTTTTTTTTGTTTTTGTGGGTGGGAAATCATCAAATAACTTCGCCCGCTCAGGGCAGAGCGGAAGGGCGTGTCAGACTCTTACTGACTAAAACCCACCCGTATTCCTTCAGTTGCCTGTGCCAGGGGCCACGGTATCCCTCTCGGACTTTCCCGCAACCCTAGCAGGCATCGGCCCTAGCGGACCCCGTCATTGGTGCTGACATCTCTTTGAGGCGCGCGTGGAACACAACGCGCCGTCGACCCGGGCCTGGTCCTTATCGAACGGCGAGCTGCCCATTGGTCGCCGTTCGCAAGCCCGCGCCTACGGTGGCCGGGAATCGACCTGACGACCCCACCCCCGACGCCCAGGGCGTCTCCTGCGGCGGCTAGGGGCGTGAGGGCGCGAATTTTGCCTCTCCCTCACGCGTTCCGCCTCCTCCTTCGCGAACGTTACTGCTTCGCAGAAGGAGGTGACGGCTTCCCTAGCCCTCTCGCTCCGTACCATGGCCTAGACCAGGGCCGGACGCGAGAGATCGCCACCGCCAATCGCCTCCACGAGGACACGGCGGTGATCCACCCAAGCCGGGCAGACCTCCACCGTATGCTCCACCGTGTCCTCCGGGCGATCCACACAATGGTGACACCCGGGCGTTTCCTCCCGCCTTATCCGGAACAGGAACCTGCCAAAACAACCGTGTCCGCTGAGGACCTGCGTCAGGCGGAAGGTGAGGACGCCGTCCCTTTCCAGTCTGGGAGCCAAACATCGGAAATGCAGCTCTCTGCCGCCTGATTCCCCGGTCTTGTGTCAAGTTATAGTCTTAACTATCATAATACGCATCGAAAAAGCTACATTTACTGCGAAGACACATGGTGCGTCAAACGTGCACCTTCAGATATATAGGATGATGTATTTTTTTTTACTGAATCTAGCTCTTTGCCTCCTGGATCTGGACCAGTTTTAAGTTGTAGTCTTTACTATCATAATACACATACTAGGAGCTGCATTTAGTGCTAAGAAATGGTGCGCCAAACGTACACCTTCTGATATGTAAAGTGATTTATAATATACAAAAAATAAAACACCAGTTTTATTTATTTAATTACTTTATGTACACATAAATATGAATATTATAATAATCACAACCTAAGAACAATTCAAATCAAATTTTAACCATCCTCCTCATCATCATCTCCGTCATCATTATTCGATTCAGATTCGGAACCTTTATGTTCTACATCATAGGCATCAACAAATTCGGTGTCATTCCTTTCGGAATCCGTTAGGTCATAAAATGTGTAAAAGAGGATTATTTTACGAACTTATTTATTGTTGGACGAATACTTGTAAGCAATGGATCAGACGATAATAAAAGATTGCTTACAGCAATCTTTTATATATATATATATATATATATAAAATAATTTAATCGAGCGCACTTTCATTGACAATTTTTGTTTCATTCTGCACGTGACCTTGACATTTTCATTATTAACCTTCTGTACAATTATCTTATAAGTCACAACTCTGCCTCTCTTTTATCTTTCCTACGCCTTTGTCTCCAAAAACAGTTAAAGAAAAAAATCTATTATCATTTTTAAGACGTTTTTTGCCATTATGGTTCCGTTGTCCTTTTTTCGGCTGAGATATAAAGCAGCTCGATGGTCCCCATGGGCGCTGTTGGCAACTAACGGATTATGGGGCTTTTCTTTTTAGAGTCGCAATTTTTCTTTCACCTGTGATCTAATGACATTATTACGATGTTTGTTCAGATTCTAGAAATCTTGCGGGAATAGAATTAGGTCATTGTTGATGCTAAGATCCTGAATAAAACAAGGCAACTTTTTCTTAACTTAACCTACCTTTCTCGCCTTAAAATAAATAAAAAGTATTTATTTCATAAAAACCAGAACACCTTGCACTGTATACATTGTAGATTATTCATTTTAAGTTTGTTACACTTTAAGCACAATTATATAGACTCTGTCTCTTAAACTAGGTCTAGCCTGTATCATAAGAGATAGGGTTCAGCTATATGGGTACAGAAATTATATTTTGTAACAAGTGAATCAGTGTCGAGTTTACATGAGCTAAACTATTTTACGAAATAAGTGTTACTTAGTGGGTTGTGTATGTGAGTGAGTGAGTTCGTGTACGTGAGTGCGTGTGTATGTGTGTGTCTGTGCGTGTATTTTGCGATTGCATTTTTACGATATGTATGTTAGAAGATTTTCCGTTGTGAGGTAGTCCTGTTGTAGTAGCCATTGAGGGATTTTGTGATTTAGCATGCGCCGGTTTAAATCAAATATGTTTAGTATTTTGCGTAGTTTCCTATATATATATATAGGTACCTGTGACGTTATATTGGCGTTTGGCAAATGTAGTTTTATGTCTTACACTTGTATATGATCTATGAGTTCTGAGCACAGACTGCAAGATGAAAAACTGTCTAACAGTTAATACCTTACATTCACTGAACGGCTCTTTGAGCTCACTCTGCTCTCAGGTAATTTGTTTTATTAACAACACCCCATGCAGTAATGCAATATCCGATAATCGACTGGCATAGTGCGAAATAAATCATTTTAATGTATCTATGTCAGCCGACTCTCTAAGGGATTTAAATACATAAATATGACGCATTTTCCTGCTGGTTATGACTTCTAGCTGTTTGTCCCACCGTTAACCGTCATCAATTTGCAGACCTAGACACTTTACACAGTTGCTTCTAGCTAGTGTAGGACATGAACACGGTGTTGACTAGTTCAGGCAGGAACGAGCAGTTACCACAAAGGTTTGCGGTGGCTTGGTGTTTCGTCGGATTGCAAAAGGAATGTAGCAAGGTTTATTCAAGTTTAATGTAAGTAGATTTGCGTGTAACCACTTCATAATACTATTTAGTGCTATTTCTGCCTTAATTTTAACCTCTTCCCATGTATAAACATAGATGATTATTGCAGTATCGTCAGCATATGCGTAGATCTTGCAATTTGGGAGCATCATCCTGCAAAGGTCATTGACATAAGTTTGGAATAATGTAGGACCCAATATGCTTCCCTGGGGCACGCCGTATGGCACGATTTCTTCATTACTGAGATACGCATCTACTTTAACTTGCTGAGACCGATTCTTGAGGTAATCTTTAAAAATGTTGAGTGCTATGCCACGTATACCCAGAAGTTCCAATTTTGAGATAAGTTTAGGAACAGAAACTGTGTCAAAAGCTTTCGACAAATCCAGTAATATACCCATACACTTAGCCCCACTATCAAGTTTCTTTGCCATGAATTGTGCGAGATCCAGTACAGCATCTTCCGTCGAAACCCCAGAGTTGATGCCATACTGATTCTCGGCAATGATGCTATTGTCGATTAAGGATCTTTTCAATATTTTTTTAAAGCGAAGACAGGATGGAAATTGGTCTCTTATATTATATTGGATGGACTATGGCTTTTTTGAGTCCGTCAGGAAACGTGCCTGATTGTAAGCAAAGATTGCAGATGTAGGTGATTGGCGGCAGTAGTATGTGGCGACAAATTTTCAGTAAAGCAGATGATATTCCATCCCAACCTACAGCACAATCAATTCGTATTTCGTAGTTGTAAGATGATTGTTTCTACCTCACCTTCAGCGGTGTCAAGTTTAACTAGGAAGGTAGCTGGAGGTGAGAAATTGGACTTGTCGGATCGATCACTGCCAGAGGGATCTGAGGGTCCGCTAAGAGAGGTGTTATTGGGATCATAAGAATTTAATATTTTTGCCGCTAAATTATGACCAATATTACTAAAGAAGGAACATACCTTTTTTACGGAAGAGTGAGGATTATCACCTAGTTTTAACAATTCCACGGGACTGGTGCGTACCCTACGAGTATTAGTGATTTCTTGTACGGTTTTCAAAGAGCTTTGGTGTTATTTTTAGATTTTTCGAGTTTCCTTTTTTCAAAGGCTATTTTAAATTTCCGGAGTAAGTGATTACAGAAGTTCCTATAGCGTGTATATGTTAATTTTAGAACTAAGTTATTTGGTGTTTTTTTTTATTTGATATGTAGCCTATACCTATTTTTAATAAATTTTAACAAACCTGGTGTAATCCAGGGTTTTATAGTTCTATTTATCTTAGGAATTGTAATGTGTGTAGTGTGTTTAGTTATTACGGTGGTTACTATTGATACAAATGTATTCAAGGCTTCGTTAGAATCGTTAACTTTATAAACATCAGAAAAATTTATGTTTTCTAGTTTCAGATTTGATGGCATCTAGATTAGGACGGGATATAGTGTAATTTTGCTTTCGAGTTGGATTCACGTTCGTTAATGTAAGAATAATTGGTTTATGGTCGGTGATGTACGAATCAAGGATTAATGTGGTGGGTGGTAATTTGGATTTTAATAAAATATGATCAAGTTAGTTTTCTAGTCGAGTGGGTGTTAGGTGCGTAGGGAGTAGACCATGGGAAGAATTCTGGATGAAATATTCAAGACCATCTCTTCTTACCCGCTCTTGTTACCCGGTTTTATGTCGATATTTAAATCACCGACAAGTGCGATATTTGGGACAGCAGAAAGTTTCACCAAGACATCATTTAAGCTGGACAATAAAAGTTCTATTCGGTCTATGCTGTTATAGGACGACGAGCGGTAAGCCACTATAAAACCAAACTTAGAGTCTAGTTGACATACAAGGGAGTTGGCGTTAACTATGCTTGGTTTCCAAACTGTGGCATTAAATCCCATTTTAGTGTAAATTATTACGTACCTTCATTTTGATTTGACGTAAGTTTAGACGAGTGTGACAGAAAGCCATTAAGTATCGGTGGGTTATTTATTTTACTCAGCCAGCACTCAGTTAACCCGATTATATCAAAGCTTATTTTAGTATAACAGCCGATCAATTCTATAAAAATCTCACCGTGAAGACTTGCGTGGAGTGAGCTGTCAGTGTCATCCCACTGATGCGCTAGGGATTTATTTACCAACGTTACATTTACAATCATAATCGAGTTTTTTTTTTTATCCAAAATAACCGCTCGGACGCAGAGCGCGGGAAAAATAATCGAGCCAGATGAATGCCAGATGCGTCACCGGCGCGCGCGGCGCGGCGGGGCGCCGCTCGGCCGCCCGATAATGTAAATAAAGCATTTTTACGACTTGGGTTTGTTTGAATGGTGCTAACACTTGTGTTTTTTGTTATGGTAAGGAACGGGGCTTTAAGATAGCGGAGTTTCGTTTGAAATAGGATAGTATTTACGCAAACACTACGTACGATACGTACGTACGATAGTATTTACGTAACTTTGTTTTCAAATAAATGGTTATAGTTCGAAAAAACGAGCGTTGACCTATATTGTTTAAGGTTTTAAATACATTATGTGTATATACTTAACGCAAAACACTAATAAAACCACATAGCATTAGTACAATATGTACTATTTACGAGCGTGCAAAGTTGAAAAAATTTGCCGACGGCAAAAAAATAACAATGGCCGCCAAGACAATGGAAACAAAATGTTGTTTTATAAATATAAATCTGATACGTAGAATAAAAATATTGGTACCTGTGGAAAGCTTATTTAATGCTTCAACTTTGTTATAAAAGTAGTGGTATTAGAATAACACACTGTACTAAAATAAGGATCTGAAAACACATACACGTAATAACAATAAACATGAATCGGTCAGCGCCGGTTGTGGAATAAAACCGAAATTACGTACTATTTTTTCACTCACCGACCTTGAAATCCTGCAGTAATTCACTTCACTATAATATTTATCACACACTTAACAGGCCATAGCACTTCAAACACTTGAAAACCCACTTAAAACACAAATTATTTATCATGTAAACAAAACACGCGCGGGTCCGTACGTCACTGACAAGACGCCATATTTTTTTAATTATTTGATTTTTTTGGTTGAACGCTTGTAGTTTTGTCATACATCTGAATACGCGGCTTTTAAGCACGAAATCGACTAAGCAATCGGATACAGTGTGCCACAGATCTTTTAAAAATGAAAAATTGAATAAAGTTTATCGGATTTCGATTAATTAAAAGGTTACGCGAGTGGACGCTAGCGTGCGGCGCCACTTTCTATGCGGCGACTTTGGTCACCTCATCCACTCCAGCGGTTATATTGATAATTTTATATTATTTCAACGCTAGTATGTAGTTAAGTGGCTAAACATTTCTATTTTCTTCTGGGTTTTAAAATAAAATAGCAAAACAGAAATCCAGTTATAAACTCAATGTTGTTTTTTTTTGACACTATTAAAATCTCGATTATGATTGTAAACGTAATGCTTGGTCAATCCCTAGCATCAGTGGGATGACACTGACAGCTCACTCCACGCTCACTTCACCTAAGTTTTCACGGTGAGATGGTTACAGAATCGCACTGCAGATCAATGCTTATTATGTTATCAATTTTTTTCTTTACACTACGAATATTTATGTGTATTAATTTAATATTACTCTCGGAAACGTTAATATAATTTGTACAGTCTTATGGATTACAAGAAAAAGAGCTACCTGACGATGTAGTCAATAGTGACACCATATACACTTTTAAAAAAGCCCTAGAAGAAACACGTTAGAAACCAACAATATCAATACCGATTGTCACCTTTAACTCTTAATTTTCTTATTAGAGAAAGAGAGAATCGCACTTACTTTTATTTTTGTCTTACTTTTCTCCATAATTATGTTAAGTGAACTGTAACGTTCTTTTTTTTTTGAGAAATGTCTTTAAACCGAAGATTTATCTAACCTAAAAATGTCCAAATCTTAATTAATATTTTTATAGTATCCATTTGTGAATTATGTGATAACTAAATATGGGCATAAAGAAGCTGAATATTATTGTAACTAGATTAAAGATAAGTAATTTAATCAATATTATAATAATTTAAGCACCTTTACAGCACTGTGCATTACAAAAAATCGTTTTAAATCGAAATGAAAGCGTAGGTAGTATAGGGTACCTCGGGATGTGACGTGGTGGGCCTTGAAAGAGACAGGTTGGCCAAGGAAGTATGTAGAGTTAATTCATGCTATGTACAGTGAATCTCGTACCTACATCGAGTCGCCAGCTGGCAACACCAACGAGTTCAGTATGGCTGTAGGCTTGCACCACTCCCTGTTGATTGTGGACGTTCTGATGTCGAACCTGTACCTATGTCCGAAAAGGCACATTCTATGATATGATGGACATGTGGTGAATGCTGTTTGCCGACGACATCGTTCTTTTCGTTGAAGGTAGACTTGAGATCCAGAGCAGATTGAAGAAACGATGAAAAAAACAGAAGCTGGAGAATGTGGGCTTGAAAATCAGCAAAACCAAAAGCAAATATATGTTCTGTGATTTCTGCGGTCTGTCCCGCTCTTGGGTCATAGCGCCTGATGACGCGCTTCTCCCGGTCTGCTCCGACTTTCGGTATCTCGGTTCTCTCGTGCAAAGCGATGGCGAAGATCGGCCTGTTAAGCATAGAATTAACACTGGGCAGATGAAATTGCGGCAGATCGCGAGAACAATCTAGCTGACATTCCCGCATTTCCCTTAAACTTAATGAGAAGATATAAAACAATGCTTAGACCTGCTGTCTTTTAAGGATCAGAATGTTGGACCACAAAAGGGATGAATGAAAGGCAATTGCATGCAGGTGAGATGAGAATGCTACGAGAGGTGTGGTGAGTTACGCGATTGGATAAAATGAGTAAGTAAGAGGAAGTCTGATAGTGACACCGGTGACTGAAAAGTGGTGTGGAAATCGGTTGTCATGGTATGGATATGTGACGCGGAGGAACGGCGGAATGACGAAATGTTTGAGTATGAATTTGGATGGCTATAAGAGTAGGGGAAGACCAAAGAAACAATGGATGTACTGCTTGTAAGATGATATGTCTAGAGAGGCAGTGACTACCGAGATGACGACTTAAAGAGAAGTATGGAAGAGAAATACATGTTGCGCCGAGCGCTAATACATTTGGATAAGGACAGGAGAGTGCTGATTACCTAAGGTAACCCGAAACATCTTTCAACAGACTTTCTTTTACCTCACCAAGTTGCACAGAACTGCTAATACATAAACCAAAACAACCTATCCCTTGCTACTGCACCAGCAATAACTTAATTACATCTTGTATGAACTCTGAACACCCGCCGGTCGCGGATTCAAACAAATCCTATGTATTATTATGTTAATCCTCTTTGCCGCTTAAAATGTGTACACGGGAATGTCACTATGTATACATGCAGGCGCCCGTAGGGATGCCCTACTATTCTTTGAAAGATATTGTTAATTTATGATCTTAAATGTTGTGTCTCCGGTTAGAGTATATATGTTGTTTATAAAGATACAAAATTATTTCGAAAGACTAATATTTTTTTTTATATGTGTCTAAATCTTTATGTATTATTTAATTTTCTATTGGAACTACCCGATTTTGAATTTCTTAATCTGTATGCATGTATCTTTTATAGTGGACACATGTTTCGATAGTCTGATATCCCTAGCGATTTACGCTTTCATACATCCTTCAAACCGGACATCCTCAATAAACCAGCTACGGGCCACTAAAGCGCTTTCAGCTTAAAAATCCCTGTGTGCCACAAAAAAAGGACATTTTCATACCTTGGGGCATTTGAAAGGGCCAGCCCTAAGCGCGAGGGACTCATCAGCGAGCGAGTCCAATTTACATGTTAATTGACGTACGTCCGATGAAAAATCACGAAACATGACACCCTTTGTAAGTCCGGTAGTGGGCAGGATATAAGCGTTACCTTTGGAAACGTCGTCGTGATAGGGCGTTTGATTTTTCTTGGTTTAGCTATAGTATTTTTATCTCACGAAACTGCGCTTTACTTGTGGTAACCGAGTGTACAAACACGCTGTGAATGTGTGCGTGAAGACGTGTAGCGTCAGCGTGGGTGTGTTACCACGTACACACACTTCCGACTTCGCCATTGTCTCGGATGGTACCGAGAGCTCCTGCGCTTACACATACATTCACAGTGTGTTATTACAATTAAAGTGCGCGTCGCAACGTGAGATAAAAATACTGTAGGTACTTTATTGGACTATTCTCTATATTTTTGGTAAGTTTTGGATAAAGCCCACGTGGCATTATTCATGAATTGGCATTGTGTTGGTCACGGTACTGAAATTCAATAGCTTTATTTATCAAAAACAAAGAAATAATTATTTTGCTACCTTGACAATATTAGAAAAGGGGTCCCATACAATGAATAAAATATGGTTTATGTTTATATAATATAAATGTTGTAATGTTATACTTGAACAGACCGACATGCAGGCCTGTATTGTCGGTAATTTTAATTTAGGTAACATAAAATGGAACTTGGTTTATGACTCAGTGAATAATTACTCTCCTCCTGGCTTTAGTAGTGTACTGATAGACTTTACTCACATGCATAAATTGAGACAACTTAATGGCATTATGAATGTGTCCGGACGAATATGACCTTGTCTTAACTAATTTACCTTCTTGTAGCGTTACTGCAGCCCTAAACTCCCTCAGCAATATTGTTGTTCACCACCCCCTAATCGAAATCCTGCTTAAATCGACTGAAGTATCCCGACTTCCATACAACCCTCAAACTATAAGAACGAATTATTATAAACTCGATTACGTTAAAATTTGTGAGAATCTAAATGATGTAAACTGGGATAAATTATTGGAGGACATGGCTGATGTTAATGAAATGCTTTGTATGTTCTATGACAGGCTTCTAAATATTATACGTAAGCACGAGCCACTCAAGCCTACTCTTAAATATAAAAAATATCCTCCTTGGTTCAATAAAAGTTTAATAAGAGCTTTGAAAGAAAAGGAAAAAATAAGATCTCGTTACAAAGTCTATAAGAACCCTAGGGATGAACTCGAACTCAAATTATTAGGCAAACGTTGTTCCAAACTAGCTACTGACTGTTATAATAATTACATACAAGACATAGAAAATGAAATCCCCAAAAATCCAAACCGCTTTTGGGCATACATTAAGAATAAAAAAGGTGGTTCTAGCTCATTTCCGGCCACTATGACTAACGGAACCGTATTTACATCTGACGGTACAGGAATATGCGAAATGTTTGCGTCAAATTTTTCCTCGGCGTTTAGCGATGCGACAGCGACCCATAGTGAACCGGACTCCGATTTTCTTCATAATATGAAGAATAACAGCCTACCACTAACAGCACCAATGATTGATCGCGAGAGCCTGCTGGACAAGCTTAAATTATTGGAAATTCGTACCCTGATGGTATTCCGCCAATATTTATTTATAAGTGTGCCCCCGCTTTGGTATCGCCTTTAACATTGATCTTTAATAAATCTCTTAGCTCAGGTATTTTCCCTGACTTATGGAAAAAAGCTAAGGTTATTCCCATTTATAAGAGTGATGAAAAGGACAACGTCAAAAATTATAGACCCATCTCTATCTTGTCAACTTTTGCCAAGGTATTGGAATCCTTAGTTTGCCCATACATTCAGGCACACTTCAAACTTTATTTGAGTTTCTCACAACATGGTTTCGTTGGCTCCAGGTCTACTTGCACCAATCTGGCGACTTTTACAGAAATGCTATCGGATGCCATCGACTGCGGCAAGCAGGTTGATGTGATTTACACAGACTTTAGCAAAGCCTTTGACCGCGTGCCTCACCATATACTTCTGTCGAAGTTAACTGCGTATGGAATCACCGGTAAACTCTGCAATTGGTTAAAGTCTTATCTCGAAAATCGTTTCTTCTTTGTTGCGGTTAATGGTTTTCAATCTGTAACCTACAATACGTCCTCAGGGGTGCCCCAGGGCTCACACGTTGGGTCGGTTCTATTTAATGTTTTCGTTAACGATCTCCCGCACTGCCTAACATTCTCAGATTGTTTTATGTAGGTATGCAGACGATCTAAAATTCTCTAGGATAATTGAATCTCAAAACGATACAACATTACTTCAGAGGGACGTAAACTCGTTAGTTCAATGGTGTAACGATAATGAAATGAGCTTAAACGTTGAAAAGTGCTACCACGTAAAATACACCCGGAAAAAGAAAATGACGGCTAGTGTATATTATGTTGACCCTAACGTTATCCAAGAGGTCGATCAAATAAGGGACTTAGGAGTCGTTTTTGACAGCGCCCTGACATTTGTACCTCATGTTGAGGGCGTCGTCAAGAAGGCTTCCAGAATGCTGGGATTTGTGATTAGGAATGTTGCTGGTTTTAAGCGCTATCGGACAAAGATCTTGTTATACAACTGTATCGTTCGTAGTATTTTAGAATACTGCAGTACAATTTGGAGACCTCATTACTCCACGCACATCCTTCGACTGGAGCGAATACAAAAGAGATTCCTCTGGCATCTAGCCTATGCCAGTGGAAATGCAAAAAAGATACGCTCATATGAAGCCCGACTATCTTATTTTAAGATGATCTCATTGGAGAAACGTAGATTAATTATTGATTCCAGCTTCGTATATAAGCTACTCCGATGCAAAATTGATTGTCCCCAATTACTATCCAAGTTCCAGTTTCGGGCTCCTGCTAGACTCCCTCGTGCTCCTATTACTCCTTTACACCCTCCACTCCGCAGAACAATACTTGGTGCAAACTCTATTGTTCCTCGTCTTTGCAAATTGTTAAATGGCTGTAGCGATCTTGTTGATGTGCATTTTGACTCATATGCCAAGTTTCATAGAACAATTAGCAATGTTTTTTTTTTTCCATTTTGTTATGTCTCTGTTTGTTTAGTTCTATTTATTTACTTTTACTGTTTGCTTTAGTTTTATATTCCATCACGTAATGTTAATTTAAACTTGTTAATTTTAAATTCTAGATAATTAGATATTAATTTTAATTTTATAATGCAGTGCTTGTGGCACACCTAATATCTTTATGGGGCATGCGGTGCTAACCTGTAAGAAATTGTTACACTAACCCTAGATTATGGAGAGTTACTTTTAATATGTTCAGTGTAAACAATTGTTGGTTGGCCAATAAACGAAAATAAAATAAAACAGGCACCATTTTATTTTGGTGTATAATTTAACAACTTGCAAATACGTTATTTCATTTGGCATTTATAACCCGATCAGTGGAATAAATCTTTATTAAAATGCTATAATTTATGAGTAGCAATAAAACAGTAGGTAGGTAATATAAAATAATAAGTATACACTTTTGTAACGCACAGTGCTGTAAAGGTACGATAGCAAACGGAAGGACAGAGCGACGTGACGTGACGGCAGATAAAATGGAATTATTTAATAAATCCATTTCACAATTTATATAAATAAGTTGTTTATGTTGTTTATGTACATTGTTACCATCCTACTTATCAATCATGTAAACGATACCCCCTTTGTGTCATGCTTTACTAAACATAGTATAGTAGTGCAGTGGCCCGAGTAAATACTCGTACACCGAGATATTTAACAAAATTGATGCGAGAAAGGCAGGAGGAATTACAAATTGTGAGGTGAGGTGAAATACATGAGTGCACTATCAATGGTTACGGATTGGTTTACCACAAATAACCTAGTTCTCAATGCCGAGAAAATTAAACGTGTAAAGTTCGCCTTACCGAATGTAAGAAATATAGGACCCACCATCGTTTTAGAGAAAGAGGTGCTTGAAACTGTAGACTCGGCAGTATTTCTGGCCATAACAGTTGATGTCAAGCTTCAGTGGGGATCACATATATCACGCCTAGCGGGAAGGCTCAGTTCGGCCGCCTATGCCGTCAGGAAAGTAAAACAGTACACTGACGTTATTACAGCTCGGCTATTCTATTATAGTTATTTTTATAGCGTTATGTTCTACGGCATTCTGCTGTGGGGTAAAGCCGCTGATATTCAAAATATATTTGTTCTTCAAAAACGAGCTGTACGAGCAATTTACCAGCTAGGTGCTAGAGTTACTCTGAGAGATTTTTTTAAAGAGATTGGTATTCTCACGGTGGCATCACAATTTATCTTCGCCAACATCTTATATTACGCAAAATATACACTTATACACAAAAAAACAGTTATATTCATAATATTAACACTAGAAACAAGGACAAACTACGTCCTCCCTTTCACTGGTTTTACAAGGTCCATAACTCATTTGTTGGGTTTGGTATAAACGTTTATAAGAAGCTTCCCTCTTCTTTTTTAGATTTGCCTTATAATGTGTTTGAAGCTAAAGTAAAATCCAACCTTTGTGCAAAGGCATACTATTCTATCAACGATTACTTAAACGATAAAAATAGTTGGTCGCTGTGATTAACTCAAGACAATGTTTATGATCTGTCTCCAGAATTAGCTTACCGACTTACAAGTTATTTGAGTTCATATAAATTGCACCTACCACTGTTTGTCTCTGCATCACCCAAAGGTTGACTGGTAGAAAATGCCTATGGCATTAAGTCCGCCTCTGTACATTTGTGTGCTTAAAGTGTTAAATAAATATAATTGTTTGTTTTATTGACTATATTAGTCAATTTAATTTTTATTTATTATTGACATAATCTACTCATTGCAATAGATTTTTTAATGAGTTGTATTGCAATATATGGTTAGCTAGCGAACTCGACAAATCTTAATTATTCTTTTGAGCACCCGGCAGCAAGTTGGTCACGCTCCCTTAGATTTTTTTTTTTTAAACGGCGCCCCACACTAGGAATTTCTCCTGTATCGTGGGTGCGTTTACAAACATTTAAACTCACATGCACAAACAGCCAGACCCGGAACAACTACTTGCAGGTCATACAAATATTTGTTCCGTGCGGGGATCGAACCCGCGACACGTAACGCAGCAGTCAATCGCTTAACCACTGCGCCAACCGTGCCGTGTTGATGTCAATGCATGCAATGCAAGGAGGCAACCCGACCCGCGATGCTACCGCAAGGTAGCGTCGGAGGTCGGGTTGCCTCCTTCCCTCAAATATGGCGAGGGGGGTAATGGCTGATCTTTGCGTTATGCTCGTGAACGGGTGCTGCTTGTGGTGACAGGTCATCTTGCTGAATATGGTTTCGGTATTGTTATTAGTAATTAACTGTTTCTTTATTTTACTTCGAAGGTCCTAGTTTATCATTTGTGACTTCAAGTTACAGCTACATACATAAACACAATCCAGCATTGCAAATGTAAGCGGGCACGCCCTTTATGCCTGGAGGCTCTTATTATGTATTAAGTTGTGTTTACGTTTTTGTTTTTATTATTTATTTCTGTTTGAGTATTGTGTGTAGATCAAGGAGTCTTCCCGGATTTAATGAAATACGGTAAGGTTATACCATTTTTTAAATCTGGGGACAGCAAAGACACCAACAATTATAGACCATTATTTGTGTTGCCAGTATTCAGCAAGGTGTTCGAAAAGGTAATGCTCAATCAAATGTTTAATCATTTTAACACCAACAAAATCTTACACGATCAGCAATATGGTTTCACCAATAGACGTTGTACGACTGACGCCGGTGTCACTTTATTAAAACACATATTTACAGCGTGGGAGGAGGCCCAAGATGCCATAGGGATCTTTTGTGACCTCTCCAAGGCATTTGACTGCGTTGATCACGAAACCTTGCTCTTAAAACTTGAGCATTACGGACTAGGTAAACTCGCGCTTAGTTTAGTACAATTTTATTTAAATGATAGACAACAAAAAGTGCAAATAAATGATATCAATTCACTTAATTTAAAAGTACAAATGGGTGTTCCACAAGGATCGATATTAGGTCCCTTCCTCTTTTTAGTATATATTAATGATCTACCCCATTTATTTAAAAACCAACCGCAAATGGTATTATTTGCTGACGATACTTCTTTAATCTTTAAGATAAATAGACGTGCATCAAATCTTGACGACGTAAATAATGCCCTACTGCAGGTACATAATTGGTTCACTGCTAATAATTTAGTATTAAGTGGGAAAAAAACGAAAAGATTTACTTTACCGAATCTTAAAAGTAGTGATTGTGACATAGTATTGAATAACGAGAAACTAGAATTGGTCGATGAAACTGTTTTCCTGGGAATAACGCTAGACTCAAGGCTGCAATGGGGTCCTCATTTAACATCTCTTGCAGGACGGCTAAGTTCAGCAGCATATGCTGTAAGAAAAATCCGTCAATTTACTAATGTAGATACCGCGAGGCTAGTCTATTTCAGCTATTTTCATAGTATCATGTCTTACGGTATTTTATTATGGGGACGGGCTGCCGATATTAAGTCTATTTTTATTCTGCAGAAAAGGGCTATCAGAGCAATATACAGCCTCCGCAGGCGCGATTCTCTAAGGGAGCTGTTTAAAGACATTAACATCATGACGGTACCTTGTCAATTTATTTATGAAAACATCATGTACGTAAGGAAAAATTTAAATATTTTCAGTAGGACTAGAAATAGGGACCAATTAGTTCAACCAGGTTTCAGACTGGCTAAAGTAGACTCATCCTTCATGGGGTACTGTTTAAAATGTTACAATAAAATACCTCCCCACATACTCCAACTGAATGAAACGAAATTTAAATCTTGTATAAAACGCACACTATACAGCCAAGCATATTATAAGTTGGGGGATTATATCGCTGACAAAAATGCTTGGCTCAGGGCTGGTCCTGCTCCACAAGGGCGCGTAAACTAATTAATTAGCATTCGAAAATAATGTTGGAGCTGATGAAGATTGTACAACCTATCTTTGCATTGTATAAATTCAATCTCTTAGTATTGTATAATTGCATAGCACATGTGTGAGCACTATGTACCCACTATAAAGCTTACTGGGTTCGTCTTTCATTGACTTGAATGTGCCCTGGCGGCTGAGAGTATGTCATGCTCACTCAAATGTGTCGCTGGTGGTGGCGTGTGTATTGGATCATTGAGTTCCCTTCAAAATGGTTGAGCTGAATGGTGCTGATCCATACGTCATGTTCGTGAACGGGCGCCGTCAGTAGGCACTGGTCATTTCTTAGCTGCCACGGCTTATTTTAATTCCATAATTGTTTTATCTTTTTATTACGGACGCTTTTAACGTGCACGTGTTTCTACATCGTTCTCACATGTATAATTACAACATGAATGATGTAACCACTTTTTTTAACAATATTTTGATTTAAAAGAGTGTCCATGGAGTTTCTTGCCCGTTCTTCTCCATAGGTACCTACTACGCTTTGGAATGGGCAACTAGCTTCATCTTTCTGACTGACCGACCCCTTGACAATTCAAAAGTGCCTGTAATTGGTTTATTTGAAATAAATGCTTTGAGTTGAGTTGAGTTGACAAAAATGCTTGGCTCAGGGCTGGTCCTGCTCCACAAGGGCGCGTAAACTAATTAATTAGCATTCGAAAATAGTGTTGGAGCTGATGAAGATTGTACAACCTATCTTTGCATTGTATAAATTCAATCTCTTAGTATTGTATAATTGCATAGCACATGTGTGAGCACTATGTACCCACTATAAAGCTTACTGGGTTCGTCTTTCACTGACTTGAATGTGCCCTGGCGGCTGAGAGTATGTCATGCTCACTCAAATGTGTCGCTGGTGGTGGCGTGTGTATTGCATCATTGAGTTCCCTGCAAAATGGTTGAGCTGAATGGTGCTGATCCATACGTCATGTTCGTGAACGGGCGCCGTCAGTAGGCACTGGTCATTTCTTAGCTGCCACGGCTTATTTTAATTCCATAATTGTTTTTATCTTTATAGTACGGACGCTTTTAACGTGCACGTCTTTCTACATCGTTCTCACATGTATAATTACAACATGAATGATGTAACCACTCTATTGTAACAATATTTTGATTTAAAAGAGTGTCCATGGAGTTTCTTGCCCGTTCTTCTCCATAGGTACCTACTACGCTTTGGAATGGGCAACTAGCTTCATCTTTCTGACTGACCGACCCCTTGACAAATCAAAAGTGCCTGTAATTGGTTTATTTGAAATAAATGCTTTCCGTCTTATTACAAAACACGATCTAACTTTAGCCCCAACCTACACATTCGATTTAGTTTTTGTATTTGGAACTTTATGCCGACTTTAGTAAAGTTCTTAATACAAAATTGACAATCTAAGACCGGACTAAGTTGACAGTTTTGTAGAAGGAACTGTATTTCGATTTCAGTTATGTTCTTATTTCAAAAACAGGCTCGATGGTTTAAACCATGTCAAAAGAAAAACCTTGTTTTGTAATAAGGCCGATAGAGTTTTGAGTATAGTTTTTAATATTGGCGTGTGCTAGCTGACATATGACAAATATTTTATTTAATGTTTCGTGTTTCGTAATGTTAATTACTTACTACTGTATAGAATTCAGTTCTTCTAACTGAACAGACGGCTGTGCTTCTGGAGAATTTGTTGAGCCACTTTTCTTTCCCAGCTAAAGCACTAGGAAGTGGTGAAGGGCGGGCGTTTTGAGGAGATTGTCTTATCTAATTTTGACGTTCAATAAGTGCTGATTCTCAGCCTAGTTTGAATAAATGACTTTTGATTTTTTGATTTTGATCAAGGAATAAGGATAGGAAGATATCTTAGCTGCAGTAAAAGAAAAGGTTAGTTAGTTAGTTTTATCAGCATTTAAAGTAAGCAGGTTTGAGCCAATCAGCATATTGCATTAACATTTTACACTGTGAAAACATGTTGTGTAAAATAAAACAACTTAAATATAATATAGAGATCTTCATGTTTTATCAAGTCGTAAAAACAGTGCAAAGCAGGTTCGGGTAGCTAGTTTTCTAATAAACAAACTCAATTACTTTAGTGACCTTAATTTATAAAGCAATAATTCACAATATATCCCTTCGTTTGTTGACTTGTTGTTATAAGGAACAGTTTCATATTATTACTACTGTTTTCAGAGGACTGCATTATTGCTGAGAATGGAATTGTTTTTATTAATGCTTTATTATTGCTTTTCTCGAAGGCTTTGTTAAGGTTTGATCTTATAATTATAATAAAATGGTTCTTAAGATAATTATTATGATGACATTATCAAAACAATAATAATAATAACCCCACCACCGTATCTCTACGTTGACGTCGTGGTGGGGCTTGCGCGCTCCGAACTCTAGGTCTGTGCCGGTAGAGTTTACTCTGCCGGAACGGATCTAGGGTGAGGAGCCAGACCAAGAGATATACAGAAACCCGCAGGCCAGAATGTGCCGAGCTATTAGGCAGTAGCGACCCTACGGAACCTATCTCCCGGGAGAAGTCTTGTCCTCACCTCTGGCTTGCCTCTATTGGCCGGCTGGAGTAAACAATGACGAGGAACAGAGTTCCTACCTCTTTTTTGCCTTTATTGGTCGGCTTCAGTGGAGATTCGCAAGAGCAAACGTGCTTGGAGGAAGGAAGTATTCCAGTAAGTGCTGGTAGGGATCTTAACCATTCCGGACTCCGGGATTGTCCTGATAGTCAATAATAATATTATTATAGTCATTAGTAAACAATCAGTTAATAAAATTATACGCTGAAAAATAGTATAATAATTACGTACCAGAAAATGGTCCCTGAAGCGTCAACCGGGCTCCGGAGTCCCGTCACTTTTTTAATGTCAATTTTATTTATATAAATATAATTGTGTACATATGTGGTGTACATTAAAGACTATATGAAACAAACAAATAAATATATAATAAACTTTACTTTTACGAAGTCTATTTTTAATTGTTACCTGAAAAATTAAACTGAAACATAGTTTAACTTCACTGCAATTGTTTTAATGATAACAAAGAACTTTTTCCTTGAATTAATTAAAACGGAAATGTTTATTCTAAATTGGACCTTGGTATAAGTGAATAACTTAGTATAACTCGTACAATCAACCTAACACAACTTATGTCCACGCCTTGAAAAATATGCGATATAATTTAAAAAGGTTTAATTTTTTCGTGATATATATATATATATATACCTACGTTAAACTAGGTTGTATTGCAACACAGAATTGTTGCGAAAGGATCGTACGTTCCCGCGACCGCCGGCGTAGGTGTGAGATGGAACACCGGGGTGTTTTTTAGTCAGTAAGAGTATGACAGACCCCGCCGCCCGCCGAAGGGCGGAGGACATCCATGAGGATTTTCTTACATGACAAAAAAAAAAAAGTTTGTATATTCTGTTAGGTCCGTTATAGCTGCTATTTAATGTCACACGATATTGAAATAAAATAAGTAACCACCATGTCTTCTTCGAAACTATAATACATAGTAGGCTTCACATTGTATGGATAATTTGGTTTACGTTTAGTAATTAAAATTTATAATTGCATCTTCGCAAACGAAGTGTTCAGGTGTTAACTTCAGGGCTTCTAAACCGTAACCAGTTACAACCTGAACTAGTACACACGAACGAGGCTATAAAATAACTTAGCTATTTCAATAATAAACACAAACATGAACACGGAACGTTTCAGAGCCATTCTGCGTTCTCAATTGGTACCTTAACAGCGTACCTACGATGTTATTAAAGTAGTAAACATTCTCACACATTGATAACTATCTAGCGCCGCGCCGTGGGTACTTCGCATAATGTCTTATGAGTGTACTTGTGTTGTTGCTTCCGAGTGAACTCAGACTAAGGCAATGGGATGTATTGTAGCATGATGATGGTTGATCACCTACTGATTATAACAATGCTTCAATGTTCTCTCACAAACATCTTAATGAAGTTTTGATAATTTGAGATACCTGGTGTTAATATTCTATCTACCAAGATCATTTTTGGGATGTATCAGCTTAGGTACTTACCTGGTTAATTTAGTTAAATAATTTTTGTTGCTATACCTTCTCATATCTGAGTGATTCCACCAAGGACCATTCATATGAATGAAATAGAATAATGTAAATAGAATAGCGTTATGTGTACTTTTACATTTATATTATTTTCGTAACCCTTTATATCTCTCCTTGCCAAAACATTAATCGAAACGAATACTTAAAAAGATTATTATTGTTTGTTGAATTCAAATGCCAATGAGTTTTTGGTCCCTGTATGTAATTTTTAAGACATGCCTTTAATTTTTTACATTCCGAAATATGCACTGAAATCTACCTATAATTAGATCGATCATACATAGTTTCCCAGCATGCATAGACATAGTTCTAAGATCAACATATAAATAGCTATATTTATGGCATATATCTTTTAAATTTGATCCCCCTTCAGCGTTATTATAATGTAATGAGTTCACTGAACATTTTAATTAACTTTTGACGGGAGACTTGTTGTCTCCTTGTATATATGCTAATGTGTTTGCGTGCATCCCTAATGATATAACTAGCTCTATAATTTAAGGTCTTACAGCTGCATCTTAAAGTTTATTTTTGAATGGTTTGAGTCCCGAAATGAGGAACGATGAATGGCTGAGAGAATTAGAGGGACTTTGTGTATTAAAATAATCAAAATAAGCCGTGGCAGCTAAAAGAGACCATTCAGCTCAACCATTTTAAAGGGAGCTTGATGATTGAAATGATCCAACACATGCGCAATCGTCAGCGAGACATTTGAGTGTGCATGACACACCTTTTTTATTTTTTTTTGAGGGTGGGATATCATCAAATAACTTCTCCCGCTCCGGGCACAGTGGGAGGGCGTGTCAGACTCTTACTGACTAAAACCCACCCGTGTTCCTTCAGTTGCCTGTGCCAGGTGCCACGGTATCCCTCTCGGACTTTCCCGCAACCCTAGCAGGCATCGGCCCTAGCAAACCCCGTCATTGGTACTGACTAGGGGCTGGCAAGGGGCGTGAGGGCGCGAATTTTGCCTCTGCCTCACGCGTTCCGCCTCCTCCTTCGCGAACATTACTGCTTCGCAGAAGGAGGTGGCGGCTTCCCAAGCCCTCTCGCTCCGTACCATGGCCTGGACCAGGACCAGACGCGAGAGATCGCTACCGCCAATCGCCTCCACGAGGACACGGCGGTGTTCCGCCCAAGCCGGGTAGACCTCCACCGTATGCTCCACCGTGTCCTCTGGGCGATCCACACAATGGTGACACCCGGACGTTTCCTTCCCCCTTATCCGGAACAGTAACCTCCCGTAACAAACGTGTCCGGTGAGGACCTGCGCCAGGTGGAAGGTGAGGACGCCGTGGCACCTCTCTAGCCACTCCTCAAAGAGGTGAATTATTGCCGCAATTGTGGCGTGCCCAGCGCTGTGTTGCGACAATCGCACTCTCCATGCCGCCCTGAGATCCCGCCGGAGCTCTGTCCGCTGTACCGTGATTTCTCGCGGCAGCGGAGCTACGCCCCGGCGTTTCGACTCCTCGCGCCACTCCCAAATGTGCGCGAAGACGTGCATGACACACCTGTGCTAAGCAATTATATAATACAAACGAGATTGAGATAGAAATATTATAAAACAAATTCACATTATTGATCTACATACAGAGTGGCAGGGACAGTAACAAGTAGTACCTACACTACTTGTTACCATGGATTCAGTACATGATCCTGGCCCCCTGCGTTAAAATTTGTCGTCGGCTATTTAAAAAAAATCTGCTTTTCCATACATTTTGACCGCGTAGGTATTGCACTTTACACTACATTGCACAAAATTTCATCGCCGGGAGTTCAGAATCATGTACTGAATCCATGGTATCAGGTTGTACGAGTACGTCGATGAGCTGCCACTCTGTATATTCCCAAAGTTTTGCTCGTGCAACCTCAATAGTTTAACTCACAACACATAGCTAAACTAAATGATAAGAAATATGATACACGGGCACCTAACGCGAGTGAGCGATATAGCTTATATTGCTTTCTCTTTCACTTTTTCTTCGCATTACCGATGATTTGCTATCACACTCTTATTGTTTGTATCATTAAGCATAGGGCACACTTGTTTCACAGGTTCTCGTAAATTATCCTACCTTTAATCTAATCAATAATTTATAAATTTTTCGTACAAGTATTATTTCAGAATATTTTACACTTATCACTTGCGCTAGTGTCCTGTTTTGAAACTTTATTGCTTATATTCAAAATGTGCCAATTGCCTAATACGTATTTTTGGAGTAATCGATTCACCCGTAAGTAGATTAACTTCGTGCGAATCGCCTACAGAAAATAAGTTATTATTCAAAAGGGTCGATTCGCCCGTTCCGGGCGAGCAAATTCGTGCGGATCGACTAATAAGCCGACTTGATTTAAATTTTTCCGCAACTGATTTTTTTTCTATATCCATCAAATATTTTGCTTGCCAACGTCAAAACTTTAAAAATTCTAATTACAAAGATTGATGACCAAACATATTAATTAGAAAAGTAGGTTGTAACCGCAGAGGTCACGCTGCACTAACTACTATTACTACTCAGGAGAAAGTTAAGGAAAAAAAACAGTGGAAAAATAGTACAGTATCTTTATACAAATTCATCAGGAAAATAATACCTGTAACTCCTCATAATTTAGTACTGTATAATAATTTACCGCATTTTCATGCAAACAATTTACACCTCTTTCATATGACGTGACACACCCCGTCTCCCACCTTCTCAGTTCTCTTGAAGTGTAAAACTGTCGGCAACAAACTCGTCAGTCATATACGTGCGGGGTGGTCGGGCGCCAATTCAGCCTCTGCATCAAATTGCGTTAGCCCTCCGTCCGTCTGTCGGGACAATCGGATTGCGTCGGTTCAACCCGCTTATTAGATTCCACTGCCACTCGCTTGGGTAACCGTTGGAAAATATTAAGCCTATTTCTTAGTAAGTAAAAGCTAGGTGCCTGAAAGTTTGGATAAAAATAGGTTGAAAAATATAAAGGTCAACTATCGAAAGTCGAACATTTTAAATCGTCTATTTTTGGCTTTCTTTCTATAGGAACTATTCACTATTCCCTTTATCTCTCCTTCATAGATTTGTGAAAAGGTTCACCAATCGTTATTCATGCTAATGATGGTAGGTATTTGCAATTGTCAATTGATTTTCATAACATCTGTGTGTTTTCATTTGTGTATGTGAATTTAAATGTTTGTAAACGCACCCACGATACAGGAGAAATTCCTAGTGTGGGGCAACGTTTAAAAAATAAAATAAATAAATAAAATAAAAAATTAATATTCATTATGACGACACGTTTGGTGTAGTGGCTACAGTGGCTAAGTGTAGTCAGCGAAACCAAATGGTCCTGGGTTCGAATCCCGGTAGGGGCAAATGTTTGTATGATGAATATGGACATTTGTACCCGAGTCATGGATGTATATTTATAATATGTATGTATTTACAAAAAAAAAATGTATTTAAGTAGTGTATCAACCATCTGGTATCCATAACACAAGCCTTAAGTGTTAAGTGCTTAACTTGGAACTAGATGGTGCTGTGTGCAATGTCAGACGATATTTATTTATTTATTATTTATTCTTCAAAAACGTTCAAATTCAGCTTGCAATCTCATTTCAGCGACAATCAATGTCGAAAACTCGTCAAAAATTAAGGAAAATGAGACGTTCGAGAGATAACGTTCATAAAAAATCAGGAATCGTCCCTCAGATCAGCAGCATGTATGCTATGCCGGCAAAATGTTTATTAGTAGGTAATGCAAAATACCTGGTCAATAATTTAAAAAAGTTAAAGTGTTTAAATGACTCTAAAAGTAAAATTGATCTTGTATGAGATTCAAAGAACAATGTCGGAAATGCAGCATCGCTTTATATCGGATTTCAGCCCGATATGAAAGGCAAGCATGCAGCGATGGAAGAACAATATAGTAACTACATCAGCTACTTGTAACTACAGCGAACTAGTGGAAGTTGACTTTAGAAAAGTTGAAGACATTACTCATATAGATAAACTACAGGAGCAAGTGACTTTAGACTGTTTCATCAAACTTTTGTCGCTGCGTTCAAATTGTACAGACAAAAAAGTTCGTATTGGTTACATACTAATAAACAATTTAGTGACTTGGTATTATTATTATTATTTGCTATCGTTCTCAATCAGTCGTAAATTCATATTTCAATTGTGATAATCCTGATCAATCAAATTTCAATGTCAAAATCGCATCCAGCATCCGAGTTTATTCCTTGGTAAATTAGGGTCAGTGCAATACGTCACCGACCCAACGTAGTAAATAGATAGATTGCAGTGATGTTCTTACTATGTATTAGTTTATTATTTTGTGTGTTTTGTCTATGGGTCTTAGTTGCCTGAAAATAAAGTTCTTATTATTATCATTATTAATTTCTGAATCTAAAGACAGTACAGGTACCTTTGATCCAATCTACTTTTTCTGAGGTATAAACTTAACGTTAATAAGTGTTCAAGAGTGTACCACGGTGCTATATCAGTCTTTACTCCTTTACTATAAATAGCTACTTTAAATAGTAAAATACCTTATGAAATCAAGTTCAATTTTGACCCAAAAGTACTCAAATTACTTAGAATATTACCGCTGTTGATTACACACAACCTTTTTATTAAAATAAACAACTTTGGCACAAACATAATCATAATTTCCCGTCTCTAAGTGACGAACGGCTGTCTACAAAGCGCCATTTTTGTTTACAGAATATTCTAGAAACGGAGTAATATTTTTAGCTTGAATAAAATTTTTGGAATATAAAAATATGGACCACGTGACACCTTTTCTAAGAATGGACAGCTTAAAATAAAACTGATACAAACACTAAGGACATCCAAAAAAATATTATAATTCTATCTAAAGCTTCGGGTTTAAAAATCGGAATGGAAAGGTAGGTAGGTATATATTATTATTATATATATAGTTTCAGTTTGTTCGGCAGCTTACGACTAAGTTTCGTATCAAGACTTCTTTGCAAATAAATTTTAAATATACGTTTAACAATGTCTGCCAAACCGTAAAATATTCCCCATACATAAAACCCATGTCCTAAGTTCGCAATGTTTAACTTAATTTGCTTATAAAAAACATAGTAAACTTACACAGTTAAATTAGTTTCTGCTGGGACTTTAAATTGCTTCGTGACCCTAGATGGAGCATGCTTAGGTAAGAATCTGCAGTAAAGAAACTAGGGCTTATCAAGACAACGGGCTCTTCGCGAGGCTTCTTCGTTATTGGGTGCCTTCTTGCCTGCTGCTTTGTTAAGAGTTCGTCTCCGTACTTTGATATTAAAGACTCGCTTTAGTCTAATACGAAAGCGAGTCTAACGCAAATTAGGAAACATATTTGATTGATAAAAGCTGAGCGCTTTTGCTTAATTTTTTAATTTAAGGTTCGGAGGAATTAAACGCCAAATCCAAACATGACATATTTTGTCAGTTTCCAAAAATTACCTTTAGTACAGATAGTTCAACTCATCTGTGTGCGCGGCGCTATGTGGGGGTAAACCTGAGGGGCAATTCCCGTATTTTTAAGACCGTTCGCATTCTAATCTCAGTCTCAATCTGTCAAAATTACAATCAATTTACATACATTTTTGACAGGTTTTTGACATTGATTGTCGCTGAGATGAAATTGCGACTTGAATTTGAACGTTTTTTAAGTACGAGAATTGGCCTACTGGTATATACTGTATATATATACAGTGACGATGTATGCGTGACAAGAGGCACAGTCAAGTACAAAATAGATATAGAGTTATTTAAATTGAAATAAAAAAGAACAACTCGGTGACGAGTAGTACGTATTGTAAATTAGTTTAGATTATTTTGTTTTTAAGGTTATTGTAACCTGCTGTTTGATATTAAACGGATTCCTGAGAAAACAACTTAATTTGGTAAATGCATTTTTATTGAACATATTATTCAGTATCGCTACTAGAAAAATCAAATGTTTAATTTTCGGATTCACTGCTCTCATCAAGGTTTATTATGAATTCTGATTATGTGTCAAAATGTCGATAGTATTCTTCTTCTTGGTTTTTTATACGTCGACAACAATGACTTCTGTTTGGTCGACAATTATTACTCCACATCTCTTCATCAATTTGACTTAAACGTTGATTTATTAGTTTCATTATTCCCGTCACTTTCTGTTTGACATTATGCCAAGCAATAAAATTTTTGGGTGTTTTAGTGTTTTGGGGTGTATATTATTTATTATATCCTACATAAACGACCTACCTAAAACAGTTAACTTGAAGTGCGTTCTATTCGCGGACGACGTATCGCTAGTGTTTAGAAGTACTGAGAACACCGAAACTTTGGCCAACATAGAAAATACTTACAACATAGTTTAATCATGGCTAGAGAAGCACAATCTACAAATTTATAAACTCAACAGCAAACCGACATTGTGCTTTGCATTGCCCTGACAGGGTTCAAGTAAAAAAACCGACAGTAATAAATTGTAAATTGTGTGATGTGCATGACAGCAATATTTTTTTTTTAATTGCGACATTTTCTATGGGGTTTAGTTTAGCTGCTGTTTACATGGTAGCTGCCGAAGAACTTGTATACCATAAGGCTGAAGTATGTCATCAATCTGATAACAAATATGGTTTTCTTTATTTTTCAATCAAATCATACAGTTCTATTTGCATGCACAATAATAATTCTTTGTCCGATCGACAGGTTTCTCTTTAACGGTAGTCCATCTTTATTACCTCATCCTTTGTCTTGCACATGACTAGTTAAGATATAGCTCTTATCTGTATACAGGGTTATTTGTAATACGTCGGCAATCCATTAAGGGGATGTAGGGGAGTTCATTTGAAACCAAATGACCCCTTATGACCCCTATGCAAATGTCAACCATTGTCCAGTAATTTGACATTTTATATTTATTTGAAGATATCTGGTATCTTATTGTATCTTGTTGGATAGCTGAAGCGTTGTACAAATTTTTGGGAATGTTCTGTCGATAAAGTATATTCATGTTTTTTTGCAGAAATCAACCATTTTAGTCAAATAACCTGCTCAAAATGATAAAAATTGTGTGCTCTGATTTAAAAAAATATTAGAGACAATATTGTAATTTTATGGTTGATTATTAAGTATTGAAGTAAAAGCAAATAATAATAATTTAAAAATCATGCATTGTTTTTTTCATAAATTTTCAAAGTTGTATAATGCCAAAAAAAATATAAAATGTCAAATTACTCGGAAATGGTTGACATTTGTATAGGGGTCATAGGAGTTATTTGGTTGCAAATGACCTCCCCTACATCCCCTTAATGGATTGCGGACATATAACCAAATAGCCCTGTAGGTATACGATACACCGATTTTCTTGACGGTATCGGAGTAAATTTTTCAGGTAAGAAATCGTATCGTTTCAAGTCACTTGTATCGCAACTTTAACAAAACCCTACGCAGAGTCGAAATACATCCACCATGGTTAAGTTTATCTTGAAATATTCTTTTCTACTTAAGCAAGGTAGGTGATGTAATGGTGTAATATGTATGTAATAATGATGGTAATTTTGAATAGTTGAATGTTAAAGTTGTCTGACTCCAACTTATTTGCACGTTTTTTGCGGTCTTTGTACGGAGATTTAAATTTAGGTCCAGTCAATTTTCCTTCACCCAATATGTTAGTTATTGTTCTTTCTGATACCCCCCATTGTCATTGCTGTTCTTTTTCGTACCCTGTTTAAGTGTTCACTCAATGTCGATATTAAAATTGGACCTGTACTACAAAGTGGATCACTTACTAGTTGCAATCTAACTGTCGCATTTTTTTTTTCCAAATTTTCGTATACTTTGCCAATGGTTTCACGAGTCTAAAACAATAATAATACGTCAACGTTAAATTTAATATATTTTTTTAGGATACCTACAATAATTAATCACATTAAATGTTAATTATATCGAAATGGACACATTAAAAATTTACCTGTCTCCTTAAACATTTTCTCCGTGAAGAACTAGACATTTTTAGTAACGAATGTACCCGTGCAAAGAATTAACAAGGACACGTGTTGCTCGGACAACGCCTGCCGCACAGGATGGCAACTGCCATACATTTTAATTTCTTGCTATTCTGCGCCATCTATCTACCAGAACATAAATTAAAAATGAACCGTGCTGCCAGCGTGTATCCATGAAGCAATTGGTAGTATATTTTAGTAGAAGCGTAAGCGTATCTTTGATTTTGATCAATTCGGAGTTAGTTAATTTTTCGTATATTTTTTGCATTTTTAAAAGATCTCCAATAATAGTATTTGGTTAATATTTTGTTTATGTTGTTAAAAAAGAAACTTTAATATAGTAGAATTTACAAATATGAAATGTCTTTACAGGCCACAGGGTGAATTTGACGTAAATCATTAATGAAATGTCATATAAAAAAAAAACGCATATTTTTGTAATTATTTCATTTGCTTCCCGGTTTTGAGTGTAATTTACGTCAATTTGAGCGCCCTGGGTCCTCTGTGATTTAATCAAACATACTTGCAGTTTGGACCTAAGTGGATTTAAGTGTTTGTGTATAAACAACAATTTTTTGTTTTACCTAATAAATATGAACATCCAAAATTGGAATTTGTTTTATTATCCTCGAAACAACAAGTTTAGTGTAATATCGAATTCGATGTACCGAGTAGAATAATGTAGAATGGTTCAAAATTCTGTTGTAGTAAAAATTCAAATCTAGATGCTATAATCTAGTTTTGATATACTCGTATTTTTAATGTTTAGTTTTACTATCAAATCGTTGAGCTCCTTAAGTCTAAGTTGAGCTGCACGATTACTGACAATTGCGTGCACTGACTGGACATGTCCACTCAATCTGTGTGGTTCTTTCCTCAAAAGACCATTTCAGATGCCGATCTACATAGCCTTCACATGATTTGACCAAGATTTTGTCTGGACTTTAAAAGAGACTGAGTTTGTTTCGGCCTTTCTTCTCAGAGTAGTCAGATAAGAAACGCTGACCTCGTCTAGTTTTTAAAATACGATTGACGTGTAAAAGTGTTTGTTCAAACCTACTTACAGAAATAAAATCATTTATCACTACAACAGAATTTTCAGCCATTCTACATTATTCTACTTGGTACACTATAGCTATATCGTACTACCTAGGTATATTGACGGATGAACAGTGTATGTCCTGGTAACTAGATGGCGCTGCCTATGGAATGTATAAGTTGTCAGTCTATCTTGAGTATTATAATACCTAGTAGTCTATGGACTGCCGCGTCACTGCCACACAAATTAAAGCAGCGAGCAGTGCTATCGCTGCGGTGAGGCCGGCCACAAGGCGGCCCAGTGCTCCGCGGCGCCAAACTGCAGCCTCTGTACAGCTGCAGGGAGACCCGCCGGGCACAGAGCGGGCGGAAATAATTACAAGCACACGCGCCCAGGGCGCCGCGCGCACAGATGAGTTTGATTTATGATTTTCCTACATGCATAGACGAACAAAAAGTCGAACAGATACTCGCTAGCAAAAAACTGTGTCACTCACACATTAATCGGCCGACGGTCGCCATATTCCGGATATTACGCGCGCAAACGGCAACACCCACACATAAATATTCACATCTAAACGGGACTCAGTTTGGTCTTACCGGAGTTCCATCCGACTTTTTTTGTTCGTCCATCCCTACATGTAATATTTTAAAATAAATGTTCGATTATGTGACAACGAATTTCATCCAAACAACCGGTTTGTGTTCGTTTTACCATTTCCATTGCATTGCGTTTCGCAACAAGCCTTATTTATTACTGTAATAACGATTTTCGCGCAACACTGCTTGAAAGGATTCGGATTTTAATATTTTGAAACAAATAAAAGTATTTCGAGGATTTTATTACGAAATCCTCTGAATACATAACTATATAGGTATATGTCACTTGATAGGTAAATTAATTAAGATTCGCACGAAACTCGTACTGACATCTGTTCTTTTTCTAACCCAAATCCCGCAAATTACAGCTGACAAGTCTTTGAGCATACACTATCTACAAAAACAGAAGCACGGAACCAACAGTCCAATTCCAAATAAATTGTGACTGACGCTCAACCGCGCGGGCGCCCGCCGCGCCACCGGCAACATTTTAACATCGTACTTGCCCATTTTTCAAACTCCAAAACTTTTATTTGGATAAAATATATGTTTTCGTTCTCCATTGTACGCAGAGGTTAAAAAAAAACAAAAGAGCATAGAGTTATGACGAGCTGAATTGCTGGCCCTATTGTTGTTGTTGCGCTGTTTGTTTCAATCCGAACGTAACTGCGGGTAGTTGAAACACTTTTGTTGACAATGCTGAAAAATAGGCCAAATGTAAAGTAAATAATGTGTGAGGAGAAAAGTAATGTGAAATGTGGGTAACGACTGCTTGGTTTGTCTTTATGGGGCGAGGGTGAAGCTTGTGTTTTAATTACAATTGAAATTATTCTTGTATTCGAACACTGGAAAAAAATAATATATCCAATTTTAATCTCTGGTACATACCACACCGACCAGCATCTTATTTGTTCTAGTAAAACGTGCTAAGTTTCTATTACAACTTATAATATCTACATTATTATGACGTAGCATCAATAAGTTCAGATAGCAACACAACTAAGTATATATATGAAGCAATCTATGAGAGTAGACAGACCGTAATCATAATATCTTTATTGTTAATATCCAGGAAAGTTCTTTCTTTTTCATCTTGTTACTGAACTCATAAAGCAAATATTGAAAAACAACGTTAAAGATAGTCTTCACGTAACAAATGAAATAGTCATACTAAGTCATACTTACGACCAAAACATTTATCTGAAGGAATTTGGAAAACAAAACAATTAGCTTATACCAAAACAAGAAATTGTTTAGGAATAAGTAGAGCTTTTTTTTTCATCAAAAGAGATGAGTGTCTAGGACTTTTATTCAATGTTGTGCATGTGTTGTGAAGTCAAGTCTCGAACAGAATGAAAAACACACATTATTAAAAAAAAACCGCTTTTGTGCGTGTCGGGCACAATGAAGGGTTTCCGTAGTTGGGATGAATTTATCCCAAAAACAAACTTAATATTGTAGTTATAAAACATGTTCTGCCATACATCGATATACGTCATAGTACATTCTCCTACTTCAAATGTAAGTTTGTAATCGCAAAAGAACATATTTTTTATTATGCGATAAAACTATAAATTAACAATTTTCAGATATGTTTCCTTTATTTGTGCTGTGAGACCTTGCTTCTTGCCAAGTTTCATGATTCTAGGTCAACGAGAAGTACCCTATAGGTTCTGATTTATTTGCTAGTATCAAAACATGTCGCTAAATGGCCGTAACTTTTTATTGCCCTGATTTGGAAACCTGATTTTTTGAGCTCTATGGGACTGTAGATCTACGTATACCTCCACGCGTTCCTGAGAAAAAGGGTCTTGACAGACTGACAGACAAACAGACGGAAAACGAAACGATCCTATAAGGGTTCAGATTTTCCTTTTGAGGTATGGAACCCTAATGGACGCAGCATACAGAAGGTTTTTGTTATCTGTTTACCTAACTCTTTTGTTAACTGCACATACACTAACTCTCTGTTTTATCTGTTTATTCCGGTTCAACAAGCTAGATGTAAATTATTTACAGCTATATGAAACACTTTACTTGTCCAGTTCGTGTGATATTCAGCAAATTGCGGCATTATGTTGTCAACGTCACGTCCGGCGCGTAAAACATAAAGAGGAAACATTAGAAACATACGGGAGACGAATTTGAGCGGGAGTCATCTACAACCTGGGCTGAGCAAGTGTTCTCAATGCTCGTTCCTTCTCTAAGGCTAAAAATGTTTATATAAAACCGATACGATAGTCAAAAGTGCAGCCTGTAAGCAGGACCGGTAGCAGAGTTAAGGCAATTTATTTTTAACAAAACATAATAGTATCATGTTTTAGTTAATTTTAAATACAATGAGTTAAGTGATTAATTACCATAAAAGCTTATACAGCACATCACATAAACTAGAATTATTTAGTGTTTACAGCACCGTGCATTGTGTAAATTATTACACACTCATAAAGTGCTATTACATACATTACATCGTCGCGGACACTCGTACACAATGTAAATAACACTGCTTAATTGAGCCTCAAATCGTTTGCCGCAGAATTTAACATGCCAGTGTTGTAATTTGAAATTATGTTATACCTACGCTTAGTGACAATTAATGAGGTTGTAACTAATATGAAATAATTATGAGGCGTCCTATACAATGATGTTTATAATAAGTTTTATTTTATTTGTAACCAAACGAATACTTTTCTTAGTTTCTTTACACTCTACTTTACTTCCGACCTCATCTAGTTTTTAAAATATGATTCACGTGTAAAAGTGTTTGTACAAACCTACTTACAGAAATAAAATCATTTATCATTTATGCTCCTTCTCTATGTTTAGGTATGTATATTTTTGTGTAGGTATAATTTTTCTAAATTATATTTAAATAAGGTTTTATCCAAAACGAATTTTCTCCCACTTTACAGGATACATCTAACCACAATCTGCACGATCCCGCTCATACTTCACAGCCCTATAACCCACAAACAGTACTTCTTTTTGCTTCTAGATTCTAGAGTGCGCAGTAAAAGTTGACAATAATATCATAAACGAGCTCGGACTCTAGAGACACCACTTGTATAGGTGAACTTAACACACAGCTCTTGAAACTCGTACTTACTTTACTACTCAGGGGTTCTAGAGTATTTGAAAATTAAGAGCGATGTTCCTTTGTTTATTTTGCTGATAATTATTTATTTATAAGGGTTTGTAAAATCTGTTTACTACTTCTTCCCAGCTAAAAGGTTCTTGGAAGATATCATTTTTAATTTAAGTGATCGAATTAACTAGCCATGGGATACATAAGTTATTGTTTATTTTATTTGAATTAGTAATTCTGGATAGTGCCGAGCGAGCTCAGTGGTTACTTCCGACAGATAAGTTGATTTGACTTAATGAACGTTCTTGTAAGCATGCAATTAAATATGTACCTATCTCTTAACCATTTCAGAACATATTTACTTATTTAATGTGTTTGAGTTAATACCTACACACAATTTAATGCATCTATACAAAACCACTTACCTGACAAACTACGCTCTCAACAATTTCAAATCATTCCCATTCATTTTAAATTGGAATAAAAACTTCACCTAGCGAACTCCTTCATTTGTGTCCTAGATTTCATAGCAGCATCCAGACAATCGACGCGATAGGTTCTTTGAGCTGAACGTGCACAAAGAGTGACGTCAGAGCCACGAAATAGATACGTACAGAAGGCCGGCTGGCCCCACACAGACGCGTAGGTACATACGGGTGGCGATCTCAAACAAATGGCAGTCGCGACTGCGAAGCGCACTCGCTGTACGTAGCACCTAGCTGATAAAATAAAGGTAGAAAGAGAGTAGAGACTCCCGTTCTTCCTTAAACGGTTACTTCTTAAATGTCTGCTGAACCCTTTCGTCCAACAGTTATTTAAGAAGTAACCGTTTAAACTGTTACTACCTAAATCATGACGAAAATAAAAACAAAACATCGTTATCTACCAACGGACAAAGCCTACCTAAATTGTGTCAGAACACCCGCTTGAGCTTAATTATGTAAATACTTTCAAACTTCGGGCCACAAAATCTGTATCAAGATTTAGCAATTTCCCAAACAAAACAAAAAAACAAACACTCCAAACATCCTTGCACGTCAGTGCACGCAGTACAGATAGCAAGATTGGCGCTCAGATAATATGGTCGCATTACTATGACGTCACAGCGTTAGGTACCTACAAAAGTACATATTTATGCGCGCGCAAGTAGAAGCCCGTCTGTGCCCGTATATTCACCGCCCGCGACGGTATTAGGAAAGTGCGAATTTAACGAGTGAGACTTTTCTATATTTAGATGATTGGCGGCTGCAGTAGGGTCGGCAGTTCAGTAAGTTAAGAGTGTGAGTGTGTGTGGACTTTTGAGAATGCTATGTTAACAGGAATGAGAAGAATGAGAACGAGATTTCTATGTAGTCTTGGAATAAAATCTCGTATTTATGATGTGTTGCTCTAACTGATTATATTCTATAAAAATATTGGTTAGCATTATCAATGATATGACAAAGAATTTGTTAAAATAAATAGATAGGGCCTACCTGAATTTATTCTACAGAACAATGCAACAGATCCCAGACAAACTTGTATCAAACAAAATTGATACGCAACCAGTTCGAACCAACAATAATCCAACCCGAGTCCCCATAATCCAAACTTAGTTATATAACATATTATTATGTTAATTCCAACATAACATTGTGGCAAACGCTAGTTGAATCCAGTTCACGGAGGAATGGCGTTTGAAATTCAAATGGCGTATTATACATATCAAGGCAGCCGTCTGTCTGTCGGCGGTAACCACGTTAAGGCACTTAACCCGATGTCTAATTTGACAAATCTCGGTTTAACCCGGAATCTACAGAACGATAACAAGCAACGGATTGAATGAAAACATTTTTGTTTTCGATGTTTTGACGGTTGTCTGGCTGAAGGCGAAATACGGTGTGACCATATTTTCGAGACTGCAGGTGACGACATAGGTTGGTACTCGTACTAAGTAGAGCCAAATCTTTATTCTAAAATTAGCAACCTACCAGTACCTGCATACTTCATAAATGCTAGGTTGTCATTAAATCTTGCCATGCACCGAAGTTAAAACGTCTCGTACGTTTGCACTTCTCCTCAACTCATAACATAACAAACTCAATCAAGCACCCAGCTTCCCTTCGCACTGCACGACTCACTTGCTCCAAACTTAGTTCTACCCTTCTGCTCTGTATATTATGTTCGACGCTACAAAGTCGCTGCAGCCAATGTGCCAATGGTGACAATCTGTGCAAGCTGCTCGATTGTTCGCGTTCTACGGTATCTTTGTGAATACATTCAGAAACTACGGAGTCCGTTCCTGGAAATTCGTTTATGTATATTTGATTGTGACTGGCTCGCTTGAATGGCTTGGTTTCTTGTTCCCAGTCATGCATTGCTATTTAATCAAACTAGAATAAGGGCAATAAGGGCAAGTAACTCCACCTTTATGAGACAACATCCACACAAGGTCTTCAGGTCCCGAACTAGGCAGAGCCTGTACTACGGTAACCTGATGACTGATATACATACTTATATACATATACACACCCAGACACAGGTCAAACAGACATGTTCATGCACACAAATGTTTGACTTGTCCGGGAATCGAACCCGGGACCAGCGGCTCAGAAGGCAGGGTCGCTACCAACTGCGCCAACCGGTCAGTCAAAACTAGAATAATTTGTTTATAATATAGAAAGGTAGACAATTGTATAGATACGTACTGATGATGTAGGTATGTAGTAAGTGATATTTTCAGTATTGAAAGTAAACAATTCAATTGGTTGAAACTTTTAGCGTTTAATGAATACATCAAATAACATTTACAAAATACTAAAAGTAGTCATCATAGCACGCAAAAAGTTTTTAATGGCCAAATTAACCTTTTGGACAGAGCAGGCCACGAAATTATACGTTAATTTCCGAACTTAGTTTTTAACAACTTATTTTATCTGGATAGCTGCCTCGTTATGCAGGTACGTTGAAATCTAATCGTTGTTTAACCTCGTGGCTAGTACGACTATATTGCATTTATAACGATTTGCAATCCCTTGGAGAGGACCCGTTGTTGAGTTTTATAGCAGTCTTTATATTTTTGGGTATGCCAAAAATTGTTCAGAATACCCAATTATAAATACTAAGTTTCTGAAAGGTCTACTGGAGCAATATAATAGGATTTCCTTCGATAAAAATACAATACAATTGCCAACTTGTAAGAATTGCTGAAATTTAGGCAAGCCATCGTAACTCGAGCAGTTTTACGGAAACAGAAAGTTTTCCGGGAACGATTCATACATTCTATTTTATATAAGTTATATTTATTTATAAATCTTAGAAGAAAGCGGTAACAATGTAACGTTGCAATGTAAGTAACGGAAGGAGCCAGCTGTGGCTATCAGCTGAAACACACGTTGTAAGTACTCTCTTTGTGTCGTTTCGGGGGTAAAACTAGTTTAATGTTTCACACAATAATTATAAAACCACAAAATGAAGCTACATAATTATTGTGGTTTATGAAATATTATATTCACTTGAAGAGTCAAATTCATGTTGGATTTTCCAGGATGACAAATGGCTTTATCAGCACCGACCATTTCTAAAATAATCATAGAGGCAATTTCCTTATTTTTAAGAACGTTCGCATTCTAATCTTAGTTTCAATCTGTCAAAAATACCTCTAATTTACTTAAATTTTTGGCATATTTTTGACTAGATTTTGAATGTTTTTAATTAAGCTTATTAATTATTATTTTGAGCTCGAATTCACCTTATCATATTTTGATTTTATCAATGTTTACCTTAACATATTTTAACAAAACGGAGCAAATAACAATTTTCTACCATGACCTGTTGACCTGTGCCGATACAAGAGAAGACCAATAAATTTCCTTCTAACATCCCCTTGTTATTTCCCAGGTGGTGAAGGCCAGGAGCACGGGCCGGTGTTCCTGATGGAGCCACCCCCACGACTGGTGTTCTCCAACAGCACGGGTGCCAGAGCCTCGTGCGCGGCGCACGGGTTCCCCTCGCCTCAGATCGCCTGGCAGCAACCGGATGGCGCGCAGCTTGATGATGTGCCGGGATTGAGGTTAGTGGAGTATTTTTGGTAATTATTAGAATTCTAGATATGACCGCCAGTTTGACAGTTTTTGGACCAAAATTGTCATTTTTGTTGTTATGTAATTCTCATGTCTCTAAAAAAAGCGCCCAAAGTGCGTGTTGAAACACGCACAGTGAAGGGATTCGTAGTTAGGATGAATTTATTCCAAAAACAAACTTAGCATTGTTGTTGAAAAACATATTCTCCCATTACATCGATATACGAGTACGTCGCGGTCAATTCTCCAACTGCAAATGTAAGTTTGTAATCGCAACAAAATGTATTTTTTGTGATAAAAATTAACGATTTTCGAAATTTTTCCTTTACTTGTGCTGTGAGATCTTGCTTCTTGCCAAACTGCAAGATTCTACGGTTCAAGGAAAAGTAACCTTTGGGTTTTGATTTATTTACGAGTACCAAAATATGTCTGCATAAATGACCGTATTTTTTTATTGCATCGACTTAGAAGCTTAATTTTTATGAGAGCTCCAAGGGATACGTAGGTCTACCTACGTATTTGATATTAATATCAATTTGATACCTCCACGCGTCCCTGAGAACAAGGGTCTTGATAGACTGACAGACAGACATAAAGACGGACGGACAGCGAGTGATCCTATAAGGCTTCTGTTTTATTCCTTTTGAGGCGCGGAACCCTAAAAACAACTTATACCAACTGTCAGTACCGTTGGTTAACCCAACTAAACTATTTCCACCCCATGGACATTAGGTTCTTCAAACTAAATTTCGGTGTGTTTTTTGAAGGTTATCAGCTCATATTGTATCATCTTGCCTTTATAGAGATTGACAAAATGAGCTGAGCTGCCTTCGTTACGCGTGTCTAGATGTTGCCGTAATAATTCTGCGTGAGTTTCACACCCAGAATTATTAATAAGGGCCTGAAATCAACACCTAGACTACCATAACTATGCTATATCCTAAATTATCCTTCCAAAACAAGAAGCGAACCCTTGACTGGATACAATATATTATGTAAATAACATTACCTCACGCATGGAGTACTCAACATTGGGCGTCCAAATTCATGCGTAGTTTATAAACACGTACCTACCTATTTATTGGGGAAGGCTGAATAAGTGGGATCACATCAATACCAGCTGCGGCCCTCATCCTACATTACGCCTGTTTACCGAAGATATGTGCTAAAAAATTACTGAAACTAATATTTTTCCAGAAAAAAAAGCACTTTTTGACTGAAATAAATTGCTGTCAAATGGGTGCTTAAGCCTGGCCTACTTTAAACTCTCCTTCCAACATTTACAAACGGGCAACCAACTTCAGATCATTGAAATATGCTTTTAACAAACTAATCACAGGAAAAACTATGTACTAACAACATAAGAATGAAATTCTCCTTCTTGGAAGCCAGACTATCCCAACAGGCTACCCAAACTCTTATAAAAGTAAATAAGCACGTACTCGACGTATCAGAACTCGTGTATAATATAAGAGGGATCACAGCGCCACCTGGTGCCAAATGTTACGAAGAATTCTGTTTTGGTAGTGAAAATGCCGTGAATTACAACAAGATGTGGTTTCTTCAGTATATGTTAGAATAAGGGATGTTTTAGTAATACGTGTTTCGTTGGGAGATTGGTTTTGGGAATAAAATTATGTTAGAGTACGATGACGTGTGATTTTTTGCGGGGTTATGTAGTTACTTTGATTTTTTTTTTTTTTGTAAATTGTTAGCCTGTACACCAGCTAGATACTGACAAGGCAAATAAAGGCAAAGGCATGGGCCGCTTGAAAATGTCAAATATGGCAATACATATGATTAACATAAAATTGTATTCTGTTAACATCAAAGTAATTAATGCAATTATAACTTAAATAAATGTAGACAGATGATGTACGAGTAGACAGACACATAGATGCAATAAGTAGATAATATTGACTATCACACTATTGCACCTATGTAACCTCAGATCATATAAACACTATGTAACTCTCTACAGTGCTGAACAAAAAAACTTGCTTCTTTCAAAAGAACCGTAGATTGCTTGCAGCACGCAACGACATACAAACCGCAACGAAGGAACAACGTAAAAATTATTTTTACTTTTTACATTGTTTTATTTGAAACTCGTAATACATCAAAATTAATTATATAACGTAGAATCAGTTGATAGTAATTTCCCTCTTTGATCCATAATACCCACTTTTGGGATATAGTTAGGTATTATACTACTACGACAGACATGGCCAAGCATAAAGACTGCGGTCAGATACGAGTCGCAGCAGTTACTCGAGAAGAGATCTTCTAGCTCAGCTTCAAGTAAATATACTACTAACAGAGAGTGTTTCAGTGGAGAACTGTGTAGAGCATGCATTTAGATGACTAGCTGGTGTCAGTCAATATGTTGGCAGAGACTTAGATAGCTTACCAATTTTTAAATTTCGTGTTATTTTTGTGTTTTTTTTCAACGTTGTCCTACACTAGGAATTTCTCCTGTATCGTGGGTGGGTTATAAATCTGGTTACATTCATGTCAATCTATTGACACGTTTCGTACACCACGGATCTAAAGTACAAAATGCAAGATAAGATCAAAAATGCCATGACCGTTATGTTACGTCACAAGATAAACCTAAAACCTCCTAAACCAGAATCCAGCCGATGCAAAACGCAAAATTAGCAAATCGCCACCGCGTTAAACCTTGAATTTCAATGATACGGTTTGCGGTACAAACGGTATATCTTTAAAATAATCCAAGTGTCGGCGCCATTCGGATGAGCGTCATGAAATATGTATCAGACATTGTGAATAGTTCACACACCGGGCGCGCGATTGTGTGCTCACTCTTTTTCTTTAATTTTCATTTGGCGTCTGTACAGATATCCTTTGTGAATTTTCGAATGTTCGTTTGAGGTTCCTTTGTGTTGTGTTTAAAATGAAAGATGGTTTTAGAGGTGGGTTATCTATTTTATTTAGTTGAAATATTTAAAAATATGAGTTCCATTTAATCACTTATAAAGCTTGCTAGTTCAGGTACCCAAGTTACGAACCTCTGTTATAATAGGGATAGACGGTCAGTTTTTAGGATTATAAAACGGTGTATTGTAACAGTAAAACGTTATATCCGCATACCATAACGTTCGTCAACAAAAGTCACATTAGGTACCAATATCCTTCCTTGCCATTTACTCAAAACTACGCAAAACCATGTATGTCAACGACACCACAGCTGGGGTGCCGTTAACAATGTTTTTTGGTAACTACACCACTGCCGACTAGTGATTAATTATGTGTAATAAAACAATTTATGATGTTTTCATTTTTATTGATAATAAGTTAGAAGATACAAATGCTGAAATTGGGCGAGTTCACCAGGGATTCAACAAAACATAATAGTTGTAAAAAGTTTATTATTAGAAATTCATTGCGGTGATGTAGTTTCGCAAAAAAAATTGTAAGTGACACCCCAGTGGGGCAATACATGCACAAAACTATTATTTTATTCCCTTCAAAGCTGACTGCCTAAACTAACATTCAATATTATAATAATAATATTATATGATGTAAGAGGGTGAGGTACATTAAAACTCCGGGCTGTTATAACCAAGTTTGTAAGTAATAAGTTGATGAAATTCTCTTGTTTGTCCGAACTCCGGGGTCTAATCGGGTGTGAAGACCAAATATAATATGACGCGTCACTTGATTTATAAGAGCTGAAAGGGTATTTGTGTTTGTTTAGGTACATACGAGTACATAAACATTGTAACGTCCGCACTTTTACCACGTAGCGCGTAGCGCGTAGGGGCAGACGTTATTCCAAAAAGAGTGTAACAGAGGTAATTTATACTGTTAATTCTACTAAAGGGTCTTTCAAATAGGGCGGGTCGATGTTGACAGTTTGTTTCGGCCATGTTGTTTTGGTGGCATCTGTCAAATGCGTTGTTATTTCTTCAGTTACTGATGTCAAATCACCATGGCAAGTTACACAATTGAGCAGCACGTCCAAATGATAAAACTTTATTATCAAAATGAGTGTTCGTTAGTACAAACGTTGCGCGCATTACGTCCATTTTACGGCAGACGCGGTGGCCCTTCAAACTCGACTCTCCAACGTTTGGTGACCAAATTCGAGACGACTGGTTCGGTAAACAACCAACCAACACCCTTACGTCAAAGGAACGCCAGATCGGCCGAGAACATCGCTGCTGTTCGTGAGGAGACTCCGAGGCAGTCGATTTCTCGCCGTGCACAAGAAATCGGCCTTTCGCAGACTTCAACATGGCGAATTTTGCGTCGGGACTTGGGCCTACACCCGTGCAAGATCCAACTGAACCAGGAGCTCAAAGTGAATGACCATAGATAACGCCGTTGGTTTGCTGACTGGGCTACAGAACGTTTGGAAGAGGACCCCGATTTTGGCCGAAAAATCATCTTTAGCGACGAGGCGCATTTTTGGATGAATGGTTTTGTTAATAAGCAAAATTGCCGTATATGGGACGACCACCACCCACATGAGGTTCACCAGGTGGTAATGCATGCACAAAAAGTTACTGTTTGGTGCGGATTTTGGTCCGGCGGCGTCATTGGTCCGTACTTCTTCGAAAACGATGATGGCGAGGCCATTACTGTCAACGGCGAGCGCTACAGATCAATGATTAACAATTTCTTTTGGCCTGAATTGAACGATATGGACGTGGACAACATGTGGTTCCAACAAGACGGCGCTACGTGCCACACAGCGAGCGACACAATGGACATCCTGCGTGAACGGTTCGAGGGTAGGGTTGTCTCTCGCAGAGGTGACGCGAATTGGCCACCAAGATCGTGCGATTTGACCCCGCTAGACTTTTTCTTGTGGACTTTTCTCAAGTCGCAGGTCTATGCCAATAATCCGCAATCAACCGATGCCCTGAAAGTCAACATAACGCAGGTAATCGCTCAGATTCAGCCGGATCTATGCAGTAGAGTAGGTAATTGAAAGTTGGACCTCTCGGATCCGTGCCACCGTTCGAAGCCACGGTGGACATTTAAACGATGTCATATTTCATAAATAATGGCATAAATGGGCCTTTTAAATAAAAAATAATTTCTTTAATATCTCACATACAGCTTGTTTTATTTAATTTTAACATCGACCCGTCCTTGTTGAAAGACCCTTTATTTCTTTTAAGCAATTAATTTGAGTAAATTTATTTAAGCTATATCTCAAAGTGATCCGAGGGCTATTTTAAATTACCTTTAACAACGGTAAACTTACACGGTAAATTACTTATTACCTATTGATATTATGATAAAACTTATAGGCGTAAAACGGCACACAAGAGGGTACATTTCAAACTAAGCTCACTAAAGCTAAACGAGCCAATCAGTGAAACACTTCCAGTGTGTCGTCAGCTCATCACCACCTTAACATCTGCTATCGATCAGCCAGTTATTTTGAATTCTTGATTTTTAGCGACGTTCGGTTGAAGCAGCTCGTAAGTACTGATACATGGTCATGAGAGTTGCATGCAATATATCGGAACAAATGCAGTCATAGTTCAGTCATGGTCATCATCATCTTCCTGCCCTTATCCCATTTTACTTGGGGTCGGCGCAACACGTTTTCTTCTTCCATTCTCCCCTGTTAGACGTCAAGGCATCATCTACTCCCTTTTCACTCATATCATTTCTCACACAATCCATCCATCTTTTCTTTGGCCGTCCTCTTCCTCTCCATCCATCAACATTCATACCCATCACTCTCTTAGTCACATGAGTGTCATCCCTCCTCATCACATGTCCATACCAAGACAGTCGATTCCCTTTCACTTTTTCTGTCACAGGCGCTACTTTCAAACTTCCTCTTATATACTCATTCCTTACTTTATCCATTCTTGTCACTCCACACATCCATCTCAACATCCTCATCTCCGCTACATGTAATCGTTTTTCATCCATCTTCTTCACAGCCCAGCGTTCCGATCCATACAATACGACAGGTCTAATCACAGATTTGTATATTTTCCCCTTTAACTTGAGGGGCATCTGTGGGTCACAAGTTGTTCCAGTGACCTGTCGCCATTTCATCCATCCTGAGTTGATCCGATGTGTTATGTCCCGGTCTACATCGCCATCTCCTTGGACAAGCGACCCGAGGTACCGGAAGTCGGAACAGATTGGTATGGGCGTTCCAGCAAGAGTAACAGGCACAGGACTGTAGAGACCGCCAAAATCACAAAACAAGTACTCTGTTTTGGTTCTGCTAAGTTTCAGGCCAACATTCTCCAGTCTTTGCCACCACACCTCCAATCTGTTCTGGACCTCTAGACCGCTCTCGGCAATCAGCACAATGTCATCAGCAAACAGCATGCACCAGGGAGCCTCTTCCTGTATGTCCGACGTCAGAGCGTCCATTATCATCAGGAAGAGGTAAGGGCTGAGAGCCGACCCTTGGTGCAAGCCGACAGCCACATTGAAGCTGCCGGTAGTGCCCGCTGTAGACCGAACTTGGGTAGTGCATCGATTGTACATTGCACGGATCAACTTGACATACTTCCCTGGCACACTTTTCTCCTTTAGGGCCCACCACAGAACCTCACGGGGCACTCGGTCGTATGCCTTTTCGAGGTCAATGAACACCATGTGCAAGTTTTTGTGCGCACCTCTGTATTTCTCGCATAGCTGGCGGATAGCAAAGATGGCATCCGTCGTACCCCGGCCAGGCATAAAACCGAACTGGTTCTGTGAAATTTCGGTCTCTTCTCTCAGTCGCCTTTCAACAACTTTCTCCCAAACTTTCATGCTGTGTGACATTAGCTTTATTCCTCTATAATTATTGCACTCCAGCACATCACCTTTGTTTTTAAAAATGGGCACCAGCGAACTATTACACCATTCGTCAGGTATGGCTTCTTCCAGCAACAGCTTATTGAAGAATAAAGCTAACCACGTCCAATCGGCCATCCGCAATATTTTCCATACTTCAACAGGTATTCCGTCCGGTCCTAATGCTTTACCATTCTTCATTCCGCTTACAGCAATCCTCACTTCATCCACACTGACTTCTCTTACTAATCCCTCATTTTCTGGTTTATTATCAAGCATACCACTCCAGTCATTCTCCTCATTCATCAGTCTTGCAAAGTAAACCTTCCACCTATTCTTAATTTTCTCATCTTCCGACAGTATCATTCCAGCTTCGTCTTTTACGCATTTTACCTGGACCACATCCTTCGCCTTTCTCTCCCTAGCTCTAGCAAGCCGGTATAGATGTTTTTGGCCTGCCGAAGTTTCCAACATGTCATAAAGCTTTTCGTGAGCACTAGCTTTCGCTATAGCCACAGCTCTTTTGGCTTTTTTCTTGAGAGCATCATACTCACTCTTTCTTTTAGCTCTCAGACTAGAACGCTCATTTCCAATGCTCTGCCATTCCTTAAATTTCTTCTTTTTTTCTCGCAGCACATTCTGAATCTCTGTCGACCACCACCACGTATCCCTATCTATCGTGCCCCTTCCTTTCGTCTCTCCCAAAATACCTTTTGCTGCACTCCTAATATAGTGAGCCATTTCATTCCAACATTCATTTACGCTTCGGTCATTCATTTCACCCATCTCTATCATTTTATCTACCACTTGGTCTCTTAATTTCGTCGCACAGTCAGTCTTCTCTAACATATGCCATTTTATTTTAGGAGGGGCCGTTCTTTATGTTTTACAAGCCTTATTTGTAAGACTACTTCCATAACCAGGAGTCTGTGTTGTGAGACCAGATCTTCTCCCGGTAGCACTTTGCAGTCCTTGACGTGCTTTAAGTTGTTGCGTCTGACAAGAAAGTAGCCTATTTGTGTATTATGTGCTCCACTCTTGTATGTTACTAGGTGTCCATCGGCTTTTTGGAATCAAGTGTTGGCTACTGCTAGATCGAATGCAGTAGCAGATTGCAACATAGTTTCCCCCTCATTGTTTAAACGACCATAACCCCATCCCCCGTGTACTCTTTCGTAACTGCCTCTTAATCTTCCCACATGCCCATTAAAATCACCTCCTATTATCAGTTCCTCATGCACCGGGATGGTCATTAAAACTGCATCAAAATCCTCCCAAAACTTCTCTTTCACCCTTTCTTCACATCCTACCTGAGGAGCATACACACTAATCACGTTCAGTATAACATTCTCTAACATGACTTTCACAACTATAACTCTGTCATTAATTCTTTTTACATCCATCACACTTTCTTTCAAATTACTATCTAATACTATTCCCACGCTATTCCTTTTTCCGTCACTTCCACAGTAAAAGAACTTGTATCCCTCACCAATTTCTCTCGCTTTTGTACCTTTCCATTTAGTTTCTTGCAAACACGCTACATTTATTCTTCTTCTTTTCAACACATCTGCTAACTCTCTTGCTCTTCCAGTCATTGTCCCAACATTCCAACTAGCATACCTCAATCTCACTTCCCGAGCTCGCTTCTTACGTCGCACCCGCCCGGGGTGGTGCAACAACCCTTGTCCATTTCCCACGGGGGCCGGGTGCTGCTCCTGCGCGTCGCCTGCGGGGTACGCCCTAACCCTATCGCGCAAACCATTTTCACTGTCCATGTTACATAGGGATTTGGCTTAGATTTTATAGCCGGCCGCCTGCCTGACACTAACCCTCTTTGGGAATGCATTTGTTGGTGGTTTATTTACCCGCCACCATTCGGGTGACCCAAGGTGCTTGATATCATGCACTGGGTCGTAAGCTCCATTAGTCGCCTTTTACGACACCCATTGGAAGATATGGGGGTGGTGCTATTCTTTGTGTCCGGACACCACACGGACATAGTTCAGTCATGGTGATAGGGAAATAAAACAAACGTCACGATGGCATAAATTTTTTGAACTTTTCTATAATTTTGCGTGACATGTTTGTTATGAAATGCTCTTTTGGAATAATGAAACAAGACAAAAAAGTCAACAAGAACAAAGGAAACGGAAATGAAGATTTATTTTGTCTTTTTCTACGCAATCTACGCAAATTTGTACTCGCTTAGAAGAAGTTTACGTACTTGTGGGCCTACAGCTATACAGCTACAGATTTTTTGGAACCAAGTTCCTTTCTTTTTTATTGTCGAATGGGCCTGCTCTTGACCTCGATCACGCCTAACGGAAAGCGATGGATGAGGTCTACGATAGAACGAGCGTGCCCAGAAGACGCCTGTTCACTCTTGCTTTGAAGGCTCCTTAACGAGGCTTGCGGTAGGAGTTGTATGGTAGAAATTGACCCGTAACAAAAAAAGCTTTGTGCCGCCTCTATGCCACTTTCTATCTCTCTCTGTCTCTTTTTATTAAATACGAGGGTGTGTGTACATGCGAGTATCGCTTAAGGAACTTCGTTCCTGACGGGGATCCCCCGACCACACCTTTTTTACTATCTGAGTCTATTTCATACCCAAATTACGAATAAGTTTTATTTATCCAAAGCAACACACAACACAATATCAAGCATTATTACCAAACATCCGAGACGAAACCCTTCTTCCAACATATTGCCATATTCCTCTTGAGATGTAGCCATTTCACCACAACATCGCATTAGGTTCACAGCGGGCAATATTACTCGGTATATCCAAATATGGCGCCGCGCTTTCTGATCCCACTCGATCAATAGTTCACGCTATATTTGGAAACCGGGACTCCATTGAACGTCATTTCAAGTCCTAGAAATTAATATAGTTTAGACTAGGTCATGCGCCACGATATTTTCGTAGCGAACTTGTAACGTGGGTGAAGTTTGAAGATTATAAGCCAGCCAAGAGTGGACTTAGAATTCTTAAATCACCCAGTTTGGGAAATTAGACACTGGTTTACTATTGGTAGGAAATACTCAATGACTAAAGACTTTAGTCATTGGAAATACTTTAGCCATAAGTCGGCTGTCAGGAGTAATTTGAAAGGTTGTGATATTTTTCTTTTAAATGTTAATGTCTGAAATAACTTCCAACAATTGTTTTCAATTCCTTCGGGTGGCAACCTTTTTGGTCTTTAAACACCAATTCTTTACCCAAGATAACACATCAAATATTAACAACAATATTTCAAAGACCTGGCACTACGAAGAGGTGACACTAGTTTGAAAATAAATGTTATTTTACGCTGTACCGAGCCCATGTGTCGTAATAAATAACGTCTATTTTCTGTACAATACAAGTGATATTTCAAGGTAATATTCCCTGGAGGACGGCGGTAAGCCGTCTAAAGCCAAGGTATAAGCTAACTGACCCAACACCTATATCGTGCCTAAGTTTTTGAATATTAACGTTTGTTTTGTTAACAATGAAAATGTTAAATCTGGGTTCTAAAAGAAAGAAAGCCATACCAGTCAGGCAGCTTATCTTTAAAAAGTAAAGTGTGTTTTTTGCCATTCCTTTTATATAAGTTAAGCATTTTTGAATGGGTAGCTAAAGTTTAAATTACTTAACGGTGCCTGTGCCTATATATTTAATGCCTTCTTTTGTGCAATCTTAAGGTACGGTACTATAGTACGGGTTCCCTAAATAAATTTCGGAGCATCAATAATCTGCTAGATAGTCTAGCATATTAGTGATGCTCCAAAATTTATTTGGCATAACACACTTGGCATTATTCTTCTTTAAACGAATATTTTTAAGGCATCTATAATATTTAATGTAACTATTGTTTGGCCGAATGTTTATATGTCCGAATTTACAATGGCTATTCTATTCTATAAAATATGCTGCAGGATATTTTAACCTTAATTAAAATTAAAATAGTGTCTTAAAAGTCAGTATGTTGTGCTACAAAACTTGGTGACAGAAACGAATCGCTGCAAAACCGACTCCACGTAGTCTTGTCTGCCCTACGGCTCTCCCTCGTTTCACCGAAAAGAAATTGCCAAATGCTGACTTCCCAAACAATTTTCCGCATAGTTTCATTAGCCAAATTATTACTTAGCAATAAATCTCTTCACAAATAATTGTAACGCAAACCTAATGTTTGGCAAGTGAACGTTTAAACAATAACTTGTTTACCAACTAGCCTTTTACCAATTTTTATGTATAATATTTCAGTTGGAATAACTCATTTTACGCAAAATAAACTTTGCCAAATAATAATATTAAGTATTCTGATAGTTTTTTTTTTATATAATTAATCTCGTCTAACTAGTTCAGTTTCGGGTAGCCTGTTTTTTTTCTCCATATTTTTGTTCTATATAATCTAGTCATTTCTGGCACTCGCATGCCGCTGCCGCGGCACCGCCCGCTTCGCTCACGTGGCTCGTGCGTAGGAGGTCGCAGGTTTAACCTTTTTTTTTTTTTTTTTTTTTGTCGCTGAGAAATGACATTACGCATCTCCGCTCGTCGGGGGACGAGACGGGGTATGTAGGACTCCCTGCCAGAGTGGCAGTATACCCACTAAAACTCAGCGGTGTTCCCGCGACGCCGTGATGGGAGGGCTATGGGAAATTGGCTCAGCCTCTGCTTCCACAGCCCTCCCGGCGTATGCCTAGTTGGCGGTCCCCGCATGCCCCCCATTTAACTGGGGGGCTACGGGAATGGCCGGGAACACCTGGCCATTCCCGTCCGACACTGGTGGAGGCCTGTGCAATACAGGCAAGGGTGCCCCCGCACCCGTTGCCTGCTGGTCTCCACCTGGGAGGAGTCGGAGATGACCGTCATACTGACGTCTTCTCCGACCCCTCCTCCGTCTTCGGAGCGCCGCCGCGTGAGGGTCGTCCTCCCGCGCGCGCTCCGCCGCCTCCTTCTGGGACATGACTTGTTCGCAGAAGGAGGCCACTGCCGCCCAGGACCTCTCATCGCCCAACATGGCGTTCACCAAACCGGGGAGTGAGAGGTCCGGTCCAATCACCGCAGTGAGACTGCGGCGCGGCTCCGACCACGACGGGCACACCGCGAGGGTGTGCTGCGCCGCGTCCTCCGCCGCGCCACAGTCGTGGCACGACGGTGTCTCCTCCCGTCCGTTAACCTAACCTAACCATTTTTATTAAATAATTAACCTTTTTTTTTTTTTTTTTTTTTACGGGGGGAAATCCTCATGGACTACCTCCGCCTGGGGAAAAGGCGGAGGGGCGTGCCGGACTCTTACCGGCTAAAACCACCCCGGTGTCTCCTAGCACGTGCGCGCGGGGCCGCGGGAATCGAAATTCTTCCGCAGCCCCACACTAGTGCTGGCCCGGTCTGTCCGGGCCTCGTCTCCTGCACGGGTAGTGAGGTGTTTAACTACCCCGTGCATCGCCTCAGAGGCGCGCGCCGACACCCGCGCGTACCTTCTCCTCGGGTCCATCAAATAGGGGGCGAGGACTTCCCCAAGTCCCACGCCCCTGGACCCATTCATGGGGGCCGGAAAAGGGCGTTGTCCGCCCTTCTCCTGCGCCCGGTGCGGCTTCTGCGGCCGGGAAAGGGAGTCGAGATCTCCCTCTCCCGTTCCGCAGTTTCCTTCTGCGACATCACGTCCTCGCAGAAGGACACCACCGCGTCCCACGACTCTGCGCTACCGACCATCCTCCGCACTACGGCCGGCAGCGACAGATCGCCTCCTACTTCATTTGTGAGGACACGGCGCTGCTCCTCCCAAGCTACACACTCGGCGAGCGTATGTTGCGCCGTGTCCTCCCCGCAATGGACGCAATGGTGGCACCGAGCGTCCGGCTCCCTGCCTATGCGGCACAGGTACTTGCCGAAGCAGCCTTGCCCCGACAGCACCTGCGTCACCCTAAACGACAGGGAGCCGTGCCTTCGCCCGAGCCAGTCGTCGAGTACTGGCCGGATCGCCTCGACGGTAGCGAGGCCGGCGGTAGGGCGCAGAAGCCTTAGCCGCCATTCCGCCACCAAGACCTGATGGAGCTCCTCTCGGCGCAGCGCGATCTGCCGCTGCACCGGCCTCGAGCCCCGTGCCCGCTCTTCCTCGCGCCATCGATATAATGACGCGAGTACTTTCGCCTCTAGGTCCCAGGGCGGAGATCCGGCCAGGACACAAGCCGCCTCGTAGGAAATCGTGCGGTACCCGCGGACGACTCTGACGGCCATCGCCCTCTGCGGTTTGCGCAGAATGGCGAGAGTGCCGGCCGTCATGTCCATCGCCCACACAGGGGCCCCATACAGGGCCATGGACCGCACGATTCCCACGTACAACCGCCTACAGGCGGCGCTCGGGCCCCCCAAATTAAATAATTAACCTACTCTAAGTAGCCATAAATTTGACTTGTTTCAGACAAATTCAAGCACATGAACTTACAAAGAAGTACGCAAAAGACATATTTTTTTTGTCTAAAGATTGTTTGCTGTAATAAATCAATTGATTAAAGACCTAATGCCTAAATGACATTATTTTTGATAATATTTTGCCAAGTAAACATTTGACGAAATGAAAATGTGCGTACTAAAATCATTCCAAACACTGCATTGGTGTAAAAAAAGGTCGCTAAAATTTGTTTGGGTAGTGAAATTTTGCCAAATCTTTTCGGTAAAACGGCAGGATCCCTTACCCTACCCCTAGAGTGTAATTTAAACCCGCGTAGGCGGGAGTGGCGAAACTGCCCGCGAGCTGAGGAGCAGGTGGTGTCAACGCTCGCCCGCCACGGCTGATACTCGCAATACAAGATTAGGTTAGGTTAGAACTGGCTCGGGAGGAGGCACGGCTCCCTGTCGTTTCGGGTGACGCAGGTGCTCTCGGGGCATGGTTGCTTCGGGAAGTACCTGTGTCGCATAAACAGGGAGCCGGACGCCCGGTGTCACCACTGCGTCGACTGCCGGGAGGACACGGCGCGGCCGAGTGTGCCGCTTGGGAGGAGCCGCGCCGTGCCCTCATCTCAGAAGTAGGCAGTGACTTGTCGCTGCTGGCCGTAGTCGAGTCGATGGTCGGCAGCGACGAGTCCTGGGACGCGGTGGTTTCCTTCTGTGAGACAGTCGTCTCGCAGAAGGAGGCTGCGGAAAGGGAGAGGGAGATCTCGTCCACTCACCCGGCCCGCAGAAGGCGCACCGGGCGTCGGCGGAGGGCGGACAACGCCCTCTTCCAGCCCCCCTAAATGTGTCCAGGGGCGACGGACTCGGGGACGTCCGTCGCCCTCCACACACCAGGACCCGAGGTGGCGGCGCGTAGTGTTCCACGCGCGCCCCTCTTAGCCGTCGCGGGGGGAGTCAAACACCTCACTCCCCCCCCAGACCCGAAGAGGCCCGCAGTGGCGGTCGGGTAACCAGTCGGGGGTTGCGGAAGGATCGTACGTTCCCGCGACCCCCGGCGTAGGTGTGAGATGGAACACCGGGGTGGTTTTTAGTCAGTAAGAGTCTGACAGACCCCGCCGCCCGCCCCAGGTCGGCGGACATCCATGAGGATTTTCCACCCCGGAAACAAAAAACCAAATAGGTTATATTATGGATATGAATTGTATGCTAAAAGATGATTCTAACTGTAAACTTTCTGAGATATGATAGTTTGTCCTTTTTTTTTTTCCTTTTGAGTTTCCTTTGAGGTTTCTCAATTCGACCGTATATTTATATAAATATAATATATATATATATATATTGTGTGTACACCGATTACTCGAAGACGCCTGAACGAATTTAGAAAATTATTTTTTTGGTTTCAAAGGATATACCTACTTCCCAGGGCGCAAATTTAAATGGGAACACCATTTAAATTTTACCAAAATCCGTCGAGCGGTTTTTGAAAAATCAACAATAAGTTATTTTTAAATAAAAATAAACCTCCTTCTAAATGGACGTGGACGTGTAAGACGATCGTTTTCGAATTGGTGTGGGGTAGGTACCGTAACTAAACAGCGAAAAGTAAATAACTTTTTTCCAAAAAAAAACTAAAAGCTAAAAATAACTTTAATTTCGGAAGTCGGTGGCTAAAGCTAAAATACAGATCCAAAGTTTTTTTTTTTTGGCAGTCGGTTGTTTTTTTTTTTGAAAAATGTTTTTAATGTCTATCGATATGGAATGTATGCCAAAAGACATTTAAAACTTTAACTTCTCCTAATTAACATACTGTTGTTTCATTTTATATCGCTGAACATTTCGTGTATCGCCGCCAAAGAGACGGATGGCTGTCTTATCTCACGGTGATACGTATCGCTTCGTATTTCTTACCTAACACCGACACGACAGTAAGTAATCACCGGTCACGATCAGCACGCGAGTGGTGATGAGTGGGTGGAGGAGGTTCTTTAATAGCTGACGCTATTTTAGTAGGTTTAACTTTACATCGGACATTTTTTTTGTGTTCGAAAATATGGGCTTTATTTAATTTACATTCAGTTAAAGAGTAAAGTGTGTGGTATTAATAAAAAGTAGGCTCGAAATTCGAGTATTTTGTTCTTTGTTGTCCTGTCTCACAGACTTCAGGTAAGAACTATCTACCAGATAAACTCAAAAATGGAGCATAAATTATGTACGCAACTATCTGCCAGCACTTATGGTAGTGAAATAGAGCATGTAACATGTCGATGGTTCAAGCCGAGATGTAAGTTAATTATTAGCCTGATGTTGTGGTTGAGCAATTAGTTGTAAAAATATTGGCCAGGTAGATCCACATATCAACCGATATAGGTATTGCTCCTCAGAGGTAAACCAAAATAACATCAAAATATAAGTACAAAAAATCACTACATAACCTTCAGTAGGTATGCAGATAGTTCGATTATCCACAGTGTTACTTGTGAAGGCCACCTCAAAAGGTGTTCCTTTGTGATACCGCAGCGAAACTAATTAATTTCTTACCGCCCTTTGTCTTTGAATATTTTTGTGTTTCAGTTATGAGAACTGGTTCATGAAAAAACGCTTAGATATCTACAGAAAAACGCTATTACTCTTAAAGTTTGAAGTTTTATGCACACGACAGCGCAGTCTTTGTCATTTTAGCTGTGGGTAATTAGCCCACGCGAACGTGCTACCAAGACAAATAGCCTGTCCTTTCCTAGGATGCCATCTTTCTCCTTGCCAAATTTTATCGAAAACCGTTCAGTGGTGTAGGCGTGAAAAGGTAACATATAAACAGAGTTACTTTCGAATTTACAATATTAATATGGAAGTATGGATTGATAACTCCATAACTATAATAATAATAATAATTTTTATTTAGAAAATGCTATGCTTGTTTACACTCTTACGAAAAAGTACTGTCCGGTATTTTTTGAATCCCTATTACCTAGTGTGCTCATACGAGACGAAATAATGATAACGATAGGAAAACATTTCGACATATTTTGTGTCCGACACTCAAAACATTTTGTACTGAATACGCACGTGATTTTTTTTGTGAGTTTTTCTCTCCTTGCTTTCTAATACAATCGTATCTTGTGACATAAATTTTATTTAAGGTTATTAATAATTTATACTGAAATATAAAAAAATGCTTATTATTAAATAAGACGACATTAACGGATGCTATTTTGATTAGGTCATAAAACAAATTGTTTCGCTCATCCATTTCGTAATGCCAAAACTGGTAAATGGTATTTAGAATTCATTCTGTAACCTTCCAACCAGTAAACGTTTTCATAATATGAAAGGTGTCTTATTTAAACTTACACGTGAGAGCTTGGCAGCGATATTTTCAAACAAGAAATACTGTTATTTAACCACTAACGGTCGGTAAGGTATAAGGAATCGGATTAGCTCTAGCTCAACATAAACTCTCCTGTTCCCCGTCAATGGTCGCATTTGTCTCGTAAATTAGATGCATCCGTCGTTACTAATAACTGACGCGGAACACTGCATTTGTATTAGAGGTGGACGTTTCAGAAGAAGAATATATTTCCATCGAAAACAGAAAAGCGACAGAAATTTTGCAATTGAGGTTTCGAAATACGTACCAAAACCAAAGGATCGCGAAAAACGTTGGCTCTTGTATCGACACGAACCATACTAAAAGAATACAAGCTAATCGGCAAGGTAGGAGTGCGGCTGACCATCCATATTTATGTCATTAGGAAAATCTACATCCCAAAAACATGCACTATTCCTTTAGCCCAAAAAACCAACATCAAACGATAGAACCTGAATTCAACGTCACTGTTAGTCAACAACACACACAGTATTCCTTTCAGATTAGCAAGCAGCATGTATACCCGTGACGTCATCGCAATTACCGGCGTCATAAATAGCCGAAACAAAAGAGAGGCGCACAAAGATCGCCTTTGTTCGTGTGAGCTTGTTTGTACTCGTATGAAGTTACGTATAATAACTTGTGATGACACGGATTAGGGTTGTTTTGTAATTGTAGGTATGTAGTCAGGGAAGTTAATTGTTTAAATACCGAATTCACACGACGTAAGGTGTGAATTGCCAAATGCCAAGATATAGCCAATAGCCATTTCATACAACCAAAAAGAATGAAAAATGTGATTAGAATATAATACGGACAGTTCAAGTTGATAGGAAATTTGATAAACAATTATTTTTTCTGAATTTACCGTGCTCAAATCTTACACTTAATGAACGGAAGACGAAGGTGAACGAAGGTATATTTCTGTAGCTGTGAAAATCCGTATTCAATTGCGTTTTTTATTTGATTTTAAACGTCAAACTACACAGAACCGATAATAATATTATGGTACTGGTATATAGTTACAATAGATATTAACTCTGCGTAGGTATTTCATAATTGACATGTAAATCGCTAGATGTTATTTCCAAATATCTAGCTTATGAATAGATCTCTGGTAGATACATGAAGTTCTGCCTACTTAGTAAGCGTGTACAGCGCTATGCTGCATACGATATCAAAACAAGGGAATTGTATAGAGAAAGAGTCTTTTGTTTCGAGGGAGTATGTCGCAATTAATTACAAGACAAACGTCATGAGACCAGCGGGATGGCAAACATACAATGCATTTGTAAAGGAAAATAATAAAAACGTTGTATAGTCAAAGGGGTTAGAGGACTTTGCCTAGCATTGCGGTGTTACAAAAAGAGTGTTTCTAGTATAAATTTATACAATATCAAGTTTATAAGAAGATTTATCAAAATATTTCTGAGATCTTTGAAAAAAAATATTGTTATAGTTCTAGAAACCCAGATTCACATAGGTCTGTAAAAGCCTGAGAACTCATTAAACGCCTCTAATGAAGAGAAGTGTTTTCTTTTATGTAGTAATCACAAGAATAAAATGTTCCCTTTGTTTTCCACAACACTCTGTCACCATTAGAACATCATTGTGTCACATTTTAAAGATATCGTAGCGCGCGTAGCGAAACTCGTAGCACCGTAGCCGCGTAGCACTTAGGACTGTGCTACGAACCTCGTAGCGATTGACGTGTATTTTTCTTATTTATATTTGTATCGTACTGTTCACTGATTTTAAATCATACCTAAACACTGTACTGTTTACCATGTCCTAAGTAGTAACTGTCGTCATAAGGAAATCCCTGGGCGAAAGGTTGAGGTAGCCTGAAAAAAAAACGACAAAATGTGCAGTAAAATTCACAAATCCATTTCAGTAAGCCAAACAACAAAAATAACTCTTTCTTACTAAAACATTCAAACGTTAATCGTTAAAACATCGAAGAACAACAATGTCGGAGCATTACGCAATGTAAAACGTTGTTGGTTGGCGAGTAGAATGCAAAACTGCAGCGGTCGCGACAAAGCGTCGCAGCCCGAGCCGGGAGAGCGAAACATTAAGAGCACCAGTAAATCTAAAGTTGTACTTGTGAAGTAGCGGGCCCTACTCACGGACTGAGTGTATTTCAAACGTTGATTTTTCATGTTTTTATTTAACTTTCTGGGTTATGATTGGCAATAGACTCAGGATTTAGATCGAAGCATCAGTAGCACCGTAATTCTAATCCTGTTTAAATCTTATACTTCTTTTAATACCTTTATTTTAATACACACAGGTTTCATGAAACAGTTTACATACAAATTGTTTTTAAGATCTTCGAGCTGAGAAACCAAAATAATAAAATTTTGTGCACTGAATTGGATTCAACAATCAGATTTTTTATGTTTAGAACGTCTTCTTCATAAAATTATAGATTATTTATTTTTTATTGATTCACCAACGATTGTTTACACAGGTTATATGCTGAAAGTAACATGCAAAAATGTAAGTACAACAGTGCAACAACCACTTTTAAGTAAACTCCGCATGCATAAAGAAGTTGTAAAGAGAGTTGTAAGAGAAAATATTAATCTAGTTTTGAATACTCTAAAAAAAGTCTAAAAGTCTAAAGATAATGAATATAACAACATAATTATGGTACTTATTGTATATAAACACATTGATGGGTCTCAAGGGAGATAATGAAAAGTTAATCTATTCAGCAAGATGCTTAAAAAAAATTACCTTCAATTTGCCCAAACTTTCAAAGTGCAAATCGATTTGATCACTGCAGCTATTTACAACCTCACTTATCCTTCCATAGGGGGACTGTGACTTTTACTGTTCAATTGCAACAGTTCAGTGTGTAAGCAGCGTAACAACACGACAGCGGATTGTAAGTCTACAATAAAGAATAAAAACTCGTTGTATATATTTTTGGAAATTTTCGGAACAAGGGAGCGAAGTTTTTGTAAAAAGAAAAAAGTTTAGTGGTTGAGGTTATTTTTATATGAGTACACTTAATAGGCCAGTTTATTTTTGTAGGATAAAAAGAAATACATGCAGTATGGTATTATAATACACGAATAATGGTTAAAATATATTTTTACTGATCGGTAATGATAATAAAAGTTGAGTGAAATAGATGTATGTTAACCAAAAACATAAATTCATTATTAAAATTGGATAATACTGAATCAGTTGCTAATAATAACACAGGAACACAAAGGAACTGCTAATAATTGATGCATACCGATGTCTATAATCCCTAAATTACCAAAATTTACTTTAATGTATCAGACATTTCATATTCAAATATTTCCATGCAAAAAATAATAATTATTGAATAACAAAACGAAGCTTATATTGTACTGTATTTACAGATAAACAATAAAATACAGGTAAATCATAATGTAACGGTAAATATCGTGTGGTATATATCGGTATATAACGTGATTTGTGCAAATATTCCCATTTCCCAGTTCAATTGGAACAGGCGATACTAACGCCATTGATTGAAGAACTTGTAGTGGTCGTTATTGATGGAAAAATGTTTGATATTTATCAAGCTTGTTTTTAGGTGAAAATTCTTCTGGCAGCAACATAATTATATTTTTACGAAGGGCTTTAGCATGCATTTAATTTGATATAGATCTTCTACGGTTTCTGGTCTTTTAGTTATGTTCACGTAAAACAACGAACCTTCTTTCGTATTCTCTATGTCCCGGAAACGAAAATAGTAAGCACTTGATATAAACATACAAAGATAGCAAAATATGAATTTGATAAAGCGCAGCACTAAATATATATTAAAAAATTTGAATGGAAATGGCCGTCTCCATTTATAAAACTGACTATAAAAGTGACATAGTTTAGACTCTAGCAGTTAATGGTTATTATTTATTTTGAGAACTTATAAAATTATGCCAACGTTTACTTGATAAGCAGAATATTTAAATATACTAAACTTAACTGAACTACAATAAAACCGAAACTCTTGAAATTGCTAATTAATCCATTGAAGGACACTGAATGACTCACGATAGAAGTTATATTGTTTTTACGTCTGGGGGCGTTAAGTGTCCTGAAAGGTATTACCGATCGCTGCCATGAACTGAAATGTAAAATAAAGCTACAATATTGATATTCATAATCAACAATCATAGGAAACGCCAGCCACATCTAGTTTAAAAAAATATATATGTGTAGGATGGTCATGATTTACTCCATTACATTCAGACATCATTATGGGCAGAATATGGGTATCGTGCAATGAAAACAGACTGGGTGCGATACACAGCATCTATTATAAGCACGTTAACACAATAACTACAAATTACAATTAACACAATAACAGTACAACGAACCGAGTACAGTTCCGTGACGTCTTCATTCAGATGCGATCTGACCCTGGAATGTCTTCCTCGCCGTCAGCTTAAAAATATCACGACTCTGTAGAAGTGCGCTGTGGGTGTAGGTAGATCATGTGATGTTGCCAGTGGCGCGCTTGCGATTCGTTTCGTGTTCGTACTAATGACCGGATCCGACATGTTTGACGTGTAAAAGTGTCTATACATACCTACTTACACCTTGTTTTCACCATGTACGTATCTCACAAATAAAACGGCAAAAAAGCTTACATAAACAGCTTCAATTAATGTTTCAACAGCACCTATAACTGTATTGGTAGGATATTCAACTTATTCAAAAAACGTAGACTATAATTTGACCTTTAGATTTTTTTTTCAAATTGTCCCTACTGTAATATTGTCAATCAAAAAAACATTATACTAACACTCGTGGGAATGAGGTCGCTGTCTAACGACTACCGCAGCTATCTTGAAATAAAAACAAGACATAGGACTTTTATAGTCCGACAGTCTATATATATATATATATATATATCTTTGTTATAGTTGTCAAGACTAAGAGCATATTATAAGGCTTATAACTAGGTCACAATAATTTGAATACTCTGACTCCTAAACTATATGTATGAGCCTGTGTTTTAGGAGTCAGTGATTCTCCGTAACAAACAAAGCCACATAATACTAAATCAGGACGCTTCAACAATAAGCGAATGGTGTAAAAGAAAATAGGATATAATTTATGTAAAGAAAACACAAAATGAAAAAACGTTTAACTGTGTGGTGAGGTGAGTAAATGTAGGGTTTGAGTGTGTGTGTGGTGAGTGAGTGTAGGATGTATGTGTGTGTGTGTGTGTATGTAGTGAGTAGGTGTCGGGTGTGTGAAATGAGAAAGAATGGGGTCTAGCCAGTACACATCCGTTTATGGTTAGATTGAGAATTATATAGTTCATTATCATTGTAAATTATTAATTATCCAGCAGAAGATCCTCAGTGTTATCATAACTTAGTGTTTGGAGATAATCTCTAAGTAGGTTTTTGCATTGATATTTAGGGCACGAATGAATTTTTATCTTTTTGTTTAGGAAGTTGTACATTTTAATGCTACTAACGTAGAACTGGCGTTTGGCAAAGACAAGTTCTATGGCGTTCGTGGGGGAAAACATTATGTTTAGGTCTCCCAGTCGGTTCCCTTGGAGGGCAGGCAGACTGTTTGGGTAGTATCGACAGCAGCACATAAAGTTGCCTGACTGTGAGTACCTTGCAATTGGCATAGAGCTGCACAGTGGGGTACCTACGCGGTAGAGAAAGCATTACCTAAAGGACAGCTCTCTGGGTTCTCTCAAGGCGGATAAATACATTTTGGGTGGCACCACCCCAAACGGGAAAGCAGTACGTTAGGGCAAAATATACAAATTTTAGCGTTTCATAATTAGCAGAGTTTCGTAGCTGCTTGAAAACATTATATTAGCTTACGTATGCGGGACGTGATCTTGACTATATGGGGGTGCCAGTTAATATGCTGATCAATGAGTACTCCTAGACACCTTACATAAGTGGATTTGGCGAGGAAGAGGCAGCTACACTGCGTTAAGGCACCGCAAGCGTTTGCTTTTAGGGTAAGGGAATTTTAGGGACACAGATTTGACCGAATGGCAAAGGGAACGTATACCTATATATATATGAGCACCTGTCAATCAGGTGCGTGGTGGTGGTTTCGTGAGTGGTGCTTTCAATAAGCACCACTCACGAAATAGTGTATCCAAGATAAAATTTAAAAAGGAACTTATCAAAACAGTTTTATTAAAAGTCTTTTCTTTATTATATTGTCTGCCCAAAACCAAATAATACTGGCCATTTCCAAAACTTCACTGTTGCCTTTTTAGACACCAAACTTTTGTAGCACCCATTAGATATAAAATCTTAACGCACGAAGAGACACCTTCATCCCCACGTACAGCTAGTTCTAACTATTAGCTCATTGGCACGTCGGATCCGAGAGATAAGCGAATTACTGGCACAAAAGCCTATAAACCAGTTCCTAATGGTGTCATAACAGTGAGCACATTAACGGTAATGACAGCGGCTGAGTGTAGCTGCATGCAGGTCAGTGCCCTCGTTAGTGCTCATAGTTTCACGAATCGAAAAACAGGGATCCTGCAGTTTTGCCAAAATAAATTTCACTATTCAAACCAATTTTAGTAGCCTATTTTATACCAATGCAATGCAATATCCAATTTGGAATGATTTTAGTACGCATATTTTCATTTGGTCAAATTATTACTAGGCAGAATATTACCAAGGATAATGTAAATAAGGCATTTGGTCTTTAATCAAATGATGTATTACAGCTAACAATCTTTAGACAAGAAACATAATAATCAAATGATTCGTTATGACAAAAAATATAAAAACAAAAATAAGATGTTTTTGTAACACGCTTAAATCGTTTGTAAATCCAAACAGCTAGGTTAGGTTAGGTTAGAACTGTGACCACACAACGCACGAGCCGAGCGAGCGAAGCCAGCGTGCTGCGGGAGCCAGAAACCTATTTTTGAATGTACAACCAGAAACTGCTACCAGAATAGTTAATGATAGGGGTTAACGTATGAAATTGCCGATTTGTACTGAAAATTTGAAATTGTTTTTTTTTAATTTAACATATTTATTTAATCAAACTAATTATCATTATTATCTATACATTGCTGCCATCTAATAGGAAGGTCATTTATGCCTTTGCGATAGAACTCTCGTGATCTAGATTCGACAAACTGTGTGAAAGCATTTTGTACTGCCTCCTGAGAAGAAAACTTTTTATCACGTAGAAAATTGTCCAAATCACGAAAAAAATGGTAGTCCGTTGGAGCAAGGTCTGGCGAATACGGAGGGTGACGAATGGTTTCTAATTGCAGTTCCTGTAGAGTTAAAACGGTTTCTCGTGCTGTATGAGGTCTCGCGTTATCATGGAGCAATAATGGTGAAGATCGATTCATGAGTCGGGGCTGTTTCAATGCTAGTTTTGTTATCATTGTTCGGAGTTCGGCACAGCAGAAATCTGCCGTTATTGCTTGACCAGATCGGAGAAAGCTATAGTGAATAACACCATGCTGAGACCACCATACAGTTCCCATTACCTTTTTATTGGTAAGCTTTGCTTTAGGACACTGTTGCGGCGTTTGACCTGGGGTCAACCATTGCATTTTTCGCTTACGGTTATCGTAAAGAATCCACTTTTCATCACATGTCACAATTCGATCCAATATTCCTTCATTTCTGTATCGATTCAACAAGGTGATGGATTATGGGCATAAAAGAAAAAGTATTAATAAGATTGATTTGGATTTATTGTACAACCATCAGATAGACATACGACCACAAGCACACAGGAAGATAAAAGGGACGGCAGCAGTGACAGATGACACACAGCTGTCACTAGTATGGACACGTTTACGAAGTCCGCAAAGCAATTACGTTGGATTGCGTTTACATAGCACATTATCAATTACCAACACAAGGCAACCCAAGTTTCAACACGCGTTTCTATCTGCAGATCAGTCAAATATTTATTGATTTGACGCAAATGAGTCAATATGGTTGGTTAGGTAACGTTAAGCCATGCCTCTAATTCCTGGGTAGTTTGGCTCGGATCGGTTTCCACCATCTCTTTCAATTCATTGTTATTCGCCTGTGTGGGCGGTCTTGCACGTGGTTCGTTCTTCAAATCAAAGTTTCCATCACGAAAGCGTTTAAACCAAAATCGCACGGTGCGTTCATTAGCAGTCCTCTCTCCAAACGCAACATTGATTATTGCGAGCTGTTTCTGCCGCGTTAGTTCCGCGTCGGAACACGTATTCAAAAATAACTCAAATTTTCGAAGTATCCATCTTTCTTGTCTAACCTGAATAAAAAAAACAACTGAAAGTCGATAAACGAATGTTGCACATTTTTTTAAAGAAGAACTTCGCAGGTACCATGCGAAAAAAAAAATCACTCAAAAATCTCAAACCATGAAGTTTCTATGTCAATTCGAAGTACCTAATACAATAAAACGGCAATTTCATACTTTAACCCCTATTATTAATATTATTATTACCTGTTTAGAATTTGTCCCAAGTGGAAAAAACACCCTTGTAATTAAACGTCTTCAAGGTTAGATCTTATGCTTGACAAATGCTTGAAATGGTAAATTGAAAACTGACGATACCAAAAATTTGGCTTATTTTATTTTGCGTAAAATATGTTATACCAACTGATATATTAATAACGTTCACTTGCCAAACATTAGGTTTGGGTTACAATTACTTGTGAAGAGTTTATTTGCTAAGTAAGAATTTGGGGAAAATTGTATGGGAAGTGATACCTAATTTGTAATTGATTTTTTTTTGATGAAACAAGGGTAACCGTGAAAAACATGGTACAGTCAACATAATATACCTACGCATTTATTATAGGTACTTAATACAAGCTTCGCTGACATAAATTAACAATGGCCTTATTTTTCCTTGGTATTATTCTGTATCCAAAAGGTGGTGATTTCTCAATATTCCTTCAACACTAAGCAAGTTATGTTCATGTATGGACTTTATTAACAACTTCATATACCTGCAGTTCTATTTTGTCCAGTTTATATCCATATGGCTCCAGTATACAGAAGCTCATTTAAAACTAAACACATATTTCATGAACAAAATACACCTAAAACCCAAACCACAGCAAATTAATTTTGTCATTGCTCGTGCCCTGAAACTTTAAACCGCATTGCCCGACATAAAGAAAATCACATTTGACATTATTTCATAGCACAAAGTAATTTGTTGACCCGCCGACGTAAACTGGGACTCAGACCAGTCTCCGTGCTGACAATTTTGTCAATTATCTTATTGGACCGTACCGTGTTTTGAGTTAACGTGTTCGGGAAATTCACATGAATTTTGGGCTGTTGTGTCATATTTATTTGAGAATGTTTTAAGAGGGATTAGGTAGAAACTCTAAAGACAGAATAACCTTTGCTTGGTATGTGTCGCATGATGATATTACTATTCGTAATAACTATTTACTTGTTGGATTTTTTTTGTAAAAAAATTCTACTTTTAAATACTGGCAAAAATATTTGCAACGCACATCACAGATATATTAAACAAGCCACAACAGCGACCCTCAGCGAAAAACAAACAGATTTCTATTTCCACAACAATAAAAAAATATTGCAGGAATTTGTCGCGACCGCACAGAATAGCCAATGTCCGGTTGCAAAAACCATCCGGCGAAATGCAGCAGCCAATTTGGCCGGACAATAAATCAGTCATATTTGTCCGGGAGTTAGCATCGGCGTCCGATACTCACGTGAGCCCGGGCAGGTGGGCAAGTGTAGGGTGGCATTGTCCCACATTATGTCTTGTTTTGCCCTGTTCATGCATATTCATGTGGTTTATCCTGCCCGGGCCGTCGTTGTCGAACGAATTACCGCTACACTGTATTTCGGGGAGGAATAATGGTATAATGTTTTGGGAGCTTGGTTTTGTTGGACTACTGAGAGTGTTTTGTTATACAATGGTTATAGTTGCCAAGGGACCAAACCTATTATTCAGGATATTCAAAACGGGCACTTTCGCTTGAAAGTCGAATTAGTTTGATTTCTATTTAGATGCAATTCGTGAATCCGTGTGTCGAGGGTTTCGCCCTATAGTTTAATCATTAATTAACAATAGCCTTATAAACACCTTAGAAAGAGCGTTTTTTATAAAATTATATTACAAAATTACAAGCTTATTTCTAAATTATGACTACATCTACGAGGGGGCGTTTTTAAGTTCGCGGAATGGGGGGGAGGGGATAACAATAGGTCATTATCGGGATGGCCACAACTTCAGCCACTCAATATTAGTATAAATAGGTACCAGGTTTTATCTTAAATGGGCATTGACCGGTTAAGCAGTCACGGCCTCTCAAGGCCAGCTGCGAGATGCCATACACAAAAAAATCTTAATTGGATCATTAGTCTTTGAACTATCGTCAAGCAAACAACTCAATTGGGAAGAAAGTGTGAATTATGGAAAAAATCGAGTACCGTGCCGTAATAAAGTTCCTCGTATCTTTATGCTTTTGTGGTCCTGTTACATAATTATGAATAATAGGAACTGTGCTACGTTGGTACGTAGAGATACTGAAAACATAACGGGATTCTTTCGTATTACTCTTCCATGTTATATCCAGTCTGCAACTGTTTACCCTCTAGCTCGGTGTTATATCCGGTCTGCAATTCTTTACCCTCAAATTGGATGTTATATCCGGTCTGCAACTGTTTACCCTCTAGCTCGGTGTTATATCCGGTCTGCAATTCTTTACCCTCAAATTGGATGTTATATCCGGTCTGCAACTGTTTACCCTCTAGCTCGGTGTTATATCCGGTCTGCAACTGTTTACCCTCTAGCTCGGTGTTATATCCGGTCTGCAATTCTTTACCCTCAAATTGGATGTTATATCCGGTTTGCAACTGTTTACCCTCTAGCTCGGTGTTATATCCGGTCCGCAATTATTTTACCCTCTAGCTCGGTGTTATATCCGGTCCGCAATTATTTTACCCTCTAGCTCGGTGTTATACCCGGTCCGCAATTTTTTTACCCTCTAGCTCGGTGTTATACCCGGTCTGCAATTTTTTTACCCTCTAGCTCGGTGTTATACCCGGTCTGCAATTTTTTTACCCTCTAGCTCGGTGTTATACCCGGTCTGCAATTTTTTTACCCTCTAGCTCGGTGTTATACCCGGTCTGCAATTTTTTTACCCTCTAGCTCGGTGTTATACCCGGTCTGCAATTTTTTTACCCTCTAGCTCGGTGTTATACCCGGTCTGCAATTTTTTTACCCTCTAGCTCGGTGTTATACCCGGTCTGCAATTTTTTTACCCTCTAGCTCGGTGTTATACCCGGTCTGCAATTTTTTTACCCTCTAGCTCGGTGTTATACACGGTCTGCAATTTTTTTACCCTCTAGCTCGGTGTTATACCCGGTCTGCAATTTTTTTACCCTCTAGCTCGGTGTTATACCCGGTCCGCAATTTTTTTACCCTCTAGCTCGGTGTTATACCCGGTCCGCAATTTTTTTACCCTCTAGCTCGGTGTTATACCCGGTCTGCAATTTTTTTACCCTCTAGCTCGGTGTTATACCCGGTCCGCAATTTTTTTACCCTCTAGCTCGGTGTTATACCCGGTCTGCAATTTTTTTACTCTCTAGCTCGGTGTTATTGTTTTCTAAAGCGGTATAAAAAATGATTTCATTATCTTACTACACAATCCCATCTTTGTTACCTGATAATACGTTAACTCAATCTAATGTAATCTTTATCACAACCGCATAAAGTTTACAATGGACGTAAAGATATATCTAGCATTAAAAATACCACAAAATTACGGGTTCCCGTAGAGATAATTGGCGAAATTGTTCAAGTATTGTTTACAATTTATTTTGTTTCGTTTTGTTCTGTTCTAAGTCAGGGCCTTTGTCGCGTAGTTATTTCAATTTCCTTTTATCTTTGTGCTGTGAGCTTGTCAGGTTTCAGTCTATGAAGCTAGCGCACTCAAAGACCGCTGATTGTTGTTACAGCCCCGAGTTACACCAGTTCCTTGGTTTGTTGGTAACTACATATTTGTGAGTAAGATAGTCTAGTGTTCTAATTGGCTACGAGGCTACGCGTAGAGGCGTATCTGTAGATTGAAACTTGTATATGTCGCGTAGTATATTTATTATCTCCAAGTATTTATTCAAAATGGGCTGCTGAGGTTAGCTAAACTGAAGCCACAAATCATACTGAGACATAATATTATTATGCCCTATATATTATGTGTAATCAGACCGTAAATAGTTACCTACGGCTGAATGTATACGACAGCATTACCCGACTTGTCTAAATTAATATTAAATGGATGCGGCTGGTGTTTAGTTTTATTGTAGGTGCTGACAAATATAATAAAACTCGAGAACATATTTCTTTCTGACTGTTTTGAGGCTGGTTAAGGTCACGTTGTAATAATTAATAATAACTTATTTCATCGAAAACGTCTAACGGGCTTCTGCGAGTTGGCTTCCCTAAAAATAATAATAAAACATTTATTTCAGGCTACAATGGCCCATAGACCTCCTTACAAACTAACATAATTATATAAAGTAAAAATTAAAACTTGTGTTAATAAATATAGCTTAAAACTATGTTATTCTTTGAAAGGAACTTTTGAACGATTTTAAAATAAAACTAAACGAATAAGCCCTAGAATATTCAGCGACAGAAAGGAAAAGCTGTTTGCTAGTAGATTTTAATCACAGCTCAACAATTTAATTTTAAACTCGTTCACAAAACGCCCTTAAACCTGACTTAGACGAAACAGTCCTTTACATCTAAATTTGAATAGGATTTGATGTTTGTCTTCGAAATTATCTAACGACTCAGTAAAACATCGTTTATTGAGTTTATTACCGGGTAAGCTTGCGCTAAGTCAGCGAGGTGTCTTCGGGTTCGCTCGGGCGTTGTCGTAAATCTTCGGCCTGACGTTTGATTTATCCGGGGCGGGTACAGACGGACCGGACAGCTATGGGATTCTGCTGAGAAAACTTTTGTAAAGCATTGTTCAGTTTTAGGAAATCGCTGGGATAAAATAGTTAATGGGTACTTTTCTTGGTGCTAGGAAAGAAAATACTTTTCACAGTCAGCAGAGAAATAAATCGCGTTGAACGCAAGTAATCATTCTGTGCTAAGAAAAATTATCTTTCTTTCGGCTGGGCACTGCGTGCTGGTACAGCAAGAAATCCTACTTTTTACGTTTTATTCTAGAGAAGTCTATTAGAAATGAACATAGATAAGTAGGTAGGCCTGGAGTCCGAGTTCCCTTAGCCGTCCAGTATTAATATAATATGTATTTCAAACCTTGCAAATAATCTGCGAATACCAAAAATGTCAGTTTAAATGTAAAAGTTACTTTATATTCTCGGATATTCTAGGTATATAACGACGCAGACCACGAGTATTTCGAAGAATTTTGGAGCTACCTACTGCTAATGAATAAAAAGAACCTATCAGAGCCATTTATAATCGTCGTCACCGCGAATCTCTCAGGGAACTATTTAAAAAGATGAATATTATGACGGTACCTTGCCAATTCATTTATGAAAATACTATGTATGCAAGAAAAATCTGCATCTTTTTAATAAAATAAGTGATAGACATCATTCTAGTAGGTACTAGAAATAAAGATAAAATAGATCAACCATTTTTCAGGTTAGCTAAAGTATATACATATCTTTTATGGGGTACCTACTGTGTTAAATGTTATAACAAAATACATTGTCATATATTGCAATTAAAGTGAAGAAAATTTAAAACTCATATAAAAAGTGAACTTTTTATATGAGTTTTAAATTTTCTTCACTTTGTAAACAAGCATATTATAAATTAGAGGATTATATCCAAGATAAGAATGCTTGGAAACATGCTGGTCCAGCTCCATAGGACAATCTAGGGTCTAGACTAAATCAAGCTTGTTGTTACTTTAATTGTATAGTTTATTATTTTTATGACATTGATTAACATTCTGTGGTATACTGTAGAAGATTTTATTAATGATAATAATGTTTAATATTTCTTAAGCGATAAACACTTATATGTATTCAATGTAATTTTTAAAGACTGTTTCGAGATTTTTTAAGACTGTTACTATAGTAAGTTTTTTTAATTATAAATTTTATAAAGATATATAGGTATGTAGTTCCTTTTCTCATGTAAGAGTTTAATTTTGCTTTCTTCTTATGTTAGTAGTTTAATATTGTTATTTTTATGATTTTTGTTTTTATTTCAATATTTGTACGCCTTCACGGCAAAACATAGCGCACATATAATAACCTAAGATCTTTATGTAAATACCTATGTTTCACAAATAAACACTCTGATTCTGATTCTGACTCTGTAATTAATTTAACTCACACACTGACATATTAAACTGCTTGTTTAAATAATTTTACAATGTTTGTAAATAATATGTGAGCACCAATGTATCTATCACTTATTTAACTTATTTATCATTGCTACATTTTTTAATTCTTTTTACCTATTGTGATAGGGTAATTTTATTATAGGTGTCTTCATGTATGATTATAATTATATAATAATAATATGAGACAACATCCACACAAGGTCTTTAGGTCCCGTACTAGGTAGAACCTGTACTACGGTAACCTGATGACTGATATACATACTTATATACATATACACACCCAGACACAGGTCAAACAGACATGTTCATGCACACAAATGTTTGACTTGTCCGGGGATCGAACCTGGGACCAGCGACTCAGAAGGCAGGGTCGCTACCAACTGCACCAACCGGTCAGTCTAATTAATGTATACAAAATATTGTAACACATTTTAAAAGAGTAACGAGGGAGTTTCTTGGCCATTCTTCTCCTATTGGAACGGGCGACTAGAATCAATTCTATTTTAGTGTAAATGTTGACGTTCAAAAGTGCCTTTAATGTGCAATAAATACTATTTAAAATAAATGCTTTGACTTTGACTTTGAACTAAACCATAATATTATTTGAAAAGGTATACGTATTTCTGCATTGAAGAACTCAACACTCACTCACCCAGAAACAATGTATTTCCACGATAAATATCTCAGTTATAGTTCCAACAATTACAGACATTACACATTTCAATTGTGTCTCTAAAACCAATACATTTGGTGGTAAACCAGTTATTTACCCAAGTGGGATCGTAGGCGTCGAGAATGAAGGGCAATGACCACTTACTATCCAGAGGGCGGATTTTCTGGCTGTCGCTGAAACCAGCGCTGGGTCTCTGTATCGCATAGGGTAGCAGCATAATGCTGAGCGAAAGCCGTTTTGCGTGGATGTGACGCATGTTTCCTCCAACCTTTTCGTATTTTTTGTGTTTATTTTAAGTTTTGCGTCATGTTTACCGCAAATAAACGCATTTTCTTTCTTTTCTGTCTTTCTTTCATTTTTACTCATTTATTTCACAAAGACTCATTTTTATACACTTTCGGTAAACAAAAAGTGAAACCAGAACCTGAGTCAACCACTAGGTACTTACATGAATTTGTATAATCTAACTACATTCATAAATAAATAATATTAGTTATTAGTATTGAGTCTATTTCTATGACTACGCGGCGAGCGCTGAGCCTACAGTCGTAATTAAATGGACATGCGAGGACACACACGTTCAAGATACAGCGTTCTATAAAAACTTCTGAAAGGATTTAAGTCCTTTCAGAACCAACCAAGTGACTGACAAATCAGTAAACCGTTAGCTTAGTTTAACTCAGCTGTGTTTGATATAATTGTTAACTTTGTGGGCTATCTACAAATCCGTTTTTCGAGTTACATTATAATAAAAATGTCACAACCATTGCAAAGGTCCAGTGAATGTTTGTGATAAGCGTTAAATGAAAAGACTGAACACAGCACGGACACTGAATTTAAATGAAAAATGCCTTTGAATCTCTACAAAATAATATAATTGTAAAGAAACTCCAGTTTACATGAATCGCTTCAGTGCTGTAAACAAGCTGTCCCGAAAACGTCGCCATCCCTCTCAATGAATTCCTAATTTTTATAATAGCCCGACTAAAAGTTTTCTTTAATTTAAATAATTTGTAGTCTTTCAAAGCGCCCAGTTACATATATTTTGCGGGTCAGTGCAAAGTTAGGCGCGCAGCTAGGGACTTTTATTTTTACATCATGTGAACGTAGGTATTCGAAATGAAAGAAAAATGTAATTAAGCATTTTATTTGAGCGTGATGGAGTTTTTTGGGCTAACTTTGCATTTACTAGCGCGGGTGTTGTTTGTGTGGAGAAATGCTTTATGAACCTGTTTATTCCCTTACTATATACGGTGGTAGATTCTGTTGATGACCGATGGTCAAATAAAAAAAGAAAAAGAAACCGGCGAACCTCCACAAGTCATGTCATCCAACCATAGTTTAATGTATGTGACAGATTCCATTCATTTCTAATGTTCTTATTCTGCAACCAAGTTTCGTATCTGACCTTCAAAGCACACATATTTTTTTCGCGCGCACATTCATGTGAGCGGATATTGCAAAAAAGATCACAATAATTATAGTCTTCTAATTATCATTTAATGTTATGATTTCATTTTACAGACCTTGTGCCGGTAGACGTATGTCCTCATGCCGCGCGAAACCCATATACCACACGATAGTCATGGTGTGTGAACAACACCCTATTGTCCGTTAAGCCTATCTTTTCTTTTCTTAACTGTCAGAAAAGGCCCAAAAAAAACGACTTCCTTTATAATTACAAGACAATACAATATGTGGCAATGTTACAGGTACCCTTCTAAATTATCTGCAGTTGGATGCCAAAAGGTTGACCCTATCGGGCAAGTGATTTTCAGCTTACTATTCATCCAATTCAGTCAATTCAGAAACTAAATTCAAAATTTAACGTGTGGTAATTAGATGATAGAACGCTAGGAGGTTATTTAGACATCGTTTTGAAAGACATACAAAAAAAAAAACACTACTGCAATTTAAATCTATTGGCTTGGGACCCTAACCCATCAAAATGTAAAATTTACTTTTCTGACAATACCGACAGACAATTCCAAACCATTTCTAGTTTAATAGTTCAAAACTAACCTGAACCTGTATTAATAATGAAGGTATAAATTGAAAAAAATAACAAAATTGATCCTAGAGAAATTTAATGCAATGCCCCACAAATCAAAATTCTCGGAAAAAGTTCACTGTACCTCTTGGTTCTTCAATTTTAGAAGACAGCTTTTCTCAATGCATCGACGATAAAATTAAAAATTTCAAAGACCTTGCGGACAGACTGTCCAACCTAAATTTACATTAGGTTTACACCCTGATTAGATACCTACTGTTGTTTTGGCTCAAAATTTATACATTTTCTACGCTCGTCCCCTTTATGGAAACAAAAACAGCTCTTGGACAAAATTTACCAAATTATTCGCAGCTCACTAACATCATGAACACGGCCCTGCATTGATAGACTCACATAAAATCCTAATAATATGATGTTTGGACTTTAAAATACACCAAGATCTCTAGGTTTGTTACGGCATTTTTTCTCACGGATCAATCAGCTAGGAAATGCCGGGACCATCTAGTTTTAACATATTGACGTGTGTAAAGGTGTCCTCAAAGATTTACTTACAGGAATAAACATTTCTTTTCATCCATTTTTTACGTGGCTTTGGACGACCGAGCGTGGTTTCAAGCCACACTACCCATTCGTTTTGGTTGGTGGCCTCGGCGTCCGTAAATTTACTAGTATTAGCGTACCTTATTATCATTGCTGTCCTCGTCCACAGCACTGAAAAGTTGACCGGGAAAAATTTTGCCCCTTCCCTGGTTGCCATTGGAGTGCTGTGCTTCCCCGATGTGGTGAATACCTGGAATGGATAATGTCTTGCCTGGGTACAGATCGGCCCTTGAACCCAACTTCCCAGAGGCAACGGGACGAGCCGGTCTGCAAATCGGTACGGAATATTCTTATTAATACGTCGACCAATACTGCTGAGCGTGCTTGCCTTCAGGTTGTGGGTTACCGTCACCCAACAAAGGCATTGTGCTTGGTGACACAACCTTCCGGCTCGTTACTTGTCTGTGTCTTGGCACAACTTGCGTGGCTCTGCATCGCTGCCAATGCGGTGAAAGTGTCGACTGCCTCAGACACTATTGTCTATCCTGCAGTAGGAGCGCAGGCCAGATAGCACGGCACGCCAGCCACGACAAACAATCAATCAAATGTGCCAATTGGCATCAATGACATCTACCGTCAAGCTCTGGTCACCGCTGGGTTCCAGCTTTTTTAGAACCTAATGGCTTGGCACGTGACCATGGGAAGAGACCAGACGGAAGTTAGGTCAGACTTTGGTGTGGGATGTAACATGATTGTGTCGACACCCTTGCGCCCCATCACAGCCCGCGTGCTAGAAAGATGGGATATCTTCCTAGCACGCGGGCTGTGATGGGGCGCCCACTGCAAGTGCGGAAAATCTCAAACGGATATTCAACAATAACAAATATTCCAATCTTATTGGAACTTATATGTTTGAGCCGTTTGGAGTTGAAACTCTAGGGCCATGGGGTCCAAGTGCCCACTTAGTTTTTCGAGACATTGCCAAGCGGTTGGTCGACTCTTCATGTGACCAGAGGGCTGGCTTATTTTTTGGCCAAAGAATCAGCATTGCCATACAACGTGGCATGCTGCCAGCCTTTTGGCACTTTTCCTGTTGACATCGATGCGGACAAATTATTTATTGCCCTATGATTCTTTCCCCTCCCCTTTTTATATACTTGTAGATATTATTATTATTTTAGGACTGTTAGCTTTCAAATTATGTAAATATTATAAAATATATTTAAAAATATATATTTACCATTCCATATTACACGACAAAATAATTTTACATCAAGCTATCGTACACATACTTATGAACACAACCTACATAATTATATGTATAAGTATAAATAAAGCATCTTCATTAAAAACCTCGTGACCATAACCCACAAACGAAAATAGAAATATAAACGTTAAAAAATAAAAAAGATAAAAATACTCGCTCAAAAGAACAAAGTACCTAATAGAAAGACAATTTTGTTAAAATCCGATTAACTTGGACTTCTTTTCTTTATTTCTTTGAGGATGAAAAAAGTAAAATATTAATTTTGCTATCCGACGGGTGAGTCGACTAATAGTCTCGGAGCTAGGGGCCGCCCGGCCGGTCACGATCTAAAGAGACGAATATCAATTTGAGAAAACAATGTTGAAATAGAGGTCAAAATGTTCATTGGAGACGATTTATATTTGACCAATATCTTGAGCTTTATCACCGAAAAAGTTTTTTAATTAACCTATTAAACCTATATTAACCTATTTTATTGTTATTTAACCTATTCTTTTTATTTATTGTTATTTAACCTATTTTTTTGAACTCGAATTGAGAGTGCGTACTTTTAATGTTTTATTTTCAACAGGAATCAAACTCAAAACTTTTGGTTTAACTGTTTATTGTCACAAAACCAGTAACAGAGCGTGTTAATCTTCGCCCCGGGTCTCGTAAAAGAGCCGAGTGAACAAGAATGGTCATAACCATTTTATTTACTTTTATAGCTTGCAAGCTCCCTGCAAGCACCATGATTTACGACACCAAGAACTTTAACTTGTGCAATCATAAAACAAATCTGTTTATTGGTACTTGTGTATTGTGGTTGCTGGTAAGGAATGGGCTGCCTACCTTCTGTCATTAAGTCAAGAGGATGGGCATAATAACAACTTAATGTACAATGGTCACCAAACTGTCAACGATGTGTATGATGCTCTCTGTCATCCATTTTATCATCAATTTCGAATTATAAGATAACGATACGTGATTCGAAGATAAGTAGTTGGGGATCGCCATATTTTAAGCTACAAATTCTAGGGACATCTCAAACGTTAATTCGTGAATCTGGTTACCGAAAAAAGATGTATGTCTATTTCCAAATATTGCCCTCTACACAGTCTATATCCACCCAGCGCAAATTACATATTATCTTAATTAGATCGGTTTTCCTTGAGTTCCGAGAAAGAGACCGAAGAAACCTATCGAAGGTATTTGAGAGAGGAATTCAACTTGAATAAAACCGGTATATATGACGGAAACTAATGAGGTCTTGAAATCGAAGTCTTTGGATCGACGTCTGAAGATTGTTACGCATGGATGTACTTATAATGTACTAACTCCGCAAGAAATTTGTTGCGTAGTCACAATTATCTACGGAGCAATCGAGATTTTGCAAATAAATTACCTACGTTAAAAGTTGGAAAGTTTTGTTGAGTAAAGCAGCCTATATCCGTTTACGAAAAGTTCGCAAACGGCACGTGTGTGTTACTTTATATTTTTAGTCTAATATATTTCTATACCTTCTGTGGAATAAGGGAACTACTGCAAATATCGGGAGCACAATCAAACATAGACTTCACTGATAGACGTCTATTCGGAGACTGGCGTGCGGCTCGTAACAATTATTCACTTAACTCTAAATACCCACTATTACAAATATATCAAACCTTCCAGACATGTAGGCTATATTGGATGTTTATTTATAGGTTTCGAATAGGTAATTAGCGTCTCTTTCACGCTGAATCGTTGATTATGTTGTATATTAGACAACATGAATCAATATTTTTCTTTTACTTCATTATCCTAAAATATGGTACACTATGTTGTTCTAATACAGAAGTTATATAATGCGATATAACAATAACAATATTGTTGTATATAACAATAACAGCCCGACATATGTCTAAAACATTCAGAACAATTATAAAATCGGTCGTAATTAATTGGAGTACATTAGTACAGAGTTTAATATGAAAATGACAGGTTTCTAACCTGTACAACAGAACAGATGATACACACCCTACAGCTTTTGCGCTATAATGACAATTGCTTCAGATAATTAATTCTAGCAATATCAATCATGATGTTATGTTTCCTAGCACTTTCAGAAACCAATAAATGTATGAAAATGTTGAATTGTATAACTTGGTTCAGAGCGATCCTACAACTTTTGCGCCATATTAACTATTGCTCCAAATGGCTACTTCTAACAATAAGTACCATTTTTTCACATTGTTTTCATTGTTTTATGTTCGTAATTAATTACCTAATATATAGGATATACTCTTTCAAAAAGTCTAGGTACAAAATATGAGCATTTTATGGCTTGCTCAATTATATGAAAAAAGTCTTTGAGAGTCGTAACAAATGTAATATTTATGTTTTATGTCTGTCTTCCATTGAAGTTGCTACAGTTTTCTCTGGATACGGAATAATATTCGAATGAAAACTATTCATATTGAAATATTCTTAAGAAGGTTGAAGCTTTAATCATTTCTAGTTTCCTTTGTCATTACTTGGTAAGTCTTAAAAATTAAAAAATAGATAACACCTTGACCGGTTTTAGCCTGAGTGTGATTGACACCAGTGTAGTCTAATAGGCTAGGCGGAGGAACGCAGGCTGCCAGCGATGATAACGATGGATTTAGTGTCGTTAAAGTTTATATTATATTTTAGTAGGTCCATGAGCGGTAAATAGATTTTGATAAATCCGCTTAATTAAAAAGTATCAACGGAAAAGTTTTTAGTCGAAAAGATAAAATTATAGCCTTGATCTAATGTAATGTCGAAATAACTTTTACAGATCTATTTCAAGTTGTAATATCAGATAAGAATAATGAACTTACAAGCTAACGCACAAAATTGAGAAAATTTTCAAATCAAGGTTAAGGAAAGAAAATAATGAAATGTAAATGTTGTAAGATGAAGGAAAAGATGAAAGGAACCACAGAGCAGGTTTAATTGAGCGGATGGTAATAAAATACGGTGGTTTGATTTATATATTTTGTTTAGTGAACTTTAAGAAAGTGAACATAAAAGCTACCACGGTTGGGTCTACAATATTTTCTTTTAGAATTTTGTCAGAAGAGAAAATAAAGTAAATTTTATTTTGATAAAGACCTTAGAGCAATAGGATGAAAAACGAGCTAGAAGTCGTTAAACAAAGTTTCAAGAATTCAGCTTCAGACAATGGAACAAAACGTCGTATAAATAGTACGTCCCAGTTCACACAACTATTAAGAGTTCAAGATTCCAAGTAAAGCGCTCGTATAGTACGGCGATCAACGTAACTCATAGTATTTTGACTTTCATTTTACAGCGTTTTATAATAAAACATTCAATTAAGTAAAACCATTTGCAAGAAATTAGGACACGTTAAGACCTTAAGCTGGGAAAAATCTTCTGTAAACTACGTTTAATATTAAAATCTTATTAAAACACTAAAGATGTCCCACCAAAACCCTACGCCTACATCCCTTTTACATGTTCGTTTAAAAAGAGCACATATTTAGAGAGCCAGGTAGTTTTTTTTAAAGACGGCGCGTCATGTGAGTCTGCTAACGAACGCAGACACCCTTTGAGCACAGGCCCGGGAAACTTTACTGAGACGAGCGGTGCAAGATGTAAGCGGTGCGCAAACGAAGAAATTATAATTGACATTGAATGTTTCGTATGCATCAAGAACTGATGGTTGTACATGATCACAGAAAGATGACTTGATGTAGAAAATTGGGCACACAAGCACAAGCAGACTGCGGCAAGTGCACAACGTGAGGATATCTTCCTTATAACAGTTTGTAACACTACCACTCTGCATGTATCCTGCTGGCGGTCTCCGTAGACACAAAAAGACTAATAGTTAAATAATAGATATTGAAACTGACATGTTCAAAGGAGCCATCGCTTAGGTATTTGCTAACGGAGCTAACTTGCACCAAACTTCAAGACACTACGGGACGTAACGAAGGATATAGTTAGGGGATAATTATAATTTTACGAACAACTTATTTTTATAACAATGTTTGTTTGAACATTGTTATAAAAATAACATTGTAACAACATAATATTATTGTATTATATATATATATCTAATAAAGTGTAAATACTGTGCTATTTTCTCGTAGCCCGGTTCTTCATAGTTCGCACCCATAATGTTTTTTTTATTTTCTAATCAACTGATTTCATTCTTCGCTTGATGAAAACACTCGTCAAAGATGAAGCACAAAAACAAACTGTTGTAAAAACAATATCTAACTTATAATTTATCCGCAACATTAAGCAGGCCACAAATATCAACAAAGGATGATATTCGAAAGCCCCTTCAGGCCTTCATCCTCCAAAATTACATTACCTACTTTAATAGGAACGACAAAAATTTATGTGAAAAGTTAACACCAATAACTTTTGTTCGGAAGGACGATAATGAGGCTCACCCTACCGGTAATTGGGTATAACGGTCTAGCCAATGTGTTTATTGTTTTGTTTATGTTATGTGTTTATTGTTACCAAAAAAATTTAGTGTTTATTGCTATGTAGATGGTATAGGTTCCCCAACTGTAAACGTGTCTATTCTAGACTTTGAAACAAAAGAAACAATTTTTATTTGGGTCGCTGTCAGTAAAGAAAAAAACGACAGACCTTCTCACTTTTATTAGCGATTTCGTTAGTTCAAATCATACAGTATTTCAACTAGGAACAAATGGTCGCTCTCACTCACGCATACATACCGCTACACGAAATGTAAGTATGGTTCAGTATGCTGTAAGTCGGGGCTGTCGCATCGAGATAAGTTTAGTAATTATGTGTTACCATGTAGGTAGGGCAATTCATAATATTTATTAATATTATATTTTTCCGCCATTTTGGTTTTGTTATTAAGTTAAACGATTGCTTTCAAAATTGATTTTATTTAGATTTTTTTATTATTATTAGGTAGGTGTTGTAGCCAAAATAAAAAAGGGATTCACCACATAAACACGTATAATTTTGATAAACAAATAAAGTTATACTGAAAAATATAAAAAGTAAAAAAGATAATCACATTTAAAAAAATAAAAACAATTGCAGATATTATGGTTGTCGATATTTTTGTAAAAAAATGATTACACGAGGAAAACTTATACGCACAAGATCGTTAAAACCTTTTAATATTGTTTTACGCTATACGTCCTAAAAAGACTGATTGCAATCGGTTTTCGTACTTATGGACGCGCATATTAAATATAAGGTTTCTAGAAAATATACTGTTTGATAGACGGCGCATAGTTAAAGCGTGGTCTTAGTACATACTTAAATTAAGAAGAAAATGAATTTAGAGCTTAGAATAATCAAAATATAAATAGCTAGGAAAAAACCTCCGATCATCGTGGCCGTCAGGACGGGAACAAAGATGTAGTAGTGTAGTCTCGTCGCAAGTCGAGAGATACTTATTACGACTTGCAGATTAGACCATTTGTCCGGAGGGTGAAGCCGGAATTCTACACAGAGTCACAGACAGATAGCTATTCCAGTGTTCATCAAGGGAAAACGTATGTCCTTCAAAGAAACTCCGAGCATAGCCCGCTCCGTGCGCTAAGCGATCTTGCATTCGAGGACCAGCCAGAATGTCTGTGTCCACGTTTCGGCACCGTATGTCATAACGGGCAAGACGCAGTGGTTGAAGTCCTTAGTCTTCAAACATTGCGGGATAGGCGACGAGGAGACTTGACGAAGTAACCCAAACGCTGCGCAACCTAACTGGATCCTTCTGTCAGCTTCTTTTTCAAAGTTGTGTCTACCGAGCTGGATGACTTTCCATAAGTAGACATACTCCGTCACAACTTCGAGAAGCGAGCCTTCGATGCAGATTGGTCTCGGCAAGACGTGTGAATCGTACATGACATTCATCTTGTCCAAATTCATGCCGAGGACAACCCGTGGATAGGCTACATTTAGGCTGTGCAGCATCTGGTCTTAAACATTTCAGCGTCTCTGCCATTATGACAATGTCATCGCCCAAGCAAAGGAAGAGGATGTACTCGACGTTCACGTTGATACCATGTCCAGTCCAGTCCAGCGTCTAAAGACGTCCTCCTACGCATTGGTGAACAGTTTCAGGGATATCACAGCCTCCCTCACCCCTCTGAGCAGTCGGATGGGGCTGGTTTCTTTGTCGTGGATCTGGACAGTCGTCGTGGCAGCATCATATTCAAATTCATTTATTCATTTTATGAACATAGGGTACAATTTTATTATAGAGATTTTATACAAAAAATGTTATTCCATGCTATGTCCTGCCAAAACGAATACAAAATATCTGAGGTAAACGAATGTCAATTAACAAAATAAAAATAGATTCAATAGGTAAGTAGATGTCACAATTTCATGCAATAGTTAATAATATGTCAATAAAATTATGACGGCACATGAACAAATAGGCAATTAGTCACATTTTCATATACTAAATGTAAATAAAGAATATCATTATCTTATGAGGGAAACCTTTTAATTATAGACAAATATAAAATTACAAACATCTCAATACTTCGATGTAGCAACAGTCAGTTCAGTCCACGAGAGTAGGATATAAAATAAACTAAGCGAGGTAACGCGGTAATAAGCTTGATTAAACGCACCTTCGAAATAAAAGCTCTTTTTTCGCACCGCAGCGTCGGTGTGCTAACGGCATTACAAATTTGAATGTCAATGAAATGGTTAAAAACTATTACTACAGAGGTTGCTTTACAAAGTATTCCCTCTCTCCTTAGGTCAAAGCAATTGTCGTAGACAGAGAAAACTATTGTAGATGGCAATCAATCACCACCACCACCATAGCCAGGTTTAATTGGAGATTTCGTTCATTCATTCATGAGTAAGGTTTTATATCGCTATTTCCTTATTTTCGGTGATTTTAAATCAACTACGTATTTGTCATGGAAAATGTCAGAATCCTTAACACGTTCCGGGACACTGACTATTTTGCAAATGTCATAATATGACACTTCAAAATGCCATACATTTTATCATACCGTCTACAGCCGTACTATCATATTAAATTATATTCTTAATTTCTTGATACAGCAAATACGGCCACAGCCGTTGACACGTTGGCAGATTGTATGGTATGTCTACGCCTGTCGGCGGTGTGAACGTGTTGGTTTGGTGCACAAGCTCTGCGTATGTATGTGTTGAAAAATGACTGGAAAAGAGTTTGCCGTGACACCTACGAACGAATAAAGTCGCGTGATGTGACACTAGATCATGTGCTTCGTAGGAATGTTATGGGCAAGCAACGGCTATCGACGGTTTGCCAAATTACATGAAATAAAGTTCAACGCCCTTAGCCGTACTGTCACGTAACGATATACCGAGATAACGTTTAGAGGCGGTCTGTCCCGGAAAGTGTTAAATATTGCTTATTGTCTCGTAACAGTCACTTCAAAATGTTTCCGGCGTAACCTGGAACTACGTTAAATAAAATAAAAACGAACAGCTTTAAGCCACAAAATACTAACCGTACTAATACTTTCGGAAAATGGTGGACTCCAGTTCGGAGTTTTTAGGAACACAACAACGAGTAATTTTCGTGCTGTGCTGTGCGTGGTTCAACACGCACTTGCCGGATCGATATTTTGGTAATATCCTGAACAAATAATACATACATACGTCCCATCACTCAAACTGTATGCAGGTGCTGTTCGGAGGGAGGAAACGCCCGAGTGTCACCATTGTGTGGATCGCCCGGAGGACACGGTGGAGCAGGAGGTCTGCCCGGCTTGGGCGGAGCACCGCCGTGTCCTCGTGGAGGCGATTGGCGGTGGCGATCTCTCGCGTCCGGCCTCGGTCCAGGCCATGGTACGGAGCGAGAGGGCTTGGGAAGCCGTCACCTCCTTCTGCGAAGCAGTAATGTTCGCGAAGGAGGAGGCGGAACGCGTGAGGGAGAGGCAAAATTTGCGCCCTCACGCCCCTAGCCGCCACAGGAGACGCCCTGGGCGTCGGGAATCGCAGGCCGATTCCCGGCCACCGTAGGCGCGGGCTTGCGAACGGCGAGCAATGGGCAGCTTGCCGTTCGATAAGGACCAGGCCCGGGTCGACGGCGCGTTGTGTTCCACGCGCGCCTCAAAGACATGTCAGCACCAATGACGGGGTTTGCTAGGACCGATGCCTGCTAGGGTTGCGGAAAAGTCCAAGAGGGTTACCGTGGCCCCTGGCACATGCAACTGAAGGAACACGGGTGGGTTTTAGTCAGTAAGAGTCTGACACGCCCTCCTGCTCTGCCCAGAGCAGGAGAAGTTATTTGATGATTTCCCACACACACAAAAAAAAAAAAAAGGTGCCGGTCGGAGACTGAAAATAATATTAATAAACTGTTCCACCGAACCGCACGTTTCAAACTTTTGTTTCAGTGCGGTTAGTAGAAGTGCTCAGGTGCGGTTCAGTCAAATGCTGTTGTAATCAGTGCTCTGGGTGGAATATCTCGGTACAAGTAGGTAAAGTGGTTTAAAGTAAATAAGTACATATTTACCAAGTCAAATGAAACAACGGCTATGTTCCAGTTTTAAGGATATGGGTACAACTTAGCATATCAATATATTAGGTACCTCCTGGTGTAGCAATATTTTAAGGGACTTATTTCGATTTTGTGTTTGGCGTTCCATAGTATCAGCAGTAGCCGAGCAGTGGTAACCGCCCCGATTTGCGACTTTTAGATCGTGGGTTCAAACCCAGGCAGGCGCTTTACTTTGTGTTAATAATTTCATCACCACTGCCCACAAAACGGTGAAGGAAAACTTCGTGGCGAAACCGGCATGTACTAGAACCAAAAATACTCAAAGAAAGGTGACATCCACCAACCTGCACGGGGCCCGCGTGGTAGATTACAGGCCACTCCCTCTCGAAGAGAGGTGGCCTGTGTCCCAGCAGTGGGAACATTATAGCCTGATTATGCTTTTAAGCTAATCCATAGTATCAATACTAAAATTATAAACGCGAAAGTAACTCTGTCTGTCTATCTGTTACCTTTTCACGCCTTAACGGTCGAACGGGGAATATCTACAAGTCCGTGATAAGGCCTCTCGTACTGTATGGATAGGTATACTGGGCCGTGAAGAAGACGGATAAAAAAAGATTGCATGCAGTGGAAAGGAGAATGTTGGGGCAGATGTGTGAAGTGACGAAAATGGATAAAGTAAGAAATGAGTATCTAAGGGGAAGATAAAAGTGGCGCCAGTGACAAAAAAATGGAAAGGAAATCGTTTGGCTTGGTATGGGCATTTGATGAGGAGGAGGAAACGCATGTGACTAAAACAGTAATGAATATAAATGGGTAAGGATGGAGAGCGAGAGAAAGGCCAAAGAAAAGATACATAATAATAATAATAATTAGAGAGAGTACTTGCATAGACACAACCTTGTAGCCATGATAATCCATCAGCAGCTTGCTCTGAAATACAACCTTGTGGAATCGGAGGTACCGTACTACAGGTATGTGCCCGACCCAGTTCTCGAAAATGGTAATATCACATTGTACTGGGATCGATCCATCATCACTGACAGGACTATTGTTGCCATAAGCCTGATATAGTGGTGGTGGATCGATTGGAGCGACGCGCAATGATTGTTGACATAACCATCCCGCATGATGAGAACCTCGTGAAAGCCGAGAAAGATAAACAAATCAAGTATCTTGACTTGGCTCACGAGGTTGTCGACATTTGGGATGTGGACTCAGCGGTCATTGTGCCGATAGTCGTGACAGCCAATGGGCTAATACCCAAGAGCCTCGACCAACACCTAAGGAGGCTCTCGTTAGGCAGCTGGATCAAGGGCTTGATTCAGAAAGCGGTACTTCTGGACACGGCCCGCATTGTTAGGAAGTTTCTCTCTCTGGAGCCCTGACCGCCGGTAGCTTGGACCCTGTTCCCGATACCGGTGGGCTACTATTTTTTATATTTTTAAATGTTTTTGGTATCTTTTTGTTTATAAAAATATTTAAAAATGTAATTCATATGTATGTAAATGAAATAAAGGAAATAATAATAATTTATTCAAAAATATAAGGACTAACGTTAAATACAGTTTTTCTTAAATCTTTGTCAAGTTCACCTATGATTTGTGCCTGAACTAGGTAATCATGTGTTTCAGGCGATTGGAGGTAACATTAATTGATTAAATAATCACATAATTATCATATATATCTTATTGGTACCTACTTATCATGTAAAAAGGTGTATAAAATTATATAATATGAACAATATTTATTTTAACACAAGTAATAACTTCTCTGTATCTTCATAGGACATAGTTTGAAGAGCCTCCATAAGGATTTTCTTGCAGTTACTATGATGTAAGGAGTAGATGTTTTCTTTATCATTTAGCCTATTATAGAGTAGCGGTCCGAGATACATATAAAATTTGGCTGTGAAAGCATGTTTTGTACTTTTTTGAGGGCAAACTATATCTTTCCGTCTCCTTTTTGTTAATTCAGCGCTGTATGGAAGCGCTGCGTGTTGTTTTAGTACAGTGCTCATTATAAATAACTGTCGAACTGTAAGTACTTTACAAGCTTTGTACAGTATGTTAGTGGGGAAAAGAAAAGGGCGGCAAGTAGCCACCTTAAGAATAGCTCTTTGAGCTCTTTCAATAGGCAATAACAAAGTTTTACTCGCCCCACCCCATGAAGTAATACAGTAAGTCAAAATTGACTGACAAAGAGCAAAGTATACTTGCCTAATTATTTCAGGATCTGCAATAAATCGTATCTTTTTGAATACGTATATTAGCTTACGAATTCTATTGTTTAGAGCTTCCATATGTGGTTTCATCTATTATAATACAAACACGGAGATGATGATGAACGGGTTTGAATGAAAGACACACGGATAGACCACGATCTGGGTTAGGACATATTATGATAGTTTTTGTCCCGATGTACGTTCCCGTGGGATAATTTCTATTTTCCACGCGGGTGAAGCCGTGGGCAAAAGCTAGTCTAAAATATAAAGAAGTTTGATGGTCATGCCATGATGCTGTGGTCAAGTATTTACAGAAATATATAGAATAGCTTGTATACGTCGTCGCTTGTGTACGTTGTTGTCCGTAGTTAACTAACCATTAGTTAAAAATAAAAAAATCGGCACAATATGTTGATCAAATCAACACATTTTGGCATATTTTAACCATTCATTACTTTTTTAACTAATGGTTGAGTTAATACGGATCAAAAAACCGGCCCTTAGTAACTCAACCGATAATAATCAGTGTACCGGTAATTATGTTCATAAGAAGAACATTCTGTCTGTTATAGATTAATGTTTATTGATTCGATTACATTGTTGACCTATTTCCTGTGTGTTTGGAGGATGGCAGAATAATAATAATATTGTTACTCGGGTAGTGGGAATATAAACAGTGAAATAAAAAACAAAAACACACACCAACAAAAAAACATGAAAACAAAACACACAAACGAAAACAAAAAATATTTGACCTAATTCGGCTTCATCGATCCTCATACAGCGGAGTTGTTATTTTATTGTACTTTCTATAGTAACTATAGAAAATACCAACTGCTATTACTAACAAAACAGCTGCGTATAAACGTGTTTTATTGATTTGAGTTATAGAAAAAACGGCTGTCCAGCAGAAACAGGTTTGGTGGTCATACTTCCCTGGATAAACTTCTTTGTATAATTGATATTAAAACACAAGTTCTAATTTCAAAAAAGGACCTTTAAATCTAAAAAGAATGGACAATTTATTTGTCGTTATGTTCGTGTGCGGTACGGTAATGATATCTTCACCCTACGGCTTACTTTTAAATGTCATGTGAATATAATATGAGTTTTATTAGATTCCGTTTTGTTCATTTTGTTGTTATACATTTTGATAAAATCATGAGGAACGTCACGCCTGCCGCATATGTCGTAAATAAAAAAGCTGTAAGACAAATATTGGAATGATAAAAAAGTTACAGCTACAAAATAGTGTCATTTGTTGAGATAAAATAAATACTGCCCTCATTTCAATACAAAGATCGGTTCACATACAGAATCCAGACCTTTACTAATACAAAGTATAGATAAAATAAGTAGATTTATAATTCCTATCATAAGACGATTTTTTTTTCTTGTTATTGATGTCCCACTGCTGGGCAGAGGGTTGCCTACTTTCCTTCCACGTCTCTCTGTTCAGAGCTGCCAAGAACCAATCTTTATTAAAGGAGTCCAGCTCATCCCGCCATCTCTGTAAAAGGCCTCCCTACTTTCTTTCCACGTCTCTCTGTTCAGAGCTACCAAGGACCAATCTTTATAAAAGGAGTCCAGCTCATCCCGCCATCTCTGTCAAAGGCCTCCCTACTTTCGTTCCACCTCTCTCTCTGTCCAGAGCTGCCAAGGACCAATCTTTATTAAAGGAGTCCAGCTCATCCCGCCATCTCAGTCAAAGGCCTCCCTACTTTCCTTCCACATCTCTCTGTCCAGAGATGCCAAGAACCAATCTTTATTAAAGGAGTCCAGCTCATCCCGCCATCTCTGTCAAAGGCCTCCCTACTTTCCTTCCACCTCTCTCTGTCCAGAGCTGCCAAGGACCAATATTTATTAAAGGAGTCCAGCTCATCCCGCCATCTCAGTAAATTTTCAATATTGCGGACTAATTATTTCGTAGTATAACACCGTTACACGCATAATTGTTCGTTCTCATTCCACGAAAATAAACAAAAAGTTATACCTAGTGCTTATATGCGATGCTAACAAGTGTACAGAGCTATAATTGGCTATTAATATCGGACACAGCTTGTTTGAATATGAGTTATCGATTATTGATTACGTAAATAATTTGAGTAGCTTCGGGTTTGAGCATCTGCCCTCAAACCCGAAGCTACACATGCATTTACAATCTATAATATATACTAATCTAAGGGGCTCGTGGCTCACGCGGGTTGATCGAAGGTTAAACTACGCTTGCCGATCGGTCCGTGGATGGGTGACCATTCATTACATACCAAGACCCTTCCGTGTCTTAGAAAGCACGTTAAACCGTTGGCCCCGGCTGTCATTTGTTGATCTTTTGCAATTGCTACGGGAAGTCAGAAGCCCAAAAAACCTGACAACTTGTCTTACTAAGGGGTATCGTGCTACCCAGTAACTGGGTTGTGGGGGTCAGATTGGCAGTCACTCCATGTAAAGCACTGGTTAGACTGGAAGCTGACCTTAAACCTTAACGTTTTCGAGTTGAGTTACCAATTGGTTTTCAATGGCCCACTTATAAATCAGTAACTAATTCGTAGAAAGTTGATCAAAATGTTAAGGACATATATAAACCGCTGGTTAAATAAATAACACTATTTTTATTTTCTAACTAGAGAGAACAAACAGCTACATTAAGCATATTACAAAAAATAATAATGTAGCCCACAGCGCTGTTCACAGATTACCATTAATAAATAAAACTTTAATGTCACTAGGAGGTGAACTGTTCGTTCAAGACAGTTACACTTATAAAAACAATAAAAAAATAGTACTTTAAAAACAACAACAAACAATTTATTAGCCTAAAAGCTCAAGTATGACACAGTTTGGTTTCCATCATAGTTTAATTAGTTACCAACCGTCAACTCTCTACACTCAGCTCTTTATAATCTGCAACACTAAAACCATTTTCCGACTCTACAAGCTACTTGGTACTAAACATTTCAAGGGCACTTCATCTACCAACAATATTATTTTATTACTCGGTACCAGGACCACCACATCGGTGTCAGGCTAGCATGACAAGCGAGCAGTGTAATCAAATCAGACACGATTAGTTCGCGCTAGTCACCGTGATTGAATCTAAGCATTATCGATCACTAATTATTACATGGCTCATGCTGGTAGCGTTACGAGGATTAGCAGCTTTCTGTGTTTTAATATGAATTTCAATACATTGATATTGTTGAGGCGTTTGTTTTATTTTATTTAGTCAATAAAGTGCAGTTTTTATTCATCGAGGCATAATGAATCGGTAAAATTTGCTCAGGTGTCCCCAAAATAACTTTGTAAAGAAAAATGTATGAAAATATCAATGGTAAGGGTTGATTCTGCCACCATGATATTACTGTTGTAATATCAAGAGATAACAACCGCTCTTAGCCACTGCTCGTACAGTTTTGGGTGACCTAAATAAACAGTCCATTGCTTCTCCTGTCAGTTTTCACGACAGATATTCAGTTGATATACATAACTTCTTTGTATACATAGATAAGTATTCCGTGGCCACGCAAACCGTGACATGATTAATGTTTGCATTGAGCGACGACGCGATGCTCGGCTCCAAATATTGATACTATTATAATAATATTTACTTATTACACAGGTATTTGAGCAAGGACAATTAATTTGTTCACGCGTGTATTTACCTAAGGTATAATTTATAGTGCCCGTCTTCTGTGTACTTCAATACTAGTCTGTGGTAGAATATGGCCCACTTTTGCCACCAAAATGAAAGGGAATTGGAAATCGAATCAGATCAAGATTCCAATATCCAAATCGAGTAACGGCCATGATTTGTAAGCACCTCTAGGCCATCTGATTTGAATTCAAATCGACTACAATCATCTGACTAAACCCCTGTAAAGATAAACGAAGACGTTAAGTCGGATCAGTCACCCATGGAACCATTCTTACACATTCTGATTGCTACGAAGTTGGGTATCCATATTAAAACTTTAGCAATATTACAAACTACGCCAAGTTTTCCAATCAGATTGAGAACTCCCAATATGGCCCGTAACGCACGACAAAGAAATTGCTTCGGTAATATAATTTAGGCAAAACTCTTATAATATTGTTACCTTGGAGTTATCCGTAGATTTCCCCTGAGAAATGAACCTCCTGTTCAATGATGACATGTATGTAAAATTTGCTCCTAGTCCCCGTGATCGAGTGCGGGAAGTATCGGTAAATATATGGGCGGGAAAAGTATGATAAAAAAAAACTTCTTAAATGCTGGTATAAGGAATGTACGTATTTTTCTTGCGGAGCTTTTGTCGAGTCTACGGCTACGCCAACTACGCTTCCATAGTGGTATGCCTATCTGCTACGCGTCTGGTACTCGTTATATACTTTTATACTAGAGGTTCCTTAGTGTAGGATGAATTTTATTGACCAAGTCAATATTCACCAAAAATAATCAAAAATAATAAACCCAATATTGAAACTGAATGTCAATTGAAGAACGACATTAAGTCAGAATATCGTCCCACAAACATTCAACAAAAAGGTGAAATACAACTACAATAAACCAAATTATTTTCATAACATTCACTGAAACACATCCCAAAGTAAAAGGTGACACTTGGGGGATATGATATTTACATTTTCCATTTGGACTCGCGTATAAATAATTGCTCAACGTTATAAAAAATACTCAACTACATTAAAAACTGGTATTTCTCGGCCGCAGCTCGGCGAAAATAAAATGCTCGTTAATTAAAACGTGCAATGACTTTTACCTCAATTATTATACAAATATGAACCGGGTTAGCGTTATGAATGTGGGACCGGTAAGTACATACATACATAATATCGTGTTAATACATTATCGGCCTTCCTATCTACTTTGACTATAGGTGTTCCCTGAAGACCTCGGGCATGTCAACTCCTTTACGGCTTCTCACAAATTGTCCTACCACGATCGATCATTGTAATCTTAGTGATTTAGTAAAAGAATCACATTAGGTACGGTACGGTAGGTACATTATCAGGCTGATTATGCTATATTATGGTCTTTACCTATGAATTTGCCGTTTAGTGTACAGAAAGTTAAAGTATTTTTATATAAATATTTTTATTTCTATCAATCAAAATATGCACACATATTATCAATGAATCTCTGTAATTTTTCAATGCATTTTTGGAGTCAGTCAGTTCAGTGGAAGTCAGGTGTACGGGAGCCACAAAAATCTCTTCAAAGGCATTTTGCACTGCCTCTCGGGTATTGAAGGTTTTCACTGTCAAGAAGTTGTTCAAATTTCGGAAAAAGCAGAAGCCTGTCGGCGGCGCTAGGTCTGGTGAGTACGGTGGATGACGCAAACCAACCCTAGCTCTTGTAGCTTAGAGACCTCCGTTGTGCCGTGTGAGGTCGAGCGTTGTCGTGTAGGAGCAGCGGGGACGAGCGATTAACCAAGGCAGGCCGGAGATTTGCGAGCATATCCATCATTGTGTCCAGTTCCTCACAGTACACATCCGCAGTAATGCTGGTGCCATTTGGTAAGAAGCTGTGATTAATTATACCCGCACTTGACCACCAAACAGTGACCATGACTTTTTTAGGGTATGTTTTCGTTTGGGGCATTGCTTAGGCGCTGGACCAGGGTATAACCAACATGATGACCGCTTACAATTATCAAAAAGAATCCATTTTTCATCGGAAGTGACAATGCGGTTCAAAATCTCTTCGTTTCTGTGTCTGATAAGCAACGCAGGGCATATCTCAACGCGTTCATCGCACTGGCGATCTTTCAGTTTGTGCGGCACCCACTTATCAAGTTTTTTTACATTGCCAATTTGACGCAAATGGACCAATATTGTTTTGATGCTAACGTTGAACGCTGCTGCTAACTCAGCCGTAGATTGAGTATCGTCAGCTTCCACTATCGCCTTTAATTCGTCGTTGTTGACTTTAGTTTTCGGGCTACCACGAGGTTCATTTTTAGATCAAAATTTCCATGTCGGAAGCTATCAAACCAATAACGAGTCAAGCGTTCGTTTGTAGTGTTCACACGTAATTAATGTTGCGAGCCGTTTTGCAGCATTGCTACCGCGACGGAACTCGTATTCTATAACCCGTTGGTGCAGTTGGTAGCGACCCAGCCTTCTGAGCCGCTGATCCCGGCAGTGGGAGGCAGTCGCCTCCTTCTGCGAAGCAGTCATGCTAGCGAAGGAGGTGGCGGGATAGGAGAGGGAGAGAGTCTCCCGTCCAAGCCCCCGCCGTGGACGCTCCGGGCGTCGGGAGCCGCGTGACGACTCCCGGCCACCGTAGGCGCGGGCCTGCGGGCGGTGAGTAATGGGTAGCTCACCGTCCGATCAGGACCAGGCCCGTGCTGGACGGCGCGTACGTGTTCCACGCGCGCCTCAAAGAGATGTCAGCATCGAAGAGGGGCCAAGTCCCTCCTTGGGCCCACTAGGGCCCAAGCCTGCCGGGAAAGCGAGATCATCCGAAAGGGGTACCGCTGACCCGGAACATAAAGGGCCAAGGAAGAACTCGGGTGGGTTTTAGTCAGTAAGAGTCTGACACTCCCTTCCGCTCCACCCTGAGCGGGAGGAGTCATTTGATGATTTTCACCCTCGAAAAAAAAAAAAAAAACGACCTATTATACAAGCTGTTGTTTTGCATCCTCGTCAAATTCGAGGAGGTAACTATGCTAATGATTCTCGACACGAATCAATAATAAAATAAGTAGGTATTTATTTATATTTTTTGTATTTTTCGGAAATCGGCATGTGTAGGGCCCGTGTGATACCGCCCTGTAACTGCGCTGTAACTGTAACGCATGCACACAGCGACATAGTCTCATAGTCAGTACGACACTGCCTACCGCATACGCAACGGGGCGATTTTGTTCTTTGAAAGTAGAGTATTCTGAAATACTGTCAAACTTAAATATCTAAAAAAACAAGTATGTATTAATTATTGAGCAGGATCGTAATTTTATTTGATTATTTATGTCTTTCATAACAGCCTCCTGAAATTTGACGAGGATGCAAAACGACACGTTGTATACAGGATGAAATTGAAAACTTGCCTCAACTCGAAATAGGAGATTCAGTAACTGTTATACTCAAACTCAAAACTCAAACTAAGTTATTGCCTTCAAGTAGACATGAATTATTGGGCTTCCAGTTAAAAAAAATAGCTAAAAAGAAAATTACAAGTATCAACTTTAGCGCGCGCCCAAAGAGCAATCCATTCATCGCATAGTTCACAACATGAAGCAAGTTGGGAACGCGTTGAGCTAGCGGGTATTTACATAATTTTGACAGTTCCTACGAAAAAGGGCGCGCGACGACATTGCCTACGCGCACGTATGTGCATACCTTTCCTTTCTCTCAGCCGGATGACCTGCTCTAAATTTTCTTTATACTTAATACGTTGAATTGTATTTTTTCATTTGGAGCACCCTTCGATCAATAATAGTATCGAAGAGAGCACCTATTCAATTTCATCCTGTATACAGGGTGTATCAGAAAGGTGTGGCCAAAATTAAGGGTGCGGTACAGACCAACAACTTGAACAACTAGCTCCATAGGTACACCAACATTGACATTGATGTAGTTTCATGATATTATTAAGGATGTACCAGAAATATTTGCACGACTGATAAATCGAATATAGTGACACTCGAATTATTTATCTATTACCTATATTCTGGCAAATAAATAAATTTCAATTTGAACATCGTAATCGCGAAAAAATAATCAAAGTCAAAGCATTTATTTCAAGGCACATTTACACATAAAAGGCAGTTTTGAACGTCGACATTTACATTAAAATAAAATTGATTCTAGTCGCCCCTTCCAAAAGGTAGTTTCGTATGGAGAAGAATGGGCAAGAAACTCCACAGATACTCTTTTAAAACGTGTTACAATATTTTGTATACATTAATTATATAATTATATGTGAAGACGATGCACGTATAGAAATTACCATTCCACAATAGGTAAAAATAATTAAAAATTTAGCAATGACAAATAAGTTAATTATGTGATAAATACTCGTACTTACAATGCACACACATTTACAAACATTGTAAAAGTATACAATTTAAAAAAAATTAACAAGTAATAAGTCAGTACCTGTGAGTTACAGTAATAAAATACTTTAAATCAATGTCATCAAAATAATAAATTATACAATTAAAGTAGCAAACAGGTTTGATTTTGTCTAGACTCTAGATTGTCCTATGGAGCTGGACCAGCATGTTTCCAAGTATTCTTATCTTGAATATAATCCTCTTATTTGTAAGATGCTTGTTTACAAAGTGAACTTTTTATGAATTTTAAATCTTCTTTGATTTAATTGAAATATTATATGATGAGGTATTTTGTTGTTTCATTTAACACAGTGCCCCATAAAACATGTAAGTACTTTAGCTAATATGAAAAATGGTTGATCTATTTTATCTTTAGTTCTAGTATTAATAATATGTTTATCACTTCTTATTTTAGTGAAAAGATGTAAATTTTTTCTTGCATACATAATATTTTCATAAATGAATTGTACCGTCATAATATTAATCTGTTTAAATATGTAGTTCCCTGAGAGATTTGCGGTGACCTAGATTATAAATGGCTCTGACAGCTCTCTTTTGCAAAATAAAGATGGATTCAATGTCAGCAGCTCGACCGCACAGTAAAATGCCGTACGACAATGGTGTGGAAGTAGCTAAAATAAACCAAACGCGCGGTTTCTACATCTGATAACTGTCTTATCTGTCCGCCCCGCAAGAGATGTTATATGAGGTCCCCATTGGAATTTTTCGTCTAGCGTGATTCCTAAGAAAACCGTGTGATCAATAAATTCCAATCACTCGTCTCATGCATAACTTCAGTACCTACTCGACCGAAATGTATGAGACAACTAACTATTTTTGATCCCGATATACTATTTTACAATAATTTTTGTTCTGTTTTCACTTGAGACCCTAGTGTCACATCCTGAGTTCTACAAGGTCATCCCAATTAGCACACAGCCTAGGTACACAAATACCTTAGCACGTTGAAATAAAACGAAGGATAGCCACGTAGTGCCTAGGGAATCCTAGTAGACTTTTGCCCGCCCCTAAACACGATATTTTCAGAACTAACTTCAGACATGACAGATGATATGTGCCTTGTGTAGCTTTGACTTCCAAAGTCTTTATTTTTTTTTTGTTTTGTTTGAATGAAGATGAATGAGTTATTGCGAGGTGTTGGTAAATGTGTTGTGTGGAGGAAAGTTTGGCGACAGCGTTGTGTCAATGTCCCTTATGAAGGATATAAAACCGGGTGAAGTGAAAGCAAAGTAGAGGGTTTTGCTTTTGTCTGATATCTTTGCAAGGGCACGTTGTTTTTCTAGCATTTACCCCGTACATACTAGTTTATAGGTGTTATGTGTGTGTGTGCGCATGCTGATGTGTGTGTGCGCACGCGCCCGGCCGACCTACATGTAATAAACAGTGTGCTAACAGCAGCCCGTAGTTTCACTTGCCTCCCGTAACATACCTAACAATAGGGTAAGTACTAGTAGTACTAGCTGTGCCTGAGCTTCGCTCACGTGACTGTGTATTTTTTTGGCAGTCAAATTAATGGGGACTTGAAGACATTAGGTATTTCTTAATTTCTAAGTACCAATTTTAGGACAAGCATATTTCTATTGGCTTCTACGGCACTCACCAGGATATTCAAGTCTATTCCTAAGCTATTACACTAAGTAATTATATTCGTTTGAGATTTTCCAGCCAGACTCACTGCCGAAGTTCAAAACTAACCATTCAAATCATCATACCCCATTTTGGCAAAGACATTAAGAATTAAGGTCGGCTAGCCAAACCAGGTTAAACATTGATCAAAAAATCTTGGAAAGCTACCCAGTTAGTGTTAAACCCGACCCAAAACCGCGCGGCACATAAAACGATTACATTTGAACATCAAAGGGCCACTCGCCGCTGTCTGCGGCGGAGCCTGTGGGTACTAACGTAGCGTCGTGTGTTATACTGTTTTGTAGCTACTTTTCGTTTAGTGACCACATCCTAGTACAGCACCGCGGCGTAAATATAACACATCCAGCTTTAGAAAGAGATTGTCTCACAGGTGGTTATAATGGTAGAGATATGACGCTCAAAAAGACCGTACTTTTTTAAATGTAAGTATCTACCTTAATTACGGCTCGGTAGATACTTTACCCATTATTGAACTTTGATCTTTGTGTATGATATATCATTGCTGTTTCCAATTACCGATTTTTTACAAAAATCCAACAAAAAATATTATGTTTTTGTTTCAGTAAAGATTATGCTCCGCAGTTCCAATAATGATACTTTAGATAACACGCTTAGTTATACGATTAAGACTGTAAACATTCACATTTGCACATTTGTATTACCACAGTCGCAATGCAGCAGAAATTAGCTAAATTAAAATGTATACTAAGTTGAGACTTTCTCTCACAATAAATATAACATTTAAATAGATTTTATACAACAAAGCAGTTTTTTTACCAGTCCCTCTCGACCTTTGCTCTTCCCCGAAAATGTGATAATTTACAATTTAAGACGCTCAAATTAAGATCGATTCCTATTGAAAAATTACTGGCAAATGAGGGTTTTTTTTTAAACATTGCCCCAGAGGTATGATGATCAGGGTGTAAAGTTCACTCATACCCATAGTAAAGGGGGGATCCTCCGACCAGACGGGTGTCGTGTCTGGTGGGCAACTGCCCGACGATCGATGTCGGGAAGTTGTATAAAAAAAATATATGTATATATGCTAGTCGCGCGGTAAACTCTGCTTGCGCGATGCAGGATTTGCGTGACGTCAGTATGACGCGCAGCTCGCATGTGGCGATGTAGATACCGCTACACCCCACACTAGAAATTTCTGCTGTATTGTGGAAAAACATTTAATAAACTCACATACACAAACAGCCAGACCCAGAACAACTACTTGTAGGTCATACAAATATTTGTTCCGCGCGGGAATCGAACCCGCGACACGCAGCGCAGCAGTCACACACAGCTATAACTATACACATGTTCGCCTATACCTTCCTTCCTTTCCTGTACCTTCCTTCCTTCTTTCATTCATTCATTCATTATTCAGTGATTATATTATTAATTATTTTTAGCTAAATAGGTACCTAAGTTCTTCCGAGGACCACATCTACTGTCGCTCCTTACATTGTGGTGTGATTGACGGGCATGAATGATGACGTCACGAGCAGGTGTCACTGTATAGCTTTGTATCCGTGTTGGGTGTATGATTTGATGTATGCTTCCTTGTGTAAGGAATATTGTGTTTTTAATTTCTTATAAATTCTTTTTTTTTGTGACTTTAATTATGCCGTTTATTGATGTTACAGCAGCATATTTGTAATTAATTAATTAAAACGTAACATATTATGTTACGTTGACATTGCTTATATACAGAGTTGATACGGCAGAGGGGCTTTCCTTTAAATTGCTTATACTAGGTACCATTTTCAAGCTCTGTAGCAAAAATCTATTAAATAGGAGCAGTAGTTTAGTCGCAATGATTTTTTATGTTTTTGCCCCGTTTGAACACGATGTATCTTTCCTAACAGCTGATTATATCTATATGCATAGGTCATGCACCTTAAAACGATAAATCTGAGTATAACCTACGATGCGTTGTTGCCGCTCTGACGCAAGTCACAAGTACAACCAAATATTTTCGCTAAAAAGATGGCGATGCAAACAACAAAGCAATAAATACACACACACACGCACTTGCACTTTCATTACGAGAGTGACATTCATAGCAACACATCCCGCGCGTAAAAGAAGTAGAAATTAGTCAGTGTGTTGCTATTGCATCCTAGATCCTTGCGATTGGTAAGTGGGGCCTCAGTGCGCCGACGCTTGCCTTTCGGAACGTATGTTTTGTTTTGTCGAGCTCCGCGCTGACAATTGTGATTTTGTTTTTTTGTTGTGATAGGACACTAAATAAGTTTAAGACCTCACTCCTATGGATTACTTTTTGTAGGGGTACATTAAGGGTGAAATGTATACCTCAGAGGTAAATACAATTGTTGAACTAAAAAGTTGGATTATTTTAGCATTTCACAAATTAAAGTGCTGCAACGGACAGTGATTTAATCAGAAAAATAAAAAACAATATTCTCCGTCGGTATAATTTGTGCATTTATGTGAATGGAGAATTTAAAAATGTAGTGTTTTGGTGTGATTGTTGTTGTGCGCGTACTTCAAAACCTTACCTAACATAAAAGCCAGCGCGAGCGGAGGCCTAAGCCGCCGCCCGCGCCCCCGCCGCCGCCGGGCGGCCGCCCGCTTTGACACGAGGTAACACTCGCCGTGCTCCGGCGCGCGCGCGACGTTGCCGCTTTCTTACCTAGGTATCTAAGATCAGTTAAATTTATTTACAGATGGTGGTTGCGTTTTACTCTGATTTGTAAGCTACTTAGTTTGTTTGAAAAAATTAACTCATTTTTGGTGGTTTTTATTTTTATACCGTATCGAATTAATACTAAACACGTATAATATACATAGTGCAATTTAATGCCCCTCTGTCATATCAATTCTGTATAGATTGTAGATAGACAATCTCTATTCTCTACTCTGTCATATCAATTCTGTATAGATTGTATGACTACAATCTATACAGAATTGATATGACAGAGTAACTATACACATACAGTATAACTTGTCAAAGTTATTACTAACACATAAAAAATCGCAACCGGCGGCGGCGTGTATACGACCAGTATGAATGTAAACAAAGTAAAAGGAATATGTAAGGATTCGTTCTGTCCGGAACATAAAGGGCCAAGGAAGGAACACGGGTGGGTTTTAGTCAGTAAGAGTCTGACACTCCCTTCCGCTCCACCCAGAGCGGGAGGAGTCATTTGATGATTTCCCATCCTCAAAAAAAAAAAAAAAAAAGGATTCGTTCTGTAGTTTATGCCTCCCATTGGCAAAAGTTAAAATGCGGTGAGTCTGTCGGAAATAATAAACCTTATAATGCGGATTTTTTACTACCAAGCCAATAACCAGTCAAATAGCACTGAACCCAGTTTCATTCTAGTCAACACGAACATTTTATCTGACGAACTGATCTTTCATTTTTGCTCACTTCAATATGACAGCTTCTGTAAAAGATTTCCTGAAAAATTTCCCGCCGTTTTCCCAACACCAATTACGGACCGCAATTCCTTTTTTAAAAGGCAGTGCAATTCCTTAACTCGGTTTTATCCTTTTTTCATTGAGGAACTTAAAGCCAGGAATAATTGAAGAAATCGCGCGGTTAATGGCTCCAGGCAAATTTTTTAAGATATTGGTCGTTCTGTTTTTGTTTTGGGTTAAAGTCTCGAAGTTTTGAGTTTTGGGTGCTTTTTAAAACTTCTGTGGTGGGGTCATGCTTAAAAGATTACACTAAACTGTGTATTGTTCTTTTCAGGGCAGTTTTATCTATTTTATTTTACGTTTTCGTTTGTTTTTATGTTATAACTTCTAATAAGTTGTTTTTTTTTTTGTCGTAGACAAGTCCTGGACAACGGCACACTGGTGTTCCTGCCATTCAGCGCGGTGCAGTTCCGACAGGACATCCACGCGACAGTGTACCGCTGCCGCGCGCACAACGCACACGGCACCATCGTGTCCAGAGACATGAGGACGCAGGCAGGTTGGTGGACACATGCTTTTATTGACGTACGTCAAAAATGGCGCGAAATGGCCATTTGGAAGATAAATGTTGTCCTGCCATATTTAAATTAAAGCACATTAAAAAAAGAGAGCAGTGGTGGCCCAGTGGTAACAGCTGCGGCTTACGAGTTGTAGGTCGTAGGTTCTAGCCCAGGCAGGCGCTTTACTTTGTGTAAATTATTTCCATCACCACTGGTCTCAAAACGGTGACGGAAAACATCGTGAGGAAACCGGCATGTCCTAGAACCAAAAATTCAAAAAACTTGTGACATCTACTACCCCGCATTAGGCCTGCGTGGTGGATTACGGCCCACTCCCCCTCACAGAGAGGAGGCCTGTGTCCCAGTAGTGGGCACATGTTGCTTATTATACATAATGATATTTTAAAAAATACACTGTGGGTTTTCATAAATTTTTCAATTTGTCGAATTACAAATTTTCCCCAAAAACATTGTATGAGCACACATGACACATACATACCCACATACACACCACGACTACGGTATACAGAGCTCCAAGTTACGTTACGACGACACACGCGTTATGATCAGGCACAGATTTCTTTAGTAAATCCTAGTCATAACCTAATATTACTTCCCCTGAACCCTTTCCACTAACGAAGGAAAACGTCATAAATAACATAAGTTTGCTTATAGAACACCAGTACGCTAATACATGAAGTCACGCGTATTGCGTAGGCAATTTACCGCTCGTTAGGGCCCGTTTCGGTTCACATTGCTCCGTGTGGGAGGTCCCTATACCAATAATATATTCTTTATGTATTACGCCAAGTTTGTCACGTGTTTGGGTAACTAATTTCATGTTATGTAATATGTATGTATAAAGTTGTGACTTAAGTCTAAGATTTTTTTGGGACCGATTGCAAGATCTGTGACTTGTCGATTTTTTGGTCTTTCTTAGTTGTCATACTCATAGTGCTAACACAGTTTGCTTATTTTTATGCTTTTTTGTATACCTAAGCCACTATAATAACACCATATTAAATAAAGGTTGAAGTAGCATTCACGGCTTATTGCATCGCGTTCTAGGAAAGCAAAACAGAAAGTTTAGCTACTCACAAGATGATCTTGCACAAGTTCTGAGATTTAACAGACTTCCGTATTGGTTTTACACGCTTTGAATAAAATTAGAAGCTACGCTGGAATAGAAGCTCATATTCTGCTACTTCTCTGAATAATATTTTGATCATTCTGATGATAACTTCGTTTGTCTGTAGAAATAGGTTGAGGTTGTAGGTACTGGGGTAATCCACATGCTGCCGTTCGCTCTAATAGTATTGTTACTAAGCAAGGGTATGCATGGTAGATTTATCACCCAAAGCAGCTTAGCGTGACAATATAGAACTGTAGAATAGAATGAATCATCCGTACAGGAACCACAGAAATAGTTTAAGTCTCAGTTTATAGTGCTGCAACAAATACGGAGAATTGATTTGAAGTAATTAAGATTAGATATTCGCAAATCTAGTTAGGTATTCTTAGATGAAATAGCATTCACGATTTTTCATTTCGAATTGCAGAGATTATTTTTTATGTTTTTATTTTTATATCATTATTTTACAAAGTAGGTATTGTCATACAGCAAAATATTACCCGATAATCCGTAAAGTATATACCACAGAACAACATAGTTACCAGTATAAACAAAAAATGCTACACAATATGCGATTACGCTCTCCTCAGCTTTCTAACTTCAAAGATTGTGGCAAGATTACATTCTTGACGTCAACGCACACATGCACATATACCTATATACTCACACGCTTCACAGATGATGTATGAAAGCTGATATTTTATTTTATTTTCTCGTGTTTGCGGGAAAGTAATGTTGGTGCTTTATTTACACCAATATTGTGCTGGTTTCTGAATCTGTAAAAAGGATTGGGAAAACCAATGTGGTGCCAACTAGTATGATTGAATTTAAGCGTGAAAAATTACGATATTTTATATTTTAATTAGGAAGGGATGCGATGATAACATCCGTGAAATTGTATTTATAACTATCCTTTTTTGAGAGAAAAATTTGCATTTTACGTAACTGAGCATTCAATCAAGACCAAGCTTCATTAAATATGCATAGGTACTGTTATTAATCTCCAACAACAACTTAACCGAAAAAAAAACATCCAATTATTGCCCTTACTTCCTCTTATGTCTTCAGTCCGTGACATCACAAATTCTCCGCTCGTTCCCTCTATAACAACGTTATGAAAGATAATTTGCAAACATTTACCGAGACGTGCGACTCCACGACACTCCTGTTCTTAAGTAAAATTGAGTTCCCTGCAGTAAATAGCGATTCAATAAGATGAAATGGGTCAATGAGTGATTTGGTTTGTTTATTTTATTTGTGTATTAATCCTCGATTAAATAACTTTCAATATTTAAAAGATCTTTGAAATAAATACCTATGAAGCTTAAAGAGGATGACTTTCTTTAGATATAACCTAAAGTTAGTTTGAAAATCAATAAATATAAATAAAAGATGAACTTTTCTTAAAACTTAAACTTAAAGCATTTATTTAAAATAAACCAGTTACAGGCACTTTTGAATTGTCAAGTGGTCGGTCAATCAGAAAGATGAAGAATGGGCAAGAAACTACATGGATGGATGCTCTTTTAAATTAAAATATTGTTACAAAAATGTGGTTACATTTATTTATATATTCTTTATTGTACACCACAAAAAACATAACAACAAAATTAAATTGAACGTAGTGTTCAATTAATATACTATGGGCGGTCTTATCGCTATCTGCGATCTCTTCCAGGCAACCTAGGAATGGACAGAGATTTTCCTGGACATAAAATGGGGCTGTTGTTGGTGCAAATAATAAGTATACAATACACTAAAATAGATACACATATATACATAATTATCCTAAATAATAGATACATAAATACGTACATACTAAATTTATATGCAACGAAAATAAATGAAGACTATAGATAATTACAATTAGGAGAACACGATCACAACGACAAGTAATGTTCCTTCACGAGTCTTTTAAACACAAGCAATGACGGCGCGCGTTTAATTTCAACTGGCAATGCATTCCACAAACGAGCGGCCTGGACAGTAAAGGATTTGTCGAGGAAAGTTGTGGAATGCATAGGCATTTTAAGCTTCAACTTATCTGATGACCTTAGAAATTTCGTGTGGGAGTCGCAAAGAAACTGGAAACGTTTCTTAAGATAGAGAGGGGTGGAAGGGGAGAAGAGCACATTATACAAAAGAGAAAGGATATGAGCGTTCCGGCGAAGGCGAATTGGTAACCACTTGAGCTTCACACGAAATTCGGAAACATGGTCATATTTGCGCAAACCGAATATGAATCTTATACATAAATTATGAAGCCGCTCAAGTTTATCGAGTAGGTCTTGGGTAAGGTCAAGATAGCTGACATCAGCATAGTCAAGGATGAGTAGAAGAAGCGATTGTGCAAGCGCAATCTTGGTGGCAGTCGGTAAAAAATTACGCAATCTTTTCAAAGATGCAGCGGATGCAAAAAGCTTGCGGCTAACTTCCTGTAGCTGGGCAGTCCAAGATAAGTTCTTATCAATGAATATCCCCAAGTTTTTAACTTTCTTACTAATTGGAACAACTGAGTTGTCAAAAGAAACTTGGGGAAGTGTCGTCCAGTCGATCCTTGAGACCGTCCTAGAACTGCCTACCACCACAACCTGCGTCTTTATGGGGTTCACCATAAGTCCATATCTCTTGCTCCAGTCGCATATTCGGGCCAGATCACGATTAAGCGTCAAGATAGCCTCAGATAGATTTCCAAGAGGAGCTTGCGAGTAAATTTGCAAATCATCTGCATAAAGATGGTAGAAAGAAATTAGCTCGTCAGAAATTGAGTTAATAAAAACTACAAAAAGTAAAAGGGATAGAACGCCACCCTGAGGTACACCGGCAGAAGTATTGCTCCAGGAAGACAAGGTCTCTCCAATGCATATACATTGCCGGCGACCGAACAGGTAACTACGAAACCAGTCAATTACCGATGGAGATATGTTAAGAGAGCATATAATGCCAAGTAAAACATCAAAATCAACAGTATTAAAAGCATTACTGAAATCTAGCAAAGCTAAGACCATTAGATTACCGTTTTCCATGGCAGACCTTATATCATCCGTAATGTTCAGAAGCGCCGTGGTGGTGCTATGACCAGTACGGAAGCCAGACTGGAAGGGGTTTAGGAGATTATTTTTAGACAGGTATGTGCTTACTTGATTATGAATTAACCGTTCAAGGACTTTGGAAAGCAATGGTGAGACAGATATTGGACGGTATTCGGAAAAGGATGTGGGATTAGACTTTTTAGGTAAAGGTATTATTTGTGCATCTTTCCATGAGCATGGAAAGACACCAGTAAATGCAGAAAAGTTGAGAATGTGACAAATGACAGGAAGAATAACATCCAGCACAGGGACCAGCATATTACGGCTGATACAGTCACTTCCTACTGCATTGGAAGTAATCGATAGTATGCTCTTCTTAACATCACACGCGGAGAACTGACCAAAAGCAAATGGAGAATAACTGGGAGTCGGAAGAGAAGAAAGATAATTCAGTGTATTAAATTTTATTGTCCTATTAAAATTGGACGAAGCACTAAAATGATTATTCATTGCATCAATGTCTATGTCTTTTGGGATTGTCTCTTGTCGGGTTTTACCGACCCCCAATGATCTAAGAAATTTCCAAACTTTGGATGCGTCCCCATTTTGGACAGATGTATGAATATGGTGACGATTAGCATTCCTACACACCTTATTGCAGTGATTACGGATTGAGAGGTATCTTTCCCTGTTAGCGTCATTAGCCCTACGCTTAAATTTAGACTTTGCCGTAACTTTTTTGTGCATGATCGTTTTAATCTCATTTGTGAGCCACGGCGCCGGCAAATGTCTAACCTTAACTGCTCGAACAGGTGCGTGATGATCGTAGAGCTCAATAAGTTTAGCAGTAAAAATATTAACTTGCTCATCGACTGATGCAGAGGCAAATAGATCAGACCAATCTATATTGTTGGCATCCATGCAAAGACTCATCATCATCATCATCATTCATGTTGAAAGTATACATATCAGAACGTTGTAGAAAGACGTGCATGTTAAAGGCGTCTGTAGTAAAAAAGATAAAAACAATTCAGTATTAATAAGCCGTGGCAGTTAAGAGATGACCAATATCTACTGACGGCGCCCGTTCACGAACATGACGTATGAATCAGCATCATTCAGCTCAACCATTTTGAAGGGAAGTTAATGACCCAATACACACGCCACAACCAGCACATTTGAGTGAGCATGACCTATTCTCAACTGCCAGGGCACATTCAAGTCCATGAAAGACGAACCCAGTAGCTTAATAGTAGGTACATAGTGCTCACCATGTACTATGCAATAATACAATACTAAGATATTGAATTTATACAATACAAAGACCGTTTTTCCAATCTTCATCAGCTCCAACAATATTTTTGAATGCTAATCAATTAGTTTATGCGCCCTTGTGGAGCAGGACCAGCGCTAAGCCAAGCATTCAGTGGTGTTAATCCCCCAACGTATAATATGTTTGGTTGTATAGTGTGCGTTTCATACAAGATTTAAATTTCGTTTCAAACGGTTGTAATAGGTGGGCAGGTATTTTATTGTAACTCCACCATTCAAAACATCATAACAAAACTCCACCATTTAGTCAAGCAAGCAAGTTCTATAAACTTTAATTCTAAAGCTAAGCAAAGAAGTTAAAACTTATGCACATAATGCTAAGTGCACATCTGATTACAATTACAAAGTGGTTCAAAACTAACATTCTCGCAAAGATTGGTATAGTTGGATCGTTATAACTGGCGATTGATTCAATAGTGATTGATTGGTGATGGATTGAAGTGCAGTGTGTGTGTGTGTGTGTGCTTTTGAGAAGAACCTTCAAATTGAATGTTGCAGAGAAATTTCTCCGTGTTAAATCTTGTTTATATATTAAATCACTGAGTGAAAGAATAAACACACTACGCGTAATAAGCTCAATTGAGTTTCGGATTAACCACTAAAGTATTGAATGAAGACCTCAGTCCATCAAATAGAGGATAAAGATAACGGTCCCATACAAGCTTGGCCCAGAAATGGACACAAATAAAACAAAATGTGTTATGAAGCAATAATAGTGTTTCAAAGGCCTGTATAATTTTTTTCGTCGTAAAATATTGTGAAGGGCCTTGAAACCCTACCCAATTCTGATGACTTCAACCCTGCCAAAGAAACAAAAAAAAAACTGCCTATTGCGGAGTAATCCACTGTCTTCCAACAGATTAAATTTCACTTAAATCTAATGACTGCAGCAAAAATGATTCATTTCTAATGTCCCAGTTTATAGAACGTTGGATCTCCGTTGGAAACCAGACTAAATTAGAGTGATCCGCGATGCGAGTTATAGGTATTGTTATTGTAGCCATGGTAAACTGCGATACAAATACTGCAATCCATAGTCCAAGAAAGGCGAAGATAGAAATCATCAAAGCTTATTACCTGACTGACAAGAAGGGTTATGTTTTTGGCGCATGTCTTTGTATGGTACATAGTTATGCTCTATGTATTTAGGATTCTTTATTCTCTCATAGCATCCAGGCAAACGTCTGGATGCATTTAAATGATTTACATATCGTTCGGTTTGTGGTGACCGCCCAGCGTAACGCACTTTTCTTTCAATCGCAATCCAAAGGATTTTGAAGGAAATTTCTAAACCAATAGATGAGATTTGACAAAAACCAACACTATAGAACCAAATAATGTCGTTAAAAAGTTTTTAGTACGTTAAAATATAGGGCTCCAGAAGATGATTCCAAAAATATGCCTTATGACCCTTTTTTTTTTTTTGAGGGTGGGAAATCATATAATAACTTCTCCCGCTCTGGGCAGATTGGGAGGGCGTGTCAGACTCTTACTGACTAAAACCCACCCGTGTTCCTTCAGTTACCTGTGCCAGGGGCCATGGTATCCCTCTCGGACTTTCCCGCAACCCTGGCAGGCATCGGCCCTAGCGGACCCCGTCATTGATGCTAACATCTCTTTGAGGCGCGCGTGGAACACAACGCGCCATCGACCCGGGCCTGGTCCTTATCGAACGGCGAGCTGCCCATTGCTCGCCGTTTGCAAGCCCGCGCCTACGGTGGCCGGGAATCAGCTTGCGATTCCCGACGCCCAGGGCGTCTCCTGCGGCGGCTAGGGGCGTGAGGGCGCGAATTTTGCCTCTCCCTCACGCGTTCCGCCTCCTCCTTCGCGAGTATTACTGCTTCGCAGAAGGAGGTGACGGCTACCCAACCCCTCTTACTCCGTACCATGGCCTGGACCATGGCCGGACGCGAGAGATCGCCACCGCCAAACGCCTGCACGAGGACACTGCGGTGCTCCGCCCAAGCCGGGCCGATGCTAAAGGTGACATGCATATGTGTGTATGAAACAGTGCATAATCACTTACGGCCATAGTCATATTTTTCCAATCGTCTTGTGTCTGCGACAAAATAACTTATGGCTTTTAAGAGCACTAAAGCGTATGAATGAGCGACAGCATGATAAGTTCACTGGTTTTCACACCCAAAGATATGTAAAACCGTGAACAATCATTAACATGATTGTGCAGATTCTACTTCTATATAAGTAGTGCCGTACCGTAAAACATAAGCCCATCAGTAGATAGAGGTCATGTGGAGCACTAGGCAATTACTCTAGTTATTACCCGCCTCGTATGCTCATAATCCGCCGATTCCCTCCCGGGCACTCCCGGGCCACAGTTTGTGTTGCCGCGCGTCTACCTTATGGCAATACTTAAATGCTTGCGTCATGGAGTAATTACTGACCTTAGCCTCTTTATAAACACATGCGCTTTATATACACAGGGTAAATAAAAGAGGTAGTTAAGTAAATAATTCACAATAACATTTTATAATTAGAAGTCAGAATTAAAACAATATTTCAGCATAGCTTTTGATCGGTGTGTTAGCTCAATTTCCAAGGAAATGTCGTAGTGATAGATTTTCTTATTCAATTTCCGACATTTTATTTCAGTTGATGGTGTAGAATTAGCAGGCAGTAAAAGTATTTCCCAGTCAATCTAAGCATAACATTCCTTTGCAAGAATTGATGTCACCTAACATACACTAGGCACTGAAATGAACACACCTTTTCCAGTATAAATTTCTGTATTTCAATTCATGTACACATACAAACCTGGTTCCTTTATAGCAATATTTTACCAACTCATTAATTAGGTACTCAACATAATATCAATACAAACTTTTTGAAGACAACCTTTTGGTTTTGAAACTCGAGGAGAGCTAACTTAGAAAACTAGGCGATGCTCCAAACTTATTATTTCTATTCCGTTCCGTTATAAAGCCAGTTCTTTTTCGGTAACTGTCAAATGAGATACTTTTAAACTTCATGACTACACTGATACAGAAATCATTTGAGGCAAATCACGTACTTTCAATTTTGTATTTAGTATTTAAAATCACTACAAATCTTATTAATATTTGGAAAATGAGATTTGGCCATCTGACACTGTGTTGCCTCCTGGCACACACAAAACAATTAAACTTTTTTTTTTAAATACCTACTTAAATCATGACAGTACCGAGTAACACTCCATCTTGTATGACGAGACAATTACCATTTGACCTACTGCTCGACACACTACACACTCGCAAACTTTAGTAATGCTAATGAACAGTACCTACGATAAAAAACCGGAGTGTTCACTGGACGCGGCAGCAGTACGGTAAACCAAACGTCCGTGGTAACCGTTTCTCATTGACACCGACTTTATTCCGTAGCAGTAAGACTGGTTTTCGTAATACTACTGGCGTGCGGTTGACCATACCCCACCGTTACAGGGAGCTTTAATCAAACAGCCCGTTAGCTAATAACTGGGAGAGTGGGTTACAATTAGAGATAAAACCGTCGGCATATAATATGTAATGCGGTAATTATAGGAAAACGTTACTTTGAATTGACTTTGTAGTTTTAGCGACAGCGTAGTTTCGTTAATATAAGGTATTTTATACTGTTATGGTTGGATGTATTTATTTGTTGATAAAATTACCTTGTGAATCTTTTGAAGCCTTATGATATGTTTTTTATTAATATTTAACAAATGATCTAAACCTGAAGTTTATTTTAAAAATAATTGTATGATTGCGTAACAAATTTTAGTTAATTACAGAAACAACTGTCTTTATTACATACACATAAGTTTAATATTGTTTCTGTGAAACTATCGAAGTTTGTCAATTAATTTTCAATTGGTGCTTTACAGAGCAGTTTACCGTAGAGGTGGTGATCAATTAATATATCAAATCGTATTATTAATTTATGACATTTATGACAGTCTATTACATAAGCATGTTATTAAAGCATCGCCTTCCTCAACGTGAACACGAACACCTGATTTTCCCTAACCTAGTTACATGACAGCACAAACCACGCTGAGAGCTCTATTGTATTCAGCTACAAAACACTCAATAACAGAGTAAAAACATTTATCTTGTGGTGCACGCAAATTCACGAGCGTGAGCGAGACGCACGTATCGCTCAGCTCTGCCAACAATAGGACGCTGGTAGCCCGACACCTATTGTTGCGCAGCTTCCCTATCGCGGCTCCAACTACTCCATGCAGATATACATATATAGGGATCTATAGACGAAACTCCAGGTAAATATCTTATAGCAAGAAAACCATAAAAGGTTTAATTTTTCGAGTTACCAAGAAAATATGAACAGATGGAGGGAACTGTATAACGTGTTCAGATAGGGAAGTAATGTCGAAGTTTCGTGAACTCATCTCTGTATATTTTGTTTTCCCGGAATTTATTCCGCTGATATATTAACGTTATAAGATTGTACGTAAAATACTAAAATAAAACAATGTATGCCATGTTTATTTACATTTTGTGTCACGATAAGAACATTGTTGTAAGTATACATAGATTTAGTAAATAAGTACCTAGTATTGTACAGGAAAATATTACATAGTATTTCTTAGAACCGTAGGTACTAATGCCAGAAACGTATAAAAATAACTGTTGTTGATAGTTATACAAAATCAGAGTACCTAGTTACCGAGAATAATATGGTTTACGAAGAAAACATTAGGTAAAGAAGTGGTCCAGATTTTAACAATTGATTTTTAATGTTGAATTGAATATTCCAATTACAGGGAAATTACAGAATATTCAGTGTTCCAGGAATTATGTTTAGTGGGATAGATACATAATGGTTTTTTTAATTGAAGGTCGGACGTTTTCAGGGAAAATCTCAATTATACATATAACATTCTAAAAGCATCGCAAGTTTTTTATTGTTTTCTTTTAAAAAACACAAATTGATGGCAAACACATATACAATCAGAATATTGTTGAAATATATGTTGAAGCGGTTTCAAGACTAAGCAGAAATACAAAAGCTCAGTTTTTGAGTCAGTAGTTTCACATTCGCCACTGGTTGACATGCAACTGTGAGAGTGAACAAGCTTCTTCTAGGTAAGCTCACTCCATTGTCAATTCTGTCTCTGTCACCACTGACCTAGACTAGAGACAAGAGCAAAACCCATGTAAAATAAAATAAAACTGTGAACAGTTTGCCACGACAGGCGCTTGGTTATCTGATGAAATACTATAACCTTTTGATTCAGTCAATAGCAAAAGCGATGGATGATGATAGACGTTGCGTCACTTGAACATGTATCTACCCACTGCATACATTTTATTATCTCGTCTTTGGAGTTTATCTCATCTTTCGATTCTGCCACTGGCAAGTCGACCAATGCCGCATTACTTGAAATTATTACTCTTAAGTCTTATCACAATTTGCATTAATTAATTTATAATGACTTGAAACTCAATCATCTCCGACCTACTTTTTATAAAGACTAGCTACAAAATAATAATGATCTTTACCGGCTAATTTATAATGACACCTTATCAGTACTAACGACTTTTCTGGAGACTTTCTCAAAATTATCGATATATTTTCGAAACCTAAAATTTTCACCTTATCGCACGCAGCCCAGAAAAATCAAATAAAAGGGAACATTTGAACATCGTTATTATGAATTAGGCGCTGTTACTGTTACACAAGACATTTATAGCCGGCCTGGGACGCGTAAAGAACTGTTACACTACAAACACTACACAGTGAGCCGCAGAAAATAAACTGATTATCATCGATAAGAATCTCTCCCAGCAAAAAGTCACTATGCAATATAAAGCAAATCCATTTAGGGACTTGTTTTTGATGTGAAACATCTATAGGTGCACGTAAAACCGATTGCTGGCGTGGCGACGCATGCCATGGCGACGCGCCGCTACGCTAATTTTAAATAAAGAACAATTTATTTCCTTAAAAAACGGAATATTTGGTTTTATAATAATATTATAATATAATATTTATTTTCTTTTATCAAACCTTTATTTCATACTTATTTACTATATTATTTTGTAAAGTAAATAAGTATGAAATAATGGTTTGCCAGGCGTCCCGCGTCGGCTCAGTATTTTTTTTTACCGTTTACTTCTTAGATAGTTGCAACTCGTTTTCCACCATGAACTGGTGACTCTTGTATTATTTCTTGCTACGGTATCAATACTCTTTATATTGGATATTTCTCCAACTGTCTCTTGTCTCGTCACTCTCTAGTTCCTACCCCAGCAAGTCTAATATCACGTAAGTAGGTACGTGTTAGCAAAACAAAAGAACCTTCTTTACACGATTACATTGTGGCTGCTCTGCTCGTTACGTCGAACCGGCTTATTAACTAGCTGTGGTCTTGTTTTCTTTCACCGTAATAGGGTACAACTATCTATTAATAAGTTCTGATGTTTACAAGAGAAGCCAAACATTTAATGGATAAAAAGAAATATAGATATAATACGACTTGTAACTGTAATACAACTGGCGAATTAATTATGTGTGAACTCAGCCCAACCTTTAGGGTGTATGTGTAATAATTATTTTTGATCATGTCCTGTACCGCTATTTTTACGAAATTTTCACCTATTCACACCAAGTGAGTTGCAATCTCCTGACAAAAATGTCTATTCTGAATGTAGCAATTAAAATATAAATAAGCTCCGGCAAATAAGGTCATCGTATCTACGTGTAATCTTTGAAAAACTGCATGAAAATCTACGGAATTCATAGTTTGTTCATCCAAAACTTTGTATAAAATGCTGACTGGTGATATCTTACGCACGGTCTTACGTCACATATTACAATAAATTCATTATCATGATTTACAAAAATAACTGATAGCCTTATTAGTTAATTGGTTCCCTTTTACTGTTAAACCGACTTTAAAAATGGAGGAGGCTCTCAATTCGCCAGAACCTGTTTTTTAATGTATGTTCACCGATTACTCGAAGACGCCTGAACCGATTTGAAAAATTCTTGTTTTTTTTAAAGGGTATAATTATATACTTCCCAGGTGGTCCCATTTAAATTTTATCGAAATCGGTCAAGCGGTTTAAAAAAATCAATAACACATTATTTTTAAATAAAAAAAACCGCCTTCAAACGGACGTGGATGTGTAAGTCGATCGTTTTCGTTTTTACAAGAAAAGCAACCGACTTCCAAAAAAAAACACGAGAAAGTGAAAAATTACTTGGACTTTTTGTTTTTTTTTTAATAACTATGTTTTTTTACTTAGTGTATGTTGATGGTGTAATAACTTCCTGTCACTGTTATTTACACGGAACATCTGTTCCGTGGTTATTTACATTGCAAGTAGTGTTAGACGACTTTGTCTAAGGTAGCACCACAACTAAAAACTGAAAAATAAAAAGTTCTTCACAAAAGAAAAAACCACGAAAAGTTTTTATAATCAAAGTTGATTTAGTTTAAAATCCACATTTTAATAAAATTCAATCTAAGGTACAATACAATCTTCTTATAGTTTATAAGCCTAGAATCCCCGAGTTTCCTGATCAAACCTCAAAGACCTTTCATTTTAATAAAAACAAAAGGACGGCGCAGTAGATTAAATTTCTTAACCGAGTGAATAATACAGGTGCAGCAGTGAACTTTGTTTCATTACCCGTTCCGAAGTCGTGTCGGTCTCGTCTTGGCGTCGTGTCGTGTCGTTGCTAATATCTTGTAGGGGGAACCGAGTGCTTGACAACCGGTAAGAAGCCTTCGTGTTGTGAGTCGATGGATATTTGCTAGGAGCATGGTTTAATCGTAAATAGTATTGTCCCATAAGTTAGGTGAAACAGTGGTTGACGCTACGCGTTTCCATCCACAACAAAATTAAACATTCTATAACTGACTATCAGACAACGTTCAGCAATAAGGGTTTGTCTTTTTACAATTGCCAGAAGGATTGGCACCGACATCCTCCTCATGATCTTGTGCATCCACAAATGTACTAGTCGGTTACGGTGATTAAGGCCCGTTTTTTTATCCGTAGTTAACTCAACCATTAATTAAAAATAGTAACTATGGTTCAATTTTGGCACAATATGTTGATTTGATCAACACTTTTTGCCAAAATTTTAATTTTTAACTAATGGTTGAGTTAACTACGGATCAAAAACCGGCCCTAAGGCAACACCACTGTTATTTAAATACTAATTACTATTATAACTATAATTTAATTCAGGTGGCAAAAGTGTTATATTTTTTTTTATGTTACTAAAAAGTGTCCGAACCCCTTGATTGGTTCCTTGAATGACCGACCCCTTGACAATTCAAAAGTGCCTGTAATTGGTTTATTTGAAATAAATGCTTTGAGTTTGAGTTTGAGTTTGAGTGTAAATTTCATACAATGCGTAGGTAAGTTGAGTCACCGGCGTTCGTATTGATGAGCTCTAAAACGTGTGGCGATCCGCCAGCTAATTGAAGACGTTTTGTCATTTGGCAATTTATACGGTAAGAAATACGGTGTTATAAACTTTATACTGTCGTAAGTAATAAAGTGGGTGCCATGTAATCATGTTGCGTATTTTGAAACAATGTTGTTGTAAGCAACAATGGCGCCCGTGTTTGTTTGTAGAAAACTATTACGGAATTTTATTGTTAAATTCTGTTTCTACATTAAAATTTCCCTAATCAGGTTTAGACTCTTTACAAAAACAAAATCGTTTTTAATGGCAATGTAGAGTTGAATGAAAATAAATACCTATTGTAATTGATACTATGAAACCTCTGTGTTACTGAGTAAATTCTAGACAATGGTTGAAACTATTATTAATTAGGAGGCGTGACTTCTACATTAGTTAGCTAGGCACACCTCCCTTTTAGCTTTAGACATAGAAAACTACGAGGTTTTGTAATTCCAGAGGATTGGAGACAATCTTCAAACCAAGTTACTTAAACGGTCAAAGAATCTTAGGAAATGCACTGCACATTTTTCCCAATTGAAGGAACGATTTTATGAAATACTAGCTGGGGCTACCAGTGTTTCACCCGCATAAGTCTCGATCCCGTGGGAATATTGGGGTAGACAGAATACAATGTCCCAAATCCAGATCATGGGCTACCCATGTGCCAAATTTCATACAAATTCGTTCCGCCGTCTTAGCGTAAAAGCGTAAGAAACCAACATACAAAGAAAAAAATCAAATCTTTTCTTTTTATGATATTAGTTTTGATGAAAAACACGCTTTCTAGGATTTCTTTATGAATTCACATAAATAAAAAACTAGGTCGTAGATTCGATTCCCACACAATAATATTTAATAGAACACACGAGAGCAACAACAACAAAGTAAACTGAAAATAAAAATCTGAACATTTTTATTTAAGTAAGTACTTAAATACATATAATATTTATAATACGCTTTTGTATTGAATAGATAGAAAATCTATTTTGGTCACAGCAAAATATTTCAACAGGCTGTTGTCTCACCTTTTAACATTTGGAACTTGTTGTTGTTATGGACGTGGGTGTAACATTACACCTGTGCCTGTTCCCGTGTGTTGGGTCTCATCACACGGCGCCGAACTGATGCGACGACGGCTAAATTCGGTTGATCCTATCTTTCGGCGCATTTGCTTCTTTATCTACATAAAGGATAAAGTTACGCGAAGGCAACGTAACACGAGTCAAGAACAGAGATCTATGCCCGAGATCTATTATACTCGTAGTTACTAAGCTCGTGCTTTGACATGTTCCCGTCCCTGTCTTGTACTTGTAGTTTGACAGTTATACGACAGTGACAGAAACAACGCTTAGCTAAAGTACGTGCTTAGTATAGTTTATAAATCCCGGTCTAAGCATCTCTGCCGATCTGCGGTCACATTTGATTTGTATTCAAATCAAATTATTTTTTGGTTTGCAAACATGGGTATAATTAGTTTATAGATATTTTATAATAAGAGTCCTCCATGTTCTACCGTCACATGGGCATGGCATGCAGAATAAATAACAAACATAATTATTTTTAAATTACACAAGAATTCGTAAAAAAAAGAAAAAAAAAAGAAAGAAATACATCAAAAATGCATTAAATTTGTTTATTAGGGTTCAATTGTTTGTGAATGCGCAACGTAGCTATATTCAGAGTGCAGATGGCTTAAAAGATACTTTATGTATATTCAAATATTTGACTTTGCAATATCTGGATGGTGTGCACTACACTAGAAACATTAAAATGAAATTAAAAAAAAAATAATAAAAAATTACAGTTGCTTATTTTTTTAAGTAAAATAGAAAACTATAAATATATTTCCACAATAGGCCATTTAACGTAAAATAGTTTCAAGAGTGGCAGAAATTGGTAGTGGAATAACAAAGGTACATGTCAAATGTCGCACCCTCGTCCAGCGGATCAGTAGGAATATGTAGGTACTTACAATAACTGGGTACTTACAGGTAGGTGGCGTTTCAAATATATTAATACTGAGACTTTGTTGGGTGTAAGTATGGAACTGTCACCCGTCGAGTTTGTATGACGATATTGGTTATTTTTGGCCTTTTAAAGAGTGCGACTTTGTATTCAACAGGAAGGGACTCATTTTGATCATTTGATAATTGATTAATTTTGTATTTCGAATGTTAAAATTCATGGTCTTCCTTTTATTTGTGACACTATGTTATTAAGCAAAAAATAAACCTTATGATGAAGCCTTTCGATCGGTATGATAAAGCTACAGGCTGATTATTTTTCTCATGTACCTAACGGGTTCGATTTCCGGTTCCACCATGTAATTATTTAAATATCTATGAATGCAGTTTAAATTGTTTTTTTTATTTAAATAATGTCTTCGTTCAGTAAAATGTTTCATCTACAATATTCAAGGTACTTTCCCTCCATGTGGCATATCCGTGGGATGCCCTGTATAGTAGTTATTTACCGGATAGATACGGATGGTTGTTATTTCGCTAGAGGATTGTGCAATTAAAGCCAGGATAAAACATTTATTTATTTTATGTTTGACTAATAGTCGTAATTGCGTGATTATTGAAGGAACTAAAAGACTAAATTAACAGGAGAGGTATATATTTACTCGATAGCCTACCAAAGTAAAGAAAAATAACACATTACGCACAATGACAAAGGTATCCGTCAAACGTCACACCCTCGTCCTACAAATAAATAGCTGCCACCGTTCACGTGCCATTTACGTACTGTTTACAGTTCTACGTAATACCGTCGTCAAAGTACAAGGGGACTGTAATTATAAGCCTTTCTTCTTTATCGTAATAGTCTGATGATTGGGAATAAAATAATCGATTGCTACGGCGTAGCAGCCGTTGTGTACGGCATCGGCATAGCTACGAGTATGTCGTAGTCGATTGCTACGGCGTAGCAGCCGTTGGGTACGGCATCGGCATAGCTACGAGTATGTCGTAGTCGATTGCTACGGCGTAGCAGCCGTTGGGTACGGCATCGGCATAGCTACGAGTATGTCGTAGTCGATTGCTACGGCGTAGCAGCCGTTGGGTACGGCATCGGCATAGCTACGAGTATGTCGTAGTCGATTGCTTCGGCGTAGCAGCTGCGTAGTCAATCCATTTAAAATGCAGTTATTAATGACTAACAAATCGTTATTAGTTAAACTGGTACACTTTATTAGTTTTACTGCCAATGTGTAAGCAGAAATAACAGGTTTTTTTTAATACTTAAAAAAAGAAACCGTTTTTTTTTTTAACTTCGGAAAGATATCTTCATGACAGGCTTCTTTGTAATTGTGGTCACAACAATCACATTCTGCGGTTCATCCGCTTTCCAGTGCAGTGAGTGATGCGCCATTATGTTATGTTGTGGCAGGTAATGTACCACGTGGTGTTTCATGGCCCCCGGCGGGCGCCACCGCTCGGCTCACACATCGTGGTCGGGGGGGCTCGGATCGCTGTCGAGTCCACCATGAAGTATTTAGGATTGGTGGTCGGCAGCCGGTGGGACTTCGGACCCCACTTCCGACGGCTGGCGCCCAAGTTGCTGGGCGCGGCTGGTGCGCTCGCAACGCTGCTTCCCAATCTGTGGGGACCGAGCGCCGCCTGCAGGCGGCTCTACGTGGTGATCGTGCGATCCATGGCCCTGTATGGGGCCCAGGTGTAGGCCTCTGACCTAACAGCCGGCAGCATCGCAATTTTGCAAAAGCCGCAGAGAGCGATGGCCGTCAGAGTCATCAGGGGGTATCGCACGATCTCCTACGAGGCGGGCTGCGTACTGGCCGGATCCCCGCCTTGGGACCTCGAGGCGAAAGTACTCGCGTCGTTGTGATAAATGATAAATGATTTTATTTCCGTAAGTAGGTTTTTACAAACACTTTTACACGTCAATAATCGTGTATCGGTGGCGCGAGGAAGCGAGGGCGCGGGGCGAGGGACTGATGCAGCGACACATGGAGCTGCGTCGGTCTCAGCTTCGCGAGTACCTGGTGGCGGAATGGCGGGCTCTCACGGCCTACCGCCGGCCTCGTCACCATCGAGGCGGTCCGGCCGGTGCTCGAACGCTGGCTCGGGAGGAGGCACGGCTCCCTATCGTTTCGGGCGACGCAGGTGCTCTCGGGGCATGGTTGCTTCGGGAAGTACCTGTGTCGCATAAAAAGGGGGCCGGACGCCCGGTGTCACCCCCGCGTCGATTGCCGGGAAGACACGGCGCGGCATACGCTGGCAGAGTGTGCCGCTTGGGAGGAGCCGCGCCGTGGCCTCATCTCAGAAGTAGGCAGTGACTTTTCGCTGCTGGCCGTAGTCGAGTCAATGGCTGGCAGTGACGAGTCCTGGGACGCGGTGGTTTCCTTTTGCGAAACAGTTATCTCGCAGAAGGAGGCTGCGGAAAGGGAGAGGGAGATCTCTTCTACTCACCCGTCCCGCAGAAGGCCCACCAAGCGTCGGTGGAGGGGAAAACGCCCTCTTCCAGCCCCTCTAAATGGGTCCAGGAGCGACGGACTCGGGGACGTCCGTCGCCCCCCACACATCAGGACCCGAGGTGGCGGCGCGTAGTGTTCTACGCGCGCCCCTCTTAGACGTCGCGGGGGGAGTCAAACACCTCACTCCCCCCCAGACCAGGCACCAGTCGAAGGTTGCAGAAGGATTGTACATTCCCGCGACCCCCGGTGTAGGTGTGAGATGGAACACCGGGGTGGTTTTTAGTCAGCAAGAGTCTGACAGACCCCGCCGCCCGCCCCAGGGCGGCGGACATCCATGACGATTTTCCACCCCGGAACAACAAAAAAAAAAAAGAAAGTGCTGTACCACGTAAGGGGCGTACCTAAAGGTCACATTCCCGCTTTATAAATGAAACGTAGACTACCTACTTTTATTAACGGCATTTGATAGATTTGTCAATATTTATAAGGTGAACAATACAAGGGAACAACCAATTCTCTCTTTGTTTGGTACAAACACCAAACAAAGAGAGAATTGGTTGTTCCCCGAACTAAACACGACACGTTGTTTGTTTCAAATTGACATGCACTAACGATCCGAATACCAGGAATATACAACGTGGCGGTTATTTCAATATACAACGCTGTGGTCATTTCAATATACAACGCGGCAGTAATATCAATATACAACGCGGTGATCATTTCAATATACAATGCGGCGGTCATTTCATTATACAACGCGGCGGTCATATCAATATACAACGCGGCGGTCATTTCAACATACAACGCGGTGGTCATTTCATTATACAACGCGGCGGTCATATCAATATACAACGCGGCGGTCATTTCAACATACAACGCGGTGGTCATTTCAATATACAATGCGGCGGTCATATCAATATACAACGCGGTGGTCATTTCCATATACAACGCGGTGGTCATTTCATTATACAACACGGCGGTCATATCAATTCCACATTACATAACAGAATCATGGGAGCTGAACAGTGTACAGTTCACCCACATTGTGACAGTTTTGTCGTCTCAAGTTTTGCGTTGCAAGTTTGCGTACATTGCTATCAACCGGCCACCACTGCGCACTTCGAACTGCTACTGTGAAATCTCTTATGGAAATACCCAATAGCACTGCCAGGCCTGGGGATCAAACCTATGATCCTAAGCTAGTAAGTGCAACGGCCACTGGACCAACGAAGCAGTTAATTTAAATTTCACCTTCCACTCAAACCCATGTTTGTTTATCAACTTTGACGATTTATAATTTACAATTATAGCTTAAAGGCTTAAACCATCCCTTATCAATCACAGAGCCTCGTGTGGAGGTCGGTATGCGGTAATACATCCCGATCGACACACATCTTCATTTGCGTCAGATAAATCATGCTGCCTCAATCAAACTGTGACTGAGAAACGACCTGATTGGACGTTACTTTGTCGGCAAATAAGGCTTAGGATATACAGCGTGGTTCCCGGTGTAAAACAGGCTTTATACCTTCATGTGGGAGTCGTAAAAGGTAGGGTGAAGGATTATGTCACGGAAAGGCGAAAAAAATGCGCGTGTTTATCAGAATAGTAGTTTATCTACTGCAGTCTGCTGGTTGGCAGAGAACGTTAAACATCAATATAATATATCTCAGCCAAACTCTATAGAGATATTTTAAATAATATCATTTATATTATTGTTAAAACGATTTCTCTTCAACCCTCAACCCTTTTTTTAAATAAATAAAATCGTTTTATTTTGGACAACTAAAAAGGTCCGTAAATTACCTATTAATTTTTACCTTCTTCCATAAAATATCTTCGCAAACCAGTTTTAACGATGCGTATATTTTTATGAACACCGTATTATCAGCGAGGAGCGTGAAATTATGATACGAACACGTTCTATTCCAATTTTATTATGAAAACGTGTAGGTTCCGCCATTTTAAATGATGTTTGAATATAAAACGATATATATAGAAAAGTCACTCCGAGTTAGTCCTAACTTTAGTGTAGAGCTAAGGAAAACATGACGAGTGTTGGATTGTTGGTCAGGTACAGGTACACATGCACTACCAACGCAAGTTTAAAGGGTCATGCCCGCAGACGCGGGGGGGTGCCTATTGGTGTCTTATTTCTATGTAACGTAGAACAAAACTCTTGAATTAATTCTTATGATTTCCTCTGCATGGCATTTCGAGGAATCCCGGACTGCATGGCAACGCTTTGTGAACAAGAGTTGTTAGCAATGCTCAGTTCTTTTCTGTACCAGAGAAGAAGAAGAGAGAGGTATAATTGTGGGCTAATATTTTATGGAATCAACTTAAGCAAGATCTCTAAATGTCTTCTTGACCAAAAGACCCAGAATAGGCTTTTTTGTAATGTAATAAATACATTTTATTTATGGATTGTTTTGTTTAAATTTATATTTGCTGTACTCTGGACACTCAACGTGTACGTCTTATTTACATCGTTCTCACATATCATTATACCTATATTCAACATTAATGATGTAACTAATATATAAGTAACTATAATATAATTTAAAAGCTTTACCTACTACGCTTTGGAATGGGCAACTAGCTTCATATTTCTGACTGACCGACCACTTGACAATTCAAAAGTGCCTGTAAATGGTTTAATTGATATAAATGCTTCGAGTTTGAGTTTCAATTATATTATTTATAAGTTAAATGTGAGTGTACTATATTTAACGCTTAACTTTTAGGGAATAGAAACGTGGTATTATTTTTACGTTGTGTATTTTTTGGTAAATCGAATCGATCAAAATATACGAATCAATCATTCACATCGAACATTGATTTAAAATGCTTTATGAATTACAGTGATTATCTGCAATCCCTTCTGTAAACAATCCCAATTTATTCATATGAACCAGCTTGCCGTTGTTTGACGACTTTATAAATAATTGGCGAGGTGCACCTGATACTTTTAATGAGCGATCATTAATTAATATTTGGCGTTCGGTTTCATGTGATTAATAAGTTGAATGCCCAAATTAATTTACCCATGACTACGGCAGTAGCTGTTGATTTTACTTGACAGTGAATTTACTACAGTGGCTAGATTCAGGCCGCGACTTCGTTCGTGTGGAAGTTGTAAGACACCACAGTGTATTAAAATAACAGTCACATTTTTATAAAACTGTATTGTATACTACGCTTGTAATTCATAGTCTCAGCAGCCAAAATATGAAGAGAGTCAAGACTGGTGACGCGGGAGCAAGCGATGTACATTTTGTCCGCGTGAGAAGCAGCTCGACCTGAGGTCGACACCCGCAGCCTTCATTAGTAATGTCCCATTGCTTGCGAAGTTTTTAGTTTTTAGTATTATAATAAACGCCTGCGTTACTACCTAACGGCACAACACTGATACATTGACTGGTGCATTGATACAAATTCTCCCTGACGAACAGCTATCACTAAAATAATATTTTAACAGTAGATTGTAAACACACGGGATTTCTCATTTACAGTCACCTAACCATAAATATTTATTTTTATTATAACTAAAGATGACAGAAGAGGCCTAAACTTAATGTTTTTCTGTGTACGTTCTACGAACTATCATATAAGTACTTAATAATAATTAACAAAATGTAAAATAATAATACTAACAATATTTATTCACAAAAATATAAACTGTGACAATAAGTATACAGAATGTGAGGTCGAAAGTCCAATAAGAATAAGTGCCCTGCCCCCCAAACTAGGAAAATGCTGTACCTTGGGCGGCAGTGTCTTCGCATTACATTAAAGTCGAGCGATTACGCGGTATAAAACAGGAAGCATAAAAAATATCAGTTGTTGGGAATAGAATCAAGTTTTGCAAAGCAGTCGTCGAACTTATAAGCTATTTGCTTTGTTGAAAGTTGACTACTATAGCCGTTCTTAAATTATGTCATGATTGACTGCATAGCTCTGTATAGGTACAGCGGGATGATAATCATTTAAATGGTTAAATCTATAGTGTCTGATAAATTCGTTCCCTGTTCAGCCCAGCGAAGTAATGAAATAATTCGACTGTTGTCATACACTGGTATATTGTGTTCTCTCTGATCTCAGTTTCATAACCTACGAAATGTATGGGAAGTTGTATTGCGATTTCTGACATTTCTAGTAAACGACCTCGCAAAAATTACTTAGACATAAAAAAAAACAACGTACGGTTTTGACTTCGCCACGGTTTTATTTTATGTATATAATGATATGATACGTCACAGTTTTTCCTTCCTATAGCATTTCTGGTAACATTTTAGCATATTTAAATCACCATAATCTTTATCAAAGGTTTGCCAAGCTTCCACTTTACATACGTGCTAAGTAACGTTTATATATATCGGCCTTAGTCTCAACTCTGTTTATTATCCTAAATCACAAAAAATTTCAACTTTTGAACGTTTTTCAAATCTTCCACCATTAGTGTTTATTCTTATATACCACAGTACGTCTAAGAGTGAGACGTAACCTTGTCTGTTCCACATGAAAACGACACGATTACCTGCGGCGTTATGTGTGTTCGAGTTTAACCCAAGGATATGGTTACCTACGAATGATACTTTAATGTCAGGCGGAACGATAAAGTAATGGCTGTAATAACCTATTACCATGAGTGTTCCATTTTCTCCAATTCTGAAATAGTATTAAGAGGTTTCTCTAGAATAGTCTCTCATTTTGATCCTCTATCATCATTATCTGAGGCTTTCAATGGTTGAATTGTTATTGTGCTTAATACCAAATTTGCTCACTTTTGACCTCGGTGACATTTTGGTAAAGACCTACACCAAGCATATCTGCTGTACCTATATAGTATATAGGGATGAAATTGGGTTTAAAAAGAACGTTTTGCAAAGGAATCCCAGCTCTGTGTGCTCAGCATTATTTATATAGATCATATTTTTTTTATAAAAAAACAAGATTGTCGACTAAGATTTTTTTTTTGTATCGTAAACGTGTCACTGGCACATATTATAAATACACGGAGGTAAAAACGGCTCCATAAGCTGCACAAATATAGGTACCGTGCGGGAATCGATTTCACGATACCAAAAATAGGAGCCAATCAGATACCCACTGTGCCTGCCATGCCAATAACAACAAAGTTGGTGAGTAGGTGTTGCTGCCGATAAGGTCCTACTTTAGTTAAGTTCGATCCAAGTTCCTGGCCATCTTTCTTGATAAAAAGTTTTCAATGCAAGCCATTAAAGGAAAAAAAAACCGTTAGTATTAAATAAACCTGGCAACTAATGTGACACCTGCAATAACATTTTTATTAGAAGTGAAGAAGTGAAGTGTGCCTATACAAACTATTTGTATGTAAAACAATTAACAAAAAAATATAATGGTAGACAGAGAAGCACGGAGAAGCATTTCTTTGCAAATTACGGGGAATAGCACCTTTGTAATTATTTTATTACATTTGTAATATTTTTTTAATAATTCAGTTTTTAATTGCAGATGCCAAACTCTAATACATCTTAATTGCGGTCTTTTGAATCTTTGAGAATTGTATTTGCTGCCCTTAATTTTGTGTTTACCACGTGTTGGGAAGGATTATACCTACATCTGTAGTTATGTGTAAATCGTTTTACCTCAAGCATGTCATATTGGATTAAGTGGTAGAAAATAAAGCGTTAAACTCAACAGTCGTCTTAATTACTTCGATTTCTGTGCCAACCGAAAATTAACCTAAACACGCAAAAATGCGTGCACTGACTGGACAGGTCCTCTTAATCTGCGTGGTTCTTTCCTCAGAAGACCATTTCAGATACTAATCTACATGGTCCTCAAAGATTATGTTCGAACATTTATATACACATTGACATTGATGAATTTTATACATACAATGACATGAGTATTTACTTTGTAAAGTATTGTATTATTTAAATTATTGTGCATGTGAAGATTATGTGGATTATTACTTTTTTTATTTTATTTCTTAGTTAGTTTCACGATCTGGCAGCTTGAGTAATTTATGCGGCCTACCCAAATGTCCTTTCTTTGGTATTGTTCGTCGAATCGTTGTGCTCCTTAAGTTCTCAGTTGAGCGGCAAGATTACTGACAAATGCGTGCACTGACTGGACAGGTCCGCTCAATCTGTATGGTTTTTCCTCAAAAGACCGTTTCAGACACCAATCTACATGGTCTTCACATCTCGGATCTGACCAAGATTATGTCTGGACTTTAAAAGAGACTGTGACCTCTGAGTTTGTTTCGGCCTTTCTTCTCAGAGTAGTCAGATAGGAAACGCCGACCTCATCTAGTTTTTAAAATATGATTGACGTGTAAAAGTGTTTGTAACAAACCTACTTACAGAAATAAAATCATTTATCATTTATCAATTTACACTTAACAAGTTCGTCATGTGTTATTTTAAAGGACTACCAATTTATGCTTCTATACATTGTAATCTTGCTTGGATATAACCCTTTGTTAATCGTGCCTTTGGACATTTCTTCATAATAACTTGGGCTTTCTGCATTTTACTAGCTGTTTCTTCTAGAATATTGAGTAATTGACTGCTTGAAGTACTCATTTTCGTAAAAAGACACATTTAATTCGCGTAAATACTTACGACGATGTAATAACTCATGATTCTAAAAAGTCTTTATAAGTCTTTTATAATAATGAGCTTGTTATTCACTCTTAACGCTGAGGAATGAGCGAGTCTTTTGTATTCGATCGGCCAGACAGTTTTTATAAACTTAAAAAAAATACTTAATGAATTCGATTTGTTTGGACCATATTTTTAGCGTATTAAGGTTCATTTTCGGTTGGCACAGAAATCAGAGTAATTAAGACCTGTGTTGAATGATTAACATAAATAACTATAGATATAGGTACAATCCATCCCAACATGTGTTAACCACAAAATTGAGGGAAACAAATACAATTCTCTAATTAAAATATTCAAAAGATCGCAATTAAGATGATTTAATTGTTTGAAGTAATAGAATTTGGCTTCTGCAATTAAAAACTGAACTAATACAAAATGAGAATAAAATGAAATAAAATAATAGCACAGGTGCTAATCCGCAATTTGCAAAAGAAATGCTTCTCCGTGTTTCTCTGTCTACCATTTTTTTGTTAATTGTCTTACATACAAATAGTCTGTATAGGCACACTTTTGTCACTACAAATAAACATGTTATTGCAGATGTCACATTAGTTGCCAGGTTTGAACCCTCAAATTACGTCTTAAGAAGTGCGTATCTAAACCTTCAGGGTAACTATTACTTAATCTGTGGTCAGGGTCGTCACGATGATATGAAGGGAAATGACTCCAATTTGATAATAATATTTCATCACAGACGTTTGTTTGCGTAGGCGGCGAAAGTTTACCGGTGACTTTTTAATCGTTAATCATTAATTCTTAGATTCAAATCGGGATTATAGAAAAAACACCCGTTTATTTTTAGTTATATCAGGAGATTGGCTTCGGGTTCTTTATACCTACAAAAGCTTAAACACTTAGCTATATTTTATTGAGGCACGTGTAGTTTTTAGGAAAAAAATTGGATTATTTTATTGTCTATATAATTAAATAATTGAAAAGGCAAATTTCCATTATTCTTTCTACCAAATATTGTATGTTATCGTCAGACTGCAAATAGACTAACATCCTCGAGTGCTCTCCAATGCGCGGAAGACCACTGACGTGTGAAGCCTTCCCCCCATTTATCCAAATTCTGCTTACATACACGTACCCACACAGATCACTATATATACCCACCTAACTTGCCAATAATACCGGCCCGCTGATCCGCAGTCGGTACATAGCAGTGAATCAACTGGACAATTGATTTACGTGTTCCGCTGAGTTACTGCCTGCGACGTAGTTTGGATATCCTCCCGTTAAACGTGACGGATCGGGTGGTGATAAATACTGCCTGTTGTGATTAATTCGCGTAATGATAGCGTTGTTAATTAGTGGCGTGCGAGAGGTTTATTATAATTATAGTAACCTGTTAGTTGGTAATAATATACTCGTAGCAAGGCCGAGTTTATTTGATTGATTATCTGACGAATTTGAAGCAATCTTTCTAATTTCGTTCTAACGATATCATCAAATGTGGTGCCCTTTCTGTGTAGTATAATTTGAAGCAATCTTTCTAATTTCGTTCTAACGATATCAACAAAAGATCTATCGATATCTTTCTGTGTAGTATAATTTGCTGCATTTTTCGGTTTCGATAAATTGACAACATTTGCACCATGTATCGTCAGGAACATTGCGTCCCTTGACTCGTCACATTCCATCTAAACAGTAATAATTATACTAATTGTCATTAGTAAGTTCCAAAAATATAGTAACCAGAATTGAATAGAAGCAAAGCAGTATAGGTATTCTAGTTTCCCAGAAGACCGTACATGTCGAAGTCTTTGGTTTCGGTCACCCCAACTCAACCCGCTGTCAGAACTACCGGCCGTCAATGAGCGTCAAGTTACTTGTCCCTCCGTTTTCTCTCTCGGGGCTCATAAATCTTAGACACAATAAACTCTAAACTTGCACAATACACGCACAAGCAACTTTTTTGCAATCGTGTGTATAAAGCATAGTAGCGTAGAAGTGAACTTTTAAGATTTTCCAGATGTGCAAATGACACTTTTTAGTTATAAGTTACGTGCACGTAAACTGGTATATTTTTATTGTTATTTCGACTTTCAAACAAACAATTTTTCTCTCTCGAACGCTACTTCAGCAATTCTATCATTTTTATGACAAATATTTTATTTAATAAACTTATCCAAACCAAAAAAAAAACGACTGCTGATTGACCTGTGCCACTTTTGGGTAAACCTTATGTCATTTCTTTTAGTCACAACACGGATATATATAAATAGGTATAACTAAGTATAAATCAAGCTATTTAACGTTGTCATACAAAGATTAAACCCCGATTTCGACCAAACAGAATGTTTTGACCGATAGCCTCTAAACTCCCAATTCGTTGAATATCCACGTAATAGAGACTCAATGTGCTCTCGTGTGACCGGACACCGGACGATCACAGATCAGTGATGTTAAGCAATTGTGAAGTTACAGCTGATTCGGCGGATTTATCCGCCAATTCGGATAATGAATGGTTTTTCAATTGTTTGTGCCGTCTGTTTAATATAATTATATGTATAACACTTGTTATGTTAAATAATTTAGTTCTGCAATGTTTTCTTAGACGATAATACCAAAGGCAGTTTATATTTACTAAGCGTTGTTACCTAAATGCTATGTATCTGAAGTCGGTTTATTAAAAACGAATCATAATGACTGAGAATTCGAATAACGTGAATGCACAATAGAGCTGCTTTCCACACAATATTGTCGCGGTGAGTTCACGACACAATATCCAAAACATCAAAAACTTTGCACCAGCAGTCCGGATATTCGGTTATTTCCAGATAGGAGTCCGTCCGTCCAAGTGAGCGGCGCTAACGAGCCAATCCCGAAATGGAAGCGTTCACGCGTTGCCATCACGAACGCAAAAATCAGGCGTTTTTGATGTTTATACCATAAGCTTTATAGCCTTATAGCCATGGAAGTTTTTATGTGCCTCTTGATCGAGGAGGGTGCGACGCGACATAATCGATATAATGCTCTATAAACACACGATGTTTACAAAATTACAAAACGCATGGTTCATACGTTTGAGGGTGTTACGAGTATGTGTGCCTTCTAGTAGGCAGATACATAAATAAAAATATTATTATGTATGATTACGTGTATTTCAATCACACATGGCCAAAAATTGATGAGTAACAAAAGAAACCAACGTGGTTGAGTGATAATAAATGGCATTTTGTACACAATTACCCAGAACAACCTACCTTTAATAAGATCGAACACTGCGAAGTAGCCACACTAATGCGTCATTTTCTCTAAATCATCTAAACACCAGCAGGCTCAAACGGACCATGCACCAGCTTATTACAAACACAAAACGAAAAGCGATACGTCTTCGCATTATTTCCCGATCACTACGAGTATCAAACAGAATTACCGTAACCTTATTTTAATGCTATTATTTCACAAATTAATGCTGTTCATCCCCTTCGGGCATCATCCACACGCCTCCTACGACACCCAGGGGGGAAGATAGGACACTCCTATTTATAACCAGGAACTGTCATGAATTGAATATAACCTGAAAATCTGTGAAATGTTAAAATACTAACTTTATATTCCTAGGAAGGAAACTGTTAGGCAATATCATACAGGAGATTACGCGGAAGCAGGGGAGACGAATCGACATACAATTAGTGTCATGATTTTGTTTGGAATAATCGTTTTTTAACTGTGACGTGTCTGCGTTCAAAAGTTGAGTTCAAGCCAAACATACTTTACGGAAATGTCTTCGTGTTGACACTGCTGTTATTTTCGTAAAATAAAACCCATCCTTGTCTTTTTCAGTCCAAATTAAGAGCTATATACTCGAAACGTTTCCTAACGTTAGTCCCTTCACACTTCTCGCAGTCTGCCCCAAAACCAATCAACGGATTGCCCTCAATAATCTACGGAGTGGACAGTTCCACCGTTCCAACGGCGAGTAAATCTGAGTATATCGGGCCAGTCCATTAGGACGTCCCGCCAATAATTTAAGTCTGACAACTGCATTACAGGTTCCGCTCCCAGAGATAAGGGGCGGTCGGGACTGCATACAAATGTACTTTGTGATTAAGCAAAAAGGTTTTGGTGTATGCAAATTTTTCGACTGACCTTTTTCCTGTGCGGTTGCTGCCTGATTTAAGAACATTCTTCTCGGTTTTATTTGGGCAAGAATTATTTATTTGGGTGGAAAGCAACATCGTAATATTTAAAATAATATATTGCTTGAAAACCTGCGGAAGTTATACAGAACTCGCTCCGCAATAAATGAAAAACTATGCCTTTAATTAAGTAACAGGCTAAAGGAAAAGAAACGAGAAATAGTGGCGTTTTATGACTAACCAGCAATGAAAGTCAAATAAAGGAAATAGAAGAGGAAAAGATAAAAAGTTTATTGTTTCCTTTGGCAGACAGTCATAAAGACCATTCAACACAGTCCTGTTCGCCGCGCTCGGCACAGTTTTTATTCCAATATAATTGAAATTGATTAAACCGTAACATGGAAAGTCAATTTTATGAAATTTACGTTTGACCTCTGATGGTATTGAATGAAGAATTTTTGCCTAATTGAAAATCGAGTCTGGATTTTTCGTAATTGTTTCCACTTCAGGGTGCTGATCAAATGTCAACGTTAAATTAAACAAACGACAGACTTAAAAGTTGATGCTTAACATAAACTAAAAGAACCTACATCTTTCGTACCAACAACTAAGAATGAGCAAGCAAGTAAAAGCAAAAGATGAAAAAAGAAAACTATAAATACACGACTTACAAGTAAAAAGAATATTATATTTTTCATTTCTATCCTGACAATACCAAGACAACAACTTACTTAAAAGGTTCACAAGAAAAATTTTCTCGTGCGAGTTTCTCCAATAAAAAATTCTTATTCTTAGCTTGGCAACGCTTGATATTTTAATGTTTCCAGTTGACGGAACAAACAGTGGAACTTGGCTCACTTGTACACAAATTTTTTTTTCCTAAATAAAAACTGTTTCACCGCTTTTACGTAAATTAATTTTACGTACACATAACTTCGCAAAGGTTTTCTAATCAGAACTGGCCGCAGAAAATTTCATTCCTATTAAATATTCTTTTTCCATATAATTCTCTAATGTAATATATTTGATGCAGACCATTTCCGGCCTTATTACAAACAAGGCAGAGGCTAGATTGCCTCCGATTATGTTATTAAGGTCACCGATTTTCCGTTGTAAATAATTTGTGACGGCTTTATGAATTTGTGAACCGTTTTTCTTGTTATTATTTCATTATAATCGTTGCTTTAATTCTTTAAAGACATGTCTTTGGGCACACGCAAATATTTAATAGGCCGTGAACAATTTAAGACTTAAATAAAATTAATAGTGTTGATGTCAATTTTCCTTTTGAAAAAATTTAGGTACGACAATCTTTTGTGTACCTACAGTGTAATTTATTTTTATCGGTGATATCGTGAATATAAGTTAAAGATTAATTTTATTTGAACCTATTTTCTATTTCATGACTTACAAAGCCTATCTTATTCACATAATCGAATCGTTTCGTGTGCTAAAAATTCTTCATTCAAATTATTACGTTAAAAGGATCATAATTAAACCATTCCAATTGTATTAACCCATTAATTAATATTATTATTTATAAACAGCTACCTAGCTGTTTATAAATATATAGCTATAATAGATATATAATATATATATAATATATAATAGATAGCTTCATTATACCTTAATGAAGCTATCTCTGCAACCCATCTCGTGGGCGTAGCCATTAATTTTATCATTACGGCTGCAATAATTGGCGGCTCGACAGCTCACTGCTGATCTTGGCTGCTTCGGAGTGCTCCTAATTTATTCGCTAACGAACAATTAAGAGCGGCTAGGATGCCGCATGCATTCCGGATTTCAGTGGAAGGGTGTAAGGTTTCAAAGATAGCTGAAGATTGATTATAGGATGAAGTGGGATCATTAATTTGTATGCAACGGTTCTATCTACTGCTTCTTGTAAGCAACTAACATAGTTATAAGTATTCTCAATTAATTATTATTACATTGCTCACGATTATAGTCTATCCACTCAAATAGTGGCGGTATTCCGAAAAGAAAGCAAGGATCTTTTAAGTGTATCTATATATTTTTAATGCAACAATTGCCCTTCCACTTTGATACACTGATATGAGATGACAATGTGCAGCGGTACTCGCCTCGCGGTGGTTTTCAAAGCGCGGCACTATTGAAGCGGTAATACTTCATATAAACTTTCCGGTGGCTCACAGAACCAGCTAAATGAGTTCCAACAACTATATTTGTTGACTTTTACCAACCCTTTACAAAAAGCAGTCAATATCCACTAAAACTATGTTATCCTCATCAGGTTGTAAATGTGATTAGTTCATAGACGGTATTAATCGAGGCACACCTAAAATATTCAGATTCAGGGCAGATCGGGACGACTTAATTTAATCAAATATGTATACAGGGGGCAAGACGCGGACCGGGATGAAATTCATAGCAACCGGGGTCATTCCAGTTATTCAAACCTTTACGCGATAATAATTTTGTAGATTTGTTAATGTATGGCTGTGTTTTTGAGGAGTGGTCGCTGAGATTTTTGAGTCAGTATGAAACGAGAAGCCATGCCACGCATGCCTTATATTTAAACGTAGATATTACAAATATTTAGTAGTAAATTAGCCGATTTGTAGGCCCAGTCCTGGAATTTGTAATTAAAGCCTTGAAAAGTTACAGGACGCTTCAGGTGGCTCCTCAATTCAGACGTCTGAATTGAGGAGTCTCGTCAGAGCTGGAGAAATAGCCGATGTATATTTTTGAAAATTTAGTACGATTTATGCATAATCTGCACCAATATCTAATCTGGGTTTTGGACGGCTGAATTTGAGATAGCTACAATACTTTGATTGCCATGGAAAATTCATAAATTTCACCGCGCTGTTTTTCGGAAAGTGTCAGCCAATTAAGACAGACTTTTAATAACATTTAGTAGTAAATGTATTCTAATTTGTAGTATAAAATAAGATTGAAAGACTACATAATATTGGTGATACAACACATTTTATGTGACTCCTCAATCCTGACATGCTCTAGGAAATGTACGTACGTACTAAAGCAGTTGATCACATCGGATAACAATGACACAGGTATTTAGTAGAAATTTCTACTAAATATTGGTGTAATCCAACATCCTGCACATTCAGTATTTCAAAAGATATCAATTATTTAAAAAATCCTTAACGATGTAGTGTCATGTAGATGTATTTACCTTAAGCATCCTGTAAAATTTTCAAGCCTACAAAATTGGCTAATATACCACTAAACATTGGTATTATCTGCGTTTAAACATGTGACATGGCTCTTCAATCCACACGGACACAGATTTTTGGGTAGTTTGCTAGATAAAAACTTATTTTAGATGGTAGGCAAAATGCCCATACGGGGGTCACACTAAAAATTTTTAGAATATTCCAGTAAGACAATCAGCCAATGAAAAGTTTATTTAAATTTCGAATAAGAAACTTTTTGGGAATCTGTACATATGTTACGAATTCAATGTCATTTGCGTTTACAAATTGGCGGCAATTTAAAAAGTGTCTGTCGTGCATCGAAATGGATTTGACTAGAGATCCTTCAATGATTTATTACGACATTCGTTGTGGTCTTACTCAGCAACAATGTTACGATAGACTTCAATTAGCATTTCATGACAAAGCTCCATCCCGTGCCACTGATTACAACTGGTTTAATGAGTTTGACCGTGGTCGAAGCAATTCACTGATGATTCGCGAGAAGGACGTCCTTCTAAGGTGACTACTGATGATAACGTGAGTGCTGTGCGGCTAATTGTAGAAGCTGATAGAAGGGTGACACATCAACAGATTTGGGTAGCTTTAGACATTGGTATGAGTCGAGTACAAAAAGTCTTACATGAACATTTAGGCGTCAGAAAGCTTTGTACTAGATGGATACCTCATAATTTGATGGAAGCTCAAAAACGCCGTCGTTTGGATTGCTGCGCTCAATGCTTGAAAAGTATGACGGATGTGACTCGAATGCTGTATATGGCATCGTCACAGGTGATGTAAGCTGGATATATTTACGAACCCGAAACCAAAAGACAATCTGCGCAATTATTAATGTTTCCATTCGAAGATTTGCCGACAAAGGTAGAGAAGGGCAGAAGTCAAGGGAAAAGGATGATTGCCGAATTCTTTGGACGGACAGGTCATTTCGCAATAATTGTCCTATAAGATAAAAAGACTGTTACTCCATATTGGTTGTCTTGGAAAATGTTAGACAGCAGCGCCCAAGAAGCACGATACTCCTCCACCACAACAACGCTCCAGCTCACTCCGCCTGACGGGCTATCAAATATGTTTCTATTCAATGTATTGAATTACTAAGTCAGCCTCCTTACAGTCCTGACCTGGTACCTTGTGACTTTTATTTATTTCCAAAAATACGAAGAATTCGTTGAATGAACCCTGAAAATGCCATGGCTGCGTTTGAAAAAGGCCTGGAACAAATCCCTAAAGAAGAGTGGGCCCACTGCTTCAGTCAATAGTTCCATCGCATGCGACGGTACTTAGAAAGGAACGGAGACTACTTCGAAAAGCAATAAAAATATTAACAGGCTTCTACATCATTCCGTTTTTTATTTTATAAAATCCTTTAGTGTGACCCACTATTACTACTAGTACTTTTAGGTTTTCCCGCTTTAAAAGCTTTAAAACTCCCGTATTTCGGGATCCCTCGTTTTCGCATAATATTATTTTTCCTAATATACTTTGGCATAACGATTTTGGCATAATTTGTTTTGCCATAATAATACTTTCCCATATTTTTTTTTTGGCATACAGTTTAATTTGGCATAATTATCTTGAAGGCTAATTTGTTTTGGCATAAATTTAATTTGCATAACGTTACTAGGCCTAATGGTTATTAGCATAATAATATTTAGGCATACAATTAATAGAAATAACGGAAACAAATTTGAGTTATTTTTACGTATTTATTTTGGATTTCCACGTTAATGATTTATTATACATAGCATTATGTAACTTAACTATGTATTTTTATTTTTACCCCAAGGTCTAACACATCTCGATTTAGTAAAAAGACGATGAGAACTTAGGATGCAAGAGCGAGCAAAGCGAGCTCGGGAATTGGGGCATCCGACTCGGACAGGTTAGGTTAGCCGAACGAGCCCCCGTCATCCCCTTCGTGTTAGGTTCCTTTAAACCCTGCAGACAGAAATAGGGGCCCCGCGAAGCGGGGCTCCGTCGACTACGCCTTATTATTATTGTTATGCTTAATAAAGTTATGCTTTAGAATGTTATGCTTAATAAAGTTATGCTTTAGAGTGTTATGCCTAAAAAATGTATGCTTTAGAATGTTATGCTTAATCATTATTATGATTAGAGAAATTATGCGTAAAAAAATTATGCGTAAGCTGTTATGCGTAAATAATTTATGCGAAAATATTATTAGGACAAACAAAACTATGCCAAGCTATATTAGGTCTTAAAATTTTATGCAAATGGATAGGGAACCCCGTATTTCACGTGGCAGTCACAAACTTAACGAGTTTTCATTAAATTCTGTGAGTATGTATTTTGAAAGTTTCACTTCATCCGAATTTACCTCCGACTGTCCCTGAGCTTGGCGACGACGCTGCCTCAAAGGACCAGAAGAGACAGCTAATTAAATGATATTCGAGTTGAAAGTGGTTCGAGATGTTCGATAGGGAAGTTTCGCTACAAATTCATAACGCTTTATACACCGTGCAGAGTTAACTTGTTTATAAGGTAGTCGTAGAGGGTTAAAATTAAATTTAAAGATTTATTATTATTCTCGTACCCCTAAATTGTGGGTGCGTGTAACTGAATTAGGAAGAGGTCAAGTTAATGGGTTTTTCTTGTTTCCATTTAAAATGGGGCAAAACTTTAGTTTTATTTAAATAAATAACTAGCTATAATCAACTAACTCCCTAAAATTAGGGAGTTAGTTGATTATAGCTACTAAATCTCGTCCCCCCTAAAGACAAAAGAAATAGGCAAGCCTTAGATCAATGTTTTTCCTTCAATAAATCATTGTAATATTCTAAATGGTCCTTAGGTACTGACACTTTTACGAGTATTTGCAGACCTGAACGAAGGCGCTCCAAACAAACCGCAATTTATGTACATTACTCTTAATAAATCTAAGGCTTGGTTTAGGGAAGCGTAAATTGCGCGCGTAAGTTACACTTCTTGGACCACGAAAACTAAAATAATGGTCCTTAGTTACGTTTCGTGGATAAGCTTATGTGATTAATGTAATCAGTTGAACAAAAATGTGAAGGACATAGTACCTATAAAGTGATGGCGAAAATCGCTAATGGTAAGAAAAATTGTCTGAACTGCTTACAGGGCCGATTGAAAACACGGCACAGAAAATACACCTTAGTTTGTCACGGCCATGTTGTTGTTGTTATTGGTCTGGTTTCCGCACTTAGTCCCTCAGTGGACCATTGTGCGTGAGCCATGTCGGCCGTCGGTGGTTATTCCAACCAGCCCACCTCCCTCCAGAAGCTGATTAGGTCTCCTGGTCTATTAAGAACATCTGTGTAAGATCTGGGTGTCCCGAGGGTTTTTGACCACGGCCATTTTGTCCCTTCAAATCATTTATTTCTTTGCAAACATGGGTAAATAATTGGTACATAGATGTTGTCATAGAAGTTAGTTCTCCATGTTCTACTGTCACACGTGCATGTAAATCATAATCATAATACTTAACATTTTAAATAATGATTAGAATATTATTATAATTCCATTTTACAAATTAATGTCAAATCATTTGAATCACAATAAATAGAAAACTGTCATAATATTACATCAAATGTCACTGGCTACAATAATTATTTAGTATGTCAATGGATACAATACAAACATGTTTTAAATATGTAAAAATAAGAAAATAAATAATTTATTTTATCAAAAAGTCCAATTACATTTTAGTTTTAATTATTATTGCAGGTGCATGTCAGGAATAATAAACTGAAAACAAGATGAGTACCAAGAGATCAATCTTACAGTCATTTAAAATTGCAACAACTTAGGTGCCACAGATTTGCGCAAGATTCGTCATCACTATCCTCCCGTATCACAATGTATTTGTAGCCGGCGCAACATGTCATATTCGTCATCACTATCCTCCCGTATCACAATGTATTTGTAGCCGGCGCAACATGTCATATTCGTCATCACTATCCTCCCGTATCACAATGTATTTGTAGCCGGCGCAACATGTCATATTCGTCATCACTATCCTCCCGTATCACAATGTATTTGTAGCCGGCGCAACATGTCATATTCGTCATCACTATCCTCCCGTATCACAATGTATTTGTAGCCGGCGCAACATGTCATATTCTTCAATACTTCTATATTAGTCGCTATCTCGGTGGTCACCCCCTGACTAGCCATACCATCTTTCAGATAGTCCACCTATCGTTTCTTGGCTCTTCCCGTACTCTTATAGCCATCGACATTTATATTCAAAACTTTCCTCACAACATTTTCCTCATTCCTCTGCATCAAATGCCCATACCATGCCTATTCGCAAGATTGCTAGATCTAATTAGCTTCTTACGTCTACAGCTTACTGTTAAAAACCTTGCAATTCTTAAGAATGTCAGCTATCACTCTAACGTAAGTTATTTACACAGTGGAAAAAACATTTAAACAAACATTTGAAAAATATAATCTTCGCAATAAAGGTCTAGGAAAAAGATATTAGAAAATTCAAAATGTTGTTAAGTACAAAAGCCGTTTCGGACGTTAAAAAGAAGTTCTATATTCCCGAGCATTAAACCTGTTCTCATAACAATCACTTTAAAGTGCTCGAGTTATGCTCGAAGCGAGCAATCGCTTTATAGTGCTCAACTTTACGCTCGTGAGACGAATGCTTTTATTATTGAAGTTAGTAAAAGTTTGTCAAAGACCTTTACGGTTTTATCTTGACCGTTTTATTTGCATGTTAAGTGAGAATTATGATTCTCTTTCGTGATTTCAGGTTTTTGGCTCTTCCTAGCCCTCTGTTGAACTCAGAAAGTTAAACAGAGGTGCAGTTCTATTTAACTTTCTTATTTTAGTGCTTGCATTAGTAAACTGAGGATTGGGTTCACTGTTTGTCAGTTTCATGCTGCGATTTTCTGGTTTAGTTCAATCGTTTTTATAAAATATCTTTAATCCTTTTAGCCTTTAACTTTAATTATACTTATATTCCTTTATTTCAGTTATATTATGAACGTTTCTAAATTAAAAAATATAAAAAAATAGTAGCGCATCGGCATCAGGAATAGGGTCCAAGCTCGCGGTCTGGGCTCTAGATAGAGGAACCTCTTCACAATGCGTGCCGTGTCCCAGAGTACTACTTTTTGAATCAACCTCTTGACCCAGCCGCACAGTGAGAGCCTTCTGAGGTGTTGGTCGAGGTTCTTCGCTATTAGGCCATTAACCGTTACGATTATCGGTACAATGATTGCAGAGTCCCCGTCCCACATGTCGACAACCTCGTGGGCTAAGTCAAGGTACTTGTTTTTTTTAATCTTTCTCAGCTTTCACGAGGTTCTCGGCATGAGGGACAGAAAGAAAAATAGATTAATTGGTCACAGTAACACGAGAACATCGGTCAGTCGGCAGCTGCACATCGTGACAGCGATATCAGCAATCATTGCACGGTGCTCTATCACCACAATATCAGGCTTATTGGCTACAATAGGATATGCCTGTCAGTGATGATAGATTGATCCCCGTATAATCTGGCATGACTATCCTCGAGAACTGGGTCGGGCACATACCTGTAGTATAGTGGTGAATAATCCTAGCCACTAGATTGTGTCCGTGCTTGGACTCGCCGTTAGCAAGACGAGAACCATCGGAAACAGTATATCGGGTGGACCCGGCAGATGTCAGCTGTACCGTCCTTGACATGAATCTCCGATGATTATTCGTCATGATAACTTCATGCATAATCGCACAGACAAAACATTCGGCTTTCCCGAAGAGGTCGCCAAAACGCAGCTAGCCCACGGAGGGCCCGGAAAAAGCGCCCGTGAAGCTCTTTGCCTTGCCATACTTCTCTACGATCGTCAGTATCAAGTGCTGTGGGTTTGCGCCAGTTCTTTTTCGCCAAGGAGAGCGGGGTGAGGCCCTTGTCTACTGCGACCACCTCTCGGTGCATCGTCACGACAGTTTGAAGCAAATATTTATTACGACTGCAAATCTCGCGGTTTTGGAGGGTTTAAGCATTTAAGAAACCTGACCCCCACATTTTCGCGGATTGTACAGTCTCATCACCAGTAATGGGAATAGGTAGAGCTAATATACCTAAAGTTCGAAGAACAGAGACAAAAAAAGTGGAGACTTCCTTATGACTAAATATTTTTTTCGGAATATTTGTTCCAAGTTTCGGGACATCACTTATGTACATTTAATATTAATCTTATTAATACAATCAACTAATTGAATTCATTTTCCATTGTAACCAACTTCAAAAACAAGGAGAGGGCGATGTGGTCGCTAAGCGACAAAGCCCTTTAAATAAATAAATAAAAAAAACAAGGAGAATGTTCTCAAAAAACCAGAAGATACGTTTTCTATTGTTATTAATTCAGGTAAAGAGCTGGGTCCGCCCCATGTTTTCGTTTCCCAGAATAGTCAAAACTTGCTGTCTCTTTCTATCTGTTCTTTGTCACTGGTAAGCAATATGTACAAAATGAATAAATGGTATGATAAGCTATAAAATTTATTTTTTTGCCTTTGCCCTGTTATTTATATAATCATTAAAGCTGGTATGTAAATTACATTAGCTTCCGCGCTAACTGACATCGATCAAACGAAGATAAGGAGATTACCTTTATTTTTTTCAAACAATCAAAATCGTGCATACACTTTGTATATAAGTATGTATATCAGTCATCAGGTTACCGTAGTACAGGTTCTACCTAGTTCGGGACCTGAAGACCTTGTGTGGATGTTGTCTTATATTATATTATAATTACTTTTTTTTTTAAATAAAAACAGGCAATGAATTCGATAGTGGTTTTACTTTATTAATTTTAGTTGTACTTAAGTAATGTTCCGAAACTCGGGACATTAGTCCCAAAAATATATTTTATTTATTTAACTATTTATGTACACACTTAGATAAACAAACAAAAAGAAAAGAACAGTAAAATAGGTACAAAGGTGATGCTTATTTCTAATGAAATCTCTTCCAGCATACCTCCGATAGGATAGTAGATTAAGAGATGTAGACAGCGTGTAAAAGAGTAAAAGAGAAAATAAAATACATAAAATCAAAAACAATTCACTTAATAAAATAAAACAAATAATATGAGAATATACATACATACATACTTCTACAACAGATAACACTAGAATATTAATATACGCAACTATGAAGAAGTGGAAATATAGTGTTCTTTGTAGTGTTGTTTTCGTCTCCACTTTTTCTCTGTTCTTTTTCGAACTTAAGCTAATATATTAATGCTAATTAATGTATTTAGCTCTACCTATTCCGATCACTGCTCATCACTGACGATCGTGGGTGATGCATCCGATATATCATCAGCAATGTATGAACCTTCCTATCCAGAACATCAAGTTCCATCTCAGTCAATTTGAGTATGCCGAGAGAATACATCACAATCCGCATGACTCAACTGTTGAAGGCACGCACCTTGTTTTCGCCTGATAAAAGAGTATTAACTCTTTATTCAGGCGGCGAAAGAAGCGCTCCCTCAACGACTGTTTCATCATCGGTTCCCTATCCATTTGCATAAAAGTTTAAGACCTAATATAACTTGGCATACTTTTGTTTGTCCTAATTATATTTTCGCATAAATTATTTACGCATAACAGCTTACGCATAATTTTTTTACGCATAATTTCTCTAATCATAATAATGATTAAGCATAACATTCTAAAGCATAATATTTTTAAGCATAATAAGCATAACATCCTAAAACATAACTTTATTAAGCATAACAATAATAATAAGGCGTAGTCGACGGAGCCCCGCTTCGCGGGGCCCCTATTTCTGTCTGCAGGGTTTAAAGGAACCTAACACGAAGGGGATGACGGGGGCTCGTTCGCTCGCTCCGCTCGCTCACTTGAGCCCCCGCCATCCCCTTCGAACCTAACCTGTCCGAGTCGGGGTGCCCCAATTCCCGAGCACGCTTCGCTCGCTCTTGCATCCCAAGTTCTCATTGCCTTTTTACTAAATCACACACCATCCAGGATTTTATTTTTTGGCAAAAAAGATTGTTCAAGAAATAAAACACCAAACCATTGAAATAGATAAATTTGACGTCGGAACATCACCAATACCAAAAAAAAAAAGAAAAAATACACGGACAAACACAATAGGATTGAAAAAATTATTAGTAAAAAAGATGAATATACTTCGAAACATGCACATTTACAAGCGATTGCTAAAAATATACACCTAAAATAAAAATACATAGTTAAGTTATATAATGTTATGTATAATATTAATAAATCATTAACGTGGAAATCCAAAATAAATACTTAAAAATAACTCAAATTTGTTTCCGTTATTTCTATTAATTGTATGCCTAAATATTATTATGCTAATAGTCATTAGGCCTACTAACGTTATGCGAATCAAATTTATGCCAAAACAAATTAGTCTTTAAGATGATTATGCCAACATAAAATGTATGCCTAAAAAAATTATGCCGAAGTATTATTATGCCAAAACAAATTGTGCCAAAATCGTTATGCCGAAGTATATTAGGACAAAGAACATTATGCGAAAAGAAGGGATCCCTTCATCATCATTGGTGCTTAATGCTTCCGACATACCTAAATACTTGTAGGTTTCAGTTGAGGAGAACGATCTGAGGTGTATGGAATCCGTGAGTTCCCACGGATTCCATAATCACCTCTCGCTTTGCATGCATGACTGCACATTTCGCACGCTTAATAGAATATTAACTCAAAACAACTGGCTGGTTTGGCTTAACTCAAAAAAGTAGATTTCTGGGAAATCGCCGTTTTATGTTTTGCAGTCGAGGTCTTGTCGGCTTATTGGCCAATATAATAAATAGGTAATGAACAGTTAAATATAAATCATCATACCAAAATACATTCATTAAATCAATGGTTTTTGGTTTTTGTGCAAAAAAAATACAGAAATCCTAACTTTGACTCAAGCTCTATTAGGTCAGTATTCTATTTAGCATGCGATTTGTTCACACCAAGTTCCTTCAGTAGCTCTCTCAGTCACAAATTGATGATGGCAAAGAGTTTCAAATGGTTCATATCAAGGAGGTGAGATATCACCTTCTCACATTCTACTACGCGCTGCGAGTGCGCTAGTAGTCGCAGGATTTGCTCCATTTGTTTATTTAATTATGTTACTGTTTTAATAGTCTCATATTGGAAAGTTTATTGTCTATAACCTAAAGAAACACAGTGCTAATACAACAATATAACGTTTAATCTCTCAAAGCCGCAAAAATCAAATAAAGTGAATAAAGGAAAAGGTGTTAAAGAGTGCTTATCATTGTTACTCAAACGCGTATCCAGCGGATGCTCGCGGTTAAGTAGCGCTACGTAAGAGCGGTAACGGCGTGCGTTAGTTGCGCCTGCGGTGCCATCGTCAGTGGTACGTGTACGTTCCAGATACCGGAACTATAATATCAACTTTCTGAGCATTCTATGTTGTTTTTGTAAACAAAGTACATCTGGGGATATACCCACTCCAGTCCGGTGTATACCCTGAGCAGTGGAAAATCTCGCGAATCATCCCCATCCCTAAAACAAGTGACAAAAAAGCTGTAGAGGAACACAGACCCAATGCTATCCTGCCTACCGTTGCCAAGTCTTTTGAGCATATACTCCACGCACTTATATATAAGAGGATTAATGTGCTACTTTCGGATGCCCAAGACGGTTTTCAGCCAGGTTGCTCCATATACACAAACTACTGATCCACACGGACTATCTACCTAGCGGCTTAGACATCGGTAGGCAAGTCGATGCCCTCTATTTTGACTTTCGGAAAACGTTCGACATAGTCGATAACGATATACTCCTGTCAAAGATAGGGGTCATGAGATTCTCGCTCAGTTGTCTTTACTTTTTCTCTGACTACCTACGGGATCGCAATCAATTCGTCAAACATGGCTATTTCGAGTCCAAGCATATACTCGTTCTGGCGTGAGTCAGGGATCCGTGTTGGGGCCGCGTTTATTCCTTATCATGATCAATGACCTTGTCAGTAAGGTTAAGTTTGCAAAATGCGTTCCTTATGCTGACGACCTAAAACTAGTTGCTCACATCAAAACAGATGAAGATTGCAAACCCCTGCAAAGGGATATTGACGCTATCTACGAGTGGAGCATGCTAAATAAGCTGTTCTTTAACACATATAAGTCATACGTCACGACGTCTTCATTTCTATTTCTACCCTTACATGTACCCCACAACCTATATCCTAGGGACTTTGCGTTTCAACTCGTTGGAGGTTAGGAGAGGCCATGATCAGCTCACGGCAGCCTGTAAGATCCTTAACAGTCGTATACACTGCCTTGAGCTCCATGACCTTTTCTGTCGAATAATTGTGTCCGACAATTACATCTGTCACCGCCAAAGTCGCCGCCGACACAATCTGTTCGCCCAACTGTCTTCTAGAACAGTCGCCACCACTGAATCGCCTGTGTGTCGTACTTTAAGGATTTAATGGCCTCCTGATGGCCAACCCTGAATGCGATGTGTTTACGGACGAATGGGGTAAAAATAAGCGTGTATGTTTGATGTTTTGTGAGAAACAGTACGCGAGGGTGTCCACTGTTCCATGTTAGTAAGTAGCGAAGAACTGTTTAGGACACAATCGTCAGCAACGTATAGTTTTGTTTTTTTTCTGTGTTAGTTAATGTAATTGGTATTATAGCGTGTTAAATAAAAAATAAAATAATTAAAAAAAAAATTTCTCAACTGATATACCTGAATCCTCCAGCAGGGTGCTTAGATGGTTCAAGGCTAAGCAAAACCAAAACTGACTCAAACTATTGCCCTGAAATATTCTTCGCTCAATCCTGATCGGTTCATCGACCCCCAGAATCTGTCTACAACCTGGATAGAGAAGGATCGTCCTCCATTGCCCCATACATGACATCAAAAAGGAGCGTAGAGTTGCGTCTATTTTGTACAACTGCAGCGCCCTAATGAGCCATGTATGTGCACCGAGTCATAATATTATTATTAGCGTCTCTACTTATCTAACCACGCATTGAACAATATCTTCCGTTATCAAGCTGAATATCCGAAAATATTTAGAAACTTTTAGATCCTCTGAACGTGTTTCAAATTATGTTAAGCACACTTAATTCTGTATCTTCCTAGAATTTTATCATGATTACTATCGATCGCTATAGGGAAACAACATCGCCATCGTTTCGTCGTCGTGTCGTGAATGTGAAACAAGCCTATTAGCTTTATAGGACCTAAAGTTGTTATGTAAAAATGAAGTATGGTACGCCTAGCGGTTGCTACAATAAAAAAGACTTCGAACTGAAAGGATCTGAAGTACGTTTATGAGGTAGCTGGCTAGAGAAAGAGGCTTGATTTAGAATAATTATATAAATAAATAATAAAAAGTTTATTTCGGAACAATAACACAAGACTAAGTACAACAAGTAAAACGATGATAGCTGCAAAAGTATAAACTGCAGCGCAGCTAACAACGCCCTTCTCCCGATACAAAATGGGATGATGTTCCATGCTAAAAGTGCTTAATAGCTAATTGGCTTGTAATAACATTTAGTTAAATTTTGGTTTAGCTAATTGAAATAAAAACAAAAAATAAATTAGTAAAAATAAATAAAAATGAACAGTACAGGACAATGATTTGGGATATATTATTGACGTTGAGTTAATGGGGTGTGCGATGGGTTTGTGTGGTGTTTGTGGCATGTGTGTGGTTGTTGGGATATGTGAAGAAGTATGGTTATAATAAATTTCTTCGCTATTCAATTTCTTAAAACTATTTGGTTCGATACATTAATTCAGCGACAAATCTGCTAAGTGCATTACCCATCTCATTTTTCCCTAAAAACCTTACACGGGAACCTAATTAACAGCAACATTGACACAGTTCTAAGGAGCTACAATTAACCAATTGCAACTCCGGCTCTTAGCAAAACATTGTACGTCCAGACAGATATACTCGCCTTGTAAGAAACAAAAAACCCGTGTTTGCCAATAGTAAGATAGAAAGCCTTTTGCCGCTACTAACAGGACGTGTTTAAAGATGCAACACGTAGACGTAGTGACGCTCGCGCTCCCAGACGTCTGCAAAAGATTTGAGTACGTTTGCAACTTGCATCTTTTCAACTACTTCAATAGTACTGCTGACAAAGTGCAGAATAAAAGAAAGAAAATAGAATCCACGTACTCTGTAAGAATTTGTGCTTCGTTAGATTAACAGACTGCTATGATATCTTCCTTAAGGATCAAATCGAACACCTGAAGTAGATGCTAAAAACAAATTGGTAAACCAAAACATGTAAACTAAAACAGAAATCGCTCCATAATTTACCTTCAGCAAGTTTTCTAATAAAGGTAACTTCCGAAGCTATTTCTCCAAAATTATTCGCAAACTGTGCAAACAGATATAATAAAATAAAATTCGATAAATTCAAACTATTTTAATGTCCATATTTAGTCAATAAATACATTATCTTAAATCTATGATAGTCACGAGAAGATCAATTAATGTATTTAAGTAACATAAATTAATATAAATTATTAAATTAAAATACCTTAATTATTATACAAACTATAATAATGGCTCAAAACAGTTTGTTTAAATAGGGCAAAGTATGCAAAACTTGTGCTCAGTTCGCGACATCTGACACCCCAGACAATTAGTGTTGGTAATGTTGGTATTCACATAAGAATAAAGACGAAACTTGGCTTATTTATCTATCTACTATTTAGTATAATATAATTTCCCAAGAGCGACGCTTAAAAAGTAAGCAAGTTAGCAAAGGGGACGAACACAAAAGTTTTAAAGCATCTGCTCCAGAGTGTCACCGCATGCAAGTAAAAGTTGCTGAAAAAAAATAACAAGCAAAAGTTTCCGAACGTCTGGCTAATGCTGATTCACAGAGTTTTTATTTTGTCACTCGCTTTCACAAGAACCGTATTAGGTGTGGAATGAAAAGGTCCGTTTTTAAAATGATTCTCTTTTTCTCTGTGGCTATCTAAAAATTAAATTTGTTTGAAACTCAATTTACAAGTCAGATAGAATTATTATAACGAGAATTTCAGTCAGTACTGATTTACTGCAGTTAGTCTTTCTAAAACAATCAGCTCTTAAATAAACTAGGTAATGTCTAGGTACCAGAGACAAAATTCAATATTTAAACCCTGAGCTCGATATAAAACGAGCCAAATCCGATCCTGTACTCCGCAGGTCCTAGAGAAACGACGGCAATTTGTGTCGAATACATTATGAGAAAATGAGAAATTATTCACCGTCGGCAAATCACGGCTATATTCGTTTGCTAATACTTTTTCCCTTCAAACCCCATCGCTGCGGCACGTTCGAGTTACAGAGCTTTACGGTTAATTAGTCGGTATCAAAGCTACTGTTTTTTTGCAGTTATTTCAGTCAAAACGATATTTTTATTGGTTTGAAAATTATACTTTTACAATTTGTGGTTATACTATTACGTTTTATTTTGTTTAGAGTGTTTAAAATTCACAACTGGACGCTACGACGATACTTCAAATACCTATTGTGCTTGTGCAGTGCTTTAGTTTTAAGGTGCTCCTTTAGTGTTATTTAAATGATGACGGCCCTGTATCATCTTAATAAATAAATAAATAATAAATATGAGACAACATCCACACAAGGTCTTCAGGTCCTGAAATAGGTAGAGCCTGTACTACGGTAACCTGATGACTGATATACATAATTATGTACTTATATACTTACTTGTATCTTCTGGACATACATATGTTACATAGGTACAAAGCTTCCAACTAAAACCATGTATGTCCACACGCACTTTCACTGTACTAATGTGTCTCCTTGTTTCCAGTGGTCTGGCAAGAGTGGCAGGTGCACGTGACCTCCACGCCCTCGGAGGCAGGTGGGCCTGCAGTCCTTACTTGCGTGGCTCCTAGCGCGCTGCGGGAGCATGCGTCTGTCGCAGCGTGGTACAGAGATGACTCTGTGTTGCCCGCCGCTGATCATATATGTAAGTAACATAAACAACTCGCTTGCGTTCCCCGAATGGTTTGCCAGAAATGTAGGTATTAGACTAAACTAACCTTTCACATTTTTTTTATTTTTTTATTTTTTATATGAGACAACATCCACACAAGGTCTTCAGGTCCCGAACTAGGCAGAGCCTGTACTACGGTAACCTGATGACTGATATACATACTTATATACATATACACACCCAGACACAGGTCAAACAGACATGTTCATGCACACAAATGTTTGACTTGTCCGGGAATCGAACCCGGGACCAGCGGCTCAGAAGGCAGGGTCGCTACCAACTGCGCCAACCGGTCAGTCCAACCGGTCAGTCCATTATGTTTAAGTCCCACATAATCAGAGGAGGCACAAACGCAGATTCCAGAGTTCTTATAGTAAAACCCAATAGCTCAATCCCGGTCTGGGGTTATTTGGGGTGACCCTACACAGAGGTCGCGCCTGCGATCACTAGAGCCAAAAGGCTTTAAAAACACTGATCAAAATTGAAATGGTAGGTTTCCAGCAAATCTTACTCTAACCATTTCGTAAGAATGAAATTAAAAAAATGCGTTCGTCACATAAATAGCGTTGAAATACTAGGAGAGCTTTCTGCATATTGATGAACGTTCACGATAAAAAAATTGTTCAAATTTCAAACATTTATCGGCTTTCTCTGATAGATTTATTTCATAGAAAACTGATAGATTTCACAGTAATCTAAACTCAAGTCTACATGGTTCAAAGCTTCACGCTTCAGCCTGCTTTAGAATCTGCCAGGGTTGCGGGAAAGTCCGAGAGGGATACTGTGGCCCCTGGCACAGGCAACTGAAGGAACACGGGTGGGTTTTAGTCAGTAAGAGTCGGACACGCCCTCACGCTCTGCCCAGAGCGGGAGAAGTTATTTAATGATTTCCTACCCTCAAAAAAAAAGGGCGGCTTTAGAATACGGGTCCAAGATTTTATTGAAAGAAGTTGAAATCAGTGACTAATTGAACGCTAAGATTATTTACTCTTGTGTTTTCGTTTTTATATTGTATCTTAAATAAGTATTTGAGCTTTGGTCACGTTCAACTAACTCGCTGTCCACAACCATTACAATAAACCATCTTTCCCAAAAGTTTACTTCGGAGAGCGAATTTAATTTCATGTAAATTCTACGGAACTTCAGACTCAGGGGAAACATTAAAATATCGTCTAAATCTGATTCTCTTTTTTATGGCGGGAACTTTAACTTGTACAGTCAACGGAGAGTCAACAGTGGTATACCTACAGGCAAAAATATATTAATATTTCCCCTACACTTCTCTTAATTATTGTTATTGGGTGCTTTATAACTTAGGCACAATACAACTGTAGGCGTATTAATACATGCCATGCAGAAAACACTTTTATGCATCAGAGCTGCTCTTAGACTGTCTTGCACATAACATATTGACAGTTATTTGTGTCAGATAGCTTAGGAAACAATTTTGGGTTGGTTTTCACAAATACCGCAACCTCAAATATGTACAGAGAGGGCAGTTTCAGTATTTAATACTGAATAAAAATGGTTTACAAGTGTCTGTGCATTTCAAACCGAACATTGCCCTAATACAATTTTTTTGGGAGTTAAATATTAGTTCCTTATTGACTGAGTTCCCCCAAAACATAACGCCTTACCTTAATATCGAACCCGCCATTCCATGATATGCTGTAACAATAGCATCCATTCCTATGACTGGAACGAGCTCATATAAGGCATACCTACGTCGATTTGCTAAGTCGCCAATTCTACTGTGTGTGCTTTCCAATCCAAGCGTTGGTCCTAGGGCACGCCACGATAGCGGCGGTAAGACCCCTCTTTGAGGAGTGGCTAGAGAGGCGTCACGGCGTCCTCACCTACCGCCTGACGCAGGTCCTCACCGGACACGGATGTTTCGGGAGGTTCCTGCACATCATCAGGCGGGAGGAAACGCCCGGGTGTCACCACTGCGATGATCGCCCCGAGGACACGGTGGAGCATACGGTGGGGGCCTGCTCTGCATGGGCGGAGCACCGCCGTGTCCTCGTAGAGGCGATCGGCAGCGGCGGCGACCTCTCACGCCCGGCCCTGGTTCAAGCCATGGTCCGGGGCGAGGGGGAGTGGGAGGCAGTCACCTCCTTCTGCGAAGCAGTCATGCTAGCGAAGTAGACGGCGCGTACGTGTTCCACGCGCGCCTCAAAGAGATGTCAGCATCGAAGAGGGGGCCCACTAGGGCCCAAGCCTGCCGGGAAAGCGGGATCATCCGAAAGGGTTACCGCTGACCCGGAACATAAAGGGCCAAGAAAGGAACACGGGTGGGTTTTAGTCAGTAAGAGTCTGACACTCCCTTCCGCTCCACCCAGAGCGGGAGGAGTCATTTGATGATTTCCCATCCTCAAAAAAAAAAAAAAAAAAGCGTTGGTCCTAAGAACCCTAAGAATTTGCCTAAGAATTTGGAGGTACTTGATTTATTTTATTATTATCATAATGAATATTAATAGTCATATTTTTGCGTTGACTGAAGGCCATTAGTTTGGTTTCGTCAATATTTATTTTGAGATTGTTATTGTTGAGCCATTTTATTATTGAATTAATTATTATTGAATTAATAGTAAGAGACTAGACCCCTCAGCATATTCACATATAAGTAGTTGCAAGTCACCTGGCTACCAATACCGATCTCTATGTTCGACTGTACAACTAAACTCTTTTGTTTCCGGCAGCTGGTACCACGCTCCTGGTTGATGAAGGGTGGCGACTGATCATCAGGTCAGCTCGAGTGGAAGACTCCAGGGGGCAATACTCGTGCTCAGTACTTGACTCTCTAACTGGTGAAAGGCGGAGAAGTACGCCAGTCAATATTGACGTTGCTCGTAAGTACTACCCACTTATGCCACTTTTTTTCAGGATTCGGAACTATTTTTTGGAAGAAATCATACAAGGTCAAAAAAGTAAACATTGAACTAAGCCTAGATTTAAAAAATGACAAGGTTATGAGATGAACTTTGACTGAAAGTTTTTCATTGCTATGACCTCGATTAACAATAACCTTTGGCATGTGTATGCAGCAATGGTGAAATGCAGTTTGTCGTAATATGTTGCTATCTGACCAACAATGCATACCGCAACAGTTGATATCACTTATTTATAGTTCGCGATTAAGCTTTGGTTTCCTAGGAAATCGGTTTAGTCATAAAAGTTTATAACAGCCGTCACAAAGATCTGTCATTTCTTTATTTTTTTTTCTTTTTTTTAGTAACTTTGCCCCACACTAGGATTTTATTTAGGAATTTTCACGAGTATTTGACATTAAGGTGTCAAAAAATACTCTGTATTTGGACAACCGTTATTGTGTGACAGTTCACCGCTTCCTCAGGACACCACACCACACACAATACGACTAGTGTTAGCAACATGGAATTTACAAGAATTTTATCAGCTTAAAAATAATTCTTAATTTCGTTTCATTGAAATTGCACAAAGAGCCTATGATAAGAATAAATTAATGTCTGGGTGATTTAATATACTTCAAAGTCGTTACAAAGCCGTAAAGATCTTCCGTAGTCTAATAAAAGCCTTACATTTGGATATTGTAGAGAATGAAATATTTCCGTTTGTTATCCCGGAATATTAAAATTGCTTTCATTACCGAACTTTCTGTAACTATAATTACGAATTTGTGTGAGACAAATATTTTTTTCCGGATTAATTAAGGCATGTCGCCATCCATATGAAGGTACCGATATTATTTTAAATATGAATCGGTTATTATTTACTCAATAAAATAATTATAGTATAATGTTTTTTATTTCTGTAATTGCATCTTTAAATACACTTTTACGGGTCTTTGTTTTGGTGCCTTATTAAAGAAAAGTGACGATAAAGTATTTACCTGACTACGTTCTATAATGTCGTTTAGAACTTCTTCGTTGAAAACATCTAGCTTAGGACCTTTATTGTCATTGAATATTAATTAACCAACCACTATAATACAGTACCCGGCAGTAGTAAGCACAAGGAATTTCAGAAAATATTCGGCTTTATAGAACGTCCTCTCTGTCACTTATAAGTGTGTGTCATTCTGTGTCCAAAACTCCATTTGTGCCAAAACAATGGCTTCGTACTCGTAGGTACTCTTCGCTAATTTTAATAATATTACAAGCAGTGCGCCCAATGAGATTTCCTAACGACAAAAATGACAACTTTTATCCTTTATTGAATCCCTTTTAAGGATGAATTTTCAAAAACCCCTAACTCTGCGTTGTCTGTCAGTGAATGAACTTATGATTTTTGATCAAGTTGATGTTGATTTACCCTAAGACTTCTGTTCTAGCCATGAGCGTGGCGTCAGCTCCGCGCAGCGTAGCGCACGGACAGTGGGAGGCGACAGTACGGAGAGGTGGTGATGTGGTCCTACCCTGCCTGGTTCATGCCAACCCTCCGGCCACCATTACGTGAGTACCTTGTTTATAGTCTTATAGAGATATGAGGAACCGGGTGGAAAGTTCTTCATACGTCATACAAAAGGTATGATCCTCCAGCCAGACGGTCTTGTGTCTGGTGGGCTACTGGCCGACGATCGATGTCGGTATGTTGTTATTATAAATTGCGCAGATATCTTTGCTTGCGCGATGTGTAGTGTCATGCGTACTTCGCATGTGGCGTTGTGGATACCGCTACAGTCCTAGCATTTATATTATAGTGCTAACTGCTGCCCATGGCTGCGCCCGCGTGGATGTCGGAAATTACTAAGCTTCCGGGACAAAAAACCTATGTTACTCCTTATAATAATATCAGCTATCTGCCAGTGAAAGTCCTGACAAAATCGGTTCAGCCGTTTCGGAGTTAGCCGGAACAAACAGACAGACAAAAATTAAAAAAAAAAATGTTCTATGTACCGTATATACTTTCATATGCATGTAGTAAAAACCTGCTCTTTTGACATTACAAACAAACACTTCAATTTTATTTATTGTATAGATTTATATCTCCCGAAGCGACGCGTGCTTTACTTGTGGTTACCAAGTGTACAAACACACTGTGAATGTGTGTATAAGCGCAGGTCCTCGGTACCGTCCGAGACAATGGCGAAGTCGGAAGTGTGTGTGTTTATTATAAAAACACTATATCGGTGTTACTAGAACTTGTTGTTTATAGAAAAAGTGTAGTGTCATGCGATTCTGTACCACGTTCGCTACAACTGTCACCTAAACCTGAGGGGTAATTGTAACAGTGCGTTATGCACTCACTCACAATCCTTCCAATGTAACAGTGAGTTATGCACTCACTCACAAGCCTTCCAATGTAACAGTGCGTTATGCACTCACTCACAGTCCCTGCAATGTCATAAATTTTGACAAGTCAACAATATTCATTGCGGTATTTACGTTGTCGAGCAGACAATTTTTTAAAATAATATGTGAAGCAATGGATAGTGGTTTTCTTTCAAATTGTTGATAATGGTTTTCCTTCAGATCGTGATGGAAAGTATATTGTGTTTGTTGTCAGTTGTGGTGCTGCTCTGCACATTGTGATAAAGCCTTGTGATAAAACCATCATACTTGACATTTTAATTATTATGCAAAATCATCATTAAACTTATAACGTTTCTCACTTTGACATTGCTGAGTATTATACAAAATGTCATGAATATTTACTTTGAAAAATATTATATTACTTTAGTGATTGTGAATCTTTTTTGTTTCTCTTTCTCATTTAGTTTTAATGATCATCTGGCAGTTTGAGTACTTTATGCAGCCTATACAAATGCCCTTTCTTTTGTATTTTTCGTCGAGCAGTCGTTGAGCTCCTAAGTTCTGAGTTCAGCTACATGATTACTGACAAACGCTTGCACTGAAGTGACTGGTTCACTCAATCTGTGTGGTTCTTTCCTCAATAGACCATTTCATACGCCAATCTACATGGTCCTCACATGATCTGACCAAGAGATCATGTGAGGACAATGTACATGTAGTCTGTACTTTAAAACAGAGACTTTGAACCATTTTTTTTTTTTGAGGGTGGGAAATCATCAAATAACTTCTCCCGCTCTGGGCAGAGCAGGAGGGCGTGTCAGACTCTTACTGACTAAAACCCACCCGTGTTCCTTCAGTTGCCGGTGCCTGGGGCCACGGTAACCCTTTCGGACTTTCTCGCAACCCCAGCAGGCATCGGCCCTAGCGGACCCCGTCATTGGTGCTGACATCTCTTTGAGGCGCGCGTGGAACACAACGCGCCATCGACCCGGGCCTGATCCTTATCGAACGGCGAGCTGCCCATTGCTCGCCGTTCGCAAGTCCACGCCTACGGTGGCCGGGAATCGGCCTGCGATTCCTGACGCCCAGGGCGTCTCCTGCGGCGGCTAGTGGCGTGAGGGCGCGAATTTTGCCTCTCCCTCACGCGTTCCACCTCCTCCTTCGCAAACATTACTGCTTCGCAGAAGGAGGTGACGGCTTCCCAAGCCCTCTCGCTCCGTACCATGGCCTGGACCAGGGCCGGACGCGAGAGATCGCCTACACAATGGTGGATCTACACAATGGTGACACCCGGGCCTTATCCGGAACAGGAACCTCCCGAAACTTCCGTGTCCGGTGAGGACCTGCGTCAGGCGGAAGGTGAGGACGCCGTGGCGCCTCTCTAGCCACTCCTCAAAGAGGGGACTTATCGCCACAGTTGTGGCGTGCCCAGCGCTGGGTTGCGACAATCGCACTCTCCATGCCGCCCTGAGATCCCGCCGGAGCTCTGTCCGCTGAACCGTGATTTCTCGCGGCAGCGGAGCTACGCCCCGGCGTTTCGCCTCCTCGCGCCACTCCCAAATGTGCGCGAGGTTTTTGCCTCCAGATCCCATGGCGGTAATCCGGCAAGGAGGCTCGCCGCCTCACCGGAGACCGTACGGTATCCCCGAACCAGCCGGGTGGCCATGACCCTTTGGGGCGCATTCAACCAGCGGGCTGGCCGCCGCCTCAAGGAACGCGCCCACACCGGTGCCCCGTAAAGGGCCATGGACTGCACGACCCCCGCGTAGAGTTTCCGGTAGGAGGCGTTTGGCCCCCCTAGATTGGACAAGAGCCGCTTCAAGGCAGCCCCAGCCCTTTCCAGTCTGGGAGCCAAACGTCGGAAATGCAGAGACTTTGACCCCTGAATTTGTTTCGCTTTAACTCTCAGGGGTAGTCAGGTACGAAATGTCGACTCCATAATAATAGTCAAGTATTTTTTTTTATATAATATGAAAAAAAGTGAAAAGTGATAAAAGATAGATAGTGGTAGTGGTAGGTGGTGGTGGTGTGGTGGTGGTAGTGGTGGTGGTGGTGGTGGTAGTGGTAGTGTTAGATAGTGTAAAAAGTGATTCTGATATCATATATTTACAGAAAAAACCTATTCAATTTAATTTAATTACATAGTTCCCTGCAAAGGTTTATAGGTGGTGACCACAGTTTTTAATATCTTCACGAAAATGAGATCAGTTTAAGTGCACGCCAAAAAATACAGCAGGGAGCCTCACATCACCAAATTAATTTTATGAATTAAAATTAATTTCAATTTTGATTGTGCAATTAGTTCAGAGAGAGATTTGAGTGATTCAAAGAATTGTAAACGAAATGTAATTTCCAACTTATCATAATTGTGGATTAATGATACCTCTGTCTGAAAGCACTAATTCGTAGAAATGTCTTATTACTCAGTCTTTAATTACCTAAAGCAATTTGGATGTACGAAAGCATTGAGATTTTTTAAAAGAAATTATTAATTATATTTAACTGACATGACGTCAATAACTATAACTCTGGCTTGATATAATAGGTTTCTGTTATTATGTACCTACCCGCTGGGTATTTTTAGGAAAAAAAAATAAGTAAATATTTGGTCAAGCAAAAGTTTAGTTTCACAGAAAACGAATCCCAATAATTATTTGCACTTCAAACCACCATTTTCGGTACATACACAATTCTATCATAATATTAACCACTCACAATACCCTTTATTACCTCCCATCTTCACCAGATCATCAACATAACTATATGCCGGTCCCCTGCCAACCGAACGCATCGAGCGCTAATACGGACGGTATTACCAATTCATTTACGTTATCCCAACCAAACAGGCAAGGGTATGGCTAATGTAGGCAGGGATAGCACCCCAGGGGGCCGTAACTACTAGCTTAGAGGAAAAGTGAGAAAAATAATGAGGTAATACCGACGCAATAGTTCGTCGAGCATATTTAACGAACTCGAATAAAGACTGGTTTTATGTAAGCTCAGGAAAAATAAGTGATAAGCAAATTGACACACCACGTCAATTGCAATGTGTAACCATTTCACAACTGTCACAACTGTCAAATAATGACAGTTGTGATTTAGGTTGGTAGTCACTTATGTCGTGACGGCAAAATATATGACGAAGGCATTTGGATTTCTTCGTTATCAAGATCGTCGAACATAATGCGTAACCGAAATAATAGTCAAAACACTAAGTACAGACGTCTATTAATGCCTTAAGGTTCACAAATTACAAAGATATCCCTTGATGAGACAGATGCAAACAGATTGCAATATGGAAACGCGGTGAATTCGATATAGGATGGCAGGACGTTTCGCAAATGCGTTTCCACACAAAGTCGGCTCAGTCAGCCCTCAGACTAAGGAAAAGAGTCAGCCCCATTGAGATAAGTCAATGGTCAGCCCCCACGTCTGACATTAACGTTTTTAAACTTCATAAACATCGAATGTCGACCGACAAGCGACAGCCGTCACTTCTATGTTGCCACTTCCTATTATTCGAACTCACCCGGTGCACTACTTGACGTTTCCGTTTAGTAATAATTTAGATGCCGTTAATTATTACGGCATCTAAATTATTACTAAAAATCAAAGTAAGGATGGCGGACCAGTGCGCAGTGCTGACGCTGCGACATATATATGTACAGTGTGTTGGTTAATACTGAACAGTTGGGCGAACATTTTTGAAAAGACAACTGAAAACGACGAGTATTAGTAACACATGGGAGATTTTCCACAACTGTTTTGTCACAGCTACAACAATCAAATAAAAATGCTTTATTGTCGCACTCCAAATTTCGTGTTCTACTTGTAACAGATTTCAAGTACAAATACATCATTCATCGTTCACAAGAAGGAAGTTTTATAAATAGATTAGGATCATAGACATTTTTAACTATTTTGTACTACAATTTGGAACTATAAAACCACTATCTTTTTTCCAACATTATTGTCATGAGGAATGAATACTGCATAAAAATTTATAAGCATACAAATATTTCACAATATGCGAGGCCACACAGTCAGGCGGCTCGTAAAACTCTATTGCTAGCCAAAAACGTCTTGAAATAACTTTGTATTTGACAACCCAGTTCATTTAGCAGCCAACAGGAGACACTCAAACAGAGCCGAACAAAACAACCACTAAAATCGTATCTCAAAAACCAGCATCCAACGCACTCCGCTTCCTCAACTGTTTCTGAAAACAAAACAAACCCAGCAATGTAAAGTTCGCATCACAAAGACCACCTAAAGCCAGGCACAGACGCCGTAAGCGCTGAGTGCGTACGACAGCGCGCCGACTGCCCGACGAGTCCCCGACGACTCGTAAACTGGAGGCCACTAAAACATTACACATTACCTCCGTACTACGTGTCAGCTATAATATAGGTACCTACTTGAATTTGGTGTAATTAAGAATTTCTTAGTACTTACATTTTTATTGGAGAAGTTCAGTTTCGTAACGAACCACTGTGGGAAATACATTCAGGGCTACCAAAAAGATTATGGTTTTTTTAAAATTTGAGTTAAAATAATATGAATTATGCATGCAGCAAACAGTCACTGGCAATAGCAGAATCATACTTTAAACGAACTGTTTGCTGACATTAATACGTTGGTCAAACATCCGTTAATAAGTTTTAGTTACGGGAGAAACATCCGTTAAAAACATAACTTCTCAGAAAACATATTTTTGAGTCCAACTAACAAACAAGTAAAAAAACATTAATTAACACGAGTGTCGAGCACATTTCGCAAAAATATAAAATAAGGCCGACGTGGCAGCGCGGCGCGGCGGCCGCGGTGCAGTTAGTGCTCAAAGCCACTTAAATCAAAGCACGAAACTTCACACGACTACACACTAACAAACTGCGCTTTGTTTGGTAGATATACAACAGGACGTGGTTTTTCACCCAACAAAAAAAATTGGTTATAAACAGCATCACCTATACCTTCCTATCAACGTGGTATGACGTCAGTTTAGACGTTAGGGCTCTTGCACACAAAAATACCTTAATTCCTAATGTGGTAGGTTTGTTTGGTTTGCAACTGGCCGGGTTGCTCCACATTATTATATTTTTGGGAAAATATTACTATATCTACTTGACACTTTATTGAACCGCAATTGCAGTTCGTGGTTTACACAGTAGTGTGCAAAACTACACACGATCCAGTTTTATTTCTGAGCTAGGCGAGAGAACGTGTTGTTGTTTAACTACCTCAAATATGGCGAGGGGGGTAATGGCTGATCTTTGCGTCATGCTCGTGAACGGGTGCTGCTTGTGGTGACAGGTCATCTTGCTGACTATGGTTTTGTTATTGTTATTAGTAATTAATGTTTCTTTATTTTACTTCGAAGGTCCTAGTTTATCATTTGTGGCTACAAGTTACAGCTATATACATATGAACATAATGCAGCATTGCATATGTAAGCGGGCACGCCCTTTATGCCAGGAGGCTTTTTATTATGTATTAAGTTCTGTTTGCGTTTTTGTTTTTATTATTTATTTCTGCTTGAGTATAGTTTTAAATATTGGCGTGTGCTTGCTGACATATGGCAAATAATTTTAATATTTTGTGTTTCGTAATGTTAATTACTTATTACTATATAGAATCCAGTTCTTCTAACTGAACTGACAGCAGTGCAGCTGGGGAGTTTGTTCCGCCACTTCTTCTTCCCAACTAAAGCACTAGGAAGTGGTGAAGGGTGGGCGTTTTGGGGGGACTGTCTTATGTGATTTTGACGTTCGAAAAGTGCTGATTCTCAGCCTAATTTGAATAAATGACTTTTGATTTTACCGAGGTTTATTTAAGTAAATCTAGACGTAGCATCCAATTTATAAAGAAAAAAAAAACGGTTTTTTTACTCGAAACGAGAGAGAATTTTCCCTTTATTTGTCTACTACAGTTTTTGTAAAACTTGTGTGTAGGAATAATAATTAAACTAAAAGCTTTTTTTAAAACAGCGAATGTAATAATTAAGGCTTTTACAAAACTGTAATTAAAATACCTTTTTGTAAAATATACCAACGAATAAAAACGAAATGTTTAGGTAAATATGTGTGGGGGCGTGTCGGGAAACTCTCCAATGAAAGTCCTTTTTAAGCAACGAAATATATTTTAAAGTTCTCAAATTTCACGTAATATTTATAAAATAGATTTCTTATTAGTTTAATATATCAATGTCCGTTCCCACCGAAGTTAGGTAAAGAAAACGCGATGTCAATGAGAAATGATTTTATTTATAAAAACCTACTTACAGAAATAAAATCATTTATCATTTCTGTAAGTAGGTTTGAACAAACAATTTTACACGTCAATCATATTTTTTTTTAAACTAGATGAGGTCGGCGTTTCCTATCTGACTACTCTGAGAAGAAAGGCCGAAACAAACTCAGAGGTCACAGTCTCTTTTAAAGTCCAGACAAAATCTTGGTCAGATCATGTGAAGGCTATGTATATCGGTGTCTGCAATGGTCTTTTGAGGAAAGAACCACACAGATTGAGTGGACCTGTCCAGTCAGTGCACACAATTGTCAGTAATCGTGCAGCTCAACTTAGACTCAAGGAGCTCAACGATTCGACGAACATTACCAAAGAAAGGACATTTGAGTAGGCCGCATAAATTACTCAAACTGCCAGATCATGATTACGCTGAGAAAAATACAAAAATAAATATAAAAAAACCAATGACCGACTAGTTCTCACATTCACAATCACAATAATTAGAATAATATTTAAATAATATTTTAATAATAAAATAAAATGGCAACACCGACGTCAACACTTCATGTCATTTTTATCATATATTATTCAGATAAATAATTTTTCCTTTTTTTTTTGAAGCAGTTTTTATATATAGTGTAAAACCCCGCAACCAAAACCCAAATAAATATAATCAACATCTAAAAATGGACCATTATTCATAAAAAAACTGCCGAACGGGAGGTGACATCTGTCATGTCACCTCCGATATTACATAATTCAATAATAAATTATTGAAAAATGAGAAGATGTTGACGAGACAAGCCGCACGTCAAGCACGACCACCACCTCCGGACTCTTCGCTCAGCTCCGCCTCGCCGCCGCCGGTATCCAGCCCCTCTGTGAGCGCTGTGACGACACCGACCGCGGCAGTTGCGTCTAGCTCGAGCGACGAGTATTTCTCTCCGCCCACGTCGCCACCACCTGCTCGTCGACGGGGAGGACGCCGGCCGCCGGATGGCTTAGGACCTCGAGGCCCAACGGCCTCTGATAGGGTCCCAGCTCCCGACGGAAGTGTGCAGCGCATGAGATGGACGAGATCCATTAATGAAAATGTCATGCGCTCATACTATGGGGCTACAGAGGGGGGAAACAATCTGACCGCGTACCGTGTTCGGATGCTCTCTCTTTTTCAGGTGCTTGAGCCAGCTGTCAACGTTTCGGCACAACGACTGTCGGATCAGGTGCGAGTCATCCAGCGTAATCATATGTTGGATGACTCTGTACTTGATCGCCTGCGAAGTGAAATGCAGAGTGGCCATATCATCGCCCCCCAGTCGCAGACTGTTGTACATCCGCAGCCCAATACAACGCATGCTGACGAAGGGAGTAATGATATGGCTACAAATGTAAGTAGCCAGTGCAATGAGCAATTGAGGAGTGCTTTGGAGGATGCGATTCAGGAATATCGCTTCATGCTGCCCGAACTTACCTCTTTTGCCCATGCATAACAAAAATAGGGCGCTGGTGGCGGTCCTGGATTCGCAGTTATCAAACTATTTTGATACCTGCGAAGACCTCACCGATATTCATTCGATTCTGTACTGCGCGGCAGTAGCAGCATGTCGTGTAGCTCACGTCAAATTTACAAATGACACTAGAGCTACACGACCGAAACCAAACGTACCAGCTTGGCAGTGCAGAATTGAACGCCGTATTGGTGGGGCCAGGACGCTCATCGGCAAACTAATCTGCTTCAAGGAGGGTGTTCGGTCTAAATCTAAGATCAGCTGTCTTGCTCATTAAAGTAGTACGGAATAAACCATCATACAGCAAAGACGTGTGTTATTTTTTTACGAAGTCCTACAGTCAATACTGAACCTTAATCACTTCAACATATGGTCCAAACGAGCCGAATTATTAGAAAAATAGATAAGGACGACCGGCGATCGGAGAACAAAAGGCCGCATTCCTGAGACGTTTTTTATGTGCACCTTTTTCGCAAGTCATTAGTGAGTGCTACGAGAATAACTACTAAACAAACGATTGACTTTAAAACGTGAATTGTGAGTGTTTTAAAACTATCGTATCAAGAACATCTTAATAGCTATACATAACAGTGACTCATACGTGGATAACTAGTACCTACATAAACAAGTTAAACCATTGACTTTGAATTGTGAGTGCATTAAAAACTATCATATCAAGAAGAACATTTTAATAGACATACATAACAATGAGTGTTACGTTAACTAGTGAACAGCAAAAGTTAGTTAACTCGTTAGAAGATATTTATTTACTGTTACAAAAGACACAAGGTAATTTAAAGAAATGTCCGAAGCAAAGATTATCAAGAGGTTATATTGAAACTAAGTTACAAACCATCGAAGGATATTGGCGAACGTTTAATACGACACATCAAGACTTAGTGAAATGTACACCTAAGACCAAACGAAATGAAGTTCCATATTTTGCAAACGAAGATTACTTTGTTGTCGAAGATGTATACTCGTGTTTAATAGGCGATTTAAGGGATATGTTGTCAATGCTTTCGAAATCTACAGACACTCAGAGACCAGCATATGATGCCTTGACGCCACCACGGGTTAACTTACCACGCATCGAGTTACCTACTTTTAATGGAAGCTATGATGACTGGCCTATGTTTCGAGATATGTTCACGTCGCTGGTACATAACAACACGTCTTTATGTAACGTCGAAAGGTTACATTACCTGAAGTTGAGCCTTGTTGGTGAACCTAAAGAATTATTGAAGCATGTTAATATCACGGATGATAATTATGAACAGGCATGGAATACACTTGCACAACGGTATGGAAACAAGCGTTTAATAGTTTATTCTCTGCTCCACAAGTTATTTACTCAAAGGAAAATTACCTGTCCATCAGCTGCCCAAATCAAGAATTTGTTAGATACAACCTCTCAGTGCTTAAATAACTTGAAAAATCAAGAAATACCCGTCGAGTCCTGGGATCAGATAATTATTTACACACTTGTACAAAAGTTAGATGTGGATACGCACACGGCCTGGGAAGAAGATTCTTACAAGGGAAACTCTGACAAACTATCATCTTGGGAAGAACTAAAGGCGTTCCTGGAAACAAAATATCGGACACTGGAGATGGTTAACCCTACAGCTAAAAGGGAGCAGACAAATGTTAAGGCGAAGTCATTCCATTCCACATCACCGGAAGATAAGACAGATAAATCACCAACCAAGTCATGCGGTATGTGTAACGCGGAGCACCCCTTGTGTCACTGTAAAGAATTTTGTAAGTTACAACCGAATGAACGCAATGAGTTTATTAAGAAGAACAAATTATGCTTCAATTGTCTGACGTCAGGACATTCTGTCAAAAGATGCCGCAATCGAATGTCCTGCCGAAGATGCAACCGCCGCCATCATACATTGTTACATCAACCCAGCAGCGGTCAGTCAGACAATGTGAAAACGAATCAAGGTCAAATAGAAGGTGAACAAAAGAAAGCAGAACACAGTGACAATGCTGAGGTAGCATTATCTGCGCACTTTGTGTCGAAGAGATCAACAGCGTTGCTTGCAACAGCATTAGTGCAAGTCCGAGATGAAGATGGACACAGTACCGTATTGCGAGCGCTGGTAGACCAGGGCTCGCAAGCAAACTTTATCAGTGAGCGAGCAGCGCAATTGTTAAAGGTCAAGAGATCGCGAATAAAGGGAACTATCACTGGAGTCGGAGCAACGCAGACTACAGTCAGTCACGTTATACAAGTTGAGCTTTATTCGAGATCTGAGAAGGACGTCAAGCTTAATATAAATGCCTATGTAATGCCAACGCGATTAACATCGCACTTGCCATCTGAAAATATTGTTGGTTCAATGGACACCTGGCCGCACTTAAAAGGACTCACCCTGGCAGACCCGAATTTCCATTCACCAGGGCGAGTAGACATGCTGTTAGGCGTAGAAGTTTGTGCTCAGATTTTAAAGGCTGAGATAATCAAAGGTCCACCTGGCTCCCCATGTGCACAAAATACAAGCTTGGGTTGGATCTTATTTGGAAAGATACAAGCACAAACTTCAGAACAGCCAATACTGGTAATGCATCATAAGCTTGATCTAGATGAAATGTTGAAATCTATGTGGGAGATTGAAACAGATGCACTAGGAAAACTTACCAAAGAAGAAGAAGACTGCGAGAGAATTTATAAAGATACTTACATGCGAAATAGTGAAGGGCGTTACATAGTTAAACTGCCATTTAAAACAGAAAACCCACAATCACCGCATGGCAATACGAAAGAAGGGGCTGTGAGAAGATTATTTCACTTGGAAAGACGTTTTATGAAGAATGATGATCTGAAAGGGGAGTATACTAAAGCAATTAATGAATACAAAGAAATGAAACACATGGAGGAGGTTCCAAGTGCTGAAAGTAACAAGCCAGCTGTATATCTACCCCACCATGCAGTGGTCAAGGAAGAAAGTGAGACAACAAAGGTCAGGCCAGTATTTGACGCCTCTCACAGGGGCTCAAATAACATAGCACTCAACGATGAATTACTAATAGGACCGCAACTGCAGGAAGATATGAGATCACTCGTCATGAGATGGCGCCTGAAAAGGATAGCATTTGTAGCCGACATTCAGAAAATGTATCGACAAATACTCGTATCGAAAGAGGACGCAGATTATCAAAGAATTGTCTGGCGTAACAGCCCTAATGAACCGGTGAAGGAATACCGGCTTCTACGAGTCACCTTTGGCACGGCATGCGCACCATACCTTGCCGTCAAGACTCTGCACCAGGTGGCGAAAGATGAAGGCGAGGATCATCCTCAAGCAGCAGACACTATTAGACAAGACTTTTACATGGATGATTTAATGTCCGGTCATGATACTGTACCCGAGGCAGTTGGTATAGCTAAGGACGTAAAAACAATTCTTGACAGAGGTGGTTTCATCCTACAAAAATGGGCGTCGAACAATTCAGATTTCCTAAGAAAATTTCATCCAGCTGAGCTCAGCTCTCATGTTAATATTGATATCAAGTTAGACGGCTTGATAAAAACACTGGGCTTATCCTGGAATATGGGAGAAGATGTACTTAAATACAACCTCAAGCTACCACCCTTATCAGAAACAGTCACAAAGAGGAAAATATTGGCCGAGGTTCAACGACTTTTTGATCCTCTGGGATGGTTGGCTCCAGCTCTGGTACCTGCAAAAATATTGATTCAGAAATTATGGCTTCAACGGGTCCATTGGGATGAAGGACTCTCACCTGAAACAAAAAATGAATGGTTAAATATAAGACACAGTTTTGAAGATATCAAATTTATCAAATTAAAGAGATGGCTGTTTACGACACAAGAAACGTTGAAAGATGTTACTATTCACGGTTATTGTGACGCTTCAACTAAAGCGTATGGAGCTGTTGCTTACCTGAGGGTTCGAGGCGTCAACGGAGGCTATCAGACCGGAATTATCGCTGCCAAGACAAAAGTAGCTCCTATCAAGGCATTATCCCTTCCACGGTTGGAATTATGCGGTGCAGTTCTCCTGTCTAAGTTACTAAAACATATAAGTGAGGCGACGCGCATCCCAAAGAGTCAGATATTTTGTTGGACTGATTCCACGATAGTGTTGTCATGGCTGCGAGGAGATCCAAACAGATGGCAAACATTCGTAAGAAATAGAGTAATAACCATACTTGACAATGTTGGAAACAAATGGTACCATATACAGTCACAACAAAATCCAGCTGATGTCGCATCGAGAGGAATGTTGGCTCCTGAATTGAGCAAATACGCACTCTGGTGGCATGGTCCGGAACACCTGAAACAAGAAAAAATACACATGGAAACATCAATTAATGAAGAAACAGACCTTGAAATTAAAAGAACTATTGATACTTACCTCACAAGAGAAAGCGAAGAAAATTCCTTGTACAAAAAAATGGAATCTTTTAAAAACTTACCTGAATTACTGGAGACTATCACATATGCTAAAAGATTTCTGAGGCTAAGACAAAATCAACCTGTAGATTCGCCGATCACTACTGAAGAACTCGAAGACTCGCTGCAGACCTGCATAAAAATCACACAAGATGTTATATTCCAAGAAGACATCAGCGACTTGTTAGAAAAGAATCAAGTAAGAAATACAAGCCGTTTGAAGACCCTGAATCCATATCTGGATACTAAAATGATATTCAGGGTGGGCGGAAGATTACAAAACGCTAACTATTTAGAACACGACCGCCTGCATCCTATAGTCTTAGACGACAAAAATCCACTCACCTCCTTACTCGTTGCTGATGCTCACAGACAGACGCTGCATGGAGGAGTGCAATTGATGCTAAATTACCTGAGGTCAAGATACTGGATTCTGAAAGTTAAGGGTTTAGTAAAGACATACATTCATAAATGTTTTGTCTGTGCCAAGCTGAATGCACGATCTCGGACGCAACAAATGGGCGAGTTACCGAAGGTGCGAGTGACCCCTGCACGGCCATTCCTCCACAGTGGCGTTGATTTTGCTGGGCCTTACGATGTCCTTATGTCCAAAGGTAGAGGAGCAAAAACCAATAAATCCTACATCTCCATCTTCATATGCATGTCGACAAGGGCAGTTCATTTAGAGCTGGTGGGAGATCTGACTTCGGAAGCCTTTATCGCAGCTTTTCGGCGCTTTGTGTCACGTCGTGGAAGATGTAGTGATTTGTGGAGTGACCAGGGACGAAATTTCGTAGGAGCGAACAAGTTACTTGCTGAGGCGTTCAAGGAAGCAAACTTTGAATTTGAAGATCACATGTCCAGTCTACTTGCAGCTGACGGCACTCAGTGGCATTTCATACCTGCCTATAGCCCAAATTTTGGAGGCCTCTGGGAGGCGGGAGTAAAGTCCATGAAGTTCCACCTCAAACGCATCATGAATACGAATTTGACATACGAAGAAATGACCACCGTATTATGTCAAGTTGAAGCATGTCTTAATTCCCGTCCTCTTTGCCCACTTATAGAGTCAGATTTGAACAACTTGGATGTACTTACACCTGGCCACTTCCTCATTGGGGAGTCTCCAATTACTATACCCTCGCCGAGTCTGAAAGATATCTCCCAATCAAGCTTATCACGGTGGCAACACTGTCAACGGGTATTGTCGAACTTTTGGCATCGTTGGCAGAACGAGTATCTCTCCAGGCTTCAGCAAAGACCAAAGTGGCAAAAAATACAAGAAGAGTTTGACATAGGCCAGATTGTTCTTATCAAAACAGAAGGATTGCCACCTGGCAAGTGGCCTTTAGGACGGATTGTGGACAAACACCCAGGATCGGATGGAATCACTAGGGTCTATAGCGTAAAGAGTGGTACGAATACTGTAAGAAGATCAATCTCCAAGCTCTGTTTTCTGCCAGTCGATAATCGTTAATTGCATGTGTAATCATTATGAGTAATAAGTAATTATGAGTTTGGTTAATATTCTCTGAATTGTGTGTAATATTATGTTATTTTTTTTATCTCAAATTTGTGTAGTAATAATGTTAAACTTTTCGCTCAAAGTTTTGTTAACTTTATGATATATCTATTCTAATTGATAAATGCAGGCTTAATAACAGTCGTTAGAAAGACTCCCAATTTGTTTGGTAATGTGAAACTTATGTTGTAGTCTATTTAGAACGGCATATTGTTTATCTGTTAGTTACTTGTTACATTAATTAATATTTGATGAACATAATGTCTGCATGATTTATTGTTAACTGATTTAATTTGCGTATAAGTTTGAAATTGTAAAAGGAATTAAAATCCCTTTTGGTGGGCGGTATGTTCGGTCTAAATCTAAGATCAGCTGTCTTGCTCATTAAAGTAGTACGGAATAAACCATCATACAGCAAAGACGTGTGTTATTTTTTTACGAAGTCCTACAGTCAATACTGAACCTTAATCACTTCAACAGAGGGCAATACTCGCCCTAGAGTGATGCGCTTTGTGAGACGGGCATTCTCAGGGACTGATATCAGTCCCCAAGACTATATGTCTTGTGTCACAGAGCGCATCGACTTCCTGAAGCAGAAAGTGTATGCATGGGCAAACCGTATTCGTCGGTATAGGCGGCGAGTAGAGCGATACACTCAGAATCGCACCTTCCAGAGCGATGAAAGGTGGGTTTATAGGGGTTGGGAGCGACCGGACCATGGTGTGACTGAGACGTGCCTACCGGATGATGATGCCATGTGTTCCTTCTGGCGCAGCATCTGGTCGGTACCTGTCAGTCACACCGAAGGTGATTGGACTCGGAAAGTCGAGCGAGCCTGCGATCCGATACCAGAAATGGGGGCTATTACCATCTGCCCCCAAGATGTAGCTCGTGCGGTCCGTCCACTACCCAACTGGAAGTCTCCAGGGCCGGATGGACTGCACAACTTTTGGATTAAGTGGTTCACAAGATCGCACGCTCGCTTGGCATCTCAGTTTCAGACAACTTTGGAATCTGGTTCGCTACCCCAATTCCTAACGACAGGAATTACCCATCTGCTCCATAAATCAGGTAGCACCGCGGAACCCAAGAATTATAGGCCGATCACGTGTTTACCGACGGTCTATAAAGTTCTTACATCCATTTTGAAAACTAAAATTAACAAACATATAGACACCAACTCCACCATGTCTGCCTCTCAAAATTGATGTAGGAATAGGTCCCGCGGTACTAAGGAGCTACTCCTCATTGATATGACCATTAGCCAACAGGTTCGTCGTTCCCGAAAGGATCTGTCGACATGTTGGATAGATTATAAGAAGGCCTATGACTCGGTGCCGCATACATGGCTCGTGAGGGTGTTAGAGTTGTATAAAGTAGATACAACTCTTCGCACCTTCCTAATGTTATGTATGCGGCAATGGAGGACGGTCCTTCACTATCCAGGATGTCGAAATATTCATGGGAATAGCGAACCGATATGGATCGAGCGAGGCATATTTCAGGGCGATAGTTTGAGTCCGCTTTGGTTCTGCTTAGCCTTGAATCCTCTAAGCACATTGCTGGAGGATTCAGGTCTAGGCTATCGGTTGAGGAGAGGTGGTCAGGTTATATCGCACCTCCTCTACATGGATGACCTAAAACTCTTGGCCCCCAACAATTTGCAACTGATGGAGCTACTGAAAGTAACTCAAACTTTCAGTAGCGCCATCAGGATGGAATTTGGTGTGGACAAATGTGCGGTCATGCGGGGGAGATTGTTGAATCCGTGGGAACCCAACTCTCGGATTCCACAAACCTTAGAGCCCTCTCCGCATCCGAAACCTATAAGTATTTGGGTATGTCGGAAACGTTAGGCATCAATGTTACTGACATGAAGCAGTCGTTGAGGGAACGCTTCTTCGGCCGCCTGAAAAAAGTACTTAATAGTCTTCTATCAGGCGGAAACAAGGTGCGCGCCTTCAACGGTTGGGTCATGCCAGTTTTGATGTACTCTTTCGGCATACTCAAATGGACTCAGACCGAACTCGACGCCCTGGATAGGAGGGTCCGTACGCTGCTGACTGCAAATCGAATGCATCACCCACGATCATCGGTAATGAGGCTGTATATCCCGCGAAAGTGTGGAGGTCGAGGCTTTTTAAACGCTAAGACCCTCCACAATCGCAAGATATGCAGTCTCAGGGAATATTTCCTAGAAACCGACGTGGGTATGCATCGAGATGTAGTCACGGTGGACAAGGGCCTCACCCCGCTCTCCTTGGCTAAAGAGAACTGGCGCAAACCTTTAGTGCTTGACACTAATGATCGCATGGAGGTGTGGCAGAGTAAGGAGCTCCACGGACGCTTTTTCCGGGCCCTACATGGACCGGATGTAGATCTACTAGCATCCGTTGCCTGGCTGCGTTTCGGTGACCTCTTTGGAGAAACCGAAGGTTTTGTCTGTGCAATTATGGACGAAGTTATGATGACGAACAATTACCGGAGATTTATTGTGAAAGACGGCACGGTTGACATCTGTCGGGCATGCCACCGGCCGGGAGAATCAATCAGGCATATCATCTCCGGGTGTTCTCGTCTAGCTAACGGAGAGTACTTGCATAGACACAACCCTGTAGCCAGGATAATCCATCAGCAGCTTGCTCTGAAATACAACCTTGTGGAATCGGAGGTACCGTACTACAGGTATGTGCCCGACCCAGTTCTCGAAAATGGTAATATCACATTGTACTGGGATCGATCCATCATCACTGACAGGACTATTGTTGCCAATAAGCCTGATATAGTGGTGGTGGATCGATTGGAGCAACGCGCAATGATTGTTGACATAACCATCCCGCATGATGAGAACCTCGTGAAAGCCGAGAAAGATAAACAAATCAAGTATCTTGACTTGGCTCACGAGGTTGTCGACATTTGTGATGTGGACTCAGCGGTCATTGTGCCGATAGTCGTGACAGCCAATGGGCTAATACCCAAGAGCCTCGACCAACACCTAAGGAGGCTCTCGTTAGGCAGCTGGATCAAGGGCTTGATTCAGAGAGCGGTACTTCTGGACACGGCCCGCATTGTTAGGAAGTTTCTCTCTCTGGAGCCCTGACCGCCGGTAGCTTGGACCCTGTTCCCGATACCGGTGGGCTACTATTTTTTATATTTTTAAATGTTTTTGGTATCTCTTTGTTTATAAAAATATTTAAAAATGTAATTGATATGTATGTAAATGAAATAAAGAGAATAATATTATAATAATGTTTGAGGAGCATGTAGATTTGTGTCTGAAATGGTCTTTTGAGGAAAGAACCACACAGATTGAGTGGACCTGTCCAGTCAGTGCACACAATTGTCAGTAATCGTGCAGCTCAACTTAGACTCAAGGAGCTCAACGATTCGACGAACAATACCAAAGAAAGGACATTTGAGTAGGCCGCATAAATTACTCAAACTGCCAGATCATGATTACGCTGAGACAAAATACAAAAATAAATATAAAAAAACCAATGACCGACTAGTTCTCACATTCACAATCACAATAATTAGAATAATATTATAATAATGTTTGAGGAGCATGTAGATTTGTGTCTGAAATGGTCTTTTGAGGAAAGAACCACACTGATACATACAGACACAATAGTCGGTGACGTCGGATATGCAGTGTCATAATACGATCAGTCCCTTTGTCGGTACGATGTGCTGAGCTTGCAGGTTGCCCTCGTAACAAGGTACAAAACTAATTGTTCAATAATAAACAATTCCATTCCAAAAGGGGATAAAATATTTATCATTTTTCACCTCAATTTCATAAATATTTTTGTTTTGTATGTATAGCAAATCACTTTTATTTCTCAGCTACACGTACCAAATACCTACTAGAATAATTTACAGTCACGAACCTTTTTTAGGTAGATCCAACGTTTTATTTAAGTATTCCCCATTTAGATAAAAGTTGATTAATATTATCATCTTGTAAATTACGGGTAACAGGCAATTTCCATTACTCTTTACTCGGTTATCAACATTTTTATCGGAATATTGGCAGGGAACTCGTACTTAGCTTTCGAGGATGTCAGCAATAAATCAGTTCTATTCGAAAACAAGCCAGCTTTCTCGAAAATATACGAATAATAGCTAAACTTTGGTGTTAAACACGACATAAATGATGCTTTGATATATTTATGAGCACTACGTAGCGTTTCGTACAAAATCATATTTGAGTAAAAGCAACGAAAAATCTTTGTAGCGTAAAAGGCGTCACAACCTATTTAATTCTAGAGAAGTTTTGTGATTTTTATTTTGCGCACCATTTGGACCAGCCGTTTGTACGCAGACGATTATAGTCTTGCAAGCCAAGGTGAGCCTGGAGGAAGAGACGGAACTAGCGGACTGAATTCAGGATGTGGTGCCAGCTAGCCCGAACGTAGTAGTGACATCAACTCAGATGGCGACACCAGTTAGCAGAGTGGTAAACATAAGTGGACAGGTCGCAGAGCTCACTCGGCAGGTGCAAACCCTTGTTTCGCAGGTCGACCGATTGTCCCGGTCGAGGCAGAGATCCGACAAACCGAAATTCCGAAATCTAACTATAGGAAATTTCCGACCTGCTGGTACCACTTCAAATATGGTGACAAGGCAACGCAGTGCATTAAGCCCTGCGACCAGTCGGTAAAAGGCACAAGCACTCGATAATGGCGACTAGCGGCTGTCGAAGAACTGCAGGTCGCTTATTTAAAAACATGAAGATGCAAGTCCTCATTAACACTGGTAAGAAAGAAAGAAAGAAAAATATTTTATTTGGGAAATACAAATAATAATAATAAAAATTAATAAAAAAAAAACATTAAATCTAACAAAATCATGAAAACAATAAAAAAAAAGAATAAAGAGAAGACCTGTGCGATGCCAAAAAGGCTCCTATCTCAGCATGATGCTGCGATATTTGAAAAACAAACAAATACCGTAGTGACGTCTGCGTCTTCCCAAGATCAGTAATCAAAGAGCGCCATAGTAAAACTCCCTACGAATTATGTGCGGAAATTAGAAAATACAACATCAAACTGAGGGTTGCACCGTGACTTCACCTGGCGATTTATAGTTAGTTGCTGTTGTACCAATTATCTAACTTAATGTATATTAGGTGTGGATTTTTTATTATATTATAACCTGGTTATTGATAGTAGGAATCAACGCCTTATTGATAACCCCGCTTTCCACCCCAGCTTCGCCTGCTCGCCGTTCTGATAATATCTCATCAGTGAGGGTAAGGCTCGGTGATTCCGCATAGACTCGGATTCTACGGGAATTTCCCGAGATCACCCGTCCACATGGTATACACCGCACTATTAAACACAACACGGAAAACCACATTCGACCTACACCTGGGCCACAGGTATGCTGCTCGCCTCGTAGATAGTTTCAAGACTGCACTGTTGGTGGTTGTCTGAAACCGGCTTATTCTGGTCCTCACAAGTTCATTTAAACAGGTTACCATAGACCGTAACAAACCGGACTTCATGCTGCGGGACCCAGACAACACATCCGAACCACCACCAGACACTTACATTGGCACTCATCACCACAATACACGTGCGGAATGCTGCGGATAGCCAGAACATTTGTGATGATGATTTACTCATCGAAACGACGCGGTCGGAGCATTACGTCAGATTTCCTGACTATTATCGCACTTAACGGTCTCTGGAGGGGGTGATGTAGCCTGCAACCTATATATATATACCTATATAGTTCTAAGAAAGTTTTATTTCCTTTTAAAAAACAATAACTCGTCTGCTTAATTGCTCTGGCAAAATTCCTCTAAGATTATTTTCTTAGAAAATTCTGTTTAGGAAAATGTAACATTTAACATCATAAATCATTAAACAATTTTTTACATAAACCTAAGAGTCTATACCAATTACTACCCTACATTGACTTATTCTATCTACATAAATAAGTTAACGTGTAGATTTCTTGTGCCACAAGTGTAAGCCGACTTCGCGTCAAGTATGACAAACATACTCGTACGTGCCTGTCCCGTTGGGTTTTGTGTAAAGTTTTTGGAACCCTCAACAAGGTCTGTGTGTATATTTTGTGGATTTTAACCCTTGTCTGTATGCCTATCATCTCGCTCCCAATTATGGTGACTGAGGACCCGTTGTTACACATTCGTGTTTATTTTTTATCAACAATTTTGTTCTATTCATTTGAAAGGGTAAGTTTGTACACTGGACCCTTGGATCAAGAGAGGTGTAGTAGCCCTTTTTTTGAAGTTAACGCAATAGAACGATAAAAAATCGATGTCCATAATGTACTCAAAAAACAATCTCTTATTTACCATACCGTACCTACCTACCCAACATTAGAAAAAGTAACACAAAATTACAAAGTTGGGTCTTGAAAATTTTACAAACGAAAAACTATAAAATTAATAATTGAAAATATAAACCTTATCTTACTTTTCTTTATTAACGTGCGTGAGGGGCTTGTGGTTAAGTAATAATAATAATAATAAAAAAAAAATCTCATCATAAATGTTGCAGGTAGGTACAGAAAGTGCATAAATCTAGTATAAAAATAAACATTTGTGAGAGACTGGAGCCCGAAGAAGGTATTGAAAACCTGTGTTACGGGTCACCAGGCCCCTAATTATTGCAGTTAGACTTTATGTTTAGATCAAGTATGAACTAGATGTGTGATGGAGCTTACAATGGTTATTAAATAATTATATGAAGTTAACAAAAATACTGACTATTTTATTGGATATGATTATGAGTTTTACGTGTGTATGCGAGTGAGTGTATGTGAGTAAATGTAAGTGAGTGGGTGTATGTATGTGAGTGTGAATTTGTTTGTGTAAGAACAGCCGCACGCATCGATCGATCGGGTTAAGCTACACTTGCCACGGTCGGTCCGTGGATGGGTGACCATCTTTACATACCAAGACCCCTCCGTGCCTCGGAAAGCACGATAAGCCGTTGGTCCCGGCTGTCATTCGTGGATCTTTGACAGTCGTTACGGGTCGTCAGAAGCCCTAACGTCTGACAAAAAGTCTTACCAAGTATCCAGTTACCAGGTATCGTATTACCCAGTAACTGGGTTGTGGAGGTCAGATAGGCAGTCGTTCCATGTAAAATACTGGTATTAATCTGCATCTGGTTGATCGGAAGCCGACCCCAACATAGTTGGAAAAAGGCTAGGCAGATGGCGTCTCTTTACTAACGTAACATGGTTACAAACAAAATGAGAGATTCATTCACTCTACGAGAGATGACCTACATTTATATTGGCTAGATTATATTAGCACACAAGCTTTGGTTGTGGACAGCGATATCTTGTGTCGCGTGTGCCAACCCGGCCGGCCCGGCCGTCGCGTCGCGGTCGTCGTCAGGATCATCTTTTTGTGTTGCTAATATTATTAAGGCCAGGATATTCGAGCGCAGTAGGCATTTAGCGTTGCCTCCCTCCCCGCGTGGCAAGTTGCGCTCAGTTCAAATGAACTCACTGACCCCGCTGTGCAAAAATTTTACGTCACAGTATAAAATTGTAACAGTAGGTACAGTTAAATTGGTTTTACGGAATTCATGTTAATATTTCGGGTGTTTTTTTTTTGTCTTTAGGGAATTATAAGTAAAGTGACATAATTTATTTTATTACCTACCTACAATTTATTTTATTACCTACCTACAATTGATTTTATTAAATTGTTACCTAATCTCCTTTTCTTCCGTACCGTTACAGCGCTTCCGCACTACGTTTACAATCCAGTTTTTTTTTTTTGTCTGATTAGTAAACGTCTTGAGGGGTTTTGATAGGAGTTTCGGTATTCTGCAACTTGGTTTTCACCTATCACATAGCTAATTTTAATAACTAAGTTAGAGTCCACGCGTACGAAGTCGCTGGCATAAGCTAGTTATTTATTATTACTTAAATACTTTTGACTAAATAAATTCGGATAAAACTCCTTAAAATAACTAATACACAAGACAATCAATACTTTATTTAAAATAAAAATAAATACATTTTAGTATTTCTTATAATTATTACTTATTTTCTCTTATTAAATATAATCAATCAAAAGCAAATGTTATACAAAACGTATCAAAAATCACAAATATTTATGACACGCGTGCGTAGACCTGTAGGCCAATTCTCGTACTTAAAAAACGTTCAAATTCAAGTCGCAATCTCATCTCAGCGACAATCAATGTCAAAAACCTGTCAAAAATGTATGTAAATTGATTGTAATTTTGAAAGATTGAGACTGAGATTAGAATGCGAACGGTCTTAAAAATACGGGAATTGCGCCTCTGGTTGCTGTAAATCTTGTTGAGGCAGAGAGTGTGTACTGGATGCGCACTTATCAGGCTGCTCATTTTCCTTGTCTTGCAATGCATGGTTTCTAATTGGCATGCCACGTTCATTCCTACTGTCTACGTTTTCTGGCAGTAAGCATTTGAGGTAAAACTTCCAGCTTTGGCTCTATATTTGCTAGTCAGAAATTGTCTAATTGTCTTTCTATGCGTTTTGTGTACAAAGGCTCATTCTCACCTGCGCAGATTTCAAGAAGACATACCTGCCGTCCTGTGACATGAATGAGTTGGCCTTGAATTTGGTTGTACCAATTGCTACGGGATCCAGTGTAATAAAAGCGGTATCACGTTCTCCAGCTCTGTCTCCACTGATGCTTTCCGTTGCTTCATTGTCTGAAAGATAGACAACTGCAAAACAAAAAACCTACTCTAGCCGCATTCGCAGGGTTATCCCAATTACTAAGTTTTATAGGTACCCATGTATATTATAATAACAAAAAAAGACTATACTACAAGAATAAATCAGTCGACTGTCTGTCTTGTCTACGCGAGTATCTTTATTTCCGCAATGGTCGTCAAGTCTTACAGGATGTTTTGCGTCAGAAATATCTTAAGTGTTTGTGATTGCGTCGAAAGCTTAAGGCTACTAGAGACAGACGTGTGTCGCTTTAGAGCGAATGGTCTTAATAGCTCACTCAAATGTGTCGCTGGTGGTGGCGTGTGTATTGGATCATTGAGTTCCCTTCAAAATGGTTGAGCTGAATGGTGCTGATGCATACGTCATGTTCGTGAACGGGCGCCGTCAGTAGGCACTTGTCATGTCTTAGCTGCCACGGCTTATTTTGATTGCTGAATTGTTTTTATCTCTTTATTACGAACGCTTTTAACGTGCACGTCTTTCTACATCGTTCTCATGTATAATTTCAACATGAATTATGTAACCACTATTTTGTAACAATATTTTGATTTAAAAGAGTGTCCATAGAGTTTCTTACCCGTCCTTCTCTATAGGTACCTACTACGCTTTGGAATGGGCAACTAGCTTCATCTTTCTGACTGACCGACCCCTTGACTGCAGATTTATGGGGTAATTCTGTGGACGTTGCTAAGTCAATTATAAATATTGTAGCACCTACTTTAGCTGTTATTTTTAATAATTGTATTGACCGTGGTGAGTTTCCTGATCTTATGAAAAACAGTAAAATTATACCGTTGTTTAAATCGGGTAGTACATCAGACCCTACTAATTATAGACCTATTTCAGTGCTACCTACATTTAGTAAAATTTTTGAAAAACTTATTTTAAATCAAATGCAAAGATTTTTTAATGTACATAAATTACTGCATAACAAACAGTTCGGTTTTACAAGGGGTCGTTCAACTACTGATGCCGGAGTTGAACTTCTAGGGCATGTATATAATGCATGGGAGGACAAATGCGATGCGTTGGGCATCTTTTGCGATTTGTCCAAGGCATTCGATTGTGTTCTTCATGCAACATTAATCAGGAAACTGCACCACTACGGAATCCGGAACGCCTCTCTGGATCTTCTTACTTCTTATTTAAGTGATAGGATTCAGAGAGTTGATGTTAACGGGAAAAGATCTCCCGGATCGGTAGTAAGAATGGGGGTCCCTCAAGGCTCAATTCTAGGTCCATTTTTATTTCTTATTTATATAAATGACTTGCCTTACCTCATAAAGGATGAACATGATATAGTGCTGTTTGCAGACGACACTTCACTTTTATTTAAACTCAAACGTCAGCAGCTGGTTACTGACAATGTAAATAGTGCCCTCGCAAAAGTAGTTAACTGGTTTAATGTTAATAACCTTCTTCTTAACGAGAAAAAAACGAAATGTATTAAGTTTACGATACCTCATGTTAGACAAGTAGAAACAAGTATTCTCATAAAGGGTGAAGAGTTGAAACCCGAAAATACCACAGTATTCTTAGGCATAACTTTGGATGCCAAGCTTCAATGGGGCCCCCATATAGATAAATTGTCAAAGAAGCTTAGCTCTGCAGCATACGCCGTTAGGAAAATTCGTGGTTTAACTGATTTAGAGACAGCCCGTTTAGTATACTTTAGTTATTTTCATAGTGTAATGTCGTACGGTATTCTGTTGTGGGGAAATGCCGCCGATATTCAGACGATTTTTGTTTTACAAAAAAGGGCAATTCGTTCAATTTATAAATTAAGTCCCAGACACTCCCTCAGAGACAAATTTAAAGGGATTAATATAATGACTGTGCCTTCTCAGTATATTTATGAAAATCTTTTGTATGCACATAAAAATATTAATCTGTTTAAAAAGTACAGTGATATCCATAATTTAAATACTAGGAACAAGCACAAATTTGTTGTTCCTACTACCAGGCTCAAGAAAATAGGTGGCTCGTTTAGATGCCAATGTATACGTTTTTATAATAAACTTCCTAGCCACATTCAAGCACTAAGCCTTAATAAATTCAAATCTTTTATAAAAAGGAAATTATGCCAGAATGCCTATTATACTGTCAAAGACTATATTGAGGACAAAAAGGCTTGGGATTGAGTTGCTCCAATAAAGCACAGGCAATGTTAATTTATTTTATTTCGCTAACTATTTCTACTTATAATCTTTGCTATAAGTATCTATACTTATTTACATATACAATGACACTAATATTTACTATTTAAAGTATTATATTATTTTAAATTATTGTGAATGTGAGGACTATGTGTGTTTTTGTTGCAGTTTTAATCATGTTCTGGCAGTTTGAGTAGCTGATGCGGCCTACCCAAATGTTCTTTCTTTGGTATTGTTCGTCGAATCGTTGAGCTCCTTAAGTTCTGAGTTGAGCTGCACGGTTACTGACAAATGCGTGCACTGACTGGACAGGTCCACTCAATCTGTGTGGTTCTTTCCTCAAAAGACCATTTCAGACACAAATCTACATGGTCCTCAAAGATTATTATAATATTATTCTAATTATTGTGAATGTGAGAACTATGTCGGTCATTGATTTATTTATATTTATTTTTGTATTTTTCTCAACGTAATCATGATCTGGCAGTTTGAGTAATTTATGCGGCCTACTCAAATGTCCTTTCTTTGGTATTGTTCGTCGAATCGTTGAGCTCCTTGAGTCTAAGTTGAGCTGCACGATTACTGACAATTGCGTGCACTGACTGGACAGGTCCACTCAATCTGTGTGGTTCTTTCCTCAAAAGACCATTGCAGACACCGATCTACATAGCTTTCACATGACCTGACCAAGATTTTGTCTGGACTTTAAAAGAGACTGTGACCTCTGAGTTTGTTTCGGCCTTTCTTCTCAGAGTAGTCAGATAGGAAACGCCGACCCCATCTAGTTTAAAAAAAAATATGATTGACGTGTAAAAGTGTTTGTTCAAACCTACTTACAGAAATAAAATCATTTATCATTTATCACTTGACAATTCAAAAGGGCCTGTAATTGGTTTATTTGAAATAAATGCTTTGAGTTTGAGTTTGATACCGCCATGTCAAAATTATAAATGTTGTAACCGGCAATTAGGCGGATCTCACACTACAACGCGCCACGCGAGGATTTTCTACATACAAATTCAATAAACGCGCTTCCGCGCGGAGCGTTTAGCTCCATTTTCCGCGTCCCGTCGTGTGGCGCGTTGTAGTGTAAAATCCATATTGGTTAGTGAATATCTTAAACAATATAGGGGTGAGTTGCATTATTAATTACTAGTTCTGTAAACCCATTCGGGAATGTTATTTGATTTTACATATTGGTGTCAATTTGTTCCAGCAATGCTCCAACAATCAAATGGCAAGGAGAATTCTATGGAAATTTCCTAAATGTTCGCATACCAACTGAATGCGAACTATTGGTACGTGTATTTAATACTAGAAATAAAGATTAAATAGATCAACAATTTTTCAGATTAGCTAAAGTACATCTTTTATTGGTTTTTGGGGTACTGTGTTAAATGTTACAACAAAATACCTTATGATATATTGCAATTAAACGAACGAAAATTTAAAAGTCATCTAAAATTTCACTTTAAAACAATAATCTCACAGATTAGAGGATTATATCCAATAATAAGAATGCTTGGAAACGTGCTGGTCCAGCTCCATAGGACAATCTAGAGTCTAGACCAAATTAAACAGGTTGCTAATTTAATTGTGTGTTTTATTATTTTTTGGGGTACTGTGTGTGGGGTAAATGTTACAACGATAAAGCTTTTTTTTTTAGGGTGGGAAATCATCAAATAACTTCTCCCGCTCTGGGCGGAGCGGGAGGCCGTGTCAGACTTTTACTGACTAAAACCCACCCGTGCTCCTTCAGTTGCCTGTGCCAGGGGCCACGGTATCCCTCTCGGACTTTCCCGCAACCTAGTGATATATTGCAATTAAATTAAAGAAAATTTAAAACTATAATTTGTATAATTTATTATTTTCATGATATTGATTAAAATTCTGTGATTACTTTAACTCACATGACTAACATATTACTTGTTAAAAAAAATTTTTAGGAAAATCGTATACTTTTACTATGTTTGTAAATATGTGAGCACCATGTTATCTATCACATAATTAACTTATTTGTCTATGCTTCATTTTTAATTATTTTAACCTATTGTGGTATAGTAATTTTATTCTAGGTGCACAGTCTTCACATAGAATTATATAATTAAAGTATAAAAAATATTGTAAAACATTTTAAAAGAGTAACGTTGGAGTTCTTGCCCATTCTTCTTCATACGAAACTACCTTTTGCGAGGGGCGACTAGAATCAATTCTACTTTAATGTAAATGTTGAAATTCAAAGGTGCCTTTTATGTGCCTATTTGAAATAAATGCTTTGAGTTTGTATGTAGGTACAATTGTACTGTACATTAGTTACAGAACTAAAATGAATAGAACTAACTATGATATGACTAGAATGCTGGTAATAAACAGTTATTACCAGCATTGTTCACCACTTCTGTAGCGAAGACTCACGCCAGCCGGCAGTAATGAGGACTGGAAGGGTCCCACGCACCTACCGCCACCTGCCTACCTACGTCCTGGCACCCTTCTTTGTTTAGTATTTAAGTTACTCGTAATTCTCGACGACTCTCGACGACACGGTTGGCGCAGTCGTTAAGCGATTGACTGCTGCGCTGCGTGTACGTGTGAACAAATATTTGTATGACCTGCAAGTAGTTGTTCCGGGTCTGGCTGTTTGTGTATGTGAGTTTAAATGTTTGTAAACGCACCCACGATACAGGATAAATTCCAAGTGTGGGGCAACGTTTAAAAAAAAAAGAAAAAAAAAATTAGTTATGTTTGTTTTAGAGCCACGCTGCCACTGCCTCTTTGGCTGGCATATCTTGAAGCCATATTTTAAATACACTTAAAATCTTTAAAACTTGTTCACTGTCTAACCACCGCCATCACTCAGGTACGTAACAATGTTATAAACACGGACAAAACTAGCCAACACTCGTAATTGTCACAGGCAGCCTTCATTTACTCAGAACTAACCGAGATTTTATAAAATAAAAAAAATAGTTAACATAGTTAGTATAGGCAGTGCCTGGTCTGAAAGTTATGGAATAAGTAGCAGTTTGCTTTTGCTCGCATTCACATGTTCAGTAGGTACCTAACCTAGGATATCATGATAAACGTTATTGATTTGATATTACCTAAATCTAAACCCCCTCCCCTCTATTTAAATTCTGTTGCAATGGTAGGTGTACGTATTGTTGTTATTATTTAAGATCTGTAATGTGAATCAAGCTATCCCGAATTAGGTAAATACTCACATCACCTTGATTACACACGTTATGTATCTAGCCATGCTTGTTCTGTGCCTATACTTACACATACATAGTAACTCAACCGCGCGCAAACAGCCTTTGCTACACAAGACCTACCCCAAGGGAGCGATATACAACGCGCAACGGTCATACTGCGAACATTACCATGCGTGCCAAGCTTATCAGTAATACTGTGGCAGAACCTACAGATATTATACCTACAGGCTAGTCAGGCTATTGTCTCTTTTCAGAACTAACAGTCTAGGCTGGGTTATTTGTACTGAGTGGACACAGACATACATTCACAGACTGATTTATAATCTATTCAATAAATAAGTGTTGACTATGGCTGTCCCCATGAAAATATTATTGCAATATAGTCATTGAGCGAATTTCATGAGCAGTGAGGAATAGCGCTAGATTTAAAAATACATTAATTTTGTGACCCCTTTCCTACCAGAACTTGTACCTAATTGGATAAATTAAACACACATCAAGTAGTTTAGATAGTAAGTCACATTTCATGTTTTTTCCCGATCAATACTGAAGTAAATAATGATATCCGTGTAAATCAAAGCAGATGCTCCATGTTCATAAACCATTGTTTGCCATTGTCTGTTCATAATGGAAGCGCCTATTAATCATAAGTTTGAAAACGTAGCGAGTTATACATTCCGCTGTGATTTATTGTTGATTTGCTGATAAAGAGGAATGGAAAAAGAGGAATGATTTTTCTGTTTTAAAATGAAGATGGAAAAAGCTGTCCAGTTTAAACTTTACTTTATTTCTTTGTTTCATCAAAAGTTTTTCTCTGAACCAAAACTTTGTAAAAAGAAGAAAAGAAAACTTGAAAAGAAGTCCTTACGCTGTCGGTGTTCCCTTTATTGCCCATATACCGTGGCAACGATAAAATATTTAATAAAAGATTAGATTACGAAGCGCGCCAGACAATGCTTGTACGCTGAATTAAATTAGCGAAGCCCAAAGCTGGTCTTCGTGGTTGATCCTTATTACATTGTCTAATTCCCTTTGGTGTATGGGTGAATAATTTAGTGGCATTGGTACAGAAGCTAAGGGTTGACGTAATGTCGTTTGGAAACAAAATTATATAAAAAGAAAATGAAAAACAGAAAGTCCAGCACGAAGCCGAAAGGCTCATATCTCAGCATAAAATGGCCTTTTTTTTTGGTAACTTAAAATGGTCTGATGTAAGTTGTGGCATGTAAAAATAAATGTCGCAGCTAATTTTAAGTAGGTCATTAAAAGGTACTTTTGAACATCAAAATTTACAAGAAAATAGAATTGATTCTAGTGGGCCCTTCCAAAAGGTATTTTGAGAAGGAGACGAATGGGTAAGAAACTCCATCCGACTTCGACCTTAACAATATAAGTACCCTTTAACAAGAATCTTGCATTCAACTCCATTGTAACAACCGGACAATCATTGTATCACAGCAAAACAAAGCAACTACAACAATCGCGCGACCTTTCAATTATCTGGCGCGTCTACGAGTTTACTTTAGCCAATTACAAGAACTTAGAAAACTGACGCCGAGTTCTGTAGTATCTAGCTAGATAAAGTGTAGGTTTAGTCCATTTCAGATCTTACACGCCCGGTTTTAGAAAGTTTAGTAATATCGTAGAATCTATCTAAGGTACACAGTTTATTTATAATTTATAATAGGTACCCATACTTACGTGATCATTAATCTTGTCAAATCTCATTTCAAGTCTAATCAACTAATCACTAGGTAACAGCTAGCCAAAGATTTTTCAGTTGATTTGCTAAATGATTTTGAGATACAGCTGTATACTGGTACACTCTCACCCATGCCAGGCAGCAACTACTGAACACCACCTGCTACGATTCCCACAAATAATCCTTTTGCCTCTTCCACGTACAATGTACCTATGCAAGTAGCAAAACTTTTCTGTCTGTATGCGTGACAATGTAAGATTGTACGTCACAGTATAAGCTATTGTATGTAACAACAATATGAATTACATTGTAAATTAGTTCCATATAATACAACAATAGCTTATCAAAGGCAACGACATAGACCTTCTCCAATTTGCATGGTCTTCAAGTTTAGTTCGCCAATTAGAGTGAGTAAACAGGCAACGGCGGAGTGTAGTTAACGTATCGCTTCACGTTCACTTGTCGAGGGCTCTCGTTAACCTAAGGCTTCTAAGTATTAATCTGTGGCTTTGTAATTGTACGGGGTATTAGTTCGTGCGGATTCGCTACAATTGATTACTAATATCAGTGTGCTTGCTTGTGTGTGCTTTTCAGTGATGTTAAGATTTCTATAACTTTTTCTGTTTTTACTCGTGAGAACCTGTAATTGGCTTTGTGTCACATATGCAATTGTTATACATCTGTTACAGATGTTGGTTCTCCTGTTTATAAATAAATAAATATTATTTACTTTTTGTTGTAATTTTAATTGTTTTGTTTGTTAATTTTGTGTACTATTTCTTATTATTATTCCTTCCATATTGAAACTAATATATTTTTTTGATAAAATTTACTTGCAGGTGTAATATGTTGTGCATGTTTTTTTTAAATAAATAAAGTAGGTAAATATGGTGAAGTTAAAAGCGTCAGAAGTCTTAAATACAATATTCTTTTCATCGTAGCGCTATTTCTTTTTGCTTAGTCACGAAAGAAATATCTTTATTTATGAAGGTTTGTATAGGTATCTGGTTTTATTGCTGTCTAGCCGAAACCCTAAAGGGAAAACAATGTCTTCACAGAATGGTAATTAGGTGTGACTGATGAGGGTGACCTATATTCAGTCGACTAGGTATTGACAAAGGTAGTTGAATGTCACAAAATATCCTATACTTAGATTGCTTTCCGTGACGTTACACAAGAACCCATCTTGCTTAGTTTCCTATTTCCAGTCTATTCGTTTTGTTTGACCTGCTTTCGCGTCTTTAACTACTGATTTTTGTGCAACTCGATTGATAGAAATGTATACGCCCATTTTTTCAGGGCTTCCTACCTGAATAGACAAATGGAGCTTTTATTAAACTTTATATGCTAGCAAATCAAGTGTACGTTACTCCAGCAGGAAAGTGGCTCCAAGAGTGCAACTATAAGTGGAACGTATAATTAGTGGTGTAATCTGCTATGAATGTACGCCACATACAAAAATTGTGCGCTTTGTCGTATTGGAAAAAAATCGGAAAAACTATTCCTGCTGGAGTAACGTTGTTCCAGCAGGAAAATTCTAAACGAATGATCGGAGAAATAAATATTATGCATGGGCTCTCTGCCCATCTGCTTATGTTTGTGCAAAAATGTGCGCCGAAAATATAATTTGCGCGTCTTCAGGTTTTCGAGATATTGCATTTCCTGCTGGAGTAACGTTTTGAAGAATCGTGTATCTCTAAAACGATTGTATGTGCAGCTATAGAATAAACATACATGAGTAGCTCTTTATTTGTGCGTATTTCTGACAGAAATAGATTTAAGAAAATATTTATAATTTTCAAGTAATCGCGCGTTTTTTAAAAACCCGAAAAAATATTGCAGTTCCCAAGTGAGAAAACGTATAAGCTCGCTGAAATCTGTAGTCGGTCCTTCTTGACGCTTATAATAACCATAATATTGCTAAAAGTCAAAACGACGGTGTCATAACGTGGACGGTGTGGCTGTCCGTCACCTATTCCTATTTCTGGTTAAAGACATTTATTTCTCATAAAGAAATTTACATTTCACTTACATGAGAACAAATTTGAACAAAGATATAAACTAATCATAGTCCTTCAACACTCGGACACAATTAAGCTGACGTATTTCACTAATTTATAATAACAGCAAAACAAAATTATAGTAACATTAGTGTGAGCAGTATTACTAATTATTTAGGTTCGTGGTTACTCGCAAAAATTCAACACTGCCACTATGGGTAACTACCCTGCCTTGAGATAAAGAGTACGGTCCCGCTGTCATAATGTAGACCCATCAGTCAGTAATACAACTTTTGTTTACAGCTGCTATTTTCGTTTTTTTTTTTATTTGTTTTTTGCTAAGTTGGTAGCATTAATCGTTTATGGTTAAATAATACTGATATTTTGAAAAACATATCTTTTTAGTTTGGTTTTAAAAATGTTGATCGAAATCGCATCCTTTATCTCATCTGGTAATTTATTGTAAAGTTGCACTCCCTCGTAAACCAGTGATCTTGTACCTTGAGTGGTTCGTATTCGAGGAAATACTATGTGATCTTTTCTACGACTGCTACGATTATGCAATTGATGTGTTTTGGTGAATGAAATTTGTGTATGTATGGTTTTATTAAGTATTTTTTTAATGAGTATGCAGTTGCAGTATACATGAAGTTGTTTGATGTTCAAGAGTTTCGTGTCTTTGTATATTTTAACTGTAGGTGTTAGGTAATCGTAATGAAAAAGCATTTTAATAATTTTGTTTTGTGCAATTTGTAAGTCTTTTAAGTTTGTTTTAGGTGCGTTGCCCCAGATTTCGATTAAGTACAGTACGTGTGGCTTTACCAAAGAGTTGTATATTGTCTGGCGTACACTATACGGCAGACAGTGTACAATGTTTCGTAGTGAGCCTAATAAAGATGTAATCTTGGATCTGATGTAGTCAATTTGAACCTTCCAATTTAGATGGCAGTCTAGTCTTAAACCAAGGTATTTCTCGTGTTGTTTGAGTTCGAGTATTTGGTTTTCAATTGTAAGAGGTGGATGAGGTGGTATTTTCTTATTTTTGGCTTTAAATATGACGTAACTAGTCTTGGATGCATTGATTGTTAGAAGATTCTGTTGAAACCAGATGAACAATGAGTTTATGTCTTCTTGGGCTTGATTTATCATGTCACCTATGGAATTACCAAAATAAAAAAGGCAGGTATCGTCCGCATATAACGAGATATGTCCATGTATTGGAACCTTGTGGATGGAGTTTATATATTAAGAAGAATAGTGGACCCAACAGTGATCCCTAGGGAACGCCAAACGTGATATTGTGCGGTTTACTTTGGTAATCACCAACTTTTACCACTTGAAGCCTGTTAATCAAATATGATTCGAACATTTTATACGCTACACCTGACACGCCTATGTCTTTTAGCTTTTGTAGTAGTATAGGGTGGCTAACTGTATCAAAAGCCTTTTTAAGGTCGATGAATAAGCCTAGCGCCATGTTTTTTTGATCAATGTTCATTTGTATTACTATTTAATAACAAAATGATATATTAATTGTTCTTAGATTGTCACACGGTATTGGGCCTGAGACACATTAAATCTCTGTTTTACGGTCTGTCAGCTTGACACGTTACCCTAATTAGTAACAAAATATCCTATTTCCTTGAAACTGTGAAATTTTAATGTTAATGAATCTGTCAGAAACCCATTTCATAAGTGCCAACCATAAAATACAATTTTATGGTTGGCACTTATGAAAGCCATTAGTCGATATTTTACGTCAATAAAGATATAATGTTTTCTATAAATTCTAAACAAACGAATAAAATATCCGATTTTTAATCTTGATTGAGAATGCTAGTGCCAAATCTTGTTCCTTTTAGTTGTTACCCAAACGAACCCTAAAAACAATTGAGAAACTGTACGAAAAGTGTTTAGGCTCGATGTTACAAAAAACATGGAGGCTGGGTGCTGAGTCAAGTGATCTTTAGGCCATGGAACTGGGAACTATAACGAATAAGTTAAGGACTGAGGACCGCGAGAAATGACAGACGGGGTCCAGGCTAGTTGAGTTAGGAGACTTAGGAAACGCCAAGAAGTGATGTCCATTACGACAGTAAGGGACCGAGCATTATTTATTAAGTTGATAGTGGGTTAAAGAACACATTAGGTAGCGTAGGTAGCGGAAGACGTAGTCTAAGCTAGACAGTTTAGTTTTGTGAGCTGTGAGGAGCTGTGCCCGAGGTGAAACTGCACGTGCAGCATTTCGTAAGTGAGTTGTGATCTAATTCCCACCGAGGAGATATTTGGTAAGTCTCAACTTTAATCTTTAGTAATAGTATGTAAATCGTAATTACGGACTTTTCCATTATATTGTTCTGACAGATTGATTTGTATTGTGATTTTTAAGCAAAAGTTAGGTGATATCTCTGACGAGCTATTAATGATCATTTATTCGCGTGATTTCTCTCTCCGATCATTCGTTTAGAATTTTCCTGCTGGAATAACGTTACTCCAGCAGGAATCGTCTTTTCCGTTTTTTTTCCAAAAAGACAAAGCGCACAATTTTTGTATGAACACAGCAGATTACGCACTAATTATACGTTTCACTCCTAGCACTCCAGCCACTTTCCTGTTGGAGTAACGCACACACAAAACAAGGCAAACCATGAAACCCCAAGAAAAATTTAGAGAACGAGAAAATCAAGCTTTTGCACAAGCAAAAGCTTGTTTTTCTCGTTCTGTATTTTTTTCTTTTCAGCACCCTTCATTAAACAATGTGCCCGCCGCCCACAATATCGCCTATAAATAATAATAATAATAATACCTATGTTTCCAAACATTTCCCACATAGAACTAAAGTTATTAATTTCCCACGTAATTTCGCACTCGTGCGCGCACTAAAATTTTATTAGAGAGCCCTTCGGTAATATTTTAATCGCTGAACAAAGGTGGCAGCCGCATTCAATAATTAAACACCTCCTTACATCGCGGTGTACGCCTGCTTCCTTGATCTCTCCAGAGCCTTCGATCTTGTCTCGTATGATTTACTCTGGGAGAAAATGGCAAGCAGGGGTATACCGGCAGAAATTTGCGGGCTATTCCAGTATTGGTATGGCAATCAGACCAATCATGTGAGATGGGATGGTACGCTCTCGGAACCGTATAGGTTGGAGTGTGGGGTCAGACAAGGAGGTCTGACTTCTCCCAGGCTCTTCAATCTCTACGTGGATGACCTCATAGAGGGACTCAGCAGCACGCGTGTCGGATGCAGTGTTGGTGGTGTTAGCATTAACAACATCAGCTATGCGGATGACATGGTTCTGCTGGGTCCGTCTGCGGAGGCTGTAAGAAAACTGTTGGGGACTTGTGAAGCTTACGCTGCCGCACATGGTTTAATTTATAATGTTAAAAAATGTGAGTACATGGTCTTTAAGGTCGGCGGCAAATGCCGAGAAGAGGGCCCCGAGCTTCTTATAAACGTGTCAGTAATACGAAAAGTATCGAGTTTCAAATACTTGGGTCATTTTCTGTCCGACGACCTTAAAGACGATGTAGATATAGAAAGGGAGCGCAGGGCACTAGCCGTCCGGTGCAACATGTTGATCCGTAGATTTGCTCAGTGTACGGACCTAGTTAAAATAACTCTTTTCAAGGCCAACTGCCAGAGTCTGTACACGGGTAATCTATGGGTTAACTACACCAAAAGGTCGCTAGATGTCCTGCGCGTCCAATATAATAATGCCTTCAGGATGTTGTGCCTCGCTACTCAGGAGAGTGAGAGATAGTCGCAACAGCATCCTGAGAACTGTAGCGGAGAGCTATAGCTCTCCAATCGTAATTTTTCTTGTGCAGAGGTCAATTGGTACTAACACTAGATAATAAGCTATTTAATATGTTACTAACACTCTATGGATCTTTTTGTGTCCGAAATAAAAATGCATTATTATTATTATTAAGATACTACATCTTTTTCCGTTTCAAATAAAATGTAGGGTGCAAATTTATTACAAGCAAAGCGATTTTTTCTCTCTTTTCTCAATATGCTTTCGTGGGTAGAGGAAGTGGGGTAGAATCGGGATGCTAGGACAAATATTTAATAGAACATAAGTTTGAAAAGATATAAATAAGAAACTGCTGCTTCTGCTGAAATACATTTCGTAAGAAATAAGCATTGCCTTTGTACACAATTCTAATAACTATGTCGTATCTGTACCTATCTGTTTTACTCTGTGTACATAAATAATAAAAATAAACTTTAATAGGCTGTATTTACTTTGTTTTATAAATCACATACTTTGCACAAGAAAACAGTTTTTTCTCAATTCTAAATAAATAAATAAAAAAGTTATATTTTTACGGTCTTACCCCGTGGCTTGTCCCAAACCAGGTTTACCCAAATTTGCCCCTAACAATGAAGCTCATGACATTCTTCGGGTTCCAAACCTGTATAGCCTTCATGGATGCAATTCTTGCTTTTAAGACATTGTACCTCTGCAAGGCTCGTTTGCGTATGTTTCAAATAAAATAATAATAAATGTACGAGTAGTACCCAATGTTATCCGGTACGATTTTGCCCCAAACGCACTTAAGGACGACAACGATAAAAATAAGCTAAAATTACGCATTCAAATGTTAACTTTTAATCATTGACAAATAACGATTAACTTTTGAAAACTATTTTCACTTACCTTGATAAACGAGTATAATGAATTGTGGAATCCTAGGAATATACCATCAAATCGCCATAAAAACATTATTCTTATTTATTTTCGTGGAACACTAACGCCATTGAATCTTCGTTGACACACTAATCAGAATGACCAGTTGCAGCGGGTAAACGCGCGCATTAATTTGAAACATGTGAGAGACTAAACTACCTTGTCCAGGTTTTACCCCCCTACCCGATTTTGGACTAATCTCGTCAACATAATATAACTAGCCAATTTAGTATGTAGTTGCTATCACAGTCAGTGTTTTTGCGTAGTACTTTCACCATGTAGTTGTAGGTATTACCAACATAACACGCGTGCTGATTGGTCTCGGTTTTTCTCCTAAACTGGTTTCATCACGTGGTACCTACGTCAGGTGAGTTTTAGTGAAATCAGTTTATGACAGGTGTTGAAAATAAACACCTAGGTATTTATTTTCTCTAGAATTTATTCAGTTTCCGTCACCTAAGCTTAATTTAATTTCTCAAGTACAATACCTGTAATTCCACGCGTGAAGCTGGAAGTAATATATTCAACATATTGTGAGGAATAAAATAAAGACAGAATATACTCCATATTCCCGCGCGTTCACTTGTTTATACAGAGAAATAAAAGCATGTACACACCTACACGTAAAGCTATAGACAGACACACCACATTGTGTGAGTGAGTCCGCGCATGCTTGAACAGAACAATACTTATTACGTTTGGGACCGCTCTGCGAGCTCTGTTGACCTGTAGTTCGAGGCTGACCTACTTTAAATATACTCCCCTTTTTAAATGTCCCCCTGACTTATCTTTGCCGTTTGACTGGAAGTAATTTCGGAATAGTTAACGATACACTAGTAAGTTCTTCGCAATTGTAAGTGGTAGGACGTGATATACCTACTCGCATGAATCTTGTGTAGGTATTTCGTATTATTAAGTAAAGGCATTTGCCAGGGATAAACTGAAAAAGTATATAGGAAAAATTATATCCAGACAAAAATACCGTGCTGACAAGATACCAAATAATAGTAATAAGATATATATATGGACCATAAAACACCAGCAACGCATTTGCCAAGTTCCAGAGACATAAAACTCCAAGGATTTTTGCAGCGAAACCTACATTTGCGCACTTTGCAAAGTTAGGCTCGCACTTGGTAGATTGCCTAATGTTTAAAACATAATGATGACGTTATCGTTTGCATGTTTCCTAAAGAGTGTTCATATTAGCGAGACAACACAGCTATTGAGTACTTTGTCATCACAGTTCCCATCACCGAATGTTTTGGCAGGTTTGTGGTTGATTGTGAGCGAGGAGCGAGGACCTAAGAATTACACTCTTCCGTTACACCAAGTTTTGTATCCGCTGCCATTGGATTGCCTCAACTAGCATCGATGTTGGCAAATATTTGGTGCTGCTGTTCCTTTATAGTTTCAAAGTCACTTTTTGAACACCGAAGAAAAAAACAGACAGAACAATTTTATGATTAAGTATTTGGAACTTTACATGCACCCTGACCACTCTATTATAACTAGTCCAAACACCAAAAATACTCGCAAAACGTATCAATAAATTAATCTCAAATCCTTCTAAACCTCAGAACCGCTCCCGATCGCACCGCGCAGCTCAAAACTCGGCAATAACCGACCATTTGTCACGTGTCAGCGAAAAAGCGCGTGCGGGGTTTAACCGCTAATGGATCTCCAGCGAAATATACGTCACGTTAAGCAAAGCCTAGTTCGGTAAAAACTAACGTAAGCAGATCCCTAGGCAACCACTCTCGTTTCACTATTCGTTTCTAAATAGACAACTCTATGCTTCGAAATTTAAATGATTGACACTTGTGTGTGATTTTAGTTCGGTATTTAACATTGTAAAAAATCTAGGCATTGCGCATCGGGGAATTGGTGTAATAACTGTCATCGCTTAATGGTAGGTGAAATGTTTTTTTGCACTTTGAGTAACTGCGTAACATTTACGCATTACATTTAGGTGTCCCCTAGTATTAGGCAAAACGGGCAAAAGTATCATCAACTTTGATGTGCGTTACCAATTGCTGTCGCTCCTCGACACGTCTGCTAAGTACCTACCTACTCTGCATCAATGGCAAAGATTTCAAGGGGTACCTACTAATGATGTGAAAAGATATGAGTGATGGATGACGTTTTAGAAATTTACAAGAAAATGATTATGTTTGTGGTGATTTATGACCCGTCAGTTGCAATATTCGTAGGGGAGCCCGGGACTTCAAGTAGCAGAGGTAAGTATTAACAATCGAATTTCTAAGAAATCGCACGTCACTAACGATTGCTGGCATTCGTCCCCGCGACAGCGCTGTATAGGTTGAGACTCGTCAGTACCGCTCAGTGCGCCGTGGGTGCGAGTTGTGTGATGTGCGTGATGTGTTTGGCCAGGTAACGAACATTTTTCACTTTACGATTTTTTGATTTACGTGTTGAATATTTAATTATGCCGTAATATTTGTTTGTTTCGTGGTGGCTAGTTTTATTGTTAATAATGCTACATAACTTAACAATAATGTAAACAATTTCTTAATTATAGTTTTTATTATTGAAAATGTATCCATGGGGCTAAAATTAACAAAACATGCGGGGCAAGTATTAACATGTTAATTCTTACCCCATATGCGGGGTTAGTATTAACAGTATATACCTACCTATAGATTCTATTGTTTTGTGTATATTCACCATGGTATCTAATTACTATATATCTTAAATGTTACAGCATGAGGACTTATAACTGGAAAACCGCTCGAGGCATGACTTCGCTGGCGGTCTACGAGTTAGCTGCTTTAGAAATAATGGAGAAGAAAAGAAACTACAGGGAAGTAGCCATAGAATTTCAAATCTGTCACGTTACGCTGTTCAAGTTTGTGAAGAAGAAGAAAAAAGGAGTTTCAGTAGAAGTAGGCTACAAAAAGACCCGGTTAGTATTACCTACGGAAGTAGGATAATAGAACAAATGTGCACGCATTTTTTGAAAAGTTCAGATCTGTGTTAGAAAGATACAAACTTAGCCAATCCCGGATTTGGAACATGGATGAGACGGATTTAACTACAGTGCAAAAGCCGGAAAGCTGGAAGGGGCATAAAGCAGGTCGGTGCTGTGACATCCGCCGAAAGGGGCATTTTGGTGACATTGGCTGTAGCCATAAATGCAATAGGTAATTCGATTCCCTGTATGTTCGTCTTTCCCCGTGTTCGTTACAACGATTTGTTTGTTCGAAACGGACCACCAGAATGTATTTGCGTCGGTAATTCATCAGGATGGATGACTCAAAAAGAGTGTTTGAAATTTCTGGATCACTTCATTCATCATGTGAAGCCGTCGGAAGAGGATCCAGTTTTGCTTTTACTGGATAACTACAACTCGCACGTAAACATTGAAGTCATTGACAAAGCGAAGAGAAACCATGTCGTTCTTTTGTCGTTTCCGCCACATTGCTCGCACAATCTACAGCCTCACGATGTGGGAGTATATGGTCAGTTAAAAAAATACATAAGCAGGAATCACACCAACTGGATGACCAACAACCCAGGAAAAACCATGACAATTTACGATCTTCCAGAGGTAGTGAGAGATTCGCTGCCGATGGTATTAAATCCCATGAACGTGACAAACGCATTTAGGAAAGCTAGTATCTGGCCTTGCAATGAGGACGTCTTTCAAGAATCAGACTATGCACCATCTTTTGTCACCGATCGTCCAGATCCCACCAGAAGCGGCCCTAACGTAACGACTACACCATATGTAGAAGGCGACAACTTAATTCTTGATGACGTCTCAATAAATTTAGAAAATCTTGAGATTTTAAATGACATGCCTAGTTTAGATATTAGCGTTTCCGACGTGATAGCACAAATGTCTAATGAATCAGTGGCTGGACCCTCAGGCATGTCAAAAAGTAATGATTGTACACCCATTTTAGGTATAAATGTCTCTGTGGTAAGAGATCAAATACCTATTGAACCAGTGGCTATACCTTCAGGCTTCCAAAAAGAAAATGGTTTCATCCACTAAACATGTAAATTTGTCTGAGGTACGATCGCAAGTACCTATGATACCTATGGAAGCGGTTGCTGGTCCTTCACGTACTCAAACAGATAACTGTTTTCAAATCAAATCCGTGCGACCTTTCCCAAAAGCTCAGCCACGAATTCAGTTGAATCGTAAACGCATGAAAATCTGCCATACTCACCGACACACCGGAAAAACAAGCACTAGAAGAGGAAGAAAATAACAGAAATTTAAAAAGAAAAAGCCACAGAATAAAGACGATAGAAAAGAAGAGCAAGGTAAAGAAAAGGATAAAGGCAAAGATAAAGGCAAGGGTAAAGTAAAGGAGAAAGGAAAGGGAACATCACAAGTGGAAAAGGCAAAGAAAAGGATATTGGAAGAAAGCAGCGATAGTGCAGAAGATGAATATTTCTGTATCGTTTGTGGTGTCTCCTACAATGAAGACACATCTAGTGCAGACTTGGTACAATGCATATTGTGCACATAATTATTGTGATTAGGTAGGTACCTACCTCCCTATATGAAAATGATTCCTATTAGATTATAATATTGTTAAGATGTTGATTTTATATAACACTAAGCTTTATTGAGACTGCTTTAGACTATACACATAGGTAGGTTATAATAATATAAAGACTGCTACGTTTAATAATAAGCCATTTACTACCTCATATAAGGTTATTATAGGGTTATATATTGTTATTCGATATGACATAAGTCTGATTAAAGAACATATAGAAAATATGATACTTAAAAGACTGTTAAGTTATTAAAATAGTAAAAGTAGTTTTTAATTAGAAATTATTTAAGTATTTGTTGATTTTTGTTCTTCTACAACTTTTAAGCTTAATGTTTATTGTTTCACTTGGTAAAAAATGTGATTATTGAAAACTGACGTTTTCTTCAATAATAAAACAGTAAAAGTAGCTAACTAGTAGTAGTAGTAGTAGTAGTAGTAATAAGAAGTCATTCAGAGATTTGTTGATCTTTGTTCTTCTCTAAAGAGAGGTTTTCTTTGGGATTCCATTTCTTTGTATTTATTTTGCTAAAATATTGTTGCGTGTACAAAGTGCTATAATTGTTTAAGCCCTAAGTTGATTGTATAGCATAATAAAAAATATATCATATTTATTTTTTGTTTTCTTTAATTTTAGAGGAAAATACTAAGAATGTTAATTGTTGCGCCTTTTGTTAATACTTACCTCGAAACCGTTAATTCTAGCCCCAACCGCGGGGTAAGTATTAACTTCTGACTTTTCTGAGTAAATCGACTTTTTCAAAAAAGTACCAATTTCTTGTCAAATTAAAACCAACGATATGGTTATTGAATATTTTGGACCTCATTTAACACAAACATCATATCAAAATGTTTAGGCTACAACTGAAAATAAAAATTTTGTTAATTCGCGCCCCGGTCTCTCCTACCTAAGAGTGTGCTTAAAACTGCCGTCAGGAGATACCGTGTTTTTGTAGATGTTCTGCTTAAATTACTAGAGCTGCTGCTGAAAAGCTTTTACCGTTTAAATGATAAATAATTTTATTTATGTAAGTAGTTTTGTACAAACACTTTTACACGTCAAACATATATTTTTTAAACTAGATGAAGCCGGCGTTTCCTATCTGACTACTCTGAGAAGAAAGGCCGAAATAAACTCAGAGGTCACAGTCTCTTTTAAAGTCCAGACAAAATCTTGGTCAGATCATGTGAAGGCTATGTAGATCGGTATCTAAAATGGTCTTTTGAGGAAAGAACCACACAGTTTGACTGGACCTGTCCAGTCAGTGCACGCAATTGTCAGCAACCGTGCAGCTCAACTTAGAACTTATGGAGCTCAACGATTCGAAGAACAATACCAAAGAAAGGACATTTGAGTAGGCCCTCAGCGTACTCCTATAATTTCTATTTAGAGGAGACCGCACGAGTCGAGTAATAAGAACCGACGTGACGTCGCGCCGCTACTAGATAAAATTGTCTTTGTTTCATCTCTGACATGAATCTTGGCAACATTTCATACAGCTGAGCAGAAATCTGCAATTCGACACAGTCACAAATTACTCCGTCAACATTACTCCAGAGCAATCTAAGCTGAACCTTCTCATATCATTGTAGCTTAGCAGCAAAAACTAGGACACACAAAAATACTTCTACCGTAGTACTATTGAGTACAGGTACCTACTTTAACTTGAAATAAGTATAACGTCGACTGTTTGGTACTAGGCAGGAGTTCTGTATCGACCTTCTGCAACTCGCAGGTCGTTACTAAAAAGTTTTAAGTGCACTATGACTGTGTTATTGTCACTGCAACGTTTATGCTTATGTATGAGTTGATGTGAACGGGAGCGAGCTGTGTTGCCTGTTTCTGTTCACAGAGGGGGGTAAAACTAATGTTGCAATAGCTCTTCTAATCTTGCAATAGATGATATATGTGTCTCATTAGACGAGGAATGGCGCTAGGTTAAAATCATTATTATCTAATGCGACCCACTTACTGCGGTTTCTGTGCCCACCCATTACGAATTTCAAATAACGATGCGTGAACTTACTTTTGTTTCTGCGCATCAAAATCCTATAGACCTTTAAAAAAATATTTTGTAAAAACATCCTCAGGGACCGGTGTACTGAGAAGATTATTATAAGTATTTAATTGCAGTCGGTATTTCTATTCTCAGCCTCTTCTCGCCACCTCTCATACCTTATGCCTTTTTTTTCGTATGAACTGAAAAGCATGTATTTAAAAACTTATATCTATAAATAGCGGGCGCCGGCGGCAAATCTTTAACACGTTTCCTTTGCATCGTTATATACTTCACTTGTGAACGTTTTAGAAGTTCTCACATGTAGTTTTGTAACAACTTCGTTTGCTATGTTTAAATATAAATAGTGAGTTCGATTTACGGAGGTATTCGATTGTACGATTTACAGTTATAATGTGAATTACCTGATGATTATATTTTCTGCGGCTACATTATGGTTGATTTTAACAACAATTTAATTATTATTTTTGATTTATTTATTTTCATTTTTTTTTTTTTTTTTTTGGTTGATTTTGACAATTAATATTTAATAATTCTGGATATTGATCAAATAAATCAGAAAGTAGAGAACCTAACTCGCTATTATTATAAAGATTTACTACGTTATTTTAAGGCAAAGTAACTGACAAACATGTTTCGTGATTTTTATGAAAACCTGCATCGTCGGTCCTTTACAGTATCCCCCGTCTGTATGTCGATAAAGAAATAAAAAGTGGACCAACCCCGTGCGCCGCCAATTCCCGGTACTTGTTTATTTCCCCTGTCGGCCATACGTTCATCCATCATCCATCCATCTATCCTCAGCCCGTCAGTCCACTGTATCGATACGTCAAACAACGTTTATTTTGTGTGACATCGCAGCTCTACTAAAGCTGTACAGTCACTTGATGACCGACTAGGCGGCAACATTGCGCGATGCGATGTTGTCGAATCGTGAGATATATATTGCAATCCTTTGTTGATTATTAAGCCCTTGGCAAAAAAAGGGGTCTTGTGAGCCATGATTACCAAGCTAGTAAACTCCAAGCTTATCCAGACAACTCGGATCGAATCGGTAGGTAATGCTACCCGGCGTCACTGACATGGCCATATCAGGGTCAGCAACATTTCTGCCAGCTTTGTTAGTCAACCATATGCGTGAAATTGATTGCTCTGGGGAAGCACTGCTGTGCATTTCTTACTTGAACAAAAGTCGTTTAGGTACCTAATTATTGGCACATTGCTGTGACCACTTTATCGGCTGCAACATTTATCATCGTCGCCCAGTGAATACACAACTTTACGAAGCCCTTACGTAAAAAAAATATGAGAAACGACGCTTTTCACGACAATTTATGAGATTTCGGTCATGGCGTCGCAGATGGTAAGGGATTTACTCGTGACTGATTTATGAACCTGTCGCGGTGTCTAGACGTCTATACATACGGCATCTCGCGAAAACAATATTGAAATATGTGCTTTGCAATCGTTTCTTTTGCCAATACTTTGTCGCTGTGAACTAGTACGAGTATAGGTCTTGGCTGCTTTTCAGATTGCCGCTATTCATTGTATATTGAGCTGAGACCATTTTCTGAAATATAAACAAATGTTCGCCAGATTTTCCGAGTCAATTTTGATAATATCAAAACAATTATGCAGGTCTAAGGCATATATCATCAATTCCATTACTCTTCAAGCAAAAAATACTTATATTATTAGTCTCCATTCTTCTCGCAAACGGTCGTGATGTCACGGCTCCGGAACGAATAAATCCGAGTGCTCGGCGCTGTATCCGCTGCTCTCCCGGCATGCCACCGTCACCGTTACCGTTTCCGGTTCTCTGTAGGTAAGGTAATGAATTGCCTTAGGTACTTACCTTCGCGCCCTCTAGAGGTTTTCATTGCCAGATATTTTGACTAAATAAGTGAAAAATATTATGTTGTACTTTTTAAGTTTTATTTATTAGATACATTTTTTTTGTTTTGTCCCAACCACTAACGGTTTTCACAAAATCATACAAAAAAAAAGACTTACCTATTCATATTTAAATGAACCGTTATTTTATTTATTGATTATGATCAAACAAAAATAATACTATTTCTTATTCTTTTACTTAAACCATACACGGAAAAATATTCTCAAAATCATATTTCCATTCTCTCCTCCACAATTCTTTACACAAATACGGAGAGAGCAACTTCTGTCACTCCGTGGAGGTTAGAACAAGCGTTGTCCATTACCACAGATAACTAAGTGAACTCTTTGCGGCCAAGTTTCGAGGATATTGGTAACCAATGCAATGATACCAAAGAGATCCGCGTGCGCTTCCAAAGAGCTACTTTGGGTAGGCTTAGAGTTTGAAATATTAAGGGACTTAATGCTGAAAGTAAGTTTGTAAGAATTTGCAGTATTGGGTTTAATAAATTCTGGTTAATTAAGTGTTTGTATATTGTTAGATCTTACTTTTTACTGAACTTGCAAGTTTGACATCTCTCAACGTTGATCTCAACATACAGCTTCGCAGATGTTATATTTTCTGGAGCGTTTAGCTCATTATTAGTTTATCAATTGCTTATAATATTTTACGTAGAAAACTCGAAAGTATTGTCGCAGTTGTTATAAAGTTTGCTCATACCAACCAATTCTGAATTTTCGCAATTCTGTCAGCTTGTAACCAAACCACTACTAAGGTGAAATCAAGGGAAGACATACCAGCCATACATACCCAGCGCAGGTCACGCCACGATAGCGGCGGTAAGACCCCTCTTTGAGGAGTGGCTAGAGAGGCGTCACGGCGTCCTCACCTACCGCCTGACGCAGGTCCTCACCGGACACGGAAGTTTCGGGAGGTTCCTGCACATCATCAGGCGGGAGGAAACGCCCGGGTGTCACCACTGCGATGATCGCCCCGAGGACACGGTGGAGCATACGGTGGGGGCCTGCCCTGCATGGGCGGAGCACCGCCGTGTCCTCGTAGAGGCGATCGGCAGCGGCGGCGACCTCTCACGCCCGGCCTTGGTTCAAGCCATGGTCCGGGGCGAGGGGGAGTGGGAGGCAGTCGCCTCCTTCTGCGAAGCAGTCATGCTAGCGAAGGAGGTGGCGGGACGGGAGAGGGAGAGAGTCTCCCGTCCAAGCCGCCGCGGTGGACGCTCCGGGCGTCGGGAGCCGCGTGACGACTCCCGGCCACCGTAGGCGCGGGCCTGCGGGCGGTGAGCAATGGGTAGCTCACCGTCCGATCAGGACCAGGCCCGTGCTGGACGGCGCGTACGTGTTCCACGCGCGCCTCAAAGAGATGTCAGCATCGAAGAGGGGGCCCACTGGGGCCCAAGCCTGCCGGGAAAGCGGGATCATCCATAAGGGGTACCGCTGACCCGGAACATAAAGGGCCAAGGAAGGAACACGGGTGGGTTTTAGTCAGTAAGAGTCTGACACTCCCTTCCGCTCCACCCAGAGCGGGAGGGGTCATTTGATGATTTCCCATCCTCAAAAAAAAAAAAAAAAAAAAAAAGGGAAGACATACCTACTTGCGTCTATCGATATTTTGTACCCATAATAAGTATTTTAATTCTACATAGGTAGGTCCTTACCTCTAAATGCCTCTCCTTTCAGTGCATTCATAGGTTGTCTGTAAGAGAACGTTTTGTGCGGTAAGTCCGCCCGTTGTGGAGTTTTAAAATAATATGCTTGTCCTTTTTGTTTTACGTGGTTGTACATCACGTATGTGGTTGTAAAGTGTTTAATAAATAAATAATCCTACCTGTTAAAAATGATTAGGTACGTATTGATAAAATTTACACCCATCCTATTGCTGTCAATAACGCTTGTACTCGACTCCTCTTCTCTCTCTTTCTCTTCAACATAAATGCTATGGGTAAATAAACAAATTCCAAGTAAAAAGTAAAAGAGATAAGCTAATATTTAATTTAAATATAAGTACAATCGTCTCCTATGCTAAATTGGTACCACAGAAGTCGCCACAAGAAGTGCAAAGTAACGTGAGTGACCTATTTAGTTGGAAATATCTTGACTTGTCATTTCAGGATAATGACTATTTTACTAATGCCTGTAGGACAGAGCCAGGGGATTTTCTAAAACATCACACATGCTTTTGTTAAATTACCTGATGCGTCAATTCTTTGAAATGCTGATGAAATTATAATGTGGGTACTTAGTTGTGTTTTCAATATCAGAATCGCACCGCGTTCAACAATTTTGGACCTCATGCAAAAACTTTTCAGAAAAGTCGGTTGGTGGATTGATTCCCGTCATTCAAACTCAAAAAACTATCTTAAATCCGATTACATCGTCTATGTTCGTAAACATTTTATTGGCGAGTATCTGCACTGGACCTCTTATTACTCGTAACTAAACTCTCGCTTCCTTATGTTACACACATACCTAATATATTTTTCATAAAACGTTTCAAGATGCTACCGACTTGTTGACGTCACACATCAACGCAGTCATAAAAAAGTGAAATTTACCGCCGCACGACATCGCCGATGTAGGTATATAAAATCGGTGGAGCAAGTGACGAGCGATCAGCGATTAATAATATTGCGGTAAGGATTTGTTTCCTTTAAACTGTATAAAGCTCCCAGCTCGCTCAATATTAAGATCTCTGTCGCCTGATTAATGATGTGGTTGACCGTGCACGCTCGCCCCGAGGTTACCTATTAAACTTTGTTTGTGTAACTTATGATTACGTACTCCTAGTGCACAATTTAAATTCATCCGTAACTAAGGTGTTATATGATACCCGGAAATGTACACCGGTGAAAGCCGAAGTAATACACATCACATCCCATGCCGATTTACGCTAGGATGACAAATTCTGGCCGAAGTTAATGATAGGTACATTAACTTCGGCCAGAAATAGTCATACATTATAATTTCAAGTTATCATATTTGAAACCGAAGGTTTCAGACATTTCACATAGCTGAATGAACCCTTCGGTTTCAATAAAGCTGCAGCTTGTATGTAAAACACAATGGTATTCTACCCACCTGCTGCACATACAAGTAATACTAAATTATGAAAATGAAATTGTAGATACCTATATATCTAAAGACTGCACAAGAAGTCTTTGAGCAGATTCCGTTCGACCCTGCTTACCCTGCATCCATTTATGGCATAAGATCTTATGATAACCACACGCTGACGCACGCTCCCCTGGGGTTAGGGAAACGAGAATTTTGCCTCGATCATATAAATAATATCAGCGAAGCAAGCTATAAGCGACAAGAGGTTATGATTTTGCATTTTAAATGAATTCGTGTTTTTTATTTTCATGAAGTTGCTGTTTGACCTCCTTTATCTTATTCTTCTACTATTTAGGCAATTCACAATTGCCTAAATAGTCAATATGAAGGATTATATTATCTGAATCGCGGTTTTAGACTACCAACATAGATCAGTGTTTTAAGATGTATTATTGAGCAACGAAGGTTACCCGCAGTCCCGATGCTTGAACTAAAAGCTTATAATATATCTACTTCATATATTGTGTTAGCGCACAGGTTAAAATATCACAATTCATATTAGTTCGCTTCCTCTCACAGTGTAAGCCGTCTCTGATACCTCGGGGCTAGTCAAGGCTGTATCTATCACCCGCTGAGTGCCGCCCCAGGGGAGATGATCAGCACCAACTGTTTTGTTATGCTCAGACCAAATGTGAACAAAAGATACACATACAACTACTGTAATATTGTTAGGTGCACAACTACACACTCACGTTTCTTATTGCCGAATTCAGGAATCCACGAATCCAGGCATTTCGTTTTCATACTCATTGCTTCACTTTATGTTTGTATATTTTTACATATGAAATAATTTATATTCTCTAGTTATTTATTTAGCCCATACCATAACAATAAATAATACACAATAAATAACAAACAATAGGCACATCAACAATGTCTCTGTCACAAACTATGTCGGAATCGCTTGATCGCCTCACTTGCACCATCCTCTTTATCCCGGGGCGAATCAGGGCTGTATCCATCACGCGGTGAGTGCTGCCCCCAGGGAGTCCGCCATGCCACCGATCTCGCTTTGATTCCCATCCCTACACCACGTGCGTTTGATTTGAGAAACGATGCGATATCGCGGGATTTTGCATACGTTAGTACGTACCTACTCCAGTAACAGTAAATGTCTGCGGTAGTAGTGCGGTTGCATACGTTAGTACGTACCTACTCCAGTAACAGTAAATGTCTGCGGTAGTAGTGCGGTTGTGCTTCCGTGCTATGTAGGTCGCGTTTGTGAGATCTGCACGAGCTGAAGGCTCTAGTCTAGCGTGTTTGTTATAAATATTGAGTGAACAAGGATATATGTGACATCATTTAATTATGTTCTTAAGCAGATTGGTGGTACCCCCCGAAATGAGGACGTTATGTTAGGATTTCTGTCCACGATTTCTTTTATTCATTACTAGCTATTGCCCGCGGCTTCGGCCGTGTGGATGTCGGAAAATATCCGAAACGTACCTAGTACCGGGATTAAAAGTACCATAGGTGTTAAACCAGTTCAACACTATATTAATTCCGTTATGCATTGTTTTCATATAACCCTATCTGTTTATGCCAGTATAGCTCCCAGTCGGCATGATTTTTCCGACATCTTCAACAATCATCGTCATATTTCAGCCAATTTACACAAAACCCTAATGAATTATACAACGAAACCGTTCTCATGAATAAGTCCGTTCATTAGTGAAAACCGTTTGAAAATCCGTAGTTTTTGAGTTTATCGCGTTCAGACAGACAGACAGACACGGCGGGAGGACGTTGTTTTATAATACATATGTAATGATAGTGATGTATGTGATTATATTAGACGCTAACTTGCAAAATGAGTTGACAAAACAAAGCCTTCACAAAAGTATTATAACACAAAACTTAATTAGGCAAGTTCCTATAATTACAATACAATGCATTAACTAATTTAAACTAACAAGTAATTAAAAGCAAGTCTGCTGTAACTCTATGAGACCCTTCATGAAAACAAAAAGAGTGTGTGTCAGGTATGTGTGCATATAACTAACAATATGCCTGTGTGTGTGAGTAACAAAGTAGTTCATTTCTAGTTCGAATACAAATAAATGTTTTGAGCCTTCTGGGCAAGCAGAATTAACCCTGTTAGCGCAGGTACTCGCATAGTGGACCGTTAGGGGTCCCACGATGTAGTGCAAATTGGGACATTACGTATTTGAATGTGGCTCTGCGAAAATGAATGTTCCATTATTTAATCGAGCCAGTATTTAACTTAATCACCAGACTTATGTGGACTAAAAAGCTGCCGAAACACAGACAGCATTTTTCATGCTTCATTTCATTTATAATCATAGAAAAAAGGCTAGCTTAGTCTTCGCTTAAACCTCCAATGGATGAATAGGTCGAAGTTGCCGACGCAATCTAGTTGTCTATGCAAATGAGCGGAATTGGTTCCTGAGGCTTCGGTAGGCGCTGAGTTAGTCTGTAATTAAATGCCCACGCTGTTAATTAAAGAACGATTTCTTCACAATCAGCGGTATTGAGTTTTATTCTTTATATTTATTGTAAAAAGCATTCTAAAGTAGGGTCCACATTTTTCAGAATACTTGTCTTTTGGAACGCTTTTGCAACTTGGAAAAGTGTTTGAACTTAATTATCTTAATTAGTATTTCGAGACGGTTTTCATAAAGTGTATTCAGGAGTCTATTTAGAAAATAGGTAACCTACCTACAATAGTTGGATCAGCCTTTTAGTTTCGAGTGCCCGATTGATCGATTGAACAAACCTAGGTACCTACTAATCATTACAAAAAACATTGTCGTGCTCTACGTAACACATGGTCAGCGTGTCACCTCGTGCGCGTTGACCTCCCAAACCTAATTACGTGGGTCGCAGAGAGCTATTGCGACCGACGACAAAAAGAAAGTCGCAGCGACGGGTTATTCTTAATAAGAAATTTATTTGGTCCCAGAAAATGCTCTGGGAGTAATTCATTACGGACGGCGGCATTTCTGTTCAATTTGCTTTTAATGTAGCTTTTATGAAAGCTGCAGAGGTATTTTATTTATTTTAATAGTTTCCTAGTAATAATATATTTCCGTTACAAGTAGAGTTACTTTTTATAGATGGTCTGTTTCTAATGGAAAGCTAAATGAAATGAACGGAAAATGTCTCAACATTATTTTAACCAGTATTGTTACATGGCAAATAGAAACCTTTAAGTTTATTAATTTAATCCAAGTGTTTCAGAGTCCAAAAATGATTTTTGGCCAGAAAAATACAATGTGAATTTCCTACTAATTGTTTATGTGATGAAACCTGGATACGGTTAGTACAGGATCAATACAAATGGCATAAAGGTAGTGCAAGGAAGGCCTTAACCAGCAGTAGTCCGGTCAAATTAGTCATAAAAGTAGTGGTCAAATAACAAAAATTCCGACAGAGCTAAATTTTGGTGGAGACCTTGGGTACACCATTAGAAATAAAGTGTCAAAAGTCCCCATCGGTCCCATTGTGTGCTAAAAAAGTTATTCGGGGTCAATGGCCAAAGCTTGGGGTTTTTTTTAAAAAACGGTAAGTTTTATCAAAATAGTAATTCAAAAAAAATATAGACCTTAAAATTATCTACAGAAATGGTTCTTATACTTTTTTTTCAAGATTCACCATTCTTGAGATATCGCAATTCTAAAAGTTGAAGGAGTCACGTTTTACATGATATTTATATTACTACCTACCTAACTACCCATATTTTGCGAGATGCCTGGTAAACACACACACATTGTGGTAAAACAACAAAGATATTGAGTATTGAGTAAAGTTATTTAATTGAATATCAGACACAGGAATAAACGGTACGTGTGTATACAATGATAACTATAGAATGTTTGCAAGTAGGTACACTATACCAATATCGGTTACAACTGCGTCAGTTTAACGAGCGTGCCTAGAGGACTATCTACCTATGTCATAGCTGGAAATGGCTTCTGTCCTAATAGTACCTAATTAAGATGCTGGCTTATTTGCTTCTACTTAGGGAGTCGTTCCTAACATTTTCGATATCAATATCTAAATATTAGCGATTTTGACTTATGTATTAAAGCTGCTATTCCAATTCCATTATTTTATTTATTTGATAGCAATTTATTGCTAAATTAAACAAGTCAGAAAGGTATAAGTATTTTGTGTACCTACTTTTTGTCAAACTCTAAACTCGTTTATTCAAAATAAGCTAAAATAAAATGCTTTGAATGGCGTTCAAATTATTATATTTTAGCCTACAAAAGCGACCTAAATTCGTTCTCCCAATGCTTCCTTTGTTTCATAATTCGTAAAATATAAAAATTACTTCAGACTTCCTTTTCAGATCACATTATTTAATAACGTCGAAGTAACTTTTCAAACAAAATGTTATTTTCAATGAACAGTGTTTCTTTGATCAAAGTTTAGTTGTACAGTGATCAGGCAGGTACTGATGGTAACAAACTAGCCTGGTCGCGTTACAAAGAGAACTTCACACATTTTGTTTAGTTTATATCGTACATTTTATATTGGCAAAACTGCTTTGTTTGTGTCCAAACTGGATTTTTCTAGCTTCGGTCTAGTTGCTATATTTTGGTAGCAGTGCTTCCAGTTTTAAACAAGTGGAAGTTTTTTTACTCCTGAACACAGGAGTAAAAAACTTCCACAGGCTTAGAAAAGGGATCTGTTTCCTCTTCGATGTAAAAGCGTTAATATGCTTGTTCAACTTTAATTTTGTGAAACGAACAAGGATAGATACTGAAACATCACTCAACTTAAAAACCTATTACTTTTATAAAATAAAATATGAATTCCGAAACATATTGACCCATTTTCCAAATCATACTAAATTAACTACAACTGAACTCTACTTAGCCCAATGTTCTTTTCCACATAGCATCAAATACCAAGTTCCAAAAACAATAGCTAGACCAAAGCTTCACCTAAATCTTTGTAGAAAAGATTCGCAGTTTCTCTTTCTTCGTAGTAATGACCGGGAGACGTGTCGTTGCCTAGCAACAGAGGATGAAAAAAATAACGCATTAACGAGGAACCTTCTAGTTTGTAGGGGGAAAAATGTAGTTTGAGATCGAGGTGGCGCGGGGTTATGTTCCTTTTGAGTTAGTGCAGTCTTAGAAGTGTACCCAACACTACTGAAGAGGAGAATTGAATAGGAAGCGTGTTTTATATTGTGTTCTTGAAACGTGATTTTCAGTTGTTTTGTTTTACTAATGAGGATCACTAGTGAAGAAACTCTTATCATCCTAACAACATATATAGGGGTCGGCTTCCAGTTTCTTCCCTAACCAGCATACGCTAAATAGATACCTGGCTAGGTAGGCTGGTACGTATATATTCAACATATTGTATTGATTGACATCTGACCTCTACAAGATCACAATTTAGGGACTGGGCAATACCAATAATCTAAAATTCAACCATATCATCATCACCACCATCAGCCTACATCAGTCCACTGGTGGACATAGGCCTCTCCAATTGCACTCCTATTAGTTCGATTCTCGACAACTCTCGTCCAGCTGCTACCAGCCACCCTGCAAAGAGCGTCGCTCCACCTAGCCCGAGGACGTTCTACCTTACATTTGCAGAGTCACGGTATCCACTCAAGAACTCGTTTACCTCCAACGGTCATCGGTTCTACGGCTAATATGGCCGGCCCATTGCCACTTCAGCTTGTTATTCTGTGAGCTATGTCGACAACTGGTTCTCTTCCGTAACACCTCATGGTGGATTGCATACCTCGGAGAGACGCCAAGCATAGCTCGTTCTGAAGCTTGCTGAGCGGGTTTGAATTTATGGACCAGTCGTACCGTGAGTGTTCACATTTCGGCTCCATATGTTATAACAGGCAGGACACACTGATTGTTGATGAGTTTTTAGGCTCTGCGGAATACGCGACAAGTAGACTCGACGGAGCTTCCCAAACGCTGGCCAGTCCAGCTGAATACGCGCATGGACTCGACGGAGCTTTCCAAACGCTGGCCAGTCCAGCTGAATACGCGACAAGTAGACTCGACGGAGCTTCCCAAACGCTGCCCAGTCCAGCTGAATACGCGACAAGTAGACTCGACGGAGCTTCCCAAACGCTGGCCAGTCCAGCTGAATTCTTGTTATTAGCCTCCTTCTCAAATATTTTGTTCTTAACAAACTGTCGAGTTTGCCCGAGATAAACGTATTCTCGAACAGCCTCGAGAGCACCGCCATCGACAGCAATCGGTCCCGGAGTGACGTGTTCGTTGAACATAACCCGGGTTTTGTCCCAAGTTCATCCGGAGACCAATGCGTACAGAAGAATCAACTTGGCCGTCCAGCATGTGCTGCAAGTCATGCAGTGATCCAGCCAGTATGAAGACGTCATCTGCGAATCTCAAGTGTAAGATGTACTCGCTGTTGATATTACTGCCGCGTCCTTCTCAGTTCAACGTCTTAAACACAACCTCCAATGCGTTAGAAAACCATTATTTCTGAGTAATTACGTCCACTTGTCTCACCCCTCGACAAAGAGGGATATGTTCAGTTCGCTGGTCCTGAGTTTGAACGGTCACTGTCGCGTTTTCATACGCTACCCTGTTCGAGATACTGGAGACTTCGACAACGTTGTCACGAAGGGATTTGTTTACTAGGAACCCGACTCCGCGTTGGGATAGCTGGCCTTCCTCTCGAAAATACAAAAGTAGGACAAATTGATAGGTGGCCTTCCCCCTGTCTTCGGATTTCTTTTGGCTTGCCATTGAAGCGTTTGCCCATAATAGCAGCGCTGGGCATGTGGGTTGGCGATCGCAGATCACAGCTTCTCGCACTAGTGGCGCTGCTGCCCGTCACGTGTTTCTGTGACAAATAAATCTATTTTTCTTTCTTTCTTTCTTTCTATTCTGCGCCATTTAGCTGATAAGTTTTATTTAGAAATTGTTATTTCGCCATTAGTCGGTTGTCAGAGCCTTGTTTGTTATTCAGGGGTGTAAGAAGGCACACTTACCATTTCAGTGCCCTAACCTCACCTGCTCGTGGTGTACCCTGCTGAGTAACAATCATATCATACAAAAAATAGATAGATAGAAAAATAATATAAGGTAAGTAACCTTTAAGATATTTCGACACAATGACGTAAAAACTTTAATGATATAAATTATTTTTTTTTTATTATTATAAACGTATATGTAAGGCAGTTCTTGCGAAAAATAGACATATAAATTGAATTAATAACACACTTAACACGTGCCCTCAGTAAAGGAAAAGAAAAAATACCAAAAAAAAACGCCGAACACGATTTTCACAATCACCGTTACCTTAATGTACGCCAAATTATAGTACCGTTCCGAACGCTACCAAGCGTTAGCTATATAAATTTAATGAGGACTTCCGGTTTCCGGTAGGTAGAGATGTGAGCACACTCCGTATAAAAAAGTCTGTAAGAAGGATGTGGGCCATTCATGCGGACGCTTTGTGCCGGGGATGGGGTCCAATAAGGGCTCGACTGCTCGACACTTCGCCCTGATAGAGAGGGTAGGCGGAGATTTAATGCGATTATTAGGAACTTTTCGAAAATACCAGTGTACCCAATAAGTGTTAGGGACTTTTTGGAAAAGGGACTGGCAGATATTTTCTTAATGAATGGAGTGTTTTACTGGACATTTAACTTATCATCGTTGTTACTATTATGAACTCTTTTATTATTTGCCCTTGAGTTCGTGAAAGAACTCGCATGGAAGTCGTTTGAAAACGACAACTCCTTAACGTGACCAATTCCTGATGACCTTACCAGGAAACTGGCGGTATATTATAAGCATGACTTTAGTAACTAATGTAGAATAGCCATTAACGCTGTTGAGAAAGAAACATAAACTTCCGTAATATTATATACATGTAGACATACTTTATTGTGCTGACCCATCGACCACTAATTTCGTGACCAATCATCTCAACTCAAAGCATTTATTTCAAATAAACCAATTACGGGCACTTTTGAATTGTCAAGGGGTCGGTCAGTCACAAAGATGAAGCTAGTTGCCCATACCAACGCGTAGTAGGTACTTACCTATGGAGAAGAACGGGCAAGAAACTCCATGGACACTCTTTTAAATCAAAATATTGTTACAAAATAGTGGTTACATCATGCATGTTGAAATTATACATGTAATGTTATAACCCTCCTTTTTTGTGTTTCCAGGATGGGGTAGGTACTCATTCAGCCGGTCGATTCTGTAACAATATAACAGTCATAACTTAGGTGAAGTGAGCTATCATCTCACCTGATGCTAGGGATTCAAACTCAAACTCAAAGCATTTATTTCAAATAAACCAATTACAGGCACTTTTGAATTGTCAAGGGGTCGGTCAGTCACAAAGATGAAGCTAGTTGCCCATTCCAAAGCGTTGTAGGTACCTATGGAGAAAAACGGACAAGAAACTCCATCGACACTCTTATAAATCAAAACATTGTTACAACAAAGTGGTTACATAATTCATGTTGAAATTATACATGTGAGAATGATGTAGAAAGACGTGCACGTTAAATGCGCCCGTAATAAAAAGATAAAAACAATTCAGGAATTAAAATAAGCCGTGGCAGCTAAGAAATGACCAGTGCCTACTGACGGCGCCCGTTCACGAACATGCCGTATGGATCAGCACCATTCAGCTCAACCATTAATGATCCAATACACACGCCACCACCAGCGACACATACTCTCAGCCGCCAGGGCACATTTAAGTCAATGAAAGACGAACCCGCTTTATAGTAAGTACATAGTGCGCACACACATGTGCTATGCAATTATACAGTACTAAAAGATTGAATTTATACAATGCAAAGATAGATTTTACAACCTTTATCAGCTCCAACAATATTTTCTAATGCTAATCAATTAGTTTATGTGCCCTTATGGAGCAGGACCAGCGCTGAGCCAAGCATTTTTGTCAGTGATGTAATCCCCAACTTTTATAATATGCTTGGCTGTATAGTGTGCGTTTTATACAAGATTTAAATTTCGTTTCATTCATTTGGAGTATGTGAGGAGGTATTTTATTGTAACATTCTATGAGTATTAATGAGTCTACTTTAGCCAGTCTGAAACCTGGTTGAACTAATTAGTCCTTACTTCTAGTCTTATAGTTATGTCTTTTACTGAGAAGATTTAAATTTTTCCTTACGTACATACATGATGTTTTCATAGATATATTGACAAGGTACCGTCATGATGTTAATGTCTTTAAACAGTTCCCTTAGAGAATTGCGCCTGCGGAGGATGTATATTGCTCTGGTGGCTCTTTTCTGCAAAATGAAAATAGACTCAATATCGGCAGCCCGTCCCCATAATAAAATACCGTAAGACATGATACTATGAAAATAACTGAAATAGACTAGCCTCTCAGTATTTACATTAGTAAATTAACGGATTTTTCTTACAGCATATGCTGCTGAACGTAGCCGTCCTGCAAGAGATGTTAAATGAGGAACCCATTGCAGCCTTGAGTCGAGCGTTATACCCAGGAAAACAGTTTTATCGACAAATTCAAGTTTCTCTTTATTCAATACTATGTCACAATCACTAATTTTAACATTCGGTAAAGAAAATCTTATGCATTTAGTTTTTTTTTTCCGATTCAATACTAAATTATTAGCAGTAAACCAATTGTGTACCTGCGGTAGGGCATTATCTACGTTGTTAAGATTTGATGGACGTCTTTATATCTTAACGATTAAGGAAACATCGTCAGAAAATAACACCATTTGTGGTTGTTTTTTTAATAAACGGGGTAGATCATTAATATACTATACTAAAAAGAGGAAGGGACCATTATCGAGCCTTGTGGAACAACCGTTTTTACTTTTAAATCAAGTGAATTGACACCACTTATTTGGACTTTTTGTTGTCTATCGATCAAATTAGATTTTACTAAACTAAGCGCGAGTTTACCTAGTCCGTAATGCTCAAGTTTTAAGAGCAAGGTTTCATGATCAACGCAGTCAAATGCCTTGGAGAGGTCACAAAAGATCCCTATGGCATATTGGGCCTCCTCCTACGCTGCAAATATGTGCCTTAATAAAGTGACACCGGCGTCAGTCGTACAACGTCCTTTGGTGAAACCATATTGCTGATTGTGTAAGATTTCGTTGGTGTTAAAATGATTAAGCATTTGATCGAGCATTAGCTTTTCGAACACCTTGCTGAATATCGGCAACACGGATACTGATCTATAAATTGTTGGTGTCTTTGCTGTCCCCACATTTAAAAAGTGATATAACCTTACTGTATTTCATTAAATCCGGGAAGACCCCTTGATCTACACACAAATTAAATATTAAAGCCAAGTATGGTGCTCTATTCTCGACTATTGACACTATCGACAACTCACTTCGAGCTCACTTCAACTTCAAGTTATCACGGCGAGATTGTTACAGAATAGCTCGGCAGTTGTACCTCTTTTCCCAAGTGCTCTGAGTCTGGCCAGCGGGGCTCGTAGTGGGAAATGATACTCGCTACGCCTTTAGACATTTACAACAGCCCAGAAATCATTTTGGTCAAATTTGGTTCCTAGACCAACTTCACTCACTGACATATGTCTTATTAACTCATGGCTGAACGAGTTGCTAACCCTACCTTTTTTTCAGATGGTACCGCGAAACTGGTGGGGGTGTTCTTCGAGAAATCCGTGACGGTGAAAGCGGAGGTCGCTACAGCCGAACACATGATGCGCTCGGTATCAGACGGGCGGAGATAGCCGATGGTGGCCGTTGGGCCTGCCGAGCAGCCAACGCTCATGGACATCTGACCTTGAAGCTACACCTAGCAGTGAGGGCGCATCTCACTGCACATGCACAACCACACACACAGGTATGACAGCGGTCCCAGTCGCCAGAGTACTCTCAAGACGAAAATTGTTCCTACAAATTGATATCAGCTTCGTTGGAACTGGCTTTGATACCTGTGACAACATGTTTGATCGTGAGTGATAATATAAAAACGGGTAATTGCACGAAATCCGTTTTACAAACCATTCTATGACCTATAGAAAACGACAGATTTAGACCTGACAGGTCGATAAGAGCGAAACCTGCACCAGTAGCTATTCAGCTAAACTAATCCCGGTTATTACACATTTAATTAATTGTGCTTGCAGACAGGTACGTATCCCGACCTTTTAAAGATAGGGGTGATACGTCCAATACACAAAAAATGCTCACGGGATGACGTCAATAAATATCGACCTATCACTATATTGTCTTGTATAGATAAAATCTTGGAATGAACGTCTTGCACACGGACTTATTAACAATAATAAACAATATGGCTTACAAAAAAATAAGAGTACGACACAATTATTACGAGAATTTACCGATGAAGTCAATAGACAGTTAAATGACAGAAAACATGTCTTGACCCTGCAACGTAACTTCGACGAAATGTGTAAATGGGCTCATGACGTAGGATTAGTAATAAACGCAACAAACACAAAAATTGTTCACATAGGTACATTCATTACGCAATAAATGTTTCACTATGCCTACAGTTATACCTAGCACACGAACACACTTGCCTACCTACATCGTCAAAGACTTGCAAATGCCCGTTAGAAGTAGTTGATAAACACATGTAGGTATATCGGTCTAATGGTTGATAGCTGATTCTGTTGGGGACCGAACAAAGATTACGTAACGTACGTACGTACGTACGTTACACTTACGTATGCAAAAAACTTAGCATACTGTAATATAAACTGCCTTACAAAACGCTTAGAATGTTATAGAAGGCTCTAGCAGACTCGGTTATCAACTATTGATAACGGACTCAGTAGCTATGGGAGAACTTATCAATTATCATACATACCTGACCGATATTTATAAGCTACAACTAAGGATATTAAAAGTTACGATGTCAAAACATTTAAACAAAAAATTCAAAAACAGTGACGACGACCTCTTTAAATATTGTAATGTTATGAATGTGTTCAATTTAGTTGAATTCTGTACTCTAGCGGAAATCAATAGACCTGAGTTGCTAACCGAAAAAAGAAGACCTGACTTTCTGAGAACGATACTACTTACAAATAAATACAGCTTACCAAAATTCAATAATGTGTGCGGGATGGGGGTTGCAGAATATTTAGTGCCTTTTTATCTTAATAAACTTCCAGAAGAATTGCAAACTTTATACAAAACGAGTTCAAAAAGAAGTTCCCAATTCAAGAAATCACTAAGTCCTAAAAGTGACATTTGAGATAATTATAATTTTATGTTTTAAATGTCAGCTGAAACAACATGCGTTGGTTAAAAAAATCAATTTAAAAACACATTATAGCGAAAATGAAGTAGTTTTATTTATTGAAAGAATCTAAATAATATGTGTAACAGGAGCCTCTTAATAAAATATCAAAATATTTGGACTTATCTCTAATCTCTGGACTTAGTGATATTAGAGTGATAAATGGTGGACTTAGACATATTATTGCAGTACCCAGTACAACATTTAAACAAAATCAGCTTATCTTTCCACTTCTTTTTCAGAATCGAATTCAGCAGTTATGGGAACCCGAGTTCAATTAAATAAATCCTTATAAAAATACCTTTCCGATTCGACGACAGATTCTAGCAATCGGTTTACATCTTGCAATTTAGCAACCTTTATAGTTAAGGGTGCGTCGTAGCAGTCATCGGGCCTTTCATTGACTAATCTGCTGTAGCCGACCTTATATAATGAAAACGGCTTAAAATCTTCAGTAATAGTTTAGTAATGGACGATTTTCGGCTTGAATCATCTGGTGTCCATTTATCATTATCCTCAGATGAAGCAGAATAATCAACAATAGCATCGCCGTTATCTATCTCATTCTGCTTCATGCATTTTAGTGTAATGCCAGAAAATGAAGGTAGTTGTCGAGAATCTATTGGTGGTAACGTATCAACTGGTAAAGACGGCTGTAAAGATGGCTGACAATTGCGTGCACTGACTGGACAGGTCCACTCAATCTGTGTGGTTCTTTCCTCAAAAGACCATTTCAGACACCGATCTACATAGCCTTCACATGATCTGACCAAGATTTTATCTGGACTTTAAAAGAGACTGAGCTCTGAGTTTGTTTCGGCAATTCTTCTCAGAGTAGTCAGATAGGTAATGCCGACCTCATCTAGTTTTTAAAATACGTTTGACGTGTTAAAGTGTTTGTTCAAACCTACTTACAGAAATAAAATCATTTATCGTTCCTTATTCAAAGCGGATACATAATTTTTGAAAGCACGAGTTCTTTTTGGCGTCCATTCGTCCTCTGATGAAGCAGAATAATCGCCAATATCACTGGTGGTATTTTCCCCAGAGTCAAAAAGACCGCTTTGTCGCATTATTCTGTAATAATGTAATAATCCTAATGAAAAAAAAACAATTTCGCAATCGGTAACTGTGTTCGCTAGATTACCCTTCTGAAAATAAACACTTGTTATTAAAACAGAACACTCACCTCTTCAGTTTGTCATCAGGATCCATTTTAACTTAACTACGCACGCACACTTATGATTTTAAACAAAATTGTAACAAAACCTTCTCGGTGACCAGTTATAAGAAACGTTATGAAAAAATTTTGATGTGTGCTGTCATTAGGACTTAAACAAAAATCAATGGACTTAGCGATTTCTTCCAAAAAAATCTTAACGACTTATGCCCGGTTCCTATATTTGAAGAACGATCCGTTTTGGTTACGAATGGTAGTTTAATCTACGAGGCGTAAGCTAAAACCGTTCCTATAATAAACTTCTCGTTAGGCAACCTACTGACGGCTAGTTACTAACGGATGGGAGGGTTACCGATAGCGGACAGTAAGCGTTTAGTATGGATATGTCAGTTTATAGCGTCCCTATATATATTTTATCCGTCAGTAGACTATTCAGATTACTATTCGTAATGTCACTTGGTTACCCCTCAATTTCCGTCGGTTAAAAGTTTTCGTTTCACTGCTACAGTAATTTTGAATATGTCCAGTTCATCAGAGAGTGATAGAGAAGTGTTTGATATCATATCGAACTCCAGCGAGATTGATGAAGAAGATAATAGGCGCCAAAGAATATTCAGAGAAAGAGTGAATTATTTGGTGACGCTTGATTCGTATGAGTTTCAAGTTAGATTCCGTCTAGATAATGAATCAGTTGAGCAGGTACTCATAGAAATCCATCCACATATAAGAGTAACAGGAGCAAGGTTAGTATCTTGAAGGCTTTGACAACCCTAAATTCAACCTCAGTAAACATAACCTAAATTATGTATTGTTTTTTTTAGGAATCATGGGATATCTCCTCTGCATCAACTATTTTTGACATTAAGATTTTACGCATTAGGTACAATGCTAATATTAGTGGCAGACTTTGTTGGCGTCTCAAAATCGTCAGCTTGTCGCATTGTGCGTGACATTAGTTCTGCAATTGCTAAGCTGTATAGCAAATATATCTATATGCACACCGACACAGAAGGGGAGTTCCATAATATAGCTCGGTTCCCACGAGTACTTGGTGCAGTTGATGGTACACACATCAGAATCCAATCCCCATGTAGGTATTAATAAAATTAAGTAGGTGTGTACTTATTCATAATTTTACCAGTATATTACTAGCCTTTTTTTCAACTAGGTGCTCAGATTGGAGAAGAATTCAGAAACCGAAAAGGATACTTTTCCCTAAATGTGCAAGGGGTATGCAATGCCAATATAATTTGCATGAATGTGGTGGCTCGTTGGCCAGGCTCTGCTCATGATGCAACTATATTCAACTGTTCAGAGCTGCGTGGTAAAGAAACGATGCATGCTCAGCGATGGCACGGTAATAATATCATAATATTACCGTGGCGATGCGTTGCTGGGAATGCACCCAATGTCGAGTCAATCAAATGTCGCGCTGAACGTTCCGTTCTTGTTGTGTATTGTTTATGCATTTATAAAGTTTGGTAAGGAAAAAAACTATCACGAAGATGCCTGTGACAGTATAGTTCTAATAAACAGCATAAGTTATGAGAACTATAATTACAATTCGTAGGTATGTAAATCCTTATTTCGTCTTGAACTTTATCCAATCATAAAGTTCAATCCTGCTTATAACGAAACGCACATCTGGGAGAGAAGAGGGCTCGTCGGTATTTCAATGACATCTATGACCAACGGATATCCGTAGGTAACAGGTACAGAAAATAAATTGTGGAACGCTATTAACGACTCGTAGTTGGTAAGGGAAAAACGGACAGTTACTTTTACGGATGACGAGCCGTTAAATATAGGAACCGGGTATTAGTGATTTCTTGGACATAGGGATGTTATGAATGGAAGACCTGTCTTTTTTTTTATACTGTTCGGAAATGGCACTTAGACATTTTTCCCAAGAACCTTAAATAGACCATTCGAAAGGGAATGAAAAAAGTAACAAGCTAGTGTTGCTAGCTCAATACCGTAAAAAATGGACTTAGTCATTTCATGAATTGGATCACCCTTACAAATCAAAGTGTTTCCTTACACAAAATGTCTCCTAATGTACGGGGGGGGGGGGGGGGGTCAAACTGTTTTTTTTAGAATAAGCCAGTAAGAAAAGCAGCCGATAAAAAGTTTATTTAAATTTTGAATTAGGAACTCTTTGGTAATCTGTAGATGAGTAATGAATTCAATGTCATTTATTTTTACAATTGGCGGCAATTTAAAAAGTGTCTGTCGGGCGAAGAAATGTATTTGCCTAGAGAAAATTTTCGATCAATGATTTATTACGACTTTCGTTCCGTTCTTACTCAACAACAATGTTACAATAGACTTCGATTAGTATTTCATGATGAAGCCCCACCCCGTGCTACTGTTTAAAACTAGTTTAATGAGTGTTAACGTGGTCGAAACAAACTCACTGATGATTCGCGAGAAGGACGTCCTTCTACGGCGACTACTGAAGATAACGTGAGTGCTGTGCGGCTAATGATAGAAGCTGACATATCAACAGATTCGGGCAACTTTAGGCATTGGTATGAGTCAAGTACAAATAGTCTTACATAAACATTTAGGCGTTAGAAAGCTTTATACTAGATGGATACCTCATAATTTGACGGAGTTCCAAAAACGTTTCTATTAGTGCCGCTCAATGCTTTAAAGGTATGACGGAGGTGACTCGAATGTTGTATATGACATCGTCATAGGTGATGAAAGCTGGATATATTGTTACGAACCCGAAACCAAAAGGTAATCTGCGCAATGGATGTTTCCGTTCGAAGATTTGCCGACAAAACTAAAGAAGGGCAGAAGTCACGGGAAAAATATGATTGCCTCATTCTTTAGACGGACGCGTCATTTCGCAACAATTGTCAAAAAAAGAAAGACACATTCCCTGTTTCCACTTTATTGAGAATCTGAACTATTACGCCATTTTGATAACAAAGTTACCTACTAAAAACCTGTCTCCGAAACATGAAAACAAATCCTCTTACAAACCCCTTCCAGCGACTCGATTTTTCCCGATAATAATAATTCGCGTCGGAAAATATATTATTTACTCTTTTTTGACGTGCTTCTATGTCGAATAATCTAATTGCCTGCATTTTATTTTCTCAACGTTTGAAGTCGTTTTCGCCGATACGAAGCTGAAATATTACCAATAAACTCGATACGTAGAGTGTTATATTTGTCAATGGAATGACGTCGAATGCCAAGAGGTGGGTAGTAAAAGCTTTTTAATTAATTAAACCGAACAGATGTATAACAAAAAGAATGCATTTGCAGCGGGTGTTTTTAATAGGTGGCACGCAATTGCGGTTTTGATGTTATATGGCAATTTTCAATGTGTGGTAACGGTATTTTCGGTAGAATTGTGTCCAAAGTGGGAAATATTACTTGTTTATTGAAGTATTTTTATCAAATGTAGGTACCTCCTACCGTTCTAACCATACCTGTAGATACCAATACATATGGTGGGTTATTAAGTGTTATTTTATATTGCGGCTGTGAGAAAATACCTAATTATTCTGCGGAATTTTAATTTATATTTACGTGATGCGTGTACGATTAGGAGCGATTCGTAGGTTTTAAAAATTAAAGGATCTAGGACTGACCGTGATTCGATCTTCAAACCTCGTGGCTGACGATGCGTTTTCTTCTGGATTCCTCGGGCCCAAGAGATTCCTCTCTTTCTTCACGAAAACACTGCACTGACTCACAATTAATGTTCGCAGTAATATATTTATGATTAATATGGGGTTATAACAGTTTTAGAGGATTACAGTACTGCGCTCACGCAAATATTAATGTTTATCGATCGGCTTTCACACACGTTATAGAAGTATTGCGCCACGTCGCGGCTTTTCTTTCGAAACTTGTCAAAAGACCTCGAAGATAAATTTCTTGTCTCTTCATCGGGTTATAGGAGTGAAAAGGAAGGAGACAGGAAATAGGAATACGAAACGCTCGCTCGTCAATTTTAAGGATTTTGTTTTATAAAATATTGAATTCGCATTTTATGTTTTTGGACTATATATGAGTCATATAAAGTATGCTATATTTTTGGCGTCCACAACATATTATAAAATAACGTCCCCCTGCGTATGTCGATCTGTCTGTCTGAACGCGATAAACTCAAAATCTCCTAAATGTATTTTCATACGGTTTTCACCAATGGGCGGAGTGATTCATGATGAGGAAGGTTTAGGTGTATAATTCATTAAAAGTTTTGTGTAAATTAGCTGAAATATGACGATGATTGTTGAAGATGCTGAGGCTGGGAGCTTTACTGGCGTGCGCTGTGTAAACATTGGATGGAATTTGGCACACCGTTAAGTTATAATCTGGATTAACATATTGTGGGGTAATTCAAATAAAATCACTTTTAGACACAGTAACTTATCACTTTGAATCCAGTTACTTCTAACACGGTTGGCAACAGACTGCCTCCCAGAGCTAATGCGGTACACCGGCAACCAACAAGAGTGGGGACCGGATGTAGCGCGCCACCTCTTTTGGTAAAACAATATTATTCATTTACATTTTAAATACAATCGGAAACAATTGTATAATTCTTTATGATAATATCTTAAAGAATTATAGAATTGTTAAATATACTATTATTATATTTAACATAACGAAATATACAAGAATTAATTAATGAACAACTTTAAATGTAAAAACAATGTTTAGTAAAACAGATATTGAACACAACAAGTACCGCCATCTAGTATTATAAGATGACAGTCATATCAACCGTGAAAATGACTGTCATCATACCAACAACAACAAATACAGGAACGAAATAATACTCTTCTCAAATCAACAGCCTATCTTATTATTAACTAAATTCTAACAATATAGTGCACTTTTAATCCCGGTCGTACGTTCTCGCCAGGTATTTTCCGACATTCACGTGGGTGAAGCCGCGGGCAAAAGCTAGTACTTATTTTATAATTAAAAAACGTAGTCAATATAAATTGCAGCGTCAACACCGCGCCTTTTCATAATTAAGAAAAATGATAAGATAACTCGGACACTAAGCCGAACCCTGTGACAGTTTATAAATGAAACAACCTGCTCCAAATTAGACGCATTAATTTTAATTAAACTTATAAAATTATAATCGAGAAACAGTGCTCCGAATCTGACAAGGAAAATGAAAACGTTTCTTATCTTAGGTACGGCATGGAATTTTACTCCAAAAAATAATCATTAATCCACTTTCTTCTCTCCTAAAGCGCACACTGCGACATATAGGTAAACACTTGAAACACCTTAATGTGCCTTACAAACTGAAACGGTTTATTTAGTGCCCTTTGCAATATTATCGAAAAATACCTACCTCCACATAAACATAAAATGATTAGGTAGCTAACCTACCTTCAATGTAAACTAATTACTATATTACTACTTTGATCCAGAATACTGTGTAGCATGCTACACAGGTACTATAGGATTAAGATTATGGAAGATCACGTCGTGATATTAGTGTGCCTGGTCCATTTTGAGAGCTGAGCTGACAGTACCGGGCTTATTGACCGTGACTTTAGATACAATCTAATTGAACAGCGCCATCCAATCCCGAATCGTTGTAACATCGTTACGCCTCCGATCTAATTCAATAAATCCAATTTCTTTCTTCAACAGCTTCACTATTTGCAGACCTTTGTAAATATTGTAGTTGGCAGTGCGGACCTAAACTGCCTCCCAAGAGTAACCTCGCTTATCCAATTAAATGTTAAGGTTATTTCTACACGAAATCCGATTTTTTAAAGCCGAGAACTTTAGTTTTTTTGCGGTAGACTTGTTTGCCTTTTTCGAACATGGAGCTGTGATCCGTGACGCGAATAATGTGTGACTGGTTTTTTTATTTGTCACGGCATGTTGTCGATGAGAAAATAACACGAGGATCAGAAAATTCATGTGAAGGCAGAGTGGGAGCTGAATGTCGGAAATTGTGATACTGGCGTTTTTAATTTCGGAATGCTGAGTCGGATTTTATTCAAAAACAAAATAGAACAGGATTTTAGTTTTCAGATAGGTTGCAGTTTGTAGGTAAGCACACTAAAAATACGTGATAGTATGGCCTTAAATCATGTTTGTCTAAAAAACATAACTCGGAATTAATTATCCTATGTAAAGGTATGAAATTATTTTAAGGATAACTGCCGACGGCGCTTTCTATCTGCTAGAAAGTTACCTACGAAGTACGAACCTACATGAAATTATAATTCTACAATGATATACAGGGTTATTGGTAAAACACCATCAACCTCTTTATCAAAAAAATAAATCTGCCATTCCCTACATTTATGTTTGCAGAACTCGTCAAAATGTAGGAATCAGCTGATTATTTTTCACGATTTCATATTAGGTTCCATAGTAAAAGTTGTTCATAATACTAAGTACAATGACCCCTTAAGAGGTTGATGTTGTTTTACCAATAACCCTGTTTATGTAGATGTAATACTTTTTAATATGTAGATATAACTGTAGAAATGTTACATAGGGTGGCACAATGGGCGGCAATAATTAGCCACGTACTATCAGCAAGTGCTTAACCTCAAGATCATGTTTGCTTCGTTAGTTATTAAAACAACTGAATCAAATTATGCAGGTTGGTATAAAGACCACCTAAAGTGGCCCACCAACTTGCATATACGCTTTGCAGTAAAGACGTCATAAATTCAACTATTCCGTAGTTCAGTTATAGTGATGGATTAGGTTAGCATAAAAGAGTAACCAGTAACCACAAAAACTAGAGCTAACGGAACTGCGCAAGCCTAGAATACTAATCTCTGCCCTGAGCTCAAAAATAGAGCACTACTTATGGTTGTTGCTGTTTGACACCAAAACCATGTTAACAAGGGGTGCGGTACAGTTGTAATATAGGCTTAGGTGCTACCTTCCCTGATTGTTTCAGATTGGCTCGGATGAGGCCAATGTTCGGGGGCCCGAGACTTGTTACCACAAACCCTTGTAAGGGCCTCGAATTGCAAATCAGATTGTTTCAACTGTCCCAAGATTCTCACCTCCATTTGTGGAAGAAAATCTTAAGAATGTTCTATATGTTATTTTTTATATTAGGTACTTTTTATGCTAGATTTCCTGCGGGCGCTATAAACTTGGCTCTCGACCATTTTGTTTGGATACAGAGCATTTTGGCTAAAATGTAGCGCATAGCGGCCGTTGGTGGCTTTATGCTTGGTTCGAAATAAAATCTTAGGTCAGAACGAGCGCTTCTTTGGAGGAGTTTGTGTTTTTAACTACGTATGTTGGAGTTTACTAGGTATTTTGTAGAATGTGTCCGGTACTAAATAGGTGGTAGATAGTTTTTTAACTGTAAAAGTAGGGTTTTTATCTGCTTTTTACTTAGGTAGGTTACTTATTTTAGGTAGGTATGTTTACACCACCAAACGGAGTAAACTTAGACTTCGATATTAGATTTCCATTATGGTTAGGTACTCTATCATGTACCTATGTGTATTAAGAAAAATATTCCAGGCAAACAGAAACTGTACAAATATATTATAAGTTTTTGGTAGCAAAGATCAAAAGTGCAATACGAACACCAAGGTAATATTTGAAAAGTAGGTCATGTTCATTACAATGATAACTTGCTTTTGGCACACAAAGAGCTATCAAAGTGGAAAATCGGTGTACCTACAATCAGTAAACGTTTTCTTATTTCTACGAAATGATCAGTGGAATATGCGAAATCGCCGTTGATTGCAGCTTTTATCGGCTTGATGGCTGTCATTGTTTCGTACAGCGGTGTTCCTATTGATTTTACTAACAATTCTGTTAAAATATGATGTTATTGGATCTATAAGATTTGTTTGTGTACCGTTATGCACAGTTTATTGACCGTTATTGCATGGTTGTTGAAAGTTTCGTTCTAATATTTCGTTTATGGTAAAATGAAACTCGTGTAGGTAGTACCTATGTGTTATATAATATTATTGTACCTGCGTAATTTATTTTAGCAACGAGGCATATAAAATGTAAATGATACACAATTATAGTTATTTCCAGGTGATAATGCCAAATGATAACATTCATTTACTTAATTTATTATACAAATTATTCAAAACTGACCAAATAAACAGAACAATAAAATTCACTTATAATTAATCAAGAATTGCAATAAATTTCAAAGTCAATGTGGTATTTTATCAGCAAAATAAACAGCAATCACCGGCGACTGTTGGAAAAACCGGATATATCGAGCATTTCATTGTATCTACGCGCAAAGTTATTGCTGGCAGGATATTTGCGACGTACTTAAAATAAAATAAATGCGTCCCGTTACCGGGCCGCAAACATTACGCGCGCAATTATACATAGATAGGGTTGATTCATGGGAAAATATTAATGTTCTCTAGCAATAGAGTTTGAGATTTTCATTGAACATTATTTCTTCTTATTTTCTCTCCTTGCTTGTTTTATTACACAGTGGTACACATTGAAATAACCCAGGGACTTACATTATAATAAATAGCTCAAGAATTGAGAAATATTACTGATGTCAAAAAGCAGACATCGTCAAATTATACTAATATAACAACTTAGGTACCTACTGAAACGAAGGTAAAGCTGCGACATAATACGCCTTTTATTTGGTAAAAATAAGTCTAGTAAAGTGCCATTAAATTATATAACGCCCCGAGCTAAGATTCTGTGGTCTGGGTCTGTATTAGAATAACCAAAAAATATTACAATTTTGATCAGTATAAAACCTACCGACAAACTCCTTGCTTTACTAAAGAAAAAATATATGTAAAAGGGTACTTTATCTTTGTCATATTTAGTAGAATAATGTTTTGGTTGGTTCGGGACTGACGGATATGTTGGTCGTAAAGTTTAATAAAAAATATTTTTGTGAATATTCAAAAAAAAATTAGTCACTTTATAGAGGTATAAGGAACAGGGTGTTAACTTCACTCATACCTCCATAGAAAAGGGAGGATCCTCCGACCAGACCGGTATTAAGTCTGGTGGGTAACTGCCCGGCGATTGATGTCGGGGCGTTGTATATAAATGCTAGTTGCGCGGTGAACTCTGCTTGCGCGATGCAGAATTTTGCGTGACGTCAGTGTGATGTGTAGTTCGCATGTGACGATGTAGATATCGCTACAACTTCAATGTTATCCTATCCTTATTTATTTATAGTTAAGAAGGAAGGTACGTACTTCTATATAGGTACAATAGCGAGGTTAAATAAAATGCCATGAGGCAATGAGGCTAAATGCCACATGGCATTCTCTATTAATAAAGTTATGGCATGCATTAAGGCTCCGTGCACGAAAAAGCCCCTATTTTGTCCTACCTATGAAATGTTACGTACCTATCTTATACATATGAACCTATGAAATTGCCGTTTAGTATACAGAAAGTTAGTGATTTTTATATAAATATTTTTTATTTCTATCAATCAAAATATGCACCCATGCTATCGATGCATCTCTGCCAGCGCAGTGGTAATTTTTCAATGTCCTTCTTGAAGAAGTCAGATGTACGGGAGCCAACAAACTCTTCAAAGGTATTTTGTACTGCCTCTCGGGTATTTAATTTTTTGCCTGTCAAGAAGTTGTCAAAATTTTTGAATAAGTAGAAATCTGTCGTCGCAAGATCTGGTGAGTAAGGTAGATGACGCAAAACTTCCTACCCTAGCTCTTGTAGCTTAGAGACCATGTTGTGTGTGTATGTGTCCCTCACAGTACACATCCGCAGTAATGCTGGTGCCATTTGGTAAGAAGCTGTGATTAATTATACAGGCACTAGACCACTAAACAGTGACCATGACTATTTTAGGGGTATGGTTTCGTTTGGGGCATTGCCTAAGCGCTGAACCATGGTGTAACCAACATGATGACCGCTTACGATTATCAAAAAGAATCCATTTTTCATCGCAAGTGACAATGCGGTTAAAAATAGTATGTGTTATCTTTATTTGTAGATGGCGTGTACCTATGTAACAAAATTATTGATATTCGGGCGCGTATATTCGGTTTAGTTAAACGGGTCGTCGTAAAAGCAAATAGTGCCCTTTATTAGCAAATAAACCTCCTCTTTAGTTATGAACGAGAGCGTACTTATTTGCTTGATTTAGGTTCGCAAGGAGAGGAAAAAAAGACAAGAAAATGTAGCTTGTACAAGAAGAATAAAGCAAATCGGTATCTATAGGTACAAATTCGAACTACTTGTACAGTAGTTATTTGACCATTTCCTCTCTACCGTGAGGGTCTGAGCCTCTAATATAGTAATCACCTATATGAGATTTAAGCGAGAACAGCTCATGCCGCAGGATGAAAGGATACGGCTTAAGACAATTTATTTCGCTCAAAAAGGATACAATTATTTACTCCTATGAGGAAAACATAATAATTAAGATAAGCGTCGGTTTCGCTGAGTTATAAACTAAAATTAAGGTTTAAATACAGTAAAATTTTACAATTCAAATATTATTCAGAACATGGTGCTTTAATAGCCTTTAAAAGGTTGGAAGTGCTTTCGATTCCTTAATTACTTTAGGTATAGAGAGAGAATTGAGCATATACGACAGTTTTTTTTTTGTGATTTGAAGTCATCGAATAATTTCTCCCGCTTTGGGCGGAGCTTGTATCAGACACTTACTGACTAAAACTCACCCGTGTTCTTTCAGTTGCCTGTGCCAGGGGCCGCGGTAACCCTTTCGGACTTTCCCGCAACCCTGGCAGGCATAGGCCCAAGTGGACCCCGTCATTGGTGTCGAATCAGAATCGGCTTGTGATTCCCGACGCCCAGGGCATTTCCTGCGGCGGCTGGGGGCGTGAAAGTGCGAATTTTGAATCCCCCTCACGCGTTCCACCTCCGCCTTCGCGAGCATTATTGCTTCGCAGAAGGAGGCGACGGCTTCCCATGTCCTCTCGCTCCGTACCATGGCCTGGACCAGGGCCAGGGCCAGACGCGAGAGATCTCCACCACCAATCACCTGCACGAGGACACGGCGGTGCTCCACATAAGCCGGGCAGACCTCCACCATATGCTCCTCCTCCGGGCTATCCACACAATGGTGACAACGGCGTTTCCTCCCGCTTTATCCGGAACAGGAACCTCCCGAAGCAACCGTGTCCGGTGATGACCTGCGTCAGGCGGAAGGTGGGGACGCCGTGGCACCTCTCTAGCCACTTCTCAAAGAGGGGACTTATCACCGCAATGATAATTAATGTTAAATAAATGATTTTATTTCTGTAAGTAGATTTGAACAAACACTTTTACACGTCAATGGGTATTTTTAAAACTAGATGAGGTTGGCATTTCCTATCTGACTACTCTGAGAAGAAAGGCCGAAACAAACTCAGAGCTCACAGTCTCTTTTAAAGTCCAGATAAAATCTTGGTCAGATCATGTGAAGGCTATGTAGATCTGTGTCTGAAATGATATTTTGAGGAAAGAACCACACAGATTGAGGACCTGTTCAGTCAGTGCACGCATTTGTCAGTAACCGTGCAGCTCAACTCAGAACTTAAGGAGCTCAACGATTCGATGAACCATACCTTCTGCGAAACTGTCGTCTCGCAGAAGGAGGCTGCGGAATGGGAGAGGGAGATGTCGTCCACTCACCCGGCCCGCAGAAGGTGCACCGGGCGTCGGCGGACGGCGGACAACGCCCTCTTCCAGCCCTCCTAAATGGGTCCAGGGGCGACGGACTCTGGGACGTCCGTCGCCCCCCACACATCAGGACCCGAGGTGAGGACTCTTAGGCGTCCCGGGGGGCGTCACTAGTCAGGGATTGCGGAAGGATCGTACGTTCCCGCGACCCCCGGCGTAGGTGTGAGATGGAACACCGGGGTGGTTTTTAGTCAGTCACAGTCAGTTGGTGCCAGGCGGCGGGGTCTGACACTGGTCTCCTCCGCCGGTATCACCGGATGTTGACCTACCTCTGTCGTGTGGTCGAGGCCTATTTGACGCACAGGGCCGTCATCTACCCCGGTCACCAAGGAGAATGGAACCGGCAAGAGATGTCGTGCGGTGTCTCACAGGGATGGATCCTGGTGCCGCATCTGTGGGACATCGGCTACGACTGGGAGCTGTGCGCTGACCTCCCCTAGCGGCGTTGGCGTGGTTTGCTACGCTGACGACACGCTGGTCCTGGCGCAGGGTACGTCACACCAGGCGGCGGCCGAACTAGCGACACGCGGGGTTGCGACAATCTTCGAGAAGATCCGGCAATTGGGAGTCGAGATGGCCCTGCACAAGTTCAAGGCCATGTGTTTTCATTTACGACAGTCTTGCTACCAGACTTGCTTTGTCCTCGGTGCTCTTAAATTTGATGATCCCGACTTACGAGTTTTAGGTCGTGGGTTCGAAACCAGGCAGGCGCTTTACTTTGTGTAAATAATGTCATCACCACTGCTCTCAAAACGGGGAAGAAAAACATCGCGACGAAACCGGCAGGTCCTAGACCCGAAAATTCGAAGACATGTGACATCTACCAACCTGCACTGGGCCCGCGTGGTAGATTACAGCCCAGTCCCTCTCGAAGAGAGAAAGCCAGTGGGAATATTATAGGCTGATTTTATTCTTAAAATTATACGGTCCCCAACGGTAATCCCACCACACACACAGCATCACCTTGTTGCGAGTTAACCCGGGTTTCGCCACAGTCTGTGAAGCCTGACCAGCTTTTAACCACGACCTTTTTCGCACGTTCTTGTCGTACGTGATCCACTTTTCATCAGTTATCAGCTTCTTCAAAAATGGTTCGGTTTCATTACGTCGTAATAAAGAATCGCAAATGAGTACACGGTTCATTAGGTTTCTTTCAGTGAGCTCGTGAGGTACCCAAATATCGAGCTTTTTTGTGTACCCAGTTTTTTTTTTCAAATGCGCCAAAACTGTTTTGTGGTGAATTTTCAGTTCTTCAGCTACGTCGTAACTACTGATATGCCGATCTTGCTCCACTTTTTCAAAAATGGCATCCATTTTATCTGCAATAGGGCGATCAGAGCGACGTGCATCTTTGACATCAAGATTTCCGGATTCCCCCCTGTCTCTCGCCACACTCCAACCTGTAAGGAAGAGAACAGCTATTTCCCCACCTTACAACGTTAGTTTGGCTGTCGTACCAGTACTAAAAAACGCTCAGCAGCTCATTGGGCATCCCTGTTTCCTTTAATTTACCCCAAAGAATGTCATATGAGACCAGGTCGAAGGCTTTGGAGAGATCCAGGAACGCCGCATAAACTGGCCGCATAACATGTTAAAGAGGCGCATAGACAGGCTAGGGAGGCATATCAAAGGTATTTAATACATGGTAATCCGGAAAGCGGGCCTGTACCTACACGACGTGACATATCTTACTCGTAAAACATTCAAATCTAGACTGAAGTTTTGTCAAAATCACCAAGACCAACTTAAAATGGATGTATTAGCCTCCCACGTTACGGTTAAAGATTTGGGAGCTTTCTGGAAAAGTACTAAGAGGTTGAGTGGTAGGGTTAGTTTACCAGTGAGTATAGGCGGGTGTAGTGAGCCTAAAGGTATAGCTAACCTGTTAAAAAGCCATTTTAAAGTTGAGGCTCCTCTTACCAGCAAGGTTGATGTAACCAAGGTGGAGGCCGTGGCTGCCAGTGAGAACCCAATTGGGTTTTCTGCTCAGGATGTTATGAGTATTATCGATAACATGAAACGTGGTGAATCTCCGGGCAGTGACGGATGCAGCATTAAGCACCTGCAGCACGCAGGTACACATTTGTTTTGAGTGTTGGTTATGCTGTTTACTTTCTGCATACGTCACTCGTACTTACCGTCTAAGATGACGGAAACTATTGTTGTGCCTATAGCAAAGAATCGCACTGGTGATGTGACTGATAAATGTAATTATAGGCCTATCTCCCTGGCTACTGTGATGGCGAAGTTCTTCAATGGTCTTCTCGATGCTCAGCTCAGCAAATATGTTAAGCTTCATGATGCTCAGTTTGGATTTCGTGAGATTTTGTCAACGGAAAGTGCTATTTTGACTTTAAAACATACAGTCGCCTATTATGTTGAGAGAAAAACGCCCATCTAAGTATGCTTGCTTTCTTGACCTATCGAGGGCCTTCGACCTAGTCAATTATAATAGACTCTGGGCTAAGTTTGGGGAGGTCGGGGCCCCTGCTGAACTCATTAATATTTTTTATTTCTGGTATAACCAACAGAAAAACTTTGTCTTAAGTGGGGAAACGCGTATTCTGATGAATATAAACTTGAGTGTGGTGTGAGGCAAGGGGGGCTGACCTCTCCAAGACTTTTTAATCTGTGTGTCAATCAGCTGATTGATGAGCTCAGCAACAGTCATGTCGGATGTCACTTAAATAATGTTTGCGTCAATAACATCAGTTACGCGGATGATATGGTGTTGCTGAGTCCATCTGTTGGTGGTCTACGGAAACTATTAGGTATGTGTGAAGCCTATGCTGAGAGTCATGGTTTAAAATACGACGATAGAAAGAGCGAGTATATGCTTATCAGAGGTAAGATTAAACAACCTGAACATATACCACCAGTGTATCTGAACGCAGTGTCTTTGAGTCGGGTCTCTCAGTTTATCGAAGCCCTACATGATGACGTGGATATTGAGGGAAAGCGGAGAGCATTGTCGGTGCGAGCGAATATGTTGGTGCATAGGTTTGCGCAGTGTACAGCACAGGTTAAGGTAACATTGTTTAAGGCCTACTGCCAAAGCTTTTACACCAGCGCCCTATGGACTAACTACACGCAGCGGGCCTACAATACGCTCAGAGTTTAGTATATCAAAGCCTTTAGGATTTTAGTACGGCTTCCTCATTTTTGTAGTGCTTCGGGCATGTTTGCCGATGCGAGGGTGGATGACTTTTTTGCTATAATGCGCAAAAAGTCAGCCTGCCTGCAATTCGCAGAATTCGAGGGAGCGGCAAGGGAATCCTGAGAATTATTGCGGATCGATCAGTATCGCCAGTGGTGGGAAGGCTCATCAGGCTACACGTGTTTTGATGAATTTAATGTTTATTTAATTTTAATACATTTTTTTTTTGTTTCAATGTATCTTGACATAATTTATTTCAATTCAATTTAATTTATTAGTTATTTCCTTTAGTTCATATTGGCTAATTCAATTTAATTATTCAATTTTTCAATCAAGTTATTTTAAGTACCTACATAAATTGCTACTAATGTAGCCGTAAGATAATTAATTTGTTACTAACAAAATATGGACATTACCTAGTCTGAAATAAACAATTTTTTTTTTATATATTAGTAATTTCCAAGCTATCTATCCCGTATGTTGCACCTGCCATATGGTATATCTCTGCATCACCCTAAGGTTGACTGGTAGAAAATGCCTCAGGCATTAAGTCCGCCTTTGTACAGTTTTTTTTTTTACTTGTGCATAATGTTTTAATAAATAAATAAGCCCATTTGGAAACCTGTTAGAGTATTCACTGCTTTTGTTGCTGCGGGCCATTCACGAACAAAAAAGTAGGACAGATTCTCGCTAACAAAAAACTGTGTAGTTTAAGTCGGCCAGCTGGCTGTACGTACAGGGCTGGCTCGCACACATTTACACATTAGTCGGTCGGCCATTACGCGCGCAAACGGCTACACTCACACATATGCTCACATATAAACGTCTATGCTCTGGGCATACTAAAATATCACCGAGGTTATCTGTAGATATAACAAAATAACTTCTCCTCAGGTGGTAAACAGCGGTGGAACAGCCATCATCAACTGCACATGGGGCGGCTGGCCTGCCCCTCGTCTTGAGTGGCTACACAATGGCGTGCCCCTTGGTGCTGGGGTGGCGGGAGGCAGGGTCAGGGTGCATAACAACGGTGAACAGCTGGTCATCGCGTCAGTACATAGGGCTGATAAGGGCGTGTATCAGTGCATGGCGAGGAATGAGAGGGACTCGGCGCAAGCAAGCGCGGAGTTAAGGTTAGGAGGTGAGTGTGAATCTTTAGTTTGCATTATAAGGTCTACAAGATTCTCTGTCATGTTGTCTGCCCATTTTCGAAACTATAAGAAAGTAGCCTTTGCCTTACAGTGGGACTACCAGGCTGTTATTATATTATTAACTATAGTCTCCTTGATTTGGGTGATCCTTTGAGATGTCTTCATAAATGATTTTTTTAACAGACCCAATTAATTATACCTACTTCTGCCAGTACGAAATTAATGACAAAAACTATACCCGACGAAATAAACCTTTAAAACCTTCTACTTTCTACGCAGACACAGCACCAGAGCTCCAGTACACATTCATAGAACAGGTCCTGAGACCTGGACAGGTGGTGACTCTCAAGTGTTCCGCTGCCGGCTCCCCAACACCCCATTTTACTTGGATGCTCGATGGGCAACCACTGAATACCATGGCTAGAGGGCACAGGTTTGTAATAATGCCTCAATCAGTTAATGAATGCCAAAAGCTAAAAATGGAACCAAGAATGGATACGTTAATTGCTTGTGCAAAAAAGGGGAAGTCTATGTGACTTCCCTTTTTTTACTTAAGGCATATCAAATGCTGCTAGTGCAAAAGAGATCGGACAAACAATTCTAATCCTACTTAAGTATTTGTCTAAAGTTATTGTCTTAAATTTATTTGGTCGTGTTGCTGTGTACGCAGCTATAATCCCCTATAAGTATATCGCTTTTAACATTCTCAAGTTGCTCTCAAACAAACAACATTTATTTATTTACTTATTTCGTATCTACGTTTTAATTAGATCTCTTGTCCATGTTTCATTTGTTGTAATATATTTATAAGTTAATAACCGCATCTTTTAGACCGCTAGATAATGCTTTAACATAAATCTACTGCAAATTGCTGTTTACTTTTCTAAACAAAATTCTGTCTGGCAGATACAGCGTGGAACAGTTTGCGACTAAAACCAATGACGTAGTGAGCTACCTGAACATCTCAGCCGTCAGGTCTGAAGATGGAGGCCTGTACACCTGCAGAGCGGCCAACTCACTGGGGGAGGTGTCACACACATCCAGACTTAATATTTATGGTAGTTGCTTACTATAAACCAAGATCCTTTCTCACCTTTGCCGTTACCCGTCTATTGTAAGGCTCTGATCCCAGTATGTAATCAAATATTTCCTTAAGACTAATGTTTGCATATCGGTACGCAGAACACATATAGGTTTAACACGTACTGCTGCATGACGCGTTTTACGCAGTCGTAGCAAAGTGCTACGACAGCAAGGCTTTATTCGCTTCAGTAAAGTCGAACTAATAAAAGTCTTGCTGAGCTGTCACAATCGTGCCAATAAAGTCTTGCTTAGCTGTGAAAATCGAATCAATAAAGTCTTGCTTAGCTGTGACAATCGAATTAATAAAGTCTTGCTTAGCTATCACAATCGTGTCTATAAAGTCTTGCTTAGCTGTGACAATCGAATCAATAGTCTTGCTTAGCTGTGACAATCGAATCAATAAAGTCTTGCTTAGCTGTCACAATCGTGTCTATAAAGTCGTAGTAAAAGTATAATACTGTTATTTTATGTTTCGCCTCAGGTCCGCCTTACGTGAGGTCTATAGGACCAATCAGAGCTGTAGCAGGTCGAGAACTGATTCTCTATTGTCCTTATTCTGGCTACCCAATCAGGTGAGAGAACTAAAAATTATCCTATCTTGCAATTAGTGCACCTCTATTAAATATTTCTTCTAATCCTGCCTTTTCTTTCAGTTCAGTGAAATGGGAGCGAGACGGCAACCCAGTAGAATGGGACAGCAGCATAGACGGTGCCCTCAAAGTGTCTCGAGTAGAGCCTTCATACGCAGGCGCTTATACCTGTGCAGTCATGGGCCCGCATGGGGAGATAGCCAGGAGAGAGCTGCAGCTTGTTGTTAGCAGTGAGTTTTTTGGTCACCAATATGCTTATTTTCTTACAACTGACTGTACAACTGCCTTTACTTAGTCGTGATGTTTCTGCAAAACTTTAAATGAGTTGTAAGTTTACATTAATCAATTGATGGTATTAATGTTCGTTTGTTTGTTGTGATCCCACGATGATGAACGAAAGATGAGGTTTTTGCCATTATTATTTACCGTCTTGTTATTTTACCTACTAGTTTCTTTGTATAAATAATAATAATACATAAATAAATTGAGTGCACCTTCGAAAATCCGGTTTTTATGTTATATAAAATTATGCGTAGGCGTGCACACAGAATACGGATAACGGATGCATTATCCGTATTCTGTGTGCGCCTACGCATAATTTTCTTTTAGCTTATCTGCTTTCGGTACTTTCACCACTTTATGAGGCCTATATCGTTCCGTTATCAACATTTTGCTCTTTTAACAGATCCCCCAGAAATAGAGCCGTTCTCCTTCTCTGCAAACTTGCAAGAAGGCAAGCGTGCGCAGGTCAGCTGTAGCGTGACGTCAGGCGACATGCCCGTCCACTTCACCTGGCTCAAGGACAACGCGCCCATCCTTTCTAGTTTACAGGTCAGATCAATGATTTGAGCTTCATTTTACTGCGATTATGGGGTTGATTCTTGAAATTGTATTGAGTGATTTTAATATTTTTGATACTCGAAAAAATTTATATGCACCAGTCCACCAATCCTTTTCAATCAAGCGGACGAATGGCTAATCGTATTCTTAAGCAGTCGGTCCATCAGTCCATATTTTGACCTCGTTCAAGAATCAAACCTCAAAATCCAACCCTTTAAAATAATTTACAAGAGCATATCTTCAAAGCCCGGCCTGGTTGTATAGGTGGAAGAGCGGGGTGCTGATTTTTTCAGCAACCTCGTATTCAAAGAGGTGTCGGCCCGCCACAGCGGGTTGTACACTTGCGTGGCATCCAATACTGCGGCCAAGGTTAACTATACCGCCGAACTGGTGGTCAAAGGTAACCGCCATGTCAATATGCACAAGAGCACCGAGCACCGTCATGATGTCCAAGTGAGGTGGGAGCGTGGGAAAGGGCGGTCGTTGTCAATTGACAGATTAATCGTTTAAAAACATAAAAAGATTAATCAGTAGAGAAAAATGATCATCCATGGGTAGGCACCAGAATACAATAATGTCTTTCAAAAAATGTATTCGAATGAATTCATGTGCATATAAATACAAAAGATTAACCGATTAACTTATATAATATATAAAATTACAAGAACTGCAAATGATTTTGCAACTAAGCCCACGTTCGTACGACGCGACGTAACGACATAATAAAATCGCGGCGGAATAAAAACGCCTCTATTTCGTTTTTTAATCCCAGATAGTAATCTGACACTTCAAGTAGTTTATTGTTTGCTTTTTAATAAAGGAGTTTGATTACATATGTCAAATTACTATCTAGGTCGAGGTCGACGAACGATTACGAACTATAGCGCGATTTTTGTCGCCTTCAACAGAGTGTTCGAACGAGCGTTAAAAAATCACTTCGAAGTGATTCTATGTGCAGTGCGGACGTACGATGTGTTCATGTGTTACGAAAATTTATTAGAGGTAGTCATTTCTGAGGCCAGGAGACCACCATAGCTTATCATAGCTCAATCGACAGACTTAAATCCCATTGAGCCCGCATGGGATATGCTTCAAAAAAGAGCTGTGCCAAAAATGGATGCCGTGCGCACATCCGAAAATCTTATTCGCCTGTTACAGCGGACGTGGGCGGCCATTCTGCCACATGATTTGGATGAACTCTTAATGAGCATGGCTGAATCGCTGTTATTGTGTTATACGCGTAAGCGGTGGAAATACAGACTACTAATATATTATTTTACGCAATAAAAACTTTAATTGTTATCTGTTTGTCACATTTTAATGTCAGGATTAACCAAGGTGAAAAATCCAGCTTAGGCGAAAGTCGCGAAGTCTTCACATTGGAAAACCTTTTATTTACTCAATATAAATAGACATTTTTATTTAATTTCAATAGGGAAATAAAATATTTTTTTAAATACCTTGATCCCTAGACACTTTTGATGTGTGTATTTTATTATCTTGTTTCGTATTCAAACCCCTAGGTGTAAAACAGGGAGACCAGGTATGTTTATAAAGGGTGGCCGGGGAGTTGACGAAAGTTCAAAATTAAGATTTGATTGAACCCAAAATCTCCCCATTTAATTTTCTTTTGATACATTGAAAATTTGTCAGTGCTGAGCTCAAATCTTAATTTTGAACTTTCGAATACATTCTAAGTAAATTCTGCAATTCCTAGATCCATAATTTTTTAGGGTGTTAGGTTAGACTATGCTAATTAGTTATCACAAAAAAACTGAACCAGAAATGTTCAACAGAACGAGAAAAAAATCGAAAACTGATGTTAGGTGAAAATTACGAAAAAATTCATTAAAAAAATTCTATCTCGAAAACTACGAAAAATCGTAGAACATACATGGGGGTGATTCGGATACTCCTCATCATAAATTTATCTAAATTTTACGTTTGAACGTCAACTCCCCGGCCACCCTGAATAATATTAACTTAAAAACTCAGACTTCTCGGACGAAATTAATCATCAGCTAGTATGGATTATGATAGGATATGCGCATTTATTGCATTGAATTATTCTGTGATGATAGATGTAAGTAGAAAAATAAATAAATAAATATTCTCGAAAATTTGTAATAGAAAGTGGTTGCGTACTGCGTACCTACGCAGCCGCTATCGTCCAATGACGTCCGATAAGTAACTTAAAATAAATTACTCTCATTAACGACTGATTATTCCGTGGAATAATTCCAATGTTTTATTTAAAGTAGCTACGCGTTAGTAGGCTCGGCAACGCTGACGCCACGGCCTTGAGCATCCGGCACGTCCGCACTCTACGAGCCGACGCGTTGGACTCACAAAAGCGCGCGATTTTTTCGCGTTCTTCAGAAGTCACAAGTACAGAACTTCGTATACATGTCGTATTCATTCAGTGCACAACAACGAGCGTTGAAAATATGAACACCGCGCGATAAAAAATCGCTGCGCGGAGAAATCGCAGCTGTTTAAACAGATGTACCGCTTTCTATTTGTTCATTTCCTAGCCCAGCACGCGTTTTTATTCCGCCGTGATTTTTTACTTACGTGCGAACGTGGGCTAACATAACATACCTTTAACTAAGGCTTTATAAGGATACTGAGTATGGTTTAATGTTTACCCAGTGTTTAGACCATATTTTGGTCTAAAACACCCAAACAGTCAACAGAACCTCTTTAAAGCTTTGTTGACGTAGCGAACAAACACTCCACCCGAAACCGCGCTCCCGCCATCAAAGAGACTAATCACGCTTGCACAGAGCACAGAGTTGTCATTATTTTGTCTAAGTATATCGCTGGTTTCTTTGCAGGATCACAATTACCACAATGTGTAGCCTTGTTCTAAGAAGTGTCAAAATGATGGTTTTATTCATATTGCACCTTATTAATTAAATTTAATTTAAACCTACCTTATTTTTCCACTCTTTTCTTACAAGAAAATTAAGCTTTCTAGTCATCTTCAAATCTTGTCATTTTAAATCTCGCAGCTTGAATAAATGCCATCGGAAATGTATTCACTTATAAAAGCACTTTATTCACAGCGCACATTTATTTTCCGCAGCAAATGTTTTTCATAGAAATGTATAAATTCTTGAACGTTTTTGTTTTGCACAGCGTTGGATTTCAGATGGCTTACGAAAATGGTAAATTTTGTTTATAAGAATTTTGTTTAGGACTTTCAGACGTGGAATTGTAATAGACAAAGAGACTGTTATTTTTTTTGTAAATTTTCTGATGGTAAATTTTTTGGAAAATACCTACTTGACTAACGTCGTTTTAAATACTTTCAAAGTTGATGTTAATGATTCATAATGTTCAAACCGATCGCTTAAAATATTAATGTTAATGTTGAATAATTAATGAAATTATCTCGTACGAATGATAAAAATTGTATACCTAAGCTTGTACCAAAGAGTGCACCGCTTCTTCAGACATAAACCAAAAAGCGTAAAAATGCACAGACGGTCGTATATTTTAAGAAGCAAAGTTAAAGTTTTTAGCTTTAATAACTTAGGTACTTAGAATACTCTTTATATTTATAACAAAGTTTTGCTGCTGACGGGAAAGGTAAAAATAGTATTACTATAATGTATAATGCAAAGAACTCATGAAGGTGGAAGCGCCAGGGTAGCCCGCGAAACCGTGAACGGGCGCCGTCGTCAGTTCGGACCTGTCATCTCTTAGCCGCCACGGCTCACTTTAATTATTTTATTTATGGATTGTCTTGTTTAAATTTATATTTGCTGTACTCTGGACACTCAACGTGTACTTCTTATTTACGTCGTTCAACATTAATGATGTAACTAATATTTATGTAACAATAACCTATAATTTAAAAGAGTGTCCATGAAGTTTCTTGCCCGTTGTTCTCCATAGGTACCTACTACGCTTTGGAATGGGCAACTAGCTTCATATTTCTGAATGACCTACCACTTGACAATTTTATTCAAAAGTGCCTGTAAATGGTTTAATTGACATAAATGCTATGAGTTTGAATTAAAATTTTCTTACGTTTTTTGCGATTTGCTGGTCAGTGTCAGGTTGTGTTGAACAAATAGTACATTAGTGCAGCGGCCAGCAAAAGAGGCATTGATGGACGACCGTGTAAATGTGGGCCAAGGCGAAGCCGAGGCACACATACGTAAGTCCATCAGTGCCTAGTTGTGGCCAAGGCTTGTATAGTAATTTTCTCAAATAATGCGCGGAAATTAAAATACAATTACTTTTCAAAATCAATGACGAACAACGAACAACAATAAATTTTCCCGCGTTAGTGTTTATTTGTTTAATTTTTTTTCAATAAACAACTATCTATTTTCAAGCCAGTTCGAAGTTTAAATAAAACCTTTGATAAGTTACCTCCTTGATTGCCATGTTTCGGAGAAAAAGATCGTTTAATTTTTAAATTATATGATAGATATGAGTCTCAGAACAATAATTAGTCATTGTTCTGAGATATGAGTTTACTATGTAATCTAATTGGCCGCTAAACCAAGACAGTTATGGATTTCTATACAACGTTTGCCGGCCGCTGCTCGCATGTATTTGGCCAGTAGCAATTTCGACTTATTTCGAAGAAGGTTGTCAAAATAATGCTCCAATTTCCAAGCATGTTTGAGAAAATATGATTAGCGACCGTAACAAGTATGTATTTACAGAATTACAATCACTAAAATCATCCCTACTAACCTCTAAAACTAGACCTCTAAGCTATTTCCAGAAATAGTCGTTCAAATGGCATTCATTCATCCTGACACTGACCGGCAAATTGCAAAAAACTTTAAAAAGAAAATAATTTCGCGTGCTGTCCTGGCGCTTTCTCCTTAGAGCAACAATGTCTTACATAATAAGTCGGCATAATAAGAGCACAATAAATCATAGTCAAGTTTGAGTACTGTAATTAAAGAAAAATCGATTGATCCAGAAATAAATAAAATTTGACTTACTTGCACGCTGCAGTCTCCCCAAAATGGGTAGTGGAACCCAAGGACGAAGCAGTGCTGGCTGGTGAACCGTTGGCTTTGCACTGTCAGACCACGGGATCACCAGCCCCGCAAGTCACCTGGCTGAAACAAAGAGGTAGTTCAAAATGTTGTTTTTTCTTTTAATTTGAAATATCATTTTGTATTTATTCTTTAGAACCACTTTCAGTATTATTCTTAAGGCCAGGATTGCTCAAATGTGAAACTTTTAAAGAATATCTAACCTCATTCCACCGGCCTCCTTCTTCCATCGGTCATCTAGACGCACTGCAAGTTACCATCGTTACCTTATTGCTATTCCACCAATTCGCACTAAGCGTTTCCAAATGTCTTTTGTTATGCGCACAGCAAAAGAGTGGAACTCTCTACCTGCGTCTGTGTTTCCGAACGCATACAACCCTAATATCTTCAAAGTGAGAGTGAACAGGCTTCTTCTGGGTAAGCTCACTCCATCGATAAGAAAAAAAAAATGTAATTTTGTAATCTCTGTGACTAGATTTTGGTTCCGACTTTTATACATTTTTCATGCAATAATATAAACGTAGCTCTCGTAAAATGTAGCGTATCTAAACAAAGGTAAATCCGTTAAAATGTTAATACTCATAATCGAAATACATAAGTTATTACAATTACTGCAATACGGCTGTAGGTAAGGTATATTTTTATTTATTTTTTATCTTCTCATACGAGTATAACACTCTCAGTCACTTACTGGATCTCACATATTATAATTTTCAGGGTCATCGACGGACTATGTCCCTCTAATAAACCTGGGTGGAAGGTTTCTGTTCCTTTCAAACGGAACTCTATGGATAGAGTCAGCACTACCCTATGACGAAGGAAACTACATGTGCAAATCAGAGAATGGAGTAGGAACTCCACTTACCAAAACTATATTTGTTTCTGTCAACGGTAAGTTTTACATTTCGAATATGCACGTGAAAACTACGAAAAATGCTTTTAAGCACACAACAATAGATGCTGGATGGACCGATGACCTTAAAAAGGTTGTTGGGACCGTCTGGATGCGGAAGGCGGAAGACATTGAAGACTCACAAAGTGCTGTGGCGCAGCCTAGGTGAGGCATAGGCCTAGACATAGATTGATCCAACTTTAAACATTTTTATTATAATAATATATACTCGTACATTTATTTTTCACGAACACTGGGTTAAGCCTATTTAAGCCTAATTTGAACACCCGATCATAACTTGACTAGTTGCCTGCAGTGTTGTATGTATACGTGTAAGAGGGCTTAGGTCTCTCTTTGCGTATTAATATATTACGTATGTAACACGTCTCCAAGACTCCTCTTATCAACGCCGTAGGTGCTACTTTAATCTAATAAAATTTATTTATCTTCTCCAGAGCCTGCGAGGTTCGAGTTGACATCACACAATATGACAGCACGTCGTGATGCGCCTGCGACGCTGGTGTGCGACGTGCGCGGAGACAGTCCCATTAGAGTGACATGGGCACACAACATGAACCACTTAGATCTTAATACTTATAGGTAACGAAACTTAAGCATTGACCAACCATATGACCAATGAGCGCCATTAATGAATGTCTTAGAAAGCCTGCAAACAGAAATTGGTGATTAGGTCGTGATTCAGCTGTTTTGACAAACTCGTTGCTGTTTTCGGAATAGAGGCTCTACTTTTCAATAAAATACTTAGACCTCTTTGATTGTCTATAAGTACTAACCAGATTGTTCACATGTTTCTCCAGGTTAAGCATCTCTGAAGCAAAGACTGATAGTGGTTTAAGATCCCAGCTGTACATCAGCCGGGCGGACCGGCAGGACTCCGGCGTCTACAAGTGTCAAGCCGTCAACGCGTACGGACACAGCGACCATTATATTTATCTTTCCGTCCAAGGTGAATTTTGTCCAGACAAAGCACACAAAAAAAACACTGACGACTTTTGAGCTTTTTGAACCGAAAACGTACCAAATATGTTTCGTTTATGTTACCTACTATTATTATCCATTACAACAAGTAAGTATTAGTGGCAAGTTGTAGTCTCCAAATTAGCACTAAGTATCTACCAGATAAACGGCGCCAATATCCAAAATTATGTGTCCCGCACGGAACAAATATTTGTTTGAACTGCAAATATTCCTAGAAAATTCCTAGTGTGTAGCAAGGTTTAAAAAAAAATAGTTATGCGTAGTTGGTTCAAGAGGCTCTAAACGTTGATGAAATGAATATAATAATAACCCTTAAATGTTCCTCACTATTTTACTATTTTACTTTCACTCCCCAGAAAAACCCGATATCCCTCACTCTCTATCGGTGACGGAGATCGTAAGTCGCGCTGTCCGTCTATCCTGGAGTCAGGGCTTCGACGGCAACTCTCCCCTCGTGGGTTACACCCTGCAGTACTGCGCACTTTCAGCTCAAGGGGTCATCAGAGTGAACCAGTGGGATGCAGCCGTAACGCTCAACGTGTCCGTCCATGGGGTCGCACACTCGCAAGTCACGTGAGTAGAAAACCAATGAACAAGACGTAATTTTAAAGGGATATTGAGAAGCGTTGTGTTAAATAAGAAAATACCTCCTAAAGTGCAATGACAAGTGACTACGAAACAACTAAAAACGAACCGATTGGTAAGAAAAACTATCCTTTTTTTGGACATCGAAGGTTTGATGAAGTTTGCGTTTGACTTTTCGAATTTCAGTCTAACCAAGAAAGGCGACATACATTACGAAGCTCTGCTGAGCAGTCTGAAGCCACACACCGCGTACATGATCAGAATAGCTGCCATCAATCAAATCGACAGGAGTACTTACACCGAACCAGTCGTTGTGAAGACGCAGGAAGAAGGTAAGAAGAACGTTACTAAACTTGAACAAACAGATGACCCGACAATAACAATTTTAGGTCAAATTAAATTTGCTAGCGAAACTCCACAGACGTGATGGTACCTATATCTAAACATGCCAAAACAAAACAAAAATGGTTTGTTGTCAACGATCGCAAGTATTTTAGCTACTTGAAATATCAGTTACAACATCTGTTTAATTTGTTCTAACTTTTCACTTCAACTGTTTACTAATACCGTATTCAACTCCTGATTCCAGCGCCATCAGAAGCTCCCACCAACGTGCATGTGACTCCCGGTGGTCCAGGAGAGCTGCACGTGTCATGGCGACCACCACCTCGGGACGCGTGGCACGGAGAACTACTGGGCTACTCGGTTACATGTGCGGAACTTAGTCCTGCTGCACCTGCTATGAGGAATTCTACCAGGTAACTAGCAGTGACCTACTAGATATGGCCGGGAATAAAAAATATTAAAACAATAGTAGAAAGTAGAATATCAAACTAATCACTCCATCCGGTTCCTTAAAGGGCACTTAACTTGAAACCAGTTCAACTATGTAAAGTGCAGAATTTTCACAGACAAAGTATTGAAATAATAAAAATGTCGGCCATCGCGTCAGTAAGTGTAAATGTCAGTTGTTTTGCAATGATTTACCAGACTTACCACTCAATTACTTCTCCTATTGCATATTTTTCAGAACGCTAACAGTGAACGGGTGGTCAGCTACTGAGCTAAGCTTATCAGCTCTCCGCAAGTTCACTCGATACGATGTGCGCGTGAGAGCATTCAACGGTGTCGCCGCGGGGCCTGCGTCCGCGCCGGTCTCTGCTACCACGCTAGAAGGAGGTAAGATTTCATTGATAGCTGAATCCTCGTCAGACGTTATTTATTGACACATAATAATTATTTAATACTTTAAACTTACCTCCTACTCCTAAAATAACATTTTCATATTTCAGTTATTTTAATCGAAAGTGTAGGTAAGTAGGTACATAATTATAAACTACTTTCACAGATTCAAAATAATAATGATGAGTGAATTGTTAATTTCAGTCCCCGAGTCCCCACCGACAAGAGTGTCCTGTTCAGCCCTATCGTCTTCTGGCATGAAAGTTTCATGGAACCCACCACCAATCGGCCAACATGGCGGCCTCATACAAGGATACAAAGTTATTTATTCACCACTAACCACAGATCATGGTAAGTATAGTAGATCATCGAACAAACACTATTAATGCTAACTTTATGCACTGTCTCTAAGTGAAAATAAGCTGATAGAACGACAGAAACTAATTTAGCAATATCTCCTTTTCAGTGGATGTTGGCGAAATCAAACGAGTGGCGACAACAGACACATACCTACACACTCTACGTAAATACTCCAACTACTCCATACAAGTCCTGGCTTTCACCAACGCTGGAGACGGCAAAAGAAGTCTGCCGGTCTACTGCATGACCGAGGAAGATGGTAAAGTCAAATATTACAAGACGTCCATAATTATAAAAGTTAAAGGGTAATTGAAATTCAAATAAAGTTTCATAACGTTTTAATTGCAGTTCCTTCAGCGCCCGAGAAGATCAAAGCACTAGCGTTTTCCAGTGACTCAGTATTGGTCAGCTGGTTACCGCCACTACATCCCAACGGCGTTATATCACATTATACAGTCTATTATAGAGAAGCTGGACGGTAAGGACACAAACAATTCCATACTAAAACATTTACTACATGATTTTAACATCAAGTAAATGAACCTATGTAAAATACCGATGTTGAAAAGTGAGGCAAACCAAAATAAATTATTCAAACTTATTATGTACATGTTTGCAACCTATTTACTTTAATAGATGCTAAGAAAGCGCAATGGTTTCTTGTTGCCAATCGCAGTAATTACACCATAAGTTGAACAACGCTTGTGGCACCACAATAAACGTGGCCAAATACTGGGCTGAAAAAGTGTAAGAAACATAGATGTACCGTCAAAACGGAAAGAAGAAGACACAAAAAAGCCAAATAAAATAAGCACTGACAAATTAAATTTTCCCTTATACAGCCTGGGCAAGCACTCGAGCTTCACAGTGCCTGCAGAGAAGAAAACCGACACGGAGCTGATGTTCCAAGTGCGAAACCTGGTGGAGAACCAGCTGTACGAGTTCTGGGTATCGGCTACCACGGGCTCCGGAGAAGGAGAGTCCACGCTCGTCGCGGGGCAAGGACCTAGCTCCAGAAGTAAGTAAAAACCATTCCATATTTAGAAGTATTGTGAAACAAAATTTCTGATTGAAAATTATTTGTACTTTTAACACGAGTTTTGGTTTGAGTGTAAACTTCTTCTTAGTTTAACACGTTAACTGTCCGCGAAGCAGACAAAACGGTTATAAACAACCTTAAAGGTATGTAAGACACTGGACGTTCAGTGTTAAGCACTAGCTAGCAAGTAAGTTGGGCGTTTAGGGGGCTGTTTTATTGTAACTTTTCACCTTTATGGATGTGTCTGTTTGATCTTATAAAAGAAGAAGAGGAATGAGACGTTTTCACACATTCTATGAAACTTATCAAATACCTTTGTAGCTGTATCTACATCGTCACATGCAAACTATGTATCAAACTGACGTCACGCTAAATCCTGCATCGCGCAAGCAGAGTTTACCGCGTAACTAGCATAAATAGAACGCCCCGACATCAAACGTCGGGCAGTTCCCCACCAGACATGACACACTGGTCGGAGGATCCTCCCTTTACCAGGAGGTACTCTATTCCTCATACCTCTACACCTGTTGTCCCAGTCCCAGCCCGCATCGCGTCGTTCGGGCGCTGGCTGCGCGTGGGCGCGGGGCGCGCGGCGCAGCTGGCGTGCACGTGCGTGGGCGCGCCCGCGCCGCGCTCGCGCTGGCAGCACGCGCGCCTGCCCGTCACCCACCACCAGTACTACCAAGTCACGCATCGAGGACATCTGCACATACGGGGTACGTTACGTGACAACCAAGGGCTGCTTCACATTTTATAACAAGCAAAGTCAGTTTTCGCCTAGTTGATTTAAATTGGCGATCTACTCGTTATCCAAAAGGAAGTAAATTGTAAATATAAGTTTAAAACAGTTGCGTGCGAATTCAATGTTTCAATTTCGTCATTTAGTGATAATAATATGTGTTTTTGTGAGGAGCGTTTGCGAGTGAGGAGGACTTCACATAAACAGTTAATTCCAAAGACGAACCGAATATGTAACTTAAATAGCACTACTGTCCATAACTAGTACGTTAAGAATATCAACGAGATCATCAAAAAAAAAAAACTTACTTATATATTTTTCAAACGGTGGTCAAATTTTCTTCAATTTTACAGAAGTAAATGAGCAATCCTCCGGCAACTTCACGTGCACTGCCAGCAATACGATTGGCGAAGACACCATCGTGTACGTGGTGGTCGCCATCATGCCTCCCGCGGCGCCTGCGCTGTCCTTACAATACACGACCACTTCAAGCATCAAGCTACATTGGCAGCTCCCTGGGGATACTACGGAACCTATATTAGGTTAGCAAGATGAACATCACCTATGTTATAAATTCGCCAACAGTAGTAATTTCATCATTTGTATAAAACTATATTTTTATGGCAACGCATTACACAGTACCAGGTGTTGTAGCGATAACTACAGGAGACCCTTGTCTAACAGTGGTATTTTGTTTATATTTTCCTAAAGCTGGTGTAGTGACAAAGGACTAATAAGGTGATGAACCTAAGCACCGCTTTTTATCATTCATAGGTTTTCTCCTCCACTACAAGCAAGCTTCAGAGAGTGAATGGCACACAGTAGACCTGTCTCCCGAAGTGAACTCTTATACAATGGATATGCTGAAGTGTGGTTCTACATACAATGCAAAGATACAGGCGCGGAACAGAATATCAGTAGGACAACCCAGTGATGTGCTTACAGCCACTACGAGAGGAGGACGTAAGTTTTGAAAGACTAGTTACCCCGATTAGCCTCAGCTTGCTACCTGAAACTGAAACCTGGTTAGAAGCTACTGAATCTGTTAAGAAAAAAAACCGAACATAAGAAAAATATTCTCCTAAATAGTTAACGTCTTTGTTTTAGGCCCCAAGCCCCCAAAATCTGAAGACCATGTACACATGAATTCAACGGCAATAAAAATAAATTTCTACGCGTGGCGAGATGGCGGCTGTCCCATACTCGGATTTAGGGTGTCCTACCGAAGAGCAGGATCTGAACATTGGATCAAGGTAACCATGCGTATTTAATTATAAAGGCAATGTAATTGTCTTCTTAACGTGTCAATAGCTCCTTGAGACGGCGGCCAGTCCGCCGGTTGAACGTCAACATTTACATTAAAATAGAAGTGATTCTAGTCGCCCCTTCCAAAAGGTAGTTTCGTATGGAGAAGAAACTCCACCGTTACTCATAATGTGTTAAAATATTTGGTATACATCATTATTATAAATTATATGTGAAGAACTGAAGACGATGCACCTATAATAAAAATTACCCTACCAAAATAGGTAAAAAGAATTTAATAAACGTAGCAGTGATAAATAAGTTAATTAAGTGATAGATACATGGTGTTCACATATTCATACCATCACATCACATCGTGTTCACATATTCCCGCCATTCCGCCACCAGGACCTCGCGAAGCTGAGACCACCGTCGCAGCTCCATGTGTCGCTGCATTGGTCCCTCGCCCCGCGCCCTCGCTTCCTCGCGCCACCGATACAATGACGCGAGTACTTTCGCCTCGAGGTCCCAGGGTGGGGATCCGGCTAGTACGCAGCCCACCTCGTAGGAGATCGTGCGATACCCCCTGATGACTCTGACGGCCATCGCCCTCTGCGGCTTTCGCAAAACGCGATGCTGTCGGCCGTCAGGTCAGAGGGCCACACCGGGGACCCATACAGGGCCATGTATCGCACGATCCCCACGTAAAGCCGCCTACAGGTGGCGCTCGGTTCCCCCAGATTGGGAAGTAGCGTTGCGAGTGCGACCAGCCGCGCCCAGCAACTTGGGCGCCAGCCGTCGAAATTGGGGTCCGAAGACCCACCGGCTGTCGAGCACCAATCCTAGGTACTTCATGGTTGACTCGACAGCGATCCGAGCCCCCCCGACCACGATGTGTGAGCCGGGTGGCCATGAAACACCATGGCCTCCGACTTGCTGAGGGCCACCTCGAGGCCTAGGCGGCGTATGCGGCCCACCACGTGTGCACCGCAGCCGTCGCCAGCAACACTGCCTCCCTGTGCGAGCTCCCCCGGGCAGTAACCAGCGTGTCATCTGCATAACACGTCAGGTCTACGCCCGGTTGGAGCTCGCCCCTCAGCACCCAGTTGTACCCGATGTTCCACAGGAGCGGCCCTAGGACCGAACTCTGCGGAACACCGCACGACATGCGGCGCTGGTTTTCCCCATCACGTCCCACGTAGGTGACATACCTCTCCGACAGATAAGCCCCAACGATGTGGCGGAGGTAGGGAGGCACCCGATGATAGCGCAGTGCCTCCCGAATACAACTCCAGGGCAGGGTGTTGAAGGCGTTGGATATGTCCAAGGACACCGCCAACATCACCCCGCCCCGGGACACCGCTTCCTCCGCCAGGACTCTCACCCACGACACAGCGTGGATGGTGGAGCGCCCATGCCGAAAACCAAACTGGTTGTCGTCCAGATCCGGCCCCTCTCTGCACAAGTGGCTGACGAGGCAGGCTGCGATAATACGCTCAAACAGCTTGCCCACCTCGTCTTGCAGCACTATGAGCCGGGCCGCGCTTAGCCTGTCGCAACCCAGTGCTGGGCACGCCACAATTGCGGCGACAAGTCCCCTCTTTGAGGAGTGGCTAGAGAGGCACCACGGCATCCTCACCTTCCACCTGGCACAGGTCCTCTCCGGATATGGTTGCTTCGGGAGGTTCCTATTCCGGATAAGGCGGGAGGAAAGGCCCGGGTGTCACCATTGTGTGGATCGACCGGAGGACACGCATACGGCGGAGGTCTGCCCGGCTTGGGCGGAGCACCGCCGTGTCCTCGTGCAGGCGATAGGCGGAGGCGATCTCTCGCGTCCGGCCCTGGTCCAGGCCATGGTATGGATCGAGAGGGCATGGGAAGCCGTCACCTCCTTCTGCGAAGCAGTAATGCTCGAAATAAGGAGGAGGCGAAACGCGTGAGGGAGGTAAAATTCACGCCCTCATGCCCCTAGTCGTCGCAGGAGACGCCTAGGCCCAGGCCCAGGGCGTCGAAAATCCCAGGCCGATGCCCGGCCACCGTAGGCGAGCAATGGGTAGCTCGCCGTCCGATAAGGACCAGGCCCGGGTCGACGGCGCGTTATGTCCACGCACGCCTCAAAGAGGTGTCAGCACCAACGACGGGGTCCGCTAGCGCGTATGCCTGCCAGGGTTGCGGGAAAGTCCGAAATGCTTACCGTGGGCCCTGGCACAGGCCTTTGAAGGAACACAGGTGGGTTTCAATCAGTAAGTCTGACACACCCTCTCGCTCCGCCCAGGGCGGGAGATGTTATTTGATGATATCACAAACTCAAAAAAAAAAGGCGTGACGATAGCAGTTTACACCGTATACAGTCAGCCCAGAATTTGGCTACGAGCTTGGCACCTTCAGTAGCGTCCATCAATTCCTGTAGCGTGGAGACAATAGGACACGCTGGACAAGATATTAAGAGCCCCATTGTTTGTTGGACAGCACCATATTTACACTCCATGGAGGAGTCATCTGTGAACCTCCACCTGAGCAGGTTTTTTTTGCTTCGGCCTACCTGAGTCCGAAGTCTATTTAAAGACTTCCAGGTAAGCCAAGACAACCCATGTCCAGGTGCGAGATTTTTTGCAGGTGGGAAGAATGGGTTTGGTATGGAAGCACTATCTCACCACGGCTTTAGCCTTTCCTTTGACCGTTCGCCAGCGAGTAGAAGGACACACTTTAAAAAGCGGATGTGGCCTTTGTGACACGAGGATGTTAACGTGAGAAGGTTGTCGACTTGTCGACACTTAAGCTTGCCGAACTTCTGGTAGCGCTATTCCAGCTCGTGGAAAGGTACAGCTTTTGCACTGGGGTCGATTTGAGGTAGAAAGGCAATACAATGAAGTCAGCAAAATTAACACATGAGTTTGACAAAGAATGGAAACATTTTGGAGACATAATTTGTAATTGAATTTTGTTGCCAGGTCGGTGATGGACTGAGTTCAGCAAGCCACGTAGTGGGAGAGCTGTCACCAGCCACATGGTACGAGCTGGCGGTGGAAGCATACAGTGATGCGGGGTTGGAGCGAGTCACCCTTACTGCTGACACACATACCCTCGCAGGAGGTAAATCATCATTTAAACTCACACTCAAAGCATTTATTTAAAATAAACCAATTACAGGCACTTTTGAATTGTCAAGGGGTGACCGACCCCATTATTTTTTTAAAAATTCCCTTTAATTTCCGCGTATTATTTGAGAAAAGTACTATACAAGCCTTGGCCACAACTGGGCATTGATGGACTTACGTATGTGTGCCTCGGCTTTGCCTTGGCCCACATTTACACGGTCGTCCATCAATGCCTCTTTTGCTGGCCGCTGCACTAATGTACTATTTGTTCAACACAACCTGACACTGACCAGCAAATCGCAAAAAACGTAAGAAAATTTTAATTCAAACTCATAGCATTTATGTTAATTAAACCATTTACAGGCACTTTTGAACTGTCAAGTGGTAGGTCATTCAGAAAGATGAAGCTAGTTGCCCATTCCAAAGCGTAGTAGGTAAGTATCTATGGAGAAAAACGGGCAAGAAACTCCATGGACACTCTTTTAAATCAAAATATTGTTACAACAAAAGTGGTTACATCATTCATGTTGAAATTATACATGTGAGAACGATGTAGAAACACGTGCACGTTAAAAGCGTTCGTAATAAAAAGATAAAAACAATTCAGGAATTAAAATAGGCCGTGGCAGCTAAGAAATGACCAGTGCCTACTGACGGCACCCGTCTTAGAATATTAGTTATTATTCTAAGGCGCCCGTTCACGAACATGACGTATGGATCAACACCATTCAGCTCAACCATTTTGAAGCGAACTTAATGATCCAATACACACGCCACCACACCCATTTGAATGAGCATGACATACTCTCAGCCGCCAGGGCACATTCAAGTCAATGAAAGACGAACCCAGTAAGCTTTATATAGTAGGTACATAGTGCTCACACATGTGCTATGCAATTATACAATACTAAGAGATTGAATTTATACAATGCAAAGATAGATTTTACAACCTTCATCAGTTTCAACCTTATTTTCGAATGCAAATCAATTAGTTTATGCGCCCTTGTGGAGCAGGACCAGCGCTGAGCCAAGCATTTTTGTCAGTGATGTATTTCCCCAACTTAACTTTTCTTTTGCTTGGCTGTAACATTAAGTTAAGAAAGGAGGTTTTGGTTTGAACACCTCAGTTTAGATGAGACTACGTGTTATGGATGACTTCGTTTGGCCTGATAATCGTGCCTCAAAATGAGTTCAAGGAGTTCAAACTGTCATATAAAGTGCATGGGCCATAAAAGTAGAAAAAACTTCGGTCCACTTCACAGTATAATTCACTCATAAAGAAGGTATTGCATCTACTAGACTTCTAAATAATTTATACCTAAACCCCAGGTCGCATCCCTCCAATGAAGCCGTCATCTCCTCTGTCGGGTGCCTCCCGCCCCGCGTCGCTGCGCACGGTGCTGGTGTCATGCGTCGCCAGTGGGGTGGTCATCGTCGTCACACTAGCAGCTATCGTGTGTCTTGTGCACGGGAAGAAGAAGTAAGAAGCAACTACTTATCCGCTTATCTAGACTATTAAAATTGAGAAATCATGCATTCAAATTAGGCTGAGAATCAGCACTTCTTGAAATTCAAAATTACATAAGAGAGTCCCCCAAAACACCCGCCTTTCACCGCTGCCTTGAGTTTTAGCTGTCAAGAGAAGAGAAGTGGCACAACAAACTCCCCAGCAACACATAGGTATATCTGTTAAGTTAGAAGAACTTGATTCTAAACAATAGTATGCAAAGTCAAAGCATTTGTATTTCAAATAGGCACATAAAAGGCACTTTTGAATGAAAAATGTTTAATAAAAAAATAGAATTGATTCTAGTTGCTCCTTCCAAAAGGTAGTTTCGTATGGAGAAGAATGGACAAGAAACTTCATTGTTACTCTTTTAAATGTTTTACAATAATTTGTATGCACTATTTATATAATTATGTCAAGACCATGCACCTAGAATAAAATAACTACACCACAAAGGTAAAAGAATTACAAATGAAGCAATGACAGATAAATTAATTATGTGATAGATACATGGTGTTCACATTAATTATGTTTACATACATTTACAATCATTGTTTTGCAACTAATTAATTAACTAAACCTATAATTTTAACTAATAATATTTATCTAAGTACCTACTAATCAACAATTTTTTTTTTGAGGAAACAATATGTAACTGTAATAAGTCATGTGTGAGTTAAAGTAATCACAGAATGTAAATCAATGTCATAAAAATAATAAATTATACAATTAAAGTAGCAACAAGTTGGATTTTGTCTAGACTCTAGATTGTCCTATGGACATGGACCAGTGTGTTTCCAAGCATTCTTATCTTGGATGTCATCCTCTAATTATTATTATTATCTATTAATTATTGTATGTTGTTTGTTGTACAAAGTGAACTTTACTTACATTTAATTGCAATATACAAGGTATTTTGTTGTAACGTTTAACACAGTAGGTAAGTAGTTACCCCATAAAAGATGTCGGTACTTAAGCCTAATCTGAAAAATGGTAGATCTATTTATCTTTATTTTTAGTAATAAAAATACCTATATGTAGATCACAGCAATAAAAAAAATAAAAAAAAAATCATTAGGTATTGATTCAGAAAATACTGTACCTACACTATAAAAAAATACTTGTAATATATTACATACTTAATTATGAATATGTAGGAGCCTTGAAGATAGACTAAAGATTTTTACGAATTCCTTGGGCCTCACAATAAGATTCCTTGTGTTGAGGTCCAGTCTCTTCCCAAGTAGGGATAAAATGTTCATAATTAAATGAACTAATTATGCAAAATTAAAAAATAATATGTAAGTATTAATAACAAACTTAAGAACAACAAACAGTTAACTAACATTAGAAAACAAAGAAAGGACATTACATTATTTTCCATGTGTCAGTCAGCTAGGACACAACAAACATTGACTTCTAAGTTCAAGATGCACAATCATACAAAGGGATATGGCCATGAGAAAGGGATGGGGTGGAAAATTGGTGAACTTTTACATCTCTAGGTACCCACCCTCCTAGAGATGTAAAAGTACACAAATTTTCCGCCAGTTAATAGTCGGTCATAAATTTTCCGCCAGTTAATAGTCGGTCATAAATTTTCCGCCAGTTAATAGTCGGTCATAAATTAAGACTGGGCTACTAAGAAATTCCTAATAGAAATCCCCATTATCTGCATTATCAGGAGATCAAACCCAGGACCCCATGGACAGCAGTCGTAGTGCTTGTGATCCCTAGACCAACCAGGCAGATTTTGAATTTTTATATTTTGATCTCTACATTTCAGATTCTTCTGCATCTCAAGTGACCACTACATGAGGGATGACAGGAAGTTAAGTGAAAGCAATGAAGCAGAGAGGGAGAAGCTCCGAGAAGGACAGAAGTTGTATTCATCGTCCTCTATCAATGGAAATGAAAAATCTAATGATGACTCTTCAGGTTAGCATGAAGCATTTAGGTACCTAATGTCTACTACTAGCTTGAGCAAAGTTTATTCTAACATAGCCATAAAACATTACACCTGTACTTGCGTAACAGATAGGCAGAAGTGGCTGCTAAGTAAAAGTACACCAACGTTTTGCCAGTTGCTACCGAAAAATTCCTATAGGAAAAGGAAAAACCCAACCTTGCCCGACCCGGGATTGAACACATGACGACATTTTACTACTAAACCAACTAGGCGGTGTGTTTGTTTTTACCCGACTGTGCGTCAGCAAAGTCCGGGTTAAGTTTTTCACGCATATCTTTGTATTAAGTACCTATCTTTGTATGTTGGATTATTTGTACCCTCGAAGCATCCTAACGGCTGGGTGGATTTTAATACATGAGGCATTTATATTATCTATCGACTCATCTAGATCACGCGAATACGCGCGATGGTTATAGGCTGTTGTTTTTATAAAATCAAAATGGCAGATTTTAGACATCAATATGAAATGTCTTAATTTTTTTTAATGTATGTTTTGTGCATGTAACTAAAGAATCTCATAATAACTTTACTTATTACTAAACTCCACCTTCAGCGGAGTTGTACGAAATAAGTCCATACGCGACGTTTGGCGTGTCAGCGGCTCATTCCCTGCAGTTCCGCACGCTCGCGAGGCGGGAAGACGACGCGGCACCACCGCACCGGCGACGACATCGCGCCTGTGATCACTATAGATATGGTCAGTTATTATTATTATTAAACTACGATAGTAAGCACTTTTCATTTTCAATCCACACGCCACGCCACACGAATTATCTCACTAACGAAAATTATTTTTTTTTTTTTAAATTTTAGGCGATAACGGGTTAAAGTTTTTGACGTTTCAAAAGATACTAATGATGTGACAAATCATTTCATTAATGTCATTAATTAAATGATTAATATTTGTGGTAATAATTAGATTTTATAATCGACTTCACAATGCTAAACGTATTCTTTTTATTTTGTTTTTTTTTATATAAAAGTACCTTAATCTAGTATGAACCTGAACCCTATGAACCAGAACTCTTTGCTGCTTCTTTTAATCATGTTCCAAGCCCTCGCTTGGTTCCGACGTATTATTATTGTACCGACAGATGAATCGAGTCTGTCTAAATGCTCGACAGTGGAGGCGCGGCACCGCATGCGCGCCGCCTGCGCCGGCGCGGGGGGGGGCGCGGGGGGGGGCGCGCCCGGCGCCGGCGCGTGGAGGGACGCGCACACCGACTCCGACGACAACAGCGATAGTGCCGCCAATACCACTACTAAAGGTTACAAAAAACAATTGTTGACCTATCGTATGTGCCTCATCAGCTATTAAACCAGTTTTAGAAACAGATTACCTTTTTTGCATCATCATTAATGCTAACGGGATGCCGCATATAACTTTATTATTCATATTATTCATTCATTTATTTCAGATAATTAAAATCCATATCTTGTTAGTAAATATTAGCAACAATATTAGCTTACAATTATATTAGTATTGTTAGTACCTACTTATCTTTAAGCAGACTACTATATAAAACCATTCACTACCCTCACCCAGTGTGTTTGAATGGGGCAGTCAAAACGAGCAGCAATGACTTTCAGAATGCAATTTTTAGCCCCCCGTAGACGCTGCAGCAAAGAAGCCGATTTTTTGCGAATTATGGCCTTGAAGCCGTCCGTGTGGGCTTCTGCAAACATCCCAGAGGCACTGCAGCGCCACAGTAGCCTTAACAACATTCTGAAAGCGTTGTTATATTGAACCCGCAGGGTGTCATAAGATCGTCGCGTATAGCTCACCCACAGGCCACTCGAGTAAAAAGATTGACAATACGCTTTAAAGAGCGTTATCTTTACTTGAGATGTACATCGAGCGAACCTGCGAGCAAGCATATTACTTCTCACCGCCAACGCCCTGCCCTGCCTTATTGTCACCTCGTTATTTTTTAGGGTTGCCACCTTTGCATTGAGGAAGTAGCCAATATTGATCATCGAAGAGACTAGGACAGGTTTTAACATTGTCTCTCTATACCAGGTTCAGGCACGTCCCCCTGCAATAGCGCGTACGGCAGCGGCCGGCGAAGCGCCCGCACGACCAGCAGGTAGAACTCAGGTACCTCCCCCGCTCACTCCTCACCACTCGCTGCTCACCACTCACCTTGTCCATGCACCTCCATTATTGCTAAACCCTGACCTGGTTCAGTGAGAACGTATTAATTTTTGAAGTTTTGAAACTAATACTATTTTATTTTGTAGCCAGTTTAGCGCTTCATTCATGTGAGGACTTATTATATTCTGTTTTAGTTGCTTTAATATTAACGTGTCCTTGTTTTTTATAAATCTTACTTAGTTCGTTTTTTTGTGTAGGTAGGTAGTTGGGTTTAATTTAGGGTTCTGTTCATTTTCATAGCCATGCATTTTATTTTAAATGTGTATAGTGTATAGTTTATGTGGGTTCTCTATTGTGTTCCCTAACTTTTTTATCCACAATCTAAAGTGCCATATTTTTTTTTGTCCTAATCATCATTTGTCCAAGTGATAACTTGCCCGAACTTAATGTCACATAATTATCACATGCCATAAAATTTAAATCCCTAAATACAATATGCCCTAAATTTGTTTGTCATAAATATTTCAATAAGGACGCTCCCACAAATGGGTAGTCAAAATCATTACTTTTTTACACAAAAGTATGTTTATTAAATAAAATGCTTGGCATTCTTAAAATGTTTTTAGCCAGAATTGTTGATAGATGTGCATAGTACGATTCTGAACTATAAATATGATTTTAGATAGGTACAGTTTCTCAATAACGGCACCGAAGTAAAAATTAGTCAAAAATGTTCACTTCGGTACCGTTATTGAGAAACTGTACCTATCTAAAATTATATTTATAGTTAAGTACGCTCACCACCTGCTCCTCAACTCGCGGACTGCCTCGCCCCTCCGCGCCTGCACGATTCTAAATTACACTTTAGGGGTAGGGCAGACAAGACTGCGTGGGGTCGGATTTACAGAGCGATTCGTTTCTGTCACTAAAACCTAATTTTTTGCAAATGTTTTAGGACTAACAATTTTACTATAAATGAACATTCGGAATAATACACATTATAATATAATACCATACTTAGGACCTTCGATCAATAATTGATCGAAGCTTAGGACATCTGACTTTATTTCATGCAAAATTAGGAAAATTAAGAAATTAAAAAATTAGGAGAAAAAAGAAAAAGTTGTTATAGAATAGTTTTAGAAGTTAAGATAATCATGTAAAACAACATTTCGAGATTTTGAAGATTATGGTTAGTGAAGTTTATAGCAAACGTGTTAAGGATATCTAATGATTTTCGGACAAACAATTTTAGTAGAAGAAAGGGAGTACCGCATATGCGAGCTAAAATATACCCAACATAAAGCTTTACAACAAACCAGCCGTGCTACGTAGGTACCTACTTTAAAATTGAATATAAATGACGTAATTTGTAGCATAGGACTGAGTTTAGTGTCTTTGACAGCGGAGGCCCGAACGGGAGCGACGGCCTCTCGGGGAGCTTCGCCCCAGTCCCCGCTGATATATCTTCTTTAATTGACAAGTAAGATCTTATTCACTAAGTATTATTTTGTATGATTTTGGCGTCGTCGTTGCTGTGATTATAACACTACTTTAAAATCTTGTTTATTTATTTATTTAACAACATACATCTACCATTACAGCTAACCAATGTTAACTGTAACTCACATCATCAGCCTATAATGTTCCCACTGCTGGGACACAGGCCTCCTCTCGGTGAGAGGGAATAGGAATGACTGTAGCTGATCCTGACTATAGACAGATACATACCTACTCGTACCTACATAATTGTAACCAGCACCTATGGTGACAATTATGTGGATATGTATCTGTCTTTAATTATTTAACTCGAAATATATCCCACCAGAACCTGATTACTGTAACCTGAATATCTTTTAGGTACCTACCTAATTAGAACCCACATAATAATTAATACCTGCAGAAAATGATTAAGTACTGTTCTTTGTTTTGTTTGAGATCAAACATTAATTTCATATTTTTCTGCGCAGATATCAACAAAGAAAAGAACAAGAACGGCGAGAATGTACAATTCACGTGTAACATTAGTGTTTTAAACAATTTTCTAATTGAGCAAGTCCATTCACATATTGTGTAACGTCAAACTATTTAATTATGAAGACATATTTCTATAATATTGTGCAATTTGAAAAACGTTTCGAGTATTATTTAGAACAAAAAGCAAACGGCTCGTTTGCTGTCAATTGTTTGTAAAAAGGGCTTAATTCATACATGTGATTACGTCGCAAACTGTGACTCCCCATTTACTTAATGTTAAATAAATTGTTTATATAGTAATGTGATTTATTTAAAAACTGTTAATCTATGACAGTTTAGATTTATACATGGCATCTAATTAATTGTAAATATTAACAGATGTTAAGTAAAATGAATATTACTCGTTTGCTGTGAGGTCTACAGATGAAAAATAAATGTGGAGATTTCGCTGACCATATAGTAACAAGCTATGCTCTCAATTGGTGTATCCATGTGCTTAATGATCTCATAGCAAACCTAATTGATATGAAAATATAACATGTGCATCTGCTTTTTTCCTAAATTCCTTAATAAATAACCGTCTACGCGTGGCGTGTAAAATCTGATGCACATTATATGTTTTCAGTTCACATTCAAAGTTTAAATAAATTATTAACTATATTTACTTAATTATGTAGCTCTTAGGTAATGTTAACGGCTGTTCCAAACTGCAAAAGATACATATCATTAAAATAGACTGCCAGTATTTAAGTAATTCGTAATTCTTTTTACTATATTGTTGATTAATATAGTTAATAGGTATTATTTATACACTATTGTATAAAAATCTTTCTATATACATGTTGTGTAATAATAAAATTATTGATATTAGTGCGGAGGAAAGAAATAAAGATGTGTGTTGTGGTATGACATTTTATTTTCATTGAGTTAAGTAACCCAGTAGGTGGCAACATACATTACATATTCTATATCTATAGATACATAAATACAAATCAATTAATAATAAAGATGTGTGTTGTGGTATGACATTTTATTTTCATTGAGTTAAGTAACCCAGTAGGTGGCAACATAAATTACATATTCTATATCTATAGATACTTACATAAATAAAAATAAATTAATAATAAAGATGTGTGTTGTGGTATGACATTTTATTTTCATTGAGTTAAGTAACCCAGTAGGTGGCCACATACATTACATATTCTATATCTATAGATACATAAATACAAATAAATTAATAATAAAGATGTGTGTTGTGGTATGACATTTTATTTTCATTGAGTTAAGTAACCCAGTAGGTGGCAACATACATTACATATTCTATATCTATAGATACATAAATACAAATAAATTTATAATAAAGATGTGTGGTGTGGTATGACATTTTATTTTCATTGAGTTAAGTAACCCAGTAGGTGGCAACATACATTACATATTCTATATCTATAGATACATAAATACAAATAAATTAATAATAAAGATGTGTGTTGTGGTATGACATTTTATTTTCATTGAGTTCAGTAACCCAGTAGGTGGCAACATACATTACATAGGTATTCTATATCTATAGATACATAAATACAAATAAATTAATAATAAAGATGTGTGTTGTGGTATGACATTTTATTTTCATTGAGTTAAGTAACCCAGTAGGTGGCAACATACATTACATATTCTATATCTATAGATACATAAATACAAATCAATTAATAATAATGAAGTGTCTCTCTGTAATGTCAAATTAACAGCTTGTTACTAAATACATAATAAGGTGTACCTATTCAAACACGAAATATTTTAAGAGATACATACACATAATTATAGGAAATAATTTAGGTGGTACAGAAACCATAAAAATAATTTTAAAAAAAATCCAAGTATGTTGCTAGTTTTTACCTAGTAGTTACTGTTATTGAAGCGGGCGGCGGCATGCGTGGCGGCGCTGTAGGAGTAGGACGACGCGCGTCTTTTATGAATTAACCAAAAGAGTAGATGGTGAGCGCACGCACCTCCCTCCCCCACGTATCTTCAAACCCGCATGATCCCCGTGTTGCACCGCACGCGCCTTTGCTAACCGCGTCGGGCTTCGGGCGACAAACGCAACCAGCCGGTCGATCTGTAACAATCTCACCGTGAAAACTTAGGTAAATTAGTGAGCTATTACTCCACCTGATGCTAGAATAAGAATAATTTATTTGCAGAAAATGTAGGTGTTACTATGTAGTTGTAAAGGTTGGTGGTTTATGTAGGTACAGTCCATATTTTGCCTGTTTAGGGCATGCAAATTAGTTTTACATGAATAGGTACTTACATAGGTACTTATTGTAATAAGATATAAAAGGAATTGACACTAGTAACGACAACTCACTTCAAGCTCACTTCGGTTTAAAGAACTTTATTTCCCATTAAGACAATCGTCACTTACATGAGAACAATAAATCTTAGTACTAATTATATTTTATCAGTGCGGGTAGAAGAAAACCAAAAATTAAAAAAGTATGATCATTTGTCGACAAACTTGGAAGCGAGTTCACTGCACTCTTAAGATAAGGCGGTGGCACAAGTTAAGAGCGTTTATACCTTATGAGTGGCAACGTCGCAATTTAGTGTCATATTTCGTGGTTTTCAATTTTTATCATTTAATTGGAGCTATGTTTTAAAAATCTGTTTAATTAACTTTTTAGAATTATGTGAACACTGTGTAAAAGGTAAGAAATCGCTGCGTTTACAGTTCTATTTATATGCAAACAATACATTGGAAACTTGCAGGGCGATAGTTTCATTGTAAAATAACTGTAAGCATTACGGTTACTTACTTTTTAAACACTTTCACGTATTTCTAAAAAGTTAATTAACAGATTTTTAAAATATAGCTCCGATTAAATGTTAAAATTGGAAACCACGAAATATGACACTAAATTGCGACGTTGCCACTCATAAGGTATAAACGCTCTTAAAAGATGTTGCTGTTTTAGACAAAAACAAACACAACACAATCAATACCTGCCCCGTACGGTATATCGAATTACCCTTGAACGATATAACTGTCTACAGAAAGCATGGTTCACCGACGAACGGTAACACGAGAAAACTATTAGTCGATACCATTATTTAGCGACAGCACGTTTCGCCGAATAACACTGCATAGAATGAATGGTTGGCCGATACCAAGATTTGCCGATGTCATGGTTCGCCGGAACACGCTTGAACTAAATAATTCTTTATCGATAGCAATTTGCATCGATCTTGATGCATCACCTGCGAGCTATTTGTATGAACCCCGAGCGTAAGCGAGGGGCCACCCAGGGTATCAAGAACCTAGCTGACACAAAGGAGCGAGCGCAGGATAGCGCGAGCGGCGACATTGCTGACAGAAAACGAGAGACAATTCAAATGCGAGCGAAGCGAGCGCGAGGGCGACGAGCGGAGCGAGGAGCCAGAAATAAATATTATTTTATTAAACTATAATCTCAAATCTTGAAAGGATTATTTAGTTCAAGCGTGTTCCGGCGAACCATGACATCGGCAAATCTTGGTATCGGCCAACCATTCATTCTATGTAGCGTTATTCGGCGAAACGTGCTGTCGCTAAATAATGGTATCGACTAATAGTTTTCTCGTATTACCGTTCGTCGGTGAACCATGCTTTCTGTAGACAGTTATATCGTTCAAGGGTAATTCGATATACCGTACGGGACTCGTTTATTAGTATTTACCTAGTTTACATATATGTGTAGATACTGTAGATTTGCACCTAGGTTCCTTTTCGTAAAACTTCAAGGAGGAAATTTAATAATGTAGGTACTTATTTTAGGTGGTTTTTTAATTTAAATTCACATTTATTATTTGTAAGGTGAGCGGTCAGTGGGTCGTCTTAGGGGCGGAGTAGTAGGACTTGCAGTATCCGCTTAGGAGCACTATGAGCAGCAACGAGAACAAAAAAAAATTGTTAAAAAATATTTAAAATATTATCGTACTTAACGTACCTACCTAAGTAGGTACCTATGTAATTGTGTTTACGGCTTAGGTTGTTGGAATCAACCTCTATATTTTTTTTTAAGAAACGCAGGTTTATCCTGTCTATAGATAGGTACATTTACGGTTCTATTTGGAAGCTGAATGGTAAATACCTTACCTTTCCTTTCTACGAGTTCTACGACACGGTAGGGCCAGGGCACATCATATGGCGGTGATAAAGGCCGATGTAATGCGTCGTTCTTAATGAAGACATAATCACACAAATCTAACTCGCCGGGCACGCATATCTAATGTTCGCAAGTCCCATAAGTATCGTGAAATTGGTTTTATATTTTTTTATAATTTTTTTTTTTTTTTTTTGAGTGTGGGATATCATCAAATAACTTCTTCCGCTCTGGGCAGATCGGGAGGGCGTGTCAGACTCTTACTGACTAAAACCCACCCGTGTTCCTTCAGTTACCTGTGCCAGGGGCCACGGTATCCCTCGCGCGCGTGGAACACAACGCGCCGTCGACCCGGGCCTGGTCCTAAGGGAGCTCATCGTTACAACGGGTATTGTCCGTGAGGCGAGCTGTCAATGCTTGTTTCATGCTCCTATCCCAACGCTCGATCATTCCATTACTTTGTGGTCGGTAAGGACTACCTCGGCTTCTTTTTACGCCGGGTGTGTAATATATGGCATAATAACAGATATTATACTATCACTTGAAATAACGTTCACATGATATACTAATTTTCATATGCTATAAAAACAAATAACCTAATTGTATGTGATATAGTGTTACATTTCATATAAACGTATTTTGCTCTAATAACATTTATTATAACGTTCATTTCGTATAATTTTCTATTTGTTTAATGCTCTTTTTAGATAACGTTCAGTTGACCTAATTTTCATATTACTAATTTTCAGCCAAAATTCTGTAATGAATAAGTAAATGTCAGGAAACTCTCATCTAACCCAAATGATTCACCAACAATTACCCACTCGAACGTTAGGACTACCATAGTAGTCAAAAACTTTTTCCGGTTGAACGTTCTGACTACCAGAGTAGCCGCGCTGACTTGTTCCCTTTAAAACGTTTTTAAACTATGGTAACTCTATGATAGCTTCCTAAAAAAATTATGAGATAGCGCTACGTTAACTTCCGCTTCTTTAAATTGGTAAAACAGTGTGTCAAGCCTAGAAGATTTTTTTTCTAAAGTTGAACATCGTCAATGTGAAATTTTTGCAAGCGGTCGAGAGCTCCCATGTTACGATGTAACATGTAAAATGTTATTTTTAACCCTATGTGTTAGTGTGTATTATATCAACATAATCCTCAAGATTGAAGCTTTACTATTGGTGCCGATTCCCTTGTTCACAAACTAAACTAAATTTAAGTTCATTGCATCTTTTTCTTTCTATTTCATTTAGAAAAGGACAGAAGATAAATTTTAGTTTAGTCCTGTCAAATTAATCAGCGCCTGACACTACTCCATACAAGTTTAGACGTGATTAAAATGTTGACAACTAAAATTACATCAAATTACGTCAGGTGCTGACTAATTTGACAGGACTAAACTAATATTTATCTTCTGTCCTTTTCACAATGAAATAGAAAGAAAAAGATGCACTCAACTTAAATTTAGTTTACTTTGTGAACAAGGGAATCGGCACCATTATCTATAAATGTCCTATGTTCAAAGTCTGTTGAAAACGATAATATCGAAATTAAAATCCTGGTCATGCCGCCATGTTGAGCGTAGGTATTTTCGTAATTTTATTGTATGATTTACTATTGTATAGTATAATATTGCTTGTAATTTAGTTTTCACTTATATTGATTCTGTTTAAGTTCAGCTATAAAAACGTATTTTTTATTTTGCTATAGCTCCAATAGTTTACGAGATAATAAGCTTTAAGTTGTAAATGACACGGGGCGCTCGCGCGGGGAAATGCCGATCGTGCGGCCGGACGTTTCGCGGGGGTGCAGCGGCGTTAGGCGGACGTTCAAGTGTTAAGGGGATCTAGCGCTAATGGTCACTGTTCTAACCTAACCTAACTCAGACGATTCACTAACAATAGAGGGGACCAGGCGCACGGCGGCCGCTGCCGCGCCAACCCATGAAAACGATACACATGACTAAAACTTTGGAAATGTTCGCAACCACCATCTTGGATTTTCATTTTGACCTCACCATCAGCTTTAGCACCCTCAGATACCATGAAAACAACATCCATGACGAATAATTTGAAATATTTCTTAGAAGACCAAATATTTAAAAAAAAGCGCAATAATTTAATAAGGTACAAATAGATTAAAGAAATTTTCAATAGTTCGAAAATTTAATTTGCGCTCATTTAAGTAAGTATTAACCTTAGAATAATAACGCATAGAAGCCGCGTCTAGTACAAAACACGAGCGATATCGCGTGTCAAATTCATTTTATTTGTGTGCGTGAGCCGAATGTGTCTACGTTCCTCAAACGCACACAGATAAAACTTTCAGTGATACCATTACCATGCCGTTACCCACAAAAAATGGGAAAACGCACTAATATGTTCCTGGATCAAATCCAGACAAGTATTTTATGTTATCAGAATCTGGATAAGATGTAGATGATTTTTCATGTAATATGACATATTTTTACGGAAGGTAAAATTCCATTTATTTAAAAACAAAAATAAACTAACTAAACAAAAATAAGAACAAAATTTTATTGTAAGCATTATGAGTATTTTTTTCCTCACAAGTAGCAACACTGTATTGTGACAAGTTAGGTTAGGTTTTATTTTTGTTTAATGATCGATTTACGTAAAAATAATGTATAAAATGTAAGTACTTACCTGTGAAATGTAATTTGATCACATTTTTTTATGTTTTCCTGAAGTGCTATGACATCCCTTCACGCTACAAACTGTCATTTTCAATTATTTTACTCGCGAGTTGTGTTCGACGGATCGTGACCTTGAGTACTGACAGCTCGCCGAGAGAAGTTTGCCAATTATGGCAAAGTTTTTGTTGCCTCACTTTTTGCACGCGTACTAGGTTTCTATGCGTTATTATTCTAAGGTATTAACCTTTAAAAAGTCAAACTTAAAAAAAAGTGAATGTTACATCAATGTCAGTGCCCAACGCGCAAGCGCGGTACTATCACTTCACCCGATGCTCGTAGTAATAGCAACCACCCGATTGGGTCTTGCATTTATTTAATCAGGAAATAATGAGTTCAATTAGGTAACAAAGATAGTCCATGCGCAGTTTTTAAATAAAAAAAGAAAAAAAAACAGAATTGAGTTTCTGAATTTTATTACTGTATTGCTATTTTATTTAAAAAATGATCAATAGAGTTAGCATAAAAAATATTAACAAAACCTCGAATAAGATTGTAACATTATAGCTATTACCTTAATATATACTATTAACTTAATATGTAATGCTTGTTCAAGCCCTGGCATCAGTGGGATGACACTCACAGCTCACTCCACGTTTTCACGGTGAGATTTTTACAGAATTGAATCAATGGCACGTACACGTTATCTATAAAAAAATAAACATTACCAGTCTCAATGAACTTATGGACGTATGTATTTTTAGAGAATTTTTCTTTTTCTTTAATTTCTATCTAAAGTAATAGGAAATATTACTAATAACGTCGAACTACTGCATAAGCTCCGAAAATTCAAATATGCTGGCAGACATGCTAAGAGACAGGAAACTCGCTACACAATTGCCCTAAAATAATTTCGCTCCATTGTGCAGGCTCCTCAGTTGCTATTTCTAGGCCCGTACAATCTATGGTTCTAGGCGTCCCAGTCCTACCTACAAAATAATGTGAAAAGAGTAAAAATGGAAAGGTGTCACTCTATCGCAATACCTACTTGATAACTTCGTTTGTAGACACTGGCAGAATAGTCGACATCGGCTCAGTTGCCAAAAAAGAAAAAAAAAAAAAAAACTTCGTTTGTACACGTCACGGAGCAAATACAAAGAGGAGACGGCCTAAGCAACTGTGCACTGTGATTCTCAACTAGGTCCTGACGTCATCATGTAGGCGTGGCCTTAGTCAGTGTATTGTTGGCGTTCGTCCTGTGCACAACTCTGTAAACGTTCCGTTTTTACAGCATATTTGCGCTAGAAGACAAAAATAATGAAGTGTGGTGTTTTATCTTGTAAAAACTACTCGGATAGACGTTCTGATGCTATGGATGGCATCACATTTCATTTGTCAGTAATTTTATGCGTAATTTATTAAAATAGTTCTTCATTCTGCATGTAGTGACATCTAGTGTGAGATAGTTACATAACTACAAAGTAAAATCAACAGGACGAGCGAATAGTTTTGCTATTGACCAGTAGATGTAAAATAAAGAAGTGGGCGGGATCTGTACCCCAATTCTCGTAATTTTAAGAACGTTCGCAGTCTAATCTCAGTGTCAATATGTCAAAAATACCTCTAATTTCCCTACATATTTGACAAGTTTTTGACATTGATTGTCGCTGAGATGAGATTGCGACTAGGTTTTGAACGTTTTTAATTACGGGAATTGGCCTTCTGATCACCCCTCACCCCGTAAAGTGTCACCCGTTGTTTCATACAGAAACCTTATTACAACATCTCCTCTTTGTATTTGCTCCGTGGTACACGTTTTGCCCTATTAGAAGTCAATGGTTTTGCCATACTCATGGCTTCTAAACAGTTGGTAGGTACTGAAATAAGTACAGTATATCCAGTATACCTTAGCAGGTTAAGAAATTCAAAACTAATCTGGAACACGCATATAATTTGACAGTAGACTAATAAATACATCGATAGTCACATTCAACATTTTATATATAATTATTATGATCAACAGGAAAGAAAGAAAATCCAAAAAACTAGTAATTTTGCACGATATTCATACAAAGGAGAATTACTGTTTGATACATGATGACAAATGATTTATTTCTTTACTAGACGTCGTGTCGTCACGACAGTTTCCACAGGGGGTTGGGCAGAGGTGTACCTACATTTTTAATAATAAATAGGTACTTACAGTACACATGCATTTCTCCATTAGACTTCGCATTATTTTATTACAATAATCGACTACGAATGATCGAAAAATCGATTTTGTTCTATAGAGATTTGAAACCTTGAACGAATGGACATCACTAGTATCTACTTAGCGCGCACCACAAGAAGTTGTGTCGTCCGTCGTAAATTTTCCAAGAAATTATTTGTTATTGTAAAATTAAATAGTAATTTTGTCAATGAAAACATTCTAACTATCGAGAAGTAGTTTAGACAATAATAATGAATATCTAGAAAATCTGTAATGGTCGTAGTAAATCCGCCGCATTTCAATAGTTGTTTTGATGCCGTTCACCAATATTGATTTATCGTATGCCAGTGACCTGTTTTTAGTATTTGTAATGTGTAACCCGTAAATCATGAAAATTATCACTGTATGCAGCATCATTAGAGCTAATTAGAAATTGACTTTTGATGATAAATTCTTTGCAAGAAAGCGTTATGCGGCCGAAGTTCGTGAGAGTAGCAGGGGTTCGGGACTTTTTTGTTTGAATTATTTAGTTTTAAATTTAAAACGTTCCTAAAGTTTTTATTTCGTTATGGTGTGCATGTTCTACAATGATGACGCCTATTGAGGAGAAGAAAGATGAAAAGGTAGGCGGTGCTCATTAATTTATATTTTAATTATGTGGCCCTCAGTAATAGTGGTAGGTAGGTTTTGGCCAGTGTCACCTGATCAATCATTTATTTGATTGCGACTTGAGACTTCAAAAAGATTTTAGGTACTTTTCAGTGATTAAGTAATGTTCCATTATATTTTTAGAAGTAACTTAATACTTCCTTAAAAAAATCAATCTAAAATATCACTAATCAGCCAGAAAGAATCTCACTGCAGGCCTCTTTTCATTCAGAGAAGCTAGAGAAAATAATAATAAATGTGGATCAGCAGTGCTGATATTATAGACCATGATGAATGCCAAACCTTTACAAAACATGTAGATCCAATAAAAAAGGAAGGTAGGAAGGTCTGTTTATAATAAGTGTGTACTTATATGGTTAAATAAATAAAAGTTACAAGAAGAACAGAAAAATATAATCTTCTAGCTTTTGCCTGTGGCTTTGCCCATGTGGAGTTGGAAAAAAATCCTGTAAATCCTGTGTTCAGTCAATCGCCATGAAGTTCACTCTAGACTCACAAGATGTATTACTTACATATATTCAAAAATAATACTATATTTCAATCATGATTCGAAAAACACATAGCTCCATCTAGCGTCCTAAAGCAATTGTGACTGTTGCTGGTTATTGTTCTTTCCCTCGGGAACAGTACTTTTTTCTGTCAATATGTCCTATGTCCTTTTCTGTAACCCTGACAATGTATATGTACAATTTCATGATGATTGGTCCAGTGGTTTAGGCTTGAAAAGGTAACGAACAAACAAACTTACTTTCGCAGTTATATTATTAGTTTGGATTCAATCTGATTTCCTTTTTTTATATCTTTAATAAACAACAATTAAGTAAATTACAACATTTAAATACTTATAAAACTTATTAAACTATAATGCATGATACACTGCACTGACTAGATCTGCATTCTTTCTGCTGTCTGACTTACCTAGTATTTAAATGGAAATTGTTAGGTATTATATTGTATTTTGATTTTATAAATGGCAAGAAAAATACCCAGACTTCTGTTCCATGTCAGACCTCGCAATATACCATGGGTTTGAAAAAAATAATGGTACAAAATGTTGAAGCTAGATCTAGCCTTCAGAATTCTTTTGATGTCTCCTATGTGTTACCACATTACCCAGAGAAAGATTAAAGTCACAATGCATATTCTTCTTGCCATCAAACAGTGACCCTTCCTATCAGTTATCGTCCACTCAAAGAAAAGTTTAGAAACCCGTAAGTACCATATCAACAGAACACATTTCCTTCTTCATCTCAACACAGCTCATATTTTGTGTTCTTTATCTAGCTCATACATACATATAATTTGTCTGCCCAAAAACTTCTATAGCACCACTCCATACAAGTGTTGGCATGAAGAATATAATAACCATTTGTAAATATGCATACTGCACACAATTGGCTTGGTAGAGAAAAAAATAGGTGAAAGTACTTATTGAGACAAACCGTTTCACCACACTAACCATGGTGTAAACAATGACTAATGTTTGTCTGCCAAAAACATTAATTAATGGATAACTAATTGCTTACATTGTTCCTATACAGAATGAAAGATAAATTTTTATGGCCACTTTGTTTGAAAGCTAGGTAGGTAGTTCAAATTAGCATTGAAATCATCCTATTGTTTGTCAATGATGAATTGGGTGAACAGAAAAATAATTTGGACAAATCTTAAAATAGTCTCAGCATACTACAGACTTAAAAATATTGGTTTTTCAGTGTCAGTCAATGTCTCACTTGACGATCTGAACAACGCCACTGATGCGGCAATGAATGTACTGGGCCCAAACAGTATAGGAAACAGATGTAACATCAAAAAAAAAAAAAGTCTAGTCAGATGATTGAGATGCCAATACCCTAAAGCAAATGTTTTCTCAAGACAGCCATCCACAAAACGACTAACAGAACACCTTTCTTTCAGATTCGCACAGGTATGGTGCAGGTCTCGGATGGCAAGTCCCGTCCGAGGCCAGCACGGCTGGTGCTCACAATGGATGCGGTGACCATACAGCGAGAGGCACCAGTGCCTGTGCAGCCAACTAAGGACAAGAATGTGCCTCATGCTAGGGTAAGTGACCTTTGGAGGTTTGTGATTTAATAAGATTGAGTAGCTATGTTAGTAATGTTAGGCACATAGCCAAGTCCATTGTTGAACTGTTTGGTTAGTCTGTAGGCCTTTCTACCAGACCAGACTAACCAAACAGGACTTTTCTTTGAAGGATTTCAGTCATAAATACAGTCAGACAGCCAAAACTAGTTTGGCTGTCCGATTGTATTTAGGTATATGACTGAAATCCTTAGTTTCTCATAATTGCTGTATTCTTTAGTTTATGCTGGTATTAGTATATAATACCCCCCCCCCCCCCCAAAACTGGCAGTCATTATTCATTATCTTGATGCTCGGCGAGTACTGATGACTTAAATACCACCCATAATTATATGTCTAGGTAAGAAGCGGATATAAATCTAGTGTACTGCTACATGCTTTCATGTCAGCACTTAAAATATTTTTAATTGAAATGGCATTATGTTCGTGAGGTTTACCGATTTCCCTCACATTTCCGTAGCTTTATTTCATGTTGCATAAATCCTCATTAACCTTGTGCTTAAGTCGGGAAACATTTCATAGCATATCCCACCCTTTGTCATTCTTGTCTACAATTTTCTTTATTTTTTTTTGAACTTTGCTCCACTCTAGGAATTTCTCCTGTATGGGTGCGTTTACAAACATTTAAACTCAATACACAAACAGCCAGACCTGTTAACAGCACACTATACGAAACCAGCTAGACCTATTAACAGCACACTATACGAAACCAGCTAGACCTATTAACAGCACACTATACGAAACCAGCTAGACCTATTAACAGCACACTATACGAAACCAGCTAGACCTATTAACAGCACACTATACGAAACCAGCTAGACCTATTAACAGCACACTATACGAAACCAGCTAGACCTATTAACAGCACACTATACGAAACCAGCTAGACCTATTAACAGCACACTATACGAAACCAGCTAGACCTATTAACAGCACACTATACGAAACCAGCTAGACCTATTAACAGCACACTATACGAAACCAGCTAGACCTATTAACAGCACACTATACGAAACCTGCTAGACCTATTAACAGCACACTATACGAAACCAGCTAGACCTATTAACAGCACACTATACGAAACCAGCTAGACCTATTGACAGCACACTATACGAAACCTGCTAGACCTATTAACAGCACACTATACGAAACCAGCCATTTTAAACAAATAAAATAGTATATTTTTGCAGACACGTGTGGTATCAGTTCATGGTCGCGTATTTCCACTTTGTTTGTGTTATTCTTGTAAAACACTCGCTATTTTAAATTAATGCACGAATCACGTGTGCGAATTGATTTAAACATCATGATTGATTGATACGAAGTCGGTAATGACGCTAGCAGACCATACAGCCAGTCTATAAAACTATCCAAATATTATGTTTATAGCAGTAAGAACCTAATCGATGGTAAATAAATAACAGTCTAATGCCTAGATTATCTCAGATCTTGAATGGATGCAGTAGTACGTATCAATAGTTTCATAGAGACTATAGTCATGCCATCTCTCTGCCGACACAATACTATAGCCCCCCAGCCCTGTAGGTGCTACAACTAGGTCATTTCCGCCGTAATTTAACAAAACTATGCTCGACGATAACCTGTTAGTAGTTTTCAATAGGTGGGTACTTGGGCTTTCAATCTGGGAACAGTTTCGTAATATCTGGCAGTAAGCTTGAATATGAACTCTGTAATCTGGTTTTCGCGAATGCACGAGTAGGTAGGTACTACACACATCAAAAGTGTCTAGGGATCAAGCATTTTTATGCGGATTTCTTGAGATTAAGATGTGGCTTTGTAATAAATTTATGATTTTATAAATTTATATGGATCCTTTTTGGTGCATTTCATAATTTGAATCAGGAACTGTGAATCAAATTCGAGTAAAAGATGAAAATCAGCTGTCAATATTTTCCCTATAAAAACATACAACGCATTGAAGACATTATTAGTGCTACTGTTTCCCTACTACTGATTAAAACCAACGTTATTATGGAGCGGCGACGTCATTTAAGCAGGGAAGAAATGCTCAGAGCCGTGGGAATGATAGAAGCTGGTTCCCGGCAACGTACTGTGGCTTTAGCTCTGAATACAAGTCAGAGTGTTATCAGTCGACTTTGGACACGTTACCGAAGCACTGGTACCGTGGCTGAGCGCCATGGAGGACGGTATCGCTGCACCACACGGAGACAAGACCGATACATTCAAATCTTAACTCGAAGAGCTCCAACAATAACCGCCATGATGTTAGCCGTGAGGCTTCATCACTCTTCAGGGAACTTAATTAGCGACCAAACAGTCAGAAACCGCTTGCATGAAGTGAACCTTCATTCCCGAAGACCGCTACGGGTACCACCTATAGCAATGCACAATCGTAGGATTCGATATCAATGGGCTCTTGAACACAGAAATTGGGCAGAAGAACAATGGCGTTTCGTGTGCTTTTCTGATGAGTCTCGTTTTGGTATGAGACCGGATACAAGACGTATACGACACTGGAGAACCCCTGGACGCCAACAGCGATTAAAATCCTGCCAGGAAGTCCATCCTTATAGTGGTGGAACCATCATGGTATGGGCGGGTATTTGGATCGGCGGAAGAACTGAGTTGATTTGGATCAGAGGCAACCTCAACGCTCAAATTTATGCTGAGACGATTGTATCAGACGTCATCGTTCCTCTACAAGTGCAAATCGGTCCCTTATTTCAGTTAATGCATGATAATGCACGACCGCACACCGCAAGAGTTGTAAGACAGACTCTCGCCGCAGCTAACATCAATGTCCTGCCCTGGCCTGCTCAGTCGCCAGACTTGAACCCGATTGAGCATGCATGGGATATGCTACAGAGAAGAGCTCTGCCGAATATGGAGGGTATCCAGTCGCAAGAAGACCTTTTTTTGTTGTTGCAACGAACATGGGCGGCCATTCCACAGCGTGATTTGGATGAACTCATTTTGAGTATGCCAAACCGATGTTCTTGTGTTGTTAGTGTTCGCGGTAGAAACACGGATTATTAATTGTTTAAGTTACCCAATAAAATTTTAAAGAAAACTGTTATTTCAGTCTTTTTTTCGAACTTTTGTGTTAGTGGTTCAAATGTCAAAAATCCCTTTATTAGGAAAATGGCAAATTTCTTTATTAATGCAAAGGTGACTTGGTTTATCGTTACTGTGACAAACGAAAACACTTTATTTTATGAATCCTTAAAGAAAATTTTAATTAATATCAATCAGGAGAAAAGTTATTGCAAAAATATATCGTCGCTGGAAAGGCTAAATTACTAAAGTGCCAAAAGTGCATTTTACAGGAGAGCGACTTAAAGTTTTTTTTTTTGTTCAAACAGGCATAACTTTTTTTCTTGTATTCCGATGTAATAATGCTGAAGGCAAAAAATCTTTATAAAAATTCTATCTACCATTTAAAATAAACATATTGCGTATTACTGTTGTATTTTCGAAGATAGTGTCGCTTTAGTATAAATGCTCTGAAAACTACGTGAGCCAAAAGCGCTTATCTCCATAAACATATTCAGACACAGTAAAGCATAAATATTAATCACTAACATCCATTGATATTTAGGAAAAGAAAAACAACTTATATGCATTACAGAATAATACAGTTTTAGTCATTGTAACTTAAACGTAATATCTGAATTTAAAGACATCAACTAATTTAACTAACCTTACTTTTGATCTTTGATTTCTTGGATTTGTCTCTGTCCCGAATAGCAGGACATCTTTTTGTGTAATAGTACGTAGTAGTGTAGTTGATCTAATGTCAAGTAGGGTAGTGTAGCTTAGCGTAGCGTAGAGTAGCGATGAGTAGCGTAGTGTAGCGATGAGTAGCGTAGTGTAGTGAAGTGTAAGTAATCATTTATATTCTGAAGCGAAACGAAGTTTGCTGGTTTTCGTTTCTACTCAGTAGTAATTATGGCAATTTCGTGGCGACCTTTTCGTTACCATTTGCGGCAAGTCAATAATACTTAAACGACAACAATTAACTGAATGACGCACTTTAGGTTTCTAATCTTACCTTGAAGGACACATGGCAGTAAGGAAAAAAAACTAACCAACAATAACAATAAAAATTATTTTATTTTCTTTAGGTAAGTAAAATAGACGCATCGACAAAAACGAAAAATGCCACTGCTAAAGCGCCATTATCTCCTTAATTAATGCTCAGATTGCTAAAAGACCTAGACCATTGTATAGAGAAGAAAAAACCCAACTCAACCATATAAAAAACGCACTTTAGGTGTTTTGGCGCTTTAGTACTTTAGCCTTTCCAGTGACGATATGTTGATCCCTAGACACTTTTGATGTGTGTATTTATAAAGCCTTTGGTTCGAATTATAAAATTGATCTATAGAAAACTAAGAAATGCTCTAATATTTGGTAGGTAGTGGACTTAAGCTTTGAAACTGGACAAAAATGTAACTCTGTCGTCTACCTCAAATAAAGCTCAACAACTCATGCAAATATCATGACAAAAGATACTGCAGAGCTGTGGGCACTCTCCATAACAATACAAACATAAATCCACGCAAATAATGATTTTTGCATGAAACCGGGAGCAAGCTAATGTGCGGTAGTAGTGAATTATTAAACGCACAATGAAACATTTAGTGCAGGCAGCACTGTGCCCTGTGGTGCCTCACCGTAGCTAAGCCTAGAGAGATGGAATTAAATCCGGGAGTGTGCCTAAATCTTCCCATTGTTTAGATGATTAGCTTTTCGCTCGGGTGCTACTCTTGTGCCAGATTAAAAATAAAAACGTAATTTGTTTTAATCTGGATTTACTCCTCTGTGTTTCCGCTAAACTCATTATTCGTGATACGAGTTAATTTATTTATGTTTGCATCAAAAACAAATACACACGTGTACACGTGCGGAATAAATTAGTTTGATAGAGTGTCAAGCACTGACGCCGTCTTACCTCGAAGTCTATTAACTGATCGATAGTCATAAACATATTCATAATGTAGCGACGCCGACGGCGACGCCTACACCATTTTGACGCATGTAAATCGACTAAATCCAATTAACTTTTTGACGTTGAAAAAATCTGATTACCCAAAGGCTTCTATAACAAACACCTTCGACATTAAACTGAGAAAATATGGGGAATATTTTCTCAGTTTCTCTCTGTCTCCTCAAATAGAGGCATGCTCAAGGGCCTTGACTTGAAAACAAATTGAGACAGCTCGAGGGTACCTCTTGTCACTAGATGCAAATATTTATGTACGGATATGAAGAAGGCAGCTTGTTACGCGATAACAGACTGTCAAAATATGCTTTAAGGCGCGACGAGCCTCAGGTTGGGGCAGCGTCTTCACTTCCGCAGCCTGGGGTCGAGGCGGCGCACTCACTGCTTGTCACCATAATATTCCCTTCTGATTAACGGTGTTATTTCTAGGAGCGCATGGTTCAAATCACACGGCAGAAGGTCGGTGGTCTGGGGCTCAGCATAAAGGGCGGTGCGGAACACAAACTGCCTATCCTCATCTCCAAGATATACAAGGACCAGGCAGCTGACCAGACCGGCCAGTTGTTTGTTGGAGACGCTGTTATTAAAGGTATGATCTGGATATTTGTAATTTTTCTTCTTTTTCTTTGGCTACAGCACGAACTATAGGTACGAGCGTAGAGTTTTGTGAAAAAAAAAACTTAAAAGATTAGCCAGTCAGCAAGGTTGGTAGCAGTGCAGATGCAGATTCTTCATGGTGCTTCTGACGTTGGCTTTCTGACGAATTGTGTGAGTATCGTCACCTGTTTTTTGAAGGCACTCGTATTACTTGAACGAACGGCTTTTACTATTACTACGACGGCCAGAAAAATTGACTGAAAGTTAATAAGTATTGACTTTTAAGTTGGCTTAACATGGCTCAAGAAGGATATACTTAGGCGTTGTATTTTAAGACGATCCGGACTACATAATGTAATAAGTAACTACTCGTCTGTTTTTAATATAATAATAAATAATTTATTTGTATAAAACATGGTATACAATGGTTACGATACAAGTAGACGGATTTTATTTTCGTTCCGTTTGCTTCTTAACTAGGGTTGCCACCTTTTTTAAAGCAAATAAATAAATAAATAGTTTATTTACTTTTCTAAGGTAAAAAAATAAAGTATTTACTTAGAAAGTATACTTATACGAGTATATTTGCCCTGCTACTTTGTTGCCATATACACTCAGGGGCACATTTAACCGTCCACCTACATTTTGTCGATTATTTCAAAATTGTATCGGATTTTAACTAATTGTGTTATAAAATTACTTTGGCTGAATCTTTGAGAACACCAATAAAACGTGTAAGTTGTGAAATGGTTTGATCAAGATAAAAAAAATTCAAAATGCGAATATGCTGTTTTCTGACCAAAAACGACATTTAGCAAAATTTTAATGAAAAAAAAGTATGCTCTAAATTTATCGCACTAATAACGTGTATTTCCTCCTCTGGCCCTAATCACCTCTTGTAATCGATTTGTAAGCCCGTCCATTATGTCGTGGATGTCGCTTTGTGGAATGTTCCTCCACTCCTCAACAGCTGCAGTTTTCAGTTCACTGATGGTCGTAGGAGCTGGTGTTCGACTCCAAATTCGTCTTTTTAGGTTGTCCCATACATGCTCTATCGGGTTCAGGTCAGGACTCCGAGCTGGCCATGGTAATCTCTGAATATTGATGGCGTCCAAGTACTCTGTGACAATTCTCGCGGTGTGTGCACGAGCGTTGTCATGCATTAAAACAAAATTATCGCCAATGAATGGAGCAAATGGCATCACATGTGGTTCTAGGACTTCTGTCACGTACCTGTGAGCATTAACGCTGCCTCTATCGAAGACCACCAACTCTGTACGGGCCTCGTAACAAATGCCACCCCACACCATAATCGAGCCTCCCTCGTAGCCCACTGTTTCAACCACAGCTCATTCAGCAAACCTTTCACCGCGGCGTCTATACACCCGCTGACGTTCATCAGGACCTCGTAAAGCGATTCTTGATTCATCAGAAAAGAGAACTGCTTTCCATTGCGCTGCCGTCCAATTTAAATGTTCTCGAGCAAAAGCAAGTCTCGCTCTTCTGTGAGTTGTCGTTAGCTGTAGTACTCGAGCTGGTCGAAATGATCCCAGATCCCTCTCTGCTAACCTACTTCTTATTGTTCTTAGCGTCACACTTACATTTCGTACCTCAAATAAGCGATTACGAGCCTCAGAAGCCGTTGTGAACCGATTTCGAAGAACGTTCGAGACGATGTAACGGTCATCTCTCTCTGATGTACACCGTCTACGACCTTGTCCTGGTCTCGTTGTGTATGAACCTGTCTCTCTGAAACGCCGGATAGCATCTTGGATAGTGCTTCGTGGATATCCAAGCATTCGTCCAATCCGACACTGGCTGAACCCAGCGACTGCAAGTGCCACAGCCCTAGCTGCTCCAGCTGCGTCTAGTGGCATTTTTTGGTGTAAATAAGGTCACAGCACTTCAATACCTCGGTTTTATTCGAACCAATGGTAAGACAACGTTGTAAAACAAATTTATCCTTCGCACAAAACGAAGGGCGAGACTGTCAAATTTCTACTGAACTGATTATTGTTGAATAAAAACCACAAAAGTAAAAAAAAAACGCGGGTATATGTGTTTTCTTTATTTCAGATATACCCACTTATAAAGTTACGCCTAGTAGTCAAAGCGCAAGTTAACATAAACAAACGATATGGAATTTCGAATGAGTGGACGGTTAAATGTGCCCCTGAGTGTATATATATATTTATTGTTGGCTCTAGCTATATCTATCAAGCCAAAAGAGCCAATTTGTGGGACTAAAACCGAACCACTTATCCAGATACCTTAAAGCTTTGTCCAAGAACAATATGAAATTTATGAATTTTCTCACTAATTTCAGGCGAAGACTTCTCAATTTCTTTAATATTTTTGTCAGTTTCATATCCAAAGAATTCCATCAAATCATTTCCTTAGAATGTGCATAATATTTTATGCGTCCAAAATTGTAATGTTATTCCCTTATAAGTAAGAAGAAGTTAACGGTTTTATTAAACACATTCAGCACGTGACTAGAAAAAAGAAGGTAATTACTGTAGTTATTTCACTGTATTTCAGACATTTTAATTATTGTAATATCATTGGGCAGTCTTCTTCAAAGCTCACAAGTTCCGATAGCTTTCCAATTTAACAATATTGTATTTTCCGTTACACGCAAAAAATAGCATAACCTTTATTACTTACAATTAAAAAAATATAAAATAAAGTATTTTCACGTACTTTATTGCCACCATAGAGTAAAAACTACATTTGCCCAAAATGAAGTGCAATACTTTACTTTGTTATAAAGTGCGGGTGGCACTTTCCCTATTCTTAGCGAAAGTATCACGTTCATCATACTCTATTTAATTTGCCACTGGATCAATTAAGTAGTAAAGTTCTTGAGAAGAGACATAGATATAGTCATATCTTAACAAAGCCCCTTTCTCATACTAAAGTTACCGTGAAAATATATAATTTTCAATAAAATATTGTCCTCGCTAATTAGGTTTCGTCGTTAAAAGGATAGGGTTCGTTGCCAAGTGCGAATTAGTACAAATATCAAGAGGTAGGTACCCTATCTATGGGTAGGGCTGATTGTGTTAACCTTTCTTTGAAGTTTTTATGGTTCCGAATCCCTGGTCACCGAGAGTCTACCTACTACGCTTTGGAATGGGCAACTAGCTTCATCTTTCTGACTGACCGACCCCTTGACAATTCAAAAGTGCCTGATATTGGATTATTTAAAATAAATGCTTTGAGTAGGCTATTTATACTTACATGACGCTAGCTTGGGGAACTTGAAAAACATGCTTACATTCGTGTTAAGGTACTTTCTTATCACCACAACTGAGAACGGATAAATAAATTAGATACATGCAGTGGATTAACAGACACAAGAAATGAATGAACTAATCGTGTAACTTTTTTACCCCATCAATTTCCATCATACTGTTCCGTAGTGCTAAATAAAACTGCAAAGCTTCGCAACGTATCCTTCTTCCTAACATCAGTAGATTACAGTTAATTCTTGGAATTAGTTACAGTGCAGTCCCGACGGTTGCTTAACAAGTCGCAATTAACCCTGGATGCAAATTGTACGTCGGCTGTGCTATTCATTAAAGACAATCAACAGACTCCGGGGATCTAGGATAATTTTTAGACGTAAAATAAACTTGATGGATTGGCGGCTGGTTTTTGTAATCGTATTTCATTAGCCGGGGATCTAGGATAATTTTTAGACGTAAAATAAACTTGATGGATTGGCGGCTGGTTTTTGTAATCGTATTTCATTAGCTATTCGGTTTATTGATATTGTTATTTACTTAACTGTCTGATTGTGATTGATAGGAATTTCGGGTTTATCTGCAGCAGAGGAATATAGATCATTTTGTATATTTGTAGAGTAAGATGAAATAACCCAAGATATTTCGGATAGTCGGAAGGCTAGATAAAATCGGAAACTATGTGAAGGATAATTGAGTTATTGAGTGGTTGACGTAGCAATTACCTACTGCTAACATTAGTTTTATTCGTGATCGTATTCTATAACTTCTGAAAACAAGTGCGCCATTGTTACTTGACGATAAACATTATTTATTTACGAGTGGGGCAATTTTGGAATATTGTGGCGCCATAAAGATCAATTCGTAGACGCGTCACTGCTATGCAAATGTAATTACCGCGATCAAACAGCCGGCCTTTAAATACGAACAAGCCGGTAATGTCGAACAATAACAATTCTGTGTGTTTGTTGCATTCTTGTACAAGTAGGTTAGTTGTGCAGCGTCTACTTATAGAACACTTTAATACGTTTACAAATCAGTTTTATAGACATATCTAACGATAGATCTGGAGCAAAGATGATTCAACAGAAGCGATGCGCCCGCGCCGTTGTGTAAGAGGTTTAATAATTACCGAGATCAAACAGTCGGACTATGAATACGAACACGGTAGTATGTGGGACAAGAATAATTACGAGACAAGATTAGATACGTAGTATTGTTCTATTGCACAAGATGGACAGTGAAATGATAAATGCAGATACATAATTGTGGTTCTTTAATTCGTCACTACAAATGTCATTTTACAAGAAATGCCGGGATGCTTTGCTACGACGACGCGACAACAAAAGTAAATTACCTAAGTGAAAGTACAAAGGATCCTGTTTGGATCCATTTTCTCACATATGGTTTTGTAGAGATGTAACCAGAATTATTATTTGTATTATTTTGATTTGTTGATTTTTGTAAATAATTATTGATTTTCCATTTTCTTAAAACTTGCTCTGTAGGGGTTTTTAAAGATGACGATTATACTGGTATAAATGCTAGTTTCCAGTTAGAGGTATTCCCAAATCAAATCGATATTATGGTTACCCTGCTCGAACATTGTATGGGATAAAATCATTTTTGAGATTACCCGCGTTGAAAACTGTTCTGAGGGTAAAACGATATGTGTATGTCATTATAATGAGGTTAATATGTGTAATAAATGGATGTTCACATTTAAATCCTAGCAGTTATAGATAATGAGATGTCAGCGTACAAAGTAACGTTTCAACCGCGCGGCCACGTCCTTTTTGTTTTGGACCGATTTTGTCAGTTTAACTTAACTTTAGTAGTATTTATTACTTTCGTTAGTTTTGACCAAATACATTAAATTATAATCAATTTAATCTCTTTGGTTTTGACAAATTAAGACCTTCTTGTAACGGTTTTACTGTATGAAGTCTTAAATTTTAAAGAAATAATCTACAATAAAGAAACAACAAGTGAAGGATTGCGCGGCCAAAAGGTGAATATTTCGTAAAATATTGATCTAGAGCTTATAATTCTTTTTTTGTAAATTTTTGACAAATTCAGTATTCAATTGCCAAAAAAGAAATGATTTCTAACCCAAGTAGTTGCTGAGATCTCCATGCCCGCGCAATCCTCCAAGTTACGTTCGCGCGGCCAACTTAAAAACCTTATAACTTCTTTATTTGTACTTTGACAATTTTTTGGTTTGATTCCTTCGATTTTGACAAATTTCTTGGACCGAAGTTTTTTTCTGTTCGGATAACTTAACGGAGCAATCGTAACGCACGCGTCTTATCGTGTAGGTATCTCCATAAAAATAAATCGTTCGCAAAACATGGCCCTTAGCGTCCCTTAGTAATCTTCCGGCACGCGTAGCATGACCACCATAGAAACGGGTTTTGTCGATGGAAGAATAGACAAAATGACAGATAGAATAGACAAAATAACATTTTTTTTTGAAATCTGGTAACAATCGTTTTTTTATCTATTCTTTCGTCGACAGAACTCGTTTCTATGATGGCCACGCTACGCGTGCAGAAGTTGTATTAAGTAATACGAATATTTCGATTTTTTCTATTGCAAAGTCATCGAAACTTGCGAATATTTTTCTCCACCCTTGTAATGTTAACACAAACTTTTAAAATAAATTGTTCTTTATTCCAGTGAACGGAGAGTACATAACGGCGTGCAAGCACGATGACGCGGTGAACATACTGCGGAATGCCGGCGACATTGTGGTGCTCACTGTCAAACACTATAGAGCTGCGACGCCTTTCTTACAGAAGCAGGGTGAGTTCTACTAACTTTCAATCACTACCCACGTGGCAGGCTCCTATCTGGTATGTGTTTGTTGTGGTACTACTGGGTAAGCGTATAATGGTACTAAAACGGAATATGTTGTATATAGTACATATTATATATATATGTAGAGTTGTTGGTAACTGGAGTTTCACTCTAGAACTCGCACTGGGAAGTCCCAGTACGAGTTCTTTCACAAACATCAGAACCTAACCAAACATGTTTAAGGCGCGGACCGACTACGATTTTAATCGCTATTACCGCACTCACACAACCGCATCTGCGCGTTTTACGGTAATTATGCACACACTCGCAAACGCTAACACGGGCGTTTGTGTGCTCAAGGAAAGTTGCATAGTATACGAAAGGAAAACAGATGTTTTCTGTTGAATATACTTACTTATGACGTGCGTTCTAAAATTCGATGTAATTACAGTGTCGGTTCATAATATGATACAATAAATAATTACACATAACAATTTAAAAAAAAAAACAATTAAATCACTACTGTTTATTTTTATTACAGTACATGATAAACAGGTCAAATATAAACATTCCGAATTTTACCCGACTGCTCTAGAAGGGGAATTATGCTTTTCGGGTGTAAGTCAGTATCAGGGATGGAAGGGTTAATTAAATGGGTAGTTATGCCATTTCAAACTAATGTTTGTGTTTTAGATAGGTACTTAGTGGGTGCGGTAAAAAAATAGAAAACAAAACCAACATAAAGGCCCTCGGACCACTTAAAAATCACATAAACTATAAATAAATGCAATAATATCACAGCTCCAAAGTGACAAATGCCATAATGTTTCTAAGAAAATGCGGAGCCGGGACGGAAGCTAGAATTCTGAAAAATTTAGACGATAGAGGGATCATCCACGGGAATGGAAGCTGCTGCTGGCTGAATATTAGTTGGTATTTGCTAAAATTGGTAAAACAGTGCGTGAATTGAACTAAAGTTCTGTGGCGGACAACTAAGGCTACTCACTGCCTAATATTGAAGTGAAAATTCAGTCTCAGTGGAAATATGGGCAATAAAAATAAAATGTTGCGAAAGAGTTTTGCAAGAAAAAGACGAAAAACTCGAAAAAATGATGGAATGTTTGGGTAAGTAGGATGATTACGGTATTGTATCATAACATTTGAAATTTATATTTAGTTTAGTTTACTTACGAAACTGTATAAATCTATAGAAACGGCATTGACAATTTCTACAAACATTTTGCTAAATCCAAAAACAAATAGGTGCACTCTATTTTGATGTCTATAGAATGCATATTTGAATGCGCCTAGTGCAAACGTCTCTGGTCGAAGCAACCATCGAGGCGATAGCCATATTGCAATAGTAGGTATAAGTAACAAAAACAAACTTGCAGATAAATCAGAGTGCGTTCGTAATTATTATAATAATATAAATACTGCACACTAGTTATATATAAAGCATTTTGATTCTTTTGTAAGATTATTTTTATAATATTTATTGAGTCATTAGACCAGTGCCGATAATTTTTGAAAACGAAAAAAGTCACAGTAGGCTGAAACCCATTGGAAAAGAAAGAGAATATAACAAAAATGAAAGGAAAAATAATTTACGGGCGATCCGAGGTCGGGAAGTGGGGGTTTAAGGGTAAAAAGCGGTTTATCTCGATTTCCGGCAAAACTACAAGTCTTATGGAAAAAAGTGTAATAGCAAAGTTGTAGGTAATAAAAAGATCTACAACTTTTGTATTCACACTTTTTTCAAGTAACCTCAAAATTTATGTGAAAAATTCAAATAACCAAGTTCTTGGTTTTTTATTTTTATCTTTTACACAGCAATTATTTTTTTTACCGAGTTTTTAAAAAAGCAGATATTTTCACGTGAGAATTTTCGATTGAAAATTAGGGTGCTTTTTCGATATTAGGTCAAATTAGGTGAAAAAAACAAATATTTTAAATCAATAAAAATACAGTGTGCTTGAAACATAAAAAGGTAAGTATTCGGCAAATTTCGCGAAAAAAAAAATGCCGTGTAAAAGATAAAAATATAAAACCAAAAACTTGGTTATTTGAATTTTTCACATAAATTTTGAGGTTACTTGAAAAAAGTGTGAATACAAAAGTTGTAGATCTTTTTATTACCTACAACTTTGCTATTACACTTTTTTCCATAAGACTTGTAGTTTTGCCGGAAATCGAGATAACCCCCACTTCCCGACCTCGGATCGCCCGTAAATTATTTTTCCTTTCATTTTTGTTATATTCTCTTTCTTTTCCAATGGGTTTCATCCTACTGTGACTTTTTTCGTTTTCAAAAATTATCGGCACTGGTCTAATGACTCAATAAATATTATAAAAATAATCTTACAAAAGAATCAAAATGCTTTTTATATAACTAGTGCAATATTTATATTATTATAATAATTACGAACGCACTCTGATTTATCTGCAAGTTTGTTTTTGTTACTTATACCTACTATTGCAATATGGCTATCGCCTCGATGGTTGCTTCGACCAGAGACGTTTGCACTAGGCGCATTCAAATATGCATTCTATAGACATCAAAATAGAGTGCACCTATTTGTTTTTGGATTTAGCAAAATGTTTGTAGAAATTGTCAATACCGTTTCTATAGATTTATACAGTTTCGTAAGTATACTAAACTAAATACAAATTTCAAATGTTATTATGATACAATACCGTAATCATCCTACTTACCCAAACATTCCATCATTTTTTCGAGTTTTTCGTCTTTTTCTTGTAAAACTCTTTCGCAACATTTTATTTTTATTGCCCATATTTCCACTGAGACTGAATTTTCACTTCAATATTAGGCAGTGAGTAGCCTTAGTAGTCCGCCACAGAACTTTAGTTCAATTCACACACTGTTTTCAGTCATAAATTACTTGAAAACTACAATCGAATTATGCACAGAGCGTCCGGTGCCAACCATCCAAGTCGAGCGCTGCCCGACGACTAAAGTATGACCGCGTAAACTATTGTCACCACTATGGAGCGTCAATAAGATTGAAAATTGAAAATGATATTTGTGTTGAAATGTGACGTAAGCTGCGAATGGGCATTTATTTTACTGCTTTTCTTTAGATTATTTAAAATATAGACATAAAATTAAATAATGGTTTGGTTAAAGTTTTAAAAAAATGGAAAACCTACTAAATTCTTAAAAATAAAACTGTTGTTATCGCTGGAAATACAGAGATCTTCGACGTCAAAGTTTATTTTTGTGCTACAACTTCCCAATTTTTTATTGGGAATATCAAACTATTATTTATTATTCTGTTCGGTTTAAATTCTTCTTTATACCCTTCTCTGTTCACTGTATTTTTCGCGTTACTTATTTTTATTACATTACGTCATACTCGACGTTCTAAGAAACCAATTTTTGGGAATATTGAGATAACACCCCGCCTTAAGAAAAAAAAAATCTAGTTGTTAAAGATTTCTTCTAGTTTTAGCGATTACGAAGCAGGCCTTTATTCAACCAGCTCCTCTAATGTCGTTATTTATCGTTTCCAGCGGACGGTGCGTCAGATACGGACAGTAGTACCGGCGACGACCACCCTTCGCTTCACAATAATACTGTAGACGCCAACTGTAATACTGAACACACTAATGGTGGCTGGCAGGTATGTTGTCAACAAATTATTATTTATATCTACTTTATTTTAATAAGGAAGTAAGCAATCCCTTTAGATAAGACGAAAGGAGATAGATAGTATTTAAACGTCTATTACTCTTATTTTACCCCCAAAAAGTAACCATTTTATCATTTAAAAGGGTCGATGTTTTTAATAAAGTCTAACCGGAATCACGAAAACGTTTTGATAATTACTCATTTGATTCAATGCCAGATATGGTCGACAATAAAAATAATAATTATTATGTACTTATTTACAGTTCGTTATACTTAATAAAAGCAGGTACTATTTTTTATGTACCATTGACACTGAGAGGACGCTGCAGCAGGTCCTCCTGTGTTTAATCCCAAGTTCAACACACCCTAGTTGTGTTAGAGGGTTTGGTTTCCGCACTTAGTCCTTCAGGTGGACCATTGTGCGTGGGCCATGGCGGCCGTCAGTGGTTATTCCAACCAGCCCACCTCCCCCCAGAAATTGATTAAGTCTCCTGGTCTGTTGAGAACATTGTGAAAGATTTGGGTGCCCCGAGGGTTTCTGTTCTAATCTGAGTGACACCTGTGCATTCAAAGAGCTCATGCACAACGGTTTCCTCAGCATCCATGCAAGCCCTGCATAGAGGAATGTCCGTTGTAAGTGTTTGTTTAGCGAGCAGAGTCCCGTGAGGGTCCCCGTCACTAGGCGCAGGCCGTTCCTGTCCAGGCATAATAAACGTCTGGCTAACCTGTTGGCATAGTTTCCCCGGACTGCCTGCAGCCTGGTGTCGAGGTCCACCAGCTCTCCGCTTGTGTATGGGTGAACTCCTGTAGCCACCTGCTTAGCTGGTTGAATGGGATGGAAACGATAGGTTCGGGTCCACAGACTGACGCGCTGGATGTTCTCCGAGCTAGTACGTCAGCTGCGTCGTGACCCAATGATCGCGCGAGAAAACCCCGACTTCGGTTCCGGAGTCGGTCTTTGATCCGTGTGTATATACTCTCAACTCTTTCGGGCCTGAGTAGTTAAATACTAGCTTTGAAATTACATAAAATGATCAACAGAACCAACATTAAAAAATATAATCAAAATCTCGATTATGATTGTCAATGTAATGCTTGGTCAATCCCTAGCATCAGTGGGACTACACTGGCAGCTCACTCCACGCTCACTTCACCTAAGTTTTCACGGTGAGATGGTTACAGAATCGCAATGCTGCAGTATTGACTCTCTTTCTCCCTTTAATCCATCCAATGGTTGTCTGTAAACAATCGCTTTTAGCGATAAGACCGGCCATTGTGCTATGTAAAATGTCTATATTTATATCTGTAATTTTTATGGTGTACATAATAAAGAGTATTCAGTTCAGTTTTGGATTCCACGCTGGGCAGCGCGGATTCTGTTGATCTGCGTATGCAGGTCCGTCTCGGATGTGTCTTATCACAGTCTTTCGAGGGGTTTCAGTAGAAAGCATGTGAGGCTTATAGGCATATACGCCTTGGGTTGTGTATAGTCGGTTTTGCCAGGTTTGGGTATGAAAATGACTCACTTCGCGCCATGCGAGAGGTATGTATCTCGAGTGCTAGATAGATCTTCACCAGCCATGGTATCATGATCTAGCCCCCACTGTAGTAGAGCTGGGAAGATGCCATCCAGCCCTGCGGACTTATCAAACCCAAACTCAAACTCAAAGCATTTATTTCAAATAAACCAATTACAGGCACTTTTGAATTGTCAAGGGTCGGTCAGTCAGAAAGATGAAGCTAGTTGCCCATTCCAAAGCGTAGTAGGTACCTATGGAGAAGAACGGGCAAGAAACTCCATGGACACTCTTTTAAATCAAAATTTTGTTACAATAAAGTGGTTACATCATTCATGTTGTAATTATACATGTGAAAACGATGTAGAAAAACGTGCACGTTAAAAGCGTCCGTAATAAAAATCGCGCGTGCGGAGGCTGTATATTGCTCTGATATATTTATGATTATATGACTGAAAGGTGTTTATAGCCCACCTTAACCGGTCTTCTGTTACTACACTGTGGGCTCTAGACTAGTCTTGATCCGGAGAGGTCCGTTCTGGTACAACCTCCCACGTCCTGCCCTCTAGGAGTTCACAGTCTGGGCAGCGAGTTTCAAAAAGGCCCCTACTAGTTTGATGGTTGGTTGGTGTGTAGAGTTTTTCAGCGCGCCGAGAGTTCGGTCCTGATCGGTTGATAGGATCTTCCACATCCTTGCGGCTTCATTATTGTCTCGAACGATTCACAGAATTTTCGCCCTGCTGTTCTTCTGGCAGTTCTGATTTGATTTTTGTAAACAGTGTTATTTGTAATACGACGGCAAACCATTAAGAGGATATAAGGGAGGTCATTTGCAAGCTAATGACTCTTTATGACCCCTATGCAAATGTCAACCATTTTCTAGTAATTTGACATTTTATATTTGTTTAAAGATATCGGATATCTTATTGTATTTCGTTGGATAACTGAGAAGTTGTACATATTTTTGGAATGTTCTGTCGATAAAGTTTATCCATGTCTTTTTTTTGCATAAATCAACCACTTAAGTCAAATAACCTGCTCAAAATTATGAAAATTGTGTGCTTTCATCTAAAAAAATATTAAAGATAATTTTCATTTTATGACTGATTATATTATGTACTGAAGTAGAAGCAAATAATAATAATTAAAAAAAAAACATGCTTTTTTTTATACAAATATTTTTTCAAACTTGTATACCGCCAAAAAAATATAAAATGCCAAATTTGGCATTTTATACCACTTCTGAGTAATTACTCAGAAATGGTTGACATCCAAATGACCCCCCCTACATCCTCTTATTTGATTACCGACGTATTACAAATAGCTATATTGGGCCTCTTTGTATAGATCCCAGTCGTACGGGAGTCTAGTGTTTTTGACTCTATTGAATTGCTTACGGAGTGCATCTCTGCTTTTACTAAGTTCAGCGTTCCACCAGGGGTTAAAACACCCTATATTCCTACTATTTATTAAGGAGCACTCCGCACTATTTTACTAAATTATAATACCGACTAGCTGTGCCCGCGACTTCGTTCGCGTGCGGAAAACAATAATGTGTCGCTTAGACCGTTGTCTAAGGTTGTAGGTACCACTCCTCCATTGAAAAGGAAATCTTGCGATCTTGGCTGACAAGCGCTACCTGGGGTTCTCTACCACAGCCCATTCGAATGCAGTCCTGCGTCTTCAGGGTTTATATTTATGTCAATGCGACGAAGTGTGTTAATACAGAGGGTTACCCCCGTCAAGGTGATTTTACCCCGAACATTCAGATGTTTTTCAATTTCTTTTATCTACTTTGTACAAACGCACAGGCTGTATAAAAAGAAATAACACATCAAAGTCAAAATAGTTTATTTATGGTAGGAACTCTTTCACCTGCGGGAAAAAGAACATTTAGAGAAAACCTGAGATACAGCAGAAAAAAATCTTTTTATTACCCGATTTCAATAATGGTATAACTTTGCTATGTTTAATTAAGTCTAAACAAGTGAAACATATTTTTAACTGACTTCATAAAAGGAGGAGGTTATCAATTCGACACGTATGTACGTAATATTATTGGAATTACAAGATATTGACGTATGATAATCTATTAGGGATTATTAATTATTCCGCGGTGAAACCAGGGCTTTCTGTCTATGCTTTTATGCTACGAGCGCAATGTCGATGAATGAGGCAAACAAAATTTAAACGTTTTTCGTACGTAAGAGTATGCACGTGGGCTTATAAAATTTAAGCAAAGCGCAAATTTCTTAGTGACGGAGAATATTTTCGTTTCTGATCAGTAGGATTTAAAATTATCTTTAGGAAGTCCTTGTTTGAGGTATAGATTGATGCTAACAATTCGCAATCCTCTGATGTCACAAGTAGTTTCGATTTTAAGTCCGCTAAGATATTTTCTAAATTTGCCACTTGATTTGAAGTTGAATGATTATGGTTTCACATTTCGAAATCTGCTTTTGTGTCCCCGAAGGGGACTCAGCGGGAGCTGCCAGCTGTTATCTGAAATATTGCTTATGAATTTCAATTTCCACATAATAAACATAATCTATTTAGATAGTAGGTATTTATTACATATTCAATAAACTACTTAAAACAAAATATTTAATATAAAATTAAGTAATTGAAAATTTTTATTGAATAGATGTATAATTCAACCAAAACATGGGAGTATGCTAAATTAAGCAATTACCGACAGTAATTGTTATTTCAATAAATACCATAATGTTATCAATAGATGATGATTTTGATGAGTAGATTTTAGTATAATTATAAATAATCACACTTCTTACCTCAACAGGAATAGCTTCTGGGTGTAAATATGTTTTATTTCCTACTTTCATAAAATAAGTGATCTGAAACTGTTGGCAGCATATTTTAGAGCTTTTCTTTAGTACTCAGTTATTTATTTTAGTTGATTGTATCCATAATTCCCGTGACTGGTTTGGCGGTAAATCTGAAAGTTTTTAACACTTTAATACCTACTTAAAATACAATATTTTATGCTATAAATAGGTATTAAAAAGTAAAAATTTGCTGCGAGCGCTATACGTACACTAATAAAGCATTCATCTGAAATGATTGAAGAAGGTCATTTATTGCAATATATTTGATTGGCATACTATTTTCCCCTAAAATGGGGTAGTATCCGAGTAAAAAGTAGGCAACACTGAGCTTGGAGGTTATGTAAAAAACAGTATGTAATAAAAACATAATGCAGCACTCATTTTATCTTGAAACAGCTGTATATGTATTTTAACACTTTATAAACCATATTAGTTGAAAACTTCCACGGTCTTCCACCGAATAAACCAAAATATTTAGCTACTTACGAATGAAAGGACAATCCGGCAATTTTCTTCCCACGATCACTTTTGCAACCAAAAACACTGCACTGTACCATTTTGCAGCAACAGCTCTAAAGTCAATCCTCAACCATAAACACAAAATCGTCCGTATTTTTCGAAATAACGTTAAAATTTCGTCGCACCCACTTTCGAACGCGTATCAAACGTCAAACTTTGTTTATCAAATGAAGTGCATACCTTAACAAACGTGACACGCGATAAGGGACAAAAAATGTTAGGGTCTGTCTCTTTTCTTTACAAGCATCAAGCATATATTTTTCTTTTTCTTGTGTAAGTGAGATAGAAGATGATCTATAGTTTTCTCTGTTTACGATACGACCACTGCCTACGTCACAAGCGGATCAAACGAATGGAAATTTATATTAGTGTTGTTCGTGGGTATTTATGCATTGTCGATAAAATAGTCACATTTCAATAATGACGACTACTGAAGAATTCATAACAATACGAACGGTGAAGACGATGCGAAATTATTCGAATCTGTCGAAGAAAGTGGAAGTACTGGAGAGGCAAGTACCTATTTCAATTACTTCTTATGTTAGTTGCACATTCAGTAGGTATATACTCTAAAGGTTCAGGTAGTTAAAAAAACGTAAACAAACCTTAAAAAGGGTTTTTTATAGTTGACACTTTCTTGTTTAAAAATATGTTATAACAAAATTAAATTTATTTTCGATCACGGGATAGTTTCCTCTTTTATTATAGTATGTTAAATTTTATCATTTATTCATAGACTATCTTCGTAGATGTAACTGCTTGAGCACAATTTTTTAGTTAGATTTATTATAATGATATTATTTTTTATAATCTGCCTATTGTAAAGAGCCCAAAAAGACAGGTTCCCCAAACCTTTTAGAAAATACTACGAATTAGATAACGTTAATAATCGCAATAATCGTCGAAGCTTCTCTCTGTCAAGTGAAGTGACCCGGGTTCAAATCTCGGCCAAATACCAATGACTTTTGTAATCATTTACCTTGATTATCAGAATTCGACCGAAGGTCACAATTATTATCTCTGTACCTCGCTGGAATGGTCCATCTCGCTTCCCCCTTCACCTCCCCATGTTAGCCTCGTCGCCTCAGTACGGTGAGCCTCTTCGTTGCTTATACGCGTCTCGTTATTTTGCTAATTTTTGTATTATTATTGTTTTGATTTTGGATAGTTATTGTTAAGTTTGCCGATATGAAGTCGTCGACCCCAGATCTAGAGATAATATTGTTACGAGCTGGGGTTCGGGATAAATGATAAATGATTTTATTTCTGTAAGTAGGTTTGTTACAAACACTTTTACACGTCAATCATATTTTAAAAACTAGATGAGGTCGGCGTTTCATAACTGACTACTCTGAGAAGAAAGGCCGAAACAAACTCAGAGGTCACAGTCTCTTTTAAAGTCCAGACATAATCTTGGTCAGATCATGTGAAGACCATGTAGATTGGTGTCTGAAACGGTCTTTTGAGGAAAAACCATAAATAAGTTTATACGATACATTATACATGGTTTATACATGATAAATACGATTTATATACGATACGATTTATACATGGATAAATAAATTTATACCAATTTACACGAAAAACACACTACAATTAAAAATCACAAATACAGTAATCAGAAACTTTAAACACAATCACTTGTAGTTTACTGTTGTTGTTAGCAGTTCTTCACTGTTTCGCATTCTAAGCTGAACTGAACTGCAACGCTGTCAACCCCTTATTTATATGACGAGTGTAAGTTACTAGAATGTTCTAACATAATTCGAAAACATTCTAGTACTTACGGGAATGGTCCAGTGTAGTTCGGCTATTCGATAACAGATGGCGTTAGCGTCTAACGTGTAGTTCTTCTATTCGATAACAGATGGCGTTAGGATCTACGTGACAATATTCTGACCATGATGTAGTTATGTAAACATTTCAATTTTGTTACTGTGCAAAATTTTATTGAACGAATTAATGAAAGTGCTCTTTCCTAATCACAGTAGGTATCTTATTATCTCTATTCGACATGGATCTCAAGGTTAAGCATAAACATCTGGATTTTTCTGATTTGTGAGCATAATTTGCGAACATTCGGATCAAAATTGTAACCCTGTTCAAGGGGAAAATCATTACGAACCTTGCATGAATGGAATCCGAAAGTAGATATCCCAGAAGGTAATAGTGAACTGAAAAGATATTTGCTTCAACTTTGACGCACATCAATCGCGTGAACAAAGGGGTCGTTGGCCGCGCTGCTGTCGGCAAGCGCTCGCGCACTTTGAACTCGGGGTTATGCGCGATTGTCAGCTGATATTTATTTACGAATACATTGCTTGATAGAGTTGTAAAGAAAAAAAATGAGTTTAGTCGCAAATAATGGTTTCATTTAACTGTTCTCACAGCATAGTGTACGAAAAAGCTAAAAAAATGAGTAAAATTGAAAAAAAAAACAGTTTTTTTATGGTATCGTATCGAGAATCACTAGCCCTATCACCTGTCTTCGTTTTCGGAAGCGTTTCCCTGCCACCCTGTATGATTTTACATTTATGCCCACATTAAAGTTTCATTTTATTTTCAATTTGTATAGAGATAGAAATTGCCCTTTTGAGGTGAAAATTGAATTTTAAGGCGGGGTGTTATCTCAATATTCCCAAAAATTGGTTTCTTAGAACGTCGAGTATGACGTAATGTAATAAAAATAAGTAACGCGAAAAATACAGTGAACAGAGAAGGGTATAAAGAAGAATTTAAACCGAACAGAATAATAAATAATAGTTTGATATTCCCAATAAAAAATTGGGAAGTTGTAGCACAAAAATAAACTTTGACGTCGAAGATCTCTGTATTTCCAGCGATAACAACAGTTTTTTTTTTAAGAATTTAGTAGGTTTTCCATTTTTTTAAAACTTTAACCAAACCATTATTTAATTTTATGTCTATATTTTAAATAATCTAAAGAAAAGCAGTAAAATAAATGCCCATTCGCAGCTTACGTCACATTTCAACACAAATATCATTTTCAATTTTCAATCTTATTGACGCTCTATAGTGGTGACAATAGCTTACGCGGTCATACTTTAGTCGTCGGGCAGCGCTCGACTTGGATGGTTGGCACCGGACGCTCTGTGCATAATTCGATTGTAGTTTTCAAGTAATTTATGACTGAAAACAGTGTGTGAATTGAACTAAAGTTCTGTGGCGGACTACTAAGGCTACTCACTGCCTAATATTGAAGTGAAAATTCAGTCTCAGTGGAAATATGGGCAATAAAAATAAAATGTTGCGAAAGAGTTTTACAAGAAAAAGACGAAAAACTCGAAAAAATGATGGAATGTTTGGGTAAGTAGGATGATTACGGTATTGTATCATAATAACATTTGAAATTTGTATTTAGTTTAGTATACTTACGAAACTGTATAAATCTATAGAAACGGTATTGACAATTTCTACAAACATTTTGCTAAATCCAAAAACAAATAGGTGCACTCTATTTTGATGTCTATAGAATGCATATTTGAATGCGCCTAGTGCAAACGTCTCTGGTCGAAGCAACCATCGAGGCGATAGCCATATTGCAATAGTAGGTATAAGTAACAAAAACAAACTTGCAGATAAATCAGAGTGCGTTCGTAATTATTATAATAATATAAATATTGCACTAGTTATATAAAAAGCATTTTGATTCTTTTGTAAGATTATTTTTATAATATTTATTGAGTCATTAGACCAGTGCCGATAATTTTTGAAAACGAAAAAAGTCACAGTAGGATGAAACCCATTGGAAAAGAAAGAGAATATAACAAAAATGAAAGGAAAAATAATTTACGGGCGATCCGAGGTCGGGAAGTGGGGGTTATCTCGATTTCCGGCAAAACTACAAGTCTTATGGAAAAAAGTGTAATAGCAAAGTTGTAGGTAATAAAAAGATCTACAACTTTTGTATTCACACTTTTTTCAAGTAACCTCAAAATTTATGTGAAAAATTCAATTCATGTGAAAAATTCAAATTTGACAACAAACAATTTATGTGAAAAATTCAAATTTGCCGGAAATCGAGATAAACCGCTTTTTACCCTTAAACCCCCACTTCCCGACCTCGGATCGCCCGTAAATTATTTTTCCTTTCATTTTTGTTATATTCTCTTTCTTTTCCAATGGGTTTCAGCCTACTGTGACTTTTTTCGTTTTCAAAAATTATCGGCACTGGTCTAATGACTCAATAAATATTATAAAAATAATCTTACAAAAGAATCAAAATGCTTTATATATAACTAGTGTGCAGTATTTATATTATTATAATAATTACGAACGCACTCTGATTTATCTGCAAGTTTGTTTTTGTTACTTATACCTACTATTGCAATATGGCTATCGCCTCGATGGTTGCTTCGACCAGAGACGTTTGCACTAGGCGCATTCAAATATGCATTCTATAGACATCAAAATAGAGTGCACCTATTTGTTTTTGGATTTAGCAAAATGTTTGTAGAAATTGTCAATGCCGTTTCTATAGATTTATACAGTTTCGTAAGTAAACTAAACTAAATACAAATTTCAAATGTTATGATACAATACCGTAATCATCCTACTTACCCAAACATTCCATCATTTTTTCGAGTTTTTCGTCTTTTTCTTGTAAAACTCTTTCGCAACATTTTATTTTTATTGCCCATATTTCCACTGAGACTGAATTTTCACTTCAATATTAGGCAGTGAGTAGCCTTAGTAGTCCGCCACAGAACTTTAGTTCAATTCACGCACTGTTTTACCAATTTTAGCAAATACCAACTAATATTCAGCCAGCAGCAGCTTCCATTCCCGTGGATGATCCCTCTATCGTCTAAATTTTTCAGAATTCTAGCTTCCGTCCCGGCTCCGCATTTTATTAGAAACATTATGGCATTTGTCACTTTGGAGCTGTGATATTATTGCATTTATTTAGAGTTTATGTGATTTTTAAGTGGTCCGAGGGCCTTTATGTTGGTTTTGTTTTCTATTTTTTTACCGCACCCACTAAGTACCTATCTAAAACACAAACATTAGTTTGAAATGGCATAACTACCCATTTAATTAACCCTTCCATCCCTGATACTGACTTACACCCGAAAAGCATAATTCCCCTTCTAGAGCAGTCGGGTAAAATTCGGAATGTTTATATTTGACCTGTTTATCATGTACTGTAATAAAAATAAACAGTAGTGATGTTTTTTTTTTAAATTGTTATGTGTAATTATTTATTGTATCATATTATGAACCGACACTGTAATTACATCGAATTTTAGAACGCACGTCATAAGTAAGTATATTCAACAGAAAACATCTGATTTCCTTACGTATACTATGCAACTTTCCTTGAGCACACAAACGCCCGTGTTAGCGTTTGCGAGTGTGTGCATAATTACCGTAAAACGCGCAGATGCGGTTGTGTGAGTGCGGTAATAGCGATTAAAATCGTAGTCGGTCCGCGTCTTAAGCTCAATTCATAGACGTTTTACTTTTACTTCTGAACAGTATTTGGACTAAATAGATTCTTATTGTTTATCATAAGTATTTATTATTATATTCTAATTGCAGGTACGTAATGTACTAACTGGAAGATGTAATATTGATATACAATTTTTTTTTTTTGATAAATTGAAAGTGGTTGCTGATCATAAATCTCTTGTTCAACTGTGGATTATGCCCGATTCCATTGGTTTCTGAACAACCAAATTGACTTTTTTCTCGGCTAAATTTGCAGTGCATGATGTACAATAAAAAAAATCAAATGTAGGCAACTGAACAGAACATCAATAAAGACGCTGCTCAGGTCATGCTGCTGTCGACTTGCCCGAAATTAAGAAGAACATTTTCCTTAAACTTCAAGATCAAGTGGCGGATGACTGGGAATATACCGCGTGTTTAATAAACTAGTTTATTTTTATATAGATTGTCTGCTGCCTGAGTTTTTAAATCCACTATATCCGAAAAAATAATGATACGACATCCTGAACATGTTAGAAAACGAACAGTGCAAGATGAGAATAGCTTAAAAACTGCAATTTTATCAGGTGCACTAGTATAAACGTCAAGGACGCTAGATTTTAGTAAATTTTAAATTAAAACCTACATTATAAATGAAAATGTAAATGTTCGTTGGTTCAAAGTCTTAAATCGCCGAAAGTTCTTCAACAATTGCTTTGTAATTTTGACACAACGTTGTATAGACGGTGTAATTTTGAACACCGTCATCCTCTTAAGGCGTCATTGTACTCATCATTATAAACAAGTCTTACTATGGGGCCGAATCTAAAATCGCGAAAAAAAAATGGTTTTTCCTTCATTTATGTTTGCATAACTCGTCAAAATGTAGGGAATAGTTATTTTTTTTTCACAATTTCAGGTTGGTCCCTTAGTAAAAGTTGTTTATAATGATGAGTACCATGACCCATTTTAAGGATTTAAACGATCAAAATCTAACGGTGTACCTATATGATATACATATTAGGGGTTAAAGTATGAAATGGCCGATTTGTACTGATTTTTTTTTTTTTTTTTTTTAATTTAACATATCTAATTAATCAAAATAATTACCATTATTATCTATACATTGCTGCCATCTAATAGCAAGGTCATTTATGCCTTTGCGATAGAACTCTCGTGATCTAGATTCGACAAACTGTATGAAAGCATTTTGTACTGCCTCCTGAGAAGAAAACTTTTTATCACGTAGAAAATTGTCCAAATCACGATAAAAATGGTAGTCCGTTGGAGCAAGGTCTAGCGAATACGGAGGGTGACGAATGGTTTCTAATTGCAGTTCCTGTAGAGTTAAAACGGTTTCTCGTGCTGTATGAGTCGGGGCTGTTTCACTGCTAGTTTTGCTATCATTGTTCGGAGTTCGGCACAGTAGACACCTGCCGTTTATTACTTGACCAGATCGGAGAAAGCTATAGTGAATAACACCATGCTGAGACCACCAAACAGTTACCATTACCTTTTTATTGGTAAGCTTTGCTTTAGGACATTGTTGCGGCGTTTGACCTGGGGTCAGCCATTGCATTTTTCGCTTACGGGTATCGTAAAGAATCCACTTTTCATGACATGTCACAATTCGATCCAATATTCCTTCATTTCTGTATCGATTCACGATACAGAAATGAAGGAAACACAAGTTTCAACACGCGTTTCTTTCTGCTGATCAGTCAAATCATGAGGCACCAATTTCTCATATATTTTTATTTTATTGAGATAGATAGAGTCAATATTGTTGGTAAGGTAACGTTAAACCATGCCGCTAATTCCTGGGTAGTTTGGTTCGGATCGGCTTCCACCATCTCTTTCAATTCATTGTTATTCACCTGTGGGGACGGTCTTCCACGTGGTTCGTTCTTCAAATCAAAGTTTCCATCACGAATGCGTTTTAAACCAAAATCGCACGGTGCGGTCATTAGCAGTCCTCTCTCCAAACGCAACATTGATATTTCGAGCTGTTTCTGCCGCGTTCGTTCCGCGTCGGAACTCATATTCAAAAATAACTCGAATTTTCGAAGTATATATCTTTCTTGTCTAAGTTGAATAAAAAAAACAACTGAAGTCGATAATCCAATGTTGCACATTTTTTAAAAGAAGAACTTCATAGGTACCTACCATGTGAAAAAAGTTTCACTCAAAAATCTCAAACCATGAAGGTTCTATGTCAATTCGAAGTACCTAATACAATAAAACGGCAATTTCATACTTTAACCCCTATTATATATGTGTGTGTGTAGTTGTTAGCTATTTATATAGTATGTAGTAGTTAAGTGTTAAATAAAATATCATAATTGCAAAAACTATTTTATGTCATAAAATAAATAAAGGTGTCTACATTCCTTCTATGTTCGCTATTCTAAAATTAAAATAATTAAAGTTATAATTTTACGTCGACGCGACGCTCGGATCATTCGCGGACCTTGAAGCGCGGAGTAGTGGGGTGCATGGGGGCGGAGCTTGCGTGGAAATAATTTTAGAGTGCCTGGTCTTAAAAGGTTAAACATCTTATTTGTATACCTACATTTTTGCAAATAAATTATTCTGATTCTGATTCCTGTGAGCGATCACAATCATTAGACCAACAACAGCTTGGTCCATAGTCAGCCCTCACTGGCTTGTTTGACGCCAGCATGTGAAACTTCATTGCAACAAGGTTATATCTCTGATGGTTCCCGTAAAACAACTAAAGTTAACGTACAAACTCTTAACTGTAAAAACCCAAACAAATAGTGACATGGTGATATTTATTGATGACATTGGGAAAAACATGAGTCAGTTATTATCAAATATTTGCAAGGGACAGTCAGTTACCAATTATTGTATGCTTTTTTTTTTTTTGAGGTTAGGAAATTATCAAATAATTTCTCCCGCTCTGGGCAGAGTGGGAGGGCGTGTCAGACTCTTACTGACTAAAACCCACCCGTGTTCCTTCAGTTGCCTGTGCCAGGGGCCACGGTATCCCTCTCGGATTTTCCCGCAACCCTAGCAGGCATCGGCCCTAGCCTCTCCCTCACGCGTTCCGCCTCCTCATTCGCGAACAATACTGCTTCGCAGAAGGAGGTGACGGCTTCCCAAGCCCTCTCGCTCCGTACGAGTACCATGGCCTGGACCAAGGCCGGACGCGAGAGATCGCCACCGCCAATCGCCTCCACGAGGACACGGCGGTGCTCCGCCCAAGCCGGGCAGACCTCCACCGTATGCTCCACCGTGTCCTCCGGGTGATCCACACAATGGTGACACCCGGGCGTTTCCTCCCGCCTTATCCGGAACAGGAACCTCCCGAAACAACCGTGTCCGGTGAGGACCTGCATCAGGCGGAAGGTGAGGACGCCGTGGCGCCTCTCTAGCCACTCCTCGAAGAGGGGACTTATCGCCGCAATTGTGGCGTGCCCAGCGCTGGGTTGGGACAATCGCACTCTCCATGCCGCCCTGAGATGCCGCTGGAGCTCTGTCAGCTGTACCGCGATTTCTCGCGGCAGTGGAGCTACGCCCCGGCGTTTCGCCTCCTCCAAACCACTACCAAATGTGCGCGAGGACTATTGCCTCCAGATCCCATAGCGGTAATCCGGCAAGGAGGCTCGCCGCCTCACCGGAGACCGTACGGTATCCCCGGACCAGCCGGGTGGCCATGACCCTTTGGGGCGCGTTCAACCGGTGGGCTGGCCGCCGCCTCAAGGAACGGGCCCACACCGGTGCCCCGTAAATGGCCATGGACCGCACGACCCCCGCGTATACCCTCCGGTAGGAGGCGTTTGGCCCCCCTAGATTGGGCAGGAGCCGCTTCAAGGCAGCCCCGGCCCTTTCCAGTCTGGGAGCCAACGTCAGAAATGCTCTACGAAGTTCCACCGGCTGTCGAGGACGAGTCCCAGGTACTTCATCGTCGACTCGACGCCGATGTGAACCCCTCCTACCGTTATTTGGGACCCCGACGGTGGCGCGTTTCGAGGACCATGAAAACACATGGCCTCGGACTTGTGCAGGGCCACCTCGAGTCCCAATTCCAATCTTCTCGACGATTGTCACAACCCCGCGTGTCGCTAGTTCGGCCGCCGCCTGGTGCGACCTCCCCTGCGCCAGGACCAGCGTGTCGTCAGCTTAACAAACCACGCTGACGCTGCTAGGGAGGTCGGCGCGCAGCACCCAGTCGTATCCGATGTCCCACAGATGCGGCCCCAGGACCGATCCTTGTGATACACCGCACGACATCTCTTGCCGGTTCCACACTCCCTGGTGACCGGGGTACATGACGGCCCTGTCCGTCAAATAGGCCTCTACCACAAGACAGAGGTAGGTCGGCATCCGGTGATACCGGAGTGCCTCCCTGATGCAACTCCAGGGCAGGGTATTGAAAGCATTGGCGATGTCTAAAGACACCGCCAAGACGACCCCACCCCGGGCCACAGCATCCCCGATTATTGTATGCCTGGCTTAAGTTATGTTGATATAGTGACAAAGATTATTAGTTTAAATTTCCACCAGGATACAACTTTTATAATATTAATCAGTAACCGAGGAAATGTGAATTAGGACAGTCTGCTTCATTATATTAATATGCAAACTATTTGAGCTACACTTAAGACAGATTGTTATGTTTACATTTCCTTATAGTAACAGTTTGCCACAGATAGAAAATAATTTTAGGCACAAATTAAATATAATGTTAAATTATATGATATTATGTTAAATAATAAATGATGATTCATGTTAAAATTATCTAATGTTCGTGTCATTGACACTACCAAGTATGTTAGTAAATATGTATTGATATGTGACAAAATACAAATTGTATTTACCAAGATGTTTAAAAAGACAAATAGCTTTTTCTCAATCATGCTTGGAAATTTGAGCATTATTTTGACAACCTTCTTCGAGATAAATCGAAATTGCTGTACTGGCCAAATACATGCGAGCAGCGGCCAGCAAAAGTTGTATGAAAATCCATATCGGTCGTGGTTTAGCGGCCAAATAAATTACATAGTAAACTCATATCTATCGTGTAATATAAAAACGGAACGATCTTTTACTCCGAAACATGGCAACCAAGGAGGTAACTTATCAAAGGTTTTATTAAAATTATGCCTTGTATTGTACAGAATTGAACTCAACATTTATACCCAAGCAGATCTCTGTTAATGGTTCTGCAACCTTTAGTGAACTAAAGGGATATTTATTTTAATAGTAGAATCAAACTTTTTGAACTATATGAACAAAGAAATTACAATAAAACTAAAGAATTTTATCAATATGATAAGAACTAGGTATTCCAAATTATTTAAACAAGTTTGTAGCGAAGCTAAGTGTCGATATTTAAGCTCCAAAATTAAAATTTGTCAGAATAAAAACTACTAGGGAAATTGTAAGAAGTGAGACTGGAAAGGATAGAAAGCATCATGAGTAGTAAACAACAGCCATAAAATTCCATGCAACAATTAAAAGTCTAATTTTGTTCCTTTGTGTAATCATTCGTAATAAGGAGGATCGTATAAAATATCGACAACCACAAACGTCACATCACATCTCTAACTAACAAAAGTCGGCAGCGGCCGCTTCACGAAACTATCGTGTGAGTAAGAGTTCCTGATGATCCGAGGTCGTGACTGTCGCGCTTTCGTAGTGCCTCGGCGTTGTTTGCCGACACACGCACTGACGGCTTTGATGCACTGTGGCGTATGAAATCTGCCTCGCTACTCCGCAGGCTGCGTGGCAGTCCCAGTATTATCCTGTAATCAATAGCCGCCCGGGCAGACAGACCGCTAGAGTGGGCACACATAAACCGATCTGACCGGACCGATCGAATTTTGTTATTAGGTACTTACGTAGGCTAAGGTTTTTTATTAAACTAAATTAACACTGTGGACCTCATTGTAGCCTGATTGAATACCGCCCACAGAGCGCATGGACGGACGGCGACGAGAGTAGTCGCCCGGGCAGCGCCACAGGCTCCGTGCGTGGCTCGCGCCCTCCCTCCGTGGCGTCGGACAAGCCTACTGAGGCCAAGGAGTGGGTCGACGTCATATCAGGTATGTAAAGTCAGGGCAATTAATTGATAAGCGAATTGACTACCAACATATAACTACAATTGTCCGTATATTCAAATCACAACTATTATTCCTTAACAGTTGTATGAAATTGGCTTAAAAATTAATTTCCCTGGCGGTACCTTATAATCGAATTAAATTCTTAGCCGGTTGAAATGTTTGCAGAATACATCTCACTATGACATCTACTTAATAAAAATCTTAAATTCCCCGAAAGACAACCGTTTGGGTCTAGAAGCATGACATTTTGCACAAGAGAACCTTCTGTATCAAAGGTGAGAATTAAGGAAGGATTGTTAAAAATACATCCCCTACAGAGGTTAAATATGGAATGAAAGTTTGTATGGAAGTTCAGCATTTTTGCCTATAGGAATCGAACTCGCACTTTTCCCATTTTTACAAAATATTTGTTGTTTTCTTTTCCAGTACCATTGATGATGGGTTACGTAACGAGATACGTCTTAGGAACAGACAAGCTGCGGCCTGGCGCGTTTGAGGTATGTAGTTATTACCCTGGGTTATTTAATTCATGATTTGCAACATGAGATTGCAGCAACTAATGCAGAGTGAGCGTTGACCATCGCGCGACCAATGCGATTGGGGAATGCCACATGAAATGTACACACATCAACACGGTCTAGGGATATTTTTTAAAAAGCGAATTACTATCAATGTGTTAATTATTTATATGACATGTATATATTTAAAAGATACGTTATTTAATATTCTACCATTTTTTAATAATGGTTAAGGTACTTCGATTAAAATTTCAGGATTTTATGGAAAAAAATGAAGCATAGACGGAAACCGTATATGAATTAACTTTTAATTTGTGAGTAAAAACTGAAAAAAATAGAAAAATCATTTAATTTGTGTTTATAAACTTGAAGTTAGTAGTCTGAGAAAGCGCCCATGATGTTCATAACACATCGGCAACGATTCGGCATGCTCAGAACAAGGTTGTCAATGTCTTGCTGCGGAATATTGTCCCATGTCCCTCTGAGGTGCGCAAAAAGTTGATCTTCTGTAGCCAGATTTTCAGGAACTTCCTGCAGAGCTCTTCTTTGCAGCATATCCCACGCATGCTCAATGGGATTTAGATCTGGCGATTAAGCAGGCCAGTCTAAGGCCCTAACATTATGTGTATGTAACCAAGCTGCTACCGTTCTCGCCGTGTGTGCCCGGGCATTGTCGTGCATGAGCAGGAAATCTTGCCGCATTTGTGTTCTGTGGGGCAAGATTACGGGCCCCAGCACCTGTTGGACGTATCGTTCTGCCGTCATATTGCCCCGCACCCAAACAAGATCCGTCCGTCCTCCAAGGCGAATTCCTGCCCAAACCATAATTGTTCCTCCTTGGTATGGGTGAACTTCCTGAGGGTTCTGAAGACGGCTCCATCGTCCAGGAACTCGCCAAACACGCGTCCTTCGTGAATCTGGATGGAAGCCGAACCTGGATTCATCCGTGAACAGCACATTGGACCATTGCTCACGGCCCCAGTCCACGTGGTTCCGAACCCATTCTAATCGTCGTCCACGATTGCCTCTCCGTAAAGGTGGGACCCGGAGTGGTCTACGAGAGCGTAGATTGCTTTCATGCAGTCGCCTTCTTACAGTTTGGTCACTCACAAGCACTTGGTGTTCCAGCCTTTGGACCAATTGAGTCGCCGTTGCATTTGGTTGAGCTCGCGCAGTAATTTGCAAAAATCGATCTTGTCTGGGGTTAGTGATGCGACTTGGCCCCCGGTGCCTCTCCGCTACTTCACATGTAGCACGATAGCGTGTCCACAATCTTGAAATTACATTTTTGTGGGTCCCTATGGCCTCAGCAACATTACGCTGAACAGACCCAGCTTCCAGCATTCCCACAGCTCGTAACATCTCCGCCCTCGTCAAATGTTGGCGTTGCATGGCTACAATACCTCAATTTTAGTTGCGCTCCCCCCCCCAGGTGCGCGGCGCACGCGCCGGCGTCACGTCGGGCGTGCTGCACGCGGACGAGCCGGCGGCGCTGTCGCAGTGGCTCAAGAGCATCTCCGACAACATTGTGGGACTGACCAACCTACAGGTAACTATTGCGAGCCCAAAGGTGCGCGCGCACGTCGGGCGTGCTGCACGCGGACGAGCCGGCGGCGCTGTCGCAGTGGCTCAAGAGCATCTCCGACAACATTGTGGGACTGACCAACCTACAGGTAACTATTGCGAGCCCAAAGGTGCGCGCGCACGTCGGGCGTGCTGCACGCGGACGAGCCGGCGGCGCTGTCGCAGTGGCTCAAGAGCATCTCCGACAACATTGTGGGACTGACCAACCTACAGGTAACTATTGCGAGCCCAAAGGTGCGCGCGCACGTCGGGCGTGCTGCACGCGGACGAGCCGGCGGCGCTGTCGCAGTGGCTCAAGAGCATCTCCGACAACATTGTGGGACTGACCAACCTACAGGTAACTATTGCGAGCCCAAAGGTGCGCGCGCACGTCGGGCGTGCTGCACGCGGACGAGCCGGCGGCGCTGTCGCAGTGGCTCAAGAGCATCTCCGACAACATTGTGGGACTGACCAACCTACAGGTAACTATTGCGAGCCCAAAGGTGCGCGCGCACGTCGGGCGTGCTGCACGCGGACGAGCCGGCGGCGCTGTCGCAGTGGCTCAAGAGCATCTCCGACAACATTGTGGGACTGACCAACCTACAGGTAACTATTGCGAGCCCAAAGGTGCGCGCGCACGTCGGGCGTGCTGCACGCGGACGAGCCGGCGGCGCTGTCGCAGTGGCTCAAGAGCATCTCCGACAACATTGTGGGACTGACCAACCTACAGGTAACTATTGCGAGCCCAAAGGTGCGCGCGCACGTCGGGCGTGCTGCACGCGGACGAGCCGGCGGCGCTGTCGCAGTGGCTCAAGAGCATCTCCGACAACATTGTGGGACTGACCAACCTACAGGTAACTATTGCGAGCCCAAAGGTGCGCGCGCACGTCGGGCGTGCTGCACGCGGACGAGCCGGCGGCGCTGTCGCAGTGGCTCAAGAGCATCTCCGACAACATTGTGGGACTGACCAACCTACAGGTAACTATTGCGAGCCCAAAGGTGCGCGCGCACGTCGGGCGTGCTGCACGCGGACGAGCCGGCGGCGCTGTCGCAGTGGCTCAAGAGCATCTCCGACAACATTGTGGGACTGACCAACCTACAGGTAACTATTGCGAGCCCAAAGGTGCGCGCGCACGTCGGGCGTGCTGCACGCGGACGAGCCGGCGGCGCTGTCGCAGTGGCTCAAGAGCATCTCCGACAACATTGTGGGACTGACCAACCTACAGGTAACTATTGCGAGCCCAAAGGTGCGCGCGCACGTCGGGCGTGCTGCACGCGGACGAGCCGGCGGCGCTGTCGCAGTGGCTCAAGAGCATCTCCGACAACATTGTGGGACTGACCAACCTACAGGTAACTATTGCGAGCCCAAAGGTGCGCGCGCACGTCGGGCGTGCTGCACGCGGACGAGCCGGCGGCGCTGTCGCAGTGGCTCAAGAGCATCTCCGACAACATTGTGGGACTGACCAACCTACAGGTAACTATTGCGAGCCCAAAGGTGCGCGCGCACGTCGGGCGTGCTGCACGCGGACGAGCCGGCGGCGCTGTCGCAGTGGCTCAAGAGCATCTCCGACAACATTGTGGGACTGACCAACCTACAGGTAACTATTGCGAGCCCAAAGGTGCGCGCGCACGTCGGGCGTGCTGCACGCGGACGAGCCGGCGGCGCTGTCGCAGTGGCTCAAGAGCATCTCCGACAACATTGTGGGACTGACCAACCTACAGGTAACTATTGCGAGCCCAAAGGTGCGCGCGCACGTCGGGCGTGCTGCACGCGGACGAGCCGGCGGCGCTGTCGCAGTGGCTCAAGAGCATCTCCGACAACATTGTGGGACTGACCAACCTACAGGTAACTATTGCGAGCCCAAAGGTGCGCGCGCACGTCGGGCGTGCTGCACGCGGACGAGCCGGCGGCGCTGTCGCAGTGGCTCAAGAGCATCTCCGACAACATTGTGGGACTGACCAACCTACAGGTAACTATTGCGAGCCCAAAGGTGCGCGCGCACGTCGGGCGTGCTGCACGCGGACGAGCCGGCGGCGCTGTCGCAGTGGCTCAAGAGCATCTCCGACAACATTGTGGGACTGACCAACCTACAGGTAACTATTGCGAGCCCAAAGGTGCGCGCGCACGTCGGGCGTGCTGCACGCGGACGAGCCGGCGGCGCTGTCGCAGTGGCTCAAGAGCATCTCCGACAACATTGTGGGACTGACCAACCTACAGGTAACTATTGCGAGCCCAAAGGTGCGCGCGCACGTCGGGCGTGCTGCACGCGGACGAGCCGGCGGCGCTGTCGCAGTGGCTCAAGAGCATCTCCGACAACATTGTGGGACTGACCAACCTACAGGTAACTATTGCGAGCCCAAAGGTGCGCGCGCACGTCGGGCGTGCTGCACGCGGACGAGCCGGCGGCGCTGTCGCAGTGGCTCAAGAGCATCTCCGACAACATTGTGGGACTGACCAACCTACAGGTAACTATAGCGAGCCCAAAGGTGCGCGCGCACGTCGGGCGTGCTGCACGCGGACGAGCCGGCGGCGCTGTCGCAGTGGCTCAAGAGCATCTCCGACAACATTGTGGGACTGACCAACCTACAGGTAACTATTGCGAGCCCAAAGGTGCGCGCGCACGTCGGGCGTGCTGCACGCGGACGAGCCGGCGGCGCTGTCGCAGTGGCTCAAGAGCATCTCCGACAACATTGTGGGACTGACCAACCTACAGGTAACTATTGCGAGCCCAAAGGTGCGCGCGCACGTCGGGCGTGCTGCACGCGGACGAGCCGGCGGCGCTGTCGCAGTGGCTCAAGAGCATCTCCGACAACATTTGCGAGCCCGCAGATTTGCTTGGTGTTGGAGGGGTGTCAAGATAGCCATATTTAGGGCATTTTGTACGTCCTATACCGGCAGTCTGTGGATGGATTACACACAGAAACAGTACAGCGCTCTTATACAACAACGAGTTCAGGGTGCTCTCTCGCTTCTGTAGCGCGTCGGGCATGTTTCCCGAAGCGCGTGTGCATTGTTTCCACACAACCAGCGCTAGCGGTGCGCAGCGTGCGGGCTCGCCGCTACAACAGTATCCTGGACGCTGTTGCTGGACGTTTTGACTGTCAGTACGTGAACCACTGCTGCATGGTTAACGTACTGACTTAAGCTAAGATATTATTTTAATTTTGTTAGCTATTCAAAATTCAATTTATTTTTATTTTAATTTTTAAATAATAATGTATAATTTTGAAATTTAAATTATAAAGTACTTATAGTAAAGAAATACATAAATAATAATAGGGTACCGTAAAATGTATTGGAAAACTTATCGTATAAAAAATATTGCGAATAAATTATTACTATTATATTCTAATATATTCACAGATGAAGCTATTCAACCGTCACTTCGGCGTTGGTGAACGCATCGAGTACATGGGCTGGGTGCACGAGGGAGTGGTTCAGGCACAACAGCCGTGGCAGACGTACCGGCCTAAGTTCCTACTGCTCAAGGGAACCGACGTCATGCTGTTCGATGTCCCGCCGGTAATTTTTAAAATAATTGTATACCGCCCAGGCTGGGCAAAAAATATTCTTTGCTTTGGTTTAATTAAAACACAAATGACAAACTACTTTCTCCCATGTACGAGGGGGCGTTTTTAAGTTCGCGGAATGGGGGGGGAGGGGATAACAATAGGTCATTATCGGGATAGCCACAACTTCAGCCACTCGATATTAGTATAAATACCAGGTTTTTATCTTAATTGGATCATTAGTTTTTGAACTATCGTCAAGCAAACAACTCAATTGGGAAGAAAGTGTGAATTATGAAAAAAATCGAGTACCGTGCCGTAATAAAGTTCCTTACCAAGCAAGGAAAGTCGGTTCAAAATATACTGGAAGAGATGGAATCCGTTTACGGGGACTCTTGCTCGGGTAAAACCATGGTTTACAAGTGGCACAGTCTCTTTAAACAAGGCAGGACCTCACTTGAAGACGACCCACGGCCCGAATAGGTACCTATTATTATTTCGATATTATTAATAAATATCGGTTGCGCACCTCTATTGCACAGGCGAGCAAATTATAAAAGCCGTGCCAGCTACGCCACTGTCATCATAAGATGACAAGAAAGTACGTCAAGATTGAACATAGTGCTGTGATGGTATTGACTTGGTTTTATTGATTTTTGTTTTGAATTGTGGTTTTAACGCCGAAACTGTGACACATATCATTACGATTTCTGTCCTAAAGGACAAAGCGGGATGAAATAAAACTCCTGTATTATATTTTTCCGGTATAGACTTTTTATTAAAAACATACTGTAGGTTAAAAAATCAATAGTTTGTGCTTTATCGATATAATTTCGAACTCACTTCTATTTTGTAGGTATTAAAGGATGAATTCATAGCTTGGCGCCGAGGGCACGCTTTTTCTTTTTTGACGTGGCGGTCATAAGGTTAGTAAAAATAACAACATGGAAACCCGTGTAGGTGTCTTAGAACATCGGCTACATGAGATAGAACAAGAGAAGCAAATTACCTGGAAGTCGCAAATGTACCAACGTTATTTTGAATAACGAAGATGTCAGACGTCTGGAGGACAGCATTGCACTTAAACTAAATCAGCCGAAAGAAGAAATCAAAAGTGCACGAAGACTCCATGGATGGAAATAACAGTCGGCCAACATACTAGTGGAGCTCAAAGACGAAGAAGTCCAAGAAAACTGGATTACTGCCGCCAAAAGTGTCAAGCCAACTGTTTCCGACGTACTTCCTAGCGAACAAAATAACAGAAATGTCGTATATGTGAGAGAAGACACGACAAAACATCACAAGCAACTGTTCTGGACTGCCAAGCAGGAGCTGAAAGTCGATCACAACTTCAAGTATGTATGGTTCAAAAGAGGACTGGTCAAAGCTCACAAGGAAGACGTTGAAAAAGTTTGTACCCTACGCACCATGAGTGATATACGCGGACTAGCTAACAACAAGGAGTAAGACATCGCAAGTAAATTCAGACCAAATCATTATACGAATGTCACAAATAACCACAATGGGGAGTTCTTTGTGTGATGTTAACCCTTTGACCGCCACGTCAAAAAAGTAAAATCGCGCCCTCGGCGCCAACCTATGAATTCATCCTTTAATGCCTACAAAATAGTAGTGAGTTCGAAATTATATCGATAAAGCACTATTTATTTTTTAACCTACAGTATGTTTTTAATAAAAAGTCTATACCGGAAAAATATAATACAGGAGTTTTATTTCATCCCGCTTTGTCCTTTAGGACAGAAATCATATTGATATGTGTCACAGTTTCGGCGTTGAATCCACAATTCAAAACAAAAATCGATAAAACCAAGTCAATACCATCACATCACTATGTTCAATCTTGACGTACTTTCTTGTCATCTTATGATGACAGTGGCGTAGCTGGCACGGTTTTTTTAATTTGCTCGCCTCTGCACTAGAGGTGCGCAACCGATATTTATTAATAATATCGAAATACTAATAGGTACCTATTTAGTTCTAATAGTTTCGTATATTTCTTTAGTTTCGTTTCACTGATATTCTGTTTCATATTGTGGAAAAACTTTTGTAAATAATTATGAGAAATTTGATTGCAATATTATTATTTGATAATGCAATAAATAAAATGAGACATGAACCATCGGTTTTTTGAAATCGCATTTTTTATCACAAAATAATTTATAACAGGTAAATATCTATTAAACGGGTTTGAATTTTTTGGCCGGACTAACTTCCGACATTTTTTTTTTATTTTTTTTTTCTAGCTCTACTAAAAATCATATTATGATCTTTAGTAGAGCTAGAAGGTTAAGGTGGAACCGTCAGGGTAGCCCGCGAAATTAAAATTTTCTTAGGTTTTTTGCAATTTGCAGGCCAGTGCTAGGTTGTATGTTGATTAAAATATTATTCGCGGCTGGAAGACGTATGTACCTAGCTACAGAATTAAAATCATCAATAAAACCCTCCAAGTTCATAAAGGTCGAGGAATGACTTTCAAGGTCAAAGTCATTCCTCGACCTTTACTTTTACTTTGATAGCTCATATCTCGGAAACGTGACACTTTAGAACTTTTTGTCTCATACACAACTTGTTTGTATTGATTCCAGCTATCGATTAATATAGGTATTATACGTGGCCGCTACATAGAAAAAAAATTATTTAATGGCGGAGGTTAATACTCCGCTACTCATATTATAGTCATCCATTATTAATAATATTTAATAACAGTAAACGAACGACTCTATTAAAAAAAAATCCGCGTATGACGCCATGGGACAGTCAAGAATAGACGACTGTGGCGTTACCGGCACAGACAATACAACAGTGTGATAGAGATGGGCATTATAGTCATTACCATTAATCGATAATCAACTAACACTCGACTTATAGAGAGTGCATAGTTCAGTATTATGAAATTTTCTTGATTTCTCGAACGTAAAAGTTCAGTATGAAATGTTTTATTTATTTACTAGTGCAGAATTCAGAGTAAATTAAATATAACGTAAGTTGCCGTCGAGGTCGATATTCCTGTTATATTGACTACTACCTGCATCACTACGTGTCCTGTTATGGTGACTGTGGCGTCGAGGGCACTATGTTTTTCGAACGTTATGACTGGTTTTCGTTTTTGTCATCTTACGTTACTAAAAATGAAATCTAACGAAAGCAGTTTACTTCAAATAAATTACGAAGAGTCAAGGTACATAATTGACAAGGGAAATGAACAAAAAAATGCTGTTTTATGACATTTATTTACGTATAAAATTCGGTCACGCTGTCGCGACCGTGGCGTGCTGGGCACATTTTGGTTTGTCGTCTATACACGACTGTGGCGGTCAAAAGGTTAATGAAATGAATGACTGTCTAAATGTAAATGACTTCTTAAGTGTTATCCCTAACAATCAACTTAACTTATTGTGCATGCATATTAACATTCGATCGATAATTAAAAACTTCTCCGCAAGCAAATGATTCTTATTTAAAAAAAAAGTACTGATTTCAACGTTCTAACTGAAAGTAATATATCTGAAAGCAATAGTGTTCTGTATCAAATAACCGGCTACCGATTGTACACAGCCCTGCGTAATTCCCGAAGGGGTGGTGGCATTATAGTGTATGTGAATAATAAACATAAATGTAGCATCATAAATGTCAAAACTATACACTTTGAAAGTGTATTCTGTACCGTCACCACCTATTCGAACTATACTGCGAACCTGTGTGCGATATACCGACCACCAAGCTCTAGTAAAATTCTATTTATTGACGAACTACAAACTTCACAATGAACACAGAATTATACTTATTGGGTGACACTAACATAGATTTAAAAACGGATAATCCTGTAAGGCATATATATACAGGCAGGTATAAATACAATAACATGTTATGTAGCATGGGCCTTTTGTGCGGGATCACTGAGCACACTAGAATAGCAATATCTAACGGAGAAATGAGTAAATCTTGTATTGATCACATTTATGCGCGATCCCGTACAAAGGACCTATTTACGGCGACACTCGATACCACACTAGCGGACCATCGCGCTGTGATGCTCGCATGTACTGGTGCGCGAATACAGGATGTCCCCAAATACAAGACCTGCATAAATAATCATCAACTTACTAAATGTTTCGATGACATTAATTAGGAAAAATCACAGGATATAAAATGCCCTACCTATATAACTCTATATAAATTCATGCATACCCAGTTCAAAGAATGTTATGAAAAATCTGAATATAATTTGAATTGAATTGGAAGGAGCACATTAACGGGGTTTGTGATAAATTGAGAGGTATGTTAGCTTAATTTTCTATTATAAAATGCAAAATTCCTTACCTAACTCTGTTAACCCTTTACAAAGCTCTGGCTGAATCAACGATATCCTATGGTCTGTCGAGCTATGGTAGGACATTCAAGACTCACCTTGATCAAATTTACGCACTTAACTACTACGTATGTTAAAAGCTATTGTCCCGCATGTCATAAATTATTTGAATTTTGTAAGATAATACCTATACTTACTTAAAAAAACTAAATTTGCACTATTAAAAGAAGAATTTTTTAATGAAATTCTAAAGAAAACAAAAACCATAAATGATAATGAAATTAGGACACATAATGTCATCAATGCTAAGTTGTTACTTCCTAAGTACACGAATGTACACGCCATAAGAACAAAAGTATATAATACCTTACCTTATTAATCAACTACCTATATCATTGAGGGACAAAATAACTCGGGAAAACATAAAATACAAACTAAAGCAACACTATTTACAAAATATAAAAAAATGTAGTTAAACTGTTTTAAAGCAGAGTTACACAGTGAAGTAAAAAATAATACCTAATAATAATAATTATATTATTAGGAACTAGAGCCAACCGTCAACGTCTCGGCCCAACGACTGCCGGATCAGGTGCGGATCATCCATCGTAATCATAGGTTGGACGATGCTGCACTTGATAGGCTGCGCTCAGAGCTGTGCAACCATATCGTCTCGGCTCCGGCACAGACCGCGGTACAAGCTTCAACCATTGAAGCAGTCCCGCCGTGGTCCAATCATGGTGTTGAAGAAGACGATGATAGGGTTACCACAGTAAGTAGCCAGTACAACGCCCGATTGAGGAGCGCACTGGAGGATGCGTTTCGCGAGTATAGATCCACTTCAATTGAACTTAGACCCCGATTACCACGCCTACCTATGCACAAAAAATAAATAGGGCGCTGGTATGTGCCCTCGACTCGCAGCTGAAGAATGTGTTCGAAAGCAGCAAGGATCTCGTTGATACACACTCGATTCTGTATTGTGCGGCTGTTGCGGCATGTCGTTTAGCTAATGTCAAGTTTCCAAACTATGACGGAGCTAGTCGACCAAAACCAGCTGCACCAGCCTGGCAGTGCAGGATCGAGCGTCGTATCGATGGGACCAGGGTACTTATCGGCAAACTATACTGCTTCAGGGAGGGCAATACACGACCACGAGTGATGCGCTTTGTAAGACGGGCATTCGCGGGGACTGGTATCAGCCCTCGAGAAGACATGTCCCGTGTCACAGAGCGCATCGACTTCCTGAAGCAGAAAGTTTGTGCATGGGCGAGCCGTATTCGGCGGTATAAGCGACGGGTTGATCGATACACGCAAAATCGCATATTCCAGAGCGATGAGAGGTGGGTGTACAGAGCTTGGGAGCGACCTGAACAAAATGTGACACAGACATGTGCCGCCCGGATGACGACGCCACGAGAACATTCTGGTGCAACATCTGGTCGGTACCCGTCTGTCACGCTGAAGCTGGCTGGATACGAGTGGTCGAGCGAATGTGTGAAACTATACCAGAAATGGGAGCAGTCCTAATTACGCCATTAGACGTTGCCAGAGCGGTCCGTCCGTTACCGAACTGGAAATCGCCGGGACCGGACGGATTGCACAACTTTTGGTTAAAATGGCTAATTAGTTCACACATTTGCCTGGCATCTCAGTTCCAGTCATCCTTAGAGTCTGGGTCGCTACCACAGTTTCTAACAACAGGCGTTACCCACCTGCTCCATAAATCAGGTAGTCCCACGGAACCCAAGAATAATAGACCAATTACGTGTTTATCGACGGTCTATGAACTTCTTACATCCATTCTGAGAGCGAAAATTAATACGCACATTGGCAGTAATATGATTATGTCTGCCTCTCAAAATGGATGTAGAAACGGGTCCCGCGGTACTAAGGAGCTACTCCTCATCGACATGGCCATTAGCCAACAGGTTCGTCGATCCCGCAAGGATCTGTCGACATGCTGGATAGATTATAAGAAGGCCTACGACTCGGTGCCACATACGTGGCTCATGAGGGTGCTGGAGTTGTACAAGATTGATGCAACTCTACGCACTTTCCTAGAGTCGTGTATGGGGCAATGGAGGACGGTTCTTCGCTATCCAGGATGTCGACAGATCCAGGGGAATGATGAGCCTGTATGGATTAAACGGGGAATATTCCAGGGCGACAGTTTGAGTCCAGTTTGGTTCTGCTTAGCCCTGAATCCTCTAAGTACACTACTGGAGGATTCAGGTCTAGGTTATCGGTTGAGGAGAGGTGGTCAGGTCATATCTCACCTCCTCTACATGGATGACTTGAAACTCTTTGCCCCCAACAAATTGCGACTGATGGAACTACTGAAGGTAACTGAAACTTTCAGTAGCGCTATCAGGATGGAATTTGGTGTGGACAAATGTGCAGTCATGCATGTAAAGCGAGGTGAAATTATGGAATCCGAAGGAATTCATCTTTCGGATTCCATATACCTTATACCACTCCTCATCCGAAAGCTATAAATATTTGGGTATGTCGGAAGCGTTAGGCATCAACGTTGCTGACATGAAGCAATCGTTGAAGGAGCGCTTCTTCGGTCGCCTGAAGAAGATATTACTTAGTCTTCTTTCAGGCGGAAACAAGGTGCGTGCCTTCAACGGTTGGGTCATGCCAGTTCTGATGTACTCTTTCGGCATACTCAAATGGACTCAGACTGAACTCGACGCCCTGGATAGGAGGGTCCGTACACTACTGACCGCAAATCGGATGCATCACCCACGTTCTTCGGTGATGAGACTGTACATCCCGTGGAAGTGCGCGGGTCGAGGCTTTTTAAATGCGAAGACCCTCCACAACCGCGAGGTCTGCAGTCTCAGGGAATATTTTTTAAAAGCTGAAATGGGTATGCACCGTGATGTGGTAGCAGTAGACAAGGGACTCACCCCGCTCTCCATGGCTAAAGAAAACTGGCGCAAACCTGTAGTACTTACTACCGATGACAAGGAGCTTCACGGGCGCTTCTACCGGGCTCTTCATCAACCCGGTGTAGACTTCTTAGCGTCCGTATCCTGGCTACGTTTTGGTAACCTTTTCGGGGAAACTGAAGGTTTCGTCTGTGCAATTATGGACGAAGTTATCTTGACGAATAACTACCGGAGACATATTATGAAAGACGGGACGGTTGACATGTGTCGGGCATGCCACCGTCCAGGTGAATCCATCAGACATATTATCTCTGGTTGTTCTCGTCTGGCTAACGGCGAGTACTTGCACAGGCATAACCAAGTAGCCAGGATTATTCACCAGCAACTTGCTTTAAAATATAAACTTGTGGATACCGAGGTACCGTATTACAAGTATGCGCCCGACCCAGTTTTCGAAAATGACCAAGTCTCGTTGTACTGGGACCGGTCTATCATTACTGACAGGACTATTGTCGCCAATAAGCCTGATATAGTGGTGATAGATCGATTAGCGCGCCGCACAATGATTATCGATGTTACCATTCCACATGACGAGAACCTCGTGAAAGCTGAGAAAGAGAAACAAATTAAATATCTCGACTTAGCACACGAGGTTGTTGACATGTGGAATGTGAGCTCGGCTGTCATTGTACCGATTGTCGTATCGGCCAATGGCCTGATGGCAGAAAGCCTTTTTTTTTTTTTTTACGGGGGGAAATCCTCATGGACTACCGCCGCCTGGGGAAAAGGCGGAGGGGCGTGCCGGACTCTTACCGGCTAAAACCACCGCGGTGTCTCCTCGCACGTGCGCGCGGGGCCGCGGGAATCCAAATTCTTCCGCGGCCCCAAACTAGTGCTGGCCCGGTCTGTCCGGGCCTCGTCTCCTGCACGGGGTAGTGAGGTGTTGTAACTACCCCGTGCATCGCCTCAGAAGCGCGCGTTGACACCCGCGCGCGCCTCCGCCTCGGGTCCATCATATAGGGGGGCGGGGGCTTCCCCAAGTCCCACGACCCTGGACCCATTCATGGGGGCCGGAAAAGGGCGTTGTCCGCCCTTCTCCTGCGCCCGGTGCGCCTTCTGCGGCCGGGGAAGGGAGTCGATCTCCCTCTCCCGTTGCGTAGTTTCCTTCTGCGACATCACGTCCTCGCAGAAGGACACCACCGCGTCCCACGACTCTGCGCTACCGACCATCCTCCGCACTACGGTCGGCAGCGACAGATCGCCTCCTACTTCATTTGTGAGGACACGGCGCTGCTCCTCCCAAGCTACACACTCGGCGAACGTGTGTTGCGCCGTGTCCTCCCCGCAATGGACGCAATGGTGGCACCGAGCGTTCGGCTCCCTGCCTATGCGACACAGGTACTTGCCGAAGCAGCCGTGCCCCGACAGCACCTGCGTCACCCTAAACGACAGGGAGCCGTGCCTTCTCCCGAGCCAGTCGTCGAGTACTGGCCGGATCGCCTCGACGGTAGCGAGGCCGGCGGTAGGGCGCAGAAGCCTTAGCCGCCATTCTGCCACCAAGACCTGATGGAGCTCCTCTCGGCGCAGCGCGATCTGCCGCTGCACCGGCCTCGAGCCCCGTGCCCGCTCTTCCTCGCGCCATCGATATAATGACGCGAGTACTTTCGCCTCTAGGTCCCAGGGCGGAGATCCGGACTCTGACGGCCATCGCCCTCTGCGGTTTGCGCAGAATGGCGAGAGTGCCGGCCGTCATGCCTATCGCCCACACAGGGGCCCCATACAGGGCCATGGACCGCACGATTCCCACGTACAACCGCCTACAGGCGGCGCTCGGGCCCCCCAAGTTAGGAAGCAACGTTGAAAGCGCGTCCGCTGCACCCATCAGCTTGGGCGCCAGCCGCCGGAAGTGGGGCCCGAATTCCCATCGGCTGTCGAGCACCGATCCCAGATACTTCATGGTGGACTCGACAGCTATCCGGGCCCCGCTGACCACGATGTGTGATCCCGGCGCCGGCACACGTCGGGGGCCATGAAACACCATGGCCTCCGACTTGTTTAGGGCCACCTCCAGGCCCAGGCGCCGGATGCGGTTCACCACCTGTAACACCGCAGCCGTGGCTATCAACGTCGCTTCCCTGTGCGAGCTCCCCCGGGCAGCGACAAGCGTGTCGTCCGCATAACACGTCAAGTCGGCGTCCGACGGGAGCTCGCCTCTCAGCACCCAGTCATAGCCGATGTTCCACAGGAGCGGTCCCAAGACCGATCCCTGTGGAACACCGCACGACATGAGGTGCCAACCGGCACCGTCACGTCCCCGATATGTGACGCATCTATCCTCCAGATAAGCCCCTACCGTACGGCGGAGGTAGGGAGGCACGCGATGGTATTTCAGTGCCTCCCGAATACAACTCCAGGGTAGGGTGTTGAATGCGTTGGAGATGTCTAAAGACACCGCCAGCACCACCCCACCCTGGGACACCGTCTCCTCCGCCAGGGCCCTCACGCGCATGATGGCGTCTATGGTGGAGCGCCCCCGACGAAAACCGAATTGGTTGTCGTCCAGGTCCGGCCCCTCCCTGCACAAGTGGCTGACGAGGCGATCTGCGATAAAGCGCTCAAAAAGTTTGCCCGCCTCGTCGAGCAGCACTATGGGCCGATACGCGGACGGCGAGTCCGCGGGGCGCCCCTCCTTCCTGAGCAGGACCAGCCTCCCCTCCTTCAACACACTGGGAAACTGACCCTGCTCGAGACATGCCGTGAAGAGCCCCCTCAGCTGGGGCTCCAGCTCCTTCAGAGCCAGGACGAGAGCTCGACCAGGAACTCCGTCGGGTCCGGGCGCTGTGTTCTTAGCCCGGAGTCGCGACACGGCCGCTCTCGTCTCTGCTTGCGTCACCTCGGGGACATCGGTGCTCTCCTCTTCTGGAGAGTCTGTGGCTGAGGGCGAAGCCATCGCCGGGGGAACGTGTCCCGCTCGCTCAGGGAAGAGGGCCGATACTACCGCCTCTAGCAACTAGGGTTGCATGCTTTGCACCAGTGGAGGCGCCCAGGGACGCAACTTGCCCCGTACCCAACGGTAGGGGCGCCCCCACGGATCCCGATCTAGGGACCCCAGCAGCTCTTCCCTGGCACGCGACTTAGAGTCGCCGATGGCCAGCCACAGAGTCTCCTTGGACGCGCGGTACACCTCATACAGCGCGTCTTCCTCGACGGGATCCCGTCGACGTCGTCTCCGGTATCGTGTGTACTGGCGGCGAGCCGCAACGCACTCAACGCGCAGCCGCGCGATCTCGTCGGTCCACCAGTACACCTGGCGCCTTGCGGACTGTTGGCGGACACGGGGCATGGACGCGTCGCAGATTTGCGTCATCGCCCCGCGATGGCCGAAAGCCTCGATCAACATCATTCGAGGCTCTCGTTAGGCGGTTGGATCAAGGGCCTGATTCAGAAGGCAGTACTCCTTGATACGGCTCGTATCGTGAGAAGGTTCCTGTCTCTGGAGCCCTAACCACCGGTAGCTTGGACCCTGCTCCTGATACCGGCGGACCACTATTTTTATTTTTTTTTGTTTTTTTTTATAAAAATATTTAAAAATGTATTTATATGTATGAAAATAAATAAACGGAATAATTATATTAACACAAAAAATAAAATTGGGAAAATTGAAATGAGTCAAAATATTTATACTTTTAGGAACAACTTGTATCAACTCAAAAACATTCCACCGCCCGCCACTATTGTTTTAAGGATGGACGGTCAAATGGTCACCGATCTTCGCTCGTTAGTAATAGATAACTGTTACTATTCTGCTTACACCCCCGTTTTAATGTTCTTGTTTTGTTTTTTTTACCAAGTACCTTCTTTATGTTGTTTTTAAATTAAGTAGTCGATGGCTTTGGTGCACGGTAAAATTCTAATGAGTTTATGTTGGCATCAACTTAAATACACACATCAAAAGTGTCTAGGGATCAACATATATTTTTGCAATAACTTTTCTCCTGATTGATATTAATTAAAATTTTCTTTAAGGATTCATAAAATAAAGTGTTTTCGTTTGTCACAGTAACGATAAACCAAGTCACCTTTGCATTAATAAAGAAATTTGCCATTTTCCTAATAAAGGGATTTTTGACATTTGAACCACTAACACAAAAGTTCGAAAAAAAGACTGAAATAACAGTTTTCTTTAAAATTTTATTGGGTAACTTAAACAATTAATAATCCGTGTTTCTACCGCGAACACTAACAACACAAGAACATCGGTTTGGCATACTCAAAATGAGTTCATCCAAATCACGCTGTGGAATGGCCGCCCATGTTCGTTGCAACAACAAAAAAAGGTCTTCTTGCGACTGGATACCCTCCATATTCGGCAGAGCTCTTCTCTGTAGCATATCCCATGCATGCTCAATCGGGTTCAAGTCTGGCGACTGAGCAGGCCAGGGCAGGACATTGATGTTAGCTGCGGCGAGAGTCTGTCTTACAACTCTTGCGGTGTGCGGTCGTGCATTATCATGCATTAACTGAAATAAGGGACCGATTTGCACTTGTAGAGGAACGATGACGTCTGATACAATCGTCTCAGCATAAATTTGAGCGTTGAGGTTGCCTCTGATCCAAATCAACTCAGTTCTTCCGCCGATCCAAATACCCGCCCATACCATGATGGTTCCACCACTATAAGGATGGACTTCCTGGCAGGATTTTAATCGCTGTTGGCGTCCAGGGGTTCTCCAGTGTCGTATACGTCTTGTATCCGGTCTCATACCAAAACGAGACTCATCAGAAAAGCACACGAAACGCCATTGTTCTTCTGCCCAATTTCTGTGTTCAAGAGCCCATTGATATCGAATCCTACGATTGTGCATTGCTATAGGTGGTACCCGTAGCGGTCTTCGGGAATGAAGGTTCACTTCATGCAAGCGGTTTCTGACTGTTTGGTCGCTAATTAAGTTCCCTGAAGAGTGATGAAGCCTCACGGCTAACATCATGGCGGTTATTGTTGGAGCTCTTCGAGTTAAGATTTGAATGTATCGGTCTTGTCTCCGTGTGGTGCAGCGATACCGTCCTCCATGGCGCTCAGCCACGGTACCAGTGCTTCGGTAACGTGTCCAAAGTCGACTGATAACACTCTGACTTGTATTCAGAGCTAAAGCCACAGTACGTTGCCGGGAACCAGCTTCTATCATTCCCACGGCTCTGAGCATTTCTTCCCTGCTTAAATGACGTCGCCGCTCCTTAATAACGTTGGTTTTAATCAGTAGTAGGGAAACAGTAGCACTAATAATGTCTTCAATGCGTTGTATGTTTTTATAGGGAAAATATTGACAGCTGATTTTCATCTTTTACTCGAATTTGATTCACAGTTCCTGATTCAAATTATGAAATGCACCAAAAAGGATCCATATAAATTTATAAAATCATAAATTTATTACAAAGCCACATCTTAATCTCAAGAAATCCGCATAAAAATGCTTGATCCCTAGACACTTTTGATGTGTGTATATAAAACGTATGTGAACTACTGAATGAATAAATAAATAATAATAAATAATTTAAAAGTAGCATAATATTGCTTATGTAATTTGGGAGTATTGTACAAGTATTAGCTAGGTGCAGAGCCCTATATCAGAAACCTTTACATGCACACAATTTTACAAAATGGATAACTTCTTCTATGGAAAATGTATAATTTAGTCAAATTGGTGATTTGTAAAGTTTTGTGGTATAGGGCCCAGGTGTTCTCCCCGCGCATGGCTCCGCCTACTGCGCTCCACGCGGCCGCACCGCGCTCCGGTGACCGCGGCAGGAGCCGGGCGACAACAGTACGCCGCAGGAGCCGACGACGTACCTGGGGGAGCTGGCTCCTGGCCTCGGGGGCTCTCGGGCCTCGACTAAGGGGGCTCCTAAGCGGGGCGGGGTTGTCGTGGCGGTGTCACTCGACATCGCCACGACATTTAACACCCTGCCCTGGAGTTGCATTGGGAGGCACTCCGGTATCACCGGGTGCCAACCTACCTCCGTCGAATAGTCGAGGCATTTCTAACGGACAGAGCCGTCATCTACCCCGGTCACGACGGGGAGTTGAACCGGCGAGAGATGTCGTGCGGTGTCCCACAGGGATTGGTTCTAGGGCCGCTCCTGTGGGACATCGGTTACGATTGGGTGCTGCGGGCCGACCTCCCTGATGGCGTCAGCGTGGTGTGCTACGCTGACGACACGCTGGTCCTGGCGCAGGGGAGGTCGCATCAGGCGGCGGCCGAAAGCGATGACACGCGGGGTTGCGATAGTCGTGGAGAGGATCCGGCAGTTGGGTCTCGAGGTGGCTTTGCACAAGTCCGAGGCCATGTCTTTCCATGGGCCCCGGAACAGGCCACCATCGGGATCCCAACTTACGGCAGGAGGGGTTCACATCGGCGTCGAGTCCACGATGAAGTACCTAGGACTCGTGCTCGATAGCCGGTGGAACTTCGTGGAGCACTTCCGACGTTTGGCCCCCAAACTGGAACGGACTGGGGCCGCCCTCAAGCGGCTCCTGCCCAACCTGAGGGGTCCAAACGCCTCCTGCCGGAGGCTTTACGTGGGGGTCGTGCGGTCCATGGCTACATATGGGGCCCCGGTGTGGGCGCGTTCACTGCAGCGGAGAGCCGCCCACTATCTGAACGCGCCCCAAAAGGTGGTAGCCGTAAGGGTGATCCGGGGCTACCGCACGATCTCGGGCGAGGCGGCAAGCCTCCTTGCCGGACTGCCGCCGTGGGATCTGGAGGCGATAGTCCTCGCGCGCCTGTATGAGTGGCGCGCGGAGGCACTACGCCGGGGGGAAACCCCGCTTCCGCGGCAAATCGCGGCGGAGCGGACGGACCTCCGGCGCGATCTCATGACGGCATGGAAAGAGCGACATTTTTTTTTTTTTGTTTCCGTGCTGGAAAATCCTCATGGATGTCCACCGCCCTGGGGCGGGCGGCGGGGTCTGTCAGACTCTTACTGACAAAAAACCACCCCGGTGTTCCATCTCACACCTACGCCGGGGGTCGCGGGAACGTACGATCCTTTCGCAACCCCCGACTGGTGCCGGCCCGCCACTGCGGGCCTCTTCGGGTCTGGGGGGGGAGTGAGGTGTTTGACTCCCCCCGCGACGTCTAAGGGGCGCGCGTGGAACACTACGCGCCGCCACCTCGGGTCCTGGTGTGTGGGGGGCGACGGACGTCCCCGAGTCCGTCGCCCCTGGACCCATTTAGGGGGGCTGGAAGAGGGCATTGTCCGCCCTCCGCCGACGCGCGACGTCCGGTGCGCCTTCTGCGGGCCGGGTGAGAGGACGAGATCTCCCTCTCCCTTTCCGCAGCCTCCTTCTGCGAGACGACTGTCTCACAGAAGGAAACCACCGCGTCCCAGGAATCGTCGCTGCCGACCATCGACTCGACTACAGCCGGCAGTGACAAGTCACTGCCTACTTCTGAGATGAGGGCACGGCGCGGCTCCTCCCAAGCGGCACACTGCCAGCGTATGCCGCGCCGTGTCCTCCCGGCAGTCGACGCAGTCGTGACACCGGGCGTCCGGCTCCCTGTTTATGCGACACAGGTACTTCCCGAAGCAACCAAGCCCCGAGAGCACCTGCGTCACCCGAAACGACAGGGAGCCGTGCCTCCCCCCGAGCCAGCGCTCGAGCACCGGCCGGACCGCCTCGATGGTGACGAGGTCGGCGGTAGGGCGTGAAAGCCTGTCCCGCCATTCCGCCACCAGGACCTCGCGAAGCTGAGACCGACGCAGCTCTATGTGTCGCTGCATCGGTCCCTCGCCCTGCGCCCTCGCTTCCTCGCGCCACCGATACAACGACGCGAGTACTTTCGCCTCGAGGTCCCAGGGCGGGGATCCGGCCAGTACGCAAGCCGCCTCGTAGGAGATCGTGCGATACCCCCTGATGACTCTGACGGCCATCGCCCTCTGCGGCTTTCGCAAAACAGCGATGCTGCCGGCCGTCAGGTCAGAGGCCCACACCGGGGCCCCATACAGGGCCATGGATCGCACGACCCCCACGTAGAGCCGCCTACAGACGGCGCTCGGGCCCCCCAGATTGGGGCCCAGCAACTTGGGCGCCAGCCGTCGGAAGTGAGGCTCGAAGTTCCACCGGCTGTCGAGCACCAATCCTAAATACTTCATGGTGGACTCGACAGCGATCCGAGCCCCCCCGACCACGATGTGTGAGCCGGACGGCGGCGCCCGCCGGGGGCCATGAAACACCATGGCCTCCGACTTGCTGAGGGCCACCTCCAAGCCTAGGCGACGTATGCGGCCCACAACATGTGAGACCGCGGCCGTGGCCAGCAACGCTACCTCCCTGTGCGAGCTCCCCCGGGCAGTGACCAGCGTGTCATATGCATAACACGTCAGGTCTACGCCCGGTTGGAGCTCGGCCCTCAGCACCCAGTCGTACCCGATGTTCCACAGGAGCGGCCCTAGGACCGAACCCTGCGGAACACCGCACGACATGCGGCGCTGGTTTCCGCCATCACGTCCCACGTAGGTGACACACCTCTCGGACAGATAAGCCCCAACGATGTGGCGGAGGTAGGGAGGCACCCGATGATAGCGCAGTGCCTCCCGAATACAACTCCAGGGCAGGGTGTTGAAGGCGTTGGAGATGTCCAAGGACAACATCACCCCGCCCCGGGACACCGCTTCCTCCGCCAGGACTCTCACCCGCGACACAGCGTGGATGGTGGAGCGCCCATGCCGAAATCCAAACTGGTTGTCGTCCAGGTCCGGCCCCTCTCTGCACAAATGGCCGACGAGGCGGGCTGCGATACTACGCTCAAGCTTGCCCACCTCGTCTAGCAGCACTATGGGCCGGTACGCGGACGGCGAGTCGGCAGGGCGCCCCGCCTTCCTGAGCAAGACCAGACGACCAGATTTCCACAAAGTGGGAAACTGGCCCCGCTCAAGACACGCTGTGTAGAGTCCTCTCAGTTGGGGCTCAAGCTCCTTCAGAGCGAGGGCTAACACGCAGCCGTGGATCCCGTCGGGCCCCGGGGCCACGTTCTTGGCCCGGAGCCGCATCACGGCTGCCCCCATCTCTGCCTGTGTCACCTCTGGGACGCTGATGGCGTTCTCTCCTGTAGGCTCCGCGGCTGTGGGCACAGCCATCGGCGGCGGACTGTGCTCCGCTCTCGCCGGGAAGAGGGCTGCGACTGCTACCTCAAGCAGCTCGGGTTGGAGACTCTCCGTAAGTGGGGGCGCCGCGGCTCGAAGTTTCCCTCGGACCGCGCGATAAGGGCGCCCCCACGGATCCCCGTCTAGAGTCTCCAACATCTCCTCCCTGGCTCGCGATTTCGCCTCGCCGATGGCCAGCCACAGAGCCTCCTTCGCCGCGCGGTACACCTCATACAGCGCGGCTTCTTCGTCAGGGACCCGACGACGTCTCCTCCGGTATCGGGTGTACTGGCGTCTAACCGCCACGCACGCGACGCGCAATTGCGCGATCTCGGCGGTCCACCAGTACACCTGGCGCCTTGCTGACGGTGCGGTGGACCCGGGGCATGGACGCGTCGCAGATTTGCGTCATCGCCCCGCGGAACCACAGCGCCTCCTGCTCGACGTCGATGGGTCCGTTCGTTGCCGATTCCCGGAACTAGGCCTGGACGATAGCGGCCTCCTCGAGAAGCTCCCTGTCGATGCGCTTACGCGCCCAGCGTGGACCGTCCATTCGCGGGGCCATCGAACTGCGGCCGCCGCTGGTTTGGGCGGAGACGTCGAAACGGATGTATCGGTGATCCGACAACGTCTCCACCTCCACGACGACACGCCAGTCACGGACACGGCTCGCTACAGCGGGGCTAGCGAACGAGACGTCCGCTACAGAGCCGCCCCGCTGCCGCACGCACGTGTGGACCGAGCCCCGATTTAGGACGGTCAAGCCAGTCGTGACCGCCCACTCCTCCAGCACCTCGCCCCTAGCATCGGTCACAGGAGATCCCCACGCCGCAGACTTGGCGTTGAGATCCCCAAGCAACAGCACAGGACGAGGGTGGAGTCGGCCCACGACGGCACCCAACTCGACAAGGAACCTCTCGAAGTCGGCGAGACTCTTGTTGGGCGAAAAATACGCCCCAACCGTACCAATGCCGTCCGCGAGGGCGGCTACCCAGCCGTGACCTCGGGACGGGTTGACAAGAGCCTCGCCAATGATGGCCACCAAACCATTCAGGTCTCCCACCCAGTTATCCCTGGGGGGGACAAAGTACGGTTCGGCGACCACAGCCACGTGAATCGACCACTCTGCCATGCTCTGGAGCAAGAGATCCTGAGCTCTGGCACAGTGGTTGATATTGCCTTGGAGGAAATGGTTGAGCGCAATTATGCGCAATCCATTCCCTCCATACCATTCCTAGGCCGGGAGTCGGCCGCAGGGCAGCCAGGCTGAGGGGGGGGGGGGGGGGGGGGGTAAAGAGCCCCCGGCAGCCTTGGCAGTCCTATTCTTCTTCTTTTTGTTGGCGGGCGTGCCACAAGCTTTTCCGCCTGCTCTGTGCCCGGCGGGTCTCCCTGCAGCTGTACATAGGCTGCAGTTTGACGCCGCGGAGCACTGGGCCGCCTTGTGGCCGGCCTGACCGCAGCGACAGCACTGCTCGCTGCGGTCTATTTCGGCGGTGCACCGTGCTCTGACATGCCCCATGTCGAAGCAACGGTAGCACCGCAAGGCCCTGGGTTGCAGCCGCTTCACCCTCGCTGCCACCTACCCCACCAACAAACGCCCAGCGTCGGCGACTTTGTTCGCTGCCGCCACCGGGCACCGCACCCAGATCGTGCCGAGCCCGGAAGCGTCGACGCGAATCTCACCCGTCCGTACGTCATTGGGCGAACATCCGCCGACTCGGGCGATGGCCGCCACGACCTCGGCCGAGGTCGTCGAGTCATCCAGGCCATCGACGCGCAGCTCAGCGGTCTTCATCGCCCTGGACACCCGGACGTCCTCCGGGTTGAGTACCTCTTGCAGTTTGGCGGCCAAGATATCCGCCTTTTCACCGCTAGAGGCACCCGACACCTCCAGCAGTCGCGCCCCCGTAATCGCCGGCCTCATTCTGAGGCCGGACATAACGTTATCTATCGCAATCGACTGCCGGGAATGACCTCTTCCAAACTTAGACCGACTAACCTTAAAACTGATAGTCAATTTACTAACAATCTTCTAACTATACGTTTCTTTCCCAGATGAACATAACCGAGCTAGCGAAGTGTCCCGAGACCCTCAAAGTGTACCAGACGATGTTCCGCACGGTGAAGGAGAGCGAGACCGTGGACTGGCGCCAGCACTGCTTCCTGGTGCAGAGCTCGGCGCCCGGGCCGGCCGGCGCCGGCGCGCCCGGCCCGCGCTACTTCAGTGCGGACACGCGCCAGGAGCTGCTGCGCGTGGAGGCGGCCTGGACCGCCAACATCGTCAACTCGGTCATGCGGCTCGGGGTGAGTGTGTGCTGATACGTGTACGTTGTCTTGTAGAACACTATCCTGCAACGTTTTGGTTTAAATGTTTGATACGAGTACAATGTTCATCACCCTATTATTAAAGTCTTAAAACTAAATTAATGTTATGTGAGAAAACGAGTATTTTCAATTTTGTAACCGATTGAATTTAAGTTACGTTCGCTCCGCGTATTCGTGCTAGGTCCGCGGTTCTTCGGTCGGTTCTCAAGCATAGAAGAATGGAACATGGATTTTATAATAACTTTATTTTGAACACAAATTAGTATCCATGGACTTTCTTGCCAGATGTTCTTTTTGGAACAGACAATTAGTTTAAACTATCTGAACGTCTATAATGTACGATCTACACCCGCGCACGTCCGGCCGCATCGGAACGCATTTTTTATGTGTCGTTCACAAGTAATACACCACATCGCTGTGATAAAATGTGGGTAAGCAGTGGTTACGTGTGAACAGTGTCGCTGCAATTTCATCCAATTATGTTGTTGCTAGTAGTTCCGATGTGGTTATGCTGTGACTAGTCTTTGGAGACAGATAGATCGTTGGGTTTGCGATGTGGCCGGCCGCTAGTGTGCGGTCTCGCTGGTGGTTGCGTCGTGTACTATTCGTTTTCATACAAATTAGCGCTCGTCCACGTGTGGTCGTTGTGTTGTGGTCGGGGTGTAGTCCTGGTACGTGTGATCGGGGCCTTAATGGAAATTGAAGTGCTTATGACATAGTCAAATGTCATATTTTCACGTAGACAGAGAATGCTATAGACGCCTGGAAAGCGTGTCGCAGAAAGAGACAAAACAGAAATACGTCACACATTTAGGGTTACCGTGTGAGGAAAAATTTACCCCACAATTTAAAATGTCTATAGAAAATTTTTCTCATAAATCGTCTTTAGATCAGTGTCCGTTCAAAATACATATTTGGGAACCTAAATATTCTGTAATATTTACAATCGCAATAAATACACCCTAGCCACAGATTCCTAGATGCAGGAATATGTTTGATTTACAAATTATTTTATTTTATTAATTTTAGGAAAACTTACAGCTAATACATTTTAACATCAAGTACAACCCCTTAAGAGCAGGAGAGAGTGACAATGGATGATGATGATGTGATTCTAAATACCTACATTTTCTTAGATGATAGTAGTATCTGGCTTTGTGAGTAAATAATACAACAAGTTTATTTTTAATTAGCTTTTATTAATTTTACACGTTATTGTCCTTAATTGTCCGTCATTATTACTCATTATCGTATTTCAATAAGTAGATTATAGTAATTTGTAAGTACAAATACTTGTACTTAGAAATTATTATAATATACTGTACTTAAATACTACTGTGCTTAAATTATTTTCAATTTCCATATTCGTTTCTTCATGTAAACTGATGGAGGAAGATGATGGAATACAGGCCTTTGATTCCTAAAAAATTATCATCTTTGAGACGTTAATACAAAATATATTTTAAATTCTTGATCGATATTTTGAATCGCCTTCAGAGTTTAAGATAAGCCTGTCTCAGTCATTTATTGCACATAAAATGTACAAAATAATAGTTCGCAACAGATAATTGTATATAACAGTTTTAAAAACACTGAACTTATATAAAAAACATATAAAACCTGTATCGAAACTTAATATGTTATTAACTGAATATTTAGCAGAATAGGTACTGTATTCGGCAGTGTTAGTTTCTTCTTTTTATATAACATTTTTTTTTATCAAAATGTCTGCTGCAAATTTTTGATGACGGTTTTGGTGTCCAATCTGTTCGTCCTGTAGCTACGATCCAATTCCGACGTAAATTATCATCTTCAGGAAAACTGCAACAAGCCATTAATATTTCAGATATACAATTAACTAGCTGCGCCCCGCGCTTTTACCCGCATGTGTCTCGGTTCCGTGAGAATATTGCGATAAAAAGTATCCTATGTCCTAACCCAAGTAATTTACCGATGTGCCAAATTTCATCCAAATCCGTTCAACCATTTTAGCGGGAAAGCGTAACAAACAAACCAACAAATAAACTCAATTTCGTATTTACATATAATATTAGTTAGGATTAGGATACACACTACAGAATACATATTTCCCATAAAAGTGGGTAATAATTTATGGAAAATTGGCAACATCAAAATCCATAGGTTAGAATTTAATAATGTTAATGTTTTACTTTTTATCGATGAATTCACGTCTAGGGTATATTATTCACAATGTATGAACACAGTAAAATGTTATTGATAGCCTAGTTACTGATAAAAAGTGCTATACTTACGAATGAAAGGACAAGTCTGGCATTTTCGTTCCACCTATCACTTTTACACCTTAGATCGCTACACCGCACCATGTTTTTTTATTTAATTGTTGAAATATTAAGGCTAAATTGTTCACAACATAAAATAACATAAATTACTAAACTTAAAGCACATAAAACTGAACTTTACAAGAAGACGATAACTATCTGTCAAAGTTTGTTTAGCAAAGTACTATGCTAAAACCTTCAAAATCGTGGCACGCGCCATGAAACATAAAATCTCATCGTTCTGTCTCATTTCTTTACACGACATCGGCGTAACTTGCTCTTTTTCTTGTGTGAATGCGACTAAACACATCAATTTGTCTCACTGACCTCTATTAAAATACGCTGGACTGGCTATCGCTATCAATTTCATGTGCCTATTTGAAAATCGCCATTTTGGCGCTGACGGCAGCAGTGTGGGGGAATGGAACTAATACTAGTGATGTATAACAAAATGTTTGTTATCGATAAAAACTTTTCTGATATCGACCACAATGATAGAAATATTACCAACGCTATTGTTACAGATTTCCTATAAATTAAATTGGTTTAGGTAATTATTAACATGTAACATTCGTGTTGTCTTTTATACGTAATATGTTTTTAAAAACGTGAAATACGTTTTCTAACATATGTTAAGATTTACTAAAATTGTAGATAATTGATTTAAAACAATATAGGCATATAATTTGTTAAATGTTACTAAATCACAGATAAAAAGACATGTCTGCACTAGTTGAGTACCTAACTAAACTAATGAACTATAGATAGTCGTAATAAGCAGATATTTTAGGTAGAAAACATAACTTGAAATAGCAGTATCTAGTACTGTTTATGGACTGTAATAATAAGTATCACATGTCCGGTTGACCCCTTCCTTCCTTGTTCTCCTTAATCGGATAACAGTTCACTATAGGATCAATAAATAATAAAATTCTGTAAAATAGTAAATTACTAAGATAGAAATAGTAATTAATAAGATAATCCCTTCCTATAAAGAGTGCACAATAAGATATTATTACTAGTCACATACCGCATGTTGCCATGTGATAAGAGACACAATAACTTTCTATTAGGTCTGTAATCACGGTAATTAAGTTGTAGCAACTTAATTACCGCAGGGGAGGGGGACAGGGAAATAAAAAAAGCATTCTCAAATCACATATTTTATTAAATTAAAAATTACTGTCGAGCCATTTTTTCAACGTAGTCCGTGACTGATGTTTTAAGAAACAGGCTTCCGTGAAGTGTTTAGAACACAGATAATGATACATTGTCGGACTCCAGTTGACAACCTTCATATTTTTTAACCATAGTTTGAGAGTTTAATCGGAGGGGAACCTGTAATTAAAGGAAACATTAAAGTAGGTATGGGTAAAAAATTATAAATTAAATACATATATCTATAATTATATAGAACACTTAATGAGAATAATTATGAATCATGAGTGTTAAATTATTTGTTATTGACTCTAATAATAATAAACCTTGAAGTGTTTTGCTATTATTAGAGATCATTATAATGTGCGTAGGTATCATTATTTTAACAATGATGAGCATGACTTTTGTTTTACATCATAATACCTATTACGAAAGTATCGATATGAATTTTGACATCCCTAACAAAAGTTATTGGTTATAAAAATGTTCGTAAAATCCCGTAAACTCTAATAGTTTACGTTTATTATTGTAAGAATACACTGTTTTAAGCGGTTTTCTAATAAGTATTTATGTTTTAGATTCACTTGTGAAAACTGACACCATTGCCCTTTTCGTATCGTGTTTTACAATATACGCACGATTTCATGTTGGACGAACAATACAAGCTATGATACAATCACTGTCACTATTATAACACTTTAATTTATATCACAATCACAGTAAACACTTTAGAAAACTTTTTATTCCGCAGAGACACTTAGCGTAAAATCAACAAACAACGGCCATTTGCAATCTTCTATTCTATTCTATTTTTAATAAATGGCAAGCAAAGCCGATGTCGACTATTCTGCCAATGTCTAAAGTGAGCTAGAAAAACAAGTGTGCATAAAAAAAGGGAAAAAAAAATTTGCAATCTTATTAGTTCTCAGAACTCTCACGTCTGTCACTGGGGGCGCTTTGAATCGGCACAGCAAATAGCTGTCATTTTGTATGGGATAGCCAGTCCAGCGTATTTTATTAGAGGTCAGTGATTTGTCTATAGCATTCTCTGTCTACGTATTTTCATGAAATGTAGCCGTTCGGCTCCTCGCATACGCAGACGGCTCGTTCGCCTGTCGTCGTGTGCGGTCATCTTCTTTTGGGTCACTGCCGCGTGCGGGTGTCGTGGCCGCCGGTCCGCAACTTGAATAATTACAAATCCCCCTTTAAAGATTCTTTATTTATTCTAAAAGAACATACTTACATTGTACAGTTAGCGAATAAATACATAACTAAGGTACGTGTAGTCCAGTAGTTTTTTTATATTTTTTATATAGGTAGGCACTTTGTCGCATTTTATGTGCAAGAGTCGTTAACTTGATAGTTTTGTGTTGTTAGTGACGTACTGCTTGAGTTTGGATTTAAATATGTTAAATTCAATAATAAAAAACGAATCATGGACCATGTATACAGACTACAGCTTGCAGGTTTCGTGTTTGCTAACCTAAACACAAAAAGGTGTTATTTTGGTGTTTACTAATTATAATTATTTTTTTCCGCTGCATTCTGTTGACTTTTTTTTCTATATTTTTTCATTTCCTTAGTTATTGATATTACCTTTACTTTTTTTTTCCGTGCGCAAAATACGCGCATTGACGTGGAGTTGCGGACACCAGCCCGTTTTGCCTATTTTTTTACCTATTATGTACCTTAACATTTAATTCCGTGTTTTCCTTTTTTAATCTGTAATTGACTCTATTAATCCTTTTTTGCGCATATTTATTTTCATCTTCAATATTATTACATTTGTTGTTTTTTTTCCTTATTTTTATCCTCTCTCCATTTTTTCGCATATATGCCGCAAGTGTAAATTCCCGACGCACTCGGAGTTCGTTGTACCCCACCACGGAGCAGAAACAAAGTACCCCACCATACCCAGTACAAACAGTACCTATAGGATAAATCAGCGGGTAAAAAGGGTAAACCCCATAAAGTTTAAAATACAAGTGTCTTGTAAAGGGGAACGCCTAAAAAATGCTCGAAATGGACCGAAACTACTAATAGTACTTAATTCTATTTAGAATAAAATATGTGTAACAAGTTTGTAAACCTAGGGTGAAAATATCACAATCACTAAAATATTTAACTTGCTATCCGTCTAATCCATTCTTATTTTTTTGTTGGAGGTCAGTGATACTTGACATTCAGCCTAACAGAGGGGCAATTCCCGTATTTTTAAGACCGTTCGCATTCTAATCTCAGTCTCAATCTGTCAAAGTTACAATCAATTTACATACATTTTTGACAGGTTTTTGACATTGATTGTCGCTGAGATGAGATTACGACTTGAATTTGAACGTTTTTTAAGTACGAGAATTGGCCTCCAGGAATCGTCAAATAATCCTTAACGAACTATTTTATTAAGGTTATTGCACAGTAACCATGAATTTAATATAATTCGACCTATTTATACCGTAAATCTAATTAAAATAATATAATTATGCGTGTCAATATTAATTAATCAAATTATTTTCAAAATGGAAAACGTATCGTAGGCTGTATGAATCACATGTCCTTTGCCTTACTGACAGTTTGACATTACTGCATTTCAGTTTTTCGATTGATTACTTGATCGATTCCTGGTTTTGCGTTTGCGACTTGAGTTATATACATATTGCTTTTTGGGATATTTAACGACGACTGTGGCCATTTTTTAACGATTTTGATTTTACTTCTGCACACGTTACCCATTTTTCAACACGGACTTCTGGACCCGCCTAAACGACGCGACGACGACTCGGCTTTTTGACGATGGACCTGAACCTGTTTTACATACGACGCTGCTATTGTGTTGGACTTGTGCCCCGTGTACATTTAAAAATGGATAGAAACGTACACTGTGTTAATTGCTATCTTGATATTGCATTGATGAGACGTAATCTCATAACAGTGCAAAATGATGAAGTACGTTGTTTAATATAGGCATGGATAACACCACAAGCTGTAAGTATTGAGGTTCTCTAGTTTTCTTGCATATTTATTTGACTTGGCATTGACTTAACCTATAATTTAGAAAAATGGTTGGAACTGGCTTCCACCTACATTTTTGATAATTATTGAAATTGTATTGCGTTCCCTACGATTTGTAGTGCAATTTGGCGTTTATTTCATTGTTGTTCATTTCAAGCATTTTTTTTTGTGTGGGTGATGGGCATTCCCCTTTATTCTGTACTCGCTCCAGCATGACATTGTATTTCGCTTCATGAGGAGCCCAAATCACCGCACTGTGTTCCAAGTGACTCCTTACTAAAGCGTCATACAGCACCCTGAGTGTGGTAACGTTTGTGAATCCCTGCGACTGTCTCAGCACGAAACGCAGGTTTATGTACGCCTTCTTGCAAATCTTAACTATATGATCCCGGAAAGTTAGATCCGGGGTAAGCAGTACTCCTAGATCTCGTATCTGAGACACTCGCTGCATCGGCGCTTCCTCTACTTTGTATTCGTAGGCTAAGGCAGTCTTCGCGCGCGTAAATGTCATCACTGAGCATTTCGCTGTGTTGAAATAGAGTTTATTTTTATGGCTCCACTCTCCCACTCTATCTATGTCTTCCTGCAATCTCTCACAGTCCGACTCACCCTTGACCTCGAGCAGTAATTTGAGGTCAGATGACCTCAAATTACTGCTCGAGGTCAAGGTTTGCAGATGCAAACAATAAACATAAACTATGTTTGACTACGTCAGGTAAGTCATTTTAAGTCATTTATCATTAAAATAAATTCGAGAGGACCCAAATTACTGCCCTGGCTCACGCCTGACCTGGTGTAGTATGGCTCGGATTTGAACCCGTTGTAGTCAACGTACTGCTGTCGGTCTTTCAAGTAGCTGGCGAATCTTATCTAGGTACGTCAGAATAACAGTACCCTATTTTTAATTCGCCGCAGTCGGTTAAGTTATGTGAACAGTCTCCTTTATAAAATTCCAGTGTGTAACATAACAAACACCATAACACACATAACGAACTGGAACAAACACACTCGAAAATTCAAACATCAACAATGAATAACGGTCACAAATCAAGCACGATTTCTTTAATAACACTTGGCATACTCTGGTCATTGACTATACATTTCGAATTAGGAATCTAGTAAACAATATCTTTGTACTTACCGCGTATAATTCAAAGATACACTGCCCGAAATATGCGCACTAAATTATGTGATTTACAATTGTTTACTGTCGCGACCACAAATGAAAAAAATATGTGAAAACTGACATTCGACAGTTACGAGTACATTAAGGTTTTGCAACATCAAAGTTTGCTAAATAAAGTTACTTACTGTTGAAAACAAAAAAATCTACCCCATATCGAATCGGAATAACACATTGGATAACTTTTGAAAACATAAATTATAGAAGGTTACAATATTTTACACATTACATCATCATGACATGGCATCTTTATTGCTTTGTAAGTAAACTACAAAGGGGAATGCCGATTTTAGGCCCAAGACTGCCCACGAAATTCGTTTTATTAAAAAAACTTGTAATTTTTTTACGTAATTAACTCTGCTATTCACGACGCAATAGAAGTTGGAAACATTAAAAAATAAATAAAAGTAACTATTATGTTAAAAAGATAATTAGTCAAGCTCACGTCTATTACCTGTAAACCTTACCTATGATTTTGATATTATCTATGTCTCATTCTGTATCTGTGGCTGTACTGAATAAAATGGAATTACGTTTTTTATGTAAATAGAAAATCATAGTTTCATTTAAATATAATCCTAAACCATAATAGCGATTTACAATCGACTTAGAATACTTATTATAATAAATTCAATGATCTACATAACGCGCCGATCTGTTTTTTCTGTTCCGTGGCGCCGATCGATACTTTTGTTATGTAATGGCAATACTAAAACTTGTCAAATGTCAGTTGACAATAGAAGTGTCAATAGCTATTTACTTTACATTACTCTGCTTGCCTTTGCATCATAGTGATCTGTGCGTGTATTTTGCTAATAAAAATCGACTTTTCTGACCATGAATACTGACTCTGGCGACTCTCCAAAACCTGACGACCACGGCCTGAATATGGATTCCGCTCCTGCTGATAACGACAACCCCCGCGATAACTTGGATTTAATGTCAGTACCTATCGATGACCCCGGCATTCAACCCGGTTCGAGTTCTTCACAGCAAACTGTTACAAGTGGATATGTACGCTGTGTTAATTGTAATTTAAACATATCAAGAATGCGAAGACATCCATTAGAAATCGTTGAAGTTCGATCTCTCATACAAAGATGGGTTGGACAGGTAGCTATAAAAAGTTTCACAACTGTAATAACAATATGGAAATAAGATGAGCATATTATTATTTCGAGTTGTTTATACTCCGAATAAGATACCTGTTCATCTATGCATGCATATACTTACATATTGTTATACTGTTTCAGCCCATTTCGAGTGATGATTTGGTGTGCCATGCATGTTGGACCAATGCGTGGAGTGAAATCAGGCAGCCAACAAGTCAACAGTCAACAGAGCCTATTGTTGGCCACACTCATGTCTGTATTAGCTGTGGCACCTCTCTTCTAAGACAAAGGTCACATTTGTTGAACAGTGGTACACCACGGGGTGAACCAATAAGGAGGGTGATTGCACGTCAAATAGCACCACGTCAGGTTAGATAACAAACTATACTATTGTTAGAATTCTATTTACTACAGCGAGTTAGAAGTACACCAAATTGTTGTGTGATGTGAAAAGGTTATCATTATATCAGTTGTTTATTTTTTTCAACAGTTGCCAAGATCAGCCTATCTTTGTCATACCTGTTGGCGCAGGACTGAAAGAGCAGCTTCACGCTTAACTTCAGAACCGGAGTCAGCAGTACCAAGCCTCCCACCATTGGACACAGACTCTTCTCAAATGCAAGCTGAAGTACAAAATACATCTCATGGCATACAATTGCCTAATTATATTAGAGCTCCTGACACACAACGCCAATGCTTCTTTCCTGGATGTAACCAGTCTGATCGACTTTTAGTACCATCAATATTACGAGTGAGTTTACTTTGCGACTACAATTATTATGTGCCTGCAGATTGTAGAATATGCTCTTATCACTTGAGAAGCAATTCATGGGATTTATTGCTACAGTCAAGTTATAATCCTATCAGGACATTCAGTGCTGAGCATATGGAAGAAGTAATTTCTTTATTTAAAGATAATATGCTAATGCATTTAGATTTTGAAAATATTGTTAATATGCCAGAGCACATTGTTCATTATTACTTGGGCTTTTCAAAAGAACAGTTTCAGCAAATTCTTTTAGAAATTCCTAGACTATCAAGTAGACATAGGGGAGCTTTTGCACTAGCAGCATATTTAATGAAATTGCGAACAGGCGATAGTAATGAGCGAATTTCATCTCTATTGCAAGTCCCAAGGAGCACATTAGAAGGTCTTATGAACATGGCGAGAGAAGTATTGCATCAAGATTTTGTTCCAAGAAATCTTGGTTTAAATCATACCTCAAGAGCAGAAATTGCTCAAAGGAATCTCCTGATTCCTAATTTTTTATATGGAGGGCCTGAGAGAACACCAATTATAATCGCTGATGGTACATACATATATATAGAAAAGAGTTCTAATTACTTGTACCAGAAAAAAACATATTCATTGCATAAATACCGCAATCTGGTTAAGCCATTTTTATTTGTATGCAGTGATGGTTACATCATAGATGTGCTGGGTCCCTATCCTGCTACGACCACAGATGCAGATATTATGAGACAAGAGTTCGCAAATGAAAACAGTCCATGCCGTCAATTTTTCCAATCAGGAGATGTATTTATTTTAGATAGAGGTTTCAGGGACTCATTACCATTACTACGAAGTTGTGGCTATAATGTACATACACCATTATCTCCAGAAGATAATGAGTCACAACTGACAACAAGCCAAGCCAATAAATCCAGAGCCGTTACATTATGTCGTTGGGTTGTGGAGGTGGTGAATGGTATTTTTAAAAGCAAGTTTAAAATATTTAGACAAAACTTTTTTAATAGGGCATCTAAGCATCTTATGATAGATTTCTCTGTAGCTGCTGCTCTTATAAATAAATACCACACTAAATTAAGGGATAGGGATGATGCCCCTGAAATAATACAAATAGTTCAAAGAAATATGAACATCAACAATGATCTCTCAGATTATGTTAGGGATCATAATCTCAATAGAGCTAGGGCAGATTTTTACAATATAAATGTAGACAGGGAAAATATAAGGGACTTCCCAAGATTGACCTACAGCGAGCTAATACTGGTTGCCTGCGGGATATATCAGCTGAAACAAGCCCGCTCTTACTATGGAGAGCACATCCGACTTAATGGATCGTACTTAATTGAAATATCCAGAGACTCCAGGAATAGAACTATGGAAGAACTGATATTCGGGTCCAATTGTAATTTAATTAGAGCAAGAATTGCAAGTCGGCATATCAGTCGCAAAACATACTTCGTGTATATTTTAATTATTAATAACGAAACAGGTCGTGAGGCGATAAAGCAGTATTGCTGTAATTGTATTGTTGGCCGTCGTACTGTTGGATGCTGCGCCCATGTCATGACAGTGATATGGTATTTGGGATGGGCACGGCATCAATCTAATATTTTTCCTCCTGCTCAGTTTTTGGACGATGTATTAATAGTGTATGATGATTGATGATACATTGGATGAATAAAATGTTGGCTAGTAATATGGTGTTTTATTTTTAACCATCTAAAATCTTAAATACTATAATATGCTATAATAATTATGTTATTTATGAAGAGTTTGCAATAACTTTTGAAGACTCGTGTATGGCATATTAAAAAATTAAAAAACCTTATAATTTGGAAACTCTGACTTTTTTCAATAAGTTTCTTTTGTCAATAAATTATTTGTGTTGTATACTGATATTAGCATTTGGTCTTACATGTGGGCACTCAGGGCCTAAATCACTATGGCGGCCTGGCATTCCCCTTTGAAACCACTATGCTAATATGTTTATTTTTATGTCATTTTTTCGTCCTGTGGGTTGATAAGAGACAAATAAATTATGTAAGTACAGCTTTATTTTGTTGATTTAAGAAAAAAATACATGTTAGGCCTCTCGAATCTCCTTCCGCCTGACGCAGGTCCTCACCGGACACGGTTGTTTCGGGAGGTTCCTGTTCCGGATAAGGCGGGAGGAAACGCCCGGGTGTCACCATTGTGTGGATCGCCCGGAGGATACGGTGGAGCATACGGTGGAGGTCTGCCCGGCTTGGGCGGAGCACCGCCGTGTCCTCGTGGAGGCGATTGGCGGTGGCGATCTCTCGCGTCCGGCCTTGGTCCAGGCCATGGTACGGAGCGAGAGGGCTTGGGAAGCCGTCACCTCCTTCTGCGAAGCAGTAATGTTCGCGAAGGAGGAGGCAGAACGCGTGAGGGAGAGGCAAAATTTGCGCCCTCACGCCCCTAGCCGCCGCAGGAGACGCCCTTGGCGTCGGGAATCGCAGGCCGATTCCCGGCCACCGTAGGCGCGGGCTTGCGAACGGCGAGCAATGGACAGCTCGCCGTTCGATAAGGACCAGGCCCGGGTCGACGGCGCGTTGTATTCCACGCGCGCCTCAAAGAGATGTCAGCACCAATGACGGGGTTGCTAGGACCGATGCCTGCTAGGGCTGCGGAAAAGTCCGAGAGGGTTACCGTGGCCCCGACACAGGCAACTGAAGGAACACGGGTGGGTTTTAGTCAGTAAGAGTCTGACACGTCCTCCTGCTCTGCCCAGAGCGGGAGAAGTTATTTGATGATTTCCCACCCACAAAAAAAAAGGCCTCTCGAATCTACTGGTTATTTCTACATTATTCTAAGGATGATTATCAATATATTATAGTATAATAATATTACCATACTATTTGTAAGCGCATGGTAATCACAATCAAACATGGGCTCACCTCAAATCTTTTAAATACATAGTACATTTTTTTACGACCTTAACCAAATAATGCTTAACTGAAGAATTAGTTTTGGCACATCTAAAATCGAGTTTGACAATCAATAAGTTTGAGTAGACCATAGATCACTTTTTCTTTATTTTGTGAAATCTGATAATTATCTTTATATACACCCGCATGGGTGTTTATAAAGATAATTATCTGATAAAAGATCTGATATAAATCCTGTATAAAATTTTCTGTACAGTTAGCTTATTACGAACATTAAAACAACAAGTCAAAACATTTATTTCAAATTGGCACATAGAAGGCACTTTTGAACGTCAACATATACATTAAAATAGAATTGATTCTAGTTGCCCCTTCCAAAAGGTAGTTTCGTATGGAGAAGAATGGGCAAGAAACTCCACCGTTACTCTTTTAAAATGTGTTACTATATTTTATATACTTTAATTATATAATTATATGTGAAGACCTATGCACCTATAACAAAATTACCCTACCTCAATAGGTAAAAAGAATTATAAAAATGTAGCAATGACAAATAAGTTAATTTTGTGATAAGATACGTGGTGCCCACATATTTACAAACATTGTAATAGTATACGATTTTCAAAATTATTTAAACAAGTAATATGTCAGTGTGCGAGTTAAAGTAATCACAGAATGTAAATCAATGTCATAAAAATAATAAACTATACAATTAAAGTAGCAACAACTATGATTTTGTCTAGAGTCTAGATTGTCCTAAGGAGCTGGACCAGCATGTTTCCAAGCATTCTTATCTTGCATATAATCCTCTAATTTGTAATATGCTTGTTTACAAAGTGAACTTTTAATATGAGTAAAATTTTCTTTCATTTAATGCAATATACCTACATGACAAGGTATTTTGTTGTAACATTTAACACAGTACCCCATAAAAGATGTATGTATTTTAGCTAATCTGAAAAATGGTTGATCTATTTTATCTTTCTTTCTAGTATTATAAGTATGTCTAACACTTATTTTATTAAAAAGATGCAGACTTTTTCTTACATACATAATATTTTATGAATGAATTGGCAAGGTACCGTCATAATATTAATCTTTTTAAATACACTCGGCGTCACAAAAATCGCACCTCTTCGAAAATAAGTTTAAAACATGTCCCGCCAGTAACGAATACATTAAACCCAATTAATATTGGTATCAATTGAAAGTATGTTTAACGACCTTTAAATTAACAACAGTTAGAATTCCTAGACACAACAGATCTCAACAGCACGTAACGTTAAAAAAAATGTTGTCAAAATACGCATTGCAACGGCCACTAATTGCACCTCCCTACAAGGGTATAAAACGGGCGACCCGGGTTAAATGTGGGTCATTCGCTATTCAACCTTTGAAGTGAACACACGTGAACAGCTACAGCAAGAAAAATACCCCAGAAGATGGATACCACTGCAGATGAAGCCGCTCAAGTCATTGCACTACTGCAATCAGGGATGCGGCAATGTGATGTTGCTCGGCAACTGAACTTGAGTCGTTTTGCCGTTCGACGAGTGTTCCAACGCTTCCAAGAGACTGGTGGCTATATCCGAAGACGTGGGTCTGGAACACAACGGTGCACATCCGAAAGAGACGATCGCTTCATTGTTTCGACGTCTTTACCTAATCGGTTCTCCAATGCTGTTGAGCTGCAACTACAACTGCGATCAGCTCGCAGAACTTCTGTAAGCGTTTCCACCATTAGAAGAAGAATGCGGGAGAAGAAAATTGCAGCTCATAGGGCTGCTACAGGGCCAAAATTAACTGCACAGCATAGGAGAGACCGGTTGCAATTTGCCCGTGACCATGTGGATTGGACAATAGACCAATGGAGGGCTGTGCTCTTCTCGGATGAGACGAGGGTGTGTCTTTCCTGCAACGACAGGCGTCGATGAGTTTATAGGAGGCAAGGGGAACGATTCGCACAAGCCTGTATTCAAAAGACAGTGGAATACGGGGGTGGCTCGTGCATGTTCTGGGGCGGCATGTCAATCGACGGTAAAACGAACCTTGTGTGTGTTTCTCGGACTGGAAGTGCTCGCGGGCAAGGGTCGCTGACTGCTGCTCGGTACATAACAGAGATCTTAGAGGAGCAGGTTGTCCCTTATGCGGGTTTTGTTGGCAGTGGGTTCACGTTAATGCACGATAACGCCCGCTGTCACACCGCTTTAATTGTAAGAGACTACCTGCAAGAAGTTGGAATCCCTGTTATGCGCTGGCCGGCGCGAAGTCCAGACCTGAACCCTATTGAGCACCTTTGGGATGAACTGAAACGGCGAGTACGGGCACGTGATCCTGCCCCTACCACTCTCCAAGACCTCCAAGATGCCGTCGTTGCAGAATGGGACAACATTCCTCAAGAGACTTGTCACATTAATTAGGTCCATGAGAGAACGCATGGAAGCAGTCATCAGGGCTAGGGGGGGTAACACTATGTTTTAAGTGGTTTTTAAGGACTTTGTTGTAATTTTTTGCAGATAAAATAAAATTTAACTTTTTAATCATTTGCATTAGCTTGCTTTTTTTTATTCCCTGGTAAACAAAAAACCAAATCCATTGATTTATTCTGAAATTTAAATAAATTGCCTTTCCAATGATACCTTATAGTCATATTATGTCTACCATTGATTAATAGGGTTAAAATGACTTTGAAGGGAATTCTTAAAGAGGTGCGATTTTTGTGACGCCGCCGAGTGTAGTTCCCTGAGAGATTCGCGGTGACGTAGATTAAAAATGACAGCTCTCTTTTGCAAAATAAAGATGGATTCAATGTCAGCAGCCCGACCCCACTGTAAAATGCCGTACGACATAATGCTGTGGAAGTAGCTAAAATCATCAGTGTCATAGTAACCATAATATATCATCCAAAGGAGTGTTATAATGTTAAACAACATTATGCAACTCGAACTCGATCCCTTCCTTACTCATCAAACAGCCACATTCTCACTACCTACTCAATTCGTGGTATCTTTATGAATTTCAAAAAAAGAACATTGTCATGCACGCGCGTTCCACTACAACAGCTAATAATAAAAAAAAAAACTTATTGATTATTCGAATTCACGGCGTATCCCGCCATTTTTGTTCGATATTAGTAGGTATTGCGAAAAATGATTACTTTGTTGTTTACAAAAATGAGTGATAGGTAAAAGCTTTGATAACGCACACTGCGCGCGTGCGGCCGCGTCCTCCATGCAGCGCTTGAGGTAGCGGGTAGGGCACTAGGGTCGCACACTGCGTGCGCGCGGCCGGCTGGAGCCGCGGTGCGCGGCCGCGTCCTCCATGCGGCGCTTGAGGTGCGGGTAGGGCACTAGAGTCGCACACTGCGTGCGCGCGGCCGGCTGGAGCCGCGGTGCGCGGCCGCGTCCTCCATGCGGCGCTTGAGGTGCGGGTAGGGCACTAGGGTCTCACACTGCGTGCGCGCGGCCGGCTGGAGCCGCGGTGCGCGGCCGCGTCCTCCATGCGGCGCTTGAGGTGCGGGTAGGGCACTAGGGTCTCACACTGCGTGCGCGCGGCCGGCTGGAGCCGCGGTGCGCGGCCGCGTCCTCCATGCGGCGCTTGAGGTGCGGGTAGGGCACTAGGGTCGCACACTGCGTGCGCGCGGCTGGCTCGAGCCGCGGTGCGCAGCCGCGTCCTCCATGCGGCGCTTGAGGTGCGGGTAGGGCACTAGGGTCGCACACTGCGTGCGCGCGGCCGGCTGGAGCCGCGGTGCGCGGCCGCGTCCTCCATGCGGCGCTTGAGGTGCGGGTAGGGCACTAGGGTCGCACACTGCGTGCGCGCAGCCGGCTGGAGCCGCGGTGCGCGGCCGCGTCCTCCATGCGGCGCTTGAGGTGCGGGTAGGGCACTAGGGTCGCACACTGCGTGCGCGCGGCCGGCTGGAGCCGCGGTGCGCGGCCGCGTCCTCCATGCGGCGCTTGAGGTGCGGGTAGGGCACTAGGGTCGCACACTGCGTGCGCGCGGCCGGCTGGAGCCGCGGTGCGCGGCCGCGTCCTCCATGCGGCGCTTGAGGTGCGGGTAGGGCGCTAGGCACGACTGGAAGGACGCACCGTCCAGGCTGCACACACGTACTACTATAGCAGCACACCGATAAAGCTTGGGTCTGCTGCGACAGCGGCGGCCGCCACATAAGGCCGCAGACATGAAAATGAAGGCACCGGGATTTGACTTTACATGTGTCAGAAAACGCTCTCTAGGGAAACACCAACTTACTTTCAGAAATAACGTTTCAGTGTCTTCGATGGTAAATTTCGGCCGCTGTGATTAAGCCGCTTAAGATTGCGGTGCTGGAGGCACCGCAATATTAAGAAACCCTGGCTTTAAACACTAGCTACAGTACCGGCCCGTTAACATGGCACATCGAATTTTAGAATGAGAATATAACTATGAGGATTAACTAAGATCGACATGACCGGTGGATGTGGCGACACATAGTCTGTCTTTGCAATGATGATTATGTTCAACAAGATATACTATCAATACTTATTAGAACTCACATGTAAATTTCTGTAATCTCGAGCGCAATGATGGTGGCTGTTCGCATTACTCCCGGCGATAACAGAGCGTTCTCGCCAAAAAATGCGCCATCCCGGAGATGTGCTACCTGTGATATTAAATCCATAAATATCTTCCAATCACTATCAAAACAAGACAATACCAGTAGTTGCAGACAGGTACGGCACAAACCTCTCTTCCGGAGGCGTCCATAACGGCGACAGTGCCGGACGATATCAGATGAATGCACTCGCCCGGCTTGTTGAACTCCACCACTGTCTGATAACAAAAATGTATAGGGTAGTTGTATGTTTTTTTAAATTTTATTTTGTATCTTCATTTTATTTGAAAAAAGATAAACATAACATTACCTGGCCAGGCATAAACAAGACTTGTCGTAAACTAAATATGATAGAGTTGATGAGCGCGACCGGCATGTCCTGGAACATGGGCACGTTCATGACGAGGCGCTGGCAGCAGTGCATGCTGATGTCCTGCTTGATTTGCTCGTTGATCGTGCTCAGGATCGCCTCCTCGTGGAAGAAGTGCTCGTTGAACTTATAGTTAATGAACAGTCTAATCTTTCTCTTCAAATACTTCGGCAATCGCATGAACTGCATGTACTCTTCTAACTCCTTCGATTTCCCGTTGAAGCAGTATGATTCGTACTGCCTGTATATTGACAACCGCAGTAATGCAGAGCACGAATATGTAAGAAACAAAAGACCTATGAGTTCCGAAAATGATGACAACATCAACTCTGGTATGAAGTGTGTGTCTAGAGGCGTGTAGTATCCAGCTCCGATGACCAGACCACACACCAAATAGAAATTCGTGGTATACTTCTGAAATACTGGACTAACGCTCCGTTCAAAATCTGTTATATGAAATCGCTTCAGCCATGCTACTAAAGCGTCGTTCTTGTCGTAAAAGTGATAGCACAGTATTGGCACCTGGTAGTGGATGTAGGTCATCCAATGAAAGAACATTATCAACATGACCAATATTTTGAGTGCCACGTAATTGATGTAGGATAGTTGAAACTGACCGATGACGTTCTTCCACTGTTGGGTCAAAGATATACTTCTTAGCAACTTGAATATAAACATGACTGTGTGGGTTGGATACTGGCACTCACTGAAAGGTACTATAAGCTGTAAAGGCAAACACCCAATCAAGTCTGCAATGAAGTTGTTTTTGAGGTAGTGTATCGAAATCTTTTTGGGATCAAGGATGATGATCTTGTGTTCATAATCAAGGTAGCCGGTGATAAACTGAGTGCACATGTTCAAGAATGCTAAGCCGTCTGTAAATAAGATAAACCAGTCGTGAGAAGCCGGACCTGGAAGTAAAATACAGTACGTTAGGTCAACTTTAGTTAGTATTTTGCCGTTGACGACTAACGTGACTTCTGCGGCGGTAGACCATAATGGCATAAGGATTAATTGTGCACTCGATCACAGGTACCGAAGCGGCTGCCCAGTTCGGTGTAGACAAGTGCGGGTTCGTTTTGAACACTTTTTCTTAGCGTGTTGATGGAAAATATTCCGTAAAATTTCTTGATTGGCCCAAAATTCAGCAACGATAACACCATCTTTACGTGTAGAGTAACAGGGCATGCGCCTCAAGATTCAAAAGGTTAGCCATGGTCTGCGAGGAGACGCCGCATATACCTACATTAAGTATCCCCTCACCTATAAAGAGTGCATGAATTAGCCTCCCCGAGCGACGTACTTTCCGACCTTTTGTTACGTCCGGCGGGTTTTGTTAATCCTTTCACCACTACGGCAAATATAAGTTCCAACACTTATTTAAGGTGAAGTCTGATTTAAACATGCCGTAGATGCAAAAAAACAATGAACGCACAACTAATAAAGACTTGCACGGGCATGTAGAGGAAGGCGGCGAACACGAAGAACACTTGCATGCAGTCCCAGTGGAACTTGACGGGACTGTAGGGGTGCCACACATAGCAGTGCGCGTGGCGCTCGCGCTCCTTGCGCAGGCGCCACAGGCTGCGCACGAACTGCGCCGTGCCGTGGTGCCATGCGCACGGGAAGACCAGGCTTCGAATCACGCAACGCTAAGGACCACACCGTGCTCTCAGAATCGTCTGGTCGTCATACAGTCGATGACAAAGTTTAAATTCAATTACAACAACATTTTGGACCTTTTTAGTATGGTAACTACAAGCTGTGCATCCGATAGGATTTCCCATCGGCAAAAATTACGAACATCTGTGCAAATTTTCACCCCCTATTTAACCCATTTGTGGGAAGAATATTCAAAAATCCCTTTAGTTATGAAGGGGACTGTACGAGCTACGCTGTACATGCAACTAACTCGACTTACTTACAGTGAAACGTTACAGTTTCTATAACTAATTTATTGTAAGTACATTATAACCTGTACCCTTATTTTTTTTTACCTTATAACATGTTATTTTTAGTAGCATTAAAACCTTTATTCCAATCGGTTGTCTGCTCTTTTAACATAACATTCCAATACACAACATCGACATAACATTTTCACTGTTGGGAGTTACGCCCCAACAGGGACATGTGCAAAATATCATGCTTCTAGACCAGGCCCTGCAGTCTCGACATAGTTAGCAATTGTTTTCGGTTGCTAAGTCCTAACAATCCAGATGTAAATGTTTGGTAGTCTCGACGCTCAAATTTATCGGTTGTTACCTACCGGTACCTACCTAAAATACCAGTAACAACCGATAAATTTGAGTGTGGAGACCACAAAATATCGTTACATCTGTATTGTTAGGACTTAGCAACCAAAAACGATTGCTAACTATGTCGAGACTGCAGGCCCTGGCGGTTTAGGCTGTGCGTTGTCTGTCAACGAATGAAGGAATGTGTTTAAGATTTTTATGAATTAGGTTCGGTGTACGCGTCGAACTCGTACGTAGATTATTTTGCTGTTCCTAATCATTCAATTTAAAAAAAAACAACTAACCTGCCTTTGGAAAAAGTTAGCAGTTGGCGGTACATCAGCGCATTTTGGTGGTTGCGATATGGTACAAACATGTTTACCGTCTCCATACATTTCCATTATGTTAACGTACCACACTATTTATTCTTACATACACGATATCTTAGAATAATTATTCACATGCTCTGTGAATTATTCTAAACACGATATTTTATAGAACTACGCTCGACGTCGAATCCAGAAAATGTCAAAATATTGACAACTTTATCTTTTTATCGAAGAGGTTTAATAGAAACACGCGCGAAATAGATTCTATGCGAAGTGTTGGAATTAGAAACATGGAGCGAAATTGAATACACGATAATATACCTAATTGTTGAGGCAGTTAAGAGTCCAAATATCATCTAAAGACTAGTCACTATTTCACTTCATTCTTCATTCATGCCTGTCTAGGCATGCACTCTACTTTATGCAATTTATTTCATAATTACGCTCTAAAAGCAATGTCAAACACATTGTAAGGAAACTGTCATGTGCTAGAACCAAAAATTCGAAGAAATGTGATAGCCACACACCAGCAATATGTTCGCGTAGTGGGTAACGGCCTAGTCCTAGCAGTGGGAACATTGTTGGCTAATGTACAGTCAGCATCACGATGTGAGTACCCCCCTTCAAAGTTAATTTTAATACAACTGGGGTACGCAATTGATGCAGCCCACCGTACAATGATGCATGTTGTTACTAAAGACATTTAAATATACTTATGATAGACGGGACAAAGCGAACAACATGAAAATCTACTAGGTCGCACCCCGGTCATTTTAGTGCTATGTCTCGTGTCATACGCCCCACATGACAGGTCGCGTTGTGTGCAAAAGAAAAATATTTTCTAAAGAAGATGCCGTATTGTACATTGTGGTATTGCAAAACTCGTCGTGATAAAACCACCGAACTTGTTAACCACGGTTTACTGTCGTAAGTATTTGCTAAGTAAAGTAAATATATTTAGACATTTCAAACTATCTGACGGTTGGTAATGAAAGGTTGGTGGCAAGCTTAGAGCATTAAACCAACGTGGCAAGGAACATAATATACTCACCTAAAGGAAAAACGCTTTCTGAGAAAAAATATAAGCTCTTGTCCATAGTGCTGTTTATATTTAGTATTATTTCAACTAAAACGTAAGGCTACAAGAAAAAATAATTCTAAGCAATAATTTGTTTAAATTAATAATATTTAGCCATAATATCTGATTACAGATGTACTTATGTACAAAATAAGTTTGCCAGAGTTTATAATAATATATGTTTGAATTACCACAATAGAAACATCCTCTGGTGATGCATCTCTATTGCAACTTTTTTGTAAAAAAGTCGACGAAAGACTATCATCATGCACTTCACAGTCTTTAACTGTGTCATTTTTATTGAACTCCAACCCTTCTATGTTCTTTTTATCTAGAGCTATTCGCATTTGCCCCTCATTGAGATGAGCTAGTTTTCTATGCCATTGCTGCATTTTATTTGCTTTGCAGAATCTCGCCTTGTCTTGTATGTTTTCTTTAACATAATATAAACCGTCTTCATTTCTTTCTGCTTTTAACAGTATTTGACCATTACACTTTACAGTTGCGGTCTTCTGTTTAAATAAGACTGTTGCACCTTTGTCTGTAATTTTTCCTACTGACATTAGGTTTGTAGTTAGTGATGGTACATATAAAGCTTCGGTCAGTTGCAGATCAGGTCTTTCCTTGATGTTAAGTGTTGCTGTACCACGTCCTTCAGTTTGTGCTGTACAGTTATCAGATGCTAATTTTAAGGACTCTCATCCCTATCAAGATTTTGGAATCTTTCTAATTGACATGTTATACAGTATGAATACAGTGGTGATCACTAATTGCATGTATTTTTTTGTTTTTCTCGCGGCATCGCAAAACTTTTCCATACTAGCGGTACATTCGTTGATACACAATATGATTGGCTAAAAAATAAATAGATAAACTTTATACATTAGATCTGAACCTAGTATTACTACTTACTGGCTGGTCACATAATTAAGAACGCTGAATAGTTTATTATTTTATTAAAATTTTAATAAAGAGCACTCTGGCTCTGTGGTTTTAGGTCACTATTTGTATTATTTTGGCGCCATTTAGTGCTGTAATAGTTCTTTATGATACCTACTAGTGCGGTAAGTTGGTTTTTACAAAAAGTCGAGGGCTTACCATTGTCACGAGTTTGTAAATACCAATTTCCGCGCGTGTGTCATACAACGTTTTTCAACATATTTGCGAGAAAACAGTACAATAGGTAATGAAACAAACTTTTGTTTATAAAAATATCAGTCAGAAAGTCGCAACAATAACAATCTTTGACGTTTCTAATATGAAAATGGCGCCAATTCCAAATGGCGCTAAGTGCGCGTGGTGAAAATTAGAATCGCAAAATGTCGAATCGCAATAGTCGAGTCGAAAAGCATCTTTCGTCTCATTTTCTCTTTAATACTAAAGTGAGATAAACGCATTGAGCAAAAGCGCTTCCAATGAGGTTCGATCATTCAGCTTATTTATTCTCGTAATTTGAAACTCCTTGGTGGAATTCTTATATAATATTTTATGGTAATTCAAAAAAAAACCGTATAGAATACGCACGGCGCTATACAACAAAGGGGGGAAGCCAAAAAAAAAACGAAGGGGCGGTAAAACATGTACTTCGGTGAGAGTACCTATTTTACCGCCCGTTCCGTTGTATGGTGCGTAATTTTTAACTTTCAAACAATGTATACAGGCTTCGTAAATGATTTTTTGAGCAAATGTGTTGAAAAAGTCTTAAACGTAAATGCTTCATGTGAAAACAATGGGGGAAAATAAAAGTTGTGATAAATCTACAAGGGAAGTAATAATAAAACTTTGCGAGAAGAATTGGTTGTATAAAAAGATAGCCGACCATCTGCAATGCTCACAAACGATGGTTTTCCACGCTGTGAAGCATTTTGCCACGTATCAAACTACATCAAATGTTCCGCGTGTATCTAAACAGAGAAAGTCATCTCGTCGAGATGATCGAAACATCGTTCGTTTGGCAAAACAAAATCCTTTTAAAGGGTTTAATGAGCTGAGAGAAGAATATTTTAGTGAAAACAACCCTTCAGCAATCTCGGCACGCACTATTCGAAGGCATTTGGTAGAAGAAAAGTGTCACGGAAGGATAGAAAGGAAGGTGCCCATGTTGAAACGGTGCCATAGTGCAGCCCGGCTTGCATTTGCAAGAAGGTATAAAAACTGGACAGTTAGAATGTGGAAAAATTTTCTTTTTCCTGACGATTCAAAAATAAACAGGGTATGTTCTGATGGAAAACGATATGTACGACGCCCTCCGAATAAAGCATTCGACCCTAAGTACACAAAAATACATTAAAGCATGGTGGGGGAAATGTGAAAATTTGGGGGTGCTTTTCTGGACATGGTGTTGGACCTGTTAAGCTGGTAGAAGGAAAGATGGATCAATTCCAATATAAAAATATACTGGAAGAAACAATGTTACCTTATGCTGAAGACGTGCTTCCGGTTATTTGGCCGTTCCAACACGACACTGATCCAAAGCATACTGCACGAACGGCTAAGGAATTTCTCACATCGCAATCAGTTTCTGTCTTAGATTGGCCAGCTAACAGCCCAGATCTAAACCCAATAGAGCATCTTTGGTGCGAAGTCAAGAAAAAGGTTTCAAATCGACAGTGTGGCAATTTAAGGGAGCTGTACGACGTTTTCGTGTACGTTACCCCAGCAAGAAAGTGTCTCCTAGAGTTATAGGAGTAGAACGTATAATTGGTGCCTTATCTGCTGTAAATGTGCCCCCACATAAAAAATGTGTGCCCCCTGTCGTTTTGGAAAAAAACGGAAAAAACGATTCTTGCTGGGGTAACGTTATTCTAGCAGGAAAATTCTAAACGAATGATCGGCGAGAGAAAAATTGTGCATGGCCAGAGAGCTTATAGGTGTGCCAAAATGTGCCCCCAAAAATAAAATCTGTGCCCCTTCAGGTTTTCGAGATATTGCATTTCCTGCTGAAGTTACGTTTTGATGAATCGTATATCCCTACAACCATTGCATGTGCCCCTGTAGAATAAACATACACGAGTAGCTCTTAATGTGTAACTGTTTAAAATGTTACAATAAAATACCTCCCCACATACTCCAACTGAATGAAACGAAATTTAAATCTTGTATAAAACGCACACTATACAGCCAAGCATATTATAAGTTGGGGGATTATATCGCTGACAAAAATGCTTGGCTCAGGGCTGGTCCTGCTCCACAAGGGCGCGTAAACTAATTAATTAGCATTCGAAAATAATGTTGGAGCTGATGAAGATTGTACAACCTATCTTTGCATTGTATAAATTCAATCTCTTAGTATTGTATAATTGCATAGCACATGTGTGAGCACTATGTACCCACTATAAAGCTTACTGGGTTCGTCTTTCATTGCCTTGAATGTGCCCTGGCGGCTGAGAGTATGTCATGCTCTCTCAAATGTGTCGCTGGTGATGGCGTGTGTATTGGATCATTGAGTTCCCTTCAAAATGGTTGAGCTGAATGGTGCTGATCCATACGTCATGTTCGTGAACGGGCGCCGTCAGTAGGCACTGGTCATTTCTTAGCTGCCACGGCTTATTTTAATTCCATAATTGTTTTTATCTTTTTATTACGGACACTTTTAACGTGCACGTGTTTCTACATCGTTCTCACATGTAAAATTACAACATGAATTATGTAACCACTTTTTTGTAACAATATTTTGATTTAAAAGAGTGTCCATGGAGTTTCTTGCCCGTTCTTCTCTATAGGTACCTACTACGCTTTGGAATGGGCAACTAGCTTCATCTTTCTGACTGACCGACCCCTTGACAATTCAAAAGTGCCTGTAATTGGTTTATTTGAAATAAATGCTTTGAGTTTGAGTTTTGTGTGCCCCTTAGTGCCCCAATTAGATTTAAGAAAATATTTATAGTTTTCAAGTTATCGCGGTTTTATGAAAACCCGAAAAAACATGGCAGCGCCTAAATTAGACAAGGCACAAGTTGGGGGCACATTTTGGCACACATATAAGCTCTCTAGCCATGCACAATTTTTCTCTCTCCGATCATTCGTTTAGAATTTTCCTGTTAGAAAAACGTTACCCCAGCAAGAATCGGTTTTTTCGTTTTTTTCCAAAACGACAGGGGGCACACATTTTTTATGTGGGGGCACATTTACAGCAGATAAGGCAACAATTATACGTTCTACTCCTATAACTCTAGGAGACACTTTCTTGCTGGGGTAACGTACACGTCGTTTTCCTAGAAGAATGGAACGCTATCTCTCTTGCGAAATTTCAAAAATTGATAGTCAATGCCTCGCCAGTGTAAAGCGGTAATTAAAAGCCGCGGACATGCTATTAATTTAAGTTTAAAATGTATTAAATATCTTTTTTTACGCACTTCACATTAATGTGATTTATTAAATCTAAGTTTAATTTAAAACTACTCTCGAGCAGTTTAATAAATCGTTCTTAATTATTTGTCCAGCTTCATTACTATTTGAATTTGTTACTATACATAATAATTAAAATGTGTAAAACAAATAGTTAGCGATGTTATTCTATATTCCTAATCCCGTTTGCTCTATTCATATGGCTATTTCATAACATACTAGTTACTTCTAAGAAGGAACACAACTACACATGACATGATTTAGATAAAAAAAATCTGGAACTTCAAATCGTTCTTCGGTTTCGGTTTAAAGAAACTTTATTCCCAATAAAGACATAAGTCACTTACTTGAGAACAGTACTAAAGATATAGATTACAATATGTTCGTCATCAGTATTACAATTTAATTTTACCCATCCAATGCATTCATTTCTCCAGAAGTGATCGATCCGCAAGTATGTGCTGGCTAAGTTGAGTTTTGAATGCATTGTAAGAGTGTATATTTCTTATACAGGACGGTAATTTGTTATAAAGCTGTGCTCCTTCAAAAGTTAGCATTTTTTTGCCATAGTTAGTTCTTGTTTTTGGTAAAACTAGCAAGCTTGCTCGCCGTGTGCTACGTTGACTAACTTGTTTATATTGAGTGAGTGTTATGTTTGAGTGAACGCTTTTGTTAAGAATATTTTTGATGAAAATGCGCATGCTGTAAATATAAAGTTGTTTTATGTTCATTATTTTTGTGTCTTGATAAATTTTGCTGGTAGATGTTAGATATGGGTAGTTGAATATTATTTTTATGATTTTATTTTGGGTAATTTGAAGTTCTGATAATTTTGTTTTAGCAGCATTGCCCCAAATTTCGATTAAATTAAGTAGATGTGGCTTTACTAGGGAGTTGTAAATAGTATACCGCAATTTTGGTGGAATACAACGAACAATGTTACGCATTGACCCGGAGAGTGCCGAGAGTTTACTTTTTATATGATCAATATGAGCATTCCACGTTAGTGAGCTGTCCATTCTTAGACCGAGGTATTTTTTGCATGGTTTTTGCTGTAGAGGGATATCATTTATTGTTAGAGGGTCATATGGGGGAATTAATTTATTTTTAGCCTTAAATATTATTTATCATGTTTTAGAGATATTTATTGTTAGGAGATTGAACTGAAACCATGCGAATAGGGTATTTAAATCTTCTTGTGCTTGTGAGATAATGTGATGGATGGAAGATCCGAAGTAAAATAAACAAGTGTCGTCGGCGTATAAGGTAAGGTGACCATGTAGTTTAATTTCGTTTATATTATTTATATATATTAAAAAGAGTAAGGGACCCAGGATAGATCCATGTGGGACGCCACATGTAATAAGTAATGCATCACTTTGGTGATTACCAAGTTTGACCACTTGCGAACGATTTTTTAAGTAAGACTTGAGCATTTTTAGAGCTTTTCCCGTGATTTTTATTGATTCCAGTTTTTTTAGGAGTAGTTTGTGGCTAACCGTATCAAAGGCCTTTTTTAAATCAATAAAAATGCCCAGGGCTATGTTTTTTCTGTCTATGTTTTGTTTAATTTTAGTTATGAGATCAATAGTGGCTGTAGTAGTATTACTTCTGGGTCTAAATCCATATTGTCGATCGGTGATGAATTTAATAGAATTAAGGTACTTTTGTAATCGGTTGTGAATAATTTTTTCTAATATTTTTGACAGTATAGGCAACACTGAGATAGGTCGATAATTTCCTGGATCTGTGGTACGGCCTGATTTATAGATTGGTGTTACTTTTGCTATTTTTTGTGTTTCAGGAAAGTTCCCGTCATCCAGCAATTTATTCAGACATTTGCTCAGATCGTTTACGATTAAACTTTTAACGGTTTTAATTGTATGACCACAACTGTATATGCAATAAATGAAACCACATACTTGTTATCGCCTTTATTGACTTTAGGCAAAAAATGAACGAAATCGGTCCAGTAATTAGGTCAAAAAGTAGAGTTTTAGTATTGAGCAAATTTGAACACTGTAGAATTGGATCACTAGGTCAATGATTCAATGAACTTGAATCCTTGAACATTGAAAAGCGATGTTGCCACGCAGCCAGTGCAAACTATCACGACGCTGTTACGTATTCTACTATCTACCTAAAATGTAAAATCGGTACACATCAACGACAGGCTGGAATTTAATGTAATACATTTTAAGGGGGCTTGTGGCTAAGCAATAACAGCCGCAAGGGTCGATCGATCAGATTAAGCTACGTTTGCCGCGGTTGGTCCGTGGATGGGTGACCATCTTTACATACCAAGACCCCTCCGTGTCTCGGAATTTTTCACTGTAGGCTGTTTATTAAATTTAATGTTAATGTTGATATTTTTTGGTACTTAGTGTAAAAATAGTATCGATTAACGATAATTGTGCCGTTTGCCCTATTTGTGACTTTTATTTTTTTCGCCATTTTGGAAATTCCGCTTCATTGTCAGTTCACCGCGAATCTTCCGGGTTAGAGTGTGTGTGCCTTTTGCTAAAGATTGATTTTCACTTCTTCACTTCTTTTTAATTTATTACAGATACAATGTTATCTATGACAGCCTATTCCTTTTGGCCAGGAATAATAAAACGTTATATAACTTTTATTGTTCACCGCAGTACAATTTACACTTGCTACTCCGCTCTGTGTTCCACCCACGGAGCAGAAATCTGCTCCGTGGTTCCACCACATATTTATATATTAATTTATATGTTCCACAACGGCTGCCCATAATGGCGGACAAAGTGATTACGATGTCAATTTGCCCACCGTTCATAGTGGGAGAAAGAAGCTTTAAGGCGCGGTGTTATCTCAATATTCCCAAAAATTGGTTTCTTAGAACGTCGAGTATGACGTAATGTAATAAAAATAAGTAACGCGAAAAATACAGTGAACAGAGAAGGGTATAAAGAAGAATTTAAACCGAACAGAATAATAAATAATAGTTTGATATTCCCAATAAAAAATTGGGAAGTTGTAGCACAAAAATAAACTTTGACGTCGAAGATCTCTGTATTTCCAGCGATAACAACAGTTTTTTTTTTAAGAACTTAGTAGGTTTTCCATTTTTTTTAAACTTTAACCAAACCATTATTTAATTTTATGTCTATATTTTAAATAATCTAATGAAAAGCAGTAAAATAAATGCCCATTCGCAGCTTACGTCACATTTCAACACAAATATCATTTTCAATTTTCAATCTTATTGACGCTCCATAGTGGTGACAATAGTTTACGCGGTCATACTTTAGTCGTCGGGCAGCGCTCGACTTGGATAGTTGGCACCGGACGCTCTGTGCATAATTCGATTGTAGTTTTCAAGTAATTTATAACTGAAAACAGTGCGTGAATTGAACTAAAGTTCTGTGGCGGACTACTAAGGCTACTCACTGCCTAATATTGAAGTGAAAATTCAGTCTCAGTGGAAATATGGGCAATAAAAACAAAATGTTGCGAAAGAGTTTTACAAGAAAAAGACGAAAAACTCGAAAAAATTATGGAATGTTTGGGTAAGTAGGATGATTACGGTATTGTATCATAATAACATTTGAAATTTGTATTTAGTATACTTACGAAACTGTATAAATCTATAGAAACGGTATTGACAATTTCTACAAACATTTTGCTAAATCCAAAAACAAATAGGTGCACTCTATTTTGATGTCTATAGAATGCATATTTGAATGCGCCTAGTGCAAACGTCTCTGGTCGAAGCAACCATCGAGGCGATAGCCATATTGCAATAGTAGGTATAAGTAACAAAAACAAACTTGCAGATAAATCAGAGTGCGTTCGTAATTATTATAATAATATAAATATTGCACTAGTTATATATAAAGCATTTTGATTCTTTTGTAAGATTATTTTTATAATATTTATTGAGTCATTAGACCAGTGCCGATAATTTTTGAAAACGAAAAAAGTCATAGTAGGATGAAACCCATTGGAAAAGAAAGAGAATATAACAAAAATGAAAGGAAAAATAATTTACGGGCGATCCGAGGTCGGGAAGTGGGGGTTTAAGGGTAAAAAGCGGTTTATCTCGATTTCCGGCAAAACTACAAGTCTTATGGAAAAAGTGTAATAGCAAAGTTGTAGGTAATAAAAAGATCTACAACTTTTGGATTCACACTTTTTCAAGTAACCTCAAAATTTATGTGAAAAATTCAAATAACCAAGTTTTTGGTTTTATATTTTTATCTTTTTCACAGCATTTTTTTTCGCGAAATTTGCTGAATACTTACCTTTTTATGTTCCAAGCACACTGTATTTTTATTGATTTAAAATATTTATTTTTTTCACCTTATTTTGACCTAATATCGAAAAAGCACCCTAATTTTCAATCGAAAATTCTCACGTGAAAATATCTGCTTTTTTAAAAACTCGGTAAAAAAAATAATTGCTGTGTAAAAGATAAAAATAAAAAACCAAGAACTTGGTTATTTGAATTTTTCACATAAATTTTGAGGTTACTTGAAAAAAGTGTGAATACAAAAGTTGTAGATCTTTTTATTACCTACAACTTTTTTTTTTTTTTTTTTGCCATTACACTTTTTTCCATAAGACTTGTAATTTTGCCGGAAATCGAGATAAACCGCTTTTTACCCTTAAACCCCCACTTCCCGACCTCGGATCGCCCGTAAATTATTTTTCCTTTCATTTTTGTTATATTCTCTTTCTTTTCCAATGGGTTTCATCCTACTATGACTTTTTTCGTTTTCAAAAATTATCGGCACTGGTCTAATGACTCAATAAATATTATAAAAATAATCTTACAAAAGAATCAAAATGCCTTATATATAACTAGTGCAATATTTATATTATTATAATAATTACGAACGCACTCCGATTTATCTGCAAGTTTGTTTTTGTTACTTATACCTACTATTGCAATATGGCTATCGCCTCGATGGTTGCTTCGACCAGAGACGTTTGCACTAGGCGCATTCAAATATGCATTCTATAGACATCAAAATAGAGTGCACCTATTTGTTTTTGGATTTAGCAAAATGTTTGTAGAAATTGTCAATACCGTTTCTATAGATTTATACAGTTTCGTAAGTAAACTAAACTAAATACAAATTTCAAATGTTATTATGATACAATACCGTAATCATCCTACTTACCCAAACATTCCATCATTTTTTCGAGTTTTTCGTCTTTTTCTTGTAAAACTCTTTCGCAACATTTTATTTTTATTGCCCATATTTCCACTGAGACTGAATTTTCACTTCAATATTAGGCAGGAGTAGCCTTAGTAGTCCGCCACAGAACTTTAGTTCAATTCACGCACTGTTTTACCAATTTTAGCAAATACCAAATTCAGCCAGCAGCAGCTTCCATTCCCGTGGATGATCCCTCTATCGTCAAAATTTTTCAGAATTCTAGCTTCCGTCCCGGCTCCGCATTTTCTTAGAAACATTATGGCATTTGTCACTTTGGAGCTGTGATATTATTGCATTTATTTAGAGTTTATGTGATTTTTAAGTGGTCCGAGGGCCTTTATGTTGGTTTTATTTTCTATTTTTTTACCGCACCCACTAAGTACCTATCTAAAACACAAACATTAGTTTGAAATGGCATAACTACCCATTTAATTAACCCTTCCATCCCTGATACTGACTTACACCCGAAAAGCATAATTCCCCTTCTAGAGCAGTCGGGTAAAATTCGGAATGTTTATATTTGACCTGTTTATCATGTACTGTAATAAAAATAAACAGTATTTGTTTTTTTTTAAATTGTTATGTGTAATTATTTATTGTATCATATTATGAACCGACACTGTAATTACATCGAATTTTAGAACGCACGTCATAAGTAAGTATATTCATCAGAAAACATCTGATTTCCTTACGTATACTATGCAACTTTCCTTGAGCACACAAACGCCCGTGTTAGCGTTTGCGAGTGTGTGCATTACCGTAAAACGCGCAGATGCGGTTGTGTGAGTGCGGTAATAGCGATTAAAATCGTAGTAAGTCCGCGCCTTAATCAAATTGGTGATCAACAAGAATAAATCAACCAAAATGCTTTCACAAACTAATCAATTACAAAAAAAAACATATTACAAGATTATTTATACAAATTAATGAATAAGTCGTAAAAACATTTAAAACTAATAATTTCATGAGTGCATGACTTCCTGGCACATCAATAGACTGACATTTATTAAAATGATGTACGACCTAACACCAGGTTGAGGAAATCAGAATACCCTTACGTCCGGGTTGTCACGAGGCGAGCGCTCGTATTTGAAGCATTTTATCCGATTTTCTTTCATTCCATTAAAAATGAAGTCACCTGGGAGTAATAAATGAAGATGCACTGAACTTATACACGAAAGTCACTCTCTCGAAATGGAGTCTATATCTCACTTGAGTTAAACTCTGTTTTCTCAACTCGGAAACGGTGAAGCAGCAGCTCGACTTGACGTAGAGAAATGAAAACAATTAACTATCAAGAAAGTATGAAAAAAATACAACACAAACATGCACTACGGCAATTTTGCAGAGGTTATTTGATTTTTGACGTTTTCAGACAGGATTAAAAATATATATGTATGGCATTGGCAATATAAATATAAATAAATATAAATATCGTCTGACATTGCACACAGCACCATCTAGTTCCAAGTTAAGCACTTATTAAGGCTTGTGTTATGGATACCAGATGGTTGATACACTACTTAAATACTTTTTTTTTGTTTTTGTAAATACATACATATTATAAATATACATCCATGACTCGGGTACAAATGTCCATATTCATCATACAAACATTTGCCCCTACCGGGATTCGAACCCAGGACCATTTGGTTTCGCTGACTACACTTAGCCACTGTAGCCACTGTAGCCACTACACCAAACGTGTCGTCAATATTGCTACAAGTATATATTTTTTTAAATGATTGTTATGGTAGCATTATTTTCCCGGCCGTAGAATGCCGCATGATTGGCGAACAAAGTCGACTACGGTTGGGTTGGTGGTGTCTGACGTTTGTTCTGATAGCCTCTTCATAGTATCTTAAATCTCTTTGGTTGTTACAGAAGAAGACGTTCACCGTGGTGCACATGGGTCGCGCGGCGGGCCTGACGCTGGACTGGGCGGCGGGCTTCGCGCTCAGCGAGGGCACGCCCGGCGCCAAGCCCGTGTGGGCTTACAGGTGAGCTGGACAGCGAATGTTGTCTAATGTTTCGTATTCATTTGAAACAAAACGAAACGGGTTTGTCCCAGCAACATTCTATACAGGGCTACAAGGATCATTTGGCGCTCGAGCGACGTTGACATGGGGGCACTGTTAGTTAATAGTCTGTTGTGAAATTGTTTATTGAAATGTACCTATTGAAAAAAAAAAATTCAGCCACGCGCTAGAAAACTCTTGCCAACACAAAATTATGTTGCTGCAATAACTTTTGTTTGCGATGAATACGGGGATTTTAAGCTTGTTGGGCATACACATAAATGGCGAGTACATCTCACACCTACGATTCGCCGATGATATTGTCCTTATGGCGGAATCACTGCAGGATCTTGATCGAATGCTGACTCTAGCTGTCGCCTCTCGACGTATCGGTCTTGGGATGAACATAGACAAAACCAAGGTTATGTATAACAACCTTATTACCCCGAGACCGATTGTCATTGACGGGCAGAATATGCAGTTGGGTAGGAACAATTTTGAGAGGGAAGCCGATAGGAGGATTCAGCTGGGATGGGCAGCATTTGGTAAACTTCGTCAGGTCTCCTCGTCGTCCATACCACAGTGCCTAAAGACGAAAGTCTTCAACGCGTGCGTCCTACCAGTTATGACTTATGGATTCGAAACGTGGACACTCACGGTTAGACTGGTCCATAAGTTTAAAGTCGGTCAGCGAGCTATGGAGAGAACTATGCTTGGAGTCTCTCGAAGGATAAAATCCGAAACGAGGTGATCCGCCAGAAAACCAAGGTAACCGACATAGCCCAAAGACTAAGCATGCTAAAGTGGCAATGGGCTGGTCACGTCTCTCGTAGAAACGACAATCGTTGGGGAAAACGAGTTTTAGAGTGGAGACCGCGTTTAGGCAAAAGTAGTGTGGGACGCCCGCCGGCCAGGTGGAGTGACGACTTGCGAAAGGCGGCTGGCAAAGACTGGATGAGGAGAGCCAAAGATCGGGCTCAATGGCGTTCACTAGGAGAGGCCTACGTCCAGCAGTGCACGAATATAAGCTGATGATAATGATGAAGCTTGTTGAAATTCATGCCTTTCAAGTGCGTGCAGCACGTTTTTATCCCGTATTTTGCTTTTTTATCTACCTGTGATAACATTCCCATTCTTTTATAATATTCAGGTTTTCACAGCTCCGAGGATCGAGCGATGACGGGAAATCGAAACTAAAACTACACTTCCAAGACGCTGAGACTAAAGTTATTGAAACTAAGGTAATTAATAATTACCTCTCTCTCTCTCCTTCAAGTAATAAATATTTGCAATTTTATTGTTTTGAGTTTAAATAAACAATTTTAATACAAATTTTAATAAATGTCTTTCAGGAGCTAGAATGTCAGATCCTGCAGAGCTTATTGTTCTGTATGCACGCGTTCCTGACAGCGAAGGTAGCCTCGGTGGACCCCGCCTTCCTCGCGTCCATACAGCAGTCCAACTAGATCCTTACAACGTGGTTAACATAATGTCGAGTATTACAAGTACTTACAAGTTATTGGTCACAAACAGGTCACTTAGAAAACTTATGGATTGTTCGTTTGGAAATTGTTTATAAACGTGTCGTTGCTTGAATATGAAAATGAATAACTAGGATGAAGAATAACTAGGATGAAGAATAACTAGGTGGAATGAAGTAGTAAGATATTTAATTGAAATATTCCATAAGAATTCTAAATAACGACTTGTTGATTGTAGTTATTAGCACTTTGTATGTACCTAAATTTATTTTACAACCATGACTTGAATTTAAACGTATTTTGAAATAGTTATTATATGTAGTTACAAACAAATGGAAACGCGCTGCGTCAGCGCAACTATATGGTTTTACAATCGTTGATTATGAATGGCATTTGTAGAATATATGTAGAACGGACTCTGGTTTATAGGATTGACGAAAATAATCGTGATTGAGTGTTTTAAATGGACGCTGTTGTACCTAAATGAATGTTTGGTTGTTTTATATGAATTCCAATATTAATAAAAGGATCGATATAATAAAGGAGTCCGAAATTAATGAAAACTGAACACGGTCATGACATTTAGTTGCCGCGCTCAGTTGATTAATGATATCGTTAATGATCATTTAGTTTACTACAAAACAATATAAATAATATTTTATATAAAGGCCTAACTTCGAACCCAAACAGCGAATGTTGAAAGACTAAAAAGTTAATGTAGCACTGTTATCCCTTACAAATCTATTTGTTAATCTTACGGCTATCATTATAAGGATGAAATTCGTTAAATGCTAAAACTTTTTTTATGATATTTGAACTCTCGTCTTCCCGTACATACCTCTTAGAATCTTCAATTTCCTGCTTGGAGTTTTTCAGAAGAACGATTTAATTCATTGAAATTGTCTACACAAAACGCGTTTTGAAACATATTCATGTGTGCGTCCTTCAGATCTATTCACCTAAAACAAAACACAAACAACCAACAAAAGTAGTAACTACCTGTCGTAGTCACATAACTTTAACCAAACTTCCGAGTTCCCAAATCCTCCACCTCTAGACACTCTTCCCTAATAAATCTTTACAAAACTTATTATTCCAAGAGTCTAAGATGGTCCATTCCGATCCAAAATACCTTAAAGGCTGCATATCTAGAATCACTTTGTAAAATTTTAATATCTCTATCTTAACAATGACGATCGACAAATAACTATGTCTAATTATCTCGCTAATTATATCGTAAAATGTCCTCGTAAGCACAGACAAATACTCCATGTAGATTATTACATATCCATTTGAAGTATTTGTAACACTACAGTAGATCTATGCTAATATGGTAACGTGAAAATTGTCGTTAGGCGATTACAAATATAATAACCAAAATATTGTTTCAATCGTAATACTGTATCGTATGTATGGTGGTGGCTAATTGTTCGTTTTATTAAGCATACTTGCAAAAATAATTGATTATTCGATTGTGTATTATTCATCGTCAGTATAATCGCGCCTGGATTAAAATATATATATGAACAACTCTATCGTTAGCTTTGATTGTATTTGTGACCTTTCGTTATTATTTTATAGTCCATCAGCTTTCGACTTCTAACTTCGAGCGGTAATTACCCCTTAGCTCAGCCCATAAGGGTAAAGCAATTATAACATTATCATAAGTCAGCACTTTGTACAAAAGTTGGTTAGTTACTATGAATAAAGTAAACTAACAGTAGAATTTCGCCCATCTTAAAATAGGATAAGTATGTTTTATTTTGGGTAATTTTCCAACCAGTTTTTTGTAAGCGAAAATTGATCAGAACGAAATAAGAAAGAGGTACCTAAACCCTATATTAAAATGGACTAAATACTCATTTTAGAAACTTATACTCAACACACCAAAGATTTTGAATGTTTGATCGTTCAATATTGTTAGCGGTAGACATTGTGTATGTGATATTTTCTCGAAAGAGGCTATTTAACGACTGAGAATTATCGAAGGTTTGTAGCATAGATTTTATATTAATTCGATAGTTGAACTGTTTTGTGGCTTGAAAACAGTAAGAAATCTTGACGTGTTTTAGCTCATAGCAACAAATTATACTTGGACGGCCAACTCAGTTATCGATATTAATATAACTTCGACGCTAAGGATGTAGTTGTATAAAATTAGAAATGTTATTAAACATTTTAAATTCTTTAAAATTGGTAAACTTTTGCGCTTGCTTCATATCATTAAATTTAAGTAAATGAATTATATCGTCGCCACTGATATGTTATCGAAATCATAGATTTTTCTATATAGGGTATTGTTTAGTGGCTGTTTAAGTCTTTCTAATTCTATATCTTAAAATCCTTATAAGTAAAGAAAATTTTACACATTTAAAAAAATCTCTTGGTTGAATCTTGAAGTAAAACTTCCGTAGGAAAACAATCAGAAAGATCAAACTGTAAGACAATTTTTTTAAGTATCTTTTACAGCCACTGAGTAATCACCACTCTAATTATTTGTTAATATAAAATGTTATATTTTATCTGTAAAGCTCTGCCTTGAGGCTCTATTTAATATAGTATTTACGTCGATTTATTTATTATTTTTAATTGAACATAAGTACATTATTTGAAATATTACACTGTACAATATTATTTACTGTACGTTATTATAATAATTTCTGTAAGAAATCGTCTGGATCAGTTTAAATGATTTCATAGAAATAACTTCATCAATCATCCAAACCATGATATAGCTTGTTGATTGCACGTTATATATGCCGTTGTTCTTAATGGTTTCTGTTTCCAAGACTATGTTCTTAAAATCACGGCCCGGGGTATACGTGGAAGCTTTTAAATTGAATCGACTAGTCTGCGTTAGTCGACAATAATATTAACCGACTAGACTGATATTTTGAATGGCTAACTATCGATAATTATGAGGTCAACTCTATACGATATCGATAAGCTACTCGTCGATTTTTAGGAATTCGACTAATATAAAATGATGCGTCTTATCAAGTAAGATGTAGTGTAGACATAATAAGGCCATACATAACTGCCAGACCATTTCTTATAAAAAGACTAAAATTGTTCGACATTATTGTTTAGAATACTTATGAAGTAATTGTAGGTGTTTGGCTAAAGAATTTAACTGTTTCATTTATAAATTGTATAGTTGTTTGTATAAAGCCTTGTGTACTGTCAATTTGTACTAACGTCGATTGTAATTACGGTAGGATCCGCGTGTTGAATTAGGACTATATCTTTCACATGCTCTTCTCTTGTTTCTTTCGTTTTTTCGACGCTATGTGACTACGATTGCACTTTTATTTGCAGTAGTATAGTAATTTAGGGATTTTAGTAAATGACACTGGGGAGACGTAAAAATGATTTATTAATCTCCCTTTTGTAATAATATACTTTGTATTCGACATAAAGTTGTTTTCTATTGTTAATAAGGTGTGTGACAGATATGGACCAATTTTGTATGTATGTAAAACAGTATTACACGATTAATGAACTGCAAACGAATATTCACTTAATGTCCGTTTTTATTTCTACAATATCATAAAAAGTAGAACATTCACGTATTAGTTTTGTGAATAAATACTATTAATGTCGAACATTATGTGAAGTAGCTGAATTATTCGGTAATCGAAAGTATTTAAATGCGGTAACGCTTACGTCATCGTACGTATTTACGTGCGCCCTTATATATTGTGTGTATAATATTATACTTACTGATAATTATACATTACGTGATTTGTCATAATACTCCTCTATTGAGACTTTAAGTTAACTTTAGTTTTCGGAATTTGAGGCTTTGTCTACTTTAATTTTTAGCATATTTTTATTTTAAACTTAAAAGAAAAGTCTTTTTTATCGCAGATAAGTACATTGTTTTATTAGAATTTATCTCAGAATTTATTTTGAAAGTAATTATTGCATAAACGTACTTATTTGATTCCTCAGGATACCTTTCATAGTACATCTTCATGAAACTCGAATACTTTAAACATCATCACAATTTTCAAATGTAACATATTCTCTGTTATTACCTTTATACTTTTTTTAAAGCTTGAGCGTATTTTAAGTTTCACATTCTCATTCAGCTCATTGCTTTCTTTGTAAACACGTATGTAATTGTAATTACCTACTGTAACAGATCAATCGATTAGTCAATTTAGAGAAAATACTCAAGACTGAACTTGGATGTTGTGCGAACTCTTTCATTTAAACTCATGCTTCATACGATGGCCGTTTTGATAGACACCACTCCTTTATGTAACACTTACAGAAAACAAACAAATGAATTGGTGCAGTCATAGCGCATTAGGGTCGTTTACATAATAGGTATCACTGTGGTCATAATTGAACTGTCATCAAACGTAGTCCTTCTTGTTAGTATGTTGCCATCCGCTACCCCTCAGGACGCCAGTATTATAAGATTTTTCTTGGAAACTGACTATTATAAACTCAGTCTCAATTAATTACAAAATCAATTTTACTTCCTGTATAAGAAAGTCAATTCAAAAGTCAATAAATGTAACGTAATTTTATATAAATACAATGTAAGGTCAAACCGTTTCATAATCGTTCAAATCCATCTGTGCGCCTTCAAAACGGTCCTCGATGTATTATCTATTTAGTTTAGCTATGAATTATCGATTGTAGCAGTATTTAACAAGTTACGTATGATTAGTTCAAGTAAATTAAATCTAAATTAACGAAAATAAGGCTGAGGTTTATTTGACGCAAACATGAATAAAAAATCTTTTCGAATCTCAATCATTGTTACCATGTTTATATTCCGTAGTTATTATTATTATAGGTACTTATACTTTATTGTACACCAGAAAATACATGACCAAAAAAAATACATTTAACACTACACAACAGTAAACAGTCAGTAAGCTTGGCTGTCCAACAGTTCTATTGCGTAAATAAGCCTCAGTCTTGACAGTAATATCGGCGAAGAGTTTGATAAATCTCGGTTATGACGCAGACCCACCGATGTTACTATAAAATGGGCCGCAGTTTCGTGTCACTAGTGCTGGGAAAGACGAAGGACGCTCTAGAATACTTAGCTATAAGTACTACATCATTATTATAAAAATATTTCCCATCACTAGCCGTCACTTGTTTTACGAGTTAAATGACTTGAGGGCATCACCATCGCTGTTGCGTATTTCCATTTCCGTGTTACAACGCGTTTGTAGCTCGTTATATGCCCACCAAAACCGTGTTCAATTTGCTTTAGTTAAACTGTTTAGTAATCGACTAACGTTGTTTAGTTTCAACAGCTTGAACAACCGATGGTGGCGCCTTTTTCCGTCGTCTGCCTCAATAGCCGCCCGAATATGTAAAGGAAATGTACCACGTCTAAGTAGGTAGCGGCTAACGCCTAGTTATTTATACCTATTGTTGATTAATGTAACTATATTGTATCCATTAGTAAAATATTAATTCAATTACTATTGTAGTTTCAATTTATTCGCTTGATGTAGATAGAACCTTTATTTATTATCTAGATTCTATCGACTAACTCCAAAAACCTTGATTGAATTACGCTGTTAAACACATCGCATTTTTTATTTAGAGAAGTAACAAAATGCAACTCGAAGGTATTAATCAAATGAAACACGCTCTTTATTATAATATTTAATCCAAGCTTGAGGAACAAAGTAAAGCTACACAAGGGGGTTAGGTACAAGCGAGACGCTCCGGCTCGCCACAGACAAACTTACGACGCGATACTAAATGTTCTGTACGAGATCAACTTAACTTGGTATAACCATCTTAATAAAATACTGACGAATTTGTGCCAGATATCACTTTAAAAGAGGTTTAGTAAAGATGTTCATATTGCAAAGTTTTTGTAGATCGTTGTGACGGTGGATAGTAATTCCGCAGAGTTATTTTTGTTTTACAAAAACTGCAGAACTACAATTTCGCACTTATTTTTTACAAAATTAATACCGGTTATTGAATAAAATGCTAGAATACTATAAATATTTGATCACAACTTCAGAATACTTCGTATTCACTGAAAACTGAATTTACGGTAAGTACTTGACAACTGATAAAAAGAAACTGTAAAATTCTTCGCAACACCAAGATCTTTACCAGACAATTTATACAAACTGCAAAACTACTATTATGGTAACACTAAATATATCAAGCACAAGTTTGTAGGATCGTATAAAAACAGGAATCACAAACAGCTTTGAAAGCAACACCTTCCTAGCACACATAACATCGATATATTATACATGTAAGTAAGTATTATACTCCACAGTATGAGTATATAAACGGAAATCTAAAATAGTGGCTTCATAGTACAGAGTAATTTGTGCGTATCTATCACGTGTCTACATAACTATATCATCGTTAGATTATAGTATTAAAGGGACAAGCATAGTGTATAGTGGGTAGCTATAATCGGGTCAAAACCTTACTGCTTGCGCGGTGACATAATCATGGGCACAGGTATGTTGTCGATAGATGTCCACGTGAGCACGTTTCATGGAGGAGGAACCATTTATTACCGGATATCTTGCTTCCACAATGTATTGCATCGCATTCAGCGAGTGATTGTCGCCAAAAATCATAGATAAGCAGTGTCAATTTTAACAAGTGTTTTAAACGTTATCGTTTTTACCTAATATTTATTTATCTACTTTTTTCACGCAAATCTGTCAAATAAAGTCCCGATTATTACTATAATCTAATTTCTTAAATGACAAATATCTAAACTACGAAGGTTTGATTCATAAGTCGAGATGTTGGAAAAATACAATAGTTCAACAAATCAACAAACTAGGCTACGGAGTTAACTTCCGTCGAAATATTGTCTCATTACTTTTATTGTCTTCCACACGTTCCAAATATCTCTTACCAAAAACAATTGAGGTTTAGTTGAATCGATTTCTATTTATTACTACAATGATTATACAATATGTAACAAAAACCCTGTTGTTCCTTTTACCTACGTTTTAAGAATCGGTCTAAATACGTAATAAAGCAAGTCATTTATAAAAAACTGTTCAAAAAAATTATTAAAATAAATATTTAATTATTAATATTTGTAATGTTTAACTGATTTCTTACCTCTGCAATTCTGCATGAAGCGATGACGCGAACCAGAAAAAAATAGAACGTACCCGCCCACTCTTTGATCTGTGCCGCCGCGCGGCCGGTACACCGGCGCCACTTACCTACATATTTTGCTACAAAAGTTCGTGACCTTGTCAGCTGTTGTTTTTCACTTTAACGAATGAATGTTTGAAAATGTTGGTTTACACGGTATTTTGCACAATTGATAATTGTTAAAACTACATTTAACACTTCACTACATTAAAAAAAAACAAAGTCGCCGCGTCTGTCACATAAAACCTTATGTTTATTTGAATGCATTAATTTATTATGATGTCTATTTGACGACTCGGAGATGCTCTTCGATATGACCACCTTTGTTGCAACGCCTACGTACGCTCCGCAGAACGGAGGTATCGGACTTGATGTGGTCAAATGCTGCTACTATCTGTGAACGCATTTCGAACTCCGTATCGCACGTGTTTTTGAACAGCTGTTGCTTTACACTGCCCCAGAGGAAAGAATCTAAAGGCGTCAGATCAGTGATCTTGCAAGTCCAACATTTGCTCCTCGGTGTCAATGTCTCCAGTCCTCGGTCTGCCTCTTCCTGCGTCAGCTCGATGTTGCTCTCGTCCGGGCACACTTCCGGTATTGTACGTACGTGCAAACGTTAGAATGCAATCACCGATGGTAATGGTAGACTCGCTAAACGTTCTTGGTAGAGTCTGCGTGCTCATCAGCATATTCAAATATTCTACGTTAGAATAGGACATGGTAAACGTAAACAAATCACAAGTCACTCACTACGTAGGTCAACAATAACATCCGTTCAAAACTAGGTTGCGCGGGAGACTAAAGGATAAATGAAGTGATTCGCCGGGCGGCGCCGGCGGGTGGCGGGGTCGCGGGGTAGGTAGGCACGCACGTGCGCCGCGGTAGCTTTTGGCGGCATCTTCTATCGGTTCAAAGAAAGTCGCCGAACTCGTAGGCTATTTAGCGAAACAAAGATGTACTTGTAAAATCAGATACTCTAAACATTTTTTTGAATGTGCCGATTTTAATAGTTATTTGGTATTGACCTCTCGACTGGCCAATGCTCATTTTTTTTTAAATTATAATTTCATCAATGTTGTTCTTGTAGGTAAATGTATACGTCCCTAAAAGGAACAACAGGGTTTTTGTTACATATTGTATATTTGCTTTAGGTATAGTTGCTGTGCATCGTGGCTATTCCGTCCTGTTGTTTGGAGCATCTTAGTATTATTATTTTTGGTAGGAGATACTTTAAATATTCAAATTAAGATTCGAAGTAGGTACCTACATTATGTATGTAGGTAGGTAATTGAGATCAATTGATATTTTTGCGAATACAATACTCGTTGGTAAGAAATTGACGATATCTAAACATTCGTTCGACTTACATAGGTATAAAAATATCTAAAGATTTCAACAGTAGTAATGAGTCTCAAATAAAATGATGTTAGTACACAGTCATAGAAATAAGCTCCCGTACTGTATTTATGTATAGGTAGGTACTTTTAAAATGATAACAATTTAGGACCAGCCCACATAGATTCTGAAAGTAAATGTTTAAAATTATAGATATTTATTTATAAGTATGGAGAGTAGGTACCCTATTATTATGTAAGTGTAGGTACTTGTAAGTCTTATTTCATCGACAATGTGCTAACATTCGTCGCTATAAAATAACAAGTTTCCAGCTAGTATATAATACATATGAGTTAGTAAAGAAACACTCATTAATATCTAATAAATATTTTTCTACAACGATCAACATTCAATAGGGGCCAGTGTACACCGATGCGAGCACTAGACAGTGACGTCATACTAGTGACGTGAACACTACTAAACATTTAATACACAACCGTTATTTTAGCCTGAAATGCGTGGCTTCGATGAAAATCATGTAGTAGTAAGGAAATTGATGACAAACTATATACTTAAGTAGGTAAACTAAAGCGATGTAATTCAAGTTCCAAGCTTGATACAAAGTTGTTCAGGGATATTTAGTGGATAAGTCTTCACCTTATTCGACTTGTTTTTTTAGCATCGGTTAAAAACGATTTTCCAAAATATTATTCTATTTAACACTTTCCTTTATTATTTCTATGAAAACTTAACCACTATGTAACCACCAGTAGAAATTTAGAATTATAATACATATTTTTGTTTATTATCAAAATATTTATTGTCGCTAATTACCATAGTCACTATTTCTTTACAAATACGTATGTATCTAATTACCTATATCTATGGGGTGGAGTCAAACCTGCTGACTCGGAGAAGATATGCTTTGAACACGACACAATTTAGTCTACCATAGATTTTGTTTTCCAACAGCAATTATAATCTACAACAGTATACGATATACGCGATACATGTAAGACTACGTTCATATAAACATTAAGAGCTGAACATGCATATTCCACACATGTTCTATATAAAGCCAAATACCAATGCATTTTATGTTTATTTATAATTCTTTAACGAACTTAGTTTCGTTTGAGACACATCTCTATAAATTAAGCTTCGCTACTACAGAAGTAACTTGGACAGACTGTTACAAATGAAAAGTTCTCGCCTGTTCAAATTATATTCAATACTAGTTCCCACCCGTGACTTTATTCGCGTGCAACTTGTCCTCCCGACCGGGCGACCCAGCCCGTCGCATCGCATCACGTGTCCCCGCTATCACTTCGTTTTCGCTTAGCGTTCTGTCTAACTTTTTCTTTTTGCTCATTTTGGTCATAGCGTGATGTTAAATAACATGTAGCCTTCCTCAACAATTAGGCTACTAAATGCAGAAATCATTTTTAAAATCCGACCGGTCGTTCCAGAGATTACCCCCCTACACACTCACAAACAAACAAATTGTACCTCTTTGTAAGTAATATCTAGGTACCTACTATTAGATAGAGCCGCTCGCACGAATTATTAACGGTTAAGAATCGATATGATGTTACTATACCTACATTGGAACATGTAGCATTTTAAATGTTGTATGAAGGTATCTAAAACATATTCGCATTACACTTTGTTACTCTGTACTCGGTTCTTGAATAAGTGATTTTCGTTCATTAGATAATTATTCTTTGTTCCATATCAGCCTTTGTACTTCTACGCTACCATACTGTCCTCCCATTTCACCCAAACTATATCCATATAAATAGAAGATAGAATAATTGGTGCTAAAAATGTAAATAATAATAATAGAAAATTGCAATGATAAAGGCGAGTAGAAAATAAACTTAGCAAATGTACTGAGTACTATAATGCAGAGATCACAAGTATCATAAGATGTCACAGAACACTAAAGCATGGCCCTAAGATACTAATTTATTTTATTATACCTAACCTAACTTACTATCTATTACATCTAGGTATTATGTAAACGAGAACAGTTTAAATAACTCGTTAATTATTTAATCTTGGATAGGTACCTACTTTTGTAGTTTAAATTCTTCGCTCTTCATTCTGTTCTCGTTTTCAAGTTACTTTAATTCAGTCACTACGTAGAAAAAGGTGATTAATGATGATTAATGATATTTTTATTGAACTATGTTTGAACATTATCATGATAATAAAAAAACTGATAAATTTAAAACAAAACTGAATATTTGATATAATAATTTTATATAAATTTTACACTCGTAACACTAGTAGAAAGCTCGAGTTGAAAAGGAGACTCATAAGAAGTCAACAACCATACTTCCATGTAAATGTAGAATATTATATATTTAGTGCGATGTGAACGTGAACTCGGGCAATTGACTGACAGCACTTGCCATTTATCTTTAGGCCGAAAGTTGGGCCAACATCGACTATGATAGGCAAAGATTTAGAATAACTCTGAACACTGCAGTTTTACTATTAATTCATGTTACTAATGACAAGTATTTAATTGTACCTATGTGTGTTTATGGCAAGTTTATCATTTGTGGCTACAAGTTACAGCTATAGGTATACATATAAACATAACGCAGCATTGCATATGTAAGCGGGCACGCCCTTTATGCCAGGAGGCTTTTTATTGTGTACCTAAGTATGAAGTTCTGGTTGCGTTTTTGTTTTTTAATTTATTTATTTCTGCTTGAGTATAGTTTTAAATGTTGGCGTGTGCTAGCTGACATATGGCAAATAATTTTAATATTTTTGTGTTTCGTAATGTTAATTACTTATTACTATATAGAATCCAGTTCTTCTAACTGAACAGACAGCAGTGCTGCTGGGGAGTTTGTTCCGCCACTTCTTCTTCCCAGCTAAAGCACTAGGAAGTGGTGAAGGGTGGGCGTTTTGGGGGGACTGTCTTATGTGATTTTGACGTTCAAAAAGTGCTGATTCTCAGCCTAATTTTGCTCAATAATTTCACCGCTACCATGTAAACCAACCAAATAAGCTAGGAGTCATTCATGTTCACATCGCTAAAATGTCTGCTCCATTCTATGCTTATATAAATATACCTATGTTATTTTGAGCATAGCTTTGTGCTATAACCACCTCTTCTTAAAGACCTCTTTGAATCGCAAAACATCTAGAAAAAATTCATACGAAAAATCAAAACATTACCCATATAAAAGAAACTAAGTAAGTAAGTATATTTTTCTCCTAAATTTAAAAATATTTACCACCCCTACATCTACTTTAACTAATACTATGATGTCTTAAAATCTATTAAAGCTATTTCTCTAATTTAATTACAAGTTCCATTAATTTCAAGGTTTTAAAAAATGACACGCTAAGTACCTATGTTCAGAAATAATACTGAAACAGAAGTATCTAAATTGTATATTAACAAAGTTTATATCTACTACGTCTGTTAGTAAATATATTGTCAAAAATGATTACCTATCCTCAAATTGCATTTCTAGATCTTACATGGATGAAACGCATGATTTTCCACTTGGGACTTTGTCACAAAACAAACGTATTTAGTAATCTACATCTAAATTATATTTATATAATTATATTGTCAATGAATTTCATTTTTAAATGTTCATATTGTCACGATTTTATCGCATAGAAACCCGATATTTTATAATTTATTGTCGTTGAGGAAGAACTTTAGAACAGCATAGATTAACACCTATTTTTTTATTAAACATTGTTGTCTATATTTTTTTAACCTGCATCCATGTGAATGGGATTTAATTTTTATTCTATAAAAGCACTTTCCCCTAAACTACTGACACCAAACATCAAACAAACATACACTTTAATTCTATAGTTGTCCACTTTATTTGTCATGCGTGGCCTTAACTCGTCAAAAACTGTGCTGAAGTAACCCTATAAGCCTACCAGATTTGATGGACTCTTGATCACGCATGACAAATAAGAATTTCTTCCACTATTTACTAACACAGAATATAAACAAAAAACATAAGGAGTAGGTACAATATTAAAAACAATCGTCATAAAAGTCTGCTAAAGCTTTGAGAATACTACATTACTTATAAAAGCAGCTTACATATAAAATTCACATTATTTAACACAATTTTTCACATGTATAATATCAATTATATATCTATGTCACCGACAATGACTGACTACCCCGAGAAAAAGTATCGAGGGACGCGAGGTGCGTCCAGTCATAATGTAAAGTCAACTTTCAAGTCACGGGTAAATTTTTATACAATATCGACCTTCGCTTCATAATAAATGATTTACTATCACAGCTTCAAATAATTTGCATCACGCGATATACGAGTGATATGTGAAAATATTTAGCCATATTATTGTCATAGTCGAAAGCAATATTATCTCCCCTAGACATATTATAATTTATGCGTCGGAACTTGATTGTATAAATATTTATTGTATGTATATATGTATTTAGATTTTCTTGAAAAATTGACTTACCTACTATATTTTACGATTGTATATAATTGTTTTATTATTGTCATCATTAAGTATTTATTGTCATTATTCATATATTTATTGTCATAATCCTAGTTGTCTGCAAAACGTGCAGAGTTGTGTATTGTCAAGTTAATTTTGACACCACTTGAGAATAATAAATTACATCATAAACTTTTCGTGTGCCTGATTTTCACTACTATACATAGATAAACCCAAATATAATTCTATAAACTCAGTTTATCTTTAATATACCTATCCTCATATATGTATAACATTTAAAAAATATACCTAATAGGTTGTATAATGTAGCTAACGATTTTCTGGGAAAGAGAACCCTTGATTATCCGGATTTTTTCTATTCCAAAGTGATGTCATCAATATTATTCGTCCTTATATGTCATCTGACTTGGCATCGTCGTCATTGTACTGCGCGATCTGCTGATGTATCCAGGGAATGAACTTGGGCACGTAGGCGTACACGCCGGGCAGGCGCGGGTGCGCGCACTTGATGCCCCACGACACGATGCCGCCCACGTACCAGCGCATAGGGTCGTCCGGGTCCTTGCACAGCAGGGGCCCGCCTGAGTCGCCCTGGAAATATAGCAAAGACGAAATTGTAAAGACAATTGAGTCGAGAATGTTAAGTTAGACGTGTCGACTAGTTCGATGACGTGGATTTCGACAAAAAAAACTGCTTTTGTAGGTACCTAATATACAAATAAAACTTGATTACGATAATGAAGGAGACAAAAAGTGATCATAAAAAGGCTCCGTACTTTTTTTAGCTTTTGAAGTCGGAACCTTATAACGATTGAATTGAATTTAATTAAGTATGTGTTGTAGCCAATTTATATTACATTTAATATAACTACTTAGTTACCTAGTGTCGAAATGTAGGTAGGTACTATCTATCATCAATATTGAAACTTCGTTAAATAGGTACCTAGTATGTTTCTTGTACATAGAACGATACTTTTCACATGAAATGTCACAGGGAAATAGTTATTTGTTATACAAGAGTGCAAAGTTGCTTTTTAACCGCGTGTTCAATTTTGATGACCGAGCAAGCGAAGGATTCTAAAATTGAATCACGAGCGCAGCGAGTGATTCAAAATTAGAATCCTGAGCGTTAGCGAGGGAATCAAAAGAGCACGAGGTGAAAAATCTTTGCACTCGAGTGCAACACGTAACTTTTCATTCCACCTCAGCGAGGAAATGACTAAATGCAAAAAAAAAACGTTTACAATCACAAGATAGGTACACTTTTATTTCAGTTTAGGTATTAATTACTACATTATGACAGGTAAGTATTACAGAATAATCTTTAAATTATAACAAAATAATACTAAGGTATAATTAAGAAAATTTTAAAGTAACGTTGCTACAGTTATTTAAATTGAGTGTAATATTTTTGTTTGGTACTGTAATATTGGTGTTAGTCACTTGTGTACTGTTTTTCGGTAAACTATCTGTCATACTTAATAGTTGTACCGATTCATCGGATTCCCTTGGCGTGAATGTTGGAGAGAGAGGGAGATGGTTAGGTGTTTCATAACGGCTTATTTTTGATGAGCTGAGGCCCGTTTGGCATTATAATTTTTGTATTCTGTTTTTATAGTATTAAGGTGTATTTATTTTGCTGTAATGCCAATAAACGCATTTTCTTTCTTTCTTTCTTTTCTTTGATGTAAAAGGGCCAGTCCAAGGATCCGATTGAGGCTCTTTCAGTGTAATGGCTCCTACGATGCCTTCACATATTTTAGACTTATTTTGGATGGAATCCTCTATGTATCCCTCTACAACTGCATTGGACTTCCAGCCTCCGTGGCGCTTAAGGGACAGGAGATCAGCTCCGGAATCAGCCAAAAGTGTGGCTGAAGTTCGTCGGAAACAATGACCCGTGTACAACAGGGGTTCTGGAAGTTCAAGAAATGTTGCTATTTCTCGTGGGATACTGCCAATTTTATTAGTACCCATAGGCTGTCTAACACACTTTCCATTGCGATACTGTAGAAAAAATCGATTGATTGGAGTGTTAAGCGGGCGTAAGGCTTGATATTTCTCAACAATCGTTACGTATTCCTTGCGAATGACGAAGTTGCGGTCTCTTTTTGTCTTTGTATTAGGTAAATTAATTAATAGTAAGTCATCTGAATGTTTCTCAATGTTTTTGACATTAAGTTGTGTTAGTTCATTAGTTCGACATGCTCCGTTTATTCCAATAATAAGAACAACCTGTAACGTAAAGAGTATTGTAGTAGATAAATGAATAAAATTGATATGAACGCATAATTATGCCTATCAACATCTACTAAGTATACTATTTAATTGAGATTAATATACTTAAGTAGATACTGAATGTGCAACTGACTTACTTTTGCCGCCAAATATACGGAATCGGGTGCTTCGTTAAGAAACTTTTCAATATCAGATACTGTGAAAACCTTCGATTTTTTTGGTTGATGACCAGATGAGGCTCTTTTTAAAAATGCCACTAATTTAGGATAGGTATCGATATGTTTGTCTTTTTTCATCTTTATTGTTGCTTTTAGCATCGAATACGTACTCCATAGAGTGCTTGCTTTCTTGTTCTCGGATAATTCTATAAAATATGCCAGCAAAACGTTTTCTGAGAAAGTTTTGGCTCCTTTTGCTAGTCGCCACGTGTTGAACATAACGTACTGTTTTAAATACTTCTCGCGTGATTGTTGAGGGAGAAAGCTCATTTGCGCATTATTAACAGTTTCAGTCAATTCTGTTGGCGTCAAGCAAACTTCCTCGTCGCTAGAATCACTCATTTTAGTTTTTTCACTTGTTTTCAAGTTTCTTGTTTTTAATATAAGGTTTAACAATGACGTGAAAAAATGCCGCGTAAAGAACCGCGTACAAAGCAAATTGAAAAAAGAACACCAAGAAGGTTCCGAGTCTGAGTTTTTAACAAATTAAAAAAAAGTTGTATGATATATTCGGCACCATAAAGGTAGCAGTAAATAGGTTTAATGTTTTTTTTAATTCACAAACTTAGTGCACACGATGTTCTAAATTCAATTTACTTTATCCTCTAGAGAATAAAAACGGCTTTTCCACTCAGATATTGAAGATTAAAAATACTCTTTCCGAGATGGTGGGATGAAAAAGTATTTTTGTGGTCACCAGAAAATAACTGATTTCGTTGTTGACTTGTTTTCCTCGAACGTCACGATGATTTACTCAAATACATACACAAAATGCACCTACGATTCGAGTTTCACTCTCTTTTAAAGTAGGTAGATATTGCCATTCTTGTGATCCTGTTATTTGAGAGAATCAATTCTACTTTTGTGTTAATACGAATATACTTACAAGTAGGTACAGGTATCTACCTTACAAAATAGTGCTAGGTACATAGTGTGTTAGGTTAGGTTAAGTTACTTGCATAATTAAACAGAGTTTTGACTACTTCATGTGGGTGTACCATAGCTGCATATGTACACCTCTGCCTAATTCTTCGGGGCTCACGGTCGTGATGAAATGTCATGTGTTTACACTGGTGTCTTATAAACCCACATCCCACAAAAAATATTTCATGTAAAATGTTGCCAAGACGACCACATAAGGTTTGCCCTGTGAAAAAGATGTGGTCGTCTTGGCAACATTTTACATGAAATGTTTTTGGTGGGATTTCAGTTCTTTTTGTAAGTTGCTAGGTAGTCTTTTTAGTGTTATTTTTTTTCTTTTTTTTTTGGGTGTATTTCTTGCACATCAGCAGTGCCGGTTTTCATAGCCCATTCTCTGTCTTTGCCTTTTTTCTTTGATGGTTTACTGATATAAGCGATAAATCAGGGCGATATTTCGCTCTTAAGCGATTATATTCAACTATAGCTGACTGTTACAGTCGATTTGCTCTCCTCGTCGTCAAAGGGCGTAAATAACTGAGACCTACCATGAGACTCTTGATTAAGGCGGAGGTTCTTGTAAGTACCTACTTATTAATAGGTTTTTTAGCTACTGTCTACAGTCCCGTGTAAACTTTCATGTCCTAATTCATAAAATTGGTAAAAGTCTCCATCAAACTTCCACACCCCCCCCCCCATTTTAGGGGTTGGCGGGCGAAAGTTATAAGCTTATCTGGGGGCACGGTAGTGTTTTTTTGTATACTGAACTTTGTTTACATACCAAATTTCGGCTTTCTAGCACTTCAGGAAGTACCCTAACATTTTGAAGTATCATACAAACTTCCACCCCCCATTTTAGGGGATGGGGGGCGATAGTTATAAGTTTATGAATTTTTTTGCTGGTTGTATACTAAACTTAGATTACATACCAAATTTCAGCTTTCTAGCACTTCAGGAAGTAGCCAAACATTTTGATGATCATCAGTGTGTCAGTGTATCAGTGAGTGTGTCAATTCATTCAATTCAATTCATTTATTTATTGTTTGTCACAGGTACATAGAGAGATCTTACAATAGTATTCATGTATCACTGTAACATACCTACCCATGGGATGTACAATATTTATATTAATAAGTAGGTAGGTATGAAAATGTTATTGGTTATGTTAAAATAAAGAATAATAATAAATTACACTCATAATTGGTTGGTGGTTGTTATCCATTGCATCGGCTGTTTTAGTCAACCTCATTTTACATTAATTCTTACACAATTATTAGGGACGAAATCGGTGTAATTAAGATATCAATAAAATCTAAAGTATTAGAGCTATTCAATAGAAACTTTGTATTTTTAATAAGTCTATTATTAGCATCATATCCTGAGAATATGAACTATCTGGTACATCGGAAACCAACTCTATGAGGGTTCAAAAAAAACGACGAAACACTTCGAGAAAAGGTAGGTAGTGCCCTTGCGCTTTCACTTGGCTCGTCTTGGCGGGGGCACTACCGTGCCCCCAGATAAAAAAACCTAAATGACTAAACTCTAAATTAAATTCGGTAAATGATAAATGATTTTATTTCTGTAATATGGTTTGAACAAACAGTTTTACACGTCAATCGTATTAGATGAGGTCGGCATTTCCTATCTGACTACTCTGAGGAGTAATATAACCTCACCCCATTCTAGGGAAATAAGCGTGATATTGAACGCACCCTGTTAGCAAGCCGTAGGCTCACCATATCAGCAACGTTACAACGTTTGTTCACTCCCTCCGTGAACGGGACGTCAACGAGAAACGAGATCGTTCGAACCGAACGTGACGTCACGTTAACGGATGTGCGGTGGAAACGCAGCCATAGTAAATGTATGTATCGCTACATCGGCGCCGTCATCTTGTTCTCGTTGACGTCCTCTCGTCGCCATTCTCTTGTTCCCTGGGAGGAATATTTCGCAGCTCAATAACGGCAGATCTTCGGTGAGACTGCATATCCTGTATATGTTTCTACACGTTATCTATGTGTTTTCGCTGTTCAGACCTTTCACATTCTAACTTTATCATCTTTGTCTTGATTTCCTCATATTTTTCCTTCATGAGACTTGCTAATTCCTCAATTTCTGATCTACTCAATATTTTGTATTGTTTCATTCTGCAATCTTAATTCTGCCACTTCCATTGTTATTTTGGTCGTAAAGCTGTTTTAAGTTTGCTTCCTGATCGGCGTTTCACATAGTAAGCATTGCTCATATTGCTTAAAGATTCCAAATTCGTTTGTAGTACTAGACTCGGAACGAGGCCGTTTTGATCGTTGGGATGAACTAACATACCTACTCGGTGTCCATTGGAGTAACAGCAATGTCAGGGTTAGATATCGCTCGCAACCATCGATTGTTGTAGTTGACGGCAGCGTACGAAACATTTTAGGCATTATTATTTTATTATTATTCCGTTTATTTATTTTCATACATATAAATACATTTTTAAATATTTTTATAAAAAACTTTTAAAAATATAAAAATAGTAGTCCGCCGGTATCAGGAGCAGGGTCCAAGCTACCGGTGGTTAGGGCTCCAGAGACAGGAACCTTCTCACGATACGAGCCGTATCAAGGAGTACTTCCTTCTGAATCAGGCCCTTGATCCAACCGCCTAACGAGAGCCTCGAAAGATGTTGATCGAGGCTTTCGGCCATCAGGCCATTGGCCGATACGACAATCGGCGCAATGACAGCCGAGCTTACATTCCACATGTCAACAACCTCGTGTGCTAAGTCGAGATATTTAATTTGTTTCTCTTTCTCAGCTTACACGAGGTTCTCGTCATGTGGAATGGTAACATCGATACTCATTGTGCGGCGCGCTAATCGATCTATCACCACTATATCAGGCTTATTGGCGACAATAGTCCTGTCAGTAATGATAGACCGATCCCAGTACAACGTGACTTGGTCATTTTCGAGAACTGGGTCGGGCGCATACTTGTAATACGGTACCTCGGTATCCACAAGTTTATATTTTAAAGCAAGTTGCTGGTGAATAATCCTGGCTTCTTGGTTATGCCTGTGCAAGTACTCGCCGTTATTATTATTATTATTATAATTAGCAAGAATTTGCAGTACTATGTACCTACAGCAAAGTGCTTCGCGGCGCAGCAGATCTATAAAATATACCAAGCAATCGGGTTAGCGCATAGCAGATGCGCGTCGCGTAGTAAGTACTCCTTACAAGCGCGTAGCCACCTCGCTGTGACGTATCCCGCAGTTTGTAGTAGATACAGCTGGGTATTTGGGGCGCCGAAGTCTATATAAATGAATAATATGAATTGTATAATGTAATAAATTTATTAGTTTGATTTTATTTAAAGTTTTTCGGGTAAATAATGGAAGGAAAAAGCATTAAGTATCATAGCTTTGTATACCTTTCGAGAAATCTTTGCGATATATAAGACGCTATTGATGATTTCGTAGTCTTGTCAATTTACTTATAAAATCGTTTACAGATATTTTATTGCTATTCGGTGCAGTTTATACTAGGAAAATATTATTTTTATAAATTTTCAAATCTTATCACCACCTCCGAACGAAAGTGATACTTTTTTTATAATCACCTGTCAAAATGTGACATTTGTGACAAAATTTGCAGATAAGACATAATGAGTCCCAACCATTTGATTGGTCCCAACCTTAGAATAATAACGCATAGAAACCTAGTACGCGTGCAAAAAGTGAGGCAACAAAAACTTTGCCATAATTGGCAAACTTCTCTCGGCGAGCTGTCAGTACTCAAGGTCACGATCCGTCGAACACAACTCGCGAGTAAAATAATTGAAAATGACAGTTTGTAGCGTGAAGGGATGTCATAGCACTTCAGGAAAACATAAAAAATGTGATCAAATTACATTTCACAGGTAAGTACTTACATTTTATACATTATTTTTACGTAAATCGATCATTAAACAAAAATTAAACCTAACCTAACTTGTCACAATACAGTGTTGCTACTTGTGAGGAAAAAAATACTCATATTGCTTACAATAAAATTTTGTTCTTATTTTTGTTTAGTTAGTTTATTTTTGTTTTTAAATAAATTGAATTTTACCTTCCGTAAAAATATGTCATATTACATGAAAAATCATCTACATCTTATCCATATTCTGATAACATAAAATACTTGTCTGGAGTTGATCCAGTAACATATTAGTGCGTTTTCCCATTTTTTGTGGGTAACGGCATGGTAATGGTATCACTGAAAGTTTTATCTGTGTGCGTTTGAGGAACGTAGACACATTCGGCTCACGCACACAAATAAAATGAATTTGACACGCGATATCGCTCGTGTTTTGTACTAGACGCGGCTTCTATGCGTTATTATTCTAAGGTCCCAACTAAATGTCAAGGAGTTAAGCAACATGTCAAGCAATCATTTCACGCCACCGCCGCCGTGCTAGCATTTCAGACAAAACGGTTTTATCGCCCAAACTGTGATAAAAAGGTGCAAATTAAGCCATGTCACAATAAAATTATAGGCCGTGCTCGACCCGCTGGGTGATCAACAATTTTATGATAGGTAGGTTACGTTACTGGGTAACCTATCTATAGGTAGGTTACGGTACTGGGCATGGTGCATCGACATGGCGCAGGGTGGCAGGGACATCGAAGCGCAACCGGTTACCATGGATTCGGCACAAATGGTTGTGAACTTTTTTCGTTGAAAATTTTCGTCGGTTATTTATATAAAGATTGTTGTTACATACATTTTGGCCGCGTCGGTATTGCACTTTTCTATGAAACGGCAGATTTTAATTTTTGATAACCGACTAAAAATTTCTACGCTAGACGTCTAGAACTATGTGCTAAATAGTGCTAATACAGGGTGGCAACCCTGGACACGGTGGAGCATACGGTGGAGGTCTGCCCGGCTTGGGCGGAGCACCGCCGTGTCCTCGTGGAGGCGATTGGCGGTGGCGATCTCTCGCGTCCGGCCCTGGTCCAAGCCATGGTACGGAGCGAGAGGGCTTGGGAAGCCGTCACCTCCTTCTGCGAAGCAGTAATTTTCGCGAAGGAGGAGGCGGCACACATGAGGGAGAAGCAAAATTCGCGCCCTCACGCCCCTAGCCGCCGCAGGAGACGCCCTGGGCGTCGGGAATCGCAGGCCGATTCCCGGCCACCGTAGGCGTGGGCTTGCGAACGGCGAGCAATGGGCAGCTCACCGTTCGATTAGGACCGGGCCCGGGTCGACGGCGCGTTGTGTTCAACGCGCGCCTCAACGAGATGTCAGCACCAATGACGGGGTCCGCTAGGGCCGATGCCTGCTAGGGTTGCGGGAAAGTCCGAGAGGGATACCGTGGCCCCTGGCACAGGTAACTGAAGGAACACGGGTGGGTTTTAGTCAGTAAGAGTCTGACACGCCCTCCTGCTCTGCCCAGAGCTGGAGAAGTTATTTGACGATATCCCACACTCAAAAAAAAAAAAAAAAGGGTGGCAACCCTGTATTTACACCAATGTGACATTGTTTACAAAATAAATACTAACCAACCTTTGAATCACTTATTAATGTGGTGGAGGTCGCAAAATGTTCTTACCTATTGCACCGATCAGTGAATCGAGCTCAGGTTTAGAAACTTGGCGAAACGGATTGTTAACACAAGTTGAACGAAGACTGTATAAAAATGCGGAAGTGCTCCGTGCTACAATATAAAAATAGTGATGTAACCAAAATCTCTGGGCATATTTCACAAGCCACAAAGTTTACCATCCCCAAACAACATTAAAAAACTACATAAAATCTCCAGTGGAATATTAGCACGCTTCACTGAACCATTAAAGTGTAGCGTTCATAAATAAAGGAACTCCGATGAATTCGGCAGAGTGGAGTAAGTACGTGCTCCTTATTGGGCGAGGCAAAGAGATGTTTATTGTCATCGGCTCCTACCTACTCACTTATTGGATTTACCTATTGGCTGAACAAATATTTGTTTGGGAGTCGTATTAGAACATTTTTCAGTTTTATTGCTTCACTGGCATGTTTTCTTGAGGACTTTATTAGTTTGTCAAGAGCTTTTCGTTAATGAAGACAAACTGCTGGAGCAGAAAAGTTTCATTAGTGTTTTTCCTTAGCTTTATATTTATTTTCGCTGTAGTTAAAAATATTATTTTGTTTATTTTATGAAAGTTGTATCACCTTGATGCAAGTGTCGTGACATTAAGTCACGACACTTGCATCAAGGTGATAAAACTTTCAGTTTATAATGGAAAGCGAAGATGAACTGACTTGAATTAGCGGTATATTTTGAGAAGCATCACTTATTGTAGCATGAAAATGTTCACGGAGAGTTGTTTACCGATTTCTATACAGGATGGCAGAGACATCAACGAACAACCTGATACCGTGGATTCATTACATGAGTCTGAACCCGCCTGGGCTGAAACATTTCGTGGGTTGTAATTTTTTTTTTAACTTCATTTTGACCGCGTAGGTATTATATGAAACAGCAGATTTTTTTTTTTGATAACTGACATATTATTTCTACGCTATTCATGTGCTGAATTCATGGTTACAGTTTGCGCGTTGATTTTCCTGCCACCCTGCTACTAAGAGTTCCTGAACATGTGTTCAGAAACTTTGTTCGTTTAATGATTCAGATGCCCATCAAATAAATTCTTCCTGGTTCTTGGTTTTATTTGGGGCTTTTTGTTAATCTTGCTTCATCATTTCAGCCAAAAGACGGCCACTGCTGGACAAAGGCCTCCCCCAATCATTGCCACTTCGATCGGTTCTGTACTTCTTGCATCCCGCGAGTCCTGCGGTCTTCACCAGTTCATCGGTCCTCCTTGTGGGAGGCCTCACAATGCTACATATTCCGGTACGTGTTCTCCACTCCAGAACCGTTTGGCCCAATCGACCATCTGTTCTGCGACCAATGTGTCCTGCCCACTGCCACTTAAGTTTGTCAATTCTTCGGGCTATGTCGGTTAGTGGTTTTCCTCCTGATCTCTTAATTTCGATTCGATCACGTAGGGAAACTCCAAGCATAGCCCTTTCCATTGCCCATTGGATGATTTTCGGCCTTCTAATGTGGCCCATTGTGAGCGATTACATTTCAGTTATAAAGGTCCTACCGGCAGCACGCGCTGGTCGAATATTCGTCTTGAGACATTGCGATATGTGAGACGAGAAGATATTGCGTAGCTTTCCGAACGCTACTCAGCCAAGTCGGATGCGACGTTTGACCTCTTTCTCGAAGTTGGACCTACTTAACTGGACAAAACATAATCGTCCACAACTTCGAGTGAAGAGAATCCGATCTTCACGAGACTGGGTGTTATATAGGCATTTAACTTGACCTTTGTTTTGTCCATGTTCATTTTAAGACCACTCTCTCGGAAGCTCTACTGAGGTCCTCCATAGTCTCAGCCATGACTATTATAGTGTCGGCAAACCGAAGGTGAGTGATGTATTCGCCGTTGATGTTGATGCCTACATCTTTCCAGTCTAGAACCTTTAAAACATCCTCCAACACAGCTGTGCTCCCTGTCTCACAGCTTGCTGCAGAAGGATAGGTTTCGAGATCTGGTCCTGGAGTCGGACTGATATAGTAGCGCAGCACCTCGATGTACCAATAATCAATCTGGCACTGTTGACGATAAAGAGACTGCAGTAGAGCCCAAGTCTCGATTGAATCGAAGGCTTTCTCGTAGTTAACAAACGTTAAGCAGAGAGGCGGATTATACTCTTCGATCTTCTGTATAACTTGCCGCAGCATATATATGAAGTCTACGGTGCTAGAGCCTATACGGAATCCGGCTTGTTCGGAGGCTGGAAGTCATCTAAACTGCGCGCGATGGTTCGTGATGACTCTTGAAAACAGCTTGCTTGTTGTGACATGCCTTATAAGTGAGGATAGGTCTGTAAATCTTAAACAGGGCATTGCCGAACTTTTTAAAGAAGAGTATCACCACACCTCTGTTCCATGCCTGTGGCGTTTTACCCGTGAGTATGACGGAATCAAAACAGCGTCTGGAGGGTCTTAAGAACGGGTTTTTCTTTAAATTGAATTCCGTCATCACCCGGCCGACGCCTTGTTTTTTTAGGCTGCTTCAGAGCCATCCATAGAACCCCTCGAAATTTCTCAATAGTTAATTAAGGTTTGGCAGATAATATTCTGCCATCATCGGTCTTCAGTTTCGCAATCTGTCTCTGCCCAATAGACTGATCTCTCAAAGAACTTGGAGCCTTTGTTCCGCTCTATAGCGTCATTAGTACGGTCAGTATTAAAGCGGTGAAGGTCGCTTTTCAAGGACTTAGAGTTCCGTCTATTGAGCTGCCGGTACTTGCGTGCTTCGTCTGAATACTGCAGGATCATGTCGCGCTCTCCACATGACATCATCTCATGTGTCCTCCATGAGCTGTAAAGTAGGATCAGAGAGTTTCTTATTTTTATTTGTACGGCGGGCCGTTACAGATCTTAGACCTGAACTTATGGACAGTTTTCACAAACCCATCGTTATAATCATCCATGGAGCTCCCTAGGCAATTAAAACGATTCTGAAGTTTCGAGCTGCAAGGTTTGGTTTGGGGGTTCTGGATTTGAGTCGGTCCTGGACGGAGCGTAGACTTCATTAGTCAAGATCCTTCTAGCTTGATATGCAGGTACAACGTGCCTCTAACCATGCGGTGATCACTTGCGGTTTTCACCGTGTTGCTCACAGATACATCATATGAAGTCAAACTCATTGTAGTTGCACCTTCAGAGCTCTGCCAGGTCCAGGCAGGTCGGTCAGGTCTTTCTGAGCTCACGCTTTCTGAAGAAGGAGTTTATTATAAAGAGGCCTCCCTGCTCCATAGAACTGGCCCCGCTGGGTCCAACATCCAAATCCAAATTGCCGCACTCGCAACTTATCATCGTCTCGTTTATACAGGTCCGCGTTGAAGTTGATCTTGCTTACTTTATTAACTTCCTTTATCTAGCTAGGTTGGTAATAAATAATATGAATAAAAATATCCAGAAACCAATAACATGAACAATCAGTAGCATATTCAGAATTGTTCGTCGTTAGATAAAATGGATTCAATAATAAACTTAATGTAATATTGTGTATTGGCAGATATAACAACAATTTATGGCACGTTTCTTGAATTACAGAGATGTCTTCATGATCTTTCAAAGCTTTTAAATCTAAATTGGTAAGCGATTAAACATTCCCATAATAAAGTAAAAACCACTTGGAAAATTACTAACAATTAAACGGGTAAGTCGGAAAGTATGAGAGATTATGGTCGACACTAAATTAGTTAATATAGCAGTTGATGTAGCTGAAGCATTTAATGAGTTTTTTGTTTTGTTTTTGGTTTTTGTCTGTTTTTATTAACTGTAAGTCCTCCATGTACTAAAAATAAATAAATAAATATCTACGACCACCTACGACTCGCTTCTTAAATTCGTCCCCGTCTAAAGCTGAAAACCGTTTGCATAGTAGTGTACCTACTTAGATGTAGTCGCTTATTTAGCTTCGAACATGTAACACCTTGTGATGTGGTTAGTACTTTTAGCACACATAAGTCTAAAAACACTGGTGATTACTGGGGCATCTCCATTAAACTTGTAAGTAGGTAATTTAATCGACATTGTTGCCCGTTAATTTTAATAAATGTGCTGAGTTAGGCATTTTTCCAGATCTCATGAAGAGTACTATGCAGATGATGATGATCGATGAATTTGTAAAGTTGTTTAGCAGGAAATATTTTTCCGTAATTAGTCATTTCTATTCAAACGTACCTGACAGGCATCCTTTCCGCCTTCCGGGTAGCCGGCACAGATCATGCCTTCCGTCACGTTAAGATCTCTGTGCTCCAGCCACTGGTTGCACAAGTCCCGGTTGAGAACTGGCACCTCCACCTCATTCACTGCTGGCTCGTATTCTGATACTGGCAAAAAATAATGATTACGGTGCGTATTGCGTACAGTAACTGTACACGGTCGTAAATTATGGCACATCAGTTTTAGAAAAACTTCCGTTTTGTAGAGCGTTATCTTATTTATTCAAATATGTGTGATAGTCCCATCCTATGCTTGCTGTGGCATACCTCTTACCTATTTACGGCCGCGTATCTACTTTAGGTAGGTACAAATGTATCGAATGAAAAACCAACAACTAAATACGAACTACGAATTTTATTTTCAAAACTAATTGTTGCTCGAGCCGCGCTCAAACTACAGTTCAGACACTATGTAAATGAAATGAAAGAAAGTAAAAATATTTAAGTTTTTGTATATTGTGATGATTAATGAAACTCCCTGACAGTATTATTAACGCAGACAGAGCAAACAAATTGACTCACGTTCTTTATCGTCCCGCTTGCCCCAGCCGATGACAGTGCACAGTGTGCCCGGCTTAAGCACGCGGTTGGCGGGCGGCAGACATACTGGTGACACCTGCTCGTGGTAGCGGACTCGGACTGATAGCTGTACAGGACAAAGTTTAGGTTAAACGCAGGATAGATTGTGTAAAAATAGCGTTCATAGTTCTATATTTTACGATTAAAAAATAAAACTTGATACCGAAACTGTATTTTCCTATTGTATAACAACTGTATTACACTGCCAGGCAGAAAACATTTAAGGTTAAACCTCCACTAGCATCTGGCACATGTCAGTGACGTGGCACTTATCGGGTTAAATAACTAGTATTGTAAACTTTAAGGCTTTAGCAGAGATGCTGGTTTTAGCATGGATGGTATGCTATTTACTAGCTTTTTGGGAGAGCGATCAGCAGCGGTTGATAGAAAAGGAACAGATGAAAAACACATAATTTTGATACCGTCGCCACAACGCGATGCAATATTTATGAAGTTGTAGAATCGCTGATCACCGATTTAAGAGAGCATGTCTACTAAGGCCCTTAAATTGATATACTTAGTTAAAATTTTATAATTTTGTGGTTGGACTTTTTATGTACTTAACTAGGTATATCGAATTATTACAACAAAGATGAGTTTAATATTACAAAAAATTCTAAACCTGAAACAGCGCGATGTCATTATCGTGCGCGATGCCGGAGTTGTACTGCGGGTGCGGGGCCACGCGCTTGACCTTGACCTTCTGTCCGTAGTACGCGTGTGATCGCCGCCGCGTGATGCCCAGCTGGATCGTCCAGCCGTTCACATCCGAGTGGCTGTAAAGGTTATAGACATGTAGGTAAGTTGATAATGGTAGTCTTCGGTAATGCCATATTACGCCATATTACGTTAACAAAACAAAAAACCAACAAAATCCGACCGAGTTCTTCAAAATTACACAACGGATGTTGATGAGCCATCCTTTAGAGATTTTATTCCGCAAGGCTCATGTTATAATCATAATAATTTATTGGTCAGAATATGTGTCATTATAATGGTCTTAAGATTAGTCAATGGTATCATCACATTTTGCCAAGTGTGGCGTGCAAATATTAGGTAGGTACTTACTTTCATACATTTATTACAAGACAGAGATTGTTAGGTTAGTAGGTACCTACATATTAACATTATTGATTGCAGCCGTGAGAAGGAGGGGCGGGCAACCCGCCCCTCCTTCTCACGGCTGCAATCAATATATAGTAATAAATAACTAATAAGTAAAACAACCTTAATCTCTTAAATCTATTTGCATACCTAACTCATAATTTATGTTAAATACCTCGATAGGTTGTTGTCATGTTGGTCAACTAACGACACCAGGTTACATTCGATTTTACAGCTGATTTAGACTTGATCTGATTATTAGAAATAGCGTGAGGTTAGTGGTCAAAATACAAGAATAGGTTTCATGTTAGTGCAAAAGTAAGAATTTTGCAGGAAAATTGTTAGATTTCAAGAAGAGACCGTTATACTCACTTTCCAACACAATGCGCGGCCGTCAGCACCCACTGGTCGGCGATGAGCACGCCAGCACAGTAGAACACCTCCTCTGGTCCGCCGAGGATGGCTGCCAAGAACGGCCAGTCGCCCGGAGACGCCTCCACTCCTCCCACAATTCGCTTCGTCGCTACGCCTATCGTACGTCGCTTACCGCATTCTGGGGGCGAAAGTGTACGGTGAGATAGGGAAACTAGTTTTGATATAGGTACATAACCATAATATTTCCCTGCTGCAACGACTCTTCTCTGTGAGAAGGATCGTGTCATAGTTACCCATAGTGGACTAATGTGGGTTGGTATATTAAACCGCATATCAGTGGTAACACTTTATCGACGAAAATCGCCCTTACTGCTACGACACAAAGGCGCTGTCAATGCCTAGTATACCAGCCTAGTACCTACATCGTCAGGTTCAGATAGATACTATAAAAATCTGTGAATGATTCGAAAACAAAAATCAAACAACAGTCTTTGAAATAAAGCTCCTTTAAATAAAGTTCTGCGGGCTGTAATATTTCTGCGCACATTTTTCCAAGCCAACAGTTGTGAACACAAAGTAAGCAAGCAAATATTAATTCTATTGTAATTTCTGCTTGTTCGCACAAACGCTGGGAAAGCAAAAATTAAACTTGTTAAGCTGAACTTCTCTATTCAACCCGCTTGACGTCCGGCCGTCTCTAAATTGAAATTTAAGTTAAAACTTTTTCCCGAGAGTGATATTTTTTTTTCTTCCAACTGTTAATGTTAGATGATCCTGCGGATTTATTATTAAACTCTCAACTATTATCTGCAGGGCATCAAGAAATTAAATTTTAATTTGTCACTTGGTATTTTTCCGTCAACTTTTATGACTCATATCCAAATATGATCGTGAGATAGGTATAATAATATATTAGCTGTAGGCGTAATATTTCGATCCTCCGAGCTATCATCACTTCTTTCACTTGATAAACGCACAATACATTAAAGATTTTTTTTTCTTGTTTCAAATTTGTCCGACCCTAGATTATTCCCAACACCAGTGGTACCCACCTGGCGTTTCCTCACAAAAACATAATTAAAGTTTCGGCAACCGTGTCGCGCCCACAATAATTATGAACACCAGATTACAAACTGTTCGCCTTTTGTAATTAATGAATTTTTCTGACGTTTCATTACTGGAGATGTTTTTGGTGTAGATTGCGTTTTGTAGCTCAACATTTTATTTGTGTTTTGGAAGATTAAGCGTGTTCTTTTCTAGATTTTAGAAAATCCTACACATCAGTGGTAAGTAAATTTCCACGAAAAAGAACCTTTATAAATTACTTTAAAGATGGATATATTACTTGTTTTTAATTTGACAAAATATCCAGACGTCCTTCACAACGCTCACAAAAAGTACACTATTTGCTGCTCTGAGTAGGCTTCTTTTAATTTATGAAAATTTTGAAGAAACCTAAACATAACCCCAAATTAATCCTGTGAGCTAGAAATGCAAATGTTGAATTTTACGAAAATAGCAATTTTACGAAAATAGCAAGCTTACGACTAACTGAATATCGGAGCGGGGATTATTGGTAACAGCAGGAAAGTCTAAATAAACGATGAACGACGCTTTACGTAACAAACCGCGCGGAGGTTTCATTTTTCTCGTTCCACGGAATATTGCAACAGATAAACTAGTTCTTATTGTGCTCAATAAAATACTATGAATCTTCACTAGATGGTATAGGTAGGTACTTGTTTTTCGAACAGTCTTTCCAAAAGCTTCTTCAGTGGATAGTATCCTATTTAAGTAACAGGCAACAATGTGTCGTTATCAATAAAATTAACAAAAATAAAGATATGATGACACATCAGAGTATAGGCATAATAAATATGGCGTTCCGCAAGGAAGCGTATTAGGCCCAATATTATTTCTTACATACATTCATGACATCATAAACATAACCAAACATAAATTATTATTATTTGCCGACGATATATCCATTAAAGTGACATCAGATAAAAAGAAAAATACCATTGCAGATCATGAGCTTGAAATTAATAACACAATAGATACACTACAGAATTGGCTGAACATAAACTGTTTTAAAGTCAATCTTGAGAAATCTGTCTATATTCAGTTTAATTAATCGAATAATTAACAACGTCAGTCTAAATATTAATAAAATAAACAGGTTACACATACTAGGTTTTTAGGCGTTATATTAGACAAAGATATCAACTGGAAAGAACACGCAGATAATGTAAGCACTAGGATTAATAAGTTTGTATATGCGCTCAAACAACTTAAAAGTGTTACTAACGTAAAAACTGCAGTAACATCGTACCATGCATACGTGGAATCATTGCTACGCTATGGCCTTGTAATGTGGGGTAATAGTGTCGACCTGCGTTGAGCATTTGTGCCCTAAAAAAAGTGCATTAGGGCTATGTAGGGACTACAACCGGACGACTCGTGTCAACCTATATTTCAAAAACTTGACTTGCTACCGTTGCCCTCTCTATATATTTATGAGACATGTATATTCGTAGCTAGGGATAAAAATGTTTTCAAGACAGCAAATGAGGTATGCCCTCGCAACAGACGAGATCCCTATAAATTGTTTCTTCATGATTTGCCAAGAATAACCAAGTGCAATAGAAACTGCCTAGCAATGTGTGTGCGTATTTATAACCACATGCCAAGCCACTTTAAGTCTCTAGGTATAAGGTTGCTGAAGCTTAATTTGTATAGGTGGTTAAGTGAACGTAGCTATAATGATTTGAAAGAGTTTATGGATACCAAATGTTGATAAGTTTCGTTATTATTTGCCAACAATTTTTGCTTGTTATAACATAGCAAAACATGTTTGTACTTTTTATTTTATTAAACATCATTTTATACCATGTTATAAGCAAATAAATGATTTATTATTATTATTATATTTTTTTTAATGTAAGTATCATTATTTATACCAATTTATCACGAACAAGAAAAAAATAATAGTCAGAATTTCAGAACAAAAATTCTGTACAGACACCGATAATCTTCATAAAAGTAGTAAGTAAGTAAACTGCACCCTAATTGCGAAACATATTTTGTTTCTGAATGCGCTTCCAACATTAGCCAAACTCCGCTCGCGATCGGTTGCTATATTTGGAATTGTGTAGGTACTCAAAATGATACCAATAGTATGCATGTTGAGGAGTTTGTAAGGACTGTATTCAATAACGATACTGGTTACGGATTTCAATGATATATTGCCAAAGTTTACAATATATTATTACATGGTGATGGGGTCGTCAGGGTCGGTCAGTGCGTGCCTTGGACGGCGGATTCTACTGATTCTATAGGGGACATAACTGGCGGCCTTCACAACCAGAGGATTGCGATGGCTGCCAGCGGTATCAAAGAAACGCTTGCAAGCGCGTTTCATGAATTGCTGAATGGTGGGGATTTTCAAATCTTAGTGTAAGTTAATATTACGAACGAACCAGGGGGAACCCGTGATTTTACGCAGAAAACGGTTCGGTAGGGTCTGCATCCTATGGACGTGCCGGGGGTGGGTCTCTGCGAAAACAGCACAGGCGTATGTCATTATAGGTCGGATGCATGCCGTATAAATGCGCAGTTTGCACCTGAGTGAATATTTACTGCGTGCATTTAAGACGGAATGTAGTCTACCCAGAGCAAAGGCGGCTCGCGAACGAACCACCTTTATGCTCTGCGAAGGAGAGACGTCTGTCCAAAGTCACACCCAGATATTTGGCATGCTTCGCCCAAGGGATCGGCTTGCCAAACATCTTGATCGGGCGGGGGCGTCGCTCCCCGCCGCGGTTCAGCCTTTTATGGAGATGGCCGGCGCGGGCGCCTCTTCACCCGCGTCCCGCCGTGCCCCCGCCGATGCCCCCGCCGGTGCCGCCTCCGCCAACGTCATCATTCGAGAATGTTCCAAACATGCATGTTATTTAAATTTGGTTTGGTTTTATTCCGAATCTCTATTGGCCGAACATTTGAACGAAATCATTATTTCAGTAATTAATATATTTTTAATTCAAATTTTTTAATAAATAAAAGTGCAAAAGCGAGGGAATTTCAAATTTGTAAAACGCAACACCATTGGTTAAACCGAAACGTGACGTCAAATACTATGACAACAAGTTCGTATTGCTTACATTTGTATGGTTTTGCAGGCTTTTGAATAGAAAACATTGTAATAACGTGTGTGTTGTGAATTAATTTCTTGTTTAAGTGTAATTTTAGGATACTAGTGAGATAATAATAATAATATGAGACAACATTCACACAAGGTCTTCAGGTCCCGAACTAGGCAGAGCCTGTACTACGGTAACCTGATGACTGATATTTACCGAAAAATTAAAAACCAATTTATAAAACACTTTCTACCAAAAACTACCTTAATTGAAATACGCAACGAAACGTTTTTCTTTTCAGAAAAGCAGTGGTGTCAACTTGCTGGGATTTCCACTAAACCTGGAGCTTTGGAAATCCCTACTGGTGGACAAAATTTTGATTTTAGTGGCTGGTGGTTTTACTTAACGGATAGTCTATTACAATTTGTAGAAAACAATACAATCAACTACTAAAACTGTGACACAAAAATATATTATAATAACTCGATAATGGCATGTTTAATAGTTTGTCTGAAACCCGTGTCAGTAATTTTACAATTAATTTCTTTCAAATGCTGAAACCACTGCGGATTTGAACGCAGATTTGAACTGAACTTGATGAATTGTTCTATGGCTCACTCTAAACATACGCCCACCTTGTCTAAGGCTGCAGGTTGGGTTCCGAACAAAATGGTCTAAGACTCGTTCTGATCCTTTGGACAGCTGCTAGGATTTTCCGGACGTTAGTAGGGCAGATGCGAGTTGCGCCGTATCTCCCACGATAAGTACGTAGAGTTAACGCGTAGGTTAACGCTGAATTTGGACGGCATTCGCCATACAATAAAACCATGTCTGTAGCACTGTAAGCATTCTTTTATCATGGCATTTTGTTCACAAAACACACGCGTACTTACGGGTTATTGTACATTCGCCACGAAGTAAATTGGCCATAGCTCTATTTTCATGAAGTAAATTAGTCATATTATTATAATAATTTAAATTATTGTAAATTGGTCTTAATTGTTTATTTCCGCACAGACAGCAGCAAAATCAAATAATAAGTAAAATAAAAACGTTTTACGTCTTCATAAAGAACACAGTTCTACTTACAACTAAAATATACGCCGATATTGTCTGGTTTTGTTTGTTTTTAAGGCCGCGTTGTCAAGGACAGATGACGTACCTTTAATGAAGGTTTGTTACGAATTTGCACACATTTTTAATGCAAGTGGCAAATACACTTTCAATGTATGGAGTGTACAAAAATGTGACGAATTTACTTTGTAGCGAATGTACAGCTTTGTACCCGTACTTATACCTAAAAGTCAAGTAGTGTCATATTCACCGGAAAAAATCAAGTGGCTAAAGTCAAGTAGCTAATAACGACTAATAAGTGTCAATTATACCGCATTTTTTTTACTAATTGTATTTATTAGTTTGACTTGCTAAAATCACTTGAAGCAATGCGTGAAAGTAGTAAAAGGCACACACACTGACTATGAATGAAGCGGAAATATTTAAATGGCGAAAAAAATAAAAGTCATAAATAGGGCCAACGGCGCAATAGGGTATATGCATGTATTTATTTTATATTTTTAATTCATTGTTTACACCGCTGTAACATAATAAAAAATATAAATACTGTTTAAAAATGCTGTAAATATGTTTAAAAAATATTTAATAGAGAGAATAATTTTGAGCTGTTTGAACGCCGCCATTTTCGCGCGCTCTGTTGATGACGTCAAATACTATGTCCAGTGACAGTCCAGTCCATTGTTTACTAGAGGTGTTCTCGTTCTTTACTTATTTCACCACCATGTAAAAAGCTCAAAAGCCAGTTAATAAGTATTGCATTGTGTCTGAATGCAGAAACACTATCAGAAGTGCACCTGATAAAGTATTATTTCCAGTCGCGGAAATAGGCGATTCATAGGCGCAAAAATACGTAAGGAATTGTGTAAGGTTATCAAAAGAGATGAAGTATCGCTAACTTGTTACCTATATAATCCTGCAACGGGTTTGAGACCAAATCAGTTAAACTTCTGCCATACTTCTGAGTAGAGAGAAGACATTCATTGTCTTTCATTTTCATTGTCATTCATTCAGTACTTTGAGCCGAGAAGAAATGATCGGAGCCGTGTGAGTGTTGGAAGCTGGTTCTCGACAACGTGCTGTGGCAAACGCTTTGGGCACTACGCAGTGTTATAGGACGACTTTAAACATGTTACCGCATCACTGACAGCGTTGCAGAGTGACATAGAGGACGAGCTCGCATCACCACACGCAGATAAGATCGTTACATACAAATGACTGCTCGACGAAATCGTACAATGACCGCGATTATGTTGGTTATGAGGCTTCATAGTTTTTAAGGGATGTTATTAAGCAATCAAACCATAAAAAATCGCTTGCATGAATTCAATCTCCGTTCCCGAAGACCGCTACATGTACCACTTATTGAGCCCGCAATCGCAGAGCCCGTTTACAATGGGCTCTTGAACACAGAAATAGGACAGAAGAAGAGGCATATTGTGTATATTTCTGACGAAACTCGCTTTGTTATGAAGCCAGATACTAGACGAACACTACATTGGAAAGCCCTGGACGCCTAAAACGTTTAAAATCATGCCAGGAAGTCCATGCATTCAGTAGTGGAACAATCATGATATGGGCGGATATTTGATGGCGGAAGCACCGAAGTGATTTAGATCATAGGCAATCTCAATGCACAGATTTACGCTGAAACCCAATTTGGTGATTAATTTCCGCTTATTCATGATAATGCACGTCCACCCACTGCCAGAGTCATTGCAAACACACTTGCCGCAGCTAATATCAACGTCCTACCATGGCCTACTCAATCACCAGACATGAACCCTATTGAGCACGCATGGGATATGCTTCAAAGAAGAGCTCTGCCAAACATGGATGCCGTACACATATCAGAAAATCTTTTTCGCCTATTACAAGGACGTGGGCAGCCATTACGCAACGTGATTTGGATGAACTCATATTGAGAATGCCGCAGCGCTGCAATTGTGTTATGCTCGTTAACGGCGGAAATACAAACCTATAATTATTAATTTTACGCAATAAGAACATTTAAAATCTTTTATTTAACCACGTTTTAATGTCAGGATTAACTAAGGTGAAAAATCCAGCATAAGCAAAAATCGCGAAAAGTCTGTATTATTGCAAAAGCACAGAGTAAGTACTTCGTCGATTTACACATACGAAAACATCATCAAACTAAATAGACATTTCAATAAGGCAATAACATATATTTCTTAATAACCTTGATCCCCAAACACTTAGGTAGACCTAGGTAGTAGATAGAGAGGAGTTAGATAGGTAGGTATGTATGGTACCGATGTTTGATGGTGCCTTACCTACCTATATTTTGTATTCATCAGTAACAAACAATGTGTGAGTAAGTGATATTGTCGCTGTGCTTAACACACATCTTTGAAGATACAATATTTAGGTAGGTACCTATACATAATGGGCTCTTTCAATGTTCAACACTTATTTAATAAAGAAAACAATATTGATATTACCTTGAACAGACAATGATGTGGAAATAGGTCTGTACGGTCTGTATGTTCAACGAAGTCCTTACATAATCCATTGACATAAACCCTCAAAGAGTGCTTTTTTTGTTCATTCTCTTTCAATTTATTGCTTTTTGCTTTTCCAATGAAGTAAAAGCTCGACTGGGTTGCTAAGCTTGTGGCTTATGATATGTTTGTAACGGTACGAGGTACAGATTTGTCTTTTGTTAAAATGCCACCAAAATACCTCGTTTCTAAAATATGTGCCTATGTAGGTATCTTTAGTTTAGATTGTAAGCACTCGCATGGGAGGGAAACTTTGACCTATAAATATTTTAAGAAATTCACCTCACTGTGCACTGCCTCGATGTTTTGATTTATCGTTGACGTTTTACACAAAGTCATATTCACAATTTATAAGGAAGACTACCACTTACATTCTTTCGAAATAGTTATGGAGATTTTACGTTTAAATCCTAAAATATGTGGAACGGAAAACGATAGCGGCCAGAAGGTAGCCTTCATGTAGGTAGGGTTCCTTCCTTCATGGATCAGGTAGGTTTCATATCAACGTTGCAAGCAAAGTGTCGCTTGTCAATTTGGCTACACAATTCGAAGTAAAGACGTATGCTCAATATTTCCTGGCATATCGTTCACTTTTAGCGTCTCAAACGGACTGCAATTGGTTTCATACGTTAGTGGTGTTACGCAATACGAAAGTTCTAAGATTATGCAAACTACGACCGAAAATAAGCAAACTGGCCTCAATCAATCTCCGAAAATGTGTTCCGCAAATAGGCGGCTGGTCAACTAGTCGGAACTCAAATGTGTTCCGCAACTAGGCTGCTGGTCAACTAGTCGGAACTCAAATGTTTTCCGCAACTAGGCTGCTGGTCAACTAGTCGGAACTCAAATGTGTTCCGCAACTAGGCTGCTGGTCAACTAGTCGGAACTCAAAAGTGTTCCGCAACTAGGCTGCTGGTCAACTAGTCGGAACTCAAATGTGTTCCGCAACTAGGCTGCTGGTCAACTAGTCGGAACTCAAATGTGTTCCGCAACTAGGCTGCTGGTCAACTAGTCGGAACTCAAATGTGTTCCGCAACTAGGCTGCTGGTCAACTAGTCGGAACTCAAATGGACACTGCAGTTGTAGTTCCTTGTTCCTTTGTTCTATGAACGTTGAACATGGTAACGTTTATTTGAAATTCCCTTTCATGCGGTTTCTGTTAATGGTATGCTTTCGTTTCTTGGAATATTTTACCAGTTCTTATACTCGTAACGCCATTTTTTGTATTCGTACTACGCAGCATTAGCCTTTCGTAGCAATCCGCTACGGTTTCGTAGCAATCCGCTACGGTTTCGTAGCAATCCGCTACGGTTTCGTAGCACACCGCTACGCTGTCATAGGCAACCGCTACGCGACACTTCATTATTCTTGACGTTTGCTGCATATCGATAATGGACAAACCAATCTATAAAGCAGGTAAATAATAATTTGTTATAAGACAATTATTTGCATTTTTTTAAAGAAATTTTTTATACTGTTTTTCCTTAATAATGAAACTCAAACTCAAAACTCAAAGCATTTATTTCAATAGAACCATTTACAGGCACTTTTGAATTGTCAAGTGATCAGTCAGAAATAGAAAGCTAGTTGCCCATTCCAAAGCGTAGTAGGTACCTATGGAGAAGAACGGGCAAGAAATTCCATGGACACTCTTTTAAATTACATTGTTACGTACAAGATACACGATGAGTGTCCAGAGTACAGAAAATATAAATTTAAACAAAACAATCCATAAATAAAATAACCCGTGGCAAGTGAGAGAGGACCAGTCCCAACTGACGGCGCCCGTTCACGAACATGACGCATGGATCAGCACCATTCAGCTCAACCATTTTGAAGGGACTTAATGATCCAACACACGCGCCACCGGCAGCGAGACTTTTGAGTGAGCATGACATCTATCAGCCGCCAGGGCACATTCGACTTTACCCGGTAAATGGTAGCTTGATAGTACATAGTACTCACACTTGTCCTATGTGATTATATAATTCAAAGGAGATTGAGTTTAAACAATGCAATGGTAGTCTTACAATCTTCATCAGCTTCAACGGTATTTTCAAATGTTGATCAATTAGCTGTAGTTGTGGAGCAGGACCAGCATTGGAAATACGATGTAATCCGTCAACCTACAGAGAATATTGTTTATCTTTTTGTTCACAGACTAATACAAATCTTTATCATTAAAGAAATATGTTTCCTCAAAATTTGTACAAGTAAATGACAAGAGCATTTACTGAGTAATTTTGTAAACTTATCGCCCACCTGCTAACCTCGTCGCTCACAAGATAAGACGGCTGACAACAAATGATTACTGACACAATTCGTTTACCCGCCTATGAATAACTAGGCAACGTGGAAATATCTCCGTTATTCGGATTTTTTCTTTATGAAAAATGAGGGAATGATGAAATTACTTTGTATTAGGTATGTTGAAGAAGATGTCTGTTTTTAAAGAATGCGGATACCCACAGAACAGATAAAACAGCGGATACCGTTCATAAATACGTTACTTGACCAAGTAAATATTTTGTGCTTTATAAGTGCAGGATTTATTTAGATAAAATACAATATAATATAATAATATTTATTAGAACAAAAACACATTTTACAAATTGTTTGCATACGTAAATAGCTACATTTGTTACAAAACTGTGTCCAAGAGGGAGGGAGACGACAGCGTTCCAGATTCCAGAGATGAAAATACAGTGGGGGTTAAAAAAAACAACAACAAATATAAAAAATATAAAATATTAAAAATAAAGCAGTAAAAAATTAAAATAGTAAAAAATAAAACAGTAAAAAATTAAAATAGTAATAAATGAAAATAGTAAAAAAAAAATAGGTAAGTGCTTAATGTTGAGCATGTGGAAATGTTGTATGTGAGTGTAGTGCGTGTCTGTGGGGTGTGTGCTTGTTTGTAGAACCTACCCACGAGCACACTATACGCTACGTGTATTAGGTGTGCATGTCTACGGAAGAAAGATCGTTAGGGTTAGGGCTTGACAAAATTCTCCAATTCTTCGTAAGTGAGAGTATAAAGCCATTGATCAATCATTCTTTTGCAATCCCGGAGAGTACATGGATAAATAGTAAGCACTTTATTTATTCTATTATAAAGCATCAGACTGCAGAAAATTAACTGCCGGAGGACAATTTCCAATTTCACACCCGATGACCGGTAGACTCTGTCAGTTCTACGTTTTTGTCTTTACTCAGGGTCAAAAGTCAAGTTTGAATGTTTCCGCAACACTGTAGCTAGAACAAAAGAGTGCCTTACTGTAGTTACCTTCCATAACGTGTACAGTTCGCTGGTAGGTAAGCGATAGGTTATAAATGAGTCTTGAATAGGTACACATTTTTCAGTTAGGGATAACGTGTGAAATAAAATAAGTGATAACAAAACATTTCCCCTTCTCTGATAACATATTCGAACGGATGACAAGAGTTACAACCAAACACGACACATATCTCGACACTTCGAAAATGTATAGAACAAGGACATTTTTATTTCGTCGTATAAATACAAGTCCTGTATGAGCGATGTGGCGATCGAATTAAATTGGTGAAACTTATGGCCAGTCGTTACAGGTAATGAGACCATTGTGCAACATGCCACAAACGAAATTGAACCTTATCGGTCAAGTATTAAAATCCACAACGTATAAAAGTAAATCATTTTTATGGGTACCTGAAGGCTCTGATGTAAGGCTCTTTAGTATTTCATCAGTTTGGCTTTTAATTAAATTTTCGACGTTAAATAAAATGGGATTGGAATAAATTGATGAGGCGTGGCCGTTCATCTTACGAAAATGAAGTGGAAAAAGGTTTAGAGCTGTCATATCAGATGATTTACTTACTAATAAAGAAGAAGATGATAAATCTATGATTTGACGTGTGACCTACAACTAATGAGTACGATATTAATTTACCACCGTAAGTGTGGTTTTATTTATAGTCGTAACTAAAAGTGTGCGGAGACCGTGTGGTTTACTCACAATAACGCGACGAAGAAAAGATAAAACAATAAATACATCTGTTGTACTTACAACAACTAAGCGATCATGTTAGGTATCTACTCTAGAAATTAAATTCAAGTCAATATTAGGTTTAGTGGTTTGGCCGAATACAAATACACTGAAGACCATATTATTATAGCAAGATATTAAACATAGCTAATATTCAATGAATTCTCTCTATCTTCGAGCTACATCGAATAGTACGGACGAGGGCAAATACTCAATATTGTGTAAATAGGTACACTCTAAAGAAGCTACGTGCTTTGATTTCAGTACCTTCAATATGATTCCCATTTTGTAGACTATACTATGCTAGTCTGTAGACTGTTACAACTGGAGTTTCAAGCAAAAATAATTATGTTCGAGAATTGTTTATTATTAGTGTTATCGCACAACGTGTAGGTTTTCAGAAAAGTCTATTTCAGAAACCGCTATTACACCTACTATTAACTATTACATCTACTATTAGCTATAATAATTTAAGTTGCAAACTAATTAGCTTTTTACCAATACTTAGTAACGTATAATTCTCCTCAGCTCTTATTAATTTCTCAGAAACTTTTCAAGAGCTGCATATTCTTCGCAAACATTTTTGTTGACATAATGACCGACTGAAATATAAGTGACACGACGTTGAAGAGATTGATTCAGAAATATTTCCCTGCCCTGAAGAATCAGCTGAAAGCGAAGTACTACCAGTACCTACCCGGAGTACGTAAATAACTGTTTCAAGTGACAAACAATATTGCTCTCATTTCTCAAGATTTTTATACTAAGACCTTGTATTCGTATCAAACTTTAATAATCAGTGCATTAAGGCTATTTGTAGTGTTTTATTTATTTCTCTATAACTTTGAGAACAGTGGTGGCCCAGCAGAGCAGTGATGACCCGTGGTATCGGCCCCGACTTATGAGTTGTAGGTCGTGGCAGACAGGCGCTATACTTTGTGTAATTTATTTCATCACCACTGTTCACAAAACGGTTGTGGCGGCATCTACAATGCCACAGGCGAACTACGCATCGTCCTGACGTCACGCAAAATCCTGCATCGCGCAAGCAGTGTTTACTGCGCAACTAGCATATATACAACGCCCCGACATTAATCGTCGAGCAGTTGCTCACCAGACACGACACTCATCTGGTCGGAGGATCCTCCGTTTTATATGGACGTATAAGTGAATTTAACACCCTGTTCCACATATTCTGTACGGTGAAGGAAAACATCGAGAGGAAACCGGCATGTCCTAGAACTAATAATTCGAATACATGTGACATCTACCAACCCGCACAGGGTCCGCGTGGTGGATTACGGCCCACTCCCTCTCACAGAGAGAAGGCTTGTGTTCCAGCAGTGGGAACGTTATAGGCTGATTCTCAAGCAACACAGATTGGCTGAATAATCATTGTGTATAAGCGTTTCTGGAAATTTCAAGCTGATATAGGTGACTGGTTAATGTCTGGATAAGCGCTTACACAGATATTATGTTATTCAAATTTAAAATTGGGCACAAAAAAATGCTTTAAATTGTATGAAAGCAATATAGTAGCTTAATATAGTCTGTATGATCTACGTTTTTAACAGCTATTAAAACTCAAAATTTAAATGATTTTGTGAATTATTCAAGCAAAGCATTTAAATTTAAGCTATTATAGCTATTTAGAAACACTTGTTTACTTCTTGAATAGCAGCTGTATACCGTGGCGCTTGAAAAAATTACAGTACAATACAAAATCTCACCGAATTATTAATAAAACAACGTATTTGATTAGATGTTGTATAGTTTATATTTTTATCAAAGAGGTCATGTGCTGGCGACGTTTATGTTGTATATAAGCTGCTCACATTATTATTTGGCTACAATTGGTTTAATTAGCAGCTCTATAATCACCGATTATAATGCTGTTAAGGATATGAAAATCCAAGTATTTTCAAATGTATATAGTTATGTGTATAAGTATGTATGTTTAGGTTTACAGGGTGTAAGTAAAAGTCCTGCAGTCGTTTTAACCACATGTTGTGTCAGTCGAATAGGTCTATGGCGGATTGCACTCGGAGAAAAAAACTCAATTGGCGAAAAAAAAAGGCCCCTTTAGATATATTAGCACACAGGACCGCGCGCAGATGAGAACATTAGTAGTTATGAGAAGTCATCGAATGTATTCCACTGACATGATATTGTCAAAGGGATCTCAGGAGGTACTTTGACTAAAACTCACTTGATACATGGTTATTTAAATGCGTGCCTGGTCATGTGATTTATTTTAATTTATAAAAGTATAAATAGACGAAACGTTTAATTTATTTTAATATCTTGTATGTTTGTATTGTTGTTGTAATTGTGTGCCTAATAATTTTGTATGAGTTTCGTGTTACTTGATTATGAATAAATAAATAATAAAAAAATCGAGAGGTGTCGTTTTGCCAAGTGTGCAGAGTATAACGTGCTATTAGGAGCTTCGTTCTAAGAGTTAGGTATTAACCTAAGTGATCTAATTTATTCAAACATGTATGTGCCTGTGTTTTTTTGTAACAATTTCAATGTTTTTCAGGAAAATGCAGATCAAAATTGTGTCACGCGCCACAAAGGGGGTTGAACTAAGTATGACGGCACGTTGGCGACTGCTGTGCTGCTTGTCGCGGGTTCGTTTAACGGAACAAATATTTGTATGATCTACAAGTAGTTGTTCCGGGTCTGGCTGTTTGTGTATGTGAGTTTAAATTTTTGTAAACGCCCCAACAATAAAAGAGAAATTCTTAGTGTGGAACACCGTTTAAATAAAAAAAAATACAGTACCCGACTTATGGGAAACTTCGCTGGCCCAAAAATAATGGCGAGCTACTGGCAAAGGACTACGAGTTATGACTCATTATGTTAGAATTAAGAAAACAGAATACAGAATAATATTATAGTTGTTACGTCTGTTCTATTTTGAAATTTAATTATATTACTTAGTTAAATATGGAGTTAAAATTAATATTCAAATATTGTTTTCTTTTTATATTGAGAATTTGAGATATAGTTTTTAAAACTATATCGGTAAATTTCTAGCTGTTGTTTTGATGATTGATTATACTTTCAATACAACAAACTTGCACAAACTTTGGTTTTATTATAAACAATATTAACAGCCACTTCAGTGAAGCATAATCTACATAATTATTATTATCATATATAATATTATTTCAGAAAGTCTTTGACTAAGGAATGTGTACACATTTTTGAGCAAATAATTAAATATATCTTATCTTAAGGACGCCAGAAGTAAATCTTATAAAGCTCTTTGCGAAAATTTATTTTCAATTTCATTCCGTTTTCATTTCTTCAAAATCACTAGCACTCGAATCCATGTTCTCAGTTTCTTTGCAATTTTTATCTATATTATTTGATGAAGATGCAAAATCATAGTTTACGGAACTCTCTTCAACCGCACTCTTAATCGTACCATATAGATATGCGGCGGATTTACATCCGTAGAGTTATAACAGCCTTACGAATCTTCAATGTCCAGTTACTTTCTGAATAAAAATTCAATTCATATTTTGTTAATGCTATAAGCCAAAAGTGATGGTAATCGTTTGCTTGAAGTGCTTTAAGTTAGTTTAAAGAGCTTACTCATTTTTAATTACGCTGCCTTCTGCTTTACAAAAATCAAAAAGTCCTCAAATATTCAGCTACTAAATGACTGGTTTTGGTTGAAGTACAATACAGCTTGAAGAGAATAGAAAATAGGTTATTCAGCATCCAGCAGTATAATGAAAATGGATACCAAAGTTATACAGATAAACGCTATGACATAAGCTATTATGCAGCTCTCAGCGATTTCCTGTCATGACCAATATCAAGCTTTAAAAAAATAAATCAGTGCTTTAAAGAATTAATTAAACTTAAAAGGATTATAATAGCCCTAAAGCCATCAGTACAGCATCTGTCTATCCCGAAAGCATTAGGCATTTTTAATTTTTTTAGCTTTATTTTTAATAGCTATACACGGTGACATTTGAATCACAATTTTCCTAGAACAAACGTTGTTTAGACCATGGTGTACTACCATTCTACAGCATCAAATATGTTATTAAAACAATCTAATCTAGGAGTTCTCAAATTAGTCTTATGTTGCTCAAACGTGTGAAACATTAACCGTAACATCAAAGTACTCATCACGGTAGCGATGTTGCATTCAAGACGCGAGCGCCGCGCGTCGCAGCCGCAGTGTCTGTGTTGTGGGGCGTAGCGATAATCCCGACATTTTTAACATTATACCTGTTTTGTGTTTTTTTAGAAAATCAATGACGTTTTTTTTCTATTGGATGTTATAGAATGGTTGTAGACCATGGTCTGAACAACGTTTGTTCTATCAAAAATGTGATTCAAATGTCACTGTGTATATTAAAGCTTTAAAATACTTATTAGTAAATTCGTATACTGATAACCGGCTTATGTGTTGCTTGGATTATTATACTTTATGCTGTGCTATAACTTTGTGTAAGGCTATAACTTTGCGTAGGTTTCACCGTTCTCGGCTAAACACAACTCGCCTTAGACATGGCCATGGGTCGTCGTAGCGGTCTTTATTTATTTGCTTTGAGAGTTCTAAACGGTCCCACACGGATTCAAACTTAAAACTTATATTTTGATTAATACATGGTTAGCCGTAGTAGAACTCAGAAGAATCTTCTACTTTTGCTGCATCTTGCTTACCTCTTAGCATACCGCATACCCCTAGGGTCCTTTAGCGACACCTAACTGAAGAGTATGTGAAGGAGAGTGTTGAAAATTTGCACGTTCTGATAATTGTTATTCACGGAATGTCCTCAGTGTGGATGGACGACGTGCAGCGCTCGGCAAGTGGTCAAACCTTCAAGTAACATTGTGCCAAAGCCCGGCCGTCGGCCCGCTGCCGCCGCCGCCGCCGCGCCGTTGCGTAAGTAACAACGACGCGCGATCGATAATTCTTTTAGACACAACAAATTTTTGAGACAGATCTTCTTTAAGATTTGGTTTTCATTCGAGTGTGCAATAGATTTCAAGCTATCAGGGTTTTGAAATTGATAATGTAGCTTACTTATATTGAATGGTTCTTTTTCCCGGATGCAGTACATCGATCTTTTGGCGGATCGTGTTATCTACGAATTGAGCTAATAAATGTTGAGGATTAAATATTAAATTTCTTTCTCATCTGTACATGGTCTAACAAACAGCTGCCATTTCATTCGTTTTAAGTTCATATGACTACTGCTATGATGTCGGGGATGACACCCAAAAAAGTATAAAAATGTATATAAATATCCGCCTACACGTCCTTCAGACTCGCTGAATAAACCAACAGGGATGGTTATATTTTATTTTTCCATAAATTCCTCTTATGGGGACTTCAAAGGGACCTTTTGTATAACGACAATAGGTTTTCCATAGTAAATAAGTAGCTTTTAGGTTCTTGTTATACTTTTCCTCTTGATGGGCGAAGACATGAATGCCTCGGATTAGAAACTCGGTGATATGAATTTTCGTTGAAAATTGGTTACGGTATGATTAGAGTGTGTTACTTAATAACATTCTCGTTTTTTTATGACTACATTCTGTTTAACTTTTAACAATTCAATAACAGTTTCTGTGATGTATTGCGGATATCTGGAAGAATAGCTCCCGCTCCCGATTCACAAAATTACACTCTCGGTCTCCTAAATAAATCAGTCAAAGAATATTTTTTGTTATGCAAGGCTGCAAAGTTGTTTTTTGGTGCGAGTTTATCTATCTAATTATTAGGATTATAGGATTGAACCACGAGCGAAGCCTGAGCGTAGCAAGGGATTCAAAGGTACGAGACGCAGACAACATTCCTGCCGAGCGAAACACACAACTTTTCACTTCACTACAGCGAGAAAAATGCTAGGTGCAAGAAAAACAGCTTAATTATTATATACTCGCTCATATTTTATAATTTGTAACGATTTTATCAATAAAACCAACCAAAATAAAAGAAAGTGAATTGAATAAAGAGAAGAAATTTTAATAAGATTTTTTTTTCATACAATTCTTGTGCTGGCCTGTACAATTATTCTAAAAATGAGGTTGGCGCACTGACATGAAATAAGCATTACTTAATGCGTTTCCAGTGGACTGGTGTTATCGAAAATTATTGAATAGAAAGGTTCGAATTGAAAAAAAACTTTCCACGCTAGCGTGTAAAATGCACTTTTGCACACGGCTTTCGAAAGACAAACATAATCTTTCCGAGCTTGTGAGGTGAAACAGGTTTTATTGCAGTTGTGAAGTCGACTACTGGCTATTATTTTGGTGTCACCATTGTTCCGAATTAGAATTCACCAACATTTAAAAATAAATTGACGCAAAAAAAGTGCAGGGTGGCTCGATTTACGAGTCCGGGAGTCTATAAACGCCTAAGCTGGGAATTAACACGTTTTATTTTAGCTGGAACACCTGTCGTTGTTGTTGAAACTCGCAAATATATTCGATTCATTCAGTCATCACCCTCATCTCTCTTTTCAACCTAATTTGAATTTTTCTGCAATAAATTGGATTAATCTCTGTTTACAGTTTATAGCCTTTTTCTTCGACTAACAGATACCTCCAAAGACCACTTAGTAATATAAGGTCCTTACATATGAAAATGGCGTTTTGTATGGAAAAAGCAAAACGATTTTTGTTTTATGAAATTCTTTTAATTAATCAATCAAAGCACTATGTACCTACCATTGATATCTATGCACTTTTGCCGGTAGTTCATTGATTCCTTTGCTGAAAAAATTGTGGAGCGAGCATCAATAAAATGTTTGAAGGCGGTTTTGACAGTCTGATCGGAATTTAACTTATTTCCTTGCAAGAAGTTGTCCAAATTCCGAAAAAATTGGTAATCTGTTGGAGCAAGGTCCGGGGAGTACGGTGGGTGTCAGAAATGTTCCAATCGCAGTTCCTCTAATTTAGCGACCGTCTGTTGTGCAGTGTGTGGTCTAGCGTTGTCCTGAAGCAACAGTGGGCTAGAACAATTGACCAGTCGCGGTTGTTTAACGGCTAGCTTTTCCATCATGGTTTGCAATTGTTGATAATACAGATCTGGCCAGACGATTACGGCAGGCCAGCTGTATAGGATGACACCAGCACTGGTCCTTCAGATACTTACCAGTACCCTTTTCTAAGTCAACTTTCGCTTGGGGCGGGATTTGGCCGGTCGGCCGGTGCTCGAGCGCTGGCTCGGGAGGAGGAACGGCTCCCTGTCGTTTCGGGCGACACAGGTGCTCTCGGAGCATGGTTGCTTCGGGATGAGCATCTGATCGCAAGAAGATTGGAGTGCCGGGACGCCAGATATTTGAGATCAAAGTGGCCAGTTTGACAAAACGCCAATTTCGTAAGGACCTAATATTAGGCTAGTTGACACTAAGAAAAATGCCTTATGAATTTTGTCTTGTAGAATGGTCGTGAGCTAAAAATATAAGAAATCAACCTAATATTGTAAATGATTTTAGATTAATTAATGTTTTGAAGAAATAATTTCGTAAAAATAAAGCCATTTGTCACGTTATATTTAACGCGAATCAGAGCGCGACATCTAAATTCTTGCAGACGACTATGTTTCAACATGTAAAAAAAAAACTTTATACGTCCGACATAAAGTTTCTTTTGCATTAACAATTGACGTATGAAAGGAATGGTCTTGAAGGGAACAACATTGATTGGTAGTGTGTCTCTGTCGCACAATGTGGCAGTCGTCTACCAAATTAGAAGTATTTAGTAATATTTTTCGTAGGCACATTAAATATTAGGATATGGAAATCGAATATATATATATACTTACGACTGTCAAAGTAAACATTAACCCAAATATTAATTTGTGTGCATAGAATATTAGTCTTTAAATCAAAGCGTTGTTAATACACGTTATGACTGCTGATTATAATATTCCGACAGAAGTACTAAGTAAAGTTCGTGTGCGGGCAACACTGTTAAAAAACCTCGCAGATTTGGTAGAATGGAAGTTGAAGTCACTCGATCCGCCATGACATAATGCCCCGTTTTGATAAACAATATTTAATTACGTTAAAAAAATTGTTTATTTCATGTTAATATTTTGCTGATAATATTCATATTTTTAGCTAAATAACCCACAAGTAGGTATCATTACTAATTGGTTTCTCAAATCCTGTCAACTAGCGTATAATTCTACCTACTCAGCCTGTATTTTGTGCCACTTGTGGCGTGATAAAAATACTTATAAAGCGTACCTAATATTTAAACTGTAGGATGAACGAGTATGTTCCTTAGCATACAGCCTGACTCTCATCTCAATAAACATTCAGGTCAAACTAAAAGGTATAAGTTCTAAAACTGTCCTCTTTCTTCTATTTGGAAATTGAATCAAGGACCCCATTTCGGTGTTCAGGAATACTTCTGAAAGTTATCAATTCAGGGATATTTTACATTAAGTTAACAAAACACTAATGGATCCAACTCGGTGGGTTTTGACCAAAATATTATAACTTTAGTATTCTGTTCGAAGACTTACTTAATGGTAGCATTTAAGTTGTTTTAGTTAGATATTACTTTTCACACTGGCTTTTCCGCAGCCTCAAGGTTTATTTTGCTGATAACGTCTGAATCCTGTTTCAGGCCACTTGTTAATTTTAAATTCTTCAAAATACATTGTGATTTTAGCTTTACATTGAAAATGTTTTTAAAGACAAAAGGTACAATAATTGGTCTAGCTAGTCACATTGACCGCCTGAATATTACTTTCAAATACTTCACGCGCTTCACCAATTTATTTCGCGAACAAGTTATGAATATACATACAACATAGTAACATAATTATGTTATTCGCGACGCGCTCAAACTTCTCGTGGCGTCGGTTTCGGCGGCTACGTTTTATTAATGTTTTACAGCAATTTTTTAAGCTGGGGCTATGAGAGCTTAAGACAGACTTGTCAGTCTGTATTTGTGAAACAGGCTATGAGAAAGTTATTTTAACTTTTACGTACAACGCAATATGCAATATGTAACGTATCCAGTGTGCTGATAATACGAAATTAAAAACCTCTTATGAATACAAACCTAAAAGTCACAAATCAACATTACAAATCACAATCAAGAAACAGCGCTGTAACAGGAGACAAATAACGTTGATCTAATAAACAAGCAAGCTTTCGAGCAACAGGAAACTCCCGAGAAAAAGAAGAATAAGTATCTCATCAACTTTGTCAATAAGTCCAGTAGGCTTAGCCCTCCGTAATTCGTTTTACATAATTGCGAACAAAACGTTTCATACATTTTTACCTCCTCTGCTATGACTATGACAGAGTTTATAATTAAAAACCGTTAGTCTCGGCAAATTACGTTTCAATTTGTTATGATGTCGAGGAGACGACCTTGACTGGATTTGACATCGGAATCTTTATTGTTACGTTTTGCAGAATCATTGTAATGCCCGTTGTCTTATCTATAGATAGAGACATCATTTTAAATATTCAAGCCCTTATGCTTTTATAGATTTACTTATTTAAGGATTACCAACGACATACACAACAATTATCTACAATATTAGTTTTAGTTAGTATAGAAAAACTCTTTATTAACATAAAGATATAAAAAGCTTTAATATTTACCTACTCAAAAATAAAGTAACAGTTACACTAATATTATAAACAACACTTACATGCTAGGAGCACCTTTATAAGTATAATAATGGTTTTACAAACTTATTATAACATGAGGCATTTAATAATTTATTATTTTAATATTAATGGTTCATACAAGCTTCCCCATAAGCTTGTATGTACCATATCTATCGATATATCGCAAGTCTTTCAACTCAATTTGACCAATGTTAGCAATCAATGTATCTTGATGGATGACATTTAATTTTGTTGTAAAATTTACGAGTTAATTTTTAAAATGAATTTTGTTATGTTAGGTAGTGTGTAGTGGTTTAAGGTTAGTTTTAAACGGAGTATTAAAAGGCAATTTTAACTGCTTTATTTTGAATTGATTGCAGCAGTTTACAAATAGATTGATAAGTGCTACTTCATACCGGTCACGAATAGATTATGGAGGTACGAGGAACAGGGTGTAAAGTACACCCATACCTCCATAGAAAAGGGAGGATCCTCCGACCAGACGAGTGTCGTGTCTGGTGGGCAACTGCCCAACGTTTGATGTGGGGAAGTTGTATATATGCTAATCGCGCGGTAAACTCTGCTTGCGCGGTGCAGGATTTGCGTGACGTCAGTATAACAAGGTGATGCAAGGTCTGATTAGTGTGGTGTATAACCTATGTTTGGTATTAGCTCGTTTGTGTACGATACTGTATCATCAGCAAAACAAGCCAGGTGAGTACGGACCTGCACAGTAACGCCACTCGCGAATAATATTAAGAGGTAGGGACCGAGCACCGAGCCTTGAGGAATTTCTGCCGATACAGTCCGGGGCGAAGACCTGTCAGTACCAATGTAGACCACAAGTTGTAGGTTATTAAGGTGTGATTGAATAAGTTTTACTAGCTTAATTAGAATGCCGTAAGTCATGAGCTTGTATAACAGGCCCTCGTGCCAGACAGTATTGAAGGCTTTTTCGATGTCCAGAAGGAACATACCGGTAGTCTGCTTAAGATTAAGATGATAGGAAATGTGTTCAGAGACTCGAGCCAATTGTTGTACCGTGGAGTGAGAGGAACGCTAAATTGCTCGTTCATAACAAACTATGTCAGAGAACCGTAGCAAGCGATTATAAATCATGAATTATTACAGGACGAAGGGTAATAGGCCTGTAAATAACTGGTAAAGAGGTGTCTTTTTCAGGCTTTTCAAGTGCGATAACTTTAGCAGTTTTCCACGTATTGGAAAAACATTTAAGCAACCGCTGAAAATAATGTTGTAATTCATCAATGACTTGTTTATTTAAGTAAATAGTTGCCGACTATACGTCCTTTTTTTGTTTTGCTTTTCCAGTCACGAGTGAGATTTATGCTCGTCTCGAAAGAATATGCTAGACCATCATAATTATGGTTCAGCATGTTGGCAGGAAAAGTGCCCTCAGGTGTTTTAAGTGAGCTCCGGCGGGATCTCAGGGCGGCATGGAGAGTGCGATTGTCGCAACCCAGCGCTGGGCACGCCACAATTGCGGCGATAAGTCCCCTCTTTGAGGAGTGGCTAGAGAGGCACCACGGCGTCCTCACCTTCCGCCTGACGCAGGTCCTCACCGGACACGGTTGTTTCGGGAGGTTTTTGTTCCGGATAAGGCGGAAGGAAACTCCCGGGTGTCACCATTGTGTGGATCGCCCGGAGGACACGGTGGAGCATACGGTGGAGGTCTGCCCGGCTTGGGCGGGGCACCGCCGTGTCCTCGTGGAGGCGATTGGCGGTGGCGATCTCTCGCGTCCGGCCCTGGTCCAGGCCATGATACGGAGCGAGAGGGCTTGGGAAGCCATCACCTCCTTCTGCGAAGCAGTAATGTTCGCGAAGGAGGAGGTGGAACGCGTGAGGGAGAGGCAAAATTCGCGCCCTCACGCACCTAGCCGCCACAGGAGACGCCCTGGGCGCGTAGGCGCGGCGTAGGCGCGGGCTTGCGAACGGTGAGCAATGGGCACCTCGCCGTTCGATAAGGACCAGGCCCGGGTCGACGGCGCGTTGTGTTCCACGCGCGCCTCAATGAGATGTCAGCACCAATGACGGGGTCATCTAGGGCCGATGCCTGCTAGGGTTGCGGGAAAGTCCGAGAGGGATACCGTGGCCCCTGGCACAGGCAACTGAAGGAACACGGGTGGGTTTTAGTCAGGAAGAGTTTGACACGCCCTCCCGCTCTGGGCAGAGCGGGAGAAGTTATTTGATGATTTCCCACCCTAAAAAAAAAAGGTGTTTTATGTGGAGGTATTTATTTATATTACATTTTTCACACGCCAGTTGAAGCATCTTCTTGCATCTTGCTACAAGTTTATTATAATATATACTGTCCTATAAATAAGTAGTTTTTAAAATGCAAGTCTTTTATTTAAAAAAGATCTTGTACGCGCTTTAAGTCAAGTGTCCTCTAACTGAAAGTGCTTATATACGAGTAGTTTCCCTTTAAAAGTGTTAGACTATCATGATTGATATCGAGCCCCGTAAGTCGTACGCTCTCAATGATCTATTGGCATTACAAGAAGGCACCGACTATTATGAGAAACCCATTGTCGTAACCATAACTAATGGAAATGGTAATTGAAAGGTTCATAATTTCCTGAATGTTTACTGCGTACCTACAGGGCCCGTCACGTAAAAAGAACGCTGAGCGTTATGGAGGGTAACTGTTCTAATATTATATAATATTACAATTACTATATTAGAGGCTATTGTTTCATAGTGTAAGTGTAATTGTTTTATTAATAGCTACGTAGTACTTTGGAATAGGCTGGAATTAAATTAATCGCTCAGTGTGAAGGTACAGGCCAGCTTTCTTTTTACGTGACGGGGCCTATACCTATAAATAATTGTAAATCATAAAGCTTACCTTAGGTTTATATCCTTTCTATGACCTACTCATGAGCAATCTTTCACGCAAGATTACTGTATTCAACATTGAGTGCTAATCCATAAATCAAAACACAACATCTTTATCACCCTATCCAATAATAATCGATCAGTATCCATAACGTGTAAAGGTCGGCTGCACTCAGCAGGTCTGAGCACGGATCGCCCGCGGCCGTCAGTCGTCAGGACACATTAGCGCTGAGCGACGCATCCGCCGTTATCTGTTGTTGTAATGGCGCCATTTTGTTGTTACGTCTCGATTGGAATATAAAAACCATTTATGAGTGTGTAGCGTAATAACTGTGCTTTATTGAAGAAATGTAATACACATGTTAGCGTATGTGATGGAATCGATTTGTGGAAAATGATTGCTTCACTTTATATACCAACTGATTCAAATAACGTCTGTAATATCAAAGAATTTCTTTGGCTGGGTGGATAAAGGATAGGATATTCATTATTCTGCGAATTATGGTATCCAAATAAGGGTGAGTCTCCCCTATTTGATTGTCAAGACTTTGATAAGAGAGTAAAAAAATACAAATGAAAAAATAAATTATTATCAAGATAAGTAAGTAAATCAAGTTTACTTATACAATTCTCAGAATAAACATTTCTAGAATCAGACCCAGATCGAGCTAAAAAGGTTTCTTACCTAAAAATACGTACAAGACTTTCTATACTTAGCTCTGTAAATCTGTATCCCAATTTATTTTCTTTCTCTGTTATTTCAACGTAAGTGGCGAGTGGCGAGGCGTTTGACATCCGTTGAGTGCATACGTACTTACGTAGGAGGCTGTAGGCTGAGCGGATCCAATCTTGTCAGGACAGAAGGGTGAATCAACTTTTGTTTTGTAAGAGCTTTGTAAACTGTACTCAAAGGTGCCGTTAGGCTTTTAAATAGTAAGAATCTATACCTACTGTCTAAGTGTGTTTCATGCTGGTATGCGTGTTCTCATAAGGTTTAGTTGTAAGAGGCTTGACACGTAGTGTTTTATTTAAAGTTATGTATCGAACGCGAAATAATGTACCTATTTACGTAAGAAATCAGGAATGTAATTTTTTTACTCTCCTATCAAACTCTTGTTAATCAAATAAGGGTGAGCCTCCCCGGCTCACCCTTATTTGAATACCATAAATAACGCATACCATGCATAACGATGTCCGTGATTGGCTACAATAGGATCATGAAAGGAAACTTTTACATAATGAAATCGAAAACTGAGCAGTACCTACCTACCTTAAATTTTCTATATTTGGCATATTAAAACATGAAGTCATGGAAATGACGTTTTAAGCTCTTCTATAATCATAAGGCTGTAAAAGCCCGTAACGCGATCACATGCAACACTGACTCTTGCTAACCGACGCGACGCTCAGCGCCGCCCGGCTATTAGCGAAATAGCTGGCTACGCTGACAGCCAACGTCTTTGTTCCACACGATTCGATAACTTTTAGTGGATTTCATTTTTAATGTAATTTGTACTTATTGTTAGACAATTTTGATGGCGAAACTTTTTCAGTTACCTACAAGCACTGACCTCTATTAAAATTTAATAGAGGTCAGTGCCTACAAGCCATAACAGTTTTTTTTTTTAATAGAACGACTGGTGGTTTCGTAAAGTTCACTAGAGTACAATTCGAATCAATCAAATCAATATTATCTATAGTATATCATGCTGGCCTAGTGGTTATGGCCTCGCCTCTTATGCACGAGTTTGTTATCCGGGCTAGTACTAATTTGAGGTTTTTAATTAATTTATGTACTTTGTGAGCTCAGATCATATAAATGATCTGAGTTTGTGAGTTTATCTTGGACAATATTGTCATCGGTGAAGGAAAAACATCGTGGAACAGAAGAAGGAAACTTGGACTTATATAAGTCTGAAAACGTCAACCCATCTTGAGCGCGCGTGGTGATCAATGCTCATGCCTACTCGAGAAGAGGCCTTCGCCCCACAGTGGTACTGTAACAGGCTGGTGTTATTATTATTATTATTACATCAATATCAGAGCACGGGGCTGCTCGTCAAGTCCAACGTTGGGTCGATGTGCTTCGTCACTTACGGTTATACAAATCTTTAGTACGAAATAGTAGTAATAGACGTTTATATTTTTGTATTTAAATTAATATATAATCCTCTATTTTCGTAATTGCACAAACCACTATTTGTCTCTGCACATTTTTTGTGCTTATTGAATTCAATAAATAGTGAAAGTAACTCACCATAGTTGTTACAAACGAGATGCACTCTGGGTGAGTCCGGTCTACATTCCTTGAGCTCCTTCAACAGTCCGCCTTGACTCCGCAGAAAGGCGCGGTACGTTCGAGCTGCACCGTGTTCGTGAATGAAGCTGGCGCGAGGACCCGGTGTGGCGCTCACGTTGACAGCCGCCTTTATACTGCTGTCGGCTGGCCGGGTCTCGTTGATTACCGCTTGGCTTATGTTAAGCCACCTGCGTGGAGATAAGAGTACGATATTGGGTAGTTAGATTTGGTAGGTTGTCAAGATTGACAGGAATTTTCAAATTGAAACCAGGAACAAAGGACTATCATCAGTATACGATGAGTTGCTAATGAACAAATAAGGTCCAAAACATATGCACACGATAAGACGTCGTGTCGTGGAAATCTACGCCGTCGCATCGTGGTATGATACACGACACATCGTCGTGTCATGAAAACTTACGATCCATACTGCTGTTTTGATATTTTTATACTTGTAATCTTCATCTGTTTTATCCTATAGCACGGGACGCTCTTCTACCAGGGATATTAATAATTGATCTAAATCAATGCCATGCGTCATCTTTGACTATTGGACATCAATTACGCGGCGCAGGATTACATCGTCAGTTACTATTAACGTTTACAGTTAAATTATACCGTAGCCGTATACCTACAGTTAACACCACAAATGTTCAGAGAACGTTACGTGTACAAACTGAACTGATGAAATAAATTCTGCAGATAAAGTCCACGCGTATCACGCGGGATAAGCGATGTGAGCGCTCGCTGTTTTGTGCAACATTCTTTAGGTGTCGGAACTAAATTGATTCATACAGATTAACAGCTCTGTGTGTAAGGACCTGCTGGGTTTGTTAAACTTTTTGACTGGTCCTGTAATTACCGCACTCCAGGGCAAAGACAATCTTCTCACACAGAGAAGACACGATCATTGATCATAACATTCGCTCAACGTGTTGTCAATTTCAGACAAGTACCAAAGTTTAAAAAAAATCTTATGTTGTTTCATGCTCGTCTAGAATACCAGTAATATACAATGAAGAGAAATATGTAGAGGACATCTAGACTAATAAATAAACATTATATCGGTAGGTAATCATATTATTATATTGTATTCATTACCTACATTCTATGCCAATAAATATATCTATCTATCTATCTATCTATGGTAATCATATTAGGGAAACTTTAGATGTTAAAGACAGCCAATCAGATCTATATATATAAAGACTCACGAGTATCCGAGGATGGAGCAGAGCTTGAAGGCGGTGTCATCGTCGAGGGTGGTGATGCAGGCGGGGAACCAGGAGTGGTTGGCGGCGCGATATACTTGCAGCTCTCCTCGACCTACGTCGCCGTTCGCTTGACTTAGACGCACTGTTTGGAGAAAGACTTGAACTTTAATCGTATTTAATATAGATCTATAGTTGGTAGATATTTTAGTCTCTAATTAAGTTAACTACAGCTAAATTCAACTGAAGTAAGATAAATAAAATTAAAGTGTATTAAAATGGCAATAGGCTGAGCATTCTTAAAGGATCTTCGATCCGCCTACACCATAACTTAGTTCTCTTTCACACAAATTTTACAACTTTCATCTAAACACATTCACCATAATGTAGTGCCAAGCCTCTAACTCTACAAACTTTACACGTTGGTCAAAATGTATGACTAAGGCGGTCCACTGAATTATTGCATGACACAACATTAAAAACTAGTGACATATATTCTTACCATAAGCCCATAGTATCTGTGCGACGGTCGCGAAACGGTCAAGCCATACAATATTTTGACCGAGAAGTAAGGTTTGTAGAGTTAAGCAGGGTGGTAAATCATCCTATAACTTCTCCCGCTCTGGGCGGAGCAGGAGGGCGTGTCAGACTCTTACTGACTAAAACCCACCCGTGTTCCTTCAGTTGCCTGTGCCCGGGGCCACGGTATACCTCTCGGACCTTCCCGCAACCCTGGCAGGCATCGGCCCTAGCGGACCCCGTCATTGATGCTGACATCTCTTTGAGGCGCACGTGGAACACAACGCGCCGTCGCGGTCGACCCGGGCCTGGTCCTTATCAGACGGCGAGTTGCCCACTGCTTGCCGTCCGCAAGCACGCGCCTACGGTGGCCGGGAATCGGTTTGCGATTCCTGACGCCCAGGGCTTCTCCTGCGGCGGCTAGGGGCGTGACGGCGCGAGTTTTGCCTCTCTCTCAGCGTTCCGCCTCCTCCTTTGCGAGCATTACTGCTTTGCAGAAGGAGGTGCCGAAACAACCGTGTCCGGTGAGGACCTGCGTCAGGCGGAAGGTAAGGACGCCTTGGCGCCTCTCTAGCCACTTCTCAAAGAGGGGACTTATCGCCACAGTTGTGGCGTGCCCAGCGCTGGGTTGCGACAGTCGCACTCTCCATGCCGCCCTGAGATCCCGCCGGAGCTCTGTCCGCTGTGCTGTGATTTCTCGCAGCAGCGGAGTTACGCCCCGGCGTTTCGCCTCCTAGCGCCACTACCATATGTGCGCGAGGACTTTTGCCTCCAGATCCCATGGCAGCAATCTGGCAAGGCGGCTCGCCGCCTCACAGGAGACCGTACGGTATCCCAGGACTAGCCGGGTGGCCTTTGGGGCAACTTCCTTCAACGGGCGGGCTGGCCGCCGCCTTAAGGAACGCGCCCACAGAGAGTTAGGAGCTTGGCTCTACATTAGACCTAATAACTTTTTAACAGTGAATGCGTTGTGTGAGTCCTGGCAACCTACTTTACATAAAATATTTTTAGTGGGATTTCATTTCTATGTAGGTTAGTCTATTTATTTTTATTTTTTCATGCACGCCAGCAGTTACTTCCTTCATAGACAACGAAAAAGTGTTCCTTCTTCGTTGTTTATGTACATACTAATCCCAGCTTTCAGAGCAAATAGAAATAGGTTTATTTATTATCCGTAAGAGATACAGACATGCACCTCCCTATAAGGGCTGACAGTTACAGATATGCACCTCCCTGCAAGGGCTGACAGTTACAGACATGCACCTCCCTGCAAGGGCTGACAGTTACAGACATGCACCTCCCTGCAAGGGCTGACAGTTACAGACATGCACCTCCCTGCAAGGGCTGACAGTTACAGACATGCACCTCCCTGCAAGGGCTGACAGTTACAGATATGCACCTCCCTGCAAGGGCTGACAGTTACAGATATGCACCTCCCTGCAAGGGCTGACAGTTACAGACATGCACCTCCCTGCAAGGGCTGACAGTTACAGATATGCACCTCCCTGCAAGGGCTGACAGTTACAGACATGCACCTCCCTGCAAGGGCTGACAGTTACAGACATGCACCTCCCTGCAAGGGCTGACAGTTACAGACATGCACCTCCCTGCAAGGGCTGACAGTTACAGATATTTTTTTTTTGGTTGTTTTTGTGTGCAAATTATAGCGTGCATACCAGATGTTAGCTGACTAGGACTTCTGGGAGTGCCCTCAACATTTATATCGACGTATTTAAGGTATTAATAAAATCCAAAGTATAAAAGCAAGACGAATGAAACTATCAGTCTGCTAACAACATCTTATCCTTAGAATTTAAGCTCTCTAGCTATAACCAGGCCAAAGCTATGAGGATTTGAAAACACGACAAAACCCTTTGAGAAAAGGTACGTAGTGCCCCCCTGCTTTATGGTTTTGGCTCATACAGGTAGACAGGTCTTGGCAGCTTTTAGCTGAACATCATTAATATTTTAATTGGTCTAACACCAAGATCTCACGCAAAGGCAACTTAAAACATGGTTTGTTATAACGTTTGTATAATTGTGCGACTCATTTGGCCAACAGTTCAAAAAGTGTTAATACTGCATCCTGAATTTGCAATACAGTAGGTTAGGTCGGTTAAGTAAAAACGATATATCTAGACTATTTCGTCCCTCTTAAAGACAAGAATCCTCCAAACTTTTTACCACACAAGCTACAATGATGACCACAAAAACCGGCCAAGTGCGAGTCGGACTCCGACACGAAGGGTTCCATACCACAATTCAAAAAACGCCGCCACGTTTCTTGTATGGAGACCCCCTTCTATTTTTAACTTAATAATTTAATGTTTACTTGTTTTTTTTTTATTAATATTTTTTTGTTATAGCGGCAATAGAAATACACACTCTGTGAACATTTCAACTGTCTACCTATTACGGTTCATAATATAAAGCACGCTGAAAAACGGACGGACGGACGGACAGCGGAGGCTTAGTAATAGTGTCCTTTGGCACCCATATAGAACCCTAGAAACCCTAGAAAAATACTCACGGCAGTTCCTCTCATCCTGTCCCCACGGACAGTCGACCTTCCCATCGCACAGATGCGCCTGAGAGATACACCGCTGGTTTCCGCAGTGAACCTCCCCGCTGCGCTTGCACACGCGGCAGTTCAGCTCGTCGGAGCGGTCGGCGCAGTCGACGTGGCCGTCGCAGCGCCAGTCGTGCGGGATGCAGCGGCGGACGTCGCATTGGAAGCCCGTGGGACATACTGGTGGGTAGTACCGCGTATACGTTATTTAGTCGTTGTTTTTGCAATTACAGTTTTTACTCCCTATCTTGTTTAATAATTTCAACGTCCTTTCCACCCTTGCGCCTGCATATCTTACACCTGCTGTCAATAGCATAAGTAACAAAATCCAAATAAAGACATTCTAGGTGTTCACTTGACATCACCCCAACTCCGTGTTACCTGGCATTGCGTCTCGAAAGCGCGCGTCGGCGACTTCTCGATTGCCGAGACACACATCTGTGTCTGTCGACTCCGGGAAGATGTCGCATTGGAGGTAGTCTGGCATCGTCAGACCGAAAACTTCTAGGAAGAATCCGCAGCGACGCATCGTTTCTGTTCGGGACAAAAAAAAACTCAGATATTTTTTTGGAACACTTTTTCAGGAAACACGCATCATTCAAAAAGTTTTTGAGACAGTGTGCTATAAAATGAATTAAATGGTAGCCGTTCAAACACAGATTAAACAAAGTACGTACCTAATATTTGCAAAAACATTATTTTATTATTAACCATTATTGCAGCAATATCTACTAGGTAGGTAGGTACTAAGAACGTCACGGGACTACAGGCGTAAGGTAATATAAATTTGAATTATTTGTTAATAAAATAAACAACTAGTTACCTACTTATCCTATAATATTTTGGTAAAAATTTTCGCGACAAGCACAATTAATATCACCACACCACATAGATCTGCTCTTCAAACTAAGTACCTAAATATTAAGTGGGAACCGAGTATTTTCAAATTTGAAATTGTTCGAATTTACATTACGTTCATCCCGCGTGTTCATGGTAGGCTCACAGTAATTGTCATGCATTTCGGCAACGTTTAAAATATTCTGCAAATGTATCTTCTCTTCTGCTTCTTCGTCGTCCCCTCAATGCTGAGGGTCGCGACTACATACGACGCGTCTTCAAGTTGTGCGGTGTTCTGTAGTGGGGGCCACTCGGTAGATGCTGACCCCAACGGCCTTCTTGATCGCGTCTGCAAATGTATCTTACCATGACATAAACTCCTGCACGGCCGCACCATGTGCCCCAGGGGCCCACATTTAGGCACAAACAGTGAGCACAGGAACAGTGCTGTTAGGTCATAACAGCGGACGTCCACTACTGCTTCGTATACCTCCAGGTCCTGACAACAGATACAAGATAATACAATATAGGACTACAGAAAATACCTAGTTACTGAATATAAGTAGGTGGTTCCACCTACGTGGAACGTCTCTCTACAAAATACAGAGATTGTTCCTTATATTACGATATCTATATAAATTAAGTGACATTCAGAGTTGCCATTACATGGAAGACGAGTAAAATAATAAATCCTTGAATTTATTTAATCTGCATAAACGCGGACTATAGCAACCATGTACGGACAACCATATACGGACTGTAGTAAATAAGTGTGTCCGGGGTTTACTTTGCAATTTACATCTATCTGGTGACAAAAAATTGCAACATTTTCTTCATGGGTATCATTTTCATGGTTTTCGAGGGCGCTGACAACGATATAGGGGTGAATATCAAAATACAAGATGGTGTCCACGAAAAGTTGCAAATATTCGTTGGCGCTATCTTGAATTTTAATTTTATCATTAAAGTTGTTTGCGTTCTCAAAAACCATGAAAACGACACCCATGACGAAAATAAATATAATCAAACTAAAAAACAAAACAAGGTGCAATAAAAAAAAATCCAACAATAACTATTGACGCCTAATTAATTGGACTATTTACTTCCAGTCTGTCTGCAACTAGAACTTAACTGGTGTTTCTTGGGTGTACTAAGCACAGTAGGTATACACGCCTGTGTATTGTGAGGCGTGTTGAATGAAAGACGGGTTGAGTTTCACTGGCTATATTTAGGATAAACATGATTAAATATATGAATTGGTGGGTACATACTACACCTTCCACCCTTGGAGAAAAAAAAATACATTTGTACTTAAAACTAGGTTAAAATGTTTTTTTTTATTTTATTTTTTTTATTTTTTTTTTATTTTTTTTTTTAGACTTTCACTTTGAGCCCCAAACCTTTGGAATAATCCAGGTCATGTTATGAAGAAATCGCAACTTTTTCGCGCAAATGTCCTTTTGCACAAGTGGTTTCGGCCAAGTGTCTTTCGCGTAAATGTCCATTCGCGCAAGTGTCCTATCGCGCAAAAGTCCGTTCATGCAAAAGTTCATTCGCGGAAATGTCCATTCGCGCAAGTGTCCCATCGCGAAAAAGTCCGTTCATGCAAAAGTTCATTCGCGGAAATGTCCATTCACGCTAGTGTCCCATCGCGCAAAAGTCCGTTCATGCAAAAGTTCATTCGCGGAAATGTCTTTTCGCGCAAGTGGATTCGTGCAAGTGTCTTCGTGTAAATGTCCTGCTGCTGTGTCGTACGACTAACCGTTGATCAAAATGCATACAACATTTTTAAACTAGAGACTTACTATAAACGGTTGCTTTATTTCGCTCATCTAGGTCAAACACGGAGGAAAAAGGTAAATAATGTGTCGTATTTAATATATTAGGAATTTACTCGTGTGCGAAGGTTGTTTTTAATATTTTTTTACCGCAACGACATGCTTTAAGCACGTTGGTTTACTTTATCTGCCACGGTTTACATCACGGAATAAAAAAAAATGCTCTCTAGTTCTTTTCTTAGATACAGACGAGACGTATTTATTCCTCCGCAATAAGCAAACTGTATCGCACAGACCAAGGACGACGCAATGCCACGTTTTAATAAACATTGCTCGTTAAAAACACGCTTTAGAATCTGACGCAGATATTTTAGTTGTCGGGCGCGCTTTGTTTCCGCGACAATGATTGATTCGCGCGCGAAAGGGTTCAGCTAATGGTTATCGATGCCGCCGCGTCATTCGCTGTTGTGGTCGGCGCTGTTACTAAACTGTGAATGAAAATATTCGCGTATCATTCTTTAATTGCGGTTATGTAAATCCGATAAATGCGGTTTAGGTAATTAAATAAAACATTAATCGTTTTTAAACGTCGGTGTCAGCTAAATTGAGGCCCGATTGCACAAGAATACGAGTACGTTGATACGAGTATGCTGGTTTACTTTGGTACAGGACCTACATTAAGTTACATGTAACTCACGACTGTCATCCGCTAACACACAAAAGTACGATAGCCTGTAGAACGCTCTGTCTGACACCTTGAGACATCCCAAACATGCACGTGCAAGGAGAACCACACTTTCCAATAATTATCAGTAACAGTTACGACAATCCTAATATTCGTATGATATAATTACATGGACCGCGGAGGCGTGCCCTGACACTTGGCGCAGAGATTAACGGCCGGCGAGCGACGAGCACACAAATTAATTGCTCCATAAGCCCTTTGATCTGCGCCTAGTAGGTTTTTGATCAATTAATTTTCACTAAGAGGATTTTGAAGAAAATACTTAGATAAGTAGGTATACGTTTTGTTGCGGGAGTAACAAAGGTCGGGCAGAATAAATATTGTGTTGATACAATACGATATGACGGGAATGTTTGGATTTGTGTAGTCAGGTTGGAAAAAGTAATGTCAGAAAGGAACAATCTCTCTGAAAAGTGTTCTATGGTTGTCTCAATGAGAAGATTTCCATTTTTTTTTGTATTAGTAATGAGGTTCTCATTGCAATAATGATTTTAAAAAAAAACCTACTTATAAAATAATATCAGGTCGGTACCTACCTTATGCAGCAAATTTCGTAACTGAACAAAAATTAAAAATCCTGCCAAAATACTTGAATACATCACAGGTCGGCTAATTAACGACCCCCCGGGACCCACCAAGTGTCTGTTAAAGCCTGTTAATAGCATTTTAACGATTCACCTTGGATTCGGGCGATTAAAGTCATTGCCCAGTAAGCCCAGCGATAGACGGGCAACGTCTTTAGGCCTCCGTTCTGCTTGGAACCCTCGTGATTGCGCATTGTTTTCTTCCCGGAAGTTAGTTATACATAAATTTGTGTAAAGTATTTGTTGAATCTCACTGCTTAATGTGGTCAAATTAAATAAATTATTTGCATAATACATGTTAAAAAGGTGTTACTTGCAGGTATAAGAAGTACATTGTATTATAACCTAATGAGGTGTGCAAAGTAATATATTAGGCCCTAATTACTCGTACAACAATAATTATACAGAATACATTTTAAATAAAATAGAAATGCCAAATTAAAAAATAACACAAGTCAAAAAATATAAAAAATAAAAATTTCAATAATCGTTAGATGTGTGTTGACATTTCAGATAAAATCAGTCATCTTTCATTTAATTATTCATTAATTGAATTGTAACATTTTGCAACTAGGAATTCGTGCAAACCTAATTTGAATTGGTACAGTGTGTGTCCGTGATACTTTTTGGGAACTTATTGTATATTTTGGGTGCCATGCCCAAAATGTTTTTGTTAAATACTGCTTTTTATGACGTCTTACGCATATTATATTTTTGCGCCGTGTGCTTTATGGATGTGTATATAGACGTAGATTCGTTTTGACACGATTCGATTCGTTTTGATCGCCGCTTCATATACATAAAGACACCGGTTTTTACTCAAAACTACAGAAATATTGTTTTTAAATTCCTTTCAGCAGTATCTACATTGGAAATTGTAATTTATGTATACCGGAAAATAGACACTTATTTCGTAATCCAAAATAAACAAACAAAATTACCGTCGCAACCTTGTCTCCAACATTAATTAAAAACAGAATATTTACAAACCAAGAATCACTTATCACTTAGCAAACTTAATTTCCCGGCTCTGTTTGTTCGTACGGCAATTTAACTAATATGACTAGCAAACGAAACTCATCCAATTTGAAACTTGACGTATCGAAGTGTTTGACTTGTTGTATTTGACTTAAAACAAGTCCAGGGGATCGCGTATCAATAGATTTGTGCGGTCTCTAGAACTAAACAAACAACCTGATTTCGGGGAATCCCTAATATAAATATATGTATAGTAGGTAGGTAAATTAAACTCAGCAATTCGAATGTTTGATTGACTAAATATTGATATTTTGATTATTGTTTTCCCTTCTGTGAAAAGCTTATCGATAAGCATCGAGATTTCACTGTCTCATTATAATGTAGGCGATCATCCCGAGAACCAAATATTACATAGAAGGTTTTTCATGGAATATTGTCTGTAGATACTCAAAACTGAAAAGCTAATGATAAAGAAATCCACATAAGTTGATGTGTAGGTACGATTCGTACGTTCAAGAAGCTGATTTGAAAGTTTAAAAGCATTTCAGTGTCAGTTTAGTCTATAATCTCATCTAAGTAGTTGAACTCGTTGACCGTTGCGTTATCAAAGTAGATACTTGGGTCCCAAAAATTACGACTGGTGATAAACCTGGAACAAAATGTAAATAAGTAGGTTGGTAGTAGTACCAACTTACCTGCTGTGCGTCCCTCTGCCCAAAATGGCCGATGTAGTTGGGGAACACAGTGAAGTTGTAAGGTATCCTGTGCTGCTGACAGAAGCTGACGATGACGGGCAGACACACTCCTGGTGCTGGGTTCCTGGCTCCGGGCGGGTCTGTGGGCGCCGGCCACGTCACCACCGTCGACCGGTTCACTACTTGGGACACGTACTGCGGACAAGGAGGTAGGGTTACTATTGTTTGTGGAATATGCATTATGACGTTTTGGAATGTCTGGTATAGTAACTAAAGTACCCATGTACCCAGCACGGCTGGACTGATTTGGTAAATTTTTATTTTATTAGGTCGTAATAGTCCGAACCAGGTTCATACTGAAAGAAGAATATGAAAAATTGCCGGGATAATTAGATAATTCGGGAAAACTGAAAGTGCATTTCCTATGGGACTTTTGAATGAATTACTGAAACTTGGACAGGACAACGTCTGTCGGGTCAACTAGTTATAAAATAAAGGGTAAGAGAGGTCGGTATAGAGGACCTATCGAATGAGAGGTCGGTATAGAGGACCTATCTGAAGAGAGGTCGGTGGATGGGAAAGGTACTCACATGGATAAATTCTTCGACAGCTCGGTTGCTTGGTTCTTAATTTGTGACTTCCCACACCAACTAAATTTGTATTTAATCATCACACAACACCGGTACTCACTAATTTGCATGTTTTAGAGAGTTTTGATGGGACCGCCTAGTCGACGTATCCACTAAAGGTAGATCGGTTGCGGAGCGGAGTTTGAGTGAAGGTGAATGGATCAGTTATAGGAACAAAGAAAGAATGGCCCTCGAATGAGTGATTTGTGTTGAGTGTTGCAATATGTAAAATGTTCATTGTTTTAAAAGAAAATGCGTAGTTAATAAAATAAAAGAAATGCCGCAGATAGTCGGTATAGAGGACCTATGAAGAGAGGTCGGTGTGGAGAACCTATCTGAAGAGATGTTGGTCTGGAGTACCTATCTGAAGGGAGGTTGGTGTAGAGGACCTATCCAAAGAGAGGTCAGTGTAGAGGACCTATCTGAAGATTGGTCGGTATAGAGAACCTATCTGAAGATTGGTCGGTATAGAGAACCTATCTGAAGATTGGTCGGTATAGAGAACCTATCTGAAGATTGGTCGGTATAGAGAACCTATCTGAAGATTGGTCGGTATAGAGAACCTATCTGAAGATTGGTCGGTATAGAGAACCTATCTGAAGATTGGTCGGTATAGAGAACCTATCTGAAGAGTGGTCGGTATAGAGAACCTATCTGAAGATTGTTCGGTATAGAGAACCTATTTGAAGAGTGGTCGGTATAGAGAACCTATCTGAAGAGTGGTCGGTATAGAGAACCTATCTGAAGATTGTTCGGTATAGAGAACCTATCTGAAGATTGTTCGGTATAGAGAACCTATCTGAAGAGTGGTCGGTATAGAGAACCTATCTGAAGAGAGTTTTGGAAAGGCAATGCTATGTTATTATTTAATTACCGCAACAAGGTAGACCGTACTTCACAGACACAGACCGTACTAGACAGTGCTTTCATTTTTCGCAAAACAGCTTTCAAACTTTCGGTACTTACCGGTCCTTTACAAAATTTCTGGAGCCCAAAAAACAATATGTATCCACAACAACGCGTCCTTCACAATGTGCCCATTGTTGTAACTCTCACAAAACAGACAAAGACGGCCAGGTAAGACGGAATTGTTGCCCACAGCCTGAGCACCGACTTTGAGCAACGAGCACAATAATTATTTTCTTAGCAAAGCTTTGCCTTTCTGACGTTTTTGTGGGCGGAATGTCTTTCAGTTGTAAGCAAGTGATTCAGTAATTGAGTTGCTTCGTTTTGTTGATTTTTACACAGTGAGAAATTGCGCTCTTTTTCTGAAGGGCGTGAAAAATATTGCAAAGTAATCTAATTGAGCAAACTGAAGCCAGTGCAAATAAAAGAAAGTTTCGTTTTGTCGCAGTGTTCTTAATTTCCGAGAATTGACGCATTGTGCCGCTATACAACGCTGTGGGATACTGATATTGTAATACAACAAGTAGGCGAATTTGTTTTAATGCAACGTTCATGTTACATTTTACTAATCTGTAGCTACCTATAATTATGAAAATGCCTGTTTATTAATTCATAGTTATTGTAGGTGCGACGTTACTGACCACGGTACGAAAATTATCGGGATTTATTATTAGCAGGAACGGAACCTTTTGACATGCAGCATTGTGTATTTGTTTATCTATATCATATATCTATAAAAACTCTGCATCAATTTTCTTCTTCCTCAAGCTTAACAGTTTCACAATAATAAAACACCAGTCCAACCAACACTAGGGCCACGTGGTGGATAGCAGCCCGCCTCTCTGATAGATAGGAGGCCTGTGTCACAGCAGTGGGAACGTTAGAGGCTGGTATTATAATTTGTGACTACCGAGATGGTGACTAATCGGGAAGTAGGTATGGAAGAACAAGACATGTTGCGCCGACGCTAAATAAATTGGATGAGGGCAGGAGGATGGTGATGATGATAAGTTTAATGTGTGTGCGCACCTGTACCGCTGGGTTAGCTCTGAAGTACGCGAACAGCGCTCCTGTGATGGCGAGCAGCGCCACCGCGTTGAGTGCGAGCTGCATCAGTCTGAACTTGTGGGGGTTGGCGTCTGTACTGGCGCCGCGCATGTCGCGGAGCATCTGGTGGGAATTAGCAAACATTTCGGGGTTGCATTGGTATTCAATGTGCATTTAATAATAATAATAACTTTATTTCAGACCAGGGTCCATAGAAAATAAGAATTACAAATATAATTAATAAAATTAAAATTAAATTAAAATTAAAACAAAATTAAAACAAAATTAAATCAAAATTAAAACAAAATTAAATTAAATCAAAATTAAATAAAAATTGACTCAAAATTAAATTAAAACATTCCAAATTAAAATCAATTAAAATAATTCAAACAATCAATCTACGTAACTGGATGACGCACGATGTGTCGTCATCCAGTGCCACATTATTGGGCTGTCCATCCTGCCGGCTATCGTGGACACTAGGCTGTTGGAGCTATCGCGTACTCGCCGCATCATGGATGCTATGCGCGAACGGATAACTGCATAGAAATCTGGCACACCAGCTTCCGCGAACATCCCCGACGCACTGCAAAATCGCGGTAGCCCCAACATAACCCTGAACGCGTTATTATATTGGATACGCAGAGCACTGAACGAGCTTTTTGTGTACCTGACCCATAGGGCACACGTGTACAGAGACTGGCATTGTAACTAGGTACACCAGTTCTGAGTAGAATAAGACGTATTCCCATTAGCATCCTGAAGACTGTTGCGGCAGATACTTCCTCCGCTATAAGGCAATTTGTCCGAAGACTGATCATCTATCAAATCTTTGCAAACATTTAATACCATTTCGTGTTAGTTTAAGTTACTAACAATAGTAATTTAAGTGCAAGCATGCTACTATCAAAATTGGAACTTTGACATGTCCAAAATAAATTATTTTAATTAATTTCGTTCAGGTCCATTGCATTTCTAACTCCAAGTTTCCCTGCACGGTCTTATGACAAAGAGCAAGTAAATAACTCCAGCAATCTTTTAAAGCAAGCTATTAAATAATTATCAAATCTTGTATTTAGTAGAGTACTAAATACAAGATTTGATAATTATTTAATAGCTTACAATTTTTGAAAGTCTCAAAATGAAAATAAGCAACATAATCCAAATGCTCCAACAGGTTATCCATGGACAAGAGACGAAAACGATCGTTACAAATTCCAATATCCCTAACGTTACTTTTCATTCACTTTCCCGAACCGGCACCCTAATTGCATAGCACACTATCAATCACAATCTGAATCATTTTAAAGGATATTGCTAATCCATTGCTTCATATGTTCGAAAAATGTGTCTGCACGTACTCAACAACGTAAATAACGCAATGAATGTTGTTGAACTGTCAAAATGAAAGCCTTTGCTACTGTTAGTGTGTTACGCAACTACCCCGCGGGTTCCTGCAGGCTTAGAGTGAGCTGCTTTGAATTGAAATAATACTAATATAGTTTAAAAAAATCATGAATTAAAAATGTTAATGTCCTGTAACATTGTACTATACCCTTATTTTTTGCTTGCTATGTTCTATTCAAGCTGAACATTTTTGTGCCATTCTAATTATATTAACACCATTGTGTAGCATATTTTATGCAAATAAATTATTTACTACTACTTATTTCACTCACGTCTAATAGACGTGCATCAAATCTTAACGACGTAAATAATGCCCTACTGCAGGTGCATAACTGGTTCACTGCTAATAATTTAGTATTAAATGGGGAAAAAAACGAAATGCATAAGATTTACTTTACCGAATGTTAAAAGTAGTGATTGTGACATAGTATTGAATAACGAGAAACTAGAATTTGTCGATGAAACTGTTTTCCTGGGGATAACGCTCGACTCAATGCTGCAATGGGGTCCTCATTTAACATTTCTTGCAGGACGGGTAATTTCAGCAGCGTATGCTGTAAGATAAATCCGTCAATTTACTAATGTAGATACCGCAAGGCTAGTCTATTTCAGATGTTTTCATACAGTACACAGACACAGTACAGTGTCTTACAGTATTTTATTATGGGGACGGGCTGCCGATATCCAAAGCCTTCACCGCTTCCTAGTGCTTTAGCTGGGATGAAGAAGTGGCGCAACAAACTCCCCATCAGCACAGCTGTCTGTTCAGTTAGAAGAACTGGATTCTATAGAATAGTAAGTAATTAACATTACGTAACACAAAACATTAAATTAAATTATTTGCCATATTTCAGCTGCTAACACAAGCCAACATACCTACCAACAAAATATTGAAAACTATACTCAAGCAGAAATAAATAATAAAAACGTAAACGGAACTTAATACATAATAAAAGCCTCAAGGCATAAACGACGTGCCCGCTTACATTTTCAATGCTGTATTATGTTTGTTTATATAGCTGTAACTTGAAGTCACAAATGATAAACTAGGACCTTCGAAGTAAAATAAAAGAACAATTAATTAACAATAACAAAACCATAGTCAGCAAGATGACCTGTCACCACCTACAGCACTCGTTCACGAGCATAACGCAATGATCAACCACTACCCCCCTCGCCATATTTGAGGGAAAGAGGCAACCCGACATCCGACGCTACCGCAACCAGTGACATCTAAGGAAACATGACGAACTTGCTGCAGGTTGCTCAAAATAATAATAGTATAATATAATAATACTAAGATCAATTGCCGACGTAAACCAATCCGTAACGATTGATAATGCACTGTTTACGTCGTCAAATTATTGTCTATTTCCGTCCTCTTTAAAGACAAGAGAGGTATCATCAACAAACAGTACAACGTCACAGATACCCTTTAAATAGAATGGTAAGTCATTGATATACACCAATATTAAGAATGTACCCAGTACTGAGCCTTGAGGTACACCTAGCTGAACTGGTAGCCCGGAAGATTTCACATCATTAACATCTATACATTGGTGCCTATTATGTAAATATGAATTTATTACGTTGAGAGCTTCGTTTTGAACACCGTAAAATTAATTAGTTTACGCAAAAGCGTGTCGTGGTGCACGCAATCAAAGGCTTTGGAGAGATCACAAAAAACTCCAATAGCATTTTGCGAATTCTCCCATGCGTTGATTATGTGTTTGAGCAGAGCAAAACCCCCATCTGTGGTCGAACGACCTTTTGTAAAGCCTTATTGTTCATCATGAAGGAGGCTATTAAAATGTCTTAGCAACTGCTTGAGTATTTACATTTCAAATATTCTAATAGATGCAGGTAAGATAAATAAGCCTAAAATAGCCATCATTATTTTTATTACCTGATTTAAATAATTTTATGACTTTACTACTCTTCATGAGGTCAGGAAAAGTTCCTAAATCAACACATTTATTAAAAGTAACAGGGGGCTACGGTGTCAATTATATTACTTAAAAGTTTAATGGAGATGCCCCACTAACCACCAGTGTTTTTAGACTTGAGTGTGCTAAAAATATTAACTACACACATCAAAAGTGTCTAGGGATCAACATATATTTTTGCAATAACTTTTCTCCTGATTGATATTAATTAAAATTTTCTTTAAGGATTCATAAAATAAAGTGTTTTCGTTTGTCACAGTAACGATAAACCAAGTCACCTTTGCAGTAATAAAGAAATTTGCCATTTTCCTAATAAAGGGATTTTTGACATTTGAACCACTAACACAAAAGTTCGAAAAAAAGACTGAAATAACAGTTTTCTTTAAAATTTTATTGGGTAACTTAAACAATTAATAATCCGTGTTTCTACCGCGAACACTAACAACACAAGAACATCGGTTTGGCATACTCAAAATGAGTTCATCCAAATCACGCTGTGGAATGGCCGCCCATGTTCGTTGCAACAACAAAAAAAGGTCTTCTTGCGACTGGATACCCTCCATATTCGGCAGAGCTCTTCTCTGTAGCATATCCCATGCATGCTCAATCGGGTTCAAGTCTGGCGACTGAGCAGGCCAGGGCAGGACATTGATGTTAGCTGCGGCGAGAGTCTGTCTTACAACTCTTGCGGTGTGCGGTCGTGCATTATCATGCATTAACTGAAATAAGGGACCGATTTGCACTTGTAGAGGAACGATGACGTCTGATACAATCGTCTCAGCATAAATTTGAGCGTTGAGGTTGCCTCTGATCCAAATCAACTCAGTTCTTCCGCCGATCCAAATACCCGCCCATACCATGATGGTTCCACCACTATAAGGATGGACTTCCTGGCAGGATTTTAATCGCTGTTGGCGTCCAGGGGTTCTCCAGTGTCGTATACGTCTTGTATCCGGTCTCATACCAAAACGAGACTCATCAGAAAAGCACACGAAACGCCATTGTTCTTCTGCCCAATTTCTGTGTTCAAGAGCCCATTGATATCGAATCCTACGATTGTGCATTGCTATAGGTGGTACCCGTAGCGGTCTTCGGGAATGAAGGTTCACTTCATGCAAGCGGTTTCTGACTGTTTGGTCGCTAATTAAGTTCCCTGAAGAGTGATGAAGCCTCACGGCTAACATCATGGCGGTTATTGTTGGAGCTCTTCGAGTTAAGATTTGAATGTATCGGTCTTGTCTCCGTGTGGTGCAGCGATACCGTCCTCCATGGCACTCAGCCACGGTACCAGTGCTTCGGTAACGTGTCCAAAGTCGACTGATAACACTCTGACTTGTATTCAGAGCTAAAGCCACAGTACGTTGCCGGGAACCAGCTTCTATCATTCCCACGGCTCTGAGCATTTCTTCCCTGCTTAAATGACGTCGCCGCTCCATAATAACGTTGGTTTTAATCAGTAGTAGGGAAACAGTAGCACTAATAATGTCTTCAATGCGTTGTATGTTTTTATAGGGAAAATATTGACAGCTGATTTTCATCTTTTACTCGAATTTGATTCACAGTTCCTGATTCAAATTATGAAATGCACCAAAAAGGATCCATATAAATTTATAAAATCATAAATTTATTACAAAGCCACATCTTAATCTCAAGAAATCCGCATAAAAATGCTTGATCCCTAGACACTTTTGATGTGTGTACATCACGAGGTGTTATAATAATTATGTTCGAAGCTAAATAAGCGACTACATTTAGGTACACTACTATGCAGAATGTCCGATTTTGAGTGGATTTGCACTTTCGAAACTTTGGGTTCATCATGACTGTGAGGTGACATCATGGCTATGTGACCGAACGTTTAACTATTAAGTAGCTACTTCATTTATCCCGTAAACGATTAAAAGTATAAAAACCAATAGATAGTCAGTCAACGAGCTACGAGTAGATAAAATAGAGACAAATTGTTCAAGTTAACTGAAGAATGAAACTAAATTGTCCCTGAACCTTGGCAGGCAACCTATTTAGGTCATCCATACATAGTTACTTTAAACAACGCGACTATTTCCTCACGAAACTCTAACCGCGTTCATTCATAGCTTGTAAGCCATTCTACCAAAAAGGGTCTATCTCGAGCTGCAGTAGCGACATGAATGGGCACCAGGGCTCCGGCGACAGCGCGTACTCGCGATTGTTTCGAAATCCTGGCTTTGTAGACTCCACTGAGATATTATTGTTACGTAATCTCTATTCAGGATGCCCAAATTTTAAATAACTCCATGCTTCCAGATTTTGATATGAAAACAAGGTAGGTATATTTTTTTAAGTTTAAGTTTGAACAATGAGGGTTTCTTTGTAATTTCGTACAAACTTTTCATTTAAGGAATAAGCTATTATAAAAAATAACTTACATATAGCTTGTATTCTGTTCAACTTCACCTGCCGGCTTCTACTAAGTTTCTCAAATATGCCATGTAGGTACGCAATTATTATAATTTCTTCAGTATTAGTTCATCAATATTCAGATACGTGTAAATCTCTGGCACACCAGGAGCAAACACCTATTGGATATGCTTTAGGCACCCGCCTCAATGGACGTCCAAAATGGAATATTTGCATGACAAGCGCGTTCGAAGCTGACCTACCTCCGTCAGGTCATATGCAATATGAAGCAGCCAACTGATCAAGGAAGTCGATATTATGAAAGCCACCTGTTTCCATGAGAACAATCGAATCGAATTTTATTTACATGTTAATTCTGACGGTTTAGATTGTTGGAAGTGGCCTTAGTAGAGTTTATCTAAAAATATTTTTATACTTAGTTTTGCTTTATTTTACTACATACAAATTGATAAATGCTGATTATGCGTGTATTATAAACCGGTGGACCTATATTTCCCAACAACCGCGACTTGTGCCTCCCCCCCCCGTGAGAGAGTGCACCGTCCACCATTGTTCACCGCCGTCCACACATCCACCATTGAGCAAAATTTTATTTTGTCACTAAAATATCTACGAACTCTTAAAAAAAAGATACAGATATAAGACTATAAGAAACGGTGAACCAACAAAATAAAACTCTTTCGCAATACAATACAGATACTTCTCCGAGTTATACTTAGGGCGGGTCGCAATCTTGACTCATGTAAACAGTAATATGTGGGCCGGGTTGTACACTCCTACTACTATATGTACGGGCGGACGTACACCCCTCCACACAGATACGTACGTGGCGAACGCGAACACTCATTAGAAACTTTGAGATTGTGTGTGGACAACTTAAGAGGACGGACTTTAAGATTTTATTAAAGAGGATGAAAGAAGATTTTGCTTGTAGAGAGGATGTTAGCGAGATTTCATTAGGGATTCGTCTTTGCAGTGCATGGTAGCAAACTTGTGTGTTGACGTTAAAAGTTTAGTTTCATTAGGTACCATAATGCTGAACAACTGTACCTACTATGACTTGACAGAATCTATTTGCTCCTCATTATGAACCCACTATTACTGAACATATTTTTCCGAGTCAAAAGGTACATTTTGTTAGCCTTTCAAGCACTCGGATATTTTTTTTTGTTTTAAATGGTTCATATCCCCCGTTCGATTTACTCTCAAGACATAGTTATCCAGTCAAATATGTGTGCATACACACGAGAGGCACGGGTCAACGGCAGAGGCAACTGCAGCCGTCGACAACCTGCCGTTCGTGTATTTAAGTACGGTGGTCAAATAAGCGAGCGGCACGTTGTCGACGGCAGCCGTAGAAGTGTCGACGGCTGCAGTTGCCTCTACCGTTGACGCGTGCCGCTCACGTGTACGCACACTAAGTGCTCATACATGCGAGTAACACGCGTGAACGACAGAGGCAACTGCAGCCGTCGACGCGTCGGCTGCTGCCGGCGACAACATGCCTCTCGTGTGTTTGATCACTTAGCTCACTATCTGGTATCTGGTCTGACCAAGATTTTGTCTGGACTTTAAAAGAGACTGTGACCTCTAAGTTTGTTAAATATATGTTTGACATGTAAAAGTGTTTGTACAAACCTACTTACAGAAATAAAATCGTTTATAATTTAAACAGGAAGTGTTTGTTTTACGCACAGGATCTCAAAGGAGCAATAATATGAGAAGATTATTGTAGTGCTCACTTGTAATAATTAAGTATTAAGGTCGAAAGTGTAGAATTTTTAAGTCCCAACTATTTTTAATAACCTTCCAGTCGATATCAACAGTTGTATCACGAAAACCGCCTTTAAAAATAAAATACATAAGTCCTCTTTAATATGTTTTGTCAAAGCCTTACAGTAGAATATAAAAAAAAAAATTGTATTGTTTTTTTTTTTAATTTAAGAAATGAAGGAATAGTCATATTAAACCGTAGACAGAGAAACTTCTGTTTACGTATTAAATCTTTGTGTGAAAAAGTGTCATTAAAAAAAAAATTAAATGAATATGTTAACCTGTACCTACCAAAAAAAGGAGCTACGTCTGCCAATAAACTGCTTGGCAGTTTGGCAGAGGTATGTCTTTTAAAAATTATGTCTGTTGTTTCGTCTAGTACCTAGTTAAGTAATCGAAAATACAATATCATTGAAAGTTAAACAAAATGCTGAACATAGAGAAAACTACGTGAAAATCTTACTTAAAATTGGACCAGTAAAACTCTACGATATTATAATATATTTATATCCATTTTTGTATCTCCTCGGTATAAAAACTATAAATTCATAACAATAATAAAACAAAACTAATCTTCCGACATAATATTCCGCAACACTGGTAGAAATATAATAGCTGCACCTATTTCATTTCGATACACAATACGCTGCAAACCTAATCTTGACGAAAGTTTTCGATACAATTCCCGTGTAATCGATACTCGAGTGCAGTCCGCTCTCGATTGTAAAATACAAGAAACAAGTGAGAAGCGGTAGCGGTGCGAATACAATGCGACGAGGAATTTCCAATTTATCACGACATGATTCTGGGAAAAGTTTGAATTCTCATAGATCGGTGGAATTTATGGATTTTGCTCACAGCACAGAAGCATTAAGTAATAGTTACTCTAGTAATTTGCAAGAAATTATTTATTGATCATAATATGAATTTTACTGACTACAAAATAACGATTGTTTTTTCGGAATGTATTAATTTACTAGCAAAATATAATTGTATTAAAATGGCAACAGTAGGTTGTATAGTTAAACTATGTTTTTTTATGGAAACGTAACATTGAACGACAATTAAATTATAAAGTAAGGAAATAATAAATAAATAAATATGAGATAACATCCACACAAGGTCTTCTAGGTAGAGCCTGTACTACGGTAACCTGATGACTGATATACATACTTATATACATATATACACACCCAGACACAGGTCAAACAGACATGTTCATGCACACAAATGTTTCACTTGTCCGGGGATTGAACCCGGGACCAGCGGCTCAGAAGGCAGGGTCGCTACCAACTGCACCGACCGGTCAGTCAAAAAATAAAATAAATATATAAAATCAGAAATGACGAAATATTGCGATTCAGAATTTAAATTAATTTAATATATATTTTTATTATTTATCTGAGCTTATTTTTATTTAATTATTAGAATAGCACTTTGATTGGCTTCAAACGACTACTTATAAGCATTATTGTTAATCTGAATCTAAATCTTATAAAGATTTGGCATAGTGCTTGGACGTACAAAGAAGTCGGACGCTACTCCCGCTATGACAAAACTGTGTCCCGTAATGTTGGTGACTAGGTATCTATGTGTGAATGAATTTACGGCTGCCATGTAAGCAAAAAGTTTTTTTTACTGCCCATGTATTATTGTTTTACTCATTTATTATTGTTTTTTTTAAGACCAATACAATACGCCAGACAAGTTTCATGGAAATCTAGACAGAATTAATACCGTGCCATTTGCTTAATGGTAAGGACCAAATCTCCAAGAAAATAATAGATAATCCATTAAAACACAGTTACACACTGAAAATATTTTTTGTTGTTCAAAGTTTTACTGTACCTATTGTTTAACTTTCCAAATGCTGACAATTTTTTATAACAGTGTCTTTTCCCTCTAATTTTGAGTTATGGTGAAACCGAATCGTTAAATATTTTTCCGCTATATATTTATTAAAACTTATTTTGTGTTCTGTTCCGTTTTCATGGACAACAAACACTAAAAACAAATAACATATATATATATATATATATTTTTTTTTTAAAAACGTTGCCCCACTCTAGGAATTTCTCCTGTATCGTGGGTGCGTTTACAAACATTTAAACTCACATACACAAACAGCCAGACCCGGAACAACTACTTGCAGGTCATACAAATATTTGTTTCGTGCGGGGATCGAACCCGCGACACGTAACGCAGGAGTCTATCGCTTAACCACTGCGCCAACCGTGCCGTATATTGGAGATGGAATGTCATTTTGAACCAACATTTTTATATGTAAGGACAATAATAGGTCTATGTAGTTGTGGCAAAAAAATACGTGAAAAATTTCAATAAGCATAAGGAAAAGTTTTAAATATAATTATGCCATTTTAGCTTAGATTGTTACCGTTTGAGGTACTGAATATGTAAGACCAAGCCGGAGTCCTCCTTTAATAAGTAATTAGCTTCAAAATGTAAACTGCAAAACGATTGGATTCCAAACAAATACAGTGTGTATTTGTTTGGAATCCAATCGTTTTCATCGTTACAATTTCTAATTATTTGAATCCATTCATTTCTCCACACTTCATTTCCTTTAGAAAATCTAGTAAAAAGAATATAAAATAAAATACCTAGTAATGAATAACCTAACTAATTTGAATTTATTAAAAACTATTAATTTCCCATATTTCGGGTAATTTGCAAACGTGAATACTGGCAATACTAGCCTTGTGATGAAGTCTTGTGTTCTGTCGAATGAACATTGATTGTAATGTATAAAATCGGGAACTAAGTGATTGAAATATTAATTTACCTACGAAACATGATTCCTGTTTTTTTTCTTCCGATCACTACGGTTTCTACACCATTTTTGCTGTATTTTTTATATTTTTTCGCCGCTTATACTCGTACATCGAATGTGTTGGCGTTTGCGCGCGTAATGGCTGACTAATGTGTGAATGTGTGCGTACCGGCCCGTATGGTCGGCCTGTACGTACCTACAACGAGCTGGCTGACTCTGAGTGACACAGTTTTTTGCTAGCGAGAATCTGTCCGCCTTTTTTGTACGTCTGTGGCATAGTTGTAGTTTTAAAAGTGTCACAAGCATATTCGTTCAATTACGCTGTTATCGCTACCTCCTATGCCTCGGACCGCAACTGGTACCCAAAGCTTTTACCGTAAACATAGCAAACGCTTAATGCGGCGCAATATTTTAATTACGACACACCGCTTGCGAGTGACACTTAATTGTACAGTGGCCATATATGTCACACACTTGCAGAAAAATACTACTACTACTTATTTTTACGGCATTTGTTGAACGCGCGGATTTTTGCAGCATTTGCAGCTATAAAACGGTTCTGCAAACGTTTTTGTTACCGTTTTCGGATCGTGGAGTGCGGAATGTGGAGTGGAAAATACAAACTGACTGCTGGTATTAATTGTCTCTGTATACGGACCATGCCCCATTATTTAATGTTTTAAATTGTTATTATGGTAGGTATCATTCTTCGAGTCGTATTGAATATTCAATGACATTTTACACAGCGGCGTTCTTTTGAGATAAGCAATCGTGGAAACACGGCTCGACAGGATGATAAACTTGTCTGGCTGTTAGTAATAAAATTAATTTATAATGTAGATACTCACCCGATGATGCAAAGACATGTTGCTTCCATTCTGAAACCTGACGATTGTCTGTAACGACGCCGGCGTGGACATACTCTTGGTAATAGAGCCATTGCCCGAGTCTCTGTCCTGCTGCTCCTTCAGGAGTAAACCCCGAGCTATCTTAGCATTGAGGCTTTTATTCACATGTTGGTGCGGAAGCAAGGGAGCTTCCATCGTCTTTGTCGTATAAGACGGTGAGGACGTTTGACTGAACGAGTCCGAAGACACGTTCGAGTCCTGTCGGACGCTTATATTTGACCCTGAACTCGGTGACCGTTTCATCGGCTGGACAGTATTCTGAGGAGGCAAGGGGGCAGGGAAAGGTGTAGAGTCAGGGATTCTTGCGGGGAAGTGCGCTCTTCTGGCGGACAAAGACTGTGTGTGCGCAGGATTTCTGTTACAGTCTAGTCGTGGTTGTGGTTGCACTGGGGCGACTGTTCTTCTGTTTCCGTTGGGGTCTGTCTGTGGTGGTGTCGTGGTAGGTGGTCTGGGTGGTGTTGGAGGTGGCACGCGGCGCGGGGGCTGCGGGGAGGCACGGCGCGGCGGTGCGGGCGGCGGCACGGGCAGGGGGGGGGGCGCGACCGTCGCCGTGGTGCGCTGGGGCACGGGTGGCGGCTGCGGCACTACTGGCTGGATCTGTTGCGGCGGTGGCTGGAGCTGTCATCACGAATGTCCAATAAGATCAGTATTTTAACGTCCTTCAATGTATTTACCATCTACAAATAGTGCTACCATATTTTACCTTCATGATGGGCCTCGGCGGCGCGATCCTCGAAGGTGGACAGTACGGCAGCGCGTCTGAGGGGCAGTACACGAACCCGGACGGTCTCTGTGGCTGCGCCGGTGCACACGCCGCCGTGCTGTGTCGTCGAGGGGTACCCACGCTCGGTCGGAGCAGTTCTAGGAGTTTCTCTCCTGGAGTCGCTGCGAGGCTCCCGGCCCGACCGCACCTGGTGACAATATGGAGGTTTAACAACAGAAACCGTTCAAATTTAGAATCCTTTAAAACAGTTTCAGTCGAAAAAAGACAAGGTAGAATTAGAACGTCATTCGAAGGAGAAATACCCAGAATAGTTTTAAAAGAAAAGTTTTTAATTTGTTCTTTATTTTTATTCCAGTCCATACCATATTAAACCATTTCTTTTCCGCTACAAACTTTTACAAATCTACCAGCAATAAAAAAAAGAAAACTTCACTAAAACCGTACACAGGAATGCCATTGCCAAATTTATCGACAGTCGCCATCGGACGACGAGTGTAGTCCGGCTGCTGAATTGAATTCATCGTCCAATTGTCACGTCTGACGATCCCCGCCGATTCCGAACGTATTGATTCAGCGGGACCAGTTAACGAATGTATGCTGAATTGAGGATATACATAAAGGTAGTTATCTATATGTCTTCATGTATCTCGGTAAGTGTCTGCTGAATATGGGCTCTTAGAAAACGGTTTTGACAATAGGAAAATATGAACAAAGTGGAAATCGCTTTCAAAACGTTTCATAATCTGCAATGACTTTCTCAACAGGATTGCTCTAAGCTTTTCGGTAGCTTTAGTCAGTCCCATACATTTTTGACTTTCCATCAACGTTCTTGCTGATAGAATGTCACTTTTGTCAAGGCCCTCAGGAACATTTACAAGTTAAGTTTCCCGTTTGAAGTATTTCAATAATACATTTTCGCGAGCGATTCTATTTCTTTTGACCAAACCAAAGATGTCCATCGCATTCCAAACTAAGACATATTTTATTGCAGCTCGTCGTCAGATACCTTTGTTTACGCTTCGATCTTACTAAAGTACGTACTAAGTTAACAAAGAATAAACTTGTTCAAACACGGAAGCGAGTGGTTCCCGACACGCGTCCCGGCGATTACACGTCCGGCTCTGAATGGTATGTAGGGCAGTGCAATTCTACAGGACAGTCGCCAGCCCCGGTCTGAACACATGAAGTATATGTGTATTCATTATTGAGCTCTGTGAAACTGTGGCGGTTAAAGGCTTTGAACGTGTTAGGAAATGGTTTAGATTTAGTTTCAAAAGAAGTGCTAAAACAATAATTACCTATCAAGAGCATGGGCATTATTCGAGTTTCTGAAAACTGTCGTCCCAATTGCGTAGCCGAGGATCAAGGTTAACGGCGTGTGATTGAAGAGGCCTTTAACGTTGTGGGCTCCTATAAGCTGCAGTAGGTACTAATCTTGGCATTTATTGTGGTCTGTTGGCATAATAAGACAGATTTCTTGCTTGATGTACTTTGGTGATAATATTGTAACTCTTGCTTGTGTCCTGTAGGTTGCAGGATGCATTTATGTGAATCTTATTGTGCTTTTAACAGGTTCGCTGTTCAATAGATGTAGAATAACTCTCACTCAAATAAATAAAGAGTGATTTTCTTGTGTTACTAAAACTGCTAACACAATGACACACTTTTTGAACCCCTCGATAGAACACGTCCCTAGTTAGACCTACCTATAAGTAAAACAAGCTATCCACACACACACACACACACAAACACACAAAACACAGGTAAACAGGAATACACGTTGATGTCTCCCGGTGATCACAGTTCCGGTTAATGAATGGCGAGCATGCTTGACCGGACATGTCTGTCAATGAACATGCTTCACTCTGATTGGCTGCGTTTGCTCCTGAATAGATGCACTTGTCTTTGAATCAATAGGTGTGCATTCGGTGTCAATTTTGAATTTTGATTAATCAATCCTTAACTCCCAATCAAACCCAAGTTTGATTGGGAGTTAAGGAGGTTGATGTATCGAATGCTGGTTTTACGTTTTCAGTGTGAATTTTAGATGAACTTAGCGAACATTTTGGTACAAATGCACACACTTTCTTAGTAATTACTATAACATTGTCAACGTGCATTAATAATCATTGAATTTTGTCAATAACGGTTACGTAACAACACTGTTCCTGTTAGAGACGTTAACTGTCGTTAGAAACATGGATAGTAAATAAATATGTATTCGTTACGCAACAGTGTTAATTCCTATTCATTATTTAACACTCCTCCAAAGTTTACGAGCAATTAAATCAACAGCAAACCGTTACGAGTAGAATCGGTAATTTGTTAAATCTAAAGCTTCTCAAGTGAAGTTGCTGTTTCACTCGTTACTAACTCTTGCGTCTTCAACTTATTGGTGAACCACTTATAAACTCTCTTGTCTATTATGTGTAGTAGGTACGTACCTATAGCTTCGTTTTCAATTCTTGAAGAAAGTATTCATTTATTTATTGGCTATCGTTTTTGTATATACGAGAACGAAGCAAACTTTAAGGTTACACTGTAACAAAACGTTTAGGTTTATAAATATAGGCAAAAAAGTAGCTGGCGATGCATCAGAGGTTCTTCCCAAGTCACAACATTTTGCTGAGCAACCACTTGTTAATGCAAATTATTTATTTTTGTTACAAAAGCAGATAATTTCCACTCTGCAATGCGCATTTTGTTTTGTTTGTTTGTTGTCATTTCTCAGTGTAGCTACACAGAGTAATTACGCAATGTGTATTGTCTTTGATCTTGGCGTGACCTTTATATTGTGACCTGCCCTGACACTAGGCAATGGACAACATTGTCAAACTTTGAACTTTTATTTATCGAATACGAGGCTTTTGGTTACTTTGAATTAGTGGTGCATTTTATGTATTTTTTGTAATGTACGTCTTGTTTGTGTAGAATAAACAATGTTTTTTTTATCTTTTCTGTTGTATTAGTGATATATTTGTTAAAAGGTTAAGAAACCAAATATGTCTGGATGTTAGATACTGAAAATTGAATGCGATCCGGATCTCAATGGGCACGATCTATACAAGGTGTTGTTTTGCATCCTCGTCAAATTCGAGGAGGTAACTATGCTAATGATTCTCGACACGAATCAATAATAAAATAAGTAGGTATTTATTTTTAAATTTTGTCATTTTCGGAAATCGGCATGTGTAGGGTCCGTGTGTACCGGCCTGTAACTGCGCTGTAACTGTAACGCATGCACACAGCGACATAATCGTACGACACTGCCTACCACATACGCAACGGGGCGATTCTATTTTTTGAAAGTAGAGTATTCTGAAATACTGTCAAATTTAAATATCTAAAAAAACAAGTATGTATTAATAAAATTATTGAGCAGGATCGTAATTTTATTTGATTATTTATATCTTTCATAACAGCCTCCTGATATTTGACAAGGATGCAAAACGACACGTTGTATATTGGTCCTCGGGAGCATCTTTGAAACAAATTCAAAGAAATTCATATAATAACTACTATTATATTTTGTATGTTCGCAAAAACTTAGGACTTTTCAAAATAAGCAGCGTTTTACATAATTTAAATACACGTAGTAAAAATTAAATTGTGATACCCAAATTTAGATATTAGCTAAAACTAGCAAGTCATTTCTTATAAACAGTATCCGCTTATATAACAAGTTGACAAAGTCGGTTACAGAACTTAGCGATGTGAAGTTCAAAACCCACATCAAACGTGTCCTTATCAAAAAATGATATTATAAGACTACGTTGAAGGCAAGGAAGTTTGGCAATAATTCCGTCTGCACATGTGGCTTCCGTGGTACCATATTAATGACATCAATAAGTACAGTTCTATTAACTGCTCACAATTATCGACGTTTTTGTTTATTTATCATGTCATTTGGTTTAAATAGGTTTTTATTTTTATTATTTTATTTATCTTATAAGATTCTTTTATATTTTGTGAATGTGAGAACGTTGTAAGTCTTGTAGACTGTAGATTTGTAGACCATTTTCTATTTCATTAAGTACCTGGTACTTGTTGCCAGGCCTACACTGTCCTCCTATGCCTATTAACAGCGTAATTTAAAAACCAATTATTTTTAAAAGAGTTACCGTGGAGTTTCTTGAAAGCTCTTCTCCACTTGGACCAAATGGAACCGTGCATCTAGCTTCTGACGTTTCATAAGTGCCCATGTAGGCTGTGAAATAAAATACTTTTATTTTGAATGCATGTTACCCAAAATGTGCCTACACGACGATAAGGAAGAAACTAACGTAACTTATCGTGTACGTAACCATCACGAATATTTTCTATCGGACTCCTCATTTACGTTTATGAACTGTACATACCTACTACTAATTACACTTACACAGACCTAACTTAAATGTTTGTTTACACCCGAAACCCCATAGCACAAAAACCACATAGAAATCCTTTGAAAACTCGAGAATGTTTTGTTCCATCCATTACAGTAGTAAATGGAGCGACTAATGGGAGCTGCTGATTACATGCTCGTAATGAATCGAATGCCACCGCTTTGATTCCACCGCCACCGGCCCCCACTGAGGTTTAATTCAATCGATTCTGTTGGTTTTACGGCGATTTCGTGAGTTCTGTTTTGTTTTTTTGGGAAAAATGTGAGGTACAACCGAGTAATGAAATAATATTTTATTTATCAAAATGTTTTGTCTTGTTAAATTGGCCTTCATGTCAAGGAGCTTTGATTTAGTATAGGTACTGATATTGCGTCAAATGTGCACTTATTTGATCTCGTCCACCGCCGGCGCCGCACACCTCGCCCCAATAAAGCTTGAATACAGCAATATTCCAGCGAATGACATCAATTTCTCAAGCCTGTCCTGAACTTAGCCCCCTAACAGCCCTCCCAAATCCCCCCCCCCCTTCGTCTGACAGTTTATTAAATCTAAACAACGAGACTGGACGTGACGTCACAGACGATCATGCTAAGAAACGATGACAGAAACTGTGCACGGATTATGAATGCGGAATAAGATGGATACTCTTCACATTTGGATGCGTACTTTTGTTTTGTGGCACTGCACTGTTTTGTGCTCCCAGAGTATGATACCAAATTAAAAGAAAAACCAAGTGAAATGGATCAACTACCTTTTTTTTAAATTTTGCTGTCAATAAGCTGACTACTTATTTAAATTGTATTATATTCTCAGAAAATGTCGCAGAAGATTCGGGCCTATCATTGCATTACTCCGTCTACCATCTGTAGTTCTAGTCAGTAGGTTTAAAGTAGTACAAAAGCTTTGCTTTAAAACTAATAATTACTGTTAATATTGAATTGCAATGTAATATGACAACTCAGCTCAAGACTTGATGTCTATTTCGGACATTGAGATTTCGGACAACCATTTTTCCTCACCAATTACGCATTTCACTACTGAACTAAAAGTTTCAACAAGACACTTGAAGCGGAACAATTAAGAAAATGAAATTTGCGGTATACCGCAAGACGGAGATATGGGGGGAGCCCCCTTCCCTTAGCTGGCAAACTTAATGGTCTCGCAAATTGGTGTGATTAATCGTGTTCCGACCGGCAACAAATGTTGTCGAGGACATGTCGGGGACGTCGCGAGTATCCGATGATAATTGTAAGGAATTTTGATCGAATTCAATTCGTTTGATTGGTTTTAAAGGGTTCTGCGGTTGTTTTGAAAAAAGATGGCTGTTGCTGTGGAATTGGTCAAAATCACCCTTTATTTATTGCATGAGCAGATCCAATCGAATATTATCAACGCATTTTATTTAATTGGAAGAGACTTCGTGCCCTCACGTCCGCCACCTGACAGGACGGCCACTCAGCAAACGAGCATTTAGTAAAAGACGTTCCACAAGTTCATGGAGCAGTCTGCGCGCAGTTCTCAACGAGTCAACAGCTGTCTACAAGTATTCACCTATAGTCTGTGAAAAACGGTAACATGTATCAACGTGGCATAAGTCCTAACTACACTGGCCTTCAAAACTTAGCACCACACTTTTCAAATTGCAATACCTTTTAAAATACACAAGATTTAGATTTTCGAAATAAAAAGGATTTTAATTTTTTATATCAAAACTTTATAGTCGATAACCTTCTTTTAAGAAATGGCTGAAAGCAGCAACATTATAAACAAAAACACTCCTTTTCAAATTGCTGTCTTACTTTTGGCTTTTTTGTTTCTGTTTTTGTTTTCACCTTTATTTCTGGATCTACAGCACTTAAACTTTACTTATCATGCCTATTTCACCTAAAGAATGTGCAAGAATCATGGCTTTTCTAGAAATAGGCATCGGTATGCGTCGTATTGCAAGAATGCTAGGTGTAACATTAAAAACGGTCCGGTGAAGCGAAGGAACTGGAAACCAGCTGAGGAGACCTTGTAACGGCAGACCCAGGTGCACTAGTACCCGAGAAGACCGCTATATTGTTTCCACTGTGTAGAGAAATCGCCGCCTCAATGCAATTGAAGTCCAGCAACAGCTTCTTCAGACCCGAAGAGACTACATTAGTGACAGTACAGTGAGAAGATGACTTGCCCCCAAACTCGAGAGAGGGCATCGAGTAGCAAGACTGCGTTACGCCCGTGAACAGATACAGTGGAGTGAAGAAGAATGGGCAAGAGTTGTGTTCACTGTTGAGTCTCAATTCTCACTATTCACTTCCGAGGGTAGGCAAAGAGCGACCAGGCGACCTGGTGAGCAATACATTCAAGCCTGTTTCACAGAAAGACTCCAATACAGTGGAGGCTCTGTACACGTATAGGCTGGCATCTCTTCAAAAGGTCGCTCAGAGCTAGTGGCCATTGAAAATGGCACCCTGACTCTGGAATGATATGCTCAAGAGATCCTTAATCAGTATGCAGGGCATTATTTAGTAAATATGGGTGATGGATCGATACTGATGCAGGATAACGCCCGGCCACACTCCGCTCGGGTGGTACAAACGTACATTCAGGAGGTTGGTATTAACTTGATGGCTTGGCCATTAAGAAGTCCTGAACTCAACCCAATCAAGCACGCCTGGAATGAGCTCGGGAGGGTGGTCAGAAGTCGCAGACAACCTTCTATCACCCTCAGGGCCCTAAAACAGGCCGTGGTGGAAGAATGGGAGAGTATTCCCCAACATTGCCTCCAAAACCTCGTCATCAGTATGCTAAACCGGCTCGAAACTGTAAGCAGAGCCGGAGGAGGCAATACCAGTTATTAAAGTGTAAATAAGGCGTAAAACATACTTACAAATGTTGTTTGGGTTTTATGCCAGTAAGTTAAGGATGTTTTTTTTTAAATCTTTTTTAAGTTCAAAACGTTATGTATAATAAACTATAAATTCAATGAGTGTTGATGAAATTTGCTATAAAACGTTTTTTATTTCAAAACTCTGACTTCTAAACTTTAGGAAACATTGCAATTTCAAAAGTGTGGTAGATATTGGTGCTGATTCTGTTGTGCAACGAACTAAACTAACTAAACTATCACTAAAATTCCTTACTTTTGGCTATCAGAATCTTATAGCTGTTCTGCAAAATTAAATCTCTAAATACGAGTATAAAAATAATTTTGACACATCTAAAATCTTTGGCAATTGCGACTTCACGTGGTACTTGTTTGCCATACCACATGATTTTTTTTTAGAGCCGGAGGCGCTCTTTTTGTGCAGCTTCGACATGTTTTGTATGGAATTTTTCACTTTTTGTATGGAAAATCTGAAAAATTATTACCAATATGTTGAGTTTTAGAGGTTTACGGATTTTATAAAGGGGTCGAAATTTTTGCGATAGGACACACCGTTTTCGAGATATAAGCAAAAGAAAAGAAAAAAAGATACAGTAACTACTGTTTTTGCATCTGAAGTCGAGGTGTTGGTGTGAATTTTAGTTCATGACAACAAATTTTATTCCACACCTTTTCAATCGCGATTAAAAATAGTCAGATTTTGTTATGACAATCAAAATTTTAGATGAAAAACGTAAAATTCAGAATAGCAAAACTGCCATTTTCACTAAATTATAAACTCAGTGCCATCTTAGTGCTGTCAAACTAAAATATAGTTAAGTTGTGTCACTTTAGTCAATTTCAGAATGGGAAATCGTCGCGTCATTTGACAGGAATAAACTAAATTTTGGTGATTTTTAGTCTAGTTTAGAGAATTTTGTGACAAGAGAATCGGCACCATTGATTGTTGATAATATAAAAGATTTGCATCAAAAACGATCGACCTGTCCTGTCCTGTGGACATAAAGCAAACACACAGATTGACAGGTTTTTGGTCCATAAATCATCCTTATTATTTATTTTTCGAGATAATATAATCACTGCGTAAGTTCATAGCACAGGAGCTTATGTCAATTTAATATCAACAAATATTGTAGTAAATGACTTGGAGCTGTTCCAACTGCTTGCCCGCTAATGTAATGAGCACGTGCCCACCTAACCTATTTTTACTTAGGCATATTTTTGAGACCTACATCAAGGAAATTGGTTTGTGATTACTTACAATTTGAAGAACCAACCTAACTTCTGCGTCACACACACACGTCACGCCAAAGCGATGCACACTGGGGTTACGCAGGAAGTATTTGAAGTGATTTTTGGCTAAAAGGAATACCTACATAAACTCAAACTCAAAGCATTTATTTCAAATAAACCAATTACAGGCACTTTTGAATTGTCAAGGGGTCGGTCAGTCAGAAAGATGAAGCTAGTTGCCCATTCCAAAGCGTAGTAGGTACCTATGGAGAAGAACGGGCAAGAAACTCCATGGACACTCTTTTAAATCAAAATATTGTTACAAAAAAGTGGTTACACATTCATGTTGTAATTATACATGTGAGAACGATGTAGAAACACGTGCACGTTAAAAGCGTCCGTAATAAAAAGAAAAAAAAAACAATTATGGAATTAAAATAAGCCGTGGCAGCTAAGAAATGACCAGTGCCTACTGACGGCGCCCGTTCACGAGCATGACGTATGGATCAGCATCATTCAGCTCAACCATTTTGAAGGGAACTCAATGATCCAATACACACGCCACCACCAGCGACACATTTGAGTGAGCATGACATACTCTCAGCCGCCAGGGCACATTCAAGTCAATGAAAGACGAACCCAGTAAGCTTTATAGTGGGTACATAGTGCTCACACATGTGCTATGCAATTATACAATACTAAGAGATTGAATTTATACAATGCAAAGATAGGTTGTACAATCTTCATCAGCTCCAACATTATTCTCGAATGCTAATTAATTAGTTTACGCGCCCTTGTGGAGCAGAACCAGCCCTGAGCCAAGCATTTTTGTCAGCGATATAATCCCCCAACTTATAATATGCTTGGCTATATAGTGTGCGTTTTATACAAGATTTAAATTTCGTTTCATTCAGTTGGAGTATGTGGGGAGGTATTGTATTGTAACATTTTAAACAGTACCCCATGAAGGATGAGTCTACTTTAGGCAGTCTGAAACCTGGTTGAACTAATTGGTCCCTATTTCTAGTCCTATAGTAGTGTCTAATTATTTATGTTAACTCACCTCATTTACTTTTCGTGTAACAGGTGTTTATAATAACTAGTAGTCGTTAACTCTTTCTGATAACCACTTCACTATACAGGGTGTGGCGTAAGTAGTGGTCCACCGTTCAGGATTCGATGGACCAGATAATTAACTATAACAATTAAAAATGTTAACCATTTTTAGTTGTAAGTTTTTTTTTACAAAAATCGCTCTTGAATTTGATGGTGTGTTAAAAATTAGGGTTAAAGTTAGAGAAGCACCAACTTTTTCTTCAAAAGAGCTGAATTTACATAAAAAAATCATAATTTATCATGATAGCTCTAGTATTCAGCAGTAATTATTAACAGAAATCAAAATGAAAAAATAAAGGTTTTTGTTGAAGCTACAAACAAATTTGTAATAAAAGGTAGAAATTTCGTAAATAAAAGACAAAAAGGAAATATTTTCGGAACCCTTGGGTAAAAATGGTATTTTTTTTAATTGTTATAGTTAATTATCTGGTTTATCGAATTCTGAACGGTGGACCACTACTTACGCCACACTCTGTATAAGAAGTCGCATTAGTCTGTTTGCTATACTTACATGGAAATGGCAACAGATTCCATACTCTCTACTTTCCTCTCACCTATAACGTCTAATATTCTAAAGAAGCGTCTTAAACTGAAATCACAAAATCCAATACTGTCGCCACTGAACTGATTGAGTAGGTACGCCTTTCCTTTTGTGCAAAACAGTTTTGACATTCATCAGTAACCTAACTAACCTAATTAAACCATTTGAAACACAAAGCCTGCCCCGAACATTATACCGATGGTTGTCGAGTAAAAACTGATTAAACACAATAGTCGGGGCATTAGCGTGTAATCTGTGGCACCTGGCAATACTGATGTTACGACGGAGAGATGGACAGCCAACTATTCCCGTGCAGTTACCGTTAAAAGGTCTTAATAAGTTGTTTTATTGATTTCCGTTCCTTTGTTTGCACGTGACCGCTCTGTATAGTAAGCTTAGTTTCGTTGTGATCTTATGATACATTGTTATCTTACTTTACTTTCACTTAATTTTTTCTATGCAGTAGGTAGGTACCTATAAAAGAGGACAATCTACATTATACTTATTACTAAAATAAAACAATAGTGAGACGAAAAATATTTTACTAAATTATCAATATTTCTCATCTTAGACTAGCTTCTGTCTGTGACTCCTTCCGCATCAAATTTCAAGTTCCCCGCCCCACCACGTCGCATCGCATCGCCTGCCGGCGCTATCACGTCGTCAACGGTTAGAGTTATTTCAGCCTATTTTTCTTTTTAATCGGCTCCTAGGGGTCAAAGCGTGATGTTAAATAGCCTATAGCCTTCCTCAAGAATTGGGCTATCAAATGCAGAAAGATTTTTTCAAATCTGACCGTTAGTTCTGGTATTACCCCCTACATACAAACTTACAAACAAACACATTTTACCTCTTTATGATTTTAGTATAGATTAAGCTACTACATATTTATAAATCTAAAAAAGTCCGTTTTTATACAATTTAATAAATCGAATAATGCAAAATACAATATTAAAATGAATATATGTACATAGAATTCATGAAGTAACGCAAACTAAATATCTAGGCGTATTCTTTTTTTTTTTTTTTTTTTTGAGGATGGGAAATCATCAAATGACTCCTCCCGCTCTGGGTGGAGCGGAAGGGAGTGTCAGACTCTTACTGACTAAAACCCACCCGTGTTCCTTCCTTGGCCCTTTATGTTCCGGGTCAGCGGTACCCCTTTTGGATGATCCCGCTTTCCCGGCAGGCTTGGGCCCTAGTGGACCCCCTCTATGATGCTGACATCTCTTTGAGGCGCGCGTGGAACACGTACGCGCCGTCCAGCACGGGCCTGGTCCTGATCGGACGGTGAGCTACCCATTACTCACCGCCCGCAGGCCCGCGCCTACGGTGGCCGGGAGTCGTCACGCGGCTCCCGACGCCCGGAGCGTCCACCGCGGCGGCTTGGACGGGAGACTCTCTCCCTCTCCCGTCCCGCCACCTCCTTCGCTAGCATGACTGCTTCGCAGAAGGAGGCGACTGCCTCCCACTCCCCCTCGCCCCGGACCATGGCTTGAACCAAGGCCGGGCGTGAGAGATCGCCGCCGCTGCCGATCGCCTCTACGAGGACACGGCGGTGCTCCGCCCATGCAGGGCAGGCCCCCACCGTATGCTCCACCGTGTCCTCGGGGCGATCATCGCAGTGGTGACACCCGGGCGTTTCCTCCCGCCTGATGATGTGCAGGAACCTCCCGAAACTTCCGTGTCCGGTGAGGACCTGCGTCAGGCGGTAGGTGAGGACGCCGTGACGCCTCTCTAGCCACTCCTCAAAGAGGGGTCTTACCGCCGCTATCGTGGCGTGCCCTGCGCTGGGTTGCGACAGTCGCTCTTTCCATGCCGATCTAGGCGTATTCTTGGATCAAGACATCAACTGGAAAGTACATGTTGATACGGTATCTAAACGAATTCATAAGTTTGTATATGCACTGAAGCAGATAAGAAACATAACAAACATCAAAACGACTATAAAAACATATCATGCATAATAATGTTGAATCAGTGCTTCGGTATGGCTTAATAATGTGTGGTAACAGTACTGATCAAAATAGAGCATTTTTGTCGCACAAAAGAGATGCATTAGAACATTATATGGCTTTAAACCCGACGAATCTTGCAGGCCGGTGTTTAAGAAACTTGATTTGTTACCGCTGCCATCCCTTTATATTTTTGAAATTTGTGTGTTTGTGTGTTTGTTTTTTTTTGGGATTTGTTTGCGAAAGCAAGCGATGTAAATTCTCGCAGCAGGCGCAACCCTTGGGAGGACATCTAACGCGAGCCTGTGCTCGCGTTAGATGTCCTCCCAAGGGTTGCGAAATATAATAAAAGCTGCATGTTTATGTGTGTCCAGGTAAACAATAGAATACCAAATGAATGAAAAATATTAAATAGAAGATTGTTCAAAATTAAATTTTATAAATGGCTATCAGATAATAGTTTTTACAGTGTTAAGGAGTTCCTCGAACATAAAATCGCATGAATATTGATTGTTTCGTTATGCACATATTTGCACGCTTATATCTATTAAGCAAAACATGTTTGCTCACATTATTAACACTACCATCTTTTATACCATGTTTTTAGCAAATAAATGATATTACTATTACAATTATAGTAAATACCGCAGCACTAGTCCATCTTTACTAGATGCTAATCTGAAGAAGTGTGATGTTGCTACGGCGTAGCAGCGACGTAATCTACGCCGTAGCAAATTACAGACTTGACGCTACGCGGTTATTTTTGCGTTTTCTGTGCACTCTCTGTAATGAACTTGTAAGCTTGAAGTAATTTACTTTTTGAAAATAGGTATTCGACGGCTCCGCAACGCTTCAAATATACAAAATACTTACTTACTTTAGTTGCTAGGGAACTCAAAGCTCGTATAATTCGGTGTATTTGAGTCTACTTCATTATTCATTGCTACTTGTTGACTGACTGCAATACAGACTGAAACAGTATTTAGTTTGAAGGTTAACTAGAATGAAATCAAATCAAACTAGCTGAAACGCGCTTGACTGAAATGTGGCAACAAACAATAAAACCGGTTAGAAATGGCATTTGTAGTTACGAAACAAAACATTTTCTGTTCATGTTTCTTAGCTATCAAAAATGACGGATTTACAACTCGACATGCAAAAGTAGGTGCCCACACTGATATAAAAAATACCGAACTTCACCTCTAAAGGAAATTAAAACAGCTGATTTACCCGTAAAGAATTTCAGGAATACTCTGAAGTTTTTTCCAAACTTTTTTCCGAATCCAAAAAACTAGATAACAAAACTTTTTGATCTCGATCTGTTTGCAAAGTTAAATTGAAAGTTGATAGGTAAGTTTAATGATTAGAGGCCTTTTATCGATTAAGTTTACGATAGCGGTTTAATAGAACGTGGGGTCAGCGTCAGGTCACTGCGGAGAGTAGTTGCTATACGTGTCTAGTATCTACCGTCATGATTGTGTGTATACTTTGTCTTATGTATCGTGAACAATGAGTTATATATTATTATTATTAACTCATTATCTATACTTCTACCACCGCTTCTATAACAGCGCTTTTTATTTTTTTGAGGGTGGGATATCATCAAATAACTTCTCTCGCTCTGGGCAGAGCGGGAGACTCTTTCTGACTAAAACCCACCTGTGTTCCTTTAGTTGCCTGTGCCAGGGGCCACGGTATCCCTCTCGGACTTTCCCGCAACCCTGGCAGGCATCGGCCCTAGTGGACCTCGTCATTGATGCTGACATCTCTTTGAGGAAATCTGACATCTCTTTGCTCTTATCTCGTGTGGAACACAACGCACCATCGACAAGGGCCTGGTCCTTATCGAACGGCGAGCTTCCCATTGCTCGCCGTTCGCAAGCCCGCGCCTACGGTGGTCGGGAATCAGCTTGCGATTCCCGACGCCCAGGGCGTCTCCTGCGGCGGCGGCTAGGGGCATGAGGGCGCGAATTTTGCCTCTCCCTCACGCGTTCCGCCTCCTCCTTCGCGAGCATGAGCTATGCGAGCAGAAGGAGGTGACGGTTTTCCAAGCCCTCTCGCTCCTTACCATGGCCTGGACCAGGGCCGGACGCGAGAGATCGCCACCGCCAATCGCCTGCGCGAGGACACGGCGGTGCACCGCCCAAGCCGGGCAGACCTCCACCGTATGCTCCACTGTGTTTCTATACCAGCGCTGCGGTATTTATTTTTAAATATTGCAGCATTTTGCTGAGATAGGAGCCTTTTTGGTCTCGTGCAGGTCTTTTATTTTACATTTTCTTGTTATTGACTTTTTAATGTTAATTTTGTTAGTTTTAAATATTTTTTTTTTGTAATATTTTTACTGTTTGTATTGCCTGTGCGTGTCCCATATAAAATATTTTTCTTTCTTTCTATACTTACTTAATATTATAAATGAGTAAATAACTCGGTCTGTGTTACTGCTACCTTTTGACGCCATATCAGCTGAACGAATTTAAATTAAATTAGGCAACAACTAGACCATGACAAGTTTTAGGGTATTGGAAACTTTTTATTCCGTACCGTTTTTACAACGTACCGTACGTTGTCGTGGAAAAAATCCCGACCTCCACGCGGTCGAAACTGTGAGCATAAGCTAGTTACCGATAATTATTGTTTACATTTTGCGTGTATTTCTCGGGACTTCCTGAATAAAGCTAGATTAGACAGAACTTAACGCGCGAGCGAATTCCAACTCCGTCCATTGAACGGTTGATGTAAACTTACTGATGAGAGAGCATGATGAGTGAACATAAATAGGCACGTTACATTGTCAAGTAAATAATAATAATAATAACCCCACCGCCGTATCTCTACGTTGACGTCGTGGTGGGGCTTGCGCTCTCTGAACTCTAGGTCTGTGCCGGTAGAGTTTCCTTTGCCGGAACAGGCTAGGGTGAGGAGTCAGACCAAGAGGGTTACAGAAACCCGCAGGGTAGCGTATGACGAGCCATTGAGGAGTAACGACTTAACAGGACTTAAGACTTGTTCCTCATCTCTGGCTTGCCTTTATTGGCTGGCTTGAGTGGAGGTTCGCTAGAGCAAACGTGCTCGTAGGAAGGAAGTATTCCAGCAAGTGCTGGCAGCGATCTTGACCATCTACGGGGCACTGAGATTGTCCTAATAGCCGTGGAATACCTCTTCTCTTCTCAAGCACCTCCGGATATGTTGCATCCTTGTCGCTACGTCACTAAATACTAGCGACATGACAGTTCCCGGGGTGTGCAAGTTTTAGCACAATTATTGAGTGTGCAAGTCACCCCCTGCCATTTTATCCGTGTATATATAAAACATTGATCAGGCAGGGGCCATAGTCATTCCATAGTTCTCGGTAACTAATCCACTTTAGCCACCCAAAGCCATAGTGCAATATATTTTTTTCCATATCCTACAATAGTCCTGCACCAACCGGGGGTTGTCCTTGGGTGCACTTGCACAGCGCATACACATACAGGGATAATCGCCGGTTGGTGTTTCATTTCCTTCATTTATAGAGGTAACGAATTGGCTACGGCGCCAATACGGCGCTAAAACATTCAAGCCTCCAAAATTCCGGACAGCTGGTATTAATAATCCTAACATAACCTCTAAACAGCAATTAATCACAGCTCCTTTGTCGCTTGTATGTGACAAATTTGTGTCATTTAGTCACGTCGTACTACTCAGCCTGTGTCGAGAAATTGGTCTAGGAGTATCTACTTACCTAGGTACAGTCAGCGTCAGAAATAGAACGAACAAACTGTTCAACGTGAACGGGATAGCTAAGAAAAGAAAATTTTATCTCAATTTGATAAAATTCTTGTCGGAATGACAGTTATCGTGTATTGGAAATGACCCAAACAAAGAGAAGCCCATCAATCAGTAGGTGGAGTAAAGATGTTTTTATTTATTGGATTTATATATCAGAGGCTTCTACAATTAGATGCTAATTAATTAGTTTACGCGCCCTTGTGGAGCAGGACCAGCCCTTTTTTTTTTTTTTTTTTTTACGGGGGTTATCCTCATGGACTACCTCCGCCTGGGGAAAAGGCGGAGGGGCGTGCCGGACTCTTACCGGCTAAAACCACCCCGGTGTCTCCTCGCACGTGCGCGCGGGGCCGCGGGAATCGAAATTCTTCCGCAGCAGCAGGACCAGCCCTGAGCCAAGCATTTTTGTCAGCGATATAATCCCCCAACTTATAATATGCTTGGCTGTATAGTGTGCGTTTTATACAAGATTTAAATTTCGTTTCATTCAGTTGGAGTATGTGGGGAGGTATTTTATTGTAACATTTTAAACAGTACCCCATGAAGGATGAGTCTACTTTAGCCAGTCTGAAACCTGGTTGAACTAATTGGTCCCTATTTCTAGTCCTATAGTTGTGTCTGATTATTTATGTTAACTCACCTCATTTACTTTTCGTGTAACAGGTGTTTATAATAACTAGTAGTCGTTAACTCTTTCTGATAACCACTTCACTATACAGGGTGTGGCGTAAGTAGTGGTCCACCGTTCAGGATTTGATGGACCAGATAATTAACTATAACAATTAAAATTTTTAACCATTTTTAGTAGTAAGTTTTTTTTTACAAAAATCGCTCTTGAATTTGATGGTGTGTTAAAAATTAGGGTTAAAGTTAGAGAAGCACCAACTTTTTCTTCAAAAGAGCTGAATTTACATAAAAAATCATAATTTATCATGATAGCTCTAGTATTCAGCAGTAATTAACAGAAATCAAAATGAAAAAATAAAGGTTTTTGTTGAAGCTACAAACAAATTTGTAATAAAAGGTAGAAATTTCGTAAATAAAAGACAAAAAGGAAATATTTTCGGAACCCTTGGGTAAAAATGGTATTTTTTTTAATTGTTATAGTTAATTATCTGGTTAATCGAATCCTGAACGGTGGACCACTACTTACGCCACACTCTGTATAAGAAGTCGCATTAGTCTGTTTGCTATACTTACATGGAAATGGCAACAGATTCCATACTCTCTACTTTCCTCTCACCTATAACGTCTAATATTCTAAAGAAGCGTCTTAAACTGAAATCACAAAATCCAATACTGTCGCCATTGAACTGATTGAGTAGGTACGCCTTTCCTTTTGTGCAAAACAGTTTTGACATTCATCAGTAACCTAACTAACCTAATTAAACCATTTGAAACACAAAGCCTGCCCCGAACATTATACCGATGGTTGTCGAGTAAAAACTGATTAAACACAATAGTCGGGGCATTAGCGTGTAATCTGTGGCACCTGGCAATACTGATGTTACGACGGAGAGATGGACAGCCAACTATTCCCGTGCAGTTACCGTTAAAAGGTCTTAATAAGTTGTTTTATTGATTTCCGTTCCTTTGTTTGCACGTGACCGCTCTGTATAGTAAGCTTAGTTTCGTTGTGATCTTATGATACATTGTTATCTTACTTTACTTTCACTTAATTTTTTCTATGCAGTAGGTAGGTACCTATAAAAGAGGACAATCTACATTATACTTATTACTAAAATAAAACAATAGTGAGACGAAAAATATTTTACTAAATTATCAATATTTCTCATCTTAGACTAGCTTCTGTCTGTGACTCCTTCCGCATCAAATTTCAAGTTCCCCGCCCCACCACGTCGCATCGCATCGCCTGCCGGCGCTATCACGTCGTCAACGGTTAGAGTTATTTCAGCCTATTTTTCTTTTTAATCGGCTCCTAGGGGTCAAAGCGTGATGTTAAATAGCCTATAGCCTTCCTCAAGAATTGGGCTATCAAATGCAGAAAGATTTTTTCAAATCTGACCGTTAGTTCTGGTATTACCCCCTACATACAAACTTACAAACAAACACATTTTACCTCTTTATGATTTTAGTATAGATTAAGCTACTACATATTTATAAATCTAAAAAAGTCCGTTTTTATACAATTTAATAAATCGAATAATGCAAAATACAATATTAAAATGAATATATGTACATAGAATTCATGAAGTAACGCAAACTAAATATCTAGGCGTATTCTTTTTTTTTTTTTTTTAGGATGGGAAATCATCAAATGACTCCTCCCGCTCTGGGTGGAGCGGAAGGGAGTGTCAGACTCTTACTGACTAAAACCCACCCGTGTTCCTTCCTTGGCCCTTTATGTTCCGGGTCAGCGGTACCCCTTTTGGATGATCCCGCTTTCCCGGCAGGCTTGGGCCCTAGTGGACCCCCTCTATGATGCTGACATCTCTTTGAGGCGCGCGTGGAACACGTACGCGCCGTCCAGCACGGGCCTGGTCCTGATCGGACGGTGAGCTACCCATTACTCACCGCCCGCAGGCCCGCGCCTACGGTGGCCGGGAGTCGTCACGCGGCTCCCGACGCCCGGAGCGTCCACCGCGGCGGCTTGGACGGGAGACTCTCTCCCTCTCCCGTCCCGCCACCTCCTTCGCTAGCATGACTGCTTCGCAGAAGGAGGCGACTGCCTCCCACTCCCCCTCGCCCCGGACCATGGCTTGAACCAAGGCCGGGCGTGAGAGATCGCCGCCGCTGCCGATCGCCTCTACGAGGACACGGCGGTGCTCCGCCCATGCAGGGCAGGCCCCCACCGTATGCTCCACCGTGTCCTCGGGGCGATCATCGCAGTGGTGACACCCGGGCGTTTCCTCCCGCCTGATGATGTGCAGGAACCTCCCGAAACTTCCGTGTCCGGTGAGGACCTGCGTCAGGCGGTAGGTGAGGACGCCGTGACGCCTCTCTAGCCACTCCTCAAAGAGGGGTCTTACCGCCGCTATCGTGGCGTGCCCTGCGCTGGGTTGCGACAGTCGCTCTTTCCATGCCGATCTAGGCGTATTCTTGGATCAAGACATCAACTGGAAAGTACATGTTGATACGGTATCTAAACGAATTCATAAGTTTGTATATGCACTGAAGCAGATAAGAAACATAACAAACATCAAAACGACTATAAAAACATATCATGCATAATAATGTTGAATCAGTGCTTCGGTATGGCTTAATAATGTGTGGTAACAGTACTGATCAAAATAGAGCATTTTTGTCGCACAAAAGAGATGCATTAGAACATTATATGGCTTTAAACCCGACGAATCTTGCAGGCCGGTGTTTAAGAAACTTGATTTGTTACCGCTGCCATCCCTTTATATTTTTGAAATTTGTGTGTTTGTGTGTTTGTTTTTTTTTGGGATTTGTTTGCGAAAGCAAGCGATGTAAATTCTCGCAGCAGGCGCAACCCTTGGGAGGACATCTAACGCGAGCCTGTGCTCGCGTTAGATGTCCTCCCAAGGGTTGCGAAATATAATAAAAGCTGCATGTTTATGTGTGTCCAGGTAAACAATAGAATACCAAATGAATGAAAAATATTAAATAGAAGATTGTTCAAAATTAAATTTTATAAATGGCTATCAGATAATAGTTTTTACAGTGTTAAGGAGTTCCTCGAACATAAAATCGCATGAATATTGATTGTTTCGTTATGCACATATTTGCACGCTTATATTTATTAAGCAAAACATGTTTGCTCACATTATTAACACTACCATCTTTTATACCATGTTTTTAGCAAATAAATGATATTACTATTACAATTATAGTAAATACCGCAGCACTAGTCCATCTTTACTAGATGCTAATCTGAAGAAGTGTGATGTTGCTACGGCGTAGCAGCGACGTAATCTACGCCGTAGCAAATTACAGACTTGACGCTACGCGGTTATTTTTGCGTTTTCTGTGCACTCTCTGTAATGAACTTGTAAGCTTGAAGTAATTTACTTTTTGAAAATAGGTATTCGACGGCTCCGCAACGCTTCAAATATACAAAATACTTACTTACTTTAGTTGCTAGGGAACTCAAAGCTCGTATAATTCGGTGTATTTGAGTCTACTTCATTATTCATTGCTACTTGTTGACTGACTGCAATACAGACTGAAACAGTATTTAGTTTGAAGGTTAACTAGAATGAAATCAAATCAAACTAGCTGAAACGCGCTTGACTGAAATGTGGCAACAAACAATAAAACCGGTTAGAAATGGCATTTGTAGTTACGAAACAAAACATTTTCTGTTCATGTTTCTTAGCTATCAAAAATGACGGATTTACAACTCGACATGCAAAAGTAGGTGCCCACACTGATATAAAAAATACCGAACTTCACCTCTAAAGGAAATTAAAACAGCTGATTTACCCGTAAAGAATTTCAGGAATACTCTGAAGTTTTTTCCAAACTTTTTTCCGAATCCAAAAAACTAGATAACAAAACTTTTTGATCTCGATCTGTTTGCAAAGTTAAATTGAAAGTTGATAGGTAAGTTTAATGATTAGAGGCCTTTTATCGATTAAGTTTACGATAGCGGTTTAATAGAACGTGGGGTCAGCGTCAGGTCACTGCGGAGAGTAGTTGCTATACGTGTCTAGTATCTACCGTCATGATTGTGTGTATACTTTGTCTTATGTATCGTGAACAATGAGTTATATATTATTATTATTAACTCATTATCTATACTTCTACCACCGCTTCTATAACAGCGCTTTTTATTTTTTTGAGGGTGGGATATCATCAAATAAAAAAGCTTCGGCTCTCGGACAGTGCGGACGTGTTTCTGATTAACTTGCAAAAAAAAGATAAACCCAATACCCAATAATAAGTCATAAAACTTGCAGTACAAGAACGAAAGTGGTGTCAAAAAGTGATTAAGTTACGACCATCTATCAATACACATCAACGAGTAGCAGAGCGTCAAAGCGGCGCGTGCGCCCCCCGCTCCACCTCGGGTAAAAGAGATAGTTGCATTTTTTAACCTCTTCTCACGCGTACTTAAAACCAGCCAACTCATTATGAGTGTTCGACGCTCGCCACAATCCACGAACATAACAGTAGGTCAAAGTGGTTCACAATCAGATTTTTCAAAAACTAGTGGAGATGAAACAGATAATCGTATCACATATCGGAAGAGAAAACAAAGAGAATGCTGTGACATATTAACTGCCATAAATAAACTTCGAGATGAAATGATCGCATCACTGGAGACAAACTTGAAGCCAGTGCGCGATGATATCTCTTCAATGAAAGACCAGGTCAATGATATAAAGAATTCAACTGCAGAGATGTTAGCTGAACATAACAACATGAAAGCTGAAATTTCAGAACTGAAGAAAAATAACCTCTCTGCAGAACTGAAGATATCTAACCTTGAAACTCAAATTAGTGAACTGAAATCTACACTGCCAAATTCAAATACACTTTCAAATACACAAAACTGTGATTTCGCCAATGAAAAAGTTATTAATGAACTGCAGGAACGAACGAATAGAAGCAAAAACATAATAATCGCCGGCCTACCTGAACCAACAATAACTGATAAGGCCGCACGCCAGGCTGAGGACATGAGTTCGGCCCAAAACATTCTACAAAATGCACCGACCGAACATGTCAAAATAATAAAAACAATACGTCTTGGAAAATATACCATAGAGAAATACCGCCCACTGAAGATTTGTTTTGGATCATCCGAAGACGCGAAGACAATACTGCGAAACAAAACTAAACTGCCGGAAAACATTAAAGTGTACTCGGACCAGACCCCCACCCAAAAGGCAATAATGAAAGAGCTCAGCCAAGAACTAAACCGTCGTAAGGAAAATGGTGAAGAGAATCTAATTATTAAATACATTAAAGGCATCCCAAAGATCGTACAGACTCAGCCAAAAAACTAATGCCGCCAAATCCACCAAACATCCTAACTAACTCAGATGATTCAATTACCTACCAGCTCTGTCATACTTACCAAGACCTGCCATCTTTTAAATCGACCCTAACATTCTTCTACGCAAACGTAAGAAGCATAAAAAGACAAGGAAAATTCGACGAACTGCAATGCATAATAGCATCGATCAAATACACTACCCATATCATAATATTAACTGAGACATGGTTCAAATCCAGTGAAGACGCCGATCATTTCCAAATACCTAATTATACCCACTATTATAATGTCAGAACAGACTCCAGGGGTGGTGGTGTCTCCATTTATGTACACAATAGTCTTAACCACAGCAAAGTTGATGAAGCATACGCCGGAGGAATCAACTACCTATGGATATGTCTCGAGAAACACGCATTAAACATAGGAGCTGTCTACAATCCAGGAAACAATAACACAAAAGACTTCCTTGAAGTATATTCATCGCAGCTAATTAAGAAACCCCGATCTATTGTTTTCGGTGATTTTAACATCGACCTCCTGACTAAAAATCCGAAGACTAAATACTACCGGGATACTATGAAAGAGTCTGGATACGGTTTTCTTAATAATATCCATGAAGACTACAGCACGCGTGAGACTGCTTCCACAAAGACCATCCTTGATCACGTATGCACTAACCTTAAGGACAAAAGCTTTCATATGGTCATTATTGACTCGCCTATGTCTGACCACAAGCAAATTTATCTAAGTATAAAAAAATATAAGAGACCTCCAAAGAAGCGTGTAAAATACGAAGCGATAGACTATGAAAAACTACACGAAAACATCGCACTCGCAGAATACTCGTCAATTGACAACACCTACGAGAACTTTGAGAAGTATCTAAAGTGTGGCATTCATAGTAGCACAACGGTTAAAACCAAAATCTTAAACCCTCCGCGCCAAGATTGGATATGTGGAGAAATAACAAAAAAAATTACGAGAAGAAATGAAATCTGGCATCGATTGAAGCAAGAGCCAAGTAATGAAGATCTAATGGAAAGTTTTAAAATTGAAAGAAATATTACAGCTGAAACAATTAGGAACACTAAGAAGAGGTACTACCATGAGACATTTATGAAACATACTGCAAACCCTAAAAAGATGTGGAACTTAATAAATACATTGTCAAATAATAAAATCAAGTCACAGTGCACTCCCCCTAAACTTCTAACTGAATCTGGACCCATAACCAATGGCAACGAGGTTTGTGAGACATTCAACCACTTCTTTTCTACGATTGGTTCCACCTTAGCCAACCTCATTCCTACACAACCACAACAACACAAAACTGTAACAGCGCCAGATTCTCAACCATATAACAGAGAACTCACAAACTTCACACCATGCCAAGCCAGCGAAGTATCCAAAATAATCAAAAACCTTGATCCGAACTGCAGTGCCGGTATCGACGGTATAACTACGAAAGTCGTCAAGTGCGTATGTGACTTAATCGTGAACAAATTGACCGACTGTATAAACATTCATCTCGCCAGTGGAAACTTTCCAGATCAATTAAAGGTAGCCAAAGTTACTCCAATCCACAAATCTGGTGTCAAAACGGATCCTAACAACTATAGACCTATCTCAGTCCTTCCGATTGTCTCTAAAATATTTGAAAGAGTCCTTTATACACGATTAGATGAACACCTCACCTCAATAAGTTTCCTCTTTGAAAGGCAATATGGTTTTCGAACACACTCTAACACCCTGTCAGCTACTACAGATCTAATTACAAAAATACAAATGAACATTGATCAAAAAAACATGGCGCTAGGCTTATTCATCGACCTTAAAAAGGCTTTTGATACAGTTAGCCACCCTATACTACTACAAAAGCTAAAAGACATAGGCGTGTCAGGTGTAGCGTATAAAATGTTCGAATCATATTTGAATAACAGGCTTCAAGTGGTAAAAGTTGGTGATTACCAAAGTAAACCGCACAATATCACGTTTGGCGTTCCCCAGGGATCACTGTTGGGTCCACTATTCTTCTTAATATACATAAACTCCATCCACAAGGTTCCAATACATGGACATATCTCGTTATATGCGGACGATACCTGCCTTTTTTATTTTGGTAATTCCATAGGTGACATGATAAATCAAGCCCAAGAAGACATAAACTCATTGTTCATCTGGTTTCAACAGAATCTTCTAACAATCAATGCATCCAAGACTAGTTACGTCATATTTAAAGCCAAAAATAAGAAAATACCACCTCATCCACCTCTTACAATTGAAAACCAAATACTCGAACTCAAACAACACGAGAAATACCTTGGTTTAAGACTAGACTGCCATCTAAATTGGAAGGTTCAAATTGACTACATCAGATCTAAGATTACATCTTTATTAGGCTCACTACGAAACATTGTACACTGTCTGCCATATAGTGTACGCCAGACAATATACAACTCATTGGTAAAGCCACACGTACTGTACCTAATCGAAATCTGGGGCAACGCACCTAAAACAAACTTAAAAGACTTACAAATTGCACAAAACAAAATTATTAAAATGCTTTTTCATTACGATTACCTAACACCTACAGTTAAAATATACAAAGACACGAAACTCTTGAACATCAAACAACTTCATGTATACTGCAACTGCATACTCATTCAAAAAATACTTAATAAAACCATACATACACAAATTTCATTCACCAAAACACATCAATTGCATAATCGTAGCAGTCGTAGAAAAGATCACATAATACTTCCTCGAATACGAACCACTCAAGGTACAAGATCACTGGTTTACGAGGGAGTGCAACTTTACAATAAATTACCAGATGAGATAAAGGATGCGATTTCGATCAACATTTTTAAAACCAAACTAAAAAAATATGTTTTTCAAAATATCAGTATTATTTAACCATAAACGATTAATGCTACCAACTTAGCATAAAACAAATAAAAAAATTAAAAACAAAAAATAAAAAAAAAACGAAAATAGCAGCTGTAAACAAAAGTTGTATTACTGACTGATGTATCTACATTGTGACAGCGGGACCGCACTCTTTATCTCAAGGCAGGGTAGTTACCCATAGTGGCAGTGTTGAATTTTTGCGAGTACCCACGAACCTAAATAATTAGTAATACTGCTCACACTAATGTTACTATAATTTTGTTTTGCTGTTATTATAAATTAGTAAAATACGTCAGCTTAATTGTGTCCGAGTGTTGAAGGACTATGATTAGTCTTTGTTCAAATTTGTTCTCATGTAAGTGAAATGTAAATTTCTTTATGAGAAATAAATGTCTTTAACCAGAAATAACTTCTCTCGCTCTGGGCAGAGCGGGAGACTCTTTCTGACTAAAACCCACCTGTGTTCCTTTAGTTGCCTGTGCCAGGGGCCACGGTATCCCTCTCGGACTTTCCCGCAACCCTGGCAGGCATCGGCCCTAGTGGACCTCGTCATTGATGCTGACATCTCTTTGAGGAAATCTGACATCTCTTTGCTCTTATCTCGTGTGGAACACAACGCACCATCGACAAGGGCCTGGTCCTTATCGAACGGCGAGCTTCCCATTGCTCGCCGTTCGCAAGCCCGCGCCTACGGTGGTCGGGAATCAGCTTGCGATTCCCGACGCCCAGGGCGTCTCCTGCGGCGGCGGCTAGGGGCATGAGGGCGCGAATTTTGCCTCTCCCTCACGCGTTCCGCCTCCTCCTTCGCGAGCATGAGCTATGCGAGCAGAAGGAGGTGACGGTTTTCCAAGCCCTCTCGCTCCTTACCATGGCCTGGACCAGGGCCGGACGCGAGAGATCGCCACCGCCAATCGCCTGCGCGAGGACACGGCGGTGCACCGCCCAAGCCGGGCAGACCTCCACCGTATGCTCCACTGTGTTTCTATACCAGCGCTGCGGTATTTATTTTTAAATATTGCAGCATTTTGCTGAGATAGGAGCCTTTTTGGTCTCGTGCAGGTCTTTTATTTTACATTTTCTTGTTATTGACTTTTTAATGTTAATTTTGTTAGTTTTAAATATTTTTTTTTTGTAATATTTTTACTGTTTGTATTGCCTGTGCGTGTCCCATATAAAATATTTTTCTTTCTTTCTATACTTACTTAATATTATAAATGAGTAAATAACTCGGTGTGTGTTACTGCTACCTTTTGACGCCATATCAGCTGAACGAATTTAAATTAAATTAGGCAACAACTAGACCATGACAAGTTTTAGGGTATTGGAAACTTTTTATTCCGTACCGTTTTTACAACGTACCGTACGTTGTCGTGGAAAAAATCCCGACCTCCACGCGGTCGAAACTGTGAGCATAAGCTAGTTACCGATAATTATTGTTTACATTTTGCGTGTATTTCTCGGGACTTCCTGAATAAAGCTAGATTAGACAGAACTTAACGCGCGAGCGAATTCCAACTCCGTCCATTGAACGGTTGATGTAAACTTACTGATGAGAGAGCATGATGAGTGAACATAAATAGGCACGTTACATTGTCAAGTAAATAATAATAATAATAACCCCACCGCCGTATCTCTACGTTGACGTCGTGGTGGGGCTTGCGCTCTCTGAACTCTAGGTCTGTGCCGGTAGAGTTTCCTTTGCCGGAACAGGCTAGGGTGAGGAGTCAGACCAAGAGGGTTACAGAAACCCGCAGGGTAGCGTATGACGAGCCATTGAGGAGTAACGACTTAACAGGACTTAAGACTTGTTCCTCATCTCTGGCTTGCCTTTATTGGCTGGCTTGAGTGGAGGTTCGCTAGAGCAAACGTGCTCGTAGGAAGGAAGTATTCCAGCAAGTGCTGGCAGCGATCTTGACCATCTACGGGGCACTGAGATTGTCCTAATAGCCGTGGAATACCTCTTCTCTTCTCAAGCACCTCCGGATATGTTGCATCCTTGTCGCTACGTCACTAAATACTAGCGACATGACAGTTCCCGGGGTGTGCAAGTTTTAGCACAATTATTGAGTGTGCAAGTCACCCCCTGCCATTTTATCCGTGTATATATAAAACATTGATCAGGCAGGGGCCATAGTCATTCCATAGTTCTCGGTAACTAATCCACTTTAGCCACCCAAAGCCATAGTGCAATATATTTTTTTCCATATCCTACAATAGTCCTGCACCAACCGGGGGTTGTCCTTGGGTGCACTTGCACAGCGCATACACATACAGGGATAATCGCCGGTTGGTGTTTCATTTCCTTCATTTATAGAGGTAACGAATTGGCTACGGCGCCAATACGGCGCTAAAACATTCAAGCCTCCAAAATTCCGGACAGCTGGTATTAATAATCCTAACATAACCTCTAAACAGCAATTAATCACAGCTCCTTTGTCGCTTGTATGTGACAAATTTGTGTCATTTAGTCACGTCGTACTACTCAGCCTGTGTCGAGAAATTGGTCTAGGAGTATCTACTTACCTAGGTACAGTCAGCGTCAGAAATAGAACGAACAAACTGTTCAACGTGAACGGGATAGCTAAGAAAAGAAAATTTTATCTCAATTTGATAAAATTCTTGTCGGAATGACAGTTATCGTGTATTGGAAATGACCCAAACAAAGAGAAGCCCATCAATCAGTAGGTGGAGTAAAGATGTTTTTATTTATTGGATTTATATATCAGAGGCTTCTACAATTAGATGCAAGTTTACAAAAAAGAAAACTGCTGTGCGGCTCCAATTAAAGGACACCACACCGCTCAATTTCGATCTAGGGACGGTTAAGTCCGACAATTAATAAATAGTTAAATAAATCAAAATACGAAAATCAATTAAAAAAATATGTGTATGCATGATGATGTGTTCATTGTGAAAGACCTCTGATGTCATTGAGAAAATAAAAAATCCTAGTTCTTCTGATCATGTTGAATGGTCTCTTTGCCCCTATATTTTTGACGCTGTCTGTACTCACATAGGGCGGCCTCATTAATCAACCACGGGACGTTTAGGAGTATTGCTGCGTTCCTAGCAGCTCCTGGCGGTGCGGAGTATCAAGAGGCGATGTGTCTAGTAATCGATGGTGGTGTTGGTAGTAAGGTATTAAGTTTTCTTATTAATCTGCCGATTTTATCTTCTGGTTGGATCGCTTCTTTAGTTGATTGTGTTGATTCGATTACAAGAAAGAGAAGAAGTACGACTATTAATTAGTTGAAAGTTATTAGTTAAGAGGCGAACTTGATTCTTTCGAGAAACACGACAAATACCAGAAATGAACACCTTTAGCATATTAATGGGTGTTTATCTACTTTGTTCACTTTTATAACAACTTATGATTGTCATTGTTCAATATATTCAAATGATACACTGCAAAATGAGAAAATACGACCTCTTCACAAAATTATCTTGTCATGCCACCGACATTAAATCTCATCTCTTCGAGGATTCGATAATAAATAACTGTTTATTTATCATCTGTGTTTGTAAACCAGTTCGTTAGATGGCTAGGTAGTATAGGGTGGGTGCACATTAAACTGACGAAGCTTTTCACTCGCAGATCGACAGTTGTTGATAAATCGCCGCTAATTTTATGTTTTGTTTACTTTTAATCATGAATGGGACGCGAGTAGAGATTTATGTTGGGTAACATAATATTTATTCTCGTTTTACTCGTATAGTGTATTTTTGTAACAATTTGGAGAATGAAAAGTGGAAGTACTTGTTTTAAAAGCTTGTTGTATCGTCGACCAGGAATATACCCACATATATCGATCAAGAGGAGACAAGAGAAAAGTACTTAAGAAAAACCTCGTTTATAAAAAAAACATCGAGCTGCAGTTAACCGCCACTTAGCATGAAGGTAGAACCTGCAAAGTAAATGCCTACGCAACTTGACGCTAGATGCATAAATCTGTAAGAAACTCTCTTTAAAAGTTTTTGTAAATTGAAAGCTCTTAGAAGAAGGTCGCGACATACGCATGCTTAATAGAATACTGACCTTACAGAGCTTGAGTCAAAGTTAGGATTTCTGCATTTTTTTTTGCACAGAAACCAAAAATCATTGATTAAATCAATCGTTTTTCGAAAAGTAGGATTATTTATATTTTACTGCTTATTATATTTTTATTATTATATTTGCTAATAAGCTGACTAGACCTCGAAAGCAAAACATTAAGCGGCGATTTCCCAGAAATCTACTTTTTTGAGTTAACCAAGTGCCAATATTCTATTAAGCGTGCGATATATAGAGGTCAAGGAACTAGCTACAACAGCTCTCACACTTTGGCTTGTCTTGTCGCCACTGCTGCGATGCGACCGGGGATGAATCTTAAGTGAAGAAAACGAAAAACGGAATCGGCAACTGTGTTATCATTAGAGAATCTTTAGAACAAATCAATCGTTGCACTTTTCGGCAATAGCTTTTAAATCAATATGACAAAATGAGACTACATAAGAAGTACCACTTAGCGAGCACTAAGAAGGGAGCTGGATTTTTTTAAATGATATTTAGACAATACTTAAGTTTAATAAGTTTAAAAGATTTCTTATAATTTGCACAACTTTATTAACCCCTGCATTCCAAAGCACTATAAGTTTCCTTCCGACAAAAAAATGCTTTTTATTTAACTGTATCGGACACCTTTTCTAGAATCTAAGGTTATAAAAGCTGGATATAATTTTATACGAGAATGTCCTGGGATTAAAATCAAAATGTTCGGAAACAAAGAATTTACTACACACTTTCCCAAGTAACTTATTAGCCTTAACAGAAACTAAGCTCGATGACAGCGTGTTTGACTCTGAGGTAATCCCGCGAGAATACGCCGTGCTGCGGGCGACGGGTGACCGTGTGGGGCGCGGCGGCGCGGCATGCAGCTTCTCGCACGTTTGGACTGTAAGCCTGAACAGTGCGGCGAAATAATATGTGCAATAGTAACCAAAGGTCGATACGCTTTGCTTGCTGTGTTGTTTACTTGGCACCTAATATACCTGATGCTCGATATTATTCTAGCGCGTTCATGGGTTATCCTAAATAACTCTGGGTTAACAGCTATCTTGCGCCACCAAGAATTAGAGATTAACCTAGAGTTAAACTTTTAAACATTAAACCCACCGATGTGGGAGAGTTGAGTCACTAAACTCAGGGTTAGTGTTAGTAATGTCTAAATAAATTGACGTTATGAGGTACCGCTGATAATTTATTTTGTATTTTATATTGCTCGACGTGTAGGAAATGAAAACTCGGCACTGTATCAGCAGGCAATATATTCATGAACTCACATAAAAATAAATACAAATTTAAAAAGCATAAATCATATTTTTCATTTCGTAAAAGAGATGGGTATACAATTTCCGTTCATTGTTTGTTCATTCATTTTTGGTCGGATTACATATCAGAGGGGCAATTCCCGTATTTTTAAGACCGTTCACATTCTAATCTCAGTCTCAATCTGTCAAAATTACAATCAATTTACATACATTTTTGACATTGATTGTCGCTGAGATGAGATTGCGACTTGAATTTGAACGTTTTTTAAGTAAGAGAATTGGCCTACTGGCCACAGACATGCAATTCTGTTTTATGTTTCGACGATTGAATTGTAATGTTCCTAGCTATAAAAACACTAATGTAAGGTTAACAAAACCAGTATTACTGTTAAGTTGCACAACACGTAATAAGATTTAAAATATCAACTACGTAACTACGACTTTACTAACTCTACATTTATTAATTTAACCCGACTAAACAGTTCTGTTGACAGAAACAGAACGAAGTCTTAAATTCGTTTATGTATGACATTAACAAACTACCTCTGGTTGTATTAGGAGATTTTAACCTATCCGATAGTTAAACTATACGTAATAACTTCGATTTGTTTCTTTCTGAATGCAATTTAATACAGGACAACATAATTATAAAATAATGATCTTGGCAGAATGTTGGTTTTGATTTTGGTTAACTCATGCGAGAATCTCAGTTTCAACATGTTCCAGCACTGTCTCGCTTGAAATACGTCACAAGCCGTTAGATATCTATATCAATACTAACACACCGTACGCAAGCTTGAACTAAATAATACCTACTACTCTAATGACACGACCACTAGTATAACTTTAAAGCGTAACTTCCGTATGGCAGACTGTTTATTATAATACTCTGAACTGGCTGGTATAGACTTGAAGCCCATGTATTCATGTGATGATGTTAACGTTGCTGTTGAGACCTTTTACGAGTTAATTAACAATGTTGTTTATCAAACTGTTCCTTTAGAACATTGCGACTGAATTACCTCAAATGGTTTACGTCTGTTTCTATTGAACTAAATAACTTTAAAAACAAGCTTTACAAACAGTATAATAATAATCGACTGCGTTATGCATTCTTTGCCTACTAAAGACGCTTATTAAACTGAAGTACTGATACAGATTTGGCTACTTACACTAATCGTATTCAGTCAAATATCAAACGTGACTCCAAAACCTTCCGGGGCCAGTGTGAAAAGTAACAGAGGAAATAATGTGCTGGCTACCTTTGGTGACATGCCACCAACGCATGTGGCAGACGTGTTTTCGAAATATTTTAGTAGCGTTTTCCTATCAAACTTACCTTCATTAGATCCCGAGCATGCTACCGCTACTACGAATGCGTCTCCTAATAATATGTCCCATCTTGTTAATACTGATCAAGTTCACGAATCTGAAGTTCGTGGCACCATAGATCGGCTTTCCCTAAAATTTACTCTAGATCCAGATGGAACACCACAGTACTTGGTTAAGGACGGCTACGAAATTTTCCATTTTCCATTTATCTTCCACCTGTCTATTACGACGAACGGAGTGGAAAACATCTAAAGTACTCCCGGTAAATAAAAGCAGCCTTAAAAGTGACATGAATAATTACAGGACAATAGCTGCTTTATCTATGGATAAAGTAAAAGTCGACAAAGTATTGGAATCGGTAATCTATAAAAATAAACAACTGCAACAGTGGTTCGCGGAAGTGCAGCCCGGATTCTTTCCAAACCGCTCCACTATGTATAATCTACTAATTACTACACTTTTAGCCAAAGCTATTAACGACAAAAAGCAGATCGATGTAGCCTATTTTGACTTCCAAAAGGATTTTGACCGGGTTGACTCCGACATAATTCTGGGAAAAATGGCATTGGCAGGTTTTTCTGTGACATCGCTAAAATTCTTCGCAAACTATCTGCAAGTAATTTGTAACATACAAAAATGCCAAATCGGAGAGCTACTCGGTCACTTCTGGCATAGAGCAGGCACTAACCTCAGCCCCTTCTTTTTCCTTTAGTAGTCTTTTATCCGCTACCTCTACTTAAAACTTTATGGTTATTACCCGTACGTGTACCCAACACCATTTGTGCTAGGTATGGTGGGGTCTGCCGGGGTTGCGGGAAAGTTCGAAAGGGTTACCGTGGCCCCTGGCACAGGCAACTGAAGGAATACGGGTAGGTTTTAGTCAGTTAAAGTCTGACACGCCCTGCCGCTCCGCCCAGAGCGGGAGAAATAATTTGATGATTACCCACCGTCAAAAGCCACCGTTTAGAAGTAAGGAGAAATCTTATTCTGGTAAAATATTTCATCCGCCTAATTCGTGGTACCCACATGAATTCCTCTTTACTACAGTACTTCTCATATAACATTCTACCACCTATTAGACACACACTTCGCCCTCGCCGACGACGTCGTCTATTCACAATACCTCAAACCAGTACCATAGCCCTCAAGACCAGCCGATCTTTTCTGTAACAATCTCACCGTGAAAACTTAGGAGAAGTGAGCCGTCAATAGTGGCAATCCCCAGCACCAGGTGAAATAAAAGCTCACTTCACCTAAGTTTTCATGGTGAGATTGTTACTGAATAGACCGGCTGTCCATTGTACCAAGCCCGCACCCATATTAAAACAGCATTTAGCTATATATGACGAATCCTCAGATGTCGTCGCGATTACTGAGCTGATATTCCTGAACAATGCTACTCGATACCTGAAGTCCATTGCTACTCCCAGTACAATCTCCTTGGAGTACATAAATTAAATTGCATCTTCTTATTAACAATTTTATTCCAATTTTATCCCTTTACTACCTAATTTTGAGTAATTTTATTTACTTTTATCTCATATTACGAGTATGTAATTAAACCTAATTTTATGATTGTATTAACGACTAGTATTGACCGATAACTTGTACTAGTGGTGGAAACTGTATATATAACTTGGTTATAAATAAATAAAAATTATCAGTGGTTGAGGACTGAACCCTATGTATGAAATGCCGTGAAAATAAATTGAAGTATTTTGCTATAATTGGAAATTCAGTCGTGTGTGTTTAATCTGGTACCAACTATTTAAAAAAACTTGCCAAATAAAAACCAACCAGCCATCGACCATTGAACGTGACGTGATGTGCAAGAACACTTTACGATCAAAATAATCTTACGTCGTAAAATAACAATACTCGGTAAGTACCTATGCGCCTCTACGCTACGGTTCAAGCGCGGGTGAAATACTATGCTATCAATTGTACGTGAATTTGTAAGTCAATATCGATACAAAGTGAATGTACCTACATACATATTATGGGCATCTTCATATTTTCTGATCTTCGGAGATCTGTGTAGTCTGTTATTGAACTGTTCGCCGTATCTTTACGTGGAGCTTGCGCGCTCCTATGTACTGTAGGTCTGTGCCGGTAGAGCTTACTTTGCCGAAACAGGTCTAGAGCGAGGAGCTGGACCAATAGAGATACAGAAACCCGCAGGCGAGCTGTTAGGCAGTAGTGACCCCACGGACCCTATCTCCCAGGAGAAGTCTTGTTCTTCATCTCTGGCTTGCTGTTATCGACTGGCTGAAGTGAACACTGATTAGGAACAGAGCTCCCACCTAATTTTTGCCTTTATTTATTTAACAGTTTATCGCTACGTCGCTATGTGCTAGCGACCGTTTCCGGGGCCCAATATTGAGTGTGCAAGTCACCCTCTCCCATTATACCATGTATTGTACATATAAAAATTGGTCAGTCAGGAGCCTGGTGGTCCTTCCATAGTTTTAGGTAACCAGTCCATCTTAGCCACCCAAACCCAAAGTTCAATAATGACGTTTGTTTCTTTATTCTGCAATAGTCCTACACCGACCACGGGTTGTCCTTGTATGCACTTGCACAGTGCATACAAGGAGGATAATAGTCGGTCGGTGCTTCATTTTCTTTACATAGAGTCTAACGCGCCTCGGCCAGTTAGGTTCGGCCCCTCGTATGCCTTCCAAAGGTCCGGGACCCTATGGTCTTGAGATATGCCAAAACCTTAAAAATTATAATAATAAAACAATGATTTTTCAAACTATATTAGTAGTATTTTCCTTACTTTTCCGTACTTTTTTCCTACTAAGTACTTTTTTCATCTAGACCTATCTACCATTAAGTACGTATTTTTCTTAAACATTGACCCTACAGTTACTGTCCCCTCTCTTCTATGCAGGAAACTACGTTTTGGATTGGCAATTCTCATCTTTTCGTTAATTCTAATATCTTCAAAGGTATCCCACAATGGTCAAAAAGAACTGAACAATATGACTTTCACCACTAGGTATTTTGAGTAGTATTCTTATCATCGACTTGCAATAACGAAATACCTAATCGGCAAGTCTTGTAGAGCGGTGTCTGCAAGCGACAGTCCAGTCTGCTGGAAATTTGGCACAGTCTTGCTATATTAGTTTGCACAGCAAACGATAAGGCAACCCGTTTAAATCTACTTTACAGCCCGCAGGTCGTTTATCTGTTATATCTGAAAATCTAAATTTTTTAGTCAGTTCAGTTCGTGCGAAGACTTCACTCTGAGTTACGTACTGAACTGATTTCGAAAGTATTCGTACAAGAGGCCAGTGAAAGTCAAACAAACTGCAAAAAAAAAGATTGTCGTAAAGTTTGTAAGCAAAGTTTGTCGGCAAACTGGCCTCGTGTCTGGAGCCAATTACCCATAAAACCCTATGAGATATAAAACTACAAGACGTTATGAAGTAGGTAACAATTATTAAGAAAATAATCTTTTGCGAGCCAAGATCCTCAGCAATAAGAATTCGACGCAAGACACGTACCTATATAAATTGTAATCATGAAAATTTGAAACGATCTGACAACGCGAAGATGAAGAAAAAATGCAGATAACAGATATTAAATCTGAAACAACAACAACAAAAAACTATCGCAACATTATTCATAAAATTAATAATTAATTCAAACAACACCAATAAACCTCAAGTTGCGAACAAATCTCTTTAATTAAAACATAAGAGTAAAGTTTTCTCAATAAGCGCGTCCCGTCGCGGTGGGCGGCGCGGGGAGGCGCGGGACGGTACAGGACGCCGCGGGACACCACGCGACGCCGCGGTACGGTGCGCTACGGAGGCACTCTAGTAAACGGGCCACTTGTTACAAAGTAAACCCACTGAGGTCACCAACTAGATTATTGTGAAGTTACAACCGTATTGTGGGAAATGTCGATGATCTATAATAATAATTGTAGATGGGGTTATAATTCGTAAATATCATAAATAACATCAATCATAATATTGTAACCAAACAAAATGGTAGGAAAAAGAAACAAACTAGAAGTACATAACGAAGGCCCTTCCGAGGACTAGCTCTACAGTTCACACTCACACGACTACTATTACAAGGGTTTAGCTCGTCTACACGATCTCTCAAGTGTTTGAGCATCGGTTACTCGATGTGTACACACGTCATGAGTAGTCATAAGTCGCCTACGAGTATGGCGATGACATTTTCTCCACGTGACAGTCAACTGTCGTCGTGTAAACGTGGCTTTACTTTCTTATGGTTCCATACACAATTGGCAAACACGGAAACTTTACAAATCAGTCTTTCCGTTTGTTCGGATACACAGCCATTTTACTCAGAGACTATTTTGCACTTATCGATGAATATTAAGAAGAAGATGTATTCTGTGCACCGCTAAATAATGATGTAGTGACATTATGGAAACAGTTATTAGGCGTGGCACTGCCCATACATATATATAATAAATGATTTTATTTCTTTAGGTAGGTTTGTACAAACACTTTTACACGTCAATCATATTTAAAAAACTAGATAAGGTTTATAAGCGAGAGACGAAAAATAAAATTCAATGCAAATAAGCACGTGGGGACATCGTTGGATCCCATTATTAAAAAGATTGTGATGAAGTTTCTAATTGATTTTTGTACAATAGTTTTTGAGTTATGGGATAGTTTCAGTTAAAACAGCAGAAATAATTTTATTTTCATTAAAGAAATACAAACATATTTTTGCGGTCGATAATATCAATACTGTGCATACGTAGTAAATATTCATTCCAACTACGGAACCCTTCACTGTGCGTGGTCCGACAAGTACTTGGCCGGTTTTTGCAAGTTGCTCTACTTACCGTCCCTTGACAGAGTCGTCGTCGTCTGCGGAGCCGTCTCCTTGCAGCTGCATGCCGCCCTGTGCCCACGTCACCGTCAGCCAATCTGGAGACAACACATCATATGAGTATTTTTGATAAACAAATGTTAACAAACGCCATATTCTTATTTCCAACAGAAGCCATGGATTATTTTATTTAACTGATAGATATTCTGCATAAACAATTTCTTATTAAGAATGCTTTATTGTCAACAGTAATATTAAATGTGTGCCGATAGTCCTCGTATTGTGACCCACTAAATGGGGATATAATAATATGGTCACGATATACACCTACTGGTTCTAGGAAAAACCAGATCCAATTTTTTATATTTTTTCCATCTGATTATAAAGGATCGAGACTATAAACTCTGTTTAATTACCTGTGACAGGTTTAGATGGATCACAAAAAAAAATTAAAAGTAGTTAAAAGTATCAATAATGAATCGAACAAATAAGTTCTGCAGTACTAAACTTGAACCGATCAATAGTTTATTTATAGTTTCTCTTTGTAAATGTCTTTTGATTCTGAGAGAGTGCTAAATTAAAAAAACAACCGACTTTAAAAAACACTACTACAATGGTAGTGATTTTTTTGGAAGTTGTTTTTTTATTGTAAAAACGTTTTCATTGTTCACTCTTTACTATAAACCACACTGACAGGAAGTTTTATAACATCATCAACATGCACCAAGTGGATTAAATACAACTTGATAAAGTTAGTAAAACTTATTATAGAACCAGCGCGCAAGTTTACTCTAAACAAATGATAAAAAAACCAATTTCGGTCCACATTTAATGAAAATACCTCCTTTTTTAAAGTCTGTTAAAAACATAGTGTTACATATAATGCTTGGGTCTTCTATTACTATCTATAGACAGATATATTACTAGTTCTAAGGTATGAAGAAACAAAGTTCAATATGGCATTGTCATTGTCTATATTAAGTACCTGAGCATTATTAGAATAACTTCAGATAAAATAATGCCACTGGTTAGTGGACCTATTATCTGTTCCCCCATTTCGAAATAAAGAAACTCCAACTTTAAATAAAAAACCGTGGGAGAACTTCTGAAAACTGGCATTAAAGAAAGTTTATTCCGTATTATAAATCACTGGGAAGCACACGTAGCTTCAATAGGCGCAGATAACTAGCTGTGTCTGACGCCCCCTTAGTTCAGTTTGAACGGCTTTTGTCCCGCATATTGAAGGTAGAGCTTTGTTATATACTGGTTTGGTAAGCAAGGATGATGTGTATTGTAATGCAATGATTGATGTTAAACAGGTTCGAGGAACAGGATGTAAAGTTCGCTCATACCTCCTGGTAAAGCGATGATCCTCCGACCAGACGGGTGTCGGGTCTGGTGTGCAACTGCCCGCCGATTGATGTCGAGACGTTGTATATATAAGCTAGTTGCGTGGTAATCTCTGCTTGCGCGATGCAGGATTTTGCGTGACGTCAGTGTGATGCGTAGTTTGCATGTGGCGATGTAGACACCGCTATATTACTCCCCTCCGGAGACCAGAGGTTGATAGTGGGCTGAGTTGTGTAACTCGCCGCTCGAAAGCATGAGGAAGTGATGGTAATGACATCACCCTGAACTAGCTGCTCGAAGGTTGCATTAATGTCCATGTTCGGGGTCACCAGTATAGTAGTATGAAGAACAGGATGTAAACTTCGCTCATTCCTTATATTTATAATATGTATGTATTTACTATAAAATAAAATAAAATAAAAGTATTTAAGTAGTGTATCAACCATCTGGTATCCATAACACAAGCCTTAATAAGTGCTTAACTTGGAACTAGATGGTGCTGTGTGCAATGTCAGACGATATTTATTTATTTATTCGTCCTGGTAAAGGGACGATCCTCAGACCAGACGTGTAGTATCTGATGGGCAACTGCCCGACGATAGATGTCGGGACGTTGTATATTATATGCTAATTGCGCGGAAAACTCACAAAACATAATTTTATTATCGATACCCATCACGTCTGCGGAGTTTTGCTAGCTAATTTAATTTGACCCTGAATTATCAGATTTATCGAGATATTTTTATTGAGCCGTCGCTTAGACGTAATCTGACATAATCTTGACTGGCTTATGGCTAAATAGCTATTTCGAGTGTTCTTCGGTATACATACCAAGGCCGCAAAAAAATACTTGCCATTTTCAGAAGCACGAGGAGCCAATTCACCGGAGAAGGCACTTATAGGCAGAAGTTAATATAATCACTGGGTTTAGTTACTCATGGTGAGCCAACCTAGAATGTACTGCAGAGGTTATGCTCGGATGGCTTTGTCACAAGTATTTTTATAAGTTATTGAAATATGACTAAATTATTAACACTATTTTATATGTAGAATATAAACACTATATACTTATCACACATACATTGTATACTAAAAAAGAAAATGTTAAAAAACAAAATACACTCAAATCCCCTTCAAGCACAAAACTAGGAACTAGGAATAAGGATTGTATAAAACTGCCTTCAGTTAAGACTTTGTACGGAAGAAGAACTATTCCGTTTGAGGGAGCTCAGCTTTATAATAAGTTACCGAAACAATTAAGAGATTCTTCATCAGTAAACATTTACAAAAGTAGGTTAAAGTTTTATTTGGCTAACCGACAAGTATGTTTATTACTTAAGATATTTTGTTAAGTTTCTCATATCTAAGTGAACTATGTATGTTCTTTTTGAGAAATAAATTTCTTTTAATCTAGAATAGGAGTCAGTCCCATTGACTGACGGGTGATTTCGGCAAGTAAAAAGGTAGTTGAATATTGGAATAATTCATATATTGGTATAAAATACGCCTTTTATTCATAACCTGTACCGCAAGAGCGCCGAGCTCTTGCAGTACCTACGATCTGAATGTAAAAAGTCCATACAACTTCGGATCTTCGGAACATCCGAACGAGGTTCCTTGTGATTGTTAGAGGAGCTACGCTTCGCAAATCAAACAAAAAAGAATCAGTAATACTTTGTACTCCGACCAGGGACTGTCCCTTCTCAGATATCTCCAAAGATTGAATTAAACACGGTTAATGAGATTAAGGTTCTCGATCTACACAAAGAGCTTCTTTCAAATTATCTGCATGCATAATATGTTCGATCATTTGGGGAATTTTAATAAAGGAGAATTCTGTGTCAGTTAAAAGGTTGTAGGGGTTATGTCTACTAAGAAAAGATAAATATCTTTAATGCTAAATGAAGTGGAAGAAATAGAACAATGTTAATTATTGAAACTTCAATTCTTTGGAAGAAAAATATAAATTAAGATATTCTTCTTTACTGTGTATTTTGCTTGTCAGTTGGTTTAAAGTAATGATTATAATACAATTTCTTAAAATGTTAAACCTTTGTATTATTTATTTTTACGGAAGGCCGTTATTAGGAATCTAATAAAAAATCTACGTTCCTTTAATATACTTTGTTGGAGTACAACCTTTCCTAGAAAAGTTACTCTCATAAAACTGGAATAAGCTTGATAATATTAACATTCTTACGGAGGCATTCTTCCTCATTCCCGAAACATTGTCCTAAATAGAAGAAAATGGGAACGATTATTAGGAAATCTCTTAACAATTATATTATGTTTGCTTTCACCCGGGTTACTTAAATGGTAGCTACATAACTGTTAGTTCGTACACGTAGTGTTTTCCACTTCTGATAATAATCTATCATTAATATAATAATCATATTTAATAATAATATCATATAATAATCTTTCAGATATTTTAAATCAATTTTAAAGAAAGTAAAGTGGCTTTCCTGGATACACATCGGCCCGTGAACCCGTCTTCCTAGAGACAGTGCGATGAGCCGCTCTGCAGCTTGGTACGGAATAATCTCATTAATACATTCACCAATTCAGCTGAGCGTGCCCGCCTGCTGACTGTGGGTGGATGGAGTCGGGCCTCTGGCTTCAGGCGGTACCACCTTTCGGCTCGCTACTTGTCTGCGAATGCGGTGAAGCTGTGGACTGCCTTGGATACCATGGCATATCCTGCAGTAAGACTGCAGGGCGGATAGCATGGCACGCCAGCATTTCATCCGAACGCCACGCCAGCATATCAGCGATCATCAAAACAACTTGACAACAACAACTTAACAACTTGTTTTAGAACCCAATGGCTTGATACGCAACGATAGTAAGAGTGACCATAATTCATTGAAAGTGATTTAGGCCTTTCGTATGGGATGCAACGTGTGTCGACGACCTTACGCTATCCCAACTTCCTAGCATGGCGGGCTGTGCTGGGCGGCTGTAGCAGGTGTGAAAAACTTCAAATGGTGAAAATATTCCAATCTTATCTTGGGAGTCGTTTGGAGTTGAAACACTAGGGCCATGGGATCTGAGTGCCCATTTGGTTTTTCGAGACAACGTCAAGCGGTTGGTCGATTCCTTACGTGAGCTGAGGGCTAGCCAATTTTTTGGCCAAAAAATCTGCATTGCCATACCTACATTGTGGCAATGCTGCCAGCGTTTTGAGCAATTTTCCTGTTGACAGCGATGCGGACGAACTTTCTGATGCCCTATCTGGAGGCACAGCAGTACCCTCGCCATGACCAGCCAAAAACAAAAGCAGGAGCACCACCTAACTTTTCTCGAAGAGTTTCGTCATATCGTCCAAACCCTCATTGCTACGGCCTGGATAATGCTAGAGAGCTGAAATTCTCAGGATAACATATATTTACTAGACTTATAAAACACATTAAGTTTAATTTGTCTAGCTTTTATATTTTGGATTATATTAATACCTAGAATACGTCGACTGCGTCACTGACTGACTGACTCACTGATTCGCTCACTCATCTAAACCTATAGGGTACTTCCCGAAGTCCTAGAAGGCTGATATTTAGTATACTACTTTCACCCTCCAACCCTCGTAAATGGCGTTGCAGGTCTGTATATGAAGCGGAAAAGAAGGGCGTGTCCTACCGCGACGTGCTAGCCAAGGTGGGAAAGGCGGTGAGCCTCGAGGAGATCGGCGCCACCGAAGGCATCCGGGTGAGGCTGACGGCGACTGGGGCCCGGATGCTTGAGATCCCCGGTGCGGCTAGCGGCCCGGCCGCTGACGCTCTGGCCGAAAGGCTTAGGGCGTCCTTAAATGCGGACGAGGCCCGAGTGTCCAGGCCCACCAAGTGCGCTGACATGCGCATCCTGGGCCTGGACGACTCGGTGACGGAGGGAGAGGTGGTGGCCGCCGTCGTTAGGACTGGAGGGTGCTCTGCCGAGCAGGTGAGGACAGGCACCATCGGTCCTGACTTCAAGGGGATGCGAGCCGTTACGGTGAGCTGCCCTGTGTCGGCGGCCAAAAAAATAGCCGAGGGCCGTAGGCTACTGGTGGGCTGGGTTTCCGCGCAGGTGAAACTGCTGGAACCCAGACCTCTGAGGTGCTTCCGCTGCCAGGTGGGCAACCACGTGGGAGCTAAATGCACCTCGGAGGTGGACCGCAGCCACCACTGCTTCCGCTGTGGTCAGCCCGGTCACAAGGCCGGGTCTTGTAATGCCGCGCCGCACTGCACCGTATGTGCGGCAGCTGGCAAGCCAGCTGATCACCGGATGGGGAGCAAGGCCTGCGCTCCACCCGCCAGAGCCAGGGGCAGGGACAAGCCCTCCGCCACCGCCGTCACTGCCGCAGCCGCCGCCACTGCCGTTGCCGCTGCCGCCTCGACCGTCGTTGTCGCCGCCGTCACCACTGCGGCGGGGCCCTCACAGAGGGCTCGGGAGGAGGCTGACATGGAGTGCCAATAACGGCCCCATTACGCCTCCTCCAGGCGAACATCAACCACTGCGCCTCTGCTCAGGATCTGTTGCTCCAGAGCATGGCGCAGTGGTCGATTAACATCGCCGTGGTCGCTGAGCCGTACTTTGTCCCGCCCAGGGATGACTGGGTGGAGGACCTGAGCGGCTCAGTGACCCTAATTTCGTCGGCCGCCGCCGGTACTCCGTCCCTCGAGGCAGTCACGAGGGGACGGGGTTGCGTGGCAGCACGGTTCGGGGAGATTGTAGTGGTGGGGGTATACTTCTCCCCGAACCGAACTCTTGCCGAGTTCCACAACTCCCTTGCGGAGTTGAAAGTCGTCGTCGTCGGGTTCCGTTCCCTCCCCGTGCTCGTCCTCGGGGATTTCAATGCCAAGAATGTGGCTTGGGGTTCCCGGTATACGGACACACGGGGCAGGATGGTGGAGGACTGGGCTCTGGAGACAGGCCTGGTCGTCCTAAATCGGGGTTCTGTCCCCACGTGTGTGCGGATGCGGGGTGAATCGGTGGTGGATATCTCGTTCGCCAGCCCCGCTCTGTCACCGCGTGTCCTTGACTGGCGCGTCATAGAGGGGGTGGAGACCTATTCCGACCACCGGTACATCCGGTTTGACGTCTCCGCCCAGACCTCGAGCGCGCTGGTCCGACAGGCCCCGAGTGGTCCGCGGTGGTCGCTGAAGCAGCTGGACCGGGAGCTCCTCCTGGAAGCCTCGATCGTGCAGGCCTGGGTGTCATCACCGGACAGGCCTGCTGACATCAACGTCGAGGCGGAGTGGTTCCGGGAGGCCATGTCCGAAATATGCGACGTGGCAATGCCCCGGGCCCAGCCCGGACGCGCTCAGCGCCAGGTGTGCTGGTGGTCGCCAGAGTTGACGACTTTACGCAGTGCGTGCGTCGCTGCGCGACGCCGGTACACCAGGCACCGCAGGCTCCGTATTCGCCCTCCGGATACGGAAGCCATTCAGGCGGAGCTGTACGAGGGGTACAGAGCGGCGAAGACCGCCCTCCAAGCGGAGATCCTGCGGGCCAAGGGACTGGCCCGCGAGGAGTCGCTGGAGACTCTGAACAGGGACCCGTGGGGGCGCCCCTACAAATTGGTGCGTGAGAAGCTCCGCCCATGGGCTCCCCCGCTGACGCAGAGTCTCCGGCCCCAGCTCGTGGAGGACGTGGTGAGCACTCTGTTCCCTTCTAGAGGCGACCATATCTCCCCGCCCATGGCTCCGCCTACTGCGGTGCTGAATGCGGACCACACCGCCGACGACGACAACGATGCTCCGGAGGTGACCGAGGTAGAGCTGCGAGTGGCGGTACGTAGGCTGAGTGCTAAAAATACCGCCCCAGGACCCGACGGCTTACCTGGGAAAGCCTGGGTCCTGGCCTCGGAGGCTCTCGGGCCTCGACTAAGGGGGCTCCTAAGCGCATGCATGGAGAGGGGCCAGTTCCCACTTCGTTGGAAGACGGGGAAACTGGTCCTCATCAAGAAGCCGGGGCGCCCAGCGGACTCTCCGTCCGCTTACCGGCCCATCGTGCTGCTCGACGAGGTGGGCAAGCTCTTTGAGAGAGTCATTGCAGACCGCCTCGTCGGGCGGCTGGTGCGGGTGGGGCCGGATTTGGCGGAGAGCCAGTTTGGCTTCCGCAGGGGGCGCTCTACGGTGGACGCCATCATGCGCGTGCGGGCCCTCACGACGGGGGATGCTGTGGCCCGGGGTGGGGTCGTCTTGGCGGTGTCTCTAGACATCGCCAATGCCTTTAATACCCTGCCCTGGAGTTGCATCAGGGAGGCACTCCGGTATCACCGGATGCCGACCTACCTCTGTCGTGTGGTCGAGGCCTATTTGACGGACAGGGCCGTCATCTACCCCGGTCACCAGGGAGTGTGGAACCGGCAAGAGATGTCGTGCGGTGTCCCACAGGGATCGGTCCTGGGGCCGCATCTGTGGGATATCGGCTACGACTGGGTGCTGCGCGCCGACCTCCCCAGCGGCGTCAGCGTGGTTTGTTACGCTGACGACACGCTAGTCCTGGCGCAGGGAAGGTCGCACCAGGCGGCGGCCGAACTAGCGACACGCGGGGTTGCGACAATCGTCGAGAGGATCCGGCAATTGGGACTCGAGGTGGCCCTGCACAAGTCCGAGGCCATGTGTTTTCATGGTCCTCGGAACACGCCACCGTCGGGTTCCCAAATAACGGTAGGAGGGGTTCACATCGGCGTCGAGTCGACGATGAAGTACCTGGGACTCGTCCTCGACAGCCGGTGGAACTTCGTGGAGCATTTCCGACGTTTGGCTCCCAGACTGGAAAGGGCCGGGGCTGCCTTAAAGCGGCTCCTGCCCAATCTAGGGGGGCCAAACGCCTCCTGCCGGAGGCTCTACGCGGGGGTCGTGCGGTCCATGGCCCTTTACGGGGCACCGGTGTGGGCGCGTTCCTTGAGGCGGCGGCCAGCCCGCTGGTTGAACGCGCCCCAAAGGGTCATGGCCATCCGGCTGGTCCGGGGATACCGTACGGTCTCCGGTGAGGCGGCGAGCCTCCTTGCCGGATTACCGCCATGGGATCTGGAGGCAAAAGTCCTCGCGCACGTTTGGGAGTGGCGCGAGGAGGCGAAACGCCGGGGCGTAGCTCCGCTGCCGCGAGAAATCACGGTACAGCGGACAGAGCTCCGGCGGGATCTCAGGGCGGCATGGAGAGTGCGATTGTCGCAACCCAGCGCTGGGCACGCCACAATTGCGGCGATAAGTCCCCTCTTTGAGGAGTGGCTAGAGAGGCGCCACGGCGTCCTCACCTTCCGCCTGACGCAGGTCCTAACCGGACACGGTTGTTTCGGGAGGTTCCTGTTCCGGATAAGGCGGGAGGAAACGCCCGGGTGTCACCATTGTGTGGATCGCCCGGAGGACACGGTGGAGCATACGGTGGAGGTCTGCCCGGCTTGGGCGGAGCACCGCCGTGTCCTCGTGGAGGCGATTGGCGGTGGCGATCTCTCGCGTCCGGCCTTGGTCCAGGCCATGGCACGGAGCGAGAGGGCTTGGGAAGCCGTCACCTCCTTCTGCGAAGCAGTAATGTTCGCGAAGGAGGAGGCGGAACGCGTGAGGGAGAGGCAAAGTTTGCGCCCTCACGCCCCTAGCCGCCGCAGGAGACGCCCTGGGCGTCGGGAATCGCAGGCCGATTCCCGGCCACCGTAGGCACGGGCTTGCGAACGGCGAGCAATGGGCAGCTCGCCGTTCGATAAGGACCAGGCCCAGGTCGACGGCGCGTTGTGTTCCACGCGCGCCTCAAAGAGATGTCAGCACCAATGACGGGGTTTGCTAGGACCGATGCCTGCTAGGGTTGCGGAAAAGTCCAAGAGGGTTACCGTGGCCCCTGGCACAGGCAACTGAAGGAACACGGGTGGGTTTTAGTCAGTAAGAGTCTGACACGCCCTCCTGCTCTGCCCAGAGCGGGAGAAGTTATTTGATGATTTCCCACCCACAAAAAAAAAAAAAAAAAAAAAAGGTCTGTATATGAAAAGAAACCTCTAGAGTACTTGCTGAAGTCCTAGAAAGCTAAATTTTGGTATGCTGGCTAGGATTTGAGAACAAACAACAAAAAAATTAAGAAATCTATAACTTTCACCCTCCAACCGCCTTAAAGGGAGGTGCAAGTCTGTATTTGTTACGATAATAGGTCAGTATATTATCACCGCTAAAATATAAAGAAATATGACACCAGAAAGAAATGAAATCCCACCAAAACCATTTCATGTACAGTAGGTTGCCATGACTTACAACTCTTGTATTGTTAAGTTATCAGATCTAATGTAGAGTCAAGCCCCTAACTCTACAAACCTTACATCTTGGTCAAAATGTATGTTGTCAGTTAAAAGTAAACTTTTAACTCTGAACACAAATTGTTCTGCGAAGAAATTAATAATTTAGGTAAGAGTGTTTGCCGCGACATCGGCCCACAATCCCTTAAAGTTGGCCACTTCTCTATTCGAAAAACCTTTACAAAAGGACTCCTACAATACATTGGTATTCTTTGTGTTTGTTTTACAATTAGAGTATTTTATTGTGTTTTTCATTTTTAGTTAACAGAACAATGGAATCGAATTCCTTTTGATAACATATTTTTCTTTGTCGTTAAGTTTCTATTGTGAAGTTTTCCTGCTCAACTTTTGGCTCTAGATTCAGTCCTTTCCTTGGAACAATTTTTATTGGACTTTTAAATGCACCTTTATTTGAATGCTGATCTCATTCTGGTGCTTACAACATTCATCAATCCAAAAACTGAACTCACCGGCACATAACCAACACAAGCCAACTAAAACAAAACATTCACACATAATCACAAAAGCATTCCCTGAATATTTGCAATGCTCGCGTGAACACATATCTCGTGTCGCCGCATAACTCCTCTATGAAAGGGTTGAGGCGGCACAAACCCGCCACAGTACTGGGATTTATATTTGTATTGTAAATACGCTGGTATATCTATAAGTCAAGCACGATCGTTGTTCGCTGAAATGCCACATTGCTTAGCTATTAAGAGGGCTATTACAATTTTTCTTGTATTTGAGCGTTTGAAGAGTCACACACTCAAATACAAGAAAAAAAATGATATTTATTTAGAACACTCCCGAGAGAAATAATCAAACTATCTCAGGCATATTTTTTTTTTGTGGCCATTTCTAAACCATAATCACATCAAAACTCCCAGTTTAGATGTGTGATTATGGTCCATGACGGACGCTTACTTAATGGTTGAATATGAATAAATTTTTCTCCTCGTCATACATGCGCGAATATCCAAGTCCCATACTCGTTATATGTAAAAAAATACGGTCACTTATCCACGCCACACGACGCTGGCAAAGTATTAATGGCTAATAATGTGGCATTTCAGCGAACAACGATCATGTTTGTCTTAAAGATATACCAGCGTATGCATTCTCAGAAATAGGTAATAGACGCTCTAGAATTTTGTAACACCTTCCGAAACGGACCACGGTTGTGGCTACCATTTTATAGTGCCTTGATATTAGCAAAACCTGCTGAAGCTAATGTAACCTGGTCTGGTCTGGACGAGCGTAGTTGCATACTACGCTCGTCCAGATCGCTCGTGTTGCGGCCAACCATTTAATGAAAAATGATAATGATACATAATTTTATTTCTGTAAGTAGGTTTGTACAAACACTTTTACACGTCAATCATATTCTAAAAACTAGATGAGCTCGGCGATCTGACTACTCATTGTAAACATTTGCACACCCGGTCGGTGCAGATGTAAGTAGCTTTGACACTATGTATATTTTCTTTCAATTCACTTGAAACAAAAAACGATGAAATAGATTTTGGATCACCTACAAGGGTTTGACAACATCTACCTATGAACTAGTATGGTCGAATATGATCAACTTTTTTTTCCAGTTTATTTATTTTGACATATTTTTATGATCACTTTAGTATTACTTCCTATAATAGAAAGCGTGTAAAGTTCAAAGATGGTGCCACTAGAGCTTCACAAAGTGAGAGGTGTTGGCCGCTCGCCAACGAACATAATGACTTCTCTTTGACCCACGGGCCACGAGCACCATACTCGGTCTTACACTTTTCAAGGGTAGCATACCAAAATACAGTGTAACAACAAAAAGAAAAAATGTTGTAAATCATACACCATTTTTCTTTTTACTTGAAAGTTGCAAAAAGAGTAAGTAGGTACCTAACATAAAATTAATAGACCACCACCCAATGGAAATCAAGCAAGTTATTAGATTTAATTATGATAACGGATTATTATTCAAACGTCTATTGACAATAAAATAATATCGAAGACATCGACTGGTACAGACTAGCTGCATGAATGCTCTAGAACCAAACCCGGACCTAGCTCTAACATTCCTCGTTTTCGAAGAACCTTTCATCTTCTTCCTCACTCAAGCAACTTCTACATATCTGCCATTGAAATCATAAATCCTTCTAGTTTATTTACACATTCTATATTTTCATACATTACGTAAGCAACGTGTGAGATTTTCATATCATATTATGCAGAATCCAAACGTCAGATATTTGAAGAGGGTAGATTGAACCGTCTCCTGAGACGTTTTCCCTAATAGTTTATACACTCACACTTATTTCGTTCGCGTCTATAGGGATTGGACCCACCAGATACTGTATGTGTAGAGTTACTGTGTATCAATTTAGTGAAGTGATGGCAGAGACCAAACATAAGCTTTCCCTACAACTGTTTTAAAATGTCTGTTTTTAATTCTGTCTGTAATTCTGTCTGTAATGTCTGTTTTTAATTATGTCTGTTTTTAATTCTGTCAAACTAATAGTGTAGTTAGTCTCAGCTGGTAGGACGTTAGTAACTAGTCAGTGGGCCACGATACCATAGTATGGACAAATGGATTTATTATTTGTAGCTACCGTTGCTCATAATGATCTGACACAAGATGGCCCCACTGTATAAAAGGAAATATATTTTAATTTCATATTCCTATTCATATTTATTTGCATTCCATAATGTTTAAGAGATGTTACAATGGCTTAAAGCTAAGGTACAGTTATGGACCCTGTAGGGCACAGCAAAAGGGGTACCGCTGACCCGGAACATAAAGGGCCAAGGAAGAAACACGGGTGGGTTTTAGTCAGTAAGAGTCTGACACTCCCTTCCGCTCCACCCAGAGCGGGAGGGGTCATTTGATGATTTCCCATCCTCAAAACAAAAAAAAAAAAAAAAAAAGGGCACAGCAAAAAGTATAGGTAATTCTTAAAATACAAATTAAATTCAAAACACAAATTAACATTAGGTAATTTTTAAACTAATAATTTAAAACGCATATTAGCACCTGCGAAGGAAAAGGGCATTTTTTTTTAATGTCTTGTTAATTATTTACGATCCCAAATAGTAGACAAAGATTATAGAAGTAATGTTGTACATTCTAAATGAACAATAAGTAAATACTATGAGAGCCAGCAGTTTGATACAATCAAATGAAAAATATTAATAATGTGATTGAGTTTTCACATCAAACAAGTTCATAGAAATACCAATATCGTAAGTTATTGTAATTTGTTTTTCATATGTATACATAATAGCAAGGAATATGGATAGGAAAATATAAAACTTATTATGTATTTTATTGTATATTTTATTATATATGTTATTGATATTATAGACATATAATACAATGGACGTTATGTCTATTTTTATTAAGTTCTTAGCACAAGGGTTATGCCGAAAACTTCTTAACCAGAAAGTTCTTTAAAATTGCAAGACAAACTATTTATCCCTTCCTAAAGATTTCATTATTTTCTGGGCTCGCTCATTCCATTGTAGACCTCGTCCATCACTTTCTACCAGATCCAAGAAAAGGAATTACTTTAAGGGCAAACAAGTACCTAAGTATTCGTCGCAGACTGAATATAACGACAGATCTTCTTAGAATGTATAAGTACTCAATAGAAAGAAGTCACTTCTCAATTCGAAATTTAATTAAGCGATGCCTACTTTAATTTATTATTTTATTTAGGTACATATATGTTTTGTAATACAATATGAGGGACTTACAAAGTATGCATTATTAATTACATGGTGTAGATACAATACATTTTTGGGTGAATCGGTGCTAGATCATAGTTTAATGAGTTTAAACGTGGTCGAAGCAAATTATTTATTTATTTATTTATAACTTTTCGCACAAAAGGTACAAAGGCGGACTTAATGCCTTAGGCATTCTCTACCAGTCAACCAAGGGTGGTGAAGAGATTAGATGGCAGGTGCTTTAATTAAAAGGAAAGGAAAGCATTGATTTGAGCGATGTTTAACAATGATAAAAAAAAATAAACTATCAAAATAACGTACACAAATATATAAATAAGTCCTATACACATACATACTATTTACTATACTATATACTTACATAAATATATATATATATACATATTCCAGGAAGAGAGATGTTGAGAAGACTCTACTCTATTTGTTTCGAAAATAACTCTGCAATTTCCGCTTAAATGCATACCGACTGGTAGCCGTCCTGATATCAAGAGGAAGCGCATTCCAAAGAAGAATGGACTGAATATGAAAGGAAGAATGAACAAAGTCAGAAGTATGAGAAGGACAGAGTAGAAGAAGATTGTTAGAAGAACGTAGATTCTTAGCGTGAGAAGAACATAGGTATTGGAAGTGAGACACGAGATAAGAAGGAGGAGTGGGAGAGTTGAGAAGGGAGAAAAGCGTGGTCAAAGCACGCAAACTTCTTCTTTGGCGAATGGACATCCATTTGAGCTCAGACCTATAGCTCGACACATGATCATATTTTCTGAGGTTGAATATGAACCGGATACCATAGTTAAGCAATCTGTCGAGCTTATCCAGCAAAACCGCATTCAAGTCAAAGTAACACACGTCACCATAGTCGATCACAGGGAAAATCAAAGTCTGCACAAGCATGGTTTTCGTCTTAGCTGGCAAAAAAAATCCTCAGACGATACAGGGATCGCAGAGTACCGTTGACCCTTTGACTAACACTAGAGACCTGGTGTTGCCAGCTGAGTGTAGAGTCGAGATGCAAACCGAGATCTTTCACAGTAGGGGTAATGGGTATGACGGTACCATTGAAAATAAGAGGAGGAAGAGAGCTAAGCGTCACCCTACCTATCATGCGTGAGCTTCCAATTACAATGGCCTGACACTTCGAGGGGTTTACAGACACCCCGAAACTATCAGACCACTTTTTGATAGCATCTAAGTCTCGGTTTACAAATTCACTGATGATTCGCGAGAAGGATGTCCTTCTAGTAAGTAAAGAAGGGCAGAAGTCAAGGGAAATAGTTGATTGCCTCATTCTTTGGTCGGACAGGTCATTTAGTAACAATTGTCCTAGAAGATAAAAATACTGTTACTGCAGTCTGCTAGTATGTCAGTCATTGTTTACTAGTTGTCTTGGAAAATGTTAGACAGCAGCGCCCAAGAAGCAGGATCCTCCTTCACCACGACAACGCTCCAGCTCACTTCGCCAGACGGATTATCGAATATTTGTCTATCGAAAGTGTGGAGTTAGTAAGTCATCCTCCTTACAGTACTGACCTGGCACCTTGTGACTTTTATTTATTTCCAAAAATAAACGACAATCTTTGAGGAATTCGTTTAGTGAACCCTGAAGATGACGTGGCTGCGTTTGAAAAAGGCGTGGAAGAAATCCCTAAATAAGAGTGGACCCACTGCTTCAGTCAATGGTTCCATCGTTTGCAACGGTGCTTAGAAAGGGATAGAGACTACTTTGAAAAACAATAAAAATATTAACAGGCTTCTTTAGCATTCCGTTTTTTATTTTCTAAAATTGTTTCGTGTGACCCTCGTATTTTGCGAATAATAGACTGCTTAACGACGTGTCGAAGAGTTAAAAAAATATATATTAGTTTTCTGACTCTGCCTGTTAACAAGTTAATATTTAATTTATGTTAATTTTATTTTATTCTATTCGGGAAACTTACAGCTATAATACACAGTGTTCTTAAACAATATGAAACTGTAGGCCATTTACAAGTTTCCGCAGATATACACCAAAATTAACAAACGAGAAAAAAAAAACGAATGTCTGTACAGAATACCTTTTAGATAAGTTAGGAAAAAAATAGTACACGATCGACAGATACAAACTAATTATAATTTAGACGTAAACAAATATTTTTCCATAAAAAAGCTTGTTACCAACAAATGCTTAAGCCGAGAAACACTGGTATTGAATATATCCATCCAAATCACCAACCAGACAGTTTATTAAAACTTCTGCTGGCTCGGATCAAAAACGAATTCTGCCTGTGTGTGTTTTATAATTCAAGTATCGATATAAATCTATATTTAGGTACTCAATATTATCAACTGTGTCATTGAGTCAACCTCGAAAGATGTGTAAATGTAAACTGTTACAGGAGTGAACTTTTAAAATTATGGGAATATCATGTTTTGAGGTGAGATAGAGAACGTCATCAATTTCGTTGCGTTATTTGAAACCGAGGTAATTTTCTGCATAAGTGTTCAAATGCTAACCTTTCGAAATAGCGCCGAAACAGAATAAATTGAATAATTCTTAATAGGTTCAATAACAATTCCTTAATTGGCCAACATTTCAGTAAGAGTTTTAACCTTTACAGAAATTAACAACATAAGGTCTTTTAAAAGGCGTTTTATATTTCAGTTACCCTGAAGTGGCGGTTGAGTGTACTTGTAAAACGTGGATTGAGAGAATATATATATTGCATTTTGAAACATTTATAGTATGATACTTTCTTGGTTTTCCGTGTGGTGAAAATGGAAATAATAAGTATAAATAATAATAGGTAGTTAACTTCAAGACTTAATACGCAAATGCTTCTTTTATTAGCAAGTAACTTGATGCTAGTTAGCGAGGAACCTGGTGCTAGTTAGCGAGCAACTTGGTGCGAGCTATTTGGTCTATCATTTTTGCCCCCGATAACGTTACCTGAACATGTCATAGTGAAAATTCCCGCCAACAATAATAAGTATCATTTGATTTGTGCAACCTACATACCTCCAAACTCAGCTGATGATACATACTTAACTTTTATTGAGTCTCTGTCCATTTTGTGTGATGATGACCCTCACATTGAAAATATTGTTACAACAGGTGACTTCAACTTGCCATTGATTAACTGGGAAAAAAAATCATCGTGCATGGAATACGCTGCAAATAAAAAAATTACAAACGTTATTCGCAATTTATTAAACTTCTGCTCCCAACAATCTCTGAAACAGTATAACCATATACCCAACTCTGTCGGTCGCATCTTGGACTTATTTTTTTGTAACACTCATACCGTAACGTTTACTCCTGATACTACTCTCGTACCAATTGATACCTATCATCCTGCGTTTTTTGTACATACTTATTTCTTTTTCCTACCCTACACATCATTCTAAATTGAGTGCTAACAAGATATTAAATTATTACAAAGCTAACTATAGGGAAATAAATACCGATTTGGGTAATGTTGATTGGAATTTTTTACTTGACAACTTGGCGCCTAATGAATCTGTTTCCACTTTCTATGAAAAACTTCATAAAATTATAAGATCGCACACGCCAGTTTGCAAATCCAAGAATGTGAATTACCCAATTTGGTTCTCCAGATCACTTATAGCTATTTTTAAAAATAAAACCCGTGCTTGGGTTAGGTGGAAGAAGTATGGGAATTTAAGCGACTATGAGGCGTTTTCCATCAACAGAACTAAGTTTAAAAAAATAGCCGACCTATGCTTTATTAACTATATCAAAGCTGTTGAGGATGGTGTCGCTACCAATATTAAGGCCTTTTGGACATATGTTGCCAACCGAAAAACTACAAATACAATCCCATCTACGGTTCGCTGTAACTTATTTGCTACATTCTTTCGCTCGGTTTACGAGCCGTCAACTTTTGACTACAACTCTTGGAAACCACCCATTAACAGCGCTGACAATGATATCAACTTGTGTAGGCTGTATCTTTCTCTTGATGCTATACGTAAAGAATTAAAATCACTCGATTCATCTAAAGGTCCAGGTACGGATGGGAATCCATCAGTCTTTTTAAAAAATACGTATGATACAATTTGCTATCCTTTATTCATCATATTCAACAAATGTTTATCTCATGGTGTCTTTCCTGATGTTTGGAAACATGCAAATATTGTGCCAGTTCACAAAAATGGACCTAAGCATGATGTAGCAACTTATCGACCTATCTCTATACTATCCGCATTTTCCAAACTCTTTGAGAGACTTGTTCATAACGTGGTATATCCGGCTATTCACAGTGTGCTAATAAATGAGCAGCATGGTTTTGTTAAGGATAGATCCTGTATTAGCAATCTCCTTATTTTCACAACTTATCTCTTTGACATTATTGACGATAGACAACAGTTGATGCGGTTTACACTGATTTCCAAAAAGCGTTCGATAAAATTGATCATAATTACTGCTTGATAAAATTGCTTATAACGGTATCAGAGGTGACCTCTTGCGTTGGTTTGGATCTTATATAACCAACAGAACTCAAAAAGTGGTGGTTGAGGGCTTCGAGTCCAGCTCTATTCAGGTCACGTCTGGTGTCCCTCAAGGCTCTATTCTGGGTCCTTTACTATTTATTTTATTTATTAATGATATTAAAAACTGTTTTCTACATTCAAAATTTCTTCTTTATGCGGATGATTTAAAGGTTTATAAAATAATCTCAAATAAACGAGATTGCATGGATTTCCAGCAAGATCTGGACCGTTTTTCTAACTACTGTTCCTCCAATAAGCTTCATCTTAGTCTTCCGAAGTGTCATGTTATAACGTTTACCAAAAAGAAAAATAAAACTGAATTTCACTACTGCCTTGCTAATAAATTTGTAACATTAAAATTGTCCTTCTAACATTGCTAGATAAAGTTACATCTCTCCGTGATCTTGGAGTCCAGCTGGATTCGAAGCTCCATCTAGATGTTCATATGGATAAGATAGTTGGTAAAGCTTACCAAATGTATGGTTTTGTAATGAGGGCTTCGAGGGAATTTCGTCGACCTTCCACCTTTTTGCATTTGTATAGGTCCATAATTAGGCCACAGCTAGAGTTTGCAGTACCTATATGGAACCCTCTGTACAAAAAATATAATGATATTTTGGAGCTGGTACAACGAAAGTACCTTCGTGCTATAAATTACAGATGTTTTCGGAAAAAAGCCTCATACCACCTTCTTCTTAAAAATTACGATCTTCTAACCTTGCAGTCAAGACGAATGCTCCTGGATGTCATGACTTTGTTTAATGTGTGCCGCAATAAATTTGATTGTCCCGACTTAGTCAAGAATCTATGCTACCTCGTTCCTCGAACAGTGCATGTTCGTGAGGTGCGCGCTAGGCGTTTGTTTGCTACTAGCCGTTGTAAATCCAATGCTGGGTCGCGCTCTCCACTTCATCGCTTGGTTGAGTCTTACAACAGTGAGTTTAATGTAATCGATATACTTTTTCTGAATAAAAATATATTTAGGCAGCGAATTCGGGCAATACTTAAGGATCGGCAGTCGAACTTGTAATGTATGTATATCTGTTCATATGTACTGTGGCCCGTTTTATGTATATTGTATATGAGTTTTGTTGTACGCGAGCAACTTGGTGCTAGTTAGCGAGCAATTTGGTGCTAGTTAGCGAGCAACTTGGTGCTAGTTAGCGAGCAACTTGGTGCTAGTTAGCGAGCAACTTGGTGCTAGTTAGCGAGCAACTTGGTGCTAGTTAGCGAGCAACTTGGTGCTAGTTAGCGAGCAACTTGGTGCTAGTTAGCGAGCAACTTGGTGCTAGTTAGCGAGCAACTTGGTGCTAGTTAGCGAGCAACTTGGTGCTAGTTAGCGAGCAGGTCACATCCATGACTATACAAATGGTGGTATGCAGTTGGTAAAATTACCTACATTTATGATTTTAGACGAACGTGATAATACATTTTCATTATGGATTTAATATAGCCAAGCTGTTAAAACGGGAGGGTATAACGTGGTCGGCTGAGACCCTACTTTAATCGAATCTCGCTGATTTATGCAAAGCGATGAGTTATGTCCCAGCTATTACCTGAGGCTGGAGGTGTAAGGTAACTCTCCTGACGGTCCGCCAAGCCTTTGTTGTTACACAAAGAGACTATCATAGTTCGTTCTAAGTACATTCCTTGAAAATAGAATAGTCTTTAAGAGATTTGCATCATCTGTTCAGATACTTTGAAGCCTTGAGAAATGCGATTTAGCCCTACGATGTCTTCAAACAGGCACACAGAGATGATTTGTCAATATACCCACAGGTAGTTACAAAACCTGTTTCAGCCCAGCCTTTTCGTTTAGAAATGGATGATTTATCTTTGTATTAAGTTTTCAGTAGCGAAACTAATTTCACACTCTTCATTTCATGCGGCGTAGGTAGATCTAGACGAAGAGAGTCACCAAAACAAAAACGAACTATCTACTCTTGCCATCGGTATTTATAATCTTACTTATACTTGACTAACGATGGATTATCCCATACTCGAAAAGGACATTAAACATAATTAATTTTACCGTCACTGTAATCACCAATACATGAACCAGTATTCAAACACTACCCTTCTGAAGTACCCGCTGAATACATTAGCTTCAAGCGGATGAATATTGAGACGGAGTCCAGAAAGGCTGAATATCTCAATATAAGCTTCATGATGCTAATAAATCTTCGCTGGAGGAAATAATAGGTCTGTTGGATTCAAGCTAGTTTTGTATGGCTGACTATAATTATAAACCTGGCCCCTACTACTGATTGGGGAGGGCTATTAAATATGTGACTTGTTTCAATGACATCGATTTAGTAAGGCAGCAATTAATGTGTTTCTAAATATGCTTTCATGTAGAATTTCAGGTTTAATGACATCTTGAAATATTTCCATGAACTATTCGAAAGTGTTTGTTGGTAAATAAAAGAAAGCAAATAATCGCGATTGAACACCGCTGCCCATCTATTTCACGCAACGACATTGTAGCTTCCACAAAAATGCCCTATTTTTATACCGAATACACATGGAACTACACGCCAAAAACAACCTAATAAAACCCTGTGTTGGGATACGATAACCACTTAGACAGAGAGGGATGCCTGATAGTTATAAGATTGACCCACACCACCACCCCACCACCCCACCACATCACCGCGAGCTCACATTGCAAAACGTCTTACAAAAGATAAAAATAATAATGACTTTGAATTTGACTTTCGCCTGATAGGCAGTCACCTAATGCTAATTTTACTGATGATGTTCAAAACTATAGGAATTGATTACATCAAAATATCCATATTTTCGTTGTCTCATCTCGATATCGAACAACGTTACTCAACAAATGTATTACGTGTTATTTACTAATACGTAATTGTTTGGTAAGTAGAACGTCTTTGATATATAAATATTTCGTAAGTTGAACTTCCCTAGTAAGAGAGTAATTCCATTAAAATTCAATCTCAATAATACTACCAGTGGATCACGCTACGACAGTAATAAATCCAAATCGGAGATTTTAGGGTTGACTATCAATTTGTTTCAACAAATTCTTATTTCATATTTACAAATTGTTTGATTAGATTCAAAAGAGCAAGTTTCCATCGCATCAGATACTTTTTAGAATGGCATTTGAATTGCCATGTGACATTAATTGCAGCATTATTATCGCTCGATGCAATAATAATACTAAGAACATACTTATAAAATATGGCAATAACAAGAACAGTGTTTTGTTTTTGTGAAAATTGCAATAATGTATTAAAGGCTCCTTCAAAAAGGCGCTGGCACACGGCGCAAATCGCACGAGACCCAAAGGCACTGCCTGTCGCGCGACGAGTGGTGCCTTTGTGTCGAGTGCGATTCGCGTCGTATGTCGTGCCTGTCTGCAGGAGCCTTAAGTCGCTTTTTCCTAATTGGAGGCCACGACCCTTTAGACCACATGTATAGCAGATATTTTGTCTTTTTTTAAGTAATTTGTCTTAAGTCCCATCTAAAAAATCAAAGATCTTTTATTTCCGCGAAATAGCAACAATCTAGATTTACATCGACAGAATTACAGCAATCAGCACACAGCTTGGCTAAGCCAAGTGCCAGCCCTGGCGTTGCCTGTGTTAGAGTAACTTGGACAATTAGAGAGGGCAAACTGTGTTATTGCTAGATATTACCTATAGCACCCGGCATTCCCAGTCACTTCAATAGAACCCTGCTCCCGTTCTTCGAAGTATGAATGTTTCATCACAACGCGACGGAATCATTTAATGAAACAATTCCTTTTACATATTTATGAAGGTGTAATAGTGACATATTATCCTGCTCCGCGATGGAGTGGAAAATATCAGTGGTGCAGTATATTGTTGTAAGGTTATAGGCGTGGATTCTTATGACTGACTCTTTTTGTGGGTGGTAAGTAACTTTTTATTGGAAATTTATAATATATCTTTATTCCTGCTAACTCTTCCTACAAAAATTAAATATGCCTGCGCTGGGAGTACAATAAGTGGTGGTTGAACTCACGACACGACGTCGCGACGTCGCGCCAATCTGCGCTTTATTTAGCCATTGGGCTATTGAAAGAAAGAAAGAAAAGTATTTTATTTGGGACACCAACAGGCAAAACATACAGTAAAAATAATAACAAATAAAGGAGCATTTAAAAGTAACAAAATTAACATTAAAAATAACAATAAAATATATATTTATATATATATTGCAGCTTTTAGCCTTTCGTTGGTAAGCTACGAGCTGCACTAGATTTGTTCTATCTGGCAGAATGTTGATGCCCCGAAATTTATTTGGCATAAATACACTTGGCTTAATCTTCTATTTATAAGGCATAAAAAATATTTAATATAATTATTGTTTGGCCGAATGTTTTTATGTCCGAATTTACAATGGCATACTTTTAAGATGGCAATTTTTTTTTTGCCATTATTGCCTTTGGCCAAGTTAACATTCCGCATAATTTCGCTTAGCATAACTTTTATTTACAGCGACGATTATTTGGTTCAGTTTCACTTGGCATCACTAAAGTTTCACCAAAACACCATTGACAAATTTTTACTTTATAACCAACGTTTCGTATACTATTTATTTCACAAACAACTTATTCCGCAAATGATTTATTTTATAAACACTCGTTTTACAAACATTAATTTGGCAAACAATGCTTTTAACAAATGCATTAGATGATATATTTTAATCATTTATACATTTTTCATTTCTCATTTAGATTCATTGGGATAAATCACGTCTCTACTAAATATCATTTCCTCATTGGTTTAAAGAAACCTAACCGAACCTAACTCCCCGTGACGTCCACCGTCTATGGTTAGCGTTTCCGTCAGCAGGTCGACGGAGCCCCGCTGTGCGGGGCTCCTATTTCTGTCTGCAGGCTGTTAGTATTTTTTTAAACATAAAATGTTACTATAAAATACCTCCCCATATACTCCAACTGAATGAAACGAAATTTAAATCTTATATAAAACGCACACTATACAGCCAAGCATATTATAATTGGGGGATTACATCACTGACACTCACTCCACAAAGGTGCATAAACTAATTGATTTGCATTCGAAAATAAGGTTGGAGATGATGAAGATCTTAAAAACTATCTTTGCATTGTTTAAATTCAATATTTTAGTATTGTATAATTGCATAGCAGCACATGTATGAACACTATGTACCCACTATAAAGCTTACTTGGGTCGTCTTTCACTGACTTGAATGTGCCCTGGCGGCTGAGAGTATGTCATGCTCACTCAAATGTGTCGCTGGTGGTGACGTGTGTATTGGTTTATTAAGTTCCCTTCAAAATGGTTGAGCTGAATGGTGCTGATCCATACATCATGTTCTTGAACGGGCGCCGTCAGTGGGCATTGGTCATCTCTTAGCTGCCACGGCTTATTTTATTTTCTGAATTGTTTTTTTTATCTTTTTTATTACGGACGCTTTTAACGTGCACGTCTTTCTACATCGTTCTTCCATGTATAATTTCAACATGAATGATGTATCAACATTTTTGTAACAATATTTTGATTTAAAAGAGTGTCCATGGAGTTTCTTGTCCGTTCTTCTCCATAGGTACCTACTTACTACGCTTTGGAACGGGCAACTAGCTTCCATCTTTCTGACTGACTGACCCCTTGATAATTCAATCAAAAGTGCCCGTAATTGGTTTATTTGAAATAAATGATTCGAGTTTGAGATATCTAATAAAACAAAATAATTTATTTTAGAGGATTTCGCAGTCGGATTTTGAGGAGAAAAATGATTGGAATAAAAAAAAAACAGACAATTTTTTACCAACATTAACAAAAAAATTGTTTACTTATTCATTGCTTCGGATGGGTTTATCTCTGTTGATAGTAAATCAAACGGAGGTTCCGGATTTTTGGATCTAAATCTACCTATTACTTTTTATACATTTCCAGAGAAGTTTAATATTTTGTCCAGCCTTCTGTAATTCATTGTTGTCATAATTTTTTTTTAGTTTAAAAAAAAAATATTACAGAGAGTAAGTAACAGAAAGTATTTCGTTATCTGGTGTGAGTTTTAATTTTAGGTGAAGTTTGTCTCCATGTCTTATACAACGAACGAGACCTGAGGGGCAATTCCCGTATATTTAACAACGTTCGCATTCTAATCTCAGTCTCAATCTGTCAAATATTGTTTAGCGTTTACCTAAATTTTTTACATTTGACTGTCGCTGAAATGCGATTGCGACATGAATTTGAACGTTATTAACTACGGGAATTGACCTTCAGGTGTAATCCAGAGTTTAATACAACTAAACTTTCTAGGCATTTTAATGTGTAAATATTGCATCGTTTAAATTATAAACTGGGTCAAAATTAAAAATGCGTATATCATTACCATGGTTTGTCATATTGACTTTAGTGTAGCTATGCATGCAGTTTTTTCTAGGTGAATTTATTTGTAATGTTAGTAAAACAGTTTGATGATCGGTAAGGATTTTTGGATGGTGTTTTTGATTTTAGAATGATTATGGTCTAAGCATGAGCCGCTCTGATGCGGTGGGGTGATAGTGATCTGGTAAAAGTCCATGTAATGAGCTATATTCAGATAATTATGTACCTACATGGGAATCGGTTTTCCCGGAAGCAATGTTAATGTTAATATCGCCCAAAAGAATTATGTTTTTAAAAGATGCTATGTTTGCTTGAGTCAAGTGAGTCTAAAAATCAGTCCATATTTTGAGAATGAGGCCTATAAATAGCCATGACTACTGTATCGGGAATAATTTTAATTATTAAGCAATCTTGGGTTACCCATTCTTCTTTGATTGTTCTTAAATTATTTTTGATATATACTACTAATCCATCATTTTGGTTTAAGTTTCTGTCAGTTTTTGAATAATAATCGTCAAGTGATGCTAAGTTTACTGTCTGTGATGACAACCAACATTCTGTAAGGACTATAATATCACAGCTTACGTCAAGGTTCTGTAATAACACCTCAAAACCGTTCATGTTTCGAATATTATGTGTGAGTAGGGTTAACGTTTTGTCACCAGAAGGAAGAGGGTGTTTACAATCCTCAACATTACAGATCATGGATTCAGACACAGAAAAACTATCTACATCACAAATTTGCTGATTTGTCATGATAGTTTAAAACTAAGTGGCAATATAAATAGAGGACAAGCTACCTGTTTATGTGCTAACTAAATAAAACTATTCGGTGACGCTATTAGGCGCTTTCATAATCTATTGAGATATAATACATTATATGGTCTCGAAGTAAACATTTTTGAAGACTTTACCTCTATCAAGTGTGAACTTTTTTTTTTGTAGAATGGAGGTTTATTCTACGGAAAAACTAATTTAAGAGATCCGAAGAAGACCTATACTGTAATTACTAATATACAATTCAATAAACCTATACAATTCAACTGACTCTCATGGTGTTCCACTCGAATTGCGAGTTAATTTGGTAATGTTTCTTAGCGGAATTCGTTAAGCGGTTTCCCATCACTATTTTCGCGGCGAAGGTGTGCTAAAGGGTGAGGGTCCAATTTAATAATGCGTTCAGGGCGCTGTTGTAGGTTCCACGTTTCTGTAGCGCATCAGCAATGTTTGCTGATGCTGATGCACACACAGACTGCTTTGCAGCTTTATGGCGCAAAAAAACCGCGTTATTCATAGCCGGTTGCGTGGAAGTCGCCACGGCATCTTAAGTGCCATTGCTGCTAGGCACGATTGTCCCCTGATATGGATCTTAGTGCAGCGGACAAAGTCCCTGCTCACTATTTTGTACTAGTTTATGTCTCATGTATAGATCAAAGTTATTCGAATAAAGAAATGTATTATTATTATTCCGTTTATTTATTTTCTTACATGTAGTTAAATACATTTCTAAATATTTTTTATAAAAACATTTAAAAATATAAAAATAGTAGTCCGCCGGTATCAGGAGCAGGGTCCAAGCTACCGGTGGTTAGGGCTCCAGAGACAGGAACCTCCTCACGATACGAGCCGTATCGAGGAGTACTGCCTTCTGAATCAGGCCCTTGATCCAACCGCCTAACGAGAGCCTTGAAAGATGTTGATCGAGGCTTTCGGCCATCAGGCCATTGGCCGAAATTCATTTCATTATTATTATTAATAAGCGCTCACTCGGACGCGACCGACTTTAAATTAAGTTACCGACAGACGTAGCTGTATTTACAATGAGGGGAAGGGATTGCCAAGGTTATCTGGAAGAGATCGCAGAAAGTGATAAGGCCACCCATTGTATATTATGTAGTGTAATTTTTTTTTTGTTATCTATTTTGTTGTGTACAATAAAGAATATATAAATTAATAAATAAGGGATCATCACGAGCGAAATCTTATAGAAATGCGAGTTTCTTACTATTTCCACTTATTCAGAATCCTTAGAGAATTTGAAGAATGCAAGAGTCAGCGAAGCGAGCTCGAAAATTTTAGCACCATGTGACTCCGGTCACTTGGTCGTCATATGCAGAAACTTTGAGAATGAAAAGAATTTCACTCGCTCGAAAATTCAAACAAAAATATGAGTTACGTTGTTGACTTATGCAGAAAAGTTTGACAACTAAGCGAATGCTGAGAAGAACGAGCGAAGTGAACTCGAACATTTAAGCACCTCGCCTCTTAGGGTAAGGTGAGGTTCTTTTGAATATTAGTACAGAAATAGAAGTTACTTTTATAAATTTATGCAAAAAAGTTTGAGTGAGAAAATAAATAAGAGAATGAAAGATGTGAGAGCAAGCGAAGCGAACTCGAAAATTTCTGCTATAACTACTTATTACTGAACATTTTTACATTTTTTAAATTAAACTCCGTCTTAAAATTTGGGGGCCCCTCAGGTTCGCACAATCCATCAGTGCAGACTAGATCACGGGTAAGACAGATGGACGAGAGTTCTAAACATTCCCTAGATGTATAAAGAGCATGCAAATATACACAATGTACAAAAGACTGGAAGTTGCACAGAAAAGCGTCAAAACATAAACTCAAAAGAAATAGAAACACATGACCACATTCTTTGAACGTTAGCGGTTTGTGTAGAGACAGCGGAAAAATTAAAATAATCTTTTTATTAATTCTGGGTGTGATTATTTTTATGACGTTCTTTTTTAGTATTTATAAACGCCAGTAACCTACCGCATATTGAAGTCGGGTTACATGAAATAAGTTTTTAAAGTAATGCGAAAATACCAAAGCATTTTTTTCTCTTTTGTTTGGATTGGTTTTGATCACACAATGTGTCTGTCAGTTACAGATAATATCACAGTAACACAGGTGGTGAAATATTTTTCATCACCTAATTTGTTGTACTAATTAATATTTCAGTTTGAAAATGTTTCGTATAAAATATTCGGCATTACCCAATGTATGCGTTATTGGAAAACTATAATTTACGTCACCGGATAAAGAGCTGTTTTAAGAGAGACACGTTGAATACACATAGTATATAATGTATATGTACATAGGCTGGTTGTATTTGTATGCAAATGTAGACTCGGACGTTTTTAGTTTTTTTTGTTGAAAAATATTATGTAGATAAGTAAGTAACATTCATTATGATAACTGCTGGATTGTGGTCTGCAAATATTATGACGAAACGCTTTATTACAGAAGGTTAACAAAATACTTTATCCATAATAGGAGTGATAATAAAATACAGAAAGAAACAACTATCTTCACCTGCTGACCGTACATTATGTCTCCTTAAAGCAATCTACGTGTTCCAACCCTTTGCGTACTCCACCTTGCTGTTCCATCTTTGTCTGACACATGTAACTTTACATTCACTGTCTTACTCTAGCGTCGTGATAGTAATGTTTGAGGAAGAAACTCAATGGAGCAAACAAAAACGTTGGCGGGGACTATACTTACTGCACTAGAGAAGTTACGTGCTTGTGACTAAACCATATGGATATCTTTGTTATAGAATCGACTGTTTCGCGATTTGTATCGAGTTTTTGCGGCTCTCTTTACTCGATTTCTCTACACGATGCATAATGATTTCCGTCATTCGAGTATGTCAAAATGATGTTTGATTTTAGTGGGTACATACAGCAAAAGACTTGACGTGCAGTTAACATTCTCAGGAGTTTAGAACTCGCACAAATCTGTTAAAAACCAAAAGAAGTTGGTATGCTATCTGCATACCTATACCTACCTTTTGTCCACTATCCTGCCATACTCAAATATTTATAGACTCGATTACTATAGCTTGTCATAAAATATACTGTTAGTTTATTGCCAGGGTAGGCGGCACTCCATATTCAACCCCTCACAAGTCAATTGTAATAATATAGGTACCACAACAACTATTTATGTACGCCACATTGTACGCATTCAACAAACTTTCAAATGTAATCAGTATTGTACAACAGTTTGGAAATAATTCATTAATAGTTTGTCTAATTGAAACTTTCTCACAATGGACTCAAATGTAATGATCGTATAATCTTTATACTTACAATTATTGGTTAGGAAAGTAGCCTTTGTTCGTGTATTGATTGGCACCATAGATTGACACTGGTAGGCATTACACAAGACAACAATTAGTTTCGGTATTTGTTTTTGTGTTAACCTATTTTTTCCCTAATTTTACTGTAACTTTTTTTTTAATAAAAAAACCGTTGACCCTGTGTGTTTTATATTATAAGTTTAATTTAACCTGAATATAAGCAGCACCCAACGGTTGTAAACTAATTTAATTCTTTTGATGTGAAACATCTATAGCCGCACGTAAAACCGATTGCTGGCGTGGCGACGCATGCCGCTATATTATTATGCTATTTTTTTAAATAAAGAACAATTTATTTCTTTAAAATAAACGGTTTGGATTTTGATTATGTCATTTTTATTTTATTAAACCATTCTTTCATACTTATTTACTATAACTATTTTGTATAGCAAATAAGTATGGAATAATAGTTTTCGATGTTTCACATCTGCCAGGCGTCCCGCGACAGCTAATTTTTAATTATTTCAGTGTTTGCCTTTGGTTTGTAAGAAACTATGAGATCGGTCTAGCTGGTTCACTGCACATAGAAAATATTCAAGTACTCATCTAGATTAATCTAGATCCTAATACTCTACGGGACACAAATAAAAAAACTTCAACATCGTACGATCAAGTAGTTAGAACAAAACAACTAAACACAAAAGTACTCACAATAAGTTCTATAATCCTGGTGTAAACAGTAAAGGACACGATAACTAACCTCCCAGGTGGTTCAATTAGAACTAAAAATATTACACTGAATGTTACGCTAAGGGCCACAGTTTGTTCACTGCGAGGCACCACACGTAACAGACACGCAGAGGGTTCAATACACACAACATCATCCTATCATATTCCACATCAGTTTTGTTTTCCATGGAGCAACTGCACTCTGGCAACAAACCAATCACTGGGTATTCGACATCCTAAAATTAGGCTTTTAGACAGACTTTCATTCGTTTAACAAGCATGGTCACCCAAAGTCTGAAATAGTCTAACCAGGAGATTAGACAGTAGACCGAAAATGAATGTAAACTACATAATAATAATATGCAGCTCTTATCTGGTTAGACTAGAAGACGACTCAAACATAAGTATTGAGAAAAGTCTGGGATGCTAATGAATGCAATCTATAATTTTATAATTTCACATTCATGTTAAACTCAAACTCAAAGCATTTATTTCAATTAAACCATTTACAGGCACTTTTGAATTGTCAAGCGGTCGGTCAGTCAGAAATATGAAGCTAGTTGCCCATTCCAAAGCGTAGTAGGTACCTATGGAGAAGAACGGGCAAGAAACTCCATGGACACTCTTTTAAATTATATTGTTACATAAATATTAGTTACATCATTAATGTTGAATATAGGTATAATTATATGTGAGAACGATGTAAATAAGACGTACACATTGAGTGTCCAGTGTACAGCAAATATAAATTAAAACAAAACAATCCATAATAAAATAATTAAAATAAGCTGTGGTGGCTAAGAGATGATGATGTTAATTTGTTACAGTCGCTTGTTAGCAAAATAGCAAACTATTTGTATTTCTTTCTAAAACTTCTGGAGGACTTCTGTACTTTTTTATATTGTGTTCTTGTTACCACATTATATATACGCGTATATAGAGACGTCGAGACGTTTGTCGTACACTGGCGTGCAAATTGTGCACCGCGCCACTAAATGCTACTCAAATGCCTTATTAGTAGTGTAATTCATTCTATTGTATCTCTTGCTAATTGCGTTTAGATATATTAATAATATAGTTAATATTTCACATTGAGTTAAGATCCGATTATGGGGATTACGCTTTCAATTAGTGTCTGTAGATGAACATGTTTGAACACGTAGGCGAAAATGGGAGCAATGTCTTCAAATATAGATAGAATGCTTTCACCTTTAAGTAGTCTTGCAGGATTTTACGCTAGACATACAGCAGAAATCAGACGCTTCGCTAATTGTTATGAAATAAAAGACTCACAGAAATATGAAATGAAAGAACCAGACGAAAGTTCATTCCCATGTAGTTTAGTCGGTGTCGTGTGAACGTAGAATGAAACAAAAATGTGCATTCACTCGGTTAAAGGGTCTGATATCAGCTTAAACAAAACCCCCTCCCTCATTGATCTAAAACAAGGGAGCGTCGATAACGCTTGGCCAATAAATTGGTGATCACCATTATGCTATTCTCCCAAATGCAATAATTGGGAGGAGTTTTGTAAAATAATCTCAAAAATTGATAAAAGACTCAAGTAAAATACTTACAATAAGAGAATAACGTCGTGTTCAAGAAAGTACTAAACAGGACCAACACGACTCATCAAAACTAAGTTTGTAGTAAGAACAATTAACCTAAACAGTGAAGGGTTTCGGGCCGTTTCTTGCCACCGCTACAAAACTATGTCCCTTACTTCAGTTGCTCTAAGTATGGTCGCAACTTGTTAACGACGACTGTTGGGTTGTGGTTTACAAGTAGTATTTACGCTGTTACATGATTCATGGCTGAAGTAGAATGCTTTCTACGAATTGTCCAGAATCTTCTCTAGTTTTTATAAATCGGCAAGTATGCTTTGCAATGTGGTTTTACAATGTCATATTTGAAGAAATTAAGTGGGTACCTAGACCTAGATGTAAGTACAATGGTCTTAAATCACCAACGCGTACAAAACCAGCGCCCGTACCTTAGTGGAATATAGGTAAACGCTGGTCGTGGTAAGTAATTAAAAGTTATTGTTCATAAAGCACCCTCGAGTAAAGTCGTCACCGTCGCTAAAGAAGATTTTGCTAAAAATTAACCTCGGCATTTTTTTTTTTTAAACGTTGCCCCACACTATTTCTCCTGTATCGTTGGTGCGTTTACAAACATTTAAACTCACATACACAAACAGCCAGACCCGGAACAATTACTTGCAGGTCATACCAATATTTGTTCCGTGAGGGGATCGAACCCGCGACACGTAACGCAGCATTCAATCGCTTAACCACTGCGCCAACCGTGCCGTCAAATTTGACTAATCCATAAAAAAAAACATAGAAGTGTTACTCTAAAATTGTCCCCCATTGTAAGTGAGACTACACATTTGTAAGAGGGTGTTAAAACAATATTGTCTTAGCGCTCGCGGATTCGGTTCTATTTAGCTAAACATACAAAGTATATTTAGCTGAATTCACTTAACTACAAGTGCGTAATATACAGGTGTGTTTGAGGGAATTAGAGGTGAATATATTTTGTGCTAAAGAGATAACAGAATGTGCGTAACAAACCAAGTGTAAAGAGATTTAGTTAGGATAAAGATTTAGTTGAAAATTAACAATGGAATCGGAATGTTTCCCCTTTACTAACAAACGCGGAGCGAAGTACGAGTATGTTAATTATAGACGATATCGTTGGCATCGCGAGAAGATCCTGAATAAGGCTGGAACAGTAGCGTGGGGATTGGCGCAAGAAAAGAGAGGCCCGTGCCCAGCAGTGGGTGACGTGGGGTTGTGGGTGGTGATGATGAAAGTTATGCCAAACTTAAACCTCAAAAACGTAATGAGATTTATGTTCCTTATAAAACATAATATGTGATGTGCATTGTGCAGTGTGTGATGTGATTTGAATTGAAGTACCTATTTGTATTTTTATGTTGTTAAAATATTCGAAAACCTTTCAGCTGTATACCTTCCCATGTTATTTATAGGTGAATATTAGTTCCATGGAAAATGAAACAATACGCTGATTGCATCGAAAAGGAATGACGCAGTTGCACCTCTGGTTTGTTTTGACGTGACAACGTCTTATAATTCGATGGAGCCGGCTGCACGCACGAAAAAACATGACTCATGCGGCGTTACCTCGCTCTGAGGCGTTCCATTTAAGGCTTTAAGTGCAAGCGAGAGCGCGGTACGAGCGACAAAGAGGCACAATCGGCCTCCGCGTTCGGCAGCGTTCGACATCTGTCTCTCTCCTACTTGAGTGAGCGATGAGTCCGCGTGGACAGCTGCTATACAATAATACATTTACATGTTTTCGTCAAGTATGAAGTGCAGTGAAAAGTGAATGTGGTGTCAATTGTTTATAGCAACGATAATTGCGGCGATGAAGGTAAAAATTGACAAAATTGTATTTATGCGTACAAATAAATGTAACTTGATCAATTCAATTGTGATTTCCATTTACCTCCTTCTTTATATCCATACAAAATATCAATCAAACAAATAAAATTAAAATGTTCTTTTGAAAAATGCAACCGTTCCATCAGTATTTTCTTATGACGTTGTCACGTTCAACTATCGTCAGTAAACCGACTTTACAGACAACCGATTTTTTATTTTATTTTGTTGCCAGTACATATTTGCGCAAATCCCAGAGCTGAACAACTTTATAAAGCGTGGCTTCCGTGGCGTCATTCCTCGCTACATACTTTTTTTCCATCATCGACGATTACAATAAAGAAATAAACTGACAAGCACGTGGACATAGAAATGGACCGATATTTTTAAACTCGTAATTTTAACTACGGAAATCATTATATTTTAATGGGTATAATAATAATAATCCTCCCAACCACACGAGCAACGAGGGGGGGGGGGGGATAATACCCAGAAAAAGTCACGTTGCCAAAGGCATAGACAATGACACAGGTGCATAAAACCTACGACTTACTTACGGTCCCATAAAGTTCTAAAAACGTATCCCATACATTCTCTTATCAGCAAAACCAAATACTTTATAAAAGTCAACAGCACGACAACTGAAAGTTTTCGAGTTGTGCAAGTTGACACGTCGAACGACCATTAGAAGCGCAATAAAATTACACTCGTGTGCTGACATAATATGTAGCTCAACAAGCTCAACACGTTCAACATAGCTCAACGCGCTCAAACAGATAGCGCTATGATTGAGTTGGGGACATGTTGGGGACTACTGGCGACTTGGTAATTTTGAGGACCAAGTTTTTGAATATGAATTGTGGAACATAAGTGGAATTGTTTGCAGATTACTGAAGTTTACAAATGCATTGGTCAACAGCTTAGATTTGAGGATTAGTTGGTTTCAATGCATTAGTGGAAGATAACAATATTATGCTTTATGACAGCAAAGAGAAAACATTCGCAGAGTTAGTAAATGTTCAATGATGCACCGTAATTTAGATTCTTTTTATTTGTGAAATTAATTTGTCATAAAAATGGTTTGAAAATGATAACTATCCTGCTTGATTCAAGTTTTAAATAAGAAAAGACCTCGCCTGCCTCCATTATTTTTTAATCGAAATCACTCAAAATCGATTTAAATGGATAGAATTTTGAAATAGTTTATTCGAGAGAGTAAACATTTTTCATACTAAATGACTTAAGAAAATCCAAAATATTCAGACGAACTAAATTAAGACCTAAAACTAGTTTCCATAAACAAAGGCGAAGTCCGGATAACCTTAAGCTTGGTGCTTCGCCAACGTGAACCGATCGCATACGTTATATGGGTCAAACTATTAATAGTAAGGTTATTCAAGACATTGTACCTACTTTACTGTAGTCCAGTCTGTTGTTGTTGTTATTTTGAATAAGGACTGACTTTGGGCGACTTTGTGAAGGCAAAGTAAATGGTTTATGCATTGATGTGTTGAAGTAAATAAGGTTTCAGTATTAAAGTTTGTAAGTCATTTAAACAACAAGAAAATAATGTACTTAATGTTTGTAATGGGGTACTTGTATTTAACAAATTTTAGGACCGTTAGGTGCGTATAGAGATTTGATTTAAAAGCGTATCGGAAACAATAAAATCGTGTTTTAAAAACACAATAAACAAAGTCCTTGGAAACTAACTTCGTAAAGCTGTAGTCCATAAAACAATTTGTTCCATAAAAGCTCGAGTACTTTTTATAGTATAACTTGAAGTTGAGTGACAAAAGTTATCCCGACAGACTTAAAAAACCGACTTAGCGAACTGAAATGAAAAATGTTTGAATGTTGAAAGTATTCCGTTCACAAATTGATACACAGGCAACTCATATTGTTTATTTAGTTCCACCGGATGACAAAACCAAATGCAATTTTGATATTGTGTGCTAAAAAAAAAATTATTGTTTGCGACAAAATGTTCCGATCAATCAACCTGGTATAAATTGATTGGATAAACCGATATATAGTTCTGTAAGTATATCTTCTACTTTAATAATTTTCGTGATTTTATTAATCTTCTTTTTTATGTAGGACCTAAATCAAACATTGTGGCAAGAGGTCATTCTTCTCCATGCTCTCATCAGTTTTGTCGTTATACAATAAGAATATATTTATTAGCATTAAGTCAAGAAAGTTTAAAATAAAACATTAAAATAAGACACTAACTTAGCAAATCTCTAAAGTCGTTACTGTTGACTAAGCGATGTGCTTGTAGCAGCGATGTGCTTATGGCCGCGATGTGCTTGTGGCAGCGATGTGCTTGCAGCAGCGATGTGCTTGCAGCAGCGATGTGTTTGAATATGTTCCATAATATCACAGGAACAACCTACAAGCCACATTGTAGGTAATGAAACTTGTCTTCAGAGATACGTAACGTAGCATTGTGTTCCGTCATGTCCTCCTACCATTGAAAACTCTAAAGTTTTTTGATAAAGCTCACACACTTCTGAATTTTCTCTGTAATAAGAATATTATTCGTCTCTAGCGCACAATACTCTTTGTATTTTACTTGGTAAAACATTATATTGATATAAAGATAATACGTACCCTCAGGCAAGTGGCGGCAACTGATAAAGAGTTCTGTCGACACAAGCCGAGGTGCCCAATATAGGCTTATTAGTGTAATTATAATCTAGAGGTAATCGATGAATAAGAGGAGTAGCACACTAAGCTGTATTAGAAACCTGATTGTGAGGAGAATTTGGACCTCGAGTTCAAAAATCCTATCCTAAGGGATTAGAGGAGAGACAATAACATAGAGGTACTGCGATTGCCAATCCATTTGCAATTTGATAATATTTATTGTTCTTTTTTTAATTTTCGTTACCTAATCCTAATATTAATTTATTTAATAACAACAATATCTTTTACTAGCATAGTCCGGTAAGTAGGTATCTCAATTTATTGATTCTCAAATAAATTGCAAAGAATGTGCGCAATATGGATGCAGTTATAGAACTATGGAGAAGTGTCTGGACGCTGCGTTAGCGTGCGTGATCCGTCGCCGCCCGTTCGATGTCCACCGCGCACAGGATGGATGGAATCCAGCACATGAATTAATGTTTTGCTCTGTTGGTGTAATTGCTGTATGGCATTCCAATATGAGGATAAATAAATAACACACACACACACACACTCAAATCAAGAAATGGTGAACAGTAATGACCGGCTTAAGTAATTAACTTCCTTGAGTAACAACACTGACGTATGGGCCGTTATGTTTATTGTAACTCTTGAAATCTCTGATTTTAAATGCTCTGCTATCTAAATTACTTTCCATAATCTTCTTAATGGTAGGCAGAATTCTAAGTTGGCTTTAAGTCTTTTGGTGAACATACCACCTTTCATCTAGCTAAAGTATATTCAAATATATGCCAACAAATGAAACAAAGAAATAAATTAATGTATTATTTTGTCACATTTGGAAGCGTACGTGTTAAATATAGCAGATTTATTAAACTACATACAGTAAATTTAAATTTGTTTTGCTAACGATTTGTGCAGTTTACTTAAAAAAAAAACACGTAATAATTTATAAAACAAATAAATAAAACTTTATTTCAGACAAAATTAATTTTAAGATAATGTTTTAAACAATGAGATTTTCTAATTATTATACATAAATTAACAATAATTAATTAAAATTGTTACAAATTTAAAACTGTACTTGTGTACTAGTGTACTTGAAGCTATTGCAAATTGAACTAAGTAATGTAATTGACGAGACGAATTTATTCAACTCTTCTAAGAGCTGACATTTGTAAAGGATGCAACTGAGGTGAATAAACTATTTAAATAAAATCAAAGTACCAATCCAACTATCTAAGTGAAAGAACTAGAGAAGTAAGGAGCATCATTGATCATCATTGCTGCTCTAGTCCTCACTACATTCTAGCGAATAATCATCGATATTGAAAAATCACGTTTTTAACCTGCAAACTTGTGTGTCAGAAGTGGCAGTGGGCGAAATAATACGTAGTTGATAATATTATGATATTTACTCTCAAAATTTTAACATAAAAATGGGTTTACCACAAGGCTTGATATTGAGTCCTCTCCCCTTTTTTGTATAATGTTAATGATCTACCCCATTTGTTTAAAACCCAACAGATGGTGTTATTTGCTGACGATACATACTAATAAAAAAAAAATTACGTGCATCAAAGCATGACGACGTAAATAAAGCCCTACTGCAGATCCAAAATTGGTTCAATGCTAATAATTTTGTATTAAACGGGGAAAATACTAAGTGCTTAATATTTTCTTTACCAAATGTCATAATTAAGTAGTAACTGTGAGATAATATTGAATCAAGAGAAACTAGAATTCGTCAATAGAACTGTTTCCCTGGGGATCACGCTCGTCTCGAGGCTTCAATGGAGTCCTCATTTAAAATCCCTTAAAGGACGGCAAATGAGCAAATGGCAAACGGCGAAATTCAGCAGCATAAGCTGTGAGAAAAATCCGCCAATTTATTTATGTAGGTACTGCGAGGCTAGTCTACCTATTTAATTAATTTCATAGTTTTTGGTTTTACGTCGTACGTACCTTGTCAATATATCTATGAAAGCATCAAAGACGTAAGGAATAATCTACATATTTTTAGTAAAAGAGGTGAAAGTAATAATTAACCAGATTTAGGGCTTGCTAAAATGGACTCATCTTTCATGGGGTACTGTTTAAAATGTTGCAATAAAATACTTCGTAAAAATTCGTCCCGACATACTGCAACTGAAGTATGTGGGGAGGAATTTTATTCAGTTGAATGAAACTAAATTTAAATCTTGTATAAAACGTACACTATGCAGCCTAAGCATAATATAAGTTGGGACTTACATCGCTGATAAAAATTCTTGGCTCAACGCTACTCCTGCTCCACAAGAGCGCATACTAATTGATTAGCATTTAAACATACTATTAAAACTATCTTTGCATTTTATAAATGTAATCTCTTAGTACTGTATAATTGCATAGCACATGAGTGAGTACTATGTACATACTATAAGCTTCCATTTACTGGGTACGTCTTTCATTGCCTTGAATGTGCCCTGGCGGCTGAGGGTATGTCATGCTCACTCTAATGTCTCGCTGATGGTGGCGCATGTGTTGGATCATTTAGTTCCGTTCAAAATGGTTGAGCTAAATGGTGCTAATCCATGCGTCATGCTCGTGAATGGGCGCCGTTAGTCATCCTCATTAGCCTAAAATGTTTCCACTGCTACGACACAGGCCTCTTCTCGGCGAAAGGGAGTGGGCCGTAATCTACCACGCGGGCCCAGTCCGGGTTGGTGGATGTAACATGTCTTCGAATTTTTGTTTCTATTACATGCCGGTTTCCTCAAGATGATCTCTTTCACCGTTTTGGGAGCAGTGGTGATGAAATAATTTACACAACGTAAACCGCCTGTTTGTGTTCGAACCTACGACCTACAAGCCGTAAGTCGCGACTGTTACCACTGGGCCACCACTGCTCTGCTCCGCGCCGTTAGTAGGGACTGCTCATCTCTTAGCTGCCACGGCTTATTTTCAGTGAAAGACGATAGTTTATAGCTCGAAAAACAGTTTAATATCAACACACAACAACTTGTAGATATATAGATCCTTAGCTTTATCAATATGGCGGACCTTATACAAATATTGGCGGGAGCGAATGAGAGCCGCGGAACGACGAAAACGTTACGTGCGCTCGTTGGAGCGTGTGCGCGAGTAACACGGGAGCGTGAATGCGATGGCCGGCAAGGGACGCACGCGCTGCAGGCGGCGCGCGGGTTTGGGCGCATGCGCGGCGCTCGGCTGATGCCCTGCGGCAGCGCAACGTATCTACCATGTTTCAACCCAAAAATGCGTGTGATATATTTTAATTGTTTTTTTGAGTCTTTTTATTCCGGACGTTTTTAACGTCACGCATCGTTCTCACATGCATACTTCCAACACGAATTATGAAACCAATATTCTTTAACCATATTTTGATTTGAAAGAGTGTCCGTGGAGTTTTTTGCTCGTTATTCTCCATAGGTACCTACTGCGCTGTGGCAAATTCAAAAGTGCCTGTAATTGGTTTATTTGAAATAAATGCTTTGAGTTTCAGTTTGAATGCAGCGGGAACAAAGATTTAGGGTATGGGTATCTACAAAAAGTAAATTTTCGTGTCTGTCTATGTGTTCGATTGATATGATTACTCTTCTAAATCTCTTCTACAGTAGGACACACCGGATTTTGATGCGGTTTTCACCATTATTTAGACAATTTATTTTGAAAATCAAAGTATATAAAACATGAATATTAAACATACATAATCTCTGACGGCGTCAGCGATAGTTAAGCGACAGCGCCTTCATCATTTCGATTCGGTGGTACGGAATCCATGGTTTTAAATAAAACACGATGATACAGCAAATCTAGTATTTCACTTTCAAAATAATTAACACAGTACAGTAATAACAACATTCACGCACTATTTTCTAAGTTTGGCCAAACCGACAGTGTCGCCTAGGACAAGTGGAGGTCTCCATTCGTTCTTCGGCTTATTTTAATAAAATTATTTTATTTTATTAATTTTAGGAAAACTTACAGCTACTACATTTTAACATCTAGTACAATGTGTAAACGATGGCCAATTACAAGCTTCCACTAACGATTAATGTGAGTAACATTAACAAATACGTGAAAACAGCGACGTAAGAGATACGCAAATGAATTATCTCATGCTCAAAAAATACAATAATATTGAGAGAAAAAATATATTGTATTATTTGGCTTATTTTCATTCTTTTGTTTAAATTTCTATTTAGTGTTCTCTGGACACTCAAACGTGTACGTCTTATTTACATCGTTCTCACATATAATTATACCTATATTCAACATTAATGATGTAACTATCTAATATTTATGTAACAATATAATTTAAAAGAGTGTCCATGGAGTTTCTTGCCCGTTCTTCTCCATAGGTACCAACTACGCTTTGGAATGGGCAACTAGCTTCATATTTCTGACTGACCAACCACTTGACAATTCAAAAGTGCCTGTAAATGGTTTAATTGAAATAAATGCTTTGAGTTGAGTTTGAGTTCGTTGCCCTCACAAGACTGACTTGTCTTATGGTCACTTCCCTTCACACGATTCTTTTCACGTGCCGCCCTCTCTGCCGAGCGGTTTACGGCGGCGCGCAGCGTTTGCCCTGACCTTAGTACTACAATAATCAATTGAGAGACTATTATAGTTCAACTTTTATAATTTACGACATATAATAAAGACATCTCTATGATTTGTGATGTCGTAAAAACGTTGCGAAGCAAGACCGGGTCGCAAATGATTTATAAACGATTTATGATGACGACAATTCCTTTACCAAAAAGCAGCACTCTGTCTGAAATCTTCCTGATCAAATGACAATGGTATTTTAACGTGAGCCCATCGGCAAATATTCCCAGTCTCGTGGTGTGTTAGCGAGCCCGTAATGAGAGCCAGTGACCTCGTGTCCATGGTAACAGAGACTGAAACACAACCTAGTACTATGCTCGTATCATCGCGAACACTTGACACTTTGAATTTTTGTACACAATTGCTGTGAGTAAGTTTAGTTTCACTAAAGATTAATTTATTCTATCTTGAACAGATACCCCAGCTTATAGTGCTTCACTGCTAAGTAAAATAAGTTAATAAAATATTTATTCAGAATTAAAATTGGTAAAAGTTGGTAAAGGTAAGGGTTGTTTCTAGATGCTTATAACAAGTATATCTCATACAATTAACTGCCATCAGTAAACGTTTACTACAGACGTACGAACTAGACTTCTCTTGAAACTCGCTTGAGGACTGTACCTAAAATCGTTGGGAGATTTTTAATATGAATTGTTTAGGGTGTGTAACCGTGGTAAAAATGTTAGCCTGTCCTTAAGGTGGTATCAGACCTTTTGATACCATGCAATGTAACGGCTGTTTAATCTGTTCTGGAGTGATATATGTATGACGAGAAACCTAAATAATATTTATGTAAAGACCTAGACTAGCTATGCCTACAACCTGTTTTATCTGTTCTGTGCCTACAACAGTGATTGCTATTTAGCATGCTTATGGCTTGGAGCGCTTCCAAACCGTCGAGTGATACCGCTGGAAATTTCGTTAAGAGCTTATAGAATGTAGGTATATTGGAAATTCAGTTTGAATACCACAAACATAGGAAGTGTTAATCACGTAAAGATACAGTCAATTTTCAAAAAATTAAATCTGAACTTCTAAATATACTAATTTAGTAATTAGTATTCAATGTTCTCAGTACTGGGAGCTCGGCCTCCTCTCTGTGTAAGGGAGTTGGCCGTAAGTAACCAGGCGGTCCCAGTGCGGGTTGGTACATGTTACATGGTTTAGAATGTCTTTTCTCATGAAACCTCACGATGACTACACAGCCTAGGCATGATCCGTTCCATAAGTAAGTATTTCATGAAAACGTAAACCAATTGATCAGAAAACGTACCCGTGGATGCCAATTTGTAATCAATCTTAAAGAAATGGTTTGCTTACAATCTTCGAGACTCTTAGTAAAAATTTACTTACACTTAACTTAAAAAAAAACTAAGCTCATCACTTTCTTCCAAACCATGGCTTCCAGTATTCCTTGCCAATTTACACTCAAATTGCACACACGCTTACGACGATCACAATCCACCACTCACAAACTGTATCTGTACTCCTACTTACCGCATTTCCTCCCTTAGATATCTAGATATTACAATAGACGAAAGCTTATCATTTAAACCTCACATACACTTGCTAGCGGGCCGCGTCAGAAAACTAATCAACGTTATCAAAAAACTACGAGTCTGCACACCTATTAAAATTCTCTGAACAATATACTTAGGTCTCTGTCAATCAGTACTCCAGTATGGAATCTCCGTCTGGGGTGGAGCCGGGAAACGGGCACGTTTAGTTAAATAGAAAAAGCTTAAAGAGCCATTATTAAAGTGATGCTTAGAAAGCGCTTTAGGTTCCCAACAGATCTGCTATACAACAAATTTCCGGTTCTTCGAGTAAGTGAACTATATACGAGTAAACTTAGTGCCGCACTGCATGCACACAAATCTATTAAAAACAGAACTAACTACCAAAGCCTGCTCTGAAAACGTACTTATCTTACATGTCCCTCTTCTTATTGTAAAGAATCTTCTGGCTTGACGGTGCCCGTCTTACTCATATACTCATATCTACAATAAAATAAGCAAGCGCCGACCCAACTGGATCCTTCTGTCAACTTCTTTCTCAAACTTGTGTCTACAGAGCTGGATGTCTTGACCTAGGTATATACTCCTTCACAACTTCGAGAAGCGACCTTTCGATGTGGATTGGACTCGGCAAGACGTGCGAATTGTACTTGCCTTTCGTCTTGTCCACATTCATGCCGAGGCCAACACACGAGATGCACAGACGAGAGACATAGTTTGTAGTGTAATTTACAAATTGAGTGCTTCATTTTGAATATTTGAATACCTTAACCGGAAATTCTAAATCATCTAGATGTATTAATTGAGGTTAATTTTATAACTTCAACTGCCGTCGATGATTTTTCAATTATAACTTAACAATGTAATTCAAACAATAATTGTAGGACAAAGTGCTGAGATATAAACTTCAAACTTTCTAAATACAGATGAATATGTTAATAATTCCTCATTTGGTCAGGTGATTGTGTGAGAATTTAACCTGAACAAAGTTTGTTTACACTTTCATGAGATAGTTTTGGAATAAACAAGGCAGTTGTCTCCACTTACCTTTGAAGGATGCCATGTTGTGTGCGCGCGACCGTGTGTTCCGTGCTCATCTATCAGATCCGCGTGCTCTCTTCACGTCAATGTCCCGCGGTACTTGCTACTTTGCGTTGCGATTACCTGCGATAAAACAACAACGTTAAACTGGTAGTGAGGTACGTACCTACAATTCATGTGGGATAATGGATCTTTTAACACATTCATTTTATTTAAACACGCCGCGTGGGTTAGCGGCATTGCATAGTGAGATTATTTTTAGCAAAATATTAATAATTACTTTTTATACCCGGGTGACCTCAACAATTATAAATTTATCGGGTAATTAATTAATTTACACAGTGAATTTGAATACGAAATACAGCTTAGTTTTCAAAATATTACTGAAAGATTCAAAACACGCGGAGCGTGTCAGCAGCACTAAACGTTTTAAATATAGAAAAAAAATCCTAGCCTAATAATAGTAAAAGTAGTAATAATAGTAATAAGTATTTCATGCGATTAACTTTGAAGACTATTGCTGAATGGGATGTAAAAACCTTTTAATATAATGTTAACCGCACGTCAGTGAACTACGAAAACAGCTCTAACTGCTGCGACATAAAGACGCTGTCAATGTCTTTCCACGTAAATATACGCAAAACGTATATCACGTATATCTATATTTTTATATTTGAAGAAAACGGAAGCGTTGCTGCTATTCAAAGCATAAGCGTGTCGCCTTTGTGAGATTCGACAATAATCATAATTGTTTTAGCATGAGCCCTCTTTATTATTTATTAAATCGTGTAACCGTTTCTCTTTTTAAACAACACGTCTTTGCATTTTCTTTGTAAGGAATATGTATAAAGAAATTGGTCAGCTCTTTCTCGAAACGAATTACTTATTCATTTACAATTTGACGTAACTCTTTGAAACGCAAGCTTAAACACGGTAAAACTGACAGATGTCAATCACCGTGTTTTAATCAAAGCAATGACAGGCCCGGGCCAAAGTAATTAGTTGTTCGGCCAACTTTTAAAGATAAACTTTTCTTTTTCAATTTAGGGACTTTTCAGTAAGTTTTAGCAATGAAATACCGCTAGTTACAAAGTTTGAAATTCAAATATCAAACTTTGTAACTTCTGTCCTCTCTACTCTGGACTGTGCTATTGGTTGGACAGTGATATTGTTAGTTTAAAACATTGTAATATAATTAAACGTAGTGATAAAGAAATAAAAAGAACCCGCAGTTCGTTTCCATCATGTTCTATCGTTTCCCATAGTATGTCGTATTTCGACCCTTAAACAAAAGCAAAATAACTTTGAAACGTTTCAAAAGGAGGATATCTACTCAAAGAGCATTGCCACTGGCGATCTAGTTCATTTCACCTAAGGGCGGTAAGACTGTACGCCTTGTAGTTGTCTTGTGTGAAAACTGAGATATACACGGAGAATTACTTTTCTAGCCAGTAGTGTAGATTGTGAACTGAAGATCCTAGAGAATAACGCCGAAAGGAACTATGAGCTCAAATTAAAGAAAAGAAAATCGAACGAGGTTTATATTCAAAGATTTTTAACTTTAAAAGATAATAATAATATGTGGTCGAAGTTACCTTGTCAAATAACTACCAGCGACATATTATGAAGGACTCAGGTTAACCGTCCGGATGAATCCATCAGACATATTATCTCTGGTTGTTTCGTCTGGCTAACGGCGAGTACTTGCACAGGCATAACCAAGTGGCCTGGACTATTCACCAGCCACTTGCTTTGAAATATAAACTTGTGGATTATGAGGTACCGTATTACAAGTATACGCCCGACCCAGTTCCCGAATATGACCATGTCATATTGTACTGGGATCGGTCTGACAGGACTATGTCGCCAATACGCCAGATTTAGTGGTGATCGATTAGCGCACGGCGCAACGATTGTCGATGTTACCATTCCACACGACGGGGACATCGTGAAAGCTGAGAAAGACAAACAAATTAAGTATCTCGACTTAAAACACGAGGTTGTTGACATGTGGAATGTAAACTCGGCTGTCATTGTGCCAATTGTCGTAACGGCCAATGGCCTGAGGGCCGAAAGCCTCGATGAACATCTCTCGCGGATCTCGTTGGGCGGTTGGATTAAGGGCCTGATTCAGATCCAATTCAGGCCTGATTATGCTAATATGCCACCACCGTATCTCTAGTCTAGGTCTGTGCCGGTAGAGTTTATTTAGCCGAAACAGTTCTAGGGTGAGGAGCTACATAGACCAATAGAGATACGTACATAAACCCGCAGGGCAGCATGTGGCGAGCTGTTGTGCAGTAGCGACCCCACGGACCTTATCTCCAGGGAGAAATCTTGTTCCTTATCCCTGGATTGCCTTTATTGACCGGCTGGAGAGAACACTTACGATTAACAGAGCTCCCACCTCTTTCTTACCTTTATTGGCTGGCTTAAGTGAAGATTCGCAAGAGCAAACGTGTTCGGAGGAAGGGAGTTTTCCAGGACTGTCCTGATAGGCGTGGAATACTCCTCCACTCTTCATAAGTGCCTTAGGAAATGTTGACCCTTTGTCGCTACTACACTATGTACTAGCAACAGTTTTCGGAGGCCCATTATTGAGTATGCACGTCACCCCCTGCCATTTTATCTGTGTATTGTGTATAAAAAATTGGTCAGGTAGGGGCCATAGTCTTTACATAATTCTAGGCAACCAGTCCACTTTAGCCACCCAAAACCCATAGTTCAATAGGTATATTTTTTTTCTATATCCTGCAAATAGACCTGCACGAACTGGGGTTTTTCCTTGCATAGTGTGAACAGGAATAAACGTCGGTTGGTGTCTCATTCCATTAAAAACGTTTAACGGGCTTCTGCTAGTTGGCTTCGGGCCTTCTAAAGGTCCGGGACGCCAGGGGGCGAAGTTATGTCAAATCATTAAAAAAAAACAATAATAATATTCTGCTTCTACATCACATTACAAATTAAATCATGAAAAATCACAGGTGTAAAGTTGCTAGTATTTATCTAAAATATTCATTTACCTTGACCACTACCTTACAAAATGTTTAAAGGGGAGAAAACCACTCTGCATTGCTTAGGTACTCGCTACTCGCTTAGCAACACGAATAAGTAACTGATACGCTGATGACAGATGCTTTTGAAACACTAGGTACTGTAGACTCAAATAAATAGAACAATGCGAAATGATAAACCTGCACCCCAAAAGCGTAACGCAGTTTCTTTCACAATCCGAAGACTTTTGAAAGAAAGAAATCTAATACATTACTTCATGTATTTGAAAAATTTGGCTGCTCGACAACGTAAATAATGCAATGAATGTTATCGATTTGTCAAAATGAAAGGCATTGCAATTACCCCCCTGGTGGAAAATTACAGGAAGAAGAAAAGAGATAGAGAAGTCTCTTTGACTCTTTCTTCTTGCTTTTACAGACCAACAGCAAAATAAGAAACGGTATTCAATCTTACTTTCACAATAGGAAACCTTGTAAACACGATAAAATAACACCTACAGTCAAATTATAACGAGTATCATGAAAAAAGATGCCATCATTTTGGAGCACTGGCATAAGACATAATATTCGTTTTAAAATCACGGTCTTAAAAATGTACTTGTTCTCACATGAGTGACCCGCCGTCTATTATGTTAAGTTCACCGCTGTCAATAACCTCTATCAAATGTGATAACATGAGGAATAATTTTATGAAATGGTCGGAAAAGTGTATTTACTTTCTATTCACATTAAGTGATAAAATCTGTTGGAGTAAGTTGAAATGAAACAGAGACATGTATGTAATGTGTGTAAATGAATAGATATACCTGCATATAAAATATTAATAGAATAAGTGAATGAATGGAAATAATAATAACATAATAACAAAGAAAATTAATAAAGCGCTCTTCCTCTCTCTACTTGTTTAAAAATTTGCTGTGCCCGACAGGGTCCATAATTGTTTCTACTATTTTTCTTTTATCTTCCACCTGTAATTGTACATTACGGATTGCAATAAACATAGAGCAACACGGACCACCGGCGGACCGGAGGGGAGTAGCCATAGCGTGTGTTCCCGATACAGAATTGTCTATCATTTTTTGGGGGGGGAAATCTGCGCCACGCACACTTATTCAGACTCCCACACAAAAACAATCGGCTGTCACTACGAAACCCACACTTAACAATTATAACAATACACTAACAATTTCACACACACATAGCTGCATTCGGTGTCATAACAGTGTAATGAAGTGACACAACTACATTGACAAGTTGCGAACAGCCGCGGCTGTAACAACTGTCGATATGCATTATCGATAAATTCGAGAACTCTGTTAGGGAAATCAGGTTTAAAAAGTGATACAAAGGTGGATATTATAATAAAGATAGGATTTAATTTATTCCTCCAACAAATATCATAGGAAACCAGCGATAGTTTTATCTATCACTGGTTTTTAAAATGGTTTTTTTTTTTATAAATATGTCGAATACATTTTTGTGGGTTTGCCTTTTCCATTAAGAAAGAAATTCTTGTATAGTATATTTTTCAATTATTAATCTGGCTAGTTCCAAATTATGATTTGTAAAATCATTTTCATGTGAATGGTAACTGATAGAGGGAAACAAGTCTTTGCCAATAAACTTTTTTAAAGCTTTTGGCACGATTTGGTGTGTGGTACAAGATCGTGTAGGTTTATTGTCGTCACTTATACGATGTCTTATTTCTTTCTCACAAATCCGGCATAAAAGAATGAACTCTCTTGAAGCATACAGCAACTTTCTTCTGCTTTTCTGATGCATTAAGCTTTTTTCATCAATCGGCCCGAGCAAACCTTTGATGCACGTATTGCACTAAATTTTTTTTTGATGTCGAGAAAATAACAAATCCTGCTATGTATTCCACTACTTTCTCGGCAAAAGGAGATTAAAAAGTTAGAGCTTCAATCTCGTCAATCAAATCGTCAGTAAAATTGGTAAAGTTGACTTCGTCAGTAGCGTCATTCGTATTGTATTGTCGTACGGTTGAAGCATTAATTTTTTCTAATGCAGATGTGCAATTCAGTTTTTTCCAATGGAATGCAGTTCGTTCCGCTTCCAGTTTGTGTTAGTTCTGTGTTAATAAGATTTTTTTAATAAATTGTTTCAAACTGGGAGCTTGAGGGATTATCGGAATAACCACCATGACTTCTTACAATCGAAAAAACAGCTCGATATGATCTTGACTGATCCTGTGGAGGGGCATATATTTCAGGCCATTTTGTTGGTTTTGTATTAAATCTTGAAATATAGACTTTGTACTCTCAATGCAGATCAAAATTCCCAAAAAACCTATGTATCGTGGAGAATCTAATAATTTCATTTTAGTAGACTCTCCATTGCGTTTTTTTACATAGGTTGATAAGCTCAATAAAATCATTAGAGCTTCGTCCATTTTTCTAAAAGCTTTCTCATAGTTTTCAGAGTTTATTGCTCTCTTATAACCATTTTGACGTGACCGTCGTTTATCGACGTCGTTTATCAGTGAAATAAACTTTGAAGTTGCAGTCGATCCATTAAACTCCGGTAAATTTAATTCTTTTTCACAAAAAACAAGTGCGCCAGCAACACTTGCGCTGAACAATTGTGCTGCAAGGCGAACATTCATTATTTTTGTTTTGTAATAAGTGTGAATTGCTCTCAACTTATTTGCCATAAAAAATAGTTCTTCCTCTTGGATTTTATGCAATGCCTCCACAAATGATGTAAATTATGATGAATTTTTTTTTCCATTGTCATCGTAAAAACATTTGTAGTTACAAAAAGTGTTTCGAATTAATTTTAACATATGACTCAGGTCTAAAAAAAAGTAAACTCGTTGCCCCGTTGTAGGATCTAATATGGTAGTTTGCAATTTATTTGCAACTAAGCAGCAACCCAGTTCTGTTGCCATCGCTAAATTTGCTCTTGCGCCGTCACACGTTAATGCTTTTATTTCCACTCCAGTTTCATGTATTAGTTCAAATGCTTTAGTTATAAGCTGAGCTTTTAACTTAGCACTTGTGCCTTTAACTAAAAAATATAAATATAAAAAATATATAAAAATATTTTTTGAAGTGGAAAAATATAAGCTTCATTTAACAACTATGACTAACCTACTACATAACCAACATTTTACTGGTGGCACGAGGCATTACATCGGGTGGACTAGGATTTTTGCCTTCTCCATGATATAAAAAAAACTTACGGAACAAGTACAGAGTGGTATTAGAGTTGGCTTGGTGCCCTCGACCAATCTCCTTCTATTGTTCGCCAACACTTGAAAGTCAGAGGTCTTGAAATGAAATGACACTGTTTCTTGTAGGTATCCAGGCTATTGCTAAAGTTCTTCCATATATCATTTAAACTCGAATCTTTAGGAAAACTACAATAAATAAATAAATAAATAAAAACAATATGGTCGAACTTCACACTTAGTAGTTTTAATGTAATTTATTAATACTCGTAAGTATTGTATTAAATTTAATTTGACGCAATTTTAATATTAAACAATATCAAAATAAAGCTCACAATATACATAATTATAATAATTCAAACAGAAGGCATAATCTCAAAAATGATTATAAGCATGAGAGATATAGCTTTAAAGAGTCCTTTGCATTGCCATTTTTATCGATATCTAACCGGTAACAACACTATCGCTCGGTGACAGCGAAAACACTCGGATCAGTCGCTCGACCGATCCGCATATTGTATGAAGGCGAGCGGCCTGTGTTGGCAGACGAATCCGAAACAACACGACCGTTATTATTGTAAATTATAAGTTTAAAAAGGAGTAAATTGTAATAATTTGATTAAAAATTCCTTACCTAAGAAAGGTAACGCCATCTTTTTGTAAATTTGACGTGGCAGACCTCTTTTTGCAGCAAAAAACTGAACAATTCGGCATTTTTGTGGGACGTCGATTCAGCCGCGCAACTAGATTTAGTCTAGTGAATGGAGCGGCTGCAACTAGTTTTATTGTACGCATAGGACCGCGTGGACTTGTACTTTGGCAGAGGGGAACGCCTGCGTATGGCTACTCCCCTCCGGTCCGTGTTGCTCTATGGCAATAAACGATTTGAGATTTGAGATGTCATCATTTTTGACATAAGTTAGGCATTAGTCTTCTGTTTTCTAAAAAGTAGAAAATAGGCTCTAAAAATATACTTTATGAAAATCGAAAATTCTGTGAGTCGACAGCGTAATAAAAATCAAACAGAAAACCATGAAAAAAAATATTCCGTAAATCACAGCTGAGCTCGCGTGCCGCCGACGCTGTTTTTTTATTTCTTTATTTCTTGCTTGTGTGACCAACAGTCTAAAGGATGCTGACAGCAGTGCTTTTAAATATTTCGTCTAACTTTCTATGACTAGGTACTAATAATTTGATTCGCAAAACAAATAAATTAAAGAGCCTACTTATAAAAATCGCCCTAAATAAATAATGAAATTCCTGAGTGTAAAAGCAAAATGGATCATATTTGCGCGGTGGCCGGTGGCGCTGGCGTTCATTTCCTGCCGACGTGTTTCATAGCGGAACCCGATCAAATCGGACGGATTCTTTAAATGCCAATATTATTTTGTTATTACCTTTTTCGTTTGAGCGATGGTGTTATTTTGTTGATTGATCTCACAAAGTGTAAATGGAAATTTTCGTTTATTTAGACAGAATAATGATGGTAGCAACCGAAACCAAAAAAATTATCGTACTTACATTATTCTTGGTTAAAGTTAATGGTTTTCCAGAGCTGTTGAGATTGCTGAGCTTAATATTTTTAAAAAGATAACGGAAATCTAACATCCGTTTTCACTAACGTCAAAGAAGAAACGCATATTTAGATAAAATAATGCCAAACGTAAGCACCAAAAATTCGAAGACATGACGTGACACCCACCAACCCTCCACTGGGCCCGCGTGGTGGATTATGGCCTACTCCCTCTCGTAGAGAGGAAGCCTGTGTCCCAGCAGTGGGAATATTATAGAGTGATTATTTTAAACGTAAGCAGATCCCTAAGCAAACACTCAGTTTACCATTTGTTTCACAGTTGGCAACTCGTGAGTTTGGTAATCTACATTTTTGACACTTTTCTGTGAATATTGTTAGAAATGTGAGGGTAATTCTCATAATTTTAAGAACGTTCGCAGCCTAATCTTAGTCGCAATGGGTCAAAAATATCTCTAATTTAATATTTATTTGACAATTTTTTGACATTGATTGTCGTTAAGATGAGATTGAGACTAGATTTTGAACGTTTTTAATTACGGGAATTGGTCTTCTGTTGCCGTCTAGTGTTAGTGAAAACGGGCATAATACTGTACTCTCATGGCAAGCTGCCACCATTTCCCTACACAGTAGAAGGGTGGTCAGCAATTCTAGGAAACAAGCCTTGTACGACAAAAGCAGGATTTATGGCATAGAAAAAAAAATACCATCACCCGATTCAACGAAATTCCATTATGTGCTCCCTATTGTGTCTTTCAATTTTATTTTAAAGTCCCGTGTTTTCAAGTATGGATCTTTCTTATTCCACTGTTATCGCGGGCTGTAGTATTTCTAGTGGGTGCGCCAAAGTTCACCTAAATTTTCAACTCCGATAATTGGAAATCCGAAAATGTTCTTCCTAACATTTTTCATCCTAACAATCACAATTCCTAACTACTCTGTCTCTAATGTTCATAATTCCGAAGCATTCAACTTCATAATGTCAGTAGCATTAAACATCTATTATACTTTTATTTGTTTCCCTATATTTTCTCAACATAACCATCTTTTATACTATTATTCAAAGTCATATCTTTTTTGTTTAGATTTCTTTTTATTCATAATAATCAGTATTATATACATTAATTATTGTAAGCCCTAATTATCACATGCCATAATTATGATATGCCATAACATAATTTGCCATCGACATCGGGTGTGTAACGGTTGTTTATATCAAGAGAAATTGGATGCAATTGGGACTTTAGGGCACCCCGACTCGGACAGGTTAGGTTAGAAGGGGATGGCGGGGTCGTGTGAGCGAGCGAAGCGAGCGAATAGACCCCGCCATCCCCTTCGTCGTTATTTTTTTATAAACCACACAGAAGTAGGAGCCCCGCTAAGCGGGGCTCCGTCGACCTAGCCCACCATCAACCATGCACAGAAAAGAGAACCTAAAACTATAAATATCATCTTCTACCCACATATATTTTTTATAACACTTGGTAAATGTTTCTTTCTGAGTATGAGTGAAAATATTATGGTAATTATGTTTAGGGATAAAAGCGTTATGATAAAAAACAGTAGGAGTTTAAATATATTTACATTAATGATATTATTAATTACAATTTTCGGAAACATGAGTGTTATGAACATCGCCGGTAGCACTACAAATAGTATGAATGAAAACTTTAGGATGAAAAATTTTAGGAAGAGTGATCATTCGGATTACAAATCGTTAGGAAGAACAATTTCGGGTAAAGAACTTTAGTTGAGCCAATATGGACCCATTTCTAGTAACTAGATACTACTACGCGAAATAAAAATGTCGTCTCTCAGCAACGAGTGGGGATTGAACCAACGATGTCTCGTTACCTTGTCCCATGTCGACACATCTACAGAAAATCAGCGCTGGAAATACTTGTAATACTTTCTATATTGCGTACAACAATAATATTCTGCCAAAATTACGTAGCGCAATTTGTATAGAAAACGTAAACAGAGCAATTTCGGCTGGAAGTCTTGCTGGAAGTTTTGCATTCAAAGTGCATTTCCCACTTTCGAAAAACATCGCCAACATCTGTTATCCGGCTGAAAATAATCCGTACGTCACATGTTTAATTAAATGTAATTAAAACACGAACAAGACGGGCCCTATCTTAATGAAACATTAATTTGATCTACCTCGCACGCCCGCACGCAAGGGTTTCTCAAACATGTCTACTTAGCAAGATGGAGGCACATCTAAATATGTTTTTAGGTATTTTTAAAGTTATTTTTAGACAACGGTTTCAAATTAACAAAGCATTTTTTTTATAAGTATAAACATAAAAATAGTGGAACGACACTTCACTTCACATCAAAATATTGCATGACCAATGAATTTGGTCCTGAATTCCGCGAATTGGCCGCATAGTTCATTAAATAATATACATACAAGGTAGAAATTATGAAATTAAATACGACAGTCAATTAAACTGCGTACATCTAATGAAATTCCCGTTCTGCATAGAAAAAATAAATCAAGAAGCATGTTGGTTAAACCTTGCCATGTTTCATTCATGTTGGTTGCCATGTGATTTTGATTTAGTCAATAATGAAGTGACACTTTATGAAGATAATCAGTCAGAAATAAAATAAGTTTACAACAAGAATAATAACAGATTTAAGCATTTGGATACCAGGTATCACTTCAATATGGACAAAATGAAAGAAAAATCTGTTTCAGTAGAGTACATCAAGACAGAAAATAATTTAGCTGATTTATTAACTAAGGCTTTAGGTAAACCGCTCCACCCAGAGCGGGAGGGGTCATTTGATGATTTCCAATCCTCAAAAAAAAAAAAAAAAGGCTTTACGTAAAACTTTATTTGAAGTGCATGTTGGGTTTTAGAGTCCTAGTTATTATTGTAGCGGTTGGTCATGCACTCAGATCATATATGGACTGAGTGCATGCATTATTAAGGTTTGGCTATACCTAATACGAATCCTAACTTCTTGGCCAGTGATTCGTTTAGGATTCGTTTTTGAACTTCTAAGATTCAAAGGGGAGTTTAAATTGTTTGTAAAGGAGATTTTACAAGATAATGTGACTGTCTATTCCTATTTAATAACAAAATATTATATTTGTTTTAAAATTGTCACATGATATCGGGCCTGTTAGAGACACGTTCAATCTCAATTGTATGGTCTGTCAGCTTGATTGACATTGTTGCCCTAATTAATAACAAAATATCCTATTTCCTTGAAATTGTAAAACAATATCGAACCTCATATAGACCCATTCCATTTATATTTTATGGCTAGCACTTATGCCAGCCATTACTCGAAAAGCAATATTTTACGTCAGTTAAGATGCAATATTTTCTACATATTCTAAGAAACCTTGGGATAACCCGGGCGCAGCGCACATTATTGCATCCACATGTGGGAATCATAAATGTGGCGCCTGAACCGACTTGAGAAACCATTGACAAATTGACAAAAAAACTTTTTTACAAAAAATAACAAAAGAATTCCAAAAAAAAAACACCACAAAGTGGAAAACGATCGTCTTACATGAACACGTCCGTTCGAAGGCGGTTTTTTTATTTAAAAATAATTTATTGTTGATTTTTTTTAAACCACTCGACCGATTTCGATAAAATTTATATGGGACCACCTCTGAAGTATGACCTACCAAACAAAAACGAATCATCAATATCATTTCATAATTGGCGGAATGATCACGTAACAAACATACAAAAAAAAAACATACAGTCGAATTAAGAACCTCCCCCTTTTTTTAAAGTCGGTTAAAAAGCGTTTTGGGTCTATGTTACAAAAAACTTAGGGCCTGGTAGCTGAGCGTGGTGATTTTTAGGAGATCCGAGATATAACGAAAATGTGGAAACAGTTGGTGTTTAACCGCTAGAGGCGACAGACACCAGAGTTCAGTGTAGCTAAGTTAGGAGACTTAGGGAATGCCAAGAAGTGATGTCCATTACGACAGTAAGGGACCGAGAATTATTTATTAAGTTTACCTATAGTATTTCGTTCGTTTCGTTTTCGTAATCTAATTCCCTCCAAGGACATAATTATTTGGTAAGTGTCAATTTTAATCTTCAGCAATAGTGTGTTAATCGTAATTACGGACTTTTCCATTATATTGTTCTGGCGTATTGATTTGTATTGTGATTTATTGGCAACAGTTAGGTGATATCGCTGACGAGCTATTAATGATCATGCCCAGCATGGTGAAATTACTCTTATTATTGTAGTTTATAATTATCGCATTTTCTCTTGTATTATGTGACCACCTCCTAATATCCCACAACTGGCTGTTTGGAGGCCAATACTGAATCGACACAAGTTATCGCGACATGACAATTTGGATGCTTGACCGCTGACAGTCGCACTGTATCCTCTAAATGAGGAAGAGCAAGGAAATGTGAAGTGACGAAATACCACTTCGGTGCGCACCAAGTATGATAGCAAAGAGTTTTTCTACAGGCTGAGTTTTCGGTGCGCTTATCCTAGTTTTCTATTGTCTTAGTAAAAATGGCTAGGCCACCATCATTTTTTTTTAAATGTACCTAACATAGGTTTTAAGTCGTTACTAACAAATATTATGGACCTTAATGTCTGAAATAAAAATATTTTATTTTATTTTTATTTATAAGGGTGCCATTAACATTAGTTCGCATTTAGAACTACTCAAAACTGGTCGCCCTCAATGGCAGTTGGACTTTTCAGTACTTTGTGGAACGTGTTCTATTATAATCGTACTAGTGTCCTTAGAGATTCTATGTTATAGGTCTAGTAGAACACGTAAAATGAGGTCTCACTGAAATGGGTACATTGTACGCAGATAAATTAACGCCGCTATAAATGATTCATTAAAGCGCAAGCGTAATGATACCTTTACCCCCTTCACATTATTAAGATTCTATTGCAGATATTAGCGCTCACCTGCGAGAAGGGAGATGTCGGCGTTACGACATTTATAATACTAAATCATAATATATTAAATATTCTTGCATTAATATTATTAATTACTCATCTTCTTAGCTTCATCTGTTTATAATTAAAACACTTATGTTTTCTAACTGTGAATTCCCAATAATAACATCACCTTGTGGCCCCTCCTTGTCAACTAGCTTTCTAAGTCGGGACAACGTTGATTAGTTTAAGGGAATTAATTTCTTACAATGGTGAGAGAGTGTCTAGTCTGGAGACGAGCTGTACAGGGCCGTACGGGATGGAGTGCGGCCTTTCCTCTTAAGGAGGTACTTACAGTTTCAGTTAATTGAGGTAAAAGTAAAGTAGGTATAAATATACGGAACTTATAAATATATTTCAGGCTGTGTGCGCGTCTCACCAAGTGGCGCTATAATATTATAATAATATCTGTCATGGCTTCCTCGCTCGAAAAAAAATTACGTTGTACATACCTATCAGTGTTTAATTTCTCAGGACCCGATATCCATAACCCAGCTATCAACCTTCCAAGAGAAACTTATCATATTTTCATGAACTTCACTCTATCAACGAGTAACAAATCAAAGATTAAACGATTAATTACATCGACAGATCTTATAATTGAATGGGAAATGTGATCAAACCCAATAACATTTACATAGCTAGCACACAATCATACGAGCATTTCATCCCAAAATCTCCCCAAATCGGCTTACGCTCATTACAACGTTGTAACGGGGCCGCGGGGGCACAGTCACTACTAACATGTCTCCGATACAACAACACAATACAATTTATATTATTATGTATGTCTTGATTAATTTCATACGGAGCATGTTATTGGAAGTTCATTTGTATTGCCAGTCTGGCGGAGTGAAAACCGACGGGATTCGGCCGGGTTTGTGGTCCTTCGAGCGTGATCGGAAATAATCAAGGTACCGCTTAAGAAATTTTAAATTGTGTACATAGTTCTTTTTACCCGACTGCGGCGAAGCCCAGAAAGAGGATTATTTGTTTGACCTGTATGTTAGTATGAATGTACATAATGTCCGTTTCTTTGTTCCCTCGTAACTCCTAAACGAATGAACGGATTTGGATAAATTATACTTCTTTAAATGTTTTTGGTAGCGCGAGTGTCACTGGCTAAATTAAATCGAAAATAAAGTAAAATGGCGGATTTGGGGTGTCATATTGTGCAGTTCGAAGTTTTTTTTCTTCTAATACCATCACATGGGATATTAAAATGAAGGGTTTTAAAATGTGATTACAAAAATATATTCAACTTATATGGTTAAAAGTAATTCCAAGCGACAAATCGTAAAAAACACATAAGTACCTACAATAAAAAAAAAAAAAAAGTATTATAAATAAAAGTAGGCTATTTGTGCATTTGATCAAAAAACGCTTTTAAATAACCCTCACGACCAAAACTCCTTGCAAGAACTAAATCGTCTGCGAAATCTTTCACCACTGTAAACTAAAAAGCTGGAAATAAAAAAACAAAAAAACCGGGCTGGCAGGATCCATTCCATTTTATATTTTCAAACTCAAATGGGTCCCGCCTGCTTCCAACTTTTGTTTAATTTAAAATGGGCTTGTTTTTAGCTTTTCAGTTTTTTTAACTGCTTAAGTTATTTTACCGCAGTCGGTTTTTTTAAATTATTATAAATAAATAAATATGAGACAAAATCCACACAAGGTCTTCAGGTCCCGAACTAGGCAGAGCCTGTACCACGGTAACCTGATGACTGATATACATGCTTATATACATATACAAACCCAGACACACGTCAAACAGACATGTTCATGCACACAAATGTTTCAGTTGTCCGGGGATCAAACCCGGGACCAGCGGCTCAGAAGGCAGGGTCGCTACCAACTGCACCAACCATTATTTTTATTAAATACGCCTTTCTACTTTGATTTTATAGAAATATTTGAAACTTTGATCATTGGCAAGACCTCAAATAAATGTGGTTGCTGCGGAAAGATACAATTATGACCAGTTCAACCATTTGCATTGGAATGCTTAAACGCAGACATTTCATAATATTCTTCTGTATTTTATTATGAATGTCGTTATTTATTAATTAGCTTATCACAGAAGCGGTTAGAACTTTCGTTATTATAAAATATATAATTTTAAAATCCGCATAAAAGTCCCACAACGTTGCGGGTACCCACTTTGTGGGATTGCAGTCCTTACCGCGTGTGTACCGCAGTCATTCGTTCATTTGAAAGAATACCTGGCTCATGTAATGTTTTTAAAAACGAATAATGCGTAAAAAAAATATAATTGATATTATTAATTATGAGTTCCATCATTATTTTTGTAGTTGTGAAGTCGCGTGGGATGCATATAGTTGCATTTTAATAAGCAAATTGTTATGTATACTACACAAAAATATTACCGATTCCTTCTTACATCAGTAGAAGTTGGAGTTGAGAGACTTACACGATTAAACAGCGACCGACTCCACGTCACACCAGGTTGTCACGCCGTTGGTTTTACAACACCTTTTATAAAATACGAATAATATAAATAATAATATTTCAAAACACTTGTATCACTTTTCGGACTGTTTGTTCCCACCTGACTATTACTTTTTTCTGTCATAATATCTTTACTCGCAAAAAGGTTAGGGTTTAGAACAGCGATCCCCTCCCTACGCACGAGCCGGGCGAGCGAAGCGAGCGTACCGCGGCAGCGGCCAGCGAGTGCCAAAAATGATTAGAATACATACACAGTGTTAATACACTGTAGAAGAGTAACTAATAGACAACTATTGTCTATTAGATATTTCATACAAAGTTGAAATATCGAATATCTTAAAAAAACATTAGATTAATCGTTCGTTACAGCGATTTATTTAAGTTTAGTCAAAATTAAGTAAGTAATACAGTACTTGAGTCGACCAATATGCGTTAGATAGGCTAGGTAGATCGGGGATTTATCTATTACAAGCACTATAGTAAAGTTGTGATACAAAAGGTGTATTAAAAGTGGCGGTGTGACGACGAAGAAAAAAATTACTCGTCGTCACATTGGTTGACGGCTTGGTGTGACGTGGAGTCAGAAATGGATTAAATTACCAAACATTTATGTTCTAATAACAGCTGAATAATGTCTCAAAGCATTAGATAGTTCTGACAATAATAGATTCAAAGTTGTGTTCGAAGCTTCTCGACTATTCCACCAACTGAGTTAGCATTCGCCTCGATGATATAATGGAAAATTACAATATCAGTAATACAATTCGACAAATTCTCGAGTAGGTATATATCAATTCAACGATTCAGAAGAAACTTGATCAAATTCGTATTGTAGAAACTTCTACCTCGAATTTACTAGAAAGAGAACAAAAACCAACATGATCAAAAATCAAAATCAAAATATTTTATTTCACATAAACCTACATGGCCCCTTCTGACACGTCATTAGCGTCGTTTCCTATGGAGAACAGCCGGGAAGAAACTCCACGGTTTTGGGGGGGGTCTGTATGTATGCTTTCGCGGTTGCGCAACGACATGCTTTGCTTTGCTTTGATTGGTAGTATAGATGCAGGCCTACCCTGCCGGTTCCTTCAGAGGTGGTAGGGTGGCGGGGTCTTGAGGGAGAGCGCTACAGTCGTGATGATCCTCAAGGCAAGTCTGGCGGATGCACCTTCCCGAGGTTGTCACCCCGTTCTTGGTCTAATTCCTTAAGAAATAGACGTAACAAAAACCTCCAGGCGCCTTTTATCTTAACACATCCCTTCCCCATCCTTCATCCTACCCACATCCCCATTCCTCCCACCTCCATCTCTCCAATTCCCACTCCTAACCGCGACCCCTCAGTGACTGGGTGGGTGCGGGCTCGTCCATCACTAAAATAAGCTGATGACGAGTAGGAGTAAGTAGTCACCTGCGCTAGGACCTGCGCAGTTGAGCGCCGTGAGCGGGGATGAAGGAGTCCTGGGGGGTTGAGCCGAGCAGCTCTGGTTGTAATGTGCCCGTAAGGCAACACGCCCCCTTTGGTCTGGATTTCAAGCGAAACGGTGGCCCTACCCATTAGCCAAGGGTGGGGAAATGGCCACTGTGTCCCGTCAGAGGGCCACTGGCGAGGTGCGTGAGGTCCGCTGAGGTCGTCTTCGGACGGCCAAAGCGGTAGGTAAAGGTCATGCTGACGGTGTAAGTGAGGGTTGATCAGTTCGTTGGGGGTGGCCTTTTGGACCCCCTACGCCAACCCGATCGAGCACCCGATGTCGCACTGTAAGCCAGCCTTGCGCCCCTATACCTCTCTGGTAGTCCTAACGTTCGAGCTTCTTATTAGTGAGACGTTCCCAGTTGCGGGCTCCATGGAGGGTGGGAGCCAGAGAGACGAATTTTACAAATCTATTTAACATGGAAAATTTAAGGCCAGTTAAATCTACAGACCTGGGAGTGGAGGCGAAAGCCAATGAGACTCCCAAGGGAGGTGCTTGCACTTCCCTCGCCCCTGGTGGCCATGCGGCTAACGCCGTGGGTACCAGCGCGGGTGCAGGTCCGGCTGTGACGAAAACCACAGCTAAGACCAAAAATAAAAAGTCCCGGAACAAACAAAGGACGTCGGCGCTGATTGGGACCAGCACCGACCCTTCCAATACTCAGGCGAAGACGGCGACGACTAATACCAGTGCCGGTCTGACCCTCCCCACACAGACTCCGGCGCTGGGTAATACCAGCACCGGGCTTCCTGCCAAACATCCTCATCCTTCTGTGGCTCCTCAAGCCTCCTCCCAACAGGCGGCCGTAACCGGTCAAACGGAGACGGCCAGCTGCGCTGAGGACGCTTTTTCGCGTGCCTGGCAGGTGCAGAAACGCAAGGGCAAGGGTAAACGCACTCAACAAGCCCGTTGCCCTTGCACTGACCCTTCATTTCCATCCGAACAGGGTAAGAAGGAGGACAGAGTGACGAGGAAGGAGCGCCGCCAATCACGTTGGATGACAGGTAAGGGCTCCCGTAAACAGGCTACTGCCGCTAGGTCGGTCAAACCGGCAAGCGGCCAGCTGAACTTCTCCGACGGAAAGCGGTCGCAGGCCGAGACCGGTGCAAGCCGGCCAGCGCCCAGCAGACCGTCAACCAGTTTTCCGGAGAGACCGGCTAAAGGTAGCAATGACATGTTTTCGCCTCGGCCTACATGCCTGAGGCGGAAGCGCCGCCTCCGCACGACCTCGCCCGCCTCGTGAGCTATTGCGAGAGAGGTGGGTTTGCGGTCGTCGTCGGGGCCGACGCCAACGCTCACCACCAGCTGTTGGGTATGGACACGCAAAACGAGAGGGGTAAGGCATTGGTTGACTACCTATTCTCGGCTAACCTATCCCTACTAAACACTGGCTCCGAACCAACATTCGTAACCAGGAGAAGCCGAACAATCATAGATCTCACGCTGGTATCGGAGGGCGCGGCGGAACTTACCACTGGGTAGCGGGTCTCCAAGGAGGCCTCCTGCTCTGATCACAGGTGGATCCGCTTCGACATCCAGGTCTGTGTTCCACCAACACCACCACGGCGCATTCCGCGAAACACGGATCGAGCCAACTATACACGTAGCCTTGTATCCAAGCTTACGACACTAAACAATCCGACGACATTTGCGGATACGACACAGATTGAGGTACATGTAAGCCAGCTTACTAAATCAATAATAGACAGCTACCATACTGCCTGCCCAGAGACAACCCCGCGTAGCGCTCCGGGTAAGCAACCCTGGTGGGGGGCTGATCTGGATTGCAAGCGCGGTAAGGTAAGGAAAGCTCTGAACAGAGCCATGAACACATGTGCGGATGAGGACTGGGACAACTATTACGCAGCCAAATCCAGCTACAAAAAATGCATCAGGTTCAGGAGTACCACGGGATGGCGCAAATTCTGTGGTAGCATAGAGTCCTGTCAGCAGGCTAACAGGGTAAGGAAAGTACTGTCACAGCAGTACACACCTGAGCCCGTTACACTCCGCAAACCGGACAATACACTCACTTCCTCGCCAGAAGAAACGAGACGCGTCCTTATGGAAACTCACTTCCCTGGCTGTACCTTTGCGCAGGTAATCGACTGGCAAGATGTACTCCAAACACCAACAGAAAATGAGTGGCTTTATGCAAGTAGGGTGATCACGTTGGAGAAGCTCCAATGGGCCATCCGTAGCTTCCATCCTTTCAAGGCAGCCGGTCCTGACGGAGTGTTCCACGCCTTGCTACAGTGGGGTGGAACCGCTGTCGCAATAAGACTGGTGCCCCTAATGAGGGCGTGCCTGGCCCTTAGATACGTTCCTAAAGGTTGGAGGGAAGTGAAAGTAATATTCATCCCCAAGCCAGGTAAGGGAGACTACACAAACGCCAAATCCCATAGACCCATAAGCCTCACCTCCTTTCTACTAAAGACTCTGGAAAGGCTGTGTGACAGGGAGCTAAGGGACGGCGCTCTGAAAACCATACCGCTACACGGTAATCAACACGCATACAGCTCGGGTAAGTCGACTGAATCTGCCCTTCATCTAGTAGTCAGCCAGATAGAGGAAGCGATTCATCAGAAAGGCACCTGCCTGGGCACTTTCATAGACATCGAAGGTGCCTTCGACAAAACAAACTTCTCCAGCATCAGCGGCGCCCTCTATAGACATGGCGTTGAACAAGTACTAGCGGACTGGATTACTAACATGCTAAGCAAACGAGTAGTTCGCCTTGAGGATGAGCAGCAGCTGGCCATGATAGCCAGAGGCTGCCCCCAGGGTGGGGTGCTGTCCCCTCTTCTGTGGAATATGGTGATTAACGATCTCATAACCAAACTCAACGCCAATCGTTACTACACAATAGGGTATGCAGATGACCTCGCAATCCTTGTATCGGGGAAGGTGACGGGTACGATCTGCAACCTTACTCAGCAAGCGCTACGAATCGTTGAGAGATAGTGCAGGGAATTTGACCTATCAGTGAACCCCACTAAAACTGAACTGGTTATGTTTACCCAGAAACGAGCATTAGGCCCGTTCCGTCTACCAAAACTTTTCAATACAGAACTGCAGTTGGCCAACGAAGTCAAGTATCTCGGGGTCATTCTGGACAGTAAGTTAAACTGGAGTAGTCACTTGGACAACAAACTAAACAGGGCCTGCATAACCTTCTGGCAGTGCAGGAGAATGATAGGTAAGAAGTGGGGCCTATCCCCTAAAATTATACTATGGCTGTACACCACAGTGATACGCCCCATGATCACCTACGGGGCCGTGGTCTGGTGGCCCCGTACTGAGATGGGTACAGCTACTAGCAAACTACAACGCCTGCAAAGACTAGCCTGCATGGCCACCACAGGCTGCATGAGGACCACTCCGACTGCAGCTATCGAAGCCATGCTGGGACTACCACCGCTCCACCTGTTCATACAGCAGGAAGCGACGATGGCGGCGGTTCGTCTAATTGCACTAGATCTCTGGGGTAAGAGAGATTTACCACACACCGCGCTGCTTGAGGGACTCAGCAAGGAGTTCCCCATTACGAAAGCCATAAATGACCGGGTACCCAAACAATTTATATTTGATAAAAAATACAAAATCCAACTTCACGAGGATCGCCGATGCGAGGGCTTGCGCCCGGCAGAGCTGCGCATCTTCACGGATGGATCCAAAACAGGTAGTGGCACAGGTGCTGGAATCTTCTCGGAGGACTTCAATATACGCATCTCCACACCATTGGGGGTCCATAACACAGTGTTCCAGGCCGAATGCATGGGTATTTCTCTAGCCGCCTCAGCCATCATGGCCAGGGAAGTTAAAGAACACTCGATCCGCATACTCTCAGACAGCATGGCCGTTCTGCAAGCGCTGAACAGTCACACCGTTGATTCTGGGCTAATATACGAGTGCCACCAGCGCCTAAACCAGGTGGGCAACCTCAATAACATAACCATTCAATGGATCAAAGGACACAGCGGCTCGCTAGGCAACGATGCAGCCGACGAACTTGCCAGAAGGGGGTCGAACGCTGTACCAGTGGGTCCCGAACCCATCGTGCCACTCCCCTTCGGGTACATACGCACTCTGGTAAGGAAACGCACCAGGGACCAACATCACAAACTATGGGTGGACCAACGTGAGTGCAGGCAGGCTAGGGAAACACTCCCCACAATCGATGGCCGCTTCACGAAACAGGTTCTCCGACTAACCAAGCAACAGCTGCGTACAGTCACAGCAGCCGTAACTGGTCACGGATCATTTAATAAACACCTCTTTGTATTAGGAGTCACGGACAGTCCGCTGTGCAGGGCCTGCATGGAGGAGGACGAGACAGCAGCCCATGTGCTTCTAAGCTGCCCGGTGGTCACCACATACAGGGCAAAGTACTTCGGTAACCCAGGTACCCTACGTGAGATTGTCAGCAACACCAAGGCGTTGCTGGCCTTTCTCGAGGAGCTGGGGTGGATCGAATAACCGATTTTCCCACCCGTACGCAAAATACGCGCATTGACGTGGAGTTGCGGACACCAGCCCGTATTACCTATTACCTAAGTCCACGGTTACTCTTGTAAAAATAATATATGTTTATAGGTATGAGAGGACAGTGTAGGCCTATCAACAAGTACCAGGTACTTAACGAAATATTAAATGCTACAAATCTACAGTCTACAAGGCCTGCAACGTTTTCACATTCACAAAATATAAAATAATCTATATAAACACTAGTTGCACCCCGTGGTTTCACCCGCATTAGTATCGATCCCGTGGGAATATCGGAATAAATAGTATCTTATGTCCTAATCCAAGTCATGTTCTACCCATATTATGCCAAATGTCATCTAAGTCGGTTCAACCGTTTTAGCGTGAAAACGTAACAAATGAACATAAATAAATAATAAATAAATAAATATCGTCTGACATTGCACACAGCACCATCTAGTTCCAAGTTAAGCACTTAACACTTAAGGCTTGTGTTATGGATACCAGATGGTTGATACACTACTTAAGTACATTTTTTTTTTCGTAAATACGTACATATTATAAATATACATCCATGACTCGGGTACAAATGTCCATATTCATCATACAAACATTTGCCCCTACCGGGATTCCAACCCAGGACCATTTGCTTTCGCTGACTACACTTAGCCACTGTAGCCACTACACCAACCACCACCACCACTGCCTTTATACGAGTATATTAAGCAGCAATTATATAATTGTTTCGATGTAGGTTTTGTACTATTCACGAATAGGTAACCTCGATGTGTAGGCTTTAACTTCAATATCTCTGTTTACTTCTTGTGCCAGTGAGCCGACACAGATAAGCAAATACTATTGGTGTGGAAATACGATAACAATTCTAGTTAAACGTTCACTAGCAAACGTAATATCAATCTGTTAGTTAAGAAACAATATGTGCACGATTGCTAATAGCTCATTGATATATCTTGCTTGTTTAGATCTAGTTAATTCTGATTGTGTATGATAATGTGACAGACAGAATTGAATTATTGGCTTTAACAAACTATTAATATAACAAACGAGTAGTCTTTAAGGGTATTTCGATAAATCTTTATTTTTTGTGGTTTCAAAGGGCGTATACTTTCTCAACATGATACCTAAATAAAAACCAATTGCCTAGCAATCAAAACAAATTAACGTTCTTTTTTGTCTTTTTCTGGTATTTGGTGACAAACTAAAAGACGGCCCGCGTGATAAATGATAAATGATTTTATTTCTGTAAGTAGGTTTGAACAAACACTTTTACACGTCAATCATATTTTTTTTTAAACTAGATGAGGTCGGCGTTTCCTATCTGACTACTCTGAGAAGAAAGGCCGAAACAAACTCAGAGGTCACAGTCTCTTTTAAAGTCCAGACAAAATCTTGGTCAGATCATGTGAAGGCTATGTAGATCGGTGTCTGCAATGGTCTTTTGAGGAAAGAACCACACAGAATGAGTGGACCTGTCCAGTCAGTGCACGCAATTGTCAGTAATCGTGCAGCTCAACTTAGACTCAAGGAGCTCAACGATTCGACGAACAATACCAAAGAAAGGACATTTGAGTAGGCCGCATAAATTAATCAAACTGCCAGATCATGATTACGCTGAGAAAAATACAAAAATAAATATAAAATATGTTTGGATATGAGGATATATGTTTACCGCAAATAAATAGGGATAAGAGCAGGAGAATGATGATGACGATGATGATGATCGTCACCATCCCAGAGACAAAGCTGGAATGTTTCATGAGTTTGAAATTACACCGGCGTCCAAACCCTTCACCACGGAACACAGCAACGCTGTTTGTTAAAAATAAATATGTATTTACAAATATTGGTCCCTACTAACTTTAGTAAAATAAATATGTATTTACCTAAGTATGGGTCCCTACCAACTTTAGTAAAATATTTTTGTGGTTTCGTGGTGGTTGGCCCTGCAATGAAACCATAAAAAACTGATCATTTAAAAATGACTATAGGGAGTAAGTAGACTGCAGACTATTCAAATCTCAGATGGTTAAATAAAGAACTACTTTTTAAAGCCAATACTATTTAAGTTCTAGTCACATTACCTTTTCCCTCTAGATTAACTGGTTGCAGAAATGATTTATCTATCTTGTTCCGACGCGGCGACGCTCGCTGATCGATTTTGAATAAGTGGACGTATTCAACTGTTCGAGTCCATATCGTGATAGGTTGAACAGAATGAAGGAATAATATGGTTATAATATTCCCATTTCTTATAAAAACGTACGTGATATTTATATTTATATATATTTACAAGAAACAAAATGTTTATAAAAGTAATATTAATAGGGACAGCAAGGGTATGTTACTAATGGCTAACCCATTCAATAAATTGGCAAATAAAAGCTGGAAAATACTCGCGAATTAAAATATCCAACAATCAGCTGCCAATTTGTGCCACAAAAAGTAGGTACAGTTTGCATCGAAAATTGATTTCGAAAGCAATAAAACAAATTTACGAGCGGTATCGCAAACAATACAGGTGCTGGTAACTCTGATATATTGCCAAGCGATGAATATGGACAAACATTTTTGCTATTGACTGTACTTGTAGTATAAAACGTGGTTTGTAAAATATTTTTTAAATTCTATATTTTCATGGTGTTTTACTGTTGGTCAGCGCAACGCCCAACGCCCATGTGATTCGTTTACAAAAAGTTCAGAACCATGAAAGGTTTTATTTACGGATAAAGTTCAACTACTTTTGCGTGCGTTTTTAAGAAGTGACGTTACTTCGAGCTTGAAAACGGGCACCAGGTTCATTAATACGTGTATAATCCCACAGAATTTATAATACGACAATTTTAATTTATATAAGTAGGTAATGAGAATTTATTTATTTATTTTCTCCCACAAATAATAGCGTACACGGTATACATTTAAAAAAGTTTTAAGATGGGAGACAGGAACCTATACTAAGTAAAACCTGTGCTACAGGTCTCCTGGTCTCCTAATCTCGAATACAATATGAGAACTATGTTAAGGACATAATAAAGCAGTAGCAGGGAGCGCTTACAGTTATCGAACAATATAAAAATAAGAAGTAAGACAAATAATAGTAAGTGGTGTTTTGGTAGGTTTGTGAATTAGTTGGTGGGTGTATAATGCGTGTCTAGTAGTTTTGTGCGTGTGAAAGGAAGTTGTGCTTGTGGTGTTTTAGGTGTGTGTGTGTAATGCGTGTGAGTTAAACTTCTCTGTAACTGAATAACATTTTCTCCGTATTGCCATATGTGAGTGTTAGGAGCCATTTTGAGACCTTACATCTGCATTTAATCCGCGTTAGTGGATAAATTATTAGAAGTTTATTTGCACCTTTATAAAGATGTGGCCCTTGGAAAAAGAAGAAAAATCGACTGAAACTGGTCCCGGAGTGTCTAGCTTAACAGACTTGATGAAAACGCCGTCTCTGTAGTACGTACAGGTGTTTTACCGTTAAAACTTCAGCTTGTTGGTAGAGATCTATCGTAGGAAAAAGACGCGGTTTGAATAGGCTTATTTTCAGAATAAGTCTTTGAGCTCGTTCTAGTTCCAGGAGGTGTGTTTTTGCTGCTCCTCCCCATGAGGAGATGTAATAGGCAAGTACAGACTGACAAAGCGCCAGATAAACAGTTCGCATAACTTTAGTGTCCGCCACGTGCCGAATCTTTTTAAAGACATAAGTGAGCTTACGGATTCTCTTGAAAACAAAACTAATATGTTTATTGAAGTTTAAGTGTTCATTTATTGTTACACCCAGGTATTTAACGGAATTACATTTACTAATATGTGGACAGCCACAAGTTGAGGCTATTTGTTGAGGACAAGGATGTGTGATTAATTTGAGAGGATGGGGTGGGATGGGATGGGAGTGTTTCGTAATGACAGAGTTAGAAAAGAAGTTGTCGTGGCATTTAGAGTTAGGAGGTTTGAGGCAAGCCAGTGGTAGACCGTGTTGAAGCCTTCTTGCGCAAAATGAAAGACGTCATACCAGGTGTCTCCACAGAAGGTAAGGGTTGTGTCACCTGCGTATGTGATAATTTAGCAATTTTGTAGATTCAGTTTGCAGAGGTCATTGATATGGCACAAGAAGATAGAAGGGCCCAAAATACTGCCTTGAGGGACTCCAAAGCTCATTGAGCTCGTCCCGCTTACAGCATCGCCTATCCTTACACTTTGAGTGCGATTCTTCAGGTAGTCTTTAAAAAGAAGCAGTTCCAATCCCCTTATACCCATATTTCCAATCTTGGCCAAGAGTTTAATAGAAGAAACTGTGTCAAAGGCCTATGCCAGATCTAGAAAAAATATCAGGCATCTTTTTCTGTCATCTAATTTCGTTGCGATGAAGTCGGTAAAGTTGTGTACCGCATCGTCTGTCGATTTTCTGAATCTCTAAAATTACATTTCAAAATGCTGCTATGCATTCTAAAGACATCATAAAATACCTTTATTTTTATCTTAGAATCACAACTCACGATAAACCAATTATAATTTTAGAGATGTTATCATCTCTCAGTTTATACTGAAAGCGTCTTTAAACTTTGGGCAAATTGAGATTTCTGCTCGAACAAACTTTTATTGCTTTTTACGGAGACCAAAAAACAAGTGAATGGGCCACATTAACTGAAGACCGGGTTATTTTTCATGGAGGCTCTCTAGTGACCGGTGGGTGCCGGGACACGGGGGACGACGGGGATATCTTGTGCGACAAATAGATGGGATTCTTTTGACTGTATCAACAGTTTTTTAGGAGGGTTCTTGTATAGAGCTTTAGCTGAGCTGGCTTTTTTGCCCGCAGTCGAAGACTATTATCGACTATCAGTGTATGTTAGGATAGATTTAGCGTTAAATTAGTTCACTCGATCGTGTCTACCGGGCGACAACAGAATGTCGGCCGGTAGGTACCATCTCAAAACAACAAACATTGAGATTTAGTTGTAAAAAATATATATTTAGATATATTTTTACCAAAAAGAAGAGATAATGCTATTGCTATGAGTTTAATTCTGTTTATTTTTCTAAATTTTGTAATTTTTTTGATAATCAAAAACGAATGCTGCTATCTCAAACGACCTGTTCAATACCATAGCCTTATTTGACCACCATAATATCCATAACACTAATACCCTTGTCTACCGAATAATTCTTAAGAAGTCGATATTTATTATCAAAGTAACTGCCACTACACTGCCCAGATGGTGGCTGAACTTGACCCAAATAAGACGTTCGGGGGTCGGTTCTCTGCTCGAGTGGTGCTCTCTCTTTCACTTGTGTGTGAGAAAAAGAGAGGGAAGTGAAAGGCTCAGGACTGTGAGCGATTAGTGACATGGGGACGAAGGGATTGCGAGGAATTTGTTTTTTTTTGGGAATACTGGGGGCATTGTGTTTGGTCCTTTGTGACCACGAATTCTCTGTAACGTATGTTTATAATATTCTCTCCTTGAAAAAATATGAACACATTGAAGTTACGGAACAATTATGTAGACTTGAGGGGAGTTAATGAGACCGTCTTGTCCGTCTTAAGGGTCCAAGCATAACAAGCGTAGATCGCGCATATTTTTGGTTCTTCAAATTTAATTCGCCGAATTCACCAAATCGACATTGAGGCGTTCAAAATTGAGCGGCGATGGTGATAAGAGAAATAAGAGTTGATAAAAGATTAGAAAATCATGAGCGACGAAAAACACAAAAAAAAAACAATCATACATTGAGCAATTAACATTAACTTTTCCTTAATTACAACCAGCGTACTTATAATTACAACAAGTAATCGATTTATTATTATTGTATCGCTCACCGACTTCAGACAGAATTGAAGATTAATTTTCTTTTAAACGTTATACTTTTGATACATTTTGGTACTTGTCCAACTTTGTATTTGCCGAGTACAAAGTTCCTTGTTAACGATATTTGTTAATTTGCTGTACTTTGACAAACACCGACAGTCGCGATTTTAAGGGATAAGAATATTCTAACTACTTATGTGAAAAACGTAAATACTTTTTCCATACTAGATTTGACGATTGTTTTTGTTTTAGGTGATAGATTCTGCACCTCCTTAGTCCGTACTCCTAAATAATTATTGAGTTAGATGAACGTCACCGCCTTTGAACTTGGTACTTCTACCCCTAATATTGTTTAAATGAGCCCAAATTGTTAAAGGTTGTCCTAGTTTCATAACATGTACTAAAGGAACTGTTGAGATCCAAAATTCTGCTTCTTTGCATTTTCAGATGTTTCTGTGACCTTTACAAAAAGATCCTGACACAAATGATCTAAAAAATATGAATTTTGGTAAAAATACAGTTTGTAGGTTATAATTTTATAGGCTTTGATAAATCTGTCGTTCAGATATAAGTAAGTAATATGTAAAGTTAACTAATATTTTGTCCACAACTTGAACGTTTGAACCTTTCTTCGCATTAAGTTCGTTGCAATCGTTGCTATTTTATTGATTTATTTATTTAAAACTTGAAATACACAAATGTACAGAGGCGTGGTGGAGGAGGGTGTTTCCTTGTCTACAAAGATCAATGTTATGTGAATCCACTTTATTTATGAGGATATAAAAAAAAATATCCTCAATATTGGCGCTAAAGCTTTGGAAAAAATGCAAATGGCCGTCCTTCGTTCATTAGGGGCCTGTGTGCTATATGAGCTAATACCCGAGGCTTGTGTGCCATAATGTGGCAGTACCCGGGGCACAGACGCTGTGTGCCATTATGTGCAAGTAGCGGCGGTACCCGAGGCACGGAAACGATATTAAATTGGCTTGTAAAATGGCCGGTAGCGGTATTTGATGAGACAGAGTATGTATCGGTATTTTGTATTGCTCCGAGAGTATTGGCAGTGTAGAGTGTATAAGCTTTGGACAATACATTTTAAATACTGTTGGTCCTTTAATACGAGTAAAACACCTACACTTACAGCAAACGTAACCATTATCTACCGTTATTTAACCACATAGCTACGAGCACTAAAATTGTCCGTACTAATTATTATAGGAACTAGTTCGGAGGAGTTTCGTGGTCTGTCCTACCGTTGCTGATTAAAATAAAACTACTTTACTATTAGCCATTTCAAAAGCATTCGCTAACAAGTGAAACAAGAGTATTTTAAAAGGACCAGTAATTAAGGACAAAAGTTACAAGTAAGATATTTGTTTTTGAAAACATGACCGACAATTTACCTACAGACGGTACTAAATACTAGAGATATTATAATGGTGTATCTGGTGTGTAATGGTGTATTAGTGGTGTACCTTTGATGGCGGCACACACGACATGATATATGTAGGTAAAGATGTATTCCTTTACCAAAGGATTACGTACTTGTTAGGGCTTATACGAATATACCTACACATAGTAGCTACGTAGTTCAAGTGGGTAGGTTATAGTATGTAGTGACGAGTTACTAACTCAGCTCGCAGCGTATTAATTAAAGCGTTCATTTGTACCCGCAACTTGTGCTCAATTGGACTATACCGACCTATTGTATTGTAGTCTATTCTGAATATAACCTACACGGCTATTGTGTTGAAGGCTATTTTAGAGTGTTTGGGTCGAAGGGCTGCTGGATATGTTTGTTTATTAATATCCTGAACTGCGGGATGAAAGTATGAAGTCACAAAGTTCAAACCATTTTAGAGATGTACCTAATTTCACCATAATTATGTCTAATGGCCATGAAGCACGTATTATATTAAATTGCCACTGGAATCATTAATTAGAAAGACATTGAACTCTTTATCTCAGAGTGGCACGTAAATGAAAATAAACGCATCGTTTAACTGATTTCGGAAAAACAATGTGATACTCCTTCCCTACCCGATGTAAGTGTTGCAAAAGACGCCTTTAATAAGAGTATTCAGCGGGCTCGTTCCATCTGCTAATATTAAATAGCTGGTACTACCATCCCGTGTACCTTAAAACCTTTAAGAAACCTTTTTTTATCGAATTTAACTCATAATGCGAGTCATTATAATTCCTGTCACCCCCTCGTCTGTGCTAGGTCAATAGTGCAGCAGTCGGGATTGAACTCAGGACCTCGCGCGCACCTGTCTGACGCCTTGGATCATAGCTTCTTATTCATTGGAAAGCCCATGTTCTCCATTGAACCATATCACTATAGGTAACTACCGAACTAAGGAACCCCTTTATTACCCCCTTTTCTTCTAGAATGGGGCAAATGGGAGCTTACGTACGAGATTGGCGGACTTAGCTTGTCATCATAATCATCATACCCGCCCTTTACCATGAGCCAAAGATTTCAAAGGCAAAGTCAAAGCATTAAACTTATCAGTCAAAACGGAATTCTTAAGGCTCATGGATTGGTAAATGCAATATATAAGATGGATTTTGTTAAACTCTAGGCGTTATCTTTGCCGTTTATTTCTACATCCACAACTGGTCGCGTCTTAAATGTAGAAAAAAAGAAGTAACGCTGCAGATTACACGGAATATCACATAAATATAAATATTCACCTACAGTTCATTCACAAGACCAAATATACATCCTGCCCGTAACTTCAAACGCACAAAGTTACATCAGACGTCAATAAAAGATATAGTAAACCCAATTCAGTTATTACAAACGTCAGTGAAGCGGGACCCTGTAAAATAACTATCAAAGGAAAATAAAAAGCGCGGGATGAAAACCAAGCCACGCACCGTGTACGTAAAACGGTACGAGAAATCGTTCGATTTCTGATAAAACGTACCAAAATACGCGTATCAAATATATATAATTCTTATATTATACCGCGACACATAACAATAATTTTAACAAATTAAAAACCATCTTAAGATTCGAGAAAAGGACTGTAATTGTTACTGAAGAACTTGAGCTCTTAAGATCGCGTTAATTGATTTAAATTAATTAAGAGATACTTAAACTGTCCACCCGTAATTTAAATGGAACATGCTTTAATTTAAAAATATTTAATGAACGAAGACGTTAACGTTTTCGGACAGCGTTTTAATGATAATAATTTCAGTAGGTAATTCAATTTTAATGATGGTAGTAGACGTAAGAAGCGCAAAATAATTTGCCGTTATCTGTATTTACGGGTTTAACTTAAAAATACTATTTATATTACCCGGCAATTAAGTAATAATGAGTAGCATTTAATTATCCGATCCTTTGCACTGCCTTTGAAAAATAAATTAAAACATGTTCCTGTTTTGCCAAATTCACAATAAACACCCGTAAAAATAAAAACCAAGATTAACTAAAACATCAAGCAAAAAATTAAACACCATCAAAAAGCACAAAACTTAACAAAAAAACCCCCACTTAAAACTTTAAATAAAATACACTCACCTTTAAATAAATATTAAAAATACAAATAGGTAGAAAATACGTAAAATGTTGGTAGTAATGGTCGCGGCGGCGCGGCGGGCACGCGGCCCACCGCTGGCAAACTGTGGAGGAGGCGGGACGTGGAGACGTCCGCAGCGACGCGCGTAGGCGGGCGTCTGGGCCCAGGCCGACCCCGCACCCCCCTCCCCACCGCCACACCTTGATGCTTATTAAAAAAGTCCGACGGAAAAGGATTTATGCCTCCTTGGAATTCGCTTGACGGCTGGCGGTTGTGTTTTTAACGATTTGCCAGCGTTATGTCTGTGTAACCAGATTAATTTGAATCATCTTTGTGGTTCGTTTTCTATGTAAGTTATCTTTAATAGTGGAACTTAGGACCTCGTTTTTTAATAGCTAAGGGACAAGACAGGAGCATCATATTGTAATAATTTCTACCTGGAATCACTCACTGATGAGTATAGGCCTCCTTTCCTTTCGGCCATACATTCCGATTCCTTTCGTCGTTTCAGTTAGTTTTAGAAAAACAAATAAATAATTCTGTAGACTCAATATTTTTTCCGAGAAACATCTACAAATATTACTGTATTTGACATATTTTCCTTCTCTATCTGTTGCAAGAGAGATCGAGAGTTTTTCTTAATACTTCTCTTCGAGACATATTTATTACTTCTTTCGTACTATTTTAATCGTTGCCAAATGCCGATCACTTACTTTAGCCATTCTGTAATAAATGCTTGTGATAAAAGGGAACCATATAAACATTTAATTGGTTTCGACGGAAAATACTTTTTTTCACACGTTGAATGACATCTTTGTGAATGAATTCATCTAGAAATATACTTATATGTTTTACACAAAATCAAAAGTAATACGCGTGCATTGACTAGACAGGTCCTCTTAATCTGCGTGGTTCTTTCCTCAGAAGACTATTTCAGACACCAATCTACATGGTCCTCAAAGATTATGTCCGAACTTTTATAAATACATTGACTTTGTTGAATTTTATACTTACATACAATGACATGAATAGTTACTTACAATATTTTAATTATTGTGAATGTGAATACTACGTGAGTCATTTCTTTTTTGTTTTCTCAGTTAGTTTTAATCATGATCTGGCAGTTTGAGTAATTTATGCTGCCTACCCAAATGTCCTTTATTTGGTATTTTTCGTCGAATCGTTGTGCTCGTTAAGTTCTGAGTTGAGCTGTACGATTACTGACAAATGCGTGCACTGACTGGACAGGTCTGCTCAGTCTGTATGGTTTTTTTCTCAAAAGACCGTTTCAGACACCAATCTACATGGTCTTCACATGATCTGACCAAGACTATGTCTGGACTTTAAAAGAGACTGTGACCTCTGAGTTTGTTTCGGCCTTTCTTCTCAGAGTAGTCACATAGGAAACACCGATCTCGTCTAGTTATTAAAATATGATTGACGTGTACAAACCTACTTACAGACATAAAAATCATTTATCATCATCATTTATAATACATACATAACTAAATTTTATTAATGGAATATTAACGACGAAACTTTGTAGTGTCGTCTTTGAGATTTATTTGTTTAGTTCAAAGCAAATAATGTATTCATGGATTTAAATCAATTTACAGGCTGATATGAATATTACTTCGGTTGTCTGAAGATGACAGGAAAATATACGGCGCAGAAGGTTTTGTGCCGTGAATGTTCTCAAAAAATGCATTGCCGTGTTTTGTCAGTGGGATAAATGGGAATTCAGGCACACAGACTGTTTACTTTGTGTTTTTTACTTCTTCTCACGGAGATCTTTTAAAAAAGCAAGTTCAGCTTAAGTCTGATGGCAAGTCATGTTTACTTTATCTCGTGGAGATCTTTTAAAAAACCAAGTTCACTTTAAGTCTGAAGGCAAGTCAATTTTACTTCTTCTCATGGAGATCTTTTAAAAAACCAAGTTCACCTTAAGTCTGATGGCAAGTCATTTTTACTTCTTCTCATGGAGATCTTTTAAAAAACCAAGTTCACTTTAAGTCTGATGGCAAGTAATTTTTCAAAAGTGACATTTTATTCATATATTTTCCGTAAACACCGAACACGGATTTTTTCCCGTTAAGGTTACACAAAACATTATCTAAAGGCATCCATACATGACATGTTTCCATGTCATCACCACCGATTCGTGAATAGATAACATTGATTCTTTTTAAATGTCCACGAATTGATTACTGATTCAGTCGATTCAACAGTGGATTTGGAAGGGTTAAAATGTTTATGTGACTACTCCTTACAATTTAACCATGTGAAAACACGCATTTTAAAACACGCCTTTTAAAGAAGAGTTATCTAAAAATCAATATGATAACAACATAAAAACGAGATTTGCACAAATATTGTGATAGAAATACGTATTTTTTTTCATTTATTTAGCAACAAATACTTTAATTTAGAAATACAAAGATTGTATTCTGTATACTAGTGGCCCACTCCTGCTATGCACGGTTTTTACGACTTGACATAACATCGAGATTACTACAGGTATGCAAGCTATATACTAATGTATCTTGCATACAACTTCCGTAATAAATTCTCTAAATAATGGTGAAAACCGTACCACAATTGAAAAGAACAACGCAGGCACAAAGACGTAATCCCAAGCCAATTCCCGGCCACGGTAGGCACGGGCTTGCGGACGACGAGCAATGGGCAGCTCGCCGTCCGATAATATCCAGGCCAGGGTCGACGGCCCGATGTGTTCCACAAGCGGCTCAAAGAGATGTCAGCACCAAATGACGGGGTCCGCTAGTGCCGATGCCTGCCAGGGTTGCGGGAATGTCCGAAAGGGTTACCGTGGCCCCTGGCACAGACAACTGAAGGAACACGGGTGGGTTTAAGTCAGTAAGAGTCTGAAACGTGAGTCGAATGAGTCAGTGAGAGTGGGAGTAATTTGATGATATCCGAAATGAAAAAAAAAGCCACCAAGATGTATACAAAAAGCGACTTTATATCACATAACATTAACATACAATGTATCGACTAAGATATAGAAGTAACGCACTCATTATTTTTAATTATTGACCACAAATATGTAATCAATAAGAATTGAATCACTAGATTAGCAGTACCAAATAATAATCTATAACTTGATTTGTATCTCACGAGACAACACAAACCTAAGCAACGTCATCCCTTAGTCCTCAACACATATGATGGATGAAGCAACAAAGTACAGGTCTATAATATTCACGAGTATCTGCCAGTTACCGCGATATCGCGATAGTAACAATAGAAATTGAAATATTAAATAGTGACTAAATGCATGGTAATTGTATATAAGAAAAATAGTAATATAATAAGAATGTATTAGACTCAATAAAAATTTGCACGCTTGCTTGCAGGCAGAATACAATGACAGTTAGGTTATAAGATCTCACATTTACCAAAACAATGTATTTCTGGCAAATAAACGTTTGATTTGATTTGATTTATCAAAGGAGAGAGATTCAGGTCTATAATGTTTACGACTATCTGACTGTCTGCCAGTTACCGCGGTATCAAGGGAGAGGAGCACTCGCTCAAACCCCACGATCTCGCCACCTCGAGCTAGACAAATGTGGGACATTATTCTGTATTACAGCAATTGCTAGCGTTTGTATTGTGCCGCAGTTTTTATAATGTTATTTTATTAGCCTTAGGTAAAAGTGACCATCAAGTGATATTATGTACTTTTGAAATGATTTTGGGTTGCATTCAAGTGGTTTCAGGAGACAGTTTGTTCCATTGTATAAGTGCAACGGGAATAGGTGCATAAGCGAAAAAATCCGGCAAAATAATTTTTCCGGTATTACCCTTCCGCTTTTTTTAATTCTGTTCAATTCTATTTAAAAAGTTAAATGAAGGTTGCGTTTGTTAATCTGACAATATCTGATAAAAATAAGCAGTTTTTCGGTACATTTTTTGCCAAAATGAAACTAAACCAAATGTATCTGATAATTACCACAAAAATATTGATCCTTCATCTTCAAATGATAGCAATTTTTATTCGAAAATTTTGGTTGTTAATATTGTAAAAAATAATTTCCGTTGTCTCTTCTCACAAAATTGACATATCGTGTTTAGTTTAGGAACATTTTCCTGCTATTTAATAATATCAATTTATTTATTTAAAATAGATTATGTAAGCAGGGATGTTCAACTCTACAATATAGCAAAATGTTACACACAGTCTCAGAAAAAAAAAATAAGTTAATATTTTTTACCTTCAGGTCAGTCCATCAAGTCCGGAGTTACGGTCTCATCATAAAGTTTATATGTATATAAGTATGTATATCAGTCATCAGGTTACCGTAGTACAAGTTCTACCTAGTTCGGGACCTGAAGACCTTGTGTGGATGTTGTCATAAAAAAATACAGCCCAAAGTCTATAGCCCACATCTCTCTATTAGTAGAGGGCTTCCAGTGCCAAGCAGTCACTGAAGTAGGTATTTGTAGTAAAATTATAAACAACAATAAGAAAAAATTACCTACATACTACAAAGAAATAAGAAAAAAAAAGTATCAATATGAGTTCACTTGACTGCTATTCCCGCAGCTAGCCGTGCGTACACTTGTGCGTGTAACCCGTGTCAATGTAATAGTTCGATGCCATATATATATGTACTATACATACTGATATACCTATCAACTTTGCAAAGTAAAGAAAAATAATAAAGTAACATAATATTTTACGTTACGTTAGTGTGATTTCGGCCAAAAGGTGCTTAAGCCTCAATTTTTTCAAGTACCGGTAGGTTATATTATTTGTTTTAGTTTTTATTATTTTCTCTATTATTTCAGTCTTATTATTGTAAACCAAGAATTTATATTGTTTATTAAGGCGATGTGTTTTTTGTTTTCGTGCTCACACCATAAATTATTATTAGAAGTCTATACATGAGGATTTGTAATTGGCTTGCTGGTGACTATGGTGCCCCTTTTTTGTCTGTTTTTATTAGCTGTAAGTCCTCCATGTACTAAAATAAATAAATAAATTAAGAAAGCCAAACCACTTTGTTTTAACATCAGGTAAAAGGATTATTTAATTACTTTCGTTTTATTTTTCACTGGCACAACACCCCCTACAGCTAGCGACTCACCTACCACCTACAACCCCGTTGCCCTTGAACAATGTCAAAGAACTATTCCGGCCTGTGTGATTGATCTTCCTACCCGCATTATCTTGATTAATGTCTTTGACGTCGGCTGTCCATACCAAACGTTACGGTAAACCTTTCTTCATAAATACTATTTGCTATACATTTGGAAGGTATACTTTATTTTTGTGCCAAACTCGTAGAATTGGAGGGACTTGAAAGTGGTCGCAGTCTCAGCAGTTGTTCTCGGTATGTGTCATCTTTTTGCACTTAGTCATTGCTATGTAGGTGTTTTCTCTTCTTGAGTATCTAATGTGTTTTATTTAACGTTTCGCCATGTCTTCGATGCTATAAAATTAGGAATTTATGTTGCCTCGACCCAGTTATTGTATTTTGAACTCTATTTTGACGAGCGTAAAGTTCTTAAAATTAGTTTGATGAAGATTAGTAAATTAGTTTTTTTTTACCTTTATATTACACACGCAATACAGTCAATATTTTAATATGGAATTAAAACCTGTTGTTAGTCCCACTTCTACTGGTTTTTTAATAACTGTGCACATTTGCTTTTAGACACTGATTTTGAACTAAGATCTCAGCTTAGTCCTATAAGAGAGAATAGCGTGATGTTATGAACACATAAAATAAACTACATTTGTATTTGTTATTTACTATGCTACAAACGCATCAGCTGATTGCCAGACGCCCGTCAAAATATACAATAACAACGTCGCTACGCGCTACGCCGTAGTTACTACGCTCGTAGCCGTACTGCCCACGCGTAGCAGCCGCGTAGCTCGTAGGCCGTACGTCTACATAATATATTGAGGCGGGATTGAAACGTATGAACTGCTCTAGTTTCGTATGTTACTGAGTTCCGAATTAATATGTTCTGTGTTTTACTTGTCATATTGTGTTTCATGTCAGTCAATAATATTAAATGAGGGAAATATTAGAACTGGGGAAAGCAGAATTTAAAAAACTTTAGGTATTTGTAATATTGTTTTTCATGACGCTGCGATCATGAGTCGGTACCTAGACTAAATTATCACTTAAAAATACACGACTAAAAGACTAAGTCTATCAAAAAAGACAGAAATAGTAAGACATTTATTTCTAACATTCACAGAGAAAACTATGTTTAAGCCCGAAAAGATTTTCAACATTTTTACAACTCTCTTTTCCAGCTTCGTCAATAATACGAAAGCTAGAGCAAGGTGCATACCTGCGTACATTATTTATTAGCCCATAAAACTCCGCGCCTTGTTCCTAGGCAACTAAATCTCTTGTAACGTCTGATCATGTATCCAACATTAAGAGTCCCCCCTTCTCTTTCCCAATACTTCCCCTACGTACGAGGGAAGGCGGGTTTACTTTTAAATGTATTGTTAGCGTGGGTATTGTTAAGTGAAATGAGGAAATATTTCTCTTACTCACTACCTACATTACTTTAGGTCTGGGCGACGCAAACCCGATTGCTGAGCGTGTGGTCCTGGGATCAACTTCCAGATCAGACAGCATGTTTTTGGGTTTTTAGCTATCAAGAATATCTCAATAACAGCTCGGCATCTTGTTTGCAGCTGATTAATGCCAGTTCAAATAAAACGTGCTCAATCGTAACCCATATTTAAGAAACTCGTGATGGAACATTATTGTTGTTGTGATCTTGTACTCGTAGCTGCAATAATCTTTAGTCGTCATTTACTCTCGTTGCATAGTTTAAGTAAGTATGTAGTTATGTATCTATTATATGGCATTTATATATGTATCAATTGTAGTGTATCTATATATATATGAACTTATTTTTTTGCATCAATGACAGCCCCATTTTTATGTCCACGCAATCACTGTCCATTCTAAGGTTGCCTGGAAGAGATCGCAGAAAGCGATAAGGCCGCCCATTGTATGTTTTATATTGTTATTTTTTTTTGTTATGTATTTTCTGGTGTAAATAAATAATGGCAATAAGCTCGCCCTGTATTACCTTGTGACCTTACTAGATAGATATTGGTTAAATGATAATGATAAATGATAAATGATTTTATTTCTGTAAGTAGGTTTGAACAAACACTTTTACACGTCAATCATATTTTTTTTAAACTAGATGGGGTCGGCGTTTCCTATCTGACTACTGGTACTGTATGGTTGAACTCCTTTGTCTACTTTCGGCAAACACAGGAGATTTGTTCTCTACATCTATCATATATCATTTTCTTGCTTTCCATGTCTGTCTGCGTGACGGATTCAGGTTCGGTTTTCACTATCATTTAGAGAATTTACCCCGAAGCTTTATGTGTATAGTATGTACATTCATACTAAACTTACATATAATAAAGAAATCTGGATGTTTTGTCAAGTCGTACAACCGTGTGAAGCAGGGGCGGATCGCTAGTGTTGTATAAATATGAACCCTTACTTACCTTTAGTAGTGTAGTGTTTCTTCGTTCCGTTCGTTAGTGCAGACGTTTCGTAACCATGTTGAAGTCTCTTAGTTTCCATTTTAACGAGGTGCTGTAGTGTTTTACTTGGAGAGACATCTACCTGACGCTCGCAACCCAAAACGAAGCAACGCAACGTACCTAAATAATTGTAGGTAGAACCTGGTGGTTCTGCAATGTTCGGTTTATTGTATTCTTTGAAAAGCTTTCGAGGATTGAAGGAGTTATTAATGTTTATTTATCAGTTCTACTGTAACATACATAAAAAGTGAAGGGACGACGTGAAAAAAAAACTGTTGTTCCATACATTTTAACGGTGTAAGTATTGCAATTTTGGACAGCAGATATTTTTCCCTGGAGGGTCTAGAATTGTGTGCTAAATTCATGGTAACTGTTTGCGCGTCAATGTCTTCCACCGTGTATATTCTATCTACGCACTGAAAACAATATCACACATTGATCAACAACGATTGATTAGCTACTAGCTCTTGGAGGACCATTTCAAAAAGAGTAATATTTTGTATCAGTTAAAAGTGACGCAAGCACTAGAAGTCAAATGACTTTATCAGGTAAACCGTCAAATATTCTAACTTTCGATTCAGCTTACAAAACTTAATCTTGTCCCTTTTATCTGAACACAGTGATTCTGCACTAAAATGTCCCCCCTTTCCCCTCCCACTTTAGCTAGGATCACAAAACTACTACTATGATACTCTAGTGAGTCCGCCGCTTTGTTCGATTTTCAAATACGATATATTATTGTTGTTGCATTCCGTAAAATATTTCTTGACAGTCAGTTGTTTATGACTGGACTGGTATGAAAGCTTAGAAACAGGACGTAATTTGTTGTTTTATCGATGTGATAGAAGAAGTTAAGTCATATACAGGAATGGATAACTATAACCGAGCACCTGGTCCCGGCTCATGTGGCTTTCCAAAGCATCCAGGTCCGGGGAGCACCTGTGTCAGCCGAAAGGCTGCCATGTCGACTTTTTACCATCGTCATTACGGCAACGTTAGCAAAATTCACAAAAATATTGATCACCTAAACTTAAGCTTTTCTAACAGCGCTACAAAATGACTCTTCCCCAATCCGCCCTTACTGCATTGACTTAAAATGTGTGAATTGTATAAAAACAAATGACATAAACCTTATTAGCAATCAATCAATCTATGGACCAAAACATTTCGATCGAGTGTTCAGCACTAATCATCGCGATGCCAATCAACAGAGCGCGACGTGAAATTCAATTTTAAAGGAATGCCAATATTCACGGACGGTCGGGGATCGTACGTCATCAAACGAACTTGTCCGATAGAACGAGGAATGTTTTTTTAGTGAGGGGACTGTCGCAGTTTGGAGGTGGATGTCGTGTGTTAATTACAATGAAGTCGGCTTTAGAAGTTTTAAATGTATAAATAAGGTTTAGGTGAAGTGTGATAATTATAACAATATGCGTTATCATGAGGCAATCGAATTGTACTAAAATAACAAATTAGGAGAGATCAAATACCAGTTTTTTTTTTTATTCTGCTATTCGTCAATCTAAAAATTTTTTGTGTACAGGTTTTTATAAGTACCTAGTTGTCCCCGCCACCTATCAGTCCATCAGCAACGGAGTAAAAAAATCTCTAAGTAGCTATATTAAAAGCATCTTTTGGTATCTTCATGCTACTCAACATTCACAAAACGAACTTCCATAAATCTGGAAGTCCATTTACACCCAATTACATAGTTGAACGACTTCACAAGCCGTTCTCACGCGTAGCGCATCACTAGCGCAGCACATTAAGATCGGTCCGCGGATACCGCGGTGTGGACTCGCCCGTTCTAATGGATTGATTCTTTTCCAAATGGGTTCTTCTAACTGATACTGTCTGTGTCTGTACTTGATATATTTGTTTCAATGCTGATTCATTTAAAGTTAACTTGAGGTCACTTGTCCGCTTGAAGGTACAACATTGCTTGGTAGGTTTTGTGTTTTTTTTTTAATACATCTAACTAATCGGTATTTTTACTCAAACTCAAAGCTCACTTTGCTTAACAAAGGGTTTTAAAATAAATAAAAAATAAAATATCTTTATTTCAGACCTAAGCAGTCCATACGCAGTTAGTGGTTAGTAACAAACTGTGCTTACATGCTACGAGTATGTTATTGTTGTTAGTACTTAATTCTATTTAACATAAACCTATACCTAATTCTACCCAGTGCCTTTGGATGGGGCAGTCCACTCTGCTAACAATCATTTTCAGGATGCCGTTCCGAGTGCTACGCAAACGTTGCAGTAGAGAAGCCGCTTTCTTACGCATGATGGCGTGAAAGCCATCCGTACGTGCTTCAGCAAACATGCCCGACGCACTGCAACGTCGTCGCGGCAACCGCAACAGCATCCTGAAGGCATTGTTTTATGGCACGCGCAGGACGTTGTAGGCTCGGCTCGTATATGACACCCATAGGCCGCTCATACCCATAGGCACCCATAGGCTGTTTTACATTGTATAAATGAATTACACAAAAAAAAAAAATATATATAAAACGCATCTTTTGAAGCTTCTAAGCGGTTGTGATATGGAAACCAGGTACAGAAATACTTCACTCCAGTATCACCGGATGCCGACCTACCTCTGTCGTGTGGTCGAGGCCTAATTGACAGACAGGGCCGTCATCTAGCCCGGTCACCAAGGAGAATGGAACCGGCAAGAGATGTCGTGCGGTGGCTCACAGGGATCAGTTCTGGGGCCGCATCAGTGGGACTACGAGTGAGTGCTGCGCGCCGACTTAACTAGCGGCGTCAGAGTGATTTGCTACGCTGACGATACGCTGGTCCTGGCGCAGGGGAGGTCGCACCAAGCAGCGGCCGAACTAGCGACACGCGGGGTTGCGACAATTTTCGAGAGGATCCGGCAATTGGGACTCGAAGTGGCACTGCACAAGTCCGAAGCCGTGTGTTTTCATGGTCCTCAGAACGCGCGACCGTCGGGTTCCCAAATAACGGTAGGAGGGGTTCAAACCGGCGTCGAGTAGACGATGATGTACCTGGCACTCGTTCTCAACAGCCGGTGGAACTTCGTGGAGCATTTCCGACGTTTGGCTGGAAAAGGCTTGGGCTCCCTTGAAGTGGCTCCTGCCCAATCTAGGGGGTCTAACGCCTCCTGCCGGAGGCTCTCCGCGGGTGTCGTGCGGTCCATGGCTCGAGGCACTGGTGTGGGCACGTTCCTTGAGGCGGCGGCCAGCCCGCCGGTTCGGCCCTGGTCCAGGCCATGGTAAGGAGCGAGAGGGCATGGGAAGCAGTCACCTCCTTCTGCGAAGCAGTAATTTTCGCAAAGGAGGAGGCGGAACGCGTGAGGGAGAGACAAAATTCGCGCCCTCACGCCCCTAGCCGCCGCAGGAGACGCCCTGGGCGTCGGGAATCCCAAGTCGATTCCAGGCCACCGTAGGCGTGGGCTTGCGGACAGCAAACAATGGGTAGCTTGACGTCCGATAAGGACCAGGCGCAGGTCGACGGCGCGTTGTGTTCCACGCGCGCCTCAAAGAGATGTCAGCACCAATGACGGAGTCCGCTAGGGCCGATGCCTGCCAGGGTTGCGGGAAAGTCCGAAAGGGTTACCGTGGCCCCTGGCACAGGCAACTGAAGGAACACGGGCGGGTTTTAGTCAGTAAGAGTCTGACACGCCCTCCCGCTCCACCCAGAGCGGGAGAAGTTATAGGATGATTTCACACCCCGAAAAAAAAAAGGCACAGAAATACTTCCTCAAAGTAAGTATGGCAAAGAAGATATGGCGCGTGTATCTATCTGATACATATTATGATAAATTATTTATATAAAATTTAGCTTTTTATTTAAAACTGTAGTAACTCAAAAATCCAAATTCTTAAAGTGAAGCTCAATAGCGCGGTAGCTAAACAAGTTTTATAAACTAAACAAATAATAAATAAATTATTCATTGAAATGACGTCCAATTAAAAAAGTAAAATTGTCAAAGAGCTTCACAATTTGAATACGTACAAAATATTTTCAGTAGATAAAGAATTCTTCAAACATTTACTTGGCCATTTACTTCCGCCTGACGACAGCGGAGGGACAACACGATAATATAATCTAATTACTGATCAAAAGGACTTTCGAGAACTCTACCAAAATCAGTCCTCAACGTTTGAGAAAGTAAGAGATAATCTACAGATGAGATCTGTACTAACTTTTGTTTTTGTAGCAAGATGAACGATTTTAAGGTAATTCCGTCCGTTTGCTAGGAAACGACTCTTAACGTTAACGTTGAATTAAGGTTAGCTTTGACATTTTGAAAGGTCGGCCTTTCAAGCTTGTCGTTCTGATGTCAGAGTAAATAACTTCGGCTCTCTAATGTAGTTAATACTAGATACCTAAAGAATCTGTCATACGTTATTACTTCCGAGACATTTCCAAGCGCTTCGTCTACTCTTCACGTGACCAGAGGGCTGGCCTACTTTTTTGCCCAAAGAATCAGCATCGCCATATAACGTGGCAATGCTGCTTTTTGGGCACTTTTCCTGTTGGCAGCGTGGCGGACGAATTTTTTGATGCCCTATGGTTCTTTTCCGTCCCCTTTTTATCTACTTGTACATATTATTTTTATTATTTTAAAACTTTTAGCTTTTTAAATTATTTAAATAAAATTTAAAACGTCAGTCATAGTTAGGAAGGTAGGTTTGTTATACATAATAATTAATAAATAAAGGAACTACAATTTATTACTTATCTAGTTCATTCACTCTGTATAGGTAGTTTTAAAGAGTAATTATGAAAGAGATTAAAATGATTCAATAACATTACGACGAAGAAGAAGAATAGTATCACAAACTAGTCATTAGACGCAGCGCATTTGTAAAGTACTTCGTCGCAGCCGATGCTCTAGATGTTATCCTTTAGTCACCATCACAATAGCCAAGAGTGCGGCTGGCCTTTGGCTTTAGATAAATGAGCACACAGATAAGAGCGCAAATCTATTTTATACAAAATAAATAAACCTGTCGGCGCTCATACACAGCCGTAAAAGTGACGAATCTGCATTAGCATGACAAAGCGAACCTTCGGACTAAGCATAATGTAGGCACAGCTGAAACGTCCCGCGCCCACTTCGGTGTACGTGTACGAAGTCAAGTTACTATGTACGTAAATGGGACGTGGCTAGATTTTTGGGTCATCGATTATTTTGGTATCAGTTTAAATACCTATTAGTAACAGCCAGGTAACACATACCATCAACACCAACATACACCAATGACGATAAGTATCAAACAATAGATAATTAAATAGAAAACTGGAAGTTGCTCTATGCCTTTTGACTCCTGTAAACAAAAAAAAAAAACTATAGAAGACGTCTTAAAAGGTATAAGGTCACGTTATTTTTCTTAGAAACGAATTGAAACAATACCAAATTACAGGAAAGTGTTCAATTCAAACCGTTTCAGAGGTTTCCTTACAATACTGGAACAAGAACACAAGCTACCACACAAACACTTCATTGTCCGAAGACTTGAACCATTCATCTCAAAACAAAAGAAACCATTGACAAGTTAAACAAACACCTACGACGCTGGCTTCCAATATCTTTCTCTTTTCCTTTAAAATTAAAAATGAACTTGTAGTTAGCGGCGCGGCGCATTCGAGTCGAACCATTAAACTTGAGTTAACTAACGGCATCTCGAGCGACGCAGCATCTCCTGCAGCTGCTAATGTAATTATCGAAGCCGCTAATTAACTAAGGAAACGTTTTCTTAACTTAGTAGAAGTTTTCTCGCAAGTAATTTTAAAATGATCGTCGTTAGTTCAGTTGAAAAGTTTTGCACAATTTTCTGTCGTTATTTTTCTAGGTTATAACATTTTGCTCGTTCCATCTTGAATTAGATTTTTTATGCTTTTCCTAGATAGGGAATGGAATTTAATCGTCATGATAATTATAACGTCCTTGTCGTTGACGATATTCAGCCATTTTCGGTACCGATCTTATAATAACACCTTAGGATAGATATACCTACAAACCTCACCCGAAATTGTAGCCATTTAATTATGGTAGGCAGCACTTCTATATTCAAATAAAAAAATACTCCTTATGTAAACCAAAAACTATTTTAAAGCATCAAAATCAAAAGATTCTTCTTCTTCTAAAATGATGTCAAACCAGGGAAACTTTACCACCGAAGAAGTCAATATTTCACACCAACACAAATAAAGTTTCAATGTCAAGAGCAGGATGGGGCCGGACAAGCCGACGACGCTTCAGAACGACCCTTAGCTACATGTTAGAAGAATGACCTATAACAGAACAGAGGCTATCCTATCACAAATGGCCCATTGTTGACCGACATACAAGAGAGATGTAAAGGCCGTTCTGAAGTAACGATTTTAAAATAAAAATATTTTGTAAGAATACAAAAGCTTGTATCTAATTAATCAGATTCTAATTGAAACTTGAGAGTTATTAGTGAGGTAGGTAAATATCTATTACACGAAAATTCGGAAATATTTCATAAACGTCTTTCTCCATAAAGAACCTACATAGTTCTTCAATTTGGTCATTCAGAATTATTATATTTTGTCTTTACCTTATAAGTGTCGATCGAACATATTCAGTTCGGTAGCAATAGAAAGTAATTGTGTCTCATTAGCGACAGTTGAGCTCTTATAAGCTGTCTTTTTAGAAATGCCTTTAAGACAACGCTATAAGTAATTATGGAAAAGCCAGGTGGGTATTAGCTTAAATTCAATGTGGTAGGTAATTAATTTAAAGGTCATCTCGCATGCAAGTAGGCATGTCACTTCCACAAGTTCGCTTGCATTCTCGGGTCGCATAATATAATCGATTTTATAGTAGGTAAGACCAGTTGTTTTTCGCGGTTTACTGGCATAACAAGTACTATATTTATCATGTACTAGTTATCAATGTATAAAGTTTCTATCACCTAATAATTTACCCGATAATTATTCAATGAGGTGGTAATTGGCATCGTCTTAGCATTAACTAATATTAGGCGTCCATCTTGTATAACAAGTCTATGTGGTACTTTGTACCCGCATTACGTGATTCGGTTAACCATAATGTGGTCGTTGGTTAGTTACGGGCTGAGTACGAACAATGAGCCTATAGCTAGAATTAATGTGAATAGTAAGTTGTAGAGAAAGGGCTGGATATCACGATATAGCAGTAAAATATTATGTCAAATAATTAGTAATATAGTAATATTATGGCAAATAATTTTAATGTTTTTGTGTTTCGTAATGTTAATTACTTATTACTGTATAGAATCCAGTTCTTCTAACTGAACAGGCAGCAGTGCTGCTGGGAAGTTTGTTGCGCCACTTTTTCTTGCCAGCTAAAGCACTAGGAAGCGATGAAGGGCTGGGCGTTTTGTGGGTACTGTCCTATGTGATTTTGACGATCAAAAAGTGCTGATTCTCTGCCTAGTTTGAATAAATGACTTTTGATTTTGAAATATTTGGTCAACCAGTCTTACTGAGGGGTATCGTGTTACCCAGTAATTGGGTCCTGGAGGTCAGAGAGGCTGTCGCTTCAGGTCAAATACTGGTATTCAGCTGTATAGTTGTTAAATGACTAGGCAGACGATGGCGATATGCTAGGTCAAGTAACGTCATCCTACAGTACTTTAATGCAGTGAATAAGTATTCTGCCGTTTAAATCGTGAATAAATAAGGAGCCTCTATTTAATTTATTTAAAAGTCTGCTACTTTGGAAAAAGATTGTTATAAAAAAAAATACAAATTGTTATAGGCTTAAAAAGAAATACTGCAAATCTATACTAAAGTCAGTTTCTAATAAACATAGATAAAGGATTAACGCAGCAGTTCAACGTACTTCAAGTCTAAAACTTTCAAAGATACTCCTAAAAACGAATATTTAATATATTTCAAATATTTTAAATCATTACGATCTCTATTGTGTTCTCCTGAGAATTATGATGTATTGATAACCATTATAACCAATAAACTGATAAGTTTTCATAAAAGTGACGTTTGATTCATGACTTGTCAATAATTAATGTCTGGTACATCAAATGAGTAAATAATTAGGGGATTTATTTTATGAAAAGATAGTTCGTTCCAACCTCACTTTTTGCTAAAAACACGTGGAATAAAAGAAAATCAAAATCAATTGACGTAAAGCTCTTGAACTTGCTGTCGTCAATCAAAATTCTAATTATTTTAATAATAATAAAATAACCTACATGCACTTATGAAACGTCAGAAGCTAGGTAATCGGTAATTGTGATACAGAGCACTCTGGTGAGACCACAGAGTGCCAACATAGTGATTGAATTGTGTTAATATTCTAGCGTCTGGTACTCATGGGCTGTGGCTAAAAATCGGCGTTGGGTGGTATATCTTGTGCTATCATCTGGCATTATTCTGAGCTGAGGCCTTACTGTATAGAATCCAGTTCTTTTATCTGAACAGACAGCAGTGCTGCTGGGGAGTTTGTTCCGCCACTTCTTCTTCCCAGCTAAAGCACTAGGAAGTGGTAAAGGGCGGGCGTTTTGGGGGGACTGTCTTATGTGATTTTGACGATTAAAAAGTGCTGATTCTCAGCCCAGTTTGAATAAATGACTTTTGATTTGATTTGATTTCAGCATTGTTATCTGTTTTTAGATGTTTCTTTCTTTAATGCAAGATACAATATACGAATACGCACGCACAGCTTTTTCTAATCTTATAGAGTGACAGATAAGTTATTTGAGTGATATCTAGGTTTTATTTAGATAGCTTTACGGCCTTTTACACACATCATAAGTGTCTAGGGATCAAGGTAAAAATTATTATAATGTAAAAAATAAGCATTACTGCCCTAATAAAATTAAATAAAAATGTCTATATAAAGATTGATTATATAAAATGTTTTACGAAGTACTCTCTGCTTTTGCATTAATAAAGATTTTCGCTTATGCTGGATTTTTCACCTTAGTTAATCATGACATTAAAATGTGAATAAAAGATAAAAATTACAGTTATAAAAAGTTTTTATTGCGTAAAATAAACAATTAATAGTCTGCATTTCCGCCGTTAACGAGTATAACACAATCGCAGCGATTCGATTCAAACTTAATATGAGTTCATCTAAATCACTGTTCGTCCATTGTAACAGACGAAAAACATTTTATGGTGTGTTTCCATATTTGAGCATCCATATTTGAGAGTGCTCTTCTGAAGCATAACTCATGCGTGCTCAATGGGATTCAAGTCTGACGATTGAGCAGACGATGGTAGGCCGTTGATATTAGCTGCGGCAAGTGTGTTTGCAATGACTTTGGCAGTGTGTGGACGTGCATTATCAGAAACGGATAAGCAGATGCATGAAGCACCAAATTGGGTCCCCACAGGAAAGATAACATCCGATGCAATCGATTCAGCGTAAATCTGTGCATTGTTGATCCAAATCAGTTCCTTTCTTCCGGCGATATAAATACCCGTCCATATCATGATTGTTCCACCACTGTATGCATCAATTTCCTGGCATGATTTTAAACGTTCCTGACGTCCAAGGGTCCTCCAATACCATGTACATCTAGTATCTGGCCTCAAACTAAAGCGAGATTCGTCAGAAAAACACACAAAACGCCACTCTTCTCCTGCCCAATTTCTGTGTTCACGAGCTCAATAGGTGTGGCTTACGGAGTTTAGAAAGAAGGTGTGGCTCAATAGGTGGTACACGTAGAACAAACTACGGGAACGGAGATTGACTTCATGCAAGTGAATTCTTATGGTTTTATCGTTTATTAACATCCCTTAACAGCTATGAAGCCTCGTAACCAACATTTTCGCGGTCATTGTACGATTCCGTCGAGTAGTAATTGTATGTTACGATCTTGTCTGCGTGTGGTGATGCGAGCTCGTCCTCCATGTCGCTCTGCCATGCTGCCAGTGATGCGGTAACGCGTGTCCATAGTCGGCTTATAACACTCTGCGTAGTGCTGAGAGCGATTGCCACAACACGTTGCTGAGCACGCTTCCAACATTCCCACGGCTCTGATCATTTCTTCTCGGCTCAATTATCGTCTTCTCTCCATAATAACGTTATTTGTATCGATTCTACTCAATATATGCGATAATATGCAATATATGTTAGGTTTCAACGATTTTAGAGGAATACAACTTGACAGAAAATTATAATCTTTTAACCAAAATTACAAAATGATTCCCTTATCAAATGCCGAAAACTAAAAAAAAAAGTAAATTAGAAATAAAAAAAATATAATTGAAAAACTAGATTTTTAGTGACTAGCAAAAACGTGCTTAATGTGTGTTTATTGTATTGTATGGTCAAAAAATGACTTCAGTAGATCTTTAAAATAGTGAAATGTCATGTGACCTAAAGTACATTGGTACATACATAATAACGGTGCAATTTATTATTAACATATCCCAGGGTATTATTAGGGGCGCGGCGAGCCTCCTTGCCGGATTACCGCCATGGGATCTGGAAGCAAAAGTCCTCGCGCACATATGGGAGTGGCGCGAGGAGGCGAAACGCCGGGGCGTAGCTCCGCTGCCGCGAGAAATCACGGTACAGCGGACAGAGCTCCAACAGGGCGGCATGGAGGGCACGCCACAATTGTGGCGATAAGTCCCCTCTTTGAGGAGTGGCTAGAGAGGCGCCACGGCGTCCTCACCTTCCGCCTGACGCAGGTACTCACCGGTCATGGTTGTTTCGGAAGGTTCCTGTTCCAGATAAAGCGGGAGGAAACGCCCGGGTGTCACCATTGTGTGGATCGCCCGGAGGATACAGTGAAGCATACGGTGGAGGTCTGCCCGGCTTGGGCAGAGCACCGCCGTGTCCTCGTGCAGGTGATTGGCGGTGGCGATCTCTAGCGTCCGGCCCTGGTCCAGGCCATGGTACGGAGCGAGAGAGCTTGGGAAGCCGTTACCTCCTTCTGCTAAGCAGTAATACTCGCGAAGGAGGAGGCGGAACGCGTGAGGGAGAGGTAAAATTCGCGCCCTCACGCCCCTAGCCGCTGCAGGAGACGCCCTGAGCGTCGGGAATCGCAAGCTGATTCCCGGCCACCGTAAGCGCGGGCTTGCGAACGGCGAGCAACGGCACCTCGCTGTTCGATAAGGACCAGGCCCAGGTCGATCGCGCGTTGCGTTCCACGCGCGCTTCAAAGAGATTTTAGCATCAATGACGGGGTCCGCTAGGGCCAATGCCTGCCAGGGTTACGGGAAAATCCGAGAGGGATACCGTGGACCCTGGCACAGGCAACTGAAGGAACACGAGTGGGATTTAGTCAGTAAGAGTCTGACACGCCCTCCCGCCTGCTCTGCCCAGAGCGGGAGAAGTTATTTGATGATTTTCCAACCTAAAAAAAAATAAAAAAGCGTATTATTATGGGCAGTAATCTTTACCCCTATCCTAAACAACATGTACGATCACTTCCTAATTCTACTGAACGCTTTGACATGCTAGCTATCTGCCGTTAGCTCTTAATTGTAAAATTATTTAGCAAGAAAGTTACAAGTATACTGTCCATCAACAAGTGTTTCGCCAAGATTACCTCAAATTAGACCATGAATGAAGTTCTAACGCAGCTTTCGGAAATCGTTTTCCTCCTTGAGGTTTTCTCAAAGTTTATTACTCCTCTCCTATCCGTTAATATTAGAGGCAACATGATTCTGGAAGACTTAACTTGCACGGATTTGGATTTTATTAGATATTTTATATTACCTTCCAGCGTCTTATAGGTTGAAATGAGATTGCTGTAGGATAGAAAAATACATAAAAAGTGTGTTACTTCTACAGCCTTTTATGATTACTAAAATAATAAAAGTCATCTTTGAAAATAAAAATTTCGAAGTCATCATCACTCTCCTGCTTGTATCCCAATTTACTTTTCTTCCATACTTCTACTACCATTAATCGTCGTCATCATGGTAGTCACTCCCTTTGCAGCCATATCATATTTCAAACAGTCCCAGTTTCTAAGTACTAAAGAATAAAACAATATTCGTTTTTGATTTAGAGGTAGAATCCTATAGACTACCACAGACACACGCTACTACATATACAGGATCATTATACTGGATCCTATCTCTTATCCCATATGATTTTTTTTAAATATTAAAGACTACCTCACATATAATAATAATTAATAATAATAAATAATAATAATAATAATAACCTGGCAACACTTACAAGCAACCGACGTCAAAATTTTTCACTTATACATATTTTCCTTATTTATTGATTTCCGCAACCAAATTTAACCACAGAAAGCACGAAAAATAAAATAAAACCTTCAGAAAATAATACAAGACTTTATACAACGACAAAATGAAAAAAGAAAATAGTTATCAAAAAAACAAGAATGACATTTGTCAAATTCAGAATACAACAACTGGAAATAATAATAAGTGATGCTGATGACTGATACGTGTAAGTGAAATATGCAGACCAGAGCCAGAGCACGACAAGTACAAACACACCCACCATCTCCGGACTTGTCGCTCAGCTCCGCCTCGCAGCCGCCGGTACGCGCCTCAACCGTGAGCGCCGTGTCACCGATCGCTGCAGTTGCGTCGAGCTCGAGCGACGAGTTTTTCTCCCCACTGTCGTCACCAACACCACCACGGCGACGAGGAAGAGGACGGCCACCAGCAGGCTTGGGACCTCGAGGCCAACCGGCCCCGAACAGGGTCCCCGCTACTGGTGGAAATGTGTTGCGCATGCGATGGACCCAGTCCATTAATGAAAATGTGATGCGCGCATATTATGGGGCTACAGAGGGAGGAATTAACCTCACAGCGTACCGTGGAAAGATGCTCTCTCTGTTTCAGGTGCTTGAACCTGCCGTCAACGTCTCGGCCCAACGACTGTCGGATCAGGTACGGGTCATCCAGCGTAATCATATGATGGATGACGTAGTACTTGATCGACTACGTCTCGAATCACGGAATAACCATGTTGCACCTGCTTCGCCACTGGTCTCGGTACAATTACAAAATTTACACAGTACTTCACCGCGACCCGACCACGTTGGTGAGGAAGGTGATGATGGGGCTATATCCGTGAGTTCTCAATGCAATGAACGATTGAGGAGTGCTCTGGAGGATGCTTTCCGGGAGTACCGTTCCACTCCGCCTGAACTTAGACCACGTTTACCTCGTTTGCCCATGCACAACAAAAACAAGGCGCTGATGTGTGCTCTAGACTCGCAGCTGTCAAATTATTTTGACAGCAGCAAAGACCTCGCCGACACCCACTCGATCTTGTACTGTGCAGCTGTTGCAGCATGTCGTGTAGCTCATGTTAAATTTACCAATAGTGACAGAGCTCCACGACCAAAACCAGCTATACCAGCTTGGCAGTACAGGATTGAGAGTCGTATCGGTGAGGCTAGAGCACTCATCGGCAAGCTAATCTGCTTCAGGCAGGGCAATACTCGCCCTAGAGTTATGCGCTTTGTGAGGTTGGCGTTCTCGGGGACGGATATTGATTCTCGAGATTATTTGACCCACGTCACAGAGCGTATCGACTTCCTGAAGCAGAAGATCTGTGCATGGGCAAACCGTATTCGTCGGTACAGACGGAGAGTGGAGCGGTACACTCTGAATCACACATTCCAGAGCAATGAAAGGTGGGTCTATAGGGCTTGGGTGCAATCCGACCAAGGTGTGACTGACGTGCGCCTGCCGGATGATGACGCCATGAGCTCATTCTGGCGAAGCATCTGGTCGGTGCCTGTCAGTCACACCGAAGGTGATTGGACTAGGGAGGTTGAGCTAGCATGCGATCAAATACCAGAAATGGGGGCACTTACCATCAGCCCCCAAGATGTAGCTCGTGCAGTCCATCCGTTGCCTAACTGGAAATCTCCAGGGCCGGATGGACTGCACAACTTTTGGATAAAATGGTTCCAAAGGTCGCACGCCTGCTTGGCATCCCAGTTCCAATCAGCCTTAGAATCAGGGTCACTGCCCCAGTTCCTAACGACAGGAATAACCCACCTGCTCCACAAATCAGGTAGTACTACGGAGCCCAAAAATTATAGACCTATCACTTGTCTACCGACGGTCTATAAAGTTCTTACATCCATTTTGAGAACTAAAATTAACAAACATATTGAAACAAATTCCATCATGTCTGTCTCTCAAAATGGATGTAAGAATGGGTCCCGCGGTACTAAAGAGCTGCTCCTCATCGATATGGCCATTAGCCAACAGGTTCGTCGTTCCCGAAAGGATCTGTCGACAAGTTGGATAGATTATAAGAAGGCCTATGACTCGGTGCCACACACATGGCTCAGGAGGGTGCTGGAGTTGTATAAAGTCAATGCAACTCTGCGCACATTCCTGACGTCGTGTATGAGGCAATGGAGGACGGTCCTTCGCTATCCAGGATGTCGATATATCCAGAGGAATAGCGAACCCATAAGGATCGAGCGAGGTATATTTCAGGGCGACAGTCTGAGTCCACTTTGGTTTTGCCTAGCCTTGAACCCTCTAAGCACACTGCTGGAGGATTCAGGTCTGGGCTATCGATTGAGGAGAGATGGTCAGGTTATATCTCACCTTCTTTACATGGATGACTTGAAACTTTTTGCCCCCAACAATTTGCAACTGATGAAGCTACTGAAGGTAACTGAAACTTTCAGTAGCGCCATCAGGATGAAATTTGGTGTGGACAAATGTGCGGTCATGCATGTAAAGCGGGGGGAGATTGTGGAATCCGTGGGAACCCAACTCTCGGATTCCATACACTTAAGATCACTCTCCTCACTCGAAACATACAAGTATTTGGGTATGTCGGAAGCGTTAGGCATCAACACTACTGACATAAAACAATCGTTGAAGGAGCGCTTCTTTGGCCGTCTGAATAAAGTACTTAATAGTCTATTATCAGGCGGAAACAAAGTGCGTGCCTTCAACGGTTGGGTCATGCCGGTTTTGATGTACTCTTTCGGCATACTCAAATGGACTCAGACGGAACTTGACGCCCTAGATAGGAAGGTACGCACACTGCTGACCGCTAATCGGATGCATCACCCACGATCATCGGTGATGAGACTGTATATCCCGCGGAAGTGCGGAGGTCGAGGCTTCTTAAATGCTAAGACCCTGCACAACTGTGAGGTATGCAGTCTCAGGGAATACTTCCTAGAAGCCGACGTGGGGATGCGCCGAGATGTGGTCTTAGTGGACAAGGGCTTCACCCCGCTCTCCTTAGCTAACGAGAACTGGCGCAAACCTAAAGTATTAGATACTAATGACCGCAAGGAGGTATGGCAGAGCAAAGAGCTTCACGGACGCTTTTACCGGGCCCTACATGGGCCTGATGTAGACTTCTTAGCGTCCGTATCCTGGTTGCGATTCGGTGATCTCTTTGGAGAAACCGAAGGTTTTGTCTTTGCGATAATGGACGAAGTTATGATGACGAATAACTACCGCAAATATATTGTGAAGGACGGTACGGTTGACATCTGTCGGGCATGCCACCGACCGGGGGAATCAATCCGTCACATTATTTCTGGCTGTTCTCGTCTGGCTAACGGAGACTACTTGCATAGGCACAACCTTGTAGCCAGGATTATCCACCAGCAACTTGCTCTGAAATACAGTCTTGTGGAATCGGAAGTACCGTACTATAGATATGTGCCCGACCCAGTTCTCGAAAATGGCCATATCACGTTGTATTGGGATCGATCTATCATCACTGACAGGACTATTCTGGCCAATAAACCAGACATAGTGGTGATAGATCGATTAAAGCGTCGCACAATGATTGTTGATATAACGATCCCGCATGACGAGAACCTCGTGAAAGCTGAAAAAGATAAGCAGATTAAGTATCTTGACCTGGCTCACGAGGTTGTCGACATGTGGGATGTGGATACAGCAATCATTGTGCCGATAGTCGTGACGGCCAACGGCATAATAGCCAAGAGCCTCGATAAACACCTTAGGAGGCTCTCGTTAGATGGCTGGATCAAGGGCTTGATCCAGAAAGCGGTTCTTCTAGACACGGCGCGTATCGTGAGGAGGTTCCTCTCTCAGGAGCCCTGACCACTGGTAGCTTGGACCCTGTTCCCGATACCAATGGGATACTATTTTTTATATTTTTAAATGTTTTTATAATTTTTTTTTATTCCAATATTTAAAAATATGATGAATATGTAGAAAAATTGAATAAAGGAAATAATAATAATAATATAATTTCTGTTTCCTTTTTCTTTTGTTACTTTTTGTTTTTACATAGTTTGGTTTTTTCTTTTATAATTTAGTTTGTGCACTTCCTGTACGAGTCACAATAAACACTTTTTCTTTCTTTCTTTCTATATGATTCACATCTGTTGGGCGCGACGCACCTTTTTTACAGTTTTATACTTTTTGGTGTATTTTGTACAGTGTTTATTTATATTTTTTTCAGACTATTTTAACTCTGTTTATGAGCCTTCCACTTCTAGTAATATTCCATCCTTGCATGATGACTGTTCTGAGAGCTGCACTCTATTAACTGACATTCAGCTTACTATCGATGAAGTACTTAGTGCGCTCAAAGCACTGGATCCTTCTAAGGGGCCAGGATCAGACGGTCTACCAAAAACCTTTATAAAGTCGACTGCTGTTAATCTGTGTATCCCATTGCATATTATATTTAATTTATCAATCTCACAAGGAATCTTTCCTCAAGCATGGAAACTTGCTAATATAACCCCTATTTACAAGTCAGGACCTAAACAGGATGTCCAAAATTATCGTCCTATATCAATATTGCCAGCTTTGTCAAAGGTTTTCGAGAGATTAGTACATAATAAAGTATATCCTCTCATACATAGCAATATAATTCAACAACAACATGGATTCGTCAAAAGAAGATCAACTACAACTAACCTGGTGACTTTTGTGGACTACTTATTCAACAATATGGACTCTCGCATTCAAGTTGACACTGTTTACACTGATTTCCGGAAAGCCTTTGACAAAGTTGACCATGAGCTGCTCTTAAAAAAAATTGCATTTAATGGTATACGTGGTGATCTATTGAGATGGTTCTCTTCTTACGTTTCTAATAGAACTCAGAGGGTTGTGGTAAATGGTTTCAATTCCAACACTCTAAGAGTTACTTCTGGAGTACCCCAGGGCTCTATTTTGGGACCTCTTTTGTTCATAATATTTATTAACGATATCAATACATGTTTTCAAAATTCAAAAATTTTACTATATGCAGACGATCTAAAAATTTATAAGCCTGTCAAAAATTTACATGATTGTCTCCTCTTGCAGGAAGACCTAGACAGGTTCTCTGCATATTGTTTAAATAACAAACTCCAACTTAGCACATCTAAGTGTTGTTGTATAAGTTTTACTAAGAATAAAAAAATCCTAATGCATCCATACTCCCTAAATAACGTAATTCTAACAAGAGAAACACTGGTTCGTGACCTTGGAGTTCTATTGGACAATAAACTACACCTAGACGCTCATATTAGTAGAATAGTGAACAATGCCTTCCGCATGTATGGTTTCGTGATGAGATCAGCTACAGAATTTGTCCGCCCATATACATATCTTTATCTTTATAAATCGTTGATCAGGTCGCAGTTGGAGTACGCTGTTGCGGTGTGGAATCCCTTCTATGGTAAATACTCAGAGGCGATTGAAAAAGTTCAAAGTAAATTTTTGAAAGCCGTGCATTTCCGTTGTTTTCACACCTATGCATCTTATAGTGATCTTTTAAATAAGTTTAATCTACAAAAACTTAAAGCCAGACGTATTACTTTGGAAACAATGTTTTTGTTTGACCTCTGTAACAACACATATGATTGTATGGATATTAGTAATAAGATTTGTTACGTAGTACCTAGAACAACCATAAGCCGAGGGGTGCGTGCACGACATCTATTTGCTGTATCTTCTAGTCATACGAACGCAGGCTTACGAGCGCCCCTACGACGCCTTACCAATCAGTATAATAAGACCTTCCATAATATTGACATCTTTGCTGTTTCTGTTGGAAAATTTCGATGCCTTGTTCGCAAAACAATCATAGATTTAACTCCATAATGTTTAAACTATAGACTGTATTTATTATTTTATTATTTTTGCATGCCTGTTTAGATTTATCATTAACCACATTATGCATACAGTTATGATGTAATTGTAATCGCACATCTCTGTTTTAATATTATGTGGAAAATGTCGTGGGTTATACATTTGCTCACTCTTTACTTAGCTCTAATTATTTTGTAATATTGTAATGTGTAACCGTTTATTTTCCCAAATAAATAAAATAAAAAAATAAAATAAATATTTGGAATGTTATTTATTTTTGATACCTTTTTGTTTCAATAAATCAGTCTACCACGGTGCTTCACGGCGTTTACTTTATCTACGAGTAGAACAGTCCCCTAGAAAATAGGAAAAGTCAAGTACTTAAACCAGCAGTGGTTTAGGCTCAGTCCTCTATATCTCTAATTATGTCTTTATTATACTGTCATTCATTTTTAAATGACTTATATATCTATAAACCAAGATATATGACAGTGTACCTAATATCCCCCTTAGAGTAAGAATAATAGTTTAAGTTAACCGGGGGAGAAAAGACTACACCTATAGTATAAAAAGAGGAAAACCCCATTATGAGCCAATACATCCATCCATCCCTATAAAATGTATTGGCAGTAACCTCTAGTGAATGATGGAGCGGTCGCATCGTTACCGAGCAACTACCAATCACGCTGTATTGCCACGAACCACCTCACACGGTCCTGCTAACCGGCATTACAGAACTACGTGACAAAACATAATATATTATAGTAAATATTTACACAAAATACGGCCCTTCTCTACGCATCTTGAATATCAACCGCGCGATACAACAAGATATTTATTTGAAAACTATCAATACAAATATCCTACAATCAGGACACGTGGGGTACCCGCAACAATACCGCCTAATGGAAGATTCTTATTACAAAGTCAGAAGAGTCATTTTACAATGGATTGCCAGCATCCTAGGGTTTAGTCTTCGACAGCCTTCGTAGTGCACTCTTCATGGTCCCTATTGCGATGACATAAGGTTTTATTTTCCTTGATTGAAAGGTTGTGTGTAGTTGGGAATATTTACCCAAGATCCCGTAAGACAGCGTGTTCGTATTCTCGAAAAGTATTCGTTTACATTCTATACAGTCGATACTTTCTGATATAAAATCAAATTCTTACATTCTCTGTAATACCTACGAGTATTTGCGTTAGTGGAGATGGTGCTTAAGTCGGCAAGAGTATGCTTTACTTTTGCGTCCAGACGCCCGGCTAATAATGAAACCCTCTCTAAGCTTAGGTACCGATTGGGCTTTGTAAGTCTACGTAAATCTAAATGAAGCGAATTTTCATTTTCATACTATAAACATGAAAATCCGTTACGTAAAAATTACGAATACAGACATCGCTTGTTGTATAAGAGACAGAAAAATGCAAATCATAAAAACCAATCGACCGACTTTTGTGCCTACGGGTTGATCTAAAGCGGATTCGACATTATAGTCAGATTCTTCAAGATTCTCGTACATAAATTAATATACAACAGCATAGTTCCTTTATAATTTACTTTCCCTTTCGGAATAAAAAGTATTCCCAATACTACATAACAGATAAAGAGAGAGAGGGTAATTAATTCTGTTGTAAATAGAGTTGAAAGACGAGAAAAACATGCTTCCTTTGTGTTAATTGTGAGTGCCCGGGGCTTCAGCGAACCCGTACATACAAACGTACCAATGTTCCCATGTTTTTTTTGTTCATAAATATTTCAATGGTAAAGAGGACAAACTCTGTTTAAGTTCAAAACGGTAGATGGATTTGTTTACGTCTGTTTATGCGGATTTGTTTAACATAAAATTGTAAAAAAAAGAAAGAAAAACTTCTTTGAACGACGAAAATAAAATATTTTTTACTAAAGCATGAAAATAGATTTATTAAGCGCAGACCATAATGCACACAACATATTCTAAAAAGCGAAAGGAAGAGAAAAATATTTCTATTCTAATCTATTCTAAGACTTCTGAAAGACTAATTAGGTACTCTTTAAGGTTTCTTATTCAAACTAGGAACCATAATGATGCCGTCATGTAAGTCAACATTCAAAAATGCACATAATTGTGTAATACATGTGTACAAATTGTGTAATACATATTAACTCAGAGTCAGGTATAAGAATTAATCAGGTTTTCATTGTGGTTTACATCGGCATCTCATGTCCGCTACAGTTATTTTAACTCGGTATAGTATTAAATAAAGAAGAGAAAGAAGAAGAGATTAAAGAAGAAGAAATAAAGCTGACAGCAGGTCCAAACTGGACTGTAGAAACACTGGTCCTAGAATTCGTCCATTAAAAACACCAGCCCATACGTTGACGGACCATCGGGTCTGATGGCCGGTTTCTTGAGTGGCGGACGGGTTCACGTCTGACCATACATGAGCATTTCTCCTGTTCCACATCCCGTTCCTCGTGAAAGTGGACTCGTCCGTCCAGATAATGTGCTCAATAAAGCCAGGCGCACGTTGTTGTTGATCTAGCAGCCAACGACAATACGCACGACGACGAACGTGATCGTTAGGTAGCAAAGCTTGTACTTTGTGTATTTTCTAGGGCCGCATTCTGTTCCGGCCCAAGACTTTGTGAACTGTCCAGTGAGAGACTGTCGGTTCGCCCCGGGCGCCGCAATAATTTCGCTGCACTTCGTGTGCCCAGGCGAGGATTTTGGCGAATCACATTTAAAATACGCCCCTCTGTCTGAACATTCTCAACGCAAGAGAAGCACTGCCACGGGCTTCTCCTAAACACATCAACATGTTGCCGTATTCACGATCACTGCATTGTTAAACACAACGAAAATGTACTATGTCTAAAAAACAATAAAACAACAATAAAAACGTAACAATAATAACTAAATACAAATTTAAAACTAACAAAACAGTATTAAATACGGTTCAATACCTATAGACCGAATAAACGTAACGCGCGTTCGCTCACGAACTGAGTCTGAAAGGAACTAACTAGATTACTAAGAAGTACTAAGAACATCAAACATGCCGCCTGGCCTACGTGCGGCGGCGCTGGCCGACAAAAGTACCGCCGCGCACCATCGCGTCTGTGCGGGGACGGGAATCACATAGCGGTGTCTTTTCATGTGCAAAGATCAACAAATTACAGAGGAGAAAATGTTAGAAGAATAATGATAACCAGAAACCAATCAATTTTAATTGATATGAAATTGTACTTATGCTTTATTACAAACTGTTTTAATTTTCTAACTTTTAAATAAGTTTTAACGGGTTTCTTAGATTAAATTAATTAAATTATCCACTTTAAATTGATTGGGATTACTTACCTACTTAATGAAGGATACAGGTATAGCAATAAACGAGTGCGCGTCGTGTGACCCGTAATTATATTGACATAAAGTTCAAATTTAATTGATTCACGCGCGCTTTTTGCTTGAAACGGTGCACGTGATGAAATTTTTTTAGTCATTCACAGGTAAAGTCGGCGATTTTTTACTTTATTTCATTCACTATCGATTATCCACTTACATACAAAACTGTTATTAAATCACGACACGGCCCATTAATTTAAAACATTTGGAGCCTCTGTAATGTTTCTTCTTCTTTATTTTGGTGGCGCTTTACAAAGGATGTCTAGGTCGCCGCCACGCCGCGCATAGTCGTCGAAGCTTCTCTCTGTCAAGTGAAGTGACCCGGGTTCAAATCTCGGCCAAATACCAATGACTTTTGTAATCATTTACCTTGATTATCAGAATTCGACTGAAGGTCACAATTATCTCTGTACCTCGCTGGAATGGTCCATCTCGCTTCCCCCTTCACCTCCTTATGTTAGCCTCGTCGCGTGACGCGTCGCCTCAGTACGGTGAGCCTCTTCGTTGCTTATACGCGTCTCATTATTTTGCTAATTTTTGTATTATTATTCTTTTGATTTTGGATAGTTATTGTTAAGTTTGCCGATATGAAGTCGTCGACCCCAGATCTAGAGATAATCTGACCATGATGTAGGCAGGTAAAAATTAAAATTTTGTTACTGTGCAAAATTTTATTGAACGAATTAACGAAAGTGCTCTTTCCCAATCACAGTAGGTATCTTATTATCTCTATTCGACACGGATCTCAAGGTTAAGCATAAACATCTGGATTTTTCTGATTTGTGAGCATAATTTGCGAACAATTCGGATCAAAATTGTAACCCTGTTCAAGGGGAAAATCATTACGAACCTTGCATGAATGGAATCCGAAAGTAGATATCCCAGAAGGTAATAGTGAACTGAAAAGATATTTGCTTCAACTTTGACGCACATCAATCGCGTGAACAAAGGGGTCGTTGGCCGCGCTGCTGTCGGCAAGCGCTCGCGCACTTTGAACTCGAGGTTATGCGCGATTGTCAGCTGATATTTATTTACGAATACATTGCTTGATAGAATTGTAAAGAAAAAAAATGTGCTTAATCGCAAATAATGGTTTCATTTAACTGTTCTCACATCATAGTGTACGAAAAAGCTAAAAAAAATGAGTAAAATTTGTTTTTTTTTTATGGTATTGTATCGAGAATCACTCGCCCTATCACCTGTCTTCGTTTTCGGAAGCGTTTCCCTGCCACCCTGTATTTAAATATACGGTCGAATTGAGAAACCTCCTACTTTTTTGAAGTCGGTTATAAACTTAAAGTATATTGGATGGTAAATCTTTGTCACGCTGGCTTACGAACTAGGGAATCGATTGCAATCGGTTTTTAAGCTCGTTACCACTAAATTACGCAGGCTTTAAAATTAATATTAGCTCATAAAGACTACCTAAGTTATCCCGATAAAAACAGCCATGGTTAAAGATTGACTAGCATTAAGATTAGGATATTAAACTCGTAAGTGTTAGTGATAATAATAGGTAAAGGTGGTAGTTTCCTGGACCCTGGCGAAGTGCAGCAGACCTCGACGGCATCGCATATGATACAACGATCATGTATCGTGGATCATAGAGCAGTGACCTACGAGCTACCGTGCGCATGCGCTTTTACGTACGAGTTTGTAAAAAGTTATTATTATAAACGAATTGCTAGCACGTTGAATGGATGTGATGGATAACGTGAGGTTAATTCGCGTTTGTACCAGGTGCTTTTTGGGAGGAGGATATTGTTGGATCCCTATCCATTTGCATACAATTTAAAGACATAATATTGTAACGTTGCAAAAATCAATAATTAAAGCAACTAGTAGCGACACCTTTCGTGGGTCTGCTCAAGCTCGTAGGATGATGGTTTTGGTGAAATTAGGTCATGCGAACTAATTACATGTTTATTCGTTATTTGAAACAAACACATGGACATAATTTGCCACATTCTATTGATAAACAATGTCTAAATTCGAAATGACTACCGTCAAATGGGGTTACTTTGATACTACGGGGTTACTTTGATAACAACTTTAGGCTTATGAAAAACTTAATTTTATAATAACTACAACGCTATAATACAAAGAAACTATCAGTAGTGCCAAGTACTGATAGTTTATTTTTTAACTGGTGTTGTAGATATTATAAAATTAAGTTTTTCATAAGCCTAAAGTTGTTATCAAAGTAACCCCGTAGTATCAAAGTAACCCCATTTGACCTAGATGAGAATTCTGTTTAGTCTGTGGACGAGGATTCTCGAAGGATGTCTAGGTTGTCCTGTCAAAATAGGTGAAAGGTTTTTCCCCTTATGGCGAGACATCGAGGAACACGTCTTCGGAGAGGGACCAGCATAGCTATTCACAACCGATACGCTTCCGTTCCGAATCGAACATCAATCAATGTTATCAAAGGAGTCCTCTAAAGGCTGTTGACACATCCAAAATCAGAAAATTTGGTCACTTTAAATCAAAAAGACGATCGCCATTCTTCCGACAGCTATATTGTGCCGGGGGTGCAAGGCATACCTATCAGTAATTGAAAATGTGTCATTTTCGATACGATAGCTTGTCGAATGGTTGTGAATAGCTAACCCGATGGGTTTTCTAAGAGTCCAATCAAAACTGATCCTTGTGAGTATTAAACCATTTTCTTTGTTCTTGTTTTATAACCAAAGTCTCAGTTGTGAGCTTTGACACGAGGATGTTTATTTATTTAATAAAACTTTATGCACAAGTAAAAAAAAATACTGTACAAAGGCGGACTTAATGCCTGAGGCATTTTCTACCAGTCAACCTTAGGGTGATGCAGAGATATACTATGGCAGGTGCAACATACGGGATAGATAGCTCGGAAATGACTATAAAATACAAGAACAAATACTAATACATAGATACACACATATAAACAAAATAAACATTAGTCAGGTAGAAGAGAAAATGAATCCAGCAACTCAGCGCTGACGCTCAGGTCTGGCTGATTATACAACTAGTAAGAAGGTACTTGTTTAATTGAATCTTTCCCGTACAGCTCATTCCCTATAAATTTACTTTAGCACGGTGGTAAGTAGTATAATACATATTGAAACACACTACAATAAACAATGCATTATTTTGTTTATCCAAATTATATTATTATCGCTAATTATAACAGCTTACGCATAATTTTTTTAAGCGTAATTTCTCTAATCATAATAATGTTTAAGCATAACATTATAAAGCATAGGTTTATTTACGCAAAATGATATTAAACATGATTTTTAAAGGCATAACAAATACGCATAATAATGAACTCCTAAAAAGTTAGACACTAATACACATTTCATACAATATTGCCCTAGTTAAAGGAGATGTTTGATTTTGGGCCACCACTATGTACACTACATAGATAAATAGGAAAAAAATAGGGGAATTTCATAAAAATACTAAAAAACTAATTTGAAGAAGGGTACAGTGGTTCAAAAATGATAATTTAAAAAGTTTTTTAATAAGATAACCCTTTTTTTAGGGCAGCCATGACAGTTGTGTTTGACAGTTTAAAGCACAGCTCACTCCTCTCCTATGAATTATCTAAGTCCAGAGTATATTGATAGGCATTAAAGAATGAAGCAGCTGTAGGACTGTTCATAAACAAAACGTTCAAGCCTTCGTTACGTTTCTTGCTCCTCTTGACACCGATATAACCAATCTCTAACTGCTCGAATAGGTGATAGAAGAAGTGCTGCCGCAGTCGAGTAGCATACCCTGTAGTCTTATTTTATCAAAACCGAAACCCAACCCAAGATTTTCGAAATTCGTATTGTTTTGTTTTATGGCAGCTAACACACGTCAATCAAATGTCATTGTCAAAATGTCATTTTTTGCATGCTGCTAATCTGATCGACCATGTTTAAAACTATGTTGTGTTGCTCTCCTTGGCCAAGTTAATTTGAGTATACTTTGAAACGAAGTGAAATTAAAGAAAATTAACAGTAAAAAACGGTTACTGTAATACATAGCGATATTTACATATAGTGTACATAGTGCTGCCCCAGGCACCATACATTTCTGGAACATCTCCTTTGTAGGCACCTTAAATTGTAGGTAGAACAAATTGTTTTTTATTTTTTCTAAGTGGACGGTATCATAAAACGATGGTGTCACTAAGTGTATTATTTCAAAGTTGTAATTTAATCCTTTAAATAAAATGAATTGTAGTTACAAATGGAAAATATAGTGCATACCATTATTATTTATTAAATGTGAATGGTTTCATATTTATAAGAAAAATCGAGTGAATGATATCTAGTAAATATCATTGGGTTCGTGAATAGCGACGGAATAACAATAATAATAAATGTAACTCTCGACTTATTAACAAACTGAAAGACGACCAACATTACACAAATAATATTGGTTATTTTTTCCTATTATTTTTATGCCTTGATACTATTATACTAATAGTCATTACGCCTAGTAACATTATACAAATTAACCTACAAGATAATTATGTGTAACTTATACTGTATACCAAAATAGTTAAGCCAAAGTATATTAGGAAAACAAACATTATGCGAAAAGAAGGGATCCCTTTTAAAATACATTGTGTTGACTCAACAGGAGGTTACTACAATTAAGCATAGGCAACTGTGCGAAAGCAGAAGAGTTAAATGTCGTACAGAATGAGCCGGTAATGTTTAAGAAGGCAGAAATAGCGATGTCTGTTGAGAGCGCATATACTTCCGAGGGTATTTCATCTGACCTGTTACCGGGTCATGATGAGTCAGACTTGCTACTCCTCCAAATAATATATCTATGTCTATAACAAGATATTTAAGACATGATCAGCCAAGTGAAGATGTTATAGTAAGTCAGGCAGGAAAAACAACTCAGGAATGCATGCCGATCTCGACGACTGATAAGCAAGTGCAAAACATACATCATCCATCTAGGAAGGAAATCCTTTGTTGATTTACTTAGTGGCGGTGGAGTTTGAGAAAATGGTAAACAGGATGAGAATTGGCAATAAATTCAAAGACGGAAGTTTAGAAATATATTTCACAGTGAAAAAGGCGAGGCTAGAGTAGAATCGGACGGAAACTTCAGAGCAGCTGATAACAACCCTGCAGGAACCCTGGCTCATGCCATACGGCATTCCTCTATTGGGAACAATTTGACCCCGACTTTTGTACTTTCATACTTGGACATCAGCAGTGGACACCTCTACTGGTCTTCAGCTGAGCAGACCGTTTGGTGGGGTGGCTTTATTTTGGAGAAGAAGTGTTTTTCAAACGGTGTCAGTAGTTAATTATAACAGTGTGCAGTGTGCGGATAACAGCAATTAAAATTGTGGTGTCTTTTTTTTATTTTTTTTTTGAGGATGGGAAATCTTCAAATGACCCCTCCCGCTCTGGGTGGAGCGGAAGAGAGTGTCAGACTCTTACTGACTAAAACCCACCCGTGTTCCTTCCTTGGCCCTTTATGTTCCGGGTCAGCGGTACCCCTTTCGGATGATCCCGCTTTCCCGGCAGGCTTGGGCCCTAGTGGGCCCCCTCTTCGATGCTGACATCTCTTTGAGGCGCGCGTGGAACACGTACGCGCCGTCCAGCACGGGCCTGGTCCTGATCGGACGGTGAGCTACCCATTACTCACCGCCCGCAGGCCCGCGCCTACGGTGGCCGGGAGTCGTCACGCGGCTCCGGACGCCCGGAGCGTCCACCGCGAGGGCTTGGACGGGAGACTCTCTCCCTCTCCCGTCCCGCCACCTTGCTTTGCTAGCATGACTGCTTCGCAGAAGGAGGCGACTGCCTCCCACTCCCCCTCTCCCCGGACCATGGCTTGAACCAGGGCCGGGCGTGAGAGGTCGCCGCCGCTGCCGATCGCCTCTACGAGGACACGGCGGTGCTCCGCCCATGTAGGGCAGGCCCCCACCGTATGCTCCACCGTGTCCTCGGGGCGATCATCGCAGTGGTGACACCCGGGCGTTTCCTCCCGCCTGATGATGTGCAGGAACCTCCCGAAACATCCGTGTCCAGTGAGGACCAGCGTCAGGCGGTAGGTGAGGACGCCGTGACGCCTCTCTAGCCACTCCTCAAAGAGGGGTCTTACCGCCGCTATCGTGGCGTGCCCTAAATTGTGGTGTCTCAGAGATCAGTTCTGGTGTTTAGTGCGTATATGCCTACGAACTGTGCCGAGAACTTAAGTGAGTTTAGCAAGTGTTTGAGCCACATTAATGCCAATATCGAGGAACAAAAGGCAGAAGCTCACCTTAACGAATTGTTTAATAATGATTGCAACAATTTCTCTTAGATGAAAATTGAAATGCGCTGACATATAGGTGTTAGGTACAAACTGATACTTTCACATTTATTATATGTAAATAATGTAATGTAAATAATACAAGGCATAATATAGCAGACATGTGGAAAAGACAAATTAAATAAGAATTAATTAAATAAGAGTGTAATGACAAATTAAAATACATTGATTGTCCAGACCAGTTCCGTTGTTGTGTTGATAGTAGTGGTAATAATTTAGAACATCGATCTATAATTGATAACATGTATCAGTGTATCATAGCAGTATTGAGTGATGCGGCCTGCGAAAGTTTTGAGAAACCTTGCTGTAAAAGGTAAGGGGGTTATGTTAGAGGATGGAATAGACATGTTAGTGGGGCGCACAGGGAGGCTAGACTTGGTTTTCAATTGTGGCTGGCGGCAGGTAAACCATTGGGTGGCCGGCTTTATGATAATACTCGTATGTTAAAACCAAGAAGGGTTATTAAATCTAAGTTCAAATGGTGCCAAGACCATTAAGGACATTTTTATGGACAAGACAGCTTGTCTACATGTTACTAACAATTTTAAAGACTTCTGGAAAAGTAAAAAAAACTTGAACCATGTGTCTATCTTTCTGTTAGCGTTGAAGGTGTTACTGATACGGCGGAGATCTCAAACTTGTTTAAAGACTTGTTTACAATTAAATCTCCATTGGGCCCGTTCTTAAACGACAGTGAACTTGAACGGCCTCCGTCACAAAGCTTTACAATAAGGTACACAGCAAAACATGAATGTATTGGTACATATGAAGCGCGGAAAGTCCCCGGGACATGTTGGGCTCAGTGTGGAACACTTAAAAAACGCCAGTATCCATTTGCCCAGGGTACGGGCATAATTTTATAACTGTTGTATGTCACACGCTTATTTGCCATTCGCCAAAGGTTAAGATGAAAGCTATTGTAGTTTTTATTGTAAGACATTTGGATAAAGCAGCTACAGACCAATCTCCTTAGCCACGATTGTGGCTAAACTTTTTGACTCTTTGTTGAACAACTTTTTGAAGAATCATGTCAAGCTCCATAATGATCAACATGGGCTTAGAGAGGGCTTATCTACTGAAACTGCAATTATATGTCTAAAAAAGACTAAAAAATATTATACATGTAACCAGACTCCTGTTTTTGCCTGTTTCTTGGATATGTCAAGGGCATTTGACATGGTGTGGTATGACAAATTATGGCCTAAACTGTGTGACATGAACGTACCTTGTGAGTTGATTTAAATACTGGTACACACATCAAGTTAATTGTGTAAAATGGGCAAATGAACTGTCGGATGAGTATGTGATGGCATGTGGAATAAGGCAGGGTGGGTGAAGCTCCCCTACACTGTTTAATTTAAATAAATGAGCTGATTCTCGAGCTCAGCAGTTTGCATACTGGCTGCTACATAGATGGGGTAGCATTTAATAACATTATCGACGCCGGTGACATGGCGCTGCTGAACCAGTCTGCCTATGGCAGGTCTTAGAAAATTAGTGTTCGGCGGAGGATCACAGTTTGATATTATAACACGGACAAAAGTCAGTTGCTTATCTTCAAGGCGGCCCACAAGTGCGTAGAGAGCTACCCAACTGTCACATTAAATGGTGGTGTCTTAAACCATGTTCTTCAGTTTAAGTACCTAATACATTATTGTAGCGGAGGATTTGAAGGACAATCTAGATGAAGACCGGGAGCAAAAAGCATTAGCAGTGAGATGTAATATGTTGATCCGAAGGTTCTCACGCTGCTCGGGTGCGGCTAAAATAACACTTTTAAAGGCAAGTTTTATACTCTTGTAGTCTTTGGATTAGCTTCACTCAAACAGCTGAGGCTGAGAACTCTTCGCGTTCAGTACAACAATGCCTTCAGGATGCTGTTGGGGCTGCCACGTTTTTGTAGTGCCTCGGGTATGTTCGCGGACGCGCATACTGACAGATTCGCTGCTATCAGACTCGAGCGTGCAGCATCCCTGTTGCGCAGAGTGCATGCCAGCCCCAACAGTCTCCTGGCCGGCATTGCTAGCAAACTGGATTTCCCTATCATTCACTTTATAAGCCAGCTACATGTACCTGATAATTGGATCTTAGTTGTTTAGACATGTCTTGTAAATATTACTAATATAGTTTGTATGTAAATTTTTACTAGAGGAGTCCATCACAATAGAAAATACATGTTTTAATACTATTTTTATTATAAAGGGCATACCGGTCTCGAACTTCAGAGATTCTATATGGATGGCAAAAGCGACACAAAAGAACCGCCAGCCTGGTAAATAGTCCGGTATCTGGAAAAGGGCCAGCAGCAGCCTGTTTACTGGTCTTACACCACGGAGCAGAAACAAAGAGGAGGTGTTGTAAAGTCATTCTCCATACAAAAGTAGTGTCGCAGCCTCGCGGGGTGCGGGGGGAGCCCAAACAGCAGAAAGCCATCTAGTGGCTAGTAGCAAAATCAACTCATAGGCAAATTAGACAGATGTCCTAAGATGTCGTAAGAGTTCTGCTATGTTTCATTAAGTGTCGCTTTTATTGTAAGGAGCCGGATTCAGGTTTAATAGTTTTATAATATACCGATATAGTTTTATTTCTATTATGTCCGACCGAAATACATTTTTTGACGGAAACCGAAACCGAATTTCGGCAGCGGTTTCAGATTCGGCCGAAACCGAAACTTCCAGAAATTAACAAGTGTGAGGGAAAAATAAAGAAAACGTTTTTATAATCATAGTTTTATTTTTTTTATCTTTAAATCTTCTCCTCTTCTAAATTTTTCTTCTGAACTTAGTTACCGAAACTAAACCGAATTCCGTTTTTTGCCGAAACTCGACATCTATTTGACTTCACTTTTCATATAGCATATGTAGGTATGTGCTTATCAAAAAAGTCTGAGTACGGACCTGCAATTTGTCAGTACTTCCGCTACTTGCCGATAGGGGGCGGCAATTACCGAACATTCGAGAAGAAATAAATTACAAATTTAATTTTAATTTTACTTACGAGTGGAAAGATATCTTTATTCCGTTTGAATTTGATTGATCCGTATAACTTCTGCAAGATAAAACAGCATTTCATGTTAATGCAATGAGTATGGGTCGGGAATACTTTTTAATCGTTTAAACAAATACATGACAACCTATCCGCTTCACAACGACAGTTGTACTGACCAAAGCGCCGCCTGGTCGCAAGTAGTGCAACTACCGTGTGACGTAACGACTACATTGGTGGCTGATGGACTACTTTGATTGCAACACCTCCTCTTTGTTTCTGCTCCGTGTCTTACACCGACGACAAATAAAATAGGGTATTACACCAGAGAAAAGAAGCTAACACTTCCGCTGAGAGAGCAGATCACTCATACGTATCAGATTCAAAGAATTTCGTGCACAAATTGTGTGGCGACTTGGTTGACTATAAAACATTTTCAGCAATTTGATAAGGAATTAAGGTCCGTGCTAGGACTCCGTGTGAAAATAGACTCGTCTTGATTTCTATTTTTCCGCAACTGAAATGTTTTCTATATCCCTCAGAACAATAACTAAAGTTATTGTTCTGTCAGTGTTCTGAGCTATATCCATAAAATGTGTTGCTTGTCAACGTCAAAATTTGAAAACTTCAGATTAAAAGATTGATGACCAGAGATATTAATTAGAAAAGTAGGTTGTAACCGCTGAGCCCGTTTGCGCGGGCAGGCATGAGGTCCCGACTGCGATATCCGCTTTGGGCAAAGTGCTAACGATTTTCTCATTTCTCAGCATGAGCATGGAGTTTGGATTCGTGTTTATTAGAATAAGGCTAACCCCCTATTAGGTACATGAGGCTTAAATATAACTGGCAAACGTGGGTTTACCTTTACACCTCTGCACTATAATATAAAAAAAAAAAATGGTTAATAATCTATAGAAAACTATTTGCCGATCTTGATTTGTTTTTCAATGCCTAATACTGCCCCACTGCAGGACAAAGGCCTCTTGTCATACAGAAAAGCCACGAGCGTTGCTATGATTACCACGCTTGTTCATAATTGGTTGGCGATTTCAGACTTTTATTAACTCTAAGTTCAGGTTTCCTCACGGTGTTTTTGATTAGATAACATTACATGAACTGTCCCAGTAACGATTAATTAAACAAAAAAAAGGATCAGAGCAATAAAGTTCTTCACGGAAGGATAATTATCGTGAATGGACCACATAACGAACTTGGCATAGTTCTGTAAGTTCGGGCGCAATGCAATGGGCGAACAACATTGATGGATTAAAACTAAATCCGCGCGCCCGATATACTGCTCAGCTGCGTTTATACCGCACGATATTATTATTATTTCGTATATTTATTTTCATACTTTTTATAAAAGACTTAGAAAAAGCATTTAAAAATTATAAAAAATAGAGTAGTCTGCTGATATCAGGAGCAGGGTTAAAGGCTACCGGTGGTTAGGGCTCCAGAAACAGAAACCTCCTCACGATACGAGCCGTATCGAGGAGGTCATAATATTTACTATTATTAATATATTATTTTATCTTTAAGTTTATTTTATACGTGACGCCCCAGGTGCAATGGCGACTTTAGTGTTTTAATCACTTAAACCTTTGGGAATAAATTCTCTAATTTACGTTAAAATTGCAACAAACCCTGTTGCGTTGTTTAGAAGAATAATGCGGTCACACAGACAGGCACGAGAAGTGACGTTTATTTACAACTAACTTCAGCCTGCGACTCCGTCTGCGTGGAAGTCGTTAGTAGCCACGATAGGTATGCTAAAATAACAGCCATGTTTTTGTAAAACTCATATACCTACCACGTTTATAGTTTTGATCTGAGTAGACAAAACATACAGATAGTCAGGAGTAGTGATGCAGCTCGTTCTGAGGTCGACACCCACAGCCCTCAGTGGCAATTTACTTATTGCCTGCGAAGTTTTTTGTTTTTAGTGAATTAATAAACACCCTCGTTCCTGCATATACTACCTATTGGCATAACACTAATACACGAACTGATGCATTCTTAAAGATTATTCCTGACGAACGACCATCACTAAAATGATGTAACAGTAGATTAAAAACACAGATTTGAAATTAACACTTACCATAGATTAGACTCTCTCCGAGATCTAGACTTCATGCTATTCAGTGTACGTTTTACGAAATATCACTTAAAACTTAGTATAACAAAAATTTAAAATAAAATAATCACAAAAAATTCAAACTTACTGACACACGTTTGCAAAGCAGTCTTGGGACCGCTAAACTATTTGATTTGTTGAAAGTTGACTAAACTAGCCGTTCTTGTATTGTCATGTTGAAGGGATAAGGTATTGTGATAATCATTTTAAAAGTTAAATCTATAACAATCAGCAATATTCTATTCTTGTGGCTCGTCTTTTCACAATTTGCGGTAAACTATTGAAGAATAAACATAAAGCAATATTGCTCATCCCCCATACCAAATAGCGCGATAATATATAGCCTATAGGTTGACCTATAACTTTTTTATAGGAAATCTCTATGCAAAATTTGAACAAAATCTATCCAGTAATTTTGGCGTGCTGCTGGAACATACATATTCAGACAAACAGATAAACAGACAAACATTCTAATACCGATATTCTCGGCATTCGATTCGTCCCCAGACCTCTCAGCAATTGTATTTTTTTTTAATATTCAAAAATCTGTTTTGGTCATTGACTTAGAATAGTATGGACTGGAAATATCAACAAAAAAAAGGTGCCTACCTACAACTCATATTGTCTCATAAAATGGCTGCCATTGCTAGGGTTGTGGCAATCAAGGAATATTGGTGTTACTATAACGAGTATCGATACGAGTCTTACTTGGTATCACGTTTGGTTCATAATTATATACTTACTTAAAATAAATATTGTAACCGAAAAAGATGAGTAGTTTACTTACCGTCTGTTATCTGAGAATAAAACTCAAATCAAGTGTTTTTTTCTGTACAGAATTAAAAACTTTTGTATAAGTACAACATGTCTGTGTAACATACCTAACTATTTATTAAAGAGTGAGTTGTGGAGTAAAAATAAAAATATATATTTTTTTTTACTTAAAATATGTTTATTGGTGTGATAATAATTATAAATGATAAATGATTTTATTTCTGTAAGTAGGTTTGTACAAACACTTTTACACGTCAATCGTATTTTAAAAACTAAATTAGGTCAGCGCTTCCTATCTGACTACTCTGAGAAGAAAGGCCGAAACAAACCCCGTGGTCACAGTCTCTTTTAAAGTCCAGACAAAATCTTGGTCAGATAACGTGAAGGCTATGTAGATCGCTGTCTGAAATGGTCTTTTGAGGAAAGAACCACACAAATTGTGTGGACCTGTCCAGTCAGTTTCTTCAGAGTATTTTTTTGGTGCGGGTAAACCTTTGGACTTATTAATTTGTCTTTTTAAGAAGTTTATTGGTCCCGCCGATTCTTCTATTACAACAGTCTGTTCCATGTTGATACAATTTTTTCTTCGAAGGTCTTCTATAATATCTTTCAAATTAGCATTTTTTTTTTGTTTTTCTTTCGAATCATTTCGATAAGGCGTACTTAACTTTTGTTGTTGATTGACACATTTTTCTTTAAAAAGCCTTAATTTTTTCAATTTGAACCACCTGAAAAATAAATTAAAATTACTTCAATCATCAACTTGCGTCGAAAATGCTGCTTTGTAATATTTGTTTCATACTAAGTCTATAGATCCTAAAAAATCCAATTGTATATTTATACTTTAGCACGAAGATCAGAAAACGTGCTGAGAAATCACTGACAGGTGGACCTGTAGTACAGCTACGGAACAGAGAGGATACGTCATTGGTACCGTAACCACACCTTAAATAAGAGAGAACTCAGCTCATTTCATCCCCACATTTCATTTTTGATAATTTATCCCCTGTGGGTAGATTGTGTTCCAAAAATACTTTATTTTTCTACTTTGTGAAAATGTCTCATTTGGATTTCAATGTTTTCTGGAGACTTATCTTAGCATTATTTTCGTAATGTTATAAAATTTTAATTTTCGTAAGAACCTCCTGTAATTTTCTAGCATCAAAAACGTTTGAGTAGATACATACCACTTTGTGCACTGTTTCGTCTGTTTCCACAATTCGGTGGGGGAACTGTAATGGAGGCATTACAGTAGATGTGATGATACGTGGAGAAACGTCCGTATTTTGAATGTTTCTCGTTTCACATAATACAGATGACTCGTGACGTTGTTTTTTGCCAGGTGCCTGAAAAAAATAGATACTAATAAGCAATAAGCAATTTACAATATGATTTATTTATGTAATTAATAATAATAATAATAAATAATAATAAATTTTTATTTTCTGAAAAAACACATTTAAGGTTCACATAAACATTTTCCCAACTAAAATGAACTATACAGAAAAAAGTGTATCGTTGGTGTCTGTACTAATGAATTAAATCATTGTATCACAGAAACCAGCGCCTTCCAAGATAGGTTACAATATATTAAAAATTCGAACGTGCTATAGAGTGAACTCGTAAAAAAAATATATGGTAATAAAATAAACAGTAAAAGTAATTTAAAAATAATAAAATCAATTAATATTATAAACTAAAATTAAATTAAAATTAAGCTACTTATTACTTAAGTTAATATTTGTCCGTGTGCGTGCAAGAGGGTGCACAGGTGAGTGATTCTGCATGTATGAGTGTATGAGAGAGTGGATGTGTTAGTGTGTGAGTGAGTGTATGTATGCGTCTGTTTTTGAGATACATCTATTGGATTGGTTTGAGAAGATCTTCAGTCTCCCGGTAATTTAATTTTAGTAAGAGGATTTGTAATTCTTTTTTGCACTTGTTTTTTGGTAAGTTATGTACGTATGCTATTTTGTTAATACGGTTGTAAAGACGAGAATAATTTACATAAAAATTTCTACCGGCGAGAGCAGTTCTATGCGGCTGAATTTCGCACACTATGTCCTTCCTGCGCTTGTTGTTTGGATTATATGGGATTGTAGCATGCTTACGCAGAACGGTCTGAAGCACATAGAGCTGTCTTACTGTGAGTACAGAGCATTGTTGGTACAAAGTTACCGTCGGATACCTAATAGGCTTCTTTAAAAGCACTTTTAGGACCGCCCTTTGCGCTCTCTCCACTCGCAGCATGCCAGCAGCAAACGTGCCTCCCCACGCCGGTATACAGTACATTAGTATCGATTGTGCTAAAGAAAAATAAACCAATTTTAATGTCTCTAGGTCAGCAGAAGATCTTAGTTTTTTGAAAATGTACAGAAGTTTCCTTGTACGGGAAACTATATTTCCTATATGCTTGTCCCAGCTAAAGCGGGAGTCGATTTGCACTCCCAGATACCTCATTTCGGTTGTGCGTATGAGAGGTTGGCAGTCACAATTAGGACTAGAGTGACGACAAGTGTGAGCAATAATTTTTAGAGAGTCCGATGGTTGAGACGCAGAAGAACCAGAAAAAGCTATAAATTTTGTTTTAAGTGCGTTAAGGGTTAACAGGTTATCGTTTAGCCAGGATATTACGATCGACAGGGCCTTTTCAGTTTCCTTATAGGCTAGCTGCCAGTCTTTGGCATGAACAATCAACGCCGTGTCATCTGCATATGTAATAAATCTGCAATTGTTAATTGCCAGTTGACACAGGTCGTTGATGTATACTAAAAATAAGGTGGGACCAAGCACACTACCTTGTGGGACTCCATATGTGAGAAATTCTTCATTGCTGGTGTAATTTCCAACCCTGACATACTGACTACGCTCAGTGAGGTAACTACGAAAAATTTCTAGGACCGTGCCCCTGACGCCTACTGCTTCCAACTTCTTTAGAAGGATGGGAATTGAAACCGTGTCGAAAGCTTTCGACAGGTCCAAAAATACTGCTATGGTTTTTAGTTTATTATCTAAAGACTGAATGACACTGTTGTTGTCAAATCTATTACATCTATTTATTTATTTCAGGCCAAAGGGCCGGGCTATTATTAACTAATTATTATTTACACTTACCGAAAATACTGTGGGAACATAGTTATCATGTAATCTCATTACATCAAGTGTTCTATTGAAACAGCTTTCTTCAAAGTGAAGTGAACAGAGGTACCATTCTTTATGTCGCGGATTACTTAATATTTTCTTCACCAATAGCCTCTAACCACTTTTTCTTTAATCCTTCATTTTTAGAAAACCTATAAAAAAGGTAAGTATTTTGATCAATAAATCATTTTGGTTAGAGCTGCTGTTAATATCTAACTAAAATAAATAACAAAATGTCTATGTCTTATTTTATCATCATATAAAACTCCCGGTGCTGTGACCAGGCAAAGTCGCTCGGACCGATTAGGACACGCAGAACGATTTATGTTAACATCGCTGATTGTACCGATATCGTTTCAGCGGAGGAACTAGTTTCGGAAACTATCACAGCAACGGTACAACACTATTCCACTATGACATATTATTGTAAACAAATGAATGAAATAATAAATAGGTCTGTTATACGAAAATGACTCCAAATATACCTTACCAAATATACTTTAGCCTTAAAATCACGATTGAGTAACAATTTGTTCATCGAACGTGTATGAATGTATGTAATATTGCATGAAAACCGACTACTAACCTATGCAAAGACAATTGAGGTTGATTTCCATTCTTTCTTGCACCACACTTCACAATACAACACACAGGCATGTTGGTTTGCTGTTTTCCAACATGTCCATTCGTTTTTAAAGGTAAACTCCTCGTAATATTCTCGCAAATCTCAATAACACAAAAAATAAACAACCATTTGACAGCACAACTACCACGAAACTCGTCTCCACAGACTAAATAGAATGTCGCATAAGATGGCGGATAGGGCACTTACCTACAACTGTCCCTACGTCACGACAAAATGTTACCATAATGAGCAACAACTTAAATATTGTTGTCTCTTTTAACACATATGATTATTTCATTAGAAAGAATGAGACAAAACGATATTTCACAGTCTGTATCGTATTTCACTCATATTTGTATGCAAAGTGTATGTCAAATATAACGCGGCGCCTCCATGTTTTTCCTAGCTCAATGTTTTTAATATATCCAAAGGTTGACTTTAAAAGATCGCTTTTAGCGTTAAGACCACGGAGCAGAAGTTAAGACCGTCGTTGCGTTAACCTACTCGTATGTAAAATTTCTACATTTATATCTGTTATTTTGTATGGTTACCATAAAGAGTATCATATTCTATTGTATTCAATGTACAGTTTTGATTTCACTACGATTTTATTATAAGGATAGATTATTACTACGAGCAGCCCCTGCTTCGCACGGGTTCTACGACATATAATATTACATTTACTTTAATAGTTATGCATTCTACACGTAAACCTTCCGCAGTATATTCACTAAATTATGTTGAACATCGCATCAAAATTCATTGCATTGCATAGCAGAATAACGCATCACACAGCCATATACAAAAAGCGACTTTAATTTATAATATGTATTTATAGTATATATGTGTATTATATATAGAAGATATACATAGATAATAATAATAATTTAAACTCGCAGGGCAGCATGTGGCGAGCTGCTGGGCAGTAGCGACCCCACGGACCCTACCTCCCGGGAGAAGTCTTGTTTCTCATCTCTGGCTTGTCTTTATTGGTCGGCTGCGGTGAACAATGATGAGGAACAGAGCTCCCACCTCATTCTTGCCTTTATTGGCCGGCTTGAGTGGGGATTCGCAAGAGCAGACGTGCTCCGAGGAAGGAAGTATTCCAGTAAGGTGCTGGTAGGGATCTTGACCGTACTTCCGGGATTGTCCTGATAGCCGTGGAATACCTCTCCACTCCTTAAGCACCTCAGGAAGTGTTGCCTCCTTGTTGCTACGTCACTATGTGCTAGCGACCGTTTTCGGGGGCCCATTATTGAGTGTGCAAGTCACCCCCTGCCATTTTATCCGTGTATTACACAACATTGATCAGGCAGGGGACATAGTCCTTCCATAGTCCTAGGTAATCAATCCACTATAGCCACCCAAACCCACAGCCCAATATGTTTTGTTCCTATATTCTGCAATAGTCCTGCACCAACCGGGGGTTGTCCTTGGGTACACTTGCATGGTGCATATAGGGATAGTCGTCGGTTAGTGCCTCAACACTTAAAATTGTCTAAGAGGCCTCTGCAAGTTGGCTTCGGCCCCTGATATGCCTTCCAAAGGTCCGGGACCCCAGGGTCCCGAGAAATGTCAAGACGCAATAATAATAAATTTTGTTTATTTATCCAAAAAATAAATACACACAGACACAGTTCAGAACTAATCAATACAATAGAATAAGCACAAAAACGTAGCTTCTATGCATACAAAAATAATGAACCCTGTCTCTTAAACTAGGAAGAAAACCTGTATCTTAAGAGACAGTAATCGGCCAGAATTTAAATTTAGTAAAACTAAAACATACAAGAGTGTAACTTACAAGAGTGAAAGTGTGTCGATTACCATTACTAATGCATATTAATATTAGTGTTAGTGCTATTCAAGTATGTGTGAGTGATGTGTGAGTGTGAGTGAGATGTTGATTCGTTCCGAGTTAAATTTTATAGGAAAAATGTTATGAACCATTGATCTTTTAAGCCGTTGCTGTAGTCAGTACCTACACAGCTCCCTAATGAGCTGCTATATAAATTTGAATAAAAAGTGTTAATATTTTAAATTGTGTGTTTTGAAAAGTGAAGTTGAAGGGTGTTGATATTACGTATATCTAAAGGGTAGATGGCCAAGCAATAGACAAACATTTCAATTTATAAGTTTACCTTCTTGTTAACTAAGTAGGAAACCTGCAAATAAAATAGCTAATTTAATTAAAAAGCAATTCTTCTAGTCGGTTCTTGACAATATATAGAAAACATTCAAGCCTTAAAAAAATCCTTACCCGTGCCGTGCGACCTAAACGGCACACTACCGAATACATCCGATCCCGTGCGAATGCGATTCTCGCTCGGAACTCACCAACTTTTCAATAACTATAATTGTCCCGCGAGCGGAACTCTAGAAATATTTTCTATCGAAATGGTTGGGGAATTATCGGAGAATTTAATTTGGGATGATTATAGGTTTCTTAGATATTGTAGATAGTCATTTCAGCCTTTGAGGATAGTTAAAGAATGGCTTCAGCAAAATAAAGAAAAAAATGCTTTTCTAATACAGCTACGAATTTCATGAACTCAAGAGTTCGCGATCCGAGTCGCGCCTCTACCCACATTCTGGAGATCAGGCAACGCTAAATGGGTTAGTAACTACGTACAACAGACTTCACCCAAACAGAAACAAAGTCTCAGACGGCGCCGCACCGTCTGCATCGAGCGCCTCTTTAGGATCTATCCACACATACCAGGGTCACGGTCGTCCGAGCTTATGTTTCCTGCCAGGGAAGAAGAAAAGTATTCACATTTTTTTCATGTATCACCAATGTTCAGGCTCTTTAGCCCGTTAGTGTTCCGGAGCATGTTTTGATGTACAAATAGAGTTGTAAAAAAAAAAGATTTTCTTCTGAGAAAAAAAAAACTTTTAAAAAACAGTATTTTTGTCTGAAGTAGATTTTTTTCAAGCGTACAGAAATAAAAATATGGTAAGGTAGTTATCGTTAAATAAGAGTTGAAATTAATATATTTTTTGTTTATTAAGGAAATACCATTTGTTATAGTCGTTGATTCAGAATCAGATGAAACAAGTAAAGAGACACAGAACATGTCAATTATTCCGATGTCGATAAAACAAGCCTAGCTACTGATACTGGTACAGATGATTGTAACACTGTTGAAATAAGTATGTTTAAGTTCATAAATAAAGCTGTATAATTTCTAACTTCATTGATTTAAACATAATTTGACTTTAATTAAAAATAAAGCAATCGCATTTAGTGATTTATTACGTTTTTGTTATTGTATTTCAGTTTTTTTCTAAATAAAACAAAATGTACAAAAAAACGACGGTGCCATCTTTTTTTTTTGCAAGATTGTGATTTCAAAGTGAAATTTTTTTACACCGAATCCAAACTACCCAAAGGCCGCAGGAAATACGGCAAAAGAGATTGTATTGAATGCTGATGGCTCGTAACGCCAAGACGACTTGTGACTTGCCGGGCCAAAACATATCACGCAAACGACCAAATCAAGCTTTTAAACTTAAAACTATAGCCACTGGGTTCACACCCTCCGGGTCACTGACACACAATCCAATACCAATAATCGTGACAACACAATCCTACATGACCCTGTATAATCGCCCCGGGCGGCGGCACGTGTATTGCTGACCAAAAGCTTCTACATCTATACGGGCACACGACCGATCGTAATGGATTGGATTCGATGCGGCTGTTATTGTGTACCTAGCGACGGCGACTGTTTGTTACTGAAACTGCTTTACGTGATGGGATAGTTAACTACTGGGCCATTTGCCTTTAACTTTCATTTTGTTTATTTTCCTAATTTGTGTTCACTTTTTTCAACCCCTTTTACCCACTGCTGAGTACATATTATTTCGTCGTCGGATTTCCATTAGTCTCGATCTATGTATGTGTAACATTATGATGGTTGAAGCCGTAATATACATAGTTACATCCCTAGGGATATCTATAGCTATAAAGGGTAATATAGTTATATGAAAGCGGTTCATAACATGTTTACTTTTTATCACCCAATCGTCACAACTAAATCAAACAATGTAATAAGTAGTAATTCACTTAGATAAAAACCATCTGTTTATATATTTAGGCATAGTATCATCTAAAAGTAAACATCGTCTGATGCCCGCGACGTGCAGGCGCGCAAGGACAATGCCGCGGGGACCGCCCCGCACTTTTCACCCCTCTTTTACAATCATTTCACTACATTAGTTTAGTAAGATAGGTATATTACTAGATCGTGCCCGCATCATAGTTATATTCCTAGTAGGACAGTTATGAACCGCTTTCATATAACTATATTACGGTATATAGCTATATCCCTAGGGATATAAATATATCACTGCTTCAATCAACTTAATGCGACATATGTACTATATGATGCAAATAGGGTAATATTTTTTTTTTTAATATTTCATTATCACCCATGGGATTTTTTTCACGAAAAACTGAACAATAAAGCTAAAGTATACTTTAAACACCGTTATTTACATTACTACTGAATACTTGAAACGTAGAAATGCAGAGTTTATCCGGGGTTGTCCGTAAGTTTGCACGAAGTACTCATAAAACGGCGTATCTTTTAACCGCAGCTCCACAAACTTTTCTGGTTTACAGACATCAACATTATGACTGTTAATTGCGAAAACAGCTTAGCAAAAAGTTTCTTAGTTGATATTTTTTATTTGTATGAAAACTAAAAGTAGTACAAGTACTTGTAGGTACACAAAATGGTATGGTGCAGAACACTTTATTTTTATTTTGAGCAGCTTTATTTGTAAATACCTAAAGCAACAAATAATGTTCTATTCTATTCTAGAAAGTACCACTGACTGTTATTCTATCTTGTACTCAAATATTAATAGTATCTACTGGATGGAACTGCAATCGCACAATTTAGCAATTTGTCAAAATATTAAGTTATACAATTAACGTATTTTTAAAGCGTGTCATGCGGAGATCATTCCTTTTCACGGAACGTGTAAAGTTTATATATATGAAACAATTGATATAATACACGACAGACTTGAATCAAGGATACCGTAGAAACTTCAAGGTTGATTTTTTATTAAAACATTCCGTGGGTCTCTGGTAATTTGGATGGAATGGAAAATAAATGAAACAAAAAATCTCCCTTTCTCTTCTAACCGTGGATTAATTGATAAACACAAATAGTTGTATGGCCTGCAGATAAACCTAGTGACGTTTTTTTTATTTACTGTTAATAGTAGCATAAGCAGGGTTATTGGTAAAACACCATCAACCTCTTAAGGGGTCATTGTACTCATCATTATGAACAGCTTTTACTATTGGACTAAATATGAAACCACGAAAAGGAAATCAGCTGGTCCCGACATTTATGTTTGCAGAACTCGTCAAAATGTTGGGGCCAGCTGATTATTTTTCGCGATTTCATATTTGGTCCCATAGTAACAGTTGTTCATAATGATGAGTACAATGTCCCCTTAAGAGGTTAAAGGTGTTTTACAAATAACCTGTTATAATAATATGTCGACGAAGCAAAAGGTGTATGTAAGGATTGCAGCAGGTGGAGTTCTGTAGTTTCTGCCGACCACCATGAGAAGAAGGCGTGAGTTTATGTATGTGTAAAATATTCCCAAAAAGGCGGTAACTATTGAGATAGAGATAATAGGGGGAAGACATCTTGAGCTGACACTGAATAAATTGGTACAATGAGAACAGGATGAGGATAATGCTAATACATAGTAGCAGATGTTGACGATGTGCTCGAGGGATGGGCAGTGCACGTACACAGGCTGACACTAATAAATAATTGAGTTTTTACTCACGGAAAAAATAAATAGATCTCAGATGTTTTATTTTCAAGTGTTTGTTGTGTACCCCTGAAATGATCCTTTCGGAAACCTAGCAATATATTTTTTTCATTTTTCCGCCCTACTTCAATCAGAAACAAATCTTCAAAAGATCCTTTTAAAATGGACCAACATTATTATCTTGAATCTTAAAGTGCCTCGGGGCAGTGCTGATCAAATACCACTGAAAACGTGCAAATAATAGCAAAGGATGGAACTTTGTTAGGCTGGTCTGTGTTTGTGATGCGGTCTACTAAACTTGTTAGACTCAAATCCAGAGGTAGTTAGATTTAACATATTATGCGTTTATTTGTTCACGTGTCTTAAAATGGTTTAAATGACTTGAAATAGTTTCTAATTTCGATTCTGTTTACTTCTATGCAGCATCAAAATCAGTACGATGTGTGTGGATAAAAGTGCATTGTCAGTTGCTACGGCGTAGCTGACGTGATGATATTGTTGCTACGCCGTAGCATGTAACCAACCCGCTACGCGTCATCGGGGTTTGGTGCTTTGATGTATAACTGATAGGTTTTGGTAGTAGACAAGAATATTATAATTACGCTTTTGTGCGATGGATTTATTTAAAATAATATCTATGTTCCTAAAAGTAATTACGTGATTACACAACCAAACCACAGTTAATATCTTAACCAACAATGTTACCACCATGTGGCCTTTTAATTAAAGCCACACAGCAACAGTTATCTCCTACGTTTAGATGCAAAATGAGCAAAAAAGGTTTTTAATCTGTCTGTGGGCAGGAATGTCGGAGGCTCGTTATTTTTAGCATTTTAAGCAGCTCTGCGATTCTAAAAGTTCGTGTGTTTAAAGAGTGTTGTTCGAAATATGAATTTTGTGGTTTCTGGCCGGTCTTTTAAAGCCGCGAGCAAGAAAGAATCTTTGCCAGTGTTAGAATTCTAAAACAGATATTATGTTTTTAAATTAATTTTTAAGTTTTGTATCATTTCTATGGGTGTCTTTGCCAGCTCAAACTTATTTCAATGACTTCGGAAATAAGAAATAAATATTTTGTTTTAAATTCATCACCGATCGAGCACCCAATTAATTTTCAGTACTCAAACAAACTGTCGAATAGCCATCAAGATAATAACACTATCGTTTACGTATCGGCACTGTCACCCGGTGTTGGCTCGCTGCTCAGGTGACCCTCGTCACCACAGCGATAGGGCTCGGGAGTGAAGGCAGGGGATTTGGAAACTGTTTCGAATAATTACGGTGGGAGACTGATGCGTAGATATGGTGTTAGACAATGGAGAGAAGTGTTAGTGATCTGTTTAAGTATATTCTGCTACAAGATTTTCTTTGTGGGCTACTACATTTTGTTGTTGTTCATTTACAAACTTGCTCAGCAAAGCGCCACTGACGCGCGCCTTGCACGCACTCAATGACACTGCTGACCGGATCGATTTATTTTCCTGCTCTCTGAATGAATTCACAAAAATAATATTCTATGTATTATGTTATTTAAGAGTTATTTATGACAGTTTAATTAAGGACCACGCTACCGCATTAGGAATTTCCTGTAATGATAGCAGTTATTGCGATAAATAAATAAATTTTTATTTTAAATTTTAAGTATTTTGGAAGCACATTTAGGTACTTAAAGGGTTTTTCATAGTTTAACCAATATGAACTTCTTAATGAGGATAGCAACTGAAACTAATTTAATTATTTCTGTCAGTTCTTTATAAAGCCGTGGACAATGGCGATTAGGCATTTTTCACACGTATGTCCTTTGTAATAAGATTGAAAAGTTTGACAGACACAAGTGGTATCATTTGAAAACAGTCCTATTTTAATTTATTTCGGTCCTAGGTGGCAAAAAAAAGTGAACTTATCGGAGAATTTACTGTTAAATCTCCCAACTGTTACCTTTTAAGACTCCCTGTCATACTACTAACAACTACACCAATAACGTGATCATTTAATATTCCCTACGGCTACAATAAGGAGGTCCATTACCCACAGACCGCAGCGCCACAGTCGGCGGTGGTCAGCCAGCTGTTATAGTTTATAATATTCGCATTCTCCACACGCGCGGGTGCCATTATTCTCCGCGCCAATACTAAGCAGACTAATGCGTCTGTCTTGCTTGTCTTGTGGTAGGCAGTAGTGTAAGTCGTGACCGTCAAGAGTACCTATGCGATGGCATGTAGTATCTTTATTTTGTAATGTCGTGAATACTTGTCACCTTTTGAAACAGCTCCTAAGCTTGGCGAAAGAGATACAGTCTGGCAATTTATAAGCAAAATTAGACTTGAAAGTGACTTTATCTTTTCATTCGTGATTTTTAATGTTAAAAGTATTGCTGCTTCTTATTTTGGAGTAAATCATACGCTGTTGAACGTCTTACAATGTTTAAATTTGAAACATTTGTTTGGGTTGATTTAGTAAAACTAACTTCTCATCGTGCCTCGGGATATTTATTTGTTTATTTATTTATTTAACACTTTAAGCACACAAATGTACAGAGGTGGACTTAATGCCATAGACCCCAGACATCAGTTATAGGTCTATGTAAAACAAACCATCTGTTGCTAAATGCAATTAAAAATTAAGAATACACTTAATTCGTTTGGAGATCTATTTTCTAAAAAAATCTAGGAACAAAACAACTTCAAGTTCTCGTTCAAAAACCGAGTGCGTTTCCATGTCACCAAATGTATTTTATTCAAATGTCGGCGTCGCGATCGATCCGACCGCGTGCCTTGTTTACACGGTAAACGAGCTAAAAAGAAAAATAATACTTATCTTCACCTTCACGCTAGATCGCACCAGAGACGATAAATTGTTTGTAGAGAGATCTTAAGGACTATGCGGGTTAAACTGAGCTAAGATAGTTGCTTTTGTAAAGAGTTGTAAGAGTATAGTTGCTCAACGACCCTGTTAAGCAGAAAAGGTCCCAGCAACAGTTTATTACTTTTGAGTAAACGCAGTTTAACGCTGCGCAGATAATAAAAAAATCGTATGACAAAGTACCTATTTGAAAGTTACTAGTGTAATGGGCCATAAAATTTATACATTATTTTGTAAGTAGTATATAGTACATTTTGGTATGAAGGATATCTGTAATTCCAACAAGAATAAAGAAATTAAACAAATAACCAACGAAGAAGAAATTAAAGAAGAAAGAATAAAAAAATAAGGAGAGTAAGAATATTTGTAACTATGCGTGGATCTTTTATGAAAAATACTATATAAATATTAGTTTAATGATTGGTTAATTTTAGAAGGAGGAGGGAAATTAAAATCTGTACTGATACAAAAACAGTTTAATGGCAAAACATAATTCAAAATGGTGTTACACCACCACTGGTGGTGGTGTTTACATAATATAGGGTACACCAGATATTTATTGTCCACTAAAGTTAAGGATTAATAACGCTGTGAGATAAAAAAAATATATAATGAAAAATGAATGGTGGATGGCTCTGGTTTCCCAACTTATGTAATATAGCTTTCCTTGACTTCATACTCTAACTCAAAATCAGGTTCGCCGCAAAAGCCATCTACGAGTATATCGTCCTCTACATTCTTATTATCACCCGACAGATTTTTGTAGAATGTGTGAGCATCGCGTGGAATTAAATACATAGGGCTTTGGATATCGATCAATTTCGCAGCTGATAGTCAGTTTACCATTTGGCCAAAGTATATTCATCATAACTGTGGAAATTAAGCGTTGTTGTAGATTAACGTGGACGATTTTTCAGAAATCCCACTTCTTGATAATCATCCTCTAAACTTTTTTCGCATACACAAGGAAAACGTGCCCGGATATTTTTTCACCAGTAATAAATTTTTTTCTATTAATTGGTGATGGTATTCTCAAGATTTGCTATTCCAGTAAATTTTTTGGCTTCCATTCTGTGAACTTGCAGTGCTTTAATTTTTTTTTCTCGTTGTGTTATTTCAAAGCACAGACATATTTTCCCGAAACCTATGTTCTAGGCAAGAAGCTAGGTCCAGACTCTAAAAATCTATATACATATATTTGTTTTTTAATGTTGGGTGATCACTTAAAAAAGTAGCTTATGGGTGAGCTTAATCCTATTTCGGCCGCCGCAGAAATCGCTCCACAAAATAAGATTGGTCACTTCTTCTTTCAATCCGACCAGACAAGAACCTACTTCCTGGGAACCTCTCCCAGCTTCACCTTCTACTCAGATGTTACAGTGCCCTTGATCATCAGATCCCGTATGTATCTCCAGATTTCTAATTTCGACTCACAGTGCAGGTGTCTCATCTGGCAGCGATGATATGCTCGGCCGGGCCCTTGAAACAATTGAGAATTCGTACAAAAACGGACAGTAAGGGACCGAGCATTATATACACTCGAGAGCAATGAATCCGGGTCACTTAAAGAATGTTAAAAATCTCGGAAACTAAAAATGATAGGTTAATGCAATAAATTGTATTTAATAGACAATGTAATACTCCTTAAATGAAAGTAAAAAAAAATACATTTTATTAACACAAAATTACATAAAGAAAAAAACTGCTGATCTCTCCTTAAAACAAAAATAGGAAACATGAAATTTTTGAACTTTATTACGATTTTCTTGAATTTTAATACTTCGTATTGCCTCCTCGTGCTTCCATTACTGCGTTTACGCGGTATGGCATGCTGTACACCAAGTTCCTTATACGATTTTGGGGAATATTCTCCCATTCCTCTGTGAGAGCAATTTTGAGCTCACGAAGCGTGATTGGGGGAGGGTTTCGTTGTTTTACGCATCTGCCTAGCTCGTCCCTAGCATGCTCGATCGGGTTGATATCCGGGCTGCGTGCTGGCCACTCCATACGAGTAATGTTCATCTCTTGAAGGTAGTCATTCACAATCCTACCTGTATGAGGTCGGGCATTGTCATGCATAAATATAGCATCCTCACCTAAATTGACCATAAATGGACCAACGTGATCATTGAGGATTTCTTCCACATATCTTACGCTAGTTAAAGAGCCGTTTTCTATGATCACCAGCTCTGTGCGACTTTCAGAAGAAATTCCGGCCCACACAAGTACAGACCCACCACCGTAGGCTACTTTTTCTTCTATGCATGCTTGCTTGAATCTTTCCACTGGTCTTCGATACACTCTGTGTCTTTCATCGTGCTTGTAGAGCATAAATTTTGATTCGTCGGAGAACATAACTTTTGACCAATCTTCAATACTCCAATTTACGTGGCTCTGGGCATATCTTAGTCTTGAAATACGATGCCCACGCTCCAGTTTAGGGCCGTTTGCAGGTCTAAGGGGTTTTAAGTTAGATTCAGCAAGCCGACGTCTTACTGTCCATGCACTTGGGTTACTTCCTCCGAGGCGTCGAAACTGATTGGTGAGTTCAGTTCCTGTGAGAAAGCGATTTCGAAGCATGGTGTTCACCAAGTATCGGTCTTCTCGTGCTGTGGTACACCTGGTTCTGCCCGTTCCTGGTCTGCGTAGGTTAGAACCAGTTTCTTCGTAACGTCGGAGAACTCTTTGTACTGTTGACAGCGACACACCGACAGTCCTGGCTGTATCGCGCTGACTCCGGCCGGTTTCCAGCATTGTAAGTATTCTGGTGCATTCTTCAGGCGTAAGCGACATAATTTCAGCTTGAATAATGAATATAGAGCACTATCAACATGGTTTATGTACCCACATAAATGACAGATTACAAACAAAAGCAAAACCAAATGCTGTAATTTCGTAGTTCCATCTTCGAAAGTGGCCCTTTTTCAAATTTGATTTTTTTATGATATAACTTTACAATAACTAAGAAGTTTTAATACCTTCATTTAAGGAGTATTACATTGTCTATTAAATACAATTTATTGCATTAACCTAGCATTTTCAGTTTCCGTGATTTTTAGGATTCTTTAAGTGGCCCGGATTCATTGCTCTCGAGTGTATTAAGTTGATAGTGAGTTAAATACCACTTAGGTAGCGTAGCGGACGACGTAGTCTAAGCTAGATAGTTTAGTTTTATGAGCTGTGAGGAGCTGTGCCTGAGGTGAAACTACACGTGCTGTATTTCGTAAGTGAGTTATGATATTATCACTGAGGAGATATTTGGTAAGTGTCAACTTTAATCTTTAGTAATAGTGTGTAAATCGTAATTACGAACTTTTCCGATAGAATGTTCTGACAGATTGATTTGTATTGTGATTTATAGGCAACAGTCAGGTGATGTAGCTGACGAGCTATTAATGATCATTTATTCCAGCATAGCGAAACTACTCTTATTGAGTAGGTATTGTAGTTTATAATTAACGCTAATTTCTCTTGTATTACGTGACCGCCTCCTAATCCATGCCTTAACAGATTTTTGTCACCAGCGTTTGATGATAGGGATACGGCTAAGGCCTTCTCCCTCATAACTTACTTATTTATTTTATTATATATTAACCCCTTAGGTACCTTGGCCACATTGTAAATGAGGACTTGAATGATGACAGTGACATAGAAAGGGAGCGAAGAGCATTGTCGATCCGATATGCTGGCTCGTAGGTTTGCACGATGTACGAGAGAAGTGAAGCTCACGCTATTCAAGGCGTTTTGCCAGTCCTTCTACACGTGCAGCCTGTGGGTTAGACATACGCAGAGGGCCTACAACGCCTTTTATTTTTATTTCTTCAGGACAACCAACAATTACGTAATAATGCTTAATACTAGTACAGATAGATTATAGAACATTTAGGTAATAACGCACCCAGCACCGTTATCCACATAATAATACAAAAATGTGAATGTAATTGTGATTGTAATTGGCTTTCTGTCGACTATTGTTTCCTTTTTTTAGCTGTAAGTCTTCCATGCTGTAATAAATAAATTAGAAATACAAATAACAATATTCTCCGTCGGTATAATTTGTGCATTAATGTGAATGGAGGACACATCGAGAATTTAAAAATGTAGTGTTTTTGTTGTGATTGTTGTTGTGCGCATACTTCAAAACCTTACCTAACATAAAAGCCCGCGCGAGCGGAGGCCTAAGCTGCCGCGTGCGCCCCCGCCGGCCGCCCGCTTTGACACGAGGTAACACTCGCCGCGCTACGGCGCACGCGCGACGTTGCCGCTTAGTTACCTAGGTATCTAAGGTCAGTTAAATTTATTTACAAAGGGTGGTTGCTTTTTACTCTGATTTGTAAGCTATTGAGTTTGTTAAAAAAAAACTCATTTTTGGTGCTTTTTATTTTTATACCGTATCGAATTAATACTAAACACGTATAGTATACGTAGTGTAATTTAATGCCCCTCTGTCATTTCAACTCTGTATATACAATAATAAACATGAAACAAGAGCAAGGAAACTATATGTAATGATGATGTTTAAGGAGAGAGGAACTGTTTTTAACCAGACTTTTAAAAGTGGACCAAGATTAAGCACGCCTTATCGACACGGGCAAGGCATTCCATAATCGTATTGCTTGAACTGTAAAAGACTTGTCACGAAAACTGGTGGAATGCATCGGCATCTCTAGTCTTAAGTTTTCCGATGTCTTCTGATATCTATTATGTGTGTCATGAAGGAACTTGAAACGTTCTTTAAGTTAGGAGGGGGTTTTAGGGTTGAACAGAATACTGTAGAGCTGAAACAAGATATGAGAATTCCGGCGAAGAGGTATAGGAAGCAACTTCAGCTTTGTACGAAATTCAGAAATGTGATATACCTACCAATATACCTACCAACAAAAACATTGAAAATTATACTAATTACGTAGGCTACTGCCGGAAGACTACAAAAAACCAGTCTTACCAACCGGCTGATAATCAATATCTAAAATGGATCGACGGCCTTCGTCTTCCACAAACCAATTAGTGATCAATACTATATTACTCGGTCGGTCGGACACTCAGAATTCTGACTACACCCCCTTGATGAAATAAGTAGATATTGGGTGAAATACCACGTTCGGCAGCGTAGCGACGAACAATGTCTAAGCTAGAAAATTTAGTTTTGTAAGCTGTGAAGCTGGTAATAACTGCAGTATTTCAAAAGTGAGTTGTAATTTAATTCCCTCCAAGGAGATATTTGTTAAGTGTCAACTTTCATATTTAGCAATAAGTAGTGTGTAAATCGTAATTACGGACTTTTCCATTATATTGTTCTGGCGTATTGATTTGTATTGTGATTTATTGGCAACAGTTAGATGATATCGCTGACGAGCTATTAATGATCAGGTATTCCAGCATGGCGTAGTTACTAATAGTTAGTATTGTAGTTTATGATTAACGCTATTTTCTCTTGTATTATTACGTGACCATCTCCTAATCCGTACCTTGACAGATACTTGTAATTTGCGTTTCGTTATAGAGACACAGAGAAGGCCTTCCGCTATACTTGACACTAAGCACCAACGCTCTTAACTCACGATGACTGTTGACCCTTTACTAACGAACCACATATGGAAGGCAGAACTGTATAAAACTCAGTCCATCTAAACCAAACTAGGCTATAAAGCCGATCTCTAATTACATTAACTATAAAACAATCAAACGTTAGTGATGATTACTGCTTCCAAAAAGGTCTGGCCACAGAACACGCTACGTGAGGCTCGTTTTATGCGCGCTATAAGGGGTAGGCTTCAAATAGCGTCACAAACTGGATTGGTAGTCGTTCTAAGAACGCTAGGGACTGTATCTAGATAAAACCCACACCTGGCTGTTTGTAGACTAATTACTGAATTGACACTATATAAAGAGACACGATAATTTGGATGCTTTGCCGATGATAGTCGCACTTCATCCTCTAAATAGGGATATGTGAAGTGATGAAATACCACTTCGGTGTGCACCAAGTACAATCGCAATAAGTTTTGCTACAGACTGCGTCTACTGTGCGCTTGTTCTAGTTTTGTGTTGTTTTGGTAAAATAGGGGCTAGTCTGCCGTAAGGGTGTCATTAATATAAGTACTCGTTTAGAACTACTCAAAACTTGTCTCCCTCAGTGGCAGTTGGACTTCGCAGTACTCTGTCTCTAGGATTGAGTAAGACCTTTATATAGTGCTTAGGGAACGTGTTCTACTAGAATTGTATTAGTGTCCTCAGAGGTTCTATGCGTTAGCTCTAGCAGAACACGTACAGTGAGACAAATGTTGTAAAATGGTTCCCGGTCTAACTGAAGTGGGTACATTGTAAGCACATAAATTAGCGTAGCTATAAATGATTCATTAAAAGCGAAAGCGTAACGATCCATTTACCCCTTTTAACTTTATTGCAGATATTAGCACTCACCTGCGATAAGAGAGATGTCGGCGTTACGACATTTATAATACTAAATCATAATATATTATATACTTATGTATACCCTTTCGTCTTCTTAGCTTCACATATTTATAATTATACTACTTGTTTCCTAACTGTGAATTCCCAATATTAACATCAACTTATGTCCTCTCCTTGTCCCCTAGCTTTTTAAGTCGGGTCAAGGTAGTTTAGTTTAAGGGAATTCATATCTTATAATGGTAGAAGGGCGCACAAATTTGGTGACGAGCCCTACTGGAAAGCGCGGATGGAGCCGCTCTTGGAAAGCCGACCTTAACACCAATATTAACATAATTAGGAAAAACTAAATTTTATCAGCCTAGGGTTATTTAGGAACAGTCACACTAGCTAAAATGCAACTAGAAACATGAAATTTAAGTAACGTGTTTGGCAAAGTAATTAGCGGAATGGAACTGTTTGAACAAGTTAAGATGTTTCTCTTATTTTTTTAGAGTAGTAGTATTTTTTTTAAAGAGTAAGTAACAATTAAAATTGTGTAGACTAAGGAGGAAAATGGAAGAAATAAGTAGTACTCACGCGGGGAACATAACAAAATATCTCACGGACAAGATCAAAGCGCTTATAAATTAAAGCAAAAATAATTATAATACTTTTCTTTACTGTCACATTACCACACAATCGAAAGTTGATTTCTGAAGATATACGCACACAAGAACATGATACAACTCCTCTTAAAATACACCTTTGCAAAAAATACCCATATCATGTTCAAACGCTACACCTCAGAAAAGTTAATATAAACCTTACGCCATTAGGAATTAGGTTGCATCTCACTAACAAAGTGGCTGCAAAGGAGCTTACGCCAATCAAGGCAAGCTTTGCCCTTTGAAGTCAGTGGTGTTACGAAATCTCGCACTAAATATGTTACGATTTTCTCCAATGTTGAATCTTTGAGGTAAGTATCATTAATGATCTTATATAGGACCTTAACAAATTGGGGTAAGTTACTACCTACTTTATTACCCGACAAGGGAAAATATTCTTATTCAGTCGTGAAGATACGAGTGTGAACATATAGAATGAATATTATAAGATGTTTTTTTCTAAATAAGTTACTACTAAACGTGCCTATATTTTAAATTGTAACTTTCTAAGCTTTCTAAATGAGTTGTAATATATTGCCAAAATACTCGTAATAAAGCAGCATATTCAATAAGACACATAATTATAAAGGATAATTATAGTCTCCTGCACTAATTTGCCTCTAATAATCAGGTACCTAATTTCCTCTTTAAATGGTCCTAGCTAATCTTTGATCGACGATACCCAAAAGTACAGGCAAATTTTATATCGACGCTCATATATCTCACCTCTAAAGACCCAGAACATACGAACTGACTGAACATTGACAGCCTGAGCAATAAAACACACCACCACCTATTGCTGCTCATAACGCATCGTGGGTTTTTAGTTTGTTCTACGAGGAGGCAATTTGTATTTAACGCAGGCAAAGTTAATCAAAAGAAATAAAGTACGACTAGACAGGCGAACCAATTTAGTATGCGAGAGCAGTGTTCATTCTACCCTCATACAATCTACATACATAATCATAACTATGGAGTTAGTCGTGTCCGTCGTTTTAATGAAGACATTGGAAGATAACTGTTTTGTAATGCATGATAAACCACCGGATGCAGTTGCCATACGAATCTCTGAGAAAGTTCTTGTGGGTATAGTCAGAATTCTGAGTGTCCGACCGACCGAGTAATATAGTATTGATCACTAATTGGTTTGTGGAAGACGATGGCCGTCGATCCCTTTTAGATATTGATAATCAGCGGGTTGCTAAGACTGGACACCTAATTACTAAATGTATTCTATTGAACTTGAATTTTAGAACAGTCTGGTTTTGATATCAATACAACGTTGCTTTTTACTTAGTAAAAATGTTAAATTAATTTATTCACTCACTGACAGACAATGCACAGGCTGGGTCTAGAAGAAATAAATTCTGCACAAGAGCTCATATAAAACGAAGGCAACGCACAATTTTTTCAACACATCCCACCAATGGGGATTAAATAGGGGGTTCAAAGTTGGTATGGATGTTCGGCATTTTTGCCGATGTGTTTGCTGTAGGTATATAAAAGTCAAAAAGAGTCATTTGAAAAACTAAACAAAACTGGACAGAAGTCAACGATGCACTAACTCAATCAAACGATTCGTTTAATCCAATCTTAGGAATACAAAGATAAGTGCTGCATTTACAAAATCAGTTATCGTTACCACAGCCTCTATTTCCTTAAAAGTAAAGTACGTTTTCGATTGGCAGGGTGATAAGTTAGTGTTGGAGTTTTCCTGAAAAGTTTCGTCTGTCATAGATCTATTAAGAGTGCAAACATCGTCGGAGTTCGTAATCACTGTTTGATGTGATCTCGGGTGATTGGGATGAGGGCAATGGCCTCTGATTCGTAATTATTCGGCAAATTGTAATTACGTTCGAGAATCTTGTTAACTTAAAAAGTACTTAATGAGTGGTCTTAAATAACTATGTATTTTTGAGGTTTCATTTTAATTTGCGAAAAGATAGCATTTCTGAAATTTTGTTTTACCTGTATTTAAAGAAATCAATCCTTAGGTTCGTGTTGATCAATATCTGATGGAAAGAAATGATGTGGTGGACAACGGTGCTTGCCTAGAAGTAATATTCACTGAAGAATTGAAATGTGTATGTTTTGCGCAGTTCAGTTGCCTACTTTTTAAATTCCTTATCGCACGTTATACTCTGCACACTTGGCGAATGTGTAAGTAATGTCAATATGTTAAACTACACACATCAAAAGTGTCTAGGGATCAAGCATTTTTATGCGGATTTCTTGAGATTAAGATGTGGCTTTGTAATAAATTTATGATTTTATAAATTTATATGGATCCTTTTTGGTGCATTTCATAATTTGAATCAGGAACTGTGAATCAAATTCGAGTAAAAGATGAAAATCAGCTGTCAATATTTTCCCTATAAAAACATACAACGCATTGAAGACATTATTAGTGCTACTGTTTCCCTACTACTGATTAAAACCAACGTTATTATGGAGCGGCGACGTCATTTAAGCAGGGAAGAAATGCTCAGAGCCGTGGGAATGATAGAAGCTGGTTCCCGGCAACGTACTGTGGCTTTAGCTCTGAATACAAGTCAGAGTGTTATCAGTCGACTTTGGACACGTTACCGAAGCACTGGTACCGTGGCTGAGCGCCATGGAGGACGGTATCGCTGCACCACACGGAGACAAGACCGATACATTCAAATCTTAACTCGAAGAGCTCCAACAATAACCGCCATGATGTTAGCCGTGAGGCTTCATCACTCTTCAGGGAACTTAATTAGCGACCAAACAGTCAGAAACCGCTTGCATGAAGTGAACCTTCATTCCCGAAGACCGCTACGGGTACCACCTATAGCAATGCACAATCGTAAGATTCGATATCAATGGGCTCTTGAACACAGAAATTGGGCAGAAGAACAATGGCGTTTCGTGTGCTTTTCTGATGAGTCTCGTTTTGGTATGAGACCGGATACAAGACGTATACGACACTGGAGAACCCCTGGACGCCAACAGCGATTAAAATCCTGCCAGGAAGTCCATCCTTATAGTGGTGGAACCATCATGGTATGGGCGGGTATTTGGATCGGCGGAAGAACTGAGTTGATTTGGATCAGAGGCAACCTCAACGCTCAAATTTATGCTGAGACGATTGTATCAGACGTCATCGTTCCTCTACAAGTGCAAATCGGTCCCTTATTTCAGTTAATGCATGATAATGCACGACCGCACACCGCAAGAGTTGTAAGACAGACTCTCGCCGCAGCTAACATCAATGTCCTGCCCTGGCCTGCTCAGTCGCCAGACTTGAACCCGATTGAGCATGCATGGGATATGCTACAGAGAAGAGCTCTGCCGAATATGGAGGGTATCCAGTCGCAAGAAGACCTTTTTTTGTTGTTGCAACGAACATGGGCGGCCATTCCACAGCGTGATTTGGATGAACTCATTTTGAGTATGCCAAACCGATGTTCTTGTGTTGTTAGTGTTCGCGGTAGAAACACGGATTATTAATTGTTTAAGTTACCCAATAAAACTTTAAAGAAAACTGTTATTTCAGTCTTTTTTTCGAACTTTTGTGTTAGTGGTTCAAATGTCAAAAATCCCTTTATTAGGAAAATGGCAAATTTCTTTATTAATGCAAAGGTGACTTGGTTTATCGTTACTGTGACAAACGAAAACACTTTATTTTATGAATCCTTAAAGAAAATTTTAATTAATATCAATCAGGAGAAAAGTTATTGCAAAAATATATGTTGATCCCTAGACACTTTTGATGTGTGTATTTCAGTCTAGCTCTCATTCGCCAAGTGTGCACCTTCGAAAGGACCTTCGTTCGAATGTGTAAGTAATGTCAATATGTTACACTATTTCAGTCTAGCTCTCATTCGCCAAGTGTGCACCTTCGAAAGGACCTTCGTTCCAACCGGGTGTCCCAGCGCCCGCGACAGATCTCGACTGTTCCTTTGTTATATCAAGTATGTAAGTAACCTATACTGTAACTAGCTGTCGGTACCTACGTTTGCTAATAACTTCACAACCAACATTAGGATACAGTCATCAGGTCCTACACCATACCATACCACGGTCCATATACCTACAACTTGAAAGTTGAACAAAGTGTACTTTATAGTACTTAATTATTTGTTATTTTCTTACTTAATTATAATATCGACTTTTGTTATTATTTAGCATGTTAAATGTTAAGTTTTGTTTGTACTGAATCTGTAAGTTTGCTGTAATAGTATAATATAAAATATTATTTGACGGTAAGTTCTCAATAGGTGTTTTTTTTTTGTTGCTGTTATGTTGAGTAACGAGAGTTAGTTAACAATAATCGTTCCACATTAAATAAATGTAATCAAATCAAATCAAACGTTTATTTGCTAGAAATACATTGTTTTGGTAAAGGTGAGATCTTATAACCTAAGTGTCATTGTGTTCTGCCTGCAAGCAAGCGTGCATTTTTTTATTATGTTACATATACCTACATACTATATACTACTACTATTATTTTTTATACTATTACCATGCAATTATTCGATATTTAATCTTTTTTTATTTATATTGTTCATGTTCTTTTAAACTAATTAAAAATTTCATGTTTCATAAATTCCTTATTGCTATAAAAACCACACTTTAGAAGCCATTCTGTCCATTTTGTCTTGGACACATTACCCTGTAATAATTTTAATTCATTTGGTAAGTAATTATAAACTACAACTATTACAACTGTTCATCTAATAACCTCTAGAGGCTGGAGGCAGCCAGCCTAACGTTTTTATAATACTCCATTAAAAAGATGCCAGGGAGAAATTAGGAGAAGGCGGCGTTTTCAATGAATATATTTTTGAGCTCTAGCTGCGCGCCTTGGCTACGTTTGTGAGATTTCAGAACCTAGAGAAATATTTTGGTTCAAAAACATTTGATCTCAGATGGTTTGTACTAGACAAAGTGAGATTCAGCGATAAGGATGATGGAGAAGTCAAAAATGCATTGACATTAGGAACCAAAAATCTTAGGTCATTCCTGTTGAAAGTCGTTTTATAAAATCCCAAACGCTTTGAAAGCGCGAGCCACTTGTCTGGGCCCTCAGGTGCACCAGGCACACATCTATGCGATATTATTTTCCTGAATGATCATGTTTGCCAAAAAGTTTCATGTAATTTTCTTTTCTAAGGTTTCTTTTGGCTTTTAGGTAAATAGGTATGATAATTTTCACCAATGTATTTAGTTTTCCCGCTACGTTGTTCAACGTACACACACAGCCACTCCCGGCGTTCTATACATATAAATATAACTTAAGTCAATTAAGCGCATCCCCCAAGTGGTTTGTGGGCGCTTCCGTAAAATGCCATTAATTTATTTCGACCGCCATTAAAACCTACTTTTAGGGTACCGTACGTAAACTCAATCTTAAATACAATTTTAAATCTCTAATACAATAAAGCTTGTAAGCTTGTATTGATATTTTGTATATTCCTTTACTTGTCCATAACGTTTATTATTCCAAGCTTGTCCATGCAACAGCTAATATTACTTATGGATGGCGTTGGCAAGTAGGAACATAGAAGGAAAACACGCATAACAGTCTGTCCGATGCGTACATTACAACATAATTATCAAGCTATACATTTGGGGTATAAGCTGACCTAGCATTGCATAGGCTTGCTGTACAATGAGAGATTTGCTTATATTTTAAATTAATAGCTATACTGTATAATGTATATGTGTCGTCGTGCGTACATAACTGACTGCTAAATAGAATGGACTAGAAAAGATTTTAAGAATCACATAATTCACGTTGGCAGTTATGTATAATAAAGATTGCATTCTTTTGGAACGAAGTTCCGTATCGCACATTATACTCTGCACACTTAGGGAATGAGAGCTAGGTCGAAAAAAGTGTAACATTTGACCGTCACGACACTTTTGTTACGTAACAAAAGCGTCGCCGCGTCGTGCAAAAGTGTACCTCTCGACTGTTTTGGTTTTTAACTGAAAAGTCAAAGTCAAAGTCAAAGCATTTATTTCAAATAGGCACATAAAAGGCACTTTTGAACGTCAACATTTACATTTAAATAGAATTGATTCTAGTCGCCCCTTCCAAAAGGTAGTTTCGTATGGAGAAGAATGGGCAAGAAACTCCATCGTTACTCTTTTAAAATGTGTTACAATACTTTGTATACATTAATTATATAATTATATGTGAAGACGATGCACCTATAATAAAAATTACCCTACCAAAATAGGTAAAAAGAATTTAATAAACGTAGCAATGATAAATAAGTTAATTAAATGATAGATACATGGTGTTCACATATTTACAAACATTGTAAAAGTATATAATTTCCCAAATTATGTAACCAATTAATATGTCAGTGTGTGAGTTAAAGTAGTCACAGAATGTAAACCAATGTCATAAAAATAACAAACCATACAATTAAAGTAGCAACAAGTTTTAATTTTGTCAAGATCCTAGATTGTCCTGTGGAGCTGGACCAGCATGTTTCCAAGCATTCTTATCTTGGATATAATCCTCTAATTTGTAATATGCTTGTTTACACAGTGAACTTTTTATATGAGTTTTAAATTTTCTTTCATTTAATTGCAATATATTACAAGGTATTTTGTTGTAGCATTTAACACAGTACCCCATAAAAGATGTATGTACTTTAGCTAATCTGAAAAATGGTTGATCAATTTTATCTTTATTTCTTGTATTAAAATTATGTCTATCACTTATTTTATTAAAAAGATGTAGATTTTTTCTTACGTACATAATATTTTCATAGATGAATTGGCAAGGTACCGTCATAATATTAATCCTTTTAAATAGTTCCCTGAGAGATTCGCGTTGACGTAGATTATAAATGGCTCTGACAGCTCTCTTTTGCAAAATAAAGATGGATTCAATGTCAGCAGCCCGACCCCACAGTAAAATGCCATACGACATAATGCTGTGGAAGTAGCTAAAATAGACCAAACGCGCGGTTTCTACATCTGTTAACTGTCTTATCTTTCTAACAGCATAAGCGGCCGAGCTTAGCCGCCCCGCAAGAGATGTTATATGAGGTCCCCATTGTAATTTCTCGTCTAGCGTGATTCCCAGAAAAACTGTGTGATTAATGAATTCCAGTTTTTCTCCATTCAACATGATGTCACACTCGCTACTTCTTACATTCGGTAATTTAAATTTAATGCATTTGGTTTTTTTACCATTTAGTACCAAATTATTTACCGTAAACCAATCATGGACCTGAAGAATAGAGCTATTCACGTCGTCAAGATTTTGTGACCGTCGGTCTATCTTAAATATCAATGATGTGTCATCTGCAAATAACACCATCTTCGGTTGATTTTGAAGTAATTGGGGTAAATTATTTATATAAACTAAAAAGAGGAATGGACCCAATATCGAACCTTGAGGAACGCCCATTGCCATTTCAGACCCTAATGAGTTTACGCCGTTTACTTGAACTGTAACTTTTCTATCTTTCAGGTATGATCTGAGTAAATCAAGAGCTGTATTTCTAATCCCATAGTGCTCTAGTTTCAGCAGAAGTGTCTGATGGTTTACGCAATCGAACGCCTTAGAGAGGTCGCAAAAGATTCCAATGGCATCTTGTGCTTCTTCCCAGGCGTTAAAAATGTTCTTTATTAGGGTGACACCGACGTCAGTGGTACAACGCCCTTTGGTGAAACCGTACTGTTGTTCATGAAAGATGGAATTTTTATTAAAGTGACGTAACATTTGATTGAGCATCAACTTTTCAAACACCTTACTGAGAACGGGCAGAAAGGAATACTCCTTTCCATTATAAACTACCAGTGATCAGCATCTATAAACCTTGTCTTGCTCATGCATCAACAAAACTCCCTCTATGTCGCCTAATAATTTTATTTTCAGTTTGACATTTGTGTTCTCAAAATATTTTATTATGAACTGTATTTTGCCAAAATACAATTTCAAAAGAAACTGCCCTTTGCCTTTTATATTTCTTTAAAATCTGTTTTCAAGACATGACGGTTACACAAACAAACAGTTTATAATGTTTCTACGGAACTCAACAAATATACACAAACGGTTGTACCTACTTTTTCCAATCCCAATGGTTTCAGGTGGCCGCCATGAGCGTTTCTTTAATTAAAGCTCTCCATCAGTTTGCATTATGCGAGTTATTCCGACTCGATCCGATCGCGTCCACTAAATTCTTTATTGGTTAACTTTCTTCATTTAAGTTTTTTTCCGGGTCCCTTTTATGTAGAATGGTACCTATTGAAAATACGGTGTTTATTTTGATCACAGCTTCATTAAATGTAGAAACGTTTTCTAATAAACACTGCTATTCATTCATTTTCTTTCACCAACAAACACTACTGAACGGTTAATTGCGTGATGGATATTCGATTGAGCGATGAACTTCTAACTCGTAATGTTAGCGGTAGGTTGTCAGCCCCTTGTTACTTACTATACACGCGTCGGTGGCCGCACAAGACGGTCATAAAAACCGATCTTTAGGGAAACATTACTGTTTACTCTTGAGCCAAACTGAAATTGGTTGTGAAGTACCAAGCAGCGCCCTCTCTTGTCGCAATCAGGAACGTTTTGATCATTATTATTTTTACTAATTGTAGGTAAATGTGACTTTCATGTAGCTACGCTAATAATAAAACCAAGCTGTAACAGCGCAGAAAAGGTAAAAATATTACAATTGCTTAAAATAACATTGTTAAATGCAGTACAGCTTGATACAACTTACGAGTATATGTAGCATCGACATAATTCGTAAAACCAATCAGTTCCAATTTACACAACCAATAGAAATCGCACACTACCGCGGTATTCATTTTGACCTACAGCAATGCTATTCGCGCTATATATTCCTGCCTCAGCCCAACCCGAGACAGCGTAGTGAAAGCACGTGAGTGAATCATTCCATACACTGCGTGACAATTTCATGGGAAAGTGAATATTTCTTTGTTGGTTTTTTTTACTATTATTTCCTTAAAACGTGGTAAACCGTAAAATAGGCAAAACCGTGATTTTTTTTTTATGTTTATCAATTTACGAGTCAAGAGGCCACGTAGTCTAAAAAGATAGTTTTTGCGAAAGATCACTTTCAAAACCTTCAAGAGCGAACTGTGAAAGTAACCGGTGTGTCACGTAGAACAATAAGTGCTGTTATTGCTTTGCTAGAATTGTTATTGCTGGTACTGTAAGAGATATTAATCAAATTAAAACAAGAGCATCATCTTACCTCCTGTTGGCCTCATCGCACAAAACTGCCACATTTCGTGGAAGCTTTAAATTCGCTGCTTCTCGCTGCTGGAACAACTTACCACCTCATTTTCGTGCTATAAAACAGTTTGGACTTTTAGTATTAAATATAAACCACACTTGTTTCGAGCACAAAAGGAAACCAGTTTCTGAACTCACCCTGGGACTGCACGCAGTTGGTATTGGTGATCGTGGCGGAGTGTTGTGTTCCTAGCAGCATGATTCGATGGCTTTGTTTTGCTCGGTGATTGAATATTTTTCTTCCGACTTACACAACACAAGACAGTCAGTCATACACACCACAATATTTCACTTTATTTATCTGAAACACTTTCTTTTGCGCGGCTACGCCACAGATGACTATCACTCACAGAACATATTATATACTCAAGAGCAATTACTCCTAGCGGGGCTGCGCCCGGGTCTCATCGCTTGTTTTAAACAATAGTCTGTACCATTGACAAGTGATGTTGGAGCGTCGCGATGATTCATGTGCATGCATAATTATGGTTTTTATTTTCTTATTATTATTTGTTTTTTGTATTCCCTAGTGGGCTTTATAGATGTCCGTAGGTGTGTCCGTGGCATCACAGCGGGCCCTATCAGAATATAATATAATACCAGCGCTGCGGTATATTTTTTTTTAATATTGCAGCCTTATGCTGAGATAGGAGCCTTTTTGGTCTCGCAGAGGCCTTTTATTTTATATTTTCTTGTTATTTTATATGTAAATTTTGTTAGTTTTAAATGTTCTTTTATTTTGTATTATCTTTGCTGTTTGTATTGCCTGTGCGTGTCCCAAATAAAATATTTTTCTTTTCTTTCTTTCTTTCTGTTTTGAAAGAGCATAACAATGCTTCGATTTGACTAGTTCAACTGGTGATTCTGCTCGTGACAATGCGCTGGCGCTCTCTTATTTCATAAATCTTCTCAAAGTACTGGCGATTGAATAAAGAAAATTACGAAAAATGGATAAAGCAACATTTCAATCCGAATCTACGACCTGATACTGTAGTGGTCGTAGATAATGCTTCTTACACACAGATAAACAATGCACCGAATTCCAACTATCTAAAAGCCACCATGCAATCATGGCTTACGTCTAAAAACACATCTTTACGTCAGTCTTTACCGTCACCGTTAACGTATCGACCTTTTGCGACCCTTTGTGTCAAATCTGCTGAAACCAGATTTGTATGAAATCATTAAACGCCACATATCAGTACACATTGAACACTCAATTGATCAAATAATGGCCGAACATGGTGATTCTGTTTTACGGTTACATTCTTATCACCTGAATTTTAACCCAATAGAACAGACCAATACTTATTTGGATCAAATTATCAAAAAACTTAAATGACTCATCATCAGACAGCGACGAATCGTTGGACGACTTTAGTGGAGCTATTGAGACTTGAGATATAAGTATGGATGTTGAAGGTGTACGACCATTCGAATAAGAATAAACTATTATTTTATAATATCTGGTGACAAGTCGTTCAAGGTCAATAAAAACATATAGCTATGTTTTTTTTTTTTTATATTACCTATTCGATTTATTGCATGGCCTTATAAATAATGACTAAAACTCAAACTCAAAGCATTTATTTCAATCAAACCATTTACAGGCACTCTTGAATTGTCAAGTGGTCGGTCAGTCAGAAATAAGAAGATAAGATAAGGTAATTAAGATATAATTTATTTCTCAGTACGTGATACAAAATAAATTAAATAATGAACATGAAGCTAGTTGCCCATTCCAAAGCGTAGTAGGTACCTATGGAGAAGAACGGGCAAGAAACTCCATGGACACTCTTTTAAATTATATTGTTACATAAATAATATTTACATCATTAATGTTGAATTTATAATTAAATGTGAGAACGATGTAAGTAAGACGTACACGTTAAGTGTCCAGAGTACAGCAAATAGAAATATAAAAAAAAAACAATCCTTATATAAAATAATTAAAATATGCCGTGGCAACTAAGAGAGGAGCAGTCCCAACTGACGGCGTGGCGGCGCCCGTTCATAAACATGACGCATGGATCAGCACCATTCAGCTCAACCAAGCTCAATTATTTTGAAGGGAGCTAAATGATCCAGCACGCGCCACCGTCAGCGAGACATTTGAATGAGCATGACATCTTTTTTGCCGCCAGGGCACATTCAAGTCAATGAAAGACATTACCCGGTAAATGGCAGCTCGATAGTACATATTACTCACACTTGTCCTTTGCAATTATATAATACAAAGGAGATTGAGTTTATACAATGCAAAGGTAGTCTTACAATCTTCAGCAGCTCCAACAGTATTTTCATGTGTTAATCAATTAGTTGTGGTTGTGGAGCAGGACCAGCATTGAGCCGGGCATTTTTATCAATGATGTAATCCCCCAACTTATAATATGCCTGTCTACATAGTGTGCGTTTTAAACGAAATTTGAATTTCGTCTCATTCAGTTGAAGTTAAAAATATATAATGTTAATAGAAAGACTAACTAAACATACTTATTAATAACTTTTAATAACTAACTCTATGAATTGTATTGAAGGGTAGACTGAAACCTTTTTATATAATAAAGGGAAGTATTTATTTATCATACTTCATTTTTTTTTTGTAATAATCCAATGATACAAATAATTTGAACAAAATGAAGTGAAGTTTTTAACATTATAAATCACAAAAAGTTTGATTTGTGATATTCATCGTTCTAGCTTTATAGCCTTCAAAACGAATCTAAAAAACAAACAAATAATAAAGACTTTATTTACGTGATAATTTTTTTGCAAGCAGGTTCACGTAAATCTACGCGTCAATTTTTCGAATATATTTGGTTATATCACATTCTTTTTCTTTCTTTTTCTTTTTTTAAAAACGTTGCCCCACACTAGGAATTTCTCCTGTATCGTGGGTGCGTTTACAAACATTAAACTCACATACACAAACAGCCAGACCCGGAACAACTACTTGCAGGTCCTACAAATATTTGTTCCGTGCGGGGATTGAACCCGCGACACATAACGCAGCAGTTTAAGTATTGCTTTTGCGTAAAGATCATTATCACCTAAAGCAGTAACGAAGATTGGTGATTTTGAAGGCGCACTCAGTTCGATTGTGATGAGTTTTACGAATTTTGCCGATGTTACATATAAGTTGTGTCGTACTGTAAACAGCAAGTCATACTCTTTGTGCAAAATAAAGAATGTTTCTATCTTTCTTCGTTTGCTCATTTAGTGTTTACTTTCAAAGACCCTGTACCGCATATCGATTGAAATACTGCAAAGTAGATTTTAAACTGCTTAGTGTCCAAATCATAACATTGTAAATAAAATCATGATTTTTCTTGTTGTCCGTCTACATAACTCAGTTACATCAATCTCAACACTCGAACTACACACTTAATTCTCTCGAAACTTCCAAAGTGATAAACCACACTAATACGCACAAAGATTCCCCGAGCGGGAAAATAGACGTTAGAGTACCCATCGTACGGGCAGCAGGTGGTTCCAATCAGTCGTGATGACGACGCGGAACGCTGTCTGCCATCTAACATTACACACACACACTAACACTTAAAACAGCCCTGTACGAACAGACACCGTACGCACACACGCATACACGACGACTCAATCCCACCAATCACGATTAAGTTATATCTATGTGTGCGAGCCGGACTTGGGCACGTGTTCGTGGCGCGTCACACAAGTATGGAGTGGGTTCTTGCGTTTTTCCCTGACCGTAGTGCCGCGTTAAAACCCTTTCCACGTTCAGGAAATTTTCCAGGACATGTAAAATAAATGGGCAACGGGACGCAGCGCCCGATGCGTGGACTGTATGGAATTTTAATTTAAAATAACATGTTGGGTAAGGTTATGTTGGGTTAAAATTCAGTTGGTTTCAGCAAATAAAGTTCGGTTTGGAAATTTGTTATTTTGTGTTGTCTAGCTGTCGGGTAGTGAAGTGCAAAAATGTAGATTTTTTGTTGATTATTAATTTACGAAAGAACAAAAACTTTGTTTATGAGTTGATAGAAACGGGCGTTGGGTGAATACTATGTTCATAAAATAGTGACCTGTAAAATAGTGTCTGGACAGGTCCACTCAATCTGTGTGGTTCTTTTCTCAAAAGTCCATTTCAGACACCAATCTGCATGGTCCTCAATGATTATGTCCGGATTTTATATACACATTGACATTAATGAATTTTATATATATATACTATGACAAGAGTATTTACTTTGTAAAGTATTATGCTATTATTTTAACTATTGTGAATGTGAGAACTATGTTGGTCATTGCTTTTTTTTTGTATTTTTACTCTTAGTGTAATCATGATCTGGCAGTTTGAGTAACTTGTGCGGCCTACTCAAATGTCCTTTCTTTGGTATTGTTCGTCGAATCGTTGAGCTCCTTAAGTTCTGAGTTGAGCTGCACGATTGCTGACAATTGCGTGCACTGACTGGACAGGTCCACTCAATCTGTGAGGTTCTTTCCTCAAAAGACCATTTCAGACACCGATCTACATAGCCTTCACATGATCTGACCAAGATTCTGTCTGGACTTTAAAAGAGACTGTGACCTCTGAGTTTGTTTCGGCCTTTCTTCTCAGAGTAGTCAGATAGGAAACGCCGACCTCATCTAGTTTAAAAAAAAACATGATTGACGTGTAAAAGTGTTTGTAAAAACCTACTTACAGAAATAAAATCATTTATCATTTATGGTTGATAAACAGCGGCTGCTGGGCGTCTTTCATAACATAAAAGAATGCTGATTAATTGCTATGTTCGTGTACCTATATATAGACAACTATTTAATAGAACTAAGAATTTAGATTTAAAGTCAAACAAACGTTGGTGGCAGTTAATTTAAATTCAAGATACACAGCACACTTCTCAATGCCATCCTCAAGGGCGGTAACAGGAAGCCTTTACAAATTGGCCGACTTAACACCCGCGCGAATCATAAGCGGAAGCGGGCAACTGTTTGTCAAGTGAGGTATGAGGTATTCATTAATGTTACGTACCAATTTAATAGAAATGCATGGAAGCTAGATTTCGTGATTAGCCTTTTTACTAAACCTAACCTCATAGCGAAAAGCGTTTCCATGAGATGGACAAGCCTTGTTTTATTTATTTATTTGCAGTTGTTACTATCAAAAGTCTTAGTGCCATTGGAAAATAAATTGTTTTCTCGTAGACGTTCGATCACTGTATTCAACTTGCCAAATACATTTTTTTTATGACAAAGGTTTTCATCGCTCACGTTCATCACTTAAAATGTGAAAGTATCCTAAAAATCACTTTGACCTTGACAGATTTTTCAGATCTAAGTTCGCCCCTGCCTATTATTATACTTTTACATAGTAAATTAAGTGAAGCGTTTTGTCACTATGCTATAGCTGGTCGAAATGATAACTTACCTAATGTATTATTAAGCTTTTTGTGCATTATCTATTCCTGGCCGTTACGGGCAGTCAGAAGCCCAAAAGTCTGAAAACCAATCTTACCAAGGTGTATCGTGCCCAGTACCCAGTAACTGCGTTGTGGAGGTCAGATAGGCAGTCGCTCCATGTAAAATATTAGTATTCAGCTGCATCCGGTTAGACTAGAAGCCGACCCCACCATAGGCTAGGCAGATTTATTGATTCCTTGTGCACTATGTACAATAGGTGAAGGTAGGGAATGCAATGACATTCAAGACCTCGCGAGATCTCGAGCCAGTGAGAAGACAATCTCGTTCTTGAAATTTCGTTCGAGATCTCGATCAATACGGATCAAGCGGACTGAGCGCTCGCGTCTTAGCACACTATGCTTCTTGGGAACAAATTTTCGATATAATAATGAATGCGTTATGTATGACGTATGCATAGATTGATTGATAACATAACATTGATTTTTTGGGTTTGAGATTCCATAATAGTTTTTTTTTTATTTACAAAACATAACACGATTACCCTAAGTAGGTGCAGTTTTAATTTTAATTAAGATTATGAATTTTGTATTTAAATAAAACGCATTAATTCAAAAAATATGCGAAACCTCATCTCAAAAATCTTGAAAACGAGATTTCGCCTGATAGCCGGGCCGCGTTAGTACTCGAATGGACAATATCGATACCAGATTAAGCGTGCAGCATCTCGAGATGCGAATCTCGACTCGCGATGGCATTCCCTAGATATATGTAGTTACGTTGTGGGGGTGACAACAAATGAAAACACTGGCAATACTAGTGCATAGATATTTTGAAATCATCAAATACCTAAATCCAAACATTGTAATATAAAAACAACAAAAACTGGGTCCACTTACACACTTGATACAGGCGTGATGTTGTGTTGTAAAATTATAAAATGTTTTTTTTCAAACAATCTAGATTATGTAGTAGGTAGTAGATGGGCCGACTATGTGTTTGGCCAATCAGCCGACCAGCTATAGTGACTAATGGGATATTATGTATTTGAACTATTGTTTGTGGACTGGGAACGTCATTAACACATTCCATGCATCATGAACAACACAGGTCTCACCATGATGCGGCGATTTATCGATTTAAGTTACGAAAATGAAAAGATCGACAAAGAAATTAAAGTACCTACTTTAAAATAGCTCTCCTTTAAGATAGTGTATTTGGGTGCATCGCTCCAAGATGTGATACCTACTGTATCACATCTTGGAGCGGTGCACCTAAATACGTTACGTTACGTTAAATAGTTAAGGTGATACGTAAAAACTAAAGCACACGTTAAAGTTACGTAATACCCAGAACAACTGTATGTCGAGGTGTGCGCGCACGACCGCTTTTTGCTGTGACCTCTTGTCGATCAAACGCAGGCTCGCGAGCACCCTGCGGCGTCTTACCACTCAGTTCAATAAGATTTTCCGGGATATCGAGTTCTTTGCTATTTCAGCTGGAAAATTCAGAAGTATTAGTAGAATTAAGTACACAACAATTTTAAAAGCTTTATTTCTATTATACATATTCTATTATATCTTCTTTCTCTTTTTATTATTTTTGCTTGTGTAAGTTTTAATTTGGTTTTATTTTTCTATGAAATCATACTCTCTATTCAATGTAATTTAAATCGCACGCCGTTCGTGTTTATATAACTTTTTTATATTACCTATGTGTAAAATGTTGTTGGATACATTTATACTCCCTTTTTAGTTTTAAGTTCTATACTGTAACATTGTAACATTGTAATGTGTAACCGTTTATTTTCCCAAATAAATAAAATAAAATATACTGTAATATTGAAATAAATTATTTTTCTTTATTTCACCATTAAGAAAAGTTATCACATTTCAAAATCCAAAAACTAAGAGCATATAAGGCTTATAACTAGGTCACAATAATTAGAATACTCTGACTCCTAAACTATATGTATGTGCCTGTGTTTTAGGAGTCAGTGATTCTCCGTAACAAACAAAGCCACATAATACTAAATCACGACGCTTCAACAATAAGCGAATGCTGTAAAAGTAAATAGGATAGAATTTATGTAAAGAAAACACAAAATGAAAAAACGTTTAACTGTGTGGTGAGGTGAGTAAATGTAGGGTTTGAGTGTGTGTGTGTGGTGAGTGAGTGTAGGATGTATGTGTGTAAAAGTGAAATTAATGGTTACGAAAAAGCCCCTAATTTATTTTGTTATCGCCTTAATAGGGACTGGGCGAGGGCAAAGTCGTCTTAAAGACAAATATTAGTTTACGCAACCTATTGCTGAAGGTGTTGATGTTTTCATGAAATCTCAAATTGCTATTTATTATAATTCCTTGGTACTTTACACTATTAACATTTCGTAAGTGGGTGCCGTCACATGTGTTGTTATTTTGGTTAGAGTAGGGAAAAGCAGGAGCAGCTTTATGGAAAAAGCAATGTTCTTTGTTTTGTCCGCGGTTTAGTGTGAGTACTATGCAACCAATTCATTACAGCATCAAAGCCTGCCGAGCATGCGCGTAAACTTCATACCATGAGTTTGCGCTAAAGAGAAGAGCAGTGTCATCTGCAAAAGTTATAATTTTAACCTTGGGGACGGTGAACATACCCAGCTCGTTAATGTATATGAGAAAGAGAGTCACGTACGCTACCTTGTGGCACACCATAGGTGACGGTGCGCTCCCGCTGATGGTATAATTGATCTTAAGGCGAAAGGATAGGCCAAACTACAAAATAGACCTCTCTTTGAAGGACTACTACTACTAGACGGATGGACCAAATATATAAAAAAAAATACCTAATTCGCATAACATATTTGACTTTAAATTTTAAGTTTAATTTTTTTATTATTGTTTATACTTTTGTCGGAAAAAAATCGAATATATCCTCTTTAAATCTGCAATAATTTGCTTACTGCTTTCAAAGAACTGAAGCGATTTAAATATTTTTTTCACACTATCATAGACAATTTATTGCTTTATTAAATTTAAGTTCAAAATTGTACAAAATTATTACTTATAGGTGCCGTTAAATCAATAATATCATAATACCGGCGCTGGCGCTCACTCAGACGCGAGGGCCAGTCTCACCCTAGCGTTTGCACGGGGAGGCTGTGTCGCATGTTAGCGCGCTCCGCTCTATAAACTTTACGTGAAAGAGTAAACAGTGCAGATAGTACGTTTGGTACAGTAGTACGGTTGAGCTATTCTTTTTCTATTTATTGATCGAAGAAAACACTATCAAAGAAAAGCGAAAATTTATGAGTATTGAAAACGAAGAAAAATCTAGCCAGCCACAAAAAACTATAGAAAAAGAAAATGAAGAAGTGAAGTCAAGATCCAACGAAAGTAATACAGAAGAAAAAGAAAATACATGGAAATTAAATTATAATGATAGCAATACAGAAGAAATTTCTTTTTTCTTCTGAAGATATTATATTAAAGTCAAACTCTAATGAAAGCAATACAGATGAAACTACGTATTTACAATCTACGTTTGTTAGGGAAATGCAATTTAACTAGTTTTGATTGGTTAATAACAATTTTTTTAAATGGTCCAAATAAAATGTTAAGTAAAATAATATTATTTTGATATTTTCGTTTTTATGGTTTCGTAGCCAAATGACGTAAACCATTTTTCTCCAAGTCAAGTCATTTGAAATATAGACACTTCCAGAGTGGTCAAATGTGCGCCCCTCTAATTTTTAAAATAAGTGTAAAATAAAATATGTGCTGGTAGATCTCAATGAAAAATTTCAATGAAAATTGGTTTGAACGAGATGTAGTCATAAAGCCCGGTTTCCACCGCGAGCGGAACTGACCCATTATTGACTTCGTTAAAATCGCAAACGCAAACTGCATACTTGTATTTCCTTTGTTGGTGGAAGTTTAACGAAGTCATTAATGGGTCCGTTCCGCTCGCGATGGAAACTGGGCTTTAGTTTTCGAGATATAGCACATGTTCAAAAACCGCAAATATAAATTTGTCATTCATACAAACACTATGGAAAACAAAGTTAAAAACAAAACTTTGCTTGCTACTACGGAACCCTTCATGGGGGAGTCCGACTCGCACTTGGACAGTTTTTTATTAGTCTAAGCACATTAATAAAAAGCGTTATTATTTCTTTTCACAAAAACAAATTGAAATTTTATGTATTTTGATTTACTCTAACTACAATAACTGTACTCGGTAAAGAATATTTTGTTCTCAAAACAAGCATTGCAAATGTTCTGAGTCTGCCTACATTCAATCGATTTATGATGATAAAAGGTAGTATTGTAGCGACAAAAATTCTTCGAACGCATCTGCGTCCGGTGATACTCTTTGACGGTCGGGGGATGAGCGGGCGCGCGGGGCGGTCAGCGCGCTGGCCGCTTGTTTCACGTTCAATGCTCAAGGACGTTGGGCTATCCTTTCGCCTTAACAAACTGGGTACCTACATTATTCAGGTAGTACTCAAAAAGTTTGAGTTTTTCCCCCTTATGCCTATTCTCTCCATTTTGTGGATAAGAATGGGAACAGAAATAGTGTCAAAAGCTTTGGCAAGGTATAAAAAGATACCCAAGACCTTCTGCCGATGATCCATGTTTGTGACAACCTAGTTGGTCAGATCATGAACTGCATCGGACGTTGATTTGCCAGCCCGAAAATCATATTGTGAGGGTGACAATATGTAAAACTTTTCTAAGTAGTCAACGAGTCTATTGTTCATGATCCTCTCTAGTATATTGGATATATATACAGGGTGTTTTTGACAGCCCTCCGCAAACTGATAGGGTGGCTTCAGTACATCATATTAAGATGACCGGTACATGAAATTCTTTCAGGAACATTAAGGGAATCCAAAAAACCAGATTTGTTTTATGGGGGGACATCGTGGTCACTTACCTCACACGCAATGTATCGTTACCGTGGCAAAACGCACGTAGCGGACGGCAGCGCAGCGAGCTTGAGCGAGGCTGCCCCCGCCCCCGCGCGCTCCCCGGCGCACCTGGGCCGCGTCTTTTATTACGTTAAGTTACGGCATAATTTTTTTTTCCTGAGAAAATTTCCAGTGGGATATGATTCAGAATAAGGAGCTGAATCAATCCTGTGTTTTTGTGGAGGGCTGTCAAAAACACCCTTTATATATTGGAAGCACAGCAATAGGTCTTTAGTTGTTGACATTGTTTCTGTCCCACTCTTAAAGATAGGATTTTTAAATGAATTTGAAAATTTTTCCTGATTTGAGGGCGAGGTTGGTACAACTATGGCCATATGTTTTTTTATAAGGCCATTAGAAATTCTATCCAATCCCAACCGTTACGTAAGGATCATTTTCATCCGTCAGTTATAGTGACATAGACTGTAAGAAGCCGCTGTTGACATTCTGGAATGCTTCGTCAGTTGACCTAGATACTATTTGGTCTGCGAGATTTTTACCGATTTCTGCAAATAATTTATTGGCCAGGTTAACGCATTGCAATGGAGTAGCTGCCATATGTAATAAGTGTGATGAGCCGTCTTTCTTATGAGTTCTATTGGATATTGCGTTTATGGCTGCCCAGATGTGTTTGGTGTTATGGTCTGCGTTGTTAATTTCTTTTTTTTTTCGATTCTAGTTTAGTCTTCCTCAGAAGCTTGTTACAGTAGTTCTGTAGCAAGTGAATGTCGTTCGTGAAATTTCGTTATCAGGTGACTTTTTAATTTTTTGTGTAGATTGTGTCTATGCCGGATGTGAAATGCAGTGAAGGCCCGGTGTGAAGTCTTTTATCAATTTCTGTATTTGAATCAATCACTTATAAGATCTTTAAGGCTGATCATTAGCTTTGCAGCTATATGAGGATTTACAGTGCGATAAACTGGTTCAAAGTCATTTTACTTTAATACAGCGTCTAGTAGATTGTAGTTGGTTCGGACAGCTGTTTTTTAGGGTTCTGTACCCAAAGGGTGCCAACGGGACCCTTTTACTAAGCCTCCGCTGTTCGTCCTTCCGTCCGTCCATCCGCCTGTCCGTCCGTCCGTCCGTCCGTCCGTCCGTCTGTTCATCCGTCCGTCCGCCCGACTCTGTCAGCGGGCTGCAATCCGTGGTCACACGTAAACTGTTTGATTTATGCCTTAATTACATGACGTGTGTTTCTCAAACGCAACTTGACCAAGGTGATGTGGGCAAATAATGTTCATGATATGACGCATCATGAACACTATTTGCCCACATTACCTACTAAAATATATTGTAGTTTATGCCACGTAAACAGTATTTAGTTCTATTAAATATTTTGAGTACTAAATAGACAAATATGACTTTCTAATTTCATGAGAAACATGTGGCCATCCCGCACTACATTATAAAGCATATTTACCGCAGTAGTTCTGGGAAATATTTTAAACTAGCTTCCGTCCGGGACTTCACTCGCGTGAAAGTCGTAACACACCACAATATACTTGAACAACGGCCCCATTTTATAAAACTTCTAAACATAAACATAGAAGTCACACACACACAACACGGTCAACACGGTCGGTTGTTCCTGCGTCACCATTTCTGGCTGCTGACAGCCAGAAATGGTGACGCATGAACAACCGACCGTGTGAAAAGCTGCTCGTCCTGAGGTCGACACCCGCAGCCTTCAGTAGCAATTTCCCGTTGCTTGCGAAGTTTTTCGAACATATACCTAAAACCTATTCACAGATAAGTAGTGTGAAACGAATAAAGTAATGGTTACCTTTAGTAACTTTTGCTTGCAATTATTCAGATAGGCCCGTGCACTTAAGCAATTTTGTTTGCATAGCCTGTGTAGTGTATCGCTTCTTAAGTACGTCTTCTTCACCGCATGAAACCGTTATAAGCAATCGTAAGCAATTTTTATTTACAAGATTTACACGGTCTGAGTCACTTAAGCATTTTTTGTTCCCAAGAGAAGTGGTTTTTACCATAAATAAAAGCCTTTTTTAAATAATTATTTTCATGCATTTGGGGTAAATTAGCAATATTTTCCGACTAACATTTTCCTATTATTCAAAATACTTTTGCTAAAGCGACTAACTACTATTTCGCAAAATAGAGATAAATATCATAAAAACTTTTTACATGTAGGTAGAACAGATTTTTTATATTGTTATATTTTTAGATTAATAAAATCGGAATTCAAATAAATAAGATATAATTATAAATAAAAACTTACCAAAAGTAGGTACCATTATGGCGCTTTAGCATTTTCTCTTTTCCACTGACGATATAATTATAGATAGCCAATATATTTCCAGAAAGTACTTCTTATGGCCTTTCATTAGATACCAAATCTTATTTTTTTTTCGGCTACACTTTTCATCCGGTTTAAGCCACCATGTTGGATTTTTTGTGACGTCACATAGCCTATCCAGCATACAATGAAGGCGCTTCCAACGACACTTCATTTGTCAAATTATGTCAAGAAGTTTAGAAGTTATGAGGGAACAGATAAACATACATACATACCTACCGGTCCAAATCATAAACCTCCTTTTTACTTCACAGTAGACGGGTAATTATCAAGATGACTTTCAACGGCAGCTACCTTTGGGCTTTTATTTAAACATCTATTAATTAATACCTAGTAAAGGTATTACTTAAATTCTTACATTCATAGTTTCAATGGGCGGATGACTGAATAGAAGCAATTTGTAAAAGGTTCCAATGGCTACAACCAACACAAAAGTACATAAAGAGAATTTTCTAAAGAAGACCTTTAGAGGGACGGGTCCTACAGAAACTGATTCGGAAAAACTTTAAATTGTATTTGTACGTAATCAGATATACGGGATCAAATTAAATTAGCTAGCGAGACTCCGCAGACGTGATGGGTATCGATAACTAAACATGATAAAAATAAAAAAGATTTGATGGTTTTTTTTAAGGGGTTAACGTCCGCTGATAGTTTTGTTACTTGAAGTATGAGTTGAGAAAATATGTTTTAAACACTTACCAACCAACCACGATATCAATCACGACGAAGTCACAAAGAAAAACATGTTTTTTACACACAAAAATAATCAAAATAATGTAGTTTTTCTTCTATCATGTTTAGATATCGTTGCCCATAACGTCTGCGGAGTTTCACTAGCTAATTAAATTAAATCCTGTATAAAGTAAAGACCAATTTCTACATTCAGGAAAAAAACAAATATTATGGTAAATTACAATAATATGTGGGTTTTCTTTTACTTACATGTCATATAATATATTGTTTTGGCAGTGAATAGAGGGGGCAGGCAGGGCTTCTTCAATAACGCTCGAAATTTGATTTTAAATAAAAGTTTTAATGTTACTGTTATTACAACGTTTGACTTGTCACCACGTACGCACGGTCCTGCGTCTATATTGTTCTATGCTTGAGCACACGGCGGACGGATGGTTTCTCCCCAACATCTGGTCGCAATCGTTTTACGATCTGTCAAAAGTCGACAGATGGCGTTGCTTGACGAAACATATATAATAAGCTGTGCTCGTCCTAACAACTACTGATATAATGTTCAAATTATAGGCGAGGACGCTGGCACCCTAAACACAAGTTAAATCTTTCTTTGGGTGCCAGAGTTCATCGAAAACACTCTTTCCTTAGTTGTAACGCTGCGTGGTGTTTAGATAAGTGTTAATGTACAACAGAAGGTAATAAAAAATCTTTTAATTTTTTATTTAAAACACAAACTTCTGTCCATACCATATAAAAATAACCTACTGCTTGCCGTCCTGATGTTCAGAGGGAGCGCATTCCAAAGAAAAACCGCCTGAACAAAGAAAGAAGAATGAATGAAGCCAGAACGGTGAGAAGGACACAAGATAGGGTTGGTTCAATAAAAACGAAAAAGAAGAAGAGTGACGTTTTCTGTGTTTTTCTGACGAATCTCGCTTTGGTATGAGGCCAGATACTAGACGTACACGGTATTGGAGGACTCCTGGACACCAGGGACGTTTAATACCATGCTAAGAAGTCCATACATACATAATTCACATAAACACGCTGAAATTTTTAATAATATTTATATTATAATTCCAATGATCTGACACTTATTGCTAATTTTTAATTTGAAATTGAAACCTTTGCATGCCCATGTGACGGTAAAATATGGAGACCTTTATTATAAAAAACACCTATGTATACTATACCCATGTTTGCAAGGAAATAAATGATTTGATTTGATAAAAATAAAGCGCCTGTCTGGGTTCGAACCTACGAACTACAGTACATTTTGATTTTACGGAAAAACTAATTTAAGAGGTCGGAAGTTGATCTATACTAGATTTACTAAGTCGAAAAAGATGAAATTTTTCTCCGATAGCTACGATTCAACTGACTCTCATGATGTTCCGTTCGAATCGCGACATAAATTGATAATCTTTCGTAAGTAATGGAATTCGTTAAGCGGTTTCCCATCATTATTTTGTGTCGGAGGTCACGGAGGTGTACTAATGCCGTAAAAGGTAAACAATGCAACGCAATATTATCTTTTTTCTTTTTTTTTATATGAAAAATTTCCTATATGTTAGAAAGAGTACGCTTTAGTGTTTATTTATACGCGTTTAGTTTTTTTGACGTGAGGTTAGTCAGACGATTAAAAAACATGACTAATGACCCTGGAGACCTCGGGGTCATAAGTCTTATTCTTTTTCAATCCTCTCCTCGGGTCCTTTATTTGGACGTACTAAAAACTATTTTCACGACTTTACCTATTATATTCAAAAGTTGAACACAAAAAGTTTTTTTATGAAACGTCGTCGTCGTATTGGATTAGGAACTATTTTCAAGATATTTCGGGTTGCGATTGACAGTAAAGTGCATTACGATGGGTGGTCACCACAAACCTAACAACATCTCAATCATTAAAATGCATCCAGGCAGACGTCTGGACGCTACGGGAGAATAAAGAATCCTACATAGGTACATACGGCATAACTACCATACAAAGACATGCGCCAAAAACATAACCCTTCTTATCAGTCGGATAATAAAACTCTGAAGATTTCCATTTGAACTACGATAATAACTCTTTCTACAAACTGGTGAATAAGCCGTACAATTTATAACAAAAAGTATAATAAAACAATTGCAGTAACTCAGTGTTGCCTTCTAAATAAAACCTTCGCAGGGAGGACAGATAGATTACGTGATAAGGCGATAATGATTTGCTTAAATGAGTCGCCAAATAAACAACAGCACTGCCTCAGAGATAAATGTAAGAGAAAAGAGCTAGGTGGATGAAGCATTTCTAATTACGAAATTAGAAATGCTAACGTTACGTTCAAAGTACAATAAAAATACTACTAATGTTGTAAAGTTTGTGAGTTTATATGTAGGGGCTAATCTTCGAAAATATTGGTACAATTCTGAAAAAAAATCTAGGAAGCTGCAGTGTTGCCGAGTGTCATAAGATTCACGCGGACGAAGTCATGGGCAGGAGTTTTATTTTAATAAATTGTGGAGGTGTGATTTAATCTGCTTTTTAAATTCAAAGGTTATTTTTTGGCTTTTCGTACGTACCACTCGCATTTCGAATAAATAATACGTTTATACCTATGAAGTTGCTGTTTTACAATACTGGCCATTTGAAACGTAGTTTATTAGTATTTTACGGCTGGCAATAAATTCTATATTCAAATAAATTTTATTTAAAAATATGGAATTCTATTTTCAAATTCAGTCATTTGTTTATACAAATACAAATATTTTATTTCAGAATTACATCCATATATTGTTAGTAGTAGTATAACTAAGCCTATTATTAGTATTAAATTAAATTTACAATTAAACAACTAGAATAACAATGAACTGTTCGTTCAATGGCACACCAGTTTATTTGGATAAGTGTGTCTGAACACTTACCCACCTTCATAGGAGAGGAGAATCCTACCAAATTTATTGATTAGTGTTTTGTTTTCACTACATTTGTATATTTTTCATCAATATAAACACGATAAAAATACGAGTAATTATGGAGTACGAGTTCCGTCGCGGTACCAATGCCGCACAAACGGCTCGCAACATTAATTACGTATACGGCGTGAACACAACAAACGAATATCGTAGTCTTTATTATGTAATAAAAAATAATAATAGGAGTTAAAAAGTTATCGTAAGACACACTTTCCTTAACAAAATAATGCTTTATAATTAACTTTTTATCAAATAAAGTAATGAGTAATATAAGTATCTAATAAGCTCGACCAATGAGTTCTCAATTCATAAGTTTTAGTTGCCACCGACGAACAAAATAATTGGATTATGCAACTTATTAGTAATATACGAGTGTTGTGGAAAAATAGGTACCTACCTAAAAATAATTTCTACATAAATTAAATAGCAACATACGTGCTGCTGACCTACCTACTACCACTATTACTCTTGGTTCTGTACATTTGCTTCGAGCCGGATGATGTCAAGCCAGGGTCAGCACAGGGCTTCGGATGGAACCAGGGAGCATAAGAATAAAACGCAGCAACCCTGTTCCAACGGTATATTTCGCACGAAGTAAAGGAATATTCTAAATCCATAGGGCCCTTATATACTATACTAGTCGACGGAGAATCTTAACACCGCGATCTAATTAGTAGTACAACGCTATCTATCGAGGCATCAAGAACTAATTTGCAAATCTGTGCCTAGGGCATTTTTAACTGTGTCGAACACAGTGCGAACAAGGTTATACAACAAGAATACTAATAAAAACTCCTTTAAAAAAACCTGCCTTTTTTGCGCAGTGCCCGGAGCAAAGTGGTCTTATGCGGGGCATAATAAGCATACCATAGCACCATATAACTGATATCATATTTATTAATACCATAATAGTCTTATGCTCTATGTAAGTCTGCAAATGTGAAGGCACAAGAACAATGGGGCCCATCTCTAACATGCACGGCAAGTGACCAAACCCTCTCTAGACTCCGGGTACCACTATCCAGGGTACCAATGTAGATTTAGTAGGTGGTATGATAGGTAAAAGTAGGTAGTAAAGTAATAAGTTCCAAGTACACAAGAAGAAGAATGAAAGTTTATTAGATACACAGTCACAGGTTTCAGTTCACACACACACAAGAGTTCCACTTTGTTAAGAAGGAGTGGTAGAAATGTAGGTAGCAGAGAACAGCACGGATAAACAATTCAGCGTAGATATAAGAAGAATAACTAATAATCCTTCACGGATTATTAGTTAGCGCGGTGAACGGGGGGGGGGGGGGGGGGGGGGGGTAAAGTTACCTTCACCATGTTTGGTAAATTGGTAGTGTGAAATAAATTTTGCATTAGTTTGAAAATAAAAACCACTCCACGCAACGCACGATGATGCCGTCCCGCTCATGCGCACGGCTCGCGTGACGTAGCGCGAGCGGTGGTTCTTCTGCCATGTAAGCTGGTTTCTGTGTCTGAGCTTCTTCCAGGTTCTTTATATAAGGTGATCTCCTAGTGGTTCGTTTATTGACATATGCTTTGGATTTTGGCATGATATCTATAGGCTCTTATGGCAGTATCCATGTACCCCAAGCCACATTTTGCATGTTTTATTTATTTATTATTAATAACCTACTTATATTTACAGTTTGCACCACACATACAAGTTAACAGTCAATACTATAATATAGTAATTATAGTATTTACACATACAATCTTAAAATTAGGTTAAATTACATAAAAACTAGACAAAACTTGATGAAATTAAAGAAAATTAGGCAACATTATATAAAATGAGTTAAATGTTGATAATATTAGATAAAATTAGAGAAAAATTGATAGAATTTTGATAAAATTTAAATAAAATTATTAATAACAAGATACAATTTCATTTATTTACACCAAGAAGATTCTACTGGGATTAGCAATGGACTCCAAGTATTGAGCAGCAGTGTTCAGGAATCTCAGTTCAGTACTAGCGAGGACATCTGAGGATTCGTCATAAAGCAAAATGTTGTTAATATGGGTGAGGGTACAATGGACTGGTCTTAAGGGTGATGGCACTGGTTTGAGGTATTGAGATCAGAGGACGTTGGCCAAGGCGAAGTGTGTGTCTAATGGGTGGTGGGATGTTAAAGAAGATGTACTGTAGTAAAGAGGAATTCACGTGGGTACCACGAATTAGGCGGATGAAATATTTTATCAGACTAAGATTTCTCCTTACTTCTAAACTTTAGTACCCCACCATACCTAGCACAAATGGTTTTGGGTACATGTACGGGTAACAACCATAAAGTTTTAAGTAGAGGTAGCGGACAAAAGACTTCTGGACCTTTTCGATGACCAGTGTATACACTTTTTCATGGGGGTTCCTGATTGCAGAGTTAGTCTCTAGCAAACTGCGGATGAAGGAGTTGTACAGTATGGTTATAGTTTGACGATTAGTGAAAATGTTGGCCTGACGCAAGACGAAACCTAAGTTTTTGCGGGATGTTTGCAGGTTTGTATAATATGCTGGTTAAACGTGAGGTGTGGATGAATGTGAGCACCCAGATCGCTTACGGTTAAAACGCGTTTCAGGGGTCATTGTTCATAGTGTTGATGTTGTGTATAGGTTGTGTGGCTTTTGAGTAGGTCATGACCGCGCATTTACTAATGTTTAGGTTGAGGTTGTTTACAGTGCTTCAGGTGTGTACGTTGTCGATGTCGAGATGAAGTATAGGCGTATCATTAGAGTTAGCTATTGGAAGGGCAATTTTGACATCATCTTTTACATATGTGGGAAGATCGTTTACTACTATTAGAAAAAGAAGGGGCTCGAGGTTAGTGCTTTCCCTATGCCAGAAGTGACCGTTTAGCTCTCCAATTTGGCATTTTTGTATGTTACAAATTGCTTATGATCGTGCAGATAGTTCGCGAATAATTTTGGCGATGTCACAGAGACACCTGCCAATGCCAGTTTACATAGAAGTATTTCGTTGTCAACCCGGTCAAAGGCCGTGTGTTCCGTCTTCCTTTGGTAGTGGTGAACCAAAATTGTATCTGCAGTTCTACAGAACGACAAACCGGGCACCATGCTTATTTCGCCCCGTCCGAAATCCCCCCCGAGGTCATATAAAATAAATGTTAACAAAATCGACAGAATGGTAATTAGTGCACAACTATTCTAGTTATTTAGCCACATACACGTAATTGAACGGCGTTATTTACGTAAGAACTAAGAATTTAACACAACCATGAATTAGCTATAACTTCAAAAATAAAAATCAAATTAATGCTTGAACATTCGTTGTTTTATTCTGTCCACGAGGTACATACATACTCGTACGTGCACGCACATAACATGACATGTCTCGCAAGTGCGAGGTCGTCTGGAACGCGGTCCGTCTAGCTCCGAACATCTCCGTTTATTACTACGAAGGGAGGTACGAGGGGTTGTCCGTCTTACCCTCAGACTAAGGAAAAGAAAGGACTCGGCATAACGAACAGTAGTTATAGGAATGTGATGTATTTCGACGGCATAGTTACTGACATATCGGCATCTCTTTTTAACTTATGAGGGTAATCATATGTAAAAAAAGGACAACAGTAGTCTTATCATTACCAAAAATTGCAACATTATCTACAAAATATCTCACTGCGGCCGGTCGCCATGTTTTGTCACAGCCAACAAGTACATCAGTTGTCATAGCAACTTGTTTCTTTCAGTGTTTTGAAGAAAATTTTGATATTATAATGCGCGTAGCTCTACCGCAAGCCGCCATCTTTGTGCCAGACTCACATTTTAGGTATGCACGTTTTTTTCGTAGGTATGTCATGTCTATTCTTCTTTTCCTTAGTCTGAGGTCTTACCCCGGAGGCCCGCATTCCTCGGCTTCCCTTATGTCATAATTTGACGTTCTTTCTTTTTAATGTATTTTTTTTAATAGTATATATCGGAACCACCACGGTTAATTGTGCATGTTTTTTATAAATTTATGTAATAACTTACTGTTTCTTGTGTTTCTTCTTCTGTGTTTCAAAAAATAAATGAATTTATTTATCTATCTATCTGGGAGCAATGGTGGCCTAATGGTGGGTAATGACCACGATAGATCGTAAGTTCGAACCCAGACAGGCGCTTTGCTTTGTGTAAACTATTTAGTCACCACTGCTCTCAAAACGGTGAAGGAAAACATCGTGAGGAAACCGGCATGTCATAGAATCAGAAATTGGAAGACGTGACATCTACGACCCCGCACTGGGCCCGCGTTGTGGGTTACGGCCCCCACCCTCTCACCGAGAGGCGTATGTCCCAGTAGTGGGAACATTATGCTATCTATCTATTCTCTGTGAAGGTACTTCTAGCTAAATCATTATTTAGATATTTTAATTTAGAGTTTTCCTGTGTTTGTGTTATTTTTTGCGTCATGTTTACCGCAAATAAACGCATTTTCTTTCTTTCTTTACCAGCAATATAACATAATTATGTACTCAAACCTACATTATCACACCTAAATAATCCTTATAACCAAATTGAAAGTCAAATGAGTTACCAATGGGATCTAAAAACATACATAGACTGCTAAGAGCATAACCCTTCCTTTTGGCTTTGCCGTAGTTGGGTAGGAAGTAAGCCAGTGCGAAGTGAAGCTTTCGAACGGTAACCTATAGGACCCCTTACATAACTCCATAAAAAATTAGTCGGAATAAAAACATAACAAATCTCCAATCAGCTAATCCCATTTGAAGACAAAACTCTTTAGTTATGTCCACATATCTTATACAGAAACAATACAGAGGGCAGATGCTAGCTTATGGTAGCGTATACACGTAGACAGAGAATGCTATCTCTGTCTACGTATTTACATATGCCCAGAAATTTGTTGCGGCTGACGATGGGCACTCTCGATAAAAACGAATAAGGGACCGAACCTTTTTAGATTATTAAATCACGAAGATGGTTCGAATTACGTACATATTATATTGGAATATTATGAAATAATCTGAAACCAGAAAACGCTTTTTAGAGATTTTGCTACTTAGTTACCTAAATCTTTAAAGAAGGTTTTCGTTTGCTTGATTATAACAGTAAATAGAGTTAGGTGCCTCAAGAGTCAGGTCAAAACCATAACCAATCGTAATCATTATCATTTATTTTTCAGAATATGGTACATAATAATATATTTATTTATTATTATGTACAGCTAATCAGACACAGTGGTTACAAATATAATAACAAAATGATGGCCAATTACAAGTTTTCACATGTAGAAATAACAATCAACTATGATGTACTAGGTAGCAGACAGTGTTACATTCGCGTTCTGTTTATTCGTATATAATGCATGTATGAAGATTAGACTAAGTACGCTACATTTGCCAAAAGTAACGAAAAAGCTATTTATTCTAATTATAAACTCCTCAGTCACCTCAGTCACTTAACAAAATCTATGAATACTCTGAAAGCCAATTTAAAATAGATTGGCCTATTTAGTTCCCTTCGAACAGCTTTCACGTCTTATAAGTAGATACTTACGGTAAAAACTTCCGGCACAGTCCCAAGCTTGTCACTGTTCATATTTTACGGTATCAAGGCAAGCGCGGTAAGGCTCAAGAGGCCAGTTCGGCAATTTATTACAACTTGTACTAGTAATACTCTTGTGACAACTAGGTAAAAAAGTGGTCAACTATACGTATAGTGCGTTTCATCAAAGAAGTCCCTTCGCTGTAATGTTGGTAGCGCTTAAATGAGTGCTGCCAGGCTGTGAAAATTATATTACCCAATAAATCAGTATAAGTTGAAAACGAAAATTTATTTTGGTTGTTCTTTTTGTTTGGTCACCTTTCAACAAAGGTCTATAGAAAATTATACCTTACGCGTAAAGATAAGTATTCATAAAATTAAACTCTTAATATAACCATAATAATTATTTATTTGCGAAAGTTCTTAATAAGCTGTAATGATTAACAACAAAATTACTTTTTAAAATAACTGTGCTCCTCCAAAGGACCTACACCCGATATAGCACTATCTCCAGGGTCACTATCGTCTGAAGTATCTCCTATAGTATATCTAGTCATCTCCTACTTCTATTATAAATCGATCTATTTTGTTATCAACAGTTACTCCATTGTTGAAGTACTTATCTTCTATGGTTTCTACGTGGCTGCATTCTTTTAACCACTCTTCTGGCGTGCTACTGCAAATTGCCACTTCAGTAATTTTTACAATATTTTTTGCTTCCTGACCCACGTTTTTTTCAGCAATTCGCCTTTACAAAAGACTCCATATGAGTTCGATTGGATTCAGGTCACAATGATAAGGAGGAAGTCTTACAACTTTATGACCGTGTTCTTTTAACAATGAATCGACTTCGTAGATAGGTGGTTCTTTATGGTCTTTAATTATTTTAAAAGGTGTAGGTAGGCACCTACGGGGTAGCAGCGGGGACTAGGGAGCATCTAGTTCTGGCAATGGCAACCCTATTTTATGGCGGCGACGCGAAGTCTCACACATTCTAATGGAATTATTGGCGCTTTGTTACGTTTTTCACTCTCACAAAACGTTTTGACTTTCAACACCAACTCTCTTTCGCCACTTTTAAGTGTCTTCGGCGTGATTAAAACCGTAAAACAACTATAAATCTTGGAAAAACTCAACAAAGCCTACGATGCGTCTAGCGTTTGACGTTCTTGACAGTCAGGTGTGCCAATATAACGGCGAAGGGAATTCTTTCGTGAAACGCACTATAGATGTGTTTGATTCGCAGTCATGGCCAGAAATCATATACCTAAGTTAGAACAAAAAAGTACCCATAAGAACTCACCATTACAATTCAAAGGACGTAACGCAAACCTTTTGGAAAATAACGTTCATCACTCTAACAGCCTGCATGGTCTAAGGAATGACCAATCCACTCACAGTAAACCTGAGATTGAATGGTGACCAACGACATGGACGGCCGCGGTCTCTTTTCTTGTCACCAATCTTTGGTTCATGTTACTCATTACGACTGTACTAAGATCTTTTAGCGCGTTGCAAAATCGGAACTATTGGAATCTTGTTTTTTCTTTCAGTACCTACGGTTTCACACAAATGTTTACCAACAACGCCCCCCTGTCAATATAACTCAAGCGCGAAAAGATCCTTGTAGCACTTCTAGTTCAAACGTCACAAGAAAATCATCGTTTATTCTTAATTTGAATTATCTCCAACATTATCTCCAGCTGCATTTACACAGGGAGAAAATATTATTGAAATCCAAATACATGTTCCTAAAACACGTTGTGCCAGTAATTTATCGCAACGGCTGCTAAACACGGGATTCTGATTGGACCGGGCGGATAAGTGCGGGCTTTCTTCTGTAAACAATGAGCGCTAACTGTAATGAAGCCTTGGAAAAATTCACACTAATATTGCAAAGAAAATGAACATCCCAATTTGATTGCTGAATATTCAGGAAAAATTACTGAGGCGTGTTACTTACATGTTGCCGAAACTGTTTGTTTATCAAATGACACTCACTTCGTCAATTTGCAGTGTTATAGTAATTTTATGTAACTGTCAACGAATTTCTGTTTTGATTTTGAATATAAGGACAATTTGTTAAAATAAATATTTCCCTGCATTTACCTAAGTATAGGTAAATGAAACGATACTGCCTATGATGGTTGCATAATATTCCTCCTTTCGTGGCTCCAGAAAGTTCCTCTATAAACAGCCACGTAGTTTTCCCGAAGAGGGAGCGTTTCTTTCCATTGCTTGTCAGGCAGTTTGACTGTTCCGTCGATAAGAGCGGGTTCAAACGGAACCAGTCACTATACAGTTCCGCTCTCTACGAGTATTTCGTTCGGTAGCCTTGTCGACTTGCTGCAACACTTTTATGTAACAGTGTCTTCAGAGTATATACTTCTTTAACGTGCTTCAAAAGTATAAAAATAAAATCAGACAAAATAGGAATAACCTAACATTATAAAGAACTACGAAATTAAACTTTTGCGGCTAACCTAAAGGTAAAAAAGTCTTGTAAAAGTGTAAAGGCATGCATACCTAAAGGCTGAATCTTATAGATTACAGCTAAAACAACAAAGCCAAAATCTCTTCTTAACACTTTAGCGTGGCAAAATTATTCCAGTTTCGTAGCCACTCTATCCTACGCATTATCGTTAAAACAATGAAATTTGATCCCATATCATAACAACAGCGCGATGGTTTTCACCATTAAGGTCATCTGAACCCATACTACCCAAACCCGTCACCCATTTTTCAATTTAATAACAAGATTCTTATCGTTTTGACGGGCGAGAGCCGTTTCTTATACCTCACTTTAATTGTTTGTCGACGCTCCCCGGCTCCGCAGCGATATTGCATTTCTACTGAAAGTACTTCTGATGGAATATTAATCCTTTCTGATAGAACTCGAGCCGGGTTGAGATCATTGTTCTGTGTAAGATGAAGACGGAGATACTCCCTCATAGTGCTGTCTTTTTCTAGCTGGGGATGATAAGTGTGATGTTTTAGGAAGTTGGGATCGTCGGCGGTCTGGTTAGCATGGATTTTCTTGTTAGCGTATAAGTTATGGAGGGTTACTTCAGCTGGGAGCGAACTTAAGGTACAATTGTGGCGATTTTGTAGATATTTTAAAGATAACGACACGTAATCCGTAGAATATGGCTGTGTGTCTGATTGTTGTTTAATGGTTTCTGACACATAAGACGTTTAAAATTCGTATTTAAGTTTGCTTTCAGAGCAGTTTCCTTGGAATTGCCAATTTCAATTGCAAAAATGGCATGTTTTCAAGTTAATATTATAGTGTAACATTTAATATTATAGTGTACTGCCTAATTATAGTGTAACAGTTAATATTATAGTGTACTGAGACATTAAGGGTCGATATGCAATGTAAGTACATTTTTGTACTTACATTGCATATCGACCCTTAATATTAACTGTGTTAGTATTATAATTTATGTACGACAATGATGTTGAAAGAGCGGAGCCTCCTAACACCTGTGTTAGGAGGCTCCGCTCTTTATTCTTTATTCTTTTTTTATTTAAGCAAACAATGCCTGCATTGTTTGCTTAAATGGGGGCTCCAAACACGTTAACATGTAATGTGTTTTCTAAAAGACACAATAAACTATTTTGTATTCGTATTTGTATTTTGTATGTTTTCTATTGTTCGATTGCCTCATATGCAGTCTATGTCATCCCCATCTACCAATAATATGTAAATACTGGGCGAAGGCCTCTTTTGTTTGTGAACGCATAACATTAAAAATCCTCTTAATCGTCATCATCATTCAGTCGCAAAAGGTCCATTGCTGCACAGCCCAAAGCAACTCCATAACGAGCAGTCCTGATCTTCCCATTATTTAATTATTACTTCCCTTATGCATACATGCAGTTTACAAATTGGAGACGTCAATATCATAGTTAGTTAATCCGCATTATCCAAATGTATGTAGACATAATGCCTAGTCCGTGATCGTACACACGGCTCCAGATGCCATGCTATTTTACTAGCGCACTGTTACCGGGCGTGTAATGTGCGTGCACAGCTGTGCCCGGCCCCTTAATTGTTCGCACGTAACACCCTTTCGGCTTCGGACTCTGATGCACATAATAAATAGGTCGGGGCAAAATATTTTTCGTATTTTATAGGTATAAAGTTGTAGTAAAATCTCTTTGGCTGTACTGTTTGTATCTGGCTGGTTTTGATACCAATAAATACGAGTAAATGACATAAAAAAAAAGTAAAAACCGGTAAAAACACTGACCTCTATTAATAGTCATTGCTATTAATAGAGGTCAGTGGGTAAAAACGATTTCCCGCCATTTATCAACTGTTTTTCTGTCCGCCAAAATGAGTGAATCTAACGAAGAAATTCGATACATTTTTATTACTATTAAATATTATATTATTAAAAAGGGAAAAACACGACACAAGCCGCAAAAAAAAATATATGGGGTTTGTGGACTTAACGCACAGTCAGTAAGAGTAACACAAAGTTGGTTCAACGTTTTCAGTTCGGGAATTTTGATGTCAAAGATGCAGCTCGCTCTGTCTGCCCTGTTACGGATAAAGCCGATGCCATTTTTTTTAGTGGAGCGAGATCGGGCATAGTAGTAGTTACGACATAGCTGAAGAATTAGGGGTTGACCACAAAACCAGTATACAAAAAAGCTCCACACAAAAAACCGCATTAAATCCGTTGCGTCCTTTAAAAGATCTAAGCAGACATACAAAAAAGCGACTTTCTTTTATATTATGTAATAAAGATTTAAAAAAATGTGTGCACCGCTTGGCACCACCACCACCACCCGACCAGGGCCTGCAGTCTCGACATAGTTAGCAATCGTTTTCGGATGCTAAGTCCTAACAATCCAGATGTAACGATATTTGGTGGTCTCCACACTCAAATTTATCGGTTGTTACTGGTATTTTAGGTAGGTACCGGTAGGTAACAACCGATAAATTTGAGTGTCGAGACTACCAAACATTTAAATCAACATTTAAATCTGGATTGTTAGGACTTAGCAACCGAAAACGATTGCTAACTATGTCGAGACTGCAGGGCCAGGCTAACTAAGACTAGTCAACTACACATTTCATTTCTGCGCTATACATTTTTACTCATAATTTACCTAGCCTTCCTAACTAAGTTAGGATCGGCTTCCAGTCTAACTGGATGCAGCTGATCACCAGTATTTTACATGGAGCGACTGCCTATCTGACATACACAACCTAGTTACTGGGTAATACGATACCCCTTGGTAAGACTGATTGTCAGGCTTTCGGGTTTTTGACGACCCGTAAAGTCTGCCAAAGATCCAATAATGACAGCTGGGACCAACGGCTTAACGTGCTGCTATCCGAGGCACGGAGGCATCTTGGTATGTAAAGATGATTACCCATCCCCGGACCAACTGCGGCAAGCGTAGCTTAACCTGATCGATCGACTACGGCTGTTATTACCTAGCCACTAGCCCATAAAAATCAGATGCTTACATTTATACTCGCATACGTACCTAAGCAAAATGCAGGGAACAGCTGTTTTTATTTATCATGATTATTTCTGGTTTGGTCTCATAGTAAAAGTTGTTCATAATGTTAAGATAATAGGGACAGGATAATAACTTGTGATATTGCACCTATTCTTTGAGTAAAATTCTATACCTCATAAATGTATGTCGTGTAGTATGCCCCATTGTACCACATTTTCCTTTGCCAAAATAAGCTAAATATCGAATAATACTTATATGAAATGTATTAGCACCTTTACCACTTGATAGCACGCAAATTGAGTTCGGGGAACGATTCATTGTTGAGGCAATTGCTAAGAAATCGGCCATCTTACCGCATAATGATTTTGATCTTTTTGCTACAGGATTTTTCAGATAGCTTTTTGCTTAAAAAAAATATTTTTCCAGATTTACGGGTACAGTAATTATGTAAAAAACCACAATATATTATCATAACACCAAAGGGGTTAGCAGAGGTTCCCACATTTTTGCCACCTATGTTTTGAGTCCCATGTATATTGGCCAAACTCAAACTCAAAGCATTTATTTCAAATAAACCAATTACAGGCACTTTTGAATTGTCAAGGGGTCGGTCAGTCAGAAAGATCAAGCTAGTTGCCCATTCCAAAGCGTAGTAGGTACCTATGGAGAAGAACGGGCAAGAAACTCCATGGACACTCTTTTAAATCAAAATATTGTTACAATAGAGTGGTTACATCATTCATGTTGTAATTATACATGTGAGAACGATGTAGAAAGACGTGCACGTTAAAAGCGTCCGTAATAAAAAGATAAAAACAATTATGGAATTAAAATAAGCCGTGGCAGCTAAGAAATGACCAGTGCCTACTGACGGCGCCCGTTCACGAACATGACGTATGGATCAGCACCATTCAGCTCAACCATTTTGAAGGGAACTCAATGATCCAATATTTCCAGACAAAATTGGGTCAAGATCAGCACGTCGTTACTAATACTATAGCTCAAATTCAGCTTTGCGTATTTCTTTCACTATAAAATGCTTTGACCTAAATAATAATAATAAAAAAAATATTTTCCTTCCACAAATAACACTTATTAACAAAAACAATGTTCATTTGTGGGAGAATGGTCTGGTGCCTAAACTAAGCCGTGACTTGTATTTCAGGACATCAGGGACTCCCCCCTACACAGGCAAGAATATCATCGCAAACATTATTATAGACAAAGCACGAAAGTTACATTATTATGTTTTAAGGGCAAACTATTTGTTGGAAGAGAAGAAAAAAATAAAATACAATAATAAAACCTTAATTTTTTTTACAATGTGTGGTGGAGTTCAAGGTGTATGAGGATGTGGTGAGGGCGTGATGTATTTTGTATTTGACTGTGTGTGTGAGGGTGTCTGTGGGTGAGAGGGTATGTGAGTGGATTCATGTCATCTGTTTTTGTGCAGTTCAATTTTAGTAGCCAGTTTACATTTAGATTTATTGTAATTAAAAATACCTAACTCTTTATTTAACTTATTGTAGAGTTCAGAACCTCGGAAAGTAAAAAATTTTTGGGCAAAAGCAGTTTTAGATTTGATGGTGCTACATATTGAATACTGCCTTCTCGTTGTTAATTTAGACAGATCGAAAGAGAATGGGTCTGAATGATGCCGCAGAATAGTAAAAAGGATGTAAATTTGCCTAACAGTTAACACCTCAGCTTCCTGATACAGTGCTTCAGTAGGATATAGACGTGGCTTTGAAAGGCCAACTTTCAGAATCAACCTTTGGGCTCTCTCTATTTCCAACACACCACATTTTCCACATTTTTTTACTGGCACCTCCCCAAGTCGTTACACAATATGTCAGTATAGATTGAACAAGGGCAAAAGATACCATTTTAGACGTTTCACCATTAGCCATCTTGTCTAAGCTGTTTAAAAATATAAGTCAGTTTCCGTACTCTTTTACATAAGTTGTGAATGTGTTCATCAAAGGAGAACTTTTTATCAATGGTTACACCCAAATAACGAATGCTTTGTGTCGGCTGTATAGTTAAAGCTTAAAAGGTTATCTTGTAAGAAGGTTTCTATGCTCCTAATTGCAAAAGGAATGTATTTTGCTTTATCTGCGTTAAGAGTGAGCGAGTTTGCAGCGAGCCAGTGGCAGACTGTATTAAGACCTGATTGAGTTAAGGAATATACTTCTTCCCAAGAGTCGCCCTTGAAAGTAAGAGTTGTGTCATCTGCGTAAGATAGTATTTTGCAGTTTTCAAGATTAAATTGACATAGCTCATTTATATAACATAGAAACAAAGTGTGGCCAAGAACACTTCAATAGCACACTTGCAATAGCTCCTATATCGTTATATGTTATAGTTAATATTTCACTAATTTTAGTTATTTTTTTTTTTTTATATGCATATAGTCCGTATTTCTAATGCATCATACGAGTCCTGGCGTTGTCCAGGGTTTTAAGGTAGTTTTATTTCGTGGCATCCTAACGATCGACATATGTTTTACTGTTAGATTAGACAATAATTCGATAAACTCACTGGTAGCCAGATTTAAGCCGCTTTCAGCATAAACTTGACAAAAATCCAACTTTGAGCAGTCAGAGATGATCTTGGTCCAAATCGGCTTCCTGATTTCTTTACTTTTTAAGGGTTTTTTTTGATCCCCCGTACTTGAGACTAAATAGAATAGCATCATGATCAGTTAATGAGGTGTCAAGTTTAAATGTATAGGCCTGTAACTTGCTCTTAACTAAAACATGATCCAAGCAACTATTACCTCTAGTAGGTAGGCTAGGTGCCGGAAGAAAACCGTGAAATTAAATAATATCTAGGTATGACGAAACATTAGAATCAGTATTCAATGTATTAACATTAATGTCACCCACAATTATTATATTTTGAAATGATTGCAACTGTTCAAGAATGTTGTGGAGTGATTGTAGAAAGGTATCCAATTTATTAAAAGACGGTGACCTGTAGATTGCTACAATAACTATGTTAGGCCCAAATTTAATTAGCAAACAGTTGCATTTCATAAAGAAGTGGTTCTTCTATTGTGTAATAATGTTCATTGCTGACCTCATGGTCAGCAATGAACATTATTATACCACTTCATTAATAAAATAAAAATAAAATTTTGATTAAAGGTTCGGTTCGTTTTATAAGAGTTAAATCCATTAACAATAGGAATAACTGATACCTGACGGAGCCAGCACTCGGACATCACTATAGCGTCGCATAACTGATACCTGACGGAGCCAGCACTCGGACATCACTATAGCGTCGCATAACTGATACCTGACGGAGCCAGCACTCGGACATCACTATAGCGTCGCATAACTGATACCTGACGGAGCCAGCACTCGGACATCACTATAGAACTGATACCTGACGGAGCCAGCACTCGGACATCACTATAGGAATAACTGATACCTGACGGAGCCAGCACTCGGACATCACTATAGCGTCGCATAACTGATACCTGACGGAGCCAGCACTCGGACATCACTATAGCGTCGCATAACTGATACCTGACGGAGCCAGCACTCGGACATCACTATAGAACTGATACCTGACGGAGCCAGCACTCGGACATCACTATAGGAATAACTGATACCTGACGGAGCCAGCACTCGGACATCACTATAGCGTCGCATAACTGATACCTGACGGAGCCAGCACTCGGACATCACTATAGCGTCGCATAACTGATACCTGACGGAGCCAGCACTCGGACATCACTATAGCGTCGCATAACTGATACCTGACGGAGCCAGCACTCGGACATCACTATAGCGTCGCATAACTGATACCTGACGGAGCCAGCACTCGGACATCACTATAGCGTCGCATAACTGATACCTGACGGAGCCAGCACTCGGACATCACTATAGCGTCGCATAACTGATACCTGACGGAGCCAGCACTCGGACATCACTATAGCGTCGCATAACTGATACCTGACGGAGCCAGCACTCGGACATCACTATAGCGTCGCATAACTGATACCTGACGGAGCCAGCACTCGGACATCACTATAGCGTCGCATAACTGATACCTGACGGAGCCAGCACTCGGACATCACTATAGCGTCGCATAACTGATACCTGACGGAGCCAGCACTCGGACATCACTATAGCGTCGCATAACTGATACCTGACGGAGCCAGCACTCGGACATCACTATAGCGTCGCATAACTGATACCTGACGGAGCCAGCACTCGGACATCACTATAGCGTCGCATAACTGATACCTGACGGAGCCAGCACTCGGACATCACTATAGCGTCGCATAACTGATACCTGACGGAGCCAGCACTCGGACATCACTATAGCGTCGCATAACTGATACCTGACGGAGCCAGCACTCGGACATCACTATAGCGTCGCATAACTGATACCTGACGGAGCCAGCACTCGGACATCACTATAGCGTCGCATAACTGATACCTGACGGAGCCAGCACTCGGACATCACTATAGCGTCGCATAACTGATACCTGACGGAGCCAGCACTCGGACATCACTATAGCGTCGCATAACTGATACCTGACGGAGCCAGCACTCGGACATCACTATAGCGTCGCATAACTGATACCTGACGGAGCCAGCACTCGGACATCACTATAGCGTCGCATAACTGATACCTGACGGAGCCAGCACTCGGACATCACTATAGCGTCGCATAACTGATACCTGACGGAGCCAGCACTCGGACATCACTATAGCGTCGCATAACTGATACCTGACGGAGCCAGCACTCGGACATCACTATAGCGTCGCATAACTGATACCTGACGGAGCCAGCACTCGGACATCACTATAGCGTCGCATAACTGATACCTGACGGAGCCAGCACTCGGACATCACTATAGCGTCGCATAACTGATACCTGACGGAGCCAGCACTCGGACATCACTATAGCGTCGCATAACTGATACCTGACGGAGCCAGCACTCGGACATCACTATAGCGTCGCATAACTGATACCTGACGGAGCCAGCACTCGGACATCACTATAGCGTCGCATAACTGATACCTGACGGAGCCAGCACTCGGACATCACTATAGCGTCGCATAACTGATACCTGACGGAGCCAGCACTCGGACATCACTATAGCGTCGCATAACTGATACCTGACGGAGCCAGCACTCGGACATCACTATAGCGTCGCATAACTGATACCTGACGGAGCCAGCACTCGGACATCACTATAGCGTCGCATTTGAAGCTTAATCTAGACAAAAGCACTGAAAGTTCATTGAAATTGCAATTGATACTACGTATATTTTGTTGTTAAATTTTTAAGTAATTGGTAGCAGTTGCTATGTATTTGGAGCAATTTTCTGGTTACAACGTAAAGGGACAGAAGCATTAAATTGATCCAAATTATTAAACAAATCATTTATCATAGGGAATGTTGTATGTAGTACCTAATAATCTTGTCGGACAGTTTGAGAAGGAAAAAAAGAAGTTTAAGCCTATTTTCCGTTTTGTTGATTACTAAGACTAAGGTGTAAGTTATACAGAGCTCGGAACTAGTGCATCTATTTAGTAAGCATGAACAAAGATTCAACCAAACTAGTGTACAGTGAATATAGCAGGTGTCCATTCTAGTACTATTTGTTTATCACCACGGAACTAAAACATGATTTTATGTAAGAAGCGGTGAATAACGAAGGTGACAACCGGAGGACTTAAAAAAAAAAAACAAAATAGTTTTACTAAGGTTTTAATAAGGTAAAAGGTTACAAATAAACTTATGCTAATTTCTATGTCTAGATTCGGACGATGCTAGTACCGAAGTGAAATAAAAACGATTAACATATTAATGTTACAATTCTACTGATTCCTACACGTGGATACGGCATCAGCAGTCCTTGAAGTAGGTGAACGCCCGGTGACACGAGGCGTTGATTCGGCAGGTGGCATGTTGCAATTTTATGTGGAAACATCCGCTTGACGTCACGTAAACAGCTAATCAGGTCACTATTCAGCTGATTTGGTGTAGGCAGGGCACGTAACAGGTGTGGGTGTGTTGTTTGTATACTTATTTTTAATTGGTGAGAATAAGAATGAGTAGGTAGTAGCAGTATGTATGATGTACAGTATATTAACATAAGTCCTTAGACATTTTTAAAAAACAATAGAGAACAGTTTAACTGAAAACATGAACAGTCATATAATATTCAGTATCAATCAATCAGTAATTTCAGTATGAATCTTCAGTATTTTTAATGTGAATGGGTGATTCACCCTCATTAATCCGTATATATATTTTTCCAAAAGAAATCCAGCTTCCATGAAAACCTCTTTTAGCAAGTTGTCTGGACAGGTAGAATAGTTGTTGTGTCTTTACTTTCAGAGAATCAGATACATAAATATTCCGGGGATCTCCTGTCCTTTTTTTCAGTTTCTGTGATTTATTGTATTTGATCACCGAACCAATAATTTCCGTTTTCCTAGCGATATTTGTAAAGTCAACTAAGTACAACAGCCTCAGTTTTAGATTTTGTTCTGTAGGTAAATGTCGCGTATTTCCGATGTGTTTACATTTAAGTTAAGTTGAATCGCCGATCCCAATTCCATAACCATTCCTATGATTTGTTGCTTTGTCTCCTGTTCAGTCTTAGGAATATTGAGTATTTTGAGGGTCGAGCATTTATTTTGCTTTTTCAGAATATTCCAGTTTTTCTTCAAGGGAAGATATTGGTTTTTAGAGGTTTTGTTCTCTTGGTAGAGTTGCTCAATTTTCGATAATGCTTCATCATATTTCGCTGTCACAAATTCAACCGACTTCCTTAGATCAGACTGCAATTCCTTGATTACGTTCAATGACTGATTTTGTAGGCCTGCTGCTGGCCCGCAGGTTCTCCCGATGTACAGTCCTAGTTAAAATAGCCCGTTTTAAGGCATATTACACAACACTGTACTCGGGAGCTCTGTGGTTCAGATATACCCAAGGAGCTTGCAATGCTCTACGTATCCAATATAACAATGCGTTCAGGGTGCTGTTGCGACTGCCACGCTTCTGCAATGCGTCGGCAAGTTTTGCCAACGCGCGCACTGACAGCTTTGACGCAGTATGGCGCAAGAAATCTGCGTTGTTACTTCGCAGCGCTTGTGTGGGCATTAGCCGATCGAACAAGATCTGTTTTAGTTATTAAGTACTAACACAGGCTAAGTAAGATTGTCACTAACACAGTGGACCTCATTTGTAGTCTGAACAAATAAATAATAATAATAATAAAAAATGTCCGTGTAAGGCGTGGGTCCCATAACACTTCCTTGTGGCACACTGAAAGTCACATACTCCAGCTCACTCATGAAGCCGTTTATTCCGACACATTGCGTATTATTAGACATATAGTCTGTAAGTAGGTTTAGAGCTGTTCCACGAATTCCTAAATGTTCTAGTTTTGCAAGAAGCAGAGGAATAGAGACACTGTCAAATGCATTTGCTAGATCCAGTAACACGCCCAATGACATGAATACATACTTCGTAAAGTATTATATTATTTTAATTATTGTGAAAATGAGGACTATGTGGGTCATTGCTTTTTTTTCTCAGTTAGTTTTAATCATGATCTGGACTAAATTTGAGTAATTTATGCGTCCTACCCAAATGTCCTTTCTTTGGTATTGTTCGTCGAATCGTTGAGCTCCTTAAGTTCTGAGTTGAGCTGCACGATTACTGACACATGTGTGCACTGTGCACTGACTGGACAGGTCCAGAACATGAATAGCATATAGCTAAGAGGAGGCTGATATAGCCAGTCCTTCGCCTGAGAGATGACACGACTTTTTTCAAGACAACAATTTTTAAAAGATTGGGGTAATTAAACTCTAGTAGTACTGCGTGTGTCCAGGTAGGTCGCTAGCCCGTATGTCTGTCTACCTATAACAACAAAGCAAATACTCCACGTGCCAAACATCAAAGGAAATTATTAAAGTAAATGAAATAGATAAATTCTAAGTACTATTCAGTGATCGTTTTCCTAATGGCCCGATTCATATACGAGATTTAAAGCACAAAACAGTAAAGTTAAGCTCAATACACGTGTCAAACCTTTTCGGACGGGTTTTGGGAAAGGTGAAGAGATAAAGGAAAATAAACATGTTTTGTAATGGATTTGTTTAAACTTTTACATTTTGGAAAAGGTGTATTAAAATGTAGACGTCGTGGCGTGGCTTTTATATTGTTTCTAATTTCATCGAAAAACAGTTAGATTTACTTATTTAATAACTTTAGAAAACTTAACGTTAGGCATGTTAGTACAAAAGTTCAATTCAAACGTTCGTTCGTTAGTTTGTAGTTTATATTTTCATTAGGGGTTTTGGTTTAACACGGGTGTGTTTAATAGGGTTATTACGATACCTTGTTAACAATAACAATAGTAGTAGTATGAATAATAACAAATGAAAATGATGTCCCAATAAAATAACATAATTTCCAAACAAATGGCAAAATCCAAAACTAAAGTCGATAAGAGGACAGTCCGATTCAAAATATTCCCACTCTGCCAATGTTACACGTGATGCGGGTATAACATTCCTTTCAATATCCTCATAACTCGAACCGACACAGACGGAAAAATCCGACAGCTGGCGGAAAGTACCGACGGTTTCCCGCTTCCGCTAGTACGTAGGGTTACTAGACTGGAAAGTAGGGGCAAGTTGAAAGCTTTAACTGAATTATTTGGAACACTTTGTTGGAATGTTGGTGTGGCGTGTAGAGGATTAAAAGTTCAATATCAGATATGGGGATTTACGATATAGAAGATATAAGGGATTTGTTCTAAGGTGAGGGAAAAAAAATACCATTTTCCTGACTGTTTTTGGTAAGTTGCATTTTGGCCTCCTATCAGCTCCTGACGGATATACGTCGAATGACAAGAAGTAACCCTGTATATGGAAAAATATATTTTTTTTATTTTATAATTTGTATTTATTCTTTTATGAGTGCATAAATATACTGCCTGCTGTATAATACCGAAATTTTCCGTACTATAACGTCAAACAATATAAAATACAAAATAAGTCAGCGGTACCTCATAACATCATTTTATTTTAACATTACTTAGCCAGAGCCGGAAACATTGCGACTTAACTCTCCCACATCGGTGGGTTAAACATTTGGAAGTTAAACCATAGGCTTACCTTTAACTGGTGGCGCAAGATGAATTTGATTAACCCTGAATTAGCTGTTAACTCCGAGTTATTTAGGATAACCCATGAACGCGCAAGTGGGCCTACGGGACTTACTAGATAATGGCGTAGTAACTATTATTTATAATCGGTGATAATGGGTAGCACCGTTCTCTATGCATTTTAACATCATTTTGTGATCGCCAACTAGTACCCGGCGGCCCGCCTAGCCTTGGCTATGGCAGCGGTCAAGGCTACGGTAAGGCAAGGGGTGCTAAGAATCCCCGGAAGACCAAAATCACCGAAAACTGGATCCGGCAACATATAACCCGCTTACACTACGGACCGACAACAAGATCACCGAACTCGAGGAAGAAGTGAGCTGGTTACGATGGGGTATATTAGAATTATCTGGATTCCGAAGAGAGGGGTGGTCTCGATAATCCTCAAATCCGCAAAGTTGCTCTATTTCCGAGAGGGCGATAAATAAGCAGTCCCAAGGCTGTTATGAGGTAATGTTTATTGTCCATGTGAGTTGTGAGCAACGTGGTGAATATCGAGAGTGGTTCGACCAGTGTGGCGTAATTTGTACTCAAAGTATCCGCAAGATATTCGTTGAAGGTTATACAGGTTTACGCCCCGACCTAGGACTCCAAGGTCTTTGCAAGACACCAGTCTATTAGTCAGAACCAGCTTGCAAAACTGAAGACCGATGACGGCAGAATCGTATTAGCCAAACCAGAATTATTGAGAGAGATCGCGAGATTCTATGGATGGCTATACACGTCAAACTACAACACCAAGTTTCATCATTCCAAGAGTGCAGTAACACTCACGAACTGGCTTTGAACCATATTTCAGAACCGGAACAGAAATTATGTGAAGCCCATAAGGCCCTAACTCTCTTAGAGTCTGTCAAGGTCAGTGAACAGGCTGCTAACACCAGTAACCTATTTTATGAGTTGGAAGGCAGTAAGTCGAGATCAGTGTGTGAGCCAGCTGTAACAATAGATTTGACTGGTGACAAAATCTTTTAAAATTAAATCATTCCTAAGGGAACCGTGTTCTCCTTTCGAAAAGTTTAAATAGTTGTACAGTTGAGTGTAAGATGAATGTAGGGAAATTATAAAGTATGATATTGATACAAAGCTCCTATACAAAGATAACTACACAAGGAGAACTTGCTTAAGAATATTTTTGATAAATATGAGAATTCACAACAACAATTAAGTGAGCGATTGTTTGAGGCTGGGGAACTACTGGAATTGGTGAAGTGCAATGCTGAGAGGTATGAGTCTCTGACTAATAATCTCTCATTCAGTTGTGCCAACCAACCACCACCTTCTCAGCCTCAGCTTGACTTGCCTCTGCCGGTGTTAGCGTTTCCAACAGAGCCCTGTGTTAATACACAGAATTTGTAAGTCTGATGTAATAAGTGTGATGAATCAGGGTCAGGCTTTGCGAAAATGTTACTCAATTACCTTAGCCATAGTTTTACCAATCACGCTTATCATAACACAAGTTTTAAACAAATGATTAAAAGAATTGCAAACACAAATCTAGATAATTATTCTACCATGGTTTTGCTATTAGGTAATAGGTAGTAGTGGTATTACCAGAAAGGACATAATGGATGGTGTCGAAGCCTTATTAAAGTTAGATATAGGAAAGCTAATGTTTAATGGTTTAATGCTTTACCTTACTCTGATACTTTATCAGATGATGAAAATAATAATATTTTTAAATTGAACAATACTATTCACATGCTGACATGTTTTCATAGTGACAAATTATTGATTTTTCACACTAACAAGTTTGTTGGTGGTTTTAAGTTGACTCAGAGAACTTTATCTCTGTCTCGGGAATGTAGACAAATTATTGATATGTTGATAACATAATTATTTCAAATAGGCAAATAAAAGGCACTTTTGAACGTCAACATTTATATTAAAATAGAATTGATTCTAGTTGCCCCTTCCAAAAGGTAGTTTCGTATGGAGAAGAATGGGCAAGAAACTCCACCCACCATTACTCTTTTAAAATATGTTACAATATTTGTACATAAGGTAAAAAGAATAAAAAAATATAGCAACGACAAATAAGTTAATTATGCAATAGATACGGTGCTCACTAGTTTGCTCTGTCTACGGTGCTCACATATTTACAAATATTGTAAAAGTTGACATTGACGGCACGGTTGGCGCAGTGGTTAAGCGATTGACTGCTGCCCTGCGTGTCGCGGGTTCGATTCCCGCACGGAACAAATATTTGTATGACCTACAAGTAGTTGTTCCGGGTCTGGCTGTTTGTGTCTGTGAGTTTAAATGTTTGTAAACGCACCCACAATACAGGAGAAATTCCTAGTGCGGATCAACATTTAAAAAAAATAAACAGTATACGATTTTCAAAATTTTTAAACAAGTGTGTATGAGTAGTATGTCAGTGTGTGAGTTAAAGTAATCGCAGAATGTAAATCAATGTCATAAAAATAATAAGATATACAATTAAAGTAACAACCAGTTTGATTTTGTCTAGACCCTAGATTGTACTATGGAGCTGAACCAGCATGTTTCCAAGCATTCTTATCTTGGAAATAAAAATCGCGAACCGTCACGCACGCAATTTTGACGACTTCCAGCCTCCCGGACAAGCTGGATTCCTTAAAGCCATTAGCACCGTAAACCATATTCATACGCTGCGGCAGAAGACCGAAGAGTATAACCTGCCTTTTTGCTCAGCGTTTGTGGACTTTGAGAAAGCCTTCGATTCGATCAAGACTTGGGTTGAACTGCAGTATCTTCGAGGTGCAGAAGTGTTTGTGTAAAAACGCTACTATGTCAACCTGACTCCAGGACTAGAGCTCGAACCTATCCTTCAGCAGCGAGGAGTGAAAAGTTGTGGACGATTATGTTCTGTCCAGTTAGGTAGGTCCAACTTCGAGAAAGAGGTCAGTCGTCGAATCCGACTCGGCTGGGCAGCGTTCGGGATGCTATGTTTTATCTTCTTATTTTACATACCACCGTGTCTCAAGTTGAACGTCTTTGACCAGTGTATGTTGCCAGTGATGATCTATGATACTGAAACTTGATCGCTTACAATGGCCTTATAAAAAGGCTAAAAGTTACCCAAAAGGCGATGGAGAGGGCTATGCTTGGAGTTATTCTATGTGATCGATTCAGAAATGAGGAAATCCGTTGGAGAACCAAGGTAACCGACATAGCCCGAAGAATTGCCAAACTTAAGTGGCAGTGGGCAGGGCACAGTTCTCACACATATTAATTCACAATCCTATCTTAATGGTATACGATCTACGACATTGGATCTGAACAGCAATACCCCATTGGTTAATGCGTGTACCTACTTGCGAACAACTGGTCGTGAGTTCAATACCCACCTGTTCCATTATTTACAACAAACAAGCAGCAATCCTTATAAAAATCATTCGATTCAGCAAATGTCTATATCTCCTTCAATTATATCGTTTTCAAATAACGATTCGCCGCGCCTATAAGTATATGATAATAATGCTGCTATTTTGATTATCAAACATTTAACAACACATTAAACTGAGCGTTTTCACAGCTACATTGTTCTAATTATTTGCACGATTTTTATTGCATGCGTGTCTGAAAATGCGTGTCACGCAGACATTTATTCAGATATCAATCCCATTGCAGGTTTGAGTACAAATACTAGGCGCTCATGCACAAGACCCTAATTACATATTTTCAATCCAAATTCGAGGGTTTTGAAAGAAATTGCTTAAAGTTGCTTCAAAGGTTTGAAAAAATCATCTGCTCAACAACGTACATGAACGTGGCTGAAGTGTCAAAATGAAATACATTGCGATCGATTGTCATTATGTGTGTGACGTAGTACCCCGCAGATTGTCATTATGTGTGTTACGTAGTACCCCGCAGATTGTCATTATGTGTGTTACGTAGTACCCCGCAGATTGTCATTATGTGTGTTACGTAGTACCCCGCAGATTGTCATTATGTGTGTTACGTAGTACCCCGCAGATTGCAATAATATTTGTTGTTTGCCAAACCTTATTACTGCTAGTGGGTATAGTATTTGAAACATGTTTGTGTGTTACTTAGCTTTAAATTAATCATTTTGATTGCTCACTCATTATATCTGGCTGAGCGTGCCAACAACCTCATTACAATGCTAAAAATGTAATTATGAATAATCATTTTGCTATAAACTAAGGGGCAATTAAAGAATCTTAATTATTCCAATCATTATAAATACTTTAATTTTCTTGAACTTTTCAGTACTTTTTAATCACGATCTCATGTTACTTGTGTACTTCTGTACAAAAATAGATCTCACTTTTACAAAGATACAAAAAGTCTAAAACTGAAAATTTTCTCTAATTTTTTATTCTAAATAAATGTTACCCAAATTGAAACTATAGTGTGTCAATCTCACTATGTATTGGAAGATCTTATTACTATTATTAGTGACATTCGGATCTGTGTTGTCACAAGAAGCGCCAGTGTTGTATGATGCGTACTTCGGGAAGCCTATCACGGATAAACGGAGCAATTACCTGGCGGGCGTCGTCAATGGGACTAGGTTAGTTTTTTACTACTTTACCACAAAATCGTGTGTAATAGTAGTTTCTTTAAACACGATATTTATGTATATATGGACTTGAACTACAACTTGAAAAAGGTCACGTTTTAAACACGGTTTTAAAACGTGACTTTTTTGACTTGTTAAACACTGGGTCAATTTGAGCATGAAGGTCTCTTTGCAAAAAAATCGTGTTCTTTTAAACATTTAATTTAGATTATTGACATAACACCTCAACAATTGTTCATATTATTACCAGAGCAACCAGCGGGAATTCCGTCATGTCTCCTTCGATGTCACTGCTGGTGGTAGCGTCGGGTTGCCTCCTTCCCTCAAATATGGCGAGGGGGGTAGTGGCTGATCTTTGCGTTATGCTCGTGAACGGGTGCTGCTTGTGGTGACAGATCGTCTTGCTGACCATGATTTTGTTATTGTTATTAGTAATTAACTGTTTATTTATTTCACTTCAAAGGTCCTAGTTTATCATTTTTGACTTCAAGTTACAGCTATAAGAACATAATGCAGCATTGCATATGTAAGCGGGCACGCCCTTTATGCCAGGAGGCTTTTATTTAGGTATTAAGTTCTGTTTACGTTTTTATTATTTATTTCTGCTTGAGTATAGTTTCCAATGTTATTGTTGGTATATCCGGCATGTGCTAGCTGACATGGAAAATAATTTAATTTAATGTCTTGTGTTTCGTAATGATATTTACTTACTTATTCTATTGTATAGAATCCAGTTCTTCTAACTAAACAGACAGCTGTGCTGCTGGGGAGTTCGTTGCGCCACTTCTTCTCCCCAGCTAAAGCACTAGGAAGTGGTGTAGGACGGGCGTTTTGGGGGACTGGCTTATGTCATTTTGACGTTCAAAAAGTGCTGATTCTCAGCCCAGTTTTAATAAACGACTTTTGATTAAGATTTTAGAAATGTAATTAATAACAATAGGAAATAGTTTATGCTACCGCATGGCACCGCTCCACAGGTCGCCATTATATTATCTAAGCTAAGATTGTAACAGGATGTAAAAATGGATAATCAAGCCCATAGACATCTCTACGATCAAACATAATAATCATTATAAACGACTATAAGTACCAACTGTACCAAGATGAATTGATGATAATATATTTTTAGAAAAAGTTTAGGTCGTCATCATAATAAATGCACAAATAGATTCGCTGATTCACAAAACATCCATTTGATAAGACCATTCCACATATGAGTTTCTCCACGTTCAATGATTTACTAAAGCATTGGTGAAATTAGGGTAATTATTGTGCAAAAACATCAAGAGTTAAATTTAGTTAATTAATGTCGTCAACATTCTCAATACTCAATCATATATTGCATTCCACAACCAGTACTTAGGTGGTAAGTTATGTAAAATTTAATGAGATCTTTATATCAGAATATTGAGATCAAAATAGTAGGATATTGGAGAGAGGGAGCTTTATACACTTAAATTGTCAGTCCTCTTAATTATATCTAATGTATTAAGGGTTTTTTCTCTGTCCAGCTTGTGCACATTAGCAGTTCAGCCATGTCGCAAAGAGGAGGGTCGTCGCTTAGACGGAACATGCAGCAACCCGAAGTACCCCTCCCGCGGAGCCAGCATGTCGCCCCTACCGAGACTCCTTCTGCCACAATTTGGACCAGGTATGTGGTGCTTTATCATTTTAGAGTAGAACGGGAAGCGGGTGAAGATTGTTAGCTAACCTGGATCCTTCTTATAGGAAACTTTTTATTTTTTTCTTTAGAGTTTTTATCATATACGCAGTGGATTAGCGAGCTCTATACTAAGCTCTCTAATCTACTGCGAAATAAAGATTAAAATTGTAGATCTATCGCGTCCAAATATGGTCGCGTTTTTGTTAAGCTTTGTCACCTCTAGACAGATTGGTAAATAAATCATTTATTTCGTGCACAAAAAAGGAATATCACAACACTTAAAAGCATAAGTAAGTAAATGATATCATATTACATGAACATAAAGAAAAGACAAGGCGACACGACACATTGTCGCAGAGACTTGGGTTGAGGGTTGAGTATGAGGAGAATTGATAGACTAACTAACTTTAAGTAAAAGGAGGTCCGTGGCAATTCTACTCTATCGAATTAAATTGATCTGAGTAGTCTTCTTCATTGATATAAATGTAATCGTTCATGACGCTACAAACTATTTATCAATACGTGATCAACAGAGATCGGATATTCGGATGCATATTTACCTAAACTTAATTCTTAGCTATGAAAGTATGGAAGCGGCTTCTTAAACTATTTTTTTTGTAAAAAAAAAAACCAGAATGCCTGGAACACTGCGAATGTATAACTATAACTAGTCGGGTGTATAGTAAATAAGCGACTTCTAAAAAATTTTTTTTTTTTTTGTTTATTAAAAACGTTGCCCCACACTAGGAATTTCTCCTGTATCGTGGGTGCGTTTACAAACATTTAAACTCACATACACAAACGGCCAGACCCGGCACAACTACTTGCAGGTCATACAACGGGGATCGAACCCGCGACACGTAACGCAGCAGTCAATCGCTTAACCACTGCGCCAACCGTGTCGCCAACAGAGGCTACACAGTTACATGCATGTTAACAAGAAGAGGGACAAATACAGTGTGCGCTTCCAATTATAGGCGACCACATCATTCACTTAACATCTAGGTAGGTACAACCAGTTTGACAAGGCCTCGCAATAAAATATCACAATACAATACACGAAAATCTTAAAAAGGAAACAAAACAAAATTAAAGGCAAAACAGTATGGTTTCAAAATTAATATATAAAAAATACAAACTAAATTCAAATAAAATAAACCAATAATTAAAGAATAACCATAGAAATCAACAGAAATTGCATACTAGGACTTTTAGGTCTTTTTGATAGTTTGCATGTTATATCCAATTCGTAAAAAAAATAACCTGGGTTTCTTGGATTGCACAATTATTCAAATGCATATTAATTTAAAATTAATGTTTAACTCCGGATGCAAATATGTGTATTTAGGGTGTAAGAGGAGGGGTGGTGTGTGTTAGTAAAAACAAAAAAAAACATAAATTAAAAAATATTATTATTATTAAATTATGAACTATAACCTGATTGGGCGTAAATCTACAACTTTAATCACTACTTTTCGATCGCTATGGTTTGTTCCGGTTCGGTCACTGCAATCTGACGTTAATATTTCTCTATCTGTGGCCCTAGTGTGAGTTTCTTTTATGGGAGTTTATTTTCATGCCTTTTTTTATTGCAGCTCGGTATTAGGTCGTATATTGATCAAAATGTGATACGCGACAATAATGATAGTATAGGTACTTAATGATATATAAACATATAAAGCGGTAAGGGGGTTCCCCTTGTCTCGACTTTACACATCGACGGCGCGGCGGCGTTCAGCACTCCGATCGGTGTCGGTGAAGGTCCAGTCGGAGCGTCGAACGCTATCGATGTGTAAAGTCGAGATGGTGCCAACATATACTCCTTTTTTTCGCTATGTGGAGAGAAGAAAGAAAACTAACCGAATTTCACTAAGCTCAATAATTTTTAACAATTTGTCAAACTCAAACTCTCAAACTCAAAGCATTTATTTCAATTAAACCATTTACAGGCACTTTAGAAATAGAAATCATTCATTTGCCAATAATGTAGGTAACAAATATGGTGTTAATAAAATAAGCTTGGCTTGGCTTTTAATTGTCAAGTGGTCGGTCAGTCAGAAATATTAAGCTAGTTGCCCATTCCAAAGCGTAGTAGGTACCTATGGAGAAGAACGGGAAAGAAACTCCATTTATTTATTTATTCACAAGGCAACTATAACAGGTAACAATCACAGCATATCACTAGGTTCACATTATAGGTTTCGACCTGATTATCACCCAAAGCGTAATCGCACAACATGACTAGCAACAACAATAATAATGATGACAACTACAGTAAAAAGCTTAGTTCACAAAATTACAGCCACAAATTCTGTGCGTGTGCCCTCCGACACACTCCTACTTAGGCAGGAAATGTGTGGGAGACCAAACACGCCAGGTAAAGTACCTACATACAAAGTTATTAAGTTACATTATTTAAAAAGAAATAGTAGGTACATACATGTCTTTTAAAAGTAGCAGCACGAGAATCGAAGATGTCAATAAGGTTATTTTCCCTTGAGATTTCATTATAAAGTCGACACATTCTAACGATAGGGTTGTAATATGAAGTGTTATTTGTGAAGACCAGAAGTGCAAAAGTTTTCGGTATTCGGGTGTTATATCTAGTATTGATGTTTATGAGGGCCAGCACATCTGAAGAGTCCAGGGTGGAATATGTAAGATCTTATGTAGGTATATTAAGTCTTGTTGTTTGCGACGAGCATGCAAAGATTCCAAGTTGAACAAATTCAACTTGGAATCTTGGAATCTTGGAATTTTAAAGAGTGTCCATGGAGTATGGCCTTGTCAAAACAAGGCCATACTCAATGGACACTCTTTAAAATTATATCGTTACATAAATATTAGTTACATCATTAATGTTGAATATAGACATGTGAGAACGATGTAAATAAGACGTACACGTTGAGTGTCCATAGTACAACAAATATAAATTTAAACAAAACAATCCATAAATAAAATAATTAAAATAAGCCGTGGCGGCTAAGAGATGACCAGTCCCAACTGACAGCGCCCGTTGACGAACATGACGCATGGATCAGCACCATTCAGCTCAACCATTTTGAAGGGAGCTAAATGACCCCACACGCGCCACCGTCAGCGAGATATTTGAGTGAGCATGACATCTATCAGCCGCCAGGGCACATTCAAGTCAATGAAAGACATTACCCAGTAAATGATAGCTCGATAGTACATACTACTCACACTAACTTGTCCTATGCGATTATATAATACAAAGGAGCTTGAGTTTATACAATGCAATGGTAGTCTTACAATCTTCTGCAGCTCCAACAGTATTTTCAAATGTTAATCAATTGGTTGAGCCAGGCATTTTATCAGCGATATAATCCGCAAACCTATAATACTTATGCCTGGCTGCATAGTGTGCGTTTTATACAAAATTTTAATTTTATCTCATTCAGTTGAAGTATGTGGGGTAATTGTTAATTAATAAATTCCACTTCTCTCAGCGTAAACACACTTTTGCGCAATTTAGTATGGTAACGAGTGTGGACAAATCTAATGAGTTAAATCTTTACTGTGAAACCCGTAGGTTCCTAATAAATCCTTTTAAAACAGGCAACACATTGCGACCAGCGAGGGATGGGTCAGAGCTGCCATCAGCGCGGTACCTCCGCACCTCTCTGATCGCCGACGGGTCCTTCACTAATCATCACTTCTCCACACTAGCTAGCCACGTCCTGGTGGCTTCGGTTACTGATAACGTGGATCTTTTGTACCTTTGTAAGAATCTTATGTTAATCAGTCTATTTATGTGGCCAGTAGACACCCTGCTTTGGAATACCATTCAAACTAGAAAATTAACATAAATTATAAAAAAAGGTGGAACTGTTTAGTAAGGTGCCAATTATTAATATTAAACCACACCACAGTTTCCATAATAAGGTGGTTTTGATTACTTTTAGAGTTAATTTTAACATCACGCTTATACTCGTATCTTTCAGGGATCACCTATATGTTTGGCTGTAATAAGATTCTGCCTTTATACATTTCATCAGTTCTTGTAAAATCACGTACATTCCTTGACAGTTAGATATTCGCGCGGAAGTGACTGCTGCGTAGGCAACACACCTAACCGAGTGAACCCGATCTGCATCCCCATTCCTGTGCCTGGTGACGACCCTTACCTACGCATCGCCCAGATCAGGTGCCTCAACCTGACCAGGGTCACGACTTACCAGGACCTTGGATGTCTACCGAACAGTTTGCCTGCTGAAAGAGTAAGTGCCTTTCCGTTAAATGAAAAGACAACAATTTTGGCTCTTATTTATTTTATTTTATTTAACACCCTAAGTAAAGAGGGAAGTAGTGCTCTTCCTCTAGCCGGGAACGGCATTTCTCATGATAATCACCACTAAGTAAAAGAAGCAATACAATACAATGAAATCCCCACCAAATTCTTTCTTCCCCAGTATTCCGTAGTAACTCCCCTGCTAGATCTTTCAACCGTCTATGGAAATTCCGAGGCCAGGAACAGAATGATCAGGGCTTACCAAGGAGGTGAACTGGCATTTCGGATGGAGGGTAATCGTGAAGTACCGCAGGGAAACAGCGCCTTTTGCATCAATAACAGACCTCCTGAAACCAGCTGCTATAACTATGGTATGTGTTATGTAAATATTTGGAAGATAAATAAATCTTCAAAATATTTACAGGACTTTTTTTTGTATTTACTTAAAGTAACCCGTTGAAAAATTTGCAATCCAAAGCACCGTGAGGATTTCTGACTGTATATCTATTGGTGTCTAAGTTCAGAAACGACTTATTTCAAAGTGTAATTAAACGCACTTACTTTACGACATGTTTCTTCAGGCTCTTCTTCTCAACTATATTCAGTAATTAGCGTCCATAATATTAGGTTATCTATATTTTTATCCATATTTTGGTTATCTGTTACCTTTATCTATCTTTTCAGACATAATTATTTCTGTACCTACAACCCCTATGCAACAGGATAGATCCAAGGCTGTAATAAAAAATAAAAATAAAGTTTATTGCAGGTGACGACCGCCAAAGCAACCTTATCTCAGGGATCTATTTAACCGTGATGTGGTTCTTCAGAGAGCACAACCGGATAGCTCGTCAGCTAGCTAAGATTAACTCCTGCTGGGATGACGAGAAGCTGTTCCTAACTGCTAGGCAGATCAACATAGCTCAGTTCCAGTACATCTTCTATTATGAACTCGTTGTGGAATTTCTTGGTAAGAAGAATAAACTACATAGAGCTGTTAGTATATTCTAGCTTGATGACAAATAAGATGAGGTAACTTGCAAGGGTTTCTCCAGGTTCTTCGTCCAGATCCAAAGTTCCTAACAATCTACTCAGCTGACAGCAATAATCTTAGTACACTTTCAAAACTTGGCCTTCCCAGGTCGCAAGAATGCTCTAGCAGAAGGCATAATATACGAGACTGATGGCTATGTCAATGACTTCGACCATCGCTATGAGCCTGGCGTGTTTCGCGAGTACGTCATCGGCGTTCGATGGTTCCACACCTTCCAACAAGGTCGTACGGAGTAAGTTGAATAATATGTTAAAACAGAACAGTAAAAGAAATAAAAGAAAAATGTTTTAGAACGCCAATACTTACGTCTACATTATGTTACAGTAGGTGTTTGCGAAGCAGGAGCGAAGAAACAGTAACTAATCTTATTTCCATCAGTCTGTACAGGAACGGTAGGTATATGGGCAGTAGACCCACGCCTGATGACGAGTTGCGGAGCGGCATTCTCGCCATCAACAACACTGAAGCTGACCTCACGGAGGGTTCCCTCATCCAGCCAGCTGATAAGTTCGACTACGTCATGGCTCCAGATGTAATTATAGTTATACTAGCTTCTACTTGCGGTTTCACCAGCGTGGTGGCAGAATTATCTCTCGAGAAGATACTAGAACTTGCATGCCCTAACCTAGGTCTTGATCTACCTGTGTACCAAATTTCATGGAATTCCGTTTAGCCGTGAAAAGGTAATACACAGACAGCGTTACTCTTGCATTTATAATACTATTATATATACGGTATAGATTGTGGCTGTATTCAACAGCCAGCTACTTATCGTAGTTCCTTATTGAACTAAGATTTTAATCATGTGCACTTTTTTCGGCTTTTCATTTGACTGAGTGACATAAAAGTAAAGTTAACCAGCGCCAGCGTTCATTCAAAACGCTATAGACATAAAAAAAATCAAAGAATCTATACCTAATCCCCATGAGAATAATAGAAGCTTATTTTCTCTTTCCTGACAGCTAACAGAGCGGTACCTTGGTGACGTGCAGCTAGTAAATGACCTCCCTGCTACCGACATAATGAGAGGCCGCGACGCTGGACTACCGCCTTACAACCACTACCGAAAGATCTGCGGGTTGAAGCCAGCCAAGCATTGGGAAGACTTCTACGATACTATTGATAAAGATGTTAGTACATAATTATGCTGAGAATTCAGAATCTGTAGGCAAACTGCATATATCGTTTTCTTATACTCGAGTAACAATAATTGAGCGGGTGTGTCACAAAACGTCTAGTTCGTCGTAAATGAATGATGAAGACAAAATAAAGGTCTAACTTGGGCTGAGCGATTTGAGGGTCAAAGCCGTTGGTTATTAAATATTATGAGGAAAATCCAGCCCAGCATAGTTGTGCATGTGAAGAGTGTGCCAAATCTATCATGAGACTTTTGTTGTCTAAAGGTTTCTATCAACCATTATGTATCTCGTACTTCCAGAAAGTAGAAACCCTCCGTCGAATTTACGATGACGTAGAAGATGTGGAGGTCATGTTGGCAATCTACATAGAGAAGCTCCTGCCAGGGACATACGTGGGCCCGACACTGTACTGCATCATGACACACAACCTGCTGCTGTGGAGGCGATCCGACAAGTTCTTCTTTGAACACGGAGACTTTCCTGCTGCTTTGACAATTCGTAAGTTTTTTAAGAAGAATAAGAAATATTTTTAATTCACAAACACTATAAAACAAAACTAATTACGACGACAACAAAATAATAACGAAACAAGAAAGAGTCACAAAAGTTAGATAAAATATTTTTTTTTTGCAAGCCGTGTTAATCAATACAAGATGTTAATGTTATGATGTTGAAAGTTTACAATCAAAATACTCATCTGTCGTTAAAATCATGCCACTCGGGCCACAACGCAGACAGCGTTATGCACTTGATTGGGTGAGTCTCATTAAATAGTTGCGAACTTCTTATGAACTTGGCTGTGATTTCGTGTGGAAATACAGAAATCGATCATCTTATCCATTTAACCTTGATTTTTTGATCCGAACAATACCTGCAAGCCCCGTTCACGGCTCAAACGATGCAACTTGCGACGCTAAACGTGGCAAGCAAAACGCGCGCGCGTCCTCAGAAGGCCAATTCCCATTATTAAAAACGCTAAAAATCTAGTCGCAATCGCATCTCAGCTACAGTGAATGTCAAAAACTTGCCAAAAACATATGCAAATTAGAGGTATTTTTGACAGATTGAGACTGAGATTAAAATGCGAACGTTCTTAAAAATACGGGAATAACCCCTCTGTTTCCGACTGTCACTCCTTGAGTCGCGTCGCGGCATGACTCGTGGCATGCTCTAAACAAGTTCTTTTCTCTGCAGTCGCTGTCGCAAGACGCATGCACCTCGTGGCCACTGGGTTAGTGCCTAATACATACTCATCATACTGTCATGTTGTCAAATCGTGTTTCAGCTCAACTAAATGAAGTACGGAAAACGAGTATTGCTCGTGTGCTGTGCGACAGCGGTGATGATGTCAAACAGATACAACCAGCCGCGTTCTTCAGGAGAGGACCTTGGTAAGTATTCAGGCGTTTTCCTGTATAAATTGACACAAAGAATGACACTTCAGTTTTTACGAAAGGTGAAGTGGTTTGAGGATGTTTCCTTGGACAAAATAATATGTACGAGTAAACATATTTTTTTCTGAGAATAATCAATCAGAATCACTTGTTCCGTGACCAGTTAGACCTAATGGTCTAACTAAAGCCTGGTGGCGACATTTAACATAGCCTGACGAGTCAAAGTCTTCTTAATAGATCGAATAGGTACAAAAGTACTAAACATATTGAACAAACGTCGTTACACATGGAGGAAAGTAAAATAAATAAGTATAAAGAAACAGTCTCTAAAAATTTCGCAAGAAACTAATATATAGCCCATCGGACGTAAAATATTTACTATGGTGTACGTGCGGTAGATACCGATACCAGCCTTCTAAACAAATTGCCTTCACCTACCTCATTTATTTACTGGTACACGTGCTGGCTGATAAATCTATCAAGTGTTTGAAAAACTTGAGGGTCGTGAGATAGGGAATTGGATGGACAAAGTGGAAAAAATGTTGTGGTTACATAGGGAGGCAAAAATATTTAAACTAAAATCTTTTGCAGTGCCTGGCTGTACTTAATTGTAGAAATTGACTTCTCTAAAAGCCTACATCGGTGATTACCAACCTAAGTTCATTCTTAAAATAGGCCGACAGACTCCAAATGTATGCTTTTATTATTTCTAACGTGACGATATTATCGTGGATGTCCACGTACACGGCTATAAAATTAATCGTGGACGGAAAAGTGTCTTTATACAATATTTCCATACATTTTACTTCCCGTGGTATCGTGATCCCGTGACGTGGACGTGGACGTCTACGATAATATCACCACGTTAGAAATTATAAAAGCGCACATTAGTTTATAAATTAATATATTTCGTTAATTTACAGGAACTACCCCGTGCCTTGTGAAGAGATCCCGGGTATAGATTTTAACAAATGGAAGGATCACTGGTGTCCCAAAGACCAGAAATAGTGATTATCTACATTAAATATTATCAAAATCAAAAGTCATTTATTCAAACTAGGGTGAGAAAGAAGAACCACTTTTTGAAAGTCAAAATTACATAAGACAGTCCCCCCAAAATGCCCGTCCTTCACCACTTCCTAGTGCTTTAGATGATTACTATGCCTTTGATCACTTCCTAGTGATTTTAAGAAAAAAACATATTTTTGTTAGACGGAATATTGGTGTTCAACTGCATCCAGCTAGACTGGAAGTCGACCCCAACATATACATACATGCATAGTCGTATTTGGAAAAGGCCAAGCGTGATTATAATGAGATGAGAATTGAAATCAAATAAAAGCAACACTTGTATTTTATTTTATCATGTGTACCTACTGCAAGTGTGCAGTTTGTTTTTTTTTGCCAGACAAGGTTATGTGAAGGTGATCCACCGTACGGCATTGAGTGTAATAATAATTATATCATAGACATTCGAGATATTTTATGAATTTTTATTGTCTATAAGAATTCTAAATACGCGACTAATGTGCATCCGTCTACCGCATAATACAATGCGAGTCTGACTTGGTTTAGTGGACGAATGAGCGTATCAAAATTCTCATGTGGCCACCACTTGCATCATACCACACCTATGACCTTCAGCCCAACCTGCTCATCTGCCTATCTGCGGGCGAGACGACCTGATCTCCGGTTCCTTCGAAACCATATGAGTTCATAAAAAGATCAAAATGCAAAAAAACATTCAATGCTAAGGCAGTCTTTGAATATTTTTTTAATGAGTCACTTATAATTTTAAACATACCATCAAAAGAATATAAATGGCAGCATCTATTCACCAAAATCATTCCGTCGAAAGCATTGAGGAAAACAGCTAACATGAAACCCTTGTGTCTGTTAATAGTTTGTGTTCTAGTACTGGATCTAGCGTACTGTCAATACCCCAGGTACCCCAGTGGGATACAAGTGTGGATACAGAAATTGAAAGTGATTGAAGTGAATAAATACGGTGAAGAGGTGACAGGAAACGGTGAAGTGGTTTTACGTCCGAATCATGAAGGGGTGCAGCCTCTAAATGAACTTTACACGAATTCTGTAAACGAACCAGCTATAAATGAAAGATTTCATGAAAAGGTGCAGCCTCAAGATGAACTTTGCACGAATTCTATACTCGTTCCAGATATAGACGAAAGATTTGGGGAAATAACTGCTGAGCCAAGCGATAAAAAGGGAAAACAACAAGTACATAATAAGAATGTAACGGAAGTGACCACAGAACCACAAAGTTCTTCTAACGGTACGCAATAAATGGGAGGAGGTATGGAAGGATTATCGGATGGCGATTGTCCCAAAAACTTTATGTAATAAATGGAAAGTGTGTTCGTGACGATTAAAATAATAGTACCACTAAAAGATGTTTTATTTGTTCCTGATAAAATGAAAATGGATAAAAACCAAAAGGTTATATTTCGAATAAACTTTCAGGGGCGCATGTGAAAGGTCAAACTGCACTGTTCCAAATTGATAACCTAATATTGACAAGCCGGTAGATAAATTTATGTTTATTCACATTAATACATATATATTAGTATTTTTATTGTAGTTGTGACCTCGACAATCGATGACCATTTATTTGACAATTTATGAACACGGCGGCGGCGTTTGCAAAACGTTTAAATTCAATATATTATTGAATACAAGGAAAAAGTCCCAATCGCATTAAAAAAAACGAGTATTAGTAGTTACAGACAACTAGAACATTGATTATATAACTTAATAATAAAAATAACTTGAATGTGTGCGTTCTATCGATAGAAAAGTATATAAGACAGCATTAAACATCAAATATCTCATAGTGACACGGAGCAATCAACATGAAATACTTGATTTCTGTATTAGTTTGTGTTCTAGTGATCGATATTGCAAAAGTATCGGTAGACCATGTGCAGGTGACGGAACTGGAGGGTAACGCTAGAGGAATTCAACTCCCAAAGGCTTTTGATGGAAATTCTGGCAAAGAAACGACATTGACAACGAATGCTGACGAAGGAGTACAATGGTTGGTACCAATAGACCTTGCAAAACTACAACGAGAGAGGCCACCTCCCGGCGGAAGTTATGGAATACAGGGTGAATATTGTCCCGACGGTAAAACGAGAATTGGTGAAGCTTGTGAAAAAGAAGATTAAATAAATTAAATATGTTGTTATTTTATATTGCAGTTCCATAAGCTCACAAACTGGTCATGAGGATGCAATATTGCGTTTGTAACTTGACTACATCTGATTGCGATTTTGAATCTCAATGTCGTTATCGATTAAAATGAATTTGTTTTCAATCCTAAATACTCGTATATTAAAATACTAGCTTCTGCCAGCGGCCTCGCCCACGTGGTTGTCGGAAATTTTCCCACTGCAACGTGCAACCAGAACAAAAAGTAGCCTTTGTCCTTTCCCAGGATGTGATCTATCTCCTCGCCAAATATTGAAATTCATTTTGTGATTATGGCGTGCAAATGTAACATACACAGTTACTTTCGAATGTATAATATCAGGTCTTTAGTTTACCTGTGAAATTGCCAGTTTAGTATACAGAAAGATAAACTAATTTTTATATATATATGCGTGCACTGACTGGACAGGTCCACTCAATCTGTGTGGTTCTTTCCTCAAAAGACCATTTCAGACACAAATCTACATGGTCCTCAAAGATTATTATAATAGTATTCTAATTATTGTGAATGTGAGAACTATGTCGGTCATTGGTTTTTTTTTATTTATTTTTCTCAGCGTAAACATGATCTAGCAGTTTGAGTAATTTATGCGGCCTACTCAAATGTCCTTTCTTTGGTATTGTTCGTCGAATCGTTGAGCTCCTTGAGTCTAAGTTGAGCTGCACGATTACTGACAATTGCGTGCACTGACTGGACAGGTCCACTCAATCTGTGTGGTTCTTTCCTCAAAAGACCATTGCAGACACCGATCTACATAGCCTTCACATGATCTGACCAAGATTTTGTCTGGACTTTAAAAGAGACTGTGACCTCTGAGTTTGTTTCGGCCTTTCTTCTCAGAGTAGTCAGATAGGAAACGCCGACCTCATCTAGTTTAAAAAAAAATATGATTGACGTGTAAAAGTGTTTGTTCAAACCTACTTACAGAAATAAAATCATTTATCATTTATAAATATTTTTTATTTCTATCAATAACAAGGTGTACCCATGCTATCGATGCATATCTGCCAGTGCAGTGGTAATTTTTCAATGCCCTTCTTGAAGAATTCAGGTGTACGGGAGTCAACAAACTCTTCATAGGCATTTTGTACTGCATCTCGGTTAGTTATCTCGGTCGGAAGTTATCCAAATTTTGGAACAAGTAGAAGTCTGTCAGCGCAAGGTCTGGTGAGTACGGTGGATGGCTCAAAAACTTCCAACCCTAGCTCTTGTAGCTTAGAGACCGTCTGTTGTGCCGAATGAGGTCGAGCGTTGTCGTGTAGGAGCAGCGGGGACGAGCGATTAACCCAGGCTGGCTGGAGATTTGTTAGCTTCTCCATCATTGTGCCCAGTTCCTCACAGTACACATATGCAGTAATGCTGGTGCCATTTGGTAAGAAGCTGTGATGAATTATCCAGGCACTAGACCACCAAACAGTGACCATAACTTTTTAAGGGGTGAGTTTTCGTTTGGAACATTGCCCAGGCGATGAACCAGGGTCTAACCAACATGATGACCGCTTACGATTATCAAAAAGAATCCATGTTTCATTGCATGTGACAATGTGGTTCAAAATCCCTTCATTTCTGTGTCTGTTAAGCAACGCAAGGCATACCTCAACGCGTTCGTCGCGCTGGGGATAGTAGAGTTCGTGCGGCACCCACTTATGAAGTTTTTTTACCTTGGCAATTTGACGCAAATGGACGAATATAGTTTTGATGCTAACGTTGGAAGCTACTATTATTTTCACTTTTTATTTTGTTATTTGTATTCTGTGTTTCACGAACTGTGTCCAAATAAACGTTATTCTTTCTTTTTTCTTTCTACTGCTAACTCAGCCGTAGATTGAGTATCGTCAGATTCCACCATCGCCTTTAATTTTATTCGTCGTTGTTGACTTTAGTTTTCGGGGGTTCATTTTTTCGATCAATGTCGGAAGCGTTCAAACCAATAACAAGTTGTGCGCTCGTTTGTAGTGTTCACTCTGTACATGTAATTAATGTTGCTGGTCGATTGTGCGGCATTGCTACCGAGACGCGACTGGTATCCCATAATTACTCGTATTTTTATCGTGTCCATATTGATGAAAAAGATACTAATGTTGTGAAAACAAAACACAAATCAATAAACAAATGACTAAATTTGAAAATTGGAGTCCAGATTTTTAAAATAAAATTTATTTAATTTAGAATTTATTGCCAGCGATACATAAATTAGGTTTCAAATGGCCAGTATTGTAAAACGGCAACTTCATAGGAAAAGACCTATTATTACTATTATGGTATGGAGGAATGGATAAGATCATTTCAGTTGCTAGGAAGATGATTTATTAAAAATCTAGTTTCCTTGTTCTAAAAACTGTGTACATACACAGTCTTTTTATACACAGTCTAGGAACAAGCTAACTAGATTTTGACCTTGATTAAAATCTATAAAGGCCAGTCACCATCAAATATCTCATAGTATCACCAGAAACATTCAACATGAATTACTTGACTGTAGTATATTAGTTTATAGCGTGTGATTAATGTTACGTACTGTCAATATATGGGGCACCCCAGTGGGGTCTTTCTCTTACTTATAGTCATTATTAAATTAAAACTTACCAGCATAGCGATTCACAATCATTCGACAGGTTGTCGTATCGAAAATGTCACTATTTCAATAACTGATTTGCCTTGCCCCGACCACAAATAGGTGTCGGAAGAATGGCGATCGTCTATTTTATTTAAACTGACAAAACTTTAGGGTTTTGCATTTGTGAACAGCCTGACGATGACTCCATTGATAACATTGATGGATGTTCTAATCGGCAAAGAAGCGTATCGAACGGTTGTGATAGCTGCTGTTATGGATGTAAGACAACAAACGGTTCGTCGGGTTTCGCTGGATTTGCGGGATTTGTCCCTTTGGCTGGATTTGCCCGGGAGGTCGTGTAAGAGCTGCCTATGGAATTTGGCGGAAATAAGATTAAATCTTTTTTGTTTACTTCTGCAACCGGTTGTCCATTCATTGACTCAACCGTTTTTGAAAAGACGGCAAAATAATTAACATTAATTAACAAACACTACGCCATGGGAATTATGTTTCAGGACATATTCAACCTTCATTTGGAAATCTTAGAAGAAAGTCCTCTCAACACTATAAATAAACCAAAAGAACTGATTTGTCTCCAATAAATATATTAACATTTTACACCAGAATATTGCAGGTTTATTAAATGGGGCTCCCTTATTTCAGCGAAAAGAAATTGCTAAATTATCACTTCCCAAACAATTTTCCGCATAGTTTCATTTACCATAATTTACTTAGCAAGAGATCGCTTCACAAATAATTGTAACGCAAACCAACAAACAAGTAGTTGTTTGGCAAGTGAACGTTTATACAATAACTTATTTACCAACTAGTACTTTTACCAATTTTTATGTAGTCAAGTATTTCAGTTGGAATAACTCATTTTACGCAAAATAAAATTTGCCAAATAATAATATTAATATTAACTATTCTGGTAGTTTTTTTTTTAGTTTGTAGCATTTTTTTAAAATAATTTGCTCGTCTAACTAGTTCAGTTTCGGGTAGCCTGTTTTTTTTTCTTCTAACTTTTTTCTAACTAGTTCCATTAAGTAACCATAAATTTGACTTGTTTCAGACAAATCAAGCAAATAAACATTACAAAGAAGTACGCACATGACATAAATTTTTTGTCTAAAGATTGTTTGTTGTAATAAACCATTTGATTAAAGACCAAATGACTAAATGACATTATCCTTGATAATATTCTGCCAAGTAAAAATTTGACCAAATGAAAATGTGGATACTAAAATCATTCAAAACATTGCATTGATGTAAAAAAAGGTTGCAAAAATTTATTTGGGTAATGAAATTTGCCAAAATCTTTTCGGCAAAACGGCAGGATCCCACCTACCTTGATTTAATTGTTTTGAAAGTCAATTTTGATAATATTATTAAATCTATCAACATGTAGGCTCAGGGTGGCCTATATCAGTACGATTCATCGTCCACGTGGATTAAAAAGGTAAACTTAAATGAAATATAACTTAGATAACAAAATAATCGTATATTCCACTGTAAATAGCAACTAATAATCGATTTCACATAAAATAAATCAAAACCCTTCTGGATTGCATCGGATTTAAGCGATTTCGTCGTGACCGTAGTGCGCCCCGCCGAGCGAAAAGTGAGTCTTCCGGCTTCGGCCTCGCTAACACAGATGCGATGGGTCAGAATGACAGTTTGTCTATCTATTGTCTCTCTAATCCGACGTATATGACAGCGAATGTCATGTGTCACTCCATGTTATACCGTCAAACATATAAATTGATGTTGTTAAATAATATGAGATTGTTATAGACAAACACCGATTGACGGATCACCATGAAAGTTGCCACATACGTGTATACAGTACTTTGTTCACGGAGGAGGCGTATATAGATGATCTTCGACTTGCATGTGGTTGAAGCTGCGGGCAAAAGCTAGTATTCTATAAATATACAAATAGATGTTACATAAGTAATAAAGATAAACTCCAACACCGTAGACTGATCACCATGAAGGTTGGCACATCTTAGTGTTTTATCATGAACAAGGATTTTATTTGTTATTTATCTGACCTCCACACGGGCAATAGCTAGTATTTTTATATTTGTTTAAAACTTGAACCGAGTAAGGATGATTTAAGTCTAGGTTCCCTATATAAAACTGTGTATGTGTGCGTTCTATTAATAAAATCTATTAAGGTCGTATTCACCAAAAAATATCTCATAGTAACACCAGAAACCGTCGACATGGAATACATGACTATAGCATTGTTTGGTTGGCTAGTAATCAATGTGACTTACGGTCAATATGTGAGGTACCCCAGTGGTGTACAAGTGTTGCTACAGAAAGTGAAAGTGATACAAGTGAATGAATACGATGAAGAGGTTCAACTTCTTTCTCCTACTTATAAGCATTATGAAAACCAACCGTTTGTAGATGTAAGACACCAAACAACACTGCCAAGGAATCATGGCACAAGAGTACAGGTGTGGGTACAGAAGGTACATGTTGTAGAAGTTTCTGATGGACTTGGAGGACCTTTCGATGATTCTCGGCCGAGTGGTGGAGGTCATGGAGGACTTTCGGGGGACTATTGTCCGAATAATGGTACAAGAGGTCTCGATGGCCGTTGTCAAAAAGAAGATTAAATCAACTATACAAACACTTCTTTCTTTTCTTTTTCCACTTGCGAAAACTGTATTTGTGACCTTCACAATCGTAAATTATATGCCATGTGATACCCTGGGGTATCTCACCGCCTACTTAACAACGTAAGTTAATTTACCCTGACCCGGATTTGAACCTAGGACTTCATGCTCAACGAGACGGTCAATAGTTAAGAGCTGCAAAACTTACCCTAATATAATTGCAATGCTTGTAAAAGTCTGCTAAGTCATAAGTACTAACATAACATAACACCAACATTGTACACTTAGTGAGCAATAAACATTTTGACTTTGACCTCGACGATAGTAAACTGTACTGGTATACCGGTTCTACAAATGATGATGCGTGATTAAATACCGCGGCCGTCTGCAAAACGAATCTTATCTGAGAACTAATCTTGACATCCAAAACAAGGCACAACTAATTTCAATTCAACACATTCAAAAATACGAACAACCGACTAAAATATAGTTTCTTAATTATTTAGATTTAATTAGATTTTTTGTCTTATTTTATTTTATGAATGGAAATGATGACCAATGAATTGTTCAAGTTACCTTGACCTATATTATATCATGAAAGTTACTTATTTAAATAAAAATTTATGGACATCTGGTAAACATGTTAAAATTAGTATTTTTGTTCAAGCGCAGTGGTTTTTAATATTGTGACACTGTAGCACATTAAACTATTTCTATTGCTGTGCCCTTGCAGGGTTCATGTATGAAACCTATATACTTGTAACAACTAATAAACTACATGAATGCAATAAATGATGATTATGATTAAAAAACCTTTTACGTGTCCCCTCGAAAAAAAGTATACAGTACCGCATTCATCATCAATATCTCATAGTGACACAGGAAGCAGTCGACATGAGATACTTGACTGTAGTATTTGTTTGTGTTCTAGTGTTCGATGTAACGCACTCTTATTCTTACTATGTGGTGTACCCCGGCGGTGACAAAGTAACGGTTGACAATGTGCCGGTGACGGAATTGGAGGAAAACAGTGAAGGATTTCGACTACCAAAGACTACTCTTGGGAACTCTGGAAAATCACTTAAACGTGGAAACGTACCAGTGTCGGTACAACAGGTGGAAGGGTTAGAATTCGACGAGGCAGAGTTTAAACGACTAGGAGACCCACTTAAAGCAGGGAATGCTGCACTGTCGGTGAACGATTGTCCGAACGGTACAAGGGGTGTCCATGGAAAAACTTGCGAAACAGAACATTAAATCAATACAAACACTATACAATATTGTTTTTGCATGGTGTGTCTAGCGCCTAATATTGTTTGTTTGTTTTTTTTTATACATAAACGTTGCCCCACACTAGGAATTTCTCCTGTATTGTGGGTGCGTTTACAAATATTTAAACTCACATACACAAACAACCAGACCCGGAACAACTACTTGCAGGTCATACAAATATTTGTTCCGTGCGGGAATCGAACCCGCGACACGCAGTACAACAGTCAATCGCTTAACCACTGCGCCAACCGTGCCGTCAAGATTGCCGATTGTGCACTTGGCTTGTATGTTTGCTTGTGTTAATTTGATTGAACAGTGTAACGACTGTAGATAGACTAATAAATAAATAATAAATAAAAACACTTTTTCTTTTTTTCCACCTGACGGGCACTTGCGATAATTGTATTTGTGACCTCCACCATCGCAAATTATTTGCCCTGTGATGCACTGGGGTGTCTCACAACCTACTTAGCAACAAAACTTAAATTATCCTGACCCGGGATTCAAGCCTGCGACCCCATACTAAGCAGTCGCACTTGCAACCACTAGGCTAACGAGGCAGTCAATAGTTTTTGTTAGAAAACCTACATCACTTAGGTTTATTTTGTGAATGTGGTCGTGACCTTAACAATAGTAAACTATGCTGGTACATACCGGTTCTACAAGTGATGATGCATTATGAACAGGCAGCCGTATGCAAAACTAGACTTACCAGAATTAACATCCCAAACAAGGCGCAACTAATTTAAATTTGACATATTCAATAATACAAGGAAGAAGCGACATTCCATATCCAGTTTCATAATATAAAAACCTTGTACGTGTACGTTTCATTGATAAAAAAGTATAAAATACCGCATTCATCATCAATATCTCATAGTGACACAGGAAGCAGTCGACATGAGATACTTGACTGTAGTATTTGTTTGTGTTCTAGTGTTCGATGTAACGCACTCTTATTCTTACTATGTGGTGTACCCCGGCGGTGACAAAGTAACGGTTGACAATGTGCCGGTGACGGAATTGGAGGAAAACAGTGAAGGATTTCGACTACCAAAGACTACTCCTGGGAACTCTGGAAAATCACTTAAACTTGGAAAAGTACAAGTGTGGGTACAACAGGTAGAAGGGCTAGAATTCGACGAGGCAGAGTTTAAACGACTAGGAGACCCACATAAAGTGGGACATGCTGTAGCGTCGGGGAATTATTGTACGGACAATCGTGTAAGAGGTCCCGATGGAATTTGTCGAGAGGAAGATTAAATCAATGTAAATATAATAAAAAAAAAAACATTTTCTACACCCTGCGTATTTTATTTAATGATTGTCTTAACCATTGTTTCCGTTAATTTAGCAAGTGCAAAACAAAGTCTTTAGCGTCACGTCATAATCAAACAGGTTAAATTTCACGCAGACCTTTAGCGTTTTATATAATTGAAGGAATTTTTAAATATCAAGTGTATAATTTTCATTATGGCAAAAAAAAAAATATAGTCGTAATCTTTGGAACCGTTGACAAATATTGTAATCAATGCAGGTCATAAACAAAAACGTCTACCGTTTTAATAACCATACCTACATCATCATTCGCAGAATCGGTATGACTAATTAAACTTACCATACTTTCCAAAGTAAACTTCTTAAAATAGGAAGAGAACCAAATTTTAAATGTACTCCACATTTAATTTGGTTTTCTGATGATAAAAACTATAAACTGCATCATCAAATATCTCATAGTGACACCAGAAACAGTCAACATGAAATACTTATCTGCAGTATTAAAAAACAATGTAAGTGTATTAAATGCACTGCTACACGAATCTTTTGGCGCTCTAATTGCGTTAACAAGGGGCGCTGTTGGTGCATTCATACATTCATACAATTTTGGTTTGTGAAATGTATTGATAAAACAAGCTGGCGATGGCGGCGTTTAATCTGTTTGTGACCACGCACCAATATATTCTTGTAAGTACAGCTATATTTCCAGTGATCAATGTAACGTACTGTCAATGTAGAAACTAGTGCTCGGCGCTTTGGTGACCTAACACATCTTTCTCGTATTGATAGGATATGGTATAATTTAAGTTAAAGTCTCGAATTATAAGGGATTCAATACAGCTAGTATTGAATCACTATAACACATAGTTACAAGAAATGGTAGAATATGGTAAACTATAACTAACTTATTGGTAAAATGTATGGTAAAATGGTAATGGTTTTGGGTACGTGGTGTCTCTAATGAGATCTAAACGCGAACTGCCCCACATTTTGGTGAATGAGCGAGTGTGCATATTTGCGTTCGATGCAATTATGCATTTTCGCTAAGTTTTCGATTAAAACTCGAACATATTCCCGAGAGCGTGAAGAAATGCGGGATTATAACTAAAACTATACATGATCTGGTGTGTATAAAAAAACATTAAACTACCTAAACACATTAGTTTCTAGTAATCTTAGCTGGTAAATAATATAAAAAACATTGAAAAACATAGTAAAAGCAAAAATAAAAGAATATTGGTGTACCTAAATAATAATAGTTATTAAAAGCATTCACGACGATTTAAAGTTACACTATTGAGTCTTCCACAGTAAAAGCAATATTTTGATTGCCTGTGTCCATATTTTTGTCGCGTTTGATCGCACTATAGTTCGCGCTACGCAGCGTTTGGCATAATTGTGTAAATGAAAACCTTCACTTTGGTCCTTAAGATCCCTGGCACTGAGCACTTCACTATATGATTTGCGTCTTCTGGTTGGTTTCGGTGTCACCGAAACCGCTGCTGACTCCTGTTGACAGCGACATTCTCTGCGGCGTCGAGGTCTCGGAGGTGGCGGGGTCACCGCGGCCTGCTGCCGGTGGGATCCCTCGCCACGGTGCCCAGCGTCAGTCTTCCGGCACTGGCGACATCGCCCGGTCCGCCACAACCAGATTGCTGCTACGCATAGAGCGATCGACAGCAACACGTAACAAATTACGTATTGGTGGATATCATGGGGTGATATATCGTCCATTTCTGAATCGCTTTTCTTTAGTTTTTCTATCGCCTCCCCCAGACTGGTCAAAGATATGGTTAGGTTTCCGTTATCAGTCTGTCTTTTGTCAGGGACTTTAATGTTAATCAAGTGATTAATCTGATCGAATCCAGGCATGTAGATGGTTAATGAAATGTTAATTTGGTTGGACTGATGGTGAATAGAATATAACGAGAAGTCCTTTCCTCTGATGATGCACTCTTGACCTATGCTAATGACCACGGCTTTGCTCAGCTGACGAACGGTTACATGATCGCCGCATATTATTTTTATTGTATACGTGTTACAACAACAGTAACAGTGCTGAGAAGTCAAATATAATTCAAGCCATATGTTAGTGCAGTTGGTTTTGTCTACTTTACATTTATTGGTTCCCATGATCATCTGCTCGCGCGGAACAAACAGAACCAGTGGACACACAGCTCCACAACATACTCAACTAGTTGTCTGTTGTAATCACTGTCACTGATAGAAATCAGTGACAGTGATTACAACAGACAACTAGTTTCTTCAACACATCTACTACAATGGAAGGGCTACTACAACGTCAACAAATCATTGCTGAAGCTGTACAGAAGGTTTCTACAAACATCAAAAAAGATTCTGCAATTCGGAAAACTGCCAAGTACACAAGAAAACGGTTAGTGACTCTTGAATAATTGTGGGATGAGTTCGACAACAATCACAAAAAACTTAGAGCGCTTTGTGATAACAAACACGAGTACATTCAGTCTGGTGCTTACTTCTCCGTGAAAGAGCTCTACATAGCTACATGTGCTCTGCTGATGGACTCAATACAGACCGAAGCCATCGCTAAACAAGGTTCAAGTAGTCAAGGTCAAGGTGACGAACAACACAATGTCAGCACGGAAGAGAAAGGTATGTTGTCCAAAACTGATGAGCTGATTAATCAGCAACGAACCAACTTTCAAGCTCTTTCATGAGTCGTAAGTGGTATCGACATTAACACTATCTCTGAAAAATGGGAACTACAAGACAAACTGCAGATGATACAGGCGCGCTGGAAAATTATTGACGATCAACATTGGCAAATAGACAATGACAATCGGCACGGAAGTGGATTATGAACAGGAGTACTACGTAGGAGTACTACGGAGCATGAAAATATTTACGTAGCCATCAAGAGACAACTCAACCAAAAACTCAGCCATACTTCTCACCAACAACAAACTATGCCGAAATCGGAGATTCCGGCATTTAATGGCAACTATGCACAATGGGCCACTTTCATGGACCTCTACTCTGAAGCCATCCACAACAATCCCATGCTGAGCAATACTCAAAACATGCAGCACCTCAAGGGCAAACTGAAAGGTGAGACAGAGCGTCTAGTGCAGCATCTCAACGTCACAGCTGAAAACTATGACGCGTGCTGGGATATACTCACCCGAAGGTACAACAACACACAGCTGCTGTTTACAAAGCAAATCCAAATATTCTTAAGCCAACTGGCAACTGGTGCACAAATATTCTGCTCAAGAATTACTATACCTCTACGACACGACCTTGGAAATGATTTACGCCATACGCAAATTCGGAGTCGATACCACTACGTGGTATCCGTTGTTGGTGCACATACTTACAGGAAAATTGACGGACTCCACCTACAGTTCGTACATGGAGTGCCGAAAAGCACCACGAAATCTGCCTTCATTCGACGAGCTTATGTCATTTCTGGAGAGCAAATTTATGGCTCTCGAGCCAGTCAACACAAAATATAACAAGACTAGTTACACGAAGCACGAGGCCAAGAACATGGACAACAGTGAGGCCAAGAAATTTTCTTCCAAATACCTTCCTAAGAAGTTCAACAACAGGGCAAAGGCTTATCATGTTCGATCTGAAAGAAAATGACCATTATGCAAGTCGGACCATATATTGGTTTGTTGTAAAACATACCAAAGTATGGCGCCAGAAGATAAAATAAATACAATTGCATAATTGAAAGTCTGTGAGAATTGTATGTACTGCCATAACGACAAACAATGCAATTCCGTGAAAACATGTAAGGTGTGCAATAACAAGCATCATACGACGTTGCATGATGCTATACAACAAAGGGCTCAACATACAATTCCTGCTAATAACATTCCTAAAGACGTACCGACAGTAGCGCAACATAAATCACATCACGTTACTGGGTATGTGAAATGTTACTGTATGTTATGGCTGAAAATGGAATGCCTACAAACTTAGGGCTCTTCTTGACCAAAATCAACTTGATTACAGAATCAGCTGCTCAGCGATTGGGACTTCACAGGCGTAAACAAGATGCAATCGTCACAGGAGTTGGCATCTCGAACAACAAAAGCCATGGGACCGTAGTACTTACTTGCGAGTCCATATACAACTACAACTTCACTATTGAGGCGCTTGTAGTGACAAGAATGCTGAACAATTTACCCAAATACACGTTTGAGCGCCAACAGTGGCCACATTTACAAAACATCAGCCTTGCGGATCCTAACTACAACATTTACAGGCCAGTTGACATTTTACTGGACGCTGGAGTTTACGCTCAAATAATCATGAATGGGATCCTGCGAGGACATATACATACGCCAATAGCTCAACAGACTAAGATAGGATGGGTTCTATTGGGCAACACCACAACATTTCAATGCCATGCAGTGCTTAAAAACCTAGAAGACATTTCGCGTTTCTGGGAAATAGAAGAAATAACTGAACAGTCTGCAACGCTGACATCAGACGAACAATATTGCGAAACATTATACGCAACTACAACTATCAGGAAGTCGGACGGCAGATGTGAGGTCAGAATACCCATGAAACAGGGATTCGAAAGTTAGGTTCTTCAAAATCGCAGGCATTAGCACAATTCCGATAAACCGAGAAATTCGAGAATCTTGAGATTAACGACATCGTATTGTTAAAAGATGATCACTTTGCCGGCCTCTAAATGGCTCTTAGGAAAGATTATGGAGACACATCCTGGTAAGGATGCACACGTTCGAGTGGTGACACTGAAAACGAAAAATAGCACTCTAAATCGCCCTATTATCAAATTATCACGACTACCTACCTGTCGTAATTGGTGATACAGGTGCGTGGAGAGTGAAGGTGACACAACCCTATCGAACAACAGAAAACTGAGAGAACGAAGCAGAAAAAATCTGCTAAAGGACCCTTAAGCAGTTACGTTTGCCTTATGCATAGCCACATCACTGTAACAGACTACAGTGAACGTCACCACATTATCGCCAGCAAAATTAGTCTACTTCGACAAAATTGCTGAGATGCAAATACAACAAGACCACTGGACAATGGTTGTGTATTACTATATGACAACATACTGGCGAAGTTTACAAAACGTGGCAGACTACGTCACACATTTGAACAGTCTGACTAAGGAAGAGACAACCTTGATATCCATCGCCTCTTAACTAGAACACGAAATCAAAGAAATACAATACTATAACGATGTTTTGCGATCGGAACACGGAACGCATAAGAAAAAGGGTCTAATAAATGGAATTGGCTATACAGCAAATTATCTATTTGGAGCCCATGACGAAGACCTTGCCAAAAAATACGATAGTGATATCAACGTCATACAGACTAACGAAAACCATTTACTCAACCTCTACAAGGAACAAACATCAATTGTGGAAGGCGAGTACAATATTTTGAAGAGAAACGAGGATATCATGAATAAACAATTTATGCTTATAAACAAACGCTTCCAAGAAACAAACGAGCGTATACACGTGGAACGCAGCAATGCACTCAATGTGATGTCGACTGCATTATCTGCCAACTTAATAATCTCCAACATAAGAAGAGTTCAACAATTACTGCTCGACTTAGTGACTGATGTAAAGGGCGGACACGTCGATGCACATCTACTGAAGCCAGATCAGTTACAAGAACAATTAAACATAATATTTGGACCTAGTGACCTGTCGCTGTCCTGCACAAACAGCCATCAGTGCATTCGATAGATGTATAAATTGTCACGAGTAAACGTCAAGCTGACGAGAGAAATCTTCTTTTTTGAAGTCAAGCTGCCGTTGGTGAACAACGAACTGTACGAGGTAAGCCGAGTCATACCTATTCCTTCCATACAAGGACAGACAGAGAAGCATATCATGCCTACACCTGAATATTTGGCCATAAACTTCAAGAAGGGCGTGATGATGTCTATAACATAACATACGACGACCTAAGCACATGTATACAACTGAGAAAACACCAGTTACTATTGTGACTGTCCGTCACCTATTCCTATTTAATAACAAAATATTATACTTGTTCTAAAATTGTCACACGGTATCGGGCCTCTTAAGAACACATTAATTCTCTATTTAATGGTCTCTCAGCTTGACACGTTATCCTATTTAATTGAAACTGCGAAATAATATTGAACCCATTCCATATGGTTGGCACTTATGCCAACCATTAGTCGCAAGTCAATATTTTACGTCAGTTAAGATGCAATGTTTTTCTACGAATTCTAAGAAACGAGTAAAATATCCGATTTCTAAGTTTGACTCACAATGCAAGTGCCTCATCTGGCAACGATAAAATGCTCGGCCGGGCCCTTAAAACAATTGAGAAGTGGTACAAAAACGGGCATAAAGATATTCTGCGAAAGCGTGGTAATTTGGGTCGAACACATAGAGGCTGGAGGCGGAGTTAAGTGATCCTTGGGAGATGGGAACTGGGTAGGAGAACGAATAAGTTGGACAGTGAATTTGGGACCGTGAGAAGCGACAGACGTGGTCCAGGCTAGTTACGTATCTGACTTAGGGAATTCGAATAAGTGATGTCGATTACGACAGTAAGGGTTTAAGCATTATACACTGAGTTGATTTGGTACCGTGAGAAGCGACAGACGTGGTCCAGGCTAGTTACGTATCTGACTTAGGGAATTCGAATAAGTGATGTCGATTACGACAGTAAAGGGTTTAAGCATTATATACTCAGTGGATTTGGGACCGTGAGAAGCGACAGACGTGGTCCAGGCTAGTTACGTATCTGACTTAGGGAATTCGAATAAGTGATGTCGATTACGACAGTAAGGGTTTAAGCATTATATACTGAGTGAATTTGGGACCGTGAGAAGCGACAGACGTGGTCCAGGCTAGTTACGTATCTGACTTAGGGAATTCGAATAAGTGATGTCGATTACGACAGTAAAGGGTTTAAGCATTATATACTGAGTGGATTTGGGACCGTGAGAAGCGACAGACGTGGTCCAGGCTAGTTACGTATCTGACTTAGGGAATTCGAATAAGTGATCGATTACGACAGTAAGGGTTTAAGCATTATATACTGAGTTGATTTGGTACCGTGAGAAGCGACAGACGGGGTCCAGGCTAGTTACGTATCTGACTTAGGGAATTCGAAGAAGTGATGTCCATTACGACAGTAAGGGTCCAAGCATTATTACTAAGTTGATAGTGGGTTAAAGACCACGTTAGTTAGCGTAGCGGGTGACGTAGTCTAAGCTAGATAGTTTAGTTTTGTGAAGTGTGAGGAGCTGTGTCCGAGGTGAAACTGCGCGTGCTGTATTTCGTAAGTTAGTAATTATCTAATCACCACCGAGGAGGTATTTGGTAAGTGTCAACTTTAATCTTTAGTAATAGTGACTAAATCGAAATTACGGACTTCTCCATTATAATGTTTTGACAGATTGATTTGTATTGTCATGTATAGGCAACAGTTAGGTGATATAGCTGTCGAGCTATTAATGATCATTTATTCCAGCACGGCGAAACTACTGTTATTTAGTATAGTAGTTTATAATTAACGCTAGTGTCTCTTGTACTACATGACCACCTCCTAATCCATGCCATGACAGATATTTGTCACCAGCGTTTGATCATAGGGATACGGCGAAGGCCTTCCGCTATACTTGACACTGAGCACCAACGCTCCTGACTCTTGATGACTGTTGACCTTTAACTGACGCACCACATATGGAAGGCAGAACCGTAAATACTCAATTCTTCTAAACCAAACAAGGCTATAAAGCCGACCTATAATTACATTATATCAATCAAACGTTCGTGATGATTACTGCTTCCAAAAAGGCCTGGCCACAGAACCTGCTGCGTGAGGCTTCATGCATGCACATTTCCGGGAGAGGGGGTAGGCTTCACACACAATCACAAACTGGATTGGTAGTCGTTCGAAAGAACTGCTAGGGACCGTATCTCGATAAAACCCACACCCGGCCGCTGGTAGGCCAATTACTGAATCGACACAATTTATCGAGACACGTCAATTTGGATGCTTTGTGGCTGATAGCTGCACTGCATCCTCTAAACGGGGAAGATTAAGGAAATGTGAAGTGACGAAATACCACTTCGGTGTGCACCTAGTACGATCGCAATGAGTTTTGCTACAGACTGAGTCTACGGTACGCTTGTGCTAGTTTTCTGTTGTCTTAGTAAACGAGGGCTAACCCACCGTAAGGGTATAATTAACATTAGTACGCGTTTAGAACTACTCAAAACTTGTCTTCCTCAATGACAGTTGGACTTCGCAGTACTCTGCCTCTAGGATTGAGTAAGACATTTATTTAGTGCATAGGGAACGTGTTCAGTTAGAATCGTATTAGTGTCTTTAGCGGTTCTATGCGTTAGGTCTAGCAGGACACGTATACTGAGACAAACGTTGCTAAACGGTTCCCAGTCTCACTGTTTGGGTACATTGTAATCGGATAAATTAACGTAGCTATAAATTGTTTATTAAAGCGCAAGCGTAACGATTCCTTTAACCCCTTCACACTATTGAGATCTATTGCAGTAATTGCAGATGTTAGCTCTCACCCACGTAGTGAAGTTAGGAGAACTGGTGAATGCCGAGGGCCATGTCCAAGTGGGCTATTGTAGGCAATCGATTAATAAAGAAGTTAAATACAGTTGGGTTGAAACCCAGATTAGACTAATCTAGTATTTAACGTAGTATGTGTGAGAGCGTTTGTTGCTGCGACTGGGAGAGTCCTTCATTATAATAATCATCCTAGGCTGATTGAGTTATTAGGTTTTATAAATAATTAGACAGAGACGTGTTGCTGGGGAGTTTGTTGCTCCACTTCTTCTCCCCAGCTTAAACACTACGAAGTGGTGTAGGGTATGCTCTTTGGGGCTGTCTATAGACTTTCAAGAGAGTTGATCCACAACTCTAATATCTAGTGATTCTTGAATTTTGTAATCTTTTGGCTCCGACCAATACTAGGGACTTTAAACTATATTAAATAATTATTGTTGAGTTTCCATATCTCAACTCTACTATCTAGTAATACTAGAATGTTGTATTCTTTATCTCAGACCAATAATTCGGTCAGACTGACATGAACACGTGTCTTGTAGATATACTTGTTGCGCGAAGAGTGAACTTCCAGGGGTTTGGGTGACCACATATATATCATATCCAGTCTAAGGACTGGTAGGGACCATGTCTCCTTAAGAGCATGATGCCGACGCAATGCCGCTGGAACTAGCCGCTCCGTTGCTAGACAAGGACGGTCGCACGGTTGCCGCAGGGAAAGCCGCTTCGTCACGTTATCAGTTCGAAAGAACTGCTAGGGACCATGTCTCCAAAAGAGCATGATGCCGACGCAATGCTGCTGAAAAGCCGCTTGCGTCACTTTATGGAAGCGTTGCTCTAAGTACTCCGAGTGTAGATGTGAGATATCGTGTGAGTGTAACGACTGACCAAATACCTGTTACGCTAGCGTATAGGTTGCTCACAAGTTTATACTTTGCATCCCAGTATTATTTATAGCTTTCTAAAATCACATCAAATGTATTTTCATAACTATGAATCCCTAATTCTTATTTATCATTTCATTCAATAATTACCTTGCCTTAATAATATAATAAATATAAAAGGACAAGGCATTAGACTTCTTAATATTTGGGAATTCATTTAATTACTATCGGTGGGAGAGTGTCCAGTCTGGAGACGAGCTCTACAGGGCCGTACGGGGTGGAGTGCGGCCTTTTCCCCTAAGGGGGAAACCGACCATAACACTACTTTTAACGTAATTAGGAAAACCGAAAATTTTATCAGCCAAGGATCATTTTTACGGACCGTCACATGTGGTGACGTGACCAGGATCACATCATCTTTTTCGTGAACCGTCACATGTGGTGCCGTGACCAGGATTCTCGTCATTAAATGTACTGATTCATTTCAGTGCAACGAGAAAGAACTACCTAAGGGTTACTACAACAAAAACACAACGTAAACAATAACACAACGTAATTTTATGGTTCTATAAACTGTTAGAGACGACAAGAGTTACAACGGCTACAATAACTTATGTTTTATTTAGATAATGACTTGATAAAGGTGGTTGAATCTTCAACTTCTCGTAGTGGGTTCAAAATGCCACACGACTTGTTAGTTGATGTGCTTAGATTCCATCGCTATGGATTTTGGGTTCGATGCCCGCTAGATGTATTATTTTATGATTGCTTAGCATTCTTGTGTCACAGCTTGTGGGTGTAATTCTCGCATGAATTGTAGGAGTTGTTTCCAATGCTAATGATAGTGGGTTCGATTCTCACATGCAAGGACGAGATTTTTAGTAGGTGATGGTATGATTGTTGCTTGGACTCTTGTGCTTCTGTAATAATGGGTTCGACTCCCAGCAAACGTGAGTTTAGTATCTGACAGTATGTGAATATGAAATGTGTCTATGCGTTAGATTTGTATCGGTGTGAGTGAGCTTGGGTATAGAACTCACCCTTAATCGAATGAAGCGTAAAGCTTACACAGTAACAATTATATTACCAGGAAGGTATAACAGCTATAATCATAAGATGTAAACATTAATCTTTCCTATTCTGCATTCAAAGACGTATGTCGTATAATTGAATAGATACTCGTTTGGCCTTATTTCAAATTCCAGGATATTTAAGTCTTCACTTGCCTGAGACTACGCTGTCTAAACTTTTGGTTTTGCGTTGCGCTTGGTTCAAAGCTTCTTCAAAATCAGCTGACATCGGCTGACTCCAACCGCAGTGGCTGTAGCGTGGCTCATGTTACGAAGCTAAGTTTTACTTTTATTAGACACTTCAGTTACCCGTTACTACGCGGTATGATTTTTGTTATCTCACTTAGTAATAGTATGTTCTGAGCTATGGCATTATAGTTATCACTTCAGATATTTTAGGCAATTTTATTCTCAATATTTTATAATCGAAAATTGACAATCTTATGTCACACCTGAGGCAGTAATTGTTTGCACAATCAACTTCTCAACTCTTATCGGATTTCAAAACTGGTCTAACCTCTAAGAATGAGGGGAGCGTCTTATTGGAATGAACTAAAATATGTTCATCTGCTGACTATTTCAGCTGTTCTATTTTATTATATAATCGAAAGGATAAATTGACAATGTTTTGTCACACTAAGGCAGTAATTGTTTTCATTCGAATCAATATAACTTTACAATTATTATTAGATTTCAAAACTGCTCTAACCTCTTTGAATGAGGGGAGCGTCTTATTGGAATGAACTAAAATATGTTCATCTGCTGACTATTTCAGCTGTTCTATTTTATAATCGAAAGGATAAATTGACAATGTTTTGTCACACTAAGGCAGTAATTGTTTTCATTCGAATCAATATAACTTTACAATTATTATTAGATTTCAAAACTGGTCTAACCTCTAAGAATGAGGGGAGCGTCTTATTGGAATGAACTAAAATATGTTCATCTGCTGACTATTTCAGCTCTGTTCTATTTTATAATCGAAAGGATAAATTGACAATGTTTTGTCACACTAAGGCAGTAATTGTTTTTATTCGAACCAATATAACTTTACAATTATTATTAGATTTCAAAACTGCTCTAACCTCTAAGAATGAGGGGAGCGTCTTATTGGAATGAACTAAAATATGTTCATCTGCTGACTATTTCAGCTGTTCTATTTTATAATCGAAAGGAGAAATTGACAATCTTTTGTCACACGAAGGCAGTAATTGTTTTCACACTCTAGGATATCTATATTTTCGAATCAATCTAACTTTCCAACCTTTATTAGATTTCAAAACTGCTCTAATCTCTTATAGTCAGAGGGGAGCGTCTTATTGGAATAAACTATACTATATTCTTGTGCTGACTATTTCAGCTGCTCCATTTTATAATCGGAGAAACAAAACGGACAATCTTTTGTAAATAAACCATTAATCGTTTGCACAGTAGTCTTGGATGCCTGTGTATATTTTATTATCAGTATAATATCCCAACTCTTGTTGGATTAAAATAAAATAAAAAACTGCTTTAACCTCTTCGAATCAGAGGGGGGCGTCTTATTGGAATAAACTCTAATACGTTCATGTGCGGACTATTTCAGCTGCTTTTGAATAAGACTGCGGGCAGCTGACTAAGCTGACTCAGCGTTGAGGTGCATAAGGAAAGGCCTCTGTCCAGCGACAACTGCAATAGGCTGAGTTTAGAACGAGGGAGCACCGCAGGTAGCGTGCCTCGATAGCACAAATACTCTTAAAAGAGACCCTGGTATGTAAAACTACATTATAAGCATGCAGAGGTTCTCAGAACTCACTTGAAGCGAGTTAGTGTAACCTGAAATAAGTGAAAAGAGCACTAATAACAAGAATAAGTTCAAATATCATAGGGCAATTGTAATGCATTGATTGAAGATACTTCTACGAAATGGCGCTAAAATATAGCAGACATTCAATCTTACTATAATCTTATTGGATTCGTGTTCCAACTGGACTGATTATAATTATCTAATAAGATAAGCATAGGATACCTATGGGATATATGATTATGATTCTAAAACACTTTCATGGAAAGGCATTGTTCCACCTATTGTGAAAGCTCATCCGCTGTACTGCGTCACGCGTCTGATTTTCAGAGGGGGGAATGTGACTGTCCGTCACCTATTCCTATTTAATAACAAAATATTATACTTGTTCTAAAATTGTCACACGGTATCGGGCCTCTTAAGAACACATTAATTCTCTATTTAATGGTCTCTCAGCTTGACACGTTATCCTATTTAATTGAAACTGCGAAATAATATTGAACCCATTCCATATGGTTGGCACTTATGCCAACCATTAGTCGCAAGTCAATATTTTACGTCAGTTAAGATGCAATGTTTTTCTACGAATTCTAAGAAACGAGTAAAATATCCGATTTCTAAGTTTGACTCACAATGCAAGTGCCTCATCTGGCAACGATAAAATGCTCGGCCGGGCCCTTAAAACAATTGAGAAGTGGTACAAAAACGGGCATAAAGATATTCTGCGAAAGCGTGGTAATTTGGGTCGAACACATAGAGGCTGGAGGCGGAGTTAAGTGATCCTTGGGAGATGGGAACTGGGTAGGAGAACGAATAAGTTGGACAGTGAATTTGGGACCGTGAGAAGCGACAGACGTGGTCCAGGCTAGTTACGTATCTGACTTAGGGAATTCGAATAAGTGATGTCGATTACGACAGTAAGGGTTTAAGCATTATACACTGAGTTGATTTGGTACCGTGAGAAGCGACAGACGTGGTCCAGGCTAGTTACGTATCTGACTTAGGGAATTCGAATAAGTGATGTCGATTACGACAGTAAAGGGTTTAAGCATTATATACTCAGTGGATTTGGGACCGTGAGAAGCGACAGACGTGGTCCAGGCTAGTTACGTATCTGACTTAGGGAATTCGAATAAGTGATCGATTACGACAGTAAGGGTTTAAGCATTATATACTGAGTGAATTTGGGACCGTGAGAAGCGACAGACGTGGTCCAGGCTAGTTACGTATCTGACTTAGGGAATTCGAATAAGTGATGTCGATTACGACAGTAAGGGTTTAAGCATTATATACTGAGTGAATTTGGTACCGTGAGAAGCGACAGACGTGGTCCAGGCTAGTTACGTATCTGACTTAGGGAATTCGAATAAGTGATGTCGATTACGACAGTAAGGGTTTAAGCATTATATACTGAGTGAATTTGGGACCGTGAGAAGCGACAGACGTGGTCCAGGCTAGTTACGTATCTGACTTAGGGAATTCGAATAAGTGATGTCGATTACGACAGTAAAGGGTTTAAGCATTATATACTGAGTGGATTTGGGACCGTGAGAAGCGACAGACGTGGTCCAGGCTAGTTACGTATCTGACTTAGGGAATTCGAATAAGTGATCGATTACGACAGTAAGGGTTTAAGCATTATATACTGAGTTGATTTGGTACCGTGAGAAGCGACAGACGGGGTCCAGGCTAGTTACGTATCTGACTTAGGGAATTCGAAGAAGTGATGTCCATTACGACAGTAAGGGTCCAAGCATTATTACTAAGTTGATAGTGGGTTAAAGACCACGTTAGTTAGCGTAGCGGGTGACGTAGTCTAAGCTAGATAGTTTAGTTTTGTGAAGTGTGAGGAGCTGTGTCCGAGGTGAAACTGCGCGTGCTGTATTTCGTAAGTTAGTAATTATCTAATCACCACCGAGGAGGTATTTGGTAAGTGTCAACTTTAATCTTTAGTAATAGTGACTAAATCGAAATTACGGACTTCTCCATTATAATGTTTTGACAGATTGATTTGTATTGTCATGTATAGGCAACAGTTAGGTGATATAGCTGTCGAGCTATTAATGATCATTTATTCCAGCACGGCGAAACTACTGTTATTTAGTATAGTAGTTTATAATTAACGCTAGTGTCTCTTGTACTACATGACCACCTCCTAATCCATGCCATGACAGATATTTGTCACCAGCGTTTGATCATAGGGATACGGCGAAGGCCTTCCGCTATACTTGACACTGAGCACCAACGCTCCTGACTCTTGATGACTGTTGACCTTTAACTGACGCACCACATATGGAAGGCAGAACCGTAAATACTCAATTCTTCTAAACCAAACAAGGCTATAAAGCCGACCTATAATTACATTATATCAATCAAACGTTCGTGATGATTACTGCTTCCAAAAAGGCCTGGCCACAGAACCTGCTGCGTGAGGCTTCATGCATGCACATTTCCGGGAGAGGGGGTAGGCTTCACACACAATCACAAACTGGATTGGTAGTCGTTCGAAAGAACTGCTAGGGACCGTATCTCGATAAAACCCACACCCGGCCGCTGGTAGGCCAATTACTGAATCGACACAATTTATCGAGACACGTCAATTTGGATGCTTTGTGGCTGATAGCTGCACTGCATCCTCTAAACGGGGAAGATTAAGGAAATGTGAAGTGACGAAATACCACTTCGGTGTGCACCTAGTACGATCGCAATGAGTTTTGCTACAGACTGAGTCTACGGTACGCTTGTGCTAGTTTTCTGTTGTCTTAGTAAACGAGGGCTAACCCACCGTAAGGGTATAATTAACATTAGTACGCGTTTAGAACTACTCAAAACTTGTCTTCCTCAATGACAGTTGGACTTCGCAGTACTCTGCCTCTAGGATTGAGTAAGACATTTATTTAGTGCATAGGGAACGTGTTCAGTTAGAATCGTATTAGTGTCTTTAGCGGTTCTATGCGTTAGGTCTAGCAGGACACGTATACTGAGACAAACGTTGCTAAACGGTTCCCAGTCTCACTGTTTGGGTACATTGTAATCGGATAAATTAACGTAGCTATAAATTGTTTATTAAAGCGCAAGCGTAACGATTCCTTTAACCCCTTCACACTATTGAGATCTATTGCAGTAATTGCAGATGTTAGCTCTCACCCACGTAGTGAAGTTAGGAGAACTGGTGAATGCCGAGGGCCATGTCCAAGTGGGCTATTGTAGGCAATCGATTAATAAAGAAGTTAAATACAGTTGGGTTGAAACCCAGATTAGACTAATCTAGTATTTAACGTAGTATGTGTGAGAGCGTTTGTTGCTGCGACTGGGAGAGTCCTTCATTATAATAATCATCCTAGGCTGATTGAGTTATTAGGTTTTATAAATAATTAGACAGAGACGTGTTGCTGGGGAGTTTGTTGCTCCACTTCTTCTCCCCAGCTTAAACACTACGAAGTGGTGTAGGGTATGCTCTTTGGGGCTGTCTATAGACTTTCAAGAGAGTTGATCCACAACTCTAATATCTAGTGATTCTTGAATTTTGTAATCTTTTGGCTCCGACCAATACTAGGGACTTTAAACTATATTAAATAATTATTGTTGAGTTTCCATATCTCAACTCTACTATCTAGTAATACTAGAATGTTGTATTCTTTATCTCAGACCAATAATTCGGTCAGACTGACATGAACACGTGTCTTGTAGATATACTTGTTGCGCGAAGAGTGAACTTCCAGGGGTTTGGGTGACCACATATATATCATATCCAGTCTAAGGACTGGTAGGGACCATGTCTCCTTAAGAGCATGATGCCGACGCAATGCCGCTGGAACTAGCCGCTCCGTTGCTAGACAAGGACGGTCGCACGGTTGCCGCAGGGAAAGCCGCTTCGTCACGTTATCAGTTCGAAAGAACTGCTAGGGACCATGTCTCCAAAAGAGCATGATGCCGACGCAATGCTGCTGAAAAGCCGCTTGCGTCACTTTATGGAAGCGTTGCTCTAAGTACTCCGAGTGTAGATGTGAGATATCGTGTGAGTGTAACGACTGACCAAATACCTGTTACGCTAGCGTATAGGTTGCTCACAAGTTTATACTTTGCATCCCAGTATTATTTATAGCTTTCTAAAATCACATCAAATGTATTTTCATAACTATGAATCCCTAATTCTTATTTATCATTTCATTCAATAATTACCTTGCCTTAATAATATAATAAATATAAAAGGACAAGGCATTAGACTTCTTAATATTTGGGAATTCATTTAATTACTATCGGTGGGAGAGTGTCCAGTCTGGAGACGAGCTCTACAGGGCCGTACGGGGTGGAGTGCGGCCTTTTCCCCTAAGGGGGAAACCGACCATAACACTACTTTTAACGTAATTAGGAAAACCGAAAATTTTATCAGCCAAGGATCATTTTTACGGACCGTCACATGTGGTGACGTGACCAGGATCACATCATCTTTTTCGTGAACCGTCACACTATGTGCACTGAGTTAACCGGTTTATGACATAAACCAAGCCACTACGATGTGTGAGGCACAAATTATAGTAAACAATAAGAACTTATCAGTGTGCCACACGGCAGTATCAAGTTGTAGCGATAAGTGGATGCAGTTACACAATGATGGCGCGTGGCTCTACACATGTTGTAAACAATGCTTGATTCGCATTTTCTGTCCATCTGGCACTTTATCGAAACAATTAAGTGCTACTGGTATTATCGCACTTGATCCTGGATGCATGTTGAAAGGAGATAACATTATACTTCGCTGTCATAACAACTTCCACAGTGAGATAAGCGTGACTGAAGACGAGCTTTACTTGAGAGAATCAACTATAAATTACTTCATAGCAGACAACAACTATACTTTTGAAACTGAGCATCATGAAGTGATGATATAAACATTGAAAGCCAGGATTGAACAGGTGAAGCTGCATCAAGAGACTCTAAACGAGGCGGCAACTTCCCACGACGCTATCGTTCAGTTTTTCAAGTTACGAACAGACCTGATAACCCGGACCAGGAGCAAGCCATCAGCGAACCACAACCACGGACGAGCCATGACACTTGCAGCATGCACAAGGTCGACAGAGCAACCTCGCCGGCAAACTGTTAGATTTAGATATAAGCTTCGGACTTTATGTTCTTTATTTACATTGTTACATTTACTGTGTTTACACTATTTTACATTTTACTTATTTTTGTGATTTGGGAGCATGTACGAGCACGCTCGACAATTTAATGCTGACGCCCGCAATCACATTTCCTTACGTTTATACATTATTACATGCGCATCACTGTAATTATTTCAGTTCAATAAAGCTGCTTGCTGCACTTGTCGGTGTTTTCTTCCACGTTACACATAAGAATTGCCGGCACACATCGCACCTAAGCCACCTAAGCGGTAGGACTCCATACACAAGTAGTAAAGTGCAGGCAAGATAATAAACTCCATTTCAATGTCTTCAAATGCTCGGGGATGACGTTCACTCGTTCGCGGAACCCAGTGTGCCATGAATATAAAATAGAAATGACAGGGATGCAACGAGTGACGCATGTAAGAGATCTAGAAGTTCATCTAACTCCGGACCTAACATTCCGCGAGAATATTATTAAAGTATGCAGAAAGGCATACAGAAACCTAGGTTTTGTCCTAAGACAAACACACACAAATATATATAACAACTATAAAGGTGCTGTATGATGCGCTGGTAAAGAGTCACTAAGAGCACAATGCAGTCATTTGGGTTCCACATGAATTGAAGTACAGCGTCATGATAGAACGTGTTTAAAACAAATTCTTGAGACACTTGTATTTTAAATTATATGGAGTATAATCCTTTCTACCCGCTGATGTACCCTACACTATTCGTATTGGGTATGGTAGGGTAGAATCAGCTGGGTGTACGGCGGGAGTTCACTCTTGTTGAGTATGTAATTAAACTACTCCGTGGAATACAAACTAATCCGGGAGTACTAGAGTGGTTTAGTATTTTTGTACCGGACCGCTACGTGTGGAGGCGGTGGAGCCCACCACTGTTGCTGATACCGCCAGCGAGGACCAACTTACTGGTGAAAACACCTTTAACCAGAGCAATAAAATTCACATACAAATTGACGTATTTACATACTAGGAGTGAACTCGCAAGGGTACTATTATTTAAATTAAGCTACACATAAGTTGTGATAGGTTAAGCAAAATATGTTTTTATATTGTTTATATATAGTTTATTAAGTATTAAATGCTAATAAGTTATATAATAGTTAAATGATAAATGATTTTATTTCGGTAAGTAGGTTTGTAGAAACACTTTTACACGTCTAATAGTTTGGTTATTTGATTCTCGCCAACCCAAGACACGTGAGATGGCCTAGATGTACTCTTTTTGGTGGCAACATTGTTGGTAGTTTCTTCTGATGATGCAGTTAGACTTTGACTTGCCAATACTTCGTGAAGTAAAGTGTCATGTGTAGCTAAGCATTTACGACATCGTTTGTTCGATTGACATGGTTTATTGTTATGACTGTATAGACAGTTTTGGCAGTAATTTAATTGCTCAATTTTGTTTAATTTTTGCTCGTGCGTCATTTGCAAAAAATTAGGGCAACGCCACAATACGTGTTCAGAATTGCATAATGCGCAGGTTATTGACCGCGACACATATAATTATTAGATTTGGAATTGTCATTGTTGCCTGATTAATGGTTATTTCGGTGCAAACCTTTCATCTGGTTTTGGTTGCTGTTTTTATATGCATGATGCAGCGTGGTTTTTTGGTTGGACGGTTCTTGCTTGCGATGAGACGCTTCTAGCGCTGTAAGTTTTGTCTCCAGGAATTCCAGAAACTCCTGCAGATCGGGTAGTTCTCTAGAATTCTTGACCTATCCTATGTATTTGGTGAAGGTATCGTCATACATTTTTTGCGCTAGTAGGTGCACTAAAAGTGGATCCCAAGTTGCTATATCCACTCCCAAATTCTGAATAGCGTGTAACGTCTCCATTGTTACGTCATGCAGTTTCTTAATAGTGGCCAGCGATTGCTGTTGTATATTGGGAAGTCCAAGTAGAATGTTAATATGGGATGTGAAAATCAATTTCTTGTTTCCATACCTGTGGCTTAAAATCTCCCAACACAACTGAGGGGCAATTCCCGTATTTTTAAAACCCTTCGCATTCTAATCTCAGTCTCAATCTGTCAAAATTACAATCAATTTACATACATTTTTGACAGGTTTTTGACATTGATTGTCGCTGAGATGAGATTGCGACTTGAATTTGAACGTTTTTTAAGTACGAGAATTGGCCTACTGATAATTGTCAGAGCTAATCTGTAAATGGTGAATCAGACGCTCTGCTTCTCCAGTCATCTTACTCTTCAAAAACTGATTTTTTTGCGCATGACATTGACGGATTTTTATCGCTTGCTTCGCTAAACAAGTCAATGAACGGAACCCACTGGTTGTAAGTCCCATTGAACACGGGGATGTCCATCTTTGGAGCTTACTTCTCATGGCGCTTCACTGCCCACATCTTTTTATTGATGTCGTTTGTCAGCTCACTGTACTTTTCCTCGTGCTTGCAGAATTCCATTTGGTACGTAATATCGTCGCCTCCATCCTCACCTTCAATTTCCCGATGAAGTTTGTCAATCTCACCCCATCGGCTATCCAGTAACTTTAGAGCGTTCTCGAATTGCCATTGATTCTCGAACTTGTCTACTTGTATATTACGCACATTTCTCATGAACGCTTTGAAATTAATATTCTGCTTCTTTATCAACCCGTTCAGCATGCTGGACCCTCTCTCTGTATAGAGAAAATGATCTCGCTGCGAAGACTCCTCATAGTGAGACGACGTACCTGGATGTGGCTGCGTAGCGTTATCTTCTGGTTGACGAGGGTGAGCGCTTAGCTGTTGCCTAACCCGGATACCTGGTAATAGTTCCGCTCTTGTCCTACGGGGGCTTTCTTCCTGCTGCTGCGTTGTGCCTAACTGCTCCATGGTTTTATCAATAATCTCCTTAATTTTCAAATACACTTTCTGGACTGTATCGAAACCACCCTTTTTGAAGTAAATGTGGTCAAAATTTGCATACTGACACATTTTCTTATGGTTTTCTTGTTAATCGCGCCAGTATGTTTCCAACATATTAGCCTTTCGCTTGTAATAATTATCGATGGTCTTCCTCTCGGATTCATCCGAAAAGAGAGAGAGAGAAAGAGCTCCGTTTGGTTGATGAACAGAGAATCGGAATCCATATTTTGTAGTTGTTTTGAAAATATTTTGTTGTGGTTAGTATTGATAAATGGTTTGACCTTACCCTGTGTTCAGTTTAATTTTTGTTGTTGTGTTTTTTGTGGTGTACAATAAAGAATATATAAATAAATAAATATAATATATGCCCCAACCAACCGTCTCTGCATTTGATGGTTCTCCAAACTGCAGCGATCTTCTGGTTCTCGTGGCACTGTTTCACTTGGTAGTCACTGGTAATTAAATGCTCGAAGGACCATGTTGAAAGTAGTGCTCGGCGCTTGGTGACCTAACACACCTTTCTCGTATTGATAGGATATGGTATAATTATATGGTAAAAGTTAAAGTCTCGAATTATAAGGGAAATAGCTGTATTGAATCACTGTAACACTTAGTTACAAGAAATGGCAAACTATAACGAACTTATTGGTAAAATGTATAGTAAAATGGTAATAGTTATGGTAATGGCAAATCGTAATCGTAGCTAAACGCGAACTAGCCCACATTTTGGTGAACGAGCGAATGTGCATATTTGCGTTCGAAGCCATTGTGCATTTTCGCTGAGTGTTCTATTAAAACTCGAATAGTCAATATATATAAATATATATCTAGTGGTGCTCAAGTGAAGGTGTTATAAGTGAATGAATAGGGTGAAGAAGTGACAGGAAACGGTGAAACGTTTCTACCTCTATCTGCTACTTTTATGAATTCTGTCCTACCAGCTATCTACAAATGACACGACCAAGAAATCACAGTTGTGCAAAAGGAAGACGCTATAGAACTGGCAGATATACCAGTAACAATGAGCATGAAAGTTTTGTTGACTGGGAGTAATGTTCCAGACCACAGAACAGCTGTGTTCCAGACCGTGTAGAAAAACAATTGATTACTATTGTGAAGAAGAAATGTAAACTTTGTGTTTTGTTCTCTAAGCCTAATAGACATAAGTAAGTACTTATATTAATGTCCTATTTACGAGGCAAAAAAACTTAAGTTAAAAAAAAATACTTTTCTATTTAAATTAATTTGACGTTTAGTTCAGGCAAAGAGCAAAATTAAAGTAGTGAATCTACAATGTAGAATACAAACTGTTGGTAATTTCCTGAGGTATAAATATGTATAAATAAATAAACCATCGTCATCAAAGTATTCCGCCATAGATCGACACAGAGAACAGAGCTGCTACAATGAAGTTCTACCTAGCAATATTTTTAATTTCTGTTATTGTAAGCATCAATGTAACTAAGTGCTATCCATCCAACCCAGAAGAGCCTGATCCAGTAGTGACAGATTATCCAGAACTAATGAACATTCCAGGTGCGATGATTCTTGTAGACGAGTGTCCGGTTGATTTTGTGAAAGTGGCAGATATATGCGTTCCTGTTGATTAAAATTGATTACTGATATTTTATTTGTTCTTTATTCTTTCTCGAATTAGATAATTCATTCTTATGCCCCTGGTTTCCGAAAGTCGATTTCATTTAAAGTAACTAGTGACTCTACATGTTTAGTATGAATCGTTGTAATTTCTAAAGGTATAAATATAACCGCATAACCATCGTAATTAAACTATTTTATTTTAACCTAACACGGGTAACAGGCAAGAGCTACATACTACCTACAATGACGTTTTCCTTACCTATATTTTTAGTTTGTGTCTTTGGTGACCTTAAAACTGTGTGTTACCCAACCACTCCAGAAGCGTGGTATGGGCGTGACACGTAACCCTCACTCAGGAGGATATCCGTCTTCTGATTCAATTTTTCGTGCAGACCCATGTCAAATTGAAAATCCAGTTTGTCAAAATGTTATCTACAATTAAATTAAAAATGATTTATTTCAGACATTACAATCTTGTTATTAATATGTTAGTAACAATTTGTGCTTATCAGCTATGTTAGTGATGTTAGTAGATAACACTGAGTTTCCTTACTGTTTTAAACCTAAAACCACCTCCACCAGGTTACCCACCTTTGTATAAGGCAGTCTGGTTTCGCAACAATAATTTTCAGGATGCCATCCCGACTGTTACGTAAACGTTGCAGTAAGGATGCTGCTTTCTTACGCATAATGGCATGGAAGCCATCCGTGCGTGCTTCTGCAAATATACTCGACGCACTACAACGCCACGGCAGCCGCAATAGCATCCTGAAGGCGTTGTTATATTGCACACGCAGTACGTTGTATGCTCGGCTCGTGTGCGACACCCACAGACCCCTCGATTAAAGGACTGGCAGAAGGCCTAAATAAACTAATTTTAACGTCTACCGTGCATCGAGTGAACCTGCGGGCAAGCACATTGCCCCTCAGCGCCAACGTCCTGCGTTCGCGCTCTATGTCGTCATCATTCTGTAGGTCACTGGTGACAACGTGGCCCAGGTACTTAAACGATTAACTGCTTTGAGTACTGCGCCGTTGAGATATACCAAAGGTAGACGGCGAGGCCGTTGTTTAGGCGCTCTGAACACTAAGAGCTCACTCTTTTTTGAGTTGTATTTAAGGCCGTGCATCTCTGCATACGTCTCGCAGGTCGACAGTAACTCTTTTAACCCACTTATCGATGGACTGAGCAGCACCATGTCATCCGTGTAGTATTAGTAATACTACATGTTATTTATTTAACATGCATCCTTCTTTTTGAATATATTATGCAACCTCCTTTTATGTCACTGTGCTTAACCAGAAATTTTATTTTATAATATTTTCAAATAAAGATTTGTTTTGACATCTTACGGTATTGACTCGAAGAAAACCTGACTTGTTGAAAATTCGTCACAGCCGACGGGTGAAATTATTTTTTACTTTGTAATCTAACCGTTGATGTGTTCATGATCTACAAAATCGGGGACGACCCTCGACTAAAATTGGCAAATCGTTACGTAAGAAAGCAAATCTTGAATTCTTCTTTTGGTTTTTCTGTTTTCAGTTGGAAGATGTATTCGGGATATTTTGAATCGGGAGCGTCTCGGCGAGTCGTGGTTCCAGTGAAAGAGCAAAAAGTGAAGTTCTTCTTTTCGTTTTTCTGATTCAGGTCCGAAGATTTTGTCAATGCTATAGTGTCAATCCGACCCATTTAGCTCTGCCCCTTCAGCCACCTACCATTTTGCACCTGACGGAGCCGCGGTAGGGAGCTGCCCTAGTGACAGAGTCGCGTCGGAGCTTCCAGGAGAGGATTTGGCGGAAATTTAATGTTTTTTTTTTTACTTGAAGTTTAATTTACCCTAAATAACGATCTTGCGGTTCAAAAGTTACTACCGGTCTTTGATATTTTTTTTTGTAATTACATATTTTTTAAATACAATTCTTTTAAAAACGCGGCCTGATTTCAGTCTCGTGGACGTAATTTTGGTACGAATAAATTTTGGTTGCAACCACATTTTTAAGCTCGTCGCTTTGCACAATTTAATCTTAGCAATATATTTTATTTTATGGTACGAAAACCGTATTTCTTATTGTTCTTAATTTTTTATAAACCCGTCGATGTAAGGTGACAAATTACTTATTATTGTATTTTCTACTTTTTTTTATAATTTTTGTTATTTTTTTTAATATTCGGACTTTATCCATTACATTAATTAAACGTGTCCAGTGGCGAAGAGAATCTGTGTTTTCCATTTTTTCATACGTTTTTTGACACGTGCGCTGGTCAATCGCTCGATAAACTGGTTCATATACAAATTAAATAACAAAGGCGAGCTTAACCCGCCCTGCCTAACACCGCAATCCATCCTGTACTCATCCGACATACTCGTAGTACGGACCCATCTCACTCGGTTTGTCTGGTGAGCATAGCAGTATCTGAGAAGGGCTATCCACCCCGCCGGCACACCCACGCTCCTCAACTTGTCCCATAGCACATCGTAAACGACGAGATCAAACCAGTTTCGTTCACTGGATCAAAAGCTTTCGACAAGTCGAGAAAACACACGTATTCTCGCGGTATTGTTATAGTACTTGACGGTGTGTTTTAGGGTAAAGATGGTGCTCTCCTTGGACATTCCTGCCTTAAAGCCGAACTGGGCGTCGTGCACCGTCACGTGCTCTGAAAAGCTGTGATGGTAGCGAGCGAGATGGGTCTATAATTATTTATATAGGAAGTGTCACCCGTCTTATTTTTAACTATGGGGACCACTATTGTCCGCATAAGCGGTTTTGGTAAATAAGAGTGACCCGTGCACAGGGTAAAAAACAGTGACAAAACTCTAGGCACATGGACCCCAGCGTGTTTAAAATGTTCGATACTGAGACCATCATGGGGTAAGTAATATATGATATAATTACAAAATCTCTAATATTTACAAGAACTAACAACTGGATCTATAATTTTATTAAATATATTGATCAGTTAATATAATAAACGATTGATATAATTTTAAAATACATTTTTTTTATAAGCAAACCATTTATTGAATATAAAATCGTTAGATATACCACTCAAAAGACATAAAACCTATTTAGTCTAATATGATACGAGCTCTGGCTTCTAATAATTTAAGGTGAAAAAAACAATAACTTTTTGTATACTAAATACAAAGTATATTTTCTTGATAATATAAATGATAGATTAGTGATATATGTATTTAAAGATGTGTTCGGATTGTTTAAATATATTTTTTGAAATTTCATTGTTTTTTGAGCCCCTAATTTTTAAGAGCCTGTTCTATTTAATCTTTAATTTATTTGACCTGTTCTTATGATATTAATGAACCGATCCCGAAGACTTGCTAAAGGTTAAAAGTTAAGTTATAAGTTGATCAGCAAAATCAAGAATTTCAAGCAACTAGTCTTTCCTGCGGGCACATCTACTGAACCACAATGTACTCTTGGATTTAGTATATTATTTAACTTGTACGTGACCAGCGGGCTGGGTTGTTCTTTGGCCAAAGAATTAACATTGCCATTCAACGTAGCAATGCTGCTAGTTTTCTGGACACGTTTCCGTATGACAGCGATGCGGACGAGTACTTCAACGCATAGGGGTCCTTGTGTTTTTGTATTTACTTGTATAGTTTGTTTGTAAGTCATTTAATTTGGTACCTAGTGTTAATAGTTATTTGTGTAAAAAAGAAATAGATTATTTTATGGCGTTTGGTGTGAAGCTTTGTCCAGTGAATACTATTAGAGTGCACAATGCTTGTGTATCGTTTTGAAACACTTTTGTTATTTTTTTTTAAACACATTTGTTTGATAACTTATTCACATCCTAGATTTCCGAAAGATAATTCAATTGGTTATGTCAAGTGTTTTGTCCACTGCGGTATTGGCACTTCAGTCGACCAATTTTGTAGAGATTTAACACAAGAGTCACTCATTAAAGTAACCAGAATGAGGCCTAATTTTGTTATTGAATTTACATCCAGAGTATTATCTAGTTTAGCATAACGCTCTTATCTTCAGTTTTGTTTTTTTTTTATACGTTGCCCCACACTAGGAATTTCTCCTGTATTGTGGGTTCGTTTACAAACATTAACAGTCTTATTACAAAAAACTAAATAAACCTTGATTTAAACCTGTGCTACGAAGTCCAGGCTTATCTGCAGAACCATGGTCTAAATTTGTCCGTATTACAAAACTTCAAAAAACCGTGGTCTTCTTAGTGCCGTCATTTGAACCATTGTCTTTGTAACAAGCACAGAGTAATACAAATATTATTCGTTCACCATGTTATCAATATATTGCAACGTTCCGTATGTTCAGAAATGAAAACTTTCTGTTAATACGCTAATGATTATTATGATGTTTAGGAGTGTTAAAAATATTGAGAGTGTTAATTTGCATGGAATATTAGTTATTTCGTCGATTGCAGTTTTGTTTAGGTTTAAGCACAATTTAATGTCGTATTAAGTACTAATAATACATCTAGGTACGTGTAACGAAACGTAAAATTTTCGCGCATTATATGAAACCATAACATTAAACAAAACCATCGCAAGTTGAACAAAGTTCATTTAGCTTTGGAATTTTTAAGTTATCGAAGTTTCTAATAGAACAATTGCCTCTTTGTATAGTATTACCTTCTATAGTAGGTAATTTTAATATCATATTGTGATAACCCACCAAAAGAAAAAACGATATGAGAATTGGAGTACCGAGGAAAAAGTAAATAAACATAAATTACTTCGATTAACTTAAAATCAGTGTTTAATTGATTCAAATTTAATTTTAATTTATTTGATTGATTCGAACACGATTTATGTTGTGTCGGCGTGGCGTTCCCAACAACTCAGCGGCTTCAATATCCACAATATCAATTAAATCGACCATGTTAAGATCCATTTTCGGGTAAAAACAACACAACACAATGAAAAAGATGCTATAAAATACAAGAGAAACTTTGACTGATACGATTTAGACCATAGTTTGATCGTTTAAACTAGGGGCCGCTGAGGTTTAGCGTTAGACCATGATATGGTCCACGGTTTTTCCAAAAACCACGTTTTGTAATATCATTTTGGTTTAAACCGTAGTTTATAGAGCTTTAAACCGGGTTTTCAGTTAAACCGCTTTTTGTAATAACACTGTAAAAGTCACATACACGCAAACAGCCAGACCCGGAACAACTACTTGTAGGTCATACAAATATTTGTTCCGCGCGAGAATCGGACCCACGACACGCAGCGCAGCAGTCAATCGCTTAACCACTGCGCCAACCGTGTCGTCAAATTTAGTATTAATAGTTTATAGTTTAATTGCAGTTTTGTTGCTAAACTGATGTTTCATTATGAGACTAGTACAAATATTGTTGATAATTTCACTGAGTTATAAATATATTAACTCATCAAATAAATTTCAAAGACACGGGAGCAACGGATTACCCAGAAGACAGTTGGATTACTTCTGGGTCCGTACTGGAGGTGTCCGGCTAATTTGGATAGAATTGTAGATACTAATTGTGTTCTTGTTGATTAAATAATTAATTTTAGAAGACGCAGGAGTGTCCGAATAGGTACCTAGAAGAATATTGGACCACTTATAATTTAGCGATTCAAGTAACTCATGTCCTGTTGATTTTATCAGAATTGAAAATAAATGTATTCCAGTCGATTAAATCATGAGTTTCACGGCATAAGGTTTTTTTAATGAAGCTCTAAAATAACATCGACTTCTATCATAAAACGGAAAAGATAAATCTCGTACAGGTACTAAGTTTGTTCATCTACTATCACATCAAGTAATTATGATTTATTTATAAACTAAATAATGACACAGTTTTGCATAAACTCTCTCATTTTTAGTATTTAACTTTAACTGTCGTTTTGTTGTGGAAGTGCCACGGGTCGAGTGCAAAATTAACATTGTTACTTCGCTCAAGTGTGAATATAAACTACATAAACCACCATGACCAAGCTATTCCTTCCGTTGCTGATACAGAGATAAGTCAAGAACAGTCATTACTATGAAGGTTTACTTAGCTATTTTAGTTTGTGCCCTAAGTGTCGCTATGTGCTACCCATCCAGCGCAGAAGACACGGCAGCGACGGATTACCCAGAAGACAGTTGGATTACTTATAGTTCCGTACTCAAGGTGGACCTCTGTCCGGCAAATTTTGTTAGAATGGCGGATTCTTGTGTTCTTGTTGATTAAATAATAATTTTAATTGATCGATATTATGTTTTTAATTCATTCATAATTACTATGTTTTTTTCCGCGGACACTTGACACCTATTTATTATTTAGTGGAGTACATACATACAGGGTGTATGGTGCATCGTGTGCCAAATTGAAATGGTCGACTGGGGGGGTCATCTGCTATCCTTTCAGACCCCTAAATACTTCTCATGCCCTGTGGATTATTTTTCACCGACTTTTAATTGTTTTATTAAAACAATTAAAGTTGTGTTGTGTTGTGGTGTTTTTTATTGTTTAAAAAAAATACCTAAATATTACAGTCAAATACAAATTTAAAAAAAGTATAAGTCGTAGACTCTGAATTTTAATTTTATTTAGATGTGTATTGTATTACAGTACTTTTAAATTCAAAATTAGTGACATTAGCCATCTAATTTATTTTAAATTTACTTGCAAAGTTTCGGACTTCAATTAAAGCTGTCCATGTTACAGCATGGCTACATGCTTACTACATGGCTATAAAAAAACCAAAAGCGACCCGAATCTTCCAACTCCCTCAAAATTCTCTAGTCTATCCTCTTGCTAGTGATGTGCCACATGCCATAAAAATCTTTTTTAACTTTGTGAATTCGCTAGAATTGTGAATCGAGTCACAAAATACGAAATTCCAAATTCTAAAGAAAAAAAGTATTTTCGCGTAATTGTTACTTAAAAAACAGGTAAAATTTGTTATCTCACTCTCGCGAAGTAAAATCTATCTTCTACCTCTTTCTTGCGTAGCGTAAACTAGTTTGAACAAACGATGAACTGCCGCCGACGCCATCCGTCATTTTTTTGTCGAGACATCACTGCCTGTCCTGCCTGACGTGTGTTCTAGTTCACCGTACTCTGCGATTTTTTCCTTATGTTACTTTCTTTTGTTGAGTTATATTGGTTTTTGTTACGTTTTAACTTTTGGTGTTATTGTTAAACTTTGTTGACTTTTTTGTTGTTGCAATGGTGACGTTCTCTAACGAAGAATATGCTGACATCATGATGGCTTATGGAGCCGCCCATGGTGTCGCTCGTGCAGAGCAACGACTTTACCAGGAACGCCTTCCTGGTAGACGATTACCTGGCCGCAAAGTCTTCCAAGACACATACCGACGTATATGCGAGACTGGCAGTGTCACTTTTCATGAACCAAGGGGCCATATTGTGCCTGTATGAGTGGCGTGCGGAGGCACTACGCCGGGGGGAAACCCCGCTTCCGCGGCAAATCGCGGCGGAGCGGACGGACCTCCGGCGCGATCTCATGGCGGCATGGAAGGAGCGACTGTCGCAACCCAGCGCAGGGCACGCCACGATAGCGGCGGTAAGACCCCTCTTTGAGGAGTGGCTAGAGAGGCGTCACGGCGTCCTCACCTACCGCCTGACGCAGGTCCTCACCGGACACGGATGTTTCGGGAGGTTCCTGCACATCATCAGGCGGGAGGAAACGCCCGGGTGTCACCACTGCGATGATCGCCCCGAGGACACGGTGGAGCATACGATGGGGGCCTGCCCTGCATGGGCGGAGCACCACCGTGTCCTCGTAGAGGCGATCGGCAGCGGCGGCGACCTCTCACGCCCGGCCCTGGTTCAAGCCATGGTCCGGGGCGAGGGGGAGTGGGAGGCAGTCGCCTCCTTCTGCGAAGCAGTCATGCTAGCTAAGGAGGTGGCGGGACGGGAGAGGGAGAGAGTCTCCCGTCCAAGCCGCCGTGGTGGACGCTCCGGGCGTCGGGAGCCGCGTGACGACTCCCGGCCACCGTAGGCGCGGGCCTGCGGGCGGTGAGTAATGGGTAGCTCACCGTCTGATCAGGACCAGGCCCGTGCTGGAAGGCGCGTACGTGTTCCACGCGCGCCCCAAAGAGATGTCAGCATCGAAGAGGGGGCCCACTAGGGCCCAAGCCTGCCGGGAAAGCGGGATCATCCAAAAGGGGTACCGCTGACCCGGAACATAAAGGGCCAAGGAAGGAACACGGGTGGGTTTTAGTCAGTAAGAGTCTGACACTCCCTTCCGCTCCACCCAGAGCGGGAGGGGTCATTTGATGATTTCCCATCCTAAAAAAAAAAAAAAAAAAAAGGGGCCATATTGTGCGACATAATGTTGAAGTGGATGAGAGAATACTGGCACTTTTGAGGAAGACCCTACAAGAAGCATTAGAAATGTTGCAGCACATCTTGATATTTCAATATGGAAAGTGTGGAAAGTTCTTCAGCAAAACGAAAAGCATCCATTCCACTACACTCCGGTGCCAGGTACGTAATTTTAAACTAACTTTAAACCCATACACGCTTTGCTTGACGATGCCTTTGTTTAGCAGGTAATGGGTATGGTATGCCGTCACTTCCAGGTAGTGAATCAGAGTGCCCATACAGGTGGTCCGCCGGTCCTTAAAAATCTTACTGTGCAATTATTTACTGCTCAACAGAAATTTAAAAGAGTTATTTGTTTGTAGGTCTTAAGGCGGGGTGACTTTGACAGACGAGTGGAATTCTGTCAGTTTGTGTTGAACACGGATGTGGATGATCCCATTTTTTTAAAGAATACTGTGGATGGATGAATCCAAATTTACCAAAGAAGGGATTCTCAATCTTCACAATCTGCACCACTGGACAAACAAAGCGGAAAATCCACGTGTTAAAAGACAGAAATCTATTCAAAGGAGGTTTAGTGTAAACGTTTGGGCAGGAGTGATTGGGAATCAGGTAGTTGGACCGCATTACCTGCCCGATAACCTCAATGGCGATAACTATTTGGAGTTCCTTCAAAATGACCTGCCCAAATTAGTGTCCGAGGTGCCCGTAATTAATGAAAATGTGCCCAAAGTATTCCAGCATGACGGCTGTCCCGCGCTTTGGCATTTGACTGTGAGGAAATACCTCGACGATGTGTTCCTCAATGCGTGGATTGGTGGCGATGGCCCTATCGCATGGCCGGTACGTTCCCCACACCTAACTCCGCTAGACTTTATGTCTGGAGACGCGCCAAAGAGCTGGTATACGCCACGGAGGTTGCAACTAGGGAGGTACTACTTCAACCCATTGAAACGGCGTTCAATAAAATCAAGGAGTAAATGCAACTTCGTAGAACAACTTTGGAAATACGAAATAGATATCGAGGCCAACAATTTGAGCAGAATATAAAAAAATATTGAATAAATGTTAAAAATACATTTCTAGTAACAACTTGTATTTGAATGTAAAATTTGGGTGTTTTATTAAAAAAACAATAAATAGTCGATGAAAAAAATCCACAGGGCATGAGAAGTGTTTAGGGGTCTGAAAGGATAGCAGATGACCCCCCCAGTCAACAATTGACAATTTGGCACACGATGCACCAAACACCCTGTATAACGTGACATCAAACAAACTGTCACCCACGTCTGATTTGGTTAGGTATTGAAGATTGTATTGTGTGCAACGAAAGTGAGAGAGATGAAAAATAATTTACCTACACTTTAGCATTTTTAGTGGACATACCTACTACTATCGTGTGGTGTTATCAAGATCAAGAGTATTTATTTAATGTGGTCCTGTCCATTTATTTTATTTTTAATAAACGGTAATAAAAGTATGAAATATTTTGTTAATAGAGTAGGTAGTTTCTGAACAAAAAGGGTCAAGGTGGGTCTCAAAGGACTGATTTTACGTTATGTAGTGGAAAATATTGGAAGACTATTTTTATTTAGTACCTAAATGTTCACTGGCTAATAATTTGTAAGGTTTTGTTATCTGGATTTTTTCAGTAACGACATGGAGTCTGGATTTGTGCCCTGTTTATGGCAATAGGCTCGCCCCCTATTACATGCGACTTAAACATTAGTAACGAACTGTAGGTGTGGAGGTACACCTCCGCCCAAACCTACGGGGATACAGGCGCGATGTTATGACCAAATACATTCCTTTGCAGGTAGATGTCCAGCAATGAACTAAGCATTTCTTTGGTGTTATGTAATACATTCCTTTGCAGGTAGATGTCCAGCAATGAACTAAGCATTTTTTGGTGTTATGTAATACATTCCTTTGCAGGTAGATGTCCAGCAATGAACTAAGCATTTTTTGGTGTTATGTAATACATTCCTTTGCAGGTAGATGTCCAGCAATGAACTAAGCATTTTTTGGTGTTATGTAATACATTCCTTTGCAGGTAGATGTCCAGCAATGAACTAAGCATTTTTTGGTGTTATGTAATACATTCCTTTGCAGGTAGATGTCCAGCAATGAACTAAGCATTGCTTTGGTGTTATGTAATACATTCCTTTGCAGGTAGATGTCCAGCAATGAACTAAGCATTTTTTGGTGTTATGTAATACATTCCTTTGCAGGTAGATGTCCAGCAATGAACTAAGCATTGTTTGGTGTTATGTAATACATTCCTTTGCAGGTAGATGTCCAGCAATGAACTAAGCATTGCTTTGGTGTTATGTAATACATTCCTTTGCAGATAGATGTCCAGCAATGAACTAAACATTGCTTTGGTGTTATGTAATACATTCCTTCACACGGTTAATGTCCAGCAGTGACCTAAGCCTTGCTAATAAGATGATAATGATGGTGCAGATTGATGATTTCTTTAAGGGAAAACCACAACCGCGAGGTATTGTCTCGAAAATTGCTAGTAAACGGAAGTGTCTGTCAGTGGTGCGATAAAAGAGATATTATGCATAATTTATTATGATCACATTATTATTCATACTGTTCAGCTGCTTTAATGAGATTTTAATTCCACTGGGAAACGGAAGACTGTGATTATTGATTACTGAGGGTACTTATTCAAGCTATTAGAAATGTTTCAGTTCCCATTCAAGGCTATTTGGTCTGAAATTCAGTCTCACCCCAGCAAATATTCCTAATTATGTTAATGTTACGTTTAAATCAATTAACAAGTCAGACAAGTTAAGCGCTTGATAAATGCGCTTGATAATATTATGTTATTTTTATTTCTGTAAAAGGCCTGTCTTAGACGGGCTTTGCAATACATCAGCATTGCTAGGACGCCACAATGTCAGTTACCCACGCATGATGGTGTCCACCAGACCATGCACGTTGAAGGTGGAGCCGTGCAAGAAGCACGAGGGTCGGCGCTTCTTAGTCACGTGCGTCAACCCGAAGTAGCCCTACCACGGCGGGTCACGCACGCCCCTACTGAGAATGAGACCCGCTTAGTTTGGATTCGGTAAGCTAAGACTGTCAGAATCGTAGTACTCAAAGTTTTTATTTCTAAAACAGAGGTAGATATAAAAACAGCTGATGTCGTAAATAAAATATATACAAGGTCAAATTAAATTAGCTAGTGAAACTCTGCAGACGTGAAGGTCACGATCAAATTAAATTTAAAGAGATTTGAAGAATTGTTTTTGGGGGTCAACGACCGCTGGTAGTTTTGTTACTTGAAGTATGAGTTGAGAAAATCTGTTTTCTTTTGTTGTATCATGTTGAGCTATCGATACCCATCACATCTGTGAAGTTAACACATTAGTGTTACCGCACCAGTGTTAGCCACCCGGCTAGCGGCTGGTTGAAATAACCACCGACGGCTGCCATGGTCCACGCACAATGGTCCGCCTGAAGCATTCGGTGGGGAAACCAAGCCCTAAAGAAGAAGAAGAAGCCCGAAAGTCTGATAACCAGTCTTGGTCACATAAGTACTTCGTTCCATGTAAAATACTGGTATTCAGCTGCCTCTGGTTAAGTTATCTGACTTGAAGCTGACTCCAACATAGTTGTGAAAAGGCAGATTGATATTGAAACCTTTTTTTACTTTTAAAGATTTTATTGGATTTATTATTTTATAACTATTTGAACTTTAACAAATCCATATTTAGATACGAGGCGAACCTGACAATGTTATGCCAGCGACAGTAGAAATACACAATATGTGAAAATTTAAACTGTAAGTATATCTATTACGGTTCAAGAGATACAGCCTGCTGACATACAGACGGACTGACAGACAGACGGACGGATGGACAGCGCAGCCAAGTAATAGGGTTCCGTTGGCACCCTTTGTGTACGGAACCCTAAAAATTCTTGTATTTTATGATCGAGATTCGGATTGTCGTGAAGCTGTTGCACGTCTTCAAGTGCCGTTGTTATTCTTCCAGCCCCTACAGCGGAAAGGGTAAATACCTCGGCACTCGCACCACAGTGGATGATGAGCTCAGAAGCGGTATCCTTGGGGTGAACAACACTGAAGCTAACCTCACACAAGGAACCTTCAGGCTAAGAGCCGCTAAGTTTGATTACACTATTGAGCCTGATGTTAGTAAACATTTTTATTTCTAGCTTCATTCAAACAAATCAAATCATTTATTACTTTGGGTACTTAAATGGTACAGTTTTTTTTTTTTTTTATAATATTCATTAATTTTTCCATGTTCTACCGCCATTGTACGTGTATTATAATATATATAATTATACAAATCAAAGGAAATTATAATACTACCAAATACAAACAAATGTCAAATCATTTTAATTACAATAAAAATTTCGTAATGTCACATCACACATTCTACTAGAAATCCATGCAGTTTTGGGTTATATGTATTTTTCCACAAATCCTAACAGTTTTGAAATAAAGCGTTAAAATTTAAATTCTCGAAATAAAAGGCCTTTACAGTAACTGATAAGTAAGCACCAAAACAAATTACTCTACTTGTGGGGTCGAGTAAAAATACCTGAATCTTATAGTGTGCACAAAAGATTCATTATAACACCATGTTTTACAATACAGATAGCGGAACGTGTCCAAGAGTTACAATCAGCCTCAGATATCAATGCTATCGACATCATGAGAGGACGTGACCAGGGACTGCCTTCAAACAACGAGTACAGGAAGATTTGTGGCATGCCTGTGGCTCACAAGTTTAATGACTTCGATGAAGCCATATACCCTGATGTAAGGGACTAATTTAAGGTTGATCATTCTTGAGGCGGGCTTTCGGATCTATTTAGATCTTGTGCCGGCACGAGAGAAATAGAGATCAGTCATTACGTACTACTGGATTAATCAGCTTAGCTCAAGTGACTCAAAAATAATCTCCGAATCCAATGAAGAGGTTTCTTGAACTCTGGAAAGTGGACTATCTCCGTCGCATATACGACACTGCTGCGCGGCGCCTGGGTGGGACCAACGCTGTTCGGCATCATGGTGGAGAACCTGGTCAACTGGAAGCGATCTGACCGGTTTTTGTTTGAGGATGGATACTCGTATACTGAATTGACTCTGCGTAAGTATTCAGCGAAATGTATTCAAAACACTCACGCAATCTTTTGGATTATCTGAGCTTGGCTTCTACCTACTACTTAGTTTAGGTATACAAGAATAAAAGGTGAAATAAAGTCAAAATCAAATCATTTTAATTAGGCACATAAAATACACTATCTTGAATCTAATTGCTCACTTCAAAATCTCGCGTCGCTCCGCTTAAGAATACGCCCTTAGCTCGCCTCGAGCTCTGTGCTGCTCTTCTCTTAGCTAATTTACTCAACTCTGTTGTAGAAATTTTAAGTAAACGCTGTAAAATGTATAATATTGTCGCTTTCTCAGACTCTACAGTTACGTTCACTTGGATCCACTCACCCTCGCATAGATTTCATACATTTGTCGCTAATTATATAGTTGAAATAAATTCAAAATTACCCGCTAAACATTGGTTTCACATTGATGGACCTGGAAATCCAGCCGACGTAGTTTCTCATCCTGTTACGCTTAAACAATTACTCGATTTAACTCTTTGATTTAACGCTCCGCATTGGTTTACCTTCCCCTTAAATCAGTGGCTAATTAAGCTCGTTAAGGTCAATATTAACAATAATAACTCTGAAGTATTGGAAAGTAAAAAAATCGGTCTAATCACTCAAGAAAATCCTCAACCTATTCAATCTTTAATTGCCCGCATCTCTCGATACTCAATTTTACTTCGTAGCGTAGTTTTAATATTGCGCTTCTATGAGTTACTTATACCTCGAGGTTGATGTACCGTTTCGGATTTGGACGCCGCGGAAATACACCTTGTGCGATACGTATAAAGTAGATATTTCTCTGAAGATATTAACGCTTTAAAATCAACTAAACCTTTAAACAAAAATATTGCTAAACTCAACCCTTTTTTAGATTCTAATAATATTCTGAGAGTAGGTGGAAGGTTCTCACTCTCAACTTGATTATGGTCAAAGGCACCCCGTTTTACTTAATATAAAGCTCATATAAACTACACAGGCACAGATCAAATCAACAGCTATCTGAACGCGTACAATTTAAACATAGTCCGCCTTACGGTCCTCATTTCAATGGACATAGCGAAGTGAATGTTCGTTGTGTCAAAATTTACTTTTTTAAAGTCATTGGTTCTCAAATATTAACGTACGAGGAATTTAGTACCGTGCCCGCTCAAATTGAATGTCTACTAAATTCGACCTCTAAGCGTTTTGTATTCTGTTTTTGTAACCATTTTTTAAACATAACTCCACTCAAGTTAGTCAAGTCAGTCACTCAGTCAAGGTCAAGTCAATTACTTAATGCTATCAAATGAAACTTTAAGTAGACATCCATATTTTTCAGCACAGGCATCGACTTATTAAGCACAAGAGCCAATTAAGCAAAATAGCTTGCTCGCCTACCCAGAAATCTGTATCTAATGTAGACACTAACGTTTTTAACATACTAGGAACAAAATAATACCTTGCAAGCTTAATATACCTGGTATGGATCTCAATAAATAGTTAGATCCTAAATGTTATCCGGGCCAAAAGGACCAGTACAACTATTCGGTCAAGAAGGGTCAATACGTCTACCCGGTCCAAACGGACCAGTACGACTATTCGGTCAAGAAGGGTAAATACGACTATCCGGCCCGAAAGGACCAGTACTACTACCCAGCAAGGGAGGATCAGTATAATGTTAACTTGAGAACCAATAACTATACCCCGCTGTGGTGGGGTGGCAGCGGCTATGGTTATAAAAAGAATCATATAACAGTATATGATTTCTCATTATGTATCGAAAGTATCCGCCATGCCCGTGTATACAACAGACCAGCTTCGGCTAGTGAGTTTGTCCCCGTCGCGGTCGCATCGATCGTATCGCCTGCCCGCGCTATTACCTACTTCGTTTTCGCTTAGCATTCTTTTTGGCTTTTTTTTATTTTTGCTCGGCTCCTAAGTGACTTAGCGTGGTTATAGGTAGCATATAGCCTTCCTCAAGAAATGGGCTATACAATGCAAAAAAAAACCACTGGCAGTTTCAGAGATTAGCGCGTTCAAACAAACAAACAAACTCTTTAACTTTATTATTAAAGATTGTAAAGATTAAAGATTGTAATTAAATTCGCTTTATATTTTTATTTAATCGTCAACTTTAATTTTACTGTTGGTATCGTTAAAGACGACTCTTGGGCAGCGTGATATCTTCTAGTGGTCTATGAACAAGAACATTGCTTATTTGTAACTAATTTGATTTCGTAAGAGCCTGTTTCAAGGCGTCCGGATAGACACTATATACCAAATAACTAGAACTTATTAGGAGGTGATGAAACATGTCGTTCTTGTTAGTAGTCCTATAATTACTTGAACAATTAAACCAGAAAATTACTTTTACATGTACACACGCCCGCGCTAATTACTCGAAATATTATTCAATGCTCCCAGAAAGCAACCTTGAACCTTTATTTCGCCTTACACTGTATTCTCTTCTCGAATTTTCTATATCTTTGGTCTTGTAGTCTGATTGTTGTATATTTTTTATGTTATGATTATTTTATCTACCTCGAAACATCTTTTGCTGAATGATATATTAAATCTACTTGCTCCCAATAAGGAAGGATACACTAGAAATGGTCAACGAATTTTTAAACGCGGTTTTCTGTTTTCAGCAAAACAAACGAATGTTGCTACCCATTCCATAGTGGCGGACCACCGGATACACCAACGGATAGAGAAGAAAATCCTTTTTTAACAAAATAACGGAACTAACTGGAGGAAATTTAAGAGCTAAAAGCTTAGATAGGATTAAACATAGTCTTAAACACTGCTGACAAACAATAACAGCTTTTGCTTAAATTCTTGCTGAAATCACGTCTCCGCAAATGCAAATGAGAAATAATAAGTTAAGGATTATAGACTTCGACTACTACCAACGACAACGAGGTGAGTTACAGACGAGTTACTGTCGCTCCGTACGCGACACGACTTACTAACGGTTTACTAATTAGTTTGTTATTGGTTGCGTCGTGTACCTACGGACCGCCATTAAAATACAAGTATCTACTGTGACATTTTTTACTCTCATTGGTGGTTGGAGTTTGTAACATGATACTTTTGAGTAGCGTCGTCAACGGTGGGCTAACGTTTTGCGACGTATGCCACCCAATAACTTTAATTTGACATTCAAATGTGTTGGTGGCCCTGTTGGTTTGCATATCTGTAGTACAATGAAAAAACTGGCAAGCACCAACGTGACTTATCATAATAATTATACTGGCGTTCTAAGTTAATTAATTACTTCCGTGTATGAGTCCTGTAAGTAAGTTCAGCTGTGGGTATAATCGGTTTATTTTCGCTACCATCGATTTCACCCTTCCACAAAATCTACGATCTGCTCATGAATATTTTGCAACCATATTTTTAGCTCACCTTATACTCGCCTTAAAACCCATCTAAAAGCTCTAGTACTTATGCCACAAAAACCAAGATCCCCTCTGGCCAAAGACAAATAACGGGCATTTTTATTTTCTTATGGAAATTAAACTGGAGCCCCGGTTAATATTGCTTCTGCTTACGAAATGCGCTGCAAAGATACAGCGGCTTATTTGACAGGCGTTTGAGAGCGTTTTTATGGGCGTGCCGGGCAGCCAGCCGCCAGCCGGGCCGCGCTGACCTTTCGAAGAGACGCGCTTTTTGTGGGCTGGAATGTAGTGGAATGAATTTACGAGAATATTGGATCGATTTTGGATATTTGGAGGTATGTGATAATGCTTATTAATCCCACTTGCACCACCAAGTTAAATACGTTTAGCGCTATACGAATTTAAAACTTCGTTGTTCTGTTAATCGTTGGAAGATAACAGGGACAGAATGATTTGGTGCCGATTCTCTTGTCACAAAATTCTCTAAACTAGACTAAATATCACCAAAATTTAGTTTATTCCTGTCAAACGACGATTTCCCATTCTGAAATTGACTAAAGTGACACAACTTAACCAAATTTTAGTTTCACAGCACTAAGATGGCACTGAGATTATAATTTAGTGAAAATGGCAATTTTGCTATTCTGAATTTTACGTTTTTCACCAAAAATTTTGATTGTCGTAACTAAATCTGCCTGTTTTTAATCGCGATTAAAAAGGTGTGGAATAAAATTAGTTGTCAATAAAATTCACACCAACACCTCGACTTCAGATGCAAAAACAGTACTGTATCTTTTTTTCTTTTCTTTTGCTTATATCTCGAAAACGGTGTGTCCTATCGCAAAAATAATGAAAATTTCGACCCCCTTTATAAGATCCCGGAACATATAAAATCCAACGTGTTGTTAAAAAAAAAAAAAAAATCATATTTTCCATACAAAAAGTGAAAAATTCCATACAAAACATGTCGAGGCCGCAAAATAATGCGTGACTCTGGCCTTATTTATGATCGAAGGACACTGGCTCTAAAAAAAAATCACGTGGTACGGCAAACAAGTATCACGTGGAGTCGCAATTGCCAAATTTGATTTTAAATGTGTCAAAATTATTTTTAAATTTAGAGATTTTATTTTGCAGAATAGCATTGAGATAGGAAAAACATGGAGGCGCCGCGTTATATTTGACATACACTTTGCTAACAAATATGAGTGAAATACGATACAGACTGTGAAATATTGTATTGTCTCATTCTTTCTAATGAAATAATCATATGTGTTAAAAGAGACAACAATATTTAAGTTGTTGCTCATTATGGTAACATTTTGTCGTGACGTAGGGACAGTTGTAGGTAAGTGCCCTATCAGCCATCTTATGCGACATTCTATTTAGTCTGTGGCGACGAGTTTCGTGGTAGTTGTGCTGTCAAATGATTGTTTATTTTTTGTGTTATTGAGATTTGCGAGAATATTACGAGGAGTTTACCTTTAAAAATGAATGTAAATGTTGGAAAACAGCAAACCAACATGCCTGTGTGTTGTATTGTGAAGTGTGGTGCAAGAAAGAATGGAAATCAACCTCAATTGCCTTTGCATAGGTTAGTAGCCGGTTTTCATGAATATTACATACATTCATACACGTTCGATGAACAAATTGTTACTCAATCGTGATTTTAAGGCTAAAGTATATTTTGTAAGGTATATTTGGGGTCATTTTCGTATAACAGACCTATTATTATTTCATTCGTTTGTTTACAATAATATGTCATAGTGGAATAGTGTTGTACCGTTGCTGTAATAGTTTCCGAAACCAGTTCCTCCGCTGAAACGATATCGGTACAATCAGCGATGTTAACATAAATCGTTCTGCGTGTCCTAATCGGTCCGAGTGACTTTGCTTGGTCACAGCAACGGGAGACCGTTCCACAGAGTTTTATATGATGATAAATAAATAAAATAAGACATCGACATTTTGTTATTTATTTTAGTTAGATATTAGCAGCAGCTCTAACCAAAATGATTTATTGATCAAAATACTTCCTTTTTTATAGGTTTTCTAAAAATGAAGGATTAAAGAAAAAGTGGTTAGAGGCTATTGGTGAAGAAAATATTAATCCGCGACATAAAGAATGGTACCTCTGTTCACTTCACTTTGAAGAAAGCTGTTTCAATAGAACACTTGATGTAATGAGATTACACGATAACCATGTTCCCACAGTATTTTCGGTAAGTGTAAATAATAATTAATTAATAATAGCCCGGCCCTTTGGCCTGAAATAAATAAATAGATGTATTAATTACATAAATAAATCATATTGTAAATTGCTTATTGCTTATTAGTGTCTATTTTTTTCAGGCACCTGGCAAAAAACAATGTCACGAGTCATCTGTATTATGTGAAACGAGAAACATTCAAAATACGGACGTTTCTCCTCGTATCATCACATCTACTGTAATGCCTCCATTACAGTTCCCCCACCGAATTGTGGAAACAGACGAAACGGTGCACAAAGTGGTATAATCTACTCAAACGTTTTTGATGCTAGAAAATTACAAGAGGTTCTTCCGAAAATTTAAATTTTATAACATTACGAAAATAATGCTAAGTTAAGTCTCCAGAAAACATTGAAATCCAAATGAGACAGTTTTACAAAGTAGAAAAATAAAGTATTTTTGGAACAAAATCTACCCACAGGGGATAAATTATCAAAAATGAAATGTGGGGATGACATGAGCTGAGTTCTCTCATAATTAAGGTGTGGTTACGGAACCAATGACGTATCCTCTCTGTTCCGTAGCTGTACTACAGGTCCACCTGTCAGTGATTTCTCAGCACGTTTTCTGATCTTCGTGCTAAAGTATAAATATACAATCGGATTTTTTAGGATCTATAGACTTAGCATGAAACAAATATTACAAAGCAGCATTTTCGACGCAAGTTGATGATTGAAGTAATTTTAATTTACTTTTTTCAGGCTGTACAAATCGAAAAAACAACAAAAAGTTAAACGCCTTATCGAAATGATTCGAAAGAAAAACAAAAAAAAATTGCCAATTTGAAAGATATTATAGAAGACCTTGGAAGAAAAAATTGTATCAACGTGGAACAGACTGTTGTAATAGAAGAATTGGCGGGACCAATAAACTTCTTAAAAAGACAAATTAATAAGTCCAAAGGTTTACCCGCACCAAAAAAATACTCTGAAGAAACTAACTGGACAGGTCCACACAATTTGTGTGGTTCTTTCCTCAAAAGACCTTTTCAGACAGCGATCTACATAGCCTTCACATGATCTGACCAAGATTTTGTCTGGACTTTAAAAGAGACTGTGATCACGGAGTTTGTTTCGGCCTTTCTTCTCAGAGTAGTCAGATAGGAAGCGCCGACCTAATTTAGTTTTTAGAATACAATTGACGTGTAAAAGTGTTTGTACAAACCTACTTACAGAAATAAAATCATTTATCATTTATAATTCACACCAATAAACATATTTTAAGTAAAAAAATAATTATTTTTATTTTTACTCCACAACTCACTCTTTAAAATAGTTAGGTGTGTTACACAGACATGTTGTATACAAAAGTTTTTAATTCTGTACAGAAAAAAACACTTGATATGAGTTTTATTCTCAGATAACAGACGGGTAAGTAAACTACTCATCTTTTTCTGTTACAACAGATTTTAAGTAAGTATATAATTATGAGCCAAACGTGATATCTAGTAAGACTCGTATCGATACTCGATAAAGTAATTCCAATATTCCTTGATTGCCACAACCCTAGCAATGGCAGCCATTTTATGAGACATTATGAGTTGTAGGTAGGCACCTTTTTTTTGTTGATATTTCCAGTCCATACTATTAAAGTCAATGCAGAATAGCGTTAAGATTCTCATAGCCAAAAGTAAGGAATTTTAGTGATAGTTTAGTTAGTTTAGTTCGGTGTACAACAGAATCGGCACCAGTGTATTATGTTTAGCATTAAACGCATCTAGTAATTTGTAGTGCGAGCTTCGGGTATTGAAGGAGGCTTTTGTTTTAGTTCGGCTGCACAAAAGTCACTATTAACACTTTCAGCGTCGCCAGCGGTCCGTAGTGGCTTGAAGGAATTGGTATAAGCCACAACCGTTTATACATGTTCTTTAGAGAAAGACATATTTTTTGCTGACGTGATTAAACGTTGCGTCAAATAGCGTTTATCATATTTTACGTATTATAAACGTTGCTCCGCTCGGAAAGTTAATTCCACATTAAACTAAAGCCACATTCTCCTTACCATAATATTGAAGTGAAGAATATTATGTTCGCCTTCTTTGTCCTAACGATATAACATGCAAAGCAATATGAAGACAAAGCTTGCGAAATCCGAAGCCATTGAAGCTATACTCCTAGTTGCTTCTTATTAGAGAATGTTCTCGGAATTACTCCGTTCACTGCTTAGTACAGTCGGGTAATTGTGTTATACTCTATCAGTAGAAACGGCTTCCTTTTTGACAGTTCAAAAACATTCATTGCGTCATTTACTTTGCTGAGCAGACACATTTTTCGAATGTATGACGCAATGGATTAGAAAAAGTTATCAAAACGATTCAGATTGTGATTGATAGTGAGTTACGCAATTATGGTGCTGTGCTTGGTGAATTAACGAACTTTAACAATATTAGTGTAGCAAATTAGCTTTTTCCAAATCCGTACAGCCGTTGTTTGCGCCAATCCAGACAAACAGACAATCGGACAAAAATTATATAATTTTTATTTACGGCATCAGACTCGTCTCCACACCTCGTAGCAATTACTTATTACCAAAAAAATAAATGTAGATACAGTTTAGACTTCGTTACAATTTTTATTATATCATGTACCTATCTATAGGTACATAATAAAGTTGTAGATGTTGTCCTACTGACATTATTTCTTTATTCGGACAAGCAATCGATCGACCATCCTGTCTTTAATACACACTAGCCATGGTAATTGTCCAACCGTAAATACCGTGGAATAAATGGTAAAATCGCACGTCCGTATGAAGCGCTTACTTTACTTAGCAAATCAAAGCTTGGTCTGCGATTTTCGCGATAATACTTAGGGAATAGTAACAGTGCAAACTATAAACTTCAGAGTCACTCATCATAATAATCGGCACGTAAAGATGAGCTTTCCAAACACCGCAAAACGAACTAATAAGATAAGTGACAATCACCCACTTGGCAGACAAAACAGTCGTCGTATTTTGTTATTATTAGGAGACAGACCTCAGACAGATTAATGGCAATACTTTTAGCACTACCCAATAAAACAAAATAATTTATTTCATGTGTCCTTATATCAAAGGAGGCATGACTACATATTTCATAGTAATTCCGTCCGTTTCAATATAAACAAGGTAAGCCTTAACACGTGCACGATGTATTTGAGGTCAAGTAAGCTTACACGGGCTGTGCGAGATATTCATTTTTAGTATTTACAACATTAATTTCAAGTATAAGCTATTTTTTTGTTAAGCAGTGGTGGCCCAGTGGTAACGGCCTCAACTTACGTGTTGCAGGGCGTAGATTCGAATCCAGACAGGCGCTTTATTTTGTGTAAATGATTTCATCACTGCTCTTAAAACGGTAAAGGAAAACATCGTGAGGAAACCGACATGTACTAGAACCAAAAATTCCAAAACCATGTGATATCTACCAACCCGCACTGGGGCCGCCTGGTGGATTACGGCTCACTCTCTCTCACTGAGAGGAGGCCTGTGTCTCAGCTGTGGGAACATGATAGACTGATTAGATTATCATCATTACAGGACTTTCTGTTTTTATTTTACGTTTTAATTTTTTATGTTTCTGTAATGGACGAACAAAAAAAGTCGTACGGAATTCCGCTAAGACAAAACTATCCCGTTTATGTATTAGTGTTTTTGCGCCCGTAACGGCCGACCGTCGCGTCGGCGCGGCGTCGCATCGGCCGACTCTTGTGTAAATGTGTGCGTACAGCAGCCTGTACGTAGACGTACAGCGAGCTGGCCGACTTGAGTGACACAGTTTTTTGTTAGCAACAATCTGTCCGACTTTTTTTGTTCGTCCATGGATTCTATGAGTGTATAGTTCAATTTGTGATCTTCCTGTGTGAGTCACAATAAAATACTTTTTCTTTGTTTCTTTAATAGGCTATAAGCAGTTTTCAGTATTTACTGTTTGATTTCTAGGAGGACTCGTTCATTCTGATGAAGGGACTTCTTTATCAGAGTGCGCACTTTGGTTCTTAGAATTTACATTCATACGGTTACTTAAGTTATATGGACTGTCATCATCTCAGCGATCTTGATTACCTAGCTTACAAAGTATTCCAGAGGATTCTCTAGAGTTTTTAGGAACATTATATTCAAAATTCAAAAAAACAGTACGATAGAAGTTTCTAGAAACTGCTGAACAGTTTCTAGAAACTTCTATCGTACTGTTTGGTAGAACACATAACAGATTCTCCTGCAGAAAGGAATACTACCTACTTGCACTTACCTACTAATTGCTCGCAGCGCTTTCTTTGTTTTCTCATTATACTTATCCTTTAATAGGTGGGACTTAAATAAACGTCACTGGCAATAGGAGTGTACTAGACCCCTCTGCCCAAACCTTCGGGGACTATAGACATAATAATATATATTACATTCTTTGAAAACCCGTACCTAAATGCATAGACATCTTTCTCACAAACACAATAAGCAGAACTGAAGTATAAAGTTCGTGCAAGGCGACGGCGACGTGCGCTCGTGAGGCGCGCAAATTATACGCGGTGTAAAGCCGCTGATGAGGCGCCAAGTGATGCTAATTAGACGAGCAGACGCCACTAGTGCGACCTTGTGTCGACGGCTAGATACCTACATACCATCACGCCTTTTCCCGGATACGGTAGGCAGAAGTGTTTTGTTGCATCCACGATTTGCCAGATATGATCATGTAAATGGGGCAAGCCTATTGTCATTTATACGGATTTAGACATTTATTTTATCATCTCAGATAATTAATATCAGACACAATCACTTACAGAGAAAATACAATATTATAACTTAAAAATACATAAAGCCGACTGGCGTAGTGGGTTAGTACACACGGCTACAGATCAAGAATGTAAATCTATGTCATACAAATAATAAACTATACAATTAAAGTAGCAACAAGTATGATTTTGTCTAGACCCTAGATTGTCCTATGGAGCTGGTCCAGCATGTTTCCAAGCATTCTTATCTTGGATATAATCCTCTAATTTGTAATATGCTTGTTTACAAAGTGAACTTTTTATATGAGTTTTAAATTTTCTTTCATTTTTGCAATATGACAAGGTATTTAGTTGTAACATTTAATACAGTACGGTCCCATAAAAGATGTATGTACTTTAGCTAATCTGAAAAATGGTTGATCTATTTTATCTTTATTTCTAGTATTAAAATGATGTCTATCACTTAATTTTATTAAAAAGATGCAGATTTTTTCTTAGAGTAATAAGTCTCTAATAAGTAAGTTTCTAATAGTGTCACCTTACCAATCAATACTTCAAATAGAGTCGTCTTATTTTATTTTATTTAAAAGGTACACCAACGACCTATTCACTAGAAACATTAACATAGTAAAAAATAACATATGCATTGAGTTACGGTGAACAAGTCACTTTACACAACACTTACACAAAAAATAGCTTTTTAAATATACGTTTACACAAGATTATCAGCTGATACTATAGACCATACTAGTACACCCAATGTACTGCTGTCCACAGCTATTGCGAAGGCGGTGAGCAATAACGGTGAAACAGTCAACGCTCGAGTCCGGCTTGACAGCGGCAGCACTGCCAACTTCATGACGGAGAGCCTCTGCACCAAACTGGTATTATTACGACGTAAAACTACCTCCACTGTCACAGGTATCAACCAACAGTCTTACAGTACACAGTCTTGCAATCTGAATATTGAGGCTTTTAATGGTGACTATAGGATTAATTTGGACTGCCTGATTTTACCTGAGATTACGAAACGTTTGCCATCCTCTTATATTGATATGAAGAATATTCCTATTCCGTCAAGCCTTCGTTTAGGTGACCCAACATTTAATATTCCAGCTGTCATTGACATGTTAGTAGGCGCAGAAATATTTTTGAGCGTTATAGGCACTGCTGCGATTTATTTATACATTTCGCACAAAAGGCTCAAAGGCGCACTTAATGCCTTAAGCATTCTCTACCAGTCAACCAAGGGTGGTGAAGAGATTAGATGGCAGGTGCTTACTTGAAATGAACAATGATAAAAAAATTACGACGATTTTGCGATTGATTTAGGCAAGCGTATGCCTAAGCTATATGACACCAAATTTGGTTGGATAGTGTCTGGTCCAGTTACTCAGCTTTGTTCGACTTTTAAAAAAGGCTCACTTTTTTGTAATCATACCCACTCAATCAAACAGCCTGATTTGACAAGGCTTTGGGAGCTGGACTCCATCCCTCCTAAGCACGCCCTGTCTCAGGAAGAACGGGAATAGGAATTAAGTTTCAAACAAAAAACCATTCGTAATGATAACGATTCAAGCATTTTAAGCGACTCGTACACTATGGCAAAATATCTTTATCTGTCGCTAGAACGTCGCTTTCAAAGGTAACCTGAATTCAAGCCCAGATACATCGTATTCATGGATGAGTACGAACGCCTTGGTCATATGAGTGAAGTTAACAACAAGTCAAGGCCTCATTCAAACAAATATGCCGAATATTTCATACCTCATCATGGAGTAATTCCCGAATCCAGTACGACAACGAAGCTGAGAGCTGTTTGATGCGTCTGCCATTACTTCCTCTAAAGTATCACTTAATGATATTCAAATAGTAGGGCCTAAGGTACAGGACGAATTATTTTCAATTTTGTTAAGATTTCGGCAACACAAATATATGTTGTTACTGGTGATGTCGAAAAAATTTATCAAATCATAACAATTTATATGGAGAAATCTGAAATAAATATAAATTATTATTAATAAATCAAAACAAATCAAATATATATATTTTTTAATAAAGTTCTCCCTATTTTACCGTCACATGGGCCTGCAAAGGTTTCAATTCCAAATTCAAAATTAACAATAAGTGTCAGATCATTGGAATTACAATATAAATATTATTAAAAATGTCAGCTCATTCACAATCAACATTACTGCAAATCATGTTCATCGTGCGTTCATTTCAATTTTTCATCGTAGCTGTCTTTTTCGTGGTTTTCGAGGTTGTTTAATCCGATAGTGACCTTAAAATGTAAATCCAAGACGGAATGATTAATGAAAAACTGATCAATTTGTTTTTGTTCGACCCTATTGAAGATAGAAATGTGACTCATGTTCCTTAGGTAGGTACCTACCTAGTACATTAAATCCAGAAGCCAGTCTGGTGCTCCGTTGCGGGTGTCTTTCAAAATAATCCAAGATGTTCTCTTCGAGAACAAGTGAATATCGTGTCTGATTGCTTGCGCATGTGGTGGACTGCGAAACTGACCGTGATTAATCTGTCGCTGTGTTGCTGCTATAATGAGTTGCAGTCCTGGCACCTGCGTGCTGATCACACCTCGATTGCGTAATATTTCGAGATTATTAGGCGTAGCGTAATAATTTCCTTGCTTCCCGTAAATTGTCACCACTTATTGCGTACAGTACACAACGGTGCGCCCATTTGTACTTGATATTCGAGTATTGATATTTGTTCCGTAACCATACATTTTTTATCTATGCGCGCACTGTGCTTGCGAACGAATGAGATACGTATGAATCCAAGATGGCAATTGTCGCAGTTGCCTAAGTGCGCGCTCCCGGTTAAAATCCTTGGTATGAGGGTTAATCGTCGCTAAACGGCTTCTATCTGGACTGGTTGTGCTTCCTGAGGGTTCATATAGCGCAGTACAGACTTGGGTACACCAATTTGTGAGTGGATTAATCCGATCGGCCGGTCGTCGTGCAACGCCAGCCACGTGCCGCACCAGGATAAGATTCCCTCGATAGCCATACAGGAGGCTAGCAGGTGAGTGACGCACTTTATGCTTGGAAGGTCTAACGGTCTCCCCGCGAGCAAGCACAGTTAATCATATCCAACTAAAACACGTATCGAAAACTGAGCTTGCCTTCCAATGTACCACCATCGGCTTGGTACAATAGTTCATATCAGTCATTGTGAAGCAGGTAGGTACTTTTATTGTGTTTTATAATTGATGTGATATATTTTATGAAATCAATATAAATAAATACATGGGTTCATTTACTTCCTTTGCCTATACCATATATTTCAAAACAATCGTTTTTCAGGAGTAAACTCCAGTCACGCGTCGGAGTTGACACGTACAAAATTTTGCAACTATAATACAAACATAATGATAATATAATGTATCTCAGAACAAGCAGTAGTAGTCGACTAGAATGCAGAGATACGAGCCAGTCTAACTGAATCATATCTGCGACGCTTCGGTTGCACTCGCTGTAAATTGAGTGCAACGAGACGCCAATTTATGTTGCGCACGTTTCTCTTTCCCATTTCGTGTGTCGTAGCAGTGTGGTTGTTAGTCAGCGTATAACTACTCAAACTGATAAATGTTATTGACAGTAAAGATGTTAGTAAAGAGACCTCCTTATAAAAAAATGCTGTCTGTGGAAGTTCTATCACTACATTTATATTATATAATATTATCTATATTCGTGTGGCAACGCAACATGCTGTGTTCCGTATAGGTGCACTGAAAACAAAGGGTTTTTTTTTTAAATAAGCACAATGCGATTTAATGAAAGATAAATTCTGGAATTTAGCTGTGAGCATTTCAGCAGCCATAGGTAGGATGTGTTGACAAACTAAGAGCTGTAAAAAAAAAGCTATTAATAATTCAAAAAGTCAGAAAAAAAGAGATAATGATAGAGAGTAATAGAGTGGCAAAAAATAATGTTTATAGCATCTTAAGGCTATAAACATTAAGTTCTGTAGCGAACCAAAAAAATCCCTATACAATTACTAAGCCAACGATCAGTGATCATAACACCTCGTTATGTCATAGGAACCGAGTAGGTATCATCCACACATTTTTCCGCCATTACACAGCACATAGATAGACGATACGCAGCGCAATCCTCGAGGGGCCCACCAGTCAATATTAATTGAGCCCCGCGGCGGCCATGCTTCATTATTTACACCCAGCGGCTAGGTTTCCAGCAGTTATCGGAAATAGTTCGAGATTTCCCAGTGCGACTCACTAGTTCGCGTTTTTTCGAGAAACGAGGATTTTTCTCTTGGATTTATATTCTACAAGTAAAAATAGATTGAAATACTCTTCTGATTTTGTGGAAACTGGTGGCCTTGATTGCTGGTGATGGAATTTATGAACACGATCTGTATGTACTATACATAGTATAAAGTCGCTGTCCGTGTCTGTCTGTGTCGCCGCCTAGTTGTTCTAAAGTACACAATGGATTTTGATGCGGTTCTCATAATCATTTAGAGTTCAGAGAAAGTATTCTGGAGGGTTTTTGGGTATGATACATTAATATTTAACTTAGATATACCTTACCTTAATCGGAGCTATAATTAAAAAATCTGTTTAATTAACTTTTTAGAATTATTTATATGCAAATAATACATTGGAAACTTACAGGGCGTTATTTTCATTGTAAAATAACTGTAAGCATTACGGTTACTTACTTTTTAAACACTTTCACGTAATTCTAAAAAGTTAATTAAACAGATTTTTAAAATATAGCTCCGATTAAATGATAAAAATTGAAAACCACGAAATATGACACTAAATTGCGACGTTGCCACTCATAAGGTATAAACGCTCCTAAGTAACAAGCTAAACCGTGACATAATAGTCCGATCAAATTAGTCATAAAAGTAGTGGTCAAATAACAAAATTCCGACAGAGCTAAATTTTGGTGGAGACCTTGTGTACACCATTAGAAATAAAGTGTGAAAAGTCCCCATCCATCCCATGTGTTCTAAAAAAGTTATTCTGGGTCAATGGTAAAAATTAGAGGTTTTTTGTTATTTTTTTTCAAAAACGGTAAGTAATATCAAAATAGTAATTCAGACAAAAATTATAGATCTTAAAATTATCTACAGAAATGGTTTCGCCATTCTTGAGATATCGCGATTCTAAAAGTTGAAGGAGTCACGTTCTACATGATATGCACGTAAATGCCACGTATATACATAGTCAACACTTAATAAAAGTAAAAATGCCTATTTGTGTCTATTTTAAGTATAAACTATACTATTCTGAGAATATACACTCTTAAGAAACTCAATCCCTTAGTCAATTCCCTATACCCGCATCCGGCTGCGTTACTGTATTTACAGAAATTGATTCTTCACCTCAAACAATTATCACAAAAGGAATTCGCTTTCACCTTGCTGTTTAGGGAGCTCCAAATAAAAATCGATTGTAAGTATAGATATTTAACTTTTGTATAAATACACGAAACAAGAAACATGTACAACTATATTGTCTTTTTTTTTTCCTCCAACATCGGCTTCTGCTAATCAACGCTTGTATCGAGTATACTATCAAGTTCAGATATGGCTAGGCAATCAACTGAACCCAGAAAACTGAGGTTGGAAATTAACAGATAATACTTTGGAATCTATTCAAACTTTACTCCCATCTGCTCCGGAAAATCTCCTAAACACAATTTTTTTGCATATGCAAAAAATGTTGTAATGCGAAATGTGGCTGTAGAAGAATAGGGTTACTGTGTTCTTCAGCGAGTACTAAATGCCACGGACAGACTTGCTCAAATGTCCAATTGAATACAACAGACGAAGATTCATGTGATTTTGATAAAGAGCTGAATCATCTTCGTTTGAACAATTTATGAACAACCAGCAAGAAGAAGAGGAAGGAGAAGAAGAAATCGAAGAAGACATGACTGTTGAAGTCGACTTTGAAGAGTATGAATCAGATTGAAATATCAAAAGAAATCAGAACTACAGTTAAAGTCAATATCCACCAATATCAATCATCATGCAGTTAAAAGTGTATTGAGGGACAATACACTTTTAACTGCATGATGATTGAAAATTCCGTCATAACAGTTCGTGGAGAAACCACTACCGGGGAAACCACTTTAAAAAAACGCGCCAAACTACACTACCTCCAGGTGGTGTGGAAATGTGTGCATATAATAAAATAAATATCATGTAAAACGTGACTTCTTCAACTTTTAGAAACGCGATATCTCAGGAATGGTGATTGTTAGAAAAAAAGGATGAAAACCATTTCTGTAGATAATTTTAAGATCTATAATTGATTTTCGAGTTACTTTTTTGATAAAACTTACCGTTTTTGAGAAAAACCCAAAAATGCTTAAATGTTGACCTTTGACCCCGATTAACTTTTGCACACATGGGATCGATGGGGACTTTTGACACTTTATTGCTAATGGTGTAAACAAGGTCTCCACCAAAATTTTGCTCTGTCGGAATTTTCGTTATTTGAAATGTCTTTTTTGACCGGACTATAATGATTTGTTAAAAGTATAATAAATAATAATTATAATGATACAAGTAGTTCTGGTACAAATTGAGTACCGCTGATTTAAGTTTAGTTTATTGAATACACATTGAATATAATTATATTATTAGTTTTAAATGATTTTCATGACTTATTAATTAATAATTTATTTGTCATTTATTAGTTTTTCAAAGTATTTCAGTTGATTAAATTATTCTTTGTAGGTAACTAATTTGATTAAAGCTTCTCTCCCACTATGAGTGATGGTATAAATTGACATTGTACTCGTAATCGCTTCGTCCGCCATCGTGGGCAGTCGTTGTGGAACACTGAGTGAAGTAGCAAGTGTAAGAGCCCTCGCCCACGGCGACTTCTTGTAGCGATGCTGTCACGCGTTTCGTAAACGCGCGACAGCATCGCTACCAACGCGTGTTAGTCGCATTTGCAACGCACTACATAAGCGATGCCAACGCGCTACAGTATCGCGACTGTATCGATACAAACGCGCGACCGTCTCGGACGACATCGGGGAGAGAACGGAGGGAGGGTGGCGCGTGAGTGGAGAAACGAGCATCAGTGCAACACAGATAGGTCAACCGTTTGGAATAAAAGGGTTCCAACTAACATATATTTTTTTAATAAAAAAAAATATATGTTAGTTGGAACCCTTTTAACGTAAAAAGGTTGTGTACGTTACCCTAGCAGGAAAGTGGTTCCTAGAGTGATATGAGTGAAACGTATAATTAGTGCATAATCTGATGTGTATGTGCACTAGACATGAGCGCCGCGCCGGCGCGCCGCCGCGGCCGTCGCCGTGAGTTCATGTCGGCGCGTCGCCGCCGAGTGTAGCACGCGGCGCGCCGTCCGTCGCGACGTGTCGCAACTATCTTTCCCGCTCGCACGCGCGATTCTGCTAAAGCTGGGCAGATTTCTTCTGCGAGTTCTTCAAACTTTCTACTGGATTTGGCGCGAAAACACAGCACTACTCAACGTGATTCCGGGAGTGCTGTAGAAAATGAATGCTGGAAATATTTCAATACAGCATGTCCTGAAGATTTAGAGCCTTACGGTAGAGACGTTCTACAGTATTGGAAAGACAGGAAAACTTCTATGCCATCACTGTATGCCCTTGCACGCTCAATTTTGAATATACCAGCCACCAGCACGCCGAGCGAGAGTCTTTTCCACAGCTGCAGCTGGACTCGTGATAACCGCGAAACGTTCACGACTAAATCCTTTGAGGCTAAATAGGATAGTATTTATCCATGACAACTATGTATTTTGCAAAGAATCCATAAACGAATAAACGGTGTTTTTGGACGTATGTCCTTTTTGGTGTAAGTAGGTATTAAAGTTACGTCCGTCATATCTGATTATACAGGGTTATTGGTAAAACACCAGAAACCTCTTAAGAGGTCATTGTACTCATCATTATGAACAACTTTTACTATGGGACAAAACCTGAAATCGCGAAAAAAATATCAGCTGTTCCCTACATTTATTTATACATATGTTCGTATAACTCGTCAAAATGTAGGGAACAGCTGATTTTTTTTTCGCTATTTCAGGTTTCGTCCCATAGTTCCTTTATTAAAAAATATACCTAAAGCTTTTTTGGTAACAACAATATGGTTTTCGTCAAGAAATCACTCCCTGAAAAAAATATCTAAGACCCACAGTCAGCCACGCCGCGCCGCCGCGACGCCGCCGCCGCCCGTGGAAAGTTTCAGGCCACGCCGCCGCCGTGGAATTGGCCATCGGCGCTCATATCTAATGTGCACCACATAAAAAATTGTGTGCTTTGTCGTTTTAGAAAAAAACGGAAAAAGCGATTCCTGCTAGAGTAGCGTTTTCCAGCAGGAAAATTCTAAACGAATGATCGGAGAGAGAAGTTTTGAACATGACCAGAGAGCTTATATTTGTGTAAAAAAGTGCACCGAAAATATAACTTGTGCGTCTTCAGGTTTTCGAGATATTGCATTTCCTGCTGGAGTAACGTTTCGCAGAATCGTATACCTCTAAACTGATTAAAAAAGGATGATTCGTTACTGAATCGCGTTTGCATCGCGACAGAAGCGCGACAGTATCGCGTTTGCATCGCGACTGAATCTGGGCCCGTGGGCGAGGGCACACAGCTAGCGACCGCTTCGCGACTGTATCGATGCGGACGCGCGACAGCATCGCTACTGCATCGCTACAAAAAGTCGCCGTGGGCGAGGGGCCTAAATTGTAGGTACTGTGGTGAAACAATAAAAGTTATAAGCCTGTGATTACGTTACGTGTTTTATTCCTGGCCAACACTCGTTATATATAAAAAAGAAACTCAGATAGATATATAGGTAACAATATTTTTTTTCCTTAACTCAGGAAACGAATCAGCAAAAACCTTCAAAGAAGCAATTGCTAACGATCTAAGAAGCGCAACATTTTACGATTTCCTTTGAAATTTTCATGGAATTTCTCGTCACATCGAGATTGCACTTACTAGAAGTCCTAAGTGCCTACCGTATAGTGCACTGTCCGATTCTCTGAAGAGACCACAAATTTAAATATTGCTCTTGCAGTGATTGCAATATTCACTATCCAATATTAACGACAAGTTAACTGTTACAACTTCCTGCGCCCTTACAGGGTCATATAACTTAGCCTAGCCATAGCCTGTCGCCTGCTTAAAATGTATAAATAAGTAGGTAGATTAAAATATTGTGTATCGTGGATATGTCGCAGGCTGATTGTATGATTCGTTATTATACATACGGCGCCGTCCGTTTGCATATTGTCGCCGTTATGTATAATGACTAAGGAAAAATTATGACGCTTCTGATCGCATTAATTTCGTCAAGAGTTAGGGTAACCATGATTATTAAGAAGTTCGGCACTAAAAACTGAGCACTAAACTAAATAAAAATTAGTCATAACAAATATTCCAATATGTTATTAAACAAATACTAATCTGTAAGATGACTTAACGGGCAGTTACGTGTTAACAAATAAGTATTAGTCGGTAAGAAATCTAACTTGGAAGTAGCGCTCACCGGCTGCTGCCGCGGCACCGCTCGATTTTCTCGCTCGGCTCGTGCGCGGTTGGTCACAGTCCTAACCTGTTTTTTTTTTTTGTTGTCGGGTTAGAAATCCTCATGAGTGTCCTCCGCCTTGGGGTGGGCAGAGGGGTCTGTCAGACTCTTACTGACTAAAGCAGTGTTCCTTCGTACACCTGCGTCGGGGGCTGTGGGTGCGAATGCGACTTCCGCTGCCCCGGACTGTTGATGGCCGCACCATGCGGGCCACGTCCCATAGAAAGAAAGAAAGAAAACTTGATTTAAATTTGTCACAGAAACACGTGCATACAAGAAACTAATTAGCTCTAAATTAAGAAGAAAAAAAAATAAGTAAAAAATCAAAGAGATCTTTAATCACGAGCACAAAACAGAAATCGTCGACAGCTGCACGTCATGACTGTGACAAGAAGGCTTCCATTCAGCATGATGCTGTGCTATGGGGGACCCACAGCACAGCGCTGATTTTCAGTGGTTACCCGAAAAGGACTAGAAACCAAGTCAGGTTCAATGATTGGTACTACTTATAACAAAATAAAATAAAACAAACAGTAAGCACTTGGAATACAAAGCAACTACATAAACAACCAATTATTTGAACAAATATTAATATATAACATCAAAATGTATTATTAATCCGCAGGTATTACCATACGCGCACAATTAATGTACCCATCCAAAACATTCATTACACAGGAATATCATTATCCAGTGGGTTATTATAGTCCCTAGGGGGGAGTGAGATGTTGAACTCCCCCCGTTACGACTTACAGAGGCGCGCATGGAACACTACGCGCCGCCATCTCAGGTCCTGTGGAACCTGTGGTGTGTGTGTGTGTGTGTGTGTGGGGGTGACGGATGAAACCGAGCCCGTCGCCCCTGGACCTGTTTAGGGGGGCTGGAAGAGGGCGTTGTGCGCCCTCCGCCGATGCCCAGTGCGCCTGCTGCGGGACGGAAGAGCACTTATGATCTCCCTTTCTGTTTCTGCAGCTTCCTTCTGCGAGATAACTGTTTCGCAAAAGGATACCACCGCGTCCCAGGACTCTGTACTGCCGGCCATTACCCACGAACTACGGTCGACAGCGACAGGTCACTCCCTACTTCCGAAACGAGGCCACGGCGCGGCTAGACCCATGCGACACATTCGGCCAGCGTATGCCACGCCGTGTCTTCCAGACAATGGACGCAGTGGTGGCACGGAGCGTCCGGCTCCCTGCTTATGCGACACAAGTACTTGCCGAAGCAACCGTGCCCCGTGAGTGCCTGCGTCGTCCGAAACATCAGGGAGACGTGCTTGTTTTCGAGCCAGTCGTTGGGCACTGTCTGGACTGCCTCGATTGTATCCAGGGTAGTAGTAGGTAGTAGGATTGTATCCAGGTAGGGTGCAAAAGCCTTTCTCGCCATTCCGTTCACAATATCTATTAAAACATGACTAGTTAAATCAATTCGCCTAGACATGATGTATACGGTGACCGAATCATCGATTGGGTTTCAAGGACTTTTAGATAATACATTTTACCTTAGGCATTATACATAACGGCGACAGTATACAAACGGCGGCGCCGTATGTATAATAACGAATTATGCAATCTGCCTTCGACAGATACATTATGTGCCTCTGATCCCTAATTCACCCGCATCTGAAGTACCTAGCTATACACTACGTCCTTTTATTTCGAAAAAACTGCACCTACCGCTCATTGACAAATAAAATTGGTCCAATGATCGAACATCGAAACTCGAAACTCTCGAAAAGAGCATTTCGCATTTGTGGCATTTCTTCTCTGGTTGGTACTTTGGCCATAAATCGAGGAAATTTAACCTTTTATAAACGTGTTACGCTTGGAATGATTGTTAATTACCACGTTTGTTAAAACAATATTTGATAATTTGGCATTGTTAATTAATTCATCTCGATGGTAAATTGGACGAAATAATTCAATTTCTCTCAAAGATTTCTTCTAAAATAAAAACACTCATAAAATCAAAATCTTAAAAAGGACAGACAGCGTTTAGTGTCACTTTCCAATTCCATATTAAAGTCTACCAACAAACAAAGGTTCTAACAAAGGTACAGATGTTTAAGAGATTTTAATATCCATTTGTAAAATATATCTTTTCAATTTATATTTTACTCGGAGTACAAGAAGTCTTGCAAGTTGTTTGAAGGATTAGGTACATAGTGGTATTTAATGGTGAACCAACATTAATCCCATACCAGATACCAGTCATAATGAGGCGAGATGTTATAGAGGTAGGATGATTACATATGTATTTATCGACAAAGTTCTTTCCTCTAATACAAATGAAAAACTCGAAACTTTAAGGGCAAAAATAAAAGTTACCCCCTTCGAGGTTGGGAGACTTCACGTTCTTCTGACCAATACCTGGTAGGAGAAAGTCCAGCCTTTTGCCATCTTACCTTTTCTAAGAATTTTCTTATTTAAAACCCCTAAATAACGTAAACAAAACCACATACAACCCGCCATGCATGACCTAGTAAACATAAAACTGGTGGAACCTAACTCCAAAGTCATATGCAACAAGTTTAGGCACACTTACCAACACCACACATCTACAAAAACAACCCTTAACACAAAGCTGTAACGTCCATGTAAAACGCAAAAGCAATTTTGTGTAAAAAATTGTGCTATAGCAAAAAACAACCTTATTGGAAAGGAATAAGGGTGTGTCGACAGCAAGTGTAAGTTTGTTTCCTCTTAAATGGGCTTAGTTTGAAATCGCAGATGCAAGCTAGGATTAAGCACACTATAATAATTTAGAGCTTGGTCCTGGTAAAGTTCGTCGGTGCAGGTTTTATTTAAAATATATGGCTGCTGATGTTTATGGCTTGGAAATGGTAGAATTTATTCGGAAATTCTTCTTTCATAATACGTGCCCTACAGTTATTTACCTGAAACCAGCTCTTTTAAAATTCGTATTTTTTTATTAATTACCTACTTTTTAAACTAAGGGGTTTCGTAAGAACAAACATACAGTTCTCACAATTACATACACAAATTTCCAATGAATCATTATTTGTTTCATTGTTATTTAACCGACATTACCAACATACTAAACTCGGTGGTAGGTATAAGATGATAGTACTTTGACGGAAGATCCCTCTTACAACAAGCTATCTACATTTGACATGGGGGATTGTGGTTAGACCTCGGAACAAGTATCCTACCTATGAACGGAGCCATAGCTTGTTGCCGCTCTTGCGTCCATGCATCAAATAAGTTATTATTTTCTTTGTCTATTTCACTGAGCATAAGTACGAGTAAAAGAGTTAGACGGTGTAAGGCTGGCAACTTCGCACTGTCTGTGTAAATCGTGTCACTAGCTGACATCCTAGCGTGTCAAAACATTGCGTTTCGGTGTAGCATTTTTCAAATCAAATTTATTTCATAAAAAAGAGGTAGGTACGTGTGTTACACAGCAGGATGACAACTTAGGAATAGTTTTCATCTGAGATCAGTAGGTAAAAATACAATTTCACGATCTGATGTCCTAGCTAGGTTACTTAGTAGCCTGTATTAACGGCAATCAGCCCTCATTTCCCGATAATAAGGACACAAATATTTCTTAGACTGTTACATAATTATAATCATAATTAACAAAGGTCCAATACAAGAACTGTGTAAGTGTGCGCGTGTGTGTGTTTGTGTGTGTATGCACGTGCGTGTGTGTGGGCGTGAGAGAATGAGAGTGTGAGTGTGTGTGTGTAATAAGATTTACTTCATTGTTGTAAGAAGGAATTCTGTAGCATCATAATTATAATCATAATTAACAAAGGTCCAATACAAGAACTGTGTAAGTGTGCGCGTGTGTTTGTGTGTGTATACTCGTGCGTGTGTGTGGGCGTGAGAAAATGAGAGTGTGAGTGTGTCTGTGTAATAAGATTTACTTCATTGTTGTAAGAAGGGATTCTGTAGCATCATAATTTTTGGTAGAAAGAAATTCTGTAATCCGCTTTTTGCATGTTAGCTTACAACATGGTTGCAGTGGAATTATTGCATTGATTCTATTATAAAGAAATGGTCCTTGATAAAGAAAGAAACTTTTTTCTAAAAGTATAGTATGGATGAGGTACAGTACATATCCTGTTTCTTCTTCTGGGTACTGTCGGCCGACGTGCAAATGGAGTGTTAGTGTGCTCGAATTTGCGTTACGTTTACTTCGCGCCTTCTTACTAAGATTTATACTTTAAAATCCACGTACGTGCAACTAGGTACGCCACCCCCACGCACGTACCGCAGTCGCAGTCCAGCGCTTTCAGCAGATTGTAGCGCTGACCGCTTGAGTATGCAAGTATTACACTTTTAAATGAAGCACGCAGCCTCGAGGCTTCAGCGCAATAAGCGACAATCACAACATGTCTGTCTAATAAAACATTCTTTGAATATGTCGCACGAGTTTAGAATAAGTAGTATTTAAGGTACACGTTTAGGGGTTAAGGTATATTCAAGTTAACAGATAAGGGTGTCAATATTTTATTACAGCACTGAGTAAAATGAATCGTAAAGCATTTCTACTTTAATTTGACTTTGTTGCTAACTTACTTGAATGCAAATTATTAAATTTTTTGGATTTATGGCCTCAGAAGAAAAGAAAGAAAAATGTATTTTTCCTCACAAACAACTGTGCTGCAAATGTCTTCTTGCCCTCATTTCCTTAATAACCAGACATTAAGCTCAAAGACTACTACCAGCAACATGCAGTTGGTATAAAACTCACAGTACCACAGGGGTTCGCCCAGCCCGTTCGGAGGTATATCGAGGAACGCAGTCGGGTTTCCGTCCGTCCAAACAAGGGTGGTAACATCCGTGAGGGCTTGCACACGAAAAAAAGGTACCTGGTATTCTGCCTTTTGTTCTAACTTGAAATTCTCTGGATTTTGAATTCGAAAGAGGAAAACATGTTTTGAAATCATCAACAAATAGTGACTTAGGAGATCCCTCTCCCCTTTCCCCCTTCCCACCTCCCCTCTTTGTCTCTCCTACTTTCCTGTAGCCGACAGGGTACACAATGATCATGTCTTTGTAAAACGTACCACCAAAGTTCACATTGTAGAATGAAACAAATATATCGAATATTAAGTAAGTATACCTACAATCCCATCTCAGTATAAGTAGATCCACTTACCCCAATAAGATAATAACAATCACATATTAACATAAAAGATTACTGACGAACAATAGGCTCACAATGGAAAAAACACGAGTTATTCAATAATTCATATTGTTTTCACAGAAAACCATTAGAAGCCCTTGTTTTTCAGTGAGGGGCATTTTCTTAAGCTGTTGCGGACAATAAAAATATGAGAGGGACGGTACGTGACACGAATAAAACGTTTTGGCCGAAGCTATAAGAGAAGCGAGTAATTAAGAAGGTAGGTACTTGTATTACAAGGGTTTACTGAAGAAAAAGAAATCCTACCATAAAACCATAGCATCAGTAAGGAAATAATCATAATTATAGTTACCTACCAACACCAGTAGGTATGGGTTTTTAGAGTGTCATATGGATGGACACGGACAATGGTTATTGAGAATCGTTCTATGTAAGTATACCATATCTCATAACTAGCTTGTTTTTTCTCCACTGTCCCCTTAAAATAAAAGATATTGTGAGCATAATCATATGCTTTAGGTATACATTTCTACAATAAAGCATATTCTATTTAACTATCTACCAATAACCACAAAAGATTCGTTATTAAGACATGCCGGTTGTGACACTGTATATGGAAGATACTTTGCATCGTGTTTTGCGTCATTCATCTTACTTTTCCAACAAGCACATACATATTATAAGTCCTTCTCACAGTTTCAAAACGGAGCCATGTTCTCGGAAAGAAACAGTTTTTATTTTTTATAAAACGTTGCCCCACGCTAGGAATTTCTCCTGTATTGTGGGTGCGTTTACAAACATTTAAACTCACATACACAAACAGCCAGACCCGGAACAACTATTTGCAGGTCATACATACACAAACAGCCAGACCCGGAACAACTATTTGCAGGTCATAATATATGTTTAAAGAACAGGTATGGATTTCTGCAGCGTCAGTCCTTTTATAATATTCAAATTGAATCGTCTCTCTGTAGCCTCTTCTAAGTTTTAGATTCATCAACTGGTCACAAACACACATGAAATAATATCACATAATATAAAACATAAAAAGCTTTTATATAACAGTTTTAATGGCCACAAAAAGGTCTGTCCATTAGGCCAGGGGATTCGCCGCGACGTAATATTTCATTTTATACCAATTCATGTTTTTGGAATTATTATGTTGCCAACCGAAATTGTAATTTAAAAGTGTATTATCTATGGAATTTTAATTGTTTGTCTATCATGATTAATTTTATCAATCTGTTCTCAACCGACTTTGCAATGACAGCTGAAAGAAATGTTAAGAGTAAAACTGCAATAGCTGAAAGATGGTGAATGGTGGATGGTGATCGTCTGTTTTTTATATTTCTGTGGTGACCGTAGTGCGTAAAATTGTGCGTCCCACATTGCTAGTTAAAAAGTATGGAAACATTAGAAAATATCCATAAAAACCTTTCTCTTCTCGTTACAGCAGAACCATTTTCATTGCCATGTAAAGTAACTTTTTACAAATTCTTCTTCCCGATAAAAGTATCTTGACTGAAGCAATGAATATTGTTTAACCATCTAAAGTATCTAAACGAAAGGTTTTATGATCATGATATTTTTACGCCTGTTGCTAGTCATATAGGTACCTATGTTGTAGCTACATAGTAGCTACATTTTCTGCCTTGCACTTACATCACGTTACCCAACCTCTTTGTACGCGTTATGAAAGCTACCTACCATGACGTCATCACAACGTCGCAGCTTTTAACGTGACGCGGGTCACATTGCCCTTATAATAATCGCTTAGAAAAAATAAAGAATGTCCTTCATAGACGCGGGCGATCGGTGTGAAATGACACATTCATGAGAGGCTGTGGAAACTAGGAGGCTTACACACTAGTTTACATACTTCCATAAGTCGTGCCCATTATATGGCGGTTTTTTACAACATAGCTCTTAATGTTAAACAGTGAACTCCTCTATTGAGAAGGTTGGTTAAGAGACCATAATCTGAAGGCACCTGTGCCACCGCCGACGAGAAAGCGACTAGGTATAAACGATTTTCTCGCTCAAGAAACGTGCCAAAAATTTTAGGTCCCGTTATATTAATAGTTGATCGCTGACTGTTCACACCGCTGGCAAGTACTCGTTTCTTGCAGCGACAAGAGCTATCAAAGAGAGTACTCGCTTAGTGACGCTCGCTTGGCGGGGAGAACACTCGCTGAGAGACTCACGCTTGGTACATAGGTTACATACCGGGAGTAATCGCTCGTCGCCGTCGCGCACTCGCTGCTCGTTGCTCGTCTTTATTTGCGAGCTCTATTCGGTTCGCCGGCGCCGGAGGTGGGACAGGTGCCTAACACTGTAGTGAAATAATTATAGACTTTTTACATGTTCAAGTTACAAAAATAATTAATAACCCTTTTAAGCCAAGCGCACATTACAGCTGCAACGGGCCGCAACGCGACGCACTTCCATAGAAAATGTACCAAAGAGGATTTTTGCACGCGCTAGCATCTATTCTGCATTTATTACCAAGATTCTCTAAGCAAACATCAAAAACCATCGAAATCAAATCAAAATTACCTAGTTTCCCTTCCATCCAGTATACCGTCCCTCCAACTTGTCCCTTTTAATGTTCGTCACAGTGGCGGGTCACAAAAAGCGTCGTCCAGCCGCCCCTCATCAAAGCAAACGTTTTTATACCAACTTACATGCTTTCGATACCACACTCGACTGCGTAAGACTCCAACGAGGAACGAAATACGAAGGTTTTAGTATCTACGCGTAAAAGTATAATAAAAGATGTTGATTTTATAGCTCCTTTGGCTTCGGAGTTTGGAGTATGAATTTTAAAGTCTAGGTACTGAGATTTTAGTACCGTGAACTTTTTTGCGTCGAAACTTGAAGAGCTTTTCCCATAAACATGCGTTAAACTCGGCTCCTATTAAGTTCGTTTGAAAAACGAAATGAAAGTTGAATCAGGTTATCATTCATTTCGACATCGGAACACCACAATAAAAGGTCTTGATTTTTGACAGATGCATTGAAGATCTAAGTTCGTTAACACTATCAGAGATACAGACGCAGTTCAGACGACATTTGCCCAGCTTTACCATATCAGGATAATTAAAATTGGTCTACCATTTAAGACAAATTCCTTGAGAATGAACTAAGTTCATCAGAAGACGATTAATAGGCTGTACCAAAAGACCAAAATAGAATTCTAGAAATAGCTTCAACGTTTTTTTAATTAATCTTTGTCAAGTTTTTTAAATAAGGCTAATCCACTTCTTTGAGGAGTGGCTAGAGAGGCGTCACGGCGTCCTCACCTACCGGCTGACGCAGGTCTTCACCGGACATGGATGTTTCGGGAGGTTCCTGCACATCATCAGGCGGGAGGAAACGCCCGGGTGTCACCACTGCGATGATCGCCCCGAGGACACGGTGGAGCATACGGTGGGGGCCTGCCCTGCATGGGCAGAGCACCGCCGTGTCCTCGTAAAGGCGATCGGCAGCGGCGGCGACCTCTCACGCCCGGCCCTGGTTCAAGCCATGGTCCGGGGCGAGGGGAAGTGGGAGGCAGTCACCTCCTTCTGCGAAGCAGTCATGCTAGCGAAGGAGATGGCGGGACGGGAGAGGGAGAGAGTCTCCCGTCCAAGCCGCCGCGGTGGACGCTCCGGGCGTCGCGTCGGGAGCCGCGTGACGACTCCCGGCCACCGTAGGCGCGGGCCTGCGGGCGGTGAGTAATGGGTAGCTCACCGTCCGATCAGGACCAGGCCCGTGCTGGACGGCGCGTACGTGTTCCATGCGCGCCTCAAAGAGATGTCAGCATCGAAGAGGGGGCCCACTAGGGCCCAAGCCTGCCGGGAAAGCGGGATCATCCGAAAGGGGTACCGCTGACCCGGAACATAAAGGGCCAAGGAAGGAACACGGGTGGGTTTTAGTCAGTAAGAGTCTGACACTCCCTTCCGCTCCACCCAGAGCGCGAGGAGACATTTGATGATTTCACATCCTCAAAAAAAAAAAAGGCTAATCCACTACTGTCTAAATAATAAGAGCTCCTTAACCATAACTGTGCGTTCCTCGACTAGGGTTATTACTAAGGCACTTTCCTCAACATAATGAACCGCGAACACTGACAGTCTGGCTCTCGATTTTATATCGGAACGTAAAACTACGGCCAGCGCAAAATACACATGAAACATCTTTCATCCATCTATTTCATGCCTTGTGATGTGGTAACTAAAATTGTATGAAAGTCTTCTAGCTAAATGGTAACCGCATGGATCGCTTTATCGGCTTGATCACGTTGCACTGTAATCAGTCTATAGATTAGTGACCATTTCGACAAACAAATATCTATGACGATTATTCAGAATGATCACCGTGGAATCTGCTGTTCTTGGTAATTGGTTTACCAAGATCAAACGGCGTCTGCTTAATGTCAAATATTTATATTCAAACAGCTCGTCTAGCTGGGAAACGCTTGGTAGATGTTTGTCTTGTAAGTACCTACAAGTCCATTGAACCATGTCAATGTTGAACGTTTTAATTTAATATTAAAGTTTCTAATTGCTCAATCACCACAAAATGGTTACAAATTGTTTAGCCCGTTCCGAACTACTCGTAAAATATAACAAGCACTTTAGTTCAGTTTTATTAAAATCAGTTGCTCAAACAAATTAATAAAGTTAATATGTTTGTTGGATGATAGCATGGTTGTACAAGTTAATGAAGGATGGTGTTTACATGCCTATTATTTTAACGGAAAATAGCCTCCGGCTAAACCCGTTTTTGGGAAAAAGGGAAGGTAGGCGAAATTTCGAGAAACTCGACCAAATAGTTGATAACATTGAGGCGTGAGAGCAAATCAAACACAGAAACTCACTTTCGTGTCATATTATAGTGAGATATATCACGATTTCTGCTATTAATAGCAGCAACAGTAATTATTTGTGGATAACCTTTGCATCATAAGGTAGTTTAAACAATTTAGCTCATCGCAACCCACTGCTGGACATAAGCTGCACCCAAACTGCACCACTAGTCTCAATATCCCGCTTTCTCCACCCAATACCTATACTCTAGCTACCAGACCTGTGTCTGTACTAATTAATATAAAATCGGGATACAACTCAAGTATAAAGATAAAAAGAAATAACTGCTAGCACGAGCATATAAGTCTAGTTCGTCATAAAACGTAAATATCAGTTTACAACATGGGACATTTTATTACGGGGGTAGAATATAAAGGGAAATAATAATCGGGTCGCTCAAATCATAACAACAATGTTATCCCAAACTGGAGAACAGCAGAAGAAACACTTTGTAAGAGAAGTTGTTCTGGACAAGTTAACTGGCCGTAAGAACCAAAATCCTCTGTGCAACTGTCATACTATCATCATCCGCGCAGCCTTTTCCAAGCAATGTTGGGGTCAGCTGCCAGACTAACCGGATCGGATTTAACATGGAACGACTGCCTGTCTGAGCTCCAGAACCCAGTTACTGGGTAACCCGTAACAACTGTCAAAGAACTGTTCATACTATAATAATAATAATAAAACATTTAGTTCAGGCCACAGTGGCCCATAGACATATACCTTACAAACTAACATTTATAAAGTACTTAAACAAAACAAAATTTGTGTTAATAATAGCTTAACACTATGTTAATAGCACTTCAATAGCTTGTCCTTGTGCTGTCCTGTGGTACTTGTCCGCGGAAGCGACGGAACACCACGTCCTGCGGCCAAAAGTCTTCCTCCATGACGACGGGCAGATAATAATTCGGTACGCGCACCACGAACGCCTTGAAGTTGACGTTGCGGTGCGACTCCAGTAACTGCACCCTCGGCATGTACCTCGTCTTCTGGCGCACGTACATTGCGATGTCTTCCGCCTTAGTGGAGTATAGTGTATGAGCACTATACTATGTATAGTGATCATGAATCGGTTATACTTATAGACCATTTTGTCATCTCGTAGTGTTAAATGTTTGACCCTAAACGGTTGGTCTACTACAGCTACATGATAGGCGATACAACTGAAATAAAAATTATTCTAGGCAAAATGCGAAGCTTCGAATCTTGCAAAAAATTATTGATATTTGTATAAATTCGAATTTATCTCGAATGTTTTTCTTTTTTTTTTTAGGGTATTCGGTACCATCGCCAGCACATCAGGTTATACGAAAGTATCAACATTTCTTCAAATGATTTTAAACCTTAAAATGTTGAAAGTCAAGCTCAAAATCGAATGAGAAAATTTGACAGTTTGTGGTAACTTGACCTACTGCTGTGTTTACCAACCAAGCAGAAACAAAAGAAGATACTTTGTATACAGTGAACCTTCTGTATACATCTGTGCATTGGAAAAACCGTGTTAGTCATAAAAAGTGTTACTTTCTTTATATTTTCGCACGTGTAACAATTTATCGCTCGACCTTGAGTTTAGAGAGAAGTCGAGAGCAATTTGATATTTATTCCCTTGGCCTTGTGCCAGGCGTCACGTGTATGAGCGGTACCTACTCCAATTTTCGTTGAAAACAGTTTAAAGTGTTGTTTTATAGTACTACCAACTACCTTCCGTCCGACAGGGTTGACAGGGGAGAATGGAAGAAGAAAACGTGTTGCGTCGACCCCCAGTGACATGGGACGGAGGCAGGAAGATGATGAGCCTGCAGCTGCGCCCGCGTGGAGGCTCGAAAACGTGTTGCGTCGACCCCCAGTGACATGGGACGGAGGCAGGAAGATGATGAGCCTGCAGCTGCGCCCGCGTGGAGGCTCGAAAACGTGTTGCGTCGACCCCCAGTGTCATGGGACGGAGGCAGGAAGATGATGAGCCTGCAGCTGCGCCCGCGTGGAGGCTCGAAAAAAACCTAAAAAAATATTTCCATGAATAAACACTTAGATGTGCCAACTTTCATGGTAATCGGTCTAACGGTGTTGGAGTTTATCAATCTCATCTAGATCAACATCCATTTTTACACAATTGGTATAGATTTAGTAAAAAATATTATATTCAAAACTGGCTGACTTTCGGTGGGTGGCAGCTATTTTTTGGGTGAAGTAATAATGATGTTGGTAACAATACATTTATCCATTTATTTAGATCTACCAACAGCTGCTTACAGAACTAACATCTTAGAAAAGGGCATGTAAAACTTTATACAGTGCAACAATTACTTAAAAGTTAGCATCACATGACCAAAATTAAATTATGTTCATTAACCCTCCTTCTAGCGCAGTCGGATAAAAATACATAATATATAATTTAAATAATTAGTTTAATCTTCTTCCCGACAAATTCCATCGGCAGCTCTTACACTATTCTCCAGAAGGAGAACGAGGAGCTCCAAGTGGACCTGGCCGGGCTCCGAGCAGCCGGCCCCAGGGAGGTGCCGCAGGAGGGGGCGCAGCAGCATGGGCAGGGAAGGCCCGTGCTTGCGGAAAACCGGGTTCTGACCCTGGTGCGGCAGGAGCTGGCTGCCTTCCAGAGTCAGTTTTCCGCCCTGGAGGCCATTGTCCTGCGCCCCCCACTAGCGGCGAGCGAGCCGGCCTCGGGCCGGCGGAAGGCGGTCTCGTTTGCCGCCGTCGCAGCTGCCGCAGCCAAACCTGGCTCGTCGGGGCAGCGCAATGCTCCTCACGTGTCAAACCCCGGCCGACGCCGAATGGCAAGTAGCGGGGGAGAAAAGGAAGGCCGCAAAGGCAGCAAGGGCGGCAAAAAGGAAAGAGAGGCGGCAGCGGCGCAAGGGGCGAAGTGTCGTGGCTAGGCTCCACGCCCCGAAGTCCGCAGCTGAAGTGATTACACTACACCAGAAGCAGAGAAGAAGGGCGTGTCCTACCGTGACGTGCTAGCCAAGGTGGGGCAGGCGGTGAGCCTCGAGGAGCTTGGCGCCACCGAAGGCATATGGGTAAGACTCACGGCGACTGGGGCCCGGATGCTGGAGATCCGCGGTGTGGCCAGCGCCTCGGCCGCTGACGCTCTGGCAAAAAGGCTTAGGGCGTCCTTAAACGCGGACGAGGCCCGAGTGTCCAGGCCCACCAAGTGCGCTGACATGCGCATACTGGGCCTGGACGACTCGGTGACGGGGGGAGAGGTGGTGGCCCGCCGTCATTAGGACTGGGGGGTGCTCTGCCGAGCAGGTGAGGGCAGGCACCATCCGTCCTGACTTCCTAACAAAATCCCCCTTTTCATCCCTTAAAAGTTTGATTTCCAAAAACCCTTTCTTAGTCTAAACTAATATTATAAAGAGAATAGATTTGATTTTTTGTATGTTTGTTTGATACGCTTTCACGCTAAAACAGCTGAACTGATTTTGATGAAATTTGGCACATGAGTGGACCATGACCTGGATTAGGACATAGTATATTCTCATTGCGATATTCTTTCGGGACCGAGACTTAAAAACGCTAGTACGCTAAAAAGGCTAGTACGCTAAAAAGGCTAGTACGTTATAAAAGGAAGCACTAGTTCCAGCGGTACGCCGATACCTACGGCAGTCTGTCAGTTGATCAATCAGTCGGTTTCTCTTTATATATAGGCTGGTGGAATAGTATCTGCTCATTCAGCTAGATGTCAATTAAAACAGAGATAAATAAGACCCCGGCCCCTATCAATGACAGATTTGCAGCATTCTGAAAGGAAAATTGAGAGTGAACAGGCTTCTTCTGCGTAAGCTCACTCCATCGTCGACTCTGTCTCTGTCACCACTGACCTAGACCTTGAGTCGAGAGCAAACCATTATTAAATAAAAAATCAAAAAAATGTAAGAAATGTAAACAAACAGTGGTTTCTTTCACGCCTCCTTTCAAATTATCAAGAACTATTTCTGCCACGACAAAAATATTTCTTAAATAGTTGTTTAACTTAAAAGGTGACCTAATTTCTAAACCATAGCATGAAGTATAGATACCCTCTCATTCAAATCTAATACAATAACGCAGCATTGTAATGAGTCCTCACAAATTAAGAGCTCATTACAAACAGGCTATAATAATGTATAATGTAGTAGCTCGGCTGCAGTGCAACACAATTTCCTTCTCCAATATGTGCGACGCGCGGAACTATCATCCATCATGCCACGAAGCTAATGGCTTCCCTATATGAGCTTTATATTATGGGGAATATCAAATTTAGTTTTGTAAATTGAGTGTCATTTTTACTTGAGATTTGGAGGGGTTGCCTCTTACTCAATCGACTGCACTCGATCGATTAGCGATGGGAGCCTGAATACTGTATGAAGTGGTAATGACTGCTTGGATGAAAATAACTATTGCACTGAACCCACGGTTGCACACCTCAGCATCACTTTTGGTATGGTTTTTGGAAATCATACGTCGCTACTGTAAAAAATACTATGCAAAGTTGTACATATATCTTAATAGTAAATAATATATAGGTATGGTAATAGTAGACACAGAAGATTTTGCGGATTTCACCATGATTTAGAGAATTTATTCCGAAAGGTTTATGTGTATAATACATGTGCACAGTAATCTCGATGTTCTGACATGTCACCATTGCTCCTCCTGTTCGAAGCAAGGGCGGGTTGCTACTAATACATAAGTTTAAGATTCACCTAACATAATTCAGTGCGCAGTGGTGGCCCAGTGGTAACAACCGCAACTTTCGAGTTCTAGGTCGTAGCTTCGAACCCAGACCAGCGCTTTACTGTGTGTAAATTATTTCATCACCACTGCTCTCAAAACGGTGAAGTAAAACATCGTGAGGAAACAGGCATGTACTAGAACCAAAAATTCGAAGACATGTGACATCTACCAATCCGCACTGGCCCCGCGTGGCGGATTACGGCCCACTCCGTCTCACAGAGAGGAGGCCTGTGTCCCAGCAGTGGGAACAGTATAGACTGATTATGATGCATATGCTTTTGCTAACATAATTTGAACAAATGTATGGTTAAGCAATAAGCAAGCCAGTGCAAACGTCTAGAAATCCACGAACATTCCACATAGCTGGAATATCATAAATAGATAAACAAACAAACATACACACAAACTTGGTCCGAAGTTGTCGGACCCAGCCAAAGCAGCGGTTAATTTGCCCAATAACACTGAACGCTTTCATTTCCAACATTCTGCGCATACTATCGATTCCAAGTTCAAACCTGAATGTACGAATGTTTGGAAGTGGCATTGAAATTTATGACAAATGTATTTCTTCAGAATTATCTCTAAAAAAAAAACAAAAAATAATATGCATGTTAATTATGTATATTAAACCTATTATACTGGCAAAGACTATATTGAGGACAAAAAGGCTTGGGATAGGCGTGTTTCAATTACGTTGTTTGTAGTATCGTTACAAAGGGAAAGGGTTTTTGGTTTTCTTGGGGAAAGACTTTGTTCGTGGAAATACTACTTACTACACCTACTTACTATCACACCTATTTATGTTGCCAAGCAGAATTTTTTGGTACATCTCTAAAAATTTGAGTATGAGTACCTACCGAGAAAGTTACAAGATGTCCATAAGAGTTGATGTACACTGGGCAGCAATGAAAGCGGGTCGCTTAAATAAAAATAGCGATAACTTTAACAAAAAAATATGAGTAACGCTTCTAAAATAAATACTAAATTAAAGTTTATTTTATTATAAATATAGGAAGAAGTGAAACCTTTTTATTTATAAATAAAAAATAAAGACGATATTTAATATTATAAGTAACAACTTTGCAACTTTGGTTTTACTTTTGTTTTTGTTTATAAATATGTCATTTCTTGTGCAAAAATATATTATTCTGATCAAATTCAATTAAAAATATGCCACTAACCCCTAAAGAGTGTATCATAATTCTGAAAATGCTTGAAGATGCGCGCAGTCAGCGTTATACAGCGAGAAATGCTGGCGTGTCGCTCTCAACCGTTTAGAGAGTGCTCCAGCGATTTGAAGACACTGGATCCAATATTTGCAGACCAGGAACAGGCCGCACAAGACGCACGTCAGCGCGAGAGGATTCATATATGGTGTCAACAATGTTGAGAAATCGATTTCAAACGGCTGTTGAAGTCAAAAATCGCCTTCTACCTGCTGTAGGCAGCAATCCAAGCAGGTATACAGTGAGGCGGCGTCTTGCTGAAGCAAACTAGAAGCCGTTTAGACGTGCAAATGAATGAACTCCGCTGGAGAACACACGAATTGGACTCTGGGTGACTTTTCAAGAGCAATGTTTTCGGACGAGTCAATATTCATGCTATACACGCACGATGGGAGGCAGGAGAGCGCTATAAACAAGCTTGCATTGAAGAGAAAGTGTCATACGGCGGAGGCTCCATACACGTGTGGGCTGGAATTAATTCTGAAAGGCGCAGCGTGCTACTGGTGATAGAATATGGCACTTTAACCGCAGAAAGATACGTGAATTAAATCTTAAATGAGTATGTTAGCCCATTTTTAGTAAACATGGGCGAGAAAACCATATTTATGCAAGATGACGCTCGTCCTTATACAGCTCGGATAGTGTTTGACTACCTTGAAGATGTCACTATCACCCGCATGGTATGGCCAGCACGCAGCCCAGACTTAAAAACCATCGAGAATGCATGGGACGAACTGGGACGACGGTGACGTGTACTTCGGCGAAAATACCCTCCAATCACGCTTCGTGAAATGAAAGAAGCACTGATAGAGGAATAGAAGAATATTTAATTTTTTTAATTGCCCAGTCTAGTTATGCAATCAACCAATGTGGTATGAGACTAGCCAATTTAGATATTCAAAGGGCAAGATCCAGAAGCCTAATTAATCACTAATGAAGGTCTTGTCGGTTACATGAATGTTGGTTGGGGTCTTGAGGAATAATGAACAATATTCTACTCACGGTTTTTATATGAAGTATATTGACTTCTGTAGTCCAGAATCACAGTTACACACACAGTTTGGTTTGGAAGGTGCAATTGAGTATTCATTTCACACAAATTGAGTAATACAATCATGCAAGCACACAAGCATAGTGATTAAATAGTCAGTAGCGAGACCACAAATATAGCATAACGACAAATAAGAGAAATCTCATCACGATCTACAAACGAAACAAATCATACGCATCTTTTTCTCTCAGCCTTTTCCTATTTACTACCAAAACACTAAAACAACAACACACAAGAATAACACACCTACGAACACAACAACAATATATTGTATTTTTTTCTTTCATGGATTTTCTTGTCCACTACCAAGCGTGGACAAATTGGCTCAATATACCACATCGCACTTTCGCACTGGGATCCACCAATATCGCGGCTGCCTCCAAACATTCCTGTTTGCCTAGCACTACACCACCGCCTCTAATACATACTACAACTATGTGCCACGGCTTTGTTTTGAAATCGCTCATGAATATTTATTTGAGGGAATATTTTGTGGTGTGATTTGATTAATTTCGTCAGTCGTGTCTTGGACGTTTTAATAATGAATTATTGTAATCAATAAGTCCACTGTATCTTTGCTACAACTAGGACCGTAATACCTAGAGGGATGTGAAGATAATCAGGCATCTGATGTGACCGTGCATCGTTTATTGGAGTTTCATCCTTTAAACAAGAACTAAACGTTAACTTTTGCACGCCGTCCCCAAGTTTCTCTTGCACCCAACCCAACGTAATAAAACTCATTTTCTACTCAGTTAACACTATACTCCTGTTAGTTTTCCATTACCCTAGTTACGGCGGCGTATCTTCCACGCCATTACGTCGCTGCAGCCGTACAGCATGTTACCTATAAATTAAGTGCCGTTAAGCTGGCCTTGCATCCTCGCATCCCCTGCATTTGCAAACCAATGCAGAACTAGCTAGAAGATATTACTACATAAGTTAAGATCGGTGCTGAGGTTCGAGGAAAATTTGCAACTTTTACTAGCAAATTATCCGCTTTTACGGCACGTGATTGTTATCTGCTTGTCATAATAGTAGATTGTTATACAAGGAGCTAAAATTACCCATTATATACCTACGAGGTAGTTTTACTCCCGAGCTTTAGCGAGGGAGTAAATAGAAACCGAGTTTTAATGGGTTTTTAGCGCCGTGTTACACTAGCACTACACATCGAAATAAGTAAGAAAAACTCCTTCCGTAAGAGAATCCACTCGTTTTTCTGTCCTCCACTTCATAAACTTTTCGAAGTATTTAAATAAATGCTTTGTGACCTTGATGGCAACAGATTGAAAATTATTTCTTTTCCTTTCTCTTCTATTTGCAAATTAGGGTCTCCATTCTCACTAGATGATGGCATTTTCACTATTGTAAAATTAATTACGGTCACTACCAATTCAATTTGCAATTAGAGAAAAATTATAATGATTTCGCGCCAATGTCTTTTTTTGTTTTTTCTTCTGCAGCCGCAACGCATTGCATGCATTCTACCAAAGAGACCGCGGATTTTAGTTCCATTTTCAAAAATAAAATGAATAAAATAAATAAAAAGAATAAAATAAAATGAATTTAATAAATGTGTTGATTTAGGAATTTTTCCTGACCTCATGAAGAGTAGTAAAGTCATACCATTATTTAAATCGGGTAGGTTCGGGGAGGTTCCTGCTCATCATCAGGCGGGAGGAAACGCCCGGGTGTCACCACTGCGATGATCGCCCCGAGGACACGGTGGAGCATACGGTGGGGGCCTGCCCTGCATGGGCGGAGCACCGCCGTGTCCTCGTAGAGGCGATCGGCAGCGGCGGCGACCTCTCACGCCCGGCCTTGGTTCAAGCCATGGTCCGGGGCGAGGGGGAGTGGGAGGTAGTCGCCTCGTTCTGCGAAGCAGTCATGCTAGCGAAGGAGGTGGCGGGACGGGAGAGGGAGAGAGTCTCCCGTCCAAGCCGCCGCGGTGGACGCTCCGGGCGTCGGGAGCCGCGTGACGACTCCCGGCCACCGTAGGCGCGGGCCTGCGGGCGGTGAGTAATGGGTAGCTCACCGTCCGATCAGGATCAGGCCCGTGCCGGACGGCGCGTACGTGTTCCACGCGCGCCTCAAAGAGATGTCAGCATCGAAGAGGGGGCCCACTAGGGCCCAAGCCTGCCGGGAAAGCGGGATCATCCATAAGGGGTACCGCTGACCCGGAACATAAAGGGCCAAGGAAGGAACACGGGTGGGTTTTAGTCAGTAATAGTCTGACACTCCCTTCCGCTCCACCCAGAGCGGGAGGGGTCATTTGATGATTTCCCATCCTCAAAAAAAAAAAAACAAAGGCGAACTTTACACATTTCGTTTTCTTGGCATTGAGAACCAGGTTATTTGTGGTAAACCAATGTGTAACCATTGATAGTGCACTGTTTACGTCGTCAACATTTTGTCTATTCCAGATAAGAGAGGTATCATCAGCAAATAGTACGTCACAGATGCCCTTTAAATAGAATGGTAAGTCATTTATATACACCAAGAATAAAAATGGGCCCAGTCTATACTGGGCCCATAGCTCTAGGGCTCAAGGCTCTATAGCCTTAAGGTACACCTAACTGAAGTGGTAGCCCGGAAGATTTCACACCATTAACATCTACACATTGGTGCCTATTATGTAAATATGAATTTAATACGTTAAGAGCTTCGTTTTGAATACCGTAATGAATTAGTTTACGCAAAAGCGTGTCATGGTGCACGCAATCAAAGGCTTTGGAGAGATCACAGAAAACTCCAACAGCATTTTGCGAGCTCTCCCATGCGCTAAATATGTGTTTCAGCAGAGTAACACCCGCATCTGTAGTCGAACGACCTTTTGTAAAGCCATATTGTTCATCATGAAGGAGGCTATTTAAATTAAAATGTCTTAGCAACTGCTTGAGTATTAATTTTTCAAATATTTTACTAAATGCAGGTAAGATAGAAATAGGCCTAAAATTGCCAACGTTATTTTTATTACCCGATTTAAATAATGGTATGACTTTACTACTCTTCATGAGGTCAGGAAAAATTCCTAAATCAACACATTTATTAAAAGTAACAGCTAGATTGGGGCTACGATGTCGATTATATTACTTACAAGTTTAATTGAGATGCCCCAGTAATCACCAGTATTTTTTGACTTGAGTGTGTTAAAAACACTAATTACATCACGAGGTGTTACATGTTCGAAGCTAAATAAGCGACTACATTTAGGTACACTATTATGCAAAAAGGTTTTCAGCTTCAGATGGGGACGAATTTAAGGAGCGAGTCGTAGTTATAGGTATGTTGGCAAAAAACTCATTAAATGCTTCAGCTACGTCAGCTGCTTTATTAACTAATTTGTTGTCGACCATAATCTCTAATTGTTTTTCTTGTTTAACCGACTTACCCGTTTCATTGTTAATAATTTTCCAGGTGGTTTTTACTTTGTTATTCGAATTTTTAATTGTATCGCTTAAAAATTTAGATTTAGCAAAAACACAAATCTTTTTAAATAATTTTGAATAATTTCTGACATACTCTAGGAAAGGAGTATCAAACCTGTAATTTTTCAAACCATATAACTCGTATAGTCTCGCTCTACTTTTATAAATATCTGAGGGGCAATTCCCGTATTTTTAAGAACGTTCGCATTCTAATCTCAGTGTCAATCTGTCAAAAATTGTATAGCGTTTACCTACATTTTTGACATTAGACTGTCGCTGAGATGAGGTTGCGACTTGATTTTGAACGTTTTTAATTACGGGAATTGGCCTTCTGGAGTAGCCCATTGGTTGAAGCCAGCGGAGGTGCCATTAATATTAATAGTTTTGGCCTTGAAAGTAGATTGGTATTCTTTTTGCACAACATCAAAAAGGGCTTTATAGATTATATTAGGATTATCATGTTCTACAATCGACGGTTTAATTCTAAGGGCTATATTATTTTTAAACTTGTTGCAACGACTAGCTGTATAAGGCCTGCATTCTATTTTATGCGGCTTTTTATGTATTGGCATAGGGAAGCTAGCTAATAATCCACAGTGGTCAGACGGTAAGTCACTTAACACTAATTTATTTTTGGCATCGCAATCACTAAAAATATTATCAATACAAGTCGACGAAGATGCTGTTATCCTAGTAGGTTCAAAATACAAGTTAATTAAATTAAAGGACCTAAACAGATTAAGAAGTCTAATACTTAGTGGAGTAACCTCTAAAATATTAATATTAAAATCACCACATAAAATTATACTTTTGTTACTTGATTTTAATTTATTCAGTGAATCCTCCATTACCGATTCGAAATGAATAAAATCCCCAGAGGGGGGTCGATAAACGCAAATTATAACGTATCGCTCGAGTTCAACACAAGACAACTAAATAGTGCGCTCGATGGAAAGATTAACTAAATCAGAACGTTGTTTACATTTCAACTTGTTTGAAACAAGAACTAAAGATCCACCGCGAATAGCACTTTTCCTTACAAATGCACTTTGAATGGTAAAATTATCATCATTGATAAACACTACTTCATGTTCTTTCAACCAGTGTTCAGTCAAACATAGCACCTGAACATCATCCATCTCCATAAATAAACTTAACTCTAACTTAACTCAACATTCAACATATGCAGCTGACCCGTTGTCGCAATACTATTGACTATGACCCATAATATTTCAACGTATTATTGCAAATACACTGCGTGAATTCATTGAGGCAGGCAAAGTACGTCGACGACTGTATGCTGCTGTCCTGTTCAATTGACCAGGGTTTAGAGGTATTAGATGAAGTTTTAGCTGTTTTGACTAAGGCCGGTTTCTCAGTGAATTTGCGTAAGTGTTCATTTATATGCCAGGAAATTGAATATTTAGGCAGAATTATATCAAATGGTGGAGTCCGGCCGTCAACAAGTAAGGTCCAGGCACTCGTGAATGCACCCGTTCCCCAGAACGTCAAACAAGCAAGACAATTTTTAGGCCTAGCTGGTTATTTCAGAAAGTACATAGCAAATTACTCGATGAAAATAACTTGTATTGCTCGTTTGACGCGTAAAGGTGTTGCATTTATCTGGGGACCACAGCAGAAAAGCGTTCGCCAAGAGCTTAATAAGTCTCTTACTAGTGAGCCAATATTAGCCATTTTTGACCCAGAGCTTCCTGCTGAGGTTCACACAGATGCGAGTAGTGCAGGTTATGGCGCGGTTTTCCTACAGGTTTATAAGGATGGTAACAAGCGTGTGGTTGCTTACTATAGCCAGGTTACGAAAGGTAGTGAACAACGTTACCATTCTTATGAACTGGAAACACTCGCTGTAGTAAAAGCTCTTAAGCATTTTAGGCATTACCTCATAGGAATGCCATTTACCGTAGTGACAGACTGCAATGCCTTAAAAGCTACTCAAAATAAGAAAGATCTACTCCCGAGTGTAGCGATATATCTACAGGACTTTCACTTTATCATTCAATATGGGAAAAGGGTAATGATACCTCACGCAGACTTTCTTAGCCGTAACCCCGTACCTACGGTAAATAACATTGAGAAACCGCGTAATTGGGCTCAAATCGCGCAAGCTGGAAGGCTGGCAGGCTGGCAAGCAGGCCATCGCCCAGGGCGCCTCCTGCGGCGGCTAGGGGCGTGAGGGCGCAAATGTTGCCTCTCCCTCACGCGTTCCGCCTCCTCCTTCGCGAACATTACTGCTTCGCAGAAGGAGGCGACGGCTTCCCAAGCCCTCTCGCTCCGTACCATGGCCTGGACCAAGGCCGGAGGCGAGAGATTGCCACCGCCAATTACCTCCACGAGGACACGGCGGTGCTCCGCCCAAGCCGGGCAGACCTCCACCGTATGCTCCACCGTGTCCTCCGGGCGATCCACACAATGGTGACACCCGGGCGTTTCCTCACGCCTTATCCGGAACAGGAACCTCCCGAAACAACCGTGTCCGGTGAGGACCTGCGTCAGGCGGAAGGTGAGGACGCCGTGGTGCCTCTCTAGCCACTCCTCAAAGAGGGGACTTATCGCCGCAATTGTGGCGTGCCCAGCGCTGGGTTGCGACAATCGCACTCTCCATGCCGCCCTGAGATCCCGCCGGAGCTCTGTCCGCTGTACCGTGATTTCTCGCGGCAGTGGAGCTACGCCCCGGCGTTTCGCCTCCTCGCGCCACTCCCAAATGTGCGCGAGGACTTTTGCCTCCAGATCCCATGGCGGTAATCCGGCAAGGAGGCTCGCCGCCTCACCAGAGACCGTACGGTATCCCCAGACCAGCCGGGTGGCCATGACCAGCGGGCTGGCCGCCGCCTCAAGGAACGCGCCCATATCGGTGCCCCGTAAAGGGCCATGGACCGCACGTGAGTGGACTCCTGAGACATGTGTTGTATTTTTGAAGGCAAGTATTTTCTTGAAGTCTGTGTGGTAAGCTAACAACGAGCCTATGTCAACAGCCACTGGGTGGTATGCAAACTGAGAGCCTATGCCTACAGTGTTTCTAGAAGTCTGGGCGGTATGCCAACTAGGTGCCTCTCTCAGGTTCAGGTCAGCTGCATATGTTGAATGTTGAGTTAAGTTAGAGTTAAGTTTATTTATGGAGATGGATGATGTTCAGGTGCTATGTTTGACTGAACACTGGTTGAAAGAACATGAAGTAGTGTTTATCAATGATGATAATTTTACCATTCAAAGTGCATTTGTAAGGAAAAGTGCTATTCGCGGTGGATCTTTAGTTCTTGTTTCAAACAAGTTGAAATGTAAACAACGTTCTGATTTAGTTAATCTTTCCATCGAGCGCACTATTTAGTTGTCTTGTGTTGAACTCGAGCGATACGTTATAATTTGCGTTTATCGACCCCCCTCTGGGGATTTTATTCATTTCGAATCGGTAATGGAGGATTCACTGAATAAATTAAAATCAAGTAACAAAAGTATAATTTTATGTGGTGATTTTAATATTAATATTTTAGAGGTTACTCCACTAAGTATTAGACTTCTTAATCTGTTTAGGTCCTTTAATTTAATTAACTTGTATTTTGAACCTACTAGGATAACAGCATCTTCGTCGACTTGTATTGATAATATTTTTAGTGATTGCGATGCCAAAAATAAATTAGTGTTAAGTGACTTACCGTCTGACCACTGTGGATTATTAGCTAGCTTCCCTATGCCAATACATAAAAAGCCGCATAAAATAGAATGCAGGCCTTATACAGCTAGTCGTTGCAACAAGTTTAAAAATAATATAGCCCTTAGAATTAAACCGTCGATTGTAGAACATGATAATCCTAATATAATCTATAAAGCCCTTTTTGATGTTGTGCAAAAAGAATACCAATCTACTTTCAAGGCCAAAACTATTAATATTAATGGCACCTCCGCTGGCTTCAACCAATGGGCTACTCCAGAAGGCCAATTCCCGTAATTAAAAACGTTCAAAATCAAGTCGCAACCTCATCTCAGCGACAGTCTAATGTCAAAAATGTAGGTAAACGCTATACAATTTTTGACAGATTGACACTGAGATTAGAATGCGAACGTTCTTAAAAATACGGGAATTGCCCCTCAGATATTTATAAAAGTAGAGCGAGACTATACGAGTTATATGGTTTGAAAAATTACAGGTTTGATACTCCTTTCCTAGAGTATGTCAGAAATTATTCAAAATTATTTAAAAAGATTTGTGTTTTTGCTAAATCTAAATTTTTAAGCGATACAATTAAAAATTCGAATAACAAAGTAAAAACCACCTGGAAAATTATTAACAATGAAACGGGTAAGTCGGTTAAACAAGAAAAACAATTAGAGATTATGGTCGACAACAAATTAGTTAATAAAGCAGCTGACGTAGCTGAAGCATTTAATGAGTTTTTTGCCAACATACCTATAACTACGACTCGCTCCTTAAATTCGTCCCCATCTGAAGCTGAAAACCTTTTTGCATAATAGTGTACCTAAATGTAGTCGCTTATTTAGCTTCGAACATGTAACACCTCGTGATGTAATTAGTGTTTTTAACACACTCAAGTCAAAAAATACTGGTGATTACTGGGGCATCTCAATTAAACTTGTAAGTAATATAATCGACATCGTAGCCCCAATCTAGCTGTTACTTTTAATAAATGTGTTGATTTAGGAATTTTTCCTGACCTCATGAAGAGTAGTAAAGTCATACCATTATTTAAATCGGGTAATAAAAATAACGTTGGCAATTTTAGGCCTATTTCTATCTTACCTGCATTTAGTAAAATATTTGAAAAATTAATACTCAAGCAGTTGCTAAGACATTTTAATTTAAATAGCCTCCTTCATGATGAACAATATGGCTTTACAAAAGGTCGTTCGACTACAGATGCGGGTGTTACTCTGCTGAAACACATATTTAGCGCATGGGAGAGCTCGCAAAATGCTGTTGGAGTTTTCTGTGATCTCTCCAAAGCCTTTGATTGCGTGCACCATGACACGCTTTTGCGTAAACTAATTCATTACGGTATTCAAAACGAAGCTCTTAACGTATTAAATTCATATTTACATAATAGGCACCAATGTGTAGATGTTAATGGTGTGAAATCTTCCGGGCTACCACTTCAGTTAGGTGTACCTTAAGGCTATAGAGCCTTGAGCCCTAGAGCTATGGGCCCAGTATAGACTGGGCCCATTTTTATTCTTGGTGTATATAAATGACTTACCATTCTATTTAAAGGGCATCTGTGACGTACTATTTGCTGATGATACCTCTCTTATCTGGAATAGACAAAATGTTGACGACGTAAACAGTGCACTATCAATGGTTACACATTGGTTTACCACAAATAACCTGGTTCTCAATGCCAAGAAAACGAAATGTGTAAAGTTCGCCTTTGTTTTTTTTTTTTTGAGGATGGGAAATCATCAAATGACCCCTCCCGCTCTGGGTGGAGCGGAAGGGAGTGTCAGACTATTACTGACTAAAACCCACCCGTGTTCCTTCCTTGGCCCTTTATGTTCCGGGTCAGCGGTACCCCTTATGGATGATCCCGCTTTCCCGGCAGGCTTGGGCCCTAGTGGGCCCCCTCTTCGATGCTGACATCTCTTTGAGGCGCGCGTGGAACACGTACGCGCCGTCCGGCACGGGCCTGATCCTGATCGGACGGTGAGCTACCCATTACTCACCGCCCGCAGGCCCGCGCCTACGGTGGCCGGGAGTCGTCACGCGGCTCCCGACGCCCGGAGCGTCCACCGCGGCGGCTTGGACGGGAGACTCTCTCCCTCTCCCGTCCCGCCACCTCCTTCGCTAGCATGACTGCTTCGCAGAACGAGGCGACTGCCTCCCACTCCCCCTCGCCCCGGACCATGGCTTGAACCAAGGCCGGGCGTGAGAGGTCGCCGCCGCTGCCGATCGCCTCTACGAGGACACGGCGGTGCTCCGCCCATGCAGGGCAGGCCCCCACCGTATGCTCCACCGTGTCCTCGGGGCGATCATCGCAGTGGTGACACCCGGGCGTTTCCTCCCGCCTGATGATGAGCAGGAACCTCCCCGAACCTACCCGATTTAAATAATGGTATGACTTTACTACTCTTCATGAGGTCAGGAAAAATTCCTAAATCAACACATTTATTAAATTCATTTTATTTTATTCTTTTTATTTATTTTATTCATTTTATTTTTGAAAATGGAACTAAAATCCGCGGTCTCTTTGGTAGAATGCATGCAATGCGTTGCGGCTGCAGAAGAAAAAACAAAAAAAGACATTGGCGCGAAATCATTATAATTTTTCTCTAATTGCAAATTGAATTGGTAGTGACCGTAATTAATTTTACAATAGTGAAAATGCCATCATCTAGTGAGAATGGAGACCCTAATTTGCAAATAGAAGAGAAAGGAAAAGAAATAATTTTCAATCTGTTGCCATCAAGGTCACAAAGCATTTATTTAAATACTTCGAAAAGTTTATGAAGTGGAGGACAGAAAAACGAGTGGATTCTCTTACGGAAGGAGTTTTTCTTACTTATTTCGATGTGTAGTGCTAGTGTAACACGGCGCTAAAAACCCATTAAAACTCGGTTTCTATTTACTCCCTCGCTAAAGCTCGGGAGTAAAACTACCTCGTAGGTATATAATGGGTAATTTTAGCTCCTTGTATAACAATCTACTATTATGACAAGCAGATAACAATCACGTGCCGTAAAAGCGGATAATTTGCTAGTAAAAGTTGCAAATTTTCCTCGAACCTCAGCACCGATCTTAACTTATGTAGTAATATCTTCTAGCTAGTTCTGCATTGGTTTGCAAATGCAGGGGATGCGAGGATGCAAGGCCAGCTTAACGGCACTTAATTTATAGGTAACATGCTGTACGGCTGCAGCGACGTAATGGCGTGGAAGATACGCCGCCGTAACTAGGGTAATGGAAAACTAACAGGAGTATAGTGTTAACTGAGTAGAAAATGAGTTTTATTACGTTGGGTTGGGTGCAAGAGAAACTTGGGGACGGCGTGCAAAAGTTAACGTTTAGTTCTTGTTTATTTACCTGCCTCAAGAGGCAGGTAAAGGAAGCGGTGGAGGTGGGGGACGGATTGTTGGCGGTGTCATTCGACATAGCCAACGCCTTCAACTCTGTTCCCCACAGCACCGTCCTAGAGGCACTCCGATTCCACGGGGTGCCTCGATATATGCGGCGTCTACTGGCCAGCTACCTGGAGGATCGGGCGATCGTCCTCGTGAACAGGGCTGGCCAAGTCCGGCGGTACGCAGTCGAGGCCGGCGTTCCACAGGGGTCAGTCCTGGGACCTCTCCTCTGGAACGTCGGCTACGACTGGCTCTTGCGGGGAACTCTCCTCCGAGGTACGAGTGTCGTCTGCTACGCGGATGACACTCTCCTCACCGCCCGGGGGGAGAGTTTCAGGGAGGCGGCCAACTTGGCCTCGGCGGGCGGATCCTTGGTCGCAGGGAGGATCCGCCGCCTAGGATTGACGGTGGCGCTGCACAAGACCGAGGCTGTGTTCTTCCACGGGCCTCGGCAGCGCCAACCACCAGACGCCCACATATTTGTGGAGGGCGTCCGAATCGAGGTGAAGGCCCAGATGAAATATCTGGGCCTTGTACTCGACAGCAGGTGGCGTTTCGGCCCGCATTTTAGCGGGCTGTCGACGCGCCTGCTGAAGACTGCGGGCGCCCTCTCGTGGCTGCTCCCCAATTTGGGGGGGCCCAGCGCGCGATGCCGGCAACTCTACGCCGGCATCTTGAGGAGCATGGCCCTTTACGGGGCCCCTATCTGGGAGGACTCCCTCCAAAGGCGGGAGAACGCCGCCGCCTTGCGGGCCCCCCAAAAGGCCATAGCCCAGCGGGTGTCGCGGGCCTACCGCACGGTGGGTTTCGCGGCAGCGTGTGCTCTGGCTGGCACCCCTCCTTGGGAACTCGAGGCGTGGGTGCTCGCCAGAGTATACGAATGGACGGCGGGGCGCAGGGCGAGAGGAGAACGCCCCGCCCCGGAAGAGCGGGAGGCCGTCCGGCGGGAGGCGAGGGACGCCATTGTCGTCCATTGGACGAGGGACCTCGCCACCGCAGCCTTCGGCCGTCGAACCCTCGACGCGATCGGGCCGGTCCTGCGAGACTGGCTCGATCGGTCGCACGGGTTTCTCTAGTTTCGTCTGGTGCAGGTGCTGTCCGGACACGGTTGTTTCGGATCGTACCTGCACCGAATCGGACGGGAGGAGACACCGTCGTGCCACGACTGTGGCGCGGCGGAGGACGCGGCGCGGCACACCCTCGCGGTGTGCCCGTCGTGGTCGGAGCCGCGCCGCAGTCTCACTGCGGTGATTGGACCGGACCTCTCACTCCCCGGTTTGGTGAACGCCATGCTGGGCGATGAGAGGTCCTGGGCGGCAGTGGTCTCCTTCTGCGAACACGTCATGTCCCAGAAGGAGGCGGCGGAGCGCGCGCGGGAGGACGACCCTCACGCGGCGGCGCTCCGAAGACGGAGGAGGGGTCGGAGAAGACGTCAGTATGACGGTCATCTCCGACTCCTCCCAGGTGGAGACCAGCAGGCAACGGGTGCGGGGGCACCCTTGCCTGTATTGCACAGGCCTTCACCAGTGTCGGACGGGAATGGCCAGGTGTTCCCGGCCATTCCCGTAGCCCCCCAGTTTAATGGGGGGCATGCGGGGACCGCCAACTAGGCGGGCATACGCCGGGAGGGCTGTGGAAGCAGAGGCTGAGCCAATTTCCCATAGCCCTCCCATCACGGCGTCGCGGGAACACCGCTGAGTTTTAGTGGGTATACTGCCACTCTGGCAGGGAGTCCCACATATCCCGTCTCGTCCCCCGACGAGCGGAGATGCGTAATGTCATTTCTCAACGACAAAAAAAAAAAAAAAAAAAAAAAAAAGGTGCCTATGCCGACAGCCGCTGCGCGCTGTAAGATACGCTAACTAGGTGCAAGTGTCTGTCTGCAGTGCGACCAAGTTACTTATTTGGTTTGTTAATCTTAGCTAAGATTTTGATATCTCATGTTATTTTACGAGTCATTACTCGTAAAATAACATGAGATATCAAAATCTTACCACATTCTTATCGCATTACCTCTTATGTATTCAAGATGTTTTAGCTTCTACATCGGTTGTCTTTTTATGTAATACGATTGTCTGATTACAGGAGTTAGCGAAGACTCAAGCGTCTTATTAGAAAACACTGCTACAGATCAGGCGGGATCATCTTCTGGACCTGACGAGGACGTCAGAGCATCAGGAGAGGCCGTGTTGGTAACGGAAGGCGAGATGACATCATAAAGACGTCAGGCGATCAGCTGTCAACCGATGGGAGGTTATAAAAGGAGGCACGTTGTCTGACAACGCTCTGGAGTAGAGATTCCACGCTCGGCACCGGTCACGGACGGTCACACGTTCCGCTGCCCCGCTACAGCTTGGTGAGTCACCCGCACCCGCATTCCGCTACGATTACGTAGCGTGTCTAGTAGTCACCTGACTACTCCGATCCTTGATCCTCCTCGATCTTTGATCATAAAAAGTGCCTTTTTCAAGGCAAGTCGCGTTTTGCTGTGTAAATTCTCCAGGCCCCTTGCGGGCAAATCCACCGTTTAGTGGTCCTCGGTGGATACCATACGGTGCCAACGAAGCCGAGTGGGGTGTTGACCCAATACACCCGCCGAACCCCTTCAGGGCGAGGCAGACAATTAGACGGGTCCCAGAGTTAACCGGCCTTGGGGGATCTCCTAGTCGGCTCTGGTGTACAGTTTTCCCTCCACAGCAACTCACCTAGTGTCTCTAGAGTGTGTCTACACCCTTCGCGCTAGACTGGTCAGGACCCTGTTGCACAATAAGACTGGCAACAGGATTACTAGCTCAGGGCTCACAATCAGGCACTCACCTCCCTGTCTGCACCCAACAGGGAGGGTACTCATCCCCGGGCCAATCCACCCGGGGAGTTAGGTTTAGGGCCGATAGGCTATATTTGATAATTAGGTTTAGAGCCACCCCTCAGCTATGGCTGAAGCCCTCATATGGGCATTTGTTAAGGAGGTCCTCTTCAAGGACCCGGACTTCGCCGCCAAATACGGAGCGAAGTTCGCTGCTCTAGAGCAGTCCCTAATCACCGCCACCCCATCCCCTTCCGCATCCATCGCTGACTTCAGCGATGTGATGTCCTTAGACCCCGTGGCTATGGACACGGAGGGTTTCGCTTCCAAGCGCCCCCCTACCTACGCATCTGACAACTAGTCCGTGAACTCGACATCAGAATGCCCCTCTTCTACCCCCTCCGAGGACGACGGCTTCACGGCAGTCCAGGGGAAGGGGAAGAAAAGGAGGCAAAAAAAGGCCCCGGCTCTCCACGTGGAGAAAAAGGCCAACACGGTGGCCACTAAGTCCCCCTCTCCCACCGCGTCCCCCGCGCCCCATGCATAGGACCCTCTGGCAACCCCCCCCCTCCGTTAGCCCGTCGCAGGGTCCGCGCCCCCCCACCCCGACTACTTCCGTCCCAAGGAAGCTCCCCTCCCCGCCCCCGGTGTTCATTCAAGACAAGGGGAAGTGGACCGAAGTGTCCAAATGGTGTGTTGAGAACAAAATCAACTACAACAACGCCATTTCTACCCAACAGGGTATCAAAGTGCAAGTCCCTACGTCATCCGACTATAGGGACTTGACCCGTATGTTCAGTGTGCGAAAAGTAAGTTTCCACACTTACTCGCTCCCGGAAGAGCGTCAGACCCGCGTGGTCATTAAAAGAATCCCACGCGAAATCCCAACTTCGGACATCAAGGCCGACCTTGAGGCCCAAAAAATCCCCGTCGACGAGGTCCACCGAATGCACCGCTCTCGCGCCAGAGGCGGAGAGGCATTCGACATGGTCCTCGTGCTCTGTCCCCCGGTTGAAGGTCATCACCCCATTTTCCAGGTGCGCACTATTTGCGGCCTGATGGGGATCGACCTCCAAAAACCTTGGAAGAACGGTGTCATTGGCCAATGCCACCGCTGCCAGTTATATGGCCACTCTCAACTGCACTGCCATGCGACGCCCAGGTGCGTCAAGTGCCTGGGCGAGCATGGCACTGCAGAGTGCTCCCGGCCCAAGGACCGATCGCAATGCACAGAGCCTCCAAGCTGTGTGCTTTGCGGTCAGACCGGACACCCGGCAAACTACCGCGGCTGCCCGAAAGCCCCCAAAAAGTCGTCTTCCTCAAAGACGACTAAAAGGTTCACCGACAGACAGACCAGACTGTCCTCCCCCCCCCCAGGTATACCCGGTTCCCTCAGCCCAGCTTCCAAGCAGGCTAAGTCCCCAAAGGGCTAGCCCTTGGAACCTGCTTAACCACCAGCAGGCTTTTCCTGCGCTGAGGACTAAGGGCCCCTCCCCGCAAATCCCCCCCCTGATGGATCCGCGTATCCGTGCCCCCGCGCCCCTTCCCGCGCATCCCCCCAAACCCGCGCCTGCTCCTAAAGCAGCCCCCGTCGCGAAAACACCCGCCCCCCTTCCCCCAACCACTCCTGTGGTCGGGGAAAACCCCATGGACGCATTCAACGTGATTGCGTCCACCTTCACGGCCTTCCTCACCCCCTGCGCTAGGAGGATGGCCAGCGAAATCGTTGCCGCCCGTCAGGCTGGTAACCACTTCCAAATTCCACAGATATATAATGCGTATCCCAAGATTACGCAAGCCCTCGTGTCCTACACCAACGTAACCTCATAATGTATAACACATCCATTACGAGAACCAAACCCCGATCCCTCAAGTTAGGCTATTTTAATGCCAATGGCATCCAGGGACAACGCGACGAGATCGCCGAGTTCCTGCATGTCCATAAATTAGATATCCTACTTGTACAGGAAACCTTCCTCAAGCCCCGCCACCGAGACCCGTCAATTGCGAACTACCGTATAGTTCGCAATGACAGGACTCGGTGCCACCGAGGCGGTACCATCATCTACTATAGAAAGGATCTGTACTGCATTCCTGTGGACGTGCCCCCTCTCTCGCGTTTAGAAGTGTCTGTTTGCCGGCTCGGCATGACAGGTCACCAGCCGATCACTCTAATATCGGTCTACATCCCCCCGCAACTATCAGAAAACTATTCCCAGTTATCTGACGACCTCGCTATCCTATTTGGCTTGAGTGACTCCGTTATCATAGCGGGCGATCTCAACGCCAAACACACAGCCTGGAATAGTAACAGGATCTTGACCAGGTGCAAACATCTGTTTGACCTCTGTCCCATCCTTAGCTTTGATGTCATCGCCCCGATGACTCCCACTCACTTTCCCCACGCGCCCCTTCATGCCCCTGACGTCCTTGACGTGGCACTCCTAAAGAATGTCAACCTTAGGTTGGATTCTAAAGGTGGTGCATCAACTGACATCCGACCACCGACCTGTAGTTGTGACATTAGGCCCCCGACTAGGACTCCCCGACCCCGACAGACCGCCCCTCACCAAAGTAGTCACGGACTGGAGGAAAGTAAGCGAAAGACTGAAATCCTCCACATCCTCCTGCCCCCGACTAGACTCCATTCCCGATCAGTTCGACTCGATCAATGACACGACAGCCGCGATCGACTCACTCACGGATCACGTACAATCAGTCCTGAACGAAAGTTCAAGGGAAGTTCCAGCGATAGACGACCATCGCTGCAAGTTGCCGGACGATGTGCGTGAACTGCTGACTGAGAAGAACGCGGCTGTACGTGACTACAGCAACTTTCCTTGCCAAGCTAACAAGGCCCATATGCGCTATTTACAGAGATCTGTAAAGAAACGCATAACGGAGCTGCGTGACGCTGGCTGGAACAAGATGCTGAGCGAGTTAGAGCCCACCCACCTGGCCTTTTGGGAACTGCAGACTCCAGTCCCAAAATGTAGCCTCCACGCCCCCACTGGTGTGTCCCGACAAGACCATCGCGTTCGATGACATCGACAAGGCCGAGTGCCTTGCCGACAGTCTTGAGGCCCAATGCACACCCAGCTCTCAACCAGTAGACCAAGCTCACCTCTCTGAGGTTGACGCGGAAGTCGAACGTAGAGCCTCCCTTCCCCCCGTCGAAGACCCAGATAATCCTCTGCACCCCGTCACTCCAGACGAGGTGCACGATATCATCAAGGGTCTGAAACGCCGTAAAGCCCCCGGCCCAGACGGAATCACGAATAGGGTGATCCAATTGTTCCCCGCTAACCTCATAATGCTCATGACCATCATCTTCAATGGTGCTCTGAGCAACAACATCTTTCCCCAAGCTTGGAAAAGGGCCACTGTCATCGGAATTCCAAAGCCAGGCAAGCCCAAAACCGACCCCTCTAGTTACCGCCCCATTAGTCTGCTCAATGTTCTGGGCAAAATCTATGAGAGGCTTATATACAAGCGACTCAGAGATTTTGCCGAGACCAAGGGCCTCATCCCCGACGAACAGTTCGGATTTAGATCCCAACACTCGAGCGTCCAACAGGTACACCGCATCATCGAACACGTAAGCGCTGGTGTCCAACGTGGGTTCATGACGGGTGCTGTGTTCTTCGACATAGCGAAAGCGTTCGACAAAGTCTGGCACAATGGCTTATTATATAAGCTTTACCAACTCGGTGTGCCAGACCGTCTCGTACTCATCCTGCGAGACTTTTTGGCTAACCGAACCTTTCGTTATCGTATCGAAGGGGCGCTTTCCTCCCCCCACCCTATCCGTGCAGGAGTCCCTCAGGGCTCTGTGCTAGCTCCCCTCATGTTCAGCCTATTCACCAGTGACATCCCGAAATGTAAAAATGCGCAGTTGGCTCTGTTCGCAGACGATACGGCCATTTATTACACTGGGCTCGTCCCCGACTCAATATCTCGCACTCTCCAAACCGCAGTCAACAAACTTGGCGCATGGTTCAGAAAGTGGAGAATCGAAGTTAACCCCGACAAGAGTCAAGCGGTTCTCTTCTTGAAACCGAGTGTCAAACGCAGACATGACGACGCCCGCCCGATCAAGATGTTTGGCAAGCCGATCCCTTGGGAGAAGCATGCCAAATATCTGGGTGTGACTTTGGACAAACGTTTCTCCTTCGCAGAGCACATAAAGGTGGTTCGTTCGCGAGCCGCCTTTGCTCTGAGTAGACTACATTCCGTCCTAAATGCACGCAGTAAATTGTCACTCAGGTGCAAACTGCGCATTTATACGGCATGCATCCGACCTATTATGACATACGCCTGTGCTGTTTTCGCACAGGCCCACCCCCGGCACATCCACAGGATGCAGACCCTACAGAACCGTTTTCTACGTAAAATCACGGGTTCCCCCTGGTTCGTTCGTAACATTAACTTACATCTAGACTTGAAAATCCCCACCATTCCACAATTCATAAAACGCGCTTGCAAGCGTTTCTTCGATACCGCTGGCAGCCATCGCAACCCTCTGGTTGTGAAGGCCGCCAGTTATGTCCCCTCTAGAATCAGTAAAATCCGCCGTCCAAGGCACGTACTGACCGACCCCGACGACCCCACCACCCTCCTCCAGGAAAGCAGTAGGGCCACCAGTACAGTATACAAACACAGACACAAAACGAAGTTCCGACCTCGCCGCCGAGGTCCTTCGCGCCCGCGTCCACGTTCCTCCCCGATAAATTCCTCTTCCCCATCCTTGATCGGATCCACAGAGCCAGCTGGTGGCGTAGCTGAGCCAGTAGTTTTACCCATTAATAATAATGAACCCATTTTGATCCATCCTGTCCCCAACTTGCTGTCCTTCCCCAGCGACGCCCTAAGCCGAGGTTCGTACCCCACAGGGGGTGCCCTTAGGTGATGGTCGCTTAGTTTATAATTGATATTATGCCCCTGGCTGGAGGCTTTGAGTTAGCTCGAAGGCACCACAGGATTGACCGGTTAAGCAGTCACGGCCTCTCAAGGCCAACTGCGAGATGCCATACACAAATAAAAAAAAAATATGACAACGCTCTCTTATTGCCTGGACGGCGCTCGGAACGGACGTGCTACCTGACCGTTATAGTGTGCTTGTGTTTCTTTTGATATTTTTATGATTTTGTAACGTGTAATTTAAAAGAAGCAAGCAGCAAGCAGAATAAAACTGGAAACCACAGGACCACCTATACACATAAAGAGAGGGGTCAGACAAGGGGACCCAATATCCCCAACGATCTTCATAGCGGTACTAGAATCAATAATAAGCAAACTAGACTGGCGTAAACTAGGTTTAAATATAAATGGCAAGTACTTAAACCATTTACGATTTGCGGACGACATAGTCTTGTTTTCTGAGGATACAAAACAGCTACAATCGATGTTAAACTCACTATATGAAGAAAGTAAAAAGGCGGGTTTGGAGATAAACCTAAGCAAGACAAACGTCATGACAAATCACATCGAAACACCCATATACGTTGAAATCACACCTTTAAATTATGTCAACAGCTACATTTACCTTGGAAAACAGATTTCATTTGACCGACAAAACGACGAGTTGGAAGTTGAAAGAAGAGTAAAAAATACGTGGAAAAAGTTTTGGAGTCTTAAAGAAATACTCAAAGGTGGTACGCCTATTAGAACTAAGAAAAGAGTCATGGACACCTGCCTACTGCTTATGCTCTAAGGCCTACTGCCATCATTGACATATGCTTGCCAGACATGAAAATTTACCCGTCGATTAAAAATAGCCTACGATTAAAAACAAAAATAACATCCTGTCAAAGGAGCATGGAAAGGAGCGTCATGAAATTACGAAAAATTCAAAAGATGCCCCATCATCGTATAAGACTCAAAACAAAAGTGATAGATGCTCTCAACTATTCCAGCGATGGTATATGTCCAGCGACGAGGGGATATGTCCAGCGATGGGCTGGACATATTGCAAGACACAAAGACGATCGCTGGACTTTAAGAGTAACGTATTGGCCAGGCCCATCAGGCCATAGAAAAAGAGGTAGGCCCATAGCTCGCTGGGCCGATGACATTGTGAAAGTCGCTGGCACTCGCTGGATGCGTACAGCAGAAGATAGAGACCGTTGGTCATCTCTGGAGGAGGCCTTCACCTTCTAATAAGAGGGGTTCTTGCTAGCGAAACTTAAATTGTTAAAATAACTCAAATAATAAAATGTAACAATAATAAATAACAATCATAATAATCGAATAATGTAAAAGTAATACGTATAAGCCAATTTTTTTATGAGATTGCAAATTGAAATGTACTAAATTAATTATGAATTTTGAAATGTTTTTAAATTGCATGCAGTATTTATTTTATATTATTTTCTTGTAATATTTGTAGCCGCTGGAGTGGATGAGGTGACCAAAGTCGCCGCATAAAAAGTAATGGGGAGTGCATGCTCTCACCTAAGTAACCCTTTAATTAATCGAAATCCGATAAACTTTATTCAATTTTTCATTTTTAAAAGATCTGTGGCACACTGTATCCGATTGCTTAGTCGATTTTGTGCTTAAAGGCCGCTTACTCAGATGTATGACAACACTACAAGCGTTCAACCAAAAAAATCAAATAATTAAAAAAATATGGCGTCTTGTCAGTGACGTACGGACTCGCGCGTGTTTTGTTTACATGATAAATAATTTGTGTTTTAAGTGGGTTTTCAAGTGTTTGAAGTGCTATGGCCTGTTTAAGTATGTGATAAATATTATAGTGAAGTGAATTACTGCAGGATTTCAAGGTCGGTGAGTGAAAAAATATTACGTAATTTCGGTTTTATTCCACAACCGGCGCTGACCGATTCATGTTTATTGTTATTACGTGTATGTGTTTTCAGATCCTTATTTTAGTACAGTGTGTTATTCTAATACGACTACTTTTATAACAAAGTTGAAGCATTAAATAAGCTTTCCACAGGTACCAATATTTTTATTCTACGTATCAGATTTATATTTATAAAACAACATTTTGTTTCCATTGTCTTGGCGGCCATTGTTATTTTTTTGCCGTCGGCAAATTTTTTCAACTTTGGGCGCTCGTAAATAGTACATATTGTACTAATGCTATGTGGTTTTATTAGTTTTGCGTTAAGTATATATGTTATAGTCAAAGTCCGATACACAGTCTCTTCGCGGAAGGACTGGTTTATCCTAGGTTTGGCCAAAGCCATCAGGCAATCCCCGAAATACATTTCAATTTCGCCCTTTGCCTGAAGTATTTTTAGTCAAACCCAGGAGCTCCTAACTTTTCAGTCAAACGTCGAAAGTAAATTATTCTGTTTCGGTTTTGGCCTAGTCAATCCTAGAAGCGACTGCAAAACTCGGTCAAACGTTGATCTGAACATGTTTAAACAGGTTCATAATGTCTCTCGCGGTGTTCCGACCGATTGTTTTGTCATTTCATGTTCGTTCATTGAGCGTGCGGGCGTGTAATTGTGTAAAATTGAAGATGAGTGAATCAAACGGTGTTGTTGTTACTAAAAACGTGGATAAAGAAGCTTTAAAAGTAAAGTTTAAAGAGAAAATTTCTAATTTGAATAAAAATAAGTGTTCATTTCACATAAAAAACAAACAGTTGTATGAGCAGATTATCAGTGAGGTAGAATCCGCTAAAGTAGCTGAAAAGAAAACGTCTTTGCAGTATCGCCGTCTCAAACGCTACGACGTTGTTTGTTTTGGGGACGAAAAAAAATTGATTAAGCCATTGTCAGATACAAAAAATATACAATACTACGTTACGGATGACGAGTTATTCGATGTGATTGAATGTGCTCATCAGGAATGTGGTCATGGTGGTAGAGATCAAATATAAAAGTGAAAATCACGTAAGCTGACCAATCAGGTGTCAGAACTGGCAGAGTTAAGCGGTTCTTAAGACTTGAAAGCTGCTTAAATGATAAAATGCTTCCAAATATACGAAGATAAGACACTTCATACCTATATCGGAGTTTGACTCGTCAAACCCCGATTTAATAAAATTGTGTTTTGACGTTTGCCTGACCAAATTAGTCTCTCCCAGGTTTGACGAAAATTGTTTAGTCAAAGGCCGAAAATTTACATTTGTTTGGGCTTTGACTAAGTCATTCAGTCTGACCTGAGGATTGACCAGTCCAACCTAGGAGCGCCGGAGCTTCGGAGTTTGCCTATAACATATACACATAATGTATTTAAAACCTTAAACAATATAGGTCATCGCTCGTTTTTTCGAACTATAACCATTTATTTGAAAACAAAGTTATGATTTATGGTTGCGTTATACTAACGAACGATTTGTTTACATGAATACTATCCTATTTCAAACGAAACTCCGCTATCTTAAAGCCCCGTTCCTTACCATAACAAAAAACACAAGTGTTAGCACCATTAAATGAAACCCAAGTCGTAAAAATGCTTTGTTTACATTATCGGGCGGCCGAGCGGCGCCGGCACGCCGGTGACGCATCTGGCATTCACCCCACTCGATTATTTTTCCCGCGCTCTGCTGCGCTCTGCGCCCTAGCGGGTAGGCACGTGCCCGTCCATATCAGAGTCAGCCATGCTTCAGCAAGTGGCAACGTGGGTAGGAAGCAGCAAAGAATCACTCGAGTCACAATCAAAACTATTTAATTTAAAGTTATTTTAACAAAATGTCTTCTGAACAAAATTTAATCGAAATACAGTCACTAGCAATCAGAAAAACACTAAATCAACCGAACCAAATTAATTCCGGAACATAAACGCATAGGATTACGCGGAACAAAAGCGATTCGTCGTATCAGTGGTGCGCTCGCCGTTGAAGTCCGAAAGCCACTGACATTCAACATGGCGGCGCCGACCATAGACTCGACGCTCCGCTAGACTGACAGATGTCAAATCTAGTTCCGACGTATCTTCAACAGATGGCGCTAGCAATGCGCCGTCACGGCCGGACTGACATTCGACCGTCCTCGGGCGCATCAGTTTGCAGTCTTGTAACAATCACACAGTCAATCGCACGGGTATCTACCTATCTTATAACCCGCTCGTTCAGCCTGACAAGCTATGACCAGTAGACATAACACTTTTCTCATAATGACTGTAATATTATAAGTAGTCGCTATGTGCCTCAGAACACAAGAAAGCGTGTGTCCTTTCGACCACGCATGGACCGGACGACACCTTTCTCTAACAGTTATTAACAGTGCAGTCTAAATCCGATCAGTATGTCCCATCAACCAACCCTCAGATTTGGCTCGGACAATACCGTCGTGCTGCGATCAACCATAACGCAATTATTAATGTGGACCGGACGGGTGTGTCCTTTCGACCAGCCGCTCGTGCATGGCCCGGACGACACTGTCCCTTCGACCACCATTAATCAACTTTCCTCTCAATGTGAACGTGGACCGGACGGGTGTGTCCTTTCGACCAGCCGCTCGTGCATGGCCCGGACGACACTGTCCCTTCGACCAGTTCACAGACAGGGTCTAGACAAGTGTGTCCCTTCGACCAGCCCCAATGGCATGGACCGGACGGCACTGTCCCTTCGATCGGTTCACAGACAGGGTCTAGACAAGTGTGTCCCTTCGACCAGCCCCAATGGCATGGACCGGACGGCACTGTCCCTTCGACCGGTTCACAGACAGGGTCTAGACAAGTGTGTCCCTTCGACCAGCCCCAATGGCATGGACCGGACGGCACTGTCCCTTCGACCGGTTCACAGACAGGGTCTAGACAAGTGTGTCCCTTCGACCAGCCCCAATGGCATGGACCGGACGGCACTGTCCCTTCGACCGACTCATTATCAGACGTTAACTACCAAAAACATGGACCGGACGGGTGTGTCCTTTCGACCAGCCCCAATGGCATGGACCGGACGGCACTGTCCCTTCGACCAGTTCACAGACAGGGTCTAGACAAGTGTGTCCCTTCGACCAGCCCCAATGGCATGGACCGGACGGCACTGTCCCTTCGACCGGTTCACAGACAGGGTCTAGACAAGTGTGTCCCTTCGACCAGCCCCAATGGCATGGACCGGACGGCACTGTCCCTTCGACCGGTTCACAGACAGGGTCTAGACAAGTGTGTCCCTTCGACCAGCCCCAATGGCATGGACCGGACGGCACTGTCCCTTCGACCGACTCATTATCAGACGTTAACTACCAAAAACATGGACCGGACGAGCGTGTCCCTTCGACCAGCCGTAAAAGTAACATGGGCCGGACGACGCTGTCCTTTCGACCAGTTTTATCACAACATGTTTAATATGAAGGAACAGAAATGTCACATACCTCTCAGTTACGAACAATCTTCTTGCTCATTTTGAATTTGGACGTCACGCTCAACAATCTCGCGATCCGAAGCAACGCCCAGGGTATCAGACCCTGCCGTAAATGCATCTGACAGCGCAGAAAGGGTTTCGGAATCCGCAGATAACGCATCACAACTACTCAGTCCGTCGAGGCGACCCTCATCGAGTTCAACGTTCCCCGGCGCCGTCATGGCCTCCTCCTCCATCATCAAACCAGTAGATATCTCAACCAACCCATCGTGACCCGGAGGTACTGGACGCAAGCTCTCGTGCGCGCACCTTAAAGCACGATGTGAACCGGATAAACTTTGCAGCCCGTAGCGATCGCTTTCCAACACCGCAGCCACTACAAAAGGACTCCTAAACTTTCCATCTAACCCAGCTCGACTACGTTCACTACCCTTGATAAAAACGAAATCACCCCCCGAAAACGGCCCGATACTGGCACGACCCTGGCCAAACCGTCGAGCACCGGATTCCGCCGCCCCCCGCATACTTCTGGACGCGTCACGTCCAGCCGACTCCAGGTCGACACGCCGCTCATGCTCCGAATCTGGACCCGAACACCCAATCCTCGACATGCCCAAAGAGTGTGATCGGACACCGAACACAAGCTCTGTTGGCGTGAATTCGGTGACCGCAGATTTAGTACCATTGAGTGCTAACTGAACACTTCCTAACTCGTCGCGCCACGCCTCATTGGGGTCGCTTTCGATGACTGTTAGCAAACCCCTCAAAGCGCGCATCACGCGCTCCACCTGCCCGTCTGCCCTGCTGGAGCCCGTCGCTACAAAATGCAGTTCAATACCACATTCTGAGCAAAAGTTCTTAAAGTCCTGACTAATACAACACCTACCCCGATCGGCCATTATGCGCTCAGGCGCTCCAAAAAGGCAAACGGCATTTTCAAGGGCTCGAACTGCACGGGCTGCGTCCAATGAAGAGGTATGCTCCAATAGCACGCATCCAGTGAACGCATCGATGACCACCGAACAGCACTCCTTACGGTCACCCCCTCCACTCAGTTTCCCGGCAAAATCTATATGAATCGTGTGCCACGGTACCGACACCTTCGCAATGGAGTGCAGCTGCACAGGCTGAGCGCCCGAAGGACCCTTCGATGCCTTGCAAACAATGCAAGAGTCAATAAACCTTCCAACACACTTGGACATCCGAGGGAACCAACACCGCTCATACTGTCCGTCCAAGGCTTTGCCACCACCCAGATGTTGCAATTCATTATGGATGTGATTAATCAAAGTTCATATCAAGGAGCGAGGGACGACTGGCAGCCACGAAACAATCCTGCTTCTTGCAACCTTCCTATATAGAATGCCATCTCTAACGTCACACGTTTGACCAACCGTTTCGGGAAAATCGCCACTGCTACGCTTGTTTATTAAGTCTTGAATTTCCGAATCTCGCCCCCGCTCTACATGAAGCCAACCCTGATGCAACTCCACAAAACCCACTGTCTTAGCTACAGGTCCAGAAGAGACCTGCGATGCGGAAGCCAAGCTACTGGGGTCCGGCAGGGCGCCTCTCGAGAGGCAACCCGCATGCTCCACGCTACGACCCCCGCGACATATGATATCGAAATCATATGCTTGCAAAAACGCCCACCAACGATGAACGCGTGGAGCCAGATCGGCTTTCGACCTCGATGCTCGTCGACCAAAACACTCCACAACATGTGGCAGGTCGTTCCCCCTCCGCATTAGGACCGCCCCACAGCCCCCCGAGCCAGCGTCGCAATGCAATTCAACGGGCAAATCCGGGTCAAAGATCGTCAGAACCGGTTCGGACGCAAGCATCTCCAGAATGGCACCACGCATCCCTTCATATTCCCCGTCCCACCCTATAGGACCCTTCAGCCTTGCTAAGGGGTACAACGGACCAACAACGTTCGCAAATTTAGGGATAAATTTTCGGAAACACGACGCAAGACCCAAAAACTGACGGACTTGCGTCGCAGCCTCGGGCCGGGGAGAGTCCACCAAAGTCTGCATTCCGCGCGAGCCTGGTCCCACCTCTCCGCACTGCAGAGAACATCCCAGGAAGTCCACTTTCCCCTTCACAAATCTACACCCCTCAAGATTTAATGAGAACCCAGCGGTAGAGAGAGCATCTAAGGAGGAGAAGTAATGGGCACCACCAAGCCGATCTACCCGCTCCTCAACACGAGGGAGAGGGCAATGCTCGGGTCGCATACCGGAGCCAAGCTCCCTACAATCAACACACACTCCGCCAGTGCTGTCCCTTCTCCTCACCAAGAGAATGGGGCCCGCGAACGGCGAAGAGCCCTCCCGAATCACACCCGCATCCAGGAGCTCCTGAATCCACCCCTCTAACGACTTGCCCTTCAATTGGTGCCAGCCCACATGGACGTCCCTGAACGGTCCTATGGGGGTCCAATAAATCAATTTGTAACTCTCCTGTTTTCACACGCCTGTGGGGAACACCCTCTATGAAACAGCTAGCAAATTTGTTCAATAGTTTAATGAGATTGTCTCTATCGTCACCTGTCAAATCCGTATCTATCTGAGTAAAGTCTGGCTTGGTAGCAATCGACTCGCAAACATTAGCTTGTTCCGGATAACGTCCTCAAGGTACCTCTCGACAGTCATTGTTCGCAGAGATTGACCTCCTTCCTCGCAGCAGCTCCAGCACCCTTCCCTTTTTCATGACAGTTCGTTGCAAGGTGTCCTGGACTACCGCAAATGTAGCAGGTCACTGTCGAAGTCCTTCAATATCCGCATCAGTATCATCGGGATTAAACTGAACGAGCTGCACTGCATTAGACTGGGCGCTGGTACTTGCCACCGGCGGTTGCGACGTTGCTAACATGCGTGTAAGCAAGGCTTCCATATTTCCTAACAACTTCAGGGCACTATTTTCGTCAGGTGGTCGTTTTTCTTCGGTCGGCAGCTCATGGGATCCCACTTCTGATGTAGGCACGTGCCCGTCCATATCAGAGTCAGCCATGCTTCAGCAAGTGGCAACGTGGGTAGGAAGCAGCAAAGAATCACTCGAGTCACAATCAAAACTATTTAATTTAAAGTTATTTTAACAAAATGTCTTCTGAACAGAATTTAATCGAAATACAGTCACTAGCAATCAGAAAAACACTAAATCAACCGAACCAAATTAATTCCGGAACATAAACGCATAGGATTACGCGGAACAAAAGCGATTCGTCGTATCAGTGGTGCGCTCGCCGTTGAAGTCCGAAAGCCATTCAACATGGCGGCGCCGACCATAGACTCGACGCTCCGCTAGACTGACAGATGTCAAATCTAGTTCCGACGTATCTTCAACAGATGGCGCTAGCAATGCGCCGTCATATTCAAACAGCAAGAAATAAAAGGCTATTTTATTTATTTATTTTAATTTAAAAGAATTATATGTAGATTGTTTATTTTTTTAACTTATTTCCCTTCTGATTCCTAACAATATTATAATAAAAGAGGAAAATATCCTGTGTATGAAAATAAATTTAATTTTGTTATAACGTATTTTTAAACAAGAAAGTGTCAACTATAAAAAAGCCCTTTTTACGATTTGTTTACCTTTTTTTAACTACCTAAACCTTTAGAGTATATTTATGGTTTCAACCAACATATGAAGAAAAAAATATAGTAATACTACGTATGTACCGGAGAATATTTCCAGTAGTTAAGAATAACATCATCAGTACAATGACACAAAATGTACATCCTAGGTGACTTAGAGCAGCGAGATCTACCCACCACTCTCCATCAAGTGGGCCACCCAGATTATTCCTAAATCTACCCAGGTTTTTCCTAGATCTTGAGTCAACACTGGTATCGATTTGTCAACATTAGTTAAATATCAATCCAACTTTCTGTCAATAACGTGTAGTATAAGTTAAATTCGTACATATTCCTTTAGTAGAGTAAAGTCCAGCGGATCAGCCGCGCCAGTGCGTCCCCTAATGTTTTGCGAGCGCTTGTTACCGATCAGTTTGGCTTCCATTACGTATGCGTCTGGAAATTCTATTTGCTGATGTAGAATAATTAAACACTTTTATAATTATACTGCCCATCAATAGGTACTGTAGAAACATCATTGTGACAACTTAAGTGAAGTGAGCTCAAAGTAAGCTGTCAATAGTGTTCCCTAGTATCAGCCGAACTATTCTTTAAAATCTCAATAGTGTCATTCCTTAGCATCAGGTGGAATGACCGCTTACTTCAAGCTAAGATTTCGCTGCGAGATTTTTACAGAATAGATTGGCAGGTATACAGATTGTAGATTCAGCTACAGTTATTCTTTGTTCGTTGTGTGGGGATTTTCCCTGCAGTATATATTGTTAATTTTTAGTTTAAATTTTCGATGGTAAAATTAGTTTTTATGATTTTGAGTTCTTTGTTTTAGGATTAAGATTACCGTCGACCTGAACTACCCATCTGTTTGGGATTTTACTAAATTCCTATTTCTCGAATTTCATCTTTTGTTTTGTCGGGTTTTTTCCTATCGCAGTTTGGTTTACAACTCTAAGTACACACATCAAAAGTGTCTAGGGATCAAGCATTTTTATGCGGATTTCTTGAGATTAAGATGTGGCTTTGTAATAAATTTATGATTTTATAAATTTATATGGATCCTTTTTGGTGCATTTCATAATTTGAATCAGGAACTGTGAATCAAATTCGAGTAAAAGATGAAATCAGCTGTCAATATTTTCCCTATAAAAACATACAACGCATTGAAGACATTATTAGTGCTACTGTTTCCCTACTACTGATTAAAACCAACGTTATTATGGAGCGGCGACGTCATTTAAGCAGGGAAGAAATGCTCAGAGCCGTGGGAATGATAGAAGCTGGTTCCCGGCAACGTACTGTGGCTTTAGCTCTGAATACAAGTCAGAGTGTTATCAGTCGACTTTGGACACGTTACCGAAGCACTGGTACCGTGGCTGAGCGCCATGGAGGACGGTATCGCTGCACCACACGGAGACAAGACCGATACATTCAAATCTTAACTCGAAGAGCTCCAACAATAACCGCCATGATGTTAGCCGTGAGGCTTCATCACTCTTCAGGGAACTTAATTAGCGACCAAACAGTCAGAAACCGCTTGCATGAAGTGAACCTTCATTCCCGAAGACCGCTACGGGTACCACCTATAGCAATGCACAATCGTAGGATTCGATATCAATGGGCTCTTGAACACAGAAATTGGGCAGAAGAACAATGGCGTTTCGTGTGCTTTTCTGATGAGTCTCGTTTTGGTATGGACCGGATACAAGACGTATACGACACTGGAGAACCCCTGGACGCCAACAGCGATTAAAATCCTGCCAGGAAGTCCATCCTTATAGTGGTGGAACCATCATGATATGGGCGGGTATTTGGATCGGCGGAAGAACTGAGTTGATTTGGATCAGAGGCAACCTCAACGCTCAAATTTATGCTGAGACGATTGTATCAGACGTCATCGTTCCTCTACAAGTGCAAATCGGTCCCTTATTTCAGTTAATGCATGATAATGCACGACCGCACACCGCAAGAGTTGTAAGACAGACTCTCGCCGCAGCTAACATCAATGTCCTGCCCTGGCCTGCTCAGTCTCCAGACTTGAACCCGATTGAGTATGCATGGGATATGCTACAGAGAAGAGCTCTGCCGAATATGGAGGGTATCCAGTCGCAAGAAGACCTTTTTTTGTTGTTGCAACGAACATGGGCGGCCATTCCACAGCGTGATTTGGATGAACTCATTTTGAGTATGCCAAACCGATGTTCTTGTGTTGTTAGTGTTCGCGGTAGAAACACGGATTATTAATTGTTTAAGTTACCCAATAAAATTTTAAAGAAAACTGTTATTTCAGTCTTTTTTTCGAACTTTTGTGTTAGTGGTTCAAATGTCAAAAATCCCTTTATTAGGAAAATGGCAAATTTCTTTATTAATGCAAAGGTGACTTGGTTTATCGTTACTGTGACAAACGAAAACACTTTATTTTATGAATCCTTAAAGAAAATTTTAATTAATATCAATCAGGAGAAAAGTTATTGCAAAAATATATGTTGATCCCTAGACACTTTTGATGTGTGTATTTTCAAATCTTGGTTTTTTCCCCAAACAGATGAACAATTCCAGTCGACGGACTTTTATGTCCCACTTAAGACAAAAGGCCCTAAGCTTGGGACCTCCCTACTTTTAACTTGGTAGTTGTAATAATTGTGATCGATATAATATATAGGAATGGATTTCCGATGTATCCATGATGATGATTTTTCCATGTATTAATTTCACAGTATTTGACATGCATTAGCATTGACCATGTGTTGACCATGTGTTACTTTCACTGTATTTTACATTTATAATAACTAAAATTACCATGCATAATAATTCTAAATTTTAATGCCAATACCTACATAATTATTGTATGCCTATTAGGCAGGACATATTGATACATCAATATATTGTTAAGACCTGTACCTTACATAATAATATGTCCACAATAAAGATACTTTGACTTTGACTATCAGTCAGTCTTGTACGCAACCTCGAAACACTGAACACTCAACTCGGAGTGTTCTCGCGATTGTCTCCTCGTGTCCGTTTGATCCGGCGAGTCGAGACGCCGCGTTTATTCTATTGTCAACTTTTTGTAATTGTTAAGTGAGTTTATAAATATTGTTTAAAATAAATTCGGTGTTTATCGAACAATTATTATCGTCACCTTGTCCCAACATTGGTGACCCCGACGTGATTCGCGTACGGATTTTATGAGTGACAGTGACGATTTGTTTGTATCGCCGAAATCTTCGTTGAGTGGCGCGAGTTCTTCGAGTTAGTAGGACGAAACTCTCGTGGACAAAACTTGTGTCGAGCAAAGTTCGGTTCTTCCCACAACAACGATGGCAAACCCAGACGCCCCCAAACCAAAAGTTCTCGCGCGACTGAAAATCCCTGCGTTCACCCCGGACGATCCAGAGATGTGGTTCCAGCAGGTTGAGTAGGTTCTCGAGGTCGCCGGCGTGACAACGAGTGCCATGTAATTCCGTCAGGTTGCCAAATCACTCGACGGAAAATATTCCAGAAACAGAAATTTCCAAAAACAAGTGTCCGCGGTGTCGACGAGTGAATCGCGTATGTGTGAAGTGCTCGAGCGGTTGACGGTGCGGATGGACAACCAAAGCTGCGAGTTGAACGAACTTCGTTCGGAAGTGCGCGGTCGGCAACAGTTCCGCGATGGTGCCAACACGCGTCGTCGTCGCGTTCCCGATCGCGAAATCGGTATGGTGGATTGTGTTTCTACCACTACCGATTCGGCCCAAAAGCTCATAGGTGCGGACAACCATGCACTTACGTCGCAAGCGATGAAACCAAGCCGGGAAAAGGCGAGGGCGGTCACTAGCGGCTAGTGACAGCTTTTTTTTTTTTTTTGTTTCCGGGATGGAAAATCCTCATGGATGTCCGCCGCCCTGGGGCGGGCGACGGGGTCGTTCAGACTCTTACTGTCTAAAAACCACCCCGGTGTTCCATCTGACACCTACGCCGGGGGTCGCAGGAACCTACGATCCTTCTGCAACCCCGACTGGTGCCGGTCCGCCGCTGCGGGCCTCTTCGGGTCTGGGGGGGGGAGTGAGGTGTTTGACTCCCGCCGCGACGTCTAAGAGGGGCGTGAATGGAACACTACGCGCCGCCACCTCGGGTCCTGGTGTGTGGGTAGCGACGGACGTCCCCGAGTCCGTCGCCCCTGGACCCATTTAGGGGGGCTGGAAGAGGGCGTTGTCCGCCCTCCGCCGACGCCCGGTGCGCCTTCTGCGGGCCGGGTGAGTGGATGAGATCTCGCTCTCCCTTTCCGCAGCCTCCTTCTGCGAGACGACTGTTTCGCAGAAGGAGACCACCGCGTCCCAGGACTCTATTGACTTTTTTAAAGTGAATTTTAAACCGCCGTCGAGACGCTTCGAGCATGTGCACATCAACCTGCATTGCGATTCTGTAACCATCTCACCGTGAAAACTTAGGTGAAGTGAGCGTGGAGTGAGCTGTCAGTGTCATCCCACTGATGCTAGGGATTGACCAAGCATTACACTTACAATCATAATCGAGATTTTAATAATATTTTTTATCCAAATTGTATTGATCATTTTATATTATTTCAAAGCTAGTATGTAGCTAAGTAGCTAAATAAAACTATTTTGATGGTTTTAAAATAAAATAGCAAAACAGAAATTCAGTTAGAAAGAAAATACTGTTTTTTTATGTGTTTGCCTTAGGCGCGAGTGCGTCACGCACGGAACTGTAAATAAAATATAAAACATACAAGTTGAAGACCGATACAAAAAAAGAAACGCGTAAGTATCGACATTGTTTGTAATTATGAACGAAGCGGGCTCGATAATTTTTCCATTCATACAAGGAGTAACTTTGTCGACTTCTGCAGAAAAGCATAACAATTAAGAGTATGTAGGATATAAGAGCGAGCAAAGCGGCTTGATAATGTAAGCACCCCGCCTAGGGCCGATTACATTTTCGGAAATAGGAGTTCCGGTACTTTGTTGAACAATCCACAAAAGCTCTAGAATTGAGAGGAAAATTTCAGGACCTGGCCTTGAATACCTACGTTAAGTGCTTTAATATTCTATGAGGCGTTTTCGCATATTTTTTTAGTTCCGAATATTTTACTTTTGAACTTTTTACCTATATTTAATTTTGAAGCCAGGAGAGTGCAAGTGCGCCGTCTTGCACCCCGCTCCCGGCGCCCATGTTAAATGATTATGTAAACGTAATCCCATGACCCAATCGCGACCAAAGACTACTATAGTATACTGGCAAATCGCGACTGTGGCTCGAGTCGAGTAAAGACTATGCTACGTTGTTCAGGCTTGTTACCAACCCAAATCTATACCGACACTTGCGAATCGCGCTTTGTTCACCTCGCCGGTAGTTTAGAGATTCGGGTGATGTGACCACGATCACGCCGCGCTTGCGCGTTAGGTACTGGCAATATCACATGGAGTTTTTTTACCTACTTACTACGTAGGTAGGTACCTACTTATTTACCAACGGCCAATAGATAGAAGTCTACTTAACCTGTCGTTGCCAATAATAAAAGAATATCCATCAGATTATCATCGTCAATACTAAAATTTAATAGCTAAACAGAGACTCCCGCAGCGCCGACACGGGCTCACTTGACTACGCTGGCGTGATGTTGCCGTGGCAACGAGAATAGCGTGGCCGTGATGTGATCACGCCGCGCAAGCGCGTTAGACGCTATCTTCGCTGGCGTGATGTTGCCGTGGCAACGAGAATAGCGTCGTCGTGATGTGATCACGCCGCGCAAACGCGTTAGACGCTGTCATAAGTAGGTAGACGTACCACGAGTTTTTTTTTCGTTATTGCAATGACAACCACGTCCCTAAGTCTGTTCGTATTCGAATTCCGAGACAATAATTAGTACCTACCAAAGTCAAAGTCAAAGCATTTATTTCAAATAGGCACATAAAAGGCACTTTTGAACGTCAACATTTACATTTAAATAGAATTGATTCTAGTCGCCCCTTCCAAAAGGTAGTTTCGTATGGAGAAGAATGGGCAAGAAACTCCATCGTTACTCTTTTAAAATGTGTTACAATACTTTGTATACATTAATTATATAATTATATGTGAAGACGATGCACCTATAATAAAAATTACCCTACCAAAATAGGTAAAAAGAATTTAATAAACGTAGCAATGATAAATAAGTTAATTAAATGATAGATACATGGTGTTCACATACTTACAAACATTGTAAAAGTATACGATTTCCAAAATTATGTAACCAATTAATATTAATATGTCAGTGTGTGAGTTAAAGTAGTCACAGAATGTAAACCAATGTCATAAAAATAACAAACCATACAATTAAAGTAGCAACAAGTTTTAATTTTGTCAAGATCCTAGATTGTCCCGTCGAGCTGGACCAGCATGTTTCCAAGCATTCTTATCTTGGATATAATCCTCTAATTTGTAATATGCTTGTTTACACAGTGAACTTTTTATATGAGTTTTAAATTTTCTTTCATTTAATTGCAATATATTACAAGGTATTTTGTTGTAGCATTTAACACAGTACCCCATAAAAGATGTATGTACGAGTACTTTAGCTAATCTGAAAAATGGTTGATCAATTTTATCTTTATTTCTTGTATTAAAATTATGTCTATCACTTATTTTATTAAAAAGATGTAGATTTTTTCTTACGTACATAATATTTTCATAGATGAATTGGCAAGGTACCGTCATAATATTAATCCTTTTAAATAGTTCCCTGAGAGATTCGCGTTGACGTAGATTATAAATGGCTCTGACAGCTCTCTTTTGCAAAATAAAGATGGATTCAATGTCAGCAGCCCGACCCCACAGTAAAATGCCATACGACATAATGCTGTGGAAGTAGCTAAAATAGACCAAACGCGCGGTTTCTACATCTGTTAACTGTCTTATCTTTCTAACAGCAAAAGCGGCCGAGCTTAGCCGCCCCGCAAGAGATGTTATATGAGGTCCCCATTGTAATTTCTCGTCTAGCGTGATTCCCAGAAAAACTGTGTGATTAATTAATTCCAGTTTTTCTCCATTCAACATGATGTCACACTCGCTACTTCTTACATTCGGTAATTAAAATTTAATGCATTTGGTTTTTTTTACCATTTAGTACCAAATTATTTACCGTAAACCAATCATGGACCTGAAGAATAGAGCTATTCACGTCGTCAAGATTTTGTGACCGTCGGTCTATCTTAAATATCAATGATGTGTCATCTGCAAATAACACCATCTTCGGTTGATTTTGAAGTAATTGGGGTAAATCATTTATATAAACTAAAAAGAGGAATGGACCCAATATCGAACCTTGAGGAACGCCCATTGCCATTTCAGACCCTAATGAGTTTACGCCGTTTACTTGAACTGTAACTTTTCTATCTTTCAGGTATGATCTGAGTAAATCAAGAGCTGTATTTCTAATCACATAGTGCTCTAGTTTCAGCAGAAGTGTCTGATGGTTTACGCAATCGAATGCCTTAGAGAGGTCGCAAAAGATTCCAATGGCATCTTGTGCTTCTTCCCAGGCGTTAAAAATGTTCTTTATTAGGGTGACACCAGCGTCAGTGGTACAACGCCCTTTGGTGAAACCGTACTGTTGTTCAAGAAAGATGGAATTTTTATTAAAGTGACGTAACATTTGATTGAGCATCAACTTTTCAAACACCTTACTGAGAACGGGCAGAATTGACACAGGCCTATAATTGTTGGGTTCTTTACTATCACCGGATTTGAACAAAGGAACTATTTTACTATGTTTCATGAGATCCGGAAAGACTCCTTGGTCTACACTGGTGTTAAATATAAATGCTAAATAGGGCGCTATGGTTTCAATGATAGGTCTACAGACTTTTACAGACATTCCCCAGAGATCTTCAGTGGATTTAATTTTTAGATCTTTAAAGGCTTTTATAACAGCCTGGGGGTTTGTATGCTGAAACCGAAACTCCAAAGGGCATGCCTTTACATTCGTTCTAAGTAAGGCAGCAGAAAGCGCGGGCGAGGATTTTAAAGCTTTAGTTGTTTTGAGGGGAATACTACTAAAAAAGTTTTCAAATTCCTGAGCTATTTCTACATCTGAGCTGATGAGGCCATGTGCAGTCTCTAAATTAATTTCCGTATTACGGTGTTTTTTCCTACCTGTTTCATTATTTATTATTTGCCAGGTAGTTTTTATTTTATCATCAGCTGATTTTATTTTATTGCTAATATAAAGAGCTTTAGCTATTCGGCACACACTTTTAAAAGTTTTTGAATATTTTGCAACATACTGTTCAAAGCTTTTATTATTCATGTGTTGCTTTAGGCCATACAGTTCAAAAAGTTTCTCCCTGCTTTTACGAATACCTGGAGTCGCCCAATCACTAAATAAGAACTTTGTATAAATACTTTTAGTCTTTAGTGGAAAATTGTTATTAAATTGCGTGTTTAATAGTGAAAAGAACTCGGCGTAGAACTCATTTGGGTCACATATATTATTAAAACCATGAACACCTATTTATTTCAATGCTTTTAGATTGTCAATTCCAATCATTTTTGAATGTCAGTATTATTATGTACATACCTAAATTTTGTTTTCAACAAATGGATATTACTTGAGAGGTGAGATTGAATAACTTTGAAGAAAGTATTCAGTGATTGGTGTATTGTTCGTATACATAATATTACATATACACGTAAATAGCACATGTATCCCTTCATCTAGATAAACCACAGTGCAAGATACTAACCAAATAAAAACATAAATATTCAGGCATATCATCTAGTTATGGGGTGCTACACATATTGCTTCTCTCTTGCTAACAAGAAATTAAAATTATTTTAATTATTCATGTATTTGTTTCTATATTCTATGTATATTATCATTGTATGCATGTTTATTTTAAGCCGATAATATAATGCCGATAATACAGGGTGGCAGGGAAACGCTTCTGAAAACGAAGACAGGTGATAGGGCTAGTGATTCTCGATACGATACCATAAAAAAAAACAGTTTTTTTTTTTACAATTTTACTCATTTTTTAGCTTTTTCGTACACTATGCTGTGAGAACAGCTAAATGAAACCATTATTTGCGATTAAACACATTTTTTTTCTTTACAACTCTATCAAGCAATGTATTCGTAAATAAATATCAGCTGACAATCGCGCATAACCCCGAGTTCAAAGTGCGCGAGCGCTTGCCGACAGCAGCGCGGCCAACGACCCCTTTGTTCACGCGATTGATGTGCGTCAAAGTTGAAGCAAATATCTTTTCAGTTCACTATTACCTTCTGGGATATCTACTTTCGGATTCCATTCATGCAAGGTTCGTAATGATTTTCCCCTTGAACCGGGTTACAATTTTGATCCGAATGTTCGCAAATTATGCTCACAAATCAGAAAAATCCAGATGTTTATGCTTAACCTTGAGATCCATGTCGAATAGAGATAATAAGATACCTACTGTGATTGGGAAAGAGCACTTTCGTTAATTCGTTCAATAAAATTTTGCACAGTAAGAAAATTTAAATGTTTACCTACCTACATCATGGTCAGATTATCTCTAGATCTGGGGTCGACGACTTCATATCGGCAAACTTAACAATAACTACCCAAAATCAAAACAATAATAATACAAAAATAGCAAAATAACGAGACGCGTATAAGTAACGAAGAGGCTCACCGTACTGAGGCGACGAGGCTAACATGGGGAGGTGAAGGGGGAAGCGAGATGGACCATTCCAGCGAGGTACAGAGATAATTGTGACCTTCGGTCGAATTCTGATAATCAAGGTAAATGATTACAAAAGACATTGGTATCTGGCCGAGATTTGAACCCGGGTCACTTCACTTGACAGAGAGAACGACGACGACTATTGCGCGGCGCGGCGGCGACCTAGACATCCTTTGTAAAGCGCCGCCAAAATAAAGAAAAATAAACATTACAGAGGCTCCAAATGTTTTAAATTAATGGGCCGTGTCGTGCACTTAATAACAGTTTTGTATGTAAGTCGTTAATCGATAGTGAATGAAATAAAGTAAAAAATCGCCGACTTTACCTGTGAATGACTAAAAAAATTTCATCACGTGCACCGTTTTAAGCAAATAGCGCGCGTGAATCAATTAAATTTGAACTTTATGTCAATTTAATTACGGGTCACACGACGCGCACTCGTTTATTGCTATAACTGTATCCTTCATTAAGTAGGTATGTAATACCATTGAAAGTGGATAATTTAATTAATTGAATCTAAAAAACCCGTTAAAACTAATTTAAAAGTTAGAAAATGAAAACAGCTTGTAATAAAGCATAAGTACAATTTCATATCAATTAAAATTAATTGGTTTCTGGTTATCATTATTCTTCTAACATTTTCTGTAATTTGTTGATCTTTGCACATGAAAAGACACCGCTATGTGATTCCCCGTCCACGCACACACGCGTGGCGCGCGGCGGTACGTCTGTCGGCCGGCGCCGCCGCACGTGGCCAGGCGGCATGTTTGATGTTCTTAGTACTTCTTAGTAATCTAGTTAGTTCCTTTCAGACTCAGTTCGTGAGCGAACGCGCGTTACGTTTAATCGGTCGATAGGTATTGAACCGTATTTAATACTGTTTTGTGAGTTTTAAATTTGTATTTAGTTATTATTGTTACGTTTTTAGTGTTGTTTTATTGTTTTTTAGTTAAAGTACAGTTTTGTTGTGTTTAACAATGCCTGATGCATACGTGTACAGTGCTCGTGAATACGGCAACATGTTGATGTGTTTAGGAGAAGCCCGTGGCAATGCTTCTCTTGCGTTGAGAATTTACCGAGACAGATTTCCGAACGTCCAGCATCCGTCTGATTCTCGCATGATAACGGCAGCTTTTCAGCGAGTTTTAGAAAATCGACCGATTGCTCCGATAGCGGCAGGTGGTGGACAACAAGTGAATGTTCAGACAGAGGAGCGTATTTTAAATGTGATTCGCCAAAATCCTCGCCTGGGCACACGAAGTGCAGCGAAATTATTGCGGCGCCGGGGCGAACTGACAGTCTCTCACTGGACAATTCACAAAGTCTTGCGCCGGAACAGAATGCGGCCCTACAAAATACACAAAGTACAAGCTTTGCTACCTAACGATCACGTTCGTCGTCGTGCGTATTGTCGGTGGCTGCTAGATCAACAACAACGTGCGCCTGGCTTTATTGAGCACATTATCTGGACGGACGAGTCCACTTTCACGAGGAACGGGATGTGGAACAGGAGGAATGCTCATGTATGGTCAGACGTGAACCCGTCCGCCACTCAAGGAACAGGCCATCAGACCCGATGGTCCGTCAACGTATGGGCTGGTGTTTTAATGGACGAATTCTAGGACCAGTGTTTCTACCGCAGCGCCTCAGTGGATCAGAATATCTTATTTTTTTAAACGAACATTTAGATGATATGCTAGATAATGTATCGTTGGCTGAATTTCGTCGAGCATGGTTCCAGCACGATGGTGCTCCACCGCATGTTACGCGCCCTGTCCGCGAGCGTCTCACTGAGCTATTTAATGACCGCTGGATCGAAAGAATGGGGCCGCACGCCTGGCCGGCTCGTTCACCTGACCTAACACCTTTGGACTTCTTTTTGTGGGGTTATGTGAAAGAAAGAGTTTTTAATCGGGAATGTGACAGTGCTGTTGAAATGCGGGGCAGAATAGTGAGTGTTTTCGATAGACTTCGTGCAGAATGTGTTGAGGATCCTACACTATTGCCTCGTGTTCACGGGTCGACACAACGACGGGCCCGACTTTGTATTGAAAGGGATGGAGCGCAGTTCGAGCCAAACCTCATAAGGTCGCAAAGGATTTAGACAGGTACGTAAAATGCCTCTGTCAGCTTTAATGTTTAACAGTGGGCTACGAATAATGCGATTAAAATTCATAATTTTGTGAAGTGTTGTAAAGGTAGGCATTTTGAAAGTGATGTTTGTAAATTCCGTATAAATCCCGTGACTCGGCCGTACGGAGCGCTCGGCGCCCGAAACACGCGGACGCAAGGTGGCGCGTATGTTGCGTTGCGTGTCAGTGACCGCACGTTTTGGACGGTTTCCATTGCGTGTTTACGAAATATGATGTCTTGAAAATAACCAATTTAAAGTGAAAGGTTATTGGTATCCGTTTGCATTTAGGTAGTATTTAATCTACGTTCTGGCTTCGGAAGCGTTCCCCTTACACCCTGTATAATAAAGTACTTAAGTGTAGGTTACTATAGTCTAATTTAAGTCTTCCTTACTGTTTTACACACCGTGCCTACGTTTCTCATCCTCAACCCGTCGGAACAAGTTGCAATGACGGTTCCGCAGGTGTACTGAATGACTATTTTTAATACAGTTGCGAAAAAATTAAGCATTTTAATAAAATAATAAAAACACAATAAAAATGGCGCCGACCGTAGAATATAAGCAGAATTTTTTTTTCTTCACCCATTTTGGTAGTCTTAGTCTTAGCTTAGTCTACAGTAATTTTTTTTTATTGATATGAAATGAAAATGAAAAATGAGATGAAATGAAATGAAACCTAACCTAACTCATTCAATTAAATCATTAAATCTGATATTGAAATAAATTAGTAGCTTCTTTTTAGAAATATACGTATTTGTATGAATCACAAAAACTCTTTAGTAAAAACTTCATGGTTGGTTTTTCTTTTTAATAGACATTATTTTGACAGTTGGGAAAGAGACGCACGAGTTCGGGAAAGGAAAAAAAAGCACTATTATGTGATAGCCCACATCCCGAACGCTATACGTCCCTGCAATACACCACTTATTGAGCAACTGTATAAAAAAAATATTACCTAGCTAACTTACAGCTGTAGATAAAACTTAATTTGCGTTTGTTAAAATAATCGTTTATCTGCAATATACACATGGTGGCAGGGCCACCGAGGCACCGCTGTAAGTTCTATAAAATCTGTGTATAATATTATTATAGAGAGAAAAAACCCGTGTTTAAAAAGGGCGCCCAACGGAATCTAAAACATTGGCAGCACTTGGTCTGTAGCGTACGCACCTCGCCAAAATAGGGGTGGCTTTAACACTACACGGGGACAATAACGATTTACGTATAATTACGATGTTCAATAACTCGACATAGGCCGCAGCGAATACAATGCACTCACGTACCTTGGACTGCTCCGGCGATCGTTGAGCTTCCGCCTTCGATTGTCCATAAGCTAGCTTCAGGGTTTCACGTTTAGAGGGCTGTTCACACGCGAAATAGGGGATGATGCGATTTCCCTTAGGATTTTTACCGATTTTAACGATGCGCGCGCGTCTGGCTTTTACTTACCTACACGACGTCTACCTTCGCTCCAATAGAAAACGAGTACATGTGTGCAATGACAGATAACTAATCTGCCTTCAGTGCTGCCATCTTGCGAGAAATTAGAACATCGATACGTTTAGAAATTGATTTTAGCGTTGAGAAAACATTACGGATTTACGGTAACGGAACATCCCGCCCACCAAAATGCCTATGGTATTTTCTGGTCAACGATTAAAAAGAAGGATTTGGAGGACAGGGATCGGTATATATGGACTTCGATACATATATGCTTAGTTGGTGATAAAATATGATACGATATAAGTTAGATACGATAGAGATTTGATGCGATGAATATTTGATGCGATATAAGTTATATACGATAGAGATTTGATACGATGAATATTTGATACGATATAAGTTAGATACGATGGAGATTTGATGCGATATAAGTTAGATACGATAGAGATTTGATACGGTGAATATTTGATACGATTTAAGCTAGTCCTCAAGAGGGAGAGGGCATAACTTAACCAACGGTCTTTGAATGATATGATTTTTCGCGGTTTTAATTACTGCAATTCGAGCTATTCCATCAGCACCAGGTAAAAGTTCTACAACTCTGGCAAGGGGCCATTGAAGTGGAGCGCGATTGTCGTCTTTGATAATCACCATTGAACCTATCTGCAGTGGTGTTGAATCTTTGGTCCATTTGGCGCGTTGCGTTAAAGAGTGGAGATATTCGTGTTTCCATCTAGACCAGAAATTCTGTTGAAATGCCTGTATCAGCTGCCACCGATTAAGCCGATTTACGTTAGCATTGGATAGATCTTGATCGGGAACAGCTGTCAAAGGTTGTAAAGTGAGGAAGTGACCGGGAGTTAGTGCTGATAGATCGTTAGGATCGGAACTGATGGGACAGAGAGGGCGCGAATTTAAAATAGCTTCGATTTGTGCGAAGACTGTCGTGAGTTCTTCGAACGTCAGTACTTGGTTACCGACGGCATGAAGTAAGAATGATTTTGAAGCACTTATTTGAATTTCCCAAACGCTACCGAAATGGGGAGCCGATAGAGGGTTAAATTTGAAATCAATCCTCTCCGTGATAGAAGCTTGTTGCATGAGGGATGATAGTTGATTCCGTGCGCCTGTAAAATTCGTACCACAATCCGCGTGTATCTCGTTGCAGCGACCGCGACGTGCTACGAAGCGTCGTAGAGCTGCGATGAATCCGTCTGTTGAAAGGGTCGAAACCACCTCGAGGTGAACTGCTTTGGTCGCTAGACACACGAACAAGCATAGGTACGCTTTGTCGATTTTAGCGCCGCGATGAGGCCCGAGTTTGATACGGAAAGGTCCGCCAAAATCCACGCCTACGATTGAAAAAGGTTTTACCTGATTGACGCGGTAGGACGGGAGATCGCTCATAAAGGGTTGTAATGGTTGAGGATTAGTCCGATAGCATTGTACGCATTTAGCAAGGCGACGACGAATTGTTCGTTTTGCGGAGACAATCCAAAATTGTTGCAGTAGTAGAAAGTGAGTGGTATTTATACCGGGATGCAAGTAGCTACGGTGGATAAAGTCGATGATTAAAAGCGTGAGTGGGTGTTCGGAAGGCAGGAATGCTGGATGCTTTTGCTCGAATTCTAAACCGGATCGAGAGATCCTGCCGCCCACCCTGAGGATACCTAGATCATCGATAAACGGGTTGAGTTTACGAAACGGTTTCGTTAGAGGTTTGTTTGATTTTAGGTTACTAAGCTCCTCAGAGAATGCACTACTTTGTACGTTTTTAACAATTTGCATTAATGAGTTGTGTCGTTCAACGTTATTGAGATGCTTGTTAGTTATCGCTTTATTCCGATTACGACAGTTGTTTATGAAACGATAAATGAAGCCCAATACGTTTGTGATCTTTGATAGCGACGAGAAACGATTAATCAGATTTTCGAAAATGGTAGTTTCGGTTTTGTTAACGTCCACGTCGGTGGAGTTCAAGACGATTGATTTACGTACTTCGGCGTCTACGATTACCTCCTCTTCGTGTGATAGGTTAGGTAAACTTATGGGCCAACATTCCCGATCTTCAGATAGCCAACATGGCCCCGCCCACCATAGCGTATTGTGAACGATTTCACTGGGAAACAGACCACGACTGCAAATATCAGCAGGGTTATCGCCGGAAGAAACGTGATGCCAGCATTCAGTAGGTGCAGCGTCTTGTATGTGGCTAACGCGGTTAGCAACGAATGTAGCCCAACGAGAGGAATGTGACCTTATCCATGATAGGACCACGGTGGAGTCAGACCACAAGTAAACAACATCGATTTTTATACGAGAGAGGTAAGTATCACGCACAGATTTGTATAAGTCCGATAGAAGCACAGCAGCGCAGAGTTCGAGTCGAGGTAGAGAGATACGTTTAAGAGGACCCGTGCTTTAGAGCAAACTAGAGAGGTATGAATGTTACCCTCTGCATCGATAGCGCGTAGATAAATGACTGCTCCGAACGCAATTTCGGAACTATCGCAGAATCCGTGTAATTCGTATGATCTAGCATCTTTACATGTAAGTTGCCGAGGTATTCTTAGTTCAGTCAGTACTGTAATTGTTCTTGGTAAGTATTCCATGTACGGATGTCCTCATCAGGAGGTGTCTGATCCCAACCAACGCCGAGTATCCAAAGTTTTTGGATTAAGCACTTTGCCTGAATTGTGATAGCGGAAAGTAACCCTAAAGGGTCGAATATTCTAGCGATCTCGTTTAGAATGGAACGTTTAGTACATGATCTGTCTGAAGGTTTGATTTCGAATAGAAAAGCATCTGAAGTAGGATCCCATTTGAGACCTAGAACTTTCAAAGTTTGTGTTTCAGTATTGTCGAGAGATACAGAACCTGTTAGACAATGTTCGCGGGGAAGATCGGACAATAGCTGAGGATTATTACTAGTCCATTTCCTGAGTTGGAAATATCCGCGGTCAAAAAGAGCGATAGTTTGCGATTTAGCTTCTTGAGCGACTTCTAGGGACTGAAAACCAGTAGTGACGTCATCGATATACACGTCCGATAAAAGACTTTGTTTGGCAAGTGGATAAGAGTCTCCTTCGTCTTCAGCAAACTGTTTCAGAGCACGACAAGCGAGATATGCACTTGAGGCCAAACCATAAGTTACGGTGTTCAGACGATATTCTCGCAGGGACTCGCTGGGCGAGGTCCTCCAAAAAATGCGCTGATAGTCACGATGTTCGGGTGCTATTAGAATTTGACGGTACATCTGACGAGCATCAGCCATGAATACGACATTGTGTTCACGAAAACGCAAGAGAATTTCCAAAATATTGGGTTGTAATTTAGGTCCGATAAGTAGCGTATCGTTAAGTGATCGAGAATTTGAATCCTTAGCCGATCCGTCAAAAACAACGCGCAGACGCGTGCTCACAGAGTCAGGGCGTAAAACGCAGTGATGTGGAATGTAGTATTTACCCGTGCTCATCTCGTCTGTAGGGACCAGGGACATGTGGCCGCTTTCGATATAGTCATTCATAAAGTCTACGTATTGCATTTGTAAAGATGGGTCACGTGTCAGCCTTCGTTCGGTGGCGTAGAACCTTCGTAATGCGAGGTCGCGCGAGCCTTCGAAAGTTGGTTCTGATTCGTCTTTGAAAGGAAGGCGGACTTAGTATCGTCCAGATTGATCGCGATAGTGATCGTTAATAAACTTTTGCTCGCATAGCAATTCATCTGGAGTCAACTTCGATGAAGTCGGTAAAGAATCTAGTTCCCAGAAGCGTTGAACTAAAGAGTTTAACTCGTTGTCGATGTCGGGCAACGTATGCAATAAAGTACTAGCCGAGAGAGAAGTTTTGCCTAAGAGAAGCCAACCGAATGTTGAATTAAACGCGGTAGGTTGATTGACACCTCCTTTAATATATTGATTGAGTACAGAGTCGGCGAAGACATCTGCAGCGAATAATAGATCGATCGGACCTGGAATGTCGAAGCCAGGGTCCGCCAACGGTAGCGATTTAATATGTGACCATCCCGATGTGTTTAATTGCGCAATGGGTTGATCGCCACATATTTTAGCTATGACGTGCATGTCGAGTTTATATAAAATCTGATTATTTGTACCAACGGAGCAAGTGACGTCACCGATAAGCGGCGCGGCAGCTTCTCCCAGTCCGCTAATGTTCGCGGTCGTTGTGGCTGGTTTAAGTTTCAAGCGCTTTACTGCGGAAGCAGTTATGAAATTGCTTTGACTTCCGGTGTCAAATAAAGCGCGAAACGATTGCATGTTGCCTGAAGCATCCTGAATGTGCACGATCGCAGTAGCCAGCAACACGGTGACGTTCGATTGACACCTTGAAATAAACGACGATACGATTTGATTTGATACGTTATTAGAATTATCGCGATGAAGTAAGGTATGATGTTTACGTTTACATGTGCGGCACGAAAAAATTGAATTGCAATTCTTCAGTTGATGTGATGGCTTCAAACAATTAACACACCAATTTTTATCTTTAGCGATTGTCATTCGCTCGTCAATAGATTTTTTAAGAAAATCTTGACACGATGTAATCGAATGTGACTCATTACAATGGGGTATCATTTAAGCTATTACCAATTTAATTAGTTTTGTGTTTCTTAAATAATAGGGTTTGTCCTCCAAATAGTAGATCTGTCACCAAAATGTAGTCACCAAACAATGCAAAATCAGTTCCACAATAAATCACCTAAAATCCTGAGATATCAACCTGGGAACAATTTTTGTTTATCTGAGAACGAAAATATTTCGTGGCGATAGATCTATTTATTAGGTGATACAACTTGATGACAAATATAAATTTTGGTGATAGAAAATATAGTTCCCATTACAATGGGGACATTTACTCGAGTAGGAACTGATTTTTGTATCACTAGCACTACCAGTAGGAGCTTAATCATCGGTTGCAGCTAACAGTGTGTGTGGAATGTTACGCTTCGTCTGTGGCTGAGAATTATTCGCAGGCTTAGCCGCCTTGGACGATTCGGAAAAGTGCGTGTCACGTAATAAAGCCTCGCATTTAGACCTTAGAAAAACCTTGAATTGTTCGTAAGACGGTAACTCGACGTTTGAGTAACTTTCTTCAAACCCGCGGCGTAAGTCTTTGTTAAGTTTCGATAAAATGTGATAAACTAAAACAAAATCCCAGTGTGCGATTGGCAAGCCGATCGTTTTTAATATACTCAAATTCTCTTCGAAAAGGTCAAGAGATTTTTGAAATTCGTGCGCATTATTGCTTTGAAAATCAATGTTTAAAATATCCCGCCAACATATGAAAGCTAGGGTGCGTTTACTCTTATAGCGAGCAACGAGCGCTTGGTATGCTTCATGATAATATTCGTGTGTCATAGGAAACGCTTTGACTACTGATAACGCATCGCCGCTAAGAGAAGATATCAGATAATGAAACTTCTCCGTATCGTTAATAAAAGTGGAGTTGTGTATCAATGCGTTAAAAGTATCAAAATACTCCGGCCATGATTTAATATTTCCAGCGAAAGTTGGTAGTACGATTTTCGGTAGCCGAATATTATTTGATGATGAGACATTGTGCGATTTAATCGCTTCATTGTTTACTAAACTACGGTGAATTGATAACACTTGATAGTACATGTCATCGAACCTTTCTTGTATTTGATCATCTTCACTGTCCGGATCGGTGATGAGTTCCAAAATCGTGAAATGCGCGTCTTCAAAACCCGATGCAATTTGTTTTAAGTCTTGATGATACGACAGAAATAAGTCGCGCTGAGTAGTATCACTTGAAGCCGAAGCGCCTGTTTCTAACGCCTTAGCTAACCGTTTATATGCAATCGTTCGCTTTCTACGCAAGGACGGCAAGTCCTGAACCGTGAATTCCTCATCCACTGATTTAGACTTCGATTTCTTTAGCATAGACCTTTTACGCGTGGAATGCTTACCTATAAGCGACATTCTTCCTTATTAGTTAAAGTTTGGCAAAATGTATTAGGAAAGTAAGTAGTTAAAGTTCCAAGTCGAAAACGAAGACAAACGTAGATAACACAAAGAATGTTAAAACTTATAACTTCGATACGACCGAATAGAAAAAATATGTAGGTATAGAATTTACGATCTTATTCTATAGCAATAAGGATTGTACACCACGCTTCACAATTTGAATAGAATGTTTACAACGAATGTATGAGCGATATAGGTAGATACATATAATTCTGATTCACAGTAAGTTGCGCGTAAACTATACAGCAAATCGATGGGTAATTACGGAATGTTCGCCTGCTCGGGCGTCGGTTCACGAGTCTACCCTACAATATATTTTTTTCTTGATAATTTTTATTGGGATATTTGCAATCTTATGAATATGATTGGTGATTTGAATAATAGAATTATTGCAAGCCGATGGAATTAAGCACAGTGATTGGGAAAGATCTTACAATAACTCCCGATTCGTGTGAAATGAATATTCGAATTAAAACCCAGTTCAATGGTGATTACCTATGGACGCCATTGCAACACGTAGGTATGATAGGTCCGATAGTAATTGTGAGATTACAAGATGATGCGATAACTTAGAATGCAGGAGAATGATAATAACGATAGATTTTGTATTCTAAATTAAATCACAAGGTTTTTGACCAGAAATAGGATGCAAAATGCGATGGACTTGAATTAGGATGGAAATTCCCTGGTTTCGGCACCAACAAGATGTAGAGTACGCACCTCGCCAAAATAGGGGTGGCTTTAACACTACACGGGACAATAACGATTTACGTATAATTACGATGTTCAATAATTTAATGTTTGAATTTAGTACCCATTTTGACTTAGTTTGTCAATGACAAGTTTATTTAATTATTAATTTTCAAATCATCCTATAAAGATCCCATATAGATTGCTAAACTTCACGATCTGTGGTGGAAATGAGAGTCTATGGAACGCATCCGCAAAAAAAGAACAACATAATTTTGTAAATAGTGTCCAAGTTTTATCTACAGCTGTAAATTAGCTAGGTAATATTTTTTTGGTTCTAATCACGCAAAAAGTGGCTCTGCCTGAGCATTAACAGTGATTAAGCGCTCAAGATCTTCACAAACTATGTGTGTGCCAGAAACATTTTGAAAAAGATACATCAATGAGAAGTACTGGCTCAAAGTTGATCTTATCCTTCACTGTGTTCGGCCGAGGGCATTACCGTAGGAATAGTCATAAAAGTTTACGAAGGTTCGTAATTACCAATGATTACCTGCTAATCTTGTAAAATGAGTACCTATATTTCATACCAATCCAATTCACTCTAGTTTTCCTTGCCAGCAATGCTTTTTATTTGAGCTTTTAACAGGCTGTCCAATTTTATTACTAAATACCTAGCTAAGATATAATGGAAATTTTAATTAGTGGAAAACGTTATTGATCACCACTCATCACTACATATTATTATATAATATGTGAAACGAGTCTTTCAACCTAGTTTAAAGAATACTAATGTACCTATATCCTTACATTTATTTGTTCAGATGTTTCTCAGAATATAATTGTGATCTTAATTACTATTCTCGGAAAATGAAATATGATGACCATATTATGCCCATCTGCCTGGTAAGAATGATATTTTAATTAAGTATTTAAATTCTTTTTAATATTCACATGAATAATAGCTGCTGATTAATATTTTTAAAAAAAGTTTTTTTGTTTTTTTCTCCATACACACAAGGGTATTTTTTAAATAATTTAAAATACAAATATGTTTTCCAGATACCTGATTTGCAAAGCCTTTGTTATGAGAAAATTGTGCTCGAGGTGTCAAATAAAAAGGGTTGCAGTCACTCTTGTCTTGACTTATTCATGTGTGATATTCACATTATCATTGTGTGATAGTAGTAGTATATTAATATATTTTTTCTACGTAATACCTTGTTCACTTAAAATAGAAATGATAAAATTGTTGTTTACTAGCATTTGGACCAGTCATAATTATTATAATATAAATCAAGCAATATGTGTTGTCATTCATCTATACAGATATTATGTTTTCTGAAACTCAAACCTTAACTCTATAACAAACCCAAATCCTTTTCTTTGCAATTAACTTACCATAGGACCTACACCAAGTTTAATACGAGTGTTATTTGTTCCAGCTCAACATGCTGATGGGAGCTAGCTCCACCCTCGACGACAAAACACTGACTGAAACGGTATAATTTTTTTACTAACTGTTCGACACAATGAATGGTGGTAGTTTAAATAATAGTAAGACGTCAATGATTTAAAGAAATATATAGTTCGATGAGTGTAGGAACGATATAAATCATATACTTTTAGTAATAAATGTATTACTATAAACAAAATATAAGATGAAAAATGATGAATAAGATCAAATTTGTAATAAATACTTAGTAATATGTACTATTGTCTGTCTTCAGCTACTGGGAGCGTGCAGCCCACACACATATGCGGCGACCCTCCATCCCGGCGTGCATCAAGATGTTGCAGCAGCACCTCGGGAAGCAGCAGGCTCAGTAGAAGAAAATGCATTAGCAATTTTTTTTTATGTGATACAAATGAATAAATTTTGTTTCTTTCTTTATTATTTATGTACACTAAACACTCAATAAAGTAAAATACATATAGATAGAAGAGCACAAAGGAACTGCACAAATCATTAGAAATTTCATGGAGAGAGTTGGAGGATGAGAAACGTAGGCACGGTGTGTAAAACAGTAAGGAAGACTTAAATTAGACTATAGTAACCTACACATAGGTACTTGCATTATATTATCGGCTTAAAATAAACATGCATACAATGATAATATACATAGAATATAGAAACAAATACATGAATAATTAAAATAATTTTAATTTCTTGTTAGCAAGAGAGAAGCAATTTGTGTAGCACCCCATAAATAGATGATATGCCTGAATATTTATGTTTATATTTGGTTAGTATCTTGCACTGTGGTTTATCTAGATGAAGGGATACATGTGCTATTTACGTGTATATGTAATATTATGTAAACGAACAATACACCAATCACTGAATACTTTCTTCGAAGTTATTCAATCTCACCTCTCAAATATTATGCATTTGTTGAAAACAAAATTTAGGTATGTACATAATAATACTGACATTCAAAAATGATTGGAATTGACAATCTAAAAGCATTGAAATAAATAGGTAGGTACTAATTATAGTCTCGGAATTCGAATACGAACAGACTTAGGGACGTGGTTGTCATTGCAATAACGAAAAAAAAACTCGTGGTACGTCTACCTACTAATGACAGCGTCTAACGCGCTTGCGCGGCGTGATCACATCACGACGACGCTATTCTCGTTGCCACGACAACATCACGCCAGCGAAGATAGCGTCTAACTCGCTTGCGCGGCGTGATCACATCATGGCCACGCTATTCTCGTTGCCAAGGCAACATCACGCCAGCGAAGTCAAGTGAGCCCGTGTCGGCGCTGCGGGAGTCACTGTATAGCTATAAAATTTTAGTATTGACGATGATAATCTGATGGATATTCTTTTATTATTGGCAACGACAGGTTAAGTAGACTTCTATCTATTGGACGTTGGTAAATAAGTAGGTACCGACCTACGTAGTAAGTACGATGTACGTACGTACTACGTAGTAAGTACTAACGATGCAAATCAATATTACATTGTTTTAATTATTTTATTAACTAATATACTAAACAAAACTATACCAAAAATAAAAACTAAATTAAAAACACATTACAGAAAATATTGGTTATCTAAAGGTATAAAGATCTCATGCACAAACAAAAGATTATTAAAAATTTTAAGTATTAAGTCTGACAATCCAATTATCAAAAAATACTACAGAAAATACGAAAAAATACTAAAACAGTCGGTGATAACATCGAAAAAACAGCATTACATTAAAAAAAATTAAAATGTCTCAAAACAAAGTCAAAGCTATGTGGAATATAGTGAACGAACGTACTAACAAAAAAACACTTACAGATAAGAATAATATACAATTACAGATAAATAATACTTTAGTATCAGATCCAAAACAAATAGTAAATAACTTCAATAACTTTTTTGCATCAATTGGCGAAGAGACCGGCTGTGAAGCCAAAGGCCAGCCAGTAATTAACCCTTCTGAAAATACTCTATTTCTTAGACCTTTAGACTGTCAAGAAACGCATAGAATCATACAAAATCTAAAAAATAAAAACAGTCACGGAATAGATGAACTACCCCCATCTCTGATCAGACAATGTGCAGATGAACTTGCTGAACCCTTTTGTGTTTTGATAAATCAGTCCTTTGATGAAGGTACTTTTCCTGATCAACGTAAAAAAGCTATTATAAAACCATTATTTAAGAAAAACTCGAAAACCGACCCCAATAATTACCGGCCCATAGCTCTTCTACCTACGGCTTCAAAAATTTTCGAAAAGGCTATGTGTGACCGTGTGTACAGTTTTTGCGAAAGATATCAAATCTTTGACGACGGTCAAAACGGGTTTCGTAAACATCGATCAACAACCCTGGCTGTCTATAAATATATGCAAGAAGTTATTGATATAATAAATGATACAAAATATGCGGTTGGCATACTTTTAGACATGACAAAGGCATATGATAAAGTGCAGTTTAAAATTTTATTAGATAAACTATACGGTATAGGGATTCGTGGTACCACACATAAGTGGTTTGCATCCTACTTAAAAAATAGGGAGCAATATGTGGAAATAGAACATTTTAACTACGACCAAAACCAAATAATTAAAGTAAGGTCCGAAAACAAGATAATAAATGCATCAATCCCCCAAGGCAGCGTTATTGGATGTCTCCTATTCATCATCTACATCAATGACCTTCCCAAAATCATGAAAGAACCATGTGTGCTATTCGCAGACGATATATCTCTGCTAACTACATGCCAAACTAATAGTACCATTAACGAACAACTAAACCAAATATTAAATAAAACAAAAAAATGGATGGATGATCACAACCTTGAGATTAATTATAAAAAAACTAAAATAATGACTTTTTACCCTCAGCAAAAATCCCCATTACTAGTTAATTTCACAACAAACGGCACAAACATTGAAGTAGTTAACGACTTTACACTATTAGGACTAACAATAGACACACACATTTCGTGGAAGCCCCATATAACAAAAGTACGATCAAAACTCGCAAAATTCACTTACGCACTTCGAGAAGTCAAAAAAACTACCGACTTGCAAACTGCACTTACTACATATTACGCTTACGCTCATGCATGGCTCAGCTATGGCATTATGATGTGGGGAAATAGCACAGATGCGCCTACGCTTTTCATTCTCCAGAAGAAATTAACTCGGATCATAGTCAATATCGAGCAGACCGACAGCTGTAAACCCTATTTTATAAAACACAAAATACTCACTTTACCATCTATTTATATCCTGGAAGTATGCAAATTCGTCAGGAAACACATGAACTTTTTTACAACCCGCGGCGATAAACATACTGACCGATCTATCAGATACAAAAATATGTTAATGTTACCCTCCTCGCGCATGAAACTACACTCCAATAGCCCCTTGGTAATGTCCATAAAAATATTTAATAAACTACCAGATGCAATAAAGGATGAAACCAGCGATACGACATTTATAAATAAACTCAAGCAAATCATCATCTGCCTAGCCTTTTCCCAACTAGGTATGTTGGGGTCGGCTTCCAGTCTAACCGGATGCAGCTGAATACCAGTATTTTACATGGAGCGACTGCCTATCTGACCTCCACAACCCAGTTACTGGGTAATACAATACCCCTTGGTAAGACTGGTTGTCAGACTTTCGGGCTTCTGACGACCCGTAACGACTGTCAAAGATCCACGAATGACAGCCGGGACCAACGGCTTAACGTGCTTTCCGAGGCACGGAGCAGTGGTGATGAAATAATTTACACAAAGTAAAGCGCTTGTCGGGGTTCGAACCTACGACCTACAACTCGTAAGTCGCGGCCGTTACCACTGGGCCACCACTGCTCATAAATAAACTCAAGCAAATATTAATTAAAAAAGCTTACTACACGATAAACGAATACATACATGACAAAAAAAATCTATTGAACACACACACCACACACAGTTAGTAGTATAGACATAGACATTCATACATACATAGATAAATATTATAATAAGATAGATATATGTTTAATTGACCTTACCAAATAATTAAATGTACCTAAAACTATAACAGACTGATCTCAATAAAATAAAATGTTACATTTACTTATTTAATGTTGATAACATAAATTAGTTTAAAAATTGCCTTATGTTAATTTATGTTTTGAATTTAATTTTTATTTTAAAAATTACCTATACTTTTTGCTGTGCCCTACAGGGTCCATAACTGTACCTTAGCTTTAAGCCATTGTAACATCTCTTAAACATTATGGAATGCAAATAAATATGAATATGAATATGAATAAATGAATAAGTAAGTAAAAAACTGCATGTGATATTACCAGTGCCTAACGCGCAAGCGCGGCGTGATCGTGATCACATCACCCGAATCTCAAAACTACCGGCGAGGTGAAGTAAGCGCGATTCGCTAGTGTCGGTATAGATTTGGGTTAGTAACAAGCTGAACAACGTAGCACAGTCTTTACTCGACTCGAGCCACAGTCGCGATTGGGTCATGGGATTGCGTTTACATAATCATTTAACATGGGCGCCGGGAGCGGGGTGCAAGACGGCGCACTTGCACTCTCCTGGCTTCAAAATTAAATATAGGTGTAAAACATTCGGAACTAAAAAAATATGCGAAAACGCCTCATAGAATATATAGCACTTAACGTAGGTATTCGAGGCGAGGTCCTGAAATTTTCCTCTCAATTCTAGAGCTTTTGTGGATTGTTCAACAAAGTACCGAAACTCCTGTTTCCGAAAATCTAATCGGCCCTAGGCGGGGTGCTTACATTATCAAGCTCGCTTTGCTCGCTCTTACATCCTACATACTCTTAATTGTTATGCTTTTCTGCATAAGTCGACAAAGTTACTCCTTGTATGAATAGAAAAATGATCGAACCTGCTTCGTTCATAATTACAAACAATGTCGATACTTACGCGTTTCTTTTTTTGTAGCGGTCTTCAACTTGTATGTTTTATATTTTATTTACAGTTCCGTGCGTGACGCACTCGCGCCTAAGGCAAACACAAAAAAAACAGCATTGACTTTCTAACTGAATTTCTGTTTTGCTATTTTATTTTAAAACCATCAAAATAGTTTTGTTTGCCACTTAGCTACATACTAGCTGTGAAATAATATAAAATTATCGATACAATTTGGATAAAACATATTATTAAAATCTCGATTATGATTGTAAGTGTAATGCTTGGTCAATCCCTAGCATCAGTGGGATGACACTGACAGCTCACTCCACGCTCACATCACCTAAGTATTCACGGTGAGATTTAACAGAATCGACCGGCTGATTGTCATGCCACCTGCCGAGGGATATCGGTATTGTGCGATTATTCTGCCTTAATTACCTGCGTTGATCGATTTTCTCGATGGCCAGAGGCAATACCGCTCTAGGACCAGACAGCGGAAACCGTCGCCAGGGCGTTTTACACCAACTGGGTCGCCAGGTTTGGTGTCCCGCTCCGTGTGACGACGGACCAGGGACGCCAGTTCGAGTCCCACCTGTTCTGCTGCCTGAACAAGCTACTGGGGACGGATCACCTTCACACCACGGCGTACCACCCAGCCGCCAACGGAATGGTCGAGTGCCTCCACCGTCTACTGAAAGCCTCCATCAAGTGCTTGGAGTCTGACACGTGGATCCACACGCTCCCGACGGCACTCCTAGGGATCCGCGCCGCTTGGAAAGAAGATCTTCGAGCCACCGCTGCGGAGTTAGTGTACGGAGAACCACTTCGTCTACCTGGTGAGTTCCTGGTTTCAACATCTACCAGGGATCTAGACAACTCCGCTGACTTTGTTAGAGAGCTGCGCCAGCACTTCGAGGCGCTCCGACCAGTCAGCGGCACCAGGCACGGTAAGCGAAAGATCTTCGTCTTTAAAGATCTCGCCACCACATCGCATGTCTTCGTCCGACACGACGCCATCCGGCGTCCGCTCCAACAACCCTACGATGGGCCGTTCGAGGTAGTTTCTCGGACCGAGAAACACTTTACCCTTCGGATCCACGGCGCCAACGTCCCTGTGTCGATTTATAGGCTGAAACCAGCCTACATCGTCTCCGAGGACATTCCACCGGCGGCCGCTGGAAATCTGGACGAAGACGACGACGACGAAGGCATTCTGCTCTTTGTGCCGGGCGAAAACCCACCGCCCCAGCAACCTGCTCCACCTGCTCCAGCAGTACCAGTAGCACCACCGGCACCACAAGCGCCAGCTCCTTACGTGACTCGCTCCGGTCGTCGAGTCCATTTCCCCGACCGTTTCCAGGCGGGCTTGTAATCCTCGCCAACAATTGTTCCATTTTGACGATTTTATTGAGTAATCGCAAAATGAAATAATTTGCGAGTTTTAAGTGATGTTAGTTCTGTTTTTAAGCTCGAAACAATTTGAAACATAATATCGCAAATTGCAAAAAAAAATTTGCAGTTTGCGATATTATGTTTCAAATTGTTTTTGCTGAAATCTGAAAGATTTAGAAAAATCAATAAAATTTCTTAGTTTGCGTTAAATATTTGCATAAATTTATTCGTTACACGTTTTACTCCCTGTATTTTATTAATTAGTTTAGCAAATTTGCAAAATCTGTTGTAACTTAATTTCATCACTAGCAGGGGGTTACTGTGGGGATTTTTCCTGCAGTAGATATTGTTAATTTTTAGTTTAAATTTTCGATGGTAAAATTAGTTTTTATGATTTTGAGTTCTTTGTTTTAGGATTAAGATTACCGTCGACCGAACTACCCATCTGTTTGGGATTTTACTAAATTCCTATTTCTCGAATTTCATCTTTTGTTTTGTCGGGTTTTTTCCTATCGCAGTTTGGTTTACAACTCTAAGTATTTTCAAATCTTGGTTTTTTCCCCAAACAGATGGACAATTCCAGTCGACGGACTTTTATGTCCCACTTTATGACTTAAGACAAAAGCCTCCTACATTTAACTTTGTAGTTGTAATTGTGATCGATATATATAGGAATGGATTTCCGATGTATCAGTCAGTCTTGTACGCAACCTCGAAACACTGAACACTCAACTTGGAGTGTTCTCGCAATTGTCTCCTCGTGTCCGTTTGTTCCGGCGAGTCGAAACGCCACGTTTATTCTATTGTCACCTTTTTGTAATGGTTTTAAGTGAAAACTCACTTACTCACTGTTAAACAATTTATTTATAAACATAAATAAATTGTTTAAAATAAATTCGGTGTTTGTCGAACAATTATTTTCGTCACCTTGTCCCAACAGTTGAAATTTCCTGATAAGAGAAAACGGTTAAAAATCATAATAACCCGGTGTGAGCTCCCGGGTTATTACGATGATCAACCACCAAATGCAACACAATCAACAGGGTCTACTGATATTTTCGAGCTAAAGTAGTAATATGTATCTAAGTACCTAACTATCAAACTTCAACATGATTTGAAAAACTGTACTGTGATAAAATTAAATATAAATTAACCATTTAATTACATTACACAGTACAAACATAACATTTTTACTACATATAATTCAGAAGAAAGATAAAAGATAACAGAAATATTAACATGTTTATCTGTCTTTTACTTGTTCAAATAATCTTGTTAAAGCTGATATTGAAACATACTATGTAGCTGTACTATATGATACTTTTAGGCCAACTACTAATTGGGGAAGCTACAAAAATATTTTTTTTTTTCGCACGTTATTATCATGCTTGAACCATCATTAACTATTTTACCTTTTTTTTGTGTGGGAATTCATCAAATAAATTCTCCCACTCTGGGCGGAGCTGGAGGGCGTGTCAGACTGTTACTGACTAAAACCCACCCGTGTTCATCCAGTTGCCTGTGCCTTGGTGCTGATATCGCTTTGAGGCGCGCATGGAACACAACGCGCCGTCGACCCGGGCCTGGCCCTTATCGGACGGTGAGCTACCCATTGCACGCCGTGCGCAAGCCCGCGCCTACAGTGGCCGGGAATCGGCCTGGGATTCCCGACACCCAGGGCGTCTCCTGCGGCGACTAGGGGCGTGAGTGCGCTAATTTTTCCTCTCCCTCACGCGTTCTCCTCCTCCTTCGCGAGCATTACTGCTTCGCAGAAGGAGGTGGCGGCTTCCCATGCCCTCTCGCGCCGTACCATGGCCTTGACCAGGGCCGGACGCGAGAGATCGCCACCGCCGATCACCTCCACGAGGACACGGCGATGCTGCGGCCGAGCCGGGCAGACCTCCACCGTATGCTCCACCGTGTCCTCCGGGCGATCCACACAATGGTGATACCCGGGCGTTACCTTCCGCCTTATCCGGAACAGGAACCTCCGAAGCAACCGTGTCCGGTAAGGACTTGCGTCAGACGGAAGATGAGGACGCCGCGGCGTCTCTACCCACTCCTCAATGAGGGGCCTTAAAGAAGTATGCTCAAATGGGAATATAGACTGTAGTTGGAAATCTGTAGAAATTAAAGTTGAACGTTGAATCAAATAATCAACGTTGTTCAATAAAATAAGATTAATTATACACGGTGACATTTGAATCACAGTTTTGCTAGAACAAACGTTGTTCAGACCATGGTCTATTACCATTCTACAGCATCAAATATGTTATTAAAACAAACTAATCTAGAAGTTCTCAAATTAGTCTTATGTTGCTCAAACGTGTATTAATGTTTGAAACATTAACCGTAACATCAAAGTTCTCATCACGGTAGCGATATTGCATTCAAGACGCGAGCGCCGCGCGTCGTAGCCGCAGTGTCTGTGTTGTAGGGCGTAACGATAATCCTGACATTTTTAACATTGCCTTTTTTGTGTTTTTTTCGAAAACCAATGACTTTTTTTTCTATTGGATGCTATAGAATGGTTGTAGACCAAGGTCTGAACAACGTTTGTTCTAGCAAAACTGTGATTCAAATGTCACCGTGTATATTTCACATATTTTTATTTAATTTGATAATTTTAAATCTTTGTTACAAAAATACACACATAAACTCACGTATTTTTCCCAAGGACGCCAACTGCTACGATTCTTACTTACATACCTATTCTATTTACTTCACACACTACACATCTTTGTTTCATGTTTTTGTCATCTTCTGCTATTACTTTGAGTAGGTATGTCTTTATTCAATTAGTACTTCCTTTTCTTGAATTGACACATTTATTACTTACGTAAATAAATAAACCAACTTATGCAATGCAAACTATTAAAATAATATGATTAAAATCTTAATTTATTATCAGAATTTTACCTTAAACATTAACATTGACACTTATTTTACATACATTAAAAAATATTGGATGGTGTTAAAAAAATAGGCAGGATAGTCCTCACCCGCTGAAACGTATGGTCACCCTACGAAATTACGTGCGTGCAGTTGCGGGGTTGTGGGGGGTGACGAGCAAGCTCCTCCCACTCGCTGAAGGTCGCTGGTACTTATTGTCGCCTTATCAAGGCAATTAATATATTAAAATTTCGGGTGGTATATAAAGCGAAAATATTGAAACTCAAATACCTACCGCAAGTCCATCATCTGTGGAGTCAACTGTGTCTTCATGCTCGTGAATCGGAAAAAGGTTAGTACCGGTGTTTATTTAACTTTGTGCCGGTAGTCATTATAAGGAACTTCATATTTTCACTAACGTTGACGTATTGCGTAGTTTTAATTCCAAAAAAACTACGCAAATGCGTGCCTTGGCAGGTCCGTTCTCAGTCTGTTGAGGATGGAATAGAAGACGATAGATGCCACTTTAACTAAATTCGACATAAGTAGCCAGAAATACAACATTGGAAAGTGTCGCTTCCTGGTTTAAATACATAAAGAACCCTAATAACTTATAATTCTGATTCACTCTTAAAGCGGGTATAAATCTATATGAGACGAAAAGTGACGTGTCACGCGAACCAAGTCTTGATTTTTACTGCACATCCTTACAAATGGTTATCGTAAGATTTGGGCTCCTGACATGAAATCGTGGCTGTAGAAATGTTAGAGGATCTGAATAGAAGAAGGGAATTTTAACTGTGTATACATAAATAAGCGTTTCGTAACGATGATTGGTTTCCAAGGCTCATGTAAGACCGCGAAGGTACAAGATATTTTATTTGGATAGATTTGTGCCCTACATCACCTTTCCATCAGCCAAAAGAAGAATTTTACTGTAGTAACAAAGTTTGAGCTTAGACCCATCGCTCATTCTTCAGGGGATTAGGAAGATTGCTTTACATTAGACTACTTTTGATTTTAATTTTACAAAAGAATCGGTTGGAAAGGTGGAAACACATTTGGCACAGGGCCTTACCGGGCACGTTTACAGCAACGACACCAAAACAGCAGTTTATTTACATGGGCACATCATAAACACAACTGTTGCTAACTGTTCAATTCAAGAGAAAATAATTATTTTATAACTGTTGGTTCGACTGATATCAAAATGTCGTGTTATAAATATAGGTGTGATTCAACATTTTACAATTATAATGATAATAAAGCATAACAAATGTATTATGGATCCAGCCGGATTTTATCATTGATTTTTATTTTTGCAGTAATACTAAGTCGAAAATGAATTTTCTCTACGCCCTGATCCTGCTGTGCTCAATACACACAGTTTTCTGCGAGAATGATGTCGTCTCTCTATTTGGACAATCACCAAGACAAGATTTAACATTTTCGGAACTTGCTATATACGATGGTTACTCAACTGAACAACATTTCGTCACCACAGAAGATGGGTATATCTTGGGCCTTTTCCGAATACCTGTCAAGGAAGCCTGCAAAGCCTCCAAGGGCGTCATAATGTTCATGCACGGCCTCTACCTCAGTGGCGACGACTGCCTCATACCGGGACCTGGGAAGGCTCACTGCTACGTCTACTCTGACAACTGTTACGATGTCTGGGTTCCCAACGCCAGAGGAAACTTTTACAGTAGAAACCACACTACGTATAATCCCGACGAAGATTCAGCATTCTGGGACTTTTCTGTTGATGAAATGGCCATTTATGATCTCCCGGCAGCCATAGATTATGTCTTAATTAAGACAAGTGAAACTCAATTATCATATGTCGCTCATTCACAAGGAGTTAGTATGTTATTAATTCTTTGCTCCAAGAAGCCTGAATACAATGCTAAGATAAAAGTTGGCTTTGGCTTATCACCGACGGCGTGGTTAGAACATGCGAGGTTTATTGTGATAAAGATCCAAAGTCTTATTGCCCCAGGATTATCGCTTACAGACTCATTTCTTAATAAAGAAGTATTAAAACGAAATGGATCACTGCAAAGTTCAGGAGAATTTTTGTGCGGAACCACTGACCTAGCATATCCTTTTTGCTCTGTACTCATATTCGCAGTTTTAGGTTACGATGAATTCCAGATCACAGAGGATGTTTTGCCCGTAGTAGTTGGTCACACTCCCTCTGGAACTTCTCTTAAAAACTTCATTAGATGGGGCCAAATGCAGAATAACGGCTTTTCTGAATACGATTATGGTTTAATTAAAAATCTTATAACATATGGACAAACAAGCCCACCGCTATACGACTTGTCTGGGATCTCGATGCCATGGGTGTTTATAGGGAGCGACAACGACTATGTTGCTAATGTTACAGATATAAAAACCCTTGTATCTAAATTAACAAACGCCTCACTTTGCGTACTATCTGATAAAACTTTTGGTCATCTTGATTTTATTTACGGTAAAGACATACCTAATTATATAACTCCAGTTGTTTTATCATATTTAGAGACTGGTAGTTACATTTGTCCTTGATTATCCGTGTTAATAAAGAATACATATTCATTGTTATTTTATTTCCAATTCCTATTGCTCTCAGCGCAGCTTTAGAGCAGTGGTGGCCCAGTAGTAACGGTCATAGGTTCGAACCCAGACAGGCGCTTTACTTTGTGTACATTATTTCATCACCACTGCTCTCAACACGGTGAAGGAAATCATCGTGAGGAAACCGGCATGTCCTAGAACCGAAAATTCGAAGACATGTGATATCTACGAGTACCAGCCCACACTGGACACGCGTGGTAGATTACGTGGCCCACTCCCTCTCACAGTGAGGAGTATGTCCCAGCAGTGGGAACATTATAGGCTGATTATGTATTGATTTCAGCACCTTAGGAAGTTGATATATGAATCCAACTTTCTATCAATAACCTTTTTTATCTTTGTAGTATAAGTTAAATCCGTACATATTCCTGTAGTAGAGCAAAGTCCAGCGGATCAGCCGCGCCAGTGCGTCTCCTAATGTTTCTTTAATAGTGTTTTTGTTAATTAATTTATAATGAATTATATTGGGGTGTCCTGTAAGAAATACGTCGCCAAGGAACTACCGGGTTATTATAATGAGTCAGTACCTTTGATCTAAAACAACACGACACACAACACAACTATTTTACCACGCAAGGTTTTTAAAATTGTATCTTACTCCTCAATAAACTATGGAAGTTTCATAGTAGGGTAACGAAAACATAGGTAATTAAATAATTTTAGGATTACCGAGATAAGGAAATCACATAGGTAACTAATTAATTGTCTATTAAATGATATGCAATTAATTTTAATAATAGCCAAATAATTAGCATTGCCATACAACGTGGCAGCGTGGCCAGCCTTTTGGATACTTTTCCAGTACAGCAGGCATCGATGCGGACTGGCTAGAGAGGCGCCACGGCGCACGTACGGGCAAATCTACGAATTAGGCGGTCAAAATTATTTTCTTCTTTTTATGTATTCTAAATGGTCTATTATGATTTTATTTCAATTATATAAGCTCTTGGTGAACATATATTCAAGTAAAAGACAATTGTTAATGACAAAATAAAGGTTTATTATAAAAAAATAAAAAAAAAAACGATTAGGAGTCCCACGTCTCTTCATCAGTGTTGAATCCTTGCATTTCGCTGTCAGACTCTTCTGCGTCAGTTTCCTCATCTTCAGCCCTGTGGGCCTCAGCAGATATAAGCATTTGTATTGCTTCTTCACTATGTGGTGTTGACCTCTTTTTAGGTTTTGGTCTTATGCTAGATATCAAGGGATCTGAGCTGAGCAATAATCGGTTCATTACATCTAAAATGCATTGCTCTCGAGAAAATTTTCTTGCGAAATCCTGCCGGTAAAGTCGAATATGCTTGTTACGCGCCTCTGCAGCTTCTTCCGATAATAAACCTATAGGCAAAAGTGCATTTTCCATGACAGTTGCGCCATGAATTAGTATTTTATGCATTGTGGGAGTCATGGGATGCCAGGGATATAAATCAACGTACATCTTCGCAGTCTCATACCCATATTGAGCAAACTTTTGTAAATCGACTTTATGAGAGCTGGATATGACTTCCAAAATCACTTTCAGGCGTTTTATTAGATTTAAATCCACACCGGTGATTTCAGCAGCAATTTCTGGATTGGCGAAAAATCTTCTACTAGTATTGCCATCATTGGTATTGCCAAAACCAGCTTTCGGCACATCTACTAATAGGCCCATTTGCTCTCTAAATTTTGTTTGTATTTCTGCCTTTTTCTGTTTGACAATGCCTTTGTCATTTTCCGACCTTAGCTGCCATTTTTGTACAGGAATCTTGTATGCCAAATGAAGCATGCTTTCGAAAAACCGAATCCTAGCATGCAACACAGATAGGCCAAACTGTATTGCGTCGATATCAACTGTTTTCTTTATTTTGAGATTATTAAATTCTTTTGATGTACCACCACAGATGTAGCATCTCATGGTTGAAGTCGTCGAAGTTGCAGCGTTACACACTTTTGCATCGACCATAGTCAGAGTCATGACGTGCTTTGTACTTAATAGCATTTCGCTTAGTACGAATTCGCTGGGTTTCAAAGAATTTATAGCCTCTTCGACATTTGCGATTTCAGACTGAGTGATATCAACTGTTTCTTTGGTAAATTGGATCCTTATTGGGCGACAAAATCGTGGCGAAGAAGGAGTTGGATTTTGCCAAACCACTTTTTTGTTTGACCCACATACCAACTGTAGCGGAACAAAGCAACTTTGGAAAATGTTGCTGTCACTCGCGTCTCTATCTTGCATTTTTTGTTTGAATTGTGATTGTTGCGATCCATCACAACCCCATTTTGAAATAAGAGTCAACGATTGACGCTCTTCTGGACTTAATTGTTTTAGCACATCTTCTAAATATGTTGCCAAGCGATTAGCTGTATGGTTCAATAAATACTGCAGGTTAATTTCAGCACATGTTTCAGTTATCCGATACGCATCTTTTGCTGGATAGCAAGTATTTTTTGCTTGCTGTAACAATTTGTAGCTCGGATAAAACTTCTTGTTGCTGTTTCTTATTATTTCATATTGTCGCCTTGAAAGATCAGCTTCCACAAACATTGAAAGAGCGGCCGTTGGATCTAGTTGTGATTGTTTTTCACACTGCTTGGTTATTTTGTATGCTTTTTGATATGCTTGAGCTGTCTGCGGAGAGTTGGTAATGTCTTTTAGAATATTGGATGCAATTCTCTCTCCAGAATATTGAAGGGATGTCTGAGCAGCATGTATTAACAATTCTTTGTCAACAACACTGCGTACTTCCTGCGTTTTTCTGCGTTTACTCCTTTCACTTGATTCTACAAATGACTTTGTTGGTCGACCAGAAGAACGCCTTTTAGCTCTCGGTATTTCCAATGTTCCTTGTAACCACTTATCATTCTTTTGAAGGAAAAGTGTTGATTTTTTATGAGCTTCTATCCACTTTTTCTTGAATTGAGACTTCAAATAGGATAATTTATGCTTCACTTCCTTCTTTTGTTCTTCACAATACTCATCTTGTGATAAAACATATCGCTCGAGATAATTCAACTTTTCGTCAAAATTATGCAAGTCTTGTTCCTGCATTTTATCAAAAAGGTATCTACGCGTTACTACCCGCATCCCTGAAGTACCCTCAGTATCTGGAACAAAATGAGAACACATTTAAAAATAAAAAAATAAAAATTGCAAATCCGATGAATTTGTACTATGTAATTCATTGATGTTAAAAACTACGATTTCACGGAAGATCACGGCCAATTTCATCGTTTTCAATTAGCTTAAATACTCTTATTTATACTACAACAGCCAAAACCAATGGGACGAACCCTGAAGTACAACAAAAACCATTTTAAATTTAAAAAATGAGAATTATAAACAACAATCACGAGCATGTTTTTAAATCTACCAGTACGCCAAATTTTACTTTACCATTTGCCTAAAACGTATTAATATGTATGTACGCTTACCTGATATACTTGAATCCATCATAATTTTCTTCACAACACACTCCAAAATAAAAATATTCACTTTTAAAATAACAGTTTTGCACGAAATGTCGAAAAGCAATACGAACACTCAGAGCGACGATCAAGTTTAGACTGGCACATTCTGGCGCGCGCTCCTAGTGGGGAAGTGGGTGGGGTTACCCATTGTTCTACGGTTATTTACCATTCGCGGGGAGTCTTTTTTTTTTACCTGAGACAAATTTTAGGAATTGTATTTTTGGCCGCCTAATTCGTAGAATTGCCCGTACGTGCGGCGTCCTCACCTTCCGCCTGACGCAGGTCCTCACCGGACACGGTTGTTTCGGGAGGTTCCTGTTCCGGATAAGGCGGGAGGAAACGCCCGGGTGTCATATTGTGTGGATCGCCCGGAGGACACGGTGGAGCATACGGTGGAGGTCTGCCCGGCTTGGGCGGAGCACCGCCGTGTCCTCGTGGAGGCGATTGGCGGTGGCGATCTCACGCGTCCGGCCTTGGTCCAGGCCATGGTACGGAGCGAGAGGGCTTGGGAAGCCGTCACCTCCTTCTGCGAAGCAGTAATGTTCGCGAAGGAGGAGGCGGAACGCGTGAGGGAGAGGCAAAATTTGCGCCCTCACACCCCTAGCCGCCGCAGGAGACGCCCTGGGCGTCGGGAATCGCAGGCCGATTCCCGGCCACCGTAGGCGTGGGCTTGCGAACGGCGAGCAATGGGCAGCTCGCCGTTCGATAAGGACCAGGCCCGGGTCGACGGCGCGTGGTGTTCCACGCGCGCCTCAAAGAGATGTCAGCACCAATGACGGTGTTTGCTAGGACCGATGCCTGCTAGGGTTGCGGAAAAGTCCAAGAGGGATACCGTGGCCCCTGGCACAGGTAACTGAAGGAACACGGGTGGGTTTTAGTCAGTAAGAGTCTGACACGCCCTCCTGCTCTGCCCAGAGCGGGAGAAGTTATTTGATGATTTCCCACCCTCAAAAAAAAAAAAAAAAAGGCATCGATGCGGACGACTTGTTCGGTGCCCTATGATTCTTCTCCCTCCGTTTTTATACCGATGTAAATATAGTTATTATTATTGAAATTTCTTTGAAATATCTCGGGACCCTAGGTTCTCGGACCTTTGAAAGGCGTACGAGGGGCCGAAACCAACTCGCAGAGGCCCCTTAGACAATTTTATTTAATTTTAATTTATTTTATTTATTTATTGGTCTACCAACGATTGTTTACACCAGTTATGGGCATAAAAAACAAGCAAAAACAGATAAACAATAGTGTTCAATCACTTATAGGTAAACTCAGCATGCAAAACGAAAGTTGTACGTACGATAGAGAATAAAAATTAAAAGAAAACTACCCTAATTTATATCAACCACTAGTATCTGAATTGTTACATGTAATTTAGATCCTGAAACAGAGAACAAGAAGAGAAAAAACAAAAAGGTAAATTAATCCACATCTAGGTTTTTCAAAGTCTTCGCTTTTAAACCGTACAGTGAGTCAAAGTGCAAGTCGATTAGATCGCTACATTCATTAATTATCTTGCTTAACCTCGCGACAGGGGAATTAGCGCCCAAGACTGTTCGTCGGAGCGGTGGACAGAGTGGCGTAATTGGCTTACGAGGAATCCTTGAAGGCACACGAAATTTAAAAGAATTTAATATCTGTGGGCAGTCAATTTTATTGGCCATCACTTTGCACACAAACATTACGTCAATAAGGCGACGGCGCTTTTCCAGTGAAATCATTTGAAAGTATTTCAATCGCTTGGTATATGAACGCATTTTTTTTGCTATTCCGCTGGTAAACGCCAGGTGCCACAGAAAACGTTTTTGGATTCTCTCCAGACGCAACGAGTGTGTAGCATAGTGCGGTCGCCAGATCACACAACAATATTCCAACAGGCCTCGAATCAGACTATTGTAAAGCATAATTTTAGTTTTAGGACACCTAAACTGTTTGCAATGTCTTAAAACGAAACCAAGCATTCTAGAGGACTTTTTTATTATGCAATCTACATGCGGAATAAAAGTTAATTTAGTATCAAAAGTAACACCGAGGTCTTTTGTTGTGTTTAATTCTGCTATTTTGGTTTCATTTATGTGATAATCTTGTCTTACTAAATTATGCTTTCGTGTAAATTTGACATGATAGCATTTACTGGGATTTAACAGCATTGAATTGCGTTCGCACCACTTAACAAGCCTATTGAAATCACTCTGCAAAAGGATGACATCATGTTGGGACTTGATAATTTTAACAAATTTCAAGTCGTCCGCATACATAAAAACCTTAGAATGTAAGAAACACCTTGGAATATCATTTATAAAGAAGTTAAACAAAACTGGGCCCAAATGAGAACCTTGTGGAACTCCGGAAGAGATATATCGGTTGTCAGACCGAAATCCGTTTATCACTACATAAAATGATCTGTCAAGAAGATATGAGCTTAACCAAGAAAGCAATGATCCAGTTATACCATATGCTTGCAGCTTATGAATCAGTATTTTATGTGAGACTTTGTCGAAAGCCTTACTAAAATCCGTATATATGACGTCGGCTTGGTGACCTGAATCAATTGCCTCTGATAATAGCTCGGTAAACAGAAAAAGATTTGTGTTTGTTGATCTAGCTTCCACAAAGCCATGCTGCTCGTCGCTTAGGTACAGCCTTAAGTGCTTTTGAATAAATGGACAGATCAGAGACTCAAAAATTTTTGCAAAACACGGCAAAATTGATATCGGTCTGTAGTTAGAGACTAAATCGTCCTTGTCAGACTTGTGTATAGGTACAACCTGTGCCACCTTCCATTTTGATGGAAAGACCCCGGAGGTTAAGGATTTATTGTAAATAAGTGACAATGGGGTGATCAACTCAGCTACGCACTCATAGACAAAGATTGGTGGTATCCCATCCGGCCCAGCCCCCTTGTTGCAATCCAGACTTTTTAGCTTTTTGTATAGACTTTCACTGCTAACAATAATGTTTGATAAACATAAGCTATGAATTTTAATGTTATATAAACATTTAGTGTTGTTACCGTTGCAATCGTCTTGAATAGCACTATAGACAGAAGAAAAGTAAGATGCGAAAAATTCACATATTGTCGTGGGGTCAGATGATGCACTAGTACCATTTGTCATTGCAATGGGATAGGAACTTGACCCACCTCTTTTAGCTTTAACGTAACTCCAGAAAAACTTCGGATTACTTTTGAGTTCGTCTTCCAATCGCTTCATATAATTGTTGTAACAAAGTTTTGCTAGGTCATTACAGCGCTTAGTTATAATCTGCAGTTCAATTTTGTCTAAAGGGTTTTTGTAAGCATTGTGGCGATTTCTGATCTTATTTTTGCAATTAAGTAATTTGATTAGATCCCGATTGAACCATGGTGGAAATTTACTTTTTTTTGGCACTCGTTTCGTTATAAATTTTTCTATACCTTCATGAATAACGTCATAAAATACCTCCACCATCTCATTAACTCCCTGCTGTGCTTCAAATAACTCATCCCAGTCAATTTCACTCAAATATTTCCGAATTGGTATGTAACTCGTTTTTCGGAAATTAGGTCTACCGCAGGCAGTGTTATATGGGAGTTTAGATTCCTTATTCAGAGCAATCACAATATCGAGAGGTGGATGATGCTGGTCAATATTAGTAATCGGATCCTCACTTTGACTCACTCTACACAATGAATGGTTACACAGTATAAGATCCAAAATGCGGTTTGAACATACATTGTTAAATTGATTAAGCCTATTAACATACGTGAAATCTATCAAAGTTTGACTTAAATTGGACAACTTAAGGCACTTATCAGAATTATTGACTATACTCCAATCGATATCGCCGATATTGAAATCACCTGCGATGCAAACATATGATAAGTTTAACTGTTCAAACACTGCATTACATTTGTCCAAAAAATGTTCCAAGTAAGAGATACGTACAGGTGGTGGCAGATATACAGAACAGAGAGCTGCTCGACGTACAGATCGAGCCGCAGGTAGATCTAAAATTACCCAAAGGTCTTCACAATTGCTTTCAAATTGTTCTGCTCGTTTGGAATTTATAGATTTTTTTACGGCAATCAAAACACCCCCACCTTCTTTACAACTCTGTAGACATGAACTTTCTCTGTCCCTTCTGTATACAATGTATCTATCGTCGAACAGCTCGCTGCTCAGTACGGTATTATTAAGCCAAGTCTCTGTAAAAATGATAATGTCATAATTATTACAGCATACATTACGAAAGATGATATGCGTTTTTGTTCTCACGCCTCTACAATTCTGGTAATAAATTTGTAAACTATTGAATTTTGTATTATATTCAATTTACAATTACATGTATTTTTAATTTAAATATAAAGTATGTTTTTTCAAATCAACTTATTTAGGGACTCTAGATTCTTAATGAGGATATGTTCGGACCCATCAGTTTTTCTGACGAAGATTCTACCATTTCTTACCCAGACGAATTGATATCCTTTTCCTTTTGCCTGAAGTCTAGTAGCAGCATGCAGCGCTTTGTTAGAAGGAGACAAATGTTCTTGCACATAAATTGGCTTCTTTTCACCAGCCAGTCCAAGGTCCGCGGTATTTAGTTTTTCGGTGTTATTCTTGCCTTTATTGTAGTTTATGACAGAAGCCAAGAGCAAGTCACGAGTTCTTGGGCAGGCCAATTGTACTACGACAGAGCGTCCGTTTTAAGCGTTGAGGCACCAACCGCCGATTATCCCTGTATGCACTTTGCAAGTGCGCCCGAGGACAACCCCCGGTTGGTGCCAGGTTGGTGGAGGACTATTCCAGAACATGGGAACAAAACATATTGGGCTATGGGTTTGGATCGCTTTAATGGATTGGTTACCTAGAACTATGGAAGGACTATGTCCCCTGTCTGATCAATGTTATGTATTACACAGATAAAATGGCAGGGGTGACTTGCACACTCAATGATGGGCTCCCGAAAGCGGTCGCTAGCACATAGTGACGTAGCAACAAAGGGGCAATACTTCCTGAGATGCTTGAGGAGTGGGGAGGTATTCCACGGCTATCAGGACAATCCCGGAATTACGGTCAAGATCCCTACCAGCATCTTACTGGAATACTTCCTTCCTCCGAGCACGTTTGCTCTTGCGAATCTCCACTCAAGCCGGCCAATAAAGGCAAGAAAGAGGTGGAAGCTCTGTTCCTCATCAGTGTTCCTCCAGCCGACCAATGAAGGCAAGCCAGAGGTGAGGAACAAGACTTCTCCTGGGAGATAGGGTCCGTGGGATCGCTACTGCCCAACAGCTCGCCACATGCTGCCCTGCGGGTTTATGTATCTCTCTTGGTCTGGCTCCTCACCCTAGACCTGTTTCGACAAAGTAAACTCTACCGGCACAGACCCAGAGTTTAGGAGCGCGCAAGCCCCACCATGACGTCAACGTAAAAATACTAATACTACTATTAAAAAAACTACTACTATTAACTATAACTAACTAACTAAACTACACTATTTGTTTGCCTTTGTTATTTATTATATTTATAAATGATATTGACATGTGCTTTCTTAATTCTAAATTCTTACTTTACGCAGATGATCTTAAAGTCTTTAGGCCCATCAAAACTATGCTTGACTGTCAACTACTTCAACAAGACCTCAATCGTCTTGCAAATTATTGCACTAAAAACAAACTCCAACTCAGTATTTCTAAATGTTGCTGTATTAGCTTCACTAAAAATAAAAATATTTTTAAATATCCCTATGCAATACACAGTGAATCACTGGCAAGGAAGAGTTTGATCCGCGACCTGGGAATATTACTTGACGATAAACTGCACTTAGACACACATGTTAATAAAATTGTTAATAATGCTTATCGCATGTACGGCTTTGTGATGAGATCAGCCATAGAATTTATGAACCCAAGTACATATTTATATCTCTATCGATCACTAGTTAGGTCTCAATTAGAATATGCAGTACCTGTGTGGAACCCCTACTACAATAAATATATTGAGTGTATAGAAAGCATACAACGTAAATTTTTGAAGTCTATGCATTATCGCTGCTTTAAAAGTTGTTACCTCTCTTATAGTGAGTTACTTAAAAAATATAATTTACTTCCTTTGAGTTCAAGGCGTACTTTTCTTGAAACCACATTTTTGTATGACTTATGCAATAATTCGTATGATTGTTTAGACATGAGTAATAAGTTGTGTTATATAGTTCCTAGAACATGCCAGGGACGCGAGGTGCGCTCACGACCTGTATTCGCCACTACTTCCTGTCGTACAAACGCAGGCTTGCGTGCACCTCTTCGTCGCCTTACGAGCAATTTTAATAAGAATTTCTGCAGTTTGGATCTGTTTGCTCTGCCACATAGTAAGTTTAAACTCATGTTACTTAATATATTGAAAAATTAATGTGAAACTTTTGTTCCGCTTATATGCGCCATCTTTGGGGCTTTGTTTTGTTGGTACTTTAATATTAATTTTCCTCATATGTATTGTTTACAACGCTAGTCTTTAAATTTACCAAATTGTCTCACTGTGTATCTGTGGAGAACGTGGTTGATTTCACATTTGTATCATTTCTGTATTCTATCTTTCTGTTTTTCTTAATGTGTAATTGTTTGTTTTCCCTAATAAATAAAATAAAATAAAATAAAAAATACACTACTACTACTACTACTACTCTCTACTTAACTATATTTATTAACTTTTTAAATACTATTATTATTTCCTTTATTTCATTTAAATACATATGAATTACATTTTTAAATATTTTTATAAACAAAAAGAAACCAAAAACATTTAAAAATATAAAAAATAGTAGCCCACCGGTATCGGGAACAGGGTCCAAGCTACCGGCGGTCAGGGCTCCAGAGAGAGAAACTTCCTAACAATGCGGGCCGTGTCCAGAAGTACCGCTTTCTGAATCAAGCCCTTGATCCAGCTGCCTAACGAGAGCCTCCTTAGGTGTTGGTCGAGGCTCTTGGGTATTAGCCCATTGGCTGTCACGACTATCGGCACAATGACCGCTGAGTCCACATCCCAAATGTCGACAACCTCGCGAGCCAAGTCAAGATACTTGATTTGTTTATCTTTCTCGGCTTTCACGAGGTTCTCATCATGCGGGATGGTTATGTCAACAATCATTGCGCGTCGCTCCAATCGATCCACCACCACTATATCAGGCTTATTGGCAACAATAGTCCTATCAGTGATGATGGATCGATCCCAGTACAATGTGATATTACCATTTTCGAGAACTGGGTCGGGCACATACCTGTAGTACGGTACCTCCGATTCCACAAGGTTGTATTTCAGAGCAAGCTGCTGATGGATTATCCTGGCTACAAGGTTGTGTCTATGCAAGTACTCTCCGTTAGCTAGACGAGAACACCCGGAGATGATATGCCTGATTGATTCTCCCGGCCGGTGGCATGCCCGACAGATGTCAACCGTGCCGTCTTTCACAATAAATCTCCGGTAATTGTTCGTCATCATAACTTCGTCCATAATTGCACAGACAAAACCTTCGGTTTCTCCAAAGAGGTCACCGAAACGCAGCCAGGCAACGGACGCTAGTAGATCTACATCCGGTCCATGTAGGGCCCGGAAAAAGCGTCCGTGGAGCTCCTTACTCTGCCATACCTCCATGCGATCATTAGTGTCAAGCACTACAGGTTTGCGCCAGTTCTCTTTAGCCAAGGAGAGCGGGGTGAGGCCCTTGTCCACCGTGACTACATCTCGATGCATACCCACGTCGGTTTCTAGGAAATATTCCCTGAGACTGCATATCTCGCGATTGTGGAGGGTCTTAGCGTTTAAAAAGCCTCGACCTCCACACTTTCGCGGGATATACAGCCTCATTACCGATGATCGTGGGTGATGCATTCGATTTGCAGTCAGCAGCGTACGGACCCTCCTATCCAGGGCGTCGAGTTCGGTCTGAGTCCATTTGAGTATGCCGAAAGAGTACATCAAAACTGGCATGACCCAACCGTTGAAGGCGCGCACCTTGTTTCCGCCTGATAGAAGACTATTAAGTACTTTTTTCAGGCGGCCAAAGAAGCGTTCCCTCAACGACTGCTATTATTATTATTTATTATTATTATTATTTGTATTATTATTATTTTAAGACTTACTTCTGGTTCCGAAGCGTGAGAAGCCTTTCTAATAGTAAAATTAACTACTCAGGAATTTTACTGAGGATAAAAAATTAAAACGCGTACTGCCGATTTAGAGGCAAGTGGTATTCCAAAATACAATGCGTACATGGCTCATCCGGTGGGTACAGACCGCTGAGCTTACAAATGATATCTAGTTGGCTCGCTCTGGGCGGAGCGGGAGGGCGTGTCAGACTCTTACTGACTAAAACCCACCCGTGTTCCTTCAGTTGTCTGTGCCAGGGGCCACGGTAACCCTTTCGGACTTTCCCGCAACCCTGGCAGGTATCGGCCCTAGCAGACCCTGTTATTGGTGCTGACATCTTTGAGGCGCGCGTGGAACACAACGCGCCGTCGACCCGGACTTGATCCTTATCGGACGGCGAGCTAAACTCCTCCGACCCTAACAGCGAAATCGGAAGGTTCGATTTGAGAGTCTTTCCGACAATTTTGCCAAAACAATAAACATTTCGGCCATTTTAGCCAGGTTATAAATGTTGTTTTTTTTTAAGGTTTGGTTTTTAAATCGGCAACACTTTTTCTAGTGACTGCCAGTTTGACAGTCGAGAGTTGATACGTGGTCAGTACGTTTTGCCATTTCACAATGAATAGACTTAATTCAGAACTACGCTTGCAAATTGTGCAAATTTATCATTTGTCGCAGCTTTATCCTCTTTCTCAATGCAAATTTTTGTTCAGCAATGAGGCTCATTTTTGGTTGAACGTTTAGAATTGATTTCTAACTCTGGAAACTTAGTGAACCCTCCACTAGCAACAAATTTACTGAAAATAGAGGAGACCATTTGTGGAAAATCATTTATTAAAGATAATCAATCAGATAACATTAATAATGGAAATTCCACTTACGGATAACTCATCATATAACTATTTTAAGATATATTCCTTACCAACCTTTTATGAATCTGAAAATAAAACCTTAGCTTTTATGCCCAAATACCCTTACCTTTTGGCCACTTGCCACTTTTGCTTTTTGAGCGTGAGAAACCTTTCTAAAAGTAAAACTAACTAGGTACTCTAGATTTTTACTGAGGATAAAAAAATTAAATACCACTGCCGGTTTGGAGGCGAGTTTTATTCTAAAACACAATGCGTAATATGGCTCATCCGGTGGGCACAGACCGCTGAGCTTGCAAAGGATATCTAGTTACTAGAATGGAGCTTTATATCGACAGGAATATTCCTAATAGTACGTAGGTCACACTATAAGTTTTGCGTAACTTAAAAAAAACCACATGTTTTATACAAAATTGTATGTTTATTGCTTTTCAAAATACTCTCCTTTACATTTTAAACATTCTTTCATGCGCTCGAACCATTTTTTAAAACAGGAGGACCACATATCTGAAGGCATGTTTTCTACGTGTTGATTAGCCGCTTAACAGTAGCCACATTATTTTCGTTGACGGCAGTTGAAGGCCACCCTTCACGAAATTTGTCATGTAAAGAAACTCGACCTCTCTCAAATTCAGCAAACCATCGCCTCACGGTGCTCAAACAAGGTGCTTCTCTCCCAAAAGCATTTTGAAGACGAGCGGCACAGTCTTGCGGAGAGAGAGAACTTTTAAAATCATAAAAAATCATCGCTCTAAAATCTTTTCGACTTAATTCCATTTTCGTTGCGTACGTAGAACTTTGATGTGTGATAAAAAACAATTTTATTGACAAATGATTTCCCGCCAATTGTTTTTTTTTATTACTAAGAAGGTTGCAACGTTTAAAAAAATATAACAATTGAAATTCAAATAGTTCCGATTAGCTAGAAGTGCAAAACTTTTAGTGTGCCTTATGTAGTACTTCGATGGGAGAGGGTATCTGCGTTTTGACCAATAGGATGCACGAACCGTATTTTAGTGGTGTTCGTATTAGTATAATGATGTATAGAAGTGTGACACTGACACTAAGAGCGTGCTATGCTCACTGAATTGTTTGTGAGACGATTTTCTTAATGGTCATGGCCAGCGTGAGCTCTTTATGAATTCTTATTTTGTTATTGACAAGAAGTAATTTTAATACTCATATCTTCTTTTTGGTTTACAAAATGTATTACTGATATTGCTGTATTAAATTAGTATTAACTTTCCACAAAGATATAATAATTTGGAATAAGAAATGTCAAACTATTACAATTTATATGTATTACATCCACTTTAATATGTTCCTCTCTCTATCGGGGCGGGGCTATAAATTTACGTTATTTATGAACACTTTCACTGCCAACCCAATTTTCACCATAGTCTATGCGATGCCACTATACAAATCGGAGCGAATGCACTAGGTGCGTTGACCGGCACTGCATAAAGGTTTTTTTTGTGTCTAATCGGCGTCAGAGGGACTTTTTACTTGTGCAGTGCTATTGAAAAGTAAATAACTATATTTCTATGTGATTATACTTGGTAATTCAAAACATTTGTCAAGAAAGAAGCAAGTTACGTAATTTTATTAGAAATTGACATCATATTTGGTATCTTTTCCTTTTATTGCTCTATGTTTTGGTTGAAATAGCACAATTACAGTAATCATTCTGAACCAATACTTGGCGCAGTTCATACTATGTTATCAGAGCTTTTTCTTTATAGCTGCCGCAACTTTTGCCGGAAAGCCAACGTATGGCCCTATGGCCATCCTATCGTTTAACCGGATTTCCAGATATTCCCACTAAATAATAATGGGACTTAGATGACGAACTTATTTTTATTGCAGTTGCAAAAGTTGCGGCAGCTACAAACAAAAAGCTCTGATAACAGTATGAACTCCGCCAAGTATTGGTTCAAATATTACTGTATTTCAATGAAAACATAGAGCAATAAAAGAATAAAGATAAGTTCGTTATCTTAATCCCATTATTATTTAGTGAGAATGTCTGGAAACCTGGTTAAACAATAGGACGGCTTAATACAAGAGCCTACGGCCATACGTTGCCGAAAAGTTAACCAATTTTGTAACCTTTGGATTATCTCAAATGTTTTGCAGTTGTTACTTGTATTGAAGGGCGGGCGTTTTGGGGGGAATGTCTTATGTGATGTTGACGTTCAAAAAGTGCTGATTCTCAGCCCAGTTTGAATAAATGACTTTTGATTTTATTTGGTTTAATACTTTTAATTCAGTTGTAATATTCGTTTTATCCATTAATTTATCACACCTTTGATTTGATTTTAAATATACCTAACTAGATTTCACAAACAAGGTATCTTTCTAATTAAAATGCCTGAGGCATGCCGTGCAAGATGTGCTTACCGTTTTGGGTGGATCAATAACGGCATGACAGAGGACAGGTCCAAAATCTTCCGCACGTTATGGACTGGATTTTAATTAAACACGACACTTTACTTTTCTTTAATTGATGCTCTAATCAAAGGTTGACAATTATATGCTTTTAAGCAATAATCAACTCGACAGGCGCGTTGCCGTCATTACAACCTACCTATGACAAGTATTTTTTGACAAATATAACAATGATTTAGTTCCTACGTCACTTTAAAATTCAGAACCTTATAAAGTAGGTAATTACTCTAAACTATAATTTGCGCGTTGGCAGTAGTGGGAGTGAAAGAATTCAAATAAAAATGTTGGGTACCTACTAGTGTAATGTATATTTTTAGTTTGTGTTCATTTAGGAATAAGCTGTTAAGGATTAAAGATTTATTTAGGTTGATATTTAAATCTTATTTGTCTAATAAAATATGTATAAGAGCTTATTGTTTGAGTCGAAATTGTCGCCTGTAATCTGAGTGAAATATTAAACACTTAGTTAAAATCTACAAGAGAACAATTTTAAGGATTTTCTGTTGTAGAAAAAAAAACCTATAATTTAATTCAATTATTTTTGATAGACTTTTTCAAGATTTCAAAAGGAGACATTAAAGATTCCTCCCAAAATGAACAAATTATAACAAAATATTACACAGAAATTATCATCAAAATACAATTATATTATAAGTATTAAGACTTTTTACATCATTGTCTATCTGTATTTATCTACATTAATAGGTATTGTAAAGATCTTATTATGAAATCAAAACAACAATGACAAACAGACAACACAACCAATTACAAATACAATACAGAAATTACAGGAAACAACAGAAAATACAGAACTAAGTGTAACAAACAAATAAAGGTAAACACAGCATTTTCTTATTATTACTTACTAAATGAACAATTTTAAACTAGTTTTTTCTAGTTTTGCACAATATTTTTAGAGAACATGACAAAGAGAGATATAGCCGGCTCAAATCGTGTCGTATGTCGTGTGTATATCTTAATAATTAACAAAAATATAACAAATAAACTATAAATCAACAAATTCACCAAGAAAGGCAGCATGACACTAAATTAACATCATTAATACAAGAAGACTTCGAAATCGTGGGCAATATTTTAAACTATGACTACAGTCTACACAGTGACATTAATCAACGAATTAGTATTTAATAATACAAATTGGAATAATGAAAACTAACCTAAAAATAGCTGATCGTTGGTATTTAAAAGTATGTGTGCTACTTTTAACCGACTTCAAAAATCGGATGTTTATATATTTTTTTTAAAGTATTTTGGTAAATTTACTAACAAAAATCGACATATTGTCAATTATTTTCTATTTGCAGTATTACGATTAAATATTTTTATTAAAGAGTAAATGTTAAAAATAATTATAAAATATGTGCTTGGCCGAAAAAAAATGGTACTTTGATTTAAATCTTATATATAAAATTCTCGTGTCATAATGTTAGTTACCATACTCCTCCAAAACGGCTTGACCGATTTTTATAAAATTTTAGCATATTCAGTAGGTCTGAGAATCGGCTACTATCTATTTTTCATACCCCTAAGTGATAAGGGTTGGAAATTATTTCTAGGGACACTAGAAATTCCCTACAAATAATTTAAATGGCAAAACAACGTTTGCCGGGTCAGCTAGTTTAATATAATAATCACGAAAAGCCTCTAGAAATGCGACGTTGCCAACCCGCGCGGGATGAACGTCCTAGTATTTAAAAAAAATAAAATGCGGCCATGATTATGTGAGATAGAGCACCATCGTTTAGGTGTTGGTTTCGCGAATTTATATTTTTATTTTAGCATGTGTGGATGCTACACTATTGCGGGTTATCGGGAACGCCTTTCGTTAATCAACACACTATATTTTAATATTGTTATTTATCATTAATTTGGAATAAAAGTTTATATTTTTTATATGGTAGGTATTTATGCATTTTTTTACACAGCCATACAACATTATAGCACACGATGCCATTAGAATTAAACTCACAACATTAACAGCAACAAAGAAATATAGAAATATAAAAAGTATAGGAAATTAAAAGGCAGTGATTTTATGTATTAATTCCTAACTATCCTAATCCTAACTAAAATTATAAGTGCGAAAGTGAGTTTGTTTGTTACGCTTTCACGCTTCAACGGCCGAACGGATTTAAACGCCGCCGTAACAAACAAACCCACTTTCGCATTTATAATAAATATGAGTTAGGAAGTTAGAATTCGTTTGTAGATTACAATTTAAGGAAAAATGAAAACTAGGAAATAATAATATTACTATCACTTTATTTATTTTTATATATCTCTCTCTATATCTGAATACAAAAAACATAACTTACTTGCAGGTTCAACTCCACTGCAATTTGGGATATATTCAACCCTTGTCTATGCAAGACCATAATTTCATTTCTTTCTTCTTGAATCAGGTTTCGGGTCGTCATGGTTAACGACAAAGTTAGTCACACAGTCCACAGTAGGCACAATACACACACAGTCCAGGATACGAGCTACTTCGACTACAGTCCGGTATACAAGCAGAGGTCACAGTTATGCAGGCAATCAGTCCGATAGAAATAAACAGGACGTAAAATGAAATGGCGATAGTATAATACATATGTATTACGATATACGGGAAGCGTCGACAATTAGCGAGATGGAAATTGGTACTGCTGCACTCTGGCTAATGACTTTGAAATTTTGTTACACGCCATTTACTCACACAAATGCATATTGTTTCTAATTGTGCGAAACCAGGAAGGGGTGTGGTTTGTCACTAACTGCGCTCCCGCAGAAATATTTCCTTAAGTGAGCATGCTTAAGATTTGCCCATTGTACAAACACGGTTACATGTCAATCGTATTTTAAAAACTAGATGAGGTCGGCGTTTCCCATCTGACTACTCTGATCGGTGATCAGATCGGTGTCTGAAATGGTCGTTTGAGGAAAGAACCACACAGTCAGTGCACGCAATTGTTAAACAACTCAAAATATTATACAAACAACAACATTATTATTATCAGAAGATATATTGTGTTAATATTATCTTGTATTAAAATAAATGGTTTATCTTCTAATAAAATGAATTGGACTCGCTTTCTGAGTAATTAATACTTAATAATTATTCTGAATTTTGACAAAAGTTAGCAGAATCTTCCACACCATCATCACTACCCTGCCCGTATTCCAATTTATTTGCGGTCGGCGCCACGTCTTTTTCTTCCATACTTGAAAGAAAGAAAGAAAGAAAATGCGTTTATTTGCGGTAAACATGACGCAAAAAATAACACAAACACAAAAAATATGAAAAGGTTGGGGGAAACATGCGTCACATTCACGCAAAACGGCTATCGCTCAGCATTATGCTGCGACCCTATGCAAGACAGAGCCCCAGCGCTGGTTTTCAGCGACAGCCGGCGCTGACGTCTTACTTATCTTCTTTGTTAGTCGTCACCTCGGTAGGGTCTTCCATAGGTACCATTTGTTCAAATAATAACTAAAAGTTGATATTGGAAAAGACTGCGAGTACATAATATTAATTATTAAGTACTTCATATATTGTTACTTAGGCGGGCTACTTTGAATTATTTTTTTTTCGCAGGGCTATTTTAAGAATAATAACTATCCTGGCAAAGTACATCGTACCCCAGTAACGACTAACCTTCGATCATAAATACCCTAGATACACTAACAACGCCTCAAGCGCGGTATGAATCAATTGTGCTAAAAACGCGTTGTAGCACAATTGCGCTCGCAGTCGCGCGCCGGTCACCGTCAGGTCAACATGCCCAAGTGCTCCGTGAAAAAGTGCAAAAATAATACTTCAAATAGCTTGAAAAAGGATGGGGTTTCTTATTTTCGGTAAGTATTAATTCAAAATTTCATAATGTAATAGATTTGTGGCTAAATTTACCTTCTAACTAAGTAAAAACATTGTCTTTCTAAAATAGTTGAAGTAAATCGCTTACGCGGTTGTCCCTTTCCCGCGCGTGTTGCTACTCTGTTCCTACAAGACTCAAGGCTACGATCCCCACGCAGCGTAAACTGAATTATACTTAATTCTGATTGACTTAAGGTGTACATTCATACACCTACGGCCGACGGTCGTTAAAATTTTATGACTTGCGCGATTATCGCATTTTGTAATGTCACAACCGCCGAACGCGTGCATTACAAATAAAACCTTTTGTGTAGGGAATAAAGTTGTATTAAATTTTTATTAATATAGTCTTAGTACATTATACATTGTGAATTTGTCTACTATACGTGCATACTTATAACTAAGCGAGTCGGACACTTTTTCGGCGTGAATTTGTAGATGTTGTATCTAGGGTATTTATGATCGAAGCGACTAACACACGGTCATGGTGGTCCTTTTTCTATCAAATGCCGGGTTTTTTTTATACGGTCTCCTCTACTGGCACAGATGGGATAAAAGAAGCAAATAGAAAAGAAAGCACATAGACCGACTGAAGAAATTTAAAGGAAGAGACGGCAAGAAGCTAAATGAAAAAGCATTGGCTAGAGTAGAATGGAAACTGCAGCAACGACTTTTGGATAAACGCACAATTAACTAGACAGTGGAGTACAGCCTTTCACCTGTTGTGTTACGGGCTGTTCTTGCTAGTAAGAAGGAACCGAAAATCGAGCTCAATGCGTCCCGTCGGAGACCAAAATAAAGTCTTCTTTGAAGTTCTCTTGTATCTATAACAAACAGTTTCATTCATGCCGCTAGGTCTATTATTCTCCGTCTAATAATGTAAGATTAATTTTACCGTATTCTTTATGAGCGAGTTTATACAAATTCACATTGTGAGACCTGCTGCCTAAAGTAGGTTTTAGAAAAAAACTGTATTACAAGTCACTAGAAGGCTATTTCCCGTAATTAAAAATGTTCAAAATCAAGTCGCAATCTCATCTCGGCGATAATAAAATGTCAAAAATTTAAGATTATAATTCAGAATAAGTAAGCGTATATAAGTAAGCGCTACACAAATTTTGACAGATTGAGACTGAGATTATAATGCGAACGTTCCTAAAAATACGGGAATAGCCCCTCAGGCCTCACTTTGTGCGGTGTCTCGGGGCGGACTTATCGTGGCGGTGTCACTCGACATCGCCAACGCATTTAACACCCTGCCTTGGAGTTGCATTGGGGAGGCACTCCGGTATCACCGGGTGCCAACCTACCTCCGTCGAATAGTCGAGGCATATCTGACGGACAGAGCCGTCATCTACCCCGGTCATGACGGGAAGTGGAACCGGCGAGAGATGTCGTACGGTGTCCGACAGGGATCGGTTGTAGGGCCGCTCCTGTGGGACATCGGTTACGACTGGGTGTTGCGGGCCGACCTCCCTAATGGCGTCAGCGTGGTGTGCTACGCTGACGACACGCTGGTCTTGGCGAGGGGAGGTCGCATCAGGCGGCGGCCGACGCGATGACACGCGAGGTTGCGATAGTCGTGGAGAGGATCCGGCAGTTGGGTCTCGAGGTAGCTTTGCACAAGTCCAAGGCCATGTCTTTCCATGGGCCACGGAACAGGCCACCATCGGGATCCCAACTAACGGTAGGAGGGGTTCACATCGGCGTCGAGTCCACGATTAAGTACTTAGGGCTCGTGCTCGATAGCCGGTGGAACTTCATGGAGCACTTCCGACGTTTGGCCCCCAAACTGGAACGGACTGGGGCCGCCCTCAAGCGGCTCCTGCCCAACCTGAGGGGTCCAAACGCCTCCTGCCGGAGGCTTTACGCGGGGGTCGTGCGGTCCATGACTACATATGGGGCCCCGGTATGGGCGCGTTCACTGCGGCGTAGAGCCGCCCACTATCTGAACGCGCCCCAAAAGGTGGTAGCCGTAAGGCTGATCCGGGGCTACCGCACGATCTCGGGCGAGGCGGCAAGCCTCCTTGCCGGACTGCCGCCGTGGGATCTGGAGGCGATAGTCCTCGCGCGCCTGTATGAGTGGTGCGCGGAGGCACTACGCCGGGGGGAAACCCCACTTCCGCGGCGAATCGCGGCGGAGCGGACGGACCTCCGGCGCGATCTCATGGCGGCATGGAAAGAGCGACTGTTGCAACCCAGCGCAGGGCACGCCACGATAGCGACGGTAAGACCCCTCTTTGAGGAGTGGCTAGAGAGGTGTCACGGCGTCCTCACCTACCGCCTGACGCAGGTCCTCACCGGGCACGGATGTTTCGGGAGGTTCCTGCACATCATCAGGCGGGAGGAAACGCCCGGGTGTCACCACTGCGATGATCGCCCAGAGTACACGGTGGAGCATACGGTGGGGTCCTGCCCTACATGGGCGGAGCACTGCCGTGTCACCGTGTTCCACGCGCGCCTCAAAGAGATGTCAGCATCGAAGAGGGGGCCCACTAGGGCCCAAGCCTGCCGGAAAAGCGGGATCATCCAAAAGGGGTACCGCTGACCCGGAACAAAAAGGGCCAAGGAAGGAACACGGGTAGGTTTTAGTCAGTAAGAGTCTGACACTCCCTTCCGCTCCATCCAGAGCGAGAGGGGTCATTTGATGATTTTCCATCCTCAAAAAAAAAAAAAAATCCTGACTTTGTGCCATCATACAAATAAACAGGCATATAACATGAACAATTAAAACAAAAAATAAATAAATGAAAAAAATATTAATGTAACACAATATATATGCGGAAAATAATTTAATATACAAGGAGTCATCCGCTAGCCTTTCAGATCCTTTAACACCCCTCATGCTCTGTGGATTTTTTTTATCGACTTTTTATTGTTTTCCAAAAAATTGACCCAAATTTTACATTCAAATACAGATTTAAAAAAATATATAAGGCGTAGACTCTGAATTTTAATTTTATTTCGATGTGTATTGTTTAAGAATACTTTTAAATACAAAATTATTCCTAGTTCTTTTTTAATTCACTCGCAAAGGTAAAACTTAAATTAAAGCTGTACATGTTACAGCCGTTTATAAGGCTACAAAAAAAAATCAAAAGCGACCGGGATCTTCCAACTACCTCATTAATTCTCCAGTCTAACCTCTTTCTAATGATGTGCCACATGCCATAAAAGTATTTTAACAACTTTGTGAATTCGCTAGAATTGTGAATCGAGTCACCTAAGGCTAATATTCAAAATTATGATTTAAAAAAAAATCTCTTAAATGATACCTGTCAAACCTATAAATCTGCTATCTCATTCTTATGGTTAGGTAAATTCGTGTCTCATATCTGTATCTTTCGTGGGATTTACTTGAAATAAAAAAACAAAATTGCATTTTTAACATTTATTTAATCATTGTTACAAATCTTGCTCAAATTGTTGGCCTCTGTTGCGAATGCAGGCCCGACACCTGTTTCGTATTTCAACAGTTGTTGTACGAAGTCGTATTTCCTCCTTAATAGTATTGAATGCCACTTCTATGCGTTGGACTAATACCTCCCTAGTTGGAACCTCCGTGGCATATACCAACTCTTTGGCACGTCCCCAGACATAAAAGTTTAACGGAGTTAGATCTGGGGAACGTGGCGGCCATGGAATAGGGCCATCGCGTCCAATCCATGCATTGGGGAACACATTGTCGAGATATTCCCTCACAGTCAATCGCCAATGCGCGGGACAGCCGTCATTTTGAAATACAATGGGCACACGTTCATTAAATACGGGCACATCGGTCACTAATTCGGGCAGGTCATTTTGTAGGAATTCCAGGTAGTCTTCGCCATTGAGATTATCGGGCAGGTAATGCGGTCCAATTACCTGATTCCCAATCACTCCTGCCCAAACGTTTACACTAAACCTTCTTTGAGAAGATTTCTGTCTTTTAACACGTGGGTTTTGCGTTTTCGTTGTCCAGTGGTGCAAATTGTGTAAATTGAGGATCCCATCCTTGGTAAATTTGGATTCATCCGTCCACAGTATTCTTTTTAAAAAATCAGGATCATCCACATCCGTGTGTAAAAGAAACCGACAAAAAGCCACTCGTCTCTCTAAGTCGCCACCCTCAAGACCTGCAACAAACAAAAAACTCTTTTAAATTTCTCTTGGGCAATAAGTAATTGCACAAGAAAGGACCCGCTGTTCGTGCTAATATCGCCTGTAAAAAGACCCTTTCCGAAGCCGAAAGCCACATATTCTACCCATTATTTGGATCATTTTTTTCCACTAGACCATACCTGGGAGTCCGCTGGTTCTGGAGATATTGAAGGTTGAAGTCGCGTTTTATTTTTATACATTTTTGCGAAAACGGATTCCTAGTGTTATTACTAAACTTTTTTCCAAACAAACATTACCTGAATTTTCGATTTTTCTTAACAAATTACGCACTTGAAGTTACAAAAACGCAATGAATATCAAACGCACACTACTACATCACGATTGCCTGTACACGACAACAAGCGCACGATACAGTTTCGTGGGACTAGCATGTTACGACGACCCGTGTTTGTAACAGCTGATCGGTTGTTGGTGCTACATTGTTACAGATTTCAAATACGTTGGTTTACGAGTTGTAGCCAAGTCCGTTGTCTGTAATGTGATGTTGAAGAGCACGCCCTTGTAAAAACTACAAATCTTATCTTTAAACTTCTTGCAGATTCAATTAAAAATGTTAAAGTTTGTCCTCATCCGTCATATTTTTACAATAAAAGTAAACTAGTTACTACATTCAAGATACTGGCAAATAATGAAGATTTATTTTATGATTACTGCACAAAAATACCAACCTACGACCTACAACTCGTAAGTCGCGGCCGTTACCACTGGGCCACCACCACTGCTCAAAAGATAGGTCTACCTTTAAATTCATACCACTTTATTCACACGAAGCCATACTGCCAATGGGGTACTTTTTTTAAAATAATTTCACTTACGTAAAACTTACGTAAAATTTATACAAAATTTTCCGTTTGCGCGCGCTTCGCATAGATAAAAAAAAATCGCCGCTCCTAGTCCCTTCCAACAAAACGTAAAGTTTATAAGTTTTTGAGTACTTATTATTAGTTCGGTTTCTTATGCTATCGAGTGTGCTTGTGTTTATTTTCCGAAAAACATTACGTGTTTATTTAGTGCAGGCACTGTGACTGCGTACTAGTTTTTTTTTGTTGCCTTTGTGTTACTTGTGTTTTAGTTGCAAAGATGCCATTTCGTAATTATTCTGCGCGCGAGTATGTTAACATGGTGTACTGCTACGGTATTGCCCGTGGAAATGCTGCCGCAGCCCTACGACTTTACGGTATTGAATATTCTACCGCGTTTCAGCCCGCAGATTCTCGTATTTTTACTCGGGCAGTGCAACGGTTGTTGGACAACCAGCCAATCGTGCCGGCTCCTCAGGGAGGGGACAGTCAAATTATACCGGCGGCGGCAGAAAACCCACGTTTGGGTGTGCGTACAGCGGCAAAAATATTGCGTAGGCGGCGTGGCCATCGCGCTAGGTACGTGTTGTCTCATTCCACTGTGCACAAAGTACTGAGAACGGATAGGCAACGGCCTTAAAAAATTCAGCGCGTGCAAGCGCTCGTGCCGGGCGACACAACACGCCGTATGGTGTACTGCAGGTGGCTGCTAAGGCAGGATTTGTGAAAAAAAATATTTTTACGGACGAAAGCACCTTCACAAATAATGGCATGTGGAACCGCCGAAATGCACACTATTGGTGCTTCTTGAACCCAAACGAAACCCAGGAAACGGGCTTCCAGACACGGTGGAAACATAATGTGTGGGCAGGCATTGTGGGAAACCAGATCCTGGGCCCCGTTTTCTTGTCACCTAGAACGAACGGACCTGCCTACCTCGACCTCATTAATGGTTACCTGACCAACACGCTGGATGACATGCCACTGATCCAGTGGCGAGATGTGTGGTACCAGCATGACGGTGCGCCGCCACACATCGTGAGACCGGTTCGCGAGCAGCTGACGTAGCTGTTCGGCGACCATTGGATTGGGCGGTATGGGCCCCACGCATGGCCTGCACGATCGCCAGATTTAACCCCTCTAGATTTCTTTTTGTGGGGCTACGTCAAGGATAGGGTGTTTGACCGTCCCTGCGAGACCGCTGCTGAGATGCGTCAGAAAATCATTGATGTTTTTGAAGAACTCAAGCAGCGGTCAGAACGAGAAGGAATCCTGGAGCGGGTACATCAAAATACGCTGACTAGGGCGCGTGTCGGTCTCCGCGTGGGAGGTCGGCAGTTTGAACCGCAGCTCGTGAGTGTCGAGAGGCCACCGATGTTTGATGATGACAACGATGGACAGTAGGTAAGTACCTTCACAGACTATCTAAAAACTAGTGTTTTAATTGAAGAAAATCCTAGGTATTTTTGTACATTTATCACCGACAAACGACAATTACCTACGCGTACCGCGTAGAGCGAAGGGGCGGGGCTTAACTCACACAACAGCACTGAGACCGTTTGCTTCGGTTCGCGTTACATTGCGCGCAATAAAAAATTGCTTTTTTTTTAAACCTAAAAATTAAAGTCGATTCCCAGCAATAATTTTTGCGCAAAGCTACTTAGTTAGGTGTACAGTATGCGTAGTTGACGGCTATGTGATGTGTCTTTTTACACCCTGTAGATTCACTACCTGGAAGTGACGCCATACCATACCCATTACCTGCTAAACAAAGGCAAGGTCAATCAAAGCTTGCACGGGTTTAAAGTTAGTTTAAAATTACGTACCTTGCACCGGAGTGTAGTGGAATGGATGCTTTTTGTTTTGACGAAGTACTTTCCACACTTTCCATTTTGAAATATCAAGATGTGATGCCACATTTCTAATGCTTCTTGTAGGGTCTTCCTAAAAAAGTGCCAGTATTCTCTCGTCTACTTCAACATTATGTCGCACAATATGGCCCCTTGGTTCATTAAAAGTAACACTGCCAGTCTCGCGTATGCGTCGGTATGTGTCTTGGAAGACTGCGGCCAGGAATCTCTAAAACTCTGAGGACCGCTCGCGCCGCAAGTCGTCAGTCTGCCTCGGCGGATCGTGGCTGAGCTTAAATAGAATTGATGTACATGTCGATATACCCGTGCTTCGTTCGTATTACAACATTTGGAGTATTCACATTTGAATTGCTTTAATTACTTACGAGTATTGTGATAGAGATTTTGTATATTTTAATTTATTTTTTTTAATTTCGCAAGTTCTCGAAAATTGCTGTAGCGCTACATCTCTTACGATTTTACAGGACAAACAGTAGTTCTATAAGTTGTGCTAGGTTAAGGTAATGCACATGGGGAAATTGTTTATTTGATGCGCGTCGCGGACGGCCGCGACCGCGACAGTAATGCCTACTCGAAGACATTCCATCTTCACGATACCTGTTAACTAAATATCTGGCCGATGTTCGCTGAACTCCAAATTGTAGTGTGGCATAGCGGCGTGGAGCAAGTGCGTGCCCGCGTAAGATATTAGCGTTATTTTTATTTGAATTTGTAATATTGCATATATTTTGTTAATTTATCCACAAAAATACTAATGCAATTAGCCTTAGTGTTATGCAATATTGATTTATGTCCTCCAACTACATGGAAATTTATTGTAAATGACAGTGTAAATCTAATAATAAAACTCAATCGTCTACCAGGAAAGCGTTCCTGGTAAAGTCGTTGCGCTGCACGAGCGACGCCATTAGCGGCTCCGTAAGCCATCATGATGTCCGCATATTCTTCGTTAGAGAATGTCGCCATTGCAATAACAAAAAACTCAAAGTTTAACAATAACAACAAAAATTAAACAAATGTAACAAGAACCAACAAAACTTAATACTATGTTGTGTTATAAGAAAAACACCAATATGGAATCCAAGAACTCCACGATGATGGATTATTATTCGTCTGTATTCTTAAATACGCACCTAAAGTCTTATGAACGTTTTCCAAAGATCCTATACTTTCATGATGATATGATGTTGACAAGATCTTATTGATGCCCAAGATATTACACAGCTCCACCATTACTTTTGAAATGAACTCAGAGCCCCTATCCGTAGCAATTGCCCGCGGTATCCCATATCTCAAAACAAAATTCTCTCACAAAGCTTTTGCTGCCTCATTTGCGGATTTATTCTTTAATGGATAAGCCTCCACAAACTTCGTAAGCTCACACTGAAGAGTCAATATGTAAACATTGCCTTTTTCGTCCCTATCCAACGGTCCCACTACATCTAAATAAATCTTCTCAAACGACGTAGATGCAGTAGTAGTAATTGTCATCGGCTCCCTAGTATGCCTAGAGAACTTTTGCTTCTTACACTTATCACACTTCCCAATGTACAGTCACGAGCTTTAATTTGGGACCCACCTAAGGTTGAATATCGTGTAGCAAACTTTCGCCATTTAGAGCTATTATGTTAACGCTGTCACTGCACAAACAATAAACGTCATAATGTTTACCATCGACAACTTTACGTTTCTAGGGGCTAACGTCAACTGGAGCGAGGGCAAACGATCATTACCGATTTCCGAGTAATAATTACTTTTTGGTCCTGTGGTCCCATAAGAAAAAAGAAACAAATAAAAAAGAACAAAATTATATTGTCAATATATGATAGCTAGTCAACTAACCCGCTTATTCTTCAAACCTATATTAGTTAAAAAGTTTTGTCTCTTTCTCAAGCATAAATATCAAAGTGACGGACCAAAACAACATATTTAAAATAAAATAGGTTTAAAGGCCGTTTATGATTATGGGGGCTTAGAAGATTTCAGCTAAAATATTGATTAATAAAATCTTTAGAAAAACAAAGTTTTTTATTCTTTATATTTATTAAGACATTTATGACACAAACCTCAATCTTAACACAATTATATAGAAAGCATGGTTAGCGGTGCACAAAATAAACACTTATCACCGAAGGCTACGACTAAATTAATTTAAATCTCTCCAGTAATTTTTTTATCATAAATATTAAAAACCGCGAATATCCACCTTCATTGTCAATCACAGCCTGGAGCCGGTTACGCATGGATCCAATCAATTTGTCACATATATCAGTACCCCTTAAACTTTCCCAGACTGTGAGGCAGTGATCCATAAGTGCTTCTCTAGTTCTTTCGTTTCTATTTGACCATTTTTGAACCATTAAGCCCCATAAATTTTCTATAGGATTTAAATCGGCACACTTTGCAGGCCACGGAATACGATTTAAATTTGCTCTATTATTGTCGAACCAAGTTCTAACGATTCTTGCCGTATGAATTGTTGCGTTATCTTGAACAAAGTTTATTGGAGCAACATCTTCTTGTGGATAATATAGTTGCAATGTTGGAAGGACACTCTCGTCTAATAAATCGACATAATCTTGAGCAGTGGCCCTGGGTGGTAAATTTATTAGTTCTCCAATGCCAGCTGAACTAATCCAGCCAGACATGTTAACTGTAATGCGACCAGACGCGTTGTTAGCTATGACGTGGTCTTCCGTGTATCGCGTCCTGTCAATTCGCCACAAATGTAGTCTGCCCGTTTGGGAAGATTGAAAAGTCTTTTCATCGATGAAAGCCGTCGTCGTCCAATCAAAATTTAGATACTGACGTGCGAAAATAAGTCGAGCAGCTTTATGGGCATCCGTCAACGCATTTTTTTTTGCAGGCCGCCTGTGATGCAGTCCCATAGCTTTAAGATGCCTTCTAACTGTTGAAGGGTGGACTTCAAACGCTTCCGCAAAATGCCTCGTTGGCGTAAATCCATTCATCAGGTATTGCCTTTGCATCAAGCGGCTATGCTCTTGTGTTATAACTTGCGGGTGATGGTTGTTTCGTCGTAAGTCAATAATATTTTCCTCGTTCCCGTGGCGTCGAACCCAGCGGCGAACTGTGTTTCTTGTCACATTTATTCGTCGCGATATCTCGTGAATGCCTACTCCTTGTTCGTGCAAATCAATAATTTGGAGCCTTATTTGGTCACGATTAGCCAGCCGCAAGCATTTTATTAATTGGTAAATTATATTTTGTGAAAATATCACATTAAACTATTTTCTTAAATGACACTGACACGACACATGTTCGTAATTAGAAAATCGTAATGATAGCTTTTTGCAACGAGGTTATCATTTCATAGGTCGATTAGATAAGACATTTTATGTCTTAACTTGACATTCAACATTTCAACCTTAAAGCAAAGTTTCAAAGTTTCGACCTTATTGCATTATGATTGTTCTAACAACATTTAACGGAAATGGGTCCCAAATTAAAGCTCGTGACTGTACTCCATTACATCTTTCCCAATAGATGGCCAATAATAATACTTCTTTATATTATTCACCATCCTGCGTATACCTGCATGACCACTCGTGGGTAAAATATGAAAATCATTCAAAATAACTTCCTTCTCATCCTTTCCTTCCACTCTCCGCAAATCCTTCACCACACACATTTTAAAATCTCCACACATGGAACCACCATTTCCCTTCAAATATTTTGCCATTCTTGTAATAAAATTAACGTTATAACGATTTTTAAAAATAACAACTTCTTTTATGCCTTTTCCAATACAAAAAATGACTATGTCTTTCGACAACTCGTCTCGCGATGATGCCGATAAAGATTCATAGTTGACATAAATACTCGAGTTTTCTGGCATATACACCAAATTGCGCGACTTCGAAAATACCTTTTTACCATTAGTGTTACGTAACATCTTCTCCCATCCATTCAAACATATCTCAACGTCATTTCCTCGTTTTTTAAGAACTTCCACGATCCTAGGGTGATCAGTCCCACATACCACGGAGTCCGTACCACATACATCTGGCTCTTCCAACTGCTTGTACTGCGCTCTTGTCATTACGGATATAGTCTTTTCTCGCATGGTCTTCAAATCTTCACTCGTAATTACTATCCTAGAAAGCGCATCCGCCAGCACATTTTCTTTCCCCTTAATATATTCAACCTCAAAATCGTACTCTTCTAAACACAAACGAAACTTAGTCAACCTACTTGATGGATCGGTCATGTTAAACAAATACAATAGCGGCCGGTGATCCGTTTTTACGACGAACCTCCGTCCGTACAAATATGGCCTAAAATATTTAACTGACCAAACTATCGCCAATAACTCCTTCTCTATTATAGGATAATTTAACTCACTCTTCCCTAAAGATCTACTAGCATATGCAACGGGTTTTCCGTTCCCATTACACAACTTAGTTAACGGGGAAATACCTAACCACCTCACACCGCGGAGGAATAGTCAACACGTAACCATAGGACTTAAGTGGTATCGAAACCGTCTGCCGTCCACAATCCTCAAGAGACAACCTGTTTACCGAAAAATCTATAATACCACTATACCTCTGCAAGAAATCCTGGCCCAATATGCCAACCGACTTACATGGCAAATCATCAAATACATAAAACTTATGCACGAACGAACACCGCCCGTACCCCAACTTCAAGCACACATAACCTATAGCCCGCAAACTACCTCCTACACCATTAATCACTAAGTCTTCCTTTACTACTTTACAGCACAAAGCGTTGTTGCTCAAGAAACTGCTCTTTACGGCCGATATCGACGCACCCGTATCCACCAACCATTCCGTATCTACACTATCCACTAGTAAATTAACCCAGTTAATACTATCGCAAGCTAAAATATGCTTAGCCTCGAAAAAACTGAGTCTCACTCAAATGCCCGCCTTCGCTACCCCGTGACATTGACATTGCGCCTGAGTCAGCATCGCCCCGCGCATGCTCAAAACACGCTACGTGCCGCCGACCTTGCTGAGTCTGCCGTCCTCGACGAGCATTATTGCCGCGACCGCGCATTCCACTGCTATGCCATACGTTGACATTCTTGTGCGTACGCCCAACAGCTGTTCTTTGCCATGCGCGCTCATTTCCTACAGCGTGCCGCGTATAACAATTTCCACGATTCCTACTGCCCGTAGGAAAACTACCTCTTGCAGGCCAGCGCTGGTACGTCATGACTTGCGCCTGCGAAGCACAATCTTCGTCTTCTGCCACCCTGATTGCATCTTTCAAACAAGTTAAATTCCGCGCCGTAATGACCGTACCAAGACGTTGATTACGAAGTCCGTCAGCAAACTTCCTAATCGCATATTTTTCGTTCAACGGCTGCAAAATCTTATAAGCTTCCGAACTTTCCCCGGCTTGAGAAATAGTCAAATTGACCATTAACTTCTCTATTTCCGCACCGAAATCCGCGACCGTTTTACCATTTTGCCTAGCGCGAGCAAGCTTGGCTTGTACAGCTACGTCCGACTCCACCGTCAATAAATGTTTCTTCATATCAGCCAAGAGACTCTCCACCGTTGCGTAATTGGAGGACAACCGAATCCTAGCCCCCTGGGTAAGTCGTGTAGTTAGCACGAATTTAATTAAAAGAGCACTATCAGCCCCCTCTAACATTGAGCTATATAAACCTACGGCATCAATCAAATCTTGGGTTACTTGCTCATCCCCACTCATTTTCGGTAGCAAACTAACCGCTGTTCTCAATGAAAACTTTACCGCCGCCATCTCTTGTTCGATTCTGTTCCCGTCCTCAAACTTTATAGTCTCTACGTACAAATTTTCTATCTTACCTACCAACTGCGCTAACTCTTCCGAAAATTTGGTTGACCTTGAAACTATACACTTAAATCTACCGTATAAGGCTTTCGCGTTGCTTATCTTCTCGTCAAAATTCCTGCCTTTCCGCCTACTAGGACCCAATTTAACAATTGATTCCCTTATCAACTTAAGTTGTATAAATAGTGACGTTAACTCTACTTCCATTTAACACTATTGTCTCTAAATTTACCGACGACTGCAAACACTCGCCACAACACTTAAGTTCACATTGAAATCACTTACTCCCCTCGTTGCTCCGTCCGCTCCCGGTCAGACCATCTGCACAGCTTTCTGAACCTCCCGCTGGTTGATCTTTTCTTCGATCCAACTCTGGTGACACCTTCTGTACATCCGGACTGCCACGCCAATGATAACAACCGCCAAACACACAGCAATGAACAACAGCACCGTGTTGATAGCTGCTATCTGCTCCTGCGTAACCGCCGCGACATTTGAGCCACCCGCCGCCGTCTGAGCGACAATGACTTCCTCCTTTGATGTTGTGCTCCCCATGGCCCGTGACCCGATGTGACGTGCAAAATCAACTGAACTGCGATTTCGACTTGCCCCCACCGGCAACTATAACGCTGTCCACCCGACTGGCAGGCCGACTGGCAGGGTCGCCATGTGATTTAGGGGGGAGGAGGGGTTGAGTAAACAACGTGATGCGTAGTTCTCCAAGAGCCGGCTGATCACTGACTACTGTTCCTTTAATTAGTAACGTATATATACATACGAGCTATGTGACAATATGCGTAAACTAAGACTACGAACACAGCATATCTATCTTAACTTAAACTATGTGCTATACGTGACGTTCTGATGTACGTGACTCTACACCACACGATAACAAAGTAATAAAAGAATCGCGGAGTATGGTGAACTAGCACACACGTTACGTAGCAGAGGCAGTGATGTCTCGACTAAAAAAAAGGGCGGGTCGGGCGGCGCGATTTGTTCAAACCGATTTAAGGTATGCAAGAAAGAGATAGAAGATAGATTTTACTGTGAAAGAGTGAGAAAACAAATTTTACCTCTTTCTCAAGTAACAGTTCCGCAATAAATATTTTTTCATTAGAATTTGGAATGTAGTTTTATGTGACTTGATTCACAATTCTAGCGAATTCACAAAGTTGTTAAAATACTTTTATGGCATGTGGCACATCATTAGAAAGAGGATAGACTGGAAAATTAATGAGGGAGTTGGAAGATCCCGGTCGCTTTTGGTTTTTTATTGTAGCCTTATAAATAGCTGTAACATGTACAGCTTTAATTTAAGTTTATCCTTTGCGAGTGAATTAAAAAAAAACTAAGTGACTAATATCACTAATTTTGTATTTAAAAGTATTCTTAAACAATACACATCGAAATAAAATTAAAATTAAGAGTCTACGCCTTATATTTTTTTTTTAAATCTGTATTTGAATGTAAAATTTGGGTCTTTTTTTTTGGAAAACAATAAAAAGTCGATAAAAAAAATCCACAGAGCATGAGGGGTGTTAAGGGGTCTGAAAGGCTAGCGGATGACCCCTTCAGTCGACCATTTCAATTTGGCACACGATGCACTAAACACCCTGTATATAATATATTGGTATATGCGGAATAGGCTGGATGTTGCGCCGCTGTCTCCACTCTGTTTGAATGATGTTCAGATTGAATATGCACATACGGTCAAAAACCTGGGGGTGACCATGGATTCCTATTTATCGTGGACTGCCCATGTTGCTCAAGTCAGTCGCTCAGTGAAAAACACGTTCCATTCGTTGAAATGTCTCCAGAGCTTCTTGCCCTTGAAGACCAAAATCTCTCTTGCTCAAACTCTCATTCAGCCCATTATAGATTACGTCGATGCCTGTTATTTGGATGCCACCGAGGAGCTTTTAAATAAACTTGAGCTTTGGCAGAATATAATGTATTCGTTTTGATTTTAACCTTAAAAAGAATGGTCACGTTTCCAACTTTTGCAAGATACGCAAGTGGCTCCCCATTCAACTTCGCAGAAACTCTTGGATATTGTGTCTGCTTTTCAACCTCCTTCACAATCCTAAAACGCCATCCTATCTGCGGAAGCGTTTTTCCTACGCCCGACTTTCAGATGCGTGAAAGAAGAGTGAAAGAGAGTCTTTCCACTTAGTCATAGTTGCGTATATATTAATATATTTATTTTAGAAGTATGTATGTATGTTTGTATTTTTGTATACAGTATGTATTTCACATATTATTTCTTTTATTTTACTAAGTGAATGGTTTTTGATTTTATGTATTTTATTTTCTCTTTTACTCATACACACGCTGTCTACATCCCTAACTCTACTATCCTATCACAGGTATACTTACTGGAAGAGATTTCATTAGAAATAAGCATCACCTTTGTACCTATTTTTCTGTTCTTTTCTTCTTGTCTGTTGTACATAAATGGTTACATAAATAAATAAACAAAAGCAGTCAAAGTGTTAGTGTACACGCTGAAATTTTAGTGGTTATTTGCCAGCAGTGAAATGAATTTGTCTTGGTAGCACAAACAATATGAAAAAAATAAAAAAAGGATAAATAATGTCTGATTAAGAACGTCCGATCGTGGTCATATCGTGATCTTCCTGGCCCTTTCACAATACGCCGCCATTTCATGATTTGAACATCAAACATTCGCCATATCGTTCAACGCTTAACGTTCGACGATTTTCCTAGCGATGCTTGGTCATGTGATAAATGATTTTATTTCTGTAAGTAGGTTTGTACAAACACTTTTAAACTTACTGAGAAAAATAAAAAAAAGCTAAATAATATTATAATACTTAACAAAGTTAATACTCATGTCATAGTATACATAAAATTCACCAATGCCAATGTGTATATAAAAATCCGGACATAATCTTTGAGGACCATATAGATTGGAGTCTGAAATGGTATATTTATGAAAGAACCACACAGCTTGAGTTGACCTGTCCAGTCAGTGCACGCATTTGTCAGTAACCGTGCAGCTCAACTCAGAACTTAAGAAGCTCATCGATTCGGTGAACAATACCAAAGAAAGGACATTTGGGTAGGCCGCTTATACTACTCAAACTGCCAGATCATGATTCAAACTGGAACAATGACTCGCATAGTCCTCATATTCACAATAATTAAAATAATATAATACTTTATACAGTAAATGTTCATGTCATTGTATATGTAAAAAGTTATAGATACTAATAGCAAAATTTAAAAGTAAAATAAAATAAATCAACATTCCCTGTAAATTTATAAGAGTAGCTCAATCCCAGGCCTTTTTGTCCTCAATTATAGTCTTTGACAGTATAATTGGCTTTCTGGCATAGTTTCCTCTTTATAAAAAAAATTAATTTGATAAGGCTTAGTTCTTGAATGTGGCTAGGAAGTTTATTATAAATAAATAAATAAAACTTTATTTCAGACTAAGTCCATATTTTTGTTAGTATTTTGTTGTTAGTAACAATGGTGCTTAGTGTAGGTTAGTATTGTTAGTTTACACGATTAACAATTATTACGTATTCATTCCTATGACTGTCCCCACCCAGTGGCCCTGAAAGGGACAGTCCGGTCTGGCAGCGATCATCTTCAGAATGCTGTTGTCACTACCATGCAGGCGCTGTAGTAAGGAGGCCGCTTTCTTTCGCATTATGGCATGGAAACCATCTGTGCGAGCCTCCGCGAACATTCCCGAAGCGCTACAGCGCCATGGCAGTCCCAACAGCATCCTAAAGGCATTATTAAATTGAACACGCAGGACGTTGTAGGCTCGACGCGTGTATGACACCCACAGGCCACTCGTGTAAAAGGATTGACAGAACGCCTTAAACAGGGTTACCTTGACGCCTGTAGTACAACGAGCGAACCTGCGGGCAAGCATATTGCTCCTCACAGACAACGCCCTGCGCTCCCTCTCTATGTCTGCGTCATCTCTTAAGTCGCTCGTCACAATGTGGCCAAGGTACTTAAAACTATCAACTACTTTTAATGCTACGCCGTTGAGACTTAAGCGCGGAACACTACGCGACTGCTGCTTAGGTGCCTTAAACACATTATAAACGCGTAGGTATACATTGGCATCTAAACGAGCCACCTATTTTCTTGAGCCTGGTTGTAGGAACAACAAATTTATGTTTGTTCATGGATTTATTAGAGTTTCTCCGTGCAATTTCAATTCACACAAAATATTAAAATCTACCTCTATAAGAAAATAATTAAAGATTAAAATGTGATTTATTAGTAAATTGTGTGTTTTTCTTGTATTCTATATAAAAAGTTTTCAGTACATTGATATTTCTATAAAATGAATATGCGATGCGTTTAACGCTGGATCAAACAAACATTCGATATTTTGAACATTCGATGTATTGAGTGTGCGATTTATTGATTGTTCGATTTATTAACCATTCGATTTTAAGATCGTTCGAGTATTTAGATGTTCCATTTATAGTGGTGGATCACTTGATATTTGATTAATTGGCAATTGATTTGGCATAGCACACCCTTTTCTTGAGCCTGGTTGTAGGAACACTGTATTTTTTAAACGGATTAATATTTTTACGTGCGTACAAAAGATTTTCATAAATATACTGAGAAGGCACAGTCGTTATATTAATCTCTTTAACTTTGTCTCTGAGGGAGTGTCTGGGACCTAATTTATAAATCGAACGACTTTTTTTGTAAAATAAAAGTTTTCTGAATTTCGGCGGCATTTCTCCACAACAGAATTACGACATTACACTATGAAAGTATAATAAACGCGCTGTCTCTAAATCAGTTAAACCACGAATTTTGCTAAAGGCGTATGCTTCAGAGCTAAGCTCTTTTCGAAATATATCTATATGGGGCCCCATTGAAGTTTGGCATCCAAAGTTATGCCTAAGAATACTGTGGTACTTTTGGGTTTCAACTCTTTACCCTTTGTGAGAACACTTGTTTCTACTTGTCTAACATGAGGTATCGTAAACTTACTACATTTAGTTTTTTTCTCGTTAAGAAGAAGGTTATTAACATAAAACCAGTTAACTACTATTGCGAGGGCGCTATTAACATTGTCAGTAACCAACTGCTGACGTTTGAAATTAAATAAAAGTGAAGTGTCATTTGCAAACAACACCGATTATCATGTTTATCCTGTATGAGGTAAGACAAGTCATTTATATAAATAAGAAATAAAAATGGACCAATAATTAAGCCTTGAGGGACCCCTAATCTTACTACCGACCCGGGTGATTTTTTTCCGATAACATCAACTCTCTAAATCTTATCACTTAAGTAAAAAGTAAGAAGATCCAGAGAGGCATTCTGGATTCCGCAGTGGTGCAGTTTCCTGATAAGGTTTCATGAAGAACACAATCGAATGCCTTGGACAAATCGCAAAAGATGCCCAACGCATCGCATTTGCATTATACATTACATTTACATTATACATGCATTATACACATGCCCTAAAAGTTCAACAACAAACAACCATCAGTAGTTGAACGACCCCTTGTAAAATCGAACTGTTTGATATGCAGTAATTTATGTACATTAAAAATTCAAAAAATCTTAGCATTTGATTTAAAATAAGTTTTTCAAAAATGTTACTCAAAGTCGGTAGCACTGAAATACGAGTAGGTCTATAATTAGTAGGGTCTGATGTACTACCAGATTTAAACAACGGTATTATTTTACTGTTTTTAATAAGATCAGGAAACTCACCACTACAATAAAATTATTAAAAATAACAGCTAAAGTAAGTGCTACAATGTTTATAATCGACTTGGCAACGTCCACAGAATTACCCCACAGAACTGAGCGGTCTTTTAACATTTAACGTGTAAAAGGTTTTAAATATATCTTTACAGGTTATTATTGGAAATAAAATTCAAAATCACAAACTGGAACGTTTTCTTTAAGTAAAAACACTGCAGCAGTGGGTGAAGAGTTTAGAGATTTAGAAGTTGATACGGGAATCTCTGCAAATAAATTTTCAAAGGCCGCGGTTATTCGAGAAGCTGATTTAATTATATTGGGTCTACCCTTTATGACAGACCTTTTTATGTCATAGTATTATTTTGCATAACAACGAATAGCATAAATTTAATTTCGCAGAAAATCGTCTGGCACACACTCATATAGCATACATTCAAAACTCATAAACGTTTGTAAGTCATAATCATCGCCGGTCGCAGAAACCACCGCGTCCCAGGACTCGTCGCTGCCGACCATCGACTCGACTACGGCCGGCAGCGACAGGTCACTGCCTACTTCTGAGATGAGGGCACGGCGCGGCTCCTCCCAAGCGTCACACTCTGCCAGCGTATGCCACGCCGTGTCCTCCCGGCAGTCGACGCAGTGGTGACACCGGGCGTCTGGCTCCCTGTTTATGCGACACAGGTACTTCCCGGTCGCATTTCTAACCTAACCTAATCTTTTATTGCGAGTATCAGCCGCGGCGGCGAGCGTTGAAACCACCTGCTCCTCAGCTTGGGCGGGTTTAAATTACACTCTAGGGGTAGTGCAGACAAGACTACGTGGAGTCGGTTTTGCAGCGATTCGTTCCTGTCACTAACTTTTGTAACAAATAATAAAAAAAAACGTTATGCTACACGAAATTATGCAGAATGTTAACTTTGTCAAATAAAATTCTGCCATCTCAAAAGTATGCCATTGTAAATTCGGACCTATAAACATTCGTCCAAACAATAATTCTATTAAATATTTTTTTATGCCTTAAAAATATTTGTATACAGAATATTATGCCGTGTGTTATGCCAAATAAATTTCGGAGCATCAAGATTATGCCAGGTAGAGGGAACCCAATTATATTGTCATCAATAGTAAGTTATATACAGTTTTTTTTTTCAGAATGGCCATTAACTTTACCATAACCCATTTCAAAATTATCCATAAATTACTGGATACCCTGTATATCGTGCAGTGTAATAAGTTTTATGGTACAGAACATGAAGCTCGTATGTAGATGCCCTTTATTAATTGAATTCCCCGCATAGTAACTATCTTACAAAACATTGAATATAGGTAGTATTTCGAGTATTTATAAGGCGAATATCTTCAAAAATGAATAGCTCAAGTTCATTATTTTATTTTATACATTATTAACTGGTGCTTATCGTTTAAACTGCTAAAAACTCTAAAAATTAATAGATAAGTCGCTTTTCGAAGAACTCACGTGACTCCATTTCTGAACAAACACTACACATTGAAAATGAAATCGAGACGCAAACTACACTTGGCATGCTTCTGTTTGGTGTAATTAGATACCAGAAACCGGACTACCTGTACGACAACTTGAGTTGGATAGCGAGTAAGCGAGAATATGGGAGAAGGCAATGCTCGCAGCAACTCTCGACCCAGTCACATAGGACAGCTGCGTTTAGAGGTAGCTTCCGTTATGCGGCTTCCAAAGTGTAGAATAACCTGCCACCATCTATTCGAGCAACTAACACAATCAATACATTTAGAAGACGCCTACGGCAGTACCTCATAGATGCGCAACGGAAGCTAGACATGACGAATTTAAATGTTTCATTGATATGAATTGTGATATAGTTATCTAGGTATTACCTTATCGACGACAGTCCATTGTATTTTGTATATTTTTTTTGGCCAACCATTCCATATTATTTATTAATTTTTTCTATACCTACACCACTCAAATACAAATACCTAATCGTTGTTATTATTATTTGTTACAAATATATTCTATCTATTTTTATTTAAATATTTCACTATAAAACTGATTTACATCCGTAAGACGTCCTCGTAACATAAGGTCCAGTTGAAAACCAGCGTCAGGCACTAGTTGTCTGGCATTTATGCTGAACTGGGCCTATTTAGCGCAGCCGTGAGGCACACAATACTATTTTAAGTAGTGTTTGTCTGTTTTTGTGTAATATTGTGTGCTTTAACCTGGGTCAAATAAAGGAGACGTTCAATAAATGTATGGGGCTTAGTACTAAAATAATTGAAAATAGAAACAGCCTTCTGAGCTATATAGGCTGAAATAGGGTAATTATTGTGATGTCTTGGGGCATTCCATTTTTTTTACAGTCGTCCGTTTTTTTTAAAACAAGTGTTGAAAAATAAAATCCTGGCATCACTAACTACAAACATTATTTATATTTTAGGGCTGGCAGCCCTGTGGCAAATGTCAACAATGTCAATGTCATTGTCACTTGTCAGTGAGGAGCAGCTCGGTCCAATTTCCTAGCTCAATGGTCCAAACCGTTAGACGGCTTACCGACATATTTTATTAAGTACATTAATACATTTTTTGATGTATTTCTCTACTTATACATATAAAAACTCTCAGTATACTAAAAAGTACTCTGTGATAAAAACACTCCGCCCCGCGAACTTTACCAGTGCAGTGGAGGTGTTTTTTTTTTACTTCAACGTAATCAACGTCATTCTGACATTTACAGATTTTTGACTTCCTATCGACACGTTTTGATATTGCGTTGTCATGATATTCAATATTTTTTGTCTCAATTTCTGGGAGCTGCAGCTATAATTATATAATAATTTTATTATATGAAGCATGCATTTGCCAAAGTATTTAAAAAACCAAAACTTTAGCCACATTTAAAATAATTATATTGCATGGAAATGAATAAATAAAGGCTATGTGCGTTTTGTTTGTACTGAAACATTTTTCACTTTTTCACAAAAACGCGCGCCTGAAAAAATCATATTTAACTATCATCGAGTAGCTTAATAAATAAGCTTTCTAAAAAGGTATATCACTTTAGCGTTTAAAAATCTTCGGAATATTGTACCAATTTTGTCCTCTCTGCTGCCAATACATTTACCGGACAAAATTTTAAAATTTGTTAGGTATTATTGTTATTAGCTGCTCCAATTATTCTGGCAGACAACATCATACAAATTCAGTTCCCTTTTTCCTGGTGTAAGGTGCTATCTGGGAACTGTCAACAGGTCATCAATATAATTATTATGCCTAGTTTTGATAACAAATCGTTGCTCTCGATCGGCTTTTGGTCTTAGGGGTTCCTTGAATAAACAGTTTCTGATTCTGCGTACGCGTTTACCATATGTGCGTTCTGCGTCTTGGCTTGTAATTTAGTTAATTCCAAAGTGATTACTTTAGGTCAGTTGGAAACATCCCTTTGTATTAAGTGCATGTGAAGTTGAATTTTCGTCAGAAATTCTTAAATATAGAAATACAGGTACTTCCCTTGATTATCAATAGATTGGATTAATAATGGTAGGTATTAATTAGTACCTAACCCTTTTTTAAACACGCCTGGCTTAGGTAGGCCCCCTAAAGTGGACCGATGGCATAGTGAAGGTCACGTGCGTCCGCAGGATGCGGATAGTGGGCAGTGCAGGAACAGTCGCTAAGGCGATACTCGGAGGAGGCCTATATTATGTCCAGCGGTGGACGTCTTTCGGCTGAATTGGTGATCATGAAAATCAAACAGGACTTTATCAGGCTTGCTTCTACTCAGATATATTTACATAAACATAATAATTATTCCTGCTAATTAAAAATTTATTTCTTTCGCTGACTGTTCAAAAAAAGGAAAACTATGTATCCACTCAATACTTTATTTCCATTCCACAATGTGTACTTAGGTGGTTTTACAGCTGTTTTCTTGACTAATATTTGACATTCTGTTAACATGGTGGCAATGAATAAGTATTATGAGAAATTATGACTGTCCCATTAATGGAGTACATATACAGGGTGGCCGGGGAGTTGACGTTCAAACGTAAAATTTAGATGCTTTATGATGAGGAGTATCCGAATCACCCCCATGTATGTTTTACGATTTTTCGTAGTTTTCGAGATATAATTTTTTTAATGATTTTTTTCGTAATTTTCACCTAACATCAGTTTTCGATTTTATTCCCGTTCTGTGGAATATTTCTGGTTCAGTTTTTTTGTGATAACTAATTAGCATAGTCTAACCTAACACCCTAAAAAATTATGGTTTATCTAGGAATTGCAGAACTTACTTAGAATTTATTCGAAAGTTCAAAATTAAGATTTGATTGAACCCAAATACACCCCATTTTTTTTTTTTTTTGATTATTGAAAATTTGTCAGTACAGAGCTCATGAAATGGCCATTTATGATCTCCCGGCAGCCATAGATTATGTCTTACTTAAGACAAATGAAACTCAATTATCATGTACAAGGAGTTAGCATGTTATTTAATTATTTGCTCCAAGAAACCTGAATACAATGCTAAGATAAAAATTGGCTTTGGCTTATCACCGACAGCATGGTTAGAACATGCGAGGTTCATCGTGATAAAGTTCCAAAGTCTTATTGCCTCAGTATAATCACTTACAGACTCGTTTCTTAATAAAGAAGTATTAAAACGAAATGGATCACTACAAAGTTCAGGAGAATTTTTGTGCGGAACCACTGACCTAGATCCTTTTTGCTCTGAGCTCATATTCGTAGTTTTAGGTTACGATGAATTTCAGATCACTGATGATGTTTTGCCCGTAGTAGTTGGTCACACTCCCTCTGGAACTTCTCTTAAAAACTTCATTAGATGGGGCCAAATGCAGAATAACGGCTTTTCTGAATACGATTATGGTTTAATTAAAAATCTTATAACATTATGGACAGACCAGTCCGCCGCTGTACGACTTGTCTGGGATCTTGATGCCATGGGTGTTTATAGGGAGCGAAAACGATTATGTTGCTAATGTTACAGATATAAAAATGCTTGTATCTAAATTACCTAATGCCTCACTATGCGTACTTTCTGATAAAAACTTTTGGTCATCTTGATTTTATTTATGGTAAAGATATATTATTTATCTAATTATATAACTCCAGTTGTTTTGTCATATTTAGATAATGGTGATAAAAGGAGATCGGACATTTTAGTATGGACTTTGGTCCAAGTGGCGTCGGATGATGAGAACTGCTTTATTCATTTGATAATTTAATATTATAACACGTACTATACCCGCAAATAAATCGACACATGGAGAAAAAAGTAATTGACACATAAGTATTTCACTCATATTATTTTAAGGAGTTATTGTAATATTATTATTTTTTTACTATTTCTAAGCAGATAATTAGAAAAATACGATATATACTCGTATTACAGGTATTCATTAAAGCACACATAACAACATAACATAACGCCTGTAAACCCCGAAGGCTTAAGCAGAGATATACCTATTATAGTAATAATTATGTGTTTTATATATATTATAGGTTAAAATAAAAGAAACATGAACGATTAATATGTATTTATTATATTAAAATGTGGTTCAAAAATTCTGCAGGATGGCGTATTTGATCTTGGTAGCGAGCCCACCCTAAATACCATACTATGGTCATAATATGGGCGCAAACCCCTAAAGTCCTCTTCCCCGTTATACAGGTACAATAATAATACTGTATGGAATCCAATCCTGCAGCTTCTTCTCCATACATTATGTATGTGTAATAGGTTCTTGACCTGACGTGGCGTGACTGTATCCGCCCTCGTAACAGTGTTAAGTTTGGTTCCGTAATATTATGTCGCTCCAATCCTGCGGGTGGTGCACCGTCACGATAAATATCTATACTGTATATACCACCACGAACGTGCTCACTATAGTAGCTACGCGCTAGCTTTAGTTGATAAGTTCCGAGGGCGAATATTATTAAATCTTCTTCTGACAACCGTGGGAACCCTCGCAATTCTGGAAGATCCCCCGAAATCGCTGTGAAAGCTGCACGCCGTCGGTTCATATTACTGGCCGTTACATATTCTGCTAGATTATTAGGCATATTCATACGCTGGTTAATGATTTCAATAAACCGGTCAGCATATACGCTGTCATGCACTGGCATGTGGAAAGCATTCAACAACGCAGCAGCTATTCTAAAATTCGGGAATAGGTGTTTCAGGGCAACGTTGAAATATTCTTGCCTTAGTAGTTTAAAGTCACGCTTGATGCGTCCGAAAACGATCTCCACAACCCAGCGGACCATGGTTACTTTTCTGGACTTATTAGCCTGCATGGTGGTTAGTTGAGTTTCTCCGGGATGTAAAGACTCAGGCGTATGAGTTATGTAGCCGAAACTTCTAAAATCTGGCAAGGCATCCCTAAATCCTTTATCCAAAATAAAAATGTCACCGGGTCGAAAAAAGTAATGGAATACGTCTTGTTCATCGTGAATAACATCTTGCATTATATTTGCATCTGATTTGGTCGCTTTATATGGGCCGTAAATATCTATTATGTATCCATCCGAACATGTCAGTACCAGTGGTTTTATTAAATTCCTGTACTTATGAGGGCTATATGTATATCTCTGAAATAAAAAATTCGCGCTTTTTTGGATATTTTGGTAAGTACCATCAATAATGGTGATAGCAGGTATTTCGTTTTCGGGTTCATTTGGGTTACCGAACAATGCAGCAGGTATTACTAGATTCCTGTTTACTGCTTGTTGTCTGGTTAAATGGTCAAAACCCAAATGTTGAGGCACAAAGTCTTCTAGTAGACACTCTTGTGCCAAATGTACGAGCCTCTCAAAGTGTCTTCGGCTTATGCCATACAGAGTCGCTAGCCTGTCGTCCGATTCTCCACTTCTGAGTTTTGATAGGTACATTCCTAATATTTTCTTTGGCTGGGTACTCCTTCTACTCAAAGATGGTGTTTCAGCTAGAATTACGTTGAATTCTTCGAGAGTCCGCCCGGTCCAGTAATGCAATTCGTCTGCTGACATATTTTCAACATGTTCAAAATCCATGTGTGTTGTATTTGTTATGACATTTTTTAAAATGGATATTATGTCCATTATATGTGCACTCGAAAAATCATGCGATATGTTTGGGGCTTCAAATAACTCCTCCCAATTATTTGATTGCATATGTTCGTCACATACTCTAGCACTTGGTGGCACATAATAGTTTGCGTTAATCAAAAAATCGGCCTTTACTCTCTCAGGTATCCGGCGTCGCGATATCATACGGCAGCCATAAAAAATACATGCATTTGCTGTATTTGGAGCACGAGATAACTCCGACAGATTTAATGACAGAAGTAAATCAGGTTGCTGTAGTTGCTGTACTTCGTCCTGATCTATATTTCCAACTGCATCTTCCCGTGGTGTTGAAGGTTCTGGCAAAGGATCTTGCATAGTACCCTGACCCTGAGCCCTTTGACTCCTTAACCAGCATGGACGACAGACGTATTCTCTGCCATTGAATATAACCTACAACAAAAAAACAAAAAAGTTGTCATGACTTTTCACGAGCAATACCTACTACGTACATTTTATAGATTTTTTCCGTTACCATGTGAACTCCCAACCTACCAAGTAAGTAGGCATTATTAGTAAACTAAACCGTTAACATTGTAAAAATCAATTGTTAAGCTGTAAATAACTTGCTCACGGATCTTTGTAAAGCTAAGGACAAAGATTTTTTGTCAATAATAAATATGTGTACTTGGATGTGAGAAATAACTATCACTATAATAGTACTCTTTCTTATACTTATACCTAATAAATAGCTCTTCCATAATAACCAGCTCTTTAAATAACTCTTTCACGGTAACTATAGAAAATGCAGTTTGGTATTATCTATTGCACCAACAATCAACAGCAATATGGCTTAAAAGGTACATACCTGTCGCGGTGCAATTGATGCGAGTATCTGTGCTGAGATGGATGGGTTTGACTCGAACAGATTTCGGGTAACATTTTGCCTTTCTCTTCGTAACACTGAACGATTACACACTAAACACACAATGCCAGCACTAGGCAACATCTTGAAAGTCCAATCCAAAAGCAATATCACAAGTCCGTTTCAACGTGCCAAAGTAATCGAGTAAGTAAATCAAAATATGTCCAAAAAGAAAGCCGGTAAGAACAAAATTATGAAACCAAACGATGTCCTTGCTGAATAATAGCGAATGACTCACTGACCAGTGAACAATACGCGCGGCGCAGGAGCATCACCCCCCGCCACCCCGAGGGGTAGCGGGCGTATACGGGCGGCGGGGGGTAAATGCGAGTACTCGGCAAATAGTTTTTGGCCGAACAAAAGGTAGCTTTTTCAATTGTTCGTCTATAATAGGTACCAGTTTTCTGGACTGTATAACTTTTTTCTCCGTGGGCCGATTTTATGGTGTCCATAGTAAAAAAATATCCTACATTCACGAACTATTATATGGACTAGGTTTCATCAGCCGACGCCATTTGGACCACTTCCGCCCGTTCTCCTTTGCCATTGAATGAACGGTAGGTACTAATAAAGGTCCTCCATCTTCCTTGTTCTTTTATTTCCCCTTTTCTATTGCTATCAGCATACTTAATAAATACGGTTTGAATTCATTTATTTCTAAAGATTACAAATCACTTATACAGTAATAAATACTAAAAAATATTAGTTTATACATTTTTGTTTTCCAGGAGTAATAGGAGCTTAGAGTGTTAACATTACGAATATTATGAAGGTAAATTGTTTAAAGTTTTGCATTGTCTACCGCCGTAAGGCGCGTTGACGCGGTTGATGTGCGGTGACTCGTTATCTTTGTTTTTATGTTTGAATGAAATCTAAAGAATCGTTTACACTAGAGGCAAATGAGTTAATTAGTTAAATTGGTTATTTTATTTTATGACCCTTCAAGATATGGCACTTTAGTAGCTTTTTAAATAGTAATAACGATTGCGTATTTTTTATATCTTTTGGTAATGAGTTATAAAGTTTTGCTCCCTCGTAAATTATTGTTTTTTTTCCATAATTAGTTCTAGTTCCAGGTATATGCAAGTCTTGGGCGCGCCTCAGAACACGTTTTTGTACCTGTATGTTTTTTGTGAATGTGATTTGTGTGTGTAAGTCTTTGGAAAGAATTTTACGAACTAAAATACATGTGTTATTTAAATATATAGTATTGATTGGTATCTTTGTAAATTTTGTGTGTGGGGGTCAGATAGTGGTAGTGAAATAGGACTTTTACAATTCTGTTTTGCGCTCTTTGTAGCTTTTCTAGGTTGGTTTTAGCTGCTGAACCCCACAGTTCTATAAGATATTCAATGTGCGGTTTCACCAGTGAATTATAAATAGTGAGGCGGACCTTAAGAGGAAAGCATCTCACAATTCGACGTAACGCCCCCGTTAGGCTTAATATTTTAGAACAGGTTTTCTCGATATGTGGTTTCCATGTAAGTTGGTTATCCAGAATAAGTCCGAGATATTTTTCTGTGTTGACTTTATTTAAATTGACTCCATTAATAATAAGAGGTTTATGATTCGGGATTTTTTTGTTTTTAGCTGCAAATATTATATAGTTTGTTTTGGATGTATTTATAGTTAACAGGTTATTTAGAAACCATCTTTCCAAGATTTTGAGATCATCTTGTGCGTCCTGTATAATTGAGTCAATTGAGTGACCAAAATAAAAAAGGCAAGTGTCATCAGCATATAAGGAAATATGCCCCTTCAGGCCTATCTTGTCTATATTGTTAATGTAGATTAGGAATAAAAGGGGACCACAAATCGAGCCCTGAGGCACGCCGCAGTTGATTATCTTAGGTGCGCTAACATTGTCACCTATTTTAACGACCTGTCGGCGTCCCTGAAGATACGATTCAAAAATTTTTAAAGCATTTCCAGTTACACCGATCGAGGCAAGTTTATTTAATAACAAGCTATGGCTGACGGTATCAAAGGCCTTTTTTAGGTCGATGAAGATCCCTAAAGCAATGTGTTTCCTGTCTATATTAGTTTTAATAGTTGTGATTAAATCTGTTGCTGCTGAAAGAGTATTAGATTTTGGTCTAAAGCCATACTGTCGTTGAGAAAGGTAGTTAAATGAAATTAGATATAGACTGAGCCGATTGTGTAATAGCTTTTCAAAAATTTTAGACAGCACAGGCAAGACTGAAATAGGTCTATAATTACCGGGGGACAGTTTGGAGCCCGCTTTAAAAATAGGGGTAACTTTGGCGTATTTTAATGTGTCAGGGAAGTGACCTTCGCTAAAACATTTGTTGATGCATTGAGTTAGACTAGGTAAAATGAGATTCTTTATGCACTTGAGTGATTTAGCACTGATGCCGTCTATACCTGTGCTGGTGTTTGCATTCAAGTCATCAATTAGTTTCCCAATTTCATCTGCCGTTGCTGGTGCTATCTGAGAAAGTGTATCTGTATTTTCGGTTTTGTTTAGCGTGATAGTGTTAGTCTGGTTATTATGATATTTAGCAGGTATCTGATTAGCTAGAAGTGTACCTATATCTGAGAAATAATTGTTAAAACACTCACATATTTCCTTTTCATCAGTAATTAGCCCTGTAGGTGATTGTAATTTAGAGGGAGCAACACTTTTCTTTAATTTATTATTAGACAAGCCATTTATCAATTGCCACATCTTAAGGGGTTTACCCTCACATTCTTTGAAAGATTTATAATAATATTTACTTTTTGTCGCTTGAATATTCACGAAAACTCTGTTTCTCTCTTTTTTAAATGCTTCTTCTGATTCTTGATTATTTGGATTATTTTTGAAATTTTTCCACAGTTCATTTCTTTTGTCTAAATGAGCGTAGGATTAGTCTAACGAGATGAATCCAACTATCCGACCGGCGAATGGTGACAAACTGTTTCAAATGAAATATTGAGCTATAATATACTGAAAACATTTATGTTTTTCTATGACACTATTGTGGCTTTCAGAGTTAGGAAAATAATGTTGTTTGTTAACTTTAACTATTGACATTTTAGATCATTATTAGACACATGAATCGGCTATAAATCAATTAAATTTTTTACTTGTTTCATTATTTCTTTTTTTTATTGCTGATATTGAAATTGTTGTCAATATCGGACATAGGATGAATTTGAATAGGTTGTGCTTTCATCCTAAAGTACTTCGAGTGTGAGTTTTTTCTGTGGTATTTGATAAGAAACAAGAAACTCTTTTTGTACTCATCTCTTTTGTTAAAACTATTACTCATTTTAAAACAATGATAATTATTACTTAACATTATATTTGCAGCCTTGAAATGCCAACATTACAATTTTAATTAAAAAATAATGTGCCATATGCACAAACAAACTGAATTAACTTCAGTTTGTTTGTGCATATGGCACATTATTTAAACTTGGTATTTAAACTTGGTAGGCACGTGTAGAACGACTTCCGTGTTTAAAAGTTTTATAATAACTGGAAGAGGCAGAAGTAGAGCGGTCCATTAAAAGCTTGGACGGAATGCTCTCTAACTTAAACAAGTCAGTGCAGTTGAAAGGAAATAACAACAAATGTTTTTTTTTTTTTTATTATAATTGTCGTGAGATGATAAATGATTTTATTTCTTTAAGTAGGTTTGTACAAACACTTTTACACGTTCATGCATGCATGCATTCGAGTTCTAAATTAGTGTTTAGGTGAATGTCGAGATTGTGTAAAGGTTAAGGGGCCCGCTTCTGAACCACGAGGATTTGGGTTCGACAAACCTCAAACTAATGTGACATGACACCAAAAGTCATGTTTACAATTAGGTATGTATTTGCGGTTTACATTTTGGAAGTGTCACTGTGTCGACTATACAGGCTGATTGGAAAATGGATACAAAGCTTTAGGGCGAATAGAACGAACAATTTAGAACCATTTAAGCCATTGTTGTCTTAGACGAACTCTAACCATTTTTTTTAACCTAATTTTTATGATTTTTTCGATCATTCCCAAAATTTTAACTAAACTGCTTATTTATGGTCAAATTGAATGTTAAATGAATTCATTTTTATTTTATTTAATTAAAGTAATGTGTAAGCGATCTAGCAAAACCGGTTTTAGGCCTCTAGGTGGATCGTCTTACACGTCCACGTCCGTTTGAAGGCATTTTTTTTTTATTAAAAAAAAATATTGTTGATTTTTTTTAATCGCTCGCCCGATATTTTTTTTTCGATAAATTTCTTTAGGACTACCTGGGAAGTATACCGTTTGAAGAAGAAGGAAATCAGATCAGCCATTTTTAGAGGTTTTTGTTAGTGTGAAGAAAGAAGAAAATCAGTTCAGCCATTTTTAGAGGTTTTTGTTAGTGTCGGCGGCGGCGGTTTAAAAAAAAAAATTATAGGATGACCAACTAGCCGTCTGCCCGCCAAATAGTAAGAGAGTCCCAGAGACAAAGCTGACATATCTCAGTGGCAGTAATGAGGCTTGTATCCTTCAAGCCCGAACACAGCCACAGGAATAAGGAAGATGGTAGACCCTTTCTTATTTTTTTACGAAATTGGCCATCTCTCGACCTCGATCACGCCTGGTGAAGTGGATGTGGTCTATGATGGACCGAGCAAGCCCAGAAGATGCCTGTTCACTCTAGCTTTGAAGGCTGTCAGCCTTCAAAGCTAGAGTGAACAGGCATCTTCACAGGATAGACGTGGAAGGGAACACAAACGCTGGCAGAGAGTTCCACACTTTCCCTACTTAACCGAATGAGCTAGTACCACTTACTGAATTAAAAAAAAACTTGAGGAGATTAAATTAAACGTGACACATACCTTATCGACCCGTTCGATTCGCAGGGTGGATATCAACTTCATTATAACCGAAGTTTACATAATCAATATTACCTTACCAACATCCCACCCTGATCCATCATTTGAGGCAAAATTATCAAAATTCGGTGAGTCATCCCTCAATCCTGCTTATTATTCAGTGAAGGCTTAATTTTCTTGCTAATGGAAGAGGTGGAAGAAATATATATTTATAATTTTGAGGTAAACAGCACATCACGCTTGTTTTCTTCGTAGGGGCAGACAAAGGTGTACATAGAGTACACACCCGTGTCGCCATTTTGAGGTATAAAGATTTAGCTTTTACCAAAGACATTAAAATTAATTTAATCTCTTTGGCTTTTACATTTTCATAATTTACTTTATTAGTTCAACTCTTTGTCAATTGAAATTGAAATCAATTTCCATCACATTTTAATTCGTTGTCTAATATTTAATCAGTACAGAAAACGCGGATTCGTTTAGAAATCCCTTACATTTCTTTGGGCCGGTTCTCGATAAGGTAAAGTATGAGTTCCCGTATTTGCGCGGCATTAATTCACGGCCAGACCTCGGCCGCGCTGCTAACTTTTTCAATAACCGTCGCCCGGGACCCGAGTCCCGGCTAAAACGGACCTCGCAATTGGAGCGGGGTCCCACTGAATACGGGACAATGATTTTGCAAGTGCAAGAAACTATAGCATACCAACACTTTCATGTTTGTTGGTATGCCAAGGAATAAGAAATTCACAAAAACATGCCAAGTTATAGGAATGAAACGCGGTCGGAAGGTGATTGCATTTTATTTCTTGGTATCTTCCTCTCGTATACGACTAGAATGATATTGTACAGTACAATAGAGTGGCAATATCATTGCGTACGTAACGTTGAATTTCTGAGAAGTTTGTAGTTAGGCGGCTTCTTTCGAGATTATGATGAAACAACTTATGCAAAAAATAAAACGTCCTTTGTGGATTTCTGGGTTTTATGTAAGGGAATTTTACCTTCCATGCTCACCTTGTTGTGGAATGTACAGAACTTATAAAATTATTTACATCATACTACATTCTTACGAATAAATAAAATTTTATTCATATTTTTCATTTTAATTGAGAGTCGGTTTTAAACGTGATATCGATAGAATCAGAAGAAGAATATCGTAATATATGATGAAGAAGCAGTAGGAATAGGGCCTGATAAGCATGACGTTTGTTTTTCGTAGATTCGTCCGATCGCTGCTACTGTAACCGTTCTTTAGCAAGGCTTAATAAATAGGAGCTTTTTACACTGTCTTGAACGTATACAGATATACTTAGAAACTTTTTTGTAAATAAATTCTTAAAGAAATACCAGAGATCTTAATTTTTTTATTAAGATGTTTTGATATTACAATCTGTAGGTAGGTATAGGTAGGTAGGGTAGGCACCTACATTAAGTTTTTAGGGATTTTTCTGTTTATTTTGAAATAGAATCCTTCTGCATTTAGTTTTCCCAAACTGCCTAGATCATAAACATACATAACATGAGTATTATGTTAAACAAAGCATGGTAAAGCAAAGCAAGGTATTGAAATGGGGAGTGATATGAAGATTCGAATGACGTTATTGCGACGCACGCTATTTCGAAAAAAATTTACGCCAGTTCGAAAACACATTAAGTCGAAAACCGCTATATCGAATGACGTTGTCGCGAACACGCTGATTCGAATAACTGTTTGAATGGTACGCTAGTACGAAAGTCTTGGTATCTATCGAATTCCACTGTTGCAAATAGCATAGGTATTCCAATCTGAATTTGTCTGCGGATCGAACTCGCGACCCAGTGATTACCAAGAACTGCCTACGCTTCGAGGATAAAACTGACACTGGTACTGTTACTTGCTGGTTGTCTAAACTACTAAGTATAAATGATTAATATTAGTACTTATTATGATTTAGCTATGTATCCCTAGCATGCTTCCCGTTTTGATAAGCTAATAACATTACAAATACTACTCGTACAGTACCTATTTATTATAATGCATTCACAACAATAATAACAAATTACTGAAGGTTGACTTAAATTTATTTTTAATTTCATATACCATAGAATAGATCATAGTACTCTTATACTTTTGTTGAACTACCCCCAAGTTTTATAGTTTTTTGGATTCCTATACTTACATCTTTCATTCCGATTGACGTGTCGGTGTGTGATAACTGATAACATAGAAAATGAGTAATAATCGTTCTTATCGACCATTGAGTTCCCGTAAAGGGAAAAGTGTTTTAATTATTGATGGATTTATCATGCAGCAAAACAAAAAAGTGGACAACGTACAATATTGGTCTTGTCTTGGTATACGGATTTCTTCACAAAAAGACGGAAGAATGTTATATTAAGTTTTGTCGACAGTTGAAAGAATATTCTTCTGAATTTAACATCGATTTGAAACCAGAACAAATAATGTCCGATTTCGAATTGGCGATAATAAATGCAATCAGAATAGAATTTCCTGCCACAATCCAGTCCGGTTGCTTATTCCATCTTGGATAAAACATTTGGAGAAAGATACAAGGGAGTGGGCTCAGTGAGAGATATGGCACAGACAGCGAGTTCGCCTTGAAAATGCGACATTAAGTATATAGCTTTGGCCTACTTGTCTCCGGAAAATATACCTGATGTCTATAAACAGTTGAGGGAGAGCGTTTTTCCAGAAGAAGCAGAAGCTGTCACTAAATATTTCGAAGAATAGTACGTTCTGGGCCAATTAAAATGTCGCATATCAGATGGAAAAATTGTGATATCAATCAAAATCAAAAGTCATTTATTCAAATTAGGCTGAGAATCAGCACTTTTTGAACGTCCAGACTGCAACCCTTGTTTCCACCTAGTTTCTGGTCCGCTGAACGAAATAATAATTTAAGTCTTCCGCGAACTCAAAACAGCGTGGAAGCATGGCACCGGCGATGGAATTGTTTAATGGGCAATCGAAAACTTGGGTAGTACGGCTGTATTCAAAAGCTCATTGATGAACAGAATACAACCACCCACAAAATTGAGAGAATTTTGGCTAATATCCCACAGACGCCGCGAGCAAAAAAAAAAATTAAAGAAAATGCTATCGCAGCGATTTTACAAAAGAAAAATACAATGTGCACTATTGAATTTATAAGAGCTGTAGCTTTTAATACTAGTCTATATTGAGTTGATTGAATCCAATTTGTCATCAATATGACAGTGTTGTTACTTTTGGTAATGAGTAAACCACCTATAATTTTAATTTGTTAATTTCTTTGCTGATTACTAACTTACTGGAAACTGGAAATTAAAAAGTTAACCTAAAATAATACTTCTCATTGCTCTTGTTTCCCAAACCCAATACAAAGATAAGGCTTTATCGGGGTCGCGAGTTCGATCCCCAGACAAATTCAGATTGGAATACCTATGCTATTTGCAACAGTGGAATTCGATAGATACCAAGACTTTCGTACTAGCGTACCATTCAAACAGTTATTCGAATCAGCGTGTTCGCGACAACGTCATTAGATATAGCGGTTTTCGACTTAATGTGTTTTCGAACTGGCGTACCACTCTTAATTTTTTTCGAAATAGCGTGCTTTGCAATATCGTCATTCGAATCTTCATATCACTCCCATTGAAATGTTGTGTCATTTCAATACCTACTTGAATTTTAACAAACACGAGATTTTAAACTAATAATTCGATTTAGGTACCTACGCTTTTCACAGATCCTAAATCATAGTTTGACATCCCAAAAGAAAGTTACTTATACATACGTATGTATACATCTGATCATAACTTACCGACACTTTACATGTTTTCCTGGCAACATTCGAGACGAGTTTTGTAGGTATTATAAAAACATATTTACAAAAAAAAAACAACCGACTTAAAAAAAAAACACTACAAAGTGAAAAATACCTTTAATTTCGGAAGTCGTTGTCTTTGCATGTTTTTAAATTTTTTCCACTGACTTCCGAAATTAAAGTTATTTTTCATTTTGTAGTGTTTTGTTTTTTGGAAGTCGGTTGTTTTTTTTTTGTAACGCAGTTTTTTTTATTTTTCACGTTTTAGTTATGGTACTTACCCCACACTAATACGAAAACGATCGTCTTACACGTCCACGTCCGTTTGAAGGCAGTTTTTTTTTATTTAATAGTCAAACTCAAACCACTTATTTTAATTAAACCATTTACAGGCACTTTTGAATTGTCAAGTGGTCGGTCAGTCAGAAATATGAAGCTAGTTGCCCATTCCAAAGCGTAGTAGGTACCTATGGAGAAGAACGGGCAAGAAACTCCATGGACACTCTTTTAAATTATATTGTTACATAAATATTAGTTACATCAATAATCTTGTATATATGTATGAACAATGTAGTCTTGTATGTATGTGAGAACGATGTAAATAAGACGTACACATTGAGTGTCCAGTGTACAGCTAATATAAATTCAAACAAAACAGTCCATAATAAAATAATTAAAATAAGCCGTGGTGGCTAAGAGATGACCAGTCCCAACTGACAGCGCCCATTACATTATGATATAAGTGCGGTAAGTTGAAAATCACAGCCGAGGCGATTATTGCTAGCCCGAGCCGTAGGCGAGGGCTAGCAATATCGCGTATCGCGTTGTATAGGTAGTAACACCACAATGAGCTTGACTTATATTTTTGAGAAAGTTCCATGAAATAGGCTAAACTCACACTTTCTGAAAATGAATTTGCATCTTTTCTTGTTTTCCCTAAGATGAAATTTTGATACGCTTGTAAGTATCTATCGGTCGTTTTTCGGGCAAGAGGCTTAGAGTAGCCTTTTTCGCTGCCTCTGAGACTTCTGGCGGTGTCGAATTCATAAATTTATCATTACTTGACGAGATTTTCAAAAAAATACAGCGAAAAGATAAAGCGCGCGGAATAATTTTTACTTCTTCACAAATTAGCGATGCGCGCGCATCGCAGCGCTTTTTTTTTAAGGCTATGGCACTAAAACAGCCAGTATTACTAATAAAGTAAATAAATATTTTTTTGTTTTTGTTACAATTGGTTGTAATTTATTGTCAAAATTAATTAAATTAAAGAAATAAATGTAAATTTATTTTTATATTTTATCTTCCAAAGTTAATTTTATTCATAAAATGTTGACCACTTTTCTGACATAAAAACTCTATGCTAAGATTTAAAAAAGTACCGTTCGTTTTAGACGGAGCATTTGATAAACTGTACTTTTTACCTTATTATAAAGAAGCTCGTGCGTTTTACATTACAATAACGCATAAGTAGGTACTTACGTAATGACATACATATTGAAATTGGTGAAATAAGAGACCCTTTACGAGCAAATGTGTTATAAAAATATTTAAGGTTGATTTTTTTAAGAATTGCTCGACCGATTTCGAAAAACATTATATGGGACCACCTTTGAAGTAAGACCTACCAAACAAAAAAATAATCATCAAAAACAATTCATAATTGGCGGAATGATCGCGTAACAAACATACAGTCGAATTGAGAACCTCCTCCTTTTTTGAAGTCGGTTAAAAATACACTTGCTATTAGAACGAATACCAAGATGACGTAGGTATTCATACGAGGAGGTTCAGGATTTTAATTTCAACGCTGAATTATCCGACCCAATTTGCCTGCAAACTAGAACGTTAATATGACGAAATGCATGAATCTTTTGTATCACGAGAAGACAACAGACGACGAACTAATTCGTTCGTCTTGTGTACCTAAGGTAGGAGGTATCTTCACCCGAACTACCATCCATATCAGCGACACATGAAACTCATAAAATTATTTTTATTAAAAACACAATAGTTTTCTATTCAACACGTTCTGGGAGTGACATAAAACTGAACGTATATTTCGTAAAAAAAAAATCAGAAGGTAAAACCATTAGGACCGCAATGTCGGTCATAAAATAGGAATCAGGGCTCGTAAAAATAAAAATTTGTTGCATGAAATATTTTTGTCATATTTCATGGGTCGCTCGCTTTAATTTCAATTTATGGCGCCTTAAAAGAGCCTCTCAGAGTGGCGCTACTTAAGCACTCCTAGGGCACCTAAGCCACAACAGCATGAGCTATTCCCAAGAAAGCAGACGAATTTAGCAAATGGTTGAATGTTATCGGAATAGCTCCCTCAACAATTCGGCACTTTGATAAAATTATCTACACCATTTACGTAAACTTAGGTAAATTATGAGTAGGTAAGTAGGTAACTGTGTAGGTCCTAGGCACCGTTTCAGCGTATGAATACATACAGACAGCAGTCATCACGCCTGTGTTCCTGAGGTGTAGGCTGTACTCATAGCTCTTGGGTAGAGAGAAGAGACCCTCAACATTTTGCCAGCTATGCGTTAAAATTGTTTAGAAAACATAACATGCAAAAGTTATGGCTGCAACTATGTTGTTTGCAACACTTGCATCCATTATTTATTTGGAGGATTTTCCATCTGCCCCTACAGGTTCCCGACATGGCAGGCATAGGTAAAGTTTATCCCACTTGTAGATCGAGAGGCCATTACCCACTCGTAGAAAGAGCAATAAAATACTGATGTGCGCGAGGGAATGTAATAATGAAAGGGTTTTATTGATAAACTACCTCCTAGACGTACTTTTGGACGCGTGGAATTGAAGAGCCAGCACAAATACGGGTAGACATATACACTTATACCTAGTAAGACGTAGGGACGACTTGGGCGAAGGCTCCAATACTTCTTATCAAAATTTTTTGCTACAAAACATGCTATTGTTTCGAAGCAAATAGCAAAATTTGGCCAAAGAAAAAGGACTGGGATATCATGATACCTATACTCATCTACCTATTCAATAGGTGCAGCAGTTCTAAAGGTCGCGTTTAAATTTCACCATGTAGGTACTTGGAAAAAAATCTTAAATATCAAGTATTTTACGTGCAAAACTAGAAGTTACCTTTAAGTTACTAATGCATAAACTCTTTAAAATCTCATTAGAACATGAGAAAGAGGTTAACGACGTACAAACGTGGCATTTTTTTACTTCTTGCGACTACTGCGAACATACATTTATTATGCAAAGCTCTCTTTTAATGCAATGTATGTATTTAAGTGTGCGTACGTAGCATACGTAGCGGTACCTACCGAAGACGCAAATCGCTGTCACTAATAATAATATGTACTTCGTTGGAAGTCGCTACGCCCCCGTGAGGGGGCGCGGCGAGCAGTACCGGGGCATGTAGAAATTGAGCGCGCTCATTAGTTACGCGGGCCCATGTGAGTGATTGCTATTTTGTTTCTGTAGGCGCGCCACGACGCTGTTACACATTACACAGCGCCGCTATCTTCACGACACCTCGGCGGTTTGTCCCCGCCAGGTGAGACCCACAGTTACCTGGGGGAGGCCCGGCGTGAGACGACCAGTGACGAAGGTGCCGACTCGACGCTCCTTTGGATGCAAACAGTGACATCGTCCGCCATCCGGTCCACGTCCGCGGAGGTGACAATAGGCCAAGGAGGCGTGGTGGTCTCTACCTTTTCTGCAAAGGACGTCCAGTCCGTCTTCCAACGTGGCGCTATGGACTTCAGTCGGGTCTCCGATACCCGATAAGACAACGAGTACAGGTTGGTGTTCTGACTGTAACTCGTCGTCTATCACTTGCTGCGTGATCTGGCAGCGTAGCCCTCGGTGGACTACGATGACCAGCACGTCCGGCATGTGCCGTGCGGCTTCTGAGTAGTGTGTCAGAGTATCTGGCCCAGACACCGTATAGCCGTAGGCTTCCGCGTCCACGAAGAGCCGTCTCCCCTAGGTATTCATAATCAATGAGTTCCACGCTGGGTGTTTACAATTGAAATCCCCGGCGAGGACAGTGGCGTGTGCTTTTCTGTTAAGCAACGCTCGCAGCTCTGTTGGCTGCAGACGTGTTGCGGGCGGCTTGTAGCAGCTGTAGATATCTATGTCCTCGCCCGCCATATGCAGCTGGACACCCAGCGCGTAAAAGGAATTTACAGATGGCAAGGGGATTTCCTGATGGACGACTCTTCGTCTCACGAGTACTGCCAGACCCACAGAACAGTGTTCTGTGGCCAGACCACGGTATCTCATTTGAGCCGACCTTTCATCCTTCCTGTAAACGAGTATCCCGGAATCCTTATCCTGTCTTCAGGTCCCTGGAGCGTCTCGCTTATGAGCGCCAGGTCGATCGAGAATCCTCTTCCGCAGACTAAATAGAATTCTCACCTAATAGTAATTTCGAATTTAATAGATATTGTTTATCAATACAATGTGGGAAATTATGTCTATATGTTTATTTATTTCAAATAAATAATAAACATGTAATTAATTAGCATGACACAATTTCACCAAAACCATCATGCCACGAGCTTGAACAGACCCACGAAAGGTGTCACTACTAATGGCTTTAATTAGTGATTTTTGCAACGTCACACCAACTGTAACTCGGTTATTTTTTGTTGTTTATATAGTATCTTTTGAAACAAGATCTTGATGGTTTCAATACAATATTATACTACTTACTACCGTGCTAAAGTAAATTTATAGGGTATTTATAACCTGTACGGGAAAGATTCAATTAAAAACAAGTACATTCTTACACAATACAAAGTTTATTGTAATACACAGAAAATTAAGGTACAAAACATCAATTGTGGCGAGCCACTAACCAAACCCTTCCCACACATTTAGGTGTTCATCCCGACAAAACTAGGTCTCTGTTCCTAGTTGTATCGGGGTATACACCTGCAATGACACTAAACAATAACTGAGTCGCTTTAGTAAGTCCGTGAGAAGAACTTCTTTATAACTCCTAGCTCAATCGAATAAGTATCTACCTATTATGGTTGTGCTCATATAGAGAACATATTGCTTATGCAAAACAACCCTGAGATACAATAATATATAACAGCTGGTCTTACTACCTAATTCGTACAAAAGGCCTAACTCTCATAGGTTAAGTTATGACATTTCAGTTGAAACTCAGTGTTCTCACAGTATGTTCCTTTCATATGACGGAACCAAGACCCTTGGCGTCAAACAGAGGATAATGCCCGTGTTCACACGCATAAACGCGGCCTACGGGTATCGACGACGGTGACGCTAATGTTACCCTCCCTCATTTACCATCAAACGTTTAAGTAAGGCCTTCTTCACTAACAGATGGCCACACCTCAAGGGTTAATCTCTAAATAGCCCGCACCCGAATCAATCCCAAATCATCTGACCACGGGGCTACATCAAGGCATCACGTCTTACTCTCGCATCAGAGCTATCAAAAAAGGCTTGCATAATCAGCCAGACAAGGTTCAGGTTTGATTTGGACTCATGGAAAACTCATCGGGTTATTTGGACACAGTCTGGTCATCCCAGAACTGGTCCCTCTCCCAAAACGTGTTCCTCGTTGTCACGGCATGAGGGTAAAAACTCTTTTCACCGTTTTGACAGGACCATCAATCCTACGTCTTTTACTATTTTTGGGATTTGCCGATACCTAATTGCATTATGTGATTTTATTCATCAAGTTTCGGTGGTCAAACACATTAAGTGATTTTATTCATAACAAATTTCGGTGGTCAAACACATTAAGTGATTTTATTCATAACAATTTTCAGTGGTTTTATTACAACCACACCACAGTTTTGCCCTTTAAACACGTCGGTGGTTTGACTGAATCTTGAGAGTACCTACACCTAAAACTTACTAACTGTACTTATAACTAATGCAGTCTGTGTGAAGCTTCAGAAGCTATGCTGTTTTCTGAGTTTACGGTTATTTTGTAGGATATATATATCGATGATCGAGGATGATTATCGTTCGTATCGATATCGATAAGTTCTACGCCTATGTGTTCCATCTCCATAACCGTCAAACATATAGGAAATGGGACTCTAGGAGCCTCTTAAAGCAAGGTGGTATAGAGCACTGCACAAAATATCACTCTGAAAAGGTCTTCAACTAGAGTAACTCCAACTTCTGCTACTTGTATTGATAATTTCTTCTGCGATTGTGATTATTTATTGAAAGCCATCATAAATTATCTGTCGTTTTATCATAGTGGACAAACGGTAACTTTTAGGTTTAACACTCCTTTGCAAAAAGTGAAAATACAATATAATCGACTGGCAAATTAAATAGATTTAATAGTACCCTAAACAATAAGCTAAATGTTCTGGGTCGTATTATGGACGATGCAAATAAATTGTATGAGGATTTCTTTTCCATAGTGCGCCCGGTTGCTGTAGTGTTTTTTGATATGAGTAAGGCATTTGATTTTGTGGATCATACCATCTTACTAAACAAATGTGAAACGTATGGTATCCGTGGTGTCGCTCTAGATTGGATAAAAAGTTTTTTAACAGGCCGACAGCAATGTGTTGAAGTCACTAATTTAAATGTAGATCTTGAATCCACTGTTTACAGATCCTCCTCTAGACTAAACAAATATGGCGTACCACAAGGGAGCGTGTTAGGCCCCTTGCTATTCTTACTGTATATAAATGACTTACCAGATTCAATAAATTATGATAGTGTCCTATTCGCTGATGATATTTCCGTTATAGTGCCTAATAACACTAACAATTCAACCCATGAAAATAAAATACACGAAGCTATACAATCCGTAATAAAATGGCTTGAATCTAATAACCTATGTGTAAATATATCTAAAACAAAATTCATTAAATTTCATACGTACAAAAGCAAACTCTCCGACAGTATTAACATTAAAATAAATGACAAAAACATAGAAGAAACAGAAAGTATTAAATTCTTAGGTATAAGTCTAGATAAATTTTGTAATTGGAAACTCCACATTAACAACGTATGCAGTAAACTAAATAGATTTGTGTATGCATTAAGGAAACTTCGTATTGTATCAGACGAAAAAACCGCCCGCATAGCATATAGTGGGTATGTTGAATCACTATTAAGATACGGATTAATAATATGGGGCAATTCAACAGACAATGATAAGACTTTTATTGTACAAAAGAAATGTGTAAGAGCTATATGCGGTGTCGGTCCACTTGAATCTTGTAGGCCTTTATTCAAAAAACTGAAACTATTGACCTTGACCGGCATGTATTTGTTTGAGGTATCGGTGTTTGTGAGGAAACATAATGAATTCTTTAGATTCAAAGGTGACAATTACACCAAACAGAGACCAAGAGATGCAACAAAGATTTTAGTTCCTTTTTGTAATACAACTTTAAGTAAAAAAAATGTTTATCATATGTGCATTACAATATTTAACAAATTACCAAAGACCATAAGGGAACTGCCATTTAAATATTTTAAAATTAAACTGCGTAGATGGTTGATAGAAAATTGTTTTTATAGTTTACAAGAATTTCTGCAACATAAAGAAAAAAAAATATTCTAAGTTTCCTATAGTTTTGTGGCATGTGTTTATTCTAATAAATAATTTATGTTATATATAGACAACATGTTATTTTTAATAGGTTTTAAGTTTTGTTGTGTTTTTATATATTATTGTAACTTAAATTTATCTTAATTTAGAAATTGTATTAGAACATAGGTGTATATTTTGTATATCTTATTAAAATAAGTACCCTACCTATGTACCTATTCATGTAACACTAATTTGCATGCCCTAAACAGGCAAAATATGGACTGTACATTAACCACCAACTTTTACAACTGGTAACACCTATATTTTCTGCAAATAAATTATTCTTATTCTTATATTGAATTCAATAAAACTTTTGAAAAGAAAACAAAAAATATTTGCTCTTATTTTATGTTTAGTGACTGAGCAACTAGAGGTATTAGGATAAGTAGGGAAAGACTGTTCGAGCTGTATGGCCTTAAGCCCTACAATTAACACTCAAACTTTCAACAAGTATTTTGCTACATATTCCAAATTTTTTAGGAATATCTGCAAGATAGCTAAAGCCCTGTTATCAACAAGTTAAAATCAGCAGAAAATAAAATAAAAACAGTTTGGAAAGTTATAAATAACGAAACTGGTTGGAAAAAATACGAAGCACTGATTGGAGACTTCACGTGGTGCCATAAGCACTAACTTAGAAGTAGCTCAAGAATTTGTAAATTTCTTTGCTAATATACCATCTAAAATCTCAATTGATTAATTATTTGCGAACCTTCTAGGCTGCCCGGTTGAATTTCAATTTATACATATAAACCCTATGATAAAAGCTTTTCGACCAATAAAATTCTAATTGACCGAAGATCTACGGGGAATGTCTATCAAAGTTTGCACATCCATAATCGAGACTATAGCACCATACGACGACACGACACGACACGTTTGGTGTAGTGGTGGCTACAGTGGCTAAGTGTAGTCATCGAAACCAAATGGTCCTGGGTTCGAATCCCGGTAGGGGCAAATGTTTGTATGATGAATATGGACACTTACCCGACGTACTTACAATACGTACCCGAGTCATGGATGTATATTTATAATATGTATGTATTTACGAAAAAAAAAATGTATTTAAGTAGTGTATCAACCATCAGGTATCCATAACACAAGCCTTAATTAAGTGCTTAACTTGGAACTAGATGGTGCTGTGTGCAATGTCAGACGATATGTATTTATTTATTTATTTATACTTAGCTTTAATGTTAATTTGTGTGTAGATCAAGGAGTCCTCCCGGATTTAATGAAACACAGTAAGGTATACCACTTCTTAAATCTGGGGACAGCAAAGACACCAACTATTATAGACCAGTTTCCGTGTTGCCGGTATTCAGCAAGGTGTTCGAAAAGGTAATGCTCAATCAAATGCTTAATCATTTTAATACCTACAAAATCTTACACGATCAGCAATATGGTTTCAACAAATACGTTGTATGACTGACGCCGGTGTCACTTTATTAAAACACATATTTACAGCGTGGGAGGACGATGCCATAGGCATCTATTGTGACCTATCCAAGGCATTTGACTGCGTTGATCACGAAACCTTGCTCTTAAAACCTGAGCATTACGCACTAGGTAAAGTCGCGCTTAGTTTAGTAAAATCTTATTTAAATGATAGACAACAAAAAGTCCAAATAAATGGTGTCAATTCACTTGGTTTAAAAGTAAAAATGGGTGTTCCACAAGGCTCGGTATTAAGTCCCTTCCTCTTTTTAGTATATATTAATGATCTACCCCATTTATTAAATTAATTTAGACGACGTAAATAATGCCCTACTGCAGGTATACAATTGGTTCACTGCTAATAATTTAGTATTAAATGGAAAAAAACGAAATGCATAAGATTTGCTTTACTAAATGTTAAAAGTGCTGATTGTGACATAGTATTGACTAAAGAGAAACTAGAATTCGTCGGCAAAACTGTTTTTCTGGTGATCACGCTCGACTTAACGCTGCAATGGGTTCCTCATTTAACATCTCTTGCAGGACGGCTAAGCTCAGCAGCATAATATGCTGTAAGAAAAATCCATCAATTCACTAAGGTAGATACCGCGAGACTAGTCTATTTTAGTTATTTTCATAGTATCATGTCTTACGGTATTTTATTATAGGGACGGACTGCTGATACTGAGTCTATTTTTATTCTGCAGAAAAGAACCATCACAGCAATATATGGCCTCCGCAGGCGCGATTCTTTAAGGAAACTGTTTAAACACATTAACATCATGACGGTAACTTGTCAATACCTATATCTATGAAAACATCATGTACGTAAGGAAAAACTTAAATCTTTTCAAAAAAGGTAAACGACACAACTAAACGACTAAATAGGGACTAGGGATAATACTATTATAATAATAAACTAATAGCGACCAATTAGTTCGACCAGGTTTCAGACTGGCTAAAGTAGACTCATCCTTCGTGGGGTACTGTTTAAAATGTTACATTAAAATACCTCCCCTTAAACTCCAACTGAATGAAACGAGATTTAAATCTTGTATAAAACGCATACTTTACAGCCAAGCATATTATAAGTTAGGGGATTACATCACTGACAAAAATGCTCGGCTCAGCGCTGGTCCTGCTCCACAAGGGCGCATTAACTAATTGATTAGCATTCGAAAATATTGTTGGAGCTGATGAAGATTGTAAAAACTATCTTTGCATTGTATAAATTCAATATCGTAGTATTATATAGCACATGTGTGAGCACTATGTACCTATAAAGCTTACTGGGTTCATCTTTCACTGACTTGAATGTGCCCTGGCGGCTGAGAGTACGTCATGCTAACTCAAATTATAGTACATAATTATGTCGCTGGTGGTGGCGTGTGTATTGGATCATTAAGTTTCCTTTGAAATGGTTGAGCTGAATGGTGCTGATCCATACGTCATGTTTGTGAAAGGGCTTCGGGTTCTTCTCCATAGGTACCTACTACGCTTTGGAATGGGCAACAGTAACTAGCTTCATCTTTCTGAGTGGCCGACCCCTTGACAATTCAAAAGTGCCTGTAATTGGTTTATTAGAAATAAACGCTTTGAGTTTGAGTTTTCTTTGATTATCAGATTGTACTGCTGAAAAACTAAGCAATAAAAATCAGTTACTGTATTCTGTGTCTTTATCTATTTTACTGTGTACATAAAAAACGAAATAAATAAATAAACATACTTCGCCGCCTCACATCCGCTTGCATTGACTCAGGTTCTTCACAAAACTAACATCATTATTTCTTCTTCTGCTGGATGATTCATAATATGTCCAGGCTCCAGGGGTCGTTCCGTCGCGAACATAGCTGCTGTCACCCTCAGTATGGAATTGAATAATTAAAATGAAACCATATTTATTGCCCGCAATCAGCGGGCGACGGATGGACAAAATTGGTTTAGTGGTGTATATTTATCATCCAACCATCCCAAATACAGTGCGATTGTGGAACCCTGTGAAACCCTTCATAGGGTAAGTCACACCTTCTTTTCTGCAAGCACTGCGCGACTATTTGCACCCTGCAGGGTTAGATGCGGCAAACGAAATAGCTATCCAGTCTGTGTGGCTCAATATTCGTCAAACATCTAGTCAAAAAGTAGAAGAAGAATGCAATGTTGAAATTTTCAAAACTGCACTTACAACATCAGTCCTCTTCAGTCTTCTCAGAGTAGTCAGATAGGAAACGCCGACCTCATCTAGTTTAAAAAAAAAATATGATTGACGTGTAAAAGTGTTTGTAAAAACCTACTTACAGAAATAAAATCATTTATCATTTATCATTTAGTCTGTCTTCTAGACCATCGATATCCCTACTGAAGCTAATTGGTATGTGCTACTGACTGGTTTTTGCAAAAAAATACTAAAGCGGACTTTCTGTTAAAAAAAACCAAAATATCTGCTAGATTCAGGGTAGGTAACGTAAAACTATTCGTAACCGACCTTCTTGGTTAGTAGGTTACATGGTCGACTATTTCTATTTACAGACATAATTCTGCTTGTCCTTTTTCTTACTAAGGGAACCAAAATCTCAAAATCGTTGAGATTGATTGTTCTCAGTGGCATAAAAAGCGTATAATATTTTTTGCATATAGCTAAACGCCAAATTACTTCCAGACCGTAGACCTAGACCTAGAGAAATCTGTCTACGTTCCAGACCCAATGACTAAAGATTATTCTTTAGTCATTGTCCAGACCCGACCGGATCAGCTGATTGTCATTTATGACAGCTAATAGTAGTGTCGCTGTCGTTGTCATTACGGTACAATTCGTGTCGAGTTTCCCAAATCGTCATTATCGTCTTTTGATTATATATCAAAGTTATCGTCATTTTGCTTTTGCTAGCGAGTTTTGTTTGAATAGTGATAAATAGAATAAATGATAAAAGATCGTCACAAATAGTCCGTTGTCCAAGGTCGGAATACTAATTTTTTGATAGTTGATAACAGATATTATTTTTAACTTTGCTAGATGTAAACGACGCAACAACACATTATTTTCAGGAATTTCAACCAAAATGTCGCTAAAAAACATATTTCTAAGGTGAGTCAGTGAAAATTGCGTCCAAGCAATACATTTTGTATGTTTTCGCGTTAAAATTGAATCGTTTTATTGGTCTGTGAATGTTTATAAAATGTAATGTTGACTTAGTTTATTTTTCTGCAAGGAAAGGACTACGGGAAATGATCTGGAAAAAATTTTTTGTATTAGAAAATAGTCGTGGATTTCGTGATAATCTTTCAATATTTTTTATTGTGTTATATTGTATGGTTTTGTTATGTTAAATATTCAAAAAATAGCCTTAGATATTTATTATTAATAAAGACCATAAAGTTATTTCACACAAAGTTGTTGGAGCACTCAAAGAAGGAAGGTAAGGTATTGAATTCATAAACACACCTTAGTTTCTGAAGAACATTCTGTACAAATACCCTAATTTTTCTTGCTGTTTGAATTACAAAAAATAATATAAATACTGCATGCAATCATAATGTAACATTTCAATTCTTATTATAACATTAATTTTTCGAAGTAAACAAATTAAACTTTAATAATAATTATTATCATTTTTTTTTTATTAATATGTTCTTTTTAATTCTAGAAAGGTTATTTATTTACATTGTTACATTGTATTTGTATAATTATTTCCACAATTTTTTTTTTACACCATATACCTCTCTTATTAGAAGGTGAAGGCCTCCTCCAGTTATGTAAGTATATTTTAATTAAATTAATTAATTAAATTATTTTCAGAACTATCAACCAAAAGAACAAATTTATCAACCTAGCTGCAACTGCAGTCAAAGTATCGAGTCAAGAACATTATGGCCATAGAGAAGACAAGAGACACTATGGTCAATACAGAAAAACTGTAGCAACAGCACTATTTAGTTCTGTGATAGTTGGAACTGTACTAGCTGGTATTTTCTTTTTTATGAATAAACTTCTAATGCATTCTTTAGTTTTACCAGCCAGGTCCAAAGTACTGTGCAATGGTATTGCCTAGGCCAACCTGATTTATTCTGCATTCCATTACAATTGTATGATGAGATAAGTAGTTCATCTAGATGGGCATGTGGGATGTGACTACCTGTGAGCTTACAAAAGGCACTGGGATAAGACCTAGGTTGCTGGCGCTGACATTCCCCAAGCGTAGGGCTGAATTCTTAGCTGAGAGCATCCTACTACTTTTCTTCTTGTTATGTTACCTTAATTGATGAACTCTGGATAGAAACTTAAATGATAACACCAAATAAACATGATGCATAAGACTTATTTCAACAAATTCACAGGTAAATGAGTAAATTAACATTTTATCAGTTGCTTCTAAGAATTGACTGAACATGTATTTCAACATACTGAAATAAACTGCTTGAATTTCCTCAATACATAATATTATGCATGATGTTTATTTAAATGCTAATGAAGGCTGAATTCAATCAATATACATATATAACTAACTAACAATATAGATAAAATAAAATATATAGATTCCGACAGCGATATAGTTAAGTGCAAGTAAAATGTTGTTGCCATTATTTTGATTGCAGATTGTGCATTTGTATATTTCAGAAAAATCAAACAGAAATGAAACTAAACGAAAGAAAGACAAAGGTGGTGATGAAAACAAAATAGAGGCAGGTGAGAAGAGGCCTGACCTTCCTACCTTCAAGGCTGATGAAGTTAGCAAGCATGACAATGAGTAAGTTACTGCTGCTTAAACTTGACCCTACATGGATGGAATGATAGACAATAGTTAATTCTTGAAGGCCGCTAATGCATCCATACTAATACTATAACTCAGATATACTAATTCATAATATAAATCTGAAAGTTCCCTTTTCACGCCTTAACGGCTGAACAAGTTTGGATAACAATTGGCATATGGATAGACCATGAACTTGGTTGGGGCATAGCATACTTTTAACCACGGTACCTAATATGTTCCCATCAGATAAATTCTGACCTCAACGCGGGCAAAAGCTGGTCTCTTAAATGTCTATAGTGTCTGGGTATGTGTTATGTACGGTACTTACTATAACAGCTCTTCATTCAGAAACTCTGTAAAGAAATCATGCAGTGACTAGCTAAAGACATTTGCAAATGCATGATGGTTTTTAAAGACATTTGCAAGTGCATGATCGTTTTAAAGACATTTGCAAATGCATGATGGTTTTTAAACCTAAAACTCGTCAGTAAAGTATTGTGTTCAAACAATAATAAAAGGAACTTTCAAAATTAAAAATACCATTGTTAAGTGAGGCACATTAAACGTAATATACCTACCAAGTCTTGATAAATTATTAGCCAATAAATTATATTATTTGTGTGAGTAGGAAAAACCTAAATATACTACACATCAATCTGCCAAGAAACAAGCAGAAAAAACATGAACATTTCATAAATGCCACTCAACATTTTTAACGACAATAAATACATCTGTCTCGTCACAGATAAGATAAGTCTTTATTTGCCTTATACATGGTATAATGGTGTTACAGTCTTATTTAAATATAAAGTCCACATGTTTTGCTATACAGAATACGTATCAATTGCATGCAAAAATAATTATGATGTCAAAATAACAGTGAGTAGTAATTACTTAAATAATTCTAATTCCTAGAAATATCATAAATGTATATCAAAGAAATCCTTAATGTCATAGAAATTATGTCCATTCAGCCATTTATACAGCTTGTTTTTAAATTAATTAGTATTATGTATACATTTTAGTTCTTTATGGATGTTGTTGTATATGCATACCTACACACATCACAAGGCAACTTTTAGCATACTTGGCTGATTTAGGATTATCCTTTGTTACAAGTCTGTGTGGATCCCTTGTTGGACGAGTGATTACTTCATATGGCTTTTTGAACAATCCCTTATTACTGTAGACAGAGTTACAGATTACGTATATGTAAAGTGCAGGAAGTGGTAACAGACCAAATTTTTTTTTAAATGACTGGCAAGTTTCGTCAGGACGAAGTCCGCAAATGGCCCTGATGCACATGCCGCTTTATTTATTTATCTTTAATCCAGGCACATTACCCATAATGTGTTAGTATGACTTAAACTACGTTAGTATAATGAATTAAGACACAAACATTAACAAATCAAACACAATATTAATGATACAACACAACTTAAGGAATTCTATATCTATTGTGCCATCTTTTGGAGACACCTGGCACCAATACATGCACTGCGCACAGGTGCCCCATCAGATGGCCTTCAGTCTTATTAGCAACGATGCTCAGGAGACTTATTACTTGCCCGCATGTCTAAGTATCTCTTTTGTTGACTGTACTGAGTTCTCACCTTACGATGGCATTGTGACGCACGTGTTATTGGAATACACATGAGAAATATTTTAAGGAAATTGTGACAAAATATGTATTATTGCTCAATCGATTACTGATTATGTGCCGTGTGTAAATAATTTATCATGTTTGATACAGATTTTTAGTAATTTTTGATTCGTATCTGTTTATTTTAATTTTGATCTAGATCCACCTAACTAACCGCTAACGATATTGACACTTGACAAACCTCTGAAAGATATTTGCCTAAAGACATAGGATATTTTTTTCGAATACATCCTTTTTATTAATTAGAATCGCGTAAGGTAACCTTGATCTTGATACACACTTGATAATTATGACATCATAATAAAAAAAAAACCGTTGACGTGTCTGTTGTCAACAAATTAAGGAAATATTATACCTTTTAATTTTAAGTTGCTCATTGCCTGCTAGTTTTGAAATTGATTAGAAAAAAGCCGTTGACGATGGCCTAGGCTATTGTGCTGTGATTTCTCGTGTTATATTATTCAAATGAGTAATTAGACCCATGTAGAACCGTCTTAATAAGAAGAAACAAAATTTATAATGAAAAACATGTTTCTTCTCTGATATCGCTCATGCTCCATTGAGTGAAATACATCAAAAGATGACAAAAAATAGCAGAATACCTGTGTGAAAGAGAATCTTTGCGCACGCAAGCGACAGCCAAGATATTAAATATTTTATTATCATCAGTTCATCAGTATCACACAGGTTTTTCGAAAGAAAAAGAACAATAGTGTATTTTCCACTATGTTCTATGATGTCAGATCAAGTGCGTATCAAGATCAAGGTTAACAAAAGCGATTCCATAAAAAAAAAAAACTAAGAATACGAAAAAAAAAATCCTATGTCTATGAAACTCAATGTTTAGCCCACTGTGTGTCGAGTTCCACAACTATTACCTATATAAGTTTAGCTACGGCTAAAGCACCCTACACATATACCTACTCATAGAGATTGAACGATGAATTACGTAATAATAATTACATAGATAAAAGTTTGATAATTAGGATTTAATAGTAATATTAGGTGTTAAACCACCCAAGGTACCTTTATTTATGTCAATGTTCTCGGTCGATAAAATCTGAAAATTTAATTAGATTAACAAGATCAACACTTGCTGATAAACTGATAATAAATGTTTAGAAGTAGATGATGTTGTGAGCTGGCGGGTGGTGCTGAGATGCAACCGTCGTACCAGTCATTTTGTAGTGTTTTTAGCGTTATATATTTATCGTATATACTTAAATTTATGACCTCTGATAACGGATCTTTTTATTCTGCCAACGATTCTAGCGCATCTTCCAGCGATGAAAGTTTTTGTTCTCTCACAGACACCTTAGGTGTTCTTTTACGCCAAAATTTTGCCCAACATTCTGGCCGGCTATTTAACGTATGCCACATCAAAGCTCAGAGCATTCCTAATCACTTCAACGAACTTCACGACCTTTTTACCGATAATAACGTTCACGCAGTCCTGATTTCCGAGACATGGCTCAAACCTAACCTGCTTTCACCACCACCACAACCACAACCTAACCACTTACTCACTACCGTCAAACGGGGTGAATAGGGACGCAGGGGTGAATAGAGACGAAACTTTAGAAGGGATTTTAACCTTGAAATAATATAGTTTATTCCAAAAAGGACTCTTAATGTGTTTATTGTAATATAATTAACGATTAAGTGCTCTTGTTGGGGTCAAACTAAATTATTTCAAGGTTAAAATCCCCTTTAAAGTTTCGTTTCTATTCACCCCTGCATCCCTATTGACCCCGTTTGACTGTACCCGGTTTCATTCTCCTTCGGAATGACCGGATCGGTAGGAGGGCGGGTGGTGTGGCCATCTACCTTCGTGACGATTTCCCTTTTAAAGTTCGGGCTTCTTCTTCACGCAATGAATCCGCAGAGTTTCTTTTCCTTGAGGTTTGTGTCAAAGGAGCTAAAACCGTCCTTGGTGTCGTCTATTGCCCCCCTTCCATTGATTACTTCACTGAATTCGAATCGGTACTTGAATCTTTGGGTTCGCAGTATGCACATCACATTGTTATGGGAGATTTTAACACCAACCTCCTTGCCCACAACTCCCCTCGGTCCTCTAAACTCCTGCACCTTATCGACTCAGCCAGTCTGCATGTATTGGCTCTCCAACCCACTCATCATAATATAGCAAGTGATGACACTTGGCTTGACCTTATCCTCACCTCTAATCCTTCCTTAGTTTCCTCACATGGTCAACATGTTGCTCCTGGCTTTTCCCATCATGACCTTATTTTTCTGTCCTATGTTCTTAAACCCCCTAAACCTAAACCCACGTTCCAGCACAGGCGTGCCTTTGCACGTATGAATAGCGAGAGGCTTCAACAAGATGCATCCAATATTGACTGGTCACCCCTGGAAGCAGCTGTTTCAATTGACGAAAAAGTAAAATTTTTCAACTATGTTGTGGTCAAGCTATATGACGCCCATGCTCCTGTCAAAAAATAAAATTGAAGCGTCCACCTGCACCTTGGATGAAGAGGGGAGTTCGGATGGCAATGCGACGGAGGGACCGCGCGTTTCGGAAATTTAAAAGGGATCGCTCGGAGGACAATTGGAACTTTTTTAAGGCTGCTAGGAATCGGTGTAATCAGATGATACGCAACGCTAAACGCCACCACATCCAAAGTAATATCGCTTCTTCTTCTCCTGCCTAGATTTGGAAGTTCCTTGGAACTTTAGGCATCGGCAAATTGCGACATTCAGACCTTCCTAGCAAAATTGGTTTGGACTCTTCGTCGAATTGGTGTGATCTTGCAGCTGGCATCCCTCAAGGCGGTATATTATCTCCTCTTTTATTCTCCATTTTTATTAACCTCATTACCACCGAACTTCAGACTGCGTATCATCTTTATGCTGACGATTTGCAGCTTTACTGCCGGGCAAGTGTTGGCAACATACCCGATGCGATAGAGGAGCTAAACCGGTATTTAAATGTCGTAAAAAACTGGTCTGATCGATTTGGGGTGGCGGTTAATCCCGCCAAGTGTCAGGCTATCATAGTGGGGAGCCCCTACAGCATGAGGAAGCTGAACAGCTTAACTGTGCCAACTGTAATCTTCGACAGATCAGTCATCCCGTTTAGCTCTGATGTTAAGAAAAGATTGTGATAACATATGTACGTAATGTTATCGGCTTCTGTTTGACAACATTATCTTGGCACTGATAAGTGAGTTTGTGGATAATACCACGGTAATGTTTACCGTGGTAATACATAGATTTATCGTGTTGTTGTCAAGAATGGGTTATCATTGCTTGTTTCGATGTATGATGTAATTATTGTTATTTTAGATAATCGTACTTTATGATTTTTTTGTAATGAATGTTATATTCAAAAGGCGGTGTTCCCAATTCGGACGCCAACTCTTTTCTCACAACTGCGCAAATATTTTACATGAAGCTAAAAAAAAGTATGAACTGCATAGCTAAGTATTCACAAAAGTACGATACGCTTTCGTGTCGTATCGAACGTCAATGTTATCGACGAATCCGAAACCGAACAATTTTGACAGTTCAAATACGGTATGAAGACATCAATTCTTCCGATAATTGCTGTCGAAAGTGATATCGAACAACAAATATTGTTTAAAAATAAACTAATTTAGGTATTATTTGAAGTAAGTAATACATAATTTATGTAACATATTATTGTTTTGATCGCTGCATAGATCCAAGTATATTCATTTAACTTTATTTAAATTATTTGGGTAGATAGAGTACCTACGTTATTCTACTTTCACGACGAGGTGCTATTTTTACGTGGTTAGCCTATCAGATTGGGCTGAGTCCAGTCTTGAGACACGGCCCCGGGCAAAGTCCTTGCGCCCTTGCATGGATCCAATGAGCATCAGCTGCTGCTCCAATGACACTCTTTTCTGTAAATGTGAATTTCAGTTACGCTTTATAATATGAAAATGAGCAAAAAACAAGAAATAGTAGGTAATCGTCTGATAAAATACCCATACCCACGTTTCTGTAAAAAACTTATTTTTAAACTGCCAGAGTTCTTTTTGTTCAAAATTAAGTCCGGAAAAATTGATTTAGCCTTTGGGAGCTATGATGCTGCAGACAGACACACGCGTTAAACTTATGACACCTCTCTTTTGGGTATGGAGGGAAGAGACAAGGAGTACTGTCTCTTATGGGGAGAAAGTTGAAAAAGTACTTGAAAGTTGACAGTAAATAATAGTTCTTAAACCCTCCGAAATGGCGCTAGCGTAGGCAAATTGTGTGGTATGAATGTAGCAGTTGTTATCGGGCTGAAGTATGCCGAGTTAGAAAATTATAGTGACTAGAATAATTAGTGATAATCCAATATACCATACTTCAACAATTATCGTAGTCCAAAATTATTTTGTAACCATAACCTAAAATTATTGCTTTTAAAATTTACCCGGTGGCTACAGCAGCGCCACCCATAAGTAGCACAATTTGACGAACACTTTTCATACACAGAGATAGTTCTCCTTTTCTCTACCCTCCATACTTTTGGGGTTAAAATAACAATAATCCTCTATTTAGATTTCTCGATTTGTCAACAGAAAGTTGAAGTTTACATAGCAAGTCTAATAGAAATCATGTAAATTTTATTTATTAATAAAATGATTGTTTAAGTACTCTTTTTTTTTTGTTAATAGTTGCTCGATGTATATAGTTATAATTGCATTTAATGAAATACCCAATAAAAATAATTTCTGCACCACTATAAATTTTATACCACCATTATCTATTTACTAGCATTTTGTAGCGTTCCCCCTGAACACACCTATAATCGGTTAAAATAAAAACCCTTCCACACGAATCTGTGAATAGCGTTTTTCCAGTTCTTCGGTTCATAAATCAGGTTATCGAACAAGTGCCATTGTCGATACGGTAGCGAATCCTACCTTTGTCAGTAGCCATGCTGGTCACTAAAACGCATATTATTGGACTTACTTAGGAACGCAGTTATAATAGTTGATAAGGAAACAATTGACGTATTCCTATGTCAAAAGGTCACAGATATCTAAATATTGACAACGTCTGGTTTCATTTCCCAACTACCTTTTAAAACGATCTAGAAACCCTAAAAGCTAATATACAGAGTGGTGCCAATAGTGACGTCCATAAAAAAAATTGATTCGTCGAATCATACGAAAGGGTATCCGAAAATACCCCATGTACCTATGTTCGGCGATTTTTGATAGTTTAGGAGAAAGTTTATCGAAAGTGAGAAATTCACATTCTTGCGATTGATTAATCTATTTTTTTAATCACGTCACTATTTGGACCACCCTGTGTGTTTATTTTATGTTTCCGTAGTAAATCTTAAAAAATATTGTATGCTATAATATATAATATAGGTAAATGAATCATCGATAATGTTTCACTGTATCGATATGTTTATTGACGTTACATCATTTATGCTCCCCAAGTCGCTCGATCTTATCTTATCATTTTATATAAATGATAACTCAAGAATTCAATTCTATATAATTATGTATATCAAGATGCCCTGTTTTGTCGTATCGAATCGTGTTTTTCCCATCGCCCGAAAGAAGGGTTATTTAAGAATAAGAACAAAATGATTTGTTCTTGTTACAAGGATGACCTAACAACTATAACCTAAATAATTATTTTTTCAATTATCTTGACAATCTGTTTGGACAGTGGTCCCAAAACTAAGTAACCCGAATCTTGGGGGACTCTAATATATAAATGTATAATATCAGTATGCTAATATTGAAGACACTAACGCGACAATCTAAAAGCTCTGCATATACTGCTTTTCGAGTTCTGAATGTCACTTCTAAACTCTAACCCCTCCACAGGAAAAGCTGCTGGGTGACATATAAGAACGGAGTGTACGATGTGACGTCATTCTTGCCATCTCACCCGGGAGGGGCTCAGATCATGAACGCGGCAGGACTGAGTATTGAACCCTTCTGGAACGTGTACGGAATGCACAAGACGCAGGAGGTGTATGCCTTGCTGGAGTCTTATAGGATAGGTAAGTGTTTATGTTATGACGTAATGTTCGAGACCAATTACAACATCGCTGCTTTCCGGGTTTGAAAAATGTGTGCCGCTGATATTGCTTACACATAAGGCATTTCAACATTCTCTTAATCGGCTACGCATCGGCAAACCCCTTAAGGTGTTGCAGTCGCAGACGTCCATAGGCAGCAGTGACCAATTTTATGATGGGCGACCGGCCCGTCTATCAATCTATAACAGACCTCCTTGATAAGGATCCATAACTATCTCCACACCCTTTCTGGGTGCTGCCGCTGCCAGCTATCACCAATAAAAAACCTCTGTGTTTCATCTCATCGTCATACACTGGACTATTGACTATTTAACATCACGCTATGAGACTTGGGAGCTCCACAAACAGTCAGAAAGGACGATAAGCAAAAACCCAACCCGTTTCAAACAAGCGTGGTGATCAATGCTCATGCCCTTTCTGTATAAGAAGAGGTCTTAGTTCTGCAGTGGGACAATCATTATTAGGCTGGTATTATTATTAAACCCAGTTCCCAATAAAAACATGAGCAGCACATCCATAGGTAACCTTCACGAGGACGACGTAGTTGACCACACGGACGACGAGCTGTGGGTCAAGGAGCCGAACAGAGACAAGAGACTCATCGTGAAGACCAGCAAGCCGTTCAACGCAGAGATACCACCCAAGCTGCAGATAGCGCACTTTGACACGCCCAAGTATGTTGGTAATGTGCTTGTGAATGCTTTTTGTTATATTTTAGTGTATTTTTTTTTTTGAGTGGATGTGTAGTGAGGCTTTGACATTGCGTAGAAGCTGAATTAGAGTCGTGTAGACCTGATGATATAAAAATAGTTAGAAACGCCAATTTTATTGTAGTTTTGTTAGGTCTTGTTAATTGGTACATTCACTCCACGAACATGTTTTAATTTTAACCTGCATGGAAACTGGTTTTAGATAAGCCAGTCGGCGAATTAACTCCATGAACATAAAATAACTACTTTTATTTATCCTTAAAAATATTACTGCTCTTAAAAAACTTGTTTGTTTGTCACATATCGGCTATCGGCACGAATTATGTGCTCACACCATGGAAAATACTATCTTATCCATACTTTATTAATCCTAAGTAATATTAAAATTGCGAAAGAAAATTTGTTTGTGTGTTTGTTACGCTTTCACGCCATAACGACTGCACGGATTTGGATGAAATTTGGCACACATATAGACCATGACCTGGGTAAGGACAAAGGGTACTTTCCATCCTGGATCGCAGACGAAGTCGCGGGCAACAGCTAGTTAATATTATATATGCAAAATTAATTCCGTCTCTCCGTTACCTTTTCACGCCTGAACGGATTTCGATGACATTTTGCAGACAGGTAGACAATGGCATAGGATTTTTTCCCCGATAGTACGTTCCCGTGGGATTATTTCGACTCCCACGCGGGTGATGTCTCGGGCAAAAGCTATCTATACATAAATAATGATGTCTTACTTATTTTTGTAAACTCAGAAGTACGTATATCTGCCTCCCCCCTCCTCACCCCGCACTATCTTTTCTTTGCAGCGAATTATTTTACGTCCGTCAACACATGCCTGTTCCAGAGTTGGAATCGTCCGAGCACCGCGTGAGGGTCATCATTAAGAACGGCAGCGTCCGCATCAAGGAGTTCAGTCTGCAACAGCTGGAGATGTTCCCGAAGGCGAGCGTGCGCGCTGCGCTCATGTGTGCCGGGAACAGGCGGAGTGAGATGAATGAGGTAGGATTCAAACCATCCTGCTTTTAGGCCCGCTTGCACCACAAGTCACTAAATGCATTTAGTGCTAAACTTTCTTAAAACATCATTCTGTCTCTGTCATCTTCAAACAATTGACAGCAACAAAGCGATGTTTTACATACGTTTATCGCTTAATGTATTTAGCAATTTGTGGTGCAAGCGGTGATTAGTATTTTGATACCTGATGTTATCGTTTTTTGGTGAAAATGTTTCATTTTAATGAACAAAATTTTAGCTTGAATCAACAATTCAATCTTATTTGTAAAAGGGGAGAAGAAAATGGAAATCCTTGTTTTAGCTAAATGGGCTTCGTCCATGACAACCATTGTAAAGTGTTGGCGTCTAATAGAAGTTGTGCCCGCCTGTCGCTAGGGGGCTGCACCAAAAATATTTCATTTATTTTGACCCTTAAGACTGCGTTACATGTTTCCTGTTATACAGGGTGCCTGTGGACATCGATACGCGACCTATCTCCATTGATTCAGTGCATGATTATGGACCCCTCGGCGTTTAAATTGTTCGTCGGTTGTTAAAAATAATGCTGTTCCATACATTTTGACCGCGTAGGTGTTGCACTTTTGTAGAAAACAGGTGTTTTTTTTTTCAACTCATGGGTCTCCAGTCATGTACTGAATCCATGGTACCAGGTTGTGCTCTGCTACCCTGTATATATTGGTACAGTGACGGGCACAAATCTTAAGCGCTCGATGAAAGAGTGTGGAGTTTTTTACCATTTAGGTATACAATGCGCAAACGGATCCCCACTCTTAAATCGAGCGCTCAAGATTCGTGCTGGTCACTGTATACACATTGCTTTTGCTTTTCTTGTCATTACAAAGCAGGTGAAACCAGTCAAGGGTATCAGCTGGCAAGGCGGTGCTATCAGTAACGCGGTGTGGGAGGGAGTGTACCTGCGCGACGTGCTGGTCTACTGCGGCGTCGACACGCAGAACACCGTCGGGAAGCACGTCATTGTAACGTATATCTTGTGTATTATGCTTAAGATAAACATTTCAACAGAGGCCGTCCTTGAAGACCTGGGGTCGTAATGGCCAGTGTTAAAGCCATCATTCTTCCAGTGCGAGAACGAGATTTAACGAGATTTAATTTCGGAAGTCGGTGGAAACAAAAACCAAAGACACCGACCCCTGAGTTCTTGTATTTACTACCTAATGGCACAACACTGATACACTGGCTGATGCTTTCTTACAGATTATTCCTGATGAACAGCTAAAAATAATAATAATTTATCATTTATTCTTTCTTCACAAAGCTGACTTAAAGGAGATGTTCCAGAAATGTATGGAGCCTGGGCCAGCACTATGTACACTATATGTAAATATCGCTATGTATTACAGGAACCGTTTTCTATTGTTAATTTCCTTTAATTTCACTTCGTTTCAAGGTATACTCAAATTAACTTGGCCAAGGAGAGCAACACAACATAAAATTAAACATGGTGGATCAGATTAGCAGCATGCGTAAAACGTCATTTTGACAATGACGTTTGATTGACGTGTATTAGCTGCCATCAAACAAAACAATAGGTACTAATTTCGAAAATCTTGGGTTGGGTTTCGGTTTCGATAAAATAAGATTACAGAGTATTTTACTCGACTGCGGCAGCAATCTTCTATCACCTATTCGAGCAGTTAGAGATTGGTTATATCGGTGTCAAGAGGAGCAAGAAACGTAACGAAGGCTTGAACGTTTTGTTTTTTAGTGAAGCAGTAGGTAGGACTACTGCTTCACTAAAGATAGTGCCTATCAATATACTCTGGACTTCGATAATTCATAGGAGAGATCTGTGCGGTACCTGACAACTGCATGTTAAAGTAAACTATTCCTGTAAACAGTAGGTACTATCGAGGAAGTTCATATCTAAGCAGTTTTAGAACAAAATCCCGTGAACACGATGACCGCATCTGTTTTACGTTAGTTACTGTTAGCGCCCGAGCGCTACAGGGAAAAATAGTCCTAAAGGTGCATAGATATGAACTTCTTCGATAGTACCTATCAGCTGGGAAGACCAACAAAGCAGTAACAATGTTTCTAATGAGTTCTATGTTATTTAATTCCTAGTATAATCAACATTAAGAGGATGAGAAATCAGTCATGAGAGGTATATAAATAAAACAACATGTTGGGACTTATGATTTTATTAATTTTCTACATCATCCCTTATTAATATTCCATCCAGGAATGATGCAGGTGCTTCTATGTTCTCTTGATACCGAGCCCAACCCAAATACCACACAATGGTCATTATGTGAGCACAGCAACCCACTGTCCGTTGTATATATTCTATTATTATATTCTTGCTGCAACTTCATCTCTCACAGGACCACTAGCCACATGTGTTAGCCTTCGATGTAGCGACATTCTACACCATGCACACACTGAGTCTTGGTGAAGGTTAGACGGGCCTGGAGTTTGCTGGTTATCCTCACTCCTTGTAGCACGCTCCACATTTCTATGTGCTGCTACCCAACAAGCATAGCAAACCAGTCCTCCTGGTGGAATCTGAATAAAACAAAAGAATACAATATGTATTGGCTATTCGCACAATTACTTCATTCCAAAAGTAGGTAATTAAGTAAGGTAAGCTGTTAATGTTACCTCTCTTGGATATATAGTTTCTGATATAATGGTCCGTTCAGATCCTTCAGGTACGGAGTGGCTGCATGTTTGGGCAAGAGACCGTCGGCACCATACACACGCATTCATATTCCTATCAACCGCAGGAGCTGCTATGATTCTGCTATTGTTGTTGTATTGTATGCCGAGTATGTACCCAACAAGCAAAACATAGTAAGCCACCCTCGGGTATCTAAAACAAAAATATGAAATTATGTTTTATTTATTTAAAACACAACATTTTAAATAACATTAATTGATTAAGATTTAGCTATTTTAATATCACCGTTACAGACCAGTCACAATTTAATTTTTAGCCTTGGATGGCCATGGCCAAAAATTAAATTATGACTGTTCTTTTTGTTCCTGGAACGATGTGGACTTGGATCATAAAATTAAGAAACATCTGCATTTGTGCCTGCCTTGAATGAATGAAAAAGAAAACAAAAGAGTTGTTTACCTCTCTTGGAGCAATTGTTTCAGCAATATATTGCCTTTCGGCACCCTCGGGAATAGAGTGAGTACGCCTCCTAAACAAAGATGTCCTATACCAAACACAAACATTGCTATCATGGTGATGCTGGAGTTCGTGATCTCCATCTGCCAGAGCACTATCATTTGACATTTCTTGCATTATGATGCCAAAACATTGTGAGCACATTACTCCATTTTCATCAACCTATAACAAAACAAAAAAGAAGTTATACAGTGTATAAAGATATGTCACAATATATAGATAAATAAAATGTTTTTACCAGTAGGCCAATTCTCGTACTTAAAAAACGTTCAAATTCAAGTCGCAATCTCATCTCAGCGACAATCAATGTCAAAAATCTGTCAAAAATGTATGTAAATTGATTGTAATTTTGACAGATTGAGACTGAGATTAGAATGCGAACGGTCTTAAAAATACGGGAATTGCCCCTCAGATTGCCAATATATCTGAAATTATTTCGGGACCCATGTCATCGGCAGCTTATTACTGTTCATTTTCATCTATGACAGAGGTGCACCGTAGGCACGCCATTGTCAATAAACTGGAATAAGTATGAATTAAAATCTGTTAAAATACGGAACAAGGAAAGAAAACATTACATAGAAATAGCATTTGAACAAAACAATAAGTAGATGCACGGGACATACCTGAAACTGAACTTGTTATTGTAAAATAACACACGAAGGAATCCAAATCACAGGCGAATCAGAAACCATATAACAAAGCCGGGGTCAACAGAGAAGCAATCAATCAAGGTCCGTAGTAGCAAACTGGGTCGCAAAACAGAAACAATCACTAAAAACTCCGAAACACATCCAATCCAAACTCAAATCCTCTGTGCTCAAATCAAGGAAAGGAAAGACTCAAAAAGTTACTTCTTAGTTTAAACTGTCAAACGTCATGTCAATTGTCAAACACAACTGTCATGGCTGCCCTAAAAATAGGGTTATCTTATTAAAAAACTTTTTAAATTATCATTTTTGTACCACTGTACCCTTCTTCAAATTATTTTTTTAGTATTTTTATGAAATTCCCCTATTTTTTTCCTATTTATCTATGTAGTGTACATAGTGGTGGCCCAAAATCAAACATCTCCTTTAATGTGTACAAAAAAAAATATCTGCTTTATTCCACCTTTGTGAGAGACTGGTGCCTGATATAGGTTTTTGGGAAAACCCTGTGTTACAGGGCACCAGGCCCCTTCCATGGCTAGAATTAGCTTTAACAGAGATACCGTGCACAAGTCGAAGTTAAAACAATAGGTATGCATAACAAAAATAAAAACTAAGTAAGAGTTAAACAATATGCTTAACACAAATAAAAGAAGAAGTGTTAACAATAAAAAATACCTACCTATAATTCTTCTAATAATATTACATTATACACATTATAAACGCACGGGATTTCTCATTAACAGTCACCTAACCATAGATATTTATTTTTATTATTACCAATGATGACAGATGAAGCCTAAACTTTATATTTTTCTGTGTACGTTTTACGAACTATCATAATATAACAGGTTATCAAAATGCAAAAAAAAGGAAGCACAAAAAATATCAATTGTTGGGAATCCAACATAGGTTTGCCAAGCAGTCGTCGAACCGCTAAGCTATTTGTTTTTGTTGAAAGTTGACTAAACTAGCCGTTCTTATATTGTCATGATTGGCTTCTTAGCTCCATAAAGGAATAGCGTGATGATAATCATTGAAACAGTTAAATCTGTAACTATCTGCTATATCTTTATTATATGTGTATAGCGTGGCGCTTTAATGGCGACATTAATTTATCAGACTTAAACGGTTTCACGTTTTCGTTTTATGAACATATTTTAATTTCAATAAACGTTATTATTTATTGATTTATGTTCAATTTCTAAAACAGCATCTTGGAGCAACCTGTACTTAAAGAGCTGTAGCGTAGAGATAATTTGCCGGGGTCACGGATCATAACATCGCACCAAATAAATTAAAACAAATCATGTGCAAGGAGTAGGCGAATTGAAGGAAAGAGAGAGCCCCATGTCCGGCGAGCGGCGCAGGCGGGCGTTGTCAATTTACGTTTTTTTTTTTTTATATAATTACTGGCCACTAGCCGTACTCGTTTGTTTAATTAGTGTCGCCATTGTAGCGGCACGTTGTATAGATAACCAACCTCGGGAAAGAGGAGCCCTATTTTGTCTGTCAAAATGCAGACTTTTGTCAGTTCATCCAATTTACCCCATGTTCGTCTTTTACAACACCCATAAAAATCACATAAATGCTAAAAATCTTTACATCCAACTAAATAAACATCGTTTAAATCTTTTTTCAATTCTCCAGTACTGAAACTTTTTCTCATTAAAACTTCATAACAAAGTCATGTTCAGTTCACAGGCTCAGACATCGACGCGACCGGCGTCAACTTCTCCACCTCGATCCCTCTGGAGCAGGCGCTGAACCCCAACGGCCGCATCGTGCTGGCCACCGCCATGAACGGCCGCCCGCTGCCGCCCGACCACGGCCACCCGCTGCGGGTCGTGGTGCCGGGCGCGCCTGCCGTGCGGAGTGTGAAGTGGCTGGGTACGTCGGAAACTGATTTTTAGTAATACTCTGGGGTTACTTCGAGAAAGAAGTCGTTAACAGCCGACGGATCGACTGCCCCGAATGATTATGCAAGGATACCTCGGTCTTTGTGAAAGTGAAAGTTGAAACATTGATGATAAAAGTTTTATAAAATCAAATATAATGGAGATCCCACAAAAAAAACATTATTTTGACAATTGAAATCAAGAGGGTATTTGAATGAAACACGTTTATTAACACCACAATTAAGGGCTTATACTACGGCTCGGATTGCGAAAATTGTCTTAGCGTGAACATCTGTAGTTTCAACAGTGCTGCAGTATTCACTTTGGAATATACAGCACTGAATACACATTGAATATACAGCAAGGATGAGGACCACTACTAAGTACTGTCTATTGCGAATACACGATTGCATACAATTTTCTCGATACAAAGAAATTACCCCTGAACCGTACAGTAAATGGATAATATTCCATGAAAAACTTCAAATTCCGTCATAAAACTTTGCAGGCTAATCGAACTATGCATAAAGCAGGTACCATCTGTTAATTTATATTTTTTCACCGTTATATTAACCGTAAAAAGATGAGATCGGAAATATCAAGTTTTATAACCCCTCACATCTTGAGCCCCCTGTCTACTGGTATGGAATCGGATATAACAAATTGCGTGTGTTCGTTATTGCTTTGGCATACCCCGGAGGCATCATATCACACTGTTATTAAAAGAATACAATATATTAAAAATGGCTGCACAACGGAAACTACATTAAGCCGTTTTAATGTTCGGTATCATACAAACACACAAACCGGTACCTGTTTAAATAAAGAAGGCACGATCACTACAGCTAGCTACACTGCTCGTTCGCGATCTCGATGCCTCGACACCACACCACAGGCTTCCGAGGATGTTTCAAGTAGGCCGCTTCTCGCTGCTAGAATGAGTTACTACCTCCCATAAGCTCCCTGAAAACAAAACAAATTTTTAAGTTACATCTGAAAAAAAGCCTATTAGATAAACAAAAAGTACAATCAGTAAATCCTTATCGATAAAAATCAATGCCACTTTTCGTTGTAATTTTATAACTCAAGAACGGATGGACCGATTTTGCTAATTCTTTTTTTAGAATATTCCTTGAAGTACGAGGATGGTTCATACGGAAAGAAAAATAAAAAAATGTTAGTCGGTACGAAGTTCGCGGGGTCAGCTAGTTGAATACAAATAAATACTCACTTATGGCTTATCATCTATGGGCAAGGTATATCAACATCCAAGCGGCTCGAGGCGGCACAGAGCGATGCGTCGGATGCGTCTCAGCATCCTCCCTCATGCCAATAGCGATGTATAGGTACTTATACGTAAGTAGTTTAAGGAAAAGAAAGAATGTAAGAAAGAAAGAAAATTATTTTATTTAGGACACGCACAGGCAACACAAACAGTAAAAAAATAAAGGAGCATTTAAACTAACAAAATTAACATTAAAAGCAACAATAAAAAAAATTAAAAAATAAAAGACCATTGCGACGTCAAAAAGTCTCCTATCTCAGCATAATGCTGCAATATTTTTTAAAATAAATACCGCACGCTGCTGGTATTACGATAGGGCCCTCAAGGCCTGATGGGGCTAGTATTCTAAGGGTTTACAATAAATACCTCACGTCTTGATCAAGCGTCGATTGAGACGCAAGCGCAACCCAGTGGCCCACTGTCAGTATATCGTCTGGCGGTACTAACTCACTACGCGTGCCGCGCCACTCGAGCAGTAGGGAAATGCAACTGTACAACATTTTGTTTGCGCACACGCAGGCGACGCGGGGTGAGGGTGGGAGCGAGACAAAACACTGGATATTCATATGTAATAAATGTTTTGGGTGGGTACATTATATCACGCACGGTATTGCCTGCGGATTGAGTAATTTTATGTTTTTTAACAATATTTATTAATATAATTGGTTGTATTATAAGTAGTTGTTTTGTATTCTAAGTGCTTACTGTTTATTTTATTTTGTTACCTATAGTACCAATCATTGAACCTGACTTGGCTTACGTCCTTTTCGGGTAACCACTGAAAATCAGCACTGTGCTGTAGGTCCCCATAGCACAGCATCATGCTGAGTGGAAGCCTTCTTGTCACAGTCATAACGTGCAGCTGTCGACTATGTGTCCTCGTGATTACAGACCTATTTTGTTTTTATTTTTCTTCATTATTAGAGCTAATTATAGCTTTTGTATGCACGTGTTTCTGTGACAAATAAACCTGTTTTTCTTTCTTTCTTTTTTTTATATACTGTTAGAAGGATTCAAACGGTCAATTTCAATGCATGGGCTTATTTACGAACGTATGGTGGCAGACGGCGACTCTAACGCGTACTAAAAAAAATTGAATGGTCGTCTTTATCAAAATTGTACCGTAGGAAAAGTAGAATGTGAGAATCACATTTTCAAAATCATGTGCAAAAAGTTGAAGAACATAACTACGGAAACTAAATATTTCATTTTTAATATTTATTCCATTAAGATTAAGAAAAAAAAATGTCGACTCGAATTTTACCTATTCGAAAAGTCATCATTCGCTCATCCATAACTGAACACAATCATTTCTAGAGTCGCGAACTTTGACACAAATGTGCAGATATCACGCATTCGGAAATTGCAGCAACTACAAACGTTATTATTGTACGTACTAGCCAAAAAAAAAAACAATAAGGATGTTACTTTTATTTTCAAGGCTATATGGCATTGAATCAAGATTATAGTGAACGCTGGAGCAGCTCAAGCTTGAAGTCTGATTCACTATAAAGTCTGTTTTTTAATCTCGTAGACTAAATTGACACATGCTAATGTCAAATTTACAAATAATGTTGCCAGCTCTTTTGTGCAGTGTTGTACCTACGATACCGGTTTGTTGACTCGTAACTTTTTATCTTTATTAGACGAATTTTATTTTCATTCAAAGTTTTATATTTAAAATTCTCGTACGTACACACGGCCGCACGACGTGCTACAAACTGCCAGGGAAATCTGACCACGCAACGCCATGCGTAATCCGACCATGTTTCGATGCCTTAAAATTAAACAAAAAAAAAATATAGACGACATCAGTGTTGTTCCCGTACGCGTTAAAACGGCAATCTTAACCCTTTTCTCTTACGAAACGGCAGAACTTAAAAAATACGGCAATTATGGAACTTGACACCATACAAACAACAGATTTTTTTTAAATAATTATGAATGAAGTACGAAGCCTTTTTGAAGAAGGGCTTCGTCAAGTGACCCCGCAGCGGTGGAAAGACTGTGTAGGCCATGTAATTAAAATTGAAGATGAAATGTGTCATTTGGGCCATATAACCGACGACATTACTGATAGGTTTATCATAAAAGTAGGTGGCGATTCTGATGATTCAGAATATTCTTCAGATATGGAGTCATTATCTGAATCAGATTAACGAATACCTGTAATTAATTAAGTAATTAAAAATATATGTTTTACATGATTAATTTTGTATTATTACGTTTTAAATAAGTACCTACACATTATTTCAGGATAACTTATTATAAAAAAACGATACTTGATTTTATTAACGCTAAGTTTCGGTTGTGCCACATCACTATTTAAGAATTGCAATAAACTGACAACACTCGTAATGTCAGTTTAGTCTACGAGATTAAAAAACAGACTTTAGTTATAGCAATGAAGTCGAGTCCTTTAACAACATTATTGCCTTTGTTTGAGGAAAACGTATTACCTTTTCCTTACGTCAGGGATATGAGTCGAGATGCAACGCTGCGGTTCTTTCATTTAACACAAAGCGCCCTCTTTCCACTTTACATAGGAAAATCTTGGGGTAAAGCTCCAGATCTCTAATGAATCAATTAGAGGAGGATTTTACGTCCACCTTATATTAAAACTACTTTTTTTATTAAATTTAAATGTTTTTCTTTGGCATGCCGAAATTATAATACAAAATGCCGGTAATGAAAATTGCGGGCACATAATATACTCGCTAGATAATCACCACAAATGACAAATGGGCTGAAGATCAAAATTTTACAAAACGAACATTGATGATATTCTAACAATCACCATAAAACCCATGATTGCTAATTTTGTAAAATATCACACTTACCAAAAGAACTATGATGAAGGACGTTCAGATAAATATGCAGCTGGAGTTGTTTTCCCAATTATAACCATAAAACACTAAACGTAGTTAATCACTACCCTTGGAAAGTTAACTGGCGATTTTAGTAATTATGTTGCGAAGGTTTGATATTGCCGTACAGCCAGTAACTTCCTTGATTTCGTTAATAACTGAAAGTGATGCTCATTTACGTAACAGTGCTCCCCTCCGCCACAGTTTCTCTCGCGGCCGCCGAAAGTAACTGCATTCTAATATAAATAGTAGTTTAAAACTAAGTATCTTCATTGTTAATGTAACGTAAAATAAAATTCTGGCTACAATAAAAAATATGACTATATGTATATTCAAGAAACTGCCATGTTATTTTTTTTATTTTGTATTATATCATAATTTGGTCTACTCTTCTCTTTGTCAAAACTGACGACGACAAAATTAGAGAAAAATCGGTTATTATCTCATGTTGAATTGTCAAAATTCGAGAAAACTTAGATGTCATGTTAGGGTCTGTTGAGCAAACAGCAAGTTTGACAGAACGAGTCAAGTATTTTGTATGGCAACGCTGTGAGAAAATTTACAGAAATAGACAATATCTCTTCAACGCAAGAGTGAATAACTGTGGCGTGTATATACAAAAAAATATTATAATAATTATATTTCTCCTCTCCCAACAGAATCAATAACAGTATCCCACGACGAGAGTCCCTCCCACTGGCATCAAAAAGACTATCGTTCCTTCAACGCATCCAAGACATGGGAAACAGCTGACTTTGCAACCGCTCCACCGATATACAGCCTGCCCGTCACGTCCGCTATATGCGACCCGGCGGACAGTGATACTGTAGCCGTAAAGAATGGATGCGTGGAGGTTAGAGGTAAGGGATAAAGTTCAAATTACTATAATTTATCTGTTCTTGCCGATATACAGCCTGCCCGTCACGTCCGCTATTTGCGATGTGGCGGACGGAGATGCTGTAGCTATACAGAATGGGTGCGTGGAGGTTAGAGGTAAGGAATACGGTTCAAGTTACTATAGCTTAGCAGACAGCTTTGCTGTTCTGCAGACACATATTTCGGGAAGTTTATTTCCCCACTTCTTACCGGCTTCCGTTCCACCCTTTACCACTTTCTTCTGGGTATTTTGGATGTGGTGGAACTTGTTAGACCTTCAAAGAGCTGCTGATGCTTGGCCGTTTAAATAAATGATTTTATTCCATTCTCCTCAAGTCGTTTTGGAGGACTGCTATAGTGATTAATGATAACGTTTTTAGAGATGCTGTATGCTCAATTTTTTAATCCTTAATTCAGGACTCATAATTTTAATTGCACTTCTGTTACACTTCTTTTCCACCACCAGGCTACGCCTACTCCGGTGGTGGAGCCAAGGTCCTGCGAGTGGACATATCGCCCGACTGCGGCGCGACGTGGGTGCAGGCTGAAGAGATGCAGTGTGATGATGCACCGCCTCAGCAACACTATGCGTGGACGCTGTGGACAGCCAGAATACCGGTGGAGAAAGGCCAGAAGGAGGTAGGGTCATACGTCCAAGCTTAAACGGTGGTTCTATAAGATACCAATTACAGACTCTGGCCTACCGACAGATCGTGGAGAGCAGTGTAGCGCTATTTTATTTTTACCTAATGACGGTCCCTCTACACTCTTTAATATTGGGTTTAGACTACTTTGAAATCCACAATATGTGTAGGAGTGACTTGACTTCTTAGCCCTCAGTTTTAGAGTATATTCAAACTTTGAATCTGTATACACGATGGATTTTTGAGACGGGGCTGTAAGGGTAGATACCTTAATCGTTGTAGCTACGGGAAAACGGTCTTAGGTTTCATATATTTCATATCCATAACGTTTCTAGAAGTTTAGATCGCAAATCACAGATTTTGTTAAAAAGAATACGGTCTGTGCGCTGTATTACCTGACCCCTCTTAAAAAGAAGCCATTGGATCCTATTTTTATAAGGATCCAAAAACTTAATGGGGCCAACTGAGGTTTGAGTACTAGAAGTAAAAAATCGCTAAATACTTTTCCCATACACATTGTAGGAAATTAGACTCCCAACTTACTTCATATGATGGATAGACTGGCCACTGCAGTGGCTCCTCTTATAACACCTATATTAAGTGACATTATAAACAGCTGTATTCAAAATGGTATTTTTCCGCAAAAATAAAGGTTTCCATTATCAAGCCATTATACAATATGTAACAAAACCCCTGTTGTTCCTTTTACCTACGTTTTAAGAATCGGTATACATACGTAATAAAGCAAGTCATTTATAAAAAACTGTTCAAAAAAATAATTAAAATAAATATTTAATTATTAATATCTGTAATGTTTAACTGATTTCTTACCTCTGCAATTCTGCATGAAGCGATGACGCGAAGCCAGAAAAAAAATGAATGTTCCCGCCCACTCTCTTTGATCGGTGCCGCGCCGCCGCCGCTGGTACACCGCCGCCACTTACATAAGTACCTATTTTGCTACGAAAGTTCGTGACCTTGTCAGCTGTTGTTTTTCACTTTAGGTTTAGGTTTAAAGACATTTATTTCTAATAAGAACTTTACATAGTTCACTTAAAATGAGATACAAAGTAGGTACTTATATCTAATGATAAATTATAATATCGTATTTGCCTCTGGGGCGTTGGTGACGTTACAGGGTACATATATGCTTAAAAACTTAAGCATATATGTACCCTGTAACGTCACCAAGCCTTAAATATATTTATACAATCACATCTCTTTAAATCCTCCGGTAAATCATTAAACAGTTGCGTCCCCTCAACCAATATTGTTTTTTTCCCGTAATTAGTCCGTGCACGTGCAGTCATTAGTTGAAATTTGTTTTTGCTTCTTGTGTTGTATGTTATTACTTTTTTATGTAGTTGTATGTTTGATTGTACGGAATTCGTGATGATTTTTTTTATGAGGATGCAGGTGTAATATTTGTAAAGTTGTGTGAGATTTAGTAGTTTAGTTTTGTGGTATAATTTTTTTGTTGGATATAGATAGTGATAGTGACGACACGTTTGGTGTAGTGGCTACAGTGGCTAAGTGTAGTCAGCGAAACCAAATGGTCCTGGGTTCGAATCCCGGTAGGGGCAAATGTTTGTATGATGAATATGGACATTTGTACCCGAGTCATGGATGTATATTTATAATATGTATGTATTTACGAAAAAAAATGTATTTAAGTAGTGTATCAACCATCTGGTATCCATAACACAAGCCTTAAGTGTTAAGTGCTTAACTTGGAACTAGATGGTGCTGTGTGCAATGTCAGACGATATTTATTTATTTATTTATAGTGAAATAATACTTTGATAATTTTGTTTTGTATTAGTTGTAGTGAGTTTAGATTAGATTTTGCGGCTGACCCCCACACTTCGATTAGGTATTCAAGGTTTGATTTTACTAATGAGTTATATATAATTAGACGAACTTTTTTCGGAATACATTTTGTAACTTTTCGTAACGCTCCTAATAGTGATATTAATTTTATTTTGACGTGATCGATGTGTAGTTTCCAAGAAAGTTGGTCATCTACCCACAGACCGAGGTATTTTTCGTGATTAGACCGTTTGACTATTTCTCCGTTAATCGTAAGAGATGAAAAGTCCGGTAAAGGTTTATTTTTGGCGGAGAAAATTATAAATGATGTTTTTGACGTGTTAATAGTTAGTAAGTTATATTTTAACCATTCGTTGAGTAGGTCAAGGTCCTTTTGGGCATCAGATATAATGTTTTGTAACGATTTATCGAAGTAAAAAAGGCAAGTGTCATCCGCGTATAACGTTAGGTGACCCGTCAGCCCTATTTTATTAATGTTATTTATGTAAATTAGGAATAGTAATGAGCTTATAATTGAGCCTTGTGGACAGCCGTATGTTATGTTTTGCATCGAGCTGGTGAAGTTATCTATCTTAACGACTTGTTGTCTATTTTGTAAATATGAGGTGAACACACTGAGGGCGCTGCCTGAAATACCTATATTACCTAATTTCTGTAGTAACTTTTGATGGCTTACCGTATCGTACGCTTTTTTTAGGTCAATGAAAATACCTACAGCATTTTTTTTTTGATCAATATGAGTTTTTATTTTTGTTATTAAATCTACTGAGGCCGTGAGAGTACTTGATTTTGGGCGGAAACCATATTGTTGATCAATTAGGAATTTTTTCTCGGTTAAATATGCGTTTAGACGGTTGTATAACACTCGTTCGAAGATTTTTGAAATAACGGGTAAGACCGATACCGGTCGATAGTTGCCGGGGTCAGTTCTACTTCCAGATTTGTAAATTGGACTGACCCTTGCAACTTTAAGTGAGTCGGGGAAAATGCCGCGCAATAAGCACATATTTATACAATTAGTAAGTCTTTCAACAATTATATTTTTAAGGCATTTAATAGCTTTTGTGCTGATACCGTCTAAGCCTGTACTAGTGTTGGTGTCAAGGTGGTCAATAATTTGTGATATTTCGTCAGTATTACAGGGGAAAGTTCGTTCAAGGTCATATCGTGTGTGTGATTACTGCCGTACATGAGAATATTACCTGTGTTTATGTGGTACTTGTTTGGTATTTTATTAGCTAAGTCCGCGCCTATTGATGCAAAGAATGAGTTAAATACGTTACAAATTTCATTACCGGTTGTTATATTATATTCCGAATTCGACGCTTCGCACTTTAACGAATGAATGTTTGAAAATGTTGGTTTACACGGTATTTTGCACAATTGATAATTGTTAAAACAACATTTAACACTTCACTACATTAAAAAAAAAACAAAGTCGCCGCGTCTGTCACTTAAAACCTTATGTTTATTTGAATGCATTAATTTATTATCGAACTCCGTATCGCACGTTTTTTTGAACAGCTGTTGCTTTACACTGCCCCAGAGGAAAGATCTAAAGGCGTCAGATCAGGTGATCTTGCAAGTCCAACACTTGCTCCTCGGTGTCAATGTCTCGAGTCCTCGGTCTGCCAGCGTCAGCTCGATGTTGGTCTCGTCCGTGCACACTTCCGGTATTGTACGTACGTGCAAACGTTAGAATGCAATCGCCGATGGTAATGGTAGACCCGCTAACGTTCTTGGTAGAGTCTGCGTGCACATCAGCACATTAAAATATTCTACGGTAGAATAGGACATGGAAAATAAACTACGTAAACAAATCACAAGTCACTCACTACGTAGGTCAACAATAACATCCGTTCAAAACTGAGGTGCGCGGGAGACTACGAAGTGATTCGCAGGGCGGCGGGTGGCGGGGTAAAGGGAGGGGGGGGGGGGGGGTTAGGTAGGCACGTGGTACCGACACACGGGGCCCGTGCGCGCCGCGGTATTTTTGGCGGCATCTTCTATCGCTTCAAAGAAAGTCGCCGAACTCGTAGGCTATTTAGCGAAACAAAGATGTACTTGTAAAATCAGATACTCTAAACATTTTTTTGAATGTGCCGATTTTAATAGTTATTTGTTATTGACCTCTCGACTGGCCAATGCTCATTTTTTTTTAAATTGTAATTTCATCAATGTTGTTCTTGTAGGTAAATGTATACGTCCTTAAAAGGAAAAACAGGGTTTTTGTTACATAGTGTATAAAAAAAGATGACAAATCAAATTTTCTCAAATGTATTTGAGAACGTTCTTTATGGTGGTATTTATAATTACTTTGAAAAACATAATATTTTTTGAAAGGAACGAACGGGTTTTAGGAAGACACAAACCATTAATATGACCATTTGCAATTCTCTTGAAAAAAAAACATCACAACATAGACAATAGGCATTGTACATGGATATGACCAGGGCATTTGACTATGTGGACCATAAAGTACTGATAACTAAGCTAAATGAAATACGGCATCAGAGGTAACATGCTTAATCTCGTACAATCTTATTTGGAGGACAGAAAACCAATTACTCAGATTAGTCAAATGGATATTAAGTCCAAAACTGAAGTAGTATACTCGTCTAGCTCTAGAGTTCTTTGTAACGGTGTTCCGCCGGGCTCTGTGCCCTGACCCTTGCTGTTCATTTGTTACATAAACGACTTCCCCAAGTAATTATGCACCAGATGTCCTTATTTTCCGACGACAGCACGGTTATATACAGGGTTATTAGTAATACGACGGCAATACATTAAGGGTATGTAGGCGGAGGTCATTTGCAACCAAATTACCCCTTAAGACCCCTATGCAAATGTCAACGATTTTCGAGTAATTTGACCTTTTATATTTTTTGAAGATATCTGGTATCTTTTTGTATGTAGTTGGATAGCTGAGAAGATGTAGGTACATATTTTTTGAATGTTCTATCGAAAAAAAATATCCACGTTTTTTGCAGAAGTCAACTATTTTAGTCAAACAACCTCCTCAAAATTATGAAAATTGTGTGCTCAAATTTAAAAAATATTAAAGATTATTTAAGATAATTATATGGTTGATTATTATGTAATGATGTAGACGCAGACAATAATAATTATAAAAAAAAAACATGAGTTGTTTTTTTAAACATTTTTAAGTTGTATACCGCCAAAAAAATCAATCCGTCATTTGGTTGCAAATAACCTGCCCTACATCCCCTTAATGGATTGCCGACATATTACCAATAGCCCTGTATAATACTAGTAGTAACCACAGTATTATAATATATGTACATATAACCGTGCTGTCGTCGGATAGTACCTATAAAGAAATAGAAGATGACATTAATACTAGTCTTATTACAATTGGTGACCGGCTGATCGCTAAAAACCAGGACAAGAAAAAATAAGTTTGACAGGGGGACCGACAATTTATGAGCCTGATCTTTCTTTTTTTTTTCGCGCTCCGATCGTGTCCCTGATGCACAATACTAAGTTTTGGAAACAATGCTGAAAACAGTCGCTCACTCTACCCTGAAACCTGTATTGAATCCTATATAATCAGATTGCCGACATAGGGTTTGTAGAGCTTTGATGCGTAATTTCTGAGATATCGAAAAATTTGGTTAGACAATGGTTGAGGGGCAGCTCGTATTACTTAAACATACCGGATACAACTTCGAAGGCAAGTGACCGAAATAATAAGGAACGATCTCACCAGATATCGCCAGCTTACTGTGTAATATACACAATAAGCATTTACATATAATAATATTAAATAATTTACATATTTACATACAATAACAGTTACATACGAAATTGTGACTAAATAATACCTATAATATTTGTCTTATGTGCCGTCTTAATTTATTGACATATTATTTACTGTTAGCGTTTGGCATTAAATTGTGATACCTATTGACTTTATTGTTTATTTCTCTTTTGTTAATTGACATTCGATTACCTAAGCTATTTCGTATGCCTTTTGGCGGAACATAGTATAGAACAACATTTTTTATGTAACATCTGTAAAACTTTACCCTTTTTTTTGAGGGTGGGAAATCATCAAATAACTTCTCCCGCTCTGGGCAGAGCAGGAGGGCGTGTCAGACTCTTACTGACTAAAACCCACCCGTGTTCCTTCAGTTGCCTGTGCCAGGGGCCACGGTATCCCTCTCGGACTTTCCCGCAACCCTAGTAGGCATATATCGGCCCTAGCGGACCCCGTCATTGGTGCTGACATCTCTATGAGGCGCGCGTGGAACACAACGCGCCGTCGACCCGGGCCTGGTCCTTATCGAACGGTGAGCTGCCCATTGCTCGCCGTTCGCAAGCCCGCGCCTACGGTGGCCGGGAATCGACTTGGGATTCCCGACGCCCATGGCGTCTTTTGCGGCGGCTAGGGGCGTGAGGGCGCGAATTTTGCCTCTCCCTCACGCGTTCCGCCTCCTCCTTCGCGAACATTACTGCTTCGCAGAAGGAGGTGACGGCTTCTCAAGCCCTCTCGCTCCGTACCTTGTCCTGGACCAGTATGTCGATTCTGTAAATGAATGACAGCTCACTTCACTTAGGTGAAGTGAGCTGTCAGTGTCATCCCACTGATACTAGGGATTGACCAAGCATTACATTTATAATCATAATCGAGTTTTTTTTTTTTTAATGCAAATTCTTTTAATCATTTTATATTATTTCAAGACTAATATTTAAGTGGCTAAAAATACTATTTTTTAAGTAAAACAGCAACACAGAATTTCAGTCAGAAACTCAAATGTAAGTTCTTTTATTTTTTTTTTGCCTAAACTAGTTTCGGAATGAATTTCTGTGATGCTGTTTTATAAAAAAAAACTACATAATAATATTTAGACACTTAAATACTATTTTTGAAATAATATAAAATTATCAACAGAACTAACATTAAAAATTATAATTAAATTCTCGATTATGATTGAAAATGTACTTGGTTAATACCTAGCATCAGTAGGACTACACTGGCAGCTCTCTCTCAACTCTCACTTCACCTAAGTTTGCACGGTGAGATGGTTACAGAATCGCAATGCAGGGCCGGACGCGAGAGATCGCCACCGCCAATCGCCTCCACGAGGACACGGCGGTGCTCCGCCCAAGCCGGGCAGACCTCCACCGTATGCTCCACCGTGTCCTCCGGGCGATCCACACAATGGTGACACCCGGGCGTTTCCTCCCGCCTTATCCGGAACAGGAACCTCCCGAAACAACCGTGTCCGGTGAGGACCTGCGTCAGGCGGAAGGTGAGGACGCTGTGGCGCCTCTCTAGCCACTCCTCAAAGTGGGGACTTATCGCCGTAATTTGGCGTGCCCAGCGCTGGGTTGCGACAGTCGCACTCTCCATGCCGCCCTGAGATCCCGCCGGAGCTCTGTCCGCTGTACCGTGATTTTTCGCGGCAGCGGAGCTACGCCCCGGGTATAATTTTACCCTACGTTCACAAAATGAATAATGAATTTGATTTTAAACCACTATTAAGGCTGGCCGAAAATGAATAAAAAGAATTGAACTTAGAATTTCGAACGAATACGCGTTATTATATTAATTGTTTTGAGAACAGAACTATAATAGTTTGCTACTTGTGATTTCTGACATTCTGAGAAAAAAATACCTTAAATTAAGAACGTTTAGACTTGTATGGGAAAAGTTTTTTGTGATGTCTGACTTTTGTAGTGCCGATCTATCCATCATAGAAAAAGTTCTACTTCGTAAGTCTCATTTCCTACGAAATGTATGGGAAAAGAATTTGCGATTTCTGAATTTTCTAATACTCAAACCTCCGTTGATACCATAGTTTTTTAATCCTTATAAGAATCGAATGGCATCAAAAACGTTTTTGTGAAAATCGCTCATTTTCTTGCCGACTTTACATTTTTTTCAAAATCTGTGAATACCGATCTAAATATCTCAAAAAGTTATGTATGGTCTCCTAAGACCCACCTAAGATTAAGGTATCTGCCCATACTGCTCAGTCTCAAAAATCCATCCTTTATACTGTCAAATCACATGTTCAATTCCATGGTGTCTTTCTAGTTGCTATATTTGACTGTACCAATCACAAAAGCTAACATGAGATTTACTATAATATACCCCAGAGACCGGAAGATAATCTTTTATTGTTTATTGTTGCAGGTCGAATTATGGGCAAAGGCGACAGATAGTAATTTCAACACTCAACCCGAGAGGTTTGAAGACATCTGGAACATACGAGGAGTACTTAGCAACGCTTACCATAAAATCAAAGTACAGATCAAACATTAATGTTTAGTCGTTTTAAAGCAATAAATTCTGTTGTCAACGTACCAATTAATTTTGATGTAGGACGTTCAAAGATCTTTTAATTTTTATTGAAATTCGTGTTTACATCACTGCGGAACGGAATGACTCATCCTGTGTGGATTACTGTGGATACTGTGCTTCTGGGTTGTTTCAAGTTATTTTATTGAAATGTTAATGTTTTACAAAAAATCTACTCAGTAGTTAAGATAGGTATTTACTTACACACAAATACATACTTGTGTTAAGTTACTTTGCTAATGTTGTGCTTATATAGTTTTTATTTGTGTAACTCGATAGAAAATTACGATTTGATTACCAGTAAGACTGGAAATGACTGTACAAATAAATTCTTAATAATTTTATAGACATGTCTTGTCTTCCTTATTAAAAATATAGTACACTAGCTTTTGCCCGCGACGACCCCCGCGTGATTGTCGGAAATTATTCTACGGGAATTTACTACCGGGATAAAAAGTATCTTAGGTTCTAAGGCGATACCAAAATAAATTGGGGTCTTTTTCGTAACCATTTATTTCACTATTACAGTATATGTGGATTAAATTTTTGGATATATGTTTATTGACTATTTGATTATTTATTACTTTCAACTGAAGGAAAACGCAATTGTCTTAAATTTCACCGATAGAATTAAATTCCGAAATGACCTCTACTTTTTTATATTTTTTTCTGTAATTCTAAAATCCTAAGTAATTTCATAGCAAAATTGCGTTCAAAATGTACGTAAGTATTAGGTAATTTAAAACTCTGGCTGAAAATATGTTTGATTTTTAAACAATTTTTATTCGGTTTGACGCTTACGTTGTTTTATTTTGGTTTCATTTGCGCAATACTGCGCTCTCTTTTTTCGCATGTGGAAGTTATTGACTCTGTCACTTTCTTATGCCCGCCCCTCGAGCTATGATTTGTTCTTTACGTATCACCTTACCCCAGGTCGTGGCTTATCCGTATGCCTTTCATCCAATTTAAACCCGCGTAGACGCGGAGGGGCGAGGCTGCCCGCGAGCTGAGGAGCCGGTGGTTGCAACGCTCGCCGCCGCGGCTGATACTCGCAGTAAGAGATTAGGTTAGAACTGCGAGCCTTGCGCACGACGCGCACGCGCCGAGCGAGCGAAGCGGGCGGTGGCGCGGCAGCGGCCGGCGAGTGCCAGAACCGAATTCTACCTATTTTACTTGGTTAGGGAAGCGTGTATTTTAGGTTAGGTTAGCTTATATTATAATTATTATGGATATGAAATGTATGCCAAAAGACAATTCTGACTGTGAACTTTCTGCGATATGATGCTTCTACTTTTGAAACATTATGGATATGAAATGTATACCTAAAGATGATTCTGACTTACAAAATTATGAGTTTTTAAGGTAGGTATGCTATATGAGTGTGTGCCAGATGATTTTCTGCGAAATTAACTTTATGCTAATCGCTGTTATGCAAAATAATATTATGACAAAAAGTTCTGCTATAAAGAGTAGACCTACTTTTTTTAGATAAAAAGTAGCCTATGTCCTTTCTCAGGATGCCATCGGTCTCCTCGCCAAATCTGATCGAAATATGTTCAGTGGTTTAGGCGTGTAAGTTACTTTCGAATTTATAGTATTAGTATGGATTACTGCAGTGGCCTACAAAAGAGGCATTGATAGACGAGCGTGACAAAATGGGCCAAGGCACACATACGTTCGTCCCCCAATGCCTGCTTGCGGCCAAGACTTGTACCTGTTGTTGTGGCTTACAATGTGCGGAAAATAAAACTTAAGTAAATAAATTATAAATTCCAGAATCAATGACCAACTACGATAACTTTTCACGCGCCACTAAGTTCATTTGTTTCTTTTAACATTAACAGCTATAATTTCAAGCCAGTTCAAAATTTAAATACAATCTTTGATATGATCTCTTTGGTCGCCATGTTTGGAAGTAAAAAGTTCGTTCCATTTTTAAATTACACTAGATACATTTGAGTTTTCATAGTAATTTATTCCCGCTAAACACGACAGATGTGGATTTTCATACTGACATTGTCGGCCGCTGCTCGTATGTATTTGACCAGTACAGCATGTTCGATTTATCTCGAAGAAGATTCTCAAAATAATGCTCGTATTTCCGTGCATTTTTGAGAAAATATAATTATGAATTATAATTAATCTCTTAAAGCAATGTTTTCACTCTCAACTAAAAATACTCTAAAAATACTAAAAACTAAAATAATTACTAATTCTGTACCATCCTAGTCCAATCATGACTACTTACTTAATTAAATAATTTTCACATACATAAACTAAAAACACATACAGTTTTAGGAATTGTGAATTCGTCACTTACAGAAGTGCACAGCACTAGCACAGAAATTAATAGTACATACAAGACATCGCTAGTTGAATTACTTAAAAGTTATAAACTGAGGTAAAATTAGAATTATGAGAGGTTATCTCAGGAAAACCACCTTTTTAGAAATAGAGTATAATCAGAAATAAACACAAAAAGTTAACAAAGGTACACTAAACTTGTAATAAACAATGGGGACGAAGACCCTTAAAACTAGTATTTTCGCGTAACAATGGCGGCACGAGGGAGGCGCGTGGCGACCGGCGCGGAACGTGAGATACGCGTCTACGCAGGATGCGTGTGGGCAGCGGACTGGTTAGCGCGCATTACACGCGCCTTCTTCGTAACGCACGCGAGGGAAAGAGAGAGCTTATTCTCTATATCGTGCCGGGACGCGACCGCGGGACGCTCGTATTGGAGGAAATTGTGTGTGGGTTGCTACATACTCCCCCTCCAGTCCTGGAGAACGCCCTCGGTCCTGGACTGGTACACTAACAGCCTTAGCTGGACGTCCGCGATTTCGTTTTGGAATAACGGGTTTTGGTAAGGAGTCGTCGCTACTTCGGTAACGTGTAAGATCTTCGGAATGATATTTCCCTATATTTACATTGGGTTGTTCTGTGCTCGCGAGGGTGTACGTTGTTGGACTTACCTTTTTAGTGATCTGGTAAGGGCCATCTCGGCGAGGGTAGAACTTAGAAGTGAGGTCTTTTAATCCTTTGCTCAATAAATGAGATTTAAGCAACACTAAATCACCTACCTCGAGGGTGTCAGATGGTCGGCGCGAAGCGTCGGCGTACTGCTTTGTCTTGTCCTGTTGGATCTCGACGCGTTCTCGAACAGCTGACAGTGAATGCAGGAAGTTTTCTAGGTAAGGAGTCACTTGTGGGACAAAGTTTTCTTTGGCACTGATGGCACGAAGGTCGTGAACGACCTCTGTGGGTGACCGCATCTCTCTGCCAAAGGTCAAATAAGCCGGTGACTTGCCTGTTGTGCGACATTTTGCGCTACTCAGGGCAAAGCGGATCACTGGTAACTTCTTCGGCCAGGAGGTGTGGTCATCTGCCACGAGGTGGGCCAGCATAGCTTTAAGGTCGCGGTTTTTTCGCTCTGCAGGGTTAGCTTGTGGATGATACAGCGGAACGAAATTTTGTTTTATATCTAAGACTGACATACATTGTCGCATTACTGCGGAAACAAACTGGACACCGTTGTCCGAAATAATCCTGCGAGGCAAACCGAACCGCATGAAATATTCTTCGATGAGGACATGAGCGCAGGCTTCCGCTGTTGCTTCTTTTAGCGCAAACAGCTCTGTCCATCGGGTAGCAGTGTCTTCTATGAGAAAGACCCACCGCTCCCCCTGGTCTCCTTCTGGAAGTGGGCCGAACAAGTCCATAGCCAACACTTCGTTCCGCTGGCTCATCACCGGTGTCTGGAGTAGACCTGGTGGTTTGGAGTTCTTCGCCTTATATCGTTGGCAGTGGATGCAGGATAAGACATAATCCGTGATTATTCGCCGCATCCCTGTGAAATAGTATAAATGTGCCACCTTCTGATATGTTCTATTGGTACCTGGGTGGCCAGCTGTTTCAGAGTCATGCAACTCCTTCAGAACAGCTGCCACTTGACCACTAGGTACAACTAACTGAGGGGATTCACTCTCAGAGTCTGGGTTGAACCGGTACAATACTCCTTGGTCCATAAGGTACCCCCTTTCTAACCATCTTTTGGAAGCCACATCATCAGGCCCTTCCAGTTCCTTTACAATCTTGTTTACCTCAGGATCAGAAACCTGTTCCAGGCGAAGCTGACTTGGTGTCTTCGCGGGAAGATCGCAGATGACTGTACAAACACCGCAACTGTCGCTAGTGTCGCTGGAACAAATTGGTCTACTTAGCGTATCTGCTACGACATTCGCCTTCCCTGGAGTGTATACGAATCGGATATCAAAAGATTGGAGCTTCAGAGCCCAACGGACTAATCTGCCTGCTGGTGATTTAAGTGATAGCAACCAGCGTAGAGGCTGATGATCACTTCCAATAACGACTGGTTGGCCGTCTAGGTAAGCCCGAAAACGCTCTACCGCCCACACTACAGCGAGGGCCTCACGCTCCGTGGTGGAATAGTTGCGTTCAGCTGTGTTGAGGAGTCGGCTTGCATATTCAATTGGCCTTTCCTGATTGCCGTCACCCTGCAATAAAACTGCGCCCAAGGCGTAGTTACTTGCGTCTGTACGCAGAATGAAAGGACGACTGAAATCGGCTTGCACCAGTATTGGAGCTGTGGTCAGTAGACTCTTTAGTTCATTAAATGCTTGGGTCTGTTCTGAGCCCCAAGACCATACTTGACTTTTCCTAGTCAAGCGTGTCAATGGTTCGGCAACTTTTGAGAAGTTGGGTATGAATTTTCTGAACCACGAACAAGTTTGTAAAAAGGTTCTCAGATGCTTTAAGTTTTCTGGTACCTTCATCTCGAGTACAGCACTCACCTTCCCTGGGTCGGTGGAAACACCCTTTTGTGTAATAACGTGACCGAGATATTTAACGCTTTCGCGAGCAAAAGCGCACTTCTCCCTATTCACATGGAGGTTAAACTCGGCCAGACGTTTAAAAACTGCCTCGAGGTCTTGCAGATGCTGTTGGTATCCCTGAGATATCACCAACAGATCGTCTAAATAAGCTAATAAAGTTACATCTTGTAAAACAGAGCAGGATCGGAGACGGTCGATGAGCCGCTGAAAGGTAGCTGGCGCGTTGCGGAGACCAAACGGCATTCTTTTGAAACGGTAAGTACCTAAAGGACACACAAAAGCAGTTTTGTCTCGATCAGCTTCTCTTACCTTAACTTGCCAATATGAAGATCGAAGGTCTAGCGTACTCATGTAGCAGTCCCGTTTTGTGCTCTGAAGTAACTCGTCGATGCGTGGCATCGGATATGTGTCAGCTTTGGTGATTGCATTCAAACGCCTGTAGTCAACGCAGAAGCGGATACCACCGTTGGCCTTCGGCACCATCAGTGCCGGTGAACACCAAGCCGATTCACACTCTTCTATTATATCTTCCTGTAACATCTTACCTATCTCAGCTTTCATCAGCTCTTTCTTCGAAGGGTTTAGGCGGTAAGGAGGAACAGCAATTGGAGAATGCTCACCTGTATCAATGCAGTGTTCCGCATACGGTGTTGGACCTCCCCCTGCTCTAAAGACGCGTGCGTGCCTGGTGAGGACGGCAGCGAGCGCTTGACGCTCAGCTGGTTTAAGGTGAATACCTTCGTCATCCCTAAGTATATCTGTAGCGGCGCAGAACACGTCGCGCGAGATAGGTTCGAAGCACATGTTATATTTTACCCTATCACATTTACTAAAATACCAAACTTCTTTGCAAAAATCAATAACTACTCCCGCGGCGGTTATAAAATCGATACCTAATAACGTCTCGTTATTTGTCGAATCGGGAAAAACTAAGAACGGAATCGTAATAACTGCCGTTTCTAAGCACACCTCTAACGTGGTGGTAAGTACATCCATTGTACGGATTACACCGTCGGCAAGCTTAACTTCGCGTGTCGAAGAGCTGAAGGGATGACCTTGACGTAGAAGGAGAGTATATAGCGTATAACCCGCAATGCAATGTTTGGCGGCCGTGTCAATTAACGCGGTACCGGAAAAACCCAAAATTGAAATATTAAAAATAGGTCGTAACTCACGACCAATAGAGGGTCCCGTACGGTCGTTACACAAGCATAAGTCGGTTGAACATAAATGGGCATTATCCTTTTGATAATTTAAATCACTACATACAATATCTGTATGACAGGAATGTACATTGTCCTTTTTATTTTTACAATAATTTTATTGTTACACAAAATATCGTTTAGAAGTGGATGGGCATTATCCTTTTGATTTTTACAATTGTTACAAAAATTATCGTTTTGACGTGGATGGGCATTCTCCTTTCGATTTTTACAATTGTTACATAAAATATTATTATTAAAATTACACAAGTTATTAGCAGAATTACACATGTTATTAGTAGAACTACACTTATTATTATTAGATAAACGTTGTGGGATAACATCCCTTTGTTTATTAAAAGAGTTACGCACATTTTCTCGTGGAATAAAATCGTTTTCACTTTCATCACAAACATTGTCTGACGCGAAGTTTTTAGGAACTGAATGAGATCGTACGGAATAAAAACTTTGACCACTACTTTTACTTTGTTCACTCTCACCTTGATTCTGCAACTTACGGCAATTTTCTTTGGTGTGGCCGAACCGCCTGCAGTATGTGCAGGAGGGCCGCGGCCTCTTTGGTGGAATAGGCGCGGCCGGCGTGGCTGGAACAGGCACGGGAGGCGCGGGCGGGGCGGGCACCGCGGCGGCGGGTGCGCCGTAGGCCTGCGCCCGTGCGGAGCCGAGATCACGCGCGGCGACGCGGGTGCTCTCGCGAGCGGCGGGTTGCGTGGACGTCGGTAATGTTGCCGGCGCTTGTGTTCGACGCTCACTCGCCGTAGGCGTAATGTTATTTACCTCGCCGAATGAATCCTCGATATTCCGTGAGAGGCGCAGTAATTCATAGAAATTACGGCACTCTTCTCTTCGTACCTAGCCTTTTTCTTATTCTGCTGTGAAGTAGGCCGTAGGTCATGTCTATTTGAGCCGATTCCGTATTATCATCTTTAGGTAAGCGCGCCAAAGGGGCGCGGATGCGCGCTACGAAAATATCTGTATTTTCATTGCCCTGTGGTGTTGCAAATATTTCCAAGTAGATCCGATGAGGCGGCCGTCGATCACCATAGGCACTTATTAAGTTTTCTTTGGCCTCGCGCCATGACGACACGGAGTACTTTATTCCTTGCCACCACGTGGCCGCTTCATCCTTGAACAGGTAGGCTAAACCGCGCAGAATGTTTGAGTCCGCCACCTGCGCGCAATCGCTATAGGCCTCTACAGCGTCAATAAATGCTTCAACCGACTCCTTCGGTCGGCCGGAGAACGTGGCTTTGCAGCGGGCTAGGGTATTATTCCCTAGTAGCGCAAGTGATTCCGGGGTCGATGCGTTCGCCCGCGACATCGAGTTGAGCAACTCCCTAAATGCTTCTGTTTGAGAGCGTTGGAGAGAGGCGATAATCGTCGCCACGTTTTCGTTAGAAAACGTAGCGTTGGCATCGATGCGAGGCGAAGAAGAAAACGCGTCGTCGCCATCTTGGTTGGCGAGCGCCGCGGTCGGCGTATTTGATCGTGAGGGGACGGGTAATGCGTCGTTTGCATCTTCCCTCCGAGTCAAACTAGCCGCTCTACTCCTGGTCACTGGCATTTTAGTTCGTCACTGCAAAACTTTCACGACTATGCACTTTATTGTCACACGAAAAAAAAAACGTTGTCTCAGGAAAACCACCTTTTTAGAAATAGAGTATAATCAGAAATAAACACAAAAAGTTAACAAAGGTACACTAAACTTGTAATAAACAATGGGGACGAAGACCCTTAAAACTAGTATTTTCGCGTAACAATGGCGGCACGAGGGAGGCGCGTGGCGACCGGCGCGGAACGTGAGATACGCGTCTACGCAGGATGCGTGTGGGCAGCGGACTGGTTAGCGCGCATTACACGCGCCTTCTTCGTAACGCACGCGAGGGAAAGAGAGAGCTTATTCTCTATATCGTGCCGGGACGCGACCGCGGGACGCTCGTATTGGAGGAAATTGTGTGTGGGTTGCTACAGAATTCAAATGAGCAATGCTCACAAATACGATCGAAAATACAATAATAATAACAAGAAACAACAAAAAGAAGGCTGGTAAAGGAGGGAAAGGAAGTACTTAAATACAATTACTGAATTAATTTTAATAAATAATAATACAATTACTAAATTTTATGCTATTTACAATCACAATGCAACCTTTTTTTGCAATAAATAGACAAGTAGGCGTTTTGTTTTACCGTGTAATTTTGTTATTATTCAGTGTGTTTTATTTTTATTAATTATGTACCTACTGTTTGCTCAATATGTACTTATGTAAAAAGTGTTTTAATAACGAATGTAACCAATTAGTAGCAAACGTAAGGGGAGGTTACAGAAGTGTAAATTAGCAATACAATAATAATATCGCACTTCCTCTAAAAAACTATAATTACTATAATCATTTGGAGAGATACAAAACAATTGGCACCCTACACGGTAGCTCAGTGGTAATAACATGGCCGCAGGTCGTGGGTTCGAGTCCCGCTCGTGTAATTTGGTTTTAAATCTCTTTACAAAGTATATTTTGCTAGCGAGAACTAGAATGATTCAAGGCCATGTCAGGTTGTCAAATAGCGAACTTTGTACCAATAATCTGATGTTGACGCATTTAACGAGATAAATAACGCGAAAGTGAGTCTGTTGATAGCTACTGTTTCTTGTAAGTATTAAATTCTTTGAGTAATTAGTACCAACATACCTACTGATATAATTATTAACTCAAACTCAAAGCATTTATTTCAAATAAACCAATTACAGGCACTTTTGAATTGTCTAGGGGTCGCGTCGGTCAGTCGGAAAGATGAAGCTAGCTGCCCATTTCAAAGCGTAGTAGCTATGGAGAAGAACGGGCAAGAAACTCCATGAACACTCTTTTAAATCAAAATATTGATAGGTACAAAAAAAGAGTGGTTACATCATTCATTTTGAAATTATACATGATTGTGAGAACGGTGTAGAAAGACGTGCACGTTAAAAGCGTCCGTAGGTACTTATTATAAAATGTTAAAAAAAAACAAATTGGTTGTCTGTAAAGTCGGTTTACGGACGATAGTGTGAGACTCACATACTTACGACAGCGCCCGCTAAGATATACGCCGCCGGCCGCCGCGCCAACAGACGACATACCGGCCAAAGAAGCAAATACGTAGTGAGCAGCTGCGTTTCTTTTGTCTTTTTTTTTTCGTTTGTGCATGGCAGCTCGCAGTTGGCCTGGGGAGGCCGTGACTGCTTAACCGGTCAATCCTGTGGTGCCTTTGAGCTAATTCAAAGCCTCCAGCCAGGGGCATAATATTAATTATAAACTAAGCGACCATCACCTAAGGGCACCCCCTGTGGGGTACGAACCTCGGCTTAGGGCGTCGCTGGGGGAGGACAGCAAGTTGGGGACAAGTCAGTGAAAGACGAACCCAGTAAGCTTTAAAGAGTAAGTACATAGTGCTCACACATGTGCTATGCAATTATACAATACTAAGATATTGAATGTACCTATACATTGCAAAGATAGTTTTTACAATCTTCATCAGCTCATATTATCGAAAGCTAATCAATTAGCTTATGCGCCCTTGTGGAGCAGGACCAGCGCTCCACCAAGCATTTTTGTCAGTGATGTAATCCCCCAACTTAAAATATGCTTGGCTATAGGTATAGTAGGCGTTTTATACATGATTTAAATTTCGTTTCATTCAGTTGCGAGTATGTGGGGAGGTATTTTATTGTACCTAACATTTTAAACAGTAGGTACCCCATGAAGGATAAGTCTACTTTAGCCAGACTGAAACCTGGTTGGACTAGTTGTCCCTATTTCTAGTCCTATAGTTGTGTCTTTCTCCTCTTTTACTGAAAATATTTACGTACCAACATGATATTGTTTTCATAGATATATTGATAAGGTACCGTCATGATGTTAATGTCTTTAAACAGTTCCCTTAGAGAATGGCGCCTGCGGAGGCTGTAGGTATATGGCTCTGATAGCTCTTTTTTGCAGAATAAAAATATACTCAATATCGGCAGCCCGTCCCCATAATAAAATACCGTAAGACATGATACTATGAAAATAACTGCAATAGACTAGCCTCGCGGTATCTACATTAGTAAATTGACGGATTTTTCTAACAGCATATGCTGCTAAACTTAGCCGTCCTGCAAGAGATGTTAAATGAGGACCCCATTGCAGGCTTGAGTCGAGCGTTATCCCCAGGAAAACAGTTTTATCGAGGAATTCTAGTTTCTGCTTATTCAATATAGGTACCTACTACTTATGTCACAATCACTACTTTTAACATTCGATATAGAAAATCATTTAGTTTTTTTTTCATTTAATACTAAATTATTAGCAGTGAACCAATTGTGTAAAAAGTAGGGCATTATTTACCTACGTCGTCAAGATTTGATGCACGTCTATTTATCTTCAAAATTAAGGAAGTAGCGTCAGCAAATAACATCATTTGCGGTTGTTTTTTTAATAAATGGGATAATAATGGGATAAACCAAAGGGATAAACAATGTTGAAACTGTTGTGAAACCAAAGCATTCAAATTAAATGCATAAAATGATGTTTTGGGTAAAAATGTATAGTCAATTAGTTTCTAAAATTTTGACAATCTTAAATCATTCACACACAACACACACACACACAACATGACACGCGTAGTACCTAACAAAGAAAAGTTTATTTTTTGCGACTCGCTCTTAGAGACTACAAAGGCTTCTGACGTCTTTGAGATGATTGAAAGATTTTTCATCAAACAAAATATCGATTGGAGGACTAAACATGGTAGCATTTGCACTGACGGAGCTCCGGCAATGCTTGGTAAAACATCTGGTTTTGCAGCTTTGATCAAGAAAGAGATCCCTCATGTCTTATTCAATCATTGTTTCTTACATCGACATGCCTTAGCTTCACGAACTTATGCCCACTTAATTGAAGGAAGTTATGTCGATATGTGTGAAAATGAAATGATGAAGTACTGCTTTACTACACAGAAGTTCGTTGGCTGTCAAGGGGACAAGTCTTAAATCGCTTGTTTGAGTTGCGAGCAGAAGTGTTACTTTTTTTGAAAGATATAGTACCTAAGTAAATACACTTTATAGCCGGGGAACGGGTGTAGGAAAACGCAAGGTGCTATGAACTGGCAGTTTTAATTCCCAATTACACAAACTCACAAAGTTATACAAAAGAAACTTAACTCGCGCGCACGCACTCATTCGCGGGTAGCTCGTTGGACTCTACTTGACAACTACTGAGCTGTCTGTCAGATCTTTCTGGCACAAGTCCCGGGCGCCCTCTCACGGGCGGCCGCCACCACTCTGTGTTGCCATATACATATTACGCTCTGCCGCACGCTATACACTCCCCCTCGAGTTCTAGAGAACGTCCTCGCTCATGAACTCGCTCAAAGGAAGCTGAACAGACTGGACAAACATGTTTGCGTGGACGCCCTCTCTGACGTTTTGGAACTACGGGACGAGGAGGCGAACTGTCCCGGTTATGGAACCGAGTGAGATCTGATACAGATACTTTCCTAACATACTTTCAGGGCTTTCTATGTTTGCTATGAAATATGTCGTGGGACTCACCCTTTTGGCAATGACGTACGGCCCGTCTTTCTTAGGAATGAACTTAGCTGTTATATTCTTTGCTGCATTGCTAAGAACATGTGACTTCAACAGTACTTGGTCTCCGACCTCAAAGACTTCGGCAGGTACGAAGGACTTGTCAGCACATTCCTTACGTCGGTCTTGTTGTGCTTCAACTCTTTCCCTAACAGCAATGAACGTGTTAACAAAGTTTTTCAAATAAGGCGTAATTTGCGGAACAAAATTATCTTTGTTAAGAATCGACCGAATGTCGTGTTGCACGTCGAGGGGTGAGCGTAGCTCTCTGGCGAACGTTAAGTACGCTGGAGACACACCCGTAGTTTGACAAACTGCGGAATTCATAGCGAACCTTATCGCAGGTAGGTACTGCGGCCATGAAGAATGGTTTGTTTCAACTAAACGTGACAACTGGAATTTTAAATCTCTATTTTTGCGTTCAGCTGGATTAGCTGAGGGATGATACAAAGGTAACAGATCTTGATTTATACCTAAAACAAACATACACTGCTGCATGACAGCGGACACAAATTGAACGCCATTGTCTGACACAATGCGTCGAGGAAGTCCATAACGCAAAAAGAACTCCTCAATCAATATACGAGCACACGCCTCTGAAGTTGCCTCCTTTAAAGCGTATAGCTCAGTCCACCGAGAAGCGGTGTCTTCTACCAACAATATCCAGCGTTCCCCATTATCTCCCGCAGGAAGAGGACCGAATAGGTCAATGGCTAACACTTCTCCCCTTTGATTCAAAACCGGTGTCTGTAACAGACCTGACGGCTTTTTGTTTGAAGACTTATAACGTTGACAGGTGGCGCAAGTCTTGATATACTCTGTTATGGCCCTACGCATGCCTGGAAAATAAAAACCCTGAGAGATTCTATTGTATGTTCTGTCTACTCCATGATGACCCGCTAAATCAGAGTCATGACACTCCTTCATAATTTCAAGGCGTAAAGAAGACGGAACTACCAGCTGCGGTTCTTCACTGTCCACGTCGGGACTGTATCTATACAAAACACCTTGTTGCAGGAAATAACCTCTTTCGGACCAACGCTTCTGACCTATAGATTCCGGATCAGATATATCCTCTAACTCACTAACGATTTTTTTTAGTTCCAGGTCATCCAGCTGTGCGCGCCGAAGGTCGGAAGCACTCCTAGCAGGTAAGTCAACAACAACAGAGCAAACTCCGCACCGATCCTTTGTTTCTTCTTTGCAGGTTGGTCGACTGAGCGTATCGGCAATGACATTAGCCTTTCCAGGTGTATACTGAAACTGAATGTTAAAACATTGAAGCTTTAACGCCCATCGAACAAGCCTACCCGATGGTGACTTTAAGGTAAGAAGCCACTTTAATGGCTGATGATCGCTACCTATGATGACCTCGTGACCTTCGATGTAGCCTCTGAATCGATCGACAGCCCAAACAACGGCAAGAGCCTCACGCTCTGTGGTGCTGTAATTCCTTTCTGCTGGAATAAGAAGACGGCTAGCATACTCTATAGGGCGTTCATCCTTACCCTCACCTTGTAACAATACAGCTCCAAGAGCGTAGTTGCTAGCGTCCGTCCTTAACACAAAAGGCTTACTATAATCCGCTTGGATGAGAATCGGTGCCGACGATAAGCGCTTTTTAAGCTCCTCGAACGCACTAGCCTGGCTTGCACCCCAAAACCAGGGCTGATTCTTTTTAAGCAGGCGTGTCAAGGGCTCAGCTACAGCTGAAAAGTTTGGAATAAATTTTCTAAACCACGAACACGTTTGTAAAAATGTTCTTAAATGGCGTAACGACGACGGTGCCCTCATATCTAAAACTGCACGTACCTTGTCATCATCCGGTGACACACCATCTTGGGTGATGACATGACCCAAATACCTAACCTTGTCTCGTGCGAACACGCACTTGTCTCTGTTCGCGCGTAGCTTAAATAGACGTAATCTTTCGAAAACCTTACGCAAATCGGAAATATGCTTTTCAAAACTGCCTTCGGAGATAACTAACAAATCGTCTTGGTAAGCAAGAAGGGTTACGTCCTTCAGCGAGGCGCCCGTACGCAGCCTATCTATTAGACGCTGGAAGGTTGAAGGGGCGTTCTTCAAACCAAACGGCATACGCTTAAAGCGAAAAGAGCCAAAGGGTGTCAAAAACGCTGTTTTATCTCTGTCCTGCTCGCGTAAGCTAACTTGCCAAAACCCACTACGCATATCAACGGTACTCATAAAAGAATGTTTTTTTGTTGACTGGACAAGCTCGTCTATCAATGGCATCGGATAGACGTCGGTCTTAGTTACCGCATTGAGCTTTCTATAGTCGACACAAAAACGCACCTGTCCGTTTTTCTTAGGAATGAGAAGCGCTGGAGAACCCCACGCGGACTCGCACTCCTCAATAATATCGTCTGCCAATATCTTATCTAACTCTACCCGCATTACTTCTTTCTTAGCAGGCGTCAACCTATACGGTGGAACAGCAATAGGGAGGTGATCGCCAGTATCGATAATATGTTCGGCGAAAGGGGTCGGTTCTCCCCCTGGCTTAAAGATATCTTGATGCTCTACGATGAGCTGCGCAAGTACCTCACGCTGACTATCATTAAGCGAACTCGCCTCGTCATCCCGCAGCACCTCTACAGCGGCACACGAAGATACAGGTGACGGTAACATCCTCTCAAACTGAGTATCATACTTTTGATCACTATTTTCAGCAAAGTGCCAGCTGTTCTCACCGAAATTGAAAACAAGATTGAATATCGTAAGAAAATCTATGCCTAACAAGCTTTCATTACTGTCCGCTTCAGGAAAAATTAAAAACTTGATGACTTTAGTCTTGTGTTTAAGTGTCACCTGTACCTCCGTGGTTAGTACATTTATTTCCCTACTAACACCATCCGCCAACCTAACAACTTGCGTTGACGGCACTAACTGATGTCCTAAACTGCGTAGGAGAGCGTAGAGCGTGTGACCGGCAATACAGCTTTTTGCTGCAGAGTCTACTAAAGCCGTACCACAATAGCCTAAGACGCTTATGTCTAACACAGGGCGACGAAAGGATGCACTATCGTTTGTATTTTCAGAATACTCACAACTATTACAAGACTTATTACAATCATAACAACTAGACACAGACGTATTTACATTAACAACATTATCATAATTAAAACATTTATCCTTAGAACAAGGCACGCAGATGTTTTCATTACGAGCATGATCGTTCAATTTTAAAACTAAACAATTATTGATATCTGAGTCCTCGAGACAATTATTTACAGTATCAACATTATTTTCATAAACAAAAGAGTTACTAAGATCCTCTACGACGCGCGTAGGGTTACCTGGAGTCGACATAATTTGCTTTGTCGGGCTTACCGACGGCGGCGGGGGTGGCGGCGGGGGCGGGGCGGCAGCGGGTACCGAGCCGGCTGGGCTGCGACGAAGCTTGCGCGAGCGCGCGAAGCCTGCCGCGCTCGAATTTCGCAGCGAAGCGGCCTTCTCGTTATTGTTTACGGATCCATCATGTTTCGCGAAGTTGATGGAATAAAACGCCGACGGCTGACCACCCGGCGAACAGTTTTTGCACTTAGACTTGATTACGTTCGCGGCACCACAACCGTAACACTTTATTTCACTTTCCGACTTTACTTTACTATTGTCATTGTTATCGCACTTATCACTACGCTTAAGCTTTTCGCACACTTCCTTGCGGTGACCGGGTCGCTTGCAGTACGCGCAGAACGGCTTCTTTTCCTTAGCTGCGGCGGCGGGCTCGGCGGGCTCGACGTTACGGTCGGCGCGGCTGGTACTAGGCGCGTCGGCAACTGTAGGTACTTCCCGCTGTGACGAAGATGCGGCGCGCTTATTTGATTGCGCGTGCGACTTAGATAAAACCGCCTGCTCTTTTCTTGTTTCCTTTAGAGAATCTTCTACAAGGCGACACTTATGAAGTAGCACGTCGAAACTATTTACGCATTCTCTGGTTACGCGTTTTCTTATACGCGGGCTAAGCAAACTGTATGCCATGTCTAACTGGACTTTTTCCGAGAGGTCGTCTTCTGGGAATTTAGCTAACAGAGCACGTACCTTAGCGATAAACAAGTCGGTGTGTTCGTCTTCTTGACTTAAACTGAACAACTTCCTGTAGAGTCGGTGTGGTGGGTCATGCTCGCCAAAAGCCCCTTTAAGTCTAGTAAGAGCCTCCGACCATGTGCTCGTCGACCTTTTTACACCTTGCCACCACACTGCAGCGGGCCCTTCCAACAACATTGAGAAACCACGGAGAGCATTTTCATCGGAAATACTCACGCAATCCTTGTAGGTAACAATCGCGTCTATGAAGTTTTCCAACGATTCGTCGGCACGTCCGCCATAACGCGTCGAGCATTTTGCGAAATTTCCGTTCGCGCCAAATGCAAAGCCCGATCCCTGCTGGGCCTCAGACACGTTAACGTGAGGTGTTGATGATCGTACTTCTCGTATGAGTTGTTGACAAAATTCACTTTGGGTTTGCTGAATCGATGCGATAAAACTCGCGAGAGTTTCTTGTGACATTGTTATATTGGCGGCACCCTCGGCACCGGCGTCTTCTGCGACATCTTCCGATCGAAGCCTCGGCATTTTGTTTTATTTACACGTTGGGCAGCCACTTATAGCCGGGGAACGGGTGTAGGAAAACGCAAGGTGCTATGAACTGGCAGTTTTAATTCCCAATTACACAAACTCACAAAGTTATACAAAAGAAACTTAACTCGCGCGCACGCACTCATTCGCGGGTAGCTCGTTGGACTCTACTTGACAACTACTGAGCTGTCTGTCAGATCTTTCTGGCACAAGTCCCGGGCGCCCTCTCACGGGCGGCCGCCACCACTCTGTGTTGCCATATACATATTACGCTCTGCCGCACGCTATAACTTTATGAATATCTTGAGAGCGAAGATTTTGTACAAGGGCTAGCGTACTTAGGAGATATATTTTCTTATTTGGACCAAATTAAACTGTCTCTTCAGGGTCCTGCAGTGACCATAATGGATGCGTCTGAACGATTGAAAGGTTTTTTTTTATGTAAACTGCCTCTTTGGGAAAGGAGGATAGAATCAGGTAACTTCGCAAATTTTCCTATGGTGGAAGAGTTGATGACACAAGGTGACGGCAACACAGTGAAAATGTCATCAAAAATTCAAAACGAAATGTCTAATCTAAGCTCCGTTAGGAGTATAGTGTTCTGTGAATCTAAGCATCTGGAAACATTGCAGACGTCTTTTGAAGGTTATTTCAGCTCAGAACAACTCGACAAAGAAACATGGGCGCAAAGTCCATTTTTAATTGAAATTGCCAGTATCAGCGAAGAAGATCTTATCAAAGATGACTTAATTGACATGAGATTTTGAAGGCTGAATTTCATGCAAAAGGTCTTGGCGAGTTTTGGTGTTCATTGAGTCAAGCTTATCCTCTTCTTGTCAAGCGAGCTATGTCCGTTCTGTAAGCCAATTATCGTACTTAAAAAACGTTCAAATTCAAGTCGCAATCTCATTTCAGCGACAATCAATGTCAAAAACCTGTCAAAAATGTATGTAAATTGATTGTAATTTTGACAGATTGAGGTTGAGATTAGAATGCGAACTGTTATACCCTAAAACTGTAGGGGTTAATGCTAGATCAGCGCCTTGTCAGGCGCTGCCAGCTATCTATATACTTATCGGCTAGAGACGTCATGTTTCGGTAGCCAGTTGACACTCAACCTTCATGGCAGACGGTTCTGCCCAAGGGTCTCGCGTATTATCCTTGTATTATCCCTAAATTACACGTGTCCTTGTATTATCCTGAAATATATTATCCTAAGTTAAATAAGTCTCTTTTTTTAAAAAGACGAATCTGTGGCGTCCTATAACTAACGTCCTAAATGGTGGCAGCGGTGGGATACGAAAATCCCCAGTGTCCTAAAAACTCGCCAGTGTACCAGCTGATATCCAAGTGTTTTAAAGTGTACCAGTCGATATCTGTGTAAAAGTGTGCCAGCTGATTTTCACGTGTAGTGGACGTGGACTATATCATCAGGTCAGCTATCCTGAGCGTCGCGGTGCGTAACCGTTAGTCCTGTCATCGCGGTGCGTAGCTGTCGTTCCTGTCATCGCGGCGCGTAGCCGTTGTTCCTGTCATCCAAATCACACATCCAAAGCCGAGGTCAATACCAAATAATTGACCCGTTATACTTACTCAAGATCCCGACGACTCAGACTCCGGCCGTAGCGACGCGGCTTATCGCAGCGGAATGTTCCTGTTCGCCATAACATCCGTCGCCCACGCACTGCTAGTACTGTGAGTCTTTGGTCATTGCTTTATCGAAGCTGAGATACTATTTAATATTCTATCCAAGGCTAATTACTTGTGACTTATTAACGTAATTAATATACTGTAATTATCTTATGCTATCCGTGACCCGTTTTCTTTCATTTACGTTTAAACAACATAATTATGCCAACAGTTCCTAAATCAGAAGGAAACACGTTAAAACTTGATATCCCAATTTCAGAACAATCCCAAAGTGATACAGAGAAAGCACCTACTAGACCTCCTAGTCCCAGGGTCACAAGGGCTACTATTGCACGTAGCACAATGGTCGAATTAGATCTAAACACTTTGTTTAAGTTCGTCAAATCATTTGACGGCAGCCGGGAAACTGTCAACTCATTTATAATAAACTGTAATAATGCATATGACCTTGCATCAGAGGCACAAAGACCAATTCTTTTTAAATACATTCTCAGTTAGTTGGGTGGAAAAGCGGAAATTGCCTGCTCCATAAAAGAGTTCACATCATGGGAACAACTCAAAGACTTTTTAAAAGCTCAATTTAGTGAGCGAAAACATTATGCTCACTTACTCACCGATCTCCAGGAGAGCAAGCAAAGCCCGCAGGATAGTGTTAGCCAATTCTCGCTTCGCGTGGAGACCTGCCTCTCACAACTGTTAACTGAAATATCCTTATCTAATACTAAAGCAAAGGAACTACCCGGTCGTACTGCAGCCATGGAGGACTTAGCCCTCCATCATTTTACTATGGGGTTACATCCCCGTATATCAAACATTGTGAGGTGTAGATCTCCCAAAACATTAAATGAAGCCATTAACCTTGCGATTTCAGAAGAACGTATTCAACAAAGCCTGTATAAGCGTCCACAGGTCGAACAAAAGTTTGTGAATAATAACAAACCGAAACCAGGGCCTTCAAGGCCAAACTCTTACACACAGTCCACTACGCCAAATCCAAATAAAACCGATGCATTGTTTTGCCGGTATTGTAAAACTGCTGGTCATGAGATAAAAGACTGTAAAAAACGCGAATTCTATAATAACAAATTTCAATTCAAACCGAATAATAATAATCGGAATAATAATAATAAAATCACCCATATTCGCGAAACATCCGATGAGGAACCCACAGATGATTTCTATTCACCCTATGTCCATGGCTCCAATGATTTAAACGAAATGGAGTCTCGCGAAGGTGCCGCACGGGACGAAGCATAACTGTCGGCACCCAACAACAAAAACCAATATTAACTAGGACTAACCGACAGGGTAACCAGCCCCAAACTGACAGTCCTAATCCTTATTCTCATCCAAGGAAGGTCAACTGACAGGGTAACCAGCCCCAAACTGACGGCCTTATCCTATACTCATCCAGAACTAACCAACAGGGTAACCAGCCCCAAACTGACAGTTCTAATCCTTATCCTCATACTAAGAAGGTCAACCGACAGGGTAACCAGCCCCGAACCGACGACCTTAACCTAGATTCATCAGGGGTCAAACGAGAGGGTAATCAGCCCCGAATCGATAGTCACGGAACTAAAAATCCAGTAGTCTCGCCAGTATCCAACGAGATCAGTACTAAGATATACGAAATAAACCTAGACACATCCAAGAGGTACTTACCACATGTACTTTTATACTCATCAGTTTCAGATACTCCTTTATCCTTATTAGTCGATTCAGGCTCCGTCATATGCCTATTAAAGCTATCCTGTATCAAAGAAAATCAACGACTGGTGAAAGAACCAATCAAACTTAAGGGCATTGACCGCGGTGACGAGCCTACCCCAACCGAAGGTCATTTCCAATTAAAGTTAAAATTAAATGATAATAAAGTCACGGCCTTTCAGTTTCATGTCATTAAAGACATAAGTTTGCCCTATGATGGTATCATAGGATCAGATTTCCTGACCTCTTTCCGCTGTAAAATCGATTATACAACCGATACCCTTAAAATGGGAGAATCCGAAGTAAAATTATACTTCCACGATCCATTCTATATTATTCCGCCACGTACTGAAACTGTTATTGAATGCTCAGTACAGGATACCGATCTGAAAGAAGGTATCATTATGGATCAACACTTATCAAAATGTGTCCTAATATCTAATTGTATCGTAAAGGTCAAGGATAACCATCGTGTTAATTTAACGATAGCCAATACCTCAGGGTCATTCATAAAAATTGATCCCAATTTAAAATTAGCAATCAAGCCCTTACATGCTGCCCTTCAGGTCAGCATGAATACTCATGAAACATCCAATAGAACAATTCAAGTTTTAAATTCACTACGAACTGATCATCTAAATCGAGAAGAGTCTAAAGCCCTCACAGAACTTTGTTCTCAATATTCTGATATTTTTTATCTACCAGATGATCAGTTAACTCACACTACAGCCCTTAAGCATCAAATCAAAACAAGTAGCGATATCCCTATTCATACAAAGTCATACCGTTTTCCGGAATGTCATAAAAAGGAAGTCGAGACTCAAATGAGTAAAATGCTGAGTCAAAATATTATAGAGCCGTCATCCTCACCCTGGAGCTCGCCGATTTGGATAGTTCCCAAAAAGGCAGACTCTCAAGGACAAAGAAAATGGAGAGTAGTAATTGATTATAGGAAATTGAACGACATCACTATCGGTGAAACATATCCTATACCGCAAATATCCGAGATCCTTGATCAATTAGGAAGAAGTAAATATTTCACGACATTAGATCTCACATCCGGCTTCCATCAAATACTTATATCTCCTAATGATGCACCCAAAACTGCATTTTCCGTACCACAAGGTCATTTCCAATTTACGCGTATGCCGTTCGGATTAAAAAATGCACCATCCACATTTCAAAAATTAATGAATAATTGCCTTACTGGCCTACAAGGTACAAGATGCTTTGTCTACTTAGATGACATCGTGATCCACTCATACGACCTAAATTCACACGTTGATAACCTAAAAGCCGTATTTGACAGACTACGTAAATTCAATTTAAAGTTACAACCAGAGAAATGCGAATTTCTTCGCAAAGAAGTCGCTTACTTGGGGCACATCATTAACGAAAACGGTGTCCAACCAAATCCCGAAAAAATTCGTGTGGTGACAGAGTATCCAGTCCCTCAATCACCGAAAGACATAAAATCTTTCCTAGGTTTAATATCCTATTATAGAAGGTTTATACCCGACTTTGCCAAGTTGGCTAAACCATTAACTTCCTTGCTTAAAAAGGACGTTACCTTCGAATGGCAGAATGAGCATCAACTTGCTTTTGAATCCTTAAAGTCCAAGCTCATTTCCGCCCCAATCCTTGCATATCCAGACTTCACGCAACCTTTCCTTCTAACCTGCGACGCCTCAAATTACGCGATATCCGCTATCTTATCCCAGGGACCAGTAGGACAAGACCGTCCTATTGCATATGCATCCCGCACGCTTAATAAAGCAGAAAACAATTATAGCGTCACGGAAAAAGAATGCCTCGCCATTATCTTCGGCACCAAAACATTCAGACCGTATCTTTACGGACATCGATTTAAAATCCTTACAGATCATAAACCATTACAATGGCTCTTTAACTGTAAAGACCCTGGATCTAGACTTGTCCGTTGGCGTTTAAAGTTAGAGGAATTCGAATACGATATTCAATATAAAAAGGGAAAGATTAACGCTAACGCTGACGCTCTATCTCGTTTCCCGGTAAATCCTGTCCAACAAACGGGTCCTGTGTCTTCTAACCCTCTTGGTGAACAAGAATCCACCCAAGAGTTAGATAGGGACTTAATGGATTTACTAATAGACCCACCTTCGTTCAATCCTGACGCAGATATCCAAACTTCTCCGAATCTTCTCGATCCGACCGAAGACCTCTTGCCGTTACCTGATATAAACTTACCTTCTAATGTCCCTGACACCCTCAGAGAAGAAATCGAGAATGAAGCAATCACATTACCTGACGCTCCATTGAACGAATCAACGGCTTCCGATCCCCAACTTACTCTTAGTCCCAGACCGTCAACAAGTACAAGTCCAAATGCCCCTGTTGATGATTATCCTACATTCCTGAAATCTATGGTTAACAAAGATAAATTATTTAATACAGAAATTGTAGAACATAATGAAAGTCTTTTAAAATGTCCTGCAAAGGTAATTCTAGTTCCCACATCTATTGATTTAGACGAATCTAATCCGTATATCCAAGATATATTGACTGACCTCGAAATTTGCACTAGAATACATAATTCCGAGAAAGAACTTTTCTCGTCTTTGAAAATAGAAATTAATAATAAAATATATTACCTGATGTTTACCAAAGTCCATCACTTCGACGAAGCCTCGTATCCGGAAATCTTCGAAACCCTGAAAAGAATAAGAAATGAATTAATAATATTTGGAAATGTTAATGAAATTGGCATATCTGATTTGAAAAATCCGTTTGAAAAACATTCATTCGTTAAAGTTTATAATATACTTACTTACCTTTTCCACGGCACACAAATCAAGGTCAATATATATCATAACAACATTGTATATCCTACTCCAATCGAAATTAAAAAGATCTTGCATGACAATCATGACATTCCCATAGCAGGTCACTTAGGCTCATCACGTATGTACAACAGAATAAAACAAACGTATTATTGGAAAGGTATGCGTAGTGACATAGAATCATACGTAAAACAATGTAAGTCGTGTCAAGAAAATAAAGCACTTAGGAAAATCAATCGCGCGCCGATGCAAATTACCAGCACTTCGACTGAACCGTGTCAACGAATTGCTCTGGACATCGTAGGTCCGCTCCCCGAAGCAGGTCCTGCAAAATTAAAATTTATATTAACTATCCAGGATGACCTTACTAAGTTCTCTTCCGCATATCCTATTCGTAGTACTACAGCAGAAGAAACAAGTGAATGTCTGCTCCACTATATATCTATATTTGGCATCCCCAAAATGATTCTTACCGACCAGGGCACCAATTTCACATCAGATCTCTTTAAGAAAACATGTGAATTCCTTAAAATAAAAAATCTGTGGTCTTCACCCTATCACCCGCAAACCCAAGGCGCCCTGGAACGAAGCCATTCAACTCTTAAAGAATATCTCAAGTCCTATATTAACGAAGAACAATCAAATTGGCCTCGTTACGTATACACAGCCATGCTCGCTTATAATACTGCCGTTCATTCCACAACTCACTTTACACCTTATGAACTAATGTTCGGTAGTAAACCATTCATGCCTAATTCTATTTATGATGAATGCCCAGGAGCTACTTACCCCGAGTATGTCCGTATGCTACAGAGCCGACTGAAATATTCACGTGAAAAAGCATTAGACTTCATGAGGAAATCCAAAGAATCTTCAAAGTCTTATTACGACAACCGTACTCGCTCAGTTAGTTATAAAGTCGGTGAATTTGTGTATCTCAAAAATCATTTGAGATTACGTAAAGCTCTCTCCCCTCTCTGGAAAGGTCCTTATAAAATAGTAAAAGTTAATAGTAATAATACACTTACCCTGCTTATTAATCGGCGTCATGTCACCCATCATTTTGACGAGGTAAAGCCAGCTGATGTTGGAAGTAACCTGTAGTGTCTTAAATAGTTATAAGTCTAAACTTAAGTATTAATACACAAAGTAGGTATAGTAATATATAAGTACTCATATATTCGTTTAACGTAGCTGTTAATTTGCAGAACTCCGAGTCAGGCTCGAAGCCAGCAGGACTACTATGCCCAGCAGATAAAATCAAGTCCTGGCCTCTATTTCGATTACCTCGGCACACTGAAAATTAGCAGTGGACAACTGAACGTCTTGATGCCCCTAGATATTTCACACATCGGCCCGCATATTGAAAACATAAACTCCGCTCTTAATACTACTAGACGTCTATGTGAAAGAATTGGTCTGATAGAAAATAGTTGTATTAACATAATAGAACCCTTAAATGCCCGCTACAGTGACATGTACAAAGAGTTTTTATCTATTTCACATTTGTTAGAAAAACGGTCGAAACGTGCCTGGGTAGGAGGACTAGGAACTTTGATTAAACAAATATTTGGTAATCTGGATGAAAACGATGGTCTCAGGTTTAATGATGCTATAAATGTCCTTCAAAATAATGAGAAGAAGTTGGTTTCATTAATGAAGGAAAATATTCTATTAACCACATCGACTATTTCATCATTTAATGACTCCATTAATAAAATTAAAATTAATGAAATCAACTTAAACGAAGCTATCGACAAACTCTCGATCAACTTAATAAATATAACTAATAAAACAAATGAGTTATCGCTACGATTAAAAATTGTTCATATACTTAATAATCTAGAAGTTTCAATCCTAACTATGTCATTCCGACTAGAAGACATAACAAACGCCGTCTTATTTAGTAATCAAAATATTCTACACCCATCGATGATTACGTCACAGCAATTATTTCGGGAGCTTGCCGATAACTATCAATACTTACCTAATGACCTGGAACTACCTGTTAATTTAGATTTAAGTTCTATTCATTTAATCTTAAATGTATCTAGAGTAATTAGTTATTATGCTAGCAATAAGATATTTTTTGTGTTACAAATACCTTTAGTATCCATTAAAGAATATGTATTATTTCATAACATTGCTTTGCCTACTCCACACAATTTAAGTAAACCTTATACCTTTAGTTTAATTTTACCCAGTTCTAAATACATCGCAATGACCAAAGACAAAAGCCAGTACAGCACTTTAAACAATTTGGAAAGTTGCAAAATTATCACCGCAGGAAAATATGTGTGCGACATAACAACTGTGTATGCGTCAGACATCAGACCTATTTGTGAAAGTGAATATATGTCAAAAGTGATCAGTGCAACTCCAAAATATTGTGAAACTAAATTTATTTATGGTAATTTAGATATGTGGAAACCCATAGAAAATAATAAATGGATTTACATACAGTCAGTGTCTAATAGAGTTTCAATAGAATGCCGAAACTCAAAATTACTAGAAATTAATGTTTTAGGTACCGGAATACTTACAATCCCTAAAAACTGCATAGGTTACTGTAAGGGTACCACTTTCATACCAAAATATAGCGCATTAAATATATCTACACCTATTGCCTTTCCTGACTTTAACTTATTAAACGACACTTGCTGTAATGTAATGAGATTAAACCAATCAATCAATAATGTATCCCCTATTAAACTACTAAATACTGACTTAGATGATCTGAAATCTAATAAGCATATCTTTCTAAAGCAATTAAGTAAGCTAGATAACGTCCTTGACAATCAACCACACATTATAAAATATGGGATGCATTACTCTATTATCACTATGTTGATTACTGTACTTATAGTATCTTATGTATGTTTTAAAGTCTATAAATGTATACGACCCGGCAGCAGAACACCAGTTAAAGTATCTTTCTCACCAAAACCTGAATCAATTTGTAAAATTAATACAGAAAACAGTAACTCCGATAACGAGGAAACCTCCCTTCCAACTATTAGAACTAGAGTTTAAAATTACCCGATTGTTTTGATTTTACATATTATAAACAATTACATAACTTCAAAATAACCCGAAGTTATTTCTTAAAGGGGGAGGTGTTATACCCTAAAACTGTAGGGGTTAATGCTAGATCAGCGCCTTGTCAGGCGCTGCCAGCTATCTATATACTTATCGGCTAGAGACGTCATGTTTCGGTAGCCAGTTGACACTCAACCTTCATGGCAGACGGTTCTGCCCAAGGGTCTCGCGTATTATCCTTGTATTATCCCTAAATTACACGTGTCCTTGTATTATCCTGAAATATATTATCCTAAGTTAAATAAGTCTCTTTTTTTAAAAAGACGAATCTGTGGCGTCCTATAACAGAACGGTCTTAAAAATACGGGAATTGCCCCTCTGATACCTACCATTTACTACTACTTAGATATCTTTGCGAGGCAGGGTTCTCGGTTATGGTGTCGATAAAAACAAAAAGTCGTAATCGTTTGAACGTCGCCGCGATGACATGCATGCGCCTTGCTTTGTCGAACACATCCCCACAATTTAACGTTTTTATTTAGGCCAAACAGCACCATCCTTCTCATGAGCTTAGATTAGAAGTAAGAGTAATGAAACTACCTAAGTACAAAACAATAAAAGTGATTTTTCAATATAAATATGGCTTGTTTTCTTTACCTACTTAAAATATTCCTAGACAGTCCGTGGAATTGTTTATATTGTGAAAGTGGTCCGTGACTGCAAAAAGTTAAAGAAACCCTGCTCTAAGGGAACTGTTTAAGGTTATTAAGATCATGACGGTACCTTGTCAATATTATGTGAAAACATCATGTATGTACCTACGGAAGAAAAAAAATCTATATTTTTAGTAAAAGAGGTGAAAGACATAATTATAGTACTAGAAATAGGCACCTATTACTTCAAGCAGGTTTCAGACTGGCTAAAGTAGACTTATCTTTCATCTAAAATACCTCTTCGCATACTTCAACTGAATGAGACGAAATTCAATCTAATCATCAGTCAATCAATCATCAGTGATGTAATCACCCAACTTATTTATTTATTTATTTAAAACTTATGCTATGCCTGTGCATATTATAAGTTGGGTGATTACCTACATCACTGATAAAAATGCCTGGCTCAATGCTGTTCCTGCTCCACAACTAGATAGGTAATTGATTACCTAACACTTGAAAATACTGTTGGAGCTGCTGACGATTATAAGACTACCTTTGCATTGTATATACTCAATCTCCTTTGTATTGTATAATTGCAAAGGACAAGTGTGAGTAATTATGTAGGTACTATCGATCTGCCATTTACTGGGTAATTCTTTCATTGACTTGAATGTGCCCTGGCGGCTGATTGATGTCATGCTCACTCAAATGTGTCGCTGACGGCGGCGCGTGTTGGATCATTTACCTCCCTTCAAAAGAATTGAGCTTGGTTGAGCTGAATGGTGCTGATCCATGCGTCATGTTCGTTAACGGGCGCCGTCAGTTGGGACTGCTCCTCTTTTAGCTGCCACGGCTTATTTTATTTTTTATTTTTATGGATTGTTTTGTTTAAATTTTTATTTGCTGTACTCTGGACACTCAACGTGTACGTCTTATTAACATCGTTCTCACATATAATTATATATTTAACATTAATGATGTAACTAATAGATACCTATGTAACAATATAATTTTCATCCCACCATCTCGGAAAGAGTATTTTTAATCTTCAATATCTGAGTGGAAAAGCCGTTTTTATTCTCTAGAGGATAAAGTAAATTGAATTTAGAACATCGTGTGCACTAAGTTTGTGAATTAAAAAAAACATTAAACCTATTTACTGCTACCTCTATGGTGCCGAATATATCATACAACTTTTTTTTAATTTGTTAAAAACTCAGACTCGGAACCTTCTTGGTGTTCTTTTTTCAATTTGCTTTGTACGCGGTTCTTTACGCGGCATTTTTTCACGTCATTGTTAAACCTTATATTAAAAACAAGAAACTTGAAAACAAGTGAAAAAACTAAAATGAGTGATTCTAGCGACGAGGAAGTTTGCTTGACGCCAACAGAATTGACTGAAACTGTTAATAATGCGCAAATGAGCTTTCTCCCTCAACAATCACGCGAGAAGTATTTAAAACAGTACGATATGTTCAACACGTGGCGACTAGCAAAAGGAGCCAAAACTTTCTCAGAAAACGTTTTGCTGGCATATTTTATAGAATTATCCGAGAACAAGAAAGCAAGCACTCTATGGAGTACGTATTCGATGCTAAAAGCAACAATAAAGATGAAAAAAGACAAACATATCGATACCTATCCTAAATTAGTGGCATTTTTAAAAAGAGCCTCATCTGGTCATCAACCAAAAAAATCGAAGGTTTTCACAGTATCTGATATTGAAAAGTTTCTTAACGAAGCACCCGATTCCGTATATTTGGCGGCAAAAGTAAGTCAGTTGCACATTCAGTATCTACTTAAGTATATTAATCTCAATTAAATAGTATACTTAGTAGATGTTGATAGGCATAATTATGCGTTCATATCAATTTTATTCATTTATCTACTACAATACTCTTTACGTTACAGGTTGTTCTTATTATTGGAATAAACGGAGCATGTCGAACTAATGAACTAACACAACTTAATGTCAAAAACATTGAGAAACATTCAGATGACTTACTATTAATTAATTTACCTAATACAAAGACAAAAAGAGACCGCAACTTCGTCATTCGCAAGGAATACGTAACGATTGTTGAGAAATATCAAGCCTTACGCCCGCCTAACACTCCAATCAATCGATTTTTTCTACAGTATCGCAATGGAAAGTGTGTTAGACAGCCTATGGGTACTAATAAAATTGGCAGTATCCCACGAGAAATAGCAACATTTCTTGAACTTCCAGAACCCCTGTTGTACACGGGTCATTGTTTCCGACGAACTTCAGCCACACTTTTGGCTGATTCCGGAGCTGATCTCCTGTCCCTTAAGCGCCACGGAGGCTGGAAGTCCAATGCAGTTGTAGAGGGATACATAGAGGATTCCATCCAAAATAAGTCTAAAATATGTGAAGGCATCGTAGGAGCCATTACACTGAAAGAGCCTCAATCGGATCCTTGGACTGGCCCTTCTACATCAAAAATAAGCCGTTATGAAACACCTAACCATCTCCCTCTCTCTCCAACATTCACGCCAAGGGAATCCGATGAATCGGTACAACTATTAAGTATGACAGATAGTTTACCGAAAAACAGTACACAAGTGACTAACACCAATATTACAGTACCAAACAAAAATATTACACTCAATTTAAATAACTGTAGCAACGTTACTTTAAAATTTTCTTAATTATACCTTAGTATTATTTTGTTATAATTTAAAGATTATTCTGTAATACTTACCTGTCATAATGTAGTAATTAATACCTAAACTGAAATAAAAGTGTACCTATCTTGTGATTGTAAACGTTTTTTTTTTGCATTTAGTCATTTCCTCGCTGAGGTGGAATGAAAAGTTACGTGTTGCACTCGAGTGCAAAGATTTTTCACCTCGTGCTCTTTTGATTCCCTCGCTAACGCTCAGGATTCTAATTTTGAATCACTCGCTGCGCTCGTGATTCAATTTTAGAATCCTTCGCTTGCTCGGTCATCAAAATTGAACACGCGGTTAAAAAGCAACTTTGCACTCTTGTATAACAAATAACTATTAAAAGAGTGTCCATGGAGTTTCTTGTCTGTTCTTCTCCATAGGTACCTTCTACGCTTTGGAATGGGCTTAGAGGAATTGAATTTGAAGAAATGCTTAGCTTCATATTTCTGACTGACCGACCACTTAACAATTCAAAAGTACCTACTTACCTGTTTAGTTTGTGTGCCTGTTTGGTTTCGTTTTTTATTTATTTATTTATAAAGGTATACCAACAGCTTCTGTATACAAAAGATCAAATCACAGTAGATATCTAATAGTTGAGGGCTTATAGGTACAGTTGCCAATAATAGGTGAAAGAACATTCTCAAATACAGTGATAGCCTAAGATAAAAAGTTTACTAATTGAAACAAATGCTTCGAATTTGAGGATGAGTTTGGAGGAGGTTCTCTATTCGGTTGTATTTTTTTTTCATGTTTGTTACCTCAGAACTCCCGTCATTTATAAATTGATTTGAAAATTATATAAATTTGGTCAAGTTCTGACGAGTGGTTCATATTTATTTGCATTCGATAATGTTTAAGAGATGTTACAATGGCTTAAAGCTAAGGTACAGTTATGGACCCTGTAGGGCACAGCAAAAAGTATAGGTAATTTTTAAAATAAAAATTAAATTCAAAACACAGATTAACATTAGGCAATTTTTAAACTAATATTTATGTTATCAACATTAAGTAAGTAAATGTAACATTTTATTTTATTGAGATCAGTCTGTTATAGTTTTAGGTACATATAATTATTTGGTAAGGTCAATTAAACATATATCTATCTTATTATAATATATCTATGTCTATACTACTAACTGTGTGTGATGTCTGTGTTCAATAGATTTTTTTTGTCATCTATGTATTCGTTTATCGTGTAGTAAACTTTTTTAATTAATATTTGCTTGAGTTTATTTATAAATGTCGTATCGCTGGTTTCATCCTTTATTGCATCTGGTAGTTTATTAAATATTCTTATGGACATTAGGTACGTAGGGGCTATTGGAATGTAGTTTCATGCGCGAGGAGGGTAAACATTAACATATTTTTGTATCTGATAGATCGGTCAGTATGTTTATCGCCGCGGGTTGTAAAAAAGTTCATGTGTTTCCTGACGAATTTGCATACTTCCAGGATATAAATAGATGGTAAAGTGAGTATTTTATGTTTTATAAAATAGGGTTTACAGCTGTCGGTCTGCTCGATATTGACTATGATCCGAGTTAATTTCTTCTGGAGAATAAAAAGCGTAGGCGCATCTGTGCTATTTCCCCACATCATAATGCCATAGCTGAGCCATGCATGAGCGTAAGCGTATTACCTATGTAGTAAGTGCAGTTTGCAAGTAGCTAGTTTTTTTGACTTCTCGAAGTGCGTAAGTGAATTTTGCGAGTTTTGATCGTACTTTTGTTATATGGGGCTTCCACGAAATGTGTGTGTCTATTGTTAGTCCTAATAGTGTAAAGTCGTTAACTACTTCAATTTTTGTGCCGTTTGTTGTGAAATTAACTAGTAATGGGGATTTTTGCCGAGGGTAGAAAGTCACTATTTTAGTTTTTTTATAATTAATCTCAAGGTTGTGATCATCCATCCATTTTTTTGTTTTATTTAATATTTGGTTTAGTTGTTCGTTAATGGTACTATTAGTTTGGCATGTAGTTAGCAGAGATATATCGTCTGCGAATAGCACACATGGTTCTTTCATGATTTTGGGAAGGTCATTGATGTAGATGATGAATAGGAGACATCCAATAACGCTGCCTTGGGGGATTGATGCATTTATAATCTTCTTTTCGGACCTTACTTTAATTATTTGGTTTTGGTCGTAGTTAAAATGTTCTATTTCCACATATTGCTCCCTATTTTTTAAGTAGGATGCAAACCACTTATGTGTGGTACCACGAATCCCTATACCGTATAGTTTATCTAATAAAATTTTAAACTGCACTTTATCATATGCCTTTGTCATGTCTAAAAGTATGCCAACCGCATATTTTTTATCATTTATTATATCAATAACTTCTTGCATATATTTATAGACAGCCAGGGTTGTTGATCGATGTTTCCGAAACCCGTTTTGACCGTCGTCAAAGATTTGATATCTTTCGCAAAAACTGTACACACGGTCACACATAGCCTTTTCGAAAATTTTTGAAGCCGTAGGTAGAAGAGCTATGGGCCGGCTATGGTTTTGAGTTAAGTAGCTTCAATATTTATAATACCTAGGTACGTATTTATAATAAACTTCCTGTCACTGTTATTTACATAGTAAGTGAAGGTAGGTATACGAATTTCTGTGGGGTAGGTACCTTTTTTTTTTTTTGTTTACGGGTTGGAAAATCCTCATGGATGTCCTCCGCCCTGGGGCGGGCGGCGGGGTCTGTCAGACTCTTACTGACTAAAAACCACCCCGGTGTTCCATCTCACACCTACGCCGGGGGTCGCGGGAACGTACGATCCTTCCGCAACCCCCGACTAAAAGAGTATACTAATCCCCGACTGGTGCCGGCCCGCCACTGCAGGCCTCTTCGGGTCTGGGGGGGGGGAGTGAGGTGTTTGACTCCCCCCGCGACGTCTAAGAGGGGCGCGCGTGGAACACTACGCGCCGCCACCTCGGGTCCTGGTGTGTGGGGGGCGACGGACGTCGTGGGGTAGGTACCTTTTTTTTTTTTTTTTTACGGGGGGAAATCCTCATGGACTACCTCCGCCTGGGGAAAAGGCGGAGGGGCGTGCCGGACTCTTACCGGCTAAAACCACCCCGGTGTCTCCTCGCACGTGCGCGCGGGGCCGCGGGAAGCGAAATTCTTCCGCAGCCCCACACTAGTGCTGGCCCGGTCTGTCCGGGCCTCGTCTCCTGCACGGGGTAGTGAGGTGTTTAACTACCCCGTGCATCGCCTCAGAGGCGCGCGCCGACACCCGCGCGTGCCTTCGCCTCGGGTCCATCAAATAGGGGGCGAGGACTTCCCCAAGTCCCACGCCCCTGGACCCATTCATGGGGGCCGGAAAAGGGCGTTGTCTGCCCTTCTCCTGCGCCCGGTGCGCCTTCTGCGGCCGGGAAAGGGAGTCGAGATCTCCCTCTCCCGTTCCGCAGTTTCCTCCTGCGACATCACGTCCTCGCAGAAGGACACCACCGCGTCCCACGACTCTGCGCTACCGACCATCCTCCGCACTACGGCCGGCAGCGACAGATCGCCTCCTACTTCATTTGTGAGGACACGGTGCTGCTCCTCTCAAGCTACACACTCGGTGAGCGTGTGTTGCGCCGTGTCCTCCCCGCAATGGACGCAATGGTGGCACCGAACGTCCGGCTCCCTGCCTATACGGCACAGGTACTTGCCGAAGCAGCCGTGCCCCGACAGCACCTGCGTCACCCTAAACGACAGGGAGCCGTGCCTTCTCCCGAGCCAGTCGTCGAGTACTGGCCGGATCGCCTCGACGGTAGCGAGGCCGGCGGTAGGGCGCAGAAGCCTTAGCCGCCATTCCGCCACCAAGACCTGATGGAGCTCCTCTCGGCGCAGCGCGATCTGCCGCTGCACCGGCCTCGAGCCCCGTGCCCGCTCTTCCTCGCGCCATCGATATAATGACGCGAGTACTTTCGCCTCAAGGTCCCAGGGCGGGGATCCGGCCAGGACGCAAGCCGCCTCGTAGGAAATCGTGCGGTACCCGCGGACGACTCTGACGGCCATCGCCCTCTGCGGTTTGCGCAGAAGTGGGGTAGGTACCTACCACAACTAAAAGGTAAAAAATAAAACTTATCAAAAACAAGTGACTTCCAAAAGAAACACTACCTACAAAGTGATTTTTTTTTTAAAGACACCGTTTTCCGAAATTAAAGTCATTTTTCACTTTGTAGTGTTTTTATTGGAAGCCGGTTGTTTTTTATTTATTGGGTGCAATTTACTTCAGCGGTCGGGACTTCACGAAAGTCGGTTTAGAGCTACGGTTGTCACACTGGAACGGACGTTTCTAATATTCTGTTGATTTTGTGAGTTTGCAAGAACGTGCGCTGAGTAAGTAAATAAACACTCAAGCTAATAGTTTATCTTTATGTAGGCAGTGCTTTGAAGCTGTAGGTGCTTAGAAGAAGGTGGAACTTAGGTAAGTATCGTATGTCTTTCTAAACTAGCGTAGATATCTACCTATCCAAATAGTCGCCGACACGCGTCGTTATCTCACACAATGATTGTTTGTTATATCATAGCATACACACCAGTTCATTAGCATGAATATAAAATTATATATTATCACAGTTTTATCTCAGCGTGGCGCCCGCGCGCACGTCACGTCAACATGTTCGCCTTGAGACTCGCTAAGGGGGCGAAAAACTTCACTAAATCGTTGCCCACCGCATCTTGTATCAAACTATTACACAGTCGGAATGTGCTATACAAAAATAAAACGGACGATTTACTAAACATAGACATAGGCGGCGAACCTTTACAGTTCCCATACGTGTGGTTACGAGATAACTGCCAGTGTGAACAGTGCTATCATACCTCAGCCAAAAGCCGGATACTGGATTGGAGCAATTTTGATCTAAATTTAAAGCCGAAAGACGTCTCTAAGGACCAAAACTCTCTGCAAGTCACCTGGGACGACGGACACACTTCTGAATACAATTTGAACTGGCTCAAGTTCAGAGGTTTCAGGGCCGAGAATCAGAAGAATTACACCGAAACTATCTACAAACCTAAGAAGATTACGTGGCAGCAAGAACACTTCGATCAAATATTTACCAAACATGATTACAACGAGGTTTTATATTCAGATGAAGCTCTGTACAACTGGCTATACAAGTTATCTGTTTACGGAGTCGCGTTGATTCAGAACACTCCAGATTCCGAAACCGCTATAGATGCTATTGTGAATAAAATTGGATTTACTAAGAGGACACACTACGGTGTCAAGTTTGTTGTGCGGAATGTCCCGAATACTAGCAACGTGGCTTACTTATCGAGTAATTTACAACTACACACTGACCTGCCGTACTACGAGTATTGTCCCGGAGCTAATTTGTTACATTGTTTAGTACAAACAGCTAGCCGAGGAGGTGAGAATTTGCTGTCGGACTGCCACTATGTCGCCGATTATATGAAGGAGAATCACCCAGATCAATATAAGATTCTCACTGACACAGAAATCGAATGGAGGGATGTCGGAACAGAAGATGGCAACGAATTCTTTAAACTTCACCGTGAGCCCGTCATCTGCTTAGATCGTCACGGCGAAATAACTCGAATTAACTTCTCGATTCCGCAAAGAGGTAGTCAGTTCCCTGGGCCGATTGAGTTAGTAAAGCCATGGTATGAAGCTCATGGCATGTTCTTAGCTTTGAACCATAAGTTCGCCGCGAGGTTTAAAACGAAAGCTGGAGAGATACTCTGCTTTAATAATATAAGGTTGTTGCACGGTCGGAACGCGTACGAGGACAAGGAGAATAATGTGCGGCAACTAATAGGGGCTTACGTGGACTGGGATGAGATATACTCAAGATTGAGATGCTTGAAAGTAAAGTTGGAGAATGAAGATGGTATCTGTTGAGATTTTGACGAAAGGTTTTTTAAGGGCATGAAGTTAAATAAATAATAGTCTCGAGCATTATTTAAGTACAACTAGTCTAGAGCCATTTGATTGGTGGGAACTAGTTTTAAGTAGTGCTCGAATCGTGAGTGAGGTTCTGTAATATGAGCCTAAATCAATTACAAATTATTCTACTGATAATAAATAAATAAATAAATGATACTTATATGATTTTATTTCTGTAAGTAGGTTTGTAGGTACAAACACTTTTACACGTCAATCATATTTTAAAAACTAGATGAGGTTTCCTATCTGACAACTCTGAGAAGAAAGGCCGAAACAAACTCAGAGGCAAAGAGTATAATAACTATACAGCTCAGAGGTCAGTCTCTTTTAAAGCCCAGACATAGGTAATCTTGGTCAGATCATGTGAAGACCATGTAAATTGGTGTCTGAAACGGTCTGTTGAGGAAAAACCATACAGATTGAGCGGACCTGTCCAGTCAGTGCATGCATTTGTCAGTAATCGTGCCGCTCAACTCAGAACTTAACCTTTTGAACGCCAGAGCGTAAACGCATCGGCGCGGTGCCGGGCGGCGCCCCTGCTACGCCAAGCCACAAATTCAGCTCAAATACCCACGGAACAGAAAAAACAGTGGAAGTGCAATGCAACAACATTACTGTAGGAACCGTTGTCGCCAAACTCACACAAATATAGCGATAAACATATAATGCACTACAAAAAAAACAACCGTTTGATTTGTCGTTTTAATTTTAGTCAAAACTATCATAAGTCACAGATCGTACATCTGGAAATAAACCTTCACATTCTATAGATAAGATTCGTTTTGCTTTAGTGCAGAAAGTATTTACGACGTTTTGTAATCTAAAGTTAAACTAGTTTCGATTGACGAGTAAATTCCGCTATTTGACCATAGATGGCGGTATTCTTAGTGGTAGCAATTATAAATTTAATTGCGTAAGCCATAAGGTTGACATTCGCGTCATAGGTCGATATCTATCGCTACTCGACCAAGGCCACACCAGTGCAGAACACATTGAATTTAGAATTTCATATCGATATCGATAAATGCCCGATTTCTTGTTTAATTCGAATAAATAAGACTTGCTGGGAGTTTAGTAAAACTGTAGGAAGAATGACTTAGTTTTACTTAAAAATAAAATATATACTTAACTACATCAGTCACTGACCAGTCGGGCTCAAAGACGGTAACTGTCAGGCACCGCTGGTACGAATATGAATCAGTAAAAAATACTCTTTTCCTAATACAAAAGAGTATTTTTTAGCTTGTTCGTTCTGGTACATATTCGTACCAGCGGTGCCTGATGGTATTGTTTTTGGGTGGTACTTATATGTAGATACCAGCTGGGCCTGACCGGTTTGTATATTAAATTACTTGCTTTATATAAATGTGTTTTACATAAATAATAAATCCCAAATAGATAAATACTTACCTGCTGAATGTTTTCACAATTTCCATGAAAAAATTCACGGGTGATAATAATTAAATGCGCAATACCGAATAAATTGTGAAAATCATCATATGTACTTGGGGTAAAATTAAAAATACGTTATTTTGACTTTTTATTTATTGCCCTTGAAATAAAACGTATTTGTTAAGAAACTGGCGTTTCGAAAGTCTTATTTTTAATTTTAACAAATGGTGTATGCGAACATTTATAATATTTTTCAACTATTGCCTTCATCAAATCAGTCACGTGATTGGACGCAGGATATTCACCTATTTGATGGGAGGCAATATAGTTAAATAAAGGAGTTCCTATAAACTTTCGCATGATTTGTGTTATCGCCACTTCCTTTCGAAAAACCCCAATGTCAACGTTTTTTAAAAATGTTTCCGCCGTTTGACATATTTTTACAACATCTGGCGAAGGATACAACAAGCCACCTTGATCTCTTGCAATTATGAACTTGTGAAAGGGTTGAAAATGATGTGTCACTTATGCGTTAACACAGACATCACAGTTTATCTTTTTCATCAATACTCGGGCAATGTATCCAGCAATATGGCCTATTGCTTGATTACTAAAATCAGAAAAGTGCCCTCCTAATTCTTCTATTTCTGAATCATCCTCACTTTGTTCATATTGTGACATATCTTGAGCTATATTTGTACTTCTGTTTATCCTTTCAACAGCTGATGAACAGTTTAGGGTGGATATCTGTTCTAACGCAACACAGTTGCCTTTGTTAGTGTCTTGTAATTGAACATGAATTAATATTTTCTTGTATGCGGATATGAATTGTCTGGCAGTGGGATTATTGTTTGCCCCACCCTGTGCCCTAATATTGCAGAAAAAAAGCTCTAAATGATCTTGACTCAATTTATAAAATGGCAAATATATCAGAATTTTGGTTTTGATTAAGCTTGAATATAAATGTTCTAAGGCTTTGATACACCCCAAAAAACCTAAGAACCCCGTTTTCCTCCTACTATTTATTAAATAAGTGCCGTTCTCCATTTTTAAATTGATAATATAGTCCGATGCTTCACCTAAGAACTCAAAAAGTTTGTTCGCGTTCTTCTCATTTAAAGCTTTTTTAAAGCCGTATAAATGTAAATTCCTTGAATTAAATGTATCAAAAAGATTGTTGCAAGTAATCAAAAACTTTTCCGTGGCCTCGCTATCATAAAATGAATCTATTCCTGATTGTCTGCAAAATTTAACAGCTTCCGCTACACTTATGCTGAAAAGTTGGGTGGCTAACTTAACTTTCATTCTTTCATTTTGAAAGTTAATAAGGCGGTCTCGTAATTTATTTGACAAATGAAAGGTTTCGTCGTTTTGTAGTTTGTTCAATTCAACTAGATGTTGCCATTGAATTTTTTTTCCATCCTTGTCTAGTAGAATTTTGTACATTTCTAATGTGTTTCTTAGTAATTTTATCATAAGACAGGGATCTAGGACTGCAACTATGAGGTCTTTGGTAACAGGATGTTCAAATTTAACACGTTGTTCTTCAAAAGAGCAACCAAGATGTTTTGCCATGGAAATATTCGCCGCACAACCGTCAAAAGTGAGAGCGACTATTCTAACGCCAGCCTTGTGAATAAATTCTAAGCAAAGTTTTACGAGGTCAGCGCGCTGTTCTCCACTTACACCATCTACCAGAAAAAAGCCAACAGGAACTTTAAAGTTACTGTTTAACGCAGTAACTAAAAATACCAAGGCTTCTTTTGCCTCCGCCAAGTGATCACCTTCTACTTCCGTGCCCATATTAACGTATCCATGAAATTTGTGCCCATCCCATTCCACACGGCGACGAATACTCATTTCATCTAGAACTAAGGTGGCTAATATTGGTTGATTAAACACCTCAGTTTTTTGTTTCAAAGCAGCTAATGACTCCTTTGTAAATCCAGGCTCTCCTCCGACTTTCGAGTACCAATTCTTTAATGTACGGGTATGTGGTAGGCTTGTATGGAAAGTCTTGCGTACGTAATCATACGCCTTAGGCGAGTAATAATGTAATGTCAGGGCAAAGCTGCGTAGTGCTGGCGAATACTTTCTCCTTGATATGACTCCTGATTCCGTGTTTCCAACTTCTCTAGCAACCAATTCTTGAACCTATAAAAACACATTTTATACATATATTCACATTTGATTCTACCAATATTTATCACGAGTAAAATTATGTAAAATAATGAAAACAAACCTCTAAATTAGTATTTTTGAGGCAATCCAAGTTTTCTTTAGCCATGGCAAATTTTTCTTCCAATCTCAATAATACTTCATCAATATTATTTATTTTCTTTTTAAGCCTTCGATTTCTTGATTGCAATCGTTTTATTTTTAGACCTTGTTTTATTATTTTGCCTTTGCAAAATCTTAGTTGGCCTTTTAGTTTCTTTTTCCTCGGCGTTGAACAATTCGAACCACTCGTAACATCTATATTTTTAACTGTTTCTCCTTCGAATTGAACTGAACTGTCTGCGAAATGAAACTGCACAGGAATCACGTCATCTCCTTTCTGTATAAAATTTTGTTCAACTATGTGTGTATCCACGAAACCTTTATGAAGTCGACTTTTCTTTTTTGGCTGTGACTTAAACTCAGAGCTCTCCGAATCACTTTGTCTTTTTGAAGAACCTGCAGTGGCTACATTAACATTTTGCGGCTGAAACCAAAATAATTGAAAACAATACCAATAAAACAATGAACAGAAGAAAAATTAACTAATGGGCCGGCGGAGTATGCGTAGTTCATACAAACGTAATACCAAAATAATTTGTAAATCAAACATATTCAAAATATATATTTGGAAGCCTAGATATTCTGTAATTCAATCGGAATAAATACACACTACCTTAAGAATATGTTTGATTTACAAATTATTTTGGTATTACGTTTGTATGAACAACGCATGCTTCGCAGGCCCCTTAATGTGTTTATGAATTAGATTTGATATTAAGTCAGTAAATGCTGTTTTTTTCTGGTTATCGAATCCTCATACAAGTAACATAACAGGTAGGTGCGTTGTTTAGTATCGTACCATAACAAGTATTTTCAATCCTTATTTTTATTGATAAAAATAAAACATGGTACCTTACTTGATTAAAAAACTTAACGATTTTCATAGATGGTATGGCTGTAGGTTTCGTGTATCTATATCCTTTATTTGATATGAAAAAATCGACTTCTAAAAAATGTTCAGAGCATATTGTGCTTAATTTGGATGGCATCCAATTAACTCTACCCGTTGCATCTATCCATTTCTCTTTGACGCTACCGTCTTTGGGAAACCTAAAAATATTTTAAATTAATGTAGGTACCTTACCAACCTTATATTTGTATTGTAATGTTATATAGCAAATTGCTATTTTTCTTTAATCGATATTTATCGATAAAACCAACATCCGACCCGACCACATCACTAATTGAGTAGCGAAGAACTTTCGAGAATAAATTGTGAATACAATCAATCCAAAATAAACTTTATTGTAATCGAATAAGGTTGATTTTAACTAGACGTTCTATAAAATTATTAGTAAATTGGAATTAATTAAGATTTTATTAGAAAACAAATAAAATGGTACTTACCGATTGTACGAAACACCTCCATTTTTAAGATTTTTTCTCCTACTATAATTTTTGCACTCCAAAATGGAACAATACGGCATAGCTACGGAAAAATAAATTTGTCGCGAGACTAGCAACTCGACGCGATGTTAGAACACAACTGGGACCAAGTAAGCGTAACAGTGCTTATTTGTGGCACGCGTGCCACGCCTACTTTGCACTTCCACTGTGTTTTTTCTGTTCCGTGCAAATACCTACAAAAAAAAATAGGGATTCCAACATCTTATCGATAAGTTACCTATCGATAACCAATTAATCATTGCTTTTCGTTCCATATTTTTTAAATAAAATATTACTCGTTGCATTATTATTTTATTTAATTTAACCCTATTTGGTATCATACTATCATAACACCAGTTACAAAGCTCTAAACAACCTAAAAGCAGACATTAGAACTACAAACGAATAAATCAAATAATAATAAGGTAAATCACTAATCTCGTTCATGAAGTCATCCGCTGTCGGGAAGACCCGACTCTGGCGTGCCTGGCACGACTTTTGACAACTTTCTCGCATGCGAGTATCTAGGGATGTGAAATAATAATCATATAATATTTAAAACAATTTAATCAATTTACTTATTAATTACTCCGAGTCTTCGTAACTTGGCAAACTTATGTCATCCAAGTCCTTTTGCTGTCGTACTTTTCTAATAACGTTCAGTATATTTACGTAAGTAACTGAAGGTTATTTTTCTGGCACTCGATCCAGTTCAACAGCAACCGGTCTTGCGAACGCAGCATTTCTTGGGTCGCTAGGTCTTGGTTGGTTAAAATCCAACGGAGGTAAATTGGAGATGTCACACCTTAAATCATTTGCGTCCCTTAAGCTCCGTTGATAGAGGATTGCAGTTGTTAAATCTTCTGCGGAAACTTGTGTTTCTTTCGTTTTTTTTTGCACATACTTCTTCGTTTGACGTGCTATACAAGCACAGAAATTATATAGATAATTATGTTGACAATTTTTTATTAAAATTTGGATAACATTAGCTCCATACTAGGTATAATTAACACATTGTAACTTTTGCAACAGTCTTGATTCAGTCCAGTTCTGCTTCTTGTCAGGCTGTTGCAGTTTCACTCATATTTACAATATTGACAAATTCTTGTTCAGCCATGCATAGGGCCACTCACATGTTGACTGTTGTGCACTATTTTACACCTTAAATCTGGTCACTGGGCAAAGTTGTGATATTTACTACTTAAATTATCACATTCATTTCTATAACACACTCAGAATTATTAAAGAACCACAACTGACTTAAGTATTTGATTTCTTAGTTATCTCTCAGAGAATTCTATAACTCTCATTTATTAAGCAAAGGTATTCTTTTAAGCATTAAGTAGTGGTGGCCCAGTGGTAACGGCCCCCACTTACGAGATGTAGGTTCTGATATTGAACCCAGGCAGGCACTTTACTTTGTGTATTTAATTTCATCACCACTGCTCTCAAAATGGCGAAGGAAAATATCTTGAGGAAACCGGCATGTCCTCGAACCAACAATTTTGAAGACACATGACATCTACCAACCCGCACTGGGCCCGCATGGTGGATTATGGCCCACTCCCTCTCAGAGAGGAGGCCTGTGTCTCAGCAGTGGAAACATTATAGGTTGATTATGCTAGCTAAGGTACATTATAGCCAGAGCAGGCACAAAATAAATGCTGTGTGTACATACACAGTATTGTGAAGTTTTCCACTTTAATACTAACAACTCCTACTTCAACTCCACATAACAATCAACTGCATAACTCCTTATTGAAAACCTGTTGACTGGAATTATTCTATCAGCCTCTTGCCTTTCACCAACTTCAACCAGCGGGAACTCTTCAAATTCAGGATTGGTAGACATGGCCACAGCATTGGACTCATTGGTATGAATGTATATTGAGAAACTGCAATCTTCTGGACAGTCTTTAAAGTTATTAGCCACTGAGGAAATCTTTAAGCAAAAAGTCCGCAAATTCTGCTCACATTGCACTAAATAAGCATCAATTGTCTCGTCAAAGTAACTGTTCTTATCAAATTGAAACACGAATTTCAATAAAGGTGAGTATTCATTATCTGTAACTGCAAACTCCACACAACCTAGTTGATCACTCTTCAAGCATTCTCCTATACTTTTCAGACACAGATCAAGATAGTGATTCACTTCAGGGTGAATTGAACGATGGACAACAATATTGTACTTTTTACGAGTTTCAAAGACACTTTTGGGGTAAACTGACGTGTAATAAAGAATGCTGTGAAAGGCAACCGCTAAAAATTCTATTGTGATGTCTACGAAACAGTTATCCATATTCATATTATTACAAATTCAGGACAGCGCCAGCGGGAGCGCGTTTTTAACTGGTTATTAATTTGTAAACAACATCTGTCTGCCTGCAATTTTTCCATCATTGTCAAATTGTCAACATTGGTCTGTGTTGTCAAGTCAACTGTCAGTGTCAACAATAGATTCAATAAAAATCTAAAAAATCTCATTCAAACATCAAAGTACATACATCCTAACAAAATTCGCGAAATGGTAACACCGAGAATATTTTAACCAAAAATATAGAAACCCTAAACCCTCAGAACAATAGTTATTGTTCTGAGCCAACTGAGCCTAAACCGTTGGTTGACTTATGCCCTAAACCCAAAAATCGAATTCGAGATAAAAATGTAAACAAAGAAATGTCATTGTCAAAGTGACAGTTCAAGGGTAGTCAACAATTCCCTAGAAATATACAAACAAATTTTTTTTTTAGATAGTTTTTTTGGAAGAACGCTAAAGCAGTGTGTCAAAATTAAAAATATGATAGCCTAAGGTAAGTCCTAATATTATAGGTAAGTTAAACGAAATGAAAATAAAAGATTTATATTCATATGAACAAGTTGCTCATGTTTATTTGAAATTAGGATTTATATAGTAATATGATTGGTTTTGTCAATGTTCATCCCAAGACCGATACGATGAGAGGCGACAGCTAGGTCAGTCAGCATTCTATCAAGATCCTGCAGTGATTCCGCCATAAGGACAATATCATCGGCGAATCGTAGGTGTGAGATGTGCTCGCTATTTATGTATATGGCCGTACCTTTCCAGTCCAGCGTCTTAAACATATCTTCCTGGGCGCTAGTGGACAATTTTGGCATATGACATCCCCCTGTCTCACTCCCCTGCGCAGCTGGATATGTTTAGTCTGCCGGTTCTGTACTTAAATGGACATATTCGCGGCGTCATACAAGCAGCTCATCACCTCGATGTATCGCCAGTCCACTTGGCATCGCTGCAGGGACTCAAGGACAGCCCAGGTCTCGACTGAGTCAAAGGCTTTCTCATAGTCTACTGTGTGCAATATTATATTTTAACTGTTTAAGTTATGCCTACAATTTTAGCACTATTTTATAGTAAAATTGGCAACACCTTTGTTTTTGTGATCTCGAATTCGATTTCTGGGTTTAGATTATAATAACCTTAAACAGGGCCACAGTTCACCAATCACCAGTTATGTTCAATGTGCTTATCTAGATCCGGAGTCCAGGCTACAACAGAAATTATGATAGGAAAACCACTACACTATCCGGAGTTTGAGCTCCGGACCTCATCGTTCAACACTCTGCTTTTGCGCTTGCCACCACTTTATCAACTAGCCAGAGTAGCCAGAGGCAATCATCAGTTTCGTTGGGATTTTGTTTATTTGTAAGGCATCTCGCATCTGACCACAGAAAATATATACTACCTTGAGAGGTCGTCACTGCTTAACCGGACTATCCTGATGTGGCTGCCTTAAGCGGACTCAAAGCATCCAACCAGGAGCGAATTTATTAAAAAAAAAAATATGAGATCATCCACACAAGGTATTTAGGTCCCAAACTAGGTAGAGCCTGTACTATGGTAACCTGATGACTGATATACATACTAATATACATATTACACACCCAGACACAGGTCAAACAGACATGTTCCTGCACACAAATGTTTGACTTGTCCGGGGATCGAACCCGGGACCAGCGGCTCCGCAGGCGGGGTCGCTACCAATTGCACCAACCGGTCAGTCAACTACTAAGCGACTGCACGCTAAGGACACCCTCGGGTACGGACCTCGGCTTAGGGCGGCGCTGGGGGAAAGACAACAAGGTGGGACAGGCTGGATAACGTTTGGATGATTATTATAACGGGAGAATTGAAAGCTACAACTCAGCATTTGTTAGCCGCTATTACTCAGTCCTAACCGCTCGTATAATAATAATAATGCTCGTATATGGTACAGCGGTTAAAATTGATATTTTTTACACGTTGACCAAGTTTGCGCTGAAAAAGCGAAGCTAACTAATTGGTTGCAAAAATTGTCTTACGACAGTTCAGAAGATATTCTAACGATCGCCTCATGAATACCTTTCGCAATACTGATACTTACCTATATTTACTGGGTCACTATAACCTGATTGAATTTAAGTTATCATACCTATTCAATGTTTATGAGGAACTTTGGCTCCTGAGATACAAGTATATTTTTAGGTACTTAGTTCAGGAGCTAGCTGTTCAACCTGATTTTGTCCACCACTTGTACAATCATAAATAGTGTATGATGACTAATACGTATGTGTTTCTCTTTGTACATACAATAAAGTTATTATTTAATTTAGCTACGGCGCAGGTTGGCACTTCGTCGAGCAAGGGTCGGGTAGCGAGGGACCTTGGTGTCGAGGTCGGAATTGGTCGGAATGACGGTTGGTGTTTCTTTTCTTGTGCAATAGGTATTGAATACATGACGTCGTATCGCGCGATGTTGCCTGCTACAACAACAATTAGCGTTTTGATGATACACAAGAAAAATATAATCTTTACTTTCAGTGTGACCATTTGTGGCAGGTTTCTGCCATTTTGGCAGAATTCGCTCCAAAATTTATCTGTGGCAGATCATGCTGACGATTTACAAAAGTGGCAGATTTAGGCAGATTTAAAAGACTCCACGAAAATTTACATTACCTAGGTACCTAATTTGAATTTTCAATGAATAAATCTTTTATAAAAGTAATTTCACTATGTTTTAAATACCTACACGGTGACATTTGAATCACAGTTTTGCTAGAACAAACGTTGTACAGACCATGGTCTACAACCATTCTATAGCATCCAATGGAAAAAAAAAGCGTAATTTGGTTTTCTAAAAAAACACAATAAAGGCAATGTTAAAAATGTCGGGATTATCGTTACACAGACACTGCGGCTGTGACGCACGGCGCTCGCGTCTTGAATGCAATATCACTACCGTGATGAGTACTTTGATGTTACGGTTTGTTTCAAACATTATTACACGTTTGAGCAACATAAGACTAATTTGAGAGATTGTTTTAATAACATATTTGATGCTGTAGAATGGTAGTAGACCATGGTCTAAACAACGTTTGTTCTAGCAAAACTGTGATTCAAATGTCACCGTGTAGGTATAATTAGATTACAAATGATTTTATCAAACTGGCAACTTCTGTTTCATGGCCAGATTTTACGGGGATTTCCCACTTATTCTGTTTTTAAACAAGTGCGTCATATGATTATAAACTGTAATTAAACTGGAATAGTGTTCATATTCTTATCTTCTTTATTGATTTGGTTTCCCATCAACTTTTGATTTTACCTTATTCTCTTTTGGTGAGTAACGTGTGCGGTTCTGTGTAACGAATCGTTAATTATGAAGACAAAATAGGAGCGTTCTTATTGACCTGAGTGGGAGCAAGATCCCTTGCTTTTCTTCCTGGTTGTCGAGGGCTAAGAATGACCAGAGGACGTTGCATTCTGTAAAGCTTGCAACTGTAAATGAATTACCGGATTGTCTTCTTTACAAGAACATGGATCATCTCAGAAACATAAAAAAAACATAATTGGGTATAGTGGCCAATCGTCGGTAAGTACTTTACAATAAGCATAAATATTTAATCAGATTCTTCAGAGATTTTTTAAATGATTAATTTTATTGAACTGTTTCAGGTTCAACAGTTTTATTAAGAAAGTCCATTAGATATTCTCTCAGGTGAATTTAAACAAAACAAAAATAAGGAATACGTTCCTAAACCAACATGTTTCAGCTTTAATAATTACAACAAAAGAGGGGATTAAGGAACACGGAGACTGCGTCTCCTTTAAACCAACTAAAAAGATGTCTTCAAAATGTATGTAAACGGAAAATGAAGACGAAAATTTGGAGGCAAATATTGATACGTAGGGTAAGAAGTATAGGTATAATAACGCATAAGAAAATTGTTGAATATTTTTGTTGATTAAAGAAATTTCACTGAATTCGTGTGTATTTTCCGTTTCCACGAAGGCATATTTTTGGCATTTTTGGCGCCAAGTGTGGCAGATTTTTTGCCCAGTCTGTGGCAGATTCGCCATTTATGAGATGGTCACACCGTTTACTTATGGTTTACAGGTTTAATAAATGGCTAAAAGGTCCCAGCAACCAGGCCATTAAAATTAAAAAAAAAAGTTTAATAAAGTGACGTCACGTCACGCAACCGGCAACGGCAACTGTCTGAGAGTCTGAGCACTGAACGCAATGTGAATTTATCTGATTGTTTGCACGAGTTTCAAAATAGAAACCAAATTTTATTATTACCGAAAAGTGCAACGAAATCTATATCTGCAAAATGCAACAAATAAAGGGCAGTGTTCTTAACAGCATGATACTAGGACAAAACCATTTCTGTTGCTTATGCTTCAAAACCGTAGCCGACTCCGCGGTTCACATAGAAGACAAAGTTGTTGTAAAGAAACACGATAATACTTACGACGAAGTTTATATGACTGATATTCTTACGGCTATCTTGGGTCCGGAGGTAAAAACTAAACCTAGATTTATCTTGTTTTCATACATAACCAGGAACCACAGTAACCAAGCTACTCATCACGCCCGCTTTCCACTGAGGAATAGGCAAAAATATAAATTGTCTATAGTATAACTGCCAGATGTTCTGTTGTGTAGGAATTGAAAATATAACGAGCCTGCAATCTACAGCTTAACATGCTCTCCGTTGCTACTATACCATAACCTGCTGAGCTTCCATCCATCATGCTTCTTTCCATTACTGTTATTGGTATTGACAATTTCTGAAAATACATAATGATGACTCACTCTTTCAAGACTATACTTACCTACCTAATTCTGGATCTAAGTTGAATGTTTTGTTTCAGATAAATGACCAACTAACAATATTTAATGCAGTATGCAATCAATGTTCATCAGGAGCAATAAACAGTTACAAGTTCCTCACAAAATGTAAAGATAATTCACAGAATCTTGGCCATATTATAGATGGTCTCACAAATGGTACTGAAATATGTCAAACTAATTCAAAAAGTGTTAAGGCCAGCTTTTTATACATAAATACAGAAAACTTTGAGTACAGAGGATATACCTCATTTAGAACTGCAAGTACAGGTTTACTTGCTTGCCGCAAGTTTCAAAAACTACAATGTAAATATGAATACATTAATAAACCTGCTATGAAATTTGTTCCAAGATCTAATTACACAACAAATGAAAAAGTAAAAACTTTAAGGCTTAGACTTGTCCGATTGAATCCAATGATTCTGAAAAAGCACAGTAGAGTATTTGTTTGCTCAAAGTGTGACCAATTCTTTGTAAGAAGATATTCTATGCACCTACATTATAGAAAAAAACATCTTTCTGATTGTGAAGGTTTTCCTTTAATTAGCTCTAATGTAATTAAAACAAACAAATGTGATAACTTGACTAACTTAAAACCGTATAGACTATGTTCAGAACCTATAATAAAAACAAATGAAAGTCACTTGGAAATAAGTCACATCAAAGTAAAAACTGAACCTGGGGAGAATGGATTTGTGGCTCCTTTCATAACATATTTGGATGATAATAAGAAAAACCATATACCACTTAGACTGAAGCAGGAAGATATTACTATCTGAAACAAATTGAGACCTCATGCATCACTGCTGCTATAGGCATTGCACTGCTGCACCAGTCCCTGAATGGTATATCTACTATATACCTAAGGGTACATCTGCCTTAGGAATGCAAGAGGGCTGATCTAATGGTGTTTACATGGCTCCATACACTGAATGTATTGTAAGGAAGTTTAAAAATGGATCTTATTTTAGTAAGTTATTTTACAAGTGTAGGTAAAATAAAGTAAAGACATACATTAAAAGCAATTTAATAACAACATAAATATCTAGTACATAATTGAATTAAGTCTACTCTGATGTACTCTGATCTTCATTTCGTATTCTCTTTATCTGAAATTAAATAAGATTATTTTTAGAAACAATACCCTATCTGTTTAAGGATGTATAACAATTAAAACAAATTAACTTCTGGTAATAATTGGTCTGTTGGGATCTTTGGTGACTCAACAACAAAATGTTTTAAGTCCTCACATGCAAGCATCTAATAAAAGTACATTATTTGGAAAAAAAAAGGAAAAAACATAATATGTATAATTTGCCTAGGTGTTGCAGAAAAGATTTGCGCTTCAGTAATTTTAGTGTTTTTGACTAAGGACGAATGTCGTCGCGTCAGTGAGTAACCTCCCCACTGAGACAAAGCTTCTAATAAAGGAGTGCACAATCGTTTAGCCGCCATATTTAGGCTAAATCTGGAAGTGCCAGCCAAACAAAGATATATTAAATTATTTTAATATTATTACACAAAATTACCACAGGCCTAAATCACAGGCACCTGTCATTGTCATTTGTCCACACATCATCTGAGGGGCAATTCCCGTATTTTTAAGACCGTTCGCATTCTAATCTCAGTCTCAATCTGTCAAAATTACAATCAATTTCCATACATTTTTGACAGGTTTTTGACATTGATTGTCGCTGAGATGAGATTGCAACTTGAATTTGAACGTTTTTTAAGTACGAGATTGGCCTACTGGTATTGAAGAGTTAATAGCAGTTGTTAATTTTTTAACCATCGCAATATAAAATAGGTCATTACTTCCATGGTTACAACAGCTCTCATTAACAACATTTGTACTTCCAAAGATAGACAGTGATTGCTGAAGCGCATAGGATTTGTGAGATCTGTTCTCTGACATACCTACCAGTTTAATCATCCTTAATTGTGTCCAGTCCCTGAAAATAAGAAATATTATTTTAGAAACAGTACACCTGAAAGAGGTATATCAATCGCAACAAAATAACTTCTAGCAATACTTAATTCATTTGTTGGAGATCTTTGGTGACTACAACAAAATGTGCAGGCAAGCATTATTTATTATGTACTTCTATTAAAATGTTAGGTAATGTCTATAAACAAATATTCCTTACCGCAACTTTGTAGGGATTTCCAGTCAGTCTTAAGTCTCTCTGGTACAGCTGACGGTCCCACCTGGCATCGAGGGTGCGTCTGAAGTGCTGCAAAACAATTAATTGATAGTCCATATACAGCTTCACATTGGGTTTTGATTACATCAATGCAGTAAGGGCTTTATTCATCAATGCAGTTAGGCCTGCTATTGTTACATAAGATTAATACCTACATCTTCAACTGCATTATGGCATTTGTAAAATAAAATGTTTTAGCTCCATTCTTACATTCTTAAAGAATCTATTGACACATGATTATTTTTTGTCTGACTACAACCACAGCATATATTATCTGTGACCCACAACCGAGCTGATAAATACACTATGTTCATGTTCTAAGATCTATGGAAGAACACTGTGCTGGGGGGTTGTTATCTAACATTATTATTCTAAGTGAACTTACATTGCCTATTGATAAATTGTGAATGTGATAAAGACCCCAGCCTGGCAAACCTAGGGCAGCCGTGATAATGAAGGCGCTGGGCAGAATTTCGTACCACATATTAGCAAATTATCGGACACACAGTAGCAACTTTGCAATTCGAATGACAGTAAACTTAGTGTTGCCAGAGTTCGATACAAAATATTGCAAGCCACAACAGTGTGACCAAGTGAAAAGTGGACAAATCCGTGCAGGTAACCTATCTATCCTCAATAACTCATTCATTCATATTATATGATGTGATCCTTCGTATTCATATTCATAAACCTTTCCTAATGTATGTACACACGGCTACATATCCAGTCCATCCACCAATCAAGTTTACACTGACCTCTTATTGTAAGGAAATCCTATAGAATGCGAGATCAGCTTATACTGGAATTGTATAGCTTGATCTGTAGCCGTGCGTACATACACAAAAGCCTATAGAAAAGTAACACAAAAAACAATTTCTACCATAGTATTATAACCTCTTCCATTTTCAGTAAAGCTCTTTGTAAAGTAGCCATATTTGATGTATGTTGTACTACTTTCACGTCATCCCCTTTTTAGTGTTCCGTTCCGATGGCAAATGGCAACAACGGAACCCTTACAATTCCGTCATGTCCGTCCGTCTAGAGGTCAACAACCACATCACTCTCAGACTATCAACGTATTATATCGATAAAAATGAATAAAAGGTGTATTCTGTGCACTGCTAAACAATGATGTAGTAAAATTACGAAACTCAAACCGAGGTATCAAAAAAATAATTCAATGCATACAAGCGTGTGGGGTATCATCCCATAATTAATAATAATAATTTCATTAAAAACGTTGCATGGGCCTCTGCGAGTTGGCTTCGGCCCCTTGTACGCCTCCCAAAGGCCCGGCACCCCAGGGTTCCGAGAAAAGTCAAAGACGTGAAAAAATTATAATATTCGTGTCAAAATCAAAAGTCATTTAGGTACTCAACTGAAAATCAGCACTTTTTTAACGTCAAAATATATAAGCCACAGCCGTAGACAGAGAATGTAATGTAATAATAAAATAAAATGTAAAAAAAATAAAATGTAATAATAATAATAATTTAGCATTCTCTGTCTACGGCCACAGCTGTCTGTTCAGTTAGAAGAACTGAGGGACAATAATTATTCCCATATTTTTAAAAACGTTCGGATTCTAATCTCAGGCTCAATCGGTCAAAAATTTGTTTAGCTTTTACTTACATTTTTGACATTTGACTGTCGCTGAGAGGAGATTGTGACTCTCAGAACAATGTTGTGACTTGATTGAAAGTTTTTAATTACGAGAATTGGCCTTCTGGTTTCTATACAATAGTGAGTAATTAACATTACGAAACATAACATTCAATAAAATTATTTGCCAGATGTCTGCTAGCACACACCAATATACCAACAAAAACATTGAAAACATACTCAAGCAGAAATAAATAATAAAAACGTAAACACAACTCAATACACACATAAAAGCCTCCCGTGGGGCGAGCATGGGCTTACCAGTTGTGACAATACATGATATGGGTGCGCCAAAGTTCACCTAAATTTTCAACTCCGATAATTGGAAATCCGAAAATGTTCTTCCTAACATTTTTCATCCTAACAATCACAATTCCTAACTACTCTGTCTCTAATGTTCATAATTCCGAAGCATTCAACTTCATAATGTCAGTAGCAATAAACATCTATTATACTTTTATTTGTTTCCCTATATTTTCTCAACATAACCATCTTTTATACTATTATTCAAAGTCATATCTTTTTTGTTTAGATTTCTTTTTATTCATAATAATCAGTATTATATACATTAATCATTGTAAGCCCTAATTATCACATGCCATAATTATGATATGCCATAACATAATTTGCCATCGACATCGGGTGTGTAACGGTTGTTTATATCAAGAGAAATTGGATGCAATTGGGACTTTAGGGCACCCCGACTCGGACAGGTTAGGTTAGAAGATAACCACGAAGGGGATGGCGGGGTCTATTCGCTCGCTTCGCTCGCTCACACGACCCCGCCATCCCCTTCGTGGTTATTTATTTATAAACCACACAGAAGTAGGAGCCCCGCGAAGCGGGGCTCCGTCGACCTAGACCACCATCAACCATGCACAGAAAAAAAACCTAAAACTATAAATATCATCTTCTACCCACATATATTTTTTATAACACTTGGTAAATGTTTCTTTCTGAGTATGAGTGAAAATATTATGGTAATTATGTTTAGGGATAAAAGCGTTATGATAAAAAACAGTAGGAGTTTAAATATATTTACATTAATGATATTATTATTTACAATTTTCGGAAACATGAGTGTTATGAACATCGCCGGTAGCACTACAAATAGTATGAATGAAAACTAGGATGAAAAATTTTAGGAAGTGTGATCATTCGGATTACAAATCGTTAGGAAGAACAATTTCGGGTAAAGAACTTTAGTTGAGCCAATATGGACCCACATGATATAATTATGTCATGTTTAACAATTTGTCTTATGGTGGATCCTCAGTTGTAGCACGCCAAATTCAAATTTTCTTTGGTTTTTTGCATAATACAGCTCTGTTTTACGTCGTATTGTAATCAAAATGCGATTCGCAACTGTAGGAATGATATTTATTTACTGAATAATAATAATCAATTTCATATCAATCGTCGAACTTTGGAAATTTGTTCCACCTAAGAATTTTTCAGAATATTTCATATGAAAATTCTTAGTATCGATTTTGAACAGTTCAGTACCTAATGGATAGCGGTTATTAGAAAACGCGGTGTCATCGGCGGAATTAAAAGAATTATGATTTGTCTAGCGACTATTTTTGTCAAAATTTTGTGAGATGTGTGATGTTTTTCGTTATAAAGTAAAGGGTTACACCCGCAGAAATACCTGTTTTTCATAGTTTTTCGAAAATATTATGAAGCATAAATTTATTTTTGCGGTCAGTAATTACTGTGTACCTATGCGTAAATATTCATCCAAATGCAGAACCCTTCATTGTGCGTGGTCTGACACGCACTTGGCCCATCTTTTAAATGAATTAATGAATTCGCTTAGAGTTGTGAATGCGGTAGGCCCATGAAGATATTACCTATCTATATTTTTTTTTCTGTTATGCTATATTTAATAATAACGAAATATATTTTTAAAAATCATAAAATCTTAATCCTATGGCCTACCTCGAGGACCTTGAGCAATCAAAATAAAGGACACCTTAGAAGGAATAGCTTAACCATAAGCATAATCAGCCTATAGGTAATATTCCCACTGCTGGGACACAGGCCATAAAGAATAGGCTACCTGATAACTTACCAACTGCCATATTATATAATTCATTGAATGTAAAATTTGGTTAAACGCACTGGGCCCGCGGGCTGCGTGATGAATTATTGCCCAATCCCTGTTATAGAGAGGAGTCAGAGGAGGTCTGTGTCCCAGCAGTGGAGACGTTATAGGCTGAATAAGCTAAGTATACCTTTCTGAACTTTGTGATAACAATAATTAGTGCCTTACAATTTTCGTGACTTACGTTCCCGACTATAAAATAATGAGTCCACCAGAGCCCGTATCCTGCGAATGCAAATGAACCACCAATAATAAAGGCCGATGGAAGAATATTATACCACATTATTTCTTTATAAGCAAAACACTTTACTAGTAAGAACGGTACGTTACGTTCCTATCTAAAAAAAGTACTCTGTGGGTACGTTATTTTACGATGCCATGACACTATTGTCATCTTTTGTGTATCTTTTTTAATGTGTATATTTTGAGTGCATTTTTGTAAGCACTGACAAGGAGGTGCAATAAGTTTAATATTTTTAACCGAATTCAACTGTCTTTCAACCATTGAATTATAATCCTAGCTCAATGCTTTCAACGGTGAAGATGGCGGTGGTGGCGATGGCGGACAGTTTTAGTGTATCCCACGTGTGTTTGAATAACTCCTGATATCCGACAGTACCACTGACCGCACGTTAGGTAACAAATCCAGTATAAGCTGGCCTCAATATCATTATCTCTGTGTAGTCTTTGCCTCTTATCTAGGCAATTGAGCTAGGAAAATGTCTATGAAGGAGTCTCCAAACTTTGAAGCCTTAGGGCCATAATTATTTTTTCAGTATGTTCCAAGGCCCTAAACAGTTTTTTTCATAAATGTTTGGTAAAGCTAGGTACGGTTTCCTAGATGAGCGGTGATAATGCGCCACATGCGATCGTAATGTCCCAATAGTACATTGTTACTCTAGGGGTAAAAGTAACTTATTTAGTCCCGAGACGGGGTTTGGCGCCCGAGCATAGCGCTAATAGTTCGAGGGACTAAATAAGTCTATAACCCGAGGTAAACACTGTGCTTTTCATTACGAATCCAAGGAAAGTAAAAATAAAAACATGAATTAGCTAAAGAAAAAGTGAGCCTCTTCTCTTAGGAAATCGGCGTTTAAATCCATATCTGAATCAGATGAACTCATTGTGTGAAAAACAAACACAAAACACAGAACATTGGTTTTCTCTGACTACGACATATATACTCTAGAGAGAATACAAATCTCTGCTATACGGAAGCATAAACAAAACTATACAACTCGAAAAAACAAATGAAGATCGGATTGCCGCTATCCCGCCTATTTTTTTCTGTGGCCGGCTACTATATAATCAACCATTATTTTTCATTTCGATACTTAACTTTATGTTATTTCAATTTTACATTGCGCTGTATCTAATTGAGTGGCTGTATAGGAAGTTCGAACATGGTTCAATAAAAATGTGAAGATAGAACTAGTTTTTAAAATAATTTGACAGGTGTCAGTTGAAAGTGATTCTTCCACTGACGTGTATATAATAATTATATGATTTATACGTCAGTGGATTCTCCCTAGGGCTGAAAAGTATTACTTTGAACCCGCTCCTCAGGCAACTTCAGACCTACTTTCCGAGTATTAGTAAAGAAAAGGTATTGTTTGACACCTTAATTAATGTCAAATATGGTGAAATTTCAATGAAATTTACAGATTTTCATGACATCCGTTATAAACATGACGGAAACGCTCTTGAAACCGTGGCTTTACTTTCATCGTGTTCGAACTAACCATCGACTCTCACTTGACTGGTTTTATTATGAAAACACTATTTTTTATATTTTATATTCTTGTGAATGTTCATTTTTCTTGGCAACACTAGTTATCGGGTCATCAAAAATGGCAGACGCTCCGATCGACTGTGATTTCCCCGTTTGGGGATTATTGCCGAAAAAAGAGACAGGAGTTGTCTCATTCATCAACAAAAACCCAAATTATGATGGCAGAGACACCGTTATTGCTATTTTCGATTCGGGCGTGGACCCTGCAGCTGTTGGACTTACGGTAAAAAACTGTCATGTCACGATTTGTTTAGTTGCACTTTTATTGCAATTTTGGCCCATATTAAGTATTGCTGGGGTTGCAGGTAACGAGCACGGGTGAGACGAAGGTTATTGAGAGGTACGACTGCAGCGGCTGCGGCGATGTGGACACCAGTACTGTCATTAAAAAAGTCACCGATGGATGCATTACCGGTCTCACGGGCCGCAAACTGAAGGTAAATTCTTGCGGAAATAATTTTTTTTTCCCAAACTGTTACATGTTTGATATGTTCATTGCAATGATAGTCGACATTGTCAATAGGTCGGATATATAGCATAAGGTGCCAATGAGTAGATTAATAATATTAAGCCTAATTTTATCAACAAGTTACAAAAGTAACTTGACAGCAATGTATGTTTTTTCGAAGTGGTTGTGGCTTTGTTTGGTCTCAATAGAATTTATTACAGATTCTCCGCTTCTCCGTTCGAACGGCTATTAGTCTAAAACAAACAAAGAACATGTTTTGTTCAAATGGCTTGATGCCAGAATCACATTTTAAGTTGTTCCCTTTAGTCATAATAATTAAAAAACTTCCATCATTAGCATAAACAATTATATAATTGATATTAAATGTTCAGATATGGTAAACGAAAAATATTTGTATATAATGTTGGTAACTTTACTGAAAGTAAGCATTAAAAAAAAAAAACAATATTGTTTCCCATAGATCCCAGAGCTATGGAAGAATCCCTCAGGATCATGGCGAGTGGGAATTTTACACCCATTCAGTATATACCCAACAAAGTTGAAGGAACGCATGCAAGAGCATCGAAAAGAGCATGGCTGGGATGTCGGCTACAAGCCAGCTTTTGCTGAGGCTAATAAGCATTTGCAAGATTTTGAAACTGATGTTGGTAAGTGGAATTGAGAATTATAGTTTCTTTTTTACATAAAGTTTAGCCACACAGGTACAATAATTGTTAAACAGTGATTGATGAATTGGGACTCTAATGTCACTAATTTTAAATGTTTGTTACATCCCTAGATATGGTTGGTTAAATTTTTCTCTAAGCCTTATAAACAACTAATAACTTATACAACTAACCACTTCTAATATTTCTTATTTTTATTTAAACAAATTAACTGCTATTATTATTTGCTTCACTGAATATGGATTGTTCCTAATAAAAAAATTGGCAAAATTTGATGAATTTAGGTTACCCCTTTGCTTAGCAGCAGTAAAAATTTAGCAAACTTAAAAAAAAAATCTGTTGACTAATAATATCCCTTTCAAGTTAACTCAAAGATTGTTTTTTATTTCAGTGGCCAAGAACCCTATACTGAGCCCAGATCACAAACTCGTGAAGGAGGAGTTGGAAGCCATGGTGGAAGTGCTGCAGACTGCAGAGAAGAAGTACAACGATCTGGGACCTACTTATGACTGTGTGCTGTTCCATGATGGAACTGTGTGGAGGTATGTTGTGGATGTGATGCAAAAATATATTAATACTTTAGTATGTATGTAATAAATCTACTTAATGAAAAGGTACACCATCATCATCACCATCCTGCCCGTATCACAATTTAGTGTCTGTGTGTGTGTAATGTCTTTTTCTTCCAAACTTCTCTAATAATTGTCATCTTGGTAGTCACTAGTCACCCCCATTCTATCCATCATCTAGGGTTGAAATCGAATGTTGCGGAATAGCTTTGAAGTGTCTATAATCTTTAATAGAAAAAAAAGATGCTAGATTTACACAGGTAGTTTAGAAAAAAATTGCCTTTGACTAGAATAAAATGTTTCACCATCTTGTTATATGATTACAATTGTAAATTGGTTGTCAATCATTATCTTCAAGGTTTAATTCCTCTTGTAAAAACTGCTCAGATTTCATTACATTTTATTGATTGTAAATCCTTATTACTATTTATTCATCTTTACAAATAGCCAAGCCAATGTTATTTCGTAGAATTCTAATCATGCTGATGTTGTATTAACATTCTAATTACAAAAATAACTAAATGCAGAAATAGCTATAATAAACAGGTTTAATTAAAGGCCACACAATGTAGGTATAGCGGATTATTCAACTTTTTATGAGTTGATTGTGACTAAAGTTATTAGTCATTGCAACACTGATCTTTTGTTCAAGTTATAATTAGAATAGAATAGAATAGAATTTATTTCCAAAGTAAGTGTTACATTGTATACCACAACTTAAGACTTTGATTTTTTTTTTTTTTAATTGCTGACTTTATGCTGATATAAATAGAACAGTTAATGGTTTTAACTGGTAAACCTGTGATATTTGTATTAAGAAGTTTCAAGGGTTTATTTACAGTGTATGTTTTTAGACAAGTAGATATGAGGGTAATCTACCATAGATAAGCAACTAGACTATTGACACATTATTTGTAATTAATTAAACCCAAAAAAAACGACTACAATTTTAATAGGACGAAAGTTTGTATTGAGAAGCATAGAAATAGTTTTCTTACCTTAGGCTGAATTTGGCTACCCTAATAACTAGGTACAGTGTCTAGGCATATCCACAATCTACTTACGAGAGTCACACATTTAATTAATTTATTTTTATTTGATTTATTTTCCTTCTTACATCTACCATTACAGAGTAAGAGTAGTGAGTATTATACTAAAAGAGTTGGAAATAAAATAATTTTGGGTTTTGTACTGCCCTCAATACTCTACTAATAATAATTACACTGCTAACAAACTCATAAGGCTGTTCAGTGAATGTCAGTCCATTAATAGTGCATTTAATTTAATAATAATAAAATATAATTTTTATTTAATAGAAATAAAAACTTTTACAGAAAGTGTACATTTACCCAAACAGTAGTAAATATCCTATACTATTCTAATTGCCTGTTATTAAACTAAATCTAAATTATTATTTAAATTTTATACTACATGTCCAATTAATAATGGTTCGGAATTAGATTAAATTAGCGACCCACCCAATCTAGGTTTATTCAAACCTGTGTTTTAGGCATGTGGAGTGTTGGAGGCTGTGTTAATGACATTGGGTGCAAAACTTCAAACCAACCTTTTCCTCAACAGAGCATGTATCGACACGTCGGAGACTGGTGATCTGGCGTCAGGCCCAGTGCTGAGTGAATACAGCGTCACGCACGAACACGCACACCTGACGCCCTTCGACGAGATGACCATCAGCATTAACGTGCATGATGACGGACACACGCTTGAGGTCGTCGGCATGTGCTGTGAGTAGTAGTCCTTCATTGCTAAACAGAGGTGTTTTCTACTGTATCAGTATTTTATAGAGAGATGGTCCCTTTCATGCACAGTAATGAGGCCAGAAATAACTGTTTTTGTGCTGGAGTGGAGGTCTTGTCTTGTCCTGATATAACTATGCTGGACACAGAAACTGCTTAACTAGATCACAAACCATGCCATTTAAAGCAGCATCTGTGCTACTGGAGCTAGAATATGATATTAATTGATCAATGCTCAAGTTTGTTTGTCTGAATCAGGTTGATTTTACACCATGAAAGTTATGAAAAAAAGAAAGAAATATGTTTATTTGACACAGTCTCATAATTAATCTATGTGGATGCCTGGTTTTGTTATACTGTGCCAAATAAACAGTATTCTCTCTTTCTTTGTTTATACATAAAATAATCTTCATTTATTTATTCATAAAATCACACTCAAACCCTATTTTTACGTATAACAAAATTAAATAATATTGATTAATCGTTTGTGTCCCCAGCAACACACGGCACGCACGTCGCCGCCATAGCCGCCGGTTACTTCCCGGACGAACCGGACCGTAACGGCGTTGCTCCGGGCGCTAAGATAGTCTCCCTCACCATTGGAGACAGCCGCCTGGGGTCTATGGAGACTGGTACGGCGCTGGTGAGGGCTTGCATCAAGATCATGGAATTGTCCAAGAAGATGAAGATCGATGTTATCAATATGAGCTATGGAGAGCATGCGCATTGGTCTGATGCTGGGTGAGTAGTAGTGGGAATGTTCACAGCTTAGTTAGTAAGTCTTCATCATCCATAGCTAGACATTACCAGCAGCTGGATATTACACAGTCTGTTGTCACCGGCTACTAGGTCTATCTCAAATCAAACCTACCACAATCAAAGTGAGGTTGATGCCATTCTTTCATTGTGCCAGTTTAGTTGCTCCTGTATCCCTAAAGCTAAATGTTTGTAATATTCATGTTTATAAGATTATTCCTTTTGGTTTTAACTATTACTTTTCAAGGTTCAATATAAAAATGTAAGTTTGTGTACAGGCTCAAATGTAACTTCATAGCACTATGTTTTGAAATGTGTGTGCACAAAACATTTCACTTCTTTACACATTTTAAAATGAAAGTATTGTCTGTAGGCTGTTGTTGTAGTTTTTAAAAGAAAGTTTGACACTACTGCATGTATAGCATGACCATGGCCACTTGTATCTGTACTCTATGAAGAGAAGACCAATCACTTTCTTAACAAAAAGTCATTATTTTCTTGAATTTTGACATTGTGCCATAGAAATCAAAATAATTAATATTTATTAGTAATTTTTTGTTATGTATTTTGTGGTGTATAATAAAGAATATATAAATAAATAAATCTTTCTACAATCTGTAATTTTGTCTTCCGTTTCTATAGTGGCCAAGCTAAGCATGCTGGTAGAAGAAATATATTTCTCTCTCCCTCTTATAATCTACCTTGTTCATATCACTTTATCTAACAGCATCTTTCTTTTCCCCTAGTCGTATAGGCGACATAATCTGCGAGGTAGTGAACCGCTACAACGTGTCGTGGGTGGTCTCGGCCGGCAACCACGGGCCCGCGCTCTGTACTGTGGGCGCGCCGCCCGATATCGCGCAACCTATACTTATTGGTATGTCTTCTTAGAATCTTTACTTGATAATTTAATGGTAAACTAGATATAAATTATTGTCGGTCAGTTCTGCAGTAATAGTAGCTGTTGCTTGAATCATATAATATTTTCAACTAACCGGACCGGTATCTCAATTGCGTAACACACTTACAATCACGATCCGAAAAATTTAGAAGGATATTGCTAATCCATTGCTTCATGTTTGACAACTTCGTTTGCTCGACAACGTGAATCACGCAATGAATGATGTTAAGGCCCAACCTTGAAAATAAAGAGTAGTTTGATGGGAGTGGCTTATTGCCTCCGCACGCGGGGAGGGGCGGTTCTATCTGCCGCGCTCGGCCGCTACGTCACCGCTACTCACTTATCTGCATTGCGATTCTGTAACCATCTCACCGTGAAAACTTAGGTGAAGTGAGCGTGGAGTGAGCTGCCAGTGTAGTCCCACTGATGCTAGGGATTGACCAAGCATTACATTTACAATCATAATGGAGATTTTAATTATATATTTTCATGTGAATTCTGTTGATCATTTTATATTATTTCAAAGCTAGTATTTAAGTGTCTAAATGTTATTATTTAGAATTTGTTTTTTATAAAACAGCAACACAGAAATTCAGTCAGAAACTCGATTTGGTTTCTTTTTAAATGAAACTCAAAGATGACGGTAAGCTACATTTGATTTTCATTTTGACATCACTTTCGGCTTTAGCAACCTCGAAAACCATGAAAACGACAACAATAGTCATATTAAACAATAGGTCCCTGTAAACGATGCGCATTTTTTCCTTATTAAACGGTGACGAGCGCGGCGGCGCACGGTGGATCGAAAATCGGCTGTAGAAGACATAGGATCTCGATGTCTTAAATGTTATTTTTTTTGCTGGAAATGACTTCTGCCGATCATTACTGTTCTATAAAATGTCATATGAAGTAATTGTGTGCACAAATGGAAGAGTTATAATTTTTATAAGAAAAAAATGTATGGAGCTGACATGAAAAATGAGGATATCTCTGGAATCGCAAGATTGGCCGTTATATCCTTGCACACTGTTATAGTACTATTTATTTGTGAATTTTTGACATACTTAATATTGCGGCATCACTTGCGATGTTTTTTTTTAAAAATCGTCAAAATTAAAAAATAAAAAATGTTTATGATGTGTACATTTTAATGCTTAAATATGGCTATACCAAGTGTAACTTACAATATTTTTTATGCTTAGACCAAAACATTCTAAGAAATCACAAAGTCGTATTACCTACTTATTTGAAATGACATGGTAATTATGAATTACATAATAATTTTTTCTTCTAAGAACTCTGTCGGAGCTTCCTGATCCTGAAGTTTCAGTAGTTCTACTGTTTCCTTAAAGTATGTCTGCCTCTTGTGGGCATCTAATTTTGGTCTTGTGGAAGAAATTAGAGGATCAGAAGAGACGATAAGCATATTGAGGATATCCTCGTTTGATGCTTGTCTACTCTTTTTCCTCGAATGGTGTTCTCTGAACCTCCTAGTCTTTGTTTCGGGCCTCTGAAGCTTCTTCCGAAAGACTTCCAATTGGTACAATAGCATTTTCTACAAATTTGTCCCCTCCGTGAATCAACAATTTGTGGACGGTTGATGACATGTAGTACCAATCATACAGTTCCACGTATTTTTCAGCGGTTGTTCTAGCGTATTCTTTAAATTTCGGCACGTCTACAATCTCTCCAGATGTGATAGCTTGCAGAATCACAGCAAATCTGCGTATTAGGTCTTCATCTAATCCAGTGATCGCTGCAGTTTTATCAGGAAATTCAAAAAACCGCCTCGCTGTGTTCCCGTCGTTAGTTGTGCCTGATCCTTGCTTAACGATGTCAATCAAAAGGTTGAGATCATCTTTGAATCGATCTTGAATGAGTTTTTTTCGTGAATGCAATAACTCTTGATGACCTTCTCCTCTTGCAGACCACTTTTTGAAGTCGAGACGATACGCTATGTGTAGAAGACATTCCATCACATTAATGCGGGCATGAAGTGATGATAATCCGAACTTATACATACCAGAAGAAATGGTTTTTGACGCAATGACATCTAACTTATTCATTTCTGTAGGCTTAGCCAAACACAGGTAGCAGGCCGCATTTGACTTAGCTTCAGACAGATATGTACAAATTTTGCCGTCAATCATCGTCATCATTAATTTGTGACTAATTTCATGTCCTTGACATTTTGAGGGAACGAGAGCTTCAATTTCGTTATCCATTGCAGTTTTTTCATTTATGACAACGTCTTTGGTTTCTTTCACAAAACTAAACTGGACAAGACTGCAATACATAGGTGAGCAGGGTTTTGGATTCACCCATACGGTATCACCGTCAGCTGTCAACTTTAATGAACCAAAGAGGTCATAAATATGCTGGAATCATCTTGACCACTCTCTATGTTTTGACTTTGGTTAGATGCACCGTCAAATCCCCACTTTGATATTAATATCAATTGCTTATCTTGTATCGCATCAGGACTACGAATAGTTTCAAAAATTCTGTTCACTGTTAAATCTAGTAACGCTTGTAGTGCAATCTTAGCAGATGAATCCGTTACAGTCACAAATGTCTTCGGAGGGTAGCACTGTAGCTTAGCTTTTTGCACTTTATAGTAAGACGGATATATCTCCTTTGAACCTTCTCGAATAGTCGTTTCCCTTAATGTGATATATTGCCATTTCGATAGTTTTAATGAAAGTAGCAAACCCAGTGCTTTTTCTGGTGAAAATATTGTTGAAGGAGCTGGTTTGTTCAACATTTCCTTGATTTTTGCTGCTGCTTCTGGATTTTGGAGCATATGTTCAATAACAGATGCAATATCCTCACGACCATCTCCTTTCAAAAGTGCTGCAGCTGAATAAGCTACTTCATTAGGGTCATCGCCTATATGTTCATCAGATCGTCTCTTCTTCTGCTTGTTACTTAGATCTTCAAACGGCTTTCGAGATCTTTTTGTCATCGTTGAAGTTGATTTCATTGTTCAAGTTGATTTTATTGTTGAAGTTGATTTCATTGTTGAAGTTGATTTCATTGTTGAAGTTGATGGTACAGGTTCAGTAGAAATATTTTCACTTGTTGATTCTTGAATGAGCAAATTGGTTTGCACGCAGTTTGGCCAGTCAATATTTGCCTCAAGCCAATTACTGTAATCACGTCTAAAAACTTCACTTTTCCTGTGGGATCGTAACCATCTCTTTTGAACTGCCCGTGTAAATCTTCGACAAAATTCTTTCACGGTAACACTGTCTTCATCTGAAAGGCTAGAGCCCAGTCGAATAACAAGTGTGTTGAACAATATTTCGTGGTCGAAAGACGAAGCATCCTGATTGCTCAGAATAACAAACAAATCCAAATTTGTAATAATGCTTTCCATTATTCACGATCACTGAGTAAAAAGACACGGTAGGATAGATGTTAGTATTAGAAATGCTCTAAATTAACTGAAGTTGTGAATCCAATGTTTGACTATTTATTGTTATTGACTAATGATGGTATCACATTTATCTAATTACTTTCATTAAGTCAATCCTGCACTAATTGCTAAATTAGCGAGTACCCCAAATTATTTTGGTACGTATCCTTTTAACTAGGTATATAGGTATTAAGTTTTATTAATCATTAGCTAATGTGGACTTGAGGCATTAGACAATATTACGTATTACGTAATTCATAATTACCATGTCATTTCAAATGAAAATCACAAAGTAGGTAATACGACTTTGTGATTTCTTAGAATGTTTTGGTCTAAGCATAAAAAATATTGTAAGTTACACTTGGTATAGGTAGCCATATTTAAGCATTAAAATGTACATATCATAAACATTTTTTATTTTTGACGATTTTTAAAAAAAACATCGCAAGTGATGCCGCAATATTAAGTATGTCAAAAATTCACAAATAAATAGTACTATAACAGTGTGCAAGGATATAACGGCCAACCTTGCGATTCCCGAGATATCCTCCTCGTTTATGATTGTTAATGTAATGCTTGGCCAATCCCTAGCATCAGTAGGACGACACTGACAGCTCACTCCGCTATCACTTAACCTAAGTGTTCACTTCACGCTGAGATTTTTACAGAATCGACATGCTGAACCGGTGGCCAAAAGTGGAACTAATGAAATCACTGACCGGAATTTAAAAATGTTACTTTCTACTTAGCATGGGCTATCGCTAAGCAATATTCTTGTCACTGTCGCACAACCGTCAAGCTAAAAGTGAATAAAGATGAAAACATATTATCTAAGAAAAATGTGCGTGCTAAGTAACGTTAAATTATCTCGCTCATGAAATTTTTGCACTATGCGTATGGAGTTGCAGCTGTAGAGTAGACAAATAAAACCAAACCAAAATATTTATAAATTACTACTACACGGCACGTCACGATACTTTTTTACAATTACCTACTACGTAAACAAGGCATTAGAATACAAGTATTTTTGTGTTATTCGAATGCTTTAATCTTTTTAACAATTGACAAATTATTGCTTGTATAAACTATTTAAAAAAAAAAGTATATTTTTGTACAATTGAACTTTATATATACTTATACTGTGACATTTGAATCACAGTTTTGCTAGAACAAACGTTGTTCAGACCATGGTCTACTACTATTCTACAGCATCAAATATGTTATTAAAAGAAACTAATCTAGGAGTTCTCAAATTAGTCTTATGTTGCTCAAACATGTAATAATGTTTGAAACATTAACCGTAACATCAAAGTACTCATCACGGTAGCGTTATTGCATTCAAGACGCAAGCGCCGCGCGTCGCAGCCGCAGTGTCTGTGTTGTAGGGCGTTACGATAATCCCGACATTTTTAACATTGCCTTTTTTGTGTTTTTTTCGAAAACCAATAACGTTTTTTTTTCTATTGGATGCTATAGAATGGTTGTAGACCATGGTCTGAACAACGTTTGTTCTAGCAAAACTGTGATTCAAATGACACCGTGTATAAAGAAGCTGCCTAAAGACGCCGCTGCAGACGTACACTCGCAGGAAATGTAGGCGCGTCCCAGTGATAGGTTTAATTATTTATCATTAGGGTTTTCAGCAATGACTAAGGCTATGGCTTATAGCTTACACACTGTGTGTACGTACGTGTTTTACTGAACAATAAATTATAAGTAACACTTTGTGTAAGACTGTTGTAAAAAGTGAAATGTTGTACTACAAATTTAAGAAGGTTGGCTTAATGTACCTACTGTACGGCCGCTTTTATGTAGTCTTTCGAATTTGTTTGGTTAATCGTGTGCTTTCTTTTCCTATTGTTTTTTTCTTATATCTGAGTAGTTTTTTCAGGTTTTTTCAGCTGAAACTTAAAGGATAAACAATTTAATATGGGTACTAATTATTAGTAGAATCATAATTACCGTCACTTAATAGTAACTCATGTATTGGAGCGTTACCTTATATCGTAGCCAGATTTTAATTAAAATGGATTATCTCTTTATGGAATTGGAATAGAAACATCTAATTTCATATGATGCATAGAGTTTATAAAAGGTACAAACCACCACAATTGGTAAGTTTCTAGGGTTTCTCATTGAAGCGCAAGGGTCGACTTTAGGGTTTTTGAAAAAAAATGCATAATTTTCCGAAGGCGTCAATTATATAAAAAAATTAATTGCACAAATTAAGACCCATCGTAGTAAAAAAAACATAGTTGTATGTCATGCCGTTTAAGAGATACAGCATTATGCTAAACGTTACCCCAGCGTCATCTTGAATAACTCTGAAACCTCAAGACGCACAAATTTTATTTTTTTGGGCACATTCATGCACAAATTATATTTATCTAAGTTTGTATTTAGCTACGACGACCAGGAAAAAAACATGCCGCTGGAGTAACGTTACTCCAGCGGAATCAGTTTTTCTTGAATATCTTTGGATCAGCTGAAAGCACAAATTATAAATTTCGGCCACCCACATTCACACGACATGAGGTACTAATTATCTGTCAAGTTGAAATCTTGAAAAGCGACAACATTCCGCTGGCGTAACGCACACTAAGGATTCATGTTCATTGAATGAGTGACTTTTTTTTTTGGGAGTTTCTCAACGGTCAACAGTACAGATAGAAAATGTTATATACTCATTAAAGTACCATAACCCGTTCTAAAGTCCTCCATGACCTGGCTGCTGCACTGCATCCAGGATTTTGATTTTTGGCATTCGGATGATTGATGAAGTTGATGTATGTAGCATATTTTTGAATCAACTAACATGTATTGTGTTGTGCATATGCACAGGTGTGGGAGCCTACGTGTCTCCTGAGATGATGTCGGCTGCATACTCCATGCGTGCGCGAGTTTGTGGCGGCGCGTTCAGTTGGAGCTCCCGCGGGCCCGCCGCCGACGGGGCGGCCGGGCTCTCTGTGTGTGCGCCGGGAGGAGCTGTGGCCGCGGTCGCTAGGTATGTAACACTTGCAGCTGGAGCTGCCGGGAGGAGCTGTGGCCGCGGTCGCTAGGTATGTAACACTTGCAGCTGGAGCTGCCGGGGGGAGCTGAGGCCGCGGTCGCTAGGTATGTAACACTTGCAGCTGGAGCTGTCGCGGGCTCTCTGTGTGTGCGCCGGGAGGAGCTGTGGCCGCGGTCGCTAGGTATGTAACACTTGCAGCTGGAGCTGCCGGGGGGAGCTGTGGCCGCGGTCGCTAGGTATGTAACACTTGCAGCTGGAGCTGCCGGGGGGAGCTGTGGCCGCGGTCGCTAGGTATGTAACACTTGCAGCTGGAGCTGCCGCGGACTCTATGTGTGTGCGTCGGGAGGAGCTGTGGCCGCGGTCGCTAGGTATGTAACACTTGCAGCTGGAGCTGCCGCGGGCTCTCTGTGTGTGCGTCGGGGGGAGCTGTGGCCGCGGTCGCTAGGTATGTAACCTAGACTTTAGATTGTCCTATGGAGCTGGACCAGCTTGTTTCCAAGCATTCTTATCTTTCTTCAATATAATGCTCTTATTTGTAATATGTTTGTTTACAGAGTGAACTTTTTATATGGGTTTAAAATTTTCATTAATTTAATTGCAACATATCAGAAGGCCAATTCCCGTAATTAAAAACGTTCAAATTCAAGTCGCAATCTCATTTCAGCGTCTCACACTGTCCAGTGACAGTTCAGTTCATTTTTACTACAGGTGTTCTAGTTCTTCACTTATTTCACCATGAAAAAAGCTCAAAATCCAGTTTATAAATATTGCATGGTGCCTGAATGCAGAAACACCATCAGACGTGCACCTGCTAAAGTATTAATTCTAGTCCCGATAGGCGCAAAAATTCGTAAGGAATTGTTTAAGGTTATCAAAAGAGATGAAGTATCGCAATAACTTGTTAACACTGTTGTGAAACAAAAATGATCGGTTATGTTTATTCCTCATCATATTTAGGATTGAGTTTATGGCTAAAATAACGTACATAATGTGTTATTATAGACTAGTTACCTTGCAGCTTCACTCCTTTTACTTCAGCGGACTTAAAATTTGGATTTCAAAGAAAATAAGATATCATGAATGGATCTATTCTCGGCAGAGAAAGATTGTGCTTTAACCAAACCACTTCGGTCATTGTCTAAAATGATTTCTAATCTCACTAGTATCCTAAAATTACACTTAAACAATAAATTAATTTACAACACACACGTTATTACCATGTTTTCTAATCAAAAGCCTGCAATGCCATACAAATGTAACCAATACGAACTTGTTGACATAGTATTTGCATCACGTTTTGTTTTAACCAATGGTGTTGCGTTTTACAAATTTGAATTTCCCTCGCTGCACTTTTATTTATTTATTTGAAGTAATTAAAAATTTATTAATTACTAAAATAATGGTTTAGTTCAAATGACCGGCCAATAAAGATTCAGAATTAAAATATTTGAATGTAATTTAAATAACATACATATTCCCTAATGGCAAGGTACCGTCATAATATTAATCTTTTTGAATAGTTCCCTGAAAGATTCGCGGCGACGTAGATTATGAATGGCTCTGACAGCCTTTTGCAAAATAAAGATGGATTCAATGTCGGCCGGCATCCCGACCCACAGTAAACTGCTGTGGAATTAGCTAAAATAGACCAAACGCGCTCATTCTCATAATATTAATCTTTTTGAATAGTTCCATAAGAGATTCGCGGCCACGTAGATTATGAATGGCTCTAACAGCCTTTTGCAAAATAAAGATGAAGAATAGAGCTATTCACGTCGTCAAGATTTTGTGAAGATTGGTATATTTTAAAGATCAATGATCACCTGCATATAACTAACTATATCTTCGGTTGATTTTGAAGTAATTGGGGTAAATCATGAATGTAAACTAAAAAGAGGAATGGACCCAATATTGAGCTCTGAGGACCGCCCATTGCCATTGCTAATGGCACAGATTACTAAATAGTTACTACGTAACGGATACTTCACTCAGTAGGAAATTTCCAATACCTATTGAGATAATAGCCTACTCCATCGCCTCAGCAACCACTGCATGCTAAAATGTGCCTAAATGCTCAAGCAATCACAACTGTACGTTGTGATTGCTTCGCACCGCGCGATCCTACAGCACGCAATTTGGACCGCAAACGGTCCGAGAGCGCTCGCTCGAGCGGTAGGTAATTATAGCGTGCAAGTACACGGAGTGACGGAGGCCTGCTAATGGTGTGCGTTACGCCAGCGGAATGTTGTCGCTTTTCAGCATTTCGACCGCTTTTATGTAGTCATTTGAATTTGTTCGGTTAATCGTGTGATTTCTTTTCCTATTGTTTTTTTCTTATATCTGAGTAATTAGAAGGTTTTTTCAGCTGAAACTTTAAGGATAAACAATTTAATAAAGGCACTAATTAATTATTAGTAGAATCATAATTACCGTCACTTAATAGTAACTCATGTATTGTAGCGTTACATTATATCGTAGCCAGATTTTAATTGAAATGGATTATCTTTTTATGGAATTGGAATAGAAACATCTTATTTCACATGATGCATAGAGTTCATAAAAGGTACAAACCACCACAATTGGTATGTTTCTAGGGTTTCTCATTGAAGCGCAAAGATCGACTTTAAGGTTTTTGAAAAAAAATGCATAATTTTCCAACGGCGTCAATTATAGAAACAATAAAATTGCACAAAAATCGTAGTTGTATGTCATGCCGTTTAAGAGATACAGCATTTTGCTTAACGTTACCCCAGCGGCATCTTGAATAACTCTGTAACCTCAAGCCGCACAAATTTTATTTTTTGGGGACTATTATGCACAAATTATATCTATCTAAGTAGCTAGTTTGTATATAGCTACGACCACCAGGAAAAAACATGCCGCTGGAGTAACGTAACTCCAGCGGAATCTGTTTTTCTTGAATATATTTGGATCGGCTGGACGCACAAATTATAAATTTCGGGCACATTTACGCGACATGAAGTACTAATTATCTGTCCAGTCGAAATCCTGAAAAGCGACAACATTCCGCTGGCGTAACGCACACTGCTAATGAGTTTATGCCTTTACTTGAACTTTAACCTTAAAAGTACAAGAAACATATCATTGGGCGTTTTTATGTTTTAAGTTCTTTTTCTGCCTGGTTACCTACTCTAGTCCAGATCGTCATCAATGCCATTCAAACGTTTTGAAATACAGGGTGGCCGGAACATTGACGTCCAAAAATAAAATTTCGGTCCCTCGTATCGTGGGGTATTCGAATCACCCCCATGTATGTTCCGCGACTTTTCATAGTTTTCGAGTTATGAATTTTTTTCTGAATGTTTGAAAATTTTCGACCTGACCAACCTAAAAAAATTCTAAAAAAAAAAGTAGAGGGTTTTATCGAGTTTCTTTTTTTGCAACTGAATTTTCATAAGTAGTACTTTTATGCATAAAATAATCAGCTTCGTAACTGTGATGAAAGTTATGAAAATGTTGATCTAAAGTGAAAAATTTACGTTCGGTAAATTATGACTCAAATTTTCAACTTTAAATTAAAAATCTTAACAGGTGACTTCATAATTCCTAAGTAGGCTTCAAGAATGCGCCAGACTCTCAGTTTTCATAATCATAAAAAAAATGAAGTACTTAATAGGGCTACTTTGTTTAAAATCGGCCTTCAAAGACAGCGAGGTGGAAAAATTCTTAAAATTACCCATCTGAGTAATTATTTTTTTTTGGCTATTTTCTCGTTCCTAAGGTTAATTAATGATAAGAATACTGAAAACTAACCAACAAATAGTTTCAGAGTTGGGTAAGAAAAGTTTTACGTAAAAAGTGGTTTTGAATAAAACACAGACGATAATGTGAAAAAAGTACTTAATTTATTTTTAACATTTAGAAAAGGTTTTCAAAGTGGCCACCACCAGCAGCAATACACATTCTACACCTACGTAAGAAATTGTCTGGCAATCGTCTAAAAGCGTCTCTGTTCTCTCTCACAACACGTTCAGCTTCTGCAATCAACTGCCTCAGCTCTTGTTCACTTGAACAGTCTCGGGCGTATGCTATTTCCTTGTAATAGCCCCAAATAAAGAAATCGATGGGGTTGAGATCAGGTGAGCGTGGAGGCCACCTAATTGGTCCGCTGCGTCCGATCCATCTGTTGGGGTATGTTTCATCTAAGTAATTTCGGACCTGGGTTGCATAGTGACACGGGGCGCCGTCATTTTGCAACACCATGGTTCGTCTGAGTTCGAGATTCACATCTGCCAGCAACAATGGAAGTTCATTTTCCAAAAAGTTTTTGTATGTTTCTCCATCAAGTCTGGACGGCAGTTCAAACGGACCAATTAGTTCGCCATTGAGAATACCAGACCACAAGTTAACGCTGAAGCGATGTTGAAATGTCGAAGCTCTCACTTCGAGTGGATTTTCATTCGCCCACGTGTGGTAATTATGAATATTGAATATTCCGGATCGCTCAAATCGTGACTCATCTGACCATAAAACTTTATTGAAAAATCCAGGATCCTCTTGCTCTTTTCGTAACATGGTTTGGCAAAAATCAACGCGCAATTGGTGATCTGTAGGCAGTAAAGCTTGGACTCGTCGGATGTGGAACGCGTGGTATTCTTCATCGTGAAGAATGTCTTGGATAGAAGTCCTTGGGATGTTCAGAGCACGAGCCATACTTCTCGTACTCGTAGACGGATTTCGCTGAACTTCTTCCAGCACCATTTCTCTGCGATCCGGGTTAGCTCTAGGGATTCCTTCATGACTGCCGCGTCGACCAGGAATGCGGCCTGCCATCAAAGTGTTGTGCGTGTTAATAAAAACACGATGGTCGGGATATCGCTCAGGTTGCGGCCCACCACGACGTTGAAGTTGTTCGCGATACAGTCGCGCTGCTTCATGGCCGTTTCCTTGTGCAACTCCATAAAAATAATGCATTTCTGCATATTCACTTAACGTGTAACTCATTTTTTACACTTCCACGTAAAAAAAGTCCAAATCAGAATGCAAAACACAGTCCAATAAACGAGCAAAGTAGTCAAACAAGTAGGCAGCGGAGTCCGTGGGCAAAGCGAGTGTGGTAAAGACAAAATGGCGACACGCGTATAGCAGTAAACACAATGTGAGTACGACTGAGGTACTTGTTTTGCGTTGGCTTCGGTTGCGCGCCTTGCGTGAGAGAGATAGCAATAATTCGGTCTCTTTTCCTCTCGGTCCATTGTTATTGCAGGTAAAAGAGTTGCACCCTCGTTTACAACCCATAGTCCACGAGAACGGATCGCGCAAAATTCATTAAACTAACATTTAAAAAAATCTCCGTGTTTAAATCTTAGCTTTCCTGCAGTAATTTTTGGTTAGCAAACTAAATAACCTTAGGAGCGAGAAAATGGAAAAAAAAAATTTATTAATCAGATAGCTAATTTTAAGAATTTTCCACTTCGCAGTCTTTGAAGGCCGATTAAGGCCAAAGTTAGCCCCATTAAGTCCTACGTTTTTTAATGATTATGAAAGCTGAGAGTCTGGCGCATTCTTGAAGCCTACTTGAGAACCATGAAGTCACCTGTTTAGATTTTTAATTTGAAGTTGAAAATTTAAGTCATAATTTACCGAACGTAAATTTTTCACTTTAGATCAACATTTTCATAACTTTCACCACAGTTACGAAGCTGATTATTTTATGCATAAAAGTACTACTTATGAAAATTCAGTTGCAAAAAAAGAAACTCGATAAAACCCTCTACTTTTTTTTTTTAATTTTTTTAGGTTGGTCAGGTCGAAAATTTTCAAACATTCAGAAAAAAATTCATAACTCGAAAACTATGAAAAGTCGCGGAACATACATGGGGGTGATTCGAATACCCCACGATACGAGGGACCGAAATTTTATTTTTGGACGTCAATGTTCCGGCCACCCTGTATTTATTGGAATTGCACAGGCATAATTTTGTAATCATAGTAATATAAAATAGTACTTCCATGGTTGCAACAGCTCTTTATTCGATCTCATCACCGCACGTAGGTATTTCTGAAAATAGAAGATGATTTACGAACCGTGTACTTTTCCATTGAGATCTGTAGGTTATGTCAAGTTAATGACGCTGAACATGATTCAGAGGATATGCTCAAGCATATTGTATCTTGGCGTTCGGTTTACATCGTGTTACAACCGCATGTACTAGCCGTAGAGAAGACTTGAATATATCGAAACTAACGTTGACATGGTGTTAGCGCAACGTTCCACCATAGTTCTCATAGAAAAAAAATCCCTTAAACAAATCCACAATTAGAATCTGATGTTTTTTTATGCAAAACAATCTCACTGTTATTAATAGTGTTTGTATTTTGAATTTGCAGATTTACACTAAGAAAATGTCAACTAATGAATGGAACATCTATGGCAGCACCACACGTCGCGGGCGCAGTTGGTAAGTTCCTAATTTATTTACACAATTCCTGGTCTAACTTACAAACACACGTAAATGTATGCACCAACAATTATCTTTTTGCGCTATTTAATGGTTGATCCCATAGTGAAGTTATTCATAAGGTTGAGTACAATGACCCCTTTTCAGGTCCAACATCATTTTAGTATATACAGGGTGTTTTTGACAGCCCTTCGCAAACTGATAGGGTGGCTTCAGTACATCATATTAAGATGACCGGTACATGAAATTCTTTCAGGAACATTAAGGGAATCCAAAAAACCAGATTTGTTTTATGGGGGGACATCGTGATCACTTACCTCACACGCAATGTATCGTTACCGTGGCAAAACGCACGTAGCGGACGGCAGCGCAGCGAGCTTGAGCGAGGCTGCCCCCGCCCCCCGCGCGCTCCCCGGCGCACCTGGGCCGCGTCTTTTATTACGTTACGTTACGTTACGGCATAATTTTTTTTTTCCTGAGAAAATTTCCAGTGGGATATGATTCAGAATAAGGAGCTGAATCAATCCTGTGTTTTTGTGGAGGGCTGTCAAAAACACCCTGTATATATCCTTGTATAGCATATATTTGTTTTTACAAACTTGTAAAATAACTTATAAAAAAACTTATTATAATTTTTATCTTTACTCTTTTTCTCAGCGACCCTAGTCTCCGGACTGAAAGCAAAGAGCCTTCCGTACTCGCCGTACTCAATCAAGCGCGCGCTAGAGAACTCTGCTACATACTTATCACATGTGGAGCCCTGGGCACAGGGCTGCGGTCTTCTGAATGTTGAAAAGGTAAAATTTTATATTATTTTGTGACTTTCATCCCATTTCTATGTTTACTGTTAAAACATTTTTTTTGTGTTGATGACAAGAGAACGCTATTGTGTCTTCTTGATTAAGGGTGCGTTCACGCCTAGCGTTAGTTCAGCATAGGATTAGGCCCCACGAACGCGACGTATCTTCGATAAAATAACGCCAATGTGACGCTGACATAATGCATTTATGCAACTACACGGCGTCAATGCCTAAATTTAATAAAACGTTTTTCTGCAAGAAATAAACAGATTTTCTTTCAATTTTTTGAATTAGAAGGACTATGCTTAATTAGAGGAAGCGTTAACTGTTGGAAGGCCTCCTATAAGCAGGACAGGAACATGACCATGGTGAAGGCCGCAGGAATCCGCTGGTTGCGGGAAGCACAGAAGCGGTCGCAGTGGCGGTGCTTGGGGGAGGCCTATGTCCAGCAGTGGATGTCTGTCGGCTGACATGATGATGATGATGATGAACTATAATAAACAGCCCTTCATCTGTTCACCTAAACCTTTCTCCCACAGGCATTCGACCTCTTAAGCACATACTACGAGCAACCGGAACGCGACGTAACATTCTGCATACAGTGCGGCGCCGGCAACGGTAAAGGCATCTTCCTGCGACCGCGACCGGGCGACGCGCCCAAAGACGTCGGCATTACCATCGAGCCGCACTTTCTACAGGACCATAACGACATGGAGAGTGAGTGTCACTTCATACCTTACTAGCTTCGCCCCTGACTTCGTTCGCGTACAACTCTACCATTAAACATATCCTATGACACTCCGCAACAGTGTAACTTCCTATCAAAGAAATAATTTTTGAAATTGGAAGTTTTGTTTTGGAAATTACCTCGTACATCCAAACTTACATACTTTACCTCTTTATAATGTTATGTAGATGTTGATTGTAGAGCTCAGTTTAGGTAACGTAGGACATTTTTGGTCAGTTCTATATGTTATGTTGTTTCGTAATTTTGCTGGTAATTTGTCTGAGTAAATACTAGGATAAATTATAGTAGCCATTTAATTTTTTAAAGCCAAGTGGACTTTGACCCTTATTTTCATTTCGTAGGCCCGAAAGTACATTTGCTCAAGGACATAATAATTGGAATTTTAACTGACGGTATGTCCAAGATGTTTATATTATGTAGTTTTTATTTATTGACAGGGTGTTAAATAGCACAGGAATAAAATACTTTTAATAAAATAAATTGAATTGACTCAGGAAAATGTCAGTCTGATAATAATTTAGATTTGTGGATATAGAAATCACTACAAGGTTAACCATGCAATGCGCTTGCGATTTTTTTTACAGTATGGACTTCTAAAAAGAATCCAGTAATCGTAATGAAGAAAAAAAAATACGTTTATTGCAACTTATATGTGATGCTCACGTGTCATGTTGTAGAATTAGCTCTGCTATAGCTCGGGCCGATACAGGCCATTATCGTTTACAATTGAGTCCTATAAACCTATCTCGCTCTAACACACTCCAGTCCTATCTTCCCTGTCATTCACATTGGCAACCTTTGTGAAAAGTTGTCGCAAGGATCTTTTGGCGCGTGACCTAAGTCTGAACGAACGTTGCCGTCTTGTTCCTTCAATGCAATTTTGCTAGACGTGGGCGAAATAATTCACTGAAAAGAAAAAGAGTGACCTTCACTCTAAAGAGCTATATCACTCTTCTAGCTCACTAGCTCTGCTATAGCTCAGTGACTCAGTCGCTCATTTGACGCTCGCTCAATAGTCAATAGCTCTTTGGAAATTACATTATAGGTACTTTGCATATATCGATTCGTCAAAACAACCGAAAAAGTACTAAGTTCTACTATTTCTTTTTATTATGACTTAACGTAACAACAGGCAAAATTAAACAATGCGATCCCTTTGACAATGTGCCGAAGTACTTTCTACTTTAACTCAATGACAATAAAAATACATTTATAGTGACCTATGTCGTAAGATAAGTTGTGCCGGAGAGCTATTGTTGGAAGAACGAACGATGTGATCCGAAATATTTCGAAGCGAGCCGAATGAGCCGTTCAGTCGGTGACTTCGGTGTCTGCCGAAACCTACTGGAGTACTGAGCTAGTGAGTCTGAGTGAGCTACTAAGCGAGTGAGCGAGAGCGACGTCAATGAAAAAGAGGTCTTTTCTATCACTCGCTCACTCGCTGACCTAGTCTTAAATTTGACCTATATGTATCTCCTACCTACGTGTCTAGTAGCAGATACAACGAAAGCTATGTAGCGTGCATGTGTTGCAGACAAGTCGATAATTCCGAAGCAGATCGCGTTCGGCATGCGCCTGGCGCTGGCGAGCGACGCGGCCTGGCTGTCCGCGCCGGCGCACCTCGACGTGATGAACGCGTCGCGGCCGCTCAGCGTGCGCGTCGACACCACGGGCTTGAAGCCGGGGCCGCATTTTACTAGGTGAGTCGAGTTGGGGGTTTGGGGGTTGGAGGAAATCGGTGGTGGATGAAATGTGGAAAGATGTGACGTAAGCTCAAGTTGCGCTTTATATTCTAATAAGAAATTAAATTAAAATTGGTGTGACGTGGAGAACTGTCTACACAGTCTGTATTTGTTTTGGTTTTTGAACAGTTCTATGTTATGAGCTTGACAACTCTAACTGCTATGGCCCTGATGTTAGTAGGGATGTGAATTTTCCTGTACAAACCCAACAAGATATTAAATTCCAATAAGATATTCATTGTCTAAAGTGTAATATCTTTTTTGCACCCTCTTTTTTCTATTTCGTCAACGTGTTTCTAAGTAATGTCGATGTCGTAGGATACTATTAGGGGTTGGAAAGTATCGGGACACGAGACAACCCACGATCATAGTCCCGGTACGTCCCGTGACTTCGAGATTTCTCAGAATAAAATTAGAATCGAGTTAATTTTGGGCCAAATGTATCAATAAAAAAGGCAATTTGTTTAGGGATTTTTGTAATAATGCCACCGGACCAGGAGGACACTGTCATTTTCAACAATGTCGGTTTTATTGTGTTTAAAGCTTTCAATACGTTTTCCGGTTGCTTTTAACAACTGAAACTCTTTTTTTAATGTTGTTTTTGATTTTCTGGCTAGAGTTTAGGGTTCATTTTGTACCATTTTTTGACTTTGAAACGACTCGTCAGGTTCGTTGAGTACTGTAGAGCTACTGGTATTAGGTTCGGCAGTTTTAATCAAATTCGATATAAAAAAAGGATTTTGGGACTGTAAGCTGTGGTGGCCAATGTCTCGAATCTCGACCAGAAAGTCCCCGGACCCGAGACAATTTACAAAAAGTCCTGGGACTTGGAGACACGAGACGTTCCGGGATCCAAACCCTAGATAGTATAGATATAATAGTCTTCTGGGTATATAAAATATTGACAAAATCATCAGTGGATAAAAAAAACCTTTCCTATTATTTTTCTTTATTAATTTCTAAACCAGTACCAACTACAGATTATCGTCATTTAACACTTCAACATTTACGAAATGATTCCAGTATAAATGCATACGACGTTGCCTGCATAGAGAAGGGCCCAGTGTTCCGAGTACCTGTGACGATACTTCAGCCGCAACCGCTTAGATTAGCTGCGCCCGCGCCGCCCAGTATTTGTGAGAAGGATGTGTTGTTCAAACCTGCCACCATTGTCCGGCATTTTGTTATCGGTGAGTAATATTATCATAACTGTGATGATTCTACACTATACAAATTGAAATAAATATCTTTGAAGAAAATATGTTTAAATGTGGTATTCTACCGGAAGCAATGGTAAGTCCCAAGCTAAGGAACCCTCATTCAATGCGTACCGTATAAAAGATTACTGCGTTTTAGTAAACGCTTCTCAAGATTTTCGTCGAAGGTTTTCGCTATCAAACCATTATGAGGTTCTATGCTGTGTAGACTGTTAGCTTGTTGATTGTGCCTGTCTAAACAAACGAACATATTCAATGTACCTCCGCCACACAGGCAGAAAGGGCATTTAATTTCGGCTTCCATCCAGCGGGCCTTTCGTTATTCTATTGCTTTTTTTTTGTTTTTTTGCTTTCAAAATCAAAAATCAAAAGTCATTTATTCAAATTAGGCTGAGAATCAGCACTTTTTGAACGTCAAAATCACATAAGACAGTCCCCCCAAAACGCCCACCCTTCACCACTTCCTAGTGCTTTAGCTGGGAAGACGAAGTGGCGGAACAAACTCCCCAGCAGCACTGCTGTCTGTTCAGTTAGAAGAACTGGATTCTATACATATAGTAATAAATAAATTAACATTACGAAACACAAAAATATTAAAATTATTTGCCATATGTCAGCTAGCACACGCCAATATTTAAAACTATACTCAAGCATAAATAAATAATAAATACATAATAAAAACCCTCCTGGCATAAAGGGCGTGCCCGCTTACATATGCAATGCTGCATTATGTTTATATGTATATAGCTGTAACTAGTAGCCACAAATGATAAACTAGGACCTTCGAAGTAAAATAAAGAAACATTAATTTCTAATAACAATAACAAAACCATAGTCAGCAAGCTGACCTGTCACCACAAGCAGCACCCGTTCACGAGCATAACGCAAAGATCAGCCATTACCCCCCTCGCCATATTTGAGGGAAGGAGGCAACCCGACCCCCGACGCTACCGCAAGCATTGACATCTAAGGGAGCATGACGAACTTGCTGCCGGTTGCTCAAAAGAATAATATGATGAACTGTCGAGGTCGCTAGCTAACCATATATTGCAATACAACTCATTAAAAAACATTGAAATGAGTAGATTATGTCAATAATAAATAAAAATTAAATTAAACTAAGGTGACTAATAAATATAGTCAAATAAATTAAACAATTATATGAACTCGTATAACTTGTCAGTAGGTAAGCTAATTTTGGAGAAAGAACATAAACATTGTCTTGAGTTAATCACAGCGACCAACTATTTTTATCGTTTAAGTAATCGTTGATTGAATAGTATGCCTTTGAACAAAGGTTGGATTTTACTTTAGCTTTAAACGCATTAAAAGGCAATTCTAACAAAGAAGAGGGAAGCTTGTTATAAAAGTTTATACCAAGCCCAACAAATGAGTTATGGACCTTATGAAGCCGGTGAAAGGGAGCACGTAGTTTCTCCTTGTTTCTAGTGTTAATATTATGAATATCACTGTTTTTTTGTGTATAAGTGTATATTTTGCCTAATATATAAGATGTTGGCGAAGATGAATTGTGAGGCCACCGTGAGAATACCAATCTCTTTAAAAAAATCTCTCAGAGTAACTCTAGCACCTAGCTGGTAAATTGCTCGTACAGCTCGTTTTTGAAGAACAAATATATTTTGAATATCAGCGGCTTTGCCCCACAGCAGAATGCCGTAGGACATGACGCTATGAAAATAACTGAAATAGACTAGCCGAGCTGTATCAACGTCAGTGTATTGTCTTACTTTCCTGACGGCATAGGCGGCCGAACTGAGCCTTCCCGCTAGGCATGATATATGTGATCCCCACTGAAGCTTGGCATCAACTGTTATGCCCAGAAATACTGCCGACTCTACAGTTTCAAGTACCTCTTTATCTAAGACGATGTTGGGTCCTAGATTTCTAACATTCGGTAAGGCGAACTTTACACATTTCGTTTTCTTGGCATTGAGAACTAGGCTATTTGTGGTAAACCAATCTGTTACCATTGATAGTGCACTGTTTACGTCGTCAAAATTTTGTCTATTCCTGTCTACTTTAAAGATAAGAGAGGTATCATCAGCAAATAGTACAACGTCACAGATGCCCTTTAAATAGAATGGTAAGTCATTTATATACACCAAGAATAAAAATGGGCCCAGTATAGAGCCTTGAGGTACACCTAACTGAACTGGTAGCCCGGAAGATTTCACACCATTAACATCTACACATTGGTGCCTATTATGTAAATATGAATCTAATACGTTAAGAGCTTCGTTTTGAATACCGTAATGAATTAGTTTACGCAAAAGCGTGTCATGGTGCACGCAATCAAAGGCTTTGGAGAGATCACAGAAAACTCCAATAGCATTTTGCGAGCTCTCCCATGCGCTAAATATGTGTTTCAGCAGAGCAACACCCGCATCTGTAGTCGAACGACCTTTTGTAAAGCCATATTGTTCATCATGAAGGAGGCTATTTAAATTAAAATGTCTTAGCAACTGCTTGAGTATTAATTTTTCAAATATTTTAACCTAAATGAAAAAAAAAGGTCCCACTCTTAAATCGAGCGCTCAAGGTTCGTGCTGGTCACTATATTGATGCTTTTTTTTTGTAAAAAAATCACAATAAACAATGAAAAAGGATATTTACGAAAAGTAAGGTCAGCAGGACGACGTTTTGTTTTGTTTTGTAGGCAAATAATATATTTTTTTATTACCAATCAAAACTATTGTTTCGTAAATTGTGCAATGCGGTACGTTATTTTTTCTTCAATATACAGGGTGGAAACTTTCAGCATGGCAGTAAGGGGAAGTACCTTAACCGTTGCAGCTGTACACGAAAATGGTCTTAGGAGACTATCCATAATTTTTTATGGAAATTTGCTCCCCATTCAAAGATTTTCAAAAAAATTTACAGTTAGCAAGAAAATAGCCATTTTACACAAAAACATTTTTTGATGCCAATCGATCCTGTTTCTAATACTGATCAAAAACTTCTACGGGACCAACCATCATTGGAGTACTCGAAAAGACACAAATTGCAAAAAACTTTTCCCGTACATTTTGTATGAAAATTTTATGCAAAAGCTTCTTAGTGACGGGTGAGATCTTTTTGTTGACTGAATAAAAATATAAGTTTAAAAACGATTAAAATTTCGAACTCGTTATTGTTAAATAAAAACAATCTTGACAGTTTGTTGCGTCAGAAAAGCTCTGAGTGTGTTGTGAATTTTACATTAATTGCATAATTGGACAGCTATGATATATGAGAAAAATTACCTCCAATTTAGAACGTTTAGACTTGCTAGAAGCATATTACGTAAATAATAAAAATACACCCGCTGCGTTAGAATGGTATAGGACCAAATATCCAAATCGTCATGTGCCAACCAGAAAGGTTATTATAAATCTTTTAAGAAATCTTGTATAAAATCTTGTAAAAGTATAATGTGGAACCGAGTGGTAATGGTGGAATTTTATGAAGGCACCTTGAATTCCAACATTTATAGCAACAGAATATTAGAGAATCTTGAAAACGTCGTCGATGATTTACCACTGTCGGAATCAAGAAGAATGTTTATTCAACAAGATGGCGCTCCACCTCACAACAGCCGCAGTTCGACTTTGAACCGACAGTTTGGTGATCAATGGATAGGAACACATAAGTAATCCTATTTCTTGGCCAGCGCGTAGTCCAGATCTGACGCCTCTAGATTTCTTTTTGTGGGGCTACCTGAAAACAGGTTTACAAAAAGTAATACGATAGTATTCAAGAACTTAAAGACTCACTAACCACAATTTTGTATGGAATTCATACAAATAAATTGTCAGCAGCCACTAGGTAGGTACAGAAACGAATCAATTTATGTATTCGCCAAAATGGCGGTCACTTCGAGCACCTGATATCGTAGGGCAAGAAACAGCAAGATTTTAAATAAGAATAACATCATCAAGTTATGTTAGTTAATAAAAAAAGAACATTAATACGCCTTCTTTTTGATATGTGTAAAATTCTACGTGATCATTTGTCTTTTATTTTATTTTTTGTATTTCAGTTACACAAATTCGTTACAAAATGTAAGGCAAAAGTTTTTTGCAATTTGTGACTTTTTGAGTACTCCAACGATGGTTGGTCCCATAGAAGTTTTTGATCAGCATTAGAAACAGGATCGATTGGCATCAAAAAATGTTTTTATGTAAAATGACTATTTTCGTGCTAACTGTATTTTTTTGAAAATCTGTGAACTGGGATCAAATTCCATAAAAAATGTGGATAGTCTCCTAAGACCATTTTCGCGTAGAAGCAACAGATAAGGTACTTCCCCTTACTGCCCCCCTGAAAGTTTCCACCCTGTATACAGGGATATTTGTAACTCGACATATTCCTTGCAGGACGTCATAGTAGGGGTAAAATGCAACAAATTAATTTGATTTTAAGTTTCTTTATGAAACTTCCAATTTGTTTTTGCAATAAGTTTAATTATAAAAAAAAAATACAATAAATACTTATCGCGTCAAAAAAAAAACGCATCAGTTCATGCTTTAAAAATGAAAATTAAAGCATTTTTAATGTACTTACCTGGAACCTAGTTAACTTGAAGGTTTTAAGTAATTACAACCTTTGAGGCCTATAAACTAAACTATAAAACTACCGCTTTTTGTGAAACGAAATATCACTAAGAATTAGGGGCGGTATGAGTAACGACATCGAGCGCAGAGGTTCATAGTTACAATAAAATTAATAATGTTTCTGTAAATTTTGTAAGTATGTACTGTTTTTTTATTTTTGCCTGCTTTGTAAAGCAAATGACATGCACCTTTTAATATTTTTAAACATTGATAACTTGTTGGATAGCCCATAAAATGAATATTGAATATTGTTAACTTAGTGTCATAGTAACATTTTCAAATAATCAACCATGATAAGAGTGTACCCTGACGATGCTCCAATTTTCCTACTTAACTTTTAATCATTACATTAAGTATTTTAAATTTCCGAATATCGAGAAATCTTCACAAACGTGTCAGCTTCAAATTCAAACAATAATCGAAGCTATATTGTGTTCCTTGATTTAGTGATAAATGCAAAATTATGACCACTTTTAGGCAATTTTTTTAATTGATGAAATTTCGTCATTGCCATCAATCCGTCAGATATTGAATATATTCACTATCAGGGCATGTAACACTTTTGCACAGAATAACCTTCATTCGCCTTGAATATCCTTTTAAAAACTATCCTAATCTGAGTTTTAAAGTCGTCAGATTTAGGGAAAGCCCACAATTTTTTCGTCAGATTAGCTTGTCTAAGTCATTATGGGCTAAGCCGCACTCGATCATTTAAAAATCTACGGCTCTAAAGGTTACTTTATTTTTGATTCTTTTTCTAAATCAGAAAGTGGACTCCTGACCACGGGGCTCCTATCTGAAACTTTTCAAATACATTTTCGGTGTTCGCTACTGATACCGCATCAACTCAGCTATCAACTTTTCGCCCTGCATATACTTGCTCATAAACCCTCTGGGCTCCCCTTCCACTGTAAATACTAGGGATAGAAAGGGCCCGCTGGATACAAAAACACTCGAATGTAATTTCTGCAGTCAATCAACGGTTTTTGAAAATAAACGGATAACTGGGAAGATATAACGGAAGAAGATGTCCAATAAAATGCTCAAGTCTCTAAGCAATAGAATAACGAAAGGCCCGCTGGATGGAAGCCGAAATTAAATGCCCTTTCTGCCTGTGTGGCGGAGGTTCATTGGATATGTTCGTTTGTTTAGACAGGCACAATCAACAAGCTAACAGTCTACACCAGTTTCATTACTGTCGCTCGTTGGGGCAGCTAGATAGAAACGCATCATACTATTTACTAATAGGACTACATCGGCACTAAAAAGTTTACTGCCGTACCCACATTCGATTTGCTGGTATACATAAGCAAGAATAATATCAGTAATGTTTACCAAATCTTATTATTTTAATAACTTCACTATCAATTGCTCCACAGTCCCTCCTGAAGCCTCATGGGGAGTGCTGAAGATCTCAACAGAAGACAAAGAAAAGACTGGCAGATTCTTAGTCCACACCATGCAGCTGTTACCTAAGAGAAGTTGTAGATCTCACGAGACACAGAAAATGATCAACGTTAACGCTGAAGCACCTACTTTGTTACCTTTCCAGTTAGTGGTAAGTTATATAACATCACGATTCTTGGGGTCAGGCAGGTATATCACCAGGTTGGTAGTATACTATGCGGCTGTTACCTATGAAGAGTTGTGTGACATAGACACTTGCTTAATCCTCTTTGTGAATAATCTAATATTTGTGTCTGATTTAGTAGGTATATAGGCACAAGCGCGCGTCATTTTGTGACTTTTGGGATAAGACAAAGTTAAAGTTTAATAGTAGATTATGCACCGAGGGGCTAAAGTTGTGTCTTATGTCACGGGCGTCATATTGAATCTCGAGCGCAATGAAGGATTCGGGATTTAACTCACGAGCGAAGCGAGGGAGTTAAAACAAGAATCCTGAATGCAGCGAGGGATTCAAGCTAGCCCAAGGCAAAGACACCTTCAGCCCAGAGGAGGATACTCTACTTTTTACACCTACTGTGAGAAAATAATAGCCATAGTACGAAAAACAAAGTATTTATTAAATAAACAAACAGTAAGAATAACATATTTAGAACTAGATGGTTCGTAGTTATCTAATTATTCTTACAATATTATGTCTTCGAAAACATGGCAACGATATGAAGAAGCAGTCGATATGATTTTGTAGGAAATCGAGAATATCATCCACGCGTAGTAAGGGTTTCGAGAATAGCTTTCCTCTTTCTGGCACCAAAGTGTGTTTGTTAGTACTATACTGCCAATTTAGCTGAGCATGTGAGATTCCAAATTCAAATCACATTATTGACCAGCGGGTCATAATGAAATCCAGTACAACATTATTGACCGGCTGTGCCCCCGGCCACTAATGACTCACTTTGGGTTAAGGTTGCTTGACATATAATTTGACATTTTCGAGCAGGTGGTGTGAAAATTACAATTTATTGACGCGTGCACGTAAAATTCAAGAATAACATGTTTATATAATTGTTCCATGATATCAGATTGTGTCATCACTTTGTTTTTGTTTGTGGGATATGCTTGAAAATGCGCGAGTGCCCTTTTGCCAACATTTTGAAAATAAATCTACATAATATACACGAACTTAAGTCATCATTCCTGCACTGACAGACAACGCACCTGAACCGCTGGCTCTAGAAACACCAAATTTTGCACAAGTTCCTCATACACATACGAAAGTGGAAGGATAGCTTTTTGAAAACTCACCCCCTAAAGTGGGGGATGGAAGTTTGTATGGAAATTCGTAGTTTTTGCCGACGGGAAGCCAATCGGGCACATGGCTTGTCAGTTTTATTTCAAATATTAAACATGGTTTTATAGGGAGGCGTTACACTGGAAGTCGTGATAGCCAAATACTGGGCGAACATAGGCGACCTGTCCGTGGACTACAGTATTGAGTTCCACGGCCTGAAGCCGGACTTCGGCAGCAAGCTGGTTATGAATGCCGGCGACGGAGTCAAGAGTGTCCTGCTGAGTTCCTTAAGGTTGCAGGATGTACAGCCGTCCGCGCAGTTGAAGTATTCAGAGCCTATTTTCAGGTTAGAGTTGGAATTATTTTAAATTTTAGTGAGGTCTTTTTGAAGGAGCTTGTTTCAAGTATTAAGGTGCTTGTAAGCTGCAGTGGGTCTGTTCTAAAATTATCTATGACAATGTAAACAAAAGGATTAAACAAGTTACCTGTGTATGTCACTTCGTAGTGCCGCTTACAACTTACAGTGCCTTGGTTTGATTATTTGAATACTTTACCCAGGTATTTAAATCACATTAACAACTTTTTCTTTTGACAATTGAGGTTAAGCTTTAATCTCCTTTTTTAATCTGAACAAGGTTTGTTTACACTTTGATTAGTTACTTTTGGAACAGACGATTGTATCTCTGCCGCCAACTACCGTTGCTGTGCTCCGCCGAGTATATAATAGCAGGCACATGGGTTTTGTTCATCAACTTTTGTTCAATGTTTCTAATGGTTCAATAAATACGCCCAGGCCGACAGAATCAAAGCTGACGCCGCTAACAGCCCGTGACGTCATCCCGCCCAGCAGACAGATCTACCAACTAGTCAATACATACAACTTCCATATCGCTAAAGCTACCGAGGTAAAGTTCTCATCATTTTATGGTAAGACGCGCTAATGTCCGCAACTGCACGTTAAAGCGCGTATTTTGCGTATAACGGCCCTGAATTTTATATTATTATAAATATCAATAGTTATTAAAATTCAGTTAAATATGGTTGTAACCAGACAAGTTAGCTAACTGAATAGGCTGCTATTACCCTCTTACCTTGTACATACCATCCTGCCTGTTGTCTTCAAAGGGTAGGTAAAGGTATATAGTACACCCACATTTCACGTTGTGGAATCACCAGAAACGCATCGCCCCTGGCATCGAACCCAGGCACCAAGCTTCGTAGTTGCGCTTGAAACACCAGACCAACGAGCCAGTCATTATTTATAAGCCGTAAGTGTAATAAATATAGGTTAGACTGGAAGCTGCCCCTACATTGATGGGAAAAGGCTAAAATATTGTTAAGATAAAAATGACCACTTTTGGCATTCCCCAAAAAGATAGAACACCCTCTAGACATAAAACTACAAGAAATAATAAATGTATTCTGTTCCAGGTGTCACCAATAATATCGTTACTATGCGACATGCTCTACGAGTCGGAGTTCGAATCCCAAATGTGGATGATCTACAACAGTTGTAAGCAGCTGATGGCGACCGGCGACGCTTACCCTTCTAAGGTGAGACCCAGAAGAAGAAGAAATAAAAAAGTAATCATTATGTACCCTTGGCAACCAGTACATTAGTTGGTAGTTTAGATTCAACGCCTATGTCAATACTTCTGGCGTTATTTACTGATATATTTGGGTCATATTTGTTTGTAAAATGTGTGTTTTGTTTAACTTCGTCTCTATTATTCATCTATACATACATACAAATAAATAAAAATGAAATGCCTGTTTGTTCTGGCAATATAACTGATTTTTAATAAATGCACATGAAAGTTTAAACCGTATTAATACCAAAAAATACATTTTAAACATTTTTGTCTGTGTGTCTCTTTGTTCCGGCTAATCTCCGGAAAGGCTGGACCGATTTTGACAGACAGGACTTAACTGGCAGATAGCTGATGTTATAAGGAGTAACATAGGCTATTTTTGTCTCGGTAGCATGTACCCATGGAATAATTTCCGACATTCACGCGGGTGAAGCAGCGGGCAGAAGCTAGTAGCTGTATAAAACCAATGCGAATGCGGTGCTTCTGACCCACCAGCACCCTAATTGCGAAATACTACTTCCAATTCGGTCACAATCTGTATGATTTTGAAGGATATTGCAAATCCATTGCTTCATAATTATGTTCGAAAAATGTGTCTGCTCAACAACGTAAATAACACATTGAATGTTGTTGAATCGAAAACTCAAAATGAAAGGTATTGCCACTGTGGTGTGTACGTAATTGGTGTCCATACACCTGACACCTGTACTACCTGAGGACCTAAAAACGCGACTGGTGCCACGGTTGGCGTGGCCACCTACTGGGGCCGACTCACCTACATCCCGAGCCAAGCCCTGCGGCGGCTCGCGTCACGTCGCACGGGAGGCGAGTCGCCGCGCAGTAACACGTCACGTCGCACGAGAGGCGAGTCGCCGCGCAGTAACACGTCACATTGCACGGAAGGCGAGTCGCCGCGCAGTAACACGTCACGTCGCACGGGAGGCGAGTCGCCGCGCAGTAATACGTCACGTCGCACGGGAGGCGAGTCGCCGCGCAGTAACACGTCACGTCGCACGGGAGGCGAGTCGCCGCGCAGTAACACGTCACGTCGCACGGGAGGCGAGTCGCCGCGCAGTAACACGTCACGTCGCACGGGAGGCGAGTCGCCGCGCAGTAATACGTCACGTCGCACGGGAGGCGAGTCGCCGCGCAGTAACACGTCACATTGCACGGAAGGCGAGTCGCCGCGCAGTAACACGTCACGTCGCACGGGAGGCGAGTCGCCGCGCAGTAATACGTCACGTCGCACGGGAGGCGAGTCGCCGCGCAGTAACACGTCACGTCGCACGGGAGGCGAGTCGCCGCGCAGTAACACGTCACGTCGCACGGGAGGCGAGTCGCCGCGCAGTAACACGTCACGTCGCACGGGAGGCGAGTCGCCGCGCAGTAACACGTCACGTCGCACGGGAGGCGAGTCGCCGCGCAGTAACACGTCACGTCGCACGGGAGGCGAGTCGCCGCGCAGTAACACGTCACGTCGCACGGGAGGCGAGTCGCCGCGCAGTAACACGTCACGTCGCACGGGAGGCGAGTCGCCGCGCAGTAACACGTCACGTCGCACGGGACGCGAGTCGCCGCGCAGTAACACGTCACGTCGCACGGGACGCGAGTCGCCGCGCAGTAACACGTCACGTCGCACGGGAGGCGAGTCGCCGCGCAGTAACACGTCACGTCGCACGGGACGCGAGTCGCCGCGCAGTAACACGTCACGTCGCACGGGACGCGAGTCGCCGCGCAGTAACACGTCACGTCGCACGGGACGCGAGTCGCCGCGCAGTAACACGTCACGTCGCACGGGACGCGAGTCGCCGCGCAGTAACACGTCACGTCGCACGGGACGCGAGTCGCCGCGCAGTAACACGTCACGTCGCACGGGAGGCGAGTCGCCGCGCAGTAACACGTCACGTCGCACGGGAGGCGAGTCGCCGCGCAGTAACACGTCACGTCGCACGGGAGGCGAGTCGCCGCGCAGTAACACGTCACGTCGCACGGGAGGCGAGTCGCCGCGCAGTAACACGTCACGTCGCACGGGAGGCGAGTCGCCGCGCAGTAACACGTCACGTCGCACGGGAGGCGAGTCGCCGCGCAGTAACACGTCACGTCGCACGGGAGGCGAGTCGCCGCGCAGTAACACGTCACGTCGCACGGGAGGCGAGTCGCCGCGCAGTAACACGTCACGTCGCACGGGAGGCGAGTCGCCGCGCAGTAACACGTCACGTGCAGCGCGTGAGGGGCGACGTACTGCGCAGCGGGTAGCGCACTTCAGAGCCACCATCTAGTTTCAATCGGGCTGTAACATAATAAAATATTTTTACTTTTGCCATTTTTAACATGTAAAGACCCCTTTTTTATATTTGTTTTTTAATTTATTTTCCAGTATTCAGTAAAGCTAGAGAAAGGCGATTACACTCTTCGGTTGAGCATCCGTCACGAGAACAAATCTCTGCTAGAAAAGCTACAAGAGTTGCCAGCCGTCATACAACAACGACTACAGCAGCCCATCACCTTGGACGTGTACTGCTCGCTATCACTGGTAAGAATTCAGAAAACCGACGCGCGCGCCTGGGCCGTCTCACATCGTTGAGTGTTGCATCGCATTGCATAAAAATTATGGGCATCGAAATCTGCTAACTTGGTGCACATCGGCTTAATGTAGTTCTAGCTTCAGTAAGAAACATCGAAATCGGTCTCGGTCGTTAATCATTGGAGCAGAGGGAAGCGGAAAAGTCCACACCTGAACATTAACCAATGTGTGGATCCACATAGATTTGTCACTGCCACATTGGACATACAGCGTCTCAGTTTTAAACGCCTTCTTCAGTATAATATAACTGATAATAGTCTATATTTTTGCTACAGCATAATTCAGGATTGTATCGAATTCTCAATTAAAGTAATCTCCGAACTCTGTAATGGCAGTGTCTTATATGTTGATTGAGCAGTGGTGCCCCGTGGTAACGACCGCGACTTACGAGTTGTCGGTGTTAGGTTCCAACCCCGACAGGCGCTGTACTTGTGTTAATTATTTCATCACCACTGCTCTCAAAACGGTGAAGGAAAACATTGTGAGGAAGCCGGCATGTCCTAGAACCAAAAATTCGAAGACATGTGACATCTACCAACCCGCACTGGGCACGCGTGGTGGATTACAGCCCACTCACAGAGAGGGGGCCTGTGTCCAAGCAGTGTTTTTTTTTTTTTTTTCATATTAATTTATTTTCCAGGCGCTGACAGGCGGAAAGAAGTTCAGTTCGGCGTCGTTAGCAAGTGGAAACTTACTACCTCTTTACATCGCACCTGTGCCTTCAGATAAGTAAGTTCAGTTCCACTGTGATCTTGTAACCCGGGGAAAATGAACTGATATGTACGTAGTAGTAGTATATTTCTATACTCTTATCGTATTATATGTATCGACGTACCACCGTGCTAAAGCAAATGTATAGGGTATACGCTGTAAGGGAAATACCTCTGGGAACTCTCCCTACTGGGAAGTTTCTGTATAATACAGGGTCAAATGAAATCTTAGCGGACGAATATTCACAAACGTGACGGGTATCGTATAATTAATGACGATAAAACAAAATCATAATACACTAAACATTGGTGTACTATAGGTACACCTCTGCCTATCAAAAACAGGTGTGATGTATGTTAATAATAAAAAACAACGCAACTCATAATATTCAACTAGTTTATCTACACTACCAGTGGTCGCTGACCTCGTAATCATAGTTACTTGTTATTTTTTTGTTGGAAATGTCAAATTTTCTTCATATTTAACGTGTCCGAGCATGTGCTTTGTGAACCAGTGCTTGTTTCCTTAAAAGATACTTTTGAACGTAAAAAGGAGGTTAACAAAAGCTCATACAACTTGGTCCAAATATGTATCTTGAGGTACACATGCACCAAATCGTAGAGAAAACATAGAGGAAAGAATTTGAAAATAATTGCTTAATGTTTGAAAACTACATAGTAAATTATTTTTAATGCTTGTACGATTCCGTTACGTTTGGTTGATGTTATTTTGTAAATGTTATTCTGTTCGTTGGTGAAACAGTAGTGGCTGAAACCGACGGTAGACAGCGCTGAAGTAGAGTAAAAAAAAAAGTCAGGTTGTGCTTTGGCCGATGATTCGAGTTCTAAAATAGCGTGCTATTTATTAAGTTAAAAGTTATTTTATATTCGTCCTTGGGTAATCTTGAGAAAAATATATAAACGCAATATTATTCAGTGTAATCTGGTGTATTTTATGCTAGTAAGTGTATGTACCTAGGTGTCCTCGGTGCTACCTAAGGGCAGATTTTGGTGACATACTTTACAAGAAAATCATGTTGATTCTAGTTGTCCCTTCTAAAAGGTAGTTTCGTATGGAAAGGTTCCATAGTTATTCTCTCAGATCATATAAACACAGGAGATATGGCAAGGCGTGACGCTTGCGAACTCATCCGGCCGGAAAGTGTCATGATGCCCGTTTCGGCCATTAGTCGAATGTCAACTTGCAACATCTTCGCTGCTCATGATTTTTGTCAAAATGCCGCGTTGTTCAGTGATTGTTTGCAAAAGTAACAGCTGTATTGTGAATTACATGAAAGATGGCATCTCATTTCACACGTAAGTATTAAAATATTATTGTTTTTCTTATCAAATTTATTAAAACATTACTTCGTGATACTAGAAACACGATGAAGTACCAAAAGCAATTATTTTCATTGAACAAAAACCATTGTATGCTTAGTACACATCGATCAATGAATCGGCTGGTCTAATAGCGCAACGGATAAGTGTTTTACTGATACTCTCACTCACACGATAGTTTCGTGAAGCGGCCGCTGCCGACTAGACTTAGAGGTGTGATGTGACGTTTGTGGTTGTCGATGTTTTATACGATCTTTTTAACGAGTTTATTTATTTAGTTACACAACGGAACAAAATTTAACTTTTTCTTGTTGCATGGAATTTTATGGCTGTTGTTTACTACTCATGTATCATTGATATCATCACAATTGCTTTTATTTTAACATTTTAGCTATCCGAAAGATCAAAATATAAAAGAATTTTGGATAAATGCGACAGGAAGGGGTCGAAACTGGTTTTCAACAAAAAATAACACAATATGTTCGTCTCACTTTAAGCCAAAATGCTTTCAACCATTGAAGAAAGTTCGTCGGTTCTTCGAATATTCGGTCCACTATTTAACTAAGAACACAACACCTAAACTGTCCAAGCGGCAAGTTTTAACATATACATATTTACTTGTCAATAAAATCCATATCAATAAATATCTTGAAGTTTTACTTGTGTTCTCCTAATCTAGATTCGAGAAGTTTCTTGGTAGTTAGTTAGAATAGTTGTTATGTATATCTTAATAGCTTTTGCCAGCGGCTTCGCCTGCGTGGATGTCGTATTATCCCACGGGAACCGTACATTTTTCCAGGAAAAAAGGAGCCTATGTGCTATTCCGCCTATTCCAGGTTATAATATATACAATATGTAACAAAAACCCTGTTGTTCCTTTTACCTACGTTTTAAGAATCGGTCTAAATACGTAATAAAGCAAGTCATTTATAAAAAACTGTTCAAAAAAAATTATTAAAATAAATATTTAATAATTAATATTTATAATGTTTAACTGATTTCTTACCTCTGCAATTCTGCATGAAGCGATGACGCGAACCAGAAAAAAATAGAACGTTCCCGCCCACTCTTTGATCGGTGCCGCCAGCCGGTACACCGCCGCCACTTACCTACATATTTTGCTACAAAAGTTCGTGACCTTGTCAGCTGTTGTTTTTCACTTTAACGAATGTTTAATTTTTTAATATGTTGGTTTACACGGTATTTTGCACAATTGATAATTATTAAAACTACATTTAACACTTCACTACATAAAAAAAAAGTCGCCGCGTCTGTCACATAAAACCTTATGTTTATTTGAATGCATTAATTTATTATGAGGTCTATTTGACGGCTCGGAGATGCTCTTCGATATGACCACCTTTGTTGCAACGCCTACGTACGCTCCGCAGAACGGAGGTATCGGACTTGATGTGGTCAAATGCTGCTACTATCTGTGAACGCATTTCGAACTCCGTATCGCACGTGTTTTTGAACAGCTGTTGCTTTACACTGCCTCAGAGGAAAGAATCTAAAGGCGTCAGATCAGTGATCTTGCAAGTCCAACATTTGCTCCTCGGTGTCAATGTCTCCAGTCCTCGGTCTGCCTCTTCCTGCGTCAGCTCGATGTTGCTCTCGTCCGGGCACACTTCCGGTATTGTACGTACGTACAAACGTTAGAATGCAATCACCGATGGTAATGGTAGACTCGCTAAACGTTCTTGGTAGAGTCTGCGTGCTCATCAGCATATTCAAATATTCTACGTTAGAATAGGACATGGTAAACGTAAACAAATCACAAGTCACTCACTACGTAGGTCAACAATAACATCCGTTCAAAACTAGGTTGCGCGGGAGACTAAAGGATAAATGAAGTGATTCGCCGGGCGGCGCCGGCGGGTGGCGGGGTCGCGGGGTAGGTAGGCACGCACGTGCGCCGCGGTAGCTTTTGGCGGCATCTTCTATCGGTTCAAAGAAAGTCGCCGAACTCGTAGGCTATTTAGCGAAACAAAGATGTACTTGTAAAATCAGATACTCTAAACATTTTTTTGAATGTGCCGATTTTAATAGTTATTTGATATTGACCTCTCGACTGGCCAATGCTCATTTTTTTTAAATTATAATTTCATCAATGTTGTTCTTGTAGGTAAATGTATACGTCCCTAAAAGGAACAACAGGGTTTTTGTTACATATTGTATAAATCCAAATTTCATCCACATCCGTTCAGCCATTCTGGCGTGATTGAGTAACAAACATCTATACATCGATACATCCATCCATCCAGATTTTCGCATTTACAATAGTAATAAGGTGAATAGCTGTAATTTTGTAGCATGTCCTAACACATACTTTAAGAGGAGTTTCCGTTTCCCCTGAACGTGCTCCATACAAACGAAGTTTGATCCGAATTTGAATATTAAATAATTAGAAGTCTAGAGACTAATATCTATATCTGTGATTTATCAGATAACCGTTAAAATAAATACAGTTTTGAAGTTAAAATTGATGAATATTAGAAGTTAATTGGAAATTTGTTAAACCACAAACATATTAGGTATATATATTGTGGTTGTGTTATTGTATTTTATAGGTTCTAGATCATGTATTGTTTATTTTCACAAAATTTTATTAATTTTAGTTGCTAAAATTATTTATTCATTTCTATAGGGTAGCTATGTTCGAGGGAAACTCTTGTATCGTTTTATTTTTACAGTCAATAAAAACTTAGGAAAAAGAGCAGATATTAAAAGTAACTGAATTTCATCGATTTTTTTACGATTACAACTTAACATCACTAGTTGCGTAACGTACATATTAGGTGTGTTTATTTTGAGTTCGTAGTTACAGGTAGAAGCGCCGTTCCCTGTTTGCATGTGTTCTATTAAGCTAGTTTATTAGTTTTGTTGAAAGTTTATTTGTGTGCGGGAGAGATGTGAGCTCGTGTGCCGTTCTTATAGTTTTTGTGTTAGTGAGTTAAGTGGAAGAATCGCGGAGACATTGGAACAGGAATACATTTGTTTACAAATATTTCTGTGTTTATAATTATAATCTGAGGTTATTCTTATTTTTTTTTTTAGTTTTGCAATATTTTGGGTCCATTAATAATTGAGAAGACGACGCGCCCGGAATAGAAGTCGCAAGGTCGGTAGAAAGATCCTCACCGCTAATCGTCGTGTCTCCCCAGGATCAGCCGCTCCACCCTGACGGTGGGCCACACGCTGTCGGGCACGCTGACGTTCGCGAAGGACGAGCTGGGGCGGCGCGTGGACTGCTACAGCGTGACGTACGGCGCGTGCGAGCCGCCGCGCCGGCCGCCCGCTGTGCGCGAGCGCGAGCGGCCGGCGCGCGCGCACGACGACTACGTGGACGCCGCCAAGGACTTCGCGCTGGGCTGGCTCGCCAAGCTGGGTGCGTCCACACCGCTGCTCTTTGTTGCTGTGCGCTTGTAGCTCGTCCTGTGGCGACCTACACTTCTATTTAGATTGTCGAGCGCCGAACTCGATGGCAAACTTCGAATTCCACTACGACCGATATTTATTGAGGACTATTTTTTTTTACTAATAATCATTCGAATATGAACTTCGACGACATGCTACTAAAGTTTATAATCGATAAAGTAATATTAAATTTATCCTTAATTCTGAACTCGAGTGTAATGTTATACGAGTCGTCTCGCTTAATCCTACTTACACCACAAATCACTAAATTCATTTAACGCTAAACAATTATTTATTATTTCGCAAGTGAGACTAAAAATGTCTTACCAAGTGTATATCCAGCGCAACATTGATACCATATAATCGCTGCACACGCATAAGCTACACTACTCTCGCGTTGTATTAAAAATACGAACAGACGCCACCACGCTAGACTACAAACAAAAACAAAAACTGAAACCAGACTACCAAATTATACCTAAAAATTTATAAATAATTAATTGTGTAGTTTAACGTTTATAAATCTTAACCTAAACAATTTATAAACTCGTACAAGACATGTGCGTGTGTTCATTATTTTCAAAAGGACTGCGAAGCTAAGACCTTGTAATAATTTTATTACTTATTATAATGGGTGTAAAAATACTCTCCACCAAGCTAAAAGTCACTTGTTTTACCCCATATTAACGAAAACAAGTATCTGTACCATTGCATGTACCCATAAGCACAATGTGTTGCGTGCGTTACGTTAAGCACTCACGTGTTCGTTGAAAACACCAAATTTTTTCACCAAAAATAAAAGTTGTTTTCCAGTAATTATTTTTGCACAAAGTTCTATAGTATAGTTAAAATCTCGCTGCAGACTCGGTCATAAATCATTCTAGTGTTTCGCTCTCTTTCCCACTCACGGGCCTTATGGGCAGGCCAAGCCCACACGTAGTCCTGTGTATTACTGCAGTCGATGAGTGATATCGATAGTTTAATATATTTATAAATGGGTGATAGAAATAAATACACATTTTTTTTTATGTTATTACCAAATTTACTACAAAGCATATTAAATATATAAACAAAAGAACGTATATATAAAACTAAAAATAGAAATTAAAATTCTTCGTCTGAGTCATCATCGATAATGGCCTTGAGCGCGCGCAGCTAGCGCATATCCCTACTCCGATTATGATTTATGACCAAGTCTGCAGCGAGATTTTAACTATACTATAGTCTTTTTATATCCTGTATTTTTATACATTTAACTTAATTGTGTGATTGTTTCGCCTGCAGAGGGCGACAAGCTGGAGCAGGTGTACGAGGAGCTGGTGGACAAGTACCCCGGCTACCTGGGCGCGCACGTGAGCTACCTGCTCGCGCTCGACTCGCCCGCCGACGGCAAGAAGTGAGTCAAACTCAAACTCAAAACATTTATTTCAATTAAACCATTTACAGGCACTTTTGAATTGTCAAAGAGTCAGTCAGTTGGTTAGTGAGAACAATGTAAAAAAAAACAAATTAAGAATGAATTCAAAATATAACATTAAAAATAAGTCATGGCAGATAAGAGATGGCCAGTCTCAACGAACCGACGGCGCCCGTTCACGAACATGACGCGTGGCTCAGCACCACCAGCTCAACCATTTTGTAGGGAACCGAATGATCCAACACACGTACCACCATCAGTGAGACATTTGGAAGTGAGCACGACATACTCTCAACTGCCATGCTTTCAATTCAACATACGTAATAATGACTTAGTAAACGGATCCATGGTACTCACATTTACAAAATTGAAATAATGCTTCTAAATTATACAAAACTATAGTTTGCAATGCGTTTGAGAGATGAATACAATTTTACTTCCAAAAAGAAAAGATAATCATTCATATCTATTGAAGCATTCAACAGATGCTTTATAGGGAAGCCTCTATTCCAAACATTAACATTTTAACTAGTGGGCCCAAGTGGCTGTGGAGCAGTACCAGCATTAAGTGCAGTGTTAAATCTTTTCCTTCACACACTGGGCTAAGGTACCTCACGAGCTGGGCCTGTCCTGCGTGCCTGCAGTCCATCGTAAGCGTGCCGTGTAGTACAAAATGTATGGAGCAATGGGGCCTTTTTATTTCTTTCAGCGCTCGGATACTTATTTTTAAATGTCGCAGCATCATGCTGAGATAGGAGCCTTTTGGCCTCGTACAGGACTTTCTTTTTTTATATAATTTTGGTTTTTTATATTGTTATGATTGTTTAATTTAGTTTGTGATCTTCCTGTGCGAGTCACAATAATACTTTTTATTTATTTATTTCTAAAACTAAAACAATAGGTACAAATAGTACAATATAACATTCACTACTAACGAAATGTTTTATTACTGTAAATCATGAAAATCGGTCTGAACTGAGTTCTTTCAGTTTATACAGATCGATTTTTGCGATAGCACTTCTGGGCTAAATCCGAAGCTATGGGTAGTAGAGCAAAGGGACCATGACGTAGAAAGGCTTAGATTTTTGAGGAAAATAATAGTTTTTTTAAAATGGTTCCGCCTGAGTCAGAAATCGAACATGGGCTAGTACCATACGACGGCGACGTTAAACTTGTACGATATTTTACCGTACAATGTTAGGATCTCACGGTAGTTTTATACAGCATTTATTTTAAAATGTGCAGTACATGATCGTTTAAACGGCCACAGATGCTCCTCCAACAATAATTGCTCTTACTACATAGTTTAAAACTTTACTTGCGTGATTTAAAACTAAACGTACGTAGCCGTGGAGGTGGCGCCACAATGTTAATGGTGTCGTACTATTGTTTCAGACTACCTCATGCTAATGCAGACCCCGATGTCACGACCGCGTGGTGTGAACAGCTCATTACTATCTCTGAGAAGGTATAACTCATACAGTACTGCCACATTTTTCCACTTATGTCCTATGTACCCAGGCCGTTTGTTTGTAAAGGTTTTTATTTATACGATTTGGTTCTCCATTCGCAGGTAATAAAGTCAATCGAGCAGGACAAGTTGCTCGCGTACCTCGGCATGAAGAATGACACGAGAAGCGATGCCACTAAGATTAAACAGTAAGTTCTTCTATTCTTATGAACTATTCGAGATATCTGCGAGCAATAAAAACCAGCCAAGTGCGAGTCAGACTTGCACACGAAGGGTTTCGTACCACCGAACAATATTTAACACTTTATTTATTTTTTAACACGTTTCTTGTACAGACTTTATTTAATTTGATTATTTATTATTATAGCGGCAATAGAAATACACACTGAAAATTTCAACTGTCTATCTATTACGGTTCATGAGACAGCTCGCCCGCCCGCTGACAGACAGACGGATGGACGGATAGCGGAGGCTTAGTAATAGGTTCCCGTTGGCGGCACCGTTTGGGTACGGAACCTTAAAAAACTATAAATCCAAGAAAGTGTTTTAATCCATTTATCAATTATTTCAATAAAACCATTCAAGCACTTTTGAATGTAAACATAACTTGTGACTTCGTGTAAATTTCTATGGAAGATGATGGACAACACACTACTATAGTTACTCTTTTAAACAATTTATTACAATAACGGTTCAATGTAATTCAACAACTTGCGTTTTTACAAGAATGTCCTTCTGTTTTTATCAGGGAACAAGAAAAGCAGCGCGGCTACCTAATAGACGCGCTGTGTCGCAAGGGAACCGCGTTGTGTCGTCTGCGTGCGCTCGCGCAGAGCAACTCGGCCAAGGAGAAGATCACCGAGGCGCTGCAGAACAATGTCGCGGATCTGCTGAAGTTTACTGATCTTACTGATACTAAGGTAACTACAACGATGCATACATGGATCTGTTGCATAATCATCCTATATCCCACGGCTGGGAGACAGGCTGGCACAAGCAGGTGAGAGGAAGCGGGCCGTAATCCATCACGCAGGCCCAGCGCGGGTTAGTCTTTTCTTCTTCAATCTTTTGGCGCGTGGCCTTTTTGGAAACTAACATTGCCATCTTGTTTTTTATTAATACCATTTTTGTGACAATTTCATTAATGTTTACCAACAACGCCCGCCTATCAATGTCATTCAGGCGCCAAAAGATCCTTGTAGCACTCTAAGGCGGCCCCTACACCTACAATAAGTTTGCACAATATTTATATTGCGTAATATGATTAAAATAACTCTAAAATGCAGTAATTTCAACAATATTTCACAATAACTGTCGTTTTTTGCCGTTATTAGTCTAATAAATGGAGTATAGAAGAAAAACAAAAACATATTTAACGCGTTTTTCACACATAACCTTCCTCCCACAGGCAATCCACTACGGAGTCTGGCACACCTTCACATTCAAGCAATGGGGTCGCAGCATCAAGCTCCTCATGAAGATCCAAGAAGAGCGACCTTCCAAGGAAGTAGAGGAACGACTCATTGAGGCGTACCAACAGCTGGGCTGGGACTTCTACGTGCGGGCGGCGCAGTCGAGCATGCCTATCAAGTACCCAGCCAGCTACAGGCCGTTCTAGTACTGGAAGTAGTGGACATAAGAAGGTTTTAGTGTGTACTGAGAGGATGTTGAATTGACCCAGATAATGTTGAAGGCCGGACCAGTGCCCTGCGTCTGTTATGGTATACAAAATAAACTATAGGATTAAGTGGAATAAAAACATAAATTTTAACCGACCTCGAGTCCTCGAGTGTCTCTTAAAACCACACGAGAATTACATAACATAATATCTCATTCTTGTTTCTCCAGTCAGTAAAAGATATCAATGTTTTAAAGTTAACTTCAGTTCAGAACACAACAAAAGCTGGGTCAATTCATTATAGTCAGTAAATGCCTAGTGTTGAATGAAGTCTTCATCATAAATGCTTGTTCTTCCGACTTTTGTCGGGACCCGCATATAGACTGCGTGGTTGTCTGAGGAAGGGGAGGAATCTTTCAACCAACAGTGGCCATTTCTGGACTATAAAGCTTATGAATCATTATTCTATCAGTACATATAAAATTTAATAAAACATTTATAAACAAACAAGTCTTGCTTGAAGTTTTACAACTGTAGACCGCTTCGCGAAGGTTTTGTACGTATTAGACTCAGGCATACTGTTGTTTTATAATGCAGATAATTTTAATAGGAAATAACAATACAGATTTTTAAACGATAGCCCATTTTGATTGAAATATACTTTTAGCGTGTTGCGATGGTTTAAGTGAAATAGATTTTAGATGAATTGTTGACGATGTTGTATCGTTGAGAAACTACGCAAGTCCAAATGATTTAATTCTATATAGTTAAATTCTTCCTCAATCGAAATATTGCGACTCACCTCTTTTTGTCTTATCCGCGAAATCAGTGTCGATCTGTACACAATTATTTTATTATTATAAAATATGTTACAAATACACCTTTAAAAAAATATTGATGTGCGATCGTAATAAGAATAGGAGGAACCTCATCGAGGTACTTAAACAAACTACTGAAAAATAAAGCTACCTCAAGATCGCACGGTCGCCGGTCGGCCACAATAATCATTATCCAATCTATGCAACTATGTTTTAAACATATAAATGAACTACAATCATATTACGAGACATTCTTCCATTATGAAATTCAATTCTTCCAATGATTTTAAAAGGTGGTTTCCAAATAGAGTGCGTCCTGCCGGAGTGTTTAGAAAGAAATTAAATATAATATTAGGAGATTATTGTTTTAATCATTTAAGCTTGGACCGTGGGCATGGTGCCCAACGCTGGGCAAGCTTGCATGCTAATAGTGGAGAGGGTAGGTCTAGGAATAAGGAATCTTCTAATATATACATATTGATAGGTGTTACGGATTTGTTGAATAAGTATTAAATATTATGTCAAAGCTAATTCAATTATATTTAAATTAAATTAAGTTTACACTTCTATTTTAGTTACTTACTTCGCAAATAATCTCTATTTATTTAATGTTGTATGCATTTAAATGATGTATATTCCATTTAATAATTTTGAAATGTTATTATTAATTTTGTATTTTTTTACGAACTTAGAATTATTATCAAATTAATAGAGGATTCCTTATCCTAACTGAATGCTTACAATAGTCGGACGTTGTGTAAAATAAGCCATTTCATAGTTTTAATACAATTTGTAATGACAGGGTGCTCTTGTTGTGTGCTCAAAATAGATCAATGCTGATGTCAAATATAATTATCTATAATGTTTAATTTTTATAATGTACAAGACATTTACTTATGTGTATTTATTTTATTTACTGATCTGATGTTGTTAGGGTAGTTAGTTAGGATACATACGCATTGCTGTTGGTGCAAGTCTTCTAGGTGATCCTTCTAGTAGACAGGCTATGTACACGTATACCTCCCACTGACCGAGAGAATCATCTCATCGCGGGGGTTTCTTTTGCTTCGTTCCCCCTGCTATTTTTTTTAAACCGAATAAGTATGTCCTACGCTGGTCGTCTGCGATCGATTGTGAATTTCGTGCGGAACAGCTTTAGTAAAATGTTATGTAGGCATAATAATAATATGCAATCGCACTTGCTTCTCAAATAGACACCTTCAAAGTACTGTCACGAGAAGTGATAAGTAACCATGGTCGTCGGATATACATCAAGTTTAGTAAGAAACCGATGGATGTTTTGGAATAAATTAATTTCAATTTATAGAAAACAAACAGTTAATTTATCAAATTTAATTTCATTCGGAAACATCCCTAGGTTTCTTACTAAACTTCAACTATATCCGACGACCCTGGTTACTTATCTCTTTTTGTGACTGTACACACAGCTCCAGAATCAATATAAAAACCAAAAAACAGCTACTTAATTAATAAATTGTAGTAAATGATAAGTATCACTGTATCCCCACTGATAGAAATAGACATAAGATAAACAGTACACGCAAGCAACGATAATGTTGACAAATTATATTCAGATTGTATAATAAATAGTTTAATATTGAATTTTACACGTTTTATGTGAAATTGAAGTGACAGCAAGTCGAATATTTGGGATGATGGATGATACACACAGGTTTTCAGTATCCCAGTTTTAGCTCGATTTGTTTGGGCTAGAAAAGAGCTCATGGGAAACATGAGAACTGCACTTCACTACTTCTAGTGACCCCCAAATTATTTTCGATAGCCTTTTGAACTATATTAGTCATGTAACCCCTATCACTCACCATCTCCTAATTAGGTATTTATTGCCAAGTGAGTTTTATAGTGTTAACAGGTTACATTATCTCCGGAAAATTCCGCGTAGACTTGGAAAGCATCAATCAGTAAGTCGCAAATGCGGCGTGATCGTTATTGTCGGTAAAAAAGTGATAAATGCTTCTTCAGTCAACTGCAATGCTTTTGTCACTTTGTAGTCTGTATCGATACGAGTGCGGCCTAAAAAAGTCTGCCTTGTAATTTTCTTCCTCTTTCGTAGTTTCCGAAAAAATAATAATAGTTCATCCCATTTATAATGGCGCTTTCATAACCTCATACAACAAATAATCATAGCGAAATCTATTTTGTAGCGATTCCAGACTTATCTTTTGTGTATAGAGTAGTCAAAGATCTCAATCTCTTTGGCGATTTCTTAGCCCGATCATTTATTGTGAAGTATGTAAAGAAAATCTCACGAAGGTTTAACTAGGATTGTGAAACACCATGTGTAAAATATATTTCCTTACCCCTAAGGGCTGATTTTTCAATAGTCAGGTAACTTTTATCTGAGGAAATAAATCTGACAGATTGACATATTTTCCATACAAAAGCTGTCAATCCACAATATTTATTCCTCAGATAAAAGATATCTGACTATTGAAAAATCAGCCCTTAGAGTCGCAAGCTCCTCTATCCATGCCCTATTTTAAACTTAAAGTTTAATATTATGTATTATGTCCATGTCTTGAAGTAATTGAGGGCTTCTACATGTATGTACTGTGTATAAAATGTCATTGTATTCTATTTTATTATTTATGACTGCGTAATACTTGTCGGTGCAAAAGTTCTTTGTAACAAGACGCTTGTTGAACCTGTGTGTGGAACTGCCACATTCAGGGCGATGTTTTTTTAATGAACTTATTGACAAGGAAGGAGAAAATAAATATTATTTGATCATTTTTGAGTTTTAATTCTGATTAATAATAAACTTGGCTAACAGGCTTGAACGTACAAGCAATGTATTTTTTGAACAACGAAGCCGACCCGAAGCAATTACTACATATTGTATTCGATTTTGCCGCCCTGCTGTGCGATCACAGAACATAGATGGCGCCGAAGAAGCGATACATAGTTAGCTAAGGTTTCCTAGAATACCGCCACATGCGGCCGTAATGTCCAAATACGGAGCGTTTTTACACCTATTAGTGAAATTGACCGAAATTCACGTCTTCCGTTATAAATATGACAGAAAGGCTCTTCTAGGAAACCGTAGCTTTACTATGGCCGCGTGTCCACAGCTCACCAACGCCCACTCATGAATATGAATGAAAACCAACACATTAATGATTTTTATAGTTCTCATAAGGCGATGTTTACCTCAAAATGTATCGGAAACATGACACTTTAGGGTACCATATTAATGATATTTTTTGTTTGTCCAAGTGTCCCCTACCCATATGGGTAGGGGACACTTGGACAAACAAAAAATATTTTTCCGAACTTTTTCCGCGCATGGTGAAAGTACCTAGTATAGGTATATACCTATACTAGGTACTTTCACCATGCGCGGAAAAAGTATATCTAAGAGATAGACATTTTAATACCTAGGATGTTTTATTATTTAGCCACATTTTATTCTCAAGCATAAAAAACCACGTAAAGTAACCATTTCTTCATAAAACAAGGTATTTCTGTTGTCCTTTATTTATTAAAACCGTTGTAAAAGATAAGAAAAAATATAACTATTTTACTTCCGACGATTTTTTTAAACTGCTGTATTTTACGTAATATCAAGTAGGTATGTCAAAACATCATAAATAGCCCCATTTTTCATACCTGTTCTCGTTGACGTCCCGTTGACGGTGGCGGTGGACCAACTGTTACGCAACCTAGGTGTCTTCGCGATATCTAACAGAAACAGCGCGCCATACCCTGCCCTTTCTTAAGTCCTGGTTCCGGAGCGCAAAACTTGCGTAAGGCGGACTCATTGAGCTAGGAAAATATAAGTCAATGGGCGGACTGTGTTTCCAACAACTTTTGACAAATGTCACGGTAATGGTAAAAAAAAACCATCAATGAATCTGTAGACAAAGGGAAATTATATGTGCGGCAACAAAAGTTTTATTTAGCACCTGCAACCTAGCGTCTTTTTTTATATGTAGGCGACGAGTTAATAGAACAGCTTCAATTATATTAATTCATCATCTTTACTATTCCAACAGAATATCAAAAAACCAGCGTCAATTTACGAGCGTAAATTAATATGACTCCGAGCTACCGATAAATATATTTACTTCTGATTTGATAACTCAGCGACTAATGTTGTAAGTGAGCTACTTTATATATTTTAGAGATTCAACATCTGTCTGCTAATAAAATCAAATTCCAGCCTCAAAATTAGCAATCAAAGTTTTTCATTCCACAACTAAATTAATAAATCATATTCTTTTTTCGTGAAAGTTTGCAACACAAGCGCGGGAGTGTACCTGACGCTCGTTGGGAATCAGAGGGGCGCGACCGGCCATTTGGGTATAGTCCCAGTCGCCCCCGCATGGATTGCCACCAGGTGGCAATTGGGAGAAAAAAATCCCAGTTGCCACCGGGTGGCGACTGGGACCTTATTGCCCCCACTTCAAATCGCTGTACATTGCGGCGTGGATCGCCAAACCCCCTCATCGCTATATTTCTTAGTAACGTTAATATGTTTTCTTATTCTCCTCATCTAACAGATCCCCTATAAGGTTGGTGAATCATGTGGGTGGTTAGGTTAGGTTAGGTTAGAACGGCCGGTCCTGCGAGACTGGCTCGATCGGTCGCACGGGTTCCTCTCGTTCCGTCTGGTGCAGGTGCTGTCCGGACACGGTTGTTTCGGATCGTACCTGCACCGAATCGGACGGGAGGAGACACCGTCGTGCCACGACTGTGGCGCGGCGGAGGACGCGGCGCAGCACACCCTCGCAGTGTGCCCGTCGTGGTCCGAGCCGCGCCGCAGTCTCACTTCGGTGATCGGACCGGACCTCTCACTCCCCGGTTTGGTCAACGCCATGCTGGGCGATGAGAGGTCCTGGGCGGCAGTGGCCTCCTTCTGCGAACACGTCATGTCCCAGAAGGAGGCGGCGGAGCGCGCCCGGGAGGACAATCCTCACGCGGCGGCGCTCCGAAGACGGAGGAGGGGTCGGAGAAGACGTCAGTATGACGGCCATCTCCGACTCCTCCCCGGTGGAGGCCAGCAGGCAACGGGTGCGGGGGCACCCTTGCCTGTATTGCACGGGCCTCCACCAGTGTCGGACGGGAATGGCCAGGTGTTCCCGGCCATTCCCGTAGCCCCCCAGGCTGGGGGGCATGCGGGGCCCGCCAGCTAGGCGGGCATACGCCGGGAGGGCTGTGGAAGCAGAGGCTGAGCCAATTTCCCATAGCCCTCCCATCACGGCGTCGCGGGAACACCGCTGAGTTTTAGTGGGTATACTGCCACTCTGGCAGGGAGTCCCACATACTCCGTCTCGTCCCCCGACGAGCGGAGATGCGTAATGTCATTTCTCAGCGACAAAAAAAAAAAAAAAATAATAAGGTTAGGTTAGAACAGTGACCATTAGCGCGCGAAGGCGAGCGAGCGAAGCGAGCGTGCCGCGGCAGCAGCTGCCAAGCGCCAGATCCCCTCTATATTATTGTTGGTGAATCATTTGGGTTAGATGAGGTTATAACAGTATGATGTTTACTTAATCATTACATAATTTTGCCTAAAAATGAGTAAATATCACGCCGCAATGTACAGTAATATTTTTTGTATGTTCATTTGGGTAGGTATAATAGTCAATTACTTATGGTAACATTATAAATAGATAGGCGAATACATGAAATTAGAGCTTTCATTGACCATTATTTGATGACAATAATAAGGAAATTTTATGTTCAAATATAGTAGATTCACTCATCAATTACTTATGCTAAAGTATAAAAATAAAGGTGACTCTATGAAATTAGAGTAGGTACGTTGATATTATTTTATAGATGAAGTTGATACACTTATTAGAAGCTGGCAATGAGTAGACATATCACAAATTTAGTTGCTTAAGAATTATCACCATGTTACGTCATATTAACAGTAGCTTGTTTTACAATATATGGTCGCTTATAAACCATTTATTAGACGCTAAAAGTTCGTCGCTGACCTATTCATTCATTAGACAACTAAATATATTTGCAGACGAGAATGACATTTTAAAAAAGCTGCATTAATTAGCACCCGTAGACAAATATCCCGATAGGCACCTATAGTTACACTGTTTTGTAAAAACTAAACAAGGTTAGTGTAGGTAGTTAGACGCAATATGAATACGGTTTGGTGTCTCGAATTGAACACGGAAATGGAAATACGTGTCTAGCACGCCTATTACAGGTGACCGGGAGCAATCGCCTGTAATGTAACAACCCAAGATTCGATTTGAGCATTACGTTACAATACTGCCTCACTGAGTGACGAGCATTCCACGCTGTCGTTACTGATCCTGCGCCGCGACACGTCATTACCAGTGGTGCGCATTTATGTTACAAATTGTATCACGGTCCGGGTGTACCCACTCACTACTGTAATATTACAAATTGTATCATTAAAGGCGCACTGTAATGCTCGGTTCTCCTCACTCACTGGTGTAATGCTCGAATCTGAACTGTTACATTACAGGCGAATGCTTCCGGTGAACTTTATTTTTTTTTAGAAAACGTTGCCCCACACTAGGAATTTCTCCTGTATCGTGGGTGCGTTTACAAACATTTAAACTCACATACACAAACAGCCAGACCCGGAACAACTACTTGCAGGCCATACAAATATTTGTTCCGTGCGGAGATCGAACCCGCGACACGTAACGCAGCAGTCAATCGCTTAACCACTGCGCCAACCGTGTCGTGCCATCTTTGACTGGTTAAGTCTCACAAACATTTTTAAGTTTTCAATCAGGTAAAAAAGACAGCCATTTCACGTTTGTTATCAATAAATCTGTTTATTCGTTTAATCTCAATATTCCTTGGTCACATACGCCTGAAACTGCACATCCCCACGAAATGGAACTTTGGAAAATCTAATGGAAAATCGTTTATGCTCGTCAAAAAATCCATTTGCAGCCAACCGAATACTTATCAGAGCATAATCATATAATTTCGCATCTGCAGTTTTCCCCTTGCACGAAATTCTTTTGAAATATGTATGGTAGGTAAAAATAAAATGGCCCTGCATGCACCTGGTTGAGCACGTGTTACTGGGCGGACGTGCCTCCGTCGCAGCATTCGACTACGGTAAGTAATGCCTCATACATTGTATATGAGATGCGCTATTTATGTTGATGCTGTGGCCGAGGTAAAGTGACAGCGTGAATAGTAAGCGCTGAATATTGTGGGACAAAACTGGACTTGCGTTCAACAATGCATGGGATGCCATCTGCTTGTTTTTACGTAAACTGTAGGGCGGAGCGGGTATTTCATCAAAACCTTCATCAGATTACGGATCGTTTTGCCGTTCAGTGTAATCAGCCTATAGCGTCCGCACTCCTGGGAAATGGGCCTCGTTTCTGTGAGAGAGAGAGAGAGCTTTTCAGTACCTCACCCTAATAGATAATTCTAAAACCAGTAATTACCCTCCTTCCGAGGCAGTAGTAGAGAGTGAAAAGGGGTCTTAAACATGTATATCAAAAAGAAAAATTACCCGCAGGCAGTAATTTAGGTATACAGTAAGTAATAAAATGTCAAAAAATCTAAATTTCGTCAATTAATGAAAATTATAAAAAAATGGCCTGGTACCGTTTTCTACTTCAGCTTAAAGACTGAACAGAGGCATAAGATCGTCTCGGTAAATTTCAAAAGGGAAAAATAGAACTCAATTTCGTTACAGCGCTCATAAGACGGGGTTGTTAATAATTGAAGGGATTCCTCGCTCAATGACTTGCCTACTCATGTGACTACTAAGGGATGCTGTGAGATTTTAGAACCTATTTGTTTGTATCGTTTTTACTTCTCATTAAATAAAACAGGTTCGTTTTATAACACTTTTATTAGCTTCGCTTGTAACTATCTAACAAACAATGTAAAAACTCTTAGAAGTAGATTTTAACGTAAATACTTCTAATTTTTCGTATCGAAATTAAACTTTGTATGAACGTGGGTCAAGCTGAAAGTTTTTAGAAAATAAAAAACGGAATGATGTAGAAGCCTGTTAATATTTTTATTGCTTTTCGAAGTAGTCTCCGTTCCATTCTAAGCACCGTCGCATGCGATGGAAACACTGACTAAAGCAATGTGCCCATTCTTCTTTAGGAGTTTCTTCCACGCCTTTTTCAAACGCAGCCACGGCATTTTCAGGGTTCATAAAACGAATTCATCTAAGTTTCCTTTTATTTTTGGAAATAAATAAAATCACAAGGTACTAGGTCAGGCCTGTAAGGAGGATGACTTACTAACTCCACATTTTCGATTGACAATTAATATTCGATAGTCCGTCTGGCGGAGTAAGCTGGAGCGTTGTCGTGGTGGAGGAGAATCCTGCTTCTTGGGCGCTGCTTTCTAACATTTTCCAAGACAACTGGTAAACAATGACTGACATACTAATCTGCAGTAGGTAACAATATTTTTATCGTCTAGGACAATTGTTGCGAAATGACCCGTCCGTCTAAAGAATGAGGCAATCATCTTTTTCGATGGAGCTTCGTCATGGAATGCTAATCGAAGTATATCGTAACATTGTTGTTGAGTAAGACCGCAACGAAAGTCGTATTATACATATAATTGAACGAACATTTTCCCCGAGTCAAATCCATTTCGACGCACGACAGACACTTTTTAAATTGCCGCCACTTTATAAAACTACAGATTCCCAAAGAGTTCCTAATTCGAAATTTAAATAAAATTTTCACTGCTTTTCTTACTGGCCTAAAAACAACGACCATAATTATAGCCGAATGGTCGTTGCCTAAAAACTTTCAGTGTAATCCCCACAGAAATATTAAAAACAGGTAATCCCCGTATGGATGACAAATCTATAATTTTTTGTAATAGGAACGATAACAAACACATGACTGAATGAAAACGATACTAGTCTACTTAACCAAGAGGTAACTGATACGTTGCTAACCATAGGACTAAGGGTTACCTCCGAAAGGGTTACCAGGGCCCCTGGCATCGGCAACTGAAGGAACACGGGTGTGATTTAGTCCCGCTCCGCTCAGAGCGGGAGAAGTTCTTTGGTGATCGCCCAACAAAAAAAAACGGTTATGTCATCATCAATCGTCTTTTTATTTTATACTTCTCTATTAGTCAACAATTTGGCAGTCACTCCCTTTCTAGCTATGTCATCTTTCACACGGTTAGGTAACAAAGTAAAAAAAATATTTTCTGCATGCAATTTTACCGTTATTGCTTCAACAGCCTTGGAATAAGGAACAAACTGATCGTACGAACCTAACAACGTAATATATCATGGTATAATCCTGAGGCTCGCCCTTTTAACAATCATATTTTTTCTTTATAGGAAATCGCTTCGAAACCCGTTTTTCGACAGCTGCTTAGAAATACCCATCCAGATAGGATGGTTTAATTATGAAAGGATATGAGATTTCGGCCCCATTGCGATGCGTTCAATGATAAAGTCATCTGCATTAACTTTTTACGTGACGTCACGTTTTCGGTTCATTCCACCGACATACTTCCTTTTTCTTAGAAGAGCTACCTAATCAATGTGGGTAGACTGATATTTAAACTCTTCTGAGGTTTTGATGTCAAAATACCGTTAATTAAATGCGATTATTGTTTGTCTAATCAAAATTGTAGGTTTTTGGGACGCTGCCGCGCTGATTTAATGATTTATGGCTTTTCGAATTCTAACTTTGTTACTTGAACAGCCCACGTAAATGTTTAAATCTTAGGTAATGTTTGTGGAACGGATAAACTTAAGCAGGCGATTGGACCCAAGGGATCCGTTACTGTCATTTCGTATGGAAACGTATAGGCCGTGTACACAGTTAGGACAGCAAACCATACGTTTGAAAGCGATCTGTGTATGTACACATTCTGTGTACATAAACCAGAAAACTGCTAGGTAAGTAGGTATGTAGGTACTAGGCCTAAGTGCAGTTGATGACTTTCATACTAAGAAGCGACCGATCTTCTTGAATCGAAGTGGAAACATCATAAAAAGATTACTAGAAGGTGATTCCTGTCAAAAATACCACAATGCGTGGTAAATATTATTTTACACTAAGGTACCATTATACATTTCATGAAAAATACTAAGAATTCTTATACCATATAAATATAAATTGCTTTCGTGAAATGAAACATTACTGCGAAATCGTTTCACCGGGAAGCTAGGTCACTGACCAAAATAATATTCCTGACGTACCTATGTCCTGAAATTAAGAGCAGAACTTTACCTGGATTCAGTTATCGCACTCTAATTTCCTTAACGTCACTAAACAAAATATACACATTTTCAGTACAAGCGTTTAAAGTTTTGATTATTTTGGAAAGGGTATAAATAAAAGTAGAGTAATTATGTCGGTCATATCTTTTGTTTTTATTAAGGAATAAAAGTAGCAGTACTTATTACAAAAATTTGAAAAACGAAAACACCCTTTCTTGGTAACAAAAAACTGAAAAAACTAATATAGTGTCACTATTCTGCGCGATGCACAGGCCCTTTTATAAGTTTTTATAAAACAATAATGTCTTAAACAATAACAATTTTACCTTAATTATGCTAAAAACAGTATTAAAAAATCAGTTCTGTCATATTTAGGTACTATACTTATCATTAGAATAACACTTTGGTTGGCAATGACAAACTATTAATTAAAATACACAATGTTTGAGATCAAAAATTAACTTAAGTATGAAAAATATAACAATATTCTCGTTTCTAAATTATTAAAAATATGTTTATGTTGTTTTATTTTTAAATTTACTAATATAAGAACAATACTAAATTACTAAGAAAAAATATGGTCAAAATAAGATGAGGCGTAGTATTTAGGAATATGATTATGATCAACAAGAGCCTTCAAATCTTTTTTTTTCCTTTCAGCTAATGGTAATTTAGCCGTGTATAGTGGTTTCAGATCAGATATTGTAGCAGTTGTCCCTTGTCTGCGTGTTGCGACTTTAGTGGTTTCTAACTTAATCTCCTTAAAATCAGTGTCAGCATAAGAGGTTTTATAAAAAAACTGTATTTTACCTGCTTCTTTTTCATTTTTTATGATTTTGATTATCTTTATATCTGCAAGTTTCACCTTTTCTCCATCCATATTTTTCGAAATAGCTTTGTCAGTTACTGCTTTAATATCATAAAATTCCGTGTGACTCATTTCATTTACAATATACGGTTGTCCTCGTTTTTTGGCACTTCTCATGGCAACTATGTACTGAGCTGGTACATAGATCGGTCCCGATTTCAACATTTTCTTTACTTCTCTTTCTATTGTGGAGTGAACCGCGTCTCCTTCATTTTGTGTGTGTCCCTTTATCAGGAATTTATGGGTAATTGATTTAATTGGTAGCATTTTTAAAGCATGCTGATACATGAAAAACATGAAGTTATTCTTTTGCTGACCACAGCAGTTATCTGAATAAAATATAAATTCGGCGTCAGGGTTGGAAGACGACATCTTCTGTAGATATTTGTACACGCATGATGCAATTTCGTTCACTCCTCTATTTCCTTCTACTTCAGTCCAAAAGTAACATTCTGTATGATCCTTGCCAAGCTCTGAAATTGTGAAATTCAAACAGTTCAATTTAGATTTGTAATAAAATATAGACACATCGCCTTTAGGAACAGTCATCACTGCTTGTAAATCGTAACATGAAACAATACGCGTTGGTCCTATATCTTTTTTGTCTTGTTCTTTCTCATTGCGACTCAGTTGTTTTTCTTTTAAATGATTCTCGTGGAGATCCTTCATTGCTTCTTTACCAGCAGCATCAGCATTCTTATAGGCCACACAGTCATCGCATTGATCCTTTTTAGGTACGAAGAAACCAATATTGTATTCTGATTTAAATATTTTGCGGTAAGTATGAATTTTAACATGAGGTACGTTTCTTGATATGCAATCTTTTTTGTAGTCATTAAACAAATCGGTCAAGGTTTTTCCACCATCGATGTATTGTTTTGTCGTTTGTTTCCGGAGGTAATGACTTTCAATTCTTGGTATAGATTCGATATGTTCTTTAACAATATCTATCATCTGTGTAGGGATCCCGGTGCTGCTGTGCTTTCCCCTTTTCTCAATGATCTCCGCAGTTCCTTGTTGATTTTTATTATCTAAAACAGTTCTTATAGGTCGATCATTTATACCAAGGGTATTCTTAAAAAAAGTTTTACAGACCCTCTGTTTTTTGTCATCTACATGAAAGTAGAATGCATTTTTAAGTTTTCTGTTGCTGTCCACTTTTTTATATTGGTACTTTGGGACAATATTGGTCATATGCATAGCAATATAATCTCGCTGTCGCATCAGCGACCCCATCTTCCAATAATTATCAAAAAGACCTTGGCGAATCTCCTCTGAAATAAGCTCACGACACTTAATTCGACATTTTTCGTTACACGGCGGTCCTATTTTTCTTTCAGGCACGAATTTTAAAGAAGCTGAGACGTACGATTGACCCTTATTTCGTAAAATCTTGGCTAACTTTTTTTTGTTTTGAACACGTGCTCTCTTTTGGGCACGGACAGCAGGAACAGGCTCATTAAAGCTAGTCTCATTATTTTCAATGTCTGATACAATATTATTTGCGTTTGATGGAGTATTGTGTAAATGTGTGTCGGTTACAGCATTGCTTGCAGTAACTTCAAGTTCCATAACTGGCATCAAATTATTGCCTTGTTCGTTGAGTGCTTTACTGGTAACAGTGGAATTTGTTGATGAAGAGTCTGACGATGAGGAACTTGACGTCGACAAAGAGGATGATGATGACGTGGATGAATCACAGGACCTTACTGAACACTTGCGACGACGTCGTTTTCTTGAAGGTAAGTATGTACGATCATCATCAGAAGCTGGTGAGAAATCGCCGTTTGATCCATTACTTAGGTTTGATGTGGATGAGTCTCTTCTATTAACCGCGATATTCAGTGGTTCATTGCATATTATGTTGTCACCTGAATACTCGGGCAAAGTAGATACTGATGGTGCACAGTTTTGTTCAAGGCTCTTTTGTTCTTCAATAAATGTACATTGTTCATCAATATAATTTGCTTCCATGGGTTCATTTTCTATATTGTAATTAGAGTCATATTCCATATTTGTAAATAATTGTCTTTTGACATTTCTTAGCCGTTCTACATTGTCATTAGTTACACGTCGTCTTAACTGCAAAGTACTCAATGGATTGTATGAAGTCTTATACTCCAATTGTTCAATGTGCGGAATATCTTGAGATCTTTGTTCATTGGTACTTGCATTGTGATTTTCAAGACAGCTTCCAACTATGTCTCGTAGCTTTTTAATTCGCTCAGAAGGTAGTGGCATCGTTTACTGAAAAAAGTTATTTTATTTGAAAATTATCAATAATTATTACTACCTATGTTCGTAAAAATTAAACAAATAATTGAACCATAAATGAATAGAAAAATATTTTAAATCAAATTGCCCAGAATAAACCAAAGTACTATATACTCGTATCTGGCTCAACGAAATTGGTTAATTTTTTTACCAAGATCACAATAATGTAATTGTTATTAGTGCCTTTATAGCAAATTATGTCATAATTAGATGCATTTCCATTTTAAATGTATGGGTACCAAATGCCACTAAACAAAAATATACATAATTCAGTAAAGCGAGAACTAAAATTCTCGAAAGCGTAATGTCACTATGCGTATAGTGTCGATATTAAGCACATAAATTCTATACTGACTACGAGGTATAACGTCAGTAAGCTTATTATGTCAATATACATTAAAAAATGAAGCTACTTTGCAAAAGTCATAACGACATTTTCATTATAGTGTCATTATGTTGTTAACTGTTAAAAAAAAAAATCAGGCTATTGTTATTTAATTAAAGACAATAAACAAAAAATGTCGTTATGACATCACTATAGATCTAAAACTTACCGATTTTTTAACTGCTTCAACGTCTCAATGCGTAAAGTGTCACTATTCCTTGCACTGAATAATCATTCACTGTTGACAACTCGTTGCGTAATGGTGAATGTGTCATTCTGCAGTCACAACTCATGCGTTTCGCGGGAAACAACGTAACGTCATTATGCCATCTAGCGGATTCTACGTGAACTATTAAAGCCAGTGTTTTTGGAAAAAATAGGGAATAGTTCATAGTATAGATGGCGTTACTTAGCTCAAAATTGATAATATTTGTTTAATGACGTTATGGAAATTAATGTGCGTTATGTTCGTCAACATCAAAGTAAATGAGTGGTCATTTGGTTAAATCGCGAATTTATGGAAGTTTCATGTTCTACAGGAGCGAAACGACAAAAGTGATTAGTTGCAGCAATTGTGGGAGATTGTGGTAGGTACAAGAAGATAATGCTTCTAGGGAATGAGGTATTTCTTACGTGATGTAGGTTTAGTGGGATTCATAAGTCTTGCTTTAGTCATTTTCGCTTCGTCGAATCAGTCATTGAGATAAACTGGCACCAACATCAAAGAAAATGGACACACCACAATATCCGCGAAACAGTTAAATTGATTGATTAGAAGTTTACTTTTTCAATAATAGAAAATTAAAAACGTTGAAATAAGTTAAGTAATTTATTAGCAAAAAAGCCAACATCTTAACAGTTTCGAGTTTCTGATGCTGCTTGCTACCATTTCAGAATCCACCTTATGGTTCATATAGATCGATTAAATAAAGGAAATTGACAGCTTGGTCAGCTGCCGCCATTCCTATTCCCAGTTGCTAATATCCCCGAGCGGGTGTGCCGGGTGTGCCTGTGGCCGTGTGATTGTGAACACCGTTACTTTATAACCTATCTCGCGAGATTGTAAACTGTCGATAAATTGCGTACCATATTGCTTATAATAGAACGTTTTAATTTTTGATAGTTTATAATCCAATCCATCCATGTCAAACCGTCAAATTGAAACCGTAAATGGTTTGTTGCAGTTTAAAATTTTTCGATAATTTATAATCTCGTTTTAAATGTACCTACCTCATTAAATCCTGGAACTATTTTAATGGACACTTAAGTAGGTACAGAATGAGAGATTTCCTCCTTGTTTCTCCTTGGTCAGCAGCAAATTACACACGCCAAAATGCCTTCAAATTCCTTCTAATTCAGCTCCAAATTTAGCCAGCAGCATACATTATAGCAATGACTAGTCACGTCCGTATAACTGAAACGTTCCAACTAAGTTCAGCTCCAAAAACCTTGTAACTTGGCTAAAACATGCAGAGTGCCAATTATGCAATTGGCGCAAATTCCCGAATAATCGTGCGAGGGGTTTGGCTCTACGGTGATCGGGACACAGAGTGGGCGGGAAATGTTGGGAGATTAAAGGTAGGTACAGAATTTCGATTGAAAAAATAAAATTAGTGAAATAGCATTAAGTAAATAGGTCGTTTAATAAATATAAGTACCTATGGTTTCTTAAGCATTTACGTGGGTCACACTGAAAGTTTTTAGAAAATAAAAAACAGAATGATGTAGAAGCCTGTTAGTATTATTATTGCTTTTCGAAGTAGTCTCCGTTCCTTTCTAAGCTCCGTCGCATGCGATGGAACCATTAACTGAAGCAGTGCGCCCACTCTTCTTTAAGCAAATCTTACACGCCTTTTTCAAACTCAGCCATCTTCAGGGCTTAGAAAACCAATTCCTCTAAGTATACATTTATTTTTGAAAATAAATAAAAGTCACAAGGTGCCAGGTCAGGACTGTAAGGAGTTAGTAAGTCATCCTGACTTACTAACTCCACACTTTCCATAGACAAATATTCGATAGTCCGTCTGGCGGAGTGAGCTGGAGCGTTGTCGGGGTGGAGGAGGATCCTGCTTCTTGGGTGCTGCTGTCGTACATTATCCAAGACAACCGGTAAACAATGACTGACATACCAATGTGCAGTAATAGTCTTTTTATGTTCTAGGATAATTGTTGCAAAATTACCGGTCCGTCCAAACAATGAGGCAATCATCTTTTTCCCTTGATTTCTGCCCTTCTTTACTTTTGTCGGCAAATCTTCGAATGGAAACATCCATTGCGCAGATTGTTTTTTGGTTTCGGGATCGTTACAATATATCCAGGTTTCATCACCTGTGACGACGTACAGCATTCGAGTCACCTCCGTCATACTTTTTAAGCATTGAGCGGCACCAATCCAAACGACGCCGTCGTTTGGATTGGTGCCGCTCAATTTTTATCTTCCGTCAAATTATAAGGTTTCCATCTAGTAGGTACAAAGTTTTCTGACGCCTAAATGTTCATGTAAGACTTTATGTACTTGACTCATACCAATGCCTATAGCTGCGCGAATCTGTTGATATGTCACCCTTCTGTCAGCTTCTATCATTAGCCGCACTGCACTCACGTTATCTTCAATAGTCGCCGTAGAAGAACGTCATTCTCGCGAACCATTAGTGAGTTTGCTTTGACCACGTTTAAACTCATTAAACCAGTTGTAAACAGTGGCACGGGATTGGGTTTCGTCATGAAATGCTAATCGAAGTCGTATCGTAACATTGTTGTTGAGTAAGACCGCAACGAAAGATGTAATAAATCATTGAACGAAAATTTTCTGTCAAATCCATTTCGAAGCACGACAGACACACTTTAGACACTTTTTAAATGGCCGCCAATTTGTAAAAAAACAAATGACATATGAATAATTCATCATAAACATCTAACTAATTCCCAAAGAGTCAGATTCCTGATTCGAAATTTAAATAAAATTCATCGGCTGTTTTTCTTACTGGCCTATTCTAAAAACTTTCAGTGTGACTGTCCCCCGTATAGTAAAAGTTTACCATGCTGGTTTCGTATGCATTTTATAATAATACATACGGTAACCAAATGTTTTGTTATTATAACTTAAAGCTGTGTAGATAGGTTACTACTACTAACGTTTTCTTTTTCATCCTTAATCCCAAAGTATGCTGCTATGAATGTTGGTCATTCTCTACATAAGAAAAGACATTAGCCCTTGCAGATCGTAGGTAGGTAAGTTGATTTAGTTATCTGTATGAAGTTTTTGGTGTTTCTGCTCTGCACAAATTCAAATACCGGTGGGTGGCGATTCCTTTAATGAATTGCGTGTGATCTGCCGCTACGGCTGCCAACTTGTGACCACTATACTAATTGGATTGTCACGATTTACTGAGGACCGTTTGCGAAGTCCGATGCCATAAAAAGTTACCAAACCCTAGACACTATCTTCATAGCAGAAAAGATTATAGAAAATAAGTAACTACCTACATGGAAAGTATTTGCTACATGTTCAGAAATCATTGGTGCCTATTCGTACGCAGAAGATTGCTGAGATATAGGTTGGTAGGTACACTATCTCAAATTATGAAAACCGCCCTAGCGTAGTACGGAATTTCAAAATAATAAGAAGCCAGCTTTTACTGGTTTTGTTATCACTGACGTGCGGCCTACCGTACCTAACTATGATACCATAGAATAATAATAACAATAATTTATTTGTAAACATAGGTAGTCACAAAGAGTGCACTAAAGCTTCGACAAACACAGGTAAAACTTATTAAGAAAGAAATGGGTTGTGCAATTCTGGCTGCAATAGTACCTACTCATCATATCGTGTTTCAAAGCAATATTAAGTTTTTCTTTTAATCTCAAAGCAGCAAAAAATCACAAACAGCATTTAACTATAGTTGCTGGCAGTAACATTTCTCTAATACCATTATTTTTATAAAAACAAATCAAGCAACATCAAAATTCGTTATCTCCTGCAATTCGGACTGGAAAGCCTTTTCAAAACAAAGACTACTTATGATGGATAATAACAATAAGCGAATCTTTGCTCTCGGACTACACAAAGAAAATAAAATTATATTTGACGGCTCACAGCGGGCACCGTCTAGAGTCTAGATACAAAGCGCTAGTAGGTATCTATTTACAGCTGGATTACAGTCTGGATTTTTTGCTGTCTGATGTTGATTGTACAAAAGAATTTACAAATAGTTTGCTGATTTTAATTAAAACAAGAAGAATAATCATATTTAGCTACCAGGGAATGCAGACAGTCTGAATAAAAACGCCTTTTCATTTAGACAGCCTTCATTCTCTGGCCTTCCCTGTCCTAATAGGCCTAAAGGGATCGTTAAAAAGAAAGTTGTGTGAAGGGATTTTGAAAATGTGCCTTTTCAAAATTCATTGAAGATCCATCAAATGTATCAAGAAATTAACTTTTTGTATGATGACGACGATAGCTTTTCATAAATTGGAAGTTTATTCAGAAAACAAATCCAATCAGAAGTCACAAAGGGCTTACAATCACCTTATCGAGGAAAGTAATTACGGATTTTAATTAACGATAGTTAATGTGTAGTAGGGTACCCTGGGTTAAGTAACATTAATTAATATTCGCGACACGAGGATAGTGGACGTAACTATGATTTAACGGGAGCATACGGGGTGAATTTTAAGCGGTCGCCTTGATTTTCCTCAGAATGTACAAACACTGTTTTGTTCCTTGAGAGGTGAAACTTTTATTTACCTTTTAAATATATAATCCAGTCCAAAAGATAAATGGGTGGATGACATTCAGAAGATCGCGGGTAAGACCTAGTGGAGACTCGCCCAGAACAGGGAAGCGTGGCACAAAAGGGAGGTGGCCTATACATACATAGCACTCATAGCAGTGGGGGGAACAAGACCGCCCATGACGCTGATGATGCCTTTACGGTTTTGTGGAATAATGATCGTGTTATGTCTACAATAAAAATACAAACTACATGTAGTCTTCTTCTGAATTCATTCAAAAATCATTAATTGAAAAAAAAAACAACAAAAAAAACTTTCATTTAAAAATCGTTCATTTTAAAACCTTTGAACCCAAGCAAAAGCTGGGATGTTTTTATAGATCAAGGCTTGCCAGTTCCCATTACAGAAAACTATTAAGTATTCCGAATACCGCACGAATGAAACTTCAGTCAAAGTTAGCTCTGAACAGTTCTGAACAAACGATTTCAAATTGTAACTCTTAAACATACGAAGCACGTCGATGCAAAGTCTTGAATTCGGAACACATTTGCGATAAGCTGCACCATTTTGATATTTTTGGTATTACGTAATGTGTTTTTCAGAGCTTTATGGGTTAGGTTAGTAGGTAATTTCTTCCTTGTAATGCATATGTCTCGAGGTTAGTAACCCATAAAATCCTCTCTGTATCAAAATACTGATGAGAATACCTATCTTTTTCTAGGCCAAAATATTAGAATCTAGTTTACCTCAGATATTAGCCCAAAGCCATGTGTATTCGACGAACGAATTCTTTATCCCACACAAGTTGGACGGCCTCTTACCAAGATTAATAGACAAACATCGGAACACTTTCTGAGTTGTCATCTCTTAGATAGTGTTAGGTACTTACTATTCTTTGGACGAATATTCATAGTAGGTGAGTAGTAGACGCAGATCGCCCACATACATTTCTGTCAAAGCTTTTGACAATTACACAAATAGATTCTGATGTAGTAGTATGTAGAGTGTAGCCAGCCTATATTTGTGTTCTTGGTCAGAAAAACACGCTTAGCGACCAAACTAGTGACGAACTTTCAGGATTAACATAACATGGTATGAAGCCTGGATTCCTTGCAGGGCAAGGCAGGTGTGTAGGTACCTACCTATAGTACACCCCAATAGGATTCAATTATTTAAAAAAACCACCTGGAATGGGTACTGTAATATTATTTATCTTAGAATGCGCTCCCTCTGAACATCGGGGTTTTCTCATCTACCGGTCGTTATTTCTCCTGACAAGGTTTATTTTGTTTATATGTATCTATGTATTAGTATTTATTCTTGTATTTTATAGTCATTTCCGAGCTATCTATCCCGTATGGTGCACCTGCCATGGTATATCTCTGCATCACCCTAAGGTTGACTGGTAGAAAATGCCTCAGGCATTAAGTCCGCCTTTGTACAGTATTTTTTTTTTACTTGTGCATAAAGTATTCATAAAGTTAAAATATTAGGTACAGTTGCCACATTTCATTTTCCAAACATATCCTAAAGTCATAGGGATTTACTTAAACTATACTGCTTCTCAATGTTCTTTAATCTATTATTAAACTTAGATAATAGTGAGTGCATGAGAGCTTGGGCTCGGTTCTCAGGTCGGGCAAAGTGTTTTTGGATTTTTCAGCAGCCCGGAGTCAGAATTTGTGCCCTGTTGATGGCAATCTAGCAGGTGAAATGTGGGTGTACATTTCTGCCCAATCCTTCGTGACAACAAGTCATAATGTTATGTTATAATTGTGTCTATTCATTATTAGAATCATCATGGTTTTAGGATTTAAGGTTCTATAGATAGAATTGACTTTAAAGTAGTTCGGACGAAAATTTTAACACAGCTCGTTGTATAAGTAGACATTTAAAAAACTGTAGTAAGAACCTGGTGGTTTTTAAGTACCTACTACTTCTTGGACTATGCTGTTGTATAGCAGATGTTAACATACGTTATTATAAGCTGTACCGTACATAACATTAGGCGTGTGTCATGTAAGAGGTGAGGCTGTGGTCACTGGGAAAGCGTTGAGAAAAAAAAAGCTTTTCTTATGAACTTAGCCCTGGCCTGGAACCTCACTCAAGACTAAAACAGTACCTAAACCTACCTACCTAGTTACCTAACAAGTACCTAGTTTAAAATCTATTTGATTGGTTGAAACTTGTTTTAACTAACGCTTGAGCTGAGTGAGGTTATGATATATGGCCCTTACTTTTGTAGAACTACAGGAAGAGAGCCAAGTTATTATAGCAAATTGACCTTTTATATTAGGACACGGTTCTATGTGCTTTTAAGATGCACGAAAGCGACTGGATTTATCTCATAGACACCACGGGTAACCTTACCAATGATGTGAAAAGGGTGATGGAGCCATAGAAAGTAGAATTACTAAGACTATAAACTGCCATATCGAGTCCAATATAGCCTTGCATTTCATCTACGGTCTATGAAGATAATTTCGATAAAACTAGCGTACGAGATAATTTAATCGTAAGTAATAAAGGTTCTATTCGGATTTTCACTGATAAAAGTTTCATCACAAACTGGTAAGACCTAGGGACAACTAGTTCTAATGTACCTAAACCATTCCCCACGCTGTCAATCAGACCACCTCCCATCCTGTCTAAAACGTACCTTGTTATTATTCTTGAGGCACCACGACTGGGGATTTAATTAATTATAAGACTAGTGACATTAGTCTTATAATTAATTAGAGACAGCTCAGACTACAGATAACAAAACGCCGCCATGATGGTACTGAGCTCAGGTAATATCGCACCGTGTCAAAATATAGTGAGGGACGCCACGCATTTTGTGAACACGATTTTTTTAATACGATATAATGTAAGTTTAGAAGAGTCTGTTGCGTATTTTCCTTTTTGAAAAGTGCTACTGCTATTACAATTACAGCTAATTAAAAATATACACCATAAATACTCGTATTCCACAGAGCCTTTTTTTTTTTTTCTCTCTTCTCTCGCTCCGTACCATGGCCTGGAACAAGGCCGGACGCGAGAGATCGCCACCGCCAATCGCCTCCACGAGGACACGGCGGTGCTCCGCCCAAGCCGGGCAGACCTCCACCGTATGCTCCACCGTGTCCTCCGGGCGATCCACACAATGGTGACACCCGGGCGTTTCTTCCCGCCTTATCCGGAACAGGAACCTCCCGAAACAACCGTGTCCGGTGAGGACCTGCGTCAGACGGAAGGTGAGGACGCCGTGGCGCCTCTCTAGCCACTCCTCAAAGAAGGGACTTATCGCCGCAATTGTGGCGTGCCCAATTCCACAGAGCGTAAAGACTAAAGTCTTCAATCAGTGTTTTTTGCTTGTTATGACTTACGGAGCATGCAAATTTTAAGAAGCCTTCTCATAGCACGGATAGATGGGCTCAGCAGCGCCGTAACATCAGCGTAGCTAATGTTGTTCACGCAAACACCGTCCACGTGACATCCGATTGTAGTGCTATCGAGCCCACCCATCAGTTTGTTTATGTATAGGTTAAAAAGACGGGGGGAGCTCAGACCCCCTGCCTCACCCCACAATCCAGCCCATACATATCAGAATATGAACCTGTCCACTTAACTGTTTTTTTTTTCTACTGTATCAATGATTTTATCTTATTGTGTTATCTTAAGGTAAAACTGGCAAACCAATATTATATAATATATCAATGTTTGTTTATGTGTCAAGAATAAAAATAAATAAACAAATCATAAAGGCTAAAATGTAATAATCAAAAGTCCTTTTTGAATTCTTAACACCTTTCCCCTTCCGTTTAACGAACCACGCGCAACGCCATGAAAAACAGTTGTTTCTCAAATTCAATTATGAACCACCCAGCGGTCTCGAATTACAGCGAATAATTTACCAGACACGACTGTTCAATTATCTAAGTGCAATTAACATGAGTTAATTAGTATCCCGTAAGGACTAAACTTGGTTTAAAATTAAAACGTAATGCTGGAACCACGCAATCGTGAGGAAGGAATAATGTTTTCATTCATTATTTACATCGTCATCTGCGCGAGTGGCGTGAGGTATCTGAAGGGTTAGTTTAGGTGCAAAGCGATGAGAGCTGGCGAATGTAGCTGATACATTGGAGAAATAATCACGATCGATAAATCATTATCATTATGAACTAGTATTTGGTGTATGTATTAAGGTAAACTTCTGGAGTAGTTCAGGAATGTACCTAACTAAAAGAAAGAAGCTAGAGTTGTAAGTAGGTACCTACCTACACAAAAGGACAACATGACACGATAATGTTTTACGAATTTATAATACGATTGCTGAACTAGTTAGTTTTTAATTTGCCATGAAGTGGGGTACCAATTTTTTTTTTCAAAATCCACGCAAGGGGTTCAGCTCCCAAACTAGGTAGAATCTGTACTACGGTAACCTGATGACTGATATACATACATATACATATAAACACCCAGACACAGGTCAAACAGACATGTTCATGCACACAAATGTTTGACTTATCCGGGGATCGAACCCGGTACCAGCGGCTCAGAAGGCAGGGTCGCTACCAACTGCACCAACCGGTCAGTCAATTCCTAATTATTTTGCTATGGACAGTGTGTAAGGTAGGTATTACTCACTGTCCAAATCTACAACAAAGTACCTAATCTTCATCATCTCGCCTCTTCTGCGTCCTTCCCTCAATGCTGGGGATCGCCTGCACGTACGACGCGTCTCCAAGTTATGTGGTTTTATGCAGTGTGGACCGCTCGTTAGATGCTGCCTCCAACAGCCTTGCCAGCCAATCTTCATCACAGCTAAACAATATTTCGCTACATCTAACATCTTGGGCAGATCCCAGTCGAGATGCAACTCTGCACTAGGCCACTCTAAAATGTAATTAAACTATTTAATTAAATCCCACACGGACCCTGTCCTTTTATTTTATAGCACAGCACTCCAAGTTAAATGATTCGAAACAAAAATACATTTTTATACGATTTCATGGCCTTTTACGTTTTAATTGCAAGAGAGTTTTAATTAAACCAAGGGGTTGATTAAAACGGAATGTGTTCAGGGTTTCATGCTGTGTGGTCGCTGGTAAAATTAATTGTGGTCTTTAAATTCATTTGGTTGCGTCGTTCAATTTATGAGTAGGTATTGGTCGCAAGCTTTTTGCAGTGGTCATTAGTTGTTGGTTTTGAGCCGTGGTTTGTGTTTTGTTTCCTTTAGGATCGTGACTTGGTACCGAGAATAGTAAATTACCTATCGTATATTGGCCTGCATCCACCCACTGCAGACGTTGAGCATTTTACTATTCTTGGTACTTACATTGGAACTTGGATGCTCAATAAAACAATGAAATACCTACCTATGGACAATAAAATTACCCACAGAATGTTCTGTGACAATGTTACAATAAACCGCCTTCTATCAACAGTCAACACGGTATGAAATAGGTCTTAACATTGGTCCCATAGTTATTTATTCAGAAGATGCAAAGTCAAAGCATTCATTTCAAATAGGCACATAAAAGGCACTTTTGAACGTCAACATCTAAGTACATTAAAATAGAATTGATTCTAGTCGCCCCTTCCAAAAGGTAGTTTCGTATGGAGAAGAATGCGTAAGAAACTGTTACTCTTTTAAAATGTGTTACAATATTTTGTATACAATTATTATATAATTATATGTGTAGAAGATGTACCTAATAAAACTACCATACCACAATAGGTAAAAATTATTATAAATGTAGCAATGACAAATAGGTAAGTTATTTATTATGTGATACATACATGGTGCTCACATATTTACAAACATTGTAAAAGTACCTAAGTATACGATTTTCCAAATTTTTTAACATGTATTAAGTCAGTATGTGAGTTAAAGTAATCAGAGAATGTAAATCAATGTCATAAAAATAATAAATAATACAATTAAAGTAGCAACAAGTTTGATTTTGTCTAGACTCTAGATTGTCCTATGGAGCTGGACCAGCATGTTTCCAAGCATTCTTATCTTGGATATAATCCTATAATTTGTAATATGCTTGTTTACAAAGTGAACTTTTTATATGAGTTTTAATTGTATGTTCAAGAGTCGTTATTGACACCCACCACGGGAGGGACATAAGCCTATTCATAGCCCAGCACCAAGCACATGTGCTTAAAAATTTAAAGCAATTTCAGCGTCACCAAAGAGTCAGCTATATTTTTAAGTATAAGTACGAAGGGTAGTGCTTACTTGTTACAATAATCTGTTTTAAAATACATTCGCCGTGGACCGCTATAAAATACTTGAATATTAATCTTGATGTATTCTTCATAAATTTATTTTATTACGTAGCCGCAACCTTTACGAGGGCTTGGGCTTGTAAAGTTATTGAAGCTTTTACAGACAGGAATACAACGTTTTTATGTGTTTCGTATGCGGCTTCACTTGTGTTGCCAAAATGAAGGTTTTAAGAGTTAGTTTTTTACGTTGAGAAGTTTGTGCTTTAGGTATTCGGGTAGCAGCAGCTACAAAGATCGCAGGCATTGTAATTATTAGGTACCTTTGTACCGTGATTGATTGATTAAGTAGGTATTATTTTCTTTAGGAACGTAAAGCTATTTTCAAATCATGTACCATAAGATAATAAAACCATAACATTCACTCGCTTTCAGTTAATTTTTACTTCCAAGAGTGCTGATTTGTTTATTACTTAGCGAAATACATACATTTTTTGGTTGGAAATTGATAACTTGATCTTCTAATAAAAGTATTAATGACGGGCTCGATAAAAAACAAATTAGTGAGTAGCGTAAAGGATTTTAAATACATATATCCGTTTTAGTTCATGAAGGATTTGCATTTTAACTTTGCGTATTACAGTTAACTTCTGGATAGCAGCATACTCGCCCCTCAGCTTGCCAATCACGTTGATTTACGAATGAATCTTTAGCTAGCAAATAATATTACTTATATTTTAAAATTTCAAAAGAATTAACGAGACACTTCATTTTCTGTTCATTTTAATATTATCATGAGTAAAACATATTTCTCCCCAAGTGTAAGTATAAAACAATTAGTTTTATTTACAAGAAAACATAAACGACTTCTACAGGTCAAAAGGACAATTTTAGAGTATAAGTAGTTAAGCTACGAGTACCTATATGTAATTATGGAAGAGAATTAATAAGGTAAGTTGATTGTATAACTGTGGCATGGAGATACAAACAGAAATCAGAATATCACCACAGATGGACAGAAATATTGAGTAGCTGGTTATGTTATACACAATATACAGGTGGCGCTGACATCGAAGTGCATACTGTAGCCAGCACATGGATCTAAACACCATAGCGTAATCTTTTTTTGACAGTTATCAAAAAAAAAAAATGTTCTGATTCGTAGAAAAGTGCACAACCCACGCGGTCAAAATGGATGGAACACCAATATTTTTTTTAATACTTAACTGAATATAAATATTTACGCTAGGGGGTCCAGAATTGCGATAAGTCCCCTCTTTGAGGAGTGGCTAGAGAGGCACCACAGCGTCCTCACCTTCCGCCTAACGCAGGTCCTTACCGGACACGGTTGCTTCGGGAGGTTCCTGTTCCGGATAAGGCGGGTGCGGGTGCGGGGCGCCTGGGTGTCACCATTGTGCGGATCGCCCAGAGGACACGGCGGAGCACCGCCGTGTCCTTGTGCAGGCGATAGGCGGTGGCGATCTCTTGCGTCCGGCCCTAGTCCAGGCTATGGTCCAGAGCGAGAGGTCATGGGAAGCCGTCACCTCCTTTTGCGAAGCAGTACGCGTGAGGGAGAGGCAAAATTCGCGCCTTCATGCCCCTCTCCGCTGCAGGAGACGCCCTGGGCGTCGGGAATCCCAAGCCGACTCCCGGCCAAAATAGGCGCGGGCTTGCGGACGGCGAGCAATGGGTAGCTTGCCGTCCGATAAGGACCAGGCCCGGGTCGACGCGACGGCGCGTTGTGATCCACGCGTGCCTCAAAGAGATGTCAGCACTAATGACGGGATCCGCTGGGGCCGATGCCTGTCAGGGTTGCGGGAAAGTCCGAAAGGGTTACCGTGGCCCCTTGCACAGGCAACTGAAAGACCACGGGTGGGTTTTAGCCAGTAAGGAGTCTGACACGCTATTTGATTACGATACGCAGCTATTTGATGAATTACCACATTAAAAAAAAAGGGGGCCAGAATCATGTAGGTACTGAATCTACGGCAACAGATTGCGCGTCGATGGTCCCTGCCACCCTGTATAATTGATATGACCGTGTTCAGAAGACAACCTGGTGATTGGAGTATGATGTGAATACGCGAAATGTGTAGCATAAAGAATATTGATTCTGTATCATTTGTATTAAGAGATAGCATCCATCAAAATTAAGATCCATTTAGCTCTGACTTTGTCGCCACGTGACAGGGTTCAGATTCATTATGTTCATCATTTGACGATAGTGGTGACTGCCACGTGTTGCCAAGCTAATGAGCTTTTCCAAGAAAATTACACTGTTTCTATAAAATCTTTCATGCTGCCGCATAAACAAAATTAAGTATATTCCTGGTCCTAATAGCCTGAGTCTGACAATAACCATTTTTAATTAACCCCCGACGCAACAAAGAGGGGTGTTATAAGTTTGAAGGCTATGTGTGTCTATCAATGTCTGTTTGTGGCATCGAAGCTCCCAAATGGCTGAACCGATTTTGTTTTGTTCGAAAGGTGACGTACCTAATCGCAAGTGTTTTCAGCTATGATTCAATTGATTTTATTGTATTATTATTTAAGTGTTTCTTGCAACCTCTGCAATCTTATAACTTATGTATTTTTTATATGTCTGTTTGTATAGTTGTTACCACTTAATTTTTATGCATTTCGTTTTTACCTTAGGCTATCACTGTATTTGAGAATGTTGGTTCACCTATTATTGGCAACTGTGTAAGCCCTCAACTACTATCTACTATTATTTGATATTTTGTATACAGAAGCTGTTGGTGTATCTTGATTAATAAATAAAATAAACAAATTAAGCCTATAGGGCCAATACATATTATTCATTTACTTTTAGAGATTTTTCTTACAGTTTCCTTCAACGGATTTAATTTCTTACATCTATAATAAAACCTTCAATATTGCTACGCTCCCGGTGTTTACATAATGCATTATGAATCATTGATGCAATAAAAAAACTGTACGGTTTGCAAGTATGTTACGTTGAACAACTGTTTGCTTTAAAATTAAATTAATTTTACTTTGTAACAAGTTCTATTTAGTTAGTGTTTGTTCAGCGTTGAGAAGTGTAGTAAAGAAACGTATGCACTCGTAGCTAGTTAAGCTTAGGGTTACTAACTTTTATATCAAATATAGTATTTTCGACGCCCTTGCCTGTAAAAATATACCAAATGGCAAAAAAATAATTATAATAAGGAGTAGGTATTTTTTGAAAAGGGTTTTATGCTACTTTTTAATCCTTTATTAACAGGTTTTTTTAATGTCTCATACATAACTATTATACAATTATTGTTAAAAATCGTGAGGAAGCCGGCATGTCCTAGAACAAAAAATTCGAAGACATATGACATCCACCAACCCGCACTGGGCCCGCGTGGTGGAGCACGGCCCACTCCCTCTCACAAAGAGTTATGTAACAATAAATTAAACTCTAAAAATATATTATGTTTCAAAATTCCTATAGGTATTTAACCTTTCACGAGGTTAATATGGCCAGTATTAATTGCACTATTGCACTCATCTCGCCATTTTGTATTCATCACTGAAATATGCGCTCAGTAAAAGCTGAAGTTGCTGGTATAGAAAGCAGAAATTACCATTTTGATAATATAGAAAAGTCAGAATCACTGACAACTGCACTTGTTGCTATTTTTCAGCAGTAGATTTAGCAACATATTGTTGATCAGGAAGAGCAATAGCCAGAATTCTATTAAACAAATTTCAAAAACAGGTTACGGCTCCGTTTCGTTTTACACTTATTCTAATAAAATTGGTAATTGTTTTTTTTATATAGTAAGGCCTCTGATAATAATAGTAGGATACTATATTTTATAGTAGGATTGACAACCCTCGTTGAGCTTGGTGAGTTGTTGTTTGAGAGTATGGGTGCCACTGCCGGTGACATGACAGGCACATTGCTACAAGGGTGAGGGTACAAGGGGGCACCGTTGGTAAAAATTATGCAATTGTTTTGTAAAATGTCACTTGAAATGTATTAAAAAAACAGGATGGTGGCGTTAGTTCCGATTTTAGCGACGCGCCAAAATATCCTTGAAGCGCTTTATGAGACCTTTTTACGTAGTTCTAGATTGGTGACGCATCTGAAATAATTCCCAGTAACAGTTGTGTATAATCCCACCACAAATATAATAATATAAAATGTTTGTTTCTTAATTAAAAATTTTGATTTGTACAGTTACAGCTTAGTTTTTCAACCTCATATTAGCATATGTATTAATAATATTTGTGCTTAGCAACACAGAGGACAAAACCTTTGCGCCGACAGTATCCGCGCCGATAGTTACCGCGCCGATAGTATCTAATAACATTCGTGGCGCCTAAAATGCGTTAAGCGCACAACTTCTGTCATTCAAAACCGTTAGTTTCTATACGTCATTAGTGTGAGTAAACGTAGGTAAGAGTATATTTTATTTTATTTTATTTTACAGTTTTTGGAAAACTTACAGCTAGACACTTTTACACGATTGAGAGTAACAAAATAAGGCCAATTAAAAGTTTTCACGGTTATAAGAGAACATATAAACAAAAAGTATTTGAGAAGGTAGACAGTTGAGTATAGACAGTATCTTATAAGTTTCAAACAGCGCAAACTGTAAGCAATTACTTTACGTGATCAAAAAAGAAATTACACATAGTCTTTTTTAATTTAGAGATACCAGTATTGAAAATGTCGATGTCGACGTCCCGGCAGACCGCATTATACGTATGACTTGCTCTGATTAAGTATGAATTTCGTCTGTAATTCGTTCCTACCGTAGAAGTATGCAAAAGATAAGGATTGCGCAGAAAAGCAGAAGGAACCCGCAGTCTGATTTTGTTCAGCAATTCTGGAAGCTCGGTTGAACCGTTAGCAATTCTAAATAAAAACGCCAAATCCGCAATTTTTCTACGTATATAACGTACGTAATATAGTAAGGTATAAGGGAAAGTGCATGGCTACTGACAAATATGGCTATGAAAGTGTGGGTGTCGGTACTCCTCTGTCTTCCCCATTGGTGAATAGAGGCTAGATGTTAAACAGGGTCTTATTTAATCAACTAGCGAAACTCCGCAGACGTGATGAGATGTCGATCATCTAAACACGATAAAACAAATAAAAAAAGATTTGATGTTTTTTTCTGGGGTCATTGACCACTGGTAGTGTAGTTACTTGAAGTAGTTGAGTAAATCTGTTTTTTTTATATCAATGCCCATCCGTGACTTTTACTCAGAACAAAAATGAGTTTGAAACAGATATGTCAAGTTACTACCGCCGTTGGCCCCCAAAAATAAAAACAATGAATCTTTTTTTTTTTCGTTTTATCGTATTACGATATCGATAATCGTCAAATATGCGGAGTTTCGCTAGCTAATTGAATTTGACCCTGTATACGCATGCTATAACAACAGATACATCATAGAGCAGTCGAATATCGAACGTAATCAAACTGGACGTAGATCCGTTCCTATCTCCGCCATAATTCGACTCGTTCCGCTACAAAGGGCGTAAAGACCATTTTGGCCAAATTTACTTTTTGATGCATTCTTACTTAGTTGTTCACGCTCTTTCTACCTGTATATTTAAAACTTCGCTACTATGAAAACAATGGCTACCGAACAGTTTCTTAATGCTAAACAAAAACAAAAATTTCTTAATGCTAAACAAAAACAAAAATTTCTTAATGAAAAACCAAGTCGTAAAACACATTTCTTTTACATTTTTTTTTTTTTTTTTTGAGGATGGGAAATCATCAAATGACCCCTCCCGCTCTGGGTGTAGCGGAAGGGAGTGTCAGACTCTTACTGACTAAAACCCACCCGTGTTCCTTCCTTGGCCCTTTATGTTCCGGGTCAGCGGTACCCCTTTTGGATGATCCCGCTTTCCCGGCAGGCTTGGGCCCTAGTGGGCCCCCTCTTCGATGCTGACATCTCTTTGAGGCGCGCGTGGAACACGTACGCGCCGTCCAGCACGGGCCTGGTCCTGATTGGACGGTGAGCTACCCATTACTCACCGCCCGCAGGCCCGCGCCTACGGTGGCCGGGAGTCGTCACGCGGCTCCCGACGCCCGGAGCGTCCACCGCGGCGGCTTGGACGGGAGACTCTCTCCCTCTCCCGTCCCGCCACCTCCTTAGCTAGCATGACTGCTTCGCAGAAGGAGGCGACTGCCTCCCACTCCCCCTCGCCCCTGACCATGGCTTGAACCAGGGCCGGGCGTGAGAGGTCGCCGCCGCTGCCGATCGCCTCTACGAGGACACGGCGGTGCTCCGCCCATGCAGGGCAGGCCCCCACCGTATTCTCCACCGTGTCCTCGGGGCGATCATCGCAGTGGTGACACCCGGGCGTTTCCTCCCGCCTGATGATGTGCAGGAACCTCCCGAAACATCCGTGTCCGGTGAGGACCTGCGTCAGGCGGTAGGTGAGGACGCCGTGACGCCTCTCTAGACACTCCTCAAAGAGGGGTCTTACCGCCGCTATCGTGGCGTGCCCTGCGCTGGGTTGCGACAGTCGCTCCTTCCATGCCGCCATGAGATCGCGCCGGAGGTCCGTCCGCTCCGCCGCGATTTGCCGCGGAAGCGGGGTTTTCCCCCGGCGTAGTGCCTCCGCGCGCCACCCATACAGGCGCGCGAGGACTATCGCCTCCAGATCCCACGGTGGCAGTCCGGCAAGGAGGCTTGCCGCCTCGCCCGAGATTGTGCGGTAGCCCCGGATCAGCCTTACGGCTACCACCTTTTGGGGCGCGTTCAGATAGTGGGCGGCTCTCCGCCGCAGTGAACGCGCCCACACCGGGGCCCCATATGTAGCCATGGACCGCACGACCCCCGCGTAAAGCCTCCGGCAGGAGGCGTTTGGACCCCTCAGGTTGGGCAGGAGCCGCTTGAGGGCGGCCCCAGCCCGTTCCAGTTTGGGGGCCAAACGTCGGAAGTGCTCCACGAAGTTCCACCGGCTATCGAGCACGAGTCCTAAGTACTTCATCGTGGACTCGACGCCGATGTAAACCCCTCCTACCGTTAGTTGGGATCCCGATGGTGGCCTGTTCCGGGGCCCATGGAAAGACATGGCCTCGGACTTGTGCAAAGCCACCTCGAGACCCAACTGCCGGATCCTCTCCACGACTATCGCAACCCCGCGTGTTATCGCGTCGGCCGCCGCCTGATGCGACCTCCCCTGCGCCAGGACCAGCGTGTCGTCAGCGTAGCACACCACGCTGACGCCATCAGGGAGGTCAGCCCGCAGCACCCAGTCGTAACCGATGTCCCACAGGAGCGGCCCTAGAACCGATCCCTGTGGGACACCGCACGACATCTCTCGCCGGTTCCACTCCCCATCGCGACCGGGGTACATGACGGCTCCGTCCGTCAGATATGCAGTGGTACACTGCTCTATTCAACATCCTGCTTGATGCAGAATACCCACAGAGTCATTCACCTACATCTTTATGCAGAACTGCTGCTCGCGTCCAGGTGGACTGCTCTACTGCTCAGCTCAACTTTCTGCATAACTGGTTTTTACTACAGACGTTTGTTGCCAGGCTATTTCATTATGGGTTGTATATCGATGTTTTTTAGGTTTTCAGGGGTGTAGCTCCATGCTAACTTCGTTAATAACTCTCGTACATAATTGTAATTAAATAAGGTAAAAGTCGGGCAAAATTTAAGAACCTCCATCCTAGAACTCAATGTTATAAGTCTAAAAACTAAAGAGTAAATTATGAAAGTTTTATTTATTTATTTCGCTCATAGCCAAAAGCATGGCATTTGGAGTTACGCCCTTTGTAGCGGAAAGCGTCAATATGTCATACCCGTCTGCATACAACTGCAATCGGCGCGTCATGGAGGAGGTGGAGACCTACTCCGACCACCGGTATATCCGGTTCGACGTCTCCGCCCAGACCTCTAGTGCGCCGGTCCAACAGGCCCCGAGTGGTCCGCGGTGGGCGCTGAAGCAGATGGACCGGGAGTTCCTCCTGGAAGCCTCGATCGTGCAGGCCTGGGTGTCATCACCGGACAGGCCTGCCGATATTGACGATGAGGCGGAGTGGTTCCGGGAGGCTATGTCCTAGATTTGCGACGTGGCAATGCCCCGAGTATTCATCGCGCGCGCAGGTCCAGTTAGGTAGGTCCAACTTCGAGAAAGAGGTCAATCGTCGAATCCGACTCGGCTGGGCAGCTTTCGGGAAGCTACGCAATATCTTCTCGTCCCACATACCGCAGTGCCTCAAGACGAAAGTCTTTGACCAGTGCGTGTTGCCAGGTACTGAAACGTGGTCGCTCACAATGGGCCTTATTAGAAGGCTAAAAGTCACCCAAAGGGCAATGGAGAGGGCTATGCTTGGAGTTTCCCTGCGTGATCGAATCAGAAATGAAGAGATCCGCAGGAGAACCAAGGTAACCGACATAGCCCGAAGAATTGCCAAACTTAAGTGGCAGTGGGCAGGGCACATTGCTCGCAGAACAGATGGCCGATGGGGCCGGAAAGTTCTAGAGTGGCGACCGCGTACCGGAAGACGTAGCGTTGGAAGGCCTCCCACAAGGTGGACAGACGATCTTGTCAAGGCCGCAGGAACCCGTTGGATGCGGGAAGCACAAAAGCGGTCGAAGTGGAGGTGCTTGGGGGAGGCCTATGTCCAGCAGTGGACGTCTTTCGACTGAAATGATGAATGCCCCGAGTCCGTCCAGGAAGCGCCCGACGTCAGGTGTACTGATGGTCGCAGGAGCTGGAGACGCTACGCAAGACGTGCGTCAAAGTGCGACACCTGTACTCCAGGCACCGTAGGCTCCGCATCCGCCCTCCGGATGCGGAAGCGACGGAGGCGGAGCTGTACGACGGATACAGAGCGGCGAAGACCGCCCTCCAAGACGCTGTCCAGCGTGCCAAATGGACGGCTCGCGAGGAGTTGGTGGAGACTCTGAACGGAGATCCATGGGGGCGCCCTTACAAAATGGTCCGGAATAAACTCCGCACCTGGGCCCCCCCACTGACGCAGAGTCTCCGCCCCCAGCTGGTGGAGGAGGTGGTGAGCGCTCTGTTCCCTTCACGGGGGAAGCATACTCCCCCGCCCATGGCTCCGCCGCTCGCGGTGCCTGAAGCGGACCACGCGGATGACGACGACACCCCTGAAGTGAACGGGGTAGATCTGAGAGTGGCGGTAGGTATGCTGAAGGCCAAAAATACCGCCCCAGGACCCGACGGCCTGCCAGGGAAAGCCTGGGTCCTGGCCTCGACGGCTCTTGGGCCTCGACTGGAGGCGCTCTTAAGCGCATGTATGGAGAGAGGCCAGTTCCCACTCCGTTGGAAGACGGGGAAGCTGGTCCTCATTCGGAAGCCAGGGCGCCCTGCGGACTCTCCGTCCGCATACCGGCCCATTGTGCTGCTCGACGAGGTCGGCAAGCTCTTTGAGAGAGTAATTGCAGGCCGCCTCGTCGGGCACCTGGTGAGGACGGGGCCGGATCTTGCGGAAAGTCAGTTCGGCTTCCGCAAGGGGCACTCGACGGTGGACGCCATCATGCGCGTTAGAGCCCTCACGACGGGGGACGCGGTGTCTCGGGGCGGGGTTGTCGTGGCGGCGTGGCACTCGACATCGCTAACGCATTTAACACCCTGCCCTGGAGTTGCATTGGGGAGGCACTCCGGTATCACCGAGTGCCAACCTACCTCCGTCGAATAGTCGAGGCATATCTGACGGACAGAGCCGTCATCTACCCCGGTCGCGACGGGGAGTGGAACCGGCGAGAGATGTCGTGCGGTGTCCCACAGGGATCGGTTCTAGGGCCGCTCCTGTGGGACATCGGTTACGACTGGGTGCTGCGGGCTGACCTCCCTGATGGCGTCAGCGTGGTGTGCTACGCTGACGACACGCTGGTCCTGGCGCAGGGGAGGTCGCATCAGGCGGCGGCCGACGCGATAACACGCGGGGTTGCGATAGTCGTGGAGAGGATCCGGCAGTTGGGTCTCGAGGTGGCTTTGCACAAGTCCGAGGCCATGTCTTTCCATGGGCCCCGGAACAGGCCACCATCGGGATCCCAACTAACGGTAGGAGGGGTTTACATCGGCGTCGAGTCCACGATGAAGTACTTAGGACTCGTGCTCGATAGCCGGTGGAACTTCGTGGAGCACTTCCGACGTTTGGCCCCCAAACTGGAACGGGCTGGGGCCGCCCTCAAGCGGCTCCTGCCCAACCTGAGGGGTTCAAACGCCTCCTGCCGGAGGCTTTACGCGGGGGTCATGCGGTCCATGGCTACATATGGGTCCCCGGTGTGGGCGCGTTCACTGCGGCGTAGAGCCGCCCACTATCTGAACGCGCCCCAAAAGGTGGTACCCGTAAGGCTGATCCGGGGCTACCGCACGATCTCGGGCGAGGCGGCAAGTCTCCTTGCCGGACTGCCGCCGTGGGATCTGGAGGCGATAGTCCTCGCACGCCTGTATGAGTGGCGCGCGGAGGCACTACGCCGGGGGGAAACCCCGCTTCCGCGGCAAATCGCGGCGGAGCGGACGGACCTCCGGCGCGATCTCATGGCGGCATGGAAAGAGCGACTGTCGCAACCCAGCGCAGGGCACGCCACGATAGCGGCGGTAAGACCCCTCTTTGAGGAGTGGCTAGAGAGGCGTCACGGCGTCCTCACCTACCGCCTGACGCAGGTCCTCACCGGACACGGATGTTTCGGGAGGTTCCTGCACATCATCAGGCGGGAGGAAACGCCCGGGTGTCACCACTGCGATGATCGCCCCGAGGACATGGTGAAGCATACGGTGGGGGTCTGCCGTGCATGGGCGGAGCACCGCCGTGTCCTCGTAGAGACGATCGGCAGCGGCGGCGACCTCTCACGCCCGGTCCTGGTTCAAGCCATGGTCCGGGGCGAGGGGGAGTGGGAGGCAGTCGCCTCCTTCTGACAAGCAGTCATGCTAGCGAAGGAGGTGGCGGGACGGGAGAGGGAGAGAGTCTCCCGTCCAAGCCGCCGCGGTGGACGCTCCGGGCGTCGGGAGCCGCGTGACGACTCCCGGCCACCGTAGGCGCGGGCCTGCGGGCGGTGAGTAATGGGTAGCTCACCGTCCGATCAGGACCAGGCCCGTGCTGGACGGCGCGTACGTGTTCCACGCGCGCCTCAAAGAGATGTCAGCATCGAAGAGGGGGCCCACTAGGGCCCAAGCCTGCCGGGAAAGCGGGATCATCCAAAAGGGGTACCGCTGACCCGGAACATAAAGGGCCAATGAAGGAACACGGGTGGGTTTTAGTCAGTAAGAGTCTGACACTCCCTTCCGCTCCACCCAGAGCGGGAGGGGTCATTTGATGATTTCCCATCCTCAAAAAAAAAAAAAAAAGCATTATAATGTAGATGTAGCGTATAGTGTTTCCGTAGCACAGCGCGGACCACAAAACGCAGTCTCACAGTCAATACTTTGGTTTCTGAATAAAGTTGACTGGTAGAAAAGTCCCTGCGCTTAAAGTGCATGACTTTCAAGATCGCCTTTAGAGCTCTTTCAACTGTAAGTATAGAAGTTTTGTAGGTTCCGCCCCAAACCAGGATACAATATACAATAATTGACTGGCAAAGGCTGTGGTAAACTATCAAACCTAGATCGGGATCAGCACAGTGCCTAAGTTCCTTAAATACATAAATTAATTTTCTGATCCTTGTACATAGGGCTTCGATTTGGGGTTGCCAGCTAAGCCTGCAATCAATATGGACTACTAAATATTTTATATCCGGGACCCAGGACAGAAATGGGCAGCTGCAAAAATCTAATGACCTTTGTCTTTGCTACGTTAAGGGTAAGTAAATTCTCTGAGAGCCACTTCATTACAAAGCGAAGTGACTGTTCCGCCCTTTCAGTTGCTCTTGACCAGTCGGTATCATAAACTATCAACGCTGTGTCATCGGCGTACGTAAATATGTCACAATTTGGAATATCTGCATGACACAGATCATTGATGTAGAGCAAGAAGAGAGAGGGCCCATGAATGCTACCCTGCGGCACACCAACGCTGATTAATCTATCATTACTCTTTATAGAGTCAATTTTAAGCAGCCTTTTCACTTGTTTTTCATCTACTGGCAGTATGACGAGAGACTGGCAAGGTGAAGGTAGTGGAGGGGTACTAACCTCATGGTCAGATTTTGGGAGAGGAGTTACTTGAGAGGCTAGTTTACGACCAATATCAGTGAAAAAGCAATTGACACGGTTTGCCGAAGTTTTAGGATCATCATTGGATTGAACAAGCTCTTTGGGAGATTACGGCCGAGAAGTAGAGTTGGCTTTAATTGCCCTCCAAGTGGCTTTAGGGTTATTTCTGGCCTTTTGCAATTCATCAAATATGTGCTCAACTTACCTGACGCCAAAGACGAGCCGGTTACTAAACGAAGAATACTGTCTGTTATAGCACGAGGACGAAGGAATGAAAGGGCTCTTCTTTTATATACGGGACTTATTACACTTCAATTTATTTTGGTGCAAAGTATTTATTATCTTGAATAAGTCTGATCTCTGGGAAATAAAAACTTTCTGAAATAAAAAATATCAAACTTTGATAACCTCAACTTTTCTCCAATTTAATTGCTTATGACACGTCATTTTAACAGAAGGTCAATAGGTTGCTATTTTAGGCAATAGGCTTAATTTTAAAATGCGTTTTGATATTGCAAATAAGAAGTCGACGCGCATTTTCTTAATTTTTTTTTGAAAATTCACATTATTTTTCTTTATTTTATTAGGGTTGAACAATTTCACAGTGATTTGAGTTTGTTGTTGGGTGAATGACTACGAAAATTTTGATTTTGTGACCGTCTAAAGTTATTTTTTTTAAAGTTACTAATGTATAGGTCAAAATCTGTTTTCATACTTAAGCTGGAGACTTGGAGCACATCGGCTCAGACAGCTTATTCAAAAAGATAATACTTTTACAATAGGATCATTGATGGGATTTCGTCATAATACTATAAAGTTTTGGTTCGATACCTGCATTGCGCCGCAGTCGTGTGCATAAAAGCGGTGGTTCGGATTTTCTTTCTGTTTAGCCCTTGCGCCGCATTATATTCTTCAATGTATCTTATGAATTCGCATAATATTCTTTTACGCGTCCATTCTGGTTTTTTGCTCCTCCCATCGTACAGAAGACGAATTTCATCATTCATTTAATAATTTCTGACTGACGTTCAGCGTCATACTACATGCATGGTACGCACATACTACACAGGTACTCAATTCGCTTAATAAGCATAAAAAAATAGTTTTTATCGTCAATTTGTCATTTAAATTAAATAGCACATACGTATTCACGAGAAATCGAGTTAAATTTAGAGTATCTGTTTTGAAAAATACCGAAAACATAAACTTCGTAGCCCGCGGGACACATAAAACAAATGATTTGATTCCATTTTCTATTAGTAGCAAAATCTTTCAATTCGATAGTAAATGCTAACCATATATCGCAGTCGTCTGATACGGCAATTTGTCTGGTACGTGAGAGAATCAGAACATTGAAAATGAGTAGGTACGTTTTGGCACGAGGGGGTTGTTGCTAGTAAAAGAACTATCATTATTTTCAGACTAGCTGTGCTCGCGGCTTTGCTCACGTCACTGTGTAGTCTTTTGGGATTAAACATAGGAACTTGACGTCATAGTAAATTGATAAGGGAATAATCCACTTACAGTAATTAACCATTATTTTCGTTATTTTCTGATGATAGTTTATAAACTATAACTATGAAAGAATTTCCTAATGTAAGAAACTCGCCTGAAATATATGATTAAGAAAATTATTTTTCATTATTTTTATAAAGTTTAGAGGAAGGCTATAAAACTAGATGAAGCCCAAAGCAACGATGGATGGATTAGAAAGGGGTTAAATTCTGAGATGACGCATAGTGACTTACGAATTTGTGACTGTTGGATAAAATAGTGAGGTATAAAGTTGAAACAGATGGTTGGGCTTACACTCTCATCAGATATTTTTGGTACATGAATTAGGTACAGGGGATTTGTTTAGATTTATACATTTAAGTATTTATACTACTTCAATTTCGTGCAACTTATTGCATTAAAGACTTCATCAGGCGTTTTATGTGATGAATTAGTTTTAAGTGTACCTACATTCAATTATGTGTTTGTCTTTGTTCTTCGCATACGTATATACGCAATTTACAGCTACAGTCTATAATTTTCATTTTTCCTGCCTAATCACACATCTCAACAAGATCCCTTGTTAACTTCCTTTCAAAAATCTATTCTCTAATGTAAGTACTGAACTATTCATTAGCTTTTAGGTTATGTAAGGTAGTGTAAGTACTGAACTATTAATTAGCTTTTAGGTTATGTAAGGTAGTTTATGAAATGAAAGATTGAATAGATGTAAGTACTGAACTATTAATTAGATTTTAGGTTATGTAAGATAGTGTAAGTACTGAACTATTAATTAGCTTTTAGGTTATGTAAGGGAGTGTATGAAATGAAAGATTGAATAATCTCCTAACCATTTAATGGAAACACTATTTCACAGGCTATTTAACACCGGAAATGACAATAGGTACACCTTAGGTTTAAAGTGTTACACGGCTGATTATTTTAAGTAATATTAACAACCAAAAGCACACAGATATTTAAATATTAAAACCAAAATTAACTGACCTGGCCTTGCTATATCAGTTAGCAATATCTTTTGACGTAGTGACACACTATGACTTTTTAGGGTCTATACACTTCGGCGTCGCAGGAACAACTGAGCTGCGCACGCCGCACGGCCGTTTCGTCGTTTAAATAAACGTGATCTAATAAGAAGGCGGTAGTTGATAAAATAAATGCGCTTAACTTAAATGTAAAACGTACTTATTACACCCACTAGGTATAATTGTGTAATGAGTTTACTAATATCCTAACACTAAATACGCACCTACTTTCGCATAGCTACTGAAAACTGTGATCAATCCGCTGTTCGGTCTCGGACAGGACTGAATGATGTTGTCATTAGTCTCGGACGTGACTCTAAGGAGTCGGAGACTTAACCTCTATGTGTCTTACATTAATGTAATGGATATATTTGTAAGGGATGGGTGTTCAGTAGGTAATGTTGGGGAATTTAGTATTGTAACTGGAGTCTTGGTTGTGTTCGTTGACTCGTATGCTTACCTTTCTGGAAATATGAATGTTGTAGTTGTTGAAACAGTTCGGTTGTGTTTCTGACAAATGTAATGCTTATACTGGTATTGACATAATTTGGTGATATCTATCATAGGTATGCTATATAGACGAGCTTAAAAGGTAGTTTCAGTATGAGTAGGTATCATCTACCCATGTGTATACCTATTTACCGGATAAATAAGAAGTTTACATCAAGTTATGCTTTAGCATACCCAAAGTCAACAACGTTTGCTTGATTCGATCTGCATTACAAACAAAATCGACCAACTACACTACCTAGAATATAATATAGAATACTCTACATTATGTACACCATAAAAATATCAGATATAATAATTACCTGCCATAGGATGTTACATATTACTTGTATGCTCCTGCACTTAGGGGCATTGCAAGTAGGTACCTACCAATCAAAGAGGAGTTGCCGGCTAGCTATTTACCTTGAGAGAGGACCCCAGGGAGTGCAGGCAAATATGGAAACTTATTACTTTGCTCCAAGCTCCAGTTAAGGCCAAGATATTGCTCCGATATGGGAAGATCTTTGGGGAATGTCCATTAAAGTCTTTACCTGCATAATTGAGACTATAGTGCCTTAATTAGCCTTATTATTTAATTTGTGTGTGAATCAAGGAGTCTTCCCGGATTTTATTAAATACAGTTGGGTAATACCACCTTTTAAATCCGAGGACAATAAAAACACCAAAAATTATAGAATCGTATCCGTGATGCCGGTTAATGCTAAATCTAATGATCAATAATTTTAACACGAATAAAATAATTTACGATCAACAGTATGGTTATATCAAAGGGCGTTGTACGACCAACGCCGGCCAGTGTTACTTTATTAAAACATATATTTACAGCGTGGAAGGAGGCCCAAGATGCTATAGGAATCTTTTGTGACCTCTCCATGGCATTTGACTGGGTATACCACGAAACCTTGCTATTAAAACTTGAGCATTACGGACTAGTAGTAGTGTACATTATGTCATCATCATCTGCGTAGACTTTTCAGTCTAACAGAATCCAGCTGAATACTTATAGTTTACATGGAGCGATTGCCTATCTGACCTCCACAACCCAGTTACTGGGTAACTCGGTATCGTATTACCCTTGGTAAGACTGGTTATCAGACTTTCGGCCTTCTGACGACCTGTAACGACTGTCAAAGATCCATGAATGACAGCCGGGACCAAGCGCTTAACGTGCTTGCCGAGGCTCGGAGGGGTCTTGGTATGTAAAGATGGTCACCCATCCACGTACCACCAGCAATCACTGCTTAACCTGATTCATAGACCCGTGCAGCTGTCATTACTAAGCCACATACTCCACACTCTTTTACAATTTTCTAATTACATGGCAAAATAAAATAAAACAACGAAATCAATAATAATGCAAATGTAATATATATATTGAAATTACAGCAGGTGTTCAAAACTCCTTACCCTTACTCTCAAACACAACCGGCATCGCCGAATGAAATTTGTTTTTATTCTTCTAAATACACGGGTTTCTTATATCTATAAGGTTGCAGCTGTGATTTTCCTCGAGGAAGATGTTCCTTGGTACAACGAGGTGGTGTACAAGAAAGAGAGCGCTCTTTCTCGTACACCATCTCTTTGTAACAACCCCATAGAAAGAAATCTATGGGGTTTGGGTTATGGGAACGTGCTGGCTATCGAATGTGTCCCCCTCTTCCGATTCAACGACTAGGTAAAGTTACGTCTAGGTGGTCTCTTACGACTCATGCGTAATGTGGGGGAGCACCGTCTTGCTGCAACCACATGTCTCGACGGGTTTCAAATGTTACTTCCTCAAGTAAACCATTTAGGTAATTCTGAAGAAATCTCAAGTATGAGGGGCCATCGAGTCTAACTGGTAACTCACGAGGACCTACTAGCTGTCCTTCTACTATCCCAGCCCACATGTTTACTCCGAACTGCTGCTGGAAGAGCATGTTAAATATCCCACCCTTCGGAAACTTGTTTCAGCGCTCCATAAAATTTTATTTAAAAATTGAGAGTGTTCACGACACATTTCCCTACAAATAGCCATTCTCGGGCCATGATCACTGGGTAAAAGGGCTTGCACACGTTGAATGTGATAGGAAATATATTATTATTAGTCTCTATAGAACACCGTCATCTGATCCTACTCAATTCTTGACTAAACTTAGTAGGCTCTTACACGACATAAACCAAAAGTATAAGTCTAAAATAAATATAATTATGGCAGGTGATTTTACATAAATACTTTTAAAAAAGGCTATTTCGCAAACGAGTTACAGGACCTATCGAATAACTATGACATGAAAATCCATATCAATGTACCCACATGTAAATCGTCTTGTATAGACCATATTTTAAGCAACATCCCAGAGGCTATTGAAACGGTATTAACACTTCATCTATCTGACCACAATACTGCTCAACTGGTAAGTACTCCTTTGAAACATAAAACTCAGAAACTAGCCACATATTATATATCTAAGAGAGACTACAATATGGAGTACATTCAAAAAATTTGGGAATGCGATAACAATTATCATGGGTAGAAATAATAATGGAAAATGATTTAAACATAGCATTCAATAAGTTTCGTGACATAATATGCCTATTCTATAATCTCTGCTTCCCAAAAATAAAGGTAAAAATAAACATTAATAACAGAAATAAACAAAATTTGATAAGCAAAGGACTAAAACGAAGTTGCAAAATAAAAAGGACATTTCGCTACAAATACTATAAAAATAAAAACTCAGCTAACAAAATTTAATATACAAAATACTCTAATTTATTGAAGAAATGTATTTATTATTCGAAAAGAAACGCTAACATTTAGTTTATAAATAGGAGTGAAAACAAATGCAAAACCACTTGAACAGTTGTAAAAAATTAAATACATAATACTAACTACAAAGATAACATTGAGAACATTAAAGTTGATAACACAATCCTTACAACCCCGTCGAAATAGCATCTGCCTTAAATGACCACTACATCAATTTGACACACAAATCAACACTAACAAAGACACAAATTGGTTGTAGTAAAAACTCAACTCATGATTCGATGTTTCTTAGACCTGTATCCGAAAATGATGTCAGAACAGAAATAATATCGCTATCTAACACTAATTCAGAAGGCTACGATGAAATGAATACGAAAGTTATTAAATTATCCATTCATGATATAATTGGAATTCTTACACATTTAATTAATTTATCATTTTCTTCCGGAACTTTCCCTGATGCTTTAAAACTATCCATTATTAAACCACTTTTTAAGAAGGGAGAAAAAGATTGTATAAGTAATTATCGACCAATAACCTTAATACCGATTCTGTCCAAAATATTAGAAAAATCATTTATAAAAAACTAGTTAGTTTCTATAATAAATATGACATTATTAATAAAGATCAATATGGCTTTCAAAAAGGCAAATCTACTACATTAGCCACCTTCTCTCTGATAAAAGCAATACTATCCAATATTAATAGAAACTATCTGACTACAGGATTAATCTTTGATTTGGCTAAAGCTTTTGACCTAGTGTCATATGACTTGTTGCTACAAAAACTGGAGGTAAGCGGGATAAGGGGACATGTACTTCAGTGGATATCGTCACACCTAAATAACCGACAGCAACGTGTTGTTATTACAAAATAAGATAAAAACAACGTCATGATACCATACTCATTCGAGTACAAATGCAACAATTATGGCGTCCCACAAGGAAGTGTTTTGGGCCCAATATTGTTCCTAATGTATATAAATTCAATCACACACATAACACATCATACATGCATCTTATTCGCTGACGATATTTCCGTCATAGTGACATCCGATAAAAAGTCTAATAAAATTTACGACCATGAAACAGAAATTAACAACACGATTGACACATTAATTGAATGGATTGACATGAATAACTTAAAAATAAATTTAGATAAATCTGTATACATACAGTTTAATAAATCGAATATCAATAAATACAATTTGAAACATGACATACCAAAACTTAAGGCAGTTACACAAACAAAATTTCTTGGAGTAGTAATAGATCAGGACATAAATTGGAAAGCACAAGTAGATGATATATCTAAAAGAATGAATAAATTCGTATACGGACTCAGAAAGGTTAAAATTATAACAAACATTAAAACCGCTATCACTACCTATCATGCTTATGTTGAATATTTAATACGCTATGGGTTCACAATGTGGGGTAATAGTACCGGTAGACATAGGGTATTTGTTGCACAAAAAAAGTGTATTCGTGCATTATAGGGGCTGCAACCAGATTAATCTAGCAGGCCAATATTTAAATAACTTGGTTTATTACCGCTACCCTCTCTCTATATTTATGAAGTATGCATGTTTGTTAAGAAGCATACAGACTTGTTTAAAAAGGCAGAGGATGCATATCCTCGAAATCGGAGAGATCCTCACTGGCTTCTGTTATGTGACTTGCCAAGATTGGCTAAATATAACAGAAGCTGTTTAGCCATGTGTGTTCGGATATATAGTAAAATTCCAAGTGATTTAAAAACGTTAGATCTTAGATTGTTAAAAACTAATAATTTTTACAGCATTCATGAATTTATTGACGGGAAACATGCTTATTTGTAACCGAAAATAATATTTGCATGCTATGATATAAGCTAAACATGTATGCTCTTTATTGTATTTTAAAACAACTTTTTATGCCATGTTTTATGCAAATAAATATTACTTTATTACTGGGAATTAGAACAAAGGAAAGCTCGTACAGATTTCTCCTATAGGTATAAACCTTTACCAATTCAACACAGAAACAAAACAGCAGATTTTATTTCCATTCTAACCTATTTTGCCCCTCTAGTGGTTCTCAAAGTAGCACATTAAGCTGTAATCCTCCGTTTTCATGTAATGATTGTGGCGATGGTCGGGCGGCCGGGATTAGGAATGGTCATAAAACCGATACAACAATTAATTGGTCGGTGCTGAGATTGCCAAAGTGGTTTATGTAGTCCGGGGGGGGCGTTGGGACTTTATGACTATTAGTTGATGTCAGGCAGTTGATACGTATTCAAGCCAGGGGTGTTGACAATGTATTCAATGTACGAGTTTGCTGAACTGTGTTATGCTAAAATCGGCTTCGTAATAAAAAACCGGTCAAGTGCGAGTTGAACGCGCGTGGAGAGGGTTCCTTACGATGAGTTATGTTATCTACCATGTTTTTTTAAAACCTAACACAAGTTGTTTGTGGTAACTTAAAAAGTATGTATGGTATCGGATTGTAGAGGGAAATTGCTGAATATTATTGTGTATTGTTGAATCCTACCTTGTCGTATATTCTTGAATACGTGGACTAACATCGATCGATAGAAGGTATTCCGATATTTCATTTTTTGATTTGTCCTTAAGAGAGAAGCGCCTGGTTGTCAGCGAAATTCAAATTATCTTACGTACCTTAAATGTGTATGGCGGTGAGAGTGTTAAGTAAGACAATTTTGTGAAACATCAATCAATAGGAATTATAAACTTAGGGGGTTGTATTGATCATTTTAATGCTTATAATTCTCTAAATACCTGCAAGTTGCAGAAAAACAACCAACCTGACGTTTCCCCCTTAAAATTAATATTGCAGTCTCCTACTATGATAATCTTTTCATGTGCACTGATAGATTTCTTCAAAGTCAAAGTCAAAGCATTTATTTCAAATAGGCACATAAAAGGCACTTTTGAACGTCAACATTTACATTTAAATAGAATTGATTCTAGTCGCCCCTTCCAAAAGGTAGTTTCGTATGGAGAAGAATGGGCAAGAAACTCCATCGTTACTCTTTTAAAATGTGTTACAATACTTTGTATACATTAACTATATAATTATATATGAAGACGATGCACCTATAATAAAAATTACCCTACCAAAATAGGTAAAAAGAATTTAATAAACGTAGCAATGATAAATAAGTTAATTAAATGATAGATACATGGTGTTCACATATTTACAAACATTGTAAAAGTATATGATTTCCCAAATTATGTAACCAATTAATATGTCAGTGTGTGAGTTAAAGTAGTCACAGAATGTAAACCAATGTCATAAAAATAACAAACCATACAATTAAAGTAGCAACAAGTTTTAATTTTGTCAAGACCCTAGATTGTCCTGTGGAGCTGGACCAGCATGTTTCCAAGCATTCTTATCTTGGATATAATCCTCTAATTTGTAATATGCTTGTTTACACAGTGAACTTTTTATATGAGTTTTAAATTTTCTTTCATTTAATTGTAATAAATTACAAGGTATTTTGTTGTAGCCTTTAACACAGTACCCCATAAAAGATGTATGTACTTTAGCTAATCTGAAAAATGGTTGATCAATTTTATCTTTATTTCTTGTATTAAAAGTATGTCTATCACTTATTTTATTAAAAAGATGTAGATTTTTTCTTACGTACATAATTTATTTTCATAGATGAATTGGCAAGGTACCGTCATAATATTAATCCTTTTAAATAGTTCCCTGAGAGATTCGCGTTGACGTAGATTATAAATGGCTCTGACAGCTCTCTTTTGCAAAATAAAGATGGATTCAATGTCAGCAGCCCGACCCCACAGTAAAATGGCATACGACATAATGCTGTGGAAGTAGCTAAAATAGACCAAACGCGCGGTTTCTACATCTGTTAACTGTCTTATCTTTCTAACAGCATAAGCGGCCGAGCTTATGCTGCTATCTTAATGCATATAATGACGACAACAAGTGCAGCGAGACATAGACTAGACCCGCCATCACCACCATAGTCACAGCGTATCACGTAACGCAAGACGTGCACACGCTAGGCGTGCGGCGGTCCGTTTTATTTTTTATAGGTCAACCTAGAAGGTTATCGACTGCTTAGCCGCTGACTGATTTTGAATTTGACGGAGATGCGAGCTGTAGGTTCTTAGCGCAGAAGGTACTAGAAGTGACGGATGCCTCGCCTACGAGTAGCATCAATAAATTATCTCAAGAACAAACTTCGTAGTTGGAAAACATGTTCTCCCATACATTTCAACTGCAAATGTAAGTTTATCTGCACAATATTTGGAGATTTACTATGCTATTTAGCATCTTAAACTTTTTCTGTAATCTATAACGGTAGAACTTAGAAATATTCTAAGCTGTTGAACTAATTTCTGTATTTTTTTCATCTGTTGTCTTAAATAACCATAAATCTATTTATTTTAAAATTCAAAAAAAAAAAGAACTGAGACCCTCACAATAAGCCCTTTTATTTATTGTGCCACACGATACAGCTCGTTTTTTTTTTTTTTTTGGTAATTTACGCCCCAAAAGTGACCCCATATTCAAAATTAATTTAGATACTTGCGTTACACGTCCGTGTTTGGGCACAGCAATTCATATCTGTACCAAATTACAACATAATTGGTCCAGTAGATTCGGAGTTAATTGGCTGTCACAGACGAACAAACAGACTCACGAGTTATCCTATAAGGGTTCCGTTTTTTCGTAAGGACGTACGGAACTCTAAAAACATAATATATTTTTCTTAGCATATTTTTTTTATTACAGTACTTTTTTCCCATTTTCTGTTAGTCTTGTTTGTGTGTTTTAGCATCGATTGCTTTTAAAGAATATCATTTTCTTCAAGCCAGGGAGTCATGGGGAGAGGCTTTTGCCCAGCTGTGGGATCAAACAGGCTAATAGTAACATTTTATTCAATATCTACCATTGAAATTTGTCGACACGGTTGGCGTAGTGGTTAAGCGATTGACTGCTGCGTTACGTGTCGCAGGTTCGATCCCCGCACGGAACAAATATTTGTATGACCTGCAAGTAGTTGTTCCGGGTCTGGCCGTTTGTGTATGTGAGTTTAAATGTTTATAAACGCACCCACGATACAGGAGAAATTCCTAGCGTGGGGCAACGTTTAAAAAAAAAAAGAAAGAAAACAAATGATAACAGCAATTTGCACGAATAAAATAATTTCAGGAATTTACTAAAATCTTTGACCACCGCTGCCCAGGGGGACGTTACTAATGTTATCGAACCAGTCGCGTAATGTCATACTTTTTTGAGCACGGCTTAAGGCGGAATATTTTGTTTTAACAGATTTGTTTCATACTGTAAGCCCGTAATGAAGTAGGTATGGGCTGTGCGAGATGTATGGACCGAGTTAACGTGACATTGGCAGAGAATAATGATTTATTTCGTGATTTCTGTTATTTGTATGGATTAAGTAGGAAATCTGTTATTGATTGGGTTAATTATATGAAGCACCAGTCAACTCAGCCAATCGCAGTCCACTGCTGGACATATATAGGCCTCTCTCATGCTGCGCCACAACAGCCTATCCTCCGCCATTCGCAACCAGTCTGTCCCAGCCACCTTTTTGAGGTTGCCGGTCCATCTAGCTAGGGAGCGTCCCACACTACGCTTGCCTATACGCAGTCTTCACTCCAGAACTCGGCTGCTCCACCGGCTATTGGTCCTTCGACAAACATGGCCAGCCCACTGCCACTTCTGCTTGTGCACAACTCAGCTGAAGATATTCGTATATCTACAGATGAAAATCTGACAACATATTAGATTATTGTTTCAAGTAAACATAATATTGCTAAGTAGCAGGATAAATAAAAATAATAAAAAAAGTCGTGACGTTGATGTCACGGGTGTTGGAGCAACGAAAATCGCGTCGCGTAAGCTTCTACTTTTTAGGTTTAAGGCCCTCTTATCTGACGAAGGCAACTCTCGTCTTTCCCTTATAAGCCCGAGAGTCTCCGAGGAAAGTTTGGATACCTTACTTTTTCACTGCAAATGGGAAAAGTTTGTGGGAAACATCGCATAGCTCCTTGACTACCTCGTAGGCTTTCTTGTCGACAGTGCCTGTCGTGTCCAAAAGAGCGAATCGATTTAGAAGTTCCAGTTGGAACTTTTCGGATCCTAGAGCGGCTTGGAGCTGCGTAGGTCGGAGAGTAGGCTTCATCATGCGGATTCTCTCAGCTCGAAAAATATTTAGACTGCCTCGAACAAGCCTGTGATCGCTTCCGGTACGGAACCTGCTGATCACGGAAACATCTCTAAGTATATTATGCTTCTTATCCGCTATTATGAAGTCTATCTCGTTCCTTGTCACGTTATCAGGGCTCTGCCAGGTCCTATTCCACTGGGGTTTCTTTTCAAAGATTGAATTCATCATGAACAGACCCTGCGACTCTAAAAAAAAAGTTGACTAGCACTTCCCCCTGTGGTTCCTGCGCCCCAAACCTAACGGTCCGACTTTCGATTTGCTGCGTTCTTGTACTCCCACTTTGGCATTGAAGTCCCCCATAGCAGCGTTGTAGTGGGCCTCCGTCATACCATGCTTTGCCTTGGCAATATCCTTATACATGGCCTCGGCTGTCTCGTCAGAGCATGTCAAAGTTGACGCATATACTTGTATCACTTTCAGGTAGTACCTGCCTGTGAATTTCAGTACAAGGCACGCTACCCGTGTCGATACACTACTGATTTCCACAATACTCCTAGTGAGTAACTTGTTGACCAGGAAGCCGATCACCTTCTTGGAAGTAGAATAGGTGGCCTGACTCCAGGGCTATCGTGTCCTCCCCCTGTCTTCGGGGTTCATATATCCCCAGTATATGCCAGTTAATGCGACCTAACTCTACCTCAAGTTCTGCAAGATGATCCAGCCTCATCGAACGTCCATTGTATGTAGCCAGATGTATTTGTCGTTGGTGGGCTTTTTTTTTTTTTCTTTACGGGGGGACATCCTCATAGACTACCTCCGCCTGGGGAAAAGGCGGAGGGGCGTGCCGGTTTTACCGGCTTAAACCACCCCGGTGTCTCCTCGCACGTGCGCGTGGGGCCTCGGGAATCCAAATTCTTCCGCAGCCCCACACTAGTGCTGGCCCGGTCCTGTGTCGTGTCCCTGGCCCATTCATGGGGGCCGGAAAAGGGCGTTGTCCGCCCTTCTCCTGCGCCCGGTGCGCCGTCTGCGGCCAGGGAAGGGAGTCGAGATCTCCCTCTCCCGTTCCGAAGTTTCCTTCTGCGACATCACGTCCTCGCAGAAGGACACCACCGCGTCCCACGACTCTGCGCTACCGACCATCCTCCGCACTACGGCCGGCAGCGACAGATCGCCTCCTACTTCATTTGTGAGGACACGGCGCTGCTCCTCCCAAGCTACACACTCGGCGAGCGTGTATTGCGCCGTGTCCTCCCCGCAATGGACGCAATGGTGGCACCGACCGTCCGGCTCCCTGTCTATGCGGCACAGGTACTTGCCGAAGCAGCCGCGCCCCGACAGCACCTGCGTCACCCTAAACGACAGGGAGCCGTGCCTTCTCCCGAGTCAGTCGTCGAGTACTGGCCGGATCGCCTCGACGGTAGTGAGGCCGGCGGTAGGGCTCAGAAGCCTTTGCCGCCATTCTGCCACCATGACCTGACGGAGCTCCTCTCGGCGCAGCGCGATCTGCCGCTGCACCGGCCTCGAGCCCCGTGCCCGTTCTTCCTCGCGCCATCGATTTAATGACGCGAGTACTTTCGCCTCTAGGTCCCAGGGCGGGGATCCAGCCAGGACGCAAACCGTCTCGTAGGAAATCGTGCGGTAACCGCGGACGACTCTGACGGCCATCGCCCTCTGCGGTTTGCGCAGAATGGCGAGAGTGCCGGCCGTCATGTCCATCGCCCACACAGGGGCCCCACACAGGGCCATGGACCGCATGATTCCCACGTACAACCGCCTACAGGCGGCGCTCGGGCCCCCCAAGTTCGGAAGCAACGTTGAAAGCGCGCCCGCTGCACCCACCAGCTTGGGCGCCAGCCGCCGGAAGTGGGGCCCGAATTCCCATCGGCTGTCGAGCACCAATCCCAGATACTTCATGGTGGACTCGACAGCTTCATGGTGGACTCGATAGGTCGTTGGTGGCCTGCCGTAACCTGGGGATTCATCACACCCCCGTCCCGCCGTTACCGTGACCACTACCTTGACCAGGAATAGCGGGACCACCGAGAACTGGGGGCGTTGCTTTGACACTTTAATCATCAGAGGTTGATTGCCCGTAGTCACCACGCCGGGCAAGTGGATTGGTGACCGCGGAGCCGATGCTTTCGCAACAATGACGCTGCTGTCCGTCATCGCTCTGGAGAATTTAGGTTGGCTTGTTGGATGGTTATACCAGTCAGTCAGCCAGTCAGTCGCCAGCGCCTCGTCTTTCAATGGCAGGGTGTACCGCGCGCAGGTAAGGTTGACATTTGGGGAGTCCGGTTGTTATAAGCAAGCAGGGGAGAGTTTGAAATAATTATATTGTTATGAGACCATTATAGAACGTGTAGTAGAGAAGATTCTCACCGAAAACGTAGTGAAGTGAGCTGTCAATAGTTTCAATCCATATCTGCGGATCAGCCAAGGGGTGCATTTCGTAGATTTGTTATTGGAGGTGAAAACCCACACACATCCTTCACTCGATTCAATAGAAACGCTTCGCAAAATTGTTCCTCTATAGTCGAGCTCAGCTGCATGCGTGTCGGTTGCCGGGTGGGGGGTGTTTGTGTGAACAACATCAGCTACGCGGACGATATGGTGTTGCTGGGCCCGACTGCGAGGTCAATCAGGGAAATGCTGAAGGGATGTGAAAGATAAGCCGCATCACATGGTCTTATCTATAATATAAGAAAAACCAAGTTTATGGTCTTCAAGTCCGCCGGCAAGTGCCCGGACACCATTCCATCAATTACCTTGAACGGCGCTAACATAAAGCAGGTGACGAAGTTTAAATATCTGGGCCATATACTTGTCGACGACCTTAAAGACGATGAAGACGTGGAAAGGGAGCGCAGGGCATTGGCGGTTCGCGGGAACATGTTGGCGCGCAGATTTTTCCGTTGTACCGATCAGGTCAAAATAACCTTGTCTAAAGCATACTGCCAGGGCCTGTACACGGGAAGTCTGTGGTTCAGCTGCTCACGGGGGACGCTAAATGCCTTGCGCGTCCAATAAAACAACGTTTTTAGGATGATGTTGAAACTCCCTCGCTTCTGTAGTGCCTCAGGGATGTTTGCCCAATCGCGTACAGATGGTTTCCATGCGATCATCAGGAAAAAGGTAGCATCGCTTGTGAGGAGGATTCGAGGGAGTAGCAATAGCATCCTGAGGGTCGTGGCTGAGGACCCAAGAGCTCCTGTGCTGAGGCATATCATGCGAAATCATTGTCCGCATGAAATGCCTCGTAAGTACATGACTCATTAAGAGTTTCATCCCTAAAGTTTGTTACTAACCCTAGTGTATAAGTTGTAGTATTTAAGGTGTGTACTAACAAAAGTGGTTCCTATGTTGTTCCAAAAATAAAACTATTATTATTATATATTATTAAGTCCCTATTCCTGTACCATCAAATTTATTATATTCATTACCTCACGTTGATAACAATATTTGTCGCACACCAAATAAATATCGCAAACAATATCAGTATGTCATTATTACACTCTTGTGCAAAAGTGTGGCATATAACATTATGGTTGTAATAACTGAATAATTTTTCCGAGTTCCGCTCGCGACTGTACCTAGGTGCAGGGTTGGCAAATTTGCGGAATATGATGGAATAAGTACACTGCTACAAGGATCTTTTGGCGCTCGAATCACATTGACAGTGGGCCGTTGTTGGCAAAAATTGTGCATTTGTTTTATGAAATATCACTTAGAAACGTATTAAAGAAACAAGATGGAGGCATTCCTTCCGATTTTGGCCATACACCAAAATGACCTTGTAGCGCTATAGGTATTATAGATACTTCAAATACATAACCTATAACATCAAGTCACTTGTTACGTGACGTTTTTTCAGGAAATTAAATTAAAAGATTGATTATTTAATATAGAGGTAGGTATACTAACGTTACAATTAGCTGCAGCTAAATGTAAGTCACACTGTATAAACAGACCAATAGAAAAACATAAAGTATTAAAAGTTAATTAGGATTAGGAGCAGGTCAGCAGGAGGCAGCGAGAGGCGCGCGCAGCAGAGTCCACAGGCAAAGCGCAGGAGCAAGGACGGGACATCAACGCCGTACGACACCCAGTACCTGGACGACGGTGATAAGCACTTCTGTTGAACTCCCTGGGCTTCAGCATCCTCATGCCGTGCAGTAGGGTCTTTGCGGCCCGGGCTACGGCGTCCACGCGCCGAGCAGCAGAACTACCCCAGCATGGAGTGTGGAGGTCCGACGGAGGACTATGAACTGGTCGCCGGTGCTCACAGAGATAATAAAACTGCTGGGTTCGGTTGAAGATCAAAACTAGACTGCCTTTATTTGGGCCAAACTGATGTTTCTTATTTCAAAGAATAATTCAACTTAATCATAATTGATAGTATGCCAAAAACAACAAAGAGCGGCTTTCAGAGAGAACCTGACCTAATTACACTAACTGGCCTTAACATGAAATAAATATATTCTAAGATAATATAAAAGGACGAAATTATTAGTTGGAAATACAGATTTGGATGTAAGAACCGTCAAAAGTAATTAAAGGTTTGTTTTTCAGCGGTAACAGTGTTCAAAAATATAAAAACCTGAGTTAAATGAGTATCATATGATTTCACATAGGTTCAGGTACCGAATTATAACAAGAATTTTGAACACAAATAGCCCTTTTAATGCTAAATAAACAGAGTTATTTGTGACTCGTCGACAATCAATTAAGGGGATGTAGGGGAGGTAATTTGCAACCAAATGACCCCGTATGACCCCTATGCAAATGTCAACCATTTTCCAGTAATTTGACATTTAATATTTTTTTCAAGATATCTGGTATCTTATTGTATTGTATTGTACGAGTATTCTTATTGTATGTTGTATAGCTGAGAAGTTATACCTACCTGTAGTTTTTGGAATGTTCTGTCGATAAAGCATATCCATGTTTTTTTTTGCAGAAATGAACCGCTTAAAAAAAAAGTCAAAGCATTTATTTTTTAAATAGGCACATAAAAGGCACTTTTGAACGTCAACATTTACATTAAAATAGAATTGATTCTAGTCGCCCCTTCCAAAAGGTAGTTTCGTATATTTGTATACATTAATTATATACCTAATTATATGCGAAGACGATGCACATATAATAAAGATTATCCAACCACAATAGGTAACAATAATTGAAAAAATGTAGCAATGATAAATAAGTTAATTAAGTGATAGATACATGGTGTTCACATATTTACAAACATGGTAAAAGTATACGATTTCCCAAATAATGTAAACAAGTAATATGTCAGTGCGTGAGTTAAAGTAATCAGAGAATGTAAATCAATGTCATACAAATAATAAACTATACAATTAAAGTAGCTACAAGTTTGATTTTGTCTAGACCCTAGATTGTCCTATGGAGCTGGACCAGCATGTTTGCAAGCATTCTTATCTTGGATATAATCCTCTATTTTGTAATATGCTTGTTTACACAGTGAACAAATGACATCAAAATTGGTATTTTGTAAAAACAATTCAGTAAACAACAGCTCGTTGCTGTGAGGGTCAGCGTTTGTTTTTGCTCCGCAAATATTATTGAAAATCCGTTCGAAAACAGTGTGGAAGTGTCATAGTGTGGACAAACATTGCCCAAACAGAGTGCAACAAAAATCCAGTGTTCTAGTACGAGTTAAAGAAGTCTAGACCAATTTAAAACTGAAAATAAATCCCATCTACCGTCAGTTGTGAGTCAACAGTGCATCGCGGTTGAACGCGTAAGCGACAAGCATACTAGCACGGCGCTTACGACGTTTTTCTCGCGAACTCGTATGGGCCTTTTTTAGTGTGCACTTTTGCCGCTCGATTCATTTCGCTACTGTGAGGGCCTTTTATAGTGTGCTATTTGGATCCTAGTAAATAGTATTTATCTTACGGATTGACGAGTTGTTGGCGCGAAATTTTTTGTAACATGAATTCGCCAACGCTTACGTGGGGTTGCTGTGCCGACGATAAAACCGAAGATAACAAACAATTTATTAATTGCGTTACATGCAATAAATCATATCACTTAGCATGTCTGTCTATCTCGGAAATGTCTGCTGATTCAGACGCCTATCGTAAATGGAAATGTACGGATTGTATTACTCTCATACCAAATTTCTCAAAAAAGGAGGGCACCCCGATTCGGAATGTTTCTACTACGAGAGGAAACAAGAGACTGGCCTTGAACTCACCACCTCAGGAAACATCTGTGACCACCGAAAATGTGCGTACTGTTATCCAAGAAGTACTAAAGACCGAGCTTGCTTCTATGCTCCAGCAAATAAACAAGACCATACTCAACGTCATAAATAAGGAGCTGGAACCGATAAAGAAAGACATCAGAGAGCTGACGGAGTCATTGAATTTTCATACTAAGGAGTTTGAAGAATACCAAGCTGAGCATGCCGCGTTAAAAAATGTTGTAAGAGATTTAAAGGATGAAAATAATGAACTTAAGAACTCCGTCGCGGACCTCACTCACCGAATAAATTACTTGGAACAGCAAAGTCGATCAAGCAACCTTGAAATCCAGTGCTTACCAGAAAATAAACAAGAGAACCTCTATACTGTCGTTAAGCAGCTGGGATCAGTGGTCGGTTGCGAGCTGAATGATAGCGATGTTCTTCACTGCACCCGCGTGGCCAAAATACAGACTACTAGCACCCGCCCGCGCTCCGTTGTTGTGCAACTTGCCTCGCCGAGGGTTCGCGACACACTTTTGGCATCTGTTATAGACTACAACAAGGGAAAGAATAACGCCGACAAACTGAACAGCGCAGATCTTGGACTGGCAGGAGACAGGAAACCGGTATTTGTGCTCGAACATTTGTCTCCTTCTAATAAAGCGCTGCATGCTGCTACTAGGCTAAAAGCAAAAGACAAAGGATACAAATTCGTCTGGGTAAGAAATGGAAGAATTTTTGCTAGGAAGACCCCGGAAGCCGACCATATTCTTATAAAAAATCTGGAGTCTTTAAACAAGCTCATATGATTTGCCAACTTGATAATTACCTAACGAAATTTTTGTTTAATTAATTAATAATACATGTAACTTTAACTATAATGCTTTACAAAGTTCGATAAATTACAAATATTTTACCAAAACTGTAGAGGTTTAAAAACAAAAACGCATATAGTTTATCGAAATGTATGTTGTAATAACTACGACGTGATTATTATTTCAGAGACTTGGCTTAATAGTTCCGTAGAAAGCAGTGAGCTATTCGATGACAGGTATGTGGTTTACAGAAGGGATAGGGAAAACTCAAGTCTACAAAGTGGTAAAGAGGGCGGGGGAGTTTTAATAGCTGTAAAAAAACGTATAAACTCTAAACGCGCCATGCATTTCGAAAGTAACTGTGAAGACCTTTGGGTTATCTTAGATCTGGATCGATCTGTCGCTGGACCTGTTCGCCGAATAGCTCTCTGTGCAGTTTACCTGCCACCTCCTGTACGGACTTCTTACTTGGAACATTTCCTGGACAATTGTACCGCAACATTGGAACAGCTTAATGATTCATACGTATGTATTACGGGCGACTTCAACTTGGGTAACATTGACTGGAAAATAACCGGTAATTCTAATGATAACCTCAAACTGCCCAGTAATAGTGAAGCTCTGTTAGACTTTACACATGTCAATAAGCTGACCCAATTTAACAATATTAATAATGCCTCTGGTCGCATACTGGATCTTGTATTGTGTAGCCATTCGTTATGTAATGTGAACCAATGTACTGATGCGATTTGTAATATTGATCAGCACCACCCACCTCTGGATATTGTGATGTCCCTCAATAAGGAACCCAAACTTCCATATAACATTGTTGAGAGTGGAAGGCCTAACTTTCGTAAAACGAGTTACATCCCCATCCGTAAATACCTAAGTGAACTCGACTGGGAGGAATTATTTGAGGGACGGCACGGTGTTGATGAGATGGTACAAGTTTTTTATGACACTATTAACCTAGCTATACAAAACTTTATATCTACTCGCATGCCGAGGAATAGGAAATACCCGCCATGGTTTAACCGTAATCTTATAAAAATGCTAAACTTAAAAAATAAAATCAGAAAACGTTACAACACTTATAAAAACCCTATGGATAAAATTGAATTAAAAATAATTAGTAAACGATGCGATGATTTTGCAACTGTCTGCTACAATAACTATTTAAAGAAATTAGAAGATGACCTTACTAAGAACCCTAAATTATTCTGGACTTATGTTAAATCCAAACGAGGCGGCTCTAGCACTTACCCTGTATCTATGACGGATGGTATTAGGACATCATCAGATGGCACAGAAATTTGCGAATTTTTTGCATCTTACTTTTCCTCTGTTTATAGCCCGGTTCAGGGCGATTATAACTTGCAAGCCGCTAATAACTTAAGCAACCTTCAAAACTATGGCTTATGCTTGTCTAATCCTACCATAGACCATGAAACCATTTATAAAAAGTTAAAAAATCTAGATTGCAGCAAAGGCGCAGGGTCAGACGGTATACCACCTATTTTTATCTACGAGTGTGCAGCCGAGTTAGTCGCTCCACTATCACTTATTTTTAACAAGTCCTTAGCATCTGGTATTTTTCCATCAAAATGGAAAGAGGCAAAGGTTGTGCCTATCCATAAATCAGATGAGGATGATGTAGTGTCTAACTATAGACCAATATCAATTCTCTCGACTCTTGCTAAAGTTTTTGAGTCTATCATCTGCCCGCACATTCAAAACCATCTAAAGCTGTATTTAAGTGAAGCACAACATGGTTTTGTTGAATCGAGGTCTACAGGCACTAATCTTGTACTGTTTACAGAGCTGTTGGCAGAAGCAATAGATTCGGGTTACCAAGCAAATGTCATATATACAGATTTTAGTAAGGCATTCGATAAAGTCTCACATAACATACTGATTAAAAAATTGCAAGCGTACGGCATCACTGGATCATTGCTTTCATGGTTGAGTTCGTATCTTGTGGATCGGTCTTTCTTTGTAGTGGTGAACGGATTTCAATCAACATCGCGTTTTATCTCATCAGGCGTGCCACAAGGATCTCATCTGGGTCCGGTTCTTTTTAATTACTTCATCAATGATATTCCTTACTGTTTTCTACATTCAAATATCTTTATGTACGCCGATGATTTAAAATTTGTTAAAATTGTTAAAAACAAAGACGATGCTTATGAATTACAGAGGGATCTGGACAGGCTTGTTCAATGGTGCGATAACAATGCAATGCACCTTAACGCACGAAAATGCTACCATGTAAAATTTTCTAGAAAGCATACTTTAGTAGAACATAGCTATTATATTAAAGGTGATAAGGTTGGTGAATTGGAAACAATAAGGGACCTCGGTGTTACATTTGACAGGAAATTAACTTTTATTCCACACGTAGAAAGTATTATAAAAAAGTCTTCCAAAATGCTGGGTTTTGTCATAAGAAATACGAAACAGTTTAGAAGTTGTAAGACAAAAATAATGCTTTACAATTGCTTGGTCCGAAGCGTGTTGGAATATTGTAGCGTGGTTTGGCGACCGCACTATGCAGCACATTCGTTGCGTCTAGAACGTGTTCAAAAGCGTTTTCTGTGGCATCTGGCGTTTTCTAGGGGCATAGCTAAGAAAATACGTTCTTACAACAATAGATTGAGACATTTCAAAATGATCTCCCTAGACAAACGCCGACGTCTAAATGACGCGACGTTTGTGTGCAAAGTTATGGCTCACAAGATTGACTGTCCGCAAATACTGAGCGCTTTCAATTTCCGTGCACCTTCAAGAATTCCTCGCAGCCAGATAACTCCACTGCGTCCACCGCAAAGAAGAACGGTTTTAGGCTCCAATTCTCCTTACGCGAGATTTTGCAAGGTGATCAATAGTTGTAGCGACATAATCGATCTGCACTGTAACTCTTTAAGCCAATTAAAAACCATTCTTTATAGATACCATCTCGATCTGGATTAGACACTCATGAAGTCACGTGTTTTCAATAATAATTTTAGAATACCTAGTTTATTTAAGTTTTTTTTTCTTTTTTCTCTCATATGCAACTTATCCTTAAAGCATGCTGAGTTTACCTATAAGTGATTGTTACACTATTGTATTATATTCTATTGCATGTTACCTTTAGCATAATACCAGTGTAAACAATTGTTGGTGAACCAATAAATAAATAAATAAATAAATTCTATTTCCAGTAATTTGGAAGAGCAACCTTGGATATTTTGATGAAATAGTTTTAAAGTATGTTGCTCGCCGTTTGGTTTTTTATTATTATGAGTAACATTGCCAGAAGATACCGTTTTATTATTCTCTAATAATTAGTGGTTATTTGAAGGGGTAACTTCTGTTGTCCTACTAACTGGTTTAAAGAGTTATCCGGAGTGACCTCCACAACTATAACTGAAGTGTCTAGAATGCCCGTTTGAGATCCATCAGGAAGAGAATACCCTATCTGACTGGTAGTGGCCTCCAATGATGTTGATATTATATGTTAAATAACCTGCACAAAGTGACGAAAATGGTGTGCTCTTATTTAAAAATATATTAAAGATAATTGTCATTTCATGGTTGATTATTATGTATTGAAGTGAAAGCAGATAACAATAATAAATAAAAAAAAAACATGCATAGTTTTTTTTAAATACATTTTCCAACTTGTATACCGCCAAAAAATATAAAATGCCAAATTACTCGGAAATGGTTGACATTTGCAAAGAGGTCATTTGGTTGCAAATGACCTCTCCTACATCCCCTTAATGGATTGCCGACGTATTACCAATAACCCAGTATGAAAAGACTAAAGGATATGGTTTCTGTGAAACGAAATGCCATAACTGCTACAAGGATCATATGTCACGCGAATGATATTGACAGAGGGGCGCTGCTGGTTGATACACCTTTGTGCAATTGTTTTGTTAGACGTTCTAAAAAAACAAGATGGCGGCGTTAATTCCAATATTGACTACGCGCCGGAAAAACCTTGTAGCGCTATACACTTCTGCTTAACCCATTATGTACCACTAGCAACAAGTAACCATGTTGCAATAATAGTTCGCTATATGAAACTGAACCACTTCGTTCTAAATTCGCAGTAAGCCAACCCTAGGTTTAGTGCCGCTGAGATAATAGCGGGACTAAAAATGAACGATTACGGTCACCGTCCCTTATTCAAGTGGTACACCAACGTAACTGGATCCTTTAGACTTTATACAGTCATAAAATTATTTTGGGATATAATGTGGCGTATTTTCAGTAGCTATCGTCAGTATATGTTGTAACGTGGTATCACAGCATGTAATGTCCTTGTACACATCGTAATACCTTTGAAACGAGACTAATTAAGTTCGAAGGATCTCTGTAACCTCGCCGTTACAAGGCAATACAGATAAATGCGTAGCTCATGACAAAGGACTCCTATGGGGTTCAGTACTTAAGAGGTCAACCCCACGAAAAAAGGGTTGGAAAAAAAAGGATTACAATTTCTCACAAATAAAACCGAGTTTTAAGGGAGAAAACTGTCCATTTTATTTTATTCTACCCGCACTGGGATAATTTAAACTAATATTTTATATTGTTTTCATGTAGTTCTAGTTACGCTTGTCTTAGTTAGAGCAAAATTCTTTTAAATCGAATAAATAAAATAAATCCTAACATTCATAAAGCTGCGACTTCATAAAAATCTCTGTAGGTATATCCGACAGTTCAGTTAATGCTGGGCGCTGCATATTTATGCGTCTACCCATCCCTAGTAATACGATCATATTCATCGACAACGATCCGGGGATCCACTATATTTGCACCGCTCTATCAAGTGATATCGGTGTCGACAACATTTTGGTGCAAAATATGTAGATGTTCGGTATCCAATGTTGGGAATTTCGATTTGTTCGACACTCAATAAATAGGTTTTTCAGTATCGTATCACACAATATTTTTGTTTTTTTATGAACCTGCAATCTGCTGATTTATTATTATATATTTATGATATATATTTATTTTTTTACCCGTATCCTTGACCTCTGGGCCATTTCGACCACACATTAATGCATAGAGGTTGGATTTTCAGCTTTTGGCAGTCTCGGCGCTCAGCCGAGCGTTGAACATCCAACAGGGCGCTTTTAGTATGCATTACATTTAGCACAATAGCGTTAGTGAAAGCGGGCATAAATGTAACCCAATAATTCCACAGTTATTATAGTAAAGAATAATTAAGCATCTCAATAATAGGTTATGTCCCTTTAGGACTACAGATAGACAGATTAAATACTTCTCTTATTTAATTAATTATGAGCACATACGTGCTCTCAGTGGGATACGAAATGTTAGTATAACTTGCTAAATATAGGCAAAATGAGAAGAAGAAAAAAACCGGTTCTGGAAAATTAATGGAAAATAACGCTAGGCAAAATAAAAGTGGAAAGAGCTCGTCCGGAGCAGCGGGTAGCTACAGTCAGGGAAATTAATTGTTTATCTAAACTAATATTATATAGATAAAATATGAGTTTTTTTTTGTATGTTAGTTTGTTACGCTTTCACACTAAAACGGCTAAATGGATTCGGATGAAATTTGACACATGGGTAGTTCATGACCTGGACTAGGAAACGTTACAAAGGATACGTTTTATCCCGATATTCCCACGAAATCGAGACTTATGCGGATAAAACCGTGGGGCGCAGCTAGTCATATATAAACTAAGCCCATTTGCCGTGATGGCCATTTCATACAACACTTAATTAATAACAGTTGTGCTTTTAACGACAATTTATGTTGGTAGTCCATTCACTAAACAATTAACTTCCCTGGCTTTACTAACACCATATATGCCAAGCACAAAGAACTTTTGAACATTGACTTTAAAGTTGGTAACGTCAACAAGGAATAAATACAAAAAGGTTGAACAGAAAAGGTTCTCTTATACCTACTACGTACTTATTAAATTTTCAAGGAAAAGCGTTCCGTTTACTCTGCTATCAAGTATTTACAAACGGTCCAGTGCCCGCCAGTTTCTCGAAAGTAATTGTGTCACAATACCTGCATATAATTTGACCAACATTTACACAACATTTACAAAGCTATTCGACACAGTAAGCAAAAACACTTTCGTTTATTACGTTTTCCTTAAAAAGAAGGGAAAAACGTCAAGTCATGAAATCCTATGAAACACCTTACATAACCACTATGCAAGTATGGGAAGATAATTTTCAACATTGTCAAGTTCAGAATAACTTCATTATATTCAGTTTAGCGGTTACATAGAAAGTGGTAACTAAACAGACATACAACTTTCCTTCAATTAGCACCCGCTCGACGTTTGAGAGACTAAACATTACTGTATGTATGATCTTCGACCATAACACGATCGATTCATGGTGAATACGGACAATAAAATCGATATTTAAAAAATACGTTAAAACTTTTTGATTTTTGATCTTTTTTATAGTTGCCAGTAAAAAAATGCGTCAGTTGACAGTGTTGTTAGTGTTTTTATATGTGGTGCTGTGTGAGGGGTTGGAAGATGCTGTGGAAGAGAGAGGGAAGAAGAAAATTGGATTGTTTAGTAAGTTTTTCATGACAACTTATAGACCCTAAAACGTCTGGGAAAATATTTGAGCGTATTTATAGAGGCGTCAGACCACGGCGAAGGTAGAGTGACGATCTGATCATGATCATGTTTGCAGCCAGATATCGCACAAGACAGAGAGGTTTAGAAGAAGAAAAAGGAGGCATTTGCCCAGCAGTGGGACGCAGTATAGACTAACAAAAAAAATATCGTATTGACTTATAAATTCATGAACGCCTAAAAATATACTCAAATAATGCCTGACAACGATATAAATATTTCCACTTAAAAAGTTGAATAACTAAAATGTATAAAAGCGTACCTCCATAAAAATCAAAACATAGGCATTGAAATAATTGCTGTTACAAAAAACGTTGATATTAAATGTAGATTCAATCGGTTTTAAAGCAAATACATTCGAAAAGCTCCAAATGAATTCTATACATTTTATCGTTCTTTCACAGATTGATACTTTAACATCACTCAAACAAAATATGCAGTTGAAACAAAGATATTTTATTAATAAATCGTAAATGCATGATATTCAATAAATTCAAATGTGCACGGCCATTGGAAAGCGATTATCGAATACCACTTTATCGATGCAGTCGGCTCATAGCTATAGTGCGAAGGCTATTTGTCACCATTTCAATAGTATTAGATATTTTATTGTTTGAAGTTTCGTTTCATTCGTGAGAGATCTATGGCAAGATATTTGTAAGAGGCGGTTTGATGTTCTACTTTCAAGAAGTTCAAAGCCCGGCAAGAAGGATTTTTTTGGCAATTGACAGTAGCGCATCGCGGCAACCGGCAACGAATAAGGTCAAAACAGCGATGCGTAGATATGTGAGTGTTATGCGGAGGTCCATGGGCTCAGGTACAACACAGCTAAGAGTGAGATGATGGTGTTCAAATCCGGTACGAAGAGCTATGACACTGTACCTCCGGTCACACTGGACGGCAGTGCTCTCAAAAGGGTGGCGCAGTTTAAGTAGGTACTTGGGCCACTGGGTCACCGACGCCCTCGCAGACGATATGGATATTGAAAGAGAACGCAGGGCATTGTCAGTCAGAGCTAATGTGCTGGCCAGTAGGTTTGCACGATGTACTGCTCAGGTAAAATTAACTTTGTTCAAGGCGTACTGTCAGACTTTTTATACGTGCAGCCTATGGGTGAGGCAAACGCAGAAGACTTACAGTGCCCTGCGCGTCCAATACAATAACGCATTCAGGATGTTGATGGGGTTGCCTCGCTTTTGTAGCGCATCAGGTATGTTTGCAGATGCTCAAGTGGATGGCTTTCAAGCGATACATTGCAAAAGAATAGCGTCTCTGATGCGCCGCATACGGGGCAGCCCCAACAGCCTCCTGCAGCTCATTGTGGGGAGAATCGATGTGGACTGCGCGTTCATGAAGCATTGGATCAAATTACATGTACGAGTACTGCGGTCCTGATCCAATGCTCCATGAATAATGTCTTAATGAATGGTTTGATTTATTGTCTAAATTTTATAAATGTAATTATTATTGAAATGTCTTTTATGGTCTATTATTTATAAATGTATTTTTATTTTCATTTAAAAATGCATGGATGATTAATATAACAACATTTGTAATTTTTATCTGAAATAAACGAATTTAATTGTTTGATGTTAGTTGAATCGATTGACCATCAAATCAGTTTTAATTAAATAAAAAAATAAATGCACGGCTCAGTGGAATAATTTTTAGGTATTTCTTTAGTTGATTGAATTCCCTTTACTATCGTTACATATAATACGAGTATGATAGTTTACGCTCAACATTTTGAGAATTTATGTGACGAAATATAAATATTTGTTGAGCTCAGTTTGACGATTGTTTTATCATGATACAATTATTTTTTTTGAAATATTTTTGAATAAGTCTTTTCGTTGAACATTTGACAGTACACTTAATTTTTTTCTGGTTTGTAATATGTACTAATACGCCTATCTGTGCGACAAAAAAAAATGCGGTTTACGGTGTCCTACGTTTGGGCAGCGCCTTAAAATAACTTTGTAATCGGATAAAATGGGTATATCTTCTAAACATTATAATGTAAAATTAGTGTGTGTAGATCGTGGTGTAGACAGTGAATAAGTTTATAAGGTGCATCGTGTTACCCCGTAACGGGGTTGTGGAGGTCAGATAGGCATTCGCTCCATGTAATACTGGTTCCAGCTGCAACCGGTTAGGCTGAGAGCCAATCTCAACATTGATTGATTGAGATATCACGAAAGAGAACATGGTTGTTTCGAAAAACCGCAGCAATTTTATTTTATGTTACAATATCATACATAAAGAATACGTACAAACTAAACAAGAAAAGAAAACGCCATATACTTATAAACAAGAATTACGTAACATCTTGTTAATATGTATTAATAAAATAAATAAGATTGGTTTATTGAATTCCTCCTCACGAATGGTCGGTCGAAGCAATTACTTTGCTAAGTACACGTTATTGTTATGTCCGAAAACCTTCGGATTTGTGCTTGGCTTAGTATGAATATGAAGATACTTATGATAGAAAACTAGCAGAATCTTTTTATCTTTTCAATTTGTTAGGAGGTAAAAGATTTATTTTTATTAGAGAGGATTTTTGACAACTTCCTTGATAACACACACGACGACACGGTTGGCGCAGTGGTTAAGCGATTGACTGCTGCGTTATGTGTCGCGGGTTCAATCCCCGCACGGAACAAATATTTGTATTACCTGCAAGTAGTTGTTCCGGGTCTGGCTGTTTGTGTATGTGAGTTTAAATGTTTGTAAACGCACCCACGATACAGGGAGAAATTCCTAGTGTGGGGCAAAGTTTAAAAAAAAAAAGAAAAAAAAAAGAAAGAAAGAATTATGCGAATTACAAAGCACTTCCAATTACTACAATACCTAGTCTAGGGTTCAACTAAAATATATTGCTATTTGTTTCTAACAGATTATTAACAAACCATCTAAAGAGTTTGCACGATTAAAACCTCAGATTTTGAGATGTTGTTATAACAAAATTTACTCTACGACCCTTAGGAGCCGAGCAGAAAGAAAAAAAGTCAGAAAGAACGCTAAGCGAAAACGAAGTAAAGCGCGAGCGGGCGATGCGCTGTGACGGGTAGGCAGTGGTACAATAAAGTTCACGCGACGAAGTCTCGTGTAGAAGCTAGTTAAATATAATTTTATTAGAAGATATATTTTTGACTGACTGAGACTGAGACGTGACCGTTCTTTTAATTTTGGGAATTGCCCTACATATTTCATTAACCACGCCCAATCTTTTCCAGTATACTTCGTAGACCTGGTCATCAAGAAGATCTTCATCCTCAAGCTGATATATGCGTTCGCCTTCTGGCTGCTGCTCCACAAAGCTGGCTACATCTTCGGCTGGTTCCTTAGCTTTATCAAGGAGAAACCAGAGTATCATGGGCATCACGACTACCACCATGTGGAGTATGGTCCTCCTGGGCCATATAGGAGGGGCAGTCAGAAACCATATAACCCGTACTCAAAGCCAAGTTCCTATTCGGCTAAACCATTGTATATCCCTATATAAATCTTTTTTAGTTTCACTTGAGGAAGGTATTAGAGGACATTCCTGCCGGTCTATTCTGTAGAAATCTCTCTGAAAACTTAGGTGAAGTGACCTTGAAGTCTGATACTAGGGATAGACATTATTGACAAGTCACCCCGAGCTCACTTTACCGGAGTTTTCTCGGTGATATTTTTACAGAATAGACCGACTGCTTTGACTGCATTTTGTATTGCATTGGATTTTTGTGTGATATTATGAATGGTATGGATAGATATGTGTTGACCCTGTTTAGGCTGGGCTATAAGTTCAGATCTCGCATCGAGATGTTTTTTTTTGTGTGAGTTGATTCTACGCTCAGTACAAAGAGCTTGTCTATTTTGTGAGTAGTTAATAGTTTTATGAAAGAAAAGGGCAGGGTCATTCTTAGTAAATCTTTTTTATTTATTGTGATTGTAAATAGGTATTATTAAATCATCTAATTTATTGAAGCCATTTCTTGTGTTTATTATTAAATCCTTAGTTTCCGTACCCTATTTTAATTAACGTTAATGAAAGATAATGTATTTGTGAGCAGAACAAATTATTTACCTAGCAGTTCCGATCCTACATTGAGCAAACTGTATTCTTTGAGCTACCTACCTCTTAGTACTTGGTAAGGCAGACTCGTTAACTGAAGGCGTTAGGTGGAACCAGAGCATAAACTAGAGAAGTTAAATACAAAGTAATTACCGTTCTCCCCGTAATGCATTCTTATCAAGAAGTTGGCAAAGTTCACGCGAATACTCGTGAGTACACAGACATGTGAATCTACACATCTGAGATGAGTAGTTTGTCTGTTTGATCACTTTGAATGCACCTTCCTTATAACAACATTCAGCAACGTACAGCATAAGCATAATCAGCCTATAATGTTCCCACTGCTGGGACACAGGGCTCCTCTCAGTGAGAGGGAGTGGGCGGTAATCCACCACGCGGGTCCAACGCGGGTTGGTAGATAAATGATAAATGATTTTATTTCTGTAAGTAGGTTTGTTACAAACACTTTTACACGTCAATCATATTTTAAAAACTAGATGAGGTCGGCGTTTCATAACTGACTACTCTGAGAAGAAAGGCCGAAACAAACTCAGAGGTCACAGTCTCTTTTAAAGTCCAGACATAATCTTGGTCAGATCATGTGAAGACCATGTAGATTGGTGTCTGAAACGGTCTTTTGAGGAAAAACCATACAGATTGAGCGGACCTGTCCAGTCAGTGCACGCATTTGTCAGTAATCTTGCCGCTCAACTGAGAACTTAAGGAGCACAACGATTCGACGAACAATACCAAAGAAAGGACATTTGGGTAGGCCGCATAAATTACTCAAGCTGCCAGATCGTGAAACTAACTAAGAAATAAAATAAAAAAGTAATAATCCACATAATCTTCACATTCACAATAATTTAAATAATATAATACTTTACAAAGTAAATACTCATGTCATTGTATGTATAAAATTCATCAATGTCAATGTGTATATAAATATTCGAACATAATCTTTGAGGACCATGTAGATTAGTATCTGAAATGGTCTTCTGAGGAAAGAACCACGCAGATTAAGAGGACCTGTCCAGTCAGTGCACGCATTTGTCAGTAACCGTGCAGCTCAACTCAGAACTTTAGAAGCTCAACGATTCGACGAACAATACCAAAGAAAGGACATTTGGGTAGGCCGCATGAACTACTTAAACTGCCAGATCATGATTAAAACTGAAACAATGACCCACATAGTCCTCACATTCACAATAATTAAAACAATAAATTGTACTTCTCAAGGTAAGTATTCAAGTCGTTCTGTTATAATAATTATCAATTTATCAGTGTATGTAACAGAAATAAAAAAAAACATTCAGTATGCAGAAAATTGGAACAACTCAATCCCAAGCCTTTTTGTCCTCAATATAATCCTTAACGGTATAAAAGCCTTTCTGGCACAACTTACGTTTAATGAATGATTTGAATTTATTAAGGCTTAGATCTTGAACGTGGCTTGGAAGTTTATAATAAAAGCGTATACATTGACATCTGAACGAGCCACCTATTTTCTTGAGCCTTGTTGTAGGTACAACGAAGTTGTGTTTGTTCCTAGTATTTATATTATGGATATCACTGTATTTTTTAAACAAGTTTATATTTTTATGGGCATATAAAAGATTTTCAAAAATATACTGTGAAGGCACAGTCATTACATTAATCTCCTTAAATTTCTCTCTGAGAGTGTGTCTCGGGCTTAATTTATAAATTGATCGAACAGCTCTTTTCTGCAAAACAAAGATAGTCTGAATGTCGGCGGCATTTCCTCACAACAGAATACCATACGACATTACACTATGAAAATAGCTAAAGTACACTGAACGGGCTGTCTCTATGTCAGTTAAATTACGAATTTTTCTAACAGCGTATGGTGCGGAGCTAAGCTTTTTTGATAATTTATCTATGTGTGGGCCCCACTGAAGCTTAGCATCCAAAGTTAAGCCCAAGAATACTGTGCTATCTTCAGGATTCAATTCTCTGCCCTTGTCACATGTCTTCGAATTTTTTGGTTCTAGGACATGCTGGTTTCCTCACGATGTATTCCTTCACCGTTATGAGAGCAATGGTAATGAAATAATTTATAAAAAGTAAAGCACCTGTCTGGGTTCGAACCCACGACCTGCAACTCGTAAGTCGCGGCCGTTACCACTGGGCCACTATTGCACTTTTTCAGCAACGTAAAGTATCACATTCAAAAGTTAAGTTATTATCAAAAATGACATTTTAACAGAATAGCACTAACTATTCTGTAAAAATCTCACAGTACCTAAAACGTGAGATGTCATTCCACCATGCCGGGAATTGACACTGTTGACAGCTCACTTCACCTAAGTTTTCAACGTGAGATTGTTTACTGAATAGATCGGCAGTCAATGTATTCAGATGTTAGGAATAGCTTGCTACTTTTTTGTTTTGTTTTTGCTGAGTTAGTTTTAATCATGATCTGGCAGTTTGAGTAATTTATGCGGCCTACCCAAATGTCCTTTCTTTGGTATTGTTCGTCGAATCGCTGAGCTCCTTAATATAGCAGCTCCTTAATATATCTGATAGCAGAAGGGTATTCAAATCAAGATTGAAGTGGTGTCAAGATCATCAAGATCAGATTAGAATGGATGCCCTCGCCGATAAACACCGGGACGGTGACTTCTGTGGCTTCTGGCAGAGCACTGCCAAAATCAACGTCCGACTTGGACTTCCTGTGAGTGTCGACGGGGTGAGTGATCATAGAGGCATTGCTGATCTTTTTAAAGAGCATTTTGCCGTTAAATCGCCGCTTGATCCAAACAGTGAGGTGCTTAATGCTGATTGGAGTGGTCATGTTGTCACGAGATTTAGTGCAAAAGAGGTAGCTAGTGTCATAAGAGAAGAGTGTGATTCGAGGAAAATCTCCGGGTCACGATGGTCTCAGTATTGAGCACTTCCTGCATGCTGGACTTCACATCTCGCGAGTATTAGCAATGTTTTAATCCCTGTGTGTGATCATGGTTTGCGATATAATGTGGCAAAAAGCCAGTTCATGGTTTTTGGAGTTGGTGTAGTAAGGCCCCAGAATGTTCCGCCTGTTAGACTGTACGAGACACCTCTAGAGAGGGTGAATAAATTTAAATACTTGGGACATATTGTTACGCCTGACCTAAGTGACAACGAGGATATTGAGAGAGAGCGGAGGTTGCTCTCAATACGAGCCAACATGATAGCCTGTAGTTTTGCTAGGTGTTCAAAAGAGGTGAAAATCACACTATTTATAGCGTATTGTACATCCCTTTACACCTGCAGCCTGTGGGCTCGTTACACAAAGAAATGCTATAGCGACCTCCGCGATCTCTACAATAATGCGTTTAGGGTTGTGGTGGGGCTGCCTCGGTTCTGCAGTGCCTCGGGCATGTTCGCGGAGGAGCGCACCGCCTGTTTCCACGCGCCTATGCGCAGGCGGAGCATCACTCTGGTGCGCAGAGTGCGGGCCAGCTGCAACGCAATCCTGGCGATGATTGCTGATAGGCTGGACTGCCCCTACATGCTGCATTGCTGCAGCAGGCATGTTCCAGCAAGGCCGTTTGTTAGGTTTTCTTATTCCTTGAGTGTGTCTTGTATGTATTAAAGTATCGTAATTCTAATTTTTAATTAATAAATTTTATTTTATTATAAGTTTATTTCAGAACATAATTAATTCCATATAAAATTGTTAGTGTAGCTTAAAAGTATGTTAATGCTATCTTATTTTATTTTGAATTTTTGACATCTATTATGAATTTTATTCTATTATATGATATTATTAGTGTGATATGTTTTGTAAATTGTCTTATATGGTTCTAGTTACCCGAAGCTCCGAGTTGAGGCGCACGATTACTGACACATGCGTGCACTGACTGGACAGGTCCACTCAATCTGTGTGGTTTTTTCTCAAAAGATCATTTCAGACACTAATCTACATAGTCTTCACATGATCTGACCAAGATTATGTCTGGACTTTAAAATAGACCGTGTCCTCTGAGTTTGTTTCTGCCTTTCTTCTCAGAGTAGTCCGATAGGAAACGCCGACCTCATCTAGCTTTTAAAATATGATTGACGTGTAAAAGTGTTTATACAAACCTACTTACAGAAATAAAAATCATTTATCATCATTTATCATTTACACGCATAAACATAAAAGTGAGCTATCATTATCGGGTACCCAATGATGATAAAGTGTATAAGTACATATAGGTAAGCCAGGTAAGCTGTGCTAGACAACCCCATCGGAACTACACAAGTACCTACTGAATTTTCGATAAAAAAACAACGAGTTAAGTAAATAATAATGTTTTCAGATTTCATCAGTGAGTAAGAAACTCCGGGTGAATACTATAGTTTTCCAGTAAGTTAACAACTAGTGCCCTCTGGCGATGATGCGGTACATTGCTGCCACTTGTGGTGCCAACTTCTCTGTTTTTATCTTGACGGTTATGTTACGTTATTTTAAAAGTATTGCATGACAATAAAATGTAATGAGCGCCTTATTTTGCGCGCTTTTGTGTTAAAAGTCGTTTACTGATATTCATGTAAGTAATTATTCTGATGGTAGGTCGTTAAAGCTTATGGGTACGGTTACAGTGTAAGATTACAAAAGCTTGATTAGAATAGAATACTCTTTTATTATGTATCTACATCATAAAAATTACGGATATAAATGTAGAAATTTTACATAGAGTGACACAATGGGCGGTCTTATCGCTAAAAGTGATCTTTTAAAGACAACCTAAGTCAAGCCAAGCCAAGCTTTATTAATGCCATGATTTGGTTTAATTAGGAAATTAACATACCTACTTTTATCAAGGTAAACATATTTTGTTTCTCGTGAAATAACCATTACAACTTCGAGAAAATACCTATTTCATATTAGTAGGGTTTAGAAAATACTGTATCACCATAAAATATCTATCAAAACCTTAGGAGAAAATCGCTTTTTAGTGTAACTATCATGACTCATGCTCATGACTGTACTGACAGGGAGAGACTAGAGAGGGAGAGCTTTTAAATATTCAGGTTTTCAGGGTTAGGATGAACACAAGTGGATCAAGTTAATAAAACGTCTTCATTTTTCTGTGTTCCTTTCAACCTTCATTAACCCTGCCTCCCTGTTATCAACCTTCTTAAAACAAATGTCTAATATTATCCGTGACTTTTACATAAATCAACGCATTAAAATGTAACCTTGTTATCTCGTCCAATTTTAGTTCACATCCTAAACAAAACGAAAATAAATAACAATTTCGCTACGAAATCAGGACATAAACCAGATAAAACCGGTTCACTCTGGTTATAACCGGCCGTAACCAGTTTAATAATCTTTACTATCGCACGCGTGGTTTTAAAACTGCCATTTGAAACGGTACACGGTTTCAGCGACTTCATTGTCAGATAAAAGCAAAAAGTAAGTAATTTTCATAAGAATGAATCGTTTTCAGTTGACGACGCGAAATTTAACGGTAACTTGTGACTTAGCTCTTACTTATGTTCTTCTCGTTACTTCCGAATCACAGACAAAAACGGCCAAGCCAGTCGATAGTACAGGTTCGCCTAGATTCGGGATTAGGGGTTGAATTTTACAGTATCCTAAGTTGCTCTTGAAATTTTTGTATGTCAGTAACTTATTATTATTATTTATTTATATCTCAGACAACAAGATCCATTGTGTTAGTAAAAAAAAGCTTAAGACTATGTGAGTTCACACATAAACCCATAAAATTTTTGAAGAACGTACAGTCATACCTGTCCGCTATCATACTCAGGATGCTGTTGCTACTCCGACGCACTCTGTGCATCAGTGACGCCGCTTTCTTACGTAAGATCGCCGCGAAACCATCTGTGCATGCCCCCATGAACATGGCGGACGCGCTGCAAAACGGAGGAAGCCTCAGCAGCATCCTGAATGCGTTATTGTGTTGGAGCCGCAGAGCACTGACAGCCCTTTGCGTAGGTATATACTGTCCACAGGCTGCTGGAGTAAAAAGTCTGACAAAAGGATTTAAATTACAAAATCTTTACGTCTCTTGTACAGCGGGCAAACCTGCGGGCCAGCATATTAGCCCTGAACGTAAATGCTCTGCATTCCCTTTCCATGTCACATTCGTCGTTCAAAGAGTCCGTGACTACATGCCCCAGATAATTGATTTCACAGACTTCAGGAACAGGGTGTAAAGCAGGGATGTTACGGAGCTTTGGTTCCGATTCCGAAAAGTCGGAACTTCCGATTGATTTTACACCTCCGATTCCGATTTCGGTTCCGATAATTTTGAATCGGAGTTATACCGAAATTCGAAACGCAGCGATACACGTGACCTGAGCGCCTACAAACAGGTTTTAACTTGTCGCCAGGGGTAATGCGAAGTCTCAGTTTATTGTTTTGTTTGTGGATGTTAGACGTTAGTAAGTTCGTTAACGTTAAATTAAGACTGATTAAAGAGACTGAATTATATTTCTATTGTTTCATTAAGCCTTCCCTTAACACATCTTTCTTCTATTTCTGCCCCGCTTTCGGTTTCGGTTCCGATAACGGTTCCGATTCCGATCAATTAAATTTAAAACCTCCGATTCCGATTCCGGTTCCGGTAAAAAGACTTCCGTAACATCTCTGGTGTAAAGTTCACTCATACCTACATAGAAAAGGGAGGATCCTCCGACCAGACTTGTGTCGTGTCTGGTGGGCAACTGCCCGACGATTGATGTCGGGACGTTGTATATATGCTAGTCGCGCGGTAAACTCTGTTTGCGCGATGCAGTATTTTCGTGACGTCAGTGTGATGCGTAGTTCGCATGTGGTGATATTATTACCACTACAGACTCTTCGACAACAGTTATCTGACTCTGACTTTGCAACAGTTATCTGAGAGCACTGATAGATGGAGCACGCAGCACCATGTCATCTGCATAGCTGATGTTATTTACACAAACTCCATCAACATGGCATCTGACAGGCCTTCTGCTGAGTCCATCTATCAGATTATTCATGTACAGGTTGAAAAGAAGTGGAGAAGATTTACCCCCTGCCTCACCCCGCATCCTAAAGTATATGGATCCGTGAGAGCCCCATCCCTTTTTACATGATTCACCTGCCTATGGTACCAATACCCAAGAACAGAACATATCTCCTTAGATACATTGGCATCGCGTAACTTTTTCCATAGGACATCATAACAAACCCTGTCAAAAGCCATGCTCAGGTCTAAGAAACAGGCATAGACTTATTACTTATTATCACAGAACAGATTGCTTATTATTACTTAGTCTTTCTATCCACATAATATCTGACTGTGTGCTTAAGGCAAAGTATTGCAGTCTCTGTAGACAGGCCAGGTCTAAACCCGAACTGCCCATCATGTAGAACTATATATTTAGCTAGGTGGATATCAAATAATTTAACGAATTATGAATCAATTAGCCTGTCCAGGACTTTTGACATGATTGTTGCCAAAGATATCATTCTGTAATTACCATTGAGACAGGAAAAACATGGAGGCGCCGCGTTATATTTGACATACACTTTGCATACAAATATGAGTGAAATACGATACAGACTGTGAAATATCGTTTTGTCTCATTCTTTCTAATGAAATAATCATATGTGTTAAAAGAGACAACAATATTTAAGTTGTTGCTCATTATGGTAACATTTTGTCGTGACGTAGGACAGTTGTAGGTAAGTGCCCTATCTGCCATCTTATGCGACATTCTATTTAGTCTGTGGAGACGAGTTTCGTGGTAGTTGTGCTGTCAAATGGTTGTTTATTTTTTGTGTTATTGAGATTTGCGAGAATATTACGAGAAGTTTACCTTTAAAAATGAATGTAAATGTTGGAAAACAGCAAACCAACATGCCTATGTGTTATATTGTGAAGTGTGGTGCAAGAAAGAATGGAAATCAACCTCAATTGTCTTTGCATAGGTTAGTAGCCGATTTTCATGCATTATTACATAAATTCATACACGTTCGATGAACAAATTGTTACTCAATCGTGATTTTAAGGCTAAAGTATATTTGGTAAGGTATATTTGGGGTCATTTTCGTATAACAGACCTATTTATTATTTCATTCGTTTGTTTACAATAATATGTCATAGTGGAATAGTGTTGTACCGTTGCTGTAATAGTTTTCGAAACTAGTTCCTCCGCTGAAACGATATCGGTACAATCAGCGATGTTAACATAAATCGTTCTGCGTGTCCTAATCGGTCCGAGTGACTTTGCTTGGTCACAGCACCGGGAGACAGTTTTATATGATGATAAAATAAGACACCGACATTTAGTTATTTATTTTAGTTAGATATTAGCAGCAACTCTAACCAAAATGATTTATTGATCAAAATACTTACCTTTTTTATAGGTTTCCTAAAAATGGAGGATTAAAGAAAAAGTGGTTAGAGGCTATTGGTGAAGAAAATATTAATCCGCGACATAAAGAATGGTACCTCTGTTCACTTCACTTTGAAGAAAGCAGTTTCAATAGAACACTTGATGTAATGAGATTACATGATTTTACTCTGTTCCCACAGTATTTTCGGTAAGTGTAAATAATAATTGATTAATAATAGCCCGGCCCTTTGGCCTGAAATAAATAAATAGATGTATTGTATTATTGTAAATAGCTAATTGCTTATTATTAGTATCTATTTTTTTCAGGCACCTGGCAAAAAACAACGTCACGAGTCATCTGTATTATGTTAAACGAGAAACATTCAAAACACGGACGTTTCTCCACGTATCATCACATCTACTGTAATGCCTCCATTACAGTTCCCCACCGAATTGTGGAAACAGACGAAACAGTGCACAAAGTGGTGTGTATCTACTCAAACGCTTTTGATGCTAGAAAACTACAGGAGGTTCTTACGAAAATTAAAATTTTATAACATTACGATAATAATGAGAAAACATTGAAATCCAAATGAGAAATTTTTACAAAGTAGAAAAATAAACTATTTTTGGAACAAAATCTACCCACAGGGGATAAATTATCAAAAATGAAATGTGGCGATGAAATGAGCCGAGTTCTCTCTTATTTAAGGTGTGGTTACGGTACCAATGACGTATCCTCTCTGTTCCGTAGCTGTACTACAGGTCCACCTGTCAGTGATTTATCAGCACGTTTTCTGATCTTCGTGCTAAAGTATAAAATATACAATTGGATTTTTTAGGATCTATAGACTTAGCATGAAACAATATTACAAAGCAGAATTTTTGACGCAAGTTGATGATTGAAGTAATTTTCATTTATTTTTTCAGGTTAAGGTAAAAAATTAAGGCTTTAAAAGAAAAATGTGTCAATCAACAACAAAAAGTTAAACGCCTTATCGAAAATATTCGAAAGAAAAACAAAAAAAATTGCCAATTTGAAAGATATTATAGAAGACCTTCGAAGAAAAAATTGTACCAACATGGAACAGACTGTTGTAATAGAAGAATTGGCGGGACCAATAAACTTCTTAAAAAGACAAATTAATAAGTCCAAAGGTTTACCCGCACCAAAAAAATACTCTGAAGAAACTGACTGGACAGGTACACACAATTTGTGTGGTTCTTTCCTCAAAAGACCATTTCAGACAGCGATCTATATAGCCTTCACGTGATCTGACCAAGATTTTGTCTGGACTTTAAAAGATACTGTGACCACTGAGTTTCTTTCGGCCTTTCTTCTCAGAGTAGTCAGATAGGAAGCGCCGCCGCCGACCTAATTTAGTTTTTAAAATACGATTGACGTGTAAAAGTGTTTGTACAAACCTACTTACAGAAATAAAATCATTTATAATTATTATCACACCAATAAACATATTTTAAGTAAAAAAATAATTATTTTTATTTTTACTCCACAACTCGCTCTTTAATAAATAATTAGGTATGTTACACAGACATGTTGTATACACAAGTTTTTAATTCTGTACAGAAAAAAACACTTGATAAGAGTTTTATCCTCAGATAACAGACGGTAAGTAAACTACTCATCTTTTTCTGTTACAACAGATTTTAAGTAAGTTTATAATTATGAACCAAACGTGATACAAGTAAGACTCGTATCGATACTCGTTATAGTAACACCAATATTCGTTGCACCACAACCCTAGCAATGGCAGCCATTTTATGAGACATTATGAGTGGTAGGTAGGCACCTTTTTTTTGTTGATATTTCCAGTCCATACTATTATAAGTCAATGGTAATTACCTTTGTCAGCTATGTCACCCGTTTTGTTTTTTATCACTGGCACTACAATTGTTTTCGAAAAATTTGGCGGTAAGTATGAATGTGAAATACACAGTGAATAAAACAAATACCCGTATTCAAGAATGATACTTATTTAAGTATGGCAGCAACACTATGCTAAGTAAGGCATTTCTCACTGCGTTCGTCATGACAGGCCATTTAATTCACAAACAATACTCAAGCGACACTTCACTAAGCGAACGCACTGCGTCGAATAAAGATCGGTGATTGGTCCGTTTCTGTTGCTAAGTTCTCTCTAATGTTTGGCAGATTGGCGGATGACATAAATATAACCTTTAAAGTTTTAAACGTTTTGTCAGTTGTGAACTAACAATTTCCTATATTTCTTTGTTAATTTTTTGTGTGCTGATTACGAATGATTGTTGCTTCAATTCCTACAAAATATGGATATAAATAATATAACTACGTCTTTAGGTTCATCAAGCTCAACTGTAATGTTAGTAGGATATTATATAGAATAGTTATAAGGTCTCCTGTTATCATCTGTAAATCAAAATATTGTATGGTACTAGGTAGGTACGTAGTTGTTATTGTACTTATCAAAGTTCAGCCCTTTCATAGAGAGGTAAAGTAGTAGGTACACATTCTAACGCTAGGTTTCATAAGTACCCAAGTTATTTTAATTGTATTAACTAAATAAGGTAAGTACCTGGAAACTGCCAGAAGAATAAAACCTTAAGGCCACTAGCAACTGATAAATAGGTGGCACTGGAAGGCCTCTTGTAGTCAATTTGTCTAGGTCTTCATTTATCAGTGGCAAGAGTATAAAATGTACCACATCTTTCGAAAATCTGTAGCGTCGTCTAAATTCATCCGAACTGTAATAATCAAAAGGATCTTGGAAATCCCGTATCACTTTTCTGGTACTTATTATTGTTTCCTCATTGATATAACTATCAAATTCTTCTTCGCTACTGTAATCCATTATAAAAGAACGGCACTAGAATCAAAAACAACATCAAACAACGCAAAACCAAATCTCGAGAAACAAAAATAACCAACTTTTTGACGTATGCTGGACACTATGCGTTGCTTAATATAGCTAGCCGGCTACCTTACCTATGCGTGAATTTTAAGGGACGCATAGTGCCGATTGCCACTCAAGTATGGTCTATGAATAGGTTTTAGGACCCTGTGCGCCCGCGCGCACTGTGAGACCTCATAGTAATGTTCATGAATACGGGCCAAATACAGGAACCTAGGTAGATGCGTACCTGAGGTGCTTGACGCTGAGGCCGTCATGACCCGGGGATTTGCCCCTACTCATACACTGAATAATCTTTCTTACATCCTTGGCAGAGACTCTAATAAGATTTTCCGAGGCATGACCATCCTCAGCATTGACCACATCAGGCATCGGTTCCTGTTTCAACAAAGGTTCCACCAGGAAGGAACTTATGCGCATACTACATATAACTATGTCGCTCTAGAAATAAGAGTGAAATAAATAAAGAATATTCTCCACACGCAGATGACTTGCTATCGCCACTTTCCAATAATTTTCATACATCAGGGCCTCTACCAGCTGCGCGTGAAGTCGGTAGCGAATGAGTGGTCCGTATGTGGTCAATTAAATTATCTAACTTTTCAGTGTCATTTTTATGATGACAGATGGTAGGCGGCCATCACAATAAAAGTTTACACAACCAAATAAATTGTTCAGTACAGCCACGAAATGATTTGTCACGTTTGTAAATCAGGAATAACAGTGGGTACAAATTTATGCGGCTTATTAGTCGATTCGCACGAATTTAGTCGTCCGGAACAGGCGAATCGACACTTTGAAATAGGATATTATTTTCTGCAGGCGATACGCACGAAGTTATTTTATTTGTGGGCAAATTGACAAGTCCAGAAATACGTATTAGACAATTGGCACGTTTTGAATTGTATGCAATAAAGTTAAGAAAAAAGTACACTAGCGTACAGAAGTGATAAGAGTAAAATATTTTGAAACACGAAAAACGTATACCCTATTCTTTAGATTAAAGGTAGGATTATTTACTTGAAACTGAGGAAATAATATACGTGGGTCACACTGAAAGTTATTAGAAAATAAAAAACGGAATGATGTAGAAGCCTGTTAATATTTTTATTGCTTTTCGAAGTGGTCTCCGTTCCTTTCTAAGCACCGTCACATGCGATGGAACTACTGGCTAAAGCAGTGGACTACTCTTCTTTAGGGATTTCTTCCACGTCTTTTTCAAACGCAGCCACGACATCTTCAGGATTCATTAAACGAATTCCTGTAAGTTTATCTTTTATTTTTGGAAATAAATAAAATCACAAGGTCAGGACTGTAAGGAGGAAGTCTTACTAACTCCACACTTTCAATGGACAAATATTCGATAGTCCATCTGGCAGAGTGAGCTGGAGCGTTGTCGTGGTGGAGGAGGATCCTGCTTCTTGGGCGCTGCTGTCTAACATTTTCCAAGACAACTGATAAACAATGACTGACATATCAATCGCAGTAACAGTCTTTTTATCTTCTAGGACAGTCGTTGCGAAATGACCCGTCCGTCCAAAGAATGAGGCAAACATCTTTTTCCCTTGACCTCGGCCCTTCGTTGCAAATCTTCGAATAGAAACATCCATTGCGCAGATTGTCTTTTGGTTTCGGGTTCGTAACAATATATCCAGCTTTCATCACCTGTGATGATGTCATATAGGTACAGCATTCGAGTCACCTCCGTCATACTTTTCAAACATTGACCGGCACCAATCCAAACGACAGCGTTTTTGATCTTCCGTCAAATTATGAAGTATCCAAAGCTTTTTGACGCCTAAATGTTCATGTAAAACTTTTTATACTTGCGCCATACGAACGCCTAAGGCTGCCCGAATCTGTTGATATAGAAGGGTGACCCTTCTATCAGCTTCTATCATTAGCCGCACAGCACTTACGTTATCTTCAGTAGTCGCCGTAGAAGAACGTCCTTCTCGCGAATCATCAATGAGTTTGTTTCGACCACGTTTAAACTAATTAAACCAGTTGTAAACAGTGGCACGGGATGGGGCTTCGTCATGAAATGCTAATTGAAGTCTATCGTAACATTGTAGTTGAGTAAGACCGCAACAAAAGTCGTAATAAATCATTGAACGAATATTTTTTCTAGTCAAATCCATTTCAACGCCCGACAGACACTTATTAATTTGTCGCCAATTTGTAAAAACAAATGACACATGAATTAATTACACATCTACAGATTCCCAGAGAGTTCCTAATTCTTACTGGCCTATTCTAAAAACTTTCAGTGTGACTCTCATATGTAATTAAGAATTTATCACTTAAATTGTGCCGTATGCTTAATGATACAAACAATAAGAGTGACACAGCAAATCATCGGTAATGATTAGAAAAAGAGAAAGCACTATACGTTAAATTACATACTCACGGTCTCTTTATGTGTATTAAAATTGTAATCTACAACTCTCTGAGCGAGATGTACAATTTAGAGTTTGTTAGCTAAATTATATTTTCGTAAAAGTTTGATTAATTTACGTGTTTCATTTTATTTCAAAATATTTGACTCTTATTACTTACTTCTGTGTGCTGGTTTTATTTTTTCTTTACTTTATTGCATAAAATTCAAAGCGTGCCAATTGCCTAATACGTATTTCCGGACTTGTCGATTCGCCCACAAATAAATTATTATTATTATTTTCTTTATCTTTACGTATCTCGGGACCATGGAGTCCCGGTCCTTTGGAAGGCGTATGAGGGGCCGAACCCAACTTGCAGAGGCCCCTTAGACAATTTTAAATGGAATGAGGCACCAACTGACGATTATCCCTGTTTGCTCTTTGGAAGTGCACCCAAGGACAACCCCCGGTTGGTGCAAAACTATTTCGGAACATGATAACAAAACATATTAGACTATGGGTGTGGGTGGCTATAGTGTATTGGTTACCTAGAACTATAGAAGGACTATTGCCCAACAGCTCAGCTGGCCACATGCTGCCCTGAGGGTTTCTGTATCTCTCTTCGTCTGGCTCCTCACGGTAGACCTGTTCCAGCAAAGCAAACTTTATCGGCACATACCTAGAGTTCAGAGCGCGCAAGCCCTACCACAACGTCAACGTAGAGATACGGTGGTGGGGTTATTATTATTATTATCAAGAAATTTATTTCAGACGTAGTCTATATACTGTTAGTAACACAAAACAACCGTATAAAACTATTGTTAGTTTATACAAAAAACAAAGTCACCGAAAGAAATAAAAATAAAAATCACATAGTGGCACAACACAGGAGTGCCAGTTTATGCCAAGCCCTGAACGCGTCCACCATTGACTTCGTGCGAATCGTCTTCAGAAAATAATATATACCTAATTTAAAAGTGTCTATTCTCCTGTCTCGGGCGAATAAATTCGTGCGAATCGACTAGTAAGCCGTTTACGCGCGAGTGTACCGGATGCCCGAGATAATTTGTAATTTAGGGTCACACATTTGTTACTGGATGAGTTTTGGGTGCATACCCAGGGAAGGATCGTGGGTGTATGAAGGCTGCATAGACAATGCTAGGTTTCCTAATGTTTAGGTTAAATACTACCGCTATTTTGATAGAGGACTACCTACATTCATTGGCATGAGAAGATACCTAATAGTACAGCTGCCTTTGAACAAGTTTTTTCATTTTTGATTTCATGCCCTAGTCTAAGATGAGATTTAATGCTCTAAATATTCGCTGTCCATGATTTGATTTACGTACTTATATTACCCTAAAATACTGCTCTCTTTGCATATCTTCGTTTAGTACGTTTATTTCTTTAACGACTGGTATATTTAAAATTTTCATAATGAAACTAAAGTCATAAAAACGCAATCAAGAATCTCATATTTGCACCAGCCAAAACTACGCCATTTCTGCACCCACATTCTAAACTTGATTTAACATCACGTTTATAACATAACATCACGTTGGATGCAATATCAAGATTGGAATTACGTGCAAACGTTCAGGGGTGCAAAAATGATGCGAAAACTTTACTAATTTCAGTTTGATAACGGTTTTGCTCTTAATAGCCGTTTTAACATCTTTCGTTTCATTGCAGATAAAATATTTTAAATATGTTTTTTATTATTTACGACTTTATCGTGGGAATTTATAAAAAGTTTTAAATGCTTGAGCTTTAGTTTATGTATTAGATTTGCTCGCATTGCCTTATTTTTATTAATATTATTGACATGATTAAAAAACGTAAAAGGAACATTGTTTGAGATTTTTTCAAAATAGTCAGTGATTGTATCATAAAATATAAAAATTGAGAAAGTTATGTGGATGCAACAACATATTCTCACAATGATTACCTATAATTATACTTGAACTCTTTTCAGAGACGCAGCTCTTTTCTTTACACCCTGTTGGTGATATGACGAAATATTAAAATAACTAAGTTAAACATATATTATTATATTTACTTATGTATTTTAGGAACACATGCAGCCCTTCCAGTTACCTAATTACATCTCTGTCCTCCAGAAAATTCCTCCAAATAATGATCAACGATTGCCGCAAAACACAAAAATATTTAAACTTACAAATAAACTGCGTTATGTTTCCAATCCATACCTATGTTTAAATCGATAAACCTACATATTTATTTTGGTGAATCATTTAGATGAAGCAAAAAACCGTAAAACTGTAGCCTTGGTTATCTCTAGCGGGAATTGTAAAGCGTGATTTATATTTCAGTGCTTCCGGTATTAAAATAACCGATAACTGTTGAAAGTTTTCAATTTTTAATGAGTGTCAGCGGTTGCGGTTTTCATTTCCGTTGTTGTGGGAAGCGACGGGGATTATGTGCAGAGTAGGGAGAAATGTAAGCATTTTTACTGTTACTTTTATAAATCACTTGAGTATAAAGCGTGTTGATTATGTCAGTAATTTCGTTCTTGTCCTGTACATACAAAGATGGAGTATTCATTTTGGACTTCTGACTGGCTGGTGGATTAAGCATGGCAAAGGAGATGGACTCCGAGGTCACCTATGCAACACAGGTGTTTTACAAGACTGTAAAAAGGGTTATGTTATTCCTGTACCACATATTGTTCACATCCCGATGAGGAAACAACAAAATAAAATCTCATGTCGAGATGCGACACGGTTTGGCTGTCCATCCCAGTCTCTTTACAGATATTTCATACTCTTAGACAACACGTAGTAATATGCCAGCTCGAGCTGATATCGATTAGAAAAGTTTCTGCTTCCTACGATTTGAAATTAAACACGGCACGGTTGGCGCAGTGCTTAAGCGATTGACTGCTGCGTCGCGTGTCGCGGGTTCGATTCCCGCACGGAACAAATATTTGTATGACCTACAAGTAGTTGTTCCGGGTCTGGCTATTTGTGTATGTGACTTTAAATGTTTGTAAACGCACCCACAATACAGGAGAAATCCCTAGTGTGGGGCAAAATAAAAATAAAAAAGAAACATTGCAAATTGTCGAAGCGTACCCAAAATTTCGCCACCCAAGGCTATAAACGTACGACTTAATAAAAACAGTCGTTTGGTGAACCATTAAATAAGGGGTTAACGAATTTGCTATAAATGTGATACCACCGGGTGCGATTATAAGCATTTTACGTTCTACATTAAACAACACGGACAAAGTTGGCAGGAGTAACAGATGGGGAATTACTTTAATGTCAATAGAGGTTTGTAACAGAGAACATACTATATTTCTGCCTGAAAGTAACCGTGTTCCCAATGACTGTTATAGCTGCTATACTACGCTACAATCTGCAATTATCTGTTTTAGGACTACATGGTTATGAACAACAATAATTAATTTAAATAAAATATGTAACTTTATTTTATATTTATACGCCGACATTAAAGGCAGAATAAGAGAACAATGTTGTACATTTTACCTACCTTTTGTACCTTATTTATGCAAATAAATGATTTTGATTTAATAATACACTATAATATGTTGTAACATATTATAGTGTATTATTAAATCAAAATTAGACAGCGGTTGTGGCCCAGTGGTAACGGCCGCGACTTACGAGTTGCAGGCCGTAGGTTCAAACCCAGACAGGCGCTTTACTTTGTGTAAATTATTTCATCACCACTGCTCTCAAAACGGTGACGGAAAACATCGGGAGGAAACCAGCATGTCCCAGAACCAAAAATTCGACGACATGTGACATCTACCAACCCGCACTGGGCCCGCGTGGTGGATTATGGCCCACTCCCTCTCACCAAGAGGAGGCCTGTGTCCCAGCAGTGGGAACATTATAGGCTGATGATGATGATGATGAATACACTATAAAGAATGCGCTGGAGAACACAGGGGAAATCGGTTAACACTTGTGCTTATCTGAAGAAGCCTGCAGTGGGGCACTATGTAAACATACGCGAACTCAGTCTTATAATGGTCCCACTGTTGGGACTCAGGGCTCCTCTCTGTGAGAAATGTGGGACTTTATTCAGCAAGCTGGCCTAGTGTAGGTTGGTAGACGTTACAAATCTTCGAAGTGCTGGTTGTTTTCTTGACACCTATCGAGTTGTTTGTATAGAAAAATATTATTTCACGAGCGCACTTTTGTAGCTACTCGATGTGTCACATCTGCACTTGTCTGTTCTTTGACTTAATAACGATGATTGCTTCAATCTTTTGTAGCCGCGCGTTGTACCCAGTTATTGTGGAGTTACGATGACTTGCCAATTATTGTGATATTAATACCTACTATGATTACTTTGTTTTCCTTGTTTATTTTGATTTCGATTGCGCACGATAATGGTTTGGTTAGCAGTTGGGTTACAAAACGATTTCATAAGAGTTGTTCATTTTAGTAACTCGTTGCTGATCACAAGTCTTATTCTACTCACTTCTGTAGAAGTGATTGTAATCAAAACGAAATAAAAATTAAGTCAAGCAACACGTTTATTTTAACGACGTGTATCCTAAAAATGTTATCTACTTATTTATATAGAAAAACTTAGAGAACACGGCCCGATGACATCAACCGCAAATGCGAACAAAGGTTATTCCAACGTTATTTTACGTTTTAAAATGCGGCTAGGTAACGTGGCGCACCGCGCGCGGCGTCTAGTGAAACCAATTTTTGTCAAGACGTACTGAGTTACCAACCGCTTGCGACTAGGGTGCATATTATTTGACTGACGAGACTGTTCTGAATTCTTATTCAAATGGCTAACTATTACAAAAAAGCGGGGCCAAACACCCCTTATTTTTTAACAGACAGTTCCAAAAGTTTTAGTAATTACAACTATTAATGAGTAGTTTGGCTGTTTTTCCCAAAAAAAAATGTAAAGTAGGGTGAATCTAGCATGTTTTTCTTGTCTAACTACCTTAGTACCTATAGGATTAAAACTTTGTTTAATACCTTAATGTGTACTTTTATCAAAACTCATACATCAGCTTAACAAACACATTACAAGTTAAAGAAAAGACTGAGCGAGGACGCAAAGCGTTTGCGTGTCTCTGAGACAAACCTCTGGAGACAACAACTCTTTAAGCGTACGTTTTAAGAACATAGTTATATCTTTTGTCATCATTAGCTTTTGTCACTGGCTTTGTTCGTACAATCGCATTTTGTGTGCCCTTGGGGTTTGTTGTAGCCAAATCTAAGCTGCTTGGTTTTATTGTAGTTTCTTTATCTGAGTATTTATCCTAATTTAGTCTTCTGCTAGATTTGACTACAGCAAAAATAATTGTGTCATGCTCATAGGTACTTTGAAATAGTTCTCTGTCCCGGTATTCCTGCCAACGACGAAGGTAAGTGTATGCAAAATATGCAGATTCATTGAACAGTTTAACTACGACTCTATAAGCACATAGGCAAGATAACGCTTATATTATTGATTGAAAAAAAGGTATTTATGTGGCCTGAGTATCTTTGTCTGCTAGGTGTAGCCGCCACCTTCCACCTGACGCAGGTCCTCACCGGGCACGGTTGTTTCGGGAGGTTCCTGTTCCGGATAAGACGGGAGGAAACGGCCGGGTGTCACCGTGGACCATAAGGTGCAGGTCTGCCCTGCTTGGGCGGAGCACCACCGTGTCCTCATGGAGGCGATTGGCGGTGGCGAGCTCTCACGTCCGGCCCTGGTCCAGACCATGGTACGGAGCGAGAGGGCTTGGGAAGCCGTCACCTCCTTCTGCGAAGCAGTAATGCTCGCGAAGGAGGAGGCGGGACGCGTGAGGGAGAGGCAAAATTTGTGCCCTCACGCCCTTAGCCACCGCAGGAGACGCCCTGGGCGTCGGAAACCACAAGCCGATACCCGGCTACCGTAGGCGCGGGCTTGCGGACGGTGAGCAATGGGCAGCTCGCCGTATAAAAAGGACCAGACCCGGGTCGACGGCACGTTGTGTTCCACGCGCGCCTGAACACGCTGCGCACAGCGCTCTCATGTCAGCACCAATGACGGGGTCCGCTAGGGCCGATGCCTGCCAGGGTTGCGGGAAAGTCCGAGAGGGATACCGTGGCCCCTGGCACAGGCAACTGAAAGAACACGGGTGGGTTTTAGTCAGTAAGAGTTTGGCACACCCTCCCGCGCGGAGCGGGAGAAGTTAATTGATGATTTCCCACCCTCAAAAAAAAAAAGGTCTCTGTAAATTTTACCCGATTGGATTATGAGCCGCGGGCGTTACGTAGAATAAAATTGCCGTCGTGCAGCTTCGTTCATATTACTAATGAGAATAAAATTATATTTCTCGAAGCGTAAGTTGGTATAATATAATTTAATTATGTTACCTACGTACCAATAATTAAGTGGAAATGTAATTATCAGCACTTGCTGAAGGTGTTGTAATTATCAAAACTTCTGGATCAGGTGTTGAACATCTGTTTATTAATTAATGAGTATTAGGATTTAGTAATGCGCGATATATAGACCTTAGGTAGCTACATGTACAGCTCTTTGTTCATTTAAAGTGTCAGGTTGTTTCCTTGTGGGAATTAGGCGGTAGTTAGAAAGCTAGTAATTAAAAATTATATCGATGGAGGAATTTACGGATCACTTAAAAACAGCATATTATAAGATTAAAGACTACGTTGAAGACAAAGAAGTCTGGCAATAATTCCTTCTGCACATGTGACATCACTATGTAAATGTGTATTAACTGCTCCCAAATTACCATGTTTATTTTTCTTTTTCTTTTTTTTTACATTTTGCTTTAATATAATCTAGATGTGTTATACTTGTAATGGCAATCATGTCATTTGGTTTAAATAGGCTTTTATTGTTTATTATTGTATAAGATAGATTCTTTGTATTTTGTGAATGTGAGAACGTTGTAGGACTTTTTTTTTTGGGTGGGAAATCTTCAAATAACTGCTGCCGCTCTGGGCGGAGCGGGAGGGCGTGTCAGACTTTTACTGACTAAAACCCACCCGTGTTCCTTCAGTTGCCTGTGTCAGGGGCCACGGTAACCCTTTCGGACTTTCCCGCTACCCTAGCAGGCAACGGCCCTAGCGGACTCCGGCATTGTTGCTGACATCTCTTTGAGGCGCGCGTGGAACACAACGCGCTGTCGACCCGGCTTGGTCCTTATCGGACGGCGAGCTACCCATTGCTCGCCGTCCGCAAGCCCGCGCCTTCGGTGGCCGGGAATCGGCTTGGGATTCCCAACGCCCAGGGCGTCTCCTGCGGCGGCTCCTGAGGGCGCGAATTTTGCCTCTTCCTCATGCGCTCGGCCTCCTCCTTCGCGAGCATTACTGCTTCGCAGAAGGAGGTGATGTCTTCCCAAGCCCTCTCGCTCCGTACCATGGCCTGGACCAGGGCCGGACGCTAGAAATCGCCACCGCCAATCGCCTGCACGAGGACACGGCGACGCTCCGCCCAAGCAGGGCAGACCTCCACCGTATGCTCCGATCCACACAATGGTGATACCCGGGCGTTTCTTCCCGCCTTATCCGGAACAGGAAATTCCCGAAGCAACCGTGTCCGCTGAGGACCTGCGTCAGGCGGAAGGTGAGGACGCCGTGGCGCCTCTCTAGAACGTTGTAGGCCTAACTTGTAAACTTACGATTTGTAGACCAGTTTCTTTCTTGTTATGTACCAGGTACCTGTTGACAGGCCTAAACTGTCCTCCCATAACTATAAACACTGTAATTTAAAAACATTGTAAAAGCCCATTATTTTTAAACGTGGAGTTTCCTGCCGCCTCTTCTCCATAGGAAACGACCAATTGGAACCGTGCACCTAGCTTCTGACGTTCCATAAGTGCCCATGTAGGTTTATGTGAAAAAAAATATTTTGATCAAGAACACATGATCGAAACTACTGTTCTCACTACACTACACAGAACAAGCGCTTAAAGTAACACCTACACACATCCCGATTATAATTCTAGATGTTATTTTAATTTGAACTGTAAGTGACAGCGATGTTGGTGTGTTTATTATAATTATATACACACGTACATAAACTCACGCCTTTTATATAGAAATGAAATGTCATTCATGTTTCTTTTTATTAAAAACAATGGTTTTTAATAAAAAGAAACAAATACTAATAAAATATTGGCATCGAGACTAGTCTCTAAAATTACAAAAAAACCATAGTCACCATAGCCGAGGCAGCTCTTATAGAGTTTTATGTTTCAGCGCGCGCCAAGGAATGCCATGCTCATTACGGCAGGAATCCGGCTGGTTGGCGGGAATCTGGTGAATGCACGCCGTGCACTGGTACCTATAAGCACACGAAGTAGGTACTAGCTACCTCAGGTGCAGGCAGTTATGGTGTACTTTCTATACGTAGAGTGTGGTGGAAGATAATTAAGTTCGGGAAATATTTAACTGATCTTCTGAAAACTTATTGACCTTCTATTGATAGACTTTTTTTTTAATAAATGGGCCTCTTTTTAACTTTTTGGCCTTTTCTTACAGTAACTAAGCTAGGGCACTCCGACCAAATGGGTTAGGTTAGAACTGTGACCAACCACATCCAAGTTGTCTACTTAGTACTTCAGAACCCCAAAATAGGAATTATTTGAGGTTCACGAAAAGAGGCTCTATCATTATAATAGTGTTCAATAATATTTTTAGGAGTACAAAATGAGAATTATTAGAGGTTTGATTAAATACATGCCTTTATGATGAAATTAAATGAAACTATATGAAATATTTATTTCTCTAAGTAGATCTTTTAAGACCCTTTTACACGTCTATATTTTAAAACTAGTTGGCGCCGGCATTTCCTAGCTGACTGATCCTTGAGAAGAAATGCCGAAACAAACTCAGTGGTCATGGTCTCTTTAAAAGTCCAAACAGTATATTATTAAGACTTTATGTGAGTTTAATAATGTAGGGCCGTGTCTGGAAGGGACTTTTGAAGAAAGAGCCATTGCAGCTTTGAGTAGACCGGTCCTAACAGACGGCATGCATGCATCAGTCACCGTGTAGCTCAACCCTATTTTAGGGAGCTCATTGACCCGTCACACGACGCTACCAGATCTGCAAGACATTTGCGTAGGCCGTTTATAAAATACTCAAAACCGCCAGACAGGTATAAAGTCATGTATTCTATCTAGCCTGCACGGTACTCACATTTACAGTCAGTTTTCTCTTTAAATATCATCAAAAATATTATAAGTTATTATGTCAAGTAAATCAATAATAATGACATTATTCATTCCAAAACACTTATTAGTATAAAATGGTTTGTTGCTTGGGGGTACATTGGAGTAGCTTAATTAATCCCAAGCCTTTTTTGTCATCCAAGTACCTAATCTTAAACGTTATAGAAGCCTTTTCGACAGAGTTTCTGTTATAGTGAGATTCCGTTACAAGCTATAACAAGTTACAAGCTGTCGCGAAGATTCATCTTTTGTGAATTGATTACTGATTGAAGTATTTATTGTCTCTATTTTATCAACTGGTGACTAAGTAAATGTGTTGAGTCAATAAGCAGAATTAAAAGGACTGCTTGTTAATCAACAGTAAAAATTTAACGAAATATCTTGCACACATGCTATCATCATTTGCCTAGTGGTTCCCAATAATGTTGGGCTAGGCTTTCGGTCGAATCGGACACAACTGAATACCAGTAATTCACAAGGAGCGACTGCCTATCTGACCTCCACAACCCAGTTACTGGGTAATACGATACTTCTTGGTAAGAAGGCTTCTGACGACCCGTCACGACTGTCAAAGATCCACGAATGACAGCCGGGACCAACGGCTTAACGTGCTTTCTTGGTATGTAAAGATGGATTTCGGCAAGTGTAGCTTAACCTGATCGATCGACTCGTGCGGCTGTTACTACTTAGCCACAAGCCCCTATATGCAGGTTATATCAGTCCATAAACATCAAATATCAAACATTAGCAGCGATTTCTAAAATGTCAACACTGTGCCCCTTTTCAGACGCTCCTAAAACCATTGGAACTGGTTAAAAGGAAGACATCCAGATAAAAATAAAAGCCCTGACTTCATCATTGACTGACTCATCAACGCCCAACCCAAACCCCTGGACTTACAAAGCTGACAGAGGTTCCCTTTATAATGAAGACACTGGTAAAGTGCTAGTTTTACATAAACATCGAAATTTCGGTTGCAATATCTACATTACTTATTCTACAGTTATTCGTAATTATACATATAAAGTTACGCCGAAAGGCTAACCCAGATTGGGCAGGCCGCGCCGCAACGCATTGCAAAAATACTCCATCACTTTCGTACATTTTTTATGAACCAAAGCACTCTACAGGCGCAGGCGGGCCGCACCGCACTTTTTTGTATGAAATGCGTTGCGCTGCGGCCCGTTGTGGCTGAAATGTACGCTTAGCTTTACAAGCTAATGAAAACAACTGACTGTTCTTTTACAGGGTCAAAGGCATATGGAATGCACTCCTAACATATTTGTGTAGAAAGTAGCACTCATGTAATTTAGGAATGTATGTACAGATTGTACAGTGTACGTGTGCTTAGTATATTTTATTCAGAGTACGGAACAAAAGTGTTGAGGACCTCTGTGAATTAGTAACGATAGCAACGTAGTATGTGCTTGCATGACGGCACAGTTTGTTATAGTAGTTTGTGTTGCGATGTTATTTAGTTTGGGGTGGAAAAAACTAACGTTATGCATGCCGAAGGAGGCAAGAAATAAAATAACAAGATGGTTTGATTCACCACTTATTTGGCAGATAACGTTACACGAAATCTGTTTCATTTTTGAATTTTCAAGTAGGTTATACAGTGCCTACCCGAAAACTATGAAATAGAGGACCTGTTTATGTTATCTTCAGAATAATAATTAAGTATGAAGTACCTATATTGTGCTGAAATATAAATATTATTTACTATTATTTCGTTTTAAATATAGATGCACTAGGTATTGACGTGGATATTCGCTTACAAGCCAATTGCTTAGAAATATTCTTAATTTTAAGTATTCGTCAGACATTTGTAATGATTAATTACTCATCCATTCCTGAAATGGCGGCAGCTAATGCATTTTTGCCCTTTATTTATTTGTTCTTTATCATACACCACAAAATACATAACAAAAAATAAATGAAAAACTACAAAATTTACAATGGGCGGCCTTATCGTTTACTGCGGCTGCTATCTCTTCCAGGCAACCTTGGAATGGACAGTGATTTGCCTGGACATAATAAGTATACAATACACTAAAATAGATACACAGTTATATACATATAATATACGTGTCTCTTTCTTCTTCACGTAGGTAATATATAGATCTCTCCACGCTGTTCTGTTTTATAAAAAATCAAAAGCTTAAATGTTAAAAGCTAAATGTTTAAATGGAAACCAGCGCAAAGAAAAATGAAAAAATAAACGACAATATCAAATGCGCTTTCGAAATCGGTTAAAATATGAGGTACACTTTAAAATAGTTAACTGAAAATGAGGGCGTTTCGCAATGAGCGGAATGAGCTCGAAATAAGGTAAAATTCAATAAAAATCTGGAAGCTTTGTCAGTGTAGGGGAGGATACGGGAAGTTAAGCCCCGGGATTCGTAAATAACGGGATGAATGTTGGATAAATATTTTGTTGAACGATGTTTTATTTTTGTCAGTACCAGTACCTACCGACGAGTAGGATGACAGTAGTGAAGAATCGGAGCTACAAACACGGGACTCTCAATCCTTGATTCCACATAAAATTCGATTTAAGTTTGAAAGACAATTTCTGAATCGTGTCTTCTCATACAATTATGTATTCATTAGGGCTTCCTCGGGAAGTGCATCGCCAAACGAACATTCCTACGTGGATTCTACGTTCCCGGGGGTCACTTTGCATCCTTCACTGCCTTCACTGGTTGAGATTACGACGACGACGCGACGCTTACATAATTTATGCTTTCTATTAGCCTCGCTAGTAGGTTATATCTCTTTGCTTTCGAGATGCATTTTGCATGTAACTTTTATTTTATTTTTTCAATCCAGTACCTTGTCCAAGTGTCCCACACAGCACAACATTTGGAAGGTGACAACATTATGTCTTAAGTTCTATATTATTGTATAGCAGATTAAACGAAAAAACGAATATAATAAAACTTAGCAGTCATGAAGCCAAAAATCAAGTAAAAATGTATTTACTGTAATTGGATTACGAAGACACTGAAAATCTAATGACCCTTCATGTATAAACCTATCTACCACACAAACACATACAATTTCCTTACTTACTTCACCACTACATCATTCACACACATTCCTCTATTTCACCATTCATATTAACACACAAACCCACATCCATACATCATATCTTCAAACTCAAACCCTAGCACTCTCTAATGGTACCTACTTACTGTAGCGGTATCTACATCGCCACATGCGAGCTGCGCGTCATACTGACGTCACACAAATCCTGCATCGCGCAAGCAGAGTTTACCGCGCGACTAGCATATATACAACTTCCCGACAACAATCATCGGGCAGTTGCCAACCAGACACGACACCCGTCTGTTCGGAGGATCCTCCCTTTACTATGGAGGTATGAGTGAACTTTACTCCCTGTTCCTCATGCCTCTATATCTATTACTAAGACTAACTATACCAAGGTGTAACAAAATAAACGCAAGTCCTGAAAGTAGTTTGCTCATAATTGACTACTGAATCCATTTCAGTAAATATTAATACAGGTATCTTTTTCAAAAATTATGTATTTCGCAATACTGACCGCCGATTGAGCCAAAGAAAATTAAATCTTATTGCAAGGCAATAAGACTCAATTTCAAATGCATAAAGTAACGCTAGGGTCAACACGATTTTCTTAAAAATAACAGTTAGCTTTAAAAAAAATTGTTATGGTCATTGTATAATGCTTTTAACTCAATACTCTAATTGGGGTGCATGGGGTCTTGCGTTAATTATGTTACACGTTATATAGTAGTGACACACTAATGTCCTGAGATAAATATTAGAAGGTCAGTAGCTGAACACTATCCCCTGAGATACAGGTTCCCGCCTAGTTCAGGGGCTACGCTCTGTGCACCTTATTATGATCGCCACAAAAATGTTGAAATTCTTTTCATGTACTATGCCTATTATCTATTTTTATAATAATGTAACTGTTAATAGTGAGAATAAACTATTTTTATTATTTTTTATTATTATTATACGAAAACAATCTTATTTGAACTTATTTGTCATTATGAGTGCTGCAGTAGGTAACCTATCAGCGTGAGCCGAACAGAGTTTTGCTCCTTCTTTTTCGTGTGGGTTGCGTGACAGTATTTCTAATTCTGTTGGCTCAAAACCTTGCCACTTCCACAGCGCAGTTTTCCTACAAAAATACTGCAATTCAAAAATCCCGGTCAACGTTCCCGTTCCCTACTATCCCGGGCAGTTCCCGGGCTTTTTCCCCATCACTGGCTTGCGACACGCTTACATAATTCATGCTCTCTATTAGCCTGCAGTAATATAGCCTCGCTTAGCTACGAGCTCCGTAATAAATGCAGCGAGTTTAATTTCAACAAAATTGTTATGCTCATTATTTGTAGCTGGATTGGCATTTACTAAATAGCTGTGTTTAAGTATTTGGAATTTAAATGGAAGTTATCGGGTTTCGTACTACACTCGAGAGCAATGAATCCGGGTCACTTAAAGAATGTTAAAAATCTCGGAAACTAAAAATGATAGGTTAATGCAATAAATTGTATTTAATAGACAATGTAATACTCCTTAAATGAAAGTAAAAAAAAATACATTTTATTAACACAAAATTACATAAAGAAAAAAACTGCTGATCTCTCCTTAAAACAAAAATAGGAAACATGAAATTTTTGAACTTTATTACGATTTTCTTGAATTTTAATACTTCGTATTGCCTCCTCGTGCTTCCATTACTGCGTTTACGCGGTTTGGCATGCTGTACACCAAGTTCCTTATACGATTTTGGGGAATATTCTCCCATTCCTCTGTGAGAGCAATTTTGAGCTCACGAAGCGTGATTGGGGGAGGGTTTCGTTGTTTTACGCATCTGCCTAGCTCGTCCCAAGCATGCTCGATCGGGTTGATATCCGGGCTGCGCGCTGGCCACTCCATACGAGTAATGTTCATCTCTTGAAGGTAGTCATTCACAATCCTACCTGTATGAGGTCGGGCATTGTCATGCATAAATATAGCATCCTCACCTAAATTGACCATAAATGGACCAACGTGATCATTGAGGATTTCTTCCACATATCTTACGCTAGTTAAAGAGCCGTTTTCTATGATCACCAGCTCTGTGCGACTTTCAGAAGAAATTCCGGCCCACACAAGTACAGACCCACCACCGTAGGCTACTTTTTCTTCGATGCATGCTTGCTTGAATCTTTCCCCTGGTCTTCGATACACTCTGTGTCTTCCATCGTGCTTGTAGAGCATAAATTTTGATTCGTCGGAGAACATAACTTTTGACCAATCTTCAATACTCCAATTTACGTGGCTCTGGGCATATCTTAGTCTTGAAATACGATGCCCACGCTCCAGTTTAGGGCCGTTTGCAGGTCTAAGGGGTTTTAAGTTAGATTCAGCAAGCCGACGTCTTACTGTCCATGCACTTGGGTTACTTCCTCCGAGGCGTCGAAACTGATTGGTGAGTTCAGTTCCTGTGAGAAAGCGATTTCGAAGCATGGTGTTCACCAAGTATCGGTCTTCTCGTGCTGTGGTACACCTGGTTCTGCCCGTTCCTGGTCTGCGTAGGTTAGAACCAGTTTCTTCGTAACGTCGGAGAACTCTTTGTACTGTTGACAGCGACACACCGACAGTCCTGGCTGTATCGCGCTGACTCCGGCCGGTTTCCAGCATTGTAAGTATTCTGGTGCATTCTTCAGGCGTAAGCGACATAATTTCAGCTTGAATAATGAATATAGAGCACTATCAACATGGTTTATGTACCCACATAAATGACAGATTACAAACAAAAGCAAAACCAAATGCTGTAATTTCGTAGTTCCATCTTCGAAAGTGGCCCTTTTTCAAATTTGATTTTTTTATGATATAACTTTACAATAACTAAGAAGTTTTAATACCTTCATTTAAGGAGTATTACATTGTCTATTAAATACAATTTATTGCATTAACCTAGCATTTTCAGTTTCCGAGATTTTTAGGATTCTTTAAGTGACCCGGATTCATTGCTCTCGAGTGTATTTGGCCACAGTATTGAATTGCGTGGCTGGTCATGCATGAGCAGTAATGAGCAGATTTTCTATAGACAGAGTTCAGAACTTTAGATGTTATTTTCTAATAGAGATTATAACCAAAAAAATTACAGCATGTATCAGGAAGGAATGAAACTGAACAACAAGTGTAAAGTATACCCAAATTTCACATATTTACAAGTCCCATATAACATGTACCTACTCGTAACTGCCTAATAGACGCCGAGCCTGCTGCCATAAAGCAAGCTTAATATAAAATACTACAAAATCCTCACGAAAGCTTAGCTTATCTAAATTCCCGAGAACAGAATATAGCTAAACTAAAATGTAAATCAACACTTGTTGATGGGTTGTTTAGCCACGAGCCACGAGCAACGAGCAACAAAGACAGGCGCTAATGAACGTACTAAATCTAAATACCGAGCACTGACAGTGGAAATTTGGGAGCATTTTGGGCAAAAGTGTCGGTATCGGAGAAATGTGGACTTGTTTAGTTTTAAATTTTGGTATTTTTTGTAGGCTTGTATCTGTTGTGTGGTGATCTTTTATTTGTCGCGATTCCCTTAGGAAAGTTCAGTGTCTTTAATGTATGTACTATGAAGGGCTATGTTAAGTTAGAATAACCTAAAACCCTGATGTAATCTTAAAAACATGTATATTGTCGTCGTGATTGATTGACAACAAGTCACAAATTATAAGATTTGACTTTGTTTAAAGGACTACAGGTAATCTTAGGAATTTATTTAAGTACCTTATAAAATTAAAACAGTACCGCAAAATAAACATTTTTAGATTCTTGCAAACTTATAGGTTAATTGAAAAATCTGATGTGTTCTTATCCGAAACTTTGTTTTCAAACAAGATAATATTTATATAATGTTTATGATTACAGACTTAAAATGATGATGTGATCTCTTAACCTTTACAAGAAATCTACAAATTAGTTCAGACCCTTGAAAAAAACACAACAAGGATTTCCTTGCTATTTCCATTTCAGCTGTAATCCATTTAGATCGGACGGCTTGATCGGGTTTAGCTCAAAATAATGTTTTTAGTCAAAGTCTTTTAGTATCCCGAATGTTTTATTTTTATTTGTTTATTTAATACTTTAGGCACACAAAAATAAATAATGTACAGGCGGACTTAAAGCCATAGGCATTTTCTACCAGTCAACCTTTGGGTGATGACCTTTGGGGGCTCACTCAAATGTCTCGCTGACGGTGGCGCGTGTGTTGGATCATTTAGCTCCCTTCAAAATGGTTGAGCTGAATGGTGCTGATCCATGCGTCATGTTCGTGAACGGTCGCTGTCAGTTGGGACTGGTCATCTCTTAGCCACCACGGCTTATTTTAATTATTTTATTATGGATTGTTTTGTTTTAATTTATATTAGCTGTACACTGGACACTCAATGTGTACGTCTTATTTACATCGTTCTCACATATAATTATACCTATATACAAGATTATTGATGTAACTAATATTTATGTAGCAATATAATTTAAAAGAGTGTCCATGGAGTTTCTTGCCCGTACTTCTCCATAGGTACCTACTACGCTTTGGAATGGGCAACTAGCTTCATATTTCTGACTGACCGACCACTTGACAATTCAAAAGTGCCTGTATATGGTTTAATTGAAATAAATGCTTTGAGTTTGAGTTTGATGCAGAGCCAAACAGTGGCAGGTGGAATTTATAATGAAAATGTAGGAATAAATATTTTTAAATATAAGGATACGCATAAAGGCTTCTACAAACAGGCGGGACACAAAGGCACCACTCGTCGCGGGGCAGGCGGTGCCTTTGTGTCGCGTTGCGTGTCGGGCCTGTTTGTAGAAACCTTAAACCTATTAAGACTATAAATATAATATATATAATGTGTCGCCGCAAGAGCATCTACCTGTTAAGATTATTACATGATCTTATTCGTAACTAACTAGTTATTCCAATTTATGAGTCCTGCTAATTACGTCCTCAGATCGTTGCCATCTATTTTCTTCTTTGTGAATTAGAAACACCTAGTATTGTTTTAAGATTCATTATTTATTTCATTTTGATGTTATCGCTAAAACTTTAGTTCAAATTAATAGGGAACATTTATGTATTGACTTGGTTTTTAGTAATATTAGCAATTCCACATTTGACAGATTAAGTGTTCATGATACAGCGCCCCAATGATGTACAAAATAGCGGCGATTACGTTTTAATTATCAATACCTCAATTTTTTTTATTGAATACGAGATTTAAATCAATTTCAATAATAATTTACAAACTATAAACTCACTGTTCACTGTTTGATTATATTCCTTGAACTACCGGAAATGTTGTTACGTAGTAATGTTTGAGTTGTTAAAAGTAACGGATTTACTAATTAAACTTTCATCTTAGAACGCCTTTGCATTTCTTGAATATTAGCATTGTTTAATTATAAAAGAATTAACTGATAAGTATTTTAGCATTGTTAGTAGATTTCATTGAACTAACTAAGTAATAAGATTCTGTACTTGGGTAGCAAGTACGTGCGCCCAATTTGAGGTAGAGTCACGTTTACAATGGCGGGTGGTATCGCGATAAAAGTTGTGTAAAAAGGACTGAAATTGTTATTGTCAAACAAGAAACCTCTGTAACATAATGTTTTGATTAAAAAGAGTGTCCGTGGACTTTCTTGTCTGTTCTTCTCCATAAAGAACCTACATCGTCTTGGAATGGGCGAATAGCTTCACTAACAAACTCAAACTGAAAGACTCCTTGTTACACGCTAAATTCAAAAGTGCCCGTAAATGTTTCAATTGAATTATATGCTTTGAGTTTGAGTTAAGTGTTGTGTATGATTGAAAACCAAGTACCACTAACGAAGAATTACACCAGAGACTGGTCGGAGACTACTTCCCTTAGGTTCCTGGTCTTCGGCATATACCTAATACCTATGTATGATATGACGTTACTGTGAGCCTTCTAGAAAATAAAATAATAAAACGTGTCGCCGCAGAATTTTATTCATTTATTAAAAGATCCAGATTATCAGGTATAAGAAAAAAAATAAGACTGATAGTGATAACCTTCACACTTATTTATAAGTCCAGAAAACGTTACAATATTAAATGAAAATAGAGTAAGCTCACAAAACCACGGATTAAATATATCACACAAAATATTCCTAAATTAATCTTTATTTGTTTCTGCCTACCCTATAGGAAGAAACCGTGAGTTTATGTATGTATGTTATCAGTCTAACGAGCCTGAATTTAATTACGACGAAGACAAATTACTTACTCCTTTCCTCCTCGTGGAGACATTACACAGAATGTAAATACGCACGTATTTCTCATAAGCCTATAGGTACCCACCTACCCACGTCATGCAGAATATTCAATAACCACCATTCACATGCAAATGACGGTGAAATTTTTTGAAACAAGCGTAAAAATTTAAATAGTTACAAGCAAAATGTATGGAACGCGAAAGTTACACAAAAGAACATAATAATTATTTCCTTACATGCAAATTAGTCACAGAAATGAAAACTCGACACAGTTTCCTTTAAGATATGGAAACAATGAACAAACTTTCTTCGAGAAAAGAATTTACGAATGCCACACACCAACAAATACTTATTTATTAACGCGAACGCAGACCGCACAGTTCGGTGTTCGGGAAAAGTGTAAAATATATTTCTAACCTGCCAAAAACTTTTTAAATACAAACATTTTACCCGCAGAGTTTATGACAGAACTTCTCGGTATTAATTCCGTTGCTCCATAATTTTGGATTAAAAAAGCAAACTATCAACTGTCAGAGAGCCCGGGAAAATAGAATAATAATTTCCAATTTAATTATAGATTATAAATAGCTTTTTTTACCGTCAAAATGTTGAAGAAAATTATCGTTATATTATCGTTATTGGTGTGTTGTTATTGTTCGGAAAGCAACGAACAATTACCGGAGGAAGCGAGGGCGAAGAAAAAGAAAGGATCTTTAAGGCTTTTGGGTAAGTATCTAATTTAATTAGAGTGTTTTTACTACCGAAAAAACTAAAGGGATCTTTTGTAGTCCTAATATAGTCGGAGAGTTATGACGGTGTTCATCGGAACATTAAATGGAAACGTAAATCATGCTTCAATGTTTTACGAAAAGGAAGAAACTGGCAAAAATGAAAAAAAAAACTGTGCAATTTCAAGAAGGAACCAAGGACAGTGCTTGCAATGAGTAACTTTTACAATTTGCATAATTTTTCATCTCGTATTTCACGTATTTTTTGCTAACTGCCACCCTCGTGTTTTTAATTGTACTTCGTGTGTTAACTGTCGATAGGTACAATCATTTAATTAAAAATTCCACTTAATTTAGCTAAAGTAAAATCTAACCGAGATTAACCTGCATAAATAAGCCTCCGTTATCTTCAAATTATCTTAACCGTATAGTAACAAATAAGTAGGTACATAGTTCAATCAAGATTAAGTTAGATCCGTACCTACGAGATTACTTAGAATTGATACAATTTCCGTAATGGAAACTAACTACGTTTAGGTTGACATTTCATCTCATCAATACAATTTATTGACGTACCATTTTCCGGATGTGATCTTCAGAAGCAATATAGATTCTATTTCTCTAAAACTAGAGTCAGAATTTGAAAAGCTTCAGTCTCCTAGACATTTTGGTTAGGGAAAAATATTGGGCTTGTATGTAATTTGTTGTATTGAAAAGGTTGTACTTAATTGTAATTACGGGTAATTACTATATTTTTTTTGGGCGCGTTTGGTCTAAACGTCTTCAAAACCTTTTGGGTATCATTAACAATGAAAGATACTACTCTTATTTCTTAAGTCTGAAATAGACATTTGCTTACTACCTGACGAAGGATAAATAAATAAAACTGTTTGAGTAATTAGCGGACCGCCAAATATGTACCTAGTCTTGAGAATTCAACTATTACCTAATTTATTTACTTTCAAGAAAACTAGAACAAGAGAGGTCGGTCCTGGTAGAAATACTTTTATAAAAATATTACTTAGTCCTTCTAAGATGAAGTTTAATTATTTTTCTTCATTTTCTCATGGACCTGGGAATTAAACAAAATAAGATTTAAATTAGGGAGAATGTTAGTGAAAATAAGGCTGTTATAACTAAGAAACTCTTAAAGGCTCCCGCAGACAGGCGCGATGCGACAGCACGACGTAACTTTTGTAGAACAATTTCCATGAAGTTTTCACAGATATTGTACTACTAGACTCGCATCGCGACTGTTTGCCTGACTGAGCGTTAATGTGGAAAATTTTTTGTGTCATCAAGGTTTCAAAGTAAGTTTTTCGAATTTAACGAACCCAAATTGTAGAGAGTCAAATTAATTCTTGTCGATATATAGGTACGTCTTTTGAGGCTGACCGTACCTACGTATGATGACGGGAATTCGAAACTAAGATAAACTTCTTAAAGTAATGAGTAAGTAAGCCTTTTACCGAGAAAATGAGAATCAGCTTCAAATCCAACTACTTAGATCCCACATGGGTTCACTTCAACAATATAATACCTAAACTTAATATTGTTCAACATAGTCCTATATGAAGCAGTGCGGATTTTTACAGGTTGCCATTGGACTTGAAAACTATAATTTACAAGAGCTCATTTAAGTCACGACTTAAAGCGTTACTATTGGGGAAATGTCTGTATTCGATAGACGATGACATATACACGTTAAAAAAAATCCATATTTTAGCTAATGAGAGACTGGGTAATTTTAGTATGTAATGTTATAAATTTTTTTTTGTTTTTTTTTTCTATGATTTATTGTAATAAGAATGTATTAGTTATATAATTTTAATGATTTCAAACACAATGTGAATTGTTCCTGAAATAATATAATAATGATTTTCATTTGTTTCAGCAATTGTCGCACTGGTAGTCCTATCAAAGCTGGCAGTCATGAAAGTCGCATCATTCTTCTTCCTGGTCGCGTTCTTCCAAAAGCTCTTCTACGCTGGTGGTCTACTCCTCAACTTCTACATGAAGAACCAGTCGGGTCCACCTTCCGGAACACCACCCCAAGTGATGTACGGTCCTCCCCAGGAGTATAATACTGTGGGCTATAGTTATGAGCCGGCCGACAATGAGCCGTTCCAAACTCCTGAGTCGTTGCCTAGTATAGCTGACTTTAGTAACGGGTTTAATTGGTTGTTTAATAAGCACCAACAACAGTAATTAATGAAAAGTGATTTTAGAGGATGCATCCTATTTTTAAGACACTCGTTACTCAACTTGCACATTTTGATAACACAAAATATAACTTTAAAAATAATTTAATCTTTTGAGTTTTTTAATGTGAGACGATAACGATGAATTGGGTAAACAAAATGATAAATATTGCTTAGGAGTTTTTCAAAATTGCTAGGTCCACCAAGAGTTGCTGTATAACTATGTCCAAATATCTCTTCTAGTTCGTGTGTGTAGAAATCTTTTAATATTTGTAATAGTAGATATAATCCCTGCCATAGTGCCATAGGAAATGAACAAAACGCCATACTTAGTAAAATATATCGCATTATGAAATTAGTTGAACCCAAAGTTCAAACTGTAAGTTACGTATTAAACTGCCTCTAGTCGGTTGTAAGTACTTTTGGATCCCTTAGTAGTTTAAGAACTAATTTGTTTAGTTTAAGTTTAGTAAATTATAAATTATTTATTGTTTTGTAATTCGTGTTTTATTTTGACCATAAATATTGTAAACTTGAATAATATTGGTGTAAATGTGAAGTAACAATTATTCAAAAAATATTATAGTTAGGTTCTTGTATTATAAAACCTGTGACACACCCTGTGAGCATGCTTGCGATTTTCAATATAATTAACGAAGTTTAATAAGCTTTAAAAAATCTGATAATTCACAAATCATTAATTAGTCTGTTGCGATATGCAGGAACACATAGAAGGCTTTTCAAAACATATTAGGATATCTAGCATTAATTAGTGTTACCTATTAAAACACATTAGGATATCTAGCACTAATTAGTGTTACCTATTAAAACACATTAGGATATCTAGCACTAATTAGTGTTACCTATTAAAACACATTAGGATAAATATCTAGCACTAATTAGTGTTACCTATTAAAAGCAGTAATGAACACAATGCAGCCCAGGAGATGCATAACAACTACTAGTAAGTTAGCAACTTACTCGTATGAATTAAAGCATGAAACACTGACTAAATTACAAACTCACGAAAGTTTAAACTCGATTACTTTAATTCAAAGATATTTTGCAGGTTCAGAGTTAATTTCATATTAAAGTCCGAGCTCAGCAATTGTTTCCTTATAATTACGCACAGAGGAACATTTTCGGGAATATAGCTAGCTACTATAATATAGCTAGCTACTATAATATAGCTAGCTACTATAATATAGCTAGCTACTATAATATAGCTAGCTACTATAATATAGCTAGCTACTATAATATAGCTAGCTACTATAATATAGCTAGCTACTATAATATAGCTAGCTACTATAATATAGCTAGCTACTATAATATAGCTAGCTACTATAATATAGCTAGCTACTATAATATAGCTAGCTACTATAATTTCAGTACTTTTGCACTGTTGTTATGCTACTGGGATTTCAGAACGTAAACTGGAGTATTTTCTGGTTTTTAATAGACTGAAAAATTATCCGTTACTGTTTAAAAGTATGCCGCTGAGGACGTGAGACTACTCATCTTAGGCCTCATAGGTCTTAGAAAGACGTGGCTTATGAGGGTATTGTAATCCTGCGATTACACCAAGGTATAAAACGTATGTTCTACATGTTTTGTCTACAAGTTTCGTCTATCGTTTACACCTAAAACAAGTTGTAAAGACAATTTTTAAGCTAAGCTTGTACAAAACCTGTCAAAATTTTCAAAAAAGTAAACAAAATAGTTAACAATTAAATCTCTGAAACAACGTCAATAAGTACTTGATTTTTACGCAACATGTTTTTAACAAGTCCTTGCAAGAATTGTCAAAAAAAGATATTTTCTTAGAAGCCGCTTCCATACTTACATAGCTAAAAATAACTTTAGGTAAATATGCATCCGTATATCCGATCTCTGGTTGTAACTTTTAACTTTCTGGTAAACCACCTGGTTTACCAGAAAGTTAACAGTTATAACCCAATAGTTAGTATCCTAATTTCATTTGGTAATGGGACTAGCATCTGCTAGTCCCATTACTAAATCAAATTAGGATACTCTACTATCATTATGGACTCTGTAAGCTAATGACAAAACTTCGTCACTAAAAAGCAATCGATTTAATCAGTAGTGTAACAGATATGACACGGAACTAGAACTGAAACTGTGAAACTATGCGTTAACGACATCCGACCACACTCAATATCGATTGTGTCATTTTGTATAAATATCCGTGGATTCAACAGAGGCGGAATAGAAAATGAATCAATGATATTATGTAACTATTTCCAGTGTTGTAACAAACTATGTAAGTACCCACATCCACAGTTTCATACTAATATTACAAATTCGAAAGTAACGCTGTCTGTCGGACACATTTTCACGATTAAACCGCTGAACTGTATCAGTTATGAAATAGACAAATCCATAGGTACCTACTAATGTTATAAATTCGAAAGCAACTTTGTCTCTATGTTACCTTTTCACGTCTAAACCATTGTACGGGTTTGGATAAAATTTGGCAAGGAGATAGATGGCAACCTGGGGAAGCAAATAGGCTACTTTTTGTCCCGGTAGCATGTTCACGCGGGCGAAGCTGCGGGCAGGAGCTAGTAGGTTATATAATTTAAAAAAGTTTACATTATCTCCATACTTTCTCCAGACGTTGTGGTACAAGCTGACAGTAACAGGTCAAAGTACTTAGTATGAAGCTTTTCAGTTATGCCTAAACCTGTCCATACAAATACTACTGGGGTCGCCAAACAATTCTCGAACTTTGCTCCATTCTCAAACGAATATTGCCACTTCTCAATAGATTGAAAGTTTAAAGATGGTCATAACTTGGGTCTCTTTCCAGCAGTTATCGGAATAAGCACTTTAAGTTTTATTGAACAGACGCTGGAAATGTTTCCGTTTATTTATTGTGTTCTCTCAAGTAGTTAATGGAGTGCTTGGTATTTTGTAACGTCCATTATTCCAACGTTCCATATAATTGATTTAGGTTTACTCTATTTTCTTCTTCATTAACTTTGCAAATCAACATTTAAAAAGTGTTTTTCAAGATGTATAGAGACTAAAAGGGCAGGTTGACAGTTAATAATATCACTTACTTATGGCAAAGAAAAACGTCGTGAAGGAACCACTCAGTGAGCAATTCTGGTATGTCATACAGTTCTTTATTATTATCGTAAGAAATACGGTTTTTATTTACTTTTGTACTTTTTATTAGATTCTATTGTTCATTTTATTTATTATTATTTTTCTCTAGTGGGATTTATTTTATGTCCGTAGGTGTGTCCGTGGCATCACGACGGGTCAAAATACCAGAGCTGCGGTATTTGTTTGTTTTTCAAATATCGCAGCATCATGCTGAGATAAGAGAATTTTTGGCCCCGCACAGGTCTTCTCTTTATTTTTGTTGTTTTCACTATTTTGTTAGTTTTAATCTAGTTAGATAAACTTAAAAGTAAAAGTATGAATGTTCTCCTTTTATTTCATGATTTTGTTACATTTAATGTTTTTTTTTATTGTTTGTATTTTCCTGTTCGTGTCCCAAATAAAATATTTTCTTTCTTTTTAACACAATGAAAGATTGTTTGGTACAATTGATCAACTTAGATTATTATTATGTAAATGTTAAGTCCTCTTCTCCACATATCTTTCTTTTGCTGTGCCCGACAGGGTCCACGATTGTTTGTTTTGGCAAATATTTACCACCTAAGCCTGCATTGTGGAATGCAATAAAGAATTGAGTATTGAACTTATTTACAATTAAAACTATTCGACAATGCACCAAAACTTCTATTCCTGTTTTCTAAATTTCAAGCTAATGCCCAATACCGTGTTGTTATAGCGAAACTTCGACACAATAGCTGCTTCCAAAGTCAGTTACCGGGTCTTTAAACGCCCAACAATGGCTTTCATTGATATCATGTTCTAACATCAAGAGATAATTCTCTACGAGTTTAGAATATTGGATGTTTGGGTATTAGTAGGGGAGCTTATACTTGCATTGTCCATGACGCAACTTTATCATAATGTATGCACCGTACAAGACTGAAGTTTGACTGAAACTACTTCGAAGGACGGAACTGCGACTTGAACAGCAGACATTCGGTACGACACATGAACTCATCCGCACTTTTGGGACAGTGTGCGAGTTTGATTGAAGTGGAAACAGTGATAAAGTAGGTCAAAGCGCGGCTTCCCCAGGGATTGCTCACGAGGGGTTTTGGATTTTGTTTCTAGAGGGCACGGAGCTCCCCTCTATTTCGTGATGGTGACCACCGGAGTGGTTTAAGTGAGCTATGAACCCCACACGCCCCAGTCTTATCACCGAAGGCCGGGCACCTTTTGATAGTTTTCCCCAGAAATGAAATAAAAAGTTAAGAAGTGGCTAAGTTGATCCAAGGGATTTATTTTGTGTGAACGATGTGATGTTTGGGGCATAAGGGCTCAGACCAATATTTTTTTGATTAGTCTGAGCATAAGGGTAGATATGCTGCGAACCACAGAACATTTATCTGTTCTGTGCTGCGAACATTACATTCACACAAAATAATGTCGGTCAAAGGCGTATACTTTGAAGATGAAATGAATGAATGAATGAAGATGATTCGTATCGGAGTTTATATTCATCAATCACTGCAATTCAGACACCCTGTCGAGTTTTGACTAATGAGCTATAATCCATTGTTACATTATCCCGGCCCGGAGGGCCATCGTGCGCCAAAAACACCGATATTCTGTGGTCAAGAATGGTCAATGATATTTGTTTCTGTAAGTAGTTTCATATACAAACACTTTTACACGTTCATTACAATTTGTTCAAACCGGCCAAGTGTGTGTCTGACTACGCAGAATGACGGGTTCCGTAGTTGGGGTGAATTTATTCCAAGAACAAACTTAACATTGTAATTGATAAACATGTTCTCCCATACATTCCAACTGCAGATTTAATTTGGTCGACTTAATAGTCGTTAACTTGTAGAGCCTACTTAGGTGTGTTATTTTTTAATTTAACTTCATACTACTGCCTTGATTTCTCATATCCAAAAGCAACCATGTAGCTGGCAGGGGACACACACGACTCTAACAAAATTATATAACTTTAAAGCTTAATATTTTGCAAACGGATCCCTGAATAGAAAAATGGTTTCAATAATCCCGCAATATTTTTGATCGGCCTATCCAACAATACCTTATACCAAAAGATAGACGAGAAAAAAAAACACCCCGTTTTAAGTGTAGGGCGTTTTTTTTCCAAGATTTTAGTTGACCACATTATCGGCGGGCATGATTCATATGTATACCCATTCTAAATGGTGAAACTATAGGGGTTCCTTGTTGATTACGGCACCACACAAACGGTGGAGTGGTCCCGTTTAGTCAGTGCACGCATTTGTTAATATCCGTGTAGTTCACGGAGCTCAACGACTCGACGACCAATACCAAGAAGCTACGGCTTGTCGCAGTGCCGTCACTAACGTAGTGCGTTACACACCACAAGTACTAGGTAACAGTAAACAAACCTCATCAAACTCGTCACTGCGTACGGCCGGCGCGCGGCGCCATCACATTAGCATACACATACATTTTCATAAGTATGGCGCTGTATGGGGTATTGTTTACGTAGGACACCGGTGAGGCGTTGCCCTAGTTGGTAGATAACGGTAGGTTAACTTTGATACATGAAATTATAATATTATCAAGGCATTACAATTATTCTCTTTCTTCATTTTCATATAAATAAGTACTTATTGTTAACATTTTGAAATATAAAGATAACTGTAATATATTTTTATGAGGGTCAACGAAACTGGTCGTAATGCCTGTCGGTAATTAGAATGTAGTCCAGAAACTTTCACCATAAAAAAAAGATGTGATCCAGTAATTTCCACAATAAAACGAAGAAAAGCAGGCACTTTAATGAAGTAATGATTATTATTATTTAATATCTTTTTGGTATCTTAGATGTCCAAAAAAAAACTTAAATCCACCAACCCGAACTGTGCCTGCGCGGTAGATCGCAACCTCTCACAGAGAGGAGGCCTGCGTCCCAGCAGTACACATATTAAATGCTGAATATGCTAATGTATTATGCTTATGCTAACTTTTTATGTATTCTCATCAGTTGACGAAAAAAACATAGCGTTATGGTGTATGTGTCTCAATATTCCTGGAATTTGATTACTTTTAGAAAATTAACGTTTCTTGTCATACTGTTCTGCACAATACTGTGTGAAGGTAGATCAGCTGTGTTTTACATCATTAAGCCCCACTCCGCCAGGTGGTGCAAGAAAAAAGTACCGGTGACGTGGTTTGCATACACCAAGCGTGTAGTGACCACGGGGTAAGAATATTTTTGTAGTTCTTTTGTAAGCAACTTACCCGATATTTTTTTTTTCGTTCCAATGGTGTGACATCTAGGCATTCCTGTATGTCCCTTGCAGGTCCAGGTCTAGTCCTGAAAAAGGAAGATATTGTAAGTACGAATAGCAACGCTTTTCTTTTAGGTAACTTGCACCGGAACCCCCTTTTTTGTGTGGGAAATCATCAAATAACTTCTCCCGCTCTGGGTGGAGCGGGAGGGCGTGTCAACCCACCCGTATTCCTTCACTTGCTTGTGCCAGAGGCCGCGGTAACCCTTTCGGACTAGCCCTGAATTCTTTTGACAGCATGGGTTTATTCCTGACTTTTTATGGACTGGAAGGACAGGTTGAAACCAGTTTAGGTATTTGTCGAAGACCATAGAAGGCAGTTGTAAGCGAGAATGTCGAACCAATAATGGTTTCAAAATGAAAATGATCCTAACAAACATTATGAAATATGGTTACCCAGTAGTTGAACAAATGGTCCGATAAATTAACCGTCCACCCAGTGTTTTACTAAGAAGCGGTAAGCTAAACAAAGCTGCTACTTCAGATGAAAACACACGGGAAATAGGCAGCAACGTCCGCACCAGTCCTGTTGTGGAATAAGGCGCGAGAGCCAGTTCATGGACAAAAGGGTTGCCTTTCTAATTTTTCAGCAGTCACAGCGTTTGTGTTTGCTTTAATTTTTGCAGCGTTTGTTTAAAAATCCATGGACGAACAAAAAAGTCGGACATATTCTCGCTCAGACTCAGTATTGTCTTAGCGGAGTTCCTTCCGACTTTTTTTGTTCGCCCAGAATTTAAATAATAATAATACTAATATAATATCTTTATTTCTCCCACAAAAACAAGACTGAATTGTTTTTTGTTTATGTTAGTTAATTATTATCGTATAATAATAATTAACTAACATAAACAAAAAACATCTATCATCATCTCATCGTGTCTATTTTATTATAGGTATAAACCTGTACTAAATCATGTGAAAATGTTTATTACGCTGTTTTACAGGGGGCTTAGACTAGTGGCAATCACGTACAAAGCGCTTCGTTGTAAGTTGAACGAAATATGATTCGCGACCATAACAAGTATGACATGTATTTACAGAATTATAATCAATCCAATTATCAATACAACCCTCTAAGTTCATATAATACTAATGATTGATATTTTATGAAATTGTCATTCCAAAAATAGTTAATTGGAAAAAAATATTTTTCATTGGAAAAAGTATCAGTTGAAGAATTGACCGTGACGTATATCGATGTATGGAACGGGATCCTGCCGTTTTGCCGAAACGACTTTGCCAAAATTTCACTACCCAAACAAATTTTAGCAACCTTTTTTACACCAATGCAATGTTTGGAATGATTTTAGTACGCTAATTTTCATTTGGACTAATTTTTACTTGGCAGAATATTATCAAGGATTTAATGTCATTAAGGCATTTGATCTTTAATCAAATGATTTATTATAGCAAACAATCTGTAGACAAAAATTTGATGTCATTTGCGTACTTCTTTGTATGTTTATGTGCTTGAATTTGTCTGAAACAAGTCAAATTTATGGTTACTTATGGAACTAGTTAGAGTAGGTTAATTATTTAAAAAAATGGTGAGGTTGGGTTAGGTTCAGACTGTGACCTTCTACGCACGAGCTGAGCAAGCGAAGCGAGTGGTGCCGCGGGAGCGGCCGGTGAGTGCCAGAAACGACTAGATTATATAGAAAATGCCTCAGGCATTAAGTCCGCCTTTGTACAGTGTTTTTTTTTACTTGTGCATAAAGTTTTAATAAATAAATAAATAATAAAAACAATATGGAAAAAAACAGGCTACCCGAAACTGAACTAGTTAGACGAGATTAATTATTTAAAAAAAAAATGCTACTAACTAAAAAAAAAAACTACCAGAAAATTAATATTATTATTTGGCAAATTTTATTTTGCGTAAAATCAATTGGAATACCAATTGAATTATTTGACTTCATAAAAATTGGTAAAAATACTAGTTGGTAAACAAGTTATTGTTTAAACATTAGGTTTGCGTTACAATTATTTGTGGAGAGATTTTTAGCTAAGTAAAATAAATAATCTCTACTCTACTACTCTAACTCCAGCTGGTGCGATCTGGAAACTGGCGTCCCACAAGGCGGCATTTTATCTCCACTTCTGTTCTCTATCTTTTTAGATTTCATAACTTCCCTGCTTCAGTGTGCGTATCTTCTCTACGCTGATGACTTACAGCTTTACTGTCAGGCAGGTGTTGACAGCTTAACCCGTGCGGTCGAGGATCTCAATCGGGATTTACGTGTTGTCAAAAACTGGTCTGATCGTTTTGGGGTGGCGGTTAACCCAAGCAAGTGTCAGGCTATCATTGTGGGGAGCCCCTATAGCTTGAGGAGGCTGCATGGTTTAACGATGCCACCTGTTACTTTTGATGGCACTGTGATTCCGTTTAGCTCTGACGTCAAGGATCTGGGTTTGCATGTTGACACTTGCCTCGACTGGCGTAAGCAGGTCGCGATTGTGAGCAAGAAGGTCACTGGAACGTTGCGGTCGCTCTATCGGTTAAAAATATTCTCCCATCACACATTAAGGCAATGCTTGTACAGTCCCTAATCTTCCCCATAATTGACTACGGTGATATGTGTTACTATAACCTGAATGCAGATCTCCTCAATAAACTTGACCGACTTCTTAATAGCTGCATTCGATTCGTTTTCAATCTCCGCAAGTACGATCATGTATCCGCACATCGATCGCTTTTAAAGTGGTTACCCATCCGGCAGCGCAGAGCGTTGAGGGCTTTGACAACCCTGTTTGCTATCCTTCACAAACCCACTTCTCCTTCTTATCTGACCTCTCTCTGTCAATATTTATGTTCTGCACATAGCAAGAATCTTCGGTCTGAAAATAATCGTCTTCTTCGTTGTCCTTCTCATCGCTCTGGTTTTATAAAGTCTTCTTTCTTTGTCCAGGCGGTTTTCCTTTGGAATGCGCTCCCTCAGAATATCAGGACGGTAACCAATCAGTTCACATTTAAAGTAAAAGTTCGAGAACACATACGCAAGAAGTTGGCAGATTCGTCTCAGAATTAAGTTGTTGTTGGTTTTCTTGTTAACTCTCATAATGTTTTTAGTTTATTATTTTTGTTGTATGTATGTATATATGTATTTATTCTTATTATTTTTTTTTAGTTATAAATATTTTCTAAGTTATTTTTGCACCTACTAAGTATTGTCTCTGCATCACCCTAAGGTAGACTGGTAGAAAATGCCCAAGGCATTAAGTCCGCCTTTGTACAGTTTTTATTTGTGCATAAAGTTTTAATAATTAATAAATAAATAATTAATAATTTGGCAAATTAAACTATGCGGAAATTTGTTTGGGAAATGATAATTTGGCAATTTCTTTTCGGTGAAACAAGGGAGAACCATGGGAGAAAAAAATTTCAACTACAAAATTTAGTTTGTTCTTGGGATAAATTAATTCCAACTATGGAACCCTTCAACGTGCGTGGTCCCACACACAATTGGACGGTTTTTTGTTCTACCTAAAAACGCCGATGTCCTGCCCTCCGTACGTTTTCAACTGAAACAAGTATACAAAACTGTAGGTATTTAAACTTCTTATGCGGCCAGTTAAGTTAGTAAGTTGAGATTTACTCAGTAATTAAGTTTTGAGCTAAGTGCTGTAACTTGCACGAGTATAATTAATGTGGTTCTGGTTTGATTGCATGAAAACGATAACAAGCCACGAGTTTTAATTACAAAATAATAATGTTTTACGTTAATTTTAATTATATTGTTATTATTGAGATTAAACAGTATTAGATACACGCTGAACATTATCCTCTCAAGAGAATAGAATATCTTTATTATGTAAACCATACAAATTACAGATAAAAATGTAGAAATTTTACATAGCGTGACACAATTTTAGCGATAAGGCCACCCTTATCGCTAAAAGTGATCTTTTAAAGACAACCTTAAGGTGGATCTTCAGTTGTAGCTCGCCAAATTCAAATTTCTTTGGTGTTATACATTTAATGCAGCTCTGTTTTACGTCGTATGTTGATCAAAATGTGATTCGCGACTGTGGGAATGATAATATATTTACTGAATAATAATCATTAATTTCATATCAATCGTCAATCATTAGTTATATATATTGTACTTAAGAATTATTCAGAATGTTTCATATGAAAATTCTTAAATGGAACAAGTTTTCAAAGCTATGCAAAAAACCAAAGAAAATTTGAATTTGACGGGGTGCAACTGAGGATCCACCTTTAATACCTTACCTCTATATATAAAGATGTGTTAACTCATACAAGAGAATCTATACGTGTATCGAATGCCTATTTATCATTTATCTATCTATTTATCACCCGTCCTCGTGTATCGATGTATAAACCTCAGATTACCGACAGTTACGAGCTTCCGCAATCCTTAAAGGTTTATCATCAGGACTTGGAACCTGTACCAAAAGTACAGGTTCTCTATTGGTACTTAGCGGTTCTTGCCATTTCGGTACCTGGGTACCGGTTCTAGACGGGTACCGGTACTCCACCTAACGAGTACTGGTATCAAATTCAGGAGCCCGGCGCGCACCATATGCACTATATTATAATTACCTAATGTTAGAAGTAGCGAATGAGAAATCATGTTGAATGGAGAAAAACCATTCCTAGGAAAACTGTTGCATTAACACATTTCTAGTCTAAACGTGATCGCTTAGACTAGAAATTACAATGGGGACCTCTTAAAACATCTCTTGCGGGGCGGCTAAGCTCGGCCGCTTATGCTGTTAGAAAGATAAGACAGTTAACAGATGTAGAAACCGCGCGTTTGGTCTATTTTAGCTACTTCCACAGCATTATGTCGTATGGCATTTAAGAATCCATCTTTATTTTGCAAAAGAGAGCTGACAGAGCTATTTATAATCTTAGCCGCCGTGAATCTCTCCGGAAACTATTTTAAAAGATAAATATTATGACGGACGGTATCTTGAAAAATAAAAAACTAGCTTTCTTGTGAAATCTTGTAAAATACTAGCTTCAGTGTACAGGAACGCGCTACCGGGACAAAAATTCTGTTCTATGTCCTTTCTTAGGATGCCATCTATCTCCTTGCCAATTTTTATCGAAATCCGTTCAGTGGTTTAGGCGTAAAAAGGTAACATACAGACAGTTACTTTCGAATTTATAATAATTATTAGTAGCACGTAAGAAAAAATCTACACCTTTTTAATAAAACAAGTGATGGACATCATTTTAATACTAGAATTAAAGATAAAATAGATCATTAATTTTTCAGATTATCTAAAGTAGGTACATGTACCTCTTTTATGGGGTACTGTGATAAATGTTACAAAAAATATCTTGTGAATTGTGATTTAATGCAATTAATTGATAGAAAATTTGATACTCATATTAAATGTACACTTTGTAAACAATCATATTACAAATTAGAGGATTATATCCATTTGATAAGAATGCTTGGAATCATGCTGGTCCTCCTCCATAGGACAATCTAGAGTCTAGACAAAATCAAACTGGTTGCTAATTTAATTGTGAAATTTATTATTTTTAAGATATTGATTGATTCTGTGATTACTTAAACTCACACACTTACTTATTACTTGTTAAAACTTTAGGAAAATCGTATACTTTTACAATGTTTATAAATATGTGAGCACCATGGTATCTACTAGTGTATCACATAATTCATTAATTAGTCTGGCATTGCTAATTTTTTTATTATTTTACCTATTGTGGTGTAGTAGGTACTTTTATTCTAGGTGCATCGTCTTCACATAATTAAATAAACAAAATATTGTAAAACATTTTAAAAGTATATAGTTTTTAAAGTTTTTATTCTTCCATATGGGGATGAATGGGCCTCTTCAGCTTCTTTGCCTTTTGGAAGGGGCGACTAGAATCATTTCTATTTTCTTGTTAATTGTGACGTTCAAAAATGCTTTTTATGTGCCCATTTGAAATAAATGATTTGACTTTGGACCACAAATCTCATATTTGTACGAGGAACCTCGTACCGTTGGCTACCTTGAAGTAATTTTTCTAATGCCTAGTAACTATCCTTTTTACTTTCTATATCTGTTTTCTCACTCTAACTTACGGAAATATTTTTTTAGTGCCAGTGCAGTATCAAAACTGATTAGAAGTACCAATAGTACAGGTACCTACTACGTCTGGTACCGGCACCAATAGTACAGGTACTACACTGGTATCGGTTCCCAAAAATGCCGGTATTTCAAGCCCTGGTTGTCATTTCTGTGCTAACGATGCTATGGCTGTTTTCTGACACGTCGTTAGGAAAATCATTTTCTTGCTAATAGTCCTATTGTACAATTTAGTAAGTTACGGCGCGTAGGAAAAGTGTGTGTTACGTCACTCTTGGCGCTGTGAATACGGCATTCATCATCATCATCAGCCTATATTCGTCCACTGCTGGACGTAGGCCTCTCCTAGTGATCGCCACTGAGACCGATCTTCGGCTCTCCTCGTCCATTCTCCGCCAGCCGCTTTTCGCAAGTCATCACTCCACCTGGCCGGGGTGCGTCCGCGTCCCGCACTACGTTGGCCTAAACGCGGTCTCCACTCTATAACTCGTTTTCCCCAACGATTGTCGGTTCTACGAGAGATGTGACCAGCCCATTGCCACTTTAGCTTGCTTAGTCTTTGGGCTATGTCGATTACCTTGATTCTCTGGCGGATCACCTCGTTTCAGATTTTATCCATCAGAGAGACTCCAAGCGTAGCTCTCTCCATAGCTCGCTGAGCGACTTTAAACTTATAGACCAGTCTAACCGTGAGTGTCCACGTTTCGGCTCCGTAAGTCATAACTGGTAGGACGCACGCGTTGAAGACTTTCGTCTTGAGGCACTGTGGTATGGAAGACGTGACGAAGTTTACCAAATACTGCCCATCCCAGCTGAATCCTCCTATCGGCTTCCCTCTCAAAATTGTTCTTACCCAACTGCATATTCTGCCCGAGGTAAACATATTTCTGAACAACTTTAAGGGGGACACCGTCAATGAAAATCGGTCTCGGGGTAATAAGGTCGTTATACATAACCTTGGTTTTGTCTATGTTCATCCCAAGAATACGTCATTAAAAAACTAATTGGAAAACCCGAATGCAACTAAGTATAATGTTCAAAACAAGCTTGCTTTTATACCAGTCTGATGCAGGTCGTGGCAGGAATTATAGTTCCGTCTTAGATTTGATGTAACCGACTGGTTTTTTTTTGGTCTTGGTTTTATTGTAAAGTATCATTTGAATAACTTTAAATAGTGTGTTAATCTAAAATAAATTCATTTTATAAAGGATAAAATAAATTGTATCCTTCGAAAACCATAGTCTAGGAAAAAAAATCCCAGACTAAAATAATTACAATTTAAAATACTTTTCCAAAGTACTTCACAATAATATCTCCGCTAATCCTTCTACTCCAGCATCAATACGGATCGTGTCTCAGATTCATTTGCCTGCAATCTGTCTCCGTGCTCGCGCCATGTTGTTCATAAAACGAACCCAATTACTTACTACTACACGTATCACAGAGACTCGAGGGTATTTCAATAAGTACCTATTGCTGTTTTCTGCGGTTGGGTTCTGTACGAGTATTATTTGTATAAAACGATTAAAGAGGGAACGGGTAAGAAATGGGTGTTTTGGCGTATTTTTTAGCGTCACCAGATGATTGATCTAAGCTGAGCTGCTTATGGATCTGAGAGTAAGTAAATAGGTCTTCTACATACCGTAGTCGAAGTTACCTCAGGTATGTTACCGTGGAGAAGGCACGGCTCCCTGTCGTTTAGGGTGACGCAGGTGCTGTCGGGGCACAGCTGCTTCGGCAAGTACCTGTGCCGCATAGGCAGGGAGCCGGACGCTCGGTGCCACCATTGCGTCCATTGCGGGGAGGACACGGCGCAACACACGCTCGCCGAGTGTGTAGCTTGGGAGGAGCAGCGCCGTGTCCTCACACAAATGAAGTAGGAGGCGATCTGTCGCTGCCGGCCGTAGTGCGGAGGATGGTCGGTAGCGCAGAGTCGTGGGACGCGGTGGTGTCCTTCTGCGAGGGCGTGATGTCGCAGAAGGAAACTGCGGAACGGGAGAGGGAGATCTCGACTCCCTTCCCCGGCCGCAGAAGGCGCACCGGGCGCAGGAGAAGGGCGGACAACGCCCTTTTCCGGCCCCCATGAATGGGTCCAGGGGCGTGGGACTTGGGGAAGTCCCCGCCCCCTATTTGATGGACCCGAGGCGAAGGCCCGCGCGGGTGTCGGCGCGCGCCTCTGAGACGATGCACGGGGTAGTTAAACACCTCACTACCCCGTGCAGGAGACGAGGCCCGGACAGACCGGGCCAGCACTAGTGTGAGGCTGCAGAAGAATTTCGATTCCCGCGGCCCCGCGCGCACGTGCGAGGAGACACTGGGGTGGTTTTAGCCGGTAAGAGTCCGGCACGCCCCTCCGCCTTTTCCCCAGGTGGAGGTAGTCCATGAGGATATCCCCCCGTAAAAAAAAAAAAGGTATGTTACCGTATAAACAGGGAGCCGGACGCCCGGTGTCACCACTGCGTCTACTGCCGGGAGGACACGGCGTGGCATACGCTGGCAGAGTGTGCCGCTTGGGAGCAGCCGCGCCGTGCCCTCATCTCAGAAGTAGGCAGTGACTTGTTGCTGCCGGCCGTAGTCGAGTCGATGGTCGGCAGCGCCGAGGCCTGGGGCGCGGTGGTCTCCTTCTGCGAAACAGTCGTCTCGCAGAAGGAAGCTGCGGAAAGGGAGAGGGAGATCTCATCTACTCATCCGGCCCGCAGAAGGCGCACCGGCCGTCGGCGCAGGGCGGATAACGCCCTCTTCCAGCCCCCCTAAATGGGTCCAGGGGTGACGGGCTCGGGGACGTCCGTCGCCCCCCACACATCAGGACCCGAGGTGGCGGCGCGTAGTATTCCCCGCGCGCCTCTCTTAGACGTCGCGGGGGAGTCAAACACCTCACTCCCCCCCAGACCCGAAGAGGAACAAAAAAAAGTTATGTTACCGTGTGGAAATTGATTAGGTATTGAAAACAAATGACAATGTCGTTTGTAAAGTAATTTATTTATTTTGTTTTGCAGCCTCCTTACAGGATGCGTGTTTGTAACTCATAATCTTATTCCAACCTCTGTAGAACATGTTTGCAATAAACTGATTTGATTTGATTCGTTTCCTGACACTAAACTCTCGCTCTCGACCCAATTGCCACAGTCTTCTTAGCTTTGTAACTTGACTAAAGTTTTTACTAGAATAAGCTCTATTATTCAGGTCTCCTATACTTGCAGTGTATTTCTTATTCTACTGACATACAAGGTGGTATTGAAATTATAATTAAAAACCTGAAAAGGCGTAACATGTAGGTACTTGTCTTGAGTCCATCCCTGAAATTGCGAAAAAAACCCCCAGCTGTTCCCTACATTTTGTTGAGTTATACAAACATAAATTTGTGGAGTACCGAGCTGATTCTTTTTCGTAATTTTAAGGGTTTGTCCCGAAGTAAAAGTTGCTCAGAATGTTTTTTTTTAATTGCGAAATGGGCCTGTTCTTGACCTCGATTTCGGCTGGTAGAAGGAGATGGGTGAAGTCTGCGATGGAACGAGGCATCCCAGAAGATGCCTGTTCACTCTTGCTTTGAAGGACGTTGTACGTGGAAGGGAACACAGACGCTGGCAGAGAGTTCCACACATTGGCCGTGCGCATGATAAACGCACGACGAGTACAATGGCTCCATTTTAAGTTTGCATTTATTTCAGTAACACCTTGTAAATCATAATTACATTTGGACAATCCCTAATTATACAAAAAATCGGATCAGAGTAAAATCAAATAAATCGCGTGATCTGGCGCGGTGCCAAGTTAACGCAATTAACCCGAGTGAATCTCTCACTTACATCAATTAGGGACGATTTAACATAATTTACCGAACTTTTTCTGACTGTTATTTACGAGTACCTTTACAGGGTTTTAAAGCGGTGAGCAGCACCAATGGGTTGATTTATTTTTGACGGCTTTTGAAATTAATTGACATAAATACCTATTTACAAGGTAAACTAGATTCTGGTTAATCACAAAGAAAGAAAGAAAGAAAAAAAACAGAGCGCAGATGTTCACAAGTGTGAAAACAGCTACCTACCTGTCTTTTATAAGGCTTTGAATAATTAAAAAGCAAACTAAGTAAATTAACAGCCTTTGTTATTAAAAAAATGGTTTATATTAGACTGCTTTACAAGCTACCGAACTCTAAAACGAGACAAAGCGTTGCAGACAGAATTGTTTTAATATACTTTAATAATAAGTGGGCTTCTTTCAACTAGGTATCTTTAGAATATTTAAATATTTCATATTTTATGTGTCTGCAATAAAAGTAAGGAGCATTAACATCAACACACGGGGAATTAATTTCATAAAAAAGAATGAAAACATTATAATAAACGTTTATTCTGTAGGTAATGTCTGTTGCAAAACTCAAAATACCTAAAGGTAATTTTTGCTTTTTAAGCTTTTTATTAACCTGCTTCGTTCGTATGTCTGCTGTGTTCGCCCTGGAAATAACAAACAACATATTGCAGCCGCTAATCTGTGTACAAAGAGAGGTGGTAAAAATTCACTGAGGATTATCAATCATTTCAGCTTACCACAGTCCACTGCTGGTTAAGGACCCTCCAAGTTTTTCTTCAGTCTTAGACGTTGATATCAAAACCCTCAAAATGTCGACGAAAAAACCGATCTATCTCACAGATGTTACAGGGTAGTCGTTTTTTGGTTCACAGCTCGTCCAAACGCACAATTGATGGTCCCAGTGAGGGGCCATGTCACAAACCATTAATAAAAAGAAATATTGGAAAGGGCACCATGGTCGGTGGTGAAAAATGAGATATTTTTTAGGGAGGGGAAAATGTATGTGTCTTTATGAAATATATAATATTTAACTTTTTAATTTTACTTGAAATTAAATCTTCGGATTTTGTCTATGAAAACTATTGTTTCCATGAATTTTCTTCTTTCAATAGGTCACATCTTATATCTTGATTAACCCAGTTTCTAATTGAACAACATCTTAAATTAACAAACGTATAGATTTCCAGTAAAAATAAGGCGATTTTAATATATATTTTTAATAAAACATTCGGATACTACGAACTTTCAACCAACGCGAGCAGTGACCGAAAACGGCTCGCCAACAGTTGGCTAAGAATTTCCTGAAAAATGGGAACTCCGAACTTTTCCTCGGAGGCTGTGACCAAAGACTTGTTTCCACTTGGCTAAAAACCTCTGAAAAAGTTCTAATTTATAAAATTCTTGACTTCTACCGAGAACGAATATAACTATCAAAATATATTAAAAGTTCAATTACGTATTTCGAAGGGAAGTTTTCTTAATTTTTCTTGGTCCCAGTTTTTTTGTCGAATTTGTGGATGTTCGCTTTAGGAATAGTTTGAAAGTTTTGATTACTGATAAGTATGTATGGTAATATTCTATCAATTTGTGGATGTTCGCTTTAGGAATAGTTTGAAAGTTTTGATTACTGATAAGTATGTATGGTAATATTCTATCAATTTGTGGATGTTCGCTTTAGGAATAGTTTGAAAGTTTTGATTACTGATAAGTATGTATGGTAATATTCTATCAATTTGTGGATGTTCGCTTTAGGAATAGTTTGAAAGTTTTGATTACTGATAAGTATGTATGGTAATATTCTATCAATTTGTGGATGTTCGCTTTAGGAATAGTTTGAAAGTTTTGATTACTGATAAGTATGTATGGTAATATTCTATCAATTTGTGGATGTTCGCTTTAGGAATAGTTTGAAAGTTTTGATTACTGATAAGTATGTATGGTAATATTCTATCAATTTGTGGATGTTCGCTTTAGGAATAGTTTGAAAGTTTTGATTACTGATAAGTATGTATGGTAATATTCTATCAATTTGTGGATGTTCGCTTTAGGAATAGTTTGAAAGTTTTGATTACTGATAAGTATGTATGGTAATATTCTATCAATTTGTGGATGTTCGCTTTAGGAATAGTTTGAAAGTTTTGATTACTGATAAGTATGTATGGTAATATTCTATCAATTTGTGGATGTTCGCTTTAGGAATAGTTTGAAAGTTTTGATTACTGATAAGTATGTATGGTAATATTCTATCAATTTGTGGATGTTCGCTTTAGGAATAGTTTGAAAGTTTTGATTACTGATAAGTATGTATGGTAATATTCTATCAATTTGTGGATGTTCGCTTTAGGAATAGTTTGAAAGTTTTGATTACTGATAAGTATGTATGGTAATATTCTATCAATTTGTGGATGTTCGCTTTAGGAATAGTTTGAAAGTTTTGATTACTGATAAGTATGTATGGTAATATTCTATCAATTTGTGGATGTTCGCTTTAGGAATAGTTTGAAAGTTTTGATTACTGATAAGTATGTATGGTAATATTCTATCAATTTGTGGATGTTCGCTTTAGGAATAGTTTGAAAGTTTTGATTACTGATAAGTATGTATGGTAATATTCTATCAATTTGTGGATGTTCGCTTTAGGAATAGTTTGAAAGTTTTGATTACTGATAAGTATGTATGGTAATATTCTATCAATTTGTGGATGTTCGCTTTAGGAATAGTTTGAAAGTTTTGATTACTGATAAGTATGTATGGTAATATTCTATCAATTTGTGGATGTTCGCTTTAGGAATAGTTTGAAAGTTTTGATTACTGATAAGTATGTATGGTAATATTCTATCAATTTGTGGATGTTCGCTTTAGGAATAGTTTGAAAGTTTTGATTACTGATAAGTATGTATGGTAATATTCTATCAATTTGTGGATGTTCGCTTTAGGAATAGTTTGAAAGTTTTGATTACTGATAAGTATGTATGGTAATATTCTATCAATTTGTGGATGTTCGCTTTAGGAATAGTTTGAAAGTTTTGATTACTGATAAGTATGTATGGTAATATTCTATCAATTTGTGGATGTTCGCTTTAGGAATAGTTTGAAAGTTTTGATTACTGATAAGTATGTATGGTAATATTCTATCAATTTGTGGATGTTCGCTTTAGGAATAGTTTGAAAGTTTTGATTACTGATAAGTATGTATGGTAATATTCTATCAATTTGTGGATGTTCGCTTTAGGAATAGTTTGAAAGTTTTGATTACTGATAAGTATGTATGGTAATATTCTATCAATTTGTGGATGTTCGCTTTAGGAATAGTTTGAAAGTTTTGATTACTGATAAGTATGTATGGTAATATTCTATCAATTTGTGGATGTTCGCTTTAGGAATAGTTTGAAAGTTTTGATTACTGATAAGTATGTATGGTAATATTCTATCAACGTATCTTATTGTTTTTCGAATTTCTGTTCTTAGATAGGTACTCTGAATTCATACAAAATACTTCGGTTGATTTCAGTTTGTTATTAAAAGTACCTATGAAAAATAAATAAACTGTATTTATTATTCTAAAACTGAAATAAGTTTTTATTATTTGGCTTCGTGTCTAGACAAAGTAAAAATAAAATTCTCGTCAAACGTTTGAATGGAAGCGGTTGCCATTTTTATTTCATTGTTAAGTTTGATATTAAAAGTGGAAGTAAGGTCCTGGGTTCGAAGTCAGGTTCTGAATTTTCACCCGTTTATGCCTATTGTTGTGTGCCTATTGCCGTCAATAGGCCTGCTCTTTATAACATGGGGCTTAGAAGTTAGAACATAACTGGTTAAATCTGGGTATACACCTCTGGCTACCTCTTCGGAAAATACAAGGTGAAGTTATATATATTATATAATTTCCTCTTACCGAAAATTTACAATTTCAGTGTTTTCAGTTACAAATAGGTAAATAACGTAGTGCTTACAGGTGATATTATTTTCATATGGAAGGCGGCAAAACGTTTTAGGGAGACTGAAATACTGCTAGTCTAGACATAGAGAGTTACTACTTATTTTGCTTACTGGCCACAGTATTAGTTTTGGCGGCTTTGAGAGCATTCGGTATTCAAAGGTATTCTGAAAATTATTTGGCGCTTCATAGTTGAAATTGGTAGGTACCTACCTCATGCGCTTTTCGGGCATCCTTATAATGAGGATTGCTCGCCTTTCTCAATGTTCCTTAAAAACGTTTCATGTATAGGTATCAAATAACCGTTCAAGACAAATACCTGTTTAGAGTAAATAATTAAACATATTTAGCAGTGTTTAACGAAGCAATATTTTTTCAGTTTGCATTTAATTATCATTCCATCACCAGTAATTTTACCATAACAGGTCACCTCAGGTCAGGTTAAATAAACTAAAGTTCTATGAAACGGAACGTCTGACAGTCGCTCAAACCCCGGAATCCAATATTATGGGTGATCGGTCAACCCCCGCCATCTATCAGATGACAAATAGTGGGGCAAGCCCATCTAATCTATCTTATTCGCTTTCACAAATCATACATTTTCATCTGTCCCTTCGACTGTGATATGGGTAGAGATCAAAGAAGTTATTGTGCCATGAGGATATGTAAGCCCCAGTTTGTACGCACGATTGCTTTTAAAAGGAGTTCTGATATTTAAACTCTCGGATCAACGCTGGGATCTAAAAATACATTTACTAACACACAAGGGAAAAAAGCGCCAATGTTAACGTGGGCAAAATGCACGTAAACTTTGGGCAAAATCTATTATTTTTATTGTAATTTCTACTGATATTGGTTAAAACTAAGTAACTACTATTTTAGCGTGGCCATCAACGTAGTCATTGCAGCAGACCAAGGCTTGTACAGTGCTTTACTCAAACAATGCGAGTAATTTCAATAAAACCAGCTTAGTATAGTAAGAATTTATATTGTTAAAAGTACACTAACTAATATTCAGGACCACCTTTTAAGGGTTTATATTATTTAGAGTTGTGATAATCCAAGTGCGGTGTTTGATTGTTGGATCATTTCTTCATCACGGATTGCTATCTCTCCAGTGCCGATGTGCAAGCTTCATGGTGAGACGTTGGTGGTTAGAAGTTTACTTTCACCGCCAAGTACTCAGAGTCGGGGGCTTCATTTATAAGCATTAATGTTGTCCCGTCAAAACTTTTGATTTTTACACTTATATCCGTTTGACTGTCTTTTCAGCATACACGTCAGGTTGCGATAGTCCTATATGTTCAATATGTGCTTCACCAAAACCATAAACTTCAGCATGAAGTAAGCTTTCCAGAGAGGTGAGGACTTTATTTTCTTTGAAAGGTCGTTAAAATAAGCTAGAAAAACGTTTTCCGATAAAGATCTGTCGATTCTGTCGATTTTCCATTGTGCAAACTTTTTGTAGGTAAGTTTATATTTTTCCTTTGATTTTGGCGGCAATCAATTTTCAATCACTTATAACCATTGTTCGGAATAGGTAGAGCTAATATACCTAAAGTTCAAAGAACATTTACCTAGTTTACAGATGTGTCTGTTTTTAATATTTCTGTGGTAGGTACTGTAGATTAGGATTAAAATTTGTTTTGATCGCATCTAGGTTCCTTTTAGAGACATTCCTTTAAGACAATATAAAAAAAAAAAAATGTCATCCGTAAACATAAAAGTTTTATTTATGACACTTAATTTAAGCACCTGAAATGCTTTAAAAACGAGGCCAGGTCTTCGAAATAAGCTTCGAGTAACAGTATCATGTAGGGAGTTAGATTACATTGGAGATTAATGTAGTGACAGGCTTGTGATCTTATTGGCTTTACGATGTGGATTTAGCCCTAAGATTCAGCCTTGCAAGGTTGTAAAACTTATTCACACTTTAATACTGCGTGCGCTGACTGGATAGGTCCACTCAATCTGTGTAGTTCTCAAAGATTTTTTCCGGATTTTTATATACACATTGACATTGATGAATTTTATATATAGGTACTATGATATGAGTATTTACTTTGTAAAGTATTATAATATTATTTTAACTATTGTGAATGTGAGAACTATATCGGTCATTGCTTTTGTTTTGTATTTTTCTCTCTTAGTGTAATCATGATTTGGCAGTTTGAGTAACTTATATTCAGGATCCTGCCGTTTTGTCGAAAAGACTTTACCAAAATTTCACTACCCAAACAAATTTTAGCAACCTTTTTTACACCAATGCAATGTTTGGAATGATTTTAGTACGCACATTTACGTTTGTAAAATTTTTACTTGGCAGAATATTATCAAGGATATTGTCATTTAGACATTTGGTCTTTAATCAAATGATTTATTACAGCAAACAATCTGTAGACAAAAATTTTATGTCATTTGCGTATTTCTTAGTAAGTTTATGTGCTTGGATTTGTCTGAAACAAGTCAAATTTATGGTTACTTATGGAATTAGTTAGAGTAGGTTAAGGTTAGGTTACATCAGGACCCGAGGTGGCGGCGCGTAGTGTTCCACGCGCGCCCCTTTTAGACGTCGCGGGGGGAGTCAAACACCTCACTCCCCCTCCAGACCCGAAGAGGCCCGCAGTGGCGGGCCGGCACCAGTCGGGGGTTGCGGAAGGATCGTACGTTCCCGCGACCCCCGGCGTAGGTGTGAGATGGAACACCGGGGTGGTTTTTAGTCAGTAAGAGTCTGACAGACCCCGCCGCCCGCCCCAGGGCGGCGGACATCCATGAGGATTTTCCACCCCGGAAACAAAAAAAAATTGCCAAATTGGTCGCTGTATCTAACCTGGCCCACCCCGACCAAATGGGTTAGGTTAGGTTAGAACTGTGGAGAGTCTCCAACCCGAGCTGCTGGAGGAAGCAGTCGCAGCCCTCTTCCCAGCGAGAGCGGAGCACAGTCCGCCACCGATGGCTGTGCCCACAGCCGCAGAGCCTACAAGAGAGAACGCCATCAGCGTCCCAGAGGTGACACAGGCAGAGATGGGGGCAGCCGTGATGCGGCTCCGGGCCAAGAACGTGGCCCCGGGGCCCGACGGGATCCACGGCTGCGTGTTAGCCCTCGCTCTGAAGGAGCTTGAGCCCCAACTGAGAGGACTCTACACAGCGTGTCTTGAGCGGGGCCAGTTTCCCACTTTGTGGAAATCTGGTCGTCTGGTCCTGCTCAGGAAGGCGGGGCGCCCTGCCGACTCGCCGTCCGCGTACCGGCCCATAGTGCTGCTAGACGAGGTGGGCAAGCTGTTTGAGCGTATTATCGCAGCCCGCCTCGTCGGCCACTTGTGCAGAGAGGGGCCGGACCTGGACGACAGCCAGTTTGGTTTTCGGCATGGGCGCTCCACCATCCACGCTGTGTCGCGGGTGAGAGTCCTGGCGGAGGAAGCGGTGTCCCGGGGCGGGGTGATGTTGGCGGTATCCTTGGACATCTCCAACGCCTTCAACACCCTGCCCTGGAGTTGTATTCGGGAGGCACTGCGCTATCATCGGGTGCCTCCCTACCTCCGCCACATCGTTGGGGCTTATCTGTCGGAGAGGAGTGTCACCTACGTGGGACGTGATGGCGGAAACCAGCGCCGCATGTCGTGCGGTGTTCCGCAGGGTTCGGTCCTAGGGCCGCTCCTGTGGAACATCGGGTACGACTGGGTGCTGAGGGGCGAGCTCCAACCGGGCGTAGACCTGACGTGTTATGCAGATGACACGCTGGTCACTGCCCGGGGGAGCTCGCACAGGGAGGCAGCGTTGCTGGCGACGGCTGCGGTGTCACAGGTGGTGGGCCGCATACGTTGCCTAGGCCTGGAGGTGGCCCTCAGCAAGTCGGAGGCCATGGTGTTTCATGGCCCCCGGCGGGCGCCGCCGCCCGGCTCACACATCGTGGTCGGGGGGGCTCGGATCGCTGTCGAGTCCACCATGAAGTATTTAGGATTGGTGCTCGACAGCCGGTGGAACTTTGAGCCCCACTTCCGACGGCTGGCGCCCAAGTTGCTGGGCGCGGCTGGCGCGCTTGCGACGCTGCTTCCCAATCTGGGGGGCCCGAGCGCCGTCTGTAGGCGGCTCTACGTGGGGGTCGTGCGATCCATGGCCCTGTATGGGGCCCCGGTGTGGGCCTCTGACCTGACGGCCGGCAGTATCGCTGTTTTGCGAAAGCCGCAGAGGGCGATGGCCGTCAGAGTCATCAGGGGGTATCGCACGATCTCCTACGAGGCGGCTTGCGTACTGGCCGGATCCCCGCCCTGGGACCTCGAGGCGAAAGTACTCGCGTCATTGTATCGGTGGCGCGAGGAAGCGAGGGCGCGGGGCGAGGGACCGATGCAGCGACACATAGAGCTGCGTCGGTCTCAGCTTCGCGAGGTCCTGGTAGCGGAATGGCGGGACAGGCTTTCACGCCCTACCGCCGGCCTCGTCACCATCGAGGCGGTCCGGCCGGTGCTCGAGCGCTGGTTCGGGAGGAGGCACGGCTCCCTGTCGTTTCGGGTGACGCAGGTGCTCTCGGGGCATGGTTGCTTCGGGAAGTACCTGTGTCGCATAAACAGGGAGCCGGACGCCCGGTGTCACCACTGCGTCGACTGCCGGGAGGACACGGCGCGGCATACGCTGGCAGAGTGTGCCGCTTGGGAGGAGCCGCGCCGTGCCCTCATCTCAGAAGTAGGCAGTGACTTGTCGCTGCCGGCCGTAGTCGAGTCGATGGTCGGCAGCGACGAGTCCTGGGACGCGGTGGTTTCCTTCTGTGAGACAGTCGTCTCGCAGAAGGAGGCTGCGGAAAGGGAGAGGGAGATCTCGTCCTCTCACCCGGCCCGCAGAAGGCGCACCGGGCGTCGGCGGAGGGCGGACAACGCCCTCTTCCAGCCCCCCTAAATGGGTCCAGGGGCGACGGACTCGGGGACGTCCGTCGCCCCCCACACACCAGGACCCGAGGTGGCTGCGCGTAGTGTTCCACGCGCGCCCCTGTTAGACGTCGCGGGGGCAGTCAAACACCTCACTACCCCGTGCAGGAGACGAGGCCCGGATAGACCGGGCCAGCACTAGTGTGGGGCTGCGGAAGAATTTGGATTCCCGCGGCCCCGCGCGCACGTGCAAGGAGACACCGGGGTGGTTTTAGCCGGTAAGAGTCCGGAACGCCCCTCCGCCTTTTCCCCAGGCGGAGGTAGTTCATGAGGATTTCCCCCCGTAAAAAAAAAAAAAAGGTTAAGGTTAGGTTAAAACTGTGACCTCCTACGCACGAGCCGAGCAAGCGAAGCTAGTGGCGCGGGAGCGGCCGGCAAGTGCCAGAAACGACTAGAAAAACAATATGAAAAAAAAACAGGCTACCCAAAACTGAATTTCTAACTAGTTTAGTTTTGGGTAGCCTGTTTTGTATTATAGATTAATTATTTTAAAAAAATGCTACTAACTAAAAAAGAAAATATTTACTACCAGAATAGTTAATATTAATTTTATTATTTGGCAAATTTTATTTTGCGTAAAATGAGTTATTCCAATTGAAATAGTTGACTACATAAAATTTGGTAAAAGTACTAGTTGGTAAACAAGTTATTGTATTAAACGTTCACTTGTCAAACATTAGGTCTGCGTTACAATAATTATTTGTGAAGAGATTTTTTTTGCTAAGTAATAATTTGGCAAATGAAACTGTGCGGAAAATGGTTTGGGAAGTGATAATTTGGCAATTTCTTTTCGGTGAAACAAGGGAGTCCCGGATATTCAAATGTCCTTTCTTTCGTTGAGCTCCATAAGTTCTGAGTTAAGCTACACGATTACTGACAATTGCGTGCACTGACTGGACAGGTCCACTCAATCTGTGTAGTTCTTTCCTCAAAAGACCATTTCAGACACCGATCTACATAGCCTTCACATGATCTGACCAAGATTATGTCTGGACTCTAGAAGAGACTGTGACGTCTGAGTTTGTTTCGGCCTTTCTTCTCAGAGTAGTCAGATAGGAAACGCCGACCTCATCTAGTTAAAAAAAATATAATTGACATGTAAAAGTGTTTGTACAAACCTACTTACAGAAATAAAATCGGGCGGCGGGGTCTGTCAGACTCTTACTGACTAAAAACCACCCTGGTGTTCCATCTTACACGTACCTACGCCGGGGGGTCGCGGGAACGTACGATCCTTCCGCAACCCCCGACTGGTGCCTGCTTTGGGTCTGGGGGGGGAGTGAGGTGTTTGACTCCCCCCGCGACGTCTAAGAGGGGCGCGCGTGGAACACTACGCGCCGCCACCTCGGGTCCTGATGTGTGGGGGGCGACGGACGTCCCCGAGTCCGTCACCCCTGGACCCATTTAGGGGGGCTGGAAGAGGGCGTTGTCCGCCCTCCGCCGACGCCCGGTGCGCCTTCTGCGGGCCGGGTGAGTGGATGAGATCTCCCTCTCCCTTTCCGCAGCCTCCTTCTGCGAGACGACTGTTTCGCAGAAGGAGACCACCGCGTCCCAGGACTCAGCGCTGCCGACCATCGACTCGACTACGGCCGGCAGCGACAAGTCACTGCCTACTTCTAAGATGAGGGCACGGCGCGGCTCCTCCCAAGCGGCACACTCTGCCAGCGTATGCCGCGCCATGTCCTCCCGGCAGTCGACGCAGTGGTGACACCGGGAGGGTAAAATAGTCCTGTGTTAACTTATGCGCTCATGCATAAAGAAACAGCTAAAACATGTTTCTTTCCGAAGATCAACTTACAGCGAACAGCGATCTGCCGGTCGATTCCGTAACAATATCACCGTGAAAACTGTTATTAAGGATTGACACAATCGACAACTCACTTCAAGCTCACTTCACCTAAGTTATCACGGTGAGATTGTTACAGAATTAGCTCGACAGTACCGAGAGTCAGCCCCGAAAACCCGCTTCTTAATGCAAATACCCGATGACTTGTTTATGTACGGGCTCTAAAACTGGCAAGTATGTACCTACATCAAAGTTACCTTTCAAATGAATTTGTGCTTTTCAGGATTATCTTGCATGTCTACTGACTACTGGCGAACCTACTGTGAAGAAAAACTTCGTGGACTAATGCGCACTCGCATTGAGCAAACGTGATAAAAATGCTCGCTTCTTTATCACAGGGAAATAGTCCATGCATTTGATAAAAAATACAGCAAGTGCGTTTTATACTATTTAACATTACTTGAACAATTTACTCGCAAATGAAATATCACTGGCATCTCATCTGCATAAACATCAATTTCAGTTTCAATCACGTTGTAAAACAATCTGCCTTCCCAATTTCCACTTTCATTAGGAATTCTCATTGTTACAAGAGAACTTATAAACTTCTTCTCTATCGAATTTCCAAAAAAAAAGAAACTACGACGAACGAGCAAGAGAATTATTTCCCGGAAAATTGGACCTCGAAGTCTCACTTAGTTTAAAGTTACAACTTAAAGAGTCACCAAAGTTACAGCGAGTTGGCCAGCGAAATTGGAAAATTAATGAGTTAAAATTGCGATAGTTTTAAAACATAAAATGGAGATGAGGGAATTGTGGTTTTTAATTAAAAAACTATGCTCGCTATATCAATAGTTTTCAAAATATCAATGGTAAATATTATTTACCAACATTTAGGCGCGCTTGCACGGCAAGTCACTCAATACGTCTAGCGCTATACGAATTTAAAACATCGTTCTTTTTCTGTCAATTCTTTGAAGATGACAGATAAAGAAATGCCATGTTTTAAAATGTTTAACGATAAACGTTTTTAGTGATTAGTCTTGCGCTTTTCAATTAAAAACTTTTCAATAAAATTTCAAAGACTTTCATTTTAAAATCCAAATGATGACTGTAGTAATTGCAGTATCATTAATCTTTACTTTTCTCCTCGCAACGTTTTAAGTCACGTGCAAATTAAGAAAAGCTTGTGCCAGATCCGGCTCCGCCAGACTAGCTACCTACTAAATTATTAAACTTAGTGTTTCCAGTGGCTTTTGTTCCATTTGTCTTAGAATAAACGTATATAGAACTAAGAAAAATCTCGTGCAATTTAAGTGTTTACGCATTGTTGGGTGAAATGAAAATAGGATATCGAAATCACTTTTAAAAGTCATAATAAAAGAAAAAATACTAGATGAAGTCTTCCTCTGGGAAGAAATAGCGAAACAAACTCAGGGTAAATGTTCCCCTACTTTATTGGTATAATTTTCTGTTGCTTTCCCAGATAATTACAACACCACACATAATTATCACACTACGAGACATCACAACCCTCACGTGGCATAGCATCTACGTCCGACTTGCACCAGGCCGCACTGTGCTCGCGTGGTGGGTAACTCCCTCTCACAGGGAGAAGGCCTGTGTCCCAGCAGTGGGAACTTTATAGGCTGATTAAGTCTTTCAGCATCATAAGAGGTTGTTAACTTCTACTGAGAAGATTGTGCCACCTTCCAAATTGCTGTCATTCTCAATTCATAATCTGCTTAGCTTTTTCGTAACATTGTTGGGGGCGGGTTCAAGGCTAACCGGAGGCAGCCGAATACATGATTTTACATTCAGTATCAATTGTGCTGTTCTGCTATCATTATCAGCGGGCTAATTGCGTAATACACTAACCGTAGGAATGGTGTTCATTTTGACAGTTCAACAACATTCATTGCGCTATTGACGTTTTTGAGCAGACCATTTTTTCGAACATATGAAGCAATGGATTAACAATATCCTTCAAAGTCATTCATGTTACGCAATTAGGGTGCAGTTATAAAATATATTTTCGTACCCTTGGCAAACGGATTGATTATTCCAGGATAGAGTACAGCAAAAAACGACGCTGCAGCTTCTCTTTTCATAGTCTTTACTAAGGTTATACTTACTCATCATGGCTCCAACGCCGAATATGTGACGCCAACATGGTCGGACATAAATATAGTTGATCACCGTGCAGACAAATGAAACACGCGTTACACTCTGTGTAATATTGTGACAATGATGAGACTGTAATCTATCGATGTCATGTAATACTATAATATTTAAATTATAATAATTATTAACCTAAAGAAGCAGCTTCCGAATTAACGAGAATGTAAATCGTTTACCAATAAATAATATAATAATAATAAATTCGGATTTGGTTTGGATATTATAATACAAACCGTAGCCATTGGATTAAGAAATGAAGTAAAGTTGTAGCCCATAAAATTCATTAAAATTAATTGCAAAATTATTCCAGAATATTGTATCTAGGTATTAAGTTCGCAATGATATTGGAACAACAATATACAATAAAACTGATCACAAAAATAATTTATTCTGAGTTCTCTTTATAAAAGCCATTTTTGATCCGGTTGTCCGGTTGTATAGCCATGTTTCACCCACATTGGTGTATAAATAATCTGACACTACGATTTGTCATTGAACCAAAAATATCGACAATCTATGAAACTCGGCACATCACTAGTCCATATCGTTAGACTCATAAACGCGAACGGCTCATTATTTCCATATTTAACGATGATTGCACACACGTATGGAAGCAATTTCACAATATTACCACCATTCAAAATTAGAGGAAACGTCGAAAAACTTCGGCGTTCAACCGACTTCCAAATTGCGGTCCTTGAAATGAAGTCATAAAAAGGGATGCGATTACCTACGTATCGATTATGTGAGGCCGTAAGGTTAGTTACCTGGGACGATCACGACGAAACGGATCAGTGTGATCGTTTAATTCTTATGGGGTTAGCTGTTAGTGGAATTGGAAGGTTTTCTTATTTTTTATTTAAAATGGGTTTTGCTCTTGACTCTAGTCTAGGTCAGTGATGACAGAGACAGAGTCAACGATGGAGTGAGCTTACCCAGAAGAAGCCTGATCACTCTCACTTTGAAGAGATTAGGGTTGTATGCGTTCGGAAACACAGACGCAGGTAGAGAGTTCCACTCTTTTGCTGTGCGCATATCAAACGACATTTGGAAACGCTTAGTGCGAATTGGTGGAATAGCAACTAGGTAAGGATGGTAACTTGCAGTGCGTCTAGATGACCGATAGAAGAAGGGGGCCGGTGGAATGAGGTCGTGGAGTTCTTGGGCACACTCACAATCTGTAGAAGACCGACAAGCAGGCGACCTTGCGGCGATGAGCCAAGCTGTGAAGCTTGGCATCCACCAGTTTTGGTTGTTTGCACTTTATGAATTCCGTGAATCTTGTAAGTGCTGGATTATACTAAATAAATAGCATACCTATGTAACTAAAGATGAATAAAAACACTGTTTGCATTCCACGAATTGCGAGTGAATTACAAACACTTAACCATTTTACTTTTGTTGTATTTTTCAAGATTAATTTGTATCCTTAAAAAACAGAGTAGGTCAATACCTACTCTGTTTTTTAAGGATACAAAGGTACGTAAAGACGCTAGAATCAACCAATTACAATTAATTGGTTGATTCTAGCGTCTTTACGATGTTGGTTCCTATAGCTACCCAGTTTGGAAGACCTGCGACAATTACGACCAGAACTTTCCATACACCTAGCCACTGTGCGCTTTTAAAAGTAGTTTTTTTTTAGATAACACAGGGAAGTAAAATATGCTTTAATTTCCATCTACGATAAAGTTATAACATTATTTCCATACATTTTATGGACGTGAACGTTCAAGATAATAAATCGTCACGTTAGAAGATATAAAAGAGCTCATTCGTTTGTTTGACCCTTAACACTCACCACAACGCGTTATTTCATTGATCACGAACCGATTCCTGTAAACGCTGAACGTTAAATAAAACGCCAAATAATCTGTCAGAGGTTTTATTTACAAAAGCGCTAGTTTGAACACCTATTTCGGTTCTGTGCAGTCATCCGGTGTGTTGCGGGAATGAATCGCGGGTTAGTTGAGTGCGTTTTAAAATATTGCTGCCATTGCGATACAGATCAACGTTGATAGAACGATTTAAATATTTATTTTGGGATTTTATACTATTTATTGTAGTTCGTAAAGGAATGTGTTAGTTTAAATGATTTTAACACGGTCGTTTTAGTTAGGTACAGTGTGTTTTTGATTTGATCACAAAACATGATTTGCTCAGATATGCGGCGTCTGGTTTCAAACTCAAACTGAAAGCATTTATTTCAAATAAACCAATTACAGGCACTTTTGAACTTTCAAGGGGTCGGTCAGTCAGAAAGATGAAGCTAGTTGCCCATTCCAAAGCGTAGTAGGTACCTACCTATAGAGAAGAACGGGCATGAAACTCCATGGACACTCTTTTAAATCAAAATATTGTTACAAAAAAGTGCAATAGAATAGAATAGAATAGAAATCTTTAATTCAAGCTTAGAGCTCATAAATGGTTAGTAACAATTTTCTTATACAACTAGTACGCAATGGTTACATCATTCATGTTGAAATAATACATGTGAGAACGATGTAGAAAGACGTGCACGTTAAAAGCGTCCGTAATAAAAAGATACAAACAATTATGGAATTAAAATAAGCCGTGGCAGCTAAGAAATGACCAGTGCCTACTGACGGCGCCCGTTCACGAACATGACGTATGGATCAGCACCATTCAGCTCAACCATTTTGAAGGGAACTCAATGATCCAATACACACGCCACCACCAGCGACACATTTGAGTGAGCATGTCATACTCTCACCCGCCAGAGCACATTCAAGTTTCAATTATATGATCCTGATTTTAGAGCATGGAGACTCTGTATCGACTTCGATTTCCCCATAATGTTGCAATATATAATTATTTAAGCAAGTACTGATTGCCAACTATGGTAAAATAGGTACCTATGGCAAATAATAGACATACCCATACGTAATAAAGAATGCATTTTTAGTAGGAAAATCTCTCTAAAATAAACATGACCCATAAGACCTCAGCTAAAGTCTGTCGGAGGCTTCTCGCCAGTGTGCAATGTATTTATGATTGCCTACGTTAAGTTGGAAACTAGCGAAACTCTTTTAAATTACTTATACAGCTATTAACAGCGCGTTTTTAACAACTTCAACAACTGCGGTATAAAGTTGTGCTATGAATTTTGTTGTTTATTTATTTATTTAAGACTTTAAGCACACAAATGTACAGAGGCGGACTTAATGCCATAGGCATTTTCTACCAGTCAACCTTTGGGTGCTGCAGAGATAAACAGTGGCAGATGCAGTTTATAATGATATTTTAGGATTAAATATTTTTAAATATATAGACACGCATAAACTTATGTAGTCTATAAATAGATATATTTAATTGTTTATGTACAATTACACGTAAATACATGAATATGCTAAAAACAAATAGGACAAACAATGAGAAAACATTACCGCTGCGATGATACTGCCAGCTTCTTGCGAATATGCTCGCGAACTTAAGCATTAAAGGATAATCGGTTGGTTGCCATCCTGATTTCCTGGGGGAGTGCATTCCACAGAGAGATAGATTGAACAAAGAAGGTAGTGAATGAAGTCTCTGCGGTGAGTGCCTGAGTGGGACATTGAAGAAGACGATTGTGTGATGAACGTAGATTTCTATTGTGGTTGGCGAAATGCACGAATATGCTAAAAACAAATAGGACAAACAATGAGAAAACATTACCGCTGCGATGATACTGCCAGCTTCTTGCGAATGTGCTCGCGAACTTAAGCATTAAAGGATAATCGGTTGGTTGCCATCCTGATTTCCTGGGGGAGTGCATTCCACAGAGAGATAGATTGAACAAAGAAGGTAGTGAATGAAGTCTCTGCGGTGAGTGCCTGAGTGGGACATTGAAGAAGACGATTGTGTGATGAACGTAGATTTCTATTGTGGTTGGCGCAAATGTACAACCAGGGGAAGAGGGAGTGAGGGTGAGAATAAACAACAAATTTTAATGCAACCCGGAGTTGTGAATTTCTATGTAAATGATTGTACATGAGAAACATCGAAACATTTAAAATATTAGTTTAATCTTCTGAAAAAAGCAATACAATAAATTTTATTACAAAAATAACCGTCACTATAAGTAATGGAACTGAGTTGAGCTGCACGGTTAATGACAAATGCGTGCACTGACTGGACAGGTCCGCTCAATCTGTGTGGTTCTTTCCTCAAAAGACCATTTCAGACACTAATCTACATGGTCCTCAAAGATGATGTCTGGATTTTTATATACACATTGACATTGATGTATTTTATATGTACTATGACATGACTGTTTACTTTGTATAGCATTATAATATTATTTAAATTGTTGTGAATGTGAGAACTATGTCGGTCATTGCTTTTTTGTTTTTTTCTCAGTTAGTTTAATCATGATCTGGCAGTTTGAGTAATTTATGCGGCCTTCTCAAATGTCCTTTCTTTGGTATTGTTCGTCGAATCGTTGAGCTCCTTAAGTTCTGAGTTGAGCTGCACAATTGCTGACAATTGCGTGCACTGACTGGATAGGTCCACTCAAACTGTGTGGTTCTTTCTTCAAAAGACCATTTTAGACACCGATCTACACAGCCTTCACATGATCTGACCTAGATTTTGTCTGAATTTTAAGAGACTCTCTGAGTTTGGTTTAGACCTTTCTTCACAGAGTAGTCGGGTAGGAAACACCAGCCTCATCTAGTTTAAAAAAAAAATGTTTGACGTGTAAAAGTGTTTGTACAAACCTACTTACAGAAATAAAATCATTTATCATTTAATTACTTATGACAACAAATAAAGGATAATTTACAAGCAGGCAAAGCTGTCTTGGTGTATAAGTAGGATCGGTAGCTACTCTAGGTACTTAGAACTCGCTCATTAAAAATCTACCACAGAGACAAACTAGCGATGACTAACACAGCACAACCAGGGTTAAAATGCTAGTAGAACACTAGTAGTGCTACAGTGATAACATGTACACACTACGGACAGATTGGCTGCAACTTACCGAGCGTTTCCTGCACTCAGTATTTACGACTTGCAAGCGACTTGCTAGCTCAACAACAAGTTTTCAGCAAACCTTAGAAAGTATGAGAAAACTTTTTGTAATTTTATTTTATACCTTGTTAATACAGTGGTATTAAAAGTTAATGAGTTAATTTGTTCAAAAGATAAAGCTGAACTAAGAGAAGACCATTCGGATTACAAAGCAGAATATTCGAAATACAAAATATTAGTAAGTACCTTTCAACTTTTATTTTGATGTGTAATATCTTTCCTCTCGCTTTCCTGCAATCTGTGGGAGTGATTTCGTGAAAAGGGACAGAAGTGTGTAACAGGAAGCCGGGGAAGCGCGCGTTATTTGATTTGACCAATGAGCGTGCGTAGTGCTGGTTGGTACCAACCTATTTTCCGAGAGGTTGGTACTCAGATGTTACACATAAGTTGCGACAACTCCTCTCTCGCTCGTTTTTTTTTGGAAAAGCTTGATGTTGACTTGGGACTCAATTACCTTACGCTTCGGCACTTCACGTGACCAGAGGGCTGGCTCGTTCTTTGGCCAACGAATTAGCATTGCTATTCCTCGTGGCAGTGCCAATCTTCTGAGCACGTTTCCGGATGACAGCGATGTGGACGAGTAGTTACTTCAACGCCTAAGTGTCCTTTTGTTTGTTTATTTGTATAGTTAGTTAATTATTTAATTTAGTACCGTATCTGGTGTAAACAGTAATTAGTGCAATAAATGTAATGTATTTTAATTGTGTGATCCAAAAAAGCTTTTAAATAACCCTCACGACCAAAACTCCTTGCAAGAACTAAATCGTCTCTGAAATGTTTCACATTTGTAAACTAAAAAGCTAGAAATAAAAAAAGTAATAAAATAATAATATTCGATGATATTAGAAGAAACAAAAATCGAACTCTACAATATGACACCCCAAATCCGCTATAATACTTTGTTTTTTTATTTTAATGTAGCCAGTGACACTCGCGCTACCAAGACAAATCTAAAGACGTATAATTTATCCAAATCCGTTCATTCGTTTAAGAGTTACGTGAGAACAAAGACACGGATATACATACATACAGGTCAACCTCATAACCCTCCTATTGGGCTTCGCCGCAGTTGGGTAATAAACAAATGATTGCTAGATGGCTGCTCTCCTGAGTTACCGGGTAGGCTACCGTGCCAAATAGGAGTTTGAAAATAAAACTTCACAACGACAATAACTTAAGCCCAAAGGCATTGATATTAACACACACTACTTTCACACTACATTTTAATTCTTAAGTACTATCTCTGTTGTAATTTCTGCATGCTCAAAATTATCGTGTTCAGTAAAAATCTTAGTTGGTATAAAATATAATGTAATGAATTGGGAGAAGGCGCTGAGATCTGACATTCAGGTTTTTACCTAGTTTGGGTTTCAGAGGCTTCATTGTTTTTGTAACTCTAATTTATTTCAATAAAGATTTTATTTTTATGGTGGTTTTAGCCAGTGTTACCGCCTTTACCGCGTGGAGGTACTCCCGGCTTATATTATGATATTAATATTGTTTACACGTCTTTCACTTTTTGTTTCCCAGGCTGATAAGTATAAGCGTTGTCTGCCATACACACTGAATCAACAATAGTAACGTTCGGATTTATTATTAGTAAGGCAGTATTGTAATCTCTTTTTTCCACACATAAATGTAATTTATTTTGTAACGTTGAATATTTTGTTGTTTTTTTTTTTTTGGCCTTTTTCATTCCAAATTACATGTAAACATACAAGTTGCATACATTTTTGCAAGCTATTTATGAAACCCTTTATTTTGATACCCCATTCGATAGGTTTGAGATAAAAATATTTTTTTGATTATGGTGCCAAAAAGCGGCCGTTTTATATATTCTTTAATTTTGATATACCTTGTGTCACTCTCACAATTAAGACGAATCTAACGGAACCTCTCAAACTGAAATCGATCAAGCCGTTAAGGCTACAGAGCGTGCTAAAGAAATATACATACATACATTATACACTCATGCATATACACGAAAAACATAACCCTTCTGGCGCAGTTGGATAAAAAGTGTATTATAATTGTAATGTAATACCTAAGCAATAATTTCCCGGAAAGTTTTCCATAATTGTTAGGAATTTACTTTAGCACTTACGCTTAGGCACGCTTTCCTGTACACCTTTCTGTTGAGTCAACAATAATATTAACCTAAAATTCCGATGAAATGTTTAACAATTTATCAATCATAAAAAAAACCTCATTGTTTACGGTAACTTCGCCACAACAATCATTATGAAGGACCTTGACTTTTGCGGAACACTCTTACCGTTGATCTTCAGGTGAATTGTATTCAAATTTACTGTTTGATTTTTGAAAGTCTATTCTCTAAGTCTATTTTCTATAAGTCTACTTTCTAAAATCAATTAAAAAAAAAGGAAAGAAAAAAAAAATGGTATTAATTTTATTTGATTAATTCTATTTAATTCAAGGTCGCTCAGCGAGCTATTGTTCGAATTATGCTTGGAATCTCTCTGAGTGATCGAAACCGAAAGGGGTGATCCGGCAGAGAACCAAAGTTGTCGACTTAGCTCACAGAATAAGCAAGCTGAAGTGGCAATGGGCCGGCCATATTAGCCGTAGAACCGATGACTGTTGGGGTAGACCGCGAATCTGCAGACGAAGGATGCCTTCAGGGTACGTGGAGTGACGATCTTCGCAGAGTCGAGTTGAATGACGTGCAATTGGAGACGCCTATGTCCAGCAGTGGACTGCTGTAGGCTAATGATGATGCCGATATTTGAAGAGACTTTGAGTCGTCATACGTCATTCACATTTCACGCTAAATGCAAAGAATATTTCAAAAATCATTTATAATCTCGATTCCGAACTTCCGAAATAAATTAATGCCTAAAATAAATACGTAAGTGGAAATAAAAAATCTTCCAAAATAAATATTACTTCACTTTAGAAAAACTCTCGCTTCCTATTACGAAAATTTGTGTTAATATCTTGTAATAATGCTCAGTACACTTTCACGGCCTAAAGTGTTTATTTGTAACATTAGCACTTTATGTATGACTGGCAGCACAGAGTGTGAAATGTCATTTTAAAATACGGCACTGAACTGAGCTGAAGGTCTGAAAATTAGAAAAAAAAATACACCCACAAAAGCCGATTAAAACTAGTTTTCGTTTTTGGAAAATGTTTTAAGTTTTTCAGCGATAACTTTTATAAATTAATTTCGTAAAATTAAATATTTTTTAGATTAAAAATAACGTCACAATGAAGGTGTTGTTATTAGTATTGGTTGTAACATTATCGTGGTCAGTGGAAGCTTCTGATAAAAGTGAAAGAACAAATGAAGTGGAGCCAAGAGGCAAAGCAAAATACGCGCTAATAAGTGAGTAACAGTGTTTTATATTTATTTGTTATAGTTGCAAAATATTCACGCCTTGTACAACATTCACGTCTTGTACAATATTCACGTCTTGTACAATATTCACGTCTTGTACAACATTCAGGCCTTGTACAATATCGGTCATGAGTCGTCGTTTTAAGCCGTTACGAGAATGTAATTTGATTTAACTATTTTTCAAAGTCACTTAATTAACATAACCTACAAATGACAAAAACTCGCATTGATGTCGGTTCAAAAGTTTGGGAGCTATAATGGTGATCAGCAACACAGACAAGTAAACACCGTATTCAAACCTATACTGCGTACCCCTTTTACAGTGCATCTCCTGATTGTCTTCTTTACAAATCATTATATCAGGGAGCCTACAATAACACCAATCTATACAAAAGACTTTTCACAATAAGGCTTTTTACCTACTGGGTAACAAAAAGGAATTATACCTACTGGGTAACAAAAAGGAATTGTACCTACTGGGTAACAAAAAGGAATTGTACCTACTGGGTAACAAAAAGGAATTGTACCTACTGGGTAACCAAAAGGAATTGTACCTACTGGGTAACAAAAAGGAATTGTACCTACTGGGTAACAAAAAGGAATTGTACCTACTGGGTAACCAAAAGGAATTGTACCTACTGGGTAACAAAAAGGAATTGTACCTACTGGGTAACAAAAAGGAATTGTACCTACTGGGTAACCAAAAGGAATTGTACCTACTGGGTAACAAAAAGGAATTGTACCTACTGGGTAACCAAAAGAAATTGTACCTACTGGGTAACAAAAAGAAATTGTACCTACTGGGTAACAAAAAGAAATTGTACCTACTGGGTAACAAAAAGGAATTGTACCTACTGGGTAACAAAAAGGAATTGTACCTACTGGGTAACAAAAAGAAATTGTACCTACTGGGTAACAAAAAGAAATTGTACCTACTGGGTAACAAAAAGAAATTGTACCTACTGGGTAACAAAAAGAAATTGTACCTACTGGGTAACAAAAAGAAATTGTACCTACTGGGTAACAAAAAGAAATTGTACCTACTGGGTAACAAAAAGAAATTGTACCTACTGGGTAACCAAAAGAAATTGTACCTACTGGGTAACAAAAAGAAATTGTACCTACTGGGTAACAAAAAGAAATTGTACCTACTGGGTAACCAAAAGAAATTGTACCTACTGGGTAACCAAAAGAAATTGTACCTACTGGGTAACCAAAAGAAATTGTACCTACTGGGTAACCAAAAGAAATTGTACCTACTGGGTAACCAAAAGAAATTGTACCTACTGGGTAACAAAAAGGAATTGTACCTACTGGGTAACCAAAAGAAATTGTACCTACTGGGTAACAAAAAGAAATTGTACCTACTGGGTAACAAAAAGAAATTGTACCTACTGGGTAACCAAAAGAAATTGTACCTACTGGGTAACAAAAAGAAATTGTACCTACTGGGTAACCAAAAGGAATTGTACCTACTGGGTAACAAAAAGAAATTGTGTTACTTTTCAGAACTCCTTGGAGCTAGAATGGCACCCATTGAAGAAGTAAAAAGATAAAGTTTACCTACGTGCATCGGTATTGTTTACGACTCCGATTATTTTGTAATTCAGTTTTTTGTCTGCTTTTTTTAAATACTTTTACTTTAGCATTTAATTAATGAGGAGAATATAAAACAGTACCTATGTAATATTGAGCTAAACCTAATATTATCGAAAAGGATATAACTATACTGCATCCCACGCCAAACTGAGAATGTCAATTACTATTTTACTGGCATTGCTATAATTCAGTAGTAGGTAATTATGATGGTATTTATCAACACTTACTTTTCAACATTGTTGCGAAGTGTTTCCAGATATTTAGTTCTCGCGTGTGTTAATTGTTATATCATCGTCAACAATACAAAAGTACATGTAATTAAATGATACGATTTTATATCTGAAGTGGGTTTGTACAAACACCTTTACACATCAATCATATTTTTTTAAACTATGAGGTCGGCGTTTCCTATCTGACTACTCTGAGAAGAAAGGCCGAAACAAACTCAGAGGTCACAGTCTAGACATAATCTTGGTCCGATCATGTGAAGACTATGTAGATTGGTGTCTGAAATGGTCTTTTGAGGAAAGAACCACACAGATTGACTGGACCTGTCCAGTCAGTGTACGCATTTATCAGTAATCGTGCAGCTCAACTCAGAACTTAAAGACCGTGTATTCACACTTTTTACATTATAGATTAATCCATGTGCGGCAGCATAGGCTTCACAAGTCTTAAGTAACTCTCTGATTGCCCTGCAGACGGAGGCAGCAACACAATGTCGTCGATATAGCTGATGTTGTTAATGCTAACCCCATCAACAATGCATCCGACACGCAAGTTGCTGAGTCCCTCTATGAGGTCAACTAGGTAGAGGTTAAAGAGCCTGGGAGACGTCAGACCTCCTTGCCTCACCCCGCACTCCAACCCAAACGGTTCAGAGAGCGTACGCAGCGAGCGTACTTACGTAGAGCGAGCGTGCTTATGCCTGCATCGTTGGTCTAGTGGTCCCAAGTTGGATCCCCAGGTCGGGTAAAATGTTATTGTGTTTTGCTATCGGGAATTTGTCAGTAGCTGCCCGGAGCCTGCACACAATTTGGGAACCCATTCATTCCAAATACATTCTCGGTTAATAGAAAGGCTTCCTTCAGTGGCTAGGCCAACATTGGTACCTATACTTAAAAGTAGAAATCAACTTTATGAATTATATGATGAACGTACTAGTATAAACACTGCTGAATTTAATTTATATGTTATGAATAATTTATTTATTTATATATTCTTTATTGTACACCACAAAAAACATAACAACAAAAATTAAATTGAACACACTTTATTTGAGTTAAAAGTTAAAAATAGTAGGCATGTAATTAAAATGTCATGGAGTATCGTTAGTAGCGAAACGATAAGGTCATGCAACCGATGTAGTCACTACAGCCTTGATATTGATGTCAATATAATTAAATCAGATTCTCAAGTCGCCGCGACCTTTAGAAATTTATTTGCAGATAGTCCCGTATCGATTTCTAAATCTCTAATAAACTCATCACCCACTGCTGCAGAGTCTTTGCTTAAAGAAAACGTTACAGTTTGTGATTCTGAATTTAATTTCCAATAAGTAACCTGTAAAGATGTAATGAAAACCTTTCACACGTTAAAAGTTAAACGTTAAATGTTAATGGGGTAATTCTGTGGACGTCGCTAAGTCGTTTATAAAACTGGTAGCGCCTACTTTAGCTGTTCTTGATCTTATGAAAAACAGTAAAATAATACCGTTGTTCAAATCGGGTGGTGCATCAGCCCCTACTAATTATAAACCTATTTTACTGCCTACCTAACTTTCGTCAGTCCTGACAGTCCATTTAGTATACTTAAGTTATTATCATAATGTGATGTCGTATGGTATTTTGTTGGGAAATGGCGGCGATATTCAGGCAATTTTTGTTTTACAAAAAGGGCAAATCGTTCAAATTATAAATTAAGTCCCAGACACTCCCTTGGAGACAATTTTAATAGAGATTAACATAATGACTGTGCCTTCTCAGTATATTTATGAAATTCTTTTGTATGCACAAAAAATATTAATCAGTTTAAAAAATACAGTGATATATATAATATAAATACTAGGAACAAATACAATTTTTTTGTTCCTACAACCAGGCTCAAGTAACACCACAACCAGGCCATGGTACGGAGTGAGAGGGCTTGGGAAGCCATCACCTCCTTCTGCGAAGCAGTAATGTGAACGAATGGGAACGCGTGAGGGAGAGGCAAAATTCGCGCCCTCACGCCCCTAGCCGCCGCAGGAGACGCCCTGGGCGTCGGGAATCGCAGGCCGATTCCCGGCCACCGTAGGCGTGGGCTTGCGAACGGCGAGCAATGGGCAGCTCGCCGTTCGATAAGGACCAGGCCCGGGTCGACGGCGCGTTGTGTTCCACGCGCGCCTCAAAAAGATGTCAGCACCAATGACGGGGTCCGCTAGGGCCGATGCTTGCTAGGGTTGCGGGAAAGTCCGAGAGGGATACCGTGGCCCCTGGCACAGGCAACTGAAGGAACACGGGTGGGTTTTAGTCAGTAAGAGTCTGATACGCCCTCCTGCTCTGCCCAGAGCGGGAGAAGTTATTTGATGATTTCCCACCCTCAAAAAAAAAAAGGCTCAAGAAAATAGGTGGCTCGTTTATATGCCAATCTATATATATGTCTATCTATATGTTTTAGTAATAAAGTTCCTAGCTACATTCAAGATCTAAGCCTTAAAGAATTCAAATCTTTTTTATAGAGGAAACTATTCCAGAAAGCCTTTTACCCTGTCAAAGACTATATTGTGGACAAAAAGGCTTGGGATTGATCTGCTTCAATAAATTTACACGATGAATGTTGATTTTTTATTTTATTTTGCTATTTTACTTTTTTTTCTATATTATTTACCTTTTTACATATTATTATACAATGACGTAAATATTTACTGTAAAAAGTATTTGTATTATTTTAATTATTGTGAATGAGCGGACTATGTGGGTTATTGTTTCAGTTTTAATCATGATCTGGCAGTTTGAGTAATTTATGCGGCCTACCCAAATGTCCTTTCGTTGGTATTGTTCGTCGAATCGTTGAGCTCCTTAAGGTCGGCGGCAAATGCCGGGAAGTGGGACCCGAGCTTCTTATAAACGGGTCGGTAATTAAAAGGGTATCCAGTTTTAAATACCTAGGTCACTTTCTTTCTGACAACCTTAAAGACCATGTAGGTATAGAGAGGGAGCGCAGGGTACTCGCCAGCCGGTGCAACATGTTGGCCCGTAGATTTGCTCGGTGTACAGACCAAGTAAAAATTAAAATGTTCTAGGCTTACTGCCAGACTCTGTACACGAGTAATCTATGGGTTAAATACACCAAAATATCGCTAGATGTCCTGCGCATACAGTATAATAATGGTTTTAGGATGTTGTTGAGACTTCCTCGCTATTGTAGCGCGTCGGAAATGTTTGCGCAAGCTCGTACCGACGGATTTCACGCGATAGTGCCCAAGAAAACGGCTTCGCTACTGAGTAGATTGAGAAGCAGTCGCAATCTCATCCTGAGAACTGTAGCGGAGATTTTCGGCTCTCCGATTGTCAAGCAGTTCGTGCAGAGGGTGATTGGTACTAACGCTACTATGCACACTAGACTCTATGGATTCTTAATTCTGAAATACAAATCAATATTATTATAACAATAAAAAGCCTAAATTATATATTCGGGATGTGGCGTAAGTAGTGGTCCACCGTTCAGGATTCGATGAACTAGATAAATATCTAATAACAATTAAAAATTTTAACCATTTTTAGTAGTAAGTTTTTTTTTTACAAAAATCGCTCTTGAACTTGATGGTGTGTTAAAAATTAGGGTTAAAATTAGAGAAGAACCAACTTTTTCTTCAAAAGTGCTGAAAACATACATAAAAAATCATAATTTATCATGATAGCTCTAGTATTCAGCAGTAATTAACAGAAATCTAAATGAAAAAATAATGGTTTTTGTTGAAACTACAAACAATTTTGTAATAAAAGGTAGAAATTTCGTAAATAAAAGACAAAAAGGAAATATTTTCGGAACCCTTGGGTAAAAATGGTTAAAAAAAATTATTGTTATAGTTAATTATCTGGTTTATCGAATCCTGAACGGTGGACCACTACTTACGCCACACCCTGTATATGCAATTCAATAAAATGCCACACACTACTTTCGTCATGTACTCCTGCAAGTGAAAGTTCAGTTCAGTGACAGGGTCTAACTACCCACATCCGTAACACAATAGATTGCGTCACTTTCTGTTTAGCGACACTTACGACTAGTTATGACGTAACGTCACACGAATTTGATGGCTGGCGAATGGCTACCCACTACACTTCTTGTGGGTGTCGTTGAAAGGAACTAATGCCTGATTTGTAATATGTACTGCATTTTCTTGTCTTTGTCAACATTGGTTTACAAGTAAAATTCTTAAAAATATTTAGAAAAGATCATTGAAAAAAAAGACCAGAGCGCAACTGATAAACATTAGCTTCTTCGCGCTGATGAGTTGTGCTCCCTTTAAACATTAGATTTTTCATCAGGATGACTGTACCAATAATCACCATAATTATCAAATCCACTCGCCATTAGTTTTTATAACAAAAACATAGTTGCAACTCAAACAAGAAAGTCCAGAACTAAAAGGTCTTCGCGAAAGCTTATTCCTGATTCCGGGAGCATCCAGTGTCGGTTTATACAGCGAATTAAAGTAGAAGTCTGGACCGAGGATTTAAATCTGAATCGAGAACAAATTGGAAAGTTTCCGTCCTTGGTTGGAAATATTTTAAGATTAAAAAAACTAGTCTCGTAGCGCGGGGGATTTCAGAAGTTGGTTATTAGGAAATGGGAGAGGAAAAGGGTAAAAAAAACAAATAGCTGACCTTTGTCTGGATGTGAAAATGTCCGTGGTTTGTTTCTTTTTATATCATGTTGTTCAATGATCCATTATAATCGCGTCGGCTCCGCGTTCTTTGTCTAAAATATGTTAGAAAATAGTTTTTTATTATTGACACACATATGACGACCTATGATTCTTTTCCCTCTTTTTTATATTCATGTACATTATTATTATTATAAGTCTGTTAGCTTATCAGAGTGGCAGGTACATCGACGCATAACCTGTTACCATGGATTCCGTACTTTTAACATCCTCTTTTTTTATATTTTTTTGGATGGGAAATCATCAAATAACCTCTCCTGCTCTGGGCGTAGCGGGCGTGTCAGACTCTTACTGACTAAAACCCACCCATGTTCCTTCAGTTGCCTGTGCCAGGGGCCACCGTAACCCTTTCGGACTTTCCGGTAACGCTGGCAGGCATCGGCCCTAGCGGACGCCGTCGTTGGTGCTGACATCTCTTTGAGGCGCGCGTGTAACACAACGCGCCGTCGACTCGGGCCTGGTCCTTATCGGATAGCGAGGTACCCATTGCTCACCATCAGCAAGTCCGAGCCTACGGTGGCCGGGAATTGGCCTGGGATTCCTGGTGAGGACGCTGTGGCGCCTTTTTAGCCACTCCTCAAAGAGGGGACTTATCACCACAATTTTGGCGTGCCCAGCACTGGGTTGAGTAGCACTCTCCGTGTCACGATATTCCGCCGGAGCTCTGTCTATTGTGCTGGGTTCCGTTCCCTCCCCGTGCTCGTCCTCGGGGAGTTCCATGCCAAGATTAAGACAAGAAGAAAGAATGCCAAGAATGTGGCTTGGGGTTCCCGGTATACGGACACACGGGGCAGGATGGCGGAGGACTGGGCTCTGAAGACACGCCTGGTGGTCCTAAACCGGGGTTCTGTCCCCACGTGTGTGCGGATGCGAGGTGAATCAGTAGTGGATATCTCGTTCGCCAGCCCCGCTCTGTCACCGCGTGTCGTTGACTGGCGCGTCATAGAGGGGGTGGAGACCTATTCCGATTCTGAACCCCCTGCGTTGAAATTTTTTGACGGTTATTTTAAAAAAATTGCTGCGCCATACATTTTGACCGCGTAGGTATTGCACTTTACTATGACACGGCAATTTTTTTTGTTAGCTGACGTGAATTGTTTATGCTATGTCTATTGTCTAGAATCATGTGCTGAACTCATGGTTACAGTTTGCGCGTCGATGTCTCTGCCACCCTGTATATTATGTAAATATTATATTCCGTCGATAGTAACAACACGTAGTTTTTGTCCCTAATAACTCTAGCTAAACTTCAGTGTGACACGAAATACAAATACTACTTTTTATCGGTCCTTAGAATATAACCTATCACGCTTGCCACCGGCATGTTTTGGAGAGTCCCATTTTTATCTAATTACAAATTTTGCACAAATTTAACGAATCTATGGTATCCCACAAAAGAGTTATTTTCATTTCCCATAGTCTATTCCCTCTTTAAATACCAAAATTAAAATAATACAGCACATTCATTTCTTTGTTGCAGCCAACCTCGCGATCTTACTGGCTGCGAAAGTTGGACTGTACAAACTAGTTCTGGTCATTGCCCTGACGGTAGCTAGCTTGAAGATACTCCTCATAATGGTCTGGGCCTCCGTCATATACAAGCATGTGCCTGACCCATACTTGCATTATCAGAAAACAGACCAGTTTGCGCCTTATCCGGGGCAGTTTCCGTCTGATTTAGATAAGTTTGCGCCTTATTCGGATAAGTTTTCTCATCACAGGGAAGGGTACCAGGCCTTGGATTTGATCGCTGATTTTATTAAGAATCGTCAGAGACCCTAGTTGGTGTAGGTGTGTATCTACATTCTACTTGACCAATTTTCATAGATACTTTTCTTTAATTTTAATAGGATTTTAAAATATTAGTAAATCACTTTGATTCCTAGATACTTTTGATGTATGTAGATTATTGTCTGGTTACTCTAGGATAAAATTAAATGATAAAAAAAATTGATTAAAAATCCAACCTTAGTTTTAGTTGACAATAATACTATTCGCAATGCCCGATTGATTATTACATATTTGAGCTGTAATAAATTCTAACCTCTAAAGCCGTCAGAAATATTATATATATATATATATATATAATACATATGACTTTAAGATTTTCGCTAATCTAGTCTTTTAAATAATGTTCATTTTCTTTAGCTTCGATTTACGAAAAATATCTCTGAAAAACATAGATCTATAGATATAACGGTTCTACATGAAAAATAAGATGTCGTGGCATTTTTCCATTGGGTAATTTTCAGTATCAGCTCGAAGGCTAGATAGACTGTTACCTGGATAAATGTCCCAACTACACGTAGAAATGCGAAATGTAGGAGTAGGTATCATAATATTATATCTCTGGCTTTTCTGCTAAAATGTTACTTTCTTTGTTCACAGTACACTTCTTCTACGTAGTAGTAACAAAGCTGATCGTCCTCAAAATAGTCTATGGAGCCCTATTCTACGTACTCATAACAAAAGGCTGGCACTTCCTCCTCTGGTTCATTCACTATCTGAAGAAAAAGAAACATGAACACCACGAGTACATCGAAGACCATCATTTTGACCACGGCCACTTTGACCATCATGATCATGGACACTTTGACCATAGTTTTGACCCCCATGACCATAGTTACGGCAGTTTTGACCAAAGTTATGGGCAATTTGACCATCAACCGTATGGTTATGGAAGTGATAAAAAGAGGATCTACGATGCAGATGGGTCTTATGCTGTGAAAGGACAATGATTTAGATAAGTTACTTTAGTCATCAACAACATCAATAACAGTGTACTTTTAATTCGTCTCTAGGACTAGTTACGTTTTAAAAATAGGTTTGCTTCGTCGCAATAATACGAAAAGAATATTTCTTATTCTGTTTCCTACCGACAAAATTGTGAGAATTCAGATTCATAGTGTCTCTAAATACTTATGTCATTAAGAATGTATTAAATTGTGTTTGTATGTGTATCCTAAATATAACCTTGTTTCCAAGTACCAGCGTTCAGTTTCGCGAATGTAAATCATTTTCATACAAAATAAATGTTCTTAGTTTAAGGAAAGAAGACGTTTTAATTTAAAATCTGTGCATATTTTTTTAATAATCTTCTTTGTATGTAAAGACAGGGAAATACATTGGTAAGCAAATTGACTACCAACTTAAATTATCCGTATATTAAAATCACAACTGTAACTCTTTGATCTGTTGTATGCAATGGCTATAACACGCCAAATTGTTGTAGGGTGTCAATTTGCTTTAAAAATATATTCGTGGCTGTTTATTAAGGTATCGAGTGGGTGTTAATATGTAAAGGCTCAACTACACTCGCGGACAAAGAATACGGGTTAGTACGAAAAACTAAAATTACTCTTAAAATAATAGAGCTGAAGAATGAAACTGTATTTGGTAGATAATTTACCAGTTAATAAAACAACACCAAATGTTAGAAACGTTATTACTTTAAATGTCAAAATTACATAAAAATACTGAAAGAATGGTTGGTAACTCACATACAACACAAAAACGACCTTTAAACAAAATTAATACTTTGTACTGCCTCCACGGGCTCTTATCAGAGCTGCCAGGCGATTGGGCATGCTGTTTATTAAGTCTCTTATGCGATGTTGCGGGATATTGGTCCATTCTTCCACTAACGCATGTTTCGGGTCTCGTAATGTAGCTGAGGTGGGGTTTCGATTTCTTACTTATTTATTTATTTATTTGGAAACTCAACAGCTTATAATTAATTTACATGAGTTATGAATGTTCACCCCACTATCAATGAACAGCTAAATGCAGTTGCGTCAAAGTTACAGCATCTTACAGTCTGCTTACAATGCTCAGTGATAGTGAGATGATGACAATTATCACTTAAGCCAATAACAGAGTTTCACGGCATTGATAAAGCTAGGTAACTAGAAAGTAGCGAGAGAAAACAAAAGAAAAATCTTAAACAAGTAAAGCTATCAAAATAGGTAAAATGTGATTGTTGACACATTACTTAAAGTTAAAAGTATGTAGGTACCTAAGAACTATGGCTATATTAATTAACAAAACGAACAAGAGAAAACTAAATAGTTTGTATAACATTGTTTAACACTGTGAAACATATTTCTATTCACTCTCAGCAATTGGAACGTGTTTTGTTTAAATATATTAATGAATATATGTATATCTTTATTAGAAATATGTTTTATAAATATGTTTTTATTTTTATTTATTTGAGTTATGGCACGATTTGTCTACTAAACAATATCTGCTTGACTTGTTTCCGGTATGATTGTTTGGATGAATGAAATATATCGACACTTTCAAAACTTTCAGAATAGATGCGAGGCAGTCGGGCCAGAACAGCATTTCTCCGCAATTTTGTACGGCAGCCAGGGATACTTTGTAACTTTGTGTGTCTGGTACGTGTTTTCGGGGTACAAAAATCTATACATGATAGTAAATCACTGCTGTCCAGGCGACCTCGCAAGATATCAAAGAGAAACAGCATTTACCCAAAACCTTACGGCTATCCACAAGGGAAGCATATCATAGTGTTTGCATAGTCTCGGGCATAGGAATCATGAAGTTTCCGGGATTTGTAATTTAGGAATTTTGCAAACTTTTTCTGTAAACTTTCGATTCTTTTAGTGTATACCTCGTATTGGGGTGACCAGATATGGCTACAGTACTCCAAAATACTACACTACACACTACACTATGACAATTACTAAAAGGCTGACAAGTAGGTACGCATTACAAAACCAAGGTTACGAGAGGCTCTATTGGTAATGATATCAACATGTTGGTCAAAGAGCAATTTGGAATCCAACCTTATACTAAGATCCGTGACTACATCAACCCAATCAATCGCATTATTATTAAATCCATAAGGATATTTAGTTGGGTATTTAGAACGGCTTAAGGTAATGCATTAACATTTCGAGACATTGACAGTAATATTACTTTGCTGATAATATATTACACATCTCCTAAGCTCGTCCCAAGCGTGTTTAATTGGATTCAGGTCCGGGGTTCTCGCGGGCCAGTCCATGCAATTGAGGCCAACGTCCTGAAAATACTCATAAACAATTTGAGCTGTATGTGATATTTTTTTGTTTATTATTTTTTATGGCGGGAAATCATCAAATAACTTCTCCCGCTTTGGGCGGAGCGGGAGGGCGTGTCAGACTATTAAACCCACCCGTCTTCTTTGAGTTGCCTGTGCCAGGGGCCATGGTGTCCCTTTCGGACTTTCCCGCAACCCTGGCAGGCATCGGCCCTAGTGGAACCTGTCAAGCTGTATGTGGCCTGACGTTGTCATGCATGAATATTGAATTTTTACCCATATTAATTAAATAAGGGCCGACATGCTCATTAAGAATTTCTTCCACATATCTTGCCCCAGTTAGCGTATCATTTTCTATCAGCACTAACTCCGTACGACTCTCTGAAGAGATGTCAGCCCAAACCATAACAGATCCACAGCCGAACGGCATTTTTTTGTCAAAACAAGCTGGTATAAAACGATCCTCTATCTGCGGTAGACTTTTCGCCACCCGTCATGTGCATACAGCATTAATCTGGAACCGTCAGAACATCAACACTCTTGCTCATTCTTCGTCTCTCCACTGTGCGTGTTCGCGGGCGTAACGTAATCTCCTTAGTAGTAGCGGCGTACTCGTAGTTCCTTTTCCCTGTTCTGTTCCTGTTTTGGACCATTTGCGGATCTATGTGGGGTCAAATTAGTCCGCTCGCTTATGTCATCTCTACGGGTCTCCCGAAATTTGTTTGATACTTCAATTGCAGCGAGGTGCCGATTTCGGAGCTTGGTCGTAACAATAAATCGATACTCTCGAGCTGTAGTACGTACATCTCGGTCTGCCGGTTCCCGGTCTTCTTATGTTCTGACCAGTTTCTCGGAAACGTAAACGACCCGCTGCACTGTAGAAAGTGGCACGCCTATTGTTCTTGCTGTACTTCGCGCTGACTTCTGTCTTCTTCTAACATAGTAACGATACGTTTACATTCCTCTGGTGTTAGCGACATGATAGTAGTAATTCAACAATGATGGTGAAAAACAACAATGACCGCCTTTTATCATTTTGATTTCACAGATTGAAAACAACAGTGAGAAAACAAGCTAAATTGTAACATTTTTTAATTACGTTGTAGATCATTTAAGGTTTTATTTCATACGATATTAAAAGTTTCTGTAATATAAAGTTAGTTTCATGCACGTACCATTATTAATTTGCATGTTACAGGTATTTTCGTTATCAACCCGTATTATTTGACCGTGACTGTAGATGTAAACACATTATTTTAAAACTATGTATACGAAGCTTGTGCAAGCATTTGTTATTAATTTGAAGCCATATTAATATAGTGCCATTAAGTGTTAATAAGTTAGGTTTAAGTTATTTATTTATTTATTGCAAAAGATTATGAAAATGTGCCCGTTTGTTTAATTTGAACAAAATACAAATCCATAATCTTAACATTCTTCATCTTCAGCAAAGGTGAGTCTATGAGAGTAGTCAGTTGCATCAATTTCAACATAAAATATGGTTACATAGCTGTTGTAAAACTAGACACAATGAAAAAAAAACTAGTCTTTTCGTTCTAGTTCCTACGCATTATCATAGATTCTTCCTAGGATCGTAATCAAACTGAAAACTAGCTTCTTCACTGGGCCACAAAGAAAGCGGGTCGGTAACATAACTTCCAAAGTATTGGAGCTAGTATTATAAAACAAAAACTGTATTATTGGCAATTTTATAGTGCTTAAATTAATTATATAAATGTTCAAAATTATGAAGTTTATTTTAAATAAAAGTAAGTTAAATGAAAATTAACATTTTCTCTACATTTCGAAAAATGTGCTACGGTATCAAATATGCAATTTTCACACATTTTTGCCACTACGAGCTATTTATACAGCTGTAATTATACGGTTTGGGATGCTTTTCACCAGATTTCTGAGCCGATGTTGAGGAATATTCTCCGATTTCTCTATCAGTGCTTCTTTCAGTTCACGAAGCGTGATTGGAGGAGAATTTCGATTCAAGTTTTCTTCAGCAAGATGTCACCTTACTGCACACGTGCTCGGATCGCTCCCTTCAGCACGTAGAAGGTGATTTTTGACTTCAACAGCCGTTTGAAATCCATTGCCCAACATCGTTGACACCATATATCGACCCTTACGCGCTGTCGTGCACCTTGCTCGGCCTGTTCCTGGTCTGCGAATATTGGATCCAGTCTCTTCAAATCGCTGAAGCACTCTTTGATCGGTTGATAGCGACACACCAACAGTTCTCGCTGTATAACGCTAACTGCATCTGTCTTCAAGCATTGTCAGAATTCTGGTACACTCTTCAGGGGTTAGTGGCATATTTTCAATTGAATTTGGTTAAAATAATTAATTTCTGCACAAGAAATGCTATATTTATAAACCGAAATAAAAGTAAAACATATGGTTTCAGACTTGTTCAAATATTTTAAGCCGTCTTTATTTTTATTTATGGTTTTTAATACAATCACGAAAAAGAAATAAAATAGTTTTACTTCTTCCTCGGATATCTATCTATCTATCTATCTTTTTCCTATATTTGTAATGAAATAAATTTTAATTTAGTTTTATTATAAGGAACGCTCAAATATTTTTAAAGTTACCGCATTTTTTTATAACCGACCCGCTTTGTTTGGGGCTCAGTGTAATTACAACAAGTTCTAAGTAAAGTGAAGCACTACCGTATCATATTCGATACGTCGATGAAACTAGATCGAACATAGTTTGCCTGATTTCCCTATGAATAAATTTCCATATACATATCAGCTATTAGTTTCGATTACACCAGTTCCTTATGACTATTAAGGATTGCAGAGGCAATCAATCTATCAAATATTTAATGTTGTATATCAGGGCTGCCACGGATTTCAATCTGAAAATTGTTAAAAGTGGATGTAACTATTTGCTGAATAAAATATTGTGTTGTAGAAAATAGGTCACAACCACCAGTCCTGGCGAATACTTTGGTGATCGCAGTTTTTTTGCATTATGTTTTGCTGAGAAGGCAATAAGTTATAGATGGGTAATTTATTTAATGACAATGGGTTTCACTAGACCAATCTAATAAAAACATTTTTACAAAAAAAACAACGCGCTTTAAAAAAAAAAACACCATAAAGTGAAAAATTACTTTGTTTTGGTCTTTGGTTTCGTATTTTCGGTTTTTGCCACTAATTTCCGAAATCAAAGTTATTTTTCACTTTGTAATGTTTTTTGGAAGCTGGTTGTTTTTTTTTTTGTAAACAAGGTTCTGTTTTTAATTTGACGGCGCATTGCTAGCGCCATCTGTTGAAGATACGTCGGAACTAGATTTGACATCTGTCTGTCTAGCGGAGCGTCGAGTCTATGGTCGGCGCCGCCATGTTGAATGTCAGTGGCTTTCGGACTTCAACGGCGAGCGCACCACTGATACGACGAATCGCTTTTGTTCCGCGTAATCCTATGCGTTTATGTTCCGGAATTAATTTGGTTCGGTTGATTTAGTGTTTTTCTGATTGCTAGTGACTGTATTTCGATTAAATTCTGTTCAGAAGACATTTTGTTAAAATAACTTTAAATTAAATAGTTTTGATTGTGACTCGAGTGATTCTTTGCTGCTTCCTACCCACGTTGCCACTTGCTGAAGCATGGCTGACTCTGATATGGACGGGCACGTGCCTACAAATTTTTTTGTTGTTACGACCACAAAATAATACCCAAATCGCTATATTTGTGCCTATAATATTTGAAAAGTTCCCTCAATTTCTACAGGATCCCATCATCAGATCCTGACCTGATATATGACAATGACAACCTGACATTGGAACAAAAACATTCCAAACCATTCCAGCCGTCTTCAAGTAATCGGGAAAAATACATAAAAAAGAACCCTCTCCTTTTTTGAAGTCGCTTAAGAATGGGGCATCTATAAGTTAATAAGAGAATAAGTGGGCAAGTAGGTGTGTTTGAGAAGATCCAATTCAGGCACTTAGACAGTAAATAAAATACTATTCATTTATTTAATACTCAGTTCGTGACTTGTGTCAAATTCCAAACGTTTAATTATCCGCCAGGCGTAATATCGCAAATTCTCAACAAACCCAGCGAGAGTTAATTTTTACGACGTGCTCGTAATGATAAGAAACCAATACATCCTGTTACTTTTCCTCCGTAAAACACAAAGTTTATTCAATACCTAGAAAATAGAGAAAATCGTCAAGAGTCAATTTCCTTTCAAACCAAGCCGAAGTAAAAGCTACTCTAGAATGTAACCCGCGAATTGTGAAACCGTAGGGAAAGCTTCCTCAGCTAGCAGACACTTTCTATGTAATACTATGAAATGTTATTACTATAACTTGGAGTTTTTCCCCGAAATAAAGATTACAGAACATCTGGCAAAGAATTCACGCTAAGGGAAAATTTGATCTAAACACAATTTAGTGTTTTCAGATTCAGTCTGTTCATTATTATCTCTGGCACGTGTACTCTCGGTAGTAGATGGATAAAACCTTAACATAATACTATAGGAAGACTTTCACTGTGCTGTGCTGTAAATGGGCGACTTCCAAGTGGTACTACTAATTACATCTGTTTTTTCGGTTTCCGTATCAACTCTACTCAAGCCACAATCTTCAGATCAACTAGGTACTAGCTTTGGCAAAAAAAGCTGCACATCGCCATAGTCAGGTTATCTGATTGTCCATTAAACGAAGGAAATTGTTCGGTGAATACAATTTTGGCGTATTTAACGCTGTCTGTCCATCAAATATTTGCAAATCAGTAAAAAACTTGTCTTCAGAAGAGTGTGTCTTAACAAATATCATATCTATGCTTCACACATATAGGTACATTTGAATAGACCTTCTGGAAGGTTAGATCTCATTACTGTTATTGTTCAGGCAGCTTGCTCATCTCAGCAGCTTGCTCAACAGCACCTGTTGCAAAACGTGGACTATAAGCGAAATGCGAACTTTTAATTGTTTACTATCAGAAAACACGAAATGCTTTAAGCAATATTTTTGTAGAACGTGCTAACGGCCAGTTCGGATTACAGTTTTAGTTCTTATTTGCTAGGTCTTGGCTGAGAAGGTAGGTTCTTTTGAAGACAGAGTGTAAATGCTGAGCAACCATCAACTCCTTTCTGATAATAATTCCTTGCCATGTTTGACTCAGCACATTTCTAAATTAAACCTGTTACAGGCCCTTTAGAACTGTCGCTAAGAAGTCGGTCAGTTAAATCCAAAAACTGCAATGACCCGTTCAAAAGCGTGGATTCGAATAGAGAAGAAGGGGTAAGAAACTCCATGGTAACTTTTGTAACTCTAATAATATCTAATCAGTTACAACTGCAGTGGTTCCAATTAAAATAAATATAAAAGGGATAGTGTCAGCCCTAGTAGGTTTCCATATCCGTCGGGGCTGGGGAGTGGTTGATGGCTCGCAAGGGCATCTAAATTTGGGGCCTGCGCAGTAATGGAGCGGTACCGGCGGACTTGTCATTATACTGCTCTCGTAATCATTGATGTCGCCTGAGAGAGGGGAAGCAGAGTACTAATTGGCTCGGGATTGCTTGAAATTGGTAGATTTACTAAAAACCTGCTAAGAAAACTAAAGTTGTGACAACTGTTTATCGGGTGTACGAAGTATTGAGCCTGGTCACACCTACATGTCAGCTGACAGTGTACATGGTGCCATAACCAAAAAAATGAACAAGTCAGGAAATTTATATGCTTTAGACGACTACGTTCATACAATTAAAAAGTCTCGAAAAAATTTGACATTTCATGTACATGACCACAAAGAACTTAAGTTATTTAAAAGAGAATTAAAATCCGTTTTCCCTAGAAATTACAACATATCCAGTTTTAAAATTGTTGAATTCCGAAGAGGCAAACCTAAACTGTTTGTAAAAAATAATTACCAAGCTAATGATTTCAAGGAGCTCGACATATTATCGACAACATTCAGGAAAGAAATTATGAATACTGTAGGAAAAGAAGTTGACATGTTTTTAAATGTCAAGAAGAAGAACAGAAGCAGAGGGAATTTGAAAAAAAAAGAAGGTAGAATTAGTAAAGCTGTTAAAGTTTATGCCGAACTCCAGGCATCGGTTTTATGAAGATTTGGTGGTCAATCAAAATATTACCGAAGATTTGGACGAATCTGCTTCAGAAACTTTTACTTAATCTATTTTATTTTTATTCTATTATTGTTGTTTATTTTAACAAATGCCTATTACCTAGTTTACAATAAAATTTTAACGTACTGACCACTTTTTATTTTATTGTTTTTCCTTACAAATAAATACTTGTTAGAAAGAGTCTTGCTATCTACAATATCTACAATTAATTTACTTTATTTATTAAATTAATTATTAAAACCATACAATGTCAAGGATAAGGAAAACGTTAACTACTATCAAATACAATGTCAAGGATAAAAACAAAAATATATTATTAAAAGGAGTCCCTATTAATTAATCCTATTTACTTTACTTTTGGTCTGAGTTAATGCAGAGTACAATAAACCAGTAATTAACTCTATCACTTCAAAATGCAGTAATCAAGGATTACATTGTTCTGTCACAACAAAGACGAATATTGGCTAGCTATGTAGCTATGTAGCTAGCCAAACATGTTTTGTGTGGTCTCTTGAAAATATACGATAATATGACGTTAAAATGAAAATGAGTAAACATTATGACAAATTAGTTAAAAAAACAATTACTTAAACGTTTATCCATACTGGTTAAAATTTGGTAACGAGTTAAAGATGTAAACAGGGCCGTCTTGTTCTCACCGTCAATACGTTTTTTTTTTATTGGACCGTACCTGGGATCCTTCTGTTTACGGAGATATTGAAGGTCAAAATTCCAATTTTTTTCGAAAATATGTTTTAAATGTTTGAATTTAACTTGAAATACTCCCAAGACCCCTGTACCGTTGCATGCACCCATAAGCCCAATATTTACATTGTCCACTACCGTACAGTACCGTACAGCGAACTTCACACCAAAAATAAAAATCCCTTTCCAGCTATTATTCGTGCACAAAGTTACTTGGTTTGATGTACAGAATGCGTAGATGACGGGTTCGTGAAGGGTCTTCCTACACTCTGTATTTAGGTTTAGGTGAATATGAATACCAGCATCATCTTACACGTTATTGTTATTACGGTGCTATAAGTTGCTGGATTCTTAACAGGTAGGTGTCTTGAGAATCCGATAGCTTCGACACAACATGGATTCAGACTCATTGTTGTCTCTGGGATCAAAATGGTGATAAAATACTCTTCTACCACCTATCGTTATCGAAGGATAAATCAACAATTAATGTGAAATCTAAATCCGAGCAATAGATACAGGCTGTTGTTAAACCAATCATTTAAAATCACGCTCAAAACAATAAAAATACATTGTGCACAGACTTCAAATGCAACGGCTTTTATAGCCAGCATGTCGACAGCTCCAGTGTCAAATGATCGCCACTCGTCGACAATTTATTTTTACAACTGTTCTCGATTGTACTCGATTATGTTGTCTGTGGAAGTTAAATGGCGACGATGTGTTCAAGTTACATTGTTAACGACTGTACGCTACAATTTAACGAGTTTGTTAAAGTTTGTTCTTGTGTAGCGCGGGGTTATTGGCTTATCTGTATGTCTTACAAAGTTCCTACTTCTAACCCAATTTTGTAATTCATTCTACAATTTTGCTCATTTGAGAGCTTGTTTGGAACTTCTTAGTAAGTGCCACAAACTGTATATTCGTGGTTTGCGGTTTTGAATATCTGGATAAGTGCAAGTTAGGTAAATACATTATTTATCTAATGATCTTTCTGTTTCGTACATTTTCACGACTAAACTTAAGGATTTGAGGGGGAAGCGCCAGGCTGCGCGTGAGATTAAAATTTTCTTACTCTTTTGCAATTTGCAGGTCAGTGTTCAATGTCAGGAAGGAAATAAATATTATGTTAAACAACAAATATGATTCACGACCGTAACAAGTATGTATTTACATAGGTAATTATACCTAATAATTAAAATCATCAATACAACCCTATAATTTCATATAATCCTATTGATTTATATTTTATAAAATTGTCAAAATCAAAAGTCATATATTCAAACTAGGCTGAGAATCAGCACTTTTTGAACGTCAAAGTTACATAAAACAGTCCCCAAAAACGCCCGCCCTTCACCACTTCCTAGTGCTTTAGCTGGGAAGAAGAAGTGGCGCAACAAACTCCCCAGCATCACAGCTGTCTGTTCAGTTTTTGTCTTTAAGTCATTCAATAGGATTATATTATTATGAACTTAGAGGGTTGTACTGGTGATTTTAATGACTATAATTCTGTAAATACATAGGTACTTATTATGGTGGCGAATAATATTGACCTCCAAATTGCTAAAATCGTAATGAAATTAGAATTTCGCTGGTAAACTGGCAGTTTCCCCTTAAGTAAAAACTTTGAACCTTGAAAGCATTAAACGTTCAAACTGTACACCGCTGTTAAGTATTATCAAAATAAGAACTCATAAGCTAACTGATATACTTAATAAAAACAATTACGGGTACTACGAGAGCTCCGTAGAGTACTCAGAGTATGTAGAGTACCTACGTAGCTCACAGGCGCCTGACCGCGTGAGTAATTGAATTGGAAGCGCGGAGCACTGCCCTCTGGGTATATGTGATCAGGCGTTCTGTACACAGTCATGTGCATTCATACATACAGCAGCGCCGGCCGCCTGGGAGTGAGGTTCCGTGATTTAGGGAACCCATATTGTAAATAATTTATTATTGCTTGCTCTCTGTGGCGACGGTAATTTCAGGAGTGAGGAAAAAAACAGGAACGACCCAAAAGTGAGCTACAGATCATCATCATCATCATTTCAGCCGAAATACGTCTACTGCTGGACACAGGCCTCCCCCAAGCATCGCCACTTCGATCGGTTCTGTGCTTCTCGCATCCAGCGGATTCCTGCGGCTTTCACAAGGTCTTCGGTCCACCTTATAGGAGACCTGCCAATGCTGTCTTCCGGTACGCGGTCGCCACTCCAGGACCTTTCGGCTCCATCGGCCATTAGTTCTACGATGTGCCCTGCCCACACAGAGCTGCAGAGCCATGAGCTACAGATGTTGCGAGTCAAATGTATCCTAATAAATAGGCTGGGTTGAAAAATCTGCCTCGGTTTTCTCTTCTTTCGAAAATATTGTTTTGTGGTCAACACAGTGATCAAAATAATACAATTTGCTTAAATCAACTTATGATACATTGTCGCCAATGTCCTGTACGCTGTAAGCAAGGTATTTAATATCTTATTATGTAATGCAAACATAATATACTTTCCTATACCTTATTTATTACTTAGAAATTACTATTAGAAATAATTGAATAGTATATTAAGAAAATTACGTTTTTAATCTTTAATAAAGAAACGCTGAGCCTACAATTTATTTACATTCTGTATTGAGTTAATTAAACGAAGTCTCGTCAAATAGAAATAAAATAGTTATATTGAATTTGGAAAAAAATATATTTACAATGAAAGTAAATGAAATGGTAGACTTATGAAAGATTTAACCTTATTTAACTAATAATTTAATGTTAAGTTACTCTGCCAATTTAATCATAGCTCTATCTGAATTAGTTTGATAAGTTTGATTAAAATTATTCCGATATTTACTTCGTTGTATTTCAATAAAATACTTCAAAGTCGTCAGAGGATTTTAGTCTTACTATGTACTACTTAGGATATTATGCAGGTTGGTAGATATATGGACGCACAAACTGTAACCTTAAACTCAGCACATTTTTGTGGGTTATCAAAAAAAACATCTCGTTTCATAGAAAAGTGCAATACCATACCTACGCAGTCAAAATGTATGGACACCATTTAAAAAAAAATAACTGACATAAATATTCAACGCGGGGGATTCAGAATCATGTACCTACTGAATCCACTGTAACAGGTAGCCACGTCAACGTCCCTACCACCCTGCATTATTTTTATTCAGATAATGGGGAGTATTCATTTTATAGTGCCATGCCGCATTTTTCTATTCTACCGACCGTTAATGGTTTCCACTACTCTCGTTTGATGTGTCGCTAAAAACGAAATCCAGTGTGTAGAATGGAGATTTGCTGAATCTTTCTTTGAAAATAATTATGAATGTCAAGCGTTTCAATTGAGTGTTGATATTTTCGTCAATTAATCACAAGAAATTTGACAGCAGACTTACTGGTGGATTTGATGAGGTGTTTAGACTGCAGTGCTGGGATAACGACCTTATGTACCCTATAATCCATACTCGTTGGCCAAGAAGGAGACTCGAAGACTTTGGTTTGAAGACAATTTCTTTGTTTACCCTAAAATCAACAGGAATGATCATCATTCAAACCCACGAAATAATTAATGGACTTTTTCCGTCGATGTATACGAGGCTTTAGACCATTAAGGCAGCATCACATCCGTACAGAGTGCGTTACACAGATTTACACACAACAATAACATAAAGAACAGTCTTATAAAATAGAAATATTACCGCGAGTGGAATGGAAACACAGAGAGTAATAAATAACACTGTTTATTCGTGGGGCAAATATTTCACAACAAATACAGTTACACTAAAATAATAACAGCTATTGCTCCTATACCAACCTTTCGAACGAAATATTCTAAGCACACAACGGTCTGACTATGTATTTTTGTAGCAATAAACAATACTTTGTCATATAATCGTCGTTTGTCGTTCGAAAAGTTAAAACACGCTTTTAACGACTGTCTGTCGCTTTAAAGCTTTGTCAGTCTTAGTTCACCTAGTGCAGTCTGTATTCACTCTTCCTGTTCAACTAGCGCGTAATCCAAACCGTTGCCCTCGAGCCCTTTCGATACTTCGTTGTCCTTAGATGTTTTTGTTGTTGTTTTCAACTCCTTCTTCCTTATTTTGCCGACGTGTGTTGTGGCTTCAACTAGTTCTAACTGCTCAAGAGGTGTCGCTGAAGAGGTTTGGATAGGAACCTCCTTTTTCTCGGTTGTTGTTTCAGCAATTTCTACTTTCTCTTCAGTTACAGGTTTTTCTGTTTTGTCTTCTACTTTAACTGGTAATCTTACTTCGATGGGCACTTCTCTCTCAGGCAACGGTGGAGGCAGCTCATGTTTAGGCACATACACAGTTAGAACACCATTTTCCTTGAGAACTGCGGTCACTTCGTCCTGCTTGCTGCCGGCAGGTAGCATAAACCGCTGAACAAAGTGGTTCGCCATGAACTGCTGAACGTCATCCTTGATCTTATGCTTTCCTTCAACTATGATGTAACGGTTCTTCACTTTGATCCTTAGCTCGTCAGGTTTGAACCTCCTAACGTTGAGATTAACTTGGAATTTCTCCTTGTCTGATATGATTTGGGGTTCTTCTAGAGCTTCCTCAACGTCCATAGCCGCGGCTGCCTTGATAAGCTGACTCCAAGGCCATAGGTAGTGGTATGCGAGTGTGTGGGTGATGTGTTTGTCCAACGCTGAGAAGGGATCCTCGACCCTGTGCTTCCTGCCCTCATGGCAGGCCGCGGTGGTGATGAATGCAAGGACTAAAAGATATTTCTGCATCGTTCGTTGCTTCGTTGTTGCTTTCGTAATGTACTATGACGGCTGCAAGCAAGCGCGGGGCTTATATAGGCTTGGTGGTGTTTCGAGAATGTACGCCGCTCATTGATAACCGCAGCGGTAAAACCAGTTGTTGTAAACATTTGGAAAGTTTGATCAGATGTTTCCGTGTGTAGGTAAGGTGAATCATTTGGATGGTGTGTTGTAATGGGGTGACATTGAATTTCATGCTTCTATAGTCGTACATCAATAAACTCTGAAAGAGTTTTGATTTGAGTGGTAAAAACCTTTTTATATTTATTACTGTTTAGTTACTGAAGAAACATATTTTTTTCGAATGTTCGAGTGTATTATATTTGATCAACATACTCGTACATTACAAGGTCGTGCGACTGCCTTCTGTAAAAGTTTCCAGATTCGGCACAAATATTTGTTTAGTCTACAATATTAATATTATAGCGTTTGCTTTAGACTTCGCGCTGTGTGGAGTGTTAGTAATTTGCTTACATAAGACTCCTAGGTACGCCTACTATAACCATATTTTTGCGCGATTTTATGAGTATGTGTTAGGAAAGCAAGTGGATAAAAGTGGATGTGACAGTAAGTCATTCAAAAAGGGAGTCGAAACTCTTCAAGTAGAGTACCGCCTCTCTCCGTAGCCAGGGCAGTTAGCCACGGTACTATCCTTTTAGCTGGCCAATCTATAAACCACAATATGAGCTACTGTCACGTTACGAAATATCTGGTGGCACGAAAAGAAGATCAAATACAGAAATATGTGAAAGAAATAACACTGAGCTATACTGCCTTATTCCAATTAACACTTTCATTAGCAAAAGCTTCAAGTTGTCAACTCCTGCGCAGCGCGACGTGTTTAGATCACACTCACACACGCGAGCGCCGGGCAATGACCGCGTCTGTGTGCGCGGTACCGTTAGCAAAACTAGCAATGCACTTATTTGTAGGTCAAACACTTTTACTCATAATACAAAACAAAAACAATAACACTTTCGTCTATTTTTTTGTTTCAGTATCAATAACCTTTCCAATTTGTTGAACATAAAACGAATCAGTGGTGATTGATGCTTTCTTTGTTGTCTGTATACTGTATGTGGTAATTATTTATAAATTTACTCTAGAGAGTATGTTACCTACTTATACGACGTACCTATGTTAGTGTAATTTGAAGAAAATTGCTTTGAAGATGGAGCCGTGTCTATTTTATTTGTGAACTGCAAACTACACTGGCTTTCAGTCGAAGAATTTCTGCTGCTCTCGTAGAAATGAGAGCCGTTTGCGAATTGACGATCCCTGGCTTTATAATTAAGTTAAAGACAGTGAACTACGCATTATCTTTGAGGCATTTTCATGAACATTGTCTAGCACAACACATGTAAAAACTTTTAAAACGCGCTTAGTGGAACATAAATTAATCTTTTCAAATCTTCGCACTTAATTTTGGGGACTTCCTCGTACCTTTTTCATCAAAAAAGGTAAACATTCGGTTTATTTATCATATTAGTTAGTTGCTGTCTCACCGTGACATGGTTCTATCTACATATTTGGCTAGAAGTGAATCATCGAAGCATATATAATTTGTTTTTTTTTGCGATTTTCCTCCTGCATGGGTTAATGCGTTCTTCGTAAAACTATCACTTCCGTTTGACGTCACACGTCACGTCGTCCGTTCAGGTCAAACAAACTCTGCTGTTAAAAACCTAACTGTAGTTAATATTTGTTAATGGGGTAAGTAGGACTGTATTGTAAAAGCTGGGTTAACAATCAGCAATTGCAGCCCCAAATTGGATCTTGTTTGAAAGCTTAAATTTACCAGAGGTAGATGCTCTTGTTTGAAAGCTAAAGGTTGCAGCTTCAGTATAATTGTGTTTTTAATTAATCATCATTGCGTATAGACATGGTTGCTGATTTGGTTTTCGATGCTTTTGGACGTTTTTGTTTATTATTGTAGATCTATCTCGTGACCTTGTTAAAAAATGTCATAAATGAAGCTTCCCAAAAACGTTACAATTCTTTCCTATACATCTGAAGAAAAAATGATAAACTGGCTAGCCTAGAACTAAAGTGCTCTATGTAACATAATGTTAATCATCAATATAACATAAATTCATAAGAACACAGTGACTTCAAACGCGTTTCGTTTGTTAGCTCAAAATGTTTATTTTGTATCATAGGCCACTTTAGTGCCAGGCTAGCCTAACTTAACATCTTCTTCTTAGCATGTTGATGGCAATCTAATTGGACTCGGCCCAAAATTCGGCTACGTGTTTGGCGCCATCACTAGCGTCCATCAGTTCCTGTCGCGTGTAGCTGACAGCACACGCAGGACACGATATATAGTGTCCCATCGTTTTTGGAACAGCACCACATTTACAATCCAAGGCGGGGTCGTCTATGAACCTCCACCTGAACAGGTTGTCCTTGCTTCGGCCAACCCTGGTCTGGAGTCTGTTTAAAGACTTCCAGGTTACTCAAAGCAACTCAAGTCCAGTTGGGAGATCTTCAGCGGACGAAACGAATGGTTTGGGTAAGGAAGCACTGTCTCGCTACAGCTTCAGTCTTTCTTTTGATCGTTCGCCAGTGCGTGGCATCGCGATGGCATTCCAAAGTCCACATACAATCTTATTTTACAAGTTCCGTTATGCACAGAACTTGTAAAAACCATTAAAAAAAAAACGCGAAGCCCATGAACCTAGCACACGGATTGAATTTCTTTGTTATGTATTAAATAAACAAATAAGACTATAAAGAGTGTCGCTTAAGAGCCTTTAAAAAACTTTTATTCAGAGGGACCACTTAACATACAACCTTTTAAGTAGCAACTTAATCTATAACACACGTCGACTAACCAAAGAGAAAACCTTTTACCGGCGACGTTTAAAGTTGTCTTAAAGTTGTTGACCAAAATAAACAACGTGTCGTAACTTCAGTAGAATTGTAACAGGTTGTTGACCTTTTAGTTACGTGTTTGGTGACTCATTGTTTTGCATCATTGAGTGGGAGGACCTTTGATAGAATATATCGACTGCTTCGTTGGTGCTTCGCTAAACATGTGGTCTTAGGTTCGATAAAGTGTTATTGGGTGCTTTAATTCAAAGTCAAATTCTTTATTGCAAGCTAAGTGTACAGAATTTTGAAGATGTTAACAATCGGTAGGTTCTTAGAACTTAGTTGCCTGTTAAGGCATTGCAATTTAAATGTCTATAGGTACATATAAGAAAAGGAAAAAATATGTATAATTACTTACTCAATATTACAGTTAAGCAGTTTACATTATATTACATATACAATTATCATTATTCATACAGTTTATATTATCTCATACTATTCTTATAAATTATATCACATTATATTATGTATCACAATAATTTAAATATAATCATTATTATTTATCTTCCAGGAATTCTTTTACAGAGTAATATGCCTATCAGAAGTCTTTTAGCTTCCTTTTAAAAACACCAATTGAATGTAGGTTCTTAATGTCTATGGGTAACTTATTATATATTTTTATGCCCATACAAAAAATACTATTAATAATAGTTTTAAGGTGTATTTCTTTTGCTGAATTTTCTTTCTTTTTTATCTGGAATTACTCAGTAGTAGTGGGGAGCCTGGTGTGGTGCCCGGTTGAGTGCAATAGGATCGCCCCTATTCCTTTAATATAACTGGCGAACTCTGCGTGTACTATACATATGCAGCTCATCGGGAAACAAAGCGCAATGTAATGTTATCTGTTATTCATAGATTCATGACGAGGTTCGGTTCCATGATTATTATTGTATATTTTTAAGTATGTAGCTATTTATATATATGCAAAATTGCATATGTAAGCGGGCACGCCCTTTCTGCCTGGAGGCTTTTATTTAGGTATTAAGTTCTGTTAACGTTTTTATTATTTATGTCTGCTTGAGTATAGTTTTCAATGTTTTTATTGGTAGGTATATTGGCGTGTGCTAGCTGAGATATGGCAAATAATTTAATTTAATGTTTTTTGTTTCGAAATGTTAATGACTTACTATTGTATAGAATCGAATAGATAGAATGCGCAGCATGGATTTAATATAAGTAATGTAGTAAGTCATTGGCTGCAAAAATATAGTCTAACTCCTAATGCAGATAAAACGCAATATCTCACCTTTTCTATGCGGAACTGTAATCCCCCTCCCTCAACTCTCTTCATACACACAATTGCTGTAATAGTGTAAGCTGTTCTTGCCCTGCCCTAATTAAAACGGAAAAAAATAAATATTTAGGATTAATTATTGATAACAATCTATCTTTTCGACCTCATATAGACATGGTTACTTGTAGGGTAAGAAAACGAATATACGTTGTCAAAAATCTAAGAAATGCAGCTGAACCCACAAATTGATTAATCAAGTGTACCTAGCACTTGGTCAATCAGTGTTGCAGTATTGTATCTCAGTATGGGGAGCCACGTCCAAAACTATACTCAAACCTCTAGAAGTTGCACAAAGAGCAACCCTCAAGGTTTGCACTTTCCGGCCTTACCTGTTCCCAACATACCTTTTGTACTAGTCTTTTGAAGTTCTCACAGTCCGCCAGCTGTTTGTCCTGCATGCAGACACCATGTTGGTACAAAGTATGAAAAGTCCTCTTATTTTTCTAAGCGCAGACGAAAGGTCAGTACATACAAAGATCTACCTACCTTTAGACACCCATACGCTCGCAAGTACTATTGTTACATAAGCTCTTTACTGTATGACAGAACAAATAAGCTTGTAGATATATACCCCTTTTTTTTTTTTTTTTTTTTTTTGAGGATGGGAAATCATCAAATGACTCCTCCCGCTCTGGGTGGAGCGGAAGGGAGTGTCAGACTCTTACTGACTAAAACCCACCCGTGTTCCTTCCTTGGCCCTTTATGTTCCGGGTCAGCGGTACCCCTAGATATATACCCCTTAAATAGGAACAAATGTAAATCTACTCTAGTAGACTACATTCGCAAGCTAAACTAGAATGATACTGAAAACCTGTTAAATGTGATGAAGTAGCAGAAAATATTACTCACCCTCCTACACACATACACTCATTTACAATCTACTCCCCGGAGGACATCACTACACAACTTTTTGTGACTACATTTGTCCTACATTTTGTGACTTCTTTCTTTCTTTATACATTATAATTTTATTGTTTGATCAAATGTTGTGTGTATATACATTTAAAGAGGTCAAACAAAGTTATTTGCTAAGTGTCGCCTACAACAGGGGAAGAGCGCCGATGTCTGAAATACAGATATTTTTATATCTAGTTCAGACACAGATGTTGAAATCTTCATTCAATGTTCATGGAAACAAGTGTCATAAAGTGTAACATCATAATCTTAAATTAAAAAAAACAACAACAACACAACACATTAAATTAAATTTAATGTGTTGCTTCTTCTGTGTTGTCACTGCTATTTTATTGTTTGTATCTTTTTGTGTGTTGTGTATTTTTGAGATTTTGTTAGTTTTTGTTAGTATGAGTATTTTACTGTATGTTTCGTTCATTTTTGTAAGTGTACCTATGGACAGAAAGTCTGAAATAAACGTTTATTATTATTATTATTAAATTGTTGTATATTTTTGGACAAACTTACACTTACACTTATTTTACTTAGTTAAAAAAACACTTTTAGCGATAAGACCGCCCATTGTGTCACCCTATGTAAAATGTCTACATGTATATCCTGTCATTTTTTGGTGTACATAATAAAGAGTTATTCTATTCTGTTCTAATCTATTCTATGACCTGGAAAAGGACATAGGATACTTTCTATCCCGGATCGCAGACGAACTCGTGGGCAACAACTAGTTCATAATAAAGAGTATTCTATATGCGGTTCTGTTCTACTACTAGCTCATCGCCCGCGACTCCGTCCGCGCTGAAGTTGTGCTTTCCCCGTGGAACTTCCTCTTCAACTTTCCTTCCTCCTCCTCTTCCTCTCCTTCCTCCAGTCCTCTAAAGGGAGTTTTGGAAAATTAATGATTACGATCTAAATTGTTTACTTACCTAGATCAGTTTTTGTGCCAAGTTTCCAGTTTCTAAGCCGAAGGAATGAGATTATTCATACAAACTATATTCCACCCTTTTACCTCCTTAGGGGTAGAATTACGGGCACGCCACAATTGTGGCGACAAGTCCCCTCTTTGAGGAGTGGTTAGAGAGGCGCCACGGCGTCCTCACCTTCCGCCTGACGCATGTCCTCATCGGACACGGTTGCTTCGGGAGGTTCTTGTTCCGGATAAGGCGGGAGGAAACGCCCGTGTGTCACCATTGTGTGGATCGCCCGGAGGATACGGTGGAGCATACGATGGAGGTCTGCCCGGCTTGGGCGAAGCACCGCCGTGTCCTCATGCAGGCGATTGGCGGTGGCGTCCTCTCGCGTCCAGCACTGGTCCAGGCCATGGTACAGAGCGAGAGGGCATGGGAAGCCATCACCTCCTTCTGCGAAGCAGTAATGCTCCCGAAGGAGGAGGCGGAACGCGTAAGGGAGAGGCAAAATTCGCGCCCTCACGCCCCTAGCCGCCGCAGGAGACGCCCTGGGCGTCGGGAATCCCAAGCCGATTCCCGGCCACCGTAGGCGCGGGTTTGCGAACGGCGAGCAATGGATAGCTCGCCGTCCGATAAGGACCAATCCGGGTCGACGACGCATTGTATTCCACGCGCGTCTCAAGGAGATGTCAGCAACAATAACGGGGTCCGCTAGGGCTGATGCCTGCCGGGGTTGCGGGAAAGTCCGAAAGGGTATATTATTATTAGACGCATTAAAATAGTCTCTACGAGTGTTTGTCAGTACGGCGGATTCTGGACAGCCCCCTATCGTCTTGATTGGCTTGATTTGGCTTATTTTATCACAGTATGTATTATATGTATTATGTATGTGTACATATTATGGGTCCAACAAATAAGAACTGTGGACGTTATATTTTGGGTTTTTTAATATAGGTAAAACTTGTATTGTGGCGTTGAAGAATAAACAAAATTGTTATGCAAAGTAGGTATATATTGTTACCTAACTTTGTTTATGAAAATTATCGCCTTTTCACTAATCTGATGTCTCCTTTCTCTTGTCTTCGACGTATTGTTTCTTCGTTTGGTGTAGTGGCTACAGTGGCTAAGTGTAGTCAGCGAAACCAAATGGTCCTGGGTTCGAATCCCGGTAGGGGCAAATGTTTGTATGATGAATATGGACATTTGTACCCGAGTCATGGATGTATATTTATAATACACACATCAAAAGTGTCTAGGGATCAAGCATTTTTATGCGGATTTCTTGAGATTAAGATGTGGCTTTGTAATAAATTTATGATTTTATAAATTTATATGGATCCTTTTTGGTGCATTTCATAATTTGAATCAGGAACTGTGAATCAAATTCGAGTAAAAGATGAAAATCAGCTGTCAATATTTTCCCTATAAAAACATACAACGCATTGAAGACATTATTAGTGCTACTGTTTCCCTACTACTGATTAAAACCAACGTTATTATGGAGCGGCGACGTCATTTAAGCAGGGAAGAAATGCTCAGAGCCGTGGGAATGATAGAAGCTGGTTCCCGGCAACGTACTGTGGCTTTAGCTCTGAATACAAGTCAGAGTGTTATCAGTCGACTTTGGACACGTTACCGAAGCACTGGTACCGTGGCTGAGCGCCATGGAGGACGGTATCGCTGCACCACACGGAGACAAGACCGATACATTCAAATCTTAACTCGAAGAGCTCCAACAATAACCACCATGATGTTAGCCGTGAGGCTTCATCACTCTTCAGGGAACTTAATTAGCGACCAAACAGTCAGAAACCGCTTGCATGAAGTGAACCTTCATTCCCGAAGACCGCTACGGGTACCACCTATAGCAATGCACAATCGTAGGATTCGATATCAATGGGCTCTTGAACACAGAAATTGGGCAGAAGAACAATGGCGTTTCGTGTGCTTTTCTGATGAGTCTCGTTTTGGTATGAGACCGGATACAAGACGTATACGACACTGGAGAACCCCTGGACGCCAACAGCGATTAAAATCCTGCCAGGAAGTCCATCCTTATAGTGGTGGAACCATCATGGTATGGGCGGGTATTTGGATCGGCGGAAGAACTGAGTTGATTTGGATCAGAGGCAACCTCAACGCTCAAATTTATGCTGAGACGATTGTATCAGACGTCATCGTTCCTCTACAAGTGCAAATCGGTCCCTTATTTCAGTTAATGCATGATAATGCACGACCGCACACCGCAAGAGTTGTAAGACAGACTCTCGCCGCAGCTAACATCAATGTCCTGCCCTGGCCTGCTCAGTCGCCAGACTTGAACCCGATTGAGCATGCATGGGATATGCTACAGAGAAGAGCTCTGCCGAATATGGAGGGTATCCAGTCGCAAGAAGACCTTTTTTTGTTGTTGCAACGAACATGGGCGGCCATTCCACAGCGTGATTTGGATGAACTCATTTTGAGTATGCCAAACCGATGTTCTTGTGTTGTTAGTGTTCGCGGTAGAAACACGGATTATTAATTGTTTAAGTTACCCAATAAAATTTTAAAGAAAACTGTTATTTCAGTCTTTTTTTCGAACTTTTGTGTTAGTGGTTCAAATGTCAAAAATCCCTTTATTAGGAAAATGGCAAATTTCTTTATTAATGCAAAGGTGACTTGGTTTATCGTTACTGTGACAAACGAAAACACTTTATTTTATGAATCCTTAAAGAAAATTTTAATTAATATCAATCAGGAGAAAAGTTATTGCAAAAATATATGTTGATCCCTAGACACTTTTGATGTGTGTATGTATGTATTTACGAAAAAAAAATGTATTTAAGTAGTGTATCAACCATCTGGTATCCATAACACAAGCCTTAATTAAGCGCTTAACTTGGAACTAGATGGTGCTGTGTGCAATGTCAGACGATATTCTAACCATAATACTTAAATAATTTTGAGGTTTTTTCCGTGTTAGTCAGTGAAATTCGTCTCTTTTTCTTAGAACTAGGTTACCTATGTATTTTTTTTTTAATATCGTTTATTTGATTTGTTTTATGCAAGAATTGTCATTAGGTATAACTTGTATTTTACCTATATTAACATTGAATAATATAATACCATAACAAAATAATATAGAAACTCACCAAACCGGTACATTTTATATGCTGACGCTACCGTTGCGCGAAAAGTATTACAGGTTTTCGTCATTGCACCCTATATCGATAAATGTATGCCTCTAATTTCAACTTTCACTTCAACTAAATAAGACACAAACTCCTTTGCAATTTATGATGGATATACGTCAGTCCGCTTTCTGGAATACTTAAGCAATTATATCCAAGAGAACGTCGTAACTCATACTAGATTTTCACGTGATACTCGACTATGATAGATTTTTTTAAGGTCGATTTTTTACTGGTTGTGTGTTCGTAAGGTGCTTTCGAGACTATTCGACCGGTTTCTCGTAACATTGTAAACAAACATACGCAACAGGTCGGCAGGGACTTAGGGGAGGTCGGGGCAAAGAGAAACAGTTACCACAACTTGTTCTTATGTAATTATTGTAATTTCACCTGTTACCTTACTGTTTTATTGAGTTGTCGCCGGAAAACATGCGATATGGCAGTTATGTTAATGTGTTTAACGACATAATTATAACGTTTGTAATAGTTGCTGTTAGGCAATAAGAGTTGCAGCATGCCAGTTGCCGATTGACGGTGGTGGTTATATTGTTATCGTCAGTAGGCACTGGTCATTTCTTAGCTGCCACGGCTATTTTAATCCCTTATTTGTTTTTATATTTTTATTACGGACGTTTTTAACGTGCACGGCTTTCTACATCATTCTCACATGTATAATTTTATCATGAATGATGTAACCACTTTTTTGTAACAATATTTTGATTTAAAAGAGTGTCCATGGAGTTTCTTGCCCGTTCTTCTCCATAGGTACCTACTACGCTTTGGAATGGGCAACTAGCTTCATCTTTCTGACTGACCGACCCCTTGACAATTCAAAAGTGATTGTAATTGGTTTATTTGAAATGAATGCTTTGAGTTTGAGTTTGAATTGTCATTTTTTCCGTCGATAATATTAGGCATAGATTCCCTCATTTCGATATAAAGACTCACACTGGTTAGAGGTGATTTTTATGTGCACTTGTGTAGATTTAAGGGATAATAAGCAAAAATGTTTTCAATTAAACTGTTGTCATTTAATTTTTAAATAATCAAGAGGCTGCCATTTTTTAAATAAAAGAAATATTTTATCGTTTTATAAAAATAGTTTTATTTGTATAACTTCTAAATTTTTGGGTTGACCGTACTTTCCCAAGACATAGCTTTGTTTATATATTTGCTGTCCCAAAATACTACTAAAAATAATTATTGAATTCATAGATCGAAACCGGGCCCGCGGTCCCGGTCCCGGTCCCGAAAGCCCCACGACCCGGTTTTACAGCATGTATCCGAAAGGTGTTGTGTTGTGAATATTTAGGGGTTGTTCAGTTTGATGGTCTGTACCTCTACCATCAAACTGAATAACTGTCTCCATGAGACCAAGATCTTAATCGCGAAAAAAAATCTACCGTTTCATACATTTGATGTTTTGTATGGGACAGTTGATTTTTTTTAGGCCACCATAGTGTCTTAATTTATCAACTTCAGTTCATAGCTAGAATTAGTAGGTTTCATTATTTTGCGATATTCACATTGAAATATATATTGAAACATTAATAAAGTTACGTTAATTAAGACTGGCCTTGATATATTTAAGTATAATTCACGGTCTGAATAATTTACTATTTACATATCTCTGCTAACTGCGTCGTCTCGTACCGACGCGGACGGTCGTTAAGGAATTTTCTCCATAATTTTCAGCAGTACTGTTTTGTACTCTGATTATTTTATAAACACGGTCTATGCTATTTTATTTACATAATAATACTGAGATTTAATACTTTTACCTTTTAATTAAATTTTGAATCATTAGAACCATCTTTTTACATATTTTTTTTTGATTTTCTAATTCTTCTTGGTAATCAGTACCTTGTAAAGTGGGAAAAACAGCTCCCTATGAAACGTTTCATTCCTAAACCTTATCATAAAATCTTCAGGCCACAGACAAAATTAATCTATAGGTATTGAAAAATATTTCTCTTAGTGCCTCATTTTTGATAATTGACTTGTCATCAAGATGGCCGCTTAACGTGTCGTCTGTTGATTGCCGCAATTCTACTCACCGGCGACAAGAGGTAAAAGGTTGATGATTAGGTTCGAGTAAAAAATAAATTGAAAAGAGTACGGTTATATAGAGGCTTCAGGAACAGGGTGTAAAGTTCACTCATAACCATAGTGAAGGGAGGATCCTCCGACCAGACGGGTGTCGTGTCTGGTGGGCAACTGCCTGACGATTGTTGTCGGGAGGTTGTATATGTATAAGTTAGTTGCGCGGTAAACTCTGCGTACGCGATGCAGGATTTTGCGTGACGTCAGTGTGACGTAGTTCTCATATGGCGATGTAGATAGCGCTACAGTTAGATGGTTTGGTCATATTGAGAGGATGAGTAAAAACGCAGGGAGGGAAAGGTCAGGTGTGTAGTAGTCGCTACCGGCGGGCGTGGGTGTATGACCAGGTGTATAAACGTAAACGAGGCAAAAGGAGTATGTAATGGATAGCAGCAGGTAGCGTTCTCTTGTTTCTGCCTACCGCCATAAGAAGAATGCGTGAGTTTATGTATGTATGTATGTATTATTAGGATAACTAAAGCCGGGTCATCGGCTGTCTCCCCTATACTTTATTTGATTGAATAATGTTCCACCAAATGACAAAGCTGTTTCAATGTCCAATCTTTTTTATATCCCCGTTCTCCCCTTTATGGGGGGAAATGATTGAATGATTGCGACTAGTGGAGGTTAGTTATAGAAACATTCGGTGTGTGAAACATAATCCTGTTATAAGACAAAACAACCGTGCGATTAAACGCAACGATTGTCTGTTTGCTTCTGAGAACTGTGTACAGTCGACAGCTGTCAGGTTATACGAAACTGGCATATTTCTCCAAATGACTTTAAACTTTAAAATGTCGAATGTTAAGTTCAAAATCGAATGATAAAATTTGACAGTTTGTAGTAACTTGACCTGCTGCTGTGTGTACCTACTGTTTTGATTATGAAATTGTCATCTGATAAGTTTGTATTGTATCGATTGATCTTGCTAAATGCAGGCGCTAACTCCGTATGGGAGAATTTTTAAAGATTTTTTTTCGTTTCGTAAACATTGTTCGTTCCTACTGATGAAAACTGTTGTTTCTTACAATCAAATTCAAATTCATTTATTTGCCAGAATGTACGAGTACGTTAACAATGTATGATCTTAAAACTACACTGGCATTCAAAGCTTAGTAGGTACCTACCTCACATTTTTTAATTGCAATAACTTTTATAGTACACAAGATATATTTTCAAAATAAAAAGGATTATCAAAATAATTTATTTTTTTATATAAAAACTTTATAGTCGAATGGAAGGAATGGCTGAAAAACTTTATAAACAAAACCACTTCTTTTTAAATTGCTGTATTACTTTTGACTTTTTTGTTTTCACCTAAGAACAATATTAACTAAAGCACATTTATTTCTTGATCGAATTTTGATTCAAAAGCCAAGGTGTCTACAGCACGTAAACTTTACTTGTTATGCTTCTTTCACCCGAAGAATGTGCAAGAATCATGGCTTTTCTGGCTGCTTTTTTTTCGTTATGCGTCGTACTGCAAGAATAGTAGGTGTAACATTAAGAACGGTCCGGCAGGCGAAGCGAAAGTACGAAGAAACTGAAAACCATCTGAGGAGACCTTGTAATGGCAAACCTTGATGCCCTAGTACCCGAAAAGACCGCTTTATTGTCTCCACTGTGTTGAGAAATCGCTACCTCAATGCAGTTGCACTGTGTTGAGAAATCGCTACCTCAATGCAGTTGAACTCCAGCAACAGCTTCTTCAGACCTGAAGAGACTACATTAGTGACTGTACACTGAGAAGAAGACTTGATGAAGTAAATCTGAAGCCCCAAAGGCCAGCAAGTGGCCCCGAACTTGATAGAGGGCATCGAGTAGCAAGACTGCGCTACGCCCGTGAACACATCCAGTGGAGTGAAGAAGAATGGGCAGGAGTTTATTTATTTATTTAAACTTTTCGCACAAAAGGTACAAAGGCGGACTTAATGCCTTAGGCATTCTCTACCAGTCAACGAAGGGTGGTGAAGAGATTAGGTGGTGTGTTCACTGATGAGTCTCGATTCTGACTATTCACTTCCGATGGAAGGCGAAGTGTGTACAGGCGACCTGGTGAGCGATACATTCAAGCCTGCTTCACAGAAAGAGTCTAATACGGTGGAGGCTTTGTACACGTATGGGCTGGCACCTCTTCAGAAGGTCGCACAGAGCTAGTGGCCATAGAAAATGGCATCATGACAGGGGAAAGATATGCTCCATATTTAGTAAATATGGGTGATGAATCGATACTGACCAGGATAACGCTAGGCCACACACCGCTCGGGTCGTACAACTTGGTGGCTTGGCATCAAGAAGTCCTGGTCTCAACCCGATCTAGCAAGCCTGGGATGAGCTCGGGAGGCTGGTCAGAAGCCACAGACCACCTCCTATCACCCTCAGGGCCCTAAAATAGGCCCTGATGGAATAATATGAGAATATTCCCTAACATCACCTCTGAAACCTCGTTTTCAATATGCCAAACCGGCTCGAAGCTGTAATCAGAGCCCGAGGAGCCAATACCAGTTATTAAAATGTAAATACGGCGTAAAACATGCTTATAAATGTTGTTTGAGTTTTGCCATTTATTTTATAATTTATATTATTTTATAATAAACTAATATTATTTTATAATAAACTAATATTATGTTTATTTTTTTTTTTTGCTATCTTTTTTCATTTAAAAATATTATTAATGTCTAATAAAGAAAGTTGATGAAATTAGCTATAAAACGTTTATTGACATTGTTGGTAAACATTTTGTGAACTTGTATTGAAAAAACAAGATGGCGTTGTTAGTTCCGATTATGGCCACGCGCCCAAGGGTTCCTTGTACCATAGTACACACAGCAGCGGGTCAAGTTACCACAAACTGTAACATTTTCTCATTCGATTTTGAACTTGCCCAGCAAAGTTTTAAGGTTTAGGTATAATCATTTGGAATAATTTGACAGTTTCCTATAACCAGGCCGACTGTACATTCTCTCTTATTGTTATCGCCTGCAGTATACAGGGTGGCAGAGACATCGACGCGCTAACAGGAACCAAGAATTCAGCACATTGTTCTAGAGCCCCCTTTAGCGTAGAACATTTTCGTCGGTTATAAAAAAAAAAAACATTCTGCTGTTTCATAGAAAAGTGCAATACCTACGCGGTCAAAATGTACTGAGCCGTAATTTTTTTTTAATAACCGACAAAAAATGCTACGCAATGGGATTCTGAATCATGTACTTACTATTTATTTTATATTTTATTTATTTATTCATACATACAGTCTTAATACAGGTTCATGTTTGTTTTGCACCATTAAACCTGAACTGGTTTATATTGGTACTCACAATTGTGACAAGACTGCCTAATCACTACTAAGTAAATATAAGCAAATAATGTAGACGTACATGAATAACATTTGTCACGTAACTATTGGAGCCGTTAACATCTATCAGTAATTACTAATTATGTACGTGAGTCACACATGTAATGTTTTGAATCTGAGCCGTTTGCTACTTGGCCGCTCATTAGAAGACCCTGTTCTAGTCAACGTAAAAGGTAACGTAAAGGTACAGGTTGCTTCGCTTTTATTTATTTATCTATGTTTTTTTTAATGATTTATTAATCTAAGTTATTTATGTAATTTCAGTTCTGATAAGATCGAAGTTGATTTTTATAAGTATCAACAATTTATTTTGTTTTAATATTCACAATAAGTTCGTATTAAATATTAATTAACTATTAAAATTAAAATATAATAACCTAAACTAGCTAAAACTATAAAAAATCAAAATATGGCGTCGGAAAATTCCTCCGCATCGCTGTCGACTGGTAATGTGCCCAATAGACTGGCGGCATTGCCACGTTGTATGGCAATGCTAAGCCTCTGGCCAAAGTAAAGGTCATCCCTTGGGTCACGGTAAGTGTCAAAAAGCCGTTTGGAGATTTCGTTAAACAAACCGTGAACACTCGGACCCCACGGCCCGAGGTTTTCATCCCCAAACGGCTCGAAAATATAATTACCGATAAGGTTATTACATTATACTTTCGCCGCTTGAGGTTTTCCGCAGCCGCAGCAGCAGCGCCAGCACAGCACGCTGAGCCAGGAAGATGAGATGGCACAAGAGTATCGAGGTATCGACACACGTTGCGTCCCACACTAAAAGCACTTTTTATGAAGTTGTAATAGTATGTTTTGAATTTTTGCTTGGAGTATTTCACGTTTTTTTTTATAGATTTTGGTATTTCATTGATAATTGTGGGAGTTAAACCTTTTACTGTTCGCCTTCCATAATAATTTCTAGCCTGAGGTACATTACTGTTAGTTTATATCTGGTGATACTTCTTGTGATTATTTTATGTGAAATGGTTCTTTTAATGCTTTTGTTATTGAATTGCTCAATCAAGAGGGCCATGTTGAGTCTAGTCTGTACTGGCAAAATGTTACAATATTTAAATAATTCGATAACGTTATCTTTTGATGTTTTATTTTTCTGGGTAGGTACTATAAGTTTTAAAACTCTAACTTGCAGTTTGGAAATTATTTCAGTATATGATTTAAATGTTCGCCCACAGCTCGTAATTCCGTATGCTGTACATGTACATGGTGAGCAATATTTTGAACGGAACTTTAGGTTTTTAAATATAGTATTTTGCCAGTGTAGCTCACAACTTGTCACAGACTGGGTCCACGTGGAAAGTACAGCTAAAACGATTGTGGTAGGTGCGGTGCGTTACTTGATCAATTGCCGCGCTAGGAATATCTCAGTAGCAGGCTGGACTCTGGATTTGTGCTCGCTGGATGGCAACAGGCTCGCCCCCTATTACATGGGAATTTAACTTGGCAAAATGAGGGTGTACTGTACGTATACCTCTGCCCAACCCTTCGGGGATTACAGGCGTGATGTTATATTATGTTAAAATAGACCAAGTTTTTATACAATGACATAAAATTAGCTTTTTCCTAAAAATATATTAAAATGACTGTATTTTGGGTAGGTGTATAAAATACGTGTTCGTGTTTTGCTACGATAGCGTTTTTACTTTCGATTGGTGTTTAAATGTTTTCGTGAAACAGGCAATAAACGCAAGATATAAACTCACACAGACGAGCACAAAAGTGATAAAATGATAACCCTAATTAATTTTTTGTTAAACTTTATTTATAAATTAGAAGTGATCTATTTATTAAACTCAGTTTTCGTATAGAAAATGACGCAATGAAACACTTAAAATATGTTAAGGAACTGTGAAAATAAAATAAATAGGCTCCCGACATGCAACATTGTCACACGAACATATTTTCTCAAAACACCAAAGCAAAATAAAATAAAAAAATATCCGGAGAGTTCTAAATACGCAGAAAAAATTAAACGAAAACGGGAACATACAAATAAAAAGGTACACAAACGAGAGTACACAAAGTACACACGCAAACACTTTTATGTGCGACAATACAGTTTGGACGTGAAAGTAAATGAAAGTGCTCTTCGATTGGTCCCGACAATATTATGGACTGAGATGAAAGCTGAGCATGGCGATATAAAACTTAGGTATTATGGCTATGTTTGTGTTCAGTCATATTTTTAGTATCAGAATCATTATTATTTATTTGTAAAACAAAGGTTAATAAAGGTCTTATATAATAATTATATGTTGCGCTATGTTTTGTCATGGATGACATACAAATATCAGTGAAGACTATTTAAAATACGATTGTAAACGCACCCACGATACAGGAGAAATTCCTAGTGTGGGGCAACGTTATAAAAAAAAAAATACAATTTTGTGTTGCATATTTTGATTTGTAGGCCCGGTGACCGCGTGGCAACAGTCTCCACACGTTGGGTGCAAGAGAAAGGATGACGTCGCCAAGGCCAGGAAGCGGCAGCGAGACGACCTAGACGCAAAGGCGCAAGGGCTGGTTCGAGGTGGCTCAGGCTAGATACAGCTAAATACAGGGTGGCCTTTACTAAGGATACAGTACATGATTTTGGACCCCCCTGCGTTGAAATTCATCGCCGGTTTATTTTTTTTAAATCTGCTGTTTCCTACAAAAGTGCAACACCGACGCGGTCAAAATGTATGGAACAGCAATTTTTGCCATCCTGATAGATAAAGAGATGGACAAATTAATTTCACCGGCCCCCATTGCCTTTAACGGAACTCAGCAGTGCTTCTTGGTTGCGGAAAGACAGTTGGAACCAATCTCTGGATTAACTTTTAATTAATAACTACCTATTTATTCCACACTAAAGCATCCAACACAATTATAGGAGTAAACTCATCCCTCAATAGACTCAGGCGTGAGATGAATTCTTATATAAAATCCTCTTTAGATGTTGACATATATCATGACCCAATAATGCACTTTAAGACCTAAATTTTGAGGTCCCAAAGCACGCAACTCACACAATCGTTTTTTTATTGTATTAGTATGTAGGTATTTCATGAAACCTCTGCAATGTTATAATTTATGGGTTTTTATATTTCTGTTTATAAAGTTGTTACCACTTAATTTTTATGCATTTTGTTTTTACCATGATATCACTGTATTTGAAAATATTGGTTCACCTATTATTGGCAACTGTGTAAGCCCTCAACTGTTATCTACTGTTATTTGATATTTTGTATACAGAAGCTATTGGTGTACCTTTATTAATAAATAAAATAAAACTTGCTTACAGATCTGTACCTGCTTGCAAAATACCCAGGTATTATTAGAACTAATTTCAGCTCCCCAAAAGATAATACACACGACGACATATCAACCTCGCATGGTTTAGAGGCTTTTCGTACAATGAGAATTATACTGGAAATGTATAGCTTGATATGTTATGTCGTCGCGCGTACAAGTACGGTAAACAGTCATATTAGATACAAGTACGGTGTAACTGCAAAATTTCCCTTATCTATGTTTTGAGTAATGCTTCAGGTTTCTGAATGTCAATATTTTGAATTTAAGCGTCGAAAATACCTGCATGATTTCATGGCTGTACTCTACTTATAGGAAAGGTCAAGGAAACTGCTGGAAAGGATGTGAGTAATGATAAAGCTGATAAAGATATCCAAAATTGATAAATTGGGATGAGAGCGAATGATAATGGATGTCAAATCAATCTTCCCAGATTTGTCCCAAAAATGTCGGAGTCAGCTTCCAGTCTAACTGGATGCAGCTGAATATTTTCTGTGCAGCGACTGTCTATCTGACCTCCACAAGTCACTGGGTAATACGATACGTAAGACTGGTTGTCTGACGTTCGGGCTTCTGACGACCCGAAACAACTGTCAAAGATCTACAAATGTCAGCCGGGACCAACGGTTTAACGTGCTTTCCTAGGCACGGAGCAGCATCAATAGGTAATGGATGGTCACCCATACACGGACCAACCTCGGCAAGCGTAGCTTAACTTTCGATTGACTCGTGCGGCTGCTTTTGTTTATTTTTATTATTTACCCACGAACCAGCTGCTATACTCAAATTACTGAGAACATAAGTAAACTCCAGCTACCTCAACATCCCACATTTCTAGCTACAATTTTATCACATCCCAAGGGTATTAAAGTTTATTGAATTCAATCAAAAAGTTTCCATTTGTGTTTTGTTGAAGCAGTATTGTTTTCGTTTCGGTATGAATCGCTTTGTTCAGAGGTACCTACCGCAAACGGGGCCGCGGCCCGAGACGGTTGTATCGATATCGGATCGCTGCTATGGCAATATATTTGGTAGTGATGGTTTTAAAGTCTGATAGATCTAGTCCTTTTATGAAATTCGTTTTTTTTTTTCAAAAGTTTAGTTTGGTGGTAAACGCATTAGAAGGTTTTGTCACCAAATACAATATCATGTAAGGATAGCAGGTAGAACGTGGGTCTCTGCTGACAAAAGGGAGTGAATTATGAAAGTTTGTTTGTATGAATAGTTATTTTTGGACTTGCTTGCGTCTTTAGCGGCCTTGTCTTTGGTCATTATTTTGATGTTCAAAGGTACAATAAAATGCCAACTGTTTGCAAAATATCCAGATTCCTCTTACCGGATGTTATAATAGAATTTACAATGAATCGAAATCAACTCAGCCTATTCCAGTCCGCTGCTGGACATCTGTCTTTCCCAAGCTGCACAACAACACACTGTTCTTCAGCCGCCTTCCACAACCAGTCTGGATATACCTCACATAGAAAATATCCCTCAGAGCTCGTTTCCAATATTTTGCAGTTGAAACTTTTCCACATTTATAATAAAACACATCGAAGAGATCTTGATCAATAATAGTACAATCAGAATAGAGAGATCTGGTAGTATTATCCTACAAGATTCTCCCAATGCGCCAATCACTGAACCGGATCCGCAGAGGTGTTCGATGACGCGTTAATATCCGGAACCAAATTCACGCCGGATATACGGATATTACAACATATGGTTGTCATTCCTTTTGCGACAGTGGCTTTATTGAGAAATCGTCGAGTATTTTTAGACGTGTTGCTCTACCCTTACGGGTTGAGATGACAGGTACACGTAAAAGTGGTCTATATTTGGAGTCGAATAACCTTGAATGTATGAGTTGGGTGTCTCATTTTTTATCGACAATATCCTGTTTCAATCTATTTGTCTGAGCTGTAAATTGAGGATTTGGTAAACTGAGTCCAATCTTTTCATGGGCTCATAAAAAATGCAATTTAAAATTCACACTAACTTTTCATGCAATCAATGAAGATAGTTGCCTTGCAGGCTTAACGTCTAATGTACTCATGGTCCCCCTTAAGGTTACTTCCACTATACCTTGAAGGCTAGCTGTCCAGTTTCTTGGTGCAAATGTCGCGAAAAGGTCGCTCCCTCGTTATGTCTCTGTCACCATGACGCTTGAGGACACCCGGAACTAAGATGAAGTTCGAAATAGATATGCCTACTGATGAAAATGAGTGAAAAGTTGTTAACATCCATATTTTATATTTGGTTTTTATTGTAACAAGATACAGCTGAAAACATGTGTATGACATGAGGTGATTACTTCCAGACTGTGATTGTTGATAAGTTTTCAATAGATCATTTTCATCGTCAATTTAAATCATAAGTCATCATTTTATTCTGAAAAGCTCAGAAGCTCAGAGTCACTACACCAAGATATATTAATTGGTAGTTTGTGATAGGTCCACAAAAACGATATTTTAGCATTTTTATTATAGCCTAGAGACACGCAAAAATGACATACCTATTGAAGATAATCAAAAGTTAATTTCAGCTTTAACAATATGGTGGCAAGTGCCACTAGACTAAAGAGTCGTCATTTAATTAACAATTGAAATTTTTAGAGAGACGCCAAAGGGCGAGAAAAGGCGCCAAGTACCCCAGAGCAATTAAATATAATTGTCAAGGCGGTTAAAGTAATTAGCAAGCGAAAATAATGTATATTTCTATGATAATGTTGGTATTAGGAAGCTTAGTGAATTAGCTGTTTTGGCAGTCTGTGTAGCGAATGACCTTTAACACTTAAAAGCTCTGGGGCGTGTCTTAAAACTTTAATTCAGTGAAAAGATGGATACAAAAATATCTGTTTAAGTTACGATGATAATCTTGTTTTTTTTTTTTAAACGTTGCCACTCACTAGGAATTTCTCCTGTATCGTGGGAGCGTTTACAAACATTTAAACTCACATACACAAACAGCCAGACCCGGAACAACTACATACTTGCAGATCATACAAATATTTGTTCCGTGCCAAACCCGCGACCCGTGAGCGTCGCAGCAGTCAATCGCTTAACCACTGCGCCAACCGTGCCGTCACAGATTACGTCAAAGATGATTGTGAATGTTTTAAGAAGAACGGCTGTCTACTATTGACTAGAAGTAATCCATTCGTCTACACTTCTAGCTATTGGGAAACAGAGTCTGGCAAGAAGTTCCAGGTATTAGCAGATTTGGGGCAATGAGGCTTCTTTGGTGAATCATGGTAGAGCTAAAGAACGTCGGCCCGTCCGATTGAAATAACGGCTTTTGGCTGAAATATCAGTCAAACAAAAGTAGACCGGGAATGCCAAGCCTACTTCTGTTGTAGCTAAACATTATGAAAAGAGATATAATAATATATACAATGTAGAGACATGTAGACAATGTAGATATCCGACCTAAAAAATAGAAAATAATTTTCAATGAGTTTAAAATAAGAATAGATTAAATAACAAAATAAATATATTTTATTGTAAAAAAGCGTGGGGTGCTTGATGTCAATTGTTGTAGATATTTTTGTTGAAAATATCTGATAAAGCACCTCTCGCGAAGATTAACACGTTTTTATTAGCTTCATATGTATCTTAATGGAATGTTTGAAGTCATTTCAGAAAGATCTGCCGTGGACACTACGGTTATAACTAATAAATTGAATCGGTAACTTATGTAAGCAATGGGAAATTTGCGCACCTGCTGTCTTCCTTGGATGCGGTAGCCGTTTCTCAGGCTCCCTCTCCGGAAAGTTTATTGTATACGTGTACTTGGCACAAAGACACTACCGGGTATCAGGGACGAAAAATCGTTAATCCTGAGAATCCTGGCTAGGATAATAGGACAATCTATTAAAATGATTGTATTGTCATCGGTCCTTGATAAGTGTGCGAAGTTTCAAATCAATCCGACGTTTTGAAGGGGATGAAAATCGACTTCAAAAATTCCGTTACATAGATCTATAGATAAGAAGCAAGCTAATAAAAGCGTGTTAAAAAAGTGATTTTTGCTAACAAACTAGTGGTGATTCGCCGACTATGGGTTTTGCCAATCTTTGACTAGCTATGGTGACTAAACGATTGGATATATTTGATTGAATTTTCGGGTGCAGCCTGGGAACGGCATTGGATATACGCAGTTTAATTTATTGTCGTATTGTCGTCGTCACCTTATAGACAGTGAAATTCTTAAAATATACCGTCTCTACCTCTTTCCACATCTATGTTCCCACCAAAACTATATCGTTAGGGTCTAATAGAGACTCGACTGAAGATATAAAGGTACGAATAAAGAATAATGTCCCTCCTGACATTCGGTGATCGACCTCGCCACGTTGTGGGTGTCGTTACGTTCCAGAATAAACACTTGAAAGTGGACGGCTGTTGAAGTAACAATAGAAATAAATATGGACATTACTTAACCACTTTATTTTTTATGGAATGAAATGGAATTTTGGTAAATTTTAGTAAGTTTAGGACCTAAATGTAAATAACTCGAATCGAGCTTATAACAAAACAGAAATAGTTTTCTCTTTAGTTTCTTAGTTCGCATCAACTTATCAGTTCGAAATTTTACTGCGTTATAAGTTTATGATAGCCTTTGTTCGAGACTGAACCCAGCTGGCAGGCAATCCTGAACAGTATAATGTTTCATGAATGAGAGCAATGGAGGAAAAAGATACAGATTTTTACCCGACTACGGCAAAGTCAAAAGGAAAGGTTATATGATCTTTGCAGTCTATGTATGTTTGTATTTACTTGTGTTGCACCGTAGCTACTAAACTACTGAACCGATATTGATGATTGAGGTATCAATAGATTTACAATAAAGGTCCAGGTGACATAGGCTATATAAATTCTTCCTAAATTTAAACTAGCGTAGATACTTTACACGAAAATTTCTGTCCACGAAAAAATTAATTTGTTGTAATCATGACATGTTTGGTATCAAAAGAAAGGGTCTTGACGAGTACCGTATAAATATGTTTATATATCATATCGTCCAAGTCAATAAATACGTTTCAATAGTTTAAAACAAGCAAAAGTGAGACTGCACTACGTACGGCGCGGCTGTACAAATAATTATACAATAAATAAGCATGATTAAAATTATTGTTGTCAAGAGTAAATAGGTGAATTACTGTCCTATTGTATTACTCTTATTTACGTAATCGTAACGTATAGCAAGCGTTTAAACGGAAAAATAAAAAATAAAAAACTGATACCCGACTACGGCAAAATACCTAAAAGTGATCCAAAAATTACGAAACAAGAAAATATTTCAGACAGAAATCATTAATTTTTAAAGTTGCTCGTAGGTTTCCCTTTAATACAGACAATTTTATTTTCTTTATTTGGGAGAGTAGGTAACATAAAAATACTCAAATATGCCTGAAAAGGATAACAAACTAAAACGTATACGAATCTAAACATAAAGAATGTACAGCAGTTGACTAATGATTTTCCTATAACCCACGTATATTTCCCACCGGATAGCCGCGCCTTATATAACCCTGCTTGTGCCCGGAAGTGCCCTATAATCTGCCACAGGTGCATACCGGAAGTTGCTCCCACGGGCTACGAGGGTCATCGCTTACATTAACTACAACTTTCAGCAGGGTATATCTCCATGTATTTCTAAGAGTTTGTGTTATGTAAGATGCACGCAAGATGTGTCATTTGAAGAATGTGTTTTGAACAGGTCTTAGGGCAATATTCACAGATCGCGCTTTGACTTTACTTTGCTAAGTAATGTTAGCATTTCATACGAATATAAACCTTTATCTCCAGCTAATTACGCTTGCTCACATTCGCTTATACGAATGTGAACATTGTTGGCTAAAGAACAAAGTTCATATTCGTATGCAACGCTACTTTAAAAAGCTAACTGTGATTAACTCTCAGAATTTTGAGCGTTTAGGAATAGTGCTTTTAAAGATTTTCGCAAATTTGTTGATCTTCTAACCTGATTTAAACCACTTAGTTGCTGCTCCACTACAGAGATTCTTGTCGACCTTACTGCCCGAGTCAAGAACAAATCAAGAATCAGATTTGCAGCTCTTAGTTGTTTATATCCGAATATATCTTCATCAACCTTAAAAAGGAGCCAAAACTCTCACAACCATATAGGAAAATGATAATGACCAAATCTTAAGCGTGTTAATACACGATATGATCACTGATTTTACTATTTGTTTTACACACTATAATTATTATTTTCTATAAAATAAAACTTGTACTGTTTGCATTATCCTGTAGTGTAGGAACACTTTCGGATCATATATATGATCTGAGTGTACACTCAATTACACGTTACCACAGCTTACAAAGTGTAGTACGCATGTTCTGAATAAATAATTAAATTAAAAATACATAAAAATATGCCATTTACATGCAATGCAATGAAACCAAGCATTAACCTGATTGTCAATAACATTATGTCAGAATAAATTAATGTTTTAAACTTATGGAATAAATTAATTAAGTTTAAAATTTAAGTATAAACTATAATAAAGAGTATCTAGCAAACATTTAATAACATAAAGCCACAAAAAGAACGTGATCTCAAATTCTGCCAACAGTGTGTTTGCACATTACTTTCAAATAGAAACAACGTTAAGCTCTCTATGGCCGCTATTATAGCAAATGTTTCAATCTGAATCTGAATCTGCTGTGGAACAGGTGGGTGCAATCATCGCGGGCATAGACGCGATGTAAAATGTTTCACGTTACAACTATTAGGCGGCCTGTGCCGGCTCGTGGGGCACCAAGATGGTGGACTATAGGTACATATTATTGAAACTTCTAAGAACTTCATACACTCGGATAGTTAAATGACCTTTTTGCATCAGAGGAGTCTAGAACACCCACATGTCCTAGTTATGATAAGTCCCATGTAATAGGGGGCGAGCACAAGGGCTGCTACTGAAAAAGGCAAACACAACGGGCTCGAACCAGGCAGTCGCGCGTGCGTACAATAGATAGACAACGTCGGATAGAAACTATTTTGGTGACAGGTCCTAAGATAAACCGTGTCATTGATAATAATCCTGAAAACGCCGGAACTATTTTTAGCTCTGCCAAGAAAGTATTTTAAATACCCAGCCATTTCCTTTCCTTGAAACCCACAAATAGTTCGATCTAAGTTCGTCTCCTACCCACACAGTCTAAGTATAAAAGCCAATGTGTAATGGCCGCGACCTTTCAGTGAGCCCAATTGAATCCCCTGGGATTATGAACGTAGGTAGCCTTTACGGGTGTTCAAATGGCATTACACCCACATTACGTACCTATTTTCCTTACTTGCTATGACAAAACCCAACTCACGCGGCTGCCATGTAATAAAATGTGGACTGCGGCAACACACGGTGTTGGATTTAAATGATCATCATCATCATTATTAGGATTATTTTATTTCTGGATACCATAACTTCCGCTGATTTGTACCTAAAGTCAAATAAATACGAAGTCACGTGAGCGAAACCGCGTGCACAGCTTGTTCTTAAAAAAGTTTAAAGTGTCCTGGATTTGGCGTAATATTTTTGAATGACCTTTAAGAAGAAGTATCATGAAACGCAAACAATTATGTTAATTATTTTTCGCGTGGCGTCTATGCGACGCTTTGACTACGTATGCATTTACACAGCGTTTAAGCGGTGTCTACGCCTGCGCTTTCTAGGGCAAGTATATTTGATTTATTCTTCGTTCGTCCTGAAGTTTTGTCCCACATTCCAAAAAAATCTTAGTTTGTCCCATATCACTATTGAAGTTGTGCTTCGTCCCAAACTACGAGTACTTTAAAGGTACAGTTAACAAAAAAAGTAAATATTTGAATTTTTTTAAACAATAATTTAATAATAAAACAATTCTAAACATTTAGGCATAAATTATCTTTATCATCCGGTATCACAATCAAGATCACAGATATGGTATAATAATCATCTTATCATTACTACAGTTTAAATATACAGAACAGTCAGATCTGTAATAAACAATATTTAAGACATTATAATTTTAATTACTGAAATATTTACTGATCAACAATTAAATGAGAGTATGAAAACAACGGTTTAAAAAAACAATATTTTTTTAAATTTCAAAAACACCATGCACCATTTAAAATTAAATCAACAATCAGTACTAACGAAAAGTCATTTTTTTAAATTAATTACACAATAATGGCTAGAACAAGCATTAAAAAAATCAACATTCATAAATACAAATTGGATCAACAGTAAACCAAGAGATATGGAAAACGTCTAACACAAATAGCTGATTGATGTTAAATATTTAATACTACGCAACCCTTTTTTTGCCGATTGTACAAAAAAGTAATTTTGGCTTATACAAAAAAATATGGGCCGTAGAAGGAATAATAGGCCGAAGCGAGAATAAAATAATAAAAAATATATTTTGGGACGAAGGAAGCATATTGTTTGGGACGACCCAGGAATTTTTTATGTAGGACAAAACTCAGTGGGACAAACGAAGTGTAAATCGTATATTTACAGTTTTTCATTAGTGCCAATTTACGCCGATTGAGCCCGACTTACGAATTGTAGATCGAGAGTTCGAACCCAGACAGGCGCTTACCACTGCTCTCAAAACGGTGAAAGAAAACAACGTGAGGAAAGCGGCATGTCTTCGAACCAAAAATTAGAAGACATAGGTATGACATCCACCAACCCGCACTGGGCCCGCGTGGTGGATTATGGCCCACTCCCTCTCAAAAGAGAGCACGCCTGTGTCCAAGCAGTGCGAACACTAAAAGCTGGTTATGTGTTATGTAAGTGCCCATTGCACCTATGATCAGCACATCTAAACCACGTTCAAGAGCTGTCAGTGTCATCTTTGTTGTGGAATATTGATACGGTCAGCTCTTGAGCGCGGTTTAGATGTTTGTGTTGAACGCGTTCAGTTTCATTGGTGAAATCCGCCCTTAGTAATTTAGTGTAACCGTAGTTTAATGACGCACGTCTCAGCTGCACGAGTTCCAATATTACAGGCGCTGTTTAGAAAATTATGTTATTTGAGCAGCAGAAGATTGTGTTGCTTTCCACGAGAAATTATGAGAACCTAGTGTTTACCTTGATTATGGAGGTAAGTTAGTAAAGGAATAATGGGTTCTAGTCAAGTAATGATAAAGAAAAATATTAAGCCATTCGTGTTCAGAATATTCCATAGTTTGTTTTTATCGTTTTTCAAAGTTTACTTAGGTATACTCGTAGTGAGTATGATTAGAATGTTTGTAATCTTTATTTTTACTCTCGTGTGCGATAAAACGTGGCGTGGTGTGGCGACCGCGTACCGGAAGACGTAGCGTTGGAAGGCCTCCCACAAGGTGGACAGACGATCTTGTCAAGGCCGCAGGAACCCGTTGGATCGGGAAGCACAAAAGCGGTCGAAGTGGAGGTGCTTGGGGGAGGCCTATGACCAGCAGTGGACGTCTTTCGGCTGAAATGATGATGATGATGATGATGTGCGAAAAATGTCAGTGTTAGATTAGAAAAAGTAGTAGATAATGGTAGTAGTAAGTACTTCACCACACTCTTTCACAACCTCTATTGCCAGCTCCAAACAGAATTAGAGCGCGTGTGCACGTACTCTATTTAAAACTGCTGTTCAATTATACACGTACAAGCATCTTTCTTTTTTTTCTCATGTTCTTCCGCGATCAGTCCCTGGACTATGAGCAAATTTGTTGTTGGATTTGATAGTGCAGAGTGGTTTCTCCAGCGAGATTTCCCTCTTTAACAACTTTTTCTAATAACAGCTCTGTAACCACTGTCTCACAAAAAAGATCTTTAACTTTATATTTCATGGCATCATGTCCTATTTGGCATTAGCAAGGTCAATTACAGCTAACTTTTCAGACGGCTTTTATGATTCGGCTTTGTAAGCGCTTTCGCCAAAGGATTTAGATGATTCTGAAGGCGTGCTCTGTAGCGTTTTGCCCAGTTATTCGCTTCTTGGTGCACTGTGTTTTGAACCTTGCAGTTTTTTGTAAACCATGGTGCATTTGTGATGTTTTTAAGTATGGCATTTTGAAATCTTTGGAGCATGTTGATATTAGGTACGTTAGCAGTTTTCCATAGTTGGATGCCATATGTCCAAATTGGCTTTAAGATTGCACAGGTGGTACAGCACATTTGACGCATGCATCTTTGACAGTTACCTTACACTAACCTTATTTTTTCGGGGATCTTCTATTTTAAGAGCGTTTATACCTTATGAGTGGCAACGTCGCAATTTCGTGGTTTTAAATTTTTATCATTTAATCGGAGCTATATTTTAAAAATCTGTTTAATTAACTTTTTAGAATTACGTGAAAGTGTTTAAAAAGTAAGTAACCGTAATGCTTACAGTTATTTTACAATGAAAATAACGCCCTGCAAGTTTCCAATGTATTATTTGCATATAAATAGAACTGTAAACGCAACGATTTCTTATCTTTTACACAGTTTTCACATAATTCTAAAAAGTTAATTAAACAGATTTTTAAAATATAGCTCCGATTAAATGATAAAAATTGAAAACCGCGAAATATGACACTAAATTGCGACGTTGCCACTCATAAGGTATAAACGCTCTTTCTTTAACTGCTTTATTATTTGGCACAGGTTAAATATATTAATAAAGATTGTCGAGGTAGGTTTCTTCTTGGGCCTTCAAGCATTGACAATTTCGCCTCTCCCTTTATTGCCCGTGGCTTCTATTTCCTCAACGATTGTGCTATGAGTCTATGAGGGGTCGTAAAGTGGATAATTTTATTGACGATTCTATAGCTTTTGATGTTATGTGTTTGTGTGTGTGTGTTATGTGCTTATTACTCCTATGACTTTCTTGTATTCTTCTGGGCAACTTACGCGGATACGTTGAAGATTTTAATCTAGAATTTTAAGCTAATAATTATTGTTTTAGTCCGTCACTGTCAGTAGGAATGTTTTGAGTTCTTGGGGTGATCACTCTAGGTGGGGAATCCGTAATTTGCTTGCGCTTTGGTGGTGGCACTCGCTGCCAGGAAGGTTGCACTGGCATAGGATCCTGGGCGGTACACACTTGGCTTGTATTGCCTGGTTAAGATTCAGTAGCAGATTTTCGGGCATTGTTCGCTTTTTTACTGTTGTTGTTAACATCGGACAGAGGTGACGATCTGAGTCTGTTGAGCAGACCTGCATGAAATATTTGTTGAGTAAGAACTTTATTGGGTGCGTTCGAATTCATGATGGTAGTAATTATTGATTAATTATGGCAACACTATTTTTCCAAACGTCAGATGGCATTTTTACATTGACGTTTTAAAATAAAAAAAATAGGGGTGGATTGAAAAGCTTTGGACTATCATATACAGTAGATTGTCACATAAGTGTTTCGATCAATGTTTTTGTTAGAATGACCTATTTGTTTGTTTATTGTATAAGCTACAAACAATCGTTCATAGTTTTCACATTCAAAAGTTCACTTTCATAATGTTTTTAGGCAAAAGTTCGCGGTCTAACATAAGAATGTCGCTTATTTCTCCGACAGCGCGCTTACGCGTGTTGACAATTGACAGACGAGGAAGGATCTTTCTAGGAAAACACTATAAAGGATACACATTTTAAGAAACGCCGACGTCATCAATTTTTTAATATATGATCATAGAGCAACACGGACCACCGGCGCGCGGCGGACTGGAGCGTGTTTCTCTATGTATATGATTGACGTGTAAAAGTGTTTGTACAAACCTACTTACAGAAATAAAATCATTTATCTTTTGACATATCACGATGGCGGCGTTGATCGGAAATTGACCACGCGCCACAATTACCTTGTAGCCAATGACTAATCTTTAGTCATTGCTTGTAGCTCTATAGATAACTTATGCCATAGACACTCATTATAGACAATGTTTTTCTCTATTCGCGTTTTCACTAGGAAAATAAACGAAAAATCAACTTATGTTAAAACATGGACGAACAAAAAAGTCGAAGGGAACTCTGCTAAGACAAAACTGAGTCCCGTTTATGTGTGAATATTTATTATGTGTGAGTGTTGCCGTTTGCGAGCGTAATTGCCGACGCGTAGGTAATGGTACGTACAGCGAGCTGGCCGACGTGAGTTGTTTGCTAGCGAGAATCTATCAGACTTTTTTTTGTTTGTCCATATGTTAAAACATCAACATCACAATAACTAAGACTGCATACATAATTATGAAGAACAGCTCTATATAAAACGAATCAGTAACCTAACAGCAGAAAGAGATGTACTACCAATTATGCTTAACGACGCCGCGACGGACAGATTGAACCATAACGTTTTAATTAGACACACATTGATAGCGAATTTACGAGCACATGTTATCTCGCGTTATATGAGATTAATATGTGAATGAATAGTTGTGAGGACGTAAGTTAGTGTAATTAAGGGTTCTCTAAAGTTTCACAAAAAAAAACTCCATTGATTAATTTTCATTTTAAAAGCAACGTTTCTTAAATTATTTATTTCGAAAACAACTTATTCCGCAAATGTTTTATTTTATAAACACTGCACTCGTTTTACAAACATTTATTTGGCAAACAATTATTTTAATAAATGCATCAGATGATATTTAATCATTTATACATTTTTCATTTCTCATTTACCTAGATTAATTAAGATAAATCACGTTTCTACTAAATATCATTTCATTACAATCACAATACATTTCCTCATTGGTTTAAAGGAACCTAACCGAACCTAACTCCCCGTGACGTCGACCGTCTAGGGTTAGTGTTTCCGTCTGCACAACCGAACCTCGGGTCGCCCCAGACGTCGACCGACCATCTAGGGTTAGCGTTTCAGTCAGCAGGTCGACGGAGCCCCGCTGCACGGGGTTCCTATTTCTGTCTGCAGGGTTAAAGGAACCTACACTACTACACTTGTAATTATGTTAATGTGAGTTTTTTTTTATTACGTTATATTAGGTAACTGAATTTGTTTAATTTCTTTATTCCAAACGTTGTTTATGAAATAAAATGAAAAAGTTATGAATTGTTTGTCAAATAATAAGTTAATAATTAGAAGTTTATTGGATAATTATTTTGCTAAATGAAATATTTTTAAACTTGTTGTTGTAGAATGATGAAATGACAAATAATGTTTTTGCCAATCGTTGCTAGTCAAGTAAAACATTTTGAATTATTGTTTGGTGAACTGACTGGTCACCGTAATTAAGTGTCGTAACAATAATAAACATATTTTGCTTATTCAGAGAATTTAACAAGAAATAATATGTTTAAGAAGCGTTGTACGTTGTTTTATAGCTAATAGTTTTATAGAATTTCGTTTCACATAAACTTTTTCTCATATTTTCGTTTCATAGAATAATAAATACGCAGAACACTTACTTTGAAGATTTTTAAATCATTGATTTTTGTTTCACAATAAAGTTTAATGTTAGAATAATCATATCATGGTATAACAAATAAAATATTCTTTATGCTTATATTGTTTATTTAATATAAAACTTATTACCAAGAATAACATTTTATCAAGTGACAGTTTCTAAACGTTTCAATTCATAGCGTTGATAAAATACATACCCTCATAAAAAACATGCAAGCGGGGTCTCCCTTGTTTCACCGAAACGAAATGGCCAAATTATCACTTCCCAAACAATTTTCCGCATAGGTTCATTTGCCAAATTATTACTTAGCAAAAAATCTCTTCACAAATAATTGTAACGCAAACCTAATGTTTGGCAAGTGAACGTTTAAACAATAACTGGTTTTACCAACTATTACTTTTACCAATTTTTATGTAGTCAAATATTTCAATTGGAATAACTCTATTAATAATAACTACCTATTCTGGTAGTATTTTTTTTTTATTAGTAGCATTTTTTTAAATAATTCATCTCGTCTAACTAGTTCATTTTCGGGTAGCATGTTTTTTTTTCTATATAATATAGTCGTTTCTGGCACTCGCCGGCCGCTGCCGCGGCACCGCTCGCTTCGCTCGCTCGGCTCGTGCGTAAGAGGTCACAGTTTTAACCTAACCTAACCTTACCATTTAAAAAAAATAATTAACCTACTCTAACTAGGTCCTTAGGTAACCATAGATTACACTTGTTTCAGACAAATTCAAGCACATAAACTTACAAAGAAGTAGGTACTCATATGACATCAGATTTTTTTCTAAAGATTGTTTGCTGTAATAAATCATCTGCCAAGTAAAAATTTGGGGATCCTGCCGTTGTGCCGAAAAGATTTTGGCTAAATTTGAGTACCCAAACAAATTTTAGTAACCTTTTTTTACACCAATGCAATGTTTGGAATGGTTTTGTAGCGATTCGTTTTTGTCACTAACTTTTATAAAAAAAACTTTTGTTTAAATTGTAATGTTACTGTTCGAAATAAAGGTTAAAAAACTGAAATCGGTAGAAATTATTACAAAAACTTTAAAAACTGAGTATTTTATTATTGAATTAAATATTTCTTAAACGCTTAATTACTCTTAGTAAATATTTATAAGATATTTATTTATAAAATCATGGATAGATTAAGGTCTATTTTTATACATTTTCGTTGAAATAAAATACCATGGAAAAATACACCGAACAAACAATATTCGTTAAAAAAGATAGGTATCTACTGTTTCATAAGTTTGTTATACAAAAAACTGAGATTAGAAATTCATTGAATTGTGTTTCTGTGAAATATGTTTCATTGAAGTAAATAGTCTTTGAAATAATAATATTCGAAATAAAAATACAAGGACTAAATATTATATGAAACATTTTCTGAGTAACGAAGTTCTACGAAATTTTTGTCTGCGAAACAAGGGGACACCTTTAACAAGGCATGGTTGGCATGGAACGTTGCAGGCCTTGTGGACTCACAGATACTTAGATTTGCTGACGATTTTCTATTTTGTTAAGAACCTGTCACTTGTTGACAGGCTCACATTGTCGTCCCATACGTACCTAGGTATTAACACTGTAATTTGAAAACATTGTAAAAGACAATTATCAAAAAAAAAGAGTAACCGTGGAGTTTCGTGTCGGGTCTTCTGAATGGGAAACGACGGCTTGAGCTTCTTCTTCTTCTGCTAGCTTCTGACGTTTAATAAGTACCCAAGTAGATCAAAGTGATATTAAATATTTTGAATTCGAATGGTATGTGCTATTTACAAATACTTACATAGTTAGTGCTGATTCGAGAGAAAAACCTTCTATCAATCCCCTAGGGGCCAAGAGTCAAGTAACACTTCCAGCAGAAAACATTTTACTTATACGGTTATTTGGCGTAGTATTGTGAAGCTTATCAGCAGCAAAACATAAAAGCCAATAGCATTCGAGATAAACAGAGAAACGGACGAGTGTCGCTGAGAATTTGACGTCATTCTACCAGTTGTAGCATTGGTGAACCGTAAGGACTGAGATCTCTCATGCGACTGCGTGAGCGTTATTGACTTCATGATTTCACGAGCCCTTTTATTGAATACTAGCTATTCAATAAAAAGGACTCGTGAAGTTGAAACACTTCTATTACTGCCTATCTCGGCACTTCCTTATTATAAATTATACACAAAACACGTTAAGAGACGGAGGACAAACTTGTACGAAAAAAATAGATATTATTTGAAACAAAGGGAGCTAATATAAAGGATATTCAGGTTAGAAGTTGGAGCGGAATAAGGGACGTCCGTTTGACTCGCGGGGCATTATATATTATATCCCTAGTTTTGACTAATGCACAAGGTCGCATTCTGAGGTCGTTGGACTCTAGGTACGATATTTTTGCAATATCGTGTTTCATTTTACGGTCAAACGCACGTTCCGATTTCTCACATGCTATGTACCTGCATGACTCAATGATATAGAGTGTAAATTGTTAGCCCTGTTAAATATGTTTATAGATATTGTTGAGGCTTTTATTATGTATTACGTTCTGTTTACGTTTTTATTATTTATTGCTGCTTGAGTATAGTTTTCAATGTTTTTGTTCGTAGGTATATAGGCGTGTGCTAGCTGATATAATGGCCAAAATTTTATTGAAAGTTTTGTGTTTCGTAATGTTAATTACTTACTACTACATATAATCTAGTTCTTCTAACTGAACAGACAGCTGTGCTGCTGGGGAGTTTGTTGCGCCACTTCTTCTTCCCAGCTAAAGCACTAGGAAGTGGTGAAGGGCAGGCGTTTTGGGGGACTCTCTTATGTAGTTTTGAGGTTCAAAAAGTGCTGATTCTCAGCATAGTTTGAATAAATGACTGTTAATTTTAACACAAGTTCTTATTTTAAACCTTCAGGATACTGTATAAGAGGTGGTGCGTGTACCAACTTGTCATAAAAATGACTAATATTTTAGTAGGAAGTATCATTGTTGTACTTTTAAAAAACTCAAAAAGTAAATAAGCGTGGACAAGTTCGTGCAAGATAAGGGTGTTCGAGCGCACAAGTCTTTCAGGCACGTTTTGACTTGCTCTGTATTTGATTCGTAGGTATAACCGTTTTAACAGGAACGAAATCATGATCAGGTTCAAGTCCAAACATGCTCCTGATCTAAGAATATGCGTTATTATTCTAAGCTCCTGATATTTTACTATATAACAAGCCTGCACTTAGGTTGAAAGTTAATTTGCGTTTTGAAATTCGTTGGAGCTTGAATGCTAATACACTAATTTATTTCAAGAGATTAATATATTTTATATTGATTCCATAGCTAAATAAAGTGAATTAAAATAAAGTGATTGAAAAATAATTTACAAAATGCTTGGTTACCTGCGCGTGTTAATAGCGTAATCATACATTTCCGCAGTTTATTAAAAGTAACAGGGCAAGTACCAAAAAACGTTTTAATATTTATCGAAGTTTTATTTTAAATTACTTTAGAAAAGTTGTTACCTAAAATTATAAATGTTCAGTTTTCTTTGTTTTCGTTTTTTGCGCTGATTGGTGCCTAATACTTTTATATACTACAGTGACTAAATCCAAATTTATCAATGAGTAAGTTTGTGAGCATACCTAAGAAACATCCAGTACCTAGGTGTAATAAAAATAAGCTCGTGTGCAAATCTAACAGTTTTATTATTGTTTTTTTAAGTAGTTTCTTAAACATTTTTTTTTATTTGCAGGATTACTGCGGGTTTTATGATGGCAGACACGAAAAAAAAAGCAGACAATACAGTTTGTACTACTTAAAGTTTGGATTTATTTCATCTCTATCAAAACAACACTTGCCGATGTGTCTCATATTATGTGAAAAAGTATTCAGTAACGATGCTATGAAGCTTTCAAAAACGGAGGACCACTTATCAAGAGTACATGCTGACAAAAAGGTATGGCCCTTGCCATTCTTTCAAGCACGTAAAGAAAAACTAGAGACAAGCCTATCCATATGATCGATGTTTGCGTCATCATCTATGCAAGACGTTGCTGGTTTACGAGCGGAGCGTCCTATAAGTAATATATCTTTACTAATAGCGAAATCGGGGAAATCCCACACAATTGGAGAGTAGCTTATTTTACCGGCCATTGCGGAGGTCCTCAATAATATATTACAAGCCCGCACATGATATTATAAAGAGAATTCCTTTGAGCAATAACACCGTTCAGAGACGAATAGAAGAGATGGGTCGCGACGTGGAAAACATTTTATGCAATTTCTTACAGACCAACAGATTCTCTCTCCAGTTGGATGAGTCTAAATTACCCGGCAATGAAGCTCTGTTGTTAGGATATGTTCGTATATATTAAAGATGAAAATATGTGCCAAGAACTGCTTTTTGCTACATATTTAGAGACTGATACCAGAGGAGAATCGATTTTTCAGGCCATGGAACGTGTTTTTACCGACGAAGCTATTCCATGGATGAACAATCTTTCTGTTGCGACTGATGGTGCACCATCTATAATATGGTTGGTCATCATCTTGGTTTTATAGCTCACTTAAAGCGACAACTGCCTGAGGTACTGGTCATTCACTGCGTGATTCACAGATAACATTTAGTAGCAAAAAATCTGGGTCCTAGATTGCATCAGCCTTTACAATATGTTATAAATGCTGTCAACAAGATTCGAAGCAATTCTTTGAACACTTGGTTATTTGCTCAGCTATGTGAGGAAAACGACGAAGTCTTGACTCGGTTACTGAAGTTGTATTGAAGTTGTTGAACTTGAAGTTGTCTAGTCTGCATACTGAAGTTCGCTGGCTATTGAAAGGCTCTTGTTTAGCAAGATTTTCAGCTATTTTTGAATCTGTGTTGGAGTTTTTACAAGAAAAAGATCTGAAATTGAAAGAAAATCTGGAACTGGATCTTTTTCTTGTAAACACACAACAGCTGATCTTTGGTATGTTGAACAAAGTTAATTTGCAGCTGCAGGGTGACGATCTTATCTTGATTAAAACCAAATAATATCGGCTGTTGTGGGTAAACTCATCCTTTATAAACAAAATTTAAGCAGAATCATATGTCACTCACTTGGACGCATTACACAAGGATTTTACTAAGAGGTTTGAGGATCACTTAAATTTACAAATTCCTCAGTGGAAAATAAATCCGTACAATATCAACGTTGATATTGAAATACAGTATCCTGCATTGTAGAATATTGCTGAAAATGCTGAAAAATACCTTATCGCTTTTCCATCATCATACTTAGTCGAAAAAGGCTTCAGTGTGGTTACAAACCTTTTGAAAAAACAAAGAACCATTGGAAAATCCACGAACGCGGAGATTAAAGGCTGCAACTCACCAATATTGAATCGGATTTAGCTAGATTGGTAGAAAGTTACATCCATCACACTATATACACTACACTCACTACACTGTATACTATTTTTATCTTTACTTTGCGATTATACTGTTTTTTTCAAAAAATAATTACCTACTTAAGTATTTTTACGTAATTTGTATTAATATACAGGTTGTACGGCAGAACGTTGAACATAATTGATACAAATTAAAAATCAATAATGTATTGGGTAAGTACCTGATTGGTAAAAGCCTGTAAACGTGATTTTTATACACGTCTTTACGTGTATAAAAATCAAACAAACTCATAAAAATAGGTTATTAAAAAAATTATATCTATGGGGCCTAGGTAAAATTTTGGGGTAGGTAGATAGCAGACGACCCTACCTATCTGCCATTTTCGTATGTTCAACGTTCTGCCGAACACCCTGTATATATTTTTTTAATGTCTTGAAATTGTTTTTATGTACTTTTTATAAAATTAAAATATAATAACGTAAACTAACTAAAACTATTAACAAATCAAAATATAACCTCGAAAAATTCCTCCGCATCGCTGTCGACTGGTAATGTACCCAAGAGGCTTAGCATTGCCACGTTGTATTTAATGTATGGCAATGCTAAGCCGCTGGCCAAAGTAAAGGTCAGCCCTTGGGTCACGGGAAGTGTCGACAAGCCGTTTGGTGATTTCTCTCGGCTCGAAAATATAATTACCGATAAGGTTAGTATACTTTCGCCGCTTGAAGTTTCTGCAGCCGCAGCAGTGGCGCCGGCACAGCACGCCGAGCCAGGAAAATGGGATGGCGCAAGAGTATCGACACACGTTGTGTCCCACACTAAAGGCCTACCCACCTTCCAACGAAATAAAGACATGCCGTCCGGTCTCTTGCTATCGTCGCGTGCCAAGCCATTAGGGTCTAATACATCTGGAACGCCGACGGTGACAAGAGCTCGTCGGATGATGTCATTTATGTTCGCGTGCCGAGCTAAGCGGTCCGAACTTGGCTATTAATAATTATTAATTACACTTGATATTTACTGAATTTTATGTCCATTTATTTTGTTAAACTTTGATGAGAAAATAATGTCAAGTTTACTCACTTAAACAACCGCAAAGTTTTTAAATTGGTGAGTATTTTGTACCAATAGGAAAAAAAACTAGAGATAGGATTTTCAAAGTAATTTGACTAATGGGGTCTGAGGTATCAGTTTATTTTGGAAAATGGGACTCTTGCCTAAAAAGTATATTAAATATTGACCTTCTATTGAAGAAGGTCCCAAGGGCCCAGTGCCAATTAGCCATTTTTTTCTTTCAGATTAAACCAAAGAGCCAACTGCGAATCACATTATACCACTCTCACGTCGCCAATGAGTAACCAGCCTTACGTACCTTAAGCTCGGAAGCTCGGCTTTACGCTAATTTGGATTCGTTCCAGTTAAGGCCAATACAGATGGTAAGTTTTTTTTTTAAGTTACGGTAAATGAAGATAAGTTCCGTACTAATCTCGAGAGAGAGGAAATAAAGGAATTTCCGCAGCTTACGTCCTGACTTTTATAGGTTCGTTTGCGTTTATGGAAATAGGTATTTATGTGGATAATAGTAACGACTAAAATTATCTGCACCTATTGGAAAGAAAAAAGACTGTTCTGTCTAATGATTAATGATCTAAGCTCTTATACATAGGGTCAGGAAAGTCCAACAATTGAAAGGAAAATTACCCAAAACCAAAAGTTAAAAGTTGAAAAGGAGGTCAAGCATTAATGTAGCTTTTGATATAAATAATTTTCACCTCTGCCCAACCTTTCACGGAAAACAGGCGTGAGGTTTTATATTTTAGATAATTTTTAACACACAAAATAATAAACCCAGACGAAGTACAAATAAAACTGTATAAGATCCCAACCAATATTTCTGCCATAAAAACAGCGTCTGCTAAATAAATTCAACCGAAACCCTGCCAATAAGCCACTCGTTCCAATTTCAAATCCGCCGTACCTTATCAAGCTCTCATGTCAGGCGCCCGTACCTTGATAATTAGTCCAGAGCGAAGGCACGTTTGACAAATCACCTTCACTTTGGAAGGTCGCCAGTTCGACGCTGACTCCACTGTAGCTGGTAATCAACAATTAATCTCACTATTGTATTAAATTCTACCATTCATCTGTACGTCGAAGGAACATTTTGGATGCTGTAGCTTCCAAAATGAGTTTTGTTTGGCAGGAATGGTTAGAAACTATGAGCAATGCGGGAGGCTGGTAACTTGTTTGAATTTCAGAAGGTTATATTGTGAGAAAATTAACTGTGGATATGTCACAGGTTTGTTTGTAAGCGTTTTCTGTGCTTTACTTTAGATAAAGTATAATTCCAGACACCAACTTGATCCGCTCATTATAGATAGTCTGGCATAAGGGAGCATGAAAGTAATCTTGGGTTAAAAAATAATGCAGTCTACCCTGAAGACGTTAACAAATACATGGCGCAAATTTATCTAAGTCCGTGGCACGGTGAATAATATGATAATATAAAAGGAAAATCTGGCAAAGAATGTAATGCTCTTTTATCATGGCAATATTTTCCTACGGGGTATATGTCTACGATTTGCTTTTAAAACTTCCAACAACTCACTTTCTTGGGAGAGAAATAGCTAACGATAAACACCGAACACTATTCATATGCAAATGAAAATATATTCAACAAGAAACACCTAACGGAAAACTTAAAAAAATACAAAGCGCCTGCTGAAAAGTTGTTAGCAATAAACATAGTTTACAAGTTTTCTTGCTTGCATTTTGCACAAGGATTTTGTTCAAATGATAATGGGAAAGAGCCGGAATTTGAATTTTCAGTTAACAATGCCTTCTGGAGTCTGTAGCGGCTGTAGAAAAGATCTCATGAAGATTGCTCCCTTAGTTTTGTTTGTGCCTTGAGCTACCTACTGACAAAAGTTCACAAAACCTTTGTGTTACTAAGAGCTGTGTTACTTTTAACAGAATTTACTGAGGGAAGCTTTAAACTTTACCGATAGATTTTGATCGATGAATTGATGCTCGAGGTTGGGCTTAAAGTGCAAATTGGTTTTTCGGTTAGAACAATATTTAAAGCCCAGGCAATTTTCCTGTCAAACAGGAGCACCAGCTTACTTTGATGCTATCTATATATGTGTTATGTCTGTTCACTTTTTTATGAGATTACTTATAATAGTGACCTAATATCTTCAATAATCATCATTTCAGCCGAAACATGTCCACTGCTGGACATAGGCCTCCCCCAAGCATCGCCACTTCAATCGGTTCTGTGTTTCTTGCATCCAGCGGATTCCTGCGGCCTTCACAAGGTAATCAATAGAGGTTTAGATATTCATTTCGGAATCCCGCAAAGCCGGTATTCGCTACCTGGATTATATACCACCCCAGAAACGACGTCAGGTATCGGTAAACCACGCGTCGTGCACAAAATCATGCCTATAAATTGACGGGGCAATAAATATTACCAAGGGTTCAACACTCAAAGGGTTGGTTGTTAGTCAATTTGATAAGCTGTAGCGATTTCAAGATTTCCAAGGCCTCAACTGGATTCATGATTATTCTGTAACCAGAAAAATGCCTAGGTAAATCAGGAAAGGTCAGCTTCGGTAATCTTTGTGTTTCCAAATTAGCATTAATGTCGTTGTCACTCAAAAGTTTTGAAAAGCTTTATAGAATTGCATAGAGTTGTCAATCAATAATTTTTAAACATGTTAATATGAAATAGGCTAGTACTTCCATGGTTGTAACAGCTCTATATTAGATGTCATCACGGCTCGTTCGTATTTCTGAAGATTACGATGATTCCCGAAGCGCATATGTACTTTTCTTTGCAAACCTGTAGGTACACCCATCTTATCATTTTTATAAACAACCATACAGACAGGGGTCAAAGGTAGAAAATAATGTTTATGGCGTGGGTTCATAAAAGGTTTTAAATATTTTTTCGCACTTATTGATTTGTAAAAAGTTGGTAAAAAAGGACAATATTTATATTTTATCTCGTAACAAACGACCAGTGATCCACTCAAGCCCTGGATCCAAAGAGCTAGAAGTCACGGGGACCGGCCTGTGCCCAGCAGTGGGATGATGCGGGCTATTCAACTATTATTATCGTGAGAAATACGGGCTTCATATACTTTTGTATTTTTATTACATTTTATTTATTGTTTATTTTATTTATAATTATGTCCCATAATGTGATTTATTTTATGCCCGTAGGTGTGTCCTGTCCGTGGCATCACAGTGGGCCTATCAGAATACCAGAGCCAAAGAGTAAAGTAATGCTGCTGCTGCTGTATTTGGTTGTTTTTCAAATAACGGAGCATCGTGCTGAGATAGGAGCCTTTTTGGCCTCGCACAGGTATTCTCTTAATTTTTTAATGTTTTCACTATTTTGTTAGTTATAATAATCTTTGATAAATTTAAAAGCGTGCATTTTCTTCTTTTATTGATTTCATGATTTTGTTAGATTTCGTATTCGTTTTTATCGTTGGTATCTATCCCAAATAAAATATTTTTCTTTTCTTACTTTTTTTTAACAGTAACAAAATCTCATGAATTGAACACTTCTCTCGCAATTTTCGAACGAATCAATTACTTGGAAGCAATTAATCAGAATACCAATTCAAAGGCCGTGTTGATAAAAAACAAACTTTAAAGATAAAATCACGTCAATGTTTGTCCACCCATGGTATAATAATATGCTAAGCATATTATTATACCATGTGTCCACCCTAATGAGGAAATGAAAGATAAATAAACCAGCCAACATAATCTGTAAAAATCCTATCGTAAAAAGTTTGATCAAGTGAGCTTGAAGCGAGCTGTCATTACACTTGATGCTAGGGATTGATACTAGTGACAGGCCACTCCAAGCTGACTTCACCTAACTTTTCACGATGAGATTTTTTACAGATTATGTCGGCTGAAGTACAAATTTTAATTAAGTAAGGTTTCTCTACATGGTCTGTCAGTGTAGACGCTTCAGGAGAACCTAAGTATCATAATTATATGTGTGGGTGTTTCATAATGACGCATGCCACTTAAGCTCAAATTCTACAGCTTAAGCAATCTAAGAGAGGGTTTTTAAATGGTGGCATAAGCACAAAGTCTGAAGAGGCAGTGAGCTCCGTGGGCGGGCTATTTGTCGTTGAGTTGAGACCGCGAATTAGCAAACGTAGAGTAAGACCGTTTCAAGCAAATATAACCGGGGTCTAGAAAGTAGTTAATAGAGAAGGTCTATGTCCTACTCCTGTAACAACACAGATTAACTAAGCTGATCGCATAGCTAGATTTGGGTCATATTCAGGGTTGCAGGGATATCGACACGCAACTAGTTATTATGGATTCAGTACCTACATGATTCTGAACCCTGCTTTGAAATTTTTCGTCGGTTATTTAAAAAAATATTGCTGTTCCATACATTTTGACCGCGTAGGTATTGCACTTTTGTATGAAAAGGCAGATATTTTTTTTGATAAATTACGAGAATTTTCTATACTAGAAACATATTGTCTGAATGTCTTGTATATTGGAGTGTAGAGCGCTCACAGACAAATGCCTCCAAAGCCTGACTTACGAAGACTTACAAAATCTGGTGACACATACTTACTTACCTATATAATATAATAATAATATGAGACAACATCCACACAAGGTCTTCAGGTCCCGAACTAGGTAGATCCTGTACTACGGTAACCTGATGACTGATATATAATTATACTTATATACAAATATACACACCCAGACACGGGTCAAACAGACCTATGATTTAAATATGTCCTAGCATTCATGTTCCTTTCGTTGTCTGTGGTAATAATCTTCTATAGTATATAATCAAGCATGGACACATACGGATACACCCCGCATACATACATACCTACACATATAACACTAGAGAACTGGATCATCTTAACCTAAATAATAATTAAATTTATTGTTATTTTATTGCTTTAATATTATAAATTAATGTTGGAACGCCGACATCTTCCCTCTCGGGGGTGGGCGCTAACGGCTGCAACACAGTTTTTTTAAAACTAATGTAGCTGTTAACGAACACAAACAAATTGTAAACCTGTTTTTGTTCCAATAAAATATTTGATTTGTTTAATCATATTGTGCTGAATTCAAGGTTGCAATTTGCGTGTCGATGTAACTACCACCCTGTATTATACGGATGTATGATAGAGGTGGGTTGTCATCTTCAACCGTTTCCTCATATTGTTTGATACTCGCCGTCGATGCCAGTATCAAACCGACTTTATTTAATAACGAAAAATGCTGCAAAGGAGAGGCAAGGTATTAAGTGATTCGGGAGGTCATACTATCTGGGGTGTCGTTAAACTTTAGCTTAGGCGAAGGTTAACCACTAGTTCAACTAATCTCATGCCATTAATCTAGAAAATAAACCCACAAAAATATAAAGTTTTATGTAGGTGGTATTGCACTGAATACCCAGTTATTTTTTATTAACGGCCAAACACATTACATCGGCTATTTACTAAGGGAACCCGGACAAAGTTGTTACGTACAGACCATTGAGCGCTGACTATGGCTTCATTAATGAAAGTCATCAAAAAGGTTATTGGAAAGACGCAATGGAATATGAAATCGAAGGGTCTTTTTTAATAAGTTGTATTAAAAGCAAATTGAGAAAAAATGTCAGAAAGGACAGTCCTAATAATGTATGGAAAAAAAACCCAGGCCAGGCGCAAACTAAATGTAACTTAAATTGTAGGTAAAAATTAGTAATTAAATTCTGCATAGGGGGCATTATCGAAATTGTTGGCTAAGTGTGTGAAATTGCTATTCCATTTATTACAGGGTTAATCTTAAAGTATTCATTTAACCATTTATGTGCACATATTTATATATAAACAGACAAGAAGAAAATAACAAAAATAGCGTGTGTAAGAGTAAAAGAGAGAAAAAAAAGCATTCACTTAATAAAATAAAACAAATAATATGAGAATGTACTTATAAACATACTTCTTAAATAAATATCACTACGATATTAATAATTATAATGTAATTAAAATAATAAATACATTCGATAAAATGCTTACAGGTTACTGATTTTCCAGGTCTAATAGGTACTACATGATCCAAAAATGATGCGGGATGATGGAATTGCTCCTGATGCCTAGTCCATCTCGAGTAGTATAATACGCTCATGACATGGGCGTAACAGCCGAAAGTTCTCCTCCCATGAATGCAGAAACTATTTGAGATCTTTGTTCTAGTGCCAGAACATACGAGTACATGTTTCTAATATCCAGATATTGTCAGCATTCAAATCGTAATGGCGGCGTGTCACTCTATCAGATACCTATATCTTCCAAAGCTAAAATGTTAGTCAAACGATTTTGACATCCGTGCAAGCGGGTGTACGAGCAAGTCGTAATAACTCATAAGATATACCTTAATACTATTAGGCATTTTGTGGAGTTGCAAGTTATTGCGGTCATCTACAATACAACGCCGTGATGTATTTGGTACCATACTAAGGCCCAGAACAGGAATTGCAACGGTAGCTTGAGGGCCCGGTTGAGGTGCTGGATCACCGTGCCCTGCCTGATTGATCCTGTGCCAACAAGCGTGACCAATTGATCTCGTTTCATCACATGCTGTTTCTAACAACAAACAACAATATTTATTCATTGCCGGTGTAGTCATAATATAACAAAAAAAAATAACACGGACATTATAGTTGCTCAAGCTAAGCTCTCATTCTCAAAATAATATACGAAAGTATTTGTTATACCAGAGACTTTTCGGTGAAAGAAAACATCGTGAGGAAATATCGACTATTGAATTTAGTAGCGACTTGGTCTATGGAAGGATTAGTCTGTCGCTCCGAAGGGGAATGTAGGCATGTTCGTATACTAGTTGAGAACTGATGAAGAGTATTTCTGTGAAACAACTGTTCTGATTGGAAGATCATTCATTCCGATTTTCAGAGGACACTGAAAAACTTAATTAAGCAATCAGATAAAAAATCTGCTTTTCAGCACATTTGTGTTCTCATAAATCGAGAAAATGTATGGATCAGCAGATTTTTTTCGCTATTTTTTAATTGGTCCTGAAGTACACACATACATACATACACATATATAGACATAGGACAAGTTGTTTATAATGATGAGTTCAATGACCTAGATTTATTTCAACTACACGTTGTATTGGCAAGTATTAGAATCCTGAGCGACGCGAGTGATTCATGGCTCTCGATATAAATCCGTTTTATTCAAGAGTTGCATACTATACTTTATACCATGACTACGAGAAAAAGAAAGATTTAAGCGAAAATAAACATTTAATAATGAAAAAGGAAGCTTAAATTAATTAAAATGCACATTAAAATTGGAACAATTACTAAAATTAAGAGTAATTTTCATGTTATTATTATTAGGATGGTCAACTTGTGTAGCGATATAACAGTGAGTAAAAGTGCTTTTTATTCACTGTTTTCATTGAATAAAATAAGCTTTTTAGAGGGGGAATGGTATAAAATAATTTAATTTAATGTTTTTTGTTTCGTAATGTACTTTTTTTTTTGAGGATGGGAAATCATCAAATGATGAAATGAAATCACCCGCTCTGGGTGGAGCGGAAGGGATGTACTTACTTCTATATATAATCCAGTTGTTCTAATTGAACAGATACCAGTGCTGCTGGGGAGTTTGTTGCGCCACTTCTTCTTCCCAGCTAAAGCACTAGGAAGTGGTGAAGGGTGGACGTTTTGTTGGGGGACTGTCTTATGTAATTTTGTCATTCAAAAAGTGCTGATTCTCAGCCTAGTTTGAATAAATGACTTTTGATTTTGTAAGTCAATCACGTAAAAACGGCTTAACTGATTTGGCACACAGGTCTTTTATAACCTGGATTAGGATTAACACATAGGATATTTTTTATCCCAGTAGTACCTACGTTTCCGTGGGATAATTTCCGACATTCACGCAGGCGGAGCCGCTGGCAAAAGCTAGTAACAGATAAGGTTCAAAACTTTCCACCAGAGAGAGGCACATCAGAATGTAGATGTACCTGTAGTAGTAAGTAGCATTATTTTCTTTTTTTGATTTGTAACATGCGGATTAACATACAAAAGCATGTCACACACTGGACTGGTGACGGTCCTGGTTACGTTGGTAACGTGATGTAACTTCACCATTAATTAGCACCTAGAATAGAATGTAGGTACTTACCTTTTGCCTATTGGCCGTCGCTTCCAATTCCAACGCCTGAGAGTCCCTGACACGCTTGGAGTGCCGGGTATGTCACGTTGTCACGTGGAATTCTACTCAGCTTTGTACAGAACGAATTAAAGGGAACCTTCAAAGCCCAAGCAGTTTAAGCGTGCACACGATACGACAATTATCACGCTTGTTGACAAATCTATGACTTTGGTACGCCACACACTGTCACCTGGGTATTATTCCGCCTCGAAAGATCAGATGCCTTAGTAAGAACGCACGCCGCGCCGTATATGTAACGCAAATTCGAAAGACTTTTTAATTAAAAATAAAAGTATCTTATAACAGTTTTTGCGGTATGACCAATGTGTATGACACATAGATATGAATAAAGTCTAAAAACTAAGCAAATAATTATGTGCGTTACGAGTATTTTAAATTTACGTTACGTTTACTCTGCGAGTTCTTGCTAGGACCACAGCAGCTTCATTGGAAGTAGATTTTGTAGTAAGACTACACTGAAAATAGGTATCACAAAATATAAGGCAGACTGCCGCGTATAAAGTTTTTAATTTCATGACAATCCTTTTCCATTTTTCAGCGGATTCATTGTGTACTATGGTTGTGGAATCGTACCAATATAAATGAAAGACTAACTTTATATTTAATAATGTTTAAGAACTTTAAACTTATTTAACTGATACTTTAATAAACTGAATAAGGCTGAAAAAAACATTAAATAGTATCGTGATGATGACGATATTTAGGATCCCAGTACTATAACATCTTGGCGATGGTAGATCGAGGCGACCATGTTTTTCACGGAATCCTAGAACATTCTAATGAAAATGACAAAACATTACACAATACTGCAGTCCCGGTTAGGTATCATTCGCTAGTAATGTCATCGTACTAAAGCCTGCACGAGGCAGTTCAACCAGCTCGTGGAAGTGTGTAAACAATCATAATGGAAGCTTCCGGGACTCGCAGACATTCTCGGAATATCTTCCTCAATTCCTTTCAATTACCTCCGACAATTTCCTGCCCTGTTATTTGTAAAGTCCGAGGACTTTTCATTGGAAGCTTCAGAGAGAACAAGTTTTCATTGATTGCCTATATTTTAATGCTTGAGTTGTCGAAAGTAACTGATTGAATGTAGCGGTAATTCAGTAAAATGTTGTTTTGGTTTGTTTTTATTTAAACGTACGTTTTTACATAAACGGGGCTCCTAATTGAGATAGGGACAAATGGATGATGTTTGGTAAATAGGGCAATAAATTACTCCGGTGGGCAGTGAAGATCTATCATCGATAAATAATTTTAAAACTAGAAGTTAGTAACTGAGTTTCTTGCCGGCTCTACATAGGAACTACCAATTGGAACCATGGTAGGTTTATGTGAGATGAAGTAATTTGAATATGAAAAAACAGTTGCTACCACAAATTGAAAGTAGGTATTTCCCTAAACGTAGGTTCTCCTCCCAAGGATTACTGTTACAATGTTAATAATAAAGAACACGTATTTTCGCGGACTACGCCAGCAAACAACCGAAACAAATTCCAGGCGAGACCCTCCTGTGAACGAATAACACCAATGCTACAAAACACCTCTTATTGCCTTGTAAAACTGTTTATTTACGTTCAACAATTACATTTCTCGTTACAATTTCTTGTCCCCTGTTATAACAAAACAAGAGATAAGACTCATACGGCTGCTTACACCAGCTTTGACATTTCCAATTACGTTCACAGTAGCTCGATAAAGGAGACGTTCAATTAGCCCAGTTCCCGGGATCCCGGGCTTCCGACATTAAAGTGGACTGCCAGCCCTATTCGTCGACAGTTTGAAGGGTTCGGATATGGCGACGTGTACTTTTCAATTATTGTATTATTAAGGTTTTGAATAAGTTTGAAAGTTATTGGGAAAGTGACTCCCAAATTCTGTAACACACTTTCCATCACAATGTCAAGGATTTTGAATGAAATTTATAATCCATTGCTTCTTTTGTTTCAAAGATTGGTCTGCTCAACAACGTAAATAACGCAATGAGTGTTGTTGACCTGTCAAAACATGTAAGCATGTAACCTGCTTTCTTGTATGTTTCTAACTTGGTTGTTTAATGTATGACTATTGTTTATTTCGGTAGAATGAGTTTCAGAGCTTTTTCTCTCTTGTTAAACTATTTTTTAAATCTGTGAAAGAATTGCGCAATTTTCCCAAAAGTTACAACGTGGCTCCCAATGGTTCAATGTTAATACATTGCCATTGTCTTTAATAGCTAAGGTCCATACGACCCACTTTCATTTTCGGTAGGTTTATCTCATTTAACACCCAACTGTACTCATTATGGGTATGTCGTTTCATCCTTTGGCGCCACTTATACATATTCAAAGAGCTAATTGGTCCTTACCATAATACTTAGGATAGGAATTAGACTTGGGACTTTAGGCCTTTTACCCCAGCCTGTCAATATACTGGTCCATAATCAGCTGATTATCTGTAATCCTTACGAATAACAAGACGTAACCGGTACTCGTAATGTCGTCACTGATCCTGAACACATTGCCAGCATTACACGTTTCGTTACACCTCTCTCTCACCCCAATTAGGAGACTAAACGGGAAGCGTGATCAGTACCATATAGTATACATTCACCATTATACAACCAACCTTAGGCCTAGCAAATAAAGTTGAGTTTTAGTTAACCGTTGGGGTATTTAGACTACGGATTACTCGTAGAACAATGAGCGCTGTGTAGGCGAATAATTAGTCTTAATGGTATCTGCACTGTAGGTTACAAAGTGATTGCAAACATTGGCCTTCGTTACTAGTCTGATTGGGTACTAAGTAACAGGGTACAGCCCCTTATCTGTCGATCGAACTGATTAAGTTCGGTTACAATAGAAAAGTAATTGTGTCTCATTAGCGACAGTTGAGCTCCTGTTTGGTCCGTGGAGAACATTTTAGATGATTGTGACACATTTAAATCGAAAAAAAATAATTGGTGCTTTGGAAACACTGTTTGTTCTATGTTCCAAAAGGACCAATACTTTTTGAAGACTTATTTGTAAAATACTTGGTTTCTTATATTATTTTCTTGTACATATATTTCAGTTATTTTCACGATTTATGGCGACCTTTGAGTTAAATGAAAGATAAACCATCGCTGTGGGTATTAAAACTTATGGAATTTCCATCGAAGAAAAGGCGATCCTTTCTTAATAGGCGTGGGAGGCGCGGCGGCGCGGCGGCGTTGTGGTAGGCAGTTCGGGAACTTGCTGCCTCTAACAACAACATCCTGTTGGAGATTATGACGAGCTCTTTGACCATAATATGTGAGTGGACATGGGCGACCCATAAAGCCAGTTAAATACCCTCTGACGTTACCAGCTGATAATTATGTTTTAGCTAAGCTAAGGTAAAACTCAATTTTGAGGTCTGGAATTGTGCCCGCGGTTGACGGCAATAGGCTCGCCCCCTATTACATGAGCCCCCTATTACTTAAACATAACTCGCAAATTGTGGGTGTACTATAGGTACATGTCTGCCCAATCCTTCGGGGCAACAGCGCGTGTTATGTAAAACAAATTTTCATGCTCAATCTTGCTCTAATGAAATTGTCTCGTCCTACTTTTCCAAGAAACGGAAACGTTTTTCTTAGACTTAAAAGACACTTGGACATTAGGCTAGAATACCGCTTTAATTGAAAACAGGACTAGTTAATTAACTGTGAAATGAAAACAATAGTGTTTTGTACACTTTGTAATGCGGGATACCTACTGACAAATTACGTAAATAAACTTTGTTTTGTAAAAGACAGACACATTTAGAATTGATTAATTTTATGTAAAACGGTTATGTCTGTGGGGCATTACTACTGCAGCTTTACTAAACATGTTTGTAGGTAACGTCAAAGAAATTAACGACGTATTAAGCATAGTGTCTACTAACTTAAATAGTTCGTATATTCCAATCACAACTGTCATTTTGCCAGTTGTATGTAATGGCAAATTGAAGTAGGGTCGACTTGCTTATAATTAATTACCCTGACTGTACCTATACCTACGCCATATTTAGAATGCAAGATACATCTCTTTTTTTGTGACTGTTTTGTAGTTTAGTGATTACATTAAATCCGAGCTAAGTCAGTCAAGTTACAATTACAAAGAATAAACATTACATAGATCCGTTGAAAATAACTCTACTCCAGAAACGAGCAAAATCATATCACTCGACTAGTATCAACATTGCGAGCGCGTGACAAAGCATTTCTTTCACGGCGACAAACATCTTGACACCCTCTTAGTTTCTGAGGACGTGACATGACAGACAAACTGACGATTGATGTTTGAACGCACTGCGTCTGGCGTAAAGATTCGGTTAAACGACTTTTTGAACATGCGTAAATACTCCGAAGAAATTCGTGCATATTTATTTTCTTTGTAGCGTTGATGTTTTCTCTGTATTTTCGAGTAGGTGTCGGAGAATAATAGATGATACGAACCTTTTCACCTGATCTACATATCACTAACTCTTGGCAAGCAAATGGAGAAACGAAATTGTTTTATTTCTTCACGATTTGGTATATTCTGTTGAGTGTCAGACAGTGTTTTGTTTAGTGCTCCAAATTTTGTTATCGATCATCGAAGTCCGAGAAATACTGATTTATTCATTGATACATGCAAAATGAATGCCTTATAGTTGTTAGAGCAATGAAACAATAATACAAACGGGCCACGGTATTTCAAGACCTTCGTATTAAATTATTTACCTGCATCATATTTTCCGAACGCGTTTTGATAAGCATTCAGCTAGCTATAGATGATAATGCAATTTAATTTCATGAGAGTGGACATTTTAAAAGCAGCTGAGTATCAGCATTTTGTACTAGACAACCCAATCTATTTAGAAATGTTATGACAAGACTGCAAGTCCGTATTTCCGACATTAACATAACGTATCAATACGATCGGCTCCATTACATACTTAAACACTATTCCGTCGATCGCAACATTACAGCCAAACTGCATCGGATTAATGACGTCAGTTTTATGACGTCATATACCACCTGAATCCGAGACGAGCACTTTGGTACGATGGTACCTACCAAACTTATCTGGACAGCGCGGTAACTGGCATTAAATAACTGATTGGGGATTTAAGACCATTTATATGCTTATTACGGTAATTTGGAGTGAAGAACAGGTTTCATTACTCTAAGATAAACAATACCGTGTTTGGGGATTTAGGACCAGCGGGTAAAAGCGTCACAGATTAACAGTAGGAATTGCTTTCATTTTCACAGTTCAACAACAATCATTGCGTTATTTACGTTGTCGAGCAGACAAATTGTTCGAACATAATGAAGCAATGGATTAGCAATATCCTTCAAAATGATGATTGTGATTGATAGAGACACACACGTGAGACACACACTATTGTTGTTAAACCATTATTTTCACTTTTTATTTTGTTATTTGTATTCTGTGTTTCACGAACTGTGTCCAAATAAACGTTATTCTTTCTTTCTTTCTTTCTTTATAGTGTGTTACGCAATTAGGGTGTAGTTTTATTGGTAAAGGACCACAGTGTTTTGATCCTTATGTAATGCAGCTAGTTTCTGCCATAGAAAAAGGTTAAAATAAAGCGAGGATTTTTCCCATGGCAGGGTAAAGTTTAATACTCTCCTAGTTCCTACAGGACATCAATGAATTTAGTAGTTAGGGTGCATTCAGAAATATGGTAATATTAGTAAATTAAATTATGATAGATCTCGCTGTAACGCTCTAACAAAATGGTTATGATAATATGCAATATTTAATATCGGAACACCGAATATTTAGTTTATGGCATTAAAAAAAATAGTATGGTATTGGTTTTGGTATGGTAAAAATACCAACAGAATTTTTACTAGCCTAGTTCAATATTCAGTGTTACGATATTCACTATTGTAATTCATAACTATTTAATAATAGGGTTTTATTGTATTAGGTACTTCGAACTGACATAAAACCTTCATGGTTTGAGATTTTTGAGTGAAACTTTTTTCACATGAAACCTATGAAGTTCTTCTTTTAAAAAATTTGCTACATTCGATTATCGACTTTCAGTTGTTTTTTTTTTATTCAGCTTAGACAAGAAAGATGGATAGGTACTTCGAAAATTCGAGTTATTTTTGAATACGAGTTCCGACGCGGAACTAACGCGGCAGAAACAGCTCGCAATAATTATCAATATTGCGTTTGGAGAGGGGACTGCTAATTAACGCACCGTGCGATTTTGGTTTAAACGCTTTCGTGATGGAAACTTTGATTTGAAGAACGAACCACGTGGAAGACCGCCCACACAGGTGAATAACAATGAATTGAAAGAGATGGTGGAACCCGATCCGAGCCAAACTACCCAGGAATTAGCGGCATGGTTTAACGTTACCTTGCCAACAATATTGACTCATTTGCGTCAAATCAATAAAATAAAAAAATATGAGAAATGGGTGCCTTATGATTTGACTGATCTGCAGAAAGAAACGCGGGTTGAAACTGGTGTTGCCTTGTTGAATCGATACAGAAATGAAGGAATATTGAATCGAATTGTGACATGTGATGAAAAGTGGATTCTTTACGATAACCGTAAGCGAAAAATGCAATGGCTGGCCCCAGGTCAAAAGTCGCGACAGTTTCCTAAAGCAAAGCTTACCAATAAAAAGGTAATGGTAACTGTTTGGTGGTCTCAGCATGGTGTTATTCACTATAGCTTTCTCCGATCTGGTCAAGCAATAACGGCAGATGTCTACTGTGCCGAACTTCGAACAATGATAGCAAAACAAGCAGTGAAACAGCCCCGACTCATGAATCGATCTTCACCATTATTGCTCCATGATATCGCGAGACCTCATACAGCACGAGAAACCGTTTTAACTCTACAGGAACTGCAATTAGAAACCATTTGTCACCCTCTGTATTCGCCAGACCTTGCTCCAACGCACAAAATTTTTTTTTCGTGATTTGGACAATCTTCTACATGATAAAAAGTTTTCTTCTCAGGAGGCAGTACAAAATGCTTTCACACTGTTTGTCGAATCTAGATCACGAGAGTTCTATCGCAAAGGCATAAATGACCTTCCTATTAGATGGCAGCAATGTATAAATAATAATGGTAATTATTTTGATTAAATAAATATGTCAAATTAAAAAAAGAAACTAATTTCAATTTTTCAGTACAAATCGGCAATTTCATACTTTAACCCATAATATATTAGCGATTTAATATTGTGTTCTCTAAAAATAAATAAAAATTACCTCAATCGCCTTTCTGTTTGCTACAGAATTACCAATTCAATACCAAAGGAGACAATAAAGATAAAACCTCCGATAAAATTACAGTAAAGACCTCCGATAAAATTACAGTAAAGACTTCCGATAAAATTACAGTAAAGGATGATGTCCATGCAAAAGAAAAGCCGCTTAAAAATAACCTCATGAACATTCTTATTCACGGCCACGTAAATGAACTTAGAAAATATAACAGGCCGTCTCCCTGAATCGGCTTAGGGTTATTTAAATCTCGCATATGGACGCAAAGCTTCTTATAGGTATTATAAAAGATCCCTCTGCCCGAGGGAGTAAGGGAAAAATAATTTTCAGTTTCATAGATAAATGTTTTTGAATTGCACGAGGTCTCGGAAAAGCGTTTGTTTTTAATTTTGGGAATACATTAGACTTTTATTAGAAACTTTCGTCTTTCTAGAACTGAATTTTTCTTTCCGTCGTCGCAGGTATTTCGTAGTGGTTGAATTATGTGGAACAACGAACCATTTTTTTATTTAAAAGCTTGTTATTTTATTTTGTTTTATTTTATTTTAGCTTGTTATGTTTTTCAGCGGGGCAGTAAGGACGTTGGAAAAAAAAAACAAAAAACAAAAACAAACTAACAACAACAACAACAACTAACAACTTTTCCCTTACATTTTGTAAAGAGTTTGTGTAACTGAAATACAAAAAAAATAAATAAAAGACAAATGATCACGTAGAATTTTACACATATCAAAAAGTTTTTTTTTAAATTAACTAACATAACTTGAAATTTTTTTGATCAGTATTAGAAACAGGATCAATTGGCATCAAAAAATGTTTTTGTGTAAAATAGCTATTTTCTTGCTAACTGTAATTTTTTTTTGAAAATCTGAGAATGGGGATCAAAATTCCATAAAAAAATATGGATAGTGTCCTAAGACCATTTTCGCGTAGCTGCAACGGATAAGGTACTTCCCCTTACTGCCCCGCTGAAAGTTTCCACCCTGTATAGTATAATCTCTTTTGTACCTAAGAACTTGTTGCCTGCAACCACGCGGGACAGTCTAGAATTAACAAAAGGTTTTTTAGAGAATATTCTAGATAAACTATAGTTATTGTTCTGAGGTTATGTCGTACTAGTTGTTGGGGCTTCTAGCATATTGTGTCAAAATATATATATAGGTACGTTTTTATACTTTGAATGGTTTGACATTATTACTATTAGACGAATATTTTGTGTAATTGTAATGCTGGAAGCATTGATTATTTGGTAATTCGTTCGTTATAGTAGGTAAACCTTTTGTTTTATTAGCAGAAACTATGGTGGCTAATAGATAGATGATCCTAATGCAGATTGTATGGGCATGTCTTGACACATAATAATATTATTATTTTCAATATAATTTAAAGTGAAAATAAGAAATGATAAAAACTTCTTTGAATCTCAAAATTGGTATAAACCACGGAACAGAAAAAACACGTATAAACCGTGTTCGGCCATGAAAAAATGTAAAAACGTCTCTATTGCCAATGTACTCTGTGTCTATTGCTCTACACGGAGATTGTGACGTTTCAATTTTGTCATTTCGGAAAACCAAAATATAAATTGTTTTGATGCAAACAAACTATAACTACTGAACTACAATGGAAGACTGTGATATTGCAAATCTAGATGTAGAATTTAAGAGGTACTTGCAACTGTTAAGACCTTACTTAGGACAATTGGTTGACAAAAATGTGATTAAGATCTGCGACGCCTGGATTCGGAGGCTCTCGGACTGCAAAGATAATGAAAAAGCTTTAAGGAATAAGTATGTATTTGTGCTTTGTTACCAACTTGGTAGAGGTGTACTAGATTTGCCATTCTTGAATCGACCTCCTGCAGAATTGCAACCTCTGTCCGATGATGTCGCTACTACCGATTCCTCAACTGAAGTAGAATGTCTCGTCATCGACTCTGACGAACCCCGCATGAATGTAATATTTGATAACAAGAAATTAATCGCTTCCGAAACAGATTATTTAGGAATATCATCACAAGAACTTGAAAATATTACAGAAAGTATAACAAGCAGTGATTTCACGGCTAGAACAATAATAAAAGAACAATGTCAACCATCGCGCAATCAAAACATATATTGCTGTACATGTCCGGAAGTGAATCAAAATATTGCAGGAAATGGGGAACAATTTGAATGCAGAGCAAATAACCTTGTCATAAAATTAAGGGAAATCAAAATGCAAAATATGCTTCTACAGAAAGAGTTGGAAGCTTTAAGAGAGGATTCTTATACTCATAAAAAGGAAGAGTTAATTTATGAGTGTATTACAAAAGTTGATAATGCCACAAGTGCCTTCATACGAAGTAATGAAAGCAGTGCCACGTTAAGGTCTTTAAAATGCCAACTCCAAGAGGTACAAGATTCCAGAAATACTATGATTCAGACAATAAATTCGCTACAAGACAAATTAGATCATGCCAATGACTTAAAGAAAAATGAAATTGAAGAAATTAACGCAAAACATAAATTGGAATTAATTAATGTCAGAACCGCGGCTAGGGAAGAGACTAAAGGTTTTTTCGAGCAGAAAGTGGAAGAATTACGAGTAACGTATGAAGATAATTTGAAAAAAATAGAAGAAACCGCTACGATAAAAGAAAAAGATTTGATTAAAATAAAAGATGGATTAATTGAGGAGAAAGATAAACTTTTGGAAATTAAAGAGGCAGAAATTGTACATTTAAAAATTCAAATTGAAGATCAAAAGAACAACCTTCATTTAATGCTCAACAGATTCATGGAAATATCCAACGCGGATTTGTCAGGCGACAGCATGAGGTTTAAGGCCCAACAATTAGAGAAACGACTTAATAAGATGGAGAAGTCAAAAATCAAATGTACTAAAATCTATGAAGCTAAGCTGGCCCAGTTACAGAGAGAGCAACACTTGGCAGGATGTTCATTACAGCTGCAATTAGTGAGACAGCGGGCTCAAGTTGTTAGTGAAATGACGGTAGAAAGTCAAGCAGAACTGAACACTTCCCTCGAGAAACTTGAGAATAAATATAAAGACATAGTAGCCAACGTTCAGGCTACCGCGATACAAAGAAGGATGCAAGACCAACTGGCGCTAGAGTCGATATTCCAAGTAGCTTGCGGCATGCAAGAACAAAATCAAATGCCGTTTGCAAAAGCAGCACATAATCAGAACCAAAGTTACGAGAGCGAAATTTCAGCCATAATGCGTGGTAATAAAGTTGGAAATATAAATGCCGGTGGTAATAAGTCGTTTGGCGACGACAGTGTATCGCGTGGGTTTTGTCTCAATGGCGAAAGAATGGGCGAACTATTCGAAAGGGTTTACATACCTCAGAGGGATAACGGGGAGACAAAGTGAAACTATTTTAACTGTGCCTCGTTGTTGCAATTAAAACTAAATGTTTGTGGCCCCTTTTATTAAATTTTCAAAATTACTTACAGTTGTTATAATTTGTTTGAAACGATGGCGGCGCGGCGGGGTAGTTAATTGTAGATTATTTCTCAAGTTTTAGTTAATTCTCATAAGAGTCTTTTAATCTGACTTCGAACTGACGATTAGTTACTTGCTCAAAACATTCTCTGAGCAAAAGGAGTGTATCGGTATTGCTTTAGACCAAGCGATGACAGTAAAAGCAGATTGAAAGGATGATTTGAATAATTACTTTTGTTGCCTAAACTTTTTCAATTAAGTATATTCTTCTAAAAATATTCTTGCAAGGGATTTACAACGTGAAAAGTCTTTGATCAAAAAATCGGTCTGTGAATCAGAAAATAGCTGTAAGAAAAATCTGTAGCTTATAAACTTATAGTAGAAGGTACCTTAGCACCTACTACATTTCAACTATCACTAGTTACTTATCCATCATCATTATCATTCACCTGTTCTTATCCCAATTTATTTGCGGTCGGCACAACGTATTTTTCTTCCATACTTTCTTCTCTTTTTGTCGTCATCTTGGTAGTTACCGCGTTTCTAACCATATCAACTTTCATACAGTCCATCCATCGTTTCTTTGATCTTCCCCTTACTCATATAGCCATCCACATACATTCTCAAAACTTACAGCTATTACCCATACACCTAAATGTTCGCTTACCTCTTGAATTATTCGTAGCACTACTCACCTATCTATCATAAGCTTATCAATATGTATGTATATACAGGGTTACCTTTTGGATATACAGGGTTTTAGTAAATTTCCCCACCATTCCCAATAAGCGGTGCGGTCACTGAGAGTTGCGGTAATTTTCAGCTACACACGGATACCTAATAGCTACATTAATAATTAATACACATGTTTATTTATATGTGTTTCATCTGCTTTGCTAATAAGGCGGTTTTGTATAATTGTAGATGTACATAATTGTAGATCTATACACATAAAAATATGTGGTTTTACTGGAATGTGGTGTACATAATGATTTATTTATTATGTTGATAAAAACGTCAAATTCGTTAGCAGTAATTACCGACAAAAACACTTTCCTTCAGTTTTGTTTGCAGGTGCGTTGCAATGGCCCGTAGAGCCAGTAAAGTAGAGAGTAGTTTTTAATCAGAATAATGATATTCATCATCATCATCATCATTTCAGCCGAAAGACGTCCACTGCTGGACATAGGCCTCCCCCAAGTACTGCTACTTCGACCAGTTCTGTGGTTCTCGCATCCAGCGGATGTTAGATATTGTAAAGTAATAATGCGTCCAGGGAGTTTTGACGTCATTCTATATTAGGCAGATAATCTAATTATTTACAATGATCTAAATGCACAGCCATAGAAAGTAAATTGACAATTGGCATAAAATGAGCCTTCTGACTCTATAAGTGCGGCTACCAAAAACGCTAACTATAAAAGTTATAATAATATCTCAATCAGATTAAACATTCAAAATATTTGAAATGAATGTTGTATGGTCTGTTCCAAAACTATTTGATGAAAATGTAAACAAATATATCAGAAAACGTACCTGTGGATGCCAATTAGTGCTACTTACAAATTCAGTGCTTTCTAATTTTAAATCACTATTATTTTATGATGTTTTTCATTTGACACTTGGGTTAATTTTGTAGTCTCAACTTTCGTCGTTTATTTTTTCATTACAATTTTGTAATGTTACTAAACTAATAATTGTTGAAAAAAAGTGGTGAAAGAAACCTTCTAAACATAGATGAATGTGTAATATCTTCCTTTAGGGAGTGATTGCGTAAGAATGTAACCTGAACAGGGTTGGTGTACACTTTCATTAGATACTGTTTGAACAGACAGTAAGGTGCTAAAGATAAGTTTAACGAGATACCGAGTAATCCGAGTATTGATGTCAGATATAATACTTGAAACTTTATGCAGCAGATTCCAGAGAACCTATAAAACAGGATGTATCTCAAGGCTGTAAAAGTCCGACAAGGCAATCAATTTTTGATTTTACAACCAAACCTTATTTAAACTTGCTTAATTTTGATTCCCACAGTTGCAGAGTGATCTTGTCGATCACAAAACGCAGAAATTAGTACTGTTTTTGCCTTGACAAATTCTTTTGACTCAGTATTATAACAAAAGGAGGAATTAAAAAAAAAAACAAGTAAAGAATTAGAGTACTCATCCTATCCACCGAAACATTTTTAAATCATACAGACATGCAAGTGAAAATACTAACCAAATACTCTCAAAACATTGTAACTAGTTATTAGTTTCTAGTAAACACCTAGTACAAATATTCGTTATTTGTGATACCGTTCCCTGGTCTTCCAGTACGTTAGGCAGTTAATCCATTAAGTCAACAGAACCTCGTTTGCAGCACGTCAAATAATCTTATGCAGAATACTTAGCTCCCATTAATGTATAATAGGTAGGGTTGTCTAGCATAATGGACGATTTGGTGTAACACTTTCGAAAATAGGTAAGTACTCTATGAATAGAATAGCAGAAGGAATTTGAGGACCTTTGCGACCATCTTCTGGCAGCACTACCCAAACAAATTAAAATTCTGATTGCTGTAAATATTAATTTTGATTGATTTAGATTTGGGCTACTGGGCTCAGACGAGCACAACGTGAACCCCTGAAAACGTCCAACAGTATCGCAGCAGACCCAGGTGGTGGTGGTGGGACGAGCTTAACGCCTATAGGCGGGATTGGGACATCATGGCGCAGGATTGTATTGATTGAAGAAAGGAAAAGACGGCCGTTGCCACATTATACTAAAGTAAGCAGTTTAACGTCTTCATACAAATTGGCTGAAATGACGCGCTTCGAAATCTCAGTGTACACCAGAATGTCCAGAATTCAATAGTCGCGCGTGCGCAGCAGTTACCTACGTAAGGACGTGGACAGTGCGAGACGCTCTCGCACACTTAATTACGTGAATTACGGCACGAAGTTATAATCTACTGTATTGTTCATAATGTTTGAATTCATCAGTATCGAAACCAAAAATTACTTTTTTTTTGTTAACAACTCAGCCGGCTTGGTACATAACCCTACAAAATAACATTGCTATTTAGTGTTTATTTATTTACGTTATGTAGGTATTTCTATATTTATTGAAGCGTAGCGAGCATAACTTCCTTGACAGGTATTTAGTAGGTGAGTTTCTCAGAACAAAGTATATCTACCTATACCTACTAGCGTCTGCTCGCGACTACTATACATACGAGTATATATGTTAGTTTGTAAGGTATAGGTCTATGGGCCATTGTAGCCTGAAATAAATGCTTTATTATTAATATTTTTTATATATACTTAATAGATTTGGTGACCACGATATACCGATTTCGTCGGGCATAATATAAAATAATAATAATAATATGAGACAACATCCACACAAGGTCTTCAGGTCTCGAACTAGGTTGAACCTGTACTACGGTAACCTGATGACTGATATACATACTTATATACATATACACACCCAGACACAGGTCAAACAGACATGTTCATGCACACAAATGTTTGACTTGTCCGGGGATCGAACCCGGGACCAGCTGCTCGGAAGGCAGGGTCGCTACCAACTGCACCAACCGGTCAGTCGGACCGGTCAGTATGTTTAATATGTATATGATAAAGACCAGGAGCCCAAGGGAAGTAGTCTCTGACAAGTCAGTAGTGAGTAGTTGGTTTTCAATCACACAACACTTAACTCAAACTCAAAACATCAATTTCAATTAAAACATTTACAGTCACTTTTGAATTATCATGTAACGAGGAGTCGTTCAGTTTGAGTTAGTTATACTGAAGCTATTCGTCAATTCCAAGACGATGTAGGTTCCTTTTGGAGAAGAACACTATTTTAAATCAAATCATTATGTCACAGACTACGGTTACAGAGGTTTCTTGTTTGACAGTAACAATTTCAGTCCTTTTTACTCAACTTTTATCGCGATACCACTCGCCACTGTAAACGTGACTCTCCGTCAAATTGGGCGGACGTATTTGCTACTCAAATGAGTAGCAAATACGTCCGCCGAGAAAATCTTACTACTTAGTTAGTTTAATGAAATTTACTAACTATGCTAAAATGCTGATCAGTTAATTCTTTTTGAATTGAACAATGCAAAAAGCAATATTTACAAATGCAAAGGCGTTTTAAGATGAAAGTTTTATTAGTCACGTCATTACTTTTTACAGCTCCAATATTACTAATTAACAACATTTCCGGTAGGTAGTTCAAGGAATTTAATCAAACAACAGGTTTTCATCTATAAATCTGTGTGTGTGTGTTATAATCTTGTTACTATAAAGTTTGTAAATTATTATTGAAACTGTTTTTAGTTCTCGTATTCAATTATAAAATTGAGGTACTTACTGACCATTCTAACGTAATCGCCGCCATTTTCTACATCATTGGGGCGCTGTATCATAAACACTTAGCTACTCTGTCAAATGTTGAATTGTTAATAATAATAAAAACCAATTAACAAAGTCAATAAATAAATGTTCCCTTTTAATTTTAACTAAAGTTTTAACGAGAACATCAGAATTAATATAATGATCCGAGGGCTTAATTAGCAAAATTATGATAAATTGGAATAATTATTTACTTGCGAATAAAATTATGTAATAATCTTAACAGGTAGACGCTCTTACGATATAATATAGTCCCGATACGTGTCAATGTTAGATGTTTTCTAAAACTCTTAACTAGTCACTTCAAGTTTTCAATATTATCTAGATTATACTAAGAAACCCACTAGGTAGGTATATTGGACATGAAACTAAGATGGAAGTCAGTTGTTGGCAAACAGTCTGTTGAAGGGAAAGTTAACGTTTAATTTCTACTCATCGATTTTATTTGAGTCAGCCCTACGGTAATGTCAATAGCTGCAACAGTAGAAAGCGTACAACGCATTGTTCACTAATGTTCGCTGAAAGCCCCGCGCTGTTTGGCTGCATCTCTCTAATAAATAATATTGGCACAATAAAATAGTAAATAGTTAGACAAACGTAGAGTAAATAGTTGACCGGTTTATCTACTTGTATTTGGAACGAATATTTCTGAAGATTTGTAAAGAAATGTGTTGATCAAATCAACACATTTTACCAAAATTAAACCATTCGTTCCTATTTTTAACTAATGGTTGAGTTAACTACGGGTCAAAAAACTGGCCGGACCGTGTGTTGATAACGTTTAACGTAGCGCCTACACTAAAGTTATTTCGGAACAATCTTAAGTTGATCATTGTAAACTTTGCAAAGACGTTTTTCACAGGCGCATTTTTTGTGTCCATTGTAATTAATATGATCACAAAAACTCATTCCTGGCGACTGACAATGATAGATATCCTCCGGTGTGGTCTTCTTGAACTAAGTGTTCCAAACCAGACAGACGCCGCGCCGACAGATTCGCGCAGTAAATGAAATATTGGTTTACTCATGCTGCTTACATGGTATAACATTTCAATAATATGCTTTAAAAACTAAGTAAATACTCGTAGAATTGTTTTGAAACATACTGGAATAGCCTGCTACATCTGTGGGAAATACGCAACCGATAAGGCGAAATCACCGTCGCAATAAATGGCGTTACAAATAGCTATGTACCTAAGTGTGAAATACTCGTCAACTATTAAATCAGCATTCTTAAAGTTTGCTGGGAGAAAAAAAAAGAATTTTATCAAAACCAAAATCAAAATATTTTATTTCACATAAACCTACATGGGTTGCAATTGGCCGTTTCCTATGGAGAAGACCCGAATTGTATAATATCCCATATTCTTTTACTCATGTGATTATTTTTTACTCTGACTTTATTAGCTAAACGGATAATTATTTTCACTACGCCTAATGTTATTTCTTACAGCGTGGCAGCGCGTGCCGATGACACGAATCGAGTGGCTATACTTATACTTCTGACATTCATACATTCGATGCATGTGTGCAGTCGTATCCCCTACTACCTACTTTGTTGAGTAGTACACTCCCTGACTTACTCGTATCTATAAATCGGACCACCGCGGTGGTGCCCCGTGCCGCCATGTAACCACAATAACATCAAAATAGTGATGAGTCATAGAAAAAGATGCAGGTACTGGCCATCATTTTATGTGATCATTGTTCGTTCGAATTCTCGACCATTTAAAAAATGATAGACCTTTATACCTACAGTAAATATGTATATTGATTGATTGATGGTATGATTTAGGAGCCTGGGAGTGTATTTTGACTACAAAATGAGCTGTTCCGCAATAGTTGGTGCCGTACAAGATAGTGATATTTTCAACTGTATCCTACTCGTGCACTTATTTTCATGCTTCAAAGGCGTAAAGTGTAGAAAATGTTTTTATTTTATATTGTTTAAGGCATGAATGCTATCAGCGTGAGAGTATAGTTATGCCTCACTGAAATATTATTTAAACTTATATTTTTAGGTAAAGGTTTCTAGATAATTACTACTTCGCATTGCACGTTATCACCTAGAATGTTCCACCATCAAATAACTTCTTCTGTAATGAAAGACTAAATAACACTAGGTATTCGTCTGTGAATGTGTAAGTGGTCGTAAATCAATTGACGATTTACAATCTATTGTACTCGTAATTGCTCAAGTGACCATTTCGATGCTTTATTGTTATTGTAGGAATTCATTATCTGTTAGGTATAGCTTTCTTAATTATAGGTGAGCTATGAAAATTACTTTCTGTTGCTCCATGAGATAATTATGAAATATAATGTACAACCTTCTGGGGTTTTCCGGATACAGACGTCAAAACGGATTTTTTATATTAAGTATAAAACATTCATCTTCTCTTATCTTGAAAACAGTCTTGCCTTACCTATGGCCAGTTTCACTACTACTCATTTTCGATTCCATAGAGGTATGAGGAACAAGGTGTAAAGTTCACTCATACCCTTAGTAAAGGGAGGATCCTCCGACCAGACGGGTGTTGTGTCTGGTGGGCAACTGACCGACGATTGATGTCGGGACGTTGTATGCTAGTTGCGCGGTAAACATTGCTTGCGAGATGCAGGATTTTGCGTGACGTCAGTGTGATGAGTATTTCGCATGTGTCGATGTAGATACCGCTACAATTCGCCATATTTTAATTTGTTTATAGTTTTAAGGTCTATCCACACATATCAGGGCCGTGCCCGGGACGAGACAGGGCCGTGGCACTCACTGAGCAGGCACCGAAGTTCCGTCGCCGGCCCGGACACGAATGTGTGTGAACGAGTTCATATTAAATGTACACACCAATATTTTTTTGAGTCCCTGACGGTTCACGGTCCGTCCACGTCTCGGACACGACCCGGATATGTGTGGATATACGTAAATTTAAAACACAAGTGCTAAAACTTAATTATGCTAAGTAAACTATAAAATAATACATCTACAGTCGAGATCAAAAATCTCAAATTTTACAAAAAAGCATTTTTGCACACTTGAGGTTTGATACAAACATAGCTATGAACACAATGATAGTTTATGTTTTTGTAGAACTCTTTTATGTTGGTCCTTTGACTTGACATGCGATATTAGTTTTGTGGGTAGCTCATTCACTAATGTTGGCACTACGTACCTTCTTCTTGTGAGCTTACTTAGAGTACTTAGTTACTTTTGGAACAGCGAGTGGCTTCTTCTTAGATAAAGTTGGGTACATTATGCTTACGTTCTACTTTATGGTATTGATTAGTAAATTGTTCAGTCAAGATATTTCGGAAGTACTTTGCAAATTTTGAACAGTTCTTCATTGATTCAAAAGTGATCTAAATATCCATATTTAGCAAACAATATTGGATTTTCAAAGGTAGAAGAAAAAAAATTTTGTACCTCAATAACAGTTTAATTCGTCTTTAATCGTACCAAGTCCAAGATAATCCGATGGATTATTTAAAATAATCAGTATGTACATAAATAGGTAGATATTGCGATCGCGGCAAAATTAATGCTGGGAGTAGATGCTAAGCGAGATTCTGTTCCTGAGAAATTGTTTTAGTATAGATAGCGATTATTTCACTGAACTAAAGCTGATATTTTCTAGAAAAATTTGTATTATAATATCTGAAGATTCCTATTATTAAATTTAATCTTAGGATAATCTAAGCCAAACAATAATATTAACCGAACTACGCAGTTCAGTCACGAAGTTTAATCCTCAGAATAATTGACTAGGTATAACATACCAATTATCTTAATTAGTAAAGTGTATACATCGATCATGATGATGATCACGTTCCAATTGCCGGCGTAAGCAGAAGTCCAGGCTGTGTTAACAATCCGACACGTTTTACAGATATCATAATTGTAACGGAACGTGGCGGAATCTTAACATATGCGAGGTTCATTATTAACACACATCCGCCTAATTATGTGTTGGAATGCGTGTCATTCGAATATCAGCCGACCAGGGTCTACTCTCAAAGCTCGAAATCCGTCGTCTCGGCCGAAGATACGGGCACTGCCTACTCCATATCACCTGCGAACAAAGATTACTTCAGAGTCCGAACTTAGAATGCATGACAACACGATTTTCCTGTTGTCTTTACCTTACTCCCGATGTGTTTTTGCCCGTCCAAAAAAGTAAATTAATCAGAAGTAGGGTTTATACCGATCGATGAAACGAACTACTACCTATCCGAAAGTAGTTGAATCTTCGTTGACGGAGTCCTGTATTACCACTATTACGTCAATTTCGCCGTGGTATGCCCATGCCTCAGAACAATAACTAAAGCATAGAAGGAAGCTAAATTTAACTAATATAGTCGTCGCTGTTTTCTTATACACTCATAACAGCATTAGAAAGAGACAGATGTAGGTTGCTCAAAATGCAAAGCGTCACAAAGCAAACGTCAATTTGGCTACCTTGGCTACCTTTATGATACTAAGTTTAAAAGCTACTTAACGTCTCAGGTTTTTGTGTATGACTTTGTTCAACGCATTTTTTCGTATAATGCTTATGGGCGCATGGGAGTTGAAGTGCTTCGTTGATTTTACGTGTTTTTGTAAAAATAGTACAAAATTAATAGTGATTTAGTGTAAATCGCAAAGCTTAAAGATTAAATAATGTCCTGCATTATAGTGGGATGTAAATCACATTCATCCCGCAAAGAAAATGATGCGGAAATCATAAGCTTCCATCGGTAAGTAATCAAATATGGTCATTTCATCGGTTTTGTATTCTCACTGTAGGTTATTTTGCCATTTTTTCAAATTATTTGAGTTTAGTGTACTCGGTAGTGTTTTGAAATCAATATTTTATGTAATTAAATAATTCGATTCTAGGGAAAATAGAAATTTTAAATCGGCATAGAAATTTTTGCAATAGTGCTTGCAAAAATAAACTATCGATAGAATATCGATAGAACTAGCGTCATCTTAATTATTACATTATTTTTCTTTACACGTAGTTTTGGGAAGGATTAAATATTTAAGAGTGAAATAAATACCTAAATACCTACGGTCTTGCCAGCAAATCATACGTATGAGTAATGAAATAACAGTGGTCAAAAAGCCGTGTGGCTCATGGTATAATAATTTAAACTCATGTGTAGCTATGATTTTTTTTTAATTTTCAGATTTCCTTCCGATATTGATATGAGGCAAACATGAATCAACGCTATTGCACGTAACTACTGGGAATGGAAAAAACAACATCGTAATTGTTCCAAACATTTCAGCGATGACTGCTTTATTAAAATATTGCTACCAACGTCAATTTTTGATGATTTACTCGAACATTCATTCGATAATGATGTATTGGATGAACATAGAAATTTGTTGATTAAATTGATAAGCAAAGAATATTTAACAATTTGAATTCATATCGCGAAAGAATTATCTTCTCCTGTAGAAAAAGTAAGGACATTTCTAACAAAAACTATAATTTTTAAAGGACAGTGATTTAAATTTTTTGTTACTTGTTCCGGTGCCAATCGCTCTTTAAAAATGATTTAAGCGTTTTCTTGGTAATTTCAATTTGTTAATAATTTATCCTGTGTTTATAAATAAATAAATTAATCAAACAGAAGTGAGTTTATTTCACCTTAGCATATTTTAGATTTAAATGCCAAGGAGCGATACCATAAACTAAGAAGTCGATATCGGTATTTATTTTATGCATAGTCACATCACTAGCTAATACTCTTGTCTATGACATCGTACACTTCAAACGTAGACAGAGAAACTAATAGACGCAGTGACGATTCCTTTCTCGCTTACACAAGAAAGAGAGCGAAAATTACGCTATTAATGTTTTAGACAGAGATACAACTATCAATTTTTTTGTCTCTTATCGTGTAACCTGTTTTTTCAAGGTCAGCAACTCAAATTGCGAAACAAACTTTGACACTTCGTGCCGTCATTGTGTTTGGTGCTAAAATTTTGCTTATTTTTATGATAAAAAACGATTTTAATCCAGTGAAAAGACAGAGAAATTATCCGTATTTCACATCGACGATTATACAATGGTGCGTTGTCGTGTTATTTCATGTAAAAGCGATAGTGAGAAGAAAATTGCCGGTGTGTCTTTTCACGCGTAAGTACGACGGTTTTGTACCTAATTATAGTTTCTTAAATGATGATTATTTATGCTATAGCATGACGGAACGATATGTCTCATTAAAACTGAAGATAATAGGATTTTGTCGAGTTTTTAACATTCATAACCAATAAATCATATCATGTAAGTGTTGCCAGCGTCAGCTCAAAAATGCCCCGAGTCATGATAAAAAATATTGGCTCTACAATGTAATAAAAACAAAAAATATTGGATCAAATAATAGCATAGTTTAAGTGTATATATATCAAATATGTATATACATCAATAATGTGTTTTTTTTTTCAAATTGTTTGGAGTGTTTAGTTTCTAAGTGTTAGTGTTTTTTTTAGTTACCTCATAAAGGATAAACATGATATAGTGCTGTTTGCAGACGACACTTCACTTTTATTTAAACTCAAACGTCAGCAGCTGGTTACTGACAATGTAAATAGTGCCCTCGCAAAAGTAGTTAACTGGTTTAATGTTAATAACCTTCTTCTTAACGAGAAAAAAACGAAATGTATTAAGTTTACGATACCTCATGGTAGACAAGTATAAACAAGTATTCTCATAAAGGGTGAAGAGTTGAAACCCGAAAATACCACAGTATTCTTAGGCATAACTTTGGATGCCAAGCTTCAATGGGGCCCCCATATAGATAAATAGTCAAAGAAGCTTAGCTCTGCAGCATACGCCGTTAGAAAAAATCGTGGTTTAACTGATTTAGAGACAGCCCGTTTAGTATACTTTAGTTATTTTCATAGTGTAATGTCGTACGGTATTCTGTTGTGGGGAAATGCCGCCGATATTCAGACGATTTTTGTTTTACAAAAAAGGGCAATTCGTTCAATTTATAAATGAAATCCCAGACACTCCCTCAGAGAAAAATTTAAAGGGATTAATATAATGACTGTGCCTTCTCAGTATATTTATGAAAATCTTTTGTATGCACATAAAAATATTAATCTGTTTAAAAAGTACAGTGATATCCATAATTTAAATACTAGGAACAAACACAAATTTGTTGTTCCTACTACAAGGCTCAAGAAAATAGGTGGCTCGTTTAGATGCCAATGTATACGTTTTTATAATAAACTTCCTAGCCACATTAAAGCACTAAGCCTTAATAAATTCAAATCTTTTATAAAAAGGAAACTATGCCAGAATGCCTATTATACTGTCAAAGACTATATGTATTGAGGACAAAAAGGCTTGGGATTGAGTTGCTCCAATAAAGCACAGGCAATGTTAATTTATTTTATTTCGCTAACTATTTTTACTTTTAATCTTTGCTATAAGTATCTATACTTATTTTCATATACAATGACACTAATATTTACTGTACAAAGTATTATATTATTTTAAATTATTGTGAATGTGAGGACTATGTGTGTTTTTGTTCCAGTTTTAATCATGTTCTGGCAGTTTGAGTAGCTGATGCGGCCTACCAAAATGTCCTTTCTTTGGTATTGTTCGTCGAATCGTTGCGCTCCTTAAGTTCTGAGTTGAGCTGCACGGTTACTGACAAATGCGTGCACTGACTGGACAGGTCCACTCAATATGTGTGGTTCTTTCCTCAAAAGACCATTGCAGACACCGATCTACATAGCCTTCACATGATCTGACCAAGATTTTGTCTGGATTTTAAAAGAGACTGTGACCTCTGAGTTTGTTTCGGCCTTTCTTCTCAGAGTAGTCACATAGGAAACGCCGACCTCATCTAAAAAAAAAAAAAAAAAATAGTCTAGTGTAGTCTAGTTTAAAAAAAATATGATTGACGTGTAAAAGTGTTTGTTCAGTACTACTTACAGAAATAAAATCATTTATCATTTAAGTAGTGTAATAAATCTTAATTAAAAAACCCGTTTCGTTTCAATTAAATCCTGAAAATAATTTACCCTACTTCATCTAATAACACTCCAAAAACAGGGGAATGCAGTTACTATGGCAACATTATACGCACACATTGACATATTATCTCTGTCTCGACTGCGGTTACAGGGTCCCTTCGTCTATTAGTTTCTCTGTCTACGACTTCAAATGTCCTAAAGCGCCTTCTATGCTTTAGTTATTGTTCTGAGGCCCATGCCATACGACAGTCAAATAATGACAGTTGAATAAACATATTTCTCTCATTTAACACGCGTTCGTTATCATACTGCGATGTCACTATTAAATGATGTCATAATACAATATTTAAGTTTGTAGTGAATTTGATAAACAATTAATTTCCCTGACTTTACAGACCATGTCAAAAAGTGTCACGTGCCTGTTGTTCCACCAGCACACTTCAAACCTGTACACAACGGTTCGGCTCTGTGGCAGAAGCTAGGTTTGCTGAGAAGGTTCCCGGTAGAAGAATTCTTTCACATGCATGGAGCGACGTTGCATGTTTTATAATGTTTAAGCTTTGAGGATTCATCATCTGCCTAGCCTTCTCCCATCTATGTTAAGATTGGCTTAGAATCGAACTGAATGCAGCTGAATACAAATATTTTGAGCGACTGCCTATCTGACCTCCACCACCCGGTTACAGGGTTACACGATTCTCCTTGGTAAGACTGGTCGTCAGAGACAACAAAATAAAACTCACGGCATTTATTTTAAATAAACCAATTACAGACACGTTTGAGTTGTCAAGGGGTCGGTTAGTCAGAAAGATGAAGCTATATAGTTGACCATTCTAAAGCGTATTAGGTACCTATGGAGAAGAACGGGCAAGAAACTCCACGGACACTGTTTTAAAACAAACTATTGTTACAATTTTTATTTTGTCATTCATGTTGTAATTATACATGTGAGAACGATGTAAAAATACGTGCACGTTAAAAGTGTCTGTAATAATAATAGATAAAAACAATTCAGGAATTAAAATAAGCCGTGGCAGCTAAGAGATGACCAGTGCCTACTGACGGCGCCCGTTCACGAACATGACGTAGGTATGGATCAGCACGTGCTTTCGAAGGCATAGGGGTCTCGGTATGTAATGATCACCCACTGAACTCGGTAATCGCCATATGCGGCTTTTATTACTATTTATACCTACTTAAAATCGTACTAATCGAGTTTTTGGCAGAGCAGTGGTGGCCCATTGGTAACGGCCCCAGTTGTAGGTCGTGGGTTCGAACCCAGGCAGAGGCGCTTTACTTTGTGTAATTTATTTCATCACCACTGCTCTCACAACGGTGAAGGAGAACGTCATGAGGGCACCAGCATGTTCTAGAACGAAAATAAATTTGAAGACATGTGACATCTACCAACCCGCACTGGGCCCGGGTGGTGGATTACGGCCCACTCTCTTTACAGAGAGAAGGCCTGTGTCCCAGCAGTGGGAACGTTATAGGCTGATTATGCTAAGCTATAGGTACGATTTTTGGTATCTGATTAATATTGTGACAACTACTTTAAATTCACAATTTATGGGTTGACACCATATTATTGAAAACTCAAGTAATGGTCATAGCTGAATTGTAATTTGTTCGTTTGTAAATAAACCCTATTTGTTTGAAGCAAACTGAGTTATGTAATGGCTGTGTACACTTGTTGAATTTATTGAACAAATTGGCTCATGTTCGTTGAGGTTGGAATAATTAGTTTTATGTAGCCACGGGGCTTCTGTTATCAGAGGGGCTGTCCCGTATTTTTGAAATTGATCGCATTCTAATCTCTGGCTTGACCTGTGAAAAAAAACCTCTAATCTCCCTAAATTTTTTATAAGTTTTTGGTATTGATTGTCACTGAGATGAGATTGACACTAGATTTTGTAAGTTGCTAATTTAGCCATTTTTGGAAACGACTTGATTCTAATTTCAGGATTGTGACTAGCTTGGTGATGATAAAATGATCTACTAATCGAACCAGTAGGTATTGCGCAGTAGGTATGCCTTCTTGCGGTAACTCAATAAAACAAAAGAAACACTAATGTCTTAGCGATCAAAGTCTAAAATAGCCAACGATTAGCGCTTACTGACGCAGATGGGTTTTCCTATTATTTACAAGCAAGTAATAATAATAAACGTAGTGCTGAATGACTAAATTACGGGCATGACACGTTTAACAGCTCAGCGTCATGTTGGCACGAGTTAATAATATGATTTCACAGCGTCTATAAAATTTACAACTTTAAACATGTTTGATAATATTAAATAGTCGATGAATGCTTTTGCATCGAGATAAACAGAGATAATAACTTCTGCTTATAAAATTGGCAGGGATTACCGTCTCTTTATGCGGTTTGCCTTAGTTAATTTAAATTCCATATAGAAAAGATATTTATGTCCCAAATGACCACGCAGCTGTTCAAAATTAAATTTCCATTTCATTAATGTATTATCTTAGTAATTAATACTGCGATGCTCCTTAAGACTGCATAGAGCTTCAATCCTTGGGGAGCAAAGACAGATTTGAAACTTTATTAGATTATGTAAAGTAAGCTAGAGGATTGTTCTAGCTTTGGGTACCTAGGAACCACGTAATTCTGGACTGAAATGTAGAGAAGGTTCTTATTAGTCATAGAAAGTGTGACTTGACTTCTTCAACTTTTGATACCCTACGGAGTAACGGTGGTGTCATTTTTCAATTTACTAAAACTATAAACGCACAGTTCTACAGACGACTTACATTCCCATTATCAGTTGGTTAAGGACCGGTGGCCCTCCGAAGTAATTAAGTTAGAAGGCCACCGGTAGCTAATTGGTCAAAATAATTTCTTTATTTTAAAGATTACCAACGACAGACACATAACAATAATTACCTGATACTTACATATATTAACCTGTCATGCACGCTTAATATATTACAGGTAACTACAGACTACGCATTATCGAGTACACATGCTCTGACTAAATAATATTTAAATTAAGAATAAGTACATAAAAATAAATAATTCACATGCTATTTTATTGTATTAAAATGGCGTGAATAAAATACAATAAAACCAAACATTAACTAGATTTTAAATAATAATGTCTGAATGAATTAATGCTGAAAAATTGGTGGAATAAAATATGATTGCTCCACTGGGCTGCTGGAAGTTAGTGAATACCGAGTTGACGACGCATAGAGAAGTATGAAAGAAAAGACATGTGGCGCCGACCGTGACCATAAATTGGGATACGGGCAGGAGAGTGATGATAGAAAGGCTCCACTGAACTACCATTAAAGATAGATAGATGGGTGAAGATAGATTCATGGCACCATGGGGATGACCTATGGCACTGAATCGTGGTCGCTCACAATGGGCCTTAGAAGACGGCAAAACGTCACCGAAAGAGCAACGCAAAGGGCTATGCTTGGAGTACGTGATCGAATCAGAAACGAAGAGATCTGCAGGAGAACCAAGGTAACCCACATAGCCCGACGAATTGTCAAACTTAAGTGGCAGTGGGCAGGGCACATTGCTCACAGAACAGATGGCCGATGGGGCCGAAAGGTTCTGGAGTAGCGACCGCGTACCGGAAGACGTAGCGTTGGAAGGCCTCCCACAAGGTGGACCGATGGCCTTGTGGTCTTTCGGCTGAAATGGTGATGATGATGAGATCCTATAGATAAGATATCCAAAAAAAAAAAAAAAAATCTCTGTCCATTCCAAGGTTGCCTGGAAGAGATCGCAGAAAGCGATAAGGCCGCCCATTGTATATTAAGTAGTGTTCAGTTTAATTTTTGTTGTTATGTTTTTTGTGGTGTACAATAAAGAATATATAAATAAATAAATAAATAAATATTTTTATACCTGGTAATGAAAAAGCGTGATATAAATATAATTATAAATGGATCGTGCTACTAAAATTATCATTATATTAAGAGCATGATTAGATGGAAATCCAATAATGATTTCCTCAGCTTTGTTCCAGGAATGGACGCAAATGTTTTTAAACATAACTGCACGTCGTGCTTAGTTGATCGTTGCCAACTACGCAGGTAGGTAGCATCGTGAGGCTACCTATGGGTACCCTGCTGTGTTAGACATGAGCTGCACTTAATATGTTAGGTAGTAATAGCTTGGTCCGTATGCTATCCTCAGGTAGGATAAAAATAAATGAATGCCTTTAATTTTTTTAATGAAGTTTTCTGAGGGTTTCTGAGATTTTCTTTAACCTTCAATAATCCCTTAAAATATTAACTCATCATAGCTTTGTATAATAGTACTTAACACAAAAGTAGCTGAACTATATTTTTATCATCAAACTATTTCAAAATCTAGTTGATTATCTATACAAATGTTTATTTAAGTACATATTTTTTTTGTCTTTTGGTAGAATATTTTATAATTGGTTAACAGATGCGGTTTTCCTCCTAGCTCGTGATTCACCATTTTAATATGCTTACTTGCTATGAGTATCAAGTTCAAGGACAGAAACGAAACTTACTCAAAAAAAAATAAGGAAAATTTTACCAAGCGTAGTGGATACGTGTTCTAACCGGTAGACCCGGTTGTATGTTGTTCTCTAGTACTTATGTTACCTATATCCGTAGCTACCTCTATTATTTCAAAGTTCACCATAACTAATCTGGCTGGTACAAATACTTAGATTCAGAGGTCAATATCATCATCACTCTCCTGCTCGTATCCCAATTTCACTAGGGTCGCCGGTCGGCGCAACATGTCTTTTCTTCCATAATAAGTACTTCAGTCATCATCTCGGTGTTCACCCCTTTTGTAACCATATCATCTTTCACACAGTTCATCCATCGTCTCTTTGGTCTTCCCCTACTCGTATAGCCATCTACATTCATACTCAGACCTGCCTCACCACATTTTCCTCATTCCTCCTCTTCACATAACCATGATGACCAATTTCCACACCACTTTTCAGTCACCGGTGCTACCTTTACACGGAGGTCAATAGAATAGAACAGAAAACTTTTATTCCAGACTGGAGTGCATAGGGTTAGTAACAATTTCACTTCACTTCTAGTGTTAGTAGGTTACATATATACACTTCAAATACAGCGTGGAGCTGCATCCACCTCCTCATCATCGGGCAATCCCACCGATCTGTGAACACACTAATAATGGAGGCAAAACCATTCATATTATTATCCGCAAACACCCCTGATGCACTACAACGCCACGGCAGCCGTAGCAGTACTCTCAGTGCATTATTGTATTGAACGCGTAGGTCGCTGTATGCCCGCTGAGTAAAGTTGACCCACAGGCTGCACGTGTAGAAGGACCTACAGTAAGCTTTGAAGAGCGTTACTTTAACTGCCCTCGTACATCGCGCAAACCTGCGGTCCAGCATGTTACAACGGACAGCCAGTGACCTACGCTCCCATTCAATATCACAATTGTATTTAAGATCTTCAGTGACCCAGTGGCCCAGATATTTGAACTTGTCCACCCTTCGCAGCGGTTCTCCACATAAGTGCGACATGTGGAATACACGAATATGTCGCACTTACAGTTCGACTATTAACAGGCGGATTAATACTAGTTAAAATATCTTTTAAAACAGTTTTTTGCCCAAGCTAAGAAAAAACAACCATTCTACTCAACCAATTATCGGTCTGACATATATCGCAACAAAGTCGTAAGTAGGTAGGCACTTTCTCGTACATCGTCAACAAGACATGTTCGTATCAATTTCCCCGTCTGTCTGTGCAAGTTGTTGGTGAAAACAAACGGCCATCGCTTCCGATATTTTCTTTCCAGTCGCAGTTGAGCACGGAAATAATAAAGTGTGTCATTGTACACATGTGTGGTATGAATCATATTGTCGTGGATGTGTTGAGAAAACAATTGTGACCAAGAGAGAGAATATCTATGACAAGTTTTTGTAAATTATTCTTGCCTTTCATCCTTTTTCCAATGCTGATAAAATTTCTACACATAGATTCATTCATTCATTTATTATTCATAAACAATTTACATTGTGTTGAACATCACATATTAAATAAAATTATCACATGCAGAAACAATACATATAAAAGCCTAATTATGATTGATGTGAAATGTTTAATTCAAGAGTCAATTTTATATGAATTGACTCTTGATTATGTCAACAAATAAATACAATGTCAAAATAATAGAAGGAATTTGTCCATTTTCGGCTTCGCCTGGACACGATGCTCGAAAAAAAGCAAATTAATCAAAAATCATGTTTAGTTTTTAAACGCTTATTTATACCTACTATATTTTTGTATCAACTTGCGCCCACGAATAGTGTATTTAATAAGTACTAAAATAGTTTTATTCTTCGACATATTGACAGTACCCGGCTTTCATGAATTCATAGTGTAGTCAACAATGAGTCGTCTACTATAGAATAATTGTTTACAAATCGACTATAATCGTTATTTTTGAACTTCATCTTCGTACTCCACATTCATTTAACAGTTTAGAGTTTACAGTCAATTAATGTAAAGCTGTTATTTATAATTACTTAGGTACAATATTTCGAACATGTTTTATCCAGATATCTGGAAAATTAAAGTATTTAAAAGTATCGAAGCTTGTCAATGAATAATTTTTAGTCAGTTATTCATTGACAAGCATTTACAATCGATTAATAAAAAAAAGTGTCTTAACTCACTTTCTGTCAAAAACTTGTCTTAATTGTCATTCAATTTGTTTCTTGGCATCGTGAATATTGTTTTACTCGTTTTCATGTGGTACGTACTTACTAACTGAAACAAGCGAGCTCGTATTATGGGGAGCACACAAGGAATGATGGCACCTATACAATAGAAGTATGCAGGGATGCAACCAGCAACTTACTGGACGGTTTTTCTTAGTTCGAAAATTGTAGCATAGTGCGAGCGAAAATTCAAAGTAGGTAGGCATAAAGAAGAAAAGTGTATTTTGTCTACATACTACATGAAAATGAAAACAGTAGTCAGATAGGAAACGCCGACCTCATCTAGTTTTTAAAATAATAATATGATTGACGTGTAAAAGTGTTTGTACAAACCTACTTACAGAAATAAAATCATTTATCATTTAAGAGCGTTTATACCTTATGAGTGGCAACGTCGCAATTTAGTTTCATATTTCGTGGTTTTAAGTTTTTATCATTTAATCGGAGCTATATTTTAAAAATCTGTTTAATTACCTTTTTAGAATTACGTGAAAGTGTTTAAAAAGTAAGTAACCGTAATGCTTACAGTTATTTTACAATGAAAATAACGCCCTGCAAGTTTCCAATGTATTATTTGCATATAAATAGAACTGTAAACGCAACGATTTCTTACCTTTTACACAGTTTTCACATAATTCTAAAAAGTAATTAAACAGATTTTTTAAATATAGCTCCGATTAAATGATAAAAATTGAAAACCACGAAATATTACACTAAATTGCGACGTTGCCACTCATAAGGTATAAACGCTCTTAACAGTCAGGGACGAAATTCGATCAAGCAGTATTGCTGTAACTGCATAGTGGGCCGAAGAACAGTGGGTTGCTGCGCTTATGTAATCACAATAATTTGGTTTTTAAGCCGGGCGAGGTACCAAGGTAATATATATCCACCTGCCCAGTTCCTAGACAACATATTATTAACTTATGACCTAAGAGGTGTTTTATAAAAAAAATACAAATAAGCAAAACAATTTTCACAAGCATCTCGATACAATCATAATACATTATTCTCTTTCCTACTGGTATTAGTTATTAAACCTGCATTATATTTATACTTAAACTGTCTGTATAGACCGAGCCGAAGTCCCATACAAAGTGGACAGTGCCCTTTCAAAATCAATGTCAAAAGTATTATGAGTACAACTTCATCAAGGTCCACGTGAAAAGCACAGTGTTACATACATATCTCTAACTCCTATACCTACTCTGACCTATTCGTCATGAGATGTATGAATCAAATTCGTCATATTAGTCCTGAAACAATGATGAAGCCCGTTTTCGGGACCCACTGCGTGACAACTTTAACCCAGTCCTAAAATTAAAACCAAGGAGTAAAAAAGAGGTTTTTTTTTAATTAAACAATTTTATTAATTTTTAAGTTTTATTAGTTTTATTAAAATCGTGGGGAAATGATAATATTGAATAAATTCAATTATAGTATCATCAGAACTAAAGGTTTGCACCAAATATCAGATCAATCTGTCAACAGGAAAGGGGTGAAATGTCAATGACAAAATTTGACACAAAAAACAGGGCAAGTTAATTAGATTGCCCTGAGCTGTTAAGCTGCTTAGGATTAGTAACACACTGCAAACCTAGCCTGTTACATGTCCCTCATTCCAAGTCCACGTACAGGCAGAATTCGTTTCTGATCCTTGCGAGCAGAAGTTTTAATAAACTGTCTGGTGAAAATGATTTGGATATATTCAATACCAGTGGCTCTCGGCTTAAGCATTTGTTGGTGGAAAGCTTTTTTACGGAAAAGTAATTGTTTGCGTCTAAATTATTTTTAGTTTGTATATGTCGTTCGTATACTATTTTTACCTAATTTATGTAAAAGGTATTTTGTACCGACATTTGTGTTTTTTCCTCGTTTTTTATTTTAATTTTGGCGTTTATCAGTGGAAACTTGTAAATAGCCTTCAGTTGCATATTGATTAAGTACACTGTATATTGTAGCTGTAAGTTTCCCGAATAAAATAAAATAAATAAACCGTTTAAACAGCAAGTTAACCTAAGGAAAAGGAATAATTTCAGCTTGTAATTAATTGACCAACGTCAGGGCAAATACCTCATTATTAACAGGGAAGGGACGAGCGTTACGACATTTTCCTTTACCGTAAGCCCACGTACGCACGGACGTAAAAATATCGCGGCAGGATTTTATCGCACACTGGATTTTCAACGCTCTGCTCAGCGCCAAAAGTTGAAAATCCAACTGTGTGTTTTGACGCACTGGGATGCGCTCTGTTAGATTCTCGACGATAAAATCCCGCCACAATATTGTTACGTCCGTGCGAACGTGGCTAAGTCCGTAATTATGATTAAGTTAGAAAGTACACATGACATTAACTTGTACCTATCTACACCTTCTGTTGTAAGTACACCGTTTGTTGGAGCACATTGCGGGATAAACCTGTGCTAAAAATATAACTGAAAAAAAAGCGAAGGATTCCGTACCACCGCACCGCCATCGCCACCGTACGATATTGAACACTTTTTTTTAATAGTTTTGTTAATAAAAAAACACGTTTCTTGTATGGGGTTCTTTAATTATTAACTTTATTTAATTTTTATTAATTGTGGTTATAGCGGCCAAAGTACACGCTCTGTGAAGATTTAAAGTGTCTACCTATTACAGTTCAAATTACACGGCAGGGCAAAGGCGGACAGCAGAGCATTAGTAATAGGGTCCCGTCACCCTTTGGATACGGAACCCTAAAAAGTATTATTGCTAATTTACACTGAAGTACAAAAATGGCAACAGTTTACCTTTGTGACGACGAAACTGGTGGGTAAAACCTGCTCTTAAGTATAAATAATTTACACTTAGTTATGACACAATTCCATTTTCGATCATATAAATATCTCACTCCGTTTTCAGTATCTTTTTTCAGAACTCAACAACGAAAAAACTTAAAATGACCGACGATATAAGGCGGGGAATGGAAGACACTAAAGTTACAGTCTTAGTGTTAATTGACTTTTTCAATGCTTTTAATACCGTCAGTCACGAAGTCCTTTTATCCATACTTTCCTATCGTATGGTCTCTCCGGAGGTACTGAAGTGGTTTTCTTCTTATCTTCGGGGACGTCAGCAGTCTGTTTATGCTGGAGACTTTTCGTCAAATTGGTGTGATCTTGCAGCTGGCGTTCCTCAAGGCGGTATATTATCTCCTCTTTTATTCTCCATTTTTGTTAACCTCATCACCACTGAACTTCAGACTGCGTATCATCTTTATGCTGACGATTTGCAGCTTTACTGCCGGGCAAGTGTTGGCAACATATCCGATGCGATTGAGGAGCTAAACCGGGATTTAGATGTCGTAAAAAACTGGTCTGATCGATTTGGGGTGGCGGTTAATCCCGCAAAGTGTCAGGCTATCATTGTGGGGAGCCCCTACAGCATGAGGAAACTGAACGGCTTAACTGTTCCACCTGTAATCTTCGACAACTCAGTCATCCCGTTTAGCTCTGATGTTAAGAATCTTGGTCTGCATGTCGATACTTGTCTAGACTGGCGAAAGCAGGTCACGACTGTAAGTCAAAAAGTCACCGGAACGTTGCGGTCGCTCTATCGGTTGAAAAACCTTCTCCCATCACACATAAAAGCAATGCTTGTACAGGCCCTTATATTTCCTATAATTGACTATGGTGATGTGTGTTACTATGACCTGAATGCAGATCTCCTCAATAAACTTGACCGCCTTCTCAATAACTGCATTCGATTCGTGTTCAATCTTCGTAAGTATGATCATGTATCTGCACACCGACTGCTTTTAAAATGGTTACCCATTCGTCAGCGCAGAGAGTTGAGGGCTCTGTCTACGTTGTTCTCTATTCTGGACAAACCCACTTCCCCTTCTTACCTGACTTCCCAAATACAATATTTATGCACTGCCCATAGTAAAAATCTTCGTTCCACCAACAATCGTCTTCTACGATGTCCTTCTCACCGTTCTGGTTTCATTTATTCTTCTTTCTTTGTCCAAGCGGTTTTTCTTTGGAATGCGCTCCCTCTGAAAATCAGGACAGCAACCAGTCGGTTATCTTTTAAAGTGAAGGCACGTGAACATATCCGTCAGAAGTTGGCTGAAACATCCCAGCGCTGAGTTGCTGGATTTGTTTTCTCCTCTACCGATCGTTATTTCTCCTGACCAAGGTTTATTTTGTTTATATGTATGTATCTATATAGTAGTATTTATTCTTGTATTTTATAGTCATTTCCGAGCTATCTATCCCGTATGTTGCACCTGCCATGGTATATCTCTGCATCACCCTAAGGTTGACTGGTAGAAAATGCCTCAGGCATTAAGTCCGCATTTGTACAGTATTATTTTTACTTGTGCATAAAGTTTTAATAAATAAATAAATAAAAATATAATTATTAAATCAAAAAGCGTGGAGCGCTTTGTTTAAATTAATTAAAATGCTAAAAATTGCTTCACGCTTTTTGATTTAATCATTGGATATAAAAGCAGAATTAATACAAGCCAAATTAATTATTTTATCATTTTAAGTGCGTAATGAAAGTGTGTTTTTTTTATTTTAAATTTCATATTTTATCATTTTAGTATAGTATTCTTCATTTAGTTAATAAGTCAAAAGTCAACGAAGTTATGACTTGAGCGGTTTACTAGGAGCCACTGATGAGTTGCACTGTCACCTCTTGGCTAAATCATCAGACGCACGTTACCAAGCCTAATCTATTGGACTCGTGATAACGAATTATATGACCCCAAACTCGAACGGTTTACTAGTAGCCACTGCAAAGTTCCATTATACACCTGCTGGCTCCATCATCAGGCAGTCAAGACCAAGTGAAATCTATTGGACTCATCAAATCAAATCATATGATCCAAAAGTCGAAGTAATTATTTGTAGCCACTGAAGAGTTACACTACCCACCTCCTTGCTCCATCATCAGATCCTCGTTGTCCAGGCCCAATCTATTGCACTCGTCAAAACGAATCATGTGAACCCAAGCTCGAGGGGTTTACACTAGCCACTGAAGAGTTCCACTGTCCACCTCCTGGCTCCATCATCAGATTAGCTTCAAGATACCAAATTATAGTTTTGTCATCCAAATTACTTAAAAATACAAAGTTACATTTCGATGCGACAGTTAGAAGTAGGTTAAAATCTACTACTAAGATTTGTTCACATTGTTTGTTAGTTAGTTACAAGTAAAGCTAATAAAAGCGTGTTAAAAAAACTATGTAATAGGTACCTTTAGATTTCTTTTCAGTGCTTTTATTCCTGCCAAATTGAACTCTGTCATAATTTCTATCATAATATAAGCACGCCAGATAATTATCTTCATTCAAAGAAACATTTTGAGTTTTTTTTAGTTTTTCCACGCAACAACTGTCTACATCGTTAATTGTATTCCACTGGTTATACAAGTAGGTATATAGATTTTCTTTCTACTAATAATTTAGTAACAGTTCGATGGATGTGTAGCGGTATCTACATCGCCACATGCGAACTGCGCATCACACTGACGTCACTCAAAATCCTGCATCGCGCAAGCAGAGTTTATCGCGCAACTATCATAATTATGTACAACGCCCCGACATCAATCGTCGGGCAGTTGCCCTCCAGACTCGACACCTGTCTGGTCGGAGGATCCTCCCTTTACTATGGGTATAAGTGTACATTACACACTGTTCCTCATAGAGGTACAACTACTGGTGACTCCGAACATGGACATTGACGCAGCCTTCGAGCAGCCATTTCAGCGTGACGTCATCACCATCTCTTCCTCAGGCTTTCGAGCGGCGAGTCACATAGCCAGCCAGCACCCACGGCTTCAAACGGGTATCCACCAACATGCAGCGAATGCGCATTCCTGTACATCACACTCAGCCTCTTCAGCAGCACACTGTACTTTCGGCCGGTCCACAAGCAGAGCCCTTCACACCTCTCCTGCTAGACGCCAGTAGTCGGTCTCAACCCGGCGCTGTACCGAATTCGACGCACTGGAGCACAACGCAGCGCCACCCCGACTTACTGTGGAATCACCGCAGACTGTTCCGACTCATCGTGAACTATGCGGCATCCAGTTCCAACCTACTGGAACCTCAACTGGCACAGGCAAGCATCGCAAGATACACAACCCAGCCCACTATCGACCTCCGGTCTCCGGAGGGAAGTAATGTAGCGGTATCTACATCGCCATCGGCGTCTACGCGGCATCTATCGAAATACGCATCACACTGACGTCACACAAAATCCGCATCGCGTAAGCAGAGTTTACCGCGCGACTAGCATATATATAACTTCCCGACATCAATCGTCGGGCAGTTGCCCACCAGTTGAGATACCCGTCTGGTCTGAGGATCCTCCCTTTTCCATAGCGTATGAGTGAACTTTACACCCTGTTCCTCATACCTCTATAGATGCTTCAACTTTAGATTAACCTTTTAACTTTAAACCTATCAGACTAACAGAGACAGGACTATACCGTAATAATACATGCTAATCAAACTTGGGAGATAGTTGAGAACTTACTGATTACTTCATTTCGGGCCACAGTCGGCTCCGCTGCAGACGACTGTGTGTGACAAACGAGATGAGTTCTCTTAACCCAACTGACAGACTTATTATTTTGTTGATGTTCATTTAATTGCTTCTTTGATAACTTTTGTTTGATCAAAATCACATAGATAGTTATTGATAAAATACATTAGAAATCTTCACACGTATACTAAACCGAACAAACGCAAACCGAATTAAGATTGATGTAGATATAGTTACCTACTTTGAACGTAACTCAACAAAAAAAAATAAAACAATGAGTGTCTTAGCGTATGTAAGTATTATGCAGAGCAGGCATGAACGTCTTCCCTTATATTGTGTAGCATGCAAGTATGTGTAACAGATTGTGTAACATCAAGTGTAACAGATTGTGTAACATCAAGTGTAACAGATTGTGTAACATCAAGTGTAACATTATGAATTTACCTAACAGATGCCCGCGACATTTTCTCTTCATACGTCAGAAACTGATGCCATGAGTCACACACTCGCTGCATCAGAAACTTTTCATAAGAAAGCACGGCTGAACTACAAAAGGCTCAATACCGAACGGGAAGTGGTCAGAGTGACCACGAATAATAAACAGATTAGTGGTCGCCATTTTGTTATTATTAGAAAAGAATTACACAAGAATCCGCTAGTCCCTATTCTTTTTAGGAAATATTTAACCCCTCTTTTGCAAACCAAAGGCTCATGTTTAGAGGTTACAAATGAACCCTGTTTCATAATAGTCTTTGCTAGCAATCTCACACAGCTTTGTGGTTTTGGCGAGAAATGTAACAGGAAACCAACTCCGGGTAAATCCGCTTAACCTAACCGAAGCAGTCGGCATTTCTAAATAAAGTAGACGCAGTAGAGTATAAATTTTTTATTCATATACAGGAATGTGCATTTAATATAAAGTAGTATTTAAAACAAATCCAGCTTAGGAAATGAATTGTTTATCATATTGAAACACTACGTCATTTGCCGTGTTATAGGAAATTCATACAATTTTCAAAGAATGACGCTTGTTATTTGAATATAGGTACGGTCAATTTAAGTAGGTAGTCTATTTGCTAAATAAATTAATTCCCTGTCTTTATGTCTCTATTATTTATCCCTTATAACGACGATAATGTTGAATTCCTTGGAAATAAAAAAACATGTGTGCAGTTCACACGCGATAACGGTAAAACCTTCAAAGTATTCTATCTCATTCTTTCGCATGCTAAATCCTAAAGATATAATAATATGTGTTTGTCTCATTTTAATGTACATTTTCGTTTCATTGAGTTCCAAATCACAACGGGGCTAAAGAAGTTTCCACTTCAAAAAGCTTCAAGTGCAAAGTTTTAACTCAATCGCATTACAAAAAGCAGGTACAGTTCGATCTTTGTGATCGCCTTTCCGACTTTATACAACGGTTAGTGTTAGCTAGTTTGTTACAAACTAGGGTCTAGAAACTGAATAAAACGGTTTATCAAAATCTGATTATGACTCATTATTCAGGGTGAAATTGAATTCATGGGCATTATTTTAAAGGGTCATTGTACTCATCATTATGAACAGCTTTTACTATGGCCCCAAACCTGAAAATACAAAAAAAAATCAGCTGTTCCCTACATTTTGAAGGGTTATGCAAATTTGTTATGCAGCTGACTTTTTTTGATGACCTATAAAATAATGCGCATGAATTCAATACCACCCTGTATAAGTTCTACCCGCGACATCGTACGCGTGGAAATCGTAAGATACACAATATACCTTTTTTATTTTTTTATTATGGCACTCGCAGTTGACCTTCAGAGGTCGTCACTGCTTAATCGGACTATCCTGTGGCTGCTTTAAGCGGACTCAAAGCCTCCAGCCAGGGGCGAATATCTTAAAGTACTAAACGACTGCACGCTAAGGGCACCCCCTGTGGGGTACAGATCTCGGCTTAGGGCGTCGCTGGGGGGATTACAGCAAGGTGGGACAGGCTGGATTAAGTTGGAATAATTATTATTATCGGGGGAATTTAAAGCTATAGGCTCAGCTACGGCGCGGGCTGGTCTTCGTCGAGCAACGGTCGGGGGGAGAATATACTAAAATAACACCCACATCTATTAGACTCCCTCGACCCTAGGTCCCTCGCGTCGCACCGCATCGCCTGCCCACGCTATTACTTCGTTGTCGCTTAGCGCTCGTTCTGACTTTTTCCTTGGCTCCGAACAGTCTTAGCGTGGTTTTAAATAGCCTAATAGCCTTCCTCAAGAAATGGGCTGCCAATGCAAAAATATTTTTTCAAATCCGACTGGTAGTTCCGAGATTAGCGCGTTCAAACAAACAAAAAAACAAACGGACATTTCAGCTTTATTATTATTAATTATTATTGCATATTAGCTGCTGCCCGTGACTTCGTCCGCGTGAAATTTCTTGTACCCCGAGAATCGCCCGTCCGCGTTACTTAGTTTTCGCTGACTTTTTTTTCCTTTTGCACGGCTCCTAAGGGTCGTAATGTTTAATATACAAATAAACAAAGAAACTCTTCAGCTTTATTATTAGAAAACGACCATTATACGAAAACGATGCGCTTCTCTCCGGCGCAGAACAGATATCAGCACCCACGGCATGTTGAGAGCATTGAGTGACCGGTGGGACTGTCCGATGCTTGGTCGATGGGTGAGACTGCACACACAGATTGACTCTAGATAGCTATGCTAAGCCTAAGCTAGTATGGCATTTTATTTTATTCCTATTATGTTATTATTATTATTATGCCTATTTGTGATTTTTATGTTGTGTATTGTGTTATTTTTATGTTATTTGTGATTCATTTTGATTATGTTATTTTTGTTATTATGCTTATTTGTAATTAATGGTTATGTTTTTGATGTCAATATTTACTAATTTAATTCTATGGATTTCTAAGTCTGTGAATAAATGATTATTATTATTATTAGTATGGTATATATACCTATGTATACAGGGTGTCCCGTAAATGATAGATGAAACGTAACGGGTAGGTAGCTTACCTGCTTTTCAACAATTAATTTAAATAGTTAAAACAAAACCGTTACGGTAACCAAGCATTTTTTCTTCGTATTTTACCATTTTCTCTAACAGAATTCAGTTTTTTTGAATTCTGTCTCTGCAAATGGTAACAGTTTTAGGTATGATTTCTATTAAACCTTTCTGAATAGCTTACTAATGTTACATGATATCTTTTTTTAAATAACGTGTTATTTGCCTTAGAAAAAAAATTTTAATTGGAAAGTAATTTTTTCCTATAAAAAAAATCCTTGTTTAACTTAATAGTTTTTTTTTTATTATTGGAATTAGTTGTTGGAAATCAAGTGAGGTACCAACCCGTTACGTTTGATCCATTATTTACGGGTCACCCTGTATATGTATGGATAGATAGATTTGGCCGCCGCAGTTCGCATTACGAGAGTTAAAAATCCAAGGCTGTGTTTTGTGACGCGCTGGGATGCGCTCTGTTGGATTCTCCATGCTCGGTTTAACACCGAGAGTTGAAAATCCAGTGCACGATAAAATCCCGCCGCGATATTCATTTTACGTCCGTGCGAAAGACGATGACATTAAAACCGGGTTTCCTTTAGAGAACGTAGACATGCAGCTTAATGCAAATGCAATTAGCCATAGGCTTTAGGTAAAATAATTTGATTACAATGTAGAAATAACAATAAAGAAGACATTTTGGTGTTGGAAGACATTATACCTTTTTAAATAGCAGCTGCGATGTTGTTCAACAAGTTTTGGGACAATGACTCATTCAGATTTTTATTTTCTAGTTAGATAGAAGTTAGAGAGAAAAGACATGAATGATATTTTCCCTTACTTCCATTAAAATCAATTATCTTCACTGCTATTATTTCAGCTAAGGGTCGATCTCAGCGAGCTACGAGTAAGTCCCTAACACATGGAATCTTAGGTAAATATAGTAGTGGACACCATAATTCTGCAGTCAGTTAGATTAGAACAACCTAGACCAACGAGGCCTACCTCGCAATGGAAAGTAAAGCGAAGAGCGAAGTAACAGCGTGTAACCTGCGTCGTCAAAGTATCAAAGACCTTGAACTTGACCTGCGCACAGTGGACTTTGTGTTGGTACTTTTTATACCTACTTTGTATCAAAACAAAGAAGGTTTGATTCATCGATATCGGCTGAACGATACTGGAACTTAAAGTTTCGGTTTGTGAAATTGTATTGAAAAACAAGATGCGACGTTAGTTCCAAATTTTGCCACGTGCCAAAAGATCCTCGGACTAGGTTTCTGTTTAGTGAGTTTTTGGTTAATTCACAATTACAGGATAATTATTTGACAAGGAAATTAAAATTAAATGGTACATCATTGATATAGATGTTCCAGTGGGCGCAATATTTGTATGACCTGCAGTTAGTTGTTCCGGGTCTGGCTGTATGTGTATGTGACTTTAAATGTTTGTAAACGCACCCACGATACAGGAGAAATTCCTAGTGTGGGGCAACGTTTTTTTTAAAGAATAAAAAAATTAATAACACACGCTCCCGAAGGGTTTGGCAAAGTTGTACCTATAGTACACTCACATTTCGCCAGCTATATTTTAAGTCCCGTGTAATAAGGGATATACAAGGTTACTTGTCATTCGACGTATATCCGTCAGGAGCTGATATGCTCTAAGGTGCCAGGGGCCACGGTATCCCTCTCGGACTTCCCCGCAATCATTGGTGCTGACATCTATTTGAGGCGCGCGTGGAACACAACGCGCCGTCGACCCAGGCCCGGTCCTTATCGGACGGCTATCGACGACGCGACGTCCGATACGGCGTCGGACGGCGGCTTATATTGTAGCTGGCACTTCAATTAAGCTATGAACATAATTAAAAGTAATTATTTTGTTGACTTTCAACAAAATAATTAAAATGATGAGCGATTCAAGAATAATATCTTACCAATATTTTCATTTTACGCCTCAAAAAATGTTGTCTCGTCGAAAAAAAAATGTAATTTCGGCCATACATATGGGGGGTTCAATTTGTTGCATTATGGCGCCCCTATCAGCTCCTGGTGAATGTACGTCAAATTAAAAATAACCCTGTGTAGTTAATGTACACAAAATATTATGAAACATTCTCTCAATTTTATTTTTGTGTACCTAATTTTTTTTTCTATTGGGTTTCTTTCTCATCCTTCTCCATACGAAGTACCTTTTGGCTGCGGCAACTAGAATAAACACTATTTTCTTGTACATTTTGTCATTCAAAAGTGCCTTTAATGGCCTACTTGACATAAATGATTTGACTTTGACTAACTTGAAGGGGCATCATATTAGTAATTTTTAGAAGCCATGGTTGTCAATGACTCATCTTATACCAAACGATCAATGAACACGTTATCAATTCGTTTAATTTCAGGTTAAATGCAGACTAAACAAACAGTTATATAGAATTTGGATGAATAAGCGTGAATAATAAAGCTGATTCATGTAGGTACAATAATGAATAAAATTTGGCCTGAGTCATAAGGCGGAAAGAAATGTTAATTATGCGTGTTATTCAAGAAAATTCTAGTGATTATTATTGTATGTTTGTACTTACCAGAATTTTCTAAATGATGTTAAACATGTGTTTCTATTTTTTTTTTGTATTGATTACTAATATTATAAATTCGAAAGTAACTCTGTCTGTCTGTATGTTACCTTTTCACTCCTAAACCACTGAACGGATTTCGATAAAACTTGGCAAGGAGATAGATGGCATCCCAGGGAAGGAAATAGGCTACGTTTTTTTTTCAAAAATAATTGTAAATTGGTGTGACATAGGGGATATGAAAATTATAATTTATAGTTTTGGTAAGAACCACCTGAGCTTGGGTGGGAAAGGTACCACTTCTTCGACAGATCGGTTGCTTGGTTCTTAATTTGTGACTTACCACACCAAGTCATGTCAAGTCAAGTATGTAATCACCACACAACACCGGAATTCACTTATTTGCACATTTTTAAGAATTTTTATGGGACCACCTGGTCGGCGTATCCACTAGCGGAGCGGAGAGGAGTTTGAGAATTTTTTTTAGTAAAATCATCCCCCAAAGGGGTAAAATAGTGGAGGATTTTAAAATTCACATGATTATTGAAATTTTTGTACCTCTTTACAAGGGATTTAAGGAATTGGAAATATAGTCAGAACCCGTATCTTGATTCATTTTAGTATTTGTTTCATTTAAATCGGTCTGGCCGCTTAAAAGTTATTTCAATTTAAAGTTATAAAATAACGTGGTCGATGGCGGCGCTAGGGTATTTCAAATAAATGATAATAATATAAAAAATAATTATTATCATTTTTAATTTAGACATTGAGAATCATAAAAACCTGATCAAGAAAAATAAAAAATATATTTTTTGCATTTATGACCAGTCTGTATGTTACCTTTTTACGTTTTAACGGCTGAATGGATGTAGATGATAGGATACTATTTATCCCGGTACACCTTCCCGTGGGATACTTTCCGACATACGCGGGCGAATCCAATATATATACGTATATTTATAAACATTTAACATAACATAACATCACGTCTGTATTTCCAGAAGGGTTAAGCGGAGGTGTACTCAAGTACACCGACATTTCACCAGTTATGTTTAAGTACCACAAATCCAGGCGCTATCCCGGCCAAAACCTTGCGATCGTGCGTTATTCAGAGGTTATTAATTCAATAATTAATAAAAATAAACTACCATCTAAAAGCACATTATTAATGTTCGATGTCCTATCATCACGTTGCACGTTCTTATTTGTTTTGTGTTATGACTACCTAAGTACATTATAAATCTCCTCGTAAAAAATACTTAAATTATTGATTGCATGCATCTTTTGCTAAAAGTGACGGTCTGTTAATTTGGGTATTAAACTAATGGATAGATAGGTAATAAAAAATAAAAAAATAATTCGAGTTTTATTTTTTATTAAAAAAAAACTGCTTTTCTCTTTTTATTAAAATAATTCCAGAAATTGTGTGAATCCTATGATAAAGGGGTGTGCGGAGGGAGCGGGACCGAGCGGGTCATAGCGGCCGGCCGCGGCGGGACAGAGAAAGACCTAACACTCAAAGTCATTCGCTCAGGGAAGTGCCTTAACGGGCGAGCCTACAGCTGAATCAACCAGGCACAAATCTAGACTGCGGGCAGCTACTTACAAATATTTTTTGTTGGGTTATAGGCAGAGACCGCAGTTTCTGAACTCAAAATGGTTTTTGAAATTTTTGTAATTGAATATCTTTGAAATGGGTCCCCCATTTGATTTTGGAAAATAAGTGGTGGCTTCAGTACGAAATTACTCCTTCATGTTGGAAATATGTACCAATGGTGTTCGTACTACTTTATAAATTACTAACATTCATAACTTGAAAGGAATCTTATAGGTACCTATATCCGTCAAGTATATAAACAAACAAACAAAATGTATAGAATACCTAATTTATCGACATTCAATAAATATCGACGACATGAATCTCTTATGTAACCGGACGAAACACACATAGCTATGTTTGTGTATGTTACAGCTGTGCAGTGTGTAGTTACAGCTATATACATATAAACATAATGCAGCATTGCATATGTAAGCGGGCACGCCCTTTATGCCAGGAGGCTTTTTATTATGTATTAAGTTCTGTTTGCGTTTTTGTTTTTGTTTTTATTATTTATTTATGCTTGAGTATAGTTTTAAATATTGGCGTGTGCTAGCTGACATATGGCAAATAATTTTAATATTTTTGTGTTTCGTAATGTTAATTTATTTATTACTATATGTATAGAATCCAGTTCTTCTAACTGAACAGACAGCAGTGCTGCTGGGGAGTTTGTTCCGCCACTTCTTCTTCCCAGCTAAAGCACTAGGAAGTGGTGAAGGGTGGGCGTTTTGGGGGGACTGTCTTATGTGATTTTGACGTTCAAAAAGTGCTGATTCTCAGCCTAATTTGAATAAATGACTTTTGATTTTGATTTTGTATTTAAATGATCTAGCGGTCAATTAAAATGCATAAAGTTATTAAGTCGAGGAGACAATGTGTGTACTGAAGAACAATGATACTATTATTTTTGACGATTTATGTAATACTGTCTCAAGTTTGTATGAACTGATATCGTAAGTTATGAATGTGTTTTCAGCCTTTTTTAGAATCACGCAAAATTCTCTTTGCGACGTCGCGCAGGCCCAGATGGAGATGGCGGCATTAGCTGGAGTCCTTCAATACGAAGTGGTCTAGATTTAAATAGACAGAAGTGGAAAGACCTTAGGGAGGCCTTTTCTCTATAGTGGGATACCACAAGCTTTTAATAATAAAATTAAGAATCACAGAAAGTCAACTTTTAAGAACGTTCGCATTCTAATCTCGGTCTCAATCTGTCAAAAATACAATCAATTTACCCACATTTTGACAAGTTTTTGACATTGATTGTTGCTGAGATGAGATTGCGACTTCAATTTGCACGTTTTTTAAGTACGAGAATTGGCCTTTACATGTTCAATTCCTGAATGCCTGAGCGTAACACCATCTCCACTGAGACTCAGTAAATACGATAAATTATAACTCCAAAGGTTTGAGATAGAATCTTGATCATTCTGAAAATTAATAAAACAACAGAAAAACTTGCAGCTATTAAACTCGCGTTAGCAGCTGCGATTATTTATCTGATGAAAACTAAAACAACCAATCATTAAAAAATAAACAAATAAAATCAGAATTTGTGCTGATATCGCAATGCTTCCCAAAGATTGCAAAGTCGAAAGAATCAACATAAATAAGACCAATACTTCACTTAGTTTGCAATCATGGTTTTGGCTGTGACTTTAATAACTTGATAAGCTGCAAATTTAGGAAGCTGTCTAAAAATTGCGATAGGAGTTGAAGCACTGAACCGATCGTGATGAAATTTGACAGATATGTAGCCTGGGACCTGGAGAACAAGGACAAAGGCTACTTTTCATCCATACTTACTATTATAAATGCGAAAGTAACTCGGTGTGCCTAGGTGTTACCTTTTCCTACCGAAACCACTTAATCGATCGTTAAGAAATGTGAAAGTTTTGGTAGCCTAGGACCTGGAGAATAACATACTGATAATTTGTTGAAACCAAAATACACGCAGATGAAGTCACGGACAACAGCCAGTACATTATAATGTTAAATATTACTAAATAACTTTGTGTTCGTTGTACTGGTATCCATGCCATAATAAGGATTCTAATATCAATAATTGTTGTATAATCGAAGGAAGCCGTACAAATAACGTCTCCGGCTTAAAATAACGTTCTGTTTCGTAGAATCTATTATAGATTACCTTACATAAGTGTAAACCATCAAGCGTTCGGGATGACTACGTACAACAATAGTTTTAGGTCTTCTGTCTGATTCTTTTATAATCAAAATCGATGAGCACAGAAGGATGCACTAGCATACAAATAAATGCAATATTTAAATCAATGAAAATATTGAACTGAGTTTTATTTTAATGAAATACCGTACCTATTCATCCCCAGAAGAAAAAAAAACACTGTCACAAAAACCGCAGTCATCAAAAATTATTACCAGTAACAAAGAAATATACCTACAGTCAGTACAATAAAGTGCTGACAGCTACGCATTCACAGACGTGACATCGGAAGTGTTAATACATGCTTGATTCATTGTTACGTGTTTATGAGCTAATTCTGCTGAGATCAGTCTAGAAGCCGGCCTTACAAGGTCAAGCTTAACACCAAAGAGTTGTTTGTTTTGATTTTCTGCAGATGCGACAGCAGAATACAACTATTCTGCCTACAGAGCTTTGTATGTATTTTTTTATATCTTGTTGGCTTTACTAATATTATGGAATACCGAAATGATGAGTAAGATGATTTGACAATTATGTACACCATGTAGATTATACCATGTACAGTATGAACAGTTCCACTGGCAGGGAAAGAAGAGTCTTTATCATAACGTAAATGTTTTCTTAATATGCGTTCGAAACATCAATGTTTCCAAACTTGAACATGAATCAAACGTAAACTCATTCCGTCTGAGTTCCTGTTTGTACCTATTGCCGTATTTATATTACAACTCTATCGTCATCGCCAGCGATGCGCTTACGCACCCCCCTGCCCCACCATCTCTATATAGCCTCTGCGACCCGCGGCGGCCTCAGTTCTAGTTGCATCTCCAACGAGTGCACACGTCAATATGTTTTCGCCGCGATTGTTTGCGGTATGCGCTATCCTTGCGACGGCAATGGCCGTGCCGGTCACTGAACAGCCAGCGCCGCAGCCCATCACCTCAATATACAGCGAAGATATCGAAAGCCCGTGGCTCGGCTTCCCCATCTTCGGCAATCTCTTCGCTCCGCTCTGGAAACTGTTCCCGACTTTCGCCGACATCGGACCCAGAATCGTCGCCAATGAGGACAAACTCCAAGTTGTTGTGAATGTTAAGGACTACAAGAAAGATGACCTGAAAGTCAAGGTGAAGGGTGACTTCATCTTCATCCAGGGTTCGCACGAGGCCAAGCAGGACGACCGTGACATTTTCGCGAGCCAGTTCTTCCACACGTACACGTTGCCTTCGAACTCCAGCAGCGCTGATGTCACTGCTGAGCTGTCGAGTGACGGAAACCTGATCGTCACCGCGCCAATCACCGGCGTCGTTGAGAGAGAGAAGGAGGTTGACAGAGAAGTGCCCATTGTGGAAACCAAAAAGCCATACAAGGAAGACAAAGTAGAGACGCCGACTGCTCAGCCATCCTTGACGACGGTTGCCGACGAAGAGGAAAGGATAGAGCCAACGACCCCCTCCGACAAGGAAGAAATAACTGAGAAAGATAATGTAATCCCCCACGGAAACGATGTTAGCATTTAAAGTGATAAATTAGACTAAGTATTTAATTACAAATTAGTATTGTAATAAAGTATATTTTTTGTATTTACTGGAGTGTTTCTTGTCGCGTTGGTATGCGCTGAGCGTTTTAATGGCCCCCGCGTGCAATAAATGCGGTATGTGGAGACGTGTGTTGTGACTTATGAAACAATGGAGGTTGGTCTTTGTTACTTTTTTTGAGTTTGGACCTTTACTTACTCGGTTTTTGAAACGCGACCTTTGTATGTACTATTGGTGATTTTGAGGATAATTTTAGTATCTATCATCTACATCATAAAAACCAAAAATTAAACGTTGTTTGAAAGTTTGAAGCGTAAAAATTATCATATCGACAAACGGTTTGACGGGTGGATTAGTGATCGCACTTATTAGCAAGTTACGAGTATATTGTTGACATCGTCAACGATTCGACTCTAGACAACTAGCCGACCTCGCAACAATTTAAAATAGTTTTTGTTTAAATATTTAAGTAAATGTTTCTTTATAATTCTTTGGGTATCTTTTACCGACTAAAGCTGAACGAGGGATACTTAGCTGATACTTGATAGGGAGTAATTGAAAAAATATAATACTTTCAGAACGTTTTTATTTAATTAAAAATATACTAGCTACTGACTCTGACTGGCTTATTCGCTTGCCAAAAATGCTTGGATATATTGATATTATAGGTCTTCACAAAAATATTTTCTAGGAATAACAAAAACTAAATTCAATACGGCTACCTATCCTTTTAGGATTTACTTAACTCTAAGCTTTACCAAAACGTGGTGCTGAATAACACATAGCAACTACTGTTCGAATCATACACACCATACATGTTTACATTACATGAATACCAAATTGAATTGAAAATCCCTAATGATATGAAAAGCGTGACGTTGGTGGCAAAACATGACGATATTTATTATTTTAATAGATTGAATAATTTAACGGTGATTGAGAAAATTCTAAACTCAAAGCATTAAATCACAATTTTGAATAATTGTCAAAGTGTCGGTGCATCAGAAATATAAAGCTAGTTGTCCATTCCAAAGCGTAGTAGGTACACCTATGGAGATGAGTTTGAATCCATTCTGTATGGTTGAGTTGGGCAGGTGATCGGTTGGTGCAGTTGGTAGCGACCCTGCCTTCTGAGCCGCTGGTCCCGGGTTCGATCCCCGGACAAGTCAAACATGTGTGTGCATGAACATGTCTGTTTGACCTGTGTCTGGGTGTGTATACGTATTTAAGTATGTATATCAGTCATCAGGTAACCGTAGTACAGGTTCTACCTAGTTCGGGACCTGAAGACCTTGTGTGGATGTTGTCTCATATTATGTATATTATTATGTATTATTATTAAGTTGACGAACATTGAACAAGGGAACGAGACAGCTGATGAACCCCGGATACCGCCATATAAAACACGTAAAGGGATTCTCGATGTGGCATCAGAATAAGACGACGTTTAAGAAAAAGTTGAACGCCCTCAAATGCCTGTAATTTCCCAGCTCATTTGCGCTTTAAAACACAGCAATGATGGCGTCACAAATAAGCGCAGTGAAGATCCTTTCCGTCTTCTTGAATGAGTCTTAGCATTGTTAACAAAGTCTGTTATTCTGTGAACATCATTCATTATAAGAAAATCACTTTCCTTTGTTAAAATATAATGCACCATGTCCAAGGCTGGTTGGAGACTCCCTAACTGTATAATAAGCTCTTATCTTGACATACAAAATACAACACAACAAACATTACAAAAGGTCTAACTTGCAGCTCTCTGTATAAAAAATAAATAAATACGAAAGCTGTTGAAATACCTTAGTGAAGAGCTGTTGAATATTTTTAATTGACATAATAAAAATATTAAGTAAAGATACATAGATTCCTTATTGATTTAGAATAAAGGTTAGCCCCTACAGAGTATAATGTTCCCACTGCTGGGAACCAAGGCCCACTCCCTCTCACAAAGGGGAAGTCTGAACTTCCTCTTTGTGAGAGGGAGTGGGCCGTAATCCACTACACCGTCCCAGTGAGGGTTAGTGAATGTAATAATTGTATTGTAATAAGGCTGAAGAGTTTGTTTGTTTTTTTTTGTTTGAACGCGTGAATCTCGGAACATTATAAGAAAAAATGGTATAGCCGGATTTGAAAAAAAATATTTGCACTTGATAGTCATATTCTCGAGAAAGGTTTTGGGCTATTTCACATCACGCAAAAAGGAAAAACTGCGGAAAGAACGCTAAGTGAAACCGAAGTATTAGACGCGGTGGGTCGGGGGCCGAGGGGGCTTTTTAAAAATGTGACTGTTTAGTATATTGTGTGTCTTACAACTTCCACGTAAACAAAATCGCGGGCACAAGCAAGGTTAAAATAAAACATCATTTCGCAATCCTAATGACGAGAAAGCTTGTTATGATGAATGTCAATGATGACATTAACCGTTGTGACAGACAGACAATACAGGAGAAATATTTTCTGATGGCAATCATTACGTTTTCAATTCATTATAGTTGTTTAATAACCGTGACTATCGGTCATGTTGATACTGGTTGCGCATTATACATTACATCAACAATTATTATTACTTGCTCTCTAGTAACCTTCAGGCTTACCGAGGTTGAAAGTACATTCTACTAGAATATTAAATGCTACCAGCCTAATAATGTCCCGCTGTAAGGCCCTAGCCTCTTCTTCTACAGAGATAGCACGAGCATTGATCACCACGATTGCACAGGACAGGTTTGCGATTTCAGACTTTTATTAGTTAACTATAGGTATGTCCAGGGCGTCTATTGCCTAAGCATGAAGTCCATAGTTTCTGTCGAAGTTACGGGCGTTTTCTACAAGTTATCAGTAAGGCTCCTTCAAACAGGCGCGATACGTGACGCGAATGGCACGAGACACAAAGGCACCGCTCGTTGCGCGAGAGGCGGTGCTTTTGTGCGCGCCTGTTTGAAGGACCCTTTACCGACATAAGATTAGTTTGGAGCCCGAACAAAATATAATGACAACGCGATTTAACAGCTGTCCCTACTCTCCCGATGTTTTTTAGCCTGTCCAAAAAATTTAATTTGACACATGTTTTGACAGATCAACTACTTTCGGACGGGCCTAAGTATCTCCGTTGAAGGACTGAGTTAGGACCTGGTTTCATTACGATGTTTTTCTTTCACTAATGTCAGTAATGTCCAAGATAGACTTAGAAAGTACATTATGTATTGAAAAAAATCACATTGGTACCTACTTCCCCACTTTTAGATATTTTTCTTTTCACGGATTATTTACTTGAGAGGTTGCATCAACATTCAGTCTTTGAGAATTATGCCTGGTCTAATGCCTGCTGGGTCGATATTCCAATTGTTACACAAGAATTTTATTCGCAGAAAAGTTACCTTTTACAACTTACATACTTTGTACTTTTACTTTTAGCATATTTGCTCTTACTTTAACACTTTCCGGGACAGACCGCCTCTAAACGTTATCTCGGTATATCGTTACGTGACAGTACGGCTAAGGGCGTTGAACTTTATTTCATGTAATTTGGCAAACCGTCGATAGCCGTTGCTTGCCCATAACATTCCTACGAAGCACATGATCTAGTGTCACATCACGCGACTTTATTCGTTCGTAGGTGTCACGGTAAACTCTTTTCCAGTCATTTTTCAACACATACATACGCAGAGCTTGTGCACCAAACCAACACGTTCACACCGCCGACAGGCGTAGACATACCATACAATCTGCCAACGTGTCAACGTCTGTGGCCGTATTTGTCATATCAAAAAATTAAAAATGTATGTAATGAGGTAGTACGGCTGTAGACGGTATGACAAAATGTATGGGATTTTGAAGTGTCATATCATTACATTTGCAAATAGTCAAGTGTCCCGGAACGTGTTAAGGAAACATTATAATAATGTATTTCTATAAAGTTAATATAAAAACGCAAGCCGAATGTATTGCAATGACGACGTTCTTTAAGTAGCATCAGTTTGAAATCTTTAAATAGCATCATGTCCATCTTCAGTTCTATTAAGCGATTTAGAAGGGTGCTTTGTTACTCAAACTTCTTATTCCACCAATGTAAACACGCCCATAGGTATCAGTCTGAATCCAGGCTATTTATAAATATACTTAAATAAACCTGGAAATGGAGCAAATTATGAGATAATAGCTTTGATTAATTTAAAATCAGGTTTGGTAAAACCAGACTCGTTTCAAGATGAATCATCATTAGGTATAATTTAATCAAATATGGCAATCAAATGAAATCATCAAAATTATTATCTATCTTTTAAATTTCCTAATTACGTTTTAGTCTGAGTTTAATTTGAAAAGGCTCTGGCTTCAATGTCAGACAAAGATCAAACGATATTGATATCCTTACAAAACGTGACAAGACTAACTAAACATTTAAAATTAGGCATTATGGAGTGATATATCGCCTATGTCTCGAAGACGTTAAAATATTTTTATTTTAATGTCTTAGGGACGTAGGCGATATAGGTATATGCGATAATGGAGATCCATGTTTTTTTTTCCAAAAAAGGATTGAATGTTTTTAGAAATGTCATGTTCAGATACCAATTTTTTTTTGTTGGCTAGCTATATACAATGTGGAGACGAAAATAAGACACTAAATGAAAACAGTAGAAATACTAGTCCAAATGAGTATTTTGAAATTATCGGATAAATCCTAACATCGAAATTAAAAAAGTGATTTTTTCAAACAAACTAAATAGTAGTGATATGCCTACTATGGGTTTTGCCAATCTTTGACTATTATAGTTATACTGAGTATACTTGTGGATATATTTGGTTGATTTTTTGTATTCAGAATGAGAACGTCATCATTAGTTTAATTATCGTACTCGTCTCCACCTTGTATAAAAAGTTTATGTGATTTCCTCATTATGCAATAAATTCTAAGCTCTATCACAACTTACGAGTATATCTAGCTTAAACTATAAAAACTTAGTTCCTCAATTTGACTGTCCATAAATGCGGGGCTAGCCTTGGAAACTACTAAAAAAACATATAACTAAATTCACGAACGAATCATCTTCCTTCCGTGAAAAATGCTCCGAATAATAATTTATTAAAATCGTTTTTTCATCGTTAGATATCATATGCTACTTCACTTGAGCTAATCGTATGTTTAAGCCAACTTTAAAATATATTAACTAATCAATTACTGCCTCGTTAGTATATGGTCGGAATGGCTCCTGCTGAGCTGGTCCTGGGTTCGATTCCCAGGTCATCCAAAGTGTTATTTGGTTTTTCCATTAGGAATTTTTCAGGAGCAGCCCGGAGTCTAGATTTATGCTCGGTTGTTGGCAATAGGCTCGGCCTCTAATTTATGGGGCTTAAATATAACCGGCGAAATGTAGGTATACTATAGGTAGGTAGACCTCTGCCCAACTCTTTGGAGATTACAGGCAGCATGTAATGTTATGTTATACCAAGAAAGAATAACGTTTATTTGGACACGGTTCGTGAAACACAAATACAAATAACAAAATAAAAAAGTGAAAATAACGTTTTAACAACAATAGTGTGTGCCTCACGGCTGCGCCAAAGAGGTTCGTTTCACCACTAATGCCAGACAGATGCTGTTTCGCTGGTTCAATTACACTGCTAGACAGACGTTTAATTTCCACCATCCACGACGACGTGCTGTTATTTGCTGCCAAGCTGACGATGGCCCATGGAGATACCAGATACAGGACACATTTTCAAGTGCATACGTTATGAACCATATTCCTATGTCTACACAGTTCTATAAATACCGGACCTTCTTTACAAAACGGGGATAAAGTAGCTGGAATTGATGTAAATGAGGAGGATTACCAATGTATTGTTGGCATCGATAAATGCCTTTGTTGTTAAGTCTTACGTCATTGTCTAGGAATTCTTAGTAGGCGTATTCAGCAGTTCAACACAAACATCGTAGGCACCCAACCTCAGAGCACGGAATGAAGCACACAGCATGGAGTCGTTTTTTTTTTTGATAGTCTACTTATGTATGTAGCTGGGTACTACAAGGGCTCCGCGCCCGTGTATAGTTAGCTAGTTATTAATGAAAGGTGTATTTTTGATAAATATTTGTAGCAATCATTCTTCCTTTCTTACATCTAGATGCACACTATCAGATGTCTAAGCTGAGTCTCAATTCTTTTCTATCCTTTTAAATATGGAATAGTGTTTACCTCATCAATCATGCCATAAATTTATAAAATTATAGCTTCTGCGCGCGACGACCGGTAGTTCCCGAGATTACCAACTACATACAAACAAACAAATTTTACCTCCTACTAAAACCTCTACAGCACTTATAAGGGCTCAAAAGTTTTTGTCACGCATCTGTCTTTATCATGTTATGTCACTGGCACAGAGCACGGAATCGCAGACAGCGTCTAGAGAAGGCAGAACTAATCAAATACGTGGCCCCGAAAATGCGTTGAGCTCATTTCTTCTGTCACTGACGCCATTGAAAGCCGTTAGTTTGTGTACATCATTAGCGACGCAATGCGAGTAAACAATGCCTCGTTTGGTTTGTATGGATAGTTTTGACAATGCCGCCTCTAGTAGCGGTTGCCGAGGCATCTCCATGCTCTGTGCACCATACAATGCACATAAATGAAATCATTGTGCTACACGCAAAGTAGTTTACAAGCGTGAAGATTATTTAGCAAGTAATTGTGAGTTGCTAGCTACTTCGGCTGCGTTGTAAAAAGAGCTGCTCAGTTCCGGGTCAATTTGAAACCCTTTGAAGGTTGATAACGCATCACTAACCTTCGACAAGGTTGTTGGTAAAATTCCATTATTTTGATGTTTCGCTACTTTAAACGTTTTTTTAATGTGATTATGAGTAGGTAGATAAAAAATCTTAAATGCTAGACAACATAATTATTACAGTGTGTAAAAGATGAAAATCTCAAACGATTTATCATAGCCAGGTATACAATATTTCGTGTATATATGTCCGAGAGGGATACCGTGGCCCCTGGAACAGGCAACTGAAGGAAAACGGTTGGGTTTTAGTCAGTAAGAGTCTGACACGCCCTCCTGCTCTGCCCAGAGCGGTACAAGTTATTTTTAATGATTGCCCACCCTCAACAAAAAAAAAAAAAAATAGGTATACAATATTTTCGACCACCATTTTTCTATTTCTATCCCAATGGTAGAAACCAGGGCCCTATTGTACAAAAGGTGGACCTTCGTTGAGTTGGACTTCACATCACATACTAGTTGGAGCGATAACCATCAGACAAATTGACGCAACTCTCCTTAAAGTACTGGTGAATGTTGCTTCTCCGACTTCTACAAATCAACTCCGACGAATAAGTCTTATACTGTATACGACCGTCTAGAAAGCCTACACAAACAAGATTCACAAAAATTTTGACGTTAATCTATTTTTACAGCCAGCATTGCCTTGGAATCACCAATCTTTATTTACCTATGAAACTCGATTTCCTATAAATAAATCCATTGTAATTGCAAATGTATGCAAATCAGGGGCATCTAATCTGAGTTCGAAGCGTACATAGAGAAGCTAACATTTGGTGTGGACCCGTAACTAGATGCATTGCCTAATCACATTGCTTGGCAGGTGGATTGATGATTGCAACACTGCCTCGTTAGTTCCCATCCTCTTGGACTAATCCGATGGACCAATAACGCTGAATCGACCGTAAGGGTATGCTGGCAATTTCTGGGATAGTTGGTGAATGGAATGTCAATTGATTCTGTTCCATATTTTCTAAATAGCTTATTATGTTGTACGATTTTTTTTTACTAAAATAGAAATATATAGTTAAAGGTAAGATGAGAATTACGACATTTTTGGTTTTATGCTTCTCTCAGAAACGTAGGTACTTCTTGTAGGAAACATGATTATTAATTATTCGCAGAAATTGGTCCAATATTTCTCGTCTAACGGTAAGATGGAAAATCGAACCTTGCGTTGGTTAAAGTGGATTAATGTAGTACTGCTGTTTACTTCAGTTACGTGATCAGGAAATAAAAATCAGTTATGATCATAAAACTGCAAAGGTCTATTGACCAAACTAAGGCGATTCGCACACTGCACCGCATCATGCGTGTTCTTACGTTGCTACCCCCCTTGTAAGTATCTCCGTTTCTATAGAAAACACGCACCCGCAAGTACGTGCGTAGGTGCGTTGACACGTCGTAACAGCAGCGTGATGCGTGGCAGTGTGATAATCGCCTTATGGTAATCAACATTTGCGTTTATTAGCAAGATAAAACGCCTGGAGTTGCTCATGATATTACTAGAGTGTGGGAAGCAATGAGACGGATCGAGAGCTGAGATCAGAGATCTATGAGACATACTGTCGGCCATTCAGAACTTAATTCAGAATAGTCATGTACTACAGTAATGAGAACACGACGCAGAAGACTACTTTATATTTCTTGAAAACCTTCTGTCTTATGTGATTTTGACGTTCAAAAAGTGCTGATTCTCAGCTTAGTTGCAATAAATGACTTTTGATTTTGTTAAAACATAGTTTTTTTAAAGATAGTTTAACAAATTCCAATGACTCGGGAAGGCATGGGTTGTTGAAATATTTATATTAACCGACGTAGGTAACACAAACGCTTTTCTAACCGTTACTTGATGTTTTCTATTTACCCATTCACTGCACATTCGTGAAAATAAGTGAATAACACTTTAATCTGATGCACATAATGAAAGTTTTCACGCCTAGCGGCTTTATTAATAACACATGTATTTTCTCACGTTTGAGTGCACGCACAATGAGAAAAAATAGTAAACATAAAAAAATGGTCCTTTAGCATTCAAAAACTCGGTCAGTGAGCTATGCCCAGACAGTCGTCGAAACTTACAGTCCGAAACTAAATGAGTAACGTCCTATGCTGTAAAATTCTCACCGAGAAAACTTAGGTGAAATGAGCTTGAAGAGGGCTGTCAATAGTGTCAATCCCTAGATCTATTAGTAGATAAAAACACAACAAACCGTTGTAAAAGTAGTGATTACGAAGACTTATTTTTGGAATGTAAAATGCTGCCGGTTCATGAGAGGGTAGTGTTGTCAGTAGCTTTAGAACAGTATTGTAGCAATTAATTTAAAAACCATATTATCTATACGCACAAGATCTGAAAGGAACAGTAAGAGAAGGTTTGTGGTGCCCACTTGTAATAATTATTATGGTCCTTCGACCATAATAATTAGTGTAGAACTTTTTTAGTTTTTAATAACCACAATAATTTTTTTTTTTTTTAATCTATACAGTTGTATCACGAAAACCGCCTTTAAAAATAAAATGCTTAAGCCAAAGCCTCACTGTAGAGAATGTCTAAAAACAAAATTGTATGTTTGTTTTTTTTTTTATTTAAGAAATGAAAGAATTTTATGTGACAAGGTGTCGATAAAAAAGTAATAATAATAATATGTACGAAAAAAAGGAGCGACGTATGCCAACAAACTGCTTTGAAGTTTGGCAGAGGTAATGTCTTTTAAAAAATTATGTCTGTGAATAAACACTTTTTCATTTTTCATTTTTTTTTGTAGCATCGTGTGGAATGACAACTCACTTCACCAATATTTTCACGTTGAGGTTTTAACTGAATAGACCGGCTGATGAGGCAGTAAGCTGGCCTGTTTGGAATGTCTGAAAGCTAAAGTCACTTGGCTTGTTTAAGGACCAACGATCTGAAGAAAATGGTAGTGGTACACAGCTGTCGGAAGGTGGGGTACTAGGTTTAGTGGTGCAAGTTGAGACCTATGCCATAACTTTATTTTCTTAATGAGCCACTGTATTGTGCATCTTTAAAAATAACTCAACTTTGTTACCTAATTGGAGAGCTCATGAAGACTTCTACTGAGGTTTACAAAACTCTTCAGGATGATGATATAGATAGCGAGGCAGATTTAACAGTGTTGTTCCAAATATGTTTCCTTTCAGAAAATTTAATTATCTGATCGAGACTATTTCATATCTGCAAGATTTATGGCATTACCGGTTTTGATTGATTGATTTACAAGACTGAACAATCAAATCAAATACGATTTACTGAGATAGAATGAACCACGAAAATGGTTTTTTTACATCCCAAAAAATTAAAATATCTATCAAAACTCAACTTTGCTCGATCAAAATATAAAATATTTCAAACAAAAAACAACGTTACCTTAATCTTAGCTCTACCTTACCCTTGGACCTCCATAGATTTACGACTACGAAGGTGCGTTCATAATCATAAATCTGGCCTATGTAATATGTCTTGAACGGCTGGACGTGGCGATATCTGTGACGTCATAAATTAGTAAGGTATCTAGGCATTGTATTGGAAGCTGAACGTTATTAATTTGAGTGACATTGAAGTATTGGACGTTAGGTCGATTCAATACTTATAAAAGAGGGTATGAGAATAGGACCACACGCTAAAAGTGAATGCTTACGACTAGAGCAGAGTATCTATACGCGACTCAGCGTTATCGACCGACTGGAGCCGAGACCCGCTTCACCATCATCAACCCGAGCCTGACGGTTCGGTTTCGTTCACTGTTCAGAAAGAGCGCAAGTTGCGCTTGAAAAAGTCTTCACTTCAATTACAGTGTAGGACGACGGCACTCTTGGTCATGTTCCATTTCAACTCAATTAACGAAGTTATCAAACGACTGTAGACTTTTTTTCTATATTTATTTATTATCCATAAAACGCAACTCTCTACCTTTTGTAAACAATCTGATACAGCCTCAAAATTAGGGGCTGTTCAAGTTGAGAGCTAGAGTAACTGATGTTACTTGCTCATTCACAAACTCACTAATGGTTCTTAAACTCTTTTAATCTCTTTAATGACTCCTCGTATAGAATTACAATCCTGTCCAATTATCTAGTCCTGAGCCTTGCTATTGCCGATTATTTACTCATGAGACTAGGCAGAGACTACAGAACACCACTTCTTACAATCCATACATACTCCCTTTGCCTCGTTTACGTTCATACATCTAGTCATACATGCACACCGGTTGCGAGTACTACGTACCTGACCTTTCTGAAGAATATTACCAATAAACTCACTATAATATATCCTTCTAACGCGTCCCTTCCCGGCGTTTCCACTCACATCTGCCTTGTGTTAGTCGCCTTTCAATAATTCTTTTCCCGATTATATCATATCATAGATATAGCTATTACATACAGGGTGACCGATCGACGTACTAACTGTAACTATGAATTCAGGACACGATTCTACACACCCTAGCGTAGTTTATGGTCGGTTATCAAACAAAAATCTGCTGTTTCATATAAAAGTGCAATATCCTACGCGGTCAACGTGTATGGAACAGCTAATACATTTTTCTATAACCGACAACCGAACGGCCGTTTTTAACGAACGAACGACTTGACATCTTTCGTCCAGAATCATTTACTGAATCAATGGAAACAGGGTGCGCGTCGATGTCCCTGCCACCCTGTATACCTCGCAAATAGAACCCACAAAAGCGGCCAAGTCCATAGCATACCAACATGACTACAGCACCGTGGTCGGGCAGCGTAACGCTGTTTCGCCGCATTGCGTAGCCGACCGGTATGTATTGCGTACAAACTGTGGTACGAACCAACACATCAGTCTGTCCGCTCATGTATTGCATCGCTTTGTATGATTACTGCTACAGATTAGCTTTGATTGATTTGATGATGATTATGCAGTTCCGATGCGATGTGGAAACCGGAGCTGTTTAGGCTGTGAATTAAGTGTCGTGTTACCATAGAGGGCATTTTTATGGCAAAACGAAATTAGTTGTTGCTGACCAAAGCACCACAGCGCTTACAGAAAATCCACGACACTCATTAAACCGTGAACATGCCTGGTACCTGTGTTTTGGATATCTGGTTTTGAGAAATTAAATACTGAGATGTACGAAGTGATTTTATTTTTAGCAAGGAAGCCGGATTAATTATATGAATGATAGAGTGCCACAGCCGGAACTATATTTGTTGCGTTCCGTTTATTGGTACAATATTGCATTTCAACCCCCTCAACAGATACTTATTTTCCAATACATAATTTTAATTTTGTTCTAATTGTTAATATTGTTAAAAAACATATAGTTTTGATCTATAGGGGTAGAAACTGGTTTGCAAAACATATCATAACATATAATTAATATAATATAATAATACATATACTTTCAGAAAGAGGTTTATGCAATAACTTTGTAATAAAAGACTTAGGTTTAACAAAAAAATACCTGGGTATTGATACTGAGCAAAATAAAGGTAGGTACCTATAACGGTAATAAGATATAAGTCATATTTAACTAGAGTTCTAGAATGTTATGATATGTCACATTGAAAATCAGTTTCTACCCCTATAGATCAAAACTATATGTTTTATATTTATTGAGGGTGTTGAAATTAACGAAATATTGTACCAATAAACGGAACATTATCGTACGTTAGTACTGTTCGTAATTCATTGTATGCATCCACAGACGAGTTTGTCTATCGTACTCCTGTTTGCAACACGTTCGGTTCGGGGACTTCAGGGACGCCATGGTGTCATCACTACGACACTTGTTGTGATATCAGATGTTAAGCTATCAAATATGTAATCATGAACAGGTGGGCACCTGGTGACCTGTAATACAGGTGTTACTACCTACCACAGGCACAAATCACACAGGCAAAAATCGTTAGCTATTTTTTGTGTGTAAAATATTGTTTGTATTTTTTTGGCTTGTGGTGAGAAATAAACACTTTTTATTATTATTATTATCAATTGACACCATGGCGTCCCTGAAGTCCCCGAACCTATTACATTACGTACCAAACCAACATAATATACAAAAATAAATAAAATATCTCGATTTAGTAAAACGGCAATTTTACTAGGAGAATTTAGGATGCAAGAGCGAGCGAAGCGAGCTCGGGACTTGAGGCACCCCGACTCGGGTAGGTTAGGTTCGAAGGGGATAGCGGGGTATAGTAGAACGAGCGAAGCGAGCGAAGAAAGCCCCCGCCATTCCCTTCGTGGTATTTTTTTTACCGTTCAGAAGTAGGTATTATTATTGATTGCAAGCTAATTTAGACCCGCCGCGTGATCTTCCCCAGCCTTTATACTCCCACTAGCCCAGCAATCCCGAAAGATTCTTGGCGATTTTTTTCAAGACACCTATGGTTTTGCGCACTTTGGGGTTTTCAAAAATACATTATAAGGGTCTATATAATCTATCCAAAAAAATGCTAAGTAATATAACAAACCGCCGGGTGTCAAATAGAGTGGTTCCAATATTTCATTTTGATGTACTCAATGCAGATAAAACACGAATTTATGGAAAACAGGTAATTTTATTTAAGGTTTGATTGGTACATCAGTCACCAGGTACATCTTTATAAAAAACTTGGTAACCTTAAAAAGAAATATGAGGACCAAAAAACAAAATAAAGTTGCATATAAAAGGTGGCTTGATTCATTGCTAGAGCACTGTAGGTCACGGAAAGGACAATTAAGGTACGATTCTGACGTCAGCGATATTTTTCATAAAATATGAAAGTACGTCGAACTAAAATTAAATGTGCTAAATTATCATCATCCGAAGATGTAATTTTTCCTATTTGTCCTCCCGAGTATGGTCATCATGGGGCTTTAGTCGGTAGAAATCCTACATACTCTCAGCCTTTCGCAGACATTGCATATCTATTACGATTTCCAAACGAGACATTAAAACAAAAGTACATAATATAATTATATCATTATCATGTTCTCAGTGCAACTCAAAGCTATTGATTGCTAGACAAGATAAACAATTGCAAGTGGTTCTTTCAATTAACTACTTAATTCAAGGTCATGTGGGTGCAACGCCTTCGAAGCTGGCCGACTTAATGCGCCTCCACGCGTTGTTGGCTGATTAATGTGAAGTGGACATGCTAAAGATTCGTGTAAATTGCTATTGCAGTAGATATGCATACAGAGTGAGTGTTACCACGATTTCAGCACATGCTTCTAGACCCCCCAGAATAGAAAAGAGACTATTATTAATATTATTAGCTAATTATAATTACTTAATTTTGGGAATAATAATTATAGAAATGAGCAATTTAGCTTTTTGCTTCTCGGGACAAAAGAGTTACTTTCATAGGAAAAACGCCACCATAATAATTAAGACCTTAGAGCATTTACCTAAATGCTCTAAGATTAAGACAGATGGTAACGTCTAGTATTATTTCCTTCATTAAACTATATTTTAATCTTAATTCACCTCTACAAAAATGAGGACATGAGGCAAACAATTAAAAGCTCGAAGTTATGACATAACTTACGTAATTAGATGCCCATAATCACCTACTAATCTTCATTTTTTTTTATAATAAAATCACACGATTTATGTTTCCCACAACAATAATATAGTCCAGTTCGCAAATAACAGGTTTACCAATCTAGTCTAGATTGTTTAACATGTTATTTGTGAACTCACGGATTAGTCGCGAGGTAACTACGAGTATCTTAGCTCTTAACACGACCACCTGCTTATCTGTGTCGTGTTTAGGTTACCGCAGACAGACGCGACGCGACTCCATTAGAACAATTTCCATGAAGTTTTCATAGAAATTGTTCCAGCAGAGTCACTTCGTACCGGTCTGCGGGAGTCTTTTTGTGAAACCTCATCCTTTGAGGCCAATGGCTATCTGTCGCGATATAACAAAGTGCGAGACTCGCAGGACGGGCGTTGTGGCAATGCTTGATGGAGGCTTATGTCCAGCAGAGAGCCTGGAGAAGAGTCAATCGCTTTCAAAGCGTTTCGTATTTCTACAAAGACGATCAATGGGATTGACATAAGCTTTTCGGTATAGTATCTGAAATAATGTCACTTTGACTACGCCCTGAGTAGATTAGACATGTGAAACATTGAGATGACAAAAACAAGATTTGTCGCACCTAGAATCGTATTGAGGTAGTAGTAATTCTTATAATGACTCAAAGAATATCGTAACTGGTGGATGGTATAAACCAGTAAACGACAAAGTAAAATTTCAATACCGGTAAAATGCTGCAACTTTGCCTGGATTTTTAAGTTTTTTGATCGTATATCTGAACCTATTTATTATTATGGCTTTTAATGAGTTTTAGACGGAAAACCGACCTTATGTCTTGCCAGGTAGTAGCCAAATCTTTTTAAATCATCATGTTTTTCCGAATTACAAGCACTCTAAAGTCATAGGCAAAGTTGTAGGTAAAAGACGCAACTTTGCCTAGGAGGATATTATCTCAATAAATAAACAGTTGATCTTATCAGTTTCTTTTTTCCGTATGCATGAGACACCGTGCTTGTCCACGGCAGTTCGATTATTGCCATAAAAGGATTTTTTTTTTCACAGCTAAGTAGTTTCACAGCTTAGTAGGCAAAGTTAAGTAAATTATGTCACTTCAAATTTTCACCCCCTCGCACCGGTTTTTGTCGCACAACTGACAGAGTAACAATGGAGTAACCATTGCAAAAACATAAAAATATGTTGCCCTAATAATGTAAAGTTACTATCAAATGGTACAAATTAAGAAAAAACTAAGCAAACGCGAAATATCGTAATCGAAACGAAATAGGCAAATTTGGGCTTTCTTGGCAAAGTTGCAGCATTTTACGGTACCCTATTCTTTTATGTCACCTAGTTGGGTAAAAGTAGGCCCCAGGTGTAAACACTGGTGCTATTAAATTAATCTCGACCCGGTTTTGTTCAAGAGCCAGCTGACCCAACCTCGTGTTACAATCGCACGTTTCTGTCGCGTACATCAGAAACTCACCTTTATTGAACTTTTTGATGAGTAGTTAAGATTGTTCTGTTTTTTTTTCGTAACGTAATAAAACTACAAGGAAATTTTTTGCTACCATCAATCTTTAGTTCCTTTCGAGACGATTCTTTATTACAGAACGAATTTTGAATCCATGGTTGCGCGTCAATGTACACACAGCAGCAGGTCAAGTTACTACAAACTGTCAAATTTTCTCATTCGATTTTGAAATTAACATTCAACATTTGAAGGTTTAAAATCATTTGGAGAAATTGACAGTTTCGTATAAGTTGGTAATTCTTTTAGGCATGTATTTAATGCGGCAACTAAGTAAAATGAATATAGGTTTTAAAAAAAAATAGAGTTTGTACCTTATATAATGGGTTGGCAGCTAATAAGGAGTATCGTAATAAGTAATAGGTAGCATATTAATATAATTATCAGTAATAAGCTCCGTTTTAATTTAAACTAGCATCAAGTTTTTCTTTTGGGAACAGAATTAATATCTAAGCGGAAACTTAATGGCGAAAACAAAATAGAAAATGGGCATTCATAAATAATATAAATCAGATTCTATTTAAAGTAATTTCACATCGATTAATACACGAACAGAATCACGCTCCTCTCTTCGCACGAAAAATTCAAAGACGAATATGGTTAGTTGTAGTATTTATCGTAATAATACACGAACGGGATCCGAATTAATACACGATCTAGCCGAACTGTCGCTGCTGGCACACTTTCTTTCGCGACCTACGCATTACGTATCGTTCATTTTGTATGATGTTCATGTTTGTCATAATTGTCACAGTTCTACCCAAACCTTAATTAAAATATTCTATGCATGGTCGATGGCAGGGCTTGGTCGACGGAGCCCCGCTTGGCGGGGCTCCTACTTCTGGGTGGTTTATAAAAAAATAACCACGAAGGGGATGGCGGGGTCTATCGACCCCGCCATCCCCTTCTAACCTAACCTGTCCGAGTCGGGGTGCCCTAAAGACCAGATTGCATCCAGCTTCTCCTGGTAACAATAGTTGAGGGTGGCAGGTGTATGGGGTATTATGAAGTCATTATTTATAGCTCCTCGCCTAATATTTTATTTGACTGGTATAGTTTATTTGCTACCTAAACGCAGCTGCTAGTTTTTAGTTTTTATAACACCTTTAATTTTGAACCTTACATAATATAATAGTCGCGAAAATATATAATCGCTGACAAGTTATTTTATTTGTTGCAAACATTTAGTCGACTTTTAAGTTATTAGTCACTCTGAAAATAATAAGCTATTCTTTTAAGTAAAAGAATTTAACTCAAAAAAATTGGAAAAAAGACCATAAATACAGGGTGTAAAAATACCTATCACATAGCGGTTACGCATTATGTATATCAAACTAAGTAACATTGCACAAAAATAATGGCTGGGAAACTACTTTTATTTTTGGTGGGAAAATTTGCTGTTTGGGGTATTGCGCATTGTACCTAACACACGCAACACATTGTGCTTATGGGTGTATGCAACGGTACAGGGGGCGTGGGGGTATTTAAAGTTGTGTTATAACACTAAAAACTTGTAAAACTTGGAATTTTGACCTTCAATATCTCCGTAACCAGAAGGTTCCCAGTTAAGGTCCAGTACAAAATTAATATTACAGTGACGGGGATTACAAGTGACTTTACTTCGTTAAGGGTATTTTTACACCCGTTATATCGGTTTAAATAGAAAATAGAACCAGCGACCGGCAAATAACAACTGAAATAATATATGTAACTACACTTAAGATAAAAAAAACAACCTGTTAACAAGGTAGATAAAAGAGAGATATCGAGTATAATCTTAATTACCATGTTCAAGAGAGATACATTACCGATTACGGAGTTCCAAATTGCGATTCAAGATACGTTTTATCATTGCAATCATTTCCTTATTGCTTGTACTTACCTGCGGAACTGCGTGTGACACTTACGGCATCGCCGCGTGAAGCCATGTACGGCGGTGACGTATTGTATAAACATTCTCATCACATACTGAAGGACCTGTTGCCGGCTCATTCCTTGTGTACTCACCTTGTTCGTATATATGTGGGCCCCTTTTGTTTGTTTTTGTGACATATTTGGTCGTAGGTAGTTCGTTTTATTTGTAGGCAAATGGGTGGTGGTTGGCTGTACCGTGGCTAGGTCTGTTGGTTAATAAACTATAGATTTTTCAGATGATGTGATAGATTAACACATCACGCCTTTGAAAGTAGATTAATAATTATCTAATCATAGGTACATTATGAAATACCACACAGAACATCCATTAGAAAAATATTAATGCTGACTTCTGGAGCCTTGACAAATAGTCTTCTTTAAAACTGTACATCGGCACTCTCTCATACCTTCATTCCTAATGTTGACTATATTGGTTGATGTGGTGATTTTAACTCAGATTAGAGTTTGTTTCGGCGTTTTCGAGACCACCTATTACGATGGCAAAAAGTTTCAAAATATATATACCTAAGGTTGAATTTTAAACTATCTTTCAAAGATGCATCTCTATCATATCCATCCCTTATGACATCAATCTAATAAATTGATAGAATGTGTACACAACAGAGATGACATACGCTTTTTTGCCGTTTTTAACTTATTGCAGTTACCCCCTGTGTGGCTTTACTGAATCACTGAACAACGGCGGGGCTTTTAAATAAAAAAATGCCCATAAAGTCGCTGGTCACCTACGAATATGTCACGGCTAGGTTTTGTCACTGACATCACTGCCGCTCCTACCTGTTCGTGGCAGCTTTACGTAAACACTGTTATACAGGGTAAAAGAGACATCGACGGACAAACGAACACCATGAATTCAGCAAATGATTCTAGAGCCCCACCATTCCAGTGTAGCCACTTATGCCGGTTATAAAAAAAAAACCTGCTGTTTCATACAAAATTGCAATACTTTCACGGTCAAAGTGTATATTGCTCATGCTCGGGATGCGTTGCAATGCCTTCAAGGCATTGAGAGAATAAACAAAAAAAAAAAATACTGTGAAGTGTGTGTGTGTTTTTGAGTTTTAGCGAAACTAACGAACAGCAATTGATTTTTATTTATAAGAAAGTTTATAAGAATAATTATATAGATTCATGCTTTGTTAGTTATACTATTCATTTAATTAAAACAATAAAATGATATTGACGCCTGATCCGTTTTAAGTATAATACAGTATAATAGATATTACACAGAAGTCAGAACTACTGTAACTTGTTCATGGCAACCCGTCAAAGTCAAAGCGTCACGACGGCACGGTTGCTGCTGCGCTACGTGTCGCGGGTTCGATTCCTGCACGGAACAAATATTTGTATGACCTACAAGTAGTTGTTCCGGGTTTGGCTGTTTGTGTATGTGAGTGTAAATGTTTACGCACCCACAATACAGAAGAAATTCCTAGTGTTGGGCAAAATATTAAAAAAAAGCATTTATTTCAAAAAAGCACATAAAAGGCACTTTTGAACGTCAACATTTACATTAAAATAGAATTGATACTAGTCGCCCCTTCCAAAAGGTAGTTTCGTATGGAGAATAATGGGCAAGCAACTCCACCGTTACTCGTTTAAAATATTTTACAATAATGTGAGACGATGAATCTAGAATAACTATACCACAATAGGTAAAAACAATTAAATCCAATAAAAGGGGTACAGTTTGTAATTAGCTTAGCAGAAAGACTTTCACAACTATAATAATTAATTGCAGGACAGGTGAAGTGCGGGGCAGGTGAAGTGCGAGACAGGTGAAGTGCGGGACAGGTGAAGTGCGGGACAGGTGAAGTGCGGGACAGGTGAAGTGCGGGACAGGTGAAGTGCGGGACCGGTGAAGTGCGGGACAGGTGAAGTGCGGGACAGGTGAAGTGCGGCACAGGTGAAGTGCGGGACAGGTGAAGTGCGGGACAGGTGAAGTGCGGGACAGGTGAAGTGCGGGACAGGTGAAGTGCGGGACAGGTGAAGTGCGGGACAGGTGAAGTGCGGGACAGGTGAAGTGCGGGGCAGGTGAAGTGCGGGACAGGTGAAGTGCGGGACAGGTGAAGTGCGGGACAGGTCAATGAATCTGCCTAGCCGTTTCCCAACTATGTCGGGGTCGGCATCTTTTTTTTTTTTTTTTTGTTTCCGGGGTGGAAAATCCTCATGGATGTCCGCCGCCCTGGGGCGGGTGGCGGGGTCTGTCAGACTCTTACTGACTAAAAACCACCCCGGTGTTCCATCTCACACTTACGCCGGGGGTCGCGGGAACGTACGATCCTTCCGCAACCCCCGACTGGTGCCGGCCCGCCACTGCGGGCCTCTTCGGGTCTGGGGGGGAGTGAGGTGTTTGACTCCCCCCGCGACGTCTAAGAGGGGCGCGCGTGGAACACTACGCGCCGCCACCTCGGGTCCTGGTGTGTGGGGGGCGACGGACGTCGGGGTCGGCATCTAGTCTAACCGGATGTAGCTAAATTCGAGTACTTTACATGGAACCGGTTAGCACGTTAGTGTTACTGGATAACACGATACCTCTTGGTAACACTGGTTGTAATACTTTTTTGGGCTTCTGAATAGCAGTAACGACAGTCAAAGATCTACGAATTAAAGACTACGAATTAACTAACTTATTCATTCTTTATTTAACTCAGTCCTTTGGTGTTACAGCCAGTACATCAAGTGCTGTTTTGAAATACTTCTAATGTACATAATTATTGTTCGACAATCCATCACATGTATGACTTATGTTTGGACAATATCAGTTCATCTTTTCCCATATCGATTGCGGAATCCTATTGTTTAGTGCTAGATGTGACATCACCGGCGAACAAAAGATATGGTAATAATCAACAGGAGCGACAGTATAGGTACAACCGCGGACATTTGCAGTTAACGACTTTTCACCCTTATAGTAATAGTAATAAGGTTGAAAAGTGGGCCACCGCCAGTGTCCAAGCAACGTGAGAAAACTGTAATACCTAAGCTTGATCATGTAACAAGAAACTCAAGTGGAAAGTGTTCTTTTATAACTCTGCGAGGAGAATAATCTGACAGGATTCACCAAAAGTTAGGACACTAGGATGAAGTGGTCCTTCAGTGTATCAAAAAAGATGTTTGCAAATTAATTGGGAGTTCAGACCAAAAAATTACGACTGCTGTTTGCGCAACTGTCATCCAAAACTGTAGCCAGAGCCGCATCCCCAGTCTATCGCACTTTAAAAATCCTAAATGTCCTTCTGACTGCCAACCCTGAATGTGTTTGCAGATAAACGGAGTAAAATTATGCGTGCTTATATGTCTGGTGTTCTGTGAAAGTATGCAAGAGAGTCTACTGATCCGTGTTAGTTTTAAATTAAATGATATACAACATAATTTATTAACAAGGTAATATTGGTTGCTATATTAATAAATGTAATTGGTGTTGTACCGTTTTAATGAACTTTAAATAAATATGTAAATAAAGAATAAATTATTTGTGAACCATTATGGAACAGTGGGCATGGGCAGTCAGCCCCACTATCACCGTGCTAAATTTCAGGGTGCTTGCATAAAGAAGCGGGTTGCCGGTAAAGGGTGCATTTGTATAGAACGTTGGTAGCCGGGCGCCGATAAGTGCTGACAAGTAAGTTCCTATCTGATTAGTCGGCGCCGGTTCGTGATGATTTGGCAAAATCAATGAAAACTGCTAGCTCCGGCCAGCGTTGACAACCAGCGCCGGTTACTAGCGTTCTATATGAATACACTTTATGACAAGTCAGTACCGATGCGTGCGGGTGAAATAGTCCGGTGTTAACTTATGCGCTCACGATTATAGAAACAGCTAAAACATAATACAATAACTCTTTCTTTCTGAAGATCAACCTACAGCGATCTGAAAACCCGCTTCTCTAAGCAAGCACCCTTTTTTTATTTTTTACGTTGCGTTGTCATCAAATAACTTTTCCTACTCTGGGTGGAGCGGGAGGGCGTGTCAGACTCTAACTGACTAAAACCCACCCGTGTTCCTTCAGTTGCCTGTGCCAGGGGCCACGGTAACCCTTTCGGACTTTCCTGCAACTCTGGCAGCCATCAGCCCTTACGGACCCCGTCGTTGGTGCTGACATCTCTCTGTGGCGCGCGTGGAACACAACGCGCCGTCGACCCGGGCCCGATCCTTATCGGACGGTGAGCTACCCATTGCTCACCGTCCGCAAGCCCGCGCCTACGGTGGCCAGGAACGGCTACGGCCACCTCTCCCTCATTCGTTCCGCCTCCTTCTTCACAAGCATTACTGATTCGCACAAGGAGGTGACGGCTTCCCATGATCTCTTGCTCCGTACCATGGCTTGGACCAGGGCCACCAACACCGTGTCCTCCGAGCGATCCACACAATGGTGACACCCGGGCATTTCCTCCCGCCTTATCCAGAACAGGAACCTCCCGAAGAATCCGTGACCGGGGAGAACTTGCGTCAGGCGGAAGGTGAGGACACCGTGGCGCCACTCCTCAAAGAGAGGACTTATCGCCGCAATTGCGGCGTGCCCAAAGCAAGTGCCCTAATATAGAATTTCAACCTCTTCATTTCAGAAGAAAACTATAGAGTTGATGCACCGGGAAATATTATAGACTAGTCAGACGACTGCAGAGTCAGATCATGTGATCGGACACTTATAAAGAAAGTATTCCAGCATTGTGTACTTCTATAAATACAAAGGTGTTTACGGCATTCACGAGGGAGTTGGTTCATAGACCGGGAAATAAAACAGTTACTGTTGTGTGATGAACGGTTAACTTCACACATTGTTTGCACTGAGGGGAATTAACGGCGTGAATGACTTTGTTTTGCTTACGTGTTTGCTTGATACGAGCTGTTTACAAATATGTTGCGAACTAACATTTTCATTTGAAGGCTTGTTGCTAAGGGGTTCGTTAAAAAAAAACTGCAACGATATAAGCAGCAAAATTATAACAAGTTAGTTGCTAAAGTAACTAAATACTCATAAGTGTTTTGAGTATTTTGAGTACACTACGCATGGGCACAGTTTTGGTTTGTAAAACTGTGGTATGGGTATGGAAGTAGCCTATTAGCTAGGTACTTATACGTAAAAATTGCAAACTGTCTCGTCTGCATTCCAAGTTAAAGTACTTTCATCGAGCCACCACAGTTAGCCACCCTAGCGCGCTTTCGACACCCCGAGAAAACCTGTACATCAACAGTATTTATACCCATTTGTATAATTCCCCCATAAAGCTTTGGCAGCTACAGGCCTGCGGTCCCTGCAGGGCTCTAATAATATTTACCTACCAAACAATATTACGCAGATCGTCTTCCCCTCGACTGCACTAACAAGAGCCCGCGGCGTCGTCTGGCGCTCATCTAATGCCTCCTTTGTACGTAAACCACTTCATTTCAGAACACAACAGCTGTTGGTGATATACTGGGCTGGTTAATTGATAAGTCATGTGGGAGAAGTTTAGGTCTTAAAAAACTTCTTGGGAAATATAATTCAAAATACTTAATGGGCTTATAAAAGTTTGAGATCGCTAGTTTATTTTTTATTTTTAACTCAAATTTCTTAATAACATACTAACGGGCCTCTGCGAGTTGGCTTCAGCCCCTCGTTTGCCTTCTAAAGGTCCGGGGACTCTAGAGTCCCGAGAAATGTCAAGTGACAAATACTCAAATACATAATATTATAAATGTGAAGCAATTAAAACAAAATTATCAATATGCGTACGCTTCAATCAATTCAATACTTTATTGCACACCTACATAAAGAACATCACGAATTCAGGACATATTGTTTTTACTTACACTCGACGGGTGAGCACGTACCCTATCATGGTCAGCACTTACACTCAGTGGCAAAGCTAAAAAAAAAAGATCGCAAGATACGAGTATCATTCATAAAATTCTATTCGAATATTTTCCAATCATAACTTACTATAGATTTTGAATGTATTAACAAACGTTGAGCAAACGCAATAGTTGAGGCCAGAATGGAACAGACAAATAATATTATTACGAAACCTACCTACTTATAATTTCGAAAGTATTTGTTTTAGCTACCAAACGTACCTACACCTCCAGACTACGCAAATATTGGTTCAGATGTTCTCGACCAGTCCACGAACTGGTTAACAGTTCATAGCCTTGAGTCATTAGATGAAACAATATAATAATTTTTACAGATTCACTGATATGAATAAAGTCGATCGTTCGAACATTTTCCCACGTCCCTTTCGCATCGTGCCGAGATAAATCTGTGTGTATTTAATAATAGTCACCCGCATGTGCGTCGTACGGTTTTTACGACTTGATAAACCCTCGAGTTTTAATTTTTTAGGTAACTTTAATATTATTGTATACATTAATTCATTTAAAATTGTTATATTAATGTATTATACACTTACGGCCTGGTCACGACTTCGGTCTTAGCGGGGCGCGGCGCGGCGTTCGGGGCGGGCGGCGTCGGTAAGCGGTGCGTTTTGCACGCCACGTACGGACGTACCCTCAGTAAGTAGACCGTCCGGAATAAATTCTTAAAGTGACCTTTGCGTTGCTTAGAAGAACAACGCGCAACAACAAACAGGCAAACAAGAAAAGCGACTTTAATTTATGATATTTAAATACAATCTAAAGTCATTGTAGTCTTTCATTCTTGAAAGACTTTAAAAAACTACTGGTTTATATAGTTTTTTTTTTTTTACTTTGGCAAAAGTATAAGTACGTGCCAGAATTACCTACTGGAACGTACTTATACTTTTGTCCATTAAGTATTTACTCAGTTTCATGAAATGTGTACGTAGAACGGGTTTTCGTGCATGTCCTACTTTTAGCCCGTTATCGTCACTCTCAGGAAACTCCAATAACTGATTGTGCTAACTAAACAATACCACTTTTGATTGTGATGATAAGACAGGTCGTAATGTTTCTTATCAATATTGTTTGCAAAGATGGGCAGTTACAAACCAGAAACGAACCATTACTACCACTAATTTGTATTTAGGTACAATTGTATTCTTAAACAAGACTTTAGAAGAATATGGTGGCCGAATATTCCCTTTCAAAATTACCGAAATCATTGTCTCATTCAACTTTTCTAGCTGATACCTAAGGTCTAGGATAATGTCAGACCTCAAGAGAATGCGTGAAATAATATATTAATACACTATTTCCATTCCGAAGCTTTACAGAAAAACAAATATGTTTCCTGAGAATATTCGTGAGCGCATGTTTATTGAATTTGAACGATATTGGACGGCCAGCTACCTCGCTTAAGAACCAACGGTATCCTAACATATTTCTAGTCTTTCACTCTATTCTATTCCTTATAAAATTGTGAGAAAGGTTGAGAATAGAATAGCAGTAGGTATTTTGTGGAAGAAAAACATGTTATAAACTTTTTTCCTTCGCGCCGAAATTTGCCAAACTCCCAAGTTGTTTGAGGGCTAAAAGTTAATCCCTGTGTAGTCGCATTTTTTGAGATAAATAGAAAACTTACGTGGATCCGGATCAAAGTTGGTGTAGTTTTGTAAAGAAACAAAAATAGTTCTGGTATAGATGGAACAACTGGGGAGGTTGCCCTTTCTACTTCGTGTAGATAACTTCATTGTTTTTGTGGAGATCTGTTCTATATTGATGCGGTACCACGGAGGTTTGCACGAGTTAGTTCACTCTTCCTGGCAACACATGTTTAAATCAGAAAATTACGAGTGCAATAGGTATTGTGTGCAATGCCGTGACGAATTGCATTATGCATTGATTGGTAACAGGAAGCAATAAGTAAGTTTGGCCAATAGACAATACAAACAAACTGTCTTCTATAAATCTTTCAGGAAGCGAAAGACTAATGAATGAATACTGAAATATAGAAAAACAAAAGCCCCAAAGTATACTCACTCGGCTTTTAAAATAGCTTAACGTACATCACGTCACGCCAGTATGGAAAATATGCAGGGGTAAGTAGAGTTATAGGAACTCATTGTACCTACCACATAACGCCAGTTGTGTTTAATAGGGCCCGAACAGTATGTCTATTCTGTAAAAGTCTCAACGTGAAAACTTAGGTGAACATTTTTTATGCTAATTATATTCTCACTATCGGCTTTCGGACCCTCGTAACCCATGAAAACGACATCCATAACAAATAATTAGAAAATTTTCGTAGCCGCCATCTTGAATTTTAACTTATAGGTGGTAAAACAAGACATTGTAAAAGACCAAATATAAAAAACCGCAGTAATTTAGTAAGTAGTGTTCAGTTTAATTTTTGTTGTTATGTTTTTTGTGGTGTACAATAAAGAATATATAAATAAATAAATAATTTAAGAGGGGCCTAATCGTTTGAAGTTCAAACAATTGTTTGGCACGCATTTAAATTGTTTCTGACTGAATTTCTGTTGTGCTATTTTATTAAATAAATCCTAAATAGTAATATTTAAACACTTAAATACTACCTTGGCAATAATATAAAATGATCAATAGAATTAGCATAAAAAAATATTATTAAAATCTCAATTATGATTGTAAGTGTATACCTAATGTTTGGTCAATCCCTAGCATCAGTGGGACGACACTGACAGCTCACTCCACGCTCACTTCACCTAAGTTTTCAAGGTGAGATTTTTACAGAATAGCAATGCTGGTCCGCAGGTTTAGCAGTCACGCTCGGGACCATTATACGAATTAGCAAGTCGAATTTTAAAGTCTAAAAGTCAAAAGTAAATGAATCATGTTCCATTTTCCGTTACGAGATAAGTTGAGTATAAACTCTGGGATCACACAGATAAGGATGTTTCAAAGTGTTATCTGGCTCCAACTAAAATTGTTTCCAATTCTGTAACAGTTCCGTTCTGAATGTTATTTTAGTAACAGAATAATATTATGAAACTATAACAGTGTACCCGTATTTGTGGGCTGATAAAACCCGCGCAATTTTGGTGGAATTGTTTCAAAAGTTGGCAATAAAATACCAATTACGCAATCATATTATTTTCTGTAGATATTTATAAGCTTTTATGATACTCATAACATAACATAGCATTACGCCTGTATTCTCCCAAGGGTCAGGCAGAGGTGTAGGTACATATAGTACACCCATGTCATATGTAATAGCGGGCGAGCCTATTGACATCAACAGAGCACAAATGCTGACTCTGGGCTGCTACTAACAAATTCCAGATGGAAAACCCATAACTTTGTCCGACCCGGGAAACGAACCCAGGGCCTCATGCTTAGCAGTAACTCGAACACTCGACCAACGAGGCAGTTTATAATAGAAACTGATCTATCTGAATTATACAGGGTTATTGGTAATACGACGGGAATCCATTAAGGGGATGTAGGGGACGCTATTTGCAACCAAATGACCCCTTATGACCCTGATGCAAATGTGAACCATTTCCGAGTAATTTTAAATTTTATATTTTTTTGGCGGTAGACAATTTATGTATTAAAAAAAAACAATGCATGATTTTTAAAATTATTTTTATCTGCTTCTACTTCAATATATAACAAGCAATCATTTATTGTCAATTATCTTTAACATTTTTTTAAATCAGAGTACACAATTTTCATCATTTTGAGCAAAATAACTTGACGAAAATGGATGATTTCTGAAAAAAAAAACATGGATATACTTTATTCACAGAACGTTCCAAATAATTATATGTAAGTACCTAAAACTATAACAGACTGATCTCAATAAAATAAAATGTTACATTTACTTATTTAATCTTAACATAAACAACATGTACAAGCAAATACACAAACGCACATACACACACACACACTCACTCACTCAACCACACGCACAATCACATACACACACACACACTCACATTTATTTACCTTAAAATAAAATTTATTTTATTTTCACGTTTAACTATAAACGTAACTTAAACTTTAATTGTCTATCTCAATACTACAAAATTGTAACAGTAACATCAGATCTATCAGAAGCACTATGTAACCTTTTCGTCATTATACCTTAGGGGACCGGACTGCACAGGTTTTCATAACCTAGCTAGGAGAGCAGTGCTCACCCACACGTTTGTAGATATAGTACTTATTTTTGTAAAACTGTATTTTTTTAACGTGTACTACAATGCTTCGTGTTTGAGTAAATAAACATTATTATTATTAAAAAAAATGTTGAAAACATAAATTAGTTTAAAAATTGCCTAATGTAAATTTGTGTTTTGAATTTAATTTTTATTTTAAGAATTACCTATACTTTTTGCTGTGCCCCACAGGGTCCATAACTGTACCTTAGCTTTAAGCCATTGTAACATCTCTTAAACATTATGGAATGCAAATAAATATGAATATGAACATTTGTACAACTTCTCAGCTATCCAACGAGATACAATAAGATACCAGAATTAATATCTTCAAAAAAATATAAAATGTCAAACTGTTTTGTCGTCAACCCCTAACTCTTCAGCTATGTTGTAACTACTAATATGCCGATCACGCTCCACTTTTTCAAAAATGGTTTCGATTTTATCCGTAACAGGGCGACCAGAGCGAGCTGCATCTTTGACACCTAAATTCCCGAACTGAAAACGCTTGAACCAACTTTGTGCTACTCTTACGGACACTGCGTTAAGTACATAACGTCACATATTTTATCCGCGGCTTACGTGTCGCGTTTTCCCTTTTTTGTAATAAAACTTTAAAATGTATCGAATTTCTTCGTTAGATTCACTCATTTTGACGGACAGAAAAACAATTAAAAAATTGCGGGAAATGATTTTTACTTCTTATATATATTTTTTAATGTCATCTATTTCTATTTAATGGTATTAAAACCAGACAGATACAAATAGTACAGCCAAAGAGATTTTACTACAACTTTATACATTATAGAATACGAAAAAACTTTTGACCTATTATGTGACTAAGGTTCAACATAATATAAAACAACCTGTAAAATATACAGACATTTAAATACATTTATTTTCTCTCGCGGAATCACACTTTATTTATTTTACTGTTGAAGAATTTACCGTAAATGTGTTAAGGAGAAATTCAAAGCTACGTCACCCTACCATCATTCCCTATAATCCTCTCAAATCCCATGAAGAATCCCCGTCATAAGCCGGGATCAAGGGTATGAATAGCGTATGTGAAAATAAATCACGATTGCCGTTAATCTTCGTTTTCTTGCTGGCATTCGGTTTGTGGCTTTGCCTGCTTTGGTGCTAATTAATCATTATAAATGCCTAGAGACCTACAGAAACTGAACTACGTATGACAAAGCTGTAATTTGTGCGATAAATACTAGATACTTTTTGATATAGAGATCCCTAAACAGTCAGTCAGTTATGAAACTTTGTCACATTAGTACCCTCGAGTTCACTGTGTTCTTTTATTGCCTAGTCCGTTATCTTTCCAAGGTCTGCTTACTCACATGTTCCTCTTGTTAGTTTTTCTATCAAGGTTATACTTATTACCTATCTGATATTTGTGCTATAATGCTCAGCTAAGAACAACGCTTGTTTAAACACATCACAAAAAACAGTGCCTAAATTCACTATTCTGCCACACAACTAAGCGGGTAATTTCGTAAAACACTGACAGTAGGAATCGCTTTCATTTTGACAGTTCAACAACATTCATTGCGTTATTTACGTTGTTGAGCAGACAAATTTTTCGAACATATGAAGCAATGCATATGATATGCATATGAATGCTGCTTGTGGTGACAGGTCATCTTGCTGACTATGGTTTTGTTATTAGTAACTGTTCCTTTATTTTACTTCGAAGGTCCTAGTTTATCATTTGTGACTTCAAGTTACAGCTACATATATAAACATAATGCAGCATTGCAAATGTAAGCGGGCACGCCGCTTATGCCTGGAGGCTTTTATTATGTATTAAGTTCTGTTTACGTTTTTATTATTTATTTCTGCTTGAGTATAGTTTTCAATATTGGCGTGTGCTAGCTGACATTATGGCAAATAATTTTATTTAATGTTTTGTGTTTCATAATGTTAATTACTTACTACTGTATAGAATCCAGTTCTTCTAACTGAACAGACAGCTGTGCTGCTGGGGAGTTTGTTCCGCCACTTCTTCTTCCTAGCTAAAGCACTAGGAAGTGGTGAAGGGCGGGCGTTTTGGGGGACAGTCTTATGTAATTTTGACGTTCAAAAAGTGCTGATTCTCAGCCTAGTTTAAATAAATTACTTTTGATTTTGATTTTGAATGGATTAGCAATATCCTTTAAAATTATTCATATAGTGATTGACAGTGGATTACGCAATTAAGTTGCCGGTTTCCTGCAAAAATACATTGTCAACACGACAATTGATTCACCGTTGAACCGTGTCACAACAAACACCAGCTGACCCACATGTCGCCTAACGGAAACATGACACGGTCCGTGTGATCACAGTTTAGCGGCAGTGTGATTGTTTATGTTTATGAACTTTTGACTCTTGAGTCAGGGAGTCTACTCTGCCCATCTCACACATCGTGGTCGAGGGGGCTCGGATCGCTGTCGAGTCTACCATGAAGTACCTAGGATTGGTGCTCGACAGCCGGTGGGATTTCGGGCCCCACTTTCGACGGCTGGCGCCCAAGTTGCTGGGCGCGGCTGGCGCGCTCGCAACGCTGCTTCCCAATCTGGGGGGCCCGAGCGCCGCCTGTAGGCGGCTCTACGTGGGGATTGTGCGATCCATGGCCCTGTATGGGGCCCCGGTGTGGGCCTCTGATCTGACGGCCGGCAGCATCACAGTTTTGCGAAAGCCGCTGAGGGCGATGGCGGTCAGGGTCATCAGGGGGTATCGCACGATCTCCTACGAGGCGGCTTGCGTACCTGCGACCCTGGCGTAGGTTGATGGGACACCGGGGTGGTTTTTAGTCAGGAAAGGTCTGACAGACCCCGCTGCCCGCCCCAGGGTGGCGGACATCCATGAGGATTTTCCACCCCTCTAAATTCGTCAACGAAGATACGGGCCCGTCCGAAAGTAGTGGATCCGTCAAAACAATTAGTAACAAACGGAACGGGCAAAATATCATCGCGAGGAGGGACAATTGGACGTAGTTACACGAAAAAGATCCAATCCACACGGTCAATTTAGAGATATTGACGTTTAAAGTTTAGAAGATATTTCTTCAGTGGTATTCATTTAAAAATTAATTGAAAGTATGTAGCTTTGTGGAATAATGATACTTTTTATTGTTAATAGTATAGTCAAGCGTAGTATTGTAATTTCTGTGGTATATATAAATTTATACGCTTGGATAAATTACAGTTGATAAAAAGTGGTAGACAATTGTTTTTGCTTGGATCTTTTTTACTCACCGATAGTATTGATATTTAGCATCAGTTTGGTGCACTTAACTCATTTTTGACCATAAGGTGAGCCGCCGCCGGTGTGTTTGCAAATCAATGACACGAAGAAAGTGAGTGGGAACACGAAAAATGGCATTCCCTCTCTACTCCTAATAACATAAGGCCGATGCCCGGGGGCGGTCGCATTTCAATACCCATAACATTTTTTTTTTTGGCCCTATAATTATAGTTCCATAGGTCAAGTTATGATCCCTACACACTGCTTTTCCTGTAACATATCTCAGAGACTTGAAACTGGCTATCATTTACATAATGTTACAGAATACTCAATATAAATATATACAAAAAAAAAACATTTAATTCTGGCAAAACCTAAACCGTTGCAATGCATGCGGGTACAGTTGACCCCGCAAAGATTTCACAATAGTGCGATCAGAATAGAATAAAATGTCAATGCAATTAATATACACGAATGAGTAAAGTAGGTACAAACTATAAAGGTCACAGAATTATAATAAAAATGAAATATCGAATACAAACAAAAACGAAAGAACGAGTGAAAAAAAAAGCAACAAAATAAGAAGGTACTATACAGGGTGGCCGGAACATTGACGTCCAAAAATAAAATTTCGGTCCCTCGTATCGTGGGGTATTCGAATCACCCCCATGTATGTTCCGCGACTTTTCATAGTTTTCGAGTTATGAATTTTTTTCTGAATGTTTGAAAATTTTCGACCTGACCAACCTAAAAAAATTCTAAAAAAAAAAGTAGAGGGTTTTATCGAGTTTCTTTTTTTGCAACTGAATTTTCATAAGTAGTACTTTTATGCATAAAATAATCAGCTTCGTAACTGTGATGAAAGTTATGAAAATGTTGATCTAAAGTGAAAAATTTACGTTCGGTAAATTATGACTTAAATTTTCAACTTCAAATTAAAAATCTAAACAGGTGACTTCATGGTTCTCAAGTAGGCTTCAAGAATGCGCCAGACTCTCAGTTTTCATAATCATAAAAAAAATGAAGTACTTAATAGGGCTACTTTGTTTAAAATCGGCCTTCAAAGACAGCGAGGTGGAAAAATTCTTAAAATTACCCATCTGAGTAATTATTTTTTTTTGGCTATTTTCTCGTTCCTAAGGTTAATTAATGATAAGAATACTGAAAACTAACCAACAAATAGTTTCAGAGTTGGGTAAGAAAAGTTTTACGTAAAAAGTGGTTTTGAATAAAACACAGATGATAATGTGAAAAAAGTACTTAATTTATTTTTAACATTTAGAAAAGGTTTTCAAAGTGGCCACCACCAGCAGCAATACACATTCTACACCTACGTAAGAAATTGTCTGGCAATCGTCTAAAAGCGTCTCTGTTCTCTCTCACAACACGTTCAGCTTCTGCAATCAACTGCCTCAGCTCTTGTTCACTTGAACAGTCTCGGGCGTATGCTATTTCCTTGTAATAGCCCCAAATAAAGAAATCGATGGGGTTGAGATCAGGTGAGCGTGGAGGCCACCTAATTGGTCCGCTGCGTCCGATCCATCTGTTGGGGTATGTTTCATCTAAGTAATTTCGGACCTGGGTTGCATAGTGACACGGGGCGCCGTCATTTTGCAACACCATGGTTCGTCTGAGTTCGAGATTCACATCTGCCAGCAACAATGGAAGTTCATTTTCCAAAAAGTTTTTGTATGTTTCTCCATCAAGTCTGGACGGCAGTTCAAACGGACCAATTAGTTCGCCATTGAGAATACCAGACCACAAGTTAACGCTGAAGCGATGTTGAAATGTCGAAGCTCTCACTTCGAGTGGATTTTCATTCGCCCACGTGTGGTAATTATGAATATTGAATATTCCGGATCGCTCAAATCGTGACTCATCTGACCATAAAACTTTATTGAAAAATCCAGGATCCTCTTGCTCTTTTCGTAACATGGTTTGGCAAAAATCAACGCGCAATTGGTGATCTGTAGGCAGTAAAGCTTGGACTCGTCGGATGTGGAACGCGTGGTATTCTTCATCGTGAAGAATGTCTTGGATAGAAGTCCTTGGGATGTTCAGAGCACGAGCCATACTTCTCGTACTCGTAGACGGATTTCGCTGAACTTCTTCCAGCACCATTTCTCTGCGATCCGGGTTAGCTCTAGGGATTCCTTCATGACTGCCGCGTCGACCAGGAATGCGGCCTGCCACCAAAGTGTTGTGCGTGTTAATAAAAACACGATGGTCGGGATATCGCTCAGGTTGCGGCCCACCACGACGTTGAAGTTGTTCGCGATACAGTCGCGCTGCTTCATGGCCGTTTCCTTGTGCAACTCCATAAAAATAATGCATTTCTGCATATTCACTTAACGTGTAACTCATTTTTTACACTTCCACGTAAAAAAAGTCCAAATCAGAATGCAAAACACAGTCCAATAAACGAGCAAAGTAGTCAAACAAGTAGGCAGCGGAGTCCGTGGGCAAAGCGAGTGTGGTAAAGACAAAATGGCGACACGCGTATAGCAGTAAACACAATGTGAGTACGACTGAGGTACTTGTTTTGCGTTGGCTTCGGTTGCGCGCCTTGCGTGAGAGAGATAGCAATAATTCGGTCTCTTTTCCTCTCGGTCCATTGTTATTGCAGGTAAAAGAGTTGCACCCTCGTTTACAACCCATAGTCCACGAGAACGGATCGCGCAAAATTCATTAAACTAACATTTAAAAAAATCTCCGTGTTTAAATCTTAGCTTTCCTGCAGTCATTTTTGGTTAGCAAACTAAATAACCTTAGGAGCGAGAAAATGGAAAAAAAAATTATTAATCAGATAGCTAATTTTAAGAATTTTCCACTTCGCAGTCTTTGAAGGCCGATTAAGGCCAAAGTTAGCCCCATTAAGTCCTACGTTTTTTAATGATTATGAAAGCTGAGAGTCTGGCGCATTTTTGAAGCCTACTTGAGAACCATGAAGTCACCTGTTTAGATTTTTAATTTGAAGTTGAAAATTTAAGTCATAATTTACCGAACGTAAATTTTTCACTTTAGATCAACATTTTCATAACTTTCACCACAGTTACGAAGCTGATTATTTTATGCATAAAAGTACTACTTATGAAAAATCAGTTGCAAAAAAAGAAACTCGATAAAACCCTCTACTTTTTTTTTTGAATTTTTTTAGGTTGGTCAGGTCGAAAATTTTCAAACATTCAGAAAAAAATTCATAACTCGAAAACTATGAAAAGTCGCGGAACATACATGGGGGTGATTCGAATACCCCACGATACGAGGGACCGAAATTTTATTTTTGGACGTCAATGTTCCGGCCACCCTGTAGAGGCACGAGGAACAGGGTTTAAAGTTCCCTCATACCTCCATAGAAAAGGGAGGATCCTCCGACCAGACGGGTGTCGTGTCTGGTGGGCAACTGCTCGACCATTGATGTCGGGGCGTTGTATAGTATATGTATATGCTAGTTGCGCGGTAAACTCTGCTTGCGCGATGCAGGATTTTTCGTGACGTCAGTGAGAAGTTCACATGTGGCGATGTAGATACCGCTACAGTACTACCAGTCAGATTTTTTAAAATTGATAAATTGTAATAAATAAAATAGCCCACGGCAGGTTGTCTTGACGTTCGCAAGCCAAGCCTAAAGTGAGGCACTTACAGCGAGATGTCATCACTCATTACTAGGTCGATTAAAATAAGAGAAACGCTACAAAAGCCACGTTCTTTTTATCTATAGGTATCCGAAAACAATGTGAGAGTGAGCATTGTTCATTTTAAATTCAAATGTTTTTTTGTGACTACCTAAACAAAAATCATTTATGGTACTTACATTATCTTCCTCGGAAACCGTTTGACACAAAAAGTCTTTTATCATTATCATGTTTTATCATTCTTGACAGAATTTGGAAAATGGAAAATATTAATATTACCACATTGTCTGCCTATTTCGTGCAGACGTTTTTCTTGGAAACCAGTAAAGTAGAAACGTGGAAAATATCAATGTTGTGCCTGGGGTAACTAAGTTAATAGTTATACTATGAAATCATTTAATGAAGCGCAATTTATGTCCTTTAAAAGTATAAAAACAGACGGTTATTTTTCATGCAGTCAAGGATCAATCCACTAGCAAATTTATATTGAAAAGCATTTTTATGAAAATGGACTCGCACAGATCAGAGAAGCATGACACAAAAGGGAGGAGGCCTATACTCAGCGGCGGGTGGAATAAAGCTGGATGATGAGTCATGATCATTATGGTGATGATTTTCATGAAACAAAACAGATTTAATCATAGTAATCTCGGCACAAATATTTATAGTCGAAACACAGACGAAAATCATAATACCATTGTGATCAAAATTAACTCGAAAGTGCACCCATTAATCCATTTGTTCACCGAAAATTCAATTTCGTTTGGAAATTAAATTCCAACAAACACCGGACAGCCATCAGCCAGGCTATAAACCAACTATGTATTCAAATACATACCGTCAGCAAAAACATAATTGTCCGTCCTCCAAACTAGTTCTGGATATTAAACATCAAAACCTCACGCTCAATTTACATCGAGTTCCGTCCGACCGTGATGTTTTTGCTGACCATCCGCCGACCATTGTATCGATAAAATCATCGAATTTGTCATTCGATTCGAAGATTACAAATGCAACAAACGTTATGTTATTTATAAAGCATGTTACGAATGATAATGATTACGGGAATCGTTTTGTAAATAATGGATTTTAGTTTATAGTTTATGATAAATCGGTTGTTTTCGTCTGTTGAAGCTACTTTGTAGGTTTCCATGAGATTAAGATTCTTTGTTTTCTCTTGCAATTTGAAAGAGTATTTGAAAGATATGATTAGCGTTTTAAAGTCCGAGCCCTGTCATGTAAGCCCAGTTGCCTATACCTGCCTCACTTTATTAAATTATACTAATAGGTATCTCGATTGTATCAAAATATGGATCATAAAACATTGGCCATCCGTCTAGAAATCGATCTAATCAAAATGGAGTTGTTTCCAATAATTGATCTAAGTAATTTGGAAAAAAATATATTATAATATATTATTATTTCCTTCGTCAAGAATTTTAGTTTTGATCACTCAATCGGGACTTCGTAATGAAATATCTCTGTTCGTGCACCGCACTGATGTGAGATGTCTTACACCTCAACACACACGGAAGCATTTCATTCGTCCATACGTTCTTTCATACATTCGTTCGCTCGCTCAACCTCAACTAACGTGGCAATAACTCGGGAACCATCCCTTGTAAAACGAAGTAATAAACGCATTTAAAGTTGGAGTCAGAATATAATTCATCAAACCCTGGGTTGAGACAATCTGATTTATAAAAAAAACAATCCTAACTAGGTATTCACGTTATACAAGAAATCTTTTTAAATGTTATCGATTTCGAATAGACGGTTTTTGTTAATTTACCAAACACTAAAGAGAGTAGGTTAGTCAAATATTTGTGTTATTCTTACCCAAATCGTGTAATGAACTTCACCCCAAAATATTGCGGATAATGAACTCGACATTTCAAGGCAACGACCGTCCTCTCTACCCTACAGCCGGAGTAGATTAAACTGGTGCTCCATATCCGTGAACTTTATCATAATAACGACTGTTATGTCATTTGGGTTTGGTCTCTAACGGAATGCCGATTACAGACCTGTTTTTGGGTATTTAATAATATGTAACAGGTTTCAGGTAAGTACATCATTTTGTTTATGTTTTTATCGCTTGTTGGTGCTTAATTGCCTGAATCAATCAATTGTAGGTTTATTGTATGAAAATAAAAAGAATTTCTAAAGTGAAGTTCGATCGATATAATATGAGTGGTTTCATTTAAAGATCATACGTTAAGTAAAGTTGGTAAATTCCCATTAAAACAAAGAGTAAAGTCTATAAAACAGCAGTTCATCCGGCATTATTGTACGGATCCTCAGAACAATAACTTTAGTTATTGTTCTGAGTACGGATCCGAATGTTGGACAACATAGAAGACGCATGATCAAAAGGTCCATACCTATGAAATGTAGATGTTTATGTTTATGGTAGGTGTGATCAGACATGACAAAGTCCGCAATGAATACGGAGGTCACACTGAAAGTTTTTAGAATAGGCCAGTAAGGAAATCAGCCGATGAAAATTTTTATTGAATTTAGAATGAGGAACTCTGGGAATCTGCAGATGTGTAATGCATTCATATTATGTCGTTTGTTTTTAAAAAATGGCGGCATTTTAAAAAGCGTCTGTCGTGCGTCGAAATGGATTTGATTAGAGAAAATTTTCGTTCATTGATGTAATACGACTTTCGTGGCGGTCTTACTCAACCACAATGTTACGATAGACTTCGATTAGCATTTCATGACGAAGCCCCACCCCGTGCCACTGTTTGCAACTGGTTTAATGCGTTTAAACGTGGTCGAAGCAAACTCACTGATGATTCGCGAGATGGACGTCCTTCTACGGCGACTACTGAAGATGACGTGAGTGCTGTGCGGGTAATGATAGAAGCTGATAGAAGGGTGACATATCAACAGTGTTGGACAGATTTTGGTTTGTATGAGTCAAGTACAATAAGTCTTACATGCATATATTGGCGCCAGAAAGCTTCGTACTAGATGGATACCTCATAATTTGACGGCAGTTAAAAAACGCATTAAAAAGTCGTTTGGATTGGTGCCCCACAAAGCTTGAAAAGTATGACGGAGGTGACCCGAATGCTGTATATGACATCGTCACAGGTGATGAAAGCTGGATATATTGTTACGAACCTGAAACCAAAAGACAATCTGCGTAATGGATGTTTCCATTCGAAGATTTGCCGACAAAAATAAAGAAGGGCAGAAGTCAGGGAAAAAGATGATTGCCTCATTTTTTGGACGGACGGGTAATTTCGCATAAATTGTTCTAGAAGATAAAAAGACTGTTACTGCAAATTGGTATGCCAATCATTGTTTTCCAGTTTTGTCTTGGAAAATGTTAGACAGGAGCGCCCAAGTAGCAGGATCCTCCTCCACCACGACAACGCTTCAGCTCACTTTTCCAGACAAACTATCGAATATTTGTCCATAGAAAGTGCGAAGTTAGTAAGTCATCCTCCTTAAATTCCTGACTTGGCACCTTGTGACTTTTATTTATTGCCAAAAATAAAAGATTAACATAGAGAAATTCGTTTTATGAACCCTGAAGATGCCATGGCTGCGTTTAAAAAGGCGTGGAAGAAATCCCTAAAGAAGAGTGGGCCCACTGCTTCAGTCAATGGTTTCATCGCATGCGACGGTGCTTAGAAAAGAACAGAGACTACTTCTAAAAGCAATAAAAATTTCAGTGTGACCCACGTACATACGAGGCAGCTTTAAAGTCGCTCCAATCAATGATAAAATTACCGAATACCGCCTAAGATGGTATGGACACACGAAAAGACGCAATGAAGATTATGTTGTACAAATTGCACTAAATCTAGCAGAACAAAAGAGAGGCAAATATAAAAAGAGACCTCAAGAAAGCCCAATTACCAGAACCGACACCCAAGACAGAATAACTTGGTTTCAGAAAAGTGAAGAGACCCGGCCCCTCAGTTCGGCATCACCGACTTTCGTCGACATGTTTTTGAAATCCTATTACGTAGCATTATTTAATTTAGACGTGCCAATTTAAAACTTTACAAAGAAAAAGAGACCTTTAAGTTTGTTTCGGCATTTCGTCTCAGGGATCAGCCAGCTGGGAATGCCAAAAAAATTACTTGTTGTTGTGTCTTAAAATATCTACTTATTGATAGAAATAAACATCACCTAATTCCATTACAATTTGTGATTTAAATAATTTAATTAGTAGCTACAATTTAAACGACACTTGAATCATTATCAAAACTGTCCAAGTACTGTTTCAAACAGCATAATAGACACATTTGTATACTATAATCCAACACTCGCACCTCGTTAATATGAAACACAGTCGGTAATGAGTTAACATTATTTTGATAATTAGCTGCTCTGCAGGACAGACCCCGAAGCGTTGTTATGTGTGGTGTAGTGATAAATCAGTTTGCTGATAACTGTGTATCATACCTGGGGAATGTGTTCCAGGCGGAGCTGTGCTGGAAATATGTTGATGCTAGAAAGAGAACAATTTTACTTTATTTCTTAATCAAGGCACACCAACGATTTACTGACAAGGATAGTAACTGGAGCTCAGATTGGATACGCACATACGGTTAAAAACTTGGGGCTGACCATGGATCCCTACTTATCGTGGACTAGGTAACATGTTGGTCAAGTAAGTCGTAAAGTGCACTACACGTTCCATTCGTTGAGATCTCTTCAAAATATCTGTATTCGTTTTGTTTTTAACCTTAACAAGTATGATCGCGCTTCCAACATTCAAGGATACTCAAGTGGCTTCCTATTCGACTTCACAGCAGCTTTCGGATATTGTGTCTGCTTCCTATAACGCCATCCTATCTGCGGGAGCGTTTTTCCTACGCTGATGCGCTTTGCGGGTCGCATCTTAAACCTCCTAAGACCCCTCCTCACTCCACTGACTTCCTACTCCTTTACTGTACACGCAGAGTGCGGTTGTGGAATTCACTTTCGTCTGACATTGGGGACTGCCAAACTGTTGCAGTTATGAAAAGAAGATTGAAAGAACACTATCTTTCCACTTCGTCATAATTGCGTATGTATTTATTATTTTAATTATATATATAAAATTTAATATTATTTATTACATTGCTATAGCAAGTATGCTGGAAGAGATTTCTTTAGAAATAACAATCACCTTTATTAAGTACCAATGTTTCTGTTCTTTTCTTCTGGTCAGTTTACATTTATGTAAAATAGCCACGCACAACGAAAATGATTTATGACGTGGAAGCTATTAAAAATAAAGTACAAGGGTGATACTTTCCTGACTGCTTATGAAAGCACGAATATTTATTTTTATTAACCCACGAGCAGACAAGTTTCTAAACGATATCTTAATTCTTCTCAATTTGGTAGTTTGTTTGATCCATGAACTACGAAATGAAATTTCTATTCTGCTTCTGTGTGCGTCTTATCTGTGCAGGATAAACAAATTTTCTTTCTTTTAATTCAATTCATTTTTGTTATCACCTTCGCATCCCATGGAGCACAAGGTTTCACTGTAGTTTATGTATGCGTTTGACATAAGCTAGACATAAGCTGGACGATGCAAATCACATTGTTATTACGGCAAAGCTTTGTTTAGCTCATTGTGTTATCGCGGGCAGTAATGATACAATAATAACTGCGATGTAACATGAATGATCTGACAGAATTCAAAATTTTGCTGGAACTGTCATGCAACATTTCGAAACAAATCAGCTTGTAGGAGATATAAATAAAAACCATGAATTTTAACATTTTTAATACAAACTTAATAAATTTATCAAATGCTCATCCCTTCCTGTTGAATACAAAGTCGCACTCTTTTGATTATTTCGATTTGTTGCATATAACCAGGTACCAACTAATTACGTATCTCTTTATCATTTTATCATGCACTTAAATTATAATAGGGAAATGATGCGTACTTCTCAAGCGGGTACATTTATTAGTATAGGTACTTGAGATAATGTCAGTTCAAGTATGTCCTTACGGCAAAGTCAGCTTTTAGTTTTTCTGAACATAATTTCATATCAAATGTTAGAATTCATGGTCTTCCTTTTATTTTTGACACTAAGTATATTATTTAGCAAAAAATAATCCTTATGGTGAAGCCTTTCGATCGGTATGATAAAGCTACAGGCTGATTATTTTTCTCATGTAACGGGTTTTATTTCCGGTTCAACCATGTAATTATTTAAATATCTATAAAAGCAGTTTAAATTATTTTTTAAATTCAAATAATGTCTTCTTTCAGTCAAATGTTCCATCTGCAATATTCAAGATACTTTCCCTCCATGTAGCATATCCGTGGGACGCCCTGTTTAAATACTATACGAGTATATATGTATAAAGACAGAGCCATCGATGTAAGATGATTTGCAAGACTGGGTATATATGATCAGACATCGACTGCTCAAATGTGCATAAGGTTAATTATAGATGAAAAATATGACTTATTATATGACTAATTTTTAACAAAAAATTGCTCCCATAAAACATTTTAAATTTATAGAATACGAAAATTTTTCCAGAAACAATATTACATTGAATACAGATGAACTGACTTATATCATAAATCTACCAAACCCATCAAAACATCTTTTTTTCCTTACCCACCATGGCGGAAGGATACAACCTAAGGGTACGGAACCCTAACATGACTCTAAGGGCCGATATTTAACGAGAAAACCCTTTAAACCCTGACGAAGCTCAAATACCCTAATAAAATAACCAATAGGGTAACATCGATCAAAATAGATACAGTTTCGGAGATTCGAGTGCAAGTTACTGAGCTTTTCAGCCTTATTCCAAGTTGGTTAAGGTCGTCTTTAAAGTTGAACAGTCTCACACCTACAACAAAACAAAAAAACTACATGGAGTCCACATTGACTATCTGACTAACCCTGTGAATTATTAAGTTAAATAAATAATTTAAAGTTTTTTTTTATAGCCCGATACTCTACCTACTATAATTAGCCTATTATACAGGGTGTGGCGTAAGTAGTGGTCCACCTTTCAGGATTCGATGAACCAGATAATTAACTATAAAAATAAATTTAAAAAAAATCATTTTTAGTAGGTAGTAAGTTTATTTTTACAAAAATCGCTCTTGAACTTGATGGTGTGTAAAAAAATAGGGTTAAAATTAGAGAAGAACCAACTTTTTCTTCAAAAGAAATTACAATTGAACTTACATAAAAAAATCTTAATTTATCATGATAGCTCTAGATTCAGCAGTAATTAACAGAAATCAAAATAAAAAAAATAATGTTTTTTGTTGAAACTACAAACAAATTTGTCATAAAAGGTAGAAATTACGTAAGTAAAAGACAAAAAGGAAATATTTTCGGAACCCTTGAGTAAAAATGGTTAAATTATTTAATTGTTATAGTTAATTATCTGGTTTATCGAACCCTGAACGGTGGACCACTACTTACGTCACACCCTGTATAATAAACCGGTAAACGTCTCTTCCTACTAAATAGTTACCATCTGCCTAGCCTTTTCCCAACTACATAATATATGTTGGGGTCGGCTTCCAGTCTAGCCGGATGCAGCTGAATACCAGTATTTTATATGGAGCGATTGCCTCCACAACCAAGTTACTGGGTATTACGATACTACTTGGTAAGACTGGTTTTACAAAATAATCACGCTATATGTAAATATCGTCAGCATGTCGTATTCTTCAGCATGAATTTTAGTCACGAAAGTTTATTCAACTACTACTTGACAATCTATTTATTTTCTCACCTGTAAATTATTGGCTTCTATCAATAATATTATTATATTTGACATCGATGTCGATGTTAAAAGGTCACCGTCACGCATCAACAAAGCGGGGTCACTGACTTGTAATAATTATAACCTTCCCATGTTATTGTCTTATTAGCAAATCTGTCAGTTGCCTCACGAATTGATTGACTTCTATTTACGTATGTTTGAAGATGTTTGTGTACTTACATGATTTGGTATGCCATTAGGTAGGAAAATAAATTAGTGGTTGCTTCTGGTTATCCGTCAGGCCGCTTTGATGACGCGCTGTCTCCTACTTCACTGTTCAAGTTATAAACCATCTTCTGTAATCAAGTAATTCGTCAACCAATCTAAGCGGATGACTTAAGTCGCATACCTGAGCGTACGACCTTGAGTGTTCGGGCCTTTTCTGTCCCACCCACTCTGACCTGCTCTGTCCTGCTCCCTGCGTACGCATAGAATCACCATATCCCTCCCTTTAGCATAGAATTCATACAATTATTGGAATTATTTTAATAAAAAAAGAAAAGTGATCTTTTGAAATAAAATAGACCGTGAATTTTTTTGACTTTTTGATTATCTATCCATTAGTTTAATCCCCAAATTAATAGACCATCACATTTAGCAAAAGATGCATGCAATCAATAATTTTAGTAATTTTTTTACGGAGAAATTTTAAATGTATTTACACATAAAACAAATAAGAACGTGCCATGTGATAATAGGATATCGGACATTAACAATGTGGTTTCAGATGTCGTTTATTTCTCTTAATTTATCAATTAATAGCAAAAAATCAAAATCAAAAGTCATTTTCAAGGTTTTGCCCGGGGTAGCGCCTTAAGATTTGTCAGCAGATTTTACAGATCAGAGACTTCATTAGGCTGTCAGAAATCCTAGTATTAAAACCTTAATGGTCAGTGCATAAAGACGTGCATAAAGTGCATAGAGTGCATAAAGACAATTAATTGGCTGCGTCGTTGATTTGACATTCACAAAATTAGTGAAGTTCTCGATTAGATTCCCAAGTTCCAAAATATGTGCTCTTATTGTTTTAATTTTTTTGACATAGTCACGTGGTCGGGCAGCTCATTTAAACTTTAATTGAATTAGGTGTTATTATTGATTTGAAAATTACATTTATAGCTGAAATCACGTGTATATGAAAAAATATCATAGCTTATAAACTTTAAAAACTCTTGAAGTTAATAGTTAGTAGGTATACCTATAATTAACTAGTTAAAGAGTAATTAAGAGATTTATTAGTAAGCCGTCGCGAACAGGACCTGTTGCGCTGTCACCTTATTTAACTTAATAGTTAACACCCAGTCGCAGTTGTATGTTACTACTTAACTATATAATTGAAGTAACTTACCTATTTGTTTAGCTAACAAATCAGGTACAGTTACCTACTCAATTAGCAGAGTCATCGGTCCTAATACTCTTTATATTTTCGCACCCTAAGGGAAGTACTTCATGTATGTACCTACCCGGACAAACACATGTTTGTTCAGGACATGAACTAGTATACTGTTACGGGCTGGTGTCCGCAACTCTAGCACGTATTTTGCGTGCAGCGAACGTGGTCTATCTGTGTGCCAAACTGCATCTAAATACACGGTGATATTTGAATCACAGTTTTGCTAGAACAAACGTTGTTCAGACCATGGTCTACACCCATTCTATAGCATCCAATAGAAAAAAAAAAACGTAAAAAAGGCAATGTTAAAAATGTCGGGATTATCGTTACGCCCTACAACACAGACACTGCGGATGCTACGCGCGGCGCTCGCGTCTTGAATGAGTACTTTGATGTCACGGTTAATGTTTCAAACCACAGAACAGATAAAACAGGTTAGAAAGGAAATAGTTCCTGATTTGTATTAGAACGCGTGTCGCCGCTTGTCTCCCACTCCTTAACTCCACTACAAGCAAGAGACCAATACGTACGCGTATTACACACACAAATAAACCACACGCACTTAGATAGTGAGTTTGCTATTGGTTGTCATTCGATTGTTGTTATCGATAAAATTACTGTAATTTATAAGTTAGCAATTTTTCTCTATATTTCCGGGAAGAGGGGGACAATTAGTGTGGACTTCCTAAATACATATAAATAATTCAAACTCAAAGCATTTATTTCAAATAAACCAACTACAGGCACTTTTGAATTGTCAAGGGTTCGGTCAGTCAGAAAGATGAAGCTAGTTGCCCATTCCAAAGCGTAGTAGGTGGAGACCTATGGAGAAGAACGGGCAAGACACTCCATGGACACTCTTTTAAATCGAAATATTGTTACAAAAAAGTGGTGACATCATTCATGTTGAAATAATACATGTGAGAACGATGTAGAAAGACGTGCACGTTAAAAGTGTCCGTAATAAAAAGATAAAAACCATTCAGCAATTCAAATAAGCCGTGGCAGCTAAGAAATTACCTGTGCCACATTCAAGTCAATGAAAGACGAACCCAGTAAGTTTTATAGTAGGTACATAGTACTCACACGTGCTATGCAATTATACAATACTAAGAAATTGAATTTATACAATGCAAAGATAGATTGTACAACCTTCATCAGCTCACAATATTTTCGAATGCTAATCGATTCGTTTAGGCGCTCTTGTAGAGCAGGACCAGCGCTGAGCCAAGCCTTTTTGTCAGCGATATAATCCCCCAACTTATAATATGCTTGGCTGTATAGTGTGCGTTTTAGACAAGATTTAAATTTCGTTTCATTCAGTTGGAATATGTGGGGAGGTATTTTATTGTAACATTTTAAACAGTACCCCATGAAGGATGAATCTACATACTTTAGCCAGTCTGAAACCTGGTTGAACTAATTGGTCCCTATTTCTAGTCCTTTAATTGTGTCTTTCACCTCTTTTAATGAAGATTTAAATTTTTCCTTAATACTGTCAAATTAAGGGGGAACATCTAACATAGCCGCGAAATTCAAATTTTCTTTGGTTTTTTGCTAATTTATTTATATATATATATATATATATATAATGTATAACGCAAGGAGATATATCTATGTACATATATACACAGTATACATATAGCTCATGGGAAGCGTGCGGTGACAATGACGCGAGTTTCACGCTTTTTGTTCACCCAAAAAGTACACATATATACATAGTATACATATAGCTCATGGAAAGCGTTCGGTGACGATGACGCGAGTTCCATGATTTTGTTCACCAAAAAAAGTGCTCAACGCGCCTAAAGAAGTTTTCACTTAAAAAATACTAGAATATTTTAAAATTGAACAATAATTTAAACTCAATTTAAATGCTGATTTTATTATTGTCCCTGAAATAATACGAATTTATTAAGTAACATGCGCTTTGCTATCTTTTAAATTCGATTTTTTCAAAATAAAGTGCAATCTTATTTTAATATATTTTCCAATAATAGCCTTAGTTAGGTCTGTAACATGGTTTGCAGTAGGATATAATCCAACCTGATGATTACTAATGTTGCTAAATAATTCAGTTCCGACGAAGCTGCGCAAAATCTTTGCTGTCATGTTTGTTAATATTCCGGAGATTGAAAACCTACTCAGAAACTAAATTAAAAACGCACTATAAACAATAATTGGTGATAGTAAACAAAGTTATTTTAATTATAATATTACTGATAATAATCAGCTGTATCAAACACACATACTTAATATCGACATTATTTACAACTTGGTACAACACTATCGATAAGCATGGATTTCGCCGAATTTCAGCTTTGGCTAGGCGTACGCGACGTTCGCAGTGAACGCAATACATTGCGCGATCACTGATCTAGTACAAGATGCTACCCATGCATTGCAAGCAATGTATAATTTTGCAACTACTGTTGCGATTGTATCGTTTTTATCTACAAACTACATAATACTATAGTAATAATTACAAATATCACTTGTATTTTAAGGTTTTTGGACTTACCGGTGAAAAGAAATCCCTTCCCGGGCTACACTACACAACTGTCTTCTTTTCCGACACGTTATAATAGCGCAAGACGGCATAATTCTTTGTTTTTCACGGAGCGTCGTACGTTGTCACAATATGAGCGCGACTGTTAGCCCGTGAAACAAATTTCGGTTGACTTTTGAGCGTTTGCTCATAAGTGCGGCGTGCCTGCCCCGCCCACAAGGCCCTTCTAACCTCTTTATCTGTTCTGTGTTTCAAACATTATTACACGTTTGACTAATTTGAGAACTCCTAGATTAGTTTGTTTTAATAACATATTTTGATGCTGTAGAATAGTAGTAGACCATGGTCTGAACAACGTTTGTTCTAGCAAAACTGTGATTCAAATGTCACGGTGTATATTCAGCCATTTCTGCGTTGTTGAGTAACAAACATCAATTTCAATACATCAACATCACCCTTATCATGGTTATGTCCGTTTTTCTATAATTAAAACATGCGTTTATTACTCTGTCCATTATTCAACAACGGCTACGCTAGCTTAAGCCGCCTAAGGTAGGACATTCACGATCGACGTAATACCATTAGTAACTCAATCACAGATCAAATTTAAATGACGTATAACTATTAGGTAGTAAGTCATGGCAATGTAATTCTTATCTTAGTAAGTTAAGGCGATTAACACATGGCACCGCGCACCGCCGCGGTTGGCGGTGAATCGAAAGGAAAATCCATTTTCAAAAACGTACGGACGGGCGGTGTACGTGTACGTAAGATCCGCTTCACCGCCAACCGCGGCGGTGCGCGGCGCCGAGTGTTAATCGCCTTTAAAAAAAAAAAAAAAAAAACAGGTATACATTACAATTATTGCCAAGAGTTTCATCATAATTATTCACGGCTATCATTCTAATTTAAAGTTTTTAGCAGTGAGATATAAGTTACATTAAATTGGCTTACTAATAGTTTTACATCATCTAAAGGTAATGTTCCAAAATGTATGGAACCTGGGCCAGGTCCTTGTACACTATACTTAAAAATAGTGATCAACGTTTAAAATAGTTCTCAACTGTCCAATTACTTTAGAATGGCTTTGCTTGCTGGTATATCACAAGAAATTACCCTTGAAATGGCAGCACACAGCAAAAACCCGTCATGGTGGTATGCTGATATTTTTGTTGATTAAAGACATTTCATATTTTGTCTATTGACACTTGTGACAGCCGACAGTTTTCTGTTTATGATCAATGTTTAATCTATGGTTCACACGCCATGTTGAAAATCGGTAAAAATAATTTCTACGAATTTACGATTTCCGAATTCTACGGATTTTTTTCTTTATTTTGAGGAAGTGTACATAGACCTGGCCCATTTTTAAACATCTCCTTTGATTGTGAATGCCTAACCTAACTATTTTCTTATTATATTATATTAAATAATAAATTAGTTGCAGAATGCATGAATAGCCATTTCATTAAAATAAATCAGTTAAAGAATGTTTGAATAGCCATTTCATTGGCGTTACGTCTGCTGTGGAACCAGAACAAGAATTTTCATTGAATGAACAATAATGTCTATTATCGAATAATTCCGCGAAAACATTTGTATTGTATTATTTTTACAACGTATCAGAACATAATCTTTAAAATTGTTACCACGTGGACAACGTACTTAAGCAAAAAACGATTTAACAAACTCAAAATGGCTACGTACATACCTACAATGACTGATAAAAACGTGTGAACGATTTAAATGGCTGACATTAAAGAAAACTAGGTACTGCTTATTGTGCACTTGTTTTTACTCGTGACTTTATTTATGTTTTAACGTTTATTTACATAACATCACGCCTGTAATCCCGAGGGGTCAGGCAGAAAAAAAAAAAGTAAGTAAGTACACCCACAGCTTCGCCAGGTATATTTAAGTGGGGTGCATGTTGAAGAGCCTCCTCGTGGCGCACCCTGGGCAACGTCGGCTCCCATTGCCCACCAGGTTTTGGTGGGCCATGGGGGCTGGCGGCTAATCTTTAACAAACGAGGAAAGGTCATGGTTCCAATCACCGATCATGCTTGATGGTCGGTGAAGGGAACTGGGCTACAGAGGGTCAACACGTCCACTCCTCCTCTGCTTTCAGAGGAAGTTGAGTGGGCGTAGACGGAGAAGGGCCGCCGCTGCGGTGCAGGCGCACCAAAGCGGCGCGTGTTTGTTTCTCTCCTTGAGGAGTAGTCCTCGAGGAGTGAACTTTCGGCGGGTTCGCTGAGTCGGGTTGGCCGGACAGCGAACGGAGGCATGTCTAATGCCGCCGCCGGGGGCTTGGCTTAATTGCCTGGCCCAGAGGAAGGCTACCTCTAAGATAAAAAACCACCCAATCCTAAGCTTCGAAGCGCGGTGAGAGGATGAATGGCTGGAGGGAGTCCAGTCGTTAGCGCTTCCCCTGCAGAGCACCTGCCGCACTCTGCAGTATGTAGGCTTACCGGGCATCTAGGCTCTACCCGGTGGACATATTTACCTATATTTACTCGTGGGATTTACTATGGAAAAAAATAAATTAAATAAAAATAAAAAGGACGTAGAGGAGGGGAGTGATACGGGGTCGGAGTCCGACGCCGCATCTGGCGCAAAGGACTCAAGCCAGAGCTCGGAGCGCGAAGTGGAGGGGGCTGCTGGGAGGAACCGAAAGTTCTTCCTGAAGCGCCCCAAATCGGGGGAGGGCCAGGGGTCGTCCTCCGAAGAGTGGACCTCGGGCCGCAAAAAAATCCACTCCAGCCGGCGGGGTGGGGCCCGGGAAAAAGGTTTGGGCAGAGGGCTCGCCACCCAGGAGGAGGCCAAGAAGTTAAGCCGAGCCAGCCCTGCCGAGCCGGCCCAGCGAGCCGCCATGGAGGAGAACCACCCAGGCGTGACCGGCCGCAGGGCGGCCATGTCAGAGTCCTCAGGTGGTGAGCCGGTCGCCGCTGGCGGCTCCAACTCGGAGCGAGCGGCCAGGTTTGCGGAGGTCGTGGCAGCCGCGATAAAGGATGTGGCCGTGAAGAGGATTAAGTCCTCTAAAGACAAGGCCATATCCGCAGCCACGGCCTCCATTATATCGGCAGCGGAGGCCATTCAACCTGGGCCTCCGTCGGACGTAATGTCCGAAATGCGGGCGGAGGTCGCCCGCTTGACAGCCGCCTTGGAGCTTCTCCGGAAGGAGAATGAGGAGCTCCGAGCAGACCTGGCCGGGCTGCGAGCAGCCGGCCCCAGGGAGGTGCCGCAGAAGGGGGCGCAGCAGCATGGGCAGGGACGGCCCGTGTCTGCGGAAGACCGGGTTCTGACCCTAGTGCGGCAGGAGCTGGCTGCCTTCCAGAGTCGGTTTTCCGCCCTGGAGGCCATTGTCTTGCGCCCCCCACTAGCGGCGAGCCAGCCGGCCGCGGGACGGCAGAAGGCGGTCTCTTTTGCCGCCGTCGCAGCTGGCGTGGCCAAACCTGGCTCATCGGGGCAGAGGAAGGCCCTCTCCGTGCCGAAACCCGCGGGGCCGCCCATGATCAGAGAGGGCGGGGCGGCTACACAGACGGCGAGGGTGCCGGCCCTGGGTGCAGGACGGCCACCCCCACCTCCTATATCTCCTCCGGCTGGCGCCGAATGGCACGTAGCCGGGGAGAAAAGGAAGGCCGGTAAGGTGGCAAGGGCGGCCAAAAGGAAGGAGAGGCGGCAGCGGCAAAAAGCGCGAAGCGTTGCGGCTAGGCTCCGCGCCCCGAAATCCGCAGCTGTAGTGATTACGCTACAGCCGGAAGCAGAAAAGAAGGGCGTGTCCTACCGCGACGTGCTAGCCAAGGTGGGGAAGGCGGTGAGCCTCGAGGAGATCGGCGCCACCGAAGGCATCCGGGTGAGGCTCACGGCGACTGGGGCCCGGATGCTCGAGATCCCCGGTGCGGCCAGCGGCCCGGCCGCTGACGCTCTGGCCGAAAGGCTTAGGGCGTCCTTAAATGCGGACGAGGCCCGAGTGTCCAGGCCCACCAAGTGCGCTGACATGCGCATCCTGGGCCTGGACGACTCGGTGACGGAGGGAGAGGTGGTGGCCGCCGTCGTTAGGACTGGAGGGTGCTCTGCCGAGCAGGTGAGGACAGGCACCATCGGTCCTGACTTCAAGGGGATGCGAGCCGTTACGGTGAGCTGCCCCGTGTCGGCGGCCAAAAAAATAGCCGAGGGCCGTAGGCTACTGGTGGGCTGGGTTTCCGCGCAGGTGAAACTGCTGGAACCCAGACCTCTGAGGTGCTTCCGCTGCCAGGTGGGCAACCACGTGGGAGCTAAATGCACCTCGGAGGTGGACCGCAGCCACCACTGCTTCCGCTGTGGTCAGCCCGGTCACAAGGCCGGGTCTTGTAATGCCGCGCCGCACTGCACCGTATGTGCGGCAGCTGGCAAGCCAGCCGATCACCGGATGGGGAGCAAGGCCTGCGCTCCACCCGCCAGAGCCAGGGGCAGGGGCAAGCCCTCCGCCACCGCCGTCACTGCCGCAGCCGCCGCCACTGCCGTTGCCGCTGCCGCCTCGACCGTCGTCGTCGCCGCCGTCACCACTGCGGCGGGGCCCTCACAGAGGGCTCGGGAGGAGGCTGACATGGAGTGCCAATAACGGCCCCATTACGCCTCCTCCAGGCGAACATCAACCACTGCGCCTCTGCTCAGGATCTGTTGCTCCAGAGCATGGCGCAGTGGTCGATTAACATCGCCGTGGTCGCTGAGCCGTACTTTGTCCCGCCCAGGGATGACTGGGTGGAGGACCTGAGCGGCTCAGTGACCCTAATTTCGTCGGCCGCCGCCGGTACTTCGTCCCTCGAGGCAGTCACGAGGGGACGGGGTTGCGTGGCAGCACGGTTCGGGGAGATTGTAGTGGTAGGGGTATACTTCTCCCCGAACCGAACTCTTGCCGAGTTCCACAACTCCCTTGCGGAGTTAAAAGTCGTCGTCGTCGGGTTCCGTTCCCTCCCCGTGCTCGTCCTCGGGGATTTCAATGCCAAGAATGTGGCTTGGGGTTCCCGGTATACGGACACACGGGGCAGGATGGTGGAGGACTGGGCTCTGGAGACAGGCCTGGTCGTCCTAAATCGGGGTTCTGTCCCCACGTGTGTGCGGATGCGGGGTGAATCGGTGGTGGACATCTCGTTCGCCAGCCCCGCTCTGTCACCGCGTGTCCTTGACTGGCGCGTCATAGAGGGGGTGGAGACCTATTCCGACCACCGGTACATCCGGTTTGACGTCTCCGCCCAGACCTCGAGCGCGCTGGTCCGACAGGCCCCGAGTGGTCCGCGGTGGGCGCTGAAGCAGCTGGACCGGGAGCTCCTCCTGGAAGCCTCGATCGTGCAGGCCTGGGTGTCATCACCGGACAGGCCTGCTGACATCAACGTCGAGGCGGAGTGGTTCCGGGAGGCCATGTCCGAAATATGTGACGTGGCAATGCCCCGGGCCCAGCCCGGACGCGCTCAGCGCCAGGTGTGCTGGTGGTCGCCAGAGTTGACGACTTTACGCAGTGCGTGCGTCGCTGCGCGACGCCGGTACACCAGGCACCGCAGGCTCCGTATTCGCCCTCCGGATACGGAAGCCATTCAGGCGGAGCTGTACGAGGGGTACAGAGCGGCGAAGACCGCCCTCCAAGCGGAGATCCTGCGGGCCAAGGGACTGGCCCGCGAGGAGTCGCTGGAGACTCTGAACAGGGACCCGTGGGGACGCCCCTACAAATTGGTGCGTGAGAAGCTCCGCCCATGGGCTCCCCCGCTGACGCAGAGTCTCCGGCCCCAGCTCGTGGAGGACGTGGTGAGCACTCTGTTCCCTTCTAGAGGGGACCATATCTCCCCGCCCATGGCTCCGCCTACTGCGGTGCTGAATGCGGACCACACCGCCGACGACGACGACGATGCTCCGGAGGTGACCGAGGTAGAGCTGCGAGTGGCGGTACGTAGGCTGAGTGCTAAAAATACCGCCCCAGGACCCGACGGCTTACCTGGGAAAGCCTGGGTCCTGGCCTCGGAGGCTCTCGGGCCTCGACTAAGGGGGCTCCTAAGCGCATGCATGGAGAGAGGCCAGTTCCCACTTCGTTGGAAGACGGGGAAACTGGTCCTCATCAAGAAGCCGGGGCGCCCAGCGGACTCTCCGTCCGCTTACCGGCCCATCGTGCTGCTCGACGAGGTGGGCAAGCTCTTTGAGAGAGTCATTGCAAACCGCCTCGTCGGGCGGCTGGTGCGGGTGGGGCCGGATTTGGCGGAGAGCCAGTTTGGCTTCCGCAGGGGGCGCTCTACGGTGGACGCCATCATGCGCGTGCGGGCCCTCACGACGGGGGATGCTGTGGCCCGGGGTGGGGTCGTCTTGGCGGTGTCTCTAGACATCGCCAATGCCTTCAATACCCTGCCCTGGAGTTGCATCAGGGAGGCACTCCGGTATCACCGGATGCCGACCTACCTCTGTCGTGTGGTCGAGGCCTATTTGACGGACAGGGCCGTCATCTACCCCGGTCACCAGGGAGTGTGGAACCGGCAAGAGATGTCGTGCGGTGTCCCACAGGGATCGGTCCTGGGGCCGCATCTGTGGGATATCGGCTACGACTGGGTGCTGCGCGCCGACCTCCCCAGCGGCGTCAGCGTGGTTTGTTACGCTGACGACACGCTAGTCCTAGCGCAGGGGAGGTCGCACCAGGCGGCGGCCGAACTAGCGACACGCGGGGTTGCGACAATCGTCGAGAGGATCCGGCAATTGGGACTCGAGGTGGCCCTGCACAAGTCCGAGGCCATGTGTTTTCATGGTCCTCGGAACACGCCACCGTCGGGTTCGAAAATAACGGTAGGAGGGGTTCACATCGGCGTCGAGTCGACGATGAAGTACCTGGGACTCGTCCTCGACAGCCGGTGGAACTTCGTGGAGCATTTCCGACGTTTGGCTCCCAGACTGGAAAGGGCCGGGGCTGCCTTAAAGCGGCTCCTGCCCAATCTAGGGGGGCCAAACGCCTCCTGCCGGAGGCTCTACGCGGGGGTCGTGCGGTCCATGGCCCTTTACGGGGCACCGGTGTGGGCGCGTTCCTTGAGGCGGCGGCCAGCCCGCTGGTTGAATGCGCCCCAAAGGGTCATGGCCATCCGGCTGGTCCGGGGATACCGTACGGTCTCCGGTGAGGCGGCGAGCCTCCTTGCCGGATTACCGCCATGGGATCTGGAGGCAAAAGTCCTCGCGCACGTTTGGGAGTGGCGCGAGGAGGCGAAACGCCGGGGCGTAGCTCCGCTGCCGCGAGAAATCACGGTACAGCGGACAGAGCTCCGGCGGGATCTCAGGGCGGCATGGAGAGTGCGATTGTCGCAACCCAGCGCTGGGCACGCCACAATTGCGGCGATAAGTCCCCTCTTTGAGGAGTGGCTAGAGAGGCGCCACGGCGTCCTCACCTTCCGCCTGACGCAGGTCCTCACCGGACACGGTTGTTTCGGGAGGTTCCTGTTCCGGATAAGGCGGGAGGAAACGCCCGGGTGTCACCATTGTGTGGATCGCCCGGAGGACACGGTGGAGCATACGGTGGAGGTCTGCCCGGCTTGGGCGGAGCAACGCCGTGTCCTCGTGGAGGCGATTGGCGGTGGCGATCTCTCGCGTCCGGCCTTGGTCCAGGCCATGGTACGGAGCGAGAGGGCTTGGGAAGCCGTCACCTCCTTCTGCGAAGCAGTAATGTTCGCGAAGGAGGAGGCGGAACGCGTGAGGGAGAGGCAAAGTTTGCGCCCTCACGCCCCTAGCCGCCGCAGGAGACGCCCTGGGCGTCGGGAATCGCAGGCCGATTCCCGGCCACCGTAGGCGCGGGCCTGCGAGCGGCGAGCAATGGGCAGCTCGCCGTTCGATAAGGACCAGGCCCGGGTCGACGGCGCGTTGTGTTCCACGCGCGCCTCAAAGAGATGTCAGCACCAATGACGGGGTTTGCTAGGACCGATGCCTGCTAGGGTTGCGGAAAAGTCCAAGAGGGTTACCGTGGCCCCTGGCACAGGCAACTGAAGGAACACGGGTGGGTTTTAGTCAGTAAGAGTCTGACACGCCCTCCTGCTCTGCCCAGAGCGGGAGAAGTTATTTGATGATTTCCCACCCACAAAAAAAAAAAAAAAAAAAAAAAAAAAAAAAAAAAAAAAAAAAAAAAAAAAAAGGTATATTTAAGTCCCATGTATTAGCTGACTGTTTGTGTATGTGAGTTTAAATGTTTGTAAACGCACCCACGATACAGGAGAAAATCCTAGTGTGGGGCAACGAATAAAAAAATAAAAAAAACAATTGCGGGCGAGCCTATTGCCATTAACCGGCCACAAATCCAAACTTCGGGCTGCTACTGAGAAATTCCGGGTAGAAACATCCAAAACTCAAACTCAAAGCATTTATTTCAAATAAACCAATTACAGGCACTTTTGAATTGTCAAGGGGTCGGTCAGTCAGAAAGATGAAGCTAGTTGCCCATTCCAAAGCGTAGTAGGTACCTATGGAGAAGAACGGGCAAGAAACTCCATGGACACTCTTTTAAATCAAAATATTGTTACAATAGAGTGGTTACATCATTCATGTTGTAATTATACATGTGAGAACGATGTAGAAACACGTGCACGTTAAAAGCGTCCGTAATAAAAAGATAAAAACAATTAAGGAATTAAAATAAGCCGTGGCAGCTAAGAAATGACCAGTGCCTACTGACGGCATCATCATCATAAATCAGCCGAAAGAAATCCACTAATTCTCTCCCAAGCGTCGCCGTAGCAACCAATCCTGTGCTTCCATCTAGCATCCAGCGGATTTTCGCGACTTCATGGTGGATAATGGCTACACTCGTAACGGGTGTAAAAAGTCGCTTATCAAATCCGACCGTCACATGTCTTGCCGTCAATGTGATATTTTTTTTGTTCTGCACCATTCCTGGAAACATTCTGGTTACGGGGATATTGACGGTCTAAGTCCCAACTTATTCTGTTTTTTTTTTACAAAAACAAGTTTTTAAATGTTATAACTTAACTTTAAATAGCCCACGAGCCCTGTGCCCTTGCATGCACCCATAAGCACAATGTTTTGCGTGCGTAATATTGGGAACTACCACCGTGAACAGTTATTTTATATCAAAATTTTATGAAGAAGAATTTGATGTACAAATGCGTGGCTGGCAGCTATGTAATGGATATTTTAACACCCTGTATTTAGGTGACCCGGACCAGGTCATCTGTCCACCATGTGGGGGACATTGTTTTACTTCCATCAGAAGAAACTGTGATTCAAAGTTTTTAAATACTGTGTACGTAATGTACACACACTTAGGTACATACGTAGGTCACACTATAAGTTTTGCGTAAATTAAAAAAACCACATGTTATAACCAAAATTTTATGTTTATTGCTTTTCAAAATACTCTCCTTTACATTTTAAACATTTTTTCATGCGATCGAACCATTTTTTTAAACAGGAGGACCACAGATCTGAAGGCATGTTTTCTACGTGTTGATTGAACGCTATCACTGCCTCTTCGGAATTGGTAAAAGTGAAACCTCTCATCAGATCATTGATTTTGAGGAAAATACAGAAATCACAGGCTGCTAGGTCGGGGCTATGCGCAGGATGGGTGACGAGTTGTACTTTTTCGGAAGCTAAAAATGACTTTGTTTTGTTGTGAAGAAGCGTTGTCATGATGTAGGAGAACGCGGCTTTTGGGTCGTCTTTCGCGAACTTTCTCTAACACCCTGGGTAAACAAATGGTAGAATACCACTCGGCATTAACACTCTTTTGATCTTCAAGTGGAATTGTACAGATGGGACCCGTAGCTGAGAAAAAAAACGCGATCATTTTTTTACCAACGTTTCGCGCCTGCCTTACTTTCGTTGGCCTGTTCTCATTTTCACAAGATCCCTTTTTTTTTCGGGTTCAAAACAATAAATCCACGTTTCGTCTCCTGTAACAATGTCATAAACAGCATTAGAATGTCCGTGGTCGTACTTCAGTAGCATCTGTGAGCACCACGCTTTTGCTCCGCTGTCAGTTCATGAGGGATCCAACGACAACAAAGTTTCCGAACTTTCAATTCTTCGTGTAAATTTTTCTGAATTTGGCTCATACCAATCCCTAATAGTCCTCAAATTGTCTCATAGGTAATCCGCGGGTTTTCTTCAATTAGCCGCTTAACAGTAGCCACATAATTTTTGTTGACGGCAGTTGAAGGCCGCCCTTCACGAAATTCGTCATGTAAAGAAACTCGACCTCTCTCAAATTCAGCAAACCATCGCCTCACGGTGCTCAAACAAGGTGCTTCTCTCCCAAAAGCATTTTGAAGACGAGCGGCAAAGTCTTGCGGAGAGAGAGAACTTTTAAAATCATAAAAAAATCATCGTTCTAAAATCTTTTCGACTTAATTCCATTTTCGTTGCGTAAGTAGAACTTTGATGTGTGATAAAAAACAATTGATAAATGATTTCCCGCAATTTGTTTTTTTTTATTACTAAGAAGGTTGCAACGTTTAAAAAAATATAACATTCGAAATTCAAATAGTTCCGATTAGCTAGAAATGCAAAACTTTTAGTGTGCCCCATGTATTACAGATTCCAAAGCAAGTGATAAGATTACAAACTAGAAATTACTTTCGGTGTTCCAAATCTTACTATGTATTCCTCATATTAAGTCTTAGCGACACCCCTTTCATCCGTCTGAAGTGCACTTAAACAAACAGCATAAGAGCTTTAGACGGAAGGAAACCCATTTATTTTGCTTTTATCTGCAGTTTCAAAACGTTTTGATAATGTGGCTTTTATTAACGCAAACAAATCTTCTTCTTCAGGTATAGGGTTAACCTTTAAGATTTGTTGAAGCTGTTGGTTTTCAACACTAATGAATGCCAACTGTGTATATCTAGGCAACGTCATTTCTGCGTTTTCGTAGTTCTCTGGACAAACAGCTATTTCACAAGGGGCTCTACAAACTGAAGCCAAGCCGGCGTGGGATGCAAGACGATATCGCTCGCGCCGATTACGTTAACTAAGTTGTATGGAGGTGTCCAAAATGGCGCGAATAGTCACGTATGGCCCTGCCACAGTATGGCCACAGTTTTAGCCTTTTTTAGAGAAACATTTCACTTGGTGTCGGCGCAACAAGTTTTCTTCTTCCATCCTCCCCTGTCAACCGTCACGCTATCATTCACTTCCTTTTCTTTCATATCATTCCTCCCACAATCCATCCATTGTTTCTTTGGCCTTCCTCTCCCTCTCTTTCTGTCAAGATTTATATTCATCACTCTTTTAGTCACATACATGTTTCGTCCCTCTTTATCATGCCCGTACCAAACCAAAGATTACCTTTCAACTTTCTGTCACTGGCGCTACTTCCAAACCTCCCCTTGTATACTCATTTCTTACTATATCCATTTTCGTCACTTTCGACACACACACATGAATCTCAACATTCTCATTTCCGCTGCATGCAAATTTTTTTTCCTCGGTCTTCTTCACGGCCCGTCATTCCAATCCATACAGTATGACAGGCCTAATCACGGACTTCAAGATTTTCCCCTTTAACTTGATGGCTAGCCGTGGGTTGCAAGTTGTTCCTGTGACCTATCGCCATTTCATCGTTTCGGTCTCCTTCCTCATCCCCTTGGATAAGCGTCCCGAGTAGCCGCAAGTCGGAGCAGATCGGTGAGGGCATTCCGGTAAGAGCACAGGACCGCCAAAATCACAAAACAAGTACTCTGTTTTGATCCGAGTTAATCTTGTAGCGGTATCTATATCGCTACATGAGAGCTGCGCGTCATACTGACGTCACGCAAATCCTGCATCGCGCAAGCAGTCTTTCACTTCTTTTACAGAAAAGATTTAAATTTTTCTTTACGTACATAATGTTTTCATAAATATATTGACAAGGTGCCGTCATGATGTTAATGTCTTTAAACAGTTCTCTTAGAAAATCGCGCCTCCGGAGGTTGTATATTGCTCTGATAGTTTTTTTCTGCAGAGTAAAAATAGACTAAATATCGGCAGCCCGTCCCCATAATAAAATACCGTAAGAAATGATACTATGAAAATAACTGAAATAGACTAGCCTCGCGGTATCTACATTAGCAAATTGACGGATTTTCCTTACAGCATGCTGCTGAACTTAGCCGTCCTGCAAGAGATGTTAAATGAGGACCCCATTGCAGCCTTGAGTTGAGCGTTATCCCCAGGAAAACAGTTTCATCAACCAATTCTAGTTTCTCGTTATTCAATACTATGACACAATCAGTACTTTTAACATTCGGTAAACCAAATCTTATGCATTTCGTTTATCTTCCCATTTAGTACTAACTAAATTATTAGCAGTGAACCAATTATGTACCTGCAGTAGGGCAGTCGTCAAGATTTGATGCTCGTCTATTTATCTTAAAGATTAAAGAACTATCGTCAGCAAATAAGACCATTTGTGGTTGGTTTTTAAATAAATGGGGTAGATCATTAATATATACTAAAAAGAGGAAGGGACCTAATATCGATCCTTGTGAAACACCCATTTTTATTTTAAAATTAATTGAATTGACACCATTTATTTGGACTTTTTGCTGTCTATCATTTAAATAAGATTGTACTAAACTAAGCGCGAGTTTACCTAGTCCGTAATGCTCAAGTTTTAAGAGCAAGGTTTCGTGATCAACGCAGTCAAATGCCTTGGAGAGGTCACAAAAGATCCCTATGGCATCTTGGGCCTCCTCCCATGCTGTAAATATTTGTTTCAATAAAGTGACACCGGCGTCAGTCGTACAACGTCCTTTGGTGAAACCATATTGCTGACCTTGTAAGATTTTGTTGGTGTTAGAATATATACAACTAGGCGACTAGCAAATATACAACTCCCCGACGTCAACCAACGGGCAGTTGCCCAACAGACACGACACCAGTCTGGTCGAGGTATGAGTGAACTTTACATTACATTACATTTATTATTATGTTGCACGTCACGTAGTGACAAACATGTTTGCAAACTTTAACTTTAACATCTTGTATACACTTTCTATGTATGTACACACACATGTTTAAGCAAATAAAAAACCAAGCAAATAATAAGCCTTACCTTACCTTAGCTCTATAATCTCAGGTCAACAGTCTCCAGTCTTTCCTACGACACGTACGTCAGCTCTGGACCTCTAGGCTGCTCTCGGCAACCAGCACAATGTCATCGGTGAATAGCATACACCAGGGAGCCTGTTTCTGAATGTTCGACGTAAGAGTATCCATTATTACCAGAAAGAGATAAGGGCTGAGTGGTGCAAACAGACAAACTGACATTTTGTTACTAATTTATAACGTCGTAGATTGTAAAAATAAACAATTGCCACCGGTTAGTAATTGTCATGTTGATTGCTGGTGTAATTAATATTCATTACTCTTCTTGATTGTTTGTACAATTCAGCGTTGCGTTTATTTTTTCATTTGGAAAATTCTGTGTTGAAAAAAATTTATCCTCCTTTTTGATTGCTTGATTGATTGCTGTCAAAGTCATAACTTTATAGGTAATTACAATAAAAAACCTTTGATAAAAACCGAAGCACAAAAAAGACCGAACAATATATCGCAATTTCTACATTTCTAAATATTTGTAATATTTCCTAAACTAAGCTTATTTTATTACTAATCTTGGGCTTACTTGAATTAAAAGGTAATCTTTTAATGCTAGTAAATTTCTTCATAATTTGAGCCTGTAATTAAGGCTGTGTGGCGTTTTCAGGAGATTTTAATGAAACTCGTTAGGCAAATGTATTTTAAATGTGATTTGTGGCTAGAAAAAATAATTTAATTTAAGGTTTTCGTAGATTGTATATGAGTTATGTTTTTGCTGTCTGGTCTTGGTGTAAAATAAAGCAGGCAACCTTTCTATGTAGGGAATAATAATAATAATAATAATCATTTATTTCGGACATAATTAAAAATCCATAATGAGTTAGTAACAGAAAAACTTACAACTATGTTAGTAACCTTAAAACAAAATAAATTATTGAAAAAAGTTTAATTCATAAACTTCCCCTCTGCACCGGGCCAGCAGGCATGCCTACGGGACCAGTGTGCCAGGAAAGGGCATTCTGGTCTTTCAGCAATAACGCTTAGGATGCTATTGGGACTCTCACGTATCCTACGCATCAAGGAGGCCGCCCTTTTGCGCATGATAGCCTCAAAACTATCTATGCCTGCCTCAGCAAACATGCCCGACGCGCTACAGAACCGTGGAAGGCCCAGCAGCACCCGGAAGGCGTTATTATATTGAATACGAAGAGCGTTGTAGGCCTTCTGCGTATACTTGGTCCACAGGCTGCAGGTGTAAAAAGTCTGGCAGGAGGCCTTAAACAGTGTAATTTTCACTTCTTTAGTACACCTAGCAAACCTGCGGGCCAACATATTACATCGAACCGACAACGCTCTTCTCTCTCTCTCCAAATCATCATCATCACTCAGATCCTCATTCAAAACGTGCCCAAGGTATTTAAATTGAGACACTCTTAAGTGGTTCCCCATAAAGGAAGACTGGAGGAACCGACTCAGGTTTTCTGGAACCAACACGAAAAACCATGACCTCACTCTTCCTGACATTGTACAGGAGTCCATGGGCCGTGGCGTATTGTTCACACACCCCAAGCAACCGTCTGAGTGCATCAATCGAAGGACTCAGCAGCACCATGTCATCAGCATAACTTATACTATTAATGACCTTGCCATCAATAGAGCATCCGACTCCAGTGCTGCCGAGCTCCTCAACCAGCTGATTGACGTATAGGCTGAAAAGGCCTGGGGAGGTTAAGCCACCTTGCCTCACGCCACACTCCAGCCCATACTCACCAGACAATGCACCCGACCATCTGACCTGGTTAATTTGGTGGTTATACCAAAACTCGAGGAGATTAACTAATTCCTGAGGTATGGTATTCTGTCTCAATTTTGACCAGGTCTTGATTAACCAGGTTTTGGTCAGGATGGTTTTGATTAACCAGGTCAAACGCCTTGGAGAGGTCCAGAAAAGCAGCATACACGGGAGTATTCCTATCAGTATAGTACTTAACCTTATAGTACTTATAATGGTAGTATGTATCTGAGAAGCAAATCCCGTAATTTTAAGAACTTTCACAGTCTCATCTGTCTCAATCTATCAATTTACATACATTGATGACAAGTTTTTGACATTGATTGTCGCTGAGATGAGATTGCGACATGAATTTGAACGTTTTTAAGTACGAGAATTGCCCCCCTGATCGCCGAGGTGATTTTTACAATTCATTTGTATCCAAAGAACAGTGAGTAGGAAGCTTTATATTCGTCTTTGTTTTATGAATGTTTGTGTGAATTTATAGTTTTATTGTGACCATATCTATCTTTAGTTAGATACATCCAATTCCTAAGGTTCAATTCAAACACATAAATTAGAAGACAGCCGAAATGTCTTGAAACATCCGGGTAAGGCGGAGATTCATAGACGACTCCGCCTTGGAGTGTAAATGTGGTGCTGCTCCACAAACAATGGGACACTTAATATCATGTCTTGCGTGTTCTGCTACTGATGATGCCAACCACGTAGCCGAATTCTGAGCAGAGTCCATTTAGATTGCCATTGACACCCTAAGAAGAAGACAGTGTGGATCCATGATAACCCAAAAACGCCATTATCAGCACAGGGTGAAAGCAAAAGGAAGTAGGAACTACCATGCTTTCTTATTGTATGTAGACTGTGGGTAATGCAATTTCAGACCAACACCTATTACTAGGTCCAGCAGGGTAATTGCATAACACCAATGCCTTTCATTTTGACAATTCGACAACATTCACAGCGTTATTTACGTTGTCGGCTACACGAATTTGTCAAACATATGAAACAATGTTTTGTTTGTTACGCAATTGGGGTTCAGGGTTTTCGTTTGACTTTTCCTTTGGTGTCATACACAGTGGTTTTAAAGATTGATTGACTCGGAAAGTTACATAGGCACCTGCCTGATTAACAATAATTAATAATAGAATAGAATAAAGTACTATTTATTATGTACAGCATAAAAATTACAGATATAAATGTAGAAATTAAGAATAAGAATATAATAAATAATTATGTTAGTACTTATAAGAATAAAATTCGCAGACCTCCAGACCACAACGTCATTTCAATTAACAATGAAAATCACAAGTACCGATACCGCTTAGAGCTCTAATGTACAAAAAATTCTAAATCTAGAGAAATGTGAACTTTGTCCAAATTGTGTTTACCTCGTAGGTAAGGGTTCCTTGGTTTAAGCCTAGCATTACGCTGTATTATGTTGACCTTTGTGGGTGCTGCGGTACCGAGGCATATTCTAAACTAGATAATGGCTATGATTAAGTTTTGTTGTTGTCGTGGGTTACCTAAACTGTAAGAAGAAATAACAAAACGACATAAATATATTTTTTTTCATTGTTGTATGTCATATTTTTATTGGTTTTCTTTTTATTATGAATGCTTTAGAAAAATTTAAGCATGTCTTTAAATATTCTGACGATTATACATATAGTGCGCTTTTTCGACAGATGTTTAGGGACATAACAATTAAAAAGCAACATAAAAAAAGTTTTAGAATGTGGTTGAAATCTTAACTAAGTTGTTACACACGAACTTAAATCACAGGCACGCAGTAGGTATTTCCACAAATAATTTATGCGTCACCAGAAGAAGAAAAAAACTCAAAACTAAAAACATTTACGTATTTCCTGAAAACCTTTGGTTACAATAAATTTCCTGAACAAAAGACAAACAGCGGCCATTTGTGAACATAATATACACAATTACGGCATTTGTCAGCGTGCAATACCCAGTAATGTGCCGTTGACTTCATAATGACTTCTCATTGAACAGAATTACTTGTAGGTAGGTAGTGGTGGTGGTAATATGTGAATAAGTTATTATATTATTGTGTTGCAAAGACGTTATTGTAAGATCTTGTGATTAAAGGAAAAACAAATGAGTAAACCATTTTACCTGCTTTGTTGTAAAATGAAATGAACTGAAGTGAAATGTTTATTTCTGTAAATAGATCTTTCGAAAATATTTTAAAACTAAACGGCGTCGGCATTTCCTAGCTGACTGATCCCTGAGAATAAATGCCGAAACAAACTCAGAGGTCATGGTCTCTTTTAAAGTCCAAACATTATATTATTAGCATTTTATGTGAGTCTAACAATGCAGGGACATGCCTGGAAGGGCCTTTTGAAGAAATAGCTATTGCAGCTTTGAGTTGACCTGTCCCAACAGACGGCATGCATGCATCAGTCTCGTGTAGCTCAACCCTATTTTAGGGAGCTCAACGACCCGTCACACGACGCTACCAGATCTGCAGGATATTTACGTAGGCCTTAATATATAAATATATATATAATACTCAATACCGCCAGTAAAACGAGGCTTCTTAATAGTCTTTCATCAGCTATATTTGCAAGGGCAAACGCATACCTATTAGAGAGGTATGAAAGCGGAATGGTCATATATCAGATACAGCACCATATATACCGAGAGGGAGAGAAAGAGAGAGAGAGAGTGAAAGAGTGAGTCAGCTTGCCCGTTGTGGAGCATTAACGAACAGACCACCGTCGATAAGCATCCGATTACTTGCTTATTATAATTGAATGCTAATTGATTTATTGCCTATTATGCAATCGATGCATTCGATATGACTCAGTAGCAAACCGCTTTGTTAGTAACCAACCAGTAATTAGTCAGGTAAAATATAACTTTTGTATTAGTTATCACAAAATTCCAAAAAATACAGAACTTCCACAACAGTTAGCTACTTAGCATAAAACTGTTATGGTTTTATTTTGGCAATTGCCAAAAAAAAAACTAATTTAAAGCTTTGGCCTTTCCTCGTTAGGTACCTAATGGCCACTCCTTGTCCAAAGACAAGGAGTGGCCAAGGATAAACGAAGGAAAGGAAATTACCAAAAAGTTAATTTACTTTTATTCGTTTTTTGGTAATGTTATACATACTACTGTTCTGTCGATATTAGCACTGGTTCTAATTTTCACCATCAAAAGTGGGGAGGGATGACCGAAATTAAACTTCTTTTATATTTCAAATACTTCACACGTTGATTCTATTTTTATTCTGCAGAAAAGAGCCATTAGAGCCATATATAATATCCGCAGGCGCGATTCTCTAAGGGAACTGTTTAAGGTTATTAAGATATTGACGGTACCTTGTCAATATATCTATGAAAACATCATAAACTTACGTAGGAAAAAAATTACATCTATTTACTAAAAGAGGTGATAGACATAATTGTAGTACTAGAAATAGGGACCTATTAGTTCAACCAGGTTTCAGACTGGCTAAAGTAGACTCATCTTTCATGGGGTACTGTATAAAATGTTACCATAAAATACCTCCCCACATACTTCAACTGAATGAGACGAAATTCAATGTTTGTATAAAACGCACACTATGCACATGCAGCCAGGCATATTATAAGTTGGGGGATTATATCGCTGATAAAAATGCCTGGCTCAATGCTGGTCCTGCTCCACAACCACAACTAATTGATTAACATTTGAAAATACTGTTGGAGCTGCTGAAGTTGTAAGACTACATTTGCATTGTATAAACTCAATCTCCTTTGTATTATATAATTATACCTATATTCAACATTAATGATGTAACTATTATTTATGTAACAATATAAATTTAAAAGAGTGTCCATGGAGTTTCTTGCCCGTTCTTCTCCATAGGTACCTACTACGCTTTGGAATGGGCAACTAGCTTCATATTTCTGACTGACCGACCACTTGACAATTCAAAAGTGCCTGTAAATGGTTTAATTGAAATAAATGCTTTGAGTTTGAGTTTGAGAATTATACAATTACATCATAACGTCATTAATTTCTAACGTATACAATAATCTAATCTCTTCAAAGTGAGAGTCAACAGGCTTCTTCTGGGTAAGCTCACTCCATCGTCGACTCTGTCTCTGTCATCACTGATCTAGACTAGAGTCAAGAGCAAACCAATATTAAACAAAAAATACAATCGAAATTGGTGATTATCGACAGACACTAGTGCGATTAAACATTCAGTTACATTCACGATAATTCTCAACCAGTGCACGTCACAAACATATCCTCAAAGTCCTAATTGGTTTGCCAAGAACCGACTACAGTGAGTACACTAGTCATGTCTTCATATTATGTATTATATTCCCTTGTGCACAAAGCAATAGGGGTGTATTGTACTCCTTTGTTGTAAGGTACACACAGTAACAGGATTACGTGACTCTGAAGACAGGCATTATCCCTGTTAAACATTTTCATGGAGCACTTTGATAAAGTTTGGACTAGGTTTTAGCTAAGTTAGGAGACTGTGGTAGTGACAATGGACTGGTAATAGAACTTGAAAATAGGTGTGATAACGAGCAACTGTTCGATGTAACGGTTTATTTTGGTAGTTGATTTCGCCCGCGGTTTTGCCCTCGTAGATATCGGGAATTATCCCAAAGGAACGTACTACCGGAATAAAAGTATCCTGTAGCCTAGGCTTTTTTTTTTATTTGTTTCCAGAGTGGAAAATCGTCATGGATGTCCACCGCCCTGGGGCGGGCGGCGGGGTCTGTCAGACTCTTACTGACTAAAAACCACCCCGGTGTTCCATCTCACAACTACGCTGGGGGTCGCGGGAACGTACGATCCTTCCGTAACCCCCGACTGGCCCGCCACCGCGGGCCTCTTGAGGCCTGGGGGGGGTGAGGTGTTTGACTACCCCCGCGACGTCTAAGAGGGGCGCGCGTGGAACACTACGCGCTGCCACCTCGGGTCCTGATGTGTGGGGGGCGATGGACGTCCCCGAGTCCGTCGCCCCTGGACCCATTTGAGGGGGCTTGAAGAGGGCGTTGTCCGCCCTCCGCCGACGCCCGGTGCGCCTCCTTCTGCGTGCCGGGTGAGTGGACGAGATCTCCCTCTCCCTTTCCGCAGCCTCCTTCTGCGAGACGACTGTCTCACAGAAGGAAACCACCGCGTCCCAGGACTCGTCGCTGCCGACCATCGACTCGACTACGGCCGGCAGCGACAAGTCACTGCCTACTTCTGAGATGAGGGCACGGCGTGGCTCCTCCCAAGCGGCACACTCTGCCAGCGTATGCCGCGCCGTGTCCTCCCGGCAGTCGACGGAGTGGTGACACCGGGCGTCCGGTTTCCGGTTTATGCGACACAGGTACTTCCCGAAGCAACCATGCCCCGAGAACACCTGCGTCGCCCAAAACGACAGGGAGCCGTGCCTCCTCCCGAGCCAGCGCTCAAGCACCGGCTGGACCGCCTCGATGGTGACGAGGCCGGCGGTAGGGCGTGAGAGCCTGTCCCGCCATTCCACCACCAGGACCTCGCGAAGCTGAGACCGACGCAGCTCCATGTGTCGCTCCATCGGTCCCTCGCCTCGCATGTAGCTAACCTACGTCAAGGTTTATCCGTGTGCCAAACATCCAAATCTGTTCAGCCGTATAAGTGTGAAAAGGTAACTAGAGTTACCTACTATCGCATTATCGCATATAAAATATATATATGAATAAGTTTCGTGTCGAATAACCATATTCTGTGAAAATTAAATTATAAAGGTGGTCCCGTCTATTCTAAAAATACAAAGATCCCAAATCTGTAAAAATTATAAATCGTTGACCTTTTTCTGTTGGTAGTACAATAGCCACTAGTCCCACCTGTTGAATAAAATTGTGAGTGTAAGGTCGAAATAGTAATTGAGTAGCTTTTCACCGTTTGTCCTCCCGCCACCGTCAACGGGACTTCAACGTGCAACGAGATTATTCGAACCGAGCGTGACAACCCAGCGACGGCGTGCGGTGGACTCACGGCCATAGTAAATGTATGTATCGCTACTCGCCGCCGCGCCGTCAACGTGTTCTCGTTGACGTCCCGTTGACGTGGCGGTGGACAAACGGCCTTTGCCTGCTGTTTCATGAACTACTTTATGAAAAGGCAGGGAGATTAATTGTTAAGCAAATTGACATATAATTTTTATAGCATTTTCATACAACTGTCAAATAATTTGACAGTTGTGATTTGAATATATGAACATTATAAGTTAGGAATAAATTTTCCTATCAATTAATTTCCCCGCTAAAAAGGGTTCTATTTTTATATCTAGACATGCATCTACAACTTTCTTGCACATGATTAGGTGGCGGACTAATAAACCTCCGGACAAGTTTTAATTTATTCGATCAGTAGGTACGATTTGTGTCTTCCCACTGAATACTATATAAATTACTAAGCAATATGCACCGAACGGATTCCAATGATTATATTGTATACCTAGTGGCAGACTGCCAGAGTTTGCCAACAAGGAATGAAGAGGCATTAAATACACAACATTGTGCGGAATTAAGACTTAACCAGACAGGATCCTTGCCTTTCTGTGTGCCTAGTACTTTTTGTTGTGTGTCTCTGACGTACTGACAGACGGGTGGACACACAGCAAAGTGACAGCAATAGGGTTCTAGGCGCACAGATGAAATGAACGGGGTTTGTTTACATTTTCATTCGATACTTTTTAACAAGACCCTATTATGATGTTGGGGTCGTCTACCCGGATGCAGTTGAATACCAGAATTTTAAATCTATAACCACATAATACATGATACTTCTAGTATTATTTAAACATAAACGGGAGTTCATGTTTAATCACAATCAGAGCTACATTGTCATTTAATACCACTATTCTGCCATAATCCTCATAGAAATAATCACAAAATGAGGCACTTTTACCCTGGTGCGTCGGTTCAATCTGTAGTAAAGTGCCTCCGAATTAGACATTGTGGATTGTGGACGCGTGTTGCATGCGATATGAATGTGGTTTTGCCTCGGAAAGCACGTTAACCGATTGGCCCTGCGCCTGATCTATCTACAGTCGTGTCGGAATGCGTGCCGTCTCATCGGGCTGAGAGTGAGGGAAGAGAGAGTGCATTTGTGTCTGTGCATACATTTGTGCACTATAATATCTTCCCCGCCGAAAGCTAGTCTCCGTTGAGCTAGTCGCCATAGGCGAAATACGGTATAGTTTTATTAAATAGATTGCGTGTGAACGAAATCTTCCAAACTGGCGTAGCGCCATCTATGATCTTAAATATTTAGTCAGAACTAATATTTTATGTTACGAACTTACGAGCTAGAACATAGTGTATCAGTGTAGGAATTAAAATACAATACAATGACTGAGGTCTGAGGAAGATATTGTTAGGTATCTAGCTGTCTTCCAGAGGCTGTAAAATTATTTGGAGGCGACTCTGACTCTTCGTGCGGACCATTAACTGCCCGGAGTCATCGAATGAGAATATTTCCGACTAGACTAGAGCAAATTAATTGTTTTATTTTACAGTTTAAGTGGTAAGTTATGTGAAAGTTCTGTTGCTTACAAGTGGCTACTCTGAACTAGAACGTATAGATAGATTAGATTACTAATCGGTGTAATATTGTGTTGAATTATTCAAAAGCTCGAGTTTGTTTACATGTAACGTTATGGAAGGTTACACAACAACAATAATTATGTGTACAAATTTATTGTATTTTGCACCATTACCTTCACAGTTTTTGCATATGCTTAGTGTACCTCTGTCTTTATAACAGTTCAATAAAACACCTCCCCGATAAGGTAGCCAACTAAAGTGTTTGAAGTTCGTTTAGATCTGACTACACATTATTATTCAAATATCAGGGTTCAAGAGTACATTTTGAATGTGAGCTTGAATCTTGATCTACCTAATTTCAACTAGAAGGAAAATCATAAGTATTTTATTGGTTTTTCTAATTTTGTGTAAGCAGTAATATCCTCTAAATTAGTCTAGTTTTTAATAGTCTTTATAGCTTAGTTATAATGACTACAAGAATATTTTAATTCTTTTTTTTAGCAAATGATGCGAAGAAGTCTATTTATAGTTTATGAGCTGACATAGGTAGGTACTTAAATTATAGGTAATAAGGATAATTATACCTTAGGTTAGAGTGCCTAAGGTATAATATCCTTATTACCTTGGTAATAAGGACCTTGGTGGTCGCAAGCGCTATCGCTGAGCATGGGGTCCTGGGTTCAATTCCCGGGTCGGTTAAAGTGTTATCAACTGGCGGAATGTGTATGTACTATAGTACCTACACCTCTGCCTTACCCTTCAGGTAATACAGGCGAGCTGTTAGGATATACCTGTCTATAAACAATATTTTAAATACACGAAAATGCGTCTGTACATAAGTTCTATGTACTTATTCACTTTTATGTGCATAGCCTCACGTCCACACAATTCGTAACACTGAATACATTCAAGGCCGCGCATTGTCGCTGCGTCAGCACAGATAATGATTTATTTGAACGTCGGAACTTCGGACGTCGCTTGTGTGCATCAATAATAAGAAAACCTTACAATATAAGCGAGCAATACGTGTCAAGTGGTAAATACTAAATACCTACGCGTTATCTTTTTCCATGTTGTTGCGGCTTGTCGATGCAGATGGAAACGTCATAATGGAAGAATGAGCGGAAGTATAATTATGTTATATTAAGAATAAAAATAATTATAATAATGCGCATTATTTTGGAAGTAAAGGTAGCTACACATACACATATTATTTTGATTCAAGTCAAGTGACAATTCATGGTTACCACGGTATTTTTGTTGTGCTATTGCATTTTTTAATGATAAAACGAAAATCAATTATATCTCACAAAGTGCACCATTGGGGCACCAAGTCTCTTTGGACAAAATGTCTCACTTAGTAGATAGATACAATGATACAATGAAAGAAGTGACTACCCGAAACAAGACGAAACTCAAGCGGTGGGGGAGTTTAAGTGTCCATTTCCATACTAAGAAAACACTTTTTATCGATTTTCTTCTGGCATATGAATCCATTTAGAAAAATTCTGATAACAATATTTGTATATTTTTGATAAAGGAATACGACAGCATTAAAAAAAGACCTTTTTGGTTTCACAAGCTGCCTACTTCCAACCTCTTCTATGGAGACAATCCACTGTGCGACGCGCGACGTGAAGTTTTCATAGAAATTGTTTTACTAGAGTCGAGTCGCGCCTGTCTGCGGGAGCTTTGAGTCTGAGTTGGGTATTATAAACGTGAGACGAAGTTTGATCACTAATGCCTTGACATTAATATGCAGACGTCGCAAAGCATGACTAACACCACAAATTGAGATTAAGATATGTTTTTAGTCTTAAAGGTTATCTTCAAGTAACATCATCATACCTTTTGACTTGTATAATGATGTTGTATCCAGATCCAGCCGCAAAGTGCATTTGCTTAGTGTCCCTAGGCGTAGAATTAAAATGTTTTCTAATAACGTATACTTATAAACAGTAATGGGCATGCCCCATTACTGTTTATAAGAAATTACCTGATGGCTTCAAAACTCTCAGCCTCAGAACTTAAATATAAATTATTTAACTTTCTTTTAAGCAAATGTTATTACTCGACTTAAGATTTTATTAATGAAAAACTACCCTACATATTTGACATTATTGCCTATAAATCATATTTGATGTCCAAATTGACTTCATTGAATTTTGACTTAGATAAATTAATCTCTTTTACAAGTATTGTTCAATTTATTTAAATAATTCTAATTCTAATTATAATGATTAATAATTTAATTTTAACGGAATGATGACCCGTAATTTAGCAACCATATTTTTACGCCGGAAACGGCAGAATATTGTAATACAGAATCCACATAACAACTTTGTACAATATTCTAACAAATATATGTATTCTATTCTATTTTATTCCTACTTGCAAATTATGCAATTTGTCCAGTCAGTTGTAAGTACCTAAGTACTTGCGAAGTGTTTGTGTTAGTGTACAGTGAAACAAATCGTTACCTATACAGTTTTTTTTTGGCATGACTGCCAAAAAGGATTATGTTTAAGTGTGCTACGCAGTCACCAAGTATTCAAAGAATATTGCTTCTTTAGTTCAAAGATCATCATTTCTTTATTTATCAACTTTAATTAACACGGTTAAAAACCAATTACAGTAATTAAAGACAGAGACACCTACACAAAAAAGAAAATATAAAATTGTAAAGTTCAAGCTAAAACATAAAAAAAAATAACAACCATTTCATGAACCCCTCACAGTACGCTGTCGAAGTGGCCGAAATCTGGTTGAAGGTTTTTTAAATTAATAAAACGGAATCATCGTACGACGACGAAGAAGAAGTACTCCTGACGTGCTAATAACATCTTCCGCTTTCCATTCATCCGCAAACAGATCGTTTGTTGGACTGGAATCCAAGAGATCATTAAGTGTGGCCAGAGTGCGAGGTACTGACGACTCAGCACGCGCAACGGTGCGACGTCATGTGCATACTAAACTGTTTTGTTGACTGAACATTAAATTTGTAAAGACGCCTTGCATAATAATTCTTAACAACATGTCCCCAATTTGTGGACAAATGGTGAGCCAAATCATGTTGCAAGAAAAATTATTATTTTGTTTGAAATGTCAGTTAGCTACCATAATTAAATACTGTATTTTAATCGTTTTAAGACATCTGTGTTTTTATAAATTATTGAGCGTGTCCACATTTCATCATCTTCATTTTTTCTTGGTAAACCTAAATGTAAACTCGCTTTTGCCCTCGGCTTCCATGTTACCTACTTCCTTCCTAAGTATTTTTTATAACACTGACTTACATTGAAGTGAAGGTAGATAGATAACTCTTTATTATTCAACAAATTCGACATCACATCACATAAAATATCTTTAAAAACCTGAGCCAGTTTGAAACCAACACGCAATGAGATAGCCAGGCGACCAATGCCCATTTACTGTCTATAATATCCACCAAAGCCTTTTATGTAAAGTAGCCAAAACCCACATAACGCTTTCAAAGTTAAAAAGTTATATCTAATGTAGAGCCGAGCCCCTAACTCTACAAGGCCTAAGTCTACAAACCTTACAGCTTGGTGAAACAGTACTTTCGTTTCTTTTTTTAGGGTGCTCTATTACTTTTTATTTTAGTGATGATATTGTACTGCCTTATTATTCGTAAGAAATACAGACTTGTACGTCCCTTTAAGGGGGTTGGAGGGTGAAAGTTACAAATTTCTTAATTTTATTGTTGTTTGTGTGCAAATTATAGCCTGCATACCAAATTTTAGCTTTCTAGGACTTCGGGAAGTGCCTAGATGTTTCAATGAGCGCGTCAGTCAGTGACGAAGTCGACGTATTTTAGGTATTAATAATATCCAAAGTATTCAATGTAGACAAATGAAACTTAGTGTGTTTTTAAGTCTGTTAATTAGGTACATTATATATTGCTAATTTAAGCTCTCTAGCATTATCCAGTTCGAAGCTAATAGGGTTTGAAGATACGACAATACAGTTTGAAAAAAGGTAGGTAGTGCCCCTGCTTTTTGTTTTTGGTTCTTCGTCTTGGCGGGGCAATGATGTTTTCCACTCACAATGTTTTCCTTCACTGATGTCAGTGATGTCCAAGATAAACTTAGAAAGTACATTATGAATTAAAAAAGGCACGTTGGTACTTCCCTGGATTTGATCCCACAACCTCGTGAATGAGAGGCGGGATCACACAAAAGTAGCCTACTTTCTTCCTTATAATGTTATCTATTTCCTTGTCAAATTTAATCGAAATCCGTTCAGTAGGTTTAGGCTTCAAAGGATAACAGACAGATAGACATAGCTACTTTTGAATTAATAATATTGTTAAAGCATAATATATATCTAAGTATATACTTATAGTATAAGGCAGGAATCACCAATTAGTTTCATTGCGGTCCGTTTAAAAAAATAATATCGCTATCGCGATCCGTTTAGTAGGACAAAAACATAGATTTAGAACAATTAGAAATAACTCGAAAAGAAACCTGAAAGTAATAAGCAAATACTATGTAATGGACAAAAATAACAAAGTAGCTTGTAGGTAATTAATATTAGTGTGAACAATGTTTTAGTTGTACTTTTTACTGGGTACCGGTCTGAAAGCTGGAGTAAAGTTGGTGCTAACTAAAACGCAACATTTTGAGATATAGTTTACTTTTAAGGTCCGCACAATACTGACCTGCGGTCTGGATCCGGACCGCAGTCCGCCATTTGGTAACTCCTGGTCTAAAGCATATTATGAAATTGACGACACGGTTGGCGCAGTGGGTAAGCGATTGACTGCTACGCTGTGTGTCTCGGTTTCGATTCCCGCACGGAACAAATATTTGTATGACCTACAAGTAGTTGTTCCGGATCTGGCTGTTTGTGTATGTGAGTGTAAATGTTTGTAAACGCATCCACAATACAGGAGAAAAATTAAAAAATAAATATAAGTATGGAAATATGGATTTAATATGTCTGCGACGAGGAACATTGTTTGTAACGTACTTCAAAGACTAACATTTTTAGTTGTTTTTCTTTTCTGCTTTATTTATTTAGGGACATTTATAATCGCAATGCGTATGTCAGTCCCATCGTACCCTTAATACACATTGATCACATCTGGGCCAAATATTATATAATATATATATCTGGGAGAAATATTATGATTTATTATATTATATAAAACTGAAAACGAAAACTCCAAAGTACAATATTTTAATTCCCTTCCACAACAGTTACGTGCGAACTACAATAAAAATAGTCCATCTATAGCACCACAGGGTTAAGCCGACCTTCATTTATTACTCAACCCTTCGCCACCGCACGCCTAGGTCGCGCGTTAAAATTGTTTATTAAACACCATTATCAAAGTTAGCCGCAACTACTTTGTTAGTTGCGTTAGCACGACTTTTTGTCTTGTTAGGGAGGTTTATTTATAAGGCTATATTTTGTACCTATGTTAATTATTTAAACAGTGAAATGAGCAGTGGTGGCCTAGTGGTGACGGCCGCGACTTACGAGTTGTAGGTTTGAGCCCAGACAGGCACTTTACTGTGAATAAATTATTCCATTACCATTGCTCTCAAAACGGTGAAGGAAAAAATCGTGAGGAAACGGGCATGTCCTAGAACCAAAAATTCGAATAGATGTGACATCTACCAACCCGCACTGGACCCGCGTGGCAGATTACGGCCCACATCCTGTCCCAGAGAGGAGGCCTGTGTCCCAGCAGTGGGAACATTATAGGCTGATTATGTACATTAATTGGTCTGTAGACTGTTGAGGTTCAGATTTGTTGGTACGACGAAAATGTGGTTATTACCAGTGAGGTACACCTCAACGGTGAAGGCGAAGTCTTTATACTATTAGGTACAATACTTACTTGTTGTTTTTATTCCAATTTTGAATAACCAAACAAAGTAGCAAATATGACGTTTCATAGAGGAATTAAAGGTTTTATGAACAATATTTTTTTTTAATACGAAATAAAACAAAGAATTTAGACGAAAATTATTTAATATTTTATTGTATTAGAAAGAGTAAGGTTTGGCAATTATTCATGAAAAATGATATCTGACAAAATATGTCCACCACGACCACGCTCACAGATGTCGATTCTTTCATCAAAAATTTCAATCACTTTTTGGCAAAATGGCGGGTCTATTTCGTTACTCGCGTCACGGATTTTGAGTTTTAAGACTGCAATCAATTTATTCGTATAGACTCTGTCTTTAACATGGCCCGACAAAAAATAATCTAGTAGTGTTCAACGATCGGGCCGACCACTTAACAGCTGAATTTCGTGAAATTATGCGATCGCGGGAAATTTGATTTGCAATAACTAAACTAAAACAAATCATTGTTTCGTTGGCTGTGTGACTTGTGGCATCGTCCTGTTAGAACCACATGTCAGTGATATCCTTATCATCATTGGCCAAAATTGAGTTGTCAACTTATTCTGAAATAAACCCGCCATTTTGCCAAAAAGTGATTGAAACTTTTGATGAAAGAATCGACATTTTGTGACCGTTGCGGACATAAAAAAAATTAATCATTTCATCTAAATTCTTTGTTTTATTTTGATTAAAAAAACAAAGTTCTTGCTGAAAAACCCTTTACTTAACATAGGAGAAATAATCAAACTTATGAACGCAAGGTACACACACATCACAGGATTACAAAGCTAAGAGAAGGAACGCCACCCTAAGATCGAGATATAAAACGTATGTTTGTTATGTAACCGGGACTTGTGCAAGATTTAGTCCCGATTTCTGGAACGTAAATCAGAATCAGAAATATGTATTTGCCAATAATGTAGTACTGGTTTGGATGGTTCAATACAAAAAATATTTAATAAATTATCTAGCGTGCGCAACCTTTTGTAATTGGTTGACTGAATTATCAACAGCCAACCGCATCGCTTGAATTGCGTTTAATTTTGACGCGTCGATCATTTTTTTTCCAGGGGCCGGGCGTTGTATCAGTTATTACCAGAAGCAAGTGAAAATAAACCAATTTGTGCAGATCTATTCCTATTAGAAAATTACCTAATAACTTTGAATAACACTAGGCAAGGTAATCTATCGAAGTCCATATCTCCATACCAACTAAATGTTCCAATAAATCCGTTGCCAGTCATTTGGTGGGCTGCAATTTTATAGGCACTAAACTCGGGGTGTTACAGGGTTATAAATTATTAATCTGTTTACGTACGACTGGGGAATTTCCATTGGGTACCTACAGTTTACTAACCCTTTGTAGATGTTATGTTAGTCTTTGGCCGTTTGGGGAAGTTTCCGCGTTCTTGCGCATTACGGGTTGGTGGTTAGGTTTGTTTACGTTAAGCTCAGGTGCATCGCTTTTGGAGATATTATTGATTATATAATCTTATGAATAATATCATCATTCGTATCAGAACAGAAATTTTCAATGCGCTACCTATTACGGATACAAAGATACAACCCTGGGACAGACAGACTGACAGGCAGACGACGTAAGCTTCGTAATAGAGTCTAGTTCGTACCCTATGAGTACAGAACCCTGAAAACGATATTAGAACCATCTCAGAACGTTATTGGTTAGACTAAAAGAATTTAGAAAATAAAATAAAAACAGTTTGGAAAGTTATAAATAACGAAACTAGTAGGAAAAAAATACGTAGCACAGATTATACATTGGAGACTTCACGTGGTGCCATAAGCTCTAACTTAGAAGTCGCTCAAGAATTTGTAAATTTCTTTACTAATATACCAGTTAAAACGACGGAAGCTTTAAATTCCTCACCTGATGTCTCGATTGATTTATTAAGAGCGAACGTTTTAGGCTGCCCGGTTAAATTTCAATTTAAACATATAAACCCTATGATAGTTATAAAAGCATTTCGGCAAATAAAAATCAAATTGACCGAAGATCTATGGGGAATGTCTATCAAAGTTTGTACAGCAATAATCGAGACTATAGCACCATACTTAGCTTTAATATTTAATTTGTGTGTAGATCAAGGAGTCTTCCCGGATTTAATGAAATACAGTAAGGTTATACCACTTTTAAAATCTGGGGACAGCAAAGACACCAACAATTATAGACCAGTACCTGTGTTGCCAGTATTCAGCAAGGTGTTCGAAAAGGTAATGCTCAATCAAATGCTTTATCATTTTAACACCAACAAAATCTTACACGATCAGCAATATGGTTTCACCAAAGGACGTTGTACGACTGACGCCGGTGTCACTTTATTAAAACACATATTTACAGCGTGGGAGGAGGCCCAAGATGCCATAGGGATCTATTGTGACCTCTCCAAGGCATTTGACTGCGTTGATCACGAAACCTTGCTCTTAAAACTTGTGCATTACGGACTAGGTAAACTGGCGCTTAGTTTAGTACATTCTTATTTAAATGATAGACAACAAAAAGTGCAAATAAATGGTATCAATTCACTTCATTTAAAAGTACAAATGGGTGTTCCACAAGGATCGATATTAGGTCCCTTCCTCTTTTTAGTATATACTAATGATCTACCCCATTTATTTAAAAACCAACCACAAATGGTATTACTTGCTGACGATACTTCTTTAATCTTTAAGATAAATAGACGTGCATCAAATCTTGACGACGTAAATAATGCCCTACTGCAGGTACATAATTGGTTCACTGCTAATAATTTAGTATTAAATGGGAAAAAAACGAAATGCATAAGATTTGCTTTACCGAATGTTAAAAGTAGTGATTGTGACATAGTATTGAATAACGAGAAACTAGAATTTGTCGACGAAACTGTTTTCCTGGGAATAACGCTAGATTCAAGGCTGCAATGGGGTCCTCATTTAATATCTCTTGCAGGACGGCTAAGTTCAGCAGCATATGCTTTTTTTTTTTTTTTTTTGTGGGTGGGAAATCATCAAATAACTTCTCCCGCTCTGGGCAGAGCAGGAGGGCGTGTCAGACTCTTACTGACTAAAACCCACCCGTGTTCCTTCAGTTGCCTGTGCCAGGGGCCACGGTAACCCTCTTGGACTTTTCCGCAACCCTAGCAGGCATCGGTCCTAGCAAACCCCGTCATTGGTGCTGACATCTCTTTGAGGCGCGCGTGGAACACAACGCGCCGTCGACCCGGGCCTGGTCCTTATCGAACGGCGAGCTGCCCATTGCTCGCCGTTCGCAGGCCCGCGCCTACGGTGGCCGGGAATCGGCCTGCGATTCCCGACGCCCAGGGCGTCTCCTGCGGCGGCTAGGGGCGTGAGGGCGCAAACTTTGCCTCTCCCTCACGCGTTCCGCCTCCTCCTTCGCGAACATTACTGCTTCGCAGAAGGAGGTGACGGCTTCCCAAGCCCTCTCGCTCCGTACCATGGCCTGGACCAAGGCCGGACGCGAGAGATCGCCACCGCCAATCGCCTCCACGAGGACACGGCGTTGCTCCGCCCAAGCCGGGCAGACCTCCACCGTATGCTCCACCGTGTCCTCCGGGCGATCCACACAATGGTGACACCCGGGCGTTTCCTCCCGCCTTATCCGGAACAGGAACCTCCCGAAACAACCGTGTCCGGTGAGGACCTGCGTCAGGCGGAAGGTGAGGACGCCGTGGCGCCTCTCTAGCCACTCCTCAAAGAGGGGACTTATCGCCGCAATTGTGGCGTGCCCAGCGCTGGGTTGCGACAATCGCACTCTCCATGCCGCCCTGAGATCCCGCCGGAGCTCTGTCCGCTGTACCGTGATTTCTCGCGGCAGCGGAGCTACGCCCCGGCGTTTCGCCTCCTCGCGCCACTCCCAAACGTGCGCGAGGACTTTTGCCTCCAGATCCCATGGCGGTAATCCGGCAAGGAGGCTCGCCGCCTCACCGGAGACCGTACGGTATCCCCGGACCAGCCGGATGGCCATGACCCTTTGGGGCGCATTCAACCAGCGGGCTGGCCGCCGCCTCAAGGAACGCGCCCACACCGGTGCCCCGTAAAGGGCCATGGACCGCACGACCCCCGCGTAGAGCCTCCGGCAGGAGGTGTTTGGCCCCCCTAGATTGGGCAGGAGCCGCTTTAAGGCAGCCCCGGCCCTTTCCAGTCTGGGAGCCAAACGTCGGAAGTGCTCCACGAAGTTCCACCGGCTGTCGAGGACGAGTCCCAGGTACTTCATCGTCGACTCGACGCCGATGTGAACCCCTCCTACCGTTATTTGGGAACCCGACGGTGGCGTGTTCCGAGGACCATGAATACACATGGCCTCGGGCTTGTGCAGGGCCACCTTGAGTCCCAATTGCCGGATCCTCTCGACGATTGTCGCAACCCCGCGTGTCGCTAGTTCGGCCGCCGCCTGGTGCGACCTCCCCTGCGCTAGGACTAGCGTGTCGTCAGCGTAACAAACCACGCTGACGCCGCTGGGGAGGTCGGCGCGCAGCACCCAGTCGTAGCCGATATCCCACAGATGCGGCCCCAGGACCGATCCCTGTGGGACACCGCACGACATCTCTTGCCGGTTCCACACTCCCTGGTGACCGGGGTAGATGACGGCCCTGTCCGTCAAATAGGCCTCGACCACACGACAGAGGTAGGTCGGCATCCGGTGATACCGGAGTGCCTCCCTGATGCAACTCCAGGGCAGGGTATTGAAGGCATTGGCGATGTCTAGAGACACCGCCAAGACGACCCCACCCCGGGCCACAGCATCCCCCGTCGTGAGGGCCCGCACGCGCATGATGGCGTCCACCGTAGAGCGCCCCCTGCGGAAGCCAAACTGGCTCTCCGCCAAATCCGGCCCCACCCGCACCAGCTGCCCGACGAGGCGGTTTGCAATGACTCTCTCAAAGAGCTTGCCCACCTCGTCGAGCAGCACGATGGGCCGGTAAGCGGACGGAGAGTCCGCTGGGCGCCCCGGCTTCTTGATGAGGAGCAGTTTCCCCGTCTTCCAACGAAGTGGGAACTGGCCCCTCTCCATGCATGCGCTTAGGAGCCCCCTTAGTCGAGGCCCGAGAGCCTCCGAGGCCAGGACCCAGGCTTTCCCAGGTAAGCCGTCGGGTCCTGGGGCGGTATTTTTAGCACTCAGCCTACGTACCGCCACTCGCAGCTCTACCTCGGTCACCTCCGGAGCATCGTCGTCGTCGTCGGCGGTGTGGTCCGCATTCAGCACCGCAGTAGGCGGAGCCATGGGCGGGGAGATATGGTCCCCTCTAGAAGGGAACAGAGTGCTCACCACGTCCTCCACGAGCTGGGGCCGGAGACTCTGCGTCAGCGGGGGAGCCCATGGGCGGAGCTTCTCACGCACCAATTTGTAGGGGCGTCCCCACGGGTCCCTGTTCAGAGTCTCCAGCGACTCCTCGCGGGCCAGCAGCATATGCTGTAAGAAAAATCCGTCAATTTACTAATGTAGATACCGCGAGGCTAGTCTATTTCAGCTATTTTCATAGTATCATGTCTTACGGTATTTTATTATGGGGAAGGGCTGCCGATATTGAGTCTATTTTTATTCTGCAGAAAAGAGCTATCAGAGCAATATACAGCCTCCGCAGGCGCGATTCTCTAAGGGAACTGTTTAAAGACATTAACATCATGACGGTACCTTGTCAATATATTTATGAAAACATCATGTACGTAAGGGAAAATTTAAATCTTTTCAGTAAAAGAGGTGAAAGACACAATTATAGGACTAGAAATAGGGACCAATTAGTTCAACCAGGTTTCAGACTGGCTAAAGTAGACTCATCCTTCATGGGGTACTATTTAAAATGTTACAATAAAATACCTCCCCACATACTCCAACTGAATGAAACGAAATTTAAATCTTGTATAAAACGCACACTATACAGCCAAGCATATTATAAGTTGGGGGATTATATCGCTGACAAAAATGCTTGGCTCAGGGCTGGTCCGGCTTCACAAGGGCGCGTAAACTAATTAATTAGCATTCTAAAATAGTGTTGGAGCTGATGAAGGTTGTACAACCTATCTTTGCATTGTATAAATTCAATCTCTTAGTATTGTATAATTGCATAGCACATGTGTGAGCACTATGTACCCACTATAAAGCTTACTGGGTTCGTCTTTCATTGACTTGAATGTGCCCTGGCGGCTGAGAGTATGTCATGCTCAGTCAAATGTGTCGCTGGTGGTGGCGTATTTATTGAATCATTGAGTTCCCTTCAAAATGGTTGAGCTGAATGGTGCTGATCCATACGTCATGTTCGTGAACGGGCGCCGTCAGTAGGCACTGGTCATTTCTTAGCTGCCACGGCTTATTTTTAATTCCATAATTGTTTTTATCTTTTTATTACGGACGCTTTTAACGTGCACGTCTTTCTACATCGTTCTCACATGTATAATTACAACATGAATGATGTAACCACTCTATTGTAACAATATTTTGATTTAAAAGAGTGTCCATGGAGTTTCTTGCCCGTTCTTCTCCATAGGTACCTACTACGCTTTGGAATGGGCAACTAGCTTCACCTTTCTGACTGACCGACCCCTTGACAATTCAAAAGTGCCTGTAATTGGTTTATTTGAAATAAATGCTTTCGGTCTTATTACAAAACAAGGTTTTTCTTTTGACATGGTTTAAACCATCGAGCCTGTTTTTGAAATAAGAACATAACTGAAATCGAAATACAGTTCCTTTTACAAAACTGTCAACTTAGTCCGGTCTTAGATTGTCAATTTTGTATTAAGAACTTTACTAAAGTCGGCATAAAGTTCCAAATACAAAAAGTAAATCGAATGTGTAGGTTCGGGTTAAAGTTAGATCGTGTTTTGTAATAAGACGGTTTGAGTTTAAGTTTGAGTTAGGTGTTTTATATTTTAAACCGTCGTTAAGTGACGTAACAGTGAGACAAAATATGTACTTACCAGAATAATGTGAAAATATGCATTATTCTGTGAGTAAAGCTACCCACGGTTTCGGCAGCAGAACCTTTTTTAAATAATTATATATTTATTTACAATTAAGAGTATCCCTCTAGTAGTCGTTTTTATATTAGGGTAAAAATTTACCATGTCATTTCACTCCCTGAAAAGCTCTTTAGAAGTGATTTTACGTTATGAGATTCTTCATCTTGAAGTCATAAAAATAGTGTCAAGCGTAGTCAGCAGAAATGAAAATCTTTGTTTTATGGGCGCTTCTTTATTATATTATTAAATCCCTTTCATACGGTCTGTAGGAAAGTTTCAAGATTGTATTCATATTTAATTTTCTCTCTCAGTAATCTTGTAGTGGTGGCCTAGACGTAATGGCCGCGACTTATGAGTTGTAGGTCATGGGTTCGAACCCAGACAGGCGCTTTACTTTGTAAAATTTATTTCATCACCACCGCTCTCAAAACGACGAAGAAAACATCGTGAGGAAGCCGGCATGTCCTAGAACCGAAAATTCGAAGACATGTGACATCTATCAACCCGCACTGGGTCCGCGTGGTGGATTACGGCCCACTCCCTCTCAGAGAGGAGGCCTGTGTCCCTGCAGTGAGCAGTGGGAACCTCATGGGCTAATTATTCTACGCTCAGCAATCTGAAGATAGAGTGCGACCGCTCTGGGTAGCGAGCGCCGTTTTTAGATGAGACTCATGTTTTTTCATGTAATCTTTACTTCAACCTGAGTGTTTGTTGTGTGTTTTAATACATCTCCATGCATTATGCACGCTAAATCATTGGTCCCAGCTGTCATTTTTGGATCTGTGACAGTCGTTACAGGTAGTCAGAAGCCCAACAAATCTTACCAACGGGTATTTGTTTATTTAGAATAAGCACACCGATAGCACAGTCACTTACAATTTAAATCAAATAAGATCTAACATTTAATTCTAATAACCATGCAAATAACAGGTACGCATGACATTAACGTATGAATATTAGAGACACAGGAAAATCACTTAAGTCCGATATCCTATAGTATATTTTTAAATCATCAGAGTAGGCTAAACAATCACAATTTTCAAAAATACCAAAATAAAACAAAGGGCCCATCTTAGAGCCCTGTGGAAAGCCAGAGCCAGGAGCAAAAAGGTACTAATTCATAACCCGCCAGGGCAACTATTTGAGAACGATTAATTAAATAACTTTCGATCCACTGCAACAGAGAGCCATGAATTCCAGCGCAATTCAATTTCATAGAAATAATTAAGTGATCAACGCGATCGAAGGCTTCGCGATCGTAAACAGCGTCAACCTGACCCCTGGCTTCAAAGGTGTTACTAGACAAAGTAGTGTAAATAAGTAAGTTAGACATAGTAGAACGGTTAGACACAAAACCATGTTGCTTCAAACTAACTGTATGACGGAGGTGGGAATAAACTACATTGTATATAAGACCCTCAAACATCTTTGCAAATTGTGATTGAAGAGATTGGTTTATAGTTATTTACGTCATTCATACTACGAGATGTATGTATGGGGATAATGGGTTAAATCCTTTAATCAGGAAATGTACCTTCTTTAAGGGATTTGTTTGTATATGATCTGCTGTGGTACAATAAGAGCATCAATGCAGAGACGAATAAAAATAGGAGGAAGTCCATCAGGACCAGCCCCTTTATAAATATCTAACTTTTTCGTCATTTTCAGTAATGACAATGGAAGATATACTGTTATTAGACGAGGACTAATCTGGAAACAAGTTACAAGGCTATCGATTAACACCATACACCGATGCAAAATATTGATACTTGTGTTACTGATCATGTAGATCAGGCACACCTATACCACCATCACTATTTTCAGCAACATGTTCACCCCACGAAAGATTATTTAGACTTAGTATAACGCCAAAAAGATTTTACATTTGTTTTTAATTCACTCGCAATTATTTCTGTATAATCTTTAAAACAGTTATACATAGCTCTCCCAGCTCGCATCCGTAGGGAAACAGATATATCGTAGTCCCGACGGTTTTTGTACGGTTCTATATTTATGCTTTTCTTTAAGAACTTTAATCAGCGAAGTTGAGAACAAATAGTATAGCAATTATTCTTAGGTTTACCCTTAGCAGTGTATTTGTCTATATTTTCCCAAAGTGTATTGAAAAATGGCTGAACATAATCGTTACAACTCAAATGACAATAACCCTCCCAATTTACTTTACGTACATCACGAACGGCATAATTATATGTTCGTGGTCTACGTAATGTAAATTGGTCTTATTCTGTTTTAACGAAAATATATTAGGTCGGGGAAAAGGATCTTTCGTATTTTATATACAAATTCAAGACTAAGAGCTCGTGTGGCACCCTAATACCGAGCTTTTTTGTATACCCAGACTTTTTCAAATAGGTCAAAACTGTTTTGTGGTCAACACCTAAGCTTTGGGCTATGTCGTAACTAAGTAACTACTAATACCTTGTTCCACTTAAAAAAAAATGGCAATGTTTATACGTAAAAGGGCGACCAGAGCGAGCTGCACCTTTGACATCGAAATTCCCGGACTGCAAACACTTGAACCAACTTTGTGCTACTTACTGACACTGCGTTAAGTCCATAAACGTCACATGATTATTTCGCGGCGTTTGTCACATTTTTCATGCATTTTTCCCTTTTTTTGTGATAAAACTTCAAAATGTATGGAATTTTACGTTAGATTCACTCATTTTGGCGGACAGGAAAACAGTTGAAAAATGGCGGGAAATATGTTTACTTTTTTTTTTTTATGTTATCTGTTTAATGTCATCGCAACCAGCCAGATACAAACAGTATACCCAGAGAGATTTTACTAAAACTTATTTTATTTTATGTTGAAGAAAATACCTCTAGTACGAAAAAACTTTTCGCCTACCTATTATTTAGGCTGTAAAATATTATAATTTAAATTAGAAATTGAAATTTTAGTAGGGGCTACTAATTCTAGTGGCAGATGATGTAAATCTGGTTTACTGACGGAGGTGCGGATGAAACAGAAAGACGAGTTCTTATCCACCAAGATGAGGTCTAGGATATTATTATTTTCATTGCAGACGTTATTCATTTGAACATAGCCGATGATGTTTAGGATGTCCCTCAACTCTAAAGATGTAGGGTCACTAATTCTAGAAAGGGATTATTGGACTGAAGCCATTTCACTTACGGAAGATTAAAATCACCAAATCAAAGTGGTGCAATCCATATAACGCAAGCAAACTTCTTCAGCCCTGGCCAAGAATTGAACAAAAATATGGCGTTAAACAACACAAATATTCATACAGACGCAACCAGAACTTCTATATAACCCCCTATCCTCAACGGAGGTTTGTCACTAAGTTTTATTAACCGTAATATATTTATTACGAAAAACACCCCACTAATTATTAACCAACCAACTACTAATACACCACCACCATAACTTTTATAGTACTAATCTTTAAGCTACGCACTACGATCACGGCGTACAACAGTATTAATATCTTTGATCAAAGTATTCAGAGGATAATATGAACTAGTCTTATCTTACCAAGTTTCTGTCAGACATATTATTTCTTTTTTCTGAGTAACGAAGTTGTACAGGTCAAGTAGGCAGTTGCTCTATGTAAAATACCGGTACTCAGCTGCGTCCGCTAGGACTGGAAGGCGAACCCAAACCGTAGTTGGTAAAGGCTAGACAAAGTATGAGTTTTAACGTTGTATGGGGACTATATTGTACTGCAAAAAATAATCAAACTAATCTTCAGCTAGTAAGCTGTACGCGTTTCGACCAGTGTGATATTTTTTTCATTTCATCAACACATCATCTCATCATTCGTTCTTCTCAGTTAATTATGAAAAGGATACTGCTTATCTATGGTTATCTTATGGCTACGTATCTCGAGAAACAACTCATAAAAAATGTAAAACCTCTCGTATACTTAGCTAGATGAAATAAAATCGAATGCTGGTAGCAGCCGCTAACCGCCTGCTATTTAATGAAAACGGGGTATTTAACGTCGAAGCACGATTAACCGCAACCTACTCGTACTCGTTTTATTACAGAGAGAGAGAAGGAATTTGGAAAATGCTTCGTAATTGGAAAAGAACTGATCGTTCTGGTGTAGTGGATAATATTGTAGTACCTATGTGATGGTTTTTAGAGGAAATGTTAATGTGGAAAAGCTAATGTTATATTTTGTGCATGGAAATTGCGTTGGAAAGTGACGGAGACCTTTAGATAATTGTGAAAAACCTAGAAGAAACCCTTTTACTTCGACAATGTTTTTGTATGAAAATAAAAGATTTCACTTACTCCTAGTATTGATAATGTATGTATGTGAGATTGGCTAAACTGATTGCCCATTGTAAAATGAGGTGCTGTTATGCTAAGCTGAGTGAGATCACATAAGTTTATTTGAAAACGAGGAAAGATCTACTATCCTATCGCAGGTATGCTGGAAGAGATTTCATTAGAAAAAAGCATCAACTTTGTACCTATTGTTCTGTTATTTTCTTCTTGTCTGTTTATATAAGTGTGTACTATGTATAAATGGTTAAATAAATAAATAAAGATTTTTAAACCTTGGAAAAATAATTACAATAAAATGGTTTTAACACGCTTAATATTTGCTTCACTAGTACGTAACTAACCTGTGTTTATATGATCTGAGTACTTAACTAACTAACTTTGAAATGAAAATAAGTTCAGATGACGAAACTATAACTTGGTATTTATCTGATGGCTCCTAGTAAACTAAATGAATAATTTTAAATCAAAGAAATTAAAATATGTGGTTTAAAAAAACCACGCTTACGTCACGCACTAAAACTATAAAATAATAAAATAAAATTGACTTGTATTAGTTCTTCTTTTATATCTAATGATTAAATCAAAAAGCGTGGAGCGCTTTTTAGTTTTAGTTTAATTTGTTAAACTAAAACTAAAAAGCGCTCCACGCTTTATGATTTTTAGTGCGATAGTGATAAAAGCGTGTCTTTTAGTTTTTTTTAACTACTTATTTTTATTTCGCCATTATAACCAAACGGCAAGATAGCATTTTATCCCTGTTACTAAAAATATTTGAGCAGTAAAAGGAAAAGAGTGCGCCAACTCTGCTTATTCCCCTAGGGAATCGCCGTCAACATTCACAGCCCTTCAACAATTTATAGCTCTTTAGTGTGCATAGTAAAACATGTGTTTCTTTTATTAAAACTAATATTTTTACTGTCCACTGTAATGTAATGTTCGGGGTTTATTGTATCAGTAGGACGTATATCTTTGATTGAAAAAAAGAAAGAAAGAAAGCAAAATAGGTTTATTTGTCACAGAAACACGAGCGTACAAAAAAGATAATTAACAATTTATAAAAAATTAAAACAAAAATAACCTATAATCACGAGCACAAAACAGAAATACTCGACAGCAGCAAGTGTGATGTGAAATGAAAATGACTGTGACAAGAAGGCTTCCACTCAGCATCATGCTGTGCTATGGGGGACCCACAGCACAGCGCTGATTTTCAATGGTTACCCGAAAAGGACGTACGGAAACCAAGTCAGGTTCAATGATTGGGTTTTGTTAGTAAGCATTGGTAGATCTATTTCGTTGACTATGTAGAACTAAGTATGGTGTTATCCATGAAGTTTCTTCTCCATACGAAACTACTTTTTGGAAGGGGAGTCTAAATATTTTCTTGTTTTTTCTTGTAAATTTTGTCATTCAAATGTGACTCTTAATGGTTTAATTGAAATAAACGATTTGCCTTTGAATTTGAATAGCCTAGTATCACGGACTGGCATTAGATAGTACATAATTTTAATACTGAATTGGATCGACTTACGTCCGTTAGGTGAGCGTCCACTGCTACACAGCATGTGCACGGAGAGGTTTGCATCGGTTCATTTGTTTGACAGCATTTGTTTCGCGAACGATCCCGCCTACATTTTCATCCAAAGTGAAGGTTGTGCATGCTCATATATACACTAGCGGCAGTCGTCAACGGCAGAGGCAACTGCAGCCGTCGACGCGCCTACCGCTACCACCGACGAGTTTCGACGGGTAGAAGTTGTCGCATACACGAGCCGCGACGTGTCGACACGAGCCGCGACGTGTCGACGTCAGCCGTCGACACTCCATTGGATGCATCGATGGCTGCAGTTGCTTCTGCCGTTGACGCGTGCCCTTCGTGTATATGAGCACTAAGTAAACGTGCGTAGTTAAGCCGTCAGCTGCTGTGAAGCGGCGGCTTTACACTCTTATGTTTCAGGAAGGGTTTAAAAATATAATTAAGTACTCGTAAGTACCTACATATTAGTCAAACAGTTTACGTCAATTGTCTCTGCTTAGAGAACATTTAATATTTAACATTCTATTGAGGAGAACGTCTTAGTAATACCATACAGGAACCCACGGAACTTAAATTAATAAATTTTTCGATTAATTATAAAACACTTACAAGTGCAACCTGTAACCTTTTCCGGAAACAGAGAGTAAGGTTACAAACGTACAAATTATTTAACAATGAAGTTCCGGGCGTGTACTCACTGTTTTATAAAAAATAGATTAATTTATTTCTTGTCTAGGCGTTAGTCAACCGTGGAAATGGAAAAATGTAGAACATTCCCAATGATAATAAGTCTCATGCAACAAAGTGTTGTAGGTGATGTCGTTCGATGCATGGGAAAGGACGGGATTTTTGTTGATCAGTCACGAATATCTCACGGTAGATTGACTTTTTTTTTAATGGTGTATATGCTTTGTTCTTACTGCGCGTACGACACGCGTGTGTGAGTGTGTCGGCGCGCGAGCGACATCGCATCGACGTATTCCAATAAAGGAGTATGACACTGACTCGCGGTTTGATTACAGGTGCGCTACCGCCGCCGCCGCCGCCGCCGCGCCGCCACCGCTCGTCATACCAAATGTGACCATACAAAACAAAAATGAAATACCGGGTGTTCCAAAATCCCTAATAACCGGGATTTGCTAAACCCGGTACCGTAGTCGCTTGCCGCTACTACGAACTACGCGTTCGTTTATTGCCCTAGGGAGCTTAATATCAGAAGCTAGATACTTCCGCTTTGCGTCTTAGACTTAGTTGGTATTGACCGACAAATATTATTAGGTTAGCCCGTTGTTTATCCCGGGAATAGTTAATTACATGTGGACCTGTGTATAGTCGACCTGAAATTGTTATATCACCCTAAAGTTGATTGTCCCTTGCACGTCATATAATGACAAGGTCTATTTGTCTATGTGACAGTAAGATAGTTTCAACCAAAGTGAAGTTGAAATTTTCTGGAAATTCTTGTCACAAGTAGCTCTTACAAGGTCGACTATACAATAAAATGTAAAATAAATAAATAAATATTTATTCAGAATTAAAATTGGTACAATAAATTAAAAAAGGATATAATCATAATCATTTATTAATTTGCGATTAAGGGTACAAAATAAAAAGTATTATACAAGCAATAGTGTCCATTAGCCATATCCTAGCATAAGGCATGCAAATTTACAAATACACATCAATACAATCAAACTATTCATTTAAATCTTAGAAATCATTTTCAAAGTTATTTCTAATCTTGAGTGCCTGTACTAGGATATATATTACACACAGGTGGCAAGAGCTGATACGTTCAGGTAATTGTAGGACAATAAAATATATAAATACTCTATTTTCTTAATAAATAAATATATTCCCTAATTCCAACTACCCACTTGACATATAAACTCGACCTACGATAATATGAAGCATCGTAAGATAACTATTGTCTACGTGAGCGTGACCGATATTATGTTTGGGTCTCCCTTGTTTCATCGAAAAGAAATTGCCAAATTATCACTTCCCAAACCATTTTCCTCATAGTTTCATTTGCCAAATGATTACTTAGCAAAAAATCTCTTCACAAATAATTGTAACGCAAACCTTATGTTTGGCAAGTGAACGTTTAAACAATAACTTGTTTACCAGCTAGTACTTTTACCAACTTTTATGTAGTCAAATATTTCAGTTGGAATAACTTATTTTACGCAAAATAAAATTTGCTAAATAATAATATTAACTATTCTGGTAGTATGTTTTTTTTAGTTAGTAGCATTTTTTTAAATAATTAATATCGTTTAACTAGTTCAGTTTTGGGTAGCCTGTTTTTTTTCCATATTTTTTTATATAATCTAGTCGTTTCTGGCCCTCGCCGGCCGCTGGCGCGGCACCGCTCGCTTCGCTCGCTCGGCTCGTGTGTAGGAAGTCACAGTTTTAACCTAACCTAACCATTTTTTTTAATTATTATCCTACTCTTAACTAGTTTCATAAGTTTTAACTATAAATTTGACTTGTTTCAGACAAATTCCAGCACATAAACTTACAACGAAGTACGCAAATGACATCATATTTTTGTCTACAGATTGTTTGCTGTAATAAATCATTTGATTAAAAACCAAATTCCTAAATGACATTAACCTTGATAATATTCCAAACATTGCATTGGAGTAAAAAAAGGTTGCTAAAATTGATTTGGGTAGTGAAATTTTGGCAAAATTTTGCGGCAAAACGGCAGGATCCCATTATCTTTTAGTTAATCTAATGTGTATATCTAGATATTTTCAAGCAACTAGGTATTTACTGTTTTGATTATCTCGTCTTTCTATTCTAAACTATTTAGGTACATAACTTGTATTTACTCGTATATGATCTGTGTTAGTTAGCTGTGTTACCTACCTACTTACTCTATTACTAGTCTAAAGGGAATAGCGGTACTTGGAATTAGGAGCCATTAGAACCCAGGCCCCAGACGTCGGTTAATTAAATATGCCACGAATTAATAGTAGGGACGGCTTACAGAAGCTACAGTAAAGCAGATTTAAGTAGGAATCTGACGAGCTAGGAATATGTTTAATAAATAAATAAAGTTTATTCTACACCACGCTTTTACGGCAGATTCATTCGCGTTGCCAAGACCAAATATTTGTACGCCTTTCTGTGGAATTTCCGTGTCATATACTATTTATTTATAATAAGCAGACCAACTGGCAGCCACAGTAGGTCAGTAAAAAAACTTAGAAATGGCATTTCAGTAACCACACAAATAACCTGCAAATAACCGATACGCATGACATTGACATAATATGGAATGATAGAGACAAAAAAAAAAACAATAAAAATGGGTTATGTTTTGACACACGATGATCAAATACTGAAATGAACACACCTTTTCCAGTATAAGCATTTCTGTATTTCAATTCTTGCACACATACCAACCTGTTATATAGCAATATTTGACCAACGATTTAGTTAGATACTCAACATAATATGGCCTCTATCCGGCAGAATCTTGATGCTCCGAAATTTATTTGGCATAACACACTTGGCATAATCTTCTTTAAACGCATATTTTTATAGCATAAAAATGATTTAATATAGTTTTGGTATGGCCGAATGTTTATATGTCTGAATTTACAATAGCATACTTTTAAGATGGCAGAATTTTATTTGGCATATTTTTTATTAAACCTTTATGCACATAAAAAAAAATACTGTACAAAGGCGGACTTAATGCCTGAGGCATTTTGAGGCATAAATTACCTTTGGCAAAGTTAACATTCCGCGTAATTACAATTAGCATAACTTTTATTTAGAGCGACGATTATTTGGTACGACAGTTTCACTTGGCATAATGTGAAGAAGGCAGAATTTCATTAGGAATAATTTTACTAGGCATAATGCCATTTCTATAAAATTTGCTGCGGGCATTTTTAACCTTAATTAAAATTAAAATATTGTCTTAAAAACGTCAATATGTTGTGCTACAAAAGTTAGTGACAGAAACGAATCGCTGCAAAACCGAGTCCACGTAGTCTTGTCTGCCCTACCCCTAGAGTGTAATTTAAACCCGCGTAGGCGCGGAGGGGCGAGGCGGCCCGCGAGCTGAGGAGCAGGTGGTTTCAACGCTCGCCGCCGCGGCTGATACTCTCGATAAAAGATTAGGTTAGGTTAGATTAGAACTGCGACCCCCTGCGCACGAACCGAGCGAGCGAAGCGAGCGGTGCCGCGGCAGCGGCCAGCGAGTGCCAGAACCCAATTCTACCTATTTTGCTTGGTTAGGGAAGCGTGTATCTTAGGTTAGGTTATATTATAGTTAAGAAATGTATGCCAAAAGATGATTCTTCTAACTGTAAACTTTCTGAGATATGATAGTTCCTCCTTCTAATGACTATCAATATAAAATGTATGCCAAAAGACGATTTTAACTGTGAACTTTCTGCGATATGATGGTTCTACTTTTAAATATTATGGATATGAAATGTATGCCTAAAGATGATTCTGACTTACAAAATTATGAGTTTTGAATGTATGCTTTATGAGCGTGTACCAAACGATTTTCTGCGAAATGAAGTTTATGCTATTCGCTGTTATGCAAAATAATAATTATAATGACATAAAAAGTTCTGCTTTATAGGGTAGACCCACATAATATCAATACAGACTTCATGAAGACAACCTTTTGATTTCGAAGCTCGAAGAGAGAGAACTTAGAAATTAGGCGATGCGCCAAAAATATTGCCATTCCGTTTCGTGTTAAAGCCAGTACTTTTTCGGTAACTATCAAATAAGATACTTATAAACTTCATGACTACACTGATACAAAAATCATTGAGGCAAATCACATACGTTCAATTTAAAATTTTATTAATATTTGGAAATCATGACAATAAGATGTAAGTAAAATCAGGACACACAAGCTTTCTCTTATTGACTAGTTTAAAATGTTCAACAAAACTCATTTTTATGATCAATGAAGGTATGATAGTCCGATCCATCTCTATCTTCACAAAACCTACTCAAAACCAGTTACCAAACACAACACAAGAATGATGAATGTTGCTAATACCCAAACAAGTAAAGAACTCTTGCATGTTACTTCGTTCCTGGTACCTCCACAAGATGCAACAAATACTCAAGGGAGTCATCGTTCAATCTAACTGCTGCGGATGTTATATAATCGTGATGAATGTTGTAATAAACATAAATAGGTACTCGCACATACATAAAATCACGCGTTCTTCCCATGGGGGTAGGCAGACACTACAGAACGCCAATAGGTACTAATATACTACCATAAAGTGTGGGGATAAGGTTTGTAACTTTTATATTTTATGGTTATTGATGCGGGTTTAATGCGCATATAAGATAGCTTAGGTATACCTACCAATGTGACTTGCCTTGCGTATAGTTGTACAAGAATCTTTTGGGAACTAACGCCGTCATCGTGTTTTTCAATACAATTTCTGTGAAAATTTTGATAAATGTTCACCAACAACTCTGCCTTGTCAATATGATGTGGGCGCCAAAAGTTCCGTCTAGGCATGCTTGTCAATTCGTTGTTCAGACAGAGGTAGTGACGGTGGCAATTGCGAACATATTGACAGTATGTCAGATTGTACAATTACTGTCAGTAACTGTCATCAGTCATCACTACAACACCGCCACCATATCCCGTCATTCCTTGAACATGAGTAGGTACGTTTGCTTTTCAGTGTTGCAGTTACAGGTTGCTATTAATCATATTTTATTCATGCTCAAATGCAAAATATTCATATCGATACCTTGGCAAGCTTAATATGAAAATAAAAAGACATATTTCAGCAAGTCATAGTAATATATCAGGTCTGTAATTTCATGCCTGCGTTATTAAAACTTATAACCTAAAAGAAAGTTATTAGCTGTCAGACTACGTCTCGACAAGGTTACCAAGTTGTTACGATTTTTTAATCAGCTTTTTTATATTGAGTAGGTATTAGTACCTACCTACTTGTCATGTCTGAAAGACAACATACATAACTACATTTATTTGTGTATTATTATTATAGGTCAATGTAAAAACTTGTGTTTATAAAAAAATCTTTCTGAGCTTAGATAAGTAAGTTTCTGAGATGAAGTAATGAGATGAGAATGCTTTTAATTTAAAAGTGGGTAATTAAATTTCCACTTCGGCCTACGGTTTGCGAAAAGAAGATAATATCATTTAATTTTGTTCCATTTCTAGGGTTCCGTACGTCGTAATGAAAAAAGGGAACCCTTATAGGATCACTCATGTGTGTGTCTGTCTATCTGTCCGTCTGTCACCGGCAATTTACTCCGAATCTGCTAGACCAGCTACAATACACATAATAATATGAACTTCTGTGACCCAAACACGGACGTGTTACTTAAATACATGCATTTTGATTATGGGGGTCACTTTTGAGAGGCAAATTAGAAAATTAAAACTAAAAGATTTGCGAACTGAACCGTTTGACATATCAGATGATAGGCCTTGTTGTAAGGATTTTAAGTATATTACATTTTGTTATAATTCTTAAACAAATACTTTCAAAGTTATTTAAGAAAATATATAATAGATTACCATACCCATAACTCCGAAACTGCTGAGCGTAACATTTTGAAATAAAATGCAGAAAATAATTCTTTACTAGATTACAGGAAAACCTATAAGAAGTAGAACGTGGTAAATCTCTCAATATTGTGAGTACAAACTTACATTTGCAGTTGGAATGTATCGGAGTACTGGTTTTTCAACTACAATGTTAAGTTTGTTCTTGTAATAAATTCTTCCCAAATATGGAACCCTTCACTGTGCGTGGTCCAACACTAACTTGGCTGGTTTTTTTTAAATTTATTTGGCAGATGGAGAAAAATGTCGTTACTACGGACATGTTTATTGGTTTTTTTTAAATAAATATAGTTTAAATAGTTACTGGTCGTTAGAAGATATTTGTAAATGACAAGCTTTTGATAGCCTAGCAGTTAATAATAGGTTTATTTACCTATGAAGTTGCCGTTTTACAATACTGGCCATTTGAAACGTAATGTATGTACGGAATAAATTCTAAATTCAAATGAATTTTATTTAAAAATATGGATTTACAACAATAAATCAAGCACCCCATGCTTTTTTACAGTATTTTTTTTTTTTTAATCATTATTATAGTTTTAAATTCAATGAAAATTATTTTCTACTTTTAATTTCGGTTAACTACAAACGCGTGTTTTTTTAAACTATTATTTATTTTCTATTTTTTAGTACGGCTAACTACAAAAGCGTGTTTTTTTTTGTTTTTTTTTTTGGAACGGAGTTCTTTTATGTGTTTTACAGTAGATTGAACTGGCAGAAATCATCACGTAACGAAAACGTGTTATGTCCCTTCCAAGCGACCTTCCTCTCTTTCTTACTGTCTCTTTCTGTTTGATACGGTTGTACTCGTATGTGTATGTGTGTGTGAGTGTGCGAGTTTTGATATTATATCGTTGACCGTAAGCATTGTGTGCGGTAACGATATAACCTCAATTCTATACACATCTAAATATAATTTAAACTAATTTCTTTTTTTTTCTAAATAACTTATAATTCGCTATTTTATATTTAATTTTGAATTTATTACTATTTTCCTAAAATGTTAAATCAAATTTATTAGTTATAACCGCAGTGCCCACGGCAGATCTTTCAAATGTCTGCCTTATCAACTGTTGATGGTCAGTTCTATGGCTAGCCGGGTGAAAATTTTAAGCTAGTCATATGCTTGTCTCTAAGATCAAACCGTGAATGTCTCAATACACGTCTAAGAACTACGATTAGTCGCATGCTTATCTCAAAGGTTCTATGCATGTCTCTAAACGTGGCTCAGTTTATATTTTATTTATTATTAAGTACATCAATTCTCCGCTAAAGTGAAGATATTGTAGATTTTAGCTACAATTGAAATATATTGGATATGACTTGTTGGAAAACTAGATTACACAATATTTTATTCAAAGTCGGTAACGTATGTAAGAAATGGGAATTTAGCGCGCCTGCTACCTTCCTTAGATGTGGTAGCCATTTCTCAGGCTCCCTCTCAAGAAAGTTTATTGTATACGTGCACTTGGCACAAAGACACTACCGGGTCACTATTAGGGATGGAAAAATCGTTAATTCTGGCTATGATAATGGGACAAACTATTTAAATTATTGTATTGTCATCGGTCCTTGATAAGTGTGCGAAGTTTCAAATCAATCCAACGTTTTGAAGGGGATGAAAATCGAGTTCAAAAATTCCGTTACATAGATACATACCAAGCTAATAAAAGCGTGTCAAAAATGAACCCCGTGGTCACCTGAAAACTAAAGTCTACAACGACGATTTAAAGGCGATAGTGGATGCTGACAATATTTAATCTACGGCTTAGTTAGCAGCAGATTTCAACGTTAGCATCAAAACAATATTGACCCATTTGCGTCAAATTGGCAAGGTAAAAAAACTTGATAAGTGGGTGCCGCACGAACTATGGATCGCCAGCGCGACGAACACCCTTGCCGGACTGCCGCCGTGGGATCTGGAGGCGATAGTCCTCGCGCCCCTGTATGAGTGGCGCGCGGAGGCACTACGCCGGGGGGAAACCCCGCTTCCGCGGCAAATCGCGGCGGAGCGGACGGACCTCCGGCGCGATCTCATGGCGGCATGGAAAGAGCGACTGTCGCAACCCAGCGCAGGGCACGCCACGATAGCGGCGGTAAGACCCCTCTTTGAGGAGTGGCTAGAGAGGCGTCACGGCGTCCTCACCTACCGCCTGACGCAGGTCCTCACCGGACACGGAAGTTTCGGGAGGTTCCTGCACATCATCAGGCGGGAGGAAACGCCCGGGTGTCACCACTGCGATGATCGCCCCGAGGACACGGTGGAGCATACGGTGGGGGCCTGCCCTGCATGGGCGGAGCACCGCCGTGTCCTCGTAGAGGCGATCGGCAGCGGCGGCGATCTCTCACGCCCGGCCTTGGTTCAAGCCATGGTCCGGGGCGAGGGGGAGTGGGAGGCAGTCGCCTCCTTCTGCGAAGCAGTCATGCTAGCGAAGGAGGTGGCGGGACGGGAGAGGGAGAGAGTCTCCCGTCCAAGCCGCCGCGGTGGACGCTCCGGGCGTCGGGAGCCGCGTGACGACTCCCGGCCACCGTAGGCGCGGGCCTGCGGGCGGTGAGTAATGGGTAGCTCACCGTCCGATCAGGACCAGGCCCGTGCTGGACGGCGCGTACGTGTTCCACGCGCGCCTCAAAGAGATGTCAGCATCATAGAGGGGGCCCACTAGGGCCCAAGCCTGCCGGGAAAGCGGGATCATCCAAAAGGGGTACCGCTGACCCGGAACATAAAGGGCCAAGGAAGGAACACGGGTGGGTTTTAGTCAGTAAGAGTCTGACACTCCCTTCCGCTCCACCCAGAGCGGGAGGAGTCATTTGATGATTTCCCATCCTCAAAAAAAAAAAAAAAAAAAAAGCGCGACGAACACGTTGAGGTATGCCTTGCGTTGCTTAACAGACACAGAAACGAAGGCATTTTGAACCGCATTGTCTCTTGCAATCATAAATGGATTCTTTTTGATATTTGTAAGCGGTCATCGTGTTGGTTAGACCATGGTTTAACGCCTAGGCAATGCCCCAAACGAAAATTTACCCTAAAAATTATTAATGATTACTGTTTGGTGGTCTAGTGCCGGTATAATTCATCCAGCTTCTTACCAAATGACATTAGCATTACTGCGGATCTGTACTGTGAGGAACTGGACATGTAGCGGTATTTACATCGCCACATATGAACTACGTCACACCGACGTTACGCAAAATCCTGCATCGCGCAAGCAGAGTTTACCGCGCAACTAGCATATATACAACGCCCCGACAACAATAGTTGGGCAGTTGCCCACCAGACACGACACCTGCCTGGTCGGAGGATCCTCCCTTTACTATGGGTATAAGTGAACTTTACACCCAATTCCTCGTACCTTTATAGACACAATGATGGAGATGCTCGCAAATCTCCGGCCAGCCTTGGTAAATCGCTCGTCCCCGCTGTTCCTACACGACAACGCTCGACCTCATACGGCACAACAGACGGTCTATAAGCTACAAGAGCTTGGGTTGGAAGTTTTGCGTCCTCCACTGTACTCACCAGACCTTGCGCCGACAGACTTCTACTTTTACCAAAATTTGGAGAACTTCTTGGCAGGGAAAAAATTCAATACCCGAGAGGCAGTACAAAATGCCTTTGAAGAGTTTGTTGGCTCCCGTACACCTGACTTCTTCAAGAAGGGCATTAAAAGATTACCACTGCGCTGACAGAAATGCATTGATAGCATGGGTGCATATTTTTATTGATATAATAAAAAATATTTATATAAAAATTACTTTTTTCTGTATACTAAACGACAATTTCATAGAAAGAAAGAAAGAAGAAGAAAGAAATCATTTATTTGCCATGAATGTGGGTACAAAATAAGGTGTAAACATTGTAAAGGCAGTTCCAACACACTCTACCTTACGGCATGCAAAATTAAAAACATATAAACAAAACATATCTACTCAAATTATACAAACAAAAAAACATAATCCGTCTTATTACAAAACACGATCTAACTTTAGCCCGAGCCTAAATCTTCGTTTTAGTTTTTGTATTTGGAACTTTGTGCCGACTTTAGTAAAGTTCTTAATACAAAATAGACAATCTAAGACCAGACCAAGTTGTCAGTTTTGTAATAAGAAGTGTATTTCGATTTCTGTTAGGTTCTTATTTAAAAAACAGGCTCGATGGTTTAAACCATGTCAAAAGAAAAACCTTGTTTTGTAATAAGACCAAGTGAGTACAGTTATATGGACATCAACAACCTTCCTTACATAAACCGAACATCAAAAATAACAATCTTTATTACGTAGTTCACAAGTTATTGGTTAAATTGATTATTTTGCTTATATTAACAAGGTACATAATGAAATTTGTAATAAAATAATATAAAATTATAAACTCTTATCATTCAAAAAATCTTGTATAGAATAGTAACATTTATCTATCAGCAAGGATGTTATCCTTTTTTAAATATACTTATTGATTCTTCTTTGTAGCTATGAGGTATTTTGTTATAGATAACTGGTCCCATTGATAGTAAGCTGTTTCTTAACAATGCCGTTTTACCTGTAAACATTACATTTCTGTATTGTAATCTAACTGATCCCGGACGTGTTCTAATATCGTCCATTAAGGTAAAGACGTGTATGTTTGTTGTAACAAATATTGCAACTTCAAGTATATACAGAGGCGGAAAGGTGAGTAATTTAAGAGACTTGAACACAGGTGCACAACTGTCGGTATTTTTAAGGCTTGTCATTGATCTTAAGCACCGTTTTTGGACTCTGAAAATCCTCTCCCTCTCAGTACCTACAGTTGCCCTAGAATATAACTCCGACCGTAACCGATATAACTCCGTCCATAGGTAAAGACCTATTATTTTGAGGGTAACCGTATGTCTTTTGCTATAAGTACCCAAGTTTGATGTGAACCACCTCATCAAATGTACAAAATATACCACAGACTACAAACAACAACAACACAACAACAACAACAACAAAACAACAACAACAACACAACACAACTACAACAATTAAAATATTTAAACCAAAAAAAAAAAATATGACCTGTCTCTAATACCACTGAAATCACTCTAGACCAAGGTGAAGTACGAGTACATCAATTCAATATATTTCCGGAGTCGTTAGGTTCGCGGAACCCTGCTATTTGGTTCAGGTAATCACTATCGGGTTGCCCCCTGTAACTCGGCTACGGAGTAATCGGGAACGAGTCAATAGATTTACTGTTGATTGAGGAACTAGTATTGGATACTAGTTCCATCTATATATACCATCATCTGCCTAGCCTTGCCAATTATGTTTGGGTCAGCCTCCAATCTAACCAGATGCAGCCGAATACCAGTATATAAATGGAGCGTCTGCCTATCTGACCTCCACAAACCAGTTACTGGGTAATACGATACCCCTTGGTAAGACTTGTTGTCAGACTTTCGGACTTCTGACGACCCGTAACGACTGTCAAAGATCAAAGAATGACAGCCGGGACCAACAGCTTAACGTGCTTTCCGAGGCAAGCGGGGTCTTGGTATGTAAAGATGGTCACCCATCCACGGACCGACCGCGGCAAGCGTAGCTTAACCTGATCGATGGACCCGTGCTATTATTATTTAGCCACAAGCATCCCATCTATACATACAAATAAATAAAATTAAAGTGTCTGTTTGTAATGTGAAATTAACAGCTTTTTACTAAATGCATAAGCAAGTGTCTGCACATTGTGCGAATGAGAACTAGACCGTAAAAAGTGTAACATTTTGCCCGTCACAACACTTTTGTTATAGTATTCGTTTGTTTTTTATACGGTACTTAAAAGAAAAAAAAAATTTCTGTTTGTTCCAGCTAATCTCCGAAACGGCTGGACCGATTTTGACGGACTTCACTGGCACATTAGCTGATGTTATAAGGAGTAAGACAGGCTACTTTTTGTCCCGGTAACACGTCACCAGTGAAGCCGCAGGCAGCAGCTAGTCTGAAAGAATTCGTATCACGTTTTGTGAAAGAAGTTTTGTGACCAGTGGAGAGACAAAGACAGCTTTTGTTTTTCTGGACGGTGGGCCATTTTGAGTAATGTCCAGCTTCATGTAGTGCAGAGCCCAGCTTGAGATTATGACTACAACACATACGGCTTTTCATAACTTTGGACTATTGGTATCTCTTCAAGTTGTACAGTAAGCCACACGTCCGTGGTAACAATACCAGTTTAAGCGGGCCTCGCTTTCTATTGAAACTCCATACTACGCTAGGCGAGCGCGAGACGTGCGGTACCTATAAATATATGATAATGAGAATGGTAATGAGAATATCAAAGTCAAAACGTGAAGTTTATCGAACTTTGAGCATATATATGCATAGTAAGTTAAAACTGAAATCTCTTAAACAAACATAGGCGGCACCGCCAATAAAATACAAACTACATTAATTGGCCCGAATACTCGATTATTATAATTATAGAAAGTAAATAAACTTGTTGGTTTACTAAACCAAACATAAATATCAGAAAATTGCAAAAGTGAAATATTATTACAGTGGCTTGCAGAAAAAAGTACCCACAAGTTTTAATCAAAAGAAAATAAGCAAAGAAACTTAAATATAATTAAGGTAGTTGGAAGTCAACGTTGGTAGTAACGGAACTTGTAGTTGTACAGAAGTTATTCTTGTTTCAAAATTAATTATTAATCTAGCGGCAGAAATGATAACTTATTATTGTTTGTTGGTTGTTAAAAAGTGACTGAAAGTATCCTTACTTTCAGCCACTTTTCATCAACGATAGGTTGTTGTTTTTATTGTTAAGAGTCAGTTCACAAAATCGCGCGCGGTAAATATACAATTGTTGAACCTTAAAATTGTCACGCGTAGAGTGTTACGAGTAGCAATCAATTAAGTGGATGTAGGGGAGGTCATTTGCAACCCCTTATGACCCCAATGTCAACCATTTCCGACTAATTTGACATTTTATATTTTTTGGCGGTATTTAGCTTTGAAAATTTATATAAAATTAAACGATGCATGTTTTATTCCGCTAATAAAATACGAGTATAAAATGTCAAATTACTCGGAAATGGTTGACATTATGCATAGGGGTCATAATATACAAATGACCTCCCCTACATTCCCTTAATGGATAGCCGACGTTTTACAAGTCACCGCCCAGGTTACCCGCGAAATTCAAATTTTCGTTTTTTTTGCAATTTGCAGGTCAGTGTCAGGTTGTATGTTGAACAAAATATGATTCGCGACCGCAACAAGTATGTATTTACAGAATGATAATCATTAGGATCATCAAAACAACCCTACTATAGGTTCATAAAATCCTATTGAACGACAATTTCATAAAATATTAATCAATAGTAATCCTATTGATTAATATTTTATGAAATTGTCGTGATATGAACTGAGAGGGTTGTATTGATGATTTTAATGATTGTAAAGAGTGTTTGCGCCCACTTTGAAGAGTCACATTTTTTAAGATGGCGTGTGGGTGGTATCACGATTGGAAGTTGCGTTTTTTTTTGGAACATTATAAAAAAAAACTATTATTTTTATCATTAACCAAATATAAAAAAAACCATTACTGCAATTTTGGACGCCAAAATGAGGAAAGTGGGATTTTTTTTGTATAAGGGCTCTTAAACCCAATATCTAATAGAGACCACAATGGAAAAAAGGTTAATTGAATGGTTATGAACTTATGACCAAAGAAAACTAAGGTTTTATATAAGTTACTATACTTTACGATTTTTTGTTTCCAGAAAAAGTTGCCTTTGAGTTTTCTGGCTGAAGCCTTATTTTGCGATTTTGGATCCTTTTGACCAATCTCTCACCTAATTGACTAAAACTTTTGTGGTAAGTCGGAATGCTGTGAACGATAAGTAATGTTTTCCGAAGAAACACATTTTTATTTTCTCGCGATCCAAGCTCTGGTCACGATATTTAAAAAAAAATGATAATCGCGAAACTGAAGTTTCCAGCACCGGTAGTATTGTTGGCAATGATTTTCTTATTACGAATTATATTATTCGCTTATTAAGGCTCATTCAAACAGGAGCGACATGGGACGCGAATCGCACGAAATAAATCTATTTTTCTTTCTTCTTTCTTTCTTTCACGTGACACAAAGGCACTGATGGTCGCGCGACAGGCGGTGCCCCTGTGTTGCGTACGATTCTCGTCGCGTGTCGCGCCTGTTTGTAGGAGCCTTTAGCCACGTAACACGCACGTGGAGTAAGTATGATTATAACCAAACAATTAATTCTATTGTAGTCTCAATTCATTCACCGGTAATTATGTTATTGTTCCGTCCCGGATCAATTAACATAACTGATTGTAATTTGTAATGACTATTGGGAATTTGGAATTAGGTAGATATTAATGTTCGTCCTATTATGAAGAGCTTAAAAAAACCACCGACTTTCAAAAAAAAAAAAACACTACAAAGTGGAAACAAACAAAGTCGGTGGCAAACAACGAAAAAACCAAAACCAAAGACACCGACTTCCGAAATTAAAGTTATTTTTCACTTTGTAGTGTTTTTGTGTGGTTTTTTTTTTTGTTAACAAAGTTTTTATTTTCACTTTTTAGTTATAGTACCTACCCCAAACAAAGTGGTATACCACTACAATGACAGGACCAGGACATGTTCCAGTGACAGGAAGTTATTACAACATCATCAACATACACTAAGTGGAAAAAATACGTATTATTGAAGCTAACTCAAAAACCACTCATCAGAACTTGACCAAATTTATATGAGACTAATCGGGAAGTATTTCCCTTTCAAACAAAAGAAGAATTTTTCAAATCGGTTTATAAATGACTTAGTACTGAGGCAACAAACAATTAAAAAAAAAAGAACTGAGAACCTACTCCTTTTTTTGAAGTCGCTTAAAAATACAAGAGTAGAGCATAACATATTAATTTGTGTATTTTATCTATGGGCCATAGTTGCCTGACAACAAAGCAATTATTTATATTATTATTACTTATACACCTGCTTTGTGCTTGCAAAAATTATAATGGAATTTCCAATAAATTTTCCATTTTCTAATTTAAACTATAGGTTGAATTATTTTCAGCTAGGTTTGATTACTACACATATCTCAATATTACTCCAACTCACCTCCATTTGAGTCCAAAACTGATTAGTTTACCGGGCAGTGCCAATCCGTAACCCGTCGTAAGTAAAACCGTAATCAATCATAACGTCAAAGCATTCAATGGTTATGATGATCATAATCTTAGATTAGCCCATTTGAAGCCTAAGAGCTATTTTATGCGTAAGTTAAGTGCCTTTTCATTTTGAAATGTTTTTTGTAGTCAAGTCTTTATCAATCTGCATGGCATTTACATACTATGTTGGAGTTGGCTTCCAGTCCCGGTACAGCTGAATACCAGTATTTTACATGGACGACGACGACTGACCTCCACAACCCAGTTACTGGGTAACACGATACCCCTTAGTAAAACTGGTTGCCCAACTTTTGGGCTTCTGTCTACCCGTAGTCAAAGATCTACGAATAACAGCCGGAACCAACGGCGTAAAGTGCTTTTCGAGACACGGATGGGTCTCGATATGTGATGCATGGTCACCCATCCACGAACCGACCGCGACAAGTGTAGCTTAACCTTCGATCGACCTGTGCGGTTGTTCTTATTTGGCCTTGAAACAAGTCTTATGTCAACTTATAAAAGTATTAGTAGTTATTTAAGTTCAGCAGACCCCTGGTTTTAAAGAAAAGCTTGAACATAATGTAACTCAGACTAAAGCCGCTATATTTTCTTCTTTACCCTGTATTTCCTGTTGGAGTATATCTCTCAGCGCAATTTCCTCATTCTACATACATTTTAATTAATATTGGGTACGAAGTATATACCGCTATTATTCCCAGAGCTTAGCAGAGCTCTTAGTAATGTGCATGTGTAATTACTTGATTTAGTTGGAAAGCTTTATAACTACTTTCTTTCTTGAATAGAGGTTGCTTAAAAATTACGAACCTGTTTGCTAAGCACCGCTTTGCGAATAAAAACATTTAATTCGGATTTTTCTTATACTAAGATGCATTAAAAGATTACAGTTACAAAACTAAAAGCGCTCCCAATATTTTTGACCGCATTTGTACAAAGTTTTCAACTGTCTATCAAATGATTGAACTACGCTATTTGTGTTTGTTTTGATCCATCTAAAGCTAGTAATAAAATCATGAAGCGTGTATAATTATTATCTGTATAAAGCGATATTAAAAATTGGATTGTACACAATCTTTTACTTTTAGGTATTTTATCGCTTTTAGTAAATATTTCACAAAAACATCGATTTCTTGGTTTTAGATTGTTCTTTATTTTCAAAATCATAGGAAGGAAGACATGAAACATCACATGTCATGTAAAGTTAAGAACACAACATTAATTCGCAAAACAAACGCGAACATAACATATTTATTTATTTATATTTCTTTATTGTACACCACAAAAAACATAACAACAAAAATTAAACTGAACACTACTTAATATACAATGGGCGGCCTTATCGCTTTCTGCGATCTCTTCCAGGCAACCTACACAACACAACACACACAAACCACATAACATAACACATACTTATACATCATCATCATCATCTTTATTTAACATAATACATACTTATACATACATGTTGCTTGTACCCCCGAACGGATAGGCAGAGTTGTACTCTGTACACTTGTACAGTGTACTACATTTCACCAGAAACATGAAATTTATTCATAACAAATCGCACAAAAGCCAACTGTTATTTTGAAGAAGTAATCTTTTATTATTTTTTTTTAATCGTTGCCCCACACTAGGAATTTCTCCTGTATTGTGGGTGCGTTTACAAACATTTAAAGTCACATACACAAACAGCCACACCCGGAACAACTACTTATAGGTCATACAAATATTTGTTCCGTGCGGGAACAAAACACACACACACATACTACACTACACTTTATCCACAGAGGTTTTCAATAAACCTGCCTAACAGAAAAATACGCAAACAAAAAAAAAAAAACAACAACGCGATTAGCGGGATACAAAAATGTTTGGAGACAACTTCCCGTATAAATATGATCGGCAAAGGAAACAAATAAGGAATAAATTGGACTAAACGTTACTGTAACTTCACATTTATTTATTATAGTAAGGGGAACTTTCGTTTCGCCGGTAAATGGTATTAGCATGAGAAAGGCTGTTACTTTAAGATATTTTTTTATTATTTATATTTATTTTATAGCCGAATTTGAAGTAGTGGCTTAGATTATCATCTTGGAATATAAAAAAATCGGCCAAGTGCGAGTCGGACTCACACACGAAGGGTTCCGTACCACCGTACAATATTAAAAATAATACTACATATTAAAAAAAAAACATGTTTCTTGTTTGGGGGTCTCTTTTAATCTTTCAGTTTATTTAATTTTTATTATTTTTGTTATTTTAGCGGCAATAGAAATACATAATAGTAAAAATTTCAACTGTCTACCTATTAGGGTTGATGAGATACGGCCCGCTGACAGACAGACGGACGGACGGACAGCGGAGCCTTAGTTTTAGGGTTCCGTTGGCACCCTTTGTGTACCAATCCCGAAAAAATGCTGTAACAATGCGAGTCGTGATGCCACAAAATAGAATGTAAGCTTCTTTTCTTCATGTTCTTTTTCCTAAACGTTGCCTTCTATAGGAGTCAGAAAAGGTGAGGTTCAGCTATAGATTGCATTCTTGTGATAAGGTATTTGGAAGTAAATATGTCAGCACCATGTATCTATCACATAATTAAATTATTTGTCAGTGCTACATTTTAAATTATTTTTACCTATTGTGGTATAGTCATTTTATTATAGGTGCGTCGTCTTCACATATAATTATATAAATAATGTATACAAAATATTGCAAGACATTTTAAAAAGTAACGATGGAGTTTCCTGCCCATTCTTCTCCACACGAAACTACCTTTTAGAAGGGGCGACTAGGATCAATCCTATTTTAATGTAAATGTTGACGTTCAAAAGTGCACATGTGCCTATTTGAAATAAATGCTTTGACTTTGACTTTGAGTTCAAATAACACGACCGTTTGCTATGCAAGTACCTATGTTATACCATTTTTATCCCTCAACCACTTTTCTCACGGTTCTGTCCCCCAGGACAATGCAGCAGCTCCGTTTGTTATTTGATTCATTAAAAGTTGCCTGTATCCGTTATTCATTTCGTTTCAAAACTTTTGGCAGTAGTCCTGCATCGCCATAGTACGCGGACCGGTCCACATTTTTTAAAACTTTTAATGAACCAATAGTCCCATTGTTGTAGCGTTTCAAAAACATACCGATAACGACTGGATTGGGGAACAATATTTTAACACCCACAGAATAATGAAGTCTCAGTTGCCTGTTTTCATTAATCAAGGAGATCATCACAATTTCAGTTATAAAATATTATTCATTCGTAAGTAATGTTTTATTCGCATTTGATAGAAGGCGAGCCTTTTGCCATCAATCGGGAACAAATCCTTACTCCTAAATGCTACTGACAAATTACAGTTGAAAAACACGATAACACTTTTAATTTTCATTTATTCATATTAAGTCCCATTTCTTCTTTCAGGCGATAACCTAAAATACTGGCAGATGATTTGAAATAACCTAAAAACTGATCTTAAATGCATTATTCCTATAGGCTGTCATATTTTGACAGGCTCATTTTTGTATGAGAAAATACATTGATTATTTTGCTGCTTTATTTTTCCGTGACGATAAATTGACAGAAATATGGGCGCGGTTCCATCGGAAAATGAGCGAGGGAGGCGCTGTGTGAATGGAAAGTAGATTGTGTAGGCAGAGATAGGAATAAGAAAATAGAAAATAACGATGCCAATGTTTCTTCTCAATACACAAATTTCATTTAGGTATACAATCTTTTTACCCGACTACGGCGAAGCAAAAAGGAGGGTTTGGTTTTGAGCGGTATGTATCAATGTTCATCTGTTTTCTCATAACTTCTAAACTCCTTATCATAATTTGACAGATAAGGTATCGTTGGAAGCGGTTTTGTGTCGGATGCAAATCTACAGCGGTGCAAAGTATAGCGGATGAAAAGTTTAGGAGTACTTTCTGAAAATATATTGGTTATCCTATAAGAGGTGTGACAGAATAAACGCGATTCCTGAAAGTAGTTTGCTCATAATTGAATACTGAATCGATTTCAGTAACTATTAATATGTTTTTTATTTTTTTGAATTTTATGTATTTTGCAATACCTATACTGTCCGCCGACTGAGCCAAAGAAAATTAAATCGTATTTCAAGGCGGTAAGACTCAATTTTAAATGCATAAGGTAATGTTAGGCTCAACACGATTTTGTTATTAATAATAGTTAGCTTTAAAAAATATTATTTTGGTCAAATTTTGGCATAATTACTTACTGCTGGTCCCTACGTTTTGACGAGTTCTGAAAACATAAATGTAGGGAACAGCTGATTACTTTTTCGCGATTTAATATTTGGTCCCATTGTAAAAGTTGTTCATAATGATGAGTACAATGACCCCTTAAGAGGTTGATGGTGTTTTACCAATAACCCTGTATACATAAGCTCCAATTAATCACTGTTGAATTTTAGCAAACCAAAGAAGTGGAAAGGTACCTACCCTCAATGATCCCAAACTCCATAATAATTAAAATAAAAATAAAAGCTAATAAAACTAAAACTCAACGACTCCGACTCCGGATTTTTTATTTGCTTGTTGTTAATCTTGTTTATACCTTTTTAGTTGTTGTTTTTGTCTTAGTTGGATTTTAGTTTTTATTAACTTTTATTTTTATTATGGTGATAGTTTTTAAGATGAGACCTTTTTGGATGCATCGATCTTTTATCAATAATGATTTTGAACCACAAATCAGCCTCATTACCTTTCTGACATATAGTTTTAACCGATACAAGAGAGTCAGAACTCAATTCAGTGCTAATAGCTGTGATTCTCATACAGTATTCAGGCTCCAACCAAACTAGATGACGCTTAACAATATTTTGCTCGTAACCACTGCAGTCTGACCTCCGCAATCCACTCAGATTAGACGCCAATAAAGACCATTTTCCATGAATATACGGCAAATAACCCTCACTCGTTTTACAACATGACCACAGCCTACTGGATTATTAACATCACTTTGGCAGAGTGACATCGCGGGATTTTATATAGGTAGCTTTTTAAGGATTAAATCATTATTGGATGTATTGAAGGATTATTCATTTAAATTGTTTTTATTTCCTGCGAAGTGGTTGTGGGTTTATGTATTTGGCTATGCGGGATGTAATGATAAAGTGACAATGGCCGAAATGGTAATTTTTTTATTTTTTAAACATACCACAAGGCTGAAAACGCCGAAAAAACACGATTCTTGTATGGAAACCCACCCACTTTAAGTTTTAACTTTATTTTTTATTTGTTGTTATAGCGGTAATAGAAAAATACACTCTCTGTGAACATTTCTTCCGTTTACCTATTACGGTTCATGATAGGTAGGTGTTTTTTTTTTTTAAGTGTTTGTTAGATTTAATGTTCTTTTTATTGTTTGTATTTTCTGTGTCCCAAATAAAATATTTTTCTTTCTTTCTTTACAAGCATAATTTTTTGCCCATTACTCAATGATTACGCTAGACGCCTGAACTAGACTTAGAATAGTACATTGTTCACCGAGAGGAGAAAGTGACCGATTACTGTCGAGGGTGTAGATGGGGATGGGTGGGTGGTGTGGGGGGTTTCCGTAGATCGGGAATCGCACTTTCTCTCGAGTGATACATAGTGCTTTATACTACACCTACGAGGAAAATAAAAAACTAAATCTTTACTAATTGAAATGGCGCCAATGGCGTCTGCAATTTTCACATGTTCTTTTTTCAAATTGTTTATCCTGCCGCCGCAGGGTCGCACTGCCAGCCCGACACCATCCAACACACAGCTAGTGGCCAGTGTCATTTTGCGAACTTGGAGATAAAAACTCACTGTAAAAACTTTTTGGCTTTTGATATTTAGGTTACCGGCGCATAGTCTTACCCAAAATTAAAAAAGAAAAACCACGTAAGAAATGGATTTTCATACACTTTTCTCTCCCGCTCAGATGCGTTTTCTCCCCGCATATTTGTTCGATATGCAATGACGTACTTTCTACCGTAAATTTGATAAAGTATCAAGGTACTTTCCAAGCAGGTGAAGTATAAACTATATTTTCTACTCCGTTTAATGTCTAAATCATATTATATATAAGAAAAAAGGTCGAAATACCGCCTAGTACCTACCTACTTGAAATCTCATAATTTTCTTTTTCTCTCTCTTTCTCACAGCTCGATTAGACAAACAAAAAAGTTAAAAGTGAAATATTCACAAAATAATTATGTATAATGCTGACGGATTGTCTTCCCAACGTATTTGATTATACTATCAGTTATAGTACCTACTAAGAAGGGCTGGTGTCGAACTCCACGTCCAATCGCGTATTTTGCGTACGTACACACGGCTACACATCAAGCTATACATTTCCAGTATAAGCTGATCTCACATTGTATAGGATTTCCGTACGATGCGAGACCAGCGTAAACTGGTTATGTATAGCTTGATGTGTAGCCGTGTGTACATTTGATTATTAACATCATCAATTTATAAGATCGTAATTTGAAACTTTTATAAGCTTCTTTCTTTTATATTTCGTTTTGTTTTTCACCATCCGATATCGCCATTTAAAAAGCGATAACTACATGACACATTTTGCAAAAATGAAAACCAAATCCGATCAAACTTTTTGCTTGAACCTGGACTTGAACGCACTTCAAGCATTTAAAGTTCAATGGACTTATTACGCAAAACTGAATCATCCATTTGTTACCAAAAATAAAAACCGATCCATATTTATGGTTTAATCGAACTCTTCGGCACTTTTTTGCATTCAATAAAACCTTTTTCAAGAAATCGATCCGGTCTTTTTTTGATCGGACATAAATATTATGAGGGTCAAAGCGGGGTCACACTCATGGAGTTTCGGGTTTATTGAGTGCCTACTATGTTGTAAAAAGGAATAAAAAATACTGACATTTTATTTCTTTATCGGCCATCTTAAACTGATGAGTCAACTTGAAGAGTGTAAAACTCTCAAGTTGACTCGTCAGTTTAAGATGGCCTTACATTTTGAGATGTTTCTAATAATTCACAACTTACCTTCAATATTTTAATTCTGGTGGTAAAAGATCGAAGAAAGAGAGAATAAGAGGTGATGAGAGATGGAATAGACGAGATTCCAACTACAATAATTGAGGCAATGTGCAGATGCATTAACTACCGTTTTACTTATTAATAAACCAATCTTTTGAAGAAGGCGATTTACCTAGTCTCTTAAAAAAAGCCCTAATAAAGGCGATCCATAAGAAAAACAAAAACCTACCCAAACAATTATCGGCCCATTGCTGTCTTACCAAAAGCTTCAAAAATATTTGATAAACCATATGCAATCGAGTTTATGTATTCTGTGAAAAGTATATTTTTTGACATCATGAACGACAGTCAATATGGTTTTCGCAAAAACCGATCCACAATATTAGTATTGTATTGATCGGTTCCGAGAAGCCCTCATATACAATAAAAAATATGCTTATTATGACAAAATCTTATAATAAAGTACGGTTTGAAATATTATTAAATAAAATGTGTAGCATAGAAATAAGCGACAAATGCTATAATCGGGTCACATCCTACATATTAAAAGAATAGACAACAACTGGTGAACATAGAATTATACAACCACAGAACTAAAGAAATAGAGTTAATCCGGTATGACAGTCAACAATTTTTTTTTTATTTTTTTTATGTAAAACTTTGCCCCACACTAGGAATTTCTCCTGTATCGTGGGTGCGTTTACAAACATTTAAACTCACATACACCGACAGCCAGACCCGGAACAACTATCTGCAGGTCATACAAATATTTGTTCCGTGCGGGAATCGAACCCGCGACACTCAGCGCAGCAGTCAATCGCTTAACCACTGCGCCAACCACGCCGTTTAATTCAAAATAAGTTATTGCAATAAATTAACATATAATTTAATAACATTAATTAACAACAAATTAGGTTCTCAAGCAGGTATTATTTATAACTTAAGAGATAAAACCAAAATATTAATATAATTATATAATATAATATGAGACAAAATCCACACAAGGTCTTTTTTTTTTTTTTTTTTGAGGATGGGAAATCATCAAATGACCCCTCCCGCTCTGGGTGGAGCGGAAGGGAGTGACAAGGTCCTCAGGTTAAAAAATACAATTATCAGAATACATAAATAATATAAACAATTAAACACAGATAGGTAAGCGCTCTTCCTCGTCTCTCCTACTATGCTGTGCCCGACAGAGCGCATTATTGTTTCATACATTTAAGCCTACCAGCTGTTCTAACAACATTATGGAATGTAATAAAGAATTGTGAATCCTTTTGTCGTTTCATCACAAAGTATGTCAATGATAAATGATTTTATTTCTGTAAGTTGGTTGGTACAAACACTTTTACACGTCAATCATATTTATTTTTAAACTAGATGAGGTCGGCGTTTCCTATCTGATTACTTTGAGAAGAAAGGCCGAAAAAAACTCAGAGGTCACAGTCTCTTTTAAAGTCCAGACAGAATCTTGGTCAGATCATATAAAGGCTATGTTGATCGGCGTCTGAAATGGTCTTTTGAGGAAAGAACCACACAGATTGAGTGGACCTGTCCAGTCAGTGCACGCAATTGTCAGAAATCGTGCAGCTCTACTCAGAATTTAAGGAGCTCAACGATTCGACGAACAATACCAAATAATAGTACATTGTTACCCTAGGGGTGAAAGTAACTTATTTAGTCCCGAGACGGGGTTTAGGTCAAGGGACTAAATAAGTATTTAACCCGAGGTAAACACTGCTTTTCATTACGAATACAAGGAAAGTAAAAATAAAAACATGAATTAGCTAAAGAAAAAATGAGCCTCTTCTCTTATGAAATCAGGCGTTGAATCCATATCTGAATCAGATGAACTCATTGTGTTATTACAAATCTCTGCTATACGGAAGTACAAAGAAAACTCTAAAACTCGAAAAAACAAATGAAAATCGAATTGCCGCTTTCCCGCCCATTTTTTTTTTTCTGTGACCGGCTACTGGCTTAGCCATTATTTTTCATTTCCATCATTGAAATAATTGTAAATATTTTGCCCAAATATATGTTATTATAGAGAAATAGTTGAAAATACATTATAATAAAGTATTTTTTTTATATTCTTTAATTAATACTTAGGTTTATGTTATTTCAATTTTACGTCTGAGTAGCTGTATAGGAAGTTGGAACATGGTTCTATAGAAATGTGAAAATGGAACTCGTTTTTTTATAATTTGATAGTGTCAGTTGAAAACGATTCTCCCTAGAGCTGGAAAGTATTACTTTCAACCCGCTCCTCAGGCAATTTCAGACCTACTTTCCGAGTATGAGTAATGAAAAGGACATTTGGGTAAGCCGCATAAACTACTCAAACTGCTAGAACATGATTAAAACTGGAACAATTACCCACATAGTCATCACAATAATTAAAATAATATAATACTACAGTAAATATTTATGTCATTGTATATGTAAAAAGGTATAGATACTTATAGCAAAGATTAAAAGTACAATAGTTAGCAAAACCAATCAAATAAATCAACATTCCCTGTGTAAATTTATTGGAGCAGCTCAATCCCAAGCCTTTTTGTCCTCAATAAAGTCTTTGACAGTGTAATAGGCTTTCTGGCATAGTTTCCTCTTTATAAAAGATTTGAATTTATTAAGGCATAATTCTTGAATGGGGCTAGGAAATTTATTATAAAAACGTATACATTGGAAGCCTGGTAGTAGGAACAACAAATTTGCGTTTGTTCCTAGTATTGATATTATGGATATAACTGTATTTTTTAAACAGATTAATATTTTTATGTGCATACAAAAGATTATCATAAATATACTGAGAAGGTATGGTCATTATATTAATCTCTTTAGATTTGTCTCTGAGGGAGTGTCTGGGACTTAATTTATAAATTAAACGAATTGCCCCTTTTTGTAAAACAAAAATAGTCTGAATATCGGCGGCATTTCCCCACAACAGAATACATTACACTATGAAAATAACTAAAGTATACTAAACGGGCTGTCTCTAAACCAGTTAAACCACGATTTTTTCTAACGGCATATGCTGCAGAGCTAAGCTTTTTTGAGATTTTATCTATATGGGGGCCCCATTGCAGCTTGGCATCTAAAGTTATGCCTAAGAATACTGTGATATTTTCGGGTTTCATCTCTTCACCCTTAATACGAACACTTGTTTCTACTTGTCTTACATGAGGTATCGCCAAACACATACCATCTGAAAAAACATAAGCTAAACAGGAAAGTAGCCAGGTGATGGGACTATGTTGTGCCAGACGTAGCTGGTTTACTTATATCGTAGATGCGACTAAAAGCATCCCCGCGTGAATTAAGTGCATCAATAACCCAAAGTCTACAGCATCGGCATAGCTTCCAGCTAGAGCCAACCTATTGGACTAGTTAGAATAAAACTGTAGTACACTCGAGAGCAATGAATCCGGGTCACTTAAAGAATCCTAAAAATCTCGGAAACTGAAAATGCTAGGTTAATGCAATAAATTGTATTTAATAGACAATGTAATACTCCTTAAATGAAGGTATTAAAACTTCTTAGTTATTGTAAAGTTATATCATAAAAAAATCAAATTTGAAAAAGGGCCACTTTCGAAGATGGAACTACGAAATTACAGCATTTGGTTTTGCTTTTGTTTGTAATCTGTCATTTATGTGGGTACATAAACCATGTTGATAGTGCTCTATATTCATTATTCAAGCTGAAATTATGTCGCTTACGCCTGAAGAATGCACCAGAATACTTACAATGCTGGAAACCGGCCGGAGTCAGCGCGATACAGCCAGGACTGTCGGTGTGTCGCTGTCAACAGTACAAAGAGTTCTCCGACGTTACGAAGAAACTGGTTCTAACCTACGCAGACCAGGAACGGGCAGAACCAGGTGTACCACAGCACGAGAAGACCGATACTTGGTGAACACCATGCTTCGAAATCGCTTTCTCACAGGAACTGAACTCACCAATCAGTTTCGACGCCTCGGAGGAAGTAACCCAAGTGCATGGACAGTAAGACGTCGGCTTGCTGAATCTAACTTAAAACCCCTTAGACCTGCAAACGGCCCTAAACTGGAGCGTGGGCATCGTATTTCAAGACTAAGATATGCCCAGAGCCACGTAATTTGGAGTATTGAAGATTGGTCAAAAGTTATGTTCTCCGACGAATCAAAATTTTTGCTCTACAAGCACGATGGAAGACACAGAGTGTATCGAAGACCAGGGGAAAGATTCAAGCAAGCATGCATCGAAGAAAAAGTAGCCTACGGTGGTGGGTCTGTACTTGTGTGGGCCGGAATTTCTTCTGAAAGTCGCACAGAGCTGGTGATCATAGAAAACGGCTCTTTAACTAGCGTAAGATATGTGGAAGAAATCCTCAATGATCACGTTGGTCCATTTATGGTCAATTTAGGTGAGGATGCTATATTTATGCATGACAATGCCCGACCTCATACAGGTAGGATTGTGAATGACTACCTTCAAGAGATGAACATTACTCGTATGGAGTGGCCAGCGCGCAGCCCGGATATCAACCCGATCGAGCATGCTTGGGACGAGCTAGGCAGATGCGTAAAACAACGAAACCCTCCCCCAATCACGCTTCGTGAGCTCAAAATTGCTCTCACAGAGGAATGGGAGAATATTCCCCAAAATCGTATAAGGAACTTGGTGTACAGCATGCCAAACCGCGTAAACGCAGTAATGGAAGCACGAGGAGGCAATACGAAGTATTAAAATTCAAGAAAATCGTAATAAAGTTCAAAAATTTCATGTTTCCTATTTTTGTTTTAAGGAGAGATCAGCAGTTTTTTTCTTTATGTAATTTTGTGTTAGTAAAATGTATTTTTTTTTACTTTCATTTAAGGAGTATTACATTGTCTATTAAATACAATTTATTGCATTAACCTATCATTTTTAGTTTCCGAGATTTTTAACATTCTTTAAGTGACCCGGATTCATTGCTCTCGAGTGTACTCAACTAGTAAATAAAAAAATATTTATTGACATGGTTTGATTCGAACCACGTTTAACACAAGCAAGCTACCTCAGCAGTGCGTAGTCATGTGCAACAAACATCGTAAGTTATCTAACACATCGTTGATAAACATCACCATACAATCCCGGATATTAATCTCCAACACGTCGTCACACAATGTCAACTTGAAACAACATCTAGCGGCTGTCATCAATAACATGTACACATACTATGTGACAAGACGGGAAGTTTGTTGAACATGAAAAATTACCTTTCTACGTGCATTCTGTGATAATATACGAGCTAGAATATTAACGCAGACCTTTACATATTCTCTTTTGTATTGGGAAATATGGGGAATCGGGAATGAAACATTTCGTGGTGGATTACGGCCCACTCCCTCTCACAGAGAAGAGGCCTGTGTCCCAGAAGTGGGAACATTCGAGGCTGATAGGGTATGCAAGTCAGGAAGACGGTAGCAAAGCTGATTGCCCATAGGGTGCCAGACGTAAATACATTCGAGTGAGTTTTGCCACTCGAGGAGGCCCATTGACGTTATTATGTACACTATGTACGCTGTTTATTATAACTTGAATACCAACCTAATTTTACTTTGATAAACTGAAAGTCTTAAGTCTGCCATATAATAGTTTCTAGAAACATGAACCGACTTCTAACCGACCATCGAAATACTTCGGTTACAAAGGATGTCTTACGGAGATGTTATTATAGTAATAGGTGAGAGGGCTAAGATACCTTCTAAATGTGGGTAGTCGATTATTTAGGTACAACAATTTCTTATCATAGTATGTTCACTAACCTCGTTTTACACCCGCAGAATGATGCGTTTAGAATAGAATAGAATAGACATATTATGTACACTAATTACAGATATAAATGTAGAAATTTTACATAGGTTGACACAATGGGCGGTCTAATCGCTAAAAGCGATGTTTTACAGTTAAGTTTATGTATATTAAGTTCCTTATTACAGAACTTCACTCAACACTCTCAAGCATTACTTACGAGTATAACTCGTTTCAACGAAAAACATGGCTCTAAACTAGTTTTAAGTAATGATCGAGTCGTAAATGAAATTCTTTAATACAGACCTTAAAGTTAGTTTATACACAGAAGACGCCAACAATGATTGTAATAATTAAATCAGCCTGAAATTATTCTCCTGCTGGGTAAAGATCTCTTGAAATAATTACACGTTTTCAGTTTTAGATTCTTTAGAATTTTATTGAAAAATAAAACCAAGGACAAGTTTCACCACAGAGTAATTTTTTAACCATTGACACAACGTACAAAGCTACAGTAGGTACTTATTACAATGACATATATAACGTTAACGGTGTCACACTAAAAGTTTTTAGAATAGGCCACTAAGAAAATCAGCCGATGAAAACTTTATTTAAGTTTCGGATTAGGTCGCCTCCTTCTGCGAAGCAGTCATGCTGGCGAATGAGGTGGCATGACGGGAGAGGGAGAGAGTCTCCCGTCCAAGCCGCCGCGGTGGACGCTCCGGGCGTCGGGAGCCGCGTGACGACTCCCGGCCACCGTAGGCGCGGGCCTGCGGGCGGTGAGTAAGGGGTAGCTCACCGTCCGATCAGGACCAGGCCCGTGCTGGACGGCGCGTACGTGTTCCACGCGCGCCTCAAAGAGATGTCAGCATCATAGAGGGGGCCCACTAGGGCCCAAGCCTGCCGGGAAAGCGGGATCATCCAAAAGGGGTACCGCTGACCCGGAACATAAAGGGCCAAGGAAGGAACACGGGTGGGTTTTAGTCAGTAAAAGTCTGACACTCCCTTCCGCTCCACCCAGAGCGGGAGGAGTCATTTGATGATTTCCCATCCTCAAAAAAAAAAAAAGTTTCGGATTAGGAACTCTTTGGGAATCTGTAGAAGTGTATTGAATTCATATGCCATTTGTTTGTACAAATTGACGGCAATTTAAAAAGTGTATGTCGTGCGTCGAAATGGATTTGACCATTTGACTAAAGAACATTTTCGTTCAGTGACATATTACGACTTTCGATGCGGTCTTACTCAACAACAATGTTACGATAGACTTTGATTAACATTTCATGACAAAGCCCCATCTCATGCCACTGTTTACAACTAGTTTAATGAGTTTAAACGTGGTCGAAGCAAACTTACTGATGATTGGCGAGAAGGAAGTCCTTCTACGGCGACTATTGAAGATAACGTGAGTGCTGTGCGGCTAATGATAGAAGCTGATAGAAAAGTGACATATTAACAGATTCTGGCCGCTTTAGGCATTGGTATGAGTCAAGTACAAAAAGTGTTAAATGAACATTTAGGCGCAGAAAGCTTTGTACCTACTAGATGGATACCTCATAATTTGAGGGAAGATAAAAAACGCGTTAAAAAGTCGTTTGGATTGGTGCCCCTCAAAGCTTGAAAAGTATGACGGAGGTGACCCGAATGCTGTATATGACATCGTCACAGGTGATGAAAGCTGGTTAAATTGTTACGAACCCGAAACCAAAAGACAATCTGCGCAATGGATGTTTCCATTCGAAGATTTTCCGACAAAAGTAAAGAAGGGCAGAAGTCAAGGGAAAAAGATGATTGCCTCATTCTTTGGACGGACGGATTATTTCGCAACAAATAGCCTAGAAGATAAAAATACTGTTACTGCAGATTGGTATGTAAGTCATTGTTTACCAGGAAAACGTTAGACAGCAGCGCCTAAGAAGCAGGGTCCTCCTCCACCACGACTACGCTCCAGCTCACTCCGCCAGACGGACTATCCAATATTTCTCCATCGAAAGTGTGGAGTTAATAGGTCATCCTCCTTACAGTTCTCACCTGGCACCTTGTGACTTTTATTTATAAAAAAAAAAGATAAACTTAGACGAATTCGTTTTAAGAACCAAGAAGATGCCATGGCTGCGTTTGAAAAAGGCGTGGAAGAAATCCCTAAAGAAGAGTGGGCCCACTGCTTCAGTCAATAGTTCCATCGCGTCCGTCAGTGTTTAGAAAGGAACGGAGACTACTTCGATGAGCCATAAAAATGTTAACAGGCTTCTACATCATTCTGTTTTTATTTTCTAAAATCTCTCAGTGTGACCCACGTATCTAAATATTTATATCCATTTATTTATTTGTAGTCACAAAACTATGACGTACCAATACAGTTAAGAAGACCCACGTACTTGATGTACCTATCATAATATATAATAAGGATCATATATTTTAACGGTGATTAACTGTCTATTGGGAATTTCGAAACAGATTCTTTTGACAGTTTTTACCTTTACCTAAATACCTTGTTGGTATGACTTACTAAGAATTACACATGCTAGTGAAACGTATTCACACTTACTTAAATGTCAATAACCTCAAAACAGTTCTGCCACAATCCTACGCAACCAAAACTGCACTCTCAAATCCCTTATCATAACTTACAAGTTAACCCAGACCTTAAGGTTACTTCTCTACCCACCACCAAAGACAAGCTTCACAAAATAAACGAATTTACAGCGCACCTTATTAAATTTCTTATTACTTTCAACAGCAGGTCTCATCTTTATGCAAAATTCTGTTGCCATATGGCCAGGTGCTAAACGACAGAGATGAACAGAAAATACACTTCATACAAATATATGGCACTGCAGTACCTGACAAATTTAAATAAGCCCTTTTTCGTTGAGCATGTCTTTGAAGACATCTAAGGTTATGTCTAGTGGCCGAACAGCATATTTTCATCATCATCTCATCAGCCGAAAGACGTCCCTGCTTGACATGAGCCTCCTCCAAGCGTCGCAACATCGACTGGTCCCGTGCGTCACACACCCAGCTAATTTAATGTTTGCCAATTAAAACATGCATAATTACTGAGATTTATTTATTTATTTATAACTTTTCGCACAAAAGGTACAAAGGCGGACTTAATGCCTTAGGCATTCTCTACCAGTCAACCAAGGGTGGTGAAGAGATTAGATGGCAGGTGCTTTAATTGAAAGGAAAGGAAAGCATTGATTTGAGCGATGTTTAACAATGATAAAAAAAAATAAACTATCAAAATAACGTACACAAATATATAAATAAGTCCTATACACATACATACTATTTACTATACTATATACTTACATAAATATATATATATATATATATATATATATATACAAATTCCAGGAAGAGAGATGTTGAGATGACTCTACTCTATTTGTTTCGAAAATAACTCTGCAATTTCCGCTTAAATGCATACCGACTGGTAGCCGTCCTGATATCAAGAGGAAGCGCATTCCAAAGAAGAATGGACTGAATATGAAAGGAAGAATGAACAAAGTCAGAAGTATGAGAAGGACAGAGTAGAAGAAGATTGTTAGAAGAACGTAGATTCTTAGCGTGAGAAGAACATAGGTATTGGAAGTGAGACACGAGATAAGAAGGAGGAGTGGGAGAGTTGAGAAGGGAGAAAAGCGTGGTCAAAGCACGCAAACTTCTTCTTTGGCGAATGGACATCCATTTGAGCTCAGATCTATAGCTCGACACATGATCATATTTTCTGAGGTTGAATATGAACCGGATACCATAGTTAAGCAATCTGTCGAGCTTATCCAGCAAAACCGCATTCAAGTCAAAGTAACACACGTCACCATAGTCGATCACAGGGAAAATCAAAGTCAAGGAGGTTGATCGGTATCGCCTATGACCACTGACTGGTGCAGTCACTGGGCAGCAGCAAAGAGTAAAAGACGGTAAACTTTGAGCAAACAGATGAAAAGTAGCGTATATAAAATATTTTTCATTAGAATATGACATTATTTTCTAATGATTTTGAAGAATTGGAAACCTCGACCTTTCTTTGAAGTCAATTAAAAAGCTTATCATTTGGTAGCTCCATACTCTGTTTCTCAGGTGGTACTTCTGTTCCTATTTACTTGGTATGAGGTCAGAGACGAGTGCCGTACAATTTTTGGGACAAGGAAAATTCCTACCGGGATCCTACCGCTCTTAAATTACAGATAAAGCATGTCTTGGTGGATTAAAACAGACGTTATTTATTTTGTAATTTTGTAAAGGACGTTTGATTTGTTTTACTTGAACTGTTGGCTGATGCAGAATGTAGGTTCGGATCGGTAATGGCCAGCTCGTGTGTTTGAAATTTACGAATAGACTACACGAATTTTTTATTCTACTAGCTGAGGTCCTCAGCTGGGCTTGCACCTCTGACAGTCCTAAAATTAAACTTTATTTATAATTACCATCAGGTGGAATAACGAGTGCGGTCCAAGGCCCTTTACGGTGCACCGGTGTGGGATAAAATTAATTTTATCCCTTTTCAATCGAACGAACTTAGGTAGATAATTCAGGAAGTAGGTACATATTATGGTGTTAGGTGCAATCAGGACGTTTTTTAAATAAAACTTTATAAGTAGAGGTTATAAATTATGCTTTATTTAATCTAAGACTTGTTCTTAAAATAAATCCAACAACGACAAAGATTGTACCTAATCAATTTCGGTAAACAAGTTCAGCCATAAGCCATATCTAAACCATAATCACACATCAAAACTTTTTAATGTGTGATTATGGTTTCGATATAGCCACAAAATTATAAAAAAAATATTCCCGAGAAAGTTTGATTATTTCTCTCGGGAGTGTTCTAAATAAATATCACATTTTTTCTTGTATGTGAGTGTGTGACTCATCAAACACTCAAATACAAGAAAAATTGTGATGCACACGAGTGTTAAACAAAATATTTATTAGCTAGAAACTAAATCCTCTCATAATTTTTAAAGTTTTTCTCTCTCGCCGCAAACTGTTAACGCTAACAAGTCAGTATCTTAACACATCCCTTTAATCTGTTCTCAGCAAGACACCGGGACCCTCTTTTTTGTAAGCACTTAAACATATGTAAAAAGAAAGGTTTTGCGTGGCAGAGATTTATGGGACGATAAGAAGTTTTTTTGTTGTTTACTTTACAACTAAGCTAGACATGCGTGTTGCAAGTGTAGACTTCATGTCAATAATAATAAATCGAGAAAGAGAAAATAAAGTAACAAATTCAAACGAAATTAAGACCAACCAGTAATTTTTAGGATTCCGTATCCTAAGGGTCCCAACGGAACCCTTTTACTACCTCCGCTGTCCGTCCGACCATCCGTCCGTCTGTCTGTCAGTGGGCTGTATACCTACTTTTAAGTTTATCTAAGATTAAAATTAACAAAACAGTGAAAACAATACCAATAAAGAGAAAAGGTCTTCTCTTTTTTTGTATTGTTTTCACTGTTTTGTATTGTTATTGGCCTGTTGTGCGAGGCCAAAAAAGGCATAATATATCAGCATGATGCTGCGATATTTGACAAAAAAAAAGCAAATACCGCAGCGCTGATATTCTGATAGGGCCTGGCTCCGAGTCCTTGTAGCAGAAGTGACTGCTCATAAAACTTGCTTGTTATCAAAATAATACAATTATACAAAATTTAAAAATAATAAAATGCTACCGTACTTTAATGGCCAATTTAACCGCAGGTTTCCTTGTACCGAATTTAGCATTAACCGAGGGGGAAAACACATAATGCCCCATAAAATGCTGGCGGGAGCTAATCGCTGTAACATAAGCGTATCATTTTACATTATAAATCATGTTTCTCTCCAAAATTAAGTGCTTGAGCATATAATTGCCTCCAAATTGTTACGGCAGTTTTTTGTATTTCGTTGCATGTTACTTAAACATGACATTTTTGAATGTAGGTACTTTTAGTAGTAAATGGTAGTTAAAAGTGAGTTCTGAAACTTAAACGTTGCACTGCGGTCTTAACTAGTGAGTTATGGGCAGGACGGCATGGCACGGCACGGTTGGCGCAGTGGTTAAGCGTTTGACTGCTGTGCTTCGTGTCGCGGGTTCGATTCCCGCACGGAACAAATATTTGTATGACCTGCAAGTAGTTTTTCCGGGTCTGGCTGCTTGTGTATGTGAGTTTAAATGTTTGTAAACGCACCCACGATACAGGACAAATTCCTAGTGTGGGGCAACGTATTTATAAAAAAAAAAGGTTAGCAGAAAAATCTGATGAAAGTATGTTTTTTTTTTTTTTTTTGGGAATTGAGCTTGCTCTTCACATCGATCTTGCCTGATGGAAAGAGATAGATGGATACTTACTTTTTTCAAATTTTTACGTATTATCAAAGCAAGCCATAGTGACGGCCCGTATCACTCAGAAGTTACCACTGAACATTCCAAAGCTAACCGTTCCCTAAAAGCCAACGCACACAGTCCACAGTTTCACGCAACATCAACATCAAAGTTACCAGCACTAAAAACGATAAAAAGCAAAAATTTCTCGAAAAAAACCACCAGTGGCAACATGATCATTAAAACAAAAGCGTTTTACTTATGAATCGTGAAAAAAATATGCGCCACGGAATTCTCTTCAAAATCCAATTTTAAAACGTAGGTACGTTTCCGTCGCAGTAACACCTGCATGCAAAGTACTCCGCAATCTCGCTGCGACTTTAGGATAGGAGTACATTGATGGAAAATCGCTGATGACGTTTGAAGCAAAAGCGCTTACGTACGGGTTAAGCTTTTAAGGCTGGTGTACAACAGCGACAATTTATTTAAAAAAATATCTAGTTATATTTGACCCAGGCAGTGATGCAAACACGAGAGACTTAGAACTTATTTCAGTAGATGATTGATAAAGAATCAAAGAGAAACGTGAAACCAAAAGTAAAACTTTAGGTTGACAACATATTTTATTTCAAAGTCAGAAATCTGACCTCCGCTACCATCATCATTATCTTGCCCTTATCCGAATTTATTTGCGGTCGGTGCAACATGTCTGTTTCTTCTATATTTCTCTACTAGTCTGCATCTCGGTCTTTCACACAGTCCCTCCACCATTTCCTTGGTCTTCCTCTACTCCCATAGCCATCCACATTCTCATTCATACTCAAATTTTTCATCACAACATTTTCCTCATTTCTGCGCATACCATTACATTGCTTCCGCAACCAAAAGTGTTTAATTTCTCACTTCTTCACGAAAGTATGTATTTTTCCAATAAAACCACTGATTCCAAAGAATTATCGAAAGGCAGCCACTAATAAAGTCTGTCGTCTGATAACAATTTATAGCAGTCAATCCGTCTTAATGATTTACTTGTTGGTCGTTACCAAGTTTTATGGCTATTGTTTCACAATTAACACGGGTATTAAACCGATATTTTATTTATATTCACGTCAGACGCAGTTTGTATGTGTAGTTAATTGATGATTGGAAGTAGTATGTCCCTAGTCGGAAAAATATTAGTAATTTTTCGTAAAAAAATATTTGGACATTGTAACGACAAAATTTTGTTTTTAGAGCTATTTGTAAAAAAACGTATTAACTAAATGGCTTCTCCCTTTGCGCAAACGACCCTTGTCCACTTCCTACGCCCCATAACTTTCAACTTATTAAAATGATTAATTATATGTGCGCGGCCTAATCTCATTTCAGCAGGAGATACGTTTTCTACTAACAAACAGAATGCTGACATAAAAACAAACCTATTATCATCACCCGTGTTAAAAGCATTTTAATTATCTTTCTACATAACTTCACATTTCGAACTAAAATCACACGTTTCAATATTATTTATCGCACACGCATGTATGCACTAGTCTTAAAGTCTGACAATTCAATAACCTCGAAATAATTTTGGATTATATATTTTTTTCTGTTTACAGTGCTGCGGTTCCAATTCAAGAAACGCAAAAGAAAAAGCTTGTATAACTGAAAATCTATCAATAGCCAAGGATTAACAATATGAGATAGATATAGAGATGCCTTCTAACACTGTCATTCAATCAACTTTGGGTCAAATTGTAAGAACTTATGCCGCTTGTGAGATACAGGTTTACCAAAGTACATATATCAAAACAATGTCTAAATTTTTCGAAGATTTATAATGTATTTTACTATTTAAATATTTATTTATAAATTAGCCTCTAGTACAGACCATGACAAAACTTACAACTGCTCGTCTGTGAACTAAGGAGACGCTCTCAGATTTCCTAGTAAAAGGTTTGCTCTTGCTTTAGCTTGCTGAGACTCCGCTCGTGTATCCTACTCCCAAGAATTGTAACTGTTCACTTAAATGCGGAATGATTTTGTATCGAGAAAATTTTCAGTGAGTTTTCATATCGAGACGTTCGTGTTACAGTACCGGTCTGAACCATTATTGGATATTGAAGTTTTATTAAATTCTGCTTCTACTGTAATGTTGATAGCTTGGAACGGCTTTTTCAGACCAGCTGTTGGTAATGACGACTGAAGATTGGATTGCAAATATTTGAGTGTGAGAAATTATATTGTTATGCTCTTGAATTTGTAATACTGGTTTGTAATCATGCATACTGAACAAGTTTAGATGTCATTGTGTTTTAGTTTCGTGGCTAGGAGTTTAATGAACCTACTCCTTGCACGAGGAATTCGTAAGCTTTAAGAGTAGGTACTTAATTAATGCAGACATTAAGGTCTGTACGTTTCTTGTATCTTCAATGTGGCATTATTAAGCTTTCTAGGTTGATCTAAGACACCCAGTACCTCATGCACCTAATTTTAACAGTCTGCCAAATTAAGTACTGACGTTTAAAGCTTGCTAAGGGCACAATGAGTGGAAGCCTTCTTGTCAGACTCATAAGGTGCAGCTGTCGACTATTTCTGTTTTGTGCTCGTGATAAGACATCTTTCTTTTGTTTTTATTTTTTCTAATTATTAGAGCTAATTATCTTTTTTGTATTCACGTGTTTCTGTGACAAATAAACGAATTTTCTTTCTTTATTTCTTTCTTTACACTGTTCAGATAATATGATCTTAAAGTTGTTCATATAATAATGTGCCTTTGGCTGTTTACATGTTACTGACAAAAAGCAGTCACATGTTAATGAATCTAAATCTTGACCACAATTTAATGGTGCTTATAGTTGTCACAATATTATGAACTTTTTGGACGTTCATATATTTTTGAAATCTGAAAGGGCCAATATATTAATGAGTGTACCTACCTCACACTAATTCGTATACACAACAGTGACAGGAAGTTACATTTAACATACACACAGTGGATTATATTATATACGTATTATTGAAGCTAATTCAAAAACTACCAAAACAAACTTAATACAATTCATATGGGACCACCTCACGCGCATTTTTGACAATCGGTCTACAATTGATGATAATATCGATGAACATACATTAAAAAAAAAAACAATCATACAGATTAACAAAGAACCTCCTTTTTTGAAGTCGGTTAAAATACTTTGACAGATCAATAACCGCAATTAGTCACAACTTCTCTAAGAAAGGTGACAAAACATCAATCCTCCATTACGAATCATAGTACAATACAACATTACATTGACGTCATCAGTAAGGTGACTGTCCACCTAAATACGAGTAGCACTCGCTTTGCATACTAATAGTTGGGTCGCATAGTATCGCTTATTGCCCGGCTATTTCCTTAATGTACCATTGAAAATGGGACTAGGGCTGCCGAGGAGTAAATTTATAAGATAACGATACTATTAGGCGGTTTTGAAAAGTTAAGACCGGAAAGCGTTGGGATTTGAAAGTCCATTACGTTTTTTAAAGTTTATTGTAATACGTAGCTTGTTGTAGAACTAATACTTTTATCATAAATTGCAGTTCACATACGCCATAATCAGCCTATAATGTTCCCACTGCTGGGACACAGGCCTCCTCTCGGTGAGAGGGAGTGGGCCGTAATCCACCACGCGGGCCCAGTGCGGGTTAGTAAATGTCACATATCTTCGAATTATTGGTTCTAGGTCATGCCGGTTTCTTCACGTTGTTTCCTTCACCGTTTTGAGAGCAGTGGTGATGAAATAATTAACACAAAGTAAAGCGCCTGTCTGGATTCGAACCTACTACCTACAACTCGTAAGTCGCCGCCGTTAACACTGAGCCACCACTGCCCATACGCATTACGCCTGTATCTGAAGTAATGCGAGTAATATATATTTAAAAAAAAAAACATTAGAAGCAATTGCAGTTGTCTGACAATATTATACTTAGTGTCAGTGGACTACGTGTTTACCAACTTACGTCAAATATACTGCAAGCGTGGATTTCAGGGGCCCTCGCAACCAGTTAAACCGACAAAATTGCCGATAAGCCGCAATAGTGTTATAAATAAAGCTTTCTGTGAGAATTTGGACACAGGACTAGAAAAGCTTGTTGTTATTTGGTAACTTGATAAGCAGTTTCATGGTCACAACAATATACACACATACCTGAGTGATTTGAGTAATGTTAAGCTAATCTTAGCAACACAGCATTATTGTGATAGCGACTATTGTTTTGTTTCTTCTTTTGTCAATTGTCTTCAACACTTCTTTTGACCTTTAGTTAAAATATGGACAATGGTGTGGATGACATGTTTGTTAAATCTTAGCTTACGTATTTCTCTGTAATCTGCAGCATTTAATTGTTTTGACCCTAATAAATAAAATAAAATAAAAATTCCATAACCCTCTTGTAACTTACACCCTTCAAACCCAAGTTGCACAGGCACTAATTAAACAGAAACATCAACTTTATGCCAATGCATTAAGTCTGCCTCAGTACATTTGTGTGCTTGAAGTGTTAAATAAAATAAAATAAATAAACTCTAAACTTGCAAGCACACAGTTCAATGACCTGAGTAGCCGAATTAAATCATCGCAGCATTACGCGAACAAACTTAACTTAGATCAACCCACAGCTTTATCCTAGAGTTGTTCTAATTAATGGTAGTTCTATTTCTTCTTCCCAGTTTTATTGCGCCGTGTTTAGCGGCTCTTTCTTGCTGTTCCACTAAATTAATAAGAATAAGCATTTGTTTGATTGATTATTCTTAGTTGTGGAAGGTAATTAGTTTGTGGAGATCTTGAGAATCTTGTAGTAGTTTGTTTATGAGTTGGAAACATATCGGTATCTTTCAATAACTTGGTTAAGTGAAGTTTTCTTTTCGTATTATTTACTTAGAAGATTGCTATTTTCTTCTTGTGGATTAGTGACCATGGTCGACTTTTAGGATTGAGATTTTCTACAAGGTGACCTAATTTCTGATGAGACGTCCATAAGCTTTTCTCTTTACTTTGATAAAATTGAAGCAATGCTTTCACAGCTTAGCATTCAAAATTATTTCATAATTCAGAATTGTTTAAATATGGAAATCTTTACAAACAACCTGGGGCATGGAACCTTCCGATTTACTTAATTCAATCCCTTTCTGTATTGACGAACTGGCTTTGTTTATTAGAATATAATAGAATATTTATTTGCGTAAAACATGGTATACAAGGATGTTAAATATACAAATTGAGGCACAAGCATGTTTAGCTAGGATAAAACATAGCATGCAAAATTTTAAACACAGGTTAAGGCAACAACATTAGTTTTTTTTAAAACATCAACATTTTTTATCTATAAATTCTTTTAAACTATAAAAACTACACTCGAGTATCCACTTCTGAAATTTAATTTTAAATAATTTTGTATTTAAAGCTTTGAAATGCCTTGGTATTTTATTATCTTTTAGCTAGATAATCCCAGACGATGTTCTATTTCCTTTCATTATCAACGGACGTGACTTTAAAATATATCATTAGCTTAAACCGATCGATACGCTTTAAGGGCTTACTCGATATAAGAGCGAAATCATGTCACCCCTATTATTATATTCTTGTTAGTCGGAATATCAATTCAAGGAAAGAGGTCAGATTGTTGTCTCCTTGTTGACTTAAAATTCGCAACATGCGGCGATAGTATTTTAAAGATGAGCGATAAGAGGTAGGGTAAAAAGAGATCGTCGGAACTGACACAGAAGGAATACATTATCTCCCTACATGGTAGATATAGCAGCTACCTATGTACAGGCAATCGCACATCAGTGGCAACACTTGCACTTCGAAAGTGGTCCTTACTGCTTTGCTACGACATAGAGGCGCTGTCAACGTCAATTTATTACCACCCATGTGCGGTTGACTACGTGTAGGTACAGGTTAAAAAGATACTGTGCGGAATATCGGAAACCAGAACGGATTGGGACAAGAAAACGAGCAGCGAAAAGCTATAGCTCTTTATTCTACACGAAACTAAGTTTAAAATGTTCTTTTATACCTTTTTACATCTAAAAACGGCAAATAAGTGGCGTGCTCAGCAATTTCCAGAAACAACGTATTCAATTTACTAGCCGGAGACAGTATTTTAGCACCGGAAGTCGGTTGCAGAAAGTCTCAAAGAATTAAATAAAACATTTACATTTTCAAACAAGATTAAGTTACATTAAAAGCCAAAGCTAACAGGATTATAGTGGTCAAATGCTTGAAATGTTTAAGATTGCTAATGTTTAAAATAAACATTATCTGCATTCATACAATATGTGATGACATGACCGCCGACCTCATCTAGTTAAAAAAAAATATGATTGACGTGTAAAAATGTTTGTACAAACCCACTCACAGAAATAAAATCATTTATCATTTATGATATGCACCTAAGTAGGTGCATACTAGAGTGTAATAATAAACTCCAAAAGTCTGCAATAAACCCCCCCTGTACCCTGTAGGTACCTTTATATTTAAGAAACGAGTCGGTTCATAAACCTACGGACCAGCGCGTTATTATTGACCATCAAGATTATTATTTTTTCTCCCGATCGGATTCCGGCTCTTCTCCGAAAGTTTTTCCGGTCATTGGTCATTAGCGGCCGAGGAAACCACGTGATCAATCTCCTCTATCAAGTATTTCTCTGATTTAGTAATATTATAGGCCAATTAGGTAGTTGGATAAGGGTTCTGTTACGGACGCCGAACTCACCGTAGGATTACGTAAATAAAGTAGAATTATGTGTTTGAATACTGTATACAGTCGCGTTATGTTGTATGAAAGTATCAAGAATAATAAATCATTGTGATTGGTCGCGGGGTCTTGCCTCCGACGGGTCTAGACAAGTCGAAACCTGTCGGAGACCAGACACGAACCAAAGTGGCTGCATTGGTGGATCGCCAGAATTTATAATAAACTTCGCAGTAGGGCGGGCACATAGTACTTGCACCCTTCTGCCAGACTATAATAAGAGGCAAAATCCAATGTAAAACACAGTTCGTCGATACCACTACTAGGAGAATAAACCAGAACAAGGAACCAAGTATTTTATTGAACAAGTAGAACAAACATACAGTCCACACCTCTATAGATTAATTTCGTAGGGTGATGAAAAATATCAGGAGGCCATATTTTAGTAGATTTAGTAAATACACACAGATTGCAATAGAATAGTACGTCTTGCCAGTGGAGATGTGGAAAACGTCTGTGTTTCCGAACGCATACAACCCTAATCTCTTCAAAGTGAGAGTGAACAGGCTTCTTCTGGGTAAGCTCACTCCATCGTCGACTCTGTCTCTGTCACCACTGACCTAGACTAGAAGCAAGAGCAAACCCATGTAAAATAAAATAAAAATTAAAATTACGAGCTCTTTATACGTTACGTAGCATTTACTTTGGCTAAGCGTTATTCCTGTCACTGTCACACAACTTTCAATCTACGAGTGCAAGATAGAGACGTGGACACGTCGAACACAAAGCAAATGATAAGTAACGTTTATAGATCTCGGCTTCAATGTGCAAGCACGACACTCATATCTAATCGTTTTTTTTTTATTTGTCTCCAATCAGTGTGCACAACATAAACCAGATCACAGTTATTTAGCACCGACCAACAAACAAACTCTTGGAAGTTGCGCTAACACTGTTATGTCAAATCGTAACTTTGAGCGTAACTGAATTAACACAAGCAATCGTATCTTTGGAAACTATCACTTAGGTATTTTAGAAATCGTACTCTTGTGGTTATCTTTGATGGTTACACATAGAGGAGGATAGAGAAGTAAGCAGATTTGTAGGTGTGTAACGAAGGGATTCTCGAAAAATACTACCTCAAGAATGTATTTATTTATAATAATAATAATAAAGCATTTATTTCAGGCTACAATGGCCCATAGGCATATATCTTACAAACTAACATACATAAAGTACTTATATAAAACCAAACTTGCGATAACAATAGCTTAAAACTATGTTAGTAGCACTTCACTGGCTTGTCCTTGTGCTGTCCTGTGGTCCTGTCACTTGTCCGCGGAAGCGTCGGAACACCACGTCCTGCTGCCAAAAGTTTTCTTCCATGACGACGGGCAGATAATAATTCGGTACGCGCACCACGAACGCCTTGCCTTTATCAATACTAACTATCATTACAGGAAATCCCAAGGCGACAGATGAGAACTACCTTTCTTATCTATGTAGATATAAAAAAGAACACATTGTAGCACAAAAGCTTTAGGGCAGCCTGTGACATTGCAAAAATCAATAATTAAAGCAACTAGTAGCGACACCTTTCGTGGGTCTGCCCAAGCTCGTAGGATGATGGTTTTTGTGAAATTGTGTCATGCGAACAAATTACATGTTTATTAAGTATTTGAAATAAATAAACATAAGGGCATAATTTCCACATTCTACTGATATACAATGTCTATTAAATTCAAAATGACTACTAGATGAGAATTCTATTTATTCTGTGGAAGGGATTGATGGTCCTGTCAAATAGGTAAAAGGTTTTTTCCCCGCATGGCGTGACAACGTTTAACACGCTTTGGGATAGGGACCAGTTCCAGTGACCAGACTGTGTCTAAATAACCCGTTAGGTTTTATATAAGTCTAATCAAACCTGATCCTTGTGAGTATTGAACCATTTTCTTAGTTCTCGTTTTTATAACCTAGGTCTTAATTGTGAGTTTTGACACGAGGATGTTGTACAGGTCTGGCTGATTATGCTAGCTCTTTTTTAACATATTTAATGCGAGGATAGACGTGATGCCTTGGTGTAGCCCCGTGGTCAGATGATTTGGAATTGACCCGGGTGCGGACAATTTAGAGGTTAACCTTTGAGGTGTGGCCATCTGTTATTGAAGAAGGCCTTATTGAATCGGATAACGGTAAATGAGGGAAATTCGCCACTCCAGGTAACAATAGCGTCACCGTCTAAACCCGTAGGCCACGTTAATCGCGTGAACATAGGCATTATCCTGTGTTTGATGGCAAGGGTCTTGATTCCGTCAATTGGAAAGGTAAATACTGAGAGAACACAGAGTTTAAACTAAATTGTTATAATTTAACCTATGAGACAGTTAGGCCTTTTGAAAGAACTAGGTAGTAAGACCAGTTGCTATAAATTGTTGTATCTCGGGTAGCTTTACATAAGCGCTAAGTACAGAGGGAGTCTGTGGGCTAACTACACGCAACGAGCGTACAATGCTCTGCGGGTCCAATTTAATAATGCGTTCAGGGCGCTGTTGCGGCTTCCACGTTTCTGTAGCGCATCAGCAATGTTTGCTGATGCACACACAGATGGCTTTGCAGCTTTATGGCGCAAAAAGACCGCGTCATTCATAAACCGGTTGCGTGGAAGTCGCCACAGCATCTTGAGTGCCATTGCTGCTAGGCACGATTGTCCCCTGACATGGATGTTAGTGCAGCGGACCAAGTCCCTGCTTACTATTTTGTACTAGTTTTATGTCTCATGTATGGATCAAAGTTATCTGAATAAATAAATGTATTATTATTATTATAAGCGATATTTTCCCTATATGAGCGCAACCATAATAGGTCGATACTTATTCGATTGAGCTAGAAGTTATAAAGCAGTTCATCTCACGTACTCATTAAAACGACTCTGAGTTCTTGTCTTAGTCTCATTGCAGGTGTGTACCCCGACACAACTAGTAACGGAGGCCTAGTTTTGTCGGAGTGAACACCTAAGTGTGTGGGAAGGGTTTGGTGAGTGGCTCGCCACAATTGATGTTTTGTACCTTAATTTTCTGTGTATTACAATAAACTTTGTATTGTGTAAAAAGGTAAGTACTTATTCAATTGAATCTTTCCCGTACAGATTATAAATTTACTTTAGCACGGTAGTACCTAAGTAGTTTATTACAATATTGAGATTGAGCAAAATGTAGTCGCTTTCGACATAATAAATACAGTATAGGTCTACTCTGGACCTCTTAGATTAGTTTTCCGTAAAATAAACATACATTTTACAAAAAGAATAAGTTTCGCTTTATAAACTTCACTTGCGCAGCAGGTACGTGCGCAGCAGGTACGTGCGCAGCAGGTACGTGCGCAGCAGGTACGTGCGAAACAAATGTGATACCGCTTCTTTTGCGCTTGTCGTACAACGGACAAGTCATGGCGGAACTGACGCGGTTTCGCTGCTATGGTTTCGCGGCGGAGATGTGATTTCCGCCTTAGGGTTAATCTTGCGAATTCATTCAAGGAACAGGAAAAAATGTCAATCATTTCAGCGACTTCATTGATGTCGTAGTTTATGTATACCTATGGCGTAGTTTATATAAATATCTACAAAATGAATGTCGCTTCTAAAAAACTGGGAAATTAACCAATCGCAGATTGCCAATGAAAACGATCAAATTAAGAAAATGCCAAAAAAAACTTGAGCTTAAAATGCGGATTTGCGACAAAATTTATGGATGCTAGCCAATTAGTGCGGGAGTCTCAATGCAGCCTTTGGCACGTTCTCCGATCTTACTCCGCCAAAGTAATTCACAGATTTGCATTTAAAATTGATAAATGATTTATCTCACGCTCGTCCATCTTCAGGAAATTAAATTTTGATGTGACATTATTTTTCGCGATATTGGATTGATTTATTTTTGGTAAATTTCCTTTGGATGCTCAGTAATTTGATGATGAATAAGGGAAATTGAGAGCATTTTAAAAATGTTTTGAAAAGTTGCCTATTTTTATTTGTGTGCTACAATCGTTTTTGCCTCAGTATATTTCGATGCTCAAGCAATTGGAAAAAGTGTATGCGCTGCTGATTGGGTCGCACACACCTTGGATGTTAGCTTGAATGATAAGTCACGGATAGCCAAAGATGATGGTTTATTGAGTATATTTAACTACCACGTAACTAATGCTATATGAATGTTTTATGAATGAGTACAGCTGACTATGAACGCTGATCGTGTACTGTCGCGTCACACTATTAATTTGTGCAAGGCGACGAAATGTGCTGATATCTGCAATGCGCGCGTGCCATGTACGATACATGACTCGTACAAAAAGCTTGCCTTGCAATGTAAGCATGGAGTATTTAAACTGTTAGTTGTATTGTAATAATAAAATGAAAAAAAAACATCAAACATCTTGTTAGAATGGTAACATAGCCAACTTGAAGCTAAACTTTATCTATAGAGTAAAACACACGACTCCAGCATCTGTTATCGTCTGATCTCAAAATGGTCTCCACAATAAATTAATAGCCTAATAGCAGAAGCTTCCACATACACTTGCTGCAGCTTATTGTAAAGCTCATAGTTTGGGTGCATCTGCATCAAGCCACAGACCACAGTCCGGGAAACTATCGGACTTGTTACGTAAATAACTAAATAGTATTGTATTTTGTCACTAAATTATTGCAAATATAGCAATTGAGGAACCATTAATTTTAGTAGACATAATGTTTTACATACTATACATTCAGTTGTTACTAAGTGAATCCAAAATACCACAGCTAGACGCCTACCCTTCCTCGTCTACCGTCCGTCGCCTTCTTCGTCTATCCTTGTACGTATTATAAATTAAAGTCGCTTTTCGTGTCTCTCTGTGGGACCACTTAGTTCTTCTTAACTACCGATGTGGGTTGTAATACAAGTTTAACCGCCATTTAGAGGATTTATTTTAGCTGGTTTAGGTACCTATGTGTAGGTCTTGTAGACTGTAGATTAGTTGACCATTTTCTATTTTGTTAAGTATCTAGTACCTGATGACGGGCCTACACTGTCCTCCCAATTTTTAAAAGAGTAACCGTGGAGTTCCTTGCCGGCTCTTCTCCATGGGATACGTGCACCTAGCTTCTGCTTCGTTTCATAAGTGTGCATGTAGGTTTATGTGAATTAAAATACCTACAGTAAAGTAAACTTGCTGGACTTTTAAATTGAAATTAAAAGAATTTCTTTTAAGCCATCAAAAGGATTTTGAAAATGTTCGAGCCGACATATCTGCTATATAAAACCGTCTTTTGTATCAATTTTATAATTTTTATTAATTTTATCAACTTTACCAATTTTATTGATCTCGTAATTAAGGGGAACAATGCAGTCACACAATTTTGTCCTATGGGTATTTTCTATTTATTTTTTATATAGGTAATACGCACATATTGGTTATTTATTTTACTTTTTTTTTTTCACTAATACAATACAACACACACAGATGTATGTCACAACATTTTATTTGTTTTTGTATGAGCTTTTCTATAGGTACTATCACATTTAATTCATTCTATTAATGTATTAAAACGGACACAAGCTTCCCTATGTTTTGTTATTCTAGCGTATGGCACTCGTGGGTTGCAGCTGAAAATCAGCGTCAGGTGGTACACCTTGTGTTGTCATCTGACATTATGCTGAGCTGAGGCCCGTTTGGCAATATAATTTTTGTATTCTGTTTTTATAGTATTAAGGTTTATTTATTTTGCTGTAATGCCAATAAACGCATTTTCTTTCTTTCTTTCTAGTATGAGTCTTTATAAATAATATAAAATAAACAATCTTTTTATTTCAGACACATTTGGTCCATAATATTGTTAGTAGCACGACTTAAAAACTATGCTACGTTTAAACATTGAAAGATTAATTTAAGTATTTGCCGCCCTCTGGGGCCCTGGGCAGCCGGGCACACGCACTTGTGCTTGAACCCAGTGCCACAGCAGGCGGCTGTCCAGCTTGTGGCTGAGCACGCTCAGGATCGTGTTACCGCTCCCACGCGTGCGGAACATCAACGAAGCGATGCGGCGTCGCAGCACAGTGTGAAAGACGTCTGTGTGCGCGTGCGCAAACATCGCAGATGCACTAGGTACAGTAGCATGGGAGCCCCACCAGCACCCTGAACGCGTTATTATATTGTATTCGGAGAGCGTTAATGGCCCGCTGCGTGTAGTTGACCCACAGGTTGCAGGTGTAGAGAGTTTGGCAGAATGCTTTTTTTATTTTTTTATAATGTGCACATATCGAAATGAGGGAATCTATGCTTCATATTATTGACGGAAAAAATATAAAAAGAATCTAAATATATTAAAAAAGGGCGGTCTACTTGCTAAACAATACTTAGTGCCTTTCTTTAACTGTCGATAAGAAATGATGGGGTTGAGGAAAAACATGCAATTTTGACCATTAGGTGGCTAATACGATGAAAGATGAAATCAATAAAAACGGTAGGTAATGGCGCCCCCATTACCTACCGTTTTTATTGCTTTCATCTTTCATTTCTTTCTTCCTATTAAGACATTTTACGATTATTTTAAAAAATGATAAAAAAGATAACAGATTTTTGCTAAAATAAAGTTTATTTTCAATTGAGGGTAGTTTTTTTCCACAATTTTCATTTTTCCAACCATTATTGAGGTGATCGCGATAGATCATTTAGTTTAAAAGTTACACCGTTTTGTTTACACTGGGGTCAAAGTAGCGAACAAATAAAAAAAGAAATCTTTAGTAAATACAAAAAAAAATATTTAGATTTAAAAAAATACCGTCGATAAAATTAAGCAAAGATTCCCTCATTTCGATATGTGCACATTATAAAGACTCACACTGTATTTTGTTTTTTTTTTCTAATAGATTGATATTTAATTTATGTATAGCACCAATATCTTGATGTTTTGACATGTTGCCACATCAGTACATAAAGCAGGGGTGGGTTGCTCGTTATAAATACATAGCAGAATTTAAAACTTTCATGTCAACACGCAGTGACCAATGCTCGTTTCTTAGAATATCTCATTTTGATTCAAGAAGCACTCCACAAAGTACACTCCACACACTACATAGGATGCGTAATTCCTAATCACAGAATAAGTTAATGCGTAATACCTATTTATTCAGGTCAGGTGCCGCTGCGAATAAGTACCACTACTAGTATTAGCTAGACTAATATTATCAGCTGCGATTCTCCGAACATCTTTCCAAATTAGACCCAGACCACCGTAGGGGCATTACGACTTACGAGACAGCGGATAATTGCGTAATACACTAAAAGTAGCAATGGCTTCCATTTTGACAGTTCAAAAACATTCATTGCGTTATTTACGCTGCTGAGCAGACAAATTCGAACATAATATAAAGCAATGGATTAGCAATAGCCTTAAAAATTATTCAGATTGGACTGAAGGTGTGTTACGCAATTAGGGTGGGTTCCCAGGATAGACAAGTTGAAACGGATCGATACCGATCGGTGCGGGTAAAATCATCATCATCAACCTATAATGCTCCCACTGCTGGGACACAGGCCTCTTGTTGGTGAGAGGGAGTGGGCTGTAATCCACCACGCGGGCCCAGAGCGGGTTGGTGGATGTCACATGCCTTCGAATTTTTGTCTCTAAGACATGCCGGTTTCCTCAGGATGTTTTCCTTCACCGTTTTAAAATAGTCCCATAAAATTCTAATTCTAAATGTTTTATTTCACATAAACCTACATGCGCCCTTATGAAACGATAGAAGCTAGGTGCACAGTTCCAATAAGTCGTTGCTATGGAGAAGAGTCGGGAAGAAATTCCACGGTGAAGTTACAGTTTCTTTGCAAAGCGTTGACCGCCACATGCGGCCGTAATGTCCAAATCCAGAGCGTTTTTGTCACCTTAATGTCAAATACTGGTGAAAATTACAGATTTTCATGACGTCCGTTACGAATATGAAGGTAACGCCCTTCTAGGACTCCGTAGCTTTAAACTTTTATAAGTAATTGGTTTTTACACATAAGGAACAGGTTGTTTGTCGGTACTGACCACATTTTTTCATATCGGGTATTCGTGGAATGATCTGTAGATACCTATCAGTACTGACCTGTAGCGACAAACTGCGACTGCAAAAACTAAATAACCTTGACTGTACTAAACTATTTTGTAGGTACGTCTACTTCAGTCCTTGTGGATTTACACCGCAGCGTCAAAATGGCGTCAGCTTGCTCCCAACCACACTGACCACTTGCCAGCTTAGCAATGTTTTAGTTGACAACGAAACTACATAATTATTACTACCCGACAAAGCTTAATGGAAGGTTTATGAATCTTGTGGGCTATATTTTATGTGTTCAGTGATTTTGTTTTAATGTGGTGGCTGGTAAATAGTCTTTCTGGGAAATATTGAAACGTTGGAAGCATTACATCAATTTCGTAGAAAACCAAGTGTATTTTTCTTTTTTCGGTTTCCTGAATAACTACTCTTGGTAAAGGCATTGCTTTGACGACTGTTTTTCGCACGACAGTCTTATTTTGCTCGTCAGACGTCAGTCAATCGAAAATTGTCAATTGCATAGACAGACATGGTTTGGTTTGATCCCGTGTCACTGATCAAAAGTAGTGCTCCACTACAACTGTACAGTCACGAGCTTTAATTTGGGACCCACCTAAGGTTGAATATCGTGTAGCAAACTTTCGCCATTTAGAGCTATTATGTTAACGCTGTCACTGCACAAACAGTAAACGTCATAATGTTTACCATCGACAACTTTACGTTTCTAGGGGCTAACGTCAACTGGAGCGAGGGCAAACGATCATTACCGATTTCCGAGTAATAATTACTTTTTGGTCCTGTGGTCCCATAAGAAAAAAGAAACAAATAAAAAAGAACAAAATTATATTGTCAATATATGATAGCTAGTCAACTAACCCGCTTATTCTTCAAACCTATATTAGTTAAAAAGTTTTGTCTCTTTCTCAAACATAAATATCAAAGTGACGGACCAAAACAACATATTTAAAATAAAATAGGTTTAAAGGCCGTTTATGATTATGGGGGCTTAGAAGATTTCAGCTAAAATATTGATTAATAAAATCTTTAGAAAAACAAAGTTTTTTATTCTTTATATTTATTAAGACATTTATGACACAAACCTCAATCTTAACACAATTATATAGAAAGCATGGTTAGCGGTGCACAAAATAAACACTTATCACCGAAGGCTACGACTAAATTAATTTAAATCTCTCCAGTAATTTTTTTATCATAAATATTCAAAACCGCGAATATCCACCTTCATTGTCAATCACAGCCTGGAGCCGGTTACGCATGGATCCAATCAATTTGTCACATATATCAGTACCCCTTAAACTTTCCCAGACTGTGAGGCAGTGATCCATAAGTGCTTCTCTAGTTCTTTCGTTTCTATTTGACCATTTTTGAACCATTAAGCCCCATAAATTTTCTATAGGATTTAAATCGGCACACTTTGCAGGCCACGGAATACGATTTTAAATTTGCTCTATTATTGTCGAACCAAGTTCTAACGATTCTTGCCGTATGAATTGTTGCGTTATCTTGAACAAAGTTTATTGGAGCAACATCTTCTTGTGGATAATATAGTTGCAATGTTGGAAGGACACTCTCGTCTAATAAATCGACATAATCTTGAGCAGTGGCCCTGGGTGGTAAATTTATTAGTTCTCCAATGCCGGCTGAACTAATCCAGCCAGACATGTTAACTGTAATGCGACCAGACGCGTTGTTAGCTATGACGTGGTCTTCCGTGTATCGCGTCCTGTCAATTCGCCACAAATGTAGTCTGCCCGTTTGGGAAGATTGAAAAGTCTTTTCATCGATGAAAGCCGTCGTCGTCCAATCAAAATTTAGATACTGACGTGCGAAAATAAGTCGAGCAGCTTTAAGGGCATCCGTCAACGCAATTTTTTTTGCAGGCCGCCTGTGATGCAGTCCCATAGCTTTAAGATGCCTTCTAACTGTTGAAGGGTGGACTTCAAACGCTTCCGCAAAATGCCTCGTTGGCGTAAATCCATTCATCAGGTATTGCCTTTGCATCAAGCGGCTCTGCTCTTGTGTTATAACTTGCGGGTGATGGTTGTTTCGTCGTAAGTCAATAATATTTTCCTCGTTCCCGTGGCGTCGAACCCAGCGGCGAACTGTGTTTCTTGTCACATTTATTCGTCGCGATATCTCGTGAATGCCTACTCCTTGTTCGTGCAAATCAATAATTTGGAGCCTTATTTGGTCACGATTAGCCGCAAGCATTTTATTAATTGGTAAATTATATTTTGTGAAAATATCACATTAAACTATTTTCTTAAATGACACTGACACGACACATGTTCGTAATTAGAAAATCGTAATGATAGCTTTTTGCAACGAGGTTATCATTTCATAGGTCGATTAGATAAGACATTTTTAACTTGACATTCAACATTTCAACCTTAAAGCAAAGTTTCAAAGTTTCGACCTTATTGCATTATGATTGTTCTAACAACATTTAACGGAAATGGGTCCCAAATTAAAGCTCGTGACTGTACAAAGATATTTTGGCGCGTGGCAATAATCGGAACCAACACAAATAAAAATTAAAATTCACAAAACAATTTTAAAAAAATATTGACATTTTCAATGTCATTTAGCGCCAAAAGATCTTTGTAGCACCGTACCTAGCTTTTTTTTAAAGTAAAATAGTGTTTTGATCGTAGACAGAGAATGCTATCTCTGTCTACGGTTTTGATGATGAATTCTATAAACACCATTGATCATCTATGATAAACACATTATGAGCAAGAGGACGTGAAGTCACAAACGTCAAGTTGACCAAAACGCGTAGACAGAGAATGCTATAGACGCATGCAAAGCGTGTCGCAGAAAGAGACAAAACAAAAATACGTCACACATTTAGGGTTACCGTGTGAGGAAAAATTTACCCCACAATTTTAAATGTCTATAGATCATTTATTTTTCTCATAAATCGTCTTTAAATCAGTGTCCGTTCAAAATACATATTTGGGAACCTAGATATTCTGTAATACAATCGGAATAAATACACCCTAGCTACAGATTCCTAGATATAGGATTATGTTTGATTTACAAATTATTTTGGTACTTATTACGTTTGCATGAACTACGCATGCTCCCTCAACCCCTTAAAAGCAGGAGAGAGTGACGATGGATGATGATGATGTGATTCTAAATACCTACATTTTCTTAGATGATAGTAGTATCTGGCTTTGTGAGTAAATAATACAACAAGTTTATTTTTAATTAGCTTTTATTGATTTTACACGTTATTGTCCTAAATTGTCCGTCAATAAGGTATTTCAATAAGTATATTATAGTAATTTGTAAGTACAAATACTTGTACTTAGAAATTATTATAATATACTGTACTTACAAGAATGCTTAAATTATTTTCAATTTCCATATTCGTTTCTTCATGTAAACTGATGGAGGAAGATGATGGAATACAGGCCTTTGATTCCTAAAAAAAATTATTATCTTTAAGACGTTAATACAAAATAGATGTAAGAAGATGTTGTTTACGGAAAATGATATTTTAAATTCTTGATCGATATTTTGAATCGCGTTCAGAGTTTAAGATAAGCCTGTCTCAGTCATTTATTGCACATAAAATGTACAAAATAATAGTTCGCAACAGATAATTGTAATATAACAGTTTTAAAAACACTGAACATATATAAAAAACATATAAAACCTGTATCGAAACTTAATAATGGGTATCATTTAAGCTATTACCAATTTAATTAGTTTTGTGTTTCTTAAATATTAGGGTTTGTCCTCCAAATAGTAGATCTGTCACCAAAATGTAGTCACCAAACAATGCAAAATCAGTTCCACAATAAATCACCTAAAATCCTGAGATATAAGGTCTAGTACCAAATAAATGTTTTTGTATGTATTATAATAGGTGTGTCCTAATAAGTATTTAAGCAAACTAATTTAAAGAGATCACCAATAGTAGTAGTTTTCTTATTCACCACGGATCGATTGATATACATAATATGTCGACGGTAGGGCTTGGTCGACGGAGCCCCGCTTTGCGGGGCTCCTACTTCTGGGTGGTTTATAAAAAAATAACCACGAAGGGGATGGCGGGGTCTCTCGACCCCGCCATCCCCTTCTAACCTAACCTGTCCGAGTCGGGGTGCCCTAAAGTCCAGATTGCATCCAGTTTCTCCTGGTAATTTGTCTCGGGTATCATTTAAGCTATTACCAATTTAATTAGTTTTGTGTTTCTTAAATAATAGGGTTTGTCCTCCAAATAGTAGATCTGTCACCAAAATGTAGTCACCAAACAATGCAAAATCAGTTGGGAACTATATTTTCTATCACCAAAATTTATATTTGTCATCAAGTTGTATCACCTAATAAATAGATCTATCGCCACGAAATATTTTCGTTCTCAGATAAACAAAAATTGTTCCCAGGTTGATATCTCAGGATTTTAGGTGATTTATTGTGGAACTGATTTTGCATTGTTTGGTGACTACATTTTGGTGACAGATCTACTATTTGGAGGACAAACCCTATTATTTAAGAAACACAAAACTAATTAAATTGGTAATAGCTTAAATGATACCCAAATCAGTTCCACAATAAATCACCTAAAATCCTGAGATATCAACCTGGGAACAATTTTTGTTTATCTGAGAACGAAAATATTTCGTGGCGATAGATCTATTTATTAGGTGATACAACTTGATGACAAATATAAATTTTGGTGATAGAAAATATAGTTCCCCTTAATAATTATGTTATCAACTGAATGTTTAGCAGAATAGGTACTGTATTCGGTAATAGCAGTGTTAGTTTCTTCTTTTTATTTAACATTTTTTTTATTAAAATGTCTGCTGCAAATTTTTGATGACGGTTTTGGTGTCCAATCTGTTCGTCCTGTAGCTACGATCCAATTCCGACGTAAATTATCATATTCAGGAAAACTGCAACAAGCCATTAATCTTTCAGATATACAATTAACTAGCTGCGCCCCGCGCTTTTACCCGCATGTGTCTCGGTTCCGTGAGAATATTGCGATAAAAAGTATCATATGTCCTAACCCAAGTAATTTATCGATGTGCCAAATTTCATCCAAATCTGATAAACCGTTTTAGCGGGAAAGCCTAACAAACAAACCAACAAATAAACTCAATTTCGTATTTACTTATAATATTAGTTAGGATTAGGATACACACTACAGAATACATATTTCCCATAAAAGTGGGCAATAATTTATGGAAAATTGGCAACACCAAAATTCTTAGGTTAGAATTTAATAATGTTAATTTTGTGCTTTTTATCGATGAATTTACGTCTAGGGTACATTATTCACAATGTATGAACACAGTAAAATGTTATTGATAGCCTAGTTACTGATAAAAAGTGCTATACTTACGAATGAAAGGACAAGTCTGGCATTTTCGTTTCACCTATCACTTTTAGACCTTAGATCGCTACACCGCACCATGTTTTTTTATTTAATGGTTAAAATATTAAGGCTAAATTGTTCACAACATAAAATAACATAAATTACTAAACTTAAAGCACATAAAACTGAATTTTACAAGAAGACGATAACTATCTGTCAAACTTTGTTTAGCAAAGTACTATGCTAAAACCGTCAAAATCGTGGCACGCGCTGTGAAACAAAAAATCTCATCGTTCTGTCTCATTTCTTTACACGACATCGGCGTAACTTGCTCTTTTTCTTGTGTGAATGCGACAAAACACATCAATTTGTCTATAGCATTCTCTGTCTACGCCAAAACGTGAGAGTGCGTTGACAGCATTGAGCTAGGTTGACAGAGACGGACGAAGTCGCGTCGCACTGACGCTGTCATTAATTGAATAGGTACTATCCATGTACTATCAGTTTCATTTAATATTAATTCCCCAAAGTAATCTTAAATATTTTAACGATCACTTCATGAATACCTCTCTCAATACTGATACATGTATTTACTGAGTCTTTTAAACTTGATTGCATTTAAGTTGTAATAATCAATGTTTACGAAGAACTTTGGCTCCTGAGATACAAGTATCTTTTTACTTAGTTCAAAAGCCAGCTGCGGCTATTCAAGGTGCTTTTGACCTCGACTTGTACAATCATGTTTAGTGTATGACTAACATTAAGCATGTGTTTATCTTTGTGCAATAAACTTATTATTTATTTATTTAATCAATCAATTAAGCCAGCTTATGGCAGTCTATAAGAAGATATACAGTAATAGCTTTGTGGTAGACTTGTCCGCTGCACGTCGCGACGCCGCCGCGCGCCGCGCCGGTTTGATTCCAAAATGCAAAAAATATCGTATGGTCTACAGGCGAGCACCTGTAAGACTGATGATAATTTGATTGGTGTGGATGATTTATCTACGTTAAGTGTCTTTAAAGTCACTCATAAATTATATAGAATAGTTAAATACACAAGAATCCTCTAAAACCTAGTTTTACTTATTGTTTACGTATATTAAAATTCTTTCTTTCTTTATTTTTCTCTTCCAATGTAAACAAACATTTAATCAATTTACCCTTAAACACTACTCTTAACAAAACTTCCAATCCAGATTATTCAACAGCATCTGCGAACACAGATGGATTCACCGCAAATTGTCCCACATACCCGTTCGAAAAGAATAATTGAAAATAACGCTCCGCAATGTGCTGCTTTAAAAACCATTGAATATTTGAATTTAAAGCTAATCTCGAGCGTTCGAGAATGGTTCTCGAGCTACCTCGAGCGTCGGTTCTCATTGTTCGGAATATTGAAAAATGTGAGGAAACCGTGAGTGTTCCCATTTATTTTCCAAAGCTTCCGTTTCAGATATGGGGTTTGGGGTGGTTGTGAAATCAACATGGAGCGTCGAGGCTTAGCATATAATTATTCTACGTATATTTGTTCAGAGACAGAGTTTTATACATTAATTTATAATTGTACTAGCTTCGGCCAACGACTTCGTCAGTGTGGAAATCTTTATGACACTCGACAATAGTGTAGCTTTGTATGAGAGAAAGACTTTTGTAGTTGAATCAGTACTTTAGGATCTACTATAGAATACCCAATTTTTAAAATTCCCTCTTACGCTATACGCTTCCATTCGTTTGCCTTTAACAAATTTCCAAATTGACTGAGCAATTTATGTGATTTACCGACAAGATATAATGTAGAGATTCTGGGTAGGTTAGCATGTCAGGTTTTTATCGTAAATTATCTGCCTTTTGATATAACACAATCTCACACGCATAGTACCGGTCCGTACTGTCGGAGACCACATGAATACTTTTGATTTTTCAATTTACACTAACTTTTGACGTACGACTTTTAACTCCTTACTTGGGACTATAATAATTATTGCAGTACGGTATATTTTTATCGATATCTTTCTTTCCCGTACAACAGCGACCACCCTAGCCCATCGGCGGTGCATCTGCGGCCACTTGCAACCGCTCGCGCTGGCTGTAATCAAAGGAGAATTGCGTCCTCTTTTTATTTCCATTGCAAGTTTTCTATGCGGAAATTAGCTTGGAATGTAGGGTTCTGTAAAACCTACTCTATTTTTTGTTTGGCGGTTTTCTATGTTTTAATAGTTGTTATTTACTCTGTTTTTTTTTCTGTATTTTCTGCCAATCCCCATGGGAAGAAGGCGTGAGCTTATGTATTTATATATTTAACCGAACAAAAAATAATTCGTAATGTGATTTCCTAAAAATATTTTTACATACTCTAAATAATGAATCTCTTTTTGTGAACCTCCAATAATTCTTATTTTAGGGTCCTATACTACTAAACAGCCAAGTCTGCGACCAACTTGGATGTAGTGCTCACCAGTCGCTGCCGAGGCACCACTTGCGGGCTTTGCATTTGTGCACGGTTGTTGGCAAGGCACTCGCCCCCTATGACATGAAACTTAGGGAGCCGGTACACTTGTGTGAAAGATATTTCCATAAAAGACACTTGCACGAACTCACTAGCGGGAAGGACATTTCCGCGAATGGAGTTTTGAACGAATGTACTTTTGCGCGAAAAACATTTGCGCGAATCCACTTGCGCGAAATAGTTGCGGAAATTAGATTTCTTCATAACATCACGCTTGTCTCTCGAAGGATTGGGGATGTATACTGGGAATAGTACTCCCACAATTCGCCAATTATGTTCCAGTTACAGACAGACGGGAAGTAAATAGTCCAAGTAAGTCACACCATCTTGCATTTTGATTTCGACCCCAGTTTTGTTATCAGCGAACTTGGTTGAAACCCATGTCGAAAATAAATAAAAAGAAACTAAAAAACAATGATAATCTATGAAAATAACTATTGACGCCTTATTGACGCCACTTACTTACTCGTACCTTTCATAGTATGTTGTAAATAAAAATCCACCTTATAGCACGTATTTTATTAACATATAAAAAAGGAACGCATCAAAAAAAATATCGCTAATATAATAATTAAAGCAGTTGCGGAACAGGTAATTTGGCCTACATTAAGAGATTACGAGAAAATTAAAGGTTCAACGGATGGTCAATCTTTGTTACGCATTTGGTTTCCGAACTAGGGAAGCGATTGCAATCGGTTTTAGGTTCGTGACCACTAAATAACGTGTAAATTAATGGGACTATGCTCACTGGCGGCACGGACTGCAAAGGATTAGAGATAGAAATAACAGTACGACTTTAGGTATGCCGCGACGTCCTTAGGCATCATCATTGAAATTTCAATTTTATTGTCAAATTATATATAAGTTATATTTCTACTAGCTTCTGCCCGCGACTTCATCCGCGTGATTCCGATCCAGCCAGTCCCTTGCTACCCTCCCACAGCGACGCCCTAAGCCGAGCCCTTAGCTATAAGTTAGCTTAATTTATAAGTTTTGTAAGCCCTTTTTTTTTTGTGGGTGGGAAATCATCAAATAACTTCTCCCGCTCTTGGCAGAGCAGGAGGGCGTGTCAGACTCTTACTGACTAAAACCCACCCGTGTTCCTTCAGTTACCTGTGCCAGGGGCCACGGTAACCCTCTTGGACTTTTCCGCAACCTAGGGTTGCGGAAAAGTCAGGCATCGGTCCTAGCAAACCCCGTCATTGGTGCTGACATCTCTTTGAGGCGCGCGTGGAACACAACGCGCCGTCGACCTGGGCCTGGTCCTTATCGAACGGCGAGCTGCTCATTGCTCGCCGTTCGCAAGCCCGCGCCTACGGTGGCCGGGAATCGGCCAGCGATTCCCGACGCCCAGAGCGTCTCCTGCGGCGGCTAGGGGCGTGAGGGCGCAAATTTTGCCTCTCCCTCACGCGTTCCGTCTTCCTCCTTCGCGAACATTACTGCTTCGCAGAAGGAGGTGACGGCTTCCCAAGCCCTCTCGCTCCGTACCATGGCCTGGACCAAGGTCGGACGCGAGAGATCGCCACCGCCAATCGCCTCCACGAGGACACGGCGGCGGTGCTCCGCCCAAGCCGGGCAGACCTCCACCGTATGCTCCACCGTGTCCTCCGGGCGATCCACACAATGGTGACACCCGGGCGTTTCCTCCCGAAGTTTTGTAAGCCCTGGCTGGAGGCCTTAATTTATTAAGGCAATCACAGTCAAGCCCGGTTAAGCAGCCGACAACTTCCTAGGTAGACGAGATACCATATATTAGAAAAAAGTGAGTTCATCAGCGTAAAATTTTTCTTCCTTGGGTTACAATATTGCAATTTTCTTACGGATCCTCAAACTTTTTGAAAATAAATTATAGGCTTTGTTATTCCGTAATAATGTAGCCATATACTGGTGAAAGAAATTTTTAAATCGGTTCAATAGTTTTGGAGCCTATTCGTTACAAACATAAAAACCAACAAAAATAAATTTTCTTCTTTATAATATTAGTGTAGATACAGGGTTTTTGGTAATATGTCGGCAATTCATTAAGGGGATGTAGGTCATTTGCAACCAAATGACCCCTACGACCCCTATGAAAATGTCAACCATTTCCGAGTCATTTGACATTTAATTTTTTTTTCGCTTTACTACTTTTTAAACTTATAAAAAACGTTATAAAGCGTTTGTTACTTTTCTATTGTATGACTTAGTATTACTGATACTATTTTTGAGTTAATCGAAGCAAGCAGTAAAATCCGAACTTTATTACTCTTTCCCACTCCGTTAGGAGTTGATTTTAAAACCCTGAAAAAAATTAATTTTTAATTTTTGTTTTAAATAATAGTACCGAGTTTCAAGTTAATCCGTCAGCGCCTTTACTTAGTAACTTTGGCACCCTTTAAATCCTCCGTGAGGTGCTGTTTAAAAAGCTAAATATGCCAATATTTATTATTTACTGAGGATCATATTACCAAGTTGAAGTTACAAAAAAAAAAGTTAGGGGATGATTTTCGAAAAACCTTGATACACATTATTCATTATCTGGTTTTAATTAGACACCCTTTTTTTTCTCTTGAGGGTGTGTAATCATCAAACAACTTCTCCCACTCTGGGCGGTGCGGGAGGTCAGTGTCAGACTCTTACTGACTAAAACCCACCCGTGTTCCTTCAGTTGTCTGTGCCAGGGGCCACGGTAACCCTTTCGGACATTTCCGCAACCCTAGCAGGCATCGGTCCTAGCAAACCCCGTCATTGGTGCTGACATCTCTTTGAGGCGCGCGTGGAACACAACGCGCCGTCGACCCGGGCCTGGTCCTTATCGAACGGCGAGCTACCCATTGCTTCAGTTCGCAAGCCCGCGCCTACAGTGGCCGGGAATCGGCCTGGGATTCCCGACACCCAGGGCGTATGGTGCAGAGGGAAAAAAACGGAAAAACGGAGGGAGAAGAATCATAGGGCACCGAACAAGTCGTCCGCATCGATGCTTTTTTTTTTTTTTTTGTGGGTCGGAAATCATCAAATAACTTCTCCCGCTCTGGGCAGAGCAGGAGGGCGTGTCAGACTCTTACTGACTAAAACCCACCCGTGTTCCTTCAGTCGCCTATGCCAGGGGCCCCGGTAACCGGTAACCCTTTCGGACAAGTAGACACCCCTGGATCGCCCTTGAGGGGGTAGTTTAGAAAAATAACAATTACAATCTTTATAATTTAATAACCTATTCGTGCCAAATTTCAAGAATAAAAAAAAACTCTTAAGCGGATGCCTACGTCATAATAAATATGTGTGTGCCAAATTTCAACCCAATCCGTTTAGTGGTTTGAGTTATGTGTCGATGGATCAGTCAGTCAGTCAGTCACGGTTTCCGTTTACACACACTGGGCCGCAAAGAAAGCGGTTCGGTAAAAAAACCTCAATAACCTAACATATTGGAGCTAGCTATATGAAATAAATACTGTATTATAGACAATTGTATAGTGCTTAAATTAATGTATAAAGGTTATGTAAACATAAATATTTTTAGTACATTTCGAAAAATGTGCTACGGTATCAAATATACAATTTTTACACATTTTAGTATTTGGTATTGCCACCACGAGCTGTTAATACAGCTGTTATATTTCTGAGCCGATGCTGAGGAATATTCTTCCATTCCTATAACAGTGCTTCTTTCAGTTCACGAAGTGTGATTGGACTTGGAGGGGAATTTCGCTGGTGTACATGTCGTCCCATTTCATCCTAAGCATGTTCAATGGGTTTCAAGTCTGGGCTGCGTGCTGGCCACTCCATGCGTGTGTGAGCGACATCTTCAAAGTAATCAAAAACTATCCGAGCTGTATGGGGACGAGCGTTATTAGCGGCATTCACGTCGCTGATATTGATGAAAATGGGCTAACACACTAATTTAAGATTTCATTCAAGTATCAAAAAGTGCCATAAGTGCCATTTTCTATCACCACAGCACGCTGCGGCTTACGGAAGCAATTCCAGCCCACACGTCTATGGAGCCTCCGTCGTATGACATGTTCTCTTCAATGCAAGTTTGGATATAGCGCTCTCCTGGTCTTATCTTTGCCTCCCATCGTGCGTGTATAGCATGAACTTCGACTCGTCCGAAAACATTACTCTTGACCAGTCATCCAGAATCAAATTCATGTGTTCTCAAGCGTAACTCAACCTTGAATTTCGATTCTGCTTGTCGAATTTTGGGCCATTTGCAGGTTTAAATGACTTCAAGTTTGCTTCAGAAAGACGACGCCTTGCTGTACACGTGCTCGAATTGCTCTCTCCAGCACGTAGAAGGTGATTTATGACTTCAACAGCCGTTTGAATTCCATTTCTCAACATTGTTGACACCATATATCGATCCTCCCGTGAACCTTGTTTGGCCTGTTCCTGGTCTGCGAATATTGGATCCAGTCTCTGCAAAATGCTGGAGCACTCTTTGAGCGGTTGATAGTGACACACCACCAACAGTTTTCGCTGTATAACGCTGACTTCGCCTGGCTTCAAGCATTGTCAGAATTCTGGTACACTCTTCAGGGCTTGGTGGCACATTTTTGATAGAATTTGATCAGAATAATGAATTTCTGCACAAGAAATGCTATATTTATAAACAGAAAAAAAAAACTAAAACGAACGATTTAAAAGTTGTTACAATTTTAAATTAGCTTTTATTTATTATTTATGGTTTTTAATAGGATCACTAAAAATAAATAAAAAGGTTTTACTTCTTCGTATATTTGTAATGAAATAAACGTTAATTAAGTTTTATTTTAAAAGGATTGCTTAAATATTTTAAAAGTTATCGCATTTTTATAACCGACCCACTTTCTTTGCGGCCCAGTGTACATAGAAAATATAGATTGGTCGCATAAAATCCCTTGCCGTGCATGCCGTGCTGCCAGTGGGCGCAGACCCTAACGCTATTGCTCTTTGGGGTCGCACGTGGAGGCTCCACGTGTTTCGAAGCTTTGTATAATAGTAAAGTCATGTGCGACAGGCATTGACATTTTTATCAAACAGTTTATTCATAGACACTGTATTATATATCCATCCATATTTATTTTACCTCTGACAGCAGTAACCCAATAGCAACCTTATTGTTACGAGAATAAAGATCGCTGTGATTTTGTCAGACTTGCCAATGGCAGCAACCGAACAGCAACCTTACTACAATGATTATAAAGATTACGGTAATTTTGACAGTAATGCAAAATCACAGGTAAAATAATTGTGAAAGGACTGTAGTTGTCAACCTTGATGGATGGATACACTTTTCTTAAGTGATATAAATTGTCTAAGGCATAAGTCGTATACAAGTGCAATTTTTAGAAATATTACTCTGACAAAAAAAAAAACTGTCCAACCGTTTGACTTGGGTAGTGACTTAGTGATTGGCACTACGGGTTATCGGCCTATGTATATACCTATGAATACAAGCCCCTCCTCTTTTTCTCCCTTCTCTACAGAAATAGGCAACCAGACTGTAATTTAGTACATACAATTGCTGTTGGCGGGGTGCCAACAGCAATTGTATGAAATAATGAAATGTTCCGTTATGCACAGAACATCAACATCTATCTTTTTTAAGTAATCTTTTGTGTAAGGTATTTATGCTCGTGGCTGTACATATGTACAGCCACGAGCATAAATACCTTACACAAACGCAACATCCAAAACGATTTTCTCGTGAAATAATGATTACAACTTTGAGAAAAGAACTATTTCATAATAGTATGGTTTCGAGAATACTATATTCGTAACAACATACAGTTTCTGTCAATACTGTACAAGGCAATTGCTTTTGAATCTTGCGTAATTGTAAAGTATTTATGCGCGTGGCTGTACTGCGCGTAGAGGTTTGTATAGACATAGGATTAGTGCTTTGTGGTCACACTGTATCAAACGAAAAATTCCCGTTACCTGCTAGCTAAATAAAAAGGTAGCGACACAATAAACTACGTATCACGATGGACATTAGCGTCAATTCTCACTAAAACGCGAGTTAACACATAGGCCGAGTGCTGTTAAAATTGTTTATCTAATAAAATATGAGCGCCTCTAAGGCACCTGTCCCACTGCTGGCGAGAAAGCTAATAGCTATCGACTATTTTCTCTCTCAAGAAACGTACAAACGATTGTAGGACACGTGTCAGTAAAAAAAATACATATATTAATAGTTTATAGCTGACTGTTCACCACCAATCCCCTGATTAAAGCGGCAGCCTTAACTACACTAGCACCACCCGCATTAGTAAGATTCGCTGCCCGAGGCATACCTTAATTATCCCCAACGACGCCACTACTGTCCTGCAGGAGAGTAGTAAGACCACCAGTCCTTCTGTCCTCGTCGCCGATGCCCGCCGCGGTGCCCCAATCCACGTCCGCTCTCGACCCTTGCTCGAGCCAGCCCACACCACTGAGCCTGTACCTTTAAATTCGTTCTTAAATAATAACTCCGATCCAGCCTCTCCCTTGCGACGCCCCAGCGACGCCCTAAGCCGAGGTCCGTACCCCACAGGGAGTGCCCTTAGCGTGTAGTCGATTAGTTTATAAATTTTAAGCCTTGGCTGGAGGCCTTAATTTATTAAGGCAACCACAGGCAAGCCCGCTTAAGCAGCCGAGAACCTGCTAGGTTGACATAGGAAAAGCCATAAAAAAAAAACTGACTGTCACCACCGCACCGACGCAAACCAACAACTCGTTTTTAGTTGCTAGCTCTGTTCGCTTCTCGCTAATCGCCGGCGGTGGAACCGGTGTGCCTTAATCGGTCTGTGATAATGAAAACCGGTGCTAAAACTGAGTGTAAATTACCCATTAAACTCCCAAGTAGCTGGTAAACATTAAATTTGTTAGCAGTCTATCTAGAACTATTCTTGTAGTAATTAATTTCAAAGTATAGCTGGTCTGCACCTTTCTTTTGTAGTAGGGTAATAATAATAGTAGATTATTAACCAAGGGGATAAAGCAGTGTCTTCTGTCGCGGGTGACGATTTAAATCGCGAGCGTAATGAAGGACTCGAGGTTTACTCCCGAGCGTAGCGAGGGTGTTAAAAACTTAAATCACGAGCGAAGCGAGGGATTTAAGACGAGTCCTGAGTGTAGCGAGGGATTTAAGTTCACCCAAGACTAAGACAGCTTTATCACCGAGGAAAATACTCTACTTTTCGTACCATTTGCGAGAAAATTAACACAATAATAATATGAGATAAGCATTTATTAAAAATAATGACAATTAAACGTATTTTTAGAACATTAACTTATTTATAAAAATAAATAAAAATAAACTTAACGTTTACCTATGTATTTGAAGAAAACAAAAACGCGGCAAATTCCTAGACTAATATTTTTTTGTCGGAAAAGCAAAGGCATCAAGCTCATACGGCCTCGTCGGTTTTCGTAATTTTATTTAATCATAACTGCATAAATAAATGCGTATTCCTTTTTCAAAAAGATGTATAATGCTTTATATACAAACTCAATGGTGTAAACACAGCTGCTGTAGTTCAGTATAAATTTCGGTAAGTATTCCAAATTTAAATCACATTCTCCCCCTAGAGGATGAATGAAATTCAGTACAATTTTCTTTCCCGGTTTTTAACAGATTAAAAATGACTATTGTTATGTTCGCTTTTTGTGGCATAGAATGTCACTTTTTTGAGCAAGTGGTACGAAAAAGTTTTTATTTCACACTTCATGTGACGAGCAATTAATGAAACAGAGAATAATTAATAATGATAAGTATACCTACCTATTTGATTACGTATTGCTGTGTAACGAAATAAACCAAATGGCAATGATATAAGAAAAACGAACCCTATGTCTGGTTATTAAGACATCGTAATGTGTAGTGTACATACGCCTTCACAATAACAATAGGTATTCTTATTTAAGCTTGAATATGAAATAAACAAAATGAATCTAAGCTAAAACCTACCAAAGTGTAAACTCACACTCCATAAGACATTTCAGACATAAATCTGCAAACCCACACAATACATAACTACCTTCATTTTCAAACAACGGAATAAGAAAACAAAAAGCTTGGTATAAGCACCGCCATTTCTTATTTCACAACATCTAACGGAGTTCTTAGCGAGCTATTGTAAATTATTAATAAACTAGAAACAAACGGATAATCAGTGAATGTCTGGCGAACAATGTACATATACAAAATACACGTTTTTTATTTTTCTTCGTTTGCTGAAATTTTATTTTTATTTAATTTATAACTTTTGTTGAGTGTCGTTGGTTTACAGAAATAGCCTGAAGGCTTGAAAAAATATAGAGCTGTTAGGCTCAGTTTGTTAAATAACTTGTTGAAAATATTAGGTATTTCGAAATGTCACATAAAACAAAACTTTACGTCTACCTATAATACATTTCTGAAAGAGTAGGCAAAAAAAAATACACCGTCATTTCATAAATTACGTTATATTACGCCTACATAAGTTTAATGTCATCATATTGCCAGACAAAATTCCGACCGGAGCTACAACTGAAAAATTTCTTCTTGGTAAACCCCATACATTTTTCTTCTAGGAACTGAATGGCAATAATGTTTCCGTTTTTATTTAATAAATGTTTAAATGTATTCGAGCGTATGGCACTTGTGCGCTGCAGCTGCAAATCGGCGTTAGGTGGTAGTACTTCCGAAAACTCTTCATTTCAATTATAATTTGAACAACTGATCGATAAACATAGACCACCAACTCAGTCCTCACTATAGGTAGCTTGCCTACCTAATCCATTGACTTTCAACTCAAGTTCTAGTACAAGCAAGCAGTTTTAAATTAATCTACAGTATCGATTTACTATCCTCGCTTGGTTTACTCAGGCGCCGTGCCAAACGATAGATTAAGTTATCTTAAACCACAGTTCTGGTCGTGTTCTGACTTAATATTCACGCTGCATTTCGATAAGGGACTGATCTGTAGGTATTGTTTATTTTGGTAATAAAACACAGGCAGGCTGTATATGGTCGGGGAAAAAGTTATTTCGTGTTTTATATACATATTCAAGACTAATAGCTCGCGTGGCACCCAAATATCGAGCTTTTTTGTATACCCAGATTTTTTCAAATGGGTCAAAGTTGTTTTGTGGTCAACCCCTAACTCTTCAGCTCTGTTGTAACTACTAATATGCCGATCTTATCCCACTTTCTCAAATATAGCATCAACTTTATCTGTAACCTGGCGACCAGAGGGAGCTGCATCTGTGACGTCAAAAAACCCGGACTAAAAACGCTTGAACCTACTTTGTTCTACTCTTACTGAGACTGAGTTAAGTCCATAAACATTATATATTTTTTCGCGTCTTGTGTCGCATTTTTCCCTTTTCTGTAATAAAACTTCAAAATGTATCGAATTTCCCTGTTAGATTCACTCATGTTGGCGGACTGAAAATCAATAAAAAAAATGGCGGGAAATCGTTTTCTTAAATGTTTTATTCTTCTTATCTTAATCTTAATTATTTTTCCTTTTTAAATGTAATTTATGTAATGGTATCAAGACCAGCCAGATACAAACAGTACAGCCAAATAAATTTTCCTACAAAAAGTTGTTTCGCATTTTATCGATATAAATTAAATACGAAAAACCCTTTTTTCCGACCTATTAGTTATTATATTTGGAAAATGAGTTGATCTTTTATCCTTTTGGATAAGGATACTTTTAAGTTAATGTAAGTATGTTGCCGATCTTTTTTGTGGCTAGAAAGGGTGACTACCGAGATGACGATTAACAGAGAAGTATAATAGAAGAAACAGGCATGTTGCGCCGACCGCAAATATATTGGGATAACGGGAAGAGAATGATGATGGTGATGACGTTCTTTTTTGTGTACTTACTTGTATTTACAGGCATTAATATGATGCAAGCTGCAGGACAAGACCGTGTTCATCACCGAGATCATCAATTTTAGAGACGGAACGTGGGATTGTATGTCATCGTTGTCTTTTCCCCAGCACTTTGTGCAAGTTAGAGCAGCGTAGCTAGAGTCTAGGAGTATAATAATGGTCAATCTATACATCATGGGCCGCGGTATCAAAATTTGATACGTCCACAGATATTAAATTTTTGACTGAAATCACATTTTGATATTCTCACAGAAGCGCGCAACTCAAGAAACATGTCAGCCACAGTTGAGAGGGAACATTATAGAAGAGAATAGCATAGAATAGAATACTATTTATTATGTAGGTACACACACCATAAAAAAATACAGATATAAATGTAGAAATTTTAAATAGAGTGACACAATGGACGGTCTTATTGCTAAAAGCGATCTTTTACAGACAACCTTTGAACGGATTTAAGGGAGAAGGAGAGAATACTGCAAGTAGTCAGTGGGTGCACTACCTATAAAATAAATACTTAAATACATAAAACATATTTAAATATATATAATTATATATACAATAATAAATATGAAACAAGAGCAAGTAAACCATATTATTATGTAATGTTGATTGATAAAAATACATGAAATAATATTATGTTACTTGGCAGCAGAAATAACTAGACATATATTATGATATAATACCCCGAAAAATCTTTTTCATAAGAAGCTCCTGAGCGATTTTCTTCGAAAATATGTTGTTTGTAGAGATGTTCGCTGCTGAATTTACATTACATCATTTTTCCACGTGCTTCTATAAATTTGATTCTCAAAAAGGATAAATATTAATTTCGAGGTTGTCTAAAATTGACACACAGATATTGTTGTAGAATCGAGTAGGTATACATAAAGATCGGAGCAGAACATGCCCATTCCTTTCATATAGATTGAACTAAAATATCGATATTTTACACGTTTAGGGTTTTACTACCATAAGCATAGAAAATAAATGTTAAATCAATTAATTTGGAAATCCAATTCAATTGCCTTAATTGGTTTTGAATAAAACCAACATTACCGAGTAGGTCTATCAAGACTTTGAAATATTGGTTTTGCATTTCTAGTAATGCTGTTAACGTTCATAGTTCGGTATAGAAGGGGCTCGTGGCTAAGTATTAACAGCCGCGCGGGTCGAATGGAGACTAATTAATCCATGGATGGGTGGCCGAGACCCCTCTGTGCCTCGGAAAGCACGTTAAACCGTTGATCCCGGCTGTCATTTACAGATCTATGACAGACATTATAGGTACCTAGCCAGAAGCCCGAAAGTCTGACCACCAGTCTTACCAAGGGATATCGTATTGCCCAGAAACTGGGTTGTGGAGTTCAGATAGGCAGTCGCTCCATGTAAAAAACTTGTATTCAGCTAGCCTATTCTACTAATTTAAAACGTTCAAAATCTAGTCGCAGTCTCATCTCAGCGACAAACAAAATGTCTAATAGGTACGTGTCAAAATGTATCGGAAATTAGAGATACTTTCGACAGATTGAGACTGAGATCAGACTGTGAACGTTCTTAAAATTAGTAGAATTGCCATTCTGCCGTCCGCTTACTTAAAGACCGTTATATGAATAAACCTGATTTTGAGCTATGGTCTAAAATGTGGGAAATAATGTCCCTAGAAATAGTTTAAACATACAACTATGTTTAATAGACTAAAATACTTGATAGCTGTTAAGCTTTCTTTCTATGGGTTTTATTGATTGCTAAGTGAAATGATATTGTTTTAAATTATGGTTTTGTGTTTTTGTCATGTTTATCTATACCATTATGGAACTTCTTACTATTCTATGCGTATAAAGTGATGTAACGGTTTAAAACTGTTGTAGTTTCATGTAACCGTTTTCTAAGATTGCATAGTGGATTAAAATAAATTTTAAATATTACGGTTACAACCGTGTAGCTGTATTATAGTGTTATAAAGTGACATAACCGTATTTAAGTGTTGAACAATCTCAAAAATGTTGTAGTTAGCCGTGTGTGTAGCCTCCAGATCTTTAGCGTAAATGAAGATAGAATAATAAGACCCAGACTGATTGATGGAGAAAAAGTTGCTCTTTTACGTAGTACACATAACTCAAATTTGCCAAAATGTCACTTAACGGCCTTTTAGTAAACGGACGGCAGCATTGTCAGTTGCGTCCGGCTAGACTGGAAGCTGGCCTTGACATAGTTGGGAAAAGGCTAGGCAGAAGATGGTGGGTTACTAGTTCGGTACTTTTACCTATAGAATAACGTTTCATGTATGTCCTAACATCGAGATGGAAAGGAGTGTTCAATGGAAAAAAGCAGCGCACGCGCAATTGAGATGTCGTGATTTCGAATTTCTACAGATGCATAGAATTTTGAACTACGTTTAAAAACTCTGTATTTAATATCAATTGCTTAAACTAAAATAAAAATATAAACAGTACAAAGTTCTTTGAAAATTCTTGCCGAAATTATGGTTGCACTTAGTTTTTATGATTTTTCTTGCAAAACGTGGTGCTATGTGTTCGGCGTCCGCTTGTCTGTGTCCTGCAAATTGCTGTGACCTACTAAACTAAAAAGTTGCACGGAGAATGCATGCTTTTTACTTGCCACGAAGGTTAAAATGGATGGTATTAATTTGTGCGCGTAGTTAATGTTATACCATTTTTATAGTTGTTCTGAAACTAAGTTTTAAAATGAAACTACTACGGCGTTTTTCTATTGGAGACTTGCTTTTAGTTTGTTAAAATGGAAACAATAAAGCCAAACAAACCCACTTTATTTTTGTAAGCGTTGCTCTTGGAACTTTCTTAGTGTCGTGGTTGGGATTACAAATACAAATCTCTGACACCATTATTTAGGGCAAACATGCTTTGTCGCCGTGAGGGAAATGAACCTGCGGCCTGGAGCTCAGAAGCCAATCAGTCAGCGAAGGTGTCATACAACGTCAGTAATATGTATTTAGAACATGTTTCCCGTAAACTTTTACTGCTGTTCTTGGCAAAGGACAATGGGTATCAATCTTGAACGGGCCCAGCAATAAAAAAAAATTAAAAAAAACTGCAGTTTTATAAACTACGAGTATGTCTGTCTTTTGTGCCTTCATGGAGTAGTTCAATTAATCCTAGGACAGCATATCTCAATGCACTTGAAGAAAAAAGATAATAAATAAATAAATAAATAAATATCGTCTGACATTGCACACAGCACCATCTAGTTCCAAGTTAAGCACTTAAGGCTTGTGTTATGGATACCAGATGGTTGATACACTACTTAAATACATTTTTTTTCCGTAAATACATACATATTATAAATATACATCCATGACTCGGGTACAAATGTCCATATTCATCATACAAACATTTGCCCCTACCGGGATTCGAACCCAGGACCATTTGGTTTCGCTGACTACACTTAGCCACTGTAGCCACTACACCAAACGTGTCGTCAATACACACAAATGACAAGAAGTTATGTTGATTAAATAAATATGTAGTTTAAAATAGTAGAATAGACTATATTTAGTTGCATAAGAAAATAATGGTTAAGCTCTTTATTTGTATTAATTATTATAATGAATATTTATATTAATATCAATTATTCTTAATTATTAAACTTAACTATTAATTATCTTGGAACGATTAACCTTATGGCATCAGACACTGTTATTAAGTACCTTTTTAACTAACTTATAGTAACTATTATTATTTAAAAAAAAGGACAATGCGTACGTATGCTCACGTACCCTATGAGTACCTATAGTATGGTACCTAGACCAACGGGAGATATATCAACCTTTTGTTGGTCGTGCCATTGCGTGGGACGGTATTCTAATTGATAATTATTATGAAAATGAAGTAGGTATAGGTAATTGAATATAATTTTTAAACAATACCTAATAATTAAATCTTTATTTATAAAAATTATAATAATTAATAAAAACAAAGCTCTGGCTGTTTGTTTATGTGAGTTTATTAAATGTTTGTAAACGCACCCACGATACAGGAGAAATACCTACTGTGGGGCAACGTTTAAAGGAAAAAAAAAAACTGTGGTCGACACTATCCATGTACGGTGTAGACTGGCGCTTGGTATGGGCACTGAAATCGTTATACAAGGATTCCAGTGCTTGTGTAAGGATAAATGGGGCATACACGGACTGGTTCTGCATCTCGAGGGATGTTGGATAGGGTCGTGTAGCGTCACCGTAGCTGTTCAACTAGTACGTGGATAGTGGTCTGACAGATTTGAAAGTGGGTGAGTGCGGATTGAGAATAAACGAGTCACCTGTCAAATGCCTTCTCTACGTAGATGGGCAGGTTCTATTTGCATCATCAGCCGAACAAGTGCTAGTCATGGTGACTGTCATCGGTGAACTATATAAGATGAAATGGATGAATTGAATATTTTTTTAAATACCGTAAACCGGGGCTACTTTGATCAATATTGAACTTTGAAAGTCCATATCTTTTAAATTAGTGGGTATAAAAAAATACAAAAAATGTCTAATAATCGGTTTTTTTATCACTCTCGATTCCTGTAATGATAAGTGAAAAAATATGGCTTGAAATTGAGAAAAAAAATAAAAATTGGCTGATCAAAGTTAAACGTAGGATGGGGTTACTTTGATACCCCCGATTTTATTGCGTGATTAATGATGATGATGATTAAAAAGTAACTCCAATAACAATGCCAATTCAATTTAAAAAACCAAAATCTGCCAACGGGAATAATAAATATTGACGTTTTTGTCGTATGGGGTAACTTTGATCTAGTAAAGCTATTAATTGAGATATATTTACCTTTTTTAATTAAAATCGTTGACGAAGTCTCCGCGTGTCCTCAGAAAAAGATATGACAGTTCTTCAGTGTTGGTAACATCGAAAAAAAAATTACCAAATTGCGTTTCGTTTAACGCAATTCGCGATTTTATACGAAATGGAAGTTTTGATCAAAGTCATCCCGCAATTCAAAGTAACCCCGGTTAATGGTAGTCACTGTGGAGTTTCTTTCCAGTTCTTCTCCATAGGAAACTACCAATTGGAACCGTGCACCTAGTTTTGGACGTTTCATAAGTGCCAGTGTAGGTTTATGTGAAAAAAAATAATTGTTTTGATTTTGAATAAAACGAAGTTCATGGCGTTTGCAAGAGAAGAGGATGTGTCGGTATGTGGTGTAGAAATAAATGATAATGGGTGTGGATTGCTCCACACTCGTTTTTGTAAGTGAGTTTGTATATTTGGGGAGCCAATTTACAAGAGATGGGAAGGTTGAAGAAGATGTGGAAAGGAGAGGGAATACGGGAAATTATTGATTTATTGAGATTGTAACCAAACCAGGCGATGTATAAAAAAATGTTGTGTGGTGCCTACGCCGATGTATGTAAGTGAATGTTGCCTGTAGCAAAATAGGCTTGAAAGTAGAATAAATGCCATGAAAATGCCTTCCTGGCGAAGCATGTGTGGTGTGACTATGAATGATAGGCTGAGGAAGGATAAGGCAACGTTGTCATTTGAAAGAAAATGTAGTGACAAAAATTTAAAAGACTATGCTTAGATGGTTTGGTCATGTTGAGAGGATAACTGAAAGGTAACTCACAAAGGGCACTAGGCAGATGTGAGTGGAAACGCCGGGAGGGAACGCTCTAGGAGGACATGTAGAGACCTTATCGGTGATGTTCTTCAGAAAGGTCAGGTGTGTAGTACTCACAACCGGCGTGCGTGTCTGTCAGATGTATGAACGTGTAGCGGTATCTACATTGCCAGATGCAAACTACGCATCACACTGACGTCACGCAAAATCCTGCATCGCGCAAGCAGAGTTTACCGCGCAACTAGCATATATACAACGTCCCGTCATCAATCGTCGGGCAGTTGCCCACCAGAGACGACACCCGTCTAAGCAGAGGATCATCCCTTTTCTATGGAGGAATGAGTGTAATTTTTACACTCTTGCCTCTATAAACGTAACTAAGCTAGGTAAGGTAGGTATGTAAGGATCGTAGCAGGTGACGCTCTGTACTTTCTGCTTACCCCATGGGAAGAAGGCGTGAGTATATGTATGTTAAGAACTTTCCAATTATTTTATTTCATTATTTTATTCTATTTACTAAATCAACTTAACTTCTTCACATTATCTTTTTTCTCCAAGTGAATTCAGACATGCTGTCTTAGGATTAATTGGCAACTAAGACCGACATAGTTCATAAGGCTACAATACACTTTGTGTCTGGGTACGCTCTTACTCATTTTCTTTTCATGACGAAATTTCCAGAACCAGCATTCATGACAGACTGGACTGATGGTCGCAGTTTGTTACTGCAGACTGGAGAATGGTTCTCATCCGGTAGGTAGAATTGGCCAGCAGAAAGGTATCAATAGGATGTAGATACTATCTACAGCATGTGTGGTAATAATCAAGAGAGTGTGATACAGGCTGAATTGAACAGCTTTCTACGTGGCACCAACATCGTTATCGTGAAAAAATAATCAGCCGTCTATACATTTGGATCGAAAAGGCATTTAAATTTTGTATGGGAAGACGTCACAAAATCATATTCATCTTCATCTTTTTTGTTCTCCACCGCACCTTTCCAATACACGCTGTAGTTATATAATATATGATGAGGCATGGACCCATAAAAGGTAAGCACCAATTACCTATACTTACCTGCATGATCATAATACGTTTGTAATGTATTTATTTTTCTCTTAGTCATTTTCTAAGAATCCCACTTCCTTTAAGTAATTACAATACTCGTTTACATTTCTGTACCTATATTGACGGTTGACCGCCACTGAATTATGGTAATTTAGTTCATAATGAGTTTGACTCATTTGTTACTCAGAATGCTGATAACAAAAAAGATGATATGGCATAATTGTTTTCACATGCACTGGAGGACAACATTACTATCTTGTCAACATTTTTACAGGACTTTTTGATAATAATAATAAACGTTTATTTCAGACTTTCTGTCCATAGGTACACTTACGAAAATGAACGAAACACAAAAAAAAAGATAAAATACACATACTAACAAAAAAACTAACAAAATCTCAAAAATATACAACACACAAAAAGATACAAACAATCAATACAAACAATAAATCCGAAATACTATTGTTAAAAAAATAATGTTCTGTCATAAATTTTTAAAAGAAAACCTGGTATTTTAATGTTTGGTTTCAATTTATGAATACATAATTGTTGTATATTTTACTGGCATTGTTAAAGCACCTTTTAGTATTTAATAGCTGCTGAAGATTGTAAAAACTATCTTTGCATTATAAAATCCAATCTCTTAGTATTGTATAATTGCATAGCACATGTGTGAGCACTATGTCTTTCATTGATTTGAATGTCCCCTGGCAGCTGATAGTATGTTATGCTCACTCAAATGTCTCGCTGGTGGTGGCGTGTGTGTAGGATCATTAAATTCCCTTCAAAATAGTTGAGCTGAATGGTGCTGGTCCTTACGTCATGTTCGTAAATGGGCACCGTTAGCAGGGACTGATAATTTCTTAGCTGCCACGGCTTATTTTAATTTATTATAATTTCTGAATAGTTTTTTTATTTTTATTATTACGGACGCTTATAGCGTGCACGTTTTTCTACGTCGTTCTCACATTCTGTATAATTTCAACCACCAACCAACCAACCAACCACGCTACCAACCGCTACCGCGGTACCAACTACGCTTTGGAATGAGCAACCAGCTTCATCATTCTGACTGACCTACCCCTTGACAATTCAAAAGTGCCTGTAATTGGTGTATTTGAAATAAATACTTTGAGTTTGAGTTAGAATAAATTTTACAACATAGTGCAAAACAGTTTTATTGTACTGGCAACACCGAAAGATTCGAAATGTAAAAAGGCGTGACAACTTGTCTTTCTTGTTCGAGGATTGATGACAGTTGGATGTTACATGTGGCTGTGTCCGTTAAAATATACTTTGATATAGAATTGTTTGTGATCTACTGTAAATTAAGGCAACATATTAGTTTTATTGTAAATATTAGAATACTAAATAAATTGTGATATTACGTGGAGAATAGGAAATGTGATGGAATGGTATAAAATATTGAATATGATGTTGACAAATAAATATAAATTAATGATAAATTATAGTGTTTAATATTATTTTCCTTATACCTGAAATGTAGTTAATAGTTATAATAGACAGTTTATAGTTTGTGAGATTGGGGTAACGACATTAAGATCCATTTGGGGATTAGTATTAGATAATAGTTTAATTAGACATATCTTTCGAACTAGATTAGTTGTTTTTGAGAACAATATTTAATCACACGGAAAAAAAATGTATTCCCTATTTTTAATTTCTCCTCCTCCAGCTAACAATGATGCACCAAAGTTTAATGTTAATGTTAGCAAGTAGACAAATAATACATAAAAGAAAAACTGGAACATTCTAAAATTAAACAGCAAAATTATCTAGTTTCAGTGAGCACTCGATCGTTTTCTTTTCCAACGGTTGTTACATTGATCAGATATCAATGAGCTCCATTAGGTGGTTACCAAAGAGACATGTGCGTCCAAAACCGTGATAGGCACAAGTTAGTTTTTGTATTTTGCAAAAACATTTTTCTATAATTAATGTATTGTTTTAGTGAATAAATAAGTTTAAGTATTTATTTTTTTAAAGTCTGTTTTTAATATTGTTTTTTTTTTCAATAAAACGTTAATACTTTTATGATTGCGTATTACGACAAGCAATAATAGAGTTAACATTTACCAACAGTTATTCATCGTCTAAATAGACCAGAGGTTTCATAACCGCTTGCCGTGCATAATATTTGATGTTCCAAATCCTAGGCATGAAATGTGATTTTGGTCATGCATTACCTATATTTTTTCAATATAAAGTATATTTTTATTTTGTTTTAGTATATTTATGAAAAATTTAAAAACCAAGAAAAATTTAATACTTTAATAATCATATCTAATATTGCTATTATTTAACAAAACTTTGATGATAAAAATTTATAATTTACCATTTGATTTGTTCATATGTTTATATGTTTTGGTGAACATTTTGTTCATACAGAACAAATATTTTTGTTATCATAAAGTTAGAAATAATTTAAAAATATAATGGGAAAGTAGTAGTTGTTTACTCTTCGTTGTTTAAGTGAACGTATACATCAAAATTTGAGGGTATGGATTAATTTTATAAAGAAAACGTAAGCAAGTAAAATTTATGGATAAATTATAACATCTATCGATTAGACAGAGATAGTCCGAGTAACTTTATCTACAGTCTTTATCGATAGTAGATAAAAATTTCATCGCACTTCATATGGGCTCGCTGGCTAGTTCGTCAATCTGCCGATATGGTATAACGAAGTTCGGTGATGCGATAGTTCGAATCCAAGTCGAGTCAATGAACTCTTTTTGAAGTATTCTTTAGATTATTCGTAACGAATTCAATGTTGTAGCAGTGTAACATTTTAAAACTTGAGGGGTCAGCACATACTGACCCTGTGTGTACAATTACCGAATCCAAGAAAAGTGCACGCCAATTTTATTTTCGATAAACCCAATCCGGATAACTCACATCAATCCATCAAGGATATCGGTTTTATCGCTGCCACATAATGGCTGAACGTTTTCAAGATGGTGGCGCATGTGTATAAATTCACTTTACACACGGAAAATGTATCCATCAAACTGTCAGTAAGTGTAATTCGGTCCCTTAGTAGCAAGTTTAGGTACGAGAATATTCGTGTTTTTACGTGAGTGGGGAAGAGTGTATTAATACTTTTGTGTTCCCATTCTGTTCAGTGATTCGGCTTCGGTTTCCGTGATTTTGCTGTATTATCATAATTGTGGCTGATTTAAGTTACCTATTCTAAGCAAAACTAGCTTCCACCCGCGGCTTCGCCCGCGTGTTACGTCAATAAAAAGTAGCACATGTCCTTTCATAGGGTTCAAAGTAGGTATCTCCAAACTTAATTTCATCAAAATTGGTCCAGCCTTTTCGGAGATTAGCCCGAACCAACAGAGAGACAAAAAATATATATATACCGTTTTGTTTGTTATAAGTAGTTTCCGTATATACTCGTACTTTCATATGCATTTAGTATAAAGTTGTTGTTTTCACATTATAAACGGACACTAATTCAATTTTATTTGTTTGTACCTATGTTTGTAGATATAGATTAAAAACCTTAAAAATTGCTATACGTCTCTAACGCATCACACTAGATTTAATTACTTAAAGTTATCTTAGGTGATAATGTGCTATCCAAAGAGGCGGACTAGCAGTCTCAGCCGCCCTAGGCCGTTTAGTAGTAACCGCCTGCCCACCCCTTTCTGCTGATTTAGCAGTGCGACCCTGCGTTTACACCTAGATATATACAAGGGGGTCGGCAAGATTATTTTCAGGGCAGTGCATCTTCAGCTTCACGAAGTAAGCCCGAAAATGTTGGCACTTTACCTCAAATATGTTAGGTTTTCGTTTACCCATTCCTACAAGGAGTAATTTTATTGACTTGTGCAGAAACACGTATTAATTAAAAGAATGCAGAATGCTAGAGCGTGCGAAGCGAGCCCGAACATATTTCTCTCGAATGGAATAGTTTTTCTTTTGTCCGCCACTGACAATCCAACAGTCTGACTGCAATCAGTAATAAAAAAGAAACAGTTATGTTTATTCTGTTATCGCGGCCACCAGTGTACCCAGAGTTACCTGACACTTAAGCCCACTGTGTGTGTGTACGACTTTTGTTTGTTTTGTGAAACGCAATGAGTCATGTAAAAGATAATTTTCACATAATAAGCAGTTTCACGTTACATGAATTGAATACCGTATTTTGCGCTTGTTTTTCATTCGTTTTCCTAGTAAACATTTGTTATACTTTAGTTAAATATATTAAGACTGCCTCGTTGCTCTCTAGGTTCGATTCGCCAAAAATGCTTGCGTCCCTATATCGCTGGCGGTAGGTCGTCCCGTTCCCCGGGAATTCGAGGTACAAAGGACCGGGCTCCGTGAGATTCTTGTGGTTGAATGAAACGAGCGTCTTGCACAACACAGGTGTGGGCTCGCCACAATATTAGCGGTAAGACCTGCTATAGAGGAATGGCTGGAGAGGCCGGATGGCACCCTCAGTTTCTGACTGACGCAGGTGCTTGCTGGACACGGATGATTCGGAAAGTACCTGCGTCGCATAGGTCAGGAGCGGACGCCCGTTTGTCATCACTGTGTGGACTGCCCCGAGGACAAGGCTGGAGGAGTGCTCAGCTTGGGCACAACGACGCTGTGCCCTCATCGCGCCACTTGGTGCGGATGATCTCTCGCTTCCGACCGTGGTTTAATCCATGGTCGGAAGTGAAAAGGCGTTGCATGCTGTCGCCACTTTTTGCGAAGAGGTGATGCATGCAAAGGTGGCAGCGGAGAGGGAGGGAGAGCATACCTCTCATTCCACCCACACCAGAAGAGCAACCAAGCGTCGAAGATCTTCGGCTACCATAAGGAAGGCCTGCGGGCGGCGAAATTAGGGCGGTGTCGTCGCTCGAGCAGTCAGGCTTAAAGAGTCGTGGGATCGGCCGCCCTTGGTAAGGGAACTCACTAGGCAAGGCGAGCTGATACCAGTCGGGGGTACGGCTACTGTACAAGTACTTCCCGGGCCCCCGACTTATGGTACTAGAAGGCACAGTGGGGTTTTAGTCGGTAGATGTTCTAGATAACCCTCCGTTCTACCCTGGCGGAGGCTATCCATGAGCTGAATGAAGAATAGATGAAGTGAGCTTGAGGTGAGCTGTCTTTCCACCTGATGCTAGCAATTAACACTACTGACAGCTCTTTTCACTTAGGTTTTCACGGTGAGATTTAAATACATAATACATCGGCTGATCAGAATCAGCTTTTGCTTTCAAACTTTTCGTATTCAAAAATAGTAGCCAATCAACACGATTAACAGCAATACTGGTAATCGTCACATCTTGTCCCTTGGGAATGAAAGTATTGCAAAAAAGTTCGGAAAAATTAATAATTCAACACAGGAATGGTCAGTCTCATTTTATGCTGCGAGTAATCAATAAAGTGATTTCCCTAGCGGGACAGCACAAGCAATTGTGACAATGTCACTAGGCAATGCCATAATCATGTATTTGTGATATTTATACAATATTGTTAAAACAAACCCACAGCTTTTCGAAATGAGAGCCCCAGCTGATCCACGGTTAAGGAAAAGGGATTCGAACATTCTTTGTGTCGATCGCAGTAAAACAGCCCTTCTACGTAAAAGTATTTATCGAATGGCTCCAGTTATTTTCAATAAAATTCCTCGACAGATAAAAAATCTTAATAATAATATGTTTAAAAAGAAACTGAAACAATTTTTAATTCATAAATGTTATTACTCCACAGCTGAGTTTATGGAGGACATTTCGATTAATACAATATTACACTTAATTTAAAGATTGTATTGTCCTCATTGGTTTGGATGTTCTTGAAATGGCTGTTTCTTTTTTTTGTTTTCATTCTATATTTAAGTATATTCTAAGTAACACGTTCGCATTTTCTTGTTCATATATTTAAATTATTATTATGTTGAAATTAAGTAATTATTTATTATAAATGTGTGTCTGTGGTTCGACACCACTATCGTTATTATTATTTTTATACTCTCGGGTAAAACGTAGCGAACTGACCATCTTATTATAACATCCTATTGTAATGAAACCTACATTTACGAATAAATTTGATTTGATTTGATTCGTCGTGTAAAAGTGGAGGTAAAGATCATAGAAGGAATGGTAACTTTAGATATGTGCAGGTTTGCGTTAGAATTAATTGAATATTAATTAATTATGTCAATATTATTGAGATATTGTGTACCTAATGTGTAAAAGACATCATTGGTAATGTACAGTCAGCATCAAAAGTTGATGACCACATTTAGATTTTCAAAATCGCTGTACACCGTATTATACCTAAATCGCTCAACATGACAAGCGCCAGAAATGAATGATTATCATAAAAGGGCATAAGTTGGTGACCATCACTTTTCAAAAGTCGCTAAACAAAGTTATAGTAAAAAAGCATAACATTCTTCGTCTCTAAAGTCTCTGAACAAATTTTTGACAAAAATAGCATACCATCGTTTATCTCTAAAGTCCCTGAACAAAATTAAGTGTTTTTTGGGTTTAATATGTGTGTGTATTTTTTTACGGTAGGTATATGTGTTATTTTACAATGAAAATAACGCCCTGCAAGTTTCCAATGTATTATTTGCATATAAATAGAACTGTAAACGCAACGATTTCTTACCTTTTACACAGTTTTCACATAATTCTAAAAAGTTAATTAAACAGATTTTTTAAATATAGCTCCGATTAAATGATAAAAATTGAAAACCACGAAATATGACACTAAATTGCGACGTTGCCATTCATAAGGTATAAACGCTCTTAAGTAGAAATATTCTTTATACTACACCTGCTTGGAAAGTACCTTGATACTTTATCAAATTTACGGTAGAAAGTACGTCATTGCATATCGAACAAATATGCGGGGAGAAAACGCATCTGAGCGGGAGAGAAAAGTGTATGAAAATCCATTTCTTACGTGGTTTTTCTTTTTTAATTTTGGGTAAGACTATGCGCCGGTAACCTAAATATCAAAAGCCAAAAAGTTTTTACAGTGAGTTTTTATCTCCAAGTTCGCAAAATGACACTGGCCACTAGCTGTGTGTTGGATGGTGTCGGGCTGGCAGTGCGACCCTGCGGCGGCAGGATAAACAATTTGAAAAAAGAACATGTGAAAATTGCAGACCCAGTTATTCCTCCTACATTGTCGCAAACATCTCAAACAAACATTAATGGAAAAAGTGTTACATTAAGCTTCATTAACTGCAACAATTTCAATATGAATTTCAATTAGTAAAGATTTAGTTTTTTATTTTCCTCGTAGGTGTAGTATAAAGCACTATGTATCACTCGAGAGAAAGTGCGATTCCCGATCTCGGGTGTTTTTAAGGTGTTTCAAACGACACCCTCGACGGTAATCGGTCACGTTCTCCTCTCGGTGAACAATGTACTATTTTACATTCAAGGGTAAACAGTTTTTCAATTACCCACAACTATGTTTCCCAAATAATTGAATTAAAACGGAACTTGTGTGATTTTTGAAAATGAGTGTTATATGTATACAGATTAGGTTCTAATTCAATCGAACTATAAAAATCATAAACTAAGTCGACGGTATGAATTTGAACAGAATCTGCGTGATTTTTGATAGTGAGTCTTATAGCTATACAAATAAGGTTACTATTCAATCGTAATATAGAAAGCTTAGATGACGTCGACGGAATAATTTTTAAGCGGAATATGCTTATCTTTATAATAGTGCTTGCGAGCTTATTTTGAAAAATAGGGTTAAAAACGTGCTTGCCGCTTGAACACCCACTTCTAATATTTCTCATTGATACTATGAAAAAAAAAAAATATTTTGGAAAGTTAAATTCGTTTGCATCCATTTAATTTTTTTTACATGATTTGGTTTGGATAGGACAAGATTGGATTCATAACTCTGAAGATAGTAACGAGCACTTTTTTAGTTTGCAGTTCATCTATTTTTGATAGTATAAGTTTACACGCTACGTATCCGAAACAAAGTAATGTTCAGTAACTTTTGTTATTTATGATGTTAAGTTATTTTTGGACGTTGCCTTGATTACACTAGATAACTAAAACAAGCATTTTATATTGTTCAGTGACTTTTGTTATTTATGATGTTAAGTTATTTTTGGACGTTGCCGTGATTACACTAGATGGTCAGTGGGTCGTCTTTAAATAACCAAAACAAGCATTTTATATTGTTGAGTGACTTTTGTAAAACTGAATGTTATGATGTTTTCGGATATTATGACGATCAGCAATTTTTGACAAAATAGTGTTCAGTGACCTTAGACGAGTAGTGTTCAGTTAATTTTGAACTTTAATGATGTTCATTCAATACTGGCGCCCAATCTCGTTGAGCGATTTATGGGTGATATAGTGTACAGTGATTTTGAAAATCTGAATGTGATCATCGACTTTTGATGCTGACTGTACCTAATTAGGGTAATTATTTTTATTTATGTTGTTCTGGTTAGAGAAATACATTCAAGCAAGTGTGGCTTATCAATGGCATCTTCTGAACTGTCGAAGAATACGCATAATCTATCATGATACCATAGTATCATTTACTGCAGACAATCGCAAACCTTGGAGCGGTATTGAGAACTACCAAAGAAAACTGAAATTTCAAATTTTGAAACTCAAACCTACCAACACACACAACAACCACAACTACACACACACAACCTTCCAGTACATATCTAGTGCAACAAGGACATTACATTATATAACCAGAAATAGCTAGGTGGAGCTACATACTCCTCAGGGTGGCTGATGGAAGCCAGGCCTGGAGAGGCTTATGTTATGTGTGCTGCTGTAGGCAAACGATGATGACTAGAAAATAAATGTATGTGCTGTCTTTTGTTTCTCTCTGAAACTTGTTATGTCAGGTAAATTAATTGTTAAGCAAACCGATTACAGACTTAAATTATCCGTATTTATATATATATTTAGATATTCAAATCACAACTGTTTACCAATGCGTTGGAGGACGTTTTCAAGACGCTGGACTGGACTGGACTGGATCAACGTGAACGGCGAGTACATCTCAAATCTTCGCTTTGCCGATGACATCGTCATAATGGCAGAGACGCTGGAACAGTTCGATCAGACATCGCATGTTTCCCCCAACCTTTTCATATTTTCTGTGTTTGTGTTATTTTTTGCGTCATGTTTACCGCAAATAAATGCATTTTCTTTCTTTCTTTCTTTTTCTTTATCAGATGCTGCACAGCCTGAAGGGAGCCTCTCGGCGAATTGGCCTCGGCACGAGTTTGGACAAGACGAAAGTCATGTACAATTCCCCGACCACATCTAGTTTTTAAAATATGATTGACGTGTAAAAGTGTTTGTACAAACCTACTTACAGAAATAAAATCATTTATCAATTCACACATCTTGCCGAGTCCAAACCACATCGATGGGTCGCTTCTCGAAGTTGTGAGGGAGTATGCCTACCAAGGGCAAGTCATCCAGCTCGGTAGACACAACTTTGAGAAAGAAGCGAACAAAAGGATCCGATTGGGCTGGGCAGCATCTGGGAAACTTCGTCAAGTCTTCTCGTCGCCTATCCCGCAGTGTTTGAAGACTAAAGTCTTCAACCAGTGCGTCCTGCCCGTTATGACGTACGATGCCGAAACATGGACACTGACATTTGGGCTGGTATACAAAATCAAGGTCGCTCAGCGCGCTATGGAGCGGGCTATGTTCGGAGTTTCTTTGAAGGATAAAATCAGAAATGAAATGGTCCGGAAAAGTACCGGCGTTACCGACATAGTTTGCAGAGTAAGCAAGCTGAAGTGGCAGTGGGCTGGCCATGTTTGTCGAAGGACTGATGGCCGGTGGAGCAGACGAGTCGTGGAGTGGAGACCACGTATCGGCAAGCGTAGCATGTGACTACCCCCAGCTAGATAGAACGACGACCTTAAGACCTGACTGCAATGTAAAAAAGTAATCAATCATATCTATTACAGAAGCTTTCATCCGTTTACATTGCCATCGAAACACAACAACCCCGTTTGACGAACGAGCACCAAACAAAAAGAAAGTGTTTAGCGCATATAATTGATATCCTCTTCCTTTATACAGCGGTGACAGCGCTGACAGGATGACAGTGTAGAATATATTGGCAGCCAGCCAAGCACTGTGTAATATGTAAGCCATTATTCATAGTCCCACGCGTGGCGTGTACCTAGTGACGTTTTAACCACCAGCGCGTTTGTGTGATCGATCGTGCTGCATTGTTGGTAGAAAGCTCTTGTAGTTGTTGTAAAACTCCTTGTAAAGTAAAAGAGATTTTCATACCAAAGGGAATCATGTTACCCAGTAACTTGGTTGAGGAGGTTAGATAGGTCACTCCATGTAAATGATGTTTAACTGCATCCGGCTAGACTGGAAGCTGATCCTAACGTAGTTGGGAAAAGGTTAGGCTGATGGTGTTCACCGCTTCCTTGTTGGTTGGTAATGGCAACCACGACTACCGAGCGTGCCCCCCGAATTTCAAGGTCAGTCTACAAGTCGTTATTGGGTTTTCCATCAAGAATATTCTCAGTATCAGCCTAGAGTCTGGATTTGAGCCCGATTGATAGCAATAGGCTCGCCTCCTTTTGCATGGGACTTAAACATAACTCATTATGCTTAATCAAAAGGTGTTTTTTTGCAGGCTGCATGTTGCAGGATTAACATTATTATTCAGACGCTAATGTCAAATTCACGGCTGTTTAAATATAACAACCAAACGACGATTCATTTCGCTTTGTATCGAAGCGTAGTATCCATTTGATTAATTAATTCGTACTATACGATTTCGGTGTTCATTGTTGTTAGATTTGTGGTAAACGCAGAACAAATATTTGGCAGCTATGCTGGATTTTCCTAGTAATTGGCGTAAAGATATCAATTAGTGACTGTCACCTATCACTTCGTGTTAAAATACTAATTAAACCATATGTGGTTAAATATTGAGTTATAAAATTACATAACAGTGATTCTTTTGCGTGATATAATTAATAAAAATATATTAATATGGTGCCTACGGAAGTGAAACAACAACGTGCGCCATTGAAATATTGCTATAAGTTTTAAGGTAGGCGTTCTTTTTTTAATTTAATTTAAAAACTAGCAACAAAAACTACAACTTTGCATTGCAGTTCATTAATTCCCATCCATATGGATATTTTACTTTGTTATACCATCTATGTAACACTTATTATGGATGTAATACAGAAATGGGTAAGTATTGAGTTATTGAAATTCATATAAATCTCAAATTAATCAATGTCCATCTCCGAAAAAAGAAATGGTAACAACAGTAGAATTAAGGAGTCGTTAAATGCATATAATCTACACCGAACTAGTTTAACGATGGTTTTATGACATACCTAACTTGATGAAGCTACATTTAGGTAAACAAATGTTTATTTATGTACATACCCTACGTATGTACATAAATAAACATTTATTTATCACACTGAAAGTTTTTAGAAAAATAAACCGAATGATGTAGAAGCCTGTTAATATTTTTATTGCTTTTCGAAATAGTTTCCGTTCCTTTCTAAGCAGAAGCACCGTCGCATGAGATGAAACCATTGACTGAAGCAGTAGGCCCATTCTTATTTAGGGATTTCTTCCACGCCTTTTTCAAACGCAGCCACGTCATCTTCAGGGTTCTTAAAACGAATTCCTCTAAGTTTATCTTTCATTTTTGGAAAAAAATAAAAGTCACACGGTGCCAGGTCAGGACTGTAAGGAGGATGACTTATGACATGACCATCGAACATCTGTCTATCGAAAGTGTGGAGTTATCCACACTTTCGATAGACAGATATTCGATGGTCCGTTAGGCGGACTGAGCTGGAGCATTGTCGTGGTGGAGGAGGTTCCTGCTTCTTGGGCGCTGCTGTCTAAAATTTTCCAAGACAACTGGTAAACAATGACATACCAATCTGCAGTAACAGTATTTTTATCTTCTAGCAATTTTTTTGCGACATGACTGGTCCGTCCAAAGTGTGAGGCAATCATCTTTTCCTGGACTTCTGCCCTTCTTTACTTTTGTTGGCAAATCTTCGAATGGAAACATCCATTGCGCAGATTGTCTTTTGGTTTCGGGTTCGTAACAATGAATCCAGCTTTCATCACCTGTGACGATGTCATATACAGCATTCGAGTCACCTCCGTCATACTTTTCAAGAATTGAGCGGCACCAATCCAAACGACGGCGTTATCGATCTTCCGTCAAATTATGAGGTATCCATCTAGTACAAAGCTTTCTGACGCCTAAATGTTCATGTAAGACTTTTTGTACTTGACTCATACTAATGCCTAAAGCTGCCCGAATCTGTTGATATAAAATATGTCACCCTTCTATCATTAGCCGCACATCAGTCACGTTATTTTCAATAGTAGCCGTTGAAGGACGTCCTTGCTTCACGACGTTTTGCTTCAACCACGCTTATAGTCACATTAAACCAGTTGTACGCTAGTAATAATAGTTCTATGGTTGTAGACAGTGCACGGGATGGAGATTCATCATGAAATGCTAATTGAAGTCTATCGTAACATTGTTGTTGAGTAAGACCGCAACGAAATTCGTAATAAATGATTGAACGAAAATTTTCCGTCAAATCCATTTAGACGCACGACCAATGACTAAAGAATAAGAGAGGACATGAACTAAAAGACCGCATCGCGTGCCGGCGTGGAAAGTAAAATGGCGTAGGCTCCGCCCATTACCTAGTGTTGTCCTCTGCTCATTCTTTGCAATGATTTTGTTCATCGTGTTGATTACAAATCGATTAATCGAAATCACATACATTAAAATAAGGTTTTTGATTTTAAGTAGATAGTAGGTAAGTAGGTTGTTATTCGATTCTCATTCTAGGACGTCGCATTATGGATTAAGTACAAAAAAGCCTGTTGTTGCGTAATCTGACTGAAAAATTGCAAAAATCATCAATTTGGCGGTTCATTTAAAATTAATTGTACTTGATATTATTTACTCTATGATTAATAGTTGCTCGTGATAATCAAGCTAGAAGAAGAGTAAATTAAACTGCAACAAGGAATTCAAAACTATACCGATTATTAACAAAATAAAACAACAGAAATCGATATTATGCATTTAATGGGAGAACCGTTTTATTTCAAATAGATACAATAATATCAGTTTGTAATTAGTATTAAGTACACCAATAATGTGAAATACAATAAAGTCTGCCTGTCTACAATAAATGTACAGGGAAATAATAATGTATTATGACTCAAACTCAAAGCATTTATTTCAAATAAACCAATTACAGGCACTTTTGAATTGTCAAGGGGTCGGTCAGTCAGAAAGATGAAGCTAGTTGCCCATTCCAAAGCGTAGTAGGTACCTATGGAGAAGAACGGGCAAGAAACTCCATGGACACTCTTTTAAATCAAAATATTGTTACAAAAAAGTGGTTACATCATTCATGTTGTAATTATACATGTGAGAACGATGTAGAAACACGTGCACGTTAAAAGCGTCCGTAATAAAAAGATAAAAACAATTAAGGAATTAAAATAAGCCGTGGCAGCTAAGAAATGACCAGTGCCTACTGACGGCGCCCGTTCACGAACATGACGTATGGATCAGCACCATTCAGCTCAACCATTTTGAAGGGAACTCAATGATCCAATACACACGTCACCACCAGCGACACATTTGAGTGAGCATGACATACTCTCAGCCGCCAGGGCACATTCAAGTCAATGAAAGACGAACCCAGTAACCTTTATAGTGGGTACATAGTGCTCACACATGTGCTATGCAATTATACAATACTAAGAGATTGAATTTATACAATGCAAAGATAGGTTGTACAATCTTCATCAGCTCCAACATTATTTTCGAATATATGGGTAAATGTAGGCTTACAATGAAAATGTGATAATTTACCATAGGGAGCCTTGTCGGTATTGCATTGTCGTGAAGTCTCACTATATCAAGACTTCTATTAATACAAGACTCTTCAAAATGTAGTGAACAAACATTTACCTGGCTGGAGTCGATATTTTCTTGACCCAATGATTCAAGCCACTTACTTTTAAGTTTATCATTTTTTGGTAACCTAAAAACACAAACAAAACACGCAAACTAACATAAATGTGTATATTTTTTCATGCTAAATATTCAAACGAAATTTGGTTTTTATCGATGCTAAATCGATTCGTTGTGCAAATTACACAATCACAACACTATATTTGTCAATAAAAATACGTAGTAAACAAAACCAAAATAAGGAAATATATCGTTCGAAAGACTATGAATAGGCAATAATCTATGACCGAACAGTAATAAACATGAATTGAGACTAGAAATTGGTATAAATTTATATAGAAAACTTAATAATCTATGAATTCTTTCGACTTACTTGTGCAGGGATATCAGAGGCGCTTTTTTACTGTAATTCGAGCCACAGCCCCTCACACAACACTTAGGCATGGTTTCCTCTATCACAGACAGCCTCAGTCAAATTTACAGCACTCAAAATGTTCTCAAAATGGAAAAAAACTTAATATTTAGTCGCACGATAACGCCAAATGACACTTCATGTACACTCTGAGAAGTACTCAAAACCAGAAACTAAAATGGCGAACCGGCCGATGGGCAGGGCTTCCGTGACGTCAATTGAAATTGAATTGCAATTTTAGAAAACTGACAAAATACGGTTTTCTCTTTTTGACACTTGCAGAATTGCATAAGTTAGAAAGAAACATGTATATTTTTTTATTTCTGTATAGAATCGTATGATATTTCCATAATGTATTTAATTTATATAGATCTTTTAGTTCATGTCCTCTCTTAGTCTTTAGTCATTGCGCACGACAGACGATTTCAAAATTGCCGTCAATTTGTAAAAACAAATGACATATGAATTCTTTACACAATATCTACAGATTACCAAAGAGTTCCTAATTCGTAATTTAAATACATTTTTCATCTGTTGCTTTTCTTATTGGCCTATTCTAAAATCTTTCAGTGTGACCCCGTATGAAACAACCAACAACTGTTTATCTTAAACAGCTCTTAGTAGATTATCTGCAGATCGTATCCTTGCCTTGGTTCAAACACAGGTTATCGCAATTCTGTCGCTCTTCTGAGTAATATCTCCACTTGGGGAAATGGAGATATTAATCAGAAGTAAACTAACCCCAGGTTAATTAAATAGTATTTCCGCACTAAGCCGTAGTAAACTGTATTCAGTATCTAGAAGCTAACACGAATTGTGTATCTAGAGTTAATTAAATGCCAATAGTTGTAGCTCAGTAACATCTTAATCAATTCAATTTAATTTTTCTTGTTATGTTTTTTGTGGTGTACAATAAAGAATATATAAATAAATAAATCTTTTGTTTATAGAACCGCATTCATTGTACTCGAAATGATTTAGTGTATTTGTGGAGCATTTTTTGGCTAGATTTGTAGGTCATAAATAATTTCAAGATGTTGAGGAAATGGGGAAGTAGGATGCCAGGGAGTCCCAGAAATAATATTACGATTAAAATGAAACCAGTGTCATCAATCCAGTTATTTATCGCTGAGTTACGCAGCATCTTTTCAACAATGTTGCCCAGGAAAACTCAGAGGCTTTCCCATCAACCAAGTTTTTCACAAACGAATTTAGTAAACCATAAAAATTATTCATCTCCAAATAAATGTCTAGGTACAACAAAAAAATCTCTTCAATTTCCGCTCTAACAATCCTGACCCAAATTCCCATCTAAAAACCTTTTCTTTTGTACAACAATCTAGGACACCCCATACATCTTTAAACTGGACTTTTAATCCAACATCTACGTCCTAAAGTCGTCATTCACGTCAGTAGCCCATCATTTACAAAACAAGCGTAGTAATGGTGGACGTTTTGTTTAGAGAGAAGTGAGAATAGAAAAAGAGTGAATAACTGGAGAAAAGTAGGGGAGCAGTGTAACGGAGTCTCCCCATCTTCTGAAGAGAAGTGGCAGGAGAAGTCTTCATACATAAATGGTCAGGTCTGCCTTCAGATCCGTCTGACCTCATGCAATCTGTACCGAGTTTGGCTGTTACGGACTAGAGATCAACGCGGCTACGACGACCTCTCCCTGAAGTTAATCGTAAGACAAGATTGTTTCATATCGTGTGCACTCATCTGTTAATATCGACCTGGAGCACGTTCGTTTGCTCCGATTGATCTCTGCATGTGTAGTGGCGGCTGAAAGTGAGAGTAAAAGACGTTTAAAGCGCAGAAAGGGAATGGACTCAGCTCAATCTATGTAAATACATTTCACTGTTGAAACATAATCATACAACTTAACTCCGCTGTTACCATGTCAACAAATATGAAACACAGTTTAGTCATGAATTTCATGCAATGCTCCTGGTTTATGATATTCTAGAGCTGCTGTTCTCCGTTCCAATGGACAGGTAGCCTAAAATGCGTGAGCGTGTTAAAGTGCTAAAAAGCTGCAGGATAAGGTTTCACTGTTGAACTGTAAACACACGATTTCGAAATCAGTAACGACCAGTAGTAATATTACCCGTACATTGTAATAATTATCCGGTATTCGGCCATCACTAACCTCTAGTGGCTATAATTATTGTGTCGTAAATACAATTTAATTATGGTTAGTGTTTGCACTAATTGGCGCGAACTTGATATTGATACCGGATACAACAATTAGTTTTGCCGAAAATTGTTTCGGAGCTTGCCTGTTAAAGCTTGTTCATCTGTATTAATGATGAACTGTGAGACTTTTAAGTGAAGAGCTCAAGTACAAATTACGAATATGGCTATGATCGTCATGTTTTCATTTTATTAGTTTATTTATGGCAAGGCATTTACTGAAACGCGGTCGCTCACAATAGGCCTCATTGAAAAGCTGAAAGTCACCCAAAAGGCAATGAAAATGGCTATGATTGGAGTCTCCCTACGTGATGGAATCAGAAATGAAGAGATCCGCAGGAGAACCAAGGTAACCGACCCGAAGAATTGCCAAACTTTAGCAGGAGTAGGAGCAGGGCATGTTGCTCGAAGAACAGATGGCCGATGGGGCTGAAAGCTTGGGGGAGGCCTATGACCAACAGTGGACGTCTTTCAGCTGAAAAAATGATAATGATGATTTACTGACAATGCATTTTCAATGAGTGCAATCGCTAGATTTGATGCAGATGGTTTCAATGTTTTGACAGGTGATTTTCGAGACGGGGCAATAAAGGCAAGTACCTTAAACGTTGTAGCTACAGGAAAACGTTCTTAGGAGAATATCTTAACTTTTTGAGTAATTGCTAACTGCATTTACAGATTTTGGAAAAGCCGTCCAGTCAACTAGACAAAATATGCCAATTCTCACGTTTTATTTTCATGATATCATTCGATTGGCCATTATTATTTCAGGGCGTTTAATGAGCTCCATAGGACAATCTAGAGTCTAGACAAAATCAAACGGGTTGCTTCCCACGCTACGCTAGCCGATACGCGGTCTCCACTTCAGGACTCGTCTGCTCGGTTTTTCGACAAACACTGACACTTCAGCTTGCTTACTCTGTACAATTTATTATTTGTATGCCATTGATTTACACACTGTGATCTGACTGATTTATTACTAGTTAAGTTTTAGGAAAATCGTAGGATACTTTTACAATTTTTGTAAATATGTGAGCACCATGTATCTATCACATAATTATATCTGTCATTGCTTCATTTTAAATTAAGTTTTACTTATTGTGGTATAGTAGTTTTATTCTGGGTGCATCGTCTTCACATATAATTATATAATTAATGCATACAAAATATATTGTAACACATTTTAAAAGAGTAACGGTGGAGTTTCTTGCCCATACGAAACTACCTTGTGGAAGGGGTGACTAGAATCAATCCTATTATATTGTAAATTTTAACGTTCAAAAGTGCCTTTTATATGCCTATTTCGAATAAATACTTTGACTGCAAGCTATGTCGAGAGTCATTATAGACAATTATTTTACTAAAAATAAATTAGGTATTAACAAAAATTGTTATTCCATATTTGTAAACCACGTTCACTAACTACGAGATAACATATATTTTGAATTCACCTATCAAATATGTTTCTATTCGCTATATTTTCGTCCGTAGATCCGTCTGATCCAAAATCCGGTATAAATGAAATTCAACCACAAGGATTATTCGGGTTTTCATATGAACAGTCCCGTCAGGCCAGAATGGTTACGTTAGGAACAAAGATTTAAATCGTTTCAATAAAAAACGACGTCGTTTGACACCTCTGACACACCATGACTCACTGACCTGACTTGATTGTTATGGAAACGCTATTAATCACGTGTGAGCTCATTCTTCACAGTATGGACACTTTTTCTGGTGACTAAGTACGGTGAGGACAAATCTAGCGATTAGAAGTTTTGGTTAGGACCGATACTAAATATACTTAAGTAATCTTTTTTTTGGTAAATTTATTTTATTTTTAGCGTGATGTGATTTGCTCAGGTTTCTACTGGGAATTTATTTCTGGTCTTTGAGGAAGAAAAGTTATTTTCGGTCATTGGATTGATTGGATTGGGTGATAAACTAATTAGTTGTTTTGGCAGAGCAGTGAGGTGATGTGGTGTGGGAGCAATATTTTGTGGGGTCTTATTAAAATTAAAATTGAATACAATATTGGTACGTTGGAGATTTTCAAAAAATCTTCAGTGTTTTAACCCTTTTTCCTTGTTAAATCAACGTTGGAACTTGACGGCAAGGTATCAGTAATCATCTTTGTGTTAAATGAAAGAAAAACGTTTACTTGGCACAGTACCGATAATACAGAATGTTTGTGTTATTTTTTGCGTCATGTTTACCACAAATAAACGCATTTTCTTTCTTTCTTTTCTTCCAGAACACGTTTGAATAATTTAAAAATTATGGCAAACATCGTAACTAAACATGAACTTCACCTATAGACTTTTCCAGTCTTTTAGATCTATATTAATTATAGTTACTCAATGCAGCTTCCTACTCAATATGTGAAGCGGGCTTTCCACACTGAAGACAAAAAAAAAAACATTCTGGCATTTTCAGTCTTTAAAATCTGTTTACGAAGCCTAAAAGTTCCTAAGAAATATTTCACGGTACACAAAACAGCACTTTTTCCTGTAAAAGCCATTTTGGAGCGGCTCATGTGAACAAATTAGCACTCACAACTGACTCGGTTCGTTGCGGCTTTTCGTATTTTTTTCTGCGCTTTACTGTAGTTACTTCTCGTCCTGGTAAATATGTTAGGTACGTTCTAACTAAGTGAATTGTGAATTTGATGATGTTCGATTGGCGGATGAATTGAGGTAAGCTTAGTTTGTTTTATGTTCAGTAGGCGCCTTTTTAGAAGCAGTTAATCATTTTTAAAAAAAGGAAGGCAGATGAATAATAATATTAACCCCACCGCCGTACCTCTACGTTGACGTAGTGGTGAGGCTAGCACGCTCCAAACTCTACGTCTTTGCCGGTAGTGTTCACTTTTGCTGGAACAAGTCTAGCGTGAGGAGCCAGACCAAGAGGGATATAGAAACCCGTAGGGCAGCATGTGGCGAGTTTTTAGGCAGTAGCGACCCCACGGACCTTATCTCCCGGGAGAAGTCTTGTTCCTCATCTCTGGTTTGCCTATATTGGCCGGCTGGAGTGAACACTGCCGTGGAACTCAGCTATCTTGCCTTTATTGGTTGGCTTGAATGGAGATCCGTAAGAGCAAACGTGCTCGGAAGAAGAAAGTATGCCAGTAAGTGCTAGTAGGGATGTTGACCATCTTCCGGGCTCTGGGATTGTTCTGTTAGTCGTGGAATACCTGTCCACTCCTCAAGCACCTCAGGATATGTAGCCACTTGTCGCCACGTCACTAAGTGCTAGTGACAGTTTCCAGGGGCCCATTATTGAGTGTTCAAGTCACCCTCCGCCATATTTTTGGTGTACATTATAACATTGATCAGGCAGGAGCCATAGTCCTTCCATAGTTCCAGGTAACCAATACACTATAGCCACCCAAACCCATAGCCCAATATGTTTTGTTTCAATGTTCTGCAATAGTCCTGCACCAACCGGGGGTTGTCCTTGTGTGCACTTGCATAGTGCATACAGGGATAATCGTCGGTTGGTGCCTCAACGCTTAAAATTGTATAAGGGGCCTCTGCGAGTTGGCTTTGGTCCCTCGTACACCTTCCAAAGGTCCGTGACCTAAGGGTCCCGATATATGTCAAAGACATTTATATAATAATAATAAATTGTTTATTGATCATAACAGCATTGAAGTACATGGTAATTTACAGGGTTAACAAATTCGTGTACTAAAACTACAACTGAAATGGTGGTGAGGTGCTGCATACCCAGCTAGGCTATAGAATAACCTGCCTGCCTGCTGAGTACAGTGCCAGTCACCATTGGGTATTATAATTAAAATTGGACACAGTATGTGGCTAAACACTGGTCTTCTACTACAATTTCATTATTATTGGCGACAAAATGTAACTAAGGGTAATAAAATAGGATAAAAATACATAGTAAAAAGATGAAAACATTTGCTAAAAAGTGAGTGTGAATGTGTGGGCATGCTAGTGCGCATGCGCGTGTGAGTGTGTGTGTGTATGTGTGTCTGCCTGTTTGCATGCGTATTTTTGTTCGTGCTTGCATGTGTGGGGGGTGAGTTGGCGCGTCACTGCGTGTGTGTATAGGTTTGCTTACGTGAGATTTAATCATTGAAAGGTAAACGACAATTTTGATGGTGGTTACAAACACTGAACTCTGGGACAACTACCTGCAGCTATAAGCTAAAAAAAAATATTTTTGTTGTGGAAATCGAACCTTGATCTCGTAGCACAGAAGCCATCACATTCACTACGCCTATTCGGTAACGGTTGAAAGTTATGAAAATCTAGCAGGTGAATTCAGGGCAACCTTCCATCCAATATTTCGAATGTGAATACATGAACTAAATACACATCTAAATGAACTCTCAAGCTCACACATGTTGAAATATTATAATAACTTCACCCCAAACTTTAAACACGGTGAAGATATTAAATTAAATCTCAAGTACGCAAATATGCACTTTAATTAACACTGTTTCTACATTCTGCACTGATTCAGACTTTGTATAATCTACAAGATATTCGCCAAGACAAACATTCAAGTTTTATTATTCATATCATAAACATATTCATTTTCTTCGTAAACCGAAGAGTTCTTGAGCTTTCTTGTTAGTTTTCTTTTTTTAACTTTAAATAGACGAAAGAGTTTTGAACTTTAGTGCGTCAGTTTGTTTTGTCATTTTCTCGGTCCATATACCCATCTGTCTAGTCATGTGCGTTAAAAAATATAACGATCGTTTATTTGCAATATATTTACGCTTATACCATAGAAATATGAAATAACGACCACTGCCCCTCAAACTGCGAAGTGTATTTAGTCGCAACAGACTCCTCGTTCTCTACTTGCAGTCCTCGTCTTTTGATTCAGACTCTTGCTTCTCGGTCTCTTTTTCTTCCACTGCCACCGAAGGGCAGCAGCAACTGGTGCGACTCCTCCGGCGGCGGCAGGGGCAGTGCCGCCACAACTAAGTCAAAACAAGCCAATATAAGTTTTATAAGTGCCAAAAATGTATCTCAGTTTTGGTTTTTGTGTGTGCCGTTGTAGGTGAAACCCGCTCTTTTTCATGAGAAACCGAAAAAATTAAGGAATATTATGTGAAAAACTCTAGAGTAGCTTACAAATCAAATCAAAAGTCATTTATTCAAACTAGGCTGAGAATCAGCACTTTTTGAACGTCAAAATCACATAAAACAGTCCCCCCAAAACGCCCGCCCTTCACCACTTCCAAGTGCTATAACTGGGAAGAAGAAGTGGCGCAACAAACTCCCCAGCAGCACTGCTGTCTGTTCAGTTAGAATAACTGGATTCTATACAGTAATAAGTAATTAACATTACGAAACACAAAAACATTAAAATTATATGCCATAATATGTCAGCTAGCACACGCCAATATTGAAAACTATACTCAAGCAGAAATAAATAATAAGAACGTAAACAGAACTTAATACATAATAAAAAGCCTCCAGGCATAAAGGGCGTGCCCGCTTACATATGCAATGCTGCATTATGCCCATCTAAGTAGCTGTAACTTGTAGTCACAATGATAAAATAGGCCCTTCAAAGTAAAATAAAGAAACAGTTAATTACTAATAACAATAACGTAACCATAGTCAGCAAGATGACATATTGTCACACACAAGCAGCACCCGTTCACGAGCATAACGCAAAGATCAGCCATTACCCCCTCGCCATATTTGAGGGAAGGAGGCAAACCGACCCCCGACGCTACCGCAAGCATTGACATCTAAGGGAGCATGACGAACTTGCTGCTGGTTGCTCAAAAGGATAATAATATGATCAATTGTCGAGGTGGCTAGCTAACCATATTGCAATACAACTCATTAAAAAACATTGAAATGAGTAGATTATATCAATAATAAATAAAAATTAAATTAAACTAAATTTACTAATTAATATAGTCAAATAAAATAAACAATTATATGAACTCATATAACTTGTCAGCAGGTAAGCTAATTCTGGAGAAAGAACATAAACATTGTCTCGAGTTAATCACAGCGACCAACTATTTGTATCGTTTTATTAATCGTTGATAGAATAGTAGCCTTTGAACAAAGGTTGGATGTTACTTTAGCTTTAAACGCATTAAAAGCCAAATAAATCTAACAAAGAAGAGAGAAGCTTGTTATAAAAGTTTATACCAAACCCAAAAAAAATCATAATATGTACCTTATGAAGCCGGTGAAAGTGAGCACGTAGTTTGTCCTTGTTTCTAGTGTTAATATTATGAATATCACTGTTTTTTGTGTATACTTTGCCTAATATATAAGATGTTGGCGAAGATGAATGGTGAGGCCACCGTGAGAATACCAATATCTTTAAAACAATCTCTCAGTGTAACTCTAGCACCTTTTTTTTTTTTGAGGGTAGGAAATCATAAAATAACTTCTCCCGCTCCCCGCAGGAGGGCATGTCAGACTCTTACTGACTAAAACCCACACGTGTTCCTTCAGTTGCCTGTGCCAGGGGCCACGGTATCCCTCTCGGACCAACCCTAGCAGGCATCGGCCCTAGCGGACCCCGTCATTGGTGCTGACATCTCTTTGAGGCGCGCGTGGAACACAACGCGCCATCGACCCGGGCCTGGTCCTTATCGAACAGCGAGCTGCCCATTGCTCGTCGCCTGCAAGCCCACGCCTACGGTGGCCAGGAATCGGCCTGCGATTTCCGACGCCCAGGGCGTCACCTGCGGCGGCTAGGGGCGTGAGGGCGCGAATTTTGCCTCTCCCTCACGCGTTCCGCCTCCTCCTTTGCGAACATTACTGCTTCGCAGAAGGAGGTGACGGCTTCCCAATCCCTCTTGCTCCGTACCATGGCCTGGACCAGGGCCGGACGCGAGAGATCGCCACCGCCCATCGACTCCACGAGGACACGGCGGTGCTCCGCCCAAGCCGGGCAGACCTCCACCGTATGCTCCACCGTGTCCTCCGGGCGATCCACACGATGGTGACACCCGGGTGTTTCCTCCCGCCTTATCCGGAACAGGAAACTCCCGAAACCACCGTGTCCGGTGAGGAGCTGCGTCAGGCGGAAGGTGAGGACGCCGTGGCGCCTCTCTAGCCACTTCTCAAAGAGGGGACTTATCGCCGCAATTGTGACGTGCCCAAACTCTAGCACCTAGCTGGTAAATTGCTCAAACAGCTCGTTTTTGAAGAAGAAATATATTTTGAATATCACAGGCTTTGCCCCACAGCAGAATGCCGTAGGACATGATGCTATGAAAATAAATGAAATTGACTAGCCGAGCTGTATCAACGTCAGTATATTGTCTTACTTTCCTGACGTCATAGGCGGCCCAACTGAGCCTTCCCGCTAGGCATGATATATGTGATCCCCACTGAAGCTTGGCATCAACTGTTATGCCCAGAAATACTGCCGAGTCTACAGTTTCAAGCACCTCTTTATCTAAGACGATGTTGGGTCCTAGATTTCTAACATTCGGTACGGCAAACTTTACACAGTTCGTTTTCTTGGCATTGAGAATTAGGTAACTTAGGAACTTACAAGATGAGTTTCCATTAGAAGACTTCAGTCGTATACACTCAACAAAAAAACTACAAGCAAGTTATTTTTCCCAAGAGGTTTGCACGATCACCAACTTGAGGTTTCGTAAATACCACAATAATAACAATGCATGCTCTGTGAGTACTTTTAAAATAATGGAAATAAGAATTAGGTTTAGTATAATAACGAAAAATATTCAAAAGCTTATATATAATTATATAAGCTTTTGAATATTTTAAGGTTATGTGATTTGTTAACGTTTATGTAGTCACAGCTTTGTAGATCCTTAAATTAATATTCTCAATAAAATTAAATTAATAAACTTAAATAAACTGACACGAGAGGAAGTATCTTAGTTTTTGCACAGATTTTTTGTAGAACGAAAATCCACTTATTATAAACCTCACTGACCCAGTGGTAACGGCCCTGATATACGTGTGGTCGTGGGTTTGAACCCGGGTCGGCACTGTAATTTGTGCATTTCATATCATCACCATTGCTCTCAAAATGGTGAAGGAAAGCATCTTGAGGGGAAAATGTTCTTGAACCATAAAATCGAAGACATGTGCTACACCAACCCGCACTGGGCCCGTGTGGTGGATTACGGCCCACACCCTCCCTCAGAAAGGAGGCCTGTGCCCCAGCAGTGAGCCCGTTGTAGACCGATTATACATGACCTCAATATACGCGGTTTTTCGTGAGAAGCGGCTTATAGTGTCTATAGGTATTTATGTACTTACTCTGCAGTGGAACATAAAAGACGAAATAACAACACAAATATAGCACCCGTGACCGTATGTGTTCCAAACCGCGAATCGGAGCTAAGCCTACAGAGGTGGGGCATTTATTTAGAGGTTCAGGTAAACACATTTCATTGTATTATTTGTAGTTTGTTGGTTCTTGAGCTAAGGGACAGATTACTAAAGGCATAATTATGAAAAATATGTAAAATATAATCGTAATCTATATATATCTGAGGTCCGCAGCCAGTCCGCCAGTTACTCCACCAGATTATGACAAGTCTTTTACAGTTCAAGCAGTACGGTTAAGGAATGCCTTGCCCGTGTTGACAAGACGTGCTCAATCTTTGTCTAATTTTAAAATTCTGGTTAAAAACACTTCCTCTCTCCTTGAACATCATCATTACATTTGGTTTCCTTGCTCTTGTTTCATGTTTATTATTGTATATGTAGATAAGTATATGTTTTATGTATATATGTATTTTTTGTAATTGATACACACTGGCTACCTGCAGCATTGTCTCTCCTTCTCCCTTTAATCCATCCAAAGGTTGTCTGTAAAAGATCGCTTTTAGCGATAAGACCGCCCATTGTGTCACCCTATGTAAAGTTTCTACATTTATATTTGTAATTTTTGGTGTACTTATTATTGTGTATTCTATTCTATTCTAAATGTACTGTATCATTTTTGATGAGCAGGTTGAGACTGAGTTTAGTATGCGGCTGTTCTTAAACATACAGAAATGGCTCTTCAGGTGTTTATCTCATAAATACATAGGTACCTACAAACAAACGTGTATTTACATGTATGTACCTATGATATATTATATTTATCGTAAAACACATATACACAGATTTGAGTTTGCAAACAATCACTATACATTTTATAGCAAGTATGTAGATGGACAATAACTTCCTAATTCCCACTTTTAAATAAGTACCAAAGCCATTTAAACTAAGGTTTATACAATAACATTAACAACTACGCCATACGAGACAAAACCACTTCGCAAAGCTTGTATATACAAAGTTCAGTAAATGCTAAACCAACCGAAAAGTTAACCTATCACTTTTAACTAAGTCCTGCTGTTATTTACGTTACGTTCGGGGCGTTAGGTCGAAACAGGTGTTTTGTTTAATTGAAACTAGGTTGTGTAACGTGAATGCTGGAAAAACCATGTATTTCCAGGCTTCTGTTCCTAAAACACGTTGGGCAATCACGAGACAAAGTGTGGCTGTTCCTAAACTACCCTGGCTGATAAAAATTTCGTTTCTCCAAAATAATTTTGGGCGTGTGCCTGTAGGGCTCATAGAAAGAAAATGCGTTTATTTGCGGTAAACATGACGCAAAAAATAACACAAACACAAAAAAATAGAAAAGGTGGGGGGAAACATGCGTCACATCCACGCAAAACGGCTATCGCTCAGCATTATGCTGCGACCCTATGCAAGATAGAGCCCCAGCGCTGGTTCACCACCAGACATGGGCACCCTTGAATTGAATTCCCATAAACTAAACTGTCTTGTTGTAATATGAGTTCACTCAGCGTAACAACCGTTTGAGTATGTACGCAACATACGTATTAATGTGCAACCTAGCAATTAGACAAACTACATGATATTCCATATTGTTTGTGAAGTTAGTTTTTAGATCAGCCTCCAGCTTAATACACTGTTTTTCTGTAATAAAACTAATTGTAACATTGCACACCACATGTAATGGTAGAATGTAAATGGGCCACATTTATAATAAAATCATACTACTTTGTACACCTACATTTTGGCAAATAAAGTTTCTTATCTTATCTTAAAGTTTTTTTTAAACTAAATTAGATCCGATCCTGATCGCCGAAACATAACTCGCAAATTCGGTAGGATCGCGACGCTCTAAGTTCCAATAAAACTCTTTGGCGTAAGGGTGACGGTTCTGAAATCGTTCCTTCGTTATGTTTGAGTGCAACTAGACAGGTAACTTACAGTACGATAGTAACTCATTGCAGAATTGATGCCAAGTTATGATGGCAATTCTAAATTACTTAGATATTATATTAGAGAGGTAGAAAGTTTATTAACTGTAACTAGCAAAACAGATCGTTTGCATCCGGCATTTATCTGTCTGATTAAGAGCCCAGCTGGCTAAGTCGTCCAGCTATCGATGCCATAGCATACGAATATTATCTTAGTTTCTGGGGGTCTGTTAATTAATAGAGCTTAGATTAAGCGCTTTGAAGAACCACGCAATGAGATACAAGTTATGCAGGAGCTCACACGAGTGCGTAAGTCAAAGGACGAGGATTTGGAAACCTTTAGCATACGGCTCCGTGAACTATTAGATACATCATACTCCGCAGGAGAACATGGTAACAGATCTTAGTATGTAAAGATGGTAATTGAACAGTACGTGAACCATTTAAAATTTCATGTGTCATTGGGTGTTAGAATTGCAAAACCAGAAACACATGAAGAAGCTATTATTGTGGCAAGACAAAAACATGCTAGGTTAATAATTTTAGCCTAGGTTTAATCATTTCAACATCTCAAGTGAAACTAAAGGAGGTGCCTAAGCAGCAGCCTAAAAGCAGTCCTTTTCATCCTAACCTAGTAAATCCAACAATACCACCATGTAATCGCCAATAGAATAACATGAACCCAGAATAGCGTCAACAAAGGATACAGTCTATGTTGCCCTAGCAAAACAGACCAGCATCAAGTAACTTCAGACTAGGTGGTTCAGGTAATGTTAGATACTTAAATGATAAATGATTATATTTCTGTAAGTAGGTTTGTACAAACACTTTTACACGTCAAACATATATTTTTTTTAAACTAGATGAGGCGCGCGTTTCCTATCTGACTACTCCAAGCAGAAAGGCTGAAACTAACTAGAAGTGGCTAGAGGTGGAAACTTGTTAGAAGTGCAAAAAAAACCACCTAACGTTCCAAAACAGCAGGTGAATCTTCCTGAGGTATCATCAGACGTCACTGTGCGTAAGGTTGGTAAGCCAGCAAAAGCACAGTAAGCATCGGGGCAGTTATTTTATATCCCGGGCCAAATAGAAGGTAAGGTGCAACCAATACCCATTGGTAGATTGAGTTAGGTAGGCCAGTTCATAGACATTAGTGGCGACGTCTCTGAGCCTAACGTAGGCTTAGATGTACAAGAGGTAAGCCAAGAACATAGTATCTATTAACTTACAATTGAATTGTTTACTTTTTTTTTTGAAATTTGTGGAATTTGTTTTCAGATTAGCGTTCAGTTCAATACACTGTTTTTCTGTAATCAACATAGTTGTATTAAATAAAGTTTTTTTTACTAAATTCCCGATCGCCGAAACATAACTTAGCATAACTTAACATAAATTAGTATTTTAAATGTCGTAACGCTGACGTCTCCCTCCTCGTAAGTGAGCACTTATATCTGGAATAGAGTCTTGATAATGTGAAGAGGGTAAAGGGATCGTTACGCTTGCGTTTAAATTAATCATTTATAGCTCCGTTAATTTATCTGCTTACAATGTACCCACTTCAGTGAGACCGGGAACCGTTTTACAACGTTGGCTTCATTGTACGTATTCTGCTAGACCTAACACATAGAACCTCTGAGGACACTAATACGATTCTAATAGAACACGTTCCCTAAGCACTACACGAGGTGTAAGGTAAGGTGTGTGTATGTGTCGTCTATTCATACATGAAATATTTGAAGAGATACACCTATAGCTGGCTATAGGTGAACCAAATTGGGCCAGCTAAGTTACAACCCAACGTTACCCAACTCGACGATACAATCCCAAGTTTTGCTAGCACAACACTAGTCTCCTAAGCAATCAAGTACAATTGCGTTGCGTACACTTGGGCGGTAATAGCATCGTTGCTACATCCCTATAAATCGATGTGCTGCCTCTAACATACCTGTGCATGGATTTCATGAGCTGTTTGTACAAGACGTGACGGAGACGATACAAGATATAAAAGGATTCTTAGAACGAGTTGGTTCATTCTATGTTTTATTAAGTAAACTATGTTTTAATTGATTGCAGCTAAGCCTAAAATGACGGTTTTGTTTACGATGGCAGGGATTTAAATAAAATATCTTTAAAATAAGTATAACCAAACCCTTAGCAAGGTTACTACTAAATTGATTCATAGAATCTAATCAATTATTTCGCAATCAGGAGCTAAACTTACTAGTAGACTTAACCGGTAGGGATTAATTTTCAAATTACATTAATTATGTAAATGCTAAGCTATACCACAATCAGCCAAGTAAATTAATAATTAAACCAATCAACACCCGCATTAATAAACTCAAATATTACTAATACTGACCACGTCATAATTTTTCACACCACCTGCTCGCTAACTTCAAATTAAATAATCCTTAGGCATTACTAAAGGACTGAATTTCATTATGACCTGCTCGGCTGGTCATTAATGTGATTAGAGTTTGGAAAGAACTCGACTGACAAAATTGTGTGGAAACTAAAATAAAAAAAAAACTTATTTTTTATTAATGTACAGCTCGACCAAGGAGTTCTCACTTCATAGGTTTTAGTTGCCGTTGACGAACAAAATGATCGATTGCTGTGGCGGGTCCCCGCGTTCGATTGTTGGAATTGGGCTGACGCCCTATTGGCTCTATTTTTTATGAAATTGCATGAGTTTAGATTCTTAATATCAATAACCCGACAGGCAGTAAGTTATTTTAGTTCAATCTCAGATTTGAAGGCTGTTTGTGTATGTGAGTTTAAATGTTTGTAAGCACACCCACGATTCAGGAGAAATTCCTAGTGTGGGGCAACGTTTAAAAAAAAAATCTGCATCAGACTGATTGAAAAGTGAGCTTGTTTTGAATCTTAGTTGCAGTTGGGTTTTTTTTATTTTATATTTGTTTATTTATTTTAGTACCATTATTGTGTAATATTTCTAGAATCGTATCTTCTGGCCCTTTATTTTGATACCCCACATAGTCATAGTAGGTACATGTTTTTTTCAAGACTTTTCTTAATGACGTCTAAAAACCGCCATTTTGATTTTATAAAAAAATACCTATAACATTTGCGCGACCTAGAGGAATCGATAGACACGTCATGATTGTATTAAAATCCATCCAGCCGTTATGATGCTTCGAGCTTCAATCCCTCGCTGCACTCAGGTTTCAAAATAACGCCCGCGGCATTAATACACTGTTCATCCCCTTCGTGCCTAATCTACTATAGTTACCCACGCAAAACCACTTTCAAATAAATCACGCTATTTTCCCTTCACAAAAACCTGTCGTTCCCGCCCCCGGTATGTAAATGAACCTGCATTGGACTAGGTGTACTCGTATGCCTAGAACTGTAAACTGGTGCAGGGTGCATTGGAATATGAAAAATCTCAGTCAGTTTGAATTTCCTAAACGATTTCCAGATGATTTAGGACGATTCTTATCCGCGTCGAAAAATTGTATACAAAGTACACTTGTTGACTGTTACATACTTAAGTGTACTATGCAATCTGCTTAAATATCTCATTTAAAAGCTATCTTTGCAAAAATATATTTAAATAATAATTGTTTTTTAACCTGTAGCTTCAAAATGAATTTTAATAAACAGAAAGTGAATGCTTTGGTTCATTGAATCGCAATATGTAGCGTGATGTGACTGATCAGTATAGTCATTTCATATTTGGCTAGATTGTCTTCTGGTAATGACAAATGATAACAAGTCAAAAAAATGGAGCCGGCAATATAATCTACTAGCTCTTCGCTCGTGACTTCGTCCGCGTGGATTTCGTATTGTCTCCTACAAAATTTAGCACCCCCGCCACCCCATTTAACCGGTAGTTTTGTGAAATTCATGATTACGATATTTTAACTTTCCTCCACTTGTACGTTTGGACTACCATGGTAGTCAAAAACTTTTTCTGGTTAAACGTTATCACTACCAGAGTTGCAGCGCCGACTTGTTCCCTTTAAAATGTTTTTAAACTATGATAGCTTCCTAATAAATATACAAGATAGCGCTGCATTAAATTCCGCTTCTTTAAGTTGGTAAAACAGTATGTCAAGCCTAGAAGAATATTTTTTTTTTAAAGTTCATCATAGTTATAGCGTCAGTGTGAAATTTTCGCAAGCTCCCTTGTTCCGATATAGAACAACTTTATTTTTAACCCTATGTGTTAGTGTATTATATCAAAATATTCCTCAAGATTCAAGCTTTACTATTAAATGTCCTATGTTCAAAGTCTGTTGAAACCGATAATATTGAAATTAAAATCCTGGTCATGCCGCCATGTCCAGCGTGGGCATTTTCGTAATTTTATTGTATGATTTACCTTCTAAATAATATATTAAAATATTGCTTGTAATTTAGTTTTCACTTATGTAGATTCTGTATAGTTTCAGCTATACACAAGTTTTTTTTTATTTTAGTATAGCTGCAGTAGTTTACGAGATAATAAGCTTTAAATTGGAAATGGCACGGGGCGCTCGCGCGGAGAAATGCCAATCGTGCGGCCGGTCGTTTCGCGGGGGTGCAGCGGCGTTAGGCGGACGTTCAAGTGGCTAACCACTTGAACGTCCGCCTAATGCCGCTTTAATTTTAATCCAGACACGCAGTGAATTCCTCCCCCAAACACTTAATTACCCCCTTCTGCTTGTCCATTTTCTAAAAGCCCAAAAACTTGTAACTCTTTATTTTCTGTCAAAAGTGTTAATACCGTTATGCGAGGTAACCGGGCAGCGCGTTAAGATTCATCCATACAAAGTTTAGCAACCCCTAAATCCGTTGTACTTTAAGTTTTGAAAACCTTCGACGAACTTTATTAATTATTTAAGAATGTATTTGGGCTAAGTTTCAAGTTTGTTAACTCAAGAAGTAAGATTTTTCATACAAAGGAATTCCCTTCTTTTCACCCCTTTAAATGTCGGAATTTCCTAAAAAACCCTTCGTAATACCTACTCCCCTACGTTATAAAAAGAAGCCGTGTGCAAAATTTCATGTCCTTTGTCGTTTCGGCTGTTCGTCGGTCGATCAGTCAGTTAGTAAGTTTCTCCTTTTATATATGTCACCGCCAACTAGCTTAATTGGCTTTTCGGTTAACGGCCTAGCGTTTTTTACTAAACGGCACTGTTCAATCAACTGTCTGAATGATATTCAGCCGATGCATCTAATACCTGCAACATTGAATGAACTGGCTGGCTGATACTTAGGCCATTTAAACAATAGGGCGACCATGCGACTAAAATGTTAGATTGGGCCGTTAGGTACCTAACTACTTCGGCAGTCCATAGGTTAGGTTGGAACTGTGATCAACCTCGCGCGAGCCAAATTGGTCGCTGTAACTAACCTGGCCTACCCCGACCAAATGGGTTAGGTTAGGTTAGAACTGTCTTTAGAAGGCCTTTTCCCCAGGCGGAGGTAGTCCATGAGGATTTCCCCCCGTTAAAAAAAAAAAAAAAAATAAAGGTTAGAACTGTGACTCGCCCGGTGTCACCACTGCGTCGACTGCCGGGAGGACACGGCACGGCATACGCTGGCAGAGTGTGCCGCTTGGGAGGAGCCGCGCCGTGCCCTCATCTTAGAAGTAGGCAGTGACTTGCAGCCCCTGTGAACTTTGTATGGAAGGAACGAAATGCCTACTAGGCAAAACCTCCAACTTGCCAATAAAAAATAAAAAAAGATTTTGTGTGGTAACACATAACTTCCGGCAATATCGTCATTTGACAAATCAAAATGTTGCCATAAAATTATCCTTACTTCCATGTAATAGTTTTTTATCCATACTTCATGAATTAATTTTTATCGGAATTATAATAAAAAAATATTTGAAAATGATAAACATGAATAAAACCGTCGTGTTTTACATTCGATACGATGGGTCCAACAATGAAATGGAATGATATTATTTTTTATAGTAGGATTTTTATTTCAATATATAAAACACCAAGTTGACAATGGCGTCGGCGTCGGAAAAATCTATAAGTCAATGGAAAAATCACATCAAATCATCAAAAAGTACAATGAATCACATTCCCAGAACACTATTAATTAGTCCTAGCGGAGTAAAATAGCACATAATACAATATCAATATAGCGTCGGTTGTTTTGTTTGTTGTCTCTGTGTTAATTTCGTGGTATTTTTGGATTTGTATCTACATTTGAAGATCTTCACCTGATCTAACCAACATCGAGTCGACCTAATGCTTCTCCGTTCCAGCGAATAATTGTTTTGAATGAGACATTGACCCTAGTGAGAAAGTGACTAAGTATTTTGTGACAGTGGAAAACAAAAGAAAATGTTTTAAGTGCGGCTGCTCGCCTGCTAAAGACTAGACGGCGTGAAGTTCATCTATGATGAAGTTGTTTCGATTCCCCATACCTACGTATCTCAATTTGTGAGAATTTAACCATACGTAACTCAATTTGTGTGTTGATGTCATGTCTGATTGAAAAGTAAATAATTATAACTTAATTTAACTTAATATTGTTGTTTTATTTTCTATTTCTTAAACTACCTCTGGGCACTCTCGCTTGTAAGAAAACTAGAAACGTAGCGTTTCGAGTTTTCTTACAAGCGAGAGTGCCCGACTGCCCAAAAGAAAGTAGGACACATGCGTTTTAAATTTCGCGGTGCAAGATAGTTCTTAAGGGCTAAATCTAGATGTCGCCAGCAGCGATTTCCGTTTTATCTTTTTTGTTTGAAGTCGACGTTCTTCTCCGCTAGGAGTAATAGTGTTCTGTGGTGACTTGTCGCTGCCGGCCGAAGTCGAGTTGATGGTCGGCAGCGCCGAGTTGGAAACCACCCCAGAAACAAAAAAAAAAAGGTTAGAACTGTGACTAACCGCGCGCAAGCCGAGCGAGTTGAGCGAGTGCGGCGGTAGCGGCCGGCGAGAGCTTCTACCAAGTGAGATTTCTCACCGACTAATTCCGATTCGTTAACTGCCCACACATAACTGCCCGTTAAGCTATTTTACCCATTTAAATATTGTTTCATGATTGACTTCAGTATACTGCTCAGTTAATACGGCCAAACTTGTTAATAAACATGCATTTTAAAAATTGTTATCTACCAAAACTACAATAAACAATAGCCGCTTAAAATCAGTGCTAATTTAAATGCCTTGGCTAGGCAAGTAGTTAAACCTTATTCGGTCCATGTCATTTGCCTACCTGTTTGATTGAATGACTGAATATCATTCAAGCCGCTAGTTGAACGGCGCCGTTTAGTAAAAAGGCTAAGCTGTTAACTGTAAGAGTAATTGAGCTCGTGGGCTGCGACATATTTATAGATTATTACCACTAAATAAAAATAATAATTAAAGAAGCTTAAGAATAATTAGTTCTCCAGCCCGGTCGTGTCGTTAGCGTCTCCTTAGTATGTAAATGCAGTCGAGTAAGCGAGGCGGTCTAGATTTATGCCTAGAATCGTAGGCCGACCGCAATGCACTGCTAGCAATCTCCTCCTCGCTATGAAAAATTAGGCTAGCTTTGGATACCTACGTTGAACAAAGGAGAGTTTCCCTAAGTGAGCGGTAAGAGTCAAATAAATTACTTGGGTTTACTGAAGTGCTCGCCCGAAAGGCCAACTGTTCCTATTTTTCTTCACATTTTCTTGTCCTTTTCCTATATTAACTGTCCTTTAAGACGTAGTAACTGGTGACTTTATTTGTCGTTTTTATGAGGAAGGACAGCTTTCTTATGTCCGTTTGGCTTTCAATAAGCTCTTTAGTTTCTGGCGTTCTAGAGAAAACATTGTGAGGTCCTAGAACCAAACATGTCATCGGTTGATTGTGATAACAGAAGGAACATGTTCAGCAATGGACATTGATGAATGATTGATGTGTCATCCTGCGGGGTACCTCCGTACTTACAATGGCAATGCCTTTCATTTTGACAGTTCAGCAACATTCATTGTTCATCATTTCATCCTCTGTCGAAAAGGCTTCTATAACGTTAAAGATTACTTGGATGAGAAAAAGGCTTAGGATTAATTAAGATTAATCAATGTACCCCGAACCAACAAACCATTTTGTACTATTAAGTGTTTTAGAATTAATTATGTCATTATCATTGATTTACGTGACATAACCTATAATATTTTTGATAATATTTAAAGATAAAACTGACTGTAAATGTGAGTACCATGCAGGCTAGATAGAATACATGACTAATAGCTGTCTGGCGGTTTTGAGTATTTTATATACGGCCTACGCAAATGTTCTGCAGATCCGGTAGCGTCGTGTGACGGGTCGTTGATCTCCCTAAAATAGGGTTGAGCTACACGATGACTGTTGCATGCATGCCGTCTGTTAGGACAGGTCAACTCAAAGCTGCAATGGCTCTTTCTTCAAAAGGCCATTCACATGGCCCTTGCATTGTTAGACTCACTTAAAATCCTAATAATACAATGTTTGGACTTTAAAAGAGACCATGACCTCTGAGTTTGTTTCGGCATTTCTTCTCAGAGATCAGTCAGCTAGGAAATGCCGGCACCATCTACTTTTAAAATATTGACGTGTAAAAGTGTCTTAAAAGATCTACTTACAGAAATAAACATTTCATTGCGTCATTTACATTGTCGAGCTGACGAATTTTTCAAACTTATGAAGCTTAGTGATTTCCTTTAAATCCTCCGTATTGTGATTTAAAGAGTGTTACGCAAATGAGGTGCTGGTAACAACATACTTACTTATATCTACCGACCTAAGTTTACATATTTTAGTAATCTGCCTACGTCATAAAATCACACGACACAATCAATATATGTTTACTATAATAGATTTTGCACACCTATTATGGCTTAAAAAACTTTTGTTGTAATTACGTATCACCTCATGTACCTACCCATATTCAAGCAAATAAATGATTAGATTTGATTCGTAACGTTACTTCAAAAATAATTATCGGAAAGTAATATCAACATTGCACATTATTCATAACATAAAATTTCCATCAAGTATTTCTTTTAGAATGTTATTATTCTGATAGGTACATCATAGAGGTAATGTGATAAGGAGAGACTCGTGACAACGTAAAAAAAAATTGAACCTTCATACTGCACTTCCAACAAAAAAGAATCATCTTCCATTACTTAAGTCGATGCTTTTAAAACAAAAAGTAAAATTATTTTATCAACTTTTTGAGGAGATGGGTTATCAGATCAAGTCCACAACAACGATTCAGTACAGAAGGACCAATCCATGAATTAATGTACGAATAAGAAGAGTAAAATCGTGCTCTAATTAGATGCTAAAAGAAAATAATCTGCGACTGCAGTAGTTAGGTTTGTGTATCTTAATTTAAGCGGAATGGCTGGCGCGGGCGGTGGAATGGCGGAATGGTTGGTATGGTGGTTTTAGGTACATAGTATAGCTTGAATTCCTTCGCTTGTTCCTAAGTAGCAAAAAGACACCTGTCTCTGGCCGTTCGTTGCAGATTGACAAGCTTTTGCGTAGGCATAGAGTTTTGCGATACTTCTTACCAATAAAAAAAAAATGTTTTCACACAATGAAATGGCTTTAAAGTAGTTTCAAGTAATATAAATATAAATATAAATATAAATATCGCCTGACATTGCACACAGCACCATCTAGTTCCAAGTTAAGCACTTATTAAGGCTTGTGTTATGGATACCAGATGGTTGATACACTACTTAAATACATTTTTTTTTTTCGTAAATACATACATACATATTATATACATATTGCCCTTAAAGCAAGGGTTTTCTAAGACTACGGTGTCCACCACATAGCGTCCGCAATTGACCGCCGAATGACGTCACTGACACGTTATTTATGAAATCTAGGAAACAAACCAACTTAAGGTGTATTTTCATAGATAGTATTTTTTGTGTGCTCAATCTTTGTCCACTTTTAAAATTCTAGTTAAAAAAAAACTTCCTCTCTCCTTAAACATCATCATTACATATAGTTTCCTTGCTCTTGTTTCATGTTTATTATTGAATATATATAATATATATATGTAGAGAAGTTTATGTTTTATGTATGTATGTATTTATTATATATGTTAATGGTACACCACTGACTACCTGCAGTATTGTCTCTCCTTCTCCCTCTAATCGATCCAAAGGTTGTCTCTAAAAGATCGCTTTTAGCGATAAGACCGCCCATTGTGTCACCTTATGTAAAATTTCTACATTTATATCCTGTAATGTTTTGGTATACATAATAAATAGTATTCTATTCTATTTTTTGACACCGTAAAGTCAAACCCCGGTGCCATCATTTCCATGACGACCGTCAATGCGGCCAACGCTCTTCTAGGAAACCGTCACTTTAGAGACATTACGTAGATAGATGCACCACCAAACCGTTAAAATGGAAACTAACCACAATCAATGTTACCCACTAATACCTACGTAATTAAAATGATACATTTTTAATCATACGTTGTGTGGTGAGGCCTTTTATTGTGAATATATCACGCTGGATTTTGTGGTTTAACCTTTTGTCATTCAACTCTGTATCACATCGGGCATATCAAAGTCAACTAATTCTTTATGATTTGCTTATTTACAACCCACAAATTTTCTAGAATTCCATATGCCTTTGTATAATGCCTACTTATATGATTAAAGGGCATAATGCATTGACTTTAAACTTATTGGGATGGTACATTTGAAAATAAAGTTAGGTTTTTTGTTCTTTTTAAATAACAATGAGGTGAATTTTGATTATAAAGAATGAATAGCAGTTTTCTCTTTGCGAACTTGATAAATTAAGTTTAGTAATGCACTGACATGTTTTTTTGTGATGCTTTAATCTACATTTTCTATTAATAATAGAACTAAAATTATATTATAGCTACCAAAAAAAATATGATACTTGTTTAGTGACTTAAGGATAAAGGTCTTTTCACAAATCATGCCCATGCCCAGAACGTGGGCGAACCGTGCTCCGTCGTTGGCTCAAAAATATCGGTGTGTAAATTTTATATGTACTCGTTCACACACGTCCGTGTCCGGGCCGACAACGGAGCTTCGGTATCTGCCCTGTGTGCCCTGTCACGTCCCGGGCACGGCGTTGATATCTGTGGATAGACCTTAACACGTTCTTATTATCATTATTAAATAAATCAATTAAATCAATAAAAACATAACAAACCAAAACGCTACAACCAAAATACAAAAGTTTTAGAATTGAATACAATATTAAACAAAAAATCTTTAGAACCATGGTGTATGCTTTCCATTACCCTAATTGGTCGTAAAAATAATTCTTTAGCAATTTCTTGGCATTTGCGTAATGGCGAACGGTTTGAGGCAAGGAACCATTAGCTTTCAAAAAGATTATGTTAATTTCTTAAAATTTATAACATTTTTGACATTGCTTCAGCTGGTTGAAAAGACGGAGATGATTATTTTAAGATCTGTTTTGATTATTTCAAGTTCCGTGGCTATGTTGCTAGCCAATAATGTTATCTTACAGTAGTTGCAGCTTTACTAAATACTCAATATCTTTATTGCTTTACCATAATGTGTTCTTAGATGGTAACTATATAATTTAGATCATTATGGACCCTGTAGGGCACGGTAAAAGAGTAGGAGAGAGGAAGCCCTGTTTTAGGGGATAATTAAGCTGTTATTGTGGAAACAAGTTTTAACTTACCTTAAATCAAAGTCAGGAGATTGCGATTAAAATACTGACATTTCGCTTATCTATTATTTATGTATTATTTTATCTGCAAGATGTAGGTCATGTATTGTACCTATGGACATTTCAGACTACCTGAACTTTCGAACAAACTGTCTCTGTATATATTCAAGGTATCTATATGAAAGTGACTTTATTTTGTACGCCATACAATCTAAAGTTACTGTATTTTTTGTATTAGCTCTAATGTTAACATTTTATTTAATAAAAATAATTATTTATATGTGTGGTTTTGTCCAAAGGTACTTTACATGTTTGTACCTCTGGACAACCCTGTGTGTACCTTTGGACAAAATAAAACAGAACATTTTTAATTTAAATCAGTCTTGTAATCATCATAAGTTAACGCTTATTATTAACATAACACGTAGAATTAACAACCATAAAGCTCTTATTGAGTAACAAAATATATTCTTCATAATATAATCTTAAGTATCAAGTAGGAACATTTTAGTTAAACAGGTAAGCAGGTATTCTATACCTAAATGAGATCAGTGTATTTTGCGAGTTTTATTTGGATGCACGAACCATATCAAATAAATCTTCAGCAGAAAGGTCATTATCACTGTCATCTAATGAATAACAGTCCGAACACATAAACAGTTCAGAATCCTCTTTATCTGGAATATGCTCTAGAAACTTTTTGGGGCACCACTTTTTGTGGTAGTAAAATTTGCATGAACTGCACTGAAGAACATTTTCTTTTTAATCGGTTCTATTACAAGATTGGCAAGTAACAAAAATTGTCTGGCTTAAAACTAAAATCCGCTTTTCAGCAGGAACATCAATTGCCGGACCTTTAGGAGCATCAACATTTAGCTTGGGCGTGCTTTTTCCTTTTCCTTTCCCCTTGTTTTCCTTTTCTAACATTTGTTGCAAAAGAGCCTCCTTTTCTGGTGTATTGGTTAAAATACGGGAACTTCCTTTTTTTCTACCTCTTTTACTTTCTTTTCTTATTAATTTCGGAAATGGTCGAATCATTTCTGGAGTAATTGAGTTTTTGCATGCAATATTTTCTTCTGTATTAGATTCAAATGCTTGAGAAGTGGATGGCTTATTTTCAGGATGAATCAAAGCTTTATGGATAAGATGAATATCAGAACTAGTTGGTTGTATTTCTAAATTATCTGTTTGTTCAAGATTTTTATCATCTGTGATTATATTTGGTGTTTCTGTACGCTCGGTGACTGACGATGGTGCAAAATCATCCTCCGAAAACAGGTCGTCGTCGAATGGATAAATCCATTTGCAGTTAACCATATGCAGGTCAGCTGCTTTGTTATATGCAGTTTTAAAAGGGCCAAAAACGGTTTTATCTATTGGTTGTAATTTATGAGACGTATGTGGAGGTAATGTCAACATATGAATCCCGTTTTCTTTGGCCTTTATGATAATTTCGTATGATATGTGGGTCTCGTGATTGTCTAAAATAAGAACCACTGGTTGTTCAAGTGACGGTTTCACGCAATGGATAAAATGGTCTAAATATTTCCGGAAAATAGGCTCTGTAGACCAGCCTGAACGATTTGCTTCGCCAATAGATCCAGGAGGTGCATTTTTCATCATGTTATCCTTAAAATGAACTCTTGGGAATATAATCATTGGTGGTATAGAGTTTCCTGCGGCGTTTATACAACCAATCATAGTAACATTTTCGCCTCTTTCCCCTGATGTCATTTTACCTAGCAATTTTAAGGATTTTGGCGCTAAAACTTTCTCGGGCTTATGCACTGTGGAACATCCGGTTTCGTCCAGGTTAAAAATGTTTTGTGGGGCAAATTCATTGCGTTGATACAGTTCTTTTAAGTTATCGTAAAACTTCTGAACATGAACTTTATTAAAGCATATCGCTCTCGCTAAACTAGTTGCTTCTGGTTTGCGCAATGATAGCTCCGTATATTTGCTGCGATATCTGTATAACCATTGGCGACCAGCCATTCCATCTCTTACCCAGGCCTCAGGAATGTTACTCAGTTTTCTTCCAACGGCAAACTGATAGGCTAAGATACATGTTTGTCTTGCAGATAATCCGTAATTCATTTTGGCTGCTTTTATTAAATATTCTAATAAAAGCTTTTCTTCCTCGTCAGAAAATACCTTTTTTACTGCGTAGTTTGGTGTAAAAGAAATTAAATCTGGTGCAACACTGCTGCGAATGGTTTTGACATATTTATGTAAAGTTTATTTTTTCAACCCAAATTCTCTCGCAGCAGTTCTTATTTTCCCTCCATTTTTTACTGAATCTATTGCCAGTTTTAATCTCTCCGGACTTACGGCAACTCTCTTCACACCAGCCTTACTCCTTGGCACTATGGACAATATAACCAAGGTGTTATTAAGCAGTGTCCATAGGTAAAAACATTGTTTGTACCTTTGGACGTGTCCACAGGTACAAACAAAGACATGTCCAAAGGTACAACCAATACAACATTTAAAAAAATACGTTATTGTTTTGCTTTTTAGGTTAGAAACTGTTTTGTTTCCTCTCTGATTTGTAAATAAAACTAGCTACAGATTATATAAAAATATCAAATTGGAAAATATATCCATGCATTATTTAAGTAAAAAATCAAAAAGATTCTGCGAAAACTTACATTTCAACACAAAAATCTCCAAAAGGGCCTCACACTGCACACAACATCGATAGCGTCACACCACTCACTGGTGTTGCTAGAAAATAAAAATGCTACCACAGTGTTGCAATATTATATTTTTAGTACTGCCAGTTTTTTATTATAATCAATGTCCAAAGGTAAAAGCGTCCATAGGTACAATACATGACCTACTTAAATATTTTAGTTTATTTTTACATTCCTGTTATCATAATTATGTTTATTAATTTATATATTATATTTATTTATTTATTTATTATTTATGTACACACAATAAAATACAAGAGATAAGACATAATTATAAATTGAGTACAAAGGTACTGCTTATTTCTTAAGAAATTTCTTCCAGCAGACCTGCGAAAGGAGAAGTAAAAAAGAAACGTAGACAATAGTGCGTGAGAACAAGAAGAGAAAAATATGAATGTGTGAAGTCTAAAGCTAAAATATTAAATATTTAGGTAAATAAAAATAATTAACATGTATACTTAAATAAATACATAATGCTAAAATATATAAGCATATATATATATATATATTTATATAAATACTCACAATATAGAGGAAAGGTAATGCTCTTTTAATCGAAATTTAAATAGAGAAATAGTATTTAAATCACGAATGCTAGGCGGGAGTGCATTCCACAGTCTTACAGCATGGACAGAGAAGGAATAAGAATAGTAGCTGGTTTTGTGAGGCTGAGATTCAAGGAGGGATCTCTGGTGTGATCTACATGGTGCCACGCTAGAGCGAGCGTAAGAAAAACGCTCACGCAGGTAGGAAGGATAAGACGGGTTGTGTAAGATGTTGAAGAGGAGACATAAAATCCGAGTGTTCCTGCGAAGGCGGATTGGGAGCCACTTGAGTTCCTTGCGAAGGTGAGAAACATGGTCATACTTTCGAAGACCGAAAACAAAGCGAATGCACAGGTTTTGCAAGCGCTCAAGCTTGTTTAATAGCTCCTCAGTAGCATCCAGGTAGCAGGCGTCGGCATAATCTATAATCGGCTGAATAAGTGTTTGTGCCAAAGAAATTTTAGTCTTCAAGGGCAGAAGACTTTGAAGGCATTTCAGCGAATGAAAAGAGAAATGCACCTTTCGGCTGACCTCATTGACCTGAGCACGCCACGAAAGATTGGAGTCAATAACTACACCCAGATCTTTAGCGGTTTCAGTGTAGTCAATGCGAACACCATCGAGATATAAAGGCATCAGTGATTTGTGTTTTTGTGTTTTTTCTTTCAATAATAATTATTGCTATATTATTTATTTATTATTATTGCTATGCTATTTAATTTTCTTATTGTTATATTATTTAATAATTGATAATAGTATATTATTTATTAATAATTATCGTATCATTAATACGTAGCGTGTGAATAACGACTTTTCTTTTTAATTAGTTCCAACAAACGTATAAATAAACAATTTATGAAACAACATAGATTCAACATTGAACCCTACTCACCTCCAACTATAAAATTATAATTATGTGCGTTCAAACCTAAGCGAAAAATTATTTAGACTTTACGAAATGGACGTTTTTGTGTTCGCCTCGTTAGCAAAAGTGGTTTCAAGTCTAGGAGTCAGCGATGCATGCATGAGCCTCCCAAATGCCGCTACTTTTGCCTCTTATTAAAATTTTATTCGAAATTTTCTGGCATTTTATACAACGAAAAGTATTATGGGCCGTTTTAAGTCGAGCTAGCAGCTTTGTGGTCGCTTTTATGTTATATTTTCAATGGTGATAAGTATCACTTCTTTTGTAATTTAGTGCTTTTTATAACCACTAAAGCTTTGGTGTTTTTTCGGATTCCTTTGTAAAGGAAAAAAGCTTCTTTAGAACTTATTTTGATTTAGAGATTTATGATATAAAGTGATACATTAGGGTCAGTAAATAAATAATAATCTGACTTGTGCTAGATTGACAACTTAAAATATCTTTGACATCATAGCTTTAGAAAATCAAATTGCTTTTATCTTTGATGAAAATACATTTTGTACTATTTTATGAACACAGTTCATTCAATATTTGGAATCTCCGAGCACCAGGTCTAACCTAACAAAATTAAGTAGTCTTTACCAACATTAACTCCAGACAAAATGGCGACCAAGTACGAATTAATGGCACACAAATACGGGTAATTAGATCCTTAGGCTATAAAATTAAAACAGACGGCCATTTTCGAAGAATTTGACCTTCACAACTAGATTGATGAGTTTGTTGGCACAAAAAGACCTGAACTGGTCCTTTAGGAAATTTAATACAGGGACACAAAAATTCAATTTTGGGGGCGTTAATCGTTTTTGGTAATGGCGCGGATTAGTCGTTGAGACCACGGTTAAGACTAATTGTGGCAATTTTATTAGGCGATAACGTATTGCTTTACTTTTTATTTCCTCTGGGCAATGAACTATTGAATAATTTGGTAGTTTATAAACAGCATGTTTAACACAACGGTGTTAACTCTACATATGTATGAAATAGCTCATCATCGTCGTCGTTACCGATCTATTTGCAAAATTTAAAGGTCCATTAACGTTTATTGGGATCTGTGAACGTGACGATAACTTCACCAAAATCAAGATAAGAGTTCACAAGAACTACACTGTCACGACTGATAGATTTCATATATTCGCCACGTATTCAACCAAATTACTCATGTGCTCAAACTGTACCAGCTTTTAGCATAAAGGTCTAAGCTTCGTGTTTCATAATATCTAGCCACAAATGTTAGGTAGCTGTTGAAATAACTTGAAATATGAAAATGAGGCAACCGTGAAAATCGATATAGCTTTTTCGTTTGTCAATTGGTTAAATGTGGTTGTGAAAATATGTATCTACTTTTGAGAATGTATTTGGTATTTGAAAAGCATTGTGGTATAAGTTTTTTTTTCTTTTTTTTAGTGGATAGCTAAAAGAGCTGATATAAGTATAAAGGCTTGATTTAATCATTTTAGGCATGTAATTAACACGTAAAGCATTTTATTAATTTGCCCATGGGTGTGTCACGTACAGGTAATGCTTAAAATAATATTGAAGTATTATCGATAGAACCATGCTAACAACTTACTTACTGTATGTTCCAAAAATATCTGAAGAAAATGCAAATAAACCCCGCTTAGGTTAAATTCTTACACGATCATACAAATTCATCTGCATTTAGAAGATTTCAACTTTGTATCTCAAGAATTTCCCCAACAATTATTATTGGTTGAATAAAATTATTAAATTGTGATTGAATAATTATAGACGAAATTGAGGCTATAAAAGTTACCCCAATAGTTGTCAAATGAAAAACATCTTTGAGGTATTTTCAAATAAGAATATCCAAATAATCAAATCGAAGCACTCAATTAGTATGTGGCTCTACAAATTGGTATTCACAGGCACGTTTTCTGATCCATTTATTCACATTTTCATCAGGACCCAGACCATCTGACTTTTGGAACAGACCATAACTATAGACTTTTTGTCTGATATAAGTTAATACTTCATCAATTCATTATGTTTCGGGTCTCTGTCTGGTCTAAGAAAAAAGGAAAGAAAGAAAGAAAATCATTTTATTTGGCACACGCACAGGAGAAACAAATAGTACTAAAGTAACATTTAAAAGTAAAAAAGTTAATCTACCCAAATAACCTTTTCATTTCTCATACTTGGGAAGGTAAGCTTGAAGTTACCTGATTATAGGGATGACAACAATACTTTACGTCCCGGGGTAAAGATATTCCCTGCTGTCAAAAAAATTAAAAACTATGCTAGCCATGTCTCAGCTTTTTATACAACAACTCTGTTAAATCGCGGCATAAAATTGTAATTACAAAATATTATCAATCATTTTGTAACATGACTTTATACTTATAATTTACTTTTCATTAAATTTGTGTAACGGCACAGTTGGTGCAGTGGTTAAGGGATTGACGCGGGTTCGATTCCCGCAAGGATTTGTTCCTTGCGGGAATCGAACCCGCGTCAATCCAAATATTTGTATGACCTACAAGTTGTTCCAAGTCTGGCTGTTTGTGTATGTGAGTTTAAATGTTTGTAAACGCACCCACAATACAGGAGAAATTCCTAGAGTGGGGCAACGATTAAAAAAAATAAAAAATAATAACATAAGTACATACTATAGATTTGAGCTAAATATTTACCATCATCAAAGATAAAAATACTGGCTGGTAGAATGCCACAGAAAAAGAAACATAAAAAAGGCGGGAACGCGGCGATTCAATCTTCAGTTGTTTTGTCGAAGTACTAAAAACGCGCGACAGCGTCGCTACCAACGCGCGTTAGTCGCATTTGCAACGCGCTACAGAAGCGATGCCAACACGCTACTAACGCGATATAGCATCTTGACTTTATCGATGCAAACGCGCAACCGTGTTGGACGACATCGGGGAGAGAACGGAGGGAGGGTGGCGCGTGAGTGGAGAACCGAGCAGTGCAATACAGACAGGTCTAGAGTGCTGTTGTCTGTCACGTGCGCAAAAGTGAGTCGTTCGACACATAAACATTTATTATGGCCATTAAAACCATCCTGTAATATGGGACTCGCGCCTTCCTGAGCATTCGAATAAGGTTGCAAAAAGAAAGGCATGGGAAGAGATTTAAAATGAAATATTTGATTCAGAATTTGGAAAAAAAATTAATAAAGAAAAGAATGTTTGTGGTAAGTTATTTAAGTTAATGTAATGGAAACATTTTATCATTATACATGTAGATGTTTCAGAATGAGTAAATCAAGTTACATTTACAACTTTTTCTAGTTACTTATAACATTTTTAGGCGACTTCAAAACAGGAGGACTGTTGCTGTTAATTGATTTTTCTAAACATTAATTTATCTCCTTCGCAAATTTGTTTATTTGATTCTGGAGCATTATCATGAATTAGGTTAGATTATTTCGTTTTTTTAAATTCAGTATACATGTTTCGGATTGCTGTACCACTTAGTTCTGATCTTCGTCTTCCAATTAAATGTAAATTGTCACTGGCAGGCGGATCTTGGAACCCTACTATACTCAAAGTGTGATCGAACTTGTACCCTTGTACGCTTTTTTTTTTTTTTTGAGGATGGGCAATCATCAAATGACCCCTCCCGCTCTGGGTGGAGCGGAAGGGAGTGTCAGACTCTTACTGACTAAAACCCACCCGTGTTCCTTCCTTGGCCCTTTATGTTCCGGGTCAGCGGTACCCCTTTTGGATGATCCCGCTTTCCCGGCAGGCTTGGGCCCTAGTGGGCCCCCTCTTCGATGCTGACATCTCTTTGAGGCGCGCGTGGAACACGTACGCGCTGTCCAGCACGGGCCTGGTCCTGATCGGACGGTGAGCTACCCATTACTCACCGCCCGCAGGCCCGCGCTACGGTGGCCGGGAGTCGTCACGCGGCTCCCGACGCCCGGAGCGTCCACCGCGGCAGCTTGGACGGGAGACTCTCTCCCTCTCCCGTCCCGCCACCTCCTTCGCTAGCATGACTGCTTCGCAGAAGGAGGCGACTGCCTCCCACTCCCCCTCGCCCCGGACCATGGCTTGAACCAGGGCCGGGCGTGAGAGGTCGCCGCCGCTGCCGATCGCCTCTACGAGGACACGGCGGTGCTCACCCATGCAGGGCAGGCCCCCACCGTATGCTGCACCGTGTCCTCGGGGCGATCATCGCAGTGGTGACACCCGGGCGTTTCCTCCCGCCTGATGATGTGCAGGAACCTCCCGAAACATCCGTGTCCGGTGAGGACCTGCGTCAGGCGGTAGGTGAGGACGCCGTGACGCCTCTCTAGCCACTCCTCAAAGAGGGGTCTTACCGCCGCTATCGTGGCGTGCCCTGCGCTGGGTGGCGACAGTCGCTCTTTCCATGCCGCCATGAGATCGCGCCGGAGGTCTGTCCGCTCCGCCGCGATTTGCCGCGGAAGCGGGGTTTCCCCCCGGCGTAGTGCCTCCGCGCGCCACTCATACAGGCGCGCGAGGACTATCGCCTCCAGATCCCACGGCGGCAGTCCGGCAAGGAGACTTGCCGCCTCGCCCGAGATCGTGCGGTAGCCCCGGATCAGCCTCACGGCTACCACCTTTTGGGGCGCATTCAGATAGTGGGTGGCTCTCCGCCGCAGTGAACGCGCCCACACCGGGGCCCCATATGTAGCCATGGACCGCACGACCCCCGCGTAAAGCCTCCGGCAGAAGGCGTTTGGACCCCTCAGGTTGGGCAGGAGCCGCTTGAGGGCGGCCCCAGTCCGTTCCAGTTTGGGGGCCAAATGTCGGAAGTGCTCCACGAAGTTCCACCGGCTATCGAGCACGAGTCCTAAGTACTTCATCGTGGACTCGACGCCGATGTTAACCCCTCCTACCGTTAGTTGGGATCCCGATGGTGGCCTGTTCCGGGCCCCATGGAATGACATGGCCTCGGACTTTTGCAAAGCCACCTCGAGACCCAACTGCCGGATCCTCTCCACGACTATCGCAACCCCGCGTGTCATCGCGTCGGCCGCCGCCTGATGCGACCTCCCCTGCGCCAGGACCAGCGTGTTTTCAGCGTAGCACACCACGCTGACGCCATCAGGGAGGTCAGCCCGCAGCACCCAGTCGTAACCGATGTCCCACAGGAGCGGCCCTAGAACCGATCCCTGTGGGACGCCGCACGACATCTCTCGCCGGTTCCACTCCCCGTCGCGACCGAGGTAGATGACGGCTCTGTCCGTCAGAATTTTTTTTTTTTTTTTTTACGGGGGGAAATCCTCATGCGACTACCTCCGCCTGGGGAAAAGGCGGAGGGGCGTGCCGGACTCTTACCGGCTAAAACCACCCCGGTGTCTCCTCGCACGTGCGCGCGGGGCCGCGGGAATCGAAATTCTTCCGCAGCCCGACACTAGTGCTGGCCCGGTCTGGCCGGGCCTCGTCTCCTGCACGGGGTAGTGAGGTGTTTAACTACCCCGTGTATCGCCTCAGAGGCGCGCGCCGACACATAAAAATAATTAACATGTATACTTAAATAAATACATAATGCTAAAATATATAAGCATATATATATATATATATTTATATAAATACTCACAATATAGAGGAAAGGTAATGCTCTTTTAATCGAAATTTAAATAGAGAAATAGTATTTAAATCACGAATGCTAGGCGGGAGTGCATTCCACAGTCTTACAGCATGGACAGAGAAGGAATAAGAATAGTAGCTGGTTTTGTGAGGCTGAGATTCAAGGAGGGATCTCTGGTGTGATCTACATGGTGCCGCGCTAGAGCGAGCGTAAGAAAAACGCTCACGCAGGTAGGAAGGATAAGACGGGTTGTGTAAGATGTTGAAGAGGAGACATAAAATCCGAGTGTTCCTGCGAAGGCGGATTGGGAGCCACTTGAGTTCCTTGCGAAGGTGAGAAACATGGTCATACTTTCGAAGACCGAAAACAAAGCGAATGCACAGGTTTTGCAAGCGCTCAAGCTTGTTTAATAGCTCCTCAGTAGCATCCAGGTAGCAGGCGTCGGCATAATCTATAATCGGCTGAATAAGTGTTTGTGCCAAAGAAATTTTAGTCTTCAAGGGCAGAAGACTTTGAAGGCATTTCAGCGAATGAAAAGAGAAATGCACCTTTCGGCTGACCTCATTGACCTGAGCACGCCACGAAAGATTGGAGTCAATAACTACACCCAGATCTTTAGCGGTTTCAGTGTAGTCAATGCGAACACCATCGAGATATAAAGGCATCAGTGATTTGTGTTTTTGTGTTTTTTCTTTCAATAATAATTATTGCTATATTATTTATTTATTATTATTGCTATGCTATTTAATTTTCTTATTGTTATATTATTTAATAATTGATAATAGTATATTATTTATTAATAATTATCGTATCATTAATACGTAGCGTGTGAATAACGACTTTTCTTTTTAATTAGTTCCAACAAACGTATAAATAAACAATTTATGAAACAACATAGATTCAACATTGAACCCTACTCACCTCCAACTATAAAATTATAATTATGTGCGTTCAAACCTAAGCGAAAAATTATTTAGACTTTACGAAATGGACGTTTTTGTGTTCGCCTCGTTAGCAAAAGTGGTTTCAAGTCTAGGAGTCAGCGATGCATGCATGAGCCTCCCAAATGCCGCTACTTTTGCCTCTTATTAAAATTTTATTCGAAATTTTCTGGCATTTTATACAACGAAAAGTATTATGGGCCGTTTTAAGTCGAGCTAGCAGCTTTGTGGTCGCTTTTATGTTATATTTTCAATGGTGATAAGTATCACTTCTTTTGTAATTTAGTGCTTTTTATAACCACTAAAGCTTTGGTGTTTTTTCGGATTCCTTTGTAAAGGAAAAAAGCTTCTTTAGAACTTATTTTGATTTAGAGATTTATGATATAAAGTGATACATTAGGGTCAGTAAATAAATAATAATCTGACTTGTGCTAGATTGACAACTTAAAATATCTTTGACATCATAGCTTTAGAAAATCAAATTGCTTTTATCTTTGATGAAAATACATTTTGTACTATTTTATGAACACAGTTCATTCAATATTTGGAATCTCCGAGCACCAGGTCTAACCTAACAAAATTAAGTAGTCTTTACCAACATTAACTCCAGACAAAATGGCGACCAAGTACGAATTAATGGCACACAAATACGGGTAATTAGATCCTTAGGCTATAAAATTAAAACAGACGGCCATTTTCGAAGAATTTGACCTTCACAACTAGATTGATGAGTTTGTTGGCACAAAAAGACCTGAACTGGTCCTTTAGGAAATTTAATACAGGGACACAAAAATTCAATTTTGGGGGCGTTAATCGTTTTTGGTAATGGCGCGGATTAGTCGTTGAGACCACGGTTAAGACTAATTGTGGCAATTTTATTAGGCGATAACGTATTGCTTTACTTTTTATTTCCTCTGGGCAATGAACTATTGAATAATTTGGTAGTTTATAAACAGCATGTTTAACACAACGGTGTTAACTCTACATATGTATGAAATAGCTCATCATCGTCGTCGTTACCGATCTATTTGCAAAATTTAAAGGTCCATTAACGTTTATTGGGATCTGTGAACGTGACGATAACTTCACCAAAATCAAGATAAGAGTTCACAAGAACTACACTGTCACGACTGATAGATTTCATATATTCGCCACGTATTCAACCAAATTACTCATGTGCTCAAACTGTACCAGCTTTTAGCATAAAGGTCTAAGCTTCGTGTTTCATAATATCTAGCCACAAATGTTAGGTAGCTGTTGAAATAACTTGAAATATGAAAATGAGGCAACCGTGAAAATCGATATAGCTTTTTCGTTTGTCAATTGGTTAAATGTGGTTGTGAAAATATGTATCTACTTTTGAGAATGTATTTGGTATTTGAAAAGCATTGTGGTATAAGTTTTTTTTTCTTTTTTTTAGTGGATAGCTAAAAGAGCTGATATAAGTATAAAGGCTTGATTTAATCATTTTAGGCATGTAATTAACACGTAAAGCATTTTATTAATTTGCCCATGGGTGTGTCACGTACAGGTAATGCTTAAAATAATATTGAAGTATTATCGATAGAACCATGCTAACAACTTACTTACTGTATGTTCCAAAAATATCTGAAGAAAATGCAAATAAACCCCGCTTAGGTTAAATTCTTACACGATCATACAAATTCATCTGCATTTAGAAGATTTCAACTTTGTATCTCAAGAATTTCCCCAACAATTATTATTGGTTGAATAAAATTATTAAATTGTGATTGAATAATTATAGACGAAATTGAGGCTATAAAAGTTACCCCAATAGTTGTCAAATGAAAAACATCTTTGAGGTATTTTCAAATAAGAATATCCAAATAATCAAATCGAAGCACTCAATTAGTATGTGGCTCTACAAATTGGTATTCACAGGCACGTTTTCTGATCCATTTATTCACATTTTCATCAGGACCCAGACCATCTGACTTTTGGAACAGACCATAACTATAGACTTTTTGTCTGATATAAGTTAATACTTCATCAATTCATTATGTTTCGGGTCTCTGTCTGGTCTAAGAAAAAAGGAAAGAAAGAAAGAAAATCATTTTATTTGGCACACGCACAGGAGAAACAAATAGTACTAAAGTAACATTTAAAAGTAAAAAAGTTAATCTACCCAAATAACCTTTTCATTTCTCATACTTGGGAAGGTAAGCTTGAAGTTACCTGATTATAGGGATGACAACAATACTTTACGTCCCGGGGTAAAGATATTCCCTGCTGTCAAAAAAATTAAAAACTATGCTAGCCATGTCTCAGCTTTTTATACAACAACTCTGTTAAATCGCGGCATAAAATTGTAATTACAAAATATTATCAATCATTTTGTAACATGACTTTATACTTATAATTTACTTTTCATTAAATTTGTGTAACGGCACAGTTGGTGCAGTGGTTAAGGGATTGACGCGGGTTCGATTCCCGCAAGGATTTGTTCCTTGCGGGAATCGAACCCGCGTCAATCCAAATATTTGTATGACCTACAAGTTGTTCCAAGTCTGGCTGTTTGTGTATGTGAGTTTAAATGTTTGTAAACGCACCCACAATACAGGAGAAATTCCTAGAGTGGGGCAACGATTAAAAAAAATAAAAAATAATAACATAAGTACATACTATAGATTTGAGCTAAATATTTACCATCATCAAAGATAAAAATACTGGCTGGTAGAATGCCACAGAAAAAGAAACATAAAAAAGGCGGGAACGCGGCGATTCAATCTTCAGTTGTTTTGTCGAAGTACTAAAAACGCGCGACAGCGTCGCTACCAACGCGCGTTAGTCGCATTTGCAACGCGCTACAGAAGCGATGCCAACACGCTACTAACGCGATATAGCATCTTGACTTTATCGATGCAAACGCGCAACCGTGTTGGACGACATCGGGGAGAGAACGGAGGGAGGGTGGCGCGTGAGTGGAGAACCGAGCAGTGCAATACAGACAGGTCTAGAGTGCTGTTGTCTGTCACGTGCGCAAAAGTGAGTCGTTCGACACATAAACATTTATTATGGCCATTAAAACCATCCTGTAATATGGGACTCGCGCCTTCCTGAGCATTCGAATAAGGTTGCAAAAAGAAAGGCATGGGAAGAGATTTAAAATGAAATATTTGATTCAGAATTTGGAAAAAAAATTAATAAAGAAAAGAATGTTTGTGGTAAGTTATTTAAGTTAATGTAATGGAAACATTTTATCATTATACATGTAGATGTTTCAGAATGAGTAAATCAAGTTACATTTACAACTTTTTCTAGTTACTTATAACATTTTTAGGCGACTTCAAAACAGGAGGACTGTTGCTGTTAATTGATTTTTCTAAACATTAATTTATCTCCTTCGCAAATTTGTTTATTTGATTCTGGAGCATTATCATGAATTAGGTTAGATTATTTCGTTTTTTTAAATTCAGTATACATGTTTCGGATTGCTGTACCACTTAGTTCTGATCTTCGTCTTCCAATTAAATGTAAATTGTCACTGGCCGGCGGATCTTGGAACCCTACTATACTCAAAGTGTGATCGAACTTGTACCCTTGTACGCTTTTTTTTTTTTTTTGAGGATGGGCAATCATCAAATGACCCCTCCCGCTCTGGGTGGAGCGGAAGGGAGTGTCAGACTCTTACTGACTAAAACCCACCCGTGTTCCTTCCTTGGCCCTTTATGTTCCGGGTCAGCGGTACCCCTTTTGGATGATCCCGCTTTCCCGGCAGGCTTGGGCCCTAGTGGGCCCCCTCTTCGATGCTGACATCTCTTTGAGGCGCGCGTGGAACACGTACGCGCTGTCCAGCACGGGCCTGGTCCTGATCGGACGGTGAGCTACCCATTACTCACCGCCCGCAGGCCCGCGCTACGGTGGCCGGGAGTCGTCACGCGGCTCCCGACGCCCGGAGCGTCCACCGCGGCAGCTTGGACGGGAGACTCTCTCCCTCTCCCGTCCCGCCACCTCCTTCGCTAGCATGACTGCTTCGCAGAAGGAGGCGACTGCCTCCCACTCCCCCTCGCCCCGGACCATGGCTTGAACCAGGGCCGGGCGTGAGAGGTCGCCGCCGCTGCCGATCGCCTCTACGAGGACACGGCGGTGCTCACCCATGCAGGGCAGGCCCCCACCGTATGCTGCACCGTGTCCTCGGGGCGATCATCGCAGTGGTGACACCCGGGCGTTTCCTCCCGCCTGATGATGTGCAGGAACCTCCCGAAACATCCGTGTCCGGTGAGGACCTGCGTCAGGCGGTAGGTGAGGACGCCGTGACGCCTCTCTAGCCACTCCTCAAAGAGGGGTCTTACCGCCGCTATCGTGGCGTGCCCTGCGCTGGGTGGCGACAGTCGCTCTTTCCATGCCGCCATGAGATCGCGCCGGAGGTCTGTCCGCTCCGCCGCGATTTGCCGCGGAAGCGGGGTTTCCCCCCGGCGTAGTGCCTCCGCGCGCCACTCATACAGGCGCGCGAGGACTATCGCCTCCAGATCCCACGGCGGCAGTCCGGCAAGGAGACTTGCCGCCTCGCCCGAGATCGTGCGGTAGCCCCGGATCAGCCTCACGGCTACCACCTTTTGGGGCGCATTCAGATAGTGGGTGGCTCTCCGCCGCAGTGAACGCGCCCACACCGGGGCCCCATATGTAGCCATGGACCGCACGACCCCCGCGTAAAGCCTCCGGCAGAAGGCGTTTGGACCCCTCAGGTTGGGCAGGAGCCGCTTGAGGGCGGCCCCAGTCCGTTCCAGTTTGGGGGCCAAATGTCGGAAGTGCTCCACGAAGTTCCACCGGCTATCGAGCACGAGTCCTAAGTACTTCATCGTGGACTCGACGCCGATGTTAACCCCTCCTACCGTTAGTTGGGATCCCGATGGTGGCCTGTTCCGGGCCCCATGGAATGACATGGCCTCGGACTTTTGCAAAGCCACCTCGAGACCCAACTGCCGGATCCTCTCCACGACTATCGCAACCCCGCGTGTCATCGCGTCGGCCGCCGCCTGATGCGACCTCCCCTGCGCCAGGACCAGCGTGTTTTCAGCGTAGCACACCACGCTGACGCCATCAGGGAGGTCAGCCCGCAGCACCCAGTCGTAACCGATGTCCCACAGGAGCGGCCCTAGAACCGATCCCTGTGGGACGCCGCACGACATCTCTCGCCGGTTCCACTCCCCGTCGCGACCGAGGTAGATGACGGCTCTGTCCGTCAGAATTTTTTTTTTTTTTTTTTACGGGGGGAAATCCTCATGGACTACCTCCGCCTGGGGAAAAGGCGGAGGGGCGTGCCGGACTCTTACCGGCTAAAACCACCCCGGTGTCTCCTCGCACGTGCGCGCGGGGCCGCGGGAATCGAAATTCTTCCGCAGCCCGACACTAGTGCTGGCCCGGTCTGGCCGGGCCTCGTCTCCTGCACGGGGTAGTGAGGTGTTTAACTACCCCGTGTATCGCCTCAGAGGCGCGCGCCGACACCCGCGCGCGCCTTCGCCTCGGGTCCATCAAACAGGGGGCGAGGACTTCCCCAAGTCCCACGCCCCTGGACCCATTCATGGGGGCCGGAAAAGGGCGTTGTCCGCCCTTCTCCTGCGCCCGGTGCACCTTCTGCGGCCGGGGAAGGGAGTCGAGATCTCCCTCTCCCGTTCCGCAGTTTCCTTCTGCGACATCACGTCCTCGCAGAAGGACACCACCGCGTTCCACGACTCTGCGCTACCGACCATCCTCCGCACTACGGCCGGCAGCGACAGATCGCCTCCTACTTCATTTGTGAGGACACGGCGCTGCTCCTCCCAAGCTACACACTCGACGAGCGTGTGTTGCGCCGTGTCCTCCCCGCAATGGACGCAATGGTGGCACCGAGCGTCCGGCTCCCTGCCTATGCGGCACAGGTACTTGCCGAAGCAGCCGTGCCCCGACAGCACCTGCGTCACCCTAAACGACAGGGAGCCCCGCCTTCTCCCGAGCCAGTCGTCGAGTACTGGCCGGATCGCCTCGACGGTAGCGAGGCCGGCGGTAGGGCGCAGAAGCCTTAGCCGCCATTCCGCCACCAAGACCTGATGGAGCTCCTCTCAGCGCAGCGCGATGCGTGCGTGCCCGCTCTTCATCGCGCCATCGATATAATGACGCGAGTACTTTCGCCTCAAGGTCCCAGGGCGGAGATCCGGCCAGGACACAAGCCGCCTCGTAGGAAATCGTGCGGTACCCGCGGACGACTCTGACGGCCATCGCCCTCTGCGGTTTGCGCAGAATGGCGAGAGTGCCGGCCGTCATGTCCATCGCCCACACAGGGGCCCCATACAGGGCCATGGACCGCACGATTCCCACGTACAACCGCCTACAGGCGGCGCTCGGGCCCCCCAAGTTAGGAAGCAACGTTGAAAGCGCGCCCGCTGCACCCATCAGCTTGGGCGCCAGCCGCCGGAAGTGGGGCCCGAATCCCCATCGGCTGTCGAGCACCAATCCCAGATACTTCATGGTGGACTCGACAGCTATCCGGACCCCGCTGACCACGATGTGTGATCCCGGCGCCGGCGCACGTCGGGGGCCATGAAACACCATGGCCTCCGACTTGTTTACTTGACTTGCGTCCCTCCGCGGCCGTGAAGCACTCACCCCCCTCGAATCCTGCCGACCTCTCCTCGCGGTCGACAACTTCGGGGCCAGTAGGCCTTCCTCATCTGAGGACAGATCCACCGACCCACCTCCCACCAGAGCAGGGTCGCGTGGACGTTTCCTAACGGAAGACGGTCCACACGGCCCTCCGTCAATATTTTTTAAATGACTGTTTCCAGTAATATTATCAGCAACAGGGGCCTGGTCGCCTACCCCTGCGCGTCCGTCGGTAACCAATTTATCACTCGCAGGCCCGGGTACCTGCGAGCGCCGGGCGTCAGCCGGGTCGCACGACAAATCACTCATAATTTTCGACATTTCCATAATTATACATGGGTGGTAAGCACGTCGCTTCCCCAAGGCGATGCGGCCGCTCTTTTTGGGAGGGTATTTGATCCTCCCGAGGCCCGCGGGTGCCTCCGGTGCAGGATATACCGCCCGCTGCTCGGTATCTACAAACTAATGCTACTCATCATTTTTTTTTCCCTAAACTAACATATAACTTTTTTTTTTTTTTTTTTTTTTTTTTTTTTTTTTTTTTTTTTTTTTTTTTTTTTTTTGTCGTTGAGAAATGCTTTATGCATCCCCGCTCGTGGGGGACGAGACGGGGTATGTGGGACTCCTGTCGAAATCCGCAACCGACAGTATACCCACTAAAACTCAGCGGTGTTCCCACAACGCCGTGATGGGAGGGCTATGGGAAATTGGCTCAGCCTCTGCTTCCACAGCCCTCCCGGCGTATACCCGCCTAGTTGGCGGGCCCCGCATGCCCCCCCATTTAACTGGGGGGCTACGGGAATGGCCGGGAACACCCGGCCACTCCCGTCCGACACTGGTGGAGGCCCGTGCAATACAGGCAAAGGGCGCCCCCGCACCCACCGCCTGCTGGCCTCCACCCGGGAGGAGCCGGAGGTGACCACCAGACCGGCGTCTTCCTCGACCCCCCCCCCCCCTCTACGGAGCAGCGCCGCGCGAGAAAATCATCCCCCCGCGCGCGCGCTGCTGCCTCCCTCCGGGACAGGAACGCCTATTCCGCAGCGGCGGCCCTGCCCAGTCTACGCCCACTCACCTCCCTCTGTAAGCAGAGGAGGAGTGGGCGTACCCTCTGTAGCCCGGTTCCCTTCACCGACCATCAAGCATGATCGGTGATTGGAACCGTGACCTTTCCCCGCTTGTTGAAGATTAGCCGCCAGCCCCAATTGTCCCCCAAAACCGCACTGGGAGAAATTGGAGCCGACGTTGCCCAGGGTGCGCCACGAGGAGGCTCTTCAACATGCACCCCAAAACTAACATATAACTACCTTAACCTACCCGGCACCGTGGCTCAAGCACCTCGCCGCGGATGCCCCTAGACTGCAGGTTGAGGAGCAACCCACGGTCTTCCCCTTCTCAGGCACCGCGACGTACACGCCGCGGAGACCCCTAGACCGCGGACTATAAAACGGCCCGCGGTCTACCCCACCTTGCTTCCTAGTCCTGCACTCTGCAGCTACAGAGTGCAGATAGAGAGCCCTCGGGAGCGACTCCTCCGCTCCGGCAGAAATTCGCCACGGAGAACAATCTCCTCTTTCCCACCCCTCACGAGGAGACTGTTGCCCGCACCCAGGGTGCACCGGCCCAGCGCCTGCTCGTCCTCAAGAAAACAAAAGGACCAGCAGTCACTGAGCACTCGACGCAACTATTCGACGGAGGTAGGTTGGCACCCGGTGATACCGGAGTGCCTCCCCAATGCAACTCCAGGGCAGGGTGTTAAATGCGTTAGCGATGTCGAGTGACACCGCCACGACAACCCCGCCCCGAGACACCGCGTCTCCCGTCGTGAGGGCTCTAACGCGCATGATGGCGTCCACCGTCGAGCGTCCCTTGCGGAAGCTGAACTGACTTTCCGCAAGATCCGGCCCCGTCCTCACCAGGTGCCCGACGAGGCGGCCTGCAATTACTCACTCAAAGAGCTTGCCGACCTCGTCGAGCAGCACAATAGGCCGGTATGCGGACGGAGAGTCCGCAGGGCGCCCTGGCTTCCGAATGAGGACCAGCTTCCCCGTCTTCCAACGGAGTGGGAACTAGCTTCTCTCCATACATGCGCTTAAGAGCGCACCCTTGTACGCTTACGTATGAAACTGTGCAATACGCAACACGCTTTAACAGTCATTATTCGTAGCAGACTCAATATTATCGTTTATGGGCCGGTTGAAAATTTTAAATTTGTTACTCAATATACCAAATGTGCATTCAATTTATCGCCTTGCGCGGTTCTAGCGGTAATTGTATATTATCTTATTTCGTGGTAAGTGTTTACTTGCGTATGGTCTTTGCAAGTTTTGTGATAAGGCAAATCCTTTATCACCAATAAACGAAAACGGTATAAGCATTCCATTGTTAGATATAGGTACGGAGTTTAGAAAGAAGGATATAGGTCTTGGTTAAGGTATATTATAATTTCCTTGTCGTAACTATTTTACCCATTCTCTGCTGTCATGTATTGTTGAAACTGAGCTCTTTCCATAGCATCCGACATCTATATCTATGAAATCGTAATTAGCGTCACATATTGCTAGCAACAAGATGGTTTTTTTTTATAATTGTAATATTTTGAGCCGGTATGACATGGTTTTATAATTCTTATATGTTTTCCATCTATTGCTCCAATTAAGTTAGGAAAATTACCATTTTTCATAAATCCTTCAGCGGCTTTTAAATGTGATTCTTCTTTATGTTCTGGCATGGAGATGTCTTTTAACTTATTCCATATTACTTCCACAGTTTCCTTAACAATCCTACGTACAGTAGTGTCCACATTTAAAAATAAATAAATATCTGTGAAATTACATCCAGTTGCTAAGTACCTGTAAAAAAAAGAAAAACAAATATTAATAATAACTAAACGCGATCAAAAACTTTCGACAATCGGGATGGAATCCACGACCTTGATAATACGTGCCAAAATCTGATGAGAGTCAAAAAGGCGGGTGTACCATAAGGAATCCAGACAAATACTATATAAAAAAATGTACCTAATTTGTACTGTTTATTTAGCTTTGGGTACTATTTATGTACATTTTTTTGGATTAGTAATAACTAGTCACCATTGAATGATTATCGACAAATTACGGAGAACCCGCCATCATGATGTCAATATGGCGGGTATATAATAATAATAATAATATAATATGGGATTATTGGTTTTCTTACTACTTTGCTTTGAGAGAGGTTTTTTTTAACATAGCTATTATATGGCACAAATTAGGAAATTTTTTTTGATATATTATTTGTTTCGATTCCTTAAGGCACACCCGCCTTTTTGACTCTCATGAAATCCGAGCTAGATACAGGATGCAAAGGTCGTAAGGTTCAAACTCCGCTCGTATTAATTTTTCAATTGCCTAAAACTATTAAACTTGTATTTCTTTTTTCAGCTAACTGAACTCCAGAAAAAATTGAAAAGCTTAAAAGATTCCTATCACAGAGAACGGCTAAAGGAAAAAAACTGTCCCAGTGGGTCCGGGGCTAAACCAGGAAAACAATATGTTTACTATAAATTATTGTAATTTTTACAACCTTTGACCGAAATCAGACCGCCAAGTGGATCTACAGATACTGAGGAAAACGACACCGACGGCTGTTCGGAATCTTTTGTTATTCCTAAATCAAAGAAGCTTAAAAGAACTGATGGCGTTGATGATGCACAAAACAAATTATACGAAGTTCTAACTGAGAAATTGAACAAAGTCACGCCCACCATTCAACATCCAGATCAACATTTTTAACTTTCGCCTTTTCCACATTTTAATTCCCTAGAGGAAGAATATAAACTCGATGCGAAAGCTGAAATGATAAATTTGCATAAACATCTGCATACACCAGTCGCTATGGATATCAAATGGTTCAAATGGTTTGGATACCAAAGCTACAACACAACACCTGAAATCAAATCAAATCATTTATTCAAATAGAATGTAGGTATTGTACAATAAAGTTGTTATAAAAATATAGTGAGCCAGGTACATTCTGCCTAAGCTTTGGCATTCAAAATTTTACAAATAAGGTCACGATCAATAAACTCATGAGCGCACTTAGGAAAAGTTAATTAATTAATAAATCACTTTAATAGGTTCCGATCATGCACAAAAGCATATCAACTAACGTCAATAATGTCACACTTATGGTCAGTCAAATAGTAGATTATTAACCAAGGGGATAAAGCAGTGTCTTCTGTCGCGGGTGACGATTTAAATCGCGAGCGTAATGAAGGACTCGATGTTTACTCCCGAGCGTAGCGAGGATGTTAAAAACTTAAATCACGAGCGAAGCGAGGGATTTAAGACGAGTCCTGAGTGTAGCGAGGGATTTAAGTTCACCCAAGACTAAGACAGCTTTATCACCGAGGAAAATACTCTACTTTTCGTACCATTTGCGAAAAAATTTACTCAATAATAATATGAGATAAGCATTTATTAAAAATAATGACAATTAAACGTATTTTTAGAACATCCAACTTATTTATAAAAATAAATTAAAATAAACTTAACGTTTATGTATTTGAAGAAAACATAAACGCGGCAAATTCCTAGACTAATATTTTTTTGTCGGAAAAGCAAAGGAATCAAGCTCATACGGCCTCGTCGGTTTTCGTAATTTAATTTAATAATCATAACTGATGAAAAGATGTATAATGCTTTATATACAAACTCAATGGTGTAAACACAGATGTAGTTCAGTATAAATTTCGGTAAGTATTCCAAATTTAAATCACATTCTCCCCCTAGAGGATGAATGAAATTCAGTACAATTTTCTTTCCCTGTTTTTAACAGATTAAAAATGACTATTGTTATGTTCGCTTTTTGTGGCATGGAACGTCACTTTTTTGAGCAAGTGGTACGAAAAAATCACTTATCGCAAACAAACTGTTTGTCTATCTGTATAACAAAAACCATGTGTTTATTTTTAAATTGTTGAAGGGTGCCACTTTTTATGCTATCCGGTAGTTTATTAAATATTATTGGACCCATGCAGAAAAGGGTTGTCTATTGTTTGCCCGAAGATTATATGCCATAATCATCATTTTCCCGAATTTCATTTGCCCGAATTTCATTTGCCCGAATGATTCATTTGCCCTAAAAGACATATGACATACTTTTAATTGCCCGAATTTTAGATACCATAAGATACGAATGCCATAAGTATTGTTTGCCTTATTTTTATGTGCCATAATAATTATTAGACATAATATTTAAATGGCATAATATTTAAATGGCATAACAAGTATTAGACAAATATTAATAAATAAACTTATTTATTCTGTGCATGGTTTTTTTTTCTGTGCATGGTTGATGGTGGGCTAGATCGACGGAGCTCCGCTTCGCGGGGCTCCTACTTCTGTGTGGTTTATAAAAAAATAACCACGAAGGGGATGGCGGGGTCTATTCGCTCGCTTCGCTCGCTCACACGACCCCGCCATCCCCTTCTAACCTAACCTGTCCGAGTCGGGGTGCCCTAAAGTCCCAATTGCATCCAATTTCTCTTGATATAAACAACCGTTACACACCCGATGTCGATGGCAAATTATGTTATGGCATATCATAATTATGGCATGTGATAATTAGGGCTTACAATGATTATGACAAAATGATGTTATGGTAAGTGACTTTATGGGAAACAATGATTCTGGCACGTGACTAATATGGCAAATGAGAGTAGGGCAAATGAGTATTATGTCGTATGATATTATGGCTGTTGACTATTATGGCAAATGATATTAGGGCAACTAAAATTCGGGTAAACGGCGGTATACCGCAGAAAAGACTTCTTCTAAGTAGTGCGGTTTTATAGCGACCGATAATAAAGAGGTTTTTGTATTGACTTCTCACGAGACCTTTCTTGTCCGAGACCTTAGCAAACAATTTTTTATTTCTTTTTACAAAAATTGCCATTTCCAAAATATATAACGACGGAAAAGTAAGAATTTTCAAAGACTTGAACAGATATTCACAACTATCTCTAGGTTTAAGACCACACATAGCTCTAACACAACGTTTTTGGGCTTTAAATGTGTTATCTCCTGCTGGTACAAGTACTGAAAGTAGCGTGTCGCAACTAATAAATAGTTACCACACGCCGCCTACGCCTGCTGGTGCCAATGGCCGATACAGGGAGTTCATCGTAATACAATAATAATGAATATAATTTTAGTATTCATGATTCTACACAACATTCTGATATTATCACAAACCTATATCCACCGTAAAATAAAAACTAAGAGATTACAAACATGACAATGATTAATAATGCGTCTATGATTAATCTTGAATGAATCCTACCGATTATAGTTTCACTACATACTTAAGTATTTTTTTAATGTGCCTAGTTGTGATTATAAAACTTATCGATTATCATATTATCAGAATTGTTGTTCAATCGATCGGGGTCAGTACCACAGCGCAAAAACTATTAAAAGATAATTAACATAATAGTTGGTTTTTCTTACCTTAAAGTTATTGTTAGTCGTTCTTCAGCTGATATACGAGTTCATTGTCGCATCGCTGTATTTCTGCGTGTCAACTCTGGTTATACAATGGAAAGCAATTCGTAAAACGTCGAATATGACATTCTATTAACAGCTTCTGAATTTATGCTCATAGTTTTTTTTTGTATTTTAAGCGTTCTTACATATAATATTGTCCACCAAGTAATCTTTTTTTATTAAATGGATGCATCCGATATTGACGCAGCTTTCGTTGCCCACGCTTCGGCTGTTCACGCTTCGGCTGTTCACGCTTCGGGTGTTTACGTACTAATGCTGCCTCATCGGAGTCCATCTTGCAACTGTAGCGATCGCAGGCATTTTTGTGCCATTACTGAATCGCGTTTGTAACGCAACAGAAGCGCGACAGTATCGCGTTTGCATCGCGACTGGGAATCGTGTTGTGGGTAAGTGCAAACAGCTAAATGATAAATGATAAATGATTTTATTTCTGTAAGTAGGTTTGAACAAACACTTTTACACGTCAATCATATATTTTTTTAAACTAGATGGGGTCGGCGTTTCCTATCTGACTACTCTGAGAAAAAAGGCCGAAACAAACTCAGAGGTCACAGTCTCTTTTAAAGTCCAGACAAAATCTTGGTCAGGTCATGTGAAAGCTATGTAGATCGGTGTCTGCAATGGTCTTTTGAGGAAAGAACCACACAGATTGAGTGGACCTGTCCAGTCAGTGCACGCATTTGTCAGTACCCGTGTAGCTCAACTCAGAACTTAAGGAGCTCAACGATTCGACGAACAGTATCAAAGAAAGGACATTTGACAGCTAACGACCGCATCGCGACTGTATCGATGCGAACGCGCGACAGCATCGCCACAAAAAGTCGCCGTGGGCAAGGGGCCTTAGGTATACAGATATTTGTATAAAATGAGTTCATCAGATTCAGGGATTTAACGCCTGATTTCATTAGAGAAGAGGCTAAAACGGTAGTGGACAATCGCTTACCGCCAAAATCAAAAGAAAGATACTTAAAATCTTACGATGTTTTTATGAAATGGCGGGCTAAAAATGATTCGAGTGTTTTTTGGAAATCGTATTTTTTCAATGAATTACCTAAGAATCATAAATCTTTAACTTTGTGGAGCGTGTATGCGATGTTAAAGACGACTTTAAGTACAAATAACGATATACATTTGAAAGATTTCGCCAAACTATCATCTCTTCTGAAAAGACAGTCGGATGTCGGATGGATTCTAAGCAAAAAAAATCAAATATTTCACCTCACAAGAGGTAAAGACCTTCACCTTCTTAAATAAAGCGCCAGATAAAATATACTTAGTGATAAAGGTAAGAAAATATTTTATTAGCTTCGAATCTAAGAAATTTTGTATGTATAGATATTATACAAGAGAACTACCCATTAGGGATTTAGATTTACTTTTCAGGTCGTGTTGTGGTACTTACAGAAGCATTGAACTGGTGAACACCTTTGTAGGTACATGACATAGAGAAACAAGGTGAAGTAATACTAGTAAAGTTAAAGAGGTACTAAAACAAAACTTGACCGAACCTTCGTAGTAAAGAATGAATTTGTACAAATAATAGAAAAATACCAAGGACTTCGACCTAATGATATAGAAACTGATAGTTTTTTCCTGAATTACCAGAAAGGGAAATGTTTGAGGCAAGTAATTGGCAAAAACAAAATCTTCTGAAAAATTCTGGTCACTGCTTCCGTATAACTTCAGCTACTTTGTTAGCCGAATCAGCCGCAGATTTTTAAACACACTGAGGACGGAAATTGAGTAAAATAGGCGATGGATACAATAGAAGAACAAGTGGAATATTAAGACTAAAGTATCAAGTAAACTAACAAAAACGATAAATCTACATTCCTCGGAATTCACTCCGCAACCTAATACTTCCAAAAACTATCCGGATCGAAGTAAAAAAATCCTATTCTAGCTGAAGTAAGTGACAAAATATTGCTTTCTCCAATATTTACAGAAACATAATAATAATAATAATAAACCCACCTGCTCCATAAATCAGGTAGTGCCACGGAACCCAAGAATTATAGACCAATTACGTGTTTATCAACGGTCTATAAACTTCTTACATCCATTCTGAGAGCGAAAATTAATACGCACATTGGCAATAATATGATTATGTCTGCCTCTCAAAATGGATGTAGAAACGGGTCCCGCGGTACTAAGGAGCTACTCCTCATCGACATGGCCATTAGCCAACAGGTTCGCCGATCCCGCAAGGATCTGTCAACATGCTGGATAGATTATAAGAAGGCCTACGACTCGGTGCCGCATACGTGGCTCATGAGGGTGCTGGAGTTATACAAGATTCATGCAACTCTACGCACTTTCCTAGAGTCGTGTATGGGGCAATGGAGGACGGTTCTTCGCTATCCAGGATGTCGACAGATCCAGGGGAATGATGAGCCTGTATGGATTAAACGGGGAATATTTCAGGGCGACAGTTTGAGTCCACTTTGGTTCTGCTTAGCCCTGAATCCTCTAAGTACACTACTGGAGGATTCAGGTCTAGGTTATCGGTTGAGGAGAGGTGGTCAGGTCATATCTCACCTCCTCTACATGGATGATTTGAAACTCTTTGCCCCCAACAAATTGCGACTGATGGAGCTACTGAAGGTAACTGAAAATTTCAGTAGCGCCATCAGGATGGAATTTGGTGTGGACAAATGTGCGGTCATGCATGTAAAGCGAGGGGAGATTGTTGAATCCGTGGGAACCCAACTCTCGGATTCCACAAACCTTAGAGCCCTCTCCGCATCCGAAACCTATAAGTATTTGGGTATGTCGGAAGCTTTAGGCATCAATGTTACTGACATGAAGCAATCGTTGAAGGAACGCTTCTTTGGCCGCCTGAAAAAAGTACTTAATAGTCTTCTTTCAGGCGGAAACAAGGTGCGTGCCTTCAACAGTTGGGTCATGCCGGTTTTGATGTACTCTTTCGGCATACTCAAATGGACTCAGACCGAACTCGACGCCCTGGATTGGAGGGTCCGTACACTACTGACCGCAAATCGGATGCATCACCCACGTTCTTCGGTGATGAGACTGTACATCCCGCGGAAGTGCGGGGGTCGAGGCTTTTTAAATGCGAAGACCCTCCACAACCGCGAGGTCTGCAGTCTCAGGGAATATTTTTTAAAAGCTGAAATGGGTATGCACCGTGATGTGGTAGCAGTAGACAAGGGACTCACCCCGCTCTCCATGGCTAAAGAGAACTGGCGCAAACCTGTAATACTTACTACCGATGACCGCAGGGAGGTATGGCAAAGCAAGGAGCTTCACGGGCGCTTCTACCGGGCTCTTCACCAACCCGGTGTAGACTTCTTAGCGTCCGTATCCTGGCTACGTTTTAGTAACCTTTTCGGGGAAACTGAAGGTTTCGTCTGTGCAATTATGGACGAAGTTATCTTGACGAATAACTACCGGAGACATATTATGAAAGACGGGACGGTTGACGTGTGTCGGGCATGCCACCGTCCAGGTGAATCCATCAGACATATTATCTCTGGTTGTTCTCGTCTGGCTAACGGCGAGTACTTGCACAGGCATAACCAAGTAGCCAGGATTATTCACCAGCAACTTGCTTTAAAATATAAACTTGTGGATACCGAGGTACCGTATTACAAGTATGCGCCCGACCCAGTTCTCGAAAATGACCAAGTCACGTTGTACTGGGATCGGTCTATCATTACTGACAGGACTATTTGTCGCCAATAAGCCTGATATAGTGGTGATAGATCGATTAGCGCGCCGCACAATGATTATCGATGTTACCATTCCACATGACGAGAACCTCGTGAAAGCTGAGAAAGAGAAACAAATTAAATATCTCGACTTAGCACACGAGGTTGTTGACATGTGGAATGTAAGCTCGGCTGTCATTGTGCCGATTGTCGTATCGGCCAATGGCCTGATGGCCGAAAGCCTCGATCAACATCTTTCGAGGCTCTCGTTAGGCGGTTGGATCAAGGGCCTGATTCAGAAGGCAGTACTCCTTGATACGGCTCGTATCGTGAGAAGGTTCCTGTCACTGGAGCCCTAACCACCAGTAGCTTGGACCCTGCTCCTGATACCGGCGGACCACTATTTTTATATTTTTAAATGTTTTTTTTAATGTTTTTTATAAAAATATTTAAAAATGTATTTATATGTATGAAAATAAATAAACGGAATAATAATAATAACGTTTATTGTGTCCAAAAGTTATACTCAAACAATATTGGGTTTGGAGTCTTCATTTAAGCAGATAAATTGCCTGTATTCAAAGACTCCGCTCCTTCACAACAGTAGGTACTTACTTTAAAAACAATAAAAACAGTACATGATAAAATAAAACAAAATATAATTACTTATGTGAACATGTTCGTGCGTGTGCATGAGTTGGTTGTGTTGATGAGTGTGTAGTTGTATTGTATGTGTAGGTATGTGTATAGGAGTGTGAATGTACGTGTAGGTATGGGAGAGGTCTCTGAGTGTGTGTGTGGGTCGTATACTTATGTTAGGTTACGTTTTGTAGGAGGGCTTCAGTGTTTTCATTTATGTCAGTGGTTTTATCCAGTCAATCAACATTTCTTTACATATGTGGTAATATTTTGCATATACGAAAATTTCTTTATTTATTTTGTTATATAATTGAGCTGATCGTTTACTAAATTGCATAGATCCGAATTTGGTCTTAGTTTTAGGTATTTGAACTATATCGTATTTTCTTCGTCTAGAGTGTATATCTGCATTATAAGGCAAGGTTTTGTGCTTTTTTAAAATTATTTGAGTAATGTACAACTTTCTAACTGACAATACATCGCTAAGTTTGTAGAGGTTCTCTGTAGAATATCCCCTTTTTTTAAAATACATTATTTTGAGCAGGGCTCGTTGTGCTCGCTCCAATTGGATGAATTTAGATTTTACTGCCCCACCCCAAACAGGAATACAGTATATCAATATTGATTGCGCAAGAGATAAATATATTTGTGTGAGCATATTTCTGACAGGCTTGCTACTACTCTGAACAGACCTAGGTACCACGTGACGCAGAGTCTTAAAAATCCAATTTAGCTTGCGTACTCTATTGGCAACTTGCTCAAGATGAGGGTACCAGCACAAATTCTGATCCAGCATAACCCCTAAATATTTTGTGCTAGAAACTTTATCAATACTAGAACAGTTGCAATTATCAACATTAGTACCATCACAAGTGTGTATAATGATTCGAAAATCGTTAGTTGGTTGAGTACGATTGCAGATGCTGAAACATATAAAATTTGTTTTGGAGGTATTTAATGTGAGGACATTAGCATTGAGCCAATTCGCAATCTGAGACATTCCTGTTTCAGCACTTAGCTGCACATTGTGCCATGTCTTACCACAGAAGATGACAGCTGTATCATCGGCGTACGACAAGACTTTGGCATTAGGAATTTTCATGTTACACAGGTCGTTTATATAATATATCAAGAAGAGCGTTGGACCTAATACACTTCCTTGGGGGACGCCATATGATACATCTGTGATATCACTTATATGTTGCCCGACTTTGACACTCTGCTTCCTATCTGAGAGATAGTTCTTAAACAGTTCAAGTGCAATATCTCTTATACCTATTTTCTCCAACTTGTTTACAAGGATAGGCGTAGAGACGGTATCAAATGCCTTTTTAAGGTCTAAAAAGATAGTTAGGCACTTATCCCCATTGTCAAGATGATTAGATACTAATGAAGTTAGCGATGTGACGGCATCCTCAGTGGAAATACCGTGACGAAAACCATATTGTGAGTCGGAGATTATATTGAATTTATTTAAGTAATTAAGAAGCCTGACATTTATTAATTTTTCAATAATTTTGGATATACTACTAAGGACAGAAATTGGTCTATAATTATTAATATCGTCTCTACCCCGACCCTTGTGCACAGGAGTAATAATGGCTATTTTTAACGGAGCAGGGAAGATACCAGTTTTAAAGCAGAGGTTCGCAAGGTGGGTTATGATAGGGACGACTTCCATGCCTATAAACTTTAAAAATTTCGTAGAGATGTTGTCACAGCCAGGGGCACTGTCAGCTTTTAGGTTAATTAATATCCTGTAAACTTCGTCGGCGTCAGTTTCAAGAAGCACAAAAGAATTTACTAAATTAGATTTGTTACTGCTCAAACCGAGGGAGTAATAGTCGGTTGCAGGTGGAATTTGCTGAGCCAGGTTATGACCAATTTTAGAGAAATAATTGTTTATAAAATTTACTGAATCAGACTGGTTTGGCTGAAATTTTAACAATTCTGCATTATAAGTATTTGTTTTCTGTGAGTAAGTAATAGTTTTTATGTTCTTCCACAGTAATTTATTGTTATTAACTGAATTAGATAGAAGATTCCTTTCATATTGCCTTTTTAGTTTTTTAATTAAATTGTTACAGTAGTTTCTGTAACGCCTGTACGTTATTCTTAGAATTTCATTAGTATGATCTTGACGAAGTTTATTTTGAAGTCTATTCCGATTTTGTATACAGCGCAAAATACCATTGGTAATCCAAGGTTTTAAAATACGTTTTTTGCTAGGGATCTTTAAAGTAATTGTATTTAATTTAATGGAGTCAGCTAGAGTTTGTATCAACAGAGTACACAGAGAATTAGGGTCATTACAGAAAAGTAATTCACTCTATTCCTTTCTTTTAAGTAATGTAAGGCCTGTTCAAAGTCAACAAAAGTCTTAGTTTTACGAACATTTAATAAGCATTTTTGCTTAGATAATACCAGTAAGGTTGTGTAATGGTCAGTTACTGTGGTATTCAGAATAGCAATAGTGGATGCAAACTTTTTCTTATTAACTTTAAGCATGAAGTGGTCCAGGCATGATTTGTCTCTTGTTGGCAACAGATGCCCTGGAAGGATACCGTGCAAAGATAACATATTCAGGTAGTTCATTCTATTATTCAGTTCATGAGACTGCTCAGTTAGTTTAGGTATGAGATTAATGTTTATGTCGCCTGCCACAACAATGTTTTTATTTGGTGTTATAGTTTCCAAATGATTGTTGAGCGAACTGACAAAACTGTCAGTGTTTGAGCTTGACGGTGAACGGTAAATACACAAAATTACGTTATTTAATATATCCAGGCTTAGACAGGAGGCCTGAGATAGTGGTATTTCTCTAACCTGATGTTCAAGTGCACTCTTCACATAGACGACTACCCCATCATTTTGATTTAACTGGTTTGAGGTCATATATGAACTGTAATTGTTAAGGTAAGGAATAGGTTTACTAGAGTTTAACCTACCTTCTGTAAATATTATAATATCTGTTTCGAAGTTAAATGTAGACAGTGTCAGTAAAAAATCATCAAAGTTGCGATAAATGCTTCTAATATTCTGTGAAAAAATAGTTCACTTTTCTTAACAAAAATGTGTTTCGATAGCTCATTAGTGTCGCATTCAAATGTGCGCGCAATCTCAAAATTATCTATATCAGTAACTGTTTGCAGCGTATCACTCATTTAGTTCGGGTTTTAATAGAATAAATGTCATTACGTGGAGTAAATGCCTTAAAGTAGTGGTAATTGTTGTACTAACATAATTAATGAATACAATAAAAGTTAATGAAGAATTCATACGATTATAATAACGAACGATTGCTCTTTTTATATTACTAGTGTACCGCTGTATACGACATGGAGTGAGGTATATGTAAAAAGCGACTGAATGCACTGCAAATGAAAGTAACGATGAGTATATGTATAAATGACTTTTGGTAGGGTATGTGATAATTAAGTCTATAAGAAGTAAGATTGATTTGTATAAATGAATGTTGTGTAAGTATATAATGCATGTATATGAGTTATGTGTAAGCATATGTGATATCAAGTTACGACATTTTAAATAATAACTATTTATGACTATAGTGATTAGCACAGCGCAAAAAGTGTTAGCAGTATTTATTAAAAAGCGGGTGACATAAAAAACACGGAACGAAACGATAATGCTGCATACAATATTTATAGTATAATAGATAAGGTGGCATAGATACTGTAGGCAACATGCATGTAGTCAATTCTGCAGAGTCAGACTGTGTATCTGATCTTCACTTTTAACAACGATAGTCGGCGATTGATCGTCCTTTTTCACATACACCTTACCGTAGGCTGTCCAACAATATTTATAGGCGCCGGATTTTACTAGATCTCTGGCGAGGAAGTGTAGGCGAGATCCTTTTGGTGTTAAATGTTCCGCAATAAATATGGGAGTATCTTCCAGCGTTTTAAAACCTAACCATCTTATTACAAAATACGGTCTAACTTTAGCCCGAGCCTTAACCATCGAGTCAGTTTTTGTATTTCGAACTTTATGCCGACTATAGTAAAGTTCTTAATACAAAATTGACGACATAAGACCGGACTAAGTTGTCGGTTTTGTAAAAGGAACTGTATTTCAATTTCTGTTAGATTCCAATTTCAAAAACGGGCTCGATGGTTTAAACCATGTCAAAAGAAAAACCTTGTTTTGTAATAAGACCAAATCCGTCTTATTACAAAACACGATCTAACTTTAGCCCCAACCTAGACATTCGATTTAGTTTTTGTATTTGGAACTTTATGCCGACTTTAGTAAAGTTCTTAATACAAAATTGACAATCTAAGACCGGACTAAGTTGACGGTTTTGTAAAAGGAACTGTATTTCGATTTCAGTTATGTTCTTATTTCAAAAACAGGCTCGATGGTTTAAACCATGTCAAAAGAAAAACCTTGTTTTGTAATAAGGCCGAATGTGTTTACAGCATAATTTAGTTCGGTGCTTGATATTAAACGCTTTTCCCATCTTTAGTATTTCATTTTTCAAAAGAGTGGAACTCATTTCAACAATAATAGGTGACTGATTGCTGTCTCTGCCTGTACCTCGCAATCTGTAAATATCCTTAATGTCATACTTATTAATTTTTGCGATGCTTTGCGACAGAGATATAGTCATATCTATAAGATCGTCCTTGGTTTCGTTATTTTTTTTCGGAACGTTTTTTATTACAAAATTTGATTTTCGACTGCCAATTTGCATGTCCTCAAATTTGTTCTCTAATGTGACTATGTACTCCTTATCTTTTTTCGCCTCGATTTCTAATTGATGAATTTTTTTCTTCAAGTCGTCGTTTTGTGCGGTAAGGAAAGCTATTGAGTTCTCAATTTTGGCATTTGATAGCTGAATTTCCTTCAGAGTGGTGGAGATTTTTGACATCTCATTACCTTGATTAGATGAAAAAAGAGACATCATCTTCCTCATCTCTTCTTTAAATTCATTCAGTTGCCTAGAGAGACAATCATCTATATCTTCTCTGCACCTCTTGACACGTTGAAAAACAAAATTAGGTGGGGTCTTATTTGTGTTTCCCAATAGGTTTACATCAGTATCTGACAGTGATTTATTCAGCGACGTGTCCATAGTAGTCATCGTACTTGTAGTAGAAGTGCGGCTGCGTTAAATCGTAGAAATATTCTTCGGCGCTCGTTATAGGAGGTATTTGATAGTTTGTTTACGCTGTCGCAGGCGCAATCGGGTAGCAACTACAAGCCCGTCGAGAGCGCAAGACAAAGACGGCAATTATTTTGGCACAGTATGTACTATTCGCACAGGCACTACGCGTTCGTCAAGGTCGGGCTTGCCCTTCACTTTACCGCACAGATAGCACTTAATTTAGAGTTCAATGGCCAGTAGAATAAGTAATATTTCCGAGTGCCAGAAACATTAAAATACAGAAATTATTTAAGTAAAAAATAGTTAACACGTCCGATTCGGAAGACGGCACGAGCAAGGAGTGAAGACGAATAAGAAACTCAAGTTTCGCAAAAAATATCAAACATTAATATAGCAGGAAAGAACCTTTCCCTTACGTTTAATAATTGCTCTTATATTAATTTTAAATAGATATTACCTTACCAAGATTGTTTATCTATGTTTTGTTAAAATATTGTTTGTTTTTATTTACTCTCTTTATATTCGAAATGAAAAGCAGAGTGTTTTCCTCGGGTGTAAGGCCTACGAATATTTAGGCACTCGAACTATTGGCGCCCTCGCTACGCTCGTGCGACAAACCATCTCGTGCCTAAATAGGTCCCTTTCATCCCTTGTGTAACAATCTACTATACCCAGTGCTAGCGTTTTCTCAAAAATTAACAAAAAGTAACAATGCACTTTAAAATCAACGTCTGTAATGTACCCTCTATCTCTCAGGACACTTATTATAAAACAGTGATATTAACACAGAAGCTAGTGAAATTCCTCGACTGCTAAGAACTAAGCTACTTCAATGACGGTCATAGTAAGAAGTGTAACAAGCAGAGCGGTGTGAAGCGCTCGTGATTCTGTTCCACAGATCAGGGGGTCTTAGAAGAGAGGAGATCTCCCGCTGGGAGTCGCAAGGGTTTGTTTGGTGTAAGTTGTAAGAAAACTACACATTATCCTGTGTGGTGAGTAGGTTACTCAGTAAATTATATTGTAACTATTTAGAGGCTTTATATTTTAATAACCGATACAAAAAGAAAGATGTTCCTGTTATAAGTGATTTGAAGCATGGAGTAGATAATATACATTATAAAAGTTAGAACTACTTGAAGGCTTTGCCCACCTGTGGCATCGTATTGTTTGTTGTTTTTTTTTAACGTAATAGCTCCCGATGGACGGTTTTTATGGCGTTTTCTTTAACCTTTTTACTATCGGATAATTTTAGGTGAATTGATCGAAAAACGTTAAAGAAGTTTTCGAGAACAGAAGTAAATAAGCCGGTCGTGCACCTAGCTGCCTAGCTGCTGTGCAGGTGATTCAGACTTTTTAAGGTATCCCTAGTAAAAGCAAATACCTTTTGTGGAGCTCCGTAGTTTCTAATCAACTTTCCCTGTTTCCATTTGTAATACCGCTTGCTATGCTTCCGTTGTTTAAGCAATCGCGCTCGCTCACACTCGTACCACAAATACAAAACTAGTAAATCATATTCTCGGCCGTCCTATCTGTTGCAGCATTCATTGACCGTAAAATCTTTTTATTATACGCCTCTACGTCCCGGCTTGAATCCGATTCAGCTTTCCAGTCACATAAAAATTCTAAGATATTTTGTTACAATAAACACATATTTTTAGTTTGTTGGAAAATTTTATTTTTTCTGCTGATTTGGGATCGGACCCTTGTTCAGTTGGAATTATTTATGAGTCGCTTATCATCTTTGCTGGGTCTGTAAAGTTTTCTGTATTTTGAATAGTAAGTGGTGGGTAAGCTATTAGTGTCAATTCAGTGGTGTAGTATTGTGGCAGTTCTATTTTGTTTAGACATTCTCGCTTTTTGTGGTTTTATCTCTTTCGAGTTGGTTTTGGCATGTCATTGTTTTAATTTTAATGAATATAATTATTTTATTTGATACAGGATTTCTTGACAGCGCTGTTTTGTAAATTGTTTTCCATTTCAGCAGTGAGTAGCGGTGGCTCAGTGGTAAAGGCCGTGGCTTACAAGTTTGTAGGTCGTAGGTTAGAACCGAGACAGGCGCTTTACCTTTTGTAAATTATTTCATCACTACTGCTTACAAAACGATGAAGGAAAACATCATGAGGAAACCGGCATGTCCCAGAACATAAAAATACGAAAACATGTGGCATCTACCAACCCGCACTGGGCCCGCACGGTGAATTATGGCCCACTCCCTCTCACCGAGAGGAGGCCTGTGTCCCAGCAGTGGACTGATTATGCTACGCGTGCGAACAACGAGACACCGCTTCTTATCAATAAAATTGTCTTGAACCAAACAAGAAGAGATCAAACCTCTTCTTAGCAAAAAGCCTCAAAACCGTCGATTGAAATATTCGAGCATCGCTCGCTCTGGCACGAACCACAAATTCACGTGCAACGCACAGACCACGTATGCAGCATACCCGGCATAGACTAATGCCACGCTGTGCGGATTACATGGACAAATATTCCATATCAGCCGGCATTAAGCCTCGGCCTAGTTTCGACCCGATTAATAGCTTTGTGGCCACGTAGGCCAGAAACTGGGATTATTTGAAGACAAACTAAAATGCGGTTTCATGCAAATATACGTATGAACGTTAATTCTGGCTTTTGATTTGTTGGGTGCAATTACTTGGAAACTGTATGGGTTTTGTTCAACTATGTACTGTATGTTATTTATTTACTAGCTTGCTGTTTGAATGAGGGTTATGTGAAGAAGGTATAGTACTTTGTGAAAAGCTAAACGCGCTCAAGGCAGAGCACCGGCAACATGGTTGGAAAAGGCTGTTGGAGGCAGCATTACTTCCAAGCCATGCGGTCAGAAGATCACATAACTTGGAGAGGCGTCATATGTGGTCGCGATCCTCAGCATTGTGAGAACGACGAAGAAGAAGAAAAGAAATGGGCCAAACCATATTACCACTCGTCAACAACGACATACTAATAGGACTATAAGGTATGAGGAACAGGGTGTAAAGTTCACTCATACCCTTAGTAAAGGGAGGATTCTCTGCTAGACCAGGCGGCTTGTTGTGTCAACCGACGATTGATGTCGGGACGATGTATATATGCTAGTTGCGCGGTAATCTCTGCTTGTGGGATGCAGGGTTTTGCGTGACGTCAGTGTGATGCGTAATTCACATGTGGCAATGTAGATACCGGTACAGGACCAAGTATATGTTTACGCTCATTTTGATTTACGGTTCTTCCTGCGCCCTGTGTCTGTTTGACCATCTCAAAAGTCAGTTGGTTATTAAAAATTTGGAAACACTAGTAGTTACTAGTTGGATTAGGTTATACTAATGGCTAAAATTCTGCCCTAAGCATGTATAGAACTCATAAAATCCAAATATTTACTCATTAATTATTACGTGTTTATTATTCTCCTAGAACTATCGTGAACGGATGAAATAATTATAAGTTTTTTTTGTTGTTTTTCCATGTTTTTGATTGACGAGGAGAACATAGGATTTTGATGTTTCGTTTTACGAAAAATGTGGACAATTAACCTACTTTTAAAGATATTTGCGTAAGCTAAAATAAGCCGTAGTAATTTTTATATTATTTATTTTTGTACCTCAATACTTCTAAAAAGGTTGATTTTTTGGATTGCCTTCATCTGGTTTCTAGAAATGATTAGCAAAATCTGGATAGGAATGCGACTAGATTAGTGCCGGTACAAAGAAGTGACGATCGATTAATTTCGATTTCACTTGATTCGATTAGAACCAAACAAGAAAAGGACCGAAAACTTCGGAACAGGATTAAGGATTTTTTTAAATCTTTTTAAATGATCCAATAACCATCACAATTTATTTATTGACGTGTAAAATTGTTTGTACAAACCTACTTACAGGAGTAAAATATTTAATCATTTACAATTATTTATGTTGCTATTATGTCGAAGAATGTTGATTGAATAATTCATATAGTATTATATTTTTATTTAATTTGACAACAACGGTCCACTGGTTAGTACACAAACAAACTTATCAACTAAGTGTTAGTATTTATTAACTAAGTACACACAAATATTATTATTTTTCATCCCTGCCACACGAGCAACCAGACAAAGTGTCTCACTGTCGGTGCATCGTGCTGTTCAGCTAGGGGCGGGGGGAGTCAAACACCTCACTCCCCCCCAGACCCGAAGAGGCCCGCAGCAGCGGGCTGGCACCAGTCGGGGGTTGCGGAAGGATCGTACGTTCCGGCGACACCCGGCGTAGGTGTGAGATGGAACACTCGGGTGGTTTTTAGTCAGTAAGAGTCTGACAGACCGCGCCGCCCGCCCCAGGGCGGCGGACATCCATTAGGATATTCAAACCCGGAAACAAAAACAAAGAAAAGGGTTTTCAATATACTGTTGTCTTTTTCCTCATAATGGCCTAAAAGTCGTCAGTACGTGCTGCAGCAACATGCTTGACGCGCTGCAGAACAACCCAACAGCTGAGTTGAGGTTGCCTAGGCAACCTCAACAGCACCCTGAAGCCATTATTATAGTGCACACGCAGAGCATCTAGAGCCTTCACACATCCACATTTTTCGTAAAAAGATAGTCAAAATCTTATGTTTTCTTTTCAAACAAAAAACATGGAAAACTAGTTAACAAACTTTTTAATTATTATTTGATTAGTTCCCGAAAGATCTAGGATAAAAATAAACACGTAATTATTAATAAATGTTTTTTTTTTATGTTAGCGAGCTAGTTAGAACTTTCTATACATCCTTAGGGCAGTCGCCCATACTTTATTTAACCATGCAGTTTTTAAATTATTATGCTACATGTATATGTTTAATTTAAATTGTAATTTGGTTGGTCCTTCTTAATTGCGATTTCAGAGGTATATTATAATTATAATATCTTCCCTCTAACCGTTCTGTAAATTAACATGTCCTATCTAAGAGAGCCGGGTGATCTGTAACTCAGGTCCCTCCTACCTCAGACACCTTTCTCTATTTAAGACTACTTCTTCCCGCGACTTCGCCTCGTGAAGTTTTTGCCACGACCCATCGCGTCGCATCATTTCGCCGGTCCGGGCTAGTACTTTATTCTCGCTTAGCGTTCTTTCTTACTTTTATTTTCCTTTTGCTCGTCTCCTAAGGGCCGTAGCCGTATGTTATGCCTATAACCTGAGCAACATTGTCGACTGAGTCTAATTGCAATAGAGGTGTGGATAGAACATACGCTAAGTACACATATTCATGATTGTTTTTATTATGTCTTCATGCATTTGATTCCCAAGTCAGGCAAAGCATAACCATAATCAGCCTATAATGTTCCCACTGCTGGACACAGGCCTCCTCTTGGTGAGAGAGAGTGGGCCGTAAGCCACCACCTGGGCCCAGTGCGGGTTGAGTCACATGTCTTCTATTTTTATAAGCATACCAAATGCAAAAATAAATTTTCAAACCCGACTGGTAGTTCCAGAGATTACCGCTTTCAAACCAACTCTTCAGCTATGTTATTAGTACATAATTATATAGATAGTGCATTTTATTAAACAGAGCCTGTAATATGAAGTTGAGATACATGAAGATTTATTATGATTATGATTTGGTAGGACTCTTGTGAATTCAAGAAGAAAGTCGCCACCTACCCTGATCGAGTACTAAAGCCGCCTGGGATAGAAATCGTATCCATTGACCCGAAGTGAACGCAATATTTCAAATTCAATGCTACGGAAAAATTGCGTAGTAAAATCTAGAAATCATTCTAGATTTTTCTACTGGAGATGAGCCGTTTATTCAACAATGGCGTGCGAATGGAAAGATAATTTAATACTTACCTTTTTATTTTTTTGTCGGTTGCTGTAAGTCATGCAATGTCTGTGGAGGTTTTGTTTGGAAAATTGGTTGAGAGCCAGATCTCTTCGACTCTTAATAAAACGATTGGAAAGGCATTGTTAGTGGAGATATTTTTTGTCTTATTAGGTTAGAAAATTCTATCGTCTGACCCACTTAGGGCCTGATCATATGAACCACAAGCACACCACAACGACAACACGTGGATGGGTGCTAATTTGTATGAAAAAAAAAATTCACACGGACCACATTTGACCGTCAAAATCAACCGTGTGGGCGATATCAAGCACATCGAGGTCACGTCGCACCCACAACGTAACCACTAGCGAGATCGCGCACTAGCGGACGGACACATCGTAAACACAACGATCTGTCTGTCTGCAAACACTAGCCAGAACGTAACCACATCGCACCTACTAGCGAATACGCAACTGCCAGGATTGGCAGCGACACTATTCACATCGCTGCGATGTGGTGTGGTTGTGGTACGTGTGAACGGATCCTTAACTTAAGTGGTTGTTCATTAAACTATTTTGTGTAATAATTTAACAAAGGTAATTTCTATTTTTCCTCTATGTCAATGAGAAACTTTTAAATTATAATGTAATCTAGGTATTCCTTCCCATTCATTTTGATTTTAATTAGACATAATTGATGTCCGTACTACGTAATAGCAAAAAAAAATATCTGCCCAAAAATACTTTTGATACAGATTTGGAAATCCCAAACAAATGAATACTGGCACAAATATTTTGTGTAACAACAGAGCTAAGTGAGAAACCTAGTCGTTCGTTTAAAAAAGCAAGAGCGGCGTCTATAAATATCCCAATGGCTGGGTACAAGGGAAGCCACTTAGCTGTCAATGTGTCTGTAATTTGAAGAAATCTATTATTAATACTGAAAGGTTACTGCATTGTATACAAATACATTAATATTTATTAAGTCTTTTTTTTTACAACAATTATTTTTGTCGACATATTTCTTTAATTTTATATTACTGGAATTGCTAATTATATGCTCTCCGTTTACGATAGCTGAACTAGCTAGTTTAGTACATACTTACACAAACTCACCAATTAATCGCTACTGCTACTACCATGTCAGTTTACTCTTATAAAAAAGTTAAGTGGCGGTTTCCATATTAAAGCTGTTAACAATTTAAGTCCTGAACCAATGATAGGTAGTGCCCTAATAGGCTGTGAGTAAAATATTTCATAGAAACGTGGATTATTGCATTCCCCTATTGAATTCAACAAGCCAAAACAGCGACGTCTAAGGCTAGGTTTCAACTTGAATTCAACCTCACTTCAAAACTTAATCATTTAAAAGAAAACCAACTGTTTTAGAACTTCATAAATCCAGTGTAGAATTTAATTAGCCTGTCTGCGAATGCTACCTTTGTACACACCTCTCTCCCGAGGTTGGGGGTCGTTGGCAGATTTGAAATTGTATTTTACTTATTTTAAAAGTTTGGTCGAAGTTGTATACCTTTCTTGCAGCTTGAATTACATTCATTCATTCCTTCCTCAAAAAATGCTAAGCTCGTTCCGTTGGTCAAAACTTGGGAATATAATAATCCCTGTCCCGATTTACTTTAGTAGTCGTCCGTTTTAGCTGTGGTTTACAAAGTGTTGAAAGACTAATTTTATAATAAGGTAATGTATGGTTAGCAATGGTAGTTATTTTATTGGTCAAGAAATTAATTTAACACCTCATCTTCATCTTCCTGCCCTTGTCCCATGTTACTTGTGGTCGGCGCAACACGTTTCCTGGTACTTGGACTGGTACTTAGGTACGGATGCGTATGACATCGATGAGCAGGTGGTCAAGTCAAGCAATCTCGCTCTCGATGTGTGAAATAAAAGATGGGGAAAAATTTGGGGCATGAAATTGTCATATCAAATCTCATTGTCAAAGATAGCTGAATTTTTGATGTGATGTCGTAAATCGTTACAGCTCTATTAATTGTTCATCAAGGCACGCAGAATATCCGTTTCATACGTATATTCGCAATTAGTATAATAAAATATATTTATAATTATTATGTACGTTACGCAAAATACGCGCATTGACGTGGAGTTGCGGACACCAGCCCGTATTACCTAGGTGTTTGTTAGTCCTGGGGCCATTTTCGACGATGTCCTTTATACTTGTTTGTGATGCAATCGCTCGATTAACAAAATACTTATAATAAAAGTTGTTCTGCTAAATAGCCATTTAGCAGAACAACTTTTACTATATTCATTTAAAAAAAAAAAAAATACGTACATCCGTACGTTATAATTTTTTTTTTAATGTTTTGAGTTCGCTCCGCTTGGCCTAAATACAGCTCTTGGTCGGTTTTTCATGGACCGTGTTAATTTTACAGCGATATCTTGAGGTATAGCGTTCCACTCCTCTTCAATGGCAAGTTGAAGCTCTATGAGACGCGTAGGAGCCGGTCTTCTTGCCCGAACTCTTCTTTTAAGCTCATCCCAGACATGCTCAATCAGATTGAGGTCAGGACTACGAGCTGGCCACTCTATAGTGGTGATTGCAATATCTTCCGTGTAGTCGCGAAGTGTTCTGGCGACATGTGGTTTGGCATTGTCGTGCATGAGGGGAAATTCTTGTCCCTTATGCCACGCAAGCGGCCACACATGTCCTTCGAGCACTTCTTCGCCGTATCGTACAGCTATCAGTCCTCTCGATCTTGAGCCGGTATTTGCCCCAGAGACGAACACAATGTCCGTTTAGGGTGTGTGTGTGTTTTAGTGTCAGGGTGTGTTTTGTGTCCACCCCAAAACATACATGATCCACCTCCAAAAGCAACACTGCGCTTATGCGGCATTGTGCAAATCGCTCTGATGACCTTATGTAGACACTAGAGCGTTCAACATGACCACGTAGAGTCTTCCTGCACTGACATAACAGCCCGCCATTTTTCGTACGTCCAATTTAAATGTTCCCTTGAAAATTGTTGTCGGGCTTGTCGATGAGCTGTGGTCAATTTTGGACCATTTGCTGGTCTGTGTGCGGTTAATCGTGCTTCAGCCAATCTTCTTCAAACTGTCCACCAACTTACACTGACTTTGCGAACTTCTTGAAGCTCCCAATTCAACCACGTTCAGCTGTCGATTTCTCAAAAAACTTGTCACAAGAAAGCGGTCATCACGCTATGATTTTGTGCGCCGACCGGCCGATCCTGATCGTCGAATGTAGCCACTGGTCTCTAGTAATATCTGGTATAACACATCTAACGGAGTAGCGACTCAAATTTAACTGTCGAGCAACTTCACTTTGATTTTTTCCTGCTACAAGCAAGGCAATATCTTGAGTGGTTTCTACGGGTGTAGTGTCCATGTTTTTCCAGTAAATCCGTATGATTCCAGTAGAGGTGTTATCACGTTGACCTTCGGTATGCAACTGAATCCTTTTTTTTTGTGAAAGGCATCTTGCATTTGCCCTTGAGAGGTCGTCACTGCTTTTACCTGCGAGTAGAAGTGCAAGTAGTGCCAACGAAAACGAATAAATTTGGAGAATTTTGTATAATTATGGTTGTTTGTTGGAAGTTACTTGGACGTCAATGATTTTAATTTTGTGACATTAAGAAGCTGAGCATGTATTATGCGAAAGCATACAAGCTCAGAATGAAAATTTTACCAAATGATTTTCACTCAATAATAATAATATGCACCGCCGTATCTCTACGTTGACGTCGTGGTGGTTCTTGCGCGCTCCGAGCTCTAGGTCTGTGCCGGTAGAGTTTACTTTGCTGGAACTAGTCTACGATGAGGAGCCAGACCAAGAGGGATACAGAAACCCGCAGGGCAGCATATGGCGAGCTGTTGGGCAGTACCGACTCCACGGACCCTACCTCCCAATAAAAGTATTGTTCCTCATCTCTGGCTTGCCTGTATTGGCCGGCTGGAGTGAACAATAACGAGGAACAGAGCTCCCACCTCTTTATTGCCTTTATTGGCCGGCTTGAGAGGAAATTCGCAAGAGCAAACATCCTCGGAGAAGGGAAGTATTCCAGTAAGTGCTAGTAGGGATCTTGACCATCTTCCGGGCTCTGGGATGGTCCTGATAGTCGTGGAATACGTCTCCATGCCTCAAGCACCTCAGGATATGTTGCCCCCTTGTCACTACGTCACTAAGTGCTAGCGACAGTTTCTGTGGGCCCATTATTGAGTGTGCAAGTCATCCCCTGTCATTTTTTCCGTGTGTAATAAAACTTTGATCAGGCAGGGGCCATAGTCTCTCCATAGTTCTAGGTAACGAATACACTATAGCCGCCCAAACCCGTAGCCCATATATTTTGTTACCATGTTCTGCAATAGTCCTTTTTTTTTTGTCCGCCGCTGCAATAGTTCTGCACCAACCGGGGATAATCGTCGGTTGGTGCCTCATTCCATTTAAAATTGCCTAAGAGGCCTCTGCAAGTTGGCTTCGGCCCCTCGTACGCCTTCCAAAGGACCGGGACTTCATGGTCCCGAGACACGTAAAGATAGACATAATAATAATAATATAATAATATGAGACAACATCCACACCAGGTCTTCAGGTCCCGAACTAGGTAAAGCCTGTACTACGGTAACCTGACGACTAATATACATACTTATATACATTTACACACCCAGACACAGGTCAAACAGACATGTTCATGCACACAAACGTGTGACTTGTCCGGGGATCGAACCCGGGACCAGCGGCTCAGAAGGCAGGGTCGCTACCAACTGCACCAACCGGTCAGTCGATGTCTTGTCGCGACTCAATGTCTTTAGATTTAAAAAAAATACCAGTGATAAACTAAACAACAAGGTGTGTGCGATTTTATTGCTCTCAAGTGTAGATGATAATATTAGCCCAGCTGACAAAGAAAAAAATATTTTTTATTTTTTCCGAAATTATTAAGGTAGAAGCGTCGATTAAAAATAGGTAATAAAAGTATAAGTAGGTATAATTCAAATCTTTCGGATCCCCGATTAATTTGTTCTAAGAATTCAATGAAACTTCAACTTCACAAGACTAAGGCCTCTAATTAAGACCTAGTATTAATAGTACAAGATCAAAAATTAATACTTAGTCAGAACTCACTAATTGTGATCATGTCTGAAAACAGCCTAAAGGTTTAACTACACTACTTTCAAAGACTTTGGAGCCTTATCAAAGAGTTTATACTGGAGCTAAGATTGAACGATTAAAGTTAAGTATCTAACTTTAAAGTAGTTTAGGTAATTAATCGTTTAATATTTTTCAGTTAAAAGTATACTTTTCTTACCGAGACAATTGAAATGGTCTTTGGAGTTTAAGCTTTTGAACTGTGAAGAAATTATGTTTTATAGAATTAGGTTCTGTCACGGGTTTAATAAATGTTTAAATCGTGGGAATTAGCACAATTGGCAAACTTTTTTATTACGTAAATCAGTGCAAATTATATTCTTTATTATTTTTTAAGCACACAAATGTACACAGGCGGACTTAATGCCATAGGCATTTTCTACCAGTCAATCTTTGGGTGATGCGGAGACAAACAGCGCTAGGTGCAACTTATGTATAATGAAAATATAGCAATAAATAATTTTAAATAAAAAGATACGCATACATTTATTAAACTAGGTGTAAATATAATACATATACCCAATTATGTAATAAATATTAGCACAAATAAATGTACATAAATACACGATTAGACTAAAAACAAATAAGACAAACAATGAGAAAACATTACCGTTGTGATGATACTGCGAGTTTCCTGCGAAAGTGCTCGCGAACTTTAGCTTTCAAGAATAAAGGGTCGGTAGCTTTACTTCTACTCTTTATCCACTCCTGGACTTAGCCCTCCCCAAGCATTGCCACGCTCGTTGACCGGTTCTATGCTTCTCGTATCCAGCCAAAATAAAATGGCCATAAAAACCATTTTATTTTGGTTTTGGATAACAAAGATAGGCAAAGAAGACAAATTTTATTGACATGGTCACGGGTGGACATGGCCAGATATGCCAAATTGACATCTGTGTGAGTAATCATCATCTTTCTGACCTTAATCCAATTTATTTGGGTTCAGCGCTTCATGTCGGAGTATTGAGTAATTAACAAATAAAATACAATCGAAATATAGAATAGAATACTCTTTATTATTTAGGTACACCATAAAAAATACAGATATAAATGTAGACATTTTACATAATGTAGGGTGACACAATGAGCCGTCTTATCGGCGGCGTTATTAGAATCGATCAATCTTTGTCCTTATTATATTAAACTTCATTTTTATCTCACACGGTTTAATTTTTCAGTCTTCACCCCTTTATCAATCATAATAATATGATGAGATAGCAATCATTTCGACATTATTCAATCAATCTTGTAGAAACGACAAATTTTTCTTAAAATTTGTAGACGTCCTTGTAGATGCATCAATCAGGCTAATATTGAATCTTTCTCGGTCGAATGTTACAGGCTTGTTAATAAGAGCTCCAGAATTATTTTGCATTTTTATAGTAATCCTGGTTAAACCAAGGATGTTGCCCAGGAAGCTGTTACTCTTAAGTGAGATTGGAATGACCATGTCTGCCTATATCAGATGAGCTGTGGGCTAAAAGAACAACTGATGGGGTCCCAATAAATGCTAGGCGTCATCGCAACAGACCAGAACAAAAATGGAGGAACCAATTTGACTCCTACCGATAGGACTGGACAGAGGACGGACGTGTGTGGAAAAGGAAGAGGGAGGATTTTGCCTAGAGTTGGGACATTACAGGCAGAATACGTTAGATAGCTTTACACTTTTAGTTCACAATTAAATTAAGAACGTTGGTAAATACAGCTTTTGCTCAGCAACAGGCATATCAGACATTTAAGCAGCTTCGTATTGGACTTAACGATGGGCTAACTGAAATAAAATTATCTTAGCTCCGGCTGCTCGTGTAATAATTTATTTCACTCACAGTGATGATACATTTATAAATCCATCGTCTAATACGCCATGTGATACTTTTTTTTACAGTAATTACGACCTCGTAGTTGCTTGCACTATTGAAAATAAATACCAGTATATTAAAATATCACTATGCCACATAGGTAATACATATTTCGATTGCAATTGTAAAAATATCTGGTACAGGTGTGTATCTTTAGCTCGAATTACGAAACAAGAAAGAGAAACTAGTTCGTCTTCTTTAGGACGACCCCCATTGAAAAAAAGCGACCGAAACGGGCAAAAAAGATTATTATTGATGACTTCGATACTTGTGCCATTCGACAAAAAGTTATGTATGATTACGCTGTTAGAAAAGCTATCCCTATATTGAGGAAATTACTTACTGAATTGCGGTATGACATACATTTTCAAGGTGTACGTTCTACACTATGGAAAATTGTAAAGCTCTTGGATATAAATATCTTATAATATAGAAACATTTTAATGGAGAGAACCGATATCGCCGCCTGGCGATTTAATTTTATAAAGAAAATTAATAAAATCTGAGAAGATGAGCGCAATTTTGTCTATTTAGACGAAACATACTTAATTATATTCATTTCTCCTCATCGTTATCCTCTGCCTAGTCTTTTCCCAACTGTTGGGGTTGGTTTCCAGGCTCAACGGATGCAGCTGAATATCAGTATTTTGCATGGGGCGACTACCCATCTTTTTTTTTTTTTTTTTTAGTTTGGGATATCATCAAATAACTTCTCCCGCTCTGGCGTGTCAGACTCTTACTGACTAAAACCCACCCGTGATTCTTCAGTCGCCTGTGCCAGGGGCCACGGTAACCCTTTCGGACTTTCCCGCAACCCTGGCAGGCATCGGCCCTAGCGGACCCCGTCATTGATGCTGACATCTCTTTGAGGCGTGCGTGGAACACAACGCGCCATCGACCCGGGCCTGGACCTTATCGAACGGCGAGCTGCCCATTGCTCGCCGTTCATAAGCCCACGCCTACGGTGGCCGGGAATCAACTTGCGATTCCCGACGCCCAGATTGTCTCCAGCGGCGGCTAGGGGCGTGAGAGCGCGAATTTTGCCTCATCCTCACGCGTTGTTCCGCCTCCTCCTTTGCGAGCATTACTGCTTCACAGAAGGAGGTGACGGCTTCCCAACTCCTCTCACTTCGTCCCATGGCTTGGGCCACTGCCGGACGCGAGAGATCGCCACCACCAATCGCCTGCACGAGGACACGGCGGTGCTCCGTAGCTTAACGTGCTTTCCGAGGCATGCAGGGGTCTCTGTACGTCAAGTGTAGCTTAACATGATCGATCGACGTAAGCGGCGGTTATAACTTAGCCACGAGCCCCTCATTCCTCCTATGGGGTGAAAAATTCCTGGCCGTCAGGCAGGCAGTCTGACAGGCAGGCGATGGACGCACACCAGAACTACGGGTGGCTCATTCCCAATGTTTTATTGCTATTCAAATCGCAAACGAATTCATCAGACTATCATGATGACAGAAATGGTGAATTTTTTATTAAATGGTTGGTAAAACAAGCTTTACCAAATCTGCCGCTTAATTCTGTGATTGTCTTGGATAATGCACCAAATCATACAGTGCAAATCAATAGCTCCTACAAAAGCAAGCTTGAACGCGGGCATGGTACAGTGGCTTCAGAATAAGAGACGGATGTTCTCCTCTAATCTCAAACGTGTTATACAGTAATAAATAATTACATTATAATGATAAGCCCCACCGCCCCGGCACTGTATCTTTACGTTGACGTCGTGGTGGGGACTAGCGACAGTTCCCGGCCCATTATTGAGTGTGCAAGTCACCGTCTGCTATTTTATCCGTGTATAACAAATCATTAGGTAGGGGCCATAGTCCTCCCCTAGTTCTTGTACTTCTTGGTAACCAGTCCACTTTAGCCACCCAAACCCATAGTGCAGTATCTTATTTATTTTTACTTTTTTCCATGTCCTGCAACAGTCCTTTTTTTTTTTTTTTGTTTCCTGGGTGGAAAATCCTCAAGGATGTCCACCGCCCTGGGGTGGGCGGCGGGGTCTGTCAGACTCTTACTGACTAAAAACCACCCCGGTGTTCCATCTCACACCTACGCCGGGGGTCGCGGGAACGTACGATCCTTCCGCAACCCCCGACTGGTGCCGGCCCGCCACTGCGGGCCTCTTCGGGTCTGGGGGGGGGAGTGAGGTGTTTGACTCCCCCCGCGACGTCTAAGAGGGGCGCGCGTGGAACACTACGCGCCGCCACCTCGGGTCCTGATGTATGGGCAAATGTTTGTATGATGAATATGGACATTTGTACCCGAGTCATGGATGTACTTATATTTATAATAAGTATGTATTTACGAAAAAAAAAATGTATTTAAGTAGTGTATCAACCATCTGGTATCCATAACACAAGCCTTAATTAAGTGCTTAACTTGGAACTAGATGGTGCTGTGTGCAATGTCAGACAATATTTATTTATTTATTTATTTATTTATAAAACAATCTATTGATTGGACTAACAAATGAAAACACTATCACGTAAATATGTTGCTTGAAGAACAATCTGAAAAAGAAACAATGATTACATGTATATTAGTATGGTTTTCAATCGTTAAAAGAAATTTTAGAGGTATCTTCGCGGCTTTTTTCTATCGTACCAAATAAGTTGTATTATGTTTTCAACACACTATCTAACTAGCATGTATCCTGAAGAATATCATAATATATATTTTGCTGATTTTGTTTACTGCAGTGGATCATATACTTTTAGGCATTATAAAACTTGCGTTTAGGTCCTGTAGTCCCCTTAACGTAACTAAAACCTTATCATTATATAATTATTACAATCAAAAAAGGCTTCTAGAACCCGGCAGTGATATAAAAAACACTTAAAATACACCTGCCTTACTTTAACTTTATCCAAGTGTTAAAGCGCAAAGAAAATGAACATACAACCGCTTTTCAAAATTAATTGACGTAAACAACACCATATTTCTTGTCAGTACAGAATTGCCCAAAAACAAAACCTTATGGCCACTTGGCGATGAAAACCGAGAAGTTATGATATTAACAGTTCATTAACGTTGTATTTTATTAAGGTCACAATTAAAACTTAATGCTGGCCCAAATTGTATAAGTTGGCCTCACTGCCTGAATTATAAAGGCGACGTATTTCATAATTTTTGGACATAAAAGAAAAATATGAGTGACACTTAAATGGTATAAGTTTGGGGTAATGTTTTACTTTCGTGTCTGCGGGAAGGGGTTCACAGAATTATACAGCATGGTGATATTGAACAAGAATTAAAAAGTTAAATGATTGTTAAACTTTGTCAAGAATTAGATATGATGCGATGGATAATGGCGGGATAATCTTCCACTCCAGATGAAGACGGCAGCGATCATTATAAGTGTTACAAAAATAAATAAATAACGTAATTATCGTAATTTCTGACGACATAAATAACGTCCTACTTACTGCAGGTCCAAAATTATTTCACTGCTAATAAATAATGTCCAAAGTAGTGATTGTGAGATATTAAATCATCAATCAATTAAATCAATCAAACTAGAAATTAATTGATAAAACTGTTTTCCTGGGATCACGCTCGACTCAAGGCTACAATGGGGTCCTCATTTAACATCTCTTGCAGGACGGCTTAATTCAGCAGCATAAGCGGTTAGAAAAATCCGTCAATTTACTGATGTAGATACCGCGAAGCTAGTCTATTTTAGTTACTTTCATAGTATCATGGTCATACGATATTTAACTGTGGGGACGGGCTGCAGACATCGAGTCTATTTTATTCTGCAGAAAAAAGCCATCATAGCCATATATAATTTCTGCAGGCGCAATTCTCTAAGAGAACTGTTAAGGATATTAGCCTCGTGACGGTACCTTCGTAAGCATTGTGTACGTAAGAAAAAAAATTACACCTTTTAAGAAAAGAAGTGAAATACATCATTACAGTACTCGGAATAGGGACCTATCAAATCAACCAGGTTTTGGGTTTCGGATTTCAGGTTTGTATAAAACGCAAACTCTGCATAATTATATGTAAGTTGGAGGATTACAGCGTTGGCAATAAGGCCTGGCTGAATGCTGGTCCTGCTCCACAACCACAACTAAAACTTATTGATAAACATTTTAAAATGCTGTTTGGGGCTGCTGAAGATTATACGACTATCTTTGCATTGTATAAACTCAATCTTCTTTGTATTATATAATTGCATAGGACAGGTGTGAGTACTATGTACTATACTATTTACCGGGTAATGTGTCTTTCAATGACTTGAATATGCCCTGGCGGATGACAGACGTCATGCTCACTCAAATGTCTCGCTGATGGTAGCGCGTGTGTTGGATCATTTAGCTCCTTTCCAAATGATTTTGCTGAATGGTGCTGATCTATGCGTCATTCTCGTGAACAGGCAACGTCAGTTATGACTGGTCATCTCTTAGCTGCCACGGCTTATTATTTTTATTTTTTTTCGTTTCTGTTAACTGTACTCTGGGCGCTATTAACGTGTAGATCGTTTTTACATCGTTCTCTCGTTATAATTATAAATTCAACATCAATGATGTTGAAATAAATGGTTTGAGTTTCAGAAATCGTGCTTTCTTTTTCGAAATCAGCTTAGTCCAGCAGTTAATTAGGTATACTTTTTAATTAGGTTTACATGTGATGACGTCAAGTCCTTAATTTCAATTTATTTCTTAAGAGAGGACAGATAAAATCGTTGCTGGTTGGAACGAAGTTCCTTTCGCTGTATTTTTTTTTATTGAACCATTTATGTACACATATATTATATAAACAGACAAGAAGAAAAGAACAGAAAAATAGGTACAAAGGTGATGCTTATTTCTAATGAAATCTCTTCCTGCATACCTGCGATAGGATAGTAGATATGAGATGTAGACAGCGTGTGTAAGAGTAAAAGAGAAAATAAAATACTTATAATAAAAAACAATTCACTTAATAAAATAAAACAAATAACATGAGAATATTATATTATATACATACAAACTTCTAAAATAAATAACACTAGAATATTAATATATACGCAACTATGACGCAGTGGACAGATAGTGTTCTTTCACTCTTCTTTTAAAAACTGCAACAGTTTGGCAGTCCCTAATGTCAGGCGGAAGTGAATTCCACAACCGCACCGCGTGCACAATGAAGGAGTAGGAGTAAAAGTTGGTGGAGTGGTGAGGGGACTTAAGGAGATTTCTAAGATGCGACCTGCAAGGCGCATCTGAAAGTCGGGCGTAGGAAAAACCCTCCCGCAGATAGGATGGCGTTTTAGGATTGTGTAGGAGATTGAATAGCAGACACAATATCCGAGAGTTCCTGCGAAGTCGAATGGGGAGCCACTTGAGTATCTTGCGAAAGTTGGAAACATGACCATACTTTTTAAGTTTAAAAACAAAACGAATACATATATTCTGCAAACGCTCGAGTTTGTTTAAAAGCTCCTCGGTGGCATCCAAATAAAAGGCATCGGCGTAATCTACAGGGTGGCCGGAACATTGACGTCCAAAAATAAAATTTCGGTCCCTCGTATCGTGGGGTATTCGAATCACCCCCATGTATGTTCCGCGACTTTTCATAGTTTTCGAGTTATGAATTTTTTTCTGAATGTTTGAAAATTTTCGACCTGACCAACCTAAAAAAATTCTAAAAAAAAAAGTAGAGGGTTTTATCGAGTTTCTTTTTTTGCAACTGAATTTTCATAAGTAGTACTTTTATGCATAAAATAATCAGCTTCGTAACTGTGATGAAAGTTATGAAAATGTTGATCTAAAGTGAAAAATTTACGTTCGGTAAATTATGACTCAAATTTTCAACTTTAAATTAAAAATCTTAACAGGTGACTTCATAATTCCTAAGTAGGCTTCAAGAATGCGCCAGACTCTCAGTTTTCATAATCATAAAAAAAATGAAGTACTTAATAGGGCTACTTTGTTTAAAATCGGCCTTCAAAGACAGCGAGGTGGAAAAATTCTTAAAATTACCCATCTGAGTAATTATTTTTTTTTGGCTATTTTCTCGTTCCTAAGGTTAATTAATGATAAGAATACTGAAAACTAACCAACAAATAGTTTCAGAGTTGGGTAAGAAAAGTTTTACGTAAAAAGTGGTTTTGAATAAAACACAGATGATAATGTGAAAAAAGTACTTAATTTATTTTTAACATTTAGAAAAGGTTTTCAAAGTGGCCACCACCAGCAGCAATACACATTCTACACCTACGTAAGAAAATGTCTGGCAATCGTCTAAAAGCGTCTCTGTTCTCTCTCACAACACGTTCAGCTTCTGCAATCAACTGCCTCAGCTCTTGTTCACTTGAACAGTCTCGGGCGTATGCTATTTCCTTGTAATAGCCCCAAATAAAGAAATCGATGGGGTTGAGATCAGGTGAGCGTGGAGGCCACCTAATTGGTCCGCTGCGTCCGATCCATCTGTTGGGGTATGTTTCATCTAAGTAATTTCGGACCTGGGTTGCATAGTGACACGGGGCGCCGTCATTTTGCAACACCATGGTTCGTCTGAGTTCGAGATTCACATCTGCCAGCAACAATGGAAGTTCATTTTCCAAAAAGTTTTTGTATGTTTCTCCATCAAGTCTGGACGGCAGTTCAAACGGACCAATTAGTTCGCCATTGAGAATACCAGACCACAATTTAACGCTGAAGCGATGTTGAAATGTCGAAGCTCTCACTTCGAGTGGATTTTCATTCGCCCACGTGTGGTAATTATGAATATTGAATATTCCGGATCGCTCAAATCGTGACTCATCTGACCATAAAACTTTATTGAAAAATCCAGGATCCTCTTGCTCTTTTCGTAACATGGTTTGGCAAAAATCAACGCGCAATTGGTGATCTGTAGGCAGTAAAGCTTGGACTCGTCGGATGTGGAACGCGTGGTATTCTTCATCGTGAAGAATGTCTTGGATAGAAGTCCTTGGGATGTTCAGAGCACGAGCCATACTTCTCGTACTCGTAGACGGATTTCGCTGAACTTCTTCCAGCACCATTTCTCTGCGATCCGGGTTAGCTCTAGGGATTCCTTCATGACTGCCGCGTCGACCAGGAATGCGGCCTGCCATCAAAGTGTTGTGCGTGTTAATAAAAACACGATGGTCGGGATATCGCTCAGGTTGCGGCCCACCACGACGTTGAAGTTGTTCGCGATACAGTCGCGCTGCTTCATGGCCGTTTCCTTGTGCAACTCCATAAAAATAATGCATTTCTGCATATTCACTTAACGTGTAACTCATTTTTTACACTTCCACGTAAAAAAAGTCCAAATCAGAATGCAAAACACAGTCCAATAAACGAGCAAAGTAGTCAAACAAGTAGGCAGCGGAGTCCGTGGGCAAAGCGAGTGTGGTAAAGACAAAATGGCGACACGCGTATAGCAGTAAACACAATGTGAGTACGACTGAGGTACTTGTTTTGCGTTGGATTCGGTTGCGCGCCTTGCGTGAGAGAGATAGCAATAATTCGGTCTCTTTTCCTCTCGGTCCATTGTTATTGCAGGTAAAAGAGTTGCACCCTCGTTTACAACCCATAGTCCACGAGAACGGATCGCGCAAAATTCATTAAACTAACATTTAAAAAAATCTCCGTGTTTAAATCTTAGCTTTCCTGCAGTAATTTTTGGTTAGCAAACTAAATAACCTTAGGAGCGAGAAAATGGAAAAAAAAATTTATTAATCAGATAGCTAATTTTAAGAATTTTCCACTTCGCAGTCTTTGAAGGCCGATTAAGGCCAAAGTTAGCCCCATTAAGTCCTACGTTTTTTAATGATTATGAAAGCTGAGAGTCTGGCGCATTCTTGAAGCCTACTTGAGAACCATGAAGTCACCTGTTTAGATTTTTAATTTGAAGTTGAAAATTTAAGTCATAATTTACCGAACGTAAATTTTTCACTTTAGATCAACATTTTCATAACTTTCACCACAGTTACGAAGCTGATTATTTTATGCATAAAAGTACTACTTATGAAAATTCAGTTGCAAAAAAAGAAACTCGATAAAACCCTCTACTTTTTTTTTTGAATTTTTTTAGGTTGGTCAGGTCGAAAATTTTCAAACATTCAGAAAAAAATTCATAACTCGAAAACTATGAAAAGTCGCGGAACATACATGGGGGTGATTCGAATACCCCACGATACGAGGGACCGAAATTTTATTTTTGGACGTCAATGTTCCGGCCACCCTGTATAATAGGCTGAATGAGAGTTTGAGCAAGATAGATTTTGGTGTTCGAGGGCAAGAAGCTCTGGAGACATTTCAACAAATGGAACGTATAGTGCACTTTGCGACTGACTTGAGCAACATGTGCAGTCCACGATAAATAGGAATCCATGGTCACCCCCAGGTTTTTGACCGTATGTGCGTATTCAATTTGAACACCATTCAGACAGAGTGGAGACAGCGATGCAACATCGAGCCTATTCCGCATATACCTGCCGCCGATAATCATGGCCTGGGATTTCTTAGGGTTGATTTGCAGTCCAAAAGACCGCGACCACTCGCTAATCAAATCCAGGTCGCTGTTCATGGCAGACTCGGCGGCTTATATTATGTAATAAGCAATAGTCACAATTAAATAAATTATCAATGTTTGAGAGTAACTAAACGAAAAACAAAAACAGGCACAATGAAATAAATTAACAACGGTTGAGCGTAACTAAATGAAAAAAAAAGAAACACATGCTATAAGCAAAAAGGGTCGTGACGGTCTAAAGGTTAGTATTTTTCGGTCTAGCTGTCATTCGCAAAGTGTGCAGAGTATAAAGTGCGAAAAAAGAGCAAAACATGCCCAATGAACATTCTTGCTGTATAGTTATGCTAAGTTGTACATATCTACAGCGTAACTTCTGTTAAGAGACACCTCAAAAGACAAATTCCTGACACGATGGCTAAAGAAGATTTGCATCTTACTAATAAACGATTTTGTTCCACGAACCAACACGCTGACTTGATTAAGCAGCCGCCAGTTTGATATATTGTTGCTTCATTTCCTCGTTTTATTAAGCTTCAAACGAAGATAATGGAAAAAGCCGTGATTTAGCTTCAAATAGGATCTTCGAAATATCTGAAATTAAGGCCCATCGTCCTCGATGTTACTCAAAAATAATTGTTTAGTTACAAACTCAAATCATCAACGAGTAGCCAAAATGTCTCAGCACCAGTATTTTAATGATGGTCGAAACACGATAGGACTTCATCATCTTCCCGCCCTTGTCCCATTTTAATCGGGGTAAGCGTAAGACGTTTTCTACTTCTATTTTCCCCTTTCAACCGTGAAGCTATCATTCACTCAATCACTGCGGTTATTTCTCAAAAGACCATTTCAGACACCAATCTACATGGTCTTCACATAATCTGACCAAGATTATGTCTGGATTTTAAGAGAGACTGTTGCCTCTGAGTTTGATTTAGTTTTTTTTTTTTTATAATCATTATTCACTTTATTTTCTTTTATATCATTCCTCACACAAACACAATCTTTTCTTTGGCCTTCTTCTCCCACTCCATCACAAGATGCGACTTACTAACGCGTTATTCACTACGTTGCGTTGTGCTTAGTCGCGTCGTGTACAAGCCGTCATTGACGTAGTGCTGTTACATTCTGGCTACTCATTGGTGAGTTGAGTTTGTAATTAAGTAGTTACTTTAGAGTAGCGTCATGGCCGATAGGGCTAAGTAGTAGGTACAAAAAAAAAATATTAGCTTTGACCAAAATGCGAGGAAAAGTTTTTAATTGTCGCCTATAGACACTGGCTACTTTGATAATATTGCATACCCTCAAAAATGCCTTTTCTCATAAATAGTTTAACGTCGCTCTATTTTTCGTGAATTTAACGTATTTACAAACTATATTGTTCTGTTGCAAAAACACATCCCCTTTATGAAAATGATACGAACTACTTTACTCAAATTGAATACTATGATATCACGAAATCGCAACATTATTACACACAGAGTGCAAAGTTATTTCATCAAGATACGATTCAGCTCTTTGAATCACCGAAACACTAACAATAATGAGTGCCTACCTACGCTTGTATTATGTACCTATTTTCAGATTCACTTTTGTATTCAGCGATAGTATAGGCAATTGGAATCCCGGATTTCTATTTAAAGGAATCGAGAGCAAAATCTGGGTATTGTCTGCCTCTTATAAAAGTTGGCTTTTATGGTTAATTTTTTTGTTGAAAGAGTATTATTTCGGTAACAAAAGGTTCACTTTGGGTTACTTACATAATCAGGATTTTCATCTAAATAGCCTTAAGTTGTCCGACTGATAAATCTTTTTGGATGAATTTAAACCCAGAAATTAATTTCAATTTCGACACGAATACCTACTGTTGATTTAATAATCTTAGCTTATTACTTCACAAGTCCTTACTGTTCTTCGTCTTACTCCACAAGTCCTTAATCTTCTTCGTCTTACTCCAAAAGTCCTTACTCTTCTTCGTCTTACTCCACAAGTCCTTAATCTTCTTCGTCTTACTCCACAAGTCCTTACTCTTCTTCGTCTTACTCCACAAGTCCTTAATCTTCTTCGTCTTACTCCACAAGTCCTTACTCTTCTTCGTCTTACTCCACAAGTCCTTACTCTTCTTCATCTTACTCCACAAGCCCTTACTCTTCTTCGTCTTACTCCACAAGTCCTTACTCTTCTTCGTCTTACTCCACAAGTCCTTACTCTTCTTCGTCTTACTCCACAAGTCCTTACTCTTCTTCATCTTACTCCACAAGCCCTTACTCTTCTTCGTCTTACTCCACAAGTCCTTACTCTTCTTCGTCTTACTCCACAAGTCCTTACTCTTCTTCGTCTTACTCCACAAGTCCTTACTCTTCTTCGTCTTACTCCACAAGTCTTAGCTTATTACCTTCCCTATGTGTTTGTTATTCCAGCGTATGGCACTCGTGGGTTGCAGCTGTAAATCAGCGTCAGGTGGTACACCTTGTGTTGTCATCTGACATTATGCTGAGCTGAGGCCCTTTTGGCATTTTAATTGTTGTTTTCGGTTATAAAGTTTTAAGGTGTATTTATTTTGCTGTAATGGCAATAAACGCAATTTTCTTTCTTTCTTTCAACTCACGCTTATTGTTAATACTTATCAAGTGAATGCTTTTAACAATACCTTTACTGTAACAATGGCTCCTTCTGAGAAAAAAAATATGTTTCATCTGACATTTATGTTAAATAAGACACGGCCTTCGGTAACAAGCTGTTTATTTGCACTGCCAATCGAGGCGTACGCGCATGACACGCAGGTCGCGCATCTATAACTATAGCTAGCTACTAACTAACCTAACATCCCTCCACCATATATTCTAAACTATACATTCCGTAATTAGAAGAATTTCCGATAATTGGGTCGAGCAATATTCCTTAATTTTGGACGAACTTCCGTAGCTGTTCGGAGATCAGGATTAGGATCAGCTGCTTTAGGTACTTGCTCAGCTGCTGGCTCAGCTGTTGACTCAGCCGCTGGCTCAGCTACAGTTTCAACTGCTGGTTCCCTGATTTCATCTTGGAGCTCTGAGCTTGGCTCGCTCCACTCTTCTTCTTCCTCCGGTGAATCTTGGCGTTGCTGATCTGACGAATGAGCTCCTTGTGGCAAATGTTGTTCTCCGCCTGTCCCGGAGTCCGCGAGAGCCCAATCCTTGTCATTGTCTTGTTGTGCCTCGTGCGATTTTATTTTATACAATTGGTTTTTATGTTTTTTTATTGTAATGTTTTTCTCTGGTATATACACGTCGTACAAAGTTTTGCCAATTTTATTTAGAACTGTACCCCGTATCCATTTATTATTGTTACTTCCTTTTACTAGTACTGCATCATTTATTTGTAAGTAAATGTTTCTACTGCCTTTATAATATTTGGCCTGTATAGATTGTTTCTCGCGCACTTTAGTTTGCAAGTCTTGTGACAATAATGAGGACGACGCTGACACCTCAAGCGCGGGCACCTCCACCGAGGTGTTTAATAAATCAAACCTGCAACGCAATTTACGTCCGAGCATTAATTCGGCCGGCGAGCTGTCTGTCGTCGTGTGTTTAGTGTTCCTATATCTGAATAAAAATTCTGAAAGGTGTGCCTTAATTTTGTTTTTGGGTGTGCCCTGTGCTACTAACCCTTTTAAGAACTTTTTAATTATTTTTACATATATTTCTGCTTGACCATTACTAGACGGCGAATACGTTGGCGAAGTAATGTGTTTAATTCCATTTAGACTACAGAAATCTTTAAATGTTTTACTAGTGAAAGAGGTTCCATTATCGGTGACAATCGTATGTATTGTTCCAAATCGAGCCATCGTTTCTTGTAGTTTCGCTACGACTGCCGCCGTCGAGTAATCACTACTAAGGGGAAAACATTCTACCCATTTAGTAAATGCATCGATAATGATAAGGTACATTTCTCCTTGCCATGGACCAAAGAAATCTAAATGTACTCGGTGCCAAGGATGCTCCGGAAAAGGCCAAGGTGTCAACGGAGCCCGTGGGGGTGTGGGCCGTAAACTTAAACATACTCCGCAGTTGGCTATCTTGTTTTCTATATCCTTATCAATATGAGGCCACCAGAATCTAGATCTCACTTCAATCTTTGTTTTTGATATACCTAAATGTGGTCTATGTAGTTCATCTAAAATTTTGTTCCGCAATGACTTCGGTATTATTAATTTGTGACCCCTAATCAGACAATCGCCTTCCCTAGTTCAATCAAAACGACATTTATAGAAAGGTAATAAATTTATGTCCTCTAATTTTATTTTAGGCCAGCCGTTCTGTACATATTGTAAAACCTTAAGTAAAATGCTATCTTTATTAGTCTCCAAACGAACTTCATCTAATGATACAGGTAAATGCCCATCTGCAACAAAATAAATGTACGACGCCTTGTCGTCTAACTTATTATTGTAAACAAGTGAGTCATCCGAGACGACACCTACTTGACCTATTTCCGAGAATGCTCCGTTGTCGGTGTTATCTGTGATCAGCTGATTACTGCTGCCCGCTCCTATGGTGACAGCCCGACTGAAGTAGTCGGCACAATTACTTGCGCTCGGAATATACTGTATCTCATAATTATAGCTAGACAAAAATAAAGCGTATCGCTGTAACCGGTTTGCGGACACTTCTGGTATGCCTTTGTCGGGATGAAATATAAACATTAACGGTTTGTGATCGGTGCGTAATATGAACGGATTTGCGACACCGTATAAATATTGATGAAATCGTCGAATACCAAAAACGATTGCTGTTGCCTCCCTTTGGATTTGGCTATAATTTTTTTCAGCACTACTGAGTGATCGCGACGCATAAGCGATGGGACGTTCTACGCCATTCGCTTCTATTTGAGCTAAAACCGCACCTAACCCTCTCGGAGATGCATCCACTGTCAAAACCAACTTGTAATAAGGATCAAAATGTGCCAGTGTTTGAGCTGATGTCAGTTCCTTCTTAATCCGATTGAAAGCAGCCTTATGCATCTCCGACCAAGACCAGTCAATATCTTTTTTTAGTAAGTCGTTTAATGGACTTAATATTGACGACGCATTCGGAATGAACATTCTGTAATAATTAACAAACCCTAAAAATGATTTTAATTCCTGCACATTACTAGGGGCTTTGGTGTTAGTCATTGCTGTTACTTTATCCGGGGATGTGTGAATCCCATTTTTATCAATAAGAAATCCTAAATAAGTCACCGAATCTTGAAACAACTTACATTTGTTTTTATTTAAAACCAACCCTGCTTCTTGTAAACGGTGGAAAACCTGCTGTAACCATTCCGTATGTAGCGCTTTTGTGTTTCCCGTTATAAGAACGTCATCCAATAAACAAAGTACCCCCTCGATACCGTTCAGCAAATTTTCCATGGTTTTTTGGAAAATAGCCGGGGCATTGGCTAGGCCGAAAACCAAACGTGTAAACTTAAATAAACCCTTGTGTGTATTTATTGTGGTGTAAATTTGTGAATCTTCATCCAATAATAGTTGTAAATACGCACTACTTAAATCTAACTGCGAGAACTGTATACCCCCGTGTAATTTAGAAAATAGCTCTTCTGTTCTTGGTAGTGGATACTTATCTATGTGTAAACATTTATTTAATGACACGGAAAAATCCGCACACAAACGAATCTCACCATCTTTTTTAGTATTGGAACTATTGGGCTCGCAAATTCAGAATGTTCGACAGGTATTAATACACCGGTTTCTACTAGTCTATTCAATTCCTTCTCCACTTTTCCTTTTAATGAAAAAGGTACCGTTCTTGCCCGATAAAAACTTGGTTTACTGTCCGGTTTTAAGGAAAGTTTTATTTTGTATTTGTTAAATTTACCTAAAGTATTGGAAAACAGTGAAGGATATTTGTTTTGATAGTAGTCAAGTTCCGTTAACTCTAAACAATGATTAACCTTAGCTAACTGTAAATTATATAACGATAAAAAATTTCGACCTAACAATGCTGGACCGGCCCCTTTTATGACATATATTTCAATATTTTTTTGTTCACCCACATACGTAATTGGAACTTTCATTACTCCTACTACCTCTAATTTCTCACCCGAGTATGCTTTTAATACCGACTTAGGACGCTCTAAACACACGTCATTAAAATATTTGTGGTATGTATTCAGTGGAATGGCAGTAGCACAGGACCCACTGTCTACTTCAAAAGATATCATGTGGCCGTTAACGTCGACAGACAGCGTCATAGGCTCGCCGCGGAAACTACGTACATTACAAACTAGAATATTCTTACCGTCGTCGTCATCACTATCGTCATTCGCCGCTTGTAGGCAATTAACTTGTCCACTTTTTTTGTTACACATTTTTTTTAAATGTCCTTTCACTCCGCATTTTTTACATTTATATGTAGAAAACCGACACTTGTCTGCTGTATGATTGTTATAGCCGCACACACTACACTTTGTCGGCGATTTTGACGGTCTTGCCGCTATCTTGAACACGTCTGTGCTGGTCGCTGCCGATGCTGCTGCCGTGGATGACTGTCGCGCTGCCCGTTTTGCACTATTTACAGCCACTGCAATTTCCAACGCTTTGGGCAATGTACCCGAAGCTTTTTCGTCCATGAACAATTTGTCCCGTTCCGGTCCCGGCAGCATCCCAATAATGAACCGATCCCGCAACATTTCGTCCATGGCTGTTCCGAACTTGCAGTCCACTGCCAGGCGCCGCACCCGGGCCGCCCACTGCGTCAGATCTTCTCCTGCGTCCTGCGCCGCAGTATGAAATATATATCTTTCACCTAACACTGATTTTTTCGGCACGAAGTGCTTATCTAACTCCGTTGTTAACTCTTTGTAAGATATCTTTTCAACTGTATTTGGTGCAATTAACTCGCGTACCAACTTATACGCATCATTGTTGAGCGCGCTTAGAAGTACCGCCTTTCGCCGATCATCTTCGTTTCCTTCTGCTTTTATCAACAACGTATTTGCTGTCAACCATTGAGAAAGCCTTTCTTTAAAGATGTTCCAGTCCTGGCCGAGCTCAAAAGTAGGAACAGATCCGATAAAATTCGACATCTTTTTTTCTGAGCGTGCGTGGGGTAACCGTAACTCGTCGCCACTGTTAAATAAGACACGGCCTTCGGTAACAAGCTGTTTATTTGCACTGCCAATCGAGGCGTACGCGCATGACACGCAGGTCGCGCATCTATAACTATAGCTAGCTACTAACTAACCTAACAATTTACTAGAAATGTGTCTGGTATTGTATCGCCAATACCTGTACTGTTACATGAAACCAGACAAAAATCCATAGTTTTCTGTAGAAAGACTCAATAAACTTGGGACCTATGGAACCCCCACAAGCGCTCAGCACTTAGTTAACTAATCTGGCTATTACTATTTGGATCTAAATGGGTGTTCAAAAACACCTTTTAACTGCAGCTGGTGCTGCCTGAATAGGCGTCATGCTACATCATTTACTACGGGACCAACCATGAAATGAGCAAATCAGCTGATCCGTACATTTATGTTCGCATAACTCGACAAAATGTCGGCAGCTGATTGGTCCCATCTAATATTAATACGATACAACAAAACAAATCAATTACATTGTCTGTTTATATTATTATAATGAAAATATTATATGCGATACTTATAATAAAAAACAATTTTCAAAATTTTTATCTGTCTTTTAGTTCCGGCTAATCTCCAAAACTGCTGGATCGATTTTGATGAAATTTGGCATGGGGATACCTCGAACCCTAGGGGAAGGATATAGGCTACTTTTTATCGACATACCACGCAAGCGAAGCCGCGGGTGGATGCTAACCGTAAATATATCCTAACTATAAATGCAAAAGTAAATTTGTTTGATTGTTACGCTTTCACGTTGAAACGAAGAACGCAGACGAAGTTGCGGGCAGTAACATGATCACTACAATAATCCCTCTTAAGGTTTTCAGTCATTTCAATTACATATTGTATAACTGATACTTTTTGTGATTTAAACTGCATCTTGCGTAGTTGCACAAGCAAGTTGAAAGCAGAGCACATACTCATTTCCCTCATAGTCTGTGTTTCAAGATATTTGGAGATCCAAACTGTTACAGAATCCCACTTTATCCTTTGAGAATCCATTATGCTCTTCAACAAAATACTTTAAAATTCATATTTCAGCAGAAAAGTGGTATGGAACCAGGCGCATTGCGGTTAGAACGTGTCTTTTTAAAAGTAAACGTCTACATTTACATCTCGTATGATGTATGTACCGGTACCTACTTACTTACGGTATTACAAACTCTCCGAGGTATGTCTCAATTTCACGATATTCTGTTTATTTGCTAGGCATAAAATAAATTGAGTTAAAAAGCGATGAAGGGTAATATTGTAGGTTTATTTTAAAATAAGTTGCTCTATTTCTTCTCGTAGGCGTTCGACAAGATTGTGAAGGTCAATTACCAATCAAGTTAGCATTAAAGTCGCCTTGAATTGGATCTTTAATGAAAATGGTAAATATCAAGGGTCTAGAAAATTAAAAACGTGGAAGTGTGATAATTGTGGCAATTTTCCGCCAATCTCTTTATTAGATTAAATTAAGTCCCAAAAAACCACTTACTCACGTAAGTGGTTTTTTGGGACTTAATTTAAGAGACCCATATTCAGGATTAACATAATTATTAAAGTTATAAATTCCAGCTAATAAAATCATTAGCCTCATAGTATGGGCTGGGTGTGTCATTCCTAAAGTCAAGTCGCAGAATAAATATAAATTGATTGAATTACAAATAATAAATTCAGAGAATAAATTCATGAGTGATAATATAATTATAATATCTAATACTGTTGTAAAAAACAGGTAGAAAGGAAATCATTTAAATATTTAGTACTAAGGAAACTCTAAAAAATATTTAAAATGTTGCTGTGCGCAACAGTCTCTATAATTGACTGACCGGTTGGTGCAGTTGGTAGCGACCCTGTCTTCTGAGCCGTTAAACATTTGTGTGCATGAACATGTCTATTTGACCTGTGTCTGGGTGTGTATATTATATATCAGTCATCAAGTTACCGTAGTATAGGCCCTACCTAGTTTGGGACCTGAAGACCTTGTGTGGATGTTGTCTCATATTTATTTTTTTATTTCTTTATTTAATTACTTACCACCTACGTGTACATTAAGAATTTCAATAAATATTAATTGAATTGAATGAATACTGTTTTCCCAACAATCTCAAATAGAAAAAAATCGTTAAACCATTGTAAAGTTGACCTCACAGTTGCTGTATCGCCTTAAGATTGACCACCAACATCGTCAAAAAACGTTTCCTGGGAATTATTGTCAAGCGTAGTTAAGCAATTTACGACGTCAATAATTGTGCCATTCGCTGTAGTCTCCTACCTCCGTATAAAAGTTATATCGATATACACTGAAGAGTGTAACGACCGGCGAATTACCGGACCGGCCGGTCGGGTCCGGTGCCAAATATTTTTCAGGTTCACTACACATCGATACCTACTACAGCGAATAAGAGGGCGTGTCTGTGTACTGAAAGTAACGATTATTCGTGACCGTTTTTGTACTTCATTGCTCATTTTTTTGGGACTCTTGGGCCAATTACCAGTGTATTACAGGCTTTTATACAGTCAGGGAAATTAATTGTTTAACAAATTCACGCCCTGCTTCTATTTGCCGTTTTATATCCATTTTATTTTACACAACTGTTATAGCATGACAGTTTATTTATTTAATTATTTATGAACACACAGTAAAACAGATACAGATAAGACATACTCGTATTACTCGTAGTTTTATGTACGTAAGAAAAAATCGACATCTCTTTAATAAAATAAGTGATAGACATAATTTTAATACAAGAAATAAAGATAAAATAGATCAACCATTTTTCAGATTAGCTAAAGTACATACATCTTTTATGGGGTACTGTGTTAAATGCTACAACAAAATACCTTGTAATATATTGCAATTAAATGAAAGAAAATTTAAAACTCATATAAAAAGTTCACTGTGTAAACAAGCATATTACAAATTAGAGGATTATATCCAAGATAAGAATGATTGGAAACATGCTGGTCCAGCTCCACAGGACAATCTAGGGTCTTGACAAAATTAAAACTTGTTGTTACTTTAATTGTATGGTTTGTTATTTTTATGACATTGATTTACATTCTGTGACTACTTTAACTCACACACTGACATATTAATTGGTTACATAATTTGGGAAATCGTATACTTTTACAATGTTTGTAAATATGTGAACACCATGTATCTATCACTTAATTAACTTATTTATCATTGCTACGTGTATTAAATTCTTTTTACCCATTTTGGTAGGGTAATTTTTATTAGTGCATCGTCTTCACATATAATTATATAATTAATGTTTACAAAGTATTGTAACACATTTTAAAAGAGTAACGATGGAGTTTCTTGCCCATTCTTCTCCATACGAAACTACCTTTTGGAAGGGGCGACTAGAATCACTATTTAAATGTAAATGTTGACGTTCAAAAGTGCCTTTTATGTGCCTATTTGAAATAAATGCTTTGACTTTGACCACAGATTACTAAATAGCTTTGACTTTGATTGAGTACAAAGGTACTGCTTATTTCTTAAGAAATTTCTTCCACCAGACCCGCGAAAGGAGAAATGTACACAATAGTGTGTTAGAATAAGAAGAGAAGAATTTGGTTTTGTGACGTCCTAAACTAGAATATTAAATATACCTATATAATAATAAAAATATATATACTTAAATAAATACATAATGTTAAAATAAAAAAAAATAAACATATTATACATAATTATGTCGGAGTTGGTTGTCAATTACAATTGTGGGAAGTCAACACAATTTGTTATGATTTGTTTTTCTTATTATTAATTTAAATGATTTTCACTATCAATTATTGTTTAATAAATCGAAACATAATTATTTGGGTACTCGGTACGCACTAATTGATTTTGGCAACTTACTTCGATAATTGTAACCGAGGGTTTTGTTCAAATCAATTGATGTTACTTTGATTTTAAAATTATTTACTTTGATAAAACACCATTGTTTAATTACGACAGTAATGTTCTTGTATTATTTGACTACTTTGTAATGTAAGTCTTATTAGATTTAGCGCATTATAGTGTTTTGTACCAAATAAACACGTGACGTAGGTACTTCCGTGCATCATCGGACAGAGCTGTCGTGGAGGTATTGCAAGGTGCGGGCATCGTCCTATAAAATAGCGTACACTCTGTATACGAGTCAGCACTGACTGACCGCCAATCCCTTCAATACCCTGCCCTGGAGTTGCATCAGGGAGGCACTCCGGTATTACAGGATGCCGACCTACCTCTGTCGTGTGGTCGAGGCCTATTTGCTGGACAGGGCCGTCATCTACCCCGGTCACCAGGGAGTATGGAACCGGCAAGAGTCGTCGTGCGGTGTCCCACAGGGATCGGTCCTGGGGCCGCATCTGTGGGACATCGGATACGACGGGGTGCTGCGCGCCGACCTCCCTAGCGGCGTCAGCGTGGTTTGTTACGCTGACGACACGCTGGTCCTGGCGCAGGGAAGGTCGCACTAGGCGGCGGCCGAACTAGCGACACGCGGGGTTGCGACAATCGTCGAGAGGATCCGGCAATTGGGACTCCTGAACAAGTCCGAGGCTATGTGTTTTCATGGTCCTCCGAACGCGCCACCGTCGGGTCCCCAAATAACAGCAGGAGGGGTTCACATCGGCGTTGAGTCGACGATGAAGTACCTGGGACTCGTCCTCGCTAGCCGGTGGAACTTCGTGGAGCATTTCTGACGTTTGGCTCCCAGACTGGAAACGGCCGGGGCTGCCTTGAAGCGGCTCTTGCCCAATCTAGGGGGGCCAAACGCCTCCTGCCGGAGGCTCTAGGCGGGGGTCGTGCGGTCCATGGCCCTTTACGGGGCACCGGTTTGAGCACGTTCCTTGAGGCGGCGGCCAGCCCGCAGGTTAACCGCGCCCCAAAGGGTCATGGCCACCCGGCTGGTCCGGTGATACCGTACGGTCTCCGGTGAGGCGGCGAGCCTCCTTGCCGGATTACCGCCATGGGATCTGGAGGCAAAAGTCCTCGCGCACATTTGGGAGTAGCGCGAGTAGGCGAAACGCCGGGGCGTAGCTCCGCTGCCGCGAGAAATCACGGTACAGCGGACAGAGCTCCGGCGGGATCTCAGGGCGGCATGGAGAGTGCGATTGTCGCAATCCAGCGCTGGGCACGCCACAATTGCGGCAATAAGTCCCCTCTTTGAGGAGTGGCTAGAGAGGCGCCACGGCATCCTCACCTTCCGCCTGATGCAGGTCCTCAGCGGACATGGTTGTTTCGGGAGGTTTCGGTTCCGGATAAGGCGGGAGGAAACGCCCAGGTGTCACCATTGTGTGGTTCGCCAGGAGGACACGGTGGAGCATACGTTGAAGGTTTGTCCGGCTTAGGCAGAGCACCGCCGTGTCCTCGTGCTGGCGATTGGCGGTGGCGATCTCTCTCGTCCGGCCCTGGTCCAGGCCATGGTACGGAGTAAGCGGAGTTGGGATGCCGTCACCTCTTTCTGCATAGCAGTAATGCTCGCAAAGGAGGAGGCGAAACGCGTGAGGGAGAGGCAAAATTCGCGCCCTCACACCCCTAGCCGCCGCAGGAGACGTCCTGGGCGTTGGGAGTCACAAGCTGATTCCCAGCCACCGTAGGTGCGGGCTTGCAAACAGCGAGCAATGGGCAGCTCGCCGTTCGATAAGGACCAGGCCCGGGTCGATGGCGCGTTGGGTTCCACGCGCGCCTCAAAGAGATGTCAGCATCAATGACGGGGTCCGCTAGGGCCGATACCTGCCAGGGTTGCGGGAACTAAAGGATATTAAGAAGACCAGACCTAACAAATCCTGAACGGTGGACCACTACTTACGCCACACCCTGTATATAAAATATATATAAATTCTCACAGTTAAGACGAAAGGTAATGGTCTTTTAATCGATATTTGAATTGGCAAATAGTTTTTAAATCTCGAATGCTAGGCGGAAGAGAGTTCCACAATCTTACAGCATGAATAGGGATGGGAAAGTCTGTGACAGTTGTGATTTGTTTATACGGACAATTTAAGTTGGTCGTCAATTTTCAAAAAAAATAATTTCCTTGACTTACTTAGACAATGAGTAATGAGTATAGTTTGGACCACAGATTATATAAACACAGTTTGGACCCATAGAATATTTTAACTGATTATAAAATATCGTGACGGATGGTTTAGAAGGTATCGAAAAAGCTCAACAAAAAAAAAATTAAAAGCTTAGTAAATACTACAAACTTTATTATTATTTCAGGTACCTATTTAGAGAAATTTACTTACGGTAGGAAACCAGATAAGAAACGTCAAGAAAAATCGGATGTCAGCTAATCCTACGTGACGTTAAAATTAATATTTAAGCCCGAATAGAAAGAAAGAGTTCAGTTTCAGAAAAAAATACAAATGAATTAATGCGGACAAAGTCACGGCTGACCCTAGTAGAATATAAATTCGTAGCTTGCCAACCTTTTCGCGCTCTGCCCGTGATGATTTATGATGCCTAAGAAACAGAACATGTAATATAATAACAAAATATAGCAGGATATACACGGTCGAGAGTCGATCTCTTGACCGTTTTTTGTCCTGCGATATTTTATCCTCTGAAATTTTATGTATCTTCCTTGCGTATGACCTTCAAATTTTGTTTTCATTTTAGCTTATAGTTTACTTGTATCTATTAAGTTTATACTTTCGTGTTTAATGACGATGTCCAAAAATATTTATAACCACCACTTGAGCAATTTTTCCTTATGCCTCTTCTCTTGCGGTGAGGGTGGGGGTGGGTGGAGTATGTAAGGATCTTAGCAGGTGGCGTTATGTAGTGTTAATCTTTATTGCTTACCTACCCTCATGGGAAGAAGGCGTGAGATTTGTATGTGTGCCTCTTCTCTGTTACGTCACGCTAAACGGGCAAGTGTCAGGTCATCACAACACACCACACATCACAATATCGTAAGTCTAGCGGAGGCCAGCAAATTTTCGTTCTAGTCCAAAGGGCACCATATTCAACTAAAAGCATAACTCACTTGAATTTCAGGTCTTCTCTTCGTTGAAAGAAATGCACTTGTACCTACATAAGAACACTCAAGACTTATATTTCCAACTATTTACTAATGCCGATATCAGACGCTTCACCCAAATAACAAGAAACAAAATTACCAAAACGGATTTATTTTTCCGTTTGTGAACCAATCCAACGATGTTGGATTTGGGCACTATATTCTTTCAGTCGCCTACCGAACGATCAAAAAATTAAATTATAGAAGCAGATGAACGTTGATTTCTATAATATTTTTTACGGTGTCGTGTGTCGTGGAACAATGAATCTTCAATCGAGTAAAAAAAAAAGTTTATTTCTCACCAGCATAGCAACAAGGATTACACAGTAAAATTACTTAATAGTAGGTAAGTATACTATACATGTACATTATATAATAATAATCTAGCTGCAACTATTGGTGGTAAAGAGAAGTAAAGTAAATCATTAATTCGAGTGAAAGTTGCCGAGTGCCGAAATCCAACACTGTTGGACTGGTTCACTAATGAATTTATTTTTCACTTTTGATCATTTTGTGTTCCTCAGACGTTCCACTTCGAGCAAAAGAGGCTTAATAAAAAGCAAAAATGTACAAAAAGTTAAGCATCATTTGGCTTAAATAAACCGCTCTCCGGATGCCGCCGCCGCCGTTAAATGTCTGAAACATGCACAACGAGCATTGCACTGCAACATGTCCGTAAGTTGTTTCCGACGCAGATTTACGTCCGGCACGTGATTAGTATCAAGCAGACCTGACCGCCGCAAGAACGGGACCAATTGAAATGGTGTTCGTTTGTGTTTTGTGGAAGGACTTCATTTTGGTGGGTAAATAATGAGGTAATCTAATCCTCTTAACGTCTTACGTTGATGACGTTTGCAAAAAAAGAAACAGATTTTAAACTGTTTCTTTTTTCCTAACACACATATAAATAGAGATAATTTATTAATTAATAACACGACTAGTATAAAAGTAAGATTTTTTATGTCGATTTAATGAATTCGATGCTCTTGTAATACTGTGACTTTGATATGTTTTCGTGGTACACTAAAGTAACCAGAGTTAATTCACATTATGGTATTGTTTATTGTCCAATAAATAATAACAACAAACAAAATCAGCTATAAACATGGTAAATCTTGTTAAAATACAACATTATTACACCCAATAAAACGTGTGATTGCAGCTAGTTTTATTACCTTACCCAGATGCTGCCAACCAAACCTTGATATCCTCAGAAAATAAAAACAAATCCAGTTATAAAACAAAATAAACACAATCTCGTGCTAATTATAAGATAATAACAATTTCGAAATCCCATCTCCAAAAATAGGCCGAAAACTACGTTTGGTCAATTACTTGGGTCTTGCTCGGCAGTTTTCTGTGTTAGAAAATGGGCAAAAAGCAAAGGGTACAATTAGCTGAAATGCCAGCGGTACCCCTGGCTGTGATTAAGGCTATCTGCCATTATCGCCAGCAGAATCCCTGAATCACCAACGGTGAAGGGTCTTCATTATAAGGCGGGTTATTTTACAGGCGTTCAGCGATTAAGGATTTACTTTTTAACCGATTGCCCCAGAAGTAGAGCTATTCTATGATGGTTTCTGAAACAATAAAACCTTCAAATCAAACCCTTGCTTGCCAGGTTAACGCAATATTCGCCATTGTGCTATTCCCACATACTAACTGTTAAGACAATGTTTTGGTAATAGGTGATGCCTATTTTTTCGGCTGTCTCGCAAATTAAAAATCAAAAATTATTCGTAATTTTTTTTTACATCTTTAAATATTATATATTCGTATTACGTAATTAGCCTGTTTGACTACTAGGACCCTGGCTGTCTGTGAGAGGGAAGGGCCAGAAACTGCCAGTTAAAGAAAAGCGATCCATAATTGTTGAATTGCTTTTTAAATCGCTCGCTCTTGTACCTCGAATACCTCAACACCCTTCCCTTGCAGATCCTTACAATGGAGATTTTCTTAGTTGACTTGCATTTTTGTACTCAAGCCACATTCGTTATTATGCTGATCGGCAGTTTACTTTACCAGGCTTTCAAAAAGCTAAGCCTTTGATGAGTTTTAAATGTGTATTAGCGAAAAAAAGTTATTCTTAAGACGTTGAAAGTCGCCCATAGAATAAGTGCCTCGTGTAGTCTTCGGTAAATTAAATGAAGTGTGATTAGTCCTATTTATACATATATTCTAGCCCAGGTGGACATTATATAATATTTAAGTCACATAAAATAGATCCAGACCAAAGGTATGTCACTGAATGGCTAAGTTTACACGAAAGTTTACCTTAAAATTTTGCACAGATGTTGACTCATCCAGTGAGGATCCTAATATAATACCGTATATTAAATTTAGATCTCCAGAATAGAGAAAAACTGTGCTCTCGCCAGAAGTTCGAGCATTATCGAATTGACCTTTCGGCTAAAAATAACATTCGCAACAATTCGCTGATTCCAAGTTCGCTTGTTACCTTTTTTACTAACCAAAACTAACTTTAACAAGTTTTGGACACAATCGACAATTTGAAGAGTATTTTAGTGTCCTTTGTCAACCTCATTGGGAATACTTTTCGCGTTATACGCTTGAACGATCGAGAAAGACGTCGCTCAGACGTCTTGGCTATTTCCCCGTCATACACAACAAAGGTTTTCGGGTCAAAATATTCGGGAAATGTCGTACAGACCGAGGTATAATCATTTTCGTTTCATGTTATGTGGGAGAAATGAAACGTTTGTTTCTGAACAAGTAAATAAATGTGAGCCGGGGGAAATGAACGAAACTATTGAACTATGGGTTTGCCGTTTGTGGCAACATATTTATTATTACTCAAAAATGTGTCAGTGCTCTTCAGGATGCCTTTCCAAGAGCGGACTGCCTCATCCAAAGGCACCTGGTGGTGGTGGTTTTAGGTTTAAAACAGTAAAGAAACTCAGAGTAATCTACTAACATAGCTGATAAGCACAATTTGTTACTAACTTATTACTAACAATCTATGGGTTGTAATGTCTGAAATAAATCAATTTTACTAGGCTTTTTTTTTACTGTGGGAAATTATCCAATAACTGTCCATGTCAGTCCATGTCAGACTCTTACTTCCTAAAACCTACCCGTGTTCCTTTAGTTACCTGTGCCAGGGGCCAGGCAGGCACCGGCCCTAGCGGACCCCGTCATTGGTGCTGACATCTCTTTGAGGCGTGCGTGGAATACAACGCGCCGTCGATCCGGCCCTGGTCTTTATCGGACGATGACCTACCCATTGATCGCCGTCCGCAAGCCCGCGCCTACGGTGGCCGCTAATCGACCTGGGATTCCCAACGCCCAGGGCGTCTCCTGCGGCGATTAGGAGCGTGAGGGCGCAAGCCAGGCAGACCTCCACTGTATGCTCCACCGTTGTCTTCCGGGCGATCCACATAATGGTGACAACCGGGCGTTTCGATTATTCGGATCCGGAACCTCCCGAAGCAACCGTGTCTGTGTGTGTGTGTGTGTGGGAGGACCTGCGTCAGGCGGAAGGTGAGGACGCCGTGATGGTGCCTCTCTAGCCGCTCCTCAAAGAGGGAACTTATCGCCGCAATTGTGGCGTGCCCAATTTTACTAGGCTTGGATTTAGTGTCTTGTAGATAAAGCCGATACACAAATGTACAATTGACGCTTTTGAGTTTGCTCGTGACTGTGCTTTGTGCATGGCTAGTAGACTGATCCGTCCAAGGCAGAGCATCCATGTAAACCTACCTAAGTACTGTTTTACGGGCAAAAAAAAGAACACGTCTGCTTAATAACAATATCGTAGCTATGAAACCTTAAAGAAATTAGTAAAGTTGCGAGTGAACTGTTTTTTACCGTCACTGCACAGAAAAGCACATTCACGGGTAATTAATAGCTAAGAATATACTGAAAATTGTTTTTTAATAGTACCCTACTACAATACTACACAGAACGTTGCAAGGCCATCGCAAACGGGTAGGTATTGCAGTAATATGCCATTTATTTTAATTGGTTCTAGTTACTTGCTAATGTTTAAAACAATTATCCACTTAACTAAAATATATTCTAACTACCACAAACGACTACGATTATTTGCTAGGTCAAGTCATTTGTTTAAGTTAACATTCAATCATTAAAGAAAGGACCCTTTCTTAAAGTGGTTTGTTGATACTTCCCCCTCGGGCGTATTTCTCATTATCTAGTCTTTTGTACAGCCTTTGTTGAAACTTTCTGTTACTTCGTATTAAAAGTGGTTTATTACAGTTTTCCGAACCCTGTTTTGAGGCTACTTGGTTAAAATGTTTTGGCCGGAATCTATGTTTCAATAATCATTTTAACTTTGCATCATCAAATATCTGTATTTGTATATTTTCTGGCAAAGAGGACACCCTCTTTTCTATTCAATGCGGATAAGAATGTAAAAAAGGTGGCATAATACAGGGTGGCAGGGTCATTGACGTGTAAACTGTCATGGTTATAGTTTACGCAGCTCATCATTCTAGGGCTCTATTTTTTTTGTCGTATGATTCATAGAAAAGTGCCTACGTGGTCAAAATGTATGGAATAGCTATTTGTTTTTTTAATCATCATCATCATTTCAGCCGAAAGACATCCACTGCTGGACATAGGCCTCCCCCAAGCACCTCCACTTCGACCGCTTTTGTGCTTCCCGCATCCAACGGGTTCCTGCGGCCTTGACAAGATCGTCTGTCCACCTTCCGACAACCTTCCGATGACCTTCCGACATAGCCCGAAGAATTGCCAAACTTAAGTGGCAGTGGGCAGGGCACATTGCTCGCAGAACAGATGGCCGATGGGGCCGGAAAGTTCTAGAGTGGCGACTGCGTACCGGAAGACGTAGCGTTGAAAGGCCTCCCACAAGGTTTTTTTAATAACCAGCGAAAAATTGTGCTGAATCTATGGTAACACGTTGCGAGTCGATTCCGAGCCACCTTGTATATTTATAGACTGATAAAGGGACGTTCAATTCTTCTATCCACCTATAACAACAAGCAACAATGACAAATTCATCTCAACAAGATCCTATGGGTATATTTTGTTGCAGGTCATATTTAGACGGAAACATCCCACTATATGATATTTACCAAGCAGTGGACAATTGCATAAAAAGCCCGCTCTTGTTCTCTTTTTCAAACAACTTTATGTTTGAAAAAGAGAACAAGAGCGGGCTTTTTATGCAATTGTCTTGAATGCCACTTTATATTTTGACATTACAAGTACAGCGTGTATCGGAAATGTGTGGTCATAATTATTATTATAATTCCTTTTATTTATCTTCATACATATAAATACATTTTTAAATATTTTTATAAAAAAAAACATTTAAAAATATAAAAATAGTAGTCCATATAAAAATAATAGTATCGGGAGTAGGTTCCAAGCTACCGGTGGTTAGGGCTCCAGAGACAGGAACCTCCTCACGATACGAGCCGTATCGAGGAGTACTGCCTTCTGAATCAGGCCCTTGATCCAACCGCCTAACGAGAACTTCGAGAGATGTTGATCGAGGCTTTCGGCCATCAGGCCATTGGCCGATACGACAATCGGCACAATGACAGCCAAGCTCACATTCCACATGTCAACAACCTCGTGTGCTAAGTCGAGATATTTAATTTGTTTCTCTTTCTCAGCTTTCACGAGGTTCTCGTCATGTGGAATGGTAACATCTATAATCATTGTGCGGCGCGCTAATCGATCTATCACCACTATATCAGGCTTATTGGCGACAATAGTCCTGTCAGTAATGAAAGAATGATCGCAGTACAACGTGACTTAGTCATTTTCAAGAACTGGGTCGGGCGCATACTTGTAATACGGCACCTCAGTATCCACAAGTTTATATTTTAAATCAAGTTGTTGGTGAATAATCCTGGCTACTTGGTTATGCCTGTGCAAGTACTCGCCGTTAGCCAGACGAGAACAACCAGAGATAAATGTCTGATGGACTCACCTGGACGGTGCCGGCGGTATGCCCGACACACGTCAATCGTCCCGTCCTTCATAATATGTCTCCGGTAGTTATTCGTCAAGATAACTTCGTCCATAATACGAAACCTTCATTTATTCCTCCTCAGAAGTCCATTTCAGATACTAATCTACATGGTCCTCAAAGATTATGTTCGAATATTTATATACACATTGACATTGATGAATTTTATACATACAATGACATGAGTAATTACTTTGTAAAGTATTATATTATTTAAATTATTGTGAATGTGAAGATTATGTGGATTATTACTTTTTTATTTTATTTCTTAGTTAGTTTCACGATCTGGCAGCTTGAGTAATTTATGCGGCCTACCCAAATGTCCTTTCTTTGGTATTGTTCGTCGAATCGTTGTGCTCCTTAAGTTCTCAGTTGAGCGGCAAGATTACTGACAAATGCGTGCACTGACTGGACAGGTCCGCTCAATCTGTATGGTTTTTCCTCAAAAGACCATTTCAGACACCAATCTACATGGTCTTCACATGATCTGACCAAGATTATGTCTGGACTTTAAAAGAGACTGTGACCTCTGAGTTTGTTTCGGCCTTTCTTCTCAGAGTAGTCAGTTATGAAACGCCGACCTCATCTAGTTTTAAAAATATGATTGACATGTAAAAGTGTTTGTAACAAACCTACTTACAGAAATAAAATCATTTATCATTTATCATTTATCATTATTATTATATAATAAATGTATCCATGATATGTAATATATATCCATGGGACAAATATCGTAATCGCGATATAATTATAATCAGTTGCCCATAAAAACTTCAATACCTACTCGATCCAAATGTATAAACCTAAGCCTACCCCCTCAAGGTTGAAGCGTGACGATATAAATATGTATAAGTTAATTAACTTGAGGCAGTTTGATTGAGGCAGTTTTTGCGCTGTCATAATTGAGCCCGTCAATAGAGTAGGTTAATAGGACACCCCTTTGTTGTACGGTCATTGGGCTGGTTGGGGGAACGGATTGTATTCTGTTTTTGGTTTTAGTTCGGAAATGAAAAAAGTTTTTTGTTATATAAATCGTGGTTTTTACAACAATACCTCAGAAGAAATATAAAATACTTTGCGTACCTAAAAGAAGCAAATCAATAAAATAAAACAAACCAGAAGGCTAATTAATTCCCACAGCTAAACACGTTCAAAAACTAGTCGCAGTCTCATCTCAATGATAATAAACGGGAATAATTGCCCCTCAGCTTTAATGACGACTTCCACATTAGCGATACATCTCAAAATGGTAAAAAACTATTTCCATTTCAAAAACTGCACGTTTTTTAATCAGAAGCTGTGAAGTTTCTCCTGAAACTCGGCGTCCGAATTTCACTGACCTCAGATTGTAGTGTACTTGCTTTCGGGAACCCTCGAGATCGCCAAAAAGCAAGGCCTGCTACCAAAAAATTCACTCACATTTCGCATTTATTTTCTCTTATAAACCACTCAAATTATATCAATCTCCAGACTCTTGGCCAGCGTTATTATAACGAAATTCTCGTATTTTTGAAATGCGATCTCTTTTTCACGAAAACATGGTAAATAATTTTGTGGTGGAGTCTTCGGCTTTCGTGAAGAGAGGGCTTAAAACGTAAAACTTAGTAACAATGGTATTATTATTATTATTTATATTTGCGAATCTCGGGACCATAGAACCCGGTACTTCGGTCCCGGTTCCGAGGGGCCGAAGTCAACTTGCAGAGGCCCGTTAGACGTTTTGCATGAAATGAGGCACTAACCGACGATTATCCCTGTATGCACTATGCAAGTGCACCCAAGGACAACCCCCGGTTGGTGCAAGACTATTGCAGAACATTGAAACAAAACATATTGGCATTGCTGTGGGTTTGGGTGTTTATAGTGAATTGGTTACTTTGAAGTATGGAAGAACCATGTCCCCTGCCTGACCAATGTTCTTTAACATACACGGATAAAATGGCAGTATTATAAATGGTATTGAATAAATGGGTCTGTCATGGATGAATAAGGCAATGACATATTATTTAAAACAATCAGAAAGCTGTAATAACTAAATAAAACGATAAAAATATTATAAACGTCTTATACTAAATTACTAAAACACTATATAAATATCGTAAAAAAATTAAAATGTGTCTTATGTTACATAAAACTATTATCAATCTAAAATAGAGCGACGAAAAATTCCTCCGTATCACTGACGACTGGTAATGTATCCAAGGGACTGGCGGCATTACCACGCTTTATGGCACTAGCTTGACACATGACTCACAGATAAGTATTAATTTTCTAACTGATGATGACGTAAGCACTGCTTTTCGTTAAGGTAAACTCAACTTTGTTTCTAATTTCCAATCCTAATTGTCTGGGTTTTCGCCAGGACCTTATCAGTTCGCTCAGCATTTTGATAGCGTGTAAATGCCCCATTTAACCCTACAATTCCGATGCCAATTTTAATACCGTTCCCGTATTACAATTCGAATACAAATAGTCCGGTATTGGCACTGATTAAGTGTACGCACAAATGACCGACTGTGACTAGAATCAGTTCGACAATAAGTCGAATATATCAAACTTAATAGATAATAGGTTTATGCGAATGCGATAGTAAGTAGAAAATGCCTATGGCGTTAAGTCCGCCTCTTTACATTTCTGTGCTTAAAGCATTGAATAATTAATATATTATGATAAAGTATGCAAGCTAGCAACACCCAAACTAGTCGAAACGAGTCTGTGGCGCCTCAGTTGCACCTCCTTCTTACCCCAGTGACGCTGCGGCACGTTGTGTTTGCGGCGGTCAAAATCTAATTAATCAAATAATAAATTTAATTAATTAATCATTTCACTCAGGACAATTTGCACTGTTATGAAACATTAGACAGTTTAATTGTGATTCCATGAGTGTTATTCAATTTTGTTTATTCATGACCTTATAATAGGTATTTACCTATGAAGTTGCCGTTTTACAATCAGGCCATTTGCAACGTAATGTATGTGTCGTAGGATAATTTGATACTTCGAATCTTCGCGAAAATCCTAGGGGTTTTGCGAAAACGCGGATAATTAGAATTTAGGTTAGGTTATGTTAGAACAGTGACTTTGTCCAGTAAGATTTGATAATTTTTCGCCTATGTCTAATTATCCGCGTTTTCGCAAAACCCCTAGGATTTTCGCGAAGATTCGAAGTATCAAATTATCCTACGACATATGTATGGCTGGCAATAAATTCCAAATTCAAATGAATTTTATTAAAAAAATATTCATTTGTTTATTGATTAGTGTTTTGTTTTCACTACATTTGGACACGATAAAATACGAGTAATTATGGATTTAATAATTAATTTATTATTGATTGAATTAATTATTACACAAATGGCTCGCAACATTAATTACGTGTACGCAGTGAACACTAAAAACGAACACACGACTCGTTATTGGTTTCAACGCTTCCGACATGGAAATTGTGATCTAAAAAATGAACCCCGTGGTCATCCGAAAACTAAAGTCAATAAAGACGAATTAAAGGTGATAGTGGAAGCTGACGATACTCAATCTACGGCTGAGTTAGCAACAGCTTTCAATGTTAGCATCAAAGAATATTGGTCCATTTGCGTCAAATTTTCAAAAAAACTTTTATAAAACTTGGTAAGTGCGTGCCGCACGAACTGAACGTTCGCCAGTGTGACGAACGCGCTGAGTTGCGCCTTGCGTTGCTTAAAAGACATAGAAACGAAGGAATTTTGAACCGCATTGTCTCTTGCGATGAAAACGGGATTCTTTTTGATAATCGTAAGCGGTCATCATGTTGATTAGACCCTTTTTTTCTGGTTAAGCGGCGGAATGAGATATTAGACTCCCCCCACGACGTCTAAGAGGGGCACGCGTGGAATACTACGCGCCACCACCTCGGGTCTTAAGTATATGATAGGGGACGGCGGACGTCCCTGAGTCCGTTGTCCTTGGACCTATTTAGGGGGGCGAACCAACCATCCATCTAGCCATCTGCCAACGCCCATTGTGCCTGTTGCGGCTGCCGGGAGAGCACTCGAAATCTACCTCTCCCTTTCCGCTGTCACCTTCTGCGAAATAACATTTTCGCAGAAGATCGCCGCGTCCCAAAACGCTGCGCTGCCAACCATAGAACGAATCACAGCCGGCAGCGACAGGTCACTTCCCACTTCCGAAACGAGGGCACGGCGCGGCTCCTCCCAAGCTGCACACTCTGCAAGTGTATGGCCACGCCGTGTCCTTCCGACAACGGACGCAGTGATGACACGGAGCGTCTGGCTCCCTGCTCAAGGGAGGCCTGCTTAAATACAGGTACTTCCCGAAGCAGCCGTGCCCCGAGAGCATCTGCGTCACCCAAAATGACAGGGAGCCGTGCCTTCTCCCAATCCAGTCGTCGAGCACCGGCCGGACTGCCCCGATTATGGCGAAGTAGGGTGCAGAAGCCTGTCCCGCCATTCTGCCACCAAGACCGAACGGAGCTCGGATCGGCGCAGCATGATCTGCTGCTGCAGCAGTACCATGCCCCACGTCCGCGCATCCTCACGCCACCAATGCACTGACGCGAGAGGTCTCGCCTTCAGGTCCCACGGCAGGGATCCGGCCAGTGCGCAAGCCGCCTCGTAGGAGATCGCGCGATACCCTCTGATGACTCTGACGGCCATCGCCCTCTGCGGTACTTGCAACACTGCGATACTGTGGGCCGTCAAGTCACCTGCTCATACCGGGGCCACATACAGGGCCATGGATTGCACGATCTCCAAGTACAGCCGCCAGCAGGTGGTGCTCGGGCCCCCCAAATTGGGAACCAGCGTTGACAGCGCGCCCGCCGCGCCCATCAACTTGGGCACCAGCCGCCAAAAATTGGGGACCGCAGCCCCACGGGTGTCGAGCACCAATCCCAGGTACTTCATGGTTGACTCGACAGTGATTCGGGCCCCTCCGACCACGATGTGTGATCCCGGCGGCGGCGCCCGTCGGGGGCCATGGAAAGTGATGGCCTCCGAAGTTTTGCGTCCTGCACCGTACTCACCAGACCTTGCGCCGACAGAGTTCTACTTTTACCAAAATTTGGAGAACTTCTTGGCAGGGAAAAAATAATATATACCAATATAAATAACAATACCCCAGAGGCAGTACAAAATGCCTTTGAAGTGTTTGTTGGCTCCCTTACACGTGACATCTTCAAGAAGGGCATTGAAAAATTACCACTGCGCTGGCAGAAATGCATCCATGACATGGATGCATTTACTTATTTATTTAACACTTTAAGCACACAAACGTACAGAGAAATAACTAAATATTTATATTAAAATAACTTTAACTTTCTGTACGGTAATTTCATAGGTGAAGACCTAATATCATAACGAATGCCTTTGTTGCCATCAATGGACCTCAAGAGAGTTCTACCGTTAGACCGATCCAATCATAGCAACTTTTTATTGTATCTTTTTGGTCATAATTGTGGGAATAGGTCCCGAAAAAGCCATTGAAAATTCATGATAAATTTAAGGTTCCAGAATGTCACCAAAAAGAAGACAATACTTTGCATGGAATGAAACAAGTATGAAGCTTGCTTTAGAATCACTAAGGAAACAAAAAGTTGGTTTTAATGAAGCTAGCAGAATATATGGAGTCTTGAAAGCAGCACATAAACGAAGGTTAGATGGAGTAAACCAAAAAGCAAAAGAACACGGCATTTGACTTAGCGGAGCAAAAAAAAAAACATCTTTATAACAAAAATAAAAATCTGCGGGCAAAAAAATAGTATTATGAGTTAGTGAAGCGGCACCCAAATTTAAATTTGCGACAACCCAGAGCTACTTCCGTGAGCAAGACTACAGGATTTAATAATAAATAAATAAATATCGTCTGACATTGCACACAGCACCATCTAGTTCCAAGTTAAGCACTTAACACTTAAGGCTTGTGTTATGGATACCAGATGGTTGATACACTACTTAAATTATTTTTTTCGTAAATACATACATATTATAAATATACGTCCATGACTCGGGTACAAATGTCCATATTCATCATACAAACATTTGCCCCTACCGGGATTCGAACCCAAGACCATTTGGTTTCGCTGACTACACTTAGCCACTGTAGCCACTACACCAAACGTGCCATAATAAACCAACCAATAACCAACCAACCAATAATAAACCAGCTGTTGATTATTACTACTACAAAAACTCTATGTACTGCGTATAAAATCAGCTATGGCCAGTGAACGTTCCATCAAAATCGGTCCAGCCGTTACGGAGATTAGCCGGAACAAACAGACTGAGAGACAGAAATACAGACAAAATTTAAAAAAAAATTGTATTTTCTTATAAGTAATTTAGCCATTTAGTAAAAATCTGTTATTTTGACATTACAAACAGACACTTCAATTTTATTTATTTGTGTGTATAGAAGACAGACATAGCACATATACATTCACAAATTGGAACATAGAAGAAGGACCATGTTAATTATGGATGAGTGTGATACCTGCATTACAATGCCAAAACCCTACGGCTAAACCAGCTAATTGGCAGGCGAGAGAGAGGATGTCGTTAATTAAGGCCAGACTTGATGCCCTTAGTTATATGTTGGTACTTGGCTTAAGTCTTATTTTTATTTTTTGCATTTTAACCGTGAGCCGTCACGTGGTGGCCCGGTGATATCGGCCCCGACTTACGAGTTGTAGGTCATAAGTTCGAACCCTGCCTGGGTTCGAACCTTACTTTTTAAATATAATTTTATCACCACTGCACTTAAAATGGAGAAACCAGCCACCATGAAACATGAAAAGACACCATGCCAGAAACATGTCCAAGAACCAAAAGTTCGAAGACGTGACATCTATTAAGCCGCAATGGGCCCGCGTGGCCCAGTCCTTCTCACAGAGTGGAGGCTTGTGTCCCAGCAGTGGGGACATTATAGGCTGATTTTGCATTTTAAGAAGGCTTACAGACTAATAACAGTAATACACAACTACAGATCAATCACGGTTAGTTCCTCTTATTTAGCTTATTTGTTAAAATCACAGAGATCTTAATTTTCATGAAAATAAGGTTGGCATTGGGTTGCTGCTCTCAAAGGTAATAAACTGTAGATTGCTAATTACAAGTATCCACAGATATATAGAAAAATATCAATTAAATTATAGCAACACATTTTACTTGCTAAAAATTTGGGTTAATTTAAGTTATAGTTATTTTATTATTTATGTACACACAGTAAAACAGATACAGATACGACATATTAGTATTGAGTGCAAAGGTACAAAGATTAGAAGTTGTTAATTGTTTTTTATTTATTAGTATGTAGGGTAGGTTCGTGTTAGATTGCGCGGGGGATAAAATTGCGCACTCGTAATTAATTGACAACTTCAGTTGTGTTTCGATTGCTTTGGATACTGATGAAAAACCGGTTGGAATTACAATGTTTTACAGATCGTTTCACTTGTGTTTGTTTACCGTTGAAATTTTGACTAGTGGCAAATTAGTTCAATAATTTAGTAAGAGATGGCAGTAGTATCAAAATGGTTGCGTTGGAGGCCAAGTGTGTAATTTTGCGCATTTAGGGGATGGATAATATTGCGCGCGCAGATTTACACACCACTGTGTGATATTCATTTATATGAACAAATATTGGTTGTTCTCAGTGGTTTTAATAGCGCTTCACTTTGTTGTAAAATGTCACGAAGATCACACAAAAGTGACTGTACAGTTGGCACACCTTCCACCATCGAGGATGCTCGTTAACGTATTGAAAAAGGAGAAAGCAAGAGACAAGTTGCATTGTCTTTGGGAATGGCTGAGTCATCACTAAGATAGCGATTGCTGCAACCACAATGTGCAACCAAGCTAGGTAGATATGACGCTACATTTAGTGCAGAAGTTTCTGTGACCACTTGATAACCCTGGATGAAATTTTTTTCGGCTTGACAGCCAAACTATTAAGGAGCGCTGCTTACCAGTATGCAGACAAGTATTTTTATATTTACCTTATCATTTCAACACACACACAAAAATTGCGGGGAATTCAGATGAACAGGAACATGGCCGTGGAATCCAGACGTTTTCTCAGATGTTGATTTTATGGCGAGCACCGTCACTGAACGGGAGAACCCTGAGAATAGCAATACTATTGAAATCAAAGATGACGAGTTTTCTGCAGAGATCCCAGCAGAAGCATCAGTGGAAGCTGTGGCAAGTATTTGTTCTGAAACTGTGGAATCTGTGAAAGCTTCGTTAAACCAGGTCACGACTGTCTCATGAAAGCTGCGGCGGGAACAACTCAGCCTGGCTCACACTCACAGAGCTCTGGAATTAGGATAAATATAGCGAACGTAAGTGCGCAGATGAGTCCTTCGCTTGAAACTGTTGTCCCAATTCCGAGGTCTGAATGGATTACTAACTGGAAGCATAAATAAGCCCAAGTCATAAGCAGTTCACCCTAATAAAACCAGCAAGAAGAGAAACTTAATGATACAAAGAAGCCTAATCCAAAAATTTACGCCAAGCGAGCTAAAAAGGTGTTTAAAAAACCAAATCAAAGAGTTTACCAAAAAAGAATATATTAAGGTGTGGAGGATGCACTGAAGTATTCGTAGAGCCTATTGATGAAGACTGGATCGAGTGCGATACGTGTCAGTTTTAGTGGCACGAAAAGTGTACTGATAACTAGGGTTTTGGAGAATTTCAATGTGATGTATGTGTCGTAGGATAATTTGATACTTCGAATCTTCGCGAAAATCCCAGGGGTTTTGCGAAAACGCGGATAATTAGACATAGGCGAAAAAATTTTCAAATCTTACTGGACAAAGTCAGGATCTAACATAACCTAACCTAAATGATACAACAACAATAGAAGGGTATCTGGCGCTTGGCGGCCGCTGCCGCGGCACGCTCGCTTCGCTCGCTCGCCTTCGCGCGCTAATGGTCACTGTTCTAACCTAACCTAACCTTAATTCTAATTATCCGCGTTTTCGCAAAACCCCTAGGATTTCCGCGAAGATTCGAAGTATCAAATTATCCTACGACATATGCAAGTAATTCGGCTGAACAAGATTGCGCAATCTTATCGCCATCTATGCGCAATTTTACACACCGGGGTGATGTGTTTTTTTTTTACTTAAGTAAAAAGTGATTATGTTTGCTCAATAATTATTATTCAAAGTTATTTCCAGATAAGTTCCAATTTAATAATAATAAAGAAACATGTGATTTATTCGTATGTTTTATTTTTATGACCGAATTATTCAAAATTGCGCAATGTTACACCACCCTACTCTACAGATCGTAACAGGTGGCGTTCTGTAGTTTCTGCCGTGGGAAGCCATGGGAAAAAGGCGTGAGTATAAGTTGTGTTTGTAATTTACGTTATTTTTAAAGTTAATTTGGGAAATACAAAAAAATTGTGAAGCTAGCAGGGGATGCTTGTACAAAAAAAGGCTTCGCTAAAAGCTTTCTTGCTGTGATTCTCGTTACAATGCCGGGCTTGTAAATAAACTAATACCGCGGAACCGAAATAAAGATATAATGTGTAAGAAGAAATGCGTCTTATGTAAAACAACTAAAGTTTCCCATGGAAGACATTGCATTGGTAAGGTAAGTTATAAATGATTGCCAATAGTTTTATCACACACACGCCCATTAGACTTTACAGTAATTAAAAAAAAACGTCAGTTTCCTACAAAAATCGCGATACAAAGCGTCCGTGTATACCGAGCCTTTCCTGAGGTTTAGACCGTAGGCCAGCTGCACAGCCATTCTCAGATAACTACCCGCATCTGGCGCTATTATGCTAATGAAGGAAGTTTGCGAAGCTACGGCGCGCGGTAAAAAAGGGTGAGTAAGCACAAGTTTGTAACTGCTAAACAATTTTAGTTTTGGATATGTTGTGAGAATGATATGTGAAAATAATTGTGACAGTAAAGGATTGAAATAATAGGCTAGTTGACTGTAAGAATACTTATGAATGTTGTATTGTAGAATGGTTGTGAGCTAAACATTTATAAAATACTACTTTAATTTGTACCTGATTTTAGATTTAATAATATTATTGAGGAATAAATGGTAAAAATGAAGCCGTTGGTAGCGTGATTATAGCGTGATACGTCACTCCTTCCAGACGACTGTTAAATAAATGGACCTCAGATTAAATAAAAAAAGTAGACGGAGCGTACACCAACAAAAGCGTTCAAATATGTGAAGCCTATATACAGAGTTGTGTGCCGTGACCTTGTGTGTATTATGATGTCTAACGTGTTCGGTTTCGCGCGATGCACTACCACGATCGGCTTCCTATTTCAAATTTGGCTTCCTTTAACCTGCTTCACTCTGAGAGCGCGGTGCTCCGTCTATCTTTATTATTTGGTCTGAGAAATGGACACAAACTTTATGGGCCAGACATAAAAAAGAAACCATACATTAGTTTTGTTAGTGTTACTATTTGGCTGAAATATTCATATTTTTAGGACTATAGACCACAAGGAAAACGGTCAACTAGCTAATTATGATTTCGCTTCATATTACAAAGCTATGTTAAAGTTTATGGTACAGAGTTATTTTATTTTAAGTGAGCCAGTAATGTTTATCCATATATTTCGAACGTTGCCATTGACTCAAAAACTACCATTAACGACTTTACAATAAAATTTACATAATGACTGAGACAATCACAATGATTGGCGTTGATTGACAATCAAGTGATGGTTATTTCTAAACCAGCTCTAAAAAAAACTTCTGTTGAGTAACTCATTCTTGAATGTAACAAGAAACAAACATAGTATTTATTTAAAATCAGTAGGCTTGTTACCACTGCTGTGTAAGGTTCTTTCCTCATACAAAAAAAAAAATGGTGTAAAAACAGACGAAAAGGTCAACGAAACTTAATTCGATCATCCTTAATACCTCTATCAAAGCCAAATAAAATTAATGAGCCCAAATTAAATAAAAAGATAGAAATCTTCAGAGAATCCCTCGTCTAACGTAATCAAGTGATGCCAGGATTGACCTTTGCCGTTAATTTTCTCGTCACCATTTCTGTCTAGACAGTAATACCAGATCTAGCTTTACGCAGTAAAAGTAGGTGTGGCGAAAAAATTAATTAGGGGTAGTGACTTTTATGGCTACTTTTTGCTTTTTGAGTTAGTCCTTAACAGCTCGTGTACATCTAATCCGTCATCAACCGAACTGTGGTCATACGTCGTTGGCTGAATTCGGGCCACTACTTCAACCGACATCCTCCGATGATATCCGATAACTAGGTGTACACGTTCACTTTCTTTTAAGTACCATTAACCGGGGTTACTTTGAATTGCGGGATGACTTTGATCAAAACTTCCATTTCGTATAAAATCGCGAATTGCGTTAAACGAAACGCAATTTGGTAATTTTTTTTTCGATGTTACCAACACTGAAGAACTGTCATATCCTTTTCTGAGGACACGCGAAGACTTCGTCAACGATTTTAATTAAAAAAGTTAAATATATCTCTATTAATAGCTTTACTAGATCAAAGTTACCCCATACGACAAAAACGTCAATATTTATTATTCCCGTTGGCAGATTTTGGTTTTTTAAATTGAATTGGCATTGTTATTGGAGTTACTTTTTAATCATCATCATCATTAATCACGCAATAAAATCGGGGGTATCAAAGTAACCCCATCCTACGTTTAACTTTGATCAGCCAATTTTTTTTCTCAATTTCAAGCCATATTTTTTCACTTATCATTACAGGAATCGAGAGTGATAAAAAAACCGATTATTAGACATTTTTTTGTATTTTTTTATACGCATTAATTTAAAAAATATGGACTTTCAAAGTTCAATATTGATCAAAGTAGCCCCGGTTTACGGTACTTAATACGTTTGGTTCGATCGGCTGAGCTCAGCCGAATACGTACGAGCGTAGAGTACGTTTCAACTAAGAATAGGAGTGACCGTGCGCTTTATTGTCAAAACAGCGCCTTTTACTCATTTTGGAGTTAAGAGAGAGAGATATAACAAAAACATATAATAACAAATTAAATCAAAACGGATAGCAAGAAATTTTCTTTACAAGCCGCATATTTCAAGTTTCAGTTTTAGGTGTTCGCCTCGGGGAAGCCCCTGGGCGTTCGCGAAGGCCGTTGAAGCTGAGGTTTACACATCTAGTGACAGAAAGACTGGCTTGGATGCAGGTATGCAGCCTACGCAGTACATATCTTCCGTCATAACAAACAACAATACAATCTTGCCAATAAACCATATACAATAATATGGAAGGTTAATCAGCTGTATTTAAATTATAACAAGAACCTATTTTAGAGCTAATCGTTATAATAACACAACTTTGTCACAGAGCAACGAATCACAGAATGTAATAAGGGCTTGGCTTCAGTTTATTGCTCGTAAAGATAAAGATGATCACAAATAATGAAATTACGATATTTTGGTACTATTAAAATCTAAGGATTTGAGGTTTTTATTACCCAAAATAAGTCAATTAAAACTTCATAGACAGATAGGTTATTTGATTATTTTATTAGGGATGTCCACAATTTTTGGGATCATAATTTTGTTGAATTTTAAATTGATCAGAGAATGTGATTTAGGTTAGCCCCTGATTTATATATTAGGGTTGTTGGAATTACTTTCTTCGTGGAATTATTCATTCGGTCTGCAATACTGACATCTATTCAACCGGATCTGATTACACTGTAAGATATTTTCAACATTTTGTTACTGGTTAGGTTATGCGATAGTCCTATCATTTCATCTGTTTGACCTTACAGCTATTTACAATATATATATATATATATATATAATAAGTAAAATAAGTAGTATAACGCCAATACGTTGCTAAGTGTGCAGATAATAATATAATTTATGACCCAACATTGTAATGAATTCTTAACATTCGTTGTATTCACAAGACGCCTTATACTTTATGGCCGACATAATAAATGGCGCTGTTTTCCACCTTTCCCAGTATAACACGCGTTATAGTAAGTTTATTTCTATTTTATAACTTTGCTACGCTGTTGCCAAGACGTATTATGCTGAAACCCTACGTATTTCTGATATTTTGAAAATATACACGGTTATTTTTTTTGTTTTTATCTATATTGACATGCAAGTATCTTATAAACTAAGCCCCACAAAACCGTAGTAGTGGTTTGTTTGACTGTGTTAAAATGTTTTTAGTCTAAAAGAAGTCTTATATTGTATCAAGAGTACGTAGGTAATCGCTATGAGTAGGGAATTTATATAAAAATACTTTATTTCAAGCAACTAAGGCCCATAAAACACAATACATATATAAGCATATAACAATGAACATAAATTAATACATATCTAAAAGTAAAGCCAGTATACACACGAAGTGACGACGTCGAGTTACACTGCGAGGTGTCGCGTAGCCGGCTGCGGAAACGCCGATACAGCACACCTTTCGGCCAAAAAAGAAAGAAAGAAAATGCGTTTATTTGCGGTAAACAAAAACTAAAAACTCTTCCTTGAGGAAGGTCATCAAATAGTGAGTAGGAACGCACACCACGAACGACTTGAAATTAGTGTCATGGCGCCCCTTCAACTTCTCCACCCTCAAGGTCCAGTTGGTCTTCATCCATATGTACTCTACGATGTCCTGAGCCTTCGTAGAGTGGTGCAAACGGGACACGTATAGCAGCGTCGCCGGTACTGCAGGACGCAGCAGTATGATAGCTCCTACCAGCGCCGTCCCACACTGGTTGCGATAAGTAGGCTTCCCCTTTTTTCTCATCACCTTGAAGAAACCGTCCTCATCGCATGTGTTCTTCTGTGGAACCAGCTGCTCATGGTTCATCACGCTTCTTAGCACCAGCAGATTAATTGCGTAACATATTTACAATTGTTATGCCTTTCATTTTGACAGTTCAACAACATCCATTGCGTTATTTACGTTGCTGAACAGACAACTTTTTCAAACATGTTAAGACATGGATGAGCCATTAGGTACCCTAGGATAAAAATCTTTCGGATTGCGGTTGAAAGTATGTTCGGTGTGTACGCAATTGGGTTGCTGGCTACTTCGTTAATTGTCTTTTAGGTTTAGGTTACAATTTACAAAGTATTCTCGTTTTTGTTTGTATTATGTTTATGTTTTATGATAAGTGTAAACACAAATTAATATCTACGCATTATGAACTCTTTATCGCCTTTTACCATAGTTTTAAATAAATGATGTCCACATCTTAAATTATTTCATCACCACTGCACTCAAAACGGTGAAGGAAAACATAGTGTGGAAACCGGCGTGTCCTAGAACCAAACAAAAGTCGAAGACATGTGACATCTACCAGCCCGCACTGGGCCCGCGTGGTGGATTATGGCCCACTCCCTCTCACCGAGAGGAGGCCGGTGTCTCAGCACTGGAATCATTATAGGCTGATTCGCATAATCAGCCTATAATAAGCATACGCATTATGCTTATGATCCCCAAATATTTAATTCTGAGCCTTTCAAAATACGGCTAGTGGTTAGAGAGGTATTGCGGGCTAACTTATCAGCAAAGAGCTGGGCCTTCACCACAGGTTGCTTCAATCAATGGTTTCGTTTTGAATATTATAATAATTATAAACACTGAATTTCCAGTGAGGTTTTAGATAATTTTAAGCTGGTTGAGCTCTGTGGTTGTGAATAGATATTAAATAAAAAAGGGGAGACTGTTTGATATTTAAATTGTATTAATTTATTTAATAACAAGCTGCGCTCCGCGGTTTCACTCGCATAGGTCTCAATGTCGTAGGAATATTGAGATAAAAACTATTCTATGTCCTATTCCAGGTCATGGAATATCCATGTACAAAATTTCATCCAAGTTCGTTTAGTCGTTTTATTATGAAAGCATAACAAAATATCATGCAAAAAATCAAATCCTTTCTCTTTTTAATATAAGTTTAGATTATATCTCCTCAGACGTCTTGCGGATCTTCATATTTTCCAGCAGAATGATAAAAGGCATCCTTCTTTCCAAAGGAACTGGTGATTGGTTCTACAGCGATGGTGGCCCAGTGGTAACGGCCGCGACTTATGAGTTGTAGGTCGTAGGTTCGAACCCAAACAGCTTTACTTTGCGTAAATTATTTCATTAGCACTGCTCTCAAAACGGTGAAGGAAACCATCGTGAGGAAACCGGCATGTCCCAGAACCAACAATTGGACGACATGTGACATCTACCAACTCGCACTGGGCCCGGGTGGTGGATTATGTCCCCTTCCCGCTCACAGAGAGGAGGCTTGTGTCCCAGCAGTGGGAACATTATAGGCTGATGATGATGACAATCTAAAGTAGCTAGTTACTGCCTTCTGCTCGTGACTTCGCCGGCGTGAAATTTTTTGTTCCCCCAACCCACCACGTTGCATCGCATGTCCCGTCCGCGCTCTTTGTTTTCGGTTAGCGTAATTCTGACATTTTTCTTTCGTCTCGGCTCCTCAGAATGCTAGCGACACTTAAGACTAGAGATGCCGCTGATGCATTCCACCAGTGTTTATGATAGGTATTTTACAGTTCAAGCAGTACGGTTATGGAATATAGCCGTACTTGATTGAGCACTCCTTATGGAGTGCATATAGTACCAAAAATTCATGACTTTACTTCCCAAAACCAATGAAGTCATAACTAACCACGAATTTAAATACAATTTAGTGCAATTTCATCGATTTGGTGCACTGTGTTCTGTCGAACCAGGTCGCAAGCTCGCGTGACTGTTGGAGTTTCAAATAACAGTATTCTCTATACAATCCCAGCAGGCTAGCGTGACGTATACGCTATTTACATATAGACTTGGAATTGGCAAAAAAAGTAAAAAAAAAAACAGTCCCTGCGATTGTTTTGGGTTAACATTGCAAACTAGAGGGTTCAACCCTAAGTTTTTTGCTAGACCTTATCCGATTTGGAGTAAAATTGAGTTTGTTCGAATTGATATTACGGATAATCGCCGGGAAATTGTATCTTGGGAGTTCTGAATACTGGAGCACAATGATTAAAAAATAAAAATATGTATGCTGATAAAATTTAAGAAGAACTATAGAACCATTTAAATAAGTTCAAGAGAAAAAACGACGGGCTTCAGTGCTAATAAAGCATTGACAATCTTCAACTTAAAAAAATCTCATGTATAGATAGACATTTGATTATCACCCTTTTGGGTTTAAGGTAGTATGTAGTTATTAAATGAAATGATATTGAAATTAATTGATGATAATTATTTCTGCAAGTAGATCTTATATCCTCTAACCGCTTGGTACACCATGTGTAACATTTGACGTCATATTATGCGTTGCGTATCAGGCGGTCGCGTGATGCCAGAACTGACAAGTAAACCGTAATACATTCAACCTTACACATCGACCGATGATGCGCTAGTGCGTCGAGCGTACTAACTGGAAGTTAAAAAATTGTTCCCGACGCATTTTCCGTCAGATGTGCGACCATTCTTAAACACATTAACACTTCAATGTTTTGGTCAATATTAAAAAAAAAGTCACATCCCCGGTCAAGTTTCGTTCTTAACTGAGCTAAATTAATAATAAAATATTCCAAAGTCAAACAAATTCATAACATAATAATTATAATTTTAATATGACTATGAATAAGCAAAACATACGACATCTAAAGAAGGATATATCACTTGAACATTTCATATTTCACTCCCCACACTAGTAACCGTTGAGACCTATATGTTTGTATCACAAGGCAGCTGATAACAAAGCGTCTTCGCACTGACGCCGATAATACCCACACTGTTATATCAAGAATATCTACATTGTAATAATCATCGTTGTTGGGCTCTAGAACAAAGGACGCTGTTTAAAGTGTTAAATAATTTAATTTAATGAATTAGAGATTTAAAGATTATTTAAAATAAAAACATGAGAACAATGTTAAGCTAAATAAAGTACGCTGCAATCGTTACTGCACCCATTATAATAAATCCACCAATACATTAATTTAGTTTTTAGGAAGAGTGTTGTTTGCGTTTAAATATTCTGCTAATTAAGTCTTCAACGCATTAAATGAGTGTATATTTTAGGGCTCCGTACCTGAAAAGGAAAAACGGAATCCTTGTAGGATTACTTTGTTGTCGTCTGTCTGTCTGTCAAGATCCTTTTTCTCAGAAACGTGTAAAGGTATCAAGTTGAAAAGCAGAGTCAAATATGAAAGTCTATGATCCCATAAAGCTCTAAAAAAATCAAGCTTCTAAGTCAACCGACCGGTCTGACCGGTTGGTGCAGTTGGTAACGACCCTGCCTTCTGAGCCGCTGGTCCTGGATTCGATCCCCGGACAAGTCAAACATTTGTGTGCATGAACATGTCTGTTTGACCTGTGTCTGGGTGTGTATATGTATATAAGTATGTATTAATATTATAAATAAATACGGCCGTTTATGCGACATGTGATACTCGCAAATAAATCAAAACCTATAGGATACTTCCCGTTTACCTAGAATCATGAACATTGTCAAGAAGCAAGGTCTTACAGCACAAGTAAAGGAAACATTCCAATTATCGTTCATTTGTACTAATATGATTTATAAAAATAAAATAAATGGCCATTACAAACGTACATTTGCAGTTGGAGAATTGACCGTGACGTAAGAGTACCTACATCAATGTGTGGGAGAACATTTGTTCAAATACAAAGCTATGTTTGTTCTTGGGATAAATTCATTCCAACTACGGAACCTTAGGTCCGACTCGCACTTGGCTGGTTTTTCTCTCTTTGTTTTATCATATTTATTACTTCGCCTTTATTGTAGAATCAAGTATTTCTAACTAAACAGACTGATGCGTTGCTGGGAAGTTTGTTGCGCCACTTCTGCTTCCCAGTTAAACACTCGAGGGAGGTAAACGGCGAGTGTTTTGTGGGAATGGCTTTGGTCATTTTAATGTTCAAATGAATGAAATGAATGAAAATGTCTTTTTTATTTTGATTTGTGTAATTTTAAAACATTTTTTTTTGTCTATATAATTATGAGACTTTGCTCTCCTATTCGGATATTATATACAAATCTTAAATGCTCAAACAATGCAAAACACAATACATTATTTGTTAACTTAGGTCAAAGTTAGGGAATCAGAAGATATCACGAATTTTAGCTAATGTGTCTTTAAACAACTGTCTCATATGAGATTGTGGCAAATTGCAGTAATTTTTTAAATTCACTATTTACCACCTGCATAGATAAATTAATTTATCTTAGCTTGAAACAAAATGTGGAACTAAAACTTTCATCATAAGTATTATTACAAGTCACAAAAAAATCAAATTTTAACAAAGTCACTTACCTATTGTTAGAGCGGACAGAAAACTAGATAAAAAAAAGCCTACACAAGATAATATTGTTATTCCCTGTTCTCGCCGCTTTTGTAGCCCGTGTTGCTTCACGAAGTCTGCACAATGCCTGATTCAGGCTCACACATAACACAATAACTGTTACTACAATACGTGGCTTACAAACGAGAATTATAATGAACAGACGACCTATCCTTACTTCGTACGGTTCTTAAGACTTGACAAAACATGGAGATTTCTTTATTATCATCGTCATCATCAGCCTATATTCTTCCACTGCTGGACGTAGGACTCTCCTAGTGAGCGCCACTGAGCCCGATCTTTGGCTCTCCTCATCCAGTCTCTGCCAGCCACCATTCGCAAATCGTCACTCCACCTGGCCCGGCGGGCGTCCCACACTATGTTTGCGTAAACGCGGTCTCCATTCTAAAACTCGTTTTCCCCGACGATTGTCGTTTCTGCGAGAGCTGTGACCAGCCCATTGCCACTTTAGCTAGTTTTCTTTATTCTATGTAAGTTTAATTGTAATTTACTATACACATACCTCTTCCAGAAAACAAAATCTAATTTATGGTGAAAAACCCAGCAGAATCCATATATACTTTTTTTTTGCGTGATTTAGAAGTATAATGCGGAAACAGGGGCAGATACGAAAAGGGACTTAAATTTATAATTATGTACACTATGTACAGATGTGCCTTTTAGATTTACTTACAATATGCAGGCAATTCGTGTAAGTAGCCAGACTGTCTCTATTTAAAAAGTCTACGTGACATTTTTATCAAGAAAACAGTATCTAAAATAAATTAAAAATGTTTATGCTTAAATAACGTTAAGAGATTTTAATTTTAGATACTTACATGACGATGATATTTTACATGGTGTTTTTAAAATAATAAAATTCTGGATTTATGACATTTTTATACAAACACGTTTGGACGGCACAATTTGTAGGATTATTTATGCAGTGATTTTAAGTTCTCGAATGAAAATAGAACTCCCCTTTTTACATTGTCAGTTTACGAAACGTTTTTCAACGTGAAGACGATGTTATAAAATGAATTACTCTTCTCTAAGAAGATGGTTTCCTAGAAATTCAATTTGTATAAAGAAGTAACGGTACGTAAAGTGGTTTCTTTATTAGTACCTATTTGTTTTATCACAATATTTTCGATGTTTAGCAATTAAACATAATTATTACCACAGAACAGATATTACACACTGGGTTCTTCGTGACACATCGATACATTATTATGAAACACAAATGGTGGACAATCAATTGAATTCTTGTCGATGTAGGTATACCATTTTGAATTTGACTGTACTAAGCAGTGTTACACACAGTATACAGCTACAGTAGTAGTAGTGTAGTTTGTATACAGCTAGTATACAAACGCTGAGTGCGTCAGAACAGCTCAAAGCCACTAGCGAAGGCGTTGACCGGTTATCGAGAGGCTAACCACTTGCTACTGCAGATTAATTGGAGGGCCCTAGTAGTAGTGGGTACACTTAGTATAATAATCACGAGTAAGATAATATTTATACTTTTTATTTGCTTAGCTTCATGACATATTAAAATAAATTATTTAACTTCCTATTGCATAACTACTCAACAAATGAGTTTTTAAATGAAAAAAATGATTCAAAATTTAAAATTAACTAATCTATTTAGTTTATTTTAATTAGATGACAACTTGCCTTTATATCCTTAATGATTGAATATAATTTAATATGACATTGTATTGAATAATTCTTTACATTGTATTTACTAATTCTAGACATTATATTTAATAACCCTTGACATTGTATTTGTTAGTAGTTAACGTTTTCCTTACCCTTGACATTGTATGGTTTCAACAACTAATTTTCATATATTATTATAATGTACATTTAATTTTAATTCCCTGAAATATTTGTGCGCTGGAAATAGCAGAATATTATGCACCTTTGTAACAACCATATTCTAATAAATACATTTTAAATAAATAAGTAAATAATCATTGCATTCCAAAATGAATTTGACTTATTATTTAATGTACCTGTTTTGATTTTTGTCTTATTTCACAGAAAATTCAATTCTGTGGATGTGGAAAATCGAAAGTAATGACAAAGTGACGTGTTGGTTGTTACTTTATTTAAAAAAAGTACACGACGACCAAGTTTACTAGTTTTACCAAAAACCAGGATCAACTATGGCAAAAAAATGCTTACATTTGAAGGAGAACACCTATACAATAAGATACCCTCACGCATAACAAACTTACACTCTTAACTTACACTTAGAATGTATCTAATTGCAAACCGGATATTACTTGAAAAATGAATGCGTTGGGTGGGTCGAGTTTCGGGTAGCTTTAAGTGGTTTGTGACGGACGTTGTCGAACCTAAAATTAGTATTTAATTACACTAGTTTACAAAATATAAAAAATTCCATGTCCTTCCAGTGAATTTCATATCGTTTTATTTAGTGACAATAACTAAACGCAAACATATTATATTTGTTTTATTTTTATTACGGCAAGTTGGTTCTGAATTCATCCTAAAATTTTGCTGCATTGTAGTGTTCAGTTAAATAAATATTTATTATTATTTCCTTTATTTCATTAACATACATATAAATTACATTTTTAAATATTTTTATAAATAAAAAGATACCAAAAACATTTAAAAATATAAAAAATAGTAGCCCACCGGTATCGGGAACAGGGTCCAAGCTACCGGCGGTCAGGGCTCCAGAGAGAGAAACTTCCTAACAATGCGGGCCGTGTCCAGAAGTACCGCTTTCTGAATCAAGCCTTTGATCCAGCTGCCTAACGAGAGCCTCCTTAGGTGTTGGTCGAGGCTCTTGGGTATTAGCCCATTGGCTGTCACGACTATCGGCACAATGACCGCTGAGCCCACATCCCAAATGTCGACAACCTCGTGAGCCAAGTCAAGATACTTGATTTGTTTATCTTTCTCGGCTTTCACGAGGTTCTCATCATGCGGGATGGTTATGTCAACAATCATTGCGCGTCGCTCCAATCGATCCACCACCACTATATCAGGCTTATTGGCAACAAATAGTCCTGTCAGTGATGATGGATCGATCCCAGTACAATGTGATATTACCATTTTCGAGAACTGGGTCGGGCACATACCTGTAGTACGGTACCTCCGATTCCACAAGGTTGTATTTCAGAGCAAGCTGCTGATGGATTATCCTGGCTACAAGGTTGTGTCTATGCAAGTACTCTCCGTTAGCTAGACGAGAACACCCGGAGATGATATGCCTGATTGATTCTCCCGGCCGGTGGCATGCCCGACAGATGTCAACCGTGCCGTCTTTCACAATAAATCTCCGGTAATTGTTCGTCATCATAACTTCGTCCATAATTGCACAGACAAAACCTTCGGTTTCTCCAAAGAGGTCACCGAAACGCAGCCAGGCAACGGACGCTAGTAGATCTACATCCGGTCCATGTAGGGCCCGGAAAAAGCGTCCGTGAAGCTCCTTACTCTGCCATACCTCCATGCGATCATTAGTGTCAAGCACTACAGGTTTGCGCCAGTTCTCTTTAGCCAAGGAGAGCGGGGTGAGGCCCTTGTCCACCGTGACTACATCTCGATGCATACCCACGTCGGTTTCTAGGAAATATTCCCTGAGACTGCATATCTCGCGATTGTGGAGGGTCTTAGCGTTTAAAAAGCCTCGACCTCCACACTTTCGCGGGATATACAGCCTCATTACCGATGATCGTGGGTGATGCATTCGATTTGCAGTCAGCAGCGTACGGACCCTCCTATCCAGGGCGTCGAGTTCGGTCTGAGTCCATTTGAGTATGCCGAAAGAGTACATCAAAACCGGCATGACCCAACCGTTGAAGGCGCGCACCTTGTTTCCGCCTGATAGAAGACTATTAAGTACTTTTTTCAGGCGGCCAAAGAAGCGTTCCTTCAACGATTGCTTCATGTCAGTAACATTGATGCCTAACGTTTCCGACATACCCAAATACTTATAGGTTTCGGATGCGGAGAGGGTTCTAAGGTTTGTGGAATCCGAGAGTTGGGTTCCCACGGATTCAACAATCTCCCCTCGCTTTACATGCATGACCGCACATTTGTCCACACCAAATTCCATCCTGATGGCGCTACTGAAAGTTTGAGTTACTTTCAGTAGCTCCATCAGTTGCAAATTGTTGGGGGCAAAGAGTTTTAGGTCATCCATGTAGAGGAGGTGCGATATAACCTGACCACCTCTCCTCAACCGATAGCCTAGACCTGAATCCTCCAGCAGTGTGCTTAGAGGATTCAAGGCTAAGCAGAACCAAAGCGGACTCAAACTATCGCCCTGAAATATGCCTCGCTCGATCCTTATCGGTTCGCTATTCCCATGAATATTTCGACATCCTGGATAGTGAAGGACCGTCCTCCATTGCCGCATACATGACATTAGGAAGGTGCGAAGAATTGTATCTACTTTATACAACTCTAACACCCTCACGAGCCATGTATGCGGCACCGAGTCATAGGCCTTCTTATAATCTATCCAACATGTCGACAGATCCTTTCGGGAACGACGAACCTGTTGGCTAATGGTCATATCAATGAGGAGTAGCTCCTTAGTACCGCGGGACCTATTCCTACATCCATTTTGAGAGGCAGACATGATGGAGTTGGTGTCTATCCGCTCGGTCGCAGAGCGCGGGAAAAATAATCGAGCCAGATGAATGCCAGATGCGTCACCGGCGCGCGCGGCGCGGCGGGGCGCCGCTCGGCCGCCCGATAATGTAAATAAAGCATTTTTACGACTTGGGTTTGTTTGAATGGTGCTAACACTTGTGTTTTTTGTTATGGTAAGGAACGGGGCTTTAAGATAGCGGAGTTTCGTTTGAAATAGGATAGTATTTACGTAAACACTACGTACGATACGTACGTACGATAGTATTTACGTAACTTTGTTTTCAAATAAATGGTTATAGTTCGAAAAAACGAGCGTTGACCTATATTGTTTAAGGTTTTAAATACATTATGTGTATATACTTAACGCAAAACACTAATAAAACCACATAGCATTAGTACAATATGTACTATTTACGAGCGTGCAAAGTTGAAAAAATTTGCCGACGGCAAAAAAATAACAATGGCCGCCAAGACAATGGAAACAAAATGTTGTTTTATAAATATAAATCTGATACGTAGAATAAAAATATTGGTACCTGTGGAAAGCTTATTTAATGCTTCAACTTTGTTAAAAAAGTAGTGGTATTAGAATAACACACTGTACTAAAATAAGGATCTGAAAACACATACACGTAATAACAATAAACATGAATCGGTCAGCGCCGGTTGTGGAATAAAACCGAAATTACGTAATATTTTTTCACTCACCGACCTTGAAATCCTGCAGTAATTCACTTCACTATAATATTTATCACACACTTAACAGGCCATAGCACTTCAAACACTTGAAAACCCACTTAAAACACAAATTATTTATCATGTAAACAAAACACGCGCGAGTCCGTACGTCACTGACAAGACGCCATATTTTTTTAATTATTTGATTTTTTTGGTTGAACGCTTCTAGTGTTGTCATACATCTGAATACGCGGCTTTTAAGCACGAAATCGACTAAGCAATCGGATACAGTGTGCCACAGATCTTTTAAAAATGAAAAATTGAATAAAGTTTATCGGATTTCGATTAATTAAAAGGTTACGCGAGTGGACGCTAGCGTGCGGCGCCACTTTCTATGCGGCGACTTTGGTCACCTCATCCACTCCAGCGGCTATATGTTTGTTAATTTTAGTTCTCAAAATGGATGTAAGAACTTTATAGACCGTCGGTAAACACGTGATCGGCCTATAATTCTTAGGTTCCGCGGTGCTACCTGATTTATGGAGCAGGTGGGTAATTCCTGTCGTTAGGAATTGGGGTAGCGAACCAGATTCCAAAGTTGTCTGAAACTGAGATGCCAAGCGAGCGTGCGATCTTGTGAACCATTTAATCCAAAAGTTGTGCAGTCCATCCGGCCCTGGAGACTTCCAGTTGGGTAGTGGACGGACTGCACGAGCTACATCTTGGGGGCAGATGGTAATAGCCCCCATTTCTGGTATCGGATCGCAGGCTCGCTCGACTTTCCGAGTCCAATCACCTTCGGTGTGACTGACAGGTACCGACCAGATGCTGCGCCAGAAGGAACACATGGCATCATCATCCGGTAGGCACGTCTCAGTCACACCATGGTCCGGTCGCTCCCAACCCCTATAAACCCACCTTTCATCGCTCTGGAAGGTGCGATTCTGAGTGTATCGCTCTACTCGCCGCCTATACCGACGAATACGGTTTGCCCATGCATACACTTTCTGCTTCAGGAAGTCGATGCGCTCTGTGACACAAGACATATAGTCTTGGGGACTGATATCAGTCCCTGAGAATGCCCGTCTCACAAAGCGCATCACTCTAGGGCGAGTATTGCCCTCCTTGAAGCAGATTAGTTTGCCGATGAGCGTCCTGGCCTCACCAATACGGCGTTCAATTCTGCACTGCCAAGCTGGTACGTTTGGTTTCGGTCGTGTAGCTCTAGTGTCATTTGTAAATTTGACGTGAGCTACACGACATGCTGCTACTGCCGCGCAGTACAGAATCGAATGAATATCGGTGAGGTCTTCGCAGGTATCAAAATAGTTTGATAACTGCGAATCCAGGACCGCCACCAGCGCCCTATTTTTGTTATGCATGGGCAAACGAGGTAAGCGTGGCCTAAGTTCGGGTGGCATGAAGCGATATTCCTGAATCGCATCCTCCAAAGCACTCCTCAATTGCTCATTGTACTGACTACTTACATTTGTAGCCCTATCATTACTCCCTTCGTCAGCATGCGTTATATTGGGCTGCGGATGTATAACAGTCTGCGACTGGGGGGCGATGATATGGCCACTCTGCATTTCATTTCGCAGGCGATCAAGTACAGAGTCATCCAACATATGATTACGCTGGATGACTCGCACCTGATCCGACAGTCGTTGTGCCGAAACGTTGACAGCTGGCTCAAGCACCTGAAAAAGAGAGAGCATCCGAACACGGTACGCGGTCAGATTGTTTCCCCCCTCTGTAGCCCCATAGTATGAGCGCATGACATTTTCATTAATGGATCTCGTCCATCTCATGCGCTGCACACTTCCGCCGGGAGCTGGGACCCTATCAGAGGCCGTTGGGTCTCGAGGTCCTAAGCCATCCGGCGGCCGGCGTCCTCCCCGTCGACGAGCAGGTGGTGGCGACGAGGGCGGAGAGAAATACTCGTCGCTCGAGCTCGACGCAACTGCCGCGGCCGGTGTCGTCACAGCGCTCACAGAGGGGCTGGATACCGGCGGCGGCGAGGCGGAGCTGAGCGAAGAGTCCGGAGGTGGTGGTCGTGCTTGACGTGCGGCTTGTCTCGTCAACATGCTATCTTAGTTTTCTTCGTTTTATTTATTTTATTCATTGTTGTTCGGAGGTGACAACTGTCATGTCACCTCCGAATCGGCAGTTTTTGATATAATTTATTTTCATTTTGATAAAATAGGGTCTCTTTTGTGGTTTTTCACTGGGTATTTATACTATGGATTAATTTTGAATAAAAACTTTAGTAAAACTGGGTTATTACGATATATATTAAAATTATAAAAAAACTGGAAAACAAGACGTTTTGTTGACACGGTGTTGCCAATTATTATTATTATTATTATTATTTTTTTTTGTTTTTGACATGTCAAAATGGTTGTGTAAAGTACACCCTGACCGTTTTTGTTACGTTTGTGGTGAACTTATTATATCTAAGAAAGGATATCCCATAACGGAATCTCTGAAAGAAGCATATTTTCGTTATTTCAAAATTTCGGTCTCTCACTAGGACAAAAAATGGGCTTCTCACGTTTTTTGTGAAAGATGTAGAAAATCGCTAAGCTCCTGGGCTGCAGGTACAAAAAGATTTTTGAATTTTGAATTAATGGAGGGAACCATCTAACCACGAAAATGACTGTTACTTCTGTCTCACTAAGACATTTGGTTTTAATCAGATGAACAAAGATAACATTTATTGCTGGCCTGTTATAAGAGACACAGACTCAAATAAATACAAGAAAAAAGCTAAGGCAATTCATTTTTTATTTTTTTAAATATTTTTGTAGTTATTTTTTTGTAAATCAAAAATAATAAATATTTTGGAAACGTGACGTGTGGGATTTTTTTCATATTTTTTTTAAACTCATTGCACCTCAAATGATATGAAAAAACACTTTTCATTTCAAGGACAAAAACCATGTAAACTAGTGTTATTAGTTATTGTTCTCAAGTACTCGACATATTATGTTTTTATTATGAATAAAGTTTCTTTAGAATTAAACCTAATAACCTTTTTTTTTGAGTTAATAATAAAATTATGTCGACTATTCTGCCAGCGCAGCGTCACGTTTAGACGGCAGCGCAGAGGCGGGCCGTCAACTTTGCACTTTGTGATAGTATTACTGGTATTATTACTGGTCGCTGAAAAGACGAGGACAGTGGATTAGTAAAACATAAATATTATTCTAAAATACTATCTTATATAAAATAGGGTGATAAACAGCACAGACATATAAAACATATTTACATAATTATTACGCACCAATTACAATTTAAGATCATTTTCGTTTAAAAAAGTTTTTTTAATGTTAATAATTTTGGGAGAGAAGTGGGATATAGGAATGTAAGTTAATTGGGAGAAGAATGCTACATTTGAAAATTTATCTATAGAGATCGAAGGATTTGGTGTTCAAGGAGCAGGAGAAAAAAATGGTCCAATGTACCCTCCGCAAGACCGTATTCACACAGAGAACTGTCCCTAACATGGATCTTATTCAGAAACACTGGGCTACAACAATGTCCGAGTCTTAGCATGCAAAGCGACAAAACAGTTCTTTTGGTAAATTTTTGATATTTCAAAAACCAAAGTTTCCGCTGGATGTCGGGCTGTATAGCTGCGTAGTAGGCACACTTGGCTTTTAAGGACACTTCCACGTTCTTGTCCATGAGTCGAACAATTTGGGCTTGGCACCATTTCTAAAATCGTAGTTATAAGCTACGTAGTGCTTTCGGTCAGCCGGATTCGACGTGGCATACCTCTGATCATATAAACACAATGATCTGAGTTATTTATATGATCTGAGTTTGCTAACGCATCAGCGCACTCATTGCCAACAATACCCGAGTGACCAGGGATCTAGGCTATCTCGATGTCTAATCCGTTTTGGGAACAGACAAATAACAAGCTCTTAATTTCTACAATAACTATGAATTTTGCTATGAAGTTGATTTTGTTGTAAAGCCTGAATACTACTACGGGAATCTGAAAAAATTACTGCTTTTGATATTTGATATGATTTGATAAAGTGTATGGCTTCTCAAATGCCAATTCACTCTCATGTAAAGACTGATGCTGCTGGTGGACACTGAAAATGTAAGGCAATTTTTGAATTTTGAGAATAAACTACGACTCCGGTACATTTTGTTTGTGATAATTTTGAAGCATCAATAAAGAAAAAGCTCCATCCTTCCCAGTAACGTTTGACGGGTAACTCGAAGTCACGTCTTGCGTTTTGGGAATTCTTTGATATAATATCTAGTCCCAAAACGTTTTTCGGTTTGAAGTAAATCGTCTCAATTGCAGCGGAAAAAACTGGGAGAATTGGATATTGACAAACAGACGAGAAAGGGTGTTTAAACACCCCTCCTCGCCAGTTTGTGTTAAGCCCTCTGTACCTATTTATCAATAGAGGAACTGATGTATTTTACCAATAAGGAGAATTATTAAAGGAAAAGTCGATTTGCTCTAAACTTGTAAGCAAAGGATCGGATGAAAGAGAGAATACTTCAGACAGGAAACGATCTGCCAAATACTGTCTTCTTAGGTATAGGGGCGGTTCTGAACATTCAACTTGAAACGCATTTATGGGAGAGGATTCCATGGCTCCGATAACAATTCTCAGGCATTTGGCCTGGATGCTGTCTAATTTCTTTAGCGCTTCTTTGTTGCAAGGCTTAAAACGGAAGCAACAGTAGTCCAGAGCGTTCCTGGTCAACGCATTATAGACCAGTTTGAGGGTGTAGGGGTGACCTCCACACCCCGGCCAAAGCCTTAAGGACCGACATGGAGCGTTCACGTTTTTTGACCGTGTTGTTAATGTGGTCAACTCCAGAGAACCGCGATTCCAACGTTACTCCCAGAAACCTAGCCTTATTCTCGACTGGAATGATTTGGCCATCAATATTTTTATCTACTTGGGGAACAGAACGCTTGCGGGTAAAAATATTTACGGGTTATCTTTAGGTGCACCAAAGATGGTGCACCTAAAGATAACCCGTGAGATCAAGGAGCCATTGGTACAATACAATGGGGGACTGAGAACAGATCCTTGAGGTAACCCTCTCTATACTGTTCTTTGTTCAGAGTCAGCCCCAGGGATTCTTTATTTAATGACGCGATTGGTAAAGATGCTACCAAATGATGCGACAAATCCTAACCGGGATTCTCAGCTCGAGCAGTTTTTGCCTGAGAACAGGGAGGAGGACCGAGTCATAAGCAGCTGATATGTCCAGGAAAACGGCCATCCTCATTCATTCCTGCTAAGGGCCAGCCGGACCGCTGACGTGGAGATACCTACACTATCAGCTGTGCCTAGACCTTTCCTGAAGGCGAACTGAGTCGCCGGACGCAGTCTCCTGCCCTCCACCAACCACTCAAAATTATTCTTCATCAAATGTTCTAAGAGTTTAATTAGTATGGACGATAGAGCAATAGGTAGCTAGATGAGCAATGATCATTAGGATTTTTGTCAGGTTTTAATATCGGAATGACAACTTGAACCTTCCAATCTGTGGGAATATATCCAGAAGTGAAGCAAAAAAAGATTATTCTGTCCATTAAATCCAAAGCCGTGTGCTGCGATAATATTAGGCGCCATATGATCGCGACGGCTCTTCATCAACTACTCTCTGCAATCTCCCACATCATAGACTCTTCCGTTTTCACCGGTATTTTCCCTTCTCTGTGGCGTAAAGCCCTTGTTCGGCCCCTGCCTAAGATATCCAATCCCTCTCTTCCTAGTCACTTTTGCCCAATTTCCATCCTTCCTTTTCTATATAAAGTGCTTAAGGCCAGCGTGCACAAACAATTCTCCCACTTTATTCACCACAACTCTCTCATCAGTCCATTTCAATCCGGTTTCAAGCCAGGGCACAGTACCGTTTCAGCTCTCCTTAAAGTGACCGATGTTATAAGACGGGGAATGGAAGACACTAAAGTTACAACCTTGTAAATCCAACCTTGTGGCTCTCCAACCTAAGGCAACGGAGGACCCATCCCAGTCAGGAAGTGATCAGGCATCGATTCCCAATCAAGATCCACCAGACAGTGAACAAGGTTCATTGCAAGTAGTTCAGACAGAAGTTAGCTCCATTATGTTTTCTGATAGTTTGGAAAAGGGTTAGGAAAATGACTTAGCATCAATCTGAGTCATTCTTCTCAAAACTATTGCATGCCTCAAACTTCCTACAAAAAATGATGTCTTCAATAACTAGGAACGAATTTGATCCAAATGCCATTATTACTGTACTTATAGGTAATAGTTTTAATGTTACAAAAGAAGATATCACTAATAGTGTCACCAAACTATTAAAGTTAAATTGTAAGAAAATAATTTTGTGTGCTTTTCCATAATTTGAGCACTTGTCAAATAGGCAAAACAACGACATTCACATGTTAAATAATTACATGCATTTCCTAGTTAGTCACCATAGTGACAAGTTTATATTTTTTGACACCAACATTTTTGTTGATAAGCTAAGATCGACTAGGGATACTGTGTATCTGCCCATTAGTTTTAGACATCAAATAGCTAGGCTATTAGCTTTTAATATTAACCCAGACATAATTAGTATGTCGAAGTCGTCTTTATTTACCACCACAATTAGTAATAGTACTAATGTTAAGGTGATTAGCTCAAATATTTGAAACTAGTTTCTAAGACAACAGAAGGTACCACTAACAGTGTAGTTATAAAAAATAACAAAAAGGTATTTTCTAGCGCTAAACTAGCTAACTGGAAAAAAGGGGCTAAGCAGAAATCCTTATTTATTTATTTAACCATTTATGTACACACTTATATAAACAGACAAGAAGAAAATAACAGAAAAATAGGTACAAAGGTGATGCTTATTTCTAATGAAATCTCTTCCAGCATACCTGCGATAGGATGGTAGATTTAGAGATGTAGACAGCGTGTGTAAGAGTAAAAGAGAAAATAAAATACATAAAATCAAAAACAATTCACTTAATAAAATAAAACAAATAATATGAGAAAAAATTGAAAATATTGAAATTATTTAATCAAAATATTCAAGGTTTTTCTTCGAAACAATTGGAAATTGAATTGTTTTTGGAAAAAACAATGTTTGTCATTGTTTGTATATCTGAGCATTGGTTAAAATATTCTGAAATGTTTATTACCTAATTATGAGAATTATAGTGTGGCCAGTTGTTTTACCCGAAAATCAATGCTGCGTGGTGGTTCACTAATCCTAATTAAAAATTGTATTAAATCTAAAACTCGTAAAGACATAGTTGAACTATCGGTTGAACATAGCATTGAACTGCCTTGTGTTGAGCTAGATAAGCATATTATTATAGTGTGCGTTTACAGACCCCCAAATTATCAAAACTACTCTATATTTGTGTCAGTAATGGAAGATGTTTTGGCAAAACTTGCTACTGGCAATAAATCAGTAATTATCTGTGGTGACTTTAACATTAATATTTTCGAAAATAAATCAAACACCACCAGATTATTAAATTTGTTTAAATCATTTAATTTGTCAAATGTGTTTGTAGAACCAACCCGAATAACTACAGCTACAAGCTACATGCATTGATAATGTTTTTTGTTGCTGCGAATATTTAGATAAAGCCATCGTTAATTATCTCCCTTCCGATCACAGCGGTCAAACCGTAACTTTTGAGTCCAACATCCTAATACAAAAACTGCAGATACAATCCAGACCAATAAAATCTGTTAATTTAAATAATTTTAATAACAGTTTAATTTGTAAGTTAAGTAATCAAGACCTTACAATGAACAATGCTAATATTTTGTATAAAGAATTCTTTTCGGTAGTCCAAACAGAGTTCAATTTTTCTTTTAAGAAGAACACTAAAAGTATCAGCCCAAAGTTTTTATTTAGTGACTGGGCAACTAAATGACTTAGGAAAAGTAGGGTACTTAGTACTTTTTGAGCTATATGGCCTTAAGCCTTATATTAACACGGAAACTTTTAATAAGTATGTTGCTACTTACTCTAGAATTTTTAAGAACACTTGTAAGGCAGCCAAAGCCTTATACATTAGCAACAAGGTCAAATCAGCAGACAATAAAATAAAGACTGATGGAAAATTATCAATAATGAAACGAACAGGAACCAAAAGCATAATTCTGATTATACACTGGAGACGACACGTGGTCTCATTTGCGATAGCAAAGAAGTTGCTCAAGAATTTGTAAATTTCTTTACCAGTATCCCAATTAAAACTACTGACACCCTCGCCCACGCTCGCTTTTGATTTAGTAAGGGCGAACGTTTCGGTCTGCCCGATTGAATTTAACTTTAAGCATATTAACCCCATAACAGTAATAAAGCTTTTAAGCAAATCAAGATCAAATTGACTGAAGATCTTTGGGGAATGTCCATTAAAGTCTGTACATCCATAATTGACACTATCTGGCCCTACTTAGCCTTAATATTTAATTTGTGTGTGGATCAAGGAGTCTTCCCGGATTTAATTAAATACACTAAGGTAATACCACTTTTCAAATCGGGGGAAAAATCCGTCAATTTACCGATGTAGATACCGCAAGGCTAGTCTATTTTAGTTACTTTCATAGTATCATGTCTTACAGTATTTTACTTTGGGGACGGGCTGCAGACGTCGATTCTATTTTTATTCTGCAGAAAAGAGCCATCAGAGGCATATATAATCTCCGCAGGCGCGATTCTCTAAGGGAACTGTTTAAGGTTATTAAGATCTTGACGGTACCTTGTCTATGTATCTATGATAACATCATGTACGTAAGAAAAAAATGACATCTTTTTACTAAAAGAGGTGATAGACATAATTATAGTACCAGAAATAGGGACCTATTAGTTCAACCAGGTTTTAGACTGGCTAAAGTAAACATCTTTCATGGGGTACTGTTTAAAATGTTACAATAAAATACCTCCCCACATACTTCCAACTCAATGATACGAAATTCAAAGTTTGTATAAAACGCACACTATGCAGCCAGGCATATTATAAGTTGGGGGATTATATCGCTGATAAAAATGCATGGCTCAATGCTGGTCCTGCTCCACAACCACAACTAATTGATTAACATTTGAAAATACTGTTGGACCTGCTGAAGATTGTAAGACTACCTTTGCTTTGTATAAACTCAATCTCCTTTGTATTATATAATTGCATAGGACAAGTGTGAGTACTATGTACTATCGAGCTACCATTTACCGGGTAATGTCTTTCATTGACTTGAATGTGCCCTGGCGGCTGATAGATGTCATGCTCACTCAAATGTCTCGCTGACGGTGGCGTGTGTGTTGGATCATTTAGCTCCCTTCAAAATGGTTGGGCTGAAATGTTGGGGTTCTAAGGTCTTTTAAATCAGACAACCAATTCGATTGAATGCACTTTAATCAATGCCAATCAGGTAACATACTATTCAATGCGCACTGAAGTAAACTGCTTACCTAGCTTAAAAATACACTTATATTCTAAAGAAGCGTACATACTACGTTATACACTATAAGGGAGCATACATACACTTCACCTCCGGGGGCGAAGGAAAAAAAAAATCGTATAAAAGTTTTTTTTTTTTTTCTCTAGTACAGACAAACTCTATTTGTAATAGTACATTATTCTTGTCTACCCAATAAAATACTACAATAATTATTCTAATATTACTTACAACATTGCAATGTTTGTGTCTATTACTAAACTACTCTGAACCTAAATTAACAATAATAGTCTTAACCAACAAGTACTATTACTAAACTATACGTCATAATATTATTGGAAGTACGGTCTAGTCCTATTTTTATGAATTAAATCTATCTTATTATTTTTATATATTCTAACGTTACTACCTAAATCTTCTTTTACTCTATAGGGACCTTCAAAAATAGCATCTAGTTTACGACCTGTTTCATTTTTTAACAAAATTAAATCATTTTCTTGATACACTTTGGAATTTACTGTTTTATCGTACATTTCTTTGCGTTTGTATTTATTTGACAATAAATTATTTTTTGCCTCGGCATTGGCTAACTGTAAGCGATATTTCAATTGTAATGGATAGTTATCGTTATTGTACAATGGTTCAACAGACTCAGAAATCCTACTCGGTATTTGACAAAGTTTACCAAAAACTAGTTCGTAAGGCGTGTAATTTGTTTCTGTATGGACTGTATTGTTGAAACTAAAACACCAATACGGTAACCAATAACTCCATGTATCTGTATGGTTGTCACATTGGATCCTTAAAAATGCACCCAAAGCTTTGTGAGCATTCTCAAGAGCTCCTATCGATTGGTGATGGTAAGCAGTTGAAGATAATTTTTCTATTTCAAGAAGTTTACATACCTGTTCCATGGTTGTGGAGATGAACTCTGCTCCTCTATCTGTAGCTATTATTTCAGGAATTCCAAATATTAAAATAAAATGTCTTACAAATGCATTAGCTATGGACACGGTTTCTTTATTTTTCATGGGTACTGCTTGAACAAATTTAGATAATTCGCACTGAATGGTCAATAAATAACAGTTTCCATCTATGTCTCTATCTAAAGGACCTACCACATCTAGATAAACCTTTTGAAAAGCCGAGGACGCTGTAGTAGTAATTACCATCGGTTCTTTTATGTAACGGATATACTTTGACTTCTGACACTTCGTACACTTTTTTACAAATGTTTGTACGTCCCTTTCTATACTCGGCCAATAATACCTCTTCCTTATAGTATTTACCATTCTGCGCACTCCAGCATGACCACTGGAAGGCAGTAAATGGAAGTCATTCATAATTATAGTTTTCTCTTTATCATCATTTATTCTTTTTACTCCTCGTAATATACATATTCGCGGTCCGGACCAATTTTCTAGCTTCGATATCTCATCACATACGTTTTTAATAAAATCTATGTTATCTTTATTTTTAATCATACACACTTCTTCAATATTTAACTTTTTACAAAACAAACTTAATTTCTGCACAAATTCGGCTCGCGTAAAATGTGCCTTGAAATCAAGATTGATGTAAATAATCTTTCTTTTAGCTATAAATATAAAACATTCACATATATCAGTTATCAAATCATCGCCTCTCAATCTGTTTAATTCGCTACTTTCAATGAAACTCATTTCGACTGAGTCGCACGGTTTTCTTAATATATCCACAACTCTTGGTTGGCCAGACCAATAGTCAGGAGATTTATTAAGATCCGCCTTCTCAACGTTATCCTTATTTTTACTTAATTCGTCATCAATTTTTCGCTTTTGTGCCCTAGTCATCACAGCAATCAATTGTGCTTGCATATTCTTAAGTTCTTCTGATGTTATACATATTCTAGACAAAGCATCTGCAACAACATTTTCTTTTCCTCGTACATAAATTATTTTAAAGGTATATTCTTCTAATGTCAAACGGAATTTAAGAAGCCTACTCGAAGGATCTCTCATGCCAAAAAGATAAATTAAAGGTTTGTGATCAGTCATTATTGTGAATTCTCTACCATACAAATACGGTCTAAAATATTTTACAGACCAAACTATGGCTAAAAGTTCTTTCTGTATTGTAGGGTAATTCTTTTCCGCTTTGTTCAAGGGTCTACTTGCGTACGCTATAGGTCTGAGATCTTTATTGCACAGCACAGCAACAACTGCAGTGTCTGAAGCATCTGTTTGTAATATGAAATGGTTATTTTCTGTAAAATCTGGATATTGTAATATTGGTGGCGAAATTAATTTATTTTTTAGATACTCAAAGGCATGTTTACAATCATCTGTCCAAACGAATGGTTCATTTTTCCTACATAATTTATGTAATGGCAAAGCTATGTCTGAATTTTTTTTTATAAATTTTCGATAGTAGTTGCAAAACGCTACGAAACGCTTAACTTCATCTGCTGTTTTGGGTATTGGGTAATTTTTCAATACGTTTGTTTTTTCGGGATCAGGTAAAACACCTTTCTCTGATACAACGTGACCTAGATAAAGAATTTCTTTCTTTAGAAATTCGCATTTTTGTGGGTTTAATTTTAAATTTACTTTTCTTAATCTTTCCATTATATTAATTAAGTTTTGGTTATGACTTTGCAAATTTCTACCGAATACAATAAGATCATCTTGATATACTAAGCATTTATCGTAAGTCAAACCAGACATTGCTACTGACATCATACGGCTAAATGCGCTCGGACTTATCTTGAGACCCATTGGTAAACGTTTCATTTGATACTGACCTGTATTGGTAGTAAAAGCAGTTAATTTACGGCTGTTAGGCTCTAAGGTCACTTGATAATAACCTTGTTGAAGGTCAAGGTGAGTGAAATATACCGCTCCAGAGAGTGTATCTAAAATTTCATTAATATTAGGCAAAGGGAACTTATCATCACAAACTGTCTCATTTAATTTTCTGTAGTCTACAACTAATCTCCATTTCTTATTAGTTCCTTCTTTACTCTTTTTCGGAACTAATAAAATTGGACTTGACCATTCGCTGTTGGATTCCTCTATAATATCGTCATCTATCATTTTATTAATCTGTTTAGTTATCTCTGGTTTTAACGCTTGCGGCAACCTATATGGCTTAACATATACAGGTGTTGAATTTTGTTTTACGATAATTGATTGCTCATAAATATTGGTAGTTGTTAATTTATCTCCATCTATGTAAAAAATATCTGAATATTTTGCACAAATCGCTTCAATGGACTTTCTCTCTTCTTCGTTTAAATAATCCAATTTGAGCTGAGATAACAGTGTTTGAATTCTAGAAACGTCGATAATATTTTTACTAAATTGACAAATATTATAATCACTCAAAGATTGCACATCAGGTATGAATCTTGGTAAGTTTATTTCCTTCTCAGTAACGTTAAGAATCTTTATAGGAATTCTGTTGTTTTTTACTGTGGCTATCGTATTTGCCAGATACACATCCTTCGCTAACTCACGTCCACAGACAATAACGTCATCATTCTCATTTTTATCTACGTATATGTAATGAATTGACTCAGAACGAGAGTGAACAATTAGGTTATTACTTCTCCTAATATGTTCATCAACGAAATTATAATAATATTCTGCCCCATGATAATACAATGTTAAAATATTAGTACTTAAGTTAATATTTGCTTGATACTTATTCAAAAAATCTAACCCTATAATTCCGTCTGCTTTTAATGGTAACGACTCAAAAATTATGAACGAATGCTGAAATATTTCACTGCTATACTCCAAACTTAAATCCACTATACCTCGTGAACGCCTTTGTCCACCGATTCCATTTATTGAAGTCTCATCTTTTCTAACGATAGCGTTTTTGGGCAACGCTTCACTTTTAATAATTGACAAAGAAGCGCCTGTATCAACGAGCCAAAAATATTTAATGTTATTAACGTAAAAAACTACATATTTTGCATTACCTAAATTTGATAAAACACAATGTTTAAGAACGAAAAAACTGGTTTTCAGATTCCTGCTTATCTTTATTGTCACTTATGCATGGCTTGTTGTCATTGTTCTGTTCTGCTAAACAAACATTTCTATTATTTCTAAAATATCTTGAACCCCTAGAGTTTCTTTGACCCCTATTATAATTTGACGTTACGCGATTGTTATTTCTATTTCCGTTATTATATCTGTATCCGTTATTTCCTCTGAAATTACCACGCCATGTTTGTCTTTGATTATCGTAATTACTATATTGTCCACGACTATAACTATGATTATATTGTCCACGATTATTATTAAAATGACGATGACCTTGACGCCTTGAATTATTAAAACCTCGTCCATATCTAAACGCATGCAAGACGTTACCTGGCGATGACTGGTGTGCTGTATCTTCATCTTTGGCAGCTTGGATTGCATCTTTCAGGCTGCTATAGTTTCTAGCGGAGATGATCGTGCCCAATTTTGAGCTGCGTAGTCCTTCTGAAAACCGTTTGATGGCAAGCTTTTCATTCAATGGTTTTAAAACACCAAATGCATTAGAATCTCCATCTGACTGAGATATAGTAAGTTCAGTAAACAACTTTTCAATTTCTGTGCCATAATCTTCGATACTATTTGAACCCTGTTGTATATTATGTAACCGTGTTTGTAGGGCCGTAAAGGATTTTTGAGTCAATAGATGACATCTCAAATCTTTAATTAAATCTTGGGTGGTCTTATAATTCCCTGTAATGCGTAATTTGGCATTTTCGGACAATCTACTTTTAAGTGTAAATGTAATAAGTAGTACTTTACCTTTTTCGTCCAGCATGTCTGCATACATCTCGATCGAGTCTATCATGCGTTTCGTTGTCCCCTCGTTACCGTCCATTACTGGAAGCAAACTACACGCTACTTTGAGGTCAAACTCCATTTTGTTAGATATGATTTCAGGAAAAGTACACAAACTATTTATTTCCTCAAAAATTACCCTTATCTTATTAAAAATATCCAATGCCGATGCAACTAAATTTGCATCCTTGCCTTTTTCTAAAAGTAACAATATTTTTTACATTCGCCAAAAATATGTTTTGCTTCACCTAACTTCGTCTCAATAACTTGACCTTTATACCTAGTCTGTCCCTTTTTAATTAAATATTTTCTAATATCTACTAGATCATTATATTGTTTTAACAAAGTTTCAATCATAATAAAACATTACAATGCAAGGCCAATTATTTCCTAATGGATATAAAAATAAAGGTTTCATGTTAACATAATTATCGTGAAACGGCGCGCAAGAATTTCACACGATGCAGTTTTAGCCGCGAGGTATCATATTCACCGAGTCTTCGTGCACTATTTTATGTCGTTTAAGTTTTTGCGTTATAAAACAAATAGGTATGATTCTGAATGTCAATCACTGATTTATTTAAGAATTCACTTTTAAACTGACTTTGATGCTGGATTAATTAGTTTGCAGGTATACCTTCCACTCGTCCGCGTAGGGATGCCCTTTTTTTTTTTTTTTTTTTTTTGAGGATGGGAAATCATCAAATGACTCCTCCCGCTCTGGGTGGAGCGGAAGGGAGTGTCAGACTCTTACTGACTAAAACCCACCCGTGTTCCTTCCTTGGCCCTTTATGTTCCGGGTCAGCGGTACCCCTTTTGGATGATCCCGCTTTCCCGGCAGGCTTGGGCCCTAGTGGACCCCCTCTATGATGCTGACATCTCTTTGAGGCGCGCGTGGAACACGTACGCGCCGTCCAGCACGGGCCTGGTCCTGATCGGACGGTGAGCTACCCATTACTCACCGCCCGCAGGCCCGCGCCTACGGTGGCCGGGAGTCGTCACGCGGCTCCCGACGCCCGGAGCGTCCACCGCGGCGGCTTGGACGGAAGACTCTCTCCCTCTCCCGTCCCGCCACCTCCTTCGCTAGCATGACTGCTTCGCAGAAGGAGGCGACTGCCTCCCACTCCCCCTTGCCCCGGACCATGGCTTGAACCAAGGCCGGGCGTGAGAGATCGCCGCCGCTGCCGATCGCCTCTACGAGGACACGGCGGTGCTCCGCCCATGCAGGGCAGGCCCCCACCGTATGCTCCACCGTGTCCTCGGGGCGATCATCGCAGTGGTGACACCCGGGCGTTTCCTCCCGCCTGATGATGTGCAGGAACCTCCCGAAACTTCCGTGTCCGGTGAGGACCTGCGTCAGGCGGTAGGTGAGGACGCCGTGACGCCTCTCTAGCCACTCCTCAAAGAGGGGTCTTACCGCCGCTATCGTGGCGTGCCCTGTAGGGATGCCCTTATGCGCTGAATTGCGTTGATTCCGATTTCTTCTTGTATCCATTGACGATGGCACCTTCGGTAGTATTTCAGGCAAAAGTAAATTACCAGGAGAGATATGACAGCGAGAATAATGATGGTGATCGTGCTCAGCCGCTCCATGTGTCCTCCGATGTCCCTCAGAAGGGCGTCATTGTTTCCACCAGCCGCATTTTGATTTACGAATACCTCGTCCTTTTCTATTTTGGAGTTACACATTTTGAAAATCGCCGCGCAACAAATACTTTACTTAATCTGCCCCTTGGCAGACCCTAAGGCAAGGTCGCCATGAAATGTTGGGGTTCTAAGGTCTTTTAAATCAGACAACCAATTCGATTGAATGCACTTTAATCAATGCCAATCAGGTAACATACTATTCAATGCGCACTGAAGTAAACTGCTTACTTAGCTTAAAAATACACTTATATTCTAAAGGAGCGTACATACTACGTTATACACTATAAGGGAGCATACATACACTTCAGGGCTGAATGGTGCTGATCCATGCGTCATGTTCGTGAACGGGCGCTGTCAGTTGGGACTGGTCATCTCTTAGCCACCACGGCTTATTTTAATTATTGTATTATGGATTGTTTTGTTTAAATTTGCTGTACACTAGACACTCAACGTGTACGTCTTATTTACATCGTTCTCACATATAATTATACCTATATTCAACATTAATGATGTAACTAATATTTATGTAACAATATAATTTAAAGGAGTGTCCATGGAGTTTCTTGCCCGTTCTTCTCCATAGGTACCTACTACGCTTTGGAATGGACAACTAGCTTCATATTTCTGACTGACCGACCACATGACAATTCAAAAGTGCCTGTAAATGGTTTAATTGAAATAAATGCTTTGAGTTTGAGTGAGTTTGAGTTTGACAGTCTTAGTGTTAATTGACTTTTCCAATGCTTTTAATACCGTCAGTCACGAAGTCCTTTTATCCATCCTTTCATAGCTTATGGTCTCTCCGGATGTACTGAAGTGGTTTTGCTATTATCTTAGGGGACGTCAGCAGTCTGTTTATGCTGGAGACTCTTCGTCGAATTGGTGTGATCTTGCAGCTGGCGTTCTTCAAAGCGGTATATCATCTCCCCTTTTATTCTACATTTTTATTAACCTCATTACCACCGAACTTCAGACTGCGTATCATCTTTATGCTGACGATTTGCAGCTTTACTGCCGGGCAAGTGTTGTTAACATATCCGATGGGATTGAGGAGCTAAACCGGGATTTAAATGTCGTAAAAAACTGGTCTGATCGATTTGGGGCAGCGGTTAATTCCGCAAAGTGTCAGGCTATCACTATGGGGGAACCCCTATAGCATGAGGAAGCTGAACGACTTGCCTGTGCCACCTGTAATCTTCGACAACTCAGTCATCCCGTTTAGCTCTGATGTTAAGAAACTTAGACTTAGACTGGCGAAAGCAGGTCACGACTGTAAGTCAAAAGTCACCGGAACGTTGCGGTCGCTCTATCGGTTGAACCTTCTCCCATCACACATAAAGCAATGCTTGTACAGGCCCTTATATTTCCTATAATTGACTATGGTGATGTGTGATACTATGACCTGAATGCAGATCTCCTCAATAAACTTGACCGCCTTCTCAATAACTGCATTCGATTCGTTTTCAATCTTCGTAAGTATGACCATGCATGTGTGAACCGACTGCCTTTAAAATGGTTACCCATTAGTCAGCGCAGAGAGTTGAGGGCTCTGTCTACGTTGTTCTCTATTCTGGACAAACCCACTTCCCCTTACCTGAATTCCCAAATTCAATATATACGCACTGCCCATAGTAAAAATCTTCGTTCCAACAACAACCGTCTTCTACGATGTCTTTTTCACCGTTCCGGCTTCATTCATTCTTCTTTCTTTGTCCAGGCGGTTTTTCTTTGGAATGCGCTCCCTCTGAATATCAGGACAACAACCAGTTGGTTATCTTTTAAAGTGAAGGCACGTGAACATATCCGTCAGAAGTTGGCTGAAACATCCCAGCGCTGAGTTGCTGGATTCATTTTCTCCTCTACCGATCGTTATTTCTCCTGACCAAGGTTTATTTTGTTTACATGTATGTATCTACGTATCTATATAATAGTATTTATTTTTGTATTTTAAAGTCATTTCCGAGCTATCTATCTCGTATGTTGCACCTGCCATGGTATATCTCCGGATCACCCTAAGGTTGACTGGTAGAAAATGCCTCAGGCATTAAGCCCGCCTTCGTGTATTTTTTTTGACTTGTGCATTGAGTTTTAATAAATAAATAAGAGTTTTTTTGTTTGTTTGAATGGAACTAATCTCTGGAACTATCTGATTGTGCATTTGATAGCCTTATTTTTGAGGAAGGCGTTAGGAACCGATCAAAAATAAAAATAAAAAACGCTAAGTGAACACGAAGTAATAGCTCGAGCAGGCGATGTGATGCGACGCGGTGGGGCGGGAGAACAAGACATTTCAAAAAAAATGTATTTAAGTAGTGTAACAACCATCTGGTATCTATAACACAAGCCTTAATAAGTGCTTAACTTGGAACTAGATGGTGCTGTGTGCAATGTCAGACGATATTTATTTATTTTATTTATTTATTTATTTTATTTCACTTCAAGGGCAAAGGCTAGTTTAAAAAAAAACGCTTTTCGTGGTTTTCTGTGCGACTGTTGTTGTTGTTAACTACACAACAGATTGATGCTGTAGTCATCATTTAGACAATTTATTCCAGAAGATTTATGTATATAATGCATTCATATTATACTTAAATAGTACAGGAATCTCGACGTTTCGATCAACCGTACGAGGCGGGGGCGGGCAGATTGATTAGAGCCTTAAGTAAGTAGTGATCGGTAACCTATACAAATAAATAAAATTGAAGGGTCTGTTTGTAATTTCAAAATAACAGGTTTTTTAATAAATGCATATGAAAGTATTTATTTTATTTATTTTTTATTTAAAATGGGTTTGCTCTTGACTCTAGTCTTGGTGTGGTGACAGAGACAGAGTCAACGGTACTTATAACAAAATATCAATTTTTTATTGTTTGTCTATCTGTCTGTCTTTTTGTGCCGGTTAATCTCCGAAACGGCAAGACCTATTTTGACAACACTTTCACTGGCAGATAGCTGGTGTTATAAGGAGTAACATACGCTATTTTTTCTCGGTAGCACGTTCCCGTGGAATATTTTCTGGCATTCGGAACGCGGGCGAGGCCGCGGGCATCAGCCAGTTTTTTTTTTATAATTGGGTTGCAAACAAGCTGGTGGCCTTGGTGATGGTACGAGCTTGCCGCCACTTATGGACATCTGCAGTACCAGAGGCATCGCAGACATCCTAGAGATAAAGCTGAAAAGTGTCATGCGCCTGCATTACCCATACACTTCAAACTGGAACACAAAAATGCTGTTTGTCGGTTTGGAACGTCCTCAGACAAGCTTCTTCACAAAGAGCTATACTACTACTAATCTGATTTGCTTGAACGAATTGTAAAATGAAATGTAATATCAAGTAACACTGGGTAAATGCATTGTAGAATGAAACGACTTGATTTAACAATCGAATTTCGATTGGTGTAGCTGCTACGTCGTAGCTACCTACGACGTAGCTGCTACGACAATTTTATTACACTGCTACTTCACCTACGCCGTAGAGGGAAGTTTGGTGTTGTAGATTGTGCGTAAATAAACTTTTAGTCTTATATTTATTTTAATTAAGTACATGTGACTTTACAAATACTTCAATTTATGAAAATCTTTGTTTATAGGATGAGATTCACTGTTGTCTTTTTTAACGGACTTCAAAAAAAAAAGTTTTATGCATTCAGTGTTTTATTTTTTGCTTTGTTGGTTTAAATCAGAGCTAAACATTTGTCTGTTAACCAAGTATTATTTGAAAAATCCAACTGATCTTTTCCCACGGGTCTCATTAGATTCTACTTAGTTCTAGAACATTACGTCCAATAAGAAGTTCTCACAAAATCCAGGTTTTTGAGTACTGTAGCATTAGTACTTCAACGATCTTGAGTTTCCTTCTCTAGAGAGCTATTCTGAGATGAGCTGACGTCGCAAAATGAAACACTTATCGGGCGATCGGTCCTTTTGTTGAAGATTGAAAATAAAAGGTAGAAAGGAGTTGAAAGTGGTTATTAGAAAAGTAATATAGGTATTAATAGTGCTTTTGGAGCGTTTTGCGGCAAAGTGGATCTGGAAAATAAAAGATGAAACTTCTGCCATGGTATTCATTTATTATTTTCTATATTTCAACTTTTGGCGAAAGATCAACAATAAAGTTGACTAAAACAAAAATAAAGGATTTAAAAGTTTACGAACAGTAAAAAAATAACTTTAAAATTCTAATCTTTGTGTTTATTATAGTATATTTTATCTAGAAACTTATTATATAGCAACACGAATTTGTTGTTCCTACAACCAGGCTCAAGAAAATAGGTGGCTCGTTTAGATGCCAATTTATACCTACGCTTTTATAATAAACTTCCTAGCCACATTCAAGAACTCATAAACTCAAATCTTCTATAAAGCGAAAACTATAGCAGAAAGCCTATATAATACTATATAATACTGTCAAAGACTATTTTGAGAACAAAAAGGCTGAGGAATAAGCTACTCTAATTAATATACACAGTGAATGTTGATTTTTTATTTAATTTCCTAATTATTTTACTTTCAATCTTTGCTATATGTATCTATACCGTTTTACATTTATAAGTACACTAATATTTACTGTTTAAAGTATTATATTATTTTAATCATTGTTAATGTAATCATGATCCAGCAGTTTGAGAAGTTTATCCGGCCTACCTAAATGTCCTTTCTTTGGTATTTTTCGTCGTATCGTTGAGTTCCTTGTTCTGAGTCGAGCTGCACGGCTACTGACAAATGCGTGCACTGACTGGACAAGTCCACTCAATCTGTATGGTTCTTTCCTCAAAACACAATTTCAGACACCAATCTACATAGTCATCAAAGATGATGTCCGGGTTTTTATATACACATTGACATTGATGAATTTTATATAAACTACAATGAAATGAGTATTTACTTTGTAAAGTTCTATAATATTATTTTAATTATTGTGAATGTGAGGACTATGTGGGTCATTGCTTTTTGTTTTTTTCTCAGTTAGGTTAATCATGATCTGGATGTTTGAGTAATTTATGCGGCCTACTCAAATATCCGCTCTTTGGTATTGTTCGTCGAATCGTTGAGCTCCTTAAGTTCTGAGTTGAGCTGCACGATTACTGACAATTGCGTGCACTGACTGGACATGTCTACTCAATCTGTGTAGTTGTTTCCTTTAAATACTATTTCAGAAAAAAAAAACATTTATCATTTTATCAATGACAACCTCATTTTTATGTCCACGCAATCACTGTCCATTCCAAGGTTGCCTGGAAAAGATCGCAGAAAGGGATAAGGCCACCCATTGTATATTTTGTAATATTTAATGGATTTTCTGGTGTACAATCATAAAAATAAATAAAATGGTACAATCTACCTGACATAAAAAGAAGCCCAGAACGACTCAATGAATCTGCTTAAGCTTTTCCCAGCTATGTTGGAGTCGGCTTCAAATCTAACCAGATGCAGCTGACCAGTATTTTACATGACGCGATTGTCTATTATTTTAACCTCCACAAACCAGTAACTGGGTAACACGATACCCCTTGGTAAGATTGTAGGTCAGACTTTTGGCTTCTGACTACCCGCAACGACTGTCAAAGATATAAGAATGACAGCCGGGACCAACGGCTTAACGCGCTTTCCCAGACACGGAGAGTCTCGGTAGGTAATGGACAGTACAAGCCCAGAAAGACTGCAAGAAAATTGAATATTGTAAGCCGCAGCTTTCAACAATGCATAATAAGAACTAGTCAAATAGAAAACTAAACAAACTATACAAAAGAAAGTCGTTTGCGAGTCAAGAAAATACCCTTGCAATAAAAGCTTGAAAAATATAAAGCCACACTCCACTTTCTTTACTCAAATCTCCCCACAAGTACCTAGTAGTAAATCTCAAGCCACAAATAGTGCCCATATCACGTCAATAAAAAATAAAATATTCTGGCGTCCAGCACTTAAGTTGAAGTGGTCCGTGGATCGTGCTTAAGCATCATCAGGGCGCGGAATCATCGAGAATGAAGGTCGATCGGCTCGAGATCGCGGGGAGGTCAAGCAACTGGTATTCAGGTTCGATTATATCTGATTATGCGCTAATTTTCAGGAGTTTTGATAAATTGGTTTGATGATAAAACGTATATTGATTTTTCTTTGATATCTATTCGGAGCACGAAAAGAGCCAGTGCTGTTTTAGAGTCCAGGTAAAGACGACTTCATGAATAAGTTACCCCCTTTTCAGGGGTACTAACTTGAATTGGCCTAGCATAATACAGAGTTTCAATGGAAAAAGAGGCCTGATATTGTTACCACTAACTTGCGGCCGACCGTACCAAATGATTGCAGTTGTCACAATAGTCATGAAAACGAATCAAACTGACGTCAGTTTGATTCGTTTTTATGACTAATTTCATGAACAAGGTTCGACTCAGAGAAGAAGACAACGTGAAGTAGGTTATGTAGAAACGCTCTATTTAAAATTATTTATTTTATCCATTTCACAGTATGGTGCACATACTATTAAAACTTTGAACTGGTACTTCGAATTAAAATCGTATAAAACAACATTATTACTTGTATCAAAAATAAAGGTGTCGCTTCGTTTGATATTATTCTAGTTGATTATAGTGCATGCTGATGTTTACTTGGGACTGTATTTTGCCAAGGGCCATGAGAGTTGGTTACGTAGTGCAAACTGTATTTCTTCCAATTTGGCATGTAGGTCATCGTTAGAAACGTGATTGTATTATAATAGCACTAGCGTAAAATAATCACGCAGATGACAAAAATACAGCTTTCAGGAACTGTCTGAACAACATTATTTTATAATCGCTTTCCAAAAACCACTGTAATGTAACATAAAACAAGAACCAACGTAGCAAAAGGCTTATTTCCCAGTTCACAGGGAAGTTTAAACGGTTTGATGTCTCAAACAAGAAAGAGCCCAAACCACGGTTCTGTAATCAAATCGCTTTTACTTAAAATATACTTCGCAAGCGCGATTGAGTTTCGAAATGGAAATTATTTAAATCGCCTCCATCAAAGTGGGAACTTTGTGAAAAGTCTGCATTAGAGGTTTGTTTGTAACACACAAACTTGTTCCAAGTTATAACTTGATCGCCTGCACTGAGGATGATAAGGGAATAATGCAGACAGCATTTATCTTATTTTAGAATTACTTAATTGATTTGGTGAATGATGTTGGTAAGCAAGAATCCCTGAGTTGGCTTACAATGTTTTTGGTATATTTTTCGTAGTAGGTATAATACCTTTCTTTTTAAGTCGAATCTTTCTTTTATTTTTTTAAATGAATAAAACATCTGAAAACAGCCTGTTTGCTTTATTTTTCAAGCCGATCGATTTATAATCTCAATTATTTGGATATCTGGAAAAGTAAATTATACTGTTTTACTAATTAGGAGCGTGTTAATCACTTCACTCTATAGATAATTACCAAACACCTACTTAATCTGCTTTTGTAACTTCCAATTCAATTTATAAATCTTCGCGTAAAGTTACGAATTTAACACGCTAGCTCCGTTTAGAGTTGAGACATTCTGTAATAAGATTGGCGTAGGTTGCAAAACAGTAAAAGAAACTTTTACAAAACGTTGGAAATTTTAGCAGCAGCTACCTATGAATATTATCAGTGTTTGGGGGAAAAAAAAATTCTAGCAAGCAACCATTTTGTTAGTTAAAATGATAAAGTATAATAGACCGCTTTGTGACACTGAAAATAATATTAAATTGTGTTTGGAGTTTATCCTGGACATTACTGACATCGTTAACGGCAAACATCGTGTGGAAACCTAGACAAAGTATGAATTATTAATTGAATGGTGTAGGTACAACGAATGGTTTGGCGAATCGCTGCTCTCCTATCTAAATCACTGAGTAATTTGTGTTTGTAGGAGAGACAGTCTCGACTCCCAATTTGAGTATCACAATAATCATGTTTATAATTATGCTGTTGGAGCTTAATACATGATATAAAACACAAAAAAAAATCTTAAAATTTTAATTAAATAAAACAAATTAGAATGAGGTGTGTTGGTGTTGTGAGTCGAGTGAGTGCATGTACGTGTGTGTGTGTTGCATTACTTTCATGTAGGTAAATGTCAAAAGTGCTTCTTTTTACAGCGTAGGTTTAATTCCAGAGGAATGAACGGAGGGCGAGTTTGCATTGGCTGTGTGGTAAATTGTAGATATGTATTTATGGACGCATTAATTTTATTAAACAAACATTAACACTTGCTTGTATATTAAAACAATATCTTAGTGTATTTAAACTGAGTTAGTGGAACAGCCGGTCGATTCTGTAACAATCTCACCGTGATAACTTAGGTGAAGTGAGCTATCACTCCACCTAATGCTAGGGATTGACACTATGGACAACTCACTTCAAGCTCACTTCACCTAAGTTATCACGGTGAGATTGTTACAGAATAGCTCGGCAGTACAAATTATATTTATTTATTAAAACTTTATGCACAAGTAAAACATAATACTGTACAAAGGCAGACTTAATGCCTGAGGCATTTTCTACCAGTCAACCTTAGGGTGATGCAGAGATATACCATGGCAGGTGCAACATACGGGATAGATAGCTCGGAAATGACTATAAAATACAATAATAAATACTAATTTATAGATACATAAAAACAAAATAAACCATGGTCAGGAGAAATAACGATCGGTAGAGGAGAAAACGAATCCAGCAACTCAGTGCTGGGATGTTTCAGCCAACTTCTGACGGTTATGTTCCCGTGCCTTCACTTTAAAAGATAACCGACTGGTTGCTGTCCTGATTTTCAGAGGGAGCGCATTCCAAAGAAAACCCACTTGGACAAAGAAAGAAGAATGAATGAAACCAGAACGGTGAGAAGGACATCGTAGAAGACGATTGTTGGTGGAACGAAGATTTTTACTATGGGCAGTGCATAAATATTGAATTTGGGAAATCAGGTAAGAAGGGGAAGTGGGTTTGTCCAGAATAGAGAACAACGTAGCCAGAGCCCTCAACTCTCTGCGTTGACGAATGGGTAACCATTTTAAAAGTAGTCGGTGTGCAGATACATGGTCATACTTACGAAGTTTGAAAACGAATCGAATGCAGTTATTGAGAAGGTGGTCAAGTTTATTGAGGAGATCTGCATTCAGGTCATAGTATCACACATCACCATAGTCAATTATAGGAAATATAAGGGCCTGTACAAGCATTGCTTTTATGTGTGATGGGAGAAGGTTTTTCAACTGATAGAGCGACCGCAACGTTCCGGTGACTTTTTGACTTACAGTCGCGACCTGCTTTCGCCAGTCTAGACAAGTATCGACATGCAGACCAAGATTCTTAACATCAGAGCTAAACGGGATGACTGAGTTGTCGAAGATTACAGGTGGCAAAATTAAGCCGTTCAGTTTCCTCATGCTGTAGGGGCTCCCCACAATGATAGCCTGACACTTTATATTTATATCTTTCCGTCGTTTGGCAAAAGTGTTCAGAGGGTAATAGTGGTACATTTCATTCTGCAAATCATTCTTCTCTAACACTTAAGTGTTACCTTTCGTTAAAGACACAGAACTTTTTGAAAAGATCTGAACTTGGAAACAGAATAAGTCGAAATGTTTAATTTTTCGGTATAGGTCTGTGGGACGCTCCAAAGGTTTAAGGGCAGTTTTTGTGGCGCCATCCCAGCAGCTAATACAATAAGTAATAACAGATTGACATAAGACGAAATATACATTGCGAATAAAGGACTGCTTATTGACGTGTGGAAGAGTTTTAAAAATATATATCCGGTTTTGACCCACCTAGTTAATATGTTTTTTCAGGTATCGATCTAAAGTTATACCTTCCTAGATTATTAATATTGTCCATCAACTGTGTCAATAAGTGAACATTAACATGTATGTAAATGTCTACTGTTTATAGGAGTGAGCCTTTAAAGTCTTGGATATGTTAAGTGCTAGAGCATGGGATCGAAGCCTGGTAAAGGCCGAATTAAAACCATTTGTGCAATAATCTGAAGTTTTGACCACGAGTTAGCGTAAAAGGTAAGAGCTGTATCATCAGCAAAAGACACTATTTTTGCATTTGTGATGTTGAGCTTGCAAAGGTCATTTAAAAAGATGATAAACAGCATAGGACCGAGTATACTGCCATGCAGCACACCGTAACAAATTAGGCGCTTGTCACTAAGCTGGTCAGTAATTTCCACTATTTGTTTTTAAAAAGATCAAGCTTCAGTCCTCTGACGCCTGCTCTCTCTAGTTAAAGTAAAAGGGTGGAAATGGGAACGGTGTCGAACGCCTTAGTGAGATAAAGAAATACTGTAAGAATAGAATAGACCTAAGCACCCTAAGTGCCTAAGCGCCTTCTTGCGACTGTTGATTTTCTTTATTATGAAGTTCGTTACTTCATGAACTGTATCACAGGTTGACTTATTCTTCCGGAACCCGAATTGCTGAAAACAAACCAAAATATTTTTTTCGAATGCCTTTTAATCTATTATTGATTAGGAGCTCAAAGACCTTCGAAGGGGCGAGTAGCAATGCTCGTGCTTTCTCTGTATGAAATCATTCGTTTGCTTTGCAGCGGTATAGTAATTGGCTGGTATTATAAATTGTGCACATATACTACCAAAGGAAAGACTATTTACCCGTAACAGCTCATCTAAATATAACGACTATTCAAGAATGGTATTAGAACCGCCATTAAAATCTGAACCAATCACAGCTTTTACACATAAATAAAATTCCAATTCCACACTGACACATCCATGAATAACTTTAAGTCAGAATATGATATTCAAATCGCTTCGAAGGGGTGGATTCAGTAATAAGCATCGATAATGTAAATCTGATATTTTTCACGCCTCGGCGAGTACTACGCGTCATATCTGGCTATGAATACAGCGATACGATGGAGGCAAAATACCATCAAATACCAAAACGCTCAGTTGGCTCTATTCGCCGATGACTCTGCCTTTTACTATACGGGTCACTGTCAGAAGTCTATAGCTCGCATTTTTCAAATCTCCGCAAACGTCTTAGGCGCTTGGTTCCGGAAATGGAAAATCGAGTCAGACGCGTTTATTGCCCCCCTTTCCTAGCCCGATCACTATGTATGGCAAGCCGATCTCTTGGGAGAAGCGAGCTAAATACCTAGGTGTGATCCTTTACCACCACTTTATCTTCAGTGAGCACATAAAGACGGCTCGTTCGCGCGCCTGTTTTGCTCTCGATAGGCTCCACTTTATATTAACCAACCCGTAGCAAATTGTCGCTCAAGTACAAATTGCGCATCTACACCGCGGTCATCCGTCCCATCATGACCTATGCCTGCGTCGTATTTGCACACGCTAGGCCACGCCATCTTCAAAGGGGCAGACCTTATAGAACAGTTTCCTCAGAAAGGTTCCTTCCGTCCATCCAGCCTGTCCCTTGCTGCCCTCCCCCAGCGATGCCCTAAGCCGAGGTCCATACCCCACAGGGGATGCCCTTAGAATGTAGCCACCGAGTTCTTAAGCCCTGGCTGAAGGTCTTAATTTATTATTGCAACCACAGGCAAGTCCGGTTAAGCAGCCGACAACATCTTAGGTTGACTTGCGAGATGCCATTTAGAAAAAAAAGACGTGAGTTTGTAGCGGTTACCACTGCTGGTTTATTTATTTTCCTTTAAAAAACTAATTGTAAACACTACTCATACACATACATACGGCGTTGCATAACCTCACTTACTTAATATTCCTCGTTGATCATGTCAATTGTCATATTGACGTTTCGTTCGTCATAGACAACCAACGAGGAATAATATCAATATCTTTTGCTTACAATATCTAACAATACACATCGTTAATTAAGTCATGTGAGAAATTGGAACGTGCGTTTGAACGTAAAATGAAACACATACTATGATATTGCATTTTATCGTACCTAGAGGCCAACGTCTCAGAGCTCGACCTTGCCTGTAGTCAAAAATAACGCTCTGCGTGTCGAACACACGTCCTTTATTCTGCTCCAATTTCTAGCCAGAACATCCTCCTAATTAGGTCCCATTGTGTCAAATAATATCTGTTTCGTTCGTCAAGTTTGTCCTCCGTCTCTTAACGTATTTTGTGTAATCATTTATAACAAGGAAGTGCCGAGGTAGGCACTAATACAAGTGGTATAACTTCACGAGTTGTACTGTTCAGTACCCTATAACACTTCAAGTTTATTTTCAAAGTTGTTTAGAATATTGCTCGGTAGAGAATGCTTGGTGCAATTAAATTCGCTTATAGACTACTACAGTACTGTAATATTTTTTTCGTATTTTGTCATGATGATGTTCAGCTAGATGGCGCGAATTAAGGAGAAAGAAAGACGGGTGTGGTAACTGGGTGCTGTCTCGCAACCTGAACAAGCACTACAGTTACTCGACTGGTCAGCGGTCACCTGTGATAAGTTAACCCCCAATTTCTCAAATTATACTTATTTAATTAAGGCATTTGTGGTAAATACAAGGCAGATGTGAGTGGTGAACATAATACTGACTCAACTAATGATAGTGCGTAGTACTCGCAACCGCCGTGTGTGTACAGATTTAGGAACGTAAGCGAAGCAAAAGGAGTAGTTAAGGGTCGCAGCAGGTGCGCGGGCCTGCGGGCGGTGAGTAATGGGTAGCTCACCGTCCAATCAGGACCAGGCCCGTGCTGGACGGCGCGTACGTTTTCCACGCGCGCCTCAAAGAGATGTCAGCATCGAAGAGGGGGCCCACTAGGGCCCAAGCCTGCCGGGAAAGCGGGATCATCCGAAAGGGGTACCGCTGACCCGGAACATAAAGGGCCAAGGAAGGAACACGGGTGGGTTTTAGTCAATAAGAGTCTGACACTCCCTTCCGCTCCACCCAGAGCGGGAAGGGTCATTTGATGATTTTCCATCCTCAAAAAAAAAAAAATAAGGGTCGCAGCAGGTGGTCGGTCTATAGTTTCTGCCTATCCTTCAGGGAAAACGGCGTGAGTTTATGTAAGGTGTTTTAGTAACAACATTTTTATCAATTTATACTACACATAAATCGATAAAAACGCTGTCGCTAAACACCTTAAGAATTTACAGCAACAATAAGATGTAATGGGAATTTTAAATTAAATTTCGTGTGAAAATCACCTTGAAACAGGACAGGTTTTTATGTAACATACTTATTCGTTAAATCTGTTGCAGGTGTAAAAAGACCCATCACTTAACCGTCAACTAAGCATTCTGTACATCAAACGAAGTAACATTGCACAAAAATAATTGCTGGGCATTAACTTTTAATTGGGTTGTGACCCAGTGGTAATGGCCGTGACTTATGAGTTGTAGGTCGTAGGTTCGAACCCAGAGAGGCGCTTTACTTTATGTAAATTATTTCATCACCACTGCTCTCAAAACGGTAAAGGAAAACATCGAGAGGAAACCGGCATGTCCTAGAACCAAACATTCGAAAGACATGTGACATCTACCAACCCGCACTGGGCGCGCGTGATGGATTACGGTCCACTCCCTCTCACCGAGAGGAGGCCTGTGTCCCAGCAGTGGGAACATTATAGGCTGATGATGATGATGATGAACTTCTATTTATGGTGTTAAATTTTCTGTTCGCGGTATTGCGCAATGTAACACACACAAAACATCGTGCTTATGGGTGCATGCAACGGCACAGGGGTCGTGGGGGTATTTAAAATTGTGTTATAACATTACAAACTTGTTTTCGTAAAAAAACGTTAAAGAGTTATAATTTTGACCTTCAATATCTCCGTAACCGGAAGGTTCCCAGGTATGATCTAGTACAAAAAAATATTACACTGACGGGGAGTACAAGTGACTCCCGGCTTCGTTAAGCCTCTTTTTATACCCGATAAGTATCTTTAAATCTAGAACGCGTGTGCAGCGTGTCAAGCCAAGTTCAACCCAAAAAAGGGGCTGGCGACGCAGCAGCAACGTGTAATACACGAACCATTTGGACTCTTCATAACTCATTATCTCATGAAAATCGGTTTATTAAAATCCCCTTAGATTAACTAGAACCCCCAATTTCATACATAAAGCTCAAACGGTTATCAGTGTTATCACTGACTTACTGACTGACATAAGACATATAGATCAAAGCCCTAACCCACGTCCAGATGACATAGAAAGTTGAAATTTGGCATCCAGGAGCTGCAATCTCGACATAGCGATCGCTTTCGGTTGCTAAGTCCTAACGATCCAGATGTAACGATATTTGGTGGTCTCGACACTCAAAGTCATCGATTGTGTATTTTATCGAACATTGTCCCAAGGTTGACGTGTTTGCGAATATATTTAGCGGCCATTTTTGTCACCCTGCTAAGTGATTTGTTATCATCGTAAACTATAATATTTTGGTGTTTGCAAGTACATAGTTTCAAACAAAAATTATGCGGAATGATGTGTCTCGATGGTGTGTCTGTACCGATGAGGCTTTTACGTCCACCTATTTATAGGTTCAAGACATACTACGTGCGAACGAACGTCGCCAACAATCACCGCATTCGAAGGAGCCAAAGACATTTAAATCTACACAAAAATACATAAATACCACACAACCGCAAATCATTCAACTTTATTAAATCTCCATTAAGTATGACTATCCTTTCCTAAGTTCACACATTCTAATTCTAGACACTCTGTTTACAAGATACATGTTGCACACCTATCCGCATGACATTACCAATAAACTCAGCAGTTGAATAAAGTGACAATAATGACATTTAATTAACATCTCCAAAAAAACTAAATCATATACTTTTACCAATGGTTTACCGTTTAAACTTTAGAAAAATAATATAACTATCACAACATTTTTAGGGATCTTAATTTTTAGGGAAGGCACAGGCAGAGAACATTTTGTACAAGAGTAAGCTGCATAATTTATCAAAAAAAGTTAGTCTGCTGAAAATATTAAATGATAAATGATTTTATTTCTGTAAGTAGGTTTGTACAAACACTTTTACACGTCAATCATATTTTAAAAACTAGATGAGGTCGGCGTTTCCTATCTGACTACTCTGAGAAGAAAGGCCGAAACAAACTCAGAGGTCACAGTCTCTTTTAAAGTCCAGATATAATCTTGGTCAGATCATGTGAAGACCATGTAGATTGGTGTCTGAAACGGTCTTTTGAGGAAAAACTATACAGATTGATCGGACCTGTCCAGTCAGTGCACGCATTTGTCAATAATCTTGCCGCTCAACTCAGAACTTAAGGAGCACAACGATTCGACGAGCAATACCAAAGAAAGGACATTTGGGTAGGCCGCATAAATTACTCTAGCTGCCAGATCGTGAAACTAACTCAGAAATAAAAAAAAATATAAAAAAATTGGTTGCTTACCATGGTTTGGTACTTTCTGTTTTAAGGTTTGGTGTCTCATAAATTGTTAACTTTCCCATGCCTTTATATCCTTGAAGTAGTCATATTTGTAAAAACTAATAAACATCGACCTACTTTCTAACTCTAATGAAACTTTAAAACATGGTACACTTATGAGAATGGTAGGTTTTATGTCTTTTGTGTGGTATATCTAACGATTTTATATTCAATGTATTTTATGCATAAAAAAATTGATATTTTAAAATTATATCAATCGTTTATTATATTAACAGCTGGTCAATATATCAAATCAAATTATAGTTTCAGTTGTTCTAACTTCGAAATATTAGAGATTTTGTAATTTATATATTATATTGCTTACCCCACTACAACATGTAACATAATTAACGCAAGACCTCATACACCTCAATTAGAGTATTCAGTTAAAAGCATAATACAATAACCAAAACATTTTTTTTAAAGCAAACTATTATTATTAAGAAAATTGTGTTGACTAGCATCACTGTATTCCTTTAAAATTGAGTCTTATTGCCTTGAAATAAGATTTAATTTTTCTTTGGCTCAATCGGCGGTCAGTATTGCAAAAAACATAAAATTTAAAAAAAATACCTGTAATAATAGTTACTGAAATCGATTCAGTAGTCAATTGTTAGCAAACTAGTTTAGGGACTGGCGTTTATTCTGTTACACCTTGTATATTCACACAAAAGCAAAAAACAGAACAAAACTTAAAATAGTATTGCGTGGCTCACGGTAATAACAACATCAACTCAACATATCATCACCATTATCATTATATGACAACATTATTTGCATTATTATGACAAGCATAAATCAAAAACAATATACCTCTTTATATGCAAGTACTTCGTTAGTGTGAAACCATGTTCCCGCTCTACAAAGCCCCAAATTAGATTGACTGACGCATATTAGGGATTGCACGGATAGTTAATAACTTCTAGATGACGTGTGAGAGAGACAGTATCATTAGTCTTCACGCCAGGTGTGAGGAGGCTGGAGATAATACTGGCGACAATGACGGATAGTCCTGTAGCGAAACTGATCAGCATTTGATATTCAGTATTATTGTATTAGTTTTAGTAGGGATTTGAATGTGAATATAGCTGTAGTTGTTTCATTGTGTACCGTATATTATATAGGGTCAAATTTAATTAGTTAGCGAAACTCTGTAGTAGTTATGGGTATTGATATCTAAAAATGACAAAACAAAAAGTAAAAGATTTTTGTTTTTTTTTGTCAACGATACCAGTTAGTGTAGTTACTTGATATATGAATTTAGAAAAACAGTTTTATTTTGTTTATATCATGTTTCGATATTGATCCCCATCTCGGATGTGTGTAGTTTAAACAAAAAAAAAAAAAAAATAGGCAGTCATTGGGACTAACGACCGAAACGAAAACCCCAAAATGTATACAGGCCGCTGCGCGTCGCCAGTCTGGCACGGCCCAGGGCGCAACACGTCACGTTAGCATGTCGATGAAGTTAGCGCGTCGGTGACACGAACCAATAAGTTTTGCCCCTACCAGAATACGCTCAATGAGATTAAAGAAGTCTTCACTTAAAAAAACCGAAGAAATCGCCTTGTATATTAGGAACAAGAAGTTTTAATGGATCATACTCCTTTACAGAGATCAATATAAGCATATTGCTGGATTTCATTGCGGTCATTCTTTTTGAGGCTAGACATTTATTTTCCGATAAAACACGCTTGCTTCAAGTTTGACTCGTGACTAGAAGACAAATCTAGAATAAGATAAACGTATAATTGGCACAGCTTTCGGGTTTCAGGAACCCGATACGCTATCGTCTATTCACGTCAAGTGGTAAAGGTCATAAATAAAAGGATTCGTTTGGCTTCTAAACTCGTGGTAATATCGGTGACCATAAATTACACACACATTTCTGCACCCGCTTTCTTTTTACTTACCCAGTTAGGTAAAACCATTCACTCTTTACCTCGATCAATTGTAGTGAGTCAAAGATAATTAAGTAAATTCGTGACGGCCCTGTGGTTAAGAATTCGCCTTTCATGCATGAAGTTGTGGCAAGTACGAAAGCAACTTTTTCAATTCATAAGTTCTTTTCTGAGTTCATCATGGACATTACTGATATTGGTGAAGGAAAACATCGTGAGGAAACCTGGACTTTAAATTATTATAAGTCTAAAGTCGCCAACCCATCTTGAGGAAGCGTGGGGATTAATGGTCGTACCTTCTCTATAGTGAGAAGATGCCATTGCTTTGCAGTGGGACAGTATCAGAATTCTCTTAATATAAACATATAACTATAGGCTAATATTATGAGAAATCTGTCCATCTGACCATTTTCAGTGCAATAAATTTCAGATTCAGAATATTTGAATATTTTTTTTATATTTTTGCTATCATCATAAATATCACATGACCTCAGTCTGTGCCTTGATAATTAACCCAGAGACAACTGAACTCTGTCTATTCTTCGTTTTCAACACAAATTCAATTATTCTCTATACCGTTTCACTGTCCAAAGACGTCTATTCGTGAGATTCCTAGAATATTCTAAGCGGGGTTGGGTTTCAGTGGAACTGAAATACATTTAGTTACATAAGAACATTTGCTATTCGTTTACCTGAAGACTTGTTCACTTTTGTTTGAGAGATTGTGTTGAGGATATCTTGGTCTTAGAGTTGGTCGTAGTTTCGTAAAATACGAAAGTTCTTAATGTAAGGACTCGCATTCTCTTATAATAACACTAGTGATGTTAGCTATGTAAGTTTAATATTAATTTATTAAAACTCATAATCCTTTCGGAACAAATTCTCTAAATGATGGTGAAAACCGCATCAAAATCCGTTGTGAAGCATAGAAGAATAACGCGATAGCAAAAACAGATACAAAAAGCGACTTAGTTTTATGATATACAGGGTCAATTTTAATTAGCTAGCGAAACTCAGCAGATGTAGTGGGTATCGATATCTAAACATGATGAAATAAAGAGAAAAAATTACGCCAAATCTATAGTTCCCTTTGGGTATGTTACATACACCTTTCTAAATTACTGTATCGGGACCAACTTCAGGAATCTGCTGTTGGCTGTCAAGAAGGTGACCCCCTCGGGCCAGTGATTTTTAGTTTAGCCATTCACCCAATTATTCGACAGCTAAATTCCAAATTTAACGTTTGGTATCTTGACGATAGAACATTGGAGGGCGATTTAGAAACTGCTTTCAATGACCTACAATTCTTAAAAAATAACTTCACTTCATTGGCCTTGATATCAACTTCTCGAAATAAACATTGACTTACTATAACGGACAGTACTGACAGACATCTGACAGTTCCCAAATTTAATGCAATAGCTCCAGAAATCAAAATTATTGAAAAAAGCTCATTTCGTCTCCTTGCGTCTCCTATCTTCGAAAATTCCTTTCCCGTTCTTATTAAGGAAAATTACAAAACTTCAATGACGTTTTGGAAAGATTGCTCCAAATTAACATGCAATCGGCCTTAACCTTAATCCGTTACTGCTGTTTCGGCCCTAAATTAACATATATCCTTCACGTTTTCCATTTATGGAAGCACACTCATGAGCCGCTTGGCTGAGTAGTGCAGAACGATTTACTTAACACGTCTGCTACTACTGCGGAGCGTGCGCGCCTGCTGGCTGTGGGTAAGTGGGAGTCGGGTATTTTGCTTCCTGCACTACCGTAGTCGAACATAGGCACTTTGTTTGGCGACACAACTTTCCGCTTCGCTGCTTCCCTGCAACTAGGAGCTCCTTGTTGTTCTTCTCATCGCTGTTACTGTGGCGAAGTTGTCAACAGCCTGGACACCACGGCTTGGTTTGCAGCCGAAGTGCGGGCCGCTTGGCTCGGCACGCGAACATAAATGACGTCATCCGACGAGGTCTTGTCACCGTCGGCGTTCCTGTTCCGGCTGTATTAGAACCTAATGGCTTGGCACGCGACGATAGCAAGAGACCGGTGCCGGCATGTCTTTATTTCCTTTAGTGTGGGATGCAACGTGTGCCGGCACTCTTGTTGAAAAACCCTTTACATATCGACACTACAACTAAAACTTCAAAGAAATATGAAAACTTACGATGCATGGAATGGCACTATTATTTACACAATTTCGAAAAAAAATCCCTATCATCCTAATTATATAAAAATAACGGGTAAAGTACCTACATGAAAATAATTGAAAATGTCAAACCAGACTTTCACGAAAGCGTAAAAACTTCAGTCAGAACGTTACAATGAAGGTGCATTGAAAAATGTTTCAATCGTTAGCGAAAACTGAACAAAAAATCGCACCAAAACCCTTTCTATAGTTCTCACCAGCTATTCTGCGAATTCGCTTCCGTTTAGCTCATCGTAGATTTAACTGAAAACCACGCTGAATCAATCTCTATTTTAATATAGATAAGGGTTTGCAGCTTATCCGTCAGTTGCCTAAGAAAATTTGGTAATATTGACGTACTTCGAAAATTGGAGTTTTCTAGTGGAATTCTTTTCTTTGTGAAGGTTGCATTGTGGATAAAAAATTGGTTTATTTCCCCATGGAGGTTGAATTGGGAGTATCGTTAACTTGTTATTTACTTGTATCACAATACATGAGAACTTGTTGTATATTGAGGAGAATAGACACTAAATACACTGGCCTTCAAAACTTAGTACCTACCACACTTTTAATACTGCAATAACTTTTAAAGTAGGTACCTACACAAGATATATTTTCCTAAATATAAAGGATTACAAAAAGAATTACATCTTTTATATATAATCTATATAGTCGATAACCTTCTTCTAAAGATTGGCTGAAAAAAAAATATTAACAAAAACACTCCTTTTCAAATTGTTGTCTTATTTTTGACTATTTTGTTTTCACGTTATTTTGTTAATCGATGATTTTTATTCAAAAACTAAGATGTCTACAGCACGTAAACTTTACTTATCATGCCTCTTTCACCTGAAGAATGTGCAAGAATCATGGCTTTTCTGAGACTGGGCATCAGTATGCGTCGTATTGCAAGAATGGTGGGTGTAACATTAAGAACGGTCCGGCAGGTGAAGCGAAGGTACGAATAAACTGGAAACCATCTGAACAGGCCTTGATGTCAGTCCCAGGTGCACTAGTACCCGACAAGACCGCTATTATTGTCTCCACTCCATCGAGAAATCACCACCTCAGTGCAATTAAAGTCCAGCAACAGCTTCTTCAGACCCGTAGAGACTACATTGGTGACAATACAGTGAGAAGAAGACTTACTGGAGCAAACCTGAAGCCCCAAAGGCTAGCAAGTGGCCCCAAACTCTCGGGAGAGGGCATCGAGTAGAAAGACTGCGCTACGCCCGTGAGCACATACAGGAGAATGAAGAAGAATGGGTATGAGTTTTATTCACTGATGAGTCTCAATTCTCATTATTCACTTCCAATGGAAGGCGAAGACTATACAGGTGACCTGATGAGCTATACATTCAAGCCTTCACACAGAGAGTCCAATATGCTGGAGCCTGTATACACGTATGGGCTGGCATTTATTCAGGTCGGACAGAGCTAGTGCCCATAGAAAACGGCACCCTGACCGGGGAAAGATATGCTCCAGTGATCATGAATGAGTATGCAGGGCCATATTTAGTTAATATAGGTGATGGATCGATACTGATCCGGGATAACGCCCAGCCACACATCGCTTGGGTCGTACAAGAGTCCATTCAGGAGGTTGGTATCAACATGATGGCGTGGCCATCAAGAATTTCTGATCTCAACCCGATGGAGCACGCCTGGGATGAGTTTGGGAGGCTGATCAGAAGCTGCAGACCACCTCCTATCACCCTCAGGGCCCTAAAACAGGCTCTGATGGAAGAATGGGAGAATATTCCCCAGCATCACCTCCGAAACCTCGTCTTCAGTATGCCAAACTGGCTCGAAGCTGTAATCAGAGCCTGAGGAGACAATACTGGTTATTAAAATGTAAATAAGGCGTAAAACATACTTATTTGTATATGTTTGAGTTTTTGCCAGTGTGTTAAAAATGGCTATTTTCTAATTTATATCTTTTTTTTAAGTTAAAATCATTACTAATGTATAATAAACTATAATTTAAAAGACAGCTGATGAAATTTGCTATAAAACGTTTTTTTATTTCCAAAATAATTTTAAAAGTGTGGTATTAAGTTTTAATGGCCAGTGTAGTTTACAAGATTTCTTTGTAGGTACCTAAGCAGGTGGCGGTCTACTTTTATGATAATTTCTAACATGTCACTCTTAGATTGTGGAAAGATGGATATATAATAATAATATTGCTGATGTTAATATTTTATATATCGTGGGTAAGCATCTGGTTGGTCTGTATTGAGAAGGACGTGGTGAATTTTTAGTTATAAGCAGCATGTATGTACCTACATATGATGGTATAAAATCGGGTATATTTTTTCGTCCTAATATAATTTCAGTTAAGTTTTTTGCTATGGGTTTGTATAATGATAGGTTTTTTTGTTTTTCAACCTAATTTATTGTTATAAAATTTATACGCTTAAAACACATCGTTTAAAATGGAGAATAACAATGTACGAGTATAACCATGCTCTATTATAGATAGAAATAAACTTTCGATTTTCTCCATTAATCATTTCATTTCGTTATAATTATACCAGTAGGCCAATTCTCGTACTTAAAAAACGTTCAAATTCAAGTCGCAATCTCATCTCAGCGACAATCAATGTCAAAAACCTGTCAAAAATGTATGAAAATTGATTGTAATTTTGACAGATAGAGACTGAGATTAGAATGCGAACGGTCTTAAAAATACGGGAATTGCCCCTCTACTGTTGACGTTTGATTACAATTCAATTTAGCCAAGTAGTAAATAAATACATTCCGAATGCGTTAATAATAGCCATTATTTTAGCCATTAAAATTCCTATTATTATAAGCGGTAAAGAGTTTCACACAAAATAAACATACCTAACTATACATTATAGTAAAGAACGATCAAGAGTTCATAATAAAGGGATATAAATAAATAAACGAAGGGAATTAAGAAATAAAAAGGCCAATCATAAATATACTCTATTTATTTTGTACATTCTTAAGCAGTACTTAAATAGTAAAGTAACCTACTGTTGACTTTTGAACAAAATTCAATTTAGTTACTCCATTTATAAAAGCATTAGACAGAAGTACGGCACGGTTGGCGAAGTGGTTAAGCGATTGACTGCTGCGCTGCGTGTCGCGGGTTCGATTCCCGCACGGAACAAATATTTGTATGACTTGCAAGTAGTTATTCCGGGTCTGGCTGTTTGTGTGTATGTAAATTTAAATGTTTGTAAACGCACCCACAATACAGGAGAAATTCCTAGTGTGGGGCAACGTTTCTTTTTTTTTAAAAAAAGCTTATTTTTCATGCACACTTTGTAACAAAAGATTAATTGGCTTGTATTTATTTTATTTCACAGGATCAACTGACGGGTTTATAACGGACGCTGCAATAATATGTTCATGATGCAAATAAAGGTGATGGAGATTACCACTCCGAAATGGATGCCTTTAACTTTGAAAAGTGGTTCAAGTATTAATAATAATTAATAATTAAAAACTCATTTATAAAGTTCACTGCGTAAACAAGCGTATTACAAATTAGAGGATTATATCCAAGATAAGAATGCTTGGAAACATGCTGGTCCAGCTCCATAGGACAATCTAGGGTCTAGACAAAATTAAACTTGTTGCTACTTTAATTGGATAAGTAAGTTAGTTGTTTTTATGACATTGATTTACATTCTGATTGATTACAACTCACACACTGACATATTACTTGTTTACATAATTTGGGAAATCGTATACTTTTACAATGTTTGTAAATAATATGTGAACACCATGTACCTATCTATCACTTAATTAACTTATTTATCATTGCTACGTTTATTAAATTCTTTTTACCTATTGTGGTAGGGTAATTTTTATTATAGGTGCATCGTCTTCGCATATAATTATATAATTAATGTATACAAAATATTGTAACACATTTTAAAAGAGTAACGGTAGACTTTCTAGCCCATTCTTCTCCATACGAAACTACCTGTTGGAAGGGGCGACTAGAATCAATTCTATTTAAATGTAAATGTTGACGTTCAAAAGTGCCTTTTATGTGCCTATTTGAAATAAATGCTTTGACTTTGAGTAGATTTTAACCAAAATTGAGTGTGGCACTGTAATTGTTACCGATAATGCGCCATACCACTCAAGGAAACTGGACAAGCTGCCAACTACAGCCACACTAATGGTACACAGGAGTAGTTAAAAAGCAAAAATATTCCTTTTGGGGAAAATACCGCAGGGCAACTTTAACAGAAAACGTAAAAAACTAAAACATTTATACCAAAAGATTGTTGTAGATGAGATGGCTAGAGAGAACGGTATTCCAGTATTGTGCTTCCCACACCCTACAACTGGGAGCTCAAGCCAATATATAATTAATATGGGCTCTTGTGGTCACAAGCTCTGGACAATATTACGCCAGAACGATGGCAGTCTTGCGTTGCTCATGCAATTAATGAAGAGGAAAGGCTTTGCCAACTTGATGGCATAATGGATGATGTGGTATAAAAATGTATTATGAACGTCGGTGTAACTTCTTCATCTTCATTATCTGATCATAGTGACTAAATTAGTTGATGAAGACGAAGAAGAGAACGGGACGGAACGGGAGAAAAGAAGACGACGAGTTGAAGTTGAGTTTGTGTGTTGTAAGTTGTTACTATAAATAAAATATTGTAAAAACTATACTTTTATATCATATTTTAAACTTAAATCATCATGTGATCGGTTGATTCATTCATTCGCTTTGTTGTAAGTTTGTAATGTGTGATGAAGATGTTATTATACATAAAGCATAATTTAAAAAAACAAGACTTGTTTCGTTTATCTAAGTATTTAGAGTACTCTCTTAGATCTATTAATAATGTTTAAACAATTTTAATTGTAATTAAAATGGTTTTAACTTAACTTTAAAATAAAATGTTTTGCACTCCTGCTTCTACGAGCCTCTTATTTCTAATGCTATTATAAATGGAGTATAAGTAGTAAATGAATACATCTCAAATACAATATATTAGCCATTAAAATTCATATTATTATAATCACTAAATACACTCGAGAGCAATGAATCCGGGACACTTAAAGAATGTTAAAAATCTCGGAAACTAAAAATGATAGGTTAATGCAATAAATTGTATTTAATAGACAATGTAATACTCCTTAAATGAAAGTAAAAAAAAATACATTTTATTAACACAAAATTACATAAAGAAAAAAACTGCTGATCTCTCCTTAAAACAAAAATAGGAAACATGAAATTTTTGAACTTTATTACGATTTTCTTGAATTTTAATACTTCGTATTGCCTCCTCGTGCTTTCATTACTGCGTTTACGCGGTTTGGCATGCTGTACACCAAGTTCCTTATACGATTTTGGGGAATATTCTCCCATTCCTCTGTGAGAGCAATTTTGAGCTCACGAAGCGTGATTGGGGGAGGGTTTCGTTGTTTTACGCATCTGCCTAGCTCGTCCCAAGCATGCTCGATCGGGTTGATATCCGGGCTGCGCGCTGGCCACTCCATACGAGTAATGTTCATCTCTTGAAGGTAGTCATTCACAATCCTACCTGTATGAGGTCGGGCATTGTCATGCATAAATATAGCATCCTCACCTAAATTGACCATAAATGGACCAACGTGATCATTGAGGATTTCTTCCACATATCTTACGCTAGTTAAAGAGCCGTTTTCTATGATCACCAGCTCTGTGCGACTTTCAGAAGAAATTCCGGCCCACACAAGTACAGACCCACCACCGTAGGCTACTTTTTCTTCGATGCATGCTTGCTTGAATCTTTCCCCTGGTCTTCGATACACTCTGTGTCTTCCATCGTGCTTGTAGAGCATAAATTTTGATTCGTCGGAGAACACAACTTTTGACCAATTTTCAATACTCCAATTTACGTGGCTCTGGGCATATCTTAGTCTTGAAATACGATGCCCACGCTCCAGTTTAGGGCCGTTTGCAGGTCTAAGGGGTTTTAAGTTAGATTCAGCAAGCCGACGTCTTACTGTCCATGCACTTGGGTTACTTCCTCCGAGGCGTCGAAACTGATTGGTGAGTTCAGTTCCTATGAGAAAGCGATTTCGAAGCATGGTGTTCACCAAGTATCGGTCTTCTCGTGCTGTGGTACACCTGGTTCTGCCCGTTCCTGGTCTGTGTAGGTTAGAACCAGTTTCTTCGTAACGTCGGAGAACTCTTTGTACTGTTGACAGCGACACACCGACAGTCCTGGCTGTATCGCGCTGACTCCGGCCGGTTTCCAGCATTGTAAGTATTCTGGTGCATTCTTCAGGCGTAAGCGACATAATTTCAGCTTGAATAATGAATATAGAGCACTATCAACATGGTTTATGTACCCACATAAATGACAGATTACAAACAAAAGCAAAACCAAATGCTGTAATTTCGTAGTTCCATCTTCGAAAGTGGCCCTTTTTCAAATTTGATTTTTTTATGATATAACTTTACAATAACTAAGAAGTTTTAATACCTTCATTTAAGGAGTATTACATTGTCTATTAAATACAATTTATTGCATTAACCTAGCATTTTCAGTTTCCGAGATTTTTAGGATTCTTTAAGTGACCCGGATTCATTGCTCTCGAGTGTAGTTTCATAAAAAAGTTACGTAACAATAAATGAAAAATAACAGTAAATAAGAAATTTTAAACTTCTAAATAAAAAGGTTACAATTAGATTAGGTTGAAAGAACCCCTCTTTGGGTAAAGGCCTTCTCCAGAGCCTTCCATTAGTCTCTATTTGATGCGGTAAAAGGCCAGTTTTTGCCTGCGACTGTCTCATCTCGTCTTTCCATCGTGTCTGTTTTTTTTTGTTTTTTCTCTCTTTTGTCTGCCTCTGCGCCTGTTACTGGCGGGCTCCCTCCAAACCGTTACTGCTTTAGTCCGCCTATCGTCAGTGTATCTGGAATTATGTCCAGCGTTTTTCCACTTAGGCTTTGAGCGAAGGAGATAGTGTCGTTTACCTTAGTCTATTTTTTAAGCGTACTTCTTTCTAGCACTCTTAGACTGGGTAATTTTTCTCATGGCTACAGAATTCAAAGTCCATGTTTGGCAACCGTACGTGAGGCAGAGTAATAGGCAGGAATCCATAATTTTACTTTTCCATTAGATGTGTATGTATGACTTCATGATTTCTTTATATGACCAATATTTTTTGCACGTTGTCGCGGTTCGCCTGTCTATTTCTTCAATGTTGTGATTCTTGCTTGACGATAGGTACAAGTTTTCCCAGGTAAATATAATCGTCTTCGTATTCCACAGGAGAATTGTTGAGTGATATAGGTATTTTTAGATACTTCGCCATTATAATTTTTTTGAGAGGTTCAATCTTATTACTTACTCCGTAAAGCTCTACCAACAATACTTGGAACTCTGCAGCATCCACAGAAAATATTTTGAGTGTAGGTGCGTTACGGAAGTTTTATATCATAGCGGCAATATTTTAACCTTTCTTTCTTTCTTTTTAAAAAAAATGGTTCATTTTTGATCAACTCATTTTGCCATTTTTTTTTGTTTTTAACTAATGGTTGAGTTAACTACACTGAACAGATTTCAATAAAAATTTACAAGGCATCCTGGGGAAGAACATGGACTACATTTTGTCTCAAAAATAATCCTATAAGGGGGTGATATAGAGGATGAAAGTTTGTATGGAACTTAGCATTTCTCAAGTAATTCAAATTTACGAGGCATGCCTTTTAAGTTCTGTCGTTTCCATATTTCCCGGCAACTTTGAATTTGGAACTGTTCTATATTCGAATGTGTTTAAATTTCGAATCTCAAAACAGTTGAAAGTATTAGGATTAAATCTATTGTTTAGTCACAGCGTCGATTGGAATCTGTCAGGTTACGTACGAAAATGAATCTTTCTAAGGAAAATGTTCGTGCAATAATTTTCTACAACTTTAGAAGAGGCCTAACACGGCTTCAGTGTTTTGAAGAGCTAACATCTGTGTTCAGTGATGAAGCCCCATGTCTGCGGACTGTCGAACGCTGGTATTTAGAATTCCAGCGTGGACATACTAGTGTTAGTGACAAATCTCGCGAACGACGCCCAAAATCCGCCTTCACTGAAGATAACATCATTGCTGTGAGACAACTAATTCTCGAAGATCGTCATGTGACGTATCGAGAAATAGGGGCTCTATTAGGCATCTCAGGGAAAACCTTTCAGAAGATCTTGCATGAATCGGTTGGTGTGAGAAAGCTAGTTTGCCGTTGGATACCGCATTTGCTTTCCGACGATCACAAGGCGGCCCGCGTCAGATGGTGTAAGAAAACTCTGCAAAGGTTCAACCGAGGAGAGTCAAATCACGTCTACGACATCATCAGTGGTGACGAATCTTGGATCTATGCCTACGATCCTGATTCCAAACAACAATCTACAATCTGGGTCTTTCAAGACGAGCCAAAGCCGACTAAAGTTGTTCGTTCTCGAAGCACTTCAAAGAAGATGGTGGCCACGTTCGTTGGAAAAACCGGCCATGTTGCAACTATTGCACTTAAAGATCGTAGAACGGTTAACGCAGAGTGATATACCACAGTTTGTTTACCACAAGTCATCGCCGAACTTCGAAAATCTAACTCAAAGCGACGCATCATCCTGCACCACGACAACGCAAGCTCACACAGCGCTCGTCAAACGATTGAGTATTTGAAGCAGGAAAAAGTAGAAATTCTTGACTATCCTCCATACAGTGCAACAGTGCATCAGTCAAATGCTTTGAGTTTGAGTTTGACAGTCCTGACCTAAGCCCTAACGATTTCTTTACATTTTCTAAAATTAAGAAAAGTCTTCGTGGTCAAATGTTCCAGGGGCCGTACTATGACGTGTTAATTCCATCATTGTTCCAGCGTGGAAGAGAGACGGAGCTATACATGACCGATAGCATTATCTCTTTTTCTCAACGGAATCATGATGGCGTTAACAGGTCATAGTACGGCCCCAGTCCGGCGAAGAAGCAGTCGACGCTTGCAAGTCAGCCATTTTGAACACCCCCACTTTAGAGTGGAATAAATGTTATAATAACTGGTTTGAGCGAATGGAAAAGTGTATTACGCTACGTGGTGAATACTTTGAAAAACAATAAAAAGTACTATAAGGTTCTAGTTGTGTTTTTTTCTTCAAACGACAAAACTTAAAAGGCATGCCTCGTACCTGTGCTTTTTTGATAAGAAATAAAAAAATATTTGTTTCAGCATTTTTGTAAAACCATCCTATGGTAAAATAAGAAATAATTTTAAAATTCACATGAATATTAAAATTGTCGACGATCTCTTTTTAAGAAATTTAAGGAATTAGAAATATAGTCAGAACCCGTATATTTGGGTATAGTTTATTTTTGTATTCATTTAATTTAAATCGGTCCACCCGCAGGCTCTTAGCTAATGTAGGTTATACGTGGTCAATGGCGGCGCTAGAGTGTTTCAAATTAATGATAATAATATTAAAATTAATTATTATTATTTTAACATTCTTAGAGTAACAATCTTAAAACCTGTTTAATAAAATAAAAATAAAGATTATTTGGATTTGGATGACTAGATACTATTTATCACGTTAGCACGTTCACGTGGGATAATTTCCGACACCTACGCGGGTGAAGCCGCGGGCCAATATAGTCTTATATACTTTATAGCTCCTTCCAAATGATGACCTAATGGCTTGCGAAGACGATCGAATAAAGGAGTAACCTGATGGAACAGGTCGTTAGAAAATACTTTAGCTTCAATCTCTTAAGCCAATCTTACCTCAGTAAGCCCCCTCTTATCTTAGTTTTACCTCCCTTGGGCTAGTGTTAGGTATAATTCAGGTAAGCTTTGTACTTAAATTGATACAATTTGAAAATAAACTATGTATTTAGGTAGAAAGAAAACTTTTAAAGGTATAAAAAAAAAAACAATAACGGGGTTTTAACAGTTAACACAGCTCATAAACAATGTCGATAATTTTATAAATATTTTTGAAGAAAAGGATTCTAACAGTGTACTTATTCATTATGTTGCAACAGTGTGAAATATCGGTTTATTATGATAGTATTTTTTTAGAAAGCCGCAACATTTGTAGTATTTTAATTGAAATTGTGAATAATGACTAATAATCTTTCTGAAAATTCTTCAATAATAGTATAATAATTATGGATAAACAGAAAAAGTCGAAAGATGTCGCGTGAGACAAACTCCCTCTCGCTGTATATTGTGTATATAATAATTTGAAAAATAGTGTCGTGACGGTCAAAATGTTACATTTTTTCGGTAAAACGTGCGATAAAGAACTTCGTTCCAAAAAACTCTAATTGCTTACATATATTTGTATAAGCAAAGCGACTTGCCTCTGGTATATTATAACCAGTATACATATTGCTATGTGTGTCTAATGAACTATGAAAGGATAGCAAGCGTCACCTGTCTTAAAGAACGTGAACTATCGGCTCAAAGGCCCAGCGTTGAGTGGTATTCATTGGTGATTGACACTTGATTAGATTAAACAGCCTTCCTTTTACGGGCATCGGTTTGAATACGTTTTGATTTTTACGGGCTTCAGCACTATAAGCTTGTTAATTAAATAATGTATGTTTTCTCTATCACGCCTCTGTATCCTGAAACGATAGACAGAGGTGTATACAGTAGGTATAGCCATATTTCGCCAGTTATGTGTAAGTCCTTATAATATGGAAGCAAGCTACTTGATAAATTCTTGGTGGAAAAATCCTATAACACATTACCTAACTTGGTGATCAAACCAAGGACGCCGTAGTATTAGAGCAACGAGAAGAGGAGAGTTCGTTTTCAAAATTAAAAACAAACTTCCTCATTTGCATTTACTTCTAAAAGTATGAACCTTACAGTTTAATTCAATAAGATACAACTGAAAAGCGTGAAAAGCGTATACATAAAAAAATCTGTAAAGCCTCTCGCCTCTGCCTCATTGAAACTTAAAGCTGAAGCAAAATAAGTTAAAATGGACTTTAGACATTTCAGGATTCCGTAAATCCGTACCTTAAATTGTTTTTAATACATATCTAACCCTCATAGCTGCAGCATCTTATATTTTACCGCATGACAAAAAAAAGTTGATAGGTATAACCACTATCTGTCCGCTCATCGAGTGACCTCAGAGAAAACGGCGCATAGTGGTCACATGCTGCTTCGCACACTTGCACAGTTAGGTTTCGAGGCGACTCCTTTACAATCTCTTTCTCTAATAGGCGTTACACAGAGGGGGTTTTGGATCGATGTTTTAACAGGAAACGGTGGTCACCATGTGCTCATGGATGTGGTGCCATGAGTACATGGTGATCACCGGATAGGTTTTAGTCTGGTAAAAATCCCACACTCCCCGGTGCTATCCCCAAACTTAGGCGCCTTACGAAAAATTCCCCCCGAAAGCAAAGAAATGGAACTCCACTTTATTTTAAAAACCGCGCGTGCGAATCTTAAAATTATCTGTCGACTACGCCTTATTATTATTGCTTGATAATAAGTGTAGACCCGCCACGTGTTCATCCTCACCCTTAATACTTACCAACTACCCACTAATCCCGAAAAACTTTGGAGATTTTTTTCCTCGGAAACTATGGTTTTACGCAGTTTGGGGTTTATCCTTGTGGGAAGGGTCTGTACTTCTTTTTGTGTAGAAACCCAAAAAAAGTGGTTACTATAAAAAAACACCGGGGGTCAAAGAATACATATAATAGAATAGAATACTCTTATACTTATTATGTACACCAAAAAATTACAGATATAAATGTAGAAATTTTACATAGTGTGACATAATGGGCGGTCTTATCGGAAACCATATTATGTAATGATGATGTTTAATGAGAGAAGAAGTGTTTTAAAGTACAGTGGTTTAAAAAAAAACGTCTAAACTTGGGTCTGCCCGGCTTGGGCGGAGCACCGCCATGTCCTCGTGGAGGCGATCGGCGGTGGCGTTTTCTGGCATCCGGCCCTGGTCCAGGCCATTGTACGGAGCGAGAGGGCATGGGAAGCCATCACCTCCTTCTGCAAAGCAGTAATGCTCGCGTAAGGGGAGGCGGAACCCTGTCCGTCAAATAGGCCTCAACCACACGACAGAGGTAGGTCGGCATTCGGTGATACCGGAGTGCCTCCCTGATGCAACTCCAGGGCAGGGTATTGAAGGGATTGGCGATGTCTTGAGACACCGCCAAGACGACCCCACCCCGGGCGACAGCATCCCCCGTCGTAAAGGCCCGCACGCGCATGATGGCGTCCACTGTAGAGCGCCCCCTGCGGAGGACAAACTGGCTCTCCACCAAATCTGGCCCCACCCGCACCAGCAAAAGAGGGTAGTATCATCAGCAAAGGTAACAATTTTGCCGTTGAGGAGCTGGAGTTGGCAGAGGCTGTTGATATACACCAAGAACAACGTTGAGCCGAGTATACTGCCCTGTGGCACACCGAACTCGATACATGCCTCATCGCTTAACCTAATGCCAATGACGGTGTTCGCTAGGGCCGATGCCTGCCAGTGTTGCGGGAAAGTCCGAAAGGGTCACCGTGGCCCCAGGCATAGGCAACTGAAGGAACACAGGTGGGTATAAGTCAGTAAGACTCTGACACGCCCTGCCGCTCCGCCCAGAGCAGGAAAAGTTACTTGATGATATACCGCCGTCAAAAAAAAAAAAAAGCCGGAGGCGGAACGCGTGAGTGAGAGGCAAAATTCGCGCCCTCACGCCCCTACTCACCGCAGGAGACGCTGAATCCCAGGCCGGTTTCCGGCCACCATAGGCTTGCGGACGGCGAGCAATTGGTAGCTCGCCGTCCGAAAAGGACCAGGCCCGGGTCGACGGCGTGTTGCATTCCACGCGTGCCTCAAAGAGATGTCAGCACCAATGACGTGGTCCGCTAGGGCCGGTGACTGCCAGGGTTGCGGGAAAGTCCGAAAGAGATACCGTGGCCCCTGGCACAGGCAACTGCAGGAACACGGGTGGGTTGTTTTAGTCAGTAAGAGTCTGACACGCCCTCCCGCTCCGCCCAGAGCGGGAGAAGGTTTTTGATGATTTCCCACCAAAAAAAAAGATCTCAGGAATATGAGTAAGTTTTACCGTATGACAAAATAAATGCTTAACTACTTATAAACAAACACTACACTCGTAGACTAAAATCAAATGAATAACTACCAAACTTCAACATTGCTAACTAACGCAGTCGATAAATGTTTAGTTTTCGCATCGAAAATTGTACTAATGGCTTTAGACCCTTTAACCTACTTCGATTGTATGAAAGGCCGTATTTTAATTATATATTTTTATTTAGTTTGGGAAAACGGGGTTACACGTAACAGTACATACAACTTTAGCTACAGAGTGAGTATATGTATTACGACGACATTTTTCACTTATTATAAAAACAACGTATCATTTATAGGGTACTAAAATAGAGCACGTAACTCTTCACGAGGCCGGTTGTTTTTAAATAAACTGTAGAGAAAATTGTATTAATTAAAATGTTTTTAATTAAGATGCTAAGCGCGTAATTTGGTCATGGGATAATCGTTGGGCCCATTTTCGTTTGCGAAAATTTCCAATTAGGTTATTGTCATATTCTTTCTATTGGTATCAGAATATAATTATGAAATTTTAGAATAACTTGGTACCTATTGTGTCTAACACAGAAAATGGATAAGGCTATAAATTTTAGTTTATAATGTAAATCTTTGTTGATTTTTGTAGTTTTAACTCAACGGCACTGGTATATGTCACTCGGTGCAGGTGGTCAGATGATTCCGATTCATCCTCATCGCTGAATCAAAATAAAAAATATTTTCAGCCAATTTTTTCATTGTCATCACAAAAATAAAAATATTAATGGTCATTTTCACTTATGAAAATATAACCAAAAGGTCACAAGTCTCCTAAATAGCGTGAAACATTTTCACTTCTGTAAATATAACCAAAAGGTCACTAAATAGCGTGAAACATTTTCACTTCTGTAAATATAACCAAAAGGTCACTAAATAGCGTGACAAATATTCACTTATGTAAATATAACCAAAAGGTCACTAAATAGCCTGCCAAATATTCACTTATGTAAATATAACCAAAAGGTCACTAAATAGCGTGACAAATATTCACTTATGTAAATATAACCAAAAGGTCACTAAATAGCGTGACAAATATTCACTTATGTAAATATAACCAAAAGGTCACTAAATAGCGTGACAAATATTCACTTATGTAAATATAACCAAAAGGTCACTAAATAGCGTGAAACATTTTCACTTCTGTAAATTTAACCAAAAGGTCACTAAATAGCCTGACAAATATTCACTTCTGTAAATATAACCAAAAGGTCACTAAATAGCGTGAAACATTTTCACTTCTGTAAATTTAACCAAAAGGTCACTAAATAGCCTGACAAATATTCACTTCTGTAAATATAACCAAAAGGTCACTAAATAGCGTGAAACATTTTCACTTCTGTATATTTAACCAAAAGGTCACTAAATAGCCTGACAAATATTCACTTCTGTAAATATAACCAAAAGGTCACTAAATAGCGTGACACAATATTTTCACTTCTGTAAATATAACCAAAAGTTCACAAGTCTCCTAAATAGCGTGAAACATTTTCACTTCTGTAAATATAACCAAAAGGTCACTAAATAGCGTGACAAATATTCACTTATGTAAATATAACCAAAAGGTCACTAAATAGCCTGCCAAATATTCACTTATGTAAATATAACCAAAAGGTCACTAAATAGCGTGACAAATATTCACTTATGTAAATATAACCAAAAGGTCACTAAATAGCCTGACAAATATTCACTTATGTAAATAATTAACCAAAAGGTCACTAAATAGCGTGACACAATATTTTCACTTCTGTAAATATAACCAAAAGTTCACAAGTCTCCTAAATAGCGTGAAACATTTTCACTTCTGTAAATATAACCAAAAGGTCACTAAATAGCCTGCCAAATATTCACTTATGTAAATATAACCAAAAGGTCACTAAATAGCCTGCCAAATATTCACTTATGTAAATATAACCAAAAGGTCACTAAATAGCGTGACACAATATTTTCACTTCTGTAAATATAACCAAAAGTTCACAAGTCTCCTAAATAGCGTGAAACATTTTCACTTCTGTAAATATAACCAAAAGGTCACTAAATAGCGTGACAAATATTCACTTATGTAAATATAACCAAAAGGTCACTAAATAGCCTGCCAAATATTCACTTATGTAAATATAACCAAAAGGTCACTAAATAGCGTGACAAATATTCACTTATGTAAATATAACCAAAAGGTCACTAAATAGCGTGACAAATATTCACTTATGTAAATATAACCAAAAGGTCACTAAATAGCGTGACAAATATTCACTTATGTAAATATAACCAAAAGGTCACTAAATAGCCTGACCAGTATTCACTTCTGTAAATATAACCAAAAGGCCACTAAATAGCCTGACAAATATTCACTTATGTAAATAATTAACCAAAAGGTCACTAAATAGCGTGACACAATATTTTCACTTCTGTAAATATAACCAAAAGTTCACAAGTCTCCTAAATAGCGTGAAACATTTTCACTTATGTAAATATAACCAAAAGGTCACTAAATAGCCTGCCAAATATTCACTTATGTAAATATAACCAAAAGGTCACTAAATAGCATGACACAATATTTTCACTTCTGTAAATATGACCAAAAGGTATATGTCACTATATAGTATATAGTTATATATAATAGTTCACTATACAATATGTAACAAAAACCCTGTTGTTCCTTTTACCTACGTTTTAAGAATCGGTCTAAATACGTAATAAAGCAAGTCATTTATAAAAAACTGTTCAAAAAAATTATTAAAATAAATATTTAATAATTAATATTTGTAATGTTTAACTGATTTCTTACCTCTGCAATTCTGCATGAAGCGATGACGCGATACCAGAAAAAAATAGAACGTACCCGCCCACTCTTTGATCTGTGCCGCCGGCCGGTACACCGGCGCCACTTACCTACATATTTTGCTACAAAAGTTCGTGACCTTGTCAGCTGTTGTTTTTCACTTTAACGAATGAATGTTTGAAAATGTTGGTTTACACGGTATTTTGCACAATTGATAATTGTTAAAACTACATTTAACACTTCACTACATTAAAAAAAAACAAAGTCGCCGCGTCTGTCACATAAAACCTTATGTTTATTTGAATGCATTAATTTATTATGATGTCTATTTGACGACTCGGAGATGCTCTTCGATATGACCACCTTTGTTGCAACGCCTACGTACGCTCCGCAGAACGGAGGTATCGGACTTGATGTGGTCAAATGCTGCTACTATCTGTGAACGCATTTCGAACTCCGTATCGCACGTGTTTTTGAACAGCTGTTGCTTTACACTGCCCCAGAGGAAAGAATCTAAAGGCGTCAGATCAGTGATCTTGCAAGTCCAACATTTGCTCCTCGGTGTCAATGTCTCCAGTCCTCGGTCTGCCTCTTCCTGCGTCAGCTCGATGTTGCTCTCGTCCGGGCACACTTCCGGTATTGTACGTACGTGCAAACGTTAGAATGCAATCACCGATGGTAATGGTAGACTCGCTAAACGTTCTTGGTAGAGTCTGCGTGCTCATCAGCATATTCAAATATTCTACGTTAGAATAGGACATGGTAAACGTAAACAAATCACAAGTCACTCACTACGTAGGTCAACAATAACATCCGTTCAAAACTAGGTTGCGCGGGAGACTAAAGGATAAATGAAGTGATTCGCCGGGCGGCGCCGGCGGGTGGCGGGGTCGCGGGGTAGGTAGGCACGCACGTGCGCCGCGGTAGCTTTTGGCGGCATCTTCTATCGGTTCAAAGAAAGTCGCCGAACTCGTAGGCTATTTAGCGAAACAAAGATGTACTTGTAAAATCAGATACTCTAAACATTTTTTTGAATGTGCCGATTTTAATAGTTATTTGGTATTGACCTCTCGACTGGCCAATGCTCATTTTTTTTAAATTATAATTTCATCAATGTTGTTCTTGTAGGTAAATGTATACGTCCCTAAAAGGAACAACAGGGTTTTTGTTACATATTGTATAGTCTCCTAAATAGCGTGAAACATTTTCACTTCTGTAAATTTAACCAAAAGGTCACTAAATAGCCTGACAAATATTCACTTATGTAAATATAACCAAAAGGTCACTAAATAGCGTGAAACATTTTCACTTCTGTAAATTTAACCAAAAGGTCACTAAATAGCCTGACAAATATTCACTTCTGTAAATATAACCAAAAGGTCACTAAATAGCGTGAAACATTTTCACTTCTGTAAATTTAACCAAAAGGTCACTAAATAGCCTGACAAATATTCACTTATGTAAATATAACCAAAAGGTCACTAAATAGCGTGAAACATTTTCACTTCTGTAAATTTAACCAAAAGGTCACTAAATAGCCTGACAAATATTCACTTATGTAAATATAACCAAAAGGTCACTAAATAGCGTGAAACATTTTCACTTCTGTAAATTTAACCAAAAGGTCACTAAATAGCCTGACAAATATTCACTTCTGTAAATATAACCAAAAGGTCACTAAATAGCGTGAAACATTTTCACTTCTGTAAAGGACAATGCCCATTTTGTTAAGACTTTTGGGCCCCTAAAAAACTTCGTGTGTCACTGTGATTTTAACTTTATTTTGTAGACTTAGAATTACCTTTTCATACCCTGAAAACGATTTTCAAATTTTCACCCTAGTTTAAGAGAAATCGTATGTTTTTGGATTCTGGAATTGAGGTGACAAAACAAGTTTTTTTTTTGTTCTAAACATTATTTGTAATTAAAATAATAATTTTGTTTAAGTATTAACATTGATTCCTGAATTAAGAAAATATTACATAACTTCTTCTCTTCCCAGATATTATTTAGGTTAAGTACTTGCGCTTACAAATATCCCTTGCCGTGCCATGCCAGCAGTCAGCGTTAAGTAGGCTGTGCCCTCACCACTAGGTACTGTTGTTAAAAATAAATACTTACCTACGACTAAAGCCTTAGGTTAGAGGAGCTCATGGCTAAGTTACAACAAACGCACGGATCAGTCCCAAGTTAAGTTAAGCTGCTCTAAGGCTGCTTACTTAATTAAAAAAAAACAACAATAAATAGTGGGTAAAATATTTATTCTCCAAGGAATATAGGTCTGGAAATTGCGCTGAGGCGCTTATATCATTAAAACGACCCAGCTTAATTACCACAATACGGTCATAGGTATGAGCGCAGCACCCTACTGTATGATTTGCAGCTAAGCAACTACAATAATAATCACTAAACAATTTGTCATATGTTGCTCTCTACTTATCAATAAATATGTGTAATAAATCCTGTTACTTACATGTCTCGATTTAATTATGGCCCTAACTAGTTGTTATAACATGAAATATTAAGGTCAAATCTTTCATTGCATATTTCAACACTGTAGGTACCATTCACCCGCACATGCTCCCCATACTATCTTGCCAGTTTTAATTGGTAAGATCCTAAAGCAAATCTTATAACTCGATTAATGATAATCTTGAAAAGTTATTTAGACGGGGAGCACTGCTGTTTATGCTTTGAAAAATCGTACGTCTTCCATTTATATGTTCCCCGTGAATAAATTCACAACCGGAACCGGCAGTGGTAGTGGAGGTGGTACAGAAATCACAGCATCTAGGATGTTATCAGTCACTGGCGCAGACTCCACGGTGGGTCTGCTAACGCCACCAACCGCCTGGCTCTGTATTTCTCTCGATGCAGCCTCCCAACAAGCACGACAAACTCGTTCCAAATGCAAGACCTAAAAATATAATATTGTATTTATACTATTTATTTTTGTTCAATTAGTTCAAACATAGTTATTCTGCCACAATTAAAACACTTACATGATGAGCGGGTGGGTGTCCATCTTAGTATAACGATTCTTTGAGGACAGTCTTGACAAACCATACGAGTTCTGCGACTTGCAATTGATATGGCACACGCAAAACATATGTTGAGGTGTCCAAGAGCAGGGGATACGAGGGATAGACTTGTGGTTGATGATGTCCGGTTTTGAAAACATTCAAGATGTCATCAGGATAACTGGAATGATAGCAAAAATAAATCAGTGAATTCCTAAATAGATAGATGTACGAGTACATTAATTATTCATGTGCTCATTACAATGGTCTAGGTTTTCTCACAGATCACCTTACACTGCCTAAAAAGGTTAATTTCTGTTATAGCGGAAATAATAGAGATTTACAGTTGACCCCTTGATTGACCAAACATAGGCATCCTAAATGTTCGTACCTATAAGTCTTGAAAATTCCACATTATAAACTTACCGGTGTAGTTGTGTGTTACCGAGGATCTCAGAAGAAGGTCTACCAGGTGTAGACATTTTGCAGGAGTAAAACAGGTGTCCAAGGCTCACTTATACCAATATTATGAGTCAATGTGTTCACTTGTCACTACAACAAGAGTCCAATATCTCAAAACAAATCCACTGGAGGAACGCAAACGCTCAACTGAACAGCTTCAAATTGTAACGAACAGAAGGAAATACGCAGAAATTAATACAACTCGACGCAAAATAAACGGCACGCAGCAATTTGATTGACGCAATGATTTGACAGATATGAGATAGATTTGTCTAAGTGTGACCATGTTAATATTTTGTTAATCGATTTACCAAATCGATTTGTTATAAATAATATTATACTCATAATTAAAAAGATAGGTTTAATTATAAACGCTATTTAGGGTACGGCAGGTACTAACCTGAGTACTAACCACAATAATGTCTGTGGTACTAACTTTTATTTTTTAAAGAAACTGTAGTGTAGTGTAACTACTTTTATTTTCTTTATTTGACCCCCCCGTCGTCTACTTCGCGCCAACTCAGTTACATAAGTGTTAGCTAGATTAGGACGTGTGAAAAGCTACTGTAGTCTATCTCCGGTCATTATAGTCGGTGGATTAGTAAAATATCGATATTTCCAATCGATTACAATTATTTAATTGACATAGTCTGTCGTCTGGCAACATTCACGTTAAGTTTTAATGGCGGAACTGATATATATTCAATAGAATAAATATTAATTATGTTTTCCAATGCTAGGGTAAACGAAATATTGATAAAAAAAACTAGAACATGTAAAAATACGACTTAATTTTTGAGAAGTAAATAGTCTTGACACGGCACCGAAACTAAGGGGCCCATTGGTTGTCATTCTCCTTTAACCAAAAGGTCACTAAATAGCCTGACAAATATTCACTTCTGTAAATATAACCAAAAGGTCACTAAATAGCGTGAAACATTTTCACTTCTGTAAATTTAACCAAAAGGTCACTAAATAGCCTGACAAATATTCACTTCTGTAAATATAACCAAAAGGTCACTAAATAGCGTGACACATTTTCACTTATCTAACTACAACCAAAAGGTCACAAGTCTCCTAAATAACGTGACACATATACAAACCTAACACCAATTTTTAATAAAAATATCCGACACAAAACTATGCAAACAAACAGAGGGCAATATTGAAACAACTCTGTTTACTGGCCGCCGAATATTCAGACATGACCAGTGCGAAAAGTTCGTTTTTTTTCCCAAACTTATAACAAATTGTGTTTTCAATTCGCGCGTTGAATACTAAATGTAGTGTTGCCGCAACATGGTCGTTCTTTGTAGAGTTAACCATTTTTTTGTCCATATTTGTTTCACAATGTAGGTCTCGACGAATACCTACGGTTAGGGGTAAATTCTGTCATTTAGCTATTGGTACTTCTTTACAGGTGTGATTTGGTGAGACGATAGAGGTACTTGTATTGTATTGATTGTATTGGTGTGTTTGTACGTTCCGAACCACAGTTAGTTAAAAAAAACGTTTATTTTCAAGCGCAACTCCAAGAGTAATAATAAAATTCATCTATGTAAGTATTCTCTTGGTTATAATTTCATCCCATGTTACTTGTATATTTGTGAACCATGTGTAAGTATAATAAATTAATTTGAATCTTATGTATTCCAATTTGGAACAATAGTGATACCGAAATGATAGCCAGTAAGTCAGCTTCAAAACTGCATAATAAGTTTTTTTTTCTGACTGATCATTATTTTGATGTTTTAGGCATTTAAACATAAAAATGCACGGTGGCTCGATTTAGTAGTCTGGCAGTGTATATGCCAGTAACAATTACAGCTGGGTCGACTGTCATTGTAGGAAAAGTCAAGATTTCGACCGGAAAAAAGCAATAGCTTAGCAGAGCAATTTAACACTGTTCAAAATTTAACATCAATCACCAAACAAACTAATTAGAATTCATTAAACAGGCTTTAGATAGCCGTCATCACGTAATTTAACATAGCTAGAATCTACAATCCAATTAATTAACTTTCCAGAAGAAACAAAAACTGCGCTTAACTTGTTATGTGAGTTCTACCAATTACCGTACTTAAATAAAATTACTTTTGCTCCGAGAGAAGACAATGAAAGCAAAAAAAACCCTGTACTTTATGCTACTAAGTTATTTGCTCATGTTAGCGACAAACTGTTTGCAGATCATAGAAATCGTCCGTATCGTACGTTGAATTCAATTTACACTTAAATTGAGAGCTGAGATACTCTAAATCGATTTTTACAGTGCATTTCTTGTGTAATATACTGAATGAGATGAAATAGATAGACCTTGGGTAAATACACCCTTTCAAGGCAAATCATGCTTTAGTACTGTAAAAGCAAGGTTGAATTTAAAGTTACAGTGTCTCGGTGAACCACTTACAGTTTCCCTCTGTGATAGTCCTTGAAACATCTGAATTTGTTACACCGAATTATGTAACGGTTTTAGCGATTGTGGTGCGAGAGGTTATAACTTTAATTTGAGATCTGCAGAAGGGAAAATGTTATTTGTGGACAATGAGCTGCAACTTATGGGGATACTACTCATTCAAAATGGTATTTTCAAGAATATTTGAGGGTTTAATGACGTTTGATTTTTTCAACTTTCTGTATGAAAAAGCTTTTAGGGCGGATTAGATAGATGGAGAATTTTATAACTATAATTTTGTTGACAAGATTAAATTTAGAAAAATGTATTTTTGAAAATTAAGAAAATGTATGTAAAATAAATTTAAAACCCTGTGGTAAATATATATATATTAATTAGCAAAACGTTTTTTTTTTAATGAAATTATTAGTCATTCAAAGTAATAGGGGTTAACAATCTGTCAACATGACGGGTGTTTTTGATTTGAAGAACGAACCACGTGGAAGACCGCCCACACAGGTGAATAACAATGAATTGAAAGAAATGGTGGAAGCCGATCCGAGCCAAACTACCCAGGAATTAGCGGCATAGTTTAACGTTACCTTACCAACAATATTGACTCATTTGCGTCAAATAAAAAAATATGAGAAATGGGTGCCTCATGATTTGACTGATCTGCAGAAAGATATAGTGTGCAGCTCGCCTAACCTTATATTTGTAACTGAACACACTAATTATTGGCATTATTACACGAATCGTTGAATTGAACAGTTCTCTTTTATTTCGCCTACATCACTCTAATACATGGCGACCCTTAGCCAGCAATTAAAATATTGCAAATTACGTGAAATCGAGGATGTCAATCTTCATGATTTCTTCAACTACAGAGTTGAAGAAATCATGAAGATTGTTAGTGATAGAAGACGAAGACGGAAAATTAGAAGAAAGAAAGCGTAGAAGATTTAAAAAAATATAGAAGAATTAGAATTAGAATCCTTAAAGAAGAATTGGTTTAAAGAGGTGAAAACATTAATTAAGAAGACAGAAAAGGCACGTTGCTGACCAGGTGCCGGGAGAATGCTCAAGCCTTATGACGAGAGGATATGCAGGGCGCCGGGAGAATGCTCAAGCCTTACGACGAGAAGATAATATGCAGGGCGCCGGGAGATAAATTGTACGGGTCCGATATGGAGCAGCTGGGGGAACAGCACACCACGTGAGACGTCGTGACCTACCTATACGTTGTCAGTAAAATATGAACCATTTGCAATGTAAGTTTTGCTCTGCTAACATTTTTTTATATTCTGCAATATTTCATGTTACTGTAATTAGATCATGCTGTATTATTTCATATTTTGTATTGGGGATCAGGAATGTCCCAACAATTGCAAGATTTGCACGCTAAACTAAAATATTTGAGAGAATATTTGGTGAAACTAGGTCCAGATAGGCGTAGACAAGATTTAGCTTTTAAGAAACTAGTAGAGGCCGAATAAGAATATAGTAAACTGGATTGTATTTTGACTCAGTTGAACCAAGAAGTTAAAGATCGCAAGTTAGGCAAAGAAACTTGTGAGGTTTCCCATACATTAATACAGGCGATACAATCAAATTTTCAAAAAATAAAGGGTTTACTTTCATTAGTAGATAGTAGTAGTCAAACTTGTTCTAAGGATTTTGTTGAATGTTCTGATTGGGTTACAAAAACGGCAGACGCATTCGATATTAGAACTGCAATTTCCCTGTTGCCGGTGATGAATGGCCAGGAACAGGTTACAAATCCGCTTATTGATGGTATCTTGCTTTATAGTTCGCTCATCAATGATGCCAGTAAAAGACAATTAATACAGTTTGTGTTAAAAACGCGTCTCTCGCCTAGTGCAAAATTGCGTCTTAAAACTGATTACGCAGATATAGAAAGTTTGGTAGGAGATATTCGTATTCATTTGTTATCCAAAAAATAGTCTGTAGCTTTAAAAACACAATTGTTTAAGGCTACTCAAGGCCATAATAGTATAGAAAAAATCGGTACAGAGATCGAGGAGTTATTTGTGAATCTCACGATCGCTCAGGCTAACGATAAGCGTGATACCTATGAGGTTTTGCGACCACTCAATGAGAAGACCGCAATTAAACGGTTCAGCGATAGTTTGGCCGATAAGCGGCTCAGCACCATCATTGCCTCACGACAGTTTGCGTCGTTGTCTGAAGCAATTACGGCTGTGGTAGATGAGCAGTCCATGTCTGTCCAGCCCCAAGACCAGGTTATGCAAATTAGGGCTAACCAAAACTATAACCGTGGGAGCTTTAGAGGTTCTCGAGGCCGAGGAAATAGAAAGTAATAATAATAATTATTATGATCCGCAGGGCAGCATGTGGCGAGCTGTTGGGCAGTAGCGACCCCACGGACCCTACCTCCCGGGAGAAGTCTTGTTTATCATCTCTGGCTTGACTTTATTGGCCGGCTGGAGTGAACAATGACGAGGAACAGAGCTCCCACCTCTTTCTTGCCTTTATTGGCTGGCTTGAGTGGAGGTTCGCAAGAGCAAACGTGCTCGGAGGAAGGTAGTATTCCAGTAAGGTGCTGGTAGGGATCTTGACCGTACTTCCGGGATTGTCCTGATAGCCGTGGAATACCTCTCCACTCCTCAAGCACCTCAGGAAGTGTTTCCTCCTTGTTGCTACGTCACTATGTGCTAGCGGCCGTTTTCGGGGGCCCATTATTGAGTGTGCAAGTCACCCCCTGCCATTTTATCCGTGTATTACACAACATTGATCAGGCAGGGGACATAGTCCTTCCATAGTCCTAGGTAATCAATCCACTATAGCCACCCAAACCCACAGCCCAATATGTTTTGTTCCTATATTTTGCAATAGTCCTGCACCAACCGGGGGTTGTCCTTGGGTACACTTGCATAGTGCTTACAGGGATAATCGTCGGTTAGTGCCTCAACACTTAAAATTGTCTAAGGGGCCTCTGCAAGTTGGATTCGGCCCCTCGTACGCCTTCCAAAGGTCCGGGACCCCAGGGTCCCGAGAAATGTCAAGCCATAAAAATTATAATAAAAATAGCACAGGTCATCGGTCACAGTCCGACATAGCCCTCCGTTCTTCCCAGGCGGAGGGTATTTATTCATGAAGAATTCCAGAAGGGAAAAAAATAGGCACAGGTGCACCCATAGTACACCCGCATTCCGCCGGTTATATATCAGTTCCATGTAATAGGGGACGAGCCTATTGCCATCCAGCGGGCACACACCTAGACTACGGGCTGCTACTGAGAAATTCCAGATGGAAAACTCAATCACACTTTGCCTGACCCAGGACCTCATGTTTTGGGCACGCCACAATTGCGGCTATAAGTCCCCTCTTTGAGGAGTGGCTAGAGAGGTGCCACGGCGCGGCGTCCTCACCTTCCGCCTGACGCAGGTCCTCACCGGACACGGTTGTTTCGGGAGGTTCCTGTTTCGGATAAGGCGGGAGGAAAGGCCCGGGTGTCACCATTGTGTGGATCGCCCGGAGGACACGTTGGAGCATACAGTGGAGGTCTGCCCGGCTTGGGCGGAGAACCGCTGTGTCCTCGTGGAGGCGATTGGCAGTGGCGATCTCTCGCGTCCGGCCCTGGTCCAGGCCATGGTACGGAGCGAGAGGGCTTGGGAAGCCGTCCCCTCCTTTTGCGAAGCAGTAATGTTCGCGAAGGAGGAGGCGGAACGCGTGAGGGAGAGGCTAAATTCGCGCCCTCACACCCCTAGCCGCCGCAGGAGACGCCCTGGGCGTCGGGAATTGTAGGCCGATTTCCGGCCACCGTAGGCGTGGGCTTGCGAACGGCGAGCAATGGGCAGCTCGCCGTTCGATAAGGACCAGGCCCGGGTCGACGGCGCGTTGTGTTCCACGCGCGCCTCAAAGAGATGTCTGCATCAATGACGGGGTCCGCTAGGGCCGATGCCTGCTAGGGTTGCGGGAAAGTCCGAGAGGGATACCATGCCCCTGGCACAGGCAACTGAAGGAACACGGGTGGGTTTTAGTCAGTAAGAGTCTGACACGCCCTCCTGCTCTGTCCAGAGCGAGAGAAGTTATTTGATGATTTCCCAACATCAAAAAAAAAAAGGACCTCATGTTTAACAGTAGCACTTGCGAACACTAGACCGACGAGGTACCTACATCTGATTCAACAATAGGCCTAGGTAGTAAAATCTACATACTGGATACAGCATCTGTTAATTACTACAATCTGCACGGTAGGCCAATTACCAACTGAACTTTACAAACAACAAATAAAATAAAGTAATAATTAAATGCAATAGTCCAGTTACAACCACTGTCAAACAATTTGCAGAGCGCGTGAAGCCACCTCGTTTTTTACACTTTTTTACCCAAAAAGTTATTTCAAACAAGGTAAGTTTACGAGCAAAAATTAACCTTATTACCTTGGGACAAGGTTTAGATTAAAAGCTAGTGAGGCGAGATTGACGCGTGACTCGCGGACCGTAAAACGCCTTTGATATGTAGCATTTGACATTCCATTTAAGGTAAAGTTTTTTTTTTTTGTGTTGGGAACGTTTTTAGACTAGGATAGGATTTTCAAACAATTTTATTTTGTGTAATGTTTGAACTTGTGAAGGTATTAAGGGTGTTTAGTGTTTATCACGGTGAAGCCAATTTTGTTGAGAGAGATACTCAATAAAAAAAGAAGACAAAAAAAACTAATTGATTATTTTTATAAATAACCACTGAGGCATACTGAACGTATTTCTAGTTGTTTTTATTTTAATTTAATCAGACCACTTTCATAATTTGCAGAGAAAACATTTGATACATCGCAATGGCACATTTTTTTTCTCAGCTGTAATGTTATATGTGCGGAGTTATAAATAAATATTTGTAAAAGTTAAACTACATTATAATGAATGATGAGAGTTCGCTTCAGCAAAGCAACATTTTAAATCTGTATTTTTATTTTGTTGTTGCAAAATGTCAATTTCACGTCACAACATAAAGTTACAAAGTGCATGCTTAACTTTATAAGCCTAACAAAAACAATTGTTGTTTTACGATGGCTTTTTAATAACGTTTGCCCCTGTTATGTTTGCGTGACACCATATCATTATATCATAACATTACGTGATTCTTTGAGCTTTGATAAAATTGCGTGTTGACACGGATCATGTACTAACAGAATACTTACATGTTTTAATTATCTACATAATTTATGATGAGTCTCGACCAAAAAAAGGTGTTGAGTGTATGCTAGATGTACGGTGATGACATATACCTACATTCAAGGCATTGACAAATAATGAGGTTACGTCGGCCGTTGAATTGCGGACTCTAATTAATTTGATTATTTTTTTAAATATTTTTGTTGTTATGTCTTGAATTTTATCGTTTGGCTTCGTGCCTTATTTTTAAATTGTTGTTTTTTTTTCTTTGTTTGTCATAGTATTTCATTTGTGCATGTAAAGAATTTCCTGTGCGACTTCTAATAAATACTTGTTTATTATTTATGTGTAAAAGGCAAAGAACCGGGTGTCATAACTTTACTTGGGAGAGGCATTTATCGTATTGATGAAGCATAGAACAGCACCCTAATTTCACATTTTCAATCACAATCCGAAGGTTTTGTAGGAAATTCCTCAATAATTGCTTCATAGGTAAAAAATCGCCAGCTCAACAACGTTAATAACGCAATGAACGTGGCTAAACTGTCAAAATGAAAGGAATGGCGATCAATTGTCAGTTAATGTGTGTCACGCAATTACGCGCGTGACAATGTGCAATGTTGCCAAACAATGCTAGACTTCGCTCAACTATGGAGTGAGCGCAAAAGTGTTTCTACACTTTGTCTATGCGATAGAACGCGATGGTTAGTGACGGCACTTGTGGAACTGCCCCTTTGGTCCCGTGGTTGCAAGCGCGACAGCTGAGCATGCAGTCCTGGATTCGAGTCCCAGGTCAAGCAAAGTGTTATAGGGTATTTCCATCAAGAATTTGTTAGTAACTGCCCGAGTTTTGAAGTTGGCGGTGTAATACCCCCATGCATCGTAAATCACATTAAGCCGTTGGTCCTGCGCCTGATCTTTCTGCGGTCATATCGGATTGCCGTCCCATCAGACTATATGAGAGTGAGGGATGAGAGAGTACACCTGTGTCTGCCCACACACTTGTGCACTAAAAAATCTCCCGCGCCGAAGGCTAGTCTCCGTTGAGGTTGACACCCATATGGTTGGTTCCTGTTTTACTTGCTACTTTCAGGCGTTCAGAATCTAATCGACGCGAGCGACTGTATACTGGAGTTCCAGGAGTTGTGCGTATATGATGAACGGTTGAGTGCTTGATGATGGTGGTTTGTCCCACAGGTCGAGTGGTCGAGTACACCCTCAGTATGTGGTGGTAGACCGAATTATCTACGATGGTGCGGACGGATAAAATTGCTTTTGTGGAGACCTGATAAGGTGCAGAGATAGTCAGTGCTGTGACTCCATCCACTAGACGCTGATTGCGGCAATCGGCAAGTAGGTTGTAGTAGCCTAAGAAGTCGATGCCTACGATGGGTTTTGAGACGTCTGCAACGATGAATCGCCAGGTGAAAGCACGTCGAAGTCCCAAGTACAATGTGCGCGGTAGGTCGCCGTATGTTGCAATAACTGTTCCGTTGGCTGCAAAAAGCTCGTATTTTGTTTTGATGCGATGTTCCTGCACAGCGGATTGCGGAAAAACGCACACGTCTGAACCCGGTTCGATACGGTATTGCACCTCAGTTTTGCGGTCCGTAATGAACAGGCGGCTTGTAACAGACAGGCAGTCTTGTGCCGCCACTAATTGCTGCCTGGGATGTTTTCCGACTTCTTGTGCAAACAGGGTTGGGTGCTTTTACGCGCTCGCTCACCAAAACGGTAATGGTACCAGCAGTAGGAGTGATTTTTAGAGTGTGAACTTGAAAGTAACTTTCTGTTAGAGTCACTTCTGCCTCTGGAATGCGAACGTGAGCGTCTGTGAAGTTCTTTGCTCATGGTTTCCAGTCTTCGGCTTAGTTCTGCCACTGTGCGTGTTGGCTGTTCTATGGCACTATCTGCTGCTGATCTAGGTGTTGATGTACTGGCTACATGACTGGGTGCTGGACTGGTGAGTAACATGGTCGCTGGAACAACGTCATTGACACGGTTTGCCAGCTCGGCCAGATCTTCCAGGGTCATCTTCGTCTGTTGAGCAGCAATGCATGTTTGCAGATGGATAGATAGTCGACTAGCTCAGATTGTCCGGATAATTTCTTTGGGAACATTATCTCCAGCCAGGTGTTGCATATGCCGAAGGAATAGTGTTGGTTTTGTGTCTCCTAACTCTTCGTGCATCAGCAGCTGTTTTATTTTACGCTCTTGAGATGCTGATAATCGGCGTATCAATTCTGTCTTCAACGTCTCGTTCCAGGTCTCGGACCTCTGCTGAGTGTTGTGGTTCTAGCTGTGCCAGGACGTAGTAGAATTTCGTCACGTCTGTGGTTATGTTGGACAGGATGAATTGACCCTCGAGTTGAGCGAACCATAACTCAGGATCACTAGGGTTGAAGGGGGAGGGGGGGGGGGGGGGGTTAGTCAGTAAGAGTCTGACAGACCCCGCCGTCCGCCCCAGGGCGCCGGACATCCATGAGGATTTTCCACCCCGGAAACAAAAAAAAAAAAAAATAATAAGGGGTGTCCTCCCTCTGACTTAGTTCGTTTCCCCCAGCAGGACGTCTTTCGTGGTTGCTTGTGGAACTTTATCAACCATTTTCCAGGTGTTCTTGAAAGTCTTCTTAAAAGTAAGGGTAGTTATGATGAGCAATGAAACACGACTTGAGGTAAGTAGAGGAATTAATCTTATGTTTAATTAGCATGGTTTATATACACAAACATATTTAATAATACACACATCAAAAGTGTCTAGGGATCAACATATATTTTTGCAATAACTTTTCTCCTGATTGATATTAATTAAAATTTTCTTTAAGGATTCATAAAATAAAGTGTTTTCGTTTGTCACAGTAACGATAAACCAAGTCACCTTTGCATTAATAAAGAAATTTGCCATTTTCCTAATAAAGGGATTTTTGACATTTGAACCACTAACACAAAAGTTCGAAAAAAAGACTGAAATAACAGTTTTCTTTAAAATTTTATTGGGTAACTTAAACAAATAATAATCCGTGTTTCTACCGCGAACACTAACAACACAAGAACATCGGTTTGGCATACTCAAAATGAGTTCATCCAAATCACGCTGTGGAATGGCCGCCCATGTTCGTTGCAACAACAAAAAAAGGTCTTCTTGCGACTGGATACCCTCCATATTCGGCAGAGCTCTTCTCTGTAGCATATCCCATGCATGCTCAATCGGGTTCAAGTCTGGCGACTGAGCAGGCCAGGGCAGGACATTGATGTTAGCTGCGGCGAGAGTCTGTCTTACAACTCTTGCGGTGTGCGGTCGTGCATTATCATGCATTAACTGAAATAAGGGACCGATTTGCACTTGTAGAGGAACGATGACGTCTGATACAATCGTCTCAGCATAAATTTGAGCGTTGAGGTTGCCTCTGATCCAAATCAACTCAGTTCTTCCGCCGATCCAAATACCCGCCCATACCATGATGGTTCCACCACTATAAGGATGGACTTCCTGGCAGGATTTTAATCGCTGTTGGCGTCCAGGGGTTCTCCAGTGTCGTATACGTCTTGTATCCGGTCTCATACCAAAACGAGACTCATCAGAAAAGCACACGAAACGCCATTGTTCTTCTGCCCAATTTCTGTGTTCAAGAGCCCATTGATATCGAATCCTACGATTGTGCATTGCTATAGGTGGTACCCGTAGCGGTCTTCGGGAATGAAGGTTCACTTCATGCAAGCGGTTTCTGACTGTTTGGTCGCTAATTAAGTTCCCTGAAGAGTGATGAAGCCTCACGGCTAACATCATGGCGGTTATTGTTGGAGCTCTTCGAGTTAAGATTTGAATGTATCGGTCTTGTCTCCGTGTGGTGCAGCGATACCGTCCTCCATGGCGCTCAGCCACGGTACCAGTGCTTCGGTAACGTGTCCAAAGTCGACTGATAACACTCTGACTTGTATTCAGAGCTAAAGCCACAGTACGTTGCCGGGAACCAGCTTCTATCATTCCCACGGCTCTGAGCATTTCTTCCCTGCTTAAATGACGTCGCCGCTCCATAATAACGTTGGTTTTAATCAGTAGTAGGGAAACAGTAGCACTAATAATGTCTTCAATGCGTTGTATGTTTTTATAGGGAAAATATTGACAGCTGATTTTCATCTTTTACTCGAATTTGATTCACAGTTCCTGATTCAAATTATGAAATGCACCAAAAAGGATCCATATAAATTTATAAAATCATAAATTTATTACAAAGCCACATCTTAATCTCAAGAAATCCGCATAAAAATGCTTGATCCCTAGACACTTTTGATGTGTGTAATTATGGATCACGCCACCTTTGCATAAACGGTTCGGACTTGACCGTGTCCTAATGAGCTCCTAAAGAGGAGGCGTCAACATAAAACAATAGATCATCGGCGGCCATCTTGCGCGCGCGCCGCTCGGACAAAGGATGACGTTATGGAGGTGTGGTCTATTTCCTTATCACCTCATGTGACGTAGGCGATCATACGACCCTGTGCTGCGTTGAGTCGTGTGCGAGTTCTTGCTTGCCAGTTGCTTACTCGCTACACGGTCTGGAAGACCTCTCTATTACTCTCAATTATAGAAAGTATCGACGGTTTTATAAGTATTCATTATTTATATTTTTTTTAACATTTATTTCAGAAAAATCCATATTTCAACACACACACATTTAAAAATAAGAATGAATTCACATCAAAATAAAACAAAATAATTTTTTTCGAAGGTTTTATTCGGCTCGCTGCTATTAATCCGCCAAATGTTGATGTAATATTCAAAGCTAAATACCTACTAATAGAGAAATACTAATTAGAAATATCGTTCGATTATGAAAATAGCATTATTATTATTATTATGCCTATTTGTGATTTTTATGTGTGTGTATTGTGTTATTTTTATGTTATTTGTGATGTATTTCGATTATGTTATTTTTGTTATTATGCTTATTTGTTATTCATGAATATGACGGCGCATTGCTAGCGCCATCTGTTGAAGATACGTCGGAACTAGATTTGACATCTGTCAGTCTAGCGGAGCGTCGAGTCTATGGTCGGCGCCGCCATGTTGAACGTCAGTGGCTTTCGGACTTCAACGGCGAGCGCACGACTGATACGACGAATCGCTTTTGTTCCGCGTAATCCTATGCGTTTATGTTCCGGAATTAATTTGGTTCGGTTGATTTAGTGTTTTTCTGATTGCTAGTGACTGTATTTCGATTAAATTCTGTTCAGAAGGCATTTTGTTAAAATAACTTTAAATTAAATAGTTTTGATTGTGACTCGAGTGATTCTTTGCTGCTTCCTACCCACGTTGCCACTTGCTGAAGCATGGCTGACTCTGATATGGACGGGCACTCGCCTACATCAGAAGTGGGATCCCATGAGCTGCCGACCGAAGAAAAACGACCACCTGACGAAAATAGTGCCCTGAAGTTGTTAGGAAATATGGAAGCCTTGCTTACACGCATGTTAGCAACGTCGCAACCGCCGGTGGCAAGTACCAGCGCCCAGTCTAATGCAGTGCAGCTCGTTCAGTTTAATCCCGATGATGCTGATGCGGATATTGAAGGACTTCGACAGTGACCTGCTACATTTGCGGTAGTCCAGGACACCTTGCAACGAATTGTCATGAAAAAGGGAAGGGTGCTGGAGCTGCTGCGAGGAAGGAGGTCAATCTCTGCGAACAATGACTGTCGAGAGGTACCTTGAGGACGTTATCCGGTGAGTCGGTCTCCTTCTTATTTGATAGTGGGTCGTCTTGTTCTTTAATAAAAGAGAGTTTCATTTGTAAATTCCCAGGTACTGTGCGCAATGATCTCGTGTATCTTACAGGTATTGGAGGCGATGAAATAAAATGTACGTCACAAATTTCGAGTGAGGTAAATCTTGGAGATATTTTGCAAACTTTGACATTTCACGTAGTACCAGATATTTGCCTCATGGACCCCGTTATAATTGGTAGGGACATTTTAGAAAATGGTGTGAGCGTTAAAATAGATAATGATAACTTGATATTTCATTTTAAGGAACAAGCTAATGTTTGCGAGTCGATTGCTACCAAGCCAGACTTTACTCAGATAGATACGGATTTGACAGGTGACGATAGAGACAATCTCATTAAACTATTGAACAAATTTGCTAGCTGTTTCATAGAGGGTGTTCCCCACAGGCGTGTGAAAACAGGAGAGTTACAAATTGATTTATTGGACCCCCATAGGACCGTTCAGGGACGTCCATGTGGGCTGGCACCAATTGAAGGGCAAGTCGTTAGAGGGGGATTCAGGAGCTCCTGGATGCGGGTGTGATTCGGAAGGGCTCTTCGCCGTTCGCGGGCCCCATTCTCTTGGTGAGGAGAAGGGACAGCACTGGCGGAGTGTGTGTCGATTGTAGGGAGCTTGGCTCCGGTATACGACCCGAGCATTGCCCTCTCCCTCGTGTTGAGGAGCGGGTAGATCGGCTTGGTGGTGCCCATTACTTCTCCTCCTTAGATGCTCTCTCTACCGCTGGGTTCTCATTAAATCTTGAGGGGTGTAGATTTGTGAAGGGGAAAGTGGACTTCCTGGGATGTTCTCTGCAGTGCGGAGAGGTGGGACCAGGCTCGCGCGGAATGCAGGCTTTGGTGGACTCTCCCCGGCCCGAGGCTGCGACGCAAGTCCGTCAGTTTTTGGGTCTTGCGTCGTGTTTCCGAAAATTTATCCCTAAATTTGCGAACGTTGTTGGTCCGTTGTACCCCTTAGCAAGGCTGAAGGGTCCTATAGGGTGGGACGGGGAATATGAAGGGATGCGTGGTGCCATTCTGGAGATGCTTGCGTCCGAACCGGTTCTGACGATCTTTGACCCGGATTTGCCCGTTGAATTGCATTGCGACGCTGGCTCGGGGGGCTGTGGGGCGGTCCTAATGCGGAGGGGGAACGACCTGCCACATGTTGTGGAGTGTTTTGGTCGACGAGCATCTGAAGTCGAATCCCGCTGATACTCGTGCGAACTGGGGACGCTGGCAGTCGTGCGAGCGGTTGAACATTTCCGGCACTATCTGTACGGCCGGCGTTTCAAGGTTTTCACGGACTGTGGCTCGCTGAAGGCATCGAGGTCGAAAGCCGATCTGGCTCCACGCGTTCATCGTTGGTGGGCGTTTTTGCAAGCATATGATTTCGATATCATATGTCGCGGGGGTCGTGGCGTGGAGCATGCGGGTTGCCTCTCGAGAGGCGCCTTGCCGGACCCCAGTAGCTTGGCTTCCGCATCGCAGGTCTCTTCTGGACCTGTAGCCAAGACAGTGGGTTTTGTGGAGTTGCATCAGGGTTGGCTTCATGTAGAGCGGGGGCGAGATTCGGAAATTCAAGACTTAATAAACAAGCGTAGCAGTGGCGATTTTCCCGAAACGGTTGGTCAAACGTGTGACGTTAGAGATGGCATTCTATATAGGAAGGTTGCAAGAAGCAGGATTGTTTCGTGGCTGCCAGTCGTCCCTCGCTCCTTGATATGGACTTTGATTAATCACATCCATAATGAATTGCAACATCTGGGTGGTGGCAAAGCCTTGGACGGACTGTATGAGCGGTGTTGGTTCCCTCGGATGTCCAAGTGTGTTGGAAGGTTTATTGACTCTTGCATTGTTTGCAAGGCATCGAAGGGTCCTTCGGGCGCTCAGCCTGTGCAGCTGCACTCCATTCCGAAGGTGTCGGTGCCGTGGCACACGATTCATATAGATTTTGCCGGGAAACTGAGTGGAGGGGGTGACCGTAAGGAGTGCTGTTCGGTGGTCATCGATGCGTTCACTGGATGCGTGCTATTGGAGCATACCTCTTCATTGGACGCAGCCCGTGCAGTTCGAGCCCTTGAAAATGCCGTTTGCCTTTTTGGAGCGCCTGAGTGCATAATGGCCGATCGGGGTAGGTGTTGTATTAGTCAGGACTTTAAGAACTTTTGCTCAGAATGTGGTATTGAACTGCATTTTGTAGCGACGGGCTCCAGCAGGGCAGACGGGCAGGTGGAGCGCGTGATGCGCGCTTTGAGGGGTTTGCTAACAGTCATCGAAAGCGACCCCAATGAGGAATGGCGCGACGAGTTAGGAAGTGTTCAGTTAGCACTCAATGGTACTAAATCTGCGGTCACCGAATTCACGCCAACAGCGCTTGTGTTCGGTGTCCGATCACACTCTTTGGGCATGTCGAGGATTGGGTGTTCGGGTCCAGATTCGGAGCATGACCGGCGTGTCGACCTGGAGTCGGCTGGACGTGGCGCGTCCAGAAGTATGCGGGGGGCGGTGGAATCCGGTGCTCGACGGTTTGGCCAGGGTCGTGCCAGTATCGGGCCGTTTTCGGGGGGTGATTTCGTTTTTATCAAGGGTAGTGAACGTAGTCGAGCCGGGTTAGATGGAAAGTTTAGGGGTCCTTTTGTAGTGGCTGCGGTGTTGGAAAGCGATCGCTACGGGCTGCAAAGTTTATCCGGTTCACATCGTGCTTTAAGGTGCGCGCACGAGAGCTTGCGTCCAGTACCTCCGGGTCACGATGGGTTGGTTGAGATATCTACTGGTTTGATGATGGAGGAGGAGGCCATGACGGCGCCGGGGAACGTTGAACTCGATGAGGGTCGCCTCGACGGACTGAGTAGTTGTGATGCGTTATCTGTGGATTCCGAAACCCTTTCTGCGCTGTCAGATGCAGTTACGGCAGGGTCTGATACCCTGGGCGTTGCTTCGGATCGCGAGATTGTTGAGCGTGACGTCCAAATTCAAAATGAGCAAGAAGATTGTTCGTAACTGAGAGGTATGTGACATTTCTGTTCCTTCATATTAAACATGTTGTGATAAAACTGGTCGAAAGGACAGCGTCGTCCGGTCCATGTTACTTTTACGGCTGGTCGAAGGGACACGCTCGTCCGGTCCATGTTTTTGGTAGTTAACGTCTGATAATGAGTCGGTCGAAGGGACAGTGCCGTCCGGTCCATGCCATTGGGGCTGGTCGAAGGGACACACTTGTCTAGACCCTGTCTGTGAGTCGGTCGAAGGGACAGTGCCGTCCGGTCCATGCCATTGGGGCTGGTCGAAGGGACACACTTGTCTAGACCCTGTCTGTGAGTCGGTCGAAGGGACAGTGCCGTCCGGTCCATGCCATTGGGGCTGGTCGAAGGGACACACTTGTCTAGACCCTGTCTGTGAGTCGGTCGAAGGGACAGTGCCGTCCGGTCCATGCCATTGGGGCTGGTCGAAGGGACACACTTGTCTAGACCCTGTCTGTGAACCGGTCGAAGGGACAGTGCCGTCCGGTCCATGCCATTGGGGCTGGTCGAAGGGACACACTTGTCTAGACCCTGTCTGTGAACTGGTCGAAGGGACAGTGTCGTCCGGGCCATGCACGAGCGGCTGGTCGAAAGGACACACCCGTCCGGTCCACGTTCACATTGAGAGGAAAGTTGATTAATGGTGGTCGAAGGGACAGTGTCGTCCGGGCCATGCACGAGCGGCTGGTCGAAAGGACACACTCGTCCGGTCCACATTAATAATTGCGTTATGGTTGATCGCAGCACGACGGTATCGTCCGAGCCAAATCTGAGGGTTGGTTGATGGGACATACTGATCGGATTTAGACTGCACTGTTAATAACTGTTAGAGAAAGGTGTCGTCCGGTCCATGCGTGGTCGAAAGGACACACGCTTTCTTGTGTTCTGAGGCACATAGCGACTACTTATAATATTACAGTCATTATGAGAAAAGTGTTATGTCTACTGGTCATAGCTTGTCAGGCTGAACGAGCGGGTTATAAGATAGGTAGATACCCGTGCGATTGACTGTGTGATTGTTACAAGACTGCAAACTGATGCGCCCGAGGACGGTCGAATGTCAGTCCGGCCGTGACGGCGCATTGCTAGCGCCATCTGTTGAAGATACGTCGGAACTAGATTTGACATCTGTCAGTCTAGCGGAGCGTCGAGTCTATGGTCGGCGCCGCCATGTTGAACGTCAGTGGCTTTCGGACTTCAACGGCGAGCGCACGACTGATACGACGAATCGCTTTTGTTCCGCGTAATCCTATGCGTTTATGTTCCGGAATTAATTTGGTTCGGTTGATTTAGTGTTTTTCTGATTGCTAGTGACTGTATTTCGATTAAATTCTGTTCAGAAGACATTTTGTTAAAATAACTTTAAATTAAATAGTTTTGATTGTGACTCGAGTGATTCTTTGCTGCTTCCTACCCACGTTGCCACTTGCTGAAGCATGGCTGACTCTGATATGGACGGGCACTCGCCTACAAATATGTTTTGATGTCAATATTTATTAATCTAATTCTATGGACTTCTACGTCTGCAAATAAATGATTATTATTATTATATGATGAAATGGTTCAGTATTACTATAAGTATATTCGTTTAAAGACAACACTCCTTTTGCTTATCTACATTTCGTGTGCTTCGTGACTACATAAATTACTATTATGTGAATCAATATTTTATTTGCTCGACCCATTTTAAAATGCTGCAGTGCAAGCTCATTCTGAGTATAATAACGACACATAAAAATATAGGCCAATTAAGTTGTCATATAACCAGTTTTGCCAATACATAAAGTTCCAAGTTATAATTTTCCCAGCTTAAAGAAATACGCAGCAGTTGGGAATTAAGCATTAAAGCACATTATTCCCACTGCTCCCACTTGGTACGAAGTACATTATAAAACGAATAAAGTCCAATTGTAACTAACTTTGTGTTCGAAGAAACTGTGACCCGAGTGCAATTTCATAATATTCCCATTAGAAATGAAAGTTTATCGTATCCGATAGGAAAATACGAAATTAGGTATTCTTACTCAACGCAATCACTTATAAGAAAAGTGGCCGTACCCGACGGGAGAAAACTAACTTTATAAGGTTTATGGTGATTTTTATTGAAGACAATGCGAATACATCTTTATGGTCAATTTCATAAAATCGGGCTTGGTAAACAATATCAGCGTATTTTCTATCTTCACGAGTTTATGCACGCGAACAAGTAATTTCGCAGCAGCTATAAAGTATAATTAATTTATTTACAGTTAAATTAATATTTTCGTTCGAGGTAGGTACCTATGGGTTAATTATGGGTGTGTGAGATAACCCTTTTCTTTGTATTTCTGTCTAGAAAGGTTGAGTAACAATATTATAATTACCTACATAGGTGTGGTGAACACACTTTTCTTATCTGAAATGATCTACTAATCCTCAAGCACTGCACATCTTGGACTTCATTGAAATGATCACTAATTAGTTTCCGCCCTCAACTTCGTTTGTGGTAAAGTAAACTATACCATAAAACATATCCCATGGCACTTGGCAATAGTGTAGCTTCCTATCGGTTCATGGATTTTTTATACTTCTTGAGATTACCTACTTCTAACAAACAAACACTCAATGTTACCTCGTGTAGTTCCGATAATCACTAGGTAAATGTATAGCTAACGTAATAAATCGTGGCCAAAAACGCAACACTTCTCTATTTTATTTCATAATCACCTCTTTTTGCAAACATAATTATTATTGGCAATCGCAGTTATACATAGCTTCTCTTTCAGGAGGATACCATCCCACCATTTTAACCTATACCCAGTAAATTGAATCTAAAGCCACGTCACCGATTCACAGACGTTCGCTCCACGCACCCAATTTGCTTAGTAATTAATAGCGGAACGAGTCACAATAGGTGACATGTGGAGTATTATGGAGCCGTCAGCCACACTTTCCAGACTTCGGCCATGGCGATTTGGGGTAACCCATTACTGGTCACGCAAATTGGATGAGTGTCGACGAAAAGTGGGTGGTATTGATTTGTTTAAAATTGAGACGTGCTATTTTAATATGTATTGTTTGGGTCAGTTTCTAGAAGGTCGTTTTCTTTGGCTACAGATGGAATGGTGACGCTCTGATGACTGTCTATAATAATAATAGTACAAGTCTATAACCATCTCAATGGACAAAAAAAAAATCTCTTCTTACAGTGAAGGCAGCATTGGTCCCCAGGTTTGCTCGCATCGCGTTTTGGCAGACTTTTAAGGTACAGGTTTCTACCATTTTTCTTTCTCAACCGCCTGTTACTGATTTCCACGACGACATTAATACTTGCCAGGTTCAAACCTGGAAATGCATGAAGATAGAAAAGAAAAATTGATTCATCGTCACAGAAATTCGTGCATAAAAGAAGATTAGTGAAAATTTTCACGAATTATGATGCTGATTACATAAAACAAAACAAAAGTGATACGAAGATAAGAATAGGAGGTATGAGGGACAGCGTGTGAAGTTCACTCAACCTCCATAGAAAAGGGAGGTTCCTCCGATCAGATGGGTGTTGTGTCTGGCGGGCTACTGCCCGGCGACGTTTGATGTCGGGACGTTGTGTATATGCTAGTTGCGTGGTAAGCTTTGCTAGTGCGATGCAGGATTTTGCGTAAATCAGTGTGATGCGTAGTTTGCATGTGGTGACGTAGATGCCGCTAAAGTGAAGTGACATGAAACAATTATAAGTAAAAACCTTTTTAAAAACAAGCCCTTAATGAACTCAAAAGTACTAAATAAAACTTACGTTGACATAGAAATATAATATTTCTTTAAAAGCTTGAGGCTTCTTGAAGTGTAAGAAGGACGTTCACGACTGAAGGTTTTAAGAAAATATTAAAGTTCTTTGTAAGCGTAAGTTTCATTTAGTACTTTTGAGTTTATTAAGAGCTTGTTTTAAAACAGGGTTTTACTTAAATTTTGTGCTTTTTGGTATTAGAATTTGTATAAATATCCTGTTCTATCACCTTCACTTGAAAGGTACTTGAACTGACAAATCCAACAAATCCAAACACTTTAAACAAGTCATCGTATTAAGCCAACCGCGTAAAATATTGAACGCGTGTAAAAAATTTCGTGCCTGTGCTGGTGACCGCTGAGGAGATCTCTCGTATGGAGCAAATCCGGGGTCAGCAGGTAGATCACGGTGTAAAATGTTAGGTCTGTATTGTTGACCGCTTAGGAGTTCCCTATTCTGGAGCCATCCCTGGTGGGTGCAGCAGCCAGATCACGGTGAACTTTAGAACAGGCAATTAAATAGGTATATCAAATTTAGTGTCTCTGCTGTTGACCGCTGAGGAGTTTCGTCGTCTAGGATTGGCTATCCTAGGTGTGGAATCAGGTCATGCATAATAAAAATAAATTGTTTACGAAACAAAATCAACACGTAAAATTTCAACTCCGTAGAATCAGAGGAAGTGGTTTTAATTCCACTTGCAAGATTTGACCAATGCATACTCAAACTCAACTCAAACTCAAAGCATTTATTTTAAATAAACCAATTACAGGCACTTTTGAATTGTCAAGGGGTCGGTCAGGCAGAAAGATGAAGCCAGTTGCCCATTCCAAAGCGTAGTAGGTACCTATGGAGAATAACGGGCAAGAAATTCCATGGACACTCTTTTAAATCAAAATACTGTTACAAAAAAGTGGTTACATCATTCATGTTGTAATTATACATGTGAGAACGATGTAGAAAGACGTGCACGTTAAAAGCGTCCGTAATAAAAAGATAAAAAACAATTATGGAATTAAAATAAGCCGTGGCAGCTAAGAAATGACCAGTGCCTACTGACGGCGCCCGTTCACGAACATGACGTATGGATCAGCACCATTCAGCTCTCCAAGTTGCCAACCCACAAAGAAATTAACCAAATAAATTTACTAGATTCTGATCATTGCGGGCAAAGGATTACTATCCAAAACCAAATCAAGAAAGTGGCTTCTAAATCACTAAATCTAATGTATGCGATTCGGAATTTTGTTTTGACCTTATTACTTGTAGAGATATAATTAAAACCTTTCACACTTTAAACGTAAAAAACAATGCAGATCTGTGGGGTAATTCTGTAGAAGTTGCTAAGTCTATTATTGACATTGTAGCACCTACTTATACGTAGCTACGTAGCTCTTATTTTTAATAATTGTATCGACTGTGGAGAGTTTCCTGACCTTATGAAAAATAGTAAAATGATACCATTGTTTAAATCAGGTAGTACTACAGACCCCACAAATTATAGACGTATTTCAGTACTGACTAGCTTTAGTAAAATTTTTGAGAAATTAATTTAAGCCCAATTGCAAAGATTTTTTGATAAACATAAATTATTACACAATAAACACTTCGGTTTTTCAAGGGGTCGTTCAACTACAGATGAACTTTAAGGACATATTATTATGTATAATGCATGGGATGATAAATGCGATGCCTTGGGCACCTTTTATTATTAGTCCAAGGCGTTCGATTGCGTTCTTCATGAAACGCTAATCAGGAACCTCCGCCACTACGGGATCCGGAACACCGCTCTGGGTCGTCTTACTTCATACTTGAATAATAGGATTCAGTGCGTTGACGTGAATGGTAAAATATCTCCCGGATCTAAACTAACAATGGGAGTCTCACAGGGCTCAATTCTTGGTCCTTTTTTGTTCCTTATTTATATTAATGACTTGCCTTTCCTCATAAAGGGTAATCATGATATAGTGTTATTTGCGGACGACACTTCACTTTCGTTTAAACTTAAACGTCAGCAGCTGGTTACTGACGATGTAAATAGCGCGATCTCAAAAGTAGTTCACTGGTTCAATGTTAATAATTTACTACTTAATGAAAAAAAAACAAATGCATTAGGTTTACGCTACCTCACGTTAGACAGGTGTTAACTAATGTATTGATAAAGGGCAGAGAATTGAATCCTGAAGATAGCAACGTATTCTTGGGTTTAACTTTGGATGCTAAGCTTCAGTGGAGCATACACATAGATAAATTATCAAAAAATCTTAGCTCCGCACCATACGCTGTTAGAAAAATTCGTAATTTAACTGACATAGAGACAGCCCGTTTAGTGTACTTTAGATATTTTCATAGTGTAATGTCGTATGGTATTCTGTTGTCGGGAAATGCCGCCGACATTCAGATCTTTGTTTTGCAGAAAAGAGCTGTTCGATCAATTTATTAATTAAACCCGAGACACACTCAGAGAGAAATTTAAGGAGATTAATGTAATGACTGTGCCTTCACAGTATATTTTTGAAAATCTTGTATATGCCCATAAAAATATAAACTTGTTTTAAAAATACAGTGATATCCATAATATAAATACTAGGAACAAACACAACTTCGTTGTACCTACAACAAGGCTCAAGAAAATAGGTGGCTCGTTCAGATGTCAATGTATACGCTTTTATAATAAACTTCCAAGCCACGTTCAAGATGTAAGCCTTAATAAATTCAAATTATTCATTAAACCAAAACATTTGAATTAGACCAAAAAGTTGTCTTATTCGATTATTAATAATAATATAATAACTTAACGAAAGACCTCATACTGTACTTACCTCCCTACAAAAGCCTACCCATGCAAAGAAGCGGTTTCTCCATGGAATTTACTTAAGGGGTTAATACGCGTTACTCACAGATAACCGTAAGGCTTTCGCGGTAGCTTATTGTTCGTCTATTGTTCCTTAAGAGGGTAGATAAGGGCTAATAACGTGAGGGAACCCCTATATTGTATGATGTGCATTTATTACAACGTGATTATCTTTAGATGGGGTTATAGAATTATAATTAGCGTATAAGTTATTATAATAACATACTTATTATAATTAGCGTTAAGAAAGTTGGAAACAGTTTTTAGTTTGAAAATTGGGAGTTTGGCCGGAGAAGGCAATACACAGGGAAGAGTAGAAAGGTGTGGGGGAGACCTTTGTCCAAAAAGGTAGGACAGTTGACATGTCAGTAAAAAAAGTAATTGGACTTTTTAGGAATCGTTAAATTAGATTCGTTAAAAAAGGTTTAATAAAAGGGTAAAAAGTGACGAAAAAAATTAACGGAACAGCAGATTTTCTCTAATTTAGAATTGCTGTGGTTCTAAAAGCTCTTCTCATCAATGGTTGAGTTCGACCCTTTTTACCTTTTTGTCACCTTTCTTTATTCTTATCTAATTTTTATTTTTGCAAAAGCATATTGCAAAACACATCTTTGTCACTACAAAGTTACTTCAAGCGCGTTTCAAAATCATACATTACAGAACTGAATGTTTCAAACTACAATACAAAATCTATTACCCGAAAATTCTTGAAGCCAACAAGTGCCTATAGAAATGCCGGATTATCTACGATAGTGCTACACTGCTACGCCGTAGCGGTATCTCGTAGCATCGTAGAACTGCCTACGGAAGCGATAATGATATTACTACGGTGGGGTGGAATTCAGCCGTGTATACCGTAATAAAGGACTCGTAGAGGTGGGACAGAAGGTTTAGACACAATATAGAGTCATATACACTGGAACAATCGTACCAAGGGGTATCGTGTTACCCAGTTACTGGGTCGGCTGTGGAGGTCAGATAGGCAGTTGCTCTATGTAATATATTGGTATTCGGCTGAATCCGTTTGGACTGGAAGATGACCCAACATAGTTGGGAAAACGCTTGGCAGATCATGTAATAAAGTGGAGCTTGAAACGTTCATTCACCGACTTTTATTTTTTTTTCACATAAAATGCAGTATTTTTTTTATAAATTATTTAATGGTTTGTTACTACTCGAAAGGCAGAGAAGGATTTACGTTTACCCAACTGTGGGTATACGACCAGCTACCCATACAGGTGATGATCATTTAAGCATGAATTTATTTATAGTCCGGTGCCTGAAGCGTCTTAAACACAGAAAGCTCGGAATCAATGTCGAATGTGTATTTAGATGCGTTTTTTTTTGTATTCGATAATTTTGAACATTTTTTTTTAAATAATTGTTTATTCGTTAAGTAGTAACGATAAATATGACGTAGATATCAGACACGGCAATTTTTATTTTCAGGTAATCTAGAATATAGTGGATTTTCTGTCTCATCTACTTGTGTGGAAGACTAGACACGTGCTACCATTAGTAGGTAGACGGTATCATCGTATTTATTGCGACATATCGCTTAGAAGTATACGAGCTCAGAATTGTTGATATTTTAGTTTTGAGTGTATCGAGGTGGAGGCTTAACGTTATAACAGAACACCACGCTTGTTTTCTCTTAAGAGTCAGGCATAGGTGTACGTGTATCCATAGTAAACCCCTTTTTTATAGGCTGGTTTTATTTTGATAATTATATTGTTAATTAATATGAATAAATGCTGGGCCGACTATTTAGACTGCCATTGACACGCTAAGAAGAAGTACATGAATACATTGTAGTATATTTATGTTTAAAATGTTATATAATTACTTACTAATAGTATGTCTCCGTGCAAATCTGGGGTGGGTGGTCACTGGTATTTGTATAAAACGTTGTACAAAGCAAAAGTTGTATTTTTAGTAGGTGGTTACTTTGTAACAATACTTTCAATTGCGTGGGTTGTCTTGAACCATTCCACAGCATTTCCTAGGAGGTTATAAATACACATGCAAACTGTAATTATTTTGGTTCGGACTCACAGCAGAAGTCATTGCTTCTATACTCACAAAGTCGAGTAAAAATACCAGTCAATCCCAAACCAATTATTTAATTTACCTTTTACAACTATCTCAACATATCTTACTACTAATTCAATAGTGTGGCTAACAACTATTATTAATGTCATTAAATCAAATATTTTTAAAACAGAAATAAATGTACATCATGACTCTACTCAAACAGCAATACCTACTCTACTAAAATTAAACAAAAAAGTACGTACTTAATTAGCTATTTAACTACTAAACATAGGTGCACAATCAGTCTTACAAACATAACTAATGTTATAACCAATCTGTACGTTTCTTAAGTATCTGAAACCGTTGGTAATTTGACACAGTAGGTACAGTATACCACAAGTCGGTGGTAAACACTTTGAGCTGGCCTAGCGCCGTACGAAATTTCAATAGAATGCGAGGCCAGTATATTATACTGGTTTTGCTACCGCTGATGTGCGGCCTACTGCATCTATACAACGTATAACATAATTAACGCAAGACCCCATACACCCCAATTAGAGTATTGAGTTAAAAGCATAATTATTATTTATTTCATATGTCAGATTACATTGATCCATAATGGTTAGTAACAACAGGAGCTTAAAATCTATGTTAGTAGGTACAGACGCCAGCAGGTCAAGCTACCCGAAACTGTCAAATTTTCCCAATCAACCTTGAACCTTAATGCTTTAGTGATAAAGTTGAAAATCTATTAAAGAAATTTGACAGATTGTAGTAGCTTGATGTGCTGGCGTCTGTACATAATTAAATATAAATAACAATAAAATTACATCATAGGATTAGAAACATTAAAACAAAAATATATATAATACAATGACCATCACAATTTTTTAAAGCTAACTATTATTATTAAGAAAATCGTGTTGACCCTAGCTTTACTTTATGCATTTAAAATTGAGTCTTGTTGCATTAAAATAAGATTTAATTTTCTTTGGCTCGTGTTGCGGTCAGTATTGCAAAATACATAAAATTTGAAAAAAAATACGTATATTAATAATTACTGAAATCGATTCAGTAGTCAATTATGAACTAACTACTTTCAGGACTTGTTTTTATTCTGTTACACGTTGTATATACCACTTAGTAATTTGTCAGTATTTTAAAAATTTGAACATTTTTATCCACAGATAATTTATTGTTGTAAGTGTCATTGGCTTAATTTAATTATTTTAAGGGTAAAATTATACCACTACGGTTTTGACATCGTCTGTAGTGCAGGTGCTCGGGCACTCTGGATAAGCCTGAAAATGTGATATTTTATACTGGATTTGGAAAATAATTGGGAGAATTAATTAATCAAGCACATGAATCATATTTTTTTTATATTGGAATTGAAATACCTACCTAAACTCACTGTAAAATATATATCATCAAAAAATATGTAAATGAATTTATTATTTCATGAGCATGAAACCTTTCCATTCTTTCAAAAAAATAGCTAAAGTAAAAACTTATACTACTAACAAACTAATTTGCATACCTTGCATTTTAATCATCCCAGATATTTGACCTTCAATCTGCTTGAAAACGCATGTAAGCTTCAGGTCATTGATCCGTCTTTCTTTAACGTCTACAACCTTTATTAAACTTCATACATATACGACTTATTACTTGCATAAACTCCAAAAATGACATTGCATCAGAATAATATGAAGAGATACTCAGGTATGCTATAAATGCTAGCAATGGCATGCTAGCTCGCCGTTCGATAAGGACCAGGCCCGGGTCGACGGCGCGTTGTGTTCCAAGCGCGCCTCAAAGAGACGTCAGAATCAATGACGGGGTCCGCTAGGGCCGATGCCTGCTAGGGTTGCGGGAAAGTCCGAGAGGGATACCGTGGCCCCTGGCACAGGCAACTGAAGGAACACGGGTGGGTTTTAGTCAGTAAGAGTCTGACACGCCCTCCCGCTCTGCCCAGAGCGGGAGAAGCTATTTTAAGACTTATCAACCTAAAAAAAAAAGGTATGCTAACAAAAAGTATAAATTATTACATTATTACTTACGTACTTATTTGTATGCAAAAAAATTACCTTATTGTTTTATTTGTAAAAATCAAAGCACTTAACAAAATTTCTAAAGAGTGACAACTTATTTGTAAACAACTAATAAAAGTTGTCGTTCGTTGAGCTTCTTAAGTTCTGAGTAGAGCTGCACGATTTCTGACAATTGCGTGCACTGACTGGACAGGTTCACTCAATCTGTGTGGTTCTTTCACATGATCTAACCATGATTAAGTCTGGACTTTAAAAGAGACTGTGAACTCTGATTTTCTTTTGGCCTTTCTTCTCAGAGTAGTCAGATAGGAAACGCCGACGTCATCTAGTTTTTAAAATACGATAAACGTGTAAAAGTGTTTGTACCATCCTACTTACAGAAATAAAAGCATTTACCATTTATCAAAATAATATTTTGCCAGACTGATAATCCCGGCCCAGGCCATAAGTGGTTTATAAGGGTACTAAGTTCTGCCCGCGACAACGTCCGCGTGAAATTATTCCCGCACCCGTGCTATCACTTCGTTTTGGCTTAGCGTTCTTTCTGAGTTTTTTTTTTTTGTTTTTGCTGGGCCCCTAAGGGCCGTAGCGTTACGTTAATTAACTTAAAACCTTCCTCAACAATTAGGTTCTCAAAAGCAAAAAAAACTTTTCAAAACCTGGAAGATCCAGAGATTAGCCTGTTCAATAAATAAACAAAAAAAAAAATCTACAGCTTTATTTTTAGTATATATATGTAGATATAGAAGATAAATATATTATTTTTCGTACCACTTGCTCAAAACAGTGACATTCTATGCCACAAAAAGCGAACATAACAATAGTCATTTTTAATCTGTTAAAAACAGGGAAAGAAAATTGTACTGAATTTCATTCATCCTCTAGAGGGAGAATGTGATTTAAATTTGGAATACTTACCGAAATTTATACTGAACTACATGTGAGTTTACACCATTGAGTTTGTATATAAAGCATTATACATCTTTTTGAAAAAGGAATACGCATTTATTATGCAGTTATGATTTATTTTTGTTTTCTTCAAATACATAAACGTTAAGTTTATTTTAATTTATTTTTATAAATAAGTTAATGTTCTAAAAATACGTTTAATTGTCATTATTTTTAATAAATGCTTATCTCATATTATTATTGTGTTAATTTTTTCGCAAATGGTACGAACGCAACTTATTTGTGATTATGTCCAACTGTTGGACAAAGGCTGCCTGCCTGCCTTTTTTTTTTTTTTTTTTTTTGTGGGTGGGAATTCATCAAATAACTTCTCCCGCTCTGGGCAGAGCAGGAGGGCGTGTCAGACTCTTACTGACTAAAACCCACCCGTGTTCCTTCAGTTGCCTGTGCCAGGGGCCACGGTAACCCTCTTGGACTTTTCCGCAACCCTAGCAGGCATCGGTCCTAGCAAACCCCGTCATTGGTGCTGACATCTCTTTGAGGCGCGTGTGGAACACAACGCGCCGTCGACCCGGGCCTGGTCCTTATCGAACGGCGAGCTGCCCATTGCTCGCCGTTCGCAAGCCCGCGTCTACGGTGGCCGGGAATCGGCCTGCGGTTCCCGACGCCCAGGGCGTCTCCTGCGGCGGCTAGGGGCGTGAGGGCGCAAATTTTGCCTCTCCCTCACGCGTTCCGCCTCCTCCTTCGCGAACATTACTGCTTTGCATTACTGCCTGCCTGCCTGGCCTTTTCCCAACATGTTGGAGTCCGCTTCCAGTCTAACCGGATTCAGCTGAAAACCAGTATTTTACATGGAGCGACTGCCTACCTGACCTCCACAACCTAGTAACTGGGCAACACAATAACCCCTGGCAAGACTGGTTAGAAAGGCAAGACGGGCAACACCCTTTTTAATCCAAACTTCTTTATCGAGTGCTATTTCTGACTATGTCTGTCCCATATATTTATTTTTATAGATCACCGACCATTGCATTCGCCACGTCACCAGTTAAAACTCGCAGTATACCTAAGTCATTAAATCTTTACCATAAAACAAAAAGGCCATTCAATACCACCAACGCTCTCCATTTATTTTGTTCAATATCTCAAAACCCGGGATCAATTTTAATATCAAAAGTCTTAGCCTTCAATATTATTTTAACAAAGGAGAGCTGAATTGAGACAACTTAATAAAATATATTGAAAACTATTGATAATAACGCCTTTCATTAGCCATACGTTATCTGCAATTAAAAGCTCGGTAGTTAATTAAAAGTCAGCCCTTGAGATCGCCAAGGACTCTAAAGTAGATTGTATGAAATAACAAAAATAATTATTAGTGCAACGCTTTCTATTCCTATAGTAAAATTAATAACCAGATTTTACTACAAATCGCGTTTCAAAGTCACTGTTTGCAACTTGCGAGAAAAACAAATATCTTTCCGATTCTCGACTACAGCAAATACAACTCAGTGACTCGCAGATCGGTAGATTAAACAAAAAATATATTTACCAAAGCAAGGACTAAAACCTCATTTTAATTGTCCTTTTTAACTAAATAATTTAAATTCGAATTCCATTTTCAAATTCGTTGTCAGATTTGAAAAGAAAAATGAGCCTGTCACCGAACTGATGGTCTCAGTAGAAGCCGCGCGGCCGTCGGGAGCGCACGCCACACGATGCTCCAATAATGCGGACGCTCATATTAATATACATCGCGACGCTAGTGCAGTGCTATAGAAGTGAAGTGAGGAGTGTGCGACATGGTGGAAGGAGTCTCATAAGACATGGCCGGTCCAGGGTTCATTTCGCGCGGATGCATGGCCGGGCCCGAGACCTGGTCGCGCAGATTGAAGCCGAAAGGAGTAGTGAGTTAGGTAAAGTGGTACTTTTCAGTAGTTTTTAATACTAAGTTATCAATTTTAAGGTGATAAAAAATCATATAATTTCTATAAAATTTTTCGTTAATCTGTCATTAGTACGATTTCAGAAATAACACTGAGTTTTGAAGAGTTTTCCCATGTGGAAAATATTACGCCAGCGTTTGGTAATATATTACGCCAGCAAACAATTTTACTTACGATAGGTAAATAGACTTCTCATAACTTTTATGAAAAAAAAAAAACACTAAACGAAACTTAACACTTTCGAAACTTAGGTTTGCTAAGAAGCTAATAAAATCATGTTACGTTAATTTAATAATAAGTCTCCTGAATTTTTGAGGAATTAGCTTACGATAATATTAAAATTTAATCGTCTTACGATGAAATAGTGGAATTAATTACGGACGTTGTTTTTATTATTTTCGTAACGGTTTGGTACCTAATAGTGTGTACTGTACTTTGCCTTGCTTAAAACTGAGTACTGAGGTATTATAATTATCACTTGATTGATTGGTTATGCTTAGTCCGTATGTTTTTTAAATTGCCGTATTTGGAATTCATAAAAAATACATGAAATAAAAATTAGGAATGAAGATTAAGTTTAACATACCTATTTGTTAACATTCACACAATACGGTGTGTCTCATTTTGTTGTTATTATAGTGCAAAACTAAAACATTTTTTTAATGTACAATTAATATTCATAATCGATTCACAAAATGTTATCTTAACACCCAGGCAAAACTTCCACCATAGTCCTCATGAAAGAAAATCATCACCCCAATACCCACTGACATAATCAAGACTAATCTCTAAGGCTTGTCTTCCAAGGATGCGAAGCAAGTAATCATTTGTCAGACATAATCTTTTCACCCGCCCCCCACACGCCAAGACACAAATCATTTTACGTGCTCCGACAACTTATGGGGCACAATATATCCCTCCTTTCGAATTTAAAAAATAAAATTACGTTTATAATTTATGGGGCTTGCTAAATAAAGATTAGTGTTTGTACGGTCCTCGTTTCGACGTTTATTTAAAAAAATATAATAGTGCCCAAGAGAAAGGTTGGGCCTAGCTTGGGACCAAGTTATCTCCATCTTATAATTTTAATGTTAAAATAAATGATTTTTACTTTACTTAACTTTTGCACGCGAACTACGAGCTCAGACATAAGTGGTCCTTTTGTTACGGGTTCCTACAGCACGAAACGAGTCGTTAATGTTAGTACCTACTTAGTACTACAGATACGGAGACATCTGAAAGAATCGTAGGTGAAATCTTGCGGTGAATGCTACTAATCGATTTTATGGTCAACTAGCAGTTGCCCGCGGCTTCACCCGCGTGCAGGTCGGAAATTATCCCACGAAAAGGTATCGCTACCGGTAAAAAGTACCTTATGTCCTAAACCAGGTCATGGTCTACTCTACCCATGTGCTAAAGTTTATCTAAATTCCGTTGAGCCGTTTTAGGATGAAAGCATCAAACACAACTCACTTTCGCATTTAAAATATGAGTTAAGAATTTGACAACGCCGTATTCAAGTTCTAATTTTTAGTTCTATGATCGAACTTAATTTCAACGCACGTCATAATTGGTTGTGGTTATTATCTAATCAACAAATCAGAACCAGATATAATAAGAGATTTGGCGATATTTAGTTACTGTTCATAGAATTGAGTACAGTTCAGTGTCGATCCTTCCGAATCCCGAGGTTGAGCCTGCTAGTAAACTGGTCTTATGAGACGCGGGAGCCTTTATGTTCTGAAGAATAATAATATATATTATAATTATGGTTGAGATACTGGGATTAAAAAAAAACGAGCGAATGAACATTCCATCCTGACTCTGTCAAATTCTCTTCGTGTAAACAGTGAAAGAGAAACGACAGAATGTTTCGTAGTTCTATTTAAAATAAAATATCAAGGATAATTGATACAATAATGATATTGTTCTGGTTCTGTGTTTATTAGATCTAGATTGACCTTAATAATTAATTTTGTAATGTTTTTATTTTAGCAGCAATATTTTGAAGTAATACCCTCAATAGCCATTTTTTGTGCCGTCAATGCTTACGATGCTAAAACAATTTAGGCAGTATAACACTATAACTATTGGTATCCTCAGCCTGGTATGGTGTTTCCCATTCACTAGATATATGACTACTTAGTTTCTTGTTGACATGTGACCAACATTTACAGTCAGGGTTTGACATGTATAATGGTGCACAAAGATGGCCACACGCTATTACAGATAAATTCAAAATTGTCTAAGTTGATTACGTAAAACTGTAAATTTAATTTAGATACTTTTACATAAGATTAAAAACCTATTATATATTATGTACATACACTATTAAAATCTTGCCTTTCTCCGAGCCTAATTATGTGAGTAGCTGAGGAACGTTTGTTCAAGTACAAAAATAATTTCAAATGTTACGTCACTGTTCCTAAGAACGATCGTTTCATTTCTATTGAGATGTTTCTAATTAGTACTGATCATGATTTACCTATCTGATTTGTTTGTTTTTGAACTCAGGTTTCATCGAACATGATGTTTTTCATGAATTATGTTCGCCCTGAAGCTTGTCTGACTCACAAAAGGAATTAAACCAATCTCCAAAATAGGTATACTGTAGTGTGTAGTGTGTACTGTGGTGTCTGTTTTCATATGAGAGTGTAGAAAACACAACATTATTAATACATAACATACGAGTATTATGAAAGTTAGGACATTATAACACAAAGAATCAAACAAGTACCAATTTGAACATTCAAGATAGTTTCTTTGATGATAAAAATAAAAGATACACCTTTTATAAGCGTGTCTTTGTTAAATTCAATATGGCGACAACCAGATGCCTAATGTGAAAAAGTAAAAACATTTTACAAAAAAAACAACCGACTTCAAAAACACTACAAAGTGCAAAATAACTTTAATTTCGGAAGTCGTTGTCTATGGTTTTGTATTTTCGTTTTTTGCCACCGAATCTAAACTTCCGAAATTAAAGTTATTTTGCACTTTGTAGTGTTTTTGAAGTCGGTTGTTTTTTTTGTAAAATGTTTTTATTTTTCACTTTTTAGTTGTGGTACCTACCACACACACATTCGTATACCTCTACTAGCTATGTAAATAACAGTGAGAGGAAGTTATTTTAACTTCATCATTATACACTAAGTGGAAAAAATACGTGAAGTGAAAAAAGATAAGTTAACTGAAAAACTACCAAAGCAAAGTTAGTAAAATTTATATGGGACCACCCTTGAAGCATACCCTATCAATTAAAAAAAAAAATTTCGAAATCGATCCACAATTGCCGGAAATATCGCGTAACAAACATACAAAAAAAACAACATACAGTCGAATTGAGAACCTCCTCCTTGTTTGAAGTCGGTTAATAAGTATCTATTTCAATTCAAACTCAGTCGCATACATTAACCTGTGTTGGTCCCAAAAGTCAAGATTAGGTAGTTACAAATCCTTATACCCCAGTTACCTTCCACAGCTGTAACAAATCGCGCATGATAAGAGTCTTTATGGTAATTAAACATATATTTTTTTCGAAATAGTTTTTATAACCTTTGTAGTGAGTACAGGCGTGATATTATGTTGTGTGATGGCGTAAACAATGCTTAGATAATAATATGCTATAGCAACAATCGCGGTAAATCTGCTGTTATTCATTGAAGAGTTCCCCCGATTTCTACAAGATCCCATCATCAGATATTGAAATGGTGACAATGGGACCACACGGGAAGCACCAGCTTTCAAATAAAAAAAGAATCATGAAAATCGGTTCACCCAGTCGCAAGTTATGAGGTAACAAACATAAAAAAAAAAAAATACAGTCGAATTGATAACCACCTCCTTTTTTTGAAGTCGGTTAAAAAATTAAAGTCGACGAACTATGTCAAATGAGGTATCATTGAATAGGTCTTTTAAAATCATGTTCAGGTTTCTTACTCATTTTTCATTTTGAAAGACAATTTAAGATCTATTACGATTTTAAGCTGGTTAGCAACCATTGTCACTTACATTTTCAAAACTTTTAATAGTGATGTGATATACTTAGTTCTTAAAACATCGTCCTATGAACGTGACAATAATTATTATAATATCATTCTTAAAAACGGGAGCAGTTGCAGTGGTGGCTCAGTTGTATCGGCCCCGACTTACGAGTTACGGTCGTGAGTTTCGAACCCAGACACACACTATGTGTATTTCAATATCAACACCACTGCTCTCAAAACTGTGAAAACATCGTGAGGAAACCGACATCTCCTAGAACCAAAAAAATCAAAGACATGTGAAATCCACCAACCCGCACGGGCCTCTCGCAGAGAGGAGGCCTGTGTCCCAGCAGTGGGAATAGGTCATTATTGTTAAATTTTAGAAGATGCCACCGACCGTATTAGATTTTACGGCTTAGGGTGTACTTACGGGGTGTGGGATTGGAGACAGAAATAGGTCACTTGTATCCATCTTTTTTAAAGATCATTTTTACGCAAAATTACTTTTTTATTAAAGTAGGTGTGTTTCCTAAAGAGCTTTTTTGGACACCGTAAAGACAAACCCCGCTGCCATCATTTTCATGACAGCCACTGCGGCCGTTATGAGGCGGCCACCGCTCTTGTAGGAAACCTTAGCTTTAAGAAATAAATTTTGAACCATTTAGAGTTGAGTGACTTGAGCTACCATAGAAATAAGTTTTTTTTTATTTACACCATAATCCCTCCATATTAAAAACTACAAAAATATTAGGTAATACTCGTACTACAAATAATTTGACCGCATGATAATACGAATGTATGTCTGTACGTGAACCGAGAAAGTACTCGGGGTGGTTTTAATAATAGAAAACTACAAACGTAACAGACGAATCCAGAGGCACAAGTAGTAGGTATACCATTTTTTTTTTTTGTGAGTGGGAAATCATCAAATAACTTCTCCCGCTCTGGGCAGAGCAGGAGGGCGTGTCAGACTCTTACTGACTAAAACCCACCCGTGTTCCTTCAGTTGCCTGTGCCAGGGGCCACGGTAACCCTCTTGGACTTTTCCGCAACCCTAGCAGAAGTAGTAGGTATACCATACATTATTTACCCCGATTTTTAATAGCTTTTCACCTTCACTTTTATCAAAACGAAAATCTACCTAAAGAAATAGTAAATTGTTATTCAAATCACTCGAATAGTTTTCTAGTTTACTGGCCATTTTCCACGAACAGTAGGTAAGCTAATGAATGTTAGCCTTTAATGGAGTTTTGTTATTGTCAAAAAAACATTAAATTTAATAGAAATTAGCTCATTTCTTCTATTCAGCTTAAAGATTGTTATTAGATTGTGTGTAGCATTAGGATATTTTTTATGGAAAAGTCTGGTTTCTATGGTATTGTGAAAATTCAATGTGTCATATATTCAGGGTTACGGTTCTAAGACCTTACAATTGTTTTTTTTTTGTTTGGCTTCTCGCAGTTGGTCTTGAAAGGCCGTGACTGCTTAACCGGTCAATCCTGTGGTGCCTTCGAGCTAACTCAAAGCCTCCAGCCAGGGGCTTAATATTAATTAAAAACTAAGCGACCATCACGTAAAGGCACCCCCTGTGACGAACCTCGTCTTAGGGCGTCGCTGGGGGAAGACAGCAAGTGGGGGACAGGCTGGATCAAATTAGATTCATTATTATTATCTGGGGAGTTTAAAGCTACAGGCTTAGCTACGCCACCAGCTGGCTCGGATCCGATCAAGGGACAGGGAGGGCAATTTATCAGGGAGGATCGCGGACGCGGAGGACCTCGGCGGCGAGGTCGGAATTTCGATTTGTGTCTGTGTCTGCCGTATACTGTACTGGTGGCCTTACTGCTTTCCTGGAGGAGGGTAATGCGGTCGTCAGGGACGGTTAGTGCATGCCTTGGACAGCGGATTCTACTGATTCTAGAGCGGACATAGCTGGTGGCCTTCACAACCAGAGGGTTGCGATGGCTGCCGGCGGTATCAAAGAAACGCTTGCAAGCGTGTTTCACGAATTGCTGAATGGTGGGAATTTTCAAATCTAAATGTAAGTTTTTGCTATGAATGAACCAGGGGGGATCCCGTTGCTTCACGAAGGAAACGGTTCTGTAGGGTCTGCATCCTAAAAAAAAAAATATGCTAATGATTTTTTTTTATAATGTAACTTAGGTATTTAATTTTCTTATTTTTAATATAATATGTTTTCTTTATAATTAACCATTTAATAAAATATTTGTATGTCATTGTTGACAAAGCATAGCGTACTTTGTACTTTAAATGAGATCTGTATAATGTAATTACCTATGTTTGACAAACAAATGATTCTGATTCCAAAAACAAGAAATGCAATTGTTGTGCAATATTTTAACATAAATACTTACAAAACAATATTGCTTGATTAACCTATACTACATAATATATAATATGTATCAAAATGGTGTGGTCATATTTAAGGCTGTGGTATATCAAATTTAAGGCTGTGGTATACAATCAAACTGGGCAACATTTCCTATGGGACCAACTTCGTAATTGCGAAAAAAATATCAGCCGACCCATACGATTGCCTCGAGTAGGACTTGAAGATTAATATAAGACAGCTGTTTAATTTCTGTGATTATTATGTTGGTTCTATATGGAGAAAGTTCTTCACTTTGATGGTCTTTACCACACCCTTAAATATTACCACGCAATTCTGATGCACGCTGTGTACAAGGGTGGCTCACCCTTGTACACAACGTGTATCAGAATTGCGCAGCAAACCTTTGGATAAACAGAATAGAATCCCGAAGCAATCAAAATACCGAACTATTTTGTCAAGGCAAACGTTGTACGTAATGCAATTGTTATTCCATTCGAATTTAATAAAAAAAGTCGTAATAATAAAAGTGTAGATACAGTCTATGTATAGAATCTAGAATTGAAAAATCCGTGGGTAGTACAAAAATTTTGAGTAATGGTAAGCTACGGCAAAAACAGATTAAAAATGTAGTAACCATTCCCTAATACTTGTGTGTTAAACGTGGAATATCAGCTTCTATCCTATTAATCGGTACTGTGTAACTCTTACTATCAGTCAAATGACACTGTTCTGCCGTTTTTATTCTTAAATCTTCCATCCTCCATTCCTAATTGTGCTACTCAATCTTCAACTCATCGAGACGACCTCTAATACAAGTCTATTCTACAGGTTTATGCCACACACACACATACACATACACACACACACACACACACTTACACATAGACATATGTTTGTAAACATATAAAAACACATACTATAGCAATAGTGTCGTAACGGTCAAAATGTGACACTTATATCGAGATAGCTCTCATTTGCCAAGTTTGCAGAGATAACGTGCGATAGAGAATTTCGATCCAAAAACGTTGAAAAATAATATATGTAGCAAGATTATTGGTATACCTAACATAACAAACAAAGTATCTGAAATTGAGTTCAAATCTCATTACTTTTTCATTCAATCACGTTTCGAAGCAAGATGATAAAACTCCGGAGATTATGTCATGGACGAAGTTACTTATTATACCGGATTTCAGCTCTCGGATGAATAAGGAGGAATCCAAACTTTTGGCAAACTTAAAATTTATTCGATGGCTGAGAATATGTTCGTGTGTGCATTGTCCATTAAAGTGTAGCCAGTGTTATTAGTGGTGCGGTCCCCAGCTAAATAGGCCATCCACTTTGGGCGTAAGAGGATGGAGTAGGTATATCATTTTCGGCGGCAGTTTTTAATTAGAGATCGAGAAAATGTATTTTTAATCTTTTTTGTTCTTTTTGTCTTTTGGTTTTCTGATCCGACGGATCCCCAATAAAGGGGATACGTTTTTTTTGGCAATCCGTGTCACTATTAAGTGAAGATCAGACCGCACCATGATGTTTTTTTTTTGTATAACGGTCTGGTGTCCGCAGCTTTACGTACAAGCACGAATTTTGCACAATATGATGTTGAGCAAATCAGATATTAAACTCTGACTCACTTTAAACAAAAAATAAATAAAAAAAATTACAAAAAAAAACAACCGACGCGACGTCCAAAAAAAACACTACAAAGTGAAAAATAATTTTAATTTCGGAAGTCGGTGTCTGCATCTGTATTTTAGTTTTTTCCACCGACTTCCAAAATTAAAGTTATTTTTCACTTTGTAGTTTTTTTTTGTAGTCGGTTGTTTTTTTTTGTATTTTTTTTAATTTTATTTTGCACTTTTTAGCTATGGTATTCGTCTTACACGTACAGTACGTACACGTCCGTTTGAAGGCGGTGTTTTTTATTTCAAAATAGTTTATAGTTGTTTTCTTTTTAAACCGCTCTTCCGATTTTGATCAAATTTATATGGGACCACCTCTGAAGTATGAAGTACCAAACAAAAAAGGAATTTTTAAAATCGGTCTACAATTGGCGGTGTAATCTCGTAACAAACACACAAAAAAAACATACCGTCGAATTGAAAACCTCCTCCTTTTTTGAAGTCGGTTAAAAAGAGATTTTCTAGACTCCGCCCAGACTGATCAGGGCTTGTAAAAAGTATCCATAGTTCTTTACTATGGATACTTTTTCACAAGTCCTGACCGACAAAACTTTAATTTAAATAGTATTGCCAATTTTTAATTAAATTTTAACTAAAGAAGATACTGCGAAGTCGATTATGTAATATTTTAGATGTCAATTGCAAAATATTTCTTTGAAAGAGATTTAATGTTTGCTAAAACTTTTAATTGTAATTTCGTCAAATATTCGTGTATTCATTTGAAATAGAAAAAAAATAAGAATCTGCTTAGTAGACTACATGAGTACCTACTTATTGCACTGGTTTGTAACAAGGTTCATGCAATTACAATGTGTCTGAATGTAGCATGTGTATTCAAACTCAAGCATTTATTCCAATTAAACCATTTACAGGCACTTTTAAGTTGTCAAAAAGTCGGTCAGCTAGTCAGAAAGTTGAAGCTAGTTATAATATCACCAAAATTATAAACGCACGAAAAAATTACTGGAATATTTGGTAACGTAATAAATTACAAACCTTACCCTACAATGAAGACATTGAAAAAGTCCCTAAAAAGTGTCGGATCGGTCAAAATGTGACACTTTGGTCGGCCTAGATCTCATTCGTCAATTTATATATTAATTCAGTGCAAAGTATAACGTGCGATAAGGAATTTCGTTCTAAAATACCACTAAGCTAAAGGAATACGTAATTAATATCTTAACGTACATACCAGTAACATATACCACGTTACCGAACTTACTAACAAACATAGAAGGTTTCAGAATTCATGATACCCCATCTCTTTGGGGCTTCGTAAAATTCATACCCTGCCTTATCTCGTTAGAGCCAAATTAAGGACGGAAAGTCTCGGATGATGGCCTAAAAATGCTTTTATCTTTGTAATATAAGGAAATTAGAAGTCCCGATTTCGCGGGGTGAAAGAATCTTTATAACAAATGCTTTTAATTAACTTACAAAACATGAAAGCATTGTAAGCTTCTTTGTTAATGTTGTTATTAGACTTTTCCACATAAATACTTTACTAGAAATGCTGTGACCCGCACTTTTCCAACTTTATAAACGTAATAGGGCTTAGAAAAAGTCGAATTTCTAATGTTATTCTAATTGTTCTCTGCAAGGTAAGGGGACTCTTTTTATACAAGGAAGGCTGGAGCATTGATCACTTTGCTCGCTAACTTAACGTAACTTCATAGAGATTGTTTATAAATCGATTTAAATCTACTTTTCTTTGCTACGAACCTTTGAGAAGTTTTTGAGTTGTTAAAACAATATTTGCTATTTTTACAGTAAAGTTCTGTTCACATTTGATATGACGGTAAAGAGGTGATGTGTTGAACACATCACCTTTTTACCGTCATATCACAACATAGTTAAAGGGGAAAATATACAAATCTGTGATTAGACCTGTCGTATTGTATGGATCGGAATGCTGGGCTGTGAAGAAGATGGATGAAAAACGATTACATGTAGCGGAGATGAGGATGTTGAGATGGATGTGTGGAGTGACAAGAATGGATAAAGTAAGGAATGAGTTTATAAGAGGAAGTTTGAAAGTAGCGCCTGTGACAGAAAAAGTGAAAGGGAATCGACTGTCTTGGTATGGACATGTGATGAGGAGGGATGACACTCATGTGACTAAGAGAGTGATGGGTATGAATGTTGATGGAGGGAGAGGAAGAGGACGGCCAAAGAAAAGATGGATGGATTGTGTGAGAAATGATATGAGTGAAAAGGGAGTAGATGATGCCTTGACGTCTAACAGGGGAGAATGGAAGAAGAAAACGTGTTGCGCCGACCCCAAGTAAAATGGGATAAGGGCAGGAAGATGATGATGATCACAACAGCCAGAGAATATTCACTGCTTCCCTGCAATATCTTCATGGCCACCTACTAAGCCAAAGTAATAATGTTGTGTCATCGATTCGAAAAAAAATAAGAATTACAAGTCAAACGAAAAATGGCCAACCAAGTTTGTGTGTTCGTGATCCCTGTTTGTTTGGCCACGAATCCTTATAGAACCTGTAACAACATGGTCGATGACTACAGTACAAACACATTTGTTGCTGCTAAAATCGTACGTCAAAAAACGTATTTAAATCTAAGTATCCTTCAACACATTTGAGATTTCAGCCCACCTGAATTATTAACGAGTAAATAAAGCATTTACTAAAGGAAAGGGTTCCAGCCGAACTGAGAGGCGTCAAGGTAGAAAACCTTTAATACGTAATGTTCGACGAAATATTTAACACAGTTACTGCAAATGTGATAGTACGTTTTCTTGTTTCATTTTCTTTCTTTCTTTCTTTTCTTTTTTTTTAAAACGCTTCCCCACACCAGTAATTTCTCCTGTATCGTAGGTGCGTTTACAAACATTTAAACTTACATACACAAACGGCCAGACCCGGAACAACTACTTGCAGGTCAAACAAATATTTGTTCCGTGCGGGGATCGAACCCGCGACACGTAACGCAGCAGTCAATCGCTTAACCACTGCGCCAACCGTGCCGTCAACGACGTCATTTTATAGGGATAAATTGCCAATCCTTTAAACCTGGATTTGACTTAGTTTTATTCTCAGACGTAGACATTTTAGAAACAGTATCTACTTGACAATACACAAATCAGACCTCAGTACCTAAAACGGAACAACACGCCTGAAATTGAAGGCGTTAATTTGATTCTTAATTTGTAAGTTTAATAATTAACTTTAAGTGATGCTTTTTATAAATAAATATTCTAAAATATAGTATTTGAAATAGTTGCAATATCATGTAGTCACTAGAATGAATCCAATAATTTACACAAATTATTCTACAATTTTCTTTAAACGTAAAAGCCAGTCAATCACAACAACAAAAGTTACTAAGCAACACAATTACTTCCACTAGCTTCGTACGATTCTCTTCATAAAATATAATCCGCACTGTATTGTTCTCCTGACTATATAAACAGCTGTTCCAGCCCTTCATTGAAGATTGTACTCGTTCCTTGATATTGTAGCAAATTGGAAAATCTACATCAAGGCCGAGTATCTCTTATCGCAGCCTTCAGGCAATTTCTACGTATATTTGAAGTATTCGTTATTCTTTGATATCAGATATTAGTCTCTTTAATCACCTAATTCAAGCTTTCGTAGTTTACTGCTATTTGTGAGCCTCACTGTCATCCATCACCATTTCAGACCATCTCAGACACTGATGTAGATACCTGCGTTATCCTTACATGGCCAAGTTTATGTCTGGACTTTAAAAGAGACTGCGTCATCTGCGTTAATTTCGGTCTTTCTACTCTGAGTAGTCAGCTAAGAAACACCGAACTCATCTAGCTTTAAAACAGTTTTTTGTTGAACCAATTTACGGAAATGAATATCATTTATACAACTATAGAAATGGACATCTTATTACCTTATAATTACCTAATTAAACTTGGTTCAATATGTTGACACTCTCTACCTACATTTTTTTTAAAGAAAGTAGAAAATTTTCCTCCACGTGGATGGAGCCACACTCGACTTAGCACTCGGATTTGATTTGATTTAGCTGCTCCTAGCCAGCATTTATTATAATCAATCCCAAAAACAACCATCACAAATAATTAAAGTGGTTAACGAATCTCGAATCAGTCACAAAACCAGGAAAACCACGAGAGAACTTTAGATTACCATGCTATGGTGAAGTGAATGGGCAAATACACGCTTGTTTTGACTGTAACTTACTATACTGTAAGTCAGTGTGAGAAGTGGCCAATGGGGTCGTAAATCGAAGTGTTATTTGCACTTGTGCAACTTTATGTGGGAAAGTTTTATTGGTTGCTAAGTCGGGAAGCGAAGGAATCTTTTACGAAGCTGATTTGTTAGGAGTGTTGGTTCGATTTTAATTTTACACTAGCTTTTGCCTGCTGCCTCGTCCGCGTGGATGTCAGAAAATATGCCACGGCAATGTACTACCGGGATTAAAAGTACCCATGTAGTATCCAGGTTCTAAAATATATGTGTGCCAAATTTCAACTTTTTTTGCGCCAATCCGGAACATACATCCAAACAAACAGACCAACGGACAAACATTCTAGAAACTTTTTCAGCTTCGAACTCGTTCTAAATATTAAATGTACAATTTTTACTTCGTTACTATTTTATTATGTGTAAGTAGATTAGAAGCTAAATAAATGTTCTTTAGAGACGCGTAGTAATTGGATGGTTCATCAAAATAATATAAAGCTAAATATAATCGAGATAGGTATAAGGTAGTTACCGACCGAGACAAATACGACTGAAATTAATTTCTATGAATTAGGTATACATCGCGTTATGAGCTAACCGCATTGTTGGGTTTACGAAATTCTCACTACTGCACGAAATGTTGACAGTTTTGTTTACAAATGTGCGCATTTAATTAGATTTTCAATTCGATGAACTCATTGATGTAATAAACAGATAGTTAATGGTGCACACGAAACATCATCGTATGTACAGGACGCCGCAGCTCAGTAGTAACACTAGCACTACGAAAACCAACCTTACTGCTTCGACATAAAGGCGTTGTGAAGGTGAAATTGATACACTGATGTGCGGATTTCCATTTAAACCGAGTAAACATGTTATCGCTCCGTCATATCAGGGAGCGACCTAACACTTTAGCTAATTAATCAAAAGCCTAGACTCTGCTAATCCGCAAGTCAGATAACTATCAACGAACACTTTCAGGCTAGTAATTATTATTCTTGTCTATGCTTGTAATATTATTTAGGCCTGTTGGTGACTGAGTTTCAAAATAAATTATTTATAACGACATTTTGATCGCATCTGGAATTTTCCATTATAAGGCTTGGTTTCATCTTAGTGTTGTCAAGAAATTTAATATCTACTATTTGGTAAATAAAATGTGCTGAAGCTTTATCCCAAAAATAAGATAAATTTAAATAATAACATAGCTAAAGTCAGAACACTGAATGTCTACGTTATTCCATAAAACACGTATTATCTCCTAATTCGATCCACAGAAACCTTTAAAAACTCACTGTTTGCGAAATCATTCGCGAGACGAAACTAAAGAAAAGTAGATAAAAACTCAAGACGCAGACAGTTTGTTTGAGTTCGTTCACAAATTGCAAAACTTGGCCTATATCAGAAAGTTCTGTGACAATATTTGGAGTTGACGCTTTAAGGATCTATCACAGTCATAAGCGTTTTTTTGTGCGAAGACGATGAGCGAAAGATTACCACCCGCCGCGAAGGAAGTTTCTTGTAAACCCCAGCCAACAAAAAGGCTATCAAGTAATTTTGTACAGGAAGATGCGAAAAAGTGTTCTTTTGTACTTTGTTGATTTTGACAGTTTTGATAAGCTCCCAATTAAAGGCAGTCATAATAGTTTTGTGACTAAAAGAAAGATGACTAAAAATATGTTGATAGACTTGTGAGGAATTATATGAAAGAGAAAGGAGCTAGGTTGCTAGGGATAATTGAAGAAGAAAACGTGTTGCGTTGATCCAAAATACCATGAGACGAGGGTAGGAAGATGAAGATGATTATGGTTTTCCGATAGAGAGCGCTCCATTTGAAAAACTTGGTGTCATTTGGTAATCTCGTACATAATGACAAGACCTACCCATCTCCTATTGTTTCGACATTTCTTTTAATCGCTGACACGTCATTATGAATTGAGGAGATCACGCACTTTTAGCACAATGGTAATCGCGTAGTTTTAGTACGGTTGTCATGATGACCAATAACTGAAAATAGCAGACTTGGCCCTCTGATTGTAGTCCGCCTTAAAGGGGCGATTCCCGGCCACCGTAGGCGCGGGCTTGCGGACGGCGAGCAATGGGCAGCTCGCCGTCCGATAAAAACCAGCCCCGGGTCGATGGCACGTTGTGTTCCACGCGCGCCTCAAAGAGATGTCAGCACCAAATGACGGGGTCCGCTAGTGCCGATGCCTGGCAGGGTTGCGGGAAAGTCCGAAAGGGTTACCGTGGCCCCTGGCACAGGCAACTGAAGGAACACGGGTGGGTTTTAGTCAGTAAGAGTCTGACACGCCCTTCCGCTCCGCCCAGAGCGGGAGAAAATATTTGTTGACTTCCCACCCTTAAAAAAAAAGAAGGGGGCAAAAGTCATTCAATAAAAGTTAGAAACGACAATGTTATTGTTCAAGTACTTGTTAGTATTGGTAAGCTTAAATTGAATTGCATGGCTACCTATCTGCGGTCGGGTAAGCCTTATCTAAAACTTAAATCGCAAGTGTGTCATCAGCCTACAGATTTGTAGATCTTTTTCGTTTCAAGTTTGTTCAAGTTCAATCGCAGTTCTTTCGACAGACTAACGATTTGTTTGCCTTTTTTGTTTAAGTGCCAGTAATAAACCTAAGTCTCTTTTTGTTAAAGTTTAAATACTGGGAGTTTTAAATTGGATTCAAATAAATTAATTTAATACTCAGATTAAGATTTTATTTAACATAACCAGAAAGCTGATCCACCTTTGGAATTACAGTGCAGCTCAGTATGAACAGGTTTGTGGTTATTTCAAAAAAAAATTAAGGGCTTGTGATTGAGTCTTTGAGGTAGTCATAGCGGCTAGTTTCCTTGTCTAATTAAAGTAAAATATTAAAATTATAAATTCAAAATACTTTTGGAATATCACTTAATTTAGTATCCACGATATGGGAAAGTTTTTTGCAATTTGTGGCTTTTCTAGTACTCTAATCTAGGTTGGTTCGGAAAGTATTCTAATCCTTTTAAGAAACTATATCGACTGGCGTCGTAAAAATAAAACGTGACATCTTTTTCTAGCTGCCTATGCCATTTTTCTAAAATCTGTGAATGCAGTTTGCAGTAATTAAAATAAAAAAAGGAAAAATAATAAAATGAAATAATTAAAACGTTAAGGAATTTCTCCTTTGAACGTTTCCCTGTGGCTTCAACAATTCAGGTAATTCACTGTACAGATTACGGATGTTAGTTGCATCACTTCATGTAAAAGTCAAGATACCTTTATAATTCAGTCCCATCTAGGAAGACTTTTCTGAACTTCTTCTGAGAGTCCATACAAAATCAAACTAGTTGCTAATTTATTTGCTTATTTTATTATTTTTATGACATCGATTTACATTCTGTGATTACTATAACAAACAAAATGACTTATTACTTGTTAAAAAAAATAGGATAATCGTATACTTTTACAATGTTTGTAAATATGACGCATCTATCACATAATTAGCTTATTTGTCATTGCTTCGATATTTTAATGTTTTTTACCTGTACCCCAATTCTCGTAATTTTAAGAACGTTCGCAGTCTAATCTCAGTGTCAATATGTCAAAAATACCTCTAATTTCCCTACATATTTGACAAGTTTTTGACATTGATTGTCGCTGAGATGAGATTGCGACTAGATTTTGAACGTTTTTAAATACGGAAATTGGCCTTCAGTTGTGGTGTAGTAATTTTATTCTAGGTGCATCGTCTTCACATATAATTATATAATTAACGTATACAAAATATTGTAAAACATTTTAAAAGAGTAATGGTGGAGAAGAAACTTCACCGTTACTCTCCAGTCTTCTCCAAAGTTAAAGTCAATCCAAAGCATTTATTTCAAGTAGGCACAAAAAAGGCACGTTTGAACGTCAACTTTTACATTAAAATTGAACTGATTCTAGTCGCCCCTTCCAAAAACAGTTTCGGGAGAAGAATGGGCAAGAAACTCCACCGTTACTCTTTTAAAATGTGTTAAAATATTTTGTATACATTCATTTTATAATTATATGTGAAGACAATACACATATAATAAAATTACCATACCACAATATTATAGGTAAAATAATTAAGATTCACCAATCTCTTCACCACCTCTGATGGATCACTTAACTCACCTACGTCGCCTAGTGAGCTTATAAAAATGTAGCAATGACAAATAAATTAATTATGTGATAGATACATGGTGCTCACACATTTACAAACGAAACTACCTTTTGGAAGGGGCGACTAGAATCAATTTTATTCTACTTTAGTTAAAATGCTGACGTTCAAAGGTGCTTTTTATGTGCCTATTTGAAATAAATGTTTTGTCTTTGACTCTTTGAGAAGTTCAGAAAAGGCTATTGTTATCTGGCTAGTGGTTGACTGTGTTCCAATTCTTGAGGATCATTTTGATTACTAAAAAAACTATTTTTTTCTGCGAATTTAACCGATCATGTTGAAATCAAATCGTAAATCAAAATACGTGGACGCAAATAACAATGCACTATGTAACAAACCCAGATATTAGTATTCATACTTTTTCACCTCAAAATACAACAAAGCAATTTAAAAATTAAAACACAACATGAATTCAATTTTTCTAATGAAACAAACTTTAACAATAGGGCTAGCTGTAGAAAGCTAAATTAATTCGCGTTCCCGGAAAACGCTGCATGAAATACTAAACTTATTCTTTCAACTCGTAAATGTAACCGTTTTTAAACTCGTTTCGTGATATAGTTGAACTGTTTCCAGTTAAATGGGGAGGTTGAATGTATGTATGACTGTGTTCTGTGATTAATATTGAGCTACCTTTTGTGAGCAGTGGTCACCCAGTGGTACAGGCCCCGACTTCCGAATGAGCGAGTCGTGGGTTCGAACCCAGGCTGACAGACTAAAAAAAAATTGTTAAAAGTGATAAAACAATTACGTGGTCGACTATACGTACAGGCTTTATATTGTTCTCTTTTTTATCTAATAATTTATTTCAGATACATATCCGTATGCAAATTTTACACAAGTCATAGTACAAATTAAAATAAAGTCGCAATCTTATAAATCTAAAATTAACATTAAAGCCAAAAATAAAATAAACATTTTTAGCGTGGCACATAAACATCAACATTTTTTAGGCACATCAATAAATAATGCAAACAGAAAAACATTTGAAAGTATATAGTCGCGATGTGAAAAAGTCGTACACATAGATATTCTTTTGTATGCAAAATACAATGAAACTGTGTTAGAAATAAAATGAAATGTATATTCTGCTACGAACGCGTAGCAAGCAAGCGTAGCCTCGTAGCAGCGTAGAGCTTTCGTAGCCAGACGATCCGTGAATGCTAGAAATAGAAAATGTTCTTTATTTTGTATTTATGTGGAGGGTGAATTTATGTGAACTTTAAAGGTAAAAGCGACTTACACTAGGTCTAAGCACTCACTAGCTTTGTAGACACGAAGCCCTTTCAAACAAAATGTTTAGGTATTCGTTTTTTTACGAATGCTCAAAAAATACGCTGCTGTTGCCGCCTTGCCTTAAGTTTATTTAAATACTAAAGTTTTATTTGATAAAGATATCAGTTTTGATAAAATACAAAAAAAAGCACTACAAGTTAATCATATGTTAAGAATTATGGATAGTGAACTTATTGTTTATTTACTTGTGGCTCCAGAAGGAAATAGAATAGAATATTGTTTATTGTTGCTGCAGATGGTTAAAAAACTGAAATTAAGCAATGGGGTTTTACAGAATTGGCTTTCACAGGGTAACCTACTGTTTAAAGGGTCGTTTGCTTAAAAAAAACTATAATTGACAACAAAATGTTACTGTGCCCTCATCACACATAACTTAACTAAGACCCATTTTACACCTACTCACAAAACACGATAAATAAATAAACGCCTCCATTATAATTAGAAAAGTGTTTAAATAAACATTGCCCCTCCAGCCTTCTGTTACAAAATGAATTTCAACTCTGGAAGGCTTTCACAAAAAGGGTACAAATTGTTTAAAACATTATTCGCTGGGAATTGTTGTCGCTGTAGTTATGAAAAAAAATACAAGAAAAATTGTCGGTGTGTGTCTTAAAATAGACGTGGACTATCATTTGTCTTTTGTTTTATTTTTATTTTTAGTATATACTGAATTATGATGTAAGGATTTTTTTTAACAAAAATCTTTCTTCTAGAGAGCTTCTGACAATATGGATAATGCTCTATATACTAAAGAGCGGAGCAGTGGTAACGGCCGCGACTTACGAGTTCTAGGTCGTAGGTTCGAACCCAGACAGGCGCTTTACTTTGTGTAAATTATTTTCATCACCACTGCTCTCAAAACGGTGAAGGAAAACATCGAGAGGAAACCGGCATGTCCTACAACTAAAAATTCGAAAGACATCAAGAGAAACTAACTTCCTTAGCTTAGAGAACTGTTTTACTGGGGATCACGCTCGACTCAAGGCTACAATGGGGTCATCATTTAACATCTCTGGCGCGACGGCTAAGTTCAACAGCATATGCTGTCAGAAAAATCCGTCATTTTACTGATGTAGATACCGCGAGGCTAGTCTATTTTAGTTACTTTCATAGTATCATGTCTTACGGTATTTCACTTTGGCGACGGGCTGTAGACGTCGAGTCTATTTTTATTCAGCAGAAAAGAGCCATCAGAGCCATATATAATCTCCGCAGACGCGATTCTCTAAGGGAACTGTTTAAGGTTATTAAGATCTTGACGGTACCTTGTCAATATATCTATGAAAACATCATGTACGTAAGAAAAAAATTACATGTTTCTAGTAAAAGAGGTGATAGACATAATTATTATAGTACTAGAAATAGGGACCTTTTAGATCAGCCAGGTTTCAGACTAGCTAAAGTAAACATCTTTCATGGGGTACTGTTTAAAATGTTACAATAAAATACCTCCCCACATACTTCCAACTCAATGATACGAAATTCAAATGTTGTATCAAACGCACACTATGCAGACAGGCGTATTATAAAATTGGGGGGGATTATATCGCTAATAAAAATGCCTGGCTCAATGCTGGTCCTGCTCCACAACTACAACTATTTGATTAACATTTAAAAATACTGTTGGAGCTGCTGAATATTGTAAGACTACCTTTGCTTTGTATAAACTCAATCTCCTTTGTATTGTATTATGTAAGTGCATAGGACAAGTGTTAGTACTATGTACTATCGAGCTACCATTTACCGGGTAATGTATTTCATTGACTTGAACGTGCCGTGGCGGCTGATATTAAATTTAAAAGTGCCTGTAAATGGTTTAATTGAAATAAATGCTTTGTGTTTGAGTTTGTCATGTGACATCAACCAACCCGCACTGGGCCCGCGTGGTGGAAAACGGCCCACTCCCTCTCACCGAGTGGAGGCCTGTGTCCCAGTAGTGGAAACATTATAGGCTGATGATGATGAATATTTATTCAAACTTCTATACCTAGGTATAAATAGTGTTAAAATAAAGTCGATTTTCGTGTCTGTCTGTGTCCGCTAAGTTATTCTAAACTATACAATGCATTTTGATGCAGTTTTCAACATAATTTAGAGAATTTATTCCGTAAAGTGTGTGTGTTTATTAATATTTATCTTAGATATCTGAATATTTTCACAAACAGACACATTAGTAGATTGCATCCAGGCGAAGCATTATAATAGACCACTGTAGGAAATTGACCTTTCTGAATTGCACTCCACTTAGCAAAGATCGTCGCTCCATTTTGCCCGAAGGCGTCCCCACACGACATTGCCAATTCGCGGTCTCCACTCTTGAACACGTCTGTCTTAGCGGCCATTAGATGTACGGCTATTAAAATCATCTTGATTGAATTAAATACTGATACATCTACAAAAAGAAATTGGTCCTTCTATACATTAATTATTTCTTATCGAAAGGATGGAATTGTAACGTCTTCAATGCAAATAGTCACTCTCGCTTCGTTCGAATTGATTGCACAGAAGTTTGTACATAGTTCTGTGCAAAACTTTCCCGAAGTTTTGCACAGATCTTCGTGACCTGTAATGAGGTAGCATTCCAAGAGAGTATAAAAACCTGAGTAGTAGTTCACTGTCTCCTTTTCTCTTAGAGCATACATAAATGCTCTAAGCCTTTTCTTAACCAATTTCAAAAGTATAAAGAGGTTATGCATCCGGCAAGTTTTTTTTTCGTAAAGGTAAAGAGGTCATGGATAAAAGTTCGGTTTACGCTGTAGGATTAAAATCTCACGACATGTAATTAAGGTCGAACTTATTGTTACTTTCTGGGCACAATTCCAAATTCCGGGCTGACTAGGAATTTCATAAAGATCCACTTTGCGGTACGTTCTTTGTTATTTTTCGTGAGAAAATTCTCAGGTATACATTCTTTCATTTAAAGTTACGAACCTGAAACCAGTTTTACTCCGCGTACTTGTGATCACTGATGAACACCGCAAGGTCAGTCAAGTATAAAAATAATGGTAAAAATTTGCGTCGTGTTCACTTGAATTTGATTTATGAAACCCACACGGTTCGTGGCTTAAAGTCTTTGAACTTTTATTGCAGATCAACCAACATCACAAACTTTGTAAAACTTGAGAATTTTGACAGAACTTCCATTTACATGGTAATCATTTTGAAAGGGAATCACGAATGCTAAAGTATGACTTTGCGCACAAATTAGGTTAGAGGGATGGAACATAAATGTAAAATATTAAGGAGCATGAGATTATGTGTGTTGCATTGAATGCTATTAAATTTGTAGTACGGAGAGTGTATCATGATGACCCATACGCCCACCGCACATGCTCACTATCGCATCCGTCACCAGCGTGCAAATTACAGCGTTTAAAATCGATGGCGTAGTACTGAACTCGGTATTTGCTCTCACGTGTCGACGTACTACACAGGCTTGGAAGCACGTGTCGTGCGCGTGGCTCTAGGGATACTCGTTTTTCAAGTGGAAGTGACGGATGCCCAACTTAACTCTTTGGCGTTCATATTGTTTGCATGGGATCGTCAAGGCCACTGATGTCACGGCTCGTATCGGCAAAATAAATGCGGATGTACACGTGTCCACCAAAGCCAGTGTCATACCAACGCAGTATCGTGAACGAAAGCGAGTGTACAGTCACGGGCACGAATATGTATACACTTAGCAACTTCTTATTTTCTCCAACTGTATTGATTGTAATTTTATGTTGTTACGAATATAATATTTTGGAACCTATACTGTTATGTAATAGGTCTTATTTCAAAGTTGTAATCAATATTCCACGAGAAAATCGCTTTAAAATTTTGCTAAGTGTATACTTATTAGTGCTCGTGACTGTACTCGTGTGTGGCGGGTGATTGAACCAAAACACAGTTATCCTACAAAAATAATGTACAGTGGTAGCGCATTACCACACGAACGCTCCCATAAGTTACTCTATTGCTACAAACACGAAATTATATAATAACGAAAAAACAAACAAATAACAAGGTCCCATGAATCGCTTCAAAAACTCCAAAACAAAGTCCACGACTGTTTTTTTTTATTTAGTTTTAATTGCACACACTCTTCAACTTCAACGGTGTTAGTTATTTTATTTCTCGTGCAAACTTTTAATCGAAGTTTGCGACCGCGGAATAACGAACTTCGGAGAATTGTTGAGAAAAGTGTGACATTTTTATAATGCTGTTCTGGGATTGTTGTGTATCACTGTACAGTTTAACGATATGATACTGTGGTGGGTAAAAAAAAGTAGGTTTCAAATGTATCATTATGTAGCGTTAAAATACATAGTTTTTAGGGTTCCGTAGCCAAATGGCAAAAAACGGAACCCTTATGGATTCGTCAAGTCTGTCTGTCTGTCTGTCCGTCCGTATGTCACAGCCACTTTTTTCCGAAACTATAAGAACTATGCTATTGAAACTTGGTAAGTAGATGTATTTTGTGAACCGCATTCGATTTTCACATAAAAATACAAAAAAAAACCATACATTATGGGGGTTAATAATTAATAATAATGGGGTTACTAATTAATAATAATGGGGTTACTAATTAATAATAATACTTTTGGGGGTAAATACTTAAAACTGAAACTCAATTTTTTTTTATCAAACCCATACGTGTGGGGTATCTATGGATAGGTCTTCAAAAATGATATTGAGGTTTCAACGGAATAGTTTGCGCGAGATACACTTCCAAAGTGGTAAAATATGTCCCCCACCCCCTGTAACTTCTAAAATAAGAGAATAATAAAACTAAAAAAAATATTATGATGTACATTACTATGTAAACTTCCTCCGAAAATTGGTTTGAACGAGATCTAGTGAGTAGTTTTTTTTAATACGTCATAAATCGTAAACCGTAATTTACCTTTCATTCAATCAACTCAAGTAAAAAAATAAAACATTTACTTGCTGCTACAGAACCCTTCATGGGCGAGTCCGAATCGCACTTGGCCGCTTCTTTTTCAGTATTAGCACTATGTCATATGTGGAAGAAACTACACGAGTGAAATTCAGTATTTCTAGAAAGCCTACATCTAGTAATCCCACTGTAATGCACATGATGGAGGTGCTTGGGGGAGGCCTATGTCCAGCAGTGGACGTCTTTCGGCTGAAATGATGATGATGAATGCACATGAACGCCGGCGCCGTATGAATTTCCATAATTTAAACTTTTTGATAAATAAGTACAGAAACTGTTAGGTTAAATTAATAACATGTTGACCACGTGTCATTCATTTTGCACGCACGTAATATAAAAACATTGAAACGGGCATATAATGGCACACGTACAAATACAACCGATGAAATTACATTTTATTACAAACTAGCTTTTACCCGTTGTTTGTCCCGCATGGATGTCGAATATCCCTCGGGAGCGACTACCAAGATTTAAAAGTACTCTATGTGTTAATCAAGGTTATAAACAACAATAAAGCAAAAAACAAAGAACAATTTGTAATGTATCCCTCGTTGGTAATCCATCATCATCATCATCATCCTATAATGTTATGACTATAATATTCCCACGGCTGGGACACAGGCCTCCTCTCGGTGAGAGGGAATGGGTTGTAATCCAACACGCGGGCCCAGTGCGTGTTGGTAGATGTCACAGGTCTTCGAATTTTTAGTTTTAGGACATGCCGGTTTCCTCTCGATGTTTTCGTTCACCATTTTGAGATCAGTGGTGATGAATTAATTTACACAAAGTAAAGTACCTGTCTGGGTTCAAACCTACGACCACAACTCGTAAGTCACGGCCGTTACTACTGCCGTCGCCACTGCTCCAATCCATAAAATAAATAAATTATCATTTTCGTATTTCAAAATGGTTGTGAGTGTTGTGATTCCTTACTAAGATTGATAGAGATATATTCGGATATAAACAACTAAGAGCTGCAAATCTGATTCTTGATTTTTTCTTGACTCAGGCAGTAAGTTCGACAAGAATCTCTGTAGTGGAGCAGCAACTAAGTCGTTTAAATCAGGCTAGAAGATCAACAAACTTGCGAAAATCTTTAAAAGCACTTTTCCTAAACGTACAGAATTTCTAAGGGAAGTTTACACATCACGCTTTGACTTTACTTTTCTAAGTAGCGTTTTATACAAATATGAACCTTGTTCTTTAGCCAAAAATGTTCATATTCGTTAAAGCTAATGTGAGCAAGCGTAATTAGCTTAAGATAAAGGTTTATATTCGTATGAAATGCTAACATTACTTAGCAAAGTAAAGTTAAAGCGCGATCTGTGAATATTGCCTCTGAATATTCATATTCAAAACACATTCTCAAAATGACACATCTTACATAACACAAACTCTTAGAAATACATGGAGATATACCCTGCTGAAAGGTTAATGTAAGCGATGACCCTCGTAGCCCGTGGGAGCAACTTCCGGTATGCACCTGTGACAGATTATAGGGCACTTCCGGGCTTAAGTAGGGTTATAAGGCGGTTGTATCCGGTGGGAAAAATACTTGGGTTATAGGAATACTAATAGTCAGTTGCAGTGCATAATTTATATTTAGATTCATACAAGTTTTAGTTCGTTTTCCTTCTTAGGGATATTTGAGTATTTTTTATGTTACTCTCTCAAATCTCAGTCCCACGAGAAACTTTATAAATCAGTATATTTTTCCTCCATTGCTCTCCTTCATGAAACATTATACTGTTCAGGATTGCCTGCCAGCTGGGTTCAGTCTCGAACAAAGGCTATCATAAACTTATAACGCAGTAAAATTTCGAACTGAAAAGTTGATGCGAACCAATAAGCTAAATAGAAAACTATTTTGTTTTTATTACAAGCTCGATTCAAATTATTTATATTTGGTCCCAAGGTTACTCAAATTGACGCCTATTTTGCCTAATGCAATTTCCATTTCATATTCCGCAATGTTTTATATAGAAAAGAAATTTCCATATTTATTTCTATTGTTACTTCACCAGCCGTCCACTTTCTATTGTTTATTCTGGAACGTAACGACAGCCACAACATGGCGAGGTCGATCACAGAATATCAGGAGGGACATTATTCTTTATTCGTACTTTTATATCTTCAGTCGAGGCACCATTAGACCCTAACGATATAGTTTTGGTGGGGACATAGATATGGGAAGACTTAGAGACGGTACATTCTAAGAATATCAGTGTAGATTTATGTTTACATCATGTTTAGTTACAGCAGAACCTTAGCAATTCCTGCCTACTTTTATTTTACTGATATTTCAGTCAAAAGGCCTTTATTTAAATTGGACGGGCCGAGCTCTTTATTTCTACCATGAATCTGAATCTTCTTGCCAGAGTCTGTTTCCAAATGGAGAATCTAGAAGTGTGGAGTAAATGAATTACTTCTAGTCAATAATGCACCATTGTCGACCATCGGGTCATCGAATACCATCAGGTGAGATTAGGTACGGATTTACAATTAAGACAGAACCTTGGATCTTGCTTAGTAGACAGCCGTTTCTCTTAAAATATTCACAATTATCTTTGACGTGATTATCACGGTTGTCATTTTCAATTAAATAGATATTTTATGTTTTGTGTTTTGTAATGTTAAATATACAATCTTTTCGCATGCGATTTATTTTTATTGCCTTCACACTTTTATGTAACAAGCCGTGCGCCCGATGGAAATTCCCTTCGGCAAAACTGACGAACTTCCAAAAACGTTCACTTTTCCGTACGATTTTTCGAATATCCTCTTTCATACAAACCTTTTCCGGACAATGACAAATACAACAAAAAAAGATTTTGCCGAATAGGTGCAACCGGTTTAAAGTGATGCTCGGTCAAACAGTTTTGGCAATTGAGCTTATTTATACATATAGATTATGTTCGTCTTCGAAGGCACCTCTAAAATATTTAGTTGCTATCCGTTAAACTGGAAATCAACCCCAATACAAATGAGAAAAGACTAGGCACATGATTATGTGTTCATCTTTAAATAAAAAAATAATAAATATAATAAAATAATAAATTTCAATAGTTAAATTGAGCGACTGCTGGTACCTACTCGCTTCTGTCAGGGTACTGTTTGCAGTATGACATTTGTCTGTTGATTGATCGTTAGTACCTACCCATATATTTAGATAAGGTACGTTGCAACCACATGTGGACACGAATGTATTAACTGTTGAAGCCAAAGTTAGGGTGCCTCTAACCTCTTACTAAGTGCTTAGCCATCACTTCATCTCGTTAGATGAAACCTCAGCCCCTTCACAAACCACTAAGACATCTCCAAACATTTCAATCCTATCCTCCTTGGGACATTTGGACCACAAACGGACATCACTATCAAGGACTCTCACGACAACACAACAAATCAAACGGCTCGCACAGACTCACTGGGGAATGTCCAGAGATTTATAGTCTAGGAGTCTGGGATTTCTGGCTGTCATGTCGTGGCAAATCTTCGGTCGGGCTCTTAAACTAATTGTGTATTGTTAAAATAGGGTACAGTCCTTTAAATATCATGACCCTCTTTCTGTGTGTTTTTGTTAAATCTTAAACGATGGTCAATGATTTTCTCAGGAGTATTGTTAAAGGAAAGTATTGGGTTTTAATTGTTACGGGTAGGGTTTCTTTGTCGAATGATAGATTTTCGATTCATATTTCAAGAACTACATATTTATTAATACCTAAGTATCATTGTAACTGATATTGTTAAGCGAAATTGAGCCTGTCTGTTTGTTATGGATAAACTACGGAACCGTTTCTATGTAATATGGCAGAGAATGCAATAGATTCATTTCAGTCCTGAATTTATGAACTTTACCGACTGAAACTTGATGAATAAAAGTAAGTATTTAGATACTGAATAGATACCTACTTAGTAACAATTACCATTCTGTTCGAAATGTAAAGTCAGGGAAATTAATAGTTAGCGTAAATTGGCAGTGTTATAGCAATTTCATACAAATGTCAAAGAGTGTCAGATGTGATTTATAAAAATATACGGAAAATTTAAGTTGGCAGTCAATTTGCTCCACGGATCAAATAGTGACCTTCTTTAAAACCAGTTTATGTAGAGACACAGAAACGTGACAATAAAATCTTCCATACCTCAACACCCGTTTAAAAATCACAAAGAATGAACGTTAACAAACCACGCCCTTTTGAAGAAATATTTGAAAATAATAATTTCTTCATTTCTTTTTATACGACGGTACAGGGAGATGAAAGTTTGAGCAAAAAATAAGGTCGTTGAGAACTGTTCAAGTCACATTTAAGATAGAAACCGTATGTATACCATGGTAATGGAATTGTCTGTTTTTCTGTCTGCTTGCGCTAATTCGAATTGTTTTACAACTGTGATGTTACCCTACAGCCCGTATACATGTATTTGACTGAAAAGGGCAGTGTTTATTTGGTTTAGTTCGCTTCATTCAAACTAGTACCAACTTATCATATTTTCAGCTACGGGATGGAGCGCATTGCCTATGAGAGTGATTACAATTTTACTTAAATCTACACGAAATTCCATAATTCAATTCAATCATTTCATAGTTATCTAAATATCAAAATAACTGGCAAGAAACCCGTTACTTAATTACTTCCACAAAAAATGCTAACCCCAAAATAGTTCGTGCAAAATTTTGCAATTTTTTTAAATAGCACTTTACTTTACCCAGTACCTACTTCCAAACATCCCTAAACAAAAAGAAACTCCTTCTTGCCATAGTAATCAGATAATCGTACTAATAAATAGGATAATTCACTCAACAATACCAGAGTAGATTAACTTGAATAATTGAGAGAAAAAAAGAAGAAAAATAAACTGAAAGATCCAACTAATAAAAAAATTATATGGATTGGTGAAGGTCGAGAAAATCTGCTGGATGCGGGCAGTGTATCGGTCGTTTTGGCTATTTGGGGGAGGCTTATGTCCAGCTGTGAACGTCTTTCAGTTGAAATAGTGATGATGATGATATTTATCATCACCTTTTAGGGTACTTAAGCTGGTTAAGCTACAGTTTCCTAGACAGCGCTGGCTACCACATAGCGTCCGCAATTTACCGGCGAATGACGTCACTGAAACTTTATTTATATAAGTAAGTAGGTGTGTTTTCTTAGATAGCGTTTTTTGACGTAAAGTCAAACCCCGCTGCCACATTTTTTATGACAGCCGTCACTGCGGCCGTTATATGGCGGACGTCACTCTTCTAGGAACCCGCTTTAGTACCGTATAAAAAGTATTTAAGGTTACTGTCCATTCATAACATAAAACTTGCAATGCAACACGCACGGTGCGGGACGTAGAGGATTTTCACGTACATCATCAAGGCGATAAAGACGGAAATAGAACTCACGGCGTTTTCCTCAACAGCCCGACTGCCTTAACTATTGCGCTTGTATATGCACGAAGTATAAAGAACACAGTTAAAAAAAATATGAGCCAGTCGACAAGATATTAACTACATAGTGATGCTTTTAAACCGACTTAAAAAAAATATAAGGTTATGCATTCGGCGGGTTTTTTTATTTTTTTGTGCACAGGCTTCTCCTCGATTACTGGGCCGATTTGCGTTATATTTTTTTCATTTGGTAGAGGCAGCTCCTATATAGCTTTTGTTGGGTAGTTTTTGTCACTATTTTCGTTTTCTTGTAAACCATCCACATGAATTTGATCGACTGCTTTTTGAAGTAATTTTTTCTTAGATCTCTCTCTCTTTCTCTTTTTAAAAAAAGTTGCCTCACACTAGGAATTTCTCCTGTATTGTAGGTGCGTTTACAAACATTTAAACTCACATACACAAACAGCCAGACCCGGAACAACTACTTGTAGGTCATGCAAATATTTGTTCCGTGCGGGAATCGAACCAGCGACACGCAGCGCAGCAGTCAAGCGCTTAACCACTGCGCCAACCGTGCTGTGCCGTGTCTACTTAGATATACCTATGTATTTGATGATATATTGTATGATTGTATGTATTGTATGATTTCAATGAAATGGATGCAGGCCGTTTTATTCCAAACGATCAATATTACGCTACCTGCGATTGGTTCTGACATGCTCCGGCAAAGTATTTTGTTATTAGTTTCCTGTTTTGGTTTCCTTTGTCAAATAAAATGTAAAATAATATATCTTTTTTTTTTATAGAAATTGATTGATGGCTCCTTATGTGGGCACATACTTGAAGATATTGTCATTACTTAATAATGATATTAAGTAAGTAAAATATATTATGTCAAGCTACAACTGAATGATTGCAAAAACAGCACCAGCAGGACCAGTATTTTACATGGAGCAACTGACTATCTGGCCACCACAACCAGTCAGTGGGTAACACGATACCCCTTGGTAAGACTGTTTGTCAGACTTTTGGTCGTCTAACTTACCCGTAACGACTGTCAAAGATCTACGAATGACAACCGGGGCCAACTGCTTCGACATGTAATTAATGGTCACCAGGTACCGACCACGGCAGGCGACGTTTACCTTCGATAAACCCTGGCGGCTGTTATTGTTTATCCACGAACCCAAATTCAAACGCATAACGATCGGTAAACAACACAAACCACCCATTTATGTTTTTAATTACCAACCACTTTGTTTCCCACAATGCCAAATGTTTTTCAATTAATCCGTATCTCCAATAGCACATAATACGTTTGAACACGGGTTAAAACGCAAACATTTACTAATTTCATAATAAAACGGTCGTATTTCAACATAGACTTTAGTTATCTGAATATCAATTTGCTATCCCTAATGACTCGATAATTATAATCAACGATCACTGATATTATTGTACAATGATGATTTGTATTGTTTATTGCTAAGTGATTTGTGTTTTTTTTTATCATTGTGTTTGAGCAATAAATTATCTAAATAAATTCGATATAAAACTTCGAAAGTATCACGTAACTAGCTTCATTTAAATAAATTATTACTCGCCAAATGAAGGGTTATTCGTACCGAGAATATAACAGAATTTCTCGCCGAAATGCATTTGACGTGTTTTCGTTCAACAGCTTTAATGCGTATTATTCTGACAATCACAATCCAAAGAGTTTTGAAGGAATTTCAGTATCAATTACTTCATATGTTTATAAAAATCGTCTTCGCGACAACGATAATAGTGCAAAGAATATTATTGAAATGTCAAAAATAAAGACATAGCCATTTTAAGTGTGTAACGCAATTAGACTGCAGGTTTCTTGACGTGTTTCAGGGTTTTATAACTCATCATATTATAATATCAAGGTCCTGTATAACAAAAAAAAAGTCTAGACAATACTTGTGCTGTGTCAACCCACAGCTGACCTAGAACCTAGAACCTGCCTTGTGAATTCCTAAATTGGTCTTGAGTAATTTATATACTACTAGCGAACCCCCCAGCTACGCACGTTTTTCACGACTTGACAAAACATCCATCTTTCTTTATTAAATACGTCAGTTTAATTTTAATGTCTTTTACGCATAAATAAACGTTCCGGAATAAGTTCTCTAAATGGTTGTGAAAATCGCAACAAAAGCCGTCGCGTAGTTTTGAAGCAAAACGCGGTCATACAAACAGACACGAAAAGCCACTTTAATTTATAATATGTTAAGAGAAAAGAGCAGTGGTGGCCCAGTGGTAACGGCCGCGACTTACGAGTAAGAGGTCGTAGGTTCGAACCCAGTCAAGCGCTTTACTTTGTGTAAATTATTTCATCACCACTGCTCTCAAAATGGTGAAGGAAAACATCGTGAGGAAACCGACATGTCCTAGAACCAAAAATTTGAAGGTATTGACATCTACCAACCCGTACTGGGCCCGCGTGGTAGATTACGGTCCACTCCCTCTCACCGAGAGGAGGCCTGCGTCCCAGCAGTGAGAACAGTATAGGCTGATTATGTTATAGGTTATGTGCTCCATTCATTATCTATTTATAGTGTAATCAATCTTTTCTTTCCGTAATCTCATTAATTAAAACTGTGCGTATCTAATTAGGACCGTCGCGCGTCGGTGTGAGATACAGGGCGATTCGGTATTTTTGTGGTCAAGAGGAAGTAGTGACGAGGGTTGACAAAGGTATGCACGGTCAACTGGAAAGGTTTAGTAAAACGCGATTAAGGGAAAGGATTTATACCGTTAATGTGGTGGAATCTACTTTTAAGGACTGGAAAGGAATCCCTTATGTATGGGTACGTTCTGTGTGGGATCGATAAGGAAGGATCAACATGCAATAATAATAAGTCTACGGATGATACGCAATAGATAGATCGTTGCGCTTACGCATGCAATGGTTTTTTAAAATTATCTATCACAATATATCAGGTCGAAATTACGTCGCGTAAATTTTATAAGCACACAGCATGCGAAAGCACGAAGCACCATGCGAAAAGCTAAGCAAGCCGAACTTTACGTTGCGTAATTTCGTCATATTTTTATTTTGCTTCTGTAGAAAAATATTTCAGGTATAGTGCTTTTTCACTAAAGACTCTGATGAATAAATGGGCAGAATCTATTACTACTTCGATTGTAATCCGACCTAAAATGGATGCGAGATTGTCTCCAATTCGAAGATCGTCGGAAGCAAGAAATCTCCTAAAATAGCAGCTCGTCTAGACTTCACGATTAAAAAGTCAGATGTTCAATTGACTTGGCGATTTGTATGCTCGAGGCAACTGGCTGACAATTAATTAATGGGAGAATGGAGTATGTAGAGGAACAGGCAAAAATTCTAGGAATTTAATTTGAGATCTGTTATTTTGCTAGGTTATTTTATATTAAGACGCTTGTCACACACGATTTTTACGACTTGGCAAAACATGAAGATTATTTTATTATATCTAAGTTATAAATGAATGTATTACACATAAATCTTTCTTAATAAATTCACTAAATAATGTTGAATACGGCATTAAAATCCGATCCGTAGTTAAGATGAACAACGTGTTGTCACAACTTTAATTTTTAATATGTTTAGGTGAACCAATAAATGTACAAAAACAATCAATCCATCAATCTGTGTTTTAGTTTGCCGTAAATACAAGTCTTAGTCTAACTTGAGTTAGTTCACTCTATCGCTATTCTGTGTCTAAATATGAATGAAATAGAAGTTTTCCCAAAAAACCCTAAGCAAGTAAAATGGTAACCATCGAAACGTGACAGGGAAGAATAATTTTAGCTTCAGGTCATTTCTTGTCCAAAAAAACAAAACTATCATTCAATATATCTGTACGGAAACGTTTTGAATAAATATAGGACTGGTTCTACGCTAAAAATACGTATGCATTAATAAACAAACAAATGCCCTATGGGCCTATTCATCTCGATAATAACATCGCATTACATAACTCATAAAAGACATATTTTACTTTGCCGCTTCACTAACTTAATTTACTGAATAAAGCCTAGAAATACATATTGTATCTTTTGACACAGCTCACGTAGTGCAGACATAAACAAAGACAGTATTAAATGTATTATCATATGGTTAAATGTCGTAAAAAATATCTTTTTTATGAGTGATATTATATGTCACTGTCGTTTCTTACGCTGTGTAGCGTCGGCATCAAAATCGACTGCAATTTAAGGTTTTTATTTGCTTTTTTGTGGATGGATTTACACGTGAACAGAAATATTATATTTTTTTTGGGTGGATTTAAACGTGAATAGAAATATTATATTATTTGAAATGAAATTGCTTATTCTGTAAACAGAATGTCGGTTTTACTTTTAGACGACATAATTATAAAAATAAAAATAAAGTAAGCCAGATGGAGTCGACATTTCATATCTGACTACCCTAAACTCAAGGGTCAAAGTCTCTTTTAAAGCCCAGTCATAGTCTTGGTCAGATCATGTGTGGACCATGCAGAATTAGTGTTTTTTTTTTAATTATTTTGGTGGTGGGAAATCGTCATGTATCTTCTCCCGCTCAGGGCGGAGCGGGAGGGCGTGTCAGACTCTTACTGAATAAAACCCACCCGTGTTCCTTCAGTTGCCTGTGCACTGTGCCAGGGGCCACGGTAATCCTTTCGGACTTTCCCGCAACACTGGTAGACTTTCCCGTAACCCTGGCAGACTTCCCCGCATCCCTGGCAGATGCAGATTTAGTGCCTGATATGGTTGTTTGAGGTAAGAACCACACAGAATTGAGTGGACCAGTCCAGTGAATCATTTATCTAATTTTAAACCATAATCTTAACCACTGTTTGCTGAGATTCTACGCAGAATCTGCGAAAACAACCACCTGCCTATCAACGGCCTACATAAACCTGGCTTATTCAAGCAGCATTCAGGGTTTAATAACAAACCCTTCAAAACAGTCAACAAATATTTAAACGTGTTTCGGGGGAGGTAAAGCACTAATTATAAAATCAAATTACGGCGTTGAATTTTAGACAATTTAAATCACAAATTAACAGCAATCGGCCTTTTCTCAACTATGCTCGGGTCTACTTCTAGTTTAAGCGGATGTAGCTGAAAACCAGTATTTTATATGGAGCGACTGCCTATCTGTTCTTCAAAAACCCCACTCTAGTAGACATCTAATTAAAACCCTCAAGACTAAAATAACTAGATATTTTTGCTAAATTAGTTATATTGTTTTTGTGGGAGGTTAAATAAAACGTATTACATTAGCTCGGAGCCCAGTTTGTTTACGTAAGCATCTAAGTTATGATCACAAGTTACGTTATCTTGGTGTTAAAGAGTATGTTTACGAGGTGTTATGAATTATAACAGCTAGAGCTATAGGTACTCATTTTAATTGAATTAAAGTAATTGCTGCTCTCAAAACGGTGAACGAAAGCATCGTGGTTTCCTCACCAACGTGGTTAATTTGGTAGATCCTAGAACCAAAAATTCGAAGACAAGCGACAGGCTGTTGTGCATATGGGTCCTCACGAGTCTCTTAGAAACAAATTCAAAGAAATTGATATACTAACTCTGCAGTCTCTTTATATCTTAGAAAGTATTTTGTATGTTCACAAGTCCTTTGAAAATAAGAAGCGAGTTACGTAATGTAAATACACGTAGTAAAAATTAAATTGTGATACCCAAAAGACAATGCCAGGAATAGGCTCGAATCATCTAGCGTCCGACAGACTTTCTACAATAATGATAATTCATAAAAGAAAACAGTAAGAAATATACCATTTAAATAAAATCTGTAGAAGTACACCGTTTAAAAGTAATTTTAAATACTTATCCAATTGACCAAAACATTTCATAGCTACAATTTCAATTAGAAATGTTGCCAATACCAAAATAAAATAATGTCGATACCAAGTTGCACTTGCAAATCGATTACAATAATATCAGTATGAAGATAAGTGAATTTATTACTAGCATAAGTCATAACTCGTACTTCATAAAATTATATTCGCGTTTAGTTAAATTTTTGAATAGACATACCTATCTTATTTTATAATAATGTATTATTTAAAAGTAAGTAATTTAATTTGATTATCGATTCCATTTAGAATAGTTTATTCCTAATAATGTTATTATAGTGCTGGCATCACTTCGCTCGCTTAGTATTAAAGTGACAGAATTTAAAAAAAACTAGATTTTTGGCAAAAAAAACGTTTTGCAATTAGGACATAAATGTTAAATTTACTTAGAGTATGCCACAGATGGCGTTGAATTAAAGATGACAGTGTATCTAAATCATCTAGGCCTGATTTTGATTTCGACTTGCTGTGTAAGTGTATTTGTTGTTGCTAAAAAGTTTTATTTTTAATTTATTTTACTTCTGCCGCGTGTTATCATCACGAGCGAAGAAGTATTCCCGTGTTTTTTTTTAGTTTTGTATTGTTTATTGCCATGTTCCAGCCTCCGATTTTTCTACCACTTACGACGCTGAGGTACTACTGAACCTGTATTACTTGCTGACCCGGCTCGCCCAGCCGAGCATCTGAACCTACCTACTAAATGGTTAGAATGTATACATGTGGTTTTTTTTTCATACTTTCGAAAATAATGTAAGTATGTTATATTTTACTATAAAAACGTATCTGTATGTGAGGATAATGTGCCAAAAGTCATTAATTTAATTCATTATTTAATAGTTTATGTCATGTTATCGTTAAAATGAGAAGTATTAAGTGGTCAACTTTACAGAACTATAACTGTTTTTAGTGTACTTCTAATAGAAAACTAATTATACTATCAAATTCTGTAATTATTTTACTTTTTATGATATATAGCTCATCTTTGTCGGTTCTGGCCGAGTCTTGTAGGAAACCTTGGCATTCCCCTTTAGATTGTATATGTATTAAGTTCTGTTTACGTTTTTATTATTTATTTCAGCATGAGTATAGTTTTCGATATTGGCTTCTGCTAGCTGACTTAGGGCAAATCATTTTAATGTGTTTGTGTTTCGTAATGTTAATTACTCAATACTGTATAGAATCCAGTTCTCCTAACTGAACAGACAGCTGTGCTGCTGGGGAGTTTGTTGCGCCCCTTCTTCTTCCCAGCTAAAACACTAGGAAGTGGTGAAGGGTGGGTGTTTTGGGGGACTGTCTTATGTGATTTTGACGTTCAAAATGTGCTGATTCTCAGCCTAGTTTGAAAATGACTTTTGATTTGATTAGATTAACTAAAACAAGCAAGTCATTTCTTATAAACAATATCTACTTTTATAACAAGTTGCCAAAGTCGGTTACAGAACTTAGCGATGGGAAGTTCAAAAGCCACACCAAACGTATCTTTAACAAAAAAGTATATTATAAGATTAAAGCCTACGTTGAATACAAGGAAATCTGGCAATAATTCCTTCTGCTCATGTGGCTTCCCTGGTTCCTCATTAACGGCATCAGTATGTAATGACGTTTGATTGATGTTTGTGAATCAAATTACGATGTTTATTTTTTATATTTTTTACATACTTCTGTGATTTAATCCAGATTTGTTATAGTTGTTATGGTAATCATGTCATTTGGTTTAAATAGGCTTTCATTTTCATTATTTTATTTACCTTAGCTATAGATTATTTGTATTTTGTGAATAAGAAACGTTGTAGGCTTACCTTGTAAACTTAAGATTTGTAGACCATTTTCTATCTTGTTAAGTACCAGGTACCTGTTGGCAGGCCTACACTGTCCTTCCATAAACACTGTAATTTGGAAACATTGTGAAAGCCAATTATTTTTAAAAGAGTAACCGTAGAGTTTCTTGCTGGCTCTTCTCCATAGGAAACGACCAATCGGAACCGTGCACCTAGCTTCTAACGTTTCATAAGTGTCCATGTAGGTTTATGTGTAATAAAATATTTTGATTTGATTTGACCCGTCAATTTTAGCATAACTGGCATAAATTACCCGCCAAACATGGATATGTCGACAATCAATTATTCCATTAGGTAAATGACACAGATTCTGTTTCCCTTTCATGCAGTGGCTGATATTATGTTTATAATAATTAATCGGACAGTTCTGTTTGTTGAAATGATTATAAATTATGATGTATTTTTGTAATATATCGAAGGCGACTACTTATTTTTTATTCAGTTCAATATTTCTCTTTGAAAATTTAATTTTGCTTAAAGAACATAGACATTTAAATGACAAGATAGGATAGATAGGATAGATAATTATATAGTTCATTGTTTTAAATGAAAGCAAAAAAAGTTAGTACCTTTTTTTTCTATTTATGCGTGTTTGTTGGATAGATTTGAATTTAGGATTACGAATACTGTTCGTATGATAAATCTTCTTGATTGGATATTATGTATCTCGAATAAATAAACTTGGTAGTAGAACTATCTAGGGCAAACACTTTAACAATAAAGTGTTACCTATATTCAAAAAAAATAACCATTTAGGTACACATAAACAGAAAAGATCAGAAAAATATATAAAATACAAAGGTTTTACTTAATTAAGAATCGCAAAAAAATACAGTGTGTTTTTTTGCTGTCAGTACTTAGGCCTGAATTCAAGGCAGCACTGTGTCTTAAATAGGACGTACATCGTATTTCATATCCACACTCGTAAAACTTATTAAACGACCGCCTCTCTGAAATATTATAATAATAAAGAGGGACGAAAATATATTACTTAATTATACAGTCAATCTGGAAATCCAGGCTCCTCTGAATCAAGGCCCAGTAAGTTTCAGGATCTGATGTTTTAGAATTTGATAAATAGCTCACCAGTTTTTTTTTTTTTTATATTTTTCATTACAATAGATTATTAATAAGTAATTGAACTATAACTTAATATTTTACGAATTATATTATGTTTTAATTAAGAATAGTGTCAATTAGCACTTTCTTAGGGTCTGGTATTTGATAAAACACGTTGTTCAAGTGATACCTGCATAGCACAGCATTGTTACTATTATTCATTCACTATTTAAACACTACACTAACCCAAATGGTTTAGTTATCTTTAGCCTATGCACTATGTCCGTACTGTCTAGCAGCTGAGTTGCCTCGACATTCAAATGTCGGTGAAGTCTGTGTTCGTTGGCTTCAGCAAATTTTTGGATGATGGTGGTAACGAGTTCTATGTCATGTTTTTGACGGGGGTCGTCATTTCTAATGTACCATGGGGCATTTACAGATCCCTGGGTGCTTTATTTAGGAATTGTTGTATTATTTTAAAGTTCCTTTGTTTAGTACAGCCCCAAAATTGGATACCGTACATCCAAATTGGCACAAGAAAATCCTCGCTTATAATTTGATTATGTATTGATGGATAGGATTTCTTTCCGAGTAACCAATACATACTTTTGTAACGAATATCGAGTTACTGTCTTATCTTTTTGACGTGAGATTTCTAACGCATAGCCTCAAGAGTTAGGCGAAGGTTGTATTAGCATAAGGCACTTGCATGCCGTTAATATAGATTGGGAGTTCATCGTAATGTTTGTTAGTGAAGTCAATATGAATTGATTTTGACTCATTCACGTTGATCTTCTACTTTTGTGTCGTCACAAGCTTTGTTCACAGCCAGTTGAACTTCTTTGACTGCTTCTTTGTGGCTTGATCTGGTAGCCATAATAGCAGTGTCATCTGCAAATGGCGCAATGGTGTGGTTTGCCAGCTCTGGGATATCACATGTGTATAGCAAGTACGGGATTGAGCCTAACACGCGTCCTTGTGGCACCCCAGCTTTTATAGTTTTCAGCACGGAGTATGCCTCCTCTTACCTTATTCTGAACACTCTGTTACTTATAATATCTGCAAATTCTGGAGGTAGCATGCGTCTGAGTTTGGATATCGGCTATTCGGATATCGACCCTCATGCCAAACTTTGTCTAAAGCTTGCGCAACATCTAGGAATACAGTGCCGCTGACTTGCTTGCTTTCGGGGTTTTTTTCAATAATATTTGTTATTCTGTATATCTGGTCTATTGTAGAGTATTTTTCCCTGAAGCCAAATTGATGGTTTGGTATAAGGATTTTTTGTCCTATTATTGGTTTTGACCGTTATAATAACAGTTTTTCAAAAACTTTTGGTAATAAGGGCAATAGCGAAATGGATCTATATAATACTGCATCATAGGGTGTTTTCCCAGGCTTTGCAATCCTAATGCCTATGCCGTCAGGAAAGTAAGACAATACACTGACGTTGATACAGCTCGGCTAGTCTATTTCAGTTATTTTCATAGCGTCATGTCCTACGGCATTCTGCTGTGGGGCAAACCCGCTGATATTCAAAATATATTTGTTCTTCAAAAACGAGCTGTACGAGCAATTTACCAGCTAGGTGCTAGAGTTACTCTGAGAGATTTTTTTAAAGAGATTGGTATTCTCACGGTGGCCTCACAATTCATCTTCGCCAACATCTTATATATTAGGCAAAATATACACTTATACACAAAAAACAGTGATATTCATAATATTAACACTAGAAACAAGGAGAAACTACGTGCTCCCTTTCACCGGCTTCATAAGGTCCATAACTCATTTGTTGGGCTTGGTATAAACTTTTATAACAAGCTTCCCTCTTCTTTGTTAGAATTGCCTTTTAATGCGTTTAAAGCTAAAGTAAAATCCAACCTTTGTTCAAAGGCATACTATTCAATCAACGATTACTTAAACGATAAAAATAGCTGGTCGCTGTGATTAACTCAAGACAATGTTTATGTTCTTTCTCCAAAATTAGCTTACCTACTGACAAGTTACACGAGTTCATATAATTGTTTATTTTATTTGACTATATTAGTTATTTTAGTTTAATTTAACTTTTATTTATTATTGACATAATCTACTCATTTCAATGTTTTTTAATGAGTTGTATTGCAATATATGGTTAGCTAGCGACCTCGACAGTTCATCATATTATTCTTTTGAGCAACCGGCAGCAAGTTCGTCATGCCCCCTTAGATGTCAATGCTTGCGGTAGCGTCGGGGGTCGGGTTGCCTCCTTCCCTCAAATATGGCGAGGGGGGTAATGGCTGATCTTTGCGTTATGCTCGTGAACGGGTGCTGCTTGTGGTGACAGGTCAGCTTGCTGACTATGGTTTTGTTATTGTTATTAGAAATTAATGTTTCTTTATTTTACTTCGAAGGTCCTAGTTTATCATTTGTGGCTACAAGTTACAGCTATATACATTTAAAAAACATAATGCAGCATTGCATATGTAAGCGGGCACGCCCTTTATGCCAGGAGGCTTTTTATTATGTATTAAGTTCTGTTTGCGTTTTTGTTTTTATTATTTATTTCTGCTTGAGTATAGTTTTAAATATTGGCGTGTGCTAGCTGACATATGGCAAATAATTTTAATATTTTTGTGTTTCGTAATGTTAATTACTTATTACTATATATAGAATCCAGTTCTTCTAACTGAACAGACAGCAGTGCTGCTGGGGAGTTTGTTCCGCCACTTCTTCTTCCCAGCTAAAGCACTAGGAAGTGGTGAAGGGTGGGCGTTTTGAGGGGACTGTCTTATGTGATTTTGACGTTCAAAAAGTGCTGATTCTCAGCCTAATTTGAATAAATGACTTTTGATTTTGATTTTAACTAATTCAGCAACCTTCAATGGCTCAGGTATGTACATGTTTTAGCAGAAATGCAGCATTGATTAGTAGTTTGGTCAGCTTTATAATGACTTTGCGCGGGAGGTGTTAGAATGTCTCCTCTTGAGGTCGTAACCCGGGGATTTCTTCGAGTTAATGTTGTTTTGAATTTCTTTTAGAACTGCCTGATGAAAACCGAATAGGCGGTCGGATAAATTATGATACAGGCTTGCCTAGAAGTAACATATTTACTCGAGACTTGAAGACTCCCAGATTAAAACTAGATACAAGTTCCGCCAAAGAGTTCAACTCCTTAGCGGTCCTTACGGCTACGGTTTCCTAGAAGAGCGGTGGCCGCCACTAACAGCCACAGTGACGGCTGTCATGAAAATTATTACAGCGGTAAAGGATTTAAATGTCGACTTCGACCTACCGCGTGAAAAGATAGTCGCGTTTATGATTCGTTTTAACACCTCTGACACACAATGACGCTGTGACTTAACTTGATTTTCGTGGAAACGCTATTTAATCATGTGTGAGCTCACTCTTCTCAATATGGACACTTTTTCACGTGACTTAGTACGGTGAGGGCAAATCAAGCGATTTAAATCTTTGGGCTGCGGGGTTTGACTTAATCGTGTCCCTCTTTAGGAAAACACACTAACTTACTTTCATAGCAACGTTTCAGTGACGTCATTCGCTGCATAATTTCAGACGCTATGTGGTGGCCACCGGTCTTCTAGGTAGCTAGCTAGCTAGCTTTAAACTGAACCTGAACCTAAGACACGTTGCCAACGTGCATGTTATACGGTCCGTTTATTTTGCAATGTGCCAGTCTGTAATCTCTTACTGTATTACAAGTTGGGGTAGTGCTGCTAAATCAATTCTCAAGCCTCTCGAGGTAGCGCAGCGAGCATTCCTGAAGCCGCCTTTCGACCAATAGTTTATCCTACCTTTGATCTCAACCAGAAATGTGAGGTCCTTAACGTTCGCCAAATGTTCATACTCAGCACAATTTTACAACAGCACACTAACACTCCATTTGCACGGCGGCCGACAATACCCAGAAGAAGAAACAGGGTACAGGTACTGTACATCATCCATACTTTACTTTACAAAAAGATTATTTATTTATCAAGGATGATTTCTTCATAATAGTATAAATCCAATAATTCCATTGCAACCATGTTGTAAGCTAACATGCAAAATGCGAATTTCTTTTTACTAAAATTATGATGATACAGAATCCCGTCTTACAACAATGAAGTTACTCATAATACACACACACACACACCCACACTCTCGCACACACACACCTACGTGCATACACACAAAAACACACGCACACGCGCACACACACATTTCTTGTATTGGACTTTTATTAATTTGTTCTAAATTTTGACAATAAATAGGTAACAGTGTAACCAATACTTTAGTCCTATTTTTCGGGAAATGAGGGCTGATTGTCCTTAATACAGGCTACTAAGTAACCTAGCTAGGACATCAGATCGTAAAATTGTATTGTTACCTACTCATCTCAGATGTAAACTATTCCTAAGTTGCCATCCTACTTTGTAACAGACTGCCTCTTTTTATGAAATAAATTTGATTGAACCGGATTAATGTTCCCTTATTCTTGAATAATGCTCAGTCACGAAAATCGATTTTAAACTAAATTAGGAGGAGTTTGGAATAATAACTGTTAGCTTTTATCAAGATTCATAGCTTTTAGTACCTAAGATCTTGATCTAATTAATTTTCCGTTGAAATTCTCAACCTTATACCTAGGTATAAGGTTGATTGCTAGCAATCAACAGGCTATATATAGCTTATAAGTTAAATTTGGCTAAAATTCATAATATTATTTACACTATTCTGGTGTCGCCATGGAAAAACACTGGGAATTTTTTTCGTGTTAATCCAGCTGGATTAACACGTAATTTGGTACCTAGTGTTTTTAAACTATACTATAAATCTTAGACAGATAGCTATCTGTGTACCAACTTGTATCGAAATCCTTTCAGTCGTTTTTGCGCCAATCTGCAAAAGCGGCCACATCCAGACAAACAGACAAACGGACAAGAATTCGTCGTTGCTATTTTATTATGTATATATATAATATCTATACATATAATAAAATAGGAAAGTCAAAACTGTACATTGAAAATTTTTATAAAAGAATACTTGGGGTGTGATCTACAATCGATACCGAAGCCAAAAATATAGTTTTTAGAATTTTTGTCTGTTTGTCTGTATGTCCGGGATAAACTCAAAAAGTACTGCATGGATTTAATTCAAATTTGGCACCACGAATATTATAAAGAAGTCGGGACAACATATAGGCTACATATTATCACGCTATCACCGACGGGGAACGAGCAGTGAACCTTTATTTCTTCAACGCATTCTGTTGTTACGTTGTATTTTTTGTAGCTACCACTGGTTGGTATTACACAGCTACTTACCTAATAAATAAAAAAGCAATTGCCTGTAAACATACGTAGTAAATTGTGTTGTTTCCGAGTAAAATATTTCATCGTAATTTGTGCAACTGTCTTTGACTTGCAATTGATTGAAGGATTCATTCCTTCAACTGTATTTCGTCACAGAACTCTTTAGTAACACTTTCACGATGAAACACTTTTCAAAACCTTATTATTAAATAGGTTTACTTATTAAATTAGATCAAAAATAGTAATAGCATTCTGAATGTTTACCATTCCAAATGTCATTCGGTTGAACGTCAGTTTTGACAGTTAGAGGCGACACCTAGTGGTCGCCGATTCACAGTTGTAGTTTTAATCGATATGAGTAACATTTGATTGGTAACCATCGAAATAATATTGTAAAGTCCAATCCTTAATAATTTTCAGCTTTTGGTAAAAGTTCATAATAAACTAATTAACCGGATAACGGAAATTAAATAATTTTTTCAATATAGACTTTTCTCTAGAAAGTTCTGTCCCAAAATCCATAATTAATCTGTGGATTGACTGGGATCCAGTGTGGTTAGCTGTGTTTTTTTTATTTTGCTGAGATAATTAGCAAACCTGGGAAAATTAGCCAACAGGATAATTTTTAGTATTAGAAATTACGTTAATCCTTTGTTATTTGGTCTGAGTCTTGGAAGTTCGGATTGTTTCAGCGTTTAAACGTCATGTTGGACAGTGGTCGGTGATTTTCAAGAAGTTTGTGTTATAAGTTCAATATTTAACTTCCGTGATCTTAGAAGAATTTTACCCGAGTCAAGGGAGATTTTATGAATGTTCCGTCCAATATCGGTTGTGATCTATGACTGAATGATTGATGGGAGATGGCGTCTAATTGCCCGTGATGTGAACACGCTTGAGGTTAATACAAACCTTATTCCATGTTTTAAAAGGTGAGGATTTTGGTCTATTAGAGTCTGTGAGTGGTCTTCCCTTGTTGTTAAAACAATACTGACGTGATCTATGGATATTTATTACAGGATTCCAAATTGCGCAGAGCCGCATTGATATCTAGCCAGTCGAAAGTCTTGCAGTCAAGTGATTCCCTCCTTCATCAACCGTGAGTATTGGAACCGCTGACTATTTACCATAGATAGGCCATGGAAAATTCCTCAGTGTTGACCTCGGTGTCAAATTATAGTTCAAGGGAACCCAATGAGCCCTTGTTACGGAGTTGGTAGACGCCACGTGGGTAATCCTCATTCTTATTTTTCCACCACGCCGCGCCATGATAACCGGCTAATGTTTTAGCCTCCTAGATTTCCAAGCTCGGTCACCTCTCTTAAACGTCAAGTAAAGAAATTTAGTTTCCCCTTGTATTATGAGGTCTCCGTATTGTCAATTCCAGGAGAGGCACCTCGCGAGATTCGTCTCGCCGCCAGGATCTAGAGGAGTGTCTGGAGCCTGGACGCGAGACCCATTCCTCGAGTCGGCCAGAAGCCTCGAGCGGAAGCGACTGTGCGGCTGGCAGAGTCCGTCTAGCGATAGCGCAGGCGGGACGGTTTTTTTTTTATATATATCATTTTAATTTATAAACGGTTCCGGTCAGAACCGGTTTATTACCAGACAGGTTTCCCTAGTAGGAAGCCAGTGTTCAATATCTAATCTAAGACCCCGGGTTCGACACCTGCCTACCGGCTTATCTGGAAGTGAATGCAACATCTTCGTCGGCTCCGGGATCCGGGACTTATAGTCCCTGGCGCCCATTCATTTACTAATTCAACTACACATCATAACTGGAAGATTCTAGTTTAAGTTTTTTTAATTTAAAAATAGGAACAGTACTGGGTTTATCTCCAACCCCCCACGACCATAGTTCAATTACCGAACCTTAAGCTGGCTGGCATATTGGGTGACATTTATCGTCACCCACCTAATGTATTTAGGGATTTATTTTATTTTTATAAATATATGTTGTTACCGACAGTTTGTAGTTTCCTTACCTTCTAATACCTAACCACCTTGCATTTGGGCTTGGGTTCCATTACCTCTAGAGGGATAAAAGCTTTAATGTAACACTGTAACAACGTGTAATCTAACGACGCATATTTGAATGTTGTTATTATGTTAACCATGCTATAAGCTAGCTTCACACTATAAAAATGATGAAATATAAGTAACTTAGGCCGATAAAATGTAAAGAAGAAACGGGTAAATGTATGTTAATTTAAAAGGTATAATCGTAGGTATTTTTGGTGCTGTATAGCGTTCACGCAGACGACGTCACGGGCAGCAGCTAGTTTATATATATATAGATACAGATTAAATTAGATTTTCTCATTAGTTATTTTGGTACTGCCCAATCCATATTTTTATATTGGTCCTTAGCCAAAAATAAAATCACTATATCGTCCGATTTCCCTCTGATAAGAGCGCACTGATTCCAATAATTTCTTCCTTTCACTCAAACCATTATTTTCACAACGGATTTCCGCGAAATAATCTCAGAAACCAATAAAAGATTCTTCCTATAGTAGACACTCCACTTTTATACAATATTTTATCGCTATATATACACTTATTTTTTTGAATAAATGATAAGGTTACAGAAAATGTATGACAGAGGTACAAAATGTAACAGAATCAAGGAAATACGTGGAATCTAAATAAAAATACAAAATACAATCTACATTTCGTTACGAACAGGATTTCCTGAAGATAATTATGTTTCCGCCTGTTTGTAGCTTTGAACAAATGTAATATATAAAAGCTAGCCTAATGCAGTTAGAGCTTTACTTATTTGGTCGACCTCAGCTAGGCAACACTTGCTAGTGCCTAATTAAAAATGAATAAGAAAACTGACCTTTCTCACTGAAACCCCATAATTATAAACATTGGTTGGAGTAAATGTTGTGTATTTACTTTAATGTAAGTACTTAAAAATCTTCTTGACAAATAAGATTTGTACAAGTCCCCACATGTCTGAAAATAACACACTGGTTTAAGGCTACCTGCTGCATATGCTACCCACGAAATAAAACAGTGAATAACTTAGTGTTTTATTGATCATTTAGCACAACTATCTAATATAATTTAATGACTAACTAATGAACTATACAAATAAACACAAAAACAACAGCACGTTTAGATAATGATTAACGTCTGCTTTACCAAACTTTTAACGTTGAATTTTTTTTAGGTGTTTACGTAAACTGGAAACTTAATTTTGATTCTTCAAAATAATGAAATTATATTATTAAGATACTTACATTTTTCCGGTACATATCAGCCTGTGGCTCAAATACTATGTACTTGGTATATGATAAGTGAACACTTCACAATAAATCCTCTGATCTAAAATAAACCACAATACTTCTTCAACAGCCTACATCTTCTGTACAAAATGCGACGCAAACATGGAAGCACAAAGAAATGTCCCGTGCTTACACGGTGTACGATGGGTACACCTCTGCCTAAATCTCAGCGGAAACAAGGCGTGATTTATGTTATGTGTTAAAAATAGTTTATGATGTTTCTCCAACAATAAAAAAAGTATTGTAATAATTCCAGCGATTGAACACAATTAATCGGGATACCGCTGTCAAGAGCAGAATATATTTTTTGTAATTCGCTCAGTCACGTACAATATAAATATACACGAAGCTAAACGAAAATCAGTCTTATTTTTTACCAAACAAAACACACTTTACACTGCTAGACACTGAGTATTTTATTAAAATAATTTATTATCAATAAACCAATAACACTCCAATCCAGCCAAACCATAAACAATACAAGCTTTCAGTAATAAATCAAGTGGCTTAATAAATACATTTAATTGCACGAAGAATATAACAAATCCCATGAGGGATTTATATCAATATTTTAATGAACCAATTACTTGTTCAGGGGATCACAATGTCCAATAATATTGTTTTTCTCTGTGGTACCTAATGCTTGAAAAGGAAAATAATGATGTGAGAGCAGACTCTAGTTTACCGAAAAGCCACATTTTTGACTCATTTTCGCTTGAGTGCAACTAGATTGACGACTTTAAAGGTTATTAGTGCCAACGAGGTAATTTAAGGCGTTTAATTCATTACTCACTGTATTATCCAACATTGTGGTTTAATAAATAAATCACACAATACAATACCTTCCACAATTATTTTGCACTTACTATAGACACCTAAATAGCACATTTTGCACTTACTATAGACACCTAAATAGCACATTTTGCACTTACTATAGACACCTAAATAGCACATTTTGCACTTACTATAGACACCTAAATAGCACATTTTGCACTTACTATAGACACCTAAATAGCACATTTTATCGGTAACATGTAATGTTTCTATTTTCAAATACTACATTTTGTGATGGTTAAATCTAAAATTATGCATAATCCAGCCATATCCTGCTGGTAGCGACAAGAAACCAAAAGAAATATCTGTGAGAGAGAGTGAATCCGGCAATTTTTACGAAAAATCCGGAAGCAACACAAAACTATATATTTGTCACATCATGGGTGGTAGAGATGCGATACATCAGAGGGGCAATTCCCGTATTTTTAAGACCGTTCGCATTCTAATCTCAGTCTCAATCTGTCAAAATTACAATCAATTTACATACATTTTTGACAGAATTTTGACATTGATTGTCGCTGAGATGAGATTGTGACTTGAATTTGAACGTTTTTTATGTACGAGAATTGGCCTACTGAGGGGTAATTCTCGTAATAAAAAACGTTCAAATTCAAGTCGCAATCTCATCTCAGCGACAATCAATGTCAAAAACTTGTCAAAAATGTCTGTAAATTTATTGTATTTTTGACAGATTGAGACTGAGATCAGACTGTGAATGTTCTTAAAATTACGGGAATTGCCCCTCAGGTCTTCGACACGATCCGACATAGTTTAGATATGTGTCGAGTCGAGCGAAAAAATATTTCGAATTAAAATAGCTTTAAAAGTAGCGATTAACAAACGAAACAAACACATGCATCGGAAACAAATACGTGTGTTGATACTGAGCATTTGCGAAGACCACAGACTACAATATAGTATAGCAAAGACTGTCCAAACTCGACTCAAAGAGTACAGTATATATATGACTCGACTGTCGACTGTAGACTGTCGCAAAACTCGGTATCTCCGCCAGTCCTCGCTGCATCCCCTCCACTGACAATCGTGTCTAAGTGTAAGAGCTCGCTTGCGTTTCCTATCACACATAGAGCAACACGGGCCACCGGCGCTACCACATGATTATTCCTTTATGAATCAAGTTGTTAGATGACGCTGTCCACTGTACTGTGGCGCCATCCATCCACTAAATTATTTATATTTCTGTTTTCTCCTGCCAAAAGAGGTCTAAATAAAAGAGTAGAACCTTTTTTTTGTTTTTTGAGGGTGGGAAATCTTTAAATAACTTATCCCGCTCTAAGCGGAGCGAGAGGGCGTGTCAGACTCTTACTGACTAAAACCCACCCGTGTTTCTTCAGTTGCCTGTACCAGGGGCAACGGTAACCCGTTCGGACTTTCCCGCAACCCGGGCAGGCATCGGCCCTAGCGGACCCCGTCGTTTGTGCTGACATCTCCTTGAGGCGCGCGTGAAACACAACGCGCCGTCGACCCGGGCTTGGTCCTTATCGGATGGCGAGCTACCCATTGCTCGCCGTCCGCAAACCCGCGCCTACGGTGGCCGGGAATCAGCCTGGGATTCCCGACGCCCAGGCCGTTTCCTGCGGCGGCTAGGGACGTGAGGGCGCGAATTTTGCCTCTCCCTCACGCGCTCCACCTCCTCCTTCGCTAGCATTACTGCTTTGCAGAAGGAGGTGACGGTTTCCCGTGCCCTCTCGCTCCATACCATGGCCTGGACCAGGGCTGGACGCGAGAGATCGCCACCGCCAATCGCCTGCACGAGAACACGCCGGTGCTCCTCCCAAGCCGGGCAGACCTCCACCGTATGCTCCACCGTGTTCTCCGGGTGATCCACACAATAGTGACACCCAGGCGTTTCCTCACGTCTTATCTGGAACAGGAACCTCCCGAAACAACCGTGTCCGGTGAGGACCTGCGTCAGGTGGAAGGTTAGGACGCCGTGGCACCTCTCTAGCCACTCCTCAAAGAGGGGACTTATCGCCGCAATTGTGGCGTGCCCAGCGCTGGGTTGTGACAATCGCACTCTCCATGCCGCCCTGAGATCCCGCCGGAACTCTGTCTGCTATACCGTGATTTCTCGCAACAGCGGAGCTACGCCCCGGCGTTTCGCCTCCTCGCACCACTCCCATATGTGCGCGAGGACTTTTGCTTCCAGATCCCATGGCGGTAATCCGGCAAGGAGGCTCGCCGCCTCACTGGAGACCGTACGGTATCCCCGGACCAGCCGGGTGGCCATAACTCATTGGGGCGCGTTCAACCGGCGGGCTGGCCGCTACCTCAAGGAACGCGCCCACACCGGTGCCCCGTAAAGGGCCATAGACCGCATGACCCCCGCGCAGAGCCTCCGGCAAGAGGCGTTTGGCCCTCCTAGATTGGGCAGGAGCCGCTTCAAGGCAGCCCCAACCCTTTCCAGTCTGGGAGCCAAACATTGGAAATGCTCCACGAAGTTCCACCGGCTGTCGAGGACGAGTCCCAGGTACTTCATCGTCGATTCGACGCCGACGTGAACCCCTCCTACCGTTATTTGGGAACCCGACGGTGGCGCGTTCCGAGGACCATGAAAATACATGGCCTCGGACTTGTGCAGGGCCACCTCGAGTCCCAATTTCCGGATCCTCTCGACGATTACCGCAACCCTGCGTGTCGCTAGTTCGGCCGCCGCCTGGTGCGACCTGCCCTGCGCCAGGACCAGCGGGTCGTCAGAAAAGAGTAGAGCCTAACAACAGGCTTACATTAGCACGCATGCGGGTGGTTCTAGTTATCCTCCGCTATGTCTAGACGACACAAAATCGTAAACGAAACATCCTTGTTAGGAAGCACAGCGATCTAAGTCGTAAATGTTCAACGACAAGCGAGGAAAATCCCATGACGCACGAACATTGTTAGGAATCGTAACATATTCGTGAGAACCCTTTCCAGGAATATTCCATGATGCACAGACACGTACGCACACTAGGATACACTTGTGGCCTCGCCCGCAAACGTAGACCGTAACAAAATCAAAATCTCAGCTCTCACCCAATTACAGAAATTGGGTGAGAGCTGAGATTTTGATTTTGTTACTGATAGCCTCACCTACCTGTATCCTAATGAAAACCTATATAAGACGACCCAAAAACCAGATTCAGTAGCCCCTGGCTGGAGGCTTTGAGATAGCTCGAAGGCACCACAGGATTGACCGGTTAAGCAAAAAACAGATTCAGTATGTCCACGGTATCAAAAATGTCCACAGTGTCCACAGTATCACAAACGTCCACACGGTAAATCACAAATGTAATTTAGTATAACTCCAGACATGGAGAAGTAAGTCACAGTCAAAGCGTCGTCAGCAGTGTTCTACGTTATACCTCAGTACAGTTCAAAGTTTAAGTTAAGTTTAGCTTCAGTGTGTCAAGTTAGTTATTGGTGTTTTTTTTACGATTATAGTTTTACTCCCTATCTTGTTTAATAAATTTCAACGTCCTTTCCACCCTTGCGCCTGCATATCTTACAATCCTCTTGTTTGGTTTTGAACCCCCGACGGGAAAAGAGGGGTGTTATAAGTTTGACGTGTCTCTGTCTGCGGCATCGTAGCTCCCGAACGGCTGAACCGATTTTGTTTTGTTTGAAAGGTGACCTGTGCGAGAGTGTTCTTGGATAAAAAAAAACATAATAATGGAAGAAGAAAATGTATTCGGCCGTTTTTAAAAGTTTTTATAGTGTCGGGGTCTTTTTTAAATTTTAAATATAATTTTGGTCAGATTAGGTCAATACACGGTGACATTTGAATCACAGTTTTGTTAGAACAAACGTTGTTCAGACCATGGTATACAACCATTCTATAGCATCCAATAGAAAAAAAACGTCATTGGTTTTCAAAAAATGTCGGGATTATCGTCACACAGACACTGCGGCTGCGACGCGCGGCGCTCGCGTCTAGAATGCAATATCGCTACCGTGATGAGTACTTTGATGTTACGGTAATGCTGTAGAATGGTAGTAGACGATGGTCTAAACAACGTTTGTTCTAGCAAAACTGTGATTTAAATGTCACCGTGTATAAACAAATCTACTAATTGATTATCGTGCGTACCTACATTATATGTTGTTGGTATAACATGCTGGTCTACAGGGAAAAAGATAAAATGTGTTTCTGCTGCAAGTCGAGATACAATCGTAGTTACATTATTAACTTTGAGTTTCAAAATAGGTTGTGTGCCTCACGGCTGTGCTACTAGGACCAGTAAGTCTTAATTTTAACTAGCGTTTGTAGCTCATAATTACCTAGTTTCATGAAATCGAGACAAACAAAGGAATATAGTAGACCCACATTTCGACAGATATGTCATGCTTAATTCTATAATGTCTATAATGTTCTCACTGCTGGGATACAGGCCTCCTCTTGGTGAGAGAGAGTTGGCCGTAATCTACCACGTGGGCCCAGTGCGGGTTGGTAGATGTCAATACCTTCGAATTTTTGGTTCTAGGACATGGCGGTTTCTTTACGATATTTTCCTTCGCCGTTTTAAGAGCAGTGGTGATGAAATTATTTAAACACAAAGTAATGCGCCTTCCTGGGTTCGAATCCAGGACCTACAACTTGTAAGGCTGCCTGTCCACTGAAGCGAAGCGAGGCTGCGGAGCGGAGAAACGGAGAAATATTAACCAATAGGATCGCATAGGATCGCATAAGCGGAGATTTTATGCGATCCTATTGGTTAATATTCTCCGTTTCTCCGCTCCGCAGCCTCGCTCCGCTTTAGTGGACAGGCAGCCTAAGTCAGGGCCGTCACCACTGGGCCACCACTGCTCTAAGCTCCCACTCCGGGCTACTACTGAGAAATTCATAATGCAACATTAATTGTTGCGCTTGCGACTACTTGATCAAATAATCAATCTAATTAAACAAGTATTTAAATTTTATAAAAAAAACTGAGGTCATAAATTGTTTTGTTCCGAAAAAACTCGCAAAGCCCTCCTAGTAGAGAAATCTTAAACAAAAATGGTCTTATTAAAAAACTAATTTTCTTCTTTAGACATGGTTTAAACCATCGAGCCTGTTTTTGAAATAAGAAGCTAACAGAAATTGAGGTAGTTCCTTTCACAAAACTGACAACGTAGTCCGGTCTTAGGTTGTCAATTTTGCTTTAAGAACTTTATTAAAGTCGGCATAAAGTTCGAAATACAAAAACTGGCTCGAAGGTTTAAACCATGTCTAAAGAAGAAAATTAGTTTTTTAATAAGACCATTTTTGTTTAAGATTTCTCTACTAGGAGGGCTTTGCGAGTAGGGTCAGGCTAAAAATTGATCGTATTTTGTAATAAGACGGCAATTGTTTTAAAACAATAGACGGTCGTGTAAACCTGCCAAACATACCTTCGCATACAAACGACTACTGACATACCCATATATACATGCTGGGTAACAGGAAACTTGTATACAAGACTCATTTCATCAGCCTGTCTCTTCAAGCATGCAGTAATATCGAACTCTACGAATCAGTTCACATATTAGTCAAACTCGGAGCAAAGGCACAAGTTTTGCTTTTACACTCGATTACACATGTAATATCAAACAAATATATTCCTATAGTCTTTGCAATTCATCAGCACGCGTCAAGTGACTCTTATGTCATTGAAACAAGGTCTAAATTGCGACGATTGCCACGTGTTCGGAAACCGAAACAACTATAGGTACTACGGGATTGACAGTAAAATAGTTTTTATTGCGACCACGGATGATTTTTAGGGAAAATTGGAAAAGACTGTCACTCAATTTGGAGGGTCCGAGAGTTGGTATTTTTTATTATTGGTTGCGGGTATTATCTTCTTCCGTCCTGTTGGTTCGACAGATGTCAGTTTTGATTGTTTTAGAAATAGCAGATATATGAATGCGTCTCTTACTTTATTGTTCCGAATTCAAACAGAATACTGTCAGTTTTTATTTTATTACGGATATGATACGGTATTGATTTCATTGAATAGATTGATATAGACTCAGTGCGTGTATGTTTGTTTGCTTTAAACTATCTAACATAGACCTGTGTTCGGGTAATATTTGCTTCCAGACATAAATACGGAATTTTCATTGCGTAATGTGACATCACTCTAAGGACCATCAGTCCATTATCCACGACACAAAAATAACGTGTACGTAAAGTGTACGGACCACCATTGAAATATAGTGCCGCGAAAGTCTAGCTACTCATTGCTGATTTGAGTCTGTAACTGGTTACCTTTGAGTAGCTTCGTGTACGACGGGGCCAACAATTAACTTACTATGCAACCGAGCTCCCAAATCATGCTTAACCATACATCTACACGTAGCCCAAATTATTTCCAACAAACACAAGCACAAAGCTGACGAGCGTCCAAACAAGAAGTAAACCGCACTCATTAACTGTAAACTAAGATCATCAATCATAGTGTCAATACAGACCCTCGGTTATAGGCGACTTAGTTCAACCGCCATCAGCACTTAGTGATTGTTACATGTTTCAGCTTGTAATGTTTGAAGGTTGTAAACAGAGGTAGCGGTATGTACCTACTCATGTTTATTGTTAAAAGTGAGCTTAACATTTTGTAGTATTTCTACTGTAATCACACTCTGTTAAGTACTTAGTTTCACTATCTTAGTTAGAAAACAAGGATTGAGTTAGTATTGCAAAGGTTTCATTTTATTGGAGTACCTAAATGTTGAGTCTACTACTACCTACCTCTTTAGGCCTTTTGTACACGGCACGGTTTCTTTACGTTGTATAAACCGCGCCGTAGAAAAAACGTGTCCGTCAACAAGCTTCCATAGTGATCCCTACAACACTGACGACCGTGCCTACACACGGCAAATAAACCGTAGTTTTCACGGCAAGAAAAACGTGTGTGTACAAAGGGCTTCATGCATAATTTTCATTCTAGGATGTAGCTCAGAAAATTAGGATGTTTCAAGGAATAAATCTATGCAATTCGGCAATCATAAACATCTAGTTCAATTCAGAAATAGCTGGTAAAGTGGGCTGTTGTTTTGGTTCGCGTTTAATAAATCTTTCACAAATAATCATTAAATAAATAGTCAATACACTCCGTTTTTACACCAATTTGGAATGTTTACAGCGCTAACATTACAGCCTAGATCCTAAAATTTCTTCAGTTTATTGCCAGGATCTGCTTTACAAAGAGTTTTATGGTCGTGACAATTATTATTGTGATTCGTCGTACCCTTGAACAACTTCCATCTGACCTGTTTATTTTGCCCCTTGCTTTTCAAAGGTAGAAAGGACACAAGGATAGCATTTTATACGAGTAGAATGAATTTACCTACCCATAGTCTGTTCCAAATGTATATGATGAAAATTTTAACAAATAGATCAGAAAATGTGCCTGTGGAAGCCAATTTATAGTTGCACTTACAAATTATGTGTTTTGATTTGATTAATTAAAAACCCGAAATTCTAATTTTAAATCACCATAAACGTTTTTCATTTCACTATTAGGGTTTAATTATATACTATAATTCTCAATTTTTTCATTGCATTTTGGTGGATTATAAAGTAGAAACCTTCTTGATATATATGGATATCTTACTAATTCCCTTAAGGGGACTACATGACCTAAACGAACCTTTTATAACGCCTAAAAGTATATGATCCACTGCAGTAAACAAAATCACAAAAATATAAGATATTCTTCAGGATATATATTATGCTAGTTAGATAGTGTGTTGAAAACATAATACAACTAATTTAGTACGATAGAAAAAAGTCAGGCAATTACCTAAAAAAATATTTTTAGGATTGAATCTGTTTTTTTTTCAGATTGTTCTTCAAGCAACATATTAACGTGATAGTGTTTTAATTTTTTAGTTCAATCAATAGATTTTTTATAAATAGAGAATTGCTTCATATTTTTTAATAAATTACCAGCTTTGTGTCATTGCGTTTCTCTTTCTTTTCAATGCAGTCCGACAGTGACCGCGCTTTAGTTGTTGTAACCTTTAAGTAAGTGATTGCGTATAAAGAAGATTGGCAAAACCCCATGTACTTTGAGTGTCGCCTTTATACTTCGCGTGCATTAGTAAAAACACCCGAAAGAGATAGATCTAAGGCCTACTAACATAAAGTGTAATCATAGCATATTTTTTTGTAATGGGATTTTGACAGAAAATCGTTTCAAAGATTTACCATGTAGGTGAGGTTATGTGTGTTGTGAAATGTGTATTAATGAGCAGATTATTTCATTTAGGAATAAAACGTAGGTACATGTCATAAGTATAATAGCGTTTTTCCTTTGAGGCGAAACGGATAGGATGTACATGTAACCTACGCCAAAAGGTTAGGTATGCCTATTGATGTTGCTGGAACATCATGCGAACCGTACCTACACTTGTTTGCCATCTCTGTATATTATATATGTATGTATATGTAAGCTTGGCATTCCCAAGCTTTAGGAGAAGCCTAGGTCCAGCAATAAGGTAGGTAGGTAGATAATAAAGGATGTTATAATATGAAATGAGACTACACACTTTTCCAAATATTTAAAATAGGCACCTATTTATTACTTATCAGTCATGTATCTATCCTGAGTAAAACTTGGTCAAGGAATTGTGCAGGTGGAGTTATATTATCCTGGTGACGCGCATAACCCAGGTACCACACTATGCTCATTACGTGAGAGCAACATCCCACAGTGCGCAAACCAATAATGCAATTGCAACAATATCCGGTGATGGCATTCCTACCCACTTGTTGCTGATCTATTGTTATAAAAACATAGTAAGTTTTTCGTGACACATGCCGGGACTTTACTTTTGCTCGAATCAAATAAGAGCTTACTCCCCCTAACCTGCTTAAATTGACATGGCCCTCTCTGCAAACTTCTATTGTGTAAAGGCCATGGAAACGCAACTGTTCACCTATATAAGACCTAGCTTGTCGGATTTGGTAAGTGCCACAAGCAAAGAGGACCAATTCTTCTATAGACAGGTTAGGGAACACAATATTTGCACTCGTTATCGTTATAAACATAGAGTTTCTTCTACTCAAATTCTCTTCTTGTACTATTTCTGCTAATGTGTTGTCTGCGAAAAGCCTTTCATTTATAATATTGACTATTTGTTCCGCATTACTTGGATCCACAAACATTGTGGCAAATGCATTATGCAGTGCTGCTGCAATGGAGAAGTCTTTCATCATGTGAGGGCAAGCACAATTAAAATATTCATGTCTGAATATTTTAAAGTCTCTTTTGATTCTGCCATTAACGGCTTCCACAACCCATCTATTTATTGTCACACAGCGCGACCTGTTGCCTTCCAGTGTAGTTAATTGAAACTGACCTGGTGACAGGGTTTCTGGTAGATGGGCAAGGAAGCCACGCTGATGTATAGCGTCTACACTATCTCGGAAGCCTCTATCGAGAATAAACACATCGTCTTCTCTAAAAAAATCCAAAAAACTGTCTTTATTTATGAAACCTATCATTATCGACGCATCGTTAGTAGTGGCAGAATATGGCCCTGCAACATCCAGGATGTATCCATTGCAACATACCATCATGAATGGCTTTATGAGATTTCGATACTTATGCAGGGAATAAGTCTCTTTTTGAAATAAATAATTTGAGCTTTTTTGGGCATAAACATAGGTGCCATCACAGATAACAATTGTATTTTGTCTTTCCAGTGGGAGATCAGGTCTGCCATATAAAGACCTGTCACGAGTTTTTACTAATAACTTTACTCCGGCTTATAACATTAACAAGGTCTTCGTTTTCGTTTGCAAGACGATGTCGTGGTCTCGTCAACCGAAGTTCGCAGTTAATACACCGAACGTTAGAACGAGACATGTTTATAATAACAAAAAGAGTCCTGTCTCAAAAAAAGTGTTCACTATCACAAGTTCTCAACACGCAGGAACTCGAAAGCTCAACTCACAGAGCACCTTATAATACTGGGCTCAACTGAACGCGGAATAAACAATGCAAGTAAACAATAATGAGTTGGAAAGTAAACAAATAACAGACGCCAAACAAATCGGAAGTTTACGACGACTGTGACAGATCACTGATGACAGTTGTCACTTGTCAGAAATACATTGTTCAATGTTGCCAGGTATTAACTGTAAAAACTAACGATTATGTTATGTTTTCTTTAATTACTTAAGAATACGGTTTACAGTTAAGATTGGAATATTGCAATCTCATTCATTTCTAATAATATAAAAAGAAAAAATGTGTTCATAATGTTATTATAAAACGATTTTTAGTTTTTAACCATCCAGCCAACAATCACATTCTACTAATATGTATTATTCTACTGAAAATGGCAATTACTACTTCAACAACGCTATTTTACGTTTAGTAATTGCTACTTTTACTTCTGATTTAACAAAAATATCTATTTACATTTTTTTCTCTTTTCCCACATAATAAAAAAAAACTTTAATCAGGAAAATAAACTACTGAACTTGATCTATAAAATGCATATAATTTAGTTTAGGCTCGTTTCTCAAATATAGCGACACTGACACTGCCGTTCTTCTTTAACCTCAACAGAGTTTGTTGACGTTTTCATCACATACTTTTTGAACAGACCGTACACTAAACAGGACGTTGGTAACAATTGATGTTTTCAAAATTCTTATGTCACATAGATTAACATAACATCAGCATGCACAACCTCCCCAAATAAATGTACATTCGGTCGTCAATCTGTCAATGAGAGAAACAAAAATGTTATGCAAAATTATGTAGGTTTTCTGAGTACGAAATTCAAATGTATAACGTCTTATATCCACAGCTATAATTACCAATGTCTCGATTTTAACTTTACGTAACTGAATGTATGAGAAACGAAATAAGCTCCACCAGTCATATCTCAGCCATTGTACTAAAAGATTCATAGCAAAAACACATCTATATTAATGGCTGTTCCGGCAACTGCAAACTGAATCATAAATCATATTGTCACTGTAAGGACAGCCTTCAATTATCGGTAACGTTCCGACAGTAACTGTCCGCTATAGAAACGGAAAATGATTTATTATTTACCGGGTGATGTTGTTATTATAATGGTTTTGAGCCTCAGAGTAAAAAGCACTTGTAGATTGTGTTGTGAGCCTAGGCCTTGACTATCGCTATAAGGATAAAAACCTTTATACCAAAAGTAACACTTTTTTCGGTCAAGCTCTGTTTCGTCAAGTAAGCAGAGTATACCGTGCGATAAGGAACTTCACTCAAAGAAATTGTCCAGGCATAGACCCATCGTAGAACAATGTAATGTAACAAACAGGCTTTAGGAAAAGTTAAAATAAAGAGTGCCTTTCAAAATGTACGGCTCAGTTCACATTAGGGCGAACCGATAGTTTTATCACCGACAGGCTGTCGGCTCTTGCTGTTCACACGTTTTGTCAGTCGATCAGTTACAAAAGACGACCGATAACTGTGCCGGCGCCTACACTTTTTCCGGTCGGATAATGAGTCGGTCCGACATATTGTGAACCTGCAGTGCTTTCTGTAACCATCTTACCGTAAAAGCGTAGGTGAAGTGAGCGAGGAGTGAGCTGTCAACATTGTCAATTCCTAACGAAAGCTCACTTCAAACACACTTCACCTAAGTTTTCACGGTGAGATTTTTACAAAATCGACATACAAGCCTTAGCACGCTCGCACGCGTCTCAATTTTTGTAGGTCCTGCGTTTTGTAGGACGTGTGCTACATTTGATATCTACTGTCTCATTTAGCTCCTACAATAAATCGTCCATTGCTTTATGCCGTCTGCGAACTTTCGTTGAAGTGGAAAATCACCAAGTTTATACATGTCATTACAAGTTGTTTATTTAAATTCGAACTAAACTTTGACAACTAGGCTCAATCAAAACACAGTCAGAACACACAGTACAAGGCTATGTTAATTTTATGATGTAGTTAAGTAAGTAATCGAATGCAGCATCAAACCTTACAAATAACATTCAGACATCTGTTTACCTTCGAGCAATATGATAATACGACGAATCACTTTGTCAATTTATAGCCCCACGTTTGTAATAATACACTCTCAAAGATTGTTGACAACACAATACGACAGAACACAACACAGTCGCAGATGAAACGCGCTCACTAACACTGTATCACACTTTAATTGGGTAATAACGTATTTATATATGTGATGGTGTTCATATATGTGTGTTACAAACAATATGTGTGTTACAAAGTAGAAGGCCGATTCCCGTAAAAACCCGTTCAAAATCAAGTCGTAATTTCATCTCAGCGACAGTCAAATGTCAAAAATGTAGGTAAACGCTATACATTTTTTGACAGATTGAGACTGAGGTTAGAATGCGAACGTTCTTAAAAATACGGGAATTGCCCCTTAGGTATAAACATTTGCATTAATTAGGTCTCAAATATGTCCCTACAGATAGACTAGAGCAGTGGTAGCCCATTGGTAACGGCCGCGGCTCGAACCCAGACAGGCGCTTTACTTTGTGTAAATTATTTCATCACCACTGCTCTCAAAACTTTGAAGAAAAACCTCGTGAGGAAACCGGCATGTCGTAGAACTAAAAATTCGAAGACATGTGACAACTACCAACCCGCACTGGGCCCGTGTGGTGGATTACGGCCCGCTCCCTCTCACCGTGAGGTGGCCTGTGTCCCAGCAGTGGGAACATTAAAGGCTGATTATGCATATCACTACACAGAACTCATCTATGTTCTAAAATTATTTTAATTGTAAGCACAGCGTTTTTGCTGTGATCGTTTATGTGTAAATAATTGAAAAATAAAAGATTTTTGCTGTTTAGAAGTATAAATATATAGGTACTACACACTCCTTGGGGATCTTAAATCAAATCAAAATATTTTATTTCACTTAGACCTGAACCTGATTTTTGATTTTCATGGGCACATATGAAACGTCAAAAGCTAGGTGCACGTCTCCAATCGGTCGTTTCCTATGGAGAATAGCCGACAAGAAAGAAATCACGGTTACTCTTTTAAAATAATCGGCAAGTATTTCCATATTTTTTTTTTTCTCTCAAAAAAGTACAATTGGGTTAATAGCATCAAGATACATTTATAGCTTATCCTTTGTGAGAGCTGGAGTCTGTAATGGGTACGGGACCTGTATGACAGATCTCCAGGCTCACACCCTTAAAAATACAATATTCTATTGCACTTACGTACTACACATTATAAAAGCTCCAAGTACTGAGAGGCAGAGAATTAATATGAAAACAAGGAGTGGTGCTATGTGTGTCTTTGTAGAGTGTTGTGTGTTCGTGAGTGCAATATAAGTCCTCACGCCCAGCGCCCGCGAAGGGCAAATAATAGTGTTATTCGGTATGAGAGGTCAGTGTAGGCGCATCAACAAGTAGGTACAAGTACTCATTATTAAATAGTATGTATTTCCAAGGCACAAACGTTCCAACAAACTTTAGACTAACATAATATTATCTACCAAAACAAAAGCGGCTCAAAAAGGACACGAAATAAATGGCCTCGTGTTACGTTCAAAAGCATTAAACTTTATAACGTTTCATATTCGGAATTACTACTAAGAGTGTATTAACACCATAAACGTATGTGCTAGCGTAAAATGGACCTTATAATCCCAAACGGAGCTCATTTCAGTAAAGTTATTATCAAGTATAATATCCCTGAAGCATATAAATAAGAGAACTGATGGTTATGTACGTACACAAAATAAAAAATTATATTATGATACTGTGAAGTGAATGTTTGGACTTATATGAGGCCACGACTTGGGAAGTGTGATAAAGTAAATCCCTCTTAACAGTTTTCGCCTTACGTGTTTATTTGTTAGGATGCTGTTTTTAAGACATTTCCAAGTTGTGACTTGGAAGATTTCTATAAGAGAAAATAAACATTTATACCTAATCTATACTACGTTGGTTTTGGGTTTTGTATGCCTTTCAAATAGTGATAGAAATCATCATTATGATCATGCGTTTTCCAACTACGAGTACGTTTTTTTTTGCTGGCTTTATATGTTTCTCATTCTGCATCAGACACATGAGGCTAGCAAAAAATAAGGTCCCAACCAATCTTTTAATTTCTCACGATATTGTGCTTCTTCTCGCCAAGTCGTGAGGTAGCTATCCAAGGTCGCCCTCCATCTTATCCCTGGTCTGCCAAGCCCAAATACAATTTACAATAATATAATTTAAAAACAACAAAACAAATGGTTTACAGTACCTGTGCAATACCAAAAAGGCCACCAAATTACCACCTAATTTATCTCAACATTTAGTGCAACTTTCGTCTATGGCACAGCCTGCTTCACTAGGACGTATGCAAAAAAAAAAAACAGAACCTATTAATTACAAACCAGCGCACGTCAAAAAAAAAAGAGTCAAAATCAAAAGCCGAACAAAAGTCAGGTCGAATAGAAACGTTGCGTTCATGGTTTCAATCAAATCTATGTCCAACTGAAATGCGATATCAACGTTAAAAAAAATATCGAACTCCAACTAAACGGCTGAATTGAAAACTTTTTGGTCAGCCATTCAAATGGATGGACGGAAACAAATTATTCTATTGAACTCAATACTAAATTCTCTGCATCCGCTGTATACTGCGCTGAGAATATTGGCACGGATTGTTATCATCTTGAAACAATGGAACTTATGAGCCATTGTTGGTTTGTATCTTTGTGGCTACTTTATTATGATAGATGGCACCGAGTCTTCCGTTACTTACGGCAATTTGACTATCAGACATGCCACATGGGAACGAGGTATTGAAGTCATTAGATAGAATAGATGTTTCTTTCATCGGCTGTTCATTTTTACTCTTGTTTTTCTTTTAATTTAAATAGCCGATGGAACTCTTTATACTGAGACAAAGCAGAAATGGTTTTGAGCAGAAATATGTAGTTGTATTGTTTTTTCAATACATTTCAAATGAAATTTTCAGCAACAGCGCCTCTCTGACAACGTCATTTGAGCGCCAAAAGATTCTGGTAGCAGAGTACTTGCTCAGACGGCTATTGATGTATTTATTACACATTGATGCTTGTTGGTGGTATACCTTCTCTCATCAAACTTGTTTCCAGGAGTTGCACTAACAATATACCTTAATTTTGGCGTTCAAATTATCGCCAATGTGACCCTACCTACCTACGGATACTTTTATCTGAAATAAATGATTTGATTTGAAACGGGTTTTGTCTTCGGAAGAATAGACAAAATGACAGATTGTTGACAGATTCTAAATAAATTTTTGTACAATCTGTAATTTTGTATATTCTTCCGTCGACAAAACCTGTTTCTATCGTAAACATAGTTATCTCTTTCTACGGTTTCTATGGTGGTTATGCTACGCGTGCAGGTCGCGCAAGCCCGCGCAACTTTTAGCGTCGATATCAGATCGGCAGCCAGACATTCACTTGCTTGCCGGGAGTTTAGAGGAACTACATCTGGATTCAATAATAATATTGCCATGTGTTGCAGAGTTCATTGGTTAGAAAATCTGAAGAAAAATCAAAGCTTGATTGAATCTGGACATGGTTTTTTAAAAGTTATTGTTTTGCTATAGTTGTTGGTCGCCATATACCCGGATAAAACGTTTACACTGTGCTATCTATTAAAATCAATACAATTATCTGTTTATTACTTCCATGTTGCAATTGTTGAAGAGATGATTATCATTTAGCCAGAAGTTCACTGCTTATCGTGGGCATTCCAGCAACATTTGAAATGACTATGGGCAATCAACATTGCTGTAGCTATTTTCACTACAATTGACAATTAGTGGTTGAGGTCTGTTATTGTTACCCGAGAAAAGGATGTTGTTGGGTTGTGCTACCTTTCTCATATTAACAAAAACCGGACAGCTTTTTTCTCCACGAATATTCCGTGGGATCATACATTCCCGGAAAAAATAAATAACAGGAAAATATTCTTCCTTTTGCCGCACAAAATTAAACAGACAGTCTGCCCGTCTTAATAAAAGACCCATAAACTCCTCGAAATCAACTGGACCCTAACTAAGATAATCCTCGAAAATCCACTAAGGTGAGGCAGTACCATTCCGAGGGAAAAGCTCGAATAAAAAGATCACTTTGACGGACGGGTGTAACCAAATTATGGGGGTCTGCCTGCCTGCTTTATTAACTTGGACTAGTGATGGGTACGTGAGTTTATGCGAGTTAAATAAAATTAATTTTCTATCGTGTATGGCGGAAAGTGGATTTAGGTTCTAGCAATGGATTAAATAAAGGTACGTGCTCAAAAACATGAAATGTTTTTTTATTTTTTAGGTAATTGGTAAACAAGTTCACTGGAAGTGAACTTAGGAGCTACTGTTTTTATTCAAAATTGTTGTAAATTGTGACAGAAGAACAAAACAACAAAACAAAAGATAGTTTAATTCGGTTTCTAATAAAAGTACATAATCATTATTTTCAAAGTCATTTGATATCAGATAATTCTGATATCAAATGTAATAATCCAAGAGTCCCTTGACTCACACCGATAACTTAGGCGTCCAATCTGACGAGAAAAAGGACTTCATTTCGACTGCCGAACGCAATCTACGCAGCCTATAATATAATCTCACCCTGTACTATAAGTAGCGACCAACAAATTACAAGACTGGTACGCCTCCAGCTATTGCAAGAAAACAGTAAAATAACCTCATACACTTCAGGCTATGAAATAAAATATCGCTTTTGTACAATCATTCTAAAATAATAATGGTTTTATTTGAAAAGTTTCTAACTATGAAAGGTCACGGTTCAGTCTAATATTGGTAATCGTAATACCAATGTATGTTTTACAACTAAATTAATCCCTGAGGTCGAGAAGTCACGCAATTTCGTAGTCAATCAGAAATAAACTAATTTTTATTTGTAATAATGACGATAAATCATGTTGTAATAGTAGGTACCCACCTACTTTTTTCGTACTTTCAGTTTCAATAGATGGATACATTCTGATAAAAATACTTTGTTTTAAAATTGTATCTTGTATAAACAATTTGCTACTCCAAACTATTTGTCCAAATTGGACTAAGAATCCAAGCTTTGTTATTATGATGAAAATAAAAGGCCTCAACGTATTACAATTCTAAAGTATGCCCAGCATTCTTAGCAGTCAGGGTACCAAACTTCCCGATTAATGTTCTCATACCAACATGAGAGTAACAAAAACCTAAGCAATTAAATCGTATAAAGAAAAGTGTAAACATCAAGGAAACAAAAGACAAGCTCTTCCAATTAACAATAATCCCGAGATAAACAGAAATAACAAAAGGAAGTTTCTAACCGAATTATAACGGTCCAGCTACATAACTATCCGGCTGTGAAGAGGATCGGACAGTTTGTGTCAATTCAGTAGATTGAAGGTGTAATTGAAATAGAGGATCAATCAATTACCGACTGCGTACGTGGGTGTTTTTTTAATTTTTTAACTACATGGTGATTTGTAATTGGTTGCATTGATTGCAATGGGTGATACTAAAACTAATTTGCGACATTTTCGGCCCCGATAATTTGGGGTCCAAAATGGGTTGTTTTGGAGATATACATTTCAAGGAATGCACCCAATTACCAATCACCGAGTGTATTCATTACGTACATACTGTACGTCTATCAAATTGATTAAATATTGATTGCCGATAACCCTTGACTATACGACGGCAATATCTACCTTGTAACTCACGTCAATTTAGAAAAATTGCCCCACAAAAAATACACAAGTTTCCCGATACATTTTAGATAGGAACACAGCAAGCCGCAAACAGACACAAAAATTCATGATACTGCAAAGAGAAATGACATTCTACGCCCATCCCTAGTGCCTAAACATAATCCATTCTGAAACAATAAATATGAAAACTCCGAGTCCTTTGTTTATTGATTAATCGAATTTTCAGGTGAACGAACGCCGATACATACGGCTAAACATGATTGGACTGGACAAATGATGGAATATCTTTCATGGTCTTGTATGTATAACATTTTTAAACAAAGAAATCCTATCTTATCTGAATAAATATAATAGGGCTGAAGAAGGGTTAACGGATGAAGAGGGGATGAAAGTTTACATATAGATGGATAGTGTTAGATCCACAATGAAGATATATTTGCAATTTGCTGCCCTAAGTACCTACGGAAGTGAGATAAAATCGTGCGTAAATTTTAAAACAGATTAATTCTGGTTACGTTTTGTTGGGTCGACTTGAGATACTGACCCAGTTAATTTTAGAATGTACAATTTATTTATTCCCTGAGATAAATGGTAGAGATACATTAGGCCCTGTTGTGCAATGTTTTCATCTACAAACAAGTTTAATTAAACGTTCAGCGGTGAAATTAGCGGTATATTATTCCTAATAACGGCGTAGGATAGCCTTTACCAGAAGTGGTCTTCATATTATTGGTTTGCCAGCTTCAATATTACTAGGTTTGTGCCGGAATATAGCAGTTCGTCGTGGACGTGGTACGATAGCGGCTCCCCTGACATCATCTGTCATCAGAAGACAGCCGCCACGCAATCATCGACGCGACGCTCTGCTAGAGTGACTGTCACCAGCCAGTGTTTATTTATTTATTATTATTAAGGCACAACAACAACACAAACAAACATTTACAAATAAAAGAGAACAGAGACATGGACTAGTGTGTACGTCAATTACAGACGTGCACAGCATTCACATCAATATAGAAGACAAAAAGAAACACAGTATTTACCTTACAAAAATAAATAAAAAAAAAACAAAAACAATATGAGAACAAAAGCTCTAGCTAAAATCTCGGTAGTAGAGATAATACCCTCATCGACATAAACGTTGACTAATTTTTTATTTTATTTATTTGTTGTCTTCAGTCTTCCCCGCATTTATGATCTTAGATCTAAAACGCTTGGGATGGTCGTGGAAGATATCCAAATCATAAAGATTGCAAAAATATGAATAGTGTTACTCTGATCCGACCTTTTCGGTGGTTTCAGTAACTTCGTAACAAAACTAGATGGCGCCACCTTCTGCGCCGTCTAGTCAACATTAGTTATGTTAACAGTCTTTGCTGCTGGAAGCACGATATTATTTGACTAACTTACAGCAGTTTTACACTACAATATTTACTATTAGACGTATTATACGTAAAGTACATCTAAAAAAAGAAAGAAACAAATATATTTTATTTGGGACGCGCACAGGCAATACTAACAAAAAAAAAGTACCTCTCTGCCTAAACCTTCAGGGGAAACCGGCGTTATGTAATGTTAATATTAGTATGTTTTCGTTTTTAATTCCCAATATTTTCATTCGTGTAATAAACACCTATCTTGATGTATTGTGATGTCAATAACCTCCCGAGATTGTTTGAAAGTTTCTGTCTTTCCTTACGTTATTTTCATTGTATTAGTCCGAGTAATTGAATGCTCAAATGACAAGACAGTGTTACCTTTCTCACAAAGTTTTGAAGATGTCGGCTTTAGAAAACTTCGCGACACTGTTATATGAGACGTGACAGTATTAAAGGTAACATTAATACAGTTAAATATTTATCCACAATTTCGAGGAAGTTATTTATGTTTTACAACAAGAATATTGCCAGCTCGCGACATGATTATAAATTCTTACACACATAGTCACATTAATTAGGATAATGACTATTAAGGCTTTAAATGCAAGTCAGAGACAGGCTTTCAGTCGGTTTCCATTTCACAAAACTAAACAAAAACTAGCACCATTTGCACGCCTCCCATGGCCATGTTGTACCGTTAATAGCAACTCTGATTTAATGATCCCACATAAATTCAACCCAAACGTGGCGCGCTTAAACTAGCGAGTTCGTTAGCGCCAGCCACTCGACCAAGTTATGTTGCAAGTATGATCATTTATATAACTAGAATGTTTGGGATACGCCGGCATCGGCAGTTCAAAGTGGCGCGCGTCCCAAGGGTTGGATGGGATCTGGTTAATCGTTTGAGAGTACTGCTATGGTTAAAGGATATTTTATTATGATAATGTGTATTTAATTGTGTAATTGCCGCCTCATTCGTGCTAATGGTAGTAAAGTTTCCGGTTAACTTGTAAAGTTACAGAAATAATGATGATATACTTACCTAAATTAACTTCGTGTGTTCTATTTATGTCGAATTTATTTATGGCGCGTAGAGGTATTAGTGTCAACAAAAATGTCGAGTTAATTAACTTGGGTCTATTCTAATGTATCTAGCAATAACTTTACTGTTGTTATTTTCCTTCCACTTATCACTTACCTTTGAGTTTTAAATTGCTAATTTTTCTCAGAAGAATTTTGATCCTGATTGAGTGGGCGGAGACAGTAAAGTCATTATTTGCTTTTTTGTTAAAGCGATAATTTTATAATAAATTATGACTGAGCTAAAGTATAATAAATAAATAAATAAATAAATAAATAAATATCGTCTGACATTGCACACAGCACCATCTAGTTCCAAGTTAAGCACTTAACACTTAAGGCTTATGTTATGGATACCAGATGGTTGATACACTACTTAAATACATTTTTTTTTTGTAAATACATACATATTATAAATATACATCCATGAATCGGGTACAAATGTCCATATTCATCATACAAACATTTGCCCCTACCGGGATTCGAACCCAGGACCATTTGGTTTCGCTGACTACACTTAGCCACTGTAGCCACTACACCAAACGTGTCGTCACATAGTTTGACATTCGTAAAAAATAAATGATTGTATTATATTTAGGTAGGTACCAATCTACTTTATTTTTTGATCACTTCGAAGTTGATTTTTATAGTTAGGTGTTAAGAACTTATTTACAACATGCTTGAAAACGGAATAAAACTGAACCCATTCCTCGACAACTATTGCTTTTTCAACTTCTTGGAACTGGTGGAAATGTTTAATTATTGTGACTTTTATGCTCAGTGCAACACAATGCTAAACACAAACGGTGCATAGGCCACCGACGACCTGCAACGCTTAGTTTTACAGTGATAAAACTATGCATTGCAGGTCACTAAATTGCATGTATAGCCAGTGGGCTATACATGCAAATTATTACTTCTACCTTGACTTGGACCTAAAATAGTGCTCAAAAGTGACCTTAAACTTTTAGCGGTATCAACATCGCCACATGCGAACTACCCAACACACTGACGTCACGCAAAATCCTGCATCGCGCAAGCAGAGTTTACCGCGCAACTACCATATACATTTACAACGTCCCGACATCAATCGCGGGGCAGTTGCCCACCAGACACGACACCCGTCGGGTCAGAGGTTCCTTCCTTTACTATGGGTATGAGTGAACTTTACACCCTGTTTCTCATACCTCTATAAACTCTAGTTAATATTTTCTGAGCTCACTTCCTACTTGCTACTCTCTCGACTCAAGTCTAGCGCGGCCCAAATATACTGGAGCAGTGTACCTATTTGATACAGGCACTGGTCCAGTTAAACGGTGCTCGACACAGAATGACGCCCGACGAGAATTTATGTAATTGTCGCGACGAAAGCGCGGTATTAATGAGTTAGAGCGAACGGGAATGTTCTACCGCTCACGGCTCACCGCTCCACCGCTGTGCGGCTGATTGTACACTTGATAGATCGTACTTTTTGAAGTCTGTGAATTTGCAACATTTGTAATAATTCTACTTTTGCAAATGGCGACTATTCGTCGCTTGTGATTTTGTATACAGTTGGGTTTTCCTAATTTTCCGGTCCGGTAAATATGACTAAAAATCTTTATAAGACGATTTTGAAATGAATATAGGTACTTCCTTTAAAGCAGAAAGATTTTATAAAGCTAAAGTGTATCGGTAGTTACTTTTTTACTTAATTCAATAGTAGGTAGGTATAATTATGTTCCTTAAAACTTCTTTGCTCTTTATTTAAAGCATAATCAGCCTATAACGTTCCTACCGCTGGGACACAGGCGTCCTCTCGGTGAACGGGAGTGGGCTCTAATTACAGATTTAGAGTAGCTTAATCTGTGGCTGTAATCCACCACGCGGGCCCAGTGCGGGTTGGTAGATTTCACATGTCTGTGAATTTTAGGTTCTAGGACATGCCCGTTTCCTCTCGATGTTTTCATTCACCGTTTTGATAAAATAATGAAATAATTTACACAAAGTTAAGCGCCTGTCTGGGTTCGAGCCTACGATCTACAACTCGTAAGTCGCGGCCGTTATCACTGAACGATCACTGCTTCGCTCTTTAGTATACAGAGCATTATCCATATTGTCAGATATGAGAGGGTTAATGTTGTAAAGTGCAATCGATGCTACATTATTTTAGACGATCCATCATTATCTGTCATCATCCATTTCATTCGGGGGCCCATATTATGCTATATACCTGTAAATGGTTTAATTGAAATAAATGCTATGAGTTTGAGTTAACACTTAGTGTACGGTCTTATTATAATGATGACGCAATAATAAAGTTAAATTATGTGGGTAGGTAGAAGGTATGAATGCCAAACATTACTCCCAATCCATAACAACAATTTCCCTAATGCTAACTAAAGCCAAATAATCAGAAAAACAAACCACTTCAAGAATTGAGCCGAAAGGAACGCTTCAACAAACATTCATTTATGCAAATAAAATCAATGTTTTTTCTCACCCGGGCGCCGTGGAAAGGGATGGAGAACCAATTTTCAGGTTATTGCAAAAACCAATTTAAAATACTGATATGGAAATTTAAATTTCTGGTTATGAAAAACATTGTAAGCTGGTTGACGCAGAGTTTTGTTTTATTAGCAAACATTAGAATTGAATTTTGATTACACAATTGTGCAAAGAATTGGGGAAACGGCGTGTTTTAAAAATAAGTCAAAGATTTCACGTCATATTGTCTTAGGACCGCCAAAACTATTTAGTGGTGGTCAAAAAAGTGGCAGATGAATAATGAAAATGGAATGAATACTAATTTGTTTGCGCGTTTGCGTGTTTTTGATGCAAAATGTTTATACTAATTATAACGATTAAGTACTGTCAAATTATAATTTAATTTAATGTTGTGGGAACTACACCATTTAAAAAAAATCCTTGAAACCATACATTTATGGAGGGACTTTAGTTTCTCTACGCTAGTTATAAGAAGGCGGATAGTAGGTTCAATTTTGTTTAACGGTCTAATATGTTAATGCAAAACGGGCGACTTCTAAAATAACTATTTGCTCAGAGATTTCAATACAGCATTCTTATTATAATTGCAGCTAAATTCAGAAACAATGCACGTTCCTATGCATGCACCAACGCTTGCTGATCTGGGTTGTGTGGAGCTCGGTAACACGCAGCAATCCAATTTGAGACGCAATCTAGACCTGGCAGGTATGTAACCTATTTGCGAAGGATAGCATAGGCAGAGGTGTACCACATTTCGCCAATTTACATAATCAGCCTATAACCTGAAAACGAAACCAAACCCATAACATAGAACATAGAACATAGAAGCGCCTGACTGGGTTCGAACCAACGACCTACAACTCGTAAGTCGCGGCCGTTACCACTGGGCCACCACTGCACCCCAGTTTCGTGTCCCAGCAGTGGGAACATAATAGGCTGATTATATATTATTTTAAATTTTATTATTATATATTTATTATATATTGTGTATATGTATATAAGTATGCATATCAGTCATCAGGTTACCGTAGTACAGGCTCTGCCTAGTTCGGGACCTGAAGACCTTGTGTGGATGTTATCCCATATTATATTATATTATATATTATTATGTATTACGTAAATAGTTTGATAGTTCATAGGATAGGTTGTAACAGTTACCTACTAATCACGCGCGAGCCGAATTGTTCGCAGTAAATGAGCCAGAACACTCCGACCAGATGGCTTAGGTTACGTTAGAGCTCGGAGACGTGTGTCACCTACGTGGGACGTGATGGAGGAAACACGTCGCCTAGACCTGGAGGTGGCCCTCAGCAAGTCGGTGGCCTTGGTGTTTCATGGCCCCCGGCGGGCGCCGCCGCCCGGCTCACTTATTGTGGTCGGGGGGCTCGGATCACTGTCGAGTCTACCATGAAGTACCTAGGATTGGTGCTCGACAGCCGGTGGGACTTCGCGCCCCACTTCCTACGTCTGACGCCCAAGTTGCTGGGCGCGGCTGGCGCGCTCGCACTGCTGCTTCCCAATCTGGGAGGCCCGAGTGCCGCCTGTAGGCGGCTCTAAGTGGGGATCGTGCGATCTATGGCCCTGTATGGGGCCCCGGTGTGGGCCTCTGACCTGACGGCCGGCAGCATAGCCGTTTTGCGAAAGCCGCAGAGAGCGATGGCTGTCAGAGCCGTTAGGGGATATCGCATGATCTCCTACGAGGCGGCTTGCGTACTGGCCGGATCCCCGCCCTGGAAACTCGAGGCGAAAGTACTCGCGCCATTGTATCGGTGTCGCGAGAAAGCGAGGGCGCGAGGTGAGGGACCGATGCAGCGACACATGGAGCTGCGTCGGTCTCAGCTTCACGAGGTCCGGGTGGCGGAATTGCTGGACAGGCTCTCGCGCCCTACCACCGGCCGGCCTTGTCACCATCGAGGCGTCCGGCCGGCGCTCGAGCGCTGGCTCGGGAGGAGGCAAGGCTCCCTGTCGTTTCGGGTGACGCAGGTGCTCTCGGAGCATGGTTACTTCGGGAAGTATCTGTGTCACATAAACAGGGAGCCGGACGCCCGGTATCACACCTGCGTCGACTAACGGGAGGACACGGCGCGGCATACGCTGGCAGAGTGTACCGCTTGAAAGGACGCGCCGTGCCCTCATCTCAGAAGTAGGCAGTGTATTGTCGCTGCCGGCCGTTGTCGAGTCGATGGTCGGCAGTGGAGAGTCCTGGGACGCGGTGGTTTCCTTCTGCAAAACAGTCGTCTCGCAGAAGGAGGCTGTGGAGAGGGAGAGGGAGATCTCGTCCACTCACCCGGCCTGCAGAAGGCGCACCGGGCGTCGGCGAAGGGCGGACAACGCCCTCTTCGAGCCCCCCTAAATGGTTCCAGGGGGTGACGGACTCGGGGACGTCCGTCGCCCCCCACACATCAGGACCCGAGGTGGAGGCGCATAGTGTTCCACGCGCGCCCCTCTTAGACGTCGCAGGGGAAGTCAAACACCTCACGCCGCCCCCAGACCCGAGCAGGCCCACAGAGGCGGGCCGGCACCAGTTGGGGGTTGGGGAAGAATCGTACATTCCCGCGACCCCCGGTGTAGGTGAGAGGTGGAACACCGGGGTGGTTTTTAGTCAGTAAGAGTCTGACAGACCCTGCCGCCCGCCCCAGGGAGGTGGACATCCATGAGGATTTTGCACCCCGGAAACAAAAAAGATTACTTTAGAGCTGTGACCAACCGCGCGCCAGCCGAGCGAGCGAAGCGAGCGGTGCCGCGGCGCCGCGCGCCGGCGCCGGCGGGGCGGCCGGCCAGCGTTACTTCCAAGTTAGATTTCATACCCACTAATACTGATTGGTTAACTGCCCGCTAAGCCATTTTAAGTACTTACTTCTTTTTTCAAATTAATTCCACATTTAAATATTTGTTATGAGTCATTTATAATGAGTTTACTGATCAGCTTTTACTGCCGAACTTATTAATAATCATGGTTAGCCTAACTATGACTCTTGGCGAAATGAATGCGGTCAGAAGATTAGTCAATTTGCCTTAGTCATTAATTCATTATACATAACGGTGACAGTATATGAAACACTTTGAAAGCGATTGCCACATGTCTAGGCCCTGAGTAGGTACTATGTATGGAATTAGTAGGCACTATATAGTACGTTTCAACCTTAGTGAAGTTTAATTTGACTAAGAATTGTTGTCAAAAGTGGTAAGTCAATTACGAGGTCAACTTTATCATGTCGATAATAACTTGTTGATAACTCCACCTGTAAGTAGTTTTTTTTTTTAAATAAATACTGATATAGACCGTGTAAAATCGTACATTATTTTTATCTCACGAAGCGACGCGCGCTTTACTTGTGGCAACCAAGTGTACAAACACGCTGTGATTGTGTGTGTGAAGACGAGTAGCGTCAGCACATAGCACACATACGCGCACACACACACACACTTCCGACTTCGCCCATGTCTCGGACGGTACCGAGAGCTCCTTAGCGTATACACACATTGACAGCGTGTTTGGAAACTTGATAACCACAAGTAAAGCACGCGTCGCTTTGTGAGAAAAAATACTATATGAAATTGACAGCTACATGAAACATCTTTTGGCTTTAGCATTTGGGTGGTTGGTGAGACGGACGTAAATACTACAGGATTGGTCTGTATGTTTTTGTGTTTTTGATTGTTATTATAACTATCTATTTTATATCTGCTGTATGTATACATATTCTAAATTACAGTCACTTTTCGTGTCTATCTGTGTGACTGCGTTGTTCTTCTAAGCTAGGCAACGGATTTTGATGCGGTTTTAACCTTAATTTAGGGAATTCATTCCGTAAGGTTTATGTGAATAATACATTACTATTGAACTAACATAATAATAAAGAAATCCCGATGTTTTGTAAAGTCGTAAAAAACGGCGGGTCGTTGGTTTATGATAAGAAAGAAATTAAACAAAAACGATGAACTGTCCTATACTTATTTTGTTGATTATTTTCAACAAAATAATTAAAATTATGAATAAAAATGTTTTTTTAGTTAATTGTACGATTGATGTCATGTTAACTTTTTTAACGAGACAATAATATGTTTTGAAGCGTAAAATGAAAATATTGGTATGATATTTTTCATAAATTGCTCATAATTTTAATTAATTTGTTGACTCAAATACTTTTAATTACGTTCATAGCATAATTGAAGTGCCAAATAAAATATCATTCTTTATGGTACGCACGGCTACAGATCAAGCTATGCATTTCCAGTATAAGCTGATCTCGCATTGTATAGGATTTCCTTACAATAAGAGGTCAGTGTAAACTGGAAATGTATAGCTTGATGTGAAGACCTATTCAATAGGTAGTTTTTATATTTGGAATTAACTGTCAAATTTTGGGTAAATATCAAAAAACCGTTAAAACTCAAATATCTCGAAAATTATTTAATTTCGGTCATACACAATGGGGTGTGCAATATGTAGCATTTTGGTCCCCCTGTCAGCTCCTGACGGATATATGTCGAATTACAAGTAACCCTGTATACACACCGGCCTTTCTTGGCCAATTGACAAGACTGAAACGCTGAAACAAACCAACACCTTAATTGCGTAACACACTTTCAATTATTACAATTCGAAGGAAATTTCTTTTCCATTGCTGCATAGGTTTGAAAAATTCGTCTACTTTGCAATGTAAATAACGCAAAGAACGTGTCTGTACTGTCAAAATGAAAGATATTGCAATCACTTTTCATTTTATATGTGTTACGCATTTACCCCACAGAGTCATGTCCTTCGAACGATAACAATCGTCCTTTTCATTTTAAACATTAAAAGGTTAACAAAAAATTTATAAAATAGTTATTTGTGCAACAAGAGAGCAAATTTGTTTTTGCTGCGAGTGCTGATGTTGAATCCTGAGTGTGGCGAGGGATTCAAAGGCACGAGATGCAAAAAACTTTGCTCTCGTGTAACACACATAACTTTTCACTTCAGCAGCGAGAACACTTTAGGAGATAAAATAATAAACAGGAATAGATTGAAATAACTATATATTGTGAATCAAAATAATTAGCATTGTAAGTAGAGGTACCAATTCAATAAAATGGAACATTTTAAAAGTTAAAGGTAAAATTACTGCAATTCTGCAAATTAAAAGTAACAGATTTATTTGGCAACGTTATAGTTGCATTGAGTTGAGTTTGATTAACTGGGGTTAAGGTTTCTGTTTCGGTGGCGGATTGAGAAGGAACAACGATGAACGTTGGTGACTCTGATCGGCTTTCTGTATAAGTACACTGTGCGTCGTTGGAAGTGGATGGGCGTGGGTGAGACCAAGGATCCGAGGCCGAATTCAGACTTATTGTTTCCACTATAAAAAACTGTCCATTATAAAAAGGGATAAGCGCGGGAGAATAATGATTTTGTATTATCATCATAGTACTACCGTCATAAGAAATAAGAGATGCTGCACCGTCCCCAAATAAAAAGGGATAAGCGCGGGAGAATCATGATTTTGTATTATCATCATAGTACTACCGTCATAAGAAATAAGAGATGCTGCACCGTCCCCAAATAAAAAGGGATAAGCGCGGGAGAATAATGATTTTGTATAATCATCATAGTACTACCGTCATAAGAAATAAGAGATGCTGCACCGTCCCCAAATAAAAAGGGATAAGCGCGGGAGAATAATGATTTTGTATTAACATCATAGTACTACCGTTATAAGAAATAAGAGATGCTGCACCGTCCCCAAATAAAAAGGGATAAGCGCGGGAGAGTAATGATTTTGTATTATCATCATAGTACTACCGTCATAAGAAATAAGAGATGCTGCACCGTCCCCAAATAAAAAGGGATAAGCGCGGGAGAATAATGATTTTGTATTATCATCATAGTACTACCGTCATAAGAAATAAGAGATGCTGCACCGTCCCCAAATAAAAGGGATAAGCGCGGGAGAATAATGATTTTGTATTATCATCATAGTACTGCCGTCATAAGAAAGAAGGCCGTTACTGACAAGTTTGTCAAAAATGAGTTATTAACATATTCGGAATCAGAAAAAAAAATGCTATCTTATGGTCTTACACACTAAGCTGTAACTCGTATTAGATTAGAGATATCATAAGGATTTTAGCCGTAAATACGTCATAAATTTTGGTTTTTTAACCTGAAAAGCCTCAATTACAAAATAACGGCCTTTTGTGACAATTATAGTTCGAAATAAAGCCTATATGTTTTGACGTCTTATAAAACAAGAATCACCTACTAAAACGATTCAGTAAATCGCGGGCCTTCATTTTAAATAAAACTTTATCTCGGAATCAACGTAGACGTAGTTACGGCCTCCTTTCTTATCACGCGAGAGTAACTGGTGAGACAACGCAATCTTTCACGACATAGAACAATGAATAAGTTCCTGCGATATTCGTGCCTTGGTCTCGAGTGTATCTTGGCCACTCATTGTCATTCCGAGCACTCATTAGATCTCACACAACATATTTCCCTTCAGTCCACTCCAGGACAGTCTTGGAATTGTAAGTAGGAGGCTGTTTTTAATATTTCTGTGGTAGGAGGATATGGTATGTTTTTCTCTCAGAAAATAAACCGGGGTTACTTGTAATTCGACGTATGTCCATCAGGAGCTGATAGGGGGCCCACAATGCAACAAATTGAATCCCATGAAATGAAATTTTATAGCTTTCGAGATATTTATCCAAAATTTGACATGTAAGTTCCAAATAAAAAAAAAACTACATATTGAATGGGTACCATGAAAAACTATATTGTAGCTGGCACTTCAATTAAGCTAAGCAAGGGACAGGCTGAATTACAATTATTATTAAGGGACGAATTTAAGGCTACAGGCTCAGCGGCATGGGCTGGCTCGACCAAGGGTTGAGGCGGACCCCTCCCTTAGTTACTTTTTTATTTTTTTTATTCTTTATTTTTTTTCGGAACTTTTGAACGCAGTTCATGCCAGTTCCATCATAACTTAATCTATGACTAATACAAGGTAATCATTATGTCTATAATAATACTAAAGAAATTATACTAAGTACCACTGTTGTTATTATTAACTAAAGTGTAAATCATTTTTGCTTCCTGTGACGAAGGTTGAGCCAATATGTTGGTGAATATGCCTACATTTAGTTTATTTAATTTTAATTTCCTTAATAATCTAGATCTTTCGGGTTCATTCCTACCACACTCCACTAAGACGTGTTGCACATCTTCTGTTTTACCATCACAAAATTCGCAATTAGGTGAACTGACTGTTTTCATTAGAAATGCAAAACCTCTCAACGGCATGTGGCCGGAACGAACCCTGTGTGCTGTGACTATGTCATTTCGTGTCAACGCACCGCTGCTAAACCATGGGATACGAGGAGGTTCTTTTTGTATGATTTTATACCAAATACCTTTAGATTTTGACCTCTCATCAAAGTAATTTTTCCACTCTTCATGGCAATAGTTTTTGAATTTTGATATGATTTCGGAATACATTGGTCTAATATAAATTTCTACCCCGGAAGTTCCTGCTACTTTAGCCAATCTATCTGCCTCCTCGTTTCCCGCAGACCAATATGGGACGGTATCCATTGCAACACTACATTAATGTTATCATTCATAAATTGATAAATTTTACCTAACACGACGTAGGCTATCGGTACACCTCTGTGTCCATAGGCGCATCGAGCCACATGCTGAAGAGCGCTCTTGCTATCTGTGAGAATAACAATATTTGTACGACACAGTGTTGCTGCATACAACAGTGCTTCAGAAATTGCCAATAACTCTGCAGTCATAATGGACACCTTGGATTTTATAACTACCACTATTTTTATTTATTGGATCATAATAAGCTGCTCCCATGTCTGTACTCTTTGAACCATCAGTGAACAGCTTATGCCATCCCATATAGGTCCCATTTAGTTCAAGTATGATGTCATTTCATATACAATTGGTATCATACGATTTCTTAGGTCTGTTTACAGTTTGCAACTCAGTTTTAATTACATTTTGAATGGCAATGTAACTACACCAAAAGCTAGATTTGAACATATCCAACGGATTTGATGAATAAACTTTGTCTTCTTGAATCTCATTAAAAGTACTCATTAAAATAGGTTTCTTTTTACTTGACCAATATCTATTGTCACAGAGACTACCGAGATTGGACAATAACTTACTCGTCTTGCCATTGGTGCATGATTTTGATTTCAAACAATACTTAAAAGCCAAATATTTACGCCTAAGATGTAATGGGGGTAAGCACAATTCGCTTTCCATTACGTGAATGGGTGTGGTTCTAATGAAACCTCCAACTATCCTCATAGCTTGGTTCTGGATCTTTTCTATTTTAAATAAACGAGACTGTATACTACTATCATATACAAAACCACCATAATCGATCCGGCTTCTAATTAGAGCCACATACAAACGTCTCAGATGTATTGGATGTATCCCCCAATCACGACCAGCCAATACTTTAATGATATTTAGCATTTTCTGGCATTTTTCAGACAGTTCATTGATGTGTTTTCCCCATCTGAGTGACGAATCTAACCACATACCTAAATATTTTATATTTTGATTTGATGCCAAAGGAACTTCATTTATATATAATTGAATTTGTTGTCGTCTAAATCCCCTGCTAAATAAACATAATTGTCATTTTGTGGTTGATATTTCAAGCCCTATGTTCAATAAAATTTCAATTATATTGTCAAGAGACATCTGCAACTTACTAATACTATCATTCAATTTTTTTACTAGAAATAAATATAACGAAATCATCTGCATATTGACATAATTGTACTAAATTCGTTTTACAAATATCCACAGTTACAATATTAAAGAGCACAGGGGAGAGGGGGTCCCCTTGTGCCAAGCCTCGATTAGTCCATCTCACAATATCTCTCCCGTCCTCCGATTCATCTTTAATGACTAAATGCCGTTCCTTTAAAAATTCCCATAAATAATTGCATATCTGACTACCAACTTTCAATTTATCTAAGGACTGAACAACACTCTCAATTAAAACATTATTGTATGCATTTTCAATGTCAAGAAAACATGCTAGAGTGGGATCATTTTTGGTAAATCTAATTTGAATTATTATCAGCTGGGTGAGAGAATCCAGGCAAGATTGACCTCTCCGAAAACCGGATGTACTCGGGGATAATATAGTATTATGTTCAGTGTGCCATTCTAAACGCTTACATATCATTAAATGAAATATTTTACATACACATGAAATTAATGATATAGGTCTCAATTTAACATTTGTATTATTATTATTACCAGCCTTTGGTATAGCAATTACTTTAATATTTCGCCATTCTTGAGGAATATAACCTAAATTAAATATGCTATTATATATTCGAAGCAAATATAGTTTTGCTACAGGAGGGAGGTTATATATCATGGAATAAGTAATTCCATCATCCCCAGGAGCTGTATCATTCTTTTTAATACAAACTTCAAGTTCTTGTACTTTAAAATCTGATTCTAACAATAAATTATTCGAGACAAACATAGGTTTCGGAGATAGAACTGCATCAGGGGTTAAACTACGCAAAAGGTCTCTTTTTTATCCATAGATATATAGTTTTTATTTATATTACCCTTGACCCATCTCATTCTTCTCCACATATCAGACGCTGATACAGAACTATCAATCTCTGAACAAAATTCGTGACGATTAATTGCTTTTGCTCTACGAATCTCTTCTTGAGCTATCAAGGTTCTACTTTCCAGTACACTAAGGTTTTCAGGGCTCGGGTTACGTCTAAATTGACTTAAAGCAAGTCTTCTCTCTGCTACAAGCTTAGAGAGATTTTGGTTCCAATACGGTTTGGGTATAAAATTTCTTTGAGGAACGCTACAAATTTTATAAAGTGGAATATTGTTATCCGCTGAGTTATTAATGATATTGATGAGAGATGTGTACATATATTGTATATTAAATGAGTAATCTAACTCTGCACAGGCATGTTCTATATCTTCACTATATTTAAACCAGTTAGCTTTTTTAAAATGTTGTTTTTTTTTATATTCACTTGATCCTGATAGTTTAATTTAATTTTAATGATTAAATGATCGCTTCCTAAATTTTCACTTAAAACATTCCAAGAAAAGTGAACGACTATATCGGAGGAAGTAAAAGAAATATCGGGAGATGTTTGCTGTAGGTTATTATTAACATATTTTAGTCTCGTAATACTGCCATCATTTAAAGGTATATAACCAAATTCTATTGCTGAATCCATAATTTGATTACCCCTCGTATCATTTTTACACGACCAATTGGAATGATGGCCATTAAAATCCTCTGCTATAAGAGTTTTCTCTGTACATAATGAAAATAGACCATCCCAATCCTCTTGTCTAGTATGGACAGAGGAAGGGCAATAAATACCTATAATATTTTGAATGTACTTACAATTATATATCCTTACATGTAACATTTCTATCCCAATACAATTAATTCTAGATAATTGTAATTCAGACTTTATAGATTTGTGTATTATAATTGCTACTCCACCGTAATTATCTGATCGATCTTTCCTATATAAGTTGTACTGTGATATATTTAGCCAGCTATCTTCTTTCAGCCATGTTTCACTTATGATTGCTATATGTATCTGATCTTTATTCAAAAGTGCATCCAGTTCTGTTATTTTTGGCCTTATACTTTGTGCATTCCACTGTAATGAAATTCCACTGTATAATATTGATTGCACATTCCTTTAATCTGTTATCCATTATATATATTCGAGAAAAAGTTTTTTATTATATCTCCGTCTTTTATTATATCCACTATATACGCATATATTTCCTCAAATATTATTTTTCCAAAGCACCAAATTTTTTCTTCAAGTCCTGTATCAGATAATACTACTGTCTTTAGCTTTTGTATCAATCTGGAAAAATTAAATTTTCTACATAACTCAGATCTCTCTTTTTCATTTTGACAGCTTTCTGTATGTGGTGATTCTTGAACTATATTTTCACTAGTATAAGTTTCTGCTACTTCTTTTTCTTTCTGCCCTTTTCGAAGTGTTCTTTCTCTTACTTATATTCTCTTCTTTTTGCGTCCTTATCTCATCATTTGACTTGTCACATTCTTTCTGAAAATTATGCTGCTCCCTATGTACTGTTTCATTCATCTGTAATACATCTCTATAGCTTCTTGTTTGAGAAGCGAATGTAGCACTGGGTGACACTATTGTGTCCTGTGAATTTTGAATATTTTGATTACTACTATTATTTGATTCATGTTGAGATTCTCTAGTTTGTAAATAAATCATTAACGCTTTCCTGAATGTACAGTTTTCTTCACTCATTATTTCACGAATTCGTTTTTCTTTAAGAAAAGTAGGGCAATTCTTGTCAAAAGACATATGAGGGCCATTGCAGTTCAAACACTTAAACTCCCTTGTTTCACAATTTGTGTGGTTTTGTCCACATTTTGGGCACAGGACTTTTTTCTTAGGGCAAAATTTTCTCACGTGTCCAATGTCCATACTTCTAGCAGCCCGAACATTGTGAGACTGGGAAGGTGTAGGGTTCCACTTTAAACCTACAACCGTATTCAAAAACATACGGAGGTAAAGTGGATCCTCTGAAGCCGATACGAACTGTTTCGCTTTCTACCCACTCGCCTTCATTATTTAACCTATTGAGACGTATAATAGATATTATCTCGTTGGACTCACATTTTAAGACTTCTTCTAACTCTTTTATGTCAGTCTCCAAGTCCATTTGTTTTACTATTCCGTAACATAAGTTTAATTCATAGGTCAGCTGGCATCTTAATCCCAAATTTGAAATTTCACTACAGTTCAATAAAACGTTTGCTTTTTCTTTGGAATCGAACATAATTAGTACTTTAAAATTACTTTTATATTTTATTCTCGAAATATTTTCTATTTTATTTCTTCTCATGAGCTTTGCCAGGGCTATTTGTTTGGGTAGTGGATCTTTAGAAGTAACGCAAACTTCAAATTTGGTAGTTTCTTTGGTTATATCCTTACTAGACTGACTATTCGCTCCATCATTTTTGGAAAAACTACGGTTAAGTCTCTTTGGTCTTTGACTTACCGTGATAAAATCACCATCGTCTCCATCATATTCTGCACTTTCATCACTTTCATTTCTAGACCTCTTTACTCGCTGCGACGCCTCGACTGCCACCGAGTGGCTTATGTTCCTCTCTTCCTCTTGTTCCATTATTTCAGCTTCATCATCACTACAATCACTCAGCAACTTAGGTAAACTAGGTGATAAACTTCTACTACTTTCATTACTCATTATTAAATAAACAAATAAATGTGGGTATGCGGAAAAAAGATAGATTCATTGCAACATACGGAGCGGTTAGACTAACGCGTGCGTATGGCTCACCGATCCGCGCGCAACTGCCCCCCTTAGTTACAAATCAACGAAGCTTCATGATAAAGTGTCAGAGTCACAAAGGTTCAAAACTGGTACCTCCACATCGCATAAACTATGGTTAGTTGCAATTCTGTTGAGGTCAGTAAAGAAATGCAACATGAAAACTTTTCTTTTGGTTTGTGATTAAAAATGTTCCTAAGTAGTTAGTTATTTCATTTAAGTACTACTGTAAGTAAATAGTTTGTTGTATAATAACAAAGTTTATAAGACGTACATACATTTTCTTAATTTCATTAAATACATGAGAATACCTTCAACTTTAGAAATACAATTACTTTCTCGTCATTTACAACAGTAATAATTATAAGCTCCACGAATAATAACTTACAGAATTTATTTTTTAACATCATTATATTTCTTTTTTCATCTCTTAATTAGAGCAAACAATAATTTCCAGACTTCCCTACAGTCAATATCGGTGTAGCTAATAGAAAAATATTGTACCAAGTAATTGTTCCCAATCTCTCTTCGTAGATCAAAGCTAAGCAGCTTTGAGGAAAATATTGCAAAGTAGATAGTTTAATAAAGGTTGCCTTATTTTTCTATACAGAAAACCTCTTTTGGACGCTCAGCTGGTTTTTCATTATTATGTATATTAAGCTCCAAGTAGGATTAATAATAAATTGTGTCCATTTTAATAATATATTATGGATATAGATATACTATTATTTTTTATATGCTGCGCAGGTATACACAGCGTCATTAACTAGTTACCCCGACAAAAGACAGCCTTTTAATTAAATACTGAGTTATTTCTTGTTTTAATATGATTGATAGGTAATATTATAACAGTGCCTAATAATTCTGAAAAAATAAATTAAAATAGGTTGATCCACACTCGATGTTGTACGGTAACCAAAGAGCTAAAATAATAATTTAGTTTGTGATATACCTTGATATATAAAATGAACATGAACATCAATGAACATTTATAAAGTTTTATTTTTACAGATCTAGGCATGAACTCTTTATAGTTAATGGGCATCCAAAGTGGTAAAGAGAGGCAATATTTCAGTTTAATGGGGTTTTTTGGGGGAATTCTCAAAAATCCTTTTTCAGAATAGCGTTTCAAGAGGTAGCGAAAATATTTGTGTACATTTTAAAGGTGTATTACAGCATAACTAGCCTATAATGTCCCCACCACTGGGACAGAGGCCTCGTCTCTGTGAGAGGGGAGTGAGCCAAAATCCACCAGACGGTCCCAGTGCGGGTTGGTAGATATAACATGGCTTCAATTTTTTTTTTGTTTCTAGGACATGCTGATTCCTCACGATTTTTCCTTCACCATGTTGAGAGCAGTGGTGATGAATTTAAACACACAAAGTAAAGTGTGTGCCTGTGTTCGAACTCATGACCTACAACTGGTAAATCGGGGCCAATACCACTAGGCCACCACTGCTCTGCAAGATACATAGGCTGCTGGTTCATTACTCATCATCATCAGCCTATAATGTTCTCACTGCTAAGCTCTCGGTGAGAGGGAGTGGGCCGTGATCCACCACGTGGGCCCAGTGCGGGTTGGTTCATTAGCCAACCTGTAATTAGTAAAAGAGAAGTTTTCACGTAAAAACGGGCGTGCAAAATATGAATCTCTATCAGATTCCGGGATGTGAATGGAAATCTACTGTGACAAATTCGACTGTGAATGAGACAGGTGTAAATAAAACGAAGTATAAAAATCCTAATGTGACTACTGACTTTAAAAACATTAAACACGCGAAAGCTAAATTTAATAAAATAATATTTCAAAGCGCCGACAAAAGTAGATTAATCACTCAAGTAAAATGTAGCTTAAGTTTAAGCAAAGCGTTGTTCCTCGAAATGTTTTACAAATTAGTTTAAGGTCACGACTTAGCTTCAGCGGTCGATGTATATCGCGGTACAGTCACAAAGTAGATAGCTACAGAAGGCCCGTTCCATACAATAAGTGAAAACAGGGGGTCTACTCTTTAAGCACGAAATTCGTAGTTTCGACCGAATCACATACGGACACAAGATTACTTCGACACCCGAACTAAAAATGAATAACAACACCACTACCCTTTTTTTTTTTTTTTTGTGGGTGGGAAATCATTAAATAACTTCTCCCGCTCTGGGCAGAGCAGGAGGGCGTGTCAGACTCTTACTGACTAAAACCCACCCGTGTTCCTTCAGTGACCTGTGCCAGGGGCCACGGTAACCCTCTTGGACTTTTCCGCAACCTTAGCAGGCATCGGTCCTAGCAAATCCCGTCATTGGTGCTGACATCTCTTTGAGGCGCGCGTGCAACACAACGCGCCGTCGACCCGGGCCTGGTCCTTATCGAACGGCGAGCTGCCCATTGCTCGCCGTTCGCAAGCCCGCGCCTACGGTGGCCGGGAATCGGCCTGCGATTCCCGACGCCCTCGAACCGCCCGACGCCGAGGGGCGTCTCCTGCGGCGGCTAGGGGCGTGAGGGCGCAAATTTTGCCTCTCCCTCACGCGTTCCGCCTCCTCCTTCGCGAACATTACTGCTTCGCAGAAGGAGGTGACGGCTTCCCAAGCCCTCTCGCTCCGTACCATGGCCTGGACCAAGGGCGGACGCGAGAGATCGCCACCGCCAATCGCCTCCACGAGGACACGGCGGTGCTCCGCCCAAGCCGGGCAGACCTCCACCGTATGCTCCACCGTGTCCTCCGGGCGATCCACACAATGGTGACACCCGGGCGTTTCCTCCCGCCTTATCCGGAACAGGAACCTCCCGAAACAACCATGTCCGGTGAGGACCTGCGTCAGGCGGAAGGTGAGGACGCCGTGGCGCCTCTTAAGCCACTCCTCAAAGAGGGGACTTATCGCCGCAATTGTGGCGTGCCCAGCGCTGGGTTGCGACAATCGCACTCTCCATGCCGCCCTGAGATCCCGCCGGAGCTCTGTCCGCTGTACCGTGATTTCTCGCGGCAGCGGAGCTACGCCCCGGCGTTTCGCCTCCTCGCGCCACTCCCAAACGTGCGCGAGGACTTTTGCCTCCAGATCCCATGGCGGTAATCCGGCAAGGAGGCTCGCCGCCTCACCGGAGACCGTACGGTATCCCCGGACCAGCCGGGTGGCCATGAACCTTTGGGGCGCGTTCAACCAGCGGGCTGACCGCCGCCTCAAGGAACGCGCCCACACCGGTGCCCCGTAAAGGGCCATGGACCGCACGACCCCCGCGAACACCACTACCCTACTACCGATGTGTTATTGCCCGTCCGAAGAAGTTAGTTAATCGGGTTTAGGGTTAATTCCGAAGTACCGAACTACTTTCGGGCGGGCCCGTTTTTTCGTTGACGGAGTTAGAGAGTAGGCCCCAGGAACGCGCTCTCATAGACGAGTACGTATACGGTGATCTCAAACGAATGACAGTCGCGAGTGCGCTTGCGCGAAATCATGAAACGTGTATATGTGTGTGTGCTTTTTCGCTCATCCCATAGAGCCAATCTTCTAACTATGTAATTATCTATGTTGTGGTACTTACCTTCTAAGAAATTGGTTCTACTATTTCCACCCTGAAGCGACTACAGACGGTTAGTTGGGCAACTTTTGTTGAAATAATTTTGGAAGCCGTTAATTATTTTCGTTTGGCGGCTTTTTGTAAAGTTATTATACCATCAGTTCAAAGTGAGGGACGGATACTGCCAATTAATTACGAAATTAGAAGGGATTCTTATTTGGGACTACGAGTATTTCTTTTGATCTATGTAGTTCTCGGTAATAAGATAAATTACTCTTCTCCTGTTTGATGTCGTGTACATGGATTATTAAGAAAGGCAGAGACTTTACTTTTGTTAACATACATTACTCAGTGATTTACCTTCCGCCTGCATCTGTTGTAGTTTTCAAACTTCGATAACAGCAATTAACGTTTCGAGTTTAATAAGTTGGAGTAATATTCATGTCTTAGGACTTTATTATAAGACTTAAAACAAAAAGAATTTGTCCATCAATAGCAACTTATAAATTATTAATATATTAAATAATATAGTAATATTCACCACGGTGCAAACGCTTTATCCACTAGCAAGAATAGCGCAACAAGAAGTTCGCAGAGCGGTGGCAAGCTCCAGCAAAGATGGTCTCCAACACACGGTACCCTTTGCACGACAACTTCCTTGTCCCACAAATGCTGAAAAGCCAAAACAGTTTTTTAAAGTGTGTCGTCCCACCCACAGGCGAACGATTCAAAGAGAGACTGAATCTGTGGCGAGACAGTGCTTCCTTACCCATAGAATTCGTTCCACCTGCTGAATATCTCCGACTTGGACACGAGTTATCTTGGCTATCCTGGAACTCTTTAAATAGACTCTGGACCAAGGTTGGCCGAAGCAAGGAAAACCTGTACAGGTGGAGATCCATAGACGACTCCACGTAGGAGTGTAAATGTGATGCTGGTCCGCAAACGATGGGACACTTAATTTCGTATCTTGCGTGTCCTGTCAACTGCACGTTACAGGAACTGATGGACGCTGATTCTGGGCCGAGTCCATTTAAATTTCCATTGACACGCTTAGAAGAAATAATAATATTCATTAAAGTTCACTTACATGCTTTCTACTTGAGAAAATATCACAAAATAGATAGGGTACAAGTCAGACACATACATGTGAGAAAACTCTTCAACGACGCCGTAAACATCTGTGTCACAAAATCGATCATAACCTCGCGTCCTACAAATACGACATCTCTTCTCACCATCCTGAAGATAACCTTGAAGCTCATAAAGGGCGTAAAATATACCTCATTGGTTCCCTAAAGTGGCCCATTCACTCCACTGAGCGCCATCTAGAATATTTTACACTACAGTGCCTCAATTGATTATATTGGAAACAAGTATTGTACGTGAGCTGCGAGTTTTTGGCAAATATTTTTTTATGAAAACATATAAGTGCAGGTGTGTGCCTATTTGAAGCTCGTGTTTTCGGAATTTATTTGTGGAAAGTGTTTAATAATAAATAGGTGTACCTAGCACCTATTATATTACTGTAGTTTAATAATATAATACCTAACTTATTAACGGCTAATCAGTTTCAATCCATTCTCAAGTACCAATCTCATGCTAACGTTAGTATAATAATTATATACCGTACCTTCACCAAATACTCCAGCCAATATATTACCTAGCTACTATAATATTACTATCTATAACTGTATGATGTAGGTAGTTTTACTGAAACAATCACAATACATAACATAATAATGCCACACCTTTTCTTTTGCTGCCGGTGCCATTGGGGGGAGTGAGGTGTTGAACTCCCCCTATTACGTCTTAGAGGGGCGCATGTGGAACAAAACGTGCTGCCATCTCGGGTCCTGTGGAATGGGGTCGACGGATGTCCCCGAGTCCGTCGCCCCTGGACCCGAATAATGTCACACCTATTTTGACTTAATTTAACAGATAAGTAAATTGATCATAAATCAATTAGTCTAGTAATCCGTGAAACTGGGAGCAAATCGTGTCTTTCAATTCCCATACTTTTCAAATTAATGTTGTGGCCAACATTATTCCTACTAGTACGGAATTCTATTCAATCGCCCATTATACAGGAGAAATTCCTAGTGTGAGGCAACGTTTTAAATAAAAAACAAAAAAAAAACAAAATACAACTCTCTACAGCGGTCTAATTGAGTAACACACTAACAGTAAGTAGAAAACGCTTTCATTTTGACAGTTCAACAACATCCATTGCGTTACTTACGTTGTTAAGTAGACAATTTACAATGGATACGCAGTATCCATCAAAATAATTTAGATTGTGACTGAAAGTGTGTTACATAATTACAATTGGTCGTTACAAACCTTTAATAGCTTTGATTTGGATCTGCCTGTGATAAGTATAATATAATGATGTATGTTTCTGACCTTCCTACATCTTGTAAGTAGTGCAGCGTGACCTCTGCGGTTACAACCTATTTTTCTGACTCGTATAATTGGTTATCATTTTCTATTCTTAATCATTTCAAAATTTGACGCAAACAAGGCACTCATTTGATTATTGGAATAAAATGCCAGTTGCTAAAAGTATGTATTGAATCTATTCGATCTTCATAAATGTTTGATCCAGTATTCTAAATTGGTTTCTTGTAAATATTTCCCGTAGTATGTTTATTTATTTATTAAAACTTTATGCACAAGTAAAAAATAATACTGTACAAAGGCGGACTTAATGCCTGAGGCATTTTCTACCAGTCAACCTTAGGGTGATGCGGAGATATACCATGGCAGGTGCAACATACGGGAAAGATAGCTCGGAAATGACTATATAATACAAGAATAAATACTACTATATAGATACATAGATACATACATATAAACAAAATAAACCTTTCTGTTCGGTCTTTCTGTATGTTCTGTTCGGTGTCCGATATTCGTCGAATTTAGTATATATTTTTTCCCGATTTGCTCTCTCAGAGGAATTCTTAGCCTATCTTCTGGTGTAATACCCAATTTTATTAGTCGTAGGTATACCAGTTAAAAAGGTCTGCTTCCGTGCCTTTTGCCGGATACTGTACTATTCACGGGGCTTACGAGCTCTTGCTTCGCCACCACTAGTCGCATAAAATCCTTGCGAGTTCGAGACCAGCTAGGCCTCCACATGAACGTCGAGTCGCCAGCGATTCCGTCAAGGCGTGCTACGCTTTGAGGCTGCTATCTACCAGGATCGACTTATTATTTTAAACCATAACGCTTGACTATTATATTAATATTGTATAGAACCTCTAGGGTTAACATTCTGATACTGGTTGTTTTTACCAGATGTGTTTCTGTCGGGATAACTTAAGTTCATCTATCTATTGGATATCATATTCATTTGAAAGTTTACGTAATTTAGTAGCCACGAATTTAAACGCCGATTGCAATACATTCCCTAGTTCGGAAACCAAATACGTAACAAACACCTACCATTCTATATTGCTTAAGTTGGTCTATTTTCATTTTTACCAAATTACGTGTTTAGAAACTGTATTTAACTAACTTTTATATTTTGAAGAATTTATTTAAATACTAATAAATTATAAATTATACGTGTTAAGGCTCCCCCCGCAGACAATTTCTATGAAAACTTCATTGAAATTGTTCCAGAAAAGTGGCATGACGCTGTCGCGTGGCTTGGTCGCGTCGTGCCTGTCTGCGGGAGCATTAAATGTGGTGAATTTATTAGGTATTAATTGGATTATAGAATTTCCTTCTCAGGTTGAACAACCAAACAGGACCATTATTTTTCTATCATAGCAATAAGATTTATGTCATTTTTGATGAGAATATTTCGTAAACAGGATGTTTCAAATATGTCTAACGAAAATAAGGGACTCATAGAAAGACGACAGGTACCTCGACTTAAGTTCAAAGTGTAAAATACCTATTATAGCCTGTTAACATCATAACCCTCTCATTTGGCTTTACCGTAGTCGGGTAATAAAAGAGACAGGAGGCGTGCTACATTGACGATTGCTACATACAACATTCTACAGGTGTTTATATTCGACATGTTTTTACAATACCTACCAAATAATTTATCTGTTTTGCTTTAGCGTATTCTTGGTCTCAAATAAGAAGTTTGTATTACTATAACCGGTTTATTTATTTCACTAGGATCAAAGTGTCACCAGATCTTCCCCACGCTTTGGAAAATAATAGACTTCTCATCAAAAAAATTTAAACACCTCTGAAGTTTGGTTGTGTATGTGTTTTATGTATTTTTTTTACAAATGCCAGTATTGTAAGTTATCGTTTAACGAATATTAATGTTTCAAATTAAAATTAAATTTCATTAGCTTTCGTATTTTGTTCAACAGGTATGTTTTTAACCTTTACATTTTTTTTAAATGTTAGACACGCAACACGCTGACAATGCCCTGGATCCAGCAACGCCACGATTTGGGTAGCTTCCGTGGGCGAGGTATCCAGATTTTTAGGAAACCATGTTTGTTAATCTCTTTGGTAAGATATCACAGAGCTTAGTTAACAATCACTATTTAAAAAACAATACTTTTTGCAAAAAAAAATGTGATAAAATGCAAAAATTTCTGACGGAATACACATGAAACATAATCTGTACATTCATAATATTATATAGGATGAAAAAACGAAAATTTAAATTCAGAGTTGGCGTATTTTTTAATGATATCAGTCCTCTTTTTTATTTTAATACCGCCTAAATAGTCGTTGTAGTACTGTTTCGATTTTTTTTAAAGAGAAGTGTATTTTTAACATTAAAATAAGTTCAAAATTTCTCGATTGCCAATAAACACTTCTTGATCGCTCTAGCCTTCAGGCGTTATCAGAATCAAATCAAACTTTCGAACAAGCCCGAAATACTTTCAAACTCAATATTCCAAAAATATTCGAGTAAGATCTTGGCTCTAATATTTGATAACCGTCCCTAAGAAATTTCGTCTTAGTAATTTTACTGGCGCAGGAACAGACGGCCTATAAACTGAGATAGAAAGCCAGCAGTAAATTTACGATAAAAACAGATCCTAAAACTGTAAAAATACGAGCAAGTTCTGAACATCTTTTGGTCATAAAATAATGTAAGGTCAAGTACAACGTTATTAAAGTGAGTCACCATAATTCAATTAGTTTATTCGGGTCTACAAACTGATTTGTTGAAATATGAAAAATATGCGTGTGTTTTTATTTCTAGTAATACAGAGTTGATATGACAGAGGGGCATTAAATTACACTACGTATACTATACGTGTTTAGTTTTAATTCGATACGGTACAACAATAAAAAGCACCAAAAATGAGTTTTTTTTTTCAAACTAACTAATTAGCTTACAAATCAGAGTAAAACGCAACCACCCTCTGTAATGGAAGTTCAAGTGTGTGTGTATTTATTGCTTCCTTGTTTGCATTGCCATCTTTTTAGCGAAAATATTTGTTTGTACTTGTGACTTGCGCCAGACATATTCAGCTGTTAGGTAAGATAAGTAAGTGATCAAACGGGGCAAAAACTTAAAAAATCATTTGCGACTATACTACTGCTCTTATTTAATTGATTTTTGGTACAGAGCTTGAAAATGTTACCTAGTATATGCAGTTTAAAGGAAAGCTCCTCTGTCGTATCAACTCTGTATATTTGAGTACTGTCTGCATTATAAACTCATCATGTGTCAGCCTGCTATCAAACATGCGTTACTAATTCTTACTGAAGCGAATTTCATTCAACATTTACTAGTCTAATGACAGATTATTCCCGTTTTACCTTGTTATAACAGTACTTAGAGTTCATCAAACTATGTAATACGTTTACTGAAAAGCATGTTACAGTCAAAGTTCACAGGACTTAATTCGGGCTAACTTCGTGAGGACGCACCTACTCTAACTATCGAGTTCATGTCACTGCAATTACGACGACATTATTTACATCGTAAGTGCTCTATGGTAACAGGACAGGTTTTTCGAAGCATCAATGGTTGTTTTTGAACCTATTACTATAAATACACTGGCGACAGGGTACATTTAAACAAAAACAGCAGTTGATAGATACACGTGGGTCACACTGAAAGTTTTTAGAAAATAAATAAACGGAGTGACGCAAAAGCCTGTTTATATTTTTATTGCTTTTCGAAGTAGCCTCCGTTCCTTTCTAAGCACCGTCGCATGCGATGGAACCATTGACTGAAGCACTGGGCCCACTCTTAGTTAGGGACTTCTTCCACGCCTTTTTCAAACGCAGCCACGGCACCTTCAGGTAATTTTTTTAAAGTTGCCCCATACTAGGAAATTCTCCTGTATCGTGGGTGCGTTTACAAACATTTAAACACACATACACAAACGGCAATGAAATACACATCACATACATCATCATCATCATCATGTTCATTATACATCTATAAATTCCCAAAAAGTTCCTAATTCGAAATTTAAATAAATTTATCATCGGCTGCTTTTCTTACTGGCCTATTCTAAAAACTTACAGTGTGACCCCCGTATGGTTATTTGGGTATATTTTTCCCCTGGGTGAACTAGAACCGAATCAAATTCTCGACCTAATTGGTAGGCATCTTACATAACTGTTTAAGGGCTGATTTTTCAATAGTCAGATAACTTTTAACTGAAGAATAAATATTGTGGTTTGACAGCTTTTGTATGAAAAATATGTCAAACCGTCAGATTTATTCTTTAGTTAAAAGTTATCTGACTATCGAAAAATCAGTACTTACTCAAATAAAACGTTATCTATAGTTTGCTAATAATACTACATAAAACCTGCCAAGCGAATAGGTTAAAATAAGAAAAAAATCGCGAACTTGGAGGTCACACAAAAAATACTATCACTCTCCGCTGTCTGTAGCACACGATGAAAACTAAGATATGAACTCAATTTACTTCGCCATATTGCTTGTACCACGAAGATTACTTTTATTGTACCACTGACCTAACCTTGATTCTAGTTACAGAGTAACATGCGGCCATTTATTGTCTAGACTAGAGTATTTCAATAAACTTAACAGATGCTTTTATAATGCGATCTTGAATTCTAAGGGAAAGTTGGTGTATTTTGCGTAGAATTTATTAACTGTTGAGTTATAGCATTATTAAGGAGAGATAGGTTTTTGTAATTGTGATTTACTGTGATTATTTTGTTTGGGAAATAAGTTGTCTTTTTTGTACTGAAATGAGTGGAATGGAAAACAATTGTAATAAAACATAGAATACATTATCATAATCGTTTTGATTCCTTGTTTTTCACAAGAAGTTGAAGCAAGGGGGAGCTTTCATTTATGACTTCTAAATCGTTTTTGACACGTCATCTCAAAACCTTTCATTTAATCATGCTGTGAGCTCTTGTACATTGACCTATAGAAGACTAGCTCGTTGCTACCATTTTTGTGATATTAATAATTTAGTTTGATTTAGCAACAATTACTGTAAGCTAGCAAAGCAGTATGAGAAAACTAACGGTCCACGAAATATCTTCATAAACTTCTACAATTCAACATTCGTGCTCTAACTATGAACTGTGTAATACCCCTGACTGGTTGTCCATTGTTTGCCATCCCTAAAACTGATGTCAGGGGTGGCAAACAATGTACAAACCTTCACCGCCAGTGTTACATTTGTTGACTTTGAACATGTTGAAAACTAAACTGACGAAGTACTTTGTGCAAGCTGAATGGACTTGTTGGCAGCTTTAGATAGTTTCTCAGTTAAGGGTGCTATTACACGGTATTCTGTTAATCTGATGCATTTTAAAGACATTCGAGGACTTTTCTACTTTCCACTAGATTTGCATTCCGCTGAAGACGAACATAGGTTAGTCGTTGTGTTCCACGCGCGCCTCAAAGAGATCATGTCAGCAACAATGACGGGGTTCGCTAGGGCCGATGCCTGCCTGGGTTGCGGGAAAGTCCGAGAGGGTTACCGTGGCCCCTGGCACAGGCAACTGAAAGAACACGGGTAGGTTTTATTCAAGTTTAGTCGGAACATCATTGTTAAAACTTGACTGCCAACTTAAATTGTCCGTATAATATACAAACCACAAATGTCATACTTTGGCAGTTGTATGAAATGGTTATAACACGGCAAATTGACGTAGGGTGTCAATTTCCTGACAGTGAATTTCACTGACTGTACCTACTATATTAAAACATGCTAAGTAGGCAATGATTACGGTTCGACACCCGTCGTCGGTCAGAAAAAATAGCGTAGCCCACTTCGAAGAATACAACTTTAAATTAAATAGTTTTATTACAAACGAAAATTAACAGGTTTTTTACATGATAATATTATTCTGGCTGGGTATTTTTGTAAAATAATATGTGTCAAATCTCTAATGTTTTACTTCTTTACGAAGCGTTCAAGTGGTTTTCATCCATTTTTTGCATAGTTTATTGGGTATCCAACTAACAAAGCCCCAAATATTCTGCTTTTATTGTTCAAGATCAACCACGGCACTTCCTTTTAAATAACCCCACAGGAAAAGTCAGGATCCGTCGGGAAATCCTCTGTCATCAAAACGGTATTCGTTACTTGTAATGATTCCTTAAGAAAACGGAATCGACCCACATTTTGCTACCTGTTAAAAAACTTAAGGATAAAATAACTGAAGTTAAAGCAGTGGTCTTATAAAATGGTTCATAACGATTTTGCGGTATTTTAACTAAATAATGTTTTAACTAAATAATGTTTTAAATAACTAAATAATATTTATAAAAATAAATAACTAAATAATGTTTTAAAAATAAATTTTAACTAAATAATTTAAAAAAATAACTAAATAACTGCAAAATTTTACAACTTATAATGGTGGCAAAACAAGTTCTTGGTTACCTAGCCAGACCGTACCTAGTTAAAGGTCAATAGAATTATCAATATATATCAATAGAATTTCTCGCTAGCTCTTCGCCTATTATTTGCAATTGTCCACTTAGTTTTGACATTTCGTAAGTAGATACTTGTAGCTCAATCCATATGAAAAAGAAAGTTTGACATTGACAAGGCATAGAGAAAATGTGTCTTTCTTGTAACTGAAATGTTTTCATACTTATAGTTTCTGCTTGAGAAATTACTGTGACATTATACTGATGGGACAAATACAAGACACGTGATTTTCTCTTGAATGAATTCTTTGATAGTCCAAAGACTATCAAAGAATTCATTCAAGAGAAAATCAGGTGTGACAAGATAGTTTCTCGGGACCGATTTGCACTAAGTCAATGTATATATTTGATTTATATCTTCTAGAACAGGTTAAAAGAATCTAACGTCATGAAAGAAACTTGCATTTTAAATACTAGTCTATAAAATAATTAGCTACGAATATATTGAATAGGATCGGTTATATTTCTTTGACTTTCAAGACATGTTTAATAACCATTTACATGTTAAAAAATAAACAGTACGTCATGGGTAGGGTGAAAACTTAAAACTTAAACATGCTTTCATTGCTGGCCGAGCGCAACACGTCATACTGTTGGTGACGCGAACCTAAATAGAAGATTGTCTCCAACAAAAATCGCCCCAGAAGAAGTTGTCACTCAAAAAACATTGATACAAAGTCTACCTATTCATTTCAAAGAAATAATGTTTTTTTTTTATGAAAAACTTTGCCCCACTTTAGGAGTTTCTCCTGTATTGTGGGTCCGTTTACAAACATTTAAACTCACATATACACAAACAGCCAGACCCGGAACAACTACTTGCAGGTCATACAAACATTTGTTCCGTGCGGGGATCGAACCCGCGACACGTAACGCAGCCGTCAATCGCTTAACCGCTGCGCCAACCGTGCCGTCAACTAATAGTGACAATATTAATTATAACTGCCCACTAGATAAATATACCTAATGTATCTTCCTTTGGGTGATTCTTGTACTAATTTACTAAAAGCTCTCATTTATTCGAATGTTATTCGCTCAGAATTTATTTAGGATTGCGAAGATAAATCCTTGGCCAATGTCGTTATTATAATGGCAGGCAAGCTCTGCTGGGTCTGGTAGTGAGCACTTACTGTAAGACAATATTAGTAACTATAGTATAAAGAAAGTTTTTTTCTAGCGGTACAATTTCAGGCTGCTGCAGATTATCTCCTAAGTAACGTTTGGTCTACATGTACAATCACGAGGATCAATGCCTTACATTTACGCAAGATTTGGAAGCGATTTTATTGTAAAGTATTTAAGAGATAATTTATGCTGTTACGAACATAGTATTTTAAAAGTATAATATTATGAAACAGGTAACTTTAAAAGTATTTAAGCTTGTGACAGTATCTATTTTTTCTAGACGATAAGTCGATTTAGAATTTGTTTCTCAACGCAGCGTTTGCGCTCACTATGGTGTGGATATAACAACGATAAACAAGATTTTGAAACTCGACCTTTATAAAAGCTATTCAGGTAGGTAGATGAAAGCACGAGGCGGGTATAAACTGCGTCGTAGAAAAAACATGCCGACCGTGCCTACACACGTCGAATAAACCTCAGGTTTTTCACGGCAAAAAAAAACGTCTGTGTACAAAGGGCCTTAGGATAATTGGAAGTCCCTACATTATGTAAGTCTGTTATTATGTAACTCAATGGGCAAAGATGTACTCTCCAGAAAAGGAACGTGCATTCTTCTTGGCATCATCTTTCTTCTCATTCTTCGTCATCATTCTTTTTCTTCATGTCAATCTAAAAAAACGGACCAGAATTTGACTACAAGTTTGGTACCGTCAGTAACATCCACCAGTAAAAAAAACTAAAAACTCAAAGCAATTATTAAAAAAAAAAAACCATTAACATGAACTTTTGAATTCAAGAGGTCGGTTGGTCAGAACGATAAAGCTAGTTACCCATTCCAAAGCGTATTAGGTACCTAAGGAGAAGAACGGGCAGAAAACTCAACGGACACTCTTTTAAATCAAAATATGGATACAAAATATTGGTTACGTCAGTAATGCTGAATTTATGCATGTGAGAACAATGCTAGATGTTAAAAGCGTCCGTAATAAAAAACAAATCAAATATTAAATTAAAATAAGCCGCGGCAGCTAAGAAATGACCAGTCCCTACAGACGGTGCCCGTTTACGAACATGACGCATGGGTTAGCACCATTCAACTCAACCATTTTCAGTTCCTGTAACGTCCAGAATACAGAACACGCTGGCGACTTTATTAAGTGTCCCATTGTTTGTGGAACAGCACCGCCTGTACTCTCTAGGGCGGTGTCATCTGTGAATCTCCACCTTAGCAGGCACTTGCTTCGACCAGCCTGGGTCCAGAAGAGCATTAATAGAGTCAACTTTTAACTTTGCTTCTCATCTCAAAAGTCGTCCGAAGTAATGTTTGGGTTATCCTTTCTACATCTAAAAGTTATTCTGTGTGTTCAGCTTACTAATTCAGGTAGCCCCCCATTTATTAACTATAAGTGAGGTACAAATAGTTTGCTAATGAATTCGCTCTGTTTTGCTACTAATTTACTTGCCCTAACTGTTTGCTAGGTAGGTCGGCGAGATAAAGACCGGGAGAATATAGATAGGTAGGTAGTTTTATTATTGTGGTTATTGCTACCCAAAATATATGAAAGGTATTTTCGTATGTTTTCGTAGAATAACCATTGTCTAGTGGCTGAGACTTGGTTTAGGTTTCCAGGAGTTAGCAACAACTATCAGAGCCTTGGCTTGGCTAATAACTTCATGTTGTGTTTTAATGTATGATATAAAACATAACATAACTTATCACCACACCTGTTTTACCGAAGGGACAGGCAGAGGTTGTACACAATACTATATTAAGTTTTTTTTTGTGTGCCTTAACTGGGTCAAATAAATTTATTTTAATTCTTTTTTTTCTTTTACATATTATAGTAGGTAGGTACACCCACGTTTCGCGAGTTATGTTTAAGCCCTAGACGAGCCTATTGCCATCAACCAGGCAAATATCCAGAACTCCGGGCTATTATTGTGGAACCCCTGATAGAAAACCCAACAAGGCTTTGCCCGACCTGGGAAGCGAATCCAGGCCCTGAAGCTCAGCTGTAGCGCCTGCGTCCACTAGACCAACGAAGCAGTATTCTTCTTCTTAGAATATAAAGACTAAATTATATTCGCGTATATTTTGTGAGAGGTTTTTGTATGAGTAATAAATATTTACCGTATTTAACGTCATTCTAGTGAGCAATCCTATTCGAGATAATAATAATCTACCGTAATAATGCGAGACGAGATAATAATAATTATCTCGTTTTGTACTACTTAAAATATGAATACAACACTATCGGTTACATTTTGAGTCGTTCTTATTTATAGCCCTTAAATCTTCCTGTTAATTCTCTGAAAACCAAAGTAATTTAGTGCTAGATTGGTTGACAAAAATAATGGTTGCTGAAGAGGCCTGTGAGGCTACAGGCCTCTGCTCAGCCCTCTCAAAGTGTGACTGTCCAAAAGTCACTAGGTGGCACGTCGCGACATAGCATTTATATGGCCCGGTCAAAGCATGCCGCGGCATGCTGCAGCACCCCGCGGCATGCTCAAAGTCCCAAGATGATATCAACGAAATGAGAGTGATATGGCAATGAAAATAAGATTAAAAATCATTTCCGCTTAAATTCTACGAAAATCCTTTCGCATATCATGCCGCCTGGTGAGCCTGCCTTAATGAAGATCATTTTAAAAGCCCCGCACAATAAAAGCGATCGTGCGTTTCTTACTTAGTGTAACAAAGAGAAACGGAACTTGCTAATAGAGCACGAACACGCCAGTCTTAGATCAGCGGGAAAATAATGTTTTAAAGTACGTAGACATACGTACGTATATGGTGAAGTTTAATACTCCCCCTATTAAAAAAAGAAACGAAAACATAATTGTTAAATATGCCATGTTATTTAGAATGTGGCGGCATCTACAACGCCACATGCGAACTGCGTATCATTCTGACGTCACGCAAAATCCAGCATCATGCAAGCAGTTTACCGCGCAACTAGCATATATACAGCGTGTAAAATAATTAACGCAAGACCTCATACACCCCAATTAGAGTATTGAGTTAAAAGCATTATACAATGACCAAAACATTTTTTTTTTAAAGCTAACTATTATTATTAGGGAAATCGTGTTGACCCTCGCATTACTTTATGCATTTAAAATTGAGTCTTATGGCCTTGAAATACAATTTAATTTTCTTTGCCTCAATCGGCGGTCAGTTTTGCAAAATACATATTTTTTTAAAAAAAATACCTGTATTAATAGTTACTGAAATGGATTCAGTAGTCAATTATGAGCAAACTACTTTCAGGACTTGCGTTTATTCTGTTACACCTTGTATACAACACCCCGACATGAATCGTCGGGCAGTCGCCCGCCACACGGCACGTGTCTGGTCGGAGGATCCTCCCTTTACTATAGAGTATGAGTGAACTTTACACCCTGTTCCTTATACCGCTGTAAGAACAACGACGTGAAACAAATATACAATGGACTTAACTTTGCATGATAATAAAATAATATTTCTAACCTGCGTGAAAGGAGATGGCTAAATAGAAGTATGGACGTCTGCCCCAGCAACGTATAAACATGGTACGTAATATGTAATGCTGAATAGCTTAATGATAGTATTTCATATTAAAAAAAAATCTGGAGCTTATACACGGTGACATTTGAATCACAGTTTTGCTAAAACAAACGTTGTTCAGACCATGGTCTACTACTATTCTACAGCATCAAATATTATGTTATTAAAACAAACTAATCTAAGAGTTCTCAAATTAGTCAAACGTGTAATAATGTTTTAAACATTAAACGTAACATCAAAGTACTCATCACGGTAACGATATTGCATTCAAAACGCGAGCGCCGCGCGTCGCAGCCGCAGTGTCTGTGTTGTAGGGCGTAACGATAATCCCGACATTTTTAACATTGCCTTTTTTCTGTTTTTTTCGAAAACCAATGACTTTTTTTTTCTATTGGATGCTATAGATGCTATTGGATGATATAGAATGGTTGTAGACCATGGTCTGAACAACGTTTGTTCTAGCAAAACTGTGATTCAAATGTCACCGTGTATATCTTTACAATCCTGAAAATAAAATCGTGTAACTCCTACGTCAATAGGCATAGAAAAAACTGTAAGCAAATGACATTGCTATAATCTTTAACCTAGGCGTTAGGATAAATATGCGATGATTTGACTAGTGACTCACACCGATTTCGCACGGTGGTACCTACTTGTGTAAATATCTACAAAGGGGTAATTGATAATTTTAATTAATTGAAACGCGATACCACGGGCATTCTACAATCCGTGCAAAAATCACTCCCCGCCCGCGAGTATTTAAGTAGGTATTAAACTCTTGTAAATCCTAAACTTTGTAAAAACGTATTTAAAAATAAGGATTAATATTATCTGACCCAAAAAACTCCAGATTTTTGTCCAAAACCAAATCCCTATAGTAAATAGACTCGAGAGGCGGGTTGTGGGCGGGGCCCTGAATGGGGCAACGCGCGCAAGAAAAGCACTCAGGCGGCAGGATTTTTCCGACTTGATTTACATTGGTCAATACAACTTACACGAACGTATACCTAAGCCTTTCGGAAGAACCAATCTACCTACTAGTGACAACCCCATCAACCCCATCTGTTTGTTGATACATCAGTACAGACAGAATGACAGACAAACGCGCCAGGGCGATTAAGTTTAATTAGTATGCGGTGATTGTTAAATCCTGCCTAAATTAGATAACGAGCGCACTGAGTAACCAATGACATCAATTCTGTGAATATTACAAGAACATTATCTGAAAATGAAGCCAGAGCTGATAATGTGTTCTGGTGTCTCGCCCACCCCAGATACCAGATCACTGTCATGACATGACAGCAACAGCCCAGAGTTCTGTTCCCACTATACAGCTGTAGTAATATGACAGTATATCGTCTATAGGATTATTTGTCGATTGGCTTTCATGTAAATTATACACGTAGTATATTCTTTATATTAGGTATATGCCTTGCTCTTTAAAGTTGAGGTTCTAGGAAATTATTAAACGCTAAATAATTCATGAATGAATCTGGGATTGTGCTTGGGGCAGTCATTTAGCCATCTCCTTTTTAGGTATTTATATTGACGAAAGCCTTAACAGGAAAAAGGAACTGACAGCCACAGAGTTAGTTCAGCTTGCTATGCCCTTCGTAGATTGTTTTAAAACCTGTCACTTCTGTATGTATTCATAATTATTTATTTTATCTTTAAGTTATAATATTGTCTTCACGTTGTTTTAGTTTTTACTGTAATACATTTCGACACAATGTAAAAATTCATAATGAAATAAATAAATACATAAAATATTACACTTCCGACTTTACGGGGATTATGTAGATTGTCATCAGTAGGTACCTATGTAGAATGTAATTTTAAGAAAGTTTTGTATACTTTTAGAAAAATACATAATATGCTAATTTTTCAGTATAGATCTATACCTAGTACCTAAACAAAAATTATCAAAACATTACAAACAAATCATTCTTGTTATCTTCTTTATTTTGAACAGTTATCAAGCCAATTGATATGCAATGACGCGTATGCGTTGTATGCCGTTTTTGAGTATTATTCCGCAGGTCAGCTGCAGTACCTATGTAGGTGATTCTTCACTGGAGAATATTTTTGCTGCCATTGACTTCCCAAAGCCGTGTTAAACCGACCTTTTCTATATAGAGTTTGTTGCAAAAAGCAAATAAACATTTCCATATATTTACATAAGAACATCCATAAAAAATAAACACAAACAACACACCCCATAGCACACCATCCATCCTTATCCAAAATCGAGCCATGTAACATCTCAAGCAGTGCTATCAGCTATAACAGAGGAAAATGCAACGAAAGGAACACGATATCATTTGTCTCTCAGACGTGCCAATGTCGGTGTGTCTCATAACCATAAGTCATGAGTCGAGGGATTAGGAAATTGTTCGAGGTTTTTATCTATGTATGGAGTAGGTTAGGTTGTGTCTTTGTTCAAGAAAATAATATATTTTTTAATAAGAGACACTTAATATTGAATAGGAGTTCTTTGGAGGTCAGTTCCTGGCGTTTTAGATTTTGATGAAGCAAAGTTAAATAAATCTTTCTTTATTAATTTCTACGTAAACCTAAACTTTTTAGCATACATTTATCAAAAATGTTATCAAAACCAGTATCTGTTAAAACAAGTTAACCCTAAGGTACTTAAGCTAACTCTGTTAATAAAAATGTTTAAGGTTCTTAATTTCTTATAGTTAAATTGCCCTATCCTAACAATAATTCTCTGACCGACTGATTATTTGACTGACCGGTTGGTGCAGTGGACCCTGACTTCTGAGCTGCTGGTCCCGGGTTCGATCCCCGGACAAGTCAAACATTTGTGTTTATGAACATGTCTGTTTGACCTGTGTCTGGGTGTGTATATGTATATAAGTATGTATATCAGTCATCAGGTTACCGTAGTACAGGCTCTTCCTAGTTCGGGACCTGAAGATCTAGAAAATGAGATAGCACCCACACAGGATGCTATCTTATATTATATTATTATTAATATTAATTGTCGGAACCTATTTATTTACTTTAGAAACACCACCTGTTCCCACCTAAACATTCATCCCTACTAAAATTCAAACTTTTTCAATTAATCTTTTGAATTTAAACAATAACTGCTCAATGAAGACGCTGAAAAACTTGTAACGAACCGATGAAAACTCATAGAGGTGTCTTTATACAATGTACAATTTGAAATTAATTATGGCCAAAGTACGGTCTACAAAAATAGCATAGCCATAAATCAGTCCATAAAAATGCCTCAGGGTCACCCCTGAGCCATTTTTTCATATCCCGATTCATATCGGAATGAATGAGAATGTAATTAAATTTAAAACAGCACAGATGATGTTCTCACAAAATAAAACGATTTCATCTCTTTGTGTGGCCGGGAAAACCGGGATTACTAAAATCCCGGGATTTTTATGCAATCCTTATGTGAGCTATTGTTTTGTTTCCTTCATTAGCTTTTAGAGATAAGTTAAGGGTCATAGCTTTAGTGTTCACCATAATTTAATATTAATTAAGCTTAAATCGTTTTTTTTTTTGCTTTTCATATTACTTTTCAGACTAATAATACATTGTTATACTTAAAACTATTTTGTAGGTATTCAAAGCTTAGCCTAAGATTTCGGTAGGCTTTTTACTATACAAGATAACTTTCCCTATCAGATTCTAAAGTTTGAAAATTGTTTGCAGCCCAAAGTTGACTGAAGACTGAAGTTATTTTCTTGATGAATTTCCGAAATATTGAAATGTTTTAAATAAACACACCTAGCGTTATTTATTTTTCCTTAAAATCACTATAATAGATAAAAAGTTGTTTCATCTAAACATAAAACACATGCTTTTTCTCATGGGGGTAGTCAGAAAGGTATATATGAACGATAATGCCTGTAGATCGTTATGTGTTAAAGTTAAGGTTTGTAGAACAGTTACCCTCCTACTGCTTCGTCCAAGTTCATTCGTCTGTGCGCCAAAAATAATGATACTCTAACAAAATGTCTTTCTTTCCAATTAATATCACTGTGGCTCGCTCGAGGCGTTTGTTTTTTCCTTTTGGTCTTGCAAGATTTGATTTTGCAATCTACACTTTAGTGTTTGGTTGATGTGTTGGTCTTTTAAAATAAGCTAGTTTTATTAAGAAATATGATTTTTGGTTGTGAACTAAATAATACGATGAAAACTTTGATATGAAAACAAACTCGCGTCTGTTAGTCAAAGGGATAGGCAGAGGTACCATCCTGTTTGTAACGGTCTCCACGCCTTTATTTCTTTTTTCATTTTTATGAAAAAAAAACTTTCGAAATTGAATTTAAAAAAAATCTTGGACTCCATTTTCATCGTCACTTCATAGTAGTCAATTTCGATAACGCTCATTTGTTACATCTGCAAAATTTATGTTTACTATCTTCAACTTCTATATAAGCTATAATGTTACAGGTTACATTCAAATTTTTCTTAATCTTAAGCAAATTTTTCGACGCCATATTCTAATTAGTTAATAGTTTTAGTTAGTTCGAGTTATTATAGTTTAATGTTAATAGTTTGTTAGTTTATGAAGTTTTATATACCATGAAACCACCATACATTAACCTTATCAAATATTCTCGGTTCGGTTCATACATAAGTAAGTAACCTTATTTTATCCCACATAGTTAGGTCTGTAACATTCGGACAGAGATGACGTCACAACCGTATTACTGTATGGATTATTACCGTATACATACATTTGTCACTGAAAATCGCAGATGTAACGTTGTCTTGGAGAGCGCCAAATGTTGCTGAAATATGAGTAGTCGACTTATAACTTAGTTGGTATACAATACTTACACGTACATTTTTCTTAACTGTATTGGTACGTGATAGTTTTGTGACTACAAATATATAAAAATAAATAAATGGCTATAAATATGTAGATATATGAAGCAAAATGTATATGTGAGGAAGAAGGCATCAGTTTAGTGATTATTTATGTATGTGTATAATTAATAATAGCAAGGTTCTGAATTCAAATTGTATTAAATGATAAATGATTTTATTTCTGTAAGTAGGTTTGTACAAACACTTTTACACGTCAATCATATTTTATAAACTAGATGAGGTCGGCGTTTCCTATCTGACTACTCTGAGAAGAAAGGCCGAAACAAACTTAGAGGTCACAGTCTCTTTTAAAGTCCAGATATAATCTTGGTCGGACCATGTGAAGACCATGTAGATTGGTGTCTGAAACGGTCGTTTGTGGAAAAACCATACAGATTGAGCGGACCTGTCCAGTCAGTGCACTCATTTGTCAGTAATCTTGCCGCTCAACTCAGAACTTAAGGAGCACAACGATTCGACGAACAATACCAAAGAAAGCACATTTGGGTAGGCCGCATAAATTACTCAAGCTGCCAGATAGTGAAAATAACTACGAAATAAAATTAAAAAAAAGTAATAAACCACATAATCTTCACATTCACAATAATTAAAATAATATAATACTTTACAAAGTAAATACTCATGTCATTGTATGTATAAAATTCATCAATGTCAATGTGTATATAAAATTTCGAACATAATCTTTGAGGAGCATGTAGATTGGTATCTGAAATGGTCATTTAAAGTCATTTCGTATTGGAATGTAAATAATATGTCATCCATTAGTATTATCAAGAGCATTCAACTAATACCAGTGTCGGCAATTTCACCAAATACTTTAAAACACAAGTTAGGTACTCTTTCTACCGATGTCAGTCATTAATATAAATAGCAGAAATTCAACAGTGCTAGATTTCATTAGAAACAAAAAAAAAAAGTTTGTAATGCAATTTCTGGAGCCAAAGAGGTGTTTTGACGTAGATTCAAAATGACATTCCCCAGTTTTGAATAAAAGTCCAGTGGTTTTAAACACACCATTACTTATATTTATAATTATTACATGTGGCATTCTAGTTAAATTCTGAAACAAAGGGATTTAATTGTCAGTAGCCGTGAGTGTTTTATGTATCGGATTTATCGCCGGAAGTAATTGACGAAGATAAAATATCCTGTACAGTAACTATCATAGTTTGAATTCCATTTATTTATTAGTGTAGTACAGCTCGCGCGATAAGAGTTTGGCTTTGACCGTTATTGCGCAGAAATCAGAAATTGGGTATCAACGGGCAATTGGCGGGGTGCGGGGCGGGTGTGTAGGCGCACGCGGTGCTCTGATTGGCGCTCCAGTCGTTCCCTGCCTCTCGCATCGATACGACGTACCGCGCACTCCTGTTGTACAATCAAAAGTTCAAAAATCCGAAGGTCAAAGCCAAACTCTTATCGCGCGAGCTGTACCCTTTTTGACAAATCTTTCGGGGTCGACTTTCAGCTTAAGCAGGTGCATTTTAATATCAGTTTATAACTCGGAGCAACTGCCTATCTGCACGTCACAACCCAGTTACTGGGTAACACGACACTTCTTAAATTATTAAGACTTTTACCCGTAACTACTGATAGGACGTATACGACTGACACTGTTATTAGTAGAATCGTATTATCAAAATGTGTCCCTTTGCTTATCTAATCGGAATCCAAAATGGAAACCCGATGAAGAAAATTTGCTGATATTGGCACTGAGGCGCTCGGCTCGGCATTTGTTTCTTCAATCAATTAGCCCAGGTTTACCAACCCATTATTACTGGTGATCTATCTTTGGCCTTTGATATTTACAGGACCTTGAACTGCCAACGTTGATCTTACAGAGGTCAACGATTTACTAACACTTTCTTTACTTGCTTATGAAAACAAATCCGAACACCTCAAAGACTTTGCTTTGTAACCAAACCAATGAACCGAAGAAAAAGGCATACTTTGACGCATCAAAACATGTCAATGTTTTGTTATTACAAAGGCGAGAGCATTTCAGGAGACCGAAGGACACCGATCACTCTCATATTACTATATTTTTTTTCGATCAGCTGGCGTCACGGGAAGAGTAATTATGTAATACTGTGTACACACCGCGCCAACGGACAGTGATTGTTTGCGTTTGGTTGTCAAAAAATATATTTTGAACATTCGTTATTCCGGTCTGTACCCAGCTTTAAAGGCTGCTTTTACTCGGTACGGCGCGGTGCTGCGCCCCAAAAATTAAAGATAAGCAAGAGAGTGAGAAAATTAAACGGATTATGACATTGTTTGATTTAATGAATTTGTGAGGTTTTACTTTTTTTATTAGGTCGACCGGATCGCACGTCAGTGATAACAAAACCAGTCTAAGCTGGCCACGTATTCTATTGAAATTTCGAACTGCGGTAGGTAAGCCATCTTGGGGTCAAACTGTTACCACTGATGTGCAGAGACGTATACCTAAAATGATAAAATTTATGAAATAACGCAATAAATACATAGATGTTACCGGTATCTATACCTACAGTCAGTATTTGTACTTCTAAATCGTTCAACAATGTTTAGCAATAAAAGCAGTATCAAAGATTTGCTTTGTGTGAAATACAACGACATATCTGACGGCGCTAAACCACAACAGCTGTGTCTGACATATTGGTTAGGCTCGTTACATGCTTGCGACTGTGGTTAGTTGGTTAACAATTTAATAAGTTTCGTGAATGGGTTATGGATGTAATCCAGCACTTGGGAATATCGTTCCGGAAGCTGTTGGCTTTCATACATTTTGTCAACGTGGCTCTATTATGTCGCTGGTGGTGGCGTGTGTATTGGATCATTAAGTTCCCTTCAAAATGGTTGAGCTGAATGGTACTGATTCATACGTCATGTTCGTGAACGGGGGCCATCAGTAGGCGCTGGTCATTTCTCAGCTCCCACGGCTTATTTTAATTCTTGAATTGTTTTTATATTTTTTATTACGAATGCTTTTAACGTGCACGTCTTTCTACATCGTTCTCACATGTATAATTTCAACATGAATTATGTAACCATTTTTTTGTAACAATATTTTGATTTAAAAGAGTATCCATGGAGTTTCTTGCCCGTTCTTCTCCATAGGTACCTACTACGCTTTGGAATGGGCAACTAGCTTCATCTTTCTGACTGACCGACCCCTTGACAATTCAAAAGTGCCTGTAATTGGTTTATTTGAAATAAATGCTTTGAGTTTGAGTTTGAATTAATAGCAAATTTAAAGCAGAATGAATAAATAACTAGCAGAATTTTAAGAGCTATATTTAAATATACCTATACAAGACAATTTTACATTTTTATTTACATGAAAATGATCCTAGATATCCTGCTTGGTCTGCTTGTAGTCCCATATAGTTTAAATAAAGCCAGTATGAATAGCACTGTTTTCTAGAATTATAAAGCATTAGAACTCTTCACAAAATAATTATTATTTTGTATCGAAAGCAACAAATACATACATAGGTACATACATAACCTCACGCCTTCTTCCCATGGGGGTAGGTAGAAACTAAAGAACGTCACACTACGATCCTTAATTACCTACTCCTTTTGTTTCGTTTAAAAGAAAGAAAAAAAAAGAAAAACTGTTTATTCTGCACAAACAAAACACACATATACATTCAAACAAACAAACATAACATAACATACGTTCAAAGGCGATCGGCAGGGTTGTATGGGAGTTTCGTACCCCTAATAAAATATCGTGTTTTGGTATATTTTTTGTTTTAATTGGTAGTCAATACGATAGGCAAGCCCTTTTAAAATTCTTAGATTTTTAGAAGTTGGGACCTAAAAGTTATAACCAGTTTTATTTTTGAGGTTATGTCCAAATAAATATTATTACGTGTTCTAGATAGCTGGTGCTATCTTTGTAGTGTTTTACTTATCATTAAGTTGACAATTTGACATGAGAATTGTACCTAACTGTACGTAAAAATGGCCAGATAATTTGCTAAATTGCTCAGATGCAGTTACAAACCACAATCCAAAACAACAGCAAAGAACTGAACAGAGACTCAGAAAGATTTTCGTAACCTGTCAATAAAATAATTGCCAATACAAAAAAGACATTGATGGCGAAAATAATTCCTATCATTATAATATAGTTAATTATTAAGATTGTATGCAATAATTATTCATTGTAAGGTATAATGTGTAATTGGTTAATTATTTTTACTGTTATTTTTATTTTTAAATATTTATTTATCATTTTGAGCCTCGTGATATTTTACAAATGGCAACTTCTAAAACCATAACTACGTTTAGTTGCGTTTAGTTTAAGATTATTGTACGTTTAATTACTTGAATCTTTTAATTGATATAATTAATTAATCCGGACTTCTAAAAATACTAATGTTTCATGAAAATTAATGGTTTAGTTGCCTTAATAAGTGGTACAAATTTTATCACAGAATAACAAAAAAGTATGTTGTACTAATTCTGCCGATTGCCTTTAATAAAGCCAAAAAACTTAACAAAATAAACGACAACACAGATTATTCGTATTCGACCATTTGTACCGAGCCTACAGCGATATTTCGCGCCAGTCATTCGCAGTGGCTATGAAACTCAATAAATCCAGATTCAGCTTGCGGTGGCACATCATTTACTATACTATGTGTATTATGTATACCCAACTACGCCTCTGCCTTGGAGATGAGGCAGAGGAAAAAATGACAATATTTTCCTAATATATTAAATTATAACATCACAGAATATCACGCCTGTTTTCTCGAAGGGTTCGGCAGAGGTGAACCTATAATACACCCACAGTTCGCCAACTATGTTTAAGTCCGACGTTATATGGGGCGACTCTACTCTACTGCCATCAATCGGGCACAAAGCCAGACATCTGGCTGATTATGAGAATTTCATAACAGAAAAACCCACTAGCTCTATTTACCCGGCGACGCGACGACGCGACGTGGGCATGGACCTCACGTTCACCACACGACCAATGAGGCAGTCGGCTAATAAAACATGTCCTTTATAATATCGGTTATTGCAATATTACACGGTGGAACAAAAATGAATGATTCAGTTTTATGTTTGGTGTAACAGACTCCCTATTCAATTTCCTTGCTTCAGCAAAAAAACAAAGTGAACAATGTTATTCGCGTATTATTTATTAACACTAAACTGGCCGCAAAGAAAGCGAGCCAGTTTAGGTACTATAATACAATGTTTTATTACTTTTACGATATTTGAGCAATCCTTTTAAAATAAGAACTAAAGTAAAGTTTATTTCATTACAAATATAGGAAGAAGTAAACCTTTTTATTTCTTTTTGGTGATGTATTAAAAGCATAAAAATGTAACGACAATTTTTAAAATTTGAACAACTTTGAAACTTTTTTGTTTTACTTTTGTTTCTGTTTATAATACGGCATTTCTTGTGCAGAAATTCATTATTCTAATCAAATTCAATTAAAAACACGAAGAGTGCACCAGAATTCTGACAATGCTTAAAGACGGGCGCAGTCAGCGTTATACAGCGAGAACTTTTGGAGTGTCGCTATCAACGGTTCGATGAGTGCTCCAGACATTTGAAGAGATTGGATCCAATATTTACAGACTAGGAGCAGGCCGAACAGGGTGCACGATAGCGCGGGTGGATCGAAATATGGTGTCAACAATGTTGAAAAATCGATTTCAAATGGCTGTTTAAGTGAATAATCACCTTCTACGTGCTGCAGGCTTAGCATGACGCTTTCTATTTCTACTGTACTGTTGAATATAAATCACTTGTCTACCCTTCTCGAAATGTCTTCTTCCCGAGCACGAGGTCACACCTAGACTCGACTCGGGTTTCTTCGTAGACAGTGACTTTTCTATAGCAACGAGGTTGATGTGTATTACTAACCAATTTTACCGTATTTTTGCGTTTCGTTCTCAAACAAATATGTGAAGCAAAGTCTTTTGAACCAATCTTTCTTCAATAACAAAACGAAATGGTCTATTTGTTAGTCGTAAATGTTGATTTATAGCTGGTGCGCACAAAATATAGAACCACTAACTATGTTTTAAAACACATTATTTTGTATGTATTGCGTATCCTATGCCATAATTAAACTATTTTGATGGCGTCACGCAAAAAGTAAGTATTTTACTAGGTTATTTTATTATTATTTTTTGTTGTAGGTATCCATTTAAGTAAAATGATATCATTTGATTTTAGATATTTTATATAATGTATAATCTACATTTAAAACTGAATGTACATACCTAGTCAGTGTTCAATGAGAAGATTTTGGCTCGTAATAAGTTGTTTTATATTCCCTGTGAATGTATTTAATAGACCAAAGTTAAAGTTAAGTCTAAAAACTGTAGGATCTTTTATTTTTCTTAGTTTAGTTTTTTTTTTTGTAAATTCATTTATTGTTTTTTTAATGTCTAAACATTTAATTAAATAATATTATCATTAAATACAAAAACAAAAGGAACCTTAGGCGTCGAAGTATTCGTCCGCATCGCTGTCAACCGGAAAAGTGCCCAGAAGACTGGCAGCATTGCCACGTTGAATAGCAATGCTAATTCTTTGACAAAAGAACAACCCAGCCCTCTGGTTACGTGAAGTGTCGACCAGTCGGCGAAAAATTTCCCTAAAAAGGAGAGGCGCACTCGGGCCCCATGAACCGAGCGTTTCAACCCCAAACGGCTCAAAACTGTAGTTACCCATAAGGTTACAGTATTTGCGCCGCTTAAAGGTCTCAGCAGCTGCAGAAGCGGTTTAGTTTATTGTCAATACCAAAAATATATAATATACAGCTTTAGAAGCTCAGCAAAACTAAAAGAGATGTTCGTGGAACATACAGAGTGGTATTGGCAGGGACATCGAAGCGCAAAGTGAATCCATGAATTCACCACATAATTCTAGACCCCCTAGCGTAGAATTCTTTGCCGATTATAAAAAAAACTGTTGTTTCATAGAAAAGTGCAATACCTACGTGGTCAAAATTAATGAAAAATATTTTTTTTTAAATTACCGACGAAAAATTTCAACGCCGGTTCAGAATAATGTACCTACTGAATCCATGGTGACATGGCAGGTTGCGGGTCGATGACTCGATGTCCCTGCCACTCTGTATGCCTGTATGCCCACCAACATTTTGCTATCGGGGAGTTTCCGAGCCCTTTTCTCATCTTCGCTCAAGTTTTTCTATATAAAAACTTAAATAATATCGGCGATTTGAACCCGACACGATTATTTCTGCCTATTATATGATAATAAGCACAAAACAAGCTTGACGTTGTAGACAACTGTCTAGAGTAGTGAAGACACTTCTCTTCACATTTGATTTTGTATGTAAAAATTGTATTGCCATGGTAAAGACAGTAGAAAACTTTCCACTGTCTATACGGAAACGTCATTTTAGTGTACTCTTCCGTCGACAATACGCTTCTCTACGGTTCTCCTGCTAAGCCTGCTGGAGGGAACAATCCGAGCACGTGACCAGTGAGGCGGAGTCTTCTTGATGCGCACTTGAAGCCATTTAGACCTGTAAATGATCCAAAACCCGAAAGGCATCATCGAAATTCAAGGCTGAGTAATGGTAGAGAACACATGAATTGGACTCTGGATAATAATAATAATAATAATCTTTATTTTATCCAAAAACATACAGAATTTTAAATACAGTTTATATTTAGTTTAAAAATATATTTAAAGTTTGTGTTGCAAGCTCTGTACAAAAATTATACTCTACCTCTTAAACTAGGATATACCTGTATTTTAAGAGGCAATGGATGACTGGTCAAGAGAAATGTTTTCGTATGAGTAGAGGTTCATGCTATACATACACGCACGATGGGAGGCAAAGAGTCTACAGAACACCAGGAGAGCGCTATAAGAAAACTTGCATTAAAGAGAAAGTGCCATACGGCGGAGGCTCGATACACGTGTGGGCTGGAATTCCTTCCGAAAACCGCACCGTGCTAGTAGTGAAGGAGAATGGTACTTTAACTGCAGAAAGATACGTGAATGAAATCTTAAATGAGTATGTTGGCCCATTTTTAGTGGGCCATGGGCGAGAACGCAGTCTTACAGCAGCCCATACAGCTCGGATAGTGTTTGATTACCTTGAAGATGTCGCTATCACATGCATGGACTTGAACCTCGTCGAGCATGCTTGGGACCAACTGGGACAACGTGTACACCAATGAAATTACCCTCCAATCACGCTTCGTGAACTGAAAGAAGCACTGATAAAGGAATGGGTGAATATTCCTCAGCATCGGCTCAGAAATCTAGTGGAAAGCATGCCAAACCATATAACAGCTGTATTATTAGCTCGTAGTTGCAATAAAAAATACTAAAATGTGTTAAATTTGTATATTACTTAGATACCGTAACACATTTGTCGAAAACTAGTGAAAATGGCAATGTTTACTTAACTTACTTTTATTCAAAATTAACGTCATAGTCTTGAACTTTTATGGAATTGATTTAAGCACTACAAAATTGTCTATAATACAGTCTATATTTTATAAAGCTAGCTCCAATATTTTGGAAGTTATTGGGGTTTTTGTTACCGACCCGTTTTCTTGGCGGCCCAGTATAGATTTCGGATAAAAAAGTGGAACGGCCTCAAACTTTAACTAGATAAGAACTTAAGTCTAGATAGCTGGGGTTGTGGGCCTATGGGTTTAATCCACAAACCTAAACCTAAGTTTCATTTACAGCAGTCGTTTTTAAAATCAATGACACGCTCTTTCATGTTGTTTATATAAAACTAACATTATAATAACGTGAGCTTCAAATATTTTAGCGTGTATAAGCGTTGGACAAATACAGGGTGGCATCGACATCGATGCACACTCTGTAACCATTAATAAGGGACAAGACCCCCCTTTTTTTTCTAAAAAAAAGATGATTTTCCACCCTAAGGTGGGAAATCATCACAACTTCTCCCGCTCTAGGCAGAGCGGGAGGGCGCGTCAGACTCTTACTTTTCTTTTCCCCACTAACATACTGTAGGTACAAAGTTTGTAAAGTACTTACAGTTCGACAGTTATTTATAATGAGCACTGTACTAAAACAACACGCAGCGCTTCCATACAGCACTGAATTAACAAAAAGGAGACGGAAAGATATAGTTTGCCCTCAAAAAAGTACAAAACATGCTTTCACAGCCAAATTTTATATGTACCTCGGACCGCTACTCTATAATAAGCTATATGATAAAGAAAACATTTACTCCTTAAATCGATTCGGTGCTGTATTGGTCCTTGTGATCTCAAATTACCGACAGACAGTTTTCTGTTGACCGGCGCGTACTAGTGCTGCTTACGTATGTATGAGTTAAACCAAACAGGGCTACTTTTATATCTTTCCAATAAAGTGGCTGCTGTAACTCTCCAAATAACACGCAATTTGGTACACGTCAGTAGGTGACATTTCCGTACCTGATTTCTAAAGAAACACTGCCGGTGTTCAATAAAAAATCTTCTCTAGGGGGTACATAAAATTTCAATACAAGGCGAGGCGAAATTGCTTCCAATACATAATACTGGTAGTCAATTCCTCGGCCCGACGTGTAATGAAAGTCGCGATTTGTAGTCTTCATAAACAAAATCCCCCTTTATTGGGGGATATTGCACTGATTTCGTTTGCCTTCGTACAAATCCCCTTTACTGGTGCTACGTTCACACGCTGTTTAAGTAAATTATTAGCGTTGTAAAAAGTGAGGAACGACGGGATTTAGAGGTGTTCTAAGAATAGATTCCCCCGCTTTATGTTGGTGAGGTGAATATTATTATAGGATTATAGAAGAATGAGGTATTTCATACCGTCCATTTTGAAGTTAATCTTTCGCTTCAACGCAATTTTGCTGGCTTTTGTACATGAGGAAATATCGAGAACGCGACACATGTTTTGTACTTTATCAGATTCGGGATACTCGAAAATACGTGAACAAAACTATATAGGTACGTGCATAACCATGGATGTTACTTTTTAAAGTAGTTTTACGTAGACAAAATACTTGAAGCCATAACCTGAAAAGGCGTAAATACTGTCAAGTCCATCGCTATCAATTTTTTTTCGTTTTACATAACAAAATTCGTAATTATTTGGGCACTAACACCGCAAAATTGTTTAAAAATAGGGTACCTTATCTCCAGGTACATTGGTAGATCCATTTAGTTTTTACAACCAATAAACTGAGAGCAATCAAGTCAGTACTTTCAACAAGTAATTAACTCGTTTACTCATTCTTGTCAATAAAACACTGAATATTTGGCAATTACTTGAACAGTAAACTGTAAACGAAACGGGCCAATAAAAACGTGTACAATAAATATTACATTAACTATCGTTTATTCCTTTCTTTTGGGAACTCGAACGGGGGGAATAAAGTGTTCATTTGTTTTCGAGTCTGGAGATGGAGCAATAATGAGGTTGCATGATGCACTGCAGGTGCACTTTGGAGATGCGTGTAGGTACTTAGTTATACAGCATGATTTATATTATCATGTAGGTATAGCCCTATTTATCGATTTCGACACATTGACAATTTAAAATATATCTTGCAGGGATACTAATATTGCAGTTATTAGAGCCCGTGGATATTTAGCGGTTTAATAATAAATGTTGTGATGATAACGAGTTTTAAAACCTTGCACTTTTGACGTATTTACACAAAGGAGCATACATGTGTCCCAGCAGTGGGAACATTATAGGCTGATTATGCTTATGCTTATAAATAAAGGAGTTAGCACCTAGGTTTTATGCTTTGTTATACCGTCCTTTTTATAATAATTATTATGAAATAAATAATAAATTAAAGTATAAAAATAATTAATTTTAATTTAATTTAATGATTAATAATAATTTCCGATTCTACCAAAACCAAACATTTATTTTTTATAATTATGTTTATTGTGTCGCTTACGTATAAGTTAGTAATAATCTTAATTATCGTTCCTCCTCCTCCTCTAAACAGTGTTTGGGAAAGTATTTCCTAGATGCATTTCTAGACTTTTCGGTCCCGTAATTCTTAAAAGTTTGGGCTGTGTAGTGTGTGTTTGGCTCGGTAGTCCGAACGTCCTATTTTCTTTTAATCAATATACCAATACTTAACAACAAGCAGTGGATATTATACGATTTTTTAATAAGATGGCGGTCCAACCTTTCAATATTCATAAATTGTATATTTCGCATGACCGACGATTCAATTAAAACCCAGTTACCGGATGTCCGAGCATCTCATTAAGCATATCTTTGACACAGTCAAGTCAATATAAATTTTAAATGGATGTCCATTCGGGAATACAAAGTATCGTTAATAAATTGATTATTTGCTATTTCGATTATATTACGAGTATGTATGTTGACTATGTTAACATTTTTAATGGATGAATAACTTTTTTAATTTATTTTTTGTAACTGGAAAGCTCGTGTTGTTTAGCTTGCGAGAATTTTTATATGTTAAAATGTATAGTTACAGGAACCAAATGAGCTTAGCGCTGCAAAGTTACTTAGTAGATACTAGAAAAATTAAAATAAAACGATGAGACTCATACTCTTTCAGAAAAAATTAACAAAGATGCACCCACTCACAAACGCAATTACTGCCTGTCCAACTATTCGTTAGCATAATCAGCCTACGTTCCCACTGCTAGGACCCAGGCCTTCACTCTGTGAGAGGAAGTGGGCCATTCATCAGTGCGCTTATAATTCACGTATCACATATTATCCAACCTATTTACGTGACCTTTCATTGATTGAAAAGATTCGCGACTAACACAATGCACACACATACTCAAGCATAATAACTAAGACCAAATAAAAATTTAAGACATTGCGCTGTCAACAACATGTATTGCACTTACGGCCGGTTTATTGATCCGTAGTTAACTCGACCATTTGTTAAAAATAGTCACAAATGGTTCAATTTTGGCATTATGTGTTGATTCGATCAACAGTTTTTGGCAAAATTTTACCAAATGTTACTATTTTTAACTAAAGATTGAGTTAATAGTTAAATTTTGGAAAAATGTGTTGATTTGATCAACATATTTTGCCCACTTTTTTTTAAACTAATTGTTGAGTTAACTACATATCAAAAAACCGGCCCTTAGTGAGGTGCAGTTTACTTGTAAATTGGGTTGTAAATATGTGCGTGTGACCGTCTACACACAGAGTAAGGGGCTAAGCTTTACCTACTTTAATATCCATCGAGATTGGAGTTAATATTTTTTAACAGTAAGATATTATGTTAGAAGCTTCCACGTGAAGCTTTAAGTGGCGGAGACGAAATGGTTTACAAGAAAAAAAAACAAAAGCTGTTCAGACACGCTAGCCCCTTCCCATCTACATGGAACCAACAACAGAGCTGGTGCGGCTTGTGAAGCGGCTGAAAAAGCTAAAACATGCAAATACAGGGGTCTAGGCTCCGAATATGATTTTGTCCCATTCGGTGTCGAGACCCTTGGTCCGTGGGGTCCTAGCGCTATAAAGCTTTTTAAGGAAATAGCAAAAAGGTTAGTCGACATCACAGGAGACCGAAGAGCTGGCAGCTACCTCGGACAAAGAATTAGTCTAGCTATTCAAAAGGGGAACGCTGCCAGTATCTTCGGAACCTTGCCTAAAGGGACTCCTTTTAATAATATATTTTAGTTTTTATCCTTGACATTGTATTTGATAGTAGTTAACGTTTTCCTTATCCTTGACATTGTATGGTTTTAATAATTAATTTAATAAGATTTATTTATTTGTGAATTACGAATTTCAAATCGCCTAAAATATACTGTTTTGTAACATATATTATGTTATACATATATTTAGTGATTTAGATGCTTTTCAAGCATATTTCATTAAATTAAATTAATTTCGCTGATTTAGATCAGTGCTATTAAATTAACATTTAAAATAATTTACCATTTAAAATATTTTTAACATTTAAAATATTTTTTTAATTTGCAGATAGTTAAGTGAAACCAAACGTAAAACGATGCCATTTTGTGTTGTCACTATTACTTCAAAATATTCAGTCAGTCAACGTTTGTGCCCCTAGAATACTTATTATTTAGTAGAGATCAATATACCTAAAGGAAAAACAAATTGGGTTAAAGAGTATTCGTGGAGGAGAAAAATAAGGGTATTTCATAAAGAACCTTTCGGCTAATTGTTAAAAGCAATCGAATGTGTATAAATAAAATTGAATAAATATATGTTAATTTAAATTGTATTGTTTTATTTTAAATATAGTAAGTAGTCTTTTATAGATTCTGTAAGTATATAAAATATATAAAATACATAACTATTTAAATTCAATAAATAAATTGATAATTAAATTGATTAAATACATGTTTACTTAAATTAAATTTGTTTTATTTTAAAGAAAGTATCCATAATAATCCTTCTAGGCCAAATCCGACATAGTAAGTAAAGGTCAAAATCTGTTTTGCTAAAAGAAGCTTGAGACTCGGACCACCTCGGCTAGGACAGGTTAGGCTTGAAGGGGATGGCGGGGTCTAGTGAGCAAGTGAAGCGAGGGATATTTTTTAAACCATTCAGAAGTAGGAACCCCGCGTAGCGGAGCTCCTTCGACTACGCTATAATATAATCCGCACCTTTACCTTCACAGGGGGGGCTTAAACCCCAACTCGTACTCCTCAAATCGATGAATGTTAAAGTGAAGTCATACCGAGCAAGATGTAGTTTTGCATGCTTCACTGTATTGTTCGCAGCGCTATGTCTTGATTTTTTATTTCGTCTGAGGCATTTATACATAGTAAAATCTATGAAATTTCACTCCAAAACAAATAGTCCGACACTAACCTCCACACAGTCTAATAAAATTACCCCTCACTCCCGTCGTATTCCCCACATTCCCTCTATCGGTATACCCTATCTCTTGATAAAAACACTCACAATTTGTCGGTTATCCTCGTAATCTTAGTAAAAGAATGCCCTGTGCCCGACCGTCGAAAGAACCTTTGTCAAAAGGATTTAAGTGTATTGACTTTAGGCACAGAGCACGGAGACGCCTCGGCGGCCGCTTCTAAAGGCGGCACTGTCAACACTTTGCAAATAAACCAAGCGTGTCACCGTTTACTCGCACTATGTCAAAATATGACATATAGAAACTGACGGCTTTGAATGTCGGTCCGTGACCGAAGTTGTACGCTGAACGCACTTTCGGCACCACGAATTCTGTAAACGCCCGGCGCTACGATTCCATGCTCGGCGACTTTAGGCAAACTTTTGGAAATGTTAAATGAATCATACTTGAATGGAGAATGTAGGGGATGTTACTTCTTTTGTTGGTCTGTAATGATATGTTTTATTGTGCGGGGTCTTTCGGCTTTATGCATCAAGCTGAAGTTTTGAATTCCGATCTTAGTCGTGCGAATGAAAAGTTTTAACTTCATTTCGCTTCTTCCCAACATAAAAGTTTACATAAAATGAATCGCGGCTCGCTGTTTTCCTCTCACTTAGAGGAAATCTGAATGTAAGCTGTGGGAAAATTATTACATGATAATGTTACTGAAAAGTAAGTTTGAATGTAGACCTTTACGAACACATATAACTAGTGTAAAGCTAAGTTTACTTGCTCCTTATCAAGTATCAACTTCGGTCTTCACAGTATTATGTTTAACATCTACTACCCTCGGCTAAATTCCATGGTCTACGTCATAATGAAGTCACTCATCAGACGTGTTTGAAACGGCTGTAATTACTTCAGATCATGTGAGCTGCGGAGCGTGGCAGCCTTTATTATTATTTTTTTTTTTTTTTGAGGGTGGGAAATCATCAAATAATTTCTCCCGCTCTGGGTAGAGCAGGAGGGCGTGTCAGACTCTTACTGACTAAAACCCACCCGTGTTCCTTCAGTTACCTGTGCCAGGGGCCACGGTATCCCTCTCGGACTTTTCCGCAACCCTAGCAGGCATCGGTCCTAGCAAACCCCGTCATTGGACATCTCTTTGAGGCGCGCGTGGAACACAACGCGCCGTCGTCAACCCGGGCCTGGTCCTTATCGAACGTCGAGTTGCCCATTGCTCGCCGTTCGCAAGCCCACGCCTACGGTGGCCGGGAATCGGCCTGCGATTCCCGACGCCCAGGGCGTCTCCTGCGGCGGCTAGGGACGTAAGGGCGCAAATTTTGCCTCTCCCTCACGCGTTTCGCCTCCTCCTTCGTCAACATTACTGCTTCGCAGAAGGAGGTGACGGCTTCCCAAGCCCTCTCGCTCCGTACCATGGCCTGGACCAAGGCCGGACGCGAGAGATCGCCACCGCCAAACGCCTCCACGAGGACACGGCGGTGGTCCGCCCAAGCCGGGCAGACTTCCACCGTATGCTCCACCGTGTCCTCCGGGCGATCCACATAATGGTGACACCCGGGCGTTTCCTCCCGCCTTATCCGGAACAGGAACCTCCCGAAACAACCGTGTCCGGTGAGGACCTGCGTCAGGCGGAAGGTGAGGACGCCGTGGCGCCTCTCTAGCCACTCCTCAAAGAGGGGACTTATCGCCGCAATTGTGGCCTGCCCAGGAGCGTGGCAGCCTGGAGATGTAATTATGAGCTAGTTATTGTACATGCCTTAGTCATCCTGTAAGCCTTTATTCTCCAGGCAACCCTACTTCGAGCAGATACGTTCTGCTTACATAAGTAGCGAAATGACAAAACATCCGGTTTTTTGTGCTATGTTTTAGTTAAATATTAATATATGATACAGCTTCCGGAAAATAATCTCTAAAGAATGGTGAAACTCGCATTAAAGCCCACTGTGTAGATTAGATGAGATTAAAACTAAACCCACACACAAACAGACGAAAACCGACTTAGTTTTAAAATATGTGTTGATTAAAGAAAAGTTAAATAGTTATTTTTATTAATTAATTAGGTATTAGTTGTTTTATACGTAAATAAACATTTTATTTCTGAATAATTATTGGCAAGTTAGTAACCAAAAAAATTGCTGTATCTACTTTCATTTACAACTAATAGAACATAAAAAATCTGGTTAAAAATCTGTATTCACATCTATCGTTGATGACAGAGTTATCTTTCAGCTCGATAGATGGCATTGGGATCGTTTCATTACAACGGGTCATATTTATAACCGTCGTCGTCGGGGTGAAACAATTTTTTGCTTAAAAAATGGCGTCCTCCACCATTATATTAGGATTGAGCATTTTTGAAAAAAAGGTCGGGCCCTTTGATTCGATCTGTATATTATATTAACCACCCGTTCCCGGCTTCGCACGGATGCAATTTACCTATCATAACAACACTTTATATATCATAAAATATTATAGGTTTTATTATTTATTTTAAAACTTTTCATGGTATACTATAATATTTTTGTTCCGTTTTTCTGAGGTTTTAAAATAAATTGATTCCGTTTATTTTCTGACCTAGACCAACGGGATTTGTTGATGGTGATGGCGAAATAATTTTTTATCGGAAACTGTAATCGCTTAAATTGGAAATCTTAAATCTAGGGATCATGGGAATGCGGAGAATATGAGCCGAATGACCTGGTCCGGTAAGAATAATACACTCAATCGCATTATTTTGTAGTGATTTAACTTGTAGTCTAGTTCCATTGCACAGATTACGAGGATTTTAATAAATCAGAGGGTTCTAATCCTAAAGGGTTAAGGAAATTAAGGAACTCCTGTGGATAATGCACTACGTCCTCTGTCTCTAATACGGTATCAAGGATCAACAGATGAATTTCTTTGCGAAACTATCGCCCTTTCGCACATCTACGTGTAATATTTTTGACGAAGATCCTGAAATGCTCGGTAAATATTTGAAATCAAATCATTTAGAGTAGAGACAGACTTTCTTAAGTATTTTTTTTTGATCAGGCCATCTTGTTCAGGTATTTTCTCGTCACCTACTTGTAATAGAAGGCTTGAGAGATGCGCATCACCATGGTCGGATATCATCATAACTTTTATGTTTAAGTATATATTTAGCCTATGTTCATTTTAAATAATGTACCCTTCAAATGGTGGAAGAGTTTTTCGAATAGGAGCTGTGGTTCCGGAGATTACCCTCCACATATACACAAATTCGCTATCTCTCTTTTTAATAATATATTTTATTATTACTAGCTGCGCCCCGCGTTTTCACCCGCATATGTCTCGGTCCTGTGCGAATATTGTGATAAAAAGTATCCTACGTCCTAATCCAGGTCATGCTCCATCCAAATCCGTTCAGCGGTTTTAGAGTGAAAGCGTAATAAACAAAATACAAAAAATATATTTATTTCTTTATAATATTAGTTCTGATTATTTATAATTATAATATTATTATATTATAAAGTATAGTATTGATTAACGATGAAATTTAAATGAATTGTCTGTTATCCTGGGTCAACTCGCCTTTAATTTTGTAAGAAGGAATTTAAATAAAATACAGCACATTTTTTTGGCATGCATATCACTGGCTTTAAACATTTTAAATGCGTTACGCCATCATGCAATTCCTAACTTAAAAACAATGACGAGTGATAAAAAACTCAAGCCAGATTAACATTAAAAAACTAGTTACGCAAACTTAGTCATTCAATGACAGTTTCACGTGTAAATAGATAGATATTTACACGTGAAACTGTACTATACTAACTAACTATGTTTGCGCAACTAGTTTTGTAATGTAAACACGGCTTTAAGATAGGGTACGCAAATGATACGAAGCCATATCGTAGCTTCGTGTGGTCGATGCTACACCGACTTAATAACGGAACCTTGGGAGATGCTACGAAAACGGTTGCGTTTGCGTTTGCGTTACAGTAATTAACCGCACTTAGTAAAAGCAGGGATATTTGTTAGTATTCCCACGACACTATCGTAAAATCAATAAGGTGACCTATTCAGACAAGGATCAGAAAATATCCCATAAATACATTAATAGTATGACAATTTAATACGAAAATTGTCATCCTTACTACTTTACAATAAACCTTTACGTAGATAAATTGAAGCTTATACAATACCACAGCATAAAAAACTTCCCAAAGTATTATTACTCTGCCTTTTTCAAAGGATAGAACTCACAATATGGCCCCACACTATAACCATTTGCATAATATTCAAATTGTTTCGTACATGTACCCCAAAAATTCAATAACGTAGAAGATAGCTCTGGCCTTCAAAAAGGCACAAAATGGGAGCAGTTTCATGTGGCTTTTGCCGTCAGTTTCGGAATTCCTAGATCTTTGCGAAAAGGTCAGGTTGCGAGTGAGCTACAATGTTCATACAGGTGAGGTTTTTTTTTCGTTTAGCAAAATCTCTGACATAATAATTGTGATAGTCGAAACGGTCAAATAAAAAAAAACTGTATTTCTGTGGGTTAAAAAAAAAACAAAATTAAATTTCGTTCGAGTAATAACTATGAGTTTAAACAAATGTAAAACAAAATGTTCACTGTTGTGGAGAAGAGCAAGCTTTATTGAGCACTTAGAATCCTTAGATTATCTTTGTCTGACTGGTTAGGTGAAATAATTACACCATTCTCCCTTGAAGAGCCTACAGAACAGGCGCTGCTTTTACTGTGACAGGCAATCCCAACAACACTAAGTTTTTTCTTCAGTAAACCAATCTGTTAAACCTAGAAAAGACGCGGTTTTAATAAGAAGGAGCCAGAAACCATGCCGCACGAAACATAATCGAAACTTTGAGAGGAATGTTTTCGAAAAAAAAAAACCAAGAACTGTTGACATTAGACAGGCCCAGACTTTTTTCTGTGCGGTTATCTAAAGGCACTTGTCGTGTTTAATTTCGAACACTAAAAGCAGAATATTTGTGACTAGTATGTATAATGTATACCTAATAAAGTATGCGAAAGTTTTGTGAAAACACGTCGGAAAACGATCGGATTTTAAACCAGAAAAAAGTTGGAGATTTAGCGGAAAATGCCAGGGCTGTATAACTACATAATATTAATTTTGGCAAAATATCTAGTAACTTTCGTTTGTAATAAAAATAATCCTAATTCAAATTTGTATACTTTCGAATTGGCCACCCAACATCTAACTTTTAAAGATATTATTGACCTTTAATCTTACTTTTGACTAAAGTGAAATATAATTTTCCTCACAAAAAGTTATTTCGATTAAAATATTTCCATAATTTATAATGCTTAAATTATTTAAAAAAAATTGCCTACCGAATTCAACCCAAAGTGGTATGAAATTCAGGTGCGGTCTCCAGCCTTCTAAAGCCAATCCACTATAAATATAAACATGATCCCACTTAAGCCACTACACAAATCGTATGCAGCCGAACGTCAGCCCTATAAAAGATTGGTTCCCTAGCAGCTACTAGCTTCTCTACTATCTTATGCATGCGTGCGATCGTGCCCCGGTTAGAAGTCCCGTTTCACTTGCAGCATTTGATTTCCTGTTTATGTATATAACTATTTATATATACAACATGGAGCAAAGGAAATTGAATACTTATGAGTGTTGAAGTATTTTGTTAGATAAAACTTCGTATGTTCTGTATCGTGTATTAGGAAGGCGTCTGGTCTGGATCCATGAGAAAACGAGTTTGTTTTACTTTTTTGTTCGACTGTTTTATTGTTAGCGTGATGGACTGGTTTGCTGCGTAAGTAATAAGACACAATGCTACTCAAATGTAACGAGTTACAAACTCAAATCAACAATAAGTAACCAGAATGTCACAGCACTAGTATTTCAAAGGTGATCCGTACACGACGCAACTTCCTAACGTTAACACGTTAGGAATCTGCGTCGTGTACGTGTGTGTGTAACTAGTTGGTTGCGTCGCGTACGGACCGCTAAGACGACAAATAAAATTTCCATGACTGTTTTATGTTGAAGTGGTATTATCAATGCTGTATGTAAGGATAGTAGAACATGTTATAATCTCATTATTACATAAGGTGACTTTAGATTCACAAAACTTTTAAGGCCGAAACACATACTTATTTGGTAAAATCCGCAAACGCCTGAACCTAACACACACACATAAAAAAAGGATAGTATTTTTACGCTGATTTAAAAATCGCAACAGAATGTTGCACATTTTGCTGCTCGTTATTTCGCGTCAGCAGTAAGAGCCAGTTAAAGCGAATTGAACTCATACGTTTATGATATTTCCAACCTTTACTGGAATAAATACTTATATAAAGCGCTTTAATGATTTCATGAATGAGTATAAAGTATATTGAAACTTTAAATGGGAACGATGGTTTGCGTTAACCGTAGTAAGCAGACACATTTATATGTACAATTGCGCGTATTTAAAAAAATATCGGAACGAAAATAACTAGTATTTTTACGGGTATTTTTGAACTGTCAGGATGTCTGTTATATTTGCATTAGTTAAGCAGCTTAGTTAAATCCCGTGACGTCTATACGAATCACTTCACAATCAAAATAAGTTACTTTTGGACTGATGTTTGGACAGTTCAAATCAGTTGCACACACTTATGTTGCTACTTGAACTAAACTTGCTATACCATAAACTCAAATAAAAAACCGCCATTATACCAAAAGTGACAATCTAAAACAATTCATAATTATCTAACATTGTTTTTATCTATTGTTACAGAAAGTATCGACAAATCCGGTGAAGACCCTGTGATAGCAGCTTTAAGACCTTACGCAGCACCAGACGATGATGACGGCCCAAGAGACCCTTACAACTTCCAGAAACTCTTCGGTAACACATCTATCGCCAAACATGAAGTCACCACAGACGATGTATCACTAGTCGAGCATTTCATTAACGTAGAACATAGTTATGATAATAACGATACGAAAACAAATTTAGATGAAAATTCTGAGATAAGAGACTTAAATGGTACAGCGGAAAACGTTACCATTTCGAGACCAGTACACGAAGACGTTGTGACAAAGTTCCTCAGATTGATAGAAACCCAACATTTGCTTGGTGAGAATTGTACAGCTGGTACCCATTTAAATTTGGGGGAAGGTGTGGTAGACAGATATGCACAAGAAAGATTTAGGATAGAAGCAGATGTTGCTGTTAATAGAGCGAATATGTTGACAAGACTGTGGAAGTATGCGGGTCCTTCTGTCATGCACAATGAGTATTTGCTCCACGCAAGTGTCTTTTCGATGGTTGAATTTGACGATGATATCTTCGCAGCTGGAAACTGCTACGATCAGCTGCAATATAAGGATTATCAGTTGTTCTGTCCGTTCGCGTACCGGTTGCCTGAAGGTCCGATACTAGCAAAGGATTTAGCAGTAGAATACAAATATTTGAGCAACACGTCGGAGTGGTTCTACATCGCACGCAAGAATGCTGAGCGAGTGATCAGAAACCACAATCAGTTTAGACGAGGTGAGTGTTAGGTTAAGTAGCATTTCTTTAAAGGTCTTCAGACCATTTTTTTATTTATTTTTTATTTATTTAACCATTTATGTACACACTTATATAAACAGACCAGAAGAAAATAACAGAAAAATAGGTACAAAGGTGATGCTTATTTCTAATGAAATCTCTTCCAGCATACCTTCGATAGGATAGTAGATTTAGAGATGTAGACAGCGTGTGTAAGAGTAAAAGAGAAAATAAAATACTAATCAAAAACAATTCACTTAATAAAATAAAACAAATAATATGAGAATATACATACATACATACAAACATACTTCTAAAATAAATAACACTAGAATATTAATATATACGCAACTAAGACGAAGTGGAAAGATAGTGTTCTTTCACTCTTCTTTTAAAAACTGCAACAGTTTGGCAGTCCCTAATGTCAGGCGGAAGTGAATTCCACAACCGAACCGCGTGCACAGTGAAGGAGGACCATTATGTTGCATTTGAGAATAAATATCATAAATAAATAATAATTAATTACTTTGCTTACGAATATTCTGACTTCACGTTAACACGCTTATAATATCAACTTATAATGCCACAAAATGACAACTAGCTTTGAAATAAGTAATATAAAATGATCAACTTAGTTAGCATTAAAAAAAAACTCGATTATGATTTCAATGTAATGCTTGGTCAATCCCTAGCATCAGTGGGATGACACTGACAGCTCACTTCACTTAAGTGTTCACTTCACGATGAGATTTTTACAGAATCGACATACAGGTGGAACGATAGCTCACTTCACCTAAGTTATCACAGTTTGATTGTTACAGAATCGACCGGCAGTTGTGAACTCACGCCTTTTTCCCATAGGGCTAAACCTCAGATCATATAAACACAGGACAAAAACTACCTAAATCAGAAATCGTTTATTTTGCAAAAGCAGTTCCAAAAACTCTACCTTACGGACCTTATAATTATTTATATTCTATTCTATACACCAACGACACTTATAAAGAAAAGTTAAAGACAATAAACATGATTAGCATTAACGTAACTACCAGTTCTGTTGACGTATTCAGGTTACCCCGGTATCAAATATTTAACTTTCAGTAGTAAAACAACCTATGAACAACATAATGGAAACCTGCGTTTTGTTTTTACCAATTATTATATTATAATTATTGTCTTTGAAATATCTCGGGGCACTATTATAGGGTCCCGGACCTTCGGCAGGCGTACGAGGGGCCAAAGTCAACTCGCAGAGGCCCCTTAAACAATTTTAAGCGTTGAGGCACCAACCGACGATTATCCCTGTATGTACTATGCAAATGCACCCAAGGACAACCCCCGGCTGGTGCAGGACTATTGCAGAGCAGTGAAACAAAAAATATTGGGCTCTGGGTTTGGTTGGCTATAGTGGATTGGTTACCTTGAACTATGGAAGAGTTATGTTCCCGGTCTGATCAATGTTATGTAGTACACGGATACATTGGCAGGGGGTGACTTGCACACTCAATAATAAAAAAAATATTTAGTGGTCGTTTAATTAACAACAGGACTGGTTGTTTTGTTTATAAACGTAGTATGTCGTCGTATGGTCGTATGAGAAAGCAATTTGTGTATAAGTACCGATTTAAACTTTGATAAAGTGCCTATCATCATCATTGAAAACCTTCCAGCCATCGCTGAGTATAGGGCTCCTTCCTTTTGTGCCATGCTTCCGTGGTCTGTGCGAGTCTCATTTGGGTATTTCTATAGTAAGGCAAAAAGTGTGTGATCATGTTCCTTAGATACGCAAAACCAAAATGGCTAAATACGTGCCCGGTGCCATAAGCCTCGTGAACAACATTTGAAAAAGGATGCCACAATTTTCTGCCTGATTCATCAGAGATCAATCAATTCAGGTAACTAAAGGCCTACCTGGCCTATATTTAAACCAATCACCAAAAAATCCCACGCACTTTACCGTCAAATTATTCAGACTTCCAAAATTTTGCCAATCTTTCTTTTATACAAACAAAATCACGACTCCCCGGGGTTCTATAGTGAATCGATCGATTTAGCGTTATTTAAAACAAATCCTGACGTGGTATAGTTTTAAATAACTCTCAACCGATCGATTCGCTTTTTGTATAAAGAATTTGTAGTCTGTCAATCGATACCCTCGCTCAACAAATTTTCTTTTGCCTTTAAGTAAAATATTTATTCGGTTGGCTTGTAAAACGTTTTGAAGAGACAAAGAGATCGGAACTAAGTTTCGAGGCAATTTTCCTTTTATTGTTCAAATTCCATCTTGATTTGCATGATTGAGAACAAATTTTTGAGTTGTTTATTATTTTTTGTTTTGTAGGTTAGGTACTTTAATTTGACGGTTATTAAAATTTCTTTATTTTTGATCTCTTCAGAACAAAATATGGTATTGTTCTGAAGATAAAAGTGATAGATTTTCAGTTTTCAGTCTTTCAAAGTCATAAAATCTTACGTTATAGCAACATAATGCAATCACTTATGACTCTAACCAGGTATAAACCCAGAAGCTATTTAAAACTTTAACCCTCTAAAACCACAGCCAATAACGTTGAAGCACTTTCCTCTACCGACTACAACTTTTAATCTTTTAAACTTAAAAATAAAATCAAACTTTCCACCTTCGATAAAGATTCTTCGGTTAGTTTAACTCACTTCAGTTGAACACTTGTGAACTACGAAGAAAATTAAAGTTCAAAGCGTAATGTTCGCTTACGCCACACAACACTACATTATACAGCAAGTTGAATTGTTAAAGTTATCGAAGTTTATTGAGAACTAGCTTTTGCCCGCGGCTTCACTTGCATATGGATAGTTAAGAGCTACAATATTACCATTGATTGAGCACAATTACCTAATTAATACTTAGTTGATGATGATGAGAATGGAATTACCTAATAGGTGCAAACTGTGATTGTTAAGTTGCTCGGTACTGGATATTTTGGATAGCCAGTCGAATCGATTTGTATATATGAACTCAGCCTATCGCGGTCCACTGCTGGACATTGGCCTCTCCCAGGCTGCGCCACACCACCCTGTACTCCACCTTCTGCATGCAGTCTGTCCCAGCCACTTTCTTGAGGTCGTTGGTCAATCTAGCTGGGGGGCGGAGTTTTTTTTTTTTTTTTTTAAAAACGTTGCCCCACACTAGGAATTTCTCCTGTATCGTGGGTGCGTTTACAAACATTTAAACTCACATACACAAACAGCCAGACCCGGAACAACTACTTGCAGGTCATACAAATATTTGTTCCGTGCGGGGATCGAATTCGCGACACGTAACGCAGCAGTCAATCGCTTAACCACTGCGCCAACCGTGCCGTTACAGACATAGCTTGCAGAGTAAGCAAGCTGAAGTGGCAGAGGGCTGGCCATGTTTTTCGAAGGACCGATGGCCGGTGGAGCAGACGAGTCCTGGAGTAGAGACCACGTATCGGCAAGCGTAGCGATTTGTATATCGTTGCTGAGAAATATCTACAAATTTTTAACTTTTACCTATCGTCAATTTTGATTTATTCACATACGCTTACGACTTACTGCCTCGTTAGTATAGTGGTCATAAGCGCTGCTGCTGAGCATGATCAAATCATTTATTTCAAATAGGCACATAAAAAGCATTTTTAAACGTCACAATTTACAAGAAAATATAATTGATTCTAGATTCAAAAGTTAATTTCGTATGGAGATGAATCATAGACGAGAAACTCGACCGTTACTCTTTTAAAATATTTACAATATTTTGTATATGTAATTATATTATGAGAAGACGATCCCCAGTAGGGCAAAATATTATTGGGTTTTTCTATCTGAAATTTCACAGTTAAAACAGAAAGAAACAAAGAAAAGTATCTATGGGAAACGCACAGAAATATCACAATCTAAACTAAACTCACGGAGAGAGAAACAATAAGAATGATTGTAAAAATAAAAAGTCCTACACGCAGCCGAAAAGTACCTATCTCAGCATAATGCTGCGACATTTAAAAATAAGTGTCGCAGCGCTGGTATTCTGATAGGGCCCGCTGTGATGTCACGGACAATCCGGAGAAACAAAAAAATAGTAACAGCCTAGAGTCGAGAGTTTGAGAGAGTTTGTGGCCGGTTGATAGCAATAGGCTCGCCCCCTGTTACATGGGACTTAGATAAAACAACCGGCATGTGGGTGTACCTACTATAGGTACCCACACCTCTGCTTAATCCTACGGAAAAAACAGGCGTGATATTATGTTTATGTAATGTAAAATAACGACTATACAAGCGCTATCCAGTTAAATACTGAACACTTGGCACTACTAAAGTTAAAGTTCTAGAACTTTTTGCCTACCTAACTAGAAAATAAACCAAGATAAAGAATCGCCAGTTAATTCAATTCTATTGAGCACTTTTGAACTACGAAGGGTATTTAAGTTAGCGAAAGCACCTTACTAGAATATTACATTACAAGTTTGTTCTCCACACAATCTATACTAACACAGTAAAGCTGAAGAGTGTTTGTTTTTTTGTTTGAACGTGCTAATCTCTGGAACTACTAGTTGGATTTGAAAAATTCTTTTTAATTTTATAGCCTAATTCTCGACACAGGTTTAAGGCTATAAAATCACGCTTCGACCCTTAGGAGCCAAGTAAAAGAAAAAAGTCAGAAAGACCACTACGCGACAACGAATAAACAGTGCGGGGGAAATAAATATAAAGAAATAAAGCAGCTAATAAAGACATTTTTTTCTCAATTAGCACAGTTACTGCAATACCGGAGGTTAGAGACCTACTTAGAAATTAGAATAAGGTTTCAAATTAAAAGAGTGTATTCGTTTTAAACATTTAATGAAAGTGCTGTTTTAAATATTTAGTTAATGAAGATGAAAAGTCAAGGATTTTAATTTTAAATACGTTTGTAGATGCTTGTAATGGAAGGTCCGTGTCCGTGTGTATACTGAAAAGGTGCTGAACTCATGCCCTCTTGAGACACGTCAATGTCTATTGGGTTATTTCCCTCTACTTTCATTATTAAATGATTAAGCATTAATAACTTTACCATCGGTTATTTTCCTAATGACAGACTATTAACCCATAGATAAGATCAAATTACCGTGCCTAAAATATATTTTATTTTTAATAAAAAGCACTTACAAGACACCAATTATCATCGTCATTTGCCTGCCTTATCCACCTATGTTGGGGTCGGCTTACAGTGTAAGCGGGTGCAGCTAAAAACCAAAATTTTATAAGGAGTTTCTGCATACCTGACCTCCACAACCCAGTAACTAACACAATATCACACAACAACAACAATAAAACAATATCACAGGTAACACAATATCCCTTGGCAAGACTGGTTGTCAGATTTTCTGGCTTCTAACGACACGTAGTGAATGTCTAAGATCTATGAATGACAGCCGGGAATAACAGCTTTACGTTCTCACAAGACAACAATATGTCCTGGGATTGAGAAAAAAAAGACCCGCATTAGCTATCACTGTAGGTAATGTTACCAGAGTTAGAAATATCAACCTCCCAAAATCTTCAGACTAGATACGTTACTAAGCTCGGATTTATTCCTTTGTGCTAAAGTTTTCCAAAATTGCGAGAAGGACAATGTTTTTCTAGGACAAAAGGGAAAACAGGTCCTCTGTTTATTATTTCTTCGTAGAACTCCTAACACTCGATTGAAACTTAGCAAAGTTAAGAGGAATCGTATTTGTTGTCTTTCCTGCTTTCTAAAAGTATATTTCACTTTTGTTTTTTCTGGGCTCTGAAAGATTGGAAAAAAACTGATTGTTACATTTTGAAAGCATCGATAGTCTTTTAGACAATGCTTCTAATATCGGAATACTCGAAAAAAATATGCTTAATGTCTCCTAGTGGTTCTCATTTGTTATTTTCTCATTGATATGAACTCTATAGTTTTAAACACAAACTGCTAATTTGTTATGTGTGAACAAAGCAAGGTATTGATTAAAAGCAAGAACAAGCCTGAATTTAATTATTCTGAATATGTAAATACTCCTGAATTTTATGTACATGAAATCACTCAAATCAAATCAAATCAAAAGTCATTTATTCAAATTAGGCTGAGAATCAGCACTTTTTGAACGTCAAAATCACATAAGACAGTCCCCCCAAAACGCCCACCCTTCACCACTTCCTAGTGCTTTAGCTGGGAAGAAGAAGTGGCGGAACAAACTCCCCAGCAGCACTGCTGTCTGTTCAGTTAGAAGAACTGGATTCTATACATATAGTAATAAATAAATTAACATTACGAAACACAAAAATATTAAAATTATTTGCCATATGTCAGCTAGCACACGCCAATATTTAAAACTATACTCAAGCATAAATAAATAATAAAAACAAAAACGCAAACAGAACTTAATACATAATAAAAAGCCTCCTGACATAAAGGGCGTGCCCGCTTACATATGCAATGCTGCATTATGTTTTTTTATATGTATATAGCTGTAACTAGTAGCCACAAATGATGAACTAGGACCTTCGAAGTAAAATAAAGAAACATTAATTTCTAATAACAATAACAAAACCATAGTCAGCAAGCTGACCTGTCACCACAAGCAGCACCCGTTCACGAGCATAACGCAAAGATCAGCCATTACCCCCCTCGCCATATTTGAGGGAAGGAGGCAACCCGACCCCGGACGCTACCGCAAGCATTGACATCTAAGGGAGCATGACGAACTTGCTGCCGGTTGCTCAAAAGAATAATATGATGAACTGTCGAGGTCACTAGCTAACCATATATTGCAATACAACTCATTAAAAAACATTGAAATGAGTAGATTATGTCAATAATAAATAAAAATTAAATTAAACTAAGGTGACTAATAAATATAGTCAAATAAAATAAACAATTATATGAACTCGTATAACTTGTCAGTAGGTAAGCTAATTTTGGAGAAAGAACATAAACATTGTCTTGAGTTAATCACAGCGACCAACTATTTTTATCGTTTAAGTAATCGTTGATTGAATAGTATGCCTTTGAACAAAGGTTGGATTTTACTTTAGCTTTAAACGCATTAAAAGGCAATTCTAACAAAGAAGAGGGAAGCTTGTTATAAAAGTTTATACCAAGCCCAACAAATGAGTTATGGACCTTATGAAGCCGGTGAAAGGGAGCACGTAGTTTCTCCTTGTTTCTAGTGTTAATATTATGAATATCACTGTTTTTTGTGTATAAGTGTATATTTTGCCTAATATATAAGATGTTGGCGAAGATGAATTGTGAGGCCACCGTGAGAATACCAATCTCTTTAAAAAAATCTCTCAGAGTAACTCTAGCACCTAGCTGGTAAATTGCTCGTACAGCTCGTTTTTGCAGAACAAATATATTTTGAATATCAGCGGCTTTGCCCCACAGCAGAATGCCGTAGGACATGACGCTATGAAAATAACTGAAATAGACTAGCCGAGCTGTATCAACGTCAGTGTATTGTCTTACTTTCCTGACGGCATAGGCGGCCGAACTGAGCCTTCCCGCTAGGCATGATATATGTGATCCCCACTGAAGCTTGGCATCAACTGTTATGCCCAGAAATACTGCCGAGTCTACAGTTTCAAGTACCTCTTTATCTAAGACGATGTTGGGTCCTAGATTTACTTAAATTAACTCAATATTAAAAAGTTTGTTGTATGGCCAAGTCGCGTTATTCGAGGTCAAAGATTAAAAACGCTAGTAATGTAATTAGAACGACTTGAAATATTATTAATAGTGAACTGACTATAGCCTGTATTAATATATAACAGATGTAATTTTGAGAATAAGTAATACAATCAGACTAACAAGTCGCCGCGACGTTTGTAAATGTATTTTCAGACCTTCTCGTTTCAATTACTATATCTCTAAGCTCATCACGTACTGTTGCTGAGTCTTTACTTAAGGAAAATGTTAATGTTTGTGTTTCAAAATTTCAAATTGAACATATTACCTGTAGAGATAATATAATTCAAACCTTTCACACTTTAAATCTGTAAAAATAAGGTCTGTAATTCTGTAGAAGTTACTCTCTTAGTTAACTCTATTTTTGACATTAGAGCATCGACTTTAGCTCTTATCTCTATTCATTGTATCGACTGTGGGTAGTGGTAATAAACTATTACCTAAAATTTTGAGAAATTAATAAGAATTTTTTAATAAACATAAATTATTACATTCAAACCAGTTTTTCTTTTATAAGGGGTCGTTCAACTACTGACGCTGTTGACAACTGCTAATGTGTTCAACTTTCAGGACATATCTATAATACATGGGAAGATAAAAGTGATACCTTGGGCATCTTTTGTGATTTTTGTCGGAGGCATTCGATTGCGTTTTTCATGAAACGTTAATCAGCAAACTCTGCCACTACGAGATTCGGAAAACCGCTCTGGATCTTCTTACTTTATACATATTAAGTTATAGGATTCAGAGCGTTGACGTTAATGGAAAAAGATCTCCTGGATCTATAGTAACAAAATGGGAGTCCCATAAGGCTCAATTCTTAGTCCTTACTTGTTTCTTATTTAAATTAATGACTTACCTTATCAAATGCCGCTGTCACTCAGACTATCTTTGTTTTACTGAAAAGGGCTGTTCGATCAATTTATAAATTAAATCCGAGACACTCTTAGACACAAATTTAAGGAGCATAGTGACTATATAGTATATATGACTATGCCTTCTCAGTATATTTATGAAAATCTCTTATAAATAATAATAATAATAATATGGGACAACATCCACACAAGGTCTTCAGGTCCCGAACTAGGCAGAGCCTGTACTACGGTAACCTGATGACTGATATACATACTTATATAGATATACACACCCAGACATAGGTCAAACAGACATGTTCATGCACACAAATGTTTGACTTGTCCGGGGATCGAAACCGGAACCAGCGGCTCAGAAGGCAGGGTCGCTACCAACTGCGCCAACCGGTCAGTCAATTGCCCATAAAATATAAAATTGTTGAAAAAATACAGTGATAAACTTATCATAAATACTAGGAACAAAAACAATTTTTTTGTACCTACAACAAGGCTCAAGTTGTTGTGCCAGAAAGCCTTTTATACTGTTAAAGGTGATATTGAGGACAAAACGGATTGGGATTGAGCTGTCCCAATGTTCACACTGAATATCGTTTATATTTTTGGGTAACTTAAAAAAAATAATAACTTTGGTATTTGATGATTATTATACAAACTGTTATACACTGTTATATTTACTTTGTGAAGTATAATATTATTATTATTTTGAATGTGAGGACTATGTGGGTCATTTATTTTTGCCTCAGTTTTGGCAGTTTGAGTACCTACCTTAAGCGGCCTAACCAAATGTCCTTTCTTTGGTATTTTTTGTCGAGTCCTTGAGCTCTTTAAGTTCTGAGTTGAGTTACTGGACAGGTCCACTTATATCTGTATGTTTCATTCCTCAAAATACCATCTCCGATATTAACCTGCATGGTCCTCATATCCTTGTTCCTGACCAAGATTATGTCTGGACTTAAAAAGAGACTGTAACCGCTTGAGTTTGTTTCGGTCTTTCTTCTCAGTGTAGTCAGTTAGGAATGTTTATGTGTAAAAGTGTTTTTTGAACCAATTTACGGAAATAAATATCATCCAGTATTTATCAATTACCAAACTTCCTTTATGGTATGTTTCTTTGCGTGATCAGCAATTGTTCATTGAAGCAATTAAAATCTTTAAATTAATTGATTAAAACGAATATCCAATTCTCCGTTTAGAACTTGTATCCTACAGAACTTGAATTAACTTTGAGCGTGATCATCCTCCCGCCCTTATCCCAATATATTTGTGGTTGGCGCACATGTCTTTTTCTTTTAGTCGTGACCTCGGTAGTCCCACTTTCAAACCATATCATCTTTTACACAATTCATGCACCGTTTCTTTGGTTTTCTCCTCTTTTAGCCATCCACATTCATGCTCAAAACTTTCCTCGTTCCTCTGCATCATAATTATGCCAATACCATGACAACCAATTTCCGCACATGGAGTTATTACAACCGACAACACAATAAAAAAATCTCCTCATTGAATCGCTAACGCTTCCGCTTCGACTACCGCCATTACCAAATCCACAAGTCAACAGTTCAATTGACCTGACTGTGGGACGTTCAATATAGTAATTACTCTATTACGCAATCTGGTCCAGTTAATTTATTAGAGGGCATATACGATCGCAATATCTACCTGTAAGCGCACCATGTTATTATTAATAGATGGATATTCCTGTTAATAATATATGATTATATTATAGTTCTAACTAATTTAGGTGTTAATTTGATTTGTTTTGTTTTTTGGTGTGTTTGACGACACGTTTGGTGTAGTGGCTACAGTGGCTAAGTGTAGTCAGCGAAACCAAATGGTCCTGGGTTCGAATCCCGGTAGGGGCAAATGTTTGTATGATGAATATGGACATTTGTACCCGAGTCATGGATGTATATTTATAATATGTATGTATTTACGAAAAAAAAATGTATTTAAGTAGTTGTATCAACCATCTGGTATCCATAACACAAGCCTTAAGTGTTAAGTGCTTAACTTGGAACTAGATGGTGCTGTGTGCAATGTCAGACGATATTTATTTATTTATTTAATTATGAAACTATCGTGCAGACATGGATATTGGACATAATTACGACGAAACACTTAAATATATTTACAAAAAGGCGATTATTACAATTTGTTTCCGTAATATTTAAATTTTTGACACAAAAAGAAACTCTGTGCCGACATGACTGCCTCGTTCGTTCAGACGTTGCTACGTGTGCTACGTGCTAGTGCTGAGCATGCAGTTCCGGGTTCGATTCCCAGGTAGGGAAAAAAGTTATAGAGTTTTTCTATCAGGAATTTCGCAGTAGCAGCCCCGTGTCTGCATTTGTGCCCGATTGATGGCAACAGGCTCTCCCCGTAATACGTGGGATTTAAAATAACGCCCGAAATGTGGGTGTGCTATAGGTACCTATAGATGCCTAACCCTTGGGACATTACAGGCGTGATGTGACACACCCTCCCGCTCCGCCCAGAGCGGGAGAAGTTGTTTGATGAAAAACCAACCAAAAAAAAAACGTGATGTTACGTTATGTAAAGAAATAAACAAAAAATGCTTTTTATTTAAGAGTTTAAATAAAAAGCATTTTTGTTTGTTTCTTTTTAAGTCAAAAGGTTAGGTTTGCTATTACAAACAAATTTCAACATACAAACAGAATTTCGTAACAAAATTAGGTAATGTTATTATACGTTTAATTTCACTGACCGCAGTGTTGTCGGAAAGTCCAATGCGTTCGTTGCGTTTATTTGACAGTGTTGTAGGAAAATTGGAATGAGTAGTGTCTATGTGTCACAGTATTATGTATTGAAATTGTTTTATACAAATAGTGGATGTTTTTGTTTTTTTGTCGTAATTATGTGGAGAACTCACTTGTTTAGGCGCGTAGTGAGACACGTGAAGAATGCTCCATTGGCCAATTTGCAAGAAATCAAAACGATAAGAGGTTTTTTTATTATTTGGTATATTCTGATTTTCGGAATGAGAACTCCAATCAGCGTTGATGATAAATTCATGAGCTTCGTTCGGACTTCAATTTCATAAATTATCGGTCGCAATTATTTGTGCTTTTGGATATAGCAATATTTGAATATTCTCCGAACGGAAACTCAGATGAGTTTCGGGAAATATTGCCAACTTTAATGTTCCAATAATGATTTCCATCATAGCTTGATATGAGTCGTGAAATGGGTGAAATGGGCGCACAGTTAAAAACTTTAATTTGTTTTGCCCGATATGTGCGCCCATTTTTTTTTCAAATTTCTTTTTTGGATGTACCTAAGATAGAGAATGACAAAGATTTTTTTCAAAAAGCAAAACAGCTGTCTTTTTAATTTGTTATCATACCGAACAGATATAGTAGGTAAGTACCTAAGTAAGGATAATCACAATTACTTTTGACAAAGATCATTTCGGTTTAAAGATTAAATTGATAATTGATTTGGATTGGTTTATTTATTAGGTTGGGGAAAAAGTCTTTTCGCATTATAGTATGTATGCATTATATACACTGACCTCTAATTTTAATAGAGGTCAGTGATTATATATGATTGACGTGTAAAACTGTTTGTAAAAACCTACTTACAGAAATAAAGTCATTTATCATTTATGAATTTGTAATAAAATCTCTTTGGCTATACTATTTGTATCTGGCAGATTTTGGTATCATTGAAAGTTTAAATTTTAAAGAACATACATAATTCCAAATTCCAATTAGGAAAATGTGTGATTTTCATTTGTTTTTCGTACCGTCAAGATGAGTGAATCTAATGAAGAAATTCGATACATTTTAAAATTTTACTACAAAAAAGGTAAAAATGCAACGCAAGCCGCGAAACAAATTTGCAATGTTTATGGACCTAGTGCAGTGTCTGTCAGAGTAGCACACATTTGGTTTAAGCGTTTTCAATCCGGAAATTTTGATTTCAAAGATGCACGTCGCTCTGGTCGCCCTATTACAGATAAAATGGATGCCATTTTTGAAAAATTGGAGCAAGACCTGCATATCAGTAGTTATGACGTAGCTGAAGAACTGGGAATTGACCACAAAACAGTTTTGGCGCATTTGAAAAAACTGGGTGCACAAAAAAGCTCGATATTTGGGTACCTCACGAGCTCACTGAAAGAAACCTAATGAACCGTGTACTCATTTGTGATTCTTTATTACGACGTAATGAAACCGAACCATATTTAAAGAAGCTGATAACTGGTGATGAAAAGTGGATCACGTACGACAAGAACGTGCGAAAAAGGTCGTGGTCAAAAGCCGGTCAGGCTTCACAGACTGTGGCGAAACCCGGGTTAACTCGCAACAAGGTGATGCTGTGTGTGTCGTGGGATTGGAAGGGCATTATTCATTATGAGCTGTTACCACCAGGAAGGACCATCGATTCTGAACTTTACTGCGAAAAACTGATGAGATTAAAGCAAGAAGTTGAGAGAAAGCGGCCGGAATTAATCAACAGAAGGGGTGTGGTTTTTCATCATGATAACGCTAAACCTCACACATCTTTAGCCACTCAGCAAAAATTAAGAAAGTTTGGCTGGGAGGTGTTAATGCATCCGCCGTATAGTCCTGACCTTGCATCTTCAGATTTCCACCTGTTTCGGTCTCTTCAGAATTCTTTAGGCAGTGTCAGGTTAACATCACGAGAGGACTGCCAAAACCACTTGTGCGGTATTTTGATCAGAAGTCCCAAAATTTCTATAGCAATGGGATCATGTCCCTACCTACAAGATGGTAAAAAGTTATCGAACAAAATGGTACCTACATACTTTAGTTAAATGTATACAAACTATATTAAAAAATGTTTTGAATTTTCTTGAATAATACGAAGATACTTTTTCCCCAACCTATTATTTTAAAAGAACATACATTGTAAAATAAATACATACTTTACGATACCTCATGTTAGACAAGTAGAAACAAGTATTCTCATAAAGGGTGAAGAGTTGAAACCCGAAAATACCACAGTATTCTTAGGCATAACTTTGGATGCCAAGCTTCAATGGGGCCCCCATATAGATAAATTGTCAAAGAAGCTTAGCTCTGCAGCATACGCCGCGGGAAAATTCGTGGTTTAACTGATTTAGAGACAGCCCGTTTAGTATACTTTAGTTATTTTCATAGTGTAATGTCGTACGGTATTCTGTTGTGGGGAAATGCCGCCGATATTCAGACGATTTTTGTTTTACAAAAAAGGGCAATTCGTTCAATTTATAAATTAAGTCCCAGACACTCCCTCAGAGACAAATTTAAAGGGATTAATATAATGACTGTGCCTTCTCAGTATATTTATGAAAATCTTTTGTATGCACATAAAAATATTAATCTGTTTAAAAAGTACAGTGATATCCATAATTTAAATACTAGGAACAAGCACAAATTTGTTGTTCCTACTACCAGGCTCAAGAAAATAGGTGGCTCGTTTAGATGCCAATGTATACGTTTTTATAATAAACTTCCTAGCCACATTCAAGCACTAAGCCTTAATAAATTCAAATCTTTTATAAAAAGGAAACTATGCCAGAATGCCTATTATACTGTCAAAGACTATATTGAGGACAAAAAGGCTTGGGATTGAGTTGCTCCAATAAAGCACAGGGAATGTTAATTTATTTTATTTCGCTAACTATTTTTACTTTTAATCTTTGCTATAAGTATCTATACTTATTTACATATACAATGACACTAATATTTACTGTATAAAGTATTATATTATTTTAAATTATTGTGAATGTGAGGACTATGTGTGTTTTTGTTGCAGTTTTAATCATGTTCTGGCAGTTTGAGTAACTGATGCGGCCTACCCAAATGTCCTTTCTTTGGTATTGTTCGTCGAATCGTTGAGCTCCTTAAGTTCTAAGTTGAGCTACACGGGTACTGACAAATGCGTGCACTGACTGGACAGGTCCACTCAATCTGTGTGGTTCTTTCCTCAAAAGACCATTTCAGACACAAATCTACATGGTCCTCAAAGATTATTATAATATTATTCTAATTATTGTGAATGTGAGAACTATGTCGGTCATTGATTTATTTATATTTATTTTTGTATTTTTCTCAACGTAATCATGATCTGGCAGTTTGAGTAATTTATGCGGCCTACTCAAATGTCCTTTCTTTGGTATTGTTCGTCGAATCGTTGAGCTCCTTGAGTCTAAGTTGAGCTGCACGATTACTGACAATTGCGTGCACTGACTGGACAGGTCCACTCAATCTGTGTGGTTCTTTCCTCAAAAGACCATTGCAGACACCGATCTACATAGCTTTCACACGACCTGACCAAGATTTTGTCTGGACTTTAAAAGAGACTGTGACCTCTGAGTTTGTTTCGGCCTTTCTTCTCAGAGTAGTCAGATAGGAAACGCCGACCCCATCTAGTTTAAAAAAAATATGATTGACGTGTAAAAGTGTTTGTTCAAACCTACTTACAGAAATAAAATCATTTATCATAACTGAGGTAAGGTAGTCCAGTAACCAATAGTTTTTTTTTTTAATGTAGTTAGGTACGATGTTGCATTGTCAGTGCAAGACTAGCTTAACGCGTTAACTTAATACATAGGTACTCGTAGTTTTGCGTTGGTAGTGACGTACTGCTTGAGTTTGGCTTTAAATATGTTAAAAGGGGATGTGCTCCAGGATTTACACCACTTAGCCAGGTATGTCCTAAGCTAAACACAAAACATAGTCCATAGACAATTATTATAAATTATTTTGAAAGGTACTGTATGAATAAGAAAAAAAAAAGTAATAATATATGTATAGTTGGTATACCAACAAATTCAACAGATTAAAGCCGTCTTCGTCACTCCTACTTTGCTGTTCCCGACAGGGTCAACAATGATCATGTCTTTATAAAACCTACAGCTTAAGTTCACATTGTGGAATGCAAATAAATATTAAGTTTTGAATATTCAATCGGGACACTCAAATCAGGGTAACACTATTTGATAAATAAAGGTCTATCTCACGGTGATTTCCTTCCAATAATTTATGAGACCACTTCCTGGGAATAATTAATATTATTTCAGTGATTAGTTTTATCTGTTGTATGCGTTGACGACTTGAAAATAAGATAAGATATCCTTAGATCAGTTTTAAATTGAAGCAGAGCATTTTCTTTGTTAGACACGCAATAGGGATGAAAATCTTCATATTTGATTATGTGACCGCGAACTGGAGGTCCGAAACGTAAAAGGCCTTTGTCGAACACGGAAATAATTAAAAAAGTCCAATAATAATAATGGCATCCGATGGCACAGCATTATTCTCCTGTCTTCTTATTTTTTTTGAGCTGTGCTTCGCCATTATTAAACGACAAAAGGTTTTATTTCTGTAAGTAGGTTTGTACAAACACTTTTACACGGCAAACATATTTGAAAACTAGATGAAGTCGGCATTTCGTATTCGACTACTCTGAGAAAAAAGGCCGAAACAAATTGAGAGGTTACAGTCTCGTTATAAAGTCCAGACATAATCATGGTCAGATCATGTGATGACCATGTAGATTGATGTCAGATTTTTTTTTTTTGAGGAATGAACCACCCAGCTTTAAGTAGTCCTATCCAGTCAGTGCAAGCATTTGTCAGTAATCGTGTAGCTCAACTCAGAACTTAAGGAGCTCCACGACTCGACGAATAATACCAAAGAAAGGAAATCTGGATAGGCCGCATAAAGTACTCAAACTGCCAGACATCATTACAACTAACTGAGAAGGAAAAAAAATCTCCCACATAGTCCTCACATTCACAATAAGGTTTGTGTACTAATAACAAATTGTGTCATAAACTATGCTAGTGCCAGTACTGGCAATTTCAGAAGTTTCTGCCACTCCTTTTTTTTCCTTTATGTCAATTTCGAATCCCTCCATCACAAAACCTTTGGCGTAAACATATGTATTGAGAATATTGTCACTTTGCGTCTTATGAGTAAGTAAAAACATAGTCGTTCGAAAAAAATTACACGGTACTGATTTTTGGGATGTTGTTAGGATATAAACCTATAGTGTAAAATAAGATTGCGGCTTCGAAAGATCTGTGCTAACTGCGTGGTACTCGAAAAAGTTTATACTTTATAGCTGGTGCAGTTCGTGGCGAAACGTTTGGCACGCTACACGAATTCAAGATCGAACAACCTCGTACTTTGTGGCGGATCGATAAAAAAATATGAAACAACATTGATTTTTACTTTGAGTTTATAGCAGATGTTGAAAAAGTCCGTATATTATATAACCATGGACTCGCTGATTTTATAGTAACAGACGGTTCTTTTCGGCGAACCGTAACTCATTCGAAATGAAATTACCGTAAATTGTAGTAGCTGGACTAAACGGGTGAACCCAATAACGTCTTTTTTTTTATTAAGTGTCAATCATAAACATGTAAATCGTACATTGGATTTGTTTCGTCATTTTGACTTCACCACTCGTTACTGGGAAACGTCATGTGAAGCGAAATGGAAAATACGCTTGATAAATGATTTTATTTCTGTAAGTAGGCTTGTACAAACACTTTTACACGTCAATCATATTTTTTTTTAACTGGATGAGGTCGGCGTTTCCTATCTGACTACTCTGAGAAGAAAGGCCGAAACAAACTCAGAGGGCACAGTCACTTTTAAAGTCCAGACAGAATCTTGGTCAGATCAAGTGAAGGCTATGTAGCTCGGTGTCTGAAATGGTCTTTTGAGGAAAGAACCACACAGATTGAGTGGACCTGTCCAGTCAGTGCACGCAATTGTCAGAAATCGTGCAGCTCAACTCAGAACTTAAGGAGCACAACGATTCGACGAACAATACCAAAGAAAGGGCATTTGAGTAGGCCGCATAAGTTACTCAAACTGCCAGAACATGATTACACTAAGAGAGAAAAAAAAAGCAATGACCAACATAGTAGTAGTTCTCAAATTCACAATAGTTAAAATAATAGCATAATACTTTACAAAGTAAATGCTTTTGTCATAGTATATATAAAATTAATTAATGTCAATGTGTATATAAAAATCCGGACATAATCATTGAGGACCATGCATATTGATGTCTGAAATGGACTTTTGAGGAAATAATCAGACAGATTAAGTGGACCTGTCCAGTCAGTGCACGCATTTGTCAGTAACCGTGCAGCTCGACTCAGAACTTAAGGAGCTCAACGATTCGACGAACAATACCAAATAAAGGACATTTGGGTAGGCCCCATAAACTACTCAGTTAGAACTGCATAAATACATAAAGCAATGTCCTGTTATATGCTGACAGTAGTACCCACTGAGTGCATGAAAAAGGTAGGTATTTTTATTTTTTCCGCAACACGTAAATTTTCAACGCAGAAAATGTTAAAATATTTTCATGTTACACTCTGTTCTCCTAAAAAGGTTGTAAACTTTATTCAAAGTCGCGTGACATGAAGTCGAATAAATTACAATTTGATCTCCGATATCATTGCCGCATGTTTTCGCGTGTCACACGTCATTCTCCTGTCTACTATGAATTTTTGCATTTAAAAACAATGTAGTATGGACAATATTGATCAAAAACAATACATATAAACAATATATAACAATAAATGTTGACCTACCTACCGATTTGTCGACAAATCTTGAAACATGTGCCTATGTGTCAAACAGGCTTCTGTTTTTTTGTATATTACTAAAGGTATTTTTAGTAGAAAGGTGTTAGCACCCCGGGGTAGTAGGTAGTAGTAGGTATCGCCAAATATTTTTCTGACGCTAAGCAGCTTACCACCAAAAATATATGACATACTTAACTGAAATGTTTTTATCTGTCTGGGTTCGAACGGCATATTTACGATCACATTAGTTATTTTTTTATTATTATTTATCTGCACGGTGGTTACAATATGGCCACAATTCCTTAGTTCTAGGTAAACTTTGCCTTAGAAGGCAAGGGTTACCTTTTAGCATCAGTAGGAACGAAGCCTAGCTATTGCATCACTGACTGCAATAAAACAGGACATCAGTGGCTGTTGATATCAGTAGATCTCTTACTTCCTACTGAAAGCCATCCACCCTTAGGTTTATTCAAGTCTACCACCACCTAACCCCATCTTATTTTCCAGGATACAACACGTACACCTACAACGACACAGCCCACACTGACAGGGAACCCGATGAGATCCTGTCTGTGACATATGAAGACGGCAAGTGGTCGAAACCGTACTACGACTGCGGTGGTGGCAACATCTGGATGCTGACGTATACTGTGCCTTTCTTCGGGTATAGCAATGGGAGCTACTTTTTCAAGTAAGTTGGGTTCTTATTCTTTTGTTTTCGTGGAGTTCTATAATATTACTCAATACAATACTCAATTCTTTATTGCATTCCATGTGTATTACATAGATGGTAACTACATTACATTACATAGATGATAACACAGTTAAAGATCAATATGACCCCGTCGGGCACAGCAAAATTAGGAGAGAGGAAGAGGGCTAAGAATAAATTCAATATTGGATCATTTAGCTCCCATCAAAATGGTTGAGCTGAATGGTGCTGATCCATGAGTCATGTTCGTGAACGGGCACTGTCAGTTGGGACTGGTCATCTCTTAGCCACCACGGCTTATTTTAATTATTTTATTATGGATTGTTTGTTTGAATTTATGTTAGCTGTACACTGGACACTCAATGTGTACGTCTTATTTACATCGTTCTCACATATAATTATACCTATATACAAGATTATTGATGTAAGTAATATTTATGTAACAATATAATTTAAAAGAGTGTCCATGGAAATTCTTGCCCGTTCTTCTCCATAGGTACCTACTACGCTTTGGAATGGGCAACTAGCTTCATATTTCTGACTGACCGACCACTTGACAATTCAAAAGTGCCTGTAAATGGTTTAATTGAAATAAATGCTTTGAGTTTGAGTTTATTATTATAAATTATTCGATGTGTTTAATTGGGTGTATAATCATGTATGTAAAATTCATGTCAAAATGCTCACAATTAACTACCGAATCGATTTCAGTAACTATTAGCACAGTATTTAAAATAAAAAGATACAATAGGACGACGCCTTTGATCTCGTGGTAAATGCCGACAACGTCTAGGCATTATCGCGGCAGCTAGGGTTATCTCAAATAAACAATATTAATTTATTTATTTGAGATCAACATCGTTTTCAACATTATTATTATTAATATAAACAATAATTTACAATTATCAAAATATCGTCTTTTTGTGTATCAGCCGCTCATCTGTGGAACTGTACAATAACTGTGCATCTCTATAAATCAGCGACTGACAAATATTTTCGGTTTTTAGATAATATAATGGATTTGAAATTTCTGTTCTTGAACTTAATTATATAAAAAATTCTCATCCTAATAAATAATTTTATCAAAAGTCGAAATCGTCAACCCTGAAAATCGTGTCCCGAGCTACTAACACTGTGTCAGTATGCAGTTCGGGCTCCCGCCTCCCGCGGCTCGCCCCTCACACCCCGCACGATTGCCCTGTCTAGACGTCTTCGTCGGACGACTGTATGATGTTTAGATTGTGCTATTAGTATAGGTATTTTATGTATTTTGCGATACTCACCGCCGATTGAGCCAAAAAAAAAATATTTCAAGGCAATATACATTTTCTTAATATCAATAGTGAGCTTTAAAAAAATATTGTTTTGGTCATTGTATTATGCTTTTAACTCAATACTCTGATTGGGGTGTATCAAGTCTTGCGTTAATTATTTTCATGTTGTATATATATGTAAAATATATTTTATTAGGTTTATGTATAAAGGTATAGTTTAATAGTTATTATTATTTTATTTATTGCTTAAGAATAATGTAGGTAATTATTATGAAATTCCTAGAAGTATTTTCATTATTATTTAATTATGTTATTATTTATGTATTGTGTTAAGCCTGATTTACAAGGTGCGATGCAATTGAATATCAATGTCACGCCATACGTTGAGGCTACAATGCAAGCTGCACCGTCTAAGCAGTGTTTAAACAATGCAAGTGATTTGTTGCTTCAATTTTATTGTATGCGACCGGCAAGAAACTTGCATCGCGTAAACTGGGCTATATGCTTAGCAAATGGCTGTCCCAGGAGTTAGCAAGCTACAAAGATTCAGTGCTTTTGTCAGTTTGCATATATATGTATAACAGTAAGATTTCAACGGAAATAGGTGTGCATTTTTGTGTTTGACTAGCATTAATTTAAAAAGTTTGTGAGTATTTACTAAGTTCTATCTTATCTGACACATTGTTTAACATAGAATACAAAACCTGTGATGAATGACGTTATTTTATCACCAACGTAAGTTGATAAAATGAAAAAAGTAAATTCAACAAAAAAAAGTTCTGTTAGTAGACCAGAAAACGCTGGTAAAGAAAGGTAAAAATATACACACACACACACACACATTACACACACACACACACACATTACATTTAACTATGTTATCCTTCCACCTCAAATAAACCACGAGGAAAGTCATAAAAATATTATCATTACAAATGATCCATAAAAACCATACGTTGAACACTCAACGCTACGACCACGATTTCCGCAACAAAAACAGGACAAAAACAAATCTGCCTCAAAGAAGATTGAACGCGAAAATAGAAGTTATCAGTTCCATTTGAAGTCGTTTGAGCAATAACACAGATCGGGTCAGCGATACGCGCGGCCGACCGTTTGTCCTAGAAAATGGATTATTCATGGATACCGCAGTATCGGTACGATCTGTTGCTAAAACTTATGTATGGATTCTTAGGAATTCTTGTTTAAAAGGCGTTGTAACATGGAACCCTTTTTATTAGACTTCAAATTAATGAACATTTAAAGAAATATCACGCCGTATTTCGTCAAGGGGTTAGGCAAAGGTGTACCTATTATTTAGAGGTGTATCTATTATACATTTTACTTGTTATGTTTAAATCCCATGTAATAGGGGGCGAGCTAAAATAAGTCTACTCTAATTTTACGACTACAGACCTGATATTCAAGAACAAACTACTGTTATGTTGTGCGATAATAAGTAGATAGTTATAAAGTTCAAAATCAATATTGGTTTTGCGTTACTTCGATTGCAGTAGCCATTACGCTAGAATAAATTAAAATTCAAAATTAGTAGCAGGGCTTAAAACTGAAGCGTCAGGATAACCCGAACTTACGTTTTTTTAGAATTTACTGGTCAATATCTGCTGAGTTATTCTGTAACAATCTTACCGTGATAACTTAGGTGAAGTGAGCTTGGGGTCGCGGGTGCACAGAGAGGGGACTCTGTCCGCCCACCAAGTGACCCCAGGGAGGACGTTGGCACAGTGGTCACGTGCTGCCGAACATAGCGAGGCTCAGGGGAGGCCCCTTTACAGTCTCCCCAGGGATGTGCCTTACAGGCATTGCACAGGGGTGGTTCCGGAATTGGTCTTTTAAGAGGAACCGGGACCGCCCCTATGTGCTGATGGTGATCACCGGGGTGGTTTTAGTGAGGTAAAAATCCCACACTCCCCGACCTCCCTCCCCGGAGTTCGGGTGCCTTTTGAAGGATTCCCCCCGAAAACAAAAAAAAAAAAAAAAAAGGTGAAGTGAGCTTGAAGTGAGTTGTCGATAGTATCCATCCCTAGCATCAAGTGGAGTGATAGCTCACTTCACCTAAGTTATCACGGTGAGATTGTTACAGAATCGACCGACAGGTTATATGTCGATCTAAATATGATTCACGGCCGGATCAAATATGTATTTATTTATAGAACTATAATCACCACCATATTGAAGGACTATTTTATGAAATCAGGACTTTTGAGGCCAATTCTAACTTAAGGAGTTGTACTACTGATTCTAATGATTACAATTTCTGTAAAGCCATTTTTGATACGATCGCAAATCATGTAATAACCAACATACAACCTGACACAGACCTGTCAATTGCAAAAAGCGTAAGTAAATTTGAAGTTCTGAGGCCACCTTAGCTCAATACCCTTACCTCGGACGCATCATATACATGTTATTTATTCAAACTTTATTGTACCCATTATCAAGCCACACACGTGTAATAGGTATGTATAATATACAGTGTTAGAAAACTGACTGTTAGCGGCACTTTCAAGCTAATGTAAGCACTAAAAACAATCACACGTAGGTGCGGTTGTCGCTTGCGGCGTCCGGTTCCGAGGCTTTGTTGTTTTTCAGTTGCCAGCAACTTTATAAGGTTTTTATTTCAACTGCAATTAATATTTATGTTGTGTTTTGTGTTCTTTAACTATTCTCTTAGTACCCGACTGCGGTGAAAAAGGAGGGTAATGTTTTTCATTAAAACTTAAGTTTATCAATCAATCTGCCCAGTCTTTTCCCAACTACGTTAAAGTTGGCTTCCAGTCTAACTAGATGCAACCATACCAGTATTTTACATGGAATGACTGCCTATCTGACCTCCACGAACGACGATACGAACGATATTCCTGTGTAATGAATGTTTTGGGTGGGTACATTGAATTGTGCGCGCACGGTAATTTTTGATGTTATCTAATAATATTTCTTCTAATAACTGATTGTTTATGTAGTTGTTTAGTATTCTAAGTGCTTACTGTTTATTTTATTTTGTTACAAGTAGTACCATCATTGAACCTGACTTGGTTGCCGTACGTCCTTTTCGGGTAACCACTGAAAATCAGCGCTGTGCTGTGGGTCCCCATAGCACAGCACCATGCTGAGTGGAAGCCTTCTTGTCACAGTCATGACGTGCAGCTGTCAACGATTTCTGTTTTGTGCTCGTAATTAGAGATATCTTTGTTATTTTAACTTTTTTTCTTCTTTTTTCTTAATTATTATAGCTAATTATCTTTTGGTATGCACGTGTTTTTGTGACAAATAAATCTATTTTTCTTTCTTTCTTCTCTTAGTAAGTCTGGTGTTACACTTTTTTTTGGCTTTTGACTACCCGTAATGAACGTCGAAGATCTACAAATGACAGCCGGGCCCAATGGCTCGACGTGCTGTCCGAGGCACGGAGAGGTTTCGATATGTAACGAATGGTCACCCATCCACGAACCGACCACGGCAAGCGCAGCTTAACCTTCGATCGCCACGAGCCCGAAACCTAAGTTTATGACGAACAAAACACTTTTTATCAAAACAAGTTGGCACTTAGGCAAATACTAAGTTATTTAGATAATAATTGCCAGTGAGGTAAAAAAAATTGAAGTTACTTTTCATGTCAAAAAGGCTCTACATAATTTTACTTACTTTGATGAAAATTAAAACCTTTACAAGCGATTTAAGCCTTAGGGACCTTTTTATGAATAAAGGTTTATGATAACAATACGTTTTTAATAACTAAAGTGTCTTTTTTGTTTCGACATCGTTTAGGTACTTAACATTTTTTGTCTCTTGTGGTCTGAGCTTAATAGTAGCCAAGTCTAAAATAAAAAGTTGTATAACTGTGCACAGTGGCTAAATGATAACAGCCGCATGGGTCAATCGAAAGTTAAGCAACGCTTACCGCGGTCGGTTCGTTGATGGGGGATCATCCATTACATATCCAGACCTCTAAGTGCCTCAGCAAGCACGTTAACCCGTTGATCCCGGATGTCATTCGTAGATCTTTGACAGCTATTACGGGTGGTAAGAAGCCCAAAAGTCTGATAACCAGTCTTACCAAGGGGTACCGTATCACCAATTCGCACTAAACGTTTCCAGATGTCTTTTGTTATGCACACAGCAAAAGAGTGGAACTCTCTACCCGCGTCTGTGTTTCCGAACGCATACAACTAATCTATTCAAAGTGAGAGTGAACAAGCTTCTTCTGAATAAGCTCACTCCAACGTCGACTCTGTCTCTGTCACCGCTGACTTAGACTAGAGTTAAGAGCAAGCCCATGTAACTGGTTTTCTATAAACCAGTCTTTTTTTTCAGTCAGTTTCGTTCTTTTTTTTTTTGGTCAGATAGGTAGTCGCTCTAGCTCAGCTGCATCCGGTTAGACTGGACGCTGACCCCAACAAAGTTGGGGATAGGCTAGGTAGATTTACAGTTTGGTCTTTAGCCTTGTGGTCATCATAAAAAATATACAAATTTACAAGCTTTACCATCACACGAAACCCTTACAAACCCTAACCCTATGGGATCAATATATCCATCAACATCTAGGGTAACCGTCATACCTCTCGAACTTCCCCAAAAATAATAAGGGAGCCATATTTCCCATAACGTCGAACGTCCCGATCCCCTTGACTATAAATCTTTTATTACAACACTGTAAAAATATTATAAGATTAATGCGGGATCTGGCCTCTTATATTAGGTAAAAAATATTGTTCAAAGAATTAGGTAAGTAGATCCGTGGTGTACACCATATGAAATTTTCGTAATAGTAGGTAACACTCCTTTGAAAGATTTATTTTTGGGAAGGACAATCAATAATTTTAAATACCAGTTTCTAAAATCTGGCAGCAATGGTTTTGCAGTTTGTATAATGTTATGAGGTAGTGAAATAAACGTCGTATGAGGGTTTTAACTTCGTCACTATGGTTGGCATTGTAAGGCCTTCCTTAGAAGATTAAGGATTGAAAATAAAATGAAATAGATACTCAGACAAGAGTCTGAGTACCTATTTCATTTGATTTTCAATCAAGGACCACGATGAACAAGTCAACGCCTAAAAATTATTATTATTGCAGTAGGTCAAGTCTGATCAATTTCCTATCATGCGAATTTCCTATAGCACGTTGTTTCGACATGTCTTACCGTATCTTGTTACTCCTTGTATCCTGTGTTTATGCAAATCCCAGCATGTTATTTCAATGTTTGTGACATCAAAAGGATTGTAAGAAGTTGTTACGATTCGGGAAACATGGAAAATGTTTGAGGGAAAATGTTATATCGCTAAGTTAATCGTGAAGGAAGTTTGGGCCTTAACAGGGCTATGTGCAGTTCTGCTTTATTTTGGGATCGGGTGAGGATGGAAGAAGAGACATAATTGTTGGAATATCTGATTTTTTTTTGTCTCGTGAAAGAAAAGTCACCTGTAGCAATTTAGAATTATATAATCCATCGTCTTCTAACCGACTTTGCCGTCAGTTTTTAGGCCAATATTGGTAGGTATTTTACTAGAAATTGACCGCCTAATAATTGGGAATGCTGCTTTGTTATGAAAAAAAAAATCGTTTAATGGTATTAGAACCAAAATACTTAAGGATTTTTGTACTACCAAAACGGTAACTGACGATACAACATTCCCTTTTACGCACGAACGGATCATCCTCCCGAACTAACAGTGTCACGAATATTTCGCGGGTTTCAGTTACAACGAATCTCACGGCATTTAAATATTGCTCGAGCAAATTTAGGTCAAAATAAACGTAATTTAGCCAATTACGATTATTTTGTCCTCAACTTGGCAGTTAAAGACATGAATATAAATTTTATTCAAAATTCAACCCAGTTGTTATTGGACTATCTTATAACTTCAGATAGTGAGGGATGAATTCATTAAAATACATAATCTTAATCGTATTATTCAAATTTGTTTCTCAAGACTATTGGATATCGGCTGTCTATTACCGGGCTACACGTAGCTCCATAGCTCATGAGCGATAGATATGAATATTATGTGCCTTTTTATTTGATCTTTTCGTTCCTGATTTTATTTTTATTGCTATTTCTCATATCCAGCTCTCCACAAAATATCCCATTTTATTATAGTTTTCTGAACAATTTCTATGCTTTAAAAGGGAGGGTTGATCAACAGAATTATCTCTTACCATACCTTTTACTATTCAACAATCGTCAGTCAAAGTCAAATACTTGACATTCTTGAGGAAAGGTGTCAGAAGGAAGGAAACGTTTTTTCATCAAGAACTTAAAAACTAAATACACGTACACCCTCTTAAACAAATACAACTTTTACGAAATATACAACTTCCTAAACCAAGGCATGGATTCCTTATTGGTAGCTTCAAAATTATTACCTTTATCATGGACATCTAAATTACAAAGCAGGAAGTGGCCGGTCGGCTATAAATCCGAACAAAAATATTGCTTCCTCAAATGAAAATTGTTGGAAAATTTGTTAATCCAATGGCAAATGAAATACTGGGTTTCGGTTCCAATTGTTTTAAACTAACGTGCTTTTAGATGTGCAAATGATAAACTGTTGGTACTTGTGGTTATCGGTGTTATGAAAAGGTATGATCAATTTTATCGTTTTGATGAGGAACTTCCGCTGAAGTGATTTTCAAGTTTTTGTTGAAACGGAATGATTCATACATTGATGGTGAATGTTATTTATTTAATACTTTAAGCACACAAATGTACAGAAGCAGACTTGGGTTGATCATTATGTACCCGTGTTAGCAATGAAAGCATACATTTTTATTTTTTTAAATTTTATTTTTCTACATACTTTTTATACATACTATATTTTACGTTTCAGCAATTTCTATAACTCATCCAAAAATACGATTATCAAAGCCTTCAAAATATTCTTCTGTCTCGGCCATAACTTTAATTTAATCACATTTTTGGTTCAGTCTCGGTCTAGTAACACCCCCTGCCATTTATTTTTTTTGATATTTTCAATGTACAGAATTTTCACTTCTACATTTATTCAAAATAAGGTACTGATATCAATATTAACAAACAAAGAATTGCTTTGTATGCAAGTTAACCACAAGCAAGATAAACTTTTCCATTAAACATTGATGTGTGTTGTTTTGTTTATTACCACTTTGCCGACATTTCAATACTCCATTCCACAATGTGAACTTACATAGGCGGTAGCTTTTACAGAGACGTGGTCATTACGGACCCTTTTTTTTTTTTTTTAGGGGTGGGAAATCATCAAATAACTTCTCCCGCTCTGGGCAGAGCAGGAGGGCGTGTCAGACTCTTACTGACTAAAACCCACCCATGTTCCTTCAGTTACCTGTGCCAGGGGCCACGGTATCCCTCTCGGACTTTTCCGCAACCCTAGCAGGCATCGGTCCTAGCAAACCCCGTCATTGGTGCTGACATCTCTTTGAGGTGCGCGTGGAACACAACGCGCCGTCGACCCGGGCCTGGTCCTTATCGAACGGCGAGCTGCCCATTGCTCGCCGTTCGCAAGCCCACGCCTACGGTGGCCGGGAATCGGCCTGCAATTCCCGACGCCCAGGGCGTCTCCTGCGGCAGCTAGGGGCGTGAGGGCGCAAATTTTGCCTCTCCCTCACGCGGTCCGCCTCCTCCTTCGAGAACATTACTGCTTCGCAGAAGGAGGTGACGGCTTCCCAAGCCCTCTCGCTCCGTACCATGGCCTGGACCAAGGTCGGACGCGAGAGATCGCCACCGCCAATCGCCTTCACGAGGACACCGCGGTGCTCCGCCCAAGCCGGGCAGACCTCCACCGTATGCTCCACCGTGTCCTCCGGGCGATCCACACAATGGTGACACCCAGGCGTTTCCTCCCGCCTTATCCGGAACAGGAACCTCCCGAGTCATTATGGACCCTGTCGGGGGATATTTTATGACACATGTACATAATTTATAATTTGTCATCTAGATCCTATTATATGAATAGAATCCATACCCCAAATAGTACAGAAGTCCTAGGAGTACAACTATCCGCGGTGTATGGCATTTGTGGACTAAGAGAAAGCCTATGACTCCATCGAAATATGGGCAATTCTGGCCTCCCTGCAACAATGTCGCATTGACTGTCGCTACATTGAAGTGTTTAGATGTCCTTATGACACCGTCACGATGACTGTTCAGATCTAGAATCAGAGAACCAGCCCCATCCGAACTGTTCAGAGGGGTGAGACAGAGGGATGTGATATCCCCGTAAATTTTCACCAAAGCGGTGGAAGTCGTTTTCGAGATGCTTTACTGGACAGAACAGAGCATCAACGTGAACGGCGAGTACATCCTTCGCTTTGCCGATGACATCGTCATAATGTCAGAGACGATGGAACAGTAAGACCAGGTGCTACACAACCTAAATGGAGCCTCTCGGCGGGTTGGCCTCGGCATGAATTTGGACAAGACGAAAGTCATTTACAATTCACACGACTTGCCGAGTCCAATCCGCATCGAAGGGACATTTCTCGAAGTTGTGAAGGAGTATGTCTACCTTTTTTTTTTTTGTCGCTAAGAAATGTAATACGCATCCCCGCTTGCGGGGGACGAGACGGGGTATGTGGGACTCCTGTCGGAATCCGCCACCGACAGTATACGCACTAAAACTCAGCGGTGTTCCCACATCGCCGTGATGGGAGGGTCATGGGAAACGGCTCAGCCTTTACTTCCACAAACCTCCCGGCGCATGCCCGCCTAGCTGGCGGACCCCGCGTGCCCCCCATTTAACTGGGGAGCTACGGGAATGGCCGGGAACACCCGGCCACTCCCGTCCGACACTGGTGGAGGCCCGTGCAATACAGGCAAGGGTGCCCCCGCACTTGTTGCCTGCTGGCCTCCACCTGGGAGGAGTCGGAGATGACTGTCAAACTGACGGCTTCTTCGACCCCTCTTCCGTCTTTGGAGCAGCGCCACGTGAGGATCGTCCTCCCGCGCGTGCTCCGCCGCCTCCTTCTGGGACACGACCGCCAAAACCGCAGCGGCGGCCCTTCCCAGTCTACGCCCACTCACCTCCCTCTGTAAGCAGAGGAGGAGTGGACGTATCTACCCTCTGTAGCCCGGTACCCTTCACTGACCATCAAGCATGATCGGTGATTGGAACCATGACCTTTCCCCGCTTGTTGAAGATTAGCCGCCAGCCCCAATTGTCCACCAAGACCGCAATTGGAGCCGACGTTGCCCAGGGTGTGCCACGAGGAGGCTCTTCAACAGGGGTGCATGTTGTGCATCTCTGTATGCGGTAGCGTAGCTAGCAAACGGTTGAACCAATTCTGTTTTCTTTTTGTTTTGTTTGAAATATGACATGATCGAGAGTTCTGAGCAAAAAGAAAAAAGGTTTTTCTCTGTATCGGTAGTATTTTTAATTTGATTTTCTTACGTGCTATTTGAACTGAAAAAAAACTTAATTAGCATTCACACAGCGTCTGATCAAATTTTCTAGCTGGACGAGCTTTGAAAATATATATATATTTTTCAGTGTGATTATTATGTAATAATGTAATAAAAACAGAGACAGGTGCCTTTATCACACGCCAGAGGATAGTGCACGAGAGATACCTATGTAAAGTCTAGTTATTAATTATTTTGAGATTGATTACTGCAGAGCACGAGATCTTGGGATACCTTCGGGGATAACAGACGTGCTGATAAGTGTAAAAGTTTCGATCATTCGGTGCCCTTCAAAATGGTTGAGCTGGATGGTGCTGATCCACGCGTTATTTTCGTGAACCGGTGCCGTGAGTTGCGATTGGTCATTCTTAACTGCCAAAACTTACCTTTTTTTGATCTTATGATTTGGATAGTATAAAATATTGCTTTTTTATACATTGTTCTCACATATAGAAGCAAAAATAATAATATAACCTGGAGTTGGTTATATCTTGATATAAAAGAGTGTTCTTGGTGGTTTTTGCCCGTTCTTCTCCATAGAGATCTACGTTTTGGAATGGTGATTAATAATGTATTGTGAATTGAAATAAACGCTTTAAGTTTGAGTTTGTTATGTTACCTACGAGTTATTTTAATTAGTTTGAGTCCTCCAGTTGCAAGGTGCCGGCGAAATTAAAAGCACAAGAAACGTTTTAACTGTAACTTTATAGTCTCTTGACACTGCTTTACGAAAGGTGCTTGCCGATTAATTGCAGTAGCAATTTTATGGTATTCTACTCGGTCGCAAACGCGGCTGCCAAACGTAAGGTCTTTGATTCAATTTCCAAGCTTGGTAGAAAAACGCAAAAATCTTGTTTCTATCACATGGGTTTGTTTCCATGATGAAATAAACTAAAATGGTGTTTATTTATGTAAGTAGATATTTTAAGAAACTTTCACAAGTTATTATTTTGGTCAATATTTTAAAACTAGATGACGAAGACCTTTCCTAGCTGGCTTAAACCTGAGAAGAAATGCCGAAACAAAGTCTCTTAAAGTCCTTTTTTAAACTCTAAACATTGTATTTAAATAGATTCTAAAAATACAGGGCCATGGTTTTATTCTTTGTATCAATCAACCATATTATTATTACTAGACCTATTGTTTATTATTGCCATAATTATCAAACACACACCGGTACGGTTATTGTCACATAAATTGTCACAAAGTGTTTAATATTTGTTCAACTCACAATACTGCGAGTATTTGTGTACAATCAATTATTATAGCCGTGTCGTGTCTATACAACGTGTTGTTTTGCATCCTCGTCAAATTACAGGAGGCTGTTATGAAAGACATAAATAATCAAATAAAATTACGATCCTGCTCAATAATTAATACATACTTGTTTTTTTAGGTATTTAAGTTTGACAGTATTTCAGAATACTCCACTTTCAAAGAACAAAATCGCCCCGTTGCGTATGCGGTAGGCAGTATCGTACGACTATGTCGCTGTGTGCATGCGTTACAGTTACAGCGCAGTTACAGGGCCGTATCACACGGGCCCTACACATGCCGATTTCCGAAAAATACAAAAAATAAAAATAAATACCTACTTATTTTATTATTGATTCGTGTCGAGAATCATTAGCATAGTTACCTTCTCGAATTTGACGAGGATGCAAAACAACACCTTGTAGAGCTGTTATACAGCGTTTAACAGAAATGTGTGATCATAATAAGGGTGTGAACCATCAAACTGAACAACTTTCTCCTCATTACCAACGTCGTAATCACGACGGGTCGAGTACCTGTAGTTATTGAAGTGTTATATGCACCCCTAAATATGACCACACCCTTCTGATATATGCTGTATAACAGATTATAATGTTAATTATCAAAATTTTAAAATGTCACGCCGTCAGAATGGAGATGGGCCGTTTGAGATCGTGTTTTGAGATTATTTGGACGTTCAGCTTTGTAAGTATCCACCTAAAGTGAATGCTCTGAGTTTTATTCATAAAAGCTTAAAATCAGCATCATAATTGCCTTTATTGTTTAGGACAAGACCTTCTCTCCCCATTCTTGTATTCATGCAAATTAGTGTAAAATTAGGAATAACAGTAAAAACAGATGAGCTTTTAAACCCCGTAAATGTTAAAACGTCGCTTTAAAACCACTCATCACTCCACCAAATATAATTTTACATTTCACTCTAATTTGCATGCAAACGGTCCCGAACTCGAAAACGTCATACAAGTCTGGTATAACTGTCGTATTAATGCTGCGGTTTAGCGGGTAATGTGGTGGCAAGTCCACTGTTCTTTGAGCTACATTACCATAATCTATCAGAGAGATGTAGTGCCGAATATATTTAAAGGTCCATGTGCTGCAAGTTACTGGGTTTAATTGGATGTGTAATTAGATTATGTGTGGAGCATGTTTAATGGGAATACTATGTAAACCAATGACTGGTACATTCATCGAGATTGCTGAAGCCTTCACAAGTCATTGTGGATGTATGCTTCGGCTTCAGGTGCAAGCTTTTTGGTAGTATTGTCGTTCATTTCGTTGACTCAATTCAAGGATTACTGATAGGAGCAACTAGGCAATTACAAAAAAAAACATAAAATCATCGTCTGCATTCTTCAAATGGATAGGCGAAGTGTTATTATACATTTCACAAGTTATGATTAAAAGCCTTGTAATGAGCGGCAACCATTTTGGCCATTTTTGGGTCATCTGGTCACGGAGGACTTAAAAGATGACCTAGATATAGAAAGAGAATGCAAGGCTTTGGCGATAAGGAGCAATATGCTGGCCCGTAAGTTCGTTCGATGTACTAAGGAAGTTAAGCTAGCCCTCTTTAGGGCATATTGCCAATCTTTTTACTCGAGCGGCCTGTGGGTTCGGTATACGCCACGAGCCTACAACATCCTGCGTATTCAGTATAACGATGCTTTCGGAATGTTGTTGGGCTTGCCGCGGTATTGTAGTACGTCGCAAAAGTTCGCAAATGCGCATGTTAACGGTTTTCACACTATAGTGCGTAAGACAGTGGCGTCACTAGGTCAAAGACTGCGCGGTAGCACCAACAGCATTTTGAAAATGATTGCATCCCGACATGACTGTCCCATAAAGGTACACTGGGTGGGAATAGTTACGAGGCAATTATAATTTAAATAAAAATGTTTTTATATTAGGTACCTACTAACATAGATCTTAAGAAAAGTTGTTACTAACACTTAGATGGTTTCTGTCCGAAATAAAATGGTAATAATTATAATAATTTGTAGTTTTTATAACCTGCCAGATATTTGAACTGTTGCAATATAAATAAAAAATCTAAACACTATTAATCTACACTAGACAGTAGACAGTGTTCCAAAAGTCACCAAACTCGTTCTATATGCCCAATCTTCTAACATAAATCGTCGCATTATGATTCTAAACACAGTTGCTATGGTCCGTGATTCCTAGTTCGAATATCATTTGAAATCCAGCCAAGTTCCGTAATACACGGCTTTGCACAGTTTAATCCAGAAAGTTTTTGATGAAATTTAATTCAATTCGCACAAGTTATATCGCTTAAAACCAGAGCGATATAACTTGTGCAAATTGTGGTGCAGCACAAAATTATGACTTTTAATAGTCTGTTTTTGTGTTCCACGGAGCTAATTTACAATGCTGTTGCAGAGCGAAATAAGCGAAAAGTAGTATGCTCTAAGAGTATGCCAGGATCGTAGCAGGTGGCGTTCTGTAGTTTCTGCCTAGCCCATGGCAAAATAGTGTAAGTTTATGTAGGTATGTATATGCTTTTTATTGTCAAAACTTCATTGTCGCTATTGATAACATATGGGTGAACGTAATTTGGTGCGCGCTATCGAACGGCTTCAATTTATTTCTTTGGCTTTTTTGCTATAGCTTGAAAGGATTTATCATGCAAAGTTTTTTTTAAAGCTGTCACGCTGCTGCAAGCTTCACGTGAAGGTCCCACGGGAACGTACTACCTGGGTAAAAAGTATCTTATTACCTACATTATTTCCTAATCCATGTCGTAATTTATGCCAAATTTCATTTAAATCCGTTGAGACGTGACTGACACATATATAGATATGTGTCAGTCACGTCTCAACGTACACTACTAACATAATCAGACTTTCACATACATAATATTTGTAGAAACTATGATAGTTGGAATATATCGTATTCATGTTATGTTACTGAACCTCATCAGATATTTTAAAGAATGAAACATTAATCTTTCCGTTTTCATGAGTGTTTTATTTAAAAGTTCGGACGATCAATATGTAAATTCAACCATGACCCGATGACTATGTATGGCAAGCCGATCTCTTGGGAGAAGCGAGCTAAATACCTAGGTGTGATCCTTGACCACTACTTTACCCCTCAGTGAGCACATAAAGATGGCTCGTTCACGCGCCTATTTCGCTCTCGGTAGGCTTCACTTCATATTAACCGCCCGCAGCAAATTGTCACTAAAGTGCAAAATGAGCAGGTGCTCATTGTAGGTACACCGCAGTCATCCGTCCCATCATGACTTATGCCTGCGTCGTATTTGCACACGCTAAGCCACGCCATCTTCGTAGGATGCATACCCTCCAGAACCGTTTCCTTAGAAAGGTTACAGGAGCCTCCTTCTTTCTCTTTTTTTTCTTCGGGACCTTAGAATGCCCATCCATGCCGCCATCCATCAGTTAATGAAACGCCTTGCAAAGCGTTTTATTGACTGTGGCTTATAGCACACCAATCCCCTGATCAATGCGGCCGCCCGCTACACTCCCTCCCGTATAAGTAAGATTCGCCGCCCGAGGCATCCTACCTCAATTATGACCGACGACGCCACTACTCTCCTCCAGGAGAGTAGTAAGGCCACCAGTACTCTCACCAAACACAAAAACAGACCGCCGTCCACGTCTGCCCCGACCCTTGCTCGAACCAGCCCGCGCCGCTGAGTCTTTAACTTTAAATTCATCCCTTAATAATAATTCTGATCCAGCCTGTCCCTTGCTGCCCTCCCTTCACCACGCCCTAAGCCGAGTTTCGTACCCCACAGGGGGTACCCTTAGCGTTTCGTTACCTAGGGGAACCACAGGCAAGCCAGGTCAAGCAGCCGACAACCTCCTAAGCTGACCTGCAAGATGCTATTTACAAAAAAAAAACAAGTTTAACTGAATTCTGTCACTAAATTTCATTATGTTATCAAAATCACTAGGTACCTATAGTTATGTTTACATGTAAACCTGTAAAACAAAGAAGGTTAAGTATTTCGATTCAATATCACCCTTTAAATTGAGTTGTTGGAGAAATCCATTGAACGAATCCAAACACTTCATTTTCTCTATAACCTATTTCTCAGAAATAAAACACAGGGATATATAGGTACTTATTATATACAATATAAATCAGCTCGTGTTTGTGCGTGATGTCTGTTTCAAAAGCATCTGAGGATTAGGTAAACAAATTCATTAGAAAACGAACCTGTGGATGCAAATGTATAGTGCCGCTTACAAATTAGTTTCATTTCATTATTTGAATACTTAAACCCGAAATTCTAATTTGTTAGCACTTTGTACAAATTGAACTCAATTGTCAAATACAAATATCTTATTTGTATATTTTGACAATTGAGGTCAATTTATTCAATTAATTCAATTTTCGTGGAATATTTTCCAATTGGAATTTAATAATGTTACTCAAACAACAATTGTTGGAAAAAATTGTGAGAGATAAAGTTGCAATACAGAAATGTGTTACTGATTTCCTTTAAAGGGTGATTGTAACAATTTAACCTGAACGGGGTTTTTTTACACATTCATCAGATACTTTTGGAACAGAACATACGCAGACCACCTTATTAAGTACGAACAATGTAGGTACTACACACATCAAAAGTGTCTAGAGATCAAGCATTTTTTTGCTAGGTAGTAGAAATCAGGTTTTTTAATTATATTTTTTGTAACTCCTATGGATACTTCTTTAGTAAATTTTGTCATGTTAAAAGGAAATGGTTTTTGGATTTCGTTAAAAAGATGAAAATCTTCTGTCAAGTCGTATTCCCATATAATTCTGCAACGGCATTGAGGCCAAATCAGTAAAATTTCTGCCATACTTCTGAGCGGAATCAATACAAAATAACGTTATTATCGAGAGAAGATGTCATTTGAGCCGAGAAGAAATGATCAGAGCCGTGGGAACGTTGGAAGCTGGTACTTGGCAACGTGCTGTGGCAATCGCTCTGGGCACTACGTAGAGTGTAACAAGACTTGACACTTTACCGCATTACTGGCAGCGTGGCAGAGCAACATAGAGGATGAGCTCACATCACCTCCCCCAGAAAAGATCGTACATACAAATTACTGCTCGACGAAATTGTACAATGATGGCGATGGTGGGGCTTCATAGCTCTTCACGGATATTAATAAGCGATCAAACCATAAGAAATCGCTTGCATGAAGTCAATATCCGTTCCTTTACTTTCATATTGGTATTTTCTTTCTGTAATTCCCTAGTGGGATTTATAGATGTCCATAGGTGTGTCGGTGGTATCACTGAATACCAGCGCTGCGGAATTTATTTTTTAAATATTGCATCATTATGATGAGATTGGAGCCTGTTTGTTCTCACACTGGTCTTTTATTTTATATTTTCTTGTTATTTTTAATGTTAATTTTATTAGTTTTAAATGCTCGTTTATTGTTTTTCTTTTTTCTTTCTTTCTTTTCCGAAGACCGCTACGTGTACCACCTATTGAGGCCCGCAATCGCAGATCCCGTTTTCAATGGGCTCGTGAACACAGAAATTGGGCATAAGAAGAGTGGCGTTTTGTGTGTTTTTCTGACAAATCTTGCTTTGATATGAGGCCAGACACTAGACGTACACGGTATTGGAGGACTCTTGGAGGCCAAGAACGTTTAAAATCATGCCAGGAACTCCATGCATACAGCTCAATGCACAGATTTGGTGGAACTGGTGGTATCATTTAGTTTGCGGACTCAGTTTGGTGCTTAATTTCTGCACTATGATCAACAATACAAATCTACTGTACAGAAATAAAAATCATTTCATTTCGAAATGATTTTTATTTCTGTACAGTAGATTTGTACAAACACTTTTACACGTCAAACATATATTTTTTAAACTAGATGGGGCCGGCATTTCCTATCTGACTACTCTGAGAAGAAAGGCCGAAATAAACTCAGAGGTCACAGTCTCTTTTAAAGTCCAGACAAAATCTTGGTCAGATCATGTGAAGGCTATGTAGATCGGTATCTAAAATGGTCTTTTACCACACAGTTTGAGTGGACCTGTCCAGTCAGTGCACGCAATTGTCAGCAATCGTGCAGCTCAACTCAGAACTTAAGGAGCTCAGCGATTCAACGAACAATACCAAAGAAAGGACATTTGAGTAGGCCGCATAAATTACTCAAACTGCCACATCAAGATTAAACTAACTGAGAAAAGTACAAAAAAAGCAATGACCGCCATAGTTCTCATATTCACAATAATTAAAATAATATTATAATACTTGACAAAGTAAATACTCATGTCATAGTATATATAAAAAACATGATAATGCACGTCCACACACCGGCAGAGTCATTGCAAACACACTTGCCGCAGCTAATATCAACGTCCTACCATAGCCTGCTCAATCGCCAGACTTGAATCCCATTGAGCACGCATGAGATATGCTTCAAAGAAGAGCTCTGCCATCTTTTTCTCCTGCTACAACGGACGTGGGCAGCCATTCCGCAACGTGATTTGGATAAAGTCATACTGAGTAGTCGTTGCGATTGTGTTACACGCGTTAATGGCGGAAATACAGACTTCTTATTGTTCATTTTACGCAATTAAAACCTTTAAAAACCTTTATTTTTATATTTTTATCACATTTTAATGTCAGGATTAACTATGGTGAAAAATTCAGCATGAGCAAAAATCGCGAAAGTCTTTATTAATGCAAAAGCAGAGAGTACTTCGTCGATCTACACACACGAAAACCTTCTATTTAATCAATCTAAATTGACATTTTTATTTAATTTTGACGGGGTAATTTTTGTTTTTTTTTAATACCACTTTGGTCACGAAAATTTTTGATGTGTGTATTTTGACTTTTCAAATTCATTATTTTGTGGCTAGATAGACACAAAATAATGAAACAACCACGATACCAACCACGCACGATAGACGACACGAGACGATAGGCACTATCTAATTATTGCTGTATTGCAGGTTTATCTTATACGTGAGTACGTGGAAGAGAAGCATTATGAAAAAACTTAGACTTATTGGTTTGACTCTATCACGCATTCAGTAAAATTTCAACTAATGCTATCTCCACCTCTATACAAAAAGAGGCATTCGCCTTACAGTAGGATAACTACAGACTGAACTTGTCACATTTACATACTAACCTTTTTTTATTTTTCTTTGTCAGAGGGACTAGCGGCATCGACATTGACCTGCGAAGGGTGGACATCGACCAGTGCCCCATAAGATCTGGCTCGACACAACTGAACATCTTCGCAGGAACTGACAAATGCAAGAAGAAGACGACTGAAGTGAGTTTCATTTGCTTTTTTGAGGTATTCTGGTCCGCCATGGAGCAGTGGGGGGTTAGTGGTATCAACCCCGACTTACGAGGTGTAAGTCGTGAGTTCGAATCAAGGCAGGCACTTTACTTTGTGTATTTATTTTAACACCACTGCTCTCAAAACGGTGAAGGAAAACATCGTGAGGAAACCGACATGTCTTAGAACCAAAAATTCGAAGACATGTGACATCCACCAACCCGGACTGGGCCCGGATGGCACTGGGTCGTGGATTATCGCCCATTCCCTCTCACAGAGAGGCGGCCTATGTCGCAGCAGTGGGAACATTATAGGCTGATTATTATTCTGGTCCGCCATATTGAAATTGGTACATGTAAAACATTCTTTTGAAGACGATAAATAAAAAATCTTGAAAAGCAATTTGACGCAATCTTTGATTCCTTGAAGTCGAATTTGAATTTTGTCAAAGCTTTTTTGTATCAATTACCTTTATAAAATGGCGAATTCATGTACCTTTTTAAGTGGACCTTTTTTGTAGAATTCTTAACATTAATTCTTCAAAACGTTCATGCTTTCAAACATTATTTTGAAGACAATAGATTTTTTTCTAAAAATTCAATGAATCCTTCAAATACCGCTTTTTTGAGAAGAGATCTTCAAAGGTACCAAGAATTCAAGACATTACACTGATAGTATTATGTTACTTATTTGAAAAGACAAATTATTCCAGGCTTTAAAAGGTCAATCGGTAAAGGTTAGGTCTCTTCTATTTGAACATTATTTTGCCATTCAATTTTATATTGTCTGAAATAGAAATAAATTCTAATATTTATCAAAAGACTACTAAAGGCGGTGAAAGTAAACTCAACCATTGTCAAAAAATAGAGAGTGTTAGTAGCTCCCCAGGGAAACATCTTACAGCATATTCATTGAATATTCTAGCTATAACTTTTAAGTGTTTTAGTGGACGCTGAAACTGAAAACCTTATTCTTTAGTAACCAAAACTGTTGTTTTAGTACTGTAAATAGACTAACCATATCAAGTTAGGGCTTCGCGTCTGGGCTTTAATTATAACCTAAACACAAATTCTGTTGTACCTGTTAATTACATTACCCCAAGTCTACATAAAGGGTTCTTTTCGAGGGTCACTCTAACAAGACCTGAAACAATTTCAACGAAATCGTCCAAGTTGGGGGTCGAGCCCGCTCCGAAAAAGCAAAATTACCCGTGGTTTATACACAGCCCAAAAGTTTCAATCGTTTTGAGTCTTACCAACTATTCTGGTTCTATAGAAAGTTTTGGAGAAACATACAGATTAAGTGTTGATTGAGAAGTTGTTTGGAATAACTGTTGCGGTAGTTATAACAACATTGTTAATAGTTCTGTTCTTATCTGGGAATATACACAATAAGCGGACGACAATATTACAATAAATGCAAGCTCTGGCAGTATTAATGTATAGGAGTATTTTGAAACTATAAATTAAATCCTACCATCGAAATAAAATAAAAAAACTATTTTTTCAAACAAACTAAATAGTCGTCAAGGGGGTCTGATCGGTTGGTGCAGTTGGTAGCGACCCTGCCTTCTGAGCCACTGGTCCCGGGATCGATACCCGGACAAGTCGAACATACGTGTCCATGAACATGTCTGTTTGACCTGTGTCTGGGTGTGTATATGTATATAAGTAAGTATATCAGTCATCAGGTTACCGTAGTACAGGCTGTACCTAGTTCGGGACCTGAAGACCTTGTGTGGATGTTGTCTCATATTTATTTATTTATGGGCTTTGCCAATTTTTGTACCAAATAATATATCCAACAGTTTCGTCACTATTGCTAGTGCTATAGTGACGAAACTGTTGGATATATTATTTGGTTGGATTTTTATAATATTATGTAGACTGGAGCGTCATTAGATATACGAAGTTTAATTTTTTCACGTGTTGTCGTCTACACCTTATATGGCCTATCATACTGGTATTTGTTTTATCTTTATTCAGTTAGGTATTTAGGAAGAAAAGCACCCCTTCAAATAAAAATATCAAATCATTTATTCGCATATAATGTAGGTATTGTACAATAAAGTAGTTATAAAAATATAATGTGCCGGGTACATTCTGCCTGAGTTTTGGCATGCAAAATTTAACAAATAATGTCACCATAATTAAGCTCAAGAGCACATTTATGAAATAGTTAATAAATCAATAAATCACTTTAACAAGTCCCGATCATGCACAAAAGTGAATCAACTAATGTCAATAATATTAAACTGTAGAGATACCACACATAGGGACCCCCTTATTCGTAAAGGAAGAGAGATAGCTTTAGAACTTCATAGTACGGCTTCAAATATGTCATTCTTAACCTTAAGCACCCACGAAGATGAGAGAATTATGTTAAAACGATGAGCGGCTGTGTCCCCTTTGTATGGAAATATTAACAAACTGTCCTTAACAACGGGACAAGCTTAGTAATTGCCTGTCTTTTGCTACCCCCACGAGTGGGCCATTCTATGCTTGAAACAGTGGAGACAAAGATAGGTCATCTTAAAGGTCTTTGCTATTTTAAGCAACCACAGCGGTGACGTTTCTAAAGCTTCATTTAGACGATACATGTTCTCTAAGCCTGTGCTATTCAATAAAATTTAAGCAGCAAATATCTTGCATTGTCTAAACACTGTTTGGACAGTGCGCCTTTTATTGTTGCTTCAACTTATAATATTATTCTCCTGTATATATAATCCTATATGTATAATACTCAATAGATTCGATTAAACCCACCATGTATATCAGACTTTGCCTCTAAGAAATTGAAAAGTAAAACAGTTAGAAGAAAAATAATTGATCAATCGTGTGCCAATCTTCATGACAAATTCATGACATTTAAGGCACTTGATGATCCCACGTTACTTCGGTAATTGATTCCTAATGTGACAGATAGCGGTATCTTTTCGCCCTTCGAGAGAATTTCAATTTATTATTCATACTGTGGATAGACGTGATACATTTTCTTTGCCTTTTTTTGGAAACTGGAATTGTGATCATAATAAATCATAGCTTGGTATATTGTCATGCAAAATGAGAGGTGTGAGCAATAGTGAAGTGAGATAGGTTGATTGATTAAAATCCTATACTACGCTTTTTTAACACGAAAGTGAAGTATCTGTAAGAGCCAAAAGCTGGACTTGGTTTTTTATTACGGTCATTTATCTATACCTGTCTATACATATTATAAATCGAAGTCACTTATAGTGTCTCTCGGTGTGATCGCGTTATTATTCCAAACTACGAAACAGATTTTGATGCGTTTTCAACATCATTTATAAAATACATTTTTGAAGGTGTATGTTTAATTTATTTAACACTTTAAGCACACAAATGTACAGAGGCGGACTTAATGCCATAGGCATTTTCTACCAGTCAACCTTTGGGTGATGCAGAAACTAACAGTGGTAAGTGCAATTTATAATGATAATTTAGGAATAAATATTTTTAAATATAAAGACATGCATAAACTTATTAAGACTATAAATATAATTGGTACATATACCCAATTATATATAAATATAAATAAACACAAATAAATGCACATAAATTCGAGAATATACTAAAAACATATACGACAAACAATGAGAAAACATTACCGCTGTGACGATACGGCCAGCTTCTTGCGAATGTGCTCGCGAACTTTAGTTTGAAAGGAAAAATACGTTAATATTTAACTGAGATATAATAATAAGGAAATCTGCATGTTTTGCCAAGACCTAAAAACCGTCGGTTGCTAGTCTAAAATAAGCTATCGAACCTTTTTGCTTACCCAAGTATCTAAACAGAACAACTTAGGTAGGTATGCCTATGTCTAACTAAAAGTACCAGTACAAAAAGTCCCAACCTAGAGGTATGTACTTTTCTAGCTTATATCTAGACAAGCCCCTAAGTAAGCAATTTCCGAATCAAAATATCAGCACAAATTCTCAATGTTTCCAAAAGACAACTCAAATATATTTACCTTTACCTTTGAGGCCTTTCGTTTGTTGGTACTTAGGCCACAGGGAGGTCAGGATTGAATCATTATTTTATCTTTTAGAAGAGCTTGGAGCGAAAAATGTGCTTGTTTAGGACCTGAGGCCCTAGTACGAACCCGCTGCGTCTACGTAATATAAATTCGAACGATTTTTCAATCGAAATGTAAACTATCATATATCTTTTGGTTCAATTCGCGACAAGCATAATAAGTATCACCCGTAGAAATGAATAAAGTCTTAAAACTAAGTAAATATTATGTGCGAAATGAGTAATTTCAATTTTAAAATCGTTCTAATTTACGTCACGATTACTCTGCGCGTTTGTGCTAGGCCCACAGTAGTAAATATTGTAGAGATACATCATAGTCAGGTGGGAAGGGCTGCTATTTTATGGACCGTTTTACGAGTATGTTCGCTAACGAAACATGTTTGCGAATACACTTTTGGATACGTTGTTCAATATTTGGGTGAGCGCTAGAAATATAATATAATAGCGTCTAGAGATGGAACGCGATTTCTTTAAATCTTTACTTGACTACAATTAGAAATTTCTTGTATATAAGCATCTTGATTTACATCGTAAATAACAAGGATTTCTGTCTTGCGTCTTTAATGTACATAAGAGCAAATAAACAAAACGTTAAATTCAAGAGCAGGAGTTTGAGTACGTAAAAATCAATGAAACTTCAGAATTAGATATATCCATTGCAAAGCAAACGCAGCAAAGCGAAATACAGTCCTTTGAGAATAATAGAAAACCCATACTCATAGATTTATACACAACCAATACAATATGGCAACTCAAACGTAATTCTCGGAACACATCTGCCCGTTGAACGTTTGCTGGACAAACGTGAGCCATTGTGTACGCCTGAGCATATGCTGGCCGTCGTGAAGTGGTCGCTGGGGGCGTTCCCCAAACATGCTAAAATGGGATTGTAGATACTGTGCTGCTTCTCAAATTGATGTCTCTAGTGTGTTTGGTTATAGAGGAAGTGCTGTTTTGATAATATTGGGAAGAATGGACATTGTATGGATACGGATATTATTTTGGCGCTTCTGGTCCTCGAGTGTATTAAATGCAGGATACAATTAAATAGTATAGTACATAGATTTTGGCAAAATAATACGTGCAAAAAACTTGCTGAAATAAACTTGTTCTAGGAAAATACAACATGATAACATGGTCAAGTTTTTTTTTTTTTGTAATGGGAGAGTACTTTTGCGTGTTCAAATACCTATTAGATCTGACTTAGGACAAAAGTACGCCTACTCAATATTCCCTATACTTATTATAAGGGATATTGAGTAGGCGTACTTTAATGTATGGTAATGGATACACTACAAGTAGCTACATGTTAATGCAGGAATTTAAGCTATTACTCAGTAGATATAAGCCGCGGCATCATTTATTTCCCCCTATTACATGGGATTTAAACATAACATAATGATTGAATATTATCTTATTTTATTATTTTGTACACGCAGTAAAACAGATACAGATACTTATGACACATAGGTATATAAGTATTGAGTACAAAGGTACTGCTTATTTCATAAGAAATTTCTTCCAGCAGACCTGTGAAACGAGAAATGAAAAATAAATGTAGACAATAGTTTGTGAGAAAAAGAAGCGAAGAATAAGATTTGTGATGTTTATTAAACATATACTTAATGCAAAAAAAATGTACTTAAGCAAATGCATAATGCTAAAATACATTAAGAGCGTTTATGCCTTATGAGTGGCAACGTCGCAATTTAGTGTCATATTTCGTGGTTTTCAATTTTTATCATTTAATCGGAGCTATATTTTAAAAATCTGTTTAATTAACTTTTTAGAATTATGTGAAAGCTGTGTAAAAGGTAAGAAATCGTTGCGTTTATAGTTCTATTTATATGCAAATAATACATTGGAAACTTGCACGGCGTTATTTTCATTGTAAAATAACTGTAAGCATTACGGTTACTTATTTTTTAAACACTTTCACGTAATTCTAAAAAGTTAAATAAACAGATTTTTAAAATATAGCTCCGATTAAATGATAAAAATTGAAAACCACGAAATATGACACTAAATTGCGACGTTGCCACTCATATGGTATAAACGCTCTTAACGTAGAAGTAAAAAAGTTTAGATAAATAAAAAAGATAGCCGTCGCAGAACGCGTGGCAGATATGAAACTTCGAAACTATTCTTATAATACAACTATATCTGTTAACATTGTAGGGATTTATCAACATCATTCTACGAACCAGTATTTTGCAATCGTAAGCATAAACTCAAACTCAAACTCAAACTCAAAGCATTTATTTCAAATAAACCAATTACAGGCACTTTTGAATTGTCAAGGGGTCGGTCAGTCAGAAAGATGAAGCTAGTTGCCCATTCCAAAGCGTAGTAGGTACCTATGGAGAAGAACGGGCAAGAAACTCCATGGACACTCTTTTAAATCAAAATATTGTTACAATAGAGTGGTTACATCATTCATGTTGTAATTATACATGTGAGAACGATGTAGAAAGACGTGCACGTTAAAAGCGTCCGTAATAAAAAGATAAAAACAATTATGGAATTAAAATAAGCCGTGGCAGCTAAGAAATGACCAGTGCCTACTGACGGCGCCCGTTCACGAACATGACGTATGGATCAGCACCATTCAGCTCAACCATTTTGAAGGGAACTCAATGATCCAATACACACGCCACCACCAGCGACACATTTGAGTGAGCATGACATACTCTCAGCCGCCAGGGCACATTCAAGTCAATGAAAGACGAACCCAGTAAGCTTTATAGTGGGTACATAGTGCTCACACATGTGCTATGCAATTATACAATACTATGAGATTGAATTTATACAATGCAAAGATAGGTTGTACAATCTTCATCAGCTCCAACATTATTTTCGAATGCTAATTAATTAGTTTACGCGCCCTTGTGGAGCAGGACCAGCCCTGAGCCAAGCATTTTTGTCAGCGATATAATCCCCCAACTTATAATATGCTTGGCTGTATAGTGTGCGTTTTATACAGGATTTAAATTTCGTTTCATTCAGTTGGAGTATGTGGGGAGGTATTTTATTGTAACATTTTAAACAGTACCCCATGAAGGATGAGTCTACTTTAGCCAGTCTGAAACCTGGTTGAACTAATTGGTCCCTATTTCTAGTCCTATAATTGTGTCTTTCACCTCTTTTACTGAAAAGATTTAGATTTTTCCTTACGTACATGATGTTTTCATAAATATATTGACAAGGTACCGTCATGATGTTAATGTCTTTAAACAGTTCCCTTAGAGAATCGCGCCTGCGGAGGCTGTATATTGCTCTGATAGCTCTTTTCTGTAGAATAAAAATAGACTCAATATCGGCAGCCCGTCCCCATAATAAAATACCGTAAGACATAATACTATGAAAATAGCTGAAATAGACTAGCCTCGCGGTATCTACATTAGTAAATTGACGGATTTTTCTTACAGCATATGCTGCTGAACTTAGCCGTCCTGCAAGAGATGTTAAATGAGGACCCCATTGCAGCCTTGAGTCTAGCGTTATTCCCAGGAAAACAGTTTCATCGACAAATTCTAGTTTCTCGTTATTCAATACTATGTCACAATCACTACTTTTAACATTCGGTAAAGCAAATCTTATGCATTTAGTTTTTTTCCCATTTAATACTAAATTATTAGCAGTGAACCAATTATGTACCTGCAGTAGGGCATTATTTACGTCGTCAAGATTTGATGCACGTCTATTTATCTTAAAGATTAAAGAAGTATCGTCAGCAAATAATACCATTTGTGGTTGGTTTTTAAATAAATGGGGTAGATCATTAATATATACTAAAAAGAGGAAGGGACCTAATATCGATCCTTGTGGAACACCCATTTGTACTTTTAAATGAAGTGAATTGATACCATTTATTTGCACTTTTTGTTGTCTATCATTTAAATAAGAATGTACTAAACTAAGCGCGAGTTTACCTAGTCCGTAATGCTCAAGTTTTAAGAGCAAGGTTTCGTGATCAACGCAGTCAAATGCCTTGGAGAGGTCACAAAAGATCCCTATGGCATCTTGGGCCTCCTCCCACGCTGTAAATATGTGTTTTAATAAAGTGACACCGGCGTCAGTCGTACAACGTCCTTTGGTGAAACCATATTGCTGATCGTGTAAGATTTTGTTGGTGTTAAAATGATTAAGCATTTGATTGAGCATTACCTTTTCGAACACCTTGCTGAATACTGGCAACACAGATACTGGTCTATAATTGTTGGTGTCTTTGCTGTCCCCAGATTTAAAAAGTGGTATAACCTTACTGTATTTCATTAAATCCGGGAAGACTCCTTGATCTACACACAAATTAAATATTAAAGCTAAGTATGGTGCTATAGTCTCGATTATTGCTGTACAAACTTTGATAGACATTCCCCATAGATCTTCGGTCAATTTGATTTTTATTTGCCGAAAAGCTTTTATAACTATCATAGGGTTTATATGTTTAAATTGAAATTCAACCGGGCAGCCTAAAACGTTCGCTCTTAATAAATCAATCGAGACATCAGGTGAGGAATTTAAAGCTTCCGTCGTTTTAACTGGTATATTAGTAAAGAAATTTACAAATTCTTGAGCGACTTCTAAGTTAGAGCTTATGGCACCACGTGAAGTCTCCAATGTATAATCTGTGCTACGTATTTTTTTCCTACTAGTTTCGTTATTTATAACTTTCCAAACCGTTTTTATTTTATTTTCTGCTGATTTAATCTTGTTGCTAATGTACTGGGCTTTAGCTATCTTGCAAGTATTCCTAAAAATTTTTGAATATGTAGCAACATACTTGTTGAAAGTTTCAGTGTTAATGTAGGGCTTAAGGCCGTACAGATCGAACAGTCTTTCCCTACTTATCCTAATACCTCTAGTTGCCCAGTCACTAAAAATAAAATTAGGACAAATATTTTTTGTTTTCTTTTCAAAAGTTTTATTGAATTCATTGTGCACTACTGAAAAGAAATTCTCATACAATTTATTTGCATCGTCCATAATATGACTCAGAACATTTAACTTATTGTTTAGGGTACTATTGAATCTACTTAATTTGCCAGTCGTTATTGGTCTAAATTGTATTTGCACTTTTTGCAAAGGTGTTTTAAACTTAAAAGTTACCGTTTGTCCACTATGATCAGATGGCAAATAATTTACGATGGCTTTCACTAAATAATCACCATCGCAGAAGACATTATCAATACAAGTAGCAGAACTTGGAGTTACTCTAGTTGGTTCAGTAAAAACATTCGATAAATTGAACGATTTAAAAAGGCTTAATAATCTACTGCTATTTGAATTAATTTCCAAAATGTTAATATTAAAATCACCACAAATAATTGCAGCTTTATTACTGGATGCAAGTTTCGCTAGGACATCTTCCATTATTGACTCAAATAAAGAAAAGTTCTGATAATTAGGAGGTCTGTAAACGCACACTACAACATGCTTATCTAGCTCAACACAGGACATTTCGATGCAATGTTCAACTGATAAACCAACTATGTCATTCCGTTGCTTAGATTTTAAACAATTTTTAATTAAGATTAGAGAACCTCCACGCAGCATAGATTTACGGTTAAAACAACTGCCTACACTGTAGTTCTCATAATTAATTAGCATTTGATAATCCTTTAACCAATGTTCAGTAAAACAAACAATGTCAAACTTTGTTTTTTCTAAAAACATTTCAATTTCTAATAATTTGGAAGAAATACCTTGAATATTTTGATGAAATAATTTCAAGACATTTTGCTGATGTTTTTGATAATTAATTAATTTAAAGCAAGAAGATACCTTGTAGTTGTTACGTATAGGAATATTCTTACTGGTACCTTCTGTTGTCTTACAATTTAGTTTAAATGATTATCCGGAGTTATCCCCAATACTTCAATGTCATCACCAGGCAATGAGCTCCTAGTGAGTGAGGGGCATGGAACCTCCTTCGTACAATTTGTAAAAATACTTATAGCATTTGAGCTACCTTTATTCAAGCTCACCACCTTATTATTAGTACTATTACTAACCATTGTGGTGTTAATAACACAAGACTTCGACATACTACTTATGTCTGAGTTTATATAAAAAGCTAATAGCCTTGCTATTATGTGTCTAAAACTAACAGGCAGATACACAGTATCTCTAGTCGATTTTAAAGTTTCCACAAAACTATTGGTGTCAAAATACACAAGCTTGTCACTGTAATGAGTAACTAAAAAGTGCATATGGTTATTAAGCATATGAATATAATTGTTTTGTCTTTTCGTCAAAGTTTCAAAATATGGGAAAGCACACAATATTATTTTACTACAATTTAACTTTAACAACTCAGTTACACATTCAGTGATTTCTTCCTTTTTGACCTTAGCACTATTACCTACAAATACAGTAATAGTGGTTCTAGGATTAAATACCTTTCCTGTTACTGATGCCATTATTCGTTTGTAGGTTGACCCTGGCATACAATAATTGTGGGTAGAATAACTCTGCTTGTTACTAATTAATTTACCTAAACCTCTTCCTATACTATCTGAGAACATAACTGAATTGTAACAATCATGATTACTGAAAGCTGGACAAGTACCAATCTCAGGCACTTGGGATAGATGTTGTACTATATCTGGTTTATCTTGGTTGAGAGTACAGTCTTGAGACCAACTCTCAGTCTGGGACGGGTCCTCCGTTACCTCAGGCTGGACAGCATCAGGTTTTGAAACCTTCTGACAAGTGCACTGACACATAACTAACTCATTAGCAGCAAGAATATGTTCTTTAATTTGGTTCTGAGAACCCACATATTTAATGTAAAGGGAACTGAGTCTACCTTCAAGTACCTGTATGTCAGTCTGTAAGCGCTGTGTATCAATTTCATAGATTTTTTTGCTGTCCTCTAATTTGATTTGATATTTGTTTAATTTATTGATTAGCTCAACACGTTCTTTTCTCAGTGGAATATTTTTGAAAAAGTATTTGTGTTGTTTCCTAACTTGGTTACATTTTTTAATTATTCTATTTAGTTTCGCATATTTTTTTATTTTGTTATGACTAACTTTGTTATTATAATTCTGTTTCAGCAAGGAATCTTCAGTTAGGTCAATAGTTGTTATGGAATGAGGGTTACATTTACTATTTATTAACTCATTATACAAATGGTTAGTTTCTTTAACCTGGGTATGCTCTTTTTCTTTCTCTAACCGGATAATATGACTATTAGCATAACTTAATTCATCTTCTAGGTCCCTAACTTTGCTTAAAGCCTCCTCATACAAAGTACTACAGTTGTTGAAACCATCCGTGACTACCTTCAATTGATCGCGTTCATCAACAACATTCTGATATTGCTGATGTAGGTCTACTAACTCCCGTTTAAGGCTTGAGTTTTTGTCAACTATCTTCTTGACTTCCTCCTCACTTTCATCATTCTCCTGTAACAATTGTTGACATTGGGATTGCGATGCTTCAAGTTTTTGGAGGGCCGTTCTCAATTTAAGCTCCATATCCTGAGCAGTAGCCTTACGGGTCATCACAGGCATGGTTTCAAGATTTGTTACTGAAATTAGAATAAAGTAACGGTGAGAACAAAAAGGATAGAAAAACAAAATAAAGTTGGAAATGAAACGTAAAATGGGAGAAAATAGTGTACTTTAGGGGAGGAATGAAGTTGGGTTTTGAATTGGCTTGAGGAGTTATTATCAAAGCTATGTTATCAAACTGAATGTAAAAATGTTGATGCTTTTATTGAATTAGGAATTTACTTTTTCATATGTGGGTAGGTTGCCTAGATTTTAAAGTTATTTTTTGTTAATCCAGTATAGCAGCAATGTAAAAGTAATGATCATTAACGCTTTTATTGTTGAATATATTATTAAAGATCAGATTGAGGCTAACAGAATCACCGCTAATTTTGGTTTTCTAGGATGTAAACAATGCAATTTAGGGCTAATGTAAATAAGTGCTAAATCAGCGAACTATTTATGCTTAGAAATAACGAGGATGTGTAACAGAGTTACAGTGACGATTGTGTGCTATTATAAAGTAAAAAGTAAACAAATACTCCCCGTTAAAATCCGCAATTCGAACGTCAGCTGTTGGTTTTAGGTTACCGGTGTGTAACCAATAAACTGTGATTTACGTTATATATTTACAGGAAAACAATAATCCTGAGTATTTATGCAATTATATTAGGTTTGCACATAAAATTACACATTAATTTCACTTAATTACTCCATCCATAATTGTAACACTTGTGTAACGTTACGTTCCACGATCATCACGCATCAGCCACTCAAACTCCCCACGCTGATGCGCGTCTAGATGTTTCACATCAATAAATAAATGGTAAAAATAACGGATGTTCGTAATACACCTCTGTCTGTTCCTTCGGGTAGAACAGGCGTGATGCTATGTTATGATACTTTTATTTTGTTTTTATTTCGCAGAATAAGTAGTTGTGAATTTAGGCTCACTTGCACCAACATCCCTAAACGTTTGATTTGTGGTGGAAGTGAGCCTTACTGCCAAATAAATGTGCTTTCTTCCTTTCTTTCTGAATGCTAAAGTTCAAGCTAGGTAAGATTTAAGAAAGTAAGCAGAAAATAACTCGTATTTTATCGGACTTTTCGATCGGATGCCCCAATTTACGCGACAAGCCATTTTTACATTTCATGCTTTGCACCTTGAATACATTACGAACTTATGCATGCGATACAGTCACGGTGCATTGGAAATCATCCAAAAAGGTCGAAACTTTTGGAAATTCTAATAAGCCACAGTAAAAAGTGCCGAGTTTTATTTCTAGAAATTATTTTGTTTTTAGTTTGTGCATATATTTTCGTGCTGAACTTGTCGTAGCAGTATCGTAAGATATTGCTGTTTGGAAACTACACTGGCCTTCAAAACATAGTACCTACCACACTTTTAAAATTGCAATAACTTTTAAATTACACAAGCTAAAGTTTCAAAATAAAAAGGATTACTAAAATAACTTAGTGTTTTATATAAAAAGTTTATAGTCAATAACCTTCTTTAAGGAATGGTTGAAAAAAACTTTATAAACAAAAACACTCCTTTTCAAATTGCCGATTACTTTTGACTTATTATTTTTGGTTTTTGTTTTCACATTTATTTCTTCATCGATGAATTTTGATTCAAAAGCCAAGGTGTCTACAGCACGTAACCTTTACTTATCATGCCTCTTTCACCTGAAGAATGTGCAAGAATCATGGCTTTTTTGGAACTAGGCATCAGTAATTCAGTATGCGTCGAACTGCAAGGATGATGTTGGGTGTAATATTAAGAATGGTCCGGCAAATGAAGCGAAGGTACGAAGAAAGTCGAAACCATCCGAGGAGACCTTGTAATGGCGATCCTAGGTGCACTAGTACCCGAGAAGACCACTATACTGTCTCCACTGGGACAAACTTCGAGACAACACTGTGAGTAATCGCCACCTCAATCCTCACCTCAAAATGAAGTCCAGCAACAGCTTATTCAGACCCGAAGGCACTACATTAATTAGTGACAGTACAGTAAGAAGGAGACTTGCTGAAAGCAGAAGCCCAAAGGCCGGAAAGTGGCCCCAAACTCGACTGAGGGCATCGAGTAGCAAGACTACGCTCGTGAACACATACAGTGGAGTGAAGAAGAATGGGCAAGAGTTTTTTTCAATGATGAGTCTCGATTCTCACTGTTACACTTCCGATGGATGGCGAAGAGTGTACAGGCGACCTGATGAGCGATACATTCAAGCCTGCTTCACAGAAAGAGTCCAATACGGTGGAGGCTTTGTACACGTATGGTCGGGCATCTCTTCAGGAAGTCGCGCAGAGAGCTAGTGGCCATAGAAAATGGCATCCTGACAGGGGAAAGATATGGTCAAGAGATCCTTAATGAGTTTGTAGGGCCATATTTAGTAAATATGGGTGATGGATCAATACTGATGCAGGGTAACGCCCGGCCACACACCGCTCGGGACGTACAAGTGTACATTCAGAAGGTTAGTATCAATTTGATGGCATGGCCATCAAGAGGTTCCGATCTCAACCCGATCGAGCACGCCTGGTATGGCACGGGAGGCTGATCAGAAGCCGCAGACCACCTGCTATCACCCTCGGGGCCTGAAACAGGCCCTGATGGAAGAATAGGAGAATATTCCCCAACATTGCCTCCGAAACCTCGTCTTCAGTATGCCATACCGGCTCAAAGCTGTAATCAGAGCCCGAGGAGGCAATACCAGTTATTAAAATGTTAATAAGGCGTAAAACATACTTATAAATTAATATTGTTTGAGGTTTTTGCTAGTAAGTTAAAAATGGATATTTTTTGGTTTCTATCTTTTTTTAAATGAAAAACGTTACTTATGTATAATAAATAAACTATAATTTCAAAGAAAGTTGATGAAATTTGCTATGAAACGTTTTTTAATTCAAAACTCTGACTTCTATTGTTTAGGAAAAATGGCAATTTTAAAAGTGTGTTACATAGTTTTGAAAGCCAGTGTAGTTCCTTTGACCACACTTTCTTAATCACCATTACTAAGTCGAATGTTCTACTAAATTTATATTTTCTCAGTCATTATTAGTACTTATAAATAACTTCGATTTAAAGTCATATATGAAAATCAAATACTCGTACATTAACTAGATTAGGGTTTTGTAACAAGAGAAAAAACGTGTCTTTTCGGCGTATTTTGCTCGTTCATTATTGTACCATGGTACGGAACCCTTCGTGTTGCGGGCCGCTATTTATTTATAACTGAAACAAATACTTATAAACGTATCATCCAAATGAAATTGTGTCAACAGATATGCTGTCTGTAAAAGATCGCTTAAAGACCGCCGGTTGTGTCACCCTATGTAAAAGTTCTACACTTATATCTGTAATTGTTATGGTGTACATAACAAAGGGTATTCTATTCTATTCTACAGAGTTTTTATGGCTAGTTTTATTTTTGCATGTTATCAATTTATCAGTCTTGCAGCTTGTAGGCTTGCTTTGGCTTTGTTCTGATTTCCACCTCTAAGACGACCCACTGACCCACAATATTCCTTTGCGTGTAATGTCTTCTGCTCCTTTCTCCTGTTTTATTTCCTTCTATACTTGTGGTATTAAGCGCCTAAATGAGCCTCACCCACTTAAATTACAGCGTATACATCTGACGTCTTGTGAAAGGTTTTATAAAGTCAATGCATCTTCAAAATACCTAAATACTCAATGCACACCAATGTATATGTATTGCTTTCGCTAGCTAACACCGCTCTAGTATCGTATCGACAAATACGATAGCTCTAGTAGTTTATTGGATTATTAGAGTGGAACCAAGGACCAATAAGAATGGGCATTGTCTTTCAGCTTGACATTTGAGTGACGTTCAAATACTTCACCTGTCCTTAAAAGGAAAGTTTATGTAATGTTCTGTAATTACTTACAGATTAGTAGAACTACCGGGCAATGGAAATGTTATTTTACAATAACACACCAATTTTCTTTTAAAGATGTAGGGTGGCAACACTGGGCTAGTTATGAGTTCAGCTGCAACACTGAGTGTTCAAGCAAAGCCAGGATTCTCACACAAATTGAAAAGAAAGACCCTAACATTATAGTGAATTAAATCACTGGTGATGTTCGTCAGAAAAGTCAGGTGCATAGTACAAGCAACCGGCGTGCGTGTATGGCCAGATGTATGAACGTATACGAGGCAAAAGGAGTATGTAAGGATCGTAGCAGGTGGCGCTCTGTAGTTCCTGCCTACCCCTATGGGAAGAAGGCGTGAGCATATGTTAATATTATTGTGTTCATGAATAATAATTTACTAAAATTGTTCGCTTCAAAACTCATTCCCAAAATCCATTTTTACGCAGTCACAGTGAATCAATCATTGAATTTCTTATTTCATGAAACATACAAAACCGGGAAACAAAACCCCCTAATTAATGAATCTTCCACTCCAACTCTATTTTATAGACATTAATTTGTCAAAAATGGATTCCAAATATAAATCCTTTGGTAAAACGTTGCCGGTTACAAACCAATTAAATGGCTTTTAGAATTATTAACAAGCTATTCTGTATCAAGCTGATAAAAAAGGAAATCCGATAGGGATGGTTCTATTGTGCTTCCGTTTGTTTGTCATTGCTCATCATTGTTAGGGAATGATTGATATTATTTTTATATTACATTTGCCTTTAGTCGGCTTAAAAAATATATTCTAACAAAGAAAACAAACAGTTTACTTGTCAAAATTAAGAGATATACAAATAAATCATGTACTGATAAGGTAACATACCGAATGTATTTTTAAAACACAATTTTTTTTTGACGTGTGTATTTACAGAAACAAAAATCATTTATCATCAATGACTGCGTGAGTAGATAAAAGGAAAACAGAATATTTAAAAGTAGTATTTCTAAAGTTATTTATATTATGTCCATTAGTAATGTAATTCCAATGACCATATCTACTAGCGACATTAAGAACAATCAATCATAATTGCTTAATTAACACGTAATCGCAATTCTGAATCAAAATATGATTTCTGAAAAATGCTTGTTTTTTAGATATAATGTATTGTCCCTGCACGGCAGCCTACTCAAAAAGCCGTGAGAAGATGTAATCCAGCACCATGTGTTCTTGAGCTCTTCGGGTAATCCCTCACTCGTGTTAACATGGAAAAGGGGACTTATTCCCATTCAATCCCTTTCTTCATAAATTTTCCTCACTTTACGGAAAACCATTATGTATACCCAAGTACAATAAATAAATCGGCATTGTTAAAATTTATATTGCAATCTTTTTTAACATTTTTTTCTGCTAGTCAAAATAATATGTATATATTATATTATGGAATCAGTACGTCTCTAGACTCTAGTCTAGAGCAAAACTTCTCAGTGATACGTACAGCCACAATGATTAAATTTAAATGACAATGGTGCCGATTTGGTGTACACCGAACTAAACTAACTAAACTATCACTACCAACAAAAATCTATGGGACGCTATAAAACAGATAACACACTCCAATAAAAAAACAAACCCAGCTATGGATCTTATATCTCCGACAAACCCTACCACCTCAGCCAATAACATAAACAGATTTTTTGTGTCTATTGGGAAGAACCTTGCAGAGAGCATTCATCACGGCAGTCCACCTAACAGTACATCGTATGCTAACTCCTCTCCTTTCTCCTTCGCCTTGTATCCCACTGATGAAACAGAGATTCATCTGTGTATTTTGAATTTAAAGAAGGTTAATACTGCTGGACGTGACTATATTTCGGGAGCTTTTCTAAAAAGATACGTCACCATTCTAGTACCCCCCTTAACGTATATTTTCAACTTAATGTTCCGCACAGGTGTTTTTCCGGGGGAATTCAAACTTGCGGAAGTGATCCCAATACACAAGAGTGGTGACAGAGGCTGTGTCAATAACTATCGCCCCATCTCTATACTTCCTACACTATCAAAACTTGTCGAAAAACTCATTAACAAACGTCTAATAAAATATCTTGAGACCAAAACCCTACTGTCGAGATCTCAATTTGGATTTAGAGCTGGAATCTCGACAAATGATGCAGTTCACGAATTAACTGATCACATTGTTAATAAACTCGACCATAAAAATAAAGTAATAACAATATTCCTGGACTTAGCAAAGGCTTTTGACACGGTCTCTGTTCCACTCCTGTTAGCTAAATTACATACCATGGGAATTCGCGATACGCAGCTCGAATTGTTTAGGGATTACCTTACTGATAGACATCAGAGAGTTAGAGTAGGTGAAGCCACCAGTGAGGACTTACCTATATCCTACGGTGTCCCTCAGGGCAGTGTTTTGGGTCCCACACTTTTCCTCATCTTCATTAATGATCTGTGTAATCTTCCTCTACAAAATGGCAAAATCGTGACGTTTGCGGATGACACAGCACTGATCTTCCATGGTGACACTTGGAATGATGTTTACGGCTTTGCTCAAACTGGATTCAACTCAGTAATACAATGGCTCAATGACAACGGCCTTACACTTAACGTTGACAAAACCAAATATATACCTTTTTTCATCAAAAATTCTACAACTGCAATTCACAAAAACTACTCCTTAAAAGCTCACTACTGCTCCTCCAACCATCTCTGTTCCTGTAGAAATTTAGAAATAGCTTCTAGTATAAAGTATCTTGGAGTCATGATTGATAGTAATCTAAGCTTCAAACATCACCTTGACTTACTATCCTCTAGAACCAGGAAACTAATTTACTTCTTTAAAAGTCTGAGGCACATAGCTGACAAAGAAGTCATTAAAATGGTATATATGGCATTATGCCAATCCATCTTGAGCTACTGTGTTACTGTATGGGGTGGCTCCTGTAGGACACACATACTAAAACTGGAAAGAGCCCAAAGAGCGGTCTTAAAAGTAAGTTTGTCACTACCTTTTTTCTTTCCTACTAAGGATCTTTACTTGCTCTCTGATGTGTTGACAGTACGCCAACTGTTTATATTGTGCACAGTTCTAAAACAACACTCACTAATAGGGTATGATCCTTTGTTGAACAATAACAAGAGAGTCAAACACAGGGTTTGCCAAACGCTTACCAAGCGAAACACTGCTTTCTCTCGCAAATTTTTTGGATTTTTAGGTGGATATCTTTACAATAAAATAAATAAGAAGCTTGCAATTTACCCACTTACACGAGTCAAATGTAAAAGGGCTTTAACCACTTGGTTAAAGTCCCTCAGTTACGATGAAACAGAAAATTTGCTTAAAGTCCCATCCTAGACTTACTACGTATGACTTGACAACACCTACACACTCATTCACATCCACATACACTCATACACCCACACCCACACATACACCCACATATACCCACCTCACACATACTCATGCACCCACACATACACCCACATATACCCACCCCACACACACACATATACACCCACAAAACACACACACCCTCATATACACATTCACACACCCGATTCTCACACCCTCATTTACTTAATCCTCACAACAGTCAAACTTCACCCAGTTTTACGTATTTAAATATCACTTACCTGGAATGATGTACACCAAGAACCTGTTACCCACTTCCGGAGTCTGGAGAGGCTGGTAATCTGTCATACAGGTCTCCTAGTACAGAAACCAGTCTCCCACATAGATTATAATTCGCTTATGTACTCTTTGAATTATGTATATTATACCTTGAATATTTCTATGTGAGAGAGAAAATAAACTTTTTGTATTGTATTGTATTGTACTACAATTCCTTACTTTTGGCTATGAGAATCTTAACGCTATTCTGCAAAATAAAATCTCTAAAAAAAATATTTTTGACACACCTAAAATCAAATTTGGCAATTGTGACTTCACGTGGTACTTGTTTGCCGTACCACGTGATTTCTTTTTTAGAGCCGGAGGCGCGCATTATTTGCAGCCTTTTTTGTATGGAATTTTTCACTCTTTGTATGGAAAATATGAAAAATTATTACCAAGACGTTAAATTTTACAGGTTTCGGGGTTTTATAAAGGGGGTCGACACACCGTTTTCCAGATATAAGCAAAAGAAAAGAAAAAAAGATACAGTAGGTACTGTTTTTGCATCTGAAGTCGAGGTGTTGGTGTGAATTTTAGTTCATGACAACTAATTTTATTCCACACCTTTTTAATCGCGATTAAAAATAGTCAGATTCAGTTAAGACAATCAAAATTTTAGGTGAAAAACGTAAAATTCAGAATAGCAAAATTGCCATTTTCACAAAATTATAATCTCAGTGCCATCTTAGTGCTGTCAAACTAAAATTTAGTTAAGTTGTGTCACTTTAGTCAATTTCAGAATGGGAAATCGTCGTTTGACAGGAATGAACTAAATTTTGGTGATTTTTAGTCTAGTTTAGAGAATTTTGTGACAAGAGAATCGGCACCAGTGTCAATTTAAATTAATTATCAGAGGCAGCAATCTGGATTTGTGCCAGTTTAGGGCATTAGGCTCACCCCCTATTAGATACATGTGATTTGTACCAGTTTAGGGCATTAGGCTCACCCCATATTAGGTACCTACATGTGATTTGTATGTAATTGGTTTATTTTAAATAAATGGTTTGAGTTTTACGCATTAGCCTTCCTCTTCGAGGCATATTAGCATGGTGTTATGTAGGTAGTACCTATGCTAATTTATTGTTTATTAACTTGCTGCGCCCTGGGATTTCACCCTGGGTATATTGGGATAGAAAGTGTTTTATCCTATCCGGGTCACGGTCTACCCATGTACCAAATTTCATTCAATTCCGTTCAGCCGTTTTAGCGTGAAAGAAATAACTCACTTTCGCATTTATAATACTAGTTAGGATAAAGAGAGTAGCTACTCTCTTTATCCTAACTAGTATTATAAATGCGAAAGTAATTGTTGCCTATAACCTTAACTCAAATAAATTAACAATTGGAATAGCTATTCCAATTGTTAATTTATTTGAGTTAAGGTTATAGGCAACAATTACAGTTACCGTGACAACTCTCACTTAAGACACAATAACGTGTTAAAGGTCTTGACAACACAGGTTAGTAGTTCTCGTTCCCAATCCATCTTCCGTCTTGCGGTTGAACTAAATAGGCGTAGGAAATCTTGTAACAAGTTAGACAAAGCACCTTGGTCTTTGTGGTCGCATGTTCCAAAATGACTGTTTATTATTTAAAAGTATTCTTAAAACTTGGAGACTTAAGGTCTTTCTAGCCTTACCTTAGTCATTTCCTTTAATGTGGTCCTTAAGTCCCGGTTGGTTAGGATTTTTTTCGTCACCAAAGTTGGACAGCCTGATACTGAAGTTGGCTAGTACTCAGAAAAAATATTGACACCAGGAAAAGTATTCTTATAGGATTATTTGCTAAAGGTTATGCAACTCTCATAGTTAGCAATCTGCTTACTCGGAAAATCTTTAATAATAAAACTAGTTACATCTCTAATTAATACAAGGCCAATTGCAAACTAGACGAAAAATAACGACAAAATGAAATAGATGAGTTTCCTTATTACTATCAGGTTGTTATGCTACTGAGTAGTTGTAGTCATTAAATGTGTCTCTTGCGACGTAAAAATAAAATAAAAGGCAATAGAAATAGGACAAAATAGATTCAAATTGATGCTTTTAACTCAATTACCGCTCACTTAGAGAATTTGGCAAACAATAAAGGGTATCTAGAGATACGTTTAAACCGGCATTATATTTACATTACCTCAAACTTAACCAGTACCTATTGAAAATAACATTATAATGATGAATAATCTTAAACCTATAACCGTGTTTAGGTATTGAACCAAAACTTAATATTACATATTATGTGAGTATTACGTCATTACGTGGGTATAAGTAAACCCTTTAATGTTGGCTATATATAAAGCCTGTACCTATATACTATAAACAGTAATTTTATATAATATAAATATAGCCTAACATCTTTTGCTCGCCAATTATATTATAAAACAGTTAAAGCTTAATGGAGGTACAAAATATAAAACAGAAAAGCTCCCAGAACAACACTTAAACTGAGTTCGATACAAATTATTTCAACGCGTTTTCTGTACCTCGCTCAACTGACCCCAGGCACTCATTTTTACCCCCAATATATGACCGGTAAAAGTTGACCAGCATAAAAACAAATATATACCCACTACTACAGAAAACGTTTACGTCGAAACAAATCGGCTGGGCAGTAAAAAAAGAAAAAAAATAATCGGAACAAATACAGGGCGTATTTTTGTTACAAACTTTTATTTGGGTTTTTACGGTATTCGTATACAGACATCGTATGTAATAATTTGACGGCTTTAGTGGAAGTAGGTATGTAATGTAACCCAACCATGCATTATATGAAAGTATGAACGACTTAACAATCTCGACACTGTCATAAAAAAAATCTTGCTTTTCATTTCTGCAATATGTGGATCCTACTTATCCAAAAAGGTCTGATATTTAAAAAAGGTTCCAACTCAAAAGGGTTATGATTTAGGTTTAGTATAAAAAAAAACTAGTAATATAAACCGCCCACTCAACTTTGCCAGCAATCAAGGATCTAAGACTAAACTTACGTCTTCATTATAACTATATATGCCTTTTTTCCTTTTTTTTGGCTGGGAAATCATCAAATAACTCCCTCCCTCCCGCTCTAGGCAGAGCGGGAGGGCGTGTCGGACTCTTACTGATTAAACCCCCCCCCCCCCCCGTGTTCCTTCAGTTTCCTCTGCCAGGGGCCACAGTATCCCTCTCGGACTTTCCCGCAACCCTGGCAGGCATCGGCCCTAGCGGTCCCCGTCATTAATGCTAACATCTCTTTGAGGCGCGCGTGGAACACAACGCGCCATCGACCCGGGCCTGGTCCTTATCGAACGGCGAGCTGCCCATTGCTCGCCGTTCGCAAGCCCGTGCCTACGGTGGCCGGGAATCGGCCTGCGATTCCCGACGGCCAGGGCGTCTCCTGCGGCGGCTAGGGGCGTTAGGGCGCGAATTTTGCCTCTCCCTCACGCGTTCCGCCTCCTCCTTCGCGGACATTACTGCTTTGCAGAAGCAGGTGATGGCTTCGCAAGCCCTCTCGCTCCGTACCATGGCCTGGACCAGGGCCGGACGCGAGAGATCGCCACCGCCAATCGCCTCCACGAGGACACGGCGGTGCTCCGCCCAAAACTAAAACAAACTCCGTCTAAGTTTTGCAAATCGTCTATTCAGCTACCCAAGACTCTTGGAGCACTGATCTACTTTCAACGATGGCTGTCATATTTTTTGTTAGTGTTCAACCAATATTTGTCCAAAACAAAACAGCTTATGCCATCCGCCGTTAAATTAATTGGATAACAGCGAAAAGCAGATACTTCAAAAAAATCCTGATGTTTAACTTCCAATTAAAAATGAAAACAAATGAAATCAAAGAAACTTGTTCTTGTGTTGGCAAAAGTTTCGGAGAATACCTACAATAAATTCAGTATTGCCGTTTATATTAGGTCTTTACATACGAAATTGCCGTTTATTATACAGAAAGTTAAAATCATTTATATATAAATATTTTTTATTTCTATCAATCAAAATATGCACCCATGCTATCGATGCATCTCTGTCAGCGCAATACTAATTTTTCAATGCCCTATTTGAAGAAGTCAGGTGTACACATCCGCAGTAGTGCTGCTGCCATTTGGTAAGGAGCCATGATAAATTATACCGGCACTAGACCACCAAACAGTGACCATAACTTTTTAGGGGTATGTTTTTGATGACCGCTTACAATTTATCAATAAGAATCCATTTTTCATCACAAGTGACAATGCGGTTCAAAATCCCATGTTGTGTCTGTTAAGCAACGCAAGGCATACCGCAACGCGTTCGTCGCTCAGGCGATCGTTCAGTTCGTGCGGCACCCACTTATCAAGTTTTTTGGACGCAAATGGACCAATATTGTTTTGATGCTAACGTTGAAAGCTGTTGTTAACTCAGCCGTAAATTGAGTATCGTCAGCTTCCCCTATCACCTTTAATTCGTCGTTGTTGACTTTAGTTTTCAGGCGACCACGGACTTCATTTTTTAGATCAAAATTTCCATGTCGGATGCGTTCAAACCAATAACGAGTCATAAGTTCGTTTGTAGTGTTCACTCCGTACACGTAATTAATGTTGCGAGACGTTTGTGCGGCATTGCTACCGCGCCGGAACTCGTATACCACAATTACTCGTATTTTTATCGTGTCCATATTAATAAAAAAAATACAAATGTAGTGAAAACAAAACACTACTCATTAAACAAATGACTGAATTTGAAAAAAGAATTCCATATTCTTTAAATAAATTCATTTGAATTTAAAATTTATTGCCAGCCATACATAAATTACGTGTCAAATGGCTAGTATTGTAAAACGGCAACTTCATAGGTAAAGAACTAAGTAAGTAACTTCCCTAATATTACTTTTATAACATTTCAAGTCAAGCAGGCCTGTTTTGAAGAGCACTCAAAGGCACGTGTATATATTTATTAGACTTTCTCATATACATTTTTATGTAGGTACTAACACGGGTATTTTTGCGAACAACTTTAACTTATTTTACGATAATGTATCGAGAGTCGGAATGCGTGGTTCAATTTGTTTATTTTCTACGTGTCCAGGTTTTTTGAGGGCAAATACGTCGTATGAAGGGCAGGGTACACTTCCACCGTTATGTTTGTCATAAGACCTTAACAGTCAAAGTTAGGTGCTCTGGAAGTGGTGACGTCAGTAGCCTGAAATTGCTTGAAGTAAAGCGGAAGGGTTCATAACCTCATCTATCACGCATGTTTGCACGATTGGTGCATTTTATAGTAGACTTTAGGATTTTCTGTTGAGTGTGCCGTTTAAAGGAGCTATAAAGCTTTGTCGAAGTCAATTGAACGTGTTTATCAGTTGAATACTACTTAGCTATGTAGTGAAGCAATATTTTAGGTTTGAAACATAAAATAAACAAGGTTTTGAACTCAAACAAAAAGTCACTTGTGCTTATACAGAGTTGATATGACAGAGGGGCATTAAATAACACTACGTTAACTATACCTACGTGATTAGTATTAATTCGATTTGCTATACAAATAAAAAGCATCAAAAAATTGTTTTTTTTTTCAAACAAACTAATTAGCTTACAAATCAGAGTAAAACGCAACCACTCTTTGTAAATAAATTTAACTGACCCTAGATACCTAGGTAACAAAGTGGCAACGTCGCGCGTGCGCCGGAGTGCGGCTAGTGTTACCTCGCGTCAAAGCGGGCGGCCGGCGGGAGAGCTTGCGGCGGCTTAGGCCTCCGCTCGCGCTGGCTTTTATGCTAGGTAAGGTGTTGAAGTACGCGATTAACAACAATCACAACAAAAACACACATTATTTTAATTCTCGAAGTGTCCTCCATTCACATTAATGCACAAATTATACCGACGGAGAATATTGTTATTTATTTTTCTAATTAAATCACTGTCCATTGCCAAGCACTTCAATTTGTGTAATGCTAAAATAATAAATTTTTATAGTTCAACAATTGTATTTACCTCTGAGGCATACACTTCAACCTTAATGTACCCCCACAAAAAGAAATCCATGAGAGTGAGGTCTTAAACTTATTTAGTGACCTATCACAATAACAAAACAAAATCACAATTGTCAGCGCAAGCTCGACAAAACAAAAGCAGGAGCTTCTGTGTCTTCTGTGTGTGTGTGTGCTAACCTACGTTCCGAAAGGCTAGCGTCGTCGGCGCACTGAGGCCCCACTTACTGATCGCAAGGATCTAGGGTGCAATAGCAACACACTGACATATTTCTATTTCTTTAACGCGCGGGATGTTGTGATATGATTGTCACTCTCGTAATGAAAGTGCAAGTGTGTGTGTGTATTTATTGCTTCCTTGTTTGAATTGCCATCTTTTTAGCGAAAATATTTGGTTGTACTTGTGACTTGCGTCAGAGCGGCAACAACGTATCGTAGGTTATACTCAGATTTATCGTTTTAAGGTGCATGACCTATGCGTATTGACATAATCAGCTGTTAGGAAAAATACATCGTGTTTAATCGGGGCAAAAACTTAAAAAAAATCATTAGCGACTAAACTACTACTCCTATTTAATTGATTTTTGGTACAGAGTTTGAAAATGGTACCTAGTATAGGCAGTTTAAAGGAAAGCCCCTCTGTCGTATCAACTCTGTATAGTAATTAAATGTAATAATAATATATAATGATAATTATCCTCACGAGAGGGGCTCGTGGCTAAGTAATAACAGCTGCACGGGTCGATCTATCAAGTCAAGCTACGTTTGCCGCGGTTGGTCAGTGGATGGGACCATCTTTACATACCGAGATCCCTCGGTGCCTCGGCAAGCACGTGGTCCTGGCTGTCATACGTGGATCTATGACAGTCGTTACGGGTCGTCAGAAGCCCGAAAGTCTAACAACCAGTCTTACCAGTGTTACACAGTAACTGGGTTGTGGAGGTAAGATAGGCAGTCGCTCCACGTAGAATACTGGTATTCAACTGCATCCGGTTAAACTGGAAGCTGACCCCAAAAATAGTTGGGAAAAAGTTAGGCAGATAATGATCAATAATTACCCTTGCAAAAAAGACTTCATCATTATTATCATATATAAAAGTCTATATAATCCTTCTCTATTTCGACTGAGTCATTGTCGCAAAAAATATAGGAATTCCAATATTACGAAAATCTTCAGAATATATTTTTCTCTGTCGATTACTGATCCGTGTCGGTTCTGAGGGCCATGAAAGACATTTCTAGTCCTATACCGTCAAACCGTGACGTCTGCTCCGCTGTTTGTCCCTCGTATATTGTTACTCGACTTAGCACAAACTGTTTGCGAGCTGACCTATTTTTTATAAATGTAGCGGCAATTTTCTTTGTTGGGTTTTTGTGGAAATGGCTACATGATTTAAGAAAATTGTTAAATAGTTATACTTCTCATAATACCACATGGCAAACTAAAAATACATTTCATAAAAAAATGAGATTGAAATCTACTACCTACTAATAAAAGACGAGGCAATAAAATATACCAAAAAAAGTGGAAAGTTTCATAACCTAAACCAGAATAGATCTATAAAAACTTGATACAGTATGGTTTGTTAGTACAAAATCAATAACAAATAAAGATATCAAAATGAGGATGTTTTATAGTCATCCATAACCCTGAAATAAGAGGATCCGTTTCGATATAACTTAGCAGAAAGACTCGTAAATTGGTCGCTTGGCACGTAGAGTTACACCGGCATCCAATATTGCCAGATTCAATAAATCAATCATCTACAAGCCACCGGCATTCGAGTGTCAAGGCAGCGCATAGTGAACCTCTTAACAATGAACGTGGTATTAAGTGATTGCATATAATAAAATTCGAGTAATGTAGTTAAATAAGTAAGTTTATGAATATACCTTATAAAATATTTTATAACTTATGTCTTTTTATATTTTTGTTTATAGAGTTGTTACTTGTTACCACTTAATTTTTATGCATTTCGTTTTGACTTACTCGTAGGATATCACTGTATTTGAGAATGTGGGTTCACCTATTATTAGCAACTGTGTAAGCCCTCAACCATTATCTACTGCTATTTGATATTTTGTATACAGAAGCTGTTGGTGTACCTTTATTAATAAATAAATAAATACCTACAAATCTCGTAACATTAACATATTTAGTTTCACAGCCTCACGATAAGATAACATCAAAATATTGTCTTTACTATTCAAGAATTACTGGGACAAAAGCTCCTTACTTACACAAAAAACACGTACACAAAAACAGACGTTTCCAATAAACAACAAATTCGTCCCGGCCAAGTAACACGTAATCTTTTATTCCAATTGGCTCAGTATGATACCGTGTCGGTCTCGAACAAATGGCGGACCTTCATCTACCATACACTTTATATATATAAAACTTTTCCTAACACGAAAACAGATATTCAACGAATCTGTCTCTTTTTGTTGAAAGAAATATCTGTCAAAATAAAACGGAAATAAGGAAAATAATGAGTGTTTACGAATAGTTGAGGTCGTGGTCGACTTTTGTAAGGACTGTACGTACAGTAAGCTGCACGTCAGTGATTAAATAACCAGTATTAAGCTGGCTTCGTATTCTATTGACACGCTACGCTACGCTAGACCAGCTCAAGGTCAAAATGTTACCTCTGCCCTGCGGTCTACTGTAACTGAAAGTGAGGTTGTACCAATTTCCAATATTTCTATATGGCTTTCCAAATAAATTGGTTCATTTCGTTTCGTTACACGATGATTTTATGGCTAACGAAGAAACGATGGCCATTACTCACTAAGTCATGCCCAATTGTCTATGATAGTAGATTTGTATTTTTTTTTTTTAACCTATAAGACCAAAGAAACGATGGATGGTCTGTGTGAAAGATGATATGGCTAGAAAGGGCGTTACTAACGAGATGATGACTAATACAGAAGTATACAGGAAAAAGACACGTTGCGTTGACCCCAAATAAATTAGGATAAGGGTAGGAGAATGATGAAGGTCGTAATTTTTCAACAAGTGTGCAGTTGCCTCAGAAACTAGGTAAATCGCAATAGGCGGCAATGCTCAATACTAGCGAGGACTTCTCTAAGGATTCGAGTGTTTGCAGCCACATGGACCTATCATCGGGGAATATGTTTAATAGAAACATTACACTTTCGCGGACCCTATGGACTTGTAACACAATTCCAATTTATTTATCGACTCTCGTAATCGTAGTTTTATTTTAAAACAAAAATATCAATAGTCTGAATTATCCACGTGCAACTAATTAAAAACACACAAATAATTATTTGAAGTATTTTTTAAACAAATGAATATAGTGTTATCTGTGGTGGGGCTGCTGTGGCACGTACCCCCGTAGTGAAATATTATATTTGGGCGCCATATTTACGATAGTATTCATGGTGTTTTCTTATGAAATTGCATGAGGGTAGATAAAGTAGTGTATGAAACTGCACATATCTAGGTATTAAAACACTCGTGTGCTACTATTATAAGCACAACCCCTGTTAAGCAACAGTCTCATACACTACTAAGACTACTACGTAACCGTACCCATACGTAACAGTAGTCTACTACTACTATTAAGTATTATGTCTCCTGAACTTTTAGATATTGACAAAAGTACCACACAGACTTTTTCGTATCTTTGCAGGTTCGTAAATAAAGATGTTTTGTGGTCGAGTAATCCACGTTATTTACGTCAGCTAAAACTTTTGTTTTCTTGAAGGATATTTTCAGAGCTAAAAGAGCAAGTACGAGTAAAAGGAGGCGCTATAGCTATACTCAACCTGATTGATCCGAGTCAGGCAAATAGTTACGAACCAAAAAGCTAAGTTTGGCAACGAATTTGTTTTTTTTTTTTTTGTAGGTTTCACAGAGTAAATATTACTGAGAGCTGACTGGACTGAAACCTTTAACGCAAAACAAAGGCTACTCTTCTTTGATTTTATTAGGACATAATTATACTTTGCCAATTGCTTTGTGTGATTATTTCAGGCAGATTGCATTCCAAGTGTACTTCTTCTTGTCCTTTTCGAGCCGATGGTAAATTATTAAATGAGGTGGCCACGTCAATCGCGGCATCTGTGGCGTTTTTAGATCCAGAAAATATTATAAGTTAGTTAAGTAAACTGTACACACTTATCATGTCAAAATAACCAATACTTTTTATCAGTCAAATTGTTTAACATGAAAATTCAAACTTATTCTCAAAAAAAAATTACCTACGTGTCAGCTCCGGCGCGTGACTGGAATTTACTCTTGATAAGCGATTGTCTTAAAATATATTATAGACAAAGGAAGTAAATGAACCCATATATTTATTTATATTGATAAATTATATTACATCAATTATATCTATATACAATGTGGCGCTACAATGGTGACTTTAATTTAATACACGGGTAGGGCTAGTGCCCATTAACCATATAAATATTGATAGGTTAAAATAATACGTAAACTGAAAAAAAAAATTTTTCAAACAAACTAAATAATAAAAAAGTCATTAAAATTGGGATCACCCTTGCAAAAATTCATTCATGAAATTACTTACCTAGCTCGCTTACGTTAACTCGGAGCGGCAATGTGTCGGTTCGCGGGCTGGCAACATCGCGCATCGGCGCATCGCGTCTTGTACCTACTCGTGATCGGTCCGATTCTTTGACGGCATATTATCAAAGAAACCGAGCGGCGCAAGTGGTACAAACACTTATCACATCACCCTCTCTTGTTACTATTAGTAATAACTGTCATCACTAATCACTGCCATCACGATCATAAGTTTACACAAGCACTAATAGCACAAATAAATGCGTCCGTATCGCAAGAGGTGTAAACGTACCTACTAGATAAGAAAACGAAAACCAATCAAAGTGTCTTTATCGCAGTACCATGATCTAATTACTATCCTAATTACACAAAAAGAAATAAATAAAACAATAGCTAAGAGTCTTTTTCGCGACGTAATTATGCGCACTAGAGTAAATAAGTGCGTCAAGGACACGGGTTCGACTAGCACTAGAAAAGCAAAAAAAGAATTCGTGTTCGGTGCGGCGGGTGGGTGGAAGGGAGAGCGCGCGTCGCCTGCGCTGCTCACCAACAAAGGAAATTTCCTTAAATTCGCCTACTCTATGCATTTGTTTCATCCTAATAGTATTGCTTATTCGTTTTAATTTCATTGATGCGAAGTTATGATCCGTGACCGAGGGAAATGACCGCTGCGCGACAGTTCTTTAAGTACAGGTTGCTCTAAGATGCTATTTCCTAAATTCTTTAATAAATCTGTAAATAATAACGTTTAATGGAAATAAAAAATTGTCATGAAACGAAAATGTGAAAACGTATATGTGTGTTAAATTAAGGTCACCATAGCAGCGCCACGCTGTATATAAAATGAAAACCGTGATCTATCAACACACAGCTCAAACCACTTAACCGCAGAGAAGGGATTTTTGGCAATTCAACCTTTACGGGGGTTAAAAGGGGGGATTTTGATTGTATGAAAAATCTTATTCCTTGACTTAATAAACTTGAAACTTGGCAATATTTTGCTCGGTAAATAATAAGGCACTTTCAGTTTTTTAAACAGCACCCCACAGAGGATAGTTAGTTGACAATGTCGAATTATGTTGAAACTCGGTACTAATATTTAAAAAAAAAACAAATAAAGAGTACGTAATTCAGGGTTTTTGAAAAATCCTCTCCTAACGGGATGGAAAAGGGTAATAAAGTTTGGATTTGACTGCTTGACTTTTCGATTAACTCGAAAATGGGCATGAATAATGCTAAATCATACTACAATGGAAACGTTCCAAACGTTTTTTTAAAGGAAGCCCTGTCGTGGTGAAAAGTGAGTACACTGTTTATTCGATCATACAATCGATTCGTACAATCTTATTCGACTGACCAGAACTCAAAAATTGGCCCGAATATTTTTTTTTTTTTTTTTTTTGTGTGCTTAATAGTATGCCCCACAATAGGAATTTCTCATGTATTGTGGGTGCGCTTACAAACATTTAAAGTCACATACATACTTACTTAACTAAATCTATGTGCACTGTCTGGACAGGTCCACTCAATCTGTGTGGTTCTTTTCTCAAAAGTCCATTACAGACACCAATCTGCATGGTCCTCAATGATTATGTCCGGATTTTTATATACACATTGACATTAATGAATTTTATATATAATATGACAAGAGTATTTACTTTGTAAAGTATTATGCTATTATTTTAACTATTGTGAATGTGAGAACTATGTTGGTCATTGCTTTTTTTTTTTGTATTTTTCTCTCTTAGTGTAATCATGATCTGGCAGTTTGAGTAACTTGTGCGGCCTACTCGAATGTCCTTTCTTTGGTATTGTTCGTCGAATCGTTGAGCTCCTTAAGTTCTCGAGTTGAGCTGCACGATTGCTGACAATTGCGTGCACTGACTGGACAGGTCCACTCAATCTGTGTGGTTCTTTCCTCAAAAGACCATTTCAGACACCGATCTACATAGCCTTCACATGATCTGACCAAGATTCTGTCTGGACTTTAAAAGAGACTGTGACCTCTGAGTTTGTTTCGGCCTTTCTTCTCAGAGTAGTCAGATAGGAAACGCCGACCTCATCTAGTTAAAAAAAAAATATGATTGACGTGTAAAAGTGTTTGTTCAAACCTACTTACAGAAATAAAATCATTTATCAATACTAATATAATAAAGACAGACTTTTTATTTTTTTATGCGCTGGTCTCTGGAACTACCAATTGGATTTGAAGAATTCTTTTTTCATTTGATAGCCTAATTCTTGAGGAAGGTTATAAGTTATTTAACATTACGTTACGATCCTTAGGAGCCAATCAAAGAAAAATAAGGCAGAAGGAACGCTTGGTGAACACGAAGTAATAGCGCGGGTGGGCGATGCGATGCGATGCGATGCGACGGGGTGGGTCGGAGGAACCAAAATTTTCATGCAAACGAGGTCGCGGGCAGAACCTAGTTACATAAGAAAAGTACCTACCTACTTCACAATGAGTGATAGAAATTGTCAATACTCGAATATCAAGTAGGTTAATACATAAATTAAAATATATATAGTTATTGGTGCCGATTCTGTTGTACACCGAACTAAACTAACTAAACTATCACTAAAATTCCTAACTTTTCGCTATGAGAATCTTAACGCTATTCTGCAAAATAAAATCTCTAAATTTAAAAATAATTTTGACACAAATCTAAAATCAAATTTGACAATTATTGCGACTCCACGTGGTACTTGTTTGCCGTACCACGTGATCTTTTTTTAGAGCCGTAGGCGCGCATTATGTGCGGCCTCGACTTGTTTTGTATGGAATTTTTTACTTTTTGTATGGAAAATATAAAAAAATATTACCAACACGTTGAGTTTTATAGGTTTAAAGGTATACAAAGGGGGTCGAAATTTTCATTATTTTTGCGATACGACACACGAAAAGAAAAAAAGATACAGTACTGTTTTTGCATCTGAAGTCGAGGTGTTGGTGTGAATTTTAGTTCATGACAACTAATTTTATTCCACACCTTTTTAATCGCGATTAAAAATAGTCAGATTTAGTTAAGACAATCAAAATTTTAGGTGAAAAACGTAAAATTCAGAATAGCAAAATTGCCATTTTCACTAAATTATAATCTCAGTGCCATCTTAGTGCTGTCAAACTAAAATATAGTTAAGCTGTGTCACTTTAGTCAATTTCAGAATGGGAAATCGTCGTTTGACAGGAATAAACTAAATTTTGGTGATTTTTAGTCTAGTTTAGAGAATTTTGTGACAAGAGAATCGGCACCATTATCAAATATCAATATCTGCAAATGGTGCGCCTGTACGCAATAAGTGGTGACAATTTACGGAAACCAAGGAGACTAATACCCTGAGCCTAATAATCTCGAAATGCTACGCAACCGAGGTGTGATCAAGCCACAAGCGCCAGGACTGCAATTCATGTTAGCAGCAACAAAGCGACTGATTGATCACGGTCAGTTTCGCAGTCCACCGCATGCGCAAGCTCGGGGCCACACACAATATTCACCTGTTCCCTAAGAGGACATCTTGGATTATTTTGAACGACATCCGAGACTGAGTACCAGAGTGGCTTCTGGATTTGATGTAGGTAGGTACCTACCTAAGGATCATGAGTCAAATTTCTATCTTCAATAGGGTCGAACAAAAACAAATTGATCAGTTATTCATTCCATCATGGAATTTCATTTTATTTATTTATTTATAAAAACTTTATGCACAAGTAAAAAATAATACTGTACAAAGGCGGACTTAATGCCTGAGGCATTTTCTACCAGTCAACCTTAGGGTGATGCAGAGATATACCATGGCAGGTGTAACATACGGGATAGATAGCTCGGAAATGACTATAAAATACAAGAATAAATACTAATATATAGATACATAGATACATACATATAAACAAAATAAACCTTAGCCTTAACCTTACCTTATTTTAACGTCACTAACGGCATTAACACCCTCGAAAACTATGAAAACGACACCCATGACAAAAACTATGAAAATTTTCGGAGCCGCCATCTTGGATTTACATTTCCACCTCACTTATCGATTTATCAGTCTCTTGGATTTACATTTTATCGCTTGATTTTACTACCCATCTATTTTTCATACCGTGCGCTATTTAAGAAACGATTCATAAGTAGTAAACTCCAATAAACTCCAAATATATATTTCTACTAGCGTCTGCCCGTGATTTCGCTCGCGTGGAAATCTTAAGATACACAATATACTAAATTAATAACCATATTATATAAAACTCCCTCGGCCCCCGACCCACCGCGACGAATAACATCGGTATTACTTCGCTTTCGCTTAGCGTTCTTTCTGATTTTTTTCTTTTTGCTCAGCGTTTTAGGGTCCTAGCGTGATGTGTTTCAAATCCAACTAGTAGTTCCAGAGATTAGCACGATCAAACATACACACAAACGGTTCAGCTTTATTATGTATGTATAGATTTATTTGAATACAAAAACATGAAACGCCAAGTTTCACACGAATTGAAGAATCGGTTGGCACATACATCCTATGGGGTTGAAGGATCAACAATAGTTATACGATTTGCAGCTGTATGTTACTCCTCATATCCTCATTCTACATGAATTTTACATAAAGTCCCGAATGTTGCTACTAAACTTTGTGAGGGTCAAATCGTACGCAAAACATAAATGACTTCAACCCTTTTTCCTGTAGGTTGTACGAAGGCTTTTAATTCTTGAATATACCTTACATCAGTTGAGTGAGAAAAAATCTAGTGTCGTCTTGTTATTCTGTGAAATGTTTTTTGTATTTTAGGGTTTTACCCTAACATATATAACAAATTTAACCTATTACTAAGGCTCCGCAGGCCGTCCATCCATCCGTCTGTCTTGTCACAAGGCTGTATCTTATGAACTATAAGAGGTAGACACTTGAATTTAACACAGAGTGTGAACTACTATGGCCACTTTTACAACAATCAACAAAAATAAAATAAAGTTTAGAGAAGTTTACAAAAAATTTAACATGGAAGTCTTTATTTTAATTTAAAAAGAAACTTGTTGTTTACTAAAGTGTTTTTTTTTAATATGTAGCTTTAAATATTTTGACGTGGTACGGAACCCTTTGTGTGCGAGTTCGACTCGCACTTGGCCGCTATTGTTTTGTAGCTATAATTCTACGTAATCTTTTTTGTTTGAAGGTGGTTTAAGAGTAGGGCAAGAACATCCTCCTGTCTGCCAATCATCTTTGTGATTTTTGTAGCATCTATCTTGGTTGGTTGCTGTATATTGTCCCATGAATGTTTAAAGGACTTATTTATACTATAGGTAGACGTCCCGAAAGGCCAAATTCTAGCGGGTCGTGAGGAAAGCCGTCTCGAAGGAACAAATCTTTTTTCGCTTATAAAGATGTTAAAATGTCAGAGCTTATATTTGACAGGCAGAAAAGTTTTATAAGAGTCAGGTAGCAATTACTTGTAAAACCTTTGACAAATCCGAACTAAAATGGGATCCCCAACGGGGTAAAATTGGGGATGATTTTAAAATTCACGTGTTTTTAATATTGCCATTTTTGTGCACCTCTTTTTAAGCGATTTATGGGATTGAAAAAGTAGGTCCTTTTCATGCCATAACGGCTGAACAGAGTTGGATGAAAGTCATACGGATAAGCTATGACCTGGGTTAGAATATAGGATACTTTTTATCCCGGTAGTAAACTCCCGTGGGATGATTTCCGACAATCACCAAAGCGAAGTCGCGGGTGAAAACTAGTTAAAAATATAGAAAAAATCACAGTCACGACAAGTCTTAGTGTGAACAACTTACATAATACCACTTAACTAAGTAGGTTACTTAATGGATGACCAGAAAATATAAAAAGACAACATTATATTTTTGTACATATAGGTACATACAGTATTATACACACAGTATGTAGTATACAGTATTATATACGATGCAGGATTTTGCGTGACGTCAGTGTGATGCGTAGTTTGCATGTGGCGATGTTGATACCGCTACAAGCCTCTATTTCTTTGCCTATAATAGTACCTGCCACGACATTGGAAGTCTATGAGTCTAACCATTTATAGAAGCACTCGAATATAATCGAAGGCTAAGGTTAGAATTGTTAGAAGTCACGTTCTAACACTTTGGCTGTCTGCCGAAGTACTGATGTCTTATGCCTGTGCTCGGTTTTAGAGAATACAAGATTTATATTATGTTACTGTAAAAGCCCGTATATTGGTAAATCTTGAATCAATAGTATATCTCAGGATTTATCAACACTTATATTCGAACACACGTTATAAACACGATATCTGCCTACGAAATGGCTTTAGTGAATATTCGAATTTCGGATCGGTGTACGTGGCCTCTCGTATTCGATACGTATTCGTTTTTTTTAAACAGATGTTGATACGAATCGACTACGCGTTGTTCAACCTCAATACCCTAAACAAATCATGTCTCCCAGACTCATACCGAACACAGTCCATCAATAAGTGATGTAAATCTTCAACAACTCCACACAGTTAGGCGAGTTCGTTTTTCTCATCATGAACGCATACTTATTGCATGGAATGTGTCTGAGTCTACGAGCTAGTTGATTGCTAGTTGTTGATGTCTGTGTCTAAATTGCAAAATAAGTAGGTACTGATTTTAACTTATTCTTATTATTACACTACTGAAAAGGTAAAATATATTTTGGAAATAGACAGCTGCACATAACGCACTATTTATAGAGATTTTACCAAATGGGATTTTGCCCTGAAAGCCATAATGACTTCATCTCATCTACTCATAGTCTTTTTTTGAGGGTGGGAAATCATCAAATAACTTCTCCCACTCTGGGCAGAGTGGGAGGGCGTGTCAGGAACACGGGTGGGTTTTAGTCAGTAAGACTAAAACCCACCCGTGTTCCTTCAGTTGCCTGTGCCACGGTATCCCTCTCGGACTTCCCCGCAACCCTAGCAGGCATCGGCCCTAGCGGTCCCCGTCATTGGTGCTGACATCTCTTTGAGGTGTGCTTGGAACACAACGCGCCGTCGACCCGGGCCTGAAGGAGAAGGCGAAACGCCGGGGCGTAACTCCGCTGTCGCGAGAAATCACGGTACAGCGGACAGAGCTCCGGCGGGATCTCAGGGCGGCATGGAGAGTGCGATTATCGCAACCAAGCGAAGGGCACGCTACAATTGCGGCGATAAGTCCCCTCTTTGTGGACTGGCTAGAGAGGCGCCACGGCGTCCTCACCTTCCGCCTGACGCAGGTCCTCACCGGACACGGTTGTTTCGGGAGGTTCCTGTTCTGGATAAGGCGGGAGGAAACGCCCGGGTGTCATCTGCTCATAGTCTGCTGTCTGAATGAAAGATTCCAAAAAAATAAAAATGATAATAATTTATTAATAAATTGTCTTTAACAAACTAATAGATTTCTTTTATTTCTACAATATGGTATATTGTTAGCGTACTCTAAAATGCATGGAAACCTCGAATCGAACCAACCACTTTCAGACTTGCGTTTATTCTGTCAAACATTTTATATTATCTGGGGTACGCTTGGTAAGTAACGACAGTCGTTATATTAATTTCGGTTTGGGACAGAAAACGTGCGTCAGATGTTTGTGACCGCAAGTTAGAAAACCTAAAAGAAATCGGACAATATGTGACGTCCAATAACAAATAGGTTTTTCGTTTGTACCTATGTCAAAGGCGAGTGATACTTGAGGGAACAAAAGACATGAGTAAAAAACTTTACCGTTGTGAACGGACAGACCTTATGAAACCCATAGGACAATCTAGAGTCTAGACAAAATTAAACTGGTTGCTGATTTAATTGTAAAATTTATTATGTTTACGACATTGATTTACATTATACTTACTGTACTTTACTGTTTAAAAATGTTTTAAAATTTGGAAACTCGTACATATAGTTTTACAATGTTTGTAAATATGTGAGCACCATGTATCTATCACATAATTAACTTATTTGTCATTGCTACATTTTTAATAATTTTTACCTATTGTGGTATGGTAGTTTTATTATAGGTACATCGTCTTCACATATACGACGACACGGTTATATTTTGACAACACGGTTGGCGCAGTGGTTAAGCGATTGATTGCTGCGTTACGTGTCGCGGGTTCGATCCCCGCACGGAACAAATATTTGTATGACCTGCAAGTAGTTGTTCCGGGTCTGGTTGTTTGTGTATGTGAGTTTAAATGTTTGTAAACGCACCCACGATACATGAGAAATTCCTAGTGTGGGGAAACGTTTTAAAAAAAATATATATATAATTATATAATTAATGTATGTATACGAAATATTGTAACACATTCTAAAAGAGTAAAAGTGGAATTTCTTACCCATTCTTCTCCATTCGAAACTACCTTTTGGAAGGGGCGACTAGAATAAATTCTATTCTAACGTGGTTGATGTTCAAAATGCCTTTTATGCGCCTACTTGAAATAAATGCGTTGAGTTGACTTGACTTGACCCTTAGTAATTACTTAATTTATTGAAAGGTAACTTACATGGACTTCTTGTGTTACAGTGATTAGGCGATATAAGAGTTTCCATTTCCGATGAAGTTCCCCGTTATGACCTTCATTGGTAACCTCACTGATCGTTTTAAGTTTTGTTATTTCACTGGTCTCCTCAACACCTTGCCCTCGTGATCCCACTTCTGATTAAGATAACACGTTGTCTTTATCTTTTGTCGTGTATCTCGGTCTTATTTTCTCTCTTCCATGCAGGGTATGCGGGCGAGCAGATGTAAGTACAGTCGACAGCATACTAGGTTATATGAAAATGTCAAATTTCTCCAGATGATTTTAAACCTTAAAATGTTGAAGGTTAAGTTCAAAACCGAATGAGAAAATTTGACAGTTTTTGGTAACTTGACCTGCTGCTGTGTGTACCACAAGGCACTGATCACAATAGGGAATTAACTATAGTGTTAAGAGGGCTATCACATTTTTTCTTGTATTTGAGTGTGTGACTCTACAAACACTCAAATACAAGAAAAATGGTGATAGCCCTCTTAACGACGTTCCACCGAGTAAGTGAGGCGCGAGTGCAAATCAATCAACTCACTGCACTGCAAGGGTAGTGATGACAATGATCACCAATGTCACAATAAATCAATGCCGGGTTTACAATTGGTCTCCTCGATCTCAGATCTTCATCTGTTTTCCATTTTGGCGGGTCCCTGCCTCAGTACCGTGGGTAACGTCAAGTTGACATCTGTCAAATTTGTTCTAAAATCAACTCTGTATTTTTAGCGTCGCATAACCTTTTGACGCGCCGTCAAACTAATCGCATAGTTTGACACAAAACTTTTTGTCACAGATTTAAGCACTTTATCTGAACTTGTCCTTGTGTATCTGGTCTAGTTTTTTTTTGTTTATGACAAACGTTTATCATCACCTGCCTAACCTTTTCCCAACCACGTTGGGGTCAGCTTCCAGTCTCACCGGATGCAGCTGAATACCAGCGGTTCACCCTGCCTATCTGACTGGGTAATACGATATCCCTTGGTAAGACTGGTTGTCAGACTTTCGGGCTTCAGAAAACCCGTAACGACTGTAAAAGATCCACGAATGACAGCGGGAACAACGGCTTAACGTGTTTGCCGAGGCACGTAGGTCTCCGTATGTCAAGATGGTCACCCAGTCATCACCATCCACATAGTTTCTGACAAACCATTATCTACTTTACATTGTATCGTTTTCAGTAAAAGATATTACTAAATTATAATGAGGTCGACTTGTAAGTATTTAGGTACTTAAATGAGATTAACGTATTTGGCTTTATAATAATCTAATCTCCCAAATGACAAAATTTGTCGAATGTGTTGAATTCTAAAGACTCTCTAGAATTAATTAAAAACGACCGTCTTATGAGATTAAACAAACAAAAAAATTGCGGAACAAACCATCCCTGTCCAACGTAGGTATATTTAGCAGCGTCCGATTTCGTCTCGATTCTTTTAAACCGGGAAAATCTCATTATCTCAATCCGATATTGATTCGATTCTGATCCTCATTTTAAATTAAAATAGCGTATCAGACTGTACTTTTGTCATGTTATCTGCATAATGCCGGAGTACCTACTGCTCGTTGTCAGTGTGATGAAAGTCACAATGATTTGTAACGGTCATTTAATGAACGGTGAATATGTTGTAATGAATTGTTAATAAATATTTGTAAAAATAATGGAACAGCCACTATTTTTAGGAAATTGCAAAAGTTAGTTTTCTGCGTTCAGCTTAGAAATTTATAACAGTTTTCGTTTACGGAATGCCGGCGAAAAAGTGTGTTGAGTATCAATAATATTTGCCAATTAATCCTCCGCTCTCTAATGGTTGTCTGTATTGGTAATTGTATCTGTTAGTTTTTATGACTTTGCATGCCGTAAGGCAGGTGGAGCGGAAACTCTTAGTGATGTACCATCTTATACCTGTACCTACCTACATTGTTAGCAAATAAATGAATCTGAATCCTACTCTGGAACTTTAGAATAAAGCTATAAAAAGTAAAAACTGTAACCTTGTAGGTGTTTCTAAACTTACGGTTCCGTCGAACGATTAGCACGATTACTACCAAATTCTGGGAACTCTCGTCTACCTCCATAATAGATTAAAAATTAAAATACTTCGAATCGCTTAGCAACAAAATGTCGAATCAAAATCGAATCTATTCAGGACTGCGTATCTATCAACTCAGCCCATCGCAGTCTGGGCACGCCACAATTGCGGCGATAAGTCCCCTCTTTGAGGAGTGGCTAGAGAGGCGCCACGGCGTCCTCACCTTCCGCCTGACGCAGGTCCTAACCGGACACGGTTGTTTCGGGAGGTTCCTGTTCCGGATAAGGCGGGAGGAAACGCCCGGGTGTCACCATTGTGTGGATCGCCCGGAGGACACCGTGGAGCATACGGTGGAGGTCTGCCCGGCTTGGGCGGAGCACCGCCGTGTCCTCGTGGAGGCGATTGGCGGTGGCGATCTCTCGCGTCCGGCCTTGGTCCAGGCCATGGTACGGAGCGAGAGGGCTTGGGAAGCCGTCACCTCCTTCTGCGAAGCAGTAATGTTCGCGAAGGAGGAGGCGGAACGCGAGAGGGAGAGGCAAAGTTTGCGCCCTCACGCCCCTAGCCGCCGCAGGAGACGCCCTGGGCGTCGGGAATCGCTGGCCGATTCCCGGCCACCGTAGGCGCGGGCTTGCGAACGGCGAGCAATGGGCAGCTCGCCGTTCGATAAGGACCAGGCCCGGGTCGACGGCGCGTTGTGTTCCACGCGCGCCTCAAAGAGATGTCGGCACCAATGACGGGGTTTGCTAGGACCGATGCCTGCTAGGGTTGCGGAAAAGTCCAAGAGGGTTACCGTGGCCCCTGGCACAGGCAACTGAAGGAACACGGGTGGGTTTTAGTCAGTAAGAGTCTGACACGCCCTCCTGCTCTGCCCAGAGCGGGAGAAGTTATTTGATAATTTCCCACCCACAAAAAAAAAAAAAAAGCCCATCGCAGTCCACTGCTCGACATAGGCCTCTCCCAGGCTACGCCACAATACCCAGTACTGCGTATAATTGAGTGCTTTGAACCCTGCAGGAACTACTATTCTAAATCTATCATAATGTTTGTTACAAGCTATTGTACTAAAACATCAACTTTTAATCGTTATGCGCGACCAAAGAATGCCTCATGAATGTGAATGTCTCAGAATGCATTTTCCTTTAAGCTTCTTTACAACATGATCGCGATCTCAATATCCGAGTCCAGATGTCGTCACTTATATTCTGTTTTAATGTTAAAGTAAGCAGTACCAACTTCAGTTTCTACGTTAAACGAACGTACGTACCTACCTAGTGCAACTGTGAATCCCCCAGCCAATCGGGCCATCTCAACCACAGTGCATGGAGGCGGCCGCTGCTAGAGATGGAATTGTCATAACTTATCATACAAACCAAGCATGTCAGTGTACTTCACCATCTACTGGTAATAAACTGACGGCCCTTGACAGTTGTATCTGTCTGTGACAACCCATTACTCTCAGTTGCGTCAAATTTATTAGTAAAGTGACGCTGCCAACGCGGCGATTCTTTATTTATTTATTTAGTTATTTGTACGATTAATGTCATAGAATTTTTTGTGACGAGACAACATTTTTGAAGCGTAAAATGAAAATATTGGTAAGATATTATTCTTATATCGCTCATTATTTTCATTATTTTGTTAAATTAAGTAGTTTTAAATATGACCATAGCTTAATTGAAGTGCCAGCTACAACATCATTTTTAATGGTACCCATTCAAATATGTAGTTTTTTTTTTTATTTGGAATGAAATGTCAAATTTTGAGTAAATATCGAAAAACCCTTAAAATTCTAATATCTCGAAAACTATTGAATTTCGGCCATACATATGGGGGGTTCAATTTGTTGCATTTTGGCCCCCTTATCAGCCCCTGACGGATATACGTCGAATTACCAGTAACCCTGTAGATTGTATAGTTCCCTAGTGCTTTGTCTTTCTTGAGATGTCTTTATTGGCTATAACAAAAAGTTTAATAACTTGTTGTGCGTGGGTCCCGTACCTTAAAAGGAAAAAAACGGAACCCTTAAAGGATTACATTGTTGTCCGTCTGTCTGTCTGTTTGTCAGTCTATCAAGACCCTTTTTCTGAAGAACGCGTGGAGATAACAAGTTGAAACTAATATCAAATACGTAGGTCTGCGATCCCCTGAGGCGGTAAACAAATCAATCAATATTTAAAAATATATCTTTTGTTGTACATACGTCCATGCATTGAAAATCGTAGATTTGGACCTGTTGTTTATGACACCACGATATTTTATCAAGACACAAATACTTCCGTGTGAATTGCAAAGTATCGAGTTCCTTTCCGTGAAGTTAGAAGCTTGTTACTGGATTTGTAGACATAAAACAACGTTTATCGTATGTAATTAAGTTTCAGTATAAGAGTAACCGTCATAACAGTATACAGGGTGGCGGAGACATCGACGCGCTAACTGTGACCATGAATTCAACACATGATCCTGAACCCCCTTCGTTGAAATTTGTCGTCAATAATTTAAAAAAAATCATGGTAGGTACCGGTTTTACGTCGAACTCGATGCCACCCTTTCTTTTTTTTTTGAGGGTGGGAAACCATCAAATAACTTCTCCCGCTCTAAAACCCACCCGTGTTCCTTCAGTTGCCGGTGCCAGGGGCCACGGTAACCCTTTCGGACTTTCCCGCAACCCCGGCAGGCATCGGCCCTAGCGGACCCCGTCATTGTTGCTGACATCTCTTTGAGGCGCGCGTGGAATTCAACGCGCCGTCGAAGCGGGCCTGGTCCTTATCGAACGGCGAGCTGCCCATTGCTCGCCGTCCGCAAGCATCGATGCCAACCTGTATAGATAAATTGTTGAATCTAATCTTATGTCAAAAAACCAATAGTTACCACCAAGGGTCCATCGTTTGCGGTTTTAGCATAATTTTACAATGGCAGGCCTGTTAGAGACTAGTCGTGGGCCATGGCCATAAACTAAACTAATAATAAACCCTTGTTTCAGTGTGTCCCTATGCCCGGATTGGGGTTCCGTCGAGGGTCCTACCGCTGCGTGTGTCGCAGAGGGTTCTACTTCCCCAACACCACAGCTGACAACCGATACTACAACGGTAGTGATATTGAAGAAGAATATGAAAAACATTTGTTGGTAAGTTTTAGATTAACCACCGCTCATTTTCGCTTTATTGTGATTGTGAGAGACTTTCTACATTGTTCTCACATGTATAATTTCATCATGAATGATGTTACCAATTTTTTGTAACAATATTTTGATTTAAAAGACTGTCCGTGGAGTTTCTTGCCCGTTCTTCAACTACACTTTGGAATGGGCAACTAGCTTCATCTTTCTGACTGACCGACCCATTGACAATTCAAAAGTGCATGCAATTGGTTTATTTGAAATAAATGCTTTGAGTTTGTGTTGAGTTTGAGTTGACTGCCGTGCTAGCAGACGCACAGTCCGGGAAAATAATTGCTAAGCTAAATGACAACCTACATGAATTTTCCGATTTATAGCCATTTCATACAACTGTCAAAGAATGACAATAATGGTGATTTGACTACGCGGACAACCATTTCAGTTGGTAGTCAGTTTGCTTAACAATTAATTTCCCTGGCTTAAAATAGGTAGGCCCAATCGATGTATGTCATAGTAACTGACAAGTACGTAACGATCACTGGATACTAGCAGCATCGCATCCCAGCATTGTGTCAGAGGGAACTTTGCTGATAGCTTTCAGGGTATTATTGTCAGCCTAACTTTGTACTCACTATTATAATGATATTAGTATACCGTGTGTTAGTTTACCGTGTTTAGTATTAGTGACCCGCCCCTGCATCGCACGGTTTATACTACTTTAAAAACATCAAGTTTTCTTTATTATAATATATGTAAGCCTACTTTAACCTTCCAGAATAATCTTTCTAAATGTTGGTGAAAAACGCAACAAAATCCGTCGCAGCTTATAAAAACAACGCGTTCACACAGACAGAAATGAAAAGACGCTTTAATTTATAAATGTATATAGATCACCCATAGAAAGCCCAGAGGTACTATACTAAAAGTAATAAAATAAAATTATCATAAAAATTATAAAAGCCTATAGTCTCATAATCAGTATCTATAAAAAAAATATATGTAATCGAATACTAGAATATGGAACTCCAAAAAACAGTACCCAATAACCTAATTAAATCTACTCCCAAACGAAAAATAATCATATTAATATCGTTATATTCTAAGTAGGTATGTAAAATTTCATTCCTTTGAGCAGTACCTACTATAATTTACGTAAACGTGTTTATAATAATATGTTATTATTCTTCAAAAGGGCTCTTTGCAAAAAGTTATATTATGACGGCTTATAGGTAGAGCGATTTCGCCTCGACACGTTATTAAATAATAAATCGCCTGGAGCTATCTTTTACGCGTTCCTCTCCCGTCATTCACAGTTGTAGGATTACTTCGCACACGTTTGCGTTTGCACTTCTTTGAGGAAAATAAATGAGTCAACGACTTGCTTACGACGTTTTAAGCTAGAGAAACAAGGATGAATTTTATTATGCTCAGGTGTTTAGGTAAGACGTCGTTTTTAAGCCTGATCTTACTAGGTACCGTAAAGTATCAAGCATTTAGCTCAATATAGATGGTCCTCAGGGTATGTCTCAGGATCGTACAAACTTTAGTTTGATATGGCAGCGCATTCTCTTAGTATAACCCAGCTAAAGTTTGACAAGCTCACACACAGCTGAAAAGGTTAAGATTAACTCTTGATTTGTGGGTTAAGCAAAAATTGTAAATGTCAATGCTTTCTTATTTAAATTCGAGAAAGTTGTAACTAAAGCTCCAATACTCGATGCGAGTTTTTTTTTACCTATGGCATACAATTAAATTGACATATTGACATAATTATAACGCTTGGCTGGCTGGCACAACGGTGATCGTTATAATGGCGTGGCGGGCAGAACGCTAATGCTCATTTTATAATCTTTTAGTAGAAATTCAGACATACAATAGGGCGGAGTCTCATACTCAAGTTTTCTTCAACCTGTATAACATTGGAAGCATGCGCTCTCTGTTGCAAAAGGACCAAAACTTATTTATATGTATTTCTTAATTATTTATTTGAAGAACAGCGGTGACCCGGTGGTAACGGCCGTGACTTACGAGTTGTAGGTCGTAGGTTCGAACCCAGACAGGCGCTTTGCTTTGTGTAAATTATTTCATCACCTGCTGCTGCAACTGCTCTCAAAACGGTAAAGTAAAACATCGTGAGGAAACCGGCATGTCCTAGAACCAAAAATTCGAAAGACATGTGACATCCACCAACCCGCACTGGGCCCGCGTGGTGGATCACGGCCCGCTCCCTCTCACCGACTGGAGGCCTGTGTCCCAGCAGTGGGAACATTATAGGCTGATGATGATGATGATGAATTATTTATAGACTAAGCGCCTTTATTCGGCTGTAGCAAAAGCTTTACTCACTTCGATCCGGTAAAATAAATACAATCTAACATCAACGTTTTCTTCCACCAGCTCCAACGCAGCCTTTACTCCATTCCTGATGCCTTCCAATGCCTCCCCTGTGCCGAGGGTTGTGAAGCCTGCCTGGACGGCTCCCCGTGCGTAGCAGCCCTGAACTGGGTTGTAAGGACCACCATCTTCGCGCTCGCCTGCCTGGTGATAACCTGTCTGCCTTTCATCGTGTACTTTACCATAAAGTATGGGCATGTTAGGGTAAGTAAGGTTCTAAAACCAGTTTTTTATTAATATTATCGTGAATGTAGGTAGCAATAGGGAGATAAATAGTAGTCGTAGTTAGTAGTTTATTCACTACTAGCTTTCGCCCGCTGCTTCGCTCGCGTTCATTTAGAATTTGACAATCAATTCAGGTTGTACTCTGCTTGTTGTTTGGCCGCTGCACTCATGGGCTCAGAACAGTATTTTTTTCCTGGATGAATGGTGGGTATTTTTTTCTGTGACAACGTATATGGAAATAGTTATGATGATCGGTTCAGCGGTTTAGGGCCTGAAAAGGTTAAGCAAACAAACTTACTTTCGCATCTATAATATCATAGTTACGAGAATGAAAAACCGGTCTATTGACACTAGACTCACAAAATGTATCAGGTACTTAAATAAATAAATAAAACTCTTAACACACACACTACATGTGGCGCCATCTATTATCATAAGAACGTTATTGTTGTTTTCCTCGGGAACAGTACTTTTTTTCGAGATGAAAGGTACCCTATGTACAGACGCCAGCAGGTCAAGCTACCCGAAACTGTCAAATTTTCCCAATCAACCTTGAACCTTAATGCTTTAGCGATAAAGTTGAAAATCTATTAAAGATATTTGACAGATTGTAGTAGCTTGATGTGCTGGCGTCTGTACGTTTCAGTACACCTGACAAGGTATATGCAAACTTTCAGGATGATCGGTTCAGTGGTTTAGGCGTGAAAAGATAACAAACAAACTCACTTTCGCATTCATGATAATAATATGATATTAAGTTAGGATTAACAATATTTGTAAACATTCAATCGTTTCTAATAGAATGCCTAAACTGTCACCCGCCTACTTAATAAAAACCTGAAATCTACGTAATGCAAATTTTGAATTAATTTACTGACTGACACACAGTCTTAAGAGGGCTATTACAATTTTTCTTGTATTTGAGTGTTTGAAGAGTCACACACTCAAAACAAGAAAAAAAAAAATATTTAGAGCACTCCCGAGAAAAATAATCAAACTTTCTCAGGAATTTTTGGAACGAAGTTCCTTATCGCGCGTTGTGAAAGGGGGCTAGACGGAAAAAATTCTTACGAAAAGTTGTCACGACACTTTTTGCTATAGTAAGCTATTGTAAGCTGTGCGGCGTGCGCATGTTTTTCTGTCTGTCTCTCTCTCTCTCTCTCTCTTATAGAAAGCAAGCCAGATATTGGAACGAATATATATATATATATATAAAAATAAAATTTTATTACAATTCCTTCACTAATTAATCGAAAGGAACTTCGTTCCATCCGGGTGTCCCTTGACACCTCTCAAGTTTTTTTTTTAAATTTTGTGGCCATATCTAAACCATAATCACACATCTAAACTGGGAGTTTTGATGTGTGATTATGGTTTAGATATGGCCACTCAAATACAAGAAAATTTGTGATCGCCCTCTTAACCACTGGGTCTTGAAACATTAAATTTTGCACAAGAGTTCCTGAAACTCCTAAAATTCCTAAGGAAAGATTTTTGATAATTCATCCCTTAAATAGGGCCATTAAAGTTTATGTGGTATTTTTTTAATGTTGTGTGCCGGACGGGCGTGATCGCTGGGTTCCAGGGTGAGGGAGGTTGTAATACCCAACCAGGGCTATCCCGGTATGAGGTCGGGCGTCTCCCAATCCACAGCGGCGCTGACGTCCTACACCTATAAGTTCCAGGTATCTTCAAGATTCCCGACTGTGGCTTCGTACTGATGTCTTCGTGTTCCGGGGTACTTACTTATATGAAGGGGTTGATAAATAATAACACCAAGTTGAAAGTTCTTTAAGTGTTCAGGGAGCGATTCGGGTCCTTTTAAGGGGTTCACTTAATGACGTATTTTGAGCCGTAAAGTTCCTTGCTGATGACTACGAAATTAGCGGTCGTGACGCGCCCGCTTAAGTGGCTCGAATCTTTACCGTAACGAGGACCGCGAATTTCTCCCTGATTTTACGTTTATTTTTATTACGTTTACAAGCATTCTTACAGTTAAACCTCCCTAGTTAGGCACCCTATCCAGACATGTCATACATAACCGGATTCCTTGCGTAATCCCCTATCTATTGACACTACAGGAGCGACTGTGTGTCTTTCAGCTGAAAAGTTATTTCATTACAAAGGGGAAAACGGGTGAAAAATTACTGTTATCCAGTCTGTCAGGTGGATTTCCTGTGAAACCCCTGAACCGATATTCAATTTCTAAACGGGTACCTAAAGTAGGTCTATCGAACTAAAGAAATCTAGTATTTTCATAGTTACATCTAGATTTTTCAGGGCGTGAAGCGCCTCTGAAGACTGTAAGAAAAAACGTACTATTTTGCCCCTGCTCCCAACCTGTGCTCATCAAAAAGGTGGACTTCCCATTTGACCACAGGTCCAAAAATTACATCCAGGGCTAGGTCTCGGTCCAGGCTACCTGGACGTACCAAAAAACTATAGGGAAACTATATACGTCCCACCCCTTTGATGCTCACAAGGTTGCGACCAGTGGGTTAAATGAAAAACGACTCAATTTCATCTTTATTAGCATTCTAGTACATACAACATGATGTCTAGGCTAGAACTATAGCTATTCTATCTTATTATGCTATGAAATACAACATTTAAAAGGTTTTACTACCAATTATTCACTAAGAACGTTTCAGAACTCAAGACCCTATCTGGGTACATGGGCGCAAGTAGTGGTACGTCCGCTGTCTATTAAGTTTTAGAACATTCTTAGCAGTAAATTACTATTACATGAACAAAATTAAGTATGGCGATGTTCCGACACGTACATACATTCTATTCGAGAAATTAGGGAATAAATAAATTAAGAAATTACTATAACATTAACAAATCTGAGTATGGTGACGCTCCGTCGCGAACATGTTGGTCCATCCTATCGGGTGCGTTCGTCTTGTAATTCTATGATCCTACTTACAGAAGTTGTAACAAAAATGTAGTTACACAATCATTAGATACCTACCTATATGCTGATCCTGTTTCACACTCCAAGAATCCAAATATATGTCGGAAATTCGTTAGAACAATCCAAATATATGTCGGAAATACGTTAAAATAATACAAATATATGTCGGAAATACGTTAGAACAATCCAAATATATGTCGGAAATACGTTAAAATAATGCAAATATATGTCGGAAATACGTTAGAACAATCCAAATATATGTCGGAAATACGTTAAAATAATGCAAATATATGTCGGAAATACGTTAAAATAATGCAAATATATGTCGGAAATACGTTAAAATAATGCAAATATATGTCGGAAATACGTTAAAATAATGCAAATATATGTCGGAAATACGTTAGTCACTCGTTTGAGTAATCGGAATGCCAGCGCCACCAAGCGGCGCGCGGCGCTTAACAGAGTCTACAACTTATGGCTCGAACAGAGTTAAGTTGCGTTTATCGGTGGCGGTCAAGCAGTGAACACATTTAGAAACTTTCCCTTGTTCCTAATGGTTGTGTCGTGTATCTACAGCGTGTGAATTGCTAGTGTAATTAATTTGTTCGTAAATTATAATATGATTTGAACTGCAAACGGTTTTTCTATGGCGCAATAACCAACAATTCTCAAAGTAAAAATACGGCTTATGATCTAACGAAAGAGACGAACCATCTCTGTCTTATATATAAATAAATAATTAATAATGAAAGCAATTCCCTTTTTCTCAATTCCCTCATGTCTAAGGCTAATATTTAATCCTGAATTTCTTATGCCATCACTAATTGTTCACAACACGTTGCCACGCGCAATCCCGTCAAAAGGAAAAACTTATTATGATTTTGGCAGTGACGGATAGCTTCAGCTTATGGCTTCCATGATTGATCTACTGTCCCCCCTCCCCCTCCAGGAACTTGAAGGAGTAATGGGATAAGCATTTATGATTGTCTGAAGAACAATTGACGGCGTAACTTTTGGGACGGTGATGTGTTGGGTAAATTATTATTATAACAGTGGGTGAAATTGAAATATGAATTTGAGGTAATGTGGTATGAAATAACTTCGAGTACTATATCGCATACAAGAACTTTAGAGTCCACTCATGTTATCCGTATCTGTCAAAATACATCACAACAAATAAGACAATATATATATTTTTTAATCCATTGCTTGAACACCTATTCCTTTCATACAGAAAGGACTATTATGCTAAAACATCACAGGTGCCCCCAAGAAATAACATGGCAACTCATCAAAATACTACCCAAGTAATTACTATTGAAAATGTTTGCAAACCTGCTCAATCAATATCTTGAAATTTGGATGTGTTATGTACCCCGTTATATTAATTCCGTGTTTGTTCGTTACCGAGTTATATAATGAGGACAATGTAATGTAATTATTTCGTCTTCCATAAGTAACATTTAGCTTATTCTTAGTTGCGATTTGACACCCATTTCTTTACTCTTCAATGTATGATTATTATACTAAATGTTTAGAGAAATATTATTATAAGTTTTTGTAGCATAACATTAACATTAAAAGTTCTAAGACATGCAGCCTTTGCTAACAGGCATAGAAATCTAGCCTTGGTTTTTAAAACACCACTACGTTTCTTTTAGTTTCCTTCACCTCTTAAAGCACCTCTTTAAAAAGTTCACACTCTAAAAAAGCCCCGAGCCAATCTAGTATCTCCTTCCACTTTAAAACAGGAAAAGCCAAGCTATTAAACACCAAAACGTAGTAGTTTCCGTAAGCACCGCACTAGACGATGCAAATCGCGCGCCCATTTTGTATACTCCCAGCAACTTTTACAACCACAGTGGTATTTTCTAACGCCAAAACAACGTAACTAGACAAAAATTATGATAGCATGTAACTAACTACATACATACAATGTTTTCGCTTCGTATTTCGCTGGGCTATCCAAAATCTAGGCGACTTCCTACGGATATACCTACTAGTTGAATTGCATTGACCTTGTATGTTGTGAGGCGGTTGCAGATTCAGAGTGAATTTATATAGGGTGGTATTGAAATGTTTGTGCTAGATAAAGACGTAGCTTGGGTATCTTAAGGAGTTATGACTCATTGTTCAGCGTGAGTTTTTGAAAAAGACCAGATCCCTAGAATAATCCTAGTGACCATAGCCTGTAACCCCACATCAGAATAATTATACATTAGTTTTAGTGAAACTATAGACTGTAGCCAGCCTATAACGTTCCCACTGCTGGGATATAGGTCGCATCTCTGTGAGAGGGAGCGGGCCATAATGTACCACGCGGGTCCAGTGCGGGTGGGAGATGTCACACGTCTTCGTTTTTTTTTTGTTTTAGGACATACCGGTTTCCTCGCGAAGTTTTCCTTTACCTTTTTGAGAGCAGTGGTGATGAAATAAATTACACAAAGTAATGTGCCTGCCTGGGTTCGACCCACACCTGTGACATGTAAGTCGGGACCGATACCACTAGGCCACAACTTCTCCTTTTTGTAGACTGAAAAATATTGCAACGATAGTAAAAAAAAAAACAAGCGGCTGTATTGTTTGTCTGTTTCGGGAATATTTTTTATTTGCTGAACCATCCATCATAACGGACTATCGATCAAAATTTGCGGTGTCAACAGAAATTGAGATACTACGGGTACTAGAGATACTTTCCAAACCAAATTATCGGTAGAAATTGTTCAGAGTTCCCTCAATAGGTATAACTTTTAGCATTTCCAAAAGTTTGGAGCAAATTTCGTGCTCCATGTAGCAAGGTGATTTTTTTTAAATGCAAGCTCATGTAGTTTTATACTTGAAAAAAAATGTTGTGCTAAGCTGAGATTGTTCGAAAGCAGGAAGAACGTACGCTGAAGTAAATAACACGGTAGAGTTGATCTTGTAACGTGCATTGTTACCAAATATCACCTTCCTTAGTATTTTGTAGCAGAATGTGCGTTTTCTAAGTTCAACTGTCACTTAGTAGTGATATTTTAATTTGAGTACGTGCGATATATATACCACTGGTATCTAGTATGAGTTTAATCGAAGGGTGGTTTATATTAGTCGATGATCAGGTCTTGAATTTTCTTCATTATTCGTCTTTTGTTCCCAGGTTGTAAGAGCAGCAAGTCCAGCTCTCCTCAGGGTCATAGTATTGGGAGCTCTCCTCATCTACTGCACCACTCTAGTCATGTACGGAAGACCCACAGTCCTGACCTGCACTGCCAGGGTCTGGCTGAGGGAGGTTGGGTTCTGTCTCACGTATGGAGCTCTTATGTTGAAGACTTGGAGGTAAGTAGTGACCATTGACCATAGGTCTATTAAAACTTCCCAAACTATCTGGCCCAGAGGTGGTAGAGATGTCGGTGACCAAAAACTGACAGATCTGACACTTTTCATAGTGGTTCTGATTAATTAAGCCACCGTCCTGATAAGCTTATTGCACAAATAGGTGTGACATGATTGGGTAATAAGAACAAAATGTAAGTTTATGGAAGGGACACCAAATGTAGTTAAAGTTCATAAATAACAAAATAGTATAATACCAATTTTGGTGAAACCAACCACCAAGTAAACTTTTAAAATGAGGTCACAAAGTTTGTAATATTTGAATTCATTTGGCCAAAAAACTATTTCTTTGGTCTTTGATTTCTTTCTAAAACTTTCTCGTGTGATTTATTGAGGCTATTTCAAAATATAATTCTAGAATAATATGAGTGTTAAGCCCATTTCAAGGTCACTTTGAGCAGTATCACAAAAATGCAACGAACCGTCACTAAGCCCGGAATTAGGACCGATCCTTGAAATAGAACCTTTAAACCCCGCCTAGGGTCAAACAAAGCATACCTATCTACCTCTACATTGAAATTTCAATTTCGAGTTCAAAATTCAATTTTGTTTTTCCATCAGTGTTAAGCGAATGAAGTTGTTAATTTGTTTAATTTAAATTGAAAACAGTTTATATTGAATTCGGGTACCGTGTGCTAATATTCAAGTTATTTGGCAAAAGTCTTTTTAAAATTAAAACGTTAGTGATTTTGTAAACGTGGAAGAACTTTGGAGGAAGTGTATGAATCAGGAATGGGTACATAATTGAATATCGAAAATTAAAATAATATCGAACGACCTAACCGAAAATTAAAAGAACGTAAGTTTATATTGTCGAATGGTTAGATAGCCAACGTCCAATATAATATCTAAAATCGTATTTTTTTTTTTTTTGTTTAACCTACAATTGTTTACACGTTACATTTCAAATAAAAGTCTACGATATACATTTATAAGTGCAACAATCACTTACAGGCCAACACCACATGCACTCTATTATTTATATTAAGTATACATTTTTATTTTTGCGATTAATTATAAATTTTGAATGAAGATAAAACAAAGCATAAGTCTTGCAATTTAACAAACAAATCAACAATATCAAATTAAATTAAATATATTAAATTAATTGGTAATAAAATAACAGTTATATAAATTAAATTAAACCAAGATTAAATAATTGGTTAACATTAGATAATAATTAACTTTAAGTTAGTATATTAATTAATAGATTGGCAATTCATAAACTATATCTTAGTTGTGCGAATAGTATTCAATAATTAATTTACAAAATTTTCCTATGCTATCGTGGTGAACGTCGACGTCGTAACTGCAACTGCTTAAGATTTTACACATTCGCGGTATTGGTGAGTTCGCACCTAGTACAGTTCGACGCTAGGGTGGGTAAAGCGGAGTGATGGGGTTTCGAGGATAGCGGGTTGGGGCACGAAACTTGAGGAGACCCAGTAACTGTGGACAGTCTATTTGCTTTTTGAGGAGTTTGTATAGAAACAGGGCATCCATAACTTATCTTCGAGTCGATAACGAAAGCATCTTGAAAGTTTGCAGACGGGACACATACTCGTAGGAGGGCAACTGCTTGCTTTTTCCTTTGCAAAAAACAAGGTGCCATAGAAATCGTTTCTGGAACCATTATAAGAGAAGTTTATGAGTGGCGTAATGTGGTCTCCATACGACACTACAATACTCCAGTATGCTTTGGACAAGGCTATTTATTATACAGCAATATTTTAGTGCTGACCTGTTTGAAACCCTTGCTATTGCGAAGTACAAATCCTAACATTTTGGAGGCTTTTTTAATAGTGTTTTCAATGTGGGGAATAAAAGTAACTTTCTTGTCAAACAGCACTCCTAGGTCCATTTATAGTTTCCGTTTCTTGAATTTTTTGTTTGTCTATAAAGTAGCTCGAATGGATGGGGTGAACTTTCCTAGAAAAAGATAGGTGGTAGCATTTATTGAAGTTCAATTCCATTTTGTTATTCTGACACCATTCAATTACTCTGTTCAGATCATCCTGCAAAAGCTCAGTATCAATTGATGATTCGATTTCCCTGGCAAACTTTACGTACAAAAAACACTCTGAGAAGTGAAGCAGTGGGAAAGATCATCTATAAAAATATATATAATTATCGGCAAACGTGACATCGTACAGAGTATTGAATGTCCTAAATATCATGTGAAAACATTTTCTGTGAGCAACTCGGAAGTAGCGCTCGCCGGCCGCTGCCGCGGCACCGCTCGCTTCGCTCGCTCGGATAAGCAACTTAACTCTAACTTAATATTTTACGAGATAGATTATCTTATAACTGTGACCAGTGTCAATTACATCTCGTGACGCCTGTTTTCCCGAAGGTTTAGACAGAGATGCACTTATAGTACCTACCCACATTTCGTTAGTATTTTTTTAAGTCCCATGTGATAGGGCGCGAGACTATTGCTATTAACCGGGCACGGATCCAAACTCTGGGCTGCCACTGAGAAACTTCTGATGGAAAAACCCAATAACACACACTGCCTGACCTGGGAATCGAAGTAAAGCGAGTCAGTAAAAAAATATAGGTTTATATTAAATGGGCCTTGATGTCCTAAACAAACTTTCTCTAAAGCAGAATTAATAAATAATTAAATATTTACTCTCTTACTAAATCAAAATGTAAACAAATAGTAAGTGAATATTTGCAACAACTTAATTATGAAGAAACGGAGTTATTGCTAAATGTTGTACCTACAGTAATTAGAATGTTAGGTTCAAATTGGTTAAAATAATCTTACATCACTCCAAGTGCACATAATTCACTTCGTCCACACACTCATAAAAACTTCATTCACGTATATATCACTTACTACACTACTACACTTACTTAGGTAATATAATTTCAAATATTGTAACACTTGAGTTAGTTTTTCAAAATTAATTGGTAGAACAACCAAACATAATTATTTGCTTTGTTGGCATTTTACTGTTAAAATATCGAGTGAAAAGGCACTGGAAACCGAAATACAGGCATTGTCTAGTTCGGTTGCATCCTTTTTATTAGTGAATAATACTGCCATACTTTTTTCTGTAAAATAATACTAAGTTTTTTGAGAAATAAATAGATACTAAAAAAAATATACATAATGTTCTTGGGATTTATGAGAGCAAGATCTACGAAGACAAATTTCCATAATCGCTTCTTTCCTTATTTCAAACCAGACGACGAAGATTTTTCCCAGAAGCAATTTATTACCCACTGGAAACATTATAAGCCTCCTCAATATATTTTACATCAACAACTTTTTCTAAATCTTCAATGCGAGTCTTATTTCAAGTATATAATTGGGCTTGAACTTTTAGATTACGATCAAGTTTATTTTAATTAGATACCGACGGAATGAAATTGTCTTGTCGGGATAAAAATCAAGTTGTCTTTTAAAATTTAGGCCCTCTTCAGAAATGCGTAGATAAAGGGAATCTGTTTACAGGCCCAATTATGATAACCTACTTTAGTATAAAGTTTGTGGAGCGGTTATATAACAGGATCTGTTTTGTTTAAGGAATCTGATCGTGCATTTATTAAATAACTATTTTCTAAAAGGGATTAGGATTCAACTCAACTAAAAGCATTTATTTCTAATAAACCATTTACAGGCATTTTTGAATTTTTATGGGGTCGGTCAGTCAGAAATAGTTGCCCATTCCAAAGCGTAGTTGGTACCTGTGGAGATGAACGGGCAAGAAAATCCATGGACACTCTTTTAAATTATATTGTTACAAAAATATTAGTTACATCATTAATGTTGAACGTATAATTATTTGTGAGTCTGTCTGGTTGTCTGATATATTTTTTTAGGCTGGATTACTAATCCGATTAAGATGAGCAGAGAGGAAGCTCGGTGTTTGGAGAACTTTTCTTGTAAGACCTTTAAATAATTGGGTGGAAACGTGAGCATAGTTACAGTTAATAAAATCAAAGCCTAACTAACGCTCTAGAATTTAATCTTTTCACTAAGACTTCCATACAACTGATAGATTGTTTCGTATCTACGAGTAGTCTCTGTTTTGATCATATTCAAGCATTTTATCCACTAACACAACACTTAATCCTTAATCTCAGGTCATTTAACTTAGGTCATGGTCTATCTGTGCGCCAAAAATAGAATTCAGATAAAAGGTAACAGACGAATAGACTAGCATTTATAATATTAAGCTCTTTTTCTTCAACAGGATATCAGTAATATTCCAAGTACGGTCAGCAAAAGCAGTGAAGATATCCGACATGTACCTTCTACGTCGGATCGGCGTGATTGTCGGCGTGGCGTGTGTGTTGCTGGCCATACGAACGCTGGTTGCACCACCAGCTGTCATTGTTGGAAGAACGAAGGATGACCTGAAGGCGTACCTTTGTAATACTGATTGGTGGGACCACTCTTTTACTACACGTAAGTAATTACTAATAAGTAGCGACCCATCGAGATTTATATAATATTATGTAAGTTTAATATAAGTGTAATGAGCATATTGGCCTTCATGATGTTGGGGCTTTCATTAGAATATTATCTACACCTAATTCGGGAGAAGCGAAACTGATCTGTTTATGAAATGGTTACTGCATCACTATCTCCCTCGCTTACGCAATAATATATTTGTATTAATGCTAAATAATAATATAATAGTGTAATAATTAGTTAGATTAGGGTATGATGAGGCTGACGTACCTTTGTGAGGTAAAAGACTCTAAAAAATAAAGATTAAAAAAGTTAATAAAAAAAAATTGCCATAACTTCTCTGAATGGTGGAGAAAACCGCATCAAAATCAAATCAAAATTCGTCGCACAGTTTAGAAAAACAACGCGAACAGACACTAAAAGCTACTTTTATTTATAATATGAATCGATTTTGGTCATGTTTTGTAATTAAATGAAAAAAGCACTGTCTTAAATGACCTGATTTTACTTATTAATAAAGGTGAGAGCTATCGATAAGAACCGAGAATAAATATCTACAGGAAATAAAACCTGGAATATTGCAATGCTTTCACATGAAGTAATAAATTCTGTTTGGAGGTTTCCTGTTCGGTGTGGACAGTTTGCTCATAATACGAAAAAGTTTGGGTGTCATCGTAACGTAATAATTCAGAAGTTGATTGCACGTCTAAGCATAATCGGGAGGGAAAGTTCATTTATTGGTAACGTATCCGGTAACTGAAAGCTTTTTTTTAAATTATTTATGTATTTCAAGTCAAGTCATTTAATAAAATTTATGTCGTTATACTGCTAACAACACAAACTATAACAAATAATATCACGTCTATAATACCCGAGGGCTAGGCAGAAGTGTACCTATAGTAATGCCCACAGGTCGCCAATTATGGTTTATGTCACATGTATTAGGGGGCGAACCTATTGCCCAAAATATATTTAGATGATAGCAATATAATATTCACCTAACTGTCGACATTCTGTTTACAAACTTGATCAGCCTTTCAGAAACCGAATGTAAAACTACAAACCGTTAGTAAGTTGGTTGTTTAACTTCTTACTGCTTAATAATTTAATCAACTCCAACTGAGCTTACATAATGCACATTGTAGTGGAATGGGTTAGATATAATTTCCTCTTTGAATTCTCTTAGGATTCTGCCGACTTTAGTAGGGTAACAATTGGGGTAGGAGGGAGAAACGGAACAGCGGTTTAACATGTCAGAGAGAGTTAATAAATAATAAATAAATAAAACTCTTTTATTTACAGACTACCACATTGTGTTAGTGTCTAAATTATCTTATAAACTATGTTAGTATATACTTAGAAAACAAAAAAAAGGTGATAATATATCGACCACAGATGTTTTTATCAAGCCCCATATAATACATGAAGCTTGATAAACCTATCCACGGTAGGCCCATCCAGCCTTTCAACAAACACCCTCAAGATACTGTTAGTGCTTCCTCCCACTCTGCGTGTCATTGACGCGCGACGCCACCTTCTTACGCATTATTGCAAAATAGTCGTCGCACCATACCTGACGCACTACAATAGGGTGGAAGCCTCAACAGCACCCTAAAGGTATTATTGTATTGTATTCGCAGGGCATTGTTTTTGGGTATGATTAGCTCAAAGGCTGCTGCTGCTAAGAGATAAGAAATAATTGTGTAAAATGATCGAGTTAGCTTATATATGTAGTTCAAGGGCAATCAGTTTACCGTAGTTATATTCCCCAGACATCTCTTCTAATTGTGTTAAAATATGAATCCGCGTAGATTTATTTCAAGTCTTTGATTCTCTTTCGAATTACATGTGTTGTGAGATTCTCATTAGTGTGAGGATCGAAGTGAACTTGAGATACAGAAGAACACTCTACGGTTAAAATGGTTACCGATTCAGAAGCAAATAAACTCTTTTGTGACTCAATCCATTTTGATACAATTTGACAAGTTATATATAGTTCTATAACTATGTATAACTTAACAAATGGTTATTCTGTGACTTGTGTCAACATTCATGGGGAAATGTAGTTAAAGAACCCATCATCTCCACAGGAGACTGCGGACTACGCGGAGCCCTTTCTTGCTGGGGCGTTTGGGATGCTCAGAGGGAGGCGTTATTTAATATCCGTGACACTGACACTCTTTCTTATATTTCACGACCTGTCGCATCTGTACCAAATCTGCCAAAGAAGAAAAAATTAAGAAATATTCAGACGCTTGTGAATTGCGACATACCACATTAATTCCCCTTGTTACATCCATTGATGGAATCTTCGCTCCGCACATGTCTACCTTCGTAAAACATCTTGGAGTTGCAATCGCTGACCGCTGGAATAGGGCCTTTAGCGTAGTGATGGGTTGGCTAAGATCAAGAATCACCATCCCAATAATCCGTGCCACTAGCATGTGCATTCGCGAGACAAGGCATAAAAACCAATAGCCAAGTTATGCGTCTTTGACGATGGAGCAGCCCTACCTAGACAAGACTAATGGGGATGCGGCCGACGAACTGACAAGACGTCGATTGCAATAAATACCGTTGGTTATATGAGTTTATATCTCCTTCCCAACTAAAGCACTAGGAAGTGGTGAGGGGCGGGAGTTTTGGGGGAACCGTCTTATGTAATGTTGACGTTCAAAAAGTGCTGATTCTCGGCCTAGTTTGAATAAATGACTTTTGATTTTATTATTAGTTAATGAATCAATAATTTGACAGTACTCTATTTGTAGATTATTTTGTATTGTATTTTATTAATGAATAAAGGTCTATATTCTATGAAATTAGACGCCGCTTCATGGTGATAGAGAGTAATATTATACGCAAGCATTTTTTGTTAGGTTGTTGAATCTGGCGTTATTTTGCGGAAATCCATGACGTTATAGTATTATGCAGAAACGTTTTTTTATTTAGGATGTGTTTGCTCTTGACTCTAGTCTAGGTCAGTGGTGACAGGGACAGTTTCGAAAAAAACAATACATAAATAAAATTAAAACATTTAGTTTAGATTCCGCAAAAAATTGATCCAGGCTTGAATGCAGCCTACCAGGGTTGCAGGAAAGTCCGAGAGGGATACCGTGGCCCCTGGCACAGGCAACTGAAGGAACACGGCTGGGTTTTAGTCAATAAGAGTCTGACACGCCCTCCCGCTTCATCCAGAGCGGGAGAAGTTATTTGAGGATTTCCCGCCCTTAAAAAAAAAAGGCTTGGCTGCAGAATGCACCACCCATTAAAATACGCACATGCAGCAGATGCGATTATTATAATACAACATGCAACCCAAACCCTTTCCCTACTAAACCAATTTGGTCATTCGAAATATTATGAGTAATGTGAAAACTGTTGGAGTCAACACCGCCATCTGGCAATGTAAAAATATTGTTATTTGCTTGTCTTTTGATGATTTTATTTTATATTAAGTGTTTGTCCAACAGTGGAGGTGATATTCCTGATGTGGGGCATCAGACTCTGTATCATGGTGCGGAAGGCGCCTTCGGAGTTCAACGAGAGCCGTTTCATCTCCATGGCCATCTACAACGAATTCCTCCTCTCAGTCTTCCTAAATATATCCATGTAAGTCCATCTCTTTTTGCCTTATGATTTATGATGTGGTTAAAAGACCTCAAAATTCATGGCCCGATGCAACATCACGCCCCGACGTCGTTGGCGGGAGGAGCTGAACTCCTTTGATAAAGACTGGTACCTTAGATTGCCTTAGATACAGAAGTGGAAGTGAAGTAGAAAGGCTTTCCTCTACAGGACAGAGGATAAAATACAAGCATAGGATGGTAAAATATAATATTTTAAGGCCAATGATAAAATAAGTCGTTTGCTTTGAGGTTCTTTGCGAGGGTAGTCTCACTTTAAAATGAAAACCAAGCTCCTATTATTTAGCTCAAAATTTATAAACGAGATAGTTTGCGAAGGTTAAAGAGTTAACGACAGAAAGTTTAGAACCCGGAACTCGTTAAACTATTGTGGCAGACTAGCTTCTGGCACAAGCAATTTATTTCACAGAGGTCACAGCTACTTTGATGCAATATGCAAATAAACGGATGCTATATAGTACAGTGAGTCTTTGATGTCATAATTAGTCAAGTTTTTACATTATCGATTCATCTAACAACCAGTGCGAGTACGGTGTTCCTAAACAGACTATGTCCTATTTGCTAGAGTGTCTCAAATGTCCGTTCACCTGTACCCTCGACGATCCCTATCTCACCTACTGGGCCTAAGCAACACTATGCAGATGTACAAATGTGTGTAAATCTGTAGGTATTACGCTAGGCCGGCTCAAAGTCACAGTGTTACCACTTGCGTTTGGACTTCTGTCAGTACTTATCTGTAATGCTTATTTGGTCATCGCCACAAGATAAATGTTTAATGACACTCGTGTGATACTATTACAAACCTCGCATATGGTTATAAAACTCACATTCATCTTTGAATAACCCCAGTTATGCTACAGTTTCATAAACGAGTATAAAGAAATAACACTGATATGTTCCTGACGTCACATCGGGCCACATACCACACAGCGATCGCAGGCATCCCCTCCGCCTCGAACACTCGTTCACCGACACCTTGAGCGTGCACACACAATCGGTCGTCTCCATTATATGTAATCAGAATCCAAAAATACAGTACTTGCTATATCGTAGTCGTTTTATAACCAAGTCAAGACCACCAGCAGCACATCTGGAGCTTGACACTCAACATATGGTCCTTCGAGCCGGATCATAAATGTTGAGTGTCAAGCTCCAGATGTGCTGCTGGTGGTCTTGACATGGTAATAAAACGACTACGATATAGCAAGTACTGTATTTTTGGATTCTGATTACATATAATGGAGACGACCGATTGTGTGTGCACGCTCAAGGTGTCGTTGAACGAGTGTTCGAGGCGGAGGGGATGCCTGCGATCGCTGTGTGGTATGTGGCCCGATGTAACGTCAGGAACAGATATCATAACTAATATCTCTCATTTACCTACTTTTTAATAATCTCACCAGTCATTGTCATTTTATATCTTTCACGGACATTTTTTATTAAAACCAATTCGCTCCATTGGAAAGAAACTTGTTATAAATCAAATAAATGTTGCTTCATTATGACGCGGACGAAGGGGTTGTAATACCAAACTTTTTATTTAATTAGTAGTCTTTTCCTGCGGCTAAGTCCGGTTTCACTACCAAAGTTATTTTTCTGGAAGAAATTACGGACAGATTACGAATTATTTTTAGATTGGAGGTTCATTTTTTTATTTCAACTCTTTTTTTTACTTGATGCTATACTTAGCTGCTTAACGTTCAATTTTCACTACGCGTAAGAGAACCGGTAGGTTTTCTCGTTGTATTTTAAAGTAATGTAAAGTTAATTCGTCACATGCCATGTTACACGAATGACCTTTAATCGACAATGATTCTAAACGTAAAAACAAAATAGAAGTAAGACTTCAGCAATTAATTATCTACCCTATTATTATGCTGACATCTACTTGATGCAATCTCTAATATCGCCGGCTATTGTTCCGAACAATCATGGACGTGTTGATACAGAAATGTTATGTTCAAGTTCAGACACATATACCTATTCGAGTGAGGCTCATGGGTCAAAGAGGTGGCGGGATCACTGCGTAATGACAGAAGCGGCTGTGGCCTCCGTCAGGAATGTGTATGTAGTTTATGATGTGCTTTGGTCAGACCACTTGCCATTGATAGTAGAAAGTGACTAGAATGTCATACTGCCAAAGAAATGTGTTAATGTTGTAAATGTGAACAAGGTTGTGTGGGGTGAGAGATGTCAGAATCAGATAGAAGCTTATCAGCGTTAATGTCATGAAAGATTCAAACTAATTGACTTCCCAAGCGAATTTGGTGAATGCTGTGACAGTATGTGTAACAAAACAACCCTAATCACAATATTGTTATTGAGAAAATGTATGCGGACACCGTACATGCTTTAAATGAGGCTGCTGTGATTGGTCGGGGAGGCGGCAATAGGTGCTCTAAGCGGGTAATAGTTGGCTGGAACAAACATGTTGCAGAGGCTCATAGGGAGGCCAGGCAGTAATTTGTACTGTGGACGTGGTATGGCAAACCTTCTACTGGGTTACTTTATAACGAAATGCGTCAGACTAGAAAAGTCTTTAAGTCAAGTTTAAAGTGGTGCCAGGATCATGAAGACCAAGTTAAAATGGATATTCTAGCCTCACACCATGCTAAAAATGATTTTCGTAGTTTCTGGAAACACACGAATAAATTGAAATCCAGACTGGGAATCCCTGTGAGCGTCGGTGGCATGAGTGAGCCTGAGGATATTGCAAATCTTTTTAAAGAAGCTTTTATTGTAAAATCTCCTCTAGGACCCTCACGGTAGGTGCTCGATGTTGTGCCTGGCATGGAAATAGGGGTAACACTTAAGTCCCCGGAGATTGCTCGGACTATTAGACGTATGTCAAGGGGTAAGTCCCCCAGTCATGATGGGCTTAGCATCGAGGACCTACGATATGCTGGCCCTTGCTTACACAGAGTCCTTGCTACATATGTTGTATAGCTTTTGTATGAGTCATAGTTACCTGCCCGGTGAGATGATGCGAATAGTGGTAGTGCTTATTGCTAAAAATAAAACTAGTGACCTCGCCGACTGCGGTAACTATACGCCCATTTGACTAGCTACCGTGATTTCAAAGGTATTTGACAGCATGCTTAGTACACATTTAAGTAGTTGTAATAATATTCATGATAACCAGTTTGGATTCAGAGCTGGATTGTGTTGCGCTGTTGTGTATTAAGCATGCTGTAACGTACTATGCGAGACGAAAGACGCCTATTACTGCTTGCTTCCTGGACTTGTCAAAGGCATTTGATCTGGTTTCCTATGATGTGTTGTGGAGTAAATTAGAGCGTGTAGATTTGCCCACAGGAGTTGTTAACATTTTAAAGTTTTTGTATGGAACCCAGATCAACACTGTACGATGGGCTGGGACGTTTTCTCGTCCTTACGGGTTGGAGTGGGGGGTGAGGCAGGGTGGATTGAGCTCACTAACGATTTTCAGCCTTTATGTGAACGAGTTGATTGGCGAGCTCAGCAGTACCAGGTTCGGTGTTATATAGACGGTATCTGTGTCAATAATATCAGTTATGCGGACGACATGGTACTGCTGAGCGCGTCAGTCTGTGACTTGAGAAAATTGGTTGCTCAATATGAGGCGTATGCTAAAGTTCATGGCTTGGCATACAACACTAAGAAGTCGGAGGTCATGGTCTTTGAGGCTGGGGGTAAAAGTCATGATGCAGTACCGCCTGTGTTACTTTATGGTATACCTTTGCAGAGAGTCTACAGGTTTAAGTATCTTGGTCATATATAGACTCCCAACCTCAAAGATGATGATGAAATTGAACGGGAGCGGAGGGCGTGGTCGGTTAGAGCGAACATGTTGGTTCGCAGGTTTGCACGATGCTCACTTCGTGTTAAAATCACGACCTTTCGAGCCTACTGTGCTGCTTTTTACACGTGCAGCTAGTGGGCTAGATATACGCAAAGATCATACAGCGCTCTCCGCGTTCAATATAACAATGCGTTTAGGATGCCGGTGGGGCTGCCCCGTTTCTGTAGTGCGTCAGGGATGTTCGCGGATGTGCATGTAGATTGCTTTTACGCAACAACGCGTAAAAGGTGCGCTTCCCTGGTGGGCAGGGTGTGGGGCGGCTCCAACAGTGTCTTAAGCATGGTTGTGAGTCGCCTGGACTGTGTATACATGGGTCGCTGTTGTGCCGTCTCTTATGGGATGTCGCAACGGTGACCAACCGTTATTTCTGGTATTGTTTTCCTTGTTTTTGTTTAGTGTCTGTGCTTACTAACAAAGTCGTTTTTACTAACAATCGTGTTGAGTCCTGGTTACTCTAATAAAGAAAATTCTATTCTAATCGTTTCTCCGACACCCATCTAAAACCTACAAACAATATAGATGGCGTATTAAACTATGCCTATTATAATTGCTAAAGCATCTATTGATGCGTTGTCAAAATCGAAAGTAACTCTTGTTTTCCCAAAACCATTTTACAAATGTTTACCAACAACGCCCTCCTATAATGTTATATAGGCACGAGGAACAGGGTGTAAAGTTCACTCATACTCTATGGAAAAGGGAGGATCCTCCGACCAGACGGGTGTCGTGTCTGGTGGGCAACTGTCCGACGATTGATGTCGGGAAGTTATATATATGCTAGTTGCGCGGTAAACTCTGCTTGCGCGATGCAGGATTTGCGTGACGTCAGTATGACGCGCAGCTCACATGTGGCGATGTAGATACCGCTATAATGTCATTCAAGCGCCAAAAGATTCTTGTAGCACTGTACTGAAAAAGCAATCAATTTTTTTAAATAACTTTGCCATTCACTGTAAAAACTCTTAAACCAAAAGTATCATCAACATTCAATCCTCAATCACTTGATCGTTCAACAATATTCCACAAAATAGACGGTCGTTAGGAGAAATTTGCATCTCACAAGGGTTTTACTTCTACAGAATTTTATTGGAACATTTATGAACCGTCTAACTGTCTTCAGAAAAATCCAATTCTATTACGGTGGCAATTTATGTTCGTGTAAAGGCAAAAAAGATTTAGTACGTTTAGAATGAACTAGATTTTCTGTGATAATTTACTCTTTGTTCAGGATTTAGACTTTATGGGAACAATTGGGTAGAATTTAATTTCTTGAAGGACTTAGGGCACATTTTAGGCTGTGTCTTTCATTCAGTCTGGTTGAATTTCTCATTGGTCACTTGAACTGGCCGCTACAAAAAAAACGATTTTATATTCGTCGTTGATTAATTTTCTATTCCAAGAATTTAGGTCGGAGGGAGCGCAAAAAGAACAAATTGATTCTATTTTCAGTAACAAGACAAATATATTGTTTAATTAAGCATTTTGTTCGAGTTTCAGCTATATAGCTGTATATTCTAAAAATATAATGAAATCATTTAATGTTAATGCTTAAATGAAAAATAATAATATTGTGTATTACAGTACCGCCGAGTCTGGCACAATAAACATTGCACAATCTTCTTCTTCGTCGTATCGATGTCGCGAAAGTGTATTAAATTACAAAGCATAATAATTATTCTGTAATGTTCCCACTGCTGGGACATAAGTCTCTTCTGTTTGAGAGGAAGTGGGCCGTAATCCACTACGTGGGCCCAGTGCAGGTTGGTTCGCCCAGCCTATAGGATAACTATTTTCAAAACATACTTCACCATATTATACAGCCGTATCTAATTCAATAATCCCTAAAGCTGAAAACACGATAAAAACACGAATACTTTTCGGATCAATTAGTCACTCCATCTACTGAAAAATCCTCGCCCGTTCAAGATAAAACCCTGCAATAAAAATAAGATAAAATTTCTACGCGAGCAAGCGATAGATCCTTGTCATTCCTGCTCGCAAGCCGTAAAAGTAAAAGAGCTTGATAAGATTCAATCACAAGAAACTTCGCCAGTAAAAACTGCAGGTGGAACAAAACAGAAATTATATTAAAACTCTAGATTTTGCCTGCGGCGTCGCCCGCGTTGATGTTGGAAATTATGCCACGGAAACTTTCTACCGGGATAAAAAGTATCTTATGTCCTATCGCAGGTATATGTGTACCAAAGGATAATGCAAAAATCCAGGCGGTAGTTGCGTCGTAACCATTATATATAAAAAAAACGTCTTTTAAATTATATAATCTCATAAACAGTGTGGCGATTAGGTTATCACATTAATTGAAACCACGTATTCTACATTACGTATTTTAAACTTATACAATTAATAGTACACGTACATTACACACACGTGAACTATTACATGGGACCTAAATATAACAGGCGACACGTGGGTGTACTATAGGAACACTTCTCACGCTTCGGGAAAACAAGTCGTGGTGTGTTAATTAATAGTAGATTATGCACTAAGCGGCAAGATTACTGACAAATGCGTACACTGACTGGACAGGTCCGCTCAATCTGTATGGTTTTCCCCAAAAGACCGTTTCAGACACCAATCTACATGGTCTTCACATGATCTGACCAAGATTATGTCTGGACCTTAAAAGAGACTGTGACCTCTGAGTTTGTTTCGGCTTTTCTTCTCAGAGTAGTCAGATAGGAAACGCCGACCTCATCTAGTTTTTAAAATATGATTGATGTGTAAAAGTGTTTATACAAACCTACTTACAAAAATAAAATCATTTATCATTTAAGGGGATAAAGCAGTGTCTTATTGTCGCGCGCGCTATTTTGCATCCTGAACGCAATGAAGGATTCTAGGACTCCCGAGAGCAGCGAGGAAGCTCTGAGTTAATTCCTGCGTGATGAGAGGGAGTTAAGACTAGAATCCTGAGTGCAGCGAGGTATTCAAGCTCGCCCAAGACGAAGACACCTTTATCTTCGAGGAGAATATTCTAATTTTCGCACCTACTGCGAGGTAATGAAAACTAATTCGATTATCGAATAAGTAGTTTATGAAACTATTAAATAACCGGGGAATACGTAGGTATGTGCTGTTTCATAAACTATTTACCCGACCGTGATAGCAAAGACAGGGTTATGTTTTTCATGCGTACATTCGTATGTATAATTGTATATGGAATTATTTATATCCTTTGGAGCATCCTAATGGCTGGATGAATTTGAATAAATGGGGTGTCTACTGACGGTTTTTGTCGAAGGGCTTGAACATACGATTCCAAGAATATAACACGCTAAAACACTTAAAAAAAAAGTAACAATATCTTATAACCCGACTACAACTAAGATTCAATACCAGCTTACTTTTCAATCAGTCTGATGCAGTTGGTGGCATCAAATCTGAGATTGAACTAAAATAACTTACTGCCTGTCGGGTTTTGATTTCTTAAATCTAAACTCATACGATTTCATCAAAAACACAATAAATAATATCGTCAATAGGGCGTCAGCCCAAATCCAACATTCTAACCCGGGGGTACCCGCCACAGCAACCGATCATTTTGTTCGTCGTCAACCTGTACGTACATTAAAGAAAAATGTTTTCTTTTCTCCTAAATGTTTCTATGCGATATTCTCAGTTGAGGTTCCAAATTCAAATCACAATTATTACCAGCGGGCTTAAATAATATAACACTGGAGAAGTCTTACGAACACTTCCCTCTCTGTAAAAGTATGAGAACATGTTCTAGTACGTTCATAAAAACTACTTTCAAATGGATTCTAACGCACTTCGTAAATCATTTTCAAAGCACATGGAGCTCCGTGAAAATGCCTGGCTGTGCTGTTAGATTCTGTAAGTTCTCATTGTAATCAGCAGTTAAGTATGCTACAAACCAGCGAGCGAATGTGCGCGCGCTTTAATCCAAAGGTTATTTATTTATATATTTATTCGATCTCTAACAGAGACTACACAATTACATGCAAGTATACATAGAACAGGGACAAATAAAAGTGTGCGCTTACAATTATAGGGGACCACATCATTTACTTATGATCTAGGTACAGTTAGTTTTAAATAAATCAAATAAACATTACACGAAATTTAAAATATACTATTGTACAAAAGAAACAAAGTAACTACATTAAAATATTAGAAATGAATACTAAGAAATAAAGAATAACCATATAAGACAACAGACCTATACCAGAATATAACAAAATATTACGACTTAGATAATATGACTTTTATGTCCTTTTTGAACTTAGATAATTTGTCCAACCCAATTCATTTCACATCGATACTTCGTTATACTGCCTACAGAGCCTTGGCAAAACGGCGAAGTGTCCGAGGTTTGTTTTGGATCCATAACATAGAAAAGGTTTTATGTAGTTACATTGCAGCTGCAAGCGAGATGGTGCACTTATCTGCAGATTTCCAAGAAGCGCGCTACAGTCAACAGCCCCATTGAAAAGTTTATGAAGAAATGTGAGATCTAGAACCCTTCTTCTATCTACCAATGAGGACATTTTATAATACTGTAGTCTTAGGTCATAGCTCCTATTTTTTTTTACCAGACGGTCTTTATAGTGAAGTACTTGTCTTGTCTTTGTACACTTTCCAGGTGTTTAATGTAAATCTTATAGTGAGGATTCCATATGGTGCTTGTGTATTCAAGCAGAGGGCGAACTAATGCGTTATATAGTTGAATTCCAGTCGAAGCTTTACAAAATTCCTTGCTTTCCTTGCTTGGTTCTGTTAGATTGTAATTTGTGAGATGTGAGTGATTATAGTGTTACTCCTAAGCACCTCCGTTTCTCTTACATCCGTTCCCCGGCACCTGTTTTATTATTGACATTATTATACATTTTGTTACTTAATTAATTGTAGTTATATCAACATTTCAATTTAAATATTTTAAGCGTAAGCCACTTTATTTCATGGATTCAGTCAAAATTACGAATGATTATAGACATCGATAAAAAAATCAATGAAACGGACTTCTCTTTCCGCGCGAGCAGCTTTTGTTTTTTTTTTTGTGTAGTAGCTACCGCGCCCCTGCCAAATGTGACAAACTTTTTTGTTCAGTATATTGCGCTGAGCCTTTTCCAGTGGTATAAATACTCTAAGCCAGCGGGTCATAATGAAATTCAGTATAATATTAATGCCCGGCTAAAGCCTAGAGATTATATGACTTGCTTTAGGTTAGGTTTGCTTGACATATACATCTTAGCCGTGAGACCTTTTTTTCGTTTTAGCATTAACCAACATTAAACCTTATTTGTGATAATTTGGTCACAATACCATAAAGTTTGTGTTGAATTGTTGATACCATCGCATCCCCCGCACGTGTCTAGTGCTTCACTATCACTGGTAGTTTATTTAGTGACAATTATTGCGCAATCTATTTTGTTTGAAAAATTCCGTTTTCTATGTTTATTCGATTTTATTATTTTAACAGGCTAATAACAACTTGTAATAACCGCTGAACTATTAAGGGCGAATTTCACCGAACTTTTATATTTAGAATAAGTCTTATCTTGAGAATAATTTTTGAATATTTGACAGTTTATCCTTATTAGAACTGTCAGACGTCGATTTTATTCCACTGATTAACTGACTTTTATAACCTAATCCCCACTCTGTATATTTATTTTAGCTGTTGAGCAAGTTTTCTGTCGTTAAGGCATGAAAGGCCACAGAAAGACATGCATACAGAGGTACTTTCGCATTTTCACTATTAGTATGGATTAGTCTCGAAAGTAGGACACTAGTAAATCAACTTGGAGAAGGAGTTTGTAAACTTTATTATATTGCACCAGAACTGAGTGAAACAATGATTGTGTTGGAGAAACCATTCCTTGCCAAGTTCTAGTGCATAGTTTTAAATGTCAGTCTAGTTTGGAATTTTTCCGAACAATCTGAGAATGGGTAAAGTTTTAGCGTCAACTGGTTATCGTCAAGGCAATAGGAAGTAGGTTATTGCGATGTTGTTCAGTCAGTCATTTTGTATTGTGATACTGTATTGTTCTAGGAATCTTGTGTAGCAGTCTTATATTAGGTACTATTATAATTGTGATCTCTTTCATAATCGTTATTGCCCTCGGTTCGTTTTCAAACAATACAGGATGGCAGGGACATCGACGCGCAAACTGAAACCATGAATTCAGCACATGGTTCTGAATCACGCTTTTTTTTTTATCGGGTTGTAAATCATCAAATATCTTCATGTCAGACTCTTACTGACAATGACCCACCCGTGTTCTTTCAGTTGTCTGTGTCAGGGGCCACGGTAACCCTTTCGGACTTTTCCGCAATCCAGGCAGGCATCGGTCCTAGCGGACCCCGGCATTGTTGCTGACATCTCTTTGAGGCGCGCGTGGAACACAACGCGCCGTCGACCCGGGCCTGGTCCTAATCAGACGGCGAGCTACCCATTGCTCGCCATCCGCAAGCCCGCGCCTACGGTGGCCGGGAATCGGCCTGGTTCTGAACGCCCCTACGTTGTTATTTCTCAATGGTTATTTTTTTTTATTTGCTCTTCTATACAATTTGACCGCGTATGTATTGTAGGTACTTTTCTATGTAACAGCAGACTTTTTTTTATTAATTTATTAAAAATTTCTATGGTAGGGGGGTCTAGCATCATGTGCTGAATTGATGGATTTAGTTTGCGCTTCGATGTCCTTGCCACCTTGCTTATGTTACCCTTGATATTTTCATATTAGGACCAACTATTTTTTGTTTAGGCCTATATTTACTACCCAGGCCTAATGTGGTCTCTCAGTAAGTCTACTGAGAGACCACATTGAGTGTAGTCACACTAGCCCTGGTTCTTACATATTGACCGAAACAGCTGGAAGTCATGGAGAGGCCTTTGCCCAGCAGTAGGATGTGTGATGCCGGCTGATAGTGTGGCGGCGTCTACATCGCCACTTACGAACAACGCATCACACTGACGTCACGCAAAAATCCTGCATCGCGCAAGCAAAGTTTACCGCGCGACTAGTTTCTATACAACGTACATAATTATATACGATCGTTGGGCAGTTGACTTGACACCCGTCTGGTCGGAGGAACCTCTCTTTTCTATGAAGGTATGAGTGAACTAGTCGCGCGGTAAACTCTGCTCGCGCGATGCAGAATTTGTATGACGTCAGTATGACGCGCAGCTCGCATATGGCGATGTAGATATCGCTACAAGTAACAGTAATGTAGGAACCTGGATATTCCTGTCGTTTTTTACTTGACTATTTTTTTTTTTGTTTTATTCAATAGGAACTACAAATTAACAGCTACAATATAAAACATAGAAACAAGAATTAGAAAAAACATATAGACAATATCGCAGCCCACAACGCTGTTCACAGATTAACGATAGGATACAATACAGTGAAAATAATCGCTAGGGTTACAAATACAGTATATAAAATAAATTATTAAATTAACTTTCATGTTTAAATGTATTACATATTGTATAATGTGTTTTATATGATATATATTATGTATTTAATACTCAATAAATGGCACGAAAAAGATATATAATTATAGAATAACATTCAAGAAAGCTCCTTAAGTTTAATACTTTTGAACGTTTAGGGAGCACATGCAAAAATATCTATATGTTCAAAAGTCCTATTGTAGGAATCGACCATTCTGCGAACAGGTGAGCGCAACGCAAAAAATAATGATTTTGTCAATCAAGAAAAATCCCAAGTAGGCCTACTTATTTGTTTGTATACCATCATCAATAATTATTGGAATTATTAGCGAAACTAGCTAATAGATCATCAAAAAACTTCTAACACCACTCCTTCTTTCCAGGTTATTCCTTCAATCCCCAGCGAACCCGGACCTCCTGTACATCATCTTCTTCTGCCACACGCAGCTGACGGTGACGCTGCTTCTCTGCTTCATCTTCGGGAGCAAGGTAGGCACGGTAAGGTTACGGTCAGACTGTATGTATGTTCCTCTGTGTTGGTTCTGCACTTGACCTTTCAATCGCAACAGTTCCCAGTGTGTCGTGACGACAGATAGACGTACTCTTCAGTGTCAAAGCTTGTATCCAAGGTGTAATTGAAATAACTGCAAACCTGAAAGAGAGTTAATATTTATCATTATGAACAACTTTCACTATGAGTACAGCTGCTCCAAACATCCAAGTTCGCGTATATCGATTAAATGAAGGACTCAGCTGTTCTTGGAGTGAAAACTTGTTTAGGAGCACTCCGCGCTTTTCTTGAACAGTGAACGAAACTGAACCGTCACGCTCGGGGTGGTGACGCTGAATCGGGTTTAATCGGTTCCAGTCGGTCGGTGACGCTGAATCGTGTACTCGGCTCCAGTCGTAAGTTTTCACTTCTATCGTGTGGTCATAAGTACACACCCTCTTTCTTTTCATGATTTCAGTTTTGGTTAACAGTTAACGTGGTTCATAATGATGAGTATAGTGACCCTTTTCAGGTTTTGAATATTTTCAATTACACCATGTATTTTTAATGGAGTTATTGGTTCCTGTGGTCACAACGCAGTGGGAACAACAAGAATATACAGTCGTCTAACGATACAAATTGTCACGACACAGCGAAAACGGTGCCTTACGCTTACGTAGGTTTGTGCTTCCTGCACTTTTTTGGTGCTTCTGATTAATCCTGTGTGTGCCGCGGTATGCCTTCTGTGTTTTATGTGGTTTTACGAATGTCCATGCATTTTATATTATTATGAAGTACTATTTATACGTTGGAGGTAGTTCTAATCTATGTTAGTTTATGAAATAGGGATTAAGTGATAATAAATAGAACAATCTATTGAGCAAGCAATTACGGCACTGGAAACTGCCGTCATTTTTTGAAATCCGTACCTAAAGGGTGCCAATAGGGTCCGCCTATTACTAAGCCTCCCCTGTCCGTCCGTCTGTCAGCGGGCTGAATCTCAAGAACCGTATTTAACATTTTCAGTGTGTATTTCTATTGCCGCTTTAACAAAAAATACACACCCCTACAGACCCCTTGTCATTTTTAACTTTATTTAATTTGTTTTTTTTTTTTTTTTATAAATTAAAGCTGACGGCCGTTTCCATACACGAAACGTGTTTTTTTCGGTTTTTCGCCTTGTGATACGGAACCCTCCGACTGGCACTTGGCTGGTTTTTAGTTAGAGTGCTACTTATCACTAATACAGGAGACATGAAGAGGAAGAGACTGTTCCACCGCAGAGCAAAAGCCACTTCTCATACAGAGAGGGCACGAGCATTGATTGCCATACTCGCACAAAGCGGGTTGGCGATTTCAAACTTACATTAATTACAAGTTCAGGTTTCCTCAAGATGTTTTCTTTCATCGAAGTAAATGATGTCCAAGATAAACTTAGAAAGTTCATATGAATTGAAAAAGTCACATCGGTACTTGCCCGGATTTGAACCCACGAGCTCGTGCATGAGACGCGAGGCACTAACCGCTGGGCCATCACGACAATCACAAATTACATCACTATGTAGTAATGCCTTACACAAAGTGGGGCCTACGTACATACGTACATGCTTACCAGAGCCAAAACGATAAGAAGCACTCAGGCAGATAACATTACATGGTGTGATATTGTGGTCATTACGTGAACAAAGATTTATTCTGCAAAAAGCAACCCCTTTTAGTGTTGAGCAAATAGGTGGGATTTTTTTCCACTTTATAAAATAAGTTCTGAACTATAAGGCTCTTATTCTAGAATAAAAATCTCGATCATGAAATCTCGACGTAAAAATTACAGGTTATAATATGTATTATCGTAATCGTTCTCCTCTTTGGTCCTGGGTTTGAGTCCTAAGTCGGACAGTGTTATTGCGTATTTCCATCTGGAGTTTCTCAGTAGCAGCTTGGAGTCTGGAGTTGTGCCCGCTCGATAGCAACAGGCTCGCCCCCTATTACATGGGGACATAAACAGATGTATATATACCAATATTATAAAGAGTCAACATTTGTATGTAGGGGGTAATCTCTGAAACTACCAGACGGTTTTGAAAAATCATTATTTCGTGAGGAAAGATACATTCTGAAAAAAAAATAAACAATCCCTTTTAGTGTTGAGCAAATAGATTTGATTTTTCTATTTTATAACTGTTGGGGAGGTCTGTAGAGCGAAACTACATGAAATAGTGTAAAGTATATAATTAGGAAGGTATAACAAGTAACAGGATATATCTTAGAACAACGTGGAAAAAGAATCAAGTTAAAAACAATGTGTCACTTTTATCTAGACAGTTTTCTATCTAGCCAGTGCTAGTACATGCAGGTGATATATCTTCAACAATAACTTACATTGTAAACTTTAAGGCAAATATTTTAGAATGTATTATCGTGTAAAAGTGTTTGTACAAATCTACTTACAGAATTAAAATCATTTATCGTTTATCATATATTATATCAATGAAAATCTCGAGCGTGCGTAGTTCGAACAGATTTTTACTCAAACTAAGTTTTACAGACTTATCAAGGGGTTGATTTGTGGAGGTCAGATAGGCAGTCGCTTCATGTGAATTAATAATGCCGGTTGTTGGATGCCGACCCCAAAATAGTTGGGAAAACGTTAGGTAAATTGACTCAAACTAAGTTTTAAATCGAGCACCATTCTAAAATAGTCTCGAGCCTAATTTTACTAAAACATTTCAGGTTGAAAAACAAACATAAACCTATTTATACATGATTCTATTTACCAAAACGTGTAATTATTTGTGTGTGGCATACCAAAAGCTAAGTGATAGAATTTATTAGCGGCGCCTGTAACAAGCTTAACTTTGAGTGTAAATTCAATTGATTTCATTCGGGTTTTGTTATTTATTTAGATACAGTTAACCAATAGCTAGTTGGTTTTTTATAATAAGCTCATGTTTATTTAGTAGTCATGGTATTTAGGTAGGTATTCTTTTTGATACACCACCTTTAGGAACTGCCTATTACTCGGGCACACAGATTGGTGCATTAAAAACACTTTCTGAATAATTACTTTTTTTTTTTTTTTTTGCGATGGGAAATCATCAAATGACTCCTCCCGCTCTGGGTGGAGCGGAAGGGAGTGTCAGACTCTTACTGACTAAAACCCACCCGTGTTCCTTCCTTGGCCCTTTATGTTCCGGGTCAGCGGTACCCCTTTTGGATGATCGCCCCCCCCGGACCATGGCTTGAACCAGGGCCGGGCGTGAGAGGTCGCCGCCGCTGCCGATCGCCTCTACTAGGACACGGCGGTGCTCCGCCCATGCAGGGCAGGCCCCCACCGTATGCTCCACCGTGTCCTCGGGGCGATCATCGCAGTGGTGACACCCGGGCGTTTCCTCCCGCCTGATGATGTGCAGGAACCTCCCGAAACATCCGTGTCCGGTGAGGACCTGCGTCAGGCGGTAGGTGAGGACGCCGTGACGCCTCTCTAGCCACTCCTCAAAGAGGGTTCTTACCGCCGCTATCGTGGCGTGCCCTGCGCTGGGTTGCGACAGTCGCTCTTTCCATGCCGCCATGAGATCGCGCCGGAGGTCCGTCCGCTCCGCCGCGATTTGCCGCGGAAGCGGGGTTTTCCCCCGGCGTAGTGCCTCCGCGCGCCACTCATACAGGCGCGCGAGGACTATCGCCTCCAGATCCCACGGCGGCAGTCCGGCAAGGAGGCTTGCCGCCTCGCCCGAGATCGTGCGGTAGCCCCGGATCAGCCTTACGGCTACCACCTTTTGGGGCGCGTTCAGATAGAGGGCGGCTCTCCGCCGCAGTGAACGCGCCCACTTCTGAATAATTACTTGAGATTGGTTTATTTATATATCACTTTAAGCACACAAATGTACAGAGACACTTTACCAATCCTATCATTCCGTATTAGAATAAAACCAGTAAGAGGGTAAGTTGTGGACAGGAGATGTGGTTTGAGCCAGGTTTCAGAGATCAGGGTGGCGTGAATATTGCTGTTATTAAACGCGTCATACAGCTCGCTGTAGGGCACAGTACACTTTGAGCGTTAATGTGACACACATTCACCAACTAATTAGACTGGTCATTGAAATTTTGTTGCATAAAATCACCAAGGGTGTAGCTAAAAGAACAAAAACTTTAATCGCTAGAAGAAGCAGTCGATCGGTTAGCAGAAAAATAAGACTTATTGTCTGGCATAAATATAAATAGGTAAATTTATATAAATATAAATAAAGTTTGAATAGATATACAATATGTAACAAAAACCCTGTTGTTCCTTTTACCTACGTTTTAAGAATCAGTATACATACGTAATAAAGTCATTTATAAATAACTGATCAAAAAAATATTTAATTATTAATATTTGTAATGTTTTATTGATTTCTTACCTCTGCAATTCTGCATGAAGAGATGACGCGAAACCAGAAAAAATAAAAGTTCCCGCCCACTCTCTTTGATCAGCGCCGCTGCGCCGGTACACCGCCGCCACTTACCTACCTATTTTGCTACCTTGTCAGCTGTTGTTTTTCACTTTAACGAATTAATGTTTGAAAATGTTGGTTTACATGGTATTTTATGCACAATTGGTAATTGTTATAACAAGATTTAACACTTCACAACATTAAAAAAAAAAAATCGCCGCGTCTGTCACATAAAACCTTTGGTTATTTGAATGCATTAATTTATTATGATGTCTATTTGACGGCCACGGATATGCTGTTCGATATGACCACCTTGTACCTCGACACATTTGTTGCAATGCCTACGTACGCTCCGCAGAACGGAGGTATCCGACTTGATGTGGTCAAATGCTGCTGCTATCTGCGAACGCATTTCGAACTCCGTATCGCACGTATTTTTCAACACCTGTTGCTGTACACTGCCCCAGAGGAAAAAATCTAAATGCGTCAGATCAGGTGATCTTGCAAGTCCAACACTTGCTCCTCGTGCACGCTTCCGGTATTGTACGTACGTGCAAACGTTAGAATGCAATCGCTGATGGTAATGGAAACTCTGAGAGATTTTTTTAAAGAGATTGGTATTCTCACGGTGGCCTCACAATTCATCTTCGCCAACATCTTATATATTAGGCAAAATATACACTTATACACAAAAAACAGTGATATTCATAATATTAACACTAGAAACAAGGAGAAACTACGTGCTCCCTTTCACCGGCTTCATAAGGTCCATAACTCATTTGTTGGGCTTGGTATAAACTTTTATAACAAGCTTCCCTCTTCTTTGTTAGAATTGCCTTTTAATGCGTTTAAAGCTAAAGTAAAATCCAACCTTTGTTCAAAGGCATACTATTCAATCAACGATTACTTAAACGATAAAAATAGTTGGTCGCTGTGATTAACTCAAGACAATGTTTATGTTCTTTCTCCAAAATTAGCTTACCTACTGACAAGTTATACGAGTTCATATAATTGTTTATTTTATTTGACTATATTTATTAGTCACCTTAGTTTAATTTAATTTTTATTTATTATTGACATAATCTACTCATTTCAATGTTTTTTAATGAGTTGTATTGCAATATATGGTTAGCTAGCGACCTCGACAGTTCATCATATTATTCTTTTGAGCAACCGGCAGCAAGTTCGTCATGCTCCCTTAGATGTCAATGCTTGCGGTAGCGTCGGGGGTCGGGTTGCCTCCTTCCCTCAAATATGGCGAGGGGGGTAATGGCTGATCTTTGCGTTATGCTCGTGAACGGGTGCTGCTTGTGGTGACAGGTCAGCTTGCTGACTATGGTTTTGTTATTGTTATTAGAAATTAATGTTTCTTTATTTTACTTCGAAGGTCCTAGTTTATCATTTGTGGCTACTAGTTACAGCTATATACATATAAACATAATGCAGCATTGCATATGTAAGCGGGCACGCCCTTTATGCCAGGAGGCTTTTTATTATGTATTAAGTTCTGTTTGCGTTTTTGTTTTTATTATTTATTTATGCTTGAGTATAGTTTTAAATATTGGCGTGTGCTAGCTGACATATGGCAAATAATTTTAATATTTTTGTGTTTCGTAATGTTAATTTATTTATTACTATATGTATAGAATCCAGTTCTTCTAACTGAACAGACAGCAGTGCTGCTGGGGAGTTTGTTCCGCCACTTCTTCTTCCCAGCTAAAGCACTAGGAAGTGGTGAAGGGTGGGCGTTTTGGGGGGACTGTCTTATGTGATTTTGACGTTCAAAAAGTGCTGATTCTCAGCCTAATTTGAATAAATGACTTTTGATTTTGATTTTGAATGGTAGACTCGCAAAACGTTATTGGTAGAGTCTGCGTGCTTCAGCGTACACATCAACATATTAAAATATTCTACGTTAGAATAGGACATGGTAAATATTTAACTACGTAAACAAATCACAAGTCACTAATTACATAGCACTACTATACGAAGATCGCTGATGTTGCATCCGCGCCGATACTTATTATTGCTGATGCACCCATGACGTCAATCGATTTCGCAAACTGTTGTTTGCTCAATAAATTGTAAGAATGATTATTCTATTGTCCTACTTCGACCTGGAATCATCATTCATAGGATTAATTTTGTAATATTAATTGAGTAATTAAATTTATTTAAAATCATTTCGGTTTTTTTTCGATCCTCCGATCGCAGCAAACGTAATTCACTCACTACGTAGGTCAACAATAACATCCGTTCAAAACTAAGTTGCGCGGGAGACTGAAGTGATTCGCCGGGCGGCGGGTGGCGGGGTAGGTAGGCACGTGGTACCGACACGGGGCCCGTGCGCCGCGGTAGCTTTTGGCGGCATCTTCTGTCGACTTAAAGAATGCCGCCGATCTCGTAGGCTATTTAGCGAAATAAAGATGTACTTGTAAAATCAGATACTCTAAACATTTTTTTGAATGTGCCGATTTTTATAGTTATTTGATATTGACCTCTCGACTGGCCAATACTCAATTTTTTTAAATTATAATTTCATCAATGTTGTGCTTGTAGGTAAATGTATACGTCCTTAAAAGGAACAATAGGGTTTTTGTTACATATTTTATAATATATATAAAAAATAATTGCTATTGCTAAAAACAGAACAACTAAGGTGCAACTGCACCACCCGCCAGCTAAGAATAAAATAACATGGTATTCAGCAAGAATTACACATAACTCAAACTCAAACTCAAACACAAAGCATTTATTTCAAATAAACCAATTACAGCACTTTTGAATTGTCAAGGGGTCGGTCAGTCAGAATGGTGAAGCTAGTTGCCCATTCCAAAGCGTAGTAGGTACCTATGGAGAAGAACGGACAAGAAACTCCATGGACACTCTTTTAAATCAAAATATTGTTACAAAATAGTGGTTACATCATTCATGTTGAAATTATACATGTGAGAACGATGTAGAAAGACGTGCACGTTAAAAGCGTCCGTAATAAAAAGATAAAAACAATTCAGGAATCAAAATAAGCCGTGGCAGCTAAGACATGACCAGTGCCTACTGACGGCGCCTGTTCACGAACATGACGTCATTCAGCTCAACCATTTTGAAGGGAACTCAATGATCCAACAAAACCTCCAATGAACAAAACCTTATTTCACATTTTTGTCTACTCTATTGGTTATACTTAAGTTAGCAGAAACGGTAGCTGGGCTCAGGCTTTGCCGGAGTAATTTCGATTACATTACAATTTAAGACTCTATTAACACGCACAAAATTTAAATTCAAAATAGGTACCGATTAGTAATATAAATCCTTACTAAAATTGTCAGTAATTTTTTATTATAAGTTTAGTATTATAATGAGGTGCTTTAATAATAGGTACCGAACTTGTTAATAAACCAAATTCTACTTTATAGTATCGGATAGTTAATAAAGTTGTTTAAAACTTGATTTAATGGTGCTGTATCTAAGACTTGCGGTATTATGGTGTCAATTATTTTCCTAACTTAGTAAGATGTTTTACTTAAATATAAGAAACGTCAATATCAAGTAAGATTAGAGCCGAGATAGGTATAAGTTTATCTTAAAACTATGATATTTTTATAAAAATCGTGACCATTAAATGATACCTATTAAATGATAAATGATTTTACTTCTGTAAGTAGGTTTGTACAAACACTTTTACACGTCAATTATATTTTAAAAGCTAGATGAGGTCGGCGTTTCCTATCGGACTACTCTGAGAAGAAAGGCCGAAACAAACTCAGAGGTCATAGTCTCTTTTAAAGTCCAGATATAATCTTGGTCAGATCATGTGAAGACTTCGTAGATTAGTGTCTGAAATGGTCTTTTGAGGAAAAACCACACAGATTGAGTGGACCTGTCCAGTCAGTGCACGCATTTGTCAGTAATAGTGCGGCTCAACTCCGAGCTTAACTAAGGAGCTCAACGAATCAACGAACAATACCAAAAAAAGGACATTTGGGTAGGCCGCATAAATTACTCAAACTGCCAGATCATGATTAAAACTGAAACAATGACCCACATTGTCCTCACATTCACAATAATTAAAATAATAATATTATACTTCACAAAGTAAGTATTAATGTCATTGGGTATATAAAAATTATCCAATGTCAAATAGTATGTACAAAAAAGACAAACAAAATTCAGTATTCAAAAAATTGGAGCAATTCAATCCCATTCGTCATTCATGTTATTTGCGTGGGACTTATAATCAGAATCAGAATCAGATCTTTATTTGCATAGAATGTAGGCACAGGTATAAGATGTACTTAAATTAATTAGATCGGCTACAGTCTACCTTACGGCGTGCAAATTATTACAAAAATTAAAATATTATTAAAATCAAAACAATGTCAACAAAAACAAAAACAGACATTAAAACGAAGTCAAACCTTAGGCGTACAAATTATTACATAAATTAAAATATTAATAAAATCAAAATAATGTCAATAAAACAAAAACGGAAATTAAAGTGAAGTCAATTAATAATATTACAGTCAGGTACATAAATAAGTCTTACATGGTCAAATTTTCAATTAAAATCAATCATAACCTGGATAAATTTATATCATTTAGAAATTCTTTGACTGAGTAATAGCATTTGCCTAAAAGTAGTGCAGTTACCTTAGATTTAAAAACGTTTACCGAACAATCCTTAAAACCATGAGGTATTTTATTATAAATGACAGGACCCATTGTCATAATACTTTTCCTTAACAATGCTGTTTTATAATTACCCGAATGTAGCAAGTTCTTGTATTGGGATCTCAAGGGGCCATTGCGTGTTCTTATATTGGCCAGTGACGGAAATAAGTTTAAATTGGTTTTTACAAAAATTGCCACTTCCAATATGTACAAACATGGAAAAGTCAGTATCCCCAGAGACCGAAACATAGGTTCACAGCGACACGAACGTACCTTTTTTAGGTACGTTCGACGTACGAGAATTGGCCCTTTGGTCGTACACACACTCCGATTATACACTGCACTACGCTTCTGAACTTTCTGAAGAACATCACCACTAAGGTGGTTACTAAATGAGTTCAGAAATGACGGACTTCTAATTATTTTGAAATCGTACAAACAAGAGTCAAAATAATAATATTGATAGCTGGAGTTTACAGCAATTATTATTAGAGAAGAGGACGCTGCTAAAAGAAACGCAAAGTCCCCCCCCCCCCCCCCCGCCCCCCGTGCCGCCCGCCACAAGTTTGTAGCATTGACACAAATAGTTTTGCAATATACCTTGTACACTCGCCGTTCGATTTCACAGGTATTAAATAAATAAATAATTTCTTTATTGCCATAAAAACCGGTTACAGAATCATATGAGACCCTGGCTCCAGAGCTAGGTTAGAGTACCTGTATTTCAGGAGACAGTGACTACTTCCATTTAGGTTACAATTGAGCAAGTTTCATGCAGCAGAGGTGACAAAATTATTTTACTTAAAATTAATTAATAGTTAAACATTTAATAATGCACTAAAATAGAATCCGAAAAGAAAATTTGATTAAAAGCAAGTTAAATAATCTTATTAAATCATAATTCAAATAAAATTAGGATTAAAACAAATTTTGATTAAAAATTGAATTAAAAACAATATACCTACATTTTAATATAAAGATTGTACCTACTTTATTAAAATTTATATTGTTTTTAATTCTACATATTACATTGCAGCAAATGTGGAAAGTAACTATTGTTCCCAATAGTTACTTTCCACATTTGCTGCTCTATTATGATTGAAAAATTGCTCACACTAAAATGCTTTAAGGATCATTTTTTTGTTGCTTGCTACAATTATAAATGACTGGTAAAGTTATAAATTGAAAATGAATTTGACCTAGTCCAATTTGATATTCATGTACCTTATTTATGTTGCGGCTAAAAGACGCAGTGCAGCTAAAACTAGCAATAATACTAAAATGGAGAATAGTTGGACTAAGGAAGTCTGAATAAGTTTTATTATATCACACAAATAGAATGACGAAAGATCTTTGAGAAATAATTGATGGCCAAACAAAAACCGTTTTACGAAAATCAATGTCAAGTTCAAGGGCTTCTCAAACTTCAGGAGTGCAGGAGGTAGAGACTACAATTAAAGTATCTACGCCTTTTTGAAGCAGCTCTATTTTCGTCGTGATTTTAATGTTTAAAATAATTACTGATTGAAATTATGCCATGAAATCGCAGGGTAAGGTTGTATCTTTTACTACCGTCTACAGTTAATATTTTTAAAGCTCATCTGTTTTTTTTTCATCAAAAGCTTTGTAAAGTAGCTAAGTCGATGATAGCCGAACTAGACAATAAGGTGACTTTACCAACAAATAAGCTGCACCATTGTGCAGCACGAACTCCACCCAACACTACTTATAAATAAAGAGAAAAATTCAAAATTAATTTTCTTCAACAAGTGTATCTCTTTATTCTTGAAAGTAGTTCTAAACTCTTAACACTTCCAACTTTCTCCCTACGTAAGTACCCACGTACTGGGGAGTAGCTAATGGAAAAAAAAACCTATAAAAGTTTATATTGAATCATGAAAGTGGACGAAGTTTTAAACCGATTGCTCAGGAGTTTCCAACCAAATTAGTTTCGCTACAGAATTTCAATTGGCAGGTAAACTGTTAAGCGTATAAGTTGCTTCATCAGAATCCCGTTCAAAAGGCTATCGGACGGCAGCGAGGATGTTGTCTTTTGTGGATAGTACTTTTCCGTATAGAAAAGTAGGCATTTATATGATTACTCTACTAGCTAGTAGTCAAACTCAACTGTTAAGTAAAAGCTACATACATTTTTACAAAAGGTATATTCTGTACCCAATTTTAAGTATCGATAAGTAATACTCACATCTTTTTGGGACTTATGTGTTTGAGCTGTTTGGGGTTGAAATACTAGGGCCGTGGGGTCCAAGTACCCACTTAGTTTTTCGAGACATCGCCAAACGGTTGGTCGACTCTTCACGTGACCAGAGGGCTGGCCAATTCTTTGGCCAAAGAATCAGCATTGCCATACAACGTGGCAATGCTGCCAGCCTTTTGGGCACTTTACCCTGTTGACAGCGAGGCGGACGAATTTGTTGATGCCCTTTGATTTTTTTATATTTTTATATACTTGTACATGTTATTATTTTAGGACTTAGCTTTCTAAATTATGTAAATATTAGTTCAGGTTGGAATAAAAATATTTAAAATAATATTCGATAAGTTGCGTCTGTAGCTTGGCCAATATATTTTAAAACTTACATGCAATAGTTCTCGTATATGATTATGTAGAGTCTATATAACACAGCACGTAACAGAAAGGTGTGGTCAAATTTAAGAGTGTGGTACAGACCATCAAACTGGCCAACTTTCTCCAAAGGACCAACGTCGAGAAAAAATTATCAGCCGTCCCATACATTTGGGGCGAGTCGGTGTATATATTTTTATGGGACAGTTGATATTTTTTTCGCGATTGAGAATTAGTTACCTAGTCAGCATATACTCTGCCGGGGTTGCGGGAAAGTCCGAAAGGGTTACCGTGGCCCCTGGCACAGGCAACTGAAGGCACACGGGTGGGTTTTAGTCAGTAAGAGTCTGACACGCCCTCCCGCTCCGCCCAGAGCGGGAGAAGCTATTTGATGATTTCCCACCCTCAAAAAAAAAAGTCAGCATATACTACAAAGCGTATACAGGTCACTGCTTTACGTAATCCTATCTGCGCCCTGCGGTTACACCCGAATAAGTCTCGATCCCGTAGGAATATCGGGATAAAAAGTATTCTATGTCCCAATTCGGGTCATGATCTACCGATGTACCAAATATCACCAAATTCGTTTAGCCGTCTTAGCGTGAAAGCATAACATACAAAACTTACAAAAAACCGTATCTTTTCTCTTTAAAATATTAGTTTTTTAGATTCGGTCTTCATAAAATAATAATTATACAAGGTGTTGTTTTGCATGCTCGTCAAATTCGAGGAGGTAACTATGCTAATGATTCTCGACACGAATCAATAATAAAACTAGTAGGTATTTATTTTTATTTTTTGTATTTTTTGGAAATCGGCATGTGTAGGGCCCGTGTGATACCGCCCTGTAACTGCACTGTAACTGTAACGCATGCACACAGCGACATAGTCGTACGACACTGCCTACCGCAAACGCAACGGGGCGATTTCGTTCTTTGAAAGTGGAGTATTCTGAAATACTGTCAAACTTAACACTCTCACCGCCATGTGGTCTGCTGGCCGCCCACAAAAATGTCAGTGCAGCAAGCCACTATAGATTTGTACATCTTTACCAGCAGGCCATGTGGTCCGCGGTGATCCCACAAATTCATTTATTTCTATAGAGCTTGGCTTGCTAGATAATAATTTAATAACGTATCTTGCCGGCCGTCCACATGGCGTGCTGCAATAGCCTAGCGTGGCGTGGTGTAAAAGACATTGCATGGCCCGCGCGCCGCCCACATGGCCTGAAGTTCTAGAAAAACCTTAAATGTGTATGGCGGTGAGAGTGATACCTAAAAAAACAAGTATGTATTAATTATTGAGCAGGATCGTAATTTTATTTGATTATTTATGTCTTTCATAACAGCCTCCTGAAATTTGACGAGGATGCAAAACAACACGTTGTATAGTCGCCTTTTTTAATCTTCACCAACACGCCTTATATCCCCAAGCAGCTTTAACTTTACCTAAACTCATAGGTGCCTTAACCTAACCCGAATAACCAATTAGAATCAATTGAGCTTATGGTCCGATAACTAAGGTTATTGGACCATAAGCTCGATTGATTCTACTTTACTTGGTATTACGATTTCTAATAACTAAAGTTTGTGTACTAAACAACTATTCGTGAAATACATACCGTTACAAAACGTCAATCTCAGTTTAAGTTTTGAGGTCCGAACTTGAACGGCCGAAATTAATAATCAATCGGGATCAATTTTATACGTCTACATTTACATTTAAATCAATTTTTTGGATGAAGCCTGTCAATAAACAATCAAGGGAATAAGTTTGCCATATTTAATTTTTGAGAGAGCGATTCACAAGCAGCAGTTACGGACCGGGGACGAGATTGCTCCAGAATCAGCCATTCATACCAGGCAAGCTTAGCACAGAAAGACGATTGCTTAAACTCAGAAGTGGTTGAACCAAGATTGGGTCAATGACGATGACATTATTCTGACTATTCTTTCAAAATTAGACGAATCATCATAAATGAAGGGTGTAAAAAGACCCATAACAAATCCCTGATCTACGCATTCTATGCATCGAATATATCGATACCTTCAGTATCTCCGTAACCAAAAAATTCAGGTATGGTCCAGTGCAACAAAAAAAAAAAAACTCACAATGACGGGAAGAATTAGTGACACTTTTAACACCCATTATATTAGCCAACTTAACAGCATAAGCAGCTGACCACCTAAGTAGCAAGTAAGCCATCGCAGCAGTTATGGCTGTTAATTTGGCCGCGATCCCAAAGTAGCTGGCAAGAGCTGCTATATTCCGCTCGTTATGCGTTATTATATGATGCTGTTTTATCTTGTGGCTGGGCTAAGAAGAAAATGTTATCCCGTTGTTTATTGTGTGTTCTTTATGTTTTTGTGATAGAGTCAAATTATATGAAGAGTCTATTTTGTTTAGGCTTACTTGCGGCTTTCATTTACTGCAAACAGGTTTTTAATAACAGTTTGATTGATTCAATAGTTTTTTCTTAAAATATTACCTACAAATATATAGATAAACTCACGCCTTCATTCTATGGGGGTAGGTAGAAACTACAGAACGCCACCGGCTGCGATCCTTACATTCTCCTTTTGCCTCGTATACGTTCATACATCTGGTCATACGCACGCATACATAAGCACGCTGGTTGCGAGTACTACGCACCTGACCTTTCTGAAGAACATCACCAATAAGGTCTTAAATATCATCAACGCATAATTTGTCGAATGATTTACAAAACAAAAGCAGGAAAATCCGTCCCGACAATGTTTACCAAGAAATCTCTTCAATATGTATTTTCCAGAACGTTGAGATAAAACGCGTCTCGAGAATTTTCGCATCCGAAAATCCCATATTTACGTGTCTCTGACGATCCACCACATAATAATAAGAATGCCTCTTTATTCCTTAATTAAAAAATAAAGAAAGTACAAAAAAAAAATTGAGGTAATTAATTAAGGACCCCTCTTTGGGTAAATGCCTCCTCCCTTTCTTGCCACTCTTTTCTGTCCTGCGCTGCTGTAGGCCAATTCTGGCCTTCTACTTTCTCCCTCTCGTCGGCCCATCTTTCTCGGGGCCGTGTTTTAGTTTTCCTTTAGGGCCTGCCCACATGGTGGTTCTTTTACTCCATTTTATTTTTTCGGCGCGTGCTTTGTGTCCCACCCATTTCCACTTCAGTTTTTGCGAGTGTGTTATTGTGTTGTGTGTCTTTTATTCTTGTCTTCTCGCGAAAGGTGGTGTTTTTTGTTTGTCTTTAAGTTTGTTGTTCAATATGCTTGCTCTTGATCAAGTTACTTCCTCTGATAAAGTGAAAAATAGCCTATACCTATAGCCTGACATACAGAGTTATAACAACAAGTATTACGAACAATAGAAACTTTATAACCTTGAAAACTTATACATAATTGCAGAGTCATCGCACTTTGTTTCCACGGCTTTCAAAGCCACCTAGCGAAAACCGCCAACAATTCAATCAACATCAATCAATGTCCATTTAACGCCGACTAGCTTATAACTGGAGAATTAAATGGGTAACTAGCAAACTACAATCAAACATTTTGTTGAGCTTGAGATCAAAAACATACCACAAGCAAGCAACCTCAATAGTTTTGTTAGGATACGTAACGAGAACGTATTTAAAAAAAAATTATGAAATCAAGAATTTGTTGAGAAGTATGCGGGAGGAAATGAGACAGCAAAAAACAGTAGTTCATATCTAACATATATACATATGTGAGATATGAACGAAGACTTCAAACACCCGATCAATAAAAACATCAACGAGAAATTTAAAATATTAGAAATAAAAAACGAGTAGCTCGAGCAAACATTCGAAAATCAAAATATTGCAATTGGGAACTTCCGATAGATTTGTAAGAAAGAAAAACCTACTAAGGTAACTACCAAGATCTATAGAAAATGGTACTGGACATCATAAATAATAGTCTAAACGTCCAATGCAAGAACAATTGCATGGAATCCGTGAGAAGACTCGGAAAGAAAAGCGAGAAGGTACGACCCATCCTAGTTACATTGCTTACTATGGTGCTAAAAATACAAATTAATACAGAAAAACAAGAGAAAAGTAGAAACAACTCTGTACTACATAAGAAAAGACTTCTCGCCAGATGTACTAACCAAGCGTAAAGCACTCTAAATAGAAGTAGAGTAAGAAAGAGAGCAAGGAAGAAAAGCGATTATAAAATACGACAAAACTGTTACACAAAAAATTCTATACCAAAATACAATACCGAAACAACCCTAATACAAAAAAGGAATTTAACAAAATCACCAGAAACGATTACATGCTCCATCAAAAATATCAAACAACCCGCGAAGATAAACATAACCAATAAAATAGATATTTAACTGTATTATTATAAAAACAACATTCACGTTTCCCACAACTAAACTGCACTCACAGCACGGCTAGTCCCCATGAGACAGATAGGCTGCAGCCCTCCCAAACAAAACTTTTTCATTTGCGCATACAATGTGGGGTCGCTGATCTCACCTGGTAGATTACTACTCCTTAAAGAATCCGTAGCCAACATAAAATCTGATATAATCGGCCAACAACAATACAATAACACAATAATAATAGTACAATTAACTGGAAATAACATTGTACAACAAGAGGGAGACCACTACTTCTGTCACACGGGAAATCCAGGAGGACTCAATGGTGTGCGATTTCTAATAAAAAAGAAATATACAGAACTATACTGGACTTTCGGATAGAGTTTGTGTACTCAACCTCAAATTCGAGGAAAAAAAACATCGAATATTCAAGCATATGTATTTTTTCTTTTTCGTGTTCCTTCACTTGCCTGTGCCAGGGGCCACGGTATCCCTCTCGGACTTTCCCGCAACCCTAGCAGGCATCGGCCCTAGCGGACCCCGTCATTGGTGCTGACATCTCTTTGAGGCGCGCGTGGAACGCGCCGTCGACCCGGGCCTGGTCCTTATAGAACGGCGAGCTGCCCATTGCTCGCCGTTCGCCAGCTCACGCCTACGGTGGCCAGGAATCGGCCTGCGATTCCCGACGCCCAGGGTGTCTCCTGCGGCGGCTAGGGGGCGTGAGGGCGCGAATTTTGCCTCTCCCTCACGCGTTCCGCTTCCTCCTTCGCGAACATTACTGCTTCGCAGAAGGAGGTGACGGCTACCCAAGCCCTCTCGCTCCGTACCATGGCCTGGACCAGGGCCGGGCGCGAGAGATCGCCACCACCAATCGCCTTCACGAGGACACGGCGGTGCTAATGCATATAGTCTGGATTCAACAGATCAATACGTAGTTTTTTTTTTTAAACACTACGAAAAGCACAAATAATTTTACCGTCGTTGATAATCTTATTCTGGTGGACGAAGTCAACTGCAAGAGAGGACAACAAAAATGCGGAGAACAATTCTTCAATACTTCAATTCACATAAGAGAACAAACTTAAAATTATAAACAAAATATTCAGAAAGAAAAATCCACCACATACTCTATCAATATCAAAGAAATCAAACTCAAACATTTTGGAATTTGAAAGGAAAATACGATTTTTCAGTAACGAATATCGCGTGTGTTGACAGAGACTCTTGTCTTTTTTCTTTATCAGCACGCCGCGATAGTGGTATTCATTGTTTCAAGAATTATTCAGGACTGATATCTAGGTTGTTTCTAGATCCAAGATACCTTTTTTTTTTTTAGGTAATTGGTATACATCAAATAACTTCTCCCGCTCTGGGCGAGCGGGAGGGCATGTCATACTCTTACTGACTAAAACTCACCCGTGTTCCTTCAGTTGCTTGTGCCAGGGGCCACGCAACCCTGGCAGGCATCGGCCCTAGCAGACCCCGTTATTGTTGCTGACATCTCATTGAGGCTCGCGTGGAGCACAACGCGCCGTCAACCCGGGCCTGGTCCTTATTGGACGGCGAGCTGCCTATTGCTCGCCGTCCGCAAGCCTACGGTGGCCGGGAATCGCTTTGTGATTCCCGACGCCCAGGGCGTCTCCTTCGGCACCTACGGGCGTGAGGGCGTGAATTTTGCCTCTCCCTCACGCGTTCCGCCTCCTACTTCGCCAGCATTACTGCTTCGCAGAAGGAGGTGGCGGCTTCCCAAGCCCTCTCGCTCCGTACCATGGCCTGAGCCAAGGCCGGACGCGAGAGATCGCCACCGTCAATCGCCTCCACGAGGACACAGCGGCGCTCCGCTCATGCAGGGCAGACCCTAACCTTATGCTCCACCGTATCCTCCGGGTGATCCACACAATTGTGACACCCGGGTGTTTCTTTCCGCCTTATCCGGAACAGAAACAACCATGTCCGGTGAGGACTTGCGTCAGGCGAAAGGTAAGGACGCCGTGGCGCCTCTCTAGCCATTCCTTAAAGAGTGGACTTATCGCCGCAATTGTGGCGTGCCCAGCGCTGGGTCGCACTCTCCATGCCGCCCTGAGATCCCGCCGGAGCTCTGTCCGCTGTGCCGTGATTTCTCGCGGCAACTGAGTTACGCCCCGGCGTTTCCTCGCACATCCAAGATACTTGGGTTCTCATCTTTTGTGTTTTTTTATATATTTTTTTATCTCCCATATGAGTATTTTATCGTACCTATACTATGACCCTAAAGTTTGGGAAAATTATTACACACTGAAATAAACTGCTACTTTGAGAACTTTAGAAACTTTTAAGATTCAGCTCAAAATACTTTGTTGAAGTCCATACCGATTTGTTTTAACAATAATACAATATTAACACACCATTATCAATTTATTAATGCATAGATGCACAATTAGCAATTTATTAATGATTTTTAAATGCACTTTATCTATTATTGAGCAAATAAATTAAACTATTAGCTTATCATTCAGCAAACATTTCTATTAAAATAAACTCTCTTAGAAAAGTAAATTGAGTGTACTAACTAATTAGTTAAATCGGCCGTCAGATTAAACAAATAAATAATAATAATCAGTTCCGAATAATGGAGCTATAAAAAACTGAGTGTTCCGTCGTACGCATAGACTACTACTAGAATACTAAAGGTGGACTGGCAACTTATGCATTCCTTAGGCAGCGCCATCTATCCATCTACAGGGTGTTTTTGACAGCCCTCCGCAAACTGATAGGGTGGCTTCAGTACGTCATATTAAGATGACCGGTACATGAAATTCTTTCAGGAACATTAAGGGAATCCAAAAAATCAGATTTGTTTTATGGGGGGACATCGTGATCACTTACCTCACACGCAATGTATCGTTACCGTGGCAAAACGCACGTAGCGGACGGCAGCGCAGCGAGCTTGAGCGAGGCTGCCCCCGCCCCCCGCGCGCTCCCCGGCGCACCTGGGCCGCGTCTTTTATTACGTTACGTTACGGCATATTTTTTTTTTTCCTGAGAAAATTTTTGATTCAGAATAAGGAGCTGAATCAATCCTGTGTTTTTGTGGAGGGCTGTCAAAACACCCTGTATATATCCATCTATCTATCGTCATCCATCATTCATCCATCACTAAACCTAAAAAAAAATATATCAAAAGTAGATTATAGAGTCTAGATTTGAATTTTTTAGGTTTAGTTTTACTGCAACATAATTTACAACCATTCTACATTATTCTATTCAGTAAATCTAATTCGATGTTACAATAAACTTGTTGTTTCGAGGATAATAAAACAAATTCCAATTTTGGATGTTCATATTTATTAGTAAAACAAAATATCGTTGTATAAACACAAACACTTGATAATGGTCCAAACTGCGATTATGTTCAATTAAATCACAAAGGAGCACAGGGCGCTCAACTTGACGTAAATTACACTCAAAACCGGGAAGCAAACGGCAGTGTCACGGCTAGCTAGGCGGCGCTCGTAGTACTGGTCGCCAATAACAGATGGCGCTCACTTCACGAAGTTGTCAACATTTGCTTACTCAAAAAAATTCTGTTACCAGGCCTACATGGTTTACAAGGGGCATGGCAAAGACGAGCGAGAGAAGACCGGCAAGTTCAGATCGAGACCGGCAGAATCTACCTACACTATGACGACCAATCGCAGCGCGAGGTTCTGCGACAATATGACCGAGAGGGAACTTGAGGTGAGGATTACGCTTTTTGTACTGTATGTCATGTTTCTTCGGTAGGTGAGCAGCTATTATAAACAACCTTGTAGATAGATATTCGTATTTGTGCTTTAAGTTAGGAATCCTGATCACTATCGGTAATCGGATTGGTCACATTTAGATGCATAATGAATATTATTGCTGGATACTACTTTGATCGATAAATGTTTTAGTTATAAACTGGCGATTCTTGAAATTACATTATGATGATTTGTTTCTATTCAAGGACCGTACTCACCGCGAATTGTTTAGCAAAAGTTCAGTTCAGTTTCGGTGAATACGTAAATCCAAAACAAATTCTAATCGCTGTGCTCGCGAACCTCGCGAACAAATGTTTGTTTTGCGAATGAATATTCGTTGCGTAACAAATGTTCCCGCAACGAATACTTTCAAAACAAATTCGTGAAGCGAATGGTCGTGGTGAGAACTATCCTATACGTCTAGCTTCCAATTACTTGATTGTTCATCTTAAATGATTTGCTGAAGTTTAAGGCGTTATTTTGTAGTATTAAATTGGTTTTATATTTCTAAAATCTGCCAGACAGGATAGACGAGAATTTAATTATTTTAATTAGGTCAAAAACGTCTGGCATTATTGTCTGAATTAGACTGTAAATCAAGTGTTTAGATATTTTTAAAACAGACTTCTGTAAATATTATAAAAATTCTGTGCACGTATGTACTAGATATTAGCAATTAATTTCATTTTGTAGGTACAACCATAAAATATTTAAAAAAAAAATCTTTTTCTTCAAAAGGACGAGTTCAGAAAAATCTGCAACCAATTAGAAAAGCTCCGCGAGCGATGTGGACCCGGAGCAGTAATATCTCGAAGAATAGGTGCCATGCAGGACGCTTCAGCAGTTTACGATAGAAAGCCTCCTCCATCCGACCACTCAGCGCCTTTAAAACTGAACACAGTATTCAGTGCTGTAGCAGACCGGCTGATGTGTACCGTCACACCAGCAGAAGAGTCTTCAAGCAGTGGTAGGGACCTGCCATTCGAAGCCCCTCCCGCTTATAAACATAAGACCTTCAGTCCAACCAAAAGCACAGAAAACAGCCATGCGGAGCAAAGCCAGACAGACGTCACGACGGATTCTCCTAAGAAACGCACAGACCTTAACGGGGAACCAAAGGAAGATAAACAAAATGGAGTCTTCATAATTTCCGGGGAAGCAAATTGTAGTGATATCCGACCACCAGAAGTAAGTCGTAACGGTTACAATAACAAGAGTGAGAAAACCAGTGAATTAAAGTCAAGTCCTAGTAGTTCTGAGACTGTGAAAGGTGTTAGATCAGGACACGCAAGGACTCATGCTATAGTTATTAATTTAGATGATAAGAGTCGCTTTACTGAAGAGGTCACTGTCTAAATAAAGACTGTACTTATGTTTTCATTAGGTGAAGTGTGGATGTACCAAAGATTGTTCATGAATTTTGACTAACGCAACAATAACAAAGTCTTTCGTAGATTCGACTGACATTATTTTTTTCCTTCAATACTAAACTCTAAAGAACTAACTTTGCTAACCATTAAGAAATAACAGCCATTTCGCGATAATTCCATACATAAAACTCAAAAAGAAGTGAGTTCACCTCACAATGCTTTTGAGGAGGAAGTGGATTTAACACAATCTTATCTTATCAGCGAATTACCTTATGGCTTCCATTATCGAATTTCTACCACTATTATAATAGAGCAACAGTCAACAGCCGTTTTATTACAAAATAATGTCCAGAAGGTCTATTTCATACTGATGACGTCATTAGTATGAAATAGACCTTCTGGACATTAAAGAAAGGACGTCGAAGAAAATAAAGATATTGCTAAACCGCGTGCAATCTCGGACTGCAGTTATTCGAGTCTGTTTCGTGACTGAGACCCGTCAACTTGTGAACCAAGAACCCTTGAAGCGTTAGCGATAAAAGAACAACAATTTATGTGATTGACATTAAGATATAGACGGAACTTTTCGTCCAGACCTTTATCATCGTAGGGATGTTTAATGTATGGTGCTTTCATGTCTGTGTTTATGCAGATACTCCGTATAAATCATAAACATTAATGTTTTGCAAAAGGATATGGGTCCTGAATATTTCCACCGCTTTTTAGAAAGGAGAATAAATTCATAGATCCAACCGCGAATTCTGTTACGTCTACGGTCGGGTGTGGGTTCAGTCCAAATATTTAACAACTAGGATCAAAATGCAATTGGGTACCTGCACCAAATTTTATAAACGTTAAAAAATGTTTTGATCTTTTGTACCTACCTTGTCTGTCCTGTGCCCATGTTGCCTGCCAAGCTTAGGCAGTTAACGTTTGACATTAAAGCTGGTATTTGGCGGAAAAGCTTGCTTCAAAGCATCGATATCGCTCTCAGCGTCACTTCGAAATTTTCTGCACATTTTTCTTTTCACATAAAACTTTCAAACCTAGTTATTGTTATTTCTTTTAAAAATGCCTAAAAACATCATGACTGCAGATATTTGAGGTATTCGTTATTACATGTGATTAATCCAACCATAAACGGATTATACTAGTTACTGGGAACCCTAATCCGTGTTACCTGGAAATGTAATTGTATTCAGGATTTCGGCACAATAGTTGAACTATCGCTCGATCAGGCAATAATGGGGTTGTGGTTTGAATTGTAATCTAATATCATAGGGTATATATTGGCTCCTCCGTTCATATATGCAGATTTTGTGGAATAATAATATTGTGCAGGAAATTGTAACGCTTGAATTTTGGGAGCGCGCTTTCTGGACGATTTATTTTAATTTGACCTGCCTCGTTGGTCTAGTGATCGCGAGCGCTGCTGATGAGCGTGAGGTCATGAGGTTCGATTCGCAAGTTTGACAAAGCGTTATTCCGTTTCTCTATCTGAAGTTTCTCAGTAGCAGCCTGCGTGAAATATGTCCGATGTAATGTCGTCTGGATTTGTGTCCAGTTCATGGCAACAGGCTCGCTCTCATTACAAGGGACTTCAAAATAACTGGCGAAACGAGGGTGCTATATGATAAATGATTTTATTTCTGTAAGTAGGTTTGTACAAACACTTTTACACGTCAATCATATTTTTTTTTACTATATAAGTTTCATATGTGACTACTCTGAGAAGAAAGGTCAAAACTAACTCAGAGGTCACAGTCTCATTTAAAGTCTAGACAAAATTTTGGTCAGATCGTGTGAAGACTATATAGATCGGTATCTGAAATGGTCTTTTGAGGAAAGAACCACATATATTCAGTGGGCCTGTCCAGTCAGTGCATGCAATTGTCAGTAATCGTGAAGGTCAACTCAGAACCTACGATTCGACGAACAGTACCAAAGATAGGTCATTTGAGTAGGCCGCATAAATTAGTCAAACTGCCATATCATGATGGTGTACCTACTATAGGTACGCCTCTGCCTATCCGTTCGAGGATCCAAGGCGTGGTGTTGTGTTATGGTATTTATTTTATTTTGGTTATTTTACCAACTGTTTAGTATAAAACTAACAAGTAATAAAAGCATTACCCACTGTCACCTCGACTTAAGTCAAAATATTTTCATCAGAACATTTTGCGCTTCAATATTATTAGGTTTTCTTAAAAATGTAGAAAAAAATATAAGTTACTGTTATATCAAATTGCCAATCATAAAATAATACAGCAAAATAAGTGAGGACAATTTTGTTTTCGTATGAAGGCGTAAAATAAGTTTTTGTTGAATACAAGCTAAGAAAAAATAAACGATAAAAACATTGACGTAGAGTTTAAAAACACTAAAACCTGCTTTTATGAACCTCCAGCATTAAATTGTTGTATTGATTTTAGTCATCCCGAAACGAGTATATTACGAACTATCCGCTAATGACCCGCGGGAAGCTCTCGTTCCCAATAGCAAACTACCGTCAATGCCCCTGGGTACCCTGGGTGCCCGGCCTTGTTATCAGCTTTAATTAAAACAATCGAATACTTAGAAAAACCCATTGTTTACACTACAGCGGCGATGACATCATTTCGCGCGGGCATCAACTGTCAAAAACCGCGCGCGCCACGGGTTCTGGAGCAAAGATGTCTGTCACTAGTAGGAGAAAATCCTGTTGCAAGAATTTACTGTTGATATAGGTCCAGCCACATACACATAAAATCACGCCTGCTTCCCATGGGGGTAGGCAGAATCTACAGAACGCCACCTGCTACGATCCTTTTGCTTCGTTTACGTTCATACACCCACGCCGACAAATCAAGCAAATACATGCTTATTGAATCTCTATTATCAATCTTTGGTACATCCATATCTTTACTAATATACTGTTAAAGCTAGTCCTTACTGTGATTCTTAGTAATATGTATGTTCGTTTATTAATAGTTTCCAAGATGCATATCAAAGGAGTTCCGTGTTCGTGTGTTGTTCTGGTAAATGTTCACTGTTTAAATGAAAACTTTTAAAAATGTTGCGATGCTTGAATGTTTGAGTTTATCTTCTGTAATATACAGCGTGTATCAGAAAAGTGTGCTCTTAATTAAGCGTGGGGTACAGACCATCAATTTTAATAACTTTCTCCTTAGGACCAACATCGTCTGCCAGGGTTTCGCGAAAGTCCGAAAGGGTTACCGTGGCCCCTGGCACAGGCAACTGAAGAAACACGGGTGGGTTTTAGTCAGTAAGAATCTGACACGCTCTCCCGCTCCGCCCAGAGCAGGAGAAGCTATTTGACGATTTCCCATCCACAAAAAAAGGACCTACATCGTAATCTCGTAAAAATTATCAGCTGTCCCATACGTTTGGGTTGAGTAGGTGTTGAAGTTTTGTATGGGATAGCTGCTTATTTTTTCGCGATTACGATGTTGGTCCTATGGAGAAAGATGGTCAATTTGATGGTCTGTACCCCACGCTTAAATATTACCACACATTTCAGACACACGCTGTATATTTTTAATTCGGATGTGTTCTTGTAATTGAAAGGTAATAAGAAGTGCAAAGCGGTCAAAACTTATGGCGATGAAGCGTTAAAATGTATCGTTTCAATACAAGAAATACTGCGCTTAATAACAATTAGATTCATAGAATTCATCCTACGAAAAAAATTACAAAACGGCAATAATATTGTCAATCGGTTATGTTATTTTTACAAAGTAGTAGATGCTCATTTAGCTTTTATCAATGCAGAAGGAAGTGTTCCTAATTAAAATAACATGATAATTATTATTTATAACAAAAAACTATCTTTTGACGAAATTTGTCAACCTTAATAATGATAAATAATCGAAATTACAGTTAATCTATTGTAATATTTTTTTTAAACCGCATTAATAATTAAGTAAACAAAAACGAATGAATTTAACTTCAATTAAACTATCACTTTACTATAGAAGTCTCATTAGCCGGGTCATGTAGAATTCCTACCGTGCAAACATTCAAGTTAAAATTTCAGCAATAAATTTTGGTATGTTTTCGAAGTAGTTATCGCGGTCGTTATAATGCAAGAATCTTTAATGCCTGCAAACTACAGCTTTTGAACTGGTAAGAATTTCTTTGATTATGTAATACCTAGTTGGATATTTTTATCAGAAACATTGTTGCCAGTACATAGTTTGAAGTTTATATTAAGCCTTTTATATTAATACGAGTGTTAAGAATTATTAAAATTGGTTAATGTTTTGCAATATTTTATCATAGGTTGATGGTGTAATCTCAAATTATTGTTGGATATGTCAAACATTTGCAGAATGAATTATTTTCCAAAAAAATAAAAATTGCATTTATATTTAAAAATATCTATTACGCTGTTATTGTTGGATGCATATTATTAGCATTAAGTAAAACACTATTTTGTTTATAAAGAGCGAGTCTGACAAATCAAAAGGCGCGAGGGTATGGACCTAACAGATTCGTTTTGTGAAACAGCATTTTGTGCACCCCGTTACGATCATTTTAACAGGGGGCCTAAAATGCCGCTTTCACGCTCGATTTACAATGTGATGCATTTTTATTACTGACTCGCACATTCAATGTCTGCATCCATAAATTTAAGAACCCAAGCCAAATATTTTAGTTAGTTTAGTTCCTAATAACTTCAAGCTATAAAAGATAAACTTATATTAGATACTTTGTTTGCAATTAGCGCTCAATGAATCGCTTTAATGTGAAGTAATATTTAATGTTGTATTAGATATAACATTACTGGTTAAGAGAGGTGAAAGTCAGAATTTTTCAAATAATTCTAGAGCTACTATTTTACGCGCAGGCTGCTCCGTGATTAATTGTGTAATTTATTGAAAACTAGTCCCTAACTATTGATTGATTGTCTACCTTAGCATATTAATCTAAGATAGCCCTATCCGAATGTCTTATTTCATTAACTTGAGCTATGACGAATTGCGGTCACTGCAAATATTTTCCATTAATTTTCATTGCAACCCGCATGACAACGTTTTTCCATTACGCAACCGTTCATACACATTTCTAATTGGAAACAGCGTTTGTTTAATTTGTCTAACAAAATTCTGATTCTCACTTTTAAATTGTAAATATTTGTGCCACGATGAAAGACAACTAGTGAATGTATTTTTTGTAAATAAGTAAGCATGTATATCTAATTATGTAATACATCACGACTGTACATATATCTAGTAACAACGTGCCATTTACGCTAAAACGGATTGTATTTAATAATATTTGTAATACGTATGATAATACTTTTATTATTAACCAGAAAGGAAATATGTAACTAATAAATCAGGTTACCTACCAACATTATACTCATCATTAACTACTTTGGCAATTTTTTTGTGAGATCAACTGGTCAATGCTAAAAGTATAACTTACGAAAATTCCAATAGATAGCGGTTTTAATAATAAATTTAAATAAAAGCGTGCTACATTTGTTTTAAATAGATATTGAATAAATTTTTAACACTTATCTGTAGTCAATATCAATAAAAATCTTACATTTGAACACAATTCTGAACGTAGAATTTTAAACCTTCTTAATTAAATATGAAAGTTGTAAATAAAACAGTGTTAACACTTACTATTTATTATCACGTCTTCCCAATCTTATTATATGATATTAATTATCATCCAAAATTCAGAACTACATCTAAATTAATTCTGACGTTCCGAGTAAAATATTCCTTTCCATTTAATTGATAAAACGAATAAGTAACGACATTTTATTTTCTTCAATGTATTCTCCAGTTTGACCGGTACGTTGAAATGTCAACCGCCGCGCGCCGTTCTGCCACTTTGATGGCTTGCAACAATCAACGTTTCGTCAACATGGACGGCCAATATGTATATATATACTTCAAAATAACTTCAAAACTACCTGTTATTAATATTTTTGTGGAACAATGTTATATTAATATTTCAAACGAATAAATTTGAATTATTAATTTGACAGATCATGTCATTCGGAGTTAGTAATATTAAGCCAAAGATTGTAAATATTATAAATCGTAATTATTTTTAAATATTTATATGCACATATATCTCAAACCAGGAGCTCCGTCATTCTGTACAATCCAAGCAATTTGACAAACTGGTTGATCTATAAAATTACTGTATAATCCGGGTTTTAAATAGAAAATGTTGCAATTTATGCCACTAAGTGGCCATTTTACCGAACATTCCATTTTAATATATAATTAATAATACCTATACTGATATTATGTAAATATTGTAAATATATTTATTGTAAAGCTTTTGATGATATTATGTATCAATTGATTGGTTATCGTAAGCAGATATCGAATCATCTTATTAAATTAACTTTATTGACTTTACAACTTATTTCTAATTGGTTTATAAAGCCACCTTGCGTTACGCATTACATGCAAAATTAATAATCGTGAACAGTCTGGAATTAAATTATTACAGAAGTTAGTATATTTAGAGTACGTCTACAATTCCCTGAAGGCTTGGCAACAAGTTACTTGGTATCCATTTAGTGGTTCGTGTTTGGTTCATTTTGGCCAAATTGCTAATTTTATCAAAATCTTGTATGATAATGTTCCTATAGACATAATATAACTATAGGAACATTACCATACAAGATATGTACATAATTTATTAGTTTTCTTAAACACTTACGAGTATCTATGGAAGGACGTTGTGAAGGGAAAACTTACCGACGACGGAGATCTCTAAAATGACGCCAGTCACTAACATAAAGTTCCCAAGTAGGTACTTTCTGCCCACCACTCAAAATATGTCTGTTGCAACTTTAAATCTGTACATCTGTACCTGTACTGTACCGAAACATTACGAGATAAATCAAAACATTCCATTTTGCAGAAAAATATAAAGCAGAAACAAAAAAAGACAGTTTTACTAGAGACATAACTTTCCACCCGTCGCGCGTCGGCCGTGACAGAAAAACTGGACTTTTTAAATCTCAATCATTCTCTAGTAGGGCTGCACCTTTATTCAAATTCAAAATATTTTATTTCATGGAGAGTTATGAAAGGTCAGAAGATGCACGGTTCCAATTGGTCGTTTCCTATGCAAATGATACATTATTTTATTTCTGTAAGTAGGTTTGTACAAACACTTTTACACGTCAATTGTATTTTTTAAACTAGATGAGGCCGGCGTTTCCTATCTGACTACTCTGAGAATAAAGGCCGAAACAAACTCGGAGGTCACAGTCTCTTTTGAAGTTTTCTTTGTAAAATCTTGGTCAGATCATGTGAAGTCTATGTAGATCGGTGTCTGAAATGGTCTTTTGAGGAAAGAACTACACAGATAGAGTAGACCTGTTCAATAGTAATTATTATGTCCATTAGTAATAAGTAATGTAAAGGCACTATTTAATGTAGAGAAATAATAATTTCTCTAAACTAAATAAGTACATCTTAGCACTAACACTACTGTTTTATATTAAGTTAAATGCTGGCACAATTCTTCTGCCTCACACTCTTTAGATTCGAGTACTCAAAATAATATCTGGGACATCAAAAACTGTTTAAAATAACCATTCTTCTGTTAAAACATTTTAAAATTACTGCTACGATAGCACACTTACTTTATTTCCAACGAAAATTACACGCAACTCTTTTTTTTATTCCTGGCTCGACAGCCCTATTTCCGAGCGGTTTCCCGGCGCGATTCATCTTCGGAACGCGTTGTGAGACGTTGATAAAGATTCCCTTGCACCTGGCCACTGCAACATAGACCAGCTGAGACAGCCAACTTTCAGTAGGTAGAAAGAAGTTTCCGGTAGCTTTAGGTTAAAATCTAGGTCAGTTCTGGTAAACTCTCTTAATGGTAAAGAAGTTTTATGGAAACATTTTGTGTTGCGTGAGTTTTGGTCAGCAATAATGTAACGGGAAATGGGCATGTCTCTTACAGAAATAATCCAGACTTGAGTCCTACTAGAATGAATTCAGATGGATTTTTGAACAAAAATACACAACTTTATTTACGCCGACACTAAAAATGACGGCACAGGTATAATAGTAGATTGTTATACAAGGAGCTAAAATGACCCATTATATACGAGGTAGTTTTACTCCCGAGCTTTAGCGAGGGAGTAAATAGAAACTCGAGTTTTAATGGGTTTTTAGCGCCGTGTGTTACACTCTACTTTTCACTACGATTGCGAGAAAATAAAACAATCCAATACAATATGAAATATGTAGTTTATTTTATTAAAAATTAAATGTACAATTTGTACAATTCTGGATATTTAACGAGATGTTTTTTCCCGGTAACTTAATTTCAGTCCTCTGTGAAGATGAATGTTGAGTGGTTCTTTTCCTTTCTCTTCTATTTGCAAAATAGGGTCTCCACTCTCACTAGATAATGACATTTTCACTATTGTAAAATTAATTACGGTCACTGCCAATTCAATTTGCAATTGGAGAAAAATTATAAAGATTTCGCGCCAATGTCTTTTTTTTTTGTTTTTTCTTCTGCAGCCGCAATGCATTGCATGCATTCTACCAAAGAGATCGCCGATTTTAGTTCCATTTTCAAAAATAAATTGAAGTTCTTTTTTTATGAAACAGTAATAAGTCGAGTCTATATTCATGATTATTCTACTTATGACTTAAGACTTTTTCGTTTTTGTAGGCTCATTGTCATTTGACACACAAAAATTAAAAAAAAAAAACTTTTTCCCTTAGAGGAAGAATTGCAATTTTCCTTGGCTCTGGTACGCCACAATGACGGTCTTTTTGAGCAAGAGGAGTGAAAAATATTTTTGAAGTGACCTCGTAAAATAAACAGCCACTCTCGGAAGCTAATTTAATTTATACACCAAAATGTTTACACTACCTGACCCATAACAAAATGTTTTTTTTTTTTTTTTAATTCCTTGCCCTACACTGGGAATTTCTCCTGTATTGTACCCACAATACAGGAGAACCGCGTTTACAAACATTCAAAACTCACATACACAAACAGCCAGACCCGGAACAACTATTTGTAGGTCATACAAATATTTGTTCCGTGCGGGAATCGAACGCGCGTCACGCAGCGCAGCAGTCAATCACTTAACCACTGCGCCAACCGTGCCGTCGATATCTTTAATAATAAAAACAATAATTTATTTACACATATCCGATCGTCAAAGGTCTCGTTTCATATATTGAGATTAGATTAGACGGATCAATCAATTTTGATACTTACCAAGACATATTACCGAGTAGTTATTGCCTATCAATCTCGATATACCAAGCACTTTGCTGTTGAGAAAATTGAACAGTCAATCTTTATTTTCTAGACACCCAAGTTTCGTGTTTTGACGTATACTCTTTAGACTTTAAGAGTGTATGCAAGATAATTCATGTAATTGGTCAAAGTTTTTCGTCAAAGCGAGTCTGAGAGCAGAGGATAAACTTGCAAATTAAGATATTTGGTTATCCTACCTATAACAGCTGTCCGTCCCACTGCTGAACGAAGGTTTACTAAATTATATTGATTGTTCTTTGGATATCTAGTATAAATAAAAATTACATGTTGTTTGTGGTAACCGCGTCACTAGAGAACGGCTGGACTGATTTGGCTGATTTTAAAAGTGGCTGTGATCGTCGACAATCGATTAGGTTTTTATGAAAATAAAATTTGTAAAGTATCCCGGAAAATTTTCAAATCCGGGAAAAATTTGACGTCCTTTTTTCTACGGGATTTTTGTATGAACTATTGAAATCTGGACAAGACAACGTCAATCGAGGCAGCTAGTTTTCACTCTAATCAATTTTGAATCCTGTCAAAACCATATATCTATCTACCAACTCTCTAAAATTCTTGAAACATCTATTTAAACAACTCTAGTCAATACATGTATCAACAAGGCTAGATCCTTACAATAAAGCCTATCGGCCGTAAGCCGCACTGAGTCCTCCTTCTAAAGCTAGGCCTTGATTCGATAGAACCGCCACCTGTTACATCGTGTCAGGTCGGGGATAAGTTTTTTCGTATTTTATATACAAACTAACGCTCGCACGCGGCTTCTCCAGCGTGGAGGTTGAAAAAAATTCTGTAACTCCTCCATTAAAAATACATCTACAGGTTAGTCCACATAGAAACATAAATAAACAAAATATAGATTCCTCATACCTAGGGGTATCCGAAAATACCCTTTTTATGTTCCGCGATTTTTGATATTAATATTGATATTGATATTTTTGACATTTGTCCCACCTTTCATGGTGTTCGGTCAGAGTGTTGGAGTTTACTGTATAGACTCACAAAATGACGTATACTCATACTAAAGTTTCTGATAGTATAATTCAATCGTGATTCGAGAAACATGTAGCATCTAGCGTCCTAAAGCAATTGTGACCGTCAAAAGTTATTGTTCTTTCCTCGGGAACAGTACGTTTTTTCTGGATCAAAGGTAGCCTATAACCTTGTCTGTACCCCTGACAACGAATATGCAAAATTTAGTGATGGTCAATACAGTGGTTTAGGCGTGAAAAGTTAACAAACAAATAAACAAACTTACTTTCGCATTTGTAATATTAAGTCGTTACCTATGAAATTGCCGTTTAGTATACAGAAAGTTAGTCATTTTTATGTAAATATTTTTTATTTCCGACAGTGAAAATATGCACCCATGTTATCGATGCATCTACCAGCGCAGTGGTACTTTTTCAATGAAGAAGTCAGGTGTACGGGAGCCAACAAACTCTTCAAAGGCACTTTGAGACCGTCTGTTGTGCTGTATGAGGTCAAGCGTTGTCGTGTAGCCAAAGACCAATTTGGCCAGTTTGACTGGGCCAAAGCTGGCCGGAGTTTTGCGAGTTTCTCCATCATTGTGTCCAGTTTCTCACAGAATACATCCGCAGTAATAAGAATATATAATTAAAATATAGTTAATACTATAAATATAATATTAATTAAGTAGATGAAAAATTTAAAAAATTTCGCAGCCGTACTTGCATTTTCGTTTTGGCTGCACTATCGGCTTTAGCGTCCTCGGCAGCCATGAAAACGATACCCATGACGAAAAGTTCGCATCAGCAGCCATCTTGAATTTTGATTTTTACTCCTTTATCGTTATCAGTGACCTCTCACACCATGAAAATGACACCCGTGTCTAAGAGAAAAAAAAAGAAACTTAAGAAATAAGCAAGCAGGCACTCAAGTTTTACAATATGTCGTATCTCTGTATTTGTCCGTGTACTTAATATAAAAAAAGGTTTACCATAATTTTTTGAAAATAGTACCTATCCCATTTTCAAAAATGGATACCAGTTTCATAAATTAGTACCCTGAGAAATCTCGAAATTGACACCCATATAATTTTATTCAAAGAATGAATGTCCGCCTTATACAGTAAACTTTGAAACACTCGTGCTCTGCGACAAGAATTTATACTTCCGCCATTTTGTATTGTTAGCAATTTGGCATGACATGACAAAATGGAAAATATGTATAATTAATAACAATATTTGTTTACCTTTCACCCGTGCGCTGTAATTGTTGAAATCGCAAATCTTTGTTAATGCGAGATGGCGACTTGCAATCTTTCACAGCACACGTCGTATGCACCATTTTAATTATTTATTATGCATACATTAAAACATTAGTAAAATCAACAGCGAAAAGTCAAAATCGTCAACCCTGAAAGTTGTGTCCCGAACTACTAACACTGTGTCAGTATGCAGTTCGGGCTCCCGCCTCCCGCGGCTCGCCCCTCACACTCCGCACGATTGCCCTGTCTAGACGTCTTCGTCGGACGACTGTATGATGTATAGACTTTGGTACTATGCTTTGGGATTGGCAACTAACTTCATCTTTCTGACTGACAGACTCCTTGAGAATTCAAAAGTACTAATAAATGGTTTAATTGAAATAAATGCTTTGTGTTTAAGTTAGAGCAAATTGACATTCCACGCCAATTTGCCATGTTAGAGCCATTGCATTCAACTGTCAAAGAATGACTGTTGTGATTTGAATATACGGGCAATTTAGTAATTTGGTAGTCAATTTGTTTAACATTTAATTCCCCTGACTTTACCAAGGTACAGTCAACACCAAACATTTGCCTGTAATTAGCTCGCACATTAAACTGTTTGCGGTGTCAGGCTCGTATTCCAGTATTCAAGTTAAATAGATGCTGGTGTGAATTTATACCACGTCGCGACTGCCGTTTGATTTCCGCGAAATCACTATGTATTTTATGACAATAGAACCGTCGACGAATTAACGTGCTTAGTCTGCTGGCTCGGAAATGAGTAGCATTATCCTAACGTGATAAATTGCAGCTTAAAGGCTCCGCAAACCGGCACGACGCGACTCTAGTAAAACAATTCCTATGAAAACTTAATTGAAAATTTTCTACAAAAGTCGCATCGCGCTGTCGCATAGCGCCTGTCTGTGGGAGCCTTAACGAACTAAACAGTTGAGAAGTTGCCATTTAATTCCCACTAAAGTTTATATAGGTATTTTAAAGCTTTAAAAAAATGCTTGACATCGTAAATACTGCCGAAGTATCGTCGCCATACGCTTTTTCGACAAAACAAATATTATATCTCCTCCGAAGCCTGAAATTGTAGCTTTCATATTAAAGTGTCTTACCTAATTACTTTGCAGTTCCTTACTCATAGGGTCGCTCCCTATTACACGGGACCTAAACATAAGTGGCGAATTGTGGGCGTACTGGAGATACCCCTCTGCCTAACCCTTGAAACACGCGTGATGCTATGTTATGATTGTTTTCTTACTTTGGCCACCAAGTCACTAAGTCTGAAATTAAATAAAGCTACCCTACTCTAGAGGTAAACAGCGTAACAGGTTGTCAGTTAATTACCTGTATGCCAAGGGGTGTGTGTGTGAATGACAGGTAGCTGTCATCCTGAGGCGTGACTTGTGCGCCAATCAATAGTATTCAATGTTGAAATTAGGTGAGGTAAGGGAAGAGAGATAAGGCAAGTCTTGTGAATGTATTAATCTATTTAACTCTGCGCGTGTTTATATCTAGATTCTTATAAAGGGTTTTGTTTCTAAAAATTTAGAACAATCGGCCATGTGTAATCGGACTCTCACACGAAGGGTTCCGTACCATAAGGCAAAAAATGCCGAAAAAACCCCTTTAATTTGTAACTTTTTTATTTTAATTCTTTGTTGTTGTAGCAGCAATAGATATACATACTCTGTGAAAATTTCAAGTGTCTACCTAATAGGACTCATGAGATACCTCCCGCTGACAGACAGACGGACGGATGGACGGACGGAGGGAAGGACGGACAGTGGAGGCTTAGTAATAGGTTCCCGTTGGCATCGTTTGGATACGGAACCGTAAAAATACCATGAGGTTTGTTACTCAATAGATGAATGATCCTAAAGTTTTGAAATCGGGTGGGTATTATATTTAAGATTAGTCTCGCTCAGAATTACCAAACTACGTAAATGTACAGCAAAAGGAATGTTGAAACCAGTTGCTGGTTCAAATACTTAGTTCTATTCTGAAGTGTGTTTTTATTAAATCAGTGTTCTGTTACCGTTTATATAACAATATAAATGTAAAGAATTCGTGTTGCTTCCGATAAACAATTAAATTGATAATTCTAGTTACATATTTGCAATAATAACTAAATAAGGCATTGTGATTGAGTTACTGCATTATTGTAATATAATGAACTAAGTCGTCGATGATAGAAGGAAATATGTTGACTATCTAAATAAACAAGTTGAGAAAATTATTTTTGTGTGTTTTCTTTTGCCCCTTCCTGTGTCATTATTTGTGCCTTCATGACCTCAGCGAACGGTAAACCATAATTGAGATTAAATAATAGAGACGTACCAAAATCAGCCTATAGCCTATGTGAGAGGGAGTGGGTCATAATCCAGCACGCGGGCCTAGTGCGAGTCCAACAGCGGGGACAACTGATGTGGTCATCTAAGCCTTTTCCCAATTAAGTTTGGGTTGGCTTCCAGTCTTACCGGATGCAGCTGAATACCAGAATTTTACATGGAGCGACTGCCTATCTGACCTCCACAACCCAATTACTGGGTAATTATGATACCCCTTGGTAAGACTGATTGTCAGACTTTCGGGCTTCTGACGACCCGTAGCGGCTGTAAAAAATCCACGAATGACAGCTGGGACCAACGGCTTAACGTGCTTTCCGAGACATGCAGGGGTCTTAGTATGTAAAAATGGTCACCCATCCACCGACCAACTGCGGCAAGATCGATCGACCCGTGCGGCCGTTATCGCTATTCGCTATTAAGTAGGTACATACCCGACGACTCCCGGCCACCGTAGGCGCGGGCCTGCGGGCGGTGAGTAATGGGTAGCTCACCGTCCGATCAGGACCAGGCCCGTGCCGGACGGCGCGTACGTGTTCCACGCGCGCCTCAAAGAGATGTCAGCATCATAGAGGGGGCCCACTAGGGCCCAAGCCTGCCGGGAAAGCGGGATCATCCAAAAGGGGTACCGCTGACCCGGAACATAAAGGGCCAAGGAAGGAACACGGGTGGGTTTTAGTCAGTAAGAGTCTGACACTCCCTTCCGCTCCACCCAGAGCGGGAGGAGTCATTTGATGATTTCCCATCCACAAAAAAAAAAAAAAAAACAATATTCCACTGAGGTTTGATACACACAAAACCAATCACAAACTAGTAAATAGCACATTCGTAAGTCACGTCGTGTCCGGATCACTATTGGAATACTAGTGCTGCGTCATTCTGGCTACACATTGGTGGTTTGAGTTTGTAATACTTTTCATTTCAGAAGCATCGATAGGCCTAACTTGTGAGTGGTTTTGTAAGCTAGCTCCGAACGACGTCAAAAGGCAAAGGGCCAAGTTCACAATAGTCAATTTAATATAGTTGCACATGAAAATCAGAATCACGTGCTATTCAAATTGGCCCCGTTTGAAGTAATACCCGAATATACGAGGAAAACTAGTTCTAAAGGGAAAGTACACAAAGCTTTGATATGTATGAAGTTTGTGAGGTTATTGGAGTTAATCCTCTGGGGTAACGAAAGAGTTTTTATGTTCACACGCTCTCGGAAAACTTCGGGATATTTGCGTTTTTTAGGAGGTTGAGTTCTTATAATTTTCCTTTTGTTGGGGTCTTACCATGTTTTACCTACTTACCTAGCAATCCATGATTCAATTGAGCGACGATGATGTAGGCATTATGCAGGGTGAATGAATTGTAAGTCATCCTGTATTGCAATTGGAAGTCAACCTGTACTGCAATTGTAAGTCACCCTGTATTGCAATTGTAAATCATCCTGTACTGCAATTATAAGTAATTCTGTATTGCAATTGTAAGTCACCCTGTATTGCAATTGTAAATCATCCTATACTGCAATTATAAGTCATTCTGTATTGCAATTGTAAGTCACGCTGTATTGCAATTGTAAGTCACCCTGTACTGTAATTGTAAGCCACCCTGTATTGCTTTTACCGGACAATGGGCAGTAATCCACGCTTTGTGGAGCCGCTGGTTGGCTCCTTTTAACACGGTATGACCTGGTGGGGTCCTTCGAACACATTTTGAGCTTATACAGGGTCAAATTAAATTAGCTAGCGAATCTCCGCAGATGTGATGGGTATCGATATCTAAATATGATAAAACAAAAAAGAATTTATACGATGATATTTTTTGAGGTCAACGACCGCTTGTAGTTTAGTTAACTACTTGAAGTATAAGTTGAGAAAATCTGTTTTTTATTTATTTCTATCGTATTCAGATTATGATAACCATCACGTCTGTGAAGTGTACACAACAAAACGAATAAAAAAAAAATTGAGTAAATTAATATATATACTTACGGTCGTTAACCCAAAAAAAAAAAACATTTTTTTTTTGTTTTTGACTGATCGTGTTAAGATATCAATACCCATCACATCTGCAGAGTTTCGCTAGCTAATTTAATTTAAACCTTTATAGTAGTTTATTACACTTCGAATATTATGGGAAAAACGGATTATAACCCAGTAAAGCACCTCAGAACAAAGGTCCCATGATTCGCTTCACGATATGTTCTACAGAACAGAACGTGAAGTACCGCTGTACTTCACAAGTCGTGTCGTGTTCTACAGAAGTTGAAGAAGTATGTTGTAACTTAACACGCAACGACGACCAACTTCTGTTTAGCAACGCTGATGAACGTCGCTATCCTGTAAGGCGGCCGACTTTCAACGCCATCTGACAATGTGACACACATTTGTGCAACGTTCAAACTTTGCGCTTCACTTTAAGCATCAAGTTTTCTTCTCAACATTATCATTAGGGACGAACCAACTAGTCGGGAAAGCTGATTATACGGGTGTTTACTTTATTCATATTTCTATGCCTGTAGTTGATTGAAATGAAATCGTATTCATTTTATTTCAAAATCAGCCTTAAGGTTTGTATAATAAAATCAAGGCTTAGTTAGGAAACATCTTCCAATGATATTGAATAATTGAAATTAAATCAAGAAAAACTGTTACCGTGGATTCAGTACATAATTCTGGATCGACGAAAAATTGCTACGCAGAAGAGAAATTTTTCTTCGATTTTTAAAAAGAAATCTGCTGTTTTCTACCTACGCGGCCATAATGTATGGAACAGCATTTTTTTTTTGTTGCCTCTCGTTATCTATGCCACCCGGTATAATTTTAACAAAAAAAAACCTTAACGGGAGAGAGCCTGTACAATTCTGTAAAAGGAACGTACGCAACCTATTTATTTATTTTAGAATCACAGTTTGTTTTGAACCTAACTCGAACCCTAACTCCGAAAGCAATGATCGGCCAGTCGGCTAGTCGACCTAGGTCAAAGTCAACCCGTCTCCTAAAATCATCAAAGGCGTACAATGCTGGTCATCGATCTTTCCTAAACGTCACCACCGTCCCGTGCTTGTATTGTCTAAAGGATTTCCTCGAACTTCACCAGGGCCTTAGTTCACCTAGTGACCTTCCTACGCTGCGCTTGGTTAAAGTTTAAGTTATCTAAAATCGACTTAATAAAATTCTTTAATTAATTAATTAATTTACTCACTGCTAAACACCGCACCTACTACACCGCTTTGTCTCAAACCATAAAATCTAAAGAAAGACTAAAAAAAAGTGAACTTTTAAGCTTAATGCTTCACAAACCCGCGCTATTTTTGAAAGACCTATCCAACGACATCCACCACCAAGGGGTAGACGAGAAAAAACAACATCCCCCTTAACGAGTAGAGGAGGTAACCTAAAAAAATATTTTTAAGGATTTTGTTTTACCACTTTGTCAGCGTAACTAATATGTATACCCATGCCAAATTACAGCTTTCTAGTAGGTACTAAGAGTCCCTGAGCTAAGCTGCGGACAGACGGATGATTGGACGGACATGGCGAAACTATTATAGTTCTTTGTTGACTAAGGAACCCTATACATATTTCTCTCAAAACTACATTTTTGTTGAACCCCTTAAAAAGCGGACAAGTGCTTGTCGGACTCACACACGAAGGGTTCCGTACCACCGTAACGCTAACACTAATGTTTATTTTTTTTACTTTAGTAAAAAAAACACGTTCCTTATATGGAGAGGTCCCCATACAAGAAACTTAATTTTTAACTTTATATTGATTTGCTGTTAAAGTGACCATTGTAGTAGGTATACATTATGAGAAAATTTTAAGTATCCGCCTATTACTGTTTAAAAGATACAGCCCTGTGACAGATGGATGGACAGCGAAGCCTTAGTAATGGGGTCCCGTTGGCACCCATTGGTTACCAAAAATGAAAATAAACTGAATACACACATAACAATCTGACACTTGTACTCCTTCCCCATCAAAATTTTTGTAGGGGGACGTCAGCCATGACAGGTGACGTCATTCGGTATGCCGCTGAATGAAACATGAGCTTATTTCATGCATACGAAAAGTGCCTTTTGATTTAATTTAATAGGGTGTTTTGATTTTTTCCTGTTGAGATTTTACTTGGATATGAGGGTAAGAGGTATCTCTTTATTTTTTGTGCAAAATTTTCAGGAAGATGAAGGTATGGTATTGTATTTTTAAGGGAAGTACCCTGGCGAGTTTTGGAACGAAAAACTATATTATGCATCTACTTATGGACTTGTCTATGGTGTAGTCTTGAGAAGTTAAGGTAAATTCTAATGGATCTGGCACACAGTATTGTTATGGATCTATCACAAAGCCGATAAATCAAGTTATTATTGATTCAGCAAAATGCAAACAAAACATTTAGATCACAAACTAAAATCTTCTAACAATTCTGCTAACCTGAGAGGAGGATCCTCGGAAATAATTGTTAATTTCCGCTCCTTGACATTTATTCCAAGAAAGACCTGTAGGTGGTGACGCCGTCATATTTTCTTGTCTCATCTTAATTTACCGGTTTTAATTTCCGGTCCCTTATTTACCACTCCAAAAGTTATTCCCAACTCCAAAACCGAATTTTATACTTTATATGGTTTTCCTAGAGTTTAATTTCAAAGTTGTGAGGGTTGTTTCTATTTTGTTTGTCAGGGCCTTGTTTCAATAAAATTTTCTATGTCCTTTGATGTCCTGTCAGAGAACAAAATGATCGGTTTTCGGTAAAGGTAGCAATTACTTGTTGTTGGAATTATTCAGAGTAATATTTCGTAGCAAACAGGTAGCGATGGTGGAAAATTTCCTAAAGCAATTTGATCTAATTTTGAGATACTTAAGTAATTATTTAAACTAAAGAGATTTTCTTTAAAATGAGTGGTAAATGAGCATCCATTATACCAATCGTCTTCAACTAGTTGCTATTTTTGTAAAAAGGAACTCTTTGAAATCAAAGGTTGCGTTAAATTGGTAATCTAGAAATCTGGTTTAAATACATACCTACATGATTTCTTTCCCAATTGATAGACATTTTTTCTAGCTAGATTTTAGTAGCTATTTATTTGGGGGAATCATCCAAATCATCAAATAACTTCTCCCGCTCTGGGCGGAGCAGGAGGGCGTGTCAGACTCTTGCTGACTAAAACCTACCAGTTTTATTTCGGTTGCTTGTGCAAGGAGCCACGGTAATCCCTTCGGGCTTTCCCCCGTCATTTGGTGCCGACATCTCTTTGAGACACGCGTGGAACACAACGCGCTGCGACCCGGTCATGGTCCTTATCGGATGGCGAGCTGCCCATTGCTCGCCGTCCGCAAGGCCGCGCATACGGTGGCCGGGAATCGGCTTGGGATTCCCGATGCTCAGGGCGTCTCCTGCGGCGGCTAGGGTTGTGAGGGCGCGAATTTTGCCTCTCCCTCACGCGTATCGCCTCCTCCTTTGCGTGCATTACTGCTTCGCAGAAGGAGGTGACGGCTTCCCATGCCTTCCAGACCGGACCAGAGCCGGACGCGAGAGATCGCCACCGCCAATCGCCTCCACGAGGACACGGCGGTGCTCCCCCCAAGCCGGGCAGACCTCCACTGTATGCTCCACCGTGTTGTCTGGGCGATCAACACAATGGTGACACACAGGCGTTTCCTCCCGCCTTATCCGGAACAGGAACCTCCCGAAGCAACCGTGTCCGGTGAGGACCTGCGTCAGGTGGAAGGTGAGGCCGCCGTGGCGCGTCTCTAGCCACACCTCAAAGAGGGGACTTATCACCGCGATTGTTGCGTGGCTGTCACTGGGTTGCGATAGTCGCACACTCCATGCCGCCATGAGATCCCGCCGGAGCTCTGTCCGCTGTACCGTGATTTCTCGCGGCAGCGGAGCTACGCCCCGGCGTATCGCCTCCTCGCGCCACTCCCATATGTGCGCAGGACTTTTGCCTCCAGATCCCATGGCGGTAATCCCCGGCTCATTCCAGTTTGGATTTAATAGATCCTGCGAATACTTTTTGATCTTCTAAATATGATCACATTTCAATCAAGCGATGCCGCGGCAGCGACCGGCGAGCGCTACTTTTATTTTGGTCGTAGTTAGTAGGCTAGGATACATGACAAAAAGATGGCCAGTGAGTAATTAGGGAATTGAGTACTTATAGAAAGACGATTGATGACTATTTTTAGGGTTTTTGAAGGTTATTTGTGAATCTATTAAATACATTCCTTAGAAAGGAACAGGGGAAGACAATACAAAAGATGTGAAGATGAAATAAAGCTTACAGCGGCAGCGGGTCCAGATTACAGAAGAGTTACGAGAGATTAGAATCAGTGGAAATTGTTAGATGAGGCCTTTGCCAAGAGGCACACGGAACTAAGAGACATTCTTTAAAATATTGTTTAGAATTAAAGGGCTTAAATATAATATTACTAAATAAATTCATTTAATTCGTTAAGTTATGTACGATAAGTAAGTAGAACAATGTTAAATAACAACTCAAACTCAAAACTCAAACTCAAAGCATTTATTTATTTCAATTGAACCATTTACAGGCACTTTTGAATTGTCGAGTGTTCGGTCAGTCAGAAATATGAGGCTAGTTGCCCATTCCAAAGCGTAGTAGGTACTAAATAATAAGTAACTTGAACTATTCTGTTCGTTCCGAGTCTCCCTTACTAACAAGATAAGTCCTAAGACCCGACTTCAAATAGTTTCAAGTAAATATGTAATTCTCGAGAAGACAGGTACACATTACTCTTATCTAAATAAGAGTAATGTGTACCAGATAACTCCTCGTTAGACTAATCTAACAAGGAGTTATCTGCTACCATACTATATATCGTTCATTTGCGTGAAGCTTGACATAATTCAAAAAGAGTAATTTTAGGGTATGATGATTTAAACGTTTAAAAGTAGCGGTAAGAGTGCGACGAGCATAGAGTCACTAGCTCTCTCGCTCCCTCGTTTTTAGGCTTAGCGTAATGTCGTTTTTGTAGCAAAAACAATAAAATTTGTCAGTTCCCTCTTTATACTTAACTCAAAATTGCAGATTTTTTAGTTTTGTCACCCTCCTTGCCAATGAGCGATATTTATACTTCACTATTATATTACCTACCCTTTTATACTTTATGTAGGTACCTAGTTACTTAAGAAATCTTTACATTTGAATGTTCTGTAAAAAGTGTCTGTATCGATCTAATTTAGGTATGTTTAAAAAAATTACCTATTTTGAAAAAAGTTAATAAAATTTCGGACAGTGTAAAAAAAAAAATAAGAAGGATATCGTTTCTTTTTGATCTGGGTTTTTATACTTTTTTATAGCTTGTTGAGAGAGACTATCTTTCACACAGAGTAAAGTACAGGTTATTATAACAACGCCACTTTGCTCTAGCCGTGGTTTGGGAATCAAAAGGCTGATATAGCAGGAATCGCACATACAAATATACTTTTTTACTCGAAAGGAAGCATCCAGAAGACAGACAATTCCCTTATTTAAAGTTTTTATGAGAGAATTTAACCTGATCATAAAAACTAACGAAATAATAAAAAAAACTGTATTTTATAGCCTGTAGGACCTAATCAACATAAAACACGGATATAATAAAAAAAACAAGAAAATTCATAAAACTAAATAATTATATAGCATCAAATGACGGGCTGTCTCTATGAAATACTGTTAATAGCCCATTCCAGTCAGTTTTTTATGAACAAGACGATAATTATATAGAATGAATACTTTCTAACTTTTTCTGGGCAATTGGTGTAATTTTGTGGAATGTATTTACGTTGTCAAGGATCAATAATTGTACTTTTCATTTTTAAATACCTTCTACAAGCATCGAAGGGCTCGTGGCTAAATAATAAAAGGCACACAGGACGATCGAAGGTTAATCTACGCTTGCCGCGCTTGGTTCATGGATGGGTAACCATCCATTCCATATCGAGACCCCTCCGTGCCTCGGAAAGTACGTTAAGCCATTTGGTACCAGCTATGATTCGCCGTTATGGGTAGCCAGAAGCCCAAAAGTCTGACAGTACTTACAATAAAAAAATATAAAAAAATAGACATAAAAATATTAACATTTTAACAACCATATTGCGTAAAAAGAAATTTGTAGGCACAGTTGTAGGCTATAATGAAAATAATACAACATGTTAGCATTTGTAGTCATTCTGTCTTATTACAAAACACGGTTTTTCTTTTGACATGGTTTAAACCATCGAGCCTGTTTTCAAAATAAGAACCTTACAGAAATCGAAATACAGTTCCTTTTACAAAAATGACAACTTAGTCTGGCTTTAGATTGTCAATTTTGTATTAAGAATTTTACTATAGTAGGCATAAAGTTCGAAATACAAAAACTGGCTCGAAGATTTAGGCTCGCGCTAAAGTTAGATCGTGTTTTGTAATAAGGCGGATTGTGTCTCGCGTGGATCCACGTTACGGCTAACAAAGGATTAAGGCGTATCGTGTTACCTAGTAACGGGTTTTGGGGGTCAGATAGGCAGTCGCTTCAAGTCAGAAGCCCAAAAATCAGACAACCAGACTTACCAAGGGGTAACATATACCAGTCGAAGGGTCATGATAATTGAGGAATAAATTATTATTAACATAATTATGTATTATGAAACCCTCGGGCCGAGGGGTCCGAGTGCTCATGGTTTGTTCAACGAAATCTCCAAACGGCTTGTTGACACTTCCCGGGATCCAAGGGCTGGCCTTTACCTTGGCCAGAGGCTTAGCATTGCCATACAACGTGGCAATGCCGCCTGTCTCTTGGGTAGTTTACCAGTAGACAGCGATGCAGAGGTATTTTTCGACGCCATATTTTAATTTGTTAATAGTTTTAGTTAGTTTAGGTTATTATATTTTAATTTAAACAGTTTGATAGTTTATGTATATTTGTAGTTAATTAAAATAAAATTTCTATTCATATAACAATAAAATTTAAAAAAAATATGTATTTATTTAATTATAATTATGTACTTATATAGTAACCTATCAAAACTATTTAAAAAAATTGCCGCTGACAAAAAAATCCTTTCAGATTCCCAACGGAGAACGAGCTCTAGTCCATCCATAACTTTAGATTTAAAGCCTTCACGATGTAGTTCTTCACCAGCATAACTCGAAAAACATAATTATTATATAAATGTCAACACAATGTCACCTGTCATTTCTCACAATCAATCCTTTTGCTTCGTTTACGTTAATACATTTAAACAAAACTACTGGCAAACTCACTTCATGTTCACTTCAACTACGTTTTTACGATGAGAGTAGATCGGCTGGTCGTACAGGCACGCCGGTTGCGAGTAGGTACTACGCACCTGACCTTTCTGAAGAACATCACCGATAAAGTCAGTACAATATAATTATTTCGATTTGAATTTATGAGATTTATTTAATCTAGGTTGTATTTCTAACTCGTGTCTTGAAGCTTATCTATACAGGGTGGCCACGTATCCCACATGACAAAACAAATATTTATGTAACAATATAATTTAAAAGAGTGTCCATGGAGTTTCTTGCCCGTTCTTCTCCATAGGTAACTACTACGCTCTGGAATGGTCAACTAGCTTCATATTTCTGACTGACCGACCACTTGACAGTTAAAAAGTGCCTGTAAATGGTTTAATTGAAATAAATGCTTTGAGTTTGAGTTTGACATTTCTTAAAACAGAATATTCTTATAGTTTCGCCATGTCCGTCCGTACGTCTGTCCGCAGCTTAGCTCAAAGACTCATTAGTACAAGGAAGCTGTAATTTGACATGGAAATACATATTAGTCACGCTGACAAAGTAGTAAAATAAAATCTTGTAAAGTGGGGAGGATTTTTTTTTATGCGAAAAATGTACGTATCCATATAATTATATCAAACGACTTAAGGCGAAAGCGTCGGGGTAGCCCGCGAAATATTTTTTTTTTTACGTTTTTCGCAGTTTATAGGTCAGTATCAGGTTGTATGTTGATCTAAATTTATATGATTCGCAGCAGTATAAAATATTTAATTACGTAAAGTATTATACTCTAATGTTCATATTACCCTATTGAATGACTATTTCATGAAATCATGACATTTGAGGCCAATTCTAACTTGAGGAGTTGTATTGCTGATTCTAATGATTATAATTCTGTAAAGCCATATTTGTTACGGTCGCCAATCATATTTTAATCAACTTACGACCTGCAAAAAAACGTACGAAAATTAAAATTTCGCGGGCTACCTTAGCGAATATAATTTTCTATGCGCGAAATTGGACGGGGTGACGGAGGTGAGTGTTGTCGAGATTCGTATTTCTCCGGCGACGGCACGTGCGATGACGCCGGTCACTCAGTCCAACGCAGTCCGACGTGACGTGTCCTAGAGGGTCGTTCACGAGTCACCTATCGCACTCGTGAAAGTGGTATTTGCTTTATCCATGTTGTTATTTTTTTGGTTCTGTGGCCATTTCAAAAAAGTTTATTATTTCTTCTGAGATAGGACTCTTTAATTATTACGATGACAATAGTTGAAGCTCAGTGAAGTTGTATGACGGTTCGTGCGAAACTAGACGCTTTACTGTTAGTTTTTTTTTTCTAGTTTTAAATGATAAAGTTGATGGTGGTGGTTGGTTGGTTGGTGGTTGTTGATGGTGATGTTTAGTTTTAAGTGTTATAATAGTAGTTTATGAAACTGTTACACAACAGGGATTATTAAAACTCGAGTGTGAGTTTATATTAGTAACTTGCGTGTATTTTACCTAGCTAGTTTTAGGCAATGTGCGAGTTTCGTATACTATTTTATCTACGTTCATGCAATTTTATCTTAAACACAGTGTCAATGCCATAATTTATTTAGGTTTATGTCCCATGCCTAATTACTGGCAACTTTAGTTAGTATCTGTGTAACTAAAAATTCCTTCCGCTTTCCATCTCCCTTACGCAATCCTTTTAATGCCTGAGCGAGAGCAAGAAGGAAGATTCGCGATGGCGAAAACGCTGCCGCCATTAGAAACTGGATAGTTTCTCAACCAACATCGACGCCTGTGAGTTAAAATAACTCCAAAGTCGAAAGGAACTCAAATTCCACCGCGAAGAACGAAGATTGTTATTAAACTGTGCAAGTGCGTGTCAGTGTGTTGTGGAAAGTGCAGATTGTCGTCCGTACGGGACATCCTGGAAGCGCCACCGCCACGTGGCTAAGGAAACCTATCGCACCGTGTCTCCGCCATAGCTCACCAAGCAGGTACCATCATCATTTTACCACACCACCAAAACACCTACTTGTATCACCGCCCCTCATACAGTCCACTTAGAAATTTTCGATTTTCACCCCCCATGGCTTAGGCCGCCACATCACACAGTATATCGTAAATACAGGGTGGCCGGGGAGTTGACGTTCAAACGTAAAATTTAGATGCTTTATGATGAGGAGTATCCGAATCACCCCCATGTATGTTTTACGATTTTTCGTAGTTTTCGAGATATAATTTGTTTAATGATTTTTTTCGTAATTTTCACCTAACATCAGTTTTCGATTTTTTTCTCGTTCTGTTGAACATTTCTGGTTCAGTTTTTGTGTGATAACTAATTAGCATAGTCTAGCCTAACACTCTAAAAAAATATGGTTTATCTAGGAATTGCAGAACTTACTTAGAATTAATTCGAAAGTCTAAAATTAAGATTTGATTGAACCCCCATTTGAACATCCCCATTTTTTTGATACATTGTAAATTTGTCAGTACTGAGCTCAAATCATAATTTTGAGTGTTGAGGCACTAACCGACGATTATCCCTGTATGCACTATGCAAGTGTACCCAAGGACAACCCCCGGTTGGTGCAGGGCTATTGCAAAATATAGGAACAAAACATATTGGGCTATGGGTTTGGGTGGCTATAGTGGATTGATTACCTAGGACTATGGAAGGACTATGTCCCCTGCCTGATCAATGTTGTGTAATACACGGATAAAATGGCAGGGGGTGACTTGCACACTCAATAATGGGCCCCCGAAAACGGTCGCTAGCACATAGTGACGTAGCAACAAGGAGGCAACACTTCCTGAGGTGCTTGAGGAGTGGAGACGTATTCCACGGCTATCAGGACCAGCCCGGAAGTACGGTCAAGATCCCTACCAGCACCTTACTGGAATACTACCTTCCTCCAAGCACGTTTGCTCTTGCGAACCTCCACTCAAGCCAGCCAATAAAGGCAAGAAAGAGGTGGGAGCTCTGTTCCTCGTCATTGTTCACTCCAGCCGGCCAATAAAGTCAAGCCAGAGATGATAAACAAGACTTCTCCCGGGAGGTAGGGTCTGTGGGGTCGCTACTGCCCAACAGCTCGCCACATGCTGCCCTGCGGTTTTATAATTATTATTATAATTATTAAGTTAACTCTTTCTTTGCGGTCCAGTGTATAAATTTTATTTATTTATTTTCCAACTTACATCTATCATTACAGGGTAACCTAATGCGATAGTGAGGTACTAATCTTAACTCTTATCCTAACTTATTAATATTATGACAATAATTTTTTGTAATATTACAAACAATGCATTCTTTGTGAACTCACTCGGAGAACAAAACAATAGGTCCAAGTCAGTAGCTATGAGGTTGAGATTGCGGAGTGCACGCGACAGTGGCGCCTCACTTAAAAGATTGGTACGAGCGCGCGGCTCCGCCAGCAGCCATGGTTATCGACGTCGCCACACGTACCTGGCCGAAACACACAAACCTATGTGACCTAAAATGTCCGCATTTTGTACCTTCCCTCTAAGTACTTTGAATATGTACGAGATGAGTGCGAGATCCCTCCTGAGCCTCAGTTCATTATATCCAACCATACCAAAAATAAATAAAGGCTTGTACATAAGCGGATAAATGGGTATACAGCATACAGGCGCAAGGATAAGTACCTCACAAACTTGTTTTGTACTCTCTCCAGCATGAGCCTACATTTAGATTCGTATGGAGCCCACATGACTGCTTTACATTCTAATTGACTTCTAACTAAGGCATTATGTAAGGCGATAACCGCTTTGATGTTATTAAAACGACGCACCATACGGAGAATATTCCCTAAATTACGGTAGGAATTTCTGCAGCGGTTTGTGACGTGATCACGAAATTTTAGCTCCGTGTTGAATGTCACCCCCGACTCTCTAACTTCCGTAGCCCTAGCCATTGACAACCCGTCTATACTGTATGTATAAAGAATAAATTGACTAAAGTATTTACGATATTTCAGGATAAGGAAAAATAAAATGTTACACAGATATTCATTCATTTATATTATATTATTCTATTAAACTGACATAAAACTTACATAAATTATTGAAGGGTATATTGATGACAACTCTTAACACGTTCGCATTCTATGCTGGCCCCGATTAAATAGGCCGAGTACAACCCCGAGTTTTCAACCGCCTTGTCAGAAATGTCATTCGTTTAATACTAGTGTTGCCAGTATAATAAATAAAATGTCCCAATGATCGACTAAGACAACATAACGATTTGTTATATTATTTCAAAACCTAACACCTTCGATATTTTTTGTACAGAACCATACCTGAGAATGTTCTGGTCATCGAGATATAGAAGGTCAAAGTTCCAACTTTTTGTGTTTTTTTGCGAATACAATTTTTAAATGTTTTAATATAACTTGATATACTCCCACGAGCCCTATACCGTTGCATGCTCCCATAAATACACTGTTTTGCGTGCATTACGTTGCGCACTGCCATAAACAGCTAATTATCACTCCAAAAATTGACGACACGTTTGGTGTAGTGGCTACAGTGGCTAAGTGTAGTCAGCGAAACCAAATGGTCCTGGGTTCGAATCCCGGTAGGGGCAAATGTTTGTATGATGAATATGGACATTTGTACCTGAGTCATGGATGTATATTTATAATATGTATGTATTTACGAAAAAAAAAAATGTATTTAAGTAGTGTATCAACCATCTGGTATCCATAACACAAGCCTTAATTAAGTGCTTAACTTGGAACTAGATGGTGCTGTGTGCAATGTCAGACGATATTTATTTATTTATTTAAAAATAATAATTTTGCACAGTTACTAAGTTTGACATACAGAATGCGTAGATGACGGCTTCGTGAAGAGTCTTGCTACTTCCTGTATAATTCTACTTTTAATTTTGAGGCAAAAATATCTTCCTTGTTTTCATAATCTGAAAGAGGAAAGTCATTTAAAGTATTATGATATTATTTTAATTATTGTGAATGTGAAAACTATGTCGGTCATTGTATTTTTGGATTTTTCTCACGATCTGGCAGATTGAGTAATTTATGTGGTCTACTCAAATGTCCTTTCTTTAGTATTGTTTCTGGAATAGTTGAGTTCCTTAAGTTCTGAGTTGAGCTGCACGATTGCTGACAATTGCGTGCACTGACTAGACAGGTCCACTCAATCTGTGTGGTTCTTTCCTCAAAAGACCATTTCAGATACCAATCTACATAGCCTTCACATGATCTGACCAAAATTTTGTCTGGACTTTAAAAGAGACTGTGACCTCTGAGTTTGTTTCGGCCTTTCTTTTCAGAGTAGTCAGATAGGAAACGCCGACCTCATCTACATAGTTTAAAAAAAAATATGATCGACGTTTAGAAGTGTTTGTACAAACTTACGTACAGAAATAAAATCATTTTCATTGACTTCTCATTATCAGTATGTCTTTTCAGGTATGCGGCCACGCGCTGCTGGAACGACCTTCCACCGCCAATGCGAGGCCTAAAAACAAAACAGTCATTTAAATTTCAACTTAGGAAGTTATTGTTGCATGTACAACTCTCTGAACAATAAGTTTTTAATTTTCATAATTATTTTTATTCTTTGCTCACCTCATGGGTCACGGCCTGCGGTGCTTGGTTTTGGATCTCCAGCAGCGCTGCAGCATGGCATTCAGTCTCGTTTGCCGGGACTGCTGGCGGCGTTTCCCTTGTCCACATTAATTCTGTGTTGACAGCCAATAGGCTCAATAAATATATTGAAATACATTTTGATCTTTGCTTGTCCATGTATAATGCTAAATAATTATTTCTCTATTCATTCATTTATAATCTGATTTCAAATTTAATTCCAACAATCGTATTATTTATTTAAGTTATGTTTTTCTATTTTGTACTAATTCTTTTCGTGACTCTGACTTACATTACATTATTTTCTCATAACTTCCTGTTTTTGGAGCTCCAAAGCTCTCTTTATGGAAATGTTTGGCATGTCGGGTCACCCTCCAGTTTCCAAGGTTTTGGTATTTTTACTGGGTCCATCTCATCTCATCTTTCACATTCACACACCAACGCTTGTAGCACTGACACATAACTTTTGCATAATATTAGTAACACATAACATCATTGGCCATTTTGTAATTCCTTACATCATAGCGTTTCTTTGGTGTATGTATGTTGGGTGTACGTCAAATAAGACGCTTTGAAATGTTGCCATAAAGTGTAAAACATTTATTGAGGATGATTTTCTCGTAGCATGTCTATTTCCTTTTACATGTCTGTTTAGTATATTCTATAACATTTAAATTTAATTATATTATTTTTATTTAAGTGCAACGTTCGTAAGTGCGCTGTACTGGTACAGCGTCCTAACTATTGTTTGCCTCACCGGACGACGTCACTACGTCAGCGCCGGCTGTCGCTGAATACCAGCGCTGGGGCTCTGTCTTGCATAGGGTCGCGGCATAATGCTGAGCGATAGCCGTTTTGCCTGGATGTGACGCATGTTTCCCCCAACCTTTTCATATTTTCAGTGTTTGTGTTATTTTTTGCGTCATGTTTACCGCAAATAAACGCATTTTCTTTCTTTCTTTCTTTTTTTACAAATAAAATTCTTCGCAATTAAATGTAGGTGGCTCCTAAATAGTGCCAGTGTTCCGTTATGGGTGTCCCGGACAATTGTGAATTTCTCATAATACCCGTAATAGAGTCAGAATTTGATATTTTTCGTTAGGAGTTTTTATAACGAGCGAAAATAGAAAAAATCGACCTTTATATTAATAGATAGGTACTTTATTATATAGTAAACCTTTACTAAAAAGTTCGAATAGTTTCAGACTTAAGTGCAGCATAAATTCTTCTTATAAAGGGCGTAGAAAAATTGTCTGTGATACAAACATACGTAAACTCACGCCTTCTCCCCATGGGGGTAGGCAGAAACTACAGACCGCCACCTGCTACGATCTTTATATGCTTCGTTTACGTTCATACATACAAATTGTGACATATTATTCGAGTTGTTTTTGAAACATTACTGGCGAAATGTTGGTGTACTATAGAAATAGCTCTGAACTCTCCTTCGGGGTGCAAGGCGTAACATAATATAATATGAGACAACATCCACACAAAATCTTCAGGTCGAACTAGGTAGAGCCTGTACTACGGTGTACAGAGCCCGCAGCGTGCCGGTAACCTTCTGGCTTACCCTAGCGACTTGAGTACGCCAGTGCAGGGTACTATCAATGTGCAAGTACGAACGAACGATCGTACCATTGAAGAGGACCGGTGGTAAGGTTGTACCATCCACCTTGCTAATACTACGAGAACTACCCTGATGATCGCCCTGATGATCGCCTGACACTTCGTAGGATTTACAGCTACACCAAATCTGTCAGCCCAGGCTTTTATGGCTATCAAGTTCCTATTTAATCTGCCGATAACGTCAGGTAATTCATCAACCCTCCCTTGACAGTACAACTGCAAGTCATCTGCATACAGATGATATGCACACTGAAGTTCGGAAGTTATAAGATTAATAAAAATAGAAAATAAAAGAGAAGAACGTATACCGCCTTGAGGAACGCCAGCTTCCAAGTCACACCAGCAAGAAGAAGAATCCCCAACATAAAACGGACTGCTGACGTCCCTGAAGGTAAGAGGAGAACCATTGCAGTGCTTCGGGAGAGACCATAACATATGACAGAATGGCTAACAGGATGTCGTGACTGACGGTATTAAAGGCATTCGAGAAATCAAACAACACTAGAGCAGTAACTTTGGTGTCTTCCAGTGCTGCCCTCATATCGCCAGTCACTTTAAGGAGCGCGGAGACAGTGCTGTGCCCAGGCCTAAACCCAGATTGAAGAGGACTAATGATTGAGTTACGATGAACAAAGCTGGAGAACTGTTTGTGGACACAGGCCTCAAGCACTTTGGATAGGAAGGTAAGGATAGAAATTGGACGGAAGTCAGTAGGAAGAGAGGGATTAGAAACCTTAGGTAGTGGACGAACATAGGCTTTGCGCCATAGGGAAGGGAATACTCCGGTGTATACGGAAAAAATTATAATGAGGGTAATCGCGGGTAATAGTTAATCCAGAATAGTTATGATCATACTACGTGTGATATTGTCACATCCCACCGCTTTCGATTTGATGGAGAGAATGATCTTTTTGATCTCTCCCGGTTCAACTGGAATGAAAATTAAAGGATTATTATGAGGACGCGCTATACCAGAAATTTGAGACAGATGGTTTTGCTTGGTTAACCGATCCATGATAGAAACGGTGGAGAAATGCTGGTTGAGATCGTCTAAGTTAACTGAACTAGGAAGATCTAAATGTCGCGATTTGCCAATACCAAGAGTTCCAAGAAATTATCAAAAAGTTTCATATTTCATTGGGTTTTAACAGATATTAGTTATGAGATTTTTTTAAGTGTAACCATGGAGTTTCGCATCTTCTTCATAGGAATCGACCAATTGGAACCGTGCACCTAGCTTCTGAAGTTTCATAAGTGCCCGTGTAGGTAAGTTTATGTGAAATAAAATATTTTGATTTGATTTGATAATCATATTAGTAGATACACAGAAAACAAGGAATCCTTCCGTTTTATATTCCTCTCAGATTTACACGGAGAATCCTGAAAAGGCAGAAAAACAGCTGTAAAACGGAGCAGCATACGTTTTCTCAGCTTTTCTTAGTTTTATTAGCCGACTGTAGTTATTACAATGTTTTTCCGCGAAGCTTTCAACTTGTTATTACTTACCTGTAGTTACTTGGTTAACTTTCTAATAAGAAATCACACTTTTACTAAGTACATACCAGGAATCTCAATTAGCTTGAAATAACTGGAAAATTCACACAAAAATCGTTATTGCTAGTCTAACTTGTGTCAGTCTGGTTCAGTATTTTTATCTCACGATGCGACGCGCGCTTTACAGCACATCATAACAGATACACGCACACACACACACACTTCTGACTTCGCTATTGTCTCGGACGGTACCGAGAGCTCCTGCGCTTACAGACACATTCACAGCGCGTTTGGACACTTGGTAACCGCAAGTACCTAAAGCGCGCGTCGCTTCGTAAGATAAAAACAAACTACAATAAAGGATTGCCCTTTTTCCAGTCACATAAATATCACGACTGTATTATCACCGAACGGATAAGCAGGGACGTACTAATGGTGTTAGTTTGTCTACAGTCTATTGACGCGCGAGTTTTTTTTTGTGTGAATATTGTGTGCCTAAACCGGGGCCAAATATTTGTCTTTCTTTCATTGATTTAAAAAATACGTCTACTCTGAGGCTGATAACAAAATTGATACTGCGATTATAATCGATCAAAGTAGGTAATGTTATCAATTTTCGCGAACCAACCGTTATCAAAGTGTCTAAGGACTAAACGCTCTAAGGAAGTCCATGTATAGTCAGGGAAAGCAATTGTTACGCCAATTGACCTAGTAAATTTTCCGTGTTATATAATTCATATAACTGTCAAATAATGACAGTTGTTGTTTGAATATACTGCCAATTTATTTGGTAATCAATTTGCTTGAGCCAGTGAGCGTTTACCGACTCTTGGCTGTTGATATTCTGATTGGTACTACCTAGATGCATTTACCCTGGTGCATATTCATTGTAAGCCCTGTTCTGTTTGGTTGGCTCATGAATATCGCCTCCGGTTGAGTCCGACGCTAGTTTGGAATACCCGAAATTTACACTTCAGTGGCTGTGCTTCAGTGAAACTGAACACGATGAAATAGATGACTTACATCATTATGAGGAAAATGTCATGGGGAAAATGAGTAGTGAGTAGGGGAAGACCAAATAAATGATGAATGGACTGAATCTTTCACACAGAAAGATGATACGGCTACAAAGGGTGTGACTACCGAGATAACAACTAATGGAGAAGTATGGATGACAAGGACTCGTTGCGCCGACCACAAATAAATTGGGATAAAGGAAGGGAGTGATGAGATGAATTAAATCTTTTGTTAACTCTAGAAACCTTTCCAAAGACAGAACCTTGATTAAAACGGTTGCGGCCCCACCTAAAATATCTATTTAGTAAATGTTAGTAATTGTCAATAATGCTTATCTAAACCATAATTTACTAGCTGACCCCGCAAACTTCGTACCGCCTGACATTTTTTTTTAAATTTTTCTCTCCGTATGAACCGTCCTCGTACTTCAAGGAATAATCAAAAAAAAGAATTAGCAAAATCGGTCCATCCGTTCTTGAGTTATAAAATTACAACGAAAAGTGGCATTGATGTTTATAGATAAGGATAAAGAGAAAATGTTTGTTAGTTACGCTAAAACGGCTGAACTGATTTAGATAAACTTTTGCACATGGATAATTAATCATGACCTAGATTAGGACAAAGGATACTTTTTATCCCAATATTAGCACGGGATTAAGACTTATGCGGTTGAAACCGTGGGGCGCAGCTAGTGTTAGTACTATAGTAATAGTTTTAAGTTATGGTCTGGCAGTTTGAGGAATTTATGCGGCCTACCCAAATGTCCTTTCTTTGGTATTATTCGTCGAATCGTAAAGTTCCTTGAGTTTTGAGTTGAGCTGCACGATTACCGACAAATGCATGCACTGACTGCGCAGGTCATCTCAATTTATGTGGTTATTTCCTCAAAATACAATTTCAGACACAATAAAATCGTTTATCATTTACCAGAGGAAGAATAAAATTATAGTGCGGAGCAAAAAAACATAGACGTTGTAGATCACGATAAGACCGCTTGTCGATCGATACAATACCTCAGTGTATCGTATGGTTCAAGTTGCTTGGTTGATTTTGTGTTATTTTATACCATTACATGTACATATTCTTGTAGGTGTAGTAATTGCAGTCCAGGTACATCGTCTTCAAATATAATTGGTACATAATTACTGTATACAAAATATTTTAAAACATTAAAGAATAAGTATCGATTTTCTTGCTCATTCTTCTCTGCGTGAGACTTCGTCTAAGAATCAGTTCTGTTTTCTTGTAAATGTTGACGTTCAAAAGTGCCTTTTAGTAGCTTAAACTTTGACCTGTTGAGTTTGAATGTTAAAATTAAAAGTATGTAAGTAAACTGTTAAGGAGGATAAGCCAGAAGTTGTTGCTAGAACCTTAGTGTGACTTTTACCGCATGCCTTTACATGACTTACGGCCAAATACTATTCAAGACTACACACACTACACTACACACGCACACTATTACTTACACTATTCAATTTTAAGGTATCATCAAGTTTATGGCTCGTGCTGTCTCCGCACCCTAATTGTGTAAAACTTTTCATTGCTTCATATGATTGAAAAATTCGCCCGCTAACATCGTAAACAAGGCAATGAATGTTGTTGAAATGTCAAAATGAAAGGATTTCATTGTAAGTGTATAAAGCAATCACCCCGCTGGTTAATGTCACAATGAGTTGTTTTGCAGCGACAGTAACTTTATGATCCACTTATGGTTTAGTTTCTTTCGAAAAGTCAAGCGCTAACCTAGTAAAACGTCACCATTCTATTTTTATCCCCCTCTCAACCCAACACTAGTATATTATACTCTTTATGTAAATATACGCCAACTTCTTTGGACCCAATAAGCCTTTTATAATGAGGCCCAGGGGACCGCACGGCTCCCGAGAAACAACGCTTATTGCCATAAGAATAAATAATACATTTGCTACAGTGATTCTGCGCACACCAGACATTCAATTTGCTAAATTTGAACCCCATTTTCAACGTATACATTGCTATTGTTTTGATGTTTTAGAGTGATTGTACTGTAATTTGGATGGGATACTTTAGGGTACCAAGAGTATTGTACGGTCTCATCGCTGTACATTTTTCTGCTTACTCTGATATACTACTACTACAGAAGTACTATAATAACATGACTAACGTATTTAAATATAGTGAAGTTATTACTGTGTAGCTATCAACAACTGAGAGAAATAATTGCCTTCCACTCTAGTACTGATACTTACTCTTAACTTAAATAAACGTACAAACTACTTATGCCCGGTTTCTGAGGCACTTTTAACGGTGGTTTATCTATCCAATAGCGCTATTGGTACCATAACTTGCAAAATGCGTTTCCAAACACCGCAATTTAGGATAAGCTCCGTTTAAACTTAAGTTAACTTAACTGATCAATATTTGCCATTTATCGGTTCGATAACTATACTGGTCATCATAAAAGTCGACCCACCCATTGTTTCACAGCTAAGCTGTTGAACACATGTATTTTTATTTTGAGTGTCGATATGATGATTGACGTCTTGTTTGTCATAAGTCTTATTGCATTTATTTAAGTAAAATTACTTCAAAAGTAAATTAATTAACTCCTGTAAAACTTTTTTAAACAGTTTAAGAAAAAAAAAAAAAAACTAAAAAAAAACACTGGCTTTCATTGTTTTTGCTGATTGCAGAACATGCAGGCACTATTTATTTATTATAGAAATAATAGCAAGTCAGCGACTGTCTAATAGTAATTTAAGCCACTTAATTACCCTTGTAAAATATAATTATTAATAAAAAACTAGTTATCGGGTTCATAGTTATTGAATGGTTGGTTGCGTATCCAGAAACGCAGTGACAGTTAACCGACGTTTATCTTAAGCGTAACTTTACTGAACCAATAGCTAATGAGAGTTTATCTGGGAACTTCAGAAACCGGGCATTAGTGCATCTTAGTGGAACGGGTTTCTCTATACTCACTGAACTTAAAAACCTTTACGATAAATCAGTGTACGGAGTTGACTACTACAACCCGTAGGTACAAGTATTTTTTTGAAGGTTTTGTTAGTGAATTTCTTTTTAAGCATTTTAAAAAAAGGGTTTGTGTGCCTTGTTGGTTCATCCATGAAATTATGGGTACATATTTGAATCTGGAAAATTAAAATACCTACGGGTAAAATGTCAACGTTCAAAACGTCGAAAATTTAAATATCGATTGTATTGTAATAAGTATCCAAAGCTTTTTATATCTAAGCTTAAAATGTCTAACATTGGAATACCGAGTGATAACAGTATTTGTTGATTAAATATATCGATAGTCATTAAACCCAAGTTCAAATGTCAACATTTAATACACTTTAGTTCAAATTTACGTTAAAAATACAGATATTGGATATTTCAACAATGTATGAAATACCTAATGGACAGTTGTCCTACAGTAAATTAATACTGTGGTCTAGTCGTTTTTGGCCGAGCCAACGAAGGGATCGGTGCCGCGGCAGCGGCCGGCGAGTGCTACTTCCAAGTTGCTCACAGAAATGTTTTCATATGATATTTAGGACATTCGATACTCTGTAGTTCGATATTTAAGCCTTTCGATGTTACGTTTGTCGTTTTATATTTTAGATATATTGGATGTAGGTTATCTAACCATTCGACAGTATAAACTTACGTTATTTTAATTTTCGCTTTAATGGTCGTTCGATATTTAAGTTTTCGATATTTTGAACATTGACATTTTAACCGTACATATTTTAATTTTCTAAATTCAAATATGCACCCAAAATGATACAATGTGATAATTCAATACAGAAAAATCTAAAATTTCTTGTATTTACGTTTATAATATTATACAATACAGAATTTTAGTAAGTGGCTCTTTAGACTTTAAAATAATGTAAGTACTCACACCGCAGCTTTATTATTTTCACTCCAGAAATTATTAATAGGCCTTTCAAAAACGATCTTTCAAGAGCTCTCATAACGTTCTACTCATTAACACGGTATTAGAGGGAGGCCTTGAAAACAGTTTTTGCCAAACAATGAAATTAATTTGCAAACGAAATTGGTTTTGGTTTGACCATAATCTCATTTTAATTGCCGTCAATATGGACTGGCTCTTTTACAAGGATGTGTTATTCCAAGGCTGATCTCAGATATTGTATTCCGAAATATTCAATACATAATTAAGTCACTTTTATCCGAGTGGTAATTTTTTAGTAAGTCGTCCTCAAGCAATAAAAATACTGTAGGAAGAATTACTGATTATGTATATTTATTTAACCAATCAATCAACTCAGCCCATCGCGGTCCACTGTTAGACATAGGCGTCTCCCAGGCTGCGCTACAACACCCTGTCCTCCGCCTTCCGCATCCAGTCTGTTCCAGCCACTTTCTTTATTTATTTATTACAGCATGGAAGACTTACAGCTACAAAATTCTACAAAAAAAGGAAACAATAGTCGACAGAAAGCCAATTACAAGTCTTCGCGTTTAGACTTCTAATAGAATTTGTGTTGTTGACGGCGCGGTTGACGCAGTGGTTAAGCGATTAACTGCTGCGTGGCGTGTCGCGGGTTCGGTTCAAACAAATAACATATATTTGTATGACCTGCAAGTAGTTGTTCCGGGTCTGGCTGTTTGTGTATGTGAGTTTAAATGTATTTAAACGCACCCACGATACAGAAGAAAATCCTAGTGTAGGGCTACGTTTTTTTATTAAAAAAAAACAAACTACTATAGTAACCACTTGTGTTCTCGATTGAAAAGTGAGAGAAAAAAGAAACAATAAAAAAACACTGCAGCTATTTAAACAAATTGAGGCTCAAGCACCTTCTAGCTGAAGTCACACTGGTTGTAAAGAGATCCAAATCGAGTTGTTTACATCTTTAATTTAATATAAGCACATAAATGTTAGCATTCAGCACACTTAAGTAATAATTTTACTACTAAGCTGCCACAATCAAATTAATTTAGGAATAACAAAGTAGTCAGGGCTCAAGACTAATGCACACGTTGATACTTGATAAGCGGATGGCACGCAGCGAAGATAATTTATATTACAGCGCTTAATGTATGGATATATTATCTTAACCGACCTCACACAGCCACAGAATATATAATAGTAGGTAGCTTCATTTTATTTTTATTTTAACGTTTATTTTTCAATTAAATGATTATGCTGTCGATAACAACAGTGAACTTAAAGTTGAGTTTCGGTAAGAATCTCGGCTGTTTTCAACTAATATTTTAGAGAGGTATAAACAACACATTAATTCCTTCCCGAAACAAAGCACCAAGTTTGCTCACAGTGCTGAAACACTATAACAGCTTACCTATTAAAGCTCAATCTATTTACACCCGACCTACGAGGTCACCAACCTCACCCCATTCACTAAACTTCCACGGATTGAAATCTAAAACACGCTATAATCTAAAGCGATATTAATTTTCGTTTCACCTTAACATTGGAACGTTTAACGTCCTTTGACGGCGCGGCATTTGTTTGAAGTGAGAGCGGGAGAGGCTTTTGAAAGTACGATCAAATAGGCGTTGTGAGTTGAGAGGTTCTCAAAAGAATTAAGTTTAGTTATAGGGTTGGTTAATAGTGTTTTATGTGGGTTTTAGTAACGTTTATGTTACATAATATATTGAGGGTTTCAGAGAAGGGCCTCCCAAACTCAAACTCAAAGCATTTATTTCAATTAAACCATTTACAGGCACTTTTGAATTGTCAAGTGGTCGGTCAGTCAGAAATATGAAGCTAGTTGCCCATTCCAAAGCGTAGTAGGTACCTATGGAGAAGAACGGGCAAGAAACTCCATGGACACTCTTTTAAATTATATTGTTACATAAATATTAGTTACATCATTAATCTTGTATATAGGTATAATTATATGTGAGAACGATGTAAATAAGACGTACACATTGAGTGTCCAGTGTACAGCAAATATAAATTCAAACAAAACAATCCATAATAAAATAATTAAAAATAAGCCGTGGTGGCTAAGAGATGATGATGATTTTGAAGGGAGCTAAATGATCCAACACACGCGCCACCGTCAGCGAGACATTTGAATGAGCATGACATCTATCAGCCGCCAGGGGCACATTCAGGTCAATGAAAGACATTACCCAGTAAATGGTAGCTCGATGGTACATTGTACTCACACTTGTCCTATTCAATTTTATAATACAAAGGAGATTGAGTTTATACAATGCAAAGGTAGTCTTACAATCTTCAGCAGCTCCAACAGTATTTTCAAGTGTTAATCAATTAGTTGTGGTTGTGGAGCAGAACCAGCATTGAGCCAGGCATTTTTATCAGCGATATAATCCCCCAACTTATAATATGCCTGTCTGCATAGTGTGCGTTTTATACAAAATTTGAATTTCGTTTCATTCAGTTGAAGTATGTGAGGAGGTATTTTATTGTAACATTTTAAACAGTACCCCATGAAAGATGAGTCCACTTTAGCCAGTCTGAAACCTGGTTGAACTAATGGGTCCCTATTTCTGGTACTATAATTATGTCAATCACCTCTTTTACTAAAAAGATGTAATTTTTTTCTTACGTACGTGGTGTTTTCATAGATATATTGACAAGGTACCGTCAGGATCTTAATAACCTTAAACAGTTCCCTCAGAGAATCGCGCCTGCGGAGATTATATATGGCTCTGATGGCTCTATTCTGCAGAATAAAAATAGACTCGACGTCTGCAGCCCGTCCCCAAAGTAAAATACCGTAAGACATGATACTATGAAAGTAACTAAAATAGACTAGCCTTGCGGTATTACATCAGTAAATTGACGGATTTTTCTGACAGCATATTTATGCTGCTGAACTTAGCCGTCCTTATACTAAGTCCTAATACTTGTACTAAAGTATTTGCAAAACCGATAATTATCGCATTTGTACATTAACTTGATTTTGTTTTAATATATAGTAACAACAAACAGCTACATTATGCAATATTACAAACAGAAAAAGATAAGTAACTTCGATAATAATATAGCCCACAGCGCTGTTCACAGATCGCCATCAATAAGAGATAGATCTATAAGAAAAATGAGTTTAATATGTGCGTTTTAGTTGAATTAAGTAAGGGTAATGTTCAAGACAAAATTGACAGAATGGCTTCTAAAGTTTTGTTTTTGTAGTATTAAGGAATTTAATTAATATAAAAATTAAAAATTTGTATAAGAATAGTAACTTGTATATAATAATAATAGTAATATAATAAGAATACAGTATTTAACTCAATAAAATTTGCACGCTTGCTCGCAGGCAGAATACAATGACACTTAGGTTATAAGATCTCACCTTTACCAAAACATTGTATTTCTGGCACTTGGAGGTGAACTCTTCACGCGTGGTAGTTACACTATAATTATAAAATATCAAAACAAAACAATTTAAATAATATTTCATGTAAAATCCCATGATACAAAGACCAGAAAAACCGATGAATTATTTTAATTTATAATTTTCCGAAGTACCGCACCGGTCCCTAGGTATCTCTCTTTTTCTTTGATCTACTCTCGGAGCACAAAGGTCAATTTTGTACCGGACCACTTAACTTTTCATGTACATAGTGCCTCGCCCCTATTAAGTTATCTTGCTCCGAGAGAGGATAAATTGCTCAGTCGTACTTCTCGTACTTAGGTAATGAACTGAGGTCCTTGAAGGACTATTTTAATTTCTGGGTGTCACTTGCATGGTCCTGGAAATGCGGATGATAAATGATATTGGAGGCTGACTCTAATATGAGTACTTAAGTACTTCGGGGCGAGAAGGGAAGATTGAGGCCCATTATTTCGGGAGACTTATTAACTTGAGATGGTTTTTTATTTAAACAGTCGATTATTTTTTTTTGCTTTTGTCTTCACATTAAAAATGTAACAAGCAATGTTTTTTTGTGTAAATCTTAAAAAAATTATTCAGGAAAACGAAAAAAGAATATTTTTTTCAGTCATACCTGTGGTCATACTAAGAAAAGCTCACAAGCGATTTGTTTATTCACCTGTCTCATAAAAACGACACCTTTTTGATTATTTAGTATAGGTACAGACCCACATTTTATCTTATTTCTATACCAAAACTATCCCACTCCAGGCCAATCAATATATAGGACCAGGCCCGGGTCGACGACGCGTTGTGTTCCACGCGCGCCTCAAAGAGATGTCAGCATTAATGACGGGGTCCGCTAGGGCCGATGCCTGCCAGGGTTACGGGAAAGTCCGAGAGGGATACCGTGGCCCCTGGAACAGGTAACTGCAGGAACACGGGTGGGTTTTAATCAGTAAGAGTCTGTCACGCCCTCCCGCTCTGCCTAGAGCGGGAGAAGTAATTTGATGATTTCCCAACCCAAAAAAAAAAAGGCCAATCAATATCAATAACACCCATTAGCTTCCCTTAACCTCACAGAAATAAAAACAGAGAGCTACTTTCGTAACCTTTTTTTTTGTTTTTTTTTTGACGATGGGAAATCATCAAATTACCCCTCCCGCTCTGGGTGGAGCGGAAGGGAGTGTCAGACTCTTACTGACTAAAACCCACCCGTGTTCCTTCCTTGGCCCTTTATGTTCCGGGTCAGCGGTACCCCTTATGGATAATCCCGCTTTCCCGGCAGGCTTGGGCCCTAGTGGGCCCCCTCTTCGATGCTGACATCTCTTTGAGGCACGCGTGGAACATGTGCGCGCCGTCCGGCACGGGCCTGATCCTGATCGGACGGTGAGCTACCCATTACTCACCGCCCGCAGGCCCGCGCCTACGGTGGCCGGGAGTCGTCACGCGGCTCCCGACGCCCGGAGCTTCCACCGCGACGGCTTGCAAGGGAGACTCTCTCCCTCTCCCGTCCCGCCACCTCCTTCGCTAGCATGACTGCTTCGCAGAAGGAGGCGACTGCCTCCCACTCCCCCTCGCCCCGGCCCATGGCTTGAACCAAGGCCGGGCGTGAGAGGTCACGATCGCCTCTACGAGGACACGGCGGTGCTCCACCCATGCAGGGCAGGCCCCCACCGTATGCTCCACCGTGTCCTCGGGGCGATCTACTTTCGTACCCTTACACCGAAAAGCATAGCCCCGAGGCCTCGAGCTACACGCTCTAGCCATTTTCGTCTTGCGACAGCGACTGCGGAGAAAACAAATGAAAGAAGTTGTTTAGACTATGCCACGAGCCACCAGTCACAGCGATGCGACCTGCGGAGCCACAGACGGAAACAGGTGACGGGCGCGCGTGTCGCTTGCCACATGTCGCATCGCTCGAGGTCGTGAATGGGGTCTTACGCTGAAAGTATAAGCGTTACACTTTGGGCCCCAAATGTTACGATCTCAGACCATCAGACCGATCAATCTAATGAGCCCAATGCTTTCACACTAATTGCTTCATAAGAGGTCGTATGCCGAACTATGTACAGTCAGCCTCAAACAGTATGTACGAGTATACATCGTCAAAATTAATTTGATTTCTACAATTTGTATTTCAATCTTTGACAGTTGTTACGGGTCGTCAGTAGCCCGAAATTCTGACAACTAGTCTTACCAAGGGGTATCGTATCACCCAGTAACTGGGACATGGAAGTCAGATATGCAGTCGCTCCATGTGAAATACTGTTATTCAACTGCATCCGATTAGACTGGAAGCCGACCCCATTAGAGTTGGGAGAAGGCTAAACAGATGATGGTGAATACTGTTACAATGAGTACCTACAATGAATTATCAAATGTGTTACATTTTTTGTGGTTACACGTCATTGTTAAGACAATTACATGAATTCTTGTCGATGTATCATCTTTTTGAGGCTGACTGTACTTATCAAGGTAAGGCGTAAAAGCCCACTGTGATACATAATAGTAAGGAGAGAGAAGCTATGATGTTTAGACGTTAGTACAAGATGGCGCGTTTTGTGAATCGAGCTGAGGAGGAGGGGATTCGTATCTTAGTAGCATTTTTTTGTGTGATGGAACTGTATTTGAGTCTTCCCCGATTTTGAACAGTGGCTTTGCATTGTTGCACTCCAACATTTTGTAAGTCGAACGCCGGTGGTAATGTGACGTCACCCACGTGAAAGTGCTTTTAAAGTCAGTTGTGTTTTATTGAAATCAAATGTTTAGGGATGTCATGGTCGACCTTGCAAAAATGTTCCTTTATTATTGCCAAAGTTCTCTCTGTATCGAAGAAAGCAAACTCATAAACTAACTCCAAAGTAACCATAAGTGTCCTATTTTTCTAAATAGTAACGAGACACCAGAAAACGTACAGCTATGGCCAAATTCAAGTGAATCCCACGTGGGTTGCGCTATGAAAGTGGCTCGCGCCGATTGTGTCAACTAACTTGTATAGAGGTGTTCAACAGAGCGCGAATAGTCGCGTAACTTCTTAATCATTAAAACAACCGACGCGCGCAGTCACTGCCCGAAGCCCAAGCGGGATTCCTCTCAGTGTGGCCAGAACTTAATAAGCCTGTACAAAAACAAGATTTACTGCAAGCACTAAAATACTAACATAACTACTGGGATCTCAATATTAAGCCAAGTACACAACATAAACACAACTTTGATTCAAGACGTAAAGATACACAATCAGTTTCAGTGAATGCCTCTTAGCCCTCGTGACCACGAGCGACTTTTTAACGCTCTGGATTTTCAACGCACGCATATAAATATGCCTGGGATATAAGAAGCTAGTTTTTGAAGCTAGGGCAGTCAGCCAGCAAGCTAGTAACGTTGCTTGCTTTGTTTGTTATGGCTTCTTGTATACCCGCTCCGACGTAATTCCACTGTGGCGCCACTACGCTGTGACGTAACGGTGTGTCCGGCCGAAATCGCGCGATTTCTCCGCGTTCACTAAAACTGCGATATCTCGGATATTACGTATTGTAGCTCTAAAAACCCTATGTCATTGAAATTGTTACTAGAACTAGCTTCATTTCTAGGCGACAAAGGTCTCATGCTAGGATGAATAGAATATTTATTTGCGTATCACATGGTATACAAGGGTGTTAAATATACAAATTGAGGCACAAGCATGTTTAGCTAGGATAAAACATAGCATGCAAAATTTTAAACACAGGTTAAGGCAACAACATTAGTTTTTTTTAAAACATCAACATTTTTTATCTATAAATTCTTTTAAACTATAAAAACTACACTCGAGTAACCACTTATGAAATTTAATTTTAAATAATTTTGTTTAATATGTATAGGATGGGGTTCTATTTTTGAGTTAGTAGCGCCCTCCACCACTGATTTTACTCTCATGGCTTCTGTACTAGCCTCGTGTTGCCGGCGAAGATAGAAAGAAAGAAAAATATGTTATTTGGGACACGCACAGGAAATACAAACAATAAAAAAGAACACTATCTAACAAAATAGTGAAAACAATAAAAAATTAAGAGAAGACCTGTGCGAGGCCAAAAAAAGGCTCCTATCTCAGCTACTATGATGCTGCGATATTTAAAAACATATACACAAATACCGCAGCGCTGGTATTCTGATAGGGCCCGTTGTGATTCCACGGAAACACAATTTTGTTTTAAAATAAAAATTATAATACATAAAATAAACAATAAAATCTATTAAAAATACAAAAATAATGAAAACCGTATTTCTAACGATATTAATAATAGTTGGATATTACGATCGACCCACGCCCGACGCTCCAACATCGCTTGTCCATGCTACAGACAGTCTTTATTGTCTATGGTCTAATACAAACGAAGGGACGCGGATGCCAGAGCAGGCGATGTAATAGCCTGTCGATGTCAAATAAAAAGAATATTCAAAGTACCTACCTATTGATAGAATATTACAGTTATAACAATGGACTGGACGTACAGACGCCAGCAGGTCAAGCTACCCGAAACTGTCAAATTTTCCCAATCAACCTTGAACCTTAATGCTTTAGCTATAAAGTTGAAAATCTATTAAAGAAATTTGACAGATTGTAGTAGCTTGTTGTGCTGGCGTCTGTACAACAAATAACAGCATCAGAATAAATAATACTTCAGAGTCGAGCGAATATTAAAAGATAAAACAAGAAAATGGCGCAAATAGACAATAACATTTATCGTTATTATGTGTGACTAGTTGTGTTGTGTTGTGTGAGTCGGAGGAAAAAGATTCACCAATACCAATTGCGTGCAATCACAGAGTGAGTTTAGTGACTGGCTCTTTCCAAATTTCATGATTCTAGGTCAACGGGAAGTATTCTTGATTTATTTACGACTATCAGAATATGTCGCATAAATGGCCGCATTTTTTTATTGCGTTGATTTAGAAGCTTGATTTTTTTGAGCTCCAAGAAACCATAGGACTACGTATCGGATATTAATTTCAACATAAGACCTTTTTTCTCAAGAACGCGTAGAGGTATCAACAGACGGACAGACGGACCGACAACGAAGTGATCATAAAAGAGTTCCGTTGGTTCTGTTTTTGTTTTTTCCTTTTGAGGTACTGAACCCTATAAATCAGCCGTGTATCCCGGGCATGAGAGTAAAATATCCAATAGTGTATTTTTTAACGTACTCTGTTGGATTCTCAATGCTCGGCTCAAGACACAGAGAGTTGTAGCAGTATCTACATCGCCACATGCGCAGTGAACTACACATCATCCTGACGTCACGCTAAATCCTGCATCGCGCAAGCAGAGTTTACCGCGCAACTAGCATATATACAACGTGTCGTTTTGTATCCTCGTCAAATTTCAGGAGGCTGTTATGAAAGACATAAATAATCAAATAAAATTACGATCCTGCTCAATAATTAATACATACTTGTTTTTTTAGGTATTTAAGTTTGACAGTATTTCAGAATACTCCACTTTCAAAGAACAAAATCGCCCCGTTGCGTATGCGGTAGGCAGTGTCGTACGACTATGTCGCTGTGTGCATGCGTTACAGTTACAGGGCAGTATCACACGGGCCCTACACATGCCGATTTCCGAAAAATACAAAAAATAAAAATAAATACCTACTTATTTTATTATTGATTCGTGTCGAGAATCATTAGCATAGTTACCTCCTCGAATTTGACGAGGATGCAAAACAACACCTTGTATAACGTCCCGACATCAAACGTCGGGCAGTTGCAGACTAGACAAAGAACCCATCTGTTCGGAGCACCCTCCATTTACTATGGGAATGAGTGAACTTTACACCATGTTCCTCATACCTCTATAGATTTTCTTTTTTTTTTAAACGTTGCCCCACACTAGGAGTTTTCCCTGTATCGTGGGTGCGTTTTCAAACATTTAAACTCACATACACAAACAGCCAGATCCGGATCAACTACTTGTAGGTCATACACATATTTGTTCCGTGCGGAAATCGAACCCGCGACACGCAGCGCAGTAGTCAATCGCTTAACCACTGCGCCAACCGTGCCGTCAAAAAATAAATTACCGATTTAAAAAACAAGTGCGCGTTGAAAAAATCGTCGCGGTAAAAAATCGCCCGTGTCTACCTGGGCTTACTGAATTACATCAAGTAGATTGAAAGCAGATAGTTATATGGAAGACATAACTCTGCTGTGGTATGTTGCAATTTTTGTCATTTTGAAGGATGTCGAGTTTTGCAATAAAGTTTGGATGAAAATCTCTGTGCACCGAATTGAAAAATAGCGGTGCAGTAAATACTTTTTCATTACTTATACTCGGAAAGTAGGTCTGAAGTTGCCTGAGGAGCGGGTTGAAAGTGATACTTTTCAGCCCTAGGGAGAATCGCTTTCAACTGACACCTGTCAAATTATTTAAAAAAACTAGTTCTTTTTTCACATTTCTATTGAACCATGTTCCTACTTCTTATACAGCCACTCAATTACAGCGCGATGTAAAATTTAAATAACATAAAGTTAAGTACCTATATTTCATTTATTATAATTTACTTTCAAGTATTTCTTTAAAAATCCATAGTTTTGGGCAAAATATTTATAGTTTTTTCCATGATAGAAATTAAAAATAATGGTTGAATAGCTAGTAACCGGGCACAGAAAAAAAAACAGACGTGAAAGCGGCCATCCGATCTTCATTTGTTTTTTCGAGTTGTAGGGTTTTGTTTATACTTCCGTATAGCAGAGATTTGTATTAACACAATGAGTTAATCTGTTTCAGATATATGGATTTAACGCCTGATTTCATAAGAGATAATTTTTTCTTTAGCTAATTCATGTTTTTATTTTTACTTTCCTTGTATTCGTAATGAAAAGCACAGTATTTACCTCGGGTTAAAGACTTATTTAGTCCCTCGAACTATTAGCACCCTCACTACGCTCGGGCGCCAAACCCCGTCTCGGCACTAAATACGTTACTTTCACCCCTAGAGTAACGATGTATTATTACTGATAGTACAATTAATGTACTATCAGTAATAGTACATTGTTACTCTAGGGGTGAAAGTAAGGGCACGCCACGATAGCGGCGGTAAGACCCCTCTTTGAGGAGTGGCTAGAGAGGCGTCACGGCGTCCTCACCTACCGCCTGACGCAGGTCCTCACCGGACACGGAAGCTTCGGGAGGGTCCTGCACATCATCAGGCGGGAGGTAACGCCCGGGTGTCACCACTGCGATGATCGCCCCGAGGACACGGTGGAGCATACGGTGGGGGCCTGCCCTGCATGGGCGGAGCACCGCCGTGTCCTCGTAGAGGCGATCGACAGCGGCGGCGACCTCTCACGTCCGGCCTTGGTTCAAGCCATGGTACGGGGCGAGGGGGAGTGGGAGGCAGTCGCCTCCTTCTGCGAAGCAGTCATGCTAGCGAAGGAGGTGGCGGGACGGGAGAGGGAGAGAGTCTCCCGTCCAAGCCGCCGCGGTGGACGCTCCGGGCGTCGGGAGCCGCGTGACGACTCCCGGCCACCGTAGGCGCGGGCCTGCGGGCGGTGAGTAATGGGTACCTCACCGTCCGATCAGGATCAGGCCCGTGCCGGACGGCGCGTACGTGTTCCACGCGCGCCTCAAAGAGATGTCAGCATCGAAGAGGGGGCCCACTAGGGCCCAAGCCTGCCGGAAAAGCAGGATCATCCATAAGGGGTACCGCTGACCCGGAACATAAAGGGCCAAGGAAGGAACACGGGTGGGTTTTAGTCAGTAAGAGTCTGACACTCCCTTCCGCTCCACCCAGAGCGGGAGGGGTCATTTGATGATTTCCAATCCTCAAAAAAAAAAAAAAAGGGGTGAAAGTAACTTATGTAGTAGTTGAAACCTTTAATTTTTATTTTTTAGTCACGGAAACATGAATAGTGAATGTTTCTCAAAATAAATAATTAATTACCTGATGGTCACCCAAACTATCAACAGTATTATTGCCCGGCCAGTAGGTAACTGTGTGAAGGTCTGCGTCTGACGGCTTTTAATCCGCCAAAGAACGAGAGAAATAAAAACGTTTTTTTGTTTAGATATTAAAAAGCTTATGGGTTATGATATGGAAATGGACGTTAAAACATCAGAAACTGATACAGGATACTACCAAAATTAAAGAGAAGGCAAAGGTACAAAAAAGTAGTAATTGCAGAAATATCCTTCTACGACAAATAATGACTGCGACATCTCCAGTAACTAAGTTTGTGCTGAATTAACTCCATGTTTGGGCTCTTTGCACTTACAGTATTGTTAGTTTCAGAGATGAAATAAATACCTACTTTCAGTTGTTATATTATTTTACTCGTAAAAAATAATTTTCATCACACTTAGTAAATACAATTCCGTTTGTTTGTGTGACAATTTTATTGCGAAAGACAGCAAACATCTCTTAATATTAGGGCCATGTCTTGAGGCGTGGCTGGATATGGGGAGAATCTTTTTCCAGCATCACCTTCCTGCTCTTGTCCAATGTTGATAGGTTACTTCGGGGCGGCTCAACACGTGTTTTTCTTCCAATCTCTCCTGTCAGCCGTCACTCTATCATTCATTCCTTGTTTTCATATACTATCCCTCACACTATCCATCCATATTCTCTTTGGTCTTCTCTGAGCTGAATGGTGCTGATCCATGCGTCATGTTCGTGAACGGGCGCTGTCAGTTGGGACTGGTCATCTCTTAGCCACCACGGCCTATTTTAATTATTTTATTATGGATTTTTTTGTTTGAATTTATATTAGCTGTACACTGGACACTCAATGTGTACGTCTTATTTACATCGTTCTCACATATAATTATACCTATATACAAGATTATTGATGTAACTAATATTTATGTAACAATATAATTTAAAAGAGTGTCCATGGAGTTTCTTGCCCGTTCTTCTCCATAGTTATCTACTACGCTTTGGAATGGGCAACTAGCTTCATATTTCTGACTGACCGACCACTTGTCTTGACAATTCAAAAGTGCCTGTAAATGGTTTAATTGAAATAAATGCTTTGAGTTTGAGTTTCTTCCTCTCCCTCTCCATCAATCAACATTAATTATAGTTATATGCATTCATGCATTTCACCACTCTAGATCTCTGTCTAGTACTGGAACAATAATATAGAAGGGACAAAAGACCAGACACGATCGATTCCTTTATCAGGTACCTACGTCATATTATTATATCTGAAGTTCCGTTCAGCAACTGTTGCCTGACCTTGCGATGGACCCCTAAGAAAAAACCGGCCAGCCAACATATTGTTTCATAAATAGCTTCGGCCTTCGTGACCTTCCTCCCTGTCAAGTGCCAATACATCAATGATTTATATAATGTTATGTACTAGTTTTTGCTCGGGGATTCACCCGCGTGGAGGTCTGAAATTACCCCACGGAAATGTACTGCCGTGACAAAAAGTAAATATGCTATATCCTAACCCAAATCATGGTTTACCTGGGTGCGAAATTTCATCGAAATCTGTTAGAAATAAAGAAATAAAATACGTTTGTTTGCGGTAAACATGATGCAGAGAACGAAAACATACACAAAAAGAACAAGTTGGGGGAAAATAAGCGTCACATCCACGCAAAACGGCCTTCACTCAGCAAAATGCTACGACCATGTGCGAGACAAATCCCCAGTGCTGGTTTTACCAACAGCTGGCGTTGGCGTGAACTAGCTGTTGCCTGTGACGTTCGTCGGCAATCCAGGATGTAAAGTCCATACCAAGGTCGTGGCCAAATTTCATCCAAATCCGTTTTGCCATTTTGGTGTGGAAGCGTAACAAACAAACAAACTTACTTTAGGATTATGTACATGAGATATATTTTACGTTATATGAATGATGTTATAAAAGCACCTTAGTAAAAGATTTCTAGGATACCTTTTATCATGCCCGTGTCAGATTCTAGGTGTCGATTTGTTATTTTTTGAATGATGAAGATCGTCCAGTCTCGTAGCTCTAATGGTGTTGATATTTTTGATACACAATGAATATATGTTTTGAACGCACTTTATTCAGACAAAAAGATCAAAGCTTCTGCAATGGGTGGTGCTGATTTTAGACAATACGGACCAAAATAGCTCAAATATATTTTTCTTCTACTTGAGTCAGCTTTTATGAAGAAGTACAACGGAGACCGACATTATATCCGAAAATAGGTTGGCAAGTGTTCATTAATGTGTGTTAAATCACTTTATGTGGGGCCAAACGACTTTGCTACGTACCTGCCTTGATATTAACTGTGAAGTACAACATAAAACAACAATCTTGACCTCTCAACAAATAAAAGGCCCCGAGCGTGAGGCAATAAAAGTAATAAAAATATATTTCTGAAATATTACGTGCTACAAACATATTATACAGTTACCTATGTATAGTTATGCGATGTACCCTGAGCAACATAATAAATAATGTAACGACTTTGGCCCGAGAGCAAAATCTTTGCACTTATATTAAAAGAGATTTTAAAATGGAAAACATCCTCAATTCACATTAACGCCACATAAAAGTGGCTATAATTATGGAAATTGGTATAATAGTGGGAGCAGTCAGTTGAATATAACACGTTAATAAGGGCCTTTATTAAAATTATATAAATCAGTCTGTAACTGTCCTAAAGCAGGGTAAATACCTCCGAGGAACCTAGTGCTTATTTCAAACCTAGCTCAAACATTGAGCTAACATGTAACCTTGCCTTATCAAGATAAATCCTGTCCAAAGCATGTGATTGCGAGCTGTGTGTGATTATTACTCAGACTAAGGAAAAGAAGAATAGACATGACATACCTACGAAAAAAACGTGCATACCTAAAATGTGAGTCTGGCACAAAGATGGCGGCTTGCGGTAGAGCTGCGCGCATTATAATATCAAAATTTTCTTCAAAACACTGAAAGAAACAAGTTGCTATGACAACTGATGTACTTGTTGGCTGTGACAAAACATGGCGACCGGCCGCAGTGAGATATGCTGTATACTGTTCGTTATGCCGAGTCCTTTCTTTTCCTTAGTCTGAGGATTATTATAACAATAATTTTGTCTGTGATATGATATGGGTTCCCGTCATTCGCGGAGTCTGACAGTAATTGACGTTAGTGACAATTACCTGACTACTTGTGTGTTTGAGACTCAGACTAAGGAAAAGAAGAATAGACATGACATACCTACGAAAAAACGTGCCTACATATACTGTGAGTCTGGCACAAAGATGGCGGCTTGCGGTAGAGCTGCGCGCATTATAATATCAAAATTTTCTTCAAAACACTGAAAGAAACAAGTTGCTATGACAACTGATGTACTTGTTGGCTGTGACAAAATATGGCGACCGGCCGCAGTGAGATATGCTGTATACTGTTCGTTATGCCGAGTCCTTTCTTTTCCTTAGTCTGAGGTTTGAGACATTGAGATAAGAAAAGCTATTGACAGTGTTTACATAATTATTTGATACTAGCTTCTTCTCGCGACTTCGTTCGCATGGAATTTCTTGCTCCCCCGTCCTACCATGTTGCATCGCATCGCCCGCCAGCGCTATTACTTCGTTCTTTCTAACTTTTTTATTTCTGCTCAGCTCCTAATGGTCATATCGTGACGTAAACTTCCTCAAAAATTGGGCTATCAAATGATGAAAGAATTTTTTAAATCAGTTCAGTAGATCCAGAGATTACCCTCCACAACCTCACAAACTTTACCTCTTTATAATTATTAGTATAGAAGCATAGATAAATATAATGGATATGAGATAACATCCACACAAGGTCTTCAGGTCCCGAACTAGGTAGAACCTGTACTACGGTAACCTGATGACTGATATACATACTTATATACATATACACACCCAGACACAGGTCAAACAGACATGTTCATGCACACAAATGATGATACAAATATAGATAATATAATATAGATGTACCAACTACACTCACGATATCTTTCTTCGCTCGTGTCTAAGAATAGCTCGCAAAGTAAACATCGCTGTAGAACCTTTTGAAGAGTTTAGAACAATCCAGGTACAGCACAGTATCAGGTTATCACTGAACTTGTTGAAAGTACTCACAGTGTAAGTTAGTCGCGGATCAACTAGTTTTGATACTGTTTGCTGTTGGCACTGGTTGTGTGTCGGGGGAGCGAGCGGTTATTAAGTTGTTTCAATCTACTTCATTGTGTTGGAGCTGTTCAATGTTCAAAGGAAGTGTATTTGACTGACCGGTTGGTGCAGTTGGTAGCGACCCTGCGTTCTGAGCCGCTGGTCCCGGGTTCGATCCCCGGAAAAGTCAAACATTTGTGTGCATGAACATGTCTGTTTGACCTGTGTCTGGGTGTGTGTGAATATGTATATAAGTATGTATATCAGTCATCAGGTTACCGTAGTACAGGCTAGACCTAGTTCGGGACCTTAAGACCTTGTGTGGATGTTGTCTCTTATTTATTTATTTATTATTTTTCAAAACAAAAGCTTTTGGTGATTCGGAGTAAGCAGTCATTTAAAGGGATCGGGAGGCGATAGCCCTCGCGCGCCTGTGTGAGTGGCGCGCGGAGGCACTACGCCGGGGGGAAACCCCGCTTCCGCGGCAAATCGCGGCGGAGCGGACGGTCCTCCGGCGCGATCTCATGGAGGCATGGAAAGAGCGACTGTCGCAACCCAGCGCAGGTCACGCCACGATAGCGGCGATAAGACCCTTCTTTGAGGAGTGGCTTGAGAGGCGTCACGGCGTCCTCACCTACCGCCTGACGCAGGTCCTCACCGGACACGGATGTTTCGGGAGGTTCCTGCACATCATCAGGCGGGAGGAAACGCCCGGGTGTCACCACTGCGATGATCGCCCCGAGGACACGGTGGAGCATACGGTGGGGGCCTGCCCTGCATGGGCGGAGCACCGCCGTGTCCTCGTAGAGGCGATCGGCAGCGGCGGCGACCTCTCACGCCCGGCCTTGGTTCAAGCCATGGTCCGGGGCGAGGGGGAGTGGGAGGCAGTCGCCTCCTTCTGCGAAGCAGTCATGCTAGCGAAGGAGGTGGCGGGAAGGGAGAGGGAGAGAGTCTCCCGTCCAAGCCGCCGCGGTGGACGCTCCGGGCGTCAGGAGCCGCGTGACGACTCCCGGCCACCGTAGGCGCGGGCCTGCGGGCGGTGAGTAATGGGTAGCTCACCGTCCGATCAGGACCAGGCCAGTGCTGGACGGCGCGTACGTGTTCCACGCGCGCCTCAAAGAGATGTCAGCATCGAAGAGGGGGCCCACTAGGGGCCCAAGCCTGCCGGGAAAGCGGGATCATCCGAAAGGGGTACCGCTGACCCGGAACATAAAGGGCCAAGGAAGGAACACGGGTGGGTTTTAGTCAGTAAGAGTCTGACACTCCCTTCCGCTCCACCCAGAGCGGGAGGAGTCATTTGATGATTTCCCATCATAAAAAAAATGCAGTCATTTAAAAGGTGTATACTATCATCGAAATCCTTGTAAACAATTCTATGTAGAATTCAGACGCCTACTAAATAATTATCGTCTTTGTCTTCTGTGCTCTTAGGTGTGGCGGTGAAAACGAGGACTTGAAGGGACCCTCGTGTCTAAAACTAAAGGGTTGACCAATTTGGGTACCTCAATATCAAGTCAACGTAGAGCCGCTAGTGAACTAAATTTGCCAGAACCGTTCGTTCTTCTACCAGAACTAAATTGTTGGGGCTCATTAAACAACAGCATTCACAAAATGACGATTCCCATTATTAATTTATTAAAATTGTATTCAGAAGTAACAATAACCACACAAAGGTGGACTCAAAGCCTTAGGCATTCTCTACCAGTCTACCTTTGGGTGATGCAGAGAAAATTAACTTGAAAAAGATTATAAATAAGCCTAAGTCTCTTTGTCGCTATCAACTACCGCTATCAACCTAACTTACCGACTGTCTGCGCCATTTCTAATATTTAATTAACTACGCATTTTCTTTTAAAAACAATGAACTGTTTTTGCACTTTGCAACACTCAACATAAATCACTCATTTGAAGGCCATTCCTTCCTTGTTCCTATAACTCATTCATTCATCTTCACTCATCATCATTTCTCAATTTTTTTTAATATTAAAATTAAATTTCGAAGAGTTGTGGATTTTGTGAATAATAAATAAACTCCTCTACGCAACCGATCTACCGCTAGTGGACACGTCGACCAGGCGGTCCCATCAAAAATCTCTCAAACATGTGCAAATAAGTGAATACCGGTGTTGTGTGGTGATGAAATAATAATTGACTTGTGGGAAGTCACAAATTAAGAACCAAGCAACCGAGCTGTCAAAGAATTTATCCATGTGAGTACTTTACCATCCACCGACTAATATTTTAACCAATGCGAGCGAGGAAGACTAAAATTGTTATCACAACTACTTGATCCGTTAAAGTGAACTCAAGTTGTTTAGTGCTGACTTACAAGTACTCGCTACTGAGCCCGAGCACTTACCTGAACTAATCTTGCAGCCGCAAAGGAATAAAGGCTAGCGTAGATTGGGGCGGACCGTGCTGCAACACAACGCATTGCCAAAACCCTCCTTCATCACGTTCGTACATTTTATATGAACCAAAACACACGACTGGCGAGCCGCATTGCACTTTTTTTGGTAAAAAATGCGTTGCGCTGCGGCCCGTTGTGGCTGTAATGTGCGTTTGGCTTTAGCGTGCGGTTATATGACTGAGTGGAGCGTCTAGCGTTTTGGCACGGTTTTAGTTGTTTGAATGATGTAAACATTTTTATTATTTCAAGAAAAGAGGAGAAGAAGGAACAAATAAAATCTAAAGTCATTTATTCAAACTATGCTGAGAATCAGCACTTTTTGAACGTCAAAATTACATAAGACAATCCCCCGTAATGTCCGCCCTTCACCACTTCCTAGTGCTTTAGCTGGGAAGATGAAGTGGCGCAACAAACTCCCCAGCAGCACAGCTGTCTGTTCAGTTAGAACAACTGGATTCTATACAATAGTAAGTACATACATTACGAAACACAAAACATTAAATGATTTGCCATAATTATGTCAGCTGGCACACGCCAATATACCTACCAAAATAACATTGAAAACTATACTCAAGCAGAAATAAATAATAAAAACGTAAACAGTACTTAATACCTAAATGAAAGCCTCCAGGCATAAAGGGCGTGCCCGCTTACAGATGCAATGCTGGGTTATGTTTATATATCTGTATATAACAGTTGGTCTAGTGCAAAAGCGCCTACTTTAGAATGAATTCTGGCCAGTAAACTAATGAACGCTGAAAATAAAATGTAATGATATAGGTACCTAATACTCACTCTGATATAACTGGCCCGTTAGTCTAGTGGTCGTTAACGCAACAGCTGAATGTCGGGTGTTGGGTTCAATCTACGGTTGGACAAAAAGTTATTATATTGGGATTTCCATCAGGAAATTGTCAGAAGCTGTTAGTCTGGATTTGTGCCTGTTATTGTAAAAGTTCCGAATTGACTTCATTGGCATACATACACTTCAAATCTCAGCAATATAGCTTGGTGGGCGGAATGGGTTTGTGCAAGACTGTAACTTGCACAAAGTCCGCTAATCAGCCTATGGTGTTCCTACTGCTAAGACACAGGCCTCCTCTCGGTGAGAGGGAGTGGGCCATAATCCACCACGTGGGCCCAGTGTGAATTGATAGATATCACATGTTTTTCGAATTTTTGGTTCTAAGACATGCCGGTTCTCTCACGATGATCCATTCACCGTTTTGAGAGCAGTGGTGATGAAATAATTTACACAAAGTAAAGCGCCTGCCTGGGTTCTAACCTACGACCTACAACAAGTAAGTCGCGGCCGTTACCACTGGGCGACCACTGCTCTATACAAAATGATCCTAGTTAATTATTTTCATCGTAACCTTATCGATAAGTAGTGAATTCTTCTATTTTTCTCTTATTCAGAAACAACATAAGACAAACTTCTCTCAACATAGAGTAGTCGCTCTATATTGACTGAATACACAATACATAGAGTAAACAAGTAAATAAAAGTAATGCTTCGTGGAGAGCACTCTGCGATAGAGTCCTTGACTTTAGTATTGTATGTAGAGTTAATATTAAAAGAGATGTTACAGAAAAAAATATGTATGTGGTTTCGGTTAACAGTAAGTTGTATTTGCTAATGTAACGTCGTTTATCTGCTATTAATAAATAAGTATTTATTTCTGTCTTCGAAATGTTCTTTTAGATAATGTTATTAATTTATTAAATAGTGATAAGTTTGATAGGAATACCAATTTCTGAAATTACAGCGCAGATATGTAAAAGGTTTAACTGGAAAATTATGTCAATTACTAATAACAACGTACTACGATTACTCATCAATTTTTAATCTTTGACGAATATAGTCTAAAATGCTGATGTCATTCACAAGCTATTATTCAAAAGGATAGTCAGTTGCCTACAACTGCCGGCAATGCAGAACCTAGTATTGGAGAGTAGCAGAAGAAAAAGACACTCCATTTGTGTGAAGTGTCGCTTTTTGGGGCACTAAGCAATGATTTGCTAACCGCCTAAGGCCCAAAACTTCAACATTTTGTTATAACTTCCGTCAGGGATATTAATTAACTGAATTGGAAGTTCAATTGAAACTGAAACAAAAGCTCCGCTCATAAGTTATGAAATCCGATACTTCTGGTCATTAAGTACAGTTCCTTAGGCCCAGCATTATTCGAAACTTTTTTAATTGACTCGTTTTTGAAGTAATTCGTTAGACGTCTTGTTGATTAATATACAGATTCGATGAAAATTTGTTTCTGAGCTGGGACAATTGATCTTCGAAGTTTCTTTGACGTCTTATTACTTACTACTGTATATAATCCAGTACTTATAACTGAACAGATAGCTGTGCTGCTGGGAAGTTTGTTGCGCCACTTCTTGTTCCCAGCTAAAGCACTAGGATTTGGTGAAGGGCGGGCGTTTTGGGGAGACTGTCTTATGTAATGTTGACCTTCAATAAGAGCTGATTCTCAGCCTAGGTTGAATATATGATTTTTGATTTTGATTTTATCGTTTTCAATGAGAAAATTACAAAAACAAAGATGGATTATAAAATGTTATAGCGACAAGTCAATATAAAATGCGATGGCTTAAAATTTCAAATGCTCGATTAAAATTATTTTAGCGCAGTCAGTCATTATATAACATAACGCCTGTATTCCCAAAAGGGTTCGGCAGAGGTGTACCTATAGTACACGACTGTACATTTCGCCAGTTATGTCATACATTACACTGTGAAAATTCACAATAGCTGTAGTTACTCCTGCTACTTAAAAAGTAGTAGAGCGACGCGAGCCAAGCGAGCCGAGCGTGTCCAAGAGTACGACCGGAAATTTGTGGCAAATATTTTTACCGCCTTCAGATTTGCTGTATCTCAGTCTGAAGTTGGATGAACTGGAAATAACTTTAATTTCGGAAGTCGGTGTCTTTTGTTTTGTATTTTCGTTTTTGCCACCGACTCCCGAAATTAAAGTTTTTTTTTTGTAAAAAAGTTTTTATTTTTCAATTTCTATTTGGGTGGTTCCTACCAAATTCGTTTACCACTACTTGCTATGTAATTAATGGTTATTATAGCATCATCAATATTATTCACTAAGTAGCTAAGTACGTAGTATTGAAGCTAACTTAAAACCTATCCAAGCAAAGCTTATACGATTTATATGGGACCATCCCATAGCTATCTATTAAAAAAAGAATTTTCAAAATCGGTCTACAATTTTACTACCGGAGATATCATGTCACGTATATAAAAATAAAATACAGACGAATTGAGAACCTCCTCCTTTTTGAAGTCGTTTAAAAATATGTATAAACAATTTGGTCTCAAAGGTCAAAAACTAAGCAACTTGCAGCGCAGTCGGATAAGCTTGTTTGCGAAGTCATTATATTGGGTCGAGGAAAAAGTTCTTTTGTATTTTATATACAAATTCAAGACTAGTATACTAGAGTTTGCGTGGCACCCAAATATCGATCTTTTATGTATACCCAGGGTTTTTCAGATGGATCAAAACTGTTTTGTGGTCAACCTTTGTGGTGGTTCAGCTATGTTGTAACTACTAATATCTCGATCTTGCTCCACTTGTTCAAAAATGGCATCGACTTTTTCCGTACCAGACTTTACCGTACCGTTACCAGAGCGAGCTGCATCTTTGACATCAAAAAACCCGGACTAAAAACGCTTGAACCAACTTTGTGCTAGTCTTACTGACACTTCGTTAAGTTCACAAACGTCACATATTTTTTTCGCGGCTTGTGTCGCATTTTTCCCATTTTTTTTAAATACAACTTTAAAATCTTAGAGCATTAAACCATTAAAATGTATCGAATTACTTCGTTAGATTCACTTATTTCGATGCACAGAAAAACAATTAAAAAAATGGCGGGAAATCGTTTATACTGGTTTGTTTATGTTTTTTTTTTGTTTAATGGTATAAAAACCAGCCATATACAAACAGTACAGCCAAAGAGATTTTACTACAACTTTAGATCTGTAAAATACGAAAATCATTTTCTCCGACCTATTATGAATACAAAGTCGCACATCCTTCCCTTGTCTGTCAATCGAACTGATTATGTTCGGTAACAATAGAAAAGTAATTGTGTTTCATTAGCGACAGTTGAGCTCTTAAACAATCACTCCTAAGTTTAGAAAAGCAAAGCTATGTTTGAAAATGATTTTTCTTTATCATAGCAGCTTATAACTAACTTGTTAGCCTGAATCCATTGACCGTACACAAGTTTATATATGTACATGCCATTAATAGGTGTATTATTCTTTTAATTACGTCTAATTCATGTGACACTTTGATATTACCTATATAAAAAAGACGGCATTTATTTATTTAACACTTTAAGCACACAAATGTACAGAGGCGGACTTAATGCCATAGGCATTTTCTACCAGTCAACCTTTGGGTGATGCAGAGACAAACAGTGGTAGGTGCAATTTATAATAATAATTTACGAATAAATATTTTTAAATTTAAAGACACGCATAAACTTATTAAGTCTATAAATAATAATACATATCCCTAATGATATATAAATATAAGCACAAATAAATGTACATCAATACATGAATATGCTAAAAACAAATAGGAAAAACAATAAGAAAACATTACCACTGTTACGACACTGCCAGCTTCTTGCGAATGTGCTCGCGAATTTTAGTTTTAAAATGATAATCGGTTGGTTGTCATCCTGATTTCCTGGGGGAGTGCATTCCACAGAGAGATAGATTGAACGAAGAAGGAAAAGTGAATGAAGTCTGTGCGGTGAGTGGGACATTGATGAAGACGACGCATTATATTATTATCTTAAAATGTTCTTTTGATGGCTCCTCAAGCGTACGCTCACGGAACGTAAACGTGTTACGTGGCGAACCTTTATGTTCTCTTTAGATTGTTATATGATACTTATATAATATTATTACGTAAAAAAAAAGAAAACGATGTGCGATGATCACACGTTATGTGCACGTCTTTCTACATTGTTCTCACATGTATAATTTCAACATGAATGATGTAGGCAACCGATTGTTTTTGTAACAATATTTTGATTTTAAAGAGTGTCTGTCGAGTTTCTTGCCAGTTCTTCTCCGTACCTACTACGCTTTGGAATGGGCAACTAGCTTCATCTATCTGACTGAGCGACCCCTTGGCAATTCAAAAGTGCCTGTAATTGTTTTTTTTTTTTAATAAATGCCTTCAGTTTTTTGAGTTTGTGATCCTTGTGTCATGTGATCATGTCAGCCGGCTTCTTGCTTTTAACCAAACTACTACTTTAATGGATTTTAATTTGTTTTGATGTTGAATATTTATTCTGAATCTTGTATCCTAATCCAAACTAATAATATTAATGAGAAAGTAACTCGGTCTGGCTGTCAATTTGGTATCTTTTCACGCTTTAATGGCTGAAAACGGATTTGGATGCACGGATAGATAATGATCTGGCTACCGGAAATAAGATACTTTTTATCTCGGTAGAGGTAGGTATTCCCGAGGAATCATTTCCAAATTCTAGGCGGGTGAAGCCTCGGGCAAAAGCTGGTAAGTAACTAATATAATAACTTCTCCTTCTCTGTTTATATGTACATCTCTTCTTAATTTCACTTCTAAAATTATACCAGCAGCTTCTGACATTATTACTGAATGAAATAATTTCAAATGCGTGCCAAGGATGAAAAACGCCTTATTATTAAACCAAAGTAAACCTGTATCTCTTTCTATTGTCTTCCTTTGCACAGCTGGCTACCAAAGACCAGATCAAGATTCAAGATGTAGCAGATTCGTACCTTAACCGAAGAAGGAAATTGCGTTTTCAATCCTGAAAATTAAAATTTCACTCCTAATATAAATCGCTTTTTACAAAACTTTTTAGCTTAACGAAAGTAAACAAGAACTATCACCATGCACCACCACCATCACCTATTATTCGTTTTCTTCGGCTCGGTAATCAAATATAATATGTAGATATTCAAATGTTCGGGAAAAGCCATTCGGCATAGCTTGAATTGTGCCCAGTCGGCCCGAACATGATTCAGCGCAGGTAGATACCGAACGGAGTCTGCCGATTGGCATAAGTTGAATGAAAGCCGAATATGTGTAGTAATTTATTAAGATTGGTTTTGTAATTTTGCCAAGAAGAATGTTCCGACCCGAGTGTGCCCTGGTGTGTAGCACCCCTAACATTATGTACCTGATCCATTCGCCTTTATATTATGATATGAGGAAGCGGACGGCGTGAATGTAGTACCTATCTGAAATATTCATGTCACATAAAAGTTAGCGACCCAGTTTCGTGCACGTTTCTCAAATCGTTACAATTGCATTGCACCGAGTTCAAGATATGCATCGCATTTACCGATTTACTCTATAAAAACGTTTTCAAATATTTTTTTAAGATGTGTTAATAGTTATTATGAAGACCCGGGACGTAAATTGTAAAGGTAACCTACAGAGTTATGTTAGTGAGTGTAATTTTAGAACAGAAATAGCAACAAAAAATAAAGTACCCATTAACTTTTATACTCCCCCATCAAACAACCATCATCACGACGAAAAACGGCCAATCAAAGTAAAAAAGAACTTATCCACGGGTGAACGATGTCTTTTGTTCAAGATACCTCCATGAATCCCTACCATTACTTATTGTTGGTTATTATTAAAAGTCAAAATGTATTTCTTTTCTTTGGTCCTTTTGTTCGTCGTTTTGTGAAAAAGGACCAAAGCGGTATGAATAATATCAGTGGGCAGATCATCTCTCGGCTATTTGTAGGCTGAAATCTTAAAAATGTATTTACTTTTTTATTATTAAGTTACTAGGGAAATTGAGCAGCTTTGCCTTTGTTGCTGGTTAAAGATGGGTGCTTAAAAGCCCTGTTCTTTTATAAGGGCTGGATATTTTTTGGGCCTCGCTAAACACCAGATTAGGGGCCATATTAGGTACTCACTGTAACCAGTGGGGAAGTGTAGATGGTTTACCTTTTTAGCCGTATAGGCTCCGTCCCGTAAAAAGGACGCTAGCCTGTACCTGCGCACTGAGTGATTAATTTAATTCCAGCCTATTCCAAAGTACTAAGTAGCTATTATGATTCTAAAATAAAACAATTACACTTGTATTATATAACAATAGCCTATTATAATATAGTCATTGTAATATTATAACACGTCTCCATGTCGCTCAGCGTTCATTTTACTTGACGGGACCTTTACGGGACCTATAAATTAAATTAAATCAAGTCATATGCTGAGAATCAGCACTGTTTGAACGTCTAAATTACATAAGACAGTTCTCCAAAACGCCCGCCCTTCACCACTTCCTAGTGCTTTAGCTGGGAAGATGAAGTGGCGCAACAAACTCCCCTGCAGCACAGCTGTCTGTTCAGTTAGAAGAACTGGATTCTATTCAATAGCATTATGTTCATATAGCTGTAACTTGAAGTCATAAAGGATAAACTAAGACCTTCGAAGTAAAATAAATAAACAGATAATTACTAACAACAAACCACACACACAACATTGACAACAACAGCGATGATTGTTGGCGGTACTAATATCAGCAGTCCATATTTTTCGCATTGTGTTTACGATAATATCGCCTTTTGGTAGGCAGTCATTGGGAGATTAGGTAATCTTCATGCATAGGCCAAGTTAATGATGATGTTTTGGGTAATTTGTAATTACATTAATATTTTTTGCTGCCCTAATAAAATCCAACATCACATCTGATTCGGGCGAACCTGATTAAACCTTGAGCCTAATGAAACAAATCGACAAAGTGCACTTAACTTTGCAAATGAGATTATCAAGAGATACAACCTCCTTGCCATGTCCCGGAAAACCTTATTATGATGCTGTTAAGTTAAAAAAAAAATCTAAGTTTCTGAAGAAAAGCAGTGTAGGTAGATGTTCTCTGGAACGATACCGGCTCGTTCCCGGCGGACTTAAACGAATACATTTGGTATTCGTGGAACGTCCCCTAATGATATTATATTAGTATTCATTCCTCACATCGTATAAGTATTTTAAAAGGAAAACCACAGGGAAAATGCTAATTTTCATGGATACGTAATGTCTTGAAAAAATATAAATGTAGAACTTGGTTATTCTACGACATAAATAGCCTTTTGCTAGGGTGCATTACTTTGGTCCTACATTCATAAAGGATTCATCCATTTATCAACTCTTTTGCATAACATGCTTAGTCAGCCTATAATATTCCCACTGCTGGGACACAGGCCTCCTCCCTTCGAGATGGAGTGGGCTGTAATCTACCACATGGGCCCAGTGCGGGTTGATAGATGTCACATGTTTTCGAATTATGGTTCTAGAACATTCCGGATTCCTCACGATGTTTTCCGTCACCGTTTTGAGAGCAGTTATGATGATATTATTTACTCAAAGTAAAGCGCCTGCCTGGGTTCGAACCCACGACCACGACCTACATTTCGTAATTCAGTGCCGAAACCACTGGGCCACCACTGCTCATGCTATCAACTCTTATAAATACTTAATAATATGGCAAAAGGTCGTGGTCCTAATGTTTATTTTGTTAGGTATAAATAGTGTATCTTCATACCTACATATGTATTAACAAGGGCACCATAGCGGTTAATAGAGTAAACCTTTTGCCTATGCAGCCTAAACTAATGAATATTTATTCATTAGCAATGATTTCCTTTGATCTACTTTGCGTACCTAAGATATAAGGGAAATTTTAATAGAATATGGCAATAAATCATGTATAAATTATTGGCCCTTCTACCCAACCAAGCAAAGGCCCTTTCTAATATTAATATGTGTGGCTGGCTCACATCAAAGGGAGCTTATTACCGCTTACTTAATTATCGATGCATGGCCGTAAATTTATTTAACAATTTATTTTTATTTTTTTATTCCTTATTAAGAAAAGGGACGGATTTTCTCCGAACGGATATGCCAACCTCATCGTATCTTATCCACAATAAAACTTTAATTGAGATAACTACGTACTATGTAACAGACATAGAATCCTTGACTAGACATCTTCACCAGGCCACACGACCTCTTTGCAATCTAGGGTTTGCTAAAATGTTTTGAATTAGCACAACGTCTAAAGTGTTCAATTTGAATTCTCTAATCAATGATTCCCTTTCATTCTTGTTTTTAACACACTCCGTCAACAAATGTTGCACATCTTCAATTTTGTTGCATGTTTCACAATTGGGTGATGCGACCTTTCGCATTAGGAAAGCAAATTTTGCCGATGTGCACTATGCCCCGAACGCAGAATTAGTGCTAACTTATCATAACTTGAGCTAAACTTCAAATCAAATCATTTATTTGCTTGAATATGGGTAGGTACATACATGAGGTGATACATAATTACAACAGTTCTTTAAACCAAATCGTACCTTAATAGGTGTGCAAATATCTAATAAACATAAAATAAACTCACGTCTTCTTCCCATGGCGTTAGGCGTGGCTAGGCAGAAATCTACAGAACGCCACCAGCTACGATCCACGCAATTAGTACATGCACGGTTGCGAGAAAAAAAAGAACTTGTACCCTCAAACCAGCGCACGCGAGGAGGCCCTTTCTGAATTACTTCATACCAAATTCCTTTCACTTTAAATTTTTCATCGTAGTAGTTGCTCCATCCATCAAAACACGACAGCTTAAACTTGGCGCAATACTCCCAATAATCTGGGATGTATGGCTTTTCGCTACCTGTCTCCACTGCAAGCTTTGACAGACGGTCTGCCTCCCCGCTGCTCCGTAAACCTAAGTGTGCTGGGACTCATTGAAATATTACCCTAGTCTCGTCTTTTTTATATGATTAAACAATTTGAGAACATCATAGGCCACTATACCACTATACTCGGAAACTGATAAGACTGCACGGCAGCCAAACTCTGCCAAACTTGCCTGCGATGCGGCCACATGAGAGAGGGAATGCTGCTCGCTAAATAATCGAATAGGATCGATTACATTTCAATGAATATAACGTTATTAAAATATTACGCCAGTCCTGAAAAAAATAACGGATAAACTTGAAAAAGAAACGAATAAACTTCATGAACCAATATAATGAGATTATAATATTTTTTGAGCGCTTGATAAATTGCAATTCCCTTTTGATCGCCATTTCAATTTGTATAGCGGATACCCAAGTATCTAGAGCAAAATTTCAAGAATATCTCAGGAATTCATTTGTGGGATCTGGAGGCGATAGTCCTCGCGCGCCTGTATGAGTGGCGCGCGGAGGCACTACGCCGGGGGGAAACCCCGCTTCCGCGGCAAATCGCGGCGGAGCGGACGGACCTCCGGCGCGATCTCATGGCGTCATGAAAAGAGCGACTGTCGCAACCCAGCGCAGGGCACGCCACGATAGCGGCGGTAAGACCCCTCTTTGAGGAGTGGCTAGAGAGGCGTCACGGCGTCCTCACCTACCGCCTGACGCAGGTCCTCACCGGACACGGATGTTTCGGGAGGTTCCTGCACATCATCAGGGAGGAAACGCCCGGGTGTCACCACTGCGATGATCGCCCCGAGGACACGGTGGGTCATACGGTGGCGGCCTGCCCTGTATGGGCGGAGCACCGCCGTGTCCTCGTAGAGGCGATCGGCAGCGGCGGCGACCTCTCACGCCCGGCCTTGGTTCAAGCCATGGTCCGAGGCGAGGGGGAGTGGGAGGCAGTCGCCTCTTTCTGCGAAGCAGTCATGCTAGCGAAGGAGGTGGCGGGACGGGAGAGGGAGAGAGTCTCCCGTCCAAGCCGCCGCGGTGGACGCTCCGGGCGTCGGGAGCCGCGTGACGACTCCCGGCCACCGTAGGCGCGGGCCTGCGGGCAGTGAGTAATGGGTAGCTCACCGTCCGATCAGGATCAGGCCCGTGCCGGACGGCGCGTACGTGTTCCACGCGCGCCTCAAAGAGATGTCAGCATCGAAGAGGGGGCCCACTAGGGCCCAAGCCTGCCGGGAAAGCGGGATCATCCATAATGGGTACCGCTGACCCGGAACATAAAGGGCCAAGGAAGGAACACGGGTGGGTTTTAGTCAGTAAGAGTCTGACACTCCCTTCCGCTCCACCCAGAGCGGGAGGGGTCATTTGATGATTTCCCATCCTCAAAAAAAAAAAAAAAAAAGGAATTCATTTGTAATTGCCCAATTTCATTATACGTAGTAGCAAGTACGCCTTACTTACGCATGCCGAACGTGGTCTCTTAAAAAGTCACTCATAAATAAAATAAGAAGCTGTCAAAGAGGAATAGAACGGAGCTACATGAACATTAAATTAAAAGATGAGAGTGAAATGTTCACTGTTAAGAAAAAGAACAAAGGCGAGGGATGCGGTCAAACAGGTGCTGACACTGAAATGGAAATGGTCAGGTCATATTCCGAGAGCTATAGACGAAAGGTGGTCACAAATTATTTCAAATTGGTACCCAATATATAAAAAAAGAAGGAAGGGTAGACCTTCTAAAAGATGGAGTGACGACATCATACAAATAGCCGGAGCCTTATGGCCCAGACGAGCAAACGACAGAGCCACCTGGAACGGTTTGGAGGAGGCTTTCACCGCAAAAGGCGGCCCGGCTCTTACACCTAACAATACTAACCATATTTAAGCACAAAACTAACATTACTTAAGTATGTACACAACACAAAAACTAAATGTTAGGGATAAAATAAGCTAATAAATAAATGAAATAAGTAGCAAGTAATGGTTTCTTTTTGTTTGACCAGTAACTATTATGAATTTATGACTCAGGGAGTCCAATTCTGAAATACATTCTACGTATATGTTTAATATGAACACCCCAGTAGGAGTTTTATTAAATTTAAAATAATTGTATATTTACGGACTATTTCATTAATATATTTGCGTCAGCTAGCCATACACCCAAGTATTTAACACATTCTACCATTAATAACGGTTGCTCTTACACTTTCTGAAGACAATATTCTCCTTCGACCCCTACTAAACACGCAATAATCAGATTGCTTGGTGATAATGTCAATCTACTCTCACCCAATAAAGATAGTAAATAGCTTAACACATCTTGTATATTACGTTTAGATATATTTACTTGGTTGGTACTTAAATAGATAACAAAATCGTCAGCATGGCGATATCATGACATTTTGAATTTAACGACAGATTTGGTGTGTATCTAAGTTGAATAATAAAGGGACAGAGGGTGCCCTTGTGCTAGTCAGTCCTCTATTAGGACACCTAGCGCCAATTCCTTCACCGTTGAATGACTTAATTTTTTAAGTGCCTTTCGTTCAAAAGGTGGACACAAATTCTAGACTCGTCTTGAACATCATCCAACACTTTAGTAACTGATTCAATTGAAACATTGCTACACGCATTTTCAATGTCCACAAAACATTCCACTGTAGAATCATTTTTAGTGAAGCCAATTTTGATTTAAGAAACAAGTTAAGATACTGAATCCAAACAGGACTCTGATTTTCTAATTCCTATAGTGTTTGAGGATAGAAGTCTGTTTTTTTTCTTTGTGCCATTCTAACCGTTTGCAAATCATTACTTACGTGATTTTTTTTACAAACACATGAGCTATGCGAAATGGTCTTAATTTAGTATCGCTGTTATCGTTGATTGCGCCTTTGGGAATAAGAATCATGTGTATGTCTCGCCATTGATGAGTTATGGTACCAGATTTAAAAATGTAATTATATATTTTGAGTAAAAAAAGTTTTCCTGATTCCGGTAAATTGTATAACATTGAGTAGAATAAATTCCATCTTGCCCCGGGGCTAAATCCTTCTTTTTAAGACAGATATCGAGTTCCTGACTAGTAAATTCAGTTTCTAAACAATCATTTCTTGACTTGAAATTCGGGACTAGATTATATAGGAGCATAATCTGGAGTAACTGAGCGTAACAGTGCTGTTTGTTTTTCAATCACAGGTCACAAGCCTTGCAGTTTCAAACGTTTACCCATCTCATACGCCGCCACATCTCAAGTGCCGACATAACTTCATCAATAGAATCAAAGAATTTTTGCCAACCACCGAAACTAGCTTTCTTAAAAAAAAATTGCGATTCTAATGTTTTGGATTCCAACATGTTTAAATTTTCAGGGGTGGGATTTTTACGATAGTTTGACAAGGCCAATCTGCGGTGTGCGACTATTTCTGATAATATAGAATTCAAATAATTGTGGCTTAAATGTTTCCTTGATCTCTAGACTGAATATAAAATTCGGCGTATGTTTATTAGCTTCGTATTCAATGATGTTTACAAAAAAAAACATACATTTGCTGAAACACTTTATAAAATTAATTCGTAAAATTTATTTTGTCTGAAACTGTTTGACAGTATTTACGGAAGTTCGCATTTTTCCAGTTTCGTTTTCTGCCAATATATACTAAACTAGTTATGTTTGCCATCATTTTAATGGTCAGGTGGTCACTACCGAGATTTTCATTAACCCTTTGACCGCGCGTGTCGCATATATGCGACAAATATTTTCGTGTCCCTATCGCGCGTGTCGTATTTCTGCGACAGAAAACATGCATGATTTTTTCGTTCTATTTTCGTCCTAATAACTGTGTGGTACAACTAAAACGAAAAAAAAATTTTTTTTCGATTTGTTGTCGCGCGCTAGGGGCACGGCCATTGATATTTAGCCACGCGCTTAAAAGGTTAAATACCTTCCAGTCAAATTTTATTTCTACGTCATCCGAGGAGACAAATGACACATCCGGGGAGGTTTTCTGTAAATTGTCATTAACTAACTTAATCCGTGATGCCATGCCGTTATAAGAGAGATATAGGTAGTCGTTTCCTAGGGACGAGTCCAAAACTTGAATACCTCTCAGGTTGGATTTAAGCGACCAGTTGGTATGATGGCCATTAAAGTAGCCAGTTATTATTGTTTTACCAGGGAAGTAAGAAAAAATATAATTCCAATAGGATAGCTCAGGTCGTTCAGACGAAGGACAATACACCGACACGACATATTCCAGGTCTTTGCAATTTAACAATTTAACGCATATCAAAACGATACCCACATTATTATTATTAAATGATAGTAGGTGAGATTGAATCGACCTGTGAATCAGTAAAGCTTTACCATTTTAACTATATATATACCTATCGTTCTCATAGACATTATATCCGCTTATTTTTACATTAATCTAACAGTTGAGCCATGATTCGTTTGCTATTGCGATGTTTATGTTTTCTTGTAACAAAAGTTGAGAAAAGGATACAAGTTTAGGCCGTAAACTTTGAGAATTCCATTGGAATAATTATGTTCACCTTTATAACTTTTTGTAAATTATCCATTATTAAAACAGTTTATATACGCCAAAATCTTTTCTCCGAACATAATATTATACACAAAAAAAATTTTTTATCTTCATCCATTTCTTCGACCATTTAAATGTATACAACAGATGTGCGCTTTGCCTACTATTTCCTTTATTTTCTTGTCAATTATTTATTTCTTCAGTATTGGATGTTTTAGGGGTTCATAATTTTGTTTTTGACCCGTTTTCCGCTTGTCTGATTTTTGTTTTGTACTTTTGTAATTTGGCTGTGTGTTTACACTCGCATCGTTTGCTTTTTTTTTCTTTCATATTAAAAAGCGGTTCTTGGTGTATTACGGCATTGGCCAATAAACTACTATAGGTTTCTTTCTCATTGTTTTTCTTTCCTTTTTAGTGTTAGTTGTGATTGCAGATTGATTGTTATTCTTTTCCTGCGAGATCTCATATATTATTGATTTTTCTTTCTTCTCCTTTAGAATTTGTAAGTCTCTTCTGTATGTCAAAGGTTCTTCAATCACGATATTTCAGATAGTTCTTTCTTTCAGATAGACGGGACACTTTATATCCAGGACAAAGCGACTCACCCTAACAGTTTAAATATTTGAAGTATGTTATGGTACAGTTTTCGTGACTACCTCAAGCTCCTACTCCTCCTCTCCTACTTTAAGACATTTTAGTGGGACAACATTTTATGAGGTGACCAAATTGCCAACAGTCCGAACATTGCGCTACTGGAAATACATACGCTTCCAACTTTAAATCGGCAGTCGTAGGCATACATATATTGAGATAACGCACACTTTTGAAGCTCACTCCACAATCCCCTTCAGGCATCAAACGTTTTAATCTTCTTACCGATAAATAATAACGCTCGCTTTTAAAATGTTCTTAAGTTCTTGTTCACTTAGTTCAAGGTCGATTCCATTCACTATTACTACTATACTTTTCTTTTGTATTCATTGATAACGTAAACCCTTTTCTTTGATTTTTTTACACTCAATTTTATTACTTTTATAGCATCTTCCTTTCTCTGAAATTGAATGAGTGCCTTAGTGGCGCTTTTATATTTTATTTCTTTGAAAATGAAAATATTTATTTCAGACCAAGCACACAGTAATTGATCCAAGTTTATATTATGTTAGCAGGTAGATACTTATAGCTATGTTAGTAGAATATAAAATAATAATTATTATGGATATGCATGAGCGACTAATGCTTCAGGATTCTAAGGATATTCTTTATGTTTTTGCAGCGAAGTAATTTAGCAAAACCTATTGGTTTCGGTATATTCTCCATTGAAATTACACAAACCTCATGATTAGTCACTATTTCGGATGTGCCACTAGCTTCCTTGTTTTACCCTTGATCCTCCTTGCTTTTATCCAATGAGTCACTTCTTATAAAACGTTTAGATTTGTTTTTAGTTAGAGTAATAAACCTCCTCACTAAGTCAGTAAGTCCTCTTCACTATTGTCATCTTCTCGTCCCTCTCTCTTCTTTGCTATTCATACAGTTTCATCAATACCACCTTTTCCGCTTTCCAAAATTTCCTCATCCATCATAATCATCTCACTTAATTGTTGTTCGCATTTATCTAAAATCACGCACTTCTGAATCACTCAGATCTTCACCACTTGAATCTCCTTGCATTTCACAGAAAATGGTACGTGTGTATGTGTATAAAATTTATGTCACTCGCAACGAAAGGCGACAACGTGCGCCCAGCCCAACGTCACAGTGCAACTGAAATTAATTTAACTTGGTCAAACATGTTCGTTAGTCGATGACTTGCGTTGGCATGTGGCTTTAAGAAGGTGAATGGTTCATGACCAATAAGATAGGTGCTATTAACATAGAATTTTGTTTGATGAGACTTTTCTTTTATTATAATGTCAATAGGCCCAATCATTTGTAATAAAATTCTACATAATCTCAAAGAACACCCCACACGCATATTTAAAACTAAACTGACTGAATTGCTATTACAAAAATGTTACTACTCTGTAAATGACGTCTTGAATGACAAAGATTTGTAACTGTACCTTGATTTTTTCTTGTAAATGACATTTTAAAGAACTTTTTGCAATAATTTATAATTTGGTAACATAATTTTTAATTTTTTTATGTAATGAATATTTAAATGACAATTTATATATGTGTTTTCATTTTCGATATCTAGTTATTTTAATGTCAATGTAATGTTATCTAATGTTCTTCTACGCCGTAAGGTAAAATGTAGCGGAAACATTATATTCTGTACCATCTCAAACCTGTACCTACATTGTTAGCAAATAAATATTTCTGATTCTGATTTTTAAACATCATGATGATTCGTCAAAGGTCTTCTACTGCAAACGGGGACGTACTGGAGGATAGATTGATATTCTATACCGTTTATCACAAACTACATGGACACTAGAAATCATTTAAGTATATGTTAGCTGTCTAATGAATGCCACTGCTCATTTATTTTTCACATTAAAGATGATCTACTGTTTTTGTGTAATCACAAACATAAAATCATTTTACGTGGCCATTCCCAATCAAATATCCGCCTTACCTAACGTACTTTTAACGTAACGACAGAACTGATGTCTCTTCTCATCTTTCTGTTCTAAGTATGACCAAAAAGGCAAAGAAGACATGGTATTAAGACGAAGTAACAATGAAAGGTACTTTACAATTCTGTAACCTCATAATACTGAGACTATTTTGTCACGGAACTTAGGACCACACTACACTTGTGATGCGATGTTTTTAGTTTTGATATCACGATTTATATAGTAATACATTGTCTAAAAGACTTTACTAAAGTACACAGTACCTAGTTACACAATGATAATAAATAAATACAGCCTATCTTCAGTAAGTAGGTATGCTGCTAGCAAATTGCAATATTATGTAATTTATTTTTAAGTATAATCACATTCTCTAATTTGGTCATAGGTTAAATACAGCCAGGGAAATTATTGATTAAAACAATGATTCATAAAATTTCGAAAAATAGACAGTTGTGATTCTAACGTAAACGGTAATTAATCAATTTGCTTAATAATGAATTTTCCTGACTTAACATTAGTGTATTTCTGCCCTTAAGATGAACCTAAAATCACTGAATTTAAAATCACGTACAAGGTTAATAAGGGAGATAATAATAAGATATCACCCAGTTAATGTTCGGACGAGGTCGTAAACTTGAGAGATTTGAACATTGGGATAAAGGTGGCATAAAATATGAGGCTCTGGCAGTTTTGTAACAGGATTCATCCTCAATTCTGATTAAACTTGTAAAAACATTTGAATACGTAACAGTGCAGACTAATTTATCTTTCTAGCACAGCATTCACTAACCTCGCGTTTCACGTGGCTAAAGAAAAAAAAACATACTTACTTATTTTTTAGGAAATAATTTGGCTTTTTTTTTTGTCAAATATGTAAAGGAAACTGTATTGTACGAAATATGAACTAATATTATTCTATCATTGATAGAAAGCTACTTTATTGCAGAGTGTGAAAGGACACAAGGTTGGACGAAAGTCGGGCGGAAGCTAGTTAGGAATAATTTGGGATTGTCAGTATCCCAAATTTCCCACGTAGTGATGGTATTGTGTATTTCGCCTAGGTAGGTAGGTACTTATCTAAAAATAGTTGCATATTACAATACAAATCTATCCATACTTAATATAATATTATTATTAACAAGCATACGTGTGAATATAACCCTGTATGCCCGTCTGTCTGTTACCTTTTCACGCCTTAACGGCTGACCTGCGGCAGGACATAGGATAGAATAGAACAGAATTTAAAAAATTGGAATTACTTTTTTTTTATAGAACAGAATACTCTTTATTATGTACACAATAAAAATTACAGATATAAATGTAGAAACTTTACATAGGGTGACACAATGGGCGGTCTTATCGCTAAAAGCGATCTTTTACAGACATTTTATTTTATTCCGGGCTCACGCTCCCGTGGGATAATTCCCGACCTTCACGTGGGCGAAGACAAATGCATGTATAATTCGTTCATAATATATCTACCTTAGTGCAAATTTGATATCTGTAACACCAGAGCCAACACACTATCGCTCCGCTGTCAACGTGTCCAATAAATTGCTTGCAACAATGGACCACAACTATGCAGCTGCTGATCGAGCCATTGTTAACATAACCACGACATTACGCCTGTTTTCCAAAGGGTGAGCCAGTAGTGCACCGTTAGTAACTGAATTCACCTGTTACAAAGGAGCTATCGCCCGCAACATAACTTAGACAAGATAACATGAATAACATCGTATGGTTAGAAATTAATCGGATGTCGCCAGAGGGGTGTAACAATGGACATAGTTTCAGGTTTTCATGCGTAAAGCAGTTCCTGAATTTAGTTTAACAACAAAAAGTTTTTGTAAGTACAAGAAAATTTTAGCCTTGCTTCTAAAGTTGGCTTCACAAACAGCAATCCCAATTTGGTGTATGTAGAGGTAAGTACGAGTCTCCTGTATTTTTTTTTTTTTTTGTGGGTGGGAAATCATCAAATAACTTCTCCCACTCTGGGCAGAGTGGGAGGGCGTGTCAGACTCTTACTGACTAAAACCCACCCGTGTTCCTTCAGTTGCCTGTTCAGTTGCCAGGGGCCACGGTATCCTTCTCGGACTTTTCCGCAACCCTAGCAGGCATCGGTCCTAGCAGACCCCGTCATTGGTGCTGACATCTCTTTGAGGCGCGCGTGGAACACAACGCGCCGTCGACCCGGGCCTGGTCCTTTTCGAACGGCGAGCTGCCCATTGCTCGCCGTTCGCAAGCCCGCGCCTACGGTGGCCGGGAATCGGCCTGCGATTCCCGACGCCCAGGGCGTCTCCTGCAGCGGCTAGGGGCGTGAGGGCGCGCATTTTGCATCTCCCTCACGCGTTCCGCCTCCTCCTTCGCGAACATTACTGCTTCGCAGAAGGAGGCGAGTCTCCTGTATTGAGCCTATTTTTTATAGAAAAATAACTTTTTCTAACAAAGACATATAAAAAGGAGACAGGAAAAAAGTGATCTATAAATAGACACACAAGTTGCCGACAGGATTATTAAATTCCACTGTTTCAATCGTCGTCGGTACCTAACAACTTCAAACTTGCGATAAAAAATCCAATTAGTCTTTTGTTTACGTGCAAAGTGAACAAAAAGAGGAAATTGTTTGAATCAGGGATTATTATTATCAATTTAATATTATGATATAGTACGATTTCTGTTAAAGTACACTAGTGGGAGTGATCGATATGAAAAAAACATGTTCTGTTTTTGCTTTTATATCGGTTTCTATTCCATTTGCAAATTAAACGTACATGGAGTTATTTTTGTATATTAAAATATCTTAAAACAGTGCCTATATTAAAACTAACATTGAATAACTGATCAATTATCAATAAACCTCAAATCAATACGACCACACCTCTCTTGTTCCTACACAAATTGAATAAAAATATGCCTTTGTTTACATAAATTGAAAATCGGAACCTATTACGGCCACACAATAGGCCAGTCACGTAAAAACAATAAATAAACATAATGACCGTATCATATAGGCCGCCCACGGTTGGCGCGATATATTGGCGCCGTGTAGGTAAGGGTTTATTTAGTGCACACTTTAAGCCTCTGTAGTCGAGGGTGATCGGCAAAAGTATCGAGTACTAACATCAGCAAGATGGATTTTATGGATTACAGCTATACTATAGCAAGGATGCGAGAAGTAAAGAACCAGTCGAAGTGACGTTGCTTGGGGCAGGCCAATGTCCAGCAGTGGTCGTCTTTCCGCTAAAATTATGATGATGATTAAAGCAAGGAGAAAAGGGTTTAGTTACGACAATCGCATAGTTGCAAAATGTGGCGCCCATGATTTTTTGCTTTCGATTTAAGTAAAGCGCTATAGCTAGCAATAACACTTTGGAGTCATAATTTTCCCCAAATGTTCGCTAAACATTCGCTAGTTCTGAAATAGACTATGAAACGTGATGTCGTAAAAGTAGGCCATACTAAACCTACGACAACAAATTCTAGTTTTCTAAAACCACGGAACATATATTTTTTTTCTGTTCCGTGTCTAAAACTTTCAATTGCTAACACTCGCAAAGAAGACTTTCACAAACAAGAAATATTATGACGACTCCAAGTGCATTTCTATTAAACCAAAGCGATCTCCTTGTATCATAGTCACTTGTCTTCACATCTCTTTTGCAAAGATAAATACCACAACATTTTCATACAACATCGTAACGACTAATACTGACAAGACAGAAAATGAATACCTCCTTTCTAAGTTTTAAGACTTTTAGTACAAAATATTTCACAGGAGCGAAGCACGAAATAGCGACGCACAGAGGATCGAAGCAGGAAGGAGGATAAAATAATTTCATACTTCGAGAAAAGTTTCGGAGTTAAATCGAGTTTGAAGAATGTCGAACGTTTTCCGGGCTGGAGCGAATTATTCTGGTGAAATAAAAATACTTATAGGTGATTACAGCGATTTAGTATTCATTAGCTTTTCTTGCTGCGTGACAACGTTTACAAGGTTTAGCGGGTTGAAGTTAAGTAGTCTCGTAAGTTTCGCAACAAAAAGTTAGACAAGTCCAAATAAATGGTGTCAATTCACTTCATTTAAAAGTAAAAATGGGTGTTCCACAAGGATCTATATTAGGTCCTTTACTTTTTTTAGTATATATTAATGATCTACCCCAATTATTTAAAAACCAACCACAAATGGTGTTATTTGCTGACGGTACTTCTTTAATCTTTAAGACAAATAGACGTGCATCAAATCTTGACGACGTAAATAATGCCCTACTGCAGGTACATAATTGGTTCACTACCAATTTTTTTTTTTTTTTTTTTACAACATCCACACAAGGTCTTCAGGTCCCGAACTAGGCAGAGCCTGTACTACGGTAACCTGATGACTGATATACATACTTATATACATATACACACCCAGACACAGGTCAAACAGACATGTTCATGCACACAAATGTTTGACTTGTCCGGGAATCGAACCCGGGACCAGCGGCTCAGAAGCCAGGGTCGCTACCAACTGCGCCAACCGGTCAGTCAACTTAGTATTAAATGGGAAAAAAAACTAAATGCATAAGATTTGCTTTACCGAATAATAAAAGTAGTGATTGTGACATAGTATTGAATAACGAGAAACTAGAATTTGTCGATGAAACTGTTTTCCTGGGGATAACGCTCGACTCAATGCTGCAATGGGGTCCTCATTCCACACATCACACATCTTTTGCAGGGCGGCTAAGTTCAGCAGCATACATGCTGTAAGGAAAGTCCGTCAATTTACTAATGTAGATACCGCGAGGCTAGTCTATTTCTGTTATTTTCATAGTATCATGTCTTACGGTATTTTATTATGGGGACGGGCTGCCGATATTGAGTCCATTTTTATTCTGCAGAAAAGAGCCATCAGAGCAATATACAGCCTCCGCAGGCGCTATTCTCTAAGGAAACTGCTTAAAGACAGTAAACTAATTAATTAGCATTCGAAAATAATGTTGGAGCTGATGAAGATTGTACAATATATATTTGCATTGTATAAATTCAATCTCTTTATATTGTATAATTGCATAGTGAGCACTATGTACCCACTGTAAAGCTTACTGGGTTCGTCTTTCATTGACTTGAATGTGCCCTAGCGGCTGAGAGTATGTCATGCTCACTCAAATGTGTCGCTGGTGGTGGCGTGTGTATTGGATCATTGAGTTCCCTTCAAAATGGTTGAGTTGAATGGTGCTGATGCATACGTCATGTTCGTGAACGGGCGCCGTCAGTAGGCACTGGTCATTTCTTAGCTGCCACGGCTTATTTTAATTCCATAATTGTTTTTATCTTTTTATTACGGACGCTTTTAACGTGCACGTCTTTCTACATCGTTCTCACATGTATAATTTCAATGTGAATGATGTAACCACGATTTTGTAACAATATTTTGATTTAAAAGAGTGTCCATGGAGTTTCTTGCCCGTTCTTTTGGGGCAATGGGCAACTAGCTTCATCTTTCTGACCGACCGACCCCTTGACAATTCAAAAGTGCCTGTAAATTGGTTTATTTGAAATAAATGCTTTGAGTTTGTGCTTTCTGCTAGTAAATATATTAACGGAAACAATGTGGTCCCAGAGGCAATGAGTAATGTCAGTGGTTCTAAGTGGCAAATGGTGACAGTAGAACACAAAAGTTATCACTAGCTAGTTTTTTGAAAAGGGTCTGTACTGTGAGGTAGTATGTAAGTACCTATTATTTCTATGTGTGTAACCACTTATAACCCATGTAATAACATAATTAAAGGCAGTCTTGTACTATATCTAGTGATGTTTCATACAATCTGACACCTGACCTTACAGTACCCTTTTCAGACAAGAAAGTAAGCCCATAAGGCTCTCTATAGATCTATTTTTAGCAGCGTCTTAGTAAGTTAGTTAATACTGATTGTGCTCAAAAGCTAATCCTCTCTCTGTTATTCATATTTAAAGGAGACATACATTTTAGACGGAAAGAGGCTTGTGGCTAAGTAGTTACAGGCGCACGGGTCGATCGATTAGGTTAAGCTACGCAAGCCGCGGTCGGTCCGTGGATGGGTGATCATCTTTACATATCAAGACTCCTCCGTGCCTCGGAAAGCACGTTAAGCCGTGGGTCCTGGCTGGCATTTGTGGATCTGTGGCAGTCGTTACTAGTCGTCAGAAGCCTGAAAGTTTGAGAACCAGTCTTACCATGTCGTATCGTATTACCCAGTAACTGGGTTGAAGAGGTCGGATAGGCGGTTGCTTCATGTAAAATACTGATATTCATTTGGTTACAATAGAAGCCGACCCCAACTTATGCAGGCTAAGGCAGATGATGATTAATTAAAAAGGGTACTCCGTTTAAAATGAATGTCGCCTATGTCCCGTGGTTCCTCCGTGCTTTTTATAAATTAATCCGAATAGCCTTTTCATGTCCAGTGTTGCAGGCCAAATGAATTCAGATGAAAAATGATTTAATGGACGTTGCGGCTTGCGGCGAATTTAATATTGCATGTATTTACGCTTTGAATAAATTTTGGTATTTTTGGAAAGTTTAGTTATATCAAAAAAAAATTATGAATGAGTGTATTTGAATGCTGATACTGCTGCACATTGGCTACGGCGCGCGGCGTAGCTGATACCCATGCTACGACGTTGCTACGCGAGCTACGCCGCCGTACCAGAAGACCAATAAGTTCTCGTAATCGCTAGAGTGATTAATACCAATTCACAATCATCAGTCATTTGGTTTAAATAGCTTTTATTTTATTTTCTATGTTGTGAACGATTAGAAAGAATGTTGTAAGCCTTGTAAACTCATATTATATGATTCGATTTGCTGACCATTTTCTATTTTGTTAAGTTGTGTGTTGTTCAGGCTTCAGTGAATGTCTATCAATAAGTAGTGTTCGTGACGGTCACCAAACAGTGATATATCGACTGATAATTCCTTTTTGATATTATTAGTGTTTTTTTTATATAAACTTAAATGCATAATGTTAATAGTGTTAATTAAACATGTAAACAGTGGTGGAAATAGTGTTTTTTACTACATAAAACCGTAAGTACGACACCTATCAACCTCAATTGAGTGGGCTATGTAACCGTAATTTATAGTTTTTTAGTGCGTCCAGGTAACCGAGATCAAGACCTAACCCTCGACTTAACTTTAACATAATCTAGTCCTTTTGAAAAGCCCATTTAATTCATGCTACGATAGATTTCTAATTGTTAATATTTTGTTTTTGTTCTTTAGACCAGCCTGATATATCTGAAATAAGTATTAAAATTGGTTAAGTAGTTTGCAAGAAAAATTACTTGTAAAACATTTTTTATTAAAAATTATAATATTTTATCGGTTTCTACTGAAATAAGTTTTCAGTGGAAACAGATATAGCTGATACAGATACTTGAAAAAAATAGGCAATTTTATAAGGAATCAAATGATATGTACACGCCTTATGTATTTTTGTATTTAAAAGGTATATGAGCATACATTTTATATAAACATAGTTGAAATTGGGTCAGTTCAAATACCTTTTTACAAAAAAAAACAACGGACTTCCAAAAAAAAACACAACAAAGTGCAAAATAACTTTAATTTTGGAAGTCGGTGGCAAAAACTAAAATATAGATCCAAAGACACCGACTTCCGAAATTAAAGTTATTTTGCACTTTGTTGTGTCTTTTTTTTTCAAATCAAAAAAAAGTTTAAAGTTTTTTTTTTCACTTTTTAGTTATAGTAACCCACACCAATTTGAAAACGGTCGTCTTACAAGTTCACGTCCGTTTGAAGGCGGTTTTGTTTTATTTAAAAATAATTTATATATTGTTGATTTTTTTTAAACCGGTCGACCGATTTCGATAAGATTTGAATGGGACCACCTGGAAAGTATACTCTTTGAAATATAAAAGAATTTTCCAAATCGGTTCAGGCGTCTTCGAGTAATCGGTTCCGATAAGGATACGATTGGAAGTAGAATTAAATATGAAAATGGCTGGGTACCGATTACTCCTACTGTTGCAACATTTCAGGCAACAAAAGGATACGGAAATGTTTACGCCGAATGTTACTTTTGATTTTAAGTCGGGCAGTTACGGTTCGCAAGTTAGAATCATGTGCGAAAGATCATTGCTAGAGATGACGCGATTACGCAACTTTAATTCAGTGTCAAATTGACGCATCTTAAAGCTTCAATCTTAATTAGGTATTATTTTTGTACGAACTGAACATTTTGGCTTAATGAACCATATGAAGTAAGACCAAACAAAAGGTAACTGCTGTTAATCATTGAGGAATTGCCGCAACTGTCTATGGTCTCCATCATCAGACCTGTAATGGCACTTATAACCCATATGAGTGCAAAGTTCTCATCAATAGAAATGAATTAAGTCCAAACACAAGGTAGCTTCTGTAAAACGTTGAGGAGTTCCCTTGACTATCTTTCGTCTTCATCACCAGACCCCTAATGACAGTCACAACCCATCTAGGTGTGAAGTTCTCATCGATACAAATTTATCACCCCCAAACAACAGGTAATTGCTGTCAGTCGTTAAGGAGTTCCCTCGACTGTCTTTCGGTTCTATCATCAGATCGCCTCCAGACCTTCATTAAATAGTAGTGCTTTAAAATACTTAATGAAATAATTAGCAAACGCACTAGTCGCCTCTACGATTTTCGAAGGTTCCCCTCGATTTCTCTGGGATGCCATCATCAGATCCTAGTTTCCTTATCATGGTACACCCTTGGTATATCTCCTTTCAAACAACAAAAGAATCGTTAAAATCGGTTTATAAACGACGAAGTTATCCGCGAACACCAGTAAATATATATATATATATATATACGGTCGAATTGCGAAACATCCTCCTTTTTTGAAGTCGGTTAAAAAATGAACCAATTTGTGGCTCTATAAGGTAACGTAGGCCAGTACCTAAGCGCGCGCGCAAAATAAATCATTTGTAATCAGTAAGGTATTTTTTGATCAATAACTTTCAAGTAGTATTCATGAACACTGACCGCCCATACCTATCAACACTGTAATTTGAAAATATTGTAAACCCAATTAATTAGTTAGTTTTAAAAGAGTAACCGGCCTATAGGAAACGGCCTAATGGAACCGTGCACCTAGTTTCTGACATTTAATAAGTGCCCATGTAGGTTTATGTGAAAAAAAAAACAAATTAAATTGGACCCGGCAGAAACCCGTTGCGTATTAAATGGACGCTGGTAAGGAACACAAAGGTTTTTACAAAATAATCTTGCTTCATCCTGAAAACACAAAACCAAAAACTTGTAGACCCAAAAATAAACCACTTACGCTTGTTTGCACTTAATTCTGAGCTTCCTTTTTCAGTAAAACAGTGTGAAAACAATTTATATCAAAGCCGTGTTTGCCCAAATCAAAGTGTAGCCCTCACACCCTGTCAAAGAGCGGTGATACTTACTACACATAAAATACGAAGAAGTGGGACCGTGTCAGATTATAACACAGAGTAATATCGTCATCGTGCATTAAAAACTTCGTAAAGATAAGTTAATTGTGTTTCAATAAATTTATTTATTGGGTGGAAAACCTCGTAATGCATATTAATAACAAACTTTCACAGCTCTAAGATGCTTCTAGTACCTTCTATTGAACCCTATTTGAATCCTTTTATCCATTGTAGATCTAAGCATTTAAATATGAGATTTAATTTTGTGAGAGAAGCTGTCGCAAATAATTTTATTAAAATTGCTTATTTGGAAACAGCTGAAATGCCAGCAGACATTCTTACAAAAAGTTTGGGAACTTTATGGAAAAAACTTGGCATTTCACCTGTTAATTAATTATTAGATTATCTATTGATTTTGCTAAGTGGAGGTGTTATTTTAATATTATGGTAACAATATCAATATACCACTAGCGCCGGCTCATGTTAATGTTGTGTAAAAATTACTATGTCACACTGTTTATAATACTGCCCACTTCGTTGCCGCTAACCGTCATTTTATTAATACTATTGATGCAGTGAGAACCTCGGAGAACCTTTATGTCGGCCATTTTCAAACAGTTAAATCTCGTTTATTGCATTCACGAGGTTTTCACTGCACGGTGACGATTTGGAAATGGAGTCATCATTTTATTGAACCAAATGAATATTGACAGACTTGGTATGAAGATTATTTGAAATACGTGGATTTGACCCCTTTTTTGGAGATGTAGATAATGAAGCTCAAGAAAAAACTTTGCGCTGACAAACGAATACATATATTATTTATTATATTATAACACTCAATATTCGTGCTGGTTTGCTTCTAAACATAGACGCATCACCAGCCTTCATTAGAAAACCTATTTCTTTCTAGCACTCTATTTGCTTACTACTCCGTGGTCCCTAAGATACGTAAGAGCGGCTCCATGTCAGCTTATACCCTCAGGAGATGGGATAAAAATTGATTTTTTTAGTCACGTACTAGAAGGGGCGGCATGGCGGCATGATTTGTGGGTCTTTTCCTGTTTGCCTTTTACGGGGTTAGGTCACCAAAATCTTCTTTAATCAAAATGCCTCCATTGGATTCGGGCCAGCAGGCTAACAAAATCTAAACTAAAAAAGAGAAAAGTACAGATTTGATAACAATGAATTCGTCCCGCTAAGCAACCTCTAGACCATAGGTTTTCAAGTGGGCGTTTGAAACTTTCAGGGGGGCAGTACAAGCCACAGAGAAAGTTAGGGGCGTTGAGATGGGATCTCACACGTTAATATTACACGTTTGAATATAATCGTAGCTATTGCTGTTTTGGATTCGCGATAGAGGTTAAGTAAAAATAATTGGGGGAAAAAACAAACTAAAAGTGGGTGGGAACCTATGCTCTAGAGCATTATGTTCTCAACCTTATTGTGCCCACCAAAAGTGAACTTTTGAGTTTGGTTGGTCTAGAACTCTAGACCAAGTTTTGTCTAGAACTCTAGACCAACCAGGTTGGTTAGTGGTCGACTGAGCCAGTGGTCCTGTGTTCGATCCCCAGATCCACTAACGCAGTAGCAGCCTGGTGTCTAGATGTGTGCCTGGTTGGTTGGCTGGCCCCCTATTACATGAGACTTAAAAATAACTGGCAAAATGTGAGTTCCTCTGCCTAGCTCCTTGGGGAAAACACGCGTGATGTTATGTTCTTATATATCAACAATAAACAATTGCAATAAAAAATCAGGTAATATGTAGCCCTTCGGTCATTATAACAATTTTATTTGTTAGGGAAAATAAACTGGCACATTACATTTTGTAGGAAGAAATACAAAAAAGATACCGCCACATGTTACAACAACAAAACCTTTTCCACGAAATACACATAGAAAATAATCTTAACAAACCATGCTATTTAAACTAAAACTTACAAAATACAATAATTTAAGTTGAGATTTTTTTTTGTGTTAAATAGTAAAACCAAATTAAATTGAACAAACAAAAAAAATTACGGCATCCATATCTTTATTAAAATATATTTAAATTATTGTTTAATAAACTAAAATCAATTATCTTTTTGTAAATTAGCATTGGAATGCTAGGACGCGCTGAACTCCGGATAATGAAAACAGGAGTTTCGGGAAAAAATTAAATACTACTCAAGGTCTATGCAGAAGGCATACTAATTTGTTCCGACAACTTCGGCAACTTTCGTGAGACATCGGTCTTGGTATCACAACATAAGTAATTATAACTTTTTTCTGATGAAAATAGAGACATGAAACTATATTTGGCACAAGTTTTGCCAGAAGATTATGTTATTAATATACGGATTCGTTTAATCATATTAGAGGGAGGAGTAAATACGAAAGTTTCATAGACAATCTTGTTTTTGCGAAGTTTTGTGTCAAATAGAATACTGTCACATTTTTGTGAAAGCTAGGACATTCCACCATGCAACCTTAAAACTGTTCTCTAATCTATCATCATATTTCGCTAGGTTGGTTTTTGGTCCTTACACCATACTATCAGATATTTTCTGGTCCTACAAGACGAAATTTTTCTTGTTTTCTGTCTTTCTTTTAATCTTTGATACATTTTGACTTTTCTTTTCTAAAGGTTTAATATCAAATCTTAAAGTTAAAGAGTTTATAATATATATCTTAAAGTTAAGAGTTTGTATTTTTTTGAGCGTCAAAATTACATAAGACAGTCATATTTCAGGACATTGGTTTGTGCCTGCAAAACCTTACAAAAACAGACTTCAATAGATAATAATACTGGCAATACCTTATTGATATTCAATAATACACTGGGTGGCAAATAAAGCGGTTATAAAAATGCAATAGCTTTTAAAATATTATTTAAAAAAAACACCGAGATACTATGTAAAATTTCTACCAATTAATCATCAAATCAAATCACCTTCTTCGTGCTGGAGGGAGCAATCCGAGCGCGTGTATAGTGAGGCGGCGTCTTGCTGAAGCTCAAAAAGCTTGGAAGAAATAAAACTTGAAGCAATTTAGACCTGCAAATAGTCCAAACCCGAAACACAGCATCGAGATTCAAGGCTGAGTTACGCTATAGAACACAGGAATTGGACTTTGGATGACTGGGAAAGAGTAATGTTTTCGGACGAGTCGAGGTCTATGCTATACACGCATGATGGGAGACAAAGAGTCTACAGAAGACCAGGCGAGCGCTATAACCAAGTTTGTATTGAAGAGAAAGTGCCATACGGTGGAGACTTCATACACGTGTAGGCTGGAATTTCTTAAGAAAGCCCTACCGTGCTAGTGGTGACAGAAAATTGCACTTTAACTGCAGAAAGATACGGAATGAAATCTAAAATGTCTCCATAAAGCTCGGATATTGTTTGACTACACACACGGGCATGCAATGGCAAGCATGCAGCGCACACTTGAACCCCATCGAGCATGCCTGGGACGAACTGGGACGACGTGTACGCCAGCGAAATTCCCTTCCAATCACGCTTAGTGAACTGAAAGAAGCACTGATAGAGGAATGGGAGAATATTCCTCAGAATCCGTTCAGAAATCTGGTAGAAAGCATGCTAAAGCGTATAACAGCTGTATGGACAGGTCGTGGTAGCAATACAACATACTAAAATATGTAAAAATTGCATATTTGATACCGTAGCACATTTTTCGAAATGTAGTGAACATGGTGATTTTTGCTTAACTTACTTTTATTCAAAATAAACATTATAATCTTGAACTTTTATGACATCGATTTAAGCACTATAAAATTTTCTATAATACAGTTTTATTTCATAAATCTAGCTCCAATAATTTTGATGATATTGAGGTTTTTGCTCCCGACCCGCTTTCTTTGCAGTATAAATTTACATTATTAGGTATAGTTTATTTGCTTAAGTGTGTATCGAACAAAGAAACATTGGATGTTTCATTCTACATTGCTGATACAAATTTCTACAAATTATAAAGGCTCCTTCAAACAGGCGCAACACGCGTCGCGATACAAATTCACCGACTGTCGCGCGACGAGCGGTGCCTTTGTGTCGCGTGCGAATCGCGTCGCGCGTTGCGAGTGTTTGAAGGAGGCTTAATGCTTTTTTTTCCTCTTTTTAAGTAATGCGTTTTTGCAGTCGGGTTTTTAGTTTTTTTCAATAATTTATTCAGCCTGGGTATTTTTGCAAATAAAAATCAACTACGATACACATATTTTTATCATAATAATTTATTATCTCATAATATTACAAAAGAAAATAACCATAATATTATTCACGCTAATACAACTCACGGGCCGGTCTGGCCCGTGGTGACGCACATGCACGTCACTTCGCCCAGGCCGTCTAGCCCGGCTGTCCAACATGTTGGACAGCCGGGCTAGATAGATATAGATAGATAGATAATATGGTCTGTTTATTCACGAAATCAAAACAGTTTACATTATGAGCCTCAAGTGCATACAAACAACATTGTCAAGGTCAAGGTCAAACAAGGTCAGAATGACGTCACACTTTCGGAATGCCAGCGGGCCTTAAGGGCCTAAGGGCGTCATCGGCGCGTAGGCCAGACCGGTTAATACACAATTCCATTTCATGTTATTTCCTTCGAACACGGTTTGAAACAATATTCTTCAAGGGTCTCGGCCATTAAATGTAACCACGTCAATTATCATACCCTTGTCCCTCTTTCTTCTAAAACCCGAGGTAAAGTAATTTACCCCAATTCGGTGAAAATGCTAATTCGATGAATTGTAAATGGGTGCGTTAGGGTGTTTAGTATGTGTCTTATGTAATTTCCAAGTGATTCCTATGTCGACAAGTAACGGTCGTATGGTTGTACCTGGATTTGGCCGTAATTATGTATTTCTGTGCCAATAAGGTGAGAAACTATTAAACTGTATTTGACTGTGTTAACGGCTCAGGACTAAATCATACAAAATTCTTGTAATTCAAATAGATGTAGGTAGATATTTAGACTAGTTAAATTTTAAAGTTTCCTCTCTCCCACTACTTTGCTGTGACTGACAGGGTACATAAGGCCTCGGTCTCGAAGTCAGCGAATGCGGGGCGGGGGCGTCGCGCCGGCGCCGGTGGCGCGGAGAGCGGTGTGGCAACTCAGACCCGGTCTCGAAGCCAGCGGGCAGATCACGCGGCGCTATAGCGGCGTAGTGTTGTGTTATGAGAAATTTGTGTCTGTGTTTACTAACGAAATGTCTAAATAGCAACGACAATATCTTTTTGATACTTTCTTCGTAATGTTAATTTATTGCGGGCAAAAGAAGATGTCAATTCCTACAACCGGGCAAGGAAAGAGTTAGTTTTCATTTCTTCCTATAACTGGTTAATTACCCTCCTATGTTTATGGTGTACGTATTTGCTGTTCCATATCGGCGTCTTATCAAAAAACATTTAAATAATTTGCTCCACCACGCGTCCGCGTCGGCGGGAATTTTGAAACGTCGGTCGTTAAAAAATAAAATACACAACACCACGTCAATGCAGATGCGCGGGCACCGCCCGTACCGCTAGACTGGTGTGCATCGCTCGTCGCCGCTCTCCGCGCCGCTGTCTTCGAGGCCAGTTCCATAAATCTATGCATTGAAACGCGCCCTCTCCGCGCCCGCCACCGCCTCCGCCCCGCGCCCGCTGACTTCGTGTCCGTAGCTTAATGATCTCATTATATTTGAAATCACCACATAACTACACAATGTGGAATGTAATGAGTGATTGAGTATTTAGTTAAGTGTTGTGTGAGTGTTGTTCTCAGATTCGGGGATGTTTGCCACATCAATTTTATGGTGGAAGTGAGCAGCATTGTCGCAGTGCAATAAGGGACACTCTGGTTCATGTTTCCTCACAATAGGAATCTCTATGGAGCTGTAAGTGCTTTTACGTGATCGATTTACATACGCTACGACACACGATATGAATACACATATCTATACTTACAAAGTATGGATAAAACAAAGTCCGCTTAGTTCTTCTAAACTAAACAATGGACTTTGATCCGGTTTCCACCAGCATTTAGAGAATTTATTCCAGAACGTTAGATGTCTAATACATTTATATTTAACTTAGATATAGCCCAGAAACCTCGATGTTTTGACATGTCGTCAACTCGTCACATCACACATTCTCGTCACATTGTGCCCGTGCGAAACAGGGGCGGGTCAATAGTCTTTATATAACTCAAGTAAAACCTTCCAACGAAAATGTTAAGTAATACCTATTGCCGCACATATCATGAGTCATCAGTAGCTATGGCAAAACGACCAATAATAAAGACACAAGTCACGGCGCGCGGCGGGACGGCTTGGTATGCACAAGTGGGACAATCAAGGGTTCTAATGGGGGTTGTAGTTGAAAAAGAAAGACCGCCCCTTAGTTCGTCGATGGGCAATATTGGGCGCGGAGATATTTGGCTGGTGTTATGGGAGAAGGACACACTAAATTAATTGGAAAACTGTATTTTTAAGACTGTTTTTATTTGGGAATGAAGCAAAACAAGTAAGTATGTCAGGAGGTGTCTGTAAACATAGACAGACATTGTGTTAAATATTTCGTTTCTCGTGTAGAAACATATTTAAAAAATGTAGCCTATGATTTTTAATAATTAATTCTCAGAACGAGGCCAAAAGCGCAGAGTACCTACAAAAATAAAATATAACAGCAACAATATAAAGAAAGAAAGAAAAAGTGTTTATTGCGACTCGTACAGGAAGTGCACAAACTAAATTATAAAATAAAAAACCAAACTATATAAAAACAAAAAGAAAAAGGAAACAGAAATTCCTATACGAGGCCAAAAGGCTCCTATCTCAGCATGATGCTGCGACATTTAAAAAATAAATAAATGCCGCAACGCTGGTATTCTGATAGGGCCCGCTGTGAAGTCACGGGCATTTACCAGTAATAAATAAATAATGAAATACATAATATGTAAAATAATAACAAATAAAACATTATAATATTCGCATTTCTATCCGCGCCAGACGTAACCTACTTGCTTGTCTATGCCATTGAGTGACATCATTGTGTTCTGGACATCTTATATTTTAAGTTTTCATAAATCATGTATTCAGATAATATGTATTGTATTTGAATGTCTATAAAAATAGCGAGCTTCTTTGTATTACAATAAAGTGCTTGTTGTACTTGTTTCTTTGTCAGGTCTGACTCTTGCAGCTCTAGGTCACTTTCCACTTATGATTTGAACCTTATCGACCTTTGTCCACAGCAAGTTAAATTTCATTGATATCTCATTTACAAATAAGCAAATCTAGACTTAAGTAACGTTTCATGACGGTTACTAGACTTCATACTACTTTTATCGTTGCTAATAGATAATAACATTTCTTGTGTAGATGACTATTTCGTGCTATGTTTAAAACAAATGTATTGTGTGCAGATTACTTAAAGCTGTAAGACCGAAAATTGGCAAAACCAACACCATATTTATTTGGACTGGTAACTGGCAAGCATAAGCATAATAAGACACCGGCCTCCTTTTTGTGAGAGGGAGTAGGCCATAATCCACCACGCGAATCTGTGCTGATTGGTGGATGTCATTATAACGGTTACTGGCAAGGTAGACAGAAAGTTGTTGCTGATATTTTTATGTTTTTAGACGACAAATTATAATTAAAAAGAATACCTAATTATTACTTTATTGGAAACCACACGGAAAATCGTGCCGCAGACATAAAAATTGGTTCAATTATAAAAACATTATCTTAAGCCACTTCTACATGATCCGGGGCTACCGCACGATCTCGGGCGAGGCGGCAAGCCTCCTTGCCGGACTGCCGCCGTGGGATCTGGAGGCGATAGTCCTCGCGCGCCTGTATGAGTGGCGCGCGGAGGCACTACGCCGGGGGGAAACCCTGCATCCGCGGCAAATCGCGGCGGAGCGGACGGACCTCCAGCGCGATCTCATGGCGGCATGGAAAGAGCGACTGTCGCAACCCAGCGCAGGGCACGCCACGATAGCGGCGGTAAGACCCCTCTTTGAGGAGTGGCTAGAGAGGCGTCACGGCGTCCTCACCTACCGCCTGACGCAGGTCCTCACCGGACACGGAAGTTTCGGGAGGTTCCTGCACATCATCAGGCGGGAGGAAACGCCCGGGTGTCACCACTGCGATGATCGCCCCGAGGACACGGTGGAGCATACGGTGAGGGCCTGCCCTGCATGGGCGGAGCACCGCCGTGTCCTCGTAGAAGCGATCGGCAGCGGCGGCGATCTCTCACGCCCGGCCTTGGTTCAAGCCATGGTCCGGGGCGAGGGGGAGTGGGAGGCAGTCGCCTCCTTCTGCGAAGCAGTCATGCTAGCGAAGGAGGTGGCGGGACGGGAGAGGGAGAGAGTCTCCCGTCCAAGCCGCCGCGGGGGACGCTCCGGGCGTCGGGAGCCGCGTGACGACTCCCGGCCACCGTAGGCGCGGGCCTGCGGGCGGTGAGTAATGGGTAGCTCACCGTCCGATCAGGACCAGGCCCGTGCTGGACGGCGCGTACGTGTTCCACGCGCGCCTCAAAGAGATGTCAGCATCATAGAGGGGGTCCACTAGGGCCCAAGCCTGCCGGGAAAGCGGGATCATCCAAAAGGGGTACCGCTGACCCGGAACATAAAGGGCCAAGGAAGGAACACGGGTGGGTTTTAGTCAGTAAGAGTCTGACACTCCCTTCCGCTCCACCCAGAGCGGGAGGAGTTATTTGATGATTTCCCAACCTCAAAAAAAAAAAGCCACTTCTACATAACACCGTCCCTATATGGAATTCTGTTGACTAAGATAGGCAGCCCGCGTAAATATTTATGTCTCGACACTAACTTGTTAAGATGTACGATATTCTATATTATTCTTATTTACGACTGCTGTCTTGTATAATAAAATCTTACATAAATATGTACCTTAGAGATTGGGCAAAACATGTACCTAAGCGAAAGTGTATTTATTTTTATTTTATTCCGAATACTTGCATACTTGCTGCCATTTACAAATGAGTTTTGTTAATAGCAATTCTTCCATCAGCACAAAATTTTAAATGTATGAAAGTAAATCCCAAAAGGTAACAATAGCTTGAATTTAACATCCTCAAATCAAATACCGTTAGTTGTCGAAAATGCGCGTAAATTAAAATTTTAAACCTGTAATCATAACTCTTTCTAAACCATTTTAAAAATTCCATCTATCACCCATCTAAAATTGCTGGGGTTGCAAGACAGTGGCCATAAAACCAATGTTTCAGGTCCATCGTCCAGTGCGAAGCTATGAATAGCTAATTGCCGGAACTAACGCTGCGACCGATTCAATTGCTTCCGTCCTATTCCAGTTGGAATACGGATCGGTTTGCCGCTGTTCGATAACACGGAATAGAAAGGTACAGAAGGCTGGCTTCTAACAACGAGCGGAAACAGGCGCACGCACACATATCACAGACATGTACCTACGGAATCCCAGTCACTAGTGAGCTTGCTTGCTATCGCCGTGGACACAAGCTACACGCTCAAGCGACACGCATCTTGTGACAGCGATTGCGAAACAACAAATGAAACAAATTGTTTAAAGCATACATATAAATAAAGTCACGCGCAGGTGACGCACGCGTGTGTCGCGATGCGACTTACGTCAATCGCGACGCACGCGTGTGTCGCGATGCGACTTACGTCAATCGCTCAAAGTCGAGAACGGGGCATATTTGGAGCATGTTCATACGTTTGCATGCGTATTCGCTCATTTTATTGATTTTATGGATCTGACCTTCTGAATCTATTTACTCTGTGTCAATAGTTTGCATCCCTGTGGGAGGGAACGATTGTAAGGAATCGAGTTCTGATAACACAATTTTGTTTGAGAGTTGGTGATACAGTCTCGTTCTGTGGTATGGATTTGTAGTGGTGCAATTGTGGTAATTGTATTTCGAATTGGTAATATTCTGAAGTTAGGAGTTTCTAGTTAGGAGACTAGGGGGAAGACTGACTTTGAAATTGGATGATCATCATAACTATAAACTAGGATCAATACCTTGGAGACTAAGAAATGTTTATTGTTTTGTTTTGAGATAGCCTTGTGGCCTCGTACAGGACTGTTAATAATTAATATATTATTATATATATATATATATATAGGTACTGTTGCTTTTACTTACGTTTTCGATATTCGTGATAATACTTAATAATATGTGTCATTCCGTGCGAGTACCAAAAAATTTTTTTTCTTCTTTAAACTGCCTCTTTGCTCTTGGCAGAGACATCGATGTGCCAACTGAAACCATGAATTCAGCACACAAGCATAGATCCCCAAGCCCAGAAATTTTCAGCCAGTTATCAAAAAAAAAATTGCAGTTTCATAGAAAAGTGCAATACCTACGCGGTCAAAATGTATGGAACAGCGATTTTTTTTTAATAACCGGGCTTCAGAATCATGTAATGAATTAATTGTAGCAGGGTGCGCGTCGATATCGCTGCTACCCTGTATACTATCCCAGACTTCCATTCCATCTTATGATAAGTTTATAGATTTCAATAATTACTAAAAGTTTTTGATCCAATCTATATGGTAATTCCTTTCCAATACCTTCTGAATGATCAAGGATTCCTATAAGTAATTAAAATTATTAATAATTAAATAGGTTGGTGTCTGTATATTCGAAGTATCGCAAGAACTTTAAGGACCCTTGCCCTTTAAAGGGTAAGTTAAGTCATTGCTACAAATTTTTAATTTCTTAATTCTTACAGTCTAAATATTTCTTTAATTTGATCGTCTAAATTAGGAATGGCATAAAATAAACTGTCACAAGGCTGTCGTTGATGCGAAAGAATTGTCGCTTTGAGCGTCAGCGTGGTGCGTACTAATACAGTTACAAATCTCCTTATCGGGAGAGTTCTATTTCTAGCAGTGGCCTGCATATGTACAAGCAAAAGTTAATGTTTCTAGTTTTTGCTTTGTGTTCATCTTAAGTAATAAAAATCCGCTGCTGTGATAAACTCACTTCAATCAAATGATTTAGCATAGCTCACGGACGTACAAAAAAACTCCGGCGGAACTCCCGCTGCGCGCTGTGACAAAACTGTGTCCCATAATGGCGGCGACTGTTAAATTTAGGTGTGGAATTAATTTACAATGGGTTGCCATCTTAGCCAAATTTACCCATTTATTATTGTTTTATTTTTGACAAATACAGGTCGGCAGACAAGTTTCTTGGAATTGATGGCAGATTTATACCGTGTCAGTCATTTGAAAAGGTCTATTTGGAGATTAAAGGGATTATTATCTAAAGGGAGATTTGGTCCTTACCATAGAAAAGGTCTATGGTAAGGACCAAATCTCCCTATGAAAATAATAAATAATCCATTTAAATATCATTATGGACAAACATTTTTGAATGTAACGTCACTATGTAGATTTGGAAGAATGAACAAGGAAACATGTCAAAAAAGTTTCAAGAAGGTTCAATAAGCTTATGGAAAACTTTCGAACTTTCAAAATAAATGCCATGTTAGCTTAGATTGTTAGTTAACCTTTTGAGGTACCGCATATGTAACAACACACCGGAGTCCTCCTTTATTTATTTAGGATAAGCACACCAACAGCACAGCTACTTACAATTTAAATATTTTAAATTTACTATAAAAATAACTATAAAATTAGCATTTCAGTAACCGTGCAAATAACAAGTCAAAATGATATCAAATGAAATCAAAAGTCATTTATTTAAACTAGGCTGAGAATGAGCACTTTTTGAATGTCAAAATTACATACGACAAAACGCCCGCCCTCCACCACTTCCTAGTGCTTTAGCTGGGAAGAAGAAGTGGCGCAACAAACTCCTCGCAAGCACGGCTGTCTGTTCAGTTAGAAGAACTGAATTCTATACAGTAGTAACTAATTAACATTACGAAACACAAAACATTAAATTAAATTATTTGCCATAATTATGTCAGCTAGCACACGCCAATATTGAAAACCATACTCAAGCAGAATTATATAATAAAAATGAAAATAAAAACGTAAACAGAGCTCAGTTCACAATAAAAGCCTCCAGGCATAAAGGGCGTGCCCGCTTACACTTTCAATGCTGCGTTATGTTTGTTTAAGAAGCTGTAAGTAACTTGAATTCATAAATGATAAACTAGGACCCTCGAAGTAAAATAAAGAAACAGGTTATTACTAATAACAATAACAAAACCATATCATAGTCAGCAAGATGACCTGTCACCACAAGCAGCACCCGTTCACGAGCATAACGGAAAGATCAGCCATTACCTCCCTCGTCATATTTGAGGGAACGAGGCAACCCGACCCCCGACGCTACCGCAAGCAGTGACATCTAAGGGAGCATGGCGAACGTGCTGCCGGTTGCTGAAAAGAATAATATGATCATTTAAGGCTTGAAGTGCAAGCGAGAGCGCGGAACGAGCGACAAAGAGGCATAATCGGCCTCCGCGTTCGGCAGCATTCGACATCTGTCTCTCTCCTACTTGAGTGAGCGATGCGTCCGCGTGGACAGCTGCTATACAATAATAAATTTACATGTTTTCGTCAAGTATGAAGTGCAGTGAAAAGTGAATGTGGTGTCAATTGTTTATAGCAACGATAATTGCGGCGATAAAGGTAAAAATTGACATAATTGTATTTATGCGTACAAATAAATGTAACTTGATCAATTGAAATTTCCATTTACCTCCTTCTCTATATCCATACAAAATATCAATCAAACAAATAAAATTAAAATTTTCTTTTGAAAAATGCAACCATTCCATCAGTATTTTCTTATAACGTTGTCACGTTCAACTATCGTCAGTAAACCGACTTTACAGACAACCGATTTTTTTTTGTCTTCCGATCACTATGCTTTTTACACCATTTCACCACACAAGACATGCTGTGTTTTTATCACGGAGCAGAAACAAAGAGGAGGTGTTGCAATCAAAGTAGTCCATCAGCCACCAATGTAGTCGTTACGTCACACGGTAGTTGCACTACTTGCGACCAGGCGGCGCTTTCGTCAGTACAACTGTCATTGTGAAGCGGATAGGTTGTCATGTATTTGTTTAGTCTTTTAAACGATTAGAAAGTATTCCCGGCCCATACTCATTGCATTAACATGAAATGCTGTTTTATCTTGCAGAAGTTATACGGATCAATCAAATTCAAACGGAATAAAGATATCTTTCCACTCGTAAGTCAAATTAAAGTTAAATTTGTAATTTATTTCTTCTCGAATGTTCGGTAATTGCCGCCCCCTATCGGCAAGTAGCGGAAGTACTGACAAATTGCAGGTCCGGACTCAGACTTTTTTGATAAGCACATACCTACATATATGCTATATGAAAAGTGAAGTCAAATAGATGTCGAGTTTCGGCAAAAAACGGAATTCGGTTTAGTTTCGGTAACTAAGTTCAGAAGAAAAATTTAGAAGAGGAGAAGATTTAAAGATAAAAAAAATAAAACTATGATTATAAAAACGTTTTCTTTATTTTTCCCTCACACTTGTTAATTTCTAGAAGTTTCGGTTTCGGCCGAATCTGAAACCGCTGCCGAAATTCGGTTTCGGTTTCAGTCAAAAAATTTATTTCGGTCGGACATAATAGAAATAAAACTATATCGGTATATTATAAAACTATTAAACCTGAATCCGGCTCCTTACAATAAAAGTGACACTTAATGAAACATAGCAGAACTCTTACGACATCTTAGGACATCTGTCTAATTTACCTATGAGTTGATTTTGCTACTAGCCACTAGATGGCTTTCTGCTGTTTGGGCTCCCCCCGCACCCCGCGAGGCTGCGACACTACTTTTGTATGGAGAATGACTTTACAACACCTCCTCTTTGTTTCTGCTCCGTGGTTTTTATATTTTTTTGCCGCGTAGACGTAGACTGTGTTGACGTTTGCGCCCGTAATGGCTGACTAATGTGTGAATGTGTGCGTGCACGTACAGCGACCAGCGAGGCTAGCACGGCTTCTGTGATAGGCTTGAGTCACGCATTTTATCACGGTTTTTGCTCTCAAACTGTGATAAAAATGTGTGACTCAAGCCTATCACAGTAGGCCGTGCTCGCCCCGCTGGCTGACTTTGAGTGACACAGTTTTTGCTAGCGAGAATCTGTCCGACTTTTTTGGACGTCCATGGCATAGCTATCGTTTTTTCTTTCTTTCGTATTGGCACGAGTTGTAATATTAGAAAGCAGAAGTTAAAAGCAAGTAGAGCTTACAACTAAAAACGAGTTGGAGAGTAATGAGCAGTGAGTGCGTGACGACGACGAGCTACTCGCTGGTATGCGTACGTACCAAGCGTGAGTCTCTTTAGCGAATGTTCTGCTCGCCAAGCGAGCGTCGCTCAGCGAGTTCTCTTTTGGGCTCTTGTCACAGCGGCAAACGAGCACTCGCCGGGCGGTGGTAGTGATCAACCATGCATATATTGATGTCTTTTACTTACGCGAGAAGCACAATCGTTTGTACGTTTCTTGAGTGAGAAAATCGTTGAAAGCTAGTCTCTAACGCAACGGCGGTGAGCTAGGTGCCTTATGCCTTAGACAGTCAACAAAGTTCGTAGCAGGACAGGCTAATTAGAGTGCTCTAGATTTACTAAAGCATCGTCACTAAGGCTAAGCGCGCACTACGAATTTTAATCGTTGCGGATATTAAACACAAATCAATATAATAAAGTCCGCGCACTGCGGTAAATAATCACTTGAGAGTTTAAAATTGCAATGATTAAAATCGTAGTGCGTGCTGCCTACTACGAGAGGCTTAGGTAGACTTAGAGGCATTATCTATGTTAGTGCAGAAATGTATGAGGAGGTCATTGAGCATCTTTTCCTTAATAAAAATCTTAAATTCATTCGCTGACAGACAATGGACTCCAGATCAGACGGTTGTGTGTTCAGATCACGTCGGGGTCACCAGTATAGAGGTATGAGGAACAGGGTGTAAAGTTCACTCATACCCATAGTAAAGGGAGGATTCTCCGACCAGATGGGTGTCGTGTCTGGTGGGCAACTACCCGACGATTGATGTCGGGACGTTGTAAACAGGGTTATGACAGGGTTTGACGAGTTCTGCAAACATAAATGTAGGAAAAAGCTGGTTTTTTTTCGCGATTTCATATTTGGTCCCATAGCAAAAGTTGTTCATAATGATGAGTACAATGACCCCTTGAGAAGTTGATGGTGTTTTACCAATAACCCTGTATATGCTAGTTGCGCAGTAAACTCTGCTTGCGCGATGCAGGATTTTGCGTGACGTCAGTGTGACGTAGTTCGCATGTGGCAATGTAGATACCGCTACAGGACTAAATAAAAATCGTCAATTTGCCGATGGGAAACCCTATCAGGCGCACGACGTGCACCTACTCGTACTATAAAAAACTAGCCAAGTGCGTGTCGCATTACGCACAATGAACGGTTCCATAATTGGGATGAATAATTTATCCCAAGAAAAAAGGAACTTTGTAGTTGATAAAATGTTGTCTCATACATACGTCACGGTCAATTATCCAACTGCAAATGTAATTTTGTAACTGCAAAATAATGTTTTATTATGTGATCGACAAAAATAAACACTATTTTCGGACCTTTTCCTTTACTTTGCCCTACGACGTTGCTTCTTACCAAATTTCATTATTCTAGGTCAACGGCAAGTACCCTAATTTGATTTATTTGCGAATATCAAAGTATGTCCCTTAAATGACCTTATTTTTTATTGCGTAAACATACGTACTTGATAACTACTTCAAGTTGATACCTCCATGCGTTCCTGAGAAAGAGGGTCTTAACAGATTGACAGACGGAAAACGAAGTAATCCTATAAGGGTTCCGTTTTTCCCTTTTGAGGTACTGAATCTTAAAAATGGATAGTAGGTATATCTTACACTGGACAACAAACCGAACAGTTCCAGACTTAAAGGCAACAATTTAACAGTTTACGATTGAGTTCAGTATTTCATTAAGTGCTACCCCGTAGTAATGATATTGTAAACTATAAACTTACCCAACCACGGTTACGACAGTAGTTACCGAGTGATAAACCACAGTTGTCTTATTCTCAAAAATTGGTATTCGGTTTTTAAGGTTTAATTAAAGTTACAAATGAATGAGTCGGAAACATCTTAGCAAGAGTAAATTATATTTATTTCTGAAAATTGGTAAAATAAAACAGTTTACACGACCAAACCAAACCAAACACGAATAAATCAGGTTTTTAACACTGACCTCATTTCGGTTTTGGTGTTTCTTATCATAGTATGAGATGTATACAATGAGAAGAAACACCGGAACAAACTCAGAGGTCACAGTCTCTTTTAACGTCCAAATATAATCGTGATCAGGCCACATGAGGATGATACAGATTAGTGTCCGAGAGTCTTCTGAAGAACAAACTTAACCGATTTGGGTGGAATAGTTCAATCAGTGTAGGCTATTGGCAGTAATCGTGTAGCTCAACGATAAGTTATCTTTGTCAAACGCATGGTGAGACGCGGAAATGGTTGTCGTCGTCATCTCCATGCCTTTATTTCGATTTATTTGGGATCATAGGTATTTCTGTATCAACCGTCTTTTCAGTTTTTACATGATTCGTAGGTATATCACCTTGACACAATTTGGTCATATTTTTTTAAGGACAAACATCAGCCTACCCAATAAAAGTTCTATAGGTATTGATAGTCCCGTGTTTTACCACTATATCATTCTACCACTTCGTTCCACTAGTCCGTTCTCAGTTGGAATATGCGGTAGCCATCTGGTGCCCGTACTATGATAAATATAAGCAAGCAATAGAGATGGTTCAGAAAAAAAATCTTCGTGCCACGCACTACAAGTGCTTCCGTACAAGGATTACCTATGCAGATTTGCTAAATCGTTATAGAATATTGAGTTTGGATTCCAGACGTTCACTGATCATGGTTGTGATGCTGTACGGTATATGCAATAACAAAAAATTTGATTCTACTGAGCTCTCGAATATATTGTGTTACGTTGTACCTAGAACTGTTATTCAGCGGGAGATGTGCGCACCTCGACTATTCTACACTGCGCGATGTAGAACGAAGGCCGGGGTGCGAGCCCCTCTCCGCTGACTTTTAAAAACCTATAACTCACAATTCACTGATTTTGATATTTTCGCGCTGTCGCAATCTAAATTTAAAAGAATTATTTCACAATCTCTTGCAGGTCGCCCATAAGTCGGATGCTCTTGTCATCCGCTTCCTTCAATTCATCGGTATATGTATAGTGTTTTTCTTTTAAATTATGTCCTTTTTATTTTTTCTCTCATTTAACATGTGTTCGTTATTATACTCAGATATCACTTCGTGGACAATTGTGTGGGTTAGTTTTCTCGTCTCTAACTGTTTTTTGTCCCAATTTATAAATAAAATAAAATAAAATCTCCTGATTTATCGCAAAACTTTGCAACATAATAACTGACACAGCTGCAGGCAGGTAATGGTATTGTTAATTAATAGGAATGTCATAAAAAGCAGCTGTTGCGCTAAATAATTAATGTTTTCTGCAATAACCATGCCTTTATGACCAATATATGTAAGGCAGCCTTCTACCGGTTGGAAATGATTGACAAAAGATATAGATAGTAACAGGTAATTATGTTTGTCATTTAAATAAATAATATATTATTCGGTTTTGTTCTGCTTTTTATTTATAAAAGTTAACACTAGGTAAGCATGTTTCTTGAGCCAAACAAAGTGATTTGTCTTGACAGTGGACAATAAATTAAAGGATATATAGAGGTATGAGGAACAGTGTTTAAAGTACACACATCCTCGATAGAAAAGGGAGGATCCTCCAACCAGACGGATGTTGTGCCTGGTGGGCAGCTGACCGACAATTGATGACGGAACGTTGTATATATGCTAGTTGTCGCGGTAAATTCTGAAATTTTTGCGTGAAGTCAGTGTGATGTGTAGTTCGCATGTAGCGTTGTAGATCCACATTACTCCCCTCCGGAGACCGACGGTTGATAGTGGGCTTATGCGTGTAATTTGCGATGCATGCCAGTCAGTTGAGGTTCCAGTGAGTCGAAACTGTCTGCGAAGATTCCCCAGTGAGTTGGGGTGGCACAGCGTTATGCTGTAGTGCGTCGAATGTGATACAGCGCTGGATTGAGATTGATCGGTGCCGTCGTCGACCAGAATAGGGTTTTAAGGATACTGTTTGTGGACCGGCTGAAAGTGCAGTATACTGCGCCAAGGTTGCTAATGAGGCTGAGGACGATGACCAAGTATGCGCGTCCGCTGCATGCTGGTGGTCAGGATACCCGTTGTAGCCGTGGATGTTGGCTGGCTGCGAGACTCGCCGCTCGAAAACTCGAGGAAGCAATGATGATGACGTCACGCTGAAGTAGGTGCACGAAGTCTGCGCTGACGTTGATTCTCGGGGTCACCAGTATGGAGGCATGAGGAACAGGGTGTCAAGTTTACTCATCTTCTTTAGAAAGGGGAGGATCCTCCAATCAGACCGGGAGTCGTGTCTGTTCGACGATTGATGTCGGGACGTTGTATATAATTATGTTATGCATGCTATGCAGGATTTTCGCGTGACGTCAGTGTGATGCATAGTTAGCATGTGGCGTAGTGTAGATGCCGCCACATATATTCTTTTTTTTTTCAAAGTCTAAACATTTTTCACCATAAGAAAGAAAAATACAGTAGGTATTATTGACATCACTCATCATGCTGTTTATCATTTTTTATTAGTTTCTTCAATCTAATCGTTAAGGTGTATAGACGCCTCAATGACCTTGTGCATGCGGGTGGAGCTAAACGCTCTACTCCCGTACCAATCAAACGTAACGTACGGTGGTGCCGCGCTAGAGCAATTCGAGCGACGACCAAAGAATATGCAGGGGCGCAGAGATGCGCACGTAGGTATTTTGTGTAGCCACGAGTGTGGCTACTTAACGATCCTGAGCCACTGCAGTATTAGATTTCGTAGGAACTTTAAATAATATGTGACATGTTTTATAACAAAGTTTGTTTTAATATTTTCCATTGCTCAGTAGTATTGATACTTTATAAAATAATTGTAAGGATATATATATATTTTTTTTTTAATACGTTGCCCCACACTAGGATATTCTACTGTATCGTGGGTGCGTTTACAAACATTTAAACTCACATACACAAACAGCCAGACCCGGAACAACTACTTGCAGGTCATACAAATATATGTTCCGTGCGGGAATCGAACCCGCGACACGAAGCGCAGCACTGAATCGCTTAACCACTGCGCCAACCGTGCCGTCATATTATAACTATTACACAGTTATCTTGTCCCATACTTATTGAAATCGACTACTAATAACTAATATGAGTACTACTATAATACTACACGCGCACACCTAGATAAAGACTAGCTCAACTCAAAATATCACTTTTTTCAGGAATCGAAAAAAACGTTTTACTTCACTTCTATTTAGTATATTAAAAACATTCTTAAAAGCTTATGTATATAATTTTACTTAGATATTTATTGCGATAAGGGTTTTCCATTTAGCTCACAGTAATTCCTTATTATTTCAGTTAGGTTGGTATTCATGACATAATCATTATTAAATTTTCTTAATAAATCAAATTAAGCTCATATTACTGGCTTTTTTTTGATTAGTGTATTATTCATCTTTATTTATTTATCTAGTTTTAAGCAAAAATTGTTGTATAACTATATTATATTTAATTTATTTTCTGTATGACTCAGCTGTATGATTATCATAATAAAACAAATATCTTAAAAAAGAAATTACCTTTATTAAGGTCACAAAGAAATAAAGAAAACTAAACAAATAGTATCTATATTTAGGCTCGATACATTCAATTTGTCGTATGATAAACTCTCTCTGCTTTTGAAGGTCCCTATCTTCCGAAAATTGTCAAAAAAAATTGTGCGTAAAATGTCATTTATTTTATCCTTGCATTTTAATTTGCATTTATCGTTACAGGGAGGCTTATAAATGATAAATGATTTTATTTCTGTAAGTAGGTTTGAACAAACACTTTTACACGTCAATCATATTTTTTTTAAACTAGATGAGGTCGGCGTTTCCTATCTGACTACTCTGAGAAGAAAGGCCGAAACAAACTCAGAGGTCACAGCTTGATCGCTCTTTCAGCTACTTTCTTTTTGGTTGAACTTTCATAAGCCATACCTGTGTTTCATAAAGCTTTCTTAACATTTGTGGCCCAAGCTGCAGAGATCTGGCTAACGCAGATTGTGGCGATTTTGAGTTTTCTCCTAACCCTCTATCGTGATTCGCTAAGATTTGTTCAATTACTTTAGTGTTTGTTGAAGATGTCGGTTTGTATTGTTGCAGCTCTATTTCCATATCAGTGCCCTCTGGTTCATTTGGCAAAATTTCTCTCAAAATCGAGGGGCTCGTTGAAGGTATACTCTGAACTCGGTATTTTCTCATGAAGCTCCAGCTCGTTATCACTGCCCACTGGTTAACTTGCTGTGGCTATTTTTATTACTGGGGTGCTCGTTAAAGGCGATGGTGTGCATTCTTGAGGCTCCGACTCTACACGATTGACTCAGATTCATTTAAACGAGCTGCCATAGTCTTTTCTAGCAATAGTAGACCACGACCCTTCATCATCTGAAAAATAAATCATTAAATTTATTTAGCCACGAAGACTACACTAACTCCAAAAAACACCCAAAACCCGCTTCTTTATAATATTCATTGAATCACTGGGACAAATACAACTACAATACAAAATATTCAAATATTCAAGCAAACCGTAGCAGCTATAGTTACAATAATAAGGGCGATTTTCATTTAACCAGCAATACTCGACTAACTCAACCATTATGAAATAATTTCAACAATAATAAACCATTTCCAGATAATAAAAAAAAATACTTACATTTGTAAACAAATACTCCACTAACTCAAAATAGTTGACGAATGCGCTTTAGTTCATCACCAGTTCAACCACGAAGACCAGTGTAACTAAAAATAATTTACGTATGAAAACACGGATAACCACAAATACACACCCAACTCGAAATAATCCGGTCTTTACCTGTAACCGCAGTACCCACCTCTCCGGCTAACATGTCGCAACTGGTAATGCGTAAGTGTTGTTGGCGGGGGGAGTGGGCCAAGCGAGTCAGCAATACTAACTTATAGCGCCATCTTCATTTTATTTCTGGGACTATTTCTACTGGTGCGTTCAGAGATTATGTAGTTTTGAACGCAGAAACCCGTGATATTAATAAGTCATTTTGGAATTATTTCGAGTTGCATGAGTCTTTATCTAGATGTGCGTTAACTGATAATATGAAAGGGTATTGGTGAGTTACTTTCAAAAAGCTTAGTTAGAACAACAACCATGATAAAAAAATTAAAAGTGTCGCAGCAGCCATTTTGGATCTTCATTTTGACCTCACTATCGGCTTTGACACCCTCAAAAACTATGAAAAATCATACCCTCTGTAACGAGTTTTAAACGTTACATGCTTCTCATCGATTAGTGAATTTCGGAACGTCACTTTAGCTGTCATTGGTTGTCTGTGCGCGCCGAGTCACCGAGCTGACAATGTGACATCGGGACTTTGCGAACTTTTCTAGACTAGACCTTACCGTGGCCTATTGATGGCGTAGGGCTCTGCTACACCCTATGAGAGGTGTCGAGGCCACGACCCTCCATTTATTTGACCTACATATAACGTTGAATTGCCTTAGCGATTGTCGCCCACATGGATTTTGGGTGCGCTGAGGCAATGTAATTTTTGTTGGAAAAGACGCTGGAACACGGCGTTTTTTTTTCTCCTTTTTCCTTTCTTAATTTTTTTACCTTATTTATTGCTATTCTGAGAGGTCAAGCTGAAGGGGTGTACGTCTGGACGCCGCGCCGTCTATGGAGGTTTAATTAATCCATTTATTTTCTCCCTTTTATTTAATATCACAAGATGCAATAATAATAATAATATTAATAATAGCCATAATAATAGAAAATTTAATATCTTCATTAGTCATAGTTTTACTTACTTGGAAGCTACTGGCAATTAAATGAGGCATTAACAAGGTTATTTCCTTTGTTTTAATTATCTCACATTGCCGCTACCTCTGGCAGATTAAAAGTCTGCCTCTACGAAGGTAAGTTATCCGGAATTAAAACATAGTGTGCAATCTCCAAGGCGCCCGAAATTATTTTATTTGTTTTACTTGTATTTTTTTTATAGGAAAACACACACTGGACAAGCTCTCATAACAATCTTGTCCAAAATTTAATCCATTTACCACAAATCACATTTTATATATTACACCTCTTTGATTTTCATTTTGAACCACATGAATAACACATGGTCGTAAAAAAAAATTTTTTTTTGAACAAGGAGTGCATTTTTTTATTTTTTTTTGTGGGTCAAAATAGATTTAAAAAAGTGACTTCCCGTGTCCCAAGGGCTGGCCTTTACCTTGGCCAGAGGCTTAGCATTGCCATACAACGTGGCAATGCTGCCAGTCTCTTGGGTACATTACCAGTCGACAGCGATGCGGAGGAATTTTTCGACGCCATATTTTGATTTGTTAATAGTTTTAGTTAGTTTAGGTTATTATATTTTAATTTTAATATTGCTACTTACTCTAGAACTTTCAAGAACACTTGTAAGGCAGCCAAAGCCTTATACATTAGCAACAAGGTCAAATCAACAAATAATAAAATAAAGACTGTTTGGAAAATTATCATTAATGAAACTAACAGAAACAAAAAGCATAATTCTGATTACACACTGGAGACGTCATGTGGTCTCATTTGCGATAGCAAAGAAGTTGCTCAAGAATTTGTAAATTTCTTTACTAGTATCCCAATGAAAACTACTGAAACCTTAAATTCCTCGCCCTTGCTCGCTTTTGATATAGTAAGGGCGAATGCTTCAGCCTGTCCAATTTTTAACTTTAAGTATATTAACCCCATAATATTAATAATAGCTTTTAAGCAAATCAAGATCAAATTGACCGAAGATCTTTGGGGAATGTCCATTAAAGTCTGTACATCAATTATTGAGACTATAGCGCCTTACTTAGCCTTAATATTTAATTTGTGTGTGGATCAAGGAGTCTTCCCGTATTTAATTAAATACAGGAAGGTAATACCACTTTTCAAATCCGGGGACAGTAAAGACACCAATAATTATAGACCCGTATCCGTGTTGCCAGTTTTCAGCAAGGTATTTGAAAAGGTAATGCTTAATAAAATACACAATAATTTTAACGCCATTAAAATCTTACACGATCAACAGTATGGTTTCACCAAGGGACGTTGTACGACTGACGCCGGTGTCACCTTATTATACCACATATTTACGGCGACGGAAGAGGCATAAGATGCCATAGGAATCTTTTGTGACTTCTCCAAGGCATTTGATTGCGTCTATCACGAAACCTTGCTCTTGAAACATTTTTTTTATTTTTTTATTCAAAATCTGTAAACAATAACAAACATCAAGTCTGCCTAACTGCATAACAGTTTGTCGGCAGTTGTTCTCGAGCATTTTTTTTTCAACATGTTTCACTTGAGCATTATGGACTTGGAATACTTGCGCTCAGTCTAGTAAAATCATAAATTTAATTATTTAAATGATAGGCAGCAGCAAGTTCAAATGAATAGTGTCAATTCACTTGGTTTAAAAGTAGAAATGGGAGTTCCACAAGGGTCGATATTGGGTCATTTCCTTTTTTTAGTATATGTAAATGATCTACTCCATTTATTAAAAAAAATTACCACAAATGGTGTTATTTGATGACGATACTTCTTTATTTTTTAAGGTAGAAAGAAACAAATTTTGACGACGTTAATTTAACGCCCTACTGCAGGTCCAAAATTGGATATGGTCTAATAATATAGTATGGTAATATGGTGTGGTATATATTAGGTTAATAGTATAGGTCTAATAATTTAGTACTAAATGAAAAAAAAAAACTAAGTGCATAAGATTTTCTTTACCAAATGTCAAAAGTAGTGATTGTGAGATAGTATTGAATCAATAGAAAGAAAGAAAAGAAAGAAAGAAAAAACGTTTATTCTGCACAAACAAAACGCACATTACAAATAAAAAAAAATAATAAAAAAGAGAAAAGTATACACATCCAACGTTGTCAAAAGCCTCATATTCAAGCATACATATTGCTGACAATTTTGTCCATTGCTTGATGTGTCAGTGCCAGAGACCTCAGAACAATAACTAAAGCATAGAAGGAAGCTAAAAACTAATATAGTCGTCTCTGTTTTCTTACACACTCATAACAGCATTAGAAAGAGACAGATATAGGTTGCTCAAAATGCAAATCGTCACAAAGCAAACGTCAATTTGGCTACCTTGGCTACCTATATGATACTAAGTTTAAAAGCTACTTAACGTCTCAGGTTTTTGTCTATGACTTTGTTCATCGTATTTTTTCGTATAATGCTTATGGGCGCATGAGAGTTGAAGTGCTTCGTTGATTTTACGTGTTTTTGTAAAAATAGTACAAAATTAATAATGATTTAGTGTAAATCGCAAAGCTTAAAGATTAAATAATGTCCTGCATTATAGTGGGATGTAAATCACATTCATCCCGCAAAGAAAATTATGCGGAAATCATAAGCTTCCATCGGTAAGTAATCAAATATGGTCATTTTATCGGTTTTGTATTCTCACTGTAGGTTATTTTGGCATTTTTTCAAATTATTTGAGCTTAGTGTACATGGTAGTGTTTTGAAATCAATATTTTATGCAATTAAATAATTGGATTCTAGGGAAAATATAAAATTTTAATCGGCATATAAATATTTTGCAATAGTGCTTGCAAAAATAAACTATCGATAGAATATCGATAGAACTAGCGTCATCTAAATTATTACATTATTTTTCTTTACACGTAGTTTTGGGAAGGATTAAATATTTAAGAGTGAAATAAATACCTAAATACCTACGGTCTTGCCAGTAAATCGTACGTATGAGTAATGAAATGACAGTGGTCAAAAATCCGTGTGGCTCATGGTATAATAATTTAAACTCACGTGTGGCTATGATTTTTTTTGTCATTTTCAGATTTCCCTCCGATATTGATATGAGGCAAAAATGGATCAACGCTGTTGCACGTAACTACTGGGAATGGAAAAAACAACATCGTATTTGTTCTAAACATTTCAGCGATGACTGCTTTATTAAAATATTGCTACCAACGTCAATTTTTGATGATTTACTCGAACATTCATTCGATAATGATGTATTGGATGATCATAGAATTTTTTTGATTAAATTGATAAGCAAAGAATATTTAACAATTAGAATTCATTATATCGCAAAATAATTATCTTCTCCTGTAGAAAAAGTAAGGACATTTCTAACAAAAACCATAATTTTTAAAAGACAGTGATTTAAATTTTTTGTTACTAGTTCCGTGGCCAATCGCTCTTTAAAAATTATTTAAGCGTTTTCTTGGTAATTTCAATTTGTTAATAATTTATCCTGTGTTTATAAATAAATAAGTTGATCAGACAGAAGTGAGTTCTTTATTTCACCTTAGCATATTTTAGATTTAACAGCGTTTATACCTTATGAGTGGCAACGTCGCAATTTAGTGTCATATTTCGTGGTTTTCAATTTTTATCATTTAATCGGAGCTATATTTTAAAAATCTGTTTAATTAACTTTTTAGAATTATGTGAAAACTGTGTAAAAGGTAAGAAATCGTTGCGTTTACAGTTCTATTTATATGCAAATAATACATTGGAAACTTGCAGGGCGTTATTTTCATTGTAAAATAACTGTAAGCATTACGATTACTTACTTTTTAAACACTTTCACGTAATTCTAAAAAGTTAATTAAACAGATTTTTTAAATATAGCTCCGATTAAATGATAAAAATTGAAAACCACGAAATATGACACTAAATTGCGACGTTGCCACTCTTAAGGTATAAACGCTCTTAATGCCAAGGAGCGATACCATAAACTAAGAAGTCGATATCGGTATTTATTTTATGCATAGTCACATCACTAGCTAATACTCTTTTGTCTATGACAGCGTACACTTCAAATGTCCTAAAGCGCCTTCTATGCTTTAGTTGCATTCTCTGTCTACGTTTAGTTGTTGTTCTGAGCCAGAGACCAAATACAAGACACCTTAGTTGACATCTCTAAGTAGTATGTGACATTGACAATACAAATCAATCCAGATGCGTCTGCGACAGTGACAGTTGACAACAAAAGTTGCAAAACAATCACAAATGAATCAAAACAAAATCAAAATGCCAATTGCAGAGTGGAAAAATAACTACTTTTGTAACAAAAAAACAACAATAATATAAGCAATTATGCCAATATGCAATTATTATAGAAACTAGAATTCGTCGATAACACTGTTTTTCTGGGGATCACGCTCGACTCAAGGCTACAATGGGGTTTTCATTTAACATCTCTGGCGGGACGGCTAAGTTCAGCAGCATATGCTGTCAGAAAAATCCGTCAATGTACTGATGTAGATACCGCGAGGCTAGTCTATTTTAGTTACTTTCATAGTATCATATCTTATGGTATTTTACTTTGGGGACGGGCTGCAGACGTCGAGTTTATTTTTATTCTGCAGAAAAGAGCCATCAGAGGCATATATAATCTCCGCAGGCGCGATTCTCTAAGGGAACTGTTAAAGGCTATTAAGATCATGACGGTACCTGGTCAATATATCTATGGAAACATCATGTACGTAAGGAAAACTTTACATCTTTTTACTAAAAGAGGTGATATACATAAATATGGTACTAGAAATAGGGACCTATTAGTTCAACCAGGTTTCAGACTGGCTAAAGTAAAGTCATCTTTCATGGGGTACTGTTTAAAATGTTACAATAAAATACCTCCCTACATACTTCAACTAAATAAGACAAAATCAGGTAACATTAGCCAAAAAAATTGCCCTACGAAAATATCCTGTTATAATAATGATGTAAGTACATGAATCAAATTTTTTTTTTGTCAAATATCCTACTTTGCCGTTAGTGAGAAGGAGAAGTAGGCTTTATTAAGTGACCTTCTTACGGCACTAAACGGGAGTAAGGCCCTTAATAAACTTTATAAGAACCAAATCCTATTGTGAACCACGCTAACACTACTTATATAACGCATTCCCACAGGTACCTTATAAACCTGCGACTTTAAAACGAATTAAAATCACACTACCCACACAAAATTACTTTCCGACCTGATCTTTTCAAAGTCACACAAAACGGTTTCCAGCAATAGCACATGCGTGATTTCCCAGGCGTTCTAGACGAAATACTCTGTAGTAATGTTAGTACAAAGTGTGCCATCAAAATCCCATCACCTTTGAAAGCATCTGTCAGGGTCATAGATATGATATTGTTCCTTAAGGATGTCACAAATGTGACGTGTAAAAAAAGCTTGTAAAATGTTGACAATTCTTTTGGAGCTAGCAGTTTACCTTAGGGATCTTTTATACGACTAGCTGCACCCCGCGGTTTAACCTGCAAAAGTTTCGATCCCCCGGGAATATCGGGATAGAAAGTCTAATCTAGGTCACGGTCTACCCATGTGCCAAATTTCATCCCAATCCATTCAACCGTTTTAGCATAAAAGCGTTATAAACAAACATACAAAAAATCTAATCTTTTCTCTTTATAATATTATTTTAGGTGCTTTTTTTATTGACGAAAACGCACCCACTTTTAGCAAGCAAAGGATGCTAAAAGCGATGAGTGGTGCTGAGCAGAAAATAATGCTGATGCTTACTACGCGCGCGCGCGCGCGTAGAGATAAAGTCAAGTAAAGACATAGCAACAGCGTGTATTTATACCATGTTGTATTTAAATTAAAGTCGCTTTTCGTGTCTGTTTGTGTGAGCGCCTTGTTCTTCTCAACTGCGCAAAAGATTTTGATGCAATTGTCACCATCATTTAGAAAATGTATTCCGGATGGTTTATGTGTAGAATACATTAAAATTAAACATATTACATAATTAATAGAGAAATCGTGATGTTTTGTTAAGTCGCTAAACCGTGCGAAACAGGAACGGGTCGCTAGTATACCATAGGCAAGAACTATTATTATTTCCATATTCACGACCACGAGCACAAAAAGAGCAAATACGAGCAGCTTAGTGCAGGTGCTCGAGCCAATCTCTCTTGTGTTCAAGTGCTCGAGTGCTCATCTGTGCTCGTCGTTGGCAAGCATTGTGAACTGCACTTGAATGCTAAGGTGTCGTACTTTTCTTTGTTTGCCGAGTTATAGTGTTCTTGTACGAACTGTTTGAGACGTCTGGCTAAATACTTTGGCTAGAAACAGTTTTTTTGCAAATCGTAATTTTTTTTTAATTTTTTGCGGTTTTAGACGCGTGTTTATTTTGGATTAGCCCAAACAGTTTCGAGATCGTGCGGCCAAGGTGTTCATGATGTTCATGTTCAGTTTCATGCTCATGACGAGTGACGTGGCGAAGTCGTGTCGAACTGACGGACCCACATTTGCACACAGATTCCTAAATATCGGTGGTACTCAAGCTATAGGTTTTTTAGTAAAGACGGTATTCCTAAAAAACTACTTACTTACCTTAGTGACACATTCGATGCGATGTCACGACATAGTCTCAGCAAGACCCTAACTAAGTACTGCGCAGCCCTAAACCGGCTCTAACCCTGAGGTATGTAGGCGTGTACTTAAATCAAACTGTATACAAAATCCCAACGATCTAGGAACCCTCGTCACGTGCTACAGACTATGTGACAGATGGCGAAGTATCTCCGGATATAAGTATTCCTAAATGTATTTTATTTTCCTGATAGTATCGCTAAGAATTACTTGAAGTATTTTGTGTAGGGATTTGGAAATCATGGTTTTTGCCCATTACGGGCTAGATACGGATTATTTTCACAGCAAAGTATGATTCCGTCAGAAAATGGTTGAAGTGGTGACTATTTACGCCAATTATTCGGTATTCTACTTCGTGCGACAGCATAATCTGGCCTCTGGCTACGCCTCTGCCTATCTTTTCACAGGCTAAAGGTGTGATGTTACGTTTTGTTGTATTTATAATGGAATGCAGTAAGGCGTGGACACAAACTAAGATAACTCCTATACCCCATAACGGCAATAGCTGTGGTTAAAAGCTTCTACTGTCAACCAAGGTAAAACTAAGTTCGTACATAACGTTAATTTCAAGCCCTCTTGCCAACCCTATAACAAATTCCCAGTTTACGATCCACAGTTAGAGTCGCGATCGTATAGGTGTCTCGCGAGGCACCGCTGTATTAAATCCCGTCGACACCATGCATCGGTTTTTTTCCAACGAATACTCGTAGCTGCAAAGAAACAGTATTCGGTCAAAAGTAACAGCGGTTGTAAGTAACTACCGGTCACATGCAGCTGGGGAATGACCCTACTTTTATATTAGCAATAAATTGTTGGTCCCACTAGCCTTCGAGCAGGTCAATAAGATAGTACAGAAGCAGCACACTACGCCATGTATTTATAGCCGACCTCGAAATTGCTATACCACTATAAGTATTTTAAGTTGAAACTATCTAGCCGTCACATTGGTATTAACGCAAAAATAGACCTTAACCTTTCATGTCGCACAAGTGAAATTCAACCTTGTTCATTTCAAAGACGACTGTACCTACTGTTTTATAACAGCAATTCTTTTAAAAACCTGCTCTCTAATTGCGTAACACACTACCAATCACAATGTAAATCTCATTTTAAATGATATTGCTAATCCATTGCTTCATATGTATGAAAACAAATTGTGCTCAACAACTTAAATAACGCAATGAATGTTGTTGAACTGTCAAAATGAAAGCTATTTCTACTGATAGTGTTTTGCAATTACCTCGCTGTTCAAAAAACTATCGTATCATGGTGAAATGTTACATCATTGAAACTAAACACATTTTATTTCTTGTCCATTTGAGACCAAAATACATCTTCTAGGCAACTTTCATCAGCAGCAAAAAAAAGCAGAATTAGTGAATCCACTTCTTCAAGTACCAACTCAGTACTTTTAGTACCCCGCATTCTATTACTCCAACAGTGCCAGTACATAAAACTGCAAATGATTCTAAATTTTCTAATAAAAGTAAGTTTAAGGCGTCTTATTTAACTTTTATTTTTGCGAGGTGACGTTTTACAACTGGTACTGAAAAATGAAGGTATAGTGTACAGTCTTTCTTTTATTTCATTGGAGCGATATAATTCTTGGATTGTAACATTATTTTTTAAGTAAGTGGAGTACTATTTTTTTATTTTTTCGAATAAAATAATATCGGCTTTAGTTTTCTCGTGAGTTTGAAAAGAAGGCGATAAATAGCGTAAGATTCAACAACAGAATTGCTGTCCGGACGCTTCATTAGGTATGCGAGAATCGACCATTTGCTACCATGAGGAGAAGCAATTTAAAGACTTTACATCGTGGCAATCTGCTACCACAAATTCTCCTTTTGACCGTACTGAGGGCCTACCATAAACTTTTAAAATATTTGCCAAGTGCAGGGCAGTTCAACTCAGCATGTTAACCTGACAGGTTTTGTATTTGTACCATGAGCGTTTTCCGCTGAACTGCATCATGTCAACTTTTGACCTGCTAGGTACATACTCTCTGGTGAGTAAGCTGGCAGCACAGATTAAATAAAATTATTGAAAACAGACGTTCTAAATTACTTCAGCGGTTTACGGTGTTTATAGAAATTTAAAATGTTTTTATGATAATAGTTTAAAATAAAAAAGAGTGATGAAAGAAAGATTGTTCCGTGGCAAAATAGTTATTTGTTATACAAGAGTGCAAAGTTGCTTTTTAACCGCGTGTTCAATTTTGATGACCGAGCAAGCGAAGGATTCTAAAATTGAATCACGAGCGCAGCGAGTGATTCAAAATTAGAATCCTGAGCGTTAGCGAGGGAGAAAAATCTTTGCACTCGAGTGCAACACGTAACTTTTCATTCCACCTCAGCGAGGAAATGACTAAATGCAAAAAATAAACGTTTACAATCACAAGATAGGTACACTTTTATTTCAGTTTAGGTATTAATTACTACATTATGACAGGTAAGTATTACAGAATAATCTTTAAATTATAACAAAATAATACTAAGGTATAATTAATAAAATTTTAAAGTAACGTTGCTACAGTTATTTAAATTGAGTGTAATATTTTTGTTTGGTACTGTAATATTGGTGTTAGTCACTTGTGTACTGTTTTTCGGTAAACTATCTGTCATACTTAATAGTTGTACCGATTCATCGGATTCCCTTGGCGTGAATGTTGGAGAGAGAGGGAGATGGTTAGGTGTTTCATAACGGCTTATTTTTGATGTAGAAGGGCCAGTCCAAGGATCCGATTGAGGCTCTTTCAGTGTAATGGCTCCTACGATGCCTTCACATATTTTAGACTTATTTTGGATGGAATCCTCTATGTATCCCTCTACAACTGCATTGGACTTCCAGCCTCCGTGGCGCTTAAGGGACAGGAGATCAGCTCCGGAATCAGCCAAAAGTGTGGCTGAAGTTCGTCGGAAACAATGACCCGTGTACAACAGGGGTTCTGGAAGTTCAAGAAATGTTGCTATTTCTCGTGGGATACTGCCAATTTTATTAGTACCCATAGGCTGTCTAACACACTTTCCATTGCGATACTGTAGAAAAAATCGATTGATTGGAGTGTTAGGCGGGCGTAAGGCTTGATATTTCTCAACAATCGTTACGTATTCCTTGCGAATGACGAAGTTGCGGTCTCTTTTTGTCTTTGTATTAGGTAAATTAATTAATAGTAAGTCCTCTGAATGTTTCTCAATGTTTTTGACATTAAGTTGTGTTAGTTCATTAGTTCGACATGCTCCGTTTATTCCAATAATAAGAACAACCTGTAACGTAAAGAGTATTGTAGTAGATAAATGAATAAAATTGATATGAACGCATAATTATGCCTATCAACATCTACTAAGTATACTATTTAATTGAGATTAATATACTTAAGTAGATACTGAATGTGCAACTGACTTACTTTTGCCGCCAAATATACGGAATCGGGTGCTTCGTTAAGAAACTTTTCAATATCAGATACTGTGAAAACCTTCGATTTTTTTGGTTGATGACCAGATGAGGCTCTTTTTAAAAATGCCACTAATTTAGGATAGGTATCGATATGTTTGTCTTTTTTCATCTTTATTGTTGCTTTTAGCATCGAATACGTACTCCATAGAGTGCTTGCTTTCTTGTTCTCGGATAATTCTATAAAATATGCCAGCAAAACGTTTTCTGAGAAAGTTTTGGCTCCTTTTGCTAGTCGCCACGTGTTGAACATATCGTACTGTTTTAAATACTTCTCGCGTGATTGTTGAGGGAGAAAGCTCATTTGCGCATTATTAACAGTTTCAGTCAATTCTGTTGGCGTCAAGCAAACTTCCTCGTCGCTAGAATCACTCATTTTAGTTTTTTCACTTGTTTTCAAGTTTCTTGTTTTTAATATAAGGTTTAACAATGACGTGAAAAAATGCCGCGTAAAGAACCGCGTACAAAGCAAATTGAAAAAAGAACACCAAGAAGGTTCCGAGTCTGAGTTTTTAACAAATTAAAAAAAAGTTGTATGATATATTCGGCACCATAGAGGTAGCAGTAAATAGGTTTAATGTTTTTTTTAATTCACAAACTTAGTGCACACGATGTTCTAAATTCAATTTACTTTATCCTCTAGAGAATAAAAACGGCTTTTCCACTCAGATATTGAAGATTAAAAATACTCTTTCCGAGATGGTGGGATGAAAAAGGAATTTACCACTACAAGAGAGCAAACGCCCTTTCATCCACATATAAACTGGAAACAAAAAATTATCAAATTCGACACCTCACATTTATTTTAGAACGCATTATGTACCTACCTACCTACATGAATTTACGAGGTGATTTTGAAAAGTGGATTCGTTTTTGTAAAGTTTAAAGATTAGCCTTAGAGTAAATAGACATTTATTTTGTAGCCGTGTCTGTGAGTGGTAGCCGTGGTAGTCCAGTGTAATTTAGAAAGAGTGATTTTTGTGACTATAGCTTCAAGACGAGTTTCTTACGAAAAATTGGAAACTTTGTGGGATTTATTAAATACAGAGGGGCTACAATAAAAGTAGTCAAAAGAATTTCACTGTTCTTACCTTAACACATTTATTCGCCGTTCGCTACCGTCAAACGGGGTGAATAGGGACGCAGGGGTGAATAGAGACGAAACTTTAGAAGGGATTTTAACCTTGAAATAATATAGTTTATTGCCAAAAAGGACTCTTAATGTGTTTATTGTAATATAATTAACGATTAAGTGCTCTTGTTGGGGTCAAACTAAATTATTTCAAGGTTAAAATCCCCTTTAAAGTTTCGTTTCTATTCACCCCTGCATGCCTATTCACCCCGTTTGACTGTACGACTAGCTGAGAATTTTATATATATTTGGCGAAAATGTGGTAAATTTAGGCATTCTGATACTTGTGCGATTGCAGCTGATTATTTTTGTTGTGCAACATGATGTGCGATATCTCCCGTTGCTCTTTGATAGTACCATTTGTGTAAAAAGATAATGCTATTAAAACCTGAAATCAAGTGGCATAGCATCAAGTATTATTATTATGATAAATAGAAGTAACCTTGATTTCAATCGACAAATCTGTTGATTTCGTAGGGCGTGGCATGTAGCTCATATCAAAACTCGAGTGCAAGCACTTTAGTGAGTCCATAACGATGAACAAAAGCATTGTCCCGGCACGTCAAGTGGTTCAATCGAGTTTCTCAAAATATATCTTTGAATTTTAGCATTTTGTTGCGACGACTATCTTCCTCGAGACACTCAAAAATTTCGCCTTCATCACACATCTAAAATAAACGGTAAACACAATGCTTAGACGGGATTTTCTTTGTTTTAAAACACTTTGAAATAACGTCAAAATTATATTTTATGTATATTTTTACAAGAACTTACGTTTTTGTGTTTAAATTTAATTAAAACAGGTCAATAAAAGTTAATTTCGCAAGGCTGCAAATTATGACGGCAGGGCAGTTCAATTGTTGAATGCTTTAATGTCAAAAAAGACTTGATGGTAAGGATAAGTTGCAGGTCAGCCTGCTGAAATGCTGTGACGTGGTCAGTCACCGGTTTAGGTCACGTGATCGCTGGCTCGCCTGCTAGTTGGCGCGCTCATGGTACAAACGAACGCGACCGGTTAGTTTTCGTCTAAAATTGACCTGCTATAAGAGTGTATGGCCGTCCATGTAAAGCCCAACGTCATGACTTGGTGTACCCAGGTTACCAGCACACACACATAGGTTACTTATTGACAGTTACCTCTTCCGTTTTTTTTTTGTTTCCGGGGTGGAAAATCGGGGCGGTGTCTGTCAGACTCTTACTGACTAAAAACCACCCCGGTGTTCCATCTCACACCTACGCCGGGCGTCGCGAGAACGTACGATCTTTCCGCAACCCCCGACTGGTGTCGGCCCGCCGCTGCGGGCCTCTTCGGGTCTGGGGCCGTACTATGACCTGTTAACGCCATCATGATTCCGTTGAGAAAAAGAGATAATGCTATCGGCCATGTATAGCTCCGTCTCTCTTCCACGCTGGAACAATGATGGAATTAACACGTCATAGTACGGCCCCTGAGGGGGGAACTGAGGTGTTTAACTCCCACCGCGACGTCTAAGAGGGGCGCGCGTAGAACACTACGCGCCGCCACCTCGGGTCCTGATGTGTGGTTAGCGACGGACGTCCCCAAGTCCGTCGCCCCTGGACCCATTTAGGGTGGCTAGAAGAGGGCGTTGTCTGCCCTCCGCCGACGCCCGGTACGCCTTCTGCAGGCCGGGTGAGTGGACGAGATAAAACCAGCGTATGCCGCGCCGTGTCCTCCCGGCAGTCGACGCAGTGGTGACACCGGGCGTCCGGCTCCCTGTTTAAGCGACACAGGTATTTCCCGAAGCAACCATGCACCGAGAGCACTTGCGTCGCCCGAAACGACAGGGAGGCGTGCCTCCTCCCGAGCCAGCGCTCGAGCACCGGTCGGACCGCCGCGATGGTGAAGTTACATCTTCCTAGTCCAACGTCAACCCACAATCTTATTTACACTCAATCACGAATAAGTCAACCTGTGCACCAGAGTGCAGAGATGTGGTATAGCTGTTGTGGTGTAGGATACTTTGATTTTAATTCGTAACTTGGCTTAGATCTATGGAATCGGGTTCAAAAAAAGAAAAATTACATACGTGCAAGCCACATCTTATCAGGTCCACTACACTTTCACCACTTGGCTACATTGAACATCTCTGGTCAAAAGGCAGCTTTAGGCAAACCACTACATCCAGCCCATATTGATGGTGTCACAGAATGAAAATAAAATGGAACATATTTTAACTGATCCTCTATTTATTGACCTTATAATGATGTGCGCTTTTTGAAAATGAATGTACCTCTAAAACCTGTTTGTGCTTCTAAATGTATACAGTTTTTTTTTTAAATTAAAATGAACACATATTGAATTTTTTGGCCTTTTCTCACACGATTGCAGAAAATAAGCTAGGGCATACCGGCCAAACGGGTAAGGTTAGGTTAGAGCTGTGACCACAGGGTGGCAACTGGCATACATTTTAATTTCTTGCTAGTCAGCACCATCTATCTACCAGAACATAAATTAAAAATGAACAGTGCTGCCAGCGCATATCCATGAAGCAATTGGTAGTATATTTTAGTAAAATCGTAAGCGTAAGCTTTGATTTTGATCTATTCTGAGTTAGTTATTATTTTTCGTATTTTGTTTTTGCACAAGTTATGGTAATATTTGATTAATATTTTGTTTATATTGTTAAAAAAATAAACTATAGTATAGTATGTAGTATAGTTTATAGTATGTAGTGTAGTATATAGTAGAGTTTACAAATATGCAATTTACAGGCCACAGGATGATACCGACGTTCATCAATGACATTTCATTGCAAACATAAAAATGCCTGTTGTTGCGCATATTTTTGTAATTATTTCGTTTGCTTCCCGGTTTTGTGTGTTATTTATGAACAGGCTTCTTCTGGGTAAGCTCACTCCATCGTTGACTCTGTCTCTGTCACCACTGACCTAGACTAGAGTCAAGAGCAAACCCATTTAAATTAAAAAGAAAAAAAACACGTCAAGTTGAGCGCCGGGCTCCTCTGTGATTTAATTGAATATAATTGCAGTTTGGAAGTGTTTGTGTCTAAACTGTTGTTTATGTTTTGTTTTACCTAATAAATATGAACATCCAAAATTGGAATTTGTTTTATTATCCTCGAAACAAAAAGTTTAGTGTTATAACGAATTAGATTTACCGAATATAATAATGTACAATTGTTGATAATTCTGTTGTAAATCTAGATTCTGTTCTAGTTTTGAAATATTTTTTTGGTTAATTTTACTACAATAGAATTTTCAACCATTCTACATTATTCTACTTGGTACAACATAGCCATATCGTACTACGTAGGTATATTGACGGAAGAATAGTTGTATGTTCTGGTAACTAGATGACGCTGCCTAAAGAATGCATAAGTTGCCAGTCTATCTTTAGTATTATAATTAGTAGTCTATGACTGTGACCAACCGCGCGCGAGTCGAACGAGCGCTACATCCAAGTTGGGTCCAGTTACTTGGCTATCTAGTATTTTTAGAACCCGAAAATATAAATTATTTGAGGCTCACAATAAGAGGCACACATTATATTAATAAATAATAAGTTTTCAAAAATATTTTTGGGAAGTAAAATGGGATTTATTTCAGGTTCCGTTGAATATTCGCCAATAAAAAAAACAATTCCTATAATTTTTACATCAAACTTTTCACTTCGGCATAGTTTCGAAATTAGGAGCTTTTGATGTTGTCTGCCATTTTCAACAGTATTTTTCTTAATAGGTTTGCTAATAGTGGGTAGTTTTGACCTAAAAGTGGCCCTCGTAGCTGGGGCACGCATACCTGTAAAAATAAAAAAAATAATTTAATAAAAATATATATTTGTTCGGTGTATGTAACTCGGAATTTAGTTTGCAACTGTATAATCAATTGGATCCGAAAAAGTCAGACGTTGTGATTATTTACATAAGTAAATTTTTAACTAGGAGCATTATATAAGCTTATATCTTACTGAGTAAAGACACCATAAATTCTTTTTTAAATAACTCGACAAGATACCTCTTATCCGAATTTGGTTATTTTCGATCTTAAAGAGATAAATTATGTTCATTAACTAAGTTTTAGGTTACCGTCATTCATCTAAGCGAGGTAAGTCATGGGCCCAGCTAGCATAAAGATAACATTCATAAAAATATTTTTATGATCCGACCACAATTAATTCAAGAGTATACTCACCAGTGCTAGAATGACGACCAACAAGGGACAGACCAGGTTTATAAGCAGAGTGAGAACAGCTCGCACCAACCACCACAGACCTACCACCACCAGGATACTGGCTACCATTACCTAAAATATAAACAAAATAAATATTACTGCTGGCCAACGGTCGTCAAACGCCACTTGAATAACAGACGATGTTTAAGTCCTAAGTTTTGAGTATGAATGTTGATAGCTATACGAGTAAGAGAACACCAAAAAAACGATGGATGGACTATGAGAAAGATGATATGGTTAGGAAGGAGATGGCAAGGGGGGGGGGGGGGGGTTAGGGGACGAGTAAATAGAGAAGTAAGTAACTGGACACATTCAGACTTGGGCCACTACTGCAAAAAATCCCATGCTCCGTAGATACACTTGCAAAGGCCAACGAGACAGACAAACGGTAATGATATATATGCTACAATCCGTAAAAATTGCAGAGCATTGCTACCGGTTATGTGGTTGGAAAATCTTAATTCATAGCCGAAATATGCGACGTCACTTGGTAGATTCTTTGTCCTGCAGTGAACTGCTACAAGATTAGTTGACGACTTAATTAAAGGTACAATTCCACTGCTTAGTAGGATTAAAACTGTACGAAGTAGGGGCGAGCGGGTCAATACTCAATTTCTTTATTGCGTTCCAAAATGTACATATTTAAGTTTACATTAGCTGGTAGGTTGTAATAACGACACAATTTTGGACCCTGTCGGGCACAGCATAGAATAATTATGGGAGGAGGAAGAGCACAGAGTGTTTACTTCTAATACTAAAAAAAATATTGCACATTACGTTATTATTACTCATAAAGGTAAATCTTCTAGGTATTTATATATTATAATATAAGTTGGTATAGACATTATTATAGAATATTGCGGGGTTTAATTGCAAGTATTTTATTATAATATTAAAATTATACTAATTTGTTTATTATTATATTATATTATAATTATTTTATGTATTCATTTACACTATAATAGGTTTTATTTATTAGGAATGTTTTTAATTTATTTAAGAAAATGTTATATTTATCTATATTTTTAATGGATTCTGGCAGCTTATTGTATAATTTTATAGACATAACGTAGGCACTGTCAGAGTGCATTTTTAGTCGTGACGTTGGTAGATTGAGCCTATTTTTGTTTTTTTGTATATCTTCCCTTTTGGTGTAGAAGTCTGGGTATTTACGTACGAATTTGCAAATTTCGAAAATATAGAGGGAGGGTAGGGGAAGAATTTTCATTTCTTGAAAGTGGGGCTTACAACTGTGTGGCTTACAACCGGGTCGCTAGTTTAATATAAATCGCAAAAAGTTAAGTCAAACTAAAAAGTTTACTGTCACAAGAATACAAGAATTTGGTATATGCTTGTATTTTGGGGAGTCAGTCCTCAAACGTGGAGCATTTAATGGAGATCGTATCAGCGTGAATGTCGTGAGGTAAATGATTAGTAAGCGCGCGTTTACGTATATTTGTGTTTGTGTGTGTGCATGTGGTATGGTGAGGTGTCAGTGTAAATGTGAAAGTGTGTGTTAGATGATATTACACAACGTGTGCAAGTAAGTCTTCGGTATTTTGATAGTGTAATTAATTGCTAAAGCCAGCCAGCAACAATGTATTTAACTCTGTGTTTGTAAAGTCCTACAATAATCGTACAGTCTACTACTAACGCTGCTAAACTGTCAACTGGCAAACGCTGTTTTACAAGGGGCACGAGAAAAATCTGGCATTTTGCTGCGTCTGTTCGGGTCGGTAGGGGCGCAGATGGGTGTTTCCTCAGTATGGATTTGAGCACAAAGAGCTGACGAAAAGTTAGTACTTTACAGTCCGAGTGTAGTTGTGCTGTAGAGTACCTGTATGTTTATTTGGTGATTACTTTCAGGAAAGCTCTCTGTGCTCTTTCCAGACCAAGTTAATGCGTTTTTGCAGCACCTTCCCATATGGTAACGTAATATCGGTACCTAGATTGTGTAGGTTCATGTTTTGAATTCCGAGATTTCAGAAGTTTTGACATCAGGGTGTTCTGGTTTGTTAGAATATAATATACTTGTTAAACTGTAACCTTGTTTACATGACATTATAATGATCTTGTCTAATCTGTGGTAACTGTCAAATAATCAACTCTTTCATAACGTGCTATTTCGCCCTTCTCTTTTGCACGTTTGCCATTGCATAGTTCGCGTGTGTCGCTCTTGTATTTTTACTGTTATTCTATAAACCAATGTTATTTTATCAAAAACCTCGTTTAATTTAACATGGTTGTTACAGATGACATTTAATTGAGCATCTAGTTCATTCTTCCAGTTTCCAAGCATTTCCAGTATTTCTTGCGATTATGGTTGTCTTTACCGGATGACAGGGTTGGCTCGGTGAGGGGCCGTTTGCATCGATTTTATTCGCAATTAGGGAGTCGCTGAATTGCTGTGAGTTAAGTTCAGATTCCGATTGAGAATGTGCAATATTACTCGAAAAAACCGTGTAGGTATTTAATATTTTAGCTAAAGACGTCACAAGTCATATTCTTAGCTTCTTGTTCTCACACACTATTGTCTACGTTTCTTTTTCATTTCTCCTTTCTCAGGTCTGCCGGAAGAAACTTCTTAAGAATTCAGCAGTACCTACCTTTTTTTAGGTATTCAGGTCCCGCACTAGGTAGAGCCTGTACTACGGTAACCTGATGACTGATATACATACTTATATACATATACACACCCAGACACAGGTCAAACAGACATGTTCATGCACACAAATGTTTGAGTTGTCCGGGGATCGAACCCGGGACCAGCGGCTCAGAAGGCAGGGTCGCTACCAACTGCACCAACCGGTCAGTCAACACTTATGGCTTATAGCTTTGTACTCAATACTTATATATGGCATATCTGTATCTATTTTACTGTGTACATCTATAATAATAAAATGAGGAGTAGTCCGTTGCGTCGCCATCTTGGTGGTTTCGAGCTGTTGCTCGACAGGTAAGCAGAGTGTAGAATTATTTATAGCTTTGTTTACTATCGGAATATTTTCCCCCAATGAGGGTAATGTTTTCTAGGCTGGCAACTATGGTTTATAACAAGTGACAATCAGCTTAAAAGACTAACAGGGCAGGAAAGTTTTTGACACTACTGAGAGCCGGTGATGATGAAATCATGAAGAATGAAGTGCAGCACAACCAAGCACTATTCACAAAGGAAGGATTAAGCTTTTCCTTCCATAAAACATTAAAAGTTTATTGTCACAAACAATCTCACATAACCGCTGTAGTGTTTTCACACCACCAGTATTAATTTGGCGTACACTTTGTTTTCACTACTTTATAATTTAAAAACATGTCGACACTTCAAATACGGTTTTGGCGTTTTGACAGCTCGTGATTAATGCAAAGCTAGTTATAGTATACACATGCGTAGCGTAGCCCGGGGCAGCAGTTTTGTTATTATAATATTACGATAACTTAACATTACCTGTGCTTCTTCATGGGTCCGCAGCCAGTTCCTGATACAATTCAGGACGGGTAGGCTTTCTCCTTCTCGACAACCATTAACACATGACGACCGCGAAACGCAGAACTGAAATGTGTGAAATATACAGGTTAACAAAAAGAAATACCAGCTGTAATTAAACCTATTTTAATAATGACGTAAAGAAAAATATATGTTTCCTTAGAGAGCAGATTTTAATATAAAAGAGTAGTTCTGCAGAGTTGTGATATACATTGCAGACTTAAGTGACATTGCAGAGTTTCACTCACAATTATTCGAGACGTAAAATGGTTTTAAAATGTTCAATTATTTATCTAATTTTACATACACCATTGCCAAACATATCCCCTTGCCACTGGTGGTGATCTGTGTACATGTTGCTGCCCATGTGTCCAATGACGGCAGTGGCGCTTACCAGCAACGTATGTAGACTTCTGTCTAGGCGGCGGTCTGCAAACAAAATATACCAAGAGTCATTTTGCAGACTTTGGGCCAAACTCTGCAATGTCACTTATCTCTGCATGTTTGAGATCAAAACCTTAAAATGTAAGAATGTTAAGTAACGAACTGAAAATATTGTTTTTCTCGAGTTTTCACTTAATTGACAAATATTTTTTTTTATAAAGAACAAGGACAATTAAGTTAAGGACATAATTAGTCTGGTTTGCTTGTATTTTTTGTTATATTGCCATAAAAGTGTAGTTTTAATTAACATAAAGATTTGATCGCGTGAGAAACAGTCATAAACTTTACTAATATGGCAACAACATGTTTATTTCTGTATTATTTTTATTCAGAAGGCACCTCCTACCTAATTCTAATATTTGTTTCAAGATGTCACGACTGTCAGGGTTTTTGTGCAACTCTTACTCAATTTTAATCGGTAAACATTATGTTTGTGAAACGAAGTTTAATCAACTTTCTAGACCCAAATTAAAATTCGAGGTCTTATACCAGACTTCTTGAATTATTGACCCATTTAAATAATATAAAAAATCATGCATAGAACATGCAAAAAAAAGGATGCAATAATATTTTATCCCATGGCGTTTGAAAATGTTAACCACATAATATGAAGTCATATAAATGTCGTGTCTTCCTAATAATTGAGTACAATGCTTAAGTAAGCATAAACGCTCATTCTTCATAAAGATAACATAAGAAATGGCTGCAGAAACAGCCATCAACCACAGACACCGTGTCTTTACTTTCAAGTTGCTTATCCTCATAAAAAATACTATTTCCGCATGATAATACATTATGACCGTAGCTATAGAAGTTATACAATGACGGCACGGTTAGCGCAGTGGTTAAGCGATTTACTGCAGCGCTGCGTGTCGCGGGTTCAATTCCCGCACGGAACAAATATTTGTACGACTTGCAAGTAGTTGTTCCGGGTCTGGCTGTTTGAGTATGTGAGTTTAAATGTTTGTAATCGCACCCACGATACAGGAGAAATTCATAGTGTGGGGCAACGCATGAAAAAAAAAATGGTATGAAGAAAATTTGGCAGTAGGAATATTGTGGACAGATACTAATTATTATGTACTGCATTGATGCAGAAAGTTATACCTAAATTTGAAAAACAACATGTGTTACCTATCTTGGGACATAGGTACCTATGGCTTGTCGTGAACTACGAAAGCCTGAATAGTTGTTGAGAAAACGTTTAGCCCGAAAGGAATCCAGATTGAACATTATTTTGTTCAAAGAACTTCTTCTTGTAAAAACATCCTTAGTACAATCCAATCAAGCATAATATTCGCACAGTTTTATCTACTTTTGTAAAGAAAATCACGTTAATAAAACAAACAAAACATGTTCCCATTCTCAAACTCAAAACAATCTTAATATGAGCAATTAACGGCTTAAATCTAACAAAGCGTCACCGTCCCTTTTCGCACGATAACGCAATTTACTACGGAACGCACCTTCTTCCTCCTTGTAAAGGAAAAACGCATTAACGTGCCCCTGTAATTTCCTTACACACTGTTCTTTGTCACATACCACATAATTTAAGCTTAACAAAGTAAGGTAACCGCAGAAGGCCAACTCTTTGTTATGGGTATAGAATATGCTACTGGCTAAGTGATAGAATATCTACAATATATTGCTATCTTCTACTTATGTGTTTTTAAAGTGAACACAGTGACTCTTCTGTGTACTGTTTATATTGTGATTGTAAACAAGATTTCTCATAAGTAATTAAAAGACATTTTACAAATAAAAAAACTACGTTATTAGAATAGTCTCGTGGGCAAAGATGTCAAACAAAAAAAAAATCGAACTCACCAAATCTCGTATAACTGGAGACCATTTCTGATAATAGTGATCACCCATTTTCAACTAACGAAATGTGCTAATATATTCAAAAAACTCGTGAATAATATGTTAAAACATGATTGTTTTTATAGAAATTGATATTTTTGGACGAGTTTAATTTTTTCTCTAAACTATGACGTGTTGTTGTCAATTGTGACGGGACAGATTATTTCTTTTTTTAAGTATTATATTTAGATGTAAGCAAAAAGTATTTATTTTGTATTTATTTGAAGTTCTTTCACAGTCATTTTGCCACAGATTTTATACCTACAGTGATCTTTGGTCTCGTTGCTAAAAGGTTGCTGTCAGAGGTAAAATAATAATTATAGAAGGGCCATATATTTTATTACCTAGCGCGTATCCCAGCGGCGCGGCGTCATCAGCTTACGGTTAACATATTCATACCTTTTAAATAGAGTAATAACAATAATAGAGAGAGTAATAGATCAAGTATAAAAAATATAGCCGAGAGGCGAACTAATTTAGCCAGTACGTACACCCGTGGCTAGGGGCTACGTGCTCAAGCGACATGCATCTTGCGACTGCGACTGTGGAATACATAAATTATAGACGTTGCTTAGAGCACGTCACTGCGAACAGGCAAGGCTCCCAACTCCCACTCCAAAATTTGCGCCCTCACGCCCCTAGTCGGGAATCCCATGCCGATTCCCGGCTACCATAGTCGCGGGCTTGCGGACAGCGAGCAATGGGACCAGGCCCGGGTCAACGGCGCGTTGTGTTCCACGCTCGCCTCAAAGAGATGTCAGCAAAAATGACGGGGCCCGCTAGGGCCGATTTATTCTTTAGTCATTGGGCCGATGCCTGCCAGTATTGCGTTGTGTTGGCACAGGCAACTGAAGGAACACGGGTGGGTTTTTAAGAATCTGACACGCTGATACAAAAATAGAGTAATATAGGCTGGTAATTAAACAATAAGATATTTTTTTTAAAGAAGACAACCCTAACGTCAGAAGATATAAGAGTTAGGTACGCTATAGAAAGGGAAGCAACTTGAATTGCACTTTATTGTGGCGTAGTAAAAGTCACTATTTATTTAATTGATTTTGCGGAGTGAATCTTCTGTACTTGTACTATTATGAATTCTGTACCGCGACGCGATTTGCCGAGCGACAGACGGACACAAGTGAGGCACAAGCGTGTCGCTAAACGCAAGTCGCAAACTCAAACTCAAAGCATTTATTTCAAATGAACTAATTACAGGCACTTTTGAGTTGTCACGGGGTCGGCCAGTCAGCAAGATGAAGCTAGTGGCCCATTCCAAAGGGTAGTAGGTACCTATGGAGAAGAACGTGCACGAAACTCCATGGACAAACTTTTAAATCAAAATATTGTTACAAAAAATTGGTTACATTATTCATGTTGAAATTATACATGTGAGAACGGTTTACAAAGACGTGCACGTTAAAAGCGTCCGTAATAAAAAAGATAAAAACCATTCAGGAATTGAAATAAGTCGTGGCAGCTAAGAGATGACCAGTGCCTACCGACAGCGCCCGTTCACGACCATGATGTGTGTATGGATCAGCATCATTCAGCTCAACCATTTTGAAGGGAACTTAATGATCCAATCGAATCGCTTGAAGCTGTGAACTGGGCCTAAAAGAGTGCGTGTGCAAGCTTACTACTGTCCGATAGTGTTATGACCGTGTAGATGTCCGATATTTTTTATCGGACAGCGTCCTGCAGACGGCAGCTGACTGATGAACAAGGCGTACACGGCGGGTTCCTTGGAAAAAGCCGACCAAGAAAAAGGCCCACGTTAATTAGAGTTGACCCAAATGATTCTCAACATTATCCTTCATCCTTATTTTGAGATCAACCTCATTCGTTCACCCATCTTCAACAGCCGTTACCTGAGCTATCACTTCCTTCTTAGCCAAATGCTAATTTAATTTTTTAGCAACACTACAACAGAATACTAACATTATGCCTCCAATTTCTTACTACAATCTTGCCCCCATTCATCAATGTAAACAACATTTGCAAGCTACTCAGTTTCCTCAGATTAAACATTTTAATATACGACCAAAACACGCAATCACCACATAAACTTACTTTGTTAGCATTTACGTCATAATGTCAACGTTGACGTCGACGCTAAGCGACGTTGGCGTCATAATATTTATTATTTAATTTAACACAAATCAAAATTCTGTTACTCAAGAGTTTGGAGTAACAGAATGCATTTTGAAAGGTAAGTAGGTACATGTTTTGTAAATTATACTGTATCTTTTAATTAAAATTGCCTTTACAACTGTCCCAAATCAAGCAACAAGTAATTTGGATAGTAAACGCAAGACAAAGTGCAAATTTATTGTATATTCATATAGTTGAAGAGAGTCTGCCCACTACCCCGTAGTGTTTGAAATATGTATGGTATGATACGGTGTAGTGAGCAGACTCTTTAACAGTAGCTACAGGGTTATGTATGGAATACCATGTCGGCCCCAGCCGTCCACGTTTTTGCTGCTGCCTACAAAATGCCCTCTTTTGTTTTCCATGATTTGCTTCATAGTAAGTAGGTACTAAACAGTTATTTTGTACATCGTTATGAAGAACATTTTCTTGTCTGGCAAAAGTAGGTAGTCGAACAAAAAACTAAAACTTGTTAAATGAAAATTCAGTAAAAGAGATTGGTTTTTTTCATTTAATACAGTTGAATATTATTAATATCCTTGCTGTTTGAGTGAAGCAAATAATAATGTGGCATGGGTTTGTTTTTGCTACGTAGTGTGTCAATAGCGGGAATATTTTTCTTTTAATATTCGACCAGAAGCCACTACCTTTAATGTTTATTTAAATAGCTGCAATATATGTTCCCCTTTCTTCCTCGTGTTTGCTTGAAAGTGCGAAAATAATATAAAATAGGTACAAGTTGTTTTCTTAGAAAATGTTATTAGCTCTTTTGACTCTTAAGATTTTTCTTTAAACAGAAAAACTTACTGGACTTATAACTAGATTTCACCACCTACTCCTGGTAGCTGCTGTTAAAATGAAATCAGCATCTCCAGTGATAACGTAAAAAAAAGTCCTATCGTAAATTCTCCTCGTCCAATGTGAACTATTTCATAACCGAGTTCACATAAACCTCACGCCTTTCCCTTCCTCGTGTGAAACACGGGGTACAAGAAAAAAATCAATTTTTCCATTAATTAAATTCCTACGTTATCATTTTCCACTAGAATCTCCAAAAGCATTTTTCTAGAAATTCATTTGCACCAGAAGCGATATCAAAATCTCTACATGCACGGTACACAGTGTGAGGCCAGTCAAATTTTATGTTTACAAAAACTCAGGCGGGGTGAAACGAGTATTTTTTGTAGATTAAATCAACGGGCCCTGGGTTGCAGTAAATTTTGTCATGATATTATGTTCTGACACACTATGTAATGCAATATATGGCGGCACTCATGTTGGATTTTTTTCGCAGATATTTTTTTTGAAGCAGGCTTTTTTGTGCTTTTATTTTTAGAGCGAGTTTTTATTTCAGAACTTCAGGTGTTGCAGGCGTTGTAGGTAGAGAGAACAATAAAATATCTTTTATTTTTGTGTTCTTGGTTTTGTATATACCTACTTACGTACCTAGTACTAAAACGAAATCATCATTTGATTACATTCTTAACAAGAGGTATATTTACTTACTGTCTACTAATCATTGTCCGAAATAGCAAACACAATTTATCCATGCCCGAAGAAAATATTTTACAAAACTTAATTTGACAAACCCACAAAATCTGGTACCCCGTTGCCCCCCTACTCTAAGCGAAGTGATAAATTAAAGCTTAGCATGCTCGTGACATCTGCTGCGGCCGCCATATTTTTATTAAGTCTAGAACGCGCCTGTCGCGTCGCCTGCCAGACATTAAGACTTGGATTATTTTCGGTCTTTGCTGACCAGACACTATTTCATTAAGATTAAATGTTTTGTTATCTTTTTGTGCTTTTTCTTGATAGAGTGCCAGGGAGAACTAGTGAAAAAGCTTATAAATGTAGGCCTATTTTTTTGTTTTGCAATGTGCGACTACTTTATTACTGTTTGCGCCGAAAGCTTTATCTTTTATTTAATATTTCCACTTTTGTGGGCTTTACACAGGTGACAATTCGGCAGGGCCGCACGTGGTTATCATTTATTTTATTTTATTTATTCATAAAGGTATACCAACAGCTTCTGTATACAAAATATCAAATGACAGTAGATAATAGTTGAGGGCTTATACAGTTGCCAATAATAGATGAACCAACATTCTCAAATACAGTGATAGCCTAAGGTAAAAACTAAATGCATAAAAATGAAGTGGTAACAACTATATAAACAGAAATTTAAAAAATACATAAGTTATAAGATTGCAGAGGTTGCATGAAATACCTACATAATAATACAATAAAATCAATCTTTAGATTGTGTGAGTTGCGTGCTTAGGGACATCAAAATTTGAGTCTTAAAGTGTGTTATTGAGTCATGATATATGTCAACATCTGAAGAGGATTTTATATAAGAAATTCATCTCACGACTGAGCCTATCATCATCAATAGTTCCAAAGTATTGTAGGCTTCGACTCTTGTCGGGCGGAGTCGACGGTGGAAATGCTCAGTCGCTGGCGATCGCCCGCCGCAAAAAGGTCATTTTGATGCAAAATTAACTAGTCACCTGCGATTTTTATCGACCTGTGTTAATAGGGTGGCGATTAGGCTTGTGAGGCAATTTGGTAAGCGTTCAGGCGCACCGCGGAAATGGACTTCGTGTAAATCCTTCAGTGTTCCACTTATGATTATGTCAACAACGTGTTACCTCTCTTTGGGACCTCTGCAAGCAGTCTACTTATTGGCCAATGATATTCAACGCATGCTGCCTGCAGTTATTCACGCTCAACAACACGACACAGAGCTGTGCAATACTTTCTCAGACTCTAAATAAAACCTTTTATCATTGAAAAAAGCCGAAAACAACAAATTAAAGCGTGTTAGTAATTAGCAGTATTAATCAGTACGTTCACACGCCACGACGAGCACTCTCAGCACAGATACGTGTAAACAATGATACGCTTGTGACTGGCTCTAAATGAAGTGTCGAGTAATTTTAACACTTCGCAGTTTTAGACTAAAGCCTTGTTAAATAAATGGGTGTGCTACTGTTTTAGGAACAGAAGGTTCACTCTCTTTTATGGTACCTTAAAAGGAAAAACGGAACCCTTTTTAGATCACTTTTTGTCCGTCTGTCACAGAGGTCTTTCTCGAGATTTATGCAACGTAGGGTTATGAATTTTGGCGTAACGTTGAGACCTACTCAATGACGCGAGGATCACACAGATCTCCAGCAGCAGAGGCAGCTGCTTAGAACATTTGGTACGCCTGTTTAGAAAAGCTATTCTGAGATCCTGTACATACCACTTGGGCTACTGAAATCCCAGGTAGGTAGGTTAGGTATATTTCATTTTATTTTCAGACTAAGTCCATTAAATTACATTTCATTCAATACAATTAAAATATAAAGTTGTTATAAATGATAAATGATTTTATTTCTGTAAGTAGGTTTGTAAAAACACTTTTACACGTCAAACATATATTTTTATAAGCTAGATGAGGCCTGCGTTTCCTATCTGACTACTCTGAGAAGAAAGGCCAAAACAAACCCAGAGGTCACAGTCTCTTTTAAAGTCCAGACAAAATCTTGGTCAGATCATGTGAAGGCTACGTAGATCGGTATCTAAAATGGGCTTTTGAAGAAAGAACCACACAGATTGAGTGGAACTGTCCAGTCAGTGCACGCAATTGTCAGCAATCGTGCAGCTCAACTCAGAACTTAAGGAGCTCAACGATTCAACGATCACTACCAAAGAAAGGACATGTTATAAAAATCACACACAGTAAATTCAAACTCAAAAATTCAAACCAAATAAATTTAAAATGCATACAAGTGTCATTCAATATCAAATCAAATATAAATATAAAATTAATTCAAATGTGGTTTGAAAAAATTTAATCAAAATACATACACATGTCATCCAAAACTAATAAAATAAAATACAAAAATATTACATAATACAAGGGGAGGCACTACTATGACGCTGCATCCACCTCTGCAACAGGGGCAGATCCCACCGCTCGGAAAATACCTTCGGGACGCTGTTCGAGCTATTTTGTAGGCGACTTAGTAGTGAAGTGCTGTTTCCGTATGATCGCAAAATAATCATCAGTCTGCGCCTCAGCAAACATAGCCGTGGCACTACAACCCCGCTGAAACCCTAACAGCATCATAAAAACATTGTTGTACTGCACGCGCAGTGCGCTAAACGCCCGCTGCGTAAAGTTGTTTCCCAGGCTGAACGTGTAAAACGACTGACAATATGCCTTAAATAAAGTCACCTTTACTGGTCTATTACATCGTAACAACCTGCGAGCCAACATATTACACCGGACAGACAGTGCCCTGCGCTCTCGCTCTATATCCTGATTATCACACAGGTCATCGGAGACCCAGTAGCCCAAATACTTGACTTCCTTCACCCTGTTCAAAGAATGCTGCAAAGAGTGACAGGAGGTACAGATGAGTAGCATTTGGTACCAGCTTTTAAATCCATAAATTCACTCTTAGATATCTATTTGAGCTCATAGGCTTATAACTCACATAAGCGCAGAAGTTTACGTAACGCACCGGTCGATGGACTCAGCAAATGTGCAACACCATATCATCCACGTAGCTGATGTTGTTTATAGACACCCCATCTATATAACACCCAATATTAGTGCTGCTGGGCTCACCAATCAGCCGGATCATATACAGGCTAAAGAGGCGAGGCGAGGATAAACCGTCTTGTCTCGCCACGCACCCATCTAACACTATTTAGCTGCTTATTATACCAGTACCTGACTAAGGATACAATCTCATGTGGCAGATTTTAACATTTTTACATTGTAACATTGTAACTTCGGCCACAGCTTGTCATAACACACCAGACCAAAAGCTTTTGACAGATCTAAATAGCATGCATATACTGGTGCACTTCTATATGTGTAGTACTTAACAGTTTGCTTGAGACAGAAGATAGCACTCTCAGTTGATAAGCCCGGTCATCCAGCGTCATGCAATTGGAAGTGCTTCTCCAACTGTCGGTCAAGCAATCTGTCCAGCACCATAGCTATGACAGTCGATAGCGAGATTGGTATGTAATTAGCAAGATCTGAGGAGTCACCTGTCTTATCCTTAACGGTTGGTACTACAACCGTGTGCATTAAGTTATTGGGAAAATAACTATGACTAACACAGAAGTTCAAAAATAATGCAAGGACTCTTGGTAGGTGTAGGCCTGCGTTCTTTAAATGCTCGATGCTAAGACTGTCGTGACCCGGGGTTTTGCCTCTTAACATCTTCTTTATAACGCTAGCCACATCCTTAACGGAGATTTTGACGTTAACATCCCCGAGGCGATCCATAGCAGCGAGCGTCTGAGACGCAAACCCGAGCGGCTACACGACATTAAAATAACGCTGAAAGGCGCAGGCTGTGCCCCGCGTCTCATGTACGTCACCCACAGTCACCAGAAAGCCCGACCTTGGATTCAGTTTATGCATGCATTGCATTTTTTGCATGATGTTCTGCATATTATTGGAGATTCCATCTTTTTTGAGTATCATTGTACTGACAGTACTTTAATTTAGCTTTAAATATTTTCCTAGTTTCACACATTTCAGTATATACATAGCCAGATCTAGGTCGTCCATAAGACACCCACGTCTGATAAAATAGTCTCGCCCTCTAGTGAGCATCACTAACATGCCTGTTCCCTCCTGTTACGTATTTAAAATGGTTCCGTTTAGGTACAGTGTAGTTAATCTTGGCGGCTTAGGTCAAAATATTTAGAATCTTGTCGTACATTGAATTTATTGTCAGTTTGTGGCTCTGATCACTACACATTCCATCTGTACAGTAACCAAACTCTTATTCGAGTATATGTTGTGTATGTAGACAATAATTTTGAAGGTCGTTTCCAATCTAAATCTGAAAGAAGTGGAAGCAATTCATACGATAAGCATAGCAGAATCAGCCTATACTTTTCCCACTGCTGGGACATAGGCCTACTCCCGGTGAGAGGGAGTGGGCAATAATCCACCACGCGGGCCCAGAGCGGGTTGGTGGAAGTCACATATCTTCGAATTTTTGGTTCTGTGACAATGTTTCCTCACAATATTTTCTTTCACTGCTTTGAGAAAAGTGATGATGAAATATATCACACAAAGTATGTAAAGTGCCTGCCTGGGTTCGAACTGACGACCTTCGAAACGTAAGTTAGGGCAGTTAATAGGAGAGCATCCTCACCCAGAACGAAGCATATTTAGGCAGCTATTCAGGCCAAATGCTTCTCTACGTTTGGGGAAATATCGCACTGCATACTTACGAGTATGTGTCAGTCAGCGCAATTGAATTGGTGAGTGAGTAGTGTAAAACGTATCTTTTGCCAATCTTTTGCTCCATTTTCATTCAAGAATAAACGTCTGAGCAACCCAGAATGACTGCATATTTAAAGTCTATCTAGACTTTGTCAAGCTCTTGGGTGTATTTTACATTTTAAATGTGCGACAGGGCATTTTGATGATGATCGTTGTGCAAGAACTTTTTACCGACGGTCGTTAGTATTGTATGGAAACTAGAGTGAATAACAAAAGTGGTTTTGCATTGGCAATTTGGCCGGTAGAATGTGTAACTCTAACTGCGTCAGAAGTCATACAGACTTTTGTGGTCGTTGATTTAACGTCTTTATCACACTTTTTACTTAAAAAAAATCGTAAAACCTTTAAAATATGGTAGATACAAAATATAGTTTTGACCAATAACTGCTAGATTTTTTAAATTCAAAATAATTTTATTAGTACCTAGTAGTAATTGTTTTCAGTTATCAAACAACAGGACTCCAATGGTTGGAAACTTTACAAAATTGTAGGAAAAAACGCATATCACACAATATTTGCAAGGGAAACATCACACAAACAAATTCTTATCTCTGAAAATAATAAAGCACAAACCATTCAGAGCGATGTCAACCGCCTTCTGCTACAGACGTCTGTAAATTCACTCTAACTGAGTTTTTTTTCTCGTGTATATTTCTTTAAAGCGACAGCATAAAATGGAAAAGAAGTCTCACACTCACAAGTTGTTTGATGCTGAGCATTTAAATTTGCTTTATTAAGATAATTATTTACATAATAATATTGTTTCAAACTACATTCAAGTTTATGGCTCATATTATTTGTAATGTAGATGCAAGTTTCTTGCCTGTGGCATACAATAAAATTGAAGCAACAAACAACTTACATGGTATAAATACTATTTAGACGATGCAACTTGTATGGTAACTCCAACTTGGGGAATGCTAGGCAACAAAATTGCGTCGTTTAAAGGCTCCCACAAACAGGCGCGACGCGATAGCGTAACACAAGCACACCGCTCGTCGCGCGACTTGCGGTGCCTTTGTGTCGCTCTGTCGCATCGCGCCAGTGTGAACGAGCCTTCAAACGGGCTTTAAGGCAAAGTTAACATGTCTCATGCGGGTGTAATTTCACCGGCACTTGAATAGTTCAAGTAAACCAGACTGTAGTTAGAATATTGGGAACGGCCATTATGGCCGTTCCCAATATTCCAACTACAGTTATAGATAGACAGCTATCGAATATTGGGAACGGCCATTATGGCCGTTCCCAATATTCTAACTACAGTTATAGATAGACAGCTATCTCCGATAGCTGGTAAGATTCTATCTATATTTTGTTGTCGTCCCAATAACGAAAGTAGCTTGCATCTATCTACAGTTGGGAGTAGGTAGGCCCGGCTATCAATTTATGTTTGTTTTAATAATTATCTCATCAATCATCCATAAATATCAGAACTAAGTAAAAAAGAAATAATAAAGTTGGGTTGTTGAGTCAATGGAAGAATTTATATTCTAATATCACAATTTATATATTTGTAATAGGAATGCATATTTTTCTCAGAAAAAAAAATCTTTGGGTTTTAATATCACAAGTGTTTATTATGATAAAATTAGACAAATTTGCTTAATATTAACCTACTCACTAAAATAATTATTAATTAAATCTTGTCGCACCTGAATATCATTATGAGAGATAGGGATGTTTTGCACCTCAAATGATATAATATTGTGGTTAGGTATATCTACCTCAGGCTCAACATCCTGTAAATTCCTTTGTCTGCAGATGTTATGCAGTACAGCGGTGGCAATTATTACTGATTGGGTAGTTTCTAGGGAAAGCCGTAGTTTCAAAGAGAGGACAGGTAATCTTCTTGTCCAAACCCCAAAACACCTTTCTATTAATTAATTCGTCCTGCCGTGGATTTCGAGACACCTATATACCGTAAAATGCTGCAACTTTGCCTGGATTTTTAAGTTTTTTGATCGTATATCTGAACCTATTTATTATTATGGCTTTTAATGAGTTTTAGACGGAAAACCGACCTTATGTCTTGCCAGGTAGTAGCCAAATCTTTTTAAATCATCATGTTTTTCCGAATTACAAGCACTCTAAAGTCATAGGCAAAGTTGTAGGTAAAAGACGCAACTTTGCCTAGGAGGATATTATCTCAATAAATAAACAGTTGATCTTATCAGTTTCTTTTTTCCGTGTGCATGAGACACCGTGCTTGTCCACGGCAGTTCGATTATTGCCATAAAAGGATTTTTTTTTCACAGCTAAGTAGTAGGCAAAGTTAAGTAAATTATGTCACAAAAAAAAAATGCACCTGTCCGCACCGGTTTTTGTCGCACAACTGACAGAGTAAAAATGGAGTAACCATTGCAAAAACATAAAAATATGTTGCCCTAATAATGTAAAGTTACTACCAAATGGTACAAATTAAGAAAAAACTAAGCAAACGCGAAATATCGTAATCGAAACGAAATAGGCAAATTTGGGCTTTCTTGGCAAAGTTGCAGCATCTTACCGGTAGTCGGCAACAGACACCAACATTGTGACCAAGGCATAAAACCTAAGGGTTAGGAGCAGTTGGTGCAGGGGTGAAACTCCAGGATTTCTGCCAAATGAAAGGAATGACTATTACACAGGGGCACAGTATGAATAATAAGTAGATAGTATTTAAAAATAGATATTCTTTCTATAAGCAACAAGCGAAAACATTATTTTATGTGCACTAACCTTTTTCAGGTTACTCTTAAAAGTGGATATATTTCAGACATTGCTGTCTGAAATATATCCACTTTTAAGAGTAAATGATTGATTGATGAGTGATTGATTTGCATCATTTACGGCGCTTTTGTTTAATCTAAATCTATATATAAAATCATCATCTAGATAACTGTCCATGTAATTAACTCTATCTTTATATGATCAAATTCGGCCGCTAATTTGCATATCGTCGTCATTATCACAGTCTGACAATTGGTCCAGTAATTCAAGATCACTTTCACTTGATTCCGACATATTTTACATAGATAGATGAACACTTTATTGTACACAAACGAAATAAATACGTAATAAATACAATAACTAGCTAGTATCTAGTCTTATCCCTCAAAATCGGAGGATAGCACGATCGATTACTAGAGATAGCAAAACTTACTGACCGACAGCTGTCAAAACGTTATTGAGACGCTCAAATTGACAAATTCATAGAGAAATCTACCACTAGTAAGCAGTCAGTCCTCCGGATGATAGATAGCGGTCAGAGATAGGTTAGCCTATCGCTAGTAAGGTTATTGGGACGCGAAAACAAAAGATAGATAGCATTTTCTATCTCTAGTAGGGTCAAACCGAAGATAGATAGGATATTGGGAACGGCCGTTTCTGACAATTCAAAAGTGCCCGTAAATGAAATAATTGAAATAAATGCTTTGAGTTTGGAGTTTTTCTATTTTTTTTTTTATGAAGAAGCGCTGCATATTTTCAGAGTAGTGGTGGCCCAGTGGTAACGGGACTTACAAGTTGTAGGTCGTATGAACCAGCCCAGACAGGCGCTTTACTTTATGTATAAAATTTCATCACCACTGCTCGTAAAACATCATGAGGAAACCGGCCTGTCATAAAACCAAAAATTTTGAAGACATGTCTGTGACATCTACCAGCCTTTTTTTTTTTTTGTTTTCGGGGTGAAAAATCCTTATGGATGTCCGCCGCCCTGGTGCAGGCGGCGGGGTCTGTCAGACTCTTACTGCCTAAAGACCATCCCGGTGTTCCATCTCACACCTACGCCGGGGGTGACATCTACCAACCTGCACTCGGCCCGCGCGGTAGGTTATAGCCCACTCCCCTCTCGAAGAGAGAAGGCCTAGGAGGTCCTAGCAGTGGAAACATAATAGGCTGATTGATTATGATGCATATTAGATCTTCTTTTCATTTTCCTTTATTTTTCTAAGATGGCTTTAAAAGAAGTATTTTTGCATTCAACGTGTCTTTAACTTAACGTTTAATTATACCATTTGGGGCCGATTTTTTATCGCCAGATAACTGTTGGGTATCTAAAGAGTATAAATAGCGGTTTGGCATATTATTATTATATTATTTGGCAATTAAAAAACTGGCAAAGTGCGTGTCAGGTCACGCACAATGAAGAGGTTCGTAGTTGGGATAAATTTATCCTAGTGTTACAGGCGGGACGGTTTTTTTTTTTTTTGATATATCATTTTAATTTATTAACGGTTCCGGTCAGAACCGGTTTATTACCAGACAGGTTTCCCTAGTAGGAAGCCAGTGTTCAATATCTAATATAAGACCCCGGGTTCGACACCTGCCTACCGGCTTATCTGGAAGTCAATTCAACATCTTCGTCGGCTCCGGGATCTGGGACTTATAGTCCCTGGCGCCCATTCATTTACTAATTCAACTACACATCATAACTGGAAGATTCTAGTTTAAGTTTTTTAATTTAAAAATAGGAACAGTACTGGGTTTATCTCCAACCCCCCACGACCATAGTTCTATTACCGAACCTTAAGCTGGCTGGCATATTGGGTGACATTTATCGTCACCCACCTAATGTATTTAGGGTTTTAATTTTATATTTTTATAAATATATGTTGTTTCCAACAGTTTGTAGTTTCCTTACCTTCTAATACCTCACCACCTTGCATCTGGGCTTGGGTTCCATTACCTCTAGAGGGACAAAAGCTCAAATGTAACAGTGGCGCCCAACGTTGTTAGTCTGTTGTTGTTACAGGATTGACACCCTTAAAGAGTGTATAAACCTCCGGACAGCTGGTAAGGCAGCATTAAGATAGTCCTGAGATTGGAGGCCTTAATGGCGGGCGTGTAGGCTGCATTGATGGAAAACGTTTATAAATGGTATTTTTAATGTACGGGGCGAATAACCGTCACTTTCCATTAAGGGAAGTCGGTTAGCCAATTTTCATTAGTTAGTAGGTAGCATTTAATTTAATTTCTTTTGATGTATTATTTGTGTACCAGCTAAGTATTATGCTCGGCGGTCAGCACCTTCAGGTATGGGATGTAAAGGGTGGTGTACGATTAAGTTAAATGGTCTCTCCTATATAATTATAGTAGGTCAGACTAGGATGTTACTACTTCAGCAGATATTTACCAATTTGTACTCTCTTTGAAGCTTGTCTTTTTCATGTTTGTAAATGGATTAGACTCGCTCAAGTAGTAACATATATAATATATTTCACAAATTTCTACTCTCTTTGAAGCTTGTCTTTTTCATGTTTGTAAATGGATTAGACTCGCTCAAGTAGTAACATATATTATATAATATATTTCACACATTTCTACTCTCTTTGAAGCTTGTCTTTTTCATGTTTGTAAATGGATTAGACTCGCTCAAGTAGTAACATATATAATATATTTCACACATTTCTACTCTCTTTGAAGCTTGTCTTTTTCATGTTTGTAAATGGATTAGACTCGCTCAAGAAGTAACATATATAATATATTTCACATGTTACATGGATAATAAAAAATAAGCCAAAAAACACGGGCGGAATTGTAGACCCGACAACCAAAGCCTACTACAATGTCGCCTAATAGAGCGGTCTGTTACTCTATACTTGAAGTGTAACATGAATATAGTATTGCTGTTGTATATATATATATAGAAATCGTACACCAGCTTCTACATATTATTTTTTCTTTTCTTTCTCAGTTCCCGATTTCTGGCGTGAACATTGTAGATTTTTGTTAGCGTCCTTTAGAGTCTGCTTTGACGCTGGAGGGCCAGCGTCGAGATTTGCCCTAGTCGGTCAAATCTCTGGTGGTTGGGGAGGTACTGTTACGTTGTATTTTTTGTAGCTACCACTGGTTGGTATTACACAGCTACTTACCTAATAAATAAAAGAGCAATTGCCTGTAAACATACGTAGTAAATTGTGTTGTTTCCAAGTATAATATTTCATTGTAATTTGTGCAACTGTCTTTGACTTGCAATTGATAGAAGGATTCATTCCTTCAACTGTACAGAACCTTTCAGAACTTTCACAGAACTCTTTGGTAACACTTTCACGATAAAACACTTTTCAAAACCTTATTAAATAGGTTTACTTATTAAATTAGATCAAAAATAGTAATAGCGTTCTGAATGTTTACATTCCAATTGTCATTCGGTTGAATGTCAGTTTTGACAGTTAGAGGCGACACCTAGTGGTCGCCGATTCACAGTTGTAGTTTTAATCGATATGAGTAACATTTGATTGGTAACCATCGAAATAATATTGTAAAGTCCAATCCTTAATAATTTTCAGCTTTTGGTAAAAGTTCATAATAAACTAATTAACCGGATAACGGAAATTAAATAATTTTTTCAATATAGACTTTTCTCTAGAAAGTTCTGTCCCAAAATCCATAATTAATCTGTGGATTGACTGGGATCCAGTGTGGTAAGCTGTGTTTTTTTATTTTGCTGAGATAATTAGCAAGTTGGGAAAATAAGCCAACAGGATAATTTTTAGTATTAGAAATTACGTTAATCATTTGTTATTTGGTCTGAGTCTTGGAAGTTCGGATTGTTTCAGCGTTTAAACGTCATGTTGGACAGTTGTCGGTGATTTTCAAGAAGTTTGTGTCTTAAGTTCAATATTTGACGTCCGTGATCTTAGATGAATTTTACCCGAGTCAAGGGAGATTTTATGAATGTTCCGTCCAATATCGGTTGTGATCTATGACTGAATGATTGATGGGAGATGGCGTCTAATTGCCGGTGATGTGAACACGCTTGAGGTTAATACAAACCTTATTCCATGTTTTAAAAGGTGAGGATTTTGGTCTATTAGAGTCTGTGAGTGGTCTTCCCTTGTTGTTAAAACAATACTGACGTGATCTATGGATATTTATTACAGGATTCCAAATTGCGCAGAGCCGCATTGATATCTAGCCAGCCGAGAGTCTTGCAGTCAAGTGATTCCCTCCTTCATCAACCGTGAGTATTGGAACCGCTGACTATTTACCATAGATAGGCCATGGAAAATTCCTCAGTGTTGACCTCGGTATTAAAGTATAGTTCAAGGGAACCCAATGAGCCTTTGTTACGGAGTTGGTAGACGCCACGTGGGTTATCCTCATTCTTATTTTTCCACCACGCCATGATAACCGGCTAATGTTTTAGCCTCCTAGATTTCCAAGCTCGGTCCCTTCTCTAAAACGTCAAGAAAAGTAATTTAGTTTCCCCTTGTATTATGAGGTCTCCGTATTGTCGATTCCAGGAGAGGCACCTCGCGAGATTCGTCTCGCCGCCAGGATCTAGAGGAGTGTCTGGAGCCTGGACGCGAGACCCATTCCTCGAGTCGACCAGAAGCCTCGAGCGGAAGCGACTGTGCGGCTGGCAGAGTCCGTCTAGCGATAGCGCAGGCGGGACGGTTTTTTTTTTTTTTGATATATCATTTTAATTTATTAACGGTTCCGGTCAGAACCGGTTTATTACCAGACAGGTTTCCCTAGTAGGAAGCCAGTGTTCAATATCTAATATAAGACCCCGGGTTCGACACCTGCCTACCGGCTTATCTGGAAGTCAATTCAACATCTTCGTCGGCTCCGGGATCTGGGACTTATAGTCCCTGGCGCCCATTCATTTACTAATTCAACTACACATCATAACTGGAAGATTCTAGTTTAAGTTTTTTAATTTAAAAATAGGAACAGTACTGGGTTTATCTCCAACCCCCCACGACCATAGTTCTATTACCGAACCTTAAGCTGGCTGGCATATTGGGTGACATTTATCGTCACCCACCTAATGTATTTAGGGTTTTAATTTTATATTTTTATAAATATATGTTGTTTCCAACAGTTTGTAGTTTCCTTACCTTCTAATACCTCACCACCTTGCATCTGGGCTTGGGTTCCATTACCTCTAGAGGGACAAAAGCTCAAATGTAACACTAGAAACAAACTTAACATATTAGTTCAAAAACAGTTTTCCAATACATCGATATACGTTACGGTCAATTCTCCAACTGCAAATGTAAGATTGTAATTAAAAAAAAAAGAATGTGATAAAACTACAAATTAACGATTTTTGGGACTTTTTCCTTTAGTTGTGTTGTGAGGTCTTGTCTCTTGCCAAATTTCATGATCCTAGGTTAAAGGGAAGTACCCTGTAGGTTTTGATTTATTAGCGAGTATCAAAATATGCCGCATAAATGGCCGTATTTTTTTATTGCATTGACCTACATGCTTGATTTGTTAGAGCTTCTAGGGATCGGTAGGCCTACTCAAACTCAAACATAAATAATTTATTTCAAATAAACCAATTACAGGCACTTTTGAATTGTCTAGGACGTGTCTACGTATTTGACATTAATTTCAACTTGATACCTCCACGCGCCCCGGGTCTTGGCAGACTGATACACGGAAAGACGGACAACGAAGTTCAAAATCAAAAAATCATCAAAATCAAAATCAAAAGTCATTTATTCAAATTAGGCTGAGAATCAGCACTTTTTGAACGTCAAAATCACATAAGACAGTCCCCCCAAAACGCCCACCCTTCACCACTTCCTAGTGCTTTAGCTGGGAAGAAGAAGTGGCGGAACAAACTCCCCAGCAGCACTGCTGTCTGTTCAGTTAGAAGAACTGGATTCTATACATATAGTAATAAATAAATTAACATTACGAAACACAAAAATATTAAAATTATTTGCCATGTGTCAGCTAGCACACGCCAATATTTAAAACTATACTCAAGCATAAATAAATAATAAAAACAAAAACGCAAACAGAACTTAATACATAATAAAAAGCCTCCTGACATAAAGGGCGTGCCCGCTTACATATGCAATGCTGCATTATGTTTATATGTATATAGCTGTAACTAGTAGCCACAAATGACAAACTAGGACCTTCGAAGTAAAATAAAGAAACATTAATTTCTAATAACAATAACAAAACCATAGTCAGCAAGCTGACCTGTCACCACAAGCAGCACCCGTTCACGAGCATAACGCAAAGATCAGCCATTACCCCCCTCGCCATATTTGAGGGAAGGAGGCAACCCGACCCCCGACGCTACCGCAAGCATTGACATCTAAGGGAGCATGACGAACTTGCTGCCGGTTGCTCAAAAGAATAATATGATGAACTGTCGAGGTCACTAGCTAACCATATATTGCAATACAACTCATTAAAAAACATTGAAATGAGTAGATTATGTCAATAATAAATAAAAATTAAATTAAACTAAGGTGACTAATAAATATAGTCAAATGAAATAAACAATTATATGAACTCGTATAACTTGTCAGTAGGTAAGCTAATTTTGGAGAAAGAACATAAACATTGTCTTGAGTTAATCACAGCGACCAACTATTTTTATCGTTTAAGTAATCGTTGATTGTATAGTATGCCTTTGAACAAAGGTTGGATTTTACTTTAGCTTTAAACGCATTAAAAGGCAATTCTAACAAAGAAGAGGGAAGCTTGTTATAAAAGTTTATACCAAGCCCAACAAATGAGTTATGGACCTTATGAAGCCGGTGAAAGGGTTCGATCCTTTAAGGGTGACGTTTTTTCCTTTTGAGGTACGGAACCCCAAAAACGGTCAAACTGTCATATTTATTCCTCAGATAAAACATATCTGACGATTGAAAAATCACCTCTTAATTTTAATGGAACAGGTAGAAAAACTCAACTGCCAAAGATTACTATCAGCATCTCTTTTGAAGCAAAAAACCGGGAAGAGACTTAGTAACTTAATATTTCCTTAAACTGGTCACGACTTTAAAAAATTGTTGCGATTACGGAACTTTTTTTTGCCTTCACTTTTTCGGAGGCAAATGAGAGGAAAATTAACTTCGTTGAGTTTTGTCTGAGTGATTTATAATTTGGGAGCACTGGGGCGGCGGAGAATAGGACCACTGTGCGACGGTATGATGCTATCATTAAATCAAAGATTTTTGTTCCCCTCAGAGTAAAGTGAAAAGTTATCTCTGAAAGTATGACGAGCGGAAGTTTTTGTGTTCACGTGCGTTGAGACTTGATGTGTAGTGACGTACATTAATATGTTTTTTTGCAGTATTATCGATAATTTAAATTATTGCTGTGCGACCTGCATATGTTTTTTTTGCATGGAATAAATATTTATAGTTATGGCTGACTGATCGTTATTTCAGCTTTAAGTTTTGGCCTTGAAGTATTGGACTAAGACTGACCGGTTAGCGCAGTTTGTTGCGACCCTGCCTTCTGAGCAGCTGGTCCCGGGTTCGATCCCCGGACAAGTCAAACATTTGTGTGCATGAACATGTCTGTTTGACCTGTGGCTGGGCGTGTATATGTATATAAGTCATCAGGTTACCGTAGTACAGGCTCTGCCTATTTCGGGACCTGAATACCTTGTGTGGATGTTGTCTCATATTATTATATTATTATTAATATTGGTAACTGTAAACGCGCCCTCACAACCAAAGCTTTGTTAAAAGAAAAATATACATAATATTAATGAAAATACAAAATGTTTCACGAGTGAGGCGACTAAATGAAATAAGCCTTAAAATATACAAAAAACAACTCTTTAACACAATATTAATTAATTCACCTTTACAAAAAGGTACTTACTTATTCAAAAAGTACTCAAAGTACCGCTAAGCTAAATGTATGTGCAAATGTGTTTTATTACATATATACGTAAAATCTTTAAGCACCTACTCTACCTACCCTTGTTTTGAACTTCAGCAAAAATATTCATAAAATAAGTTAGGGTAAGTTCAGAAAGAACGCCCGCATGAAGTGCGTTTACTTTCCCTAAACTGGCTGATAGAAGTCGGCTTTAAATATTTGCTCGAACATCTTATTTAATTAACGAACATTTACTGTTTATGGCAAAAATATGCTTAGAAGCCAGTTCCAAAATGTGATAGGGAATTCTTCATATTCACTATCTACCTATTGCGATTATCTATGATTATTTATAAAGAGAAGCTGGAATGAATCGATTTATAAAGACTCTTCGATGCTGACTTCAAAACTGTTAGTCGCATACCTTAATATCACAACGTTCACAAGTTTAACACAAAACTATGTATGTTTTAGCGAAGTAGTGCAAAATAAAAAAACATCACAAATCCAAGTTTTCAAATCACAAGCCAGCAGACTCGCAACTCAAGCCCATTGAAACCGTGTTCAGAACTACGGAACCCGCAAACCGTTCAATATGAGTCGTATGTATGAACCTTTAATCCAACCGTTCGAGAGGTATTTAAACAGCGCCCAAACTTTCTCAAGTAATTTCAGAGCGCGTCGTTCATATTGCTTTGTGTACTGTTGTAAGGTCAACAGAAAATAAGAATTAATATTTTTATTAAATATTTGAATTTGAGTTGTGTTCTTTTGATTAGTTACTGTATGATTTTAGAATCATATCGCAGTTTCATACTGCATTTGTTTTTAAAAGTATAAATTCCAATTTTTTACCTTATTACACGATCGGGACCTTACATATTTATGCAAGGTGGAAGTAATATAAATCGAGCGCGGTAACAAAAGTCTCTTGGATTAGAAACGGGTTTTAAATAAAACTTTGTAAACCTAAAACTGTCAGTCAGGGCGCCCAGTTTAAAACACTAGCTTTAGAACAAGTGACAAAACTTTGAATGCTGAGCAACATTAAATTACAAAATCTGCTACAAGGGATCTTTCTGCACACTCTATTTTCAAGTAACTTTTATAACGGATTATTCTCGTCAGTAACCACCACCACCACTGACCGAGACTAGAGTCAAGAGCAAACCCATCTTAAATAAAAAAAAAAAAAAATGTTTCGACGTTTCTGTTCTGCTGACATTACCAAATGTACCGCTATATTGAATATTTTATTTGTGTTAGGTAGTACTGACAAGTTCAGTGGGTGCATGCTGTGTGTGCTTACCACTAACTTCTAATAGCTGTTTCTGGTTTATTGAACGAAACTCCTCATGCTTCTTCGATAGATGAGTAAACTACACTGGGCCGCAAAGAAAGCGGGTCGGTAACAAAAGCCTCAATGACTTCCAAAATATTGGAGCTAGCTTTATGTAATGAACACTGTATTACATACATTTTATGGTGTTTAAATCATTGTAATTAAAATTCAAAATTATGACGATTATTTTGAATAAAAGTAAGTTAAGTAAAAATTACAATGTTCACTAGATTTCGAAAAATGTGATACTGTATCAGATATGAAACTTTTACACACTTTAGTAGTTTGTGTAACTTTAGTGGTTTTTTATACCACGAGCTGTTAATACAGTTTTTATATGGTTTGGCATGCTGTCCACCAGAATCTGAGGAATATTCTCTCATTCCTCTATCTGTGTTTCTTTCAGTTCACGAAGCGTGATTGGAGGGAATTTTGTGGGCGTACACGTCATCCCATTTCGTCCCAGCCATGCTAGATGAGGTTCAAGTCAGGGCTGCGTGCTGGCCACTCCATGCGTGTGATAGCGACATCTTCAAAGTAGTCAAACACTATCCGAGCTGTATGGGGACGAGCGTTATTTTGCATAAAGATGGCATTCTCGCTCATGTTTACTAATCACGGACCAATATACTCATTTTAGATTTTATTCCGTATCAGATGTTATACCAAGCCACAAAGAAATTATAAATTTACTAGATTCTGATCATTGTGGGCATAGGATTACTATCCAAAACCAAATCAACAAAGTGGCTAAAAAGGATATCACTGTCAACCCCAAAACTGCAAGTCGCTTGGAAGCTTTTAAAGTTAAATTCATTAATAAGTTACCAGTTTTATCTATTCATTCTGATCCTAATCATTTATATGATGATTTTTTTTGTATATACTGTACACAATTTAATTCCAGCTTTGTTCCCAATACTATCTGGGTTAATATCAACGCATCTTACAGTGATTGGGCTACCATTGGTATTCATAAAAGTAGAACACGGCTTTATGTACTGTACAATGAAAGGACTATTGTAAACACTGCTGAATGTAATTTTATGCTAGAAATTATTCAAATATTTAAAAAAGTTTGTTGTATAGCCAAGTCCCGTTATTTGAGTTCGAAGATTAAAAACAGTAAATGTAATCAAAACTACTTGGAATATTGTTAATAGTGAAACGGGAAGGTCTAGTAACCGGAATACTGACTACAGCCCGTCCATTAATGACAGCATAATCAAATCTGACTCACAAGTGGACTGACCGGTTGGTGCAGTCGGTAGCGACCCTGCCTTCTGAGCCGCTGGTCCCAGGTTCGATCCAAACATTTGTGTGCATGAACATGTCTGTTTGACCTGTGTCTGGGTGTGTATATGCATATAAGTATGTATATCAGTCATCAGGTTACCGTAGTACAGGCTCCACCTAGTTCGGGACCTGAAGACCTTGAGTGGATGTTGTCTAATAAAAAAATAAAAAAAAAGTCGCCGCGGCCTTTGAAAAATTTTTTTCAGATATTCCCGTGTCAACTACTAAATCACTTAACTTATCACCTTCTGTTGCTGAGTATTTGCTTTAAGAATTTTTTTTTTATTTATTAAAAATCTCCCTTACAACTATCATTACAGGTATGTCCCTAATGCGATAGCTTGCTCTCAAAACTAACTTAAGTATATACAATTTTAATGTGTGCGGTTCGGAATTTCATTTTGAACATATTACTTGTAGAGATATAATTAAAACCTGTCACACTTCAAACGTAAAAAAGACTGCAGAACTGTGGGGTAGTTCTGTAGAAGTTGCTAAGTCTATTATTGACATTGTAGCACCTACTTTAGCTCTTATTTTTAACAATTGTATCGACTGTGGAGAGTTTTCGACCTTATGAAAAATAGTAAAATCAAGTTGTACTACAGACCCCACAAATTATAGACCTATTTCAGTACTACCTTTAGTAAAATTTTTGAGAAATTAATTTTAGCCCAATTGCAAAGATTTTTTAATAAACATAAATTATTACATAGTAAACAGTTCGGTTTTACAAGGGGTCGTTCAACAAGTTGAACTTTTAGGGCATATCTATAATGCATGGGAAGATAAATGCGATGCCTTGCGCATCTTTTGTGATTTGTCCAAGCAAGGCGTTTGATAGCGTTCTTCATGAAACGCTAATCAGGAAACTCCGCCACTACGGGATCCGGAACACCGCTCTGGATCTTCTTACTTCATACTTGAATAAAAGGGTTCAGAGCGTTGACGTTAATGGTAAAAGATCTCCCGGATCTATAGTAACAATGGGAGTCCCACAGGGTTCAATTCTTGGTCCTTTTTTGTTTCTTATTTATATTAATGACTTGCCTTACCTCATAAAGGATAATCATGATATAGTGTTGTTTGCGGACGACACTTCACTTTTGTTTAGATTAAACGTCAGCAGCTGGTTACTGACGATGTAAAAAGCGCAATCTCAAAACCAAATGCACTAAGTTTACGCTACCTCGTGTTAGACAGGTGTTAACTAATGGATTGATAAAGTGCAGAGAATTGAATCCTGAAGATAGCTCAGTATTCTTGCGCTTAACTTTGGATGCTAAGCTTCAGTGGGGCTCACACATAGATAAATTATCAAAAAGCTTAGCTCCACAGCATACGCTGTTAGAAAAATTCGTAATTTAACTGATATAGAGACAGCCCGTTTAGTTACATTACACTATGAAAATAGCTAAAATACAGCTATTTTCATAGTGTAATGTCGTATGGTATTCTGTTGTGGGGAAATGCCGCCGACATTCAGACTATCTTTGTTTTGCAGAAAAGAGCTGTTCGATCAATTTATAAATTAAGCCCGAGACACACTCTCAGAGAGAAATATAAGGAGATTAATGTAATGAGTGTGCCTTCACAGTATTTATCTATTTATTACTTTTCACACAAAAGGTACAAAGGCGGACTTAAGCAGCAGCAGCAGCAGCAGCGGCAGTATATTTTTGAAAATCTTTTATATGCCCATAAAAATATAAACTTGTTTAAAAATACAGTGATATCCATAATATACTACTCTGTCAAGAAAGTACCGGGAAAAGATCAATAATACACAAAATGTCTGTTATTCATCCAAATTTATTTTATCACCTTCAAAGTATGCTCCTTTAGAAACGATACACTTGCGCCAACGAATAATCCATTCATCAAAACATTTTTTAAACGCTGCTTCCGGAATTGAGTTCAGTTCTCGCCGCGAATTCTCCTTTATGTCTTCTATCGATTGAAAACGGGTGCCACGAAGTGGTAATTTGAGTTTAGGAAAAAGAAAAAAGTCAGCAGGAGCCATATCTGGTGAATATGGTGGTTGCTGGATGGTATTTGTTGAGTGTTTGGTTAAAAATTCGTTCACAATGATAGCCTTGTGCGAAGGCGCATTGTCGTGGTGCAAAATCAAAGAATTTTCTTTCCACAAATCTGGCCTTTTTCGTCGAATTTGCTCTCTTAAACGCCGTATAACGCTCAAATAATATTCTTTATTTACCGTTAGACCTTCCGGTAAGAATTCAGAGTGCACAACACCGCGATAGTCAAATAAAACAGTCAACATGACTTTGACTTTTGATCGACTTTGGCGTGGTTTTTTCGGTTTCGGTTCAGTTGGAAGGCGCCACTCCGAAGCTTGTTGACTAGTTTGCATGTCAAACTCGTAAACCCACGTCTCGTCACCAGTAACAATGCGTTTCATGAATGTTGGGTCCGAACTGACTCGTTCTAGCATGTCCTCAGCGACTTTCATGCGATTGAGTTTTTGGAGAAAATTCAGATCTTTTGGGACTAGCCGAGCAGCAACATGTTTCATACCCAAATGATTAGTTAAAATGGTACGGATCGACTCGTGAGATACAGAAAGTTCGGCGGCTATCTCTCTCAGAGTTGAATGGGGATTTTCAGTCACTATTTCCTTCACTTTTGCGATGTTAACTTCAGTTGCAGACGTTGACGGCCTACCAGAGCGAGGCAAATCTTCCATCACATCTCGACCGCTTTTGAACGCTTTGAACCACTCATAAGCACGACTTTTTGATAAAGTCGATTCACCGCGTAAGCCTTCTGTAACATTTTCAGTGACTCCGAACACGAAATTCCATTGGCGATGCAAAATTTAAGACAAACTCTTTGTTCGATATTTTTGTCCATTATGAAATTCGCAATACACACTATATATGATATTACTAAAACCAGCACTGTATTTAATATAAATAACAGATACAACTCAAACTCCGCGCCAAAATGGAAAACAGTTGTGCCAATCTAACAACTACAAAAAAACTAAAATTTGAATTTGGAACCATAAACAAATCATCCATTCCCGATACTTTTTTGACTGAATGTAAATACTAGGAACAAACACAACATCGTTGTACCTACAACAAGGCTCAAGAAAATAGGTGGCTCGTTCAGATGTCAATGTATATGCTTTTATAATAAACTTCCAAGCCACGTTCAAGATCTAAGCCTTAATAAATTCAAATCATTCATTAAACGTAAGTGTTGCCAGAAAGTCTTTTATACCGTTAAAGATTATATTGAGGACAAAAAGGCTTGGGATTGAGTTGCTCCAATTTTCTGCTTACTGAATGTTGTTTTTTTAGTGTTCTTTTATTTCTGCTACATACACTAACAATTGATAATTATTATAACACAACGACTTGAATACTTACCTTGAGAAGTACAATTTATTATTTTAATTATTGTGAAAGTGAGGACTATGTGGGTCATTGTTTCAGTTTTAATCATGAGTGAGTCATGAGTATGAGCGTGTTTTAAGTACTTTATGCGGCCTACCCAAATGTCCTTTCTTTGGTATTGTTCGTCGAATCGTTGAGCTCCTGAAGTTCTGAGTTGAGCTGCACGGTTACTGACAAATGCGTGCACTGACTGGACAGGTCCTCTTAATCTGCGTGGTTGTTTACTCAGAAGACCATTTCAGACACCAATCTACATGGTCTTCACATGATCTGACCAAGATTATGTCTGAACTTTAAAAGAGACTGTGACCTATGAGTTTGTTTCGGCCTTTCTTCTCAGAGTACTCAGATAGGAAACGCCGACCTCGTCTAGTTTTTAAAATATGATTGACGTGTAAAAGTGTTTGTACAAACCTAATTAATGACAGAAATAAAATCATTTATTATCTATCATATCAATGTCAAGAACAAACATACTTATAAAAAAATATATATATCATACTTACATACAAAGCCTTCGGAATAAATTCTCTAAATGATGATGAAAACCGCATCAAATGCCATTGCGTAGTTTTTAACAACAACACGGTCACCCAGACAGACACGACAAAGTGACTTTTAATTTATACTAATATAATTATGTATAGATGATCTTTATGACATTTTTAAGGCTAATAAAGACTTATCAAACGATGATGGTAGGCGAGGCAGGGTTCATCAGGATGATTAGTCGTGCTGTTTAAATTACAGAGACATGAGACAATTTAACAGACGTCTCTAAAATTTGCTATTTCCTAGATTTAGCAAGTGCCTTTGGGCCAAATTACATCAAATGGACTCCAAAAACACTCAAATCATTACCGATATTTGACTTTGATTCTGAAATACTGACGGCATACCCCATATTTTATACCTAAAGTTAAAACAAATTCTTTGAACAGTACCTCTATTCTAACATACTACTTTTACAATCCATATATAAACAATAGAACCTTTCCAAACCCCAACAGCGCCTAATGCACACACACCATTGAGCTCGTAACAGACCTTTTAAAAACAAAACAAGAATAACAATAATAATAACAACAAACAAAGGCATCACGCTAAAAGCCTCGGACACGACTTCAGGCCACGTTTAGTTCCAGCCAATAAGCTTATATTAGAAGATGGCGGAGCTAAGATCTACAATATTGCAGTAATAACGTGATCACCAATAAGTTTTTGTTGGGTATACGGGTAGGTTGGATGGCGAGCGTGTGCTCCAACCAATATACCATTGGTATCATATGTAACCAGAGAGAATCATTTCTAAAAATAAACTACAAAAAAAAACTAATACTTAAATTACCCACCAAACTTTTTTTTATTTTTTTTACGTGAGTATACCCATGGAAAAAATCCTCATGGATACTCTCCGTCTGGGGAGAACACAGGACTCCTACAGGGCTAAGCCCCCACTTTTTCTTCTAGTGCCATGAGTCGGGGGCCCGGGTGATACATGTACATTCACCGCACCCCATACTAAGCATCAACCTTCTTAAAATAAGAATTTTAAATTGTCCCCTTTCCTTTTCGCTATTTGTTCAGGGTTTTCTGCAATATAAAGAAAAGTGGTTACATTGTACTACAATCTGCTGAGCTAGGTTCTCCTTTACCCAATTTCCTGAAGCGACGTACAAAATGAGATATCGCACCGATACCTCCCATGTTGCATTTCTCCGCATACATAGAGCCAAGCTTCTACAATTCCTCCAAACACTACTTAATTCTTCCGAGGTCAATTCAATTAAACGAGGAATACATTCTCAACTACCCCTGCTACGTACAAAAAGGAGGAAACCACACCTACTGAAAACAACAAAACGTGTCCTTTTCACAAAGCCCAGATGACGTTATTTATCCTGTTATCCTCATGATAAACAGAAATGCGTCGCTAAACGCATTTGTACACGACTCAGATAACGCGGCTAATGGAAAACGCGCACATCTAGCGACTTCCCGGAGGCGTGACGTAATTACATGACAAGAGCTTCAAGTAAATTGATCTCGATATCTTAAAGGCTTCGTTTTTCCTTTTCGACTTTGTTCAAGAGGACACGTGGTAAACGCTATGGTGTATTTATTTTATTCATGTTTATGTTACCGCTAATGTGCCCAAATCAGATATGCCCACTTGGATTATTCTAAATAACTCGGAGTTACCAGCTAACTCAGGGTTAATCAAATAATTCATCTTACGCCACCAAGAGTTAGAGGTAAAACTAGAATTAAACTTTAAAATATTAAACCCACCGATGATGTGGGAGATTTAAGTCGCTAAACTCTGGGTTAGTAATAATAATAATAATCGCACCGCCGTATCTCTACGTCGACGTCGTGGTGGGGCTTGCGCGCTCCGAACTCTAGCAATGTGCAGGTAAAGTTAACTTTGCCGAAACAAGTCTAGGGTGAGGAGCCAGACCAAGAGAGATACATAAATCCGCAGGGCAGCATGTGGCGATCAGTTGGGCAGAAGCGACCCCACGGACCCTATCTTCCGGCAGAAGTCATGTTCCTCATCTCTGGCTCGCCTTAATTGGCCGGCTGGAGTGAACAATGACGAGAAACTGAGCTCCCACCTCATTCTTGCCTTTATTTTTTTTTTTTTTTTTTTTATTTTATGTTCACGATTATACATATTTTGTTAAATAACAATTTACTCGCCAAACTAAATAGTTTGTTGGCAAGAAGCGCCTGTTTTTAGTCATACATATTATCAAGTAATCTAGTGAACAGATAACCTTATAACAAAACTAACAAATAAGTAGGTACCAAACGAATAATTGTAACCTATATGACGTGAATTTATTTCTCGGTAACGGCTGAATCCTCGTTACCGAGCAATAAATTCCTCAGTCTTGATCTCAATAAACCTTTACTTAACTTAGGGCTGTGTCTCAGCATATCTATTTTATTAAATAATTTAGGCACTAGGTATCTAGAAGTTCTCTCCCCATAATAATTTGTTGCTTTTGGCTGGACTAGTCTCTTTTCTCTTACACTTCTAGTATTAAATTTATTCTCAATACTGACTTTAAACTTATCACTAAAATAATGTTCTAGGCTTAATACATAATCGACTTTCATATCTACTGGTAGGATTTTACAAATAGAGAATAATTTTTCATACTCTTTGTTACATTTTTTCTTAACCTTCTTACTGACTAGGAACTTAATTATACGTGTTTGTACTTTTTTTATGTCTTGTAAATAAGTTTTAAACGTTCGTCCATATACAATAAGTCCATAGCTAATTAGTGAGTCTGCAAGTGCGTAATACACAATCAGAAGCGTCTGTTTATTCACCACATTATGTAACTGATAAAACTTCCCCAATACAGATCTCAACTTGTTACAAATGTCAGTTACGTGTGTTTTCCAATTAAAATTTGAATCAATATTAAGGCCTAAATATTTAAATGTGTTAACATACTCCAATTTCACACATACGCAGTTAAACTTATCCCTATGCAGACACTCGTATGTATGCCCCATTATATCAAGGTCCCTATTGTGTACAGTTTTAGCTCGCAGATTATGTGGCGAGTACACATGCATGCATTTTGTTTTGGATAGATTTAGTATAATTCCGTTGTCATGTGCCCATTTCGTGATCTGTTCGAAGTCCTCTTGAATGTACCGTTGTACCTCCGAGATATCCCTCGAAGCATGAACCACACACATGTCGTCTGCATACATAAATACTCGACACCCATTTACAACATTCGACACACTGTTCACGTGCATTATATAGCCCACGGGCCCAAACACTGATCCGGTCGGCACACCGAGATCCACACTTGCCTCTTCACCAGTCACGCCAGCTATGAAAGTGCGTATTTTCCTATTGTACAGGTAGTTTTGGAACCAGTTCTTGGTGGGACCACGTATTCCGCATTCATCCATCGCCTGTAGTAGTGTGTCGTGGTCCAGTGTGTCGAATGCCTTTTTATAATCAATAAAAAGTGCTATCAGCTGTTTACCAGAGTCTAGGCACTCATTAACATAATCACTAAACGCTGTTAGGGCCGAGACAGTACTGCGCCCTCTCCGGAATCCATACTGTGTGTCTGACAATATATTATGACTCTCTAGGAACTTATTGATTTGACTAACAATTACTTTTTCTACTATTTTATCAATGACAGACAGTATGGCAATTGGCCTGTAATTTACATACTCAATGTGACTTCCAGACTTATAAATAGGGCGTATAAATGCAATCTTTAACTCATCAGGATATAAACTTCCAGTCAAACACATGTTAATGAATTTAGCTAAAATAGGACTTAACTGCTTCCGTAGGTATTTGATATCTTTAACCCTCACTCCATCTAGACCTGGTGCTTTCTCACACGACAGTGTATTTATTACTTTTTCTATGTCTGACGAGATAACAGGACTATACCTAAAACTCACCTCACTCGGTGTTACATAGGTTTTTCTGTCAAAAAATTTTATGTTACAAACATGTTTAATACCTTTAATTTCCTCGGTAAAAGTTTTTGCAAAATTTGTACAGATTTCAGGAATGCTGCCTGTCTTCCCCAAATGCCTTAATATAACATCGTCTAGATTAGATTTATTTCGACCCAACCACGAGTTGATATTTTCCCATATTTTTCTAAAATTCCCCTCACATTTCTTTATTTCAGCTTGTTTATATCTATTTCTTGCCTCGTTTACAATCTTATTTACCTTATTCCTAAATTTTGTATATTCTAATCTCTTATTCATGTTTTTTGGTGATGCTTTCCATATTCTAAATAAGTTGTCCCTACGACACAAAATGTTATACAAGTATTTATCTATCCACGGCTGTGTTATTCTTTTATTATGATTTGTGACTGTAACCGTACTGTCTTTGTATATTTGAGAAAACACTTCACACAGTTTTTGAAACAATATTAATGGGCATGACACCCCGAGTAGTTGCGTCCAGTCATATGCAACTAGTTTTTGTTTTACAAGTTTATCACTGATCACTTCTCGCGTTTTGCTACCACTAATTACCTTTGAACACATAATATTATTGTTTACACTCGTAGCCAGCGCTAACCCGACGGCATGATGATCGGAGATATGCGTCTCGAGCACAAACGACGATGAACCGCACTCGCTGCGTCCCGCTCGCACCCATACATGGTCCAAGCAAGACGACTGTAGCTGTCCGTTCACGATCGCCGCGCGTGTTACCTCTGCACTAGGTATGACGCACTGAAGGCCGCATCCACACAAGGTGTTTTTGTACTTTCTTGCAGTTGGATTTAATACATCATTCAGGATGTCTATGTTTGTGTCGCCAATCACAATAACGTTTTCAGATGCAGGGAAAGATCTGACAATATTCTCTAATTGTTCAATAAAAAGTATTTTATTCTTCTGAGGCGGTCTGTAAATAGCAATTAAATGTGTTTTGTTTTTTCCTGTTATAAGCTGGCCATGCAGCATTTCTAAGGCTTCTGTTTCCACTCTTTGAGCATTGAAGCTAAGGTTTTCTTTTGCGTATATTAATATTCCTCCTCCTCTAGTAATTTCTCTTGTGCGTATATATGTATTATATCCCGGTATCTGATAGAATGATAATTCCTCCTTCTTGATATTTATTTCAGTAAGTATTATTATATCCATTTTATATTTGTTTTCTTCCAACAAGACTAGTAGTTCGTTGAAGTGTTTCCGAATTGACCTTATGTTCAAATGCAAAATATAATAGCACCCTTCACTGAGAGTTATATCATTATTTAATGACAGTATGTCGTAGTATCTCTTAAAAGCAACATCATTAGGAAAATCATACGTCCGATCGAATGTTATTATTGAAAAGAATTCACCTAGTGTGTGCTCGCCTCGCTAATTGCGAGTATTTATTTACAATCTTCGAATTTTTTCAAATCTTCTTCCGACCTTATGTTAAAGATCTTTTTTTCTTCACTATTTTTTTTAACAAGAATATTTGAGTCTTGAACCCAGATGTACTGAAAACCTTTGGGTTTTAGCTGGTTTCTTACCATCCACAAAAGTTGACGCTTATATTTCGGTAAATCTTCATTTATGAATATTCGCGTATCACTGCCATTATCGTATACTTTATTGTTGGTAATCTTATTCTCCTTTCTCGCTAACATCCATTCGTTGCGAGCACTTTTAGAGCGAAGTGCCACCAATACAACTTTGGGTTTTGTGTCGGTGGGTTTGGTTTGACCTACCCTCTGTGCTTCTTCGATATCATTTGGGTTCAGATTTAGCTTTTTTGCCAAGCCTCCTACTACCGATATAATATTTTCCTGATTGTGCATTTCTAATCCGTGTATTTCTATATTCTTTTCTTTCTCCCTAATCTCCAACTCCTGTACTCTTTCTTCCAGGGCTTTATTGCATTTCTCCAGATAGATATTTTTGTGTTCCAAAGACTTGATCTTTTTTTGAGATTCTTCTTTGTATTCTATCAATGTTTGGTACATTTCCGAATAGAATTCAACGGTTGCAGTAAGATCAACAATTTTTTTCTCAACACTGTAAAGTACCTCCAGCTTGTTATTTATTTCAACCAGTACATTGTCACCTGATGATTCACTAGCATTAATCACAGGTTTTGGATCTTGTGATGTCTTCGCCTGAACGGGGCTACCTCTGGCTTGCTGGCAGTCATCACAGGTTGCCGTTGCCAGGAATTGCTTATTACTTTGCACACATTTCTTGTGATATACCGCGTCACATGGACCTTTACACTTCACTATGTCATCTTTGGTTAGAGACACAAATAGTTTACACTTTTTGCATTGCACCATTTTTACTTATTGGTATACAGAAGTGCTATAGTTAGAAGGTATTGTTCACAATAATAGACTACTATTTGACACGCGACCGTACGACAAGCGCGCGCGCAGCGGAGTGTGCTTTTTTTGACCGGCTTAAGTTGATATTCGCAAGAGTAAACGTGCTCGGAGGAAGGAAGTATCCCAGTAAAATGCTGGTAGGGATTTTGACCGTACTTCCAGGATTGTCTTGACAGCCGTAGAATACCTCCCCACTCCTCAAGCACCTCAGGAAGTGTCGCCTCCTTGTTGCTACGTCACTATGTGCTAGCGACTATTTCCGGGGGCCCATTATTGAGTGTGCAAGTCACCCTCTGCCATTTTATCCGTGTATTGTCTGCATAAAACATTGGTCAGGCAGGGGCCATAGTCTTCTCATAGTTTTAGGTAACCGGTCCAATTTAGCCACCCAAATCCATAATCCATTGCCTTTATTTTCCATATCCTGCAATAGTCCTGCACCAACCGGGGGTTGTCCTTGGCTTTTCTTGCATAGTGCGTACAGGGATAATCGTCGGTTAGTACCTCATTTCATTGAAAGCGTATATACGGGCCTCTGTGAGTTGGCTTCGGCCCCTCGTACGCCTTCCAAAGTGCCGGGACCCCAGGGTCCCGAGATATGTCAAAGGCGATAATAACAAGTATAATATAATTGTTCAAAAATATACAACAATTTAATATTATGGTGATACACTTTATGACACTTGTTTCTATGAACACATTAGAACAATTTTGAACATCTGTGTTAGTAGCTGATTACTTATTTTGTATTTTATATTGTTCGATGTTGTAGTAATTGAAAATTCAGTACTTTATCAGCAAGCAATATATTCATGAACTCATATAAAAATAAAAACAAATTTATTAAAAAACATAAAAAATAAATACCTTATCTGACGTTTTCGTCAATCAATAAATCAAATCCCCATGGAAACCACATACAATACGATCGTAGACAGAGAAACTAAACGATTAATATGAAATGTCATTTATAAAATTCAAAGACAAGAAAGTATTACCCACGGAGTTTAGAAAGAAGGTATTTGCTTTAGTTATTATTCTAAGGTATTACCCTCAGAACAATAACTTTAGTTATTGTTCTGAGGGTATTACCTATCGTAATGTAGTGTAAAAGAGATGTGGACCTATACAATTTCCGTTCAATGTTCGTTCATTCATTTTTGGTTGCAATTCTATTTTGCGTTTCGCGGATTGAACGCAATGTTCCCGACTCAAAAAACACTAATATTAGGATAACTAACCCAGTGTTACTTTTTAGTGGCGTAACGCGTAATAAGAGTTGCAATGTCTAATACTTAACTCCCGAGTTTACAAACTCTAAATTTATTCATTTAACCCGACTAAACGTGCAAGTGGTTAACGGTGTATGTGGTGGATAATATGATTGAGTATGTTAAAGTGGAAAAAATGGTTTCACTTTTTACATCAACTAGATATTTGGCGGACTTCCTATGTGATCTGCAGACTAACGACCATGCATACGGTTAGGTTAATAAAACAGGTTCTTTGCTTGAGTAAAACATTCCAATTCATTGAAATTATTTATTTAATCAGTGCAGGGCAGCGGTGGCCCAGTGGAAATGGCCGCGATTTACGAGTTGTAGGGCGTAGGTTCGAACCTAAACGGGTGCTTTACATTGTGTTTATTTCATCACCAATGCTCTCAAACGGTCAAGGAAAACATCGTGAGAAAACCGGCATGTTCTAGAGCCAAAATATCGAAGACATGTGACATCTACCAACCCGCACTGGGCTCGCGTGGTGAGAGGAGGCCTGTGTCCCAGCAGTGGGAACGTTATAAGCTGATTATGCTATTTATTTAATTGGTTTTACGTATAAACATGGTAGGTAATAAAAACATCAATACATTAGTATGTAAATTAAATTTAACTTGTATGTTACTCCACTGAAATAACAGATCAAATTAGGCAATTAACTACAGGAAGTTTACTTCAATAAAAGCAACAAAAATAATTAAAAGCAGCCTGACGGTAACAAGCTAAAAGTTACGTACAGTTATGAAATTGCAATAGAATCAATCCTAATTATTCTCACAGTTCAAAAAAACATATTTTTGCGACAAGCACACTTATCAAATCAAAATGTGCAACTACATTTTGATTTGCAGTCATATTTTCTGAAGTCTTGGCCATTACCTGATTGATGATTGCTTTGTTGCAGTTTGACGTAAAGAAATGTTGACATCAGGAATATCATGTTTTGCTATTAATATTTCTTGACAACCGCTAAATTGAGATCTTGCATATCACTGTCTCGAAATTCCAGCTTCGGTGCCCAGTTTGTAGAAGCAATCATCAGATTTTCAAGATCTACCGACAAAATTTAACGGGCTTCAGTTTTTGCTCTGTCGACTTCGGGTACTTTAATCCTCAATTTTATCCGCTTTATATCTTCAACGATGGAATCGTATTTTTCTTTTGTTAACAAAGCACTGTTATATTTTGAATCTTTACTAAAAAAGAATCGCGTAGAATCTCTATTTCATTTTATTTTGCAACTCAATGTTTGCTTGCATTTCTACAAGTAATCAGGTAAAAATTCACACACAATACCTACTCTTATCACGTGTAAGGTACATTAGATTTAACATGTCATTTATTTTGTAATCTGGCCCTATTTAGTCTGGGCCTCAGAACAATATTAGTTATTGTTCTGAGGTCTGGGCCATAACTGACATTGTGATATTTGTACAATAATGACAGAAGTGTCACAACAGAAACTTGTCGGATTGTCACCTGTCACCTGTAGCCAGTAAATTTTAATGAACAGGCTCTTCATATGAACATGATTTACTTACTCTAAATAAAACATTTCTGTTTAAATCACCGTGATACCGTAACTGGAAACAAAATACGATTAAGTTTAAGCTCTGTGTAGTGTCTCGCTAGATAACCAAACAAGCTTTCCAACCTTCACACCCATGAACCCCACACCCAGAGGCGATCGTTAAATTTTATTTAACTTCGGAACTTGTTAGAAGACGTGTAAACCCACCCGAGCATTATACACTTATTACATTAACATTTATTTTTACAGTAAATATTCCATTGTTGTGGCTAACGACCGCGTGCATTATGCTAGTCTCTAACTTTCACACTCATTTAGAAAGTCTTTTTAAGGTTCAGTACCCAAAGAAAGCCAACAGGACTAATGCTCCGTTAAAACTCTCGCAAAAGGCGCGACACGACACGCGACGTGGCTCTAGTAGAAAATTTTCTGTAAAAACTTCATAGAATTTGTTCTACAAGAGTCGCGTCGCGCCTGTCTGCGGGAGCCTTTAGCCATCCGTCCGTACTTGCGCCCCTGTGCACAGATATCATCTCGTCGCCGACAAACGTGTTTAAAGTATTTATTTTTAATTTGCCCTCCGTCCGTGTACGAGTTCGACTCGGACTTGGCCGCTTTTTTACAGACCGTTTCTCCCATTAGGGATGCAATTTTAATTCTAGGACTTTTTTCTTTAGAAACCACTGCAGAGATTTACTTGTTGATGTGGTTTGTTACAATGTTTTTTGAAGGATATTTTGGTGCGTTTTTGTTTTACTGGCCATTGCCATGCCCATTTACGCTACCACTAGACGACACCTTAGCACCACGTTTAGCACGGCGTTGCACTATCAACACTTGTCTCAGCGCCAAAATCCAACAGCGCGCTCTTGTTTAGGCATATAGATAAGTGTGGCCTAATGTTAGTGAAAACAGGACAAAATACGGCTCAGCGACTATGGCAATGTTAATCGACCACTGCGCCATGCTCTGGAGCAACAGGTCCTGAGCGCAGGCGCAGTGGTTGATGTTCGCATGGAGGAGTTTTAATGGAGCCGTTCCCATCCTCAAAAAAAAAAAATTGTTAGTGAAAACAGACAAAAACTGCCAGTGTTACAAAGACTGCCACTTAATTTTAACTGTAGGTAGCCAAATTGTGCAAAGCACAACCACATGATGAACACACTCAGTGTGATTGCATGAAGCTTGACCAAGCTCTATGCAATCGCACCGAGATACACATGTAAAAACAAGCAGGATTGAAACAGCAGGATCGTTATATAAGCGTTGTAATTAGGACTAATAATCATTTTACTTCACAATAACACAAATTCACAATAAAAATAAGCATTTTTATTAAAAGTTTGGTTATGCACCTTAAATTTTAATATAAATGCTTATTTCTAGGAATATCTATGCAAATAATTACGTGTCTGCCTTTTTATGAGTGACTGCTCGCCATGAGCTCAAAACAATACTGTTATTGGAAAGGAATCGTTTATGCAGCGTAGACTAATCCCCACTACCAAGCCACTATCCCGCTAAACCAACGGAACTTCTGACTAATTAAGTGTGTATTAAGTCTGTTATAGCCACTGACCTCTATTAAAATTAATAGAGGTCAGTGGTTATTTATAGCCTTAAAAGTTTACACACATAATATGTCTAATTCATTTCAAAGGTGAAAATTAAATATGGTCAAACAACTGGCGGTTAAAGAATTTATAATTGGACATGACATATTTTATTTTATTCAGACTTGCAACTGAATAAAATAATATTATTATGTCATGTCCCATTAAAAATTATTTAAAGGTAACAAACAGTAAAAGGTTTTATGTTTCTTTCCTAGTGCCCATTTGGTTATTGTTACTGTTGGTCCCAGTTATTTCAGCCACTGTAAAAAGTTTCGTCAACAAAAACAATTTAACAACTCGAAAAATATTTTTGCCGTATATTTATGTAGGTAGGTAGGTACGGGGAAAACTGAAATATTTTTGGAGTGAATTCCCTTGCAAATGTTCCTTTTTGGGTTCCATTTTGTTACAGTTCAAGTACTGGTTTGTGACGTCACGTTTAACTGTCAAGGACCGGCTCGCTACCTGCCACTTGATATGTTTATGACCCCGCTCGCAGAAAATAGTCCAGTAAAGTTTTTATTGCTTCTAACCCACTTTAAGTAAATTATTTATGCCTAAAAACTAATATTTATGATGAATAATTACATTAAAATCATTAATATTACATGTACAACGATGTAATAACTATTTATTAATGAATTTTCATCCACTTACCGTCGATTAGAAACAAAAACACTTAGGCCCGCTTGCACCACAAATTTCTAAATACATTTAGCGTTAAACAAATTTAAATCATCGTTCTATTTCTGTCAATCATTCGAAAATGATAGAGACAGAACGATATTTTAAATATGTTTAACACTAATTGTATTTAGTGATTATTGCTGCAAGCGGGCCTTAATTTCACAAAAAAACTTGTAAGCACTCACTCACGGACCATTTACGTTTTCTATTAAAAATTGCCAGGCAAAATTTATGATTTTGAATGATATATTTGACGAGAATACCCATCGACCCATAGAATGAACTGCCAACAGACGATATAACCCCTTATCTATAACTAATAATAGAGATTTAAACCGCGTGAATTACCACGGGTGGTACGCCGGAGCTTCGCTTGCGTTGAGAATTACGTCAAGTAGTAATTAAGTATTCAATTATTAAGTTTTTTTGCTTAGGTATTACTTTAATATTCGAATGTTCAATTCTATTATTTCATTTGGGAATACATTCTGTAAGAATAATATGAAGTGCTTTAGCTTAAGTGCTACTAACAGTGGTCATTACTGCTAGGCGCTTATCGTTATAATACTAACACCAACCTATTATTGTCCCACTGCAGGACAAAGGCCTCTTCCCATACACAGAAGGCACGAGTATTGATCATCACGCTTGCTCGAGACGGAATAGCGATTTTAGACCGCGCGCTAACCGTTAAAAGCTTCAGATAAAATCATATATATATTGTTCGTCGAATCGTTGAGCTCCTTGAGTCTATGTTGAGCTGCACGATTACTGACAATTGCCTGCACTGACTGGACAGGTCCATTCAATATGTGTGGCTCTTTCCTCAAAAGACCATTTCAGACACCGATCTACATAGCTTTCACATGATCTGACCAAGATTTTGTCTGGACTTTAAAAGAGACTGTGACCTCTGAGTTTGTTTCGGCCTTTCTTCTCAGAGTAGTCAGATAGGAAACGCCGACCTCATCTAGTTTAAAAAAAAATATGATTGACGTGTAAAAGTGTTCAAACCTACTTACAGAAATAAAATCATTTATCATTTATATTTGAGTAAGTAAATATTCATTCCATACATTCTCTAAGAATAATATGAAATTATGAAGAGCAGCCTAGTGGTCGCCACTACTTAACGTCTTATAACTATACATTCTTAAACCAAAACAAAACAAAATATATGCCACCTCGTTATCACCAAATTGTTCCCTCACTTAAGTGCAACCTTGCTCACAAGGTTTCCACTTACCCTTCACGGAAACGGCATCAAAATACCCTCCACAAGTCCAGCTCATACAGACTATAGACAGCTTACCCTATAAACTGCGGAAGGCGGAAAAACCAATATAATCTGTTGTCACATAAACTCCCCGGGACAGAACTATTACGTCCCCATTTTAGTAATGGTGCATTTTCCCGCGATCGCGTTCCTCGTATAGGGGAGTAGGGTTGGCAAAAGCCGAAGTTCCGGGGTAAGAAATGCTGGAGGTGGGAATTTTAGAAGATAATACGATGATAGGAAAAGCGAGCCAGAAAAAAAGCACGATTTATTATCATTGATACTGATAATTTTATTTTAATTTCTTATAATGTATTTTTTAGGGTTACGACCAAAAAGGCTTTAGCAATCACTTATTAAAAAGAATCATCGCAGATCAGATTTTATAAAGCTCAAGTACGTTTTAAGTTCTTTATTTTAACATGATAAGTTGGATTGATGAACCATCCAATTAAAATAACTAATTAATAAGAACTTTATATTCACAAATACCGGAAAAATTACAATATCTAATTTAACGAGACTCATTCATCCTTTGGACGTACACACAGCAGCAAATCCAGTTACCACAAACTGTAAAATTTTCTCATTCGATTGTGAACTTAACCTTCAACGTTTAAGGTTTAAAATAATTTGAAGAATTTTGACAGTTTCGTATAGCCTGATGTGCTGGCAACTGTACCTTTTGGGAACCTGTCGTCACCAGCCCTAGCGCGCGGCCAACGTCTCACGTCCCCGTCATCCGTCACGTCACGGCTAATGTCCCAATTTATTATAATTCCACTGTAATTTACTTTGTGTTTGCTTATAGACTGTGCTTATTAAATTATTTCTTCATCATTTACTGAAGTTGCTAGGAGGCGGTTCTGAGGACCAAGGGTCACTATTTTACCTGCTTTTTTGCACATTAACCACAGCAGTAGTGTCTTATTATTGATTAGCTAGAAAATCCTTCAGAATTACAATAATGGTCACCGTTTACCATAATCTATTACTAATTTTACTCATTGTCTTCTTGAGAAGGAATGTACACAATGATTATGCTATGCACAGTCGAACAAGATATTAGGTACGAGCTCGTATAAGAACAGCAAACTAGCTTGGAAAAAAATATATATTATATCGGTGATGCGTTATTTATTTATTATTTATTTATATATTCTTTATAGTACACCACAAAAAAAAAAAAAAATAATAATAATAATAATTGTGTGTACATAAATAATAAATAAATAAATAATAAAATTTAACACTACTTAATATACAATGGGCGGCCTTATCGCTTTCTGCGATCTCTTCCAGGCAACCTTGGAATGGACAGAGATTATACACGGTGACATTTGAATCACAGTTTTGCTAGAACAAACGTTGTTTAGACCATGGTCTACTACCATTCTACAGCATCAAACATGTTATTAAAACAAACTAATCTATAGGTTCTCAAATTAGTCTTATGTTGCTCAAATGTTTGAAACATTAACCGTAACATCAAAGTACTCATCGCGGTAGCATTGAGCTAGGCGATATGGCATTCAATTAGACGCGAGCGCCGCGCGTCGCGGCCGCAGTCCCGAATCCCGACTTTTTAACATTGCCGTTTTTGTGTTTTTTTTCGAAAACCAATGACGTTTTTTTTCTATTGGATGCTATAGAATGGTTGTATACCATGGTCTCAACAACGTTTGTTCTAGCAAAACTGTGATTCAAATGTTACCGTGTAGATTATTTATAGGGTTAATTTAAATGCGGAAACAATTATATAGAAGTGAAGCGAGCATATATGAAAGCGTCTATCAACACCCAATCGGAAAGATAATCATGAGTAACATTACATTTATCAATCAAGCAGCCACGTTTTCTTCGATTCTTGAGCCAAGTTGAAGAAGAAGAAGCAGTAGATGGAACACGTTTCACCAGCGATAATGTATAGTGACTTATATTTCTTATTTAGCGGGGTTTATATTTATGGCTATAGCAGCCTTTTATCACGCGGCACACACGAGATTTTAACGGATTTAATTCAACCGTCGCACAACGGGATGGCCACTTCTTAGCAGATAGCGAGAGTGGATTTCGTGAAACGCGAGCGAAGTACGTTTTTCTAACGAAGGTAAATAGCAGAGACAGGTGATTGAAGGGCGTATATAATAGCGACCGCAATCCAGAAACAGATCAACGAATCATATGGGGCTGGAGCCGTGATGTTTCACTCGTTCATGTGAACTGACCCATTATGAACAAGTTGGAGGAAATAAACGAGTAGCTTTAAGCTATGCTGTGTGTGTGTGAAGTGGCCGAATGAAAATGAAAAGAATGTATGCCATAAAGCTTAAAAAGTTAATATTCACATAATAAAATGAATATTGACAGATTATTGGTTATACAATATTTTTACCTGTACACGAAATAGCTTGATCGACTGTCCATCGACATATTTATATACATTATTTATATTTATATACATAATATAAATTAAACTCACTTTTCGTTTCCCTCTGTGTGACTGCGTTGATCTTCTAAATTATGCAATGGATTTCGATGTAGTTTGTTTTGAGATAATCTTGAGATAACTTGAAGACGGTTGAGCTGAATGGTGTTGATGCATACGTCATGTTCGTGAATGGGCGCCGTCAGTAGGCACTGGTCATTTCTTAACTGCTACAAATTATTTTGATTCCTTATCTTTTTATTACGGATGCTTTTAACGTGCACGTCTTTCTACAACGTTCTCACGAGTATAATTTCAACATGAATGATGTAACCACTATGATGATGATGATGGGGACTCCCTTTTCCGCACTTAGACTCTCATTTGGTCCGTTGTGCGTGGGGATACTGGCTAACACAGCCAGCCTAGCTCCGCCCAAAAGCACAGAAGCCTCCTGGGGGCTTCACAGGCTTCGCGGAGCGACCTCACTGTTCCGAGGATTTCTTCCCGTTGAGAAGCCACAACCTCGCACTCCAGGATAACGTGGGCGGCTAATTCCTCGGCGTTAAGGCAGCCCCTGCAAAGGGGGCTATCTGTGACGCCTATGTTAAAAAGATGTTTGTTAATGGGGTTATGGCCCGTAATTGTTCCTATAATTATTCTGAGGTTATTTCTACTCAGGTTGAGAAGTTTTTTGGTTAACCGCGGGTCTACAATTGGTAAAGCCAATTTGGACTGTCTAGAGTCTGTTGCCCGTGACCATCTGTTGTTATGGAGTTCGGTCGATCTTTGGCGAATCCACGCACGAAATTGTGAGAAAGGCAGAGGGAGAAGTGGGTACGGGCCTAGCACTTCCATATCAGAGCCTCTCTTCGCAAGTTCATCAGCGGCATCATTGCCTAAGGATCCACTATGCCCTTTGATCCACTGGAGGGTAATGCGATTAAACGTCGATTACCTCTCCAGAGCTAAATGGCACTCAAAAATTAGTTTATTGTTATTTTGTTTGTTTTCTAAAGCTTTGAGCACAGATAGGCTGTTGAGGTCAAGGGAGTGTACGCCAGCACCTGAACCGTTTTGTGTTTTTGAGCCGTCTGTGTAGATGCGCACTTCATGGGCTCCTGACTGATCCCTTTCCTCCTGAACTGTATGTATTAGTTTTTGTTGAGCATGGGTTGGTTTGGTGTTCTATCACACGGGGCAGCGATGAGCGGTTGGTACTCAATCGCCCGGTCCAGGATGTTAGCGTGTGGACTGGTATGGTTTTTGCCCCATATGCCCAGATGCATTAGCCTGATGGCAGCTAGCGCCGCCTCCTGCTGTATGTACAGGTCAAGGGGAGTTAATTGAAGGGCTATCTCCATGGCTGCAGTTGGGGTGATGTAACCACTATTTTGTAACAATATTTTGATTCAAAAGAGTGTCCATGGAGTTTCTTGCCCGTTCTTCTCCATAGGTACCTATTACGCTTTGGAATGGGCAACTAGCTTCATATTTCTGACTGACCGACCCCTTGACAATTCAAAAGTGCATGTAATTGGTTTATTTGAAATAAATGCTTTGAGTTTGAGTTTGAAACAAATAAATGGTATCATGGATACGAAGAAGAAGAAAACCAACATAATAAATAATTTATTCCGGAAGGTTCATGTGCTTAATACACTAATATTAAACACACATACCTATATTAAAGAAATCTTAATATTTTTTCAACTGATAAAAATTATGCGAAGCAAGGGCGCTAGTCTACATAAAAATATAAATGTTCATACCTTTTTCTTTATTCATGCATGGTCTTATAATTCATGCGTGCCAGTTACAAGCGCTGACCTTGATACGACCATCACTAGTAAGGTCAGTACGTAGGACACCGAAAATGCTCAGTTTTTTGTCGCACAGTTAGGCGTTACATATTACAAGCCAGAAAAAAATAATTGTGTTTCGTCAAATGTCCGAAGAACAGACTTACTCAAAATTACATCATAAAAATAAAATAGTGTAATGACAAAAAAAATCGTAAAAGAGTAAACAGTAAAGTATCGTAAACAATATTTTTGTCGCATAATTCTCAACATTTTGAGCGTAAACTATAATTATTGTAAGTAATGATAATAAAGGAAATTCAATAAACTAAAGATTTTTTTTTTTAAAGAATTCCACTGAGTCGTGCTAATTTTTTATTTTTATTTCATTAAAACTGCAGAATTGCTTTTACGTTGCGATGCGCATGCGTAACGATGCGTTTGATGTAAGTTGAAACGAATGACCACCAGGTCATTCGTTTCAACTTACATCAAACGCATCGCTGTTTTGAGCCTTATTTGTTGTGTCGATGCGCTGTTGTCAATTATTACCAAAAAAAATGTTTCTTACTCTTGAGTTTTGTTGACAAATAAGATTATCCAAAAAAACGAGGAAAACAGACCCAAACCTGGAATGAAAACGTGAGCAGGTATCATTATCCCTACACCCTTCTTTCACATCCACGTCACTGAAATTAAACGTTTGCTTTTCCTCGTGGTGTGGGTAGAATTATAAGCAGTATCAAAGGCCACTTGCTTTATAGAAAGTTTTGATGTAATATAAGTTTCTTTTGTTTTTTTTTGCGGTTGAACAAACTAATTGCATATTTAACTTCATCTAACTTGACCCATTACAACTGCAATAGTTTCCTTTTCTCTGCATGCCTTTGCATTGCGCCCGTCATTGATAAACAAAGTCAAAAAGTCTCTTGTACCTTTTAGTCGCCATTATAATATGAAACTACGATCTATGGAGAGAGCTATGCTTGGAGTATCTCTGAAGGATAATATCCGAAATGAGGTGATCTGCCAGAGAACCAAGGTAACCGAAATAGCTCAAAGACTAAGCAAGCTAAAGTGACAATGGGCTGATCACAACTCTCGCAGAACCGACAATCGTTGGGGAAAACGAGTTTTAGAGTGGATACCGCGTTTAGGCAAACGTAGTGTGGGAGCCCGCCGGCCAGGTGGAGCGATGACTTGCGAAAGGTAGCTGGCAGAGACTGGATGAGGAAAGTCTAAGATCGGGCTCAGTGGCGTTCACTAAGAGAGGCTTACGTCCAGCAGTGGATGAATGTAGGCTGATGATGATGATGATACTAAGAAACTGAAAACAAATCTAAATGGTACCAAAAATCTGTATAGATGAGACGAGAGCTTTAACTAATGGCTCAATTACTAATTGCCAAGTTAAATACACACACACACACACTCATCACATAAATCTTTGTGTGATGTGTGTTTTTACGGGAACTGACGAGGATGAGAAAATGGTTATGAAACCACTTTCCACTAAGTCGTTCCAAAACCTTATGAATGGCCGCCATTCTCGTCATACGTAGCATTTTTAACTTACATAAGCATAGTCAAAATCCATGACCTTTCTATAAGGATAAAAAAAATCTTCGCCTTCCAAATCATTTTACCAAGTTATTGGATCTCATAATATCTTGATCCTAGTTATAGCCAGGCCTCCATATCCGTGCGTTCACCATATGGACTGCCTCCGACAACCATATATATTTCACACCAAATAAAACCCAAACGTCGTATTTGGGTATATTCAGACATTACTTTTTAAGCTAGGAAAACAGCGATTTTCGAAACGAATTGTTTTTTAAGTGTTTGGATTTTGGTTATTGATCATAAATGATAAACAGAACCAATTAAAAACTACTAATAATATTTGATGTGGTTGATTAACGGTCAACAGTCACTTACAAAATAATAACTCCACCGTGGACTCTGTCTCTGTCACCATTGACGTAGACTAGAGTCAAGAGCAAACGCATCTTATATATAAAAAAAAATAATATACTCATTGAGTGACTTAATTTATTTATTTTGTACAATTATTTAACCTGTATCGACTTTCTCAGCTAATCTGGAACAGCACAAGGTAAAGAGCGAGAATGAAAGAAAATATTATCACAAAGAAATAATACCAAAAAATATCATCTTTTGGAAGGGCAACTAGAATCAATTTAATTTTTTTTAGTAAATGTTGTCGTTCAAAAGTGCCTTTTAATTTTATTTTGAAATAAATGGTTTGACTTTAACTTTGATTTTGACAAATGGAAAAGTAAATGGTCTTGTAAAAATTATTTAAGAACAAGATCGTTCGTAATTTAAATCATAAGGATAATTTAACAAAGAGGTTATTTTAATTCATAATAAAAATTCTAGACAAACTCACCCAATCCCCCGCCGTTTTTCTGGCCCACTGCGCGCAAGTAGCTGGCGCGCATGGATGTGGCCACCCGGCCACTCTAAAGGGACTGACCCAGTCCACGACACGTTAAACGGCACAGATTTAAGGCACATAGCTTTCAAATCCTCTTTCTAGGTCAGGTATATAGCTTGGTGAAGTAGATTAGGTTTTACGTTTCCCATACTCATATTTTAAGTATCTTTAAAAACCCCGGAATAGTAGAAAATTTTAAAGATAATATTTTCACGTTTAGGAAAACAATTGATTGGGCGGATTTTTAAGCCGCAAACAATTTGATATGATTGAAAGCTACCTAAACCGTTCCGTAGTCGTCAAGGAACGCGCGGTCGTAGCACAGTTTTTGCTACGACGTAGCGGCGTAGCGTAGCGTGGTTCGTAGTGTAGCAAAGACGCGTGACATTCTGCTTTTTTGTTAAACTTTGTACAGTTTGCTATCTCTACTTTAATTTTTGTGACTATGAGGGTATTTTTTTATTTTTTTCTCTCTCAGTTTGTTTTGATCATGGTCTGGCAGTTTGAGAACTTTATGCTGCCTACCCAAATGTCCTTTTTTTGGTATTGTTCGTTGAGTCGTTGAGCTCCTTAAGTTCTGAGTTAAGCTACACGGTTACGGAAAAATGCTTTTACTGACTGGACAGGGACAGGTCCACTCAAATCCGTGTGGTTCTTTCTTCAAAATACCATTTCAGACACTTATATACATGGTCCTCACATGATCGGATCAAGATTATATCTTCGACTTTAAAACTCTTTGACGTAGTCAGATGGGAAATGTCGACTCCATCTAGCTTTTATATATTTTATATGACGTGTAAAAATTATTCCGATATCCTATTTACAGAATAAACAATATCACTATATATCTTCACTATCGGGAGTAATAAAATCTAAAGAATCATCATAAGAATTATCAGAAAGAATCATTGAGTAGTGTTCGATTTCCCTCTTTTTGTATCATCAATAGCTCAAAGACAAACGAACACTATTAATTCCATATTACCTATTCATACAAGAAAACGCCTAAAATTACCGTTTTTCAAACATGCTTGGAAATTTGAGCATTATTTTTACAACCTTCTTCGAGATAAATCGAAATTGCTGTACTGGCCAAATACATGTGAGCAGCGGCCGGCAAAAGTTGTATGAAAATCCATATCTGTCGTAATTTAACGGCCAAATAAATTACATAGTATTTAGTAAACTCATATCTATCGTGTAATTTAAAAATGGAACGATCTATTACTCCGAAATATGGCAACCAAGGAGGTAACTTACCAAAAGTTTTATTTAAATTTCGAACTGGCTTGCAAATAGAAAGCTGTTTATTGAAAAAAAACTTTAACACAAGAAAAATTATTGTTGTTCGTTGTTCGTCATTGATTTTGAAAATAATTGTATTGTAATTTTCGCGCATTATTTGAGAAAAGTACTATACAAGCCTTGGCCACAACTAGGCATTGATGGACTTACATATTATGTGTGCCTCGGCTTCACCTCGGCCCACATTTACACGTTCGTCCATCAATGCCTCTTTTGCTGGCCGCAAAGTAAGTAATGTACCTTTCAGCATAACTGACAACTGTAGGAGTAACTCTTTTAGCAAATTGGCAAAAAAATAGTTGTGTATAGGTTTTCCATTGACAGTTACAACACCTGATTCAGGTGTCTATCAAAAAAGTCACATCTATGGCTCCGCCTGTTTCAAGTCTGTCAAAATAGCCACATCTGTCACGCCGCCTGTTTCAAGTCTGTCAAAATAGCCACATCTGTCACGCCGCCTGTTTCAAGTCTGTCAAAATAGCCACATCTGTCACGCCGCCTGTTTCAAGTCTGTCAAAATAGCCGCATCTGGTGCGACGGCTGATCCAGGTGTCTGTAAAAATAGCCGCATCTGTCACGACGCCTGATCCGGAGTCGCGACCATGACATACGTAAATGAGCGATAGTGAATTCTTAAACTATATTTATACTGTTTTTCTAACATGCACAAAGTATAAGGAATAAGACAAGGATGACATAACGTCACTCGTGAAATATCTAACACAAACGAACGCCGGTTGTTTGATTTTAGCATGTGCGTGTGTGAGTATGAAGTGGTTTTTTTTTTGTTTTGTTTGTGGATTTCTGCATTTTTTCGTTAGGCAGCGTGCCTTTCTATTGTGTTTTTCGATTAGTAAAAATGATCAAATTGTAGAATGTTAATTTATATTTAAAATAAATGCAAGTGAATAAAAAAAAACAGGTTGAAAGAATTTTTGCAAAATTTTCAAGTAGTTAAACTGTACTAATTCGTCTTCAATTAGTTATTATTCGCTTATTTCGTAATTTTTATGTACAGCTCCAATTCAAAACCGCGTAGAACCGCGATGAACCAGATGCGCCAAATCGGGCAATATGACAAAATAGAGAGAGATAGAAAATAAAAGCAAAATAGAGTCGAGTATTTTTTATCCGGGTCGAAGGACCATAACATGTTGACGATTCTACGTCTACTGCTCAGTTTCAGGAGCGAATAATAAAATACGTGGATTATAATAACAATCTGGTGTAATGCAGTGAATGCAAGTTTAAACAAAACGCAGTGTCTTTGTCGGCGTAAGATTTTAAGTGACCCGACGCTCGGAGCGGGAGGACGCGCGAGCGCCGCGCCGCTAAGGGGCGCACGGGCGGCGCATACGCCCGATGCTGATGCCGCAACTCGCGCACCCACCACGCGCCTCCAACCAGTCGTAGGCATGCCATGCATAGACACTGACCTTTCTAGATTAAAATAAATGTGAAGAATATTGTTAAACTGTTATTGTGAAAGAATAGTTGTGGGTTTGCTTACATACAAACCGTTAATTAAAATTCCTTCTTAGATTTTAATTAATAAAATTAAGCATAATTTCATACTCACAAAGCAGACAATATTTACTATCGTGTAAAACAACAGGATTTCCATATACAACCAATGTATTACAACAATATGAACGACTGACAGAGTCACAAATTATAAGACCATTTTGCATCTATACGAATTTTGATTCATTTAGATAATGAGATTCGACACTCAAATTGGGTCCCAATTCTACAAGTTCAATATATTTGGTTTCCAATTAAACCGAACTATTCAAATAATGATGCTACCTTAACACATTAATACTAACCTAACCTATTTGGCCTGTCTCAGCTCATTTCGTTTGAAAACAATTTACACTGAATTCACTCCATTGAATATCCTACCTATATCCTTAATTCTACACAATAGGCACAGGGTAGATAGGGTACAGAAGGTGAGTTTCAAGCAATGAGCGAAAACGCACGCACTTATAGACATGATTCACGTACAGCGAGTGCAAGTGCACTCACGACTCATATTTGTTTGAGATTTCCGTAGCATAAGCATAATCAGCCTATAATATTCCCACTGTTAGGACACAGCCTCTTCTCTGTGACAGGGCCATACTCCACCACACGGGCCTAGTGCGGGTTGGTCACATGTCTTCGAATTTTTGCTCTACGACATGCGGGTTTCCTCACGATGATTTCCTTCACCGTTTTGAGAGCAGTGTTAATAAAATAATGTACACAAAGTAAAGCGTCTGTCTGGGTTTGAACCTACGACCTACACAACTCGTAAGTCGCGGCCGTTACTACTGGGCCACCACTGCTCTTCGTCGCCCCGTACATACAGTCAACACATCAGTAGTAATACTTGCACTACGAAAATCACTCTTGCTGCTACCAAATAAAGGCGCTGTCAATGTCAAATTGTTGCTACTGATGTGCGGACTGTACAGTGTACACTTTTAAATCATAATATTCAAATCTTTGTTTCAAATGTTAATTCCACATAAACAAAAATATCAACTTCATGTTTATTTATTATTTATATTTATTTTTACAATTTTAAGAAAGCTTACAGACTAATACACGCAAATGGTAACGAAGTAGTAAAAAACTGACAATTGCTAATTACAAGCTTCCACATATAAATACAATGTTAAGAAAAAAAAAAAAAAGAAGATCAAAGAAAAGTGTAATGTGTGTGTGTGTGTGTGTGTGTGTGTGTGTGAGTGTGTGAGTGTGTAGTGTGTGTGTGTGTTAATTTGTTTTCAGTAATACTAGTACTATTGAAATTCATATAATAAAATTATGAAGTTGTGATGAAAAACACATATTTGTTTACACGTTCAGAAACTAAATTGCAAACGCAGGTTCTGTGAGCGCGCGCCTGTTTTCGCTTGTTTTATGGAGCTGATCTTCTGTACAGCTATCTGTTTTGTGGTACAACACTGAATAGAGTCTAAAGATATTTCAATCTAATTAGGTTAGCTATTAAAATACATTCATGGGTTGTATTTGAATAGACAGATTACATTGATTACGTAACTTTGAACCTGAAATACTAAGTAATTAGAGCGGTGAACATAAAACGTGAATGTGCTAAGGTTTGGAAGTGTTTTTGAGTGAGAATGTAACTAGGTTAGGTTACAGGTTGAAACTGAAATAACTGAAAACTTTTACTACGGAAACAACGCTGAATTCGCGAAAGAAAATGTTCGCCTGACTCATCCGAGTCAGTTATGCAGATTTTTGGATCGAAGTTCTTTAACACGGTTTGCGGTAGGAGCACAATGGTAGAAATCGTCACGTAACGAAAAAGTGTTACACCGCGGCTATTCTCTCTTTCTCTCTCTGTCTGTCTCTGTCTGAAAATAATAGAGTTCAAAATGAAAATTCATGATGGCGAAAACTTTATGAGAGCTTCTAAAAACGTATACTAGATTGCTCTTTATTAAAAACGCGTATTTAATTCAAATTTTGTCTCTCTCTTTCTCGTTCTAACCGCGTAATAAATTCATACGTTCTCTCTCTCTCGTTCTATTATATACGAGTGTGTGTGCGTGCGAGTATCGCGTAAGGAACTTTGTTCGTGACGGGGGTCCCCCAAACCGCACACGATTTTTTTCTATGATTTTGTAAAACTGCAACTAGATTAAAAGGACATTTGGATGTGAACAAGAATGCATCGCGACATGAGATAGAATTTTTTCATTGAGAAGGTAAAACCTAATACATTTTTACCGTTGCATATTAGAAAATCAAAACTTTCCTAAGCAAATTTCAAAAGAACAACGTACAAATCAACAATGTTTGAAATAACTATGGTCATTTGATCAAAAGTTCAGCTGACCAAAGTCTGGAATATGAATGTTTAAATTATTTATTACACTATTGACCAAATCGTTTAAAGGTCAAAATGGATTACTGGATAAATTATTAATTATCAAATGGATTAACTGAAAAAGGTAAAAATAGTATTAATATTAGCGAATAGCGCCTGTCTGATACAGAAAGCCTTTGGTCAAAATACCTAAAATGATGCACCTGCGAGCTATTTGTATGAACCCCGAGCGTAAGCGAGGGTATCAAGAACCTAGCTGACACAAAGGAGCGAGAAAACGAGAGACAATTCAAATGCGAGCGAAGCGAGCGCGAGCGCGACGAGCGGAGCGAGGAGCCAGAAATAAATATTATTTTATTAAACTATAGTCTCAAATCTTGCCAGGCGTAAGTGATGTAGTATAGTTTGGAAGCAAGTCGAGATATATATAGATTTGGTAGGTACTTATATTTACATCTAGCGAATTTATTCAGTCGTCATTTGTGATTATGTAATTTGATTAGTAATGATTTGATATTTTAAAATTACATCTAGCAACTTTTGATCAGTCGTTCATTTGATGTCACATTCATTGGGATTTTATTTTTTTTCTAAATAAAACATTTGGTCATTTAAATTTTGTTATTTCGTTTATTGTTCTTTTGAAATTTGCTCAGGAAAGTTTTGATTTTCTAATATGCAACCAATTTTACGCAGCCAAATAAATTTCACCCTTTTAAACTCAAACTTTTTCATTTAGATGAACTCTATAAACCCAACTTTTAAAATGATTTTCCTTCAAAAGCACCTGCCAATTGCACCAACAAACTTGTTCCAATTTATTATTTGTAATCCTTGGCTGTTAAGAGGTAAACGGCCATCATTCCTCGTCTTACTGTCAAAGTTTCGCGTTAAAATAGCGCTAGTCCTCACTGCAGCTGACACTAGCTATCAATCTACCCGCAAAATAAACTTTTTCTATTACTTTGGCAGTTTTATACCCGCTTGCATTGCGATCACATCTGGGAAACAGTAACGCGACTGTTTCATTATAATTTTTAAAGCTACGGATTTCTGGGAGCATAACGGCTGGCACATAACGGTCGCAGTGACTGCTGTCATGATAATGACGGCAGCGGGGTTTCACATTACGGTCTCAAAAAATGCTCTCAAGGAAATCACATCAACATACTTTCATAAATAACGTTTCAGCGACACCATTCACCGGTTAACTGCGGGCACTAGACGCCCTCCGCTCTTGTAGGAAACTTAGCTTAACTAGTGACTCGCCCCTGGGGGCCTACTCTCTTAGTCCGCCAATGAGGTTACGAGCCCGTCCAAAAGTAGTTTGATACTTAAAAAAGAACCCTACTCCCGATTAATTAACTTTTACGGACGGACCAAAACACATCGGAAGTAAGGACAACTGTCTAAACGTTTTGTCATTCATTTTTAGTTCGAGCCCCGTACTAATCTTATGTCCGCAAGTGATACAGATTAGGAAACGTCCGTGACTTCGGCCAAAACGACGGACTTCGTGCTTTTGGAGTAGGCCCACTGTTCCGCACGGTTTTAATGCCCAAAACATCGAGATTTCTATATTTTAGGTATCTTTAGTATTAATTTTAAAAAGCTGTGGTCCATCCAATATATACCTAAGGGAGGGAACAGAGACTGTGTTAATAACTACAGACCGATATCGGTCCTACCTGCACTCTCTAAAGCTCTCGAAAAAATCCTCAATAACTCTCTACGAAAATTTCTCGACAAACACCAACTCATTGTACCAAATAAACGGAGTGAACTTGTGCGAGGTGGTAGTACGAGATCTGGGAGTTATCTTGGACTCTAAACTCACATTTGTACCACACATTGAGAATATAATCAGTCGATCCCAACGTATGCTTGGATTTGTCATTCGGAATAGAAAGGTATTTCAACGCCCACATACTAAATTAGTTCTCTACAATAGCCTTATAAGAAGCATCCTGGAATACTGCAGTGTGATATGGAGACCTCACTACGCAACCCACTCGCTGCGGATAGAACGAATCCAAAAAAGGTTTATCCGATACCTAGGGTACTCAAAGGGAAGGCAATTTAAATATCTCTCCTACCTTGATAAACTAGGCTGCTACAAAATGAGTATCTTGGAAGCTCGGCGGGAGCTCTTGGATCTGAGATTCGCATATAAACTGCTCAATAACACCATCGACTGCCCACAATTGGTATTTAGGTTCAACTTCAGAGTACCCCGTACTCACCTAAGTGATGAGTTTCTCGTGTCCTATGGTGTTCCCCAGGGAGGGATCCTCTCCCCGACCCTATTTCAGATCTACGTAAATGTCCTCTGTAGACTTAGTCTCCCAAATGGTAGAATTTACGCTTACGCAGATGACACTACAATTCTTGTAGACGGAATCACTTGGGACATTGTGAAAGCAAATGCGAAGGTGGTAATGGCTAAAGTTATGATGTGGTTAAACTCGAACCTTCTTACATTAAACCTACAAAAGACTACTTATATTCCATTTGCTATACGACGTAACGCTAAACCATCTTATTCTTTTAGTATAACTCCCCATTCCTGCACAAACTCGTCCACCCCCTGCACTTGTCCTCCGCTTGCTAGATCCGAAAGCGTTAAATACCTCGGAGTACCTACACATAGATGACGGACTGAGATGGGACCGACAAATTGACGCCGTCACCACCAGAACTTTACGTCATAAACATATATTTAAGTCTCTTAGAGTATCCGCCGACCTAAAAACTCTTAAGATGGGGTGCCTTGCACTATGCCAATCAGTGATTTGTTATTGCATAGTTACGTGGGGCGGCGTGGCTAAGACTAGATTTCTGAGGGTGGAAAGAGCACAACGAGCTATACTTAAAGTAATGACGAAAAAACCCTACCGGCATCCAACAACTGAACTCTTCTCTGACTGTAAAGTACTTACGGTCCGTCAGCTTTATGTGCTTAAATCCACCCTTAGAAAGCACGCAGGCCTTCCTCCTCATATTACAAACAAACGCACGTACGTTCCACCAAATATACAGCATAAGACCACCTTCGCCAAACATCAATATTATATACTAAGTACCCATATCTATAAAAACGTTAACAAACATCTCAATAATAAAAATCTAAACTCACATGTACTAAAATCTAAAGTAACAGAGTGGCTGCTCCTTAAGGATTACTCTTACACGGAGTCTTTACTCACCTTTCTTGTATAATACACACACGCACACATAAACTCACACCTACACACACAAACACACAACACACACACACACAGCACTCACACACCCTAACACACAACATACAATTCTACTCTTTTATACCATACAGTAGAATGACACAGTCCACTTGAGATATTATTATAAGTTTTTGTTGATTATTGACCGTAAACTACCTCTTATAATACAGGTATACCCTAGCTTAATAGGTAGAGAATATTATTCTGTACAGATTTTACAACACAAACTATAAATGTATTTTCTAAACCAAATATCAAACTGTATTTCAAACTCTGTATGTTTTTGGAACAATAAAGATTTATTATATTATATATATTATATTAATACTATACACATGAACTATTTATATAACTAAAAAAAAAATAAAAAATAAAATTATTTATCTAAAAACGTTCCCAAATAAATTCTCGAAATTATGAAAACCGCATCAAATCCGTTGCGTAGAACAACGCGGACTCACAGACAGACATGAAAAGCGACTTTTATCTATCTATCTATACATAATAATAATAGAGTAACGAAGTCAATACTGTAAAAAAAAACGAAGTAATTGTTACGAGGTGTGGTAATGATTATGATGCTAAAAGTACTGGGTGGCAGGGAGATCGATGCGCAAACTGTAACCATGAATTTAACACATTATGTTCGTTTTGTCTGGATGTAAATGATAAATGATGATAAATGATTTTATTTCTGTAAGTAGGTTTGAACAAACACTTTTACACGTCAATCATATGTATGTTCCGGATTGGCGCAAAAACGGCTAAACGGATTTGGATGAAACTTGGCACACAGATAGTTTATAGCCTGAATTCAAACTCAAACTTAAAGCATTTATTTCAATTAAACCATTTACAGGCACTTTTGAACTGGCCAGCTAAGCTAGTGGCCCATTCCAAAGCGTAGTAGGTACCTATGGAGAAAAACGGGCAAGAAACTCCATGGACACTCTTTTAAATTATATTGTTACATAAATATTAGTTACATCCTTAATGTTGTATATATAATTTTAGGTGAGAACGATGTAAATAAGACGTACACTTTGAGTGTCCAGAGTACAGTAAATAGAAATACCTTAACACATAGGATACTTTTAATCCCGGTAGTACATTCCCGTGGGATATTCATCGACATCCACGCGGGTAAAAGCTGGTTTATAATATGTATATGTCGCAGTAAGTTGGCTGAAGCCATGATATAGTTATATCCCTAGGGATATAGCTGTGACGATTGAGTAATAAAAAAAAGTTATTTGATTGAACCATTTTATTTAAAAGATTATCTAACCACTTGTGCAAATCAAAGAAAAAATATACTTAATGAAGGCATTTGGATGTTATCAGAATGGCCGGACATGATGGGTAACCGAAATAAATAGTTAAAACACTAAGTATACACACGTCTATTAATGAAGTTCACTAATTACAAAAATATCACTTGATTAGGCAGATGCAATCAGATTACAATATGGAAACGCAGAGATTCGATATAGGATGGCAACCTTTCGCAATTCCATCTCCACTTATAGAGCTCCGTGAGCTCTCACGGGCTCTAACATTAACGTTTACAAACCTCAAAAATATCAACTGTCAAGTGACAGCCGTCAACCCAGTGTTGCCATTTCCTATAATTATCGACCTCACCAAGTGCACTACTTGACATTTCCGGTTAGTAATAATTAGATGACGTTACTAATAATCAGAAATAAAGATGGCAGATCAATGTTGACGCTGCGACATACTCATAATTATTTAATTACATTAATTTAGTAAGATATGACTAGATCGTGCTCTTATCCTAGTTATATTCCTAAGACCGCTTTCATCTAACTACATTACGGTATATAAAGTGTATCTATTCATACACGAAATATTTTAACCTCTCACACCCTCTCTCGAGAGACACACCTGTGGCTGGTACAGAACCAACCATCCTACTGCGAGTACTGCGTCATATAGATAACAATTCGCTAAATATTAAATCAATGTAATTAATGCAAGCGTTTTGTGTGAAAAGTTATGATTTTTACAACTGAGTAAAGACTAAAGATAAAATTCTAAGATACTATTGAAAAAGAATTTCCTGACTGACCACTAAAAATACCTAAGTTCTGTTACCTCAAATGAAGGAAACTGTGACCACGATTTGCTTATGATAATTTTATTATTGCTTACATTATGTTAGGAAGCTTAATGTGCTGCTGGTGAGTTTGTTGCGCCACTTCTTCTTCCCAGCCAAACCACTAGGAAGTGGTGACGGACGGGCATTTTGAGGGACTGTATTTTGTTCAACGTTTCAAATATATTGATTCTCAGTCTGAATAAATTAATTTTGATTTGATTTGATAATTATTTACTTTCGGGAAATTAAACTACCGAACATCAAAATCAATTTCGTATAGTTAAACCGTGGTAATGCAACAGACAGACAATGAAATAAACAAGAAAGGCCCATTTCAGCAATCCTAATATTAATAGGGATTATGGAGATTTATGGAAGCTGTCGCTGTTTAATATTATATATAATAGGAGACCACAATGTACAATTAAATTCTAGTTTTGAGCCTGGGATTGACCGCAGTAAGATATTAATCATGGATTTAACAATCCCGCTACATTTGTGCTTAAACAAAGATAAATGATTACTGAAATAGGGAGTTACAGTTACCTTTTATGACAATAGGGAAGATAGATCTCTATTTAGCTTTATGCGTGGCTTAAAAAGTAAAATAATGAATTTACACGCTCGTTAGATCCCATATTTCAACTTGACCTAGGTAGAGTCAGGGAAATTAACGGTTAAGCAAATTGACTACCAACTTAAATTATCCGCAGGTTCAAATCACAGCTATCATCCTTCGACAGTTCTATGAAATGGTTATAACACGGCCAATTGACGTAGGTTGACTATGCCTCAAGGTTTGACTTGGATATGCGGGGGCAGATCGCTTGGTGTTGCAGGTGAACGCTTCAATTAAGCGGGTCGAGTAGCTTGTTTGTCAAACTATCACATTAAGAAGTAAATTATTCATCCTACGCCAAAGATGACGCTAAAATACGTTACAAAAAAAGTTTTAGTCATGTGCATCATAGAATCCTGAAACATTTAAGAAGTATCAGAAGCTAACTTCTTTAATTTCCCTAACGCTATATGTTAGTATTCATTGTAAGTAATCGTTGTCCCCTAGTGTGTACCTACATTATTGCTCAACAGTGTGGAAGTGCCATAAAATTTGTGAATAGCTGGCTCCCGCGGGCACGATCGGAACACTGGCAGCAATGTTATGGGACTCATTACCAAGTTTGTGTCGCAAAGTAGTTACGTACAGAAGGACCACAGTATACAGTGCAAGTTAACAAAAAGCCAGAGTGCCCGCAGTATCAAAACGTTGTATATGTTGTGAGATAGGCTTAAATAGATGAGGTAAAGTGCGCAACTTACAATTTTCGTATTATGCACGAGGTGTTCGCATATTTTTTCAATTCATAAGAAGTTTCATATTTGAACATATTTTATGGTAATAAGCAACTGACTATGTTCATTAAACGTCTTTCAAAGCTGTTGAACTGTGTCGGTATTTCTATAACGTATTGTATTTTCAAGAGTATTGCTCAAACTGCACCTTCTGGTCTTTTCTATATCATCTTTTTACAAAGATAATATCTCATTTTCCCCGTGAGTGTCATTTCCTGCCTGAAGTTACCATTATCGCGTTTTCTTAGCAGTTACCTCCGTTTCATAAAGATCTTTCTTTTGAAGAAGAATAATTTTGTTCATATTTATCTTAATATCCGATTTGTTGAAGCTACTGGTGAAATAATTATATTATGACTGTTGTTTTTTTATCGCAATCTGTGAAACTTTACTTTTTTCATACAGTTCATATGGCAATATAATTATATGTGTTTATCTAGTAGGTATGCAATACATGAGAGGCTGGATTAGACTCGCACGGACCAGGAAAGCATGGCACAAGAGGAATGAGGCCCATACTCAGCAGTGCAGGAAAATGGCTGCCAATCATGATGTCGATGCAATATACAGGGTTATTGGTAAAACACCATCAACCTCTTAAGGGGTCATTGTACTCATCATTATGAACAACTTTTACTATGGTACCAAATATTAAATCGCGAAAAAATCGCGACCAATAACCCTGTATTTACAACATGTTCCTTTTGGTATCCTATAACACTGAGACCTGATGAAGCCAGCGCAAGAAGTTCATTTCGGCCTGGGTGCAAGTCCAAAACACGACAAGCTGTTCGAGCAGAATCCGTCTACGCTTAAGTAGTCGCGGGATTTTAAAATGGCGGAGCAGCCAGCGTGTGCCAAAGAGGCAAAGGCCTTGTTAGGCAGCAGTTCGGAGCCCATTTCTATCAAGGAAGAATCAGTATACCGCGTGAAGTTCCAGGGTCAAGCTAGCCATGGACGTAGCGCACGTGGTGCTGATGTAGCAAACCGCCGCGATACGGATCGTTGCATGGTTTGCGGCATGGAAAATCATAGTGGTGGGAAGTGTTGTTACAAGGGCTATACGTGTCAAAAGTGAGGTATAAAATGCCATTTAAAAAAAGTTTGCGGTAATTCAAAAAACACGCGTGTTTATCATGTTGATTCAAAGGAAGGTAGTGGTAACCAGCCCCAGGACCAAGGGTTGTGAGGAGTGCCAGAATTTTAACATAAGGCACACGGCTGATAAGTCTATTGCAGCCTATTGAGCACATATTGTGTGAGCACTATGTACATACTATGGGTTCGTCTTTCATTGACTTGAATGTGCCCTGGCGGCTGAGAGTATGTCATGCTTACTCAAATGTGTCGCTGGTGGTGGCGCGTGTATTGGATCATTGAGTTCCCTTCAAATTGGTTGAGCTGAATGGTGCTGATCCATACGTCATGTTTGTGAATGGGCGCCGTCAGTAGGCACTGGTCATTTCTTAGCTGCCACAGCTTATTTTAATTCCTGAATTGTTTTATCTTTTTATTACGGATGCTTTTAACGTGCACGGCTTTCTACATCGTTCTCTAAAATTTATAATTTCAACATGAATGATGTAACCATTTTTTTGTAAAAATATTTTGATTTAAAAGAGTGTTAAAAATATCTTAAGGGGTGTCAATTTTCGAAGGGTTTCAATGTATGTTTTGTAATAAACAAAAAAAAAATTGTTTTCTTCATTTTTTCTCGGGTAAACAAGAGTAGGTCCACCCTCTGGTGCCCGCTTATCGTTGAATTTTGGGACACGTTGTATATATGAAGCCAGCGCTGCGCGGGCGCGTTGTATTAATCTAGTGTGCAAGCAAGACGGTCGTTTCCTTTCTCTCCCCGATCTGCATACATAACACCATGTCAAAGAATCAACTGGCGTATGAGTTATTTTTAAATTAATTTATTTAATTCGTTTTAATTTTCATAAAAAATAATTCGACCAAGTCACGATTATTTATGTAAAACACTCTTACGTGAAATATGACAACGTCACATTTTTTTAGCTTTAAAAAGGAATGATTGGTTTGAATGAAAATTATTTAGTCACACTAATTTTTTTTTTTTTTTTTTTGAGGATGGGAAATCATCAAATGACCCCTCCCGCTCTGGGTGGAGCGGAAGGGAGTGTCAGACTCTTACTGACTAAAACCCACCCGTGTTCCTTCCTTGGCCCTTTATGTTCCGGGTCAGCGGTACCCCTTATGGATGATCCCGCTTTCCCGGCAGGATTGGGCCCTAGTGGGCCCCCTCTTCGATGCTGACATCTCTTAGAGGCGCGCGTGGAACACGTACGCGCCGTCCGGCACGGGCCTGATCCTGATCGGACGGTGAGCTACCCATTACTCACCGCCCGCAGGCCCGCGCCTACGGTGGCCGGGAGTCGTCACGCGGCTCCCGACGCCCGGAGCGTCCACCACGGCGGCTTGGACGGGAGACTCTCTCCCTCTCCCGTCCCGCCACCTCCTTCGCTAGCATGACTGCTTCGCAGAAGGAGGCGACTGCCTCCCACTCCCTCTCGCCCGGACCATGGCTTGAACCAAGGCCGGGCGTGAGAGATCGCCGCCGCTGCCGATCGCCTCTACGAGGACACGGCGGTGCTCCGCCCATGCAGGGCAGGCCCCCACCGTATGCTCCACCGTGTCCTCGGGGCGATCATCGCAGTGGTGACACCCGGGCGTTTCCTCCCGCCTGATGATGTGCAGGAACCTCCCGAAGCTTCCGTGTCCGATGAGGACCTGCGTCAGGCGGTAGGTGAGGACGCCGTGACGCCTCTCTAGCCACTCCTCAAAGAGGGGTCTTACCGCCGCTATCGTGGCGTGCCCTGCGCTGGGTTGCGACAGTCGCTCTTTCCATGCCGCCATGAGATCGCGCCGGAGGTCCGTCCGCTCCGCCGCGATTTGCCGCGGAAGCGGGGTTTCCCCCCGGCGTAGTGCCTCCGCGCGCCACTCATACAGGCGCGCGAGGACTATCGCTAGTCATACTAATCAATTAAGCTTACATGCACACATCGAGAGTCTAGTGTTAGTCTTTTGTGATTGTACGGTTAGCAACAAAAATAGGTAAACGTTATAAGAAAATTTTTGTTTTCATCAAATTAGGTTTAGTCTTAGATTTGGTAGCGGTCAGGCGTTGGGAATAATCACAGCCTCCGAAAGGATGCAACCGGGACAACGCTAAGGATAGTGATGGATTAAAAATTAATTTAGGAAAAAAGGTACTGGCTTAAATAAAACTCAATAGCTAAACAGTAACAATTTTACGTGGCAAAGCAAGACGAAGGAAACAAGTGTTTTAGAAAGGCCAAATCAACGTTAAACTAATTTTACTTTTTGCTAACGATATCTTCGACGCGTGCCGGCCGAGTTCCATGTGTACATTCATTGTTTATAACCGGCCGGTGTCGGACGCAATCTCTCGCACGAGGACCACAAAATATTATCAGGATAGTCAATAATTATGTAATTGAGTCATAAACTACACTTGTGAGCAAAAGTGTGGAATCACCTACTTGTTACTTGTTCCGAGCGATCTTTAAAACTAGATAACTGTTAAAAATTTAAGAAAGTGCTACCATTTTAAAAGCTATACTGTAAGCTTGAAATTCATGCCACATATTTAAATAAAATCCATATTTCAAGAGCTTACCTACTTTGAGTGGAGGAGTAAGAAAAAGGAAATGTTTCAATTTCTCGATACGCCGCGAGTTGCGCCATATTGATGCCCTACAAAAGACATGTTTCAATTTCTCGATACGCCGCGAGTTGCGCCATATTGATCCCCTACAAAAGACATGTTTCAATTTCTCGATACGCCGCGAGTTGCGCCGTATTGATGCCCTACAAAAGACATGTTTCAATTTCTCGATACGCCGCGAGTTGCGCCATATTGATGCCCTACAAAATACATGTTTCATATTTGACCGGTACATATATATTTTTTTTAACATTGCCCCACTCTTGGAATTTCTCCTGTATTGTGGGTGCGTTTACAAACATATAAAGTCACATACAAAAACAGCCAGACCCGGAACAACTAACGAACCCGCGACACGCAGCGCAGCAGTCAATCGCTTAACCACTGCGCCAACCGTGTCGTGTCGTGTCGTCCTTGCTACTTTAGACACTTGACCATGGACGATTACGAATACCACACCTACAGAAGCAGCACAAATTGTCGCCCTACTGAAAAAAGGTTTCAGCCAGCGGGCTGTCGCACGTCAGTTCCACTTAAACCAGTCCTGTGTTTCGAAAGTTTATAAACGCTTTTGGGAGACAGGAGACTTTATTTCGAAACCAAGATCTGGACGGCAGCGGGTGCACATCGGAGAGGGATGACCGTTTTATCGTGTCAACTGCTCATCGAAATCGTCATTTGACTGGTGTTGGCGTCCAGCAGGAGCTCAGAATGTTCATGGGGTAGCTATCAGCAAGTGGACAGTTCGTCGAAGACTCATGCAAGCTAATTTTACTACGAAAAGGCCTGCCACAGGCCCAAAATTGACGGCAGGTTATCGACAAGCACGCCTTCAATTTGCCCGCACCCATCTTGATTAGGAAGTCGAGCAATGGAGGCGAGTCCTGTTCTCCGAGAAGTGCAGAATGTGTTTGCACGGCAGAAACCGAAGGTGCCGGGTCTACATGCGGCCTGGAGAGCGATTTGCTCAGTGCTGTTCCGCTGAGACAGTCGCCTATGGGGGCGGTTCTTGTATGATGTGGGCCGGGATATTTTTTGACGGTAAAACGGAACTTGTTGTCGTGCTTGGTGGGGAACGAGGAAGTGGTCTAACTTCAGACCGCTACATATCCAATGTTCTACTGGAACATGTCGTTAACTATGTGGGTCATATCGGTGATGACTTTCTCCTCATGCACGATAATGCTCGTTGTCACACTTCCCGTGCCACAGCTGAATACCTTGGTGAAGTCGGTATCGCCACATTGGACTGGCCAGCACTCAGCCCCGACTTGAATCCCATTGAGCACGTGTCGGATGAACTGAATAGAAGAAATCGATCTAGAAATCCTGCTCCTTCAAGTCTGGATGAGCTGAAATCGGCTTTGATAGAGGAGTGGGAAGAATCAAACAAGAAGCTAATTTCGTCTTCGAGTTGTAATTAGGGCTAGGGGAGGCAATACAAAATATTGATACTTAATTTTAAGGCCAAATCAAGTTATTTTTAAATAGTTTTAGTGGTTTTATGAGTTGATTATTTTCCTTATTCTCTCATTTTGTCCATGCTCCTTCAATTAATCCGGGATAGCTCTTGAAATATGGGTTTAATTTAAATACTTGAGCACTTTCATTAACTTTCATCTGATATTTAGTTTTTAAAATCGCTCGGAACAAGTAGGCGATTCCATACTTTTGCTCGCGAGTGTAGTTGTAAAGGCAGGTTTCATTTCGTTTTTGGTAAAATGGGTATGGATATTATGACTAAAAAGGATAAAGGGGGTACTTAACGTTACTCAACAATACAACTTGATACGATAGTATCTAGTTTGCGTAGCTAAACTTAACCGTTGTAAAATGATGTTATTTCAACTTTACACATTGAAATGAAAGACTTTTTAGAGTTTCAGAAAAATAAACAGCTACGATACACATGAAAACTGACATAAACATTTTAAATTCGTTTATTGATTTGTGCCTATCACATATTAATTAGGTAGGTACATGTGATGTGGCTATCCCGATTTCTCATTTCGCTTAGAAGACCTTACATAATACAAATAAATAAATTGACTTTCATTGGGGAAGATCAAAAGGGAAGAATTATATATTATTGCGGCTCATTCTTTGATGTAGCCGGTTTCATTTTGTTAGAATGTTCAATCCGTATCTATTATCATGATCATGCATATAATCAGCTGCGGCAGCATGATACGATAAAGGCTCATACTGACAGGCGCGACGGTACAGCGCGACGGCGACACGATTCTTGTAGAACAATTTCCATGAAGTTTTCATTGATTTTTTTCTAAAAGAGTCATGTCGTGCTGACGCGTCGCACTTGTTTGCGGGAGCCTTAAACCCTAATAGAGTAGTATCGTGCTGAAGCGTGGCGCCTGTTTGCGGGAGCCTTAAACCTTGTGGTATGTCAGTAGGTTTTGTTTTTGTTAAGTTCAATTATAACATAACATCACACTAGTATACTTCGAAGGGATAGGCAGTGATGTACCTTTAGTACACGGACATTTCGCCAGCTATGTTTGATATTAAATTATTTAAGCACTAAACTAATAGTGTTTGAATCACTGCTAAACTTAAACTAGAATAAAGCCACATCGGCCTGGTGCCAGCTAAATATGGCCTAAATTACCACAGTGTGGAGCTCCGGCAAAGCGAAAAGGGCAATTTATGAAGCAGACTGCAAAAGACAGATATTGATTGTTACATTATGATGTGGTTTCAACTTACCAATTGCTTGCTTGTTACCATCGAATAGGGCGTTTATAGTTATGTTAAAAATGCATTTTTCACAAAATAATGCATATAAAATTTAAATATCAGGAGCAATTTCATTTCCAAACATTTTAATCATTTCAGCCTAAAGACGTCCACTGCTGGACATAGGCCTCCTCCAGGCATCGCCACTTCCACCAGTTCTGAGCTTCTCGCATCCAGCGGATTTTAATATTCAAACGCACATTCTTCGCATTCAACGCAACGCATTTCTATACTTTTACACAAATATTATAAAACGGTAAAATTTGTTTGTTTATAACTTTTTGTGCAGGAGGTAATCTCTGGAAGTAGCAGTCGGATTTCAAAAAATCACTTTGCATTGTTACCCTAATTCTTGAGGAAGGCTATAGGCTATTTAACAGCACGCTAGATTCCTTGGGAGCTGAGCAAAAAGAAAAAAAGCCCGAAAGAACGCTAAGTGAAACCGAAGTAATATGGCAGGTGATGTGATGGGACGGGGTGGGGCGGGGGAACCAGAAATTTCACGCGGACGACGTCACGGGTATAAGCTAATTCCATAGAATAGAATAGAATACTTTTTTATTACGTACACCATAAAAATTACAGATATAAACATAAGGCGACACAAACAGCGGTTTTATCGCTAAAAGCGATCTTTTACAGACCACCTTTGGATGGATTAAAGGGAGTAGGAGAGACAATAAATAAAAAATAATAATTATTATTATTATTAAATAATAATAATTAATATTACCTATTAAATAATAATAATTAATATTTTTATTGCAAACCGAAACATGCACTTTCGTATGCTTGGGCTCCTGAATGTGTAGCATGACAAGTGATCAATTGATCATGCTATTTATTTCTACGAAGACGAAGTGACATTTCTTTCCTTCAAAGTACTTACATTGCAACAAATCGCCATCCGTCTTTCGTTTCTTCTGTTTCTACGGTGCCCCGGTATATTTTCCTAATTACCTAATATAATTTAAATTAGTGCCTTTGACGTGAATGTTGACTCCCCTTCGCCCCGTCACGGATCATAGCCATGATTTGAATAATAAAGCAGCTGTACATAAATCAGCTTAAACTAAGCGCTGGAACACCAAACTCAAGCTCACTACACCAATTAGAACGGAGCCAGTTATGCATAAAGATGACCTCAGGTTTTACTTCAAGATTATAATAATAATTATGTTGGTGTAACTTAAAATGGGACATGACATGTTTTTTTACAAGATTTAGAAAATAAGGAAATAGACGGATTTATTTACTACACTTTTCGATTAATGGTAATCATTAAAACACATTCAAAAAAGATATTTAGAACTCTGAGTGCAGATTTATCCTACTCTAAAATATTTATAGAACAATCCCCTTCAGATGATTAATTCAATAAAGCATCACCACCTGTCTGCATCACCCACACAATATAAATAAATAAGAACCATTTGCCACCTTCCCCATAAAACTACACACTCCAAAGCCCCCTGGTCTTCCCGCCTAAAAATCTTCCCTATTCTCACTCCGTAAAACTTTTAGAGTCGAACTCAACTGGAAAAGCCGAACCGCAATAGCCAGAATAATCCGAGCAAGATTAGCGAGCTGCTAGCCTGGCTTGCCAAACTTCGCTGCCGACCCCGATTAATCCGGATAAAACCAGCTCTGAACCAGCCAAAACCGGTTACAGAGTTGAAAAGCCACTCTTATTATCTAAAGTGTAGTGTGTAACGAGTTTTGCCTAACTACTAGCACTGCACTGGGCTTAATTTAACAATGCAGCGTCAATAGACTCAGCGTTTAAATAAAAATTAATTTGCATTAGTAGTGTATTTAATTGAAACCGCTCCTGACCTATGCGATAAAGTTTGTAATGCACCACACTGCCAATCTTTGAGTGTAAATACATTTACGCTGGACAAACGCACTTATTTCCTTCCTTTCAAAAAACGCCAATTCTTCTTGGCTGCAGTAATAAAACTGCTCCGGATAAGCCCATGGAACTATGACCCAACTTTATTCAGTAAACAGAAACCTTTTGGTTCAGTTGTATAAAATGGTTCATTGAAAGTGTTTAATTGGGGAACTCAGGGAGGGTTCCCCAATTAAACACTAATAAATCTGACCCTGACAATAGGAAACCCAAAGATCAAGATTATACATCAACATAAGATCGGAATTATAACTGACATCCTCTGTTAGTTATAATAGTTATCTCATAAACCAGGTTCAAACTACTTAGTTACTATCCCAATGTTGAAGTTGGGCACAGTAAATCAAAGAGTAATAATCCAACCGTAATGCGGACAAGTTTGGGTTCGACTCCTTATCTCGTAAGTTGTTGATATGAATCTCTGTTTCGAAGGACAAAGAGAACGCTCTCCGTCAGCGCTAATATTCTTGAGAAAAAGTTTTAGGCTAGTTTCTTAACTTGAGTGTAAGTTTCAAGGATATTCGCGCTATCTGTCTGGAACAAAAAAATATGTATCGTAAGTAATCTCTGGAATGGCTACAGTCCTTCATAAACATAAAGATTTTTTATCCAATTTATTCAGTGCATTTAGCTAAGACTAACTTTACGAGCTCAAACTTGAAGGCACCAATTTTCTTTTTCTTGGTTTTAGGCCAAGATCCATAAACGTTACTTAGTACCTAAATAAATCTGCATATGCCCTGTTCCAGCTATCGAAAAAAGTTAACACACAAACACTTTTATTAGCGTATCACGGATTGGTTGCATCTGTTCTGATGTTTGGAATAATTTTTTGGGGGCCATCTTCTGAAAGAGAATCGGTTTTTTAAGCGCAAAAATAATGTATTCGGTCCATGTGTGGCTTAAATACTACTGAAACTTGTGAACCTCACTTTAAATCACTAAAATTACTGATATTTCCAGCTATGTACATTTACGAAACTGCTTTGTTTGTCAAAATCAATTTAGATCTGTTTCAAAAACTCTCTGATGTTAAAAAAAACTCCAATGCGTTCTCAAGCTCGTACATACAAACTGTGCGACAAAAAATGCAGAACCGCATTAATGAAAAAGAGTTTTTTTTGGTATAGCTCCGAAAATTTATAATAAAATACCTGATGACATTGAAAATTTGCCCTTAATTAAATATAAAAAGATTCTCTACTCACTATTAATGGATAATGTTATTATACTGTAGCAGATTTTATTAATGATAATAATGTTTAATATTTCTTAAGCGATAAACACTTATATGTATTCAATGTAATTTTAAAGACTGTTTCGAGATTTTTTAAGACTGTTTCTATAGTAAGTTTTGTTTTTTATTATAAATTTTATAAAGTTATATAGTTCCTTTTCTCACGTAAGAGTTTAATTTTGCTTTCTTATTCTGTTAGTAGTTTAATTGTTATTTTTATGATTTTGGTTTTTATTTCAATATTTGTACGCCTAATACCTATGTTTCACAAATAAACACTCTGATTCTGATACCTACCTGCTTTGGCTAAGCATTATTCCTGTCACTGTTAAACAACTTTTTAAACTTCAAGTGCACAATAAAGACAGGAACATAAATAAATGTATGCCAAAGTACGTCCTAAGTAACATTTATAGATCTCGGCCTTAATGTGTTATCAGTGTTATGGTCACCTATGGTCGGTCACTCGTAATCAATCTAGTGTCGTTAACTTCGACACGAAAAGATTTAGCAAAAAACCATCCGACGCGCCACAGATCGTTGCAGCCTACCGAGCAATATTACACTAAATATTAACAGCCTTTACAATTCAGGATAACTAGTTTGTCATACAGATTTACTATTTGTAGTTATTGGAACTGGCTGTTATGATCATTACTTAATGCAGTGAATAAAACTAGAAAGGATTTTCCCGAAGAATATAAGGCCATTCCTGGCCGCGTATAGGTAACGGCATTGGTATCATTATCAAACAAGCAATCTTTAGAAGTCTATGAGACGTCTTCCCGACCCGCGTTGTAGTTGGGTGTGTAACGATTGACATAATAACAAAATATCTAACGTTCATTTGACATAATTTCAGTTAACATAATTTTGTTTAACGATCAGTTGACATAATGAATTGTTGATATAATTTCATTTTACCTAATTTCATATGACATTTTTTCCTATAATGCACATTTCACATAATATTCATTTAGCATATTATTCATTTACCATAATATTCATAATCTCTAAGTAACTTTTAATATATTTTAGAAAATCTGATACGATTTAAAACTGAAATAAGATGTAATATTTATGTTATGATTAAATAAATATTGTATTAATTTTTTTTTCTTCACTTTATACCCTATACACCTGCCACCCTCAACTATTGTTACCAGGAGAAACTGGATGCAATCTGGACTTTAGGGCACCCCGACTCGGATAGGTTAGGTTAGAAGGGGATGGCGGGGTCGTGTGAGCGAGCGAAGCGAGCGAATAGACCCCGCCATCCCCTTCGTGGTTATTTTTTTATAAACCACCCAGAAGTAGGAGCTCCGTCGACCAAGCCCACCCTCGACCATGCATAGAATATTTTAAGGTTTGGTTAAGTGCCATTTGAGTTAGGCTAGAACTGTGCCCATTAAACATGAATTTTAGGTCAAAAGAATATTAGGTCAAATGAACGTTATATTAAAAGAATATTATACATATTGAAAATTATATAAAATGAACGTTATACTAAATGCTATTATGTTAAATGAATATTATATGATATGAAACATTAGGTCATATGAATTTATGTCATTTGATATTATGTCATATGAAAATTATGTCATATGAACGTTAGTTCAAGTGAAATTAGAGCATTTGTTATTATGCCAAACATTACACACCCGTTGTAGTTTAGGTCAGCAACGTATCCGACCTTGTGTCTGAACAAAATTAAACATAATTTGCAGATAAAACAAATAAATGAACTGAATAAGTTTCACACACTGAGGACTTTCATGCCTTGATTTACAGACAATCGATTGAAAGATCCAGTGTCGGTTCGCAACCACAGTTGCTGCGAGCACAAACTCCCCTGATTTGTTCGCCATAACTGTAGTAAAATTTTTGCAACCACAACTGCCTAAAGCAAACGACCGGGTTGATTGTGATCGCAGTTTGTTGCTATAAGCAAACAGGAGGACGCCCCACCCATACCAAAGCTAGAGGTAATCTCTAAATCAACATTACACCAACGACGAAAATAGACGAGTGGCTTAATTATGTGATTTCCCACGAATCACACGCCATTTAGACTTTAAGTTGCTTAATGCCAAAAGTTTAACGGTAGCATTATGAACTTTCCTTGTTCTTGTTTTGTAAAGTTATTTTCAGCAAGGTTTTGCATGATACATTATGATGTTGTCTCTTATTTATTTATTATTAATATCACACATTAAAATGAAGTTGGGCCATGTATACTCGCGGTTAAATAATACGGGACGATGACAGAAGTCCCTGTAACTTGCACATTAATAATGGTACATGCATGAAACTAACTTTTTAAACTTTATAACAAAGAATTTTAATATATTATGAAATAAAACCTTAATTGATCCACTACGTAATTTAAAAAAGTTAAAATTTTAATAACCTCGAATTTGGAAACAAATTAAATTTTCGGTTGTTTTACTTTTGTTTGTTTTCTCGCTTTTGTTTTCAATCTGTCAAATCAAAATGAGAAAAGGCACTCATTGTCGTCTTTCACCATTTTTATTGAATTACTACCAGAGGAATGTACACGTATCGTCACTGTGTTAGAAGAAGACAGAAGTCAGCGAAGAACAGCAAGAACATTAGGCGTGTCACTTCCTACAGTGCAGAGAGTCGTCAAACGCCTACTAGAAACTGGACAGAACATAAGAAGACCAGGAACCGGCAGACCGAGATGTACTAGTTACGGCTCGAGAGGATCGATTTATTGATACAAGTAGGTAATAATTGGGGTTTCCAGATCAAAGAAGATCTGGAAACCCGCAATTATTACCATTGAGGTTTCCAGATCAAAGAAGATCTGGAAACCCGCAATTTTCCCCTCATTCATCATTTCATTCATTCAGCACATTAGAAAGATCTGGAAAGCCGCTATTTTCACCAATTTTATATTATTCACTATTTAATTGAAAATAACTTTGAAACTGATTTAAATAAAAGGAATTTCATCTTCCGGTAGAATCTGGTAGCATATAACGTCTTCTGAATCAGGTATCACTAATTCACGCATTGTGCTCCTCATTGACGATGTGCCGGTGACCCGACACTTTGCTGAACCCGCTTTCAATTTTTCAGGACCAATCTGCATATCGTTAACTCGGGAGAATATTAGCTTTCTATTACCGCTTTTAAAGACAAGTTTTTGAATGTTTTCCGAATATGCATCATGCATGTTTTGACAGAATAAATCTTCTTGTGTTGTTTCTCTGACTTGAGGTTTTGATGAATCTGCGCTCGATTTTTTATGAGCGGGCTGCATATCACGGACAAATATAGCCTCACCATTAGCGTTCTGAATAATAATTTTACAAATGCCTTCAGAAGTATATTTTACTGAATCTTGCATTGTAGCTAATATAATTTATTTTTAAATTTGTTTAATTTAGTCTGTGATCCAACCTTTTAACTACAATTTCAGGAATCGAATGTCGCATACTCACTTCCTAGTTCTTGATACGGTTAATTATAAATGTATAATGACATCGCACAGGTGTTACCGGCAATTTATAACGATTAACATTGGGGGATTAGTAGGGATAGGAAACAGTTACCTATTACTAATTGTGAAAAATTAAACAAGTAAGTATTTATTTCAAAAATTTATTATCTATACACCATTTATTTAAACATATTACATTTTTTAAAGCACATATTGTATCATGATAAATACAACTATACACATCATGAGAATGTTCATATTTATTGTACAAGCTTAATAAATTAGGACAACCTTCATCTTCTAAATTATGAATATTATTATTATTTAAAAATTTTCTTAACCACAACACTTTTTCTAAACCTTTGGTATAAACACTTTTATTTCTTAAAATATCTACAATCAAATTCTGATGATTTGAATAAGGCACAAATCCGTCTTTCCAGTATATCTTTCTATTACGTTCAATCCAACTGACTTGCCGTTTTTCTGATTTCGTCAAATCGTAAAATGGAAATGGTGGCTTAATTAAAAACACGTGATTTTTTTTATTCCATAATACAGCAATTTCTTTAATGATAAATTCATTTGTTTCTGTTTTAAAACCTTGAACATCTACAATGGCAGTCATGATAACCTGCGCACAATGTTGCTGAGAGGTTTGTATTCCACAAGTCGATCGTTTATAATCAAACAATATGCAGTTGTTTTATCTGGTATTGCTGTAGAACATTCAATCTCCAACCTCACGTCCACTGGACCTGTTTTTAGGCTATCGTTTTGTCTTGAGCAGTCCAAGATAAAGAGAGGGGCTTTTTCTTTGAACTCCTTTAGGTCAAGCAACGGGTCTACTGGACAGTTGTAATACGACTGACGAAATTTCACAAACATTTCATATAATATACTATATTTGTTCTCAGAAAACTTTAAACCTAAAGGTTCGTAGGGATAATATTGTGAATTCAAAAAGAGCGTAACGTTTGTTACTTCACAATGATCGAATACTGAACTGTCTCTAGTTTGATTATTTTTTCGATTAGTTTGTAAACAAAAAATTACATATCGGGGTTTTTCTAATTGTGAAGCAGTTTTAACTGACCAAGAATGCTTTGTGGTTTGGGGTAGTAACGGATACTCATATAAATCCCAGTTTCTAAACGCTATCTGAATAGGTTTATCTCTTTCTAAATGTTTTAAAAGTGTCAGTCGTTCTCGGTCTGATACTTTTATGTGTGGCACTCTCCACTGAACTCTCTCTATGTCTATTTGAAAATGAGCAATATCATCAGTAAGCATAACGCTATTTAAGTTAGTGTTACTTCTGTTCAATATAAGTTCATGTTTGCAATTTATCACTATTTTATTGTAATCCTCTGCAAACCCTAAAACTTTATTTAATGGTATCACAGCACTAAAATTTCCATCACTTTGAAATCCCTGCAAACTCCAACCCCATAGGGCAGCAACTTTATTTTCTGCTTCATTTAATGAGATGTATGATTTTATTGTTGACGTTATTCCAGAATTTTTTATACGGTCTATTTCAATACCATTCATTTCGTATCTGATGTCTTGAAACAAAGACATAACAGGGTTATTAGTGAACGTAACAGTTTTCTTGATTGGTTTCCCATCTTTCCCGAAAAACTTCGCTTGTCCTTCGACGTAAATTGAACTGGCTGATGGTAGGACGTATATGTCTTGCTGGTGGATGGGAATTCTGATTTCATCGTTTTCTCTAAAGCTGCTATTGTAGGGATTGTATGAATGGACTTCGTAACTTTCGATCGAAGTGTCGAAGTGCGGTAATTCAGTAATCTGTAGTATATTCATACTTTAAACCCTAGGGCCTTAAGAAAATCTTTATTTACTTTAGTCAATTTCTTAACTGTTTTCTTACGTCTTTGCACCTTAGCAATCGCAGAAGAACTAAGATGTTTTTCAATCGCTGGGGTATTTTTATAATAAACTATCATTTTGTTTTTCTTAAATGAAGACGTAACTGAACTTGTTCCTCCCCAAAGTTAATACAGTGACCAAATTGATCTACAATCTTAACAGATACCTGTGAAATTATATTTTTGTTTACTGGAAAGTAAATAACATTTTGTGGTATTTCAATGCACTGATGACCTGGAGTAGTATCAGACACAAATTCATGAATAAAATGAGTTGGTAATCCGTTGCAGTACGAACCGTGAACAAGATCACATTCGATTCTGATTACAGACAGACCTCTGTTAGTAACGGGGATACTTGGTCTTGATTTTAATACTGAAAAGTATATCAAACCGCACTCGTATTGATCTGCCAACTGCAGTGGTGGTTGAAAGTATGAAACCAGTTCCGATTTATTTCCAGAGATGGTAACCGTAGCAGACATGCTTCTATACTGGCCTCTTTCGGAAGATCCTGTTTATTATATTCCTTCACTACACCAAAAATTCTTCAAAAAGTTTAAACATAGATGTCCACAATTAAAAGGGTGATCACGCTGAATATTATCATAATTATAGTGAATTTTGGACCCCAAGTATTTGATAAATTCTTTTGGAGGCTTAAGATTGCCGTAACTATCAAAATACTCGATATAATCGTTGTATTTGGCATAGGCTACCCAATGAGAACCAGGATTTTTAGAGCTATCCAAATTTATAACTCCACATTCTTTTTTAAAAGGGTGTTTAGGGAGCTTATCTCTCATAAAGACACCTCTGAAATAGGGAATGTTATTTCCATACTTCAAAATGTCTAAATTAGTCAAGGCTCGTTTGGGTAGCCGATATCTTAGTTTTTTTCTTTTGATACAAAAATTCCGAGCCCATCTTTATGTGGTTTAAGGTGTAGTCCTTTTCCGATACAGAGAGCTTCCATCTTTTCATTGTGTCTCTTTGATTCAGTCCATAACTTTTTAGCCATCTTGAATTCATTAATGGTTTTAGCAATACCAGCTGCACCCCCTGCTAAAGCCCCTACCGCTGATAATCCCGCAAAAATCGGAATCAAAGGCAATACTCCACCAGTTTTTGGTATAGGAATAACACGAGGAAGTTTAATGGATGTATCATCAGCTAATTCTCTGGCAGCGGCCATTGCTAATTTTATTGCCACTTTCTTGCATTTTGGTTTTAATTTTTTAATATGTCTCTTCGTTTTGCTAATAACATTTTTAAATTTGTTTTTTAATCCTTTTCCAGGTTTAATTTTAGGAGAACACTTTTTGCTATCTTGTTTTAGGCCAAAACCAGTTTTAATTTTTGTTGACATAGCGCTGGTTACTAAACGCGCTGCTAGTTTTTCCCCTACACTAGCATCTGAGGCAAGTGCTCGCTCTTTAGCCATATTTAACAAAACTAAATCTGCCTTGTGGCGATCTTTTAAGTTTGAAGACTTATGATAGGCAATGTCGTGTTGTTTGCAATATTCGTCTAATTTATTAACACCTTTATCTCCACGTGTAAGTCTTTTAATTAATTTAGTGCCAGGCCCACAATAATTGTATCCTGGTAAATGTAATTCAAATGGTAAATGATTAATCCAATTGAGAAGACTACTCTCTTCAATACACATCATAAGACTGATCCATTTTGGACAGAATACTTAATAAATATTCAATTTATCAATCCAACTGTTTTCAGAAGAAGGCAAACCTAACCATTTTACTAAAACTCTATCTCCTTTTCTTTTAAGAACTTTCTCAACAAGATATAAATTAGGATTTTTCGTCTTTTGAAGCTCTTGTACATAAAATGCACCTAAAATGGGTTGACCTCTGATTGTATCTTCTATTAAATAGGTGATAGGATTTGTATTTTGTATCATTCGAATTTTAAATATTTCTGTAGACCAGTTGGGAGTGTAACCTTTTTCAAATGTTCCTTTGTACTTACTGATACGCACATAATCACCAATTTTATATTTTCTTCTAATATTATGATTTTTTACCAACCTTGAATACCTTTCTAATATATGTTTTTTATTAATGTTATCCACATTAGCGGGAACTTCATCAATTGTCCGATGATAAGTGTGATTGTATTTGTTAATAACATTATTAAGCGTGTTGTCTATCCAATTGTAGCTGCCTCTTAAACTAAATTCCTTATAGACTTTCGATTTCAATGTCCTGATAAATCGCTCAACTATTGAAGCCTTTTTTGTTGAGAACGTTGAATAATGATTAATGTGATAAGTTTCCATAAGCTTTTGAAATTCATTATTGTAAAATTCTGTTCCTTTATCCGTTTGTAGATTTTTAGGAACACGCCCCTTATTCAATAATTTCTTAAAAGAGTTACATACATCATCTTTGGTTTTACTTTTTAGAGGAAAAGTCCAAGCATATTTTGAGAATGTGTCAATAACAGCAAGAATAAATCTGTAATTTTTATTTTGCTTTGAAATTGATTGCATATCGATTAAGTCTGCTTGCCACAGGTCATCTATATCTTTCATGATAACACATCTACGTGGAAAGTTCAACCTCGCATTTTTATGAATTTCGTTAACCACGTCGGTTTTGCTCATGTTTACAATTCAGTACATACGTTTGTTTTGAATCCGTCTACAATACTGAATGAAAATTTTATGGTGCTGAGTATTTATTCTTTAATTATGCCAGCTTCTTTCAATTCTTCAACGATCGACAAAATTTCATTATCATGATTTGTGTTGCCAGCATCTCTGGAAGCAAGTAATAGTTTCAATCTCTCAACGAGTTCGTTAATGTCATCCCAATATACCAAGTCAGTGTTATTTTTGTATTTTTTTACAGTTGGTAAGCTTCCTCCAGTGTGAAAATTTTCATTTACTGATTCAGAAAATAATGGTTTGATTACGTCACGATATTTTATTCCCTTATCACCTCTTATTTGCCCTCCAGGATTAAAATCTCTCTTATGAGCATTTGTATAATGCAGCATGTCTTTGTAGACAAGTCTATCTTTGCTCGATATTAATTTTAAATCAGGTTTTCTTCGAAGTAAAAGTTCCTTCAATCCGGGGGTAAAATTATAGGATTTGTCACCAACTTTAATTAAAATGACACTGTCGTCATTTAAACTATCGATTTTAGAAAATGAGACTATAGAATTACCCATTAGCAATGTTTTATTTACACTTCTTATTCCAAACGGTATATTTACACCGTCATAAATATCATGGATATCACGACCCTCTAGCGAAATTTCTAAATCATCCAGTATTTGTTTTGTAGGAGACTTTTTAAGTATTTGTGCAGACTTCACTTTTGGATCGTAGCAGTCTTCAAACTTTGTAGATGAACTAGTATCCATGTCATCCAATTCAATGTCGTCAGAATTTGGGAGTGGTGTATTTTGTGAATGCTTTATTTTTTCCATTGATATTTTCGAATCGACTAGTGCGTTAAGGGGTTCCGTGACGGTTTTTAGCATTTTATCAAGTGACAAGTTCATAGAGTGTTCCTGGTTTTTCATTTGTTTTATTTTAGTCTTTATGGATTCCACAGACTTCATTAATTCTACTTTAATATTCTTTTCCATGTCGTATTGTGACAAGTGTATTCAGCCAAAGAAAATATACTACTAAGTTATATTTGTCTGTTATTAGTTTATATAATTACACATTATTTGCTTAAAATTTAAAAAAGCTGTCTAAATCCTGCCTGTACCTTCCATTGCTTAAAGACGAGTCTTTGCAAATACTAACAAAGTTATATGGCTCTCTCCAAACTGTATTACAAATCTTCTTGAATTGATTCCAGGACATATCAGAACTAACATGCTCTTCATAAATATGTTTCAAGTTAACATCGTCTTGCTTAAATATTATGAGAAAGTTTGCATTATCACGCAGCAACTGTTTCGGAACTTTTGAGTATGTTTGACATAAATAAAAGCAATCAATATGTTTATGTCTACCCATAGAGAAGTAATTACGAATGTTTATTTGATTTTCACATGCCACATCATCGAAAATAAATACTGAATTAGTTAGTGCTTCATCTGGGGCTATGACTTCTTTATTATCAGTAAATTCATGAAACTTAACTTGATGCACTCTCTTTATAACTTCTCGTAAGAAGTTGTATTTTGGTTGAAAGTTAGTTTTCGAATACAGGTAAAGATTTTGAAATTTTAGACCATTCTCATGTAACAATAAACTAAGCACGACGTTTGTTTTTCCACAATTCGAGGGACCACATATAATACAACGAATCGTATTCGGTAACAGAATGCTATGCCTAATGTGGTTATCAGAGTCACCAAGATTTATATGATTAACATTAAGTGATGTGTGTTGTTTGATCAACTTCATTTTGACTATTAATTCAATTTCACCCAAACATAGATATATAAAGCATAAGTATAATAAAAACAAATGATTTAGATTGGTTTAAAGTTGTCATGTCAAATGTAAAGCGAAATGTATACCTACTTAAAGTGCTTAACCATTTTATGTTTATGTCTGCTGTAAATAATAATTAATTAGTATGGTATTTATATTCATGCTCAGTGATCATATAGATTATTAAAATGAAGAAGACTGTAAGGTCATAACAAGAAAAAAAACATGCATCAGTTATAAATAATATTTTATTTCGATATTACAAATATAAAAACAACAATCAACACTACCACTCACTAAATTAATAATGTATGGTATACTTATACTAATTATAAACAAAGGTTACAATAATATTACAATTTATTTACATAAACATTTTTGTATTTCTTTATTTTGACGCCAATTAGTTCTCAAAATAAAGTTTCATAGTGACCCAAAGGTAAAGTTTCAATAAGGTTCGTGAGTATTTGTCTAATAACATCATTTCTATTCAATACTACTTTATGAATTTATTTAGAGTTACAGTACATGCTTGAGTGATTTAATTATATTCATTTTATATTTGAAATTGACATTATTTGTTAAAGCTTTACTATAGTGAGATAATTTTAATCTTGAAAAAATTTATTTTTAAAATATGGTTTCACAGTGACCCCATGGTAAAGTTTCTGTTTGGTTCGCAAGTATCTGCCTCTTATCATCATTTTTATTCAATACTACTTTATGAATTTGTTGAGAGTACAGTACATGATTGTTTGATTTAATTATATTTATTTTACATTTAAAACTTGTATCACTTGTTAAAGCTCTGTTGTAATGGCATAGTTTTAATCGATTAGTTACAGCTTTCGATATTCCTTTTGCTTTTGTAATGCAAGTTTTTAGGCTGTTTATGCAATAAAGCTTAGCTCTCAACCCTACAAATTCACTTATGATTTCACCTCCACATTCATCTTTAAATAGTCCTGGAATTTTTGCATTTACTCTCGGTATATTGTAGCAATTATTAGTCTCAAAATTACTTGTGTCGAATTGTCCAACTTCATTTTTTATGTCCTCATAAAAATCTTCAGTGCTGATAAAATAAAGAAGGCTGTCTGTGTCTGTATAACACAGCCTTGCCTGAGTTTTATATTTGTTTTTAATATAATTGTAGTGAAATTTATATAAATGTTGTTTGGCATATTCTAGGACTGAAAACCCGATATAGATAGGTCGGTCTAGAATAATTTTTTCAGGACTCAATTGAATAGCGACAAAATTTTCAGAAAAAATCTTAATACTTTTAAAATTTGGTTTCGCTATTAACTTTTCCGCACTGAGGTGCTTATTTGTTTTGTTATAATAATCGTCCCAATTGGTCACTAATTTTACATTAACCTGTTTGCGTCGATTTTCAATAGTTTTGCCAAATATAGCATTGTTAAGGAGTTTAAAAAAATCTTTTTCAAATACGGTTGTTGAAGCTTGGCGTAAGCTTGTGTTTAGGTCAATATATTTTTGTAAAAAGTTTTCCTGTCTAAAAGTTAAGATACGGTGAATTTTCTTCAAAATAAGTCCATTCAGTAAGCATTCTTTTAAGTGAACGTAGTGTATTACATAGTTGAATTTGTCATATAAATTAGCAATTAATTTAGGTGTTTTGCCTCCAGGAGGTTTGAACTTCTCTGCAGCAAACGGTAAATCACTGTGCTTATTATGTAAATTCTCGGGATAGGCTAAATCTACTTCTAAAATATATCCATATTCAGAATCATCCGAAATTGATAGTACGTTTATAGTATTTATTTCATCGATTGATAAAAAGCGGAATTCTGAAATAGGCATTTTTTTTGTCATCGCATAACCGTATAAGTTATTACAGTCAAGATAAATTAAATATGTTGACCTTTGAGAAGCATCGTAACTAGGTAAATATTTATTATTTGCTTTAGCGTAGCGAAGAGAACATTGTGCCAAACCTCCACGAATGCCCTTCTCCAGGAACTCGTATATTTCCACATCATTAATTAATTCTAATTTAATACCGGTATACAATAACATCGCATCCCAGCTTAAACTAGGTGCAGTAATATAGTAGGCCGGATCAAGCTGATAATGATGCAAACAAGTTTGTCTAAATTTTTCAAAAACGTCAGAAAGTAGTAACACGTCGGTTTTTAAATATAAATCTGTATATTCTCCAAGCGATTTTATATTAAATGTTTGCCATATATATTGGGCGTGATTATACTCATCATCGCTAATATGTACGCATGTCAAACTATTGTAAAAACAATATTTAGGTGGTAGTCGATTCTCATTATATTTTGAGATTGCATCCATGTAATCATAGGGGTATATTCCTTTTCGTCGTAGTAGTTTTAACTTATTACAATTAACATCTGAAAATTCTTTTGACAAATTAACAAAATCAGATTCAGACAAATTGTTGACTAATATGTTTAAGCTTGAATTAAGAAATTGAAATGAGTCTATAAACTTAACTTGAATAGGCCTTGAACTGTTCTTTCTGTGGAATAATTTCGTGATAGACATATATTTTTCTTTGGTTTTAGGTATAATTTTAAAAGCACCTTCATATTTTGCTAATTCTGTAATAAATAGGTGAGAATCATATCCAGCTAGGTTATGGAAAATAACAGGCACAAACGGGCAAACTCTAAACATTAAATTACAATGGGAGTGTGCGGCGCCTCGGTACTGAGATGTAATATGATCATGATCCATTACTTTGTCATCAAAGAGCAGATCGTTACAGATGTGACATTTTGTAGCATTTTTGTAATCGTTTTTTTGGTCTGTGGTTAAAGGGGCCACAGGCATTTTACTCGATAAGATGCTGTTAATGTTATCTACATCATTTAGTAAATATTTTATAAATACTTCCACACAGTCGGGCCCTCTATATGTTACATATTTATTTAGCTCCGAATTATGTGAACAGCAAATATAGTATCCAAAACATGAAGGTTCGTGAACCTTATATGTTCGGGTATTTTCAGTTTTACTTATGTTGCAGTTTAGCAAAATACTCTCAAAGTCTGCATAAATAACAAAATTAATTTTTTGTTTTCTTTCAAAGTTTTTAAACTGAAGAATGCTATTTTTTTCAGGTAATACTGTTAATATATTAGGACATGTAGTATGGGCACTATATTTTGTGGCACTCGAGAAAACTTGTAAACACGTCTCACATAGATACATTTTACCTTTATGTTTACTTATTTGACGTCTAACTAATCTGAACAGATTTTTTATTAAACAATAATGTCCATTGCCTTTTCGTTCAATATATAATAAATTTACATGGTGTGTCTTTCTTAAATTTGTCACATATAAGGGACCAGTGACTGCGTTTTTATCATCCAATCCATATACGTTTATACTTATAGTAGGATTTATCTTTTCGAAGTTTTTAATATCATTATACGATGGAGGAAATGATAGACCATTTATATTTAAGACTGATGAAAAAATTGGGTAGGAACTTGTTCTGCAAACATTACATTTTGCTGGATATAATGCTGCAACAACACACCACAAAAAACAATAGTTATCATGGTTTTTTATATTTAAGCAACTTCTCGTTTTTTGTATAACATGCGGCAAATCTATGTAAGTACCGCCTTTTAAAGGAGAATATTTGTTTATATTAATTTCCAGGTGACTTATACAGAAACAGGACCAACCAGATTCACGGTGTTGGAATTCTGAGAGTTTCCTCTCAAATGTGTTTATTGTATTCAAATAAAATTCATGTATATCAGTATTTTTGTATATAATGTTAAATTTTGTGTTAAATGACTTAAGCTGTTGCTCACCAGATTTTGGGAGAATAAAGTAAGCATAAAGCTCGAAGTTTAATTTAACACAATTATGTTTATTTAGACAAGCATTAATTAGTTTTATGACTTGATGCTGATTATCCATTAGGAATTCCTCAGGTGTAAGGTACTCCATCGATGGATTCAGTTTGTAACTTATTATTCTCATTCTAAAAGCCGTAGCAATAATATCAATATTTTCATATTTGGTTTTTATTATGCAATTAGATTTGTGTAAATTCGTTCTCACATGATAGTGATATTAATTTTTCGGTATTTCAATATGACATTTTTCACAATTCATTATATCATTATAATTTGTTATTTTTCCAGGAATTGGTGAAACTGTAAGAAAACAAAACAATGAATTTTTAATTCTTGAATATATTTCTTTAATACATCATAATATAAACCTAAAAAGACATTAAAACAGAATACTAGTACATAAAAATCATTTCGTAATATTGAGATAATGATTAAAATTAAATGTCGTAAATAAGCAAGTAACTCATGGTGAAAAAATAGTATTTATAGTAATTAGATATTTGTAATGGAATACTAATATTTTAGTAATAGTTGCTAACAAATGTTGGTGGACACTTTACAAATTCTTTTCTAGTTGCCATAATAAAATTAGTCAGGTGCTGCCATGCATCTGTGTTTTCAGATGTTTGGTTTTTCACAGTAACTATTGCTTGGCGCCATCTGTTAATTGGTTGAACGTTTTTAATTTCATCGCACCGGTACACTTTTAAATCTATATAGTGCGTACCGGGCTTATGCTCGTACGTCTGGCGCGAATGACCGTTAGCAAGGCGCCGAGTTAAATACGAAGTTAATTGTATTGGAGCTTTACCGGGAACAGCGACATCTTCTTTCTCGTCATCTTCACTGTCAGTCCCGAAGAGGTCGTAAGCTGTAGCCTTCTTTGGTGGTATTGGCTTGAAGTACGGCTTCTTCGGAGCTGACCGCGACGTACTCGGGGCCGGACTTGCTCTCGATGGCGAATGTGATGCAGTCCGCGCTGCCGCCTCCGACTCCTTCGTTTGAGTTGGCACCTGCTTCCTTTTCTTCGTCTTTTTCGCGACTGAGGTTGCACTTCGTCGTCAGACGGGAAGAGAGTCTCTGCGTTCTCTAGCGACCTGAAATAATATAAAATTAATTTATTAATTATGCTATTTAATCAATTCATAAGCAGGATTCGAACCTGGAATCCTGGCTTTCCGTGCCAATACACTAGAATAGTGTATACATATGATACATTATTAGAATGAATATTAGAATAATTACATAGAAGATATCATTATGCCTTAATTTCCTGGGTATCGAACCCAATGTCTCATGCTCAATAGTCGAGATTACTAGCACTCGTCTAAGGAGTTCCCTGTTATAAGAATAGTTAAACAATAGAATTATTAATATATAAAATAATAATGCTACTTACATTTTAAATAGTGCAGCGAAGTTTTGATGTACGATGATGATGCCACTAGCTCTGGAAGAGGTGTTTTGTGGTTGAACTTCAGCAGCGGGACGCTTAAATAGTGATAAATCTACGTCATATTATCCCAAATTTGGGAAGACGCACGTGTATAGTAAATGCTGTGTCAGTTGTCTGCATCCAAATGCAGGTTTGTGATGCGATATTGTAAACAATATTATTTGACTTGCCTGTTGGTCTAGTGGTTAGTGGTCCTGACTGCTATGCTGGAGGTCGTGGGTTTGATTCCCACCCCACCTCCAAATGTTTGTGTGATGAATACGATCATTTGTCTGGGTGTAATTTATCATTTATCTATAATATATATGTATGTATTTAGAAATATCTAAGTATGTTTATCAGTTGTCTAGTACTCATTAACACAAGCTCTGCTTAGCTTGGAACTAGACGGCATTGTGTGATAGGTAGTTGTGGAATATTATTATTATATTGTTCTACTAATTCATTATATCAATTAACGGTGTGATGATATATCGATCAACCTTAATTTATGAACAAATAACAAATAAAATCATTACTTACCATTCTATTTGTGGCAAAATATAAGATACCTTAGCCTTAAAAATATCATAATAATAACAGGCGAAACCAAACGTTGCAATAGTATGTCGATATTGCTATATTGTTTTGATTCGTCTCCTTAAAAAGAATTCAGCTTACTGTGCAACTTTGATATACTATTAACATACCATGAGTTTGCTTGCTTAATCATCTGAGTAAAATGTATGAAAACGATAACCGTAAACATAAGGGCAGTAGTATTATTTTATCGATATATATCTACAATAAATAATAAAATGATAGGTGTCGTAATGTCTTACGTTTCCTATTTCACTATACCCTTTTTGGAAAAGATATGATATCTAACTTAAAAATGTGCGATTTTGAACTCTATCCATAAAATTAAATTAGGGTATATAAATAGAGAGAAAAAATCATTTAAAATCTATTCGAATTCTACACTTGACTGTTACAACTGGCTTGATCGTGTATTATTGGTAAGTTTTAATATTATTCTTCCGTATTTTATCCAGCATTATTATCAGACAAGACAGTATAATCGATGTTTAATACATATAGGTCTGGTACATATTTTTTTCTATACAGCACTATGTTTCAATCGCAATTGTTGTTTTGAGATAGAATATCATGGGTTAACGAAATACTAATTTAGACTATTATTTTCCAGGTGTTTAACAAAGTCGGGACATAGAATTAAATATGTCACACTCACCATCCTACAGTCCTGTTTTAGAAAACATTAACCTACAATGTGATGTAAGTATCTAAGTAATCATCGATATTAGCAATTGAATTCATATTTATGATGCTTTTTAATAGCATAAAATTATTCATTGTTTCAGAATTTGATAGATTGCTCCGATCCAGTTCTTAATCCATTTTACTATGCTCAAGACCGAGAAAGCTGGTATGCCGAAGTGGCGGAAAAAGCGTGAAGAGAGTAGACAGCAAAAAATACAAGAGAAAAAAATTAAGAAGAAGAAAAAATCAAAACCTTTTAAAAACACATCTTTTATCACGCGTAAAGAGCCCGGACATATTCACCGAATTATAAAAATAATTGTACATGATGTGGAAGCCCGTCAGATGAATGAAATAGACAGTGACCCCGACAGTGCAAGCGTGAACATACAATATTTAGTCCGTAGTGATATTGATGACATAATGAGTGAAACCGAGTATTTAGTTGCTAAAATAGTTAAAAAATTAAGTTCAACTTCATGTACCTAATATTGATGTTTAAAATAGACGTATAATAGTTTTATTATTATTATTTGTTTTTCAAATGGTTACTTTATACTGTAAATATTCATTATAAATAAAAGTATTTAAAATAAAGTACCTTTTATTTCTACGTCATAACATTTAAACTAAATCGTGACTACACTGCATATATAAGGTAGCGCGATGGACAATGGCGAGTGCACTTCATTCTCGGTAGTCCAATTGTGCAATGTTGCTCCAATTTCAGTGTCATTGAATTGTTGAATGAATGTAATGATAGATTATAATGTAAAAAACATAATTACGAATGTTCAATAAAATAAATGTTTCATATTAAAATTTCTCATGATATCTATTACATTAAAATTGTTAAATAATAAAGACCACTCAATAGTCACGTCAGAATATTTTGCAAGTACTATTTAAAAGCAATGAATGATGGCTGTAATTAGGTGTTTCTGTATCTGAAATGATTTTAAAATGAATGGTAATAATTGCGGGTTTCCAGATCTTCTTTGATCTGGAAACCCCAATTATTACCTACTGATACAACCATGTTAGGGACCTAACTAAGGACTAAACTAAAATGCAATGGACTGTAATTTAAAAGAGTGTAATCCAAATAGGTACAATATTATCGATGTTGGTAAGCGTATGGAGTGCGCGCGCGTGCCGTCGTCCGAGATCGGTAGCGAAGTGCCGATGTCCCGCACGCCGTTCCTCTCGCCGCCGCTCGCCGTCTTCCACTGTCTCACGACAGCTGCCGAAGATTGCCGAGTAGTCGGAGGCGCCCGAACAACCATGCTCTGGAATCTGCATCTCACGGCAGTTGAAGTAACAAATCAACTTCGACGTAAGCGAGCGGTCTGTAAGGCGGCGGCGCCTAGAATCTAATTTGACCCCACATAGACCCGCAAATGGTCCAAAACTTGAAGGGAACATGGGGTAGCAATTACGTTACGCCCGCGAACACGCTTAATGGGAAGACGAAGAATGGGCAAGAGACTGACTAATCCTGATTCATGCTGTATGCACATGATGGCTGCCGATGGGAACGTTTTATCCCAGCCTGTTTTGACGAAAAAGTGCCGTTCGGCGGTAAATCTGTTATGGTTTGGGCTTAATCTATTCAGAGAATCGCACGGAGTTAGTGCTGATAGAAAATGATACCCAAACTCAAACTCAAAGCATTTATTTCAAATAAACCAATTACAGGCACTTTTGAATTGTCAAGGGGTCGGTCAGTCAGAAAGATGAAGCTAGTGGCCCATTCCAAAGCGTAGTAGGTACCTATGGAGAAGAACGGGCAAGAAACTCCATGGACACTCTTTTAAATCAAAATATTGTTACAAAAAAGTGGTTACATCATTCATGTTGTAGTTATACATGTGAGAACGATGTAGAAACACGTGCACGTTAAAAACGTTCGTAATAAAAAGATAAAAACAATTATGGAATTAAAATAAGCCGTGGCAGCTAAGAAATGACCAGTGCCTACTGACGGCGCCCGTTCACGAACATGACGTATGGATCAGCACCATTCAGCTCAACCATTTTGAAGGGAACTCAATGATCCAATATATCATTAAATAAAACTAGTGCAAGATATGTGGAACAAATTCTTAATGAGCATGCCAGCCCATATTTAATTAATATGGGTGAAAATGTTATATTCATGCATGACAACGCCAGGGCACATAGAGCTCCAGACTGGAAAGGGCCGGGGTTTCCTTAAAGCGGCTCCTGCCCAATCTAGGGGGGCCAAACGCCTCCTGCCGGAGGCTCTACGCGGGGGTCGTACGGTCCATGGCCCTTTACGGGGCACCGGTGTGGGCGCGTTCCTTGAGGCGGCGGCCAGCCCGCTGGTTGAACGCGCCCCAAAGGGTCATGGCCACCTGGCTGGTCCGGGGATACCGTACGGTCTCCGGTGAGGTGGCGAGCCTCCTTGCCAGATTACCGCCATGGGATCTGGAGGCAAAAGTCCTCGCGCACGTTTGGGAGTGGCACGAGGAGGCGAAACGCCGGGGCGTAGCTCCGCTGCCGCGAGAAATCACGGTACAGCGGACAGAGCTCCGGCAGGATCTCAGGGCGGCATGGAGAGTGCGATTGTCGCAACCCAGCGCAGGGCACGCCACAATTGCGGCGATAAGTGCCCTCTTTGAGGAGTGGCTAGAGAGGCGCCACGGCGTCCTCACCTTCCGCCTGCCGCAGGTCCTCACCGGACACGGTTGTTTCGGGAGGTTCCTGTTCCGGATAAGGCGGGAGGAAACGCCCGGTTGTCACCATTGTGTGGATCGCTCGGAGGACACGGTGGAGCATACGGTGGAGGTCTGCCCGGCTTGGGCGGAGCACCGCCGTGTCCTCGTGGAGGCGATTGGCGGTGGCGATCTCTCGCGTCCGGCCTTGGTCCAGGCCATGGTACGGAGCGAGAGGGCTTGGGAAGCCGTCACCTCCTTCTGCGAAGCAGTAATGTTCGCGAAGGAGGAGGCGGAACGCGTGAGGGAGAGGCAAAATTTGCGCCCTCACGCCCCTAGCCGCCGCAGGAGACGCCCTGGGCGTCGGGAGTCGCAGGCCGATTCCCGGCCACCATAGGCGCGGGCTTGCGAACGGCGAGCAATGGGCAGCTCGCCGTTCAATAAGGACCAGGCCCGGGTCGACGGCGCGTTGTGTTCCACGCGCGCCTCAAAGAGATGTCAGCACCAATGACGGGGTTTGCTTGGACCGATGCCTGCTAGGGTTGCGGAAAAGTACAAGAGGGTTACCGTGGCCCCTGGCAGAGGCAACTGAAGGAACATGGGTGGGTTTTAGTCAGTAAGAGTCTGACACGCCCTCCTGCTCTGCCCAGAGCGGGAGAAGGTATTTGATGATTTCCCACCCACAAAAAAAAAAAAAAAGGGCACATAGAGCTTAAATTGTAAATTAGTATTTTCAGGGCATCGGCATCAGTTGCATGGACTGGCCCGCGAGAAACCGGGACCTGAATCCAATTGAATACGCTTGGAATAAGCTTGGGAGGTGTGTAAGAAATCGAAACCCCGCCCCAGCTACACTTCGAGACCTGGAACATGCTTTAGTGGAAGAATGGACCAATATCCCGCAACATCGCAAAATAAACTTAATAAACAGCATGCCCAGTCACTTGGCAGCTACGAAAGGAGCCCGTGGAGACAATGCAAAGTATTAATTTTGTTTTAAAGTTCGTTTTTGTACCAACTATTATTTTTTAACGTATAAATTATTGTTTTTTTTTTATGTAATGTTGACAGTTAAACTAAATAATGTTTCCAAAATTTGGTGTTGTTTTATTAACTGGTAAATTATCTACAACATCCAGTTTCATTCATGCCGCTAGCTCTATTATTTTAAGAGTAATTTTAGTTTTTCGTACTGACCCGTATTCTTTGTCCGCGAGAGTATAAATACAGGCTTGTCATCGATAATTGGGTACTAGTGATATAAGGTGGTTTTTGAAGCAAAATTTTAGGTGACGATACTGAATGAAAATGCGACAGAATATGAATACAAATGGGAGGAAATGGGAGCTGCTGCTGTAATTCACGTGTAATCTTGTTTAACATTATGGACCGCAAATAAAGATACTCTTTGTGTAGGTACCTATGAGTATGATCTGTGCAAAATCCCAGGCTGAAAAAAGTCATATCCATTTTATTAGTATTTAGAGTAAATCATGAATCAAATCCAAAACCTCACGAAGACGCTCAAGCCTTTTAGCAAAGTTAACTTTAGTAGGAATAAGTTTCAGCAGCAGTGCTGAGAGGCTCTTCTGGAAATCCCCACTGGTAATTTATCGGTAACCATTCCAATACATAATTGCAAGCGTATACGGCTTTTAGCGGCACTCAGTACTTACTCGTGCATAATATATTATAACGCCTGAATTATTTTAGCACCAATATGAGTAAAGGGGCCTGCATACTGTAAATATGACTCTCGGAAGCTGTATGTGGTCTGGAGCAGTTACAAAATACCTGAAATCAACAAATGTTACAGCTGCGCCATTCAATGATCCTTAACGTGGATACGCACCCTCCCACAAGTTGTACCAATGACCTGGTAAAGGCCACGGGAGTCCGCTGAATGCGAGAGGCACAGTATCGGTCGTTGAGGCGACGCTTGGGGGAGGCCTATGTGCAGCCGTCATTTGGATGATAAGATGATGATGATGATGATCACCAATTCTATTTGCTATGCTTGGTAATTCTGGGGATGTATTGAGGTACGAGGAACAGGGTGTAAAGTTCACTCATACCACCATAGAAAAGGGAGGATCCTCCGACCAGACGGGTGTCGTGTCTGGTGGGCAACTGCCCAACAATTGATGTCGGGAAGTTGTATACATGCTAGTCGCGCGGTAACTCTGCTTGCGCGATGCAGGATTTGCGTGACGTCAGTATGACGCGCAGCTCGCATGTGGCGATTTAGATACCGCTACAGATGTTCACATTCATACTTTGCAGTAGTTTACGAAGGGGCCCATGTTCAACAGCGGAAGCTTTACCAACCAGTTAACTACGTAATAAATTGTAAATACCTTACCTACCTGATTTTAAACCTTATGTTTAAAAATATTCCATAAACCTTCGATACACTACGAAAATTAAATGGATTGACAACATTCTAAGTATCCAAATGGCCTCAAATCTTTCCAGCCCCATCCGTCAAACTTCATCATATCAAAACACAGACGTTACATACATTTTATCCGCAATTTTCATACGTTTTTGCTTTGAACCTCGAGGGATTTGCGCTCGGCTGCATAAGCCTGTAACTTTCAACCAAATCTTTTCAGTAGAGGGGAAACAAAACAAAAGATGTTTTATCTTTTGTCTCGTCTTCGGTAATAACCGTGTGGTGGGCAGGGTTATGAAGGAAAATGTCCTTTGTTTGGCGAATTTTCCAAACCAAGGGAAAATTTTCTGATTTTCAGAATTGTTCAAAGAAGCTAAGGGTAAATCTTATGCAGCTAGATTTTGTCGATGAGCACGTCAGTTTTCTAAATCTTAATTTTTGAGTTAAATATTTAATTAAAATCGGAACAGAAGTGAAATTAAAAGAGTATTAACTCTTATTTATTACCTTTATGAAACTCTGAAATACAATTATTTAAATAAGTATTATGTCGAATCATTTTGTGTTAATTTAGGTTTTGTGTAAAAGTAGAAATGTTGATCGACTTGGCTAACCGTACCTACAGGTATATTTATATTAATTTTCATACTATTATGTGGGTGATTTAAAACGGCATTCAAGCATTAAAACTGATTGAATTTGATCAAACCATTAGTAGAATGCGCGCAAAATAAGTCTGCGCGCGGCTGAAATAATCGTTTGCTGCCGTCTTGAAGTTTATATCATGTGTCAAGAGAGTGTGTTGTATTCCGTGTTTTCCAAAGTATATAATCGTCATCATTATGCTGAAAGTGATTAAAAGTGCTGGCAGGGATATAGTCTTGAAGGTCAAACACGCGCGTAGACTTATCTTGCGCGCACTCTATGGTCGCAATTGGTGATGTAGGTATCGTCAGGTTCCTTAAGCTGGTCAATGCCTAAAAGCATGTATGGTTTACAACCAGCTGATTACAATTCCTTCCCTAAATAAAGCTTACTGCGTAAGTCTTACTAACTACCTGCAGTGTATTGTCTCTCCTTCTCCCTTTAATCCATCCAAAGGTTGTCTGTAAAATATCACTTTTAGCGATAAGACCGCCCATGTGTCACATTGTAGATGGTGTACATACTAAAGAGTATTCTATTCTATTCTAAGTAAATAATTTATCTGTCTTCAAAGTTTCTAACTTTGTATTATTAGTTATATCTATATTTGTAACATCTAATGGCACTGTTTAACTTTGTAAAGTGTATGTTTTTAAACATCTAGTTACTTGTTTAAAATGTTGGTCAAAAGTTTTTGGAACAGCAATAATTATTCAGTTCGCTGTTTAAAAGTTTATTTATACTTACCAGGGATCGTGTAGTAAATCGAATCTATGCGTTTCATTATAATCATTCATCGTCACTGACGTTTGGCCTCGTTCACAGCCTCGAGCCTGGTGGTTTACTTTCTTAATCCGTCTACGAAAATACGGCATTCGAAAAAACAAATGTCTAATTGAAATTTGTGGAAGGGCAAAAATACATCCGGTAGAGATAACTGTCAAATCCTGTTGTCATTCATTCTTAGTTCATGTCCCAAACTGATCTTATGTCCGTAGGTGATACGGAGTAGGAAGCGCCCGTAACTTCGGCCGAAACCATGAACTTTGTGCTTAGAGAGTAGGCCCCAGTTCCGTCCGTCCCACGTCGCTCTGCAAGTCACGTCGCGGTGACTCGAGGCATCTTCATTTGTTTTCTACGCAGTCGCTGTCGCAAGACGCATCTCGCTTTAGCGTAGGATAATGGCAATATAAAAAATAATTATTATAAAACCAAACCAGAATCACGAATCCTTAGAATTGAGCGGTTATATGCAGACAATCTTTGCCATTTCCTGATAACCCGAACCCGGCATTTCAGCCAGTGATTCCGTACAGGCGTTTAGTTCGCAAATGGCGCGGTTTACATAAAACACCACACTTGTCTCTGATGTGGGTGAGTAACGAGCGAATGTTACTTTACTGTTGAACGCGGCTTTACGCACTTAAACGAGACTTTTATGAGACACTTTAAAATACATGCAAATGATATATTTATTTGGTCCTGGTTTGAACTAGAACTTTGCAAACATAACTTAAAATTGTGCAAAGTGCGATGCTTGGTTTATTTTGGCATCTTAATATTTTTTGCCAAGAGTGTACAAAAATTCACGAAATATTTTTCAATTACTTGAATTCTTTGAGAGCAGTGGTGGCCCAGTGGTAACGGCCGGGCCGCGACTTACGAGTGGGTGGGTTCGATCCCAAGCAGGCACTTTGCTTTGTTTAGATTGTTTCATCGCCACTGCTCTCAAGACGGTGAAGGAAAACAACGTGAGGAAACCGGCGTGTCCTAGAACTAAAAATTCGAGGACATATGTCATTCACCAACCCGCACTGGGCCCGCGTGGTGGATTACAGCCCACTCCCTCACACCGAAAGGAGGCCTGTGTCCCAGCAGTGGGGACATTATAAGCTGATTATGTACTTGACTTCGTTGGTGTAGTGGTCGCTAGTCGTAAACGTGAGGTGCTGGGTTCGATTTCAGGGTTGAACAAAATGCATTTGGGTTTTCCATCTGGAATTTCTCAGTAGCAGCCCAGTTGATAGCAAAACGCTCGCCCCTATTTTATGAGACTTAAAACATAACTGGCAAAAAGTGAATATACCTCTGCCGAACCCTTTGAGGAATTCAGGCGTGATGTTATGTTGTGTTTGAATAATTTTCAATGTTTCCACAATCTAGTAAAGCATGCCTGCCTGCCTTTTCCCAACTATGTTAAGGTCGGCCTCCAGTCTAACCAAATGCAGCTGAATACCGGTACTTTACAAGGATCGACTGCCTATCTGACCTTCACAACCCAGTTACTGAGAATACGATACCCCTTGGTAAGACTGGTTGTCAGACTTTCGGACTTCTGACGACCCGTGACGACTGTCAAAGATCCACGAATGACAGCACATTCAAGTTAGTATATTAGCTTAATTCATTTTATATTATTCATATCACTGTGCCATAGCAGTAGTTTATCTAAGACATTAGTTCCGCCATGACTTGTCCATTGTACGACAAACGAAACAGAAGCGAATCTGCTGCCTGTTCTAACTCACAGATTTGATAATGGTTTTTTCTTTTTACCGCGTGATTTTGCCGATCTGCTCGGAAGGCAGTTACACCTCCGCGCTCAGCCCGCTATTTTGTTGCGGTGCCGCGTTTGTTTTGAACCTATCTGTAGCAGTCAACGAGTTTATGAAGCGAAAGTGATATTTTTTGTGAAATGTATGTTGATTTTACGGAAAAACTAATCTAAGAGGTCCGAAGTAGACCTATACTGTATTTACTAAGTCTAAAGCGACGACATTTTGCTCCGATTGCTACAAATTAACTGACTCTCATGTTCCGCTACTCGAATTGCGACCCAATGTAGTAATAGGTATTTCTTAGCGAAATTCACTAAGCGGTTTCCCATCATTATTTTTGCGACGGAGATGTGCTAAGGCCCTCAGTAATGTACTTGTATAGCGGATGTAAAGCTTTAATGTCAAAAACGCCCCACTTGCTAGCTCACATAGAGTGCTACAAGGATATTTTTGCGCCTGAATAACATTGACAGGGCGTTATTGGTGCGGGAGAAAACGCCCGGGTGTCACCATTGTGTGGATCGCCCGGAGGACACGGTGGAGCATACGGTGGAGGTCTGCCCGGCTTGGGCGGAGCACCGCCGTGTCCTCGTGGAGGCGATTGGCGGTGGCGATCTCTCGCGTCCGGCCTTGGTCCAGGCCATGGTACGGAGCGAGAGGGCTTGGGAAGCCGCCACCTCCTTCTGCGAAGCAGTAATGTTCGCGAAGGAGGAGGTGGAATGTTCCCGGCCACCGTAGGCGCGGGCTTGCGAACGGCGAGCAATGGGCAGCTCGCCGTTCGATAAGGACCAGGCCCGGGTCGACGACGGCGCGTTGTGTTCCACGCGTGCCTCAAAGAGATGTCAGCACCAATGACGGGGTTTGCTAGGACCGATGCCTGCTAGGGTTGTGGAAAAGTCCAAGAGGGTTACCGTGGCCCCTGACACAGGCAACTGAAGGAACACGGGTGGGTTTTAGTCAGTAAGAGTCTGACACGCCCTCCTGCTCTGCCCAGAGCGGGAGAAGTTATTTGATGATTTCCAACCCACAAAAAAAAAAAAAAAAAACGGGTGTTATTGGTAAACATTTGTGAAATTTTATCACAGAAAATATATTGACAAAACAAAATGGCGACGTTAGTGCCGCTTTTGGCCACTCGCTGCAACTTTTGGCCTCCCTATAGCGTTGATAGTACATATTTTGGGAATGCCCGATACGTTTTCAAGTTCCTATAGACCGACTATAGATATTGTTTTGGGCTTAGAGCCTAATTTTGACGTTCTGAATGGTAAAAAAAAATTGCAAATATAAACTGCAATAAAAATAGATCATGACTGTGGTGACAAAATGGTTCAATCAATAAGCTAACTTATCTGACTGCCAGGCCAGGGTGTGCCTGACATAGGTACGATGCTCCTTCTTGTGTTGTGTCGGTACGAGCAAGTAAAGCCATTTAGCAAGCAATAGTCCTCCTAGGACACAGACGTCACTGCAAAACGGAGCGGTATGTAAGTCGTAATACACCACGCACGAGTGCGAGCTGATAGAGGTCTTCTAATTTTTGCTACTAATGGTTTCTTCACAATGTTTTACTTCACCATTTACCAAGGCGGACTAACTAATGCCCCAACGCTAATGATTGTTCCGTACTTAAGTACGTATACGAGTAGTAATGACTATACGTACTTAAGTACGGAACAATCATTAATTTAAAACAAATTTTGAACAAATTTGAAGGATTAAAGACCCTCTGTAATGACAGAGGGTCTTTAATCCTTCAAATTTGCGTTCTCTAAGCTACATAATACATAAATATGTTTTTGCTGGAAACCGGCTTTGTATAATATCCTTCTCTATAAACGCAAAACAGTACATCCATAAAAATAAATCTATCTTACATTTGTAGGATGGAGCCTATTTTTCTTCCGTTCGCCGGTCAACGCGGCACATATTTCCTAATATTGGCTGTCAGGTTTACGAATATAGATCGGCTTTAGAATGTGATATTGCGTACCGAGTGTTTTACTACGGGCTAGCAAAGTGATGGCCGTTTAATAGAAATATACACACCAGCAGAAAGGTTACTAGGTACTAGGTACTCATCATCATCATTTCAGCCGAAACACGTCCACTGATGGGCATAGGACTCCCCCAATCACTGCCACTTCGACCGGTTCTGTGCTCCTCGCATCCAACAGATTTCTGCGGCCTTCACCAGGGTCCGTAGAACATTTAGCCACAAAAGTCGATCAGCACTGTTACTTTTATATCCATACTAATGTCATCATCGTCATCATCATCAGCCTATAATGTTCCGACTGCTGGGACACAGGCCTCCTCTCGGTGAGAGGGAATGGCCCATATTCCACCACGCGGTCCCAGTGTGGGTTGGTAGATGTCACATGTCTTCGAATGTTTGATTCTAGGACATGCCGGTTTCCTCACGATGTTTCCCTTCACCGTTTTGAGAGCAGTGGTGATGAAATAATTTACACAAAGGAAAGCACCTGTCTGGATTCGAACCTAAGACCTACAACTCGTAAGTCGCGGCTGATACCACTGGGCCACCACTGCTCCCACGAATGGCATAAAAAGGTAAAATTTGTGAGTTTGTATATACGGAGTAATTTTCGGAACCACTGATCCGATTCCACAAATTCTTTCACTAATGGGAAGCTACAGTTGCCGAGAGTCATAGAATATTTCATGGTAAAACAAGAAATTTCAAGTGGACGAAGTCCCGGACTGAAACGATTGATACATTGGTTTTCATAATTTCATGTATTACTTAATACTCTTTAAATTATATATCAGTTTGTTTGGTATTAAATGTTAATTTTTTTTGTTTATTGTTTTGCTCAATGTTTAAAATTTAAAAAACGGAAGTGTTAATCGACCTTTTTTGTTGAACGTACCTACGTGTACTGGGAAGTGAAGCTTGTTTAGAAAGTTACAAAAGGTGAAATACTTTATTGGGCAAGCATGAATATAAACAACTTTTATTTGGTTCAACTCGAAGTATCTTGGTGAACCAGGGCCGTTTTATAAACTACTGGGTACGGGTTCAAAACCTGAAAACAGTGTGTATTCTTTTTAATTCATGGTACACTTTCTACTATTGGCATTTGTAATTACTTTATTTGTCCTTTCTTTGGTATTGTTCATCGAGTCGTGGAGCTCTTTAAGTCCTGAGTTAAGCTACACGATTATTAACAAGTGCTTGCACTGATTGGACAGGTCCACTCTTTGTGTGGTTCTTTCCTCAAAAGACCATTTCAGACATGGTCCTCACATGATCTGACCAAAATTATGTCTGGACTTTAAAAGAGACTGACCCCTGAGTTTGTTTCGCCATTTATTCTCAGGGATAGTTAGATAGAAAATGTCGACTCCATCTAGCTTATTGTTTAATTTGTTTTTAAAATGACGAGTACTATTTACAGAATAACAATTTCATTTCTTTTAATTTTCCGAATTCATAGACTTAATTTTTAAACAACACCACGATCTAATTTGACTTCATATGTAAATTGCCAACAAGTACCTTACTTTGCGATTATTATTTCCATGGTGTAAATAATTGCTTAATTTCAAAGGCTACTTCTTCAGCTCTAGCTGTAAAATTATAATTTGCAATTGATTCCTGAAATTACTTAGAACCCATAAATTATAATATCCGATAGTACCTATTTTAAGATAATGTGGTCTCCTTGAAGCCTCACAGCATCCTCTTGATTCTTGGAAGCTAGATTAATTAAGTGTATCGCAGATAAACAAGAAAACTGGTAAGTTTACGTATTGGCAACTTATTTCCGAGAAATTAAACGATATTTGGTAATTATAATTGGATGAGATATGAAACAGCGCAAATTTTATTGAGATTTCGGGGTAGTTTGTTAAATATATTGTTTAGACTACCACTCCAAGGCCTTAATTGGAATAAGAGGCAATAATTCAGAAAATTAATTATTTTGTTTTTTTTTTCTATTTAATATGTATATTTATTTACAAGCCTAATAAGAAATCCTAAATAAAATATACAATGTAACACTAAAATATATAAAATAATATGATATACAGATTAATAAAGGAAAACATAAAAAGACCTCATAGGGCTTCGGCATTGGGGAAAAGTGCCCAAAAAGCTGGCAGCGTTGCCACGTTGGATGGCAATGCTGATTCTTCGACACTAGAAACAAGGACAAACTACGTGCTCTCTTTCACCTTTAAAATAATAATAATAATATTAATATATTTATTCAGAAATCACATGGCTTAAAAATATGTACAGATTTGCTTAAATGTAAATTATATTCCTATTTTTTTTAATTTCATACGGTCCATAACTCATTTGTTGGGCTTGGTATAAACTTTTAAAACACGCTTCCCTCTTCTTTGTTAGATTGGCCTTTTAATGCGTTAAAGTAAAATCCAACCTTTGTTCAAAGGCAGACTATTCTATCAACGATTCGCTCACGATTAACTCAAGATAATGTTTATGTTCTTTCTCCAGAATTAGCTTACCTACTGACACATTATATTATGAGTTCGTATAATTGTTTATTTTATTTGAATTTAATAGTCAATTTACTTTAATTTATTTTTTATTTATTATTGACATAATTTACTCATTTCAATGTTTTTTAATGAGTTGTATGTTTAGCTAGCGACCTCGACATTATTTCTTTTGAGCAACCGGCAGCAAGTTCGTCATGCTCCCGTAGATGTCAATGCTTGCGGTAGCGTCGGGGGTCGGTTTGCCTCTTTCCCTCAAATATGGCGAGGGGGGTAATGGATGATATTTGCGTTATGCTCGTGAACGGGTGCTGCTTGTGGTGACAGGTCATCATGCTGACTATGGTTTTGTTATTGTTATTAGTAATTAACTGCTTCTTTATTTTACTTAGAAGGTCCTAGTTTATCATTTGTGACTACAAGTTACAGCTGCATATATTATCATAATGCAGCATTGCAATGTAAGCGGGCACGCCCTTTATGTCTGGAGACTTTGTATTATGTATTAAGTTCTGTTTAAGTTTTTATTATGTATTTCTGCTTGAGTATAGTTTTCAATATTGGCGTGTGCTGGCAAATGGCAAATAATTTTAATGTTTTTGAGTTTCGGAATGTTAATTACTTATTACTGTATAGAATCCAGTTCTTCTAACTGAACAGACAGCAGTGCTGCTGGGGAGTTTGATCCGCCACTGCTTCTTCTCAGCTAAAGCACAAGAAAGTGGTGAAGGGCGGGCGTTTTGGGGGGACTGTCTTATGTAATTTTGACGTTCAAAAAGTGCTGATTCTCAGCCTAGTTTGAATAAATGACTTTTGATTGATTTTGAACCAACCCCTTGGCGACGATGTCTTGAAATATTCGATGAGCATTGGAACGCCCCCGGCCCTAGTGTTTCAACCCCAAATGAATCAATGGCTCCCAATGAATCAACTCAGTCCATCGCAGTCCACTGCTGGACATAGGCCTCTCCCAGGCTGCACCACAACACCCTGTCCTCCGCCTTCCGCATCCAGTCTGTCCCAGCCACTTTCTTAAGGTCGTCGGTTCATCTAGCTGGGGGGCGTCCCACGCTACGCTTTCCGATACGCGATTTCCACTCCAGGACTCGTCTGCTCCACCGGCCATCGGTCCTTCGACAAACATGGCCAGTTGGTCAGTCCACTGCCACTTCAGCTTGCTTACTTTGCAAGCTATGTCGGTTGGCTGTTTGTTGGTGGTATGGCTCCCAATAACGTTGTTATATTTGCGCTGTTTGAGGCTTTTTGCTTTTGCCGCAGCCACCCCAGCACAGCCCGCCGTGCTAGGACGATGGGATGGCGCGAGGGTGTCAGCACATTATTTCCTTTATTTGAACATCACAGTCAAAAATTATAACACACAGGTTAGGCATAAGTGTATCTACAATTCTACGGTACAAACACATTTCTCCAGTTATTTTTAAGTCTCATGTAATAGGGGGCGAGCCTATTGCCGTCAGCTGGGCTCAAATTCCAAGGGACTCCAAGCTGCTACTGAGAAATTCCTGATGGAAAAATCCAATTCAGACAAAGTATTGCCTGACCTGGGAAACGAACCCAGGACTTTAACTCAGCAGTAGCACTTGCAAGCACTTGACAAATGAGGCAGAAATGAGGCAGGAAGTATCTCATAATTAAATAAGAATATCATTTAAATAATTGTTGTATACCTAGTTGTTTGTTTGCATCATGGCAGCCATTGGATAAAACAAAATTCTGGTTCATAAATACAGGATAATTACTCAAAGTTTTGACCATCAGTTCACAACTTAAACTTGGTATAATCCCTGTATAATAAACGCTATTCATTTGCCAACAGTTTCTAGCTAAACCAAGAATTCTACTGACACCACTGTTGTAAGTAAACAGGATAACCAAATTACATAGAGCGTAGATTTCCAAGTTACGTCAAATATTTAAAAGCAGCCCACAATCCCGAGAGAACTGCGAATCTCTTACGTTGAAAGCCACGCAAGCTGAAACAGCCACGAATCTCCAAAGAAATCTGTATACCTACACACTGTATATATATGTAGATGCATGTGTATACAGAGTGTTTAGTAAGAGGACGGCAATCTTTATAGCGAAGATTAGTCATTTTGATACAAGATAATCTTATATTTCATGCTGGTATAATGCATGCTAAAGAATTTGTGGTGATATTGCAAAGCTTGTTACGGGTTTCTATGTCATAAGTAGCTACTTAATATAATTTTATTTATTTATTTAACACTTTAAGCACACAAATGTACAAAGGCGGACTTAATGCCATAGGCATTTTCTACCAGTCAACCTTTGGGTGATGCAGAGATAAACAGTGCCAGGTGCAGTTTATAATGATATTTTAGGATTAAGTAATTTTAACTAAATAGACACATTTAAACTTATTTAGTCTATTTAGTTTATCATATTATAGTTGTGATCGTAGTATATAAGGTATAATTATGTAGAAGTTTGTTTAAGGTCACACTGACCAATTTATTTGATTTTGCCATTTGAACAACTTGTTGTTTATATGTTTAAATACTGATTGACCTTGTAAGTTCCATTAAATTATTTTGTTAAGAAGATTAATTTACTTATCAATTATATTTTTGTGAAGGCATTGTTACAATTTTATGTTTAAAAGTATTAGTTTTGTATTAATAGTTCAGTGTATTTTATATGTTACAATATTCATGTTAGTTGTGTAGCAAGGGTAGACAACTGTCATTTGAAATGTTATAAAAGTTGGTGTAACTTTATTTTTTGCCGCTTTTCTGTACGTGTCGCTGGACTGGTAACATTATAAAAGTTTTAAGTCATTCTTTATATCATTTATCACCAATCTTCTTTCCAACACCTTTTTTTTGTGGTTGGGAAGTCATCGTGTCAGACTCTTACTGACTACAACCTACCCGTGTTCCTTCAGTTGCCTGTGCCAGGGGCCACCGTATCCCTCTCGGGCTAATTATTAAGTAAATGAGTTGAGAAAATATGTTTTATCGTGTTTACATATCGATACTAATCACGTCTGTGAAGTTTACGCAAAAAAATATATTTTATAAACTGATTTTCAAGTGAATACACTAACTGCGTCAGAGAAGCGCAAAATGACTTATTATCACTTAGCGAATGGTTCAAGTAAGTACAGCATACTTACCATTAATCCGAAAAAAAAACGTCGCACATAATCTTTGCATTAATTACAAAAATACCGAGTGGCATTAAACTAACCGTAAATGATAAGTGATTTTATTTCTGTAAGTAGGTTTGTACAAACACTTTTACAAATCATATTTTAAAAACTAGACGAGGCCGGCGTTTCCTATCGGACTACTCTGAGAAGAAAGGCCGAAACAAACTCAGAGATCCCAGTCTCTTTTAAATTCCAGACATAATCTTGGTCAGATCATGTGAAGACCATGTAGATTGATGTCTGAAATGGTCTTTAAGGAAAGAACCACACAGATTAAGCGGACCTGTCCAGTCAGTGCACGCATTTGTCAGTAACGTCCAGTTCAACTCAGAACTTAAGGAGCTCAACGATTCGACGAACAATACCAAAGGTAGGACATTTGGGTAGGCCGCATAAGCTAATTAAACTGCCAGACCATTATTAAAACTGAAACAATGACCCATATTGTCGTCACATTCACAATAATTAAAATATTATACTTCACAAAGTAAGTATTCATGTCATTGTGTATATAAAAATTATCAAATGTCAAAGTAATTGTTGTCACTGCTTTAGGTCCATCTAGGTGGGCAAACCGTCCTTATCTAATGATGTGACTTTAAGCTGACAACGAACCTATATTATACAACATGTCCCGGAATTAACGCACACGACCAAACACTCACACACAATTAGATAGAATCATCATACATACATTAAATTTTTCCAATTATGTATAACACGTTGTTTATTTATTAAATTAGTTATACTGATGGTGGGAGAAAATTGTACTGATTTTCCATATATGGAAAATCTGATCGTTAAAAGAGTAAAAGAACATATACCAACACCTAAATTCGCGAGATAAGTAATATCGATAGGAAAAAAATTATCCACTTACGTAAACGTTCTAAACGACAGCTGCTCATATGTGTATTTGTTTTTATTTTGTAAAAGAATAGGTTGAGATACACAATATTTTTCGAGAATTAGCTTGAAACTAATTTGAGTCAAAAGGCAACAGAGCGCAACACAAGTTTGTTGGTAATAACATAAGAGCGTTTTGAGAAAACATAATTGGATTTTAACTTACACCCTGAGATGCGTGACTCCTGCCACGCGTTTCCATTGTCGAACTAATTTCACATACGACTTCTTGTTATAGGGTGATATTTATAGATTTCTTTTTAATAAGCCTTTTTCATTTTATGAGCAAAATGGTGTTAAAGCTATCAAAACTTCTCACATGAAAATTCTACTGCTGAACTGTAAATTTATTAATTTATTTAATTATGGCACTCCAACGACTTATCCACTAAAACACTTTTAAGGTACTGTAACAATTAAACTTAAAATCTAGAGTGAATTTGTCACTTACAGGTGTGTACAGCACTTAGAGTACATCTAAGCTAAAAAAAACAAAACTACCTACATGAAAACAGAATAAAAAAAATAGAAATAAATAACTAAATCTATTTTGATACTCTAAAGAATGACCCAGTCAATGACAAATAATACATAAGTAAGTAATAAACTACGTGAGTGATAATTGAGTTTTTCCTCAAATTATTTACATTAACATCGAAAAGAAAAGTGTGGAAGTTGTTACGCGTTTGCTTTGCAGAGGGACAGCATAAGCTGAAAAATAATACTAGAAATAATTTGTTTGAGAACATGGGCTTTTCGCTATATTTCAAGTAAGTCTGTATTGATCTTACGACGTTCTTAGAAAACGTGCCCACAGTCAAACCAATAGACTTAACTTGTTGTTAAACTGTGTATTTTCATTTGATTTACATTAACTTGAATAGTTCGCTACTTGGAGCAAGTAATAACAAAAGTAAATAATGGAATGTCAATATTTTGAAACAAATAGAACCACAAAGATGGGGCCAGGTCGTAACAAACTGAACACGCAAAAATAAGAAAAGAAAGAGTGGCAGACCTTTCAAAAGGTGGGGGGAGGACGAAATTGTGAATATAACGAGCAAATGTTGTGCAAGAACAGCCAGACTACAAATTCGGAGGAGGCTTTTACCGCCTCATGTGGTCCTTACATAGAGGAAACATAAACATGGAAGATAAGACCAAAAAAATATAATGTTAAGATTTTTATTTTATTACTATCACACTAACACACATAAAACATTGTATTTACTCTAAGCGTAAGAACCTCATAGCTGTAACTATAAGACATTAATAAAGAGCTTTATATTTTATTTTTTATTTATTTTGAAATCGTATTGCCATATCCTTTGATGTGTGGGGGGAAAATTCTATAAGTCGTGTGTGGCATACCTACATATTATGTTATGAGAAAATGCTTTAACTTTATAAAACCGTGATTTCCTATTTTTATGCGTGCTTTTTACAAAATGTTAAAAAATATGCCGTGTTATAATGGACACGCGCCCCTCCGCGCGTTACTAACGAGATACGGAGGTTTAATTACTTCTGCGCACATGCGACTCGTATTAACACTATTGCCTCTTATTTTATTTAAAATGGCGCTCGCACGAACAGTCTGCTTTGTACGTGATGTTCAAAAACTGATTTTACTATAGCGAGGGAGTAAAAATGTGATGTAGAAAGTCAGTAGTATTCCGTCTAGTACTATATTCGATGCCTAAGAGCTATCCCCGGGCTATGTATCCCCACCCGTCGTAAGGAGAAAAATAGCCGGTGGCAACCTCTTAAGGGGTCATTGTACTCATCATTATGAACAACTTTTACTATGGGACCAAACATATAATCGCGAAAAAATAAATCAGCTGATCCCTACATTTTGACGAGTCCGGCAAACATAAATGTAGGGAACGGCAGATTTTTTTTTCGCGATATTATATTTGGTCCCATAGTAAAAGTTGTTCATATTGATGAGTACCTACTGTCAACAGTTTTGGTTCAAAACCAGCTTTCAAAAGAGGTACAAAATAATGCAGACACCTATTTATTTCCTTAATAGGCTTGGATAATATTCACAATCACCTTGTTTGTGTATCCTAGAAAACAAATAAACGAGAACGATGAACTAACAATAAATAATAAATTCCATTTCCTGCACACAATCACATTACCCTGCCAACGATATTGGATGCAGAAAGTATTCCAATTTGGGAGCAGAACCATGGTGAATGGTATTAACGCTGTGTTGCAAATACTGCTTGTTGGGTATTGCTGCTCCTTGTTAAATATTTGTGAAACTGTACAAATAACATACTGTACACTAACAATAGCTGTACATTTGTTTTGTTGAAAGTAGTTCCTTTCAATATTTTCATAGAACGGGTCTGTTTGAAAGCTGTCTAATTATAAACCAAGGAACGAAGGATTCATTTTTAAGGGGATCAAACTTACAGAGTACGGGCATCTTTATAAATGTTTGAGCATGCATCATGCTTGCTATGATATCTTGGCATGCTATCATGAGTAATTTTTTGTTTCTGTCTGGTATAACCGCTTGTTTCTCTTTACTACATACACAAAGAGTTTTAATGCGATTATCACCATAATTTTGAGATTCTATTCCGAAAGTTGTTTTTATGTGTGTAAATTATGTACTTAACTTATTTAATATTATTATACTTACTTTTTTTTTACTGCAGTATTGCATTGTTCACAGATTTCTTTTATTATTATTTTGATAATTATATGTGAAGACTTGTAAAATTGGCTGTCAGTCACATTTTCATTTTCTTAGTCTGTTTTGTTCAGCTATGTCTTCAAAAGGAAATAAATAAGATATAACACAGAAATCTCGATGTTTTGTCCGTAAAAACCGTGTGAAGCAGGAGCGGGTCGAACAGAATATGAAAATAAAATGATTTTCCTTCATGAAAATTGGCATTAATAGACCATTTATTATGTCTCTATCGAGTAATAATAACTTATTACTCGATGGAGACATATTGACATATTGGTCTATTAATGCCAATTGGTGGTGTTTTACCAATAACCCTGTATAATTATATAATATTATATTATATCATATTTTAGATCATCCAAAAAAAAAACACAGAACACTTGAAAAGGTCTCATACTCCTCGTGTCACCCTAATAAGTAATCTATCATGAATGCTCACAATCAAGCTAACTCTTGTAATCAGAATTCAAAGAAACCTCAACGAAAATTTCATTCGATACATAGGTACAAATGAAATCAACAATTGATTTCATTCATTTCTCCCTATACGCCACGTGTCAGTTCGAATTTATATAGATTTTGACAGCTGAATATTATGAGGGAGTTCCGCGTTTGGGTCTATGCAAGGATGTACCTGTGAATGATTGATTATGAGTCATCGAAGCTCAATGTGGATATTTTGTACGCTTTTCGCTGATACTTTTTAAATTAGATATTATTGTTGGCAGCTTGTAGGATGGAGACTACCTACTACTAATATTATTGAATGAAAATAGTTATAACTTGATCTACTTTACTGAACTTTTGGCCTGTAGAAATTAATTGTTCTATAGGGCGAAGCGTACGGTGTGTCTTGAGGTGCGGCTGGATCGTGTGACGTATGATGTCTGGTCACTTAAACGATATTCTGCTTCTTCGGTGTTAGGCAGGAATGCAGGCTTTAATCGATCTATGCTGATGTTTACTTGTCGATCGTTGATTTTCACTGTATACACCTTGTTTTGTCTCTTCAAGACACGATACGGACCTTCGTAGGTCGCCGTCAGCGGTCGGCGGTAGGCATCGGTACGTATAAATACATGCGTACATACATGTAGGTCGTCGTGTATAAACATTGCGCGACGATCAGTGTTCCGGCGCACGGCTTGCATCTTTTTCATTACGTTGGTTATGACGTCACTAAAGTGTGTATTTGTATTAGCGTATATCGACGTTTCTCCACACATTTCGCCGGGTAGCCGTAGCGGTTTACCGTATAGCGCTTCTGCTGATGATACATCAGTATTGTCTTTAATTGCAGCGCGAAGTCCCAGCAAAACAGTTGGCAATTCTTGCGTCCAGCTTGAGTTATGTAGTCGTGCCGTCAATGCTGTTTTAAATGATCGATGCCACCTTTCTGCCATTCCGTTCGCCTGTGGGTGGTAGGCAGTGGTTCGTGTTTTCTCGATGCCCATTCTATTCATTAGTGTTTTAAATAAATGAGATTCGAACTGCCTTCCTTGATCGCTTGTGATCCTTTCTGGGCAACCAAATCGCACTATCCACCCTTCGTATATAACCGTGGCGATAGTGTTGGCTTCCATGTCGCAGACTGGGAATGCTTCTGGCCATTTTGTTGCTCGGTCGATGATGGTAACGCAATATCGTCTTCCATCTGATATGGGTAATGGTCCGACGATATCTATGTATATGTGCGACAGTCGATCTGCTGGTGGGTACTGTTCTAGCGGCGATATTGTGTGTCGCTGCACTTTTGTTCGTTGGCAGGTTATGCAACATTTGGTCCACATACTGACGTCTTTGTTCATACTGGGCCAGAAAAAGCGTTGTGTGATCATCTTCCTAGTAGCTCGGGTGCCGGGGTGGCTCAACTCGTGTATGGCGTCGAAGGCTTTTCTTCGTAGCTCTGGTGGCAGGTAAGGTCGTACGTGGCTACTTGATGTTTCGCACAAAATTGGCTTACTTACGTTGAGTGGGCGAATCCGCTCGAATCGGAGCGAATTATTTTTCGTGACGTCAGTTAGTTGCCTGTCGCTGTGTTGAAGGCGAGCCAGCTCGTCGTAGTCGATTGGTGATGGAGTGGATATTGCTTCAATTCTTGATAATGCATCGGCCACTATGTTGTCCTTCCCTTCAATGTGGCATATATTCATTGTGAATTGACTGATATAGTGTAAGTACCTCGTGCGTAATGGTGTTTCAGTCTTGCTATTTAGCCGCAGTAGTGCATGCGTTAACGGTTTGTGGTCCGAGTAAACCGTTATTTCTCTACCCTCAAACATGCGCCGAAAGTGCCTTATTGCCAGGTAAATCGCCAGTAGCTCTCGGTCAAACGTGCTGTATTTCTTTTGCGCTTCTGTCAGTTTTTTTGAGTAAAAACCGAGTGGTTTCCAGCTATTTCCTACACGTTGCTGTAGCGCGGCTCCGACGCAGGTGTTTGAGGCGTCACACATCAGTGATAACGGAGCGTGATTTGAAGGGTGTGATAAAGTGACTGCGTTTTTTATGCTGTTCTTACAGGCTTGAAATGCTTCTTTATCTTCACTGTTGAAGTTCACACTGGTCTTGTCATTTTTCTTGCATGTTCGTAGATATTTGTATAGTTTTTCCTGAACGTGTGCAGCGTGCGGTATATTTTATTTATAAAAGTTTAATATACCGAGGAATCGTCTTAATTCTTGAATTGTGGTTGGTTCTGGATAATCAGAGATTGTTTTCACACGATCTTCTGTTGGTTGGATACCGGCTTCTGTTAATATGTACCCAAGGAATTCTAGTTTTTTCTGTCCGAAATCGCACTTCGACACGTTTATTTTTAGACCATGCTCTTTAAGTCTTTTGAAAAGATCTTCCAGGTGACTTCTGTGAGTTTCTTGGTCTGGTGAAGCGACCAGAATGTCGTCGACGAATGGGAAAACGTGGTCCATGTTGCCAAGTACATTGTTGATATGTCGTTGAAATGTTTGTCCTGCGTTGCATAGACCGAAACACATTCGTGGGAATTCAAAAAGCCCAAACGGTGTAATGACTGCCGTCTTTTCGATGTCTTCTTCGCGTATTCTCAATTGATTATACGCTTTCCTCAAATCAATCTTCGAGAAGATTTTCATCCCTTCGAGATGGTACGTGAAGTCACGAAGTCGTGGTATTGGGTACCGATCCGGTTTGGTGACGGCATTTAGCCTCCGGTAATCACCACATGGTCTGTATTCGCCAGTCTTCTTCTCTACGAGGTGGAGTGGACTTGCACAAGGTGACTTTGATGGCCATTCCATCCATGGATGGATGGATATTCCTTGTTCAAGCATAACTTGAAACTCCTTCTTCGCCGCTTGATATTTGTGTGGCGGCAACGGTCGTGCCTTATTGTACACGGGCGGCCCGTGAGTGACAATATGATGTTCAACTTCGCTGTTCTTCATGTCGGTGAAGTTCGAGGAAGTTATCTCGGCGTACTGTTGACCACCATTGCGTCCATTGCGGGGAGGACACGGCGCAACACACGCTCGCCGAGTGTGTAGCTTGGGAGGAGCAGCGCTGTGTCCTCACAAATGAAGTAGGAGGCGATCTGTCGCTGCCGGCCGTAGTGCGGAGGATGGTCGGTAGCGCAGAGTCGTGGGACGCGGTGGTGTCCTTCTGCGAGGACGTGATGTCGCAGAAGGAAACTGCGGAACGGGAGAGGGAGATCTCGACTCCCTTCCCCGGCCGCAGAAGGCGCACCGGGCGCAGGAGAAGGGCAGACAACGCCCTTTTCCGGCCCCCATGAATGGGTCCTGGGGCGTGGGACTTGGGGAAGTCCTCGCCCCCTATTTGATGGACCCGAGGCGAAGGCGCGCGCGGGTGTCGGCGTGCGCCTCTGAGGCGATGCACGGGGTAGTTAAACACCTCACTACCCCGTGCAGGAGACGAGGCCCGGACAGACCGGGCCAGCACCAGTGTGGGGCTGCGGAAGAATTTCGATTCCCGCGGCCCCGCGCGCACGTGCGAGGAGACACCGGGGTGGTTTTAGCCGGTAAGAGTCCGGCACGCCCCTCCGCCTTTTCCCCAGGCGGAGGTAGTCCATGAGGATTTCCCCCCGTAAAAAAAAAAAAAAAAGGCGTACTGTTGAAGAAGGTTGTGGTACGGGTCGGTGAGGTTGATAGTAAGTACAGTGGGGGTAGCGGCACTGTTTGCAATGCAACCGTCGATTGCCAGTCCTGTTTTCTTATCTACGAGTTTCCTGGCACGTAGATCGACGAGAAGGTAGTGATGACGCAAAAAATCGGTGCCCAATATCGGTCGTTTCACGGCAGCAACGATAAACCGCCATGACAATGGGCGGCGTAAACCAAGGTTGAGTTCCAGCGTCTTCTCACCATATGTGTGTATTGGGGTGCCGTTCGCTGCATACAAAACTTCTTCCGTCTGCTTCATTCCTTTCGTGTTGGGAATGACCGACACGTTGGCCCCGGTGTCCACAAGGAATCTCAAGTGATGTTGGTAATCGCAAACGTGTAGACGGTATGGTGATAATTCATTAACCTCGGGTCCCGTCGTAGCCAAGGTCGCGACTAGTTTTCCTGACGCTTGAACTTGCACGGAGATCTGCAGTTGCGTGCTTCTTTACCGTAACGGGTGTGGTAAAAACAAATATCGCCTGACGACTGCTGGTAAGAATTCGTTCGGCTTCGGGATTGTGAACGTGATCGTGAGTGGAATGATGATCTTCTTTGTCTTGATCTATCCCATTTCATTTCCGCAATTTCCCGCGTGAGCAGCATAATGGCTTCTCGAAGGTCTGGCTCTGACTGTGAGTGACTGCTTCCGTGTCGTGACGTAGACGTTGACGGCTGTTTGCATGCACAAACCGAATGGACTTCTCGGGTTTGCTCGTGCATCTTGTCGGCCATGGCAGCAAGCACGTCGAGTGTGGCGTTTTCGTTGACCGATAGTACAGCGCGCGTGGAGGCTGGCAGGTGTCTCATCCACAGTATCTGCAGGGTGGTATCGGGCATCTTGTCACGTGCTGGTTCTCTCATGCTACGCAATAGCTGGGACGGCTTCAGGTCTCCCAACTCCATCTCGGTGAGCAGCTTTTCCAGTTGCTTTGTCTCCGACTCTTCATAAACGGATAACAGTCTCTTCTTAGCCTCCTCGTAGCGCCCAGCGCGTGTCTTGCTCATAATGATGTCACTTATTTGTTCGACGTCCGTCTTCTCGAGGTGAGCTACTAGGGGCTGAACTTCGCTTCGTCGTCGGGCTTCTGCGGATTTACCACCGTTTCAAATTGTGCAAACCAGAGAAGTGGTTTGTCGCGCCAAAACGTTGGTATGCGTGACTTTAAGGAGACGGTTGCTACTTCGTCGCTTGTTGCCATTTTCAATATCACGTCGGGGTCACCACTTTACCAGTTGTCAGGAGATAATAAAAGAAATATTCGGATTGCCTTCTTATATTTTAGGTGCTGGTATTTATATACAATGTAGAATGACACATAGGTGTAGGACAACAGAAGTATATAATATAATATTGACCAATCACAGATGAGCGGTCATTATTGCTCGAACTATAAACGCCGCGCGTCGCGCCACGAAGTTAGTTATATGCCCGCGCGCACAGCGCGCGGTCGTTCATGCTAGCTGCTACACGCTAATTCACAAGTAGATATTAAAATTATAAAATATTCAAAGATTTTATTATTTAAATTCTGTTTTATGAATATCATATTATTGAGAATTATTTCAACACAAGCCTTACACAATCTCAGAAACATTTCAACTATCTTGAACGAGAGAAATCTTTACAACAATCAACTTTACCTCATTATACCACAAACTGTCCGTTCAGCTACAACCAGTTCTTTACCTTCCTCATCCTTTGCGTCTATTTTTAGTCCCATAGTCTGCTAGGGGGCTAGAGTGCCAGGGGGCCTTGAGCCTTGAACTTTCTCAAGTGACATGATGACGCTGATATTAGGTTGTCGAGGTGTAGACAGACACTTGTCTGTGAGGCATTTTATCTTATCCGCCTCAGCGATTATCAAGATTGACGTGGTTTTTTGAAAAAGTCATAGTGGTGGAGCTGAAATTGTTTGTATGGTTAGTATTAATTAAATTACTACGGTCTGTTCTAAAATTATGTGATGAAAGTGTATGCAAGCCCTGTTCAGTAATCTTAAGCAATATTTCACTCACTATAGGAAATTAGTAACACATTCATTTGTATTTAGAAGGTTTTAACTTTAAGTATATCTCACCATTTTTGCCTAACATTCATTCACTGTTTGAATAACATTACTTAACTGTAATAGAAAAATCATCAACGACAATTGAGCGTTCTAAAATCAACCTCAATTATGAAAAACAAACAACACCATCAGTAAAATTGGTATTCAAAGCACTACATATTTTGTAAATGGAACTATAAATTGGCTTTATGTTTGTACGTTTTCTGATACATTTGTTCACATTTCCATCAGATAGGTACTTTTGAAACAGATTAAAGTTGTTGGGTACCGGAAAGCTGTCATTGTTATTGAGAACCGGAGGTCATGGGGAGAGGTCTTTGCTCCGCATTGATGCTTTTAGATGTGTCATACACAAGTCATAAAATAATAAGGATGTATAAGTACATCAATAAAACAAATACACCAGTAGATATAGTCGAACAATTCCCAGTAAATTGAAACTTCACTATGGTCGAAACTATCTAACTCTCGCATAGACCTTGTCGTTATACGACGTCCAAGTCATATTGAACTTCAAGGTGCTAAAGCAATTAGCAGAGCGACTATACAAGACACAGTTCCGTGTTATTTGTTTCCATTTGTTATTACTAGGAGTTTCAATATTATCCATACAAACGTTAGTTCGAACCATGATTATGTTACGTACCTGTGTTTGGGTTAATTTCAGGGTATATTTACCTAACTCCTAGTGGTGCTTATCTTTTCTAAAGCCGGCGTAGTAGGTATTATTCCTGCAACTAATTGAGTGTTTTAGTACCACGTCCAGGACTCATTGTATTTTTTTATTATTATGATGTCAGAAGATTTTGTTTTGCGTTTTAGTGGCCACGATAGTACCTACAACAACACTTAATATGAGTGAAAGAAAGAGAAGGAATATGGGTGCTGGAATATGGGTTTGTATTTAGAATGTTCAGATATTCACATCATTCCATCCACAGGCCTATTTTTTTTTTTTTGTGGGTGGGAAATCATCAAATAACTTCTCCCGCTCTGGGCAGAGCAGGAAGGCGTGTCAGACTCTTACTGACTAAAACCCACCCGTGTTCCTTCAGTTGCCTATGCCAGGGGCCACGGTAACCCTCTTGGACTTTTCCGCAACCCTAGCAGGCATCGGTCCTAGCAAACCCCGTCATTGGTGCTGACATCTCTTTGAGGCGCGCGTGGAACACAACGCGCCGTCGACCCGGGCCTGGTCCTTTTCGAACGGCGAGCTTCCATCCACAGGCCTGAGACCAAATAAAAATCAAAACATAGCGCTGAGAACAATACAGTGAAGCATGCAAAATTACACCTCCTTCTGTGCATACACGGTCACACGCACACCTTTATAACCCAATTTAGAACCAAACTACACCTCACTAAGTGCACACATGTTTAAAAAGCCGGCCTCACGTCACTGTTGACAGCGCTGTGTTGATTTTTATTTGGTCTAAGCCACTGACCTGTCTATTCTGTATAACCTCATCGCGAAAACTTAGGTGAAGTGAGCTGTGGTTCCACCTGATGCTCGGGATTGTACCTATTGACAGCACACTTTAAGCTCACTTGACCTAAGTTTTCACTTTGAGATTTTTATAGAAATAGATCGGCAGATCTTCAGAATTAGGTACCTACTCTAATCCTCTTTTGGAAATACATTAAAATCCTAAAACTAAACTTCAAATAACGCTGTTCATTAGCATTTAAACAAAGTATTTTCAATTCTGTAAATCAATGTAACTCATCCTAATTTTTACATTCCTCCATATACACATACTCCGCCAGACGAATCTACCTACACAATTTGAATCAATCAATCCTCCGTGAAATCCAGTGATTGCTTCTCTTGTAACCAAATTTATTTTAAATAAGAATGTGAACATTATTATAAGGGTGCGTAGCTATTATCTACATCGCATTTCATCGGAGCAATCACTTGTTATGTAAGCTCTATCTCTTTGCCTAAAAACAGCTCGCTTCGGGAGTCATAGTAGGTAGATTTCAAAAGAGGGTACTTTCAGAAAAATGAAGATCTAAGTAGGTAAAGTTACTTAATCATGCATTGATAATAATTTTCATCGTTATCGGTACTATACATAGACAAGCTAGAAAGTAAAAAAATGGTATTACTTAAGACGCAGTATTCCCAGTTTTCCATTATTATAAAGCGTTAACTGGTAAACATTTTCATAATCATCAGAACTTTGGTTGTTTGGCGTTAAAACTATAGAAATTAAATTGAAATAGCTTGGCAAGAAAGTCCTGAAACGGAACTAAAATATTTGATCATTGGCAACACTCGCTCTGCCTCGTCGAGTAAGGTACATATTCTGTCATTTCTTGAATGCAGCGCGTTCGTATAATTTTGATACTTTTTGTTAATATTGCTTATATCACTGAACAAAAATAACTATAGTATTATTTTAGGTAAATCCATCAGTACTATTAGACGAATTGCAATAGAAGGACAAAGAAACAAAGGCGTTTTCTCCACACCAGGGAAACATAGAGCACGGCGACCTAAAAAAGAATTGGACAATTTTGACTTGTGTGCAATCAGACAAAAAGTTCAATTCATTTACACTGTAAAAAAGATTGTAAGTAGAATTTTAAACTTCTTTTACATATCAATCTTTTTTTCGTTTTTATTAAGTACACTGAGAGACATTTACTGTCATTTTTATTTTTAGGCACCAACTTTACGAAACCTTTTGCCTGTGGTTAGAGAAGAACTTGGGTTTAACGGAAGTCGTGAACACTTACGAAAGGTTCTAATAGCCCTGGGCTTTAAATACACAATGCCAATCAGACAGACAAGCTTTGATGGAAAAGCCGAATATTGCTGCAAAACGTGAAGTCTACTTGGACAAGATTATTAAAAATAGGTATTTACCGGATGATCTGAGAAAGGACATTATTTATCTAGACGAAAGCTATATTCATACTTCCTATAAATTAAAAAAAATGCTGGCAGTCTCTTAACGTCAGTGGAATAAAAGAAAGTGTGTCCAAAGGCAAAAGGTAAATTGTTGCTGAAGAATGCTTTATTAAATGCGTTGTGTGTTTTGCATGTGTTGCACGTTCTGCATGTTTTTTTTTCTCAGGTACATTATCATACATGCAGGGAATAAAAATGGTTTTGTACCAAATGCTTTGTTAATATTTTGTGGGAAAAATAAATGCGAAGACTACCAGTCGGAGATGAATAAATCAAATTTCACTAAATGGGTTAAGGAGAAACTAATACCGAATTTGTCTAAACCTTCAATTATAGTAATGGATAACGATTAAAATTTTTGATTCTGATTTCATAAAACCCGCCAATATTCACATTAATTGTCAAAAAAAAAAAAGTATCAAACCCGTTTTCGTCGTACTATATAGGGTTACAACATGCACGATAGTGGCGCCACCATTATTTTCACGACTTTTTGGCCAAGCTGTACAAATTACGGAATTTACTTACTCAGTATGAAAATTCATTGTTGAGACCATCATTCTTACACGGAGGTCTTTATTGTGCCCCTATTTACAGGCCAGACTTCCCTAACTCACTTCTTCAGCACGCACCATATTATGATACTGCCCTTATGATAACAACGCATGAGCCTAATCACGGGGACGCTCGTGTTGAGCATGGAAACAAGGCGCTTGCTGAAAATAGAACAATTTATGCGCACATTCGATCTTTTATATACAAGATACGTATCAAGGACTGTTTTTCTATTAGGTAAACTTTAGTTAGATAAATTCATAACACAGCATTGATAATGTTTTCATTTATGGGCTTGCTTGACGGCCCGGTAAACCTGATTACGTAAGGTTATAATATTATGTAAGGTCATTAGTTAGGCTAATATTGTGAGTTAAATTGTAAATAATATTAAATTATTTATGTATTATATTATTATTATATTTAATTAATATTGTGAAATTGGTAAGAATACATAAGTAGGTACTTGGATCCAAGCACAGATAAAATTTCATTGTTATAAGTCTGAAAAATAATTGATGTAACAATTTTCTGGCATTTAAACAGACAGCAAAAAATAATACAATGTAAGACGCGGTTTATTATTTTAATAATTTTTATTTTATTTATTAAGGGATAAACAACTACAACATATTTAATACATCAGGTTAACAAAACTTTAAATAGTAATGTTGCTGTCAACTGCATTATACGAAGATACTTAAGACATTTAAACACCAGTGGCTGCCACTAGACGAGCATTATCAAACTAACAAATATTTTGAAAAAAAAAAGAATTATCAAAATCTAACTACCCTGTTTAAAGTTATGCGTGGTCATACATAAAAAAAAATATATACGCGTCGACTTGAGAACCTCCTCCGTTTTTTTTTCGTCGGTTAATAAATGAATAAGTTACTATAAAATACTATAAAATAATGAATTAGTTATACGGAAAAAGGTGAAGAATTTATCGTTATATCTTCCGGCAGCTATGTGGAGAGAATTCACTTACCTATCACGCAGGTACCTCGCTTTGAACATTCAACATAAAAACAAAAGTCTTTTAAACAAATTAGGCTTAGGATCTACTTTTTTTTTAACTCAAAATTACATAAGACAGTCCCCCAAACTTGCCCTTCGCCACTTCCTTGTGCTGGGAAGAAAAATTCGCCTAACAAACTCTCAAACAGACTCCAACTTGACATAGGAAATGTGACTGTCCGTCACCTATTCCTATTTAATAACAAAATATTATATTTGTTCTAAAATTGTCACAAGACACACAAAGATCTAGTATCCAGCTCTAGTAGATACTTAGATTTTATTTTCTAAAACACGATATCAGTTCTTCTATTTCCACTATTTAAGCAAATACTTAGGTACTTTCATGTACAATACTTTATTTGACACAATAACCCCATTGCATTAATTCCCCTTTCATTTCAAACGCGGAAGGAACACTCAATGAGAAATGTTTGCTCTTAACCCCATACAAGCCACTGTTAACATATATAAGTGATTTTCCAGCGTATAAAGCGAATGAAGAACATAAATTCCGAGAAACGTAGGTACCTTTTGGCTGGAGAACACACCAACACGTATTATTTCAAGCCATTCAAACGTAGCGCAGCGAAAGTATTACAAGTATTCCGAGAAATTTTTCGTTAAATGATCTTTAAGTTTGTCCAAAAAAGGGTTTTCGCTAGTCTAAAGTGTAGTTTTCAGGGTAAAACGGATGAAAGTCTGAACACAGCCTTGAAGTGGCCTTTGTAAACCGAAGCGTAACGTCGAGTGTAATTGAAAACTTTTAGAATGTGTTTGAGGTTACCTCGAAAACGGTGTAGATGCGAAATTTGACAGTAAGAGGGCAAATAGTTTGTTATAGCATAAGAAGATAAGCTGATAATGCCGCCATCAAATGTAAAAGTTTGGCGAGTTTAGATTTAAGTAACACCCCTGTATTTATTACATACTATTCAACTAAAAAATGACAGAGACAACAGACTATAAGTTTTGCGGGGCTAGACTATAAGTTTTGCGGGGCTATATTTATTCTTTAATCTTCAAAAAGAGACCAAGCTAATTTATTAATTCTGTTTTGAATAAATTACGTCATTGAGAGCGATAAAAGCTTCCCTAGTGTTAACACACCGAAATAATATAAATAACACTCCAACTATTAACAATGGAAATGGGAGCCTTATTCAAAAAGTTAGTCAATAACTCCCTATTTACTCGTTTAATAACTGGCGGTACAATGCAAAAAGTTTTGAGAACTGAACAAAAATTTACAAAATGAAATAAAGGCCGCTCCACAGCCGCGCACGGCTAAGCTACTCTCCTAAACTTTGCTTTGTATTAATGAAAAGTTGGGCGAAATCATTCACTGCGACACACGGCCACGCCACGCACGGATGCGTTGCTGCCAAACAAATGAACCGCGCTGTTCACGTGGGTAACCTCGTCGTGCACATCCTACGTAGCAGTCGACACACTTTACACGAAAAATAAATGCAAGAAGGAACAATGCTCGTCAGTAAATCAATTGCAACGCGTTTTGTTCATACCTATTTTGTGGGAAAGGATTTTTTTAAATGTATTTTTTGTCACAGGCAGATCCAGCGAAACGTCCTCCATTTTATTGCTTTTGCTTACCTGGAAATCCTGCTTTGCGTTTCCTATTCTGCACTATTTCAGTTTAAATAGAGGATATATCCTCAAATGTTGAACGATGTTGACGAACGACGTTCATATTTAATGGAGAAAAACTGGAATTTATTAATCACACGGTGTTCCTAGGAATCACGCTAGGCGAGAAATTACAATGGGGACCGCATATAACACCACTTGAGGGGCGGCTAAGCTCGGCCGCTTATGATGTTAGAAAGATAAGACAGTTAACAAATATAGAAACCGCGCGTTTGCTCTAGTTTTACTGTAGGGTCGGGCTGCTGACATTGTATCCATCTTTATTTTGTAAAAGAAAGCGGTCAGGGCCATTTATATTCTACGTCACCGCGAATGTCTAAGGGAACTATTTAAAGAGATTAATATTCCGACGGTACCTTGCCAATTCATTTATGAAATTAATATATATGTACCTAAGGATAAATTAATTACATTACATTCATCAAACTAAAACATTGGTTGATGAATTCATTGGCACTTAAAAAGATAACCTTAATCATATTAATCCCAATAACAAATTCAGATTTCTTCTAGATACCCTAAGACATTTATAATAAAGGTCGTAGGGCCCATTCGGATTGGCATATTGCTGGCTATAATATGTGTTTACGAATAAGTTTCACGATTGCACTCAGTAAGGAATAGTTGATAACCAAGTTATGGAATGTAAACGCGTACAATCGTTTGTGGAATGCTTGAGGGCTTAGATTCCCGAAGCTATGTGCAAATTGCTGTCATGATCTGAATAATAATTTATGCAGTCCAACCTTTTGCTAGCATGCACAATTGTCACTGGTCCATTGTCACTTTTCTTATGGAAATTAGTATACGTTTGGGTGAAAATTTTATAAGCGTTCGCTACGCTTTTTCCTTGCGTGGTTTATCGGTCACCAAAAACATCGCTCGAGTTTTTCCGAAAACGTATTTATTAAAAAAAATTAAACAAACTCAAGTGTTGTAAGTTTACACAAATCAGTTTTCTAAGCAGTTTCCAATTCTGACCGAATTTATTCCCACAACATACATGAGAATTTAAGATCTTATAACTAAGTTAGTCCGTTTTTGACATCTTGTATGCGCAATCAGAATAATAAATATTATTTCACAATTTTTATTTAACTAAAATTTTGTCGCATAAGCAATTATTTCAACAAAAATGCGAATTTCATAAATGCCAGACCTAATGAAATGTATGTCAGTACGTGGATCGAGCAGGCAATTTGATTGCTAAGGAGTAGCGCACACAATGCGTCGCAAGGTTTATTACAGAGGGTGCTGAGCTTACATATATGATCTGCATGTCGATACTTGTCTTGACTGGCGAAAGCAGGTCACGACTGTAAGTCAAAAAGTCACCGGAACGTTGCGGTCGTTCTATAGGTTGAAAAACCTTCTCCCATCACACATAAAAGCGATGCTTGTACAGGCCCTTATATTTCCTATAATTGACTATGGTGATGTGTGTTACTATGACCTGAATGCAGATCTCCTCAATAAACTTGACCGTCTTCTCAATAACTGCATTCGATTCGTTTTCAATCTTCGTAAGTACTTGTATGACCATGTATCTGCACACCGACTGCTTTTAAAATGGTTACCCATTCGTCAGCGCAGAGAGTTGAGGGCTCTGTCTACGTTGTTCTATATTCTGGATAAACCCACTTCCCCTTCTTACCTGACTTCCCAAATTCAATATTTATGCACTGCCCATAGTAAAAATCTTCGTTCCACCAATCGTCTTCTACGATGTCCTTCTCACCGTTCTGGTTTCATTCATTCTTCTTTCTTTGTCTAGGCGGTTTTTCTTTGGAATGCGCTCCCTCTCAAAATCAGGACAGCAACCAGTCGGTTATCTTTTAAAGTGGAGGCACGTGAACATATCCGTCAGAAGTTGGCTGAAACATCCCAGCGCTGAGTTGCTGGATTCGTTTTCTCCTCTGCCGATCGTTATTTCTCCTAACCAAGGTTTATTTTGTTTATATGTATGTATCTGTGTATCTATTTATTAGTATTCATTCTTGTATTTTTTCCGAGCTATCAATCCCGTATGTTGCACCTGCCATGGTATATCTCTGCATCACCCTAAGGTTGACTGGTAGAAAATGCCTCAGGCATTAAATCCGCCTTTGTACAGTATTTTTTTTTACTTGTGCATAAAGTTTTAATAAATAAATAATAAGAAAAATATGTACCTGGTTGGGACATGCCTGTTCGTGGCGCTCACGAGATGGCTCGAATGTGGTATCAAAATTGGCTTTTGCACAACTAACCCAAGACAGGGTATAATAAAATAGGAGGAAATTTTGTGAACAAACTAAAATACTGTCAAGATAATGAGGTAGTAGATGTGAGTGTAGCGGGTGTGCATGAACCGACAAGCATAGCCAATGGTTTAAATAACATTTTAAGATTGAAACACAACTTAGAGATCCAACTCAGAAATTTGATGCTGAGGCCGTTTCGGATGACGTTACCATCCATTTCACTGCAAAGGATGTTGCATCGGTGATATCGGGAATGAAAATAGGTAAGTCGCCCGGTCACGACGGTCTTAGCATCGAACATTAAGGCACGCCGGCGTACACCTGCCGCGAGTGTAGGCCATGTTTTTTAACCTTTGTTTTAGCCACTGTTATTTACCTGATGACCTTATATACACTACTATAGCGGCTATTGTTAAAAATAAAACCAGAGATGCCTCTGATATTTCCAATTACATGCATATATCATTGGCGACTATCATAGCCAAGGTGCTGGACAGTTTGCTTGACAAACAGTTATCGAAGCATATAACATTAAAAGACCGTCACCTCGGCTTTAGACTAAGGCTCTCCACAGAGAGATCTATTTTATGCCTCAAGCGGACTGTACAGTAAAACTGACAGAAAAACGCCCGTGTTTGGCTGTTTTCTGGATTTGTCTTAAGCATTTGATCTCGTTAATTATAAAGCACTGTGGCGTCGCTCTCAGTACGCTGCAACATGCTGGCCCGCAGGTTTGCGCGATATAGTGATCTACGTGTCCAGTATAATAACGCACTCAAGATACTGTTGAGGCAGCCATGGCAATGTAGTGCGTCAATTGTTTGCGGAAAGGCATATAGATGGTTTTACGGCCATCATAGGTAAAAGAAGCACTTGCTTGGTTGTCTTTATGGCAGTACCAACACTACCAACACTGTCTTTATTTTATTCGCAGATAGATTTGAATCTTTAATGCTGCGACACGGATGAAACTACAAACTGATAAAACTTGTATATCTACTAACACTAAGATAAAATTATATTAAACGTGCCAAAATTTTTAATTTAATTTTAGTTAATTCAATGTCCCTCGTCATAAAACCAACTTGGGCATGAATGCTCCGATGGCTAGGCTAACGTCCACGTACAACAATTTTTGCAATCTTTATGATTTGTATATCTTCTACGACCATCCCAAACGTTTAAGATCTAAGATTATAAATGAGGGGAAGACTGAAGACAACAAAACAAAGTAATAAAATTAGTCTATGTTTAAGTCGATGAGGGTATTCTCTCTACTGCCGAGATTTTATATGTCATGCTCACTCAAATGTGTCGCTGGTGGTGGCGTGTGTATTGGATCATTGAGTTCCCTTCAAAATGGTTGAGCTGAATGGTACTGATATATTGATTTGACGACACGGTTGGCGCAGTGGTTAAGCGATTGACTGCTGCGCTGCGTGTCGCGGGTTCGATTCCCGCACGGAACAAATATTTGTATGATCTACAAGTAGTTGTTCCGGGTCTGGCTGTTTGTGTATGTGACTTTAAATGTTTGTAAACGCACCCACAATACAGGAGAAATTCCTAGTGTGGGGCAACGTTTTTAAAAAAAAAAAAAAAAAAAAAAAAACAAAAAAAAAAAAAAAAATTGTATAATAATAATAATAATACGTCATGTTCGTGAACGGGTGCCGTCAGTAGGCACTGGTCATTTCTTAGCTGCCACGGCTTATTTTAATTCCATAATTGTTTTTATATTTTTATTACGGACGCTTTTAACATGCGCGTCTTTCTACATCGTTCTCACCTGTATAATTACAACATGAATGATGTAACCACTTTTTTGTAACAATATTTTTATTTAAAAGAGTGTCCATGGAGTTTCTTGCCCGTTCTTCTATAGGTAAGTACCTACTACGCTTTGGAATGGGCAACTAGCTTCATCTTTCTGATTGACCGACCCCTTGACAATTTAAAAGTTCCTGTAATTGGTTTATTTGAAATAAATGCTTTGGGTTTGAGTTTGAGTTTAGATAGAGCTTTTGTTCTTATATAATTTGTTATTTTTGTAACGTGAATACTGTGTTTTTTTCTTCTATTTTGTTGTAAATGCTGTACGTCTGTAATTGACGTACACACTAGTCCATGTCTCTGTTCTCTGTTATTTCTAAATGTTTGTGTTTTTGATGTGCCTTAATAATAAATAAATAAATATACACTAGTATTTAAGACCAAAATTTAAGATGGTTACTAACACTATGGGCTAGCCCGAAATAAATGCTATAATAATAATAATTACACATATACCTACATATTTCTGACCGTCTTTACTTCTTTAGTGGTACCTACAACTATTAAGAAAAGAAAGAAATATATTTTATTTGGGACAGGCACAAGAAACACAAACAGTAAAGAAACGAACATGGAACGACTAGCAGGCTGATATGAAATGATGAAATGCCAGAATGAAATGTAGCCTAAGTTCTTCTCCAGGGTCCAGGCTACCTACCTGATAAAATTTCATAGCTATTGGATCAGCAGTATAGGCGTGACAGGCTGACAGACCGACAGGGTTACTTACGCAATTAAAGAATTTAATTTTTTTTTCATCCCACCATCTCGGAAAGAGTATTTTTAATCTTCAATATCTGAGTGGAAAAGCCGTTTTTATTCTCTAGAGGATAAAGTAAATTGAATTTAGAACATCGTGTGCACTAAGTTTGTGAATTAAAAAAAACATTAAACCTATTTACTGCTACCTCTATGGTGCCGAATATATCATACAACTTTTTTTTAATTTGTTAAAAACTCAGACTCGGAACCTTCTTGGTGTTCTTTTTTCAATTTGCTTTGTACGCGGTTCTTTACGCGGCATTTTTTCACGTCATTGTTAAACCTTATATTAAAAACAAGAAACTTGAAAACAAGTGAAAAAACTAAAATGAGTGATTCTAGCGACGAGGAAGTTTGCTTGACGCCAACAGAATTGACTGAAACTGTTAATAATGCGCAAATGAGCTTTCTCCCTCAACAATCACGCGAGAAGTATTTAAAACAGTACGATATGTTCAACACGTGGCGACTAGCAAAAGGAGCCAAAACTTTCTCAGAAAACGTTTTGCTGGCATATTTTATAGAATTATCCGAGAACAAGAAAGCAAGCACTCTATGGAGTACGTATTCGATGCTAAAAGCAACAATAAAGATGAAAAAAGCCAAACATATCGATACCTATCCTAAATTAGTGGCATTTTTAAAAAGAGCCTCATCTGGTCATCAACCAAAAAAATCGAAGGTTTTCACAGTATCTGATATTGAAAAGTTTCTTAACGAAGCACCCGATTCCGTATATTTGGCGGCAAAAGTAAGTCAGTTGCACATTCAGTATCTACTTAAGTATATTAATCTCAATTAAATAGTATACTTAGTAGATGTTGATAGGCATAATTATGCGTTCATATCAATTTTATTCATTTATCTACTACAATACTCTTTACGTTACAGGTTGTTCTTATTATTGGAATAAACGGAGCATGTCGAACTAATGAACTAACACAACTTAATGTCAAAAAATTGAGAAACATTCAGATGACTTACTATTAATTAATTTACCTAATACAAAGACAAAAAGAGACCGCAACTTCGTCATTCGCAAGGAATACGTAACGATTGTTGAGAAATAACGCCCGCCTAACACTCCAATCAATCGATTTTTTCTACAGTATCGCAATGGAAAGTGTGTTAGACAGCCTATGGGTACTAATAAAATTGGCAGTATCCCACGAGAAATAGCAACATTTCTTGAACTTCCAGAACCCCTGTTGTACACGGGTCATTGTTTCCGACGAACTTCAGCCACACTTTTGGCTGATTCCGGAGCTGATCTCCTGTCCCTGGCTGGAAGGCTGGAAGTCCAATGCAGTTGTAGAGGGATACATAGAGGATTCCATCCAAAATAAGTCTAAAATATGTGAAGACATCGTAGGAGCCATTACACTGAAAGAGCCTCAATCGGATCCTTGGACTGGCCCTTCTACATCAAAAATAAGCCGTTATGAAACACCTAACCATCTCCCTCTCTCTCCAACATTCACGCCAAGGGAATCCGATGAATCGGTACAACTATTAAGTATGACAGATAGTTTACCGAAAAACAGTACACAAGTGACTAACACCAATATTACAGTACCAAACAAAAATATTACACTCAATTTAAATAACTGTAGCAACGTTACTTTAAAATTTTCTTAATTATACCTTAGTATTATTTTGTTATAATTTAAAGATTATTCTGTAATACTTACCTGTCATAATGTAGTAATTAATACCTAAACTGAAATAAAAGTGTACCTATCTTGTGATTGTAAACGTTTTTTTTTTGCATTTAGTCATTTCCTCGCTGAGGTGGAATGAAAAGTTACGTGTTGCACTCGAGTGCAAAGATTTTTCACCTCGTGCTCTTTTGATTCCCTCGCTAACGCTCAGGATTATAATTTTGAATCACTCGCTGCGCTCGTGATTCAATTTTAGAATCCTTCGCTTGCTCGGTCATCAAAATTGAACACGCGGTTAAAAAGCAACTTTGCACTCTTGTATAACAAATAACTATTCTTCCCTCACTAAATAACAACATAGGTACATACAATCTTTCTGGGAATTCATTTCTATCCCAATAAAACTTCAGTCTATCCTGTTCAGTATACGATGCCGTTTAAATAAGCACTCTAAACTTGAATATGTACATAAAATATCAAATATAGTGTATCGCAGACACAAATGCAGTCGCATAAATTGATGTATTTCGACAGAGGATAATATTGAATACGGTCCGAATAAGAATTTACTAGCGACGCAACGTAAATATTTGTATTGAAATATTGACATCGGCACGTAATGCTACTGTTACTGGTTTGAATGTATTACGGGCTTTATTGTTAAGTGCATTTAGGAGTGTGTTTTGTTTGGACGTAATTTATTTGATCTAATTTAAAAAATGTTTTTTTTTATACTGAATTATGATATCCACTGTAGCAATACTGTCATAGTACAAATTACATACATATTTTGTAACAACTGCTAAATGTATTTTAATTATGGCAACTGAATATATTATTCTAATTTGACAACACTTAATAATAACAGATATGATGTTATCGTTATTTCTGGGTTGTTAAAGTGCGATTATGTCGTTGTATTTTTTGTTTTAATGGATTTGCTCTTGACTCTAGTCTAGGTCAGTGGTGACAGGGACAGAGTCGACGATGGAGTGAGATTACCCAGAAGAAGCCTGTTCACTCTCACTTTAAAGAGATTTGGGTTGTATGCGTTCGGAAACACAGTCGCAGGCAGAGAGTTCCACTCTTTTGCTGTGCGCATTACAAAAGACATTTGGAAACGTTTAGTACGTATTGGTGGAATAGCAACTAGGTAAGGATGGTAACTTGCAGTGCGTCTAGATGACTGACGGAAGAAGGCGGCAACATTTCTTAAGACTGTGAATGAGTACAGTTGTACGATTAAAAAGTATTAACAAGAAAATAGTGTGTTCATAATAGAAGGTTGGAGGTCGAAATGAAATATATGTAGGTATCTCTAAATCAGATAATAATATGAGGTCGGGCAAAAAGTATTTTTCTATTTTAAATTATACACGGTGTTGTTTTGCATCCTCGTCAAATTCGAGGAGGTAACTATGCTAATGATTCTCGACACGAATCAATAATAAAATAAGTAGGTATTTATTTTTATTTTTTGTATTTTTCGGAAATCGACATGTGTTGGGCCCGTGTGATACCGCCCTGTAACTGCGCTGTAACTGTAACGCATGCACACAGCGACATAGTCGTACGACACTGCCTACCGCATACGCAACGAGACGATTCTGTTATTTGAAAGTGGAGTATTCTGAAATACTGTCAAACTTAAATATCTAAAAAAACAAGTATGTATTAATTATTGAGCAGGATCGTAATTTTATTTGATTATTTATGTCTTTCATAACAGCCTCCTGAAATTTGACGAGTATGCAAAGCGACACGTTGTATTATATTAAATTATATTTCTCAACCTCAAAGCATTTATTGCTGTTTAAAAGAAATCCTTCTACAATCTGTCATTTTGTCTTTCATTTCCAACGATCTTTGTCTAGGTCTTTTTTTAAGCAATGTTTATAATATGTAGACTATTTCGGAAGAAAGTTTTCTATCCTTACTGCCAAAATCACACTGACATTTGTCTAAGGTAGTGGAGACAATTTGATTTTGGAATCGCCAGTAGAAAACTTTCTACTCGACGGCCACAAAGTATAAACGGTTATCTACAAAATCATGGCTTTACAAGGGAGCGTTTTGAACGCAAAACTGTGATAATTAATAGAATCACAAAGCTTTCTTCTCCTATTTTACATAATTTAGTTAATAGGGCATAAGTACCGAGGAAATAGTTAAGGCCAATATTATTGTAAAATTGTTTGATCCAAACTACGACACTATGAGAAAAATTGTTGTAGTTGACGTGACTTAATCAGTAAAAATTTAGAATCAAACCGAAAAAAAATCCTATGACAAAACCAAGAGAAACCAAGGTATGTAAAAGAGTGAATTTCGTAAAAAGTGCAGTTGACTCTTTCTACTTTGCTGCCGTCGTACTGTCTACACGGAACGTCATTTTTGTCTACTCTTTCGTCGACAATACTGTGCTCATGCTACGCCTGCTGGCAGAGTACCTATGGATACATATAATTGACTCATGTTTGACTGCTTGCTGCATTCGCTTTTAGGAAGCTACTGTTCTAACTCCCACAACATAGAATAACCATTTAAGTATATAATTATAAATAAGGGAGTAAGTTCCCTGGAAGTTCTTGTCCTGGGTTACCCTTAGATGTTACTGCAACAGAAAGCGTAACACTAACGTAACGCAAGCTTGTACTGCGTCGAGTGCAACTGTTACCTCCGCGGAACTTCAAGCAACTCTTTTCTTAAACATACATACTTAGTTCTTATTGTTACGTTCGTTGCATCATATTGTTAGCAGCTTGCGTAGACACTTAAGGAAACACGGGACAATGCGTACCTCTTAAGTTGAATCCTCAGCCGTAGCCCGCCAAATTCAATCGTTCCTTGGTTTTTTTTTTAAATTGCAGCTCTGTTGTATGTCGTATGTTGGTCAAAATGCCATTCGCTTTTGATATATAAATAGAATTATGAAAAAAAAAAAAAACAAAGAATAGCCTTACAATAATAAAACCATAACATTACAAATAAATTTCTAATAACAGACTGAGCCATCAATGCCACTTTGTGCTTGGTTATTCTAACTTACGATCGAGTTAATGTTATCTGTTTACCCACATTTAGTAACTATTTTGTTTTGTTATTTTATATATACGCACCTCTGTGCGCTCTGAGTATTAATCTTAGTTTTAGTATTGTTTCTCAGTAAGTGAATTATGTATCAAATTCTTTATGAGAAATAAAGTTGTTCTTAAACCTTATATTTGGAACTTTAAAAGTTTGTTCCACCTAAGAATTTTCTTATGAAATATTCTGAAAAATTGTCAGGTGGAACAAATTTCCAAAAGTTGACGATTGATATGAAATTGATTATTATTATTCAGCAAGTATATCATTCCTACAGTTGCGAATCGCTGAGCTGAGGATTCACCTTATGAGAAATCTTGCATAAAACCTTATAAAATCAAGATAATTTAAAAAATCAAAAGCCATTTAATAGTTTCATTTATTTTCTTTAAAATATACGTAAAACGATTATCCTAGTCTACTAGTAATTCGGGATAATCGAACTGAAAAAAAAACGGCTTGTTTAGCCCCGGGTCCGGGGCATAATAGTCATATGGCAAAATAGGAATTCCCAGTCTTACACTCTTATGTAAATCTAAAAACGAGCAAAAACGCAGCAAATGTTGATAACTCGATAAACTCGAAATGATGATACTCGTTATCATTATCCTCATCACCGGTACAGGAATAGTGGGAATTGTACCACAAGTGACAAAACCGTCTCTAGATGAATAAGAACACTCTATGTCTTCATCTCTGACTCTTTGTTTCTTATTTTTTAATTTCACTTCAACTTTTTCTTCTTTATTTTCTTCTCATAGCTGGTTTCTCTGTCTGAGCTTCTTCCACATTCTTCTTATAAGCTGAACTCAGAGTAGTTCATTATTGGACTTGTGCTTTTGGTTTTGGCATGATATATATGTAAAGGCGCCTATACGGCTGTTTCCATCTCCCCCATGCTAATTTTAGCACGTTCTGTCTTCCGTTGGTAGTGGCCATAATTATGGCCAACGCAATTGCGTTGGTAACCATTATTGCATCTGCAGAAAAACGAAAAACTTAACACATTTACCCGAGACAAAACGGGCGGTGCTCATTTTGCCCCATCGGAAATGCCAAATTCCAAGTCATATAAAATAAATGTAAGCAAAATCGAACGAATCTTTGGTAATTAGTTCAAACTTTTTCTAGTTATTTAGTCACATGATTGAACCTAGTAATTTACTCAAGAAGTAAGAATTTAATGGAACCATTAATTACCACACAGACTTAAACATAAAAATCAAATGCGTCAACTCACGTACGTATTTTCATTTTGTCGTTCTGCGACATGCAGTTACGGACACAAAACACTTGTCTAGCAAGCGCGAGGTCGACTGGAACCCGATCCGACTAGTTCCGAACGTCTTGGTTTGTTACTCTTGCATCAAAATTGAGTATTAGTGACCCTGTATTTAAAAATAACAATAGCATTATTACTTTAGTTTGCATGTTTATTAACTACGGTTTTGAATATTAATAGGATCCACACTAGGATCTCAGCTGAATTGTGGGCACGTTTCAGGCGCGAGTTTCACAATACACAAACACAGAAATCAAGAATAATTATTAGGTGTAAGCACGGAGTAAACACTGAGGGTGTAAGCTATACAAATATTTGTTCCTTAAAGGTTTAAACTCGCGAAGGTTACCACACAAGTTAATGAACTCGAAACCCACTTGAGATGTAGGTATGCTTTATTACATTCCTAATTTAAAAATAAAACTGATGGTAACAACTAATTAGGGTCAAGTTTAAAGATATTTACACTCAAAAAAGACACAAAATCACTTACATGAGAGCACATACTTAAAATAAATGTAAAGTTCGTCACAGACGTCACGGTAACAATATGATACATCCAATGCACTCATCTTTTAGGAAGGCCGTTATTTGTGATTAATTGATTATACAGGGCGTCCCACGGAAATGCCACATGGAGGGAAAGTAGCTTGAATATTGTAGATGAAACATTTTACTGAAAGAAGACATTATTTGAATCTAAAAAACAATTTAAACTGCATTCATAGATATTTAAATAACATGATTGAACCGGAAATCGAACCCGTTAAATGAGAAAAATAATCAGCCTGTAGCTTTATCATACCGATCGAAAGGCTTCATCATAAGGATTATTATTTGCTAAATAACATAATGTCACAAATAAAAGGAAGACCATGAATTTTAACATTTACCTTTACAATATTCAAGGTACTTTCCCTCCATGTGGCATATCCGACATCCGTGGGACGCCCTGTATATTCAGCTAATTGCGTTTTTAATGAATTGAATGACTGTAACTTCCATATACATGAGGGTATTTTGTTGTATAATTGTGCTCCCTCATAAATTAACATCTTTATGCCAAACTTGGTTCTCATCTTCGGTAAAACCAAAAAAATTGGCTCGGCGAAGTTTAATAATAATAATATGAGACAACATCTACACAAGGTCTTCAGGTCCCGGACTAGGTAGAGCCTGTACTACGGTAATTGATGACTGATATACATACTTATACACACCCAAACACAGGTCAAACAGACATGTTCATGCACACAAATGTTTGACTTGTCCTAGGATCGAACCCGGGACCAGCGAATCAGAAGGCAGGGTCGCTACCAACTGCACCAAGCGGTCAGTCAAAGGTATACTGACTAATTAGTCTGTATCACGGAGTTTTCTTTCTAAACTCCGTGGTCTGTATACTTTTGTTGAGTACCTTACGAATAAAAATACATGTGTTGTAGATATATTATAACTGTCTAACGTTAATTATTTTGGTTTCTTCATAAAAACTGCATGTTGATGTTAATTATGGGTAGTTAAAAACCAGTTTTATTATTTTGTTTTCTGCAACTTGGAGACTTGCTAGCTTCGTCTTAGCCGCACTGCCCCAGATTTCAACCAGATATAGTAGATGTGGTTTTACTAAGGCGTTATAGATGGTGTGACGCAGTTTATGTGGAATACATCGAACTATGTTTCGGAGGGATCCAAGTAGTGACGTAAGCTTTGGTTTTATATGATCCAAGTGAACAGTCCACGATAGAGAACTATCCACTCTTAAGCCAAGATATTTTTCACAAGTTTTTTGCTGCAAGTGCACATTGTTAATAAGTAATGGTTTATGTAGTGATATTATTTTATTTTTTGCTTTAAACAAGATAATATACTTAGCATGTTTTAGAAATATTTATCGTAAAAAAGTTATATTCAAACCATGAAAAAAGAGTGTTTAAATCATCTTGAGCCTGGTAATCTAAATCATGAATGGAAGATCCGAAATAAAATAAGCAAGTGTCATCTGCTTATAGAGTAAGATGGCCATGTAATTTAATCTCTTGGACATTATACAGAGTTGATACGACAGGGGGCTTTCCATTAAACTGCTTAGACTAGGTATTATTTTCAAGCTCTGTACCAAATCTATTAAATATGAGCAGTAGTTTAGTCGCAAATGATTTTTTAAGTTTTTGCCCCGCTTGAACACGATGTATCTTTCCTAACAGCTGATTATGTCTGACGGAAGTCACAAGTACAACCAAATATTTTCGCTACAAAGATGGCAATGCAAACATGGTTGCGTTTTATTCTCATTTGTAAGCTTATTAGATTGTTTAAAAAAAAAAATTTTGGTGCTTTTTATTTTTATACCGTATCGAATTTATACTAAACACGTATAGTATACTGGTATACGTAGTGTAATTTAATGCCCCTCTGTCGTTTGATATGCGTTTGTCGTTTGTTAATCTACATAAACAGAGTTGATCTCTGTTTATGTAGATTAAAAAGAGTAGGGCCCCAAAATTTATCCCTGGGGAAGTTCACGCGTTACATTTAATGCGCCACTTTGATAATTATTATCCGTTCTAACTAACTGCAACCTGTTTTTTTAGAAAGAAATGAAACATTTTAACGCTCTGCCAGTAATTTTTTTGGTGTCTAGCATTTTAAGTAGCAATTCATGACTAGCGGTGTCGAACTCTTTTTTGAAGTCAATATACACTCGAGAGCAATGAATCCGGGTCACTTAAAGAATGTTAAAAATCTCGGAAACTAAAAATGATAGGTTAATGCAATAAATTGTATTTAATAGACAATGTAATACTCCTTAAATGAAAGTAAAAAAAAATACATTTTATTAACACAAAATTACATAAAGAAAAAAACTGCTGATCTCTCCTTAAAACAAAAATAGGAAACATGAAATTTTTGAACTTTATTACGATTTTCTTGAATTTTAATACTTCGTATTGCCTCCTCGTGCTTCCATTACTGCGTTTACGCGGTTTGGCATGCTGTACACCAAGTTCCTTATACGATTTTGGGGAATATTCTCCCATTCCTCTGTGAGAGCAATTTTGAGCTCACGAAGCGTGATTGGGGGAGGGTTTCGTTGTTTTACGCATCTGCCTAGCTCGTCCCAAGCATGCTCGATCGGGTTGATATCCGGGCTGCGCGCTGGCCACTCCATACGAGTAATGTTCATCTCTTGAAGGTAGTCATTCACAATCCTACCTGTATGAGGTCGGGCATTGTCATGCATAAATATAGCATCCTCACCTAAATTGACCATAAATGGACCAACGTGATCATTGAGGATTTCTTCCACATATCTTACGCTAGTTAAAGAGCCGTTTTCTATGATCACCAGCTCTGTGCGACTTTCAGAAGAAATTCCGGCCCACACAAGTACAGACCCACCACCGTAGGCTACTTTTTCTTCGATGCATGCTTGCTTGAATCTTTCCCCTGGTCTTCGATACACTCTGTGTCTTCCATCGTGCTTGTAGAGCATAAATTTTGATTCGTCGGAGAACATAACTTTTGACCAATCTTCAATACTCCAATTTACGTGGCTCTGGGCATATCTTAGTCTTGAAATACGATGCCCACGCTCCAGTTTAGGGCCGTTTGCAGGTCTAAGGGGTTTTAAGTTAGATTCAGCAAGCCGACGTCTTACTGTCCATGCACTTGGGTTACTTCCTCCGAGGCGTCGAAACTGATTGGTGAGTTCAGTTCCTGTGAGAAAGCGATTTCGAAGCATGGTGTTCACCAAGTATCGGTCTTCTCGTGCTGTGGTACACCTGGTTCTGCCCGTTCCTGGTCTGCGTAGGTTAGAACCAGTTTCTTCGTAACGTCGGAGAACTCTTTGTACTGTTGACAGCGACACACCGACAGTCCTGGCTGTATCGCGCTGACTCCGGCCGGTTTCCAGCATTGTAAGTATTCTGGTGCATTCTTCAGGCGTAAGCGACATAATTTCAGCTTGAATAATGAATATAGAGCACTATCAACATGGTTTATGTACCCACATAAATGACAGATTACAAACAAAAGCAAAACCAAATGCTGTAATTTCGTAGTTCCATCTTCGAAAGTGGCCCTTTTTCAAATTTGATTTTTTTATGATATAACTTTACAATAACTAAGAAGTTTTAATACCTTCATTTAAGGAGTATTACATTGTCTATACAACACAACAATTAATACAATAATAAACACAATTATTGTAATACAATTTATTGCATTAACCTAGCATTTTCAGTTTCCGAGATTTTTAGGATTCTTTAAGTGACCCGGATTCATTGCTCTCGAGTGTAGTCATGTTTTTTCCATCTACATTTTGCTTAAATTTTGTAACAAGGTCGACTGTAGACGTTAGTGTGCTGCTTTTTGGTATAAACCCGTATTGTCTGTCTGTAAGAAGTTATTAGAAGTCAAATATTTATCTAATGTGTTGTGCAGGATTTTATAATAATACTAATATTTTTGACGATACAGACACACCGAAATAGGTCACTAGTTACCTGGGTCCATTTTTGAACCTGATTTGTGAATGGGAGTTTGACCTTCGCCATTTTCAGGGTATCGGGAAAAATACCTTCAGCTAGCAGCTTGTTAATGCATTTGCTCAGGTTGTTCGCTATTATACACGCTCAATTTTAGGTCGTTCTGGAACCGAAAGCCATATACTCGATCATCGAACTCAAAACGATTGGGACTATTGTTTTCAATAAGTTACAATAAAACAAAATCACGAAAAATCTAATTTATTGTTTTTTTTTGTGTAATAGTGAGAACTCGTAGTAATGCTTCCTTGCGATCAATGCATATGTGTGTAAAACGTATCGACGAACTGCAACACTTGCGAACGGCACCCATTGTAAAATTCATTCATCGATCAGACAGCATGATCCGTAAGCCACGCCCCCGGCCCCTTACAGTCTAGCCGACCGGCTCCCCGCCATTCCTAATTTCTTATTCCTTTCTAGTATTGTCTCGCGTTTCGTTGTATTAGGTCACGCACGCTCAACCTAATTACGCGCCAAAAATTGGAGTTTTGGGCTATGGTGGATTTTTATGTGATATGGCGAACCATAAAGAAGAGGCCAGACGTTTGTATGCTCAGCCGGAACACCTGAACTCACTGCGCGCACGTGGAATCACTGACCCTCAAGTTCCCTTCACCTCCACCATCCTGGCTGTAATCCAGCGCCTCCTCGATCATGGACAGTTTCGAGCGCCCACACACGCGCAGGGCCGCGGTAGACTACCATGCTCGGCGGAATTGGAGGAAGACATACAGGAATACTTCGAACGCGACCCACGCGGCCACGTCGTAGTACCATAATGGCGGCCAGGCGATTCAATGTTAGCCAATATTATGTATCTCTCTGGCACATTAACGGGGTCTGTTGTATCAGCATGATGGATGCCCTGCTCATTATGCTACTTCAGTGCGTGCGTATTTAAACAGTGCGTTTGGTGAGCAGTGGATAGGTCGTGGTGGCCCTGTGGTTTGGCCCGCAAGGAGCCCTGACTTAACACCACAGGATTTTTATGTGTGGTTCGAGATAAAAAGACTAGTTTCTTCCGATTATCGTACTACTCGAGATGACTTAAGAAGTGCGACAGTGGACGCTTTTAATATTGTGAAAAGTGAAGTGAATAAAAGAGTACCTACAAGTAGGTAAGTACTTACCTACTTAGATACGAAACATGTACTTACTTATTACTGATGCGACGGTCCTAAGCCCGTAGAAATTATGAAGGAAAAATTTGAGTTATTTAACTGATAAGTATGTAGATAAACGCAATGTAAATCAAACAATGGTTATGAATGCGGAATCAAACGATTTATTATTGTCGCGGGTACTTAGGTATCTACAGCAACAAAGTGCAAGTAGGTACAGATGACCGCGACTGGTGACTGAACACCACAGTGAAAGGTGGACATCTTGTTCATTGTGTACCTACCTACATCAAAACAATCTTTTTTGACCGTGGGAGGACAAGGAGGTTCCTCAATAATATCCTTGCTAGCAAATTTCTAGTATTAATGTACCTACTGAAAAAAAAAAAAATTATTACTTTAAAATTCCTGCTTGCCATTTAGACGTACTACCACTATTTAAGGGGATTTAAACTGATTTATACTCTAAACATATGGCGGTAGTACTATGTCTATTTAATCTATGCGTAGGTACCTAGTTCACAGAGGTCACCGATCGCTGTACCTTTGCCTACGCGCCGAATTCTTTAAACATAAATAAAAACACATACGCAATAGATAAATAGGTACACAAATAAAAATACGAAAAGTGAATTCAGACTTTATTTCTTGACGGTAAACGGTAACAAATAGAAATTTCACCAAACTAGGTACAAGGTTATGTAGGTACGCAGTTTAGTAAAATTATTCTGAGAAGCCACAGAATTGATGCACAACCGAATTCAGCGGTTAACTTTATAAAAATAAGGTCTTAATTTGGTCCAAGATTTTCATAGAAAAGGGCACCACCAACTTATAATGAACTCTATTTGACAGATAAAACGATTTATTTTTCTGTTTGAATTGCCTGCCTTTGTAGAAGCCGCCGCGCCGCAAGCAAACATTGTAAAAATTGGTTTAGGCAGTATTATTTTTATTCATCATAATTTTATTATGGTAGGTAGGTGTATGCTTATTTAGTACCTATTAGCTCGATTGGTGAACACTCGATTCAAGGCCTTAATACAACTCACAAGCGTACTTGTCATGTCTAGTTGAGGTAATAGACCGTACGATTACTAGTGATTTCGTGATGCGAGAGTAGTGAATGAAATTTCAATTAATTTCTCTCGTTTACGAGGAGATGTGATAGTGGTAAACACCGTGCCGTGCGTCCAATTAGGTTCCAATACAAACGAGAGATAACGGAGGTAAATGAACTTACACCAACCTAAATCGTACCTACCTGAAATAAAATACCTACTTGCAGCAGGTTATTCGTCCTACGTCCGTTGACCCACCACGCACAGCTGTTCCGCGCTACGTCATCAACGAGTGGATCACGTACGATCTTGCGCTTATGAATGAAATAGTGGAAGGGCTACTAAGTTTTAACACGAATGACAGAATAAAAGTGATACATTTCTAACTTCTATATTAGATGTCTTAAAACAATTATAACAATGCCAATAGTAACTATTAATCGTCTGGAGTTACTGTGTTTCGGCTCCAGAACGATGTAAAATTATTCGTGTATTTATTATGCATTTTATGGCTTTGGTACTAATTCCATCTAATCCAGTACTACAGCTAAGGTCGAGATTTGATATAATTTTTGCAATTTCAGTTGCAGAACACGAACCAAGAGTTGATAACACTGGAGTGGTTTCGGGAGGATTATTTGGTAAAGCGTGTGTATGATCGTCATGGAATGATCTAGGTATTTCATTCGTTAATAGGGGTCCTATCGTGGCAAAGTACTCATTGAAAATCTGGCAAATTTCGTTTGAGTCTGAATCCGCTGGAGTGCCTGAGGTGACCAAAGTCGCCGCATAAAAAGTAATGCCGAGTGCTTGCTCTCACCTATGTAACCGTTTAATTAATCGAAATCCGATAAACTTTATTCAATTTTTCATTTTTAAAAGATCTGTGGCACACTGTATCCGATTGCTTAGTCGATTTTGTGCTTAAAGGCCGCTTACTCAGATGTATGACAACACTACAAGCGTTCAACCAAAAAAATCAAATAATTAAAAAAAAATGGCGTCTTGTCAGTGGCGTACAAACTCGCGCGTGTTTTGTTTACATGATAAATAATTTGTGTTTTAAGTGGGTTTTCAAGTGTTTGAAGTGCTATGGCCTGTTTAAGTATGTGATAAATATTATAGTGAAGTGAATTACTGCAGGATTTCAAGATCGGTGAGTGAAAAAATATTACGTAATTTCGGTTTTATTCCACAACCGGCGCTGACTGATTCATGTTTATTGTTATTACGTGTATGTGTTTTCAGATCCTTATTTTAGTACAGTGTGTTATTCTAATACCACTACTTTTATAACAAAGTTGAAGCATTAAATAAGCTTTCCACAGGTACCAATATTTTTATTCTACGTATCAGATTTATATTTATAAAACAACATTTTGTTTCCATTGTCTTGGCGGCCATTGTTATTTTTTTGCCGTCGGCAAATTTTTTCAACTTTGCACGCTCGTAAATAGTACATATTGTACTAATGCTATGTGGTTTTATTAGTGTTTTGCGTTAAGTATATACACACAATGTATTTAAAACCTTAAACAATATAGGTCAACGCTCGTTTTTTCGAACTATAACCATTTATTTGAAAACAAAGTTATGATTTATGGTTGCGTCATACTAACGAACGATTTGTTTACATGAATACTATCCTATTTCAAACGAAACTCCGCTATCTTAAAGCCCCGTTCCTTACCATAACAAAAAACACAAGTGTTAGCACCATTCAATGAAACCCAAGTCGTAAAAATGCTTTGTTTACATTATCGGGCGGCCGAGCGGCGCCGGCACGCCGGTGACGCATCTGGCATTCACCCCACTCGATTATTTTTCCCGCGCTCTGCGCCCTAGCGGATATGTGTTTTGAATCGATCAATAGTTTTGAAGGAGCACAGTTTTGTTTAATTTCATTATTTGCTATGATGTTTACCAAGTTCCGCATCTTCCTAGGTTTATTAATACAATCGCTAAACTTTTTATAGTATAAAATATTCTGTGTATCTTGCATGTGTTTGGCAACATTTTGTCTTTTTGTTATAAATTCTGCTTCCAGGGTGGTGTTATTTGCCCCGGGCCCAGCCCGGACGCGCTCAGCGCCAGGTGTGCTGGTGGTCGCTGGAGTTGACGACTTTGCGCAGTGCGTGTGTCGCTACGCTACGTCGTTACACTAGGCACCGCAGGCTCCGTATACCAAAGATCCTGTCCTATTTACCTTCCATTTTTTTACCCCCAACGGGTAACAACAGCCTCCCTTTTCAATTCCCCCCACTATTCTTTACCCTTTGCGGTGGAGTCATAACCATATCTTGGTATGTGACCTCATAAATACCATGGCAACATGTTCGTAAGATTTCCAAGTCATTTGGCAAGGTATATTGACGCTCTAGACTGTGTTTCGAACCGTTAAGTTATCGATAGACGACGGTAGAAACCAAGACTTGTCGTACTATATATGGTATGTTTAGTTTGTAAGTAGGAGATTTGAGAATATATTATTATGTACATTTAGTGGTCTATGGAGAACATACGCCTTGCTGAGCAAAGCGTACACCTAGATTATTTAACACCAAATTACATAATTTGATATCAATCAGAGACCCTAACATGAACTCACGACGTAAACATAAATCAAATGAAACGTTTATTTGCTAGAAATACATTGTTTTGGTAAAGGTGGAATCTTTTAACCTAAGTGTCATTGTATTCTGCCTGCAAGCAAGAGTGCAAATTTATAATTATTATGTTTATATAGATTCTTATTATATATAGGTATTACTATTATTATTGCGTTTATTTACTTTCATACATATTAAATTATTAACATATTAATTATGTTTATAAAAAAACATTTAAAATATAAAAATAGTAGTCCGCCGGTATCGGGAGCAGGGCCCAAGCTACCACTCAGCTAGCTAGTTAGGGCTCCAGAGACAGGAACCTCCTCACGATACGAGCCGTAACTTTAGATATAACGCCGCCATATTCTCGAGAATATATCTTCTTCATCACCTGCTGATATCTGGAAGTTCCTTGGTACTCTTGGTATCGGCAGACCACGGCATGTGGATTTTCCTAATACAATTGGCCTTGATGATATCAATCGTCACTTCACAACCACTTGTCATTTGGATTCCCAAATATTGTCCCAGACGGTTGATTTCATTAATGGCCTAGCGAGTCCCATCATAGAACCATTTCACTTCTTTCCGGTGACCTTGGACGAAATTAAAAAGATCATCCTGTCTATAAAATCCAAGGCTGTGGGTTACGACGGCATCAGTCGTACTATGGTAGTTTGGATCCTTGATAGCCTTCTCCCTCCAATTACCCACATCATTAACTTTTCCCTTGATTCCGGACAATTCCCATCCCTGTGGCGTATGGCCTATGTCCGCCCACTCCCTAAAACTTCAAATCCCTACCTTCCCAGTCATTTTCGACCCATTTCCATTCTCCCATTCCTGTCTAAAGTGCTTGAGGCCTGCGTACACAAGCAGTTTGCGGGGTTTGTTCATCGGAACAACCTCGTTAGCTCTTTTCAGTCTGGGTTCAGGCCTGGGCATAGTACAGCCTCCGCTCTCCTTAAAGTGACTGGTGACATTAGAAAAGCCATGGAGGATACCAAAGTTACCGTTTTGGTATTAATTGATTTCTCCAATGCCTTTAACGCCGTCAGCCACGCCAGCCACATATTCTCCTTTCTATCCTCTCCCACCTTATGGTTTCGTCCGAGGCGCTGGAATGGTTCTCTTCTTATCTTCGGGGACGTCAGCAGTCATTTCGCGTTGATGAGAGCTCATCGAGTTGGCGTGATCTGTATGCTGATCTGTATGCTGTGATCTGTATGTCTAATATTCTTTCCCCATTGTTATTCTCCATCTTCATTAATTTTATAACTCACTGTCTTCGATGTTCGTATCATCTATATGCCGATGATCTTCAATTATATACAGCTGAGCGGATTGAAGATTTGTCAGACGCTATAGCGGATGTAAACCGAGACTTAGATGCTATCAAAAAGTGGTCTGATAGTTTTGGGGTGTCTGTAAATCCCTCGAAGTGTCAGGCCATTGTAATTGGAAGCTCACGCATGATAGGTAGGGTGACGTTTAGCTCTCTTCCTCCTCTTATTTTCAATGGTACCGTCATACCCATTACCCCTACTGTGAAAGATCTCGGTTTGCATCTTGACTCTACACTCAGCTGGCAACGCTAGGTCTCTAGTGTTAGTCAAAGGGTCAACGGTACTCTGCGATCCCTGTATCGTCTAAGGAATTTTTTGCCCGCTAAGACGAAAACCATGCTTGTGCAGACTTTGATTTTCCCTGTGATCGACTATGGTGACGTGTGTTACTTTGACTTGAATGCGGTTTTGCTGGATAAGCTCGACAGATTGTTTAACTATGGTATCCGGATCATATTCAACCTCAGAAAATATGACCATTTTTTTTTTTTTGTTTTTTTGTTTCCGGGGTGGAAAATCCTCATGGATGTCCGCCGCCCTGGGGCGGGCGGCGGGGTCTGTCAGACTCTTATTGACTAAAAACCACCCCGGTGTTCCATCTCACACCTACGCCGGGGGTCGCGGGAACGTACGATCCTTCCGCAACCCCCGACTGGTGCCGGCCCGCCACTGCGGGCCTCTTCGGGTCTGGGGGGGGAGTGAGGTGTTTGACTCCCCCCGCGACGTCTAAAAGGGGCGCGCGTGGAACACTACGTGCCGCCACCTCGGGTCCTGATGTATGGGGGGCGACGGACGTCCCCGAGTCCGTCGCCCCTGGACCCATTTAGGGGGGCCGGAAGAGGGCGTTGTCCGCCCTCCGCCGACGCCCGGTGCGCCTTCTGCGGGCCGGGTGAGTGGACGAGATCTCCCTCTCCCTTTCCGCAGCCTCCTTCTGCGAGACGACTGTCTCGCAGAAGGAAACCACCGCGTCCCAGGACTCGTCGCTGCCGACCATCGACTCGACTACGGCCGGCAGCGACAAGTCACTGCCTACTTCTGAGATGAGGGCACGGCGCGGCTCCTCCCAAGCGGCACACTCTGCCAGCGTATGCCGCGCCGTGTCCTCTCGGCAGTCGACGCAGTGGTGACACCGGGGGTCCGGCTCCCTGTTTATGCGACACAGGTACTTCCCGAAGCAACCATGCCCCGAGAGCACCTGCGTCGCCCGAAACGACAGGGAGCCGTGCCTCCTCCCGAGCCAGCGCTCGAGTACCGGCCGGACCGCCTCGATGGTGACGAGGCCGGCGGTAGGCCGAGAAAGCCTGTCCCGCCATTCCGCCACCAGGACCTCGCGAAGCTGAGACCGACGCAGCTCCATGTGCCGCTGCATCGGTCCCTCGCCCCGCGCCCTCGCTTCCTCGCGCCACCGATACAATGACGCGAGTACTTTCGCCTCGAGGTCCCAGGGCGGGGATCCGGCCAGTACGCAAGCCGCCTCGTAAGAGATCGTGCGATACCCCCTGATGACTCTGACGGCCATCGCCCTCTGCGGCTTTCGCAAAACTACGATGCTGCCGGCCGTCAGGTCAGAGGCCCACACCGGGGCCCCATACAGGGCCATGGATCGCACGACCCCCACGTAGAGCCGCCTACAGACGGCGCTCGGGCCCCCCAGATTGGGAAGCGGCGTCGCGAGCGCGCCAGCCGCGCCCAGCAACTTGGGCGCCAGCCGTCGGAAGTGGGGCTCGAAGTTCCACCGGCTGTCGAGCACCAATCCTAAATACTTCATGGTGGACTCGACAGCGATCCGAGCCCCCCCCGACCACGATGTGTGAGCCGGGTGGCGGCGCCCGCCGGGGGCCATGAAAAACCATGGCCTCTGACTTGCTGAGGGCCACCTCCAGGCCTAGGCAACGTATGCGGCCCACCACCTGTGACACCGCAGCCGTCGCCAGCAACGCTGCCTCCCTGTGCGAGCTCCCCCGGGCAGTGACTAGCGTGTCATCTGCATAACACGTCAGGTCTACGCCCGGTTGGAGCTCGCCCCTCAGCACCCAGTCGTACCCGATGTTCCACAGGAGCGGCCCTAGGACCGAACCCTGCGGAACACCGCACGACATGCGGCGCTGGTTTCCGCCATCACGTCCCACGTAAGTGACACACCTCTCCGACAGATAAGCCCCAACGATGTGACGGAGGTAGGGAGGCACCCGATGATAGCGCAGTGCCTACCGAATACAACTCCAGGGCAGGGTGTTGAAGGCTTTGGAGATATCCAAGGACACCGCCAACATCACCCCGCCCCGGGACACCGCTTCCTCCGCCAGGACTCTCACCCGCGACACAGCGTGGATGGTGGAGCGCCCATGCCGAAAACCAAACTGGTTGTCGTCCAGGTCCGGCCCCTCTCTGCACAAGTGGCTGACGAGGCGGGCTGCGATAATACGCTCAAAGAGCTTACCCACCTCGTCTAGCAGCACTATGGGCCGGTACGCGGACGGCGAGTCGGCAGGTCGCCCCGCCTTCCTGAGCAGGACCAGACGACCAGATTTCCACAAAGCGGGAAACTGGCCCCGCTCAAGACACGCTGTGTAGAGTCCTCTCAGTTGGGGCTCAAGCTCCTTCAGAGCGAGGGCTAACACGCAGCCGTGGATCCCGTCGGGCCCCGGGGCCACGTTCTCGGCCCGGAGCCGCATCACGGCTGCCCCCATCTCTGCCTGTGTCACCTCTGGGACGCTGATGGCGTTCTCTCTTGTAGGCTCTGCGGCTGTGGGCACAGCCATCGGCGGCGGACTGTGCTCCGCTCTCGCTGGGAAGAGGGCTGCGACTGCTTCCTCCAGCAGCTCGGGTTGGAGACTCTCCGTAAGTGGGGGCGCCGCGGCTCGAAGTTTCCCTCGGACCGCGCGATAAGGGCGCCCCCACGGATCCCCGTCTAGAGTCTCCAACATCTCCTCCCTGGCTCGCGTTTTCGCCTCGCCGATGGCCAGCCACAGAGCCTCCTTCGCCGCGCGGTACACCTCATACAGCGCGGCTTCTTCGTCAGGGACCCGACGACGTCTCCTCCGGTATCGGGTGTACTGGCGTCCACTCGGCGGTCCACCAGTACACCTGGCGCCTTGCTGACTGTGCGTGGACCCGGGGCATGGACGCGTCGCAGATTTGCGTCATCGCCCCGCGGAACCACAGCGCCTCCTGTTCGACGTCGACGGGTCCGTTTGTTGCCGACTCCCGGAACCAGGCCTAGACAATAGCGGCCTCCTCGAGAAGCTCCCTGTCGATGCGCTTACGCGCCCAGCGCGGACCGTCCATTCGCGGGGCCATCGAACTGCGGCCGCCGCTGGTCTGGGCGGAGACGTCGAAACGGATGTATCGGTGATCCGACAAGGTCTCCACCTCCACGGCGACACGCCAGTCGCGGACACGGATCGCGACCGCAGGGCTAGCGAACGAGACGTCCACTATAGAGCCGCCCCGCTGCCGCACGCATGTGTGGACCGAGCCCCGATTTAGGACGGTCAAGCCAGTCGTGACCGCCCACTCCTCCAGCACCTCGCCCCTAGCATCGGTCACAGGAGATCCCCACGCCACAGACTTGGCGTTGAGATCCCCCAGCAACAGCACAGGGCGAGGGTGGAGTCGGCCCACGACGGCACCCAACTCGACAAGGAACCTCTCGAAGTCGGCGAGACTCTTGTTGGGCGAAAAATACGCCCCAACCATACCAATGCCGTCCACGAGGGCGGCTACCCAGCCGTGACCTCGGGACGGGTTGACAAGAGCCCCGCCAATGATGGCTACCAAACCGTCCAGGTCTCCCACCCAGTTATCCCTGGGGGGGACAAAGTACGGTTCGGCGACCACAGCCACGTGAATCGACCACTCTGCCATGCTCTGGAGCAAGAGATCCTGAGCTCTGGCACAGTGGTTGATATTGCCTTGGAGGAAATGGTAGAGCGCAATTATGCGCAATCCATTCCCTCCGCACCATTCTGAGGCCGGGAGTCGGCCGAAGGGCAGCCAGGCTGAGGGGGGGGTAAAGAGCCCCCGGCAGCCTTAGCAGCCCCTCTCTTCTTCTTCTTGTTGGCGGGCGCGCCACAAGCCTTTCCACCCACTCTGTGCCCAGCGGGCCTCCCCGCAGCTGTACAGAGGCTGCAGTTTGGCGCCGCGGAGCACTGGGCCGCCTTGTAGCCGGCCTCACCGCAGCGATAGCACTGCCACTGCTCGCTGCGGTCTATTTCGGCGGTGCACCGTGCTCTGACATGCCCAATGTCAAAGCAACGGTAGCACCGCAAGGCCCTGGGTTGCAGCCGCTTCACCCTCGCTGCCACCCACCCCACCAACAGACGCCCAGCGTCGGCGACTTTGTTCGCCGCTGCCACCGGACACCGCACCCAGATCGCGCCGAGACCGGAAGCGTTAAAGCGAATCTCGCCCGATCGCACGTCATCGGGCGAACATCCGCCGACTCGAGCGACAGCCGCCACGACCTCAGCCGGGGTCGTCGAGTCATCCAGGCCATCGATGCGCAGCTCAGCGGTCTTAATAGGCCTGGACACCCGGACGTCCTCCGGGTTGAGGACCTCTCGCAGTTTGGCGGCCAAGATGTCCGCCTTTTCGCCGCTAGAGGCACCCGACACCTCCAGCAGTCGCGCCCCCGTAATCGCCGGCCTCATTCTGAGGCCGGACGGTATGCCAAGGTCGGGGAACGCGACCTTGGCCCTCGCCTCCGTTAGGACCGCCTTATATGATATGCCCCTTTCGACGGCTCCGGGCTGCAGCGTAATTACTACAGCCGCGGAGCGTGGGGCTCTGACCTTAGGCGGTCCCTGGGCCTTCTTCGGTGCCGGTGCTTTAGTGGGTACCAGCGGCGCTGTCTTCTCCTTGCGGCGGCCCCTCTTGACGACCGTAGTCCAGGTCTCCTTGGTAGACCCGGGCGCGGTCGCTGTGGGTGCGGTCGGCGGGGGTCCGGCTGCCGGTCGCGCGGCCGTCCGGGCAGTGGGCGCGGACGTGCGCTCCACGGGCTTTCTGGGCCTCTTGGTCCCCTCCCTCCTCCGCTTGTCCGCAGCGAGCGGTGGGCGGAGGGTCTCAGCCGGGAGGAGCCTTGCCTCTATGCCCTCCATTCGGGCACCCTCCATCTTTCCACACTGCATCATGCAGATGCGCGCGATCTTTTCGATCTCCGCATCCGCAAGTGCAGGTGTCGACAGCGGGACCGATGAAGCCAACGGCAAGGCTGCGGAGGAAGAGGAGCAGGAGGCCGTGGAAGCTGCCCTCTGGGCAGCGAACTGCCGCTTGAGGTCCTCTAACTCGGATCGGAGACGGCCATTCTCCTCCCATAGCTTCGCCGTCTCCTCCGTGCTCGTACGAGTAACGAGGACCCCAACCGCCTCCCTGATATCTTCAGCCGCCTCTTTTAGGGCGCGCGTGAACGTGCCCTTCAGGCTGCCCGATTTGGTGGCAACCTTCAGGACGACATCCACGCCGTCCATAACTTGGCGGCTGAGCGCCACCGCCGATACGCTCCCCCCGGCAGCCATCCGAGTGGATCGCCGCTCTCGGGCCTGTCGGGCCAACTCGCTGACTTCGTCAGCCGCGACAGCCTTCTTTTGCGCCCGCTTGGCGGCGTTCGCCTCCGCCTTGTTGGCTCCCAGCAGGGACATAGTGGAGCCCCCGCTTAGGTCCGACTCAAGGGGCTCCAGGTCACTCTTCCCCCTTGTGGTGACCAAAGAAGTGGAGCTTTGGCTAGAAGCGCACTCCACCTGCTTGGTCCCCGGGTCGCTTCCTCCGCTGGGTGCCGGCATGTCGGGGCGCTTAAGAAAGCGCCCTAGAGAGTCGCGCGAAACCGAAGGAGCTGACGCTCCGCCGATTTCGTGACCTCGCCCTCTTCTGCCCGCCTTGGCTGGCAGGTTCTCCTCGCTAGAAGAGAGGCCTGTCAACCCCGCGCGCCTCTCGTCCTCTTTGTTTGAGCACTTCCTCCAAAATTTTGAAGGACGCTCATTATCTCCTCCTCAGTCCGCGAGCGCTTTGAGCTTACGCTCGCCACACTCGCCACACTCATCCTCTCAGATGCGGTGTCAGAGTCTGACACCGCACCTGACAGGACACCCATCTGCTCGACCAACACGATCGGCAATTCCGCTTTTTGATTTTTGTTAACTGTATCCATATAATTCCCACGAGTCGATATAGGTCCTAAATGTCCACCGGGCAGAGCCTAGATACCCGGTAAGCCTACATACTGCAGAGTGCGGCAGGTGCTCTGCAGGGGAAGCGCTAACGACTGGACTCCCTCCAGCCATTCATCCTCTCACCGCGCTTCAAAGCTTAGGATTGGGTGGTTTTTTATCTAAGAGGTAGCCTTCCTCTGGGCCAGGCAATTAAGCCAAGCCCTCGGCGGCGGCATTAGACATGCCTCCGTTCGCTGTCCGGCTAACCCGACTCAGCGAACCCGCCGAAAATTCTCTCCTCGAGGACTACTCCTCAAGGAGAGAAACACGCGCCGCTTTGGTGCGCCTGCACCGCAGCGGCGGCCCTTCCCAGTCTACGCCCACTCAACTACCTCTGTAAGCAGAGGAGGAGTGGACGTATTGACCGTCTGTAGCCCGGTTCCCTTCACCGACCATCAAGCATGATCGGTGATTGGAACCATGACCTTTCTCCGTTTGTTGAAGATTAGCCGCCAGCCCCAATTGTCCACCAAGACGTGGTGGGCAATTGGAGCCGACGTTGCCCAGGGTGCGCCACGAGGAGGCTCTTCAACATGCACCCCAGAAAATATGACCATGTGTCGAGCTATAGGTCTGAGCTCAAATGGATGTCCATTCGCCAAAGAAGAAGTTTGCGTGCTTTGACCACGCTTTTCTCCCTTCTCAACTCTCCCACTCCTCCTTCTTGTCTCGTGTCTCACTTCCAATACCTATGTTCTTCTCACGCTAAGAATCTGCGTTCTTCTAACAACCTTCTTCTACTCTGTCCTTCTCATACTTCTGACTTTGTTCATTCTTCCTTTCATATTCAGTCCATTCTTCTTTGGAATGCGCTTCCTCTTGATATCAAGACGGCCACCAGTCGGTATGCATTTAAGCGGAAATGGCAGAGTTATTTTCGAAACAAATAGAGTAGAGTCATCTCAACATCTCTCTTCCTTGAATTTGTATATATATTTATGTAAGTATATAGTATAGTAAATAGTATGTATGTATATAGGACTTATTTAAGTATTTGTGTACGTTGCTTTGATAGTTTTTTTTTTAATCATTGTTAAACATCGCTCAAAATCAATCCTTTCAATTAAAGCACCTGCTATCCAATCTCTTCACCACCCTTGGTTGACTGGTAGAGAATGCCTAAGGCATTAAGTCCGCCTTTGTACCTTTTGTGCGAAAAGTTATAGATAAATAAATAAATAGGTTATTATTATATAACATTAATTACCATGCAATTATTCACTATTATTTTTTTTAACTTATTATAGTAATATTCTAATAATTAGAGAAAGGACATGGTCGAAAACGTCCCTAGGACCAACAAACATCTGACGTACATAATAATTATAAATATAATTTATTATACTAATTGCGAATATCTGTATGAAACGCACACTCTGCGTTCTTTAATGAATAATTAAAAGAGCTGTAACGATTTACGAAATCACATCAAAAATGCTGCAATCTTTGACCATTCGATTTGACATGACAATTGTTGAAGCCCATGATCTTTGAGTGATCTTTCATTTCACACATCGAGAGCGAGATCCGTACCTACGTACTTTCCTTTTCAACATTTTTCACACTAGGGTATGACGCTTCTGTCATTCTTCTCTTCACTTCAGTGACTTGTGCGACGTTTTCGTTCATATTTGTGTTTTTTACGAACAGCATAAAAACGGATCAGAAATCCACGAATGGGCGCTGTGCACTCACTCATAGTCAATTCGTATTCGTGATTCGTACTGGGGAATTTTCCATCATCTGTTTTAAAAATACGAATACGAATCGAATACGAGAGTCCACGTGCACCGATCCGAGATTCGAGTATTCACTAAAAACATTTCGTAAGCAGAGATCAAGTTCATAAAGTGAACAGCATTTCACGCTCACTCGCATTCGTGAAAAACACAAATACGAATCAAATACGAGAGTCCACAAAACGCCCTATATTAAGCATGATGGCTACTTCGATCCGTAAAGAAAGACTCGATGTGAGAAATTCACGAATATAAAAACGAAAACGAAGCAGTGCACAAACTACCATACTTTTATTATGAAGGCTATTTCGAATTGTATTTTAACGAATCACGAATAAATCAAAATCAAAAGTCATTTATTCAAATTAGGCTGAGAATCAGCACTTTTTGAACGTCAAAATCACATAAGACAGTCCCCCCAAAACGCCCATCCTTCACCACTTCCTAGTGCTTTAGCTGGGAAGAAGAAGTGGCGGAACAAACTCCCCAGCAGCACTGCTGTCTGTTCAGTTAGAAGAACTGGATTCTATACATATAGTAATAAGTAATTAACATTACGAAACACAAAAATATTAAAATATTTGCCATAATGTCAGCTAGCACACGCCAATATTTAAAACTATACTCAAGCAGAAATAAATAATAAAAACAAAAACGCAAACAGAACTTAATACATAATAAAAAGCCTCCTGGCATAAAGGGCGTGCCCGCTTACATATGCAATGCTGCATTATGTTTATATGTCTAAAGCTGTAACTTGTAGCCACAAATTATAAACTAGCACCTTCGAAGTAAAATAAAGAAACATTAATTTCTAGTAACAATAACAAAACCATAGTCAGCAAGCTGACCTGTCATGTCCTGTCCGACGAGAATACGAACCGAATACGAGGTAATACACAAACGCCCTAAGTGAGACGCATTGTAATATTTCAAATAGAATAACACGCTGTGTACTGAACGGTATCGATTTTGTTTAAATTAAATCGATATAATGTATGAGCATCCTTAATCGTTGTCATCTTATGTCAATCAACTCAACTGTCAAGCTATTGTACTCACTTCACACTTGGGCGCATTTCTTCGTCATTACATTATGTAGTGATTTCCATTTGCTTTATTTAACACCAAACAAGCTAGGTAAGAACATAAGTACTTAAATGTTTTACTGAATCTCTTAGCTTAAATAGCCACATACATGCACTATAAATGACATTAGTGACAGGCATTTCCTAGCATGTATTTCTAAGCACTGAAAGGATTACTTCTTACTAAATATAGCCTAAAATCTTTTTTTTCTTTTTAAATAAATTCTTTTTGCAAGATATCCGTCATTAAACTTTGTCTTGGTGGGCATATACTTGTAATTTTGAACAGGCAAAGTAATTTTCCTATGCTGTTGGTTCTGGGGCGAAAGATGTATGGATGCAGAACAATCTCCTTTTCAATGTTTATGTTACAATTTGTGTAGAAAGTTGTGCTCGGCGCTAAGGTGACCTAACACTCCTTTCTCGTGTTGATATGATATGGTTTATATGGTAGAAGTTAAAGTCTCGAGTTACAGGGGAAATCACTGTATTAACACTGAGTTTACAAGAAATGGTAAAAGAAATGGTAAACTAAATAACTAACTCATTGGTAAAATATATGGTAAAATGGTAATGGTTATGAGAACGTGGTGTCTCTGATGAGATCTGAACGCGAACTGGCCCACATTTTGGTGAACGAGCGAATGTGCATACTTGCGTTCGATGCAATTATGCATTATCGCTGAGTGTTCGATTAAAACTCGAACAATCTGTATATACTAAACAACACTTTAGAAAGCATTCTGTCAATTTTGTCTTGAACACATTACCTTGTTATAATTTTAATTAGTTTGATATGTTATTATAAACTAAAACACATATATTGAACACATTTTTCTTATATATCTTTATGACAGGGTGGTTGATACAGGTAGGTTGCAAATCCTGGCCATTTTTTGTCAAGTTAGGATCTCTCTACTTTGTTTAAAGTAGTGCATGTGTGTTTTTGTAAAGATGCAGATAACTTTTACTGCATACAAGAAATTGGAAGAAATTTACATTTTTGAAGTAAAGGTTTACAACTATCTAGGAACCAAGCCTGGTTGATAGGCTGGATGCATCGTTTTTGAATTTTAAAAACTCTGTCAAAATAGATGCCCCACACAGATGACATATATTTTTTTTAACGCATACACGAACCTATTAGGTTTTAGACAAATTGACTATATGGTTTTTCCAATTTAGACATATACCTATATCAAGTCCTAGAAATTTCAAATCATCTACTTGTTCTACTTTTGTGTCATTATAAATAATAAGTAAAGTTAATTGTTTTGTATTGTAGGAGTTTAATTCGATTAATTTTGTTTTGCTAACATTTATGTTTAAATTATTATTTATCTGATATGGCCTTTTTGGTAGGTAACAGTTTTATAAGCGTTTTTAACGTGATATTTTATAATAATTGTAGTGTCATCTACAAAAAGAATACATTTCTGCAAAAAAGCAAGAAAAGCAAAGGGCCCACAAAGCTACCCAGATGCACACCATTTTTATGAATTATTGCCATTGCTTTAAATTTTTACTTGAAATATATTTTACTGCCTTTTTTTACAACTTTGGATATCTCTGTACACTGTTTTCTGTTATATCCATTCATTTGCTTTTCCCCTTATGCCATAAAAGTCTAATTTGTGTAAATGTTTAGAGTAATTTACATAGTCAAATGCCTTACTCATATCTAGAAGTAGAGACACCACTGTATTGCCATTATTTATGCTTTCTGTAGGGAGAGCAGTGGTGGCCCAGTGGTAACTGTGTACGTTTGAACCCCAAGTGCTTTACTTTGTGTTAATTATTTCATCACCACTGCTCTCAAAATGGTGAAGGAAAACATCGTGACATGTGACATCTACCAACCCGCACTGGGCCTGCGTGGTGGTTTACGGCCCATTCCCGCTCACCGAGAGGAGGCCTGTGTCCCAGCAGTGAGAACATATGCTGATTATGCATGCTTTCTGTTTCATTTCTTTTCTTGTTAAATATTGCAAGAGCAGTTAAACCACTAACGTAAATTTGAACGATTTTGGAATAGAAAATAAAACTATCCTATAGCATTTAGTTTTTTTTTGTGACAAGCAAAGTAACTATCGCCCAAAATTAGGAATAAGTATTTAAACAATGTAAATATTATGGGAAATACGAGTATTATCAATTTGAAAATGGTTATAATTTACCTTATAATTACCTCCGCGCGGTCGGGCCCACAGTCGTAAGGTCGCTAAAGTAGGTAGGTACTAATAAACACTAAAAATTTCCGATAACATTATCTACTTACACTATACACACATTATAATTCATATAGATAGCTGGTATACAGCGTAGCTTCCCGAACATCAAACTTTAGTGTTGAAGACGACGCGTAAAAGTATTGGGAAAAAATAATACTCACCTATTGAGAACGCCTGTACAATTTAGGGCTTCATTCTTGCGCCCTATATTTTTAGGAACCCATACAGGGTGTTTGCGGAATTTATGGACCGATTTACCTGTCTTGTAAGGGGAATATTATCAAGGAGAGAGATTGCTGATAGCATGCCTTCATGCCTTTGACGAGTCAGATAATCATTATTTTATTATAATTCAATAACTTGCACTTCGTACTCGGTTCTCTCGATATAGTTTGGTAATGACTGATATCCTGGGATTAGCATACCTTTACGCTGACCATATGTTGCATTTATTGGAAGGAACCACTTCCACATTCACAAGATCATAAAGGGATTTCAAATCATGAATCCTGAACGAGAATTACCCAAAAAAAATTTGATCGTTTTCCAATTTTGGGGTCAACGCAATATACTCAATTATTCAGGTTCAAATATTAGCCCGTAGCCAAAACTCCTCCATCCAAACAGAATAAACAATAAACTAAGCTAGGAATACTTTACAACAACCATTGGACATTCACAGATGATTTACGGTGAAAGTTTTTAAACCCGGGCTCCGAACAATACTTTATTTGGAAGTTTGGTTCTTAGCCTCCGTGAATACCGTAGGCGCGTTAATTAGACGCTCTAAATAACTCTTATTTGAAAAGATATTGATTGTAGGGCTGGATTTTTTGTGTTTTGTACGGGAATGGGCCAAACGGAACTAGCTCTCCTTTTATCTGAAGATTGAGCCGTCAATATACGTCAGTTCAAACAGCAGAATAGTTCTAATTCAAAACTCAATTTTTTTTATTCATTTTGTGAACATAATTATGGCAAAATTATATAGATGCTATAGAAATGTTGGTCCATAGTACGTGCCACCAGAAGACATACATACAAAGTAGTTAAGGTAATCGAATGCCACAGTAATAAAACTTAAAATAAAGTCAATAGGTAAGTTAAGTACATGTCAAAATTTCATGCCAAACTCTAACAGCTAATAATTATATGACAATTAATTCAGACGCCACAATAAGGTGCGACGCGTGACGCGAATCGCACGCGACACAACGGCACCGCTCGTCGCGCGACATGCGGTGCCTTTGTGTCACGTCGCGTGTTGCGCCTGTTTGTAGGAGCCTTAAATAATATATTTATTATGCAGCATAATTTTGTTAAATACAGACAGATAAAAATATGTAAATATTATTCTATTCTAATTTGTCATTAAGATATTCATTAACAGAATAAATACGCCTTGTTATTCAATTATTTAAAAAGCTTACGCTTAAACTCATTAATGTTGTATAGCAACAACAGTAATGAGTTTAAGCGTAAGCTTTTTAAATAATTTGATCAGGTAATGAATATGGGCGTTTTTGTATGGAAAGCGGTCTATGGGCCAATAATGAATAGTGAATAGCGAAACGGTTTCTTATAATTGTATAAGGATACCTCAACTTTACCAGTTGGCAAAGGGGCATCAAAATCTGACCTCGCAATTTCGAGAAAAATATACTTTTAGAATTTACAAGATTTTCAAGGGCGCGAACTTTAACTTGTAGCTCTAAGGAAACGTTCTTAGGAGACTGTCTTGAACTTGAACTTGAGTATTTGATAACTGCATTCACAGATTTTGTAGTACTGGTACTAGAAAAATGTAAATTCTTACGTTATATTTTTATAGTGCCAGTCGATGCAGTTTCGTGTAAGAATTATTAAAAGACTCTTCTACACCAACTGAGGTTTGAGTACTAAAAAAGCCACAAATAAAAACACGACACATACCACACCTATATTAAGTATGCAATAAATGAAACCACATATAATATAATTATGTTATCGCCTTTGCTGATGATATACAAAAAAATGAACGAAATCGGCCCAGTAATTAGGTCAAAAAGTGGATTTTTAATGTTGAGCAAATTTTAACACTCTGTAGAATTAGATCACTAGGTCAATGATTCAATGAACTTGAATCCTTGAACATTGAAAAGTGACGTTGCCATGCAGTGCAATCTATCACGACGCTGTTTCTTATTATATTTATTGCATTTACTCTTACAAGCGGGTATGGTTCCAGTTAGATGGAGCTCCTCCACACTCTGTACTCCTCGCGAGAGAGCGACTTATCACCATGTTCGGCGAACAATGTTTGAGGCAAGTAGCATATATCTAGTAGTATAGCATACCGCTGGAATGTTTGAGGCAACTTAAGTCGCCGCATAGAAAGTGGCGCCGCATGTTAGCGCCCACTTAAGTAACTTTTTAATTAATCGAAATCCGATAAACTTTATTCAATTTTTCATTTTTAAAAGATCTGTGGCACACTGTATCCAATTGCTTAGTCGATTTCGTGCCTAAAAGCCGTGTATTCAGATGTATGACAACCCTACAAGCGTTCAACCAAAAAAATCAAATAATTAAAAAAATATGGCGTCTTGTCAGTGACGCACTGTTGAATTTATTTAGTTCAGTTAGCGCGAAATAAAAACATGAATTTTAATTTCGTCGCATTTTGTCAATGAATGAAAGCCGGTGCCGAAAAAAACGCCGCTATTCCACCCGATTGCACCGTTGCCGCTCTTCCAGGCAGGGTCCAGGTACGTTGTCTAAACAGATTGTTTACTTTTACTGAATTTATGTTTACTAGTATTACTTGTGGTTTTATTTATTGCATATATTTGGTTCCATATATCCATTTACATTTCGTAAGAAAAGTACCTAGTTTAAATAGCCATTTTTCATAGTTAAAATCTACAGACCGCTATGACCACCTCATAGACGAAATCTTAAAACATTTAATTCTTCGCTGCCTCCTAAAAATAATAAAAACAAGTATTTTCACAATAAGCTGACTTTCGTTTTCATCATGTCGTTAATAGTTATAAAAGACCGTAGATAAGATGGCTGCGAAACTACGAATTGTTTTTGAAAAAGATTTTTTGCCATTTGTGACATTTCTTGTAATCTAAACTCGGTTTATTCGGTCCTCAGAACAATAACCGGTCCAGCCATATTGGAACCAAATGGTTCCAGTAATTTCCCCATTTATAAACACAGGATAAATTATTAACAAATTGAAATTACCAAGAAATCGCTTAAATAATTTTTAAAGAGCGATTGGCCACGGAACAAGTAACAAAAAATTTAAATCACTGTCCTTTAAAAATTATAGTTTTTGTTAGAAATGTCCTTACTTTTTCTACAGGAGAAGATAATTCTTTCGCGATATAATGAATTCTAATTGTTAAATATTCGTTGCTTATCAATTTAATCAACTTTGTATGTTCATCCAATACATCATTATCGAATGAATGTTCGAGTAAATCATCAAAAATTGACATTGGTAGCAATATTTTAATAAAGCAGTCATCGCTGAAATGTTTGGAACAAATACGATGTTGTTTTTTCCATTCCCAGTATCGTATAGCGTTGCTCCATGTTTGCCTCATATCAATATCGGAGGGAAATCTGAAAATTAAAAAAAAATCATAGCTACACATGAGTTTAAATTATTATACCACGAGCCACACGGATTTTTGACCACTGTCATTTCATTACTCATACGTATGATTTGCTGGCAAGACCGTAGGTATTTAGGTATTTATTTCACTCTTAAATATTTAATCCTTCCCAAAACTACGTGTAAAGAAAAATAATGTAATAATTTAGATGACGCTATTAGTTCTATCGATATTCTATCGATAGTTTATTTTTGCAAGCACTATTGCAAAAATTTCTGTGCCGATTTAAAATTTCTATTTTCCCTAGAATCGAATTATTTAATTACATAAAATATTGATTTCAAACCACTACCGTGTACACTAAGCTCAAATAATTTGAAAAAATGCCAAAATAACCTACAGTGAGAACACAAAACCGATAAAATGACCATATTTGATTACTTACCGATGGAAGCTTATGATTTCCGCATCATTTTCTTTGCGGGATGAATGTGATTTACATCCCACTATAATGCAGGACATTATTTAATCTTTAAACTTTGCGATTTACACTAAATCACTATTAATTTTGTACTATTTTTACAAAAACACGTAAAATCAACGAAGCACTTCAACTCCCATGCGCCCATAAGCATTATACGAAAAAATGCGATGAACAAAGTCATACACAAAAACCTGAGACGTTAAGTAGCTTTTAAACTTAGTATCATAAAGGTAGCCAAGGTCGCCAAATTGACGTTTGCTTTGTGACGCTTTGCATTTTGAGCAACCTACATCTGTCTCTTTCTAATGCTGTTATGAGTGTATAAGAAAACAGAGACGACTATATTAGTTAAATTTAGCTTCCTTCTATGCTTTAGTTATTGTTCTGAGATTCGGTCCCATTGACATTTTTGGTGCTGAGCAATGACTAAAGAATAAGAGTCTTTAGTCATTGGTGCTGAGTAACAAAATTGAATGGCATAAAAAAAATGTGTATTACCTATCCATGTTCTTAAAGACTACTTTTTGTTTTAATCTATAAATGCGGATCAACATGTTTTCCCGTAGCTACAACGGTTAAGGTACTCGTACCTGCCCTTACCAGCAGTCCTAATATCCACCCTATTCCACCCTATGTATTATAAAAGTGTGTTTTTGTAAAATTTGCCGAGTCATATTTTGATGCCACTTTGCACAAGGGTAAAGATGAAGTATCCATACACAAATATCGAAACCATATCGCTATTGGCCCATAGACCAGTAAGTTTTGATGCATCAAAAAATTCAATTAAGTATAACTGTTTAATTAACTCAGCGCTCTGTGTGTTCAAGGTTGGATGAAGACGCATCCTAAATTGTACGACTGCACAGGCTAGCCATATACTATGTATGTATTTTAGTTAGTTTCTCGCATCACCCAAAAGCTAATTTTATATAACAGAGAAATCATACAATGATGACAAGCAATCGAATTGTTCAATAGATTTTCAGTCACTACATTTTTTTATTCAATTTACACCAAATGGGTCAATTAATCCACTAAAAACCTCATGAAAAACCCTAAATTCCTCATCAAGACGAGATAAGTTTACATAAAATTGCATACTACTCAAAATAAAACAAAACCAGCTGAATGCTTCATTACGACCTTAATAAAAGCCGTCGAGAACCAAATTTAATTAATTTGAGGACCACAAAGAGTATATTAGGGGCTCCGAGTATTGGTATAAGTAGTTGCATCATCTGGTGGATCGCTGGAGAGTTTCACACAGCAAATAAGGCAACATTAAATGAATTATAGCTCGAAAGCAAGACCTCGGAGCAGAGTTAAATATAGAACCAGGAATGAAAGAAGTCAAAGAATTACAACTTGTGTATACTAGGGCTAATGAGCGAAAATACAAGGACTTTCAAGTAAACGGATGAAATAAACGACATTTCGATTCATTTAACAAATAAATGGCCCGATTCGAATCACTGGGACCGAAACTAAATGAGCAAGTAATTTACTATCGAGATGCTGAAACATAAAATATATTTTCTGTATTTTTTCAACACCAAAAAAGAAAAAGAATAATTTCCATTCCGGCTTTTAACGCAGAGTGCAAAACGCAATTTTTGCATTTAGAACAGAGATCAAAACATTTTTACTCAATAACCCCTCTTTAGTTGGAGTTAGAAAGCTAAACTTTGACAACCCAAATAATGCAGAGGTTAAAGTAAAAAGAAAGTAGGTATATTGAGACAAAACTGTTGACAGAGCCTCCACATGTTTCAGTAAACAGTAATAAGACTGATAGGCGTAAACAAGGAACTAGGGGCGGGTAACGCCGGGGTGTTCCCGGGAAACGCTTTGTACCGACAAATAAATTGTTTTATGAAGTTTGTTCCCCTGATGGGGGAAAGAAAAACAAGGATTAATAAGCGAGTTATTCACGCGATATAAAGGATTTGTACGTACCATAGGAGCGAATTGTGAAATGTCTGTGGCTTTTAGAGGGTTTTTTGTAACTCTTCATTTTGGTTTGATATTTTCCGCCGTTATGTTTTTGTGTAGCCGTAGACAATAGTACAAAACATAATGGCGACATTAGTAAGAATTGGGAACAAAAAGAAAAAAACGTTTTCTTATAAAAAAAATTCAACGAGTTTATAACCCCTAATAAAAAAAAATATGAATTATAAATGATAAATTATAAGCAAGGGCAACAATAAATTAAAAACATTGGGAGGTTTTACAAAATAAATGTATTTTAATTAGAAATCCAAAGACGAACATAAACATGATGGATTAATTTGGTATAAATATTATTTCCCGATGTCATTAAGACGTTGCTGTAAACGCCTGTTCCAAATCTTGAATGAGATCCTCTGCATCTTCCAAGCCAATAGAAAGCCTCAGGAAAGAATCCGTGATACCGAGTTCATGATTCTAAATGTAATACTTGGTCTATCCCTAGCATCAGTGGGATGACACTGACAGCTCACTCCACGCTCACTTCACCTAAGTTTTCACGGTGAGATTTTTACAGAATCGACATACAGCTCTTTGTTCCGCGGGGACATTATTCATGCATCATTATCAATCTAGAAATAATATTAATCTTGAATTAAATCTTTTATTTTGTACTTTACAAAGGACAGCAATAATTTTGGGATATTTTTATACCGGAAATTTTTTTTTGGTTAAAAACAATTCAAAAGGAATAGTAGTAATAGTTATAATTTAAATATATATAAATGCTTTGAGTTTCCTATGGTAACAAAGCTGATTCCAATCTAGTTCCAAAAATTAAATAATAAAGTTCATAAATACAAAATCGCCTCCAAAAAGAACATGATTATTTGACACAGGTCCAGACTTTTTCATTTATTTTTGAAGGAGTTTTTTTTTACTCAATAGTGACTTAAAGTTTGGTCACGATCCTAAATAATAGTTCTGTTACCACCACCTCTCAAACAAAACCAAAAAAAAAATCTGTCGTCACATTTTCTTTCGTAGCACCGAGAGTCGACTTTGCAAGAACTATATACACATAAGTCTCGCTTAAGCGTGACAAAATGCGACAGCTAAAGTTTTGTCACTTTCTGCGACACACTTTGTATGAAGATCATTAGAAATGAGCCAAACAAAGTGGGTAATGCTCTTATAACCAAGGTATCACTCACTCACGGTACTTCCGCCAAACTTTAAAATCCGCCCAAACTCTCAGTCAAAATGATTACTTCCAGTGAACGCAAGAGTTGTCTTTACTCGTTCAGTTCACCGGTATACTTATTTGAAATTAAACACGGCAGAATGACCATACGTTTGCTTTTTGGCAATTTCTTAATGCTTATGAGATGAGAGTTCTAAAACAGAGATAATATGTCATATAAAAAGGTACATATAGCTTGCACCACAAATTCCTAAATAAGTTTTCTGTGAATTGTTTGATGATGAGAGAGACGGAATAAACTTTTACGATATGTTTAGTGCTAAACGTATTCAGTGATTTTTGGTGCAAGCGGGCCTAAATGTATAAAGTCAAGCATGTATCCTCAGAAATGGTTGAAAGGAGTATATAACAAACCCCATTTTTCCCGTGAGGTATAACTCTAAACTGTAACCTTAACATTTATAAGTCCCATGAACTGTTTATGAATCCAGACTCGGGTTGCTACTGAAAACTTCCTTATAAAAAACGCAATAACACTGCCCAACCCGAGAATTGAACCCAGGATAAATAGTAGTCAAAGTCAAGGCATTTATTCATATTCATATTTATTTGCATTCCATAATGTTTAAGAGATGTTACAATGGCTTAAAGCTAAGGTACAGTTATGGACCCTGTAGGGCACAGCAAAAAGTATAGGTAATTTTTAAAATAAAAATTAAATTCAAAACATAAATTAACATTAGGCAATTTTTAAACTAATTTATGTTATCAACATTAAATAAGTAAATGTAACATTTTATTTTATTGAGATCAGTCTGTTATAGTTTTAGGTACATTTAATTATTTGGTAAGGTCAATTAAACATAAATATCTATCTTATTATAATATTTATCTATGTATGTATGAATGTCTATGTCTATACTACTAACTGTGTGTGGTGTCTGTGTTCAATAGATTTTTTTTTTGTCATGTATGTATTCGTTTATCGTGTAGTAAGCTTTTTTAATTAATATTTGCTTGAGTTTATTTATAAATGTCGTATCGCTGGTTTCATCCTTTATTGCATCTGGTAGTTTATTAAATATTTTTATGGACATTACGTAGGGGCTATTGGAGTGTAGTTTCATGCGCGAGGAGAGTAACATTAACATATTTTTGTATCTGATAGATCGGTCAGTATGTTTATCGCCGCGGGTTGTAAAAAAGTTCATGTGTTTCCTGACGAATTTGCATACTTCCAGGATATAAATAGATGGTAAAGTGAGTATTTTGTGTTTTATAAAATAGGGTTTACAGCTGTCGGTCTGCTCGATATTGACTATGATCCGAGTTAATTTCTTCTGGAGAATGAAAAGCGTAGGCGCATCTGTGCTATTTCCCCACATCATAATGCCATAGCTGAGCCATGCATGAGCGTAAGCGTAATATGTAGTAAGTGCAGTTTGCAAGTCGGTAGTTTTTTTGACTTCTCGAAGTGCGTAAGTGAATTTTGCGAGTTTTGATCGTACTTTTGTTATATGGGGCTTCCACGAAATGTGTGTGTCTATTGTTCGTCCTAATAGTGTAAAGTCGTTAACTACTTCAATGTGTGTGCCGTTTGTTGTGAAATTAACTAGTAATGGGGATTTTTGCTGAGGGTTGAAAGTCATTATTTTAGTTTTTTTATAATTAATCTCAAGGTTGTGATCATCCATCCATTTTTTTGTTTTATTTAATATTTGGTTTAGCTGTTCGTTAATGGTACTATTAGTTTGGCATGTAGTTAGCAGAGATATATCGTCTGCGAATAGCACACATGGTTCTTTCATGATTTTGGGAAGGTCATTGATGTAGATGATGAATAGGAGACATCCAATAACGCTGCCTTGGGGGATTGATGCATTTATTATCTTCTTTTCGGACCTTACTTTAATTATTTGGTTTTGGTCGTAGTTAAAATGTTCTATTTCCACATATTGCTCCCTATTTTTTAAGTAGGATGCAAACCACTTATGTGTGGTACCACGAATCCCTATACCGTATAGTTTATCTAATAAAATTTTAAACTGCACTTTATCATATGCCTTTGTCATGTCTAAAAGTATGCCAACCGCATATTTTTTATCATTTATTATATCAATAACTTCTTGCATATATTTATAGACAGCCAGGGTTGTTGATCGATGTTTACGAAACCCGTTTTGACCGTCGTCAAAGATTTGATATCTTTCGCAAAAACTGTACACACGGTCACACATAGCCTTTTCGAAAATTTTTGAAGCCGTAGGTAGAAGAGCTATGGGCCGGTAATTATTGGGGTCGGTTTTCGAGTTTTTCTTAAATAATGGTTTTATAATAGCTTTTTTAAGTTGATCAGGAAAAGTACCTTCATCAAAGGACTGATTTATCAAAACACAAAAGGGTTCAGCAAGTTCATCTGCACATTGTCTGATCAGAGATGGGGGTAGTTCATCTATTCCGTGACTGTTTTTATTTTTTAGATTTTGTATGATTCTATGCGTTTCTTGACAGTCTAAAGGTCTAAGAAATAGAGTATTTTCAGAAGGGTAATTACTGGCTGGCCTTTGGCTTCACAGCCGGTCTCTTCGCCAATTGATGCAAAAAAGTTATTCAAGTACCTGTAATATATTTTTTTTGCCGCCCCGCAAACGATATGAGGTCCCCGTTGTAATTTCTCGTCTAACGTGATTCCTAGGAAAACCGTGTGATTAATAAATTCTAGTTTTTCTCCATTCAATATGATGCCACATTAGCTACTTCTAACATTAGGTAATTTAAATCTAATGCATTTGGGTTTTTTTCCATTTAGTACCAAATTATTTACCGTAAACCAATCGTAGACCTGAAAAATAGAGCTATTCACGTCATCAAGATTTTTTGACCGTCGTCGGTATAGCTTAAATATCAATGATGTGTCATCTGCAAATAACACCATCTTCGGTTGATTTTGAAGTAATTGGGGTAAATCTATAATATAAACCAAAAAGAGGAATGGACCCAATATCGAACCTTGAGGAATGCCCATTGCCATTTCAGACCCTAATGAGTTTATGCCATTTACTTAAACTTGTAACCTTTCTATCTTTCAGGTATGATTTCAGTAAATCGAGAGCTGTATTTCTAATCCCATAGTACTCTAGTTTCAGCAGAAGTGTCCATGGTTTACGCAATCGAAAGCCTTAGAGAGGTCGCAAAAGATTCCAATGGAATCTTCTGCTTCTTCCCAGGCGTTCAAGATGTTTTTTATAAGGGTGATACCAGCGTCAGTGGTACAACGCCCTTTGGCGAAACCCTACTGTTGTTCATGAAAGATGGAATTTTTATTAAAGTGACGTAACATTTGATTGAGCATCAACTTTTCAAACACCGTACTGAGAACTGGCAGAAGTCGCGTTGCGATGACGAGAAGTATGATATAGTCGTAAAATAGATTACTATAATCGGCAATCAGGCTGTAGTGAAGTAGTATCTAAGAGTAGGCTAAGCACATTTATTCATGTTTAGTATTAAGAGCCGGTCGTAATAAACCACTCGTGGCGTACGCTAGTGTTTCATTGCCTCCCCGCAACCCACACACTTCATGGCGACCCTGCCATGCGCGAGCGCTGCAGCGCCGGCGTCGGGTTCCCACCTACCGGTGCCGAGTATCGCGTAGCGGGCGAATTGTACAACTCAGCGGATTCCTGTGTGCCTCGGTGCACTGAATTAGAACGTTTTTAAACATGCTCGATATACAGTGAATACATTCAATATAAGGCGTCTACTTCAGCCGAAAAATGGGCAAATCATATTAAAAAACTGAAGAAAAGGAGGTGATAATAGCACAAAATGCGTCGGGAGGAAGTATTACTGCGGTTGAATACCACATCCAGATCAATAATATTTTACTAGCGTCGGCCTTGACAATTATCGCCGTTGCAATTATTATAATTATATGGAAAAAGCTGAAGGACAAGCAGAAGAAATGGATCGGAAAGCATGTAGAAACCGAGCTGATAAGAAAAATGCGTTTGCGGTTGTCAGGAAGGCGAGAACGTGAACAAGGAAATGAAAATGTGTAAACAGCAGTGCAGTGAAAAGCGTAAAAGTGTTTTGTGAGTCGTTAAAATAATCCAACTGTCACGTAGCATCCGTGGTGGACAATATAGAAACATTCGGTCCCGTTCAAGAAGAACCAACATATAATGAACAATTAACTATACTCGTAATGAACAATTAAGTATAGAAACAATTATAACCTATGATAAATTTAGTGTTACCTTGTACCTAACAGTAAGTAGCAGCCTGATTATATCGGAATGTCACATGGTACAAATATAGGGCATAAACCATAAACTACGCGTAAAAAGCAAGTAAGTGAGTAGTAAGTAAGCGAGACTAGGCGAATCTGTATGGGAAGTGGTATAGGGACCAATAACGATACGGTTATGATACTTATGTAGGAATACCTCATCTACACCTTTGTGCAAATTTGTGCTTTTTTTAATATCTATTTATTTATTATAAAAAGTAAGGGGACCGTTTTTATATTTTATTTATAACTTTTCTCGTACTAAACTCACATGAGTATTTTGATCCTTATACGAAACTGCATCGATTGGTACCATAGAAATAGAACGCCAGAAATGTCATTTTTCCAGGTGACTGTACAATTTTAACAAAATCTGTGATTGCATTAGCAATTACTTAAACGGGTAAGGAAAGTCTCCTAAAAACGTTTTCCTGTAGCTACAACGGTTAAGGTACCTGCCCTTGTAAATCCTAAAAGTATATTTTTCATAAAACTACCGAGTTAGATTTGATGCCGTCTTGTACAAGGATTAAGATGCGGTATCTTTACACAAATATCATACACCGTATCCCTATTGGTCCATAGATCACTTTTAAAATACCAAGATGCATATTTCCAGTAACATTTAGTTGTTTTTCCAACCACTGAGCAATGTTCAATGACGTAGCTCTATGAAGTTCTATACGAAAAGTCACTGTTTTCAGACTCCTTTTCACTAGGTAACAATCGAACGGCGAAGGCACGATCCGCATTGCTAAAAAGGTTAAATTCAATCAACTCAGCCAATCGCAGTCCACTGCTGGACATAGGCCTCTCCCATGCTGCACCACAACACCATGTCCTCCACCTTCCGCATCGAGTCTTTCCCAGACACCTTTTTGAAGTCACCGGTCAAACATAACAAAGCTAGATATAACAAAACTTAATCAGACTACAAAATTTATCTTAGATATATAAACTTTTTTATCAGATCTACAAAATGTACCTACTGACCGAACATTCATAAATCATGCAACTCCAGTAGATTTTCTGCAATATATCCATATCTATAGATAATTTATACTAATCTATAGGATACTAATAATGAAGCTGAGGAGTTTGTTTGTTGGTTTGAACGCGCTAATCTCTGAAAACACCAGTCGGATTCGCAAATATATTTTTGCATTTGATAGCCCAAAAAAAGAAATAGGATATAAGGCTACTAACATTACACTAGGAGCATTAGGAGCCGAGCAAAAAAAAGGCAGAAAAATCGCTAAGCGATATAGATGTAATAGTGCGGGCAGGCGATGCGACGGGGTGGGTCGGGCTAGCCAGAAATTTCCCGCCGGCGAAGTTCCGGGCTGAAGCTAGTATAAAATAAAGTGGCTTTTCATGTCTATCTGTGTAACCGCTTAGTTCTTATAAACTACACAATGGATTTTGATGCTGGTTTCACCATCATTTAGAGAATTTATTAAAAAAGTTTATGCAAACAATACATCCATCATTATCTAAAATATTGTAAAGAAATGTCGATATTTTGTCAAGTCGTAAAAACCGTGTTACTGGCGTTTCCTTCTCTGTATCACCTTTTTACGTAAGATTAGCACGGGGTCCGAACTAAGAATGAATGACAACTCGATTCGACAGCTGTACTCACTCCCGATATGTTTTAGCCCGTACGAAAAAGAGTGAAGTTCGTTCCGAAGTATCGAACTTCTTTTGGACGGGCCCGTATCCTCTTTGACGGATTTGGAGAGTAGGGCCCCCTGGCTCGGGTTGCTAGTGCAATTTTGTATTGGTTAGGTCGTATAATAATATTGTGGATACCATGAGTAACGGCGCTGTTAGATCTAGCGGAAAGTGTGACACAAAATTAAATAAAAGTAGACACTTTTGTGGCTGGAATAAACATGTCCGTGAAGCTCATTGAGTGGACAGGCTTAGGTTCGAAACGTGGATAGCATTTAACCGGCCCACTTCAGGCATTATTTATGACGGAATGCTCGAGTCACGTAAAGTATTCAAAAGTCGCTTGAAGTGGTGAGGAAATAATCAAGAGTAGCTAAAGATGGACATCCTGGCTAAACATATATCGGCAAAAGGCTTCACTATTTTTTGGAAAGCTGCTGTCTCCTGTAAGTTAAGCCTGGTCTCCCTGTGAGTGTGAATGGAAAAAGCAAACCAGATCATATTGCGAATATGTTCAGGGAACATTTTAAGGTGCGCTCCCCGCTGGGCCCTTCAGCGTCATTTATTAGGTCTGAGCCCGGATATGAGGGGGAGGTGTCGTCTGTACATTTTACGGCTAGTCAATTATGATGCATTTTAAAGAAAATGACAGACGGTAAATCTCCCGGTCACGATGGGCTTAGTGTGGAGCATCTGCGGGAGTTCACCTACCGAGGGTCCTGGCCACGTTTTTTACGATATGCATGAGTCACTCATACTCACCTGACCTTATGAAAACCATCGTAGTGCTTATTGTGAAGAACAGGACTGGGAAATATCTCGGAAAGGGGGAATTATCGGCCCATATCTCTAGCAACGATAATTGCTAAAGTGCTGGACGGTGTGCTTGATTCTTACCTACATAAATGCATTCAATTACATGATGCGCAGTTTGGGTTTAGACCCGGGTTATCCACGGAAGCTGTCATCGTAGGTCTCAAGCCTATTGTCCAATACTATATGGACCGCAGGACACCGGTATATGCGTGTTTCCTTGACCTCTCCAAAGCTTTTGATCTTGTTTCATACGATGTGCTCTGGAGAAAGTTGGGGAACGCGGGTTTACCGGTGGGGGTGCTCAATATGCTTAAATATTAGTATTCTCACCAAACTATATTTGTGAGGTGGAATAATACTCTCTCTGGGGCACATAAAGTGCCGTGAGACAGGTGGGTTTAGGCAACCTATACATACATGACCTCATCGTCGAGCTCAGTAGTAAGCGTGTCGGTTGCTCGATAGATGGCGTCTGCGTCAACACATTGGCTACGCGGATGACATGGTGCTGCTGAGCCTGACGGTGAGAGGTCTCGGAGAGTTATAAAGAGTGTGTGAGGCCTATGTTGGTGCACATGGTCTAATATACAATGTCCAGAAAACTGAACATATGTGTCTTTAGGGCCGCCGGTAGATGCCCTGAGTATTCACATAATATCACTCTAAATGGATTGTGCATAAATCGTGTCACGAAATTTAATTAACTAGGGCATTTAATTACCGAAGGCCTTGAAGACGACCAGGATATTGAGAGGATGCGCAGGGCTTTAGCGGTCAGAGGTAACATGCTGGCCCGCAGATTCTACCGCTGCTCTAAATAAGTAAAGGTAACGTTGTTTAAGGCGCATTGTCAAAGCTTTTATACTGGAAATCTGTGGGTCAGCCACACCAAAAGATCGCTGGATGTCCTGCGCGTCCAGTATAATAACATCTTCAAACATCTTTAGGATGATGTTGGGGCTGCCTCGCTTCTGTAGTGCATCGGGGATGTTTGTGCTATATCGCACCGATGGCTTTCATGCCGTCATCCGCAAGAAAACGGTATCCCTGATCCGCAGAATGCGTGGCAGTTGCCACGGAATACTAAAGACTGTCGCGGACAGGGTCTGTTCTCCGTTGTGGAGAACCTTTGTTAAGAGAGCAATTTAAATTGAATTTTAATATTTTAGTTGTAATTTTAATGTTAATCGAATTGAATTGTATGGATTTAGTTATCTGAATTACATGAATTTTATTTTATTTAAATAATCTTCCTTTCGATAATCTATTACAGATGAATGTGCGCCTTGAGGGGCATGGTGACGCAATATTTTTGTGTTGACTGCCGGCCGGTGCGCGTGCGCTCATTGATGCATCCCGAGCCCGCACCGCAGACAACTCGGATCAAGTGACGTTCCCAAATTAATCTTTTGCGGAACTTCTGGAACATATTATTGTTTTGGCAAGATTATTTATTAAAAAACTAATATTATAATTATAATGGACTGAAATAAATATTTGATTGAAAATTGATTGATATATGATTGATTAATATATATAATTAAAAGTAATGTGTGCAAAATAAACAGTTTGATTTGACATTATTCAAAATTAGTTTCCCAGCTAATTACATACAAATATTGACTAGTAGCTGCTTCAGACCACTGCCTTCTATAATTACCATGAAAAATACGCCATATGAACAAACAATATTCCTCACAGCTTGTTGCAAAAAAAAACCCTCGTAAAAACAAACTGCAACCAACGCTCCACCATAATGGTGGAGCCAATGTACTAGAAAACTGTTATTGCATTTTTAAATACGTTCTGTTGCATTCCCAAACGGGGCGAATCCAGTTTGTAATGGTAACGCTAGCAGTTTTTAATTAACTTTATACTTTTTTTTACAAATTGAGTAGAGGTTTGAGTGTTACTTCTTTCATCCTGTTTTGGTGATAGGACTGTTGGGTAACAGCAGAGCCATTGCTTACAAAATCACAAGTGAAGCGAAGCGGTTGGGGTAGTGCTTTACTCCCGACTCGTCAAGGTCAAGCAATTTTGTGATCTTCAAATGCTTCTATCACAACTATATTGCACTTATACAATAATATGAGTAGATGTACATACATCGAGAAAACACTTAAATTAAAACATATAAGTTGCTACTTTGAAATAAATCGTTTCCAATTTTTTTTTACGTGGACGTCTGTACGCTGATTTTATATGTACCAACGATGACTCCCGAAAAACTTGATTTATCGAGAGCGGGCTTTTTTTATTCGTTCCAGAATTCGGTGAAGTGGTGCCGTATTTCATATCAGTAGCCTAGTTTACGTAGTTTTTTCAAATTCACTATGATACACAACACACGTCCAAAAATAAATATGAACTTTTCTTGAATAGGTACACACGGCTACACATCAAGCTATACATTTCCAGTATAAGCTGATCTCACATTGTATAAGATTTCCGTACGATGCGAGACCAGCGTAAACTGGTTTTGTATAGCTTGATGTGTAGCCGTGTGTACATGTTTTTTTTTTTTTACTTATCAATTATACGATTTATTATTTTATTAAAATAAATGAGCGTTATGTTATGAGGCGTGCAGTTTTGGATTTTCCACACTTTTTTACCTATGCTAAGTATTTACTAGCTTATTTTTTTTAGTTGAAACATGTTTTAATTTTATCGTTATATCATGATAGTATACTTTATTTTAATCAATAAGATGTAAATTAATTTTAACTTTTATTTTGCTTTTTAATTCTTTTTTTTATATACATTTGTTTTTTAATTTTATTAATCAGTAAATAACGTAGATTGTTGGCGCGTTCAAAAAATAGGCAGCAACGGTTTCTGAAAATCGGAATATAGAAATCGTTTATCGACATCGACTAGTTTTAGACATCACTAGCGGTTTCAGTTGGCGGACAAATACTGTCACTGTCGATGTTGACCCCCACAAAAATAATGCCCTTCACTAATAAAAAAACTGTAGGTATCAGTTAAAACCGTAACACAAAGACAATAAACATCCATCGACTGTTCAATTATTTAAACTAGTCATTAAAAAAATTGGCTGACTGACAGCCCCGTTGGTCTAGTGTTCACAAGCGCTACTGCTAAACATAAGGTCCTGGGTTCGATTCCAGGGTCGGGCAAAGTGTTATCGGGTTCTTCAATCAGGAATTTCGCAGGCAATAGGCCCGCCCCTTATTAGAAGGGACTTTACTAGTACTGGCGAAATGTGGATGTACTATAGAGTAGGGTACATCTCTGCCTAATCCTTCGGTGATTACAAGCGTGATGCTATATGATACAGCATACAATGGGGCTTCCATTGTATTGAGCCGAACGGTTTACGTATTTTCATCCCTTTTGTGCAATGTGGGCTGTATAGGGTTGAAATGTTTTGGACCAAAATGGTGAATAGAGCTTCGCTTTTCTTTCGTAAAAGTCAGAGTTGGATTGCATAGAATTTCATAAAAAATATTGGTAGCTGCAGCTTGCACATTTGATTTGTTTTATTTTTCTAAGTGTTCGAGCTAACTTGGTTTTTTTGTATACAGATGTTGCTTTTATTTATTATTTTTATTTAGAAAACATTATTTTTTCTTTCTTTCTCATGCTAGAAACATTCGAATCAATTTGGACGTCTCTAGACATCCCATACAAATAGGACCAGCCTGCTCGCGTTAAAATTGAAGCATTAAGATGCTTTATTTCCTCTTTAAATAAGTAGTTTTACCTAGTGCATATTGCATAAAACGTGATATTTTAATACCAAAAGATTAAAGACACTCATGAAAAGCATCATGACATTTTGATTCAGGAAAAGACTGAAAACTTATTTCAACCGAATGCAGAAACAGACACTTCTCCGGTTTCCTCAACACACGAACATCAAACGATTTTACACACCCATTCCACCAGCTGTTGAGGAAACACTTCCAGCAAAAACCCACCTTGAACACGTATAACTAAAGTTCCTTTTCAATCGTTCAGTGTTAAGATATTTGACAGACGCTCGTTCAGTTACTTTCAGCTTTTTGAGAACCTTGCCGGGACGGTTAGCGTTTGGTGCACTGTGTGACTGCAAGAACAATTTGTACACAAAACGACTGTATTGTGTGCACTATGTTGTATGCACTGTGTCTACTATGCAGTCGAGTTGATCCAATCGGGTACATTTGTTCTGTCAAAGTAATCGAGCATGTGAGCTTTGAATGCAAGTGTTAGGGAGTACCGACAATGTATCCACTCATTTTACAAAAGACTTAGTATGAAATGAGTGTAGAAAGAAATAAAGGAAAGTGATAAAGGGCGAAAATTCGTGTAGCTGACTGATACAAAACGATTATGTAAGAGATAGTAATTTGCTTTCTAGTTTTCAGTTGCATCCAGTTTCCCCTAAGGTGACCCTATAGTTTGGAAAAGGCTAATGGAGAAGGGTAAAAGAAAGCAAAAGTTATTATTTTTTTTAAAGCACAAAGCAAATGTATAAAAAAGTAGTAGGTAAGTATTGCAAAAGTAATATTGCCAAAAGCGACTTCAAGTGTACTGTGCTCTTCGAAATTGAGCGGCTATATTTTAAGAGAACCAGTCAAGTTAAACAGAAACGACTTTCAATTAATATAATTTTTCAACGCCTTTCGTCACAACAAGCAGAAGTCATATCGCGTACTTTATGTCATTAATGATATCAAGGGCTTTTTGAATATATTTGTAAATGGCCAAGATAGTGGAACGGTTTCTTTCGGAAACCGTTTTGGCAGTCATTAAATATATAATATTTTTTACACAAACGCATAAGTATACTCGATTACACATGGCGTTTTCGAATATTTTGGACGGTAATTATTCGGATCAGTTTTAAAATTCTTATTGTGAATAGTTTTTATAAGAGCATTTTTTAAGAGATTCAGAAAAGCTCTTTCTTCAAAGGAATGGTTTAATAATCTTTAAAACGGTAAGGTTAATTCATCTGCACATTGTCTTATTAAGGTAGGCGGAAGTTCATCAATGCCGTGACTTTTTATAATTTTTCATTAATTGGTTCACCTCGTAAGGATCAAATGGACTGAGGAAGATTGAATTCTCTGTAGGGCATATAACTGGAGATCCTTTCAGTTTGCCGATTATTTTGTTCGTAGCCTCCCCGATAGAAGCAAAAAAATCATTAAACATGTTTGCTACCTCTCAGTTCAGTTAATCAATTTAATTGAATTATATTTTAATCAACATTACCATCACGCTTGATTACTAGAACCAATGTTATTGGATACAATTTCCAATTGGAATTCTATTGGAAATTGGTTTTCGTTTGGAGTTTGGAGTCGGATATTCGCTTTTGACAAATTGTTTTTGTTTAAGTATTGGAAACTAAAAATCACATTACTGTTTTAAATTGTTTTTTTTTTTTTAATTCATGTTTCTATCAACTAAAACGTTCTCTAAGTAGGTACTACTGTTTCAAACAGAAGTTAAACAGAAGCGCGTTTTTTTTTTATAACTTTCACACGCGGTTAAAATTGTAGGTTGAGCATTATTCGTTAGTCGAATAAACCGAAACAAATTCATAATACACTCTCACACTAATATTAAAAATCCGAAAGTAACTCTGTCTGTTATCTTTTCAGGCCCAGACCACAGAACAGACCGTTATGAAGTTTGACAGATCGGGACGCAAAGGACATAGGCAGTGAAAAGTGTTTCAACCCTGGATGCACTAAAGTTTTTGAAAATTTTAAATACAAACATCCAGATTTTTGTATTAAAAATATGAAATACAAAATACACGCAGGCGAAGTGGCTAATTACTTATATTAGCAAGGCTGCATTCACGTTCTTTTTTTAAAATTAATTTTTCATCCGCTTGCCATCAGTATTTGTACAGACTGTACTCGTCAAATATACATACACTAATAGTTTGCGGTTGCAGCATCACGCATTGAATTTAGAACACTCTAATACCACTCCACACCACAGCCACAGGATAATATAAAGTAACGAGCACTAATATATACACTTATCAAATTTTAAAACTGATTTATCACACGGACACAGTATTTTGGAACCTATACTATTATGAAAAAGGTCTTATCTCAAAGTTACAATAGTTTTTCCACAAGAAAATCTCTTTTTAATTTTGCTAATTGTATACATACCTATTAGTTCGTAATATACATACCTATTCCTATTATTCGGTGACAGTTGAAGACTCTAACAGTGAACATCGTTATTTATTTTTTTCCGTTTTAAAATTCTAAAAAAGTAGTTAAAAGTGAATAATCTTATATGTGTTATACATCATTGTAAAGCTATGGAAAGGATCTAACTAGTGATGTATACATCTCAACTGGACTCGTGCAATACAGTGAGTAATAATCAAAAACATTTTCAAAATTATTTGCAACGACTGTCGTCCCTGACCTAGGGCAACCCGCAGCTCGCTCGCTTCTACGCACACAAACGCAACGCGTATTCGCTTGAATCACGTATAGCCAATCAGCCATCGCTTCGCTTTATAACATATTGAGCTTATGTCACGGAATTCAACAACATTAGCATACGCCACAGATAAACAAATTCACAACGATGCTTTCTTTATTTGGTAATGTCACACAACGAAAACCAAGAAAAGATTTAACACAACGAAGCAAATCAGACGATAATTTATGTGACCTATCTGCAACCGAAGACAACTTATTTAACTCCACTAGTTACAACGATCTCTCGGGGTCTAGCTTACCAAATGCTGGTCTATGTGATAAATCAATAGTCGTGGACTTACGGCAACAAATCGAAGAATTAAAAGGACAGCTTGAGATAGCTCACTCTGAAGTAGCTACCCTTAGTGAAGAAAATGCCTCTTTGAAAAATAAAATCAATGAATATGAGAAAATTATTGGCACGTATAAAAAAGTGACCTGTACGGATATTGTTCAGGACCGTTCTATGACACCGAAGAGAAATACAACAAAACGCACACCAAGAAAAATTACAAATATTCAACAAACACCAGGTCTACTAAACGAATCAAAAAACCAACAAACGGAGCTTCAAAATAATGAAATTAAGAGTCAACAAACAGAACAACAAAATTCTCAACAAACACCAGGTCAACTAAACGAAACAAAAAACCAAAAAACGGAGCTTCAAAATAATGAAATTAAGAGTCAACAAACAGAACAACAAAATTCTCAATTTAAAAAAGAACAAAAAATATGTATAATTAGCAGTAACAACAAGAACAAAATATATTCGATAGCAAAGAGCACTTTCGCCGACTCTCAAATATGCCACTTTTTAACACCTGATTGCGGTCTAACAAATCTCATCAACAACATAGAAGCTAAATTAAAACATTACACAATGGATGATTACTGCCTAATTTTCATTGGCGAAGAGGATTTTAAACGAACAAATAACTACGTCGACCTGGTTGTAAATGTACGTCAAACTTTGTTAAAAATACAACACACAAATGTTGTTTTATGTGCCCCTACGTTTAAAATGGATAACTATTCTATGGTTTTCAACAGAAGAATAGAGACATTTAATAGTTTGTTATATTTGGATGCATGTACTTATGATTACACGTATCTGTTCGATTCCAACTACTATCTGACATATGATTACAAAATGTTTCGCTACAAAAGTGGCACAGTTAATAATATTGGAATCGCGAATATATTTGTTAACCTTAAACTAATGATCAACGAATTTCTGTATCCATATACGTACGACTCCCCTGACTTGGAATTCAATTCGTGCGCAGCTACCAACACTAATGGACAGTTTTTTCTCGAATAAATATATTAATGTATTACATCAAAATATCGCAGGCTTAATAAATAAATCTAATAATCTCATTATTTGTTTAGATGATCTAAAGGAAAAATTAATTGATGTGGATATTTTGTGTATAACAGAGCATTTCATTATGGAAGGATATGAAAGTCAATTGTACATACCAAACTACTGTTTAGCTGCATATTATTGTCGTAAAGATAAAAAAAGGGGAGGAGCGTGTATACTTGTACGTAAGGAATTGCAATGGAAAGACCTACCTAGAATAGCTAAATTATCAATACCAGGTGTTTTTGAATGCTGCGCTATAGAGCTGATCTATTACGAGATAATTATCGTATGTATTTATAGGGTACCAAATGTAAAAAATTTCAATGACTGCCTGGACAAACTCGAATCTCTCATGCAAACATTAAAATATACCAAAAGTAAGAATATTGTAATTGCTGGAGACTTTAATATAGACATACTTAAGCGGAATGCCCAAACAAATGCATTTACATACCTTCTATTGAGCTTTAATATGAAACTAGCATTAAAACAACCAACACGCATGTCCAGCCAAACATGCATAGATAATTTTGCACATAATTTTAATAAAGTTTGTAAAACGGATGTTCTAGAGTTTGCACTGTCTGATCACACGGCCCAGTTACTTCACTGTCCGGTCAAGAAAATATGTATTAGTGCTTATTGGTCTACAGTTACAAGAGATTACAGTTTGGTAAATATTGTAAAATTTAAGAAACACTTGAGCGAACTTTCTTTTTCTGACATATATAATACAGATGATCCCAATTTAGCATACAATGAATTTCTTTCTACTTTTAAATTGATATACGATTTGTGTTTTCCTACTAAACTAATTAAAATAAATACTACAAAAAAAATAAAGTGGCTATCGAGAGGCCTTAAATTATGCAATAGAAAAAAACGAAAACTGTTGTGGCAGCTAAGATTAAACCCTAATAAATCAAATAAAACTATTTTCAAAAACTACTCTAAATTGTATAAAAAAATTATTTACTTGACACAAAGATCACAAAATAATTTTAACATTAAAGCTTCGAAAAATAAATCCAAAACTACATGGCAGATCATAAACCGTACAAAGCACAACATACCTAAATGTAGTATCAATACAATCAAAGTAGAGAATGAGACTATAACAAATCCTCTAGAAATTGCCGAAGCTTTCAACAATTATTTCATTGATAAAATTCAGGCCAAACTTCTTGCAAATCGCAAACCTAAATCCTATGTGACAAACAGTGTTAGTAACTCAATGTTCATGTCTCCTTGCAGTCCACATGATATACACAAACATATACTTTCTTTAAAAAACACTAATAGCGTAGGCCATGACAGTTTTAATACAAAAATACTAAAACACGTATCATTGGAGATCTGCGGACACCTCAGCCACTTAATCAATCTCAGTATCAGCGCGGGTATTTATCCAGATGCTCTAAAAACTTCAATTATAAAGCCACTATTTAAAAAAGATAATAGAGAGCTGATGCAATCATATCGACCTATCGCGTTAATCCCAATAATTTCAAAAATATTCGAAAAATACATAAATCAAGAAATATATACTTATGTTGAAAAAAATCACATATTATGTGAGGAACAGAAGGGTTTTAGACAACATAAGACAATCAATATGGCCATATACGATTTCCTGTACAATATCACTAAAACCGTAGATAGTCGGAAGCCTGTTTGTGGGATTTTCTGCGATATGACGCAGGCTTTCGACTACGTACATTTTCCTACTCTTTTAAACAAACTCGAAGCTTACGGCATTAGAGGCAATATATTAAAACTAATTCAATCCTATTTGACAAAACGAAAACAAATTACAGAAATTAAAAAAATTAATTTAACAAATAATCGAGAAGAAATTCATCGATCATCAGAACGTGAAGTCACTTTTGGTGTACCGCAGGGCAGCGTATTGGGTCCTCTATTGTTTATATTGTACATAAACGACCTTCCAAAATGCATACAACATCCACTAACATTATTTGCTGACGATAGCACCGTACACTATACCCTGTAGAAACACAGAAACTTATGAGAATGATATTAACAACACATTAGCTTCAGTTATAAAATGGTTAGATGATAACAATTTAAACATTAATTTAAATAAAACCAAAATAATTTATTTTAATCAACGACACCCTTTGAAAAGTCAATTTAAAATACACCACAATAACAATATCATAGAAGAAGTTGAAAATACTAAATTCTTAGGACTCCAAATAGACAAAAAGTTAAATTGGAAAATACATTTAGATATTTTAAGTAAGAAAATTTATAAATCAGCATTTGCCTTAAGTTCCCTATCACCGATAATATCTACAGACGCACTACTCATTGCCTATTATGGTATAGCAGAATCCCATTTACGATATGGTCTAATATTTTGGGGCAATTCAACTGAGAAGGAAACGATATTTAAAGCCCAAAAAAGGTGCATACGATCTATGTTTACATTAAAGTCTACCGACAGTTGTGTTCCGTATTTCAAAGAATTCAATATATTAACCTTGCCCTGCCTTTACATTCTTGAAGTAGCTGTATTTGTAAAAAGTAACCCAAATCGTTTTACACGCCTTGCAGACATAGTTCCTCGGAATAGGCGCGATAATAGTAGATTATGTATGCAACCCGCAAAAACAGCACTCATGCGCAAAAGTGTCTTCTGCATGGCTCCATTCATTTATAATAAGTTACCTAAATCATGGAAATCTTTAAATTTACCTTTATTTAAAAAAAAGCTACGAACATTTCTAGTGAATAAAGCCTACTACAATATTTCAGAGTTTTTAGCAGAAAAGGAAAATGCATTTGTGTAATTGTTTTGTTATGAATATGCCTATCTATGTTGGAATGAAGAAAAATGTTTGATTTAATGTGTGTGCCTGTAATCTTTCTATTTTTGTATTTGTTGTTGGTCTTGTACCTTTCGCATGCCTAGTGGTAAAATGTGGCTGAACTTGTTTAATTATATTTTTTTACACCATGTACTGTACCCATATTTGCGAAATAAAAATATCTTATCTTATCTTATCTTATCTTAGTGCTCGTGATTTTATAAAATGTCGGCTCCATACAATACGTGAAAACAGGCGTAGGTACGTACACTGGACGCGTATGTACGCCGATCTCAAAGGGCCCCGAAACGATCATTTGCAATTGTCAATGTTTACGTAAATGAAGATTTCAAATAATAGACGAATGAAGTTCTAATTGAAGGTGCATCATTTGCGCACGCCTAATTCGATTTCTGAACTGTGCTGAGAAAAGTCGCGTCACTCATAAACAATATGATATCAAGCGCAAATAAGATAAGGCATTTCTTGCAATAACCCTTGCCGTTTCCACTCTGAAAAAAATAAAACATCTAGACATTCGTATGAAGAATGGTATAAACTGAGTTATCGGTTTACCCATAAACATTTGCAAAGTTCAAGAGACAGCAAAATGTCTTCGTTTTCAAAATATTTACTTTTAACTCTCCATAGCACAAGATGATCCCAATACCCAATACAAACACAGGCAACAACACAAAATCGCGTTCGTATAGAATTTTTATTGGTTACCAATCAACAGTTTTGTCATTTGCTGTTCATCTCGTAGTCATATTGCCAATTTTGTAGACGATAATTTTGCGCATCAATAATTATGTATCAATCACGTAAATATTGACAATTGCAAATGATTGCTGCGCACTCGCACTCGTTGTACATGAAGCTTGTCTATGTGTGCGTGCCGTTGCGCTCGTTGTATTAAGCTGACCTTCTGTCTTAGTCTGTGCCACAGCTCTTCAATATTTCACAGGGTGGTTAACAAAAAATATGCCACTCGCGATATGTGCTATTTCCCCGATTCGATAGCAGACACACCAGTTTTTAACTGACTTGTAAATGAAGCAGGTTATCAATAAGGATGTTTATATATATTTTTATGTATGTTCGGGCTTAAATCCGTCATATATAGACGGAATTATAACATATTTTTTTTGTTCGAAAGAGGTTTATTCCAAAATGATTCCATTTAAACTTCATATAGATCTGATTATGAGTTTCGGAGACAGACAAAGGAACTCTTCAAAAAATTACAGCAAATCAACCGCGATTACTGCTATCGCATAAATATGCATTGTTTACGCAATCACACAACACAACATTACGCCTGCACACACGAAAGGGTTACGCAGATGTGTTCCGTACATTAGGGTAGTAATATCCATATTGGCGATTCTATTGCTGTTGAAAATCCAGGCTGTGCTAACTGAGTGACAGACACTGTTCTCATTTTAATAATTCCTTCTACCAGATACCACTCCCTTTCACGGAGAATAGGCCTGTGACCCAGCAGTGGGAACATTAAAGGCTGAATATTCATAAGTTCTACCAGCTAAACATACTCTATCTTAAGTTGCATATCGAACAGTTTCCAGTACCTACCTAGTGCTCATCCAAAGCATACCGCGATCTTCAATCCATTAAAAATCGAACGCCAAATATCAAAACCCCTGCTCTATAATAAATCAATTACTATCCAGTTTCAGGCGGACATAATCGGTTTTAACTGGTCGTGTCCGGTTAAACAATGAACCGATTTTTGGCGAACGCTACTAACTTTGGGTGCGGGATCATTACCGTTCGCGTTAGTGTGTCAAACACACACAAATGGTACTTGATAAATAACAACCATCTACGTAGCCTTTTCCCAACAATGTTGTGGTCGGCTTCCAGTGTAACCGGATGCAGCTGATTATTTGTATTTTTACATGGAGCGACTGCCTATCTGAGATACACAACACATTTACTGGGTAATACGATACTCTCGGGTAAGACTGGTTATCAGATTTTCTGCTTCCGACTATCCGTGGCGACTGTCAAAGATATACAAATTACCGGGACTACGGCTTAACGTGCTGCAATGCACGGAAGGTTCTCGATACATGTAATTGATGGTCACCCATCCACCGGCCTCAGCAAGCATAGCTTTCACTTCGATCGACTTGTGCGATTGTTATTATTTAGCCACGATAAACAGCTATAATAAATCAATATCAACCTGCATATTTTGTGCTAATGCGGGACAAAGGTCTCGTCTCATACAGAGAGGGAACGAGCATTGATTGGATACGGCTCTTCTTTCATTGTATGAGAACAGGTCTTTTGTTGAGCTATGGGATACCTGCAGATCCGTTTTTTTAATAATGTCTACAGGTACAATCCCATTGTTAACTATTCTAGCGTACTGAAATGTTGAAAAATTGGTCTTATGAAGCTGGCTGGCATCCTGGTTCTTCATTATATGAAAATAACTTCCTGTAAACTATGTACATTATGTCACTGTATTCACAAAACCATTCTCCGTATTCAAATAATAATTCCACAAGATTAATATTAACTACTTTCTCATTACTAGCAAGATTTGAACGCCGACATAATGGCATAAATTTTAATTACGCCATAGAATTTAATATGTGAGCGACCTCAAATACTTGGTACAGTTCGCCAGCCCTTATTCCCTTTATTTGGGAAGTTCTTTTAACATAATATGACTCAAAGTTCGACGCTGTAACTTTTACAATAATGGTCACTGTTCGGGACGGGTTTTGTTATGAAACTGCAGGGTTGAAACTGTAGGGTTGAGAATGTGAGATAATAACGGATGAAGTAATTTTGAGGTTAGTTTCTTGTTGGACGAAAATGAATGAAGCGACAGAGTTTATAATAAAATTACGCGGTACTCGCACGCAAACACACTCGTATATATAGGTATATAGGGGTAGGTAGGCACGTGGTACCGACACGACACGGGCCGTGCGCGCCGCGGTAGCTTTGGCGGCATCTTCAATCACTTCAAAGAAAGTCGCCGAACTCGTAGGCTATTTAGCGAAACAAAGGTGTACTTGTAAAATCAGATACTCTAAACATTTTTTTTTGTATGTGCCGATTTTAATAGTTATTTGTTATTGACCTCCCGACTGGCCAATGCTCATTTTTTTTTAATTATAATTTCATCAATGTTGTTCTTGTAGGTAAATGTATACGTCCCTAAAAGGAACAACAGGGTTTTTGTTACATATTGTATATAATAAAATGACACAGAGAAAACCAAAAGCCGCATACATAATATAACGTCGCCATCGTCATCTGTCAGTCAGGACGACACATCAAAATATTCCGTTTTTTTTTTTTTGTATTTATATTGTAAATTCATTGATTCTTTAATAAATTACAAAGAATGTGCGCAATATGGTTGGAGTTATAGAACTATGGAGAAGTGTCTGGACGCTACGTGAGCGTGCATGATCCGTCGCCGCCCGTTCGATGTCCACCGCGCACAGGATGGATGGAAAGCAGCACATGAAGTAATTTTTTGCTGTGTGGGTGTAATTGCTTTACGGCGTTCCAGTAGGAGGATAAAATAAACAAATAAATAACGCTTATTCCTTGCGTGACGATTTTTACCAGTCAACTACTACCGCAAGCCGCGTTAAGGTTCATAAGGTTAAACTTCATTACAAAAAAAATTGCAAAGTAAATTATAAAAAGCCAAACCGTGTGCCCATGGGATTTCTCATCGGCAAAAATTACGAACTACCATACAAACTTTCAACCCCTTTAGGGAAGGAATTTTTTAAAATCCTTCCTAACTTCTCACTTTCATAATAAAAGGAAATCTTGTGCAAGATTTCATGCTTCTAGAACCATTGCTTCAGACTGCGTTGTCTGTTAGTGAGTAAATGAATGAATTTAAGATTTTTATTAAATTCTTAGTTATATTATATTTACCGATGTCAAAAGTCGCAAAAATAACAGTTGAAAAGCGATCAAAAGGGTCATAGTTCCACAATCGAAACTCGAGCAGAAGGACCAAAGTTGGTTAATGGAACGAAATAACAGACTTCAGTCCTTTATAATAACTTCTCAAATATTTTCAGAACTTAGAGCTTCAAAGTTTTGAAGCTCTCAATTATCATCTCAACCATATATATAGTCAAGTTTCGGTCGTGAGTCGAAGCTTCGACAAAGTTATCATTAGAATGGAATATTTAACCGAATGTGTTGTTAGTTCCTTTGGGAAAACTTAAAACTTCTCTTTGAAACTTCTCTTTTTTTGCACTGTTATGAGTAAAATAAAAGACTAGTTCATAAACATTTTGTTTTATGTAGTAGGTACAAACATTCATAGTATTGCAGTTATTAATATTATTCAAAATAAATGTTACAAGATTCAACTTACTCGGTAGCAGGTGATGATAACTCCACGGACGTTGCACACAAACTGACCTCGTATTATTTTTCATTTTTTTATGTATGGCATTTCGCAGTTGGCCGTGTGAGGCCGAGACTGCTTAACCGGTCAATCCTGTGGTGCCTTCGAGCTAACTCAAAGCCTCCAGCCAGGGGTGACCTCGTAATAAAGGTGGTACGCTTTTTATACAATACATGTGGGTATAGCGCCATGATTGCGAGTTTGACAGTTAAAATGATTTAAATATTGTTTTGCAGGTAAATTGCGATTTGAAATCATTAATAATAATCTGTAATTATTTATCAACAAATAATGTGATATAAAATAACACATTATGAGGCAGGAAATGACACGTGCTTAGATACATATGCATTAGTTCAATTAACTAACCTTATTCCTGGTTAAATTACATTATTAAAATTAGTTAAATAATGTTTTAAGACAAACAGATAAAACAGTTATAAGTATCTTTTTAACTGCGCAGTGAAATGTGAAAACGATACCATAAAAAACAAATCTTATGGCCCAGCTTTGTGTCCTTGTCTAACGATCAACTTTCATTACCACTAAACAGGGTCCAATTTACAACAGTCTCGCTACTAAGGTCTAATTCAACAAAACGCTACGGTGACAACTATGCTATGGGCTACGGTACAATAATCACACGAGACCCGACCACACTTGGCCGCTCTAGATGATGCGCTCGTCCTAATCTCGGCTGACTTACAAAAGAAAATCTGCGGCTGACGGCACGCGTATCTTTGTAACCGACTTCAAAGAACGAGGAGATTATTGTTTTGGACGCGTTTTTTTTTCACAAACCTTTGTTCCCTAATGGTTTGTACGCATAACTATGTGTGTTAGTTTCTATAGGAAACTGAGAAAAGAAATACAGAATGAGGATATGGACATGTTATCGTTACCGACAAGAAAACTGAAACTATTTTACAAGCTTTTATTTAAAGGTCTCTGCACACAGCGGGCGCGGCGTGGCGGGGCGCGGCGTGGCGGGGCGGCGACGCGGCGCTGGCGCGGCGGCATCGGTCACACTGCGGGCGCGATCACGTCCAAAACACCTATATTTTGTATACATTTCTACTAAATGTACGTATAATCTTGTATTCCCGCTCGGCGCGGCGGCGGCGTGGCGCGACGGTTACCGTCGCGCCGAGCGGGACGGCTCTGTGTGGCGTCGTCCGTAATATCTAGTACATTACAACTGCTCAGTGTCGCGTCGCCGTCCCGTCCCGCCGCGCCGCGCCCGCTGTGTGCAGCGACCTTTACTTGCCTTGTTAGTTTGTTAGTTAGTATGTAATCTAGCAAGATAAACTAAATTTACTTCCTCTTATCCTAAGAGTTGAAACTTTACATGTTGATTCTGTTTCGAAGACAATGCCAGACGAAGGAGCTCTTTAACGGTCAAAGGTACAGACACGAAATGTAATATACGCTTTTAATTATTATAGTCCACTATGACCTAGCTGCTGCACCCAGGGTTTGCTCCAGACGAGGGGACTCCTCAGCGGGCAACAGCACAGACACTAAACTTTCTATACGCATTCAATTATGATAGCCTGTTCTAAAGCATGGCATGACTAAGATAGTGCAACTTGGTTGGCTTAACACTATAAAGGCGTGGTTGGGTTCATTGGATCTGTCTTTTCAAGTGGAGGTGATATAATAATTATTTAAACAAATTCGAATGCTACAAAGTATTATTTTTTTGTAAAAACCTTCTTTTAAACAAGCCTTTAATGAACTCAAAAGTATTAAATAATATTTACGTTAACATAGGACTTGAATATTTTCTTAAAAGCTTGAGGCTTATGTTACAGCGTAAGAACTTTTCAGGCAGCTTTAAAAAAATATATGTAAATTCTATTTTAACGTAAATTTTATTCAATACATTTGAGTTCATTAAAAGCTTGTTTTTATTTATTTATTTACAGCATGGAAGACTTACAGCTAAATAATCATCAAAAAAAGGAAATAATAGTCGACAGAAAGCCAATTACAAGTCTTCTCGTTTAGACTTCTAATAGATTTTTTGTTGTGAACATACAAGCAGTAATGTATTACTATAAATTATATTTAATAATTAAAACTATTAAAGTAACCACTTGTGTTTTCATGAAAAGTAACAGAAAAATAAAACAATAAAAAGCACTGCAGCAATTTAAAAAAAAATGAGGCGTAAGCACCTTCTAGCTGAGGTCACACTGGTTGTAAAGAGATCCAAATAGTGTTGTTTACATCTTTTATTAAAATTTTTGCTTGCACGCACAATGTAACTGTTGTGCCTATAGTTAGTCGAACTATGAGGTACACGTAATGGTTGCATAAATCGAAATGTTTTGTTTGGAACATTGAAATAAAATTTTGATATTAACTTAGGGCTGTCAATATTATTGTTAAAGATTTTAATAGGAATAAATAGTCAGCAATCTCACGTCGATCTTTGAGTGGTACTATATGACACTTCTTACAGAGTCGGAGATAATCGATTGAATGGTATGGAATCTTTTGATGGCAACAAAGATATTTTATGAAACGTCTTTGGATGTTCTCAATGCGGTCGATGTACTTGTTATAACGAGGGTTCCATATCTGAGATGCATACTCTAGCTGGCTTCTAACAAAAGTGCAATACAATATTTTAAGTGTTTTAGCATCTGTAAAGCACTTAGAGAGTCGCATTATAAACCCAAGCAATTTAGAAGTTTTTTGACAATGGCGTCAATGTGTGTGTCAAAACTAACTTACTATCTTGGTGGACGCCTAAGTCACGAATAGTATCGCACCTAGGCAAGGTTTGGTCCGCTAAAGTATAGATGGTGGCTAGGATAGCACGTTTCCTAGTATAAGTGATCACTGAACACTTTGATGGATTGAGATCGAGTTTGTTAGCCCAACAGTACTCTTCAAGCCGATATAAGTCAGCCTGAAGTGCTAACCCATCATCAAGCGATGAAATCTTGCTGAAAATTATCATGTCATCAGCAAAGCATAATAAATGGGATGAATTCAGGCACTGATCGACGTCGTTTACATATACCACAAATAAGAAGGGACCGAGCAACGAACCCTGAGGTACTCCGCTGGGCACAGATACCCATCTAGACATATAATTATTGGGCACTACTGCTTACGACCTATTGTCTATATAAGATGAGAACCACATCAGGAGGTCTCCGCAAGAGACGCCCTGGGCGTCGGGAATCGCAGGCTGATTCCCGGCGACCGTAGGCGCGGGCTTGCGAAAGGTGAACAATGGGCAGCTCACCGTTCGATAAGGACCAGCCCCGGGTCGACGGCGCGTTTGTTCCACGCGCGCCTCAAAGAGATGTCAACATCAATAACGGGGTCTGCTAGGGCCGATGCCTGCCAGGGATGCGGGAAAGTCCGAGAGTACCGTGGCCCCTGGCGCAGGCAACTGAAGGAACATGGGTGGGTTTTAGTCAGTAAGAGTCGAACACGCCCGCCCGCTCCGCCCAGAGCGGGAGAAGATATTTGATGCTTTCCCACCCTCAAAAAACAAAAATAAAACAAAAAAAAGGGGGTCTCCGCGGATGCCCATGTGGTTAAGCTTATTTATTAGGGTGTTGTGGTCGATCAAATGCTTTGCTATAATCAGTGTAAACCACATCGACTTGCCCGCCTCGTCCATAGCCTCGGTAATGAAGTCGTTAAAGAAGACAAAATTCGAAGTGGCGGACCGTCCCCTTAAAAAAAACATGCTGGAAAGAGCTTAACGAATTAGCAAGCGTGGGATATAACTGGTTATAGATAATCCGCTTAAATATTTTAGCTATAATGCACAGTTTAGATATAAGCCTATATTAGTCATTTCAGTTTTGGACCCATTCTTATGTACGGGTGTAATAAACGCAGATTTCCACATTCTGGGGACAACACCTTGACATAAAGACTTGGAGAACAATATTGAGATAGGTAGGGCTATGGAAAACACACATGCAATGAGAAATTTAGAAGATATATTATCAGGGCCAGCACCTTTTGATGGATCCAAATTGCGGAGTAAATCAGTCACCACATCGATCTTTACTTCTATGTTACAAATGTCAGACGAAGGTATAGTAGTGTTAGAGGAAAAAACAGAGGCTGAATTGGGATTATTAGTTGAGGAGCAATCAAGGAAGGTAGAGAGAAAATAAGAAGAAAAAGTATTATATTATACTTTTCCTTAATAGTTCAGATAGGGTATGTTTTATTACGTATAAGCTTTTGAGGTATAGACCTATTTTGGAACTCTTTTATTGTGTCTATAAAGTACGCAACTGAGTCATCCAAAGACCGGAATGAGAACTCGCGCTCCCAATTAACGGCAACAATCTCGCTGTTTATAGACTCAAAATCGCCTTTCCTATAGATATATCGTAACTGCGGTGCATGGTCCAGGGGAGGTTTTTCGAAGATGTCAATGTTAATTAACGAAGCGGGATGATAGGGATCAATAGACACTAGGGGTCAACACAGTCGCTAACACTGGCTATTTTATTTGAGAGGACTAAGTCTAACATTTTACTATACTTATTGACCACTCCGTTGTATTGTCCAAAATCCAGCGTAGATAACTCATCTGCGAGCAAACATTCGTCACTAGTGGCGGAATTAACTGGGACCAGCGAATAGTTATACATAGGATGGAGCCCACGAGATTCCACTCATGTTAAAGTCGCCTAAAACTAAAAACACATCGGAGGTATAATTCAAAGCTGTACGGTTCAAATTAGTCAGGAAGTTATTAAGTTGTGTCGGGTGAACTAGTCTATGATAAATACGAATGTATGTTAAACATACACTTGCCGGAATAAATGCTCTAAGTGAAGTTGTGTTTCTATAAGATGGTAGGGTGGTTAAAGAAACAAGATGAACAAACCACACAGGAAGGATTTCTGCTGAAACGTTTTGCAGACTTGTCTCAAACAAACAAATAAATAACAGATTTTGACGTAAATACAACTTTGCCTTCGTGGATTTACGTTCCCAAAGGAAATCGACGAAAATGGGCGTTTACTTGTTACAGCTAATGGTATAACTTGTAATAACATTGATAGATGGTTTGGCAATGCGAGAAGATATTTTGGGAAAGTTGTGAAGAAATGCAATTATCGAATAAATAATGGAATGCGAAATATTCGCGGTAAGTATTTATGTATTTTTCCGGTATCAAATGCGATTAAGAGTTTCTATAACAATGTTTCTTAATGTCATAATTATATCATGGTAAAATTGTTTCCATTGTAACGCGTCAATAAATCGCCGTAGTAAACGACAGGTTATCTAACGCCTTTGTAAAGAGCAAGGGCAACATTTATTTTATATCGTTGCGTAGCGCGTGAAACCACTGGAAAAGTGATAAATACATATTTATTATGAAACGAATTGCCTTTGAAATTTAAATCCAAACTTCTAAACTAGTATAACAAAAATATATAATTGCTTGTTTATTTGTGTGATATTATATACCTACAATGCTAATTTCAGCTCTTTATTAGCGGTCGTAATGGCAATCATGTAATTTGTTTTAAATAGGTTTTTATTTTTATTATTTATTTATCTTTTTTATAGATTATTTTATATTTTGTGAATATGAGAACGTTGTAAGCGTAGTAGTCTGTAGATTTGTACCATTTTCTATTATATTAAGTACCTGGTACTTGTTGACAGGCCTTTTTTTTTTTGTTTTTGTGGGTGGGAAATCATCAAATAACTTCTCCCGCTCTGGGCAGAGCAGGAGGGCGTGTCAGACTCTTACTGACTAAAACCCACCCGTGATCCTTCAGTTGCCTGTGCCAGGGGCCACGGTAACCCTCTTGGACTTTTCCACAACCCTAGCAGGCATCGGTCCTAGCAAACTCCGTCATTGGTGCTGACATCTCTTTGAGGCGCGCGTGGAACACAACGCGCCGTCGACCTGGGCCTGGTCCTTATCGAACGGCGAGCTGCCCATTGCTCGCCGTTCGCAAGCCCGCGCCTACGGTGGCCGGGAATCGGCCTGCGATTCCCGACGCCCAGGGCGTCTCCTGCGGCGGCTAGGGGCGTGAGGGTGCAAATTTTGCCTCTCCCTCACGCGTTCCGCCTCCTCCTTCGCGAACATTACTGCTTCGCAGAAGGAGGTGACGGCTTCCCAAGCCCTCTCGCTCCGTACCATGGTCTGGACCAAGGCCGGACGCGAGAGATCGCCACCGCCAATCGCCTCCACGAGGACGCCGTGGCGCCTCTCTAGCCGCTCCTCAAAGAGGGGACTTATCGCCGCAATTGTGGCGTGCCCAGCGCTGGGTTGCGACAATCGCACTCTCCATGCCGCCTTGAGATCCCGCCGGAGCTCTGTCCGCTGTACCGTGATTTCTCGCGGCAGCGGAGCTACGCCCCGGTTGTTGACAGGCCTGCACTGTGCTCCCATAATTACTATAGGTCAACCGCTTAACTGAGACGTTGCCTGAGGTAGCTGCGCGGTGCGGGAGGGGTGACATTGTTACAAGTTGACGAATCACTGAGTTTACGACTCACTAAGTTGTCACAGCACGTCACCACACCCCTCCCGTACCGCGCAGCCACCTCAGGCAACGTCTCAGTTAAGCGGTTGACCTATAACGCTGTAATTTGAAAACATTGTAAAACCAATTATTTTTAAAAGAGTAATCATGTAGTTTCTTTCTGGCTCTGCTCCATAGGAAACGACAAATTGCAACTTATGACGTTTCATAAGTGTCTATGCAGTTGTAGGTTTTATTTTTGTCGGTTTTGTGAGTATATAATTGTAAATAATCACTAAAAAACGAAAATTCGCTCACTATTATAGAAAGCTGCACTATTGATGAGTAATACAATTATTATAACCGCTCACTATACCAACATGTTTTCCAAACTGGATTATTTCCACCTGTTCTTACAAAATAACTTACTGACTGTGTGCCCCGAAATTTATGAATGACACAATATTCTTCCTTAAGGAATGTGGGAATGTGGTAAAAACATTACGATCATTTCTTATGTCAATTACTAAGAATAGAGGGACTTGTTAGCTTTTCCTAAAATCATAAATGTAAAGAATGTTGTGTTATTTTATTTGATATTCTGTAGATAAGTCTCTTATCTCTTATCCTGAAATAAGATCTGGAAATGCTTATGATACTGGGCCGGGTGAACGGAAACGCCCTTAAGGTAGAGCACCCGCACGATGGTCAGACGCGATCAAGAAGGCTGTAATTGGAGGCAGCATCTACCGAGCGGTTCACACTACAAGACCACCTAACTTGGAGACGCGTCGTATGTGCTCGCGATCCTCAGCATTGAGGGGACGATAAAGAAGAAGAAGAAGATAAGTCATCTCAATGTATGTATTCGTGGTGGTATAATGGTAAAGCGCTAGGTTCTGCGTTTAAAGCCTGGTATTTATTGAGTATTATAGGTACGGCTTTTTCGATGCCATCTTTAAATACAACTTGATTTGCCGAAAACACAAATATCTAAATAAAATCTGAACTAGGTACATTTACCGAAACAACAAAGCCAAATCTTGTATCTTCTCTGTTTCTGTCTGTTTTCCCGGTATTGAAACTGTAGCGGTATTTACATCGCCACATGCAAACTACGCATTACACTGACGTCACGAAAACCCTGAATCGTGCAAACAGAGTTTACCGCGCAACTAGCATATATATACTCGTATACCACGTCCCGACATCAATCGTAGGGCAGTTGCCCCCCCCCACCAGACACGACACCCGTCTGGGTGGAGGATCCTCCATTTTCTATAGAGGTATGAGTGAACTTTACACCCCGTTCCTTGCACCTCCATAAAAATCACATGCTATTATAATTATTATTATATCGTATAAATTGTAACTTCACTTTGTCGGTTTTTAAACTAGATATTTTCCTACCACAATAATTATAACATCCTCTCTTTCCCTACACACTACATTTAAAGAATTGCCAGCAAGGAAATTAATTATTCCCTATACTGTGGCCATGATATATAGATATGGTAACACAGGCACAAATGACTGATGACGTCAGCCTCCTATTCTGATCCACGATGTTACTAATATCCAGGGATGGTCTCCATTTGTTACCGTCGAAGGAAATCGTCTAATATCATTTTGTTTGTTCGGATACTTATTTTGTGAATATTTCTGATGTTGGCCCTATCGCAGCAACAATATTTAATTTATTAATGTATCACTTTTGTAACTAATGCTATTATAGCTCAAATACCTTGTACGTACTAAATATGTTAATTAAAATTGTATTCCTTCCAAGAATAATCGATATTTACATTATTTAAAAAGCTAACAGTCTTAAAGTAATAATAATAATATGTACATAGATTAGTATTAGTAGTATTTATGTAGTAGTGTGTGTGTAAGTAGTAGTAAAAAAATAATTATCTTATATAAATAAAAGGCAGGGAAATAATCAAAGGGCATCAATACATTCGTCTACATCGCTGTCAACAGGAGAAATGCTCAAAAGGCTGGCAGCATTGCCACGTAGTATGGCGATGCTGATTCTTTGGCCAAATAATAGGCCAGCCCTCTGTTCACGTGAACAGTCGACCAACCGCTTGGCGATGTCTCTAAAAACTAAGTATTGTATTCTTTGTGCAATGTTTTCTTTACCAATTTGTAATATGCGCAAGTCCGAGCGGCAAACCATATACAGGATTTCTGAATTCTAAAATTAACGACGTTGGTACTTGGAACCAACCATTTTGAACCATCTCAATGAATTACTCTGTCTGTAAGAAAAATACTTCCCAGCTCCGTGAAACCTACATGTTTCACGCTTCCTATAGCGTCAAACAGGATTGACTGAGGTCGTGAAAACTAACCTTTCCCCTTGTCCCTTAAAAAATTATATGGCTTGATCATTACTAGTAGGTATTCAACTTACTAGTAATGATCAAGCCATATAATTTTTCTTTGTCAAAACGTTTAACGTTCTGCTTGATTTATAATTGAAGTGGGACTTCTCAATACACCTATTTTGTGGCATCAAATACATGTTTATGAAAAAGTCCCTTTATCGGTAAGCGTTGCCAAGAAACTTTTATTGAAAAGGAAAAGCAATACATAAACTCCACAATGAACGGTGGGAACCTTGAAAAAGTTCGATGTTTCATTATAAGGCTTACAATCAGGACTTTACAAAAAAATCTTGTACGATACTTTTATTTGTCTATCACTGTAAGTCTGCTTTCCGTGGTATCGTAATTACATGTCAATATTGACGTGGCTATTTTCTATGAATTTACCCTTGTTTCCTTTTCGAGTGGTTACATGAGTCAAACTGCGAACACGTGTTTCCAGAAATATATTAGTAGAAGTAGGTACAGCATTTTATATAAATATCTTTTTAGTCGTTTTTGAGGCCCATGTTCGACATTATAACAAAATTACAGGATTTACCCGCATCACCCAAGTCCTCCAAGAGTTGTTCTAAAGCCGATATCAGACGCTTCACTTTTCGCTAATGTTTGCCTTTTATTCGGCATCTTTCACGCGAAGTAAAACATCTGAACACAAAATGTGTCAAAAGTGACAAATTAATTAATTCGTGAACCAACAATGTTCAATTTCGGCACTCGGCATCTTTCACTCGCTAACGGAATGATTGAAAAATCAAATGAAAGGAGCCGATGAACGTTCATTCCTATACATTTTATTCGGTGTATGAAATGTATGATCGTGGTATGAAACAAAATGAACCTTTGAACTAATTGTTCGAGTGAAGCATCTAATTGGGCGGTCTTTCAAACGGTTGTCTATTGTTTGCCCGAAGATTATATGCCATAATCATCATTTTCCCGAATTTCATTTACCCGAATTTCATTTGCCCGAATGTTTCATTTGCCCTAAAAGACATATGACATACTTTTAATTGCCCGAATTTTAGATACCATAAGATACGAATGCCATAAGTATTGTTTGCCTTATTTTTATGTGCCATAATAATTATTAGACATAATATTTAAATGGCATAACATGTATTAGACAAATATTTAAGCTAAATTTTTAATGGTGAACCAGAAAAAAAGAAAAAGAAAGTAACAATCAGTCGGTTGGCCGACTGATTGTTTGTTTCTTTTTCTTTTTATTATCTTAGAAAGAAGAATATACAAAAGAAGAATTTTTGCGTGCTTTTGCATCAAATTTGTATTTGCATTAAAAAAGAAATGGTACTACCTAATTATAATTATATAGTTTGATTATTAAACTTGTTTTTAATTCTAATACTTACCTACTTATTAGCTTTCTGGCTGTCGATGTCGATGGGTGCGCAATGTTTGGTATAATAAGAATAAACTTATTTATTCTGTGCATGGTTTTTTTTTCTGTGCATGGTTGATGGTGGGCTAGGTCGACGGAGCCCCGCTTCGCGGGGCTCCTACTTCTGTGTGGTTTATAAAAAATTAACCACGAAGGGGATGGCGGGGTCTATTCGCTCGCTCACACGACCCCGCCATCCCCTTCTAACCTAACCTGTCCGAGTCGGGGTGCCCTAAAGTCCCAATTGCATCCAATTTCTCTTGATATAAACAACCGTTACACACCCGATGTCGATGGCAAATTATGTTATGGCATATCATAAAATGGCATGTGATAATTAGGGCTTACAATGATTATGACAAATGATGTTATGGTAAGTGACTTTATGGGAAACAATGATTCTGGCACGTGACTAATATGGCAAATGAGAGTAGGGCAAATGAGTATTATGTCGTATGATATTATGGCTGTTGACTATTATGGCAAATGATATTAGGGCAAATAAAATTCGGGTAAACGGCGGTATACCCTTTCAAACTGTTGCAGTAGAGCAGTCAGGTAGTCGGTATCAGCTGATAGGGGAGATAAATGGCCGTCCTCAAATAATTCCTTAATCAGTAATTATTTCTATGAATAATCACAGACTAGGTTTTAAGATACAATAACTAACTGAAGCTTAGCTTAGCTTTTAATATATTTTTATTTTTTCAAACTGTTTTAATTATTTAATCGTGTAATCATCTGCGCACAATCTAGTGCATGCTGTGCTTTTCTGTAAGTGATCACTGTGATGAGGCGCTTATGTACAAATTTATTAAGTAACCGTGTACTAATTGTTGGAAAGCCTAATAATAAATAAATAAAGTACTTCAGTCAATTTTAATTCAGCCCCTTCATTTACAAATCCCAAACAGCACAACAACTCTAAAAAAAACGATCGACACCCATTCTGCTTATCCCATTGTGTCGCAGAAGCGTGAAGACACTCAGTCCTCGTCCCGGATGCGCCGAGACGCTTTTGTGAGAGAGCGGATAAAAGGTCGCAATAAGCATATTTATTGTGTCGTGAAATGCGAATCCATTTGTTATAAGCTCGCTGTTGAGGGATCCTCACTACTCTGGTTGGTTGAGGCTGGTTTATTAGCTATTACATAAGGAAAAGGAAGTGAATTTGAGCATTGGGTATAAGCTAGCTCGTGTCATAGAAGTTATTGACTGTTTTTGCTTGTAAATTCAATAAAATTCAAACACAATATTAAACAAGTTTCTGGTAAAGTCACCGAATTTATTATCGATAATGGATAGTATGTTTGAAGACTCAAAAAGAAACCGATAATTTCATAATAGCTTATCATTCTATGGTCTTAAAAGAAACTGCTCGGAACATCTAACCAATTAACTGCAATCCTCTCCCTCTTTTTCTATGCATAAGATAATTATGATATAATATCTTTTCGAGTATCAAAATATTCCTCCACGCCACTATCAACACTCTGAAAGACTGGCAGCACTACCACGGTTTTTCACATTATAAACGGTTCATTAAAACAAACTCGTATGCAAACAGTACCTACCTCCCTTGCCGACCAGTTGACAGCAAGCTTTAACAAATGGCTTCACATTTCAAGACACAATAAATATAGCTATAGCCGATGGACATAACCCTTCTTTTTACCTATTGTGGTATGGTAGTTTTATTATAGGTACATCGTCTTCACATATAATTAATGTATACAAAATATTGTAACATATTTTAAAAGAGTAACGGTTAGTTTCTTTCCCACTCTTCTCCATACGAAACTACCTTTTGGAAGGGGCGACTAGAATCAATTATATTTTAATGTAAATGTGCCTTTTATGCCAAATGCCTTTTGTGCCTTTCAAGTGCCTTTTCCTACTTGAAATAAATGCTTTGACTATTTAATGCAATGAAACTATGCAATTTTACAAGTGGATTCATAACTTTTCAAGGTAGAACTCGAGCAGTAGGGTTAGCTAAGCCACGTTTTCATTGGAAAAAAAATGAGAAACAGTGGCGCAACATTTGTTTATCATAAATACGAAACATTAGCATATTGCCACACTGTAACATGGAATGTTGCCAACGACATGTTACTGAAACATCCATTATAATTAATGTATATAAACTATTATAAAACAGGTTAAAAGAGTAACTTTGGAGTTTCTTGCCCATTCTTCTCCATGCGAAACAATCTTTTGGATGGGCAACTAGAATCAATACTATTTTCATGTAAATTTTGACATTCAGAAGTGCCTTCTAATTACCTAATTGAAATGATTGATTGATTGATTCAAAGTAAAAGTCAAATAATATATTTGACTTTTACTTTGAAACAATACTTTCGCAGTTTTGTTTCCCAATGACTTTTATTAACCTTATGACCAGAGGTCGGAATTAGGTAGAGTTATTTATGTTCGATGCAACGAAATGTTGATATTAATATGGACCTTCCCGGGATTTCTAATGCACAATCCCGTGTGGCCAACAATATTACAAATAAATAATAATAAAAACCTCAGAGATAGACAGACAAATAAAAGATAATTAACATACAATTTTTATTAGTATTTACATTAATTCACAATAAAAATTATTAATAGTCTTAAGCATATTCTCATACTTTTACCTCGCCTTTTTATAAATAAGAAAATACTTTTGCTTCTAGCCTAGACTCGTGAGGGTTTGCTTATTCAAGCGGCCCATCAGAATCATTTTCCTTGTCCGATTCATTCAAAGTACCACTAAGATTTGAAGTGTTCGCTTCCGACATTACTGTATATCGTTTTTATTTAATAAATCACGGGATTTTTCTGCTCTTTAAAATTTTTCTCGGGATTTGAGGCACATCCACTTTATTCTTTCGCTGTATGAAATCAGTGTTAGTAAATAAATAACTCTACCTAATTCCGACCTCTGCTTATGACATCAATGGATGGTCGACCATATGCCAAATTATGCGAAAACAATCTATCTTAGTTTACCTATGTTGAACGCTGCATCCAATCTCGGGGGTAAGCAGAATCTACAGATGTGTTCTGTAGATTCATCACGTGCCTCATGTTTAGAATCAGTGTGATTAATTTTATTTCCATGATCTATGGAGCTCGAAAATAATATCGCCATCTTACAAAATAAGAGATGCATATAACAATATTTGTAATCCAGTGACACAATAACGGCATCTCATACAATAGGACGAAAATAGACTATCTGAGACACTTATTGGATATGTTTTGTGACTGAAGTAGCCTTCAAATAAAACTATATTTTCTAACACCTCATGTTATGGAAGCAAGTATGAATACGAAAATCAATAACATAAATATATAACTGTTGATTCTATTCCAAATAACTTACATATTGAAATTGGTTTTTTATAATACATATAATATAAAATATATATAAACATACTTCCTCAAGTTACTGTTTTATCCTTCCAATAAAAACAATTTGTTTAGAACAAAAACACATACTTTATAGATTATATGAATGTTCATAAAAAAATGCGCTGTGATAACTCATAGTTAAAGAGCATACCAATTTCTGAACAATCAGACAAAACTAGCGAGAAAATAAAACAAATATTCCACTGCATTTTACATAGTTCAGAACCCTTTGTAAAGTTCAGAATCGAATAAATAAACAAAATCAAGAACACAAGAACGTTACAAAGCGCCAACGAAACTAAAAAGAAAACTTTATTTAAAGTTAAAATATCTCGCGATTTCTTAAGAATTTTTCACTAAACAAAATCGAAGTCTCTTTGTTTGGTGACATCTTAAAAATTTACTTGACTGTGAAGGAAAATGGAACACAGAGAAGTTGCCACTTTTATTTCTTAAAAGTAAACTATTTTCATATTTTACTTTGTGGTTTGTTCAATGTACGCTGCCAATTTTATATGTTAAAAATAATAATGGTGTCATTTTTAATCCATTTTGTTTAGTTTTATTGCGTTTTATTAATTTAAAATATTAATTTCGCTTCCGTCCCTATATACAGTTTAATCTTTATTCATTAATAAAATACAATGACAAATAATCTATAACTATAGTACTGTCAAATTATTGATTAATTAACTAATAAAATAAGCTTATTTATTGCATTCGACGTGTCGTCAGTTCGTCGGCCGCATCCGCGTCAGTTTTGTCTAGGTAGGGCTGCTCCATCGTCGAAGCCGAATAACTTGACTACTGGTTCAAATGTATGTGTTCGCGCCTGCTCATTTTGTGTGGGCAAATCAGCACCCGCGTGTTTTACTGCAACAAGCAACTTTTTTTTTTTTTTAATGTTTTTATTGTGTCGGTAGACGTTTAAGAGAAAAACTTTTGTACTCATTATTACGGCTCCGCTAAAGGAACATCGAAAATTATTTAAATTATAGAAGTCTCAATTTCTTCATGAGTTTCACTTAAGGAATTCCAATCTTGTGCTTAAACAAAGATTTTGGCGACCGTGACAGGACAGTTTATAAGAAAATTGGATAATTTATAATAGAACACGATTGCGTCATACTTACTCGGCGATACTGAAGAGCCAAAGGAGAACGAAATTGGAAGCTACTGCAGTGCAAGTAACCAGTCTGGTCTTCCGTGCCAACGAATCATTTAAAGATCGTAACGGGAGCCCATGGATTCATCAATATCACCAAGTTAAGTGCCTCCTTGTGTTCCGTTCTACCGCACCAAAATACATCCAATTTCCAAATTCCATGCATAATCCTTTCTAAAATACCTCTGTTCCAATAACTAGCCTTTATTTGTGCTATCTTCTTTAATCTTATAGGTTTTATCGTGCTAAATAAGTATATAGGTAATAGTACCTACATATACCGTCAACTTTAAAATCATATTAAGTTTCTCCAAGTTCAATTCTTTTCATTAAATTATTCATTTGCAAAATAACGCAACGTAATAAGCAAATAAATCTTAATCCTAATTGTCATACTCCTACCTCGATATACCTATTCGGTTTTTTTCCTATATTTAAGCCGATTTGCCGAAATTTTCAGCCGCTATCCTGAGGGCCAAGTTGCTCGACTGAGTTGCGGCCATTCATTGCCCGCTTGCTGAGTGAGGCACTGCAGCCATCCGAGACCAGATCCCAGGATATTCCACCGAGAGGAGGAGCGTGAGAATATCATTATTTTATTCCTTTTCCGCATTAGTTTAGAATTTAGACATTGTCGATATAATCAAATTCCATTGATTTTAAGTAGGTACCTATAATACTAAAATAATAGGAACGTTTAATGTACTTTACTTAAATCAATTTATATTATTATTTATACTTCAAAATGCCGCAAGAAGGTGGTGATAAATCCTCCGTCAAGGGGTCTTTAAAGGAATTACTAGTAAAACGTAGTTCAATTAAAGGACAAATTACAAAATTTAAAAACTATTTAGACAAAATAAGTGAATTACCCGAGTTATCAAACATAGACCTTGCGGAATTGAGTTTAAGATTAAATAAGTTTCAAGGATTATCGACAAGGTTTGATGATTTGCAAACAGAGATTGAAGTTTTAAATTCTCCAAATATTCAATTAGAACTTGATGAGCGAGAACGCATTGAACAGGATATAGTTCAAAATATAGCTATAGCCAAGACAGAGCTACAACAATATAATACTGATGATGGTGGTAAGCGTCGTCAATCTATCCTGGTAAATGCGGATTCGGATCATCAAAACGTGGGTTTTAGATTGCCTCAAATACAGATTTCTAAGTTCGATGGATCACACTTCCGCTGGCTCGAATTTCGGGACACATTTCTTAGTTTGATTCACAAAAATGAACGCATTCAAGATATACATAAGTTTCATTATTTAGTTTCTTACCTGGATGGTGACGCTGCGCGTGTTAAATCAAACCTTGAGGTATCTTCGTCTAATTATCAAGAGGCTTGGAAACAGGTCTGCGAGCGTTACGATAACAAAAGGATTCTTATGAATCATCACCTAGATTCTTTAATAAATATTCAACCAATAACATGTCAGTCAGATAAGTCTCTTCGGTGCTTAGTTGATAACGTCACAAAAAATCTAAGGGCTTTAAAGAGTTTAGGTCTACCTACAGAGCATTGGGACATGTTGCTAATATTTATTTTATCGCTTAAATTGGATAGTCGTACCATACTAAAATGGGAAGAATATCGCAACACAATAGATTGCGTTAATGACTTGCCCACTTTGGAGCAATTTAATAAATTCTTATTTGACCGCGCCAATGTACTAGAATCATTTAATCAGAATAAATCTATGAGCAACAATAATTCTAAATCACAACAAAACCCACGTCCCTCGTCTAATCAATCTCAATCAAATAACAATAAACCAGTTTCTAAAAAACCAAACCGTAACCAAAATACCAATGTCTTTGCCTCGACTTCTCAATCTCGTAATAATTCTTCAACTGTTTATCTGTGTGTCGTATGCAATGAAAATCATAGGATTTATGATTGTCCAACTTTTAAATCAAAATCCATTCAAGAGAAAATGTCATGCATAGCCCAATATAAAGTGTGTATAAATTGCCTGCGACAAGGTCACCCTGCGTCTGAGTGCGGCATGGGTTCGTGTCGGCATTGCAACCAAAGGCATAATACTCTCCTTCACGATCCTAGCGTATCAGCTAACTGTAACAAAATAGAGGCAAATGACGATAGTAAAAAGGAGACCGTAGTAGCTTTCTCTCAACAGTATATTGGTCATGTATTTCTTTCTACGGCTATTATAGAAGTTCACAATCCTCAAAATAACAAAAGCGAAAGGGTTCGCGCGCTGTTAGACAGTGGCAGTGAATCTACTTTCATTACAAAATCCCTGCAACAAAAATTAGGTTTAATGTGTAATCCGTTAAATGCATTAAATGTTATAGGAATAGGGAACAATAAGTGTGACACAATATTAGAAAGTTGTGTTACTCATTTAAAATCCATCCATGGCACTTACCAAGTTAAGTTGTCTAGCTATGTTCTCAACCAACTTACCGGAGACATTCCAAAAGTTTTCGTCGATATACATCACCTGAAAATACCAAAGGGTATTATATTAGCTGATCCTAAATTCAATGAACCTGCTGCCATTGAGATACTCATTGGTGCAGACATCTTCTGGGATTTATTAATTAGTGGTCAACGATCCCTAGGCCCAAATAATCCTAAGTTACAAAATTCTAAACTAGGTTGGATTATAGCTATCAATGCACAAAAATACAATCAAAATATTCAATGCAATCATGCAATTGTTCCAAACAACAATTTGGATGAAATGCTTACTAAATTCTGGGAACTAGAAAGTCTCCCTCAAAGAAAGATTCTCAGTCCCAACGAAATAGCATGTGAAGAACAATTTCACAAAACCACAACTCGTTTGAGTAATGGCAGATTTAGAGTGAAGTTACCACTAAAGGACTCACCTGACTGTCTCGGTGATTCTTATAACCAAGCTAAAAAACGTTTCAAAAATCTCGAAAAAAGATTCAGGAAAAATCCGACACTAAAGTCACATTACGTAGAATTTATACGTGAATATTCAAACCTAGGACATCTTTCAGAGTCACCTGTTTCAATACCAAATCCTTCATATTTTCTATGTCATCATGCTGTATTCAAAGAGGACAGTGAGTCCACCAAAATTCGAGTGGTGTTTGATGGCTCAAATCCTACAACCTCTGGCTACTCTCTAAATGACATCTTAGTGGTTGGGCCTAATCTGCAGAATTCTCTATTCTCCATTTTAATTAGAGCACGTCAATATAAGTACATTTTGACTGGAGACATAGCTAAAATGTATAGACAAATTGCTATGGATCCACATGATTGTAATCTTCAATTAATATTATGGAGAGAAGATGAGTCGCATCCTATCCAAACTTTGCGTTTAGATACGGTCACTTACGGTACTGCAAGTGCCAGCTATCTTAGCACTAAATGTCTGTGGCAAGTAGGAGAAGAGTGTGATGATGAATTAATTAAAACTATAATACAAAATGACTTCTTCGTCGACGACGTCATTACAGGCTCAGACAATGAAAATCAACTTTTATACATACAAAAGGCACTTTCTACTGCTCTAATCGCAGCTTGTTTTCCCTTACGAAAATACAAAACTAATTTACCTAAATTATTCCATAATATAGAAATTAATACAAAAGAAAAACTTACCTTGAGTGAATCCTCCAGTACTCTTGGTCTAGGGTGGGATCCAAGTGATGACACGTTCAATTTTCCTGTAAAAAATAATGACAAACAATACAATAATAACTAAAAGATTCATAATGTCACAGTCACTTCGTATTTTCGATCCACTTGGGTTATTGAGCCCATGTATAATTCAATCTAAAATATTGATTCAAAAGTTGTGGGTCAAAGGAATTGACTGGGATCAACCTGTAGCTGACGAAATACAGGAAAGTTGGAATGAAATTTCAAAAAACTTACCTTTACTTGCAGACATTCATATTCCGCGTAGAGTGATTGGTGATTCACCAAAGTCCATAGAACTGCATTCGTTCAGCGACGCCTCACAAGTCGCGTACGGGGCCTGTATCTATATGAGAACGGTGAACGAAAACGATGAGGTAACAGTGAGTTTGTTATGTTCGAAATCCAAGGTTGCTCCTATAAAGCCCATCACCATACCTCGCCTTGAACTATGCGCGGCGTTATTGTCAGCTAATCTATGCCAATCTGTTGCCGAGTCCTTAAGACTTCTTCCTACAAAAATGATACATTGGTGCGATTCTAATATCGTACTATGCTGGATAAAAAATGACCCAAGCAAACTAAAAACATTCGTGGCAAATAGAATAGCTGAAATTTTAGACCTGACTAATCGCAAGGATTGGCGTCATGTTCCCACTGACCTCAACCCCGCTGACCTAATTTCTCGAGGTGTAAACGCTCATCACCTTCGTGACAATTTGATGTGGTGGCGAGGCCCATCGTTTTTATACAATGATGAATCAAAATGGTCAAAACTACATCCAAATCAAAACATTGAATTACCTGAAATAAAAAGTCATTATATTAATTTACCTGAATCTACATTTGATTTCAAGGTATTTTCAAAATTTTCTAAATTACAAAGAACATTTGCATATATTTTACGCTTTTTACACAATTCTAAACCATCAAATAGGCTTAATCGCTTATCTGACCCTTTAACAGTGCATGAATTAAATCATTCCTTTATTTTCATTTGTCGAGTTGCACAGAACCAATCTTTTCCTCTTGAATATAAAAGAATTCAATCAAATTCATTATTGCCTAAATCTTAATTATTATGTTTATCACCTTTCTTTGAACACACAACTAATGTAATAAGAGTTGGGGGGAGATTACATAATTCTAATTATCCTTTTGATAAAAAACATCCAATACTCTTGGATTCCTCTCATTATGTAACAAAACTTTATTTTGTACACGAACACTTACGAAATTTACATGCTGGTCCACAACTGTTGCTAGCAACGATCAGAGAATCTGTGTGGCCTCTTAATGGCCGAAGGTTAGCTAGAAGCGTTGTAAAGCAATGTGTTACTTGCGTGCGTGTTCGTGGGCAAACCATATGCCCAAAAATGGGCAACTTACCAACAAATCGTGTTTCCGTTGATTTTCCTTTCAAATCTGTCGGGATTGACTACGCCGGTCCTTTTCTCATCTTAAATCGCAAGGGACGTGGTGCTAGATTAGTAAAATGCTACTTATGTCTATTTATCTGTCTACGTTTTAAATGTGTTCATTTAGAACCCGTTAGTGACTTGACCAAGGAAGCTTTTATTATGACATTTCGTCGATTTGTTGCCCGCCGTGGCAAGCCAGCGGAGGTTTGCTCTGACAACGGACGAAATTTCGTTGCCGCTGCTAAGGAAATTAGCAATTTTCTAAAACTAAATAACAAATCTCTTTCTCAGTTTGCAGCCGGAGAAGGAATAAAATTTTCATTTATACCTGCTTACAGTCCTCATTTCGGTGGAATTTGGGAAGCTGGAATTAAGGCTGCTAAATATCATGTCAAAAGAGTAATGGGAAATTCCCACCTTTCTTTCGAAGAAATAGGTACCTTATTCGCACAAGTGGAGGCAGTTTTAAATAGTCGCCCTTTGTGCCCAATGTCTTCATCCCCTGACGATTTCCTATCCTTATCCCCAGGGCACTTCCTGATTGGCAGATCACTCAATGCGCTGCCAACCCCAATTCAAGACGATTGCAACACAACCCATCGCAACCGATATGCTCGCCTTGAGCAAATAAGGCAAAAATTTTGGAAGCGCTGGCAAAAAGAATACATCTCCGAACTTCATCAACGTACAAAATGGAAGACTGACGCTAAGAAGCTGAATATCGGAGATTTGGTCATTCTACAAGAAGACAATACACCACCACTTAATTGGCGCCTCGGACGTGTCGCCAGACTTTTCCCTGGACCAGATGGCATATCTCGAGTTGCAGATGTCAACACGGCAAGAGGCTGTGTGCGCCGATCTCTAGTTCGCCTGTGCCCCTTGCCTACATGTGAAGATTTTCCTGGTTGAAGCTCTGCTTTTGTACTCATTATTACGGCTCCGCTAAAGGAACATCGAAAATTATTTAAATTATAGAAGTCTCAATTTCTTCATGAGTTTCACTTAAGGAATTCCAATCTTGTGCTTAAACAGTAAGTACCTATGCGTTAAATTAATAATTATTTATTTTCGTTTTATTGCGTTTTGTGGTCGTTCGTCGAGCTGAGCAGCAATGCCCGATTCGCAGCAAGCTTCTTCCAGTTAACTTGCTTCATGTACACACAGCAGCAGATCAAGTTACCACAAACTGTCAAATTTTCTCATTCGATTTTGAACTTAACCTCAACATTTTAAGGTTTAAAATCATTCACAGAAATTTGACTGTACATAATATTTTGTAAACTTAAGTGAGCCCGCAACTTCGTCTACATGTAAGTCTGGATCACGTTGTATTACAAGTAATATAGATAGACTAACATTATTTATTACTTACATACAATGATACCTTCACCATTGTCTAGTTTTTCCTTTTCCAACACGCAACAAAATCCAGTATCTCCACGGTAAAGATCAATATCTCTTGTGAACTCAATAAACAGGTAGACACAGATGACCGCACGTCAGAGGTAATCCTTAGACCTTGGACTGGCTAGTGTAGTACGGAGCTTCGATAGAATGAGAGGCCAGCTTTTACTGGTTCTGTTACCACTCATATGCGGCTTATTGTACTTTAAAGGTTGTCTGCAAAAGTCGACCTTATATTATGCAGGCTGGCAGTAAAATAAATTTGGTTATATTCGAACAGTCAAGCGAATTTAGAATGAGCTTTCAAATTATTTGGATTAGGTATTTGTTTGGAAGAACAAATAATATAGAATAGGCGCGTCGATGTAAACACAAGAAAGAGCTTGGCACAAACGTATTATTTAATTATTATAACATCGTTTCCTCTCCGTAGTTATTATAGTACCTACTGTTAAATGTATTTAAACTAAAAAATTACTATTTGTATAATAGAACCAAATAACAGTAGATGGTCACCCTTCAGTAGGCAGTAAAATATATTTTTGGCTCGGGCGACGTACTTTGAATCCTTCGCTACGTTCAGGATTCTACTAAAGAATCCCTCACTTCGCTCTGGATTAAAATATTATTTTGCTCCCTTATGATACAATCTACTATTACTTGATACTTACTTACTCACGCTTCATTGCCTCACTTTGCTCAGTAATTCAAAGATAATAGCCCCGGGTTATTACTAGGCTATCTCGTCTTTTTCCGAGTCGGAGGAGACGACTTCAAGATTTAATCAGCTATGCCTACTTAAGTAGGGTCAGGAACCTTCTTATAAACAAGAAACTTGTGATTATTATAGCTTTATCTCTTTACTAGCCTTGCCATGTATACAAGGCTGTTGCCCGTGACTTCGTCTGCAATCCATGGTAAAAAGAAGCCTATGTCCGGCTCCAGGTCATGCCTACCCATGTGCCAAATTTCATCCAAATCCATTCAGTCGTTTTGGCGTGAAAGCATAACGAACAAACAAACTTACTTAGATAGTGTTTATTGACATAATACTTGACATAATATATTGAGAAATATAATAACCTAAACTAACTAAAACTATTAACAAATTAAAATATGGCGTCGAAAAATTCCTCTGCATCGCTGTCGACTGGTAAAGTACCCAAGAGACTGGCGGCATTGCCACGTTGTATGGCAATGCTAAGCCTCTGGCCAAGGTAAAGGCCAGCCCTTGGATCCCGGGAAGTGTCAACAAGCCGTTTGGAGATTTCGTTGAACAAACCGTGAGCACTCGGACCCCACGGCCCGAGGGTTTCAACCCCAAACGGCTCGAAAATATAATTGCCGATAAGGTTATTATACTTTCGCCGTTTGAGGTTTTCCGCAGCCGCAGCAGCAGCGCCTGCACAGCACGCCGAGTCAGGAAGATGGGATGGCGCAAGAGTATCGACACAAGTTGCGTCCCACACTAAAGGCCTACCCACCTTCCAAGGAAATAAAGACATGCCGTCCGGTCTCTTGCCATCGTCGCGTGCCAAGCCATTAGGTTCTAATACAGCTGGAACGCCGACGGTGACAAGAGCTCGTCGGATGATGTCATTTATGTTCGCGTGCCGAGCTAAGCGGCCCGCACTTCGGCTGCAAGACAGGCCATGGTGTCCAAGGCTGTTGACAACTTCGCCACAGTGACAGCGATGGGGAGAACAAGAAGGAGCTCCTAGTCGTAGGCAAGCAGCGAGGCGGAAAGTAGTGTCGTCTAACAAAGTGCCTATGTTCGACGACGGTAGTGCATGAAGCCAAAGACCCGACTCCCACTTACCCACAGCAAGCAGGCGCGCACGCTCCGCAGTAGTAGCAGACGTGTTAAGTAAATTGTTCTGTACTACTCTGCAAAGCGGCTCATCCCACTTTCTCTGGGAAGATGGATTATCGGGTTGATCTGAATTCGGACAAGCGAGTCTCCAGGCATGCATAGCCTCGGTGAAGCATGGCACATCAAAATTAATCAGTGTGGGGGTTAGGATTTTCCTGATTAATTTTTCAGTGCCGTAGACCGAGGATATGAAAGCCGGTAAACTAACACTAGAAATTTTGCGGACGCCGAGGCCTCCCATACGAATGGGAAGAGTAGCTTGTGTCCAAGCTCGGTCGTCCATGGCCACATTTAAAATCGAAGTTAATGTATGTCGAATAATTTGGTCCATTTTTTCTAAAAGGTGAGTGTGCTTCCATAAATGGGAAGCGCGAAGGAAATATGTTAATTTAGGGCCGAAACAGCAATAACGGATTAGGGTTAAGGCCGAATGCATGTTAATTTGGAACAATCTTTCCGAAACGTCTTTGAAGTGTATTTTTTCTTCAATAAAAACGGGAAAGGAATTCTCGAAGACAGGAGACCCAAGAAGACGAAGAGAGCTTTTTTCAATAATTTTGATTTCTGGAGCTATTGCGTTAAACTTGGGGAGTGTCAGATGTCTGTCAGTATTGTCCGCCATATAAAGTTCACATTTCGAGTGGTTGAGATCAAGGCCAATGGAATGAAGTTCATTTTCTAAGAATTGTAGATCTTTTAAAACGGTTTCTACATCGCCTCCCAAAGTTCCATCGTCAAGATACCAAATGTTAAATTTGGAATTTAGCTGTCGAATAATTGGGTGAATGGCTAAACTAAAGATCACTGGTCCGAGGGGGTCACCTTGTTGACAGCCAACAGCAGATTCCAAAAGGTGGTCCCGATATATTAATTTAGAAGGATGTCTGTAGCATTGCCAAAGGAAACTATAGATTTGAGGTATTTCTTTTTTAGTTTCTGCCAGCATGGTGTCCCTATAAACAGAATTGAAGGCATTCTTTATGTCAACCTTCAGGATGACCTCTCCTTTGCCAGAATTTAGGTAGGTCGACAAGGCGTGTACGGCAGCCTCACAGCCCCCTTTAGAGCCGTATCCTAGCTGCAGGGGCTGAAATTTTTTCGAAACAACCTCACCATAAAATTTACAGCAAATCTTGGCTGCCATACGACGGTAAGTAGTTCCCACAGCAATTGGACGAATGCCGCCATCCCTCTTACGCAGGGCGCATAGATTTGCCCCGTACAGAACGTCGATGACGGCTTCGTTCACCTTGCCGGAGAGCATAAGGTTAATCAGAGCCGTAAGCTCCTTCAAGAGCAATTCACCAGCAGCCCCGGCGCCTGAACAGATAAGGTCCTTAAGGTGCTGCGGACTCAGGCCGTCGAGGCCGCCAGCGGAGCCGGTCCGGAAGGAGGAAACGGCTGTGACCAACTCTTGACCTGTAATGGTGAGGGAGTGATTATCCGGATTAGGGGGGTCGGGGAAAGAAAGGCCATCCGCTGGGGCAGGGTGTTTGCTCTCCAGAGCTGCGATTGTTTCTGGAGAACACGGTGCTACCACATCATTACTAAAAAGAATCCTGGCTGCTCCACTAATGTCACCTTCCCCTAACTTAGATTCGATCAGATGGGACATACCTCTTGAAGAGGTATATTTCTGTGTCGGTAATTTTGAATCTAAATTATGAGTCGAAATATTACAGTTTTCTTTAATTTGTGCAGTTAATGTCTTTTTGGTTGCCAAATTCTTTTGTACATGTAGAATTCTGTAAGGGAAGGTGAGCAGTTGTACCCAAGCACTTAGCGAGTTCTCCCGGGCGGCAAGACGAACGCAACCTGCTAGATGTTGTGCCACTAAAGGTCTAGCGCCGCGGGGAACTCGTTTCAAAACAGGAACAGAGTTTTTGAAATTTGAAAGTGTTTTCCAAAACGAGTCAAAAGTGGATGTAGCTGGTGTAGCAGGTGTAGCTATTGAGACAGGGTCTGAGGTGGGTGCATTGGGTGGTCTGTGCACTTTGCCAATATGCACATTCAGACCCCGCTTACCTTTAAAGAACCGTGTCTGGGTACACAGCGGACATCTCTTCAGTATGCTCAGCGATGTTGAAGGTTGACAAGCACTACCACTATCAACCACATCACTGCTGCCACTGAGCATTTATTTAATTTTATAAATTACGTAATAAGAATAATAATAACAAACTAAATGAACAAAAAGAATCCTTGAAAAATGCACTGATAAGTCTATTTCACACTGTTTGACACATGACAAATTTTTGACCGGAGCGGCGCGGCGCAATCGTACTGGCGGCCTGGAGCGCCGCGCGCCGCGATGCATTTCGGCGCAGCTCTGGCAACCGTGATCCTTTCTTTGGTATTGTTCATATATAGTTGTAATATTGTCACTGCTAGCAATCTTCTCAAAAATCTGGCGAAGTAGATGCCGCCGCAGTATAAACTACCACCGAGTGACAGCTTGACATGTACAATAATAATTATATACTGTCCAATAATTCAATTTATTTTTTACTGAATACAAAAAGAAGCACAAAGGGCAAAACATAAATATAGCTTGAAATTGACGGAGTCAAGCCTAAGATTTCCACAATTTGTATGTTAAAATAATAAAAGTTCCAGCTTGTGTTCCCAAGATGTCATATTTTTTTCTTTATTTATTATTATTAATGCTTTGAGTTTCAAATCCGTCATTATAACATTATTATAACATAACTTAGATAGTTAGATTAGAATTAGGATAGAATTTCTCCTGATGGTAGGCATCTTAATCGTTACCTAGAGATTCTCAATTTTTCTACCCTATACTTTTACAGTATGGATTGGTAGAAAATGTAAAACAATACGTTTGCGCAGTCAACCAACAAGCAATCTAAGGTTTCTATTACGTCTATAAAGGCACGAGGAACAGGGTGTAAAGTTCACTCATACCTCCATAGAAAAGGGAGGATCCTCCGACCAGACGGGTGACGTGTCTGGTGGGCAACTGCCCAACGATTGATGTCGGGAAGTTGTATATATGCTAGTCGCGCGGTAAACTCTGCTTGCGCGATGCAGGATTTGCGTGACGTCAGTATGACGCGCAGCTTGCATGTGTATAAACCCTATTTTGTTAACCCCATCGTCCTTTTATAGACCCCTATACTGTCGCACTGCTGAACCTTGGTCTAGCCTAAGTTTTCAGTTCAGCAAATTGTTTCTCTCAGTGTGTCTGCTGTTGTTGTGAAGTGTTGTAGTTACTACTAGGACATACAAAACAAATTTTATATAGGTACGACCAGCAACAGAAGACGATTAAAACTTTCGTTTTTTTTTTTTTAAACATTAATTAATGAGCAAATTATTGATAAACAATCTGAACTGATATAAAATTTAAGGAGAGTCATGAAATACCGATACATTGCTATATCGAATCAGTTTGTATCAATTTAGATGATTATGTAAAAGTAACATTGTTAACCGACTAACATAATAACTCTCTGGCTGGATCGCTATCCAGTAGAGACTCAGTGTAACTTAAAATCAGTTTTTCGAACCATTAAGCCACCGCTCACCAAAACAAATAAAATTCTATGGGGAGACAGGGATTTAAACCAAATATTTTTTTTTACTAAATGTTGTAATGATAAACTGAGGGAATTCGGCTTCCCTCTCGAATTCCATCAGTGTTGTGAGAGCATGTGTAGTAAGGATCACTTGGCAGCGATAGACGCGCTTTATGGTGACATTGTGATAGCGTTGCGGGAGGCTGCTGTTGATAGCTATGTGGGTCGTGGGGGTAGCGGCGGTCAGCACCGCGGTCATCATATTATCGGCTGGAACAAGTATGTTCGTGACGCTCACAGGGAGGGTAGGCAGAAGTTTTTAACCTGGGTGTGTTATGGTCAACCTAACATTTGCATTTATAATGAAATGTATGAATCTGGAAAAAAAACCAAAGCAAACTACATTATTGTCAGAATAACCAAGAATTAATAAAAATTAATATGTTAGCTACCAAACATAAGAATAAAGATTTTAAAGGATTTTAGCAACAAACAAAAAAGTTAAACCCAAAACCTAGCGTCCCGGTGAGTGTCAACGGCATCAGCGAACCAAGAAACATTGCTAATGTATTTAGATGTCACTTCATGTGGAGTCTCCGCTAAAAGGTGAGCATACCAGGGATGCGGGGGTCGTCGTGTCGCCCGAGCGTGTCACAGCAAAACAAGTTGCTCTAATAATAAAGGGCATGACTCGAGGAAAGTCGCCCGGACGCAACGGCCTTAGCATCGAACCTTTTCAGCATGTGGGCCCACACCTCCCGAGGCTCCTGGGACTGTTATTTACGCTCTATATTAGGCATTCCTACCTGCCAAATGAACTGATGAAGACGGTGGTAGTGCCTATAATTAAAAACAAGACTGGAGATAATTCTGACAAGTGGAACTACCGCCCGATATCGTTAGCTACAACCATATCTAAGGTGCTTGATGGCCTGCTTGAGAGACAGCTTAAAGAACACCTAAATTTAAACGACGCACAGTATTAGACCTGGACTTTCGACAGAATGTGCGGTTATGTCTCTCAAGCAGACTGTCAGGTATTACACAGATAGAAGCACGCCTGTGTATGCGCCTTTCTTGACCTTTCCAGGGCATTTGACCTGGTTAGGTATGATAATCTCTGGCGTAAATTGAAGGATGCGGGTGTGCTAGGTGAGTTAATTAATACTTTTAATTATTGGTATGACTGCCAAACCAACCAGGTCAAATGGCTTGGCGAACTTTCTGACGAGTACAGGTTGGAGTGTGGAGTGAGACACCCCGGGGTTAACATCTCCTTCACTCTTCAACTTGTACGTGAACGGGCTGATTGGTGAGCTGAGCGACATCGAAGTAGGGTGCTCGATTTATAGTCACTGTATCAACAGTATTAGTTATGCAGATGATATGGTGTTGCCCATCAATAGCTGCGCTCAGAAAGCTGATAGGCGTGTGTGAGGAGTATGCGACGGTACACGGTCTCCTGTACAATGTACAGAAAAGTGAGCTCTAGGTATTTTAAGCCAGGGGTCGTAAACTGGGGGATGTGGCGCCTGTGCTGCTTAATGCTGTTGCTCTTCGAAGAATGAGAGAGTATAAATACCTCGGCCATGTGGTCACCGAGTATTTAAAAGACGATGGGGACATAGAAAGGGTGGAGGAGAGAAATGGCGCTCCGCTGTAACATGTTGGCACACAGATTAGCTAGGTGTAGTTTAGGGGTAAAGATCACTTTGTGTAAAGCATTCTGCCAACCTCTCTACACCTGAAACCTGTGCGTCAACTAAACGCAGCAGGCCATCAACGCTCTCCGAATACAATATAATAACGCGTTCAGGGTGCTGGTAGGGCTCTCACGCTACTGTTATGCATCTGCGATGTTTGCGCACGCGCACACAGACGACTTTCACACTGTGCTGCGACGCCGCATCACTTCGTTGATGTTCCGGACGCGTGGGAGCGCCAACACCATCCTGAGCGTGCTCCAGCTACAAGCTGGACAGCCCCCTGCTGTGGTCCCACTGGGTTCAAGCACAAGTGCGTGTGCCCGGCTGCCCAGGGCCCCAGAGGGCGGCAAATACTTAAATTAATCTTTTAATGTTTAAACGTAGCATAGTTTTTAAGTCGTGCTACTAACAATGTTATGGGCCAAGTGTTTGAATTTTTTTTTTTTTACTGTTCCTGTGTGGGAATCGAACCAACAACCCGTGAAACAGAAATCAAATACTCTTAAAGCTTGTGGCCAAGCTCTAACGAGGTAACTCAAGTTCCAAAACAAGGCCAGCTTCAGCAATATTTTCACAATGTTCCAAACAAGCAAGACAAAGGGTGGAACAATAATTGATAAATCACCAAATTTTTATTTACTGGTTAAAATTTGATATTTACTGTTTAACCATCAGAAGAATATATTTACGAGTATTATAGTCTAGAGTAAGAGCGGGAGGGCTCGGGGATCTCAAATGATAACGATCAGACATCTTGTAAACAATTTATAACACTCAGAACCAACAATGATTCACACAACTTAATTTTACAACGAGATTGCACACAGTTCAAAATACAATTTAATACTGCGCGCTCTGCGTATTTTTTTTTTTTTTGTGTATGGCATTCGCAGTTGGCATAGAGAGGCCGTGACTGCTTAACCGGTCTATCCTGTGGTGCCTTTGAGCTCGCTCGAGGGAAGCGCGCTCTGCGACTAGAGCGAGCCTATTTATACGTTTATACAACGATAAACGTCATACAGTAACGACTTCCGTTGACATTTGTTTTAGAATAAATTTAGATTTGAATTAAATAAAAATTATGTAATTGCGAACAATATTTGATTTGTAATTAAAAACACTTTTTAAATACTTTAAATTGTAAATTTACTTAGGTAACAATCATTTATTTAAATGAACTAACAGTTACAATGTTCCAATTTCCTTTTAAGAGATTTAAATTAATACTTAAATAAAAACAACCTTATAAATTAACAATACTTAATTTAATACTATTCTAATGCAAAATCACTTATTTATTTATTGCAATGATTCGTGTTTCCGTTACGTCATCAGCCGTTTAGACATTCGTTTTAGTCTGTGGTACTGTTTTTATTTGCCAGCGCTATCATCTATTTTATTTTATTTGTTAGGAATAACAAACAGCAGTATATTACACAGTAGGCATACAATATAAAACTTGCAATAAAAGTAACAAATACACTACTCAAGACGTTATCCACAGATTACAATACAGAATAGCTAGCTGTTAGCAGAGCAAGTTAAAAAAAAACACTTTAAAAAAAAAACACTTATTAACTATATACTAGGGCTATCTCTTAAAATAGTTGTAATCTCACTCTTAAATACAGCTTTGCTGAGAAGCATAATATCAGTAGAGCCAAACTGTTTATTAATATTATTTTTCTGATAGTTAACCAAGCATATTACAAATTAGAGGATTATACAAGTAAGAATGCTTGGGAACATGCTGGTCCAGCTCCATAGGACAATCTAGCGTCTAGACAAAATTAAACTTGTTGCTACTTTAATTGTATAGTTTATTATTTTTATGACATTGATTTACATTCTGTGATTACTTTAACTCACACACTGACATATTACTTGTTTACATAATTTGGTAAATCGTATACTTTTACAATGTTTGTAAATATGTGAACACCGACATGGTGTATCTATCACTTAATTAACTTATTTATCATTGCTACGTTTATTAAATTCTTTTTACCTATTGTGGTAGGGTAATTTTAATTATAGGTGCATCGTCTTCACATATAATTATATAATTAATGTATACAAAGTATTGTAACACATTTTAAAAGAGTAACGATGGAGTTTCTTGCCCATTCTTCTCCATACGAAACTACCTTTTGGAAGGGGCGACTAGAATCAATTCTATTTAAATGTAAATGTTGACGTTCAAAAGTGCCTTTTATGTGCCTATTTGAAATAAATGCTTTGACTTTGACTTTAAGAAAAAAAATTGTTTCGATTGCTCAGCACGCGGGATCACTTATCCAAATTGAAAGAGTAGTGAAATGAACACACCATTTTCAGTATAAATATTTCTGTATTTCAATTTTGGCACACATACAAACCTGGTATATTATAGCCATATTTAACTAACTGTTTAATTAGTTACTCAACATAATATCAATACAGACTTCTTGAAGACAACCTTTTGGTTTCGAAGCTCGAAAAGAACTAACTTAGAAAACTAGGCGATGCGCCAAACATTATAAATTTCCATTCCGTTTCGATAAAAAGCCAGTACTTTTTTGGTAACTGTCAAAGGAGATACTTTTAAACTTCATGACTACGCTGATACAAATCATTTGAGGCAAATCACATACTTTCAATTCTACGTTTAGTATTTAAAATCGCTACAAATCTTATTACCTAATATTTGGAAATCATGACAGTAGGTACAAGCAAAGTAAAACCGATCTTACGAAATACTGTCAATCTGGTTAGGACTCAATGAGTGTTCTACAAAAACTGTAAGTACTAAGCATTTAGGTACTCTAAATTACTCTAAAGCAAACTACTTATAAAATACTAAATAACAATCAATCAGTGTCCTCTAAAAACTACACTAAGTAGGTACCAACTAAAGCAACCCATTATCGTAAGTTTAAACTGCGCTTATCTAAAAGTTTCGGCAGACATCCAATACGACTGCTTTTTTCTTCGCACTCTAAAATGAACGCTCCATTCTTCGCAGGGCTCAGATGGAGGGACTAGTGTGACCATGTTCAGCAGGGGATATTAATTGTTTAGATATCTATTTATTATATATATATCTATATGCTACGGTAAGTGTGATTAATTGAAAATTATTAATAATTGTCTATCATTATTAATAATTACCGAAAGTCGAGGTAAAAGTAAATAATCACATTTATCGGTGATAATTAATAATGTAACCAAAGTACCGTTAGATGTAATACATTTTCAAAAATAACGTAAGTACGATAAGCATCTTTTTGTTCGATCGAGCAATAGAGGTGAGGGCGGGGGTGTGGGATGTGCGGGAGTGCGCGGGGTAATCACATTGGTCAGAGGGTCGATTCATACGATTATGAAAAACTAAGTTTTTCATTCAAGAATAAATACAAGCCCTTATGAAGCTATGGTTGGTTCTAAACCGAAAATTGTCTTAAAAACTTTTCTGCCCGCTGTTGACATTTCACATAAATTATCACAATTTATGAAGAAGATTTAGACAAACTTCAAGATCACATATTTCACATATTTTCACATTTTATGAAGAAGATTTAGACAAACTTCAAGATCCTCAAGATACCATTATTGTTGCCGATATCCCTGACTCCTCGCACCATACTGCGGACTTGCTCCTGGTTGGTACCCATTCTGTGCAAATTGAACCTGAATCACAAAGTGACCCTAACATTATCTCAAGCCAGGAGGATTAAAAAAAAACCCTGGCGACAATGTCACTAGAGAAGAAATAATTATCTCTATAAAGAACTCTTAGCGAAAACGAAGTGATGCGCGGGCAGGTTATGCGATGCGACGCGACGGGGTGGGGAGGGGGCACGAGAAATTTCACGCGGACGAAGTCGCTGGATGAAGCTGGTTATTAATCATTTTGAATTATTCACACTAACCGTAACATATACATCTATATCTAGAATATTATAGATTAAAGTCACTTTTCGTGTTTAAGTATCTGTGTGACCGCTTTTAAACCATGCATTCGAGTTTGATGCGGTCATCACCATCATAGAATTTACTCCGGAAGGTTATGTGTCTAGTGCCGGTATAATTCATCACAGTTTCTTACCAAATGGCACCAGCATTACTGCGGATGTGTACTATGAGGAACTGGACACAATGATGGAGAAGCTCGCAAATCTCCAGCCAGCCTTGGTTAATCACTCGTCCCCGCTGCTCTTACACGACAACGTTCGACCTCATATGGCACAACAGACGGTCTCTAAGCTACAAGAGCTAGGGTTGGAAGTTTTGCGTAATCTATCGTAGCTCACCAGACCTTGCGCCGACAGACTTCAAATTTTTCCAAAATGTGGACGTCTTCTTGGCAGAGAAAAAATTCAATACCCGAGAGGCAGTACAAAATGCATTTGAAGAGTTCGTTGGCTTCCGTACACCTGACTTCTTCAAAAAAAAATTACCACAGCGCTGGAAGAGATGCATCGATAGCATAAGTGCATATTTTGATTGATAGAAATAAAAAATATTTATATAAAAATGACTTTAACTTTCTGTATACTAAACAGCAATTTCATAAGTACCTAATATTATCACAACTTGCGTAAAATGATAAAATCAAAAGCAAGAATTTTCAATAATAACATAAAGACAAGTTAAATTCGACTGTAAATAACTGAAAATCAAACGTCATTTATTTCTCCGTACCTACTCATCAAACGAAAATTACTGTTCATAAATTAAATGTTGTAAATAACATGTAAATCAAGGTTTTCTGTGAATTAATTGGTAAATAATGCAGGTTCAAGGTTTATTCTGGTTCCGCGAAACAATTCCATTTCATTTGATGATTTATTGTTGTGACAGTGAACATACCACTTGGAGGTATATTAATGTTACTTGCATATACCTAATATTTTGATTACGTTAAAACTTAGATGAGGCTAAATTCTGTTGTGCACAAATAATTTTACTCTCGTAAATAGCTTATAACTAATAATTCACATTAACATGTAGAGACACTTTTCTTCGCTTCGACCAACTATAATATATCTAAATACCTCTAGAACTAATGAATAATATTCTATTCTATTCTGAAATTAGGAAAATGGCGTGAGGAAAGTTTTGAGCATGAATGTGGATGGCTATCAGATTAGGGGAAGACCAGAGAGACGATGGATGGACTGTGTGAAAGATCATATGGCTAGGAAGGGGGTGACTACCGAGATGACGACTAATAGAGGAATAAGGATGATAAAGACATGTTGCGCCGACCGCAAATAAATTGGGATAAGGGCAGAAGAGTGATGATCTATTCTCAAATATAATTTTATCGTCATAATCACAATTTTACAATAATTATGGCGATCGTATTTATGTCAGAAGCGCCTAGAAGGACACTAATGCAATCATTTTCTTTTACCAAAAACATTGCACCGCACTTTACTTATTATCTCCTCCAAATGAGCCCATGTCGCATTTTGCAACGGCTTCTTCATCCTCATCATCAGAATACAGTAGTCCACTGCTGGACATTAGGCCTCTCTAATTGCACGCCATTTAACTCGATTCTCGGCAACTCTCATCCAACTGCTACCAGCCACCCTGCGAAGCTGTCACGCTCCACCTAGCCTGAGGGCGTCCTACCTTACGTTTGCCGATTCGCGGTCTCCACTCAACAACATGTCTACCCCAACGGTCGGTTCTACGGCTAATATGGCCGAACCATTGCCACTTCAGCTTGCTCATTCTGTGAGCTATGTCGACAACTTTGGTTCTCTGCCGGATCACCTCATTCCGGATTCTTTCCCTCATAGAGACTCCAAGCAAAGCTCGCTCCATAGCTCGCTGAGCGACCTTGAATTTATGGACCAGGCGTACCGTGAGTGTAAACGTTTCGGCTCCGTAAGTCATAACAGGCAGGACGCACTGATCGAAGACTTTAGTCTTTAGGCTCTGCGGATTACGCGATGAGAAGACTCGACGAAGCTTCCCAAACGACGGCTTGTCCGACCTAAAATGTGGACGCCACCAATTCCGTAGGCCACTAGACCCGAAGGCTACATTTTCGTAGCTTCAATAAAAATGGATCCCGGACTGTCCCATTCAATGCTGACTAATGGCCTCCGCACGGCACTCGCCCGATCTCAATTTACTTTCACACCATTGCTGCACTTTATGTTTCCTGTACACCTAAAATAGTGGTTGCAGAAGTTCAAGTCCTCACAAGAGATGATGACAAGTTCGTATCTCCTCTCATTTCGGATAGTATGGCATCCTAGCCAAAAACGTGACCTGTGAGACAGCACTTTAATCATTCCTAACTCAATTAGATTCCATAATTATGTTAATAGTCAGTTATATCATTTTATTGTATGACGCCAGCCAAACGACCAATGACTGGCGAAGTGAACTTTAAGCATTGCCTGCTGCAAATGACTAAAGCTAAGCTATAACGACTCTAAGTCTCAGTCTTAATGAAGACCTTCGTGGCAGTAGGTATGCACTGCTGCAGTGCACAAAAAGAACACTTCTGGCGCTGCTCGGAAAACAAAACTTCAACTACGCACTTATTTCACATATCTGCATAGACCAATCGACTACCTAGTCTTTCCCAATCGCACGCCATTTAGCTCTCTCATCCGGCCAACCTAATAAGTTAATCGTTCCACCTAGCCTGAGACCCACGCACTATCAGATACTACTAGGACAATAATCAGATGCATGGACCTTCTGCTCTCTTTCTCTTACGTTTCTCAGCACATTGCATGCCGTGATTTGTGGCTCATGGGATGTCTGTGGTAGTTTATTGTCCTTACAATCCACTGGTGCATGCATCTTCACGTTCCTACTACCGGAGCGTGCTGAATTTTAAGTGGTTTAACAGTTTGTTTGTTTATTTTTGCTGGTGGAGGAAATTGGTTAATTTAATCTTACGTGAACACTTAAGAACTTTACTGAAACTTAACGTATAATACCTAAGTCACTATGGTTACCAATGTTATTATAGTTTTAGCTTGTTGATATCAAAATGGACGTGCGGGCTCGCGAAATATGGAAGGATAGTACAGGCTTGAAATTGATTTTACCGAGAAGAGTAATAAAAGCTGGCTCACTTAGCATAAGCATAATAATATCGGGTGTTCAGCAGTCGGTTAGTTAGTAGTAAGTTATCAGGCAGTTTGGAGGGACTAGATTTAACCCCTAATTAATCATAGGCATAAACCGGATACTTAAAGTTGTTGTTATTGAAATCGATATGGAGGACTAAATTTACACATAATCACAGGCCAACTAACTTAAAAGAATCGGTACTCCGATACCAGTACGACAGCATTAATGATAGCACACAGGTGTCTCATCCCAAAATCCTTACCAAAGGTATTCACCCGCGATTATCAAAAGTTTCCCGCCGTAAAACAAGATGGCGCTTGGCGACCAGCCAGCAGCCAGCGACGTTTAACTAGAGGAGCTATACTTCAATCTTTAAACTCCGTAATTTATAGCGTACGTGTCTTCGAGTCATAGGATGGTTTCCCGTGATTGTATCTTGTGTCTTCTCTTTAGAGTATATACTTGAAGTAGGTACGTGACGTAACAGGCAAGTAGCCGGGAATAGCCGGAGGTGGTTTATTCAAGTTTTCCGTCGATCTTTAAGCAAGTTATGCTTTCGACGGGTAGTGTTTAGAGTACTAGGTAGAATAGGTTCTTACTGAAGTAACAAAGACGAGTGTACTTTATTTATTTCAAAGGTACTCCAACTACTTATTCACTAGTAACAAACAGCATAATAAAAAGAATATCAGTATACGATTATGGTCAATTTGTCAAGAAGTACACAGCATTTACATATCAAAGCTTACATCTCTATACCACTGTATTGTCTAGTGTTTTAAATAAAGACGAAGAAATTTATCCACGATAGAGAAGAAAATTAACATACACGGAAAAAAAACGTTAATGAATTTTAAATATATTTCCGCCAAAGTTGAATTTCAACTCAAAATGTATATATTTACCTAAAGGTTCTTAACCTTTTCATTTCGCCGACTGCTCGTTACGAAAAGAAAAACCAATCTTACAATACAACAGGAGAGCAAAACCCAACCCTTGTTACAAAGCTAAAATGTTTAATACATCTCTTTCTTTTAGTGCTTCGTAGTATTTAATATTTTTAAAGAGAAATCAGATTTTTTTTTCGCGCAGACAAAAGTGAAATTAACGAAATGCTGGAGTTTTTTTTATAGTCATAAAGCAGAGGAGGAGGTGTCGAAGAAAGCGTTGAGAATTTTATATTTATTGTCGAAAGACCGAGAATTATTTTTAGGGTTAACTTGGTAAAGGTGAATATCCCTTTTTTTTTTTGAGGAGGGTAAATCATCAAATGACCCCTCCCGCTCTGGGTGGAGCGGAAGGGAGTGTCAGGCTATTACTGACTAAAACCCACCCGTGTTCCTTCCTTGGCCCTTTATGTTCCGGGTCAGCGGTACCCCTTTCGGATGATCCCGCTTTCCCGGCAGGCTTGGGCCCTAGTGGGCCCCCTCTTCGATGCTAACATCTCTTTGAGGCGCGCGTGGAACACGTACGCGCCGTCCAGCACGGGCCTGGTCCTGATCGGACGGTGAGCTACCCATTACTCACCGCCCGCAGGCCCGCGCCTACGGTGGCCGGGAGTCGTTACGCGGCTCCCGACGCCCGGAGCGTCCACCGCGGCGGCTTGGACGGGAGACTCTCTCCCTCTCCCGCCAACTCCTTCGCTAGCATGACTGCTTCGCAGAAGGAGGCGACTGCCTCCCACTCCGCCTCGCCCCGGACCATGGCTTGAACCAGGGCCGGGCGTGAGAGGTCGCCGCCGCTGCCGATCGCCTCTACGAGGACACGGCGGTGCTCCGCCCATGCAGGGCAGGCCGCCACCGTATGACCCACCGTGTCCTCGGGGCGATCATCGCAGTGGTGACACCCGGGCGTTTCCTCCCGCCTGATGATGTGCAGGAACCTCCCGAAACTTCCGTGTCCGGTGAGGACCTGCGTCAGGCGGTAGGTGAGGACGCCGTGACGCCTCTCTAGCCACTCCTCTAAGAGGGGCCCTGCGCTGGGTGAATAACCCTTTGACGGCATTTTCGAAAAGATTTGGTAGATACGCTGATTTTATTTTGGATTGATTATAACAGAAGGTAGGCACGTGGAAGTCATCGCGTAACCATCCCTTTGCTTCTCTTTAACGATTAATTTTGCTTTTTAACACAAACTTCCACTTACTCATTAAGACTTTTTCGAGTCCGCAGAATGGGGAATGAATTTACCCGAACCCGAACCCGGGGAATGAATTTTTTTTTCATTTATTTAATTTTTTTTTTTTTTTTTTTATTTTTTTTTTCCTTTGTTCAAATCCGGTGATAGTAAAGAACCCAACAATTATAGGCCTGTGTCAATTCTGCCCGTTCTCAGTAAGGTGTTTGAAAAGTTGATGCTCAATCAAATGTTACGTCACTTTAATAAAAATTCCATCTTTCATGAACAACAGTACGGTTTCACCAAAGGGCGTTGTACCACTGACGCTGGTGTCACCCTAATAAAGAACATTTTTAACGCCTGGGAAGAAGCACAAGATGCCATTGGAATCTTTTGCGACCTCTCTAAGGCGTTCGATTGCGTAAACCATCAGACACTTCTGCTGAAACTAGAGCACTATGGGATTAGAAATACAGCTCTTGATTTACTCAGATCATACCTGAAAGATAGAAAAGTTACAGTTCAAGTAAACGGCGTAAACTCATTAGGGTCTGAAATGGCAATGGGCGTTCCTCAAGGTTCGATATTGGGTCCATTCCTCTTTTTAGTTTATATAAATGATTTTTACCCCAATTACTTCAAAATCAACCGAAGATGGTGTTATTTGCAGATGACACATCATTGATATTTAAGATAGACCGACGGTCACAAAATCTTGACGACGTGAATAGCTCTATTCTTCAGGTCCATGATTGGTTTACGGTAAATAATTTGGTACTAAATGGTAAAAAAACCAAATGCAATAAATTTAAATTACCGAATGTAAGAAGTAGCGAGTGTGACATCATGTTGAATGGAGAAAAACTGGAATTAATTAATCACACAGTTTTTCTGGGAATCACGCTAGACGAGAAATTACAATGGGGACCTCATATAACATCTCTTGCGGGGCGGCTAAGCTCGGCCGCTTTTGATGTTAGAAAGATAAGACAGTTAACAGATGTAGAAACCGCGCGTTTGGTCTATTTTAGCTACTTCCACAGCATTATGTCGTATGGCATTTTACTGTGGGGTCGGGCTGCTGACATTGAATCCATCTTTATTTTGCAAAAGAGAGCTGTCAGAGCCATTTATAATCTACGTCAACGCGAATCTCTCAGGGAACTATTTAAAAGGATTAATATTATGACGGTACCTTGCCAATTCATCTATGAAAATATTATGTACGTAAGAAAAAATCTACATCTTTTTAATAAAATAAGTGATAGACATAATTTTAATACAAGAAATAAAGATAAAATTGAGCAACCATTTTTCAGATTAGCTAAAATACATACATCTTTTATGGGGTACTGTGTTAAATGCTACAACAAAATACCTTGTAATATATTGCAATTAAATGAAAGAAAATTTAAAACTCATATAAAAAGTTCACTGTGTAAACAAGCATATTACAAATTAGAGGATTATATCCAAGATAAGAATGCTTGGAAACATGCTGGTCCAGCTCCACGGGACAATCTAGGATCTTGACAAAATTAAAACTTGTTGCTACTTTAATTGTATGGTTTGTTATTTTTATGACATTGGTTTACATTCTGTGACTACTTTAACTCACACACTGACATATTAATTGGTTACATAATTTGGGAAATCGTATACTTTTACAATGTTTGTAAATATGTGAACACCATGTATCTATCATTTAATTAACTTATTTATCATTGCTACGTTTATTAAATTCTTTTTACCTATTTTGGTAGGGTAATTTTTATTATAGGTGCATCGTCTTCACATATAATTATATAATTAATGTATACAAAGTATTGTAACACATTTTAAAAGAGTAACGATGGAGTTTCTTGCCCATTCTTCTCCATACGAAACTACCTTTTGGAAGGGGCTACTAGAATCAATTCTATTTAAATGTAAATGTTGACGTTCAAAAGTGCCTTTTATGTGCCTATTTGAAATAAATGCTTTGACTTTGACTTTGACTTTGACCGTGCAACTGCAATGTTGCCGCTTGTCTCGGAATTTACTTCGAACACCTATAAACACATTTTGTCTCAATTTTGAGACAATTAACTGGACAAAGTGCATTTTTACCATCAGAAGATTCAGTTACTATTGCCCCGTAAGTAAAAAGTATATGCAAAATGCAATTCGAACATCAGTAAGCAAGAATACTTACCAATAGCACATAAATTCAAAGCAAAAACTATAAAACGAAACAAACTTTGCTAACAAAGAGATTCCAAAGTTCTCACAGACAGAGAACCAACAATGCAACAACAATCCCGCTTGACCAACGTCTAGCAGTAAAACTTTCCAAAGAACATAAAACAATGAATCCAGACGAATGATCTAAATTATACAATTATGAAGAGCAACCATTTTGAACCCACTCTCCCAGAAATACTTAACAATTTAAGGATTTAAAATCTTGAATATTTATAGGATTATATAAAGAACATCGTTCAAGTTTGAATTGTTTTGGATTGAAGAAGTTATCAAAGTATTTTCTCTTTATTCAGGTCTTCAAGATAGTCTTTGGTTTTGATGGCATGATTGCCGAGTTGAAAATCTCAAGTCTGTTATTTCACTTTCATTTGTAAGTTCACAGTACTAGCGTCTCTTTAATTTTGGTCAAAATCCTCTTAGATGCCTGATACACATTCACACACACTATATTCACATTCACTAGGTATAGTTTGTTTTTATAACTGTCACAAAAGCTAGCCTTTCTACCATCAAAAAGAACCACAATAATGTAATCGAATGTGTCAATATGAACACAACCTAAAAAGCCATAGAAATGACCACGTTTAATAGTTAATTCAAATGATTAATTTATCTTAATTTTTCACTTAATAATCTCTCTCTGTATTAACTGCAATACAACGTCTTCCAAGTAAATCATCTCGAAACGAAATTTTCCAAAATTAATTTACTCGACTTTAAATCAGCTTCGCCAATTATGTTGTTACGGACAGAAACACGATTCACCATTTCCAAGTTAATAACGTTTTCCTATTAATTCAATACTTTAAGTTTGTTCTCATTTATACTTTGCTTAACATTTTAATGAGTGTTTATTCTGTTACGGTGTTAAAAGGGAAACGTCATCCACATGTCGGATATGTTATTACATTGCTTGACACATGGCTCATTTTAGAGAGAAAATTCTTTTGAATCCACATCAGCAATTTGTCTTGTTGGCATCAATTTCACTCTAGCATGTAATTTCTCAGTTAACCTAATGGCGACCAATCACCTGGGTGTGTTGGAATAGACCTGTGCAGTTTTTGAACCTGAGCAAGCGAAAGGGTGCACAATCTAAAATGAATTATTTCAAGTGATACCGTATTGTGAATAAAGAACCGAACTGAAGACCTCTGCGGCATACCGGACAGTGCGGAGCGTGTATGTCTTACATAAGACACTGCCGAAGGAAACCACCATTATTTTTTTGCTGTAACTCATATATCATAGTTCTTTATTGTCGTCGCGAAGTAGCGCAAAGGCAGCAGTGAGCAAACATGATAATCATGGCTCATTCCATCTCAATATTTGAAAACACTTGATTCAAATCCCATCTTACCTGGGTCATACAAAAAACGCCAACTTTAGCAACGTGCCACATTCTCGCTTCAAACTCGCTAACTCCGGACCTGAAACCGCATCCTAACTTGAAACACGTACATTGTACAACTACCGGAATTCGTTTGTTACAATCTGCCAGAATTCCATAACTGAATCCGATTTCAGAGCCCGTACGTTTTTAAACGGATTTCGCTCAAAAAATGTTTGGAATTTCATTGTGGAGCCGTGTGGCGAGGATTTTAGTTTTTATCGTGTTTGACGTTGTGGAATCTATATGACTTAGGGGTAGTAATTGGGCCTGACCAGTTAAGTGATAATGCTGATGTTTGCTCAGTGTATTGGTTGTTCTGTTGTTGTTGTTGTTCAGTGTGTTGTTGGTGTATCTTAGGCACATTTTCAATAACGAAGTATACTAATAAAAGTCCTAATAGCAGCGCTGCTGGGTTCACTAGGACTTTTTGTTAGTACACTGGCCTTCAAAATATAGTACAACACTTTTAAAATTGCAATAGCTTCTAAAGTACACAAGCTATATTTTGGAAATTAAAAAAAATGTATATAAAATCTTTATAGCCAATAACCTTTTTTTTCGATCTTATTGTATATTCTTCCGATCTAAAAGCCATGGTGTCTACAGCACGTAAACTTTACTTATCATGCCTGTTTTACCTGAAGAATGTGCAAGAATCCTGGCCTTTCTGGAACTAGGCATCAGTTTGCGTCGTACTGCAAGAATACAGGTAAGGTAGGTGTAACATTAAGAACGGTCCGGCAAATGGGGCGAAGGTACGAAGAAACTGGAAACCATCTGAGGAGACCTTGTAATGGCAGATTCAGATGTACTAGTACCCGAGAAGACCGCTAGACTGTCTCCACTGTATTGAAAAATTCCCACCGCAGTGCAGTTGAAGTCCAACAACAGCTTCTTCAGATCCGAAGAGACTACATTAGTGACATTACAGAGAGAAGAAGACTTGCTGAAGCAAACCGTAAGCCCCAAAGGCCAGCAAGTGGCCCAAAACTCGAGAAAGGCATCGAGTAGCATGACTGCGCTACGCCCGTGGGGTGAATAAGATTGGGCAACAGTTTTGTTAACTGATAAGTCTCGATTCTCACTATTCACTTCCGATGGAAGTCGAAGAGCGTGCAGGCAACCTGGTGAGTGATACATTCAAGCCTGCTTCACAGAAGGAGTCCGATACGGTGGAGGGTCTGTACATGTATGGGCTGGCATCTCTTCAGAAGGTCGCACAGAGCTAGTGCACATAGAAAATGGCACCCTGACTGGGGAAAGATATGCTCAAGAGATCCTTAATAAGTATGCAGGGCCATATTTAGTAAATATGGGTAATGGATCGATACTAATACAGGATAACGCCCGGCCACACACCGCTCGGGTCGTGCAAGATTACATTCAGGAGGTTGGTATCAACTTGATGGCTTGGCCATCAAGAAGTTCTGATCTCAACCCATTCGACCACACCTGGGATGAGCTCGGGAGGCTGGGCAGAAGCCGCAGACCATCTCCTATCATTCTCAGGGCCTTAAAATAGGCCCTGATGGAAGAATGCCACACCGGCTCGAAGCTGTAATCAGAGCCCGAGGAGGCAATTCCTGTTATTAAGATGTAAATAAGGTGTAAAACATACCTACATATTAATGTTGTTTGAGTTTTTTGCCAGTAAGTTTAAAATGGCAATTTTTTGGTTTTTATCTTTTTTTATGTTAAAAACGTTAAACTATAATTTAAAAGAAAGTTGATGAAATTTGCTATAAACCGTTTTTTACTTCAAAACTCTGACTTCTATAGTTTAGAAATAATTGCAATATTAAAAGTGTGACTCTCAAAACTAATATTCTACAGAATTTATCTGTCCTGTGAAAACATGACCAATAATGATAAGCAGTATGTAGCATCATATTTGAACTGTTTAGATTTTGTCTACTTACTGCTTATCGTGCCTCCCGATGCGTCCATTCGGCACAGCATTCATTGTTCATGTCAAAATCCTACTTTCAGAGCGATGCAATTAAAAACACCTACTGTAAAATAATTACCTACTGATTGATACTTTGAGCAGTGTTGACCCGGGGTGCATGTTGAAGAGCCTCCACGTGGCGCACCCTGGGCAACGCCGGGCTCAAGTGCCCACCAGGCTTTTGGGGGGTACTTGGTGCCGGCGGCGAATCTTCAACACACGGGGAAGGGTCACGATTCCAATCACCGATCATCCTTGATGGTTGGTGAAGGGAACCGGGCTATATACGGATACGGCCACTCCCCCTCTGCTTACAGAGGAAGGTGAGTGGTCGTGGACGGGGGAAGGAGCGGTTTGACCGCCGTGGAGGGAGCGGGCTCGGTGTGCACTAACCCTGCCGCCGGGCTGGCACGAAGAAGTCTCTTCCTGCCACCGCTTTAATCTCGTAGCCCCGAAGACTGTACAGGTCATGTCTCTGACTTTTGACGGGGGTCGAGGGTCCTGGCTTAACCGCCCGGACCGCGAGGAAGATCAACCTCTATAAAAAATTCCCCAAACCTCTAAGCGGCGGCGCACCGTGAGGGAGGTTGTAAGCTTGGCTGATGGGTAGCTTGATTCAGTCGCTAGTGCGAACCACGCAAATTTTGAGTCAATAAATAAAGTTCTTACTCGTGGGATCAATTATGGAAAAGTTAAATAAAAACCAAAAAACCGAAGAGGGGAGGAGTGGTGCGGGGTCGGAGCCCGACACCGCGCCAAGTGGCGCGAGCACGGGAGGCTCATTGAGCAACCGCCGCGCGGACTTGGCCGCTGAAACTAAGAAGAAGAATATCAGGTTCTTCAGTAAGCGGCCAAGATCAGTGGACGGCCAGGGGTCGTCCTCTGATGGCGAGAGAGCCTCGGCTCGAAAAATCCCCACCGGTAGGCGGGGAGGGGGGGTCCAAGAGCGAGGCAGGGGGAGGGGGCTCACAGCCCGGGAGGCAGCGGAGCTAGCGGAGGAACCCGCAAAGGAGGGGGTGAATGGTCGTGCAGTCGCTTCGGGGCCCTCGGGCGACGAGGCGAGCCTGTCGAGTAGCCCCGACGACAACGGCGACAATGACAATGAGGCCTGTACAACCAGCCTCAAGGAGGTAGTGGAGGCTGAGCTTCGGAAGGTGACCCTGAAGAAGATCAAGTCTTCCAAAAGCAGGGCCGTGGTCGCGGCAACGGCCTCCATCACGGCGGCGGTGGAGGCGGCCAAAACCGACGGGCCTACGGGCGGCGAAGTAGCCGAACTGCGGGCGGAGGTCGCTCGCCTGACGGCCGCGATGAAACTTCTCCGGGAGGAGAATGGGAGGCTCAGGGAGGACCTGGCTGGCCTGAAGGCCACCGGCAGCGGGCAGGTGCAGGCGGAACAGGAGCCAAGCCAGCCCGTTCGGCCAAGCCAGCCCATTCCGGAGGAGAACCAGGTCCTCAATCTGGTTCGGCAGGAGCTGGCGGCCTTCCAGGCGCGGTTCTCCGTCCTGGAGGGCATAGTCCTGCGCCCACCACTAGCGGGCAGGACAGCACCGGGGCCGAGGGTGGCCTCGTATGCGGCTGCTGCGGGAGCCGCCGCCCCTAAGCCCGCGTCGTCTGGCCGGGCCCAGCCGCCGGCCAAACCGGCGTCGGCACGCGGAGCCCAGGCGTCGGCAGGCGGAGCCCAGGCAAAATCGGCGTCGGCCGGTGGAGCCCCGGTGCCGGCAACGCAGACGCCGGCCAGCAAAACACCAGCTGGGGCTCTAAAGAGGAAGGGCAGGGCGGCACGGGAGGCGCAGGCCCCAGAGCCTACTTCCCGGCCACAGGAATCTCCCACGACTGACGCCGGGTGGCAGGTGGTCGGGGAGAAAAAGAAGGCGGCCAGAAAAAAGGGGCAAAGGCGGCGCCACAAGGAGCGAGCCGTCGCGGCAAGGCTCCGCGCCCCAAAGACCGCGGCTGTAGTGATCACGCTACAGCCGGACGCGGTTAAGAGGGGCGTGACGTACCGTGACGTGCTCACCAAGGCGGGGGAGACGGTGGACCTCCAGGAGCTCGGGATCACCGAGGGCCTCCGGCACAGGGTGACCGCAACTGGCGCCCGCATGCTGGAGATCCCCGGTGTGACGAGTGGCCCCACCGCTGACGCCCTAGCTGAGAAGCTAAGGGCGTCCCTCAATGCGGACGAGGCTCGAGTCTCCAGGCCCGTCAAGTGCGCAGACATGCGAGTCTTGGGCCTGGATGACTCCGTAACGGAGGGAGAGGTGGTAGCCGCCGTCGTCAGGACGGGCGGGTGTCTGGCCGACCAGGTGAAGGCGGGCACCATACGTCCGGACCCCGCGGGTATGCGAACCGTAACGGTAAGCTGCCCCGTGACGGCGGCGAAAAAGATTGTGGAGGGCCGAAGGCTTCTGGTGGGCTGGGTTTCGGCGCAGGTTAAACTGCTGGAACCCAGACCTCTGAGGTGCTTCCGATGCCATGTGGGGCACCACGTTGGCGTCCAGTGCACCTCGGAGGTGGACCGCAGCACTCTCTGCTTCCGCTGCGGTCAGCCCGGACATAAGGCCGGCTCGTGCGAAGCCGCGCCGCACTGCACAGCATGTGCGGGTGCTGGCAAGCCGGCCGATCACCGGGCGGGCAGTAAGTCCTGCGCTCCACCCGCCGGAACCAGGAGGAGAGGCAGGCCCTCCGCCGCCGTTGCCACAACCACCGTCAACGCGGCCAGTGCCACTGCCACCGTTGCCGCCACTGCCGCCACCCGGGAGGAGACTGAAATGTCCTCCGGTCATTCCGGAGGAGAACCAGGTCCTCAATCTGGTTCGGCAGGAGCTGGCGGCCTTCCAGGCGCGGTTCTCCGTCCTGGAGGGCATAGTCCTGCGCCCACCACTAGCGGGCAGGATAGCACCGGGGCCGAGGGTGGCCTCGTATGCAGCTGCTGCGGGAGCCGCCGCCCCTAAGCCCGCGTCGTCTGGCCGGGCCCAGCCGCCGGCCAAACCGGCGTCGGCACGCGGAGCCCAGGCGTCGGCAGGCGGAGCCCAGGCAAAATCGGCGTCGGCCGGTGGAGCCCCGGCGCCGGCAACGCAGACGCCGGCCAGCAAAACACCAGCTGGGGCTCTAAAGAGGAAGGGCAGGACGGCACGGGAGGCGCAGGCCCCAGAGCCTACTTCCCGGCCACAGGAATCTCCCACGACTGACGCCGGGTGGCAGGTGGTCGGGGAGAAAAAGAAGGCGGCCAAGGCGGCCAGAAAAAAGGGGCAAAGGCGGCGCCACAAGGAGCGAGCCGTCGCGGCAAGGCTCCGCGCCCCAAAGACCGCGGCTGTAGTGATCACGCTACAGCCGGACGCGGTTAAGAGGGGCGTGACGTACCGTGACGTGCTCACCAAGGCGAGGGAGACGGTGGACCTCCAGGAGCTCGGGATCACCGAGGGCCTCCGGCACAGGGTGACCGCAACTGGCGCCCGCATGCTGGAGATCCCCGGTGTGACGAGTGGCCCCACCGCTGACGCCCTAGCTGAGAAGCTAAGGGCGTCCCTCAATGCGGACGAGGCTCGAGTCTCCAGGCCCGTCAAGTGCGCAGACATGCGAGTCTTGGGCCTGGATGACTCCGTAACGGAGGGAGAGGTGGTAGCCGCCGTCGTCAGGACGGGCGGGTGTCTGGCCGACCAGGTGAAGGCGGGCACCATACGTCCGGACCCCGCGGGTATGCGAACCGTAACGGTAAGCTGCCCCGTGACGGCGGCGAAAAAGATTGTGGAGGGCCGAAGGCTTCTGGTGGGCTGGGTTTCGGCGCAGGTTAAACTGCTGGAACCCAGACCTCTGAGGTGCTTCCGATGCCATGTGGGGCACCACGTTGGCGTCCAGTGCACCTCGGAGGTGGACCGCAGCACTCTCTGCTTCCGCTGCGGTCAGCCCGGACATAAGGCCGGCTCGTGCGAAGCCGCGCCGCACTGCACAGCATGTGCGGGTGCTGGCAAGCCGGCCGATCACCGGGCGGGCAGTAAGTCCTGCGCTCCACCCGCCGGAACCAGGAGGAGAGGCAGGCCCTCCGCCGCCGTTGCCACAACCACCGTCAACGCGGCCAGTGCCACTGCCACCGTTGCCGCCACTGCCGCCACCCGGGAGGAGACTGAAATGGAGGAGTAACGGCTCCATTGAGACTCCTCCAGGCGAACATCAACCACTGCGCCTGCGCTCAGGACCTGTTGCTCCAGAGCATGGCGCAGTGGTCGATTAACATTGCCGTGGTCGCTGAGCCGTATTTTGTCCTGCCCAGGGATGACTGGGTTGAGGACCTGAGCGGCTCAGTGACCATAATTTTGTCGGCCGCCGCCGGCACCCCATCCCTCGAAGGTGTCACGAAGGGACAGGGGTGCGTAGCAGCACGGTTCGGGGAGATAGTAGTAGTGGGAGTGTACTTCTCTCCGAGCCGAACTCTCGCCGAGTTCCAGAACTCTTTAACAGAGTTAAGTGTCGTCGTCGCCGGGTACCATCGCTTCCCCGTGCTAGTGCTCGGGGAATTCAACGCCAAAAATCCGGCTTGGGGTTCCCGTTACACTCATGTGCGGGGCAGGATGGTGGAGGACTGGGCTCTGGAGACAGGCCTGGTCGTCCTAAACCGGGGTTCTGTTCCCACGTGTGTGCGGATGCGGGGTGAGTCTGTGGTGGACATCTCGTTTGCCAGCCCCGCTCTGTCACAGCGTGTCATTGACTGGCACGTCATGGAGGAGGTGGAGACCTACTCCGACCACCGGTATATCCGGTTCGACGTCTCCGCCCAGACCTCTAGCGCGCCGGTCCAACAGGCCCCGAGTGGTCCGCGGTGGGCGCTGAAGCAGATGGACCGGGAGCTACTCCTGGAAGCCTCGATCGTGCAGGCCTGGGTGTCATCACCGGACAGGCCTGCCGATATTGACGATGAGGCGGAGTGGTTCCGGGAGGCCATGTCCGAGATTTGCGACGTGGCAATGCCCCGAGTCCGTCCAGGAAGCGCCCGACGTCAGGTGTACTGGTGGTCGCAAGAGCTGGAGACGCTACGCAAGGCGTGCGTCGCAGTGCGACACCTGTACTCCAGGCACCGTAGGCTCCGCATCCGTCCTCCGGATGCGGAAGCGACGGAGGCGGAGCTGTACGAGGGATACAGAGCGGCGAAGACCGCCCTCCAAGAGGCTGTCCAGCGTGCCAAATATACGGCCCGCGAGGAGTTGGTGGAGACTCTGAACGGAGATCCATGGGGGCGCCCTTACAAAATGGTGCGGAATAAACTCCGCACCTGGGCCCCCCCGCTGACGCAGAGTCTCCGCCCCCAGCTGGTGGAGGAGGTGGTGAGCGCTCTGTTCCCTTCACGGGGGGAGCATACTCCCCCGCCCATGGCTCCGCCGCTCACGGTGCCTGAAGCGGACCACGCGGACGACGACGACACCCCTGAAGTGACCGGGGTAGATCTGAGAGTGGCGGTAGGTAGGCTGAAGGCCAAAAATACCGCCCCAGGACCCGATGGCCTGCCAGGGAAAGCCTGGGTCCTGGCCTCGACGGCTCTTGGGCCTCGACTGGAGGCGCTCTTAAGCGCATGTATGGAGAGAGGCCAGTTTCCACTCCGTTGGAAGACGGGGAAGCTGGTCCTCATTCGGAAGCCAGGGCGCCCTGCGGACTCTCCGTCCGCATACCGGCCCATTGTGCTGCTCGACGAGGTCGGCAAGCTCTTTGAGAGAGTAATTGCAGGCCGCCTCGTCGGGCACTTGGTGAGGACGGGGCCGGATCTTGCGGATAGTCAGTTCGGCTTCCGCAAGGGGCGCTCGACGGTGGACGCCATCATGCGCGTTAGAGCCCTCACGACGGGGGACGCGGTGTCTCGGGGCGGGGTTGTCGTGGCGGTGTCACTCGACATCGCCAACGCATTTAACACCCTGCCCTGGAGTTGCATTGGGGAGGCACTCCGGTATCACCGGGTGCCAACCTACCTCCGTCGAATAGTCGAGGCATATCTGACGGACAGAGCCGTCATCTACCCCGGTCGCGATGGGGAGTGGAACCGGCGAGAGATGTCGTGCGGTGTCCCACAGGGATCGGTTCTAGGGCCGCTCCTGTGGGACATCGGTTACGACTGGGTGCTGCGGGCCGACCTCCCTGATGGCGTCAGCGTGGTGTGCTACGCTGACGACACGCTGGTCCTGGCGCAGGGGAGGTCGCATCAGGCGGCGGCCGACGCGATGACACGCGGGGTTGCGATAGTCGTGGAGAGGATCCGGCAGTTGGGTCTCGAGGTGGCTTTGCACAAGTCCGAGGCCATGTCTTTCCATGGGCCCCGGAACAGGCCACCATCGGGATCCCAACTAACGGCAGGAGGGGTTCACATCGGCGTCGAGTCCACGATGAAGTACTTAGGACTCGTGCTCGATAGCCGGTGGAACTTCGTGGAGCACTTCCGACGTTTGGCCCCCAAACTGGAACGGACTGGGGCCGCCCTCAAGCGGCTCCTGCCCAACCTGAGGGGTCCAAACTCCTCCTGCCGGAGGCTTTACGCGGGGGTCGTGCGGTCCATGGCTACATATGGGGCCCCGGTGTGGGCGCGTTCACTGCGGCGGAGAGCCGCCCACTATCTGAACGCGCCCCAAAAGGTGGTAGCCGTAAGGCTGATCCGGGGCTACCGCACGATCTCGGGCGAGGCGGCAAGCCTCCTTGCCGGACTGCCGCCGTGGGATCTGGAGGCGATAGTCCTCGCGCGCCTGTATGAGTGGCGCGCGGAGGCACTACGCCGGGGGGAAACCCCGCTTCCGCGGCAAATCGCGGCGGAGCGGACGGACCTCCGGCGCGATCTCATGGTGGCATGGAAAGAGTGACTGTCGCAACCCAGCGCAGGGCACGCCACGATAGCGGCGGTAAGACCCCTCTTTGAGGAGTGGCTAGAGAGGCGTCACGGCGTCCTCACCTACCGCCTGACGCAGGTCCTCACCGGACACGGATGTTTCGGGAGGTTCCTGCACATCATCAGGCGGGAGGAAACGCCCGGGTGTCACCACTGCGATGATCGCCCCGAGGACACGGTGGAGCATACGGTGGCGGCCTGCCCTGCATGGGCGGAGCACCGCCGTGTCCTCGTAGAGGCGATCGGCAGCGGCGGCGACCTCTCACGCCCGGCCCTGGTTCAAGCCATGGTCCGGGGCGAGGGGGAGTGGGAGGCAGTCACCTCCTTCTGCGAAGCAGTCATGCTAGCGAAGGAGGTGGCGGGACGGGAGAGGGAGAGAGTCTCCCGTCCAAGCCGCCGCGGTGGACGCTCCGGGCGTCGGGAGCCGCGTGACGACTCCCGGCCACCGTAGGCGCGGGCCTGCGGGCGGTGAGTAATGGGTAGCTCACCGTCCGATCAGGACCAGGCCCGTGCTGGACGGCGCGTACGTGTTCCACGCGCGCCTCAAAGAGATGTCAGCATCGAAGAGGGGGCCCACTAGGGCCCAAGCCTGCCGGGAAAGCGGGATCATCCAAAAGGGGTACCGCTGACCCGGAACATAAAGGGCCAAGGAAGGAACACGGGTGGGTTTTAGTCAGTAAGAGTCTGACACTCCCTTCCGCTCCACCCAGAGCGGGAGGAGTCATTTGATGATTTCCCATCCTCAAAAAAAAAAAAAAAAAAAAAAAAAAGCAGTGTTGACCCAGAGGTAACGGCCGCGACTTACGAGATGTAGGCCGTGGGTTCGAACCAAGGCAGGCGCTTTACTTTGCGTAAATAACCGCTGCTCTCAAAACGGTGAAGGAAAATATCGTGAGGAATCCCGTAAGGAATACCCTAGAACCAAAAAATCGAAGACATGTGACATCTACCAACCCGCACTGGGCCCGCGTGGTGGACGCCCCCTTCCTCACGAAAAGCGGAGGCCTACGTCCCAGCAGTGTGAACATTATAAATAGGCTGATTAAAGCGTAAGCATACTCGAAAACAATTACCTACCAATTGTGTTTCTAACTTAAACTAAAGAGAAACGGAGCATCACCTTTTTAATTTGCAATGTTTCTGTCACATTATACCATTTTTTCTTTCTTATACTTAATTAATCTAAACAAGCACCTAGATTCACCCAAAAAATCGCGAAACTACTCGGACATAGCAGTAGGTACCACCAATACTGACTGTCTCCATAAAATAAGGAAGTAAAAGAGCGTACACAATAAATCAGGTTTATTGCTCAAAGTTAGTGAGGCATTACCAGAAGTTTGGGACCTTTGAGTAAAAAACATTTTATGTTGCTCCAAGAGATATACAAGCTATGATAAAAAAAATCAATTGGAGTTGTTGCTCTAAAAATATGAGGTACAGTTTTTTTTGCAACAGTGATTGTGCCACTGCAATCAAAATCTTTTGTCAAAAAATAGACAAGCGCTCATCACGACACCGGCCGATCTATTTAGTAAAATTTAAATTTATTATTATTTATTGAAATTTTGTAAAACTCAGGTAAAGTGAGCTGTTATTCCGCCTGATGCTAGGGATTGACACTATTAACAGCTTTCTTCATGTTTTTCAAGGTGAGGTGTTTACAGAATTGACCGACTGATCATTGCGTGTTGCTATTGACGATTTCAGAGCATACACAGTGTTATTACAAAAAGCGGTTTAACTGAAAACCCCGGTTTAAAGCTCTATAAACTACGGTTTAAACCAAAATGATATTACAAAACGTGGTTTTTCGAAAAACCGTGGACCATATCATGGTCTAACGCTAAACCTCGGCGGCCTCTAGTTTAAACGATCAAACTATGGTCTAAATCGTATCAGTCAAAATTTCTCTTGTATTTTATAGAAAAGAAAGAAAGAAAGAAAAAAAAAATGTTTATTCTGCACAAACAAAACGCACATTACAAATAAAAAAAATAATAAAAAAAAGACAAGTATACACATCCAACGTTATCAAAAGCCTCATATTCAATCATCTTTTTCATTGTGTTGTGTTGTTTTTACCCGAAAATGGAACATGGTCGATTTAATACATATTGAGGATATTGAAGCCGCTGAGTTGTTGGGAACGCCACGCCGACACAACTTAAATCGTGTTCGAATCAATCAAATAAATTAAAATTAAATTTGAATCAATTAAACACTGATTTCAAGTTAATCGAAGTAATTTATGTTTATTTACTTTTTCCTCGGTACTCCAGTTCTCAGATCGTTTTTTTCTTTTGTTGGTCCATCACAATATGATATTAAAATTACCTACTATAGAAGGCAATACTATACAAAGAGGCAATTGTTCTATTAGAAACTTCGATAACTTAAAAATTCCAAAGCTAAATGAACTTTGTTCAACTTGCGATGGTTTTGTTTAATGTTATGGTTTCATATAATGCGCGAAAATTTTACGTTTCGTTACACGTACCTAGATGTATTATTAGTACTTAATACGACATTAAGTCATGTGCTTAAACCTAAACAAAACTGCAATCGACGGTATAACTAATATTCCATGCAAATTAACACTCTCAATATTTTTAACACTCCTAAACATCATAATAATCATTAGCGTATTAACAAAAAGTTTTCATTTCTGAGCATACGGAACGTTGCAATAGAATGATAACGTGGTGAACGAATAATATTTGTATTACTCTGTGGTTGTTACAAAGACAATGGTTCAAATGACGGCACTACGAAGACCGCGGTTTTTTGAAGTTTTGTAATACGGACAAATTTAGACCATGGTTCTGCAGATAAGCCTGGACTTCGTAGCACAGGTTTAAATCAAGGTTTATTTAGTTTTTTGTAATAAGATTGATAGCATTTATTTCAATTAAACCATTTATAGGCACTTTCGAATTGTCAAGTGGTTGGTCAGGCAGAAATATGAAGCTAGTTGCCCATTCCAAAGCGTAGTAGGTACCTATGGAGAAAAACGGGCAAGAAACTTCATGGACACTCTTTTCAATTATATTGTTACATAAATATTAGTTATAATGATAAATTCATCATTAATGATGATTAATGATGAATTTATCATTATAATGTGAGAACGATATAAATCAGAAGTACACGTTAAGTGTCCAGGGTAAAGCAAATAGAAACTTAAACAAAACAATCCGTAAATAAAATAATTAAAAATAAGCAGTGGCAGCTAAGAGATGACCAGTCCCAACTGACGGCGCCCGTTCACAAACATGGCGCATATGGAACAGCACTATTCAGCTCAACCATTTTGAAGGGAGCTAAATGATACAACCTCACGCGCCACCAACAGCAAGACATTTGAGTGAGCATGACATCTATGTCAATGTCAAAACCCAATGAAAGACATTACGCGGTAAGTGGTAGCTCGATAGTACATAGTACGAGTAGTCACACTTGTCCTATGCAATTATATAATAGAGATTGAATTTATATAATACAAAGGACTTTGAGTTATTGTTATATAATGCAAAAGTAGTTTTACAATCTTCAGCAGCTCCGACAGTATTTTCAAGTGTTAATCAATTAGTTGAGGTTGTGGCTAGCTAGCAGGACCAGCATTGAGCCAGGCATTTTTATCAGCGATATAATACCCCAGCTTATAATATGCCTGGCTGCATAGTGTGCGATATATACAAACTTTTAATTTTGTCTCATTCAGTTGAAGTATGTCTGTAAAGTTTTAGACACTACATTTACCATCAACGTTTTTACGTTGATGGTAAATGTAGTGTCTAAAACTTTACAATTTCTTATCAGTCACAATGGCTACTGGTATACTTGCATGCTTATTCCAGTCGCAGTAAGTTTCACCTTAATATGTTTGTACAGTCAGCCTGAAGAACATTGGGGACTCAACTACCTACCTACATATTGGATACTAAATATTGTAGGTACACATTGATACAGTATTATGGAACAAATTCAAATTCAAATTGTTTATTTTCTTCAACAAGATTACAGTCATTAATTTGTGATTGGAGTCTTCTTTTCAGCAAACAATGCCTGTATTAGAAGACCCCGCTCTTCCATAACAAAAGAAAGAAAAATATTAATAACATAATTTATCATAGGTAAGTAGACAAAATTGGCATAAGTATAGTTTGTACACCAATTCTTGACAATCAATTTAATTCTTGTCGATGTAGGTATGCATAGTTTTGAGGCTGGCTGTACCTACTTCAAGTATTTACAATATTTAAAACAGTGCCGTACAGTATTACCACCGGTATGACATAATTCTCACCATTGTGTGGATCGCCCGGAGGACACGGTGGAGCATACGGTGGAAGTCTGCCCTGCTTGGGCGGACCACCGCCGTGTCCTCGTGCAGGCGATTGGTCGCCCTGATCGGCCGGATCGCCGGATCGGCCCTGGTCCAGGCCATGGTACGGAGCGAGAGGGCATGAGCCGTCACCTCCTTCTGCGAAGCAATAATGCTCGCAAAGGAGGAGGTGGAACGCGTGAGGGAGAGGCAAAATTCGCGCCCTCGCCCCCCTAGCCGCCGCAGGAGACGCCCTGGGCGTCGGGAATCCCAAGCCGATTCCCGGCCACCGTAGGCGCGGGCTTGCGGACGGCGAGTATAAGTAGCGCGAATAAGGACCAGGCTTGGATCGCAGGGCGTTGTGTTCCACGCGCGCCTCAAAGAGATGTCAGCACCAAAGATGGGGTCTGCTAGGGCCGATACCTACCAGGGTTGCGGGAAAGTCCGAAAGGGTTACCGTGGCCCCTGGCACAGACAACTGAAGGAACACGGGTGGGTTTTAGTCAGTAGCAGTCTGACAGGACCTCCCGCTCCGCCCAGAGCGCGAGAAGTTATTTGATGATTTACCACACAAAAAAAAGGGTATACATAATTATCATTATTGAGCTTTATAACTAACACTTTTGTTTGCCCATGATTTCGGTACGGCACAACATTTATTTATAGGAAATATTAAACTGATCCGCGGCAGCGGCCGGCGAGCGCCACGTCCAAGTTGGTCGCAGTTATTTGGCTATTAAGTATTTCTAGGAGCCAAGAATACGAATTATTTGGGGTTCACAAAAACAGTAGCACACCAGGAGAGGGGATTTTTAGAGTGCAAAATGAGAATTATTAGAGGTTTAAGTAAAATACTCCTTTGTTGAAAGAGTTAAAACCCTCACAGAAACTCAAACTCGAAGCATTTATTTCAAATAAACCAATTAGAGGCACTTTTAAATTGTCAAGGGGTCGGTCAGTCAGAAAGATGAAACTAGTTGCCCATTCCAAAGCGATACCTATGGAGAAGAACGGGCAAGAAACTCCATGGACACTCTTTTAAATCAAAATATTGTTACAAAAAAGTGGTTACATCATTCATGTTGTAATTATACATGTGAGAACGATGTAGAAAGACGTGCACGTTAAAAGCGTTCGTAATAAAAAGATAAAAACAATTATGGAATTAAAATAAGCCGTGGCAGCTAAGAAATGACCAGTGGCTACTGACGGCGCCCGTTCACAAACATGACGTATGGATCAGCCAATACACACGCCACCACCAAACCGAAGCACAAACTTGGAACGAAAGACCAAATGAATCAAACACTTGTGGCCTGGCCTGAACTGACTTTTTCTTACCAGAGTTAGAAAATGATCAGCTGGGGCACTTTGTTTTTCTTTTATTTTTAAAACATTCAGGAATGTAATCTGACACAGTGTTTCGAGGTAATATAGGCCATGCGTAGTCTAATACAAGCAGGAGCATTGCAAAGCACTGGGAATGTAAATAAGGTGTTTGCGTAGAAAGCAGGTAAATTGCTTACGAATAGTCGGCACTGCGGTTTTCTTAGGAAAACTAGGTCAGATACCTGGAACATAATTTACATAGTGCTTGTTCAGGATTCCATACCCAAAGAGTGCCAACGAAACCTTATTACTAAGCCTCCGCTGTCCGTCCGTTCATCTGTCTGTTAGCGGACTGTATCTCCTGAAACGTAATAGGTAAGACAGTTGAAATTTTCTCAGCGTGTATTTCTATTGCCGCTACAACAAACAAAAATAAAAAAATAAAGAGTCCGACTCGCACTTGGCTGGTTTTACTATTTCTCTATGGTACCCCTCAGCCAGCCTATAAGTGACTGCCACATTCTTACACAATGTGACCCCGAGAAATCAAATCAAATTATTGCAAGAAAACCGATGCGCTCAAACAGAAGGCAATTCATACAACTAGTTTAGTAGATTTTCTAGTAAAACACTTAAAGCAGCTTATGAACGAAATAGTTTGTAGGTATATGAATATTGTCGAACAACTCACCGTATCTACACACGTGCCCTTTTACACATCACAGATTAAACGGAAGAATGGACACAACCGTGCCGATTGACACACGACAGCTATGCTATGCGTTCTCTACATGAAAAGCAAAGGCGATGGCTACGCTGTGTGGGCAACTGCTACGCGCCTTACTACGTTGAGTGGGCAAGAGTTACGCACCTTGCTACGGCGTAGCACGCATTCTGCTCTGATTTTGCGGTAGCATTTTGTTTTCGTTCTTTACTCATGTCCATGTTGCAAGCCTCTCGTTGCAAGAATAGTTTGTGGCATGGTTAACATTTTAGCTAGTCAGCAAGTGTGACTTAGCGTAATAATAAATTATAGCCACTCGTGTGAGCTATTTTAAAACGTACCCATCATCGATATAGAATTTATATCGTACCTAACGTTAACTCTTATTGTAAACACAGAAAGCGAGAAGGTGATTTAATCCCATAATTTAAAATGTAAAGTAAATCAACATACATTAATAAACACATTCAATGGTACTGCTTCCACCTGGGACGCTCCGCTGACGGAAACAGATATCTGAAATTGTGTATTCGCTGAAAAAGGATACGTAGCATCCTGAATAGCGCCATTCCGTTCGATGAACAGTCAAAAGAGATAAAAATCTTTGTCGGATTTACAAAACGATGCTGTTTTTTTTTTCAAAAACGATGCCGAACCTAATCCGATCTTACAACTCGATTTTCAGGAATTAGTTAAAGCCTTCTCAAAAATGTCAATAACAGAGACATTTGAATGCTGTGCCATTGAGCTCACCAAGTACAGGGCTGCCTTTGTATGTGTGTACCGATTTCAAAATATGAACAATCTCAATTTTTTTTATCAATTCGAAACAGTCTTACATGAATTATAAAAGAATGCCTATATAAAAAAAATATTGTCATAGCCGACGATTTCGATATAGGTAGACATATCAAAAAGGAATTATCAGTCGATGGAGTTTGAGCGCCTTCTACTTAGCTTCAACCTAAAACTAGCAATAAATCAACCTACTAGAACGGAATGTCAGACGTATGAGACGAAGAGTGTGGATAATTTTGCGCATAATTATAACAAACGGTGTAAATCAAAAGTCTTATAGTTTGCCCTTTCAGGCCACACAGCCCAATTTTTAAAATGCCCGGTAAATAAAATATTTACGATCGACAAATACTGTGCTTTTAGACGCAATTACAGCAAGGAAAATAAAATCAAAACATCACACAATAAATTTGTGAAAAAAAAATTGAATATTTATTATTTCCACCTCGCAAATAATAAATCAAGGTAAATTTAATGTGCCTAAAATAGTATATTATGCAATTAGTGAATAAAGGACGGATTTAAAGCGAGGGCCATAGATGAATCACGAGCTAGTGAAGGATTCTAACGACTGAATCACGACCGTAGGGAGTGATTCATGATGATTGATTCAAGTATTAGAATCCTGAGCGACGCGAGTGATTCATGGCCCTCGATATAAATCCGTTTTATTCAAGAGTTGCATACTATACTTTATACCATGACTACGAGAAAAAGAAAGATTTAAGCGAAAATAAACATTTAATAAAGAAAAAGGAAGCTTAAATTAATTAAAATGCACATTAAAATTGGAACAATTACTAAAATTACGAGTAATTTTCTTGTTATTATTATTAGGATGGTCAACTTGTGTAGCGATATTTTAATGCTAAACTCCTTGTCGAAAATGTCGACCAATCAAATTGAATTTAGAACACATCAATATAGGTCGAATACAAAGATTACACTTACACTAGATACGGCAAGCCACGACCAAGCGTGCCCTGCATGTTCGACTGTTCGTACTAAAAACAGTCTGTTAGCTCAGTGACACTTAGCGATTGAAACAATTCTGTTTACTTTGAGCACATCACTAAATGGCTGGGGTGAAGCTATCGTAGGTATAAAAAAGATGACACGTTCGGTTTTCATACTATCTAATAACATGCCGTATCTAGCCTAGGTACTCTAAATCTGTGGTTGAATACATTGGTGTGTTCCATTTTCAAACATCAAAACAGTGAGTAAAAGTTCTTTTTATTCACTGTTATCAGTGAATAAAATAAGCTTTTTAGAGGGGGAATGGTATAAATTATATTTTGAAAATTATAATCAGTAATGACAAAATTACGGATGCGAAACAAATTGCTAATCAATTTAATTACTATTTTATTAATAAAATACAACCCATCCGGTCCAGTTATAAAACTACACGGCCCATCTTAAACAACAAAAACTCGATGTTTATGGCACCCCGTACACCACAACAGGCACAGAAAATTATTATGGCCTTAAAAACACAAATAGCGTAGGGTACAATGGCATATCAACCAAAGTAATAAAGGCTGTAGCATCTGAAATATGCAGCCATTCGGCTCATATTATAAATCTATGTATTGTAGCTGGCACGTTTCCTGACGCACTAAAAATAGCGATCGTTAAGCCATTATTTAAGAAAGACGATAGAGAGCTCATGTAGTTCTACAGGCCCATTTCTCTGATTCCTATCTTCTCGAAAATATTTGAGAAATTCCTTCAAAAGGAATTAAACGGTTATATAGTAAAAAAGATATATTATGTAATGAGCAAAACGGACTGCGCGAAAATAAGCCTATAAATATGGCGATCAACGACTTATTATACACGGTATTGATAAAAGTGGACAAAAATACACCTGTATGTGCTATCTTTTGCGATATGACTCAAGCGTTTAACTACGTAAATCATGACATTTTAATAAAAAAACTTAACGCAAATGGTATAAGAGGTAATGACGTTCATAATTTAATTAAATCCTATTTAGACAATATAATGCAAATGACAGAAATCACTACAAATAATATAACCACTCAGATGAACGTCAAACTATTTTGGTGTTCCACAGGGTAGTGTATTGGGACCTCCATTTTTTACACAATACATTTATGACTTGCCAAAATCATTTCCACACCCTTTTTGTTTTGTGGGTGGGAAATCATTACATAACTTCTCCCGCTCTGGGCAGAGCAGGAGGGCGTGTCAGACTCTTACTGACTAAAACCCACCCGTGTTCCTTCAGTTGCCTGTGCCAGGGGCCACGGTAACCCTGTTGGACTTTTCCGCAACCCTAGCAGGCATCGGTCCTAGCAAACCCCGTCATTGGTGCTGACATCTCTTTGAGGCGCGCGTGGAACACAACGCGCCGTCGACCCGGGCCTGGTCCTTATCGAACGGCGAGCTGCCCATTGCTCGCCGTTCGCAAGCCCGCGCCTACGGTGGCCGGGAATCGGCCTGCGATTCCCGACGCCCAGTGCGTCTCCTGCGGCGGCTAGGGGCGTGAGGGCGCAAACTTTGCCTCTCCCTCACGCGTTCCGCCTCCTCCTTCGCGAACATTACTGCTTCGCAGAAGGAGGTGACGGCTTCCCAAGCCCTCTCGCTCCGTACCATGGCCTGAACCAAGGCCGGACGCGAGAGATCGCCACCGCCAATCGCCTCCACGAGGACACGGCGGTGCTCCGCCCAAGCTGGGCAGACCTCCACCGTATGCTCCACCGTGTCCTCCGGGCGATCCACACAATGGTGACACCCGGGCGTTTCCTCCTGCCTTATGCGGAACAGGAACCTCCCGAAACAACCGTGTCCGGTGAGGACCTGCGTCAGGCGGAAGGTGAGGACGCCGTGGCGCCTCTCAAGCCACTCCTCAAAGAGGGGACTTATCGCCGCAATTGTGGCGTGCCCAGCGCTGGGTTGCGACAATCGCACTCTCCATGCCGCCCTGAGATCCCGCCGGAGCTCTGTCCGCTGTACCGTGATTTCTCGCGGCAGCGGAGCTACGCCCCGGCGTTTCGCCTCCTCGAGCCACTCCCAAACGTGCGCGAGGACTTTTGCCTCCAGATCCCATGGTGGTAATCCGGCAAGGAGGCTCGCCGCCTCACCGGAGACCGTACGGTAACCCCGGACCAGCCGGGTGGCCATGACTCTTTGGGGCGCGTTCAACCAGCGGGCTGGCCGCCGCCTCAAGGAACGCGCCCACACCGGTGCCCCGTAAAGGCCAAAATCACAACTTTTGGTACTTGCCAAAATCATTTCCACACCCTATGACTTTATTTGCGGATGATAGCACGGTGACAATTTCTAGTACTAATAATTATTAGTAATTCCTTGGACTAATAATTGACAAAAGACTTGACTGGAAATCACAAAACAAAATCCTGTGCAAAAAAAAAATTGTTCTGCATTTGCATTGCACTCTCTAGCTGCAGTTGTGAATGTAGATACCTTGATTTCGGCTTACCAATGTGACTTAGTTGCTCTCACCTAAGATACGGCATCATATTTTGGGGAAATTCTACCGACGCTAACACGCCAATTAAGGCCCAAAAGAGATGCATTAGATCTATGTTTGCACTAAGAACGGTTGATACATTTAAACTATATTTTAAAAGGTACTTGAAGAGACATCCCCTTCCATGTCTGTATATCCTCGAAACTGCAATGTTTGTTAGAACAAACCCTAATTTGTTTCCACGTCTACAGGACGTTTTACCGCGTAACAGACGCAATATGACCATTCTTCGAGTCTATCCAGCAAAAACGGCACTCATGCGAAAAAGTATCGTCTGTATGGCGCCTACTATGTTTAACATGTTGCTTAAACGCTGGAAGGAGCTATAAAAAATGTTTTTTTGCAAAAAGCATATTATAGTGTCTCCAAGTTTCTAACCAAAAAAGTTTTTTTTATGGAATATTTTATCTTTTTCCTGCACTAATATTAAATTTATATGAATATGGAATTTTGACATTATAACATAAAAATAATTACTAATTTATAAAAGTGTCTAAATTATAAAATTTTTAAGTGCCTTTTTTAGGTATTTGTTTTAATTTTTCGTATTGTTATTTTGTTTCAATGTTATGGAAATATTTGTAGGCCTATACTTACGGCTAAACATGATTGGACTCAAACGATGATGATGTAATGCTTGTATCTTGCATGCTCTTGTATTCATACAATTTTTTTTGTTTTTTTTTTGTTTAATGAAATAAAGAAATCTTATCTTATCTTTTAGTAAAGGAACGTTTTTTGTTTCAAGGTACTTGTAGGGTTGTAGGTAGATATAAAGTAATGTTTCTTTAATTGATTGTGGAAGGCTTTGATTTATAATAACTAAAATAGTCGACAATGGTGCCGATTCTGTTGTACACCGAACTAAACTAACTAAACTATCACTAAAATTCCTTACTTTTGGCTATGAGAATCTTAACGCTATTCTGCAAAATAAAATCTCTAAATTTAAAAATAATTTTGACACATCTAAAATCAAATTTGACAATTATTGCGACTCCACGTGGTACTTGTTTGCCGTACCACGTGATCTTTTTTTAGAGCCGTAGGCGCGCATTATGTGCGGCCTCGACTTGTTTTGTATGGAATTTTTTACTTTTTGTATGGAAAATATAAAAAAATATTACCAACACGTTGAGTTTTATAGGTTTACGGGCTGCAAAGGGGGTCGAAATTTTCATTATTTTTGCGATAGGACACACCGTTTTCGAGATATAAGCAAAAGAAAAGAAAAAAAGATACAGTACCGTTTTTGCATCTGAAGTCGAGGTGTTAGTGTGAATTTTAGTTCATGACAACTAATTTTATTCCACACCTTTTTAATCGCGATTAAAAATAGTCAGATTTAGTTAAGACAATCAAAATTTTAGGTGAAAAACGTAAAATTCAGAATAGCAAAATTGCCATTTTCACTAAATTATAATCTCAGTGCAATCTTAGTGCTGTCAAACTAAAATATAGTTAAGTTGTGTCACTTTAGTCAATTTCAGAATGGGAAATCGTCGTTTGACAGGAATAAACTAAATTTTGGTGATTTTTAGTCTAGTTTAGAGAATTTTGTGACAAGAGAATCGGCACCACTGTCCCAGTCAAAGTAATCCACGTTTACCACACGCTAAATAAAATAAAATCGGTAAACTTCAAGTATAGGTAAACTGTTTAGATTAAGTTACTGAAATAACTAAAAATCTACTATTCCGTCAAACGGGGTGAATAGGGACGCAGGGGTGAATAGAGACGAATCTTTAGAAGGGATTTTAACCTTGAAATAATATAGTTTATTCCAAAAAGGACTCTTAATGTGTTTATTGTAATATAATTAACGATTAAGTGCTCTTGTTGGGGTCAAACTAAATTATTTCAAGGTTAAAATCCCCTTTAAAGTTTCGTTTCTATTCACCCCTGCGTGCCTATTCACCCCGTTTGACTGTATATAAGTTGAAATAATATTACTCAACAAATTAATCTAAGTAGGAACCGATGGTTTCTATACTAATAGATTCCTTGCCTACTGTAATGATAATCATCCTCTGCCTAGCTTTATCCCAATTACGCTACGTTGAGGTTGGCTTCCAGTCTAATCGGAGGCAGATGAATACCAGTATTTTATATGAGACCGACTGCCCATCTGAAAAGATAATAACAAAATGAATGATAAAACAGCCCGATTCCCGTAGGTAATAAACGTGCCAAGGTAAACGCTGCCAAGGGTGTCGTAAGAAATGGATAAAGACTGTAGGATCAAGCTATAAATTGATAACTTAAGTCTTTCCAAGTTTTTATTACAAAAAAAACACGCCAGCACATGAGGAACATTTGTTTGGATAATAGATGGATAAAATACTCTTATTTGCACACTATAAGACAGGCCCTAATCAAAAGAAGATCTTAATTCTTGGAGCAGACTTTTTGCAATCAGCAATTTCTGCCATACACCCAATACCGATTGGTGAAACGTAGCATGAAATATCTTTATAACTAATCTAATATAATATAACTTCGTCAAGTCTTCTCGTCGCCTATCCTGCAATGCTTGAAGACTAGGTCTTCAACCAGTGCGTCCTGCCCGTTATGACATACGGTGCCGAAACACGTGACAGTTGGGCTGGTCGACAAATTCAAGGTCACTCAGCGCGCTATGGAACGGGCTATGCTCGGAGTTTCTTTGAAGGATAAAATCAGAAATGAAATTGTGCAGAAAAGAACCGGCGTTACCGACATAGCTTGCAGAGGCAGCAAGCTGAATTGGCTGTGGCAGCGGCCATGTTTGTCGAAGGACCGATGGCCGGTGGAGCAGACGAGTCCTGGAGTGGAGACCGCGTATCGGGAAGCGTAGCGCGGGATGACCCCCAGCTAGATGGACCGATGACCTTAAGAAAGTGGCTGGGACAGACTGGATGAGGAAGGCGGAGGACAGGGTGTTGTGGCGCTGCCTGGGAGAAGCCTATGTCCAGCAGGACTACGATGGGTTGAGTTGATTCATTGAACATGAAATATAACAAGCATAAGTCGTCCTAAGAAATGCAATGCAACATGGAATGTTACATACACCACAACTAGGCTAATGTGTTTCAACGAGTGTTACATTTCATATCACATTTCACCATGCTGTACCTGGCATAGTAATTGGCATAGTCATGAAACACGGTCTATTGAAATGATCATACATGGTTTTATTGAAATCGTTTTCTTTTCTACCAGTCTTACAGGGTTGTAAATAACTAATCATATAAAATGATATTTGGTTAGAAAGTTATCGTAATTATATATTTAACATCTGTATATTTCTTGCACATAAACCATCCAAAAACTAGGTAATTATAAACTGTATTCTAATTAGTGCAACACCTGCAAAAGTAAGCTAACTTTGGAACATAAAACCTCCATGGATCAGGTAGCGAAACTTAGGCTAAACTTAGGCAAATTAAGTAATTAACAGAAACCTGCAGACTCTCCAAGTTAGTGGTAACTTAAACGTAACTTAATCCTCAGTCGTAACCTTATGTTAATTCAGACATGAACTTAATTCGGGTATTTGTGCCATCTAAGTTAAAATTAAGTAAGTTTTCAGTTTATATTGTTTGTGTGGTAAGTTACCTAAGTTATAAAATTACTTTAATACTGTCCTACTTTGTATGTTTTTCTTACGGAGTACCAAATTGGAAGCGAATCACTACATCCAGCTTAATCCAGGTACATACGTTTCAAGGAGATGTATTGAAAGAAATTTGCTTCAGAAAGATAGAGAAAATTACTTTAATCTATTTTTTTTTAAACGTTGCCCCCACACTAGAGTTTTTGTTAAGTATCGTGGGTGCGTTTACAAACATATAAGCTCACATACACAAACAGCCAGACCCGGAACTACTACTTGTAGGACGTAGGTCTTACAAATATTTGTTCCGTGCGGGAATCGAACCCACGACACGCAGCGCAGCAGTCAGACCGAATCCATCTTTCTTTGCGAGGCAGGCAGTGTCCATGCTAATCCATTCGCAACTTGCTAACACCGTAGCTGACACTATAGATAGTCGAATAGTAGTCGGTAGTGTTTTAGTTTAAAAAAAACTTTATTTACAATTATTACAATAATTCCAAACTGCTGCATATTTTATTGGCAAATTAATCAAAACAATGACAGAATTTGCTAAACGGCTAGTCTAGCTAATCATTAACTTAGGTGTAAGTTATAAGTTATAGTGATAAGTTGTCAAAAGAGATGTTGTACTTACAATAATAAATTGGAATCGGCGAGACGGCGATATTTCTAAGCAACAAATACAAGGGGTTTAGGACATAGTTTCGAGTGAGCTGTTATTATAAAAAGGTGCCCAGTGAGCTGTTATTATAAAAAGGAGTCCAGTGAGCTGCTATTATAAAAAGGTGTCCAGTGAGCTGCTATTATAAAAAGGTGTCCAGTGAGCTGTTATTATAAAAAGGTGTCCAGTGAACTGTTATTATAAAAAGGTGTCCAGTGAGCTGTTATTATAAAAAGGTGTCCAGTGAGCTGTTATTATAAAAAGGTGCCCAGTGAGCTGTTATTATAAAAAGGTGTCCGGTGAGCTGATATTATAAAAAGGCGTCCAGTGAGCTGATATTATAAACATCACGCCTGTTTTTATTTATTATAAAAAACGTTGCCCCACACTAGGAATTTCTCCTGTATCGTGGGTGCATTTACAAACATTTAAACTCACATACACAAACAGACAGACCCGGAACAACTACTTGCAGGTCATACAAATATTTGTTCCGTGCGTGTAACGCAGCAGTCAATCGCTTAACCACTGCGCCAACCGTGCTGTCAAAGGGTCAATCAGAGGTGTACCTATAGTTTGCTCACATTTTGGCAGTTAGGCTTAAGTCCCATGTAACAGGGGGCGAAGTAGTTAACTCCTGAGCGAAGCGAGCGAGGTCTATCCTGTAAAAATATTACCGTGAAAACTTAGGCGAAATGAGCCTTCAGTGAGCTGTCACTCCATCTGATGCTATGGATTGACACTATTGACAGCTCATTTCAAGTTTACTAAGTTTTATTTATTTATTCACTTTACGTACCTAGATCAACAGCATAATACTTACATATAACATTGGCTTCAAACATAATGTAGGTATGACTTCTAATGTATACACAAATTAATAATAATAATAAATCGTTTATTAACCAGCTTAAGTTCTTACATTTCCTTATAACTAAAGTACAAATGAATTACTCCTAAAATTAATGTTATAAGAGAAAGATAATTTTAATATTTTGACTAGTGGACTCCACACTAGGTCGAGCCTGTCTCGTGGAGGATTAGAAATTATAGGCGTACATAACGTTCAAAGTTCAAAATATATATTATTAATATGTATACTATATAGAGAAAAATCCTGCCTTCTTTTTGTTGTTTCTTGTTATTATTATTGTATTTTCGATCGTATTTGTGAGCATTGCTCATTTGAATTCTAATTTTACCTTAGTTTATAACTTTTAAGTAATTCAACTAGCGATGTCTTGTATGTACTATTAATTTCTGTGCTAGTGCTGTGCACTTCTGTAAGTGACGAATTCACAATTCCTAAAACTGTATGTGTTTTTAGTTTATGTATGTCCTAGTGAGTAAGTCGTTGAAGTGCCATATAAATAAATAAATAAATAAAAAAATTACATCATTTCTCTTTTTTTTACTACTAACTTTTTTACGAAACTACCTACTATATTATAATAACACTTAGTAATAGTTTTCACAGTGAGATTTTGACAGAATAGATCAGCTGTTATGCATAATATAACTAGGTATGTAAGTATTTAATGATCTACTATTATCGCCTGTATTTGTAACTACAGCCGCGGCTAATAGCTCGTGGTAATCTAATTTATAGTGTTCACGCAGTCAGATATTCGCAATCGCAGTAAATTAGAGCGCATTATTAGATATGATCAAAGGTCGAATTACGCTAAGCGTTACCATAGATGATAATAATTATTAATGATGTGTATGTTAATATACCTTTAGAATAATAAAAATCACTGTCATTAGAATGAAAATTAAAACGATGTAGGTACTGAAAACCCTAAATAAAGACTTTTCATAAACAAACTTATTTTTAAATGCTATGTACCTCTACCCTCCTTAGTATTGCCTTCGGAACGGATGGAGTACCCATTCTCTACGTATGGATGGAATATCTATGGTCTTGCTATCTCAAATTAGCGTTCATGAATCCACTTTCATAAGTATTAAAACTTATAAAAATAAGCATTTTTACAAAATACAATTTGAGGACAGCGGCATCTAGTAAAATGGTGCCGAAATTAAGTGAAACTAGTCAACATTGTAAGCGAATAGGTTTACCCTAAGATAAAAATACCAACAAAAAGTGATAGATGGCGCCACATTTTCAACCGATGTAATAAAGTACGAATGCGGAGAATTCCCCAGTATTTTTCCTTGAAATATTTAACCAATACTAACATTTAAAAAACCTTCAAATTCAAGTCACATCTCCTCAGCGATAATCAATGTCTAAAACTGGTCAAAAATGTAGGTAGAGTGCGCGCAAAATAAGTCCGTGCGGCGAAATCGGAAATAAACCTTTGCCGCCAACTCGACGTAGGAGAGTGTGCGGGCTGTGTTCCGTGCACAGACTACAATATAGTATAGCTATGATAGTTCCGTGCTATCCAAAGAAAATAATCGCCAAAAGTGATTAAATTAAAAGTGCTAGCAAAAGTGAGCGCAAGGTGTACCCCTGACCAAGACTATATAGTCTTGGTCAGGGGTACACCTTGCGCTCACTTTAGCTTTGGTATAGAAGTTTTCTTGACCGATTGAGACTGAGATGAGACAGCAAGCGTTCTGAAAAATACGAGAATTGCCTGATTGAACCGTGTACACCGGTATTAGCAACACTCTCTTAACCGCTCGACAGCCGTCATGTTGACAGATTTATGACAAAATGGCAGCGGGAGAAACGACCTACCTCACTGACCTCTATTAAAATACGCCCTACCTACATCTTAGAGCAATGCTCTAAGACCTACATATATTTTGTTTTGTAACAAAATAGGTTCACCCACTTCTAAACCCAAAATCAAATTCGAGATCAAAAATTTAAACAAAAGAATGTCATTGTCAAACACATCGACAGTTCAGGGGTAGTGAACATTTCCCTAGTAATTCAAATTAAGTATTTACGAAGAACGCTAAAGTAGTGTCAAAATTAAAAATATCATAAGGTAAGTCCTGCTATTATATGTAGGTAAGGTAAACGAAATGAAAATAAAAGATTTATATTCTTACGAACAAGTTGCTCATGTTTATTTGAAATTAGGATTTATTTAATATTATGATTTATAATTCACTTTGTCAGGACAAGGTTTGTGTGTAAGAAAATTCACATTTATTTCATTAGTACAAAACACCCATGCGAAGCTGAGGCGTTTCGCTAGTTGAAAACACTAAATAAAGTCCAAACGTTTAAGACCACTGCCTTATTGCCAGTAGCATAAAAATAATTTGCACAATTTTATTTCAAACAGTTATATTGTATTCTTGGATCGTAGTTCACGTCACTTTAAAGTTGAAAACTGTGTGCAATATTTTAACTGTTTAGGATATTACAATTTTAGCACTATGTTATAGTACTTTTCGGCAAACTGGACAATTGAGGTTATTATTTAAAATTAGCAACACCTTTGTTTACATTTTTGATCTCGAATTCGATTTCTAGGTTTAGGCTAAAGCTATAATATATATAGTTATAGTAGGTTATGCCTACAAAATCTTTTAGCCCGTGAGAAAAGTTTTTTGTTAGCTCCCAAACAAACCACGCATTTCCAAATGAATTCGAGCAAACCCGGGCAACAGCCAAACATTGCAATAATATGTCATTAATACGAGCTTACTCAGACAGGTACTCGTCCCAGCTAACACATTGGGGCAATGTAATTATCAGGTTATCATAATTACGGCTAATGTCACAAATTAATGGTAGAACATCAAGCATTATACGTTATCTTGCTCGTGTAACAGTATCAGTTGGGTAAATAGTTATTACTAAAGATTATTAGTGTCTGTTTGCTTTATGTTTAAACTAGGTTTTGCTCGCGGCTTGCCCACGGGAAGGTCGGAAATTATCCCATGGGAATGTACTACGAGGATAAAAAAGTATCCTATGTCCTAAGGTCATGGTCTATCCGTGTGCCTTTCATCAAAAATAACAGAGAGACAAACAGACAGAGTTACTTACGCATTTATAGTATTATAATAATTATGTAGAAGTTCGAAGTTCGAATCGACCGCACGGGTCGATCGAAGGTTATAAGGTACTCTTGCCGCAGTCGGTTCGTGGATGGGTGCTCCGTGCCTCGGAATGCACGCTTAAGCCGTTGGTCCCGGCTGCCATTCGTTGATGTTTGACAATCGTTACAGGTATACACTCCTACCAACTTATCTGTGAAATGGCGAAAATTGAAACTACGGCCGTCATGTTGAAATGTCATTCGATTGTCAGTGTCTACTACATTCGGGTTCTCTGGTTGTTTTGTCGTGATATTGCTGAATTTATAAAGTTAAATGTGCCGAAAGCTATTAAAAGTGATGCTCGAAACATTATTCTAAAGGTTAAAAACTTTTTTGAAGAAGAAGCTCGGGCGGGGTCTCCGATTATTCCATTTAATCAAATAAACAAACGAATGTCGGCAGCGACAGGTTAGTGTTGTCAACTTTCTTGTTATAAATTACCCGACACTTAACCACAGATTACTAAATAGTTACTACGTAAACTTAACTAATTATCCACGAAATATTCGTTTCTATTCTTGCTGCAGGTTAGCGTAACGGTAACGTACATCTATTAGGTAACCTGCTAAGTGATTGCGCCAACTAACCTGCTAGATTTCAAATTTCTACTAACATTTATTTTATTATCTTATATTTTAGGTGTGAGTCAAGGACTAATTTAAAAAACAGTTAAGGAAGGGCACGCAGCAGAAGAAACTGGTACAAAAATTCGGAAAAATTATCTGCTGAATATCCACTTCATTGGATTACTTTTTAGATAAAGCCATTGTTTATTGCTGAGAGACTAAACTGTTAGCGTACCTACGTAACTGTAAATTATCAATTTCTTTTTATTTATTTTATTAATTTTATACAGGTATCATTGTTTTAATTTGTAATTCTTATTAAACGATTATGTCTAGTGTCAAATTTCCTTCTTGAAAACTTACTCAATTTTGGGCACTTTAAATGAATTAGCAACACTGAATCGACGGTGCCGTCCTCTTTCAGTTCACAGATAAGTTGGTAGGACTGTAGTCTGAAGCCCAAGTCTGTCAGCCAGTGTTACCAAAAGATATCGTGTTATCTAGTAACTGGGTCGTGGAGGTTAAATAGGCAGTCACTCCATGTTAAATACTGGTTTTCAGCTTCATCCGGTTAGACTGAAAGCTGACTTCAACATACTCGGGAAAAGGCAAGGCAGTTTGATTGAAGTATAGATAGAATAGATTATTTATCTCAGCGGCGCGGAATCATGTCCAAGCTCATATCACGCGCTAATAAATGTATTTAGGTATGTCAAAAAATGTTTACCCTTAGTTCAATAGGGTAATTCGTTATATTTGAGTGCCCCATGACGTTATTTTTCAGTTTTCGTTGAATTAACACATTTGAGCGATGAAGTTGCTGTTTTAAAGTGTGTTTTGAAAAGTTTACTGTTAGGATATTCAATTATTGTGATTTAATGTTTTAATTCAATAACTAAACCATTAATCGGCGAAGGGCTGACAAATCTTGAAGTTGCTGTCGTGCTTAACGTACCACGTTCATTAATGCAGTATGCACTGAAACGGTATCAGGAGACACCCGCAGTCCAGGAAGTGGAGACGTTACGTTCAATTTGTTGTCCTGGAAATTTTAAGAAAACGCTTCCTGACCGCGTTTGACATACGCCAGCGACTCCAAATTGCGGGAGGCGTAAAAGTTCGTGAGCGTACGATAAGAAGGCAAATGGAGAAGTGAATTGAAAAGCTCGTACAGCAGCACGAGGTCCAGAACTTCCGGACACACCGAGTAGCTCGACTTCAGTCTGCACGAAAACACGTCAACTGGACCCACGAGCAATGGGCTCGAGTACTGTTCTCAGATGAGTGTCGAATAGCAAATCGTGCTCCAGACGGTCGAGAGCGAGTGTGGAGAAGAAGAGGAGAGTGGTTTTTACCCATAACCACAACGCAAACTGTGAGCTCTCATGGAGGCTCCATAATGGTATGGGGAGGAATAAGTTCCGACGCACGTACGGAGTTGGTTATCGTCGACGACCGGTTAACTGCAATTCGATACGTCGAGGAGGTCCTTCAGAAACATGTAGTGCCTTATAGGGGGTTCATTGGACATGAACAATTCCTCCGAATCCAAAATAATACACGCCCACACTTCGCAAATTGCGTAGAAGAATACCTTCAAGAGGTCAGTATTCAAAAAGTGCATTGTCAGCCCGTAACCCGAACATTATATCCAATAGAACATATCTGGGACATGCTCAAAAAAAATATAAAGTCGACTTCAAATCCGCCTCTTACCAGCTTGGGACAGTATACCGCAAGTTGATGTCAGAAACTTCATCCAAAGCATGCCAGATCAAATGCAGGCATTTATCAGGGCTAGAAGAGGAAGCACATGATACAGAAACGTATAGACAATTAAGAAAGTTACCTTATTTTTCATTTTGTAGTGTTTTTAAATGGACAGTGTGATAACCTTTTTTGTGTGAAAGTGCGTTATTTTCGAAACTGAACTTTTGGTGTAGCGATCTTTTAATTTCTAGGTTCTAAAAGCATAAGAGATGCTTATTGAATGCATCCACACTTAATCTATTGCCAAAAAATATTTTAATGGAAATAATTGGCAAATTCATAAGTGGCCAAGTTTCCGTGCCGGTGAGATATAATAATAGGTAGTAAGTACTCAGCAAAATAATAAGGGCCAGCCTTATATTGCCAGATAGGCACTATCTGTTAGTTAAATTGAAAAATGAAGAAAATACTTTTTCTTTATGTCAAGGATCGTAACAGCCATTAATGAAAAATTTGGCAGGTGTCCACAGATGCTATTCATTCGTGACCTTGCCTTAGCTAACTGGCTTTTTCCAATGGTTGAGCCAACGGGCCCTTTCCTTATAAAGCCAAGCCTCATGCTCATGCATCACATAAGAACTGAGACTGTCTACAATATTGAGATTACTTATCGTATGTATTATTACTTATGGGCACTTTATGAGATCATCAAAAACAACGACACAACGACAATCCGTTATGTCACAATAAGGTGACCCAAAAAAAAAAATATTATACTAAGATAGGTACCTAATTTTGGCTTATCAGCTCTCAGAATTAAATACAACTAAACACAGACTATTTGATGCGTATTTTTGTGGGAATGTATCCTCGTGTTTTGCTTTAGCATTTTTCCTTAATTACGCCATTTTGCGGATACATTCAGGAAGGCACGTAATTTACTTCAATTATTGTGCTTGAACCATAAATTGGTAATTTTTAGCCTTATTAGTATTATGGTTTTTACTTTTCTTAATCTGCCTTATAAACACATTCTTAATCAACACTTACAAATTCTTATTTTAAAAACACAAATAAACACACTTACACTTAAACATCATACTTCTAACAAAATACAAAAAGCTACATATTATTATACAATTAGTACAGTAACTAATTTTTGTAGTGCCGTATTTACTGTACACCTTCCCGTCTATACTAAAGACTCTCTCTATCCTTGTGGGGGTCCATTGTGTTTGTGCTCTCTGTTACTCAAATAGCCAATATAGTGGATAATATATAATATAGTGGATAATGTATTAAAATATTGTGTCTCGGTATGGGGTGGAGCAACTAAGACGTATTTTTTAGATCTAGAGAGGGCACAGAGATCCTTGATTAAAGTCATGTACTGTAAGCCCTACAGGTTTCCTACTGAATCTCTATACTCAAGCTCTAAGCTGCTCTCCGTCAGGAAACTCTACATCCTACACCTTGTACTCAGATACCATAAAATTCTACCCTTTAGCCATGCCAAACTTAAAAAAAGACGCTGTGATATAGTAGCCCCTACATACTCAGCACGTAAAATTTTTGCTAGTCGCCAAAATGTAGCTCAAGCCCCACGCGTTTATAATAAAGTAAATCGCATACTTAACATTTACCCTATGCAGCTGTACGAGTGTAAGAAGATATTGAAGGAATGGCTCTTCACACTTAATTATGATGCCGTGGAGGACATTTTGGTTACACAGGGTTGAACGTCACGCATACACACACACTCACACACACACCATCTCACTCACTCACACACACTCACATACACCCTAACTCCCACACACACACCCACACACCCACTCAAACACACACACATACACACAAAATATACTTTCGCACGCACATTAACACACATTTACACCTTTCTTCCATAAGCATGATTTAATTCATTTTCATTTTTCTTTTTCTTTTTTTTTCTTATTGGTTTGTTTTTATTAGTTTTTAATTTTTATTGGTTTTAAAAAATGTGTAACTTAACTTATACCTAATTAGCACAACGAAGCAGTTGAACTAATCGAGGAAGAGCGAGGTTTATCCCATCACAAGTATCTTCGGATTACTTTTTGGGAAGCCCCGGCAACTTAATTGTATCTAGATTTAAGATAATAAACACATTTTTTTTTTATATAGTATCGGATTTGGACGACATTTCACTTGCAAATTCTCATTACTGTTCTCCAGAAGAGTGTACAAAATTCTTAAAGACATCAAATAGCTCCACTACAATTTTACACATTAACATTCGCAGCATAAAAAAGAACTTTGACCATCTCTTAGCATTGCTATCCTTAACTAAAGTAGATTGTGATATTATTATACTGACTGAGTGCTGGTTGAGTAAAATCACAAACCTTCCTGGGTTAGATGGCTATAACTCCTACTTAACGTACAATAATAGGAATCAGAATGAAGGAGTAGTAATGTACACAAAAAGCAATATTCAGTGCACCATTCAGGAGCCTGTCTTCACTAGTGGTAACTGTCTTACGTGTCAAATCAATATCGAGTTAGCAATCATTGCCGTTTATCGTTCGCCCTCTTTTAACTCTAAAGTAGATTTTGATAATTTCCTAGACAGTTTGGACGGTGTTCTTGAAATACTTAATAAGTGTAATAGTACATACCTCATCGGAGATGTTAACATCGCTATTAAACCGTCTAATACGGATGACCGAAGTGCTAATTACCTGACCCTTAATGCCACCCATGGTCTTCTACCTGGACATTACCTCCCCACTAGAATTAATAATTTTATTGATCACGTTCTCCTAAAATCCGATAAATCTACTAGTATCCTTGTCTTAGAATCTCACATCACGGACCACCTTCCGTTACTAATATGTATGGATGGACCGGGTCTAGTGAAACAGACGACTCCTGCTTATAAGACCCCAAAAATAGATTATCCTGATGTTGTAGAAGATATGGAAGGTCAGGATTTCACTCAAGTCACTAACACGGACGACCCTGATAAGGCAGCCTCTTGTTTGGTAAACATAGTTCAATCAATTCTGGAAAAACACACTCGCATAATCAATGTTCCTATAAAAGCAAGAAATCTAAAGCCTTGGATTACTCCGGGTTTAATACGCTGCATTAGACATCGTGATAATCTCCATAAAAAAAGCCCGTAACTCACCCAACAGTGATATCATCCAAATCTCGTATAAACGATACCGGAATTATTGTAATAATCTTCTAAGGAAGCTTAAAACTGCTTATGAAATATCAGAATTAGAAAAAGCCAAACGTAACCCTAAAACACTCTGGAAGAAAATAAAAGAGATAACACATACCAAAAAAAGATGTGATCCTCCTTTGGAGCTTTTAAAAATATGTACGGACCCATATAGTGCAGCCAATCAAGTTTCTAAGTTCTTCGCCAGCATAGGTACAGACCTAGCCTCTAAAATTGTAGCCCCCTCACAGACTTTTTCTCCATCAATAACTTCCTCCCCTAATTCTTTTGTCATCCTTGACGTTGACTATTCTGAGGTTGAGTCTACCATCATGAATTTAAGGCATGATTGTGCCACTGGATGGGACGGAATATCTTCTATTCTCCTAAAAATGTGTCGCAAACCTCTTGTTCCCGTTATCACACATATAATTAATTTATCAATAGCTAAAGGAATTTTCCCAGAACCCTTTAAGAGGGCCTTAATTTGTCAAAAACTAACTACATTCCTTTCTCTATTAGTCACAGGACCAAAGCCCCATCTGATTTGAGGATTTTTGCTCATTCCTGCCTAGGCTCCACTTCATGTTCATGTACGCCACTATCTCGTGTCAGTCAAACCAAATACCTGGGTGTAGTGATAGATGGCGGACTAAAGTGGTACTCTCAAGTTGAAAGCCTAACGTCAAGGGTGAGGAAACTTATTTATATCTTTAAGTCTCTAAGGCACTGCGCTGACTTCAAAACACTAAAAATGGTCTATCTTGCACTTTGCCAGTCTGTCATCAGTTATTGCATTCCGGTTTGGGGAGGCACCGCGAAGACTAGACTCCTTGGGCTGGAGCGAGCCCAGAGGGCTGTGCTTAAGGTGATGCTCTGCAGGCCGTATAGATTTCCCACTAGTGAATTGTATGCGGAGTGCAGGGTACTTACTGTGCGACAGCTCTTTGTGCTTAATGCCACCCTCAGAAAGCATAGTCAGGTTCCTCTGTTGGACACAGCCACTCATAAAGCTAAATCTGCATGTCCATCTGTCCCTCACAAAAGCTGAATACGGAAACCCATGTAACACCATATGGCCAGAACATATCCTCACATAACGCAACACCTCAACCCCCCCCCCCCCTTTGATACACCACACACAACACATCACACCACAACACAACGCACTATACCACAACACAACACATGACACCACAACATAACATACCACACCACACCTCACCACACCACACAACCACATTTCCCTCCTTTAACACACATACCTTACACATTAATAGCCGTAGCTCATTAAAGGTCCAAATGTTATCAACCTATCACACATAAATAAAGGATTTTCTTGAACACGAAGTTACAGTAGAATACTGACTCCTAAGTCACAGGGTCCCCCCTAGTTTAGGAGGCAGGGTTTTCACTATTTATGCAACCTTTGTTTCCCAAAGTTATGTCCCTGTTTGAATTGTATATCTTTGTATATTAAGGTTTTTGTGTTAATAAACTTATTTTTATTTTATTTTATTCTGCTAGATAAGGAAAATGTGATGTGTCCGCGATTGCAATTAAATAATAGGTTGGGGAAAAAGTATCCTCGCATTTTTTTAAGAAAATTCAAAACACTTTTTAATATAGTTTATTTACATTTAACTAAAGTATGTAGGTACCATTTTGTTCGATAACTTTTTGCCATCTTGTAGGTAGGGACATGATCCCATTGCTATAGAAATTTTGGGACTTCTGATCAAAATACCGCGACAAGTGGTTTGGCTGTCCGCTCGTGATGTTAACCTGACACTGCCTAAAGAATTCTGAAGAGACCGAAACAGGTGGAAATCTGAAGGTGCAAGGTCAGGACTATACGGCGGATGCATTAACACCTCCCAGCCAAACTCTCTTAATTTTTGCTGAGTGGCTAAAGAGGTGTGAGGTCTAGCGTTATCATGATGAAAAGGTTCCCTATCCATTTGCATAAAATTTTAAGACCTAATTTTTGGCCAGGAATAAAACACGTAAAACGTTGTAATCACAAAATAATAGTTTATTATTTCCACTTCAACATAAATTCACAAAATAACATATAACACAAATTCACAGTGTTGTTACCTCGCTCAGTGTTCCACAAATGACTGCCCGTAGTGGCGGGCGAAGCGATCTTTATACAATTTACCCTACCACTCGCAGTGGAGGACCGTTAGTCAAAAAGCGACCAACAAATAATGAAATAATCAGTTTACAAACATTTACAAATTAATTTACTACGACACGATTATTATAAAATAATAATAATAATTAATAGCTCCAAATGTTTCCAATGATTTATGAGATTCTCACAAATCATTAAAAACACTCAAAGCCAATATATTCACAAGTGCATGGCGTCACATAGCGTTCTTCATACATTTACAGAATAATATTTACTTGTGTAATGGTTAATTATAATACTACCTAACAGCTCGGCCATCCTGTTTCAAGCGAGTCCCATCGCTTTAAATCAGTTTATTTAATTAAAACATTCAAAATCACAAATCATTACAAATTAATAGTTCATTAATTTGGTCACCTACATACACCTTGTTTTGGTCACCTACTCCTTGTTTTGGTCACACATCTGCTCGTCATCACTAGCGCAATCATTTTCTGATGAATCGGATTCCAAGTCTCTATTGAAATTCATCCAGGGTTGAATTTTATCGATTGCTACAATATTTTCATATTTTCTACCATGTCTACGAGTCAGAGGTGTATCCTCAATCAGGAACCTATCATTAGGGAGTATTTTTATTATGCGATAGGGACCTTGATATTTGACAGTAAGCTTCTGTGACTTACCATCATGCGGCACCTGTCTTTCAACTCTTACCAAGTCGCCCTCTTTATACTGAGTTGAAGGTTTTCTGTGTTTATTATAATTAGAAGCGTCTCTTACCTGTTGCTCTCTTATCTTTTCGCCTACGTTTTGTCTTAGCGTATCTAAGTCTTGCGAAGGAGTCCTAATGAGAGTTTCTTTTATAATTTCGTTTAACTTACCTTCTGTTCTGCTGGTTACATTAAATCCGAATAACAGTTCCGACGGGCTCTTCTGAGTTGTTTTATGTTTTGTTGTGTTAATACCTACCTGTATGTCGGAAACGTGATCATCCCATGACTTGTCATCTCCACCGTGACTAGAGGTTGATAGAGCATCCAATATGGTTCTGTTGAACCTCTCCACTTGTCCATTCGCCCTGGGTGTAGCAACAGCATTTTGGACGTGTTTTATGCCATAGGACGTAACAAAGTCCTGAAAGTGCTTGCTGGTAAAACTAGTGCCTTTGTCAGTAATCAGACGCGCTGGTACTCCAAAATAACTAACAAATTGTCTCATCACCCTTACTGAAGTTATAGATTTGGTGTTTCTAACTGGATTTATACTAACGTATTTTGTAAACCCGTCAACAATTACTAGTAAATAACAATTTCCTGCCTTGCTCTTTACGAATGGTCCTAGATGATCTGCGTGGATGGTATGAAAGGGTGTACTAACCTTCTCGATAGGGTGTAATTCACCTTCTCGTTTACCACCAGGGACCTTGTGGTGAGCGCATTCCAGACAAGACGAAACATATTTTTTTACAAACCGGCGCATTTTCCTGAACCAATAATGTTCTCTTATTCTATGTAATGTCTTCTCAAACCCGCAATGACCAACATCGTCATGATTCATCTTGAGGATTTGCCAGCGCACGCCTCTAGGTACAAGCCATTTCAAGTCCTCCCCAACAATGCGAAAAACCCTATCGTTTTTCAGCTTATAATTTTTATGCACGTCAATGGCCTCCTCAGCAGACGGATCCAAAAGGATTTCTCTAATTCTCTTAACTTCATTATCAGCGGATTGCACAGTTGAGATCCAGTTTTGGTCAGATTGCTGAATTGGTAAGACATCCAAAATATGTGGTTCACTTACCGGGTTGTCCACTGGATTCCTGCTGAGGGCATCTGCGTGCGCCATTCGGGCCCCGGGACGATATTCTATTGCACAGTCATACTCTTGGAGTACAACCCACCAACGTGCGATTCGAGGTATGAGGTCCCGCTTGACTAACGTTGACCTGAGTGCATTGCAATCAGTTAAGATTCTGAACGGTATGCCTACCAAATAAACTCTGAAACGATTTAACGAGGAGATTACTGCCAACGTTTCGAGCTCATAAGAATGCATCTTACGTTCGTCGACATTCGTTTTACGACTGAAGTACGATACTGGTTGCAGTACGCCGTTCGCGTTTCGTTGAAGTAATATACCGGCCAAGCCATCCTTACAGGCGTCTGTATGCAACTCTGTTTCGGCTTTCGGGTCATATAAAGCAAGTAGCGGGCGACTTACAAGTAATTCTTTTACCTTAGTGAATGCTTCCTCTTGTTTGGTACTCCAAGTCCACGTAGTGTACTTTTTAAGTAGATCTGTCAAGGGTGCTGTAATTACAGCGTATCCTTTGATAAATCGTCGGAAAAACCCTGAAAGTCCAAGAAACTGCCGTACATCGTGCTGATTTTTAGGTGTTGGGAAATTGGAGACTGCATCAGTCTTTCTGCTACCCGGTCTGATACCACTAGCGCTTACATCGAAACCTAAAAAATCTATGGAGTCCAGGAAGAAATGGCATTTACTGAGCTTTAAAGTTAACCCACCTTTTTTGAGTAACTGTAGTACCTCTTCCAGGCGTTGAAGTCCCTCTCTGAAATCCTTGGATGGAATGAGGATGTCATCCATATAAATAATCGCATATTTTATTTTGGCTTCCATTAATATTTTGTTGATGGTGCGTTGAAAAACCGATGGTGCATTAACTAAACCAAATGGCATGCGATTATATTCATATTGCCCGTCAGGAGTCACAAAGGCAGTTTTAGAGCGAGATTCTTCCGATACTGGGATTTGGTAATAGCCAGAAGCTAGATCTAAGGATGTGAACAAGGCATTACCTGCAAGTAGATCCAGTTGGTCTTCTACTCTGGGTAGTGGGTAGTGATCCTTCTTGGTTTTTCTATTGAGCGCCCTGTAATCGACGCATAACCTCTTGTCACCCGTTTTCTTCTGAACCATGACAATCGGACTTGCGTAAGGCGATGATGACTCTCTGATTATGTCACTGTCCAACATCTCCTGTATCATGTTTCTTACCATTGTCCTTTCAGTAAATGACATGCGATACGGACGGTAAACTACCGGCTCAGCATCATTCAGTTCGATGGTCATCTCGGTAACTGGTGTGTAACCCAAATCATGTAGTCCACTAGAAAAACAACTACTGTACCTTGCAAGCAAACCTTGTAGTTCCTGGGACTGGCCTTCATCTAAACGAGGATTACTGTTCACCGAGGTCCCCATTTCAGCATCACCGAACGTTACACTGAACGCATTTAATGTATTACTTGATGAAATAGAGTTTCTCTGTAGAGAACGAGTTAAAAGAGTACCTTTAGTGAGGTGCATGGGAGTTACTGACATATTATAGATCAATACTGCTCCATTTCCGTTCTTGATCTCGTACTGCCCGGGGAGTAAATAATGCTCCTGACCTTCAGTACCTCGTAAGGTACCATTTATATAAATATCACAATCCAACTGAGCATGCGTACAGGTTTTTATTGCTTTTAACGTATTGCCAGGGATTTCAGTATCAGTAAACACTACAATGTCAATTTTTTTTGGTAATAGTCTTTGAAATTTGATTTCATCTGGAGTTTTAATAATTAATATGTCAGGCCTTTCTGTAAAAGAATGACCTAACAAAACGGGAGTTACCAGCACATAATCCTCCACAACGTATAAATCAATTATTTCTTTCAGCCCTTGAACTTCAACTGAAGTCACAACGACTCCTAGCGGAATTATCAGGTTCCCACCTATTCCTCTGAGTACCGGCAAATTCGGCCGATTTATAATCTGAAGATTTAGAGAATTAGCAACACTTACCTTAATAAGAGAACATTGACTTCCCAGATCAATGTGACACAAGGTTGTTTTATCGTTCACCTTGATTTCCAACACGTACTTGTTTAAACCGGTATCCTCTGCTGTAACTTCTGAAACCTGTTTTTGTGTTTGGTCATTACCTGGTGGTGTTGCTTTGTATTTATCTGGTTGGTTTGTTGTCCTCTTATTCCTAATACAGTTTGCGGTCTGATGGCCAGACCGGTCACAATTAGTGCACTTCACAGGAGTTTTTTCACATTTAAAGCTTGGGTGACCAATCTCATTGCAGTTATAACATTTTATATTAGTATTAATATTCGTACCTGGTTTAGATGGGCCCAGTCGATTTGAGTTGCTTCCAAATCGTCGATCATTTGGTTTCCGCGTAGAGTCTTGCGTCTCTCTACTTGGGCCACTTTTAACCGTCCTCAAATATTGAAGTACCTGTTCTGGTTCTTTGAACTGAGCTGCCTGAGCGCCAACCTTCACCGCACGGTCATCTATTCCATACAACAGACAATCTACTGCTTGCCTGCCATATATTTTACACCTATTCAATAGGTTAACCTTCGCATAATAATAATTCTCCAGTGGTTCCCCATATTTTGCTTTTTTAGATAACATTTCCGTTAAAAGCTCCGCGTAATCCTCTCTACATGGAAAAGATTCGATCAGTTTCTTTTTCCATTCTGGCCACGTATATAATATCGAAGTTAGACCCTGATACCACGTTTTTGCTACACCGGTTAACTTAGGCAGAGAGTAATGAATGATTTCTTTTTCTTCCCAGCCATAAATTTCGGCACACTCTTCAATTTTGGTCAACCAAGTTAACATGGTTTGTTCTTTAGACAAAGGGTCGAACTCCGGTATTACATTCGCGTTAAAAGACATTTTAGTTTTATCGGAACCCTTACATTTTTCTAAAATAGCTAAAAATTTATCCATTAACCTACTATCTGCTCCCTTTCCTTCCTTTGATCTACTTGTTCTTTTTGGCGATGGTGACTCACCTCCAGATTCCGAAGACGTGGAGTAGTAGCGCTTCCTCCTTCGCCGTGATGACCGCTTTGAAATCTGCCTACCGCGACTCTCTCTCCTTTCGTTCCATTCTTCATTTTCCGTCCTATGCTGAATCCCTAGTACAATGCTTTGGTTTCCATCAGAACTCGTGTGCTCATACTCTTGCCTCGAGCGTTGTGCACTCCTTTCCAAGTTCAAATCGTCTATAACCTGATTTTGGCCCATAACCTGGGGCGCTCCTTCCTGTGTATGTGCCAGTCCTTCCCCTCGACTGGTCACATCAAAAATATTCCCCAACCCTTCACCTCGGGGTTGGTTCCCAACAGGGCCCGTACCTCGGGTTCCCTCTCCATTAGGCCCTTTACCTCGGGTTCCTTCCTTATAAGACCCTTTACCTCGGGTTCCTTCCTTATAAGACCCTTTACCTCGGGTTCCCCTTTTATAAGGCCCTTTACCTCGGGCATTTCCTTCATAGCCATCCATCTCAGTGAGATCTGAAACTCAAAAATAAGCTTAGTATCTGTCATGTGTTGCCTATGTCACACATACCATAACTTATCATGATGCTTATATTGTGCGATTTGATTGGAGTGAACGTATGGCACACCCACATATCACCAGCCATGTCCAAAGTCCATGTAACGGATTGAGCCCATTTCCCAACCTGGGTGTTGGACCCAAGTCACCTCACTCAGCAATCGCGCTTAAGACCGCTTAAACTAGGCCTGTCTAACGTACGACCTCAAGGCAACTTAGTGGTCCGCATGGGTCTTTCATCTGGCCCGCAAGCAATTTTAAAACTTTATAAGACATCAATGAACTTTGTCCCTAAGTCCGTTATTCCCGTGCCATATTAGCCTACCGGCCCCACCTCACCTACCCGTGAATGCCTACCGCATCATCGCAGTCTAGTCCGGCGAAGTTTGTTTTTAAATTTAAAAGTCACTTTGCATTTTTTTTTTTTTTTCATCACGGTTACAAAAATACTTAACATTGACCCTCCATTAAACTATGTTGGACATCCCTGATTTATACCAATAAGGTACTCTATAGTTACCAAATAGAAAGCTATTAAATAAGTACAGTAGGGTTATTTTAATTCAATCCTTTCAGATTTAATACAATTTTATTTTATTAAACAGGGTGTAAAAGTACCCATCACACAGCCGTTAAGAAGCAAATATTATTACTGGTAACTAATTATTCTGGTTGCGAATATTCGCGGCTTACGCTATTGCGTAATCCTATTAGTATGCGTTACACGCTAAACACCGTTCTTGTGCCTGCAAAGGCACAGGGGCCATGGTCACTATGGTCAGTATTCAAAATAACTTTTTTTTTTTTTTTTTTTAATTATTATGTAAAACAAAAGTTAAAATTTGAAACATTGATCTTCAATATCTAATACAAAAAAAAATGATCTCAAGGACTGGGAGAACACGTGACATTCGCATTCGTTAAGTGCGCTTTAACACCCAGTATAATAGCTACCTACGTAGGTAGATAAACCAAATTGAAAAATATAATTAGGGAGAACTATGCAAACAATTAAAAAAACATTGTTCTATGAATCCCTTATCCCCTTCTTTCCGTCAACCAAACCTTTACAAGTCCAAACCAATGATTAACCACTGATAGTTGATTATTATCTCTCAATTATCTATCCTCTCCTTCTTGAACAAAGTTAATTTTAATCTTGATTCTCATAAGTCATTATGGTAGTGTTTAAATACATATTTAAAAAAAAACACCACGGCATATCATGATTAGGGCTTTATAAAATAGTAAAATTCAATTTCAACCGTAATTTTGACGAAAAGGAAAAAATAAAAATCACATGATTAGGTTACCCAAACCCAAAATAATTATAAATACGTTTACTTACGTGTTTCCGAGCCGTGAACGTGACAAGAAAATGTGGAATTTTCTTGGATATCCCACTTCTGACCTTTTGGCCAGGAATAAAACACGTAAAACGTTGTAATCACAAAATAATAGTTTATTATTTCCACTTCAACATAAATTCACAAAATAACATATAACACAAATTCACAGTGTTGTTACCTCGCTCAGTGTTCCACAAATGACTGCCCGTAGTGGCGGGCGAAGCGATCTTTATACAATTTACCCTACCACTCGCAGTGGAGGACCGTTAGTCAAAAAGCGACCAACAAATAATGAAATAATCAGTTTACAAACATTTACAAATTAATTTACTACGACACGATTATTATAAAATAATAATAATAATTAATAGCTCCAAATGTTTCCAATGATTTATGAGATTCTCACAAATCATTAAAAACACTCAAAGCCAATATATTCACAAGTGCATGGCGTCACATAGCGTTCTTCATACATTTACAGAATAATATTTACTTGTGTAATGGTTAATTATAATACTACCTAACATAATATAACTTAGCATAATTTTGTTTGGCATAATTATATTTTCGCATATTATAATTACGCATAACAGCTTACGCATAATTATTTTAAGCATAATTTCTCTAACCATAATAATGATTAAGCATAATATTCTAAAGCATAAATTTACTAACCATAAAGTTCTAAAGCATAACTTTATTATGCATAACAATAATAATAAGGCTTGGTAGACGGAGCCCCGCTTCGCGGGGCCCCTATTTCTGTCTGCAGGGTTTAAAGGAACCTAACACGAAGGGGATGACGGGGCTTCGTTCGCTCGCTCCGCTCGCTCACTTGAGCCCCCGTCATCCCCTTCGAACCTAACCTGTCCGAGTCGGGGTGCCCCAATTCCCGAGCTCGCTTCGCTCGCTCTTGCATCCTAAGTTCTCATTGCCTTTTTACTAAATCGAGATGTCCTGGTCGAGAAGTCTAATCGAGATGTTAGACCTTGGGGCAAAAATAAAAATACATAGTTAAGTTACATAATGTTATGTAGGTATACGTAAAAATAACTCAAATGTGTTTCCGTTATTTCTATTAATTGTATGCCTAAATATTATTATGCTAATAATCATTAGGCCTAGTAACGTTATGCGAATCAAATTTATGCCAAAACAAATAAGTCTTTAAGATGATTATGCCAACATAAAATGTATGCCTAAAAAAATTATGCCGAAGTATTATTAAGCCAAAACAAATTATGCCAAAATCGTTATGCCGAAGTATATTAGGACAAAGAACATTATGCGAAAAGAAGGGATCCCTGATGAAAAACCACACCCCTTATGTTGATTAATTCCGGCCGCTTTCTCTCAACTTCTTGCTTTAATCTCATCAGTTGTTCGCAGTAAAGTTCAGAATCGATGGTCCTGCCTGGTGGTAACAGCTCATAATGAATAATGCCCTTCCAATCCCACCACACACACAGCATCACCTTGTTGTGAGTTAACCCGGGTTTCGCCACAGTCTGTGAAGCCTGACCGGCTTTTGACCACGATCCTTTTCGCACGTTCTTGTCGTACGTGATCCACTTTTCATCACCAGATATCAGCTTCTTCAAAAATGGTTCGGCTTCATTACGTCGTAATAAAGAATCACAAATGAGTACACGGTTCATTAAGTTTCTTTCAGTGAGCTCGTGAGGAACCCAAATATCGAGTTTTTTTGTGTACCCAGTTTTTTTCAAATGCGGCAAAACTGTTTTATGGCCAATCCCCAGTTCTTCAGCTACGTCGTAACTACTGATATACCGATCTTGCTCCACTTTGTCAAAAATGGCATCCGTTTTATCTGTAATAGGGCGACCAGAGCGACGTGCATCTTTGACATCAAAATTTCCGGATTGAAAACGCTTAAACCAAATTTGTGCCACCCTTACAGACACTGCACTAGGTCCATAAACATCGCAATTTTTTTTCGCGGCTTGCGTTGCATTTGTACCTTTTTTGTAGTAAAATTTTAAAATGTATCGAATTTCTTCATTAGATTCACTCATCTTGACGGTACGAAAAACAAATGAAAATCACACATTTTCCTAATTTGAATTTGGAATTATGTTCTTTAAAATTTTAACTTTCAATGATACTAAAACCAGCCAGATACAAATAGTATAGCCAAAGAGATTTTATTACAAGTTCATACATACTATAATGCGAAAGGACTTTTTCCCCAACCTAATAAAATAATGCAAAAACTATCTATAATAGATGTAGGTATTTACGCAGCAAATGTCAACATTGGGTATCTAGTTATGAATACACCTCGCCCGTCTGCTTTAGATTAAGCTAAGTACTATGGCTCCATTCTAGCAACTAGATATCATTTGTAAGCTCAGCGGTCTGTGCCCACTGGATGAGTCATGTACACATTGTATTTTAGAATAAAACTCGCCTCCAAATCGGCAGTACGTATTTAAATTTTTGTCCTCACTAAAAATCCTTAGTAGTTAGTTTTACTATTAGAAATGTTTCTCACGCTCCGAAACCAAAAGTACCTACTTTATACCATCCTAGTCTTCATAATTTCATGTACCTATAAGAAAGCTAGTTCCAAATATCTCCGCTTCGCTTGAGTTGCAGTTACACGAGAGACGCTTTTAATAAACAAAAAGACGATCAACCATCCGATAAGTATATGTACCTTTTTAACTGCTTTTGCTTTGCTTTTTTTTTGAGCAGATGAATTAACGTCACACAGCCATGTTTAAGAACACAACGCTGACCTATGACCTCTTCTAAGAGTCTACAAAGTACAAAACAAAGGCAATAATATATTGTATTATTTCAATTTGTTACTAATAAAAAAAGAAATAGTCTTTAATTTTAATTAGACCATTAACAGGTAGTATTGAATATCAAAAACAAGAAAAAAGAAGAATGAATGTTAGGTGCCCCTTCCAAAAACTAGTTTCGTAAGATGAAGAATGGGCAAGAAACTTCATCCCTAGTTACTTTTTTGCAGAGTCTAATCTTGCCACCATTGATAAGTTACAAACTTAGAGTAGGTACTGTGTTCTGACAGTCACACCGCTCTAAGCTAAGCTAATGTATTATGTTAAATAACTAGGTATACTACACAGATGTTTTTCAAAACGTGTTGTTTTTTTCTTTGCTTAAAATGAGACTCCAAACCATATAATGTAACGCAAATATGTTATTGAAACATACTTTTTTATGTTTGTTGTATTTAAGAATAAAATTAATTGAAGAGAAAGTACAGTTCAATATCGTGATTCATTTATCAATCTGCCTGCTAAGCAACAAAAAAAATGGCGTCATTATTCAATTTAATTATAGCACTCATTATTATACAACGTGTCGTTTTGCATCCTCGTCAAATTTCAGGAGGCTGTTATGAAAGACATAAATAATCAAATAAAATTACGATCCTGCTCAATAATTATTAATACATACTTGTTTTTTTAGGTATTTAAGTTTGACAGTATTTCAGAATACTCCACTTTCAAAGAACAAAATCGCCCCGTTGCGTATGCGGTAGGCAGTGTCGTACGACTATGTCGCTGTGTGCATGCGTTACAGTTACAGCGCAGTTACAGGGCGGTATCACACGGGCCCTACACATGCCGATTTCCGAAAAATAAAAAAATAAAAATAAATACCTACTTATTTTATTATTGAGTCGTGTCGAGAATCATTAGCATAGTTACCTTCTCGAATTTGACGAGGATGTAAAACAACACCTTGTATAGACGTTCCAATGTGTGTCATGCTATCTTGTGGATGTGTGTCATATTATCTTATAACATAAACAACACGCCACTATAACACAAAGACCAACTTGTTATCACTATAGTCAGTAACGGAAAAAAACAAGAATTAGTTTCAACGACTTTATTAAAATAAAACACTTTTTAATACCTAACTGGAACGAATTCTACCTCGTCTTTCAGATCAACAGCGTAGGTTGTGGCTTCCACTCTGTTCCTGTCAGGAATTTCATTGGTTTTCAGGTGGTTTTCTTTGTCCAAGTCTCCTCTTCCTAATCCAACGTCAACGTCTTGAACTCCTTCATTAGCGTTTGTCTCAATCTCCTCGCGACTTCCTTCGAAGTATGGCTGCACAGTCGTATCAAACAGCGGCTGTTGTTCTGTCGTGGTCATAATATGCTCCGTCGGCTTCACGACCGCACCATCCTTCAACGGGAAAGTAATCTTCAACACTCCTTTCTCGAAGATCCAGTTTCCAGTCACGTTCACAGTGTCAGGCAGAGTCCTCACATCCAAGTAGTTCCTCTCACTGGCTTCCGTGTACTTGTGGTTAGCTTGTATCATCAGCAATCCTTCGCGAGCCTTCACTACGATGTCTTTCTCCTCGAAATCTGGCAAGGAAATCGTTATCTTGTACTCGGTACCTTCAACTCCTTCCTGGGACACGCTGGTAGGGAAGCGGTGGGAGAAATCAGCAAGCATGTTGTCCAGTTCCTTCAGTTCCTTGGAGAGGTCGGACCAGAATCTTCCGGTGTCGAAGACATTTTCATCTACGTAGGGATGACTCCTCATGTGGTAGTTAGAGAAGAATGGCTGGGGCCTTTGCGGGGGCCCGAATGAGAATTCGAACTGTGGGGCGGCGCACGCCCCTGCGATGAGTCCGAACAGTAGTAGGGCGATCATTTTGTCTCAATGTTTGTGAATCACTGGTGCGTGAGACTGGCCACTGCGTCTTATATGCCCGGACGTTCGGGTCATAGTTTATCATCCTTATCTTTACATTCTGGACTGTGCAAACAATTTTGTCTGCTCTGAACAAGAGGTCGTGGTTTCTTAGAAACACAATTGCTGTGTCTACTCATTTACGACTGTATTTTGTAGGACTTAATGTATACTTTCGCTTGATTGGTTAGGTGTTTCACTCTGTATTGATCCTGTATTAGGTTATGTCCCCACAGTTGGTACCTAACAATAATGTAAAATTATTATGACACTGACGAGCGCGCTCCGCACTCTCAACCTCATTGCTGATGACGTAGACATATTCTGTTGCGCTTTGGGTGAATTTGAAAGAATAGTTATGAAGTATGAATAGTTATTAAAGAATTTGTTATGGTACAAGCACTGGGACTATTTAATTTTGAAGTGTACTGCAATATCGCATTGGGTCTAGCCTGTAAGGATATTTGTATGTTTGGAGTGCATAAATAAATAAATAAATAAAAATGACTATTTATGTAGGTTAGGTAGGGAAAGATATTTTTTATTATTTTCGAGTAGGTTCCTATCGGTTTAGGAATTCCCTAAACTCGATGATGTGGGTATCTAATATTTTGTAGCAATATGTAAGAATGTCCATGAAGTTTCTTGCTTGAGAACTAGCTTCATCTTTCTGAATCACCGACACCTTTGACAATTGAAAAGTCCGTAAATGGTTTAATTGAAATAAATGCTTTGAGTTTGAGTCTTGTGGCATCCCAACCCTGGCATCATACACTGACTCATCCTAAAGTATCAGTAAATGTCAAGTGTTTATTTAAAAACCATTTCAAACTATGAATATACCTACATAAGTACGCACTTTAGGTATATAATAAACAGTTTTTAAATAAATAAAACTATAACTAGCTAAAAAAATAGTGTGTACCCGGCTTTAAACTCAGTCATAAACAAAAACAAAATTAATTGTATATATTTTCACTAGAAGACATCTGGTTCCCTCGATGATTCATGTTTTACAATGAAATCATTGTTTTTACTAAAATATTGTAGAAACTACACTGGGTCGCAAAGAAAACGGGTCGGTAACAAAAACCTCAATAACTTCCAAAATATAGGAGCTAGCTTTATGAAATAAAGACATGTGTTATAGACATTTGTATAGTGTTTAAATCAATATCATAAGAGTTCAAGATTATGAAGATTATTTTGATTAAACGTAACTTGAGTAAAAATTACCATTTTAACTAGATTTTGAAAAATGTGCCACATTTTAGTGTTTTGTATTGCCACCACGAGCTGTCAATACGGTTTGGAATGCTTTCCATCAGATTTCTGAGCCGATGCTGAGGAATATTCACCCATTCCTTTATCAGTGCTTCTTTCGGTTCACGAAGCGTGATTGGAGGGTAAGGCGTACACGTCATCCCAGTTCGTCTCAGGCATGTTCGATGAGGTTCAAGTCTGGGCTGCGTGCTGGCCACTCCATGCGTGTGATAGCGACATCTTCAAAGCAGTCAAACGCTTATATCAGATGTCAAGAATGTTCCGTGTTTTCCAAAGTAAAAGGCCTATTACATTACACGATTTCTCAGGCCCTGTCTATCGTATGCGTGGCAGGGAAGCAGGGAGGTCGGAACCACTCGGTCGCCCTGTTTAGGGACCCTGACTCCCTGTTTCTTATTACACTACCCTGTCCCTGCGGGCAGGGCCCGAGAAATCGTGTAATGTAATAGGCCTTCGTACGTGCTGGCAGGGATATAGTCTTGAAGGTCAAACACGCGCGCACATTTATCTTACGCACACTTTACTACAGCTGCAGTTTGGTGGATTATTTCTATTCTACCAGTGACAACTACATCGTAGAAAAGGAAAAACGAAAGACAAAATGACAGTTTGTAGACGCGCGTGACCAAAATCGAAACTAACGATTAACCATTGTTCTTTTTATTTATTTAACCATTTATGTACACACATATTTAAACAGACAGGAAGAAAAGAACAGAATGATAGGTACAAAGGTGATGCTTATTTCTAATGAATTCTCTTCCAGCATACCTGCGACAGGATACACACAAACACATTAAAACACATACAATAACACACACACACATTCACACATTTTAATACATTTCAAGTAACATTTCACAAAACAATTGCACAAATGTTATCAAAGGTACCTCCCTGTCAATGTCATTCTGGCGCCAAAAGATCCTTGTAGCAGTGTACAGTCCTGTCAAAGTTATTTTACCTGTGAATTTGCATCACTGTCCAAATCAAAGTGATCTTTATTATGGTCACAATAAGATTGCAAGTAAGGCCAACGAGACGTGTTATAGAATGTAAACCAAATTTCAGGGGTTCATAACACTTTTGTTTAATGAAAGTTGTTTTCGTGATGAAATGATATCTTTCAAAGTTTGCCTAGAGCTGCCAGGCTGTGATTCCATCGTAGACAGATAATCTGTCTACGGATTCCATAATTAAAATCAACAACCACTCACAATAACATAAAAAATCAACAAGAAAAACTAACAATAACTGATTATTAACAACAAAAAAACTAAACTAATACGGAAATGATACAATTCGTATCACTTCGAAAGTTCGAACGCAATCTAAACAGGAATGAACCGGACGGGTAGCTGCTGTACCGACCGCTATCCTGTACACACGGCTACACATCAAGCTATACATTTCCAGTATAAGCTGATCTCACATTGTATAGGATTTCCGTCTGGTGCGAGACCAGCGTAAACTGGTTTTGTATAGCTTGATGTGTAGCCGTGTGTACCACGAATCACACAACGACAGCCGCCGTCGACCAACTGACGTCATTGTTGAGTGCGATAATCGGAGGTCCGGTCGTTTACATTGTATATATCTCGTCTCACTGGCCTTACTTAGTTGGGTTGCTGCTGTCAGATGTAAATTGACTGTGAAACGACTGTAGATAGATTTCTATAGTGCCACGTCAAAATTAAGAAGAAAGAGAAGATAATATGTAATTTTGTATAGAAAGAAGTAGGGATAGAAGTCAGTACAAACAGGCCGTCAAATCAGTCAGTCATGAAAATCAGCGTAGCAACTTGTTGGTTTAGTTAACATAAGTTTACGTTTAATTGCATTTGAAATGTGTTGTAATCTAGAGGCAGGACCCACACCTGGCCCTGCAGTCTCGACATAGTTAGCAATCGTTTTCGGTTGCTAAGTCCTAACAATCCAGATGTAACGATATTTGGTGGTCTCCACACTCAAATTTATCGGTTGTTACTGGTATTTTAGGTAGGTACCGGTAGGTAACAACCGATAAATTTGAGTGTCGAGACTACCAAACATTTACATCAACATTTACATCTGGATTGTTAGGGCTTAGCAACCGAAAACGATTGCTAACTATGTCGAGACTGCAGGGCCTGGGCAGTTTCTCTTCTAAAATTGACGTGTGCTTTGCTTCAGAAGGGTCTCATAAATGTAAGAATAACGGTTGATGTACCCATTTTTAAGTGGAATGTTCTGGTTCTGGTTCTGAAGATCACTATAATCAGATAGTTCTGCGAAAAAATCTCAATTTACCAAAAAGTTCTGCCCCCAGTGTCATTTTTGAATCACATAATATTTACGTTTCTTAAAAAAAACAATCATTAACGAAATTAAAAAGTAGTTATAATCTTCTTATATGTATAAAAGGAGAAACTGACTGACTGACTGACTGTTGATATATCAACACACAGCCCAAACCGCTGGTCCTAGAGACATGAAACTTGGAGGGTGTGTTCTTTGTGAAGAGTAAGTATCCACTAAGAAAGGATTTTTGGGAATTCCACCCCTAAAGGGGAAAAATAGGGGATGGAAGTTTGTATGAAAGTCCGTCAGTTTTGAAGTTAGGATCTTCAAATTTTGATTTTAGACTGACGATTGAAAATTAGTCAATACGTATCTCAACGTTTTTGATAATTCTACCGCCGAAGGGTTAAAACGGGGGATAAAGTTGAAAATCCTTAATTTTCGAAGAAAAATCACTACTATCTAACGCAACGGTGTTGTTAGAATTTCAACCCTTAAGGGGGTGAAAAGGGGGATGAAATTTTATTTTTAATTAAAGTTCTTTATTTTTTTATTTAAAATCACTAATATTTCGGCCTAGTAATTGATAAAGGTGTAAAGGAGAATGGGCAAAATCGTACGGCACTTGGTCTATCAGCGGCCAGGAACATTTTTTTTTTTTTTTGGTTTAATATCACCCTACAATAACGGGTTCAAGAAGTTTTATATCTGTAGTGTCATTATTAATGGAACTAAATACATTTTTATTTTAGATATGTAAGCCTGTGATTTAGCGTATTAATTACTAAGATTTAGTCTTAAAAATAAGGAAATAAAATAAAATGACTTGTTTACTTCAATACATTTATTTTACATACATTTACATACATAAACTCACGCCCTTTTCCCATGGGGGTAGGCAGAAACCACAGAACGCCACTTGCTACGATCCTTACATACTCCTTTTGCCTCGTCCACATTCATACATTTAATGTACAATAATAGCACTGAGTTCTGATGCCGGTAATAAAATATCCTCGTCTTGATGTCTAGCCCATGCCAGATACCACACTACACACATAACGTGTGCGCAACAACCGATTGTGCGCCTTCCACTCAAACAACTGCAATAATAATGAGCAATTGCTTCTCTATTTTGTCTTTGTCGGTTAATTACAATATAAGAATAATATATTCTGGACCTTACATGTCTAGATTGTATTCGCACACGTAATAACCAAATATCTTCTTCTTCAATAAAATCTCTGAGCTGACTTATTTGTCGCTCCCGGTATACTTCGATATTGTATAAGCCTTCAATTAAGTGTTCAGCGTAGTAGCTGCGAGCCAACTTGATTTGGTATGTGCCAAGTGCAAACAGAATTAGGTCTTCTTCAGAAAAAACCGGAAAGTCTTCAAAAATAGGTTGGTCGCTGCTGAGTCTTTCAAATGATGCCCTCTGTCTATTTATGTTATGACGGATAACATAGTCCGCTAAGAGGTTCGGTATTTCAAAACGTTCATTAATTATATTTACGAACGATGATGCATGAATACTATCTTGTATTGGTGTTTGGAACGCATTGATGAGTGCCGCTGCGTTTTGAAAGTCCTCAAACATGTGACTTAAGGCGCGATTAAAATATTCTTGCCTAAACAATTTGAAATCTCGCTTGAACCTGCCATTTATAACTTCCACTACCCAGCGGCATAGAGTTACCAGCCTAGTTCTATTGGCCTGTTCAGTAGTAAGCTGGTCTGCACCGCGGTCTTTGGTTTCTGGCATATAGGCACTGTAGTTGCATCGCTCCAAATCGCCACAGACGTCTCTAAACCCACGATCTAAAATGAATATGTCGCCAGCCCGGTAAAACCAGTGAAATGTGCCTTCTTCGTCATTTATAATTCTTTCCAAAATACTGGCATCTGAGTCGGTAGCAGCATAGGGCCCGCAAACATCAATTATATGCCCATCGGAACACACCATTAAGAACGGTTTTAATAGATTTTCGTATTTGTGTAGACTGTAGGTCTGTCGCTGGAACGAAAAGTTGGAGCTCTTCTGTATATAAATATATGTTCCATCCATGATTGTTACTGCCTTCCTTTCTTCTGGAGAAGACTCGGGATTTCCAAATAACGCGTTTGGTACAATAAGATTACGGTCAGCGACCATTCTTCTATTTAAATGGTCGAGTCCCAGGTGTCGTGGCTTAAAATCCAGAGATATAGCATCACGCGCGGTTTTTAAATGCCTTTCTAGAGTCCTTCTACTTATGTTAAAGAGCGTGGCTAATCTCTCGTTGCTATCACCAGTTCGCAACTTCATTAAATAAATGGCTAGTTTTGTTTTGGCGTTTGACTCAGACAAAGAAGGCGTTTGTTCCAAGATTGTATTGAATTGATCTCTGCTAACGCCCAATCGAATATGAATCTCATTAGGATCCATATTTGCAATATCTTCAAAGTCCAGAATATTTTTATTTAAAACAGCTTTTTTAAAAAGCTCTAGTATTTGCACAAAATGAGAGCTGTTAAAATCATGTCTGAGATTTGGACTATCAATGAGCTCTTCCCAATCATTTGATGTTAAATGTGCATCACATATTCTGGCACTGTCTGGTATGAATAAGTTAGAATGTAACATAAGAGTAATCCTTACATTCTCAGGCATTCGACGACGTGAAACACTACGGCATCTGTCAAACATACAGTTTGCCGAGGTGCTAGGCACTCGTGAATATTCTTCCACTTGAAGAACACATTCGTGCGGGGCAGGGTTATTGTTTGGCTGCACAGCCCGTTGAGCTCGTTGCCAACAGGGTCGACAAACGTATTCTCGGCCGTTGTATTCAACCTGAAAAGGAAAATAGTTTATAACATAGTATTTAAAACTCACAGCAGTTTCAGTTAAATCATGTGTTGTATAGTAGAACATGCCGAGCTCTTTTTCAACGTGACGAATGAGTCATGCTCATACGCATTGTTAATGAGTGGTTGGCCTCTATTATATTTCGAAGCTAGATAACGTTGGCTCTGTTTCCATATGCACCATGTGTGTAAAAGAGAGAGAAGATCTGTTTTGACTATAACTTAAGTATTGTTAGCAAAGAACCATACGCTTAAGGAAATAACATAATTCACTAAAAGGACGTACATAAAAATACAATCAAAACTGTAACGTGGACTTTCAATAAAGAGCCCACACTTCACCCAACGATGTGTCGCATATGCACATCGTGACACAATATTATGAGGCCATCACCGCTATAGGGTGCGTACATACGGGTAAAAACAACCAAAAAATAGTCTAAAAATACTTACTTGCTGTGGAGCTATAGCTTCAATAATATATTAAGCATTGGCAGCATTTTCCTCAAAAAGAGCATGGGTTATTTCTAACCTTCTTCTATTAACCACTGATCGATTGCACAAAACACATATAGGTCGATTTTCTGCCATTTTTCAATAATGTTCCGTTGGCGTACACAAGTCCAGAGTCCAAGTACACAAGCACAAACGTACAGAAGTTCAGAGTTAATAGCCAGGTTATCAGGTTAGGAAGAAACACAGTCCAGAGGGTAGCCAGGGTCAAAACGTTTGAAAAAGAATCCGTAGATGAGCGCACAGTACACAACGTCACAAGGGTAAGCGAAGGACTGCGCCGAGTGACGCACACGCACCCCACACCTCGGCTCTTTTGTTTGCACTCGAAGCTGATTGGGCCGTTCGAACTCAGGTAGTCCATGTAGTAAACCCATTGTTGAGCTGAGTCTTGTAAACGGTATGCTGACAACGTTTTGAAATACTTTTGAAGACATAAACTAATGTTAATAAGTATTTTATAAAATGGGTTTGCACATTTTCTTGCACTTAATAACTAAGTATTTTACCTATATGTATTTTTTTTTCTAAATGAGCTGCAATGTTACGTTCATAGTAAAAGTTAGTCCTTAGTAATAGTACTTTCATTTAATACCTATTTCGTTGTTGGCCGCTCATAGACCATTTTGCTCTTTCTCCTTTGTACGCAAACAGGTACCCGCAATTCTATACCAAACGAGAAAACATACAAACTAGAAATTACACTTAGATGTAAAAACGAGTGTGCTTTAGACCACACAACTGAAGTAAAACTTCTTTAGCTCCATCCATATGCGTTCGCCTCGCCCGATCACACTTTTCGTAACGCTCTCGTCATGCATTCGCCAGCTTACTCCCCAAGCCAAGCGTGCCTAAAGAAGTTTTACTTCAAAATACATACCAACTTCGCAACTAAAAATGCACTCCTCCAGTATCTTTTAAATGCTCTAAGCTTTGTCATGTCTATAAAAATATACACGCGAAAGTTACCAGAACACAATAAAAAAAATATAACAGTTTTATTAATAAATTAGAAATCATAAAGAATCGTAAAATAAATTAAGTTTAATAACCGATTATCATTGTAAACAAATACTAAACAACAGGAATAACTAAGTAACTAAAAATGTATAGGTGTGCCAGACGGGCGCCGGGCGTGATCGCCGGACGCGAAGTGTGTAGGGAGTTAGGGGGTTGTAAACCCATCCAGGTTTATCCCGGTGTGAGGATAGGTCTCTCCCTGTCAAGGCGGAGTTGATGTCCTGCACCGGTAGTTCAGGATGATATCTTCAAGACGATGACCTGCTTCTATGTACCAAGGTTTTGTTTGACAATGAAGGCTTATGTGCCCTCTGGTAAATAATGTTTGTTTTTGACGTCTGTTAAACGATTAACGTTACAAGATACCATTGAAATAATAACACAAGTCTTCATAACTGTTCAGGAAGCAATTTTCGGGACTCTTCGTGAATACTACTTGAAATTTATTGATTAAAAAATGCCTTTCTGATGACTACGATTGTTCTACACTTGAGAGCAATGAATCCGGGTCACTTAAAGAATCCTAAAAATCTCGGAAACTGAAAATGCTAGGTTAATGCAATAAATTGTATTTAATAGACAATGTAATACTCCTTAAATGAAGGTATTAAAACTTCTTAGTTATTGTAAAGTTATATCATAAAAAAATCAAATTTGAAAAAGGGCCACTTTCGAAGATGGAACTACGAAATTACAGCATTTGGTTTTGCTTTTGTTTGTAATCTGTCATTTATGTGGGTACATAAACCATGTTGATAGTGCTCTATATTCATTGTTCAAGCTGAAATTATGTCGCTTACGCCTGAAGAATGCACCAGAATACTTACAATGCTGGAAACCGGCCGGAGTCAGCGCGATACAGCCAGGACTGTCGGTGTGTCGCTGTCAACAGTACAAAGAGTTCTCCGACGTTACGAAGAAACTGGTTCTAACCTACGCAGACCAGGAACGGGCAGAACCAGGTGTACCACAGCACGAGAAGACCGATACTTGGTGAACACCATGCTTCGAAATCGCTTTCTCACAGGAACTGAACTCACCAATCAGTTTCGACGCCTCGGAGGAAGTAACCCAAGTGCATGGACAGTAAGACGTCGGCTTGCTGAATCTAACTTAAAACCCCTTAGACCTGCAAACGGCCCTAAACTGGAGCGTGGGCATCGTATTTCAAGACTAAGATATGCCCAGAGCCACGTAAATTGGAGTATTGAAGATTGGTCAAAAGTTATGTTCTCCGACAAATCAAAATTTATGCTCTACAAGCACGATGGAAGACACAGAGTGTATCGAAGACCAGGGGAAAGATTCAAGCAAGCATGCATCGAAGAAAAAGTAGCCTACGGTGGTGGGTCTGTACTTGTGTGGGCCGGAATTTCTTCTGAAAGTCGCACAGAGCTGGTGATCATAGAAAACGGCTCTTTAACTAGCGTAAGATATGTGGAAGAAATCCTCAATGATCACGTTGGTCCATTTATGGTCAATTTAGGTGAGGATGCTATATTTATGCATGACAATGCCCGACCTCATACAGGTAGGATTGTGAATGACTACCTTCAAGAGATGAACATTACTCGTATGGAGTGGCCAGCGCGCAGCCCGGATATCAACCCGATCGAGCATGCTTGGGACGAGCTAGGCAGATGCGTAAAACAACGAAACCCTCCCCCAATCACGCTTCGTGAGCTCAAAATTGCACTCACAGAGGAATGGGAGAATATTCCCCAAAATCGTATAAGGAACTTGGTGTACAGCATGCCAAACCGCGTAAACGCAGTAATGGAAGCACGAGGAGGCAATACGAAGTATTAAAATTCAAGAAAATCGTAATAAAGTTCAAAAATTTCATGTTTCCTATTTTTGTTTTAAGGAGAGATCAGCAGTTTTTTTCTTTATGTAATTTTGTGTTAATAAAATGTATTTTTTTTTACTTTCATTTAAGGAGTATTACATTGTCTATTAAATACAATTTATTGCATTAACCTATCATTTTTAGTTTCCGAGATTTTTAACATTCTTTAAGTGACCCGGATTCATTGCTCTCGAGTGTATTTTGCACGTGCGCTTAATTACTGGACTACGTTACCTAGTTACCTTAGTTACGTTACCTAGTTACAGGACTAGATATGTAAAAGTTAAGTCCTGGGATGAGTCTTGATCTAGGCTACCTGGACGCACTAAAAAACTATAAATTACGGTTACATAGCGCACTCAATTGAGGTTGATAGGTGTCGTACTTACGGTTTTATGTAGTAAAAACTATTTTCACCACTGCTTACATGTTTTATTAACACTATTAACAATATGCATTTAAATTTATATTGAAAAAAAACACTATATATCACTGTTTGGTGACGTATCGTCGCGAACAATAGGTATAACATAAAAAAGACTTACTTACTCAAGCAGGTATTATTTATTGATAAAACCGAAATATTATTCAATAAATTAAATATTAGAAGAAGAAGAAAAAGTAGTCAAATGTTAGGACAAAAAAATATGAATGTGATATAAATAACACATTAAAGTGCATTATTACCTGGCTCAATGTAAATCACTTAATCAAAAATCTAAATAAAACGAAGGTAATGCATTTTTACCAACGGATCAGTCCCCCAATTAAAATTGTCAGTCATAACGGGGAAAAAGTTGACTCAATAAACATAGCGAAATTCCTAGGGATCTGTATTGACAGTAATCTGACTTGGAAACCTCATTCTGAGGACGTATGTAAGAAATTGAGCAAAGCAGCTTATGTACTGTACAATTTATCGCATAAAGTTAGCAAAACTACTCTTCTCAAGTCACAGCTTACCATGGCTTGGTGGCTTCGATTTTAAGGTTCGGAGTAATATTCTGGGGCAACTGTAGCGAAAGGTAGGTGGTTTATATTCAAACGCCAAAAACGTTGCATAAGATCAATGTCAAGTCTAATATCTACAGATAGCTGTGAGCCTATGTTTAGGTCTAAAAAAATACTAACCTTCCCGTCGCTGTACATATTGGAAGTATCCATTTCTGTTAGGTCGAATTTAAATTTATTTCCGTCAAAATCAAAATCAAATCAAAAGTCATTTATTCAAATTAGGCTGAGAATCAGCACTTTTTGAACGTCAACATCACATAAGACAGTCCCCCCAAAACGCCCACCCTTCACCACTTCCTAGTGCTTTAGCTGGGAAGAAGAAGTGGCGGAACAAACTCCCCAGCAGCACTGCTGTCTGTTCAGTTAGAAGAACTGGATTCTATACAGTAATAAGTAATTAACATTACGAAACACAAACATATTAAAATTATTTGCCATAATGTCAGCTAGCACACGCCAATATTTAAAACTATAGGTACTCAAGCAGAAATAAATAATAAAAATAAAAACGCAAACAGAACTTAATACATAATAAAAAGCCTCCAGGCATAAAGGGCGTGCCCGCTTACATATGCAATGCTGCATTATGTTTACGACTTATATTATGTTTATGTTTACGTCACTTATCGACATTAGATCAAGGTCAGGCCCACGGAATATAGAATAAACTCCGTGGTCCGTGAATAAACTATAATACAAGTTCTTGCTACTTACAGAAAAATATAACAGCACTATTAAGAAAAAATATAATATCAATGGGGCCAATCATTTATAATAAAATTCCACATAATCTCAAAGAACACCCCACACGCATATTTAAAACCAAAACTGACTGAATTGCTATTACAAAAATGTTACTACTCTGTAAATGACTTCTTGAATGACAAAGATTTATAACTGTACCTTGACTTTTTTCTTGTAATTGACATTTTAAAGACCTTTTTGCAATAATTTGTGATTTGATAACATAATTTTAATGGTTTTAATGTAGGTACGGAAGGACTATAGTGACAAGTTATGTATGTGTATTATTTTTTTGATGTCTTGTTATTTTAATGTCAATGTAATGTTAACTAATGTTTTGCACGCCGTAAGGTAGAATGTAGCGGAAACATTGTATTCTGTACCATCTCAAACCTGTACCTACATTGCTGGAAAATAAATATTTCTGATTCTGAATGTATTTGTATAAATAATATAAACACAGATAGGTAACCGCTCTTCATCCTCTTTCCAACTATGTCGTGCCCAACAGGGCCCTTAATAAGTGTTCCATTAATTTTAAGCCTATAAACTGTTTTACCAACATTATGGAATACAGTAAAGAATTGAGAATAATTGAGAATTGATTAACCTTAGAAATATAACCATAATTGCAAGGTACGTTAAAGATAACCATACGACTTTGAGGGCGCACGCTTATCTTATCATCACACATAAATTTGACACATTCAATCTATTTTATGAATTTCTATCGTATCAAAATAATTGCAATTTTGTAATCCATTCGTTTATTTATAAGACGTTTTGAAGGTCAATAATAAATCTCTTTAAAACTTCAGTACTTAACTAAAATCAACAGTCTGTTTTAATGGTAAGTATATTATATTCATAAACGTTACGAAATTATTATTTTTTCTCTTGCATTTTAATTAGTCACAATATTAATATTCTGGAAATAAAAATAATTTATAGACACTGATGACAACAAAATTATTACACTCTGAAACAGAATTTTCAAGAGTTCGCTAAAGGGTGAAATTGAAGAAACTCCTCATCATTAAGTAGGAAAAACTGTCAAGTCTTCTAGGGTTTGGCTATCACTTGTTTTCAACATCACCCTGCACATCTTTTTTGTACAGGAGAACGTATACAAAGCGAGCGCATTGCACCATTTCATCACCGCCGTTTTCTCTTCTTGACCCAATAATGGTAATATTACGTTTTTGTCATGGTATTTCTGTTTGTCATGAATTCATGATGCATATGTATCAATTAAGTTGAAAAAATATGATTAAATCCCACAAAAATGAGGTTTAAAATCAGAAAAGCAATATTACAAGTCAACCCTAAAACGTACACAAAAGATAACCATGCGCCTCAAGAGCGCAGCGGCTCTGTGTAACAGAAAAACTATGGTACTTACGGCGACACAGTAGTCTTTCGAAAGTGTTGGTCGACAACAGAGTTGGCTGAAAACCTCAATTTCATATGCATTTCATGTTAAAATATACGGCGATATATTTTGTAACAGGCGCCTCAGAGACGTAGGTTATCCTTCTATCTAGGGTCAAACTTCACTAACGTGACTCCATTTTGGACAGGTAAATGGCTTCTGACGTTATTCTGTTATTTATTACCTACCAGAAAAAAAATAAGGTTCACTTATCCGGTTATCGGTAACGACGATTTGGGACTTTCCGATGATGCTTTTAAATAGGTATATTGTTGTTAATAAAACATTTGTTTAGGTCGAAAGGTTAACATTAAATTGGTATTACCCGGAGCGATAGCCGTATAACTGATAGCTTAGGGGCTAACTAGGTTTTCCCCTAAGTTATCAGTCTTTCTGAACCAGTCCTTGCATATCAGCAACGAGCCGACCCTCAATCACAAAACTTAATAAATAAGTACTTAGGAATTTATTATAATAATACCCCCACCACCGTATCTCTACAATGACGTCGTGGTGGGGTTTGCGTGCTCCTGAACTCTAGGTTTAGGTCTCTAGGTCTCTAGGTACTGGTAGAGTTTACTTTGCCGAAACAGGTCGAGAGTTAGGAGCCAGACCAAGAGAGATACAGAAACTCGCAGGGCAGCATGTGGCAAGCTTTTGGGCAGTAGCGACCCCACGGACCCTATTTCTAAGGACAAGTCTTGTTCCTCACCTCTGGCTTGCCTTTATTGGCTGGCTGGAGTTAACAATGACGAGGAGCAGGGGCCAGATCTATGACGTGTTAATTCCATCATGATTTCGTTGCGAAAAGAGATAGTGCTATCGGTCATTTATAGCTCCGTCTCTCTATCACGCTGGAACAATGATGGAATTAACACGTCACACTGCGGCCCCAGAACTCCCATCCCTTTATTGTCCGGCTTGAGTGGAGATTCGCAAGAGCAAACATGCTCGGAGGAAAGAAGTATTCCAGTAAGATATTGATAGGGATCTTGACCGATCTTCCGGGATTGTCCTAATAGCCGTAGAGTACCTCCCCACTCCTCATAAGTACCTCAGGACACGTTGCCCTTGTCGCTACGAGACTATGTGCTGACGACCGTTTTCGGGGGCCCATTGTTGAGTGTGCAAGTCACGCCATTCCACTTTATCTGAGTATTTTATATAAAACATTAGACCGGCAGGGGCCCTAGTCTTTCCATAGTCCTAGATAACCAGTCCACTTTCGCTACCCAAATCCAATACTTTTGTTTCCATATCCTGCAATAGTGATACACCTCACTCCCCCCCAGACCCGAAGAGGCCCGCAGTGGCAGGCCAGTCGGGGGTTACGGAAGGATCGTACGTTCCCGCGACCCCCGGCGCAGGTGGGAGATGGAACACCGGGGTGGTTTTTAGTCAGTAAGAGTCTGACAGACCCCGCCGCCTGCCCAAGGGTAGCGGACATCCATAAGGATGTTCCACCCCAGAAAAAAAAAAAACAAAAAAAAATGGATGCACTTGCATACCGAGTCTTAGCAGGGATAATCGTCGGTTAGTACCTCATTTCATTAAAAACGTCTAACGGGCATCTGCGAGTTGGCTGCGGCCCCCCGTACCGCCTTGCCTTCCAAAGATCCGGGACCTCATAAAACATTTATTCCAGACTACAATGACCCATAGACATATACCTTACAATCTAACATATGCAGGGTCAAATTAATTTTTCTAGCTAAACTCTGCCGACGTGCTGAGTATCAGTAAGTATCTAAACACGATAAAATTAAAATTAAAGTTCTGATTTTTTTAGGGGTCAACGACCGCTAGTAGTGTTTTTACGTGGGGTATGAGTTGAGAAAATATGTTTTATCGTGTTTACATATCGATACTAATCACGTCTGTGAAGTTTACGCAAAAAAAATATATTTTATAAACTGATTTTCAAGTGAATACACTAACTGCGTCAGAGAAGCGCAAAAGTAAGTACCTACAACATACTAACGATTAATCCGTAAAAAAAAGTCGTACATAATCTTTGCAGCTAATTACAAAAAAATACCGAGTGGCATTAAACTAACCGTAGTGCTGCAGGTGTTAGGAAGAAGGTTGATGATCAATGATATACATAAATAATGACTTAAAACTTTTATATTGTTACCAGTCCAGCGACACGTACAGAAAAGAGACCAAAAATAAAGTTACACAAACTTTTATAACATTTCAAATGACAGTTGTCTACCCTTACTACCTAACTAACATGAACATTGCAACAGATGAAATAGACTGAACTACTATTACAAAACAAATACTTTTAAACTAATTTTTTTTTAATATAATTGATAAGTAAATTAATCTCTTGTTTATATTCTTAACAAAATAATTTAATGGAACTTACAAGGTCAACCATTTAGTATTTAATTATAGATACATCAAGTCATTCAAATGGCAGCAACAAATAAATTGGTCAGCGTGACCTTAAACAAACTTCTACATAATTATACCTTATATACTACGATAACAACTATAATACGATAACAGTAGATAATGAACCCTTACAAAAATCAACAAATGAAAAACATTTACGCCTAACCCCTGGATAAAAGACTAACCTGGTCAAACCACATAGAAAAATCACGAACTAAAATGTCTTCACTTACCGGGTCACTACGTAAACTATCTGTTTGTATTCCACACAAGATTAGAAACATGATTTATAATGAACTCGTGAAACCACACCTAGAATACTTGGTTGAAGTATGGGACTGCGATAGAAAACAAATTAATTAAAACTGTATACAATTACCACTACTTATCATCAACTAAACAAATATAACGACACTAAACTATGTACCTATACAATATACAAAACATGTAATTTAGTTAGAAAAATAAAAATTTATACGAAGGAGCGTTACTGTTCAATTAGTTGCCAGTTATAATAGATATATATATTTAGACTTTGCCCCACACTAGGAATTTCTCCTGTATTGTGGGTGGGTTTACAAACATTTAAACTCACACACACAAACAGCCAGACCCGGAACAACTACTAGTAGGTCATACAAATATTTGTTCCGTGCGGGAATCGAACCCGCGACACGCAGCGCGCAGCAGTCAATCACTTAACCACTGCGCCAACCGTGCCGTCAAATAATGTATGATTTAGAATATTTTTATGCCTAGATTTACATATTTATTTATTACCCTATTATCGACTCACGGAGTTATTATATTACTTTATAACTGTATGATTTGTTTGTGAACTGTATGAGACAAAATTATTTAAACCGAAACCAAACAGTGGCCGAATAATGTTAATAAATATAGCTTAAAACTATGTTAGTAGCACTTTACTAGCTTGTCCTTGTACTGTCCTGTGGTACATGTCTGCGGATAACAATTCCGTACCACGAACGCATTGAGGTTGACGTTGCGGTGCGTCTCCACCAAGGGCTCCCACACACAAACACGATACGACGTCGCATCGTGCTACGACACGGCATCGATTCATGATGCGACGTCGTATCGTCGCAACGTGCCACGATTTCGTCGTGAGGTCAGTCGCAGTAAATCTCGAAAAATGGACCGCACTTAACGTGTTCTCCTCGTGCTGATATTAAGAAGACGAAAAAAGAAGAAACAGATACAAGAACTGGATGCATATATTTCTTACAAATTTGAATAATGAGTGTCATTTTAAGAAGAATTATAACGTCTTGAAAATGGATCCCGGAAAGTGCTCGTCGTAGATTCCCACGATACGACGTCGCATCGTGAAACGATGCCGCGTCGTAGCACGATGCGACGTCGTATCGTGTTTATGTGTGGGAGCCCTTACTGCAACCTCCGCGCCGCGCGGCCCGAACGGCCACTCTGCCTCCGCATTTGAAATGGCTGATGATATCTTCTAAGATATTCATTTTAATTATATGCTGTAATGGGTAATTTTGGTCTACATTAAATTCACAATGTATCTAACGTATTTAATTGGATGAGGAATAATACTGTATTGTTTAAAATAGCTTCTTTAACCAATATTTGTTTGTAATATGTAAAAGATAAAAATGATTAGGTACTGTGGGTTATCCTTAGGAGATAGACGTATACTACCGCGGAATGTTTGTAGGTGACATTAAATATTCCATAAAGAACTCTCATTTTGAAATGTATGCCGACGATTTAAAATTGTATAGGGTTGTAATGGCAAAGAAGAATGAAACTCTTCTGAAAAGGGATATTGACAGGCTCTGTGTGTGGTGTGAGAAGAACAGAATACAAGTTAACGTTAGTAAATGTTATCATATTAAATTTTCTCTTAAAAAACATAAGTTAAATTCTACGTACATAATGAGAAACCAAATATTAAGTAAAGTGTCTGAAGTTAAAGATCTGGGCATCATTATCTACTGAAATGAAATTTCAAACAGACACCGGAACCATATAAAAGCAATAGAATGCTAGCATTTTTAAACCGTAACACAAGACAATTCAGTAATTTGACAGCACTGAAAATTTTGTTTTCTGCTGTAGTTCGTAGTCATATTATAGAATACTGCTCCATCGTCTGGTGCCCAGCAGCCCAGCCGGTCGATTCTGTAAAAATCTCACCGTGAAGACTTGCGTGGAGTGAGCTGTCAGTGTCATCCCACTGATGCTAGGGATTGACCAACGTTACATTTACAATCATAACCGAGATTTTAACAATATTTTTTTTCTAAATTTTATTGATAATTTTATATTATTTCAAAGCTAGTATGTAGTTAAGTGCCTAAATAAATATTAGGTACTATTTTCGGGGTTTTCAAATAAAATTGCAAAACAGAAATTCAGTTAGAAACACAATGTTGTTTTTTTTTAGATACTTAGATAATAGCTTTGAAATAATATAAAATTATCAATAGAATTTGCATAAATAATATCATTAAAATCTCGATTATGATTGTAAATGTAATGCTTGGTCAATCCCTAGCATCAATGGGACTACACTGACAGCTCACTCCACGCTCACGTCACCTAAGTTTTCACGGTGAGATGGTTACAGAATCGCACAATATCCACAATCAACACATCGAAAGAGTTCAAATAAAATGTATAAAAAGACTCTCATATAAAGCAGGCATAAGGAACACGGTTAAAAATATGAAGATAGACTGAATTACCTACTTCAAAATGAAATCTTTATACTGGCGCGGCGTCGAGATTTTGCAGGTCTAATTCTCTTATTCAAGATATTCAATCAGGGCGTGGATTGCTCACAGCTCCTTTCATTAATTAACATTAATACGCTCCGGGCATCAGCTAGACATCATAACTATAAGCCTTTTGCTCCTGGTAGCCGCAAAACCAAGTACGGGAGTAGGTAATGCCCCGCTTTCCTATATTCTCAGAAGGCGTAACGACATTTTTACGATTGTGACTTAGACATGTTTTCAGGCAACATCACTAAGCTTAAAAGAGCTGTGCTCAATAATAGGATGTAATTTATGTTTTTTAAATTTAATTTTGTGTTTTTTTATTATGTTTTTAGTATGTTATCAAATTCAATCTCATGTAATTTAATTCCGGTTAGTTTAAGTATCAGATTATTGATAGTAGTCCTATTTACATTGTTGTCCATCTTTATATTAATTATTATTGTTTATTGAGATATAAATAAAATGCTGTGCTTACCTTTAATTTAGATGCATGCATATTTGTAAATTATATACACTATGTCTTTGTGTGTATTTAGTTGGTTTGCCTATAAATAAAAAAGATCTTTTTATAATAAACAATTCCGTAGTACATTTTTTTTATCTTTCTCGTAAGGTTTAGCAGGCGTTTGCAATTTAAGCGCACAAAAATATGTTTTTTACGACATCACATAACAAATCGCTCGCTATTGACCGAAATCAAAATCAGTCTTAGATGAGTTAGATACACTGTCATCTTTAATTCAACGCCATCTGTGACATACTCTAAGTAACTCTTAAAAAGTTATGCTATGATAACTACGCATCTTACATTTTGTAACATTTATGTCCAAATAAATAGCCGAAGTCCTAATAGCAAAACGTGTTTTGCGATTTGCCAAAAAGGGTGTTTCCGTTTTCATCCCAAGTTTTCATCCCACGAATATTTTATTCCGTTTTCTACCGTTGAAAGCGGAATAATTATTATTATTTTTAACTCCTGGGATGAAAACGTGGGATGAAAACGGAAACACCCGCCAAAAAACTAGTTTTTTTAATTCGGTCACTTTAATAATAAGATTAATAAGCGAGCGAATCTTAAAAAGCGACTTTGTTTTAAACTATTTAGTAGTGTACTACAACGTCTACAACACAAATGTGCACTCTGTGCTCCCTCACTCTCACAGTCCGATGGGACTGAGAAAGTACTCTGTGGACTGAGATCAGGCGCAGAGGACTGGCGGCCCTGCTCTCGGACCATACCTTCCAACTGCTACTGATTCGTGATGGAAATTCCAAAAACTCAGCATTCGCGCTTGTGAATCTTGTCCAGTCCATCCATGTTTTTTTTTAATGCCAGCTATAGCTCAATTGGCGAACTAAATGCATCCTTATTCCTTACTAATGAGCGTTCTGACGTGGTTACTCAAGATTTTAAGAGATGGCGCTAATATCAAGGTAGCAATTTTTTTCTGTTGACCCCAATAAAAATGGTTATTGTGGTCTAAACTTGTGTATGGGTTAAGGTGAAATGTGTCTTGGTGGGATTCTTGACTTCTTGATTGAAGTTCTTAGAGCCTAGATTTTGTGTTTACATAAGGGAAATAAAACATTTAAATTGCGTTTAATGACTAGAACGTCGTTTAATTACTTAAATGAAGCATCACTTACGTACAAAAATAAACACAAATTCTCAACAATCACAACACAAAATTAGCAAAGCTCGGAATGAATAAAAGATAAACACACTACTTAGGTATACCACTTGTAGAACCTTCTATCTTCTATCTCTGTTCCTCCTTGTTGCCTTCTTGCTTCTTCACGGGCCCAGTGTGAACGATTGGCACCACCCTCTCATTAGATTCCTTTGGTTTAGGTTTTAAGGGCGCGGAAATTGACAAAACACCATCGGATGACAATTTTGACATCACCGAGTCTGCATCAATACCTTCAGGTAACGCATACCGCCTGCTGAAGCTTCTAGAAATAAATCCATGTTCATCCTGCCTTTCTTCATGCTTAGCTTCAACCACTAGGAAACCATCAACTGTTTTGACAGATATTTCTTCCGGCGCGAAGTGCTGAACGTCTAAATTCACCTGGAATTTGTCTTTGTCTTCTCTGATCGTGGAACCGGTGTCTTGTGCTGCGGCTTGAAGGTTCCTCCAGGGTCTGTAGTAGTCCCTACTGGCTTGGGGAACTGCGATGATGGTTAGTTGGTCTTGTGGGGTTAATCCCAAGCCGAAATGCTGGTCGTGCAGCCGACGAGGGCACTGCCTGGGACGCTCGTAGTCGATGAAGAATGGATACAAAGACATTTTCACTGGTGTAGTAGTCTTTACTGGTTCAATAGTTAACTTCACTAATTGATGATTCACTTCACTTTAAAATCGCATGAAAACTCTTCAAAACACTCTGATACTTTCTGTAGCTCGCTTCAAAGTTGTTGTCTGAATGAATGCCGGTCAAAAGCCGGCTTCATATTTATATTGACGACAGCGCCATCTAGTAGCAAATAACATTTTCTGGAATGTGAATCTAGAATGTGCGCGATGACTCGCGTATTGTGTTAACGTGACAGATGTTTGAAACATTTTGTCATGGCTGAATTTTAATTTTTAGTCCTAAAATTACGTTATCTTTTGATTGCCTTTTAAAGTTTTTAACTCATTCAGGTATGCCGTATGACGTCCATTATCACAAACAAAGAGCATGGTTGGAATAAACACATGTATAAATGAAAAAATAAATCTATACTAAGCGGTTAACAAGGAGGTCTTCTATGTTGTGAATCTATGATAATTACTCTTAATTTACCAAAAGCTTGAACGTTTTTTTTATACTTTTTATGTAGTTGAGCCGTTGAGCGCGACCGCCATCGCGCCATCGCCACTTAATTGTTAACATTGCCGAATGTTTTTTATCCCTGACATTGAAGCGCCGCCTGGTGTCGAGTAGCGGATAACTGAATTCTAGAAGTTTTCACCCCAATTAAACTTTTCTCGAAATAGACTTCTCTAGATAGAATCTACCTTAGTTTTAATAAAAAAAGAGGATTCTTTTATTTTATGGGAATTGAGTGAAAGGCGATTCAAACTCAAAGTCAAAGCATTTATTTCAAATAGGCACTTATAAGGCACTTTTGAACGTCAATATTTACATTTAAATAGAATTGATTCTAGTCGCCCCTTTAAAAGGTAGTTTCGTATGGAGAATAAGGGGCAAGAAACTCCACCGTTACTCTTTTTAAATGTGTTACATTAATTTGTATACATTAATTAAGTATGTAATTCTATGTGAAGACGATGCACCTATAATAAAAATTACCCTACCACAGTAGGTACAAAAAGAATTTAATAAACGTAGCAATGATAAATACATAAGTTAATTAAGTGATAGATAGATGGTGTTCACATATTTACAAACATTGTAAAAGTATACGATTTCCCAAATTATGTAAACAAGTAATATGTCAGTGTGTGAGTTAAAGTAATCACAGAATGTAAATCAATGTCATAAAAATAATAAACTATACCTACAATTAAAGTAGCAACAAGTTTAATTTTGTCTAGACCCTAGATTGTCCTATGGAGCTGGCCCAGCATGTTTCCAAGCATTCTTATCTTGGATATACTTAGTCCTCTAATTTGTAATAGGTATGCTTGTTTACACAGTGAACTTTTTATATCAGTTTTAAATTTTCTTTCATTTAATTGCAATAAATGACAAGGTATTTTGTTGTAGCATTTAACACAGTAGGTAGGGACCCCATAAAAGATGTAAGTATGTACAGACGCCAGCACATCAAGCTACTACAATCTGTCAAATTTCTTTAATAGATTTTCAACTTTATCGTTAAAGCATTAAGGTTCAAGGTTGATTGGGAAAATTTGACAGTTTCGGGTAGCTTGACCTGCTGGCGTCTGTACCTACTTTAGCTAATCTGAAAAATGGTTGATCTATTTTATCTTTATTTCTTGATTGATTAAGGTACTTATGTAGGTAGTGGTAGCTAATAGGTAAGTACCGTATCGTAATTGTGTTGAAATCAAAGAGATTTAAAGTTTGACATTTAGTTACCTAGGTAGGCAGGTAGGTACTATTTAAAGGCATGTATTTAATGCGGCAACTAAGTAAAATGAATAAAGGTTTTAAAAAAAAATAGAGTGGGTACCATATATAATGGGTTGGCAGCTAATAAGGAGTATCGTAATAAGTAATAGGTAGCATATTAATATACCTATCAGTAATAAGCTCCGTTTTAATTTAAACTAGCATCAAGTTTTTCTTTTGGGAACAGAATTAATATCTAAGCGGAAACTTAATGGAGAAAACAAAATAGAAAATGGGCATTCATAAATAATATAAATCAGATTCTATTTAAGGCGAAAGGATAGCCCAACGTCCTTGAGCATTGAACGTGAAACAAGCGGCCAGCGCGCTGACCGCCCCGCGCGCCCGCTCATCCCCCGACCGTCAAAGAGTATCACCGGACGCAGATGCGTTCGAAGAATTTTTGTCGCTACAATACTACCTTTTATCATCATAAATCGATTGAATGTAGGCAGACTCAGAACATTTGCAATGCTTGTTTTGAGAACAAAATATTCTTTACCGAGTACAGTTATTGTAGTTAGAGTAAATCAAAATACATAAAATTTCAATTTGTTTTTGTGAAAAGAAATAATAACGCTTTTTATTAATGTGCTTAGACTAATAAAAAACTGTCCAAGTGCGAGTCGGACTCCCCCATGAAGGGTTCCGTAGTAGCAAGCAAAGTTTTGTTTTTAACTTTGTTTTCCATAGTGTTTGTATGAATGACAAATTTATATTTGCGGTTTTTGAACATGTGCTATATCTCGAAAACTAAAGCCCAGTTTCCATCGCGAGCGGAACGGACCCATTAATGACTTCGTTAAACTTCCACCAACAAAGGAAATACAAGTATGCAGTTTGCGTTTGCGATTTTAACGAAGTCAATAATGGGTCCGTTCCGCTCGCGGTGGAAACCGGGCTTTATGACTACATCTCGTTCAAACCAATTTTCATTGAAATTTTTCATTGAGATCTACCAGCACATATTTTATTTTACACTTATTTTAAAAATTAGAGGGGCGCACATTTGACCACTCTGGAAGTGTCTATATTTCAAATGACTTGACTTGGAGAAAAATGGTTTATGTCATTTGGCTACGAAACCATAAAAACGAAAATATCAAAATAATATTTACTTAACATTTTATTTGGACCATTTAAAAAAAATGTTATTAACCAATCAAAACTAGTTAAATTGCATTTCCCTAACAAACGTAGATTGTAAATACGTAGTTTCATCTGTATTGCTTTCATTAGAGTTTGACTTTAATATAATATCTTCATTTCTTTTTTCTTCTGTATTGCTATCATTATAATTTAATTTCCATGTATTTTCTTTTGCTTCTGTATTACTTTCGTTGGATCTTGACTTCACTTCTTCATTTTCTTTTTCTATAGTTTTTTGTTTTTTTTTTGTGGCTGGCTAGATTTTTCTTCCGTTTTCAATACTCATAAATTTTCGCTTTTCTTTGATAGTGTTTTCTTCGATCAATAAATAGAAAAAGAATAGCTCAACCGTACTACTGTACCAAACGTACTATCTGCACTGTTTACTCTTTCACGTAAAGTTTATAGAGCGGAGCGCGCTAACATGCGACACAGCCTCCCCGTGCAAACGCTAGGGTGAGACTGGCCCTCGCGTCTGAGTGAGCGCCAGCGCCGGTATTATGATATTATTGATTTAACGGCACCTATAAGTAATAATTTTGTACAATTTTGAACTTAAATTTTATAAAGCAATAAATTGTCTATGATAGTGTGAAAAAAATATTTAAATCGCTTCAGTTCTTTGAAAGCAGTAAGCAAATTATTGCAGATTTAAAGAGGATATATTCGATTTTTTTCCGACAAAAGTATAAACAATAATAAAAAAATTAAACTTAAAATTTAAAGTCAAATATGTTATGCGAATTAGGTATTTTTTTTTTTATATATTTGGTCCATCCGTCTAGTAGTAGTAGTCCTTCAAAGAGAGGTCTATTTTGTAGTTTGGCCTATCCTTTCGCCTTAAAGTAATTTCACATCGATTAATACACGAACAGAATCACGCTCCTCTCCTCGCACGAAAAATTCAAAGACGAATGTGGTTAGTTGTAGTATTTATCGTATTAATACACGAACGGGATCCGAATTAATACACGATCTAGCCGAACTGCCGCTGCTGGCACAATTTCTTTCGCGACCTACGCATTACGTAACGTTCATTTTGTATGATGTTCATGTTTGTCATAATTGTCACAGTTCTAACCAAACCTTAATTAAAATATTCTATGCATGGTCGATGGCAGGGCTTGGTCGACGGAGACCCGCTTCGCGGGGCTCCTACTTCTGGGTGGTTTATAAAAAAATAACCACGAAGGGGATGGCGCGGGCGGGGTCTATCGACCCCGCCATCCCCTTCTAACCTAACCTGTCCGAGTCGGGGTGCCCTAAAGACCAGATTGCATCCAGTTTCTCCTGGTAACAATAGTTGAGGGTGGCAGGTGTATAGGGTATTATGAAGTCATTATTTATAGCTCCTCGCCTAATATTTTATTTGACTGGTATAGTTTATTTGCTACCTAAACGCAGCTGCTAGTTTTTAGTTTTTATAACACCTTTAATTTTGAACCTTACATAATATAATAGTCGCGAAAATATTTAATCGCTGGCAAGTTATTTTATTTGTTGCAAACATTTAGTCGACTTTTAAGTTATTAGTCACTCGGAAAATAATAAGCTCTATTTAAATATCTTTGGTTGAATTAGTAGGTAGGATTGTAGGGATAAAACAAAACAGTACCTACCAAGTACGTAGTATCTAATAGGTACTTACCTACTTATCGTTTTTGTCATATTTTGGTACTAAGAAGAAATTTAACTAAAGTTTGTTGCACATCCTGTGATAAAAGGTACTACCTATCTTCCAAACAATCAATTCTCAGAAAATTAATTAAATTTTTTTTTTTTTTTTTTGTATATATTGTCTGAATAAACAGTTTTGTAGTGATTGAAACATTGTATTGCCTATTTACCTACGTGGCTTGCCAAAAATAATAATGTTATTTTTTGATACAATATGCAACAGATAGAGCAGGCTATGTAGAATGTAGACGACAAACAAAGAGTGCAAACTGTGTAGGTACCTACTTAGATTGGAGATCTTTCTTTACTTAATGAACAATACTTGCCATGAAGAAGCTTTAGCAAGGGTGCAACTATTATTTCGACAAAAAGTCAGCTGTTAACATACACTCACACACACACACACACACACATTTGCAATACATATACCTACATTTTGGTTGAGTGAGCTGTTTTTGTAAAGTTGAGTGTGATGCCTTCGAATTAAAATTTGGTCTTGTCGGGTCCATCTTTACCTAACTTAAATTGCCGCCAGTCTGTCTACATTCACCAACAAAATACAGTCGACTCAATGGTTCTTCTAGAAACAGACGAAGGAGAGGTTTTAATTCAATTATAAACAGCCTCCGGATGGACAGTGCTACGGGCTGGGACGGCATCCCACATCCCACCAAAATTACTAAAACACGCTAGCCACATCCTAGTTCCACCCATGGACTTATTATACAAACAGATTATTTTTAAATAATTTTATTAATAGGTTTACAATCTGTACTTATTATTAAATAATTTAATTGTAAGCATAGAGCAACACGGACTCCGGTCCGCCGGTGGTCCGTGTTGCTCTATGATTGTAAGTAAAATAATTGATTGTTTGGTAGCTACCATAAGAATACTCTGGTTACACTGAAATCTGACATCAATGGTGTCATGCATGACAACATGGCCTTTTTCTGTTCTTGTGTGTTATGCGGAGAGCATTAAAAGTTTTAGCTACAGTTCTTTATTAATTTGTTTAGTGAAAATGGTGAAAAAGTGTTGTATCAAGACATGTAAAAGTGAATCATAATATGCTGGTTGTGGCATTTCATTTCACAGGTAAGAAATAACAAAGATTTTGTTATTTTGTTTACTAACAAGTCTAAGTAGTTTGACCATGCTGTTGGCGTTTTGTAGACTGAAGATACTAAATCTTTGGTGTATTTCTGATTATAACGATTTAATAAGCGTATAATAAATACAATTTGTACCTGTGTATCGCATTAATGAAATAGTGTTATTTTTATGTTGGTTACAGCTTTCCATCCAAAGAAGAATTGAAGCAAGAATGGTTGGATGTGATTCCCGAATCACAAACAATCACCGAAAATTCTGTTGTATGCTGCCTTCATTTCAAGCCTTCATAAGCTTCTTTATCGCAACAGCGTTAAGCCAAGTATAAATGCTAACTGTACGGATGACGATTTCGAACTTTCCCCTGTATTAGAATTCCGTAATCCTGAAAGGGCTTTTCTTCAGACACATGATTCTGAACCCCATGAAGAGCAACAACTAGATGACTTAATCAATTATATGAATAAAGTCAATTTGTCAGACTACAAACTGAATATCCTCTATTATTTAACCGGTTATTGCGCTAATAAATGATTAAATAAAATTTCATGTGAAGATTGTCGCAATATACTTATTACTCCTAAACAGCATTCGGATCATCCGTATTTTATAGACGTTACACATTTTTCGTCGTTTACCGCCTTTAGTGATAGGGGTGGTTTAAAATATGCGTCAAGATTTGCCTTTGAGGTAATAAAGTGTGGTGAGAAATTGTTTATATCGGATATAAGTTATGGTTCATTTCGAAAGCCCAGTAAACAAAAAATTTTGATTAGACTAAAACAAATGTTTTACACAAAATTGAAATATATTATTAATCCACCGCATCCTATCCAATGCATAACGGATGAAGAACCACACGAATTGCAAATAGTGAAAGCATCGGCTAATTCTTATTTAAGTTTAAGAATGTTTCACCATGCTAATTGTAACGCATTAAGAAATTTAGGCAGTAAGATTGGCCTAAGGCAGAAACTGCATAAAACGATTTTGTTTAGCCATGTTTAATTTTAATAAATGTTTGTAACACACACTTAGTTTTATTTCCCTTTGTTTCATTTAAATACCCAAACACCAGCTCTGTAGAGCAATCTGAAAAAGAGCAGGAAGGGGAATAGCCATGGCCCCGGAGCGCAATTCTGCATTCAGTGCACCCTTGTCTACTTCATCATAAGCCTTTTTTCATTAAATTATTATTTCCATAATAAATGTAACTTAATTTCAATATTTTTGTTATACGAACACTAATTTGAAACCACTTGTGTTTCAGCCGGACACAAATTATCTCCTTCAAAACGAACTTTCCTCTGTTATAAAAATGTTTGGTCACCCTATTAGAAAGAGATAAACAGCCTCGGTATAACATATCTCTTTCTGCTCGTGTTTTTGGTACGAGAGCTCAGTCCAGTTTGTATAATAAGTCCATGGTTCCACCCTCAGAACAATAACTAAAGCATAGAAGGCGCTTTAGGACATTTGAAGTGTACGCTGTCATAGACAAAAGAGTATTAGCTAGTGATGCGACTATGCATAAAATAAATACCGATATCGACTTCTTAGTTTATGGTATTGCTCCTTGGCATTTAAATCTAAAATATGCTAAGGTGAAATAAACTCACTTCTGTCTGATTAACTTATTTATTTATAAACACAGGATAAATTATTAACAAATTGAAATTACCAAGAAAACGCTTAAATAATTTTTAAAGAGCGATTGGCACCGGAACAAGTAACAAAAAATTTAAATCACTGTCCTTGAAAAATTATAGTTTTTGTTAGAAATGTCCTTACTTTTTCTACAGGAGAAGATAATTCTTTCGCGATATAATGAATTCTCATGGTTAAATATTCTTTGCTTATCAATTTAATCAACAAATTTCTATGTTCATCCAATACATCATTATCGAATGAATGTTCGAGTAAATCATCAAAAATTGACGTTGGTAGCAATATTTTAATAAAGCAGTCATCGCTGAAATGTTTGGAACAATTACGATGTTGTTTTTTCCATTCCCAGTAGTTACGTGCAATAGTGTTGATCCATGTTTGCCTCATATCAATATCGGAGGGAAATCTGAAAATTAAAAAAAAAATCATAGCTACACATGAGTTTAAATTATTATACCATGAGCCACACGGATTTTTGACCACTGTCATTTCATTACTCATACGTATGATTTGCTGGCAAGACCGTAGGTATTTAGGTATTTATTTCACTCTCAAATATTTAATCCTTCCCAAAACTACGTGTAAAGAAAAATAAAGTAATAATTTAGATGACGCTAGTTCTATCGATATTCTATCGATAGTTTATTTTTGCAAGCACTATTGCAAAAATTTCTATGCCGATTTAAAATTTCTATTTTCCCTAGAATCGAATTATTTAATTACATAAAATATTGATTTCAAAACACTACCGAGTACACTAAACTCAAATAATTTGAAAAATTCCAAAATAACCTACAGTGAGAATACAAAACCGATAAAATGACCATATTTGATTACTTACCGATGGAAGCTTATGATTTCCGTATCATTTTCTTTGCGGGATGAATGTGATTTACATCCCACTATAATGCAGGACATTATTTAGTCTTTAAGCTTTGCGATGTACACTAAATCACTATTAATTTTGTACTATTTTTATAAAAACACGTAAAATCAACGAAGCACTTCAACTCCCATGCGCCCATAAGCATTATACGAAAAAATGCGATGAACAAAGTCATACACAAAAACCTGAGACGTTAAGTAGCTTTTAAACTTAGTATCTTAAAGGTAGCCAAGGTAGCCAAATTGACGTTTGCTTTGTGACGCTTTGCATTTTGAGCAACCTACATCTGTCTCTTTCTAATGCTGTTATGAGTGTATAAGAAAACAGAGACGACTATATTAGTTAAATTTAGCTTCCTTCTATGCTTTAGTTATTGTTCTGAGGTTCCACCTATATCCAATGACTAAAGACTGCTAAAGACTAAGAGAGGACATGAACTAAACGTAGACAGAGCTCTCTGTCTACGGAACTAAAAGATCTATATAAATTATACATTATGGAAATATCATACGATTCTATACAGAAATAAAAAAATATACATGTTTCTTTCTAACTTATGCAATTCTGCCAGTGTCAAAAAGAGAAAACCGTATTTTGTCAGTTTTCTAAAATTGCAATATTGAAGTATGACCTCACGGAAGCCCTGCCCATCGGCCGGTTCGCCATTTTAGTTTCTGGTTTTGAGTACTTCTCAGAGTGTACATGAAGTGTCATTTGGCGTTATCGTGCGACTAAATATTAAGTTTTTTTCCATTTTGAGAACATTTTGAGTGCTGTAAATTTGACTGAGGCTGTCTGTGATAGAGGAAACCATGCCTAAGTGTTGTGTGAGGGGCTGTGGCTCGAATTACAGTAAAAAAGCGCCTCTGATATCCCTGCACAAGTAAGTCGAAAGAATTCATAGATTATTAAGTTTCCTATATAAAATACCAATTTCTAGTCTCAATTCATGTTTATTACTGTTCGGTCATAGATTATTGCCTATTCATAGTCTTTCGAACGATATATTTCCTTATTTTGGTTTTGTTTACTACGTATTTTTATTGACAAATATAGTGTTGTGATTGTGTAATTTGCACAACGAATCGATTTTGCATCGATAAAAACCAAATTTCGTTTGAATATTTAGCATGAAAGAATATACACATTTATGTTAGTTTGCGTGTTTTGTTTGTGTTTTTAGGTTACAAAAAAATGATAAACTTTAAAGTAAGTGGCTTGAATCATTGGGTCAAGAAAATATCGACTCCAGCCAGGAAAAAGTATTTGTTTGTTCACTATATTTTGAAGAGTCTTGTATTAATAGAAGTCTTGATATAGTGAGACTTCACGACAATGCAATACCGACAAGGCTCCCTAAGGTAAATTATCACATTTTCATTGTAAGCCTACATTTACCCATATCCTATTCGAAAATAATGTTGGAGCTGATGAAGATTGTACAACCTATCTTTGCATTGTATAAATTCAATCTCTTAGTATTGTATAATTGCATAGCACATGTGTGAGCACTATGTACCCACTATAAAGGTTACTGGGTTCGTCTTTCATTGACTTGAATGTGCCCTGGCGGCTGAGAGTATGTCATGCTCACTCAAATGTGTCGCTGGTGGTGGCGTGTGTATTGGATCATTGAGTTCCCTTCAAAATGGTTGAGCTGAATGGTGCTGATCCATACGTCATGTTCGTGAACGGGCGCCGTCAGTAGGCACTGGTCATTTCTTAGCTGCCACGGCTTATTTTAATTCCATAATTGTTTTTATCTTTTTATTACGGACGCTTTTAACGTGCACGTGTTTCTACATCGTTCTCACATGTATAATTACAACATGAATGATGTAACCACTTTTTTGTAACAATATTTTGATTTAAAAGAGTGTCCATGGAGTTTCTTGCCCGTTCTTCTCCATAGGTACCTACTACGCTTTGGAATGGGCAACTAGCTTCATCTTTCTGACTGACCGACCCCTTGACAATTCAAAAGTGCCTGCAATTGGTTTATTTGAAATAAATGCTTTGAGTTTGAGTCATAATACATTATTATTTCCCTGTACATTTATTGTAGACAGGCAGACTTTATTGTATTTCACATTATTGGTGTACTTAATACTAATTACAAACTGATATTATTGTATCTATTTGAAATAAAACGGTTCTCCCATTAAATGCATAATATCGATTTCTGTTGTTTTATTTTGTTAATAATCGGTGTAGTTTTGTTGTTGCAGTTTAATTTACTCTTCTTCTAGCTTGATTATCACGAGCAACTATTAATCATAGAGTAAATAATATCAAGTACAATTAATTTTAAATGAACCGCCAAATTGATGATTTTTGCAATTTTTCAGTCAGATTACGCAACAACAGGCTTTTTTGTACTTAATCCATAATGCGACGTCCTAGAACGAGAATCGAATAACACCCTACTTACCTACTATCTACTTAAAATCAAAAACCTTATTTTAATGTATGTGATTTCGATTAATAGATTTGTAATCAACACGATGAACAAAATCATTGCAAAGAATGAGCAGAGGACAACACTAGGTAATGGGCGGAGCCTACGCCATTTTACTTTCCACGCGCGCACGAGATACGATCTTTTAGTTCATGTCCTCTCTTATTCTTTAGCATAGAGCAACACGGACCGGAGGGGAGTAGCCATACGCACGCGTTCCCCTCTGCCAAAGTACAAGTCCACGCGGTCCTATGCGTACAATAAAACTAGTTGCAGCCGTTCCATTCACTAGACTAAATCTAGTTGCGCGGCTGAATCGACGTCCCACAAAAATGCCGAATTGTTCAGTTTTTTGCTGCAAAAAGAGGTCTGCCACGTCAAATTTACAAAAAGATGGCGTTACCTTTCATATGTAAGGAATTTTTAATCAAATTATTACATTTTACTCCTTTTTAAACTTATAATTTACAATACTAACGGTCGTGTTGTTTCGGATTCATCTACCAACACAGGCCGCTCGCCTTCATACAATATGCGGATCGGTCGAGCGACTGATCCGAGTGTTTTCGCTGTCACCGAGCGATAGTGATGTTACCGGTTAGGTATCGATAAAAATGGCAAATGCAAAGGACTCTCTCTCATGCATATAATCATTTTTGAGATTATGCCTTCTGATTTAATTATTATAATTATGTATATTGTGAGCTTTATTTTGATATTGTTTAATATTAAAATTGCGTCAAATTAAATTAAATACAATACTTACGAGTATTAATACATTACATTAAAACTACTAAGTGTGAAGCTCGACCATATTGTTTTTATTTATTGCAGTTTTCCTAAAGATTCGAGTTTAAAGGATATTTATAAGAACTTTTGTAATAACAGACTTACCTGGATACCTACAAGAAACAGTGTCATTTGCTCAGATAATTTCAAGACCTCTGACTTTCAAGTGTTGGCGAACAATAGAAGGAGATTGGTCGAGAGCACCAAGCCAACTCTAATACCACACTGTACTTGTTCCGTAAGTTTTTTTTATATCACGGAGAAGGCAAAAAACCTAGTCCACCCGATGTAATGCCTCGTGCCGCCAGTAAAATGTTGGTTATGTAGTATGGTTAGTCATAGTTGTTAAATGAAGCTTATATTTTTCCACTACAAAAAATATTTTTATATATTTTTTATATTTATATTTTTTAGTTAAAGGCACAAGTGCTAAGTTAAAAGCTCAGCTTATAACTAAAGCATTTTTTGAACTAATACATGAAACTGGAGTGGAAATAAAAGCATTAACATGTGACGGCGCAAGAGCAAATTTAGCGATGGCAACAGAACTGGGTTGCTGCTTAGTTGCAAATAAATTGCAAACTGCCATATTAGATCCTACAACGGGGCAACAAGTTTACTTTTTTTTAGACCCGAGTCACATGTTAAAATTAATTCGAAACACTTTTTGTGACTACAAAATAATGTTTTTACGATGACAATGGAAATAAAATTCAATGGTCATTTTTGGAGGCATTACATAAAATCCAAGAGGAAGAACTATTTTCTAGGGCAAATAAGTTGAGAGCAAATCACATTTATTACAAAACAAAAATAATGAATGTTCGCCTTGCAGCACAATTGTTCAGCGCAAGTGTTGCTGACGCACTTGTGTTTTGTGAAAAATAATTAAATTTACCGGAGTTTTATGGATCGACTGGAACTTCAAAGTTTATTTTACTGATAAACGACGTCGATAAACGACGGTCACGTCAAAATGGTTATAAGAGAGCAATAAACTCTGAAAACTATGAGAAAGCTTTTAGAAAAATGGACGAAGCTCAACAGATTTTATTGAGCTTATCAACCTATGTAAAAAAACGCAATGGAGAGTCTACTAAAATGAAATTATTAGATACTCCACGATACACAGGTTTTTTGGGAATTTTGATCTGCATTGAGAGTACAAAGTCTATCTTTCAAGATTTAATACAAAACCAACAAAATGGTCTGAAATATATGCCGCTCCACAGGATCAGTCAAGATCACATCGAGCAGTTTTTTTTCGATTGTAAGAAGTCATGGTGGTTATTCCGATAATCCCTCAAGCTCCCAGTTTGAAACAATTTATAAAAAAAAATCTAATTAACACAGAACTAACACAAACTGGAAGCGGAACGAACTGCATTCCATTGAAAAAAATTACTAGGTATACTGAATTGCACATCTGCATTAGAAAAAAATAATGCTTCAACCGTACGACAATACAATACGAATGAATCTACTGACGAAGTCAACTTTACCAATTTTACTGACGATTTGATTGATGAGATTGAAGCTCTATCTTTTTTATCTCCTTTTACCGAGAAAGAAGTGGAATACATAGCAGGATTTGTTTTTTCTCGACATAAAAAAAAAATTAAGTGCAATACGTGCATCAAATGTTTGCTCGGGCCGATTGATGAAAAAAGCTTAATGCATCAAAAAAGCAGAAGAAAGTTGCTGTATGCTTCAAAAGAGGTCATTTTTTTATGCCAGATTTGTGAGAAAGAAATAAGACATCGTATAAGTGACGACAATAAACCTACACGATCTTGTACCACACACCAAATCGTGCCAAAAGCTTTAAAAAAGTTTATTGGCAAAGACTGGTTTCCCTCTATCAGTTACCATTCACATGAAAATGATTTTACAAATCATAATTTGGAACTGGCCAGATTAATAATGGAAAAATATACTGATACAAGAATTTCTTTCTTAATGGAAAAGGCAAACCCACAAAAATTTATTCGACATACCTATTTATAAAAAAAAAAAACCATTTCAAAACCAGTGATAGATAAAACTATCGCTGGTTTTCAAAATGATATAAACATTAAGTTAACTGTCCCATGATAATTGTTGGATGAATAAATAAAATCCTATCTTTATTATAATATCCACATTTGTATCACTTTTTAAACCTGATTTCCCTAATAGAGTTCTCGAATTTATCGATAATGCGTATCGACAGTTGTTACAGCCACGGCTGTTCGCAACTTGTCAATGTAGTTGTGTCACTTCATTACACTGTTATGACACCGAATGCAGCTATGTGTGTGTGAAATTGTTAGTGTATTGTTATAATTGTTAAAGTGTGGGTTTCGTAGTGACAGCCGATTGTTTTTGTGTGGGAGTCTGAGAAAGTGTGCGTGGCGCAGATTTCCCCCCCCAAAAAATGACAGACAATTCTGTATCGGGAACACACGCTATGGCTACTCCCCTCCGGTCCGCCGGTGGTCCGTGTTGCTCTATGTTCTTTAGTCATTGTCTATATCACACATATTTGACATCAGTCAAAACACATTTGAAGTATTTTCAAAAATACAATATTAGTTAAGCAGGAGGGGGGGGGGGGGGGGAATCTACCCAAAATAAATACATGGCAAGTGGTCTATGAGACAAAAAAGTTTGGGGACCTCTGATCTGAAATTGTATTTTACTTTTACAAGTTTTCTGACCTTGTGTGCACTCCCATCACCTCCCTGTACTGAATGCTATGCAGAGAACAAAAACATTCTGTAAAATTAATGTTTCCCTTTGTCATTCATGTTGCTTACTACCTAAAAAAGAAACCCTATTTTCTACCTACATTTCTATCTGCTAGAAATGCAATGCGTTATGTATATTATATATTAAATAAATTACGCTTTACTTAAGTTACAGGTGTGTTTAACATGTGTCTAATTGAGTGCGATATCAAGTAATAATAGTATTATCATATTGGATTATGTTAAGAGTCATTAACGGCCGAAATTAATAACCAATCTAATCCAATATCTCTAGATTTAAGATTGAAAATTCAATCCAGATTTGTAGTAATGTGTAGCTAAAAACGATCCACGGATTGCAATTGCAATCTTTTCAACCAATCGATCTTTGAGAGGACGGATCGTAACCTACAGATTGCGCTCTGTTCGAAAATGACAGTTTGAGTGTGTCAATAACCTATCCGTTGAATTTGACGTCTGTTTTGATCGGTGTAAACAATCCAAATCTTAATCTTAGAATTTCGTAGGATATCAGATTAACTTCACAGATTTTATTTGAAAAATGGCACTGTTGATATTCTCCAGTGATAGTGACAGTGATATGGAAGTTCTGGCTCAATTATCGGATTGGGATAGTACTGATAGTGACGCTGGTTAAGAAATAAGACGTCAACGCGCTTCTTCGCGGAGACTTAAAAGGGTGAACTACATGCAAAGTCTGGATGATGCGGAGTTTACCTTTAGGTTTAGGCTGTCAAAATTAGCAGTAAATTTACTGTTGACTGAAATTATGCCTCTCGTCCGTGTAACTTCATCAAGGTAAGTTGCAAATAGTACTTTAGAAAAACAGCTATGTAAGTACGTACCTACTACCAACCTAATAAAGAACTTTGTTTTTAAAGTATGTATAATATTTTATTCAGAAATCATCACGCTTCATCAACTAAAAAAAACAAGTTTCTTTGGCGGCGGCGACTTTTCTCTTTCGCTTGTTTGACAACAAAAAATACCACGCCACATATAATAAAACGCATCCTAGCTTTAGCCGTTTCGTGACATTCCTTTTTAACCAACACGTTTTGAATTTTAGAACGTCTTTTTCGTATTAATAGAATTATTACGTCTTCGGTAAATATATGTATTAAAAGTCTTTAAAACAAAATTGTAAAGCCTATTTATGCTTAGTTTTTTGATTGTTACAAAAAAAACGAACCATGTCTATTTTTATACATTTTGCTTACAACGGATTGACGAAGAGGGAAAGGATTTCAAAATATCTGCGGATTGAGCGACCGCAGGATCGTCTTTTTTCGTTATTGGGACGCGGTTTGGAGATCGATCCATAGATTGGTATATATCGACGATCGATTTATATCTTGGATCATGGATTCAATATTAATTTCGGCCATTAGTCATTTACATTCGGTTGAATAGGTACTTTAATAGCTTGAACATTGCACGGTTCCAAATCCACGTGACTTTCAGAAATAAATTAAAACGAAGCTATAAGCAAACTTTTTGCTGATGAATGTATGTAAGGACTGGCCAGACAGATAACAGCCATAGTGTGCGCAGAACGCTATGCGCAGTAAAAATTGATAAAACGGAAACGTCAGAAAAATCTGAACGGGATTTCTTTTTCGCCTTGAAAATAATCTGAAATAATGTCGATGTTCCCATTTCTTCTCGATATGGATCGCCCCCGGCGTTTGTCGGACCAACATTTTGCATTGGCACTAACACCAGAAGATATTTTGACGATGGTAGCTCCGCATTCTCAAACTTCGAATGAATACTATCGGCCCTGGAGGCAACTGTCAACCCTGCTGCGAGACTCTGGATCAACAATAAAATCCGATAAGGCGAAGTTCCAGATCAATTTGGACGTGCAGCATTTTGCGCCGGAAGACATTTCGGTGAGAGCTGCTGAAGGATTCATCGTGGTCGAGGCTCGTCACGGCGAAAAGAGAGATGAACATGGATGGGTGTCTCGTCAGTTTACGAGAAGATACGCCTTGCCTGAAGGCTGCAGCATCAACGCTGTGCAGTCTCGCCTGTCATCGGATGGAGTTCTCACCGTCACCGCGCCTCTCGAGCGTTCCCAAACTTCGAATGAACGCGTGGTACCAATCATTCAGACAGGACCAGTGAGAACTCAGCCTGATGGGTCAAAGTATGAAGAATTAGGAGATGGAGAATCTCCGTTAAAGGAGGAAAACGGACAGTGAATGCAGTTGCAGCTGTTGCGATGGGCGCAACGCCAATCCCAGAATAGTTATTTAATTTATTCATGATCCTCGGTTGAAACAATTCATACTTATGACTCGTCATAGTTTGCGTAATAGTACCTATCTATATTATTTTATTTGCATTCCAATATTAACTTGACGATTTTGTGTAGTTACGAAAATTGCTAAATAAACTAGTTTATATTTGTGACAGTTTTTTTTTGTTTTAGGGCTAATTTCTCAATAGTCATATAACTTTATCTGAAGAATAAATCTGACAGTTTGACATATTTTCTATACAAAAGCTGTCAAACCACAAAATGTATTCCTCGGATAAAAGTTATCCGACTATTGAAAAATCTGCCCTTCATATTAGTTGGAAAAAGTCTAGGCAGTTGATGATGACACAAACACAAACATCTATTTATATGACATTGGTTGTCAAAGCTGTTGTCTCCAGGTAGTTTTTTTTTAAACAACCTAGCAGTAAGCACTTTATGCCAGGGAACAATGAACAAGTCACATATTTGTAAGTACCTACCTAATCATCGGAACCTTGTGAGTGTTATCCAGACAAAGAAAGTAATCCTTTAGGCTAAGAACTCACCACAGCATACAATATAGTATAGGATATAGACAGGAAGCTGTCTTCTTTTTCTGTTGACAGCACCAGTCGCCATCTAGTTGTCAGCTAGTCAATACCCATAGCTGATATGGATATAGATATGTAGCTATAGCTGTAGTAGATCGAGTTGAATTTTTACATTGTCGTATAAATTATTGTTTACTATCAATGCTTCTTTAACAATTACCTATGTTAAGAATGCATTACATAATTATTAGAAAAACATTAGTAGTATGGGCCTATGCACGCCACGTTTTTTAAACGCGCCGTTGACGCGCGTTTGTAGCAATACAGACGTGATACGCACGCAAGTCAGACGCCGCCTGTAGACCTTTGCACACCTGTATATATTCAAATACGCGTTTGAATCGATACAGACGCGCGTGTGTAGTGATACAGACGCGATGCAAACGCGCGTGTGTAGCAATACAGACGCGATGCAAACGCGCGTGTGTAGCGATACAGACGCGATGCAAACGCGCGTGTGTAGCGATACAGACGCGATGCAAACGCGCGTGTGTATCGATACAGACGCGATACAAACGCGCGTGTGTAGCGATACAGACGCGATGCAAACGCGCGTGTGTAGCGATACAGACGCGATGCAAACGCGCGTGTGTAGCGATACAGACGCGATGCAAACGCGCGTGTGTATCGATACAGACGCGATACAAACGCGCGTGTGTAGCGATACAGACGCAATGCAAACGCGCGTGTGTAGCGATACAGACGCGATGCAAACGCGCGTGTGTAGCGATACAGGCGCGATGCAAACGCGCGTGTGTAGCGATACAGGCGCGATGCAAACGCGCGTGTGTAGCGATACAGACGCGATGCAAACGCGCGTGTGTAGCAATACAGACGCGATGCAAACGCGCGTGTGTAGCGATACAGACGCGATGCAAACGCGCGTGTGTAGCGATACAGACGCGATGCAAACGCGCGTGTGTAGCGATACAGACGCGATGCAAACGCGCGTGTGTATCGATACAGACGCGATACAAACGCGCGTGTGTAGCGATACAGACGCGACGCAAACGCGCGTGTGTAGCGATACAGACGCGACGCAAACGCGCGTGTGTAGCGATACAGACGCGATGCAAACGCGCGTGTGTAGCGATACAGACGCGATGCAAACGCGCGTGTGTATCGATACAGACGCGATACAAACGCGCGTGTGTAGCGATACAGACGCGATGCAAACGCGCGTGTGTAGCGATACAGACGCGATGCAAACGCGCGTGTGTAGCGGTACAGACGCGATGCAAACGCGCGTGTGTAGCGATACAGACGCGATGCAAACGCGCGTGTGTAGCGATACAGACGCGATGCAAACGCTTCAATAAAAATATCTTCTAAAATGTGAATGCTGCACTTATATTCGCCATATTTATCCAAACTAGGTTACGTTACCCGTCGATTAGTACTCTATCTCAGCTTAAACCTACTTTTAATAACGAGATGAACGCCATTGTATTTTAGGCATACCTATTGCCGTCCGAGCGGCCAACTAAAATCGACTCTAACAAATTATTGAACCTACTTTCTAGTATTTTTTTCTGTGTATTCGCTGTAACAAATGATTAACTAATTGTACAGACGCCAGCAGGTCAAGCTACCCGAAACTGTCAAATTTTCCCAATCAACCTTGAACCTTAATGCTTTAGCGATAAAGTTGAAAATCTATTAAAGAAATTTGACAGATTGTAGTAGCTTGATGTGCTGGCGTCTGTACATACACATTAGCCTCTATTAATTTGATATTTATGGTACATACCTACCTACTCATAACCTGAAAACTAAATATTGCACAAGTTTTTGTTTTTTAACGTTTTGACGTTATTTATTTTTGTAACAAATTGAACAAATTAAGACCTTTCTTTTGATGCATCATTCGTCTATCTGCATTATATAGTTTCTGTGTAATCGCGGGCGATGACTACGGCAAGTGGCGGTTCTAGAGGCCAACTATTCTTTGTCATAGCGTCTTAGTTTTTTTTGTAACAAATTCACGATAAGAGGTGTGTAAAGTAACAAATTAGCACTAATTCCTGGCAGTTTCATCAAATATTATGAGGTGGCCGCGCGGTTGAAACGGACATTATTTTTTTATGTTTATTAAAACATCCAAAACATTATCTAAAAATCCTTACACAGAACTTTAGTTCAATCAATTGTAATTTTCTTAGTCTACAATAATGGGTTTAATGTTGACATTTTGACAGTTCAACGACATTCATTGCGTTATTTACGTTGTTGAGCAGACAATTTTTTTGGACATAAGAAGCAATACAAGAATATCCTTCAAAATTATTCAGATTGTGATTGATAGTGTAGGTATTATATTGTTAGGTACGCAATTAAGGTGCTGGTTTATCGACAATGTGCGCAGTGCCTCAAGTGTTGGGCAATCAAATCAAAATGAACAAAAAGCAAGTACCTACCTATATTTAGAATTACTGTATCTACATTGCATTTAAGATAGGTATTTATTAAAATAAAACAGAAGGATATCGTTACTTAGCAAGTTTATTAAAATTTTAAATTAAAAATAGGCATGTAGTTATAGCACATATTCAAATCAGTCTTACAAGGAAAATAATACATTTACATTATTTGCAGATTAAATTTTCTTCTTCCACAATTGGTTCTGGAGCCCCTAGCTGCTTCTTGATTGGTCCTGTGTGTGTGATTGGCACTATCTTCTCTCCGGTCGAAGGCATGGCCAGGACTTTTGGTGCTGTGACGGTCAAGACACCGTCGGATGACAACTTTGACTCCACAGTGTCGGATAAGCACCCTTGTGGAAGAGTATACCTCCTTACAAACTGTCTGGAAATATATCCATGCTCGTCCTGCTTCTCCTCGTGCTTTCCTTCAACGATCACTTCTCCTTTCACCACTTTCACGTTTATTTCTTCAGGTGCGAAATGCTGGACATCCACATTAACCTGGAACTTTTCGTCGTCCGATGTGATTTTGCCGACGCTGTTCAGCGCGACCTGGTTCATCGCTGATGAGAGCTGATCCATTGGCTTCATAAAGTTCTCCAATGGATGGAAGGCGTTCTCCCAAGGCTTGAGGAACGAATTCTTGAAAAAATCACGATGCATTAGCGGATTAAATGGTGAATAGCCGAAGAAATCGTCAGGTCTGTAGATATCTCTCTCCATCATGCGGAACGGCGTTTCAAGGTCGTAAAAGTAAGGAATCACCGACATTTTCGAACTCTTTGCTTGTTTATTAGTTTTGAACAGTTCACTTTCTTCGGTAACAACTGGCTAGTTCCCCATTCGTTCCCCGTATTTATATTCGGGCGACGATAACGCCACCTATTATCGGTGGGGCGCGTCATTTTCGAGAAAGTGCTCCAAAGCGAACGCTGTAGAACACTCGAGGTGGCATATCTCGTCGGTTGTTGATTCTAGAAAATGACAGCGTTGTGGGCCGAACGGTATCGTTATTCTTTGAAAATAGCGCCATCTAGTAGCGAGTAGTAAAACTAGATGAGTCAATAAAACTAGTGTGCGTCACAAACGCACACTGTGCTTTGCTTTATTATTTGGTACATAAATAAAAAGTAATAATCCGAACACTATAATTAAATGGCAAGGCATGATTTAAGGGCAGGTGGACCATGATGTTATTATTCGTAATTATTAGGTAACCGACGAAAGAAAGGAGCAAGTTCTCAAGTCGACACGTAAGTATAATTTTTTACAAGTCGACGCGTATGTTTTTTTTTTCATAAGTAATCAACTAATGATAATCACATAACATCACGCCTGTATTTCCTGAAGGGCCAGGCACAGGTGCACCTATAGTACACCCACATTTCACCACCAGGGAGGGCTATCACAATTTGTCTTGTTTGAAGAGACACACTCAAATACAAGAAAAAAATTGATATTTATTTATGACACTCCCGAGAGAAATAATCAAACTTTGTCGAGCATATTTTTTTTTTAATTGTGTGGCCCTATCTAAACCATAATCACACATCAAAACTGGGAGTTTTGTAACATGTAAGTATACGTTATGTACACACAGCAGCCAGGTCGAGTTACCACAAACTCTCAATTTTTCTCATTCGATTTTGAACTTAACCCTCAACATTTTATTGTTTAAAATCACTTGGAGAAATTTAACAGTTTTGTATAACCTGATGTGCTGGCGACCTACTGATAAAATACTGTGAACAAAAACTTCTTCTATTTAATTACTGAAGTAAGTACCTACCTACCTAATAGAAGTTAAATCTAAATCAGACATAGGTACCTACGTCGCTTTCATCATCGATCGTAATGTTTTATCTGTCTCAAGAAAAGCTCTCAAATAGCATTATTTATTCCCCAAATATAGGTATGTTATCTGCTTTAAGTAATGCTATGTACCTACCTACATTATTAATATGACATTAGGTATAAATTGACAGAAAACAAAATGTAGGCATTGGCAATGTAGCAGGCTATGGACAGTGGCTAGCACACGGCTTCTACAGTTAGGTACAGCCATAAGTCAATGGGTACAGCGCGTAAATAAGTACCGTAATACACTAACAGTAGCAAAGGCTTTCATTTTGACAGTCTAACATCATTCATTGCGTTATTTACGTTGTTGAGCAGACACATTTTTTCCAACATATGAAGCAATGGATTAGCAATATTATCTTCAAAACGATTCAGATTATGATCGACAGTGTGATTATTTGTTACGCAATTAGGGTGTCGGTATGGGTCGCAGGTCCTTGCACAAACAATTTGGATGATCTGGAATTACTTAGGTAGATGTTTATGCTCGTGTGAATTTTTCTATGAATGCGTCCCCTAAGACATCCCCGGTATTTGTGAGAAAAGAAAGAAATATACATACTTAATTAGGTAACTATAAAAAAAAACTAAGTAAGTACCTATAGTTTTTAGTTTATCTATCGAAGCAAGTGGTATTATGAACCTAAACACCTGTTAAAACTACCCATAGATATATTAAACAATAGCTACGGACCATTTTCAAAGTGCTATTATAACAGTAGGTACATAATATTATTTAATCTATCTACAGGGTTATTGGTAATACGTCGGCAAGGTCATTTGCAACCAAATTGCCCCTTGACCCCCATGCAAATATTAACCATTTCCGAGTAATTTGACTTTTTTTTTGGCGGTAGACAACAGAAAATTTATAAAACAAACAATGCATGGGTTTTTTTGTTGATAATTATTATCGGCTTCTCCTTCAATACATAATACTCAACCATAAAATGACATATTATTTGTCTTTAATATTTTTTAATCAAAGCCCACAATTTTCTTATTATGTCGAGCAGGTTAGTTGACTAAAATGGTTGATTTTTGCAAAAAAACATGGATATACAGAACATTCCAAAAATATGTACAACTTCTCAGCTATCCAACGAACGATAAGGTATCTTAAAAAAAATATAAAATGTAAAATTACTGGAAAATGGTTGACATTTGCTTAGGGGGTCATTTGCTTCCCCTGCATCCCTTTAAGTCTCCTTTGCGGGAGAAAGCCGTACCTCATGAGCTAGTTAACCTCCTCGAGTACTGGTACGACCACCAGTTAAACCAGGTCAGATGGTCGGGTGCATTGTCTGGTGAGTATGGACTGGAGTGTGGTGTGAGGCAGCCGAGGCAGGGAGGTTTGACTTCCCCGGCGCTCTTCAGTTTATACATCAATTAGCTGGTTGAGGAGCTGGGTAGCACTGGTGTCGGATGCTCTATTGATGGTAAGACTATCAATAGTATAAGTTATGCTGATGACATGGTGTGGTGCTGCTGAGTCCCTCGATTGATGTGCTCAGACAGTTACTTAGAGTTTGTGAACGATACGCCATGGCTCACGGTCTTCTATACAGGGTGGCCCAAAAGTCGTGGATCAACCGCAACTAGGGGTTAGGTGGGGTCATCAGCTGCAAAAAGTTGTTCTACGGGAGGTCCTTAAGGTCAACCCCTGCAGAGTATAATTTATTTTGAGTTTTTATGAGAAAATTTACTTTTTTTAACTAATTCTTATTGAAATTCGAAAAAATCTACATCCTGTATCTTTTTTATAATTTTCACTAGATTGGTACTGATGAGTACTTGCCTTAGACATGCTATTTATGGTTGTTTATTGGGTGTGTTGAAGATAATATTAAGTTTTACGATTTTTTTTTTCTCAAATCATAACTTTTCATTTACTTTGGACCCCACTGTGAAAAAAAAATACTCTACCGAAAAGTGACCCTGTGTTACAAGTTTTGGCGCATTTAATAGGGATTCCGAAAAGGTATTACACATGGCCATGAGTGGCTCTAATATCTTTCTAGGACGAAAAAACAAGACAACGATTGTGAAATAATTGTTTTATTAAGCAAAACATTTTACAATAAATGCTCAAAATTCCTGCCTCTGACCATAATACATAATCTGCACCGTCTAATAAAATTCCTCCGTAACTTACGGAATGCACCTATTGTTCTCTCCTTGGTAAACTATTTCTTTAAAATAGCCCCAAAGAAAAAAATCTAATGGATTTTAAATCGGGCGACGGGGGTGGCCACGCAATATGTCCGCCTCGACCAATCCACCGGTTGGGGAAGCGCTCGTTCAAATGATCTCTGATCTCTCTGATCTCTGAATCTATGATCTGCTCGAGCGTAGTGAGGCGGGGCGCCATCATGTTGCAGCCACATTTCTGCTATTCTTTCTTCTGGAACTAGGTTCCAAGTTACTAACAACAGAGGTGCATTCCGTAAGTTACGGAGGAATTTTATTAGACGGTGCAGATTATGTATTATGGTCAGAGGCAGGAATTTTGAGCATTTATTGTAAAATGTTTTGCTTAATAAAACAATTATTTCACAATCGTTGTCTTGTTTTTTCGTCCTAGAAAGATATTAGAGCCACTCATGGCCATGTGTAATACCTTTTCGGAATCCCTATTAAATGCGCCAAAACTTGTAACACAGGGTCACTTTTCGGTAGAGTATTTTTTTTTCACAGTAGGGTCCAAAGTAAATGAAAAGTTATGATTTGAGAAAAAAAAAATCGTAAAACTTAATATTATCTTCAACACACCCAATAAACCACCATAAATAGCATGTCTAAGGCAAGTACTCATCAGTACCAATCTAGTGAAAATTATAAAAAAGATACAGGGTGTAGATTTTTTCGAATTTCAATAAGAATTAGTTAAAAAAAGTCAATTTTCTCATAAAAACTCAAAATAAATTATACTCTGCAGGGGTTGTCCTTAAGGACCTCCCGTAGAACAACTTTTTGCAGCTGATGACCCCACCTAACCCCTAGTTGCGTTTGATCCACGACTTTTGGGCCACCCTGTATAATGTCAGGAAAAGTGAGGTTATGGTGTTTCGTGTGGGTTCTAGAAAACTGACGACAGTTTCTCCTGTTTATTTGTATGGGGTGGCACTTAAGAGAGTGTCTCGTTTTAAATACCTTGGGCACATTTTGACTAAGAACCTTTTTGATGACAAGGATATTGAGAGAGAGCGAAGGGCGTTGTCGGTTCGATGTAATATGCTGGCCCGTAGGTTTGCTAGGTGTACTAAATACGTGAAAATTACGCTGTTTAAGGCATACTGCCAGACGTTTTACACCTGCAGCCTGTGGGGCAGGTATACGCAGAGAGCCTACAACGCCCTCCGCGCTCGGTACAATCATACTTTTCGGGTGTTGCTGGGGTTTCCACGGTTCTGTAGTGCGTCGGGCATGTTTGCCGAAGCAGGCATTGATAGTTTTGAGGCCATCATGCGCAATAGAACGGCATCCCTAATCCGGCATCCTGAAGGTTATTGTGGAGAGGCCAGACTGCCCTTTTCTGATGCACTGGTCCAGTAGACGTAGCTGCGGGCCTGGTGCTGAACAAAGATATTAATTGATATTTGTTACAGAAGTTAAGTTATGGTCATGTTTAGTTTAATTAATTTGATTTTTACATCATTTTGATTTAATTTGAATTAGGTTTTTACATAATTTAGATTTAATTTTAATAAAATTTGATTTTTACATAATTTTCATTTAATTTGAATTTGAATTTAATTTTGATTTGATTTAATTTTGTTTTGTTTGTAATTTATTTTAGTTTTAGGATTTAATTCTAATGTAATATTGACTTGAATTTTAATTTTGATTATAATTCTGATGGTTTATTATTGTAATTTAAATTTTGTTTGGAAATTTGATATTGATAGTATTAATATAATCTCTGGTTTGATTGTAATAATAATTTGTTTTTGATTTTAATGCTACTAACATATTTTTCTAAGTTTTTTATACTTACTAATAAGTACAATATAGATGTTTTTTCTTTTTTCCGAAATAAATAAATTGAATTGAATTGAAATTAATAGATTACCGACGTATTACAAATAACCCTGTGGCTACTAATAATACTTAGCTGACGAGTTTGTTAGATTGTTTGAACGCGCTATACCTACTCTAGAACTTCCAGTTAGATTTGAAAAAATATTTTTGCATTTGATAGCCCAATTCTTATATAAGGTTATAAGCTATTTAACATCACGCTAGGAGTCTTAGGAGCTGAGCAAAAAGAAAAGAAGTAAGAAAGAACGCTAAGCGAAAACGGAAGTAATATAGCGCTGGCAGGCGATGGGATGCGTGTCGGGGGCACTCGGGGGAACAAGCGGACAAAGTTGGAGGCAGAAGCTAGTTTATTATAGCAATAATATCCATTTATGTACATGAATTAAAACAGTCGTTGACTTTGCCGGCTACTGATAAATTGTATACAGGCTGTTACAAAATTGAGTAAAATTTTATTTTATTCCGTTGTTGCTGGTATCAGCTTGGCTTCGTCCTTTATTTGATTCCGGCGCAACAGTATACCTACAGCAACAATAGTATAAATAGCTATACTATTGTTGTAGTAGGTGTTTCCAATAAAATATATATAATATGTCAATAGCTTTCCATTTGAAAATGTTTGTATGACATGGAAAGACCCTAAAATGCGAACACAATTTTGTGATTTCCCACAAAATGCTAATTTCGTGTTAGGTCACTTTTATTCTCACGGTGCGATATGTAGGTAAATTCTGTTGCCAAGCAATACCTCGTTGCCAATTAGCTTTGAGGATATGCTACTGTGATTTTACCTACTTAATTTTATCATTTGTGTGAGCTCTCACACCTAATTCCAGAAATAATTATACGGCATGCATGGCACTGGGAGGTTAGTAAATCGCTGTATCAGGTGCCTAAACGGCGTGGTAGGGAGATCGACCCTATTACCATGGATTCAGTGCACGATTCTGAAACCCCCTGCGTTGAAATTATCTGTCGGTAATTAAAAATAAAATGCTATTCCATACATTTTGACCGCGTAGGTATTAAACATTTCTATGAAACAACAGCTTTTTTTTTGTTGATATTTGACGTTTCTATTCTAGGCTCGTCTAGAATCATCTGTGCTGAAGTCATAGTTACAGTTTGCGCATTGATGTCCCTTTTTTTGAGGGTGGGAAATCTTCAAATAACTGCTCCCGCTCTGGGCGGAGCGGGAGGGCGTGTCAGACTCTTACTGACTAAAACCCACCCGTGTTCTTTTAGTTGCCTCTGGGGGGCCACGGCCTTCGGACTTTCCCTCAACCCTGGCACTTATCGGCCCTAGCGGACCCCGTCATTGGTGCTGACATCTCTTTGAGGCGCGCGTGGAACACAACGCGCCGGCGTCGACCCGGGCCTGGTCCTTATCGGACGGCGAGCTGCCCATTGCTCGCCGGCATCGATGTTCCAAAATTCATGGTTACACTTTGCGCGTCGATGGGGACCTGCCACGCTGTATTGTTTCGATACTAGGAACGATTAACGCACGCGACACGTCGTCGTCGCGCATTTATGCATGTGCATTGTATAGCCTTGGCACTTGCTAGTTCATGCAATAGCAACACCTACTGCATCCTACCATTTCGGAGCACCCTGTAACTCATAATTTTATTATTAGTGCAATGCCAACGCGCTATCTATGCGCATTGCGCTCGACAACCTACGACCGGACTGTTGTGATAACGAAATAATGACTCATACGTATTTCCACTGTTTTATAAGCCTCGTTTTGTTTCATGGGTATGTACCTAATATTTTATTACCTACGGAGTAGTTTTTTTTTTTTTTAATAAATACCTACTTCAGTTTTTCTTAAGAATGTAGGTATTTTATTTTAACTTATAAGCACGTAAATAGGTACGGACAGTGCTCTGTGTTACCTGAACCCTCTTACAACGAAGAATAGAGGAAGAGGGGTCGGGTTATGCAGGTCACTGACTGTACCTTTAGTTTCCATTATTACCTATAACTACTATTGTTGTGATATGTATAACCTAAGTAAGATAAAAACTTGCTGGAGAAACTAAACCTTACCTAATTGAAAATGAATTAGAGTCATTTTCAATTAGGTAAGGTTTAGTTTCTCCAGCAAGTTTTTATCTTACTTAGGTTATACATTCTGCATTAACTTTAGCCAGAGGATGAACCAATCATTGCATTATCTATCATGACACAGACTCACCTCCACCGAAATTGAGATTAAATTGTTTACAAAACATTCGATCAATCATTTGTTCTAAAGGAAAAAAAAACTGAATTAATTTTATACCAAAAACAATAAATAGTTGATGTTACATTCATGATAATTTATATTTGCACCATCATAATAACCATCTCTTCCTGCGCCTGTACAAAGTTTATTCGGACTTGACCTCACCTACCTACTGGTTGTGGAGACGTAGCACTCCGTTCGAGTTCGAAACTAAATAGTAATTGTGTAGGTAATCCCTACACCAACAAGTGAGGAAAACCGTTACTATTATTAAAAGCATAGTCATTAAAGTGGGACAAAGTGTCCATCTACATTTTAAATATTCCACACTCTCACTCTCACTGGTGGGAGAACTTGAAGGGACAAAGTGGAATAATAATTATTTAAATGTAAAATGATGATAAATTATATTTATTTGTGTTAATTGGTTCAATAAACACTTTTACAATAATAGTAAAAAATATAATGTTTTCAAAAACGAAGCTGAATTCTGGGCAGAGTCCATCTAGATTGCCATCGACACACTAAGAAGAAGAATATGTTTTAAAACTACACTTGCGTGCCAAAAAAATTCCTACCCCGCGCTCTTCGATTTGAAACAAGTAATTCACTAAGTTTTAGTGTACCCACTAAAATCTTCCTGAAAGTATGTAAATTACGATTGACAGAGTTATCTAAAGCTGATTTATTGGTTTTTGAGAAAATCACGAACTTAAAAACGTAGGTACGGGTCGAATGAAGAACCTCCTGTTTTCTTGTACTTTAAAATGATCAATAAACGAATAGAAATAAACAAAATGAAGTTGTGTCAACCTCACACAAAAAAAGGTCAAGCAATTTTTCTGAGCAAAGGTTAGTGATAAGAACATTGAGTTGATCTTGTCAAGAATATTCCGTTTATCAATGTATGGGGTATGTGTAAATAAACTTTATCTTACCTACCTTCACACAATATAAAATTAATAATCACTAACATTTTTAAATGTCTTTCTAAAAGAGGGCACAAGTTAGGTAATTTTTTTTGCACGCTTGATTGATGATTTCGGAATTTCCTATCCGACTCAAATCATCATTATTATTATTACAAACTCCTGAATCACACATAACTACCTCCTACTCATAGATTTGTTTTCTTTCCAGTGTGAGTTCAAGTGATCTCCCCAATATATTAGATTCGCAAGTGTGCTTCACCAATGGATTCGCGTTCGGAGTGTCAACAGCTTCCTACCAAATTGAAGGGGCTTGGAATGTGTCAGGTAATGTGCAGTTAATTTAAAGAAAGTTCAGAGACAGGCAGCCCCCACAATAATAGACGCGGAGTACACCAAACTGCCAAACTTAAACCTCGTCGAAAAACCTATTGTAAATCTAAAGATGATTCTGGTTGACACTCCGCGTTTATTAATAAAGGCGACAGCTGTTTATCAGACAGTAGTAGAGTGACCAGACAGGAGTAGCCTCAGAGCAAGTGAACAGTAGCGTCGGTCGTCACACCCGCCTCTGTTAGCTCAGTCACTGACTTAGGAGAGTGACCTCTTTACGTCTGTAACACTGTCATTGATCCGCATCCCGAAAATTTTCCACAGTTACCTTTTATGGACTCCATCACACCTTGTTACCTCGCAATCACCGTACAGTCACACAGACACACAGTCTCTTACAGTTGAACATTTACACCTGTCACAAGGTCAGAACTGACAACCCTATTACCTCAGTCACATCTTCGTTGACTCAAATGGCTAAACATTTAACAACTAGATATCACATTCATCTAAAGTAGGTATACTGTAAGTTTACGAACCTCATCATCCATTTTGATTGTGACTTTGACCTTCATTTTCCAGGTAAAGGCGAGAGTATTTGGGACAGGTACACCCACGAGCACGCGGACCGCGTATTCGATCACCAGAACGGGGACATTGCTGATGGATCCTACTACAAGGTGAAGGAAGATGTAAGGCTAATGACGCAGCTAGGACTAAGCTTTTACCGATTCTCCATGTCCTGGCCTCGGATACTACCCAATGGTTTGAGCAAGTGAGTGGTCAGATTAGCTTTTTATACAAGGTTATATTAAATTAGCTAGCGAAACTGCAGACGTGATGGGTATCGGTATCCATCACATCTGCGGAGTTTTGCTAGGTAATTTAATTTGACCTTGCATAACTGTGATACGAGGGTGGTCTAGTTGCATGAAAGATTTCACAATCAAGTCAACCGTCCACTGCTACCAAGGATGTGCATGGAGAGACTAGCCACGATAGCTGCGCGGCGCATTTGTTTATCAGCCACGCAGTCGAGCGTAGCGTGTTTGTAGGTCACAGCAGACAATCCCGTCAATATTTTCATACAAAGCAAAGCTAAGTACACCAGACCTGCGTAGCTTAGCTGTGGAGCAGCGCCTTGATGACAGCAGTCAAACTTTACTTTTATTCTCACCAGCTATGTAAACGAGGATGGCATCAGATACTATAAGGAGTTGCTGGACGAGCTGCAACGCAACCGCATCACGCCGGTTGTGACGATGTACCACTGGGACCTACCGCAATATCTGCAGGACCTCGGCGGATGGACCAACCCAATTATGGCTGAGTACTTCGTCGATTACGCCAGAGTAAGGACTAAAACATCCACTTTTACAATCATTTCATCGCCAACCAACAACCATGCTATCGAGATTGTAACTTAGCCTAAGATTTTTAGACTCTTTAAAAAGTACATTATGTACTAATAGATCCTGAAGTGCTTACATCAGTTTTAAGCCTAGCATGCCATACAGTCTAACTGTTAAAAGTTATAGTGCTGTAGTGAAGGCTTCTGTCTGATACTAATCCTGCATACCATATCTGTTAAACCATGTCTAGTAATGAGTAAACTAGTCTAACTCTCTCTTAAATTCACCGCAGGTTCTCCTCAACAATTTTGGAGACCAAGTCAAGATCTGGATCACATTCAACGAGCCAGTTTCCTTCTGCCAAGGCGGCTACGGTGGTGATGACGCTCCGGGAGGCAGGTCAAGTGGCTTCGAAGATTACATGTGTGGCCACAACGTGCTCAGGGCTCACGGCATGGTCTACCGCATGTTCGACAAGGAGTATCGGAACAAAATTGCAGGTAGCATAGTATGACAACGCATGTATCGTATCCCGCGAAGGAGTAAACAGTGGTCCAGTACACCCACATTTCGCCAGTTTTGTTTAGATCCCATGAAATAGGGGGCGAGGCTATTGCCCTCAACTGGGCAAAAGTCCCGACTTCGCTTTGATATTCAGAGTTTAATAAAGACAAACCTACTTTGCCCGACCTGAGTGCCGAACCCAAGACCACGTGCTCAGCCTCCTACTTGCGACCACTAGATCAACGTAGTCGATTATCGAATATTCAAGATATTTTATGTCTGGCTTATGCTAAGCTCATAATATAGGAACCTAGACAGGCAAAACTTTAAATGTTTCAGGTCATATGGGCATCACGATAGCGTTCAGTTGGTTGGAGCCAGCCACGACGTCAGCAGAGGACCAGGAAGCCGCTGAAACTGCCAGGCAATTCAACGTGAGTTCATTATTGTTTTTACCAATAGAGTTCACGTGTCTTTGATGCAGCAGGCATTTTTTATTAATTAATTATGATTTAAAAGTCAGACAGTCAGTAACTTATTCATTGTTTATTAGTTTTAGTCAGATCACATTGGGTCTGATAATTTTAATAAAAACATAAATATGATTGGCGTCAATTTTGAGATGTGCTTAATCTTTATAACCAAATCCTCATTTTTCATACACCGTTTTTGTCAGATTATACATTGCGGATTCAACAGACTAGTAGAGGTATCCCCTGACATGAGGTTTGCCATTTCCCAGATTGTCTAACACAATCCATCCTTATTTTTCCAGTTCGGTTGGTTCGCGAACCCAATATTCTCGAAAATTGGCGACTACCCTCCTATAATGCGAAGCCTCATTGACGCCAACTCCAAAAGGCAAGGATTCTCTCGTTCAAGACTTCCCTACTTTACTCCAGAAGAAGTGAAGATGATGAGAGGAGCCTACGACTTCCTAGGATTGAACCATTATACCACGTATCTTGTTCAGCAAGGATCCAGGAAGATTAGGAGCCAGCCGTCATACGAAGATGATATGAACGTTAAAATTCATCAGAAGGAAGATTGGCCTAAGACCAATTCGACGTGGTTAAAGGTAAGGTGGTTGCTATGAAAGAATCTCTTGTGCGTAAAAAAATGCTATGTTGGATTTTCAACTCTCGGCGTTAAGCCGTGTACAAAAACGTCGCGTTAAACAAGCGCCTATAATGTTCCCGCTGCTGGGACACTGGTCTTCCCTCGATGAGAGGGAGTGGGCCATAATTCACCACACAGGCACAGTGAGGGTTGGTAGATGTCACATGTCTTCGAATTTTTGGTTCTAGGACATGCCGGTCTCCTCACGAATTTTTTCCTTCACCGTTTCGAGAGCAGTGGCCCGTGTGTACTACCATTTAATGCACTCGTGTCAGTCATGGCAGTGATAAGAGATTTGTAACTGACAATGAGAGACATGAATTTGAGTATTGGATCATTGAGTTCCCTTCAAAACGGTTGAGCTGAATGGTGCTGATCCATACGTCATGTTCGTGAACGGGCGCCGTCAGTAGGCACTGGTCATTTCTTAGCTGCCACGGCTTATTTTAATTCCATAATTGTTTTTATCTTTTTATTACGGACGCTTTTAACGTGCACGTGTTTCTACATCGTTCTCACATGTATAATTACAACATGAATGATGTAACCACTTTTTTGTAACAATATTTTGATTTAAAAGAGTGTCCATGGAGTTTCTTGCCCGTTCTTCTCCATAGGTACCTACTACGCTTTGGAATGGGCAACTAGCTTCATCTTTCTGACTGACCGACCCCTTGACAATTCAAAAGTGCCTGTAATTGGTTTATTTGAAATAAATGCTTTGAGTTTGAGTTCTAAATGTAAGATATTTGTAAAATGTACTAGGGTCTATTATTATCACCGCAGTTTAAAACACACTCAGGTGGACCGAAAATTCAGGTGGCGTGGTGGGTGGAGGTTTTATTAAGGTGGCTGGTGAATGAGTGGCTAAAGATTTAGCTCACTGGGAGGTTAGAGAGGCAGATGCCCAACTGTATACTGTTCTATAGCAGTCCACAGCTGGACATGACATGGTTGTCGAAATCATTCTAATCAATAGCTAGCTATGCTGTTGCCAGCGACTTCATCTGTAGATTTTGTATTTCATAATTTTTTATACAAATATCTAGGATGAATAGCAGCCTTCTCTAGGTCCCAGGCTACCTACCTAGCCTCTACCTCTTTTTCATAACGATTGGTTCAGTGGTTTAAGCTTGAAAAGGTAACAGACAGACAGCTACTTTCGCATTTATAATATTGTTAGATATGGATAATGGATCGTACCTTTTTGACTAGGTCCTCCTAGTTATCATAACTTCATCATACAGTATTTTATCTCACGAAGCGACGCGCGCTTTACTTGTGGTTACCAATTGTACAAACACACTCTGAGTGTGTGTATAAGCGCACCAGCTCTTTGTACCGACCGAGACACGGGCGAAGTCGGAAGTGTGTGTGGGTTTGTTATGTGCTGACGCTACTCGTCTTCACGCACACATTAACATCGTGTTTGTACACTTGGTTACCACAAGAAAAGCGCGCGTCGCTTCGTGAGATAAAAATAATGTACTGATAAATCCCTAACCTTTCGCAGGTAGTGCCCTGGGGCTTCAGAAAAACCCTGAACTACGTGAGACTAACCTACAGAAACCCCAAGACCCTGGTGACTGAGAACGGCGTGTCCTTCGAGCCGGGTCTGCGCGACACGAAGAGAGTCAACTACATTGACGCGTATCTGCGTGCTTTACATACAGCCGTTTATAAGGACGGCTGTTTGGTCATAGGGTATACTTACTGGAGTCTGATGGATAACTTTGAATGGACTAGAGGGTTCTCGTAAGTGGAATATTTAAAAAAATAGCCTTATTGCAGTCAATTACTACTGTGATTAAAAGTCGGTATTCCGTCTTTTGCAAACGGGTGCAGAATTGTCAACTATATTATATAACTATTGTTACTACACTTGATAATCGGGAATTAAAAAAAAAACAGTTATTCTGTAATACCTGGTATTCTGTTATTCTGCTCGACAATCGGAGCCAGCTTAATGGTTTATTAGTATTTTGGTTGGAAACATGGATGGACAGTGGTCACAGTTCATAACAGGCTTTTCAAGAATTACACAAGCAGAGACATCCAACGAGAAAATCGCTTTAAAACCGTTTTGTTTTCTTCTTCAGCGAGCGTTTCGGCCTTTACGAAGTGGACTACAACTCACCGAATCTGACTCGAACACCTCGGCTCTCTGCTAAATACTTCACCAACGTCGCCAAGACTGGATGCTTGCCGAATAACTTCGCAGACTACACTTATAGTACTGATTAGTATTTTTTTTTAAGTACCTATATATTCAATATTTCTCACAACTGTTTATATAAGAAATAAAAAATATTTGTAGTTTTACACACGAGCGCTTCATATCGCGTACTGCATTTTCAAGTGTCGGCGTTGAGAATCGAACAAAGCGCTATGAAAGAATCTCTTGTGCGTAGAAAAACGCACTCTTCGATTTTCAACGCCGTGTAGAAAAACGTGGCGTTAATAAAGCGCCCGTGCGTACTCGTGTCTCATGGCAATGACTATGAGAGACATTAATTTGGGAAAGAATTGAATCTGTGTTCTAAATGTAAGATAATATATTTGTAAAATGTACTATAGTTAATAATTATTATATGCACTCAAAATACAAACCACATGCGAAAAAATATGTTTCTTCTACGGTTGGGAGATATTTTGTGATTTCATTGTCTGCATAATTATCACAATATTACTTTGGGAAAACATTGAAAATAAATAATACCATGTTTTCAAAATGAATTAATTTATTAATTTTTCTCTATCCGTACTGGAACAACTTAAAATTAATTAACTGTTTACATGGTTGGACCACGACCATTCAGCTAAAGTTTAATCACTTATAAATATTACGATATAGCCTATAACGTACAAATATCATTGTATTTACTATAAATAAGTAAAGTTACATAAACTTTTACTTGTAAATTCGGATTTTGTTGGACATGGCGAGTTGGAACAAACTCGTTCGAACATTTCTTTGCAATAAAAGAATACCTTTATGGTTTGTAGATTCTAAAAGACAAAATATCGACGTTCATTTGTTAAATATTTTCTTGAACTTCAATTTTTTTTTGTGTTGTTTACTTTTCTATTATTTTTAATAATGCATTATTAAAGCAGCATTATTAAAATGCTAGAATACCCTTATTTTTTAATAATAAATATTTTGTTGTCTTCGGATAATACGTGATAAAATGCAATCATAATATAAGGATTCATTAATTAATATCTTTGAACAAAGTGTTAATAAAGTTACACATAGCCTCTTATTTGATATATTTTTGGCTGTAGCCTCACAAACATTAAATAAACCTACAAAATAGTAACACTTTTTATTGCTTTCCAGTTTATAGTTAGAAAAAGGCAGTTTTATTTTGATAAAAATAAAAAACAAAACGACCTTATTTTAGTCTGTTATACGATTTTGGCTTTTAAGAATAAAAGCATAGAGTTCGTTCATATAATTGCGTACTTAGTAAATTGTGTGCAATTAAATATGGGGGTCTAAACCCTAAGCGTGAAATCCGTAGTTTCGGCCGAAGTAACTCCGTATCACTTACGGACATAATATTTGCCCGGGGCCCGAACTTAAATTAATGACAACGTTTAGACAGTTGTCATTACTCCCGATGTGTTTTTGCCCGTCCGAAAAAGTTAATTAATCGGGAGTAGGGTTCACTTTTACGTATCGAAGTACTTCCGTATCCGTATATCCGTATCCTCGTTGACGGACTTAGAGAGTAGGCCCCACGAACCAAACATAAATAAAATTTATAAAGGCATATGAATCATTCACAAAATTGTGGCGTTTTTTTTTGTGTGCATAGCTAGATGAAACAAAAATACTTAATATCCTCGTATATTTTCAACGAATCTACGCTACACTTAAGATAGTACGCACGCGGTGGTTGTGTTCTAACAATAATAAATACTGTGGCACAGTGTGCGCTGGCGCTTAATATCAACTACATAGTTGGAACTTTATACGAAGTTGGCGTGACTGGAAAGGCAAATGGTTTATCTTAGTATCTTTCTTATATCTTAATATTATCCAAAATAAAGGCGTTAATAACAACTAACACTCACATATTTTTGATTAATATCGATACTTTTTAAAAATAACACTATTTCCCAATATTTTTATTAGACAAATGTGCCTTAAAATGCTACTTATTTATAACTTTTCTGGTACAGCACCGTTTTAGCACCAAAATCTTTTTGCATTGACAACCTCTTTGCTTCACTGCCAACCTAACCACGCCAACGGTTACACGATCTATTTACAAAAGGTGTTGTGTACCAACATTCAGGCTTGCGGCATCTTGCACTGGCTGCAGTCTTCCATGCCGTCGTTGAACTCTTCAATCTGTAGCGTCATCTCGAAGAAATTGTATTTGTCGTGGACTAATCTGGTGGCCTCTTCCAGAACTTTCTGGGGACTGACTCCGGTACCTGTGGATATAATGAGGATTACAGCTTTATCAAGCTAATACTACTTGAGCAGTGGTGACCCAGTGGTAACGGCCGCGACTTACAAGTTATAGGTCGCAGGTTCGAACCTAGACAGGCGATTTATTTTGTGTAAATTATTTCATCACTACTGCTCTTAAAACGGTGAAGGAAAACATCGTGAGGAAACCGACATGTCCTAGAACCAACAAATTCGAAGACACGTGACATCCAACAACCCGCACTAGGCTCACGTGGTGGATTACGGCGCACTCCCTCTCACCGAGAGGATGCTTGTGTCCCAGCAGTGGGAACATTATAGGCTGATTATGCTACTTCAAAATATTGCCTACTGATTTTGCTAGGTTCCTATTAATTTACTTTAAGAGTGTGCAGATTTCGCACTTTTATAGGTTTTTTAGTGAATATTGTGAACGGCGACTGGTAGGTCAACAGCATTTTTATTACCCTACTTAGGCGGCGCCTAAAAGGAGGGTGACTTTTTTAACAAACTTATTGACTTCAAACCGGTAACCGTTTTCTCAATGCCTAATCAATTCCATGTGACATGTGATAGAGTATGTGACGTCTATCAAACATATACTTATATTAATACTTATTTTAAAGATGTTACTAAAGAAAGAGGAATTGCAAAAAAAATAGCGGTGGAAATATGGAGAAGTTACTTTTGAAATTATTCTTCTGACCTTATCACGCAAAACGATCATTGTACTGAATGGCGCGAAGTTACTATAGCGTTCGTGTGGTGTGACGTCAGATGCTAAGAATGGTGTCTCTGTCTAGCATCGACTTTAAAACGCGTAGAACTTCGCCATTTTTTGAGACATTTTTACTTTGGGCTGTTATTTTTCTGTTTCCAAAAATCAAATTTAAAAAATACAATCAAATAATCTATTAGTTCAGCCAATTGGAGCACACCAGAAAACATTGAATAAGCTTTCTTTCCGAAGAATATAGTTACCGAATCCACTTTCTTCGCTAATAATAATAATTATGGTATTTTTAAACCTGCAATTTAAGCAGTTGTCGGTTTCAGAAATGATAACGCTATTGAACACAGAGGTTCAGTACTGCCAGTTAATAAAATAGAAGCGCAACTTACGGATAGCCAGATGCGCGGACAGCGCGGTCTTGTCCAGCGACAGCGCCCACATGCGCAGGTTGTGTATGCGCACGACGCCGGGCAGCGACAGGAACGTGTTCGCGACGTCCTGTGGGCGGTCGTGTGACGTACTTATTAACACAGGAACCGTAAAATAACTAAATAACCTTCATTTGCACCATCATCATTCAGGCAGGGCCCTATAGCCCGCCAAGCAATAAGTGATAAGGCCGCCCACTGTATGTATTGTAGTATTAAATGTTTTTATTTTGTTATGTATTTTCTGGTGTACAATAAAGTATATATAAAATAAATAAATAAACTTTACAAGTCCACAAATTGCGTAACACAGAAATAACAAATATGTATGAGTTACATAGTGTAGACTTGTTCACTACATTTTACACATTTCGAAGGTTGTATAATTTATTCTATCTCATTCTCTCACACGTTAAATCCTACAGATATATATGTCTGTCTCTTTTTAGTAGCTTTTTTGATCCATCGAGTTTCAAATCAAAACGGGGCTAAAGAAGTTTGCACTTAAAAAAAATATTGATATTTTCTAGATAGACTCAAAAAGACAAATTCTCCAGATTTATCCTAGCTACGATTTTTAGACATGCAATCAGGACTGGATAAGAAAAATTTGATAGGAGACAATAAAGTTACCTGGAAGTCAACGCCTCTGGGCGATCCCTCCATGAGCACCAATAGGGTATCCTTGATGATGTTGAAGGTAGTGATCAGTACCAACACGGAGAACAGGAATGTGCAGATGGGGTCTACCAGGCTCCAACTCGGCTGAGGAAAGAAAAAATATAATGAAGTCTTTTTATAGGCTTGTTAGAGGTATAGATAAAACGTAGTCATTTTACTAGAATTAGGGTGATACTTTACCAAAATATATAGACAGCTTTTCAATATAATTTGGTTGGACACGATTTTTGGGTCGTTTTTCCAATTGAAATTGTAGGCAAAATACGCGCTTTGAAATGCGAGTTGCCCGTATTGCATATTACCACGAAGAAAATCACAATGGCCGCTATGAGCACTCCGAAGCTCTGCAGGAAGTCTCCGAGCACGTGTATGAATGCTGCCAAGACTTTATAAGTTATCAGTGACATGTGTCGTGTCTTGTCTCACCTTAAAGTAAATAACAATGGCCGCTATCAACACTCCGAAGCTCTGCAGGAAGTCTCCGAGCACGTGTATGAATGCTGCCAAGACTTTATAAGTTATCAGTGACATGTGTCGTGTCTTGTCTCACCTTAAAGTAAATAACAATGGCCGCTATCAACACTCCGAAGCTCTGCAGGAAGTCTCCGAGCACGTGTATGAATGCTGCCAAGACTTTATAAGTTATCAGTGACATGTGTCGTGTCTTGTCTCACCTTAAAGTAAATAACAATGGCCGCTATCAACACTCCGAAGCTCTGCAGGAAGTCTCCGAGCACGTGTATGAATGCTGCCAAGACTTTATAAGTTATCAGTGACATGTGTCGTGTCTTGTCTCACCTTAAAGTAAATAACAATGGCCGCTATCAACACTCCGAAGCTCTGCAGGAAGTCTCCGAGCACGTGTATGAATGCTGCCAAGACTTTATAAGTTATCAGTGACATGTGTCGTGTCTTGTCTCACCTTAAAGTAAATAACAATGGCCGCTATCAACACTCCGAAGCTCTGCAGGAAGTCTCCGAGCACGTGTATGAATGCTGCCAAGACTTTATAAGTTATCAGTGACATGTGTCGTGTCTTGTCTCACCTTAAAGTAAATAACAATGGCCGCTATCAACACTCCGAAGCTCTGCAGGAAGTCTCCGAGCACGTGTATGAATGCTGCCAAGACTTTATAAGTTATCAGTGACATGTGTCGTGTCTTGTCTCACCTTAAAGTAAATAACAATGGCCGCTATCAACACTCCGAAGCTCTGCAGGAAGTCTCCGAGCACGTGTATGAATGCTGCCAAGACTTTATAAGTTATCAGTGACATGTGTCGTGTCTTGTCTCACCTTAAAGTAAATAACAATGGCCGCTATCAACACTCCGAAGCTCTGCAGGAAGTCTCCGAGCACGTGTATGAATGCTGCCAAGACTTTATAAGTTATCAGTGACATGTGTCGTGTCTTGTCTCACCTTAAAGTAAATAACAATGGCCGCTATCAACACTCCGAAGCTCTGCAGGAAGTCTCCGAGCACGTGTATGAATGCTGCCCTGACGTTGATGTTCTCTTGATGATGTTCGTGGGAGTGGGATGTAGAGCTTTCTGCGTCTGAGTCGCCGCGTTCCTTCTGTAAGTGGAATATAATCGTGAGTGATACAATGTTGGCACTAGCATGCTTCGGTTTAGATAATATTCTGCCCTTGCTTACTAAAAAGACATGTGCAAAATAGAAGCAAACAGAGCTCAATTCGTCAACTTAACTTATGAGGAATCTAATCTCAAGTAACCACACGATAAAAGGCCACGGCAATGTATTGCAACAAACGCTTTGCCATTTTAACTTTTATCCTGTATTTCTCGCTTTTGGCGCTACCTGTTGTTGCACATACAACAAACAAAACAAAAAAAAATTGACATAAAACATATTTTACAATATAATATAATAGAATTCTTAGTTAGAAACTGAGTTGCAGGAGCCAGCGTTCTCCCGTAATAACAGCTACAATTTTTTACAATTAAAAATAAAGGAAACAAAGAGACTTTATATGTAGGTACTTCTACATGTGTATAAACTAGTACCAAAAAAAAAGATATATAAAGAAATAAACAATAATTTTGGTTCTTCTTTTGCGCGAAAGTATGTACTTTGTTAGTGTATGTAGTCATAGGACCTCAAATTAAAATATCGGTGAACAGAGGGATACAGTAATCGTTTTCTAGTAGTTTTACCTTGTTATTAAGCACAGGGTTACTGCCTCCGTGCGAGTGGCCGTGCCCGCCGCCGCCGTGACTGTGTCCGTGCTGGTGCAGCGTCAGGCCCATGCTGGAACACAGACAATACCATGTTCATTATATTTAAAGGAAACTGCTTCTTATGTCTTCTTGGGGCAGTAGGCCAGTCAGATATGCAGCTATGTACGAGTCATCAACGTAAATAGCTTTCAGTGCTAGCAAGCTGAAATGGCATAGGCCTGTCCATGTTTGTGGATGTTGGGGACATCTATACCACCACAACTAACGGGAAACTGCATTGTAATTTCAGAGTTTACCGCGTAATTAGCATGTATACAAAAGCCCCACAACAATCATCAAGCAGTATCCCACCAGATGCAACACCCGTCTGGTCGGAGGATTCACGATTCAATGGAGGACGAGGAACTTTCCGCCTTGTTCAATATACCTAAAAATTTAAGAGGGTCGATGGCCGCTGAAGTAGAAGAGTTCTTAGATGGCAACCGCGAAAATTCAGACTCGTACCATCTTATTAATAAATCCGGAGTATTGTTACAACCACTATAAGGTTTAGGCGCGATTGGTCCAATTAGCGAGGTCCAATGTACAAAAAAAATTGCGATTAGCAGTTGGTCCAAAATGGGCATGTGGATGACACAAATGAGAATGGCTGAAAGGTAGGTTAGGTTAGAACTGACCACACAACGCACGAGCCGAGCGGCCGGCGAGTGCCGGGGTCCGTTTAGACACGAGGAAATTTATTGTTTTGGGAATACTAATAATAACACTAGATATGATTATGAATACATGAATAAATATAGTGCAATATGTACATAATAATGTGTTATTTTGTTTAATTTCGGAAATACTTTATATTGAACCCACCGCGAATTGGACCGACCGCGAATAAGACCAATCGAGAATAAGCTGAATTGGACCAATCGTGCCCAATGGTTCAGATTTAGTTACCATAAATGTTTTGAGGTTAAGTTTGGCATCAGTTTATTCCGCGTTGTGTTAAGCCTATTTAAAGCATCATAAATTAATGGTACGGCCCCTTACGTCTACCGAGTATTGTGATATACATTATATATAAAAATATTAATAATTATTATTATAAATATTATTACTAATATCAAATGTGACATATGATTCACAAATAACTTTTAGTAGAAAAGTCTAAAGCTATTAATCTCGGTGTAAGTGGGCCTACCAACATCAACATCATGGTTTTTGACCACTCACACAAGGTTAACAGCGACCCCCACAGCGGATGTGATGAGCATGACGATGGCGTTGATCTCGAACTCCTGGTAGATGACCCTCTGCACCGCCATGTACACAAGTATACCTGTCACCACCCAGATCAGTAGCACGGACGTCAGGGCGCCTATGACTTCTGCACGGTACCAGCCGAACGGCATCCTGGAAGAGACAAGTTGAATGTTTTAATTATGGCAGGATATTCCAGGAATTAGAATGAACACAGGCTAATTCACAATGATTAGTGGTAGCTAGCCTGACGAACTCGTTGGCCTTGCGTTTGCAAACAAAAACAAGAAAAAGAAACTATTTTAAAGAGTATTTTGAATAGGGAATAAAGGGGCACGTTGTACAAGTCATAACAAACAAACGCAAGCTCATTGTCTGATCCAAGAAAGGCATGCCAATGAGCATGTTGTATCCGCTACGCGTCCAACAGATTTGTCCCCATCTTTGAGGACTATATAATCTGAATCATTTATTCGCAGAGAATATAGGTGACACAAAAATGTTATTGCCATCACATAACTAACGGCAGGTCTGACGGGTAGCATGTCTGAATCTTGCATCAATTTCAGTAAGTATTTTAGCTAAGTATACCTAACAAATCCAATCATTGTGATGTCATGGTGCTGGTGTGGTGAAGTGTAATCAATCATATGCAAGTAATCACTAGATTTACCAATCAAAGACTAGGCTTACCGTCTCGTAGCAGGTCTGCTCGACACCCATAGTGAAAACAGCGATATCATAAAACTAGCGAAGTCTGTGAGGAGGTGGGCAGCGTCTGTGGCTATCGCTAAACTGTTGGACAAGTAACCACCTGCAAAGTGAAAGGTACAGGTTATGAACATAATTATATAACTGGAGGACAGAGGATAAGCTCGATAGCGGATGTCAACTATAAAGACTTCTGTTGCCAAGCGTTATTGCTGTGTCCAGTTTGGGTATTACTGGGTGAAATTAAAATGACATTAGTCACTTTATTTCCAAAAGCAACCATATTCGATGGAAGATTCGATGCGTTTTTTTTTTCTAATTACGTTTTTGTTTTATGTATCTAAGCCATGACCGACGTCGTACTATTAGTATTCCCTAAAACGTATTAATTACATAAGACCTTTGATATTGTAATCATGTTGCATGTAAACAATAAGAACGTTGGACACGCGCCATTCGATAACCCACATTTAGATTACGCGGCCACTTATTTGAAATTCGTCTAACGTAAGTACCTACAGACAATTATGCAAGCCATTGTTTTCGAAAACGTATTTTTATTGCAATATATTGACGTATGTATTGGTGCTATGTCACGTGTGCTAAAATAAAAGATCACTCATAAGTCAAAATGTAATGATTTCATATAATAGAATACTGTCGACTGCACGTCGGCGGTTACATACACTAACTTTGAACTGGACTAGCGTGGAACGGAGAGTCAATAGAATATGAGGCCAGCTTACACCGGTTTTGTTACCACTGACGTGCAGCCTACAGTACGTAGTTTATATCAAAGAAGTTGTTACTCACCTACAATTTCACCTATCATAAATACAACACACAGTATGCTGGCTATGATCAGCTTTCTTCGCGCCCGTTTGTCGATTTCTTCGTTCCTCGATCTGTGGCAATGTCCTGAAACAAATTGTTGATTGAATGTAACAAAATTAGGTTGTTAATTAATGTAACATTGCTCATGTTTAAAAAAAATTGTCTTTGACGGAATTCTGCTGTATTATTATAACAATCAACATTATTATTACTAACACTTATCGAACGAGAGATTAGAATAGTAAACATTACACTGTTTAAACACAAGTAGGTGAAGTCAGTTATTGTTCTAGAAATAATGGGAATTTCTGAGATATAGATACCTAATAAATTTTTAGAAATAGAGGTAAGTAAGTATTACCAAAAGGAGTCACGAACTTGATTTTGAGTAAAAGCAAAACTGCTTGTGGCTTAGAATGGGTCCAACTTATTGGAATATAGCAAACAAAAGATGGGATTAGGTATAGAAGATATAATATAAGACTGAGAGTAACAATAAAAACAAACAAACATAAATATTCACTCTGCACAAAAATGTATTCCATTAGAAATATTATCTTCTTATCTAGAAATGTGTTTGGTTAAACACAAACCCCAAACAATAATACCATTTGCAAAATTGTTAGCGACAACGTTATGGTGACACCAAAAGGTAAACCAGTTTGCTAAAGAAAACTCATGGGTGGCTCAAACAGGCCAGATGTTAAGTAAATCGATAGTAATCTGACCTTTGAAGATTTACCAAGACCAAGTGAAGTGAACGTAATAAGAATAAGGGAACAGCATGGTATGGAACAAACCACATCGAAGGAAAGACAATATAACTAAAATCAAAGCATAGCTATTAGGATTTAAGACTTTAAGTACCTAGATGAATGGTACACGTGTCATTAGATATGGTAGATAATAGGTAGTGTTTTATCGAACATAATATTTTTGTAAATTTTATGTAGCTACTGATTTTGTTACACGTTTATCTTAAATCTTACAATATTTTCTCGACCATGACATTGCTTTGTAACAGTCGACATTTATCTCACTCTATTTATACTTGGTTTACCGTAGAAACTGCAGCTTTAAGTAATCAGGCTTTACATAATTCGTAGATTCCTTATTCTTAATACAGTTAGCCACTCGATTATCACATATATTCATTGCAAAATATGATTGTAGCTTATCTATCAGATTGATCTTGCAGTTTTAACTACTTCAATAATCAACTCTACGATATCTCCCTTACAGTTTAAGGTACCAATTTCATCAATCCCCCCAGTGTTATACTCACTTTCAACCTCGGATATGCTCCCATTGTGTCCGTCCCCGTTGTCTCCATCGGTACTGGTTTCTATGACTGCACAGCAGCCTGTGGATGGGTTGCCATGCACACAGAAGATGACCCGGCGACCCCGCGCTGGGCTGTCTGTGCCGTACGATACTTTGCCTTCTTTGAACCTGGAAAAGAAGGAGAAGACTTTGAGTAAATTGAGAATAGTACATCGAAAATGGGAATCATAATCGTAACCATGAAATCTTAACCCTTAAATTGGACTAAGCCAATAATCATTCAAAATCAAAAGTCATTTATTCAAACTAGTCTGAGAATCAGCACTTTTTGAACGTAAAAAGACACTTGATCAAATGTCGATTAGTCTGATAAATAATTGCCACCAAAGGAATGTTAAAAAGAGTCTTCCGAAGCTTGTACAGAAGTTGGATTTTGCCATATCATAGGTAAATGAACAAATTGTTTTTGCAATTGACAATGTAGATGCCTTCCTAACAAACAGTGCGGATACTGACAATCATGTTAGTTAGAAGACGTTGACCTAGTAACGTATAGTACAAAGATTGACGATGATGGGCGTTTTATAAATATTATTTGATAGTTCTTCATGATAAAATTCTCGATTGCAATACAAGTCCACTCCACATCGACAATATCACACCTATGCATGGTGATGTAGCTTATAATTTTAAATTGAATTAGATCTATGAAGCAGGACGTGGGACTTTGGGTCAATTGTCTGAAGGTGAAGAGCATGTAATTGAAAAACCCGGGAACTAGACAGCTGTGCGGAAAGACGGAATTCAGTCGGTTCCGCTTCATGCTCGTTTGCATTGATGATTATTGTACTTTAACCCATAAACAATTTTGAATCAATTGTCGTGTTGGCACTAATTGTCACCCAACTATTATATACTACATTGTACACTACATCTATTATACCACTGCATTTTATATGAGATTGGATAATTTTGTGTTAGATTCAGCATGTGAGTCATTTCAATTTGTGAATTCCACTGTTTATCTTCAGTCTATTAAACAAGTTTCAATTTTGAAGCCATTACCAAATTTTAATATGAAACTGACATTCGTTTTATCACCTTTGCAAAGTGGATAATGGTTTAAAGACGAAGGTTCGAGATCCTAGTTAATTCGAAGCCAAAGGAATTTGAAGAAATCAAAAACATGTAAGCGTATAAAGAAATCTAGCGAATTTATTGCTACAGTTCTCAGTTAGAGACCTAATGAAAAGCAGTGATGTCGATTCCCACTACACCAAAGAGTCCATCGAACGTTATGATAACGTAAACAAACCGACCAAATTATCATAGTTACTTACGGTAGGTAGGTAAATAAGAGTACAGTGAGAGAGGTAAACGTGAAGGATCCCAATGATTACTTTGAATATTTCATATTTGTGTCGATACGAATAAAACAGCAATAAGTCCAGGAAACGAAGCTAATTCACTACCGAAAGTTCATTGATGAATTCCAAAGAACATAAAATGCTTGGAGGTGCATTCCAATAATTTTCCAAGCATTTCATTCAAGTTTACTTCCACGCGGTGGGTTATTTCTGTAAACGTCCAATTTTGAGTACACAGAGAATCAGTCGTTACTGACAAACAAGTATATTATCCTATTTTGTGCAGCTCGCCAATCACCGCATAATAACGCGTTTGCTATCATTGCCGGCTATCAAGTCATCGCGTAAACTGTTGTTTTGTTAGTTACTATCATAACTATTGTGACAGTGCAGCTGTGGTATGAAAATATAGGTTATTTAGATATCTTCTGTGGTTTGATTTTTTTATCAACAGTTACATTTTTTTGTTTTGTACTTCCAACCTATAGAGTTATTTGACATTTAACAGTGCTTCTTAAAATCAGTAGAGGTGTCGCAGAATCTTCATCTTCAATCAAAAGAACCTTAATATTATATCTTCAGGTATAATATAGAAACCGAATACTATACGGATGTTGGTCGCCAGAAACCTTGGGTACCCCTCTATGTCCTTTTAGCCGAGACAGCAGCTCTCATGATAACTTTAGCATGATTGTGTTATTGCCATTGAAGCAAGAATAAGTGCCTTCCAATATTTCTTAACATACAATTCTCTCAATCTAGGTTACTAGACCGTCTTTGTATAAATTATATAAGCGCCTCAAACATGATTCCTATCTACATATAATATGTACTCGTATATTCATAGATAATAAGTATTAATTGTCAATGCAAAGCGATGTATTTACATGCAAAACATGTGTTATCGTGGCTAATTTACACGATAAAGTCTTATAAACAATATACCTACCTTATCGTTAGCTAACAGCACTATCGTGAGATTACAGCCTTTTAAAGTTCATTTGTCTGAAGTCTGACGATGCCTGCTAAATATTTAATGAAGACTTTCTAATAACTTCACGCCCGAAATTCCCTGAAGGGTCAGGCAGAGGTCACCCACATTTCGCGAGTTATCTTAAAGTCTCATGTAATAGGGGCGAGCCTATTGCCATCAACTGGGCACAAAGCTAGACTTCGGGCTGCTAATGAGAAATTCCAGAAGAAGCCCAATTATGCTTTGCCCGACCCTGGAACTGAACCCAGGACCTCATGCTAGCATGTAGCAGTTATAACCACTAGACCAAAGCACTCAGGATTATATTTTGGAGTAAACTAAAAGAAAATATTTAAGTAGCTGTTCCATTATGTTGGCAACTGAAGCAGTAGCATCTACTCCATTATTTATTGAAATTGACGATACCAAATTCGAAAACTTCACAGGAAAATACACAGATGTAAACAAAACTATAGTACGATTAAGACATTGATTTAGTATTGGATTAAGATACTCGCAAATCTTGCATTTAAATAATGTATCTTGCTAATGGGCAAAACAAAAGATGAGCATTTTTTGCCTTTGTTGTGTCTAGGCCAAACGGAATAACGAAGAAGTTTCTTATATGCCCAAACACAAACACGATCAGAATTTCGTGTTAAAACTCTCATCAATTGATACGGTACATGTTACTCTAATGAAGTTATGATCCATTTCCTTGTGTATTAACGACTTTCGTTGATAAGAAGATAACCACGTTTTCTGATTATTGTTCATGTTATTAGCTCTTATGACACGTAATGTAGTGCACTGTAGTGGAACATATGGTAGCATTTTTCACTGAATACAAAAGCGAGGCCATTCTCGGTTTTCCTTCAGTTTCAGGTGGTCTACTATCTAAGTCCGTCAACGAAGATACGGGCCCGTCTGAAAGTAGCTGATAAGTTAAAACAGGTAACATTTTTTTTTTCGGACGGGCTAAATTACTTCGGGATTAGGCACAACTGTCAAATCGTGTTGTCATTCATTCATAGTTCGGATCGGACCCCGAACTAATATTATGTCCGTAAGTGATAAATAAGAAAATGCTGCCTTGTATCAGGGGCTCTAGTCCGGGAGCAGCCCCCTGATATAAGGCAGTATTTTAGACTTGTTGCTGAAACAAGGGCAAGTCTGCAGCTACTTAATACACTATAACTATAATATATGTGTACCATTAATTCTGTTTAGCAAAGCAACATAACTGACGCCCCTCGAATTTCCTTCCACATACAAATCGACAATCTAAATCCAATTTATAATATAGCCACTACCTGCTCGATTCGTCGTATTTCACATTTTTATCAATTACTTATCGTAATCGGCGCTAATGTTAGTTGTCGATAGATTACTGCTTTTTAAGGGCAATCGGGTTTAACGACCCATTTATATAGTGCCACTTGCGACCTTGTTCGGAGCAAACCGGGAAAACGTTTCGTTCACGTGATTTAGATAAGGCAAAGTTGTAGTAAAGGATGTTCGTCGTGATTGGAATGTGTGTTTGTAGCAATTTGTCAGAATCTATTACATAGCAGACTGGCAGCCAGGTGGGTTGGTGGTATTCAGAGGCACTAGCACGAACACGCGACACAAATGTAACGTAAATTCAAATCGGAAATACAACTAAGTATAGTATTTTGGTTTTAATTTTAGCGAAAAGGACAATAAAATGAATATCACTCATAGATTTAAATCAAACTCAAACTCAAAGCATTTATTTCAAATAAACCAATTACAGGCACTTTTGAATTGTCAAGGGGTCGGTCAGTCAGACAAATCCAGTCTTAAACCTAATATGATGCGCGCAACGAGTATTTTCAAATTTATAATCGTTCGAATTTACGTTGTTTACTTCGCGCGTTCGTGCTAAGCTCACAGAAGATCGCGGGTAACCTGGTTGAGAATTGCACAGATCAGGGACGCATGGGACAAAAGGGCGGAGGCCTGTACTCAGCAGTGGGTGGAACAAGGCTGACAATCATGATGAATATGATGAATAGCTGCATGGTTATTTTGTTGCGATAACAGTATATTGGTAGTATATTGTTTCTGTCATACAAGCATCAGTACGTAGTGACCTTTTGTGGATACTAGGTGCTTGACAGACAACTGAAAAGCTGTCAGGTGGAACTCTTTCCATAATAAAACAGAACGATGGTTTTCTAAAATTTCGTTAAATTCAAGTCAATGATAATGTTGTAAATTGATCACTGTAATTTAGCAGTTACGACTATTACCTATGCCAGCATAAACATATACAAGCAAAAAGATCATAATATATTTAGAAACTCAACGACATGAAAACAAAAACTTCATCCGTATTACATAAATATTGTAGGAAACGCATAAATAGTGTCTCTTGCGCATCGTGGGAGTCGTGGCAGCGTGTATTGTACACCTCTGTAACATGTGAATAACGCGGCACACGTGGCCGCAAATTGCACCATTTCACAGACAATGGACGTAAGTGGTGTTATCATAATAATGGAGATATTATTTTTGTAGTAATAAGAGTTTACCAATCCGGTCCAGTCAGTTATCCAAACTCGTGACGAAGCCTTAGCCTATAACATTGACACTAGTCTCAATAAAGGCAGATAGGTGCGACGCGACTCTTGTAAAACAATTTCCATGAAGTTTTCATAGAAATTGTTCTACTAGAGTTGGGTCGCGCCTATCTGCGCCTAGTCACAATATAGGCTCCCCTTTATTGTGACTAGCTTTACGATTGGTACTAAAACATTAACAGAATGTCAATGTTATAGGCTAAGGCTTAGTCACCGGTTTTACATTTTTGTGTCTATTTGCTATCAAACATCATGATTAATAATTTTTAATTAACATCAATCATAGTTCAAGCTGTTTCGCATCAACCATGTGATAATTATCTTCCTGTGCGAGTCTCAATAAATACTTTTTATTTATTTCTAAATGAGAATCGAATACCAGCCTTCCACAAATGCGGCTTCTCATCAAAAAATCGAAACACCTCTGAAGTTGTTTTGTACGAGTTTTATGTATTTTTTTTTAATTAATCATTTAAAAAAAACCAGTTGATTACGGATATTATAGGGTATCGTTTAACGAATATTAAAGTTTCAAATTAAAATTAAATTTGTTTAGCTATCGTGTTTTGTTCAACGGGTATGTTTTTACCCTTTAAGAAGAATTTGTAAAGTGTTAGACACAAAGACGTAAAACAACAAAATGTATAAAAAAGTTTATTCAGAATCTCGTATTTCCTCCCCGGGCTCTAATGACTGCTTCCATGCGGTTCCTCGTGGAACGGATGAGAGTCACAATCTTGTGCTGTGGGATGTTATCCCACTCTTCTTGTATAGATCTTGGAGCAGGATCTGTCGCTCTGACTCGTCTCTTCAACTCATCCCATAGGTGTTTTATGAGATTCATACCCGGGCTTCTTGCTGGCCAGCCCATAACCGTAATACCGACTTCACTCAGGTATTCACAATGCCTGCGGTATGAGCACTGGCATTGTCCTGCATAAAAATGAATAAAATGTGCGTAGGGTACCACATGAGGCTCCAGACACTCTTCGATTTAACGTGACCCATTTAATGACGGTAAGTGAGGTCCAGATACAAAATCAAGTTCGGTTTTTCCATCGGCGCTTATGCCTCCCCAAACCGTTCATGAACCTCCACCGTAACTGACTCTTTCTTCAGTGCAGCACTGTGCAAATCGCTCTCCCTCTCTTCGATATACCTTCTTTCCTCCGTCTTTACCATACAGCATGATCTTACTCTCGTCAGAAAAGAGAACATTTCTCCATCGAAGGTATGACCAATTTAATGCTCACGTGCAAAGTTAAGGCACGCTCTTCGGTGGTCTACCGTCACCGTAATTTTGGGTCATTAGCTGGTTTAGGAGGTTTCAGGCCACGCTCCGCCAATCTTCTTCTAATGGTAGAATCGCTCACAGTCAATCCTCGAACCTCACGGAGCCACTGCTGCAGTTGAATAGAGTTAAAGTGACGATTTCTTAGAGAAACTGACGCAATATACCGCATCTTGCTCAGACGTGAGTACGTGACTCGATATATACCAGATCCTGGACGGCGAGTAAACACACCAGTTTCTGGACAACGCTGATACACTCTATTGACAGCAGAGAGGCTAAGATGCAATCGTGCAGCCGCAACACGCTGACTATGCCCTGAATCTAGCAACGCCACGACTTGGGCGATTTCCGTGGGCGAGCTGTATCCATATTAATTTGTTATGAAAAAATCTCTTTCGTAGAATGTCACAGAGCTTAGTTAGCCAATCACTATAAAAAAACGATGTTTTGCAAAAAAAATGTAAATAAATGCAGACATTTCCACGGAATACACATGGAAAACCATCTCTACATTCATTTATTGGGTAAAAAGTCGAAAATTTAAGTTCAAATTTGTAATTTTGGTACATCATTGTGTAGACTATACTATCAGCTATTTATTGGCGTATTTTTTTTAATGATATCAGTCCTCTTTTTTATTAAATTGCCGCCTAAATAGTAATTGCAATACTGTTTCGATTTTTTTGATGAGAAGTGTATAAGAATCACCGTGATAATTCGCCTACCAGAACTGCGCGTGTTTCACAATATTTTGACTGACTACTTAGTCAAAAATAGAGGTGATAAAAAACTTCGTACACAGTTATCAATCCACACAATAACATGCAAATATCGCGTAATTGTAAAGTTCTTCAGTAAACTTATGACGTCTGCAGGCTGCAAGATATCATAATATAATAATTTCCACGTATTGTAAACTCGTATTCCAATCAATGGTCATTGTGCTCTCCACATGGCCAGCCATAGGTTACAAGTGGGTTACAGATTGTAACAGTACGCCATCGCTATTGTATTAAGACAATCACTATGGTTTTTTGACAGTTCGTTTTTGAAGTCCAGGCATGTACCTTTGCCTACAAATAGTTTTAAAAAAAAGTTATAGGTACGTTCGTTGTTCTTGAACAAGTAAACCATCACAAGGAAATAAAATCAACTAAATAATTCAAATAATTAACATTTAAAGATAACAACAAACGTTATCAAAGACATTGTCAAAACTAAGCGGGTTAGTCCCGCTATGGTATGGTCCCGGTATGGCACCCTCTTAAAATACCTATCAAAAAGTCCCGCTATGGTACCCTTCAGTTTTTGGTACTGTTGTAAAGAAAAGTTATACAATGCGTTAAGAAAAAAATAGTATAAATAAAAAATATCTTTTCTTAACTATTATAGTTAAGCAAGATAATATTTATTAATACTATTTTTTAAACAAATCACGCTCGGTAATTGTCGTTTCACTTCAGGTAGTTACCTGACCAACCGGTTTTTTCGTAAAACAATAGAGACGAGCCCTTCCTCGAATTCGTATCTAGCTCTTCCCTTTTGTTTTTATGAAAATAGAGAGAGACAGTATTATTCCGGGTTTAGTTTGCTATTTGCAGCTGTACTTTTGCGATATGAGTAATTAGGATAGCTTGTTAGTTTATCTATTGCAATGTCTGGGTCAAGTAGTTCACGTGGTGTAAATTTAATAATTATTGACAGTCGACGCGGTGGAAAAACTTTATTACGTGCCGGACATAAATATATTAAACGCAGAGAAAATAAAAATTCAAGTACTTGGCATTGTGTAAATAGGAGAAATAGTATTAAATGTAGTGGATATATAACTATTGAGAATACCAATAATACAATAATTAAAGATTATAAACACAGTGATCAGTGCGTGCCACATTTTGAAGACAATGAAGTTCAAATGGCTATAAGTGAGTGCAAAAAAGAAGTAAATTCAAATTACGGATCAGTACAGAAAATTTTCGAAAAACACATGGGTAACTTAAAAGACAAAGGGTTACACCTTACAGGAAATGTTCCTGACTATAAAAAATTAAAAACAGTATTATACAGACACCGAAATAAGTCGTTGAACGTACCAAAAACACAATTTAAGAATGTGGAAGAAATTATAATACCAGAAGAATTTAATAAGTATGTATTGGCTGATTATTGTAATGAAGACTGTAATCGAATAATTATATTTTCCTCGACAGAAGTAAAGGAATATATAAAATGTGTAACGCATTACTTTGGTGATGGCACTTTCGACGGCTGCCCAAACCCATTCGAACAAGTTTATGTCATTCATGGAGACATGGGAAGCACTGAGTTATCCACGAATGTAGCACCATTATTTTATATTCTGTTAAAAAACAAAGAAGGGAAAACTTATGAAAAAGTTTTCGAATTGATTAAACAAACTTTGCCTGAATGGCGTCCATCGAAATTTACCTTCGATTATGAAATAGGAGTAATAAATGCAGCAGCGAAGATTTTTCCTGATATCAAAATAAATGGATGTAACGTACATTTTCAAAAGAACGTTATCAAAAAAGCGAAATCTTTAAATCTCATGGAACACGAAGAGTCCTCGAACCATGTTAAGCAATGCATAGGCTTGGCGTTTTTGCCAAAACAAGATATTGAAGACGGCTGGCTGCATATAATGGAAAATAGGTATAATATCTTGGTTACTTTCCAAAATGATGTTTGAGTACTTACTCTAATTATATGGCAAAAAAGTAAAGAACAACAATATCAGTAAGGACCTGTTAATTTCATTGCTTTACAAGTACGAACGTTTAATAAGTATTTTTTTCAGTTTCGACGATGAAGCTATGACCAAATTCAATGACTATTTTGTCACTCAGTGGCTTGAATATCCAGACCTCATTTGGTGTTGCCATAATGAACGCCATAGAACAACTAACTTGGCGGAATCATGGAATGGCAGATTCAACAAAATTATTGGAAAAAATCCCAGTTTATTATTGTTTCTGCAAACAATTGGCAACGACACATGTCACTTTGATATAAAACAAGCCAAGTAAGTTGTATTTTTTAGACAATATTTTTAAGCAGATATAATATTTTTAAAAGCAGATATATATTTTTTTACATAATACGAGTACATAGAAGAATTTGAAAATGGATTTGATTTTATTTATTTTGGTAGATATATTATTGGTTGTCGCCTTCTATTACAGACGGTTACTGAAAAAAATATAGCTTAACTTAAATAACTGATGATTTTTGTTATAGCTTTCGACTAAAAAGATCACCTATAAATTCAAGAAAAAGAACAAGTATAGAAATCGACCGCCAGATTCAAAAGCTAACAAAAAGTTACGAAAATAAAGCTATCTCCATTGGTGATTTTCTGATTAACATATCAAAGTCAACATTTCGATCAGAACATTTAAAAAAATAGTTTATTTTAATTTTGTTTTTAGCCTATTAAAATGTTTAATACTTTTTCTCGATGTTGATTATTTTTTGTAGTTTATGTTTACAATTTGCGCCTTTTTCTCCATGTTGATTATTTGTAATTAATATATTTGTCTAGTTGGTTGTTGATTATTTTTGTAGTTTATATAAATTTACAATTACTGCCTTTTCTCAATGTTGATTATTTGTAACTAATATTTATGTCTGGATGTTGTTTTTATTTGTAGTTTATAATATTTACAGTAATACTTTTCTGAGATGTGGATTTTTTATATTTTTTTTATTGTTGATTATTGGTAATTAATATTGTTGATTATTTTAAAAATTACATTGCAATTAATATTTCGTTTTACTGTTTGATATTTTTTTATAAATATTTTGAATTAATAAAAGACTGATTTAATATCGCAAACAGACGTTTTATTGATACACTCCTAAAAGTATTTATTTATAGATACACTTTTCTTTTCAGTTGTACCTTCTATTGTCTAACGTAGATCTAAAAGATGGGTACCATAGCGGGACTTTTTGATAGGTATTTTAAGAGGGTGCCATACCGGGACCATACCATAGCGGGACTAACCGAACTAAGCTAAGGTCTAACTAAGGTCGCGTGTTATTGTTCACATAATTATAATTTATTTATTTATTTGATATAGGCACACCGACAACTTATTTACAAATAAGACATGTAAACATGGGGTACATTTACGATGGGATTTTGTGTAAATAAGTAACGTAAAGGCATGCACATCATTCACAAAAAAAGGACGAATATAATTACAATTGAAATAATTATCGAGAATAAAGAACAAAAGGAAAAGTTAAATTAAAAATATAAACATATACAACTTAATTACACTGATATTGTACAGACGCCAGCAGGTCAAGCTACCCGAAACTGTCACATTTTCCCAATCAACCTTGAACCTTAATGCTTTAGCGATAAAGTTGAAAATCTATTAAAGAAATTTGACAGATTGTAGTAGCTTGATGTGCTGGCGTCTGTACATGAAATTAAAATTAAATTAAGAACTATTAAAAAGGAAAAAATTACATTAAAAAAAAAACATTACTATTAAAGTCAATAATTGAACATTAATTACATTATAATGGGATATGATTATCCTGAATTATATTGATAAAAAATAATTATATTCAAAATAAAAATATTATTGAGTTAAAATAGTAGAAGTGGGCCGAATCACAGATCGATTTTAATGGTTTTAGTTTTAAATTTTGGCAGACTGTATATTAATATTCATATTTTCATAGTAAGTAAGTAGGTACCTTTAACCACAATTACTAAGGTTTGAGATAACTTTATTCAGTCAGTGGGTCGTCTTAGAGGTGGAGTAGTAGGAGTTGCAGTATACGCTTAGGGTTACTATGAGCATTAAAAAAAAAAAAGGAAGGCACAATTTTTTTTTTTTTGGTACTCACCTATTTACTTAAATTCTTTGGCAATTTTATTTTGTTCGGATGTCTACCAATTTTATTGCAGTATCGGGTTAACCTTGTCTATAGAAACCATTTAGCTTTTTAGAAGCATGGTCCTACGACGCACCGTTTTCGAAAAATAGGCCTTCGAGTATTTTTTTTTAACTTCTGAGGAAAAGACTTTAAACAAAAAAAGGTTGTTTTCGCAAATCGTTACTTTCTCGATTATATCGTAAAGAACACCTAAATAAAGGCTAAAAGCATCTTGGTGTTTTTGTCTACGACCAGTCCTGCGTCCCTCCAACCCTATATTCTCAAGAATATTAAAAATTAAACATAACTCAATATTGTTGGGCTTATTACAAAAACTAGACATTTGATCTAAACCTTATTTTGTGGGTAGATAATAAAAAAAACTGTATATTTATACCACATGTGACTGTACCTAAATAACCCTTTTTTTTTTTTTTGAGGATGGGAAATCATCAAATGACCCCTCCCGCTCTGGGTGGAGCGTAAGGGAGTGTCAGACTCTTACTGACTAAAACCCACCCGTGTTCCTTCCTTGGCCCTTTATGTTCCGGGTCAGCGGTACCCCTTATGGATGATCCCGCTTTCCCGGCAGACCTAAATAACCCTTAGCTGATCTTGGCTTTTCGTTTTTCCTAATTATGTTAATATTAGTTTTAAGATCGGCTTCTCTTGCTTCACTTTGTTCTATGTATATTATCAAGATTTCCACAGTAATTGAATGCAGTACTAAAGTAATTTCGTTTTCGATCCAAAATTAAATCTTTGCCGAAATTTATTCGGCTAGCAACCAGCAGCCAACAACTACAATTATTTCAGAGGTATCATTTAAGTAGTCATTGTGTAGTGTAAATACGACACTTATCTAATAAAGATTAAATACAGGGATTGAAAAGTAAACTAGGCGAGGTCATTAAAACAGGTAAACACCTGAACGTGTGTCATCCACGTATGTTTTTTGACGAGCATCTGCAGAATTCCCGTCTTTGAGTGATGGACTATGATGTGAAGTTTGTTATGATGATGGTGATGATAATTAATGATGTGAAGGACAGGCAATTGTATATGGTTTAACAGAAACAATGTACCAACAAGTACTAGCAAATTAAGATTTTCATACTTTTAATAGTGAGAATGAGGAAAACAATTTCTTAACGATGTATAATTGATGATACAGATTCAAAGAATGCAGTCAAGTTTATTTTCTTTCTACGAAAACTGGGTATAAATCCACAGTAGTAAATTATTCTGTGCAAAACCTGTAACAAGTAGACTGGCATGAGCAACGCAAAAATGTGTTATGGCTGCGTTGAGTAGGCTAAGCACATGTTTGCATTACTTGTTGTTTGTTTCAAGAAATTAAGTCATATTCTCAGATTCCAAGCTCCGAGCATATTATATGTCATATATAACAGTCAACAGAATTGTATCACCCTACATAATAATTAACCTAAAATTCAAAACTTACTGCAGCAAAGGTTTCGTGTCTGTCATTTTGCTCCAAAAAAAATCACTTCACAGCACTTTTAACCACAATTCCAATAAATACACGAACAAGAGTCAGTGAACCGTCAAGCTGTCATATTAGTAGCGTAACCGGGTGAGCACTAATTTAAATCTAATAGCTATTAAAGCTATCGCCTCGTTATCTCGAACATCGAATGAGCCACTCCCTGCACAAATTGTAGGTAGATAGTGCAACTACCGACTGATAATATAATATTACGGCGGGACCATGTATGTAAATATTGTCGTATTTCAACTGATTTTAGAGAAGGAGGGTAAAGTTATAATAGTACAAAATGCATTGAGTATATAGGTGCGCATGTGCTTAGATTTTTATTTTATGAAATTCGCTGAATTGTCGCAAAATATTTGACTAAGCAGATTCAGCTTAGACTGTCATGTGGTACTTATATTTTTTTAAGTATTTAGTTGGTGATACAACGAATAATCATGAGACGGGTCAATTTAAAACTGCTTTAAGAAGATTAATGAGTTTACAAATTCTGTATCGACAAGTTACTTAGTAGCGTAAAATGTGTTTTTTTAATTAAATAAGCATATCGTTCATGGTTCTAGGTATGTATCGTGTACATCGTGTAGAATTATTTTTGTGGGCAAATCTTGGCTATCACGAATCTATACTTAATATTACAATGAGAAACATTTGTTTGTTTATTTGTAAGTTTGTATTTAATCTCTAGAACTGCCGGTCGGATTTGAAAAAAAACTTTTTGTATTTGATGGCTCAAATCTTGAGGCAGTCTATAGGCTATTTAATATCACGCTATGACACTAACGAGCCGAGCAAAAAGAAAAAGGATAGAAAGAACGCTAAGCGAAAACGAAGTGATAGCGCGAGCAGGCGATGCGATGCGACGGGGTTGGTCGGATAACAAGAAATATCACGCGGACGAAGTCGAGGGCAGATCCTGGTACATTACAAAAATAAACTTAGGAAGCTGGGCTAGGAACATACCACCTTCATATTACAAACAGCTGGCTACAATATCTAATTCGTCAGCCGCATCGTCAAAACCGTCTGCCAATCCGTCTAGATGAGGCTGTCTAGCACCTCTTCTTCACGAAGTTTCTTTCTTTCTACCAAAAGTTCCCTAGTATTTAACTCCTTCAATAATAATCGTAGAGACCTCAAACCGAGCATCACCACGGACTCGAGCATACAGAACCACATGATTAGCTCACAATGTTGCCTATCTTATCACTCGAATGCCCGGATTATACAAATAATCGACGATTATAATTTATCTATCGACTTTCGGACAGGTTACGAAGGGAAGACATGTTTACTTATGTCTGACAATCGCTTGGCGGATGAGGAAAGAAAAAAACATTGATAAAAATAAATTATCAGCATGATGCATATATAACGTTTGTCCTCTATATTCAGGGTCGAGGAGGATCGATTTTTACATTGTGCACTGTCCTATCGGTAACAATATCGATTTGTTACTGTTTCTTACTACCTAACTTCTTAATAATTCAACAGGATTGAGTTTTGAGTTACTACACTTAGTTGTATCATTCACACACGCTTATTGTTGCTTACAGTTATTTTCCTCAGAATCTCAAAATATCTTAAGCAAATGATTTCATTAGAGCCTGAAATAGTGCGTCCTCGAGAAAAGTTAAATTAACAGCAGACACAGAAGTTTGGAGTTGTTTATGATTTGGTTAATTCCCACACAATGTTTGTCCATAACGGTGGGATAAATGATTTCTGCTTATTACGTAAAACTTTACAGAAAAAGACCAAATTATTCCTCAAGGTGCAAACAGTAAGTACCTAATCGTATGGAAACATAATTAGCGCCTATCACACTTCGCACGTTTATCTAACTTATAATTGTGTGAAACGTATGCTATTTTAATTGGTGAGGCGTGATCGTGACCATGTTCTAACTCGTCAACATTCAGTTAAAAAAGAACGGCTTGATCTCAGATCATTTGTTTATAAGTATGATCTGAGGGCATGACATTGAATTTCAAATAATTCTACCAATGACAAAATAGTTATTTGGCCGTACTTCAATAAGTGAGGAAAGGTCCTTGACAGAGGAGATGAGCAGCAACTTGTGATGATCGTTTTGAAGAATAAATAAATCGAAAACCAGCATTTGTAAATCTACTTGAAACACTTTAAAACAACTCGGAGGATCAAAGGAGGTAGGTACTAAGAGATAAAGAGATGGGTTAATCAATTACAATCTACAGGTATTTGTTGAACCATGACATCATAAGCTGAATTCTTCAGCAGAATCAAACAGTATACAACAAGATGACATAAAGGCAGGCGTGTATGCAAATATTCACTATCATATTCGTGTCACATAGAATAGTAAATGTCCTCAATGAGGTACAAAGTACCCACCGCGATACCGATAGCCTCAGTATTTAATTAACCTCATACTTAAGACATTAGAACTGATAATTTAAGGATCGGTTGTTTACCTCATTATGTCCTAGCTTGCCATGGAGAAGTGAGGAGATCAACGTAGTACTCAAGAGTTAAAATGCAATATTTATTACAATTTACAATGTAGGTGGCAGCATCTTTAACTATGGCCCCGATCTTATTGGTCAGAAGCTCTTGCACATGTCGAAAATGTTGGCGGAGACGACGTAGTTTCCACAAGACGAGCCAAAATCGGGGGACAGAAGGGGCGCTAGATATTCTGGAGTGTCGCAGAATGAAATCCCCTACTGATGAGCCGAGGATGGCTACAATATAATTATGTACTTAGGTAGTATTCTAATTCAGTTGTGCATTTCCATAGAAAGGCTTATCTTAATGCACTGTGGCACTGAGTCGAATTTCAAATGACAGTAGTGAAATCTACGACAAATGGCCGAATATTATAGAGGCTTTCTGAGGGTAATGGTGTAATGAGAGAGCATTCCTTAGTGAAGTCAACAAATGAAACTATTTACGTTAGTTACGTTGCCGAAAAGGATCCTCCGCCATTTTAGATTTCCATTTAAGACGAATTGCATTACGTATTATTCGAATATTAGTTCAACTGGTTAGACTGTAGGTGGTAATATGCAAAACTGCTTAAATGGACAATATTTTTCACACCAATGGTGTATTCGCGTGAAAATTCTATTTTCACGATCATTATCACTGTCCAAAATGTACTATTTAATATTATTATAGTTTTTAAAGTAAACAAACCAGATTCGAAACGGTTTGTGTTGTGTCATTTTTAATAAATAACAAAAGAAGACGAGTAAGCAGCTGTCTTATGACCTCATCTGAATTCGTGCGTAAAACATGTGAAAATCTGTTTGTCACCGTACATAATCATATAAGTACTCAGTTGATTCAATAATTATGTTGTAGGTAAATCTGTTAAGATATTTAAATGAAACAAATACCATGTTTAAGACATTCCGGCAATGTACAACATAAATTATTTTATGGCTGATGATAGCTCAAACGAAACTATGGGTGACATTGAGACTCGAATAATTTTACGGAATTTTTACTTTTTCCTATGGCAATATTGAAAATTAATATAATTTAATAATATAATAATTTCAGTCAATGATATGAATTGTTCACCAATCATGAAACAATTCGTAGTAACTTTATCTTTGCCAATAAATTGCAGATATTTACCACAGTCAAGCATTGCGGTCGGACCAACCTCGCATGTACCTACTCTGATACCGGCACAATTCACGCCCCGTTCACATATAGAATGAGCATAAGCAGTATTACTTACTTCCGATGGTAAACTTTCTACTTTACATAGAAATCGAGAATCATAACTTTTTATATCCTCTAGGTGAGTTTCAATTTTCCATTAGGAATAAAACAAATGAATTACTTTCATTCTAAGGTATTTTATCAAGTCAAGGTAGGTAAAGAGAATCAAGAATTAATCTAATGTAATAGTTGGCCCGTGGTTAGTCCTATGGATTAGAATCTCTACGATGTATGGATTTTGGTCGCTGATTTTTTATATCTAATGAAAACAAATAAAGTCTTATGTGAGACTGTGCGAGGAGGTTATCTATGGTGCGATCTAACAATAGAACTATCAACGTAGAGTCGATGGATCTATCTTCATTGAAACTGTTTTGGCGTATCTGTCGTTCGGCTATTGTTAGTCAAATCGAATGTCGCACAAGACAAGATGCAATTATATATTAACATAATAAATAAACCCTACAACCATAGCGTTTCACACAGGATAATGATACCCACAGTAAGGCAATGACGGCTTAGGTCCTATTGAACAAAGTCAAGTCTTACCTTATGATCCTCACAACGTCTGTCCGAATCCGAAAAAAACCCCTAATTTTCCATCACCTTGATGTCTAAGGATTGCAAACACCTCATTGTCAGCAGTAGAATTCCTACCTAAAACTTGTTTCGATCACTACGATCAACTACTATGGCATCCACATTCAAAAGTTGTCATTGTTTCTGTTGTATCATTAGACTTCTATAGATTATACTGAGCGTAGGACTAACCAATTGGGGTTTGTGTGATGTCCCTGTATACGTTGTGTCTTGAGGTTTATTCATTAAATAATAAATAAAAACTATTTTTGGTGAAATCGACAATAGGCTTTTAATCATCAAAGTGATTTGAGCCTCACCACTACTTAATTAGCTCGGTCGACAGACCAGTACTATTCAGTCAGGTACGCAAGAGGAACAAACGATGATTCATACATCAAACCGTAAATTATATCAATATTATCGTTCTCTAACATAATATGAAGGACTGATTCGTCAATATTATGAACATTTTTGGAGGTTAGTTTACTATAGATTAGCCAACTAAAGAGTGGTGACGAATGTTGAGAGGTTTAGGCGTAAGTACTTATAGAAACGACTAACTGAACTTTTCTTTTTACAAAGATTTCAGTTTGTAGTACCAGTTTGCTGAACCAATACAGCTGAAATCGATTCAGGTATAAATAATGGAAAGAACATGAAGGGATTTTCAGACAAAATGCTGAATAGATGAATGGAGGACCATGTTTTCTTCTTCAGGGTATACATTGGGACCATCTATAACCATGCAAAGCTACCAACAGCCTCTTAAATGATCAAATTCAGTTTATAATACTTGTTAAGCAACCATTTCTGCAATAACATTGCAAAAAATACTTTTTAGCCTAGTTCAGAACTAGCGTGTTATCAACACTACGTGCGTCATTTAGGTAGGTACTTCGAAATGTGGCTATATCACGACTTGGTACCTTACACTCTGTCTTACTGATCGCAGACAAAAAGAGGAATCAGTATATTTTCTGCTTAACAACTCCTGAAAACGGAATACAATATTCCTTTTGTGTAGATCTTAAGGAATCCGAGGGCCTCGACAAGTGGCAATCGGTTTCGTATTTCTACAACGACTGTCAACGGGATTGATATAGGTAAGTAAAATTTTAGGTAACTTGTGTCAGTATATTTTTGACTTTTTTATCACCGTCATCGCTGATAGAATGTCACTTTGTCTAGATCCTCTGGTCCTTAGATGATTAGCAGGACCATACCTTTGATCCAATATGACTTGGGTTGGGTTGACTTGAAGTTGTCATTTCTATTTAATTACTAACATTATAAACACATTAACAATTCAAAAACCGGGTGAGCGATAAGCATAGAATTCATTAAATTATTCTGAAAGTTTGATATTAATCTACACACTGACGTGTATTTTCTTGCATTAACACTCAGTACGTCTATCAGACCTATGTTTTTTTATATGCTCTTAATCAGATATAGTTATTTTGTGTTTATATTATCTTAATTTATTATCTGTAGTATTTAATAAATAAGAGAAAAGTAATATTGGCGCGTTAAGTATATCATGCTATGTATAGTGATCTTAAAAGTATGTTTAGTAAATTTCATATTATTTAACTCGATTTTTAATAAACTGCAAACTTAGGGATCTCGCCGTCCGATAAGGCCCAGGCCCGGGTTGACGGCGCACCGCGTTGTGTACCACGTGCGCCTCAAAGAGATGTCAGCAACAATAACGGGGTCCGCTAGGGCCGATGCCTACCGGGGTTGCGGGAAAGTCCGAAAGGGTTACCGTGGCCCCTGGCACAGGCAACTGAAGGAACACGGGTGGGTTTTAGTCAGTAAGAGTCTGACAGGACCTCCCGCTCCGCCCAGAGCGCGAGAAGTTATTGACCCTCAAAAATAAGGGGGGGTCTCAGTTTCCTTTTATACATAAAAAAAAAACTGTTTTTTGTCTGTGTAATGGAGGCAATCATTTTCAGGTTCTTCTGCATTATGTTACAGGTGTGCTAAGAATGCGAGTGAGGTGTGCCCTGAGTTCCAAAGAAGTTAGGATAAACCGTGTTTGATGGTGGATTTCCCTTTTTTTTTGACAGGTTACATTGATTCAAGGCTGTTTAGTTGGTGTCGAATATCCAGCAATTGAAAGGCGTTTCATATGAACCATTTTTACGCCTAAAACACAACAAAATCAAATAATATATTATAAATATTATTATATAATACATATACCTAATTAGGTATATGTATTATATTTATAGACCTAATAAGTTTATGCGTGTCTTTATATTTAAACATATGTATTCCTAAATTAGCATTATAACTTGCACCTACCACTGTTTTGTCTCTGTATCTCCCAAAGGTTGACTGGTAGAAAATGCCTATGGCATTAAGTCCGCCTCTGTACATTTGTGTGCTTAAAGTGTTAAAGAAATAAACTATAAAAGTTACATTAACACTGACTCTACGTCTCACAGACTTATGAGACTCTTATGTACTTAGTCAATATTCACCGGTTAGAAGCGCACTTACACTATATACACTTCCCCCGCTGCGCGCGCTTCTTTATAAATAAGCATAAACCTTTTTTAACCTACACGATTTACAGCCTATTAATAAATCTTAAATTAATATGGCCTGTCCTTACAGTTTTTATGTTTCATAGCCTAATAATATAGCTTAAATATAGCCTGTCCTTACTGTTTTTATGTCAATGAAACTCGGTGACAATGAAGCTAAGTTACGAGTTTTATGATAGGTTTAAGATGGTGATCTAAGTGACAATCATCCAAGTTATTTATTGATTTTAAATGTAATGTGTACAGTATTTACATAATTTTATTTAAAATTAATTAAAAAAAATATCTTAATATGTACCGTGTAATATTGATGATGAATACCATAATCAACAATTATAGATAGAAAAAAACGATTAAAATTTATAATTTTCTTGGTACGTATTTCCATAACAGGCCCAACCCAATAAAAAAAAAAGTAGTAAAAGTATTTTTAACTTTAAATAAACGAAAAAAAACAATGATAGATAAATGATAACTGGTGACCTGTAACACAGGTTTTTCACAAAAACCTACATCAGGCACCAGTCTCTCACTGAGGCTGAAGACAGCTGAGACAATTAATATTGTACGCACAGCTACAGATCAAGCTATACATTTCCAGTATAAGCTGATCTCGCATTGTATAGGATTTCCTTACAATAAGAGGTCAGTGTAAACTGGAAATGTATAGCTTGATGTGTAGCCGTGTGTACACACTAACTTTAAATAAGCTTTGTGAAGAGAGAATAAATGATAAATTATTATTATTATTAATTTATAATAATAATAATAATTTATCATTTATTCTCTCTTCTATTAATTTATTTATTTCTGTAAGTAGCTTTTACACGTCAATCATATTTTTTTAAACTAGATGAGGCCGGCGTTTCCTATCTGACTACTCTGAGAAGACAGGCCGTAACAAACTCAGAGGTCACAGTCTCTTTTAAAGCAATACATTTGTAATACTTAGTACATTTGTAGTAATTTTCAATACATTTGCTCAAGTGATAAATTGGGTATACCTGAGGGAAATTGGTCAGTGTTCTTTAAATGAGTAGGTAGACAATTATTATACAATTAAAAATTCTGTGTTTATACAATTTTGTGATACATTAACTTGTATTAAGTAGTGAAGTGCTTTTCTTGCTTGACTAATTATTAATACAATTGCTTATTTCCTTGGTAATTAACTGATTACACCCATAAAACAGAGAAAAGAAAAGTTTACCAATCCAACTTTAAATCCTTGTTTACAATTTGCCAGATATGAAAAAGAATCAAACAGTGAAGGCCTACCCAGAGGTCATTCAAAGTAGTTCCTACTTAATCCATGGTAACGAGACCACTTGTTGGTAACTGATAAAATAAATAATAATTGTTTATCTGTCAATTACCTACTAGTAATTAAATGTAAGTAATTGATTTGAATTGTCTGATAACACTATTAAGTACTTTACTTCAATGAAGATTTTAAAGGTATAAGTGCATCGTAACAAGTCTGAAATGCATTATCTATTTGATGTGTATGAAAGGCTTACCGTGAATGTCTGATTATTATTATATTATGAGTTATGGTAGTGTTTATCTACAAACATGCTCGTTTGCTTTGACAAGGTGAACTGAACTCAGGTGTGTCAATGTAAGGTGCATTGGCACAACTCAAAAGCATACAGCGGCTACATTTGAATAGGGTTCTTGTTTTTAAGGTCAACTATTCCTTCTTGCTGTTTGTTGAAAACTTAATAAACAAAATTCAAATTTCTTACATTTTTTGGAATTTGCAGGTCAGTGTCAAGTTGTAGGTTGAACAAAATATGATTTGAGACCATAATAAGTATGTATTTACAGCATTATAATCATTAAAATCATCAATCAATACAACCCTCTAAGTGCATATAATCATATTCATTGATATTTATTTTATCAAATTGTCATGCAATAAATGATTTTATTTCTGTAAGTAGGTTTTGACAAACACTTACAATACCAACAAAACGATTATATGAACCTCTAAGTTCTAGAAAATTTGAAATTCGCGGGCAACCTGGTGTGTCCCCCTAATAATTATTCATAAATGTGAAATATTTTTAATTGAGTAAGTAAGTGTTTGCTTTTCCATAATTTCCCTAACCACCTGAAACCTAACTGACCAGAAAACAAATTATTAATTTTAATTAATTTAGTTAAGTAACGGTTAGGTTTTTTCTTTTTACTTATTTTTACAAAATTTCTGTAATGCATTGTTAATAGTTTGTTGATCAATCATGTTGATCAATCATTCAAAATAATATTTGATTGACAGCTGCAAGTACTAGACTGTAATACATAAATGATCATGTCTGATAATATTTGATGGTTTTAGATAATATCCAATACGTGCAGGATGCAGCTCCACCGAGATAAAGTTTAACAGAATCCAGTTTATTTGAATGGCATATTAGTGAACTCTTATCATATTAATATTATATATAAACTTTTTGTTTGTTTGTATGTATTAAAACATAACAATATTGTGACTGAAATACTACTGTATTAGTAGTATTTCAGTCACAATATTTTGTCAGTCACTACCTTGGGCAAAATGAAATGAAAATATTGAAACAATATTTATTAATGTTGCCATCATTGTTTACTATGGTTGTGTTTATGTATTTATTTTAAGTCATGATTAATACTTATTCGTAATTATACATTTTCTATGTTGAACAAACATAAACAAGTTCAATTTGACCTGTTTTACAATTAAATACAATTAAAAAAATGCTATGTATTGGCTATTTACAAAATTATGGTAATTATAAATGTAATTCATTTGTGTAATCAATTTCGTTGACTTACTTATCTATGCAGAGCTAGTATTGTTGTTTACAATAATGTTTGAAACAAAATACTTAGATAAGTTTATGGGTTTGTAAAACAACTCAGCTTTCATTCAATTACCTAGCAATTAGGCTACTGCATATGATGAGTACATATAAATAATAATAAATTACGTATTTAAATGACTTACCAAATCTTATAAGGAACAAACTCTGAACTCACATCTGATGTTTATGTTATGAAGCAAGTTTGTTGGATTATCAATAAGCTATCTGATGATCATTTAAAATTATAATTCGTTAATAGAAATCCCAAATAATAAAATGATAAATGTGAATTACGTATTTTAAAGAAACAAATAACGTGAACAACTATCAGCACTTTATAAAAATGTAAACAAAGTCAAACTAACTCGCACGTCAAAATAGCGTCAGAGGTCATCAAGGAGGTTTAAAATTCGAATTTATGTACTATTTAGTATTTTGTAAACAATAAACTCACCCGTTCATAGTTGTGTGACCTCCTTGCTCCGAGACTCTGTTACCGACTAGACAGCCTGGAGTCTCAGACTTCTCTGAAACATGATGGTCCTCAACGTCTTCCAATATCGCCGCTCGATCCGCATTCGTTTTGTTCAACTTATCACTCGATAAACTTTTCGATCTATACCTCCCGTTTATTGGCGCCAAATTCTTATCAGTAAACGCACTAAAACTGTTCAACTTCGTATCGTTTTCATATTTATCGCTAATTATATTAGATGACATTTCGTAGTCGTTTTAAACTATGCGCGGACGTCAACACTAGCTGTCAATCTCAGCTGCGGTGCTACACGACTGACGTTCCGCGAAGTAAACCTAACGTTTTGCCGGACCAAACAATGCTACACACGACCCGCTATGAGAGCTCATTGCACTTTACTATACTTAGAGCTGCAAGTGAGATATTTAAATAAGTCGAATTATAACGACAGATCCGCAATGAGAAAAAACGTTTTGTTTCAATGTCGGAATCAGAACGTTAGCCGGGGTGAAGGCGAGTTACATTGTGCGATCCATCGCGCAGTCACCAGAGCTCATCTTGAACAATATGACAATAAGTACTAAATAGGAAGTCTATTTCTTCTGAATAAAAGAAATAAGGAAGACAGAGAATTGATAATTGCATAAAGAACCAAAAAATTTACTATCTCCGGATGCCTCGATAACGGAACGTTTTTAGAGGGAATGGGCGGGAACGTAACAATTTCCTGATTTCCGGTTAGTGTTGAAAAAATGTGTTCATGGTGTATGATAGCCGTATAGGTACTCTAAAAATTATATCGAATATGAGTTAATTAATCTTTACCGGTGATCAGTAAATATTTTTTTAAACACTAAACCACGTCTCGATAAAAAGCGTAGGTAAGTATAAGTTTTTATTGACTTTCAGGCTTTTCTAATTTCTGTAATGTATCAATGTAAGGTACCTACCTACCTATTATTTAAACTAAGCTGAGAAAATAAAATCAAACTTACATGCTCCTGTAGGGTTTTTGCGTGAATCTCAATGTTATTACAAAAGTAAAGGGTTTGTTCAATTTTATTTTAAAAGGAATCTGGCAATGATTTTGTACATTACGTGGCTTGGCTGAATTGAAATGCTGTAACACGTGAGTCCGAGGCCGGACACTTGACCTCAAAAATACGTGCACCGCTTTCAAACACTTGTTTATCTTTGTCTATATTATCTTAAATTTTCCTATTATTTTACAACAAGCAAACACGATTTTTATCGACATACTAGTAGACTCCATAAAATTGATTAACCTTCATTATGTACTAAGAAATAAAAACATAAATCCTTCGTTAACGCCTTTTAAACCCACGTTTGCTGTGGCACATTTTTATTTGCGATGGTTGCATATTAAAAAAAAAACGAAATAGCTAAAAAGCTAATTAAAAATGTGCTCAACAATATCTTAATGTTTATCAGAACTAGTTCAAAACATTGTTTTCTTATCGTCCACTTATGTACCTACTACAAGTTTTCTACAAGTCACTAAGCGCATTTAGTAGAACGGCATTTTATTTGTAGCGCACTGTGTCAGTCGTTTTTCTAAAAGTATAATTTACATAAGTAGGTAATACCTACTGGTCGACCCCTTTCTGACAGAAGACACCTTTATCGTATAAGAGAATAGTCAGAGGATCTTGCAGTGTAAGCAAGCCGAAGTGGCAGTGGGCTGGCCATGTTTGTCGAAGGACCAATGGTCGGTGGAGCAGACGAGTCCTGGAGTGGAGACTGAGTGCGGGCCGCCACACCCTCCAGCTAGATGGACCGACGACCCTAAAAAGGTGGTTGGGACAAACTGGATGCGGAACGCGGAGGATAGGGTGTTGTGGCGCAGCCTGAGAGAGACCTGTGTCCAGCAGTGAACGGCGATAGGCTCAGTTATTTGTTTGAGGACAATCACCCTGTGTAGGTCAGCTTAAGGTCCTATCATTCATCATTGATTCATTACATACCTACTAAAGAACGTAATGGGCATTCCTACACATGGTCCTTTTTATGAAGGACCTAATTATCTTAGTCTTTTCCGCTGAACTAAGTCTAAAGGCACGCAATTAAGCTACAGCCTACAATTCTTACCTACCGAGTTTGTGCTATTATGAAAAGTTTGAGTCCATGTATAAGTTTCGTATTTTCCTCTATAATATCGTCACAATATGAGTTAAATTCATCAGACTACTAATCTGTAAGTGTTAAGGCTCCTACAAACTGGCGCGACACGCGACGCGAACCGTACGCGGCACAAAGGCACCGCCCGTCGCGCGACAGGCAGGCGGTGCCTCTGTGTCGCGTCGCGTGTCGCGCCTATTCGTAGGAGCCTTTATGTGTATTGTATCAATGGTTATGGCGACAATTCTTCAGTTTATTTAAAATTAGAAACAGTAATATAAGCATCGCTAATTAGTAATTACACTTTGATTAACGTGAGCTGACGTAACGTTAAATCTACCTATTTAACGTTACGTCATTAAACTAATTACTTATGTTCTAATCAAATCAAAAACTTTTCATCAGTCATAGCCAGATTGACGGAGGTAATGATGCAGATAAAAATAAAAGAAAATAGTTAACTGTAACTTGTTTTTTGGTAAAACTAATAACTAGATATTTCATTTGTTTGGCGTTCACTAGGGTAACTAATACAACAGTTATATTATGTACCTACCTACAACGTGATACAAACATATTTTATTTACTATCGGTCGAGTTCTACTTATGTCACGACGAACTAGATCGAGCGAGGTGAACGTAGTCATGATTAAAAATAGTATTTATAGTGACTTTATATTGCTGAAAAAAAGAAATTGGTGCCATGCAGGGCTATCAGACAAGGTAGACCAAAGGATAGATGGGTGCATTGTGTAGAAACGAGACGATTTATTATGCAGCTAGGAAAGGAGTAGGTATCTAATACATATACCAGCCGATGTATTCTGTAAAAATCTCACCCTGAAAACTTAGGTGAAGTGAAAATAACTTTTCATCCCACCATCTCGGAAAGAGTATTTTTAATCTTCAATATCTGAGTGGAAAAGCCGTTTTTATTCTCTAGAGGATAAAGTAAATTGAATTTAGAACATCGTGTGCACTAAGTTTGTGAATTAAAAAAAACATTAAACCTATTTACTGCTACCTCTATGGTGCCGAATATATCATACAACTTTTTTTTTAATTTGTTAAAAACTCAGACTCGGAACCTTCTTGGTGTTCTTTTTTCAATTTGCTTTGTACGCGGTTCTTTACGCAGCATTTTTTCACGTCATTGTTAAACCTTATATTAAAAACAAGAAACTTGAAAACAAGTGAAAAAACTAAAATGAGTGATTCTAGCGACGAGGAAGTTTGCTTGACGCCAACAGAATTGACTGAAACTGTTAATAATGCGCAAATGAGCTTTCTCCCTCAACAATCACGCGAGAAGTATTTAAAACAGTACGATATGTTCAACACGTGGCGACTAGCAAAAGGAGCCAAAACTTTCTCAGAAAACGTTTTGCTGGCATATTTTATAGAATTATCCGAGAACAAGAAAGCAAGCACTCTATGGAGTACGTATTCGATGCTAAAAGCAACAATAAAGATGAAAAAAGACAAACATATCGATACCTATCCTAAATTAGTGGCATTTTTAAAAAGAGCCTCATCTGGTCATCAACCAAAAAAATCGAAGGTTTTCACAGTATCTGATATTGAAAAGTTTCATAACGAAGCACCCGATTCCGTATATTTGGCGGCAAAAGTAAGTCAGTTGCACATTCAGTATCTACTTAAGTATATTAATCTCAATTAAATAGTATACTTAGTAGATGTTGATAGGCATAATTATGCGTTCATATCAATTTTATTCATTTATCTACTACAATACTCTTTACGTTACAGGTTGTTCTTATTATTGGAATAAACGGAGCATGTCGAACTAATGAACTAACACAACTTAATGTCAAAAACATTGAGAAACATTCAGATGACTTACTATTAATTAATTTACCTAATACAAAGACAAAAAGAGACCGCAACTTCGTCATTCGCAAGGAATACGTAACGATTGTTGAGAAATATCAAGCCTTACGCCCGCCTAACACTCCAATCAATCGATTTTTTCTACAGTATCGCAATGGAAAGTGTGTTAGACAGCCTATGGGTACTAATAAAATTGGCAGTATCCCACGAGAAATAGCAACATTTCTTGAACTTCCAGAACCCCTGTTGTACACGGGTCATTGTTTCCGACGAACTTCAGCCACACTTTTGGCTGATTCCGGAGCTGATCTCCTGTCCCTTAAGCGCCACGGAGGCTGGAAGTCCAATGCAGTTGTAGAGGGATACATAGAGGATTCCATCCAAAATAAGTCTAAAATATGTGAAGGCATCGTAGGAGCCATTACACTGAAAGAGCCTCAATCGGATCCTTGGACTGGCCCTTCTACATCAAAAATAAGCCGTTATGAAACACCTAACCATCTCCCTCTCTCTCCAACATTCACGCCAAGGGAATCCGATGAATCGGTACAACTATTAAGTATGACAGATAGTTTACCGAAAAACAGTACACAAGTGACTAACACCAATATTACAGTACCAAACAAAAATATTACACTCAATTTAAATAACTGTAGCAACGTTACTTTAAAATTTTCTTAATTATACCTTAGTATTATTTTGTTATAATTTAAAGATTATTCTGTAATACTTACCTGTCATAATGTAGTAATTAATACCTAAACTGAAATAAAAGTGTACCTATCTTGTGATTGTAAACGTTTTTTTTTTTGCATTTAGTCATTTCCTCGCTGAGGTGGAATGAAAAGTTACGTGTTGCACTCGAGTGCAAAGATTTTTCACCTCGTGCTCTTTTGATTCCCTCGCTAACGCTCAGGATTCTAATTTTGAATCACTCGCTGCGCTCGTGATTCAATTTTAGAATCCTTCGCTTGCTCGGTCATCAAAATTGAACACGCGGTTAAAAAGCAACTTTGCACTCTTGTATAACAAATAACTATTATGTATTTACCATGTTTTATGCAAATAAATATTACTATATTTATTTATTCGAACTAACAATAAATTAATAAATAACTTACTTATTACTAATAATTATTATTACTAATTAATAATACTATTACTACTAATTTAGTGTCGTGTTCTCATCCCCACCTTGTACTTAAGTGCGTATCGATTAGTGTTTTTACGAAATCAAAATGGGAATTATTTGGGGATCGATAAATATCTACCTATTTTACAAAAACTATTTTAAAACATTATATATATAATAATAATAAAAATATTTTATTGACGTAAAAATACAGGTATTACATACTCTTTTGAAGCCCTGGCTCCTGAGCTAGGTAGAGACCTGTGTTACAGGAGCCAGTGTCTTCGCCCATTTGTGGTACTAATCTATTTACTGTGCAATAAAATAACAAAATAGAAAACAGTGATTTAAAAATAAATTAATCTTGCGCACATGCTCTTTTGGTGTGCAGTATCTTTGCGCGTGCATGGGGTTATTACGTACAGTACGTACTTATGCTAGTCTCAATTGCTTTAGAACAGTTTTTTCTATTACCTAAGTACCAATAATCTGGTTATTGCCGTACCGTGTTGGTGAGTCCGTTTCTTAATGATTTGGTAATCTTTGATAAACTATAATGTTATGGGGTCTATGGCTTAATCACCAACGCGGTTTCCTATGTGGATTAGGACAACCTTGACAGACTGGAAGTAGTACCTAAAGATTTTTGGTCTCATCTACGGGAGGAATCTTTTTCAAACTATCACAAAACGGTAGGTTAATTCCGAAATTATTTCAGGAGAGCTAGTAACCGCCCCTGTTACTCAATATATATAAGTACTTAAATATGGTTACTATAAAATGGTAAAACTTAGAATCATTCACTGAATTCATGATATTAGTTAGCGCGGCGATGTCCCTTACATCCTGTAGAATTTTCTTTGATCACAGGGGAAGTTCAGCAATCAGTTGGTATTTAATTCAATGACAATGATTGTGTATTGAAACTAGGTTAGTTGTGGCCAGATGAGATAAAGTCTCTTAAGTACAACTATACAATCAACCACGTTGTTATCTATATAATTCCCATAGTTTCAGTTGATTGGTGAACCACAGATAGTGCGTAAAAACCATGGTCGATGCAAGGTGACGTTTTTAGTGGTTGCCAGTGTTTTTATCACTTGTGGTGACTAATATAAAAGTTAATAGAACGAATTAATTAGAGCAATGATACTTTGTGACTCCGTTGGAACATTGTAACAGAACGGTCATCTTCTTGCAGAAGTCTGTAAACGTTAAAAGAAGCGTCACATGGCATGATGGCTAAAAACACAATAAGTTATTAAGGGTACTACTACAATCTACAGTATTATGTCTAAACTTCTAGAGCATGAATTCCAGACATAACACAGAAATACTTGATGCCCCAAGAACAGCCAGAAAAAGGTTAAAATGGATAGCAGGGAAGTAGACTGAAACAGGTGACGTCACGTCTTCATAACCATTCGCGGTACCTATATTTGCTTTTTATTGCTAATTTCACTTTCAGCGTTTCTGTTCTAGGTAATTAGGTATCTTCTTTTTAATCACATCCTCATAAGACCGTGCTGTAAACATAATAACTTATAAGCCTCTCGTTGACTACTAACTAATAAATCGCTTAGATGGCAGCAGCATCCGTAGATAGCATCGCACTGTGAAAATATAAGTAGTTTCCGTGTATTTCCGTAGCTGCTCTATGTAATACCCCATCTTTCGTCATGTAACTGGACGACCTCGTCTTCTGTGGCAACAAGTTCCTGTCTGCAAAGATACAAACGAATGATTAGTAAACATTAACAAAGCACAGGGCACATGACCCTTATCGGCCAAGAACACTACAGCCAGATATTGATAAAAAATGTTTTCGCCGCACTAGTAAGGATTACTCTTGCATCATGCACGATATCCCTATATATTCACCTACAGGTACCCTAAACGACAATCTGTGGGCTATAAAAGTCTTTATTCCGTGACCAATTTAGCCAAAATGAATGTCAATGATAGCCACGTAAGGTGTTACTGTGAAACCATTCAGGAAATCGTTAACTTTTCTACACTTGTAGTAAGTTCAATATTTCTAGATCTTTCGCTATTGTCACCGTCAGCTGTTTTGGAGTGTCGAGGCCACGGTCAACTGACCGTAACCTTTTCCTTCTTCACGTAGACGTATGCTCCTTCCATGGTGGTCAATGTATTTCCTATTACTTACGGATACGTACCTGATTCATTTTCACCATATCATCTCCGCCTGCAGGCCACTACCTCGATTTTTCTGGCGGGGTAATTTTAAATGATGCGTCAAATAATTTCCATATCTCTTTGAGGGTCCATTTATTTACTAACTTATTTGGTGTTTTGCAGATTTAAGGTCTATTCATATGCCCGCTTACTACTGCTATCTGTGAAACACTTTCTTCAAAAGCATCTAATCCTCGGACGTTTTTGCCGTCATACAGTCATACGTCCTTGTTATCAAATCGGTCCCATCACGTCGTCGTCACACCTACGACCTCTATATGAAGTGCACGTCCTCACACATCTAGTCCATATACTTAAGTGCATACATCCATATTACAGATGATGCAGAAGACCCACCTTCGATCACATGTTACGTGATGATTGTCACACAGAGCTTATGTCTGCACAGTGTAACAATAATCCCAGATTGTTAGATTGTAATAATAATAATAATAATGTCGTTTATTTCGGAAATCAGGTTCCATTTTGTTAGTATTACAGTCTTAAAAATAATTTTAGTACGTAAAATATTAAACTAATCGGGCATGAAAGGAGAGCAGATGTACTATTTGAGTTAACCAAGGTACCCACTCTGGAATCTACAGAGAAGGCTGTTCCTATTATGAAAGTTGGATTTGTTGTAATCAGCTGCTGGACATAACAGCTTCATGACACAATGGCTAGCAAGGATGTTAACCAAAGAGAAAAACCAGTGTTTTCTATAGTCAAGACACGGAAGGCAGATTTTTGTGCATTTTTTATTGATTTTGCTAGTAAGATCGTCGATTAGCAGATTGATACTCGAGTTGTCAATTTTCCGCAGCGTTATATTATACAATATCATTCAGTTTTTATATTTCCATGAAATTCTCTAATTATTCAAAGTTGGTCTTCTGATCTTTCCATCATCGCTATCTTTAGACACCGCACGCCACTAAAGTAGTCGCACCATCGCACGCGTAACTAAATAAATTGTTCGTAACAATGAATTGAATAACAGCTTCAAAACTTGATTATGACTGTTATTGGGCTATGTGCAGTCACGTGGCAAATATGTCGACTTGTTATTTTTTTCAGTTGATATGAATGGTTTCGGTATTTATATCAACTGATGGCGTATCTACCTTATTTGCGTTACCTAACTAGTGGGTCGTAGTTCTAAGATACGTGCATGTTATTAATTGAGGGACGGCGTGTCAGTAATTATCTGTTTTCATTTTCATTTTGGTATTTGCTGGAACACGCTGTTTTGATATCAACTCAGCATACCGCAGTCCACTGCTGGACATAGTCCTTTTTGATAAAGTTAGTGTGGTGGGTCTGTGTTGTGTCTCGTCATTTGAGCATTTAGCTACTAAATTTTATGTGTATCCTTGGTTTAAACTAAGGTATTGTGTGGCTGTAACCACTGACCTTAGAACTCCTCCCATAATGACTCCTCTTAATATCATAGGTATGTATAAGGGAAAAAAAATAAAAGTTATCCGTTCAACAAGTTATCCTGACTGCTCAGGATATGCTGAAAACACTTAAATTGTTCACACGTGAATTGCTCTCCTATAAGAAAATTAGACTCTCAAACTTCTGTCATAGGCCGACTATTGTAAGCCGATGATTGACTTGGTTTTGCTCGTGAGGTAGATACATGTCTCCTAGTAACTGGGTTGTTGTGGAAGTCAGATACGCAGTCGCTCCATGTAAAATCCTGGGATTCAGCTGCACCCGGTTATGTTGGGGTCAGTTTCCAGTCTTTCTTCAGTCAAGTCAGTCTTTCCCAACTGGGAAAACGCTAGGCTGATGATGATGGTTGGGTAGATACATTTAACCCAGAGGGACTAATATTACCAGAGGCTACGCCAGAATGTTATCATTCCACAGCATTGTTGACTGTTACTCGTTTGTGTGCTATTGTTGCCAGCGGCGCCAGCGCAGTGCAGTTTCCCTGAAATATAAGCATGACACTTGGTTCGAAATTGTGTGTTTATAACTCGCTTATGTACTAATAATACAAAATGGAAGTGTTCGTACGCGGATTTAAAACACGACATTCGTTATAGCTTTTATGGGCATTGCCAGTTTGTCAGGAGTGTCAGAACTAAGAGCTTAGAGGATTGGTTTTTTTCGACAACGTCTCTTCAAGTATATGATCATTCACTTGCGCAACGTTGGCTTTGTTTCTGGCTCCTAGATGCTGTCTCTTCTTTTAAGATGTCTTAGACTTGAAGTAATACTACTTGTACTATTATGTATTGTGTGGTAATACTGTATGCTCCACTAATAAAATATTTTTATGTCATCTTGGTACCCTTTTTATATGGAGATCTCCAAGTCAAATCATGGGATGGCAATGCTTGTTAATTCATGGGCATTGGCTGTAATAAGCAACCCCCTGTTAGCTAAAACAATGGATTGCGAGAACCGTGTAATGGTGGTTTATGTGGTTATCATTATTTAGTACCACCGGAACACGATTTAAGCCTCCCTTTTGTACCATTCCACCACTTTAAGAACATAAGGTACAAATAAAAGATGCAAGAATGGTGGTATTTACTTACCCACCGCAGTCGACAATTATGGCATCCCTGATGACAATTGTTACAACAATTGACTGCATAGGCTTGTGTTGTGTTGAACGTTGATTGTTTAGTAATGAACGAATACATATTATTATGTATGGCTATCATGATAATCATCATGATGTAAATAGAACACGGCCACACCATCGCTTCCGTAATTGTCATCACGTCAGCAGGAAAATAGAACACAAGTCAGATAGCCCACAGTGAACTATTGAAGGTCTAAGTTGAAGAGCCTTGGTCTTGGTCATATACGATTTCCTGCAGGGCGATCAGTATCGTTCATAGTCTTTTCCAAACTTTGGAGTACGGCTTTTGTTCTTACGGCTTATGTTCAGGAGTAGACACCGATAAGCTGAGTTATTGAGATGCGGCAGAATATTAGGTACATAGAGCGACTTCCATCTGACCTTCCCGATCTAATTACTTTTCAAGACCTAACGATGTTTAAGGTGCTCCAAGTGATTTGCGCGGTTAAAAATTTTATAGTTAAGGAGCAGTTCCAGGTGGCCCACTAAATTAAAATTTTCTTTAGTTTTTTTCAATTTGTAGGTCAGTGTCAGGTTGTAAATGGTCAGGTTAAAAAAAATATGATTCACGCCCGTAAATAGTAAGTATTTACAGAATTATAATAGTTGATATTGTCATTCAATAGGATTATAAGAACATAATTATATTTTATTTTAGTATTATTTCCGGAGGATCATCAAGCAAATTGGAGGTAATACTTATTTGTGTCAGCAAATTCTTCTCATGCTCAACGTTCACGCCACAGTTAGAGGTGGGTCTACACATAAGTGGCGACCACACTGCAAGAGAAACTACTCGTAAATTAAATAATGCACACAATAATTGTAATGTACGCCATATTTAATTGTTATACAATATAATCTATTTGGCTGTGCCGAAAGGAAAGTATTTGCGCAACCTCAGTGCGCCTAATTGTTATGCCTGGCATATTATTTATAGCGTGTCGATACTGACCCACTGAGTGTATTACATTCTATAGACCAAGTGCAACTTGAACCGTGGCGAAAACTGGAACAAAAATGAAAAATGTATTGAATCTGACGTTTCGTTTCACAGCTGCCATAGCGAGCAGCGCCGCTCTGCGATGTCAAGTTATAAAGGTCGGTCCATATTTTGATGTGATGGAATGTCGCCATTTATTTAATAAAGTTTATTTAGTGGCAGTTTTTTGTGAGATGCATGAAATATGGAGTTGATTGGTGCCCGACACGCGTTTGTTTGACGTGTGAGTGATCGATTGTGTGGACTGTTTTGGTTATGTGATGCCAGTGGCACAACAAATACATACTGCAACTGATTCAAGCAGTTTAATTACAACAGGCCTTCTGTTGTAATTAATCAGGTATATGGAGTAATATGGAGCAGAATCGCAAATCTGATAAAACTTTAATAGCGTTAAACGTTGATAACCACACCAGCTGGTCATCGCAGGTGCTTTCCGAATTAAACTACAAAAGCTTTTCTCACAACGACCCGAATATTGAACACATTTAAGGAGTTCAGTGTCAACAACGGTCAGCCTAATCGTGAGAAACAGCATGAGTGACTGAACCCAGTTGCAGCTTTTCTATTAAGGGAACGAAGACCGTTATTATGATGCGAAATATAGGTCACAGATAAATATAGCAATTTACACCTAGAATACAACTCATCTCATCACTATTATAGCTATCTCCTGATATACCGTTTAACTTGGCAACATGGTTAGCCATTCAGAAAAGATAACATTCAACATTTTCTATTACCTACTTGGATACAAAATAAACATTGCCACAGCATCTTGTTTAACTATTCTTCTATATTTGACGCATTTAGAGATCGTCGAAGCGTATCTAGTAAATAAAAACAAAACGTTTCCTCTTCCGACTCCGCCATTTTGTGTTTTTGTCGCGGAAATACCTCCGGTACTTAGAGGTTGACAATTGATTGAAAAAAATACTAATAAAGTTAAAATGAACATGTTCTTTAGATTGTTATTAAATTAAAATAGGTAAATACGGTGTACGGACTTTAATTGAGAAAACTAATAAACGGAAATATAACAACAAAAGCATAGATTTTGGTTAATTGCATTGTCTAACATCACATATGCTTGATTCTGGCAAGAGATAGGCAGAGGCGTGGTTTTCCCTAATACGTGAAGTGAAAGTTGCATGTTATAGGCAGGGGGCCTACGAGTATATTGTCATATAATTATATTTGAGTAATTTTCTTAGAATATAAAGTGCCTGAGAAAAACCTCTCAGCAAGAAATAACAATTTGCACAGTTGTGTCTTTATTTCAAGCAGGCGTATCGTCATTTCATGTATTAGCCTCGTCCGCGTCATTCCGAGTTATTTTACCTCTGATTTTTCATCAGTGATATTTATTCTCGTTGTTCTAATACGGTTACTGTAAGACGAAAATCATTTTGAAAATGCTGTGATATTCATTGTGTTATGTGCCTACCCGCTAAAATTTTTATTTTTTTTCTGTACGCTTGTTATTAAACATAAATTGTAAATCTTGTTTCTCAGTAAGTGAATTTGTGAAAATAAAGTTCTTAAACTTCTATGTCCAATATACAGTTAAAATTGGCAAGCTTAGCTTACAGATTTGTGCACCCTTTAATACACCTTATATAATAAAGTAATTGAATTTGCATTGCAATTGCATTGAATTATAACAAAACCTCGGTAAAAAAAAACAATAAAATAAGTAGGTACACAGGTATACAGTTACAAACGTGGATATAAATACTTAAGCATCGCTTTCAACTTCAGGCACAGCGCAGGGCAACATGAAATAAGATTGAACTTTGAAGTAAGAAAGCGCCTATTGTTTTGTATAAAGCAATACGCTGACAACAGCTTGGTAATCAAAAACAATCTGGAATTTTATCTAAAATAATTATATCGAATATATCTCACTGCTAGACAAAGGAAGTTGGAAAGCTGAAAGGTTTGTATGTTTGTGTGTGTGTGTGACCTCTCTTTGTATCCGTAATCGTCAGCACAGGCAGGAAGAGTGTCGATTCTTCTGACTCACACCATGATCGAACTTGACCCGCTTGTCTATAGCAAGAAGGTTGTCCGATTATATTCAGTCCCTAATATAGTCTACGGCAAACGGGACGCAGCTCGAATATGTACGACATTCATAAGATGTTGGCTGGGGGAATTAAATAGATGAGTTTTATGTACCTAGATAATAATAATTATTAAGGAAAGTAGGTGTAGTAGGTTACAATAGATTTTTGAATTATACTGTAATCACAACATTACAGTAATCTTTATGGTGCATAGTTTTTTTTTAAACGGTTGGAATAGAATCCAGAACGAGTTAATCCGGCAGAGAACCAGAGTTGTCGAAATAGCTCACAGAATAAGCAAGCTAAAGTGGCAATGGGTGGGCCATATTATCCTTAAAACCGATAATGCTCGGTAGACGTGTTCATGAGTGGAGATCGCGATTCGAGAAACGTAAGGTAGGACGCCCTCAGGCTCGGTGGAGCAGGGTGGCTGCTAGCAGCTGGATGAGAGTTTCTGAGAATCGAGCTGACGCTAGCGTGCTATTTTAGAGGTATATGTCCAGCAGCAGCATACGGAATCCGGAACGCCTCTCTGGATCTTCTTACTTCTTATTTAAGTGATAGGATTCAGAGAGTTCATGTTAACGGGAAAAGATCTCCCGGATCGGTAGTAAGAATGGGGGTCCCTCAAGGCTCAATTCTAGGTCCATTTCTTATGACTTGCCTTACCTCATAAAGGATGAACATGATATAGTGCTGTTTGCAGACGACACTTCACTTTTATTTAAACTCAAACGTCAGCAGCTGGTTACTGACAATGTAAATAGTGCCCTCGCAAAAGTAGTTAACTGGTTTAATGTTAATAACCTTCTTCTTAACGAGAAAAAAACGAAATGTATTAAGTTTACGATACCTCATGTTAGACAAGTAGAATCAAGTATTCTCATAAAGGGTGAAGAGTTGAAACCCGAAAATACCACAGTATTCTTAGGCATAACTTTGGATGCCAAGCTTCAATGGGGCCCCCATATAGATAAATTGTCAAAGAAGCTTAGCTCTGCAGCATACGCTGTTAGGAAAATTCGTGGTTTAACTGATTTAGAGACAGCCCGTTTAGTATACTTTAGTTATTTTCATAGTGTAATGTCGTACGGTATTCTGTTGTGGGGAAATGCCGCTGATATTCAGACGATTTTTGTTTTACAAAAAAGGGCAATTCGTTCAATTTATAAATTAAGTCCCAGACACTCCCTCAGAGACAAATTTAAAGGGATTAATATAATGACTGTGCCTTCTCAGTATATTTATGAAAATCTTTTGTATGCACATAAAAATATTAATCTGTTTAAAAAGTACAGTGATATCCATAATTTAAATACTAGGAACAAGCACAAATTTGTTGTTCCTACTACCAGGCTCAAGAAAATAGGTGGCTCGTTTAGATGCCAATGTATACGTTTTTATAATAAACTTCCTAGCCACATTCAAGCACTAAGCCTTAATAAATTCAAATCTTTTATAAAAAGGAAACTATGCCAGAATGCCTATTATACTGTCAAAGACTATATTGAGGACAAAAAGGCTTGGGATTGAGTTGCTCCAATAAAGCACAGGGAATGTTAATTTATTTTATTTCGCTAACTATTTTTACTTTTAATCTTTGCTATAAGTATCTATACTTATTTACATATACAATGACACTAATATTTACTGTATAAAGTATTATATTATTTTAAATTATTGTGAATGTGAGGACTATGTGTGTTTTTGTTGCAGTTTTAATCATGTTCTGGCAGTTTGAGTAACTGATGCGGCCTACCCAAATGTCCTTTCTTTGGTATTGTTCGTCGAATCGTTGAGCTCCTTAAGTTCTAAGTTGAACTACACGGGTACTGACAAATGCGTGCACTGACTGGACAGGTCCACTCAATCTGTGTGGTTCTTTCCTCAAAAGACCATTTCAGACACAAATCTACATGGTCCTCAAAGATTATGATTATAATATTATTCTAATTATTGTGAATGTGAGAAAGTGAGAACTATGTCGGTCATTGATTTATTTATATTTATTTTTGTATTTTTCTCAACGTAATCATGATCTGGCAGTTTGAGTAATTTATGCGGCCTACTCAAATGTCCTTTCTTTGGTATTGTTCGTCGAATCGTTGAGCTCCTTGAGTCTAAGTTGAGCTGCACGATTACTGACAATTGCGTGCACTGACTGGATAGGTCCACTCAATCTGTGTGGTTCTTTCCTCCAAAGACCATTGCAGACACCGATCTACATAGCCTTCACATGACCTGACCAAGATTTTGTCTGGACTTTAAAAGAGACTGTGACCTCTGAGTTTGTTTCGGCCTTTCTTCTCAGAGTAGTCAGATAGGAAACGCCGACCCCATCTAGTTTAAAAAAATATATGATTGACGTGTAAAAGTGTTTGTTCAAACCTACATAGAGAAATAAAATCATTTATCATTTAGCAGTGGACTGCTGTAGGCTGGTGATGATGATGATTGCTTTTTAACCGACTTCAAAAACGAGGTTATCAATTCGGATGTTCATTTGTTTTTAATGTAGGGCATAACTCCGTCATATATATAAATGGAATTGCAAAATTCTTTTTTGTTCGAAAGGGGTTCCGAAATGGTCCCATTTAAATTGTCTAAAGTCTGTCTGTCTTAACAAAAAATTGTATTGGAATCACATACGCCGAGGGTCATCGACATATTATATAGAACAAAAATGGCGGATGGAGCAGTAAAAATGGTAAACATTCTCCTTGATGTCTTGCCTGCCTTATCAACTATGTGATGTATCACCTATTCTTTAACTACTGAAAAAATAAATAAGTGTACATGATGCACACTTATTTATTATCCCTATTGTCAAACTGTGTGGTAAACTAGTAACTAGTAGTCATGGCATAAGGAAGGTCAATTAGTCATTGAATTATCACGCGGATAACATAATTAGGTAAAAATTCTTCGGTACAAGATTTCATATCACTGGCGTATGGCGGAGTGAGCTGGAGCGTTGTCGTGGTGGAGGATGATCCTGCTTCTTAGGCGTTGCTGTCTAATATTTTCCAAGACAAATGGTAAACAATGACTGACATACCAATCTGCAGTAACAGTCTTTTTATCTTCTAGGATAATTGTTGCGAAATGACCCGTCCGTCCAAAGAATGAGGCAATCATCTTTTTCCCTTGACTTCTGCCCTTCTTTACTTTTGTCGGCAAATCTTTGAATGGAAACATCCATTGCGCAGATTTATTTATTTATTTATTTAATCTTTTCGCACAAAAGGTACAAAGGCGGACTTAATGCCTTAGGCATTCTCTACCAGTCAACCAAGGGTGGTGAAGAGATTAGATGGCAGGTGCTTTAACGGAAATGAACAATGATAAAAAAATTAACTATTAAAACAACGTACACAAATACATAAATAAGTCCTATACACATACATACTATTTACTATAATATACATATACTTACATAAATATGTTTATACAAATTCAAGGAAGAGAGATGATGAGCTGATGACTCTACTCTATTTATATTATTGCCTTTTGGTTTCGGGTTGTAACAATATTATCCAGCTTTCATCACCTGGGACGATGTCATATACAGCATTCAAGTCACCTCCGTCATACTTTTCAAGCATTGAGCGACACCAATCCAAACGACGGCGTTTTTGATCTTCCGTACAATTATGAGGTATCCATCTAGTACAAAGCTTTCTGAAGCCTAAATGTTCATATAAGACGTTTTGTACTTGACTCATACAAATGCCTAAAGCTGCCCGAATCTGTTGATATGTCACCCTTCTATCAGCTTCTATCATTAGCCGCACAGCAGTCACGTTACCTTCAGTAGTCGCCGTAGAAGGGCGTCCTTCTCGCGGATCATCAGTGAGTTTGCTTCGACCACGTTTACACTCATTAAACTCATTATAATTTTTCTGTTGTGAACAGAGTGGCACGGGGTAGGGCTTCATCATGAAATGCTAATCGAAGTCTATCATAACCTTGTGGTTGAGCTCAGATCACAGAACAGATAAAAGAGGTTTAATCTGTTCTGTGGATCAGATCATCATATAAATATGGTCTGAGTTGTTGAGTAAGACCGCAACGAAAGTCGTAGTAAATCATTGAAAGAAATTTTCTATTTCGACGCACGACAGACACTTTTTAAATTGCCGCCAATTTGTAAAAACAAATGACATATGAATTCATTACACAGCTACAGATTCCCAAACAGTTCCCTAATTCGAAATTTTAATTAATTTTTCATCGGCTGCTTTTCTTCCTGGATTATTCTAAAAACTTTCAGTGTGACCCCCGTGTATATACCGTGATTCAAATATTATTTATTGTAACGACGTGGCTAGTGGGAGAGTTGACTGGTAGAAATCGTCAGGTAAGGAAAAAGCGTTACACCCCTTCCATGCAACTTTCTCTCTCTCTGTCTTTTTATATTACAGACGGTGGTCCCCGAGCGCACACGTTTTATTCCTCAAGACTACACACATTCATAGACTAGTGGTAAGCCTTCTACACCTCGCTTAATGAATATCTTCTACATTGATTAGTAGGATTATCACATTGGTTGATTGCATTTCAACAGAAATAAACAATTTCCTCATTTCAATTAAATCCAGAAGCAAGCAAATACTACAAATTAATTGCAAAACTCATTTATTCGAACCAAAATAAGTATATAAAAGTATTACAAAAAGCACGATAATTGATTCTCACTCTTACTTGCTCATGTATGAGCGCAGGAGATGAACGCCGATACACAATGCAGCAGCAAACATGGTTATTTTAATACTACTGTACACGTTGATCTGTGACATCCACCTGTCAAACGGACCTTCACTGAGGAACGTCGGCCATTCACACGCGATAACATCATTGAACGTTTGAGCTTGAGGTCGCAAACAGCTCATCAGGTGCAAGTACGCAGAATGTCCGGCTTCCAGCCCAGCAGCCACGTCCCCATCACCGAATATATCTAGAGCTCCCCATTCTAAGAACTTAGGACTTCCTTTGCTCGTCAACCTTCGCAGAGCAACGTAATCCCCGCAGCGCGGCACGAACACATCAGCTATAGGTGTCTCTCTGTAAGTGACGGGATTAGCCGCTTCACTACCAAACAGTTTCACCAGTTGCTCCAAGACAGCTTCTTTACTTTCTTTATTATCGTCTCGCACCATCAGATAACCAATCAAGCCTGAGTATTTCTCCAAGCTGCCTGTAGTCGACAGTCTGGGTCTCTCCATCGCCCAGATGATAGGGCCACGAATACTGAATATATCACCACTATATCCCTGTCTACTCCAAAAGTTATCCTCGTATTGTACGTGAAATTTTTTTGCGCGACCAGGTTTCATATCATTAGTTATTTTTCTAGTTTCTTCTGACAGCAGTTGATCCTCTACTTGGATGTTGCGCAGTTGGTCCGGTCTCAGAGCCATCGCTAGCAAATTGCAAATGTAAGTGGTCTCACCTTTTATAGTTTCTAAGATGACCTGCTCAGAATATCTGCGAATGCCTTTGATGGATATAGCTTTTAATGTGATATTAGCTACGCTTTTTTTAAGTTTGCTCGAGAGGCGTTTTCTACAATGTCCTAGAAGTTTTTCCCGAAACCTTGTGTTTAATCCACCGAGGTGGTTCTTAGCACTGCTCGTTCTATAACATTGATGGAGATAGAACAGGAGTGACACACTGTTAGCTGGAGCCCCACAGACTAATCTTACGATAATCCTCATTATTTCCCTCGAAGTAGAGAACAGGAGAGTCTCGCAAATATGTTTCTCCATGCTCGTCTGGTCGTAGTAAAACAACATATTTCTCTCATCCGCTACGTTAACGATGCTAGTTTGGAACAGATCTGTCATGCTTCTATCTAAGAACGTTTGATACTGATTTAATTCAAATTTCTCGAATAAGTTCAAGTACTCAAAGTCGTGCACGTTGTTTCGAAACTGGACAGTGCTTCCGTTAGGATATTGGAAAAGCTTCTGTAAAGGAATCGTTTCCAATGAGGCTTCTCGTGATAGTTTAGGATCTGACCCGTCTCGATATATTGTTGTTATTTCGTAATTTTCTACTCCTTCTGGATAAATGATCGAGTCTGGTAGTGGCACTTTGAAATCTTTGGCGTATTGAAGAAGGTACAATCTGGCTACGTTGTCAAGTAGTTGCCTGGCGGTGTAGTCATCACGATCGCGTCGTCGAACGTATTCAGAGTCTGAGTCAGACTCATCATGAGGAACTTCCGAGAAGGCCACATTGCCTTTAGAGCGTGTTCTGGCTGTTGGTGGTGCGCTCAGGTCCAAGAGCACGATGTCCATGGTGTCGCCGAACTTCCTCATCAGTTTGTGCGCGGCCACCATGCCCGGGAGAGTACATCCTAAGACGATGACGTCAGCCTGTATACTTTTCTTGAGCATTTTAAAAACTTACGAGTGCACTTACTTTTATTAATACAGTATTTTCTTGTAGGGTGAATGACAGTTAGGATGACGTTAATATGAACCTATCTGTGGAATCTATGAAACTATGGTTGAAATTTGATTTAGACCTCTGACGTTTAACCTTTCCAAAGACATTAAATTATATAATCAATTTAATCTCTTTGAACCTTTCGATATAAATGAAATTATCGTACCTACCTTTCGATATAAAAGAAATTATTGTACCTAACCTTTGATTAGGCCTTAGATTAAAACTTCGACCATTATTAAATATCGCCAATGAAGTGAAAAGTGCTCTCATTTGCAACAAAATATATAAAGCCAGTGTTAAATGTTGGATTTTGCTACAATTTGTAACTCTAATACCTACTTACATAAGTCTTTACTAGCATTGCTTTGACCATGACTTTGATGAGGTCAATAACTCTATAACCATTAGGTAGTCACTGCGGTCCCTCCGAACAGTATGTGAGCCGGTTGAAATGAGAGAACCTATGAATCTATTGAGTAAGTTATTGTGAGTCACTTTTATTATATTTTTATTTAGAGATGTTTTTAAACATTCATTTACGTAGATTTTCAGCGTCAACTCATCTTGATTGACCATAAAGGTCCGTTACAGCATTATACTGTTTCGAATCTCTGCTGGAGGCAAACGCGTTGTTTATTTGAATACATTTCCTTTCTAAAAATGAATCTTACTAATATTTATTAAATAAAAACTAAAATAATAGAGCCCTAATAGGTGACCACGGATCTTTTGGCGCGTGGCCAAAATTAGAACTAATCGATTAAGAGCTAAGAGGCTCATTGGCGATGTAAATCTGGTGGATGCCAAGCTTTAGAGCTTGGCTCATCGCCGCATGGTCGCCTGCTTGTCGGTCTTCTACAGATTGTACTTCGGTGAGTGTGCCCAAGAACTCCACGACCTCATTCCACTGGCCCCCTCTTTCATCGGTCATCTAGACGGAACGTGGAGTGAAGTGCGAATTGGTGGAATAGCAACTAGGCAACGATGGCAACTTTACCATCCTTGCCTAGTTGCTATTCCACCAATTCGCACTAAGTGTTTCTAAATGTATTTTGTTATGCGCACAGCAAAAGAGTGGAACTCTCTACCTGCGTCTGTGTTTCTGAACGCATACAACCCTAATCTCTTCAAAGTGAGAGTCACTGACCTCTATTAAAATACGCGTATTTTAATAGAGGTCAGTGGTGAGAGTGGACAGACTTCTTCTGGGTAAGCTCATTCCACAGTTCATCGTCGACTCTGTCTCTGTCACCACTAACCTTGACTAGAGTCAAGAGCAAACCCTTCTTAAATAAAAAAAAACCATCCAGTCATCTAGTTTTTCGATACAATTTCACAAATGTTTACCAACAGCGCCGGTCGGCCTGTCAATGTCATCTAAGCGCCAAGATCCTTACAAAAGTGTTTATTTAAGCGGGAAGCGCCGGGTAGTCCAAGAATTTCAAACTTAATATTTTTGCAATTTCCAGTTCAGTGTCAGGTTGTATGTTAAACAAATTATGATTCGTGAGCGTAACAAGTATTTATTTACAGAACTACAAGTATTAAAATAATCAATACAACCTTCTAAGTTCATAAAATCCTATTGAATGACAATTTCATAAAATATCAATCAAGAACTGCCAAACGTATGTGGCAGTGGGCAGACTGACGTTGTCTTCTCCAAATTATAAAAAGCCCATAGAAAAAGGACATACAGTTTTTCCCGAATTCGAAGATTTTCCGTGAACTTTTGCAAATTTTCTTGTCTTAAAAACCAGATTCCGACTATCAAGAACAATAAAACAAAAAAAGCAGCCATATCGGTCCAGCCGTCTGAAGTAGTGCGCTTACCAAAGAACAGCGTTTCATTAGTATTTTAAAGATTGGAACAAACAATATTATCACCGATAGACTTTCAAGGCACCACCGTTACAAACGATTGTTGAGCATACAAGATAGTGTAGTAATGACGCCTGTTTGACACTGACACTGTCTCAGGTGTTTGCACAGAATGATGATATGCTATCCTTATTATTGTTATTTTTGTGGTGTTTCTTTCTGTATCACATACCTACTGTCCTGAACTGTCCTGAAAAATATCGCGTCCACGCAACATACAACGATTGACAGATTGCATTTTGACTTCACTTTTTAACTGACTTCAAAAAGGAGGAAAAAATAAAAAATAAATACCTACCTACCGAATTGAGAACAATTCGGTAGGTAGGTATTTATTTTTTATTTTTTTATGTATGTACACCGATTACTCGAAGACGCCTGAACCGATTTGAAAAATTCTTTTTTTGTTTCAAAGGGCCCGTTCCCAAGCGGTCCCATTAAAATTTTATTGAAATCGGTAGAGCGATTTTTAATAAATAAAAAAAATCGTCTTCAAACGGACGTGGACGTATAAGACGATTGTTTTCGACTTGGTAGGTACCATAAGTAAAAAGTGTAAAATAAAAAAAACTTTTTTACAAAAAGAAAAAAAAAACAAAGTGATAAATAACTTTAATTTCGTACAAAATAATATACAAAATACAAATCCAAAGACAACGACTTCCGAAATTAAACTTATTTTTCACTTCACAGTGTTTTTTTTTTTGGAAGTCGGTTGTTTTTCTTATTCTTAACTCTTTATTTGTTACATAACGTTTCCGCTACAGCCGCGCGTATATACAGCGTGGAAACTTTCAGCGGGGCAGTAAGGGGAAGTACCTTATCCGTTGCAGCTACACGAAAATGGTCTTAGGAGACTATCCATATTTTTTTATGGAATTTTGATCCCCATTCAAAGATTTAAAAAAAAAAATTGCAAGGAAATAGCCATTTTACACAAAAACATTTTTTGATGCAAATCGATCCTGTTTTTAATACTGATCAAAAACTTCTATGGGACCAACATTCCATCATTGTTCCAGCGTGAAAGAGAGACGGAGCTATACATGACCGATAGCACTATCTCTTTTTCGCAACGGAATCATGATGGTGTTAACACGTCATGGTACGGCCCCAGTACTTACGTACAGCGAGCTGGCTGACTTTAGTAACATAGTTCTTTATAAGCGAGAATCTGTCTGGCTTTTTTTGGTTTGTCCATGGCCTACATGCAGTTCCTAGAAACATGGCCTACGCCAGACAGCTAATTTGGCCTTTACGTCGTTAAAGTGAAGGGGAATAACTTGCTGATAACGACTGACAACTGTTATCACCGTTCAATATTTACTTCAAACTGTTACAATTAATTTGGCAGATACTAGTTATCTTGAATTTAAGTACTCAGAATTTCATGAACTGGTTCTGTCAAACAGAATTGTAAGTCTTAATACTATTTAGGGATAGTTACTGGAAAATGTTTATAATTAGCCAATTATATTGGACAGGTCTTTGACTGGTCCATAGATTTAAATATTTCTGTGGACTGGTCTAAAGATAGATTAACTAAGAACTGTTATCATGCTTAACGGTGAGCGCAAATGGTGACAAGAATATGTAACGTAAGAGCCAATAAATCTCTGTAACGATATGGTAATTTGCCTAATAATTTTCTCTTCAGTATACAAGGTCAAATAAATTAACTAGCGGAACTCAGTGATGGGTATCGATATCTAAACACGATAAAATAAAAATATAAATATTAGATGTTTTTTTTTGGGTTCAACGACCACAGGTAGTTTCGTTACGTGAAGTATGAGTTGAGAAAATCTGTTTTCTTCTCTACTATCGTGTTAAGGTATCGATACTAATCACGTCTGTGAAATTAACACACAAAAAAACGGATGTTTTTCAAGTGACTGCACTAACTGCGTTCGATAACCCTACTTACAAAAAAAAGTCAACAAATTAATTTATTTTCATTTTATCATGTTAAGATATCGATATCCATCACGTCTGAGGAGTTTTGCTAACTAACAATAATAATATGAGACAACATCCACACACAAGGTCTTCAGTATACATACTTATATACATATACACACCCACTTATATATATATATACCACACCACAACAGACATGTTCATGCACACAAATGTTTGACTTTTCCAGGGATCGAACCCGGGACCAGCGGCTCAGAAGGCAGGGTCGCTACCAACTGCATCAACCGGTCAGTCAGAATTAAAACATAAACATTGCACATGACGTAATAAACGTGAGATAAAACTTATCTGGCTCTCGCAAGCCACAGTTATTGCGCAGGAGCATCTGCATAACCGTAAAGTTGTTGAAGCTTGGAGATTTCTATTAATTATTTTCTTTATATGAAGGAAAATTACCAATAAAATAAAATAATACTTATTCATTGTAAAACATTATAAATATCTATTTGCATTTTCTAAACAGTTGGCTAAGTCGTACTGAAAACCAAAGTCATTTATTCTCATTAGGCTTAAAGTCAGCACCTTTTGAACGGCAGTTATACATAACAGTCCCCAAAACGTAAGGGTCACCCCTCACCACATCCTAGTGCTTTAGCTAGGTAGAAGAAGTGGCGCGACAAGCTCCCCGGCAGCACAGATAGAACAGCAACAGTAGGTATGCAAAGTAATTACCATTATAAAACACAGAAACACAAAACATTGAGTTTGAGTTTGAATTATTAAGTTATTTGCCATAATTCAGCTAGCACACGCCAATGTACATACAATTAAAAACAGAAAACTGAAAGTAACATCCTTGTTTTTCTCTCGTACCGGTTACAATTTTTTTTTACAAAAAAAAGAAACACTACAACGTGAAAAATAACTTTGATTTCGGAATCATTTCACTTTGTAGTGTTTTTTTGAAGATGGTTGATTTTTTTTTTTAAAGAGTTTTTTGTGCTGTGGTACCTAGTACCAACCCCACACTAATTTATATATCCCTACTTGCTATGCGAACAATATTTACAAGAAGTTTAATAATATCATCAACGTACAACAAGTGGATTAAATATGTACTATTGAAGCTAAATCAGAAACTACACAAGTCAAGTTAATACTATTTATATGGGACCAACGCGCAAGCTTCCTCTACAAAATCGGTTCACAATTGATGAAAATATCGATGAACATACATGAAAATACATACAGAAGAACATGGAACCTACTCCGTTTTAGAAGTCGGTTAAAAATATTAGCCAGTCAGCAAGATGGTAGAGAGGCTGTCTGTCCAGGGAATGGAAGACGTACCGTCAATCGCACATCGGTGGTGACATTAGCACTACGAAAATCACCCTTACTACAACAACATAAAGACGCTGTCTATTTCAATTTATTACCACTGATGTGAACTTGACTGTTAATTTAAGTACCAGCCACTCGTGGATTGCTGATTTTAATGCAGTACCATGCAGTAATTTCACTGAGCAATCTTCTCAATTAACAACCCACAAGCAAATAAAGCTATTTAAATCCACCATAGCTACAAGATATTTAAGCGCCACAGAACATAAAACCTTAAGAGCAATAAGCGATTCATTTTATCTTAGAACATAACTCGAGACTCGAGTTGAGTAATAGGTATTAAGTATTAACAAGTTAATTAAGATTAATCAAGGAAATATATAAAGGAGTGGTCTTCACTGTAAGTTAAGATAAGCAGTAGTGGGTGTAAGCAGGTAGCTATGTTAACGTTTTTTTTTATGTGGGAAATCATCCAATAACTTCTCCCGCTCTAGGCAGAGCGGGAGGGCGTGTCAGACTCTTACTGACTAAAACCCACCCGTGTTCCTCTCGGACGATCCCGCAACCCTGGTAGGACGTTAACGTTAGTGCAAAGGATTTTTCTGGGGTGTTCGAAAGATGCCCGAGCGACTCCCAACCCCCCGTGGTTGGGCCACGGGGGGTTGGGAGTCGCTCGGGCATCTTTCCCTCGTCGAACTGCCCGATATATACTATGAAAATCTTACCGTGTAAACTTAGATGATGACCTAAGTTATCACGGTGACCTTTTTACAGAATAGACCGGCTGGTAGATGGAGGAACACCGTGTGATTTTAGGCAGTAAGAGTCTGATAAACCTCTCAGCCTACCCTAGAGGTAGGGGAGGACTCTTAGGAGAAGGTCATCAGTGTTTCCGTACAAAAAGGTTCACCACACAATACGGAGTTATGTAGTTGGACTCACAGCTAAAAATCACAATATGAAGATTGTTGTTCTTATTTCGACTACAATAACTATTTGTCAAGTAGTTTTTCTCACAAGTATAATAACATCCTTGAAAAATTACAGTAACATTTCTTTATTACTGCCACAATTGGTACAGTTATCTTTGGCTATCTGCCAACAATCAATTACGTGGGTCACACTGAAAGTTAATAGAAAATAAAAAACGGAATGATGTAGAAGCCTATTAATGTTTTTATTGCTTTCCGAAGTAGTCTCCGTTCCTTTCTAAGCACCGTCGCAAGCGATGGAACCATTGACTGAAGCAGTGGGCCCACTCATCTTTAGGGATTACTTCCACGCCTTTTTCAAACGCAGCCACGGCACCTTCAGGGTTCATTAAACGAATTTCTGTATGTTTATCTTTTATTTTTGGAAATAAATAAAAGTCACAAGGTGCCAAGTCAGGACTATAAGGAGGATGACTTACTAACTCCGCACGTTCGATAGACAAATATTCGATAGTCCGTCTGGTGGAGCGAGCTGGAGCGTTGTCATGGTGGAGGAGGATCCTGCTTCTTGGGCGCTGCTGTCTAACATTTTCCAAGACAACTGGTAAACAATGACTCGTGACAATCGGCAGTAACATTTTGGTATTTTTTTTTTTTTGGTATTGTTTGTCGAATCGTTGAGCTCCTAAAGTTCTGAGTTGAGCTGCACGGTTACTGACAAATGCGTGCACTGACTGGACAGGTCCTCTTAATCTGCGTGGTTCTTTCCTCAGAAGACCATTTCAGATACTAATCTACATGGTCCTCAAAGATTATGTTCGAATATTTATATACACATTGACATTCATGAATTTTATACATACAATGACATGAGTAATTACTTTGTAAAGTATTATATTATTTAAATTATTGTGAATGTGAAGATTATGTGGATTATTACTTTTTTTTATTTTATTTCTTAGTTAGTTTCACGATCTGGCAGCTTGAGTAATTTATGCGGCCTACCCAAATGTCCTTTCTTTGGTATTGTTCGTCGAATCGTTGTGCTCCTTAAGTTCTCAGTTGAGCGGCAAGATTACTGACAAATGCGTGCACTGACTGGACAGGTCCGCTCAATCTGTATGGTTTTTCCTCAAAAGACCGTTTCAGACACAAATCTACATGGTCTTCACATGATCTGACCAAGATTATGTCTGGACTTTAAAAGAGACTGTGACCTCTGAGTTTGTTTCGGCCTTTCTTCTCAGAGTAGTCAGTTATGAAACGCCGACCTCATCTAGTTTTAAAAATATGATTGACGTGTAAAAGTGTTTGTAACAAACCTACTTACAGAAATAAAATCATTTATCATTTATCATTATCATTTAACAGTATTTTTATCTTCTAGGACAATTGTTGCGAAATGACCCGTCCGACCAAAGAATGAGGCAATCATCTTTTTCCCTTAACTTCTGCCCTTCTTTACTTTTGTCGGCAAGTATTGGAATATCGAATGGAAACATCTATTGCGCAGATTGTCTTTTGGTTTCGGGTTCGTAACAAAATATGTAGCTTTCATCACCTGTGACGATGTCATATACAGAATTCGAGTCACGACCGTCAAACTTTTCAAGCATTGAGCGGCATCAATCCAAACGACGGCGTTTTTGATCTTCCGTCAAATTATGAGGTATCCATCTAGTACAAAGCTTTCTGACACCTAAATGTTCATGTAAGACTTTTGGTACTTCTCATACCAAAGCCTAAAGCTGCCTGAATCTGTTGATATATCCACCCTTCTATCAGCTTCTATCATTAGCCGCACAGCACTCACGTTTAAATCTTCAGTAGTCGCCGTAGAAGGACGTCCTTCTCGCGAATCATCAGTGAGTTTGCCTCGACTACGTTTAAACTCATTAATTTGATGACCTTCCTCAAGGAAGAGTTTTGGCCGAAAGGTGTGCTGTATCGGCGTTTCCGCGGCCGGCTACGCGACACCTCGCAGTGTAACTTGACGCCGTCACTTCGTGTACAGTAGTCTTTACTTTTAGATATGTATTAGTTTATAGTTATTGTTATATGCTTATATATGTATTGTGTTTTATGGGCCTTAGTTGCCTGAAATAAAGGATTATTATTATTTCCTTTATTTCATTTACATACATATCAATTACATTTCTAAATATTTTTATAAATAAAAAAATACCAAAAACATTTAAAAATATAAAAAATAGTAGCCCACCGGTATCGGGAACAGGGTCCAAGCTACCGGCGGTCAGGGCTCCAGAGAGAGAAACTTCCTAACAATGCGGGCCGTGTCCAGAAGTACCGCTTTCTGAATCAAGCCCTTGATCCAGCTGCCTAACGAGAGCCTCCTTAGGTGTTGGTCGAGGCTCTTGGGTATTAGCCCATTGGCTGTCACGACTATCGGCACAATGACCGCTGAGCCCACATCCCAAATGTCGACAACCTCGTGAGCCAAGTCAAGATACTTGATTTGTTTATCTTTCTCGGCTTTCACGAGGTTCTCATCATGAGGGATGGTTATGTCAACAATCATTGCGCGTCGCTCCAATCGATCCACCACCACTATATCAGGCTTATTGGCAACAATAGTCCTGTCAGTGATGATGGATCGATCCCAGTACAATGTGATATTACCATTTTCGAGAACTGGGTCGGGCACATACCTGTAGTACGGTACCTCCGATTCCACAAGGTTGTATTTCAGAGCAAGCTGCTGATGGATTATCCTGGCTACAAGGTTGTGTCTATGCAAGTACTCTCCGTTAGCTAGACGAGAACAACCGGAGATGATATGCCTGATTGATTCTCCCGGCCGGTGGCATGCCCGACAGATGTCAACCGTGCCGTCTTTCACAATAAATCTCCGGTAATTGTTCGTCATCATAACTTCGTCCATAATTGCACAGACAAAACCTTCGGTTTCTCCAAAGAGGTCACCGAAACGCAGCCAGGCAACGGACGCTAGTAGATCTACATCCGGTCCATGTAGGGCCCGGAAAAAGCGTCCGTGGAGCTCCTTACTCTGCCATACCTCCATGCGATCATTAGTGTCAAGCACTACAGGTTTGCGCCAGTTCTCTTTAGCCAAGGAGAGCGGGGTGAGGCCCTTGTCCACCATGACTACATCTCGATGCATACCCACGTCGGTTTCTAGGAAATATTCCCTGAGACTGTATATCTCGCGATTGTGGAGGGTCTTAGCGTTTAAAAAGCCTCGACCTCCACACTTTCGCGAGATATACAGCCTCATTACCGATGATCGTGGGTGATGCATTCGATTTGCAGTTAGCAGCGTACGGACCCTCCTATCCAGGGCGTCGAGTTCGGTCTGAGTCCATTTGAGTATGCCAAAAGAGTACATCAAAACCGGCATGACCCAACCGTTGAAGGCGCGCACCTTGTTTCCGCCTGATAGAAGACTATTAAGTACTTTTTTCAGGCGGCCAAAGAAGCGTTCCTTCAACGATTGCTTCATGTCAGTAACATTGATGCCTAACGTTTCCGACATACCCAAATACTTATAGGTTTCGGATGCGGAGAGGGCTCTAAGGTTTGTGGAATCTGAGAGTTGGGTTCCCACGGATTCAACAATCTCCCCTCGCTTTACATGCATGACCGCACATTTGTCCACACCAAATTCCATCCTGATGGCGATACTGAAAGTTTCAGTTACTTTCAGTAGCTCCCATCAGTTGCAAATTGTTGGGGGCAAAGAGTTTTAGGTCATCCATGTAGAGGAGGTGCGATATAACCTGACCACCTCTCCTCAACCGATAGCCTAGACCTGAATCCTCCAGCAGTGTGCTTAGAGGATTCAAGGCTAAGCAGAACCAAAGCGGACTCAAACTATCGCCCTGAAATATGCCTCGCTCGATCCTTATCGGTTCGCTATTCCCATGAATATTTCGACATCCTGGATAGTGAAGGACCGTCCTCCATTGCCGCATACATGACATTAGGAAGGTGCGAAGAATTGTATCTACTTTATACAACTCTAACACCCTCACGAGCCATGTATGCGGCACCGAGTCATAGGCCTTCTTATAATCTATCCAACATGTCGACAGATCCTTTCGGGAACGACGAACCTGTTGGCTAATGGTCATATCAATGAGGAGTAGCTCCTTAGTACCGCGGGACCTATTCCTACATCCATTTTGAGAGGCAGACATGATGGAGTTGGTGTCTATATGTTTGTTAATTTTAGTTCTCAAAATGGATGTAAGAACTTTATAGACCGTCGGTAAACACGTGATCGGCCTATAATTCTTGGGTTCCGCGGTGCTACCTGATTTATGGAGCAGGTGGGTAATTCCTGTCGTTAGGAATTGGGGTAGCGAACCAGATTCCAAAGTTGTCTGAAACTGAGATGCCAAGCGAGCGTGCGATCTTGTGAACCATTTAATCCAAAAGTTGTGCAGTCCATCCGGCCCTGGAGACTTCCAGTTGGGTAGTGGACGGACTGCACGAGCTACATCTTGGGGGCAGATGGTAATAGCTCCCATTTCTGGTATCGGATCGCAGGCTCGCTCGACTTTCCGAGTCCAATCACCTTCGGTGTGACTGACAGGTACCGACCAGATGCTGCGCCAGAAGGAACACATGGCATCATCATCCGGTAGGCACGTCTCAGTCACACCATGGTCCGGTCGCTCCCAACCCCTATAAACCCACCTTTCATCGCTCTGGAAGGTGCGATTCTGAGTGTATCGCTCTACTCGCCGCCTATACCCACGAATACGGTTTGCCCATGCATACACTTTCTGCTTCAGGAAGTCGATGCGCTCTGTGACACAAGACATATAGTCTTGGGGACTGATATCAGTCCCTGAGAATGCCCGTCTCACAAAGCGCATCACTCTAGGGCGAGTATTGCCCTCCTTGAAGCAGATTAGTTTGCCGATGAGCGTCCTGGCCCCACCAATACGGCGTTCAATTCTGCACTGCCAAGCTGGTACGTTTGGTTTCGGTCGTGTAGCTCTAGTGTCAATTGCAAATTTGACGTGAGCTACACGACATGCTGCTACTGCCGCGCAGTACAGAATCGAATGAATATCGGTGAGGTCTTCGCAGGTATCAAAATAGTTTGATAACTGCGAATCCAGGACCGCCACCAGCGCCCTATTTTTGTTATGCATGGGCAAACGAGGTAAGCGTGGCCTAAGTTCGGGTGGCATGAAGCGATATTCCTGAATCGCATCCTCCAAAGCACTCCTCAATTGCTCATTGTACTGACTACTTACATTTGTAGCCCTATCATTACTCCCTTCGTCAGCATGCGTTATATTGGGTTGCGGATGTATAACAGTCTGCGACTGGGGGGCGATGATATGGCCACTCTGCATTTCATTTCGCAGGCGATCAAGTACAGAGTCATCCAACATATGATTACGCTGGATGACTCGCACCTGATCCGACAGTCGTTGTGCCGAAACGTTGACAGCTGGCTCAAGCACCTGAAAAAGAGAGAGCATCCGAACACGGTACGCGGTCAGATTGTTTCCCCCCTCTGTAGCCCCATAGTATGAGCGCATGACATTTTCATTAATGGATCTCGTCCATCTCATGCGCTGCACACTTCCGCTGGGAGCTGGGACCCTATCAGAGGCCGTTGGGCCTCGAGGTCCTAAGCCATCCGGCGGCCGGCGTCCTCCCCGTCGACGAGCAGGTGGTGGCGACGTGGGCGGAGAGAAATACTCGTCGCTCGAGCTCGACGCAACTGCCGCGGCCGGTGTCGTCACAGCGCTCACAGAGGGGCTGGATACCGGCGGCGGCGAGGCGGAGCTGAGCGAAGAGTCCGGAGGTGGTGGTCGTGCTTGACGTGCGGCTTGTCTCGTCAACATGCTATCTTAGTTTTCTTCGTTTTATTTATTTTATTCATTGTTGTTCGGAGGTGACAACTGTCATGTCACCTCCGAATCGGCAGTTTTTGATATAATTTATTTTCATTTTGCTATTTATTATTATTATTATTACAGCGGTTGTAAACAGTAGCCCGGGATGGGGCTTCGTCATGAAATACTTATCGAAGTCTATCGTAACATTGTTGTTGAGTAAGACCGCAACGAAAGTCTAAATAATAAAATTGAACGAAAATGTTCTCTAGTCAAATCCATTTCGACACACGACAGACACTTTTTAAATTGCCGCCAATTTGTAAAAACAAATGACGAATTCATTACACATCTACGGATTCGCAAAGAGTTCCTAAATCAAAATTTAAATACATTTTTCATCGGCTGCTTTTCTTACTGACCTATTCTAAAAACTTTCAGTGTAACCCCCGTATCTGAGCCGTATGACGCTCTTATGCATTATTCTTTAGCGTAATTTTAATGTCTCTGCCATTAATCATACTGCAAAGGCAATATAGTCCCTGGAGGAGTCGCAGGATAGTCCCTGTGTGGATGTGGACACATGGATATCGTGGACGGTCTACGTGGTTCTCACAACTTCTCACATGATCTGACCAAGATTATAAACACAATAATCACTTTAAAGTCCAGGATTTTAAAACAGACTGTTGAGTTTATTTCGATGATTCTTCTCAGAGTATTCGGATAGGGAACACCGAACCCATCTGGTTTTTTAAATATTATTGACGTGTAAAAGTGTTTGTATGAGCCTACTTACAGAAATAAAAAAATTATCATTTACGTCCGGAAGGCTCCCATGTTATCCATTTAGGCGCCGTCCAGAGAACGGACATGAACGATCGACTTGGAAAGGTATCTTTGGATCCGAATCCGCATGATGGATCCAGCGTGATCCCTCTTCCACCTCGGACTCTCTGGTCTTCACCACTGTTGCTGGGCTAGGACAATACAAGCACCTTTCCCACGTTCCTTTATTATTATTTATTTATTAAAAGTTTATGCACAACTAAAAAAAAATACTGTACAAAGGCGGACTTAATGCTTGAGGCATTTTCTACCACTCAACCTTAGGGTGATGCAGAGATATACCATGGCAGGTCCAACATACGGGATAGATAGCTCGGAAATGACTATAAAATACAAGAATAAATACTAATACATAGATACATACATATAAACAAAATACGCCTTGGTTAGAAGAAATAACGATCGGCAGAAGCAACTCAGCGCTGGGATGTTTCAGCCAACTTCTGACGGATATGTTCACGTGCCTTCACTTTAAACGAAAACCGACTGGTTGCTGTCCTTTATCTTGTTTTTGTAACCACACTCTCAAGATGTCAAGGTCTATGCGTAGCGTAATGATTAATTGTCTACGTACTCAGGTCATTCACTCCTTGGTAACAGCCTGCATCTAGTAGGTACCTATATAGAAAGCAATAATTTTGATCTTTATATTTAGTTAATTCTAATACAAATTACACAATGAAGGCCACAGCTAAACCACTTCGTGTTTAGATTCGTCATCATGTTTAATGAATGACTGAGGATTATTTTGTACTACACTATTTATTTATTTTTAAAAACGTTGCCCCACACTCGTAATTTCTCCTGTGTTATGGGTGCGTTTACAAACATTTAAAGTCACATACACAAACAGCCAGGCCCGGAACAACTACTTGTAGGTTATACAAATATTTGTTCCGTGCGGGAATCGAACCCGCGTCACGCAGCACAGCAGTCAATAGTAGTTTTATATTATCTATATGTTTATCTATTATAGATATCACAGTTGTGCATACATTTTGAATTGACCAGTATCCGTAGTATCTCAGCACTCTTCAAGCGTGCCACTTGATTCCGGCTAACGTTTGCGTGGCAACAGTATAATAATCTGTTAATCAATCTGTGCTCGAGTTCCCGTGAAGGTATTCCACTCGATCCCTTTCCCTCCTCACTTGACGTTTTATTGAACTGTAAGTGTCCCCTTTCACAGCTAATATAAATTCAATTAAAGTCACCAGCAGCCAAGCAGTTAGCAACCAAAGTCATATGTCACAAATCAACAAATTCTCCCAGATGATTGCCAATTAGTTGCCATGCGAATTCTTTCGTCACACAACAAATTGGTGAATTAACTAGTGATGATAAGTGGTATCTCAGGGCATCATAGCAACACTCGTGGTGTCAGATAACATCGCCTTAACTCCCGGCTGTCGTGGAATAGGAGCCGGCGGCGCTACAACGTGCGCGAGAGCACGTACGCCACCCTCGGTGCGTGTGTACGTTGTTGTACGGTACGGGAATTTGCATAGTAGATCGTTGAAATGGGTGGGTTTTAGTTGGCGACTTCTGTATTTTTAAGAACGTTCGCATTCTAATTTTAGTCGCAATCTGTCAAAGATACGCCTAATTTACCTACATTTTTGACTAGTTTTGAACATTAATTGTCGCTTAAATGAGATTGCGACTAGGTTTTGAACGTTGTTAATGCGAGACTTGGCCTTCTGATTTGGCGGCTGTAGAAATAGCCTTGATGAGCAGTTTCTGCATAAAGTTATAATTGATCATTCAGGGGTTCGTCTCAGGTGCTGGTCCCGTAAATGTAACAACTACGGTCCAGATACATGAGTGAAATAAATGTTTGAAATGGAATTTGATTAATTGGGATCAAACCAAAAAAATATTTGTGAAAACAAACGCGCAGTAATAGGGTTAAGTATAAATAGTTTCGGTTTACTAGATTTTACATTATTTTTTTAATAGTTTAGCCCTGTTTAGTTTAAGAAACTAAACCAACTACCTATATAGGGTTATTGGTAAAACACCATCAACCTCTTCATTCAAAGGGGTCATTGTTGTCGCGGCAGCACCAACAGTATTCTCAGTGTGTTCGCAGATCGGTGGGATTACCCGATGATGAGGAGGTGGATGCAGCTCCACGCTGAATTTTGAAGTGTATATCTGTAACCTACTAACACTAGAAGTTAAGTAAAATTATTACTAACCCTATGGACTCTGGTCTGAAATAAAAGTTTTCTATTCTATTCTAAAACACAAGAATATTAAAAAAAAAACTTGATTTTTTATTTTCATACTCCAGAGCACATTAACAAAATATTTCAAACACTTCCTAAGAAATCAAAACCTAAAAAAATATAACATAAGCCACCAAACTCAACACTTACTTTCACAAATCTTAACCTTGCATTTTACCCGTACCATAGCAAAACAATGGAAACGTACTTTTATCTCGTATACAACGCGAAATGAGCGCGTTCCCATTCTAGTGATTCTAGCCGGGCCGGACGACTCGAGTAGTAGCAATATTAATTTGCGATTATAACGACGAATAAAGATTAATGGCCGCGTACTAAAAATACAATTTGCTTGAGAACTTACAACGATTGGGTGTGTCTAAGAAAAGACTTCAACGCGTTTGTGTTGAAAATGCAAAATATTCTTGAAATTTATTGAGTGTATTTTTATGTTTTTCTTGCAATCTATTAAGTGGTTGCTGTCCTTTTCTGGCTCTGTGGGGGGGAAAGAGAAGGACGGAATTATTTATAGACTAGCAAGTTTTTGAATTTGATAGCCAAATGAGGCTTTTAAGATCATTTGTTTATTATTTATTTCTTCAGTCATTCGTATTTTTTTTTGTTTGTTTTTACTTATTCTACTACTTTTATTACTTAAGAATATATGGTAATACTCCTTAAGTATAGTATACAAACTGTTACAAAGAGAGTAGTGTTAGTTAGAGTACCTAGATGTGAAAGTTCTCAATAACTAGTATTGAGTCATGTTACTGAAAATATAATAATGTTTAGTGAAAGGCAAATGAAGATTTAATGATAGTAGATACGAATGGAACCTTCACTGACGCTACAATTTATAATAGGACTTTTATCTCTTAAGTTTGTGATTATAAGAATAAGTAGAATTTAAGCGGTGCTTAATGTGGTCTTTAAATTAAAATTATAATATAGACCACAGCATTACGTTTCAGCTTATTTCAGAAAAGCGATAGTAATTACCTTCCTTCTTGGGCAGTCGGTAAAATGCCCCCATCACAGTCCAATTCTCGCATATGGGGTTGCTATGCCAGCTTTAATGGTCATTGATCCCATTGATCGTCTATCATATGTATATACGATAGACCCTGGCACTGTTGCGTCAACTTGATTCAGCCGGAAGAAGGTGAAAGAACTGAACACACTAATATTATTAGTGTGTTCAGTTCTTTCACCTTCTTCAATACGTCACTCAGACATCGTGCTATTGTGGGACGCACTGACAGCCCTTTAAATCTTAGCTTCCTGCAGCTTCAATGGACCAAGTCTTTGTCCGTCTCAGTTTATAACATAAAAGTATGTACCAGTAACGGTCTCAGAGAACTATTTAACTCTAAACCGAAGCATTTTTCGACGCCATATTTTGGTTTGTTAAGTTTTAATTGTGTTGAATTATTATATTGTTATTTTTGTGTAAATAGTTGTATAATAATTTACTAAATGTATTAATAATTACCAAAATAACGGTGTGTAAAAGAAATAATTGTCATAATATTTACCTAGCTTTGTCAGTTGACTCTCAGTTAAAAAAAAACAAACAAATGACGTAAGAGAGTAAAGATTTTACTTTCGTTCGGCATTGAAAGTAAGGCGTTGAGTAAATAAGTAAACTGACTGAGTTATAGTAGCGGAGACTAGAAACTAGAAATACTTATATATAACGGCACAGGATAGCCTTTACCAGAAGTGATTATATAATTAGTGGTTCAGCAGCTTCAATAACATCAGGATTGTGATGGAGTATAGCAGTTCGTCGTGAATGTGGTACGACAGTGGCTCCCCTGACATCATCTGTCATCAGAAGACAGCCGCCACGCAACCATCGATGCGATGCACGATGCATGCTATCATAGAGTACTTTTTTTAGATAGGTAGATGCTATGCTAGAGTGACTGTCACCAGCCAGTGTCACTCTTATCCAGTTATCCGACCTTTTCGGTGATTCCAGTGACTTGTGAAAAAACTAGACGGCGCGGCGCCACTTACTGCGCCGTCATACACAATAGAATATAAATAATTATAGTATAGTTAAAATCTCGCTGCAGACTCGGTCATAAATCATTCGAATGTTTCGCTCTCTTTCCCACTCACGGGCTTTATGGGCAGGCCACGCCTACACGTAGTCCTGTGTATTACTGCAGTCGATGAGTGATATCGATAGTTTTATATATTTATAAATGGGTGATAGAAATAAATACACTTTTTTTTTTATTACCTACTACAAATCATATTAAATATATAAACAAAAGAACGTATATATAAAACTAAAAGTAGAAAATTAAAATTCTTCGTCTGAGTCATCGTCATCATCATCCACATGAATGATGAATCTTAATGATTCTGTTATCGATAATGGCCTTGAGCGCGCGCAACTAGCGCACATCCCTACTCCGATTATGATTTATGACCAAGTCTGCAGCGAGATTTTAACTATACTATAATAATGTTAGCCCATAGCTTCTTCTCAAAAGAGTAGCCGTGTAGGTTCTTGTCGGTTTTTCTCCAAACGACTAATTGGAACCATGTACCTAGCTTCTGAAGTTTCATGAGTGCCCATGCCCTTGTAGGTTTATGTGAAATAAAATATTATTTTTTTGCATTTATCATGAGATGGACGGAAGAAATGAACACTAACATAATTATTTTGATAATACAATTACCTGTAAAACTAAGCTATGCTACGCCGCGCCGACCCCAAACAAACCAGAATAGTTGCAGGAAAACTATATATCTCTCGATATCTCCTTTCCAACAAAAAAAGAATCATCAAAATCGGCTCATAGACGACGAAGTTATCCATCCGCGAACACACATAAAATAAATATAATTATACAATGTGGCGCTACAATGGTGACTTTAATTTAATACACGGGTAGGGCTAGTGCCCATTAACCATATAAATATTGATAGGTTAAAATAATACGTAAACTGAAAAAAAAAAAATTTCAAACAAACTAAATAATAAAAAAGTCATTAAAATTGGGATCACCCTTGCAAAAATTCATTCATGAAATTACTTACCTAGCTCGCTTACGTTAACTCGGAGCGGCAATATGTCGGTTCGCGGGCTGGCAACCGCGCGCGCATCGCGTCTTGTACCTACTCGTGATCGGTCCGATTCTTTGACGGCATATTATCAAAGAAACCGAGCGGCGCAAGTGGTACAAACACTTATCACATCACCCTCTCTTGTTACTATTAGTAATAACTGTCATCACTAATCACTGCCATCACGATCATAAGTTTACACAAGCACTAATAGCACAAATAAATGCGTCCGTATCGCAAGAGGTGTAAACGTACCTACTAGATAAGAAAACGAAAACCAATCAAAGTGTCTTTATCGCAGTACCATGATCTAATTACTATCCTAATTACACAAAAAGAAATAAATAAAACAATAGCTAAGAGTCTTTTTCGCGACGTAATTATGCGCACTACTGTAAATAAGTGCGTCAAGGACACGGGTTCGACTAGCACTAGAAAAGCAAAAAAAGAATTCGTGTTCGGTGCGGCGGGTGGGTGGAAGGGAGAGCGCGCGTCGCCTGCGCTGCTCGCCAACAAAGGAAATTTCCTTAAATTCGCCTACTCTATGCATTTGTTTCATCCTAATAGTATTGCTTATTCGTTTTAATTTCATTGATGCGAAGTTATGATCCGTGACCGAGGGAAATGACCGCTGCGCGACAGTTCTTTAAGTACAGGTTGCTCTAAGATGCTATTTCCTAAATTCTTTAATAAATCTGTAAATAATAACGTTTAATGGAAATAAAAAATTGTCATGAAACGAAAATGTGAAAACGTATATGTGTGTTAAATTAAGGTCACCATAGCAGCGCCACGCTGTATATTATACGGTCGAATTGAGAAACCTCATCCTTTTTAGAAGTCGGTTAAAAGCGCTGGTTTTCAACGACAGCCGGCGCATCATGATCGAATTATATTATTAGAAACTTTAGTAGTGTGTTATGTTATGAGTTATTTTTTTAAACTATTTACTATATAATACATTTTGTGAGTCTAGAGTGAGCTCCAACACCGTTTAACCGAACATCATGAAATTGGCACATAGGTAGGTAAGTATTTACATAAGTACCTATAGGTTTTAGATATTAGTTTTATATATTTTAATATTAGTTCAGGTTGGGATGAAAAAAATACACAATATCTGTTTTAATGGAGAAGGATTTACAGGTTCTTTTGGACCTCCACGCGGGGAACCTGCGTTCAAAAGCTAGTGTAGATACTAGATACTAATGCCAGTACGTCAGATTATTTACAGCTTAGAAATCGTTATGAGCCATGTTGTTATATTGTACTCGATGACTTGAGTGCGTTGATATTTTCTAATTTTTACCGGATTTTCGAAAATGTTTTCTTATTTTACGTAACAATTACGTGAATGTTTTGTTTTATTCAATAAAAATGTTCTTAAGAGTGATAACTGTGTTAAGGGACTTTCGTAAATATTTAGAAAATCGTAATAAAACTGATAAGTCATCAAACAACTGTAAGTAAGAACGTATAATTTTTTGGTAAGCCTATAATTAACATAAAACTCAGTATATCATCAAGGCAGAGACCTACATGAAACATCGGCAGACCAAAAGAGCGATAAAAACATAAATCTCAAGATTTAATCAAACAACATTTTTACAGCCCTACCCACCATATATGGTCCTCACCCAATCGCAATCAGTCCTCATTTGCAAAACAAATGCTACAGATGCACATCAAATAGAACTGACAGTTTAATATCTAAAACACGGAAGAAGGCGGTAACCCACCCATTTCTAAGCCTTGTTAATTGGCGCTTCAATCTAAATCATTTTCTTTAATAACAAGGTGACAATTTCACGCCTCTCAGATCGTTTAAACTTATAAAGGATGGAAGGAGAGAGCACCTGTTGTAGCCACAGGGGTTATTATAATATTACTGTTTATATTTGTGTAAGTCGCGTTTAAATAAAGGAACTAGGTAATAAAATATTTGCGCTTATTAATTTCAGGTCATTTGAAATGAGCAGAAATTAATCATGGATAGCTGCTGCCCAAGACTTCGTTCGCGTGGAAGTCGTAAGACACCACAATATACTTAAATAACAGCCATATTTTTATAAAACTTCCCGTTCGACGTTTATAGTTTTGGTCCGAGTAACCAAAATATACATAGATGCAGGACTGGTGACGCGGGAGCAAGCGACGGACGGCGACGTACAGTGTTGTCCGTGAGAGCAGCAGCTCATCCTAAGGTTGATGATCTTCCATTCTTGCGAAGGTTTTCGTTTTTACTGAACTATTAAATGACTGCGTTCCTGCATATACTATCTAATAGCACAACACTGATACACTGACTGGTGTATTCTTACAGATTATTCCAGACGAACAGATATCGCTAAAATAATATAACAGTAGATTGTGAACACACGTGGTTTGTCGTTAACAGTCACCTAACCATAGATATTTATTTTTATTACAACTTTATATACCTGCAATATTCTAACCTGTTGGCTCTTCTTTTTACAATTTTGCAGTAAACTATAGAAGGATACGAAATAATACAATATTGATAATTTATAGCCTTCAGACTCACCAGACATAGGGAATATCTATGCATAATCTGTACAGAATGTATCTAGTAGCATTTGCGTGATGCTGGAACATACATTCAGACAAACAGAAACAGATAAAAATTCTACAAACTGTATTTTCGGCGTTAGAATCGTTCCCAGACCTCGAGGCTATTACTTTTTAAATTTCCATGTACAGTTTTGACTTCGCTACGATTAATACTAATAATTAAAATATTAATAAATTCTTGTAAAACTCATGCCTTCTGAACTATTCTAGAAATTATAATATTGTATGTGGGTGTCGGGTTCACATATCTAGGTAGGCACTACCATGCTATGACATCTGTGCCCCTCAAAAGATAACAAAAAAGGAAAATAACACAGATCCTTCAACTCTCCAGCATTATGCAATGCTTGCATTCCAATCACGTTACTACACCTATTTATAGATCAGCAGGTATTAGGCATCATTTGTTTAGATGCGGCATTAGGTTGCTATGCGCATGTCACCGTCCCACTGCGAATCAAAGTTATCTTCTCATAGTGAGAAGAGGCATACAATTGGTCATTATGTTTCCATTATAAGTCTCATTTTCCTTAAGGTCCTAATCTACATACCATAAGCCTTTAAACCATTCGTCACCAGGTTGTCTAAGAGATCTTCTTCTTCTTTAAGCGCCTCTGTGAATAGCAAGGGGTGGCATTCAGCTCTGCACATTTCCTTACGTCCTTCCTTCCTTCCGTCCTTCGCGATTTGTAACGGCTGAGAAGCACTCACTTTAGTTTACATTGTAAAAGTCCCCCTTCGGGTGTCGTATCTATTACCCCGACTTTGCAAAAACTGTTATTTTCAAGAGACTGTCTCTTGTGTCTACAACATGTCCCAGCTATGCAATCTAGATATAGGAATCCTAGAGCTGGCGTTCCCAGCTGAAGTGTCGCTGGACCCTCCGTTCGTATCCTGGATTAAGATTTATTCTGAACCAGTGACCCACCCCTGCTTCGCACTGTTTTTATTTGTTTATTCTTCAGAATGTCTAATATCTAGGTAAATTATGTACAATTAGCACTTACAGTTGCCATTTACAAGCTTCCACCAATTAAAAACTTTGTACCAACACACATACATTGCACGCAGTGTATCACGATCGAGGATGTTCACCATGTTTTGCTCGAATGTGTCCGGAATGAGGATCAGCGGCGTCAGGCAATTGGGGATTCGAAGTACAACATAGGGTTATGTAGCAGCTTTTTGGCCTTCCCCTTTTCGGAAGGGGCCAGGAAGATGTGTGCATTATACATGTGTCATTTACGAAGCGGAAGCACCACCCAGCAATAGCTGGGCTCTGCTTCCACTCCATTGTTGTAATTTATTTTTTTATAATAATATGAGACAACCTGAAGACCTTGTGTGGAACACAAGGTCTTCAGGTCCCAAACTAGGCAGAGCCTGTACTACGGTAACCTGATGACTGATATACATACTTATATACATATACACACCCAGACACAGGTCAAACAGACATGTTCATGAACACAAATGTTTGACTTGTCCGGGGATCGAACCTATTGATAAGATTTTAGAGAGATAGGATATAAGTATTTAGCCATAAGAGTTATGTTATAATTAGAATTACGAGGCGACATCGTCATTGATTGTTGACCGAGTCTCCTTAAATAAAGAAAAAAAAAACGTGTTCTCCCGCCCCACCCCGTCGCATCACACCGCCTGCCCGCGCTATTACTTCGTTTTAACTTAGCGTTCTATTCATAAGGTTCCTAGCGTGATGTTAAATAGCAGATAGCCTTCATCAAGAATTGGGCTATCAAATGCAAAAATAAATTAATTCTTACAAGTAGTAAAAAACTTACAAACAAACAAAATTTCCCTGTTAATATTATTAGTATAGATATACATAGATCGGTCATTCAGCCCTTGCAAGCAGCTCCACCTAGAAATTCTGAGACAAAACTGTCTGTGGACGTGTTTCTAGACAGGTTGCAAATCTGGGATATTCAAGATGACGTATGCAGTGTGTACCTAAACAATACATTAATAATGTGTAACCAATAGATATTTAATTTGCTTACGATTTTCCTTGTACCTAATAAACTTAGTGAAACCTCTTTCTTTTCGTGTTTTAACTATTTATTTTTCACAGAAAATTGTCTCAAAAAAACTACCATCCTCGTAGACTTTTTATTACAAATTGTTCAAATGAGTTACGTGCTAAAGAATTCAAAGCAAAGCTTTCCATGTTTTGCTTATGTTTTCACATTCGTAAGAGGATATCCCAATTTAAAATATTGTTGCACCTACCATGTAGGTTAATGCCTTTTTTTTTTTGAGGTTGGGAAATCATCGAATAACTTCTCCCGCTCTAGGCGGAGCGGAAGGGCGTGTCAGACTCTTACTAACTAAAACCCACCCGTGTTCCTTCAGTTGCGTATGCCAGAGGCCACGGTAATCCTTTCGGATGTAGGATAATGCCTAAGGTGGTCTCGTGAAGAAAGCACCACACAGGTTTAAGTGGAGCTGTCCAGACACCGCACGCATGTTTCAGTTATCGTGTAGCTCAACTTAGAAATAAAGTAGCTCATTGTTAGTAATTATTCTGAGTTTTTCCAAACAAGTGCCGTTTTAAGTGCCAAGATACATTGGTCATAATACTACGATGATATGCATAGCAGGTATGTCTGTATGCATATGGTGTTTCCTCACGTGATGAGCAATCCATCGAGCGGGTAATTTACATAACGTTTTACCTTGTAATTCACGGCTGAGATGACGACATGCATCATCTGTTACATTTACTATTATTAGAATACAGGGAAATCTTTGCGATTACGTATTTATCATTATTTATTGTTATCGTAGATGATACTGTCTGATTATAAATACTGTGCCTTTTGTTAGAACTCCTTAATTATCATCGATAATAATTACTTATCGTCACAAATGAGTAATATTATCATTATCATTGATTTTAATTAGTCGAGATTCTTATGCCGATAATGGTCACTCTCACCCTACGCCTTATCTTCCGTTATGCTTCAAGCTAACGCTATCAGGCGCTTATTAAAACCCATTGGCTTTGACTGAAATAACAGTTTATAATAGTTTATCTATCGACTGGAAAATATAAAGAAGTCAGGCAGGCATTTAGCAGAAACCAGCCGATTTGATTATGCAAACCTTATTAAATGCTAGAGATAAGCAAAGGTTGAGAATCGCACATCTTGAGAAAACTAATGGATATTGGAAACAGACAGAATCTCGCCATAATTTAGACTTTTCATAAGTTCCTGTTACAAACCAGGTCGTAGCAAGACTCCAATTGAAGTTTTTCAAGCAATTTGTCAAGCTTTTCCAACCAAAAGCAATTTTCAGAGCAGAAGTAGCCCAGTGGTAACGGTCCCGACTTATGAGTGGTAGGTTCTGGGTTCGAACCCAGGCAGGCACTTAATTTGTGTTACTAATTTCATCACCACTGCTCTCAAAACGGTGAAGAAAAACATCGTGAAGAAACCGGCATGACCAAGAACCAAAAATTCGAAGACGTGTGACATCTACCAACCCGCATTGGTCCCACGTGGTAGAGTGGCCCACTCCATCTCAAAGAGAGGAGGCATGTATCCCAGCGGTGGGACCATTATAGGCCGATTACGCAAGTAATTTTCAAACTGCTATACAAGTTCAGAACGCTCAGTTTTTAGTCAATATTATGTTGGTACCTATAAAACACATCTATCAGAGTTCACCAAAAAACGAAAATAGCCTATCTGTTGAATGTTGACCACAAAACGAAGCTTGTAGGCTGACAAATATTTTATACGAGACATACTCTATCTCGTCTATCCCGTGCTACATTATGCCGATGACTCATCGTATTTTTTTTCTCAAAAATCAAAGTGACACTTCTTGGCATTGACATTATGAAATCTGATGAAGACGCAGTGACTGCAATTGAAAGGGCTATGGCAGAGAACCCCAGGTACCGTTTGCCAACAGGTAAGGTCAGAAGATTCTTCATTTCAATGGAGGAGAGTTAACTACAACTTTTCTAAGCGATACATTAATGTTTTCCGACATACACGCGATTGGAGTTGCGAGCACAGCTAGTCGTATATTAAAGTATTAAACATAACTTGTTTGGTGGTTTTCTAACTGCGTCAGACCCACGTCAAACTAGCGTAAAGCACCAAATTCTGCGCAAACACATGTGGAACAGATTTATCTTAATCTATGATAGCTCTGTATCTAATAACATCGTACATACAAGTACGGTCTAACAACGGTCGCAGACACGTGCAGGTAACTATTTGTGTGCCTTATCTCGGAAATACTGTCGGTATGCTGATGTGGGTTTTACTATAATTAAGTTGTTATTGTTTGTTGTTTTGTACAACGTATTACGTTCCAAGGAATGGAAGAATACAAATTGGTTAGTGTTTGTGTGAAATTGACAGTCCGTTTTATCGATCCCCTACCAGGTTATAACATAACAAGCATACTGTACGTCAATCTCGATGGTTCGATCGACTTAAACAGACCCAATAGCTCGATAGTTCTAGCAGAGCCCAAAAGTTCGATAGTTCTAACAGAGCCCAAAACTCAATAGTTCTAACAGAGCCCATAGCTCGATAGTTCTAACAGAGCCCATAGCTCGATAGTTCTAACAGAGCCCATAGCTGGATAGTTCTAACAGAGCCCATAGCTCGATAGTTCTAACAGAGCCCATAGCTCGATAGTTCTAACAGAGCCCATAGCTGGATAGTTCTAACAGAGCCCATAGCTCGATAGTTCTAACAGAGCCCATAGCTCGATAGTTCTAACAGAGCCCATAGCTGGATAGTTCTAACAGAGCCCATAGCTCGATAGTTCTAACAGAGCCCATAGCTCGATAGTTCTAACAGAGCCCATAGCTCGATAGTTCTAACAGAGCCAATAGCTCGATAGTTCTAACAGAGCCCATAGCTCGATAGTTCTAACACAGCCCAAAAACTCGATAGTTCTAACAGAGCCAATAGCTCGACAGTTCTAACACAGCCCAAAAACTCGATAGTTCTAACAGATCCAATAGCTCGATAGTTCTAACAGAGCCCATAGCTCGATAGTTCTAACACAGCCCAAAAACTCGATAGTTCTAACAGAGCCAATAGCTCGATAGTTCTAACACAGCCCAAAAGCTCGATAGTTCTAACAGAGCCAATAGCTCGATAGTTCTAACAGAGCCCATAGCTCGATAGTTCTAACAGAGCCCATAGCTCGATAGTTCTAACAGAGCCCATAGCTGGATAGTTCTAACAGAGCCCATAGCTCGATAGTTCTAACAGAGCCCATAGCTCGATAGTTCTAACAGAGCCCATAGCTCGATAGTTCTAACAGAGCCAATAGCTCGATAGTTCTAACAGAGCCCATAGCTCGATAGTTCTAACACAGCCCAAAAACTCGATAGTTCTAACAGAGCCAATAGCTCGACAGTTCTAACACAGCCCAAAAACTCGATAGTTCTAACAGATCCAATAGCTCGATAGTTCTAACAGAGCCCATAGCTCGATAGTTCTAACACAGCCCAAAAACTCGATAGTTCTAACAGAGCCAATAGCTCGATAGTTCTAACACAGCCCAAAAGCTCGATAGTTCTAACAGAGCCCATAGCTCGATAGTTCTAACACAGCCCAAAAACTCGATAGTTCTAACAGAGACAATAGCTCGATAGTTCTAACAGAGCCCATAGCTCGATAGTTCTAACACAGCCCAAAAACTCGATAGTTCTAACAGAGCCAATAGCTCGATAGTTCTAACACAGCCCAAAAGCTCGATAGTTCTAACAGAGCCCATAGCTCGATAGTTCTAACACAGCCCAAAAACTCGATAGTTCTAACAGAGACAATAGCTCGATAGTTCTAACAGAGCCCATAGCTCGATAGTTCTAACACAGCCCAAAAACTCGATAGTTCTAACAGAGCCAATAGCTCGATAGTTCTAACACAGCCCAAAAGCTCGATAGTTCTAACAGAGCCCATAGCTCGATAGTTCTAACACAGCCCAAAAACTCGATAGTTCTAACAGAGACAATAGCTCGATAGTTCTAACAGAGCCCAAAAACTCGATAGTTCTAACAGAGACAATAGCTCGATAGTTCTAACAGAGCCCATAGCTCGATAGTTCTAACACAGCCCAAAAACTCGATAGTTCTAACAGAGCCAATAGCTCGATAGTTCTAACACAGCCCAAAAACTCGATAGTTCTAACAGAGCCCATAGCTCGATAGTTCTAACAGAGCCCATAGCTCGATAGTTCTAACAGAGCCAATAGCTCGATAGTTCTAACAGAGCCCATAGCTCGATAGTTCTAACAGAGCCCATAGCTCGATAGTTCTAACAGAGCCCATAGCTCGATAGTTCTAACAGAGCCCATAGCTCGATAGTTCTAACAGAGCCCATAGCTCGATAGTTCTAATAGAGCCCATAGCTCGATAGTTCTAACAGAGCCCATAGCTCGATAGTTCTAACAGAGCCTAAAAGCTCGATATTTCTAACAGAGCCGTAAAGTTCGATAGTTCTTACAGAGCCCAAAAGCCGACTTGTTTTGTGTCAGAATTCGTAATCTTTGCCAGCGTGGATCTTTTATGAGCCCACTATTACTAAACTCTGGTGCAGATATATAACATAATAAACATAAATTATATATATATATATTATACAGGGTTATTCGTAAAACCCCATCAACCTCGTAAGGGGTCATTGTACTCATCATTATAAACAACTTTTACTATGAAACCAAAAATGAAATCGCAAAAAAAAATCAGCTGGTCCCTACATTTGACAAGTTCTGCAAACATAAATGAAGGGAACAGCTGATTTTATTATTAGTATCTTCCGGTATGATGTAGGATGTCCCGTCAAGCGATGACCTACGGTGCTAGAAGCCGTCTACTCTTAAGCGCGCGGTTTTTGGTAGTTTCGACTGGTTATGAGTTAATTTTTCTAATTTCCTGAGGACGTTTGTGACGAGGGAGTTTCTATGTATCTCCACCATGATTCAAGTCAAAATCTATTTTCCAAGTCTTTTTTTTCATTAAATGAAATCAAAAAGAAGCCTAATTTAATTAATTATAAAACCATACAATAATTAATAATACTATATAATACTCTTACAAAATAACACATGCGTTGTCACTTGGATGAAGGCCTCATCTAGCTTTTCCGTTTTTAGAGTTCCGTACTTTAGAAGAAAGAAACGGAACCCTTACAGGATCATTTCACTGTCCGTCCGTCCGTCTATCAGTCTGTCAACTGTCAGGAGCGAGGAAGTTGAAATTAATATCAAATACGTGGGTCTATGGTCCCTTGGAGTTTTAAAAATTGCAAGCTTCTAAGTCAACGCAATTTATTTATTTATTTAGGTTAACCAACCTATATACATTTCTGATTTAATGACTAGAGTAACATTTACAAGTGCAACAATCAATTACAGGTTAACACCACATGCACAGAAAACGGCTTCACATAACATATTTATAAATTATTGAAATTAGAACTTCTACATACAATAAACTTCTACATACATATTCTACATTCCAAAACTAATACAGAAAAATTATCATAACATTCAATGCCATACACAACTTAAAAAAATAAAAATTTTAATTAAAAAAATCATTGGCATGTGATTGGCTGATTAAATTATAATTGATTAAATTGATTACATTATGATTAATTATTAATTGGATTATGAATAAAGCAAATTACTGCAATAAAGAAATACGGCCATTTAAGCGACATATTTTAAAATTTTCAAATAAAGCAAAACCTGTAAGGTTTCCCGTTGACCTAGAATCATGAAATTTGGCAAAAAGCAAGATCCCACAGCAAAAATCGTTACTTTGTAGTAGAATCTCAAAAGAAAAAATATTGGGACTACAAACTTACATTTGCAGTTGGAGAATTGACCGTGACGTATATCAGAAGTATGGGAGAACATTTTTTCAACTACAAAGTTTAGTTTGCCGCACTTGGCCGGTCTTTCTCTATGCTTTGCATTTACTGTCCAATTCTTTCCCACTCTTTCGAAGTCGTCGCTCCGCCATGCCTTCAGTCTTTTATTATGATATTCCCAAACCCGAAAATCTACAGTCCGACATAATCAATTTTCCCAAAACACATAAATAAAATGCCATCCTCTCTTCCAATCAATTTCTCACTTGCATGAAAGTCGTGGCACGGCCGTGTTTACAGCTGGCTTGTAAACAACGTGAATGTTTTGTCTCCAGTCGTCCGAATGATCGAAAGAATTCCACTTCATCGTAAATATAAACTGTTGGTGACTGAATCGATGGAGGTGTACGTGATTGAATTCAGGACGGCACTTAAGATGATCTGCGATTTAATGGAGCATACATATGAACGTAAATGGAACGGCATTTCCAATTATGAATTTCTACATATTGAGTACACTGCAGTGGGTGTCTTCTTATAATTATTGGTAACCGAACACTATGTTTAACGAAAGTTTTGATTAATGTTACATTTGCATTTTTCCTGTAAAGAGTTTACATCCAAGCAATCCTTAACAGACATTTGAGATCATTTGCAAGAGTAATAGTACATTGTTACCCTAGGGGTGAAAGTAACTTATTTAGTCCTCGGGGGACTAAACAAGTCTTTAACCCCAGGTAAACACTGTGCTTTTCATTACGAATACAAGGAAAGTAAAAATAAAAACATGATTTAGCTAAAGAAAAAATGATCCTCTTCTCTTATGAAACCAGGCGTTAAACCTATAATTATCTGAATCAGATTAACTCATTGTGTTAATACAAATCTCTTCTATGCGGAAGTGTAAACAAAACTCTACAACTCGAAAAAACAAATAAAGATCGGATTGCCGCTTTTCCGCCTATTTTTTTTTCTGTGGTCGGCTACTAGCAATTCAGAAATTATTTTTCATTTCCATCATTGAAAAAATGGTAAATATTTAGCTATGTTATATTTATTTAAAGAAATAGTTGAAAGTCAATTATAATAAAGGCATTTAAAAAAACATATTCTTTAACTTTTTGTTATTTCAATTTTACATCGCGCTGTAATTGCGTAGCTGTATAGGAAGTTGGAACATGGTTCAATAGAAATGTGAAAATAGAACTAGCTTTTTTTAATATAATTTGACAGATGTCAGTTAGAAAACGATTCTCCCTAGGCCTGAAAAGTATTACTTTCAACCTGCTCTTCAGGCAACTTCAGACCTACTTTCAGAGTATGAGTAATGAAAAAATATTTACGCGTTGGACATTTATAATAGCCATCTAGTATATGACGTATCTTTACTCCTTACGACATTCCCCAGAAGAGATGTTCGTAAACCAGTACCCCGTGTTAATTAAAATTAATAATGGGCATGATATAAGCTGCAGTATTTCACAACTGAGAATTCTTGGGACGTTAATAATAATGTGATGAGCAGACACAAGTATCATGTTTGTAACTAGTCTTTAGTTACGAAAACTTCTAAAATACATAATTCGGTTGCACAGGAATTTTGCAGAAACCACCGAACATTATAGGATACTGTTTTCACTTTATAGTATTTCTTCGCCAGGCACCGATGTACATAGATATGTTCGTTCAGGCATAAGTAACGTTGGTAGGAATCCTTCTCCCCTTTTCCTGCTGTAAATTGGTCGAATAAAAACGCAGCACCAATATTCCTAGAACACGTAGACCACAAGCAGTTTACTACACAATCAAAACAGTTCCCAGACGCAATAGCATACTTCCTAAGTCCTATTACGTCACCATATCTAGCGTCAGATATCCTCGTGTCACGTAGACCGGGTACTGTTTGAGACTCGTTGACTTCGTGACGATAATCGCGAATGATGTCAGGTCAAATAGCGGTTGAGCAATAGCAATATTAATTAATCGAGGTCAAGGACAGATTTTGCAGTACGCTCGAAAGTATTCGGTGTAAGAAGCTGTTTGAAGAGTGGAGAAGTATCTCGATGGACTTTTATGCCGATTGATGATGTCATTATTGTGCTGTCCGAATTCTGGTGGGCAAGCTGAAGCAAAAGCATCCCTGTATTTATTTATTTTTGCTGATATCGCTGGTAATTCATCAGTTACCACAATTGCATCTGATGCCAATATACACAATGTTGCTTAAATTCTTAGCAGTGTGTGTGTTTTGTGTTTAAACAGGAACACTGTAATGTCTCTGTCTGTCTATTGAAACAGGTGATACTTCTTCACAAACATCAGGAGTTCAGGACTCTACTCTCTGCTTTTCAAAGGAATCTGCTTTTTGTAGTTCTGCATACTACCAACCTACAAACGATAAAAGATGCATTCGTGTATGTAAGTACATACTTTATGATGTACAAACAACAATAATGTTATCAGTCGCGCGTGACGTCATCGCGCATGTTATCATTATCATCTCCGTGCACATGGTACTAAACAGTGTGGTCAGTCAATATTGTGCTCGCTATGATGATTATATTATCATCATTATGATGTTATTACCAACTATTACTGTCGTCTGTCGTGTCGCGCGTAATAGTAGGCGTGTTGCAGTATTTCCTGTGTAGGTATACAAGATAAAAACATATTATTGTTTGTGTTTGATGTTCAGACAGTAATGATGGGTTTATTTTGCACAGTGAAAATTTTATTATACAATAAAGGCACAAGTCTGCAAAAATGTATACTTGCTAATATAGGGCAAATATTTAGGTATTCACCCACATTTTAAAATTAAGTACCTAGCCTTTGAATCATCTCTTTAACAACGGAGCTAAAGTACATATATCTTTTATGGGGACTGTGTTATATTTTTTTTTTTAAACCTTGCCCCATTCTAGGAATTACTCCTATATCGTGGGTGCGTTTACAAACATTTAAACTCACATACACAAACAGCCAGACGCGGAACAACTACTTGCAGATCATACAAATATTTGTTCCGTGCGGGGATCGAACCCGCGACACGTAACGCAGCAGTCAATTGCTTAACCACTGCGCCAACCGTAGCCCCAATGTTAAAAAAAATGTTACAACAAAATACCTTGTCTGCCTTAATCATATAAAAAGTTCAAACTCAACTCAAACTCAAACTCAAAGCATTTATTTCAATTAAACCATTTACAGGCAGTTTTGAATTGTCAAGTGATCGGTCAGTCAGAAATATGAAGCTAGTTGCCCAAGTTAGTTCACTTTGTAAACAAGCATATTACAAATTAGAGGATTATATCCAAGATAAGAATGCTTGGAAACATGCTGGTCCAGCTCCATAGGACAATCTAGAGTCTAGACAAAATCAAACTGGTTGCTATACTTTATTTGTATAATTTATTATTTTTATGACATTAATGTACATTCTGTGATTACTTTATCTCACTGGCTTATTACTTGTTTGAGGAAAATTAGGAAAATCGTATACCTTTACAATGCTTGTAAATATATGAGCACCATGTATCTATCACATAATTGACTTATTTGTCATTACTAGTAGTAGTATTAGTATAATAGTATATGTATAGATATAATAGTAATCTTATTCTAGGTGATTCGCCTTCACATATAATTATATAACTAACTAGCTGACCCCGCGAACTTCGTACCGCCTAACATTTTTTTTTTAATTTTTCTCTCCGTATGAACCATCCTCGTACTTCAAGGAATATTCTAAAAAAATAATATTAGCAAAATCGGTCCATCCGTTCTTGAGTTACCAAATTACAACGAAAAGTGGCTTTGATTTTTATAGATAAGGATGTAGTAGGATGTATACAAAATATTCTAACACATTTTAAAAGAGAAACGGTGGAGTTTCTTGCCCATTCCTCTGCATACGAAACTACTTTTTAAAAGGGGCGACAAGTATCAATTATATTTTAATGTAAATGTTGCCATTTGAAATAAATGCATTGGAGAACCCCCAAAGTGGTGTCATGTACGTTCATATATTTTATTTCACTGCCCTGAGTGGCTTTTTCCTACGGGAAGTTACTCGGAGATGATGATTCAAGTGCTTACTAGTTATCTACGTATAATATACTAATTATTTGTCTATGCACATGTATTTATATAATAATATGAACATGAAATAGTATAATATACAATAAATGTAAGCATATACACACAGACATCCTAACACACATACACACACCATACATCACTCGCAATTACTGCACTATTTATTTTTAATATTTATTTACAACCTTTACTACGATTATGTGATATAATGGGAGCCTGGAGTTCTGAAATACAGGCCTAGGCTTAGAACTCCAGATCAGAATGCCAGTCAACTTAATGTAACCTAGTATGACAATTTATCTGTAGAGATAAAATAAACATTACTCAAGTTTTTTTTTTAAGGGTTTCGCGTGATATTTTAAAAAATTAAGGTCAGTGTAGTCCTTTGCTTGACTACAAAATGTAACTAAGGACGAGAATTGTAAAAACAGACATCAAATTACAAAAAAACATTTTTACAAAAGACACCAAAACCTTACTTTCCTTCACCTTAACATTTACTTCTGATGTTACCCGTACAAGCGATACCAAGAAAAAGCACCATATAAAATACACAAGTCATATTAAAAACCTCTTAAAGATCGTATCGACACGTAATGCCAACCGACCCTTTAATTACGACGCCATTTATTTTTTTAAAACAGACATTTACAAATAATAACTTATTAAATGACACCTTTTGAAGTATATTGCACGCATTTCTTCGCTGCCCATCAGAAATGGTAGCCATTTTTCTTTGCAATTAAAGATATGGAACGCGGAAGATGGTCGAGATTTCGGATTGCGGTCTGAAATCTCTCTGAATCTCTCGTTCCCATTAAATATAGGTACTTTTGCGTGGGACGCAATTATTGTATTATTTCTAGGTTAGGATTGGGTTGAATGTCATTTGCACGTCATAAAGCGATAAGGTCTTTTGACCATGAGACAGTAAGATAGTTTCAACCGGTTTCAACCTTAGTGAAGTTTCAATTTTCTGGGAAAAATCATAAACAGTGGTCGGATAATCGGGCGTTATTATACCTATACTTCGCTTTTATTCCCACGAAAGAATAATACGGACATGCCTTTCAGAATCCCGGATCCCGGAATCGTTTGAAATTCCTGAGATTGCAAAAAATGTTACCTGCATACAAAATACCTATGGTAAGAAATAGTCGTAAAAAAAAAATGTTGTCTTCTGGTCTTAAAAAATACAATAAATTTGTCGATTTCATCACTAATCGTAATCTGTTAGATATAAAAATCAATTTCCACTACTTGACCACATTGTGCACATCATATTTTATTGATATTCCATTTGATTTTAATAAAATAAAGATACTAAATCAAAATAACCACTGCTATAATTTCATTAAGTTTGTTATAGTGGTTTTTACAAAATTGTTCAATCCCGGGTACCCGGGATTACTTATTCATTCAGACAGGAATGTCCATATTATTCTTTCGAGGGCAGAAGTTTAGGTATAGCGCCCGATTATCTGATATCTGGTCATAAAGCAATTTACGAGGTTGACTATACCTACTACTGACATGAACACACCAATAGTTCTATACAGATCTTTAGATTTAAAACGATCCTGCTAAAAGGCATCGTTTATACGCAAAAAAAATAAAATTTACCATTCGTTTTTGGGGCATGATACATCTGAAGTCGAACCTCAAACAAAAAGGTATAACTGCGAAGTATCATTAGGTGGGTACGTCAAGGAATCCCTTACAACTGTGTCCTTGTAGGAAAAAACCTTGGTGGTAGGTCAGAGGTACAAAGACTTTCTTTTTTTAAACGTTAAACATTAACGTTAGTTTGTAGTTACTCTAATGTTAAATCAATGCGGTTATGGTTGCAGTTGTTTAGTAACCGCACAGTAATATTACAAATAGTTGTTGCTTACCCTTTGAAATCTGTGCCCGTTGTCTACCTAGTAGGACGCCCTGATTGCCTCAGTGGCTGAGTGCCAATTCTAGAAACGGGAGGGGGATTTGAAGGTGATTGTATCATCATCTTCTAAACTGCCAGAGAAGGCTGCCCTGTATTCCAGTCTGCCCCACTAAGCTGTCCAGTGGGACAAAATGGAATTGATCAAACTTATCCTACCACCAAAAAAATAATTAAGAAAATTATTTTAGTTTTTGACTGAAACTGACTTTTCTTTTTTCACTGCATCATACTTTCGATATTAGGGTCAAGAATGTATGTTTCAGCATATATGAAATGGAATAGAGGAAGCCTTCGAGTGTGAATAAATGTATTTGATGTATTCGATAGTTATCAACGGCCACTAATTATCAGTTATTATCTACGATTGTTATCTCTCGTTTCCTCAAGATCCTTATTGATTACGACAGCGCCAAGATGACGTTGCCCGTGAAAAAATATGCCAGCTTCCATATCTATAACTATCAGCATTCATCTCAATCCGTCTGTTAGTCATAACAATCTAAATAGTCGGCCTCACACCACTCTCCGAAGCACCCCAACAGTTGTCAGTTAAGAAATGTGATCAAATGACATACTGCGATCCGGGAAGACTCCCATTACAATGATGCAAAACACTTTACATACCAAAACATCTTTATAACACTACTATCAGAACCAAAAATCAACTTTAGCACATAAAGAGAGAGTAGATTTTTGCTTAGCAGGATGAGCGATTTAAGATTATACTAGCATTGGCATAGTTTTGCTATTTGCACTGGGTGCACCGACCTCTGTCGATCACGTAGGCACTGCGACTCTGCGAGTGACGTAGAAGCAAATAGACAATATGTTTATAAGTATGAATGGAAGGTCGGATGGTGTCGCTAATATTATTAGAACGGTGTTTGTAGGTCATTAACCAGCTTAATTCTAGACGTTGAGTTTAGTTACTTTATACCTAGTTGTAAACTTTAGGACTGCTTTTCCGTGATATTTGAGCAATGCTCTTTGATACGTTTTTTAACGTAAACTAAGGATGAGAGATTGTGACGTGTTTATTTCTAAATTTAGTCATAGCTTACACCTTTATTTACAACTCAGTGAGTCACAAATATTTTTAGAACTGTTTATTTCCTACATGCTCATGAATAATGGTCGTAGTGTTTGTATTATTTTCTCAGAATGGTAAGTGAACAGGAAAATTGTTTGTAATAGAAGTCAGAGACGCAATGTGTAACGGTATGCAGTTTTGGACAGAACCGGTCGATGTGGCGATGCGGGAAGCCTATGTCCAGCAGTGAACATCTTTTGACTAAAATGCTGATGATGAGGATGCAGTTTTGGAATACCTGAAAGGGAAAATAAACACAAAATGCATACGCAATTTAGTAACTTTACCGAGGGGACAGAGGGAGTTCAATCTAAGTTTCAAAGTCAAAGCATTTATTTCAAATAAACCAACTACAGGCATTAAACACTCTACTTCTCTACTTACAGGTTCTAAATAGTTTTCTTATTGCATCCATTCATGTGTCCTACCAAACACCAAGTTTTCTTTTCACGTCAATGTACTCATAAATTAATGGTATAGATCTACGTTTTGGGCCTGTAAATGGTCAATTCGAAGCTTTTTGTGGCCTCAAGCCTCCAGTGGAGTCTTCGTGGGAACAGATGGTTTGGGACATTATGATCTTGAGTGAACTCGCGAGGGACAACAAATTATCGACTTTACATCCATCGCAGCGTGTAATTCTCCCGTATTGACGAATTTTAAGTACATAATTACGCTACCTTATACCTTAGTCATGTACGAGTAGGGTCTCACTAGGGGTTCCGTAAGAGCTTTTAGATGTATCGGCTATAGCCGCAGGTAATACATATAACACTGCCACCCCATAGCTTAGCTTCCATTATTAATATTGCAGAAAAATTTTGATACTTAATTATTTTGTTATGTATTTACTTCAAATTAATTGAATTTTCAAAACATCAGAAGGGAACCCGGCATGTCCTAGAACCAAAAATTCCAAGACATGTGACATCTACCAATACGCACTGGGCCGGCGTGGTGTATTACGGCCCACTCCCTCTCACCGAGAGGAGGCCTGTTTCCCAGCAGTGAGAAGATTATAGGCTGGTGATGAATTGAATTTTAAATGGCATAATATATCTTGTTGACGTAAATCTCTATGATGTGATATTATTTATTTTTAATTGATTCGTTTTGTAATGGTAACTGAAAATATTTTTTTTTTATTTATGATGTACATAATGGCTATTAATGATTTTAAAGCATGCTACTATTCATATTGTATTAAATTGTTGTGCCCGACAGGGTCCATGTGAACTTTGTAACTACATATAATTAAGATTTTGTACATACTAGAGTAAGCAATAAAATTTGAATTGAATTGAATGATCTGTCTTGCACTCTTGCAATATCAAGGTCTGTTACCTAATGTCATTTTTGAGCTTTTGAATTTTGGAAGCTATCATCATTTACTTAGCCTTTCCTTTCCCACTCAGTTTATCATATCTCCTCGTCCCTATACTACCTACTACTATAAAGTTGTAGTAAAATCTCTTTGGTTGTACTGCTTGTATCTGGCTGGTTTTGATACCATTAAATAGACGTCATTAAAAAAAAAAAAAGTAAAAACGACCGACGACCGACGACTTTCTGCCATGTTTCAATTGTTGTTCTGTCCGCTAAAATGTTCACTCATTTTCTAACAAAGAGATTCGATACTTTTTGAAGTTTTATTACAAAAAAGAGAAATATGCGACACAAGCCGCGAAAAACGACAAACGTGTGACGTTTATGGACTGAACGCAGCGTAGACAGTAGTTTTCTCTGTCTACGGAACGCAGTGCCAGTAAGAGTAGGACAATGTTGGTTCAACCGTTTTCAGTCCGGGAATTTAGATGTCAAAGATGCAGCTCCAGAGCGAGCTGCATCATGTTACGGCTAAAGTCAATGCCATTTTTGAAAAAGTGGAGCAAGTTATAGTATTTACGACATAGCTGAAGAGTTAGCCGGTCCGTCCATATCGGCACCAAGTGGCGCCGGCAATTTCCCCATACCGTCACGCTATATTGGTACCTATTGGTTCCAACCGAATCGCGCGGTTTTAAGCCTGTTTTCACCTTAAAATAAAAGCTAATATTGTTTGTGGGCATTTCAATCTATGGGCCGAAGTACTATCGTGTGCCATACATCATTTTAAATACGAAAAAACCTTTTCCCCGAACTTGGTTGCGTACCACAAACTATGCATGTCTTATTCTCTACAGTATTACTTACCTGTTGCAGCAGCTAGGAAGCTACGGTTTCGTGACAATATCGCCGAATATCTTATCAGCGTTCAAATTTTACCTGATTCCAGCATTTCTTTGTTTTTGGTTGAATAATGAGTCTTCTACAAGTTTATCGTTCTTCTTATAGGGTGTGGCCATGAATCGAATACTGTGGTACTGCAGTGACTGTATATCACTGATGTCACGCAAATTTATTTCTGTATGTGCACGTATCAACATTGAAATGTCTACTACTAAAGGCGTGTACGTCATATTCACGTACATATCAGCCTTAAAACGTCTTCAGCTGGAAAAGGCGTCTCAATGACGACGATCAAGGGATACAGCCATAATCACGCTTGGTAGACGTGATTGCAGTTTGATTATACAGACCCACAAATAAGCAGATGAGAACGTTTCTATAGGACATAGGCAGAAACGTTCTCTCGTCGATGATGATATTTAAACAATATCTGTTGGAAAAAGTGATGACTAATGACAGTGATTGGATAATCGGACGACACGGTTGGCGCAGTGGTTAAGCCATTGACTGCTGCGTTACGTGTCGCGGGTTCGATCCCCGCACGGAACAAATATTTGTATGACCTGCAAGTAGTTGTTCCGGGTCTGGCTGTTTGTGTATGTGAGTTTCAATGTTTGTAAACGCACCCACGATACAGGAGAAATTCCTAGTGTGGGGCAACGTTTTTAAAAAAAGAAATGAAGAAAGAAAGAAATATACCTAAAATTCACTTTTATTCCCACGAAAGAATAATATGGACCTGCCTTTCAGAATCCCGGATCCCGGAATCGTTTGAAATTCCTGAGATTGACAAAAATGTTACCTGCATATCAAATATAGTTAGACTCGTTGTGAAAAAAAAATTTTTTTGGTCTTTTATTCGTATAAAATACAATAAATTAGTCTGTTCGATCACTAATCGTAATCTGTTAGATAGATAAATCAATTTCCAGTACTTGATCACATTGTGCACATCATTTTTATTGATATTCCATTTGTTTCGAATAAAATAAAGATACTAAATCAAAATAACCACTGCTATAATTTCATGAAGTTTGTTATAGTTGTTTTTACAAAATTGTTCAATCCCGGGATTACTTATTTATTCAGAAAGGAATGTCCATATCATTCTTTCGTGGAAAGAATTTTAGGTATTAAGCGCCCGATTATCCGATCACTGAACGAGATATAAACTGAAAGCCTTCTAAGTACAGATGAATGTGTTACTAATTCCCCTTTAGTGAGTGATTACGTACAAATTTAACTTGAACAGGGTTTTTTTTTTTTTGAGGATGGGAAATCATCAAATGACCCCTCCCGCTCTGGGTGCAGCGGAAGGGAGTGTCAGACTCGTACTGACTAAAACCCACCCGTGTTCCTTCCTTGGCCCTTTATGTTCCGGGTCAGCGGTACCCCTTTTGGATGATCCCGCTTTCCCGGCAGGCACTTGAACAGGGTTTGTTTACACTTTCGTCAGATACTTCTGGAACTGACTATATCGAAGTCCCAAGGGATACTCCGGCGCAGATTATTTTTATAACATTTTATATATAAACATTGCTGTCTATAACAATACCATAATGATATGGTTCTCCTTTGACAAAAATATAATTTTCGAAGTTCGCCTTGTGTTTCTAAGGGTAAAATACGGGACTTCTAAAATTAACCTGTAACAGTCAGCAGACATGTAATAGGAATCGGACATAAGAGGGCACGCCATCCAGGTTTACGTACGGAACGCCAGAACGTTGTAGGTATTTATAAAAGCTCACATGATTTGTAAAAGAAACTGGTTTTGGCACGCGACCACCATTATGTGAGAAACTACATTTTTTTAAGTCTTTTTGATGGGTTTGGCGATTTTACGTGACGTTTATGTCATCGAACTTTGTGTTGTGAGTAATGATAATCTGTTTATTCCATCAGTCAATCAACACAGCCTATCACAGTCCACCGCTGGAGATAGACCTTTCCCAGGCTGCGGTACAACACCCTGTCCGCCGCCTTCTGCATCCAGTTTGTCCCAGCCACGTTTAGCTGGGGGGCGGCTCACACTACGCTTGCCGATACTCGGTCTCCACTCCAGGACTCGTCTTCTCCACTGACCACCGGTCCTTCGACAAACATGGCCAGCCCACTACCACTTCAGCTTGCTTACTCTGCCGGTAACTCCGGTTCTTTTTCGGATCTGTTTATTACATGGCACAAAATCTTTGAATAATAATGGTTTTGTTTAATGTTGCTTTGATGCCAAATAGTTCTTAGCAATCAACGAATCACCTTAAAAAAAATAATTTTAGCCAGATGATGCCGAAAACGTGGTTCTTGTAAAGTCATTCTGCAGATCGTGAGAATAGAATAGTTACCTATGGTTGTTGATAAACTGATTGGTTTGGCCAAGTTGATGACAACTCACCTAATGGATAGTGGCTATCGCCTGCCTTTTGACAACTTTTATTCAAAATAACCGTGCTCTAGAGACAAAGTTGAAGAAAAGTATTGTGGCCTACAATATCGCTCAGCACTGCTTCATGAAAATCCTAAAATATCTTTCATTTTCTCCACTTTCATAATCACAATAAGTCTATCACAGCTGACACACACATACCAGCATCGTTTATTATATAACAGTACCTAGAGGCTAAAAGTTTATTTCCATTGTGGCGTCTTGAATGCCCCACGTGACAGGCTCACATGACCGGCATGACGACGTGACCGACTAGGACTGTCGGACAGAAATAATTGTTTATAGATAGATAGTATTAATAATGGTGGCCGTGTGGGCTTGTAACCTGTCCCTTTATAACGAAAGGTGATGAAAGGGTTACTAAAAGTTGGTCAGCAACAAGGGAATCTGAGTTAAAAGGATACCAATCTCCAGGTCATCCTTGCTAGTGTTATAGGCCTTCCTTGGCTTGGAGACATACTTATTGGCCTCGAGATCCGGTTGTCAGGCAAAAATACAAAACGGTTTATCAGTTTCAAGAATACAAGCATAATAATTATAATAAGCAATTGACTGCTAAACTAATTAGTGCTTTGCCATAGCCAACAAACCTGCATTTTTTTTGATAAACGAAGTAGCAAGCCCTTATTCTTATTGAAAAATATGAATGTGAGAAGTCTGCATCAATTTAGTCTAAGGCTGAAAATTCATCAGATAGTAAATTTGAAAGAATATAGGGCTCAGAATACGCCCCTGTGCAAAAACGGACACTTTCTAAACAGCGTTGGCGCAGTGTTACTGCGTCAGCACTACTATTTTTAATTTTGCATATTTCGGACCTTCAGGGTCATAAGGTTTTATTTATTTCCAAACTGAATGCGATTGCATAGTATTATGTACTAGAACCAAAAATTCTAACACATGTGACATCTACCAACCCGCACTGGGCCCGCATGGTGGGTTACGGCCCCCATCAAAACAGTGGAGGCCTGTGTCCCAGCAGTGGGAACAATATTTATTTAGGCAAACCAACTAAATACACACAAAGACATAGTACATATCATTTACAAACACAATAGCATTGCATGTATCTAAATTAAAGGAAAGCACATCATGTTATTTAGATCTGACTATACAATAATAATTAATATAAAGATGGACAACAATGTAAATAGGACTAATATCAATAATAATCTGTTATACTTAAACTAACTGGAATTAAATTAAATACACACAAGGACATAGTTCATATCATTTACAAATACAATAGCATTGCATGTATCTAAATTAAAGGTAAGCACAGCATTTTATTTAGATCTCACTATACAATAATAATTAATATAAATATGGACAACAATGTAAATAGGACTAATATCAATAATCTGTTATACTTAAATTAACTGGAATTAAATTACATGAGATTGAATTAAACACTTAATAAAAAAACACAAAATTAATTTTAAAAAACATTAAAAAAAAAAAAAGAAATAAGCATCACCTTTGTACCAATTTTTCTGTTTTTTTTCTTCTTGTCTGTTTATATAAGTGTGTACATAAATGGTTAAATAAATAAATAAACATTATAGTGCTTAAATTACATATTATTGAGAACAGCGCTTTTAAACTTAGTGATGCTGCCGAAAATATGTCTAAGTCACAGTATGTATGTATAGGCTGACTATGTATGTTATGTTAGTACCAAAGCGGCGCAATACTTTATTCTTCGCTATATTCACAACCATTAGATAAGTGTAATTAACGAAAACATTTGTTTACATGACGTATCAATATTATCAATTAACAATTAGGTCATGTTACGCTGTTGGTATTATTCTTATCAATATAGTTAATCTGTTATCGATTATTTTCCTCTACATTAATAACAATTCAAACAAGGTGGCCTAGCAACAGGATACTTGAACTGATAAGGATTGATTAACTCAAGTGGCTGATTATTATTGGGTCGCCAACTATCACATGGCACTTTTAACATTACTGGCGAAATATCGGTGTACTATAGGTACACGTCTGCCTAAGCTTTCGGGGATTATAGGCGTTATGCTATGTTATTAGTATAATAAATTGTGTTCAAAGCTTTAGAAATTCCTATATTCCTATTCCCTTTTATGACTTATGGAAATGTCCCTGAGTCATAAAACGACAAAAAGAGACGCAACAGACTAAAAGTCAAAAATAAAAACACTACAAAGTGAAAAATTACTTTTTTCGTTGTTGGCCACCGACTTCCAAAATTAAAGTTATTTTTCACTTTGTAGTGTTGTTTTTGGAATTCCGTGATTTATTTTTTAAGAAACCGGTGTCTAGATTTGACAAGCCAAATCCAAGGTTATCGCAAAATATTGACATAAACTGTGATATAATAATACCGCATTTTGTAGAGAGATAACTGAAGACTAATAATTAGAATATCTATTTAGAAACCGATCATAATTAGTTTGTATGATCTCTATGCTGAGAATTAACCCAATACGCGCAGTTGCTAAGTGGTTCATGTTGATAAACGTGCTATTTTAAGCACATTACCTATCAGTGCCTAAAATTCATTCATCATTTCATTTCAGCCGATGACGTCCACTGCTGGTCATAAGCCTCCGCCAAGCACCGCTACTTGGACCGATTCTGTGCTTCCCGCATCCAGTGGATTCCTGCTGTCTTCACAAGGTCCTCGGTCCACTTTGTGAGAGGCCTTCCAACGCTACGTCTTCCGGTACGCGGTCGCCACTCCAGAACCTTTCGGCCCCATCGGTCATTTGTTCTGCGAGCAATGTGCCCTGCCCACTGCCGCTTAAGTTTGGCAATTCTTCGGGCTATGACGGTTACCTTGGTTCTCCTGCGAATCACTTCATTTCTGATTCGATCACGTAGGGAAACTTCAAGTAGAGCCCTCTCCATTGCCCTTTGGGTGTATTAGCCTTCTAGTCAGGTCCCATTGCGAGCGAACACGTTTCAGTGCCATACATAGGTCATCACTGGCACCACGCACTGGTCAAAGACTTTCGTGTTGAGACACTGACGAGAAGATATATATAAATACTTTGAAACTCAAGGAGACTGACCATTGAGCTAACCTTAATCCGACGAGCACAGACTTAGTTTAGAGCTTAGTTCTGCCAAAACGAACCAACCCAAATAAAAAATACCGTAATTCTCCGAAGTAATTATAATGATTTTGGATAGTTCATTAACGCTTTAAATCTTTTCGAGGCATAAGTTTTGGTTGTATATTAGACTAAATAGGATGAACACAATAAATTCAGTCATTATTCATTAATAAAATACAATACAAAATAATGTACAACTATAGTATAGTCAAATTATTGATTAATTAACTAATAAAATAAGCTGATTTATCCATCGCTATTTATTGCAATCGACGTCTTCTCAGTTCGTCGGCCGCATCCACATAAGTCTTGTCTAGGGACTGCTCCGTCTTCGAAGCCGAATAACTTGGCTAATTTAAAATACCTTGTGCCGCGAATGCACATGCTAGTGGCACGGATTATTGAGATGATGATTCTTGATCTTAGCCAACCCATCACTACGCTAAAGGACTTATTCCAGCGGTCAGCGATTGCAACTCCAAGATGTTTAGCGAAGGTAGACATTTGAGCAGCAAAGACTCCGTCAACGGATGTAACAAGGGAAGTGAATGTAGTATGTCGCATTTCACAAGCGTTTGAATATTTCGTTATTTTTTCTTCTTCGGCGGATTTTGGTATAGAGGCGACAGAGCGAAAAAAATATAAGAAGGAGCGTCAGTGTCTACGACACGGATATCAAATAACGCCTCTCTCTTTAGGCATCCCAAAAATCCCGGCAGGAAAGGGCTCCGCGTAGTCCGCAGTCTCCTTCGGAGATTATGGGTTCTGTGACTATGTTTCCCCATGCATGTTGACATTTTGATGGATTTTTAAATTTAAAGATTTAAAAAAGACCTGACTTTTTTAAACATTGTTTAAATTTACATTTACGTTTGTTGGTTGAATTACTATAAAAAATGGTAATTCTTAAAAGCTTTCTCTTTCTGTCATTATTAATCGACCAGGTTATCGATAAATTCTACACCCTTTAAAGCTCAGATAACGGCCACATCATATTTCCTAACCAGTACTTCCTCAGGACGACAGCGACATAGTAACATAATTATTATCAAAACCTTTCAAGAGTTAAATGGTTTATCACTAAACCTACAAGTTGACGTTGATAAGTGAACGAGCCTATAGCACATGCATTAGTACTATTATATTTTTACATATTTTTATGTCTACTGCGCAAGAGTGCGTCGCTTGAAGTTTGGAAACCCACGGCTTAGTAACTACTACAGACCAGTTGAAAAACTGTGCTTTTAAAACCCTACAACAGTAATATAAGACCCTAGGTTTTTTATTGATTTGGAGGATTAACCAATTTAATTACACTGCTTTCGCACATCGCAGTAATATATTACCTTTTCGAAAGACAGTTTTTTTTAAGGCTCCCCCGCAAGCCACAAACGAGGCACAGCCACAGACGCGACGCGTCAGCACCGACGCGACACTAGTAGCGCAATTTCTAATAAAACTTCGTGGAAATTGTTGAAAAAACAGTTTCTTGCGATGGAGAATAAAACCTAATGTTTATTTTGTGAACCAACTATGCTAATTAAACCTTTATCTACCTACACATATATGTATTTGGTGTTTCCCATGATTTCCGTGGATATGACGGGGTGGCATGTATTACATCGACACGCAAACTGTAAGCACGAATTCAGTACATTAATAAAATAATGTTATCGTCGATTTAAAAAAAAAATCTGCTGTTTCATAGAAAAGTGCAATACCTAGAAAATGTACTGAACAGCAATAATATTTTTTTATAACGGACGAAAAATTTATACGCAGGGACGCTCAAAGTCATGTAACTACTGAATCCATGCTTACCTACAGTTTGCACAACGTTGTCCATGCCAGCCTATATACTCGTATCAAAAAATGGGATAGTTACAATTGAAACAAATCACAACGGAAGATTCTTGAAAGCCAGCTTCAAAAAAAAAAGGCCCTAGTTGTCTGTCGTTTATGCTGAACTAGGCCTATGTGGTGCAACTGTGAGGCACAGACTACTGTTATAACTAAGTTTTGTACTGTGAAAATCTTTCTTATCTCTCTACTGATTTAAAACCAGAAATCAATACCTAATTATTCAAAAAAGTCCTGACTCGCCCAGCTCAAACCCTTAGACCTAGAAAGCTGGAATTTTGCACAGAGGTTCCCTTTATAACGTAGACAAGGATCCCGGCCGATTTTTTCGAAATTTCTATAGGTTAAAATATAGCGCGAAAGAAGTAGCTAGCAAAGTGCTAGTGAACTAATATGAAGACCACTTTGTAGTCACATAGGTAGTAGTTTCTTTTCCAAAAAAATATGAACACGTCACAACACTCCCAAGATGTTTACTGTAATATACCAACACAATGTTACCATGGTCTAAATAGTGAACAGGTGGATCAGTAACAATTTTCGGACGTACATTGACCTATTTTCTACAATTGGCTCCTTGTTGCCTAGGCAAGTGGGCACTCTATTGATTTTGGCTGCATTCTCTGTTTGATTAGTTGATTGTAGGCACCACAGAACAGATAAAGGCACGATCAATTGAAGGCGACTTTAGGTATCAGGGAGTCCAAAGCTTGTTCCACCTTCTTAGTCCTTCGAATACTCTTGTTTACCTGCGTTGCTGTTCATCTGCTGAACGAAAACCATACTAACCCATATACAGTGTAGCGATTAGGTTATCACATAAATTGATACTACGTTTACAACATTACGTATTTTAAACATATACAATTAAAATAATTAATAACAATTAACATTCTAGCAGTGGGACCTTTTTTTCGTTTTAGTATTTAACAATATTAAACTTAATTTGTGATTATTTGGTAACAATACCATAAAGATTGTGTTGAATTGTTGATACCATCGCATCCCCCGCACGTGTCTAGTACCGTATTATAAGGGTTGGTTATTTCGTGGCAATTTTTACGCTATTTAATTTGTTTGATAAATTCAGTTTAGTAGGTATTTTTAGTTAAATTGTTTATTAGATTATTTTAACAGACTGGTAACAACTTGAAATAACCGCTGTACTATTTAATGTGATAACCTAATCGCCATTCTTTATATTCACTTGTGATTGATGATCACAGTTTGTTAACATTGGTTAACCTTTCGTGAACGTGGATCGACGCGGACCACTGCAGCAAAAGCTAAGCCAAGGGGCGCCCTTGCTTCGCATTAACTTAATCATTAAGTGCACGCTCAGTTCTTCCATTCACAATAAACTCCATTGACCCCGACATATTTAAAACAAAGTGCATTCGATCATAAATACGCATAGTTTTCCTTAATTCCCCAGTAGCATGAATCAGTCTATTCTAAGAGTAATGGGGAAACACCAAGCTCTACGCAAAGTATAAAGTTGGCGTGAAACAACAAAACCGGTGTTTCTTAATAATAGCTCAATAATTTTGTTGTAAATAAATAGTTATATTAACTATTATTCTTCGATTGTTTTATCGTTGCCCCACACTAGGAATTTCTCCTGTATCGTGGGTGCGTTTACAAACATTTAAACTCACATACACAAACAAGCAAACCTAAGCACAATCAACAACAACAATCAAAAACAAGCAACAATTCACAGTTTAGCGTTGTTAGTTTGTTTGTTGATGCATCTTAACTGGATATGACAACACTTAAGGATATATGCTAGCTCCCGACCTGACCAGACCACCACGGCCGGAAGCCATACAATGCTTTCGTTATCGCCGGAAACGGCTAGATGGCAACTCTCCCTGTTATGTCAGTAACCCCGCGTTTACGCCACGGTAGAACACATGTACCTACTCTACATGTTGTGTGTACTGTTTTCTAAATGTCTAAAAGGTGAATAGAATAATTAACAACACATGTCTGAAACAACGGCAATACATGTTTTATACACGACATGTTTTTGACAAGTTTTTAAAAGACTTGTCGAAAACAAGTATCACAACTTGTATTAGCGTTTAAACGCGGGGTAAGAAATTTATACAGTTTCATAAAACAAACTGTTGAATCATATAATACCGGACAACATTAAAAGCACAGGAAATCAAGAAATAGTCCAACTTGAACATGAAATCCTTGAATTTCAACGAACCACGCTCCTACAAATATTTCTGCCATACCGTAAACCGTTGCAATTCGAATGAATTATCAATGACAAGCCTTTGAGAGGAAACACATGTGACTTTGACCTATAATATTGTTTACACACCAAGTATTCGTGGATGTTTAACTAATTCTGTTTAAATACATATGATTTTGACAAATTAATGCAGTAAACATTTGTCAGAAATTATCCTTGAAGTTCACCGTTTTAGTTTGAAGGTTTCTGAACCAGCTACCATAAGGTTGGCGTTTCAAAAGCTGCAGCCAATCTGAAGTTTCTCGTTTCTTATGTTAATTTTCCGTGATGGAAAACATCGTAAAGAAACCTGGCGATCTATTCTGTAAAAATCTGACCGTGAAAACCGAGTGAAATTTTGGTCATCTACTTACGTCTAATTCGCATTCGTATATTGCTCGACAATATATGACAAGAACTGTGACAAAAAGTATCCACGGTGGCGATCGACAAAAGTACCAAGTCGATCGTCAGTTGCTTACCTCGATTTTGTCTGATCACTCGTATCGATTGTGAATAATCGAGCAAATCCTTAATGTTGGTAAGATCGAGTGGAATGTCCTAAACAAAGTTTACTCGCCACATCACGCGATGGAAATCAAAAATTTTATGACCATCATAAACCTACACAATAAAATTTAACTGCAAAACGAATAGTATTGTTAACCTGAATGTTTATGCAAGCTTAATTAAATTATATGCAGTTTCCAATAATGATTTTAGAAAGGATTATACTACTACATGCTACTCGTGGTTCTAAGCAATTTATTGTAGACTCCGTGAGTAAATGGGCCATCAATAAATTATAGAAATCAATGATTACTTCTTCAAGTGGTCGGTAATTATTCGAATATCGTAGCTTTGGACGCAATCCTAAACATGGAAATCAAACTTCTATCTAGCGTGAAGCGACTCCGGGGGTCCAACGCGGTAAATAAAATCAATCTGCCTAGGCTCTTTCAACTATGTCGGGGTCGGTTTCCAGTCTAACCGGATGCAGCTGAATACCAGTGTCTTACATGGAGCGACTGCTTAGCTGACCAACGAGGCATAAAAATAATAACATTATTAATACAGGCTTGAGAAAAATATTTTAATCATCTCTGATTATTATTATTATTATAGACGAGACGGTATTCCCCGATAGTCTCTCATACCTCAGTCCCTACTCAAACCTGGCCAGTGTACTGCAAATACAGCGTGTATCAGAAATGTGTGATCATATTTTAAGGGTGTGGTACGATGGTCGGCAGCGAAGAGTCCTGGGACGCGGTGATTTCTTTCTGCGTAACAGTTGTCTCGCAGAAGGAGGCTGCGGAAAGGGAGAGGGAGATCTCGTCCACCCACCACTCACCCGGCCCGCAGACGGCGCACCGGGCGTCGGCGGAGGGCGGACAATGGCCTCTTCCAGCCCCCCTAAATGGGTTCAGGGGCGACAGACTCGGGGACGTCCGTCGCTACCCACACATCAGGACCCGAGGTGGCGGCGAGTAGTGTTCCACGCGCGCCCCTCTTAGACGTCGTGGGGGGAGTCAAACACCTCACTCCCCCCCCAAACCCGAAGAGGCCCGCTGGCGGGGGTTGCGGAAGGATCGTACGTTCCCGCGACCCCCGGCGTAGATGTGAGATGGAACACCGGGGTGGTTTTAAGTCAGTAAGAGTCTGACAGACCCCGCCGTCCGCCCCAGAGCGGCGGAAATCCATGAGGATTTTCCACCCCGGAAAAAAAAAAAAAAAAGGATCGTACGTACCCGCGACCCCCAGCGTAGGTGTCACATGGAACACCGGGGCGGTTTTTAGTCAGTAAGAGTCAGACCCCGCCGCCTGCTCCAGGGCGACGGGCATCCATGAGGATATAACAAAAAGGGAAAAAAAGTCTCTGAACCAGTGTCTAACCAATATGATGACCTCTTACGGTTATCAAAAAGAATCCATTTTTGATTGCAAGTGACAATGCGGTTCAAAATCCCTTCCTTTCTGTGTCTGTAAAGCAACGCAAGGCATACCTCAACGCGTTCGTCGCGCTGGCGATCGTTCAGTTCGATCGGCACCCACTAATCAAGTTTGTATACCTTGCCAATTTGACGCAAATGGACTAATATTGTTTAGATGCTAACGTTGAAAGCTGCTGCTGACTCAGCCGTAGATTGAGTATCATCAGCTTCCACTATTTATTTATTTATTTATATATTCTTTATTGTACACCACAAAAAACATAACAACAAAAATTAAACTGAACACTACTTAATATACAATGGGCGGCCTTATCGCTTTCTGCGATCTCTTCCAGGCAACCTTGGAATGGACAGAGATTTTCCTGGACATAAAATGGGGCTGTTGTTGGTGCAAATAATAAGTATGTATACAATACACTAAAATAGATACACATATATACATATCCTAAATAATAGATACACTTATATACATATCCTAAATAATATACACATAAATACGTACATACTAAATTTATAAGCAACGAAAATAAATGAAGACTATAGATAATTACAATTATGAGAACTCGATCACAACGACAAGTAATGTTCCTTCACGAGTCTTTTAAACACAAGCAATGACGGCGCGCGTTTAATTTCAACTGGCAATGCATTCCACAAACGAGCGGCCTGGACAGTAAAGGATTTGTCGAGGAAAGTTGTGGAATGCATAGGCATTTTAAGCTTCAAGTTATCTGATGACCTTAGAAATTTCGTGTGGGAGTCGCAAAGAAACTGGAAACGTTTCTTAAGATAAAGAGGGGTGGAAGGGGAGAAGAGCACATTAAACAAAAGAGAAAGGATATGAGCGTTCCGGCGAAGGCGAATTGGTAACCACTTGAGCTTCACACGAAATTCGGAAACATGGTCATATTTGCGCAAACCGAATATGAATCTTATACATAAATTTTGAAGCCGCTCAAGTTTATCGAGTAGGTCTTGGGTAAGGTCAAGATAGCTGACATCAGCATAGTCAAGGATGGGTAGAAGAAGCGATTGTGCAAGCGCAATCTTGGTGGCAGTCGGTAAAAAATTACGCAATCTTTTCAAAGATGCAGCGGATGCAAAAAGCTTGCGGCTAACTTCCTGTAGCTGGGCAGTCCAAGAAAAGTTCTTATCAATGAATATCCCCAAGTTTTTAACTTTCTCACTAAATGGAACAACTGAGTTGTCAAAAGAAACTTGGGGAAGTGTCGTCCAGTCGATCCTTGAGACCGTCCTAGAACTGCCCACCACCACAACCTGCGTCTTTATGGGGTTCACCATAAGTCCATATCTCTTACTCCAGTCGCATATTCGGGCCAGATCACGATTAATCGTCAAGATAGCCTCAGATAGATTTCCAAGAGGAGCTTGCGAGTAAATTTGCAAATCATCTGCATAAAGATGGTAGAAAGAAATTAGCTCGTCGGAAATTGAGTTAATAAAAACTGCAAAAAGTAAAGGGGATAGAACGCCACCCTGAGGTACACCGGCAGAAGTATTGCTCCAGGAAGACAAGGTCTCTCCAATGCATATACGTTGCCGACGACCGAACAGGTAACTACGAAACCAGTCAATTACCGATGGAGGTATGTTAAGAGAGCATAGAATGCCAAGTAAAACATCAAAATCAACAGTATTAAAAGCATTACTGAAATCTAGCAAAGCTAAGACCGTTAGATTACCGTTTTCCATGGCAGACCTTATATCATCCGTAATGTTCAGAAGCGCTGTAGTTGTGCTATGACCAGTACGGAAGCCAGACTGGAAGGGGTTTAGGAGATTATTTTTAGACAGGTATGTGCTTACTTGATTATGAATTAACCGTTCAAGGACTTTGGAAAGGAATGGTAAGACAGATATTGGACGGTATTCGGAAAAGGATGTGGGATTAGACTTTTTAGGTAAAGGTATTATTTGTGCATCTTTCCATGAGCATGGAAAGACACCACTAAATGCAGAAAAGTTGAGAATGTGACAAATGACAGGAAGAATAACATCCAGCACAGGGACCAGCATATTACGGCTGATACAGTCACTTCCTACTGCATTGGAAGTAATCGATAGTATGCTCTTCTTAACATCACACGCGGAGAACTGACCAAAAGCAAATGGAGAATAACTGGGAGTCGGAAGCGAAGAAAGATAATTCAGTGTATTCAATTTTATTGTCCTATCAAAATTGGACGAAGCACTAAAATGATTATTCATTGCATCAATGTCTATGTCTTTTGGGATTGTCTCTTGTCGGGTTTTACCGACCCCCAATGATCTAAGAAATTTCCACACTTTGGATGTGTCCCCATTTTGGACAGATGTATGAATGTGGTGGCGATTAGCATTCCTACACACCTTATTGCAGTGATTACGGATTGAGAGGTATCTTTCCCTGTTAGCGTCATTAGCCTTACGCTTAAATTTAGACTTTGCCGTAACTTTTTTGTGCATGATCGTTTTTATCTCATTTGTGAGCCACGGCGCCGGCAAATGTCTAACCCTAACTGCTCGAACAGGTGCGTGATGATCGTAAAGCTCAATAAGTTTAGCAGTAAAAATATTAACTTGCTCATCGACTGATGCAGAGGCAAATAGATCAGACCAATCTATATTGTTGGCATCCGTGCAAAGACTGTCAACGTTCATTTCACCAAAATTGCGTTGCAAGAGAATCTTAGCTTTAGCCTTAGGTGGCCGAATTTTGTATGATAGATAAATCAGGTCATGATAGGAAAAGGCATCAGCTGAACGTTGGCCATGCTTAGCGACGTGATCAAGTGAAGAGACAAAAATCAAGTCAAGAAGTGAAGGAGTAGAGTTAGGAAAATTGTGAGTGGCACTTAGTGGAAGAATGGAAAGATTACTAGAAGCCAAAATATTAGTCAGAGAAGAAGAGCGATGGTCTTTTTTCAGAAGACAAGTATTAAAGTCACCCATGATTATACTATGACTGTAAGAGGGGACCAGCATTACTAAAATATTTTCAAAGGATGAAAAGAAATTAACGCGTAAAGAGGGACAGTAATAGACGCCAAGAAGTAATTTTGAATGGTTTAGTTCGACTTCAAGGAATAGATGTTCACCAGCATTAGATGGCGGTGGCTGTGCTGACACATTGACAACTGAGTAGGGAATATGCGTGCGGAGATATATGGCAACACCACCACCAGCACCAACCGACCGGTCGTTTCTTATAAGCTGAAAGCCGGGAAGAGAATAACTAGTTGAAGGGAGACAAGGTTTAAGCCATGACTCTGAAATAAGAATAGCATGTACGTTCTTACAGTCAAAGCTTGCCAGCATATCGTGGAAATGAGCCGGAATGCTCTGAGCGTTAATATGTATAACGTTAAAATTCTTAGGAACATCAGAAAACAGCGCCGCAAGACTGTCAGTAAGAGAAGGAGTAACCACGAAACTGTCGTCGTCGCTTGTTATAGAGACACCACTATCACCATCACCTTTAACTCGTCATTGTTGACTTTAGTTTTCGGGCGACCACGGGGTTCATTTTTTAGATAAAAATTTCCATGTCAGACGCGTTCAAACCAATAACGAGTCGTGCGTTCGTTTGTAGTGTTCACTCCGTACAGTCCGTACACGTAATTAATATTGCGAGCCGTTTGTGCGGCATTGCTACCGCGACGGAACTCGTATTCCTTAATTACTCGTATTTTTATCGTGTCCATATTGATGAAAAAGATACAATGTAGTGAAAACAAAACACTAATCAATAAACAAATGACGGAATTTGAAAATAGAATTCCATATTTTTTTTTTAAAGTCCATTAGAATTTATTGCCAGCCAAGCCAAAGCCAGCCATACATAAATTACGTTTCAAATGGCCAGTATTGTAAAACGGCAACTTCATAGGTAAAGACCTACTATTAGGTTGGCGAAAAAGTTATTTCGTATTTTATATACAAATTCAAGACTAAAAGCTCGCGTGGCACCCAAATATCTAGCTTTCATGTATACCCAGACTTTTCAAATGGGTCTAAACTGTTTTGTTGTCAACCCCTAACTCTTCAAATATCTCGCTATTACTTATATCGGCGACCTTGCTCCACCTTTTCAAAAATGGCATCGACTTGGTCCGTAACAAAGCGAGCAGCATCTTTGACATCAAAATTCCCGGACTGAAAACGCATGAACCAACTTATATATTCTTTTCGCGGCTTGTGTCGTATTTTCCCTTTTTGTAATAAAACTTCAAAATGTATCGAATTTCTTCGTTAGATTCCTTTAATGCTCTAAGTTAGATTCACTCATTTTGGCAAATAGAAAAACAATTGAAAAACGGCGGGAAATCTTTTTTATTTTTATTTTTCTTTCGTAACATTTCATATTAAATGGTATCAAAACCAGCAAGATACACAGTACCGCCAAAGAGATTTTACTACAACTATAGACCTATAAAATACGAAAACAAACTTTTTCCCCGACCTATTATTAAAATATAATAACATAATTTTATGTATGATTGTTCCAATAATACCGTCTCATTGTTGTCTGCAACGCAATTTCAAGCCGTTATTATTAGAAATGAACTAAAATTGGAAAAAATCGTATCAATCAATATATCGATCGAATTCACAGTGATTGTAATGCACAATCATGAACATAGGTAAGTACCTACACACGTTGTACGTGTAGCTCGCCGTCCGATAAGGACCAGTCCCGGGTCGACGGCGCGGCGCGTTGTGTTCCACGCGCGCCTCCAAGAGATGTCAGCATCAATGACGGGGTCCGCTAGGGCCGATGCCTGTCAGGGTTGCGGGAAAGTCCGAAAGGGTTACCGTGGTCCCTGGCACAGGCAACTGAAGGAACACGGGTGGGCTTTAGTCAGTAAGAGTCTGACACGCCCTCCCGCTCCGGCCAGTGGGAGAAGTTACTTGATGATTTCCCACCCTCAAAAAAAAAGGTTCACACGTTGTGTTACTCGTTTGAATTGTATATTTATACAGAGTTGATACGACAGAGGGGCTTTCTTTTAAACTGCCTATACTAGGTACCATTTTCAAGCTTCTGTACCAAAAATCTATTAAATAGGAGCAGTAGTTTAGTCGCAAATGAGTTTTTAAGTTTTTGCCCCGTTTGAACACGATATATCTTTCATAACAGCTGATTAAGTCTGGCGCAAGTTACAAGTACAACCAAAATAATATTTTCGCTAAAAAGATGGTAATGCAAACAAGGAAGCTATAAATACACACACACTTGCACTTTCATTACAAAGGATGGTTGCGTTTCACTCTGATTTGTAAGCTATTTAGTTTGTTTGGAAAAAAAACTTTCTTTTTTGTTGCTTTTAATTTTTATACCGTATCGAATTAATACTAAACTCGTATAGTATACGTAGTGTAATTTAATGCCCTTCTGTCATATCAACTCTGTATGTACTTCAACTATACACTTTATCAGTAAGTACGTAGAGAAATCAATAAAAACAAGCCACGCTACTCTTATATAAAATTTAGAACAAATATGCCAACACCAAAACATACTGATAAAATTCTGCTGTCAATTCTAGTGTTGTGAATGTACTTGATTGAACAATCTGGCAATCGAATCGCTTGACATGAGATTTCAATGATGACTCATTGCTCACTGGACGCTGATGTTCTGAATTTTGATGCAGTAACCATACACATATCGTATGGGATGCAGTAATTACTGCTTTGCATTCATTTTTGAGTTTCCTTTCGGTGTTTCTCAGAGAAGAAGAAAGAAAGAATGATTTCATAAGAAACACTTACCCCATCTAGTTTCCAAAATATTATTGTCGTGTAAATGTGTTGGTAAAAACCTACTTACAAAAATAAATATCATTTATTATTTGCGTTTTACTTCGTAACAATAGAGCTCCATGCGAATAGTTCTTCCTTCGAAGATGTTCCTTCGTATTTTACTTCTTAACAATAGAGCTCCATGCGAATAGTTCTTCCTTCGAAGATGTTCCTTCGTATTTTACTTCGTAACAATAGAGCTCCATGCGAATAGTTCTTCCTTCGAAGATTTTCCTTCGTATTTTACTTCGTAACAATAGAGCTCCATGCGAATAGTTCTTCCTTCGAAGATGTTCCTTCGTAACAATAGAGCTCCATGCGAATAGTTCTTCCTTCGAAGATGTTCCTTCGTATTTGATCACCACATATCTATTGCCATCAAGCAGCACCCTATCTCCTATAAAGGTGAATGCCGGTGAAAAGTCAAAGTCAAAGCATTTATTTCAAATAGGCACATAAAAGGCACTTTTGAACGTCAACATTTACATTTAAATAGAATTGATTCTAGTCGCCCCTTCCAAAAGGTAGTTTCGTATGGAGAAGAATGGGCAAGAAATTCCACCGTTACTCTTTTAAAATGTGTTACAATATTTTGTATACATTAATTATATAATTTTATGTGAAGACGATGCACCTATAATAAAGAATTACTCTACCACAATAGGTAAAAAGAATTTTATAAACGTAACAATGATAAATAAGTTAATTAAGTGATAGATATACGGTGTTCACATATTTACAAACATAAATTCCAGATACATAAAACATTTGTACATTAACTTTTCTCAATCCGACAGTTATGCCCACACACACACACACTTTACACACATAAGCTTTTATATGTTTTCATTTGGGTACTTAAATTTCATTAGCTATATACAGCCTTCATTAGTTAGCCTTACAAAGCAGTGCCCTGGTGACCCCAATTGGTAATCTCAGACTGATTTTGCAAACTAAATGAAACATGGAAACGGGCACGTCCGCCCTAATAAAACCTTGGGTCCCTAAAACCCACTTTCACCACAAATCACTAAATACTCTAAATACGTTTATATCGCTAAAATTTGTGGTGTAAGCGGGCCTCGGAATAATTCTTGGGTGAAAAGAGGGTTTTGGGCAGTAATACGAGTAGTTTTGTAATTAAAAATGTATATGTAACTAGCTACGGCCCGCGGTTTTACCCGCATAAATCTCGATTCCGTGAGAATATCAGTACCCCAATTCTCGTAATTTTAAGAACGTTCGCGGTCTAATCTCAGTGTCAATATGTCAAAAATGCCTCTAATTTCCCTACATATTTGACAAGTTTTTGACATTGATTGTCGCTGAGATGAGATTGCGACTAGATTTTGAACGTTTTTAATTACGGGAATTGGCCTTCAGGTTAAAATGTATCCTATGACCTAATCCACGTCATGGTCTACCCATGAGCCAAAGGAGACGGGCGAAAGTTCATAGAAAGTGGGGCCTGAAATCTGATCAGCCGTCTTAGCGAGAAAGCGTAACAAAAAAACATGCAAAAAATTTAATATTTTCTCTTTATAATATTAGTTAGGATTAGGATAAGATTGCGAATAAATTATAGTTTTTAGATATTTTTTCAACATCAATCAAATTCAAAATCAATAGGAGCCTTAATACAGGAGTCGTCACAATTACGTAGCTAGGCTGTAAACTGTGTTTTATATACATATTCAAGACAAAGCTCGTGTGTCACCCGAATATCGAGCTTTTTAATATACCCAGACTTTTTCAAATGGGTCAAAACTGTTTTGTGCTCTTCAGCTATGTCGTAACTTATAGTATGCCGATCATGCTACACTTTTTCAAAACTGGCATCGATTTTTAAACTCAATTTTGGACGCTATGGTAAAGCCCCTTGCGTACAATTGCCACAAGCAAAGCAACTAACTTTATTGTACGGCCTTTATTGCAAATCGTGCCTAGCATGTGAGGCAGCAAGATTTGTATTTGTCAAACCACAATACAGGAGAAATATACTTAAGGAAAAAAAAAGATCTCACGAGAACGATTTCTAATTTGTTCAATACTAACTGTAATAGTTAGTCAGAAATAGAACCAAAACTTTTCTCCGAAGTGTTTGTTTAATTAATGAATAGTACGTCAGTTATGCCACCGCAATATTTGAGGTCTAAGAAAATCCCAGACTCTCTGTAGGCACGTGATGACGTGACTAAATCTTAAGATATGGGAAGTACGTACCAAACGGATGCAAAAAGAGAACCTATGTATGTACAATCAGACCATAAATACTTAAACATGATCCAAATGCAAGTTTCTCTTATAGTATTGATAGATTAGAGGAGTGGTAGCCCATTGGTAACGGCCGCAACTTACGAGTTGTAGGTCGTAGGTTCGAACCCAGACAGGCACTTTACTTTGTGTAAATTATTTCCTCGTCACTGCTCTCAAAAGGAAAAACACATCGTGAGGAAACCGGCACGTCCTAGAACCAAAAATTCGAGGACTTGTGACAACCGGCACTATGCTCGGTGGATTACGGCCTCATCCCTCTCACAGAGAGGAGGCCTGTGTCCCAGCAGTGGGCACGTTAAAGGCTGATTATGCTTTTCGATTATAGTATTTTCGAAACCATACTATTGTGTGTACATTTCCTACAAAAACTACCTTTTGGAAGGGGCAACTAGAATAAATTCTATTTTAGTGTAAATTTTGACGTTCAAAAGTCCTCATTATGCGACTATTTGAAAGAAATGCTTTGACTTTCACTTTTGACTTTGACTTTGTGAAATAGGTTTTTTCTCAAAGTTGCAATTGTTATTTGTATTTATGCTGGTGACTGTACTGGAGTTCAGATTGACGTCAGTGGCTATATTGACCATGAACTTACTTCTTTAACGGACCATTACTTATTTTATGTTTTACTTTACTACTTTAACTTTTAAGAATCCATTGTGATACATTTTGATTAAATTGTTATCAGTTTAATTTAAAGTGAAACTTGTAGAGGTGAGGTTTCTACGAAATCTTAAGTCATGTCGATGATTTTGGAGCCTTGTCAACAACTTCAATTGGACATGAATATTTATATACTAAGAAATTGTGGTGATGAACCTTTTGGAAAATAATGAATAGTGTAAAATTGTATCTAGTATTCTGGAGGTTATGATACGCTCATAACATGTACCTATCTCCTACAATGACTTAGCCACAAACTCTGATGCATCTTACATTGACTTCAATAGACTTCAGCAAGTCTTTAATTAAAGTAATCATGTTACTTCGTTGTGACCAAAGCCGTTTTGCCCTATAAAAGCCATCACAGGTGAAAAAATGGGGTTCATATAATCAGATACATCTTGGACACGGTACAATTAATTGGTTCATAACCGTTTTAATAACCGTTTTTTTATCCGTTTTGCGGTATATATTGAATGAGGAAAGGGGAAGGCCTGGACATGGTTTAGCCCTGGTGTAGTAAATGCATGCACCTACATTGGTAAATTTAAAGGGGAAGGTAGTCCTTTGCTTGTTACTATTTGTTAATGGGAAACTGCAAATATTTTTTTTTTCTGCCAAAGATTTCCATCTAGAGAGGAGGCAGATCTATGGCCAATTTGATAAAAAGACAACTAGTAGACATTTTAGTAGTTTTCCGATTCATTGCTAATGTAATAAACAAAGTTCAAAGGTCTTACCTTTATAGTTATTTATCGGCCTGTCTTAAGATGTTATTAGGGGATGTCGTCATCCACACATATTAGGTGAGCTTTTATGATACGCAGGACTTGTTTCATAATTATATTTTATGTTTATAGGCCGATTATTACAATAAAAGTCGTACAAATAATCCTAATTAATAGTACAAGATTTTAAACGTAACCGGTCTAGCCCGCGGAGGTCGAACGAAGCCCGCACCCATTTTTATGACAAATCGATTGACAGCACCTCATTAATTATAATTAATAATTGGTCTACTAATTAACACGTGCATGAAAACGTGTGTTTAAATATTAAACGGACCCGTCTTGTCCTCAGCATGTCGTTGGAAGAGAAAACTTGGTACTTTCTCGTAATTAAAATAAAATGTCACCTACCTAAGAAGAGATACTATATCTGTACTCGTAATGTCATACATAGTATATTATGATAAAAAGGAGTGTTCATGCGTGTTGCACAAAATATGGTAAATCAGTAACTACCTACAAAGTCAGTGGTTGACTATTTGGCTGATTTTGTGTTTGTTCGACATGTATTTGATACTCGTGATTTGGGTAAGTATCGAGCCCCAAATATGGATATTATTGAACTAAAGTTAATTCAAAAAGATATCCTAAATTGGGGCTCCAATTATGTAGGTTTTTTACCTATCTGGAGTAGATATCAACAGATAGCTATCATCCATACACTTTAACATCCGCAGATTCGGTACCAAAAGTCATTCAGATTGTGGTAAGGGACCACCATAAGTAAACCATAAAATAACCACTAATGATCCATTAATACCACGCATCTTGTAAGACATGTCACCATTACGTCACCAATAAACATAATTCCTTTCGTAGTAATCCAATCCATTCGTTGTAGTACTACATGCATTACGTTGATCCTAGAAATCGGCGCAAGCGCAGATGGAGCCAGTACTTCCCAAAGTACCTACAGAGATAACGACATGTTCTGAGGACATGCAGTTCTGATTAGACTGACGACGTTGACGTTGTGTAGAGGTAAGCAGTAGGTCAAGTTGGGGCTACTGTTCAAGTTTTTTATGTAATCGTATGTTAGAGTTTTGTTTAAATATGTAATACCTGTCTCGTGCGTTTGTTTTTAAAGTTTCTTTCATGTTTCTATAAATAGCAGAAGTCTGCCTTAAGTCTATGTGATGGGGTAATTTACCTAATAATGTTTTAAAAAATCTAAAAGAAAACACTTTGAGAGTTTTTATTTTGTTTCTAGGAACTCTTATTTAAATATTTAAAACCATTGTTTTTTTTATTAAAAAAATTTGCTGTTCATTTAAATCATGATATTTTTCTTAATTTTAGTCAAACTCATTAAAATCATGTAACCCTGCTTATTACTAAGACAATCGCAATCAGGAAATGATCACAAGCAACGTGACCGAAGATTTACAAATAAATTGGTTATGGTTCACGTGCATGACTTCCATTTGTTTACATTGTCTTTATTTGGTGAACAGCTCGTACTGTTTGACAGCTTATAAGAGACATATACAACAATACAATTAATTACTTTTACTCCTATATCACCAACATTATTCAACACACATAGCATGACCACCAAAGAAACGAAACACAAAATTACAGATTATATAGTGGTACGAATATCTTTTGGCGAGTGGCCAATATCTGAACGAACGCCGCCATCTTGTTTTTTCAATACAATTCCACAAAAAATTACCACTAATATTTACCAACAGCACCCCCTGTCAATGATAATCAACCGCCAAAAGATCCTTGTAGCATGGTTGAAATATTTCTACGGCGCGATGTCTGAAACGATGAAAAGAAATGTCACTTTGTATAGAAAGAGACACGTCTATTCTTCGTAGAGTAGAGATAGAGAAGTGGGCACCCTACAATTTTTTTCTTCTCTCGTTTCATCACCAACTGTTTGAGAACAGGACATGCCAATCAGTATTAGCCCATCCGGTCAGCTAAGTGGTACTAGGACAGATTGCACTGGGTAAACCGTACACGTGCATTTGTGTATCGAAACTATGTACATTATTTTTTATTTGAGACCCTGGATTGAACATAGCCGAAGAGCCGTCAAATGAATTTTACTTTTATCTCTGCACCTATAATGTCGTCAATTTCATTGTGTTTAAAACTCTTTTCTTCTTGTTGTCATTTTGGCCAACCAATGCCTACAAACAACAGGATGATATTCGACTTGACTTTCAGAATCCTGAGTTGTTAATAGCCTCACATGGTTTTCTTGATGTGACCGAAACCTTTATGGCCCCCCGTAGTCGCTGGCTTGATAGACAGGTAGTACAACCATAATCGTCTTCGCCAACATCTTATATATTAAGCAAAATATACACCTATTCACCAAACACAGTGATATTCATAATATTAACACTAGAAATAAAGACAAACTACGTGCTTTTCACCGGCTTCATAACGTTCATAACTCATTTGTTGAGCTTGGTATAAACTTTTATAACAAGCTTCCCTCTAATTTGTTAGATTTGCCTTTTAATGCGTTTAAAGCTAAAGTAAAATCCAACCTTTGTTCAAAGGCATACTACTCTATCAACGATTACTTAAACGATAAGAATAGTAAGTTGGTCGCTGTGATTAACTCAAGACAATGTTTATGTTCTTTCTACAGAATTACCTTACCTACTTACAAGTTATATGAGTTCATATAATTATTGTTTATTTTATTTAACTATGTTATTCAATTTAGTATATAATCTACTCTATTCAATGTTTTTTAAAAGAGTTGTATTCCAATAGGTGGTTAGCTAGCGACCTCGACAATTGATCATATTATTATTTTGAGCAACTGGCAGAAAGTTCGTCATGCCTCCTTAGATGTCACTGCTTGCGGTAGCGTCGGGGGTCGGGTTGCCTCCTTCCCTCAAATATGGCGAGGCGGGTAATGGCTGATCTTTGCGTTATGCTTGTGAATGGGTGTTGCTTGAACTGACAGGTCGTCTTGCTGACCATGGTTTTGTTGTAGTTATTGGAAATTAACTGTTTTTTTTATTTTCATCGAAGGTCCTAGTTTACCTCTTGTGCCTTCCAGTTGCAGCTCAGCATTGCATATAGTGGAGTTTCTTACCAGCTCTTCTCCATAGGAAACCACCAATGGGAACCGTGCGCCTAGCTTCTGACGTTTCATAAGTGCCCATGTAGGTTTATGTGAAATAAAATATTTAGATTTTGACTTTTGATATGTGAGCGGACACGCCCTTTATGCCTGGAGGCTTTTATTTAGGTATTAAGTTCGGTTCACGTTTTTATTATTTATTTCTGCTTGAGTATAGTTTTCATTCTTTTGAGTGGTAGATATATTGGCGTGTGCTAGCTGACATAAGGCATATAATTTGATTGAGTGTTTTGTATTTCGTAATCTTAATTTCTTACTATTGTATAGAATCCAGTTCTTCTAACTGAACAAACAGCTGTGCTGCTGGGGAGTTTATTGCGCCACTTCTTCTTCCCAGCTAAAGCACTAGGAAGTGGTGAAAACGGGCGTTTTGGGCAACTGTCTTATGTAATTTTGACGTTTAAAAATTGCTGATTCTAAACCTCAGAACAATAACTATTGTTCTGAGTTCTAAACCTAGTTTGAATAAACGACTGTTGATTTGAATAATGTTCTCTATAGCTTATCTCCCAATCCATTGTCAATATCATGACATTTTCTTAGCTATCTGATAAAGATTGTGACGTCACACGATTTTGCAGATTTCCCAAGATATTTTTGGATTTTGCAGATATCATGTGCCCTCTTAGTATTGATGACATCTATATTATCTTAAAAAGTTGGTACGCAACAGCGTACCTGCATGATCGTTTCAAATCGTTTTCCCTTTAGCGTAAAGAATAAGAAACTGCATCATTCATTTATTCGACATAATTATGTGGTGGTTTACTCTAATTCTTCATTGTACACATTAAACACAAATACAAGGACAAAGCCATTGGTTACTGAGCCGCTACATACAATTTCATCTAGGAAGGCTTAAGCCTAGAAACTCACTATACCTACTATTTTGTTATGAATCACATCTTTCTTCGTTCTGGTCAACTAAAGCTAGTTTTAGTTTATAGTTCTATCCTTTTTTTGTGTGTAATCATCAAATAACTTCTCCCGCTCTGGGCGGAGCGGGAGGGCGTGTCAGACTCTTACTGACTAAAACCCACCCGTGTTCCTTCAGTTGCCTGTGCTAGGGGCCGCGGAATCCACCTATAGTAATTAACCTATTATTTGAAGATAGTGCGTAACGCATAGGAACCGTCTTTATCTACTATAACCCCAAAGGCTATCATCTGCATAACTTCAAGGAGTGTCTGTTAGTAAATCGTTCACTGTTTTAAAAGGTCAACAACTATAAAGTAACTAACACGTGGTAATCCTCTGTTTATTGATGACGATTATTTTAGAAGATTTGCGATGATTGATGATTGCGATGAAAAACCAGCAGAAAATAAAGAAGACTCTCTTTTCCTGACTGCAGTGCTGCAAAGCCATGGAAGCAACATCCGTCACCAGCTTTAAACGAAAAGTGTGACGACACTTAAGTAAATCCAGCGAAGACTACGTATATCCAATCCACCTAGCAAACTTGATTCCTGGCTAGTTATTTTATTATTGCAATTAGTTACTCTCGAATAGGTCATGCTGACATAGGAGGAGATAGTAATTATCCCTAACGGCTGACACAGTCGATCTCATAATTGCTGTACCACTTTTGACAAAAATTCCCAGTAAATTGAAAGGTAGGTTGAAAATATCTAACTATCACATATACAAATAGACCTTGTCGGCTTTGTGATGTGCAAGTCACATTCAACCTTAGTTTGGTAACTACGAGGTTGACAATACCTACATGATGCAATCTATGCGGTGATACGTACTAACACTACAGCCGGTCGATTCTGTAAGATTTTCACCGTGATATCTTAGGTGTTACAGAATAGCTCGGCTGTAGTCAACGACTAGGATCACAGTGTCCAGACAATTTGTGATAAATCAGGACCATACAGGCCCCAAAAATGTCTGGCCTTGGCTATAAATCAAGGTCCACTGTTATCCATGTGTCATCTAGGGCAATAGGCTAGTTAGATAGCAGAAAATTTTATCAGTACGTGACTCATAGTAATTAATAACAAATTGATTACTCTTAAATGTTTATCTACGTGTCGGTACTGAATCACTGGCCGTAGAATCATAATTATATAGAAGTCTGTTCTCAGAATGAGTAGGTAGATGCTGGATAATCCATAGAATTGGTGGATATATAGACTTAAGAAATAGGGGACTTATTGTGTTTGTGGAATTTCAAATAGAGAAACCCATATTTGTATTATATAGACAATAAATGCCAGTTACAGCGGATTCTTGGTGTTTTCTTGGTTTTGCGTAGCTACGGCTGATTAAGTGAAACCAGTTTTTATTTAAATAACATACCTAAACTTGATTTTATTTCATAAGGGAAAACAAACAGTAGTATATTAAAAATAAACGGTAATAACATAACATTTAACTTAACAAATATACTACCCACTACATTTTCCACAGATTACAACTTGAATATTTACAAACTGATGGCAAACGTAACTGTATTCAGGGCAAAATGAAACTAAAAAAACAAAATTAAAGTCTTGTTTGTATATTGCATTCTATACCTATCATATAATTATATTATATTCATTAAACTTAAACTGCCTTTTAAACTAAATGTTTCAAGTATCCAGATAAACAGCTACCGGCTTTAATAGTCTTTATCTTTCCTAATTCCCCTGACAAACATAATTATTGTTTTAGAGTCAGTCTGTTGATTCTAATTTCACAAATGTTGCCAACATTATTTACCTCGCCTCGTCCCCAACACAGTTGGGATCAGCTGTCAGTCTAGCCAGATGCGGCTGAAAATCTGAATTTCAACACGGCTGAGTTTCGCTACCATATTGTTTTAAAATAAGTCATGTAGGTAAACGTAATATGTCAAATAAGTAAAAGATATATTTCTTCTGCTTAACAACATTTTGTCTATAAGCCACAATCTGGTTAACAACTTGATTTACTTTATAGTCGTCACTGTAATTAACAGCCACTGAACTTACGCTTGATTGTCGTGTGAAGCATCGGTGGTCACGACAACTACATTTTACCGAAGGATCTCGTTATTACCTTACTTTTATGTGCTTTCTGAAAGTATAATCAAATGACGATCTAAACATCGCCTTTAGTTGACAACTGAAGGAACTTTAAATTGATTGTTAATGGTCGTTAATTTAGTTTAAGTTAAGTCATTTTGGCCTTATGGTGAAGCTTGTAGTACGCCTTTATACAACGTGTAACATATTTAACGCAAGACCTCATACACCCCAATTAGACTGTTGAGTTAAAAGCATAATACAATGACCAATTTTTTTTTTTTAAAGCTAACTATTATTATTAAGAAAATTGTGTTGACCATAACATTACTTTATGCATTTAAAATTGAGTCTTGCTGCCTTGAAATAAGATTTAATTTTCTTTGGCTCGATTTGCGGTCAGTATTGCAAAATACATAAAATTTAAAAAAAAACCTATATTTATAGTTACTGAAATCGATTCAGTAGTCAATTATGATCTAACTACTTTCAGGACTTGCGTTCATTCTGTTACACGTTGTATAGCACTGAACATTTTCGGCTGAAATGATGCTGATGACGAAGTATTTCAAAAAATTCTGCTGAAAATCATAATCTCCAGAAAAAAGTATCCAACCCAGTTCGGAATCGAAACACAATTTTTTTACTAACAAGTAATAAACTATAGCAGCATTTTAAGGAACATGTCACTTACTTATAGCTTCTCTGATCTCTGTTTACATCACGAGCACTACAAATTAAAACCGACTATACTAAACGCAGTCAAGAGGGGCCACCTAGAGCGTCATCATAATGTTATGAAGTTTCACTTTGAGACCGGAGATTATAAAAATAGAGTATGTAATGTATGAATATATAATATAATATCCTAGTATAATTAGAGGCCTTTATTTGCTGGTGGGAAATCATCAAATAACTTCTCCCGCTCTGGGCGGAGCGGGAGGGCGTGTCAGTCTTACTGACTAAAATCCACCCGTGTTTCTTCAGTTCCCTGAGCCAGGGGCCACGGACTATATTAGAGGCCTAAATACTATATTTTTAAAATTTTATGTATATAGTATGCGAAACTATTATATATTCATATCAATACAAAATGCCGAAAAAGCGCAATAGGGACTGAATTAATGGTATTTTGTAAACTTCATTTAGAGTGTAATAAAAGATTTGAGACAATAAAAAAAGAAAAACCTGTTTATAAAGACTCAAAGTAACAAAAAATATGCATTTTTTTTCGCTATCTACTATATTTTCATAGGCAATAGCGTTGAAAATACTATATTTCATATAATAAAAGTTGGCAATCCTATAGTGTGTGTCCCTTCTATCTGGGACAGATATGTTACCTGTTAAACTGTAAATATATCTTTGGTTAAGCTTGTAAGTAATTACACTCTAATAGTGACAATGAGAATATTGGGGTTTTGTTTTTCATCTTTCTATGTCTGTCTTATTTATCTTATTGACTGACCGGTTGGTGCAGTTGGTAGCGACCCTGCCTTCTGAGCCGCTGGTCTCGGGTTCGATCTCCGGACAAGTCAAACATTTGTGTGCATGAACATGTCTGTTTGACCTGTGTCTGGGTGTTTATATGTATATAAGTATGTATATCAGTCATCAGGTTACCGTAGTACAAGTTCTACCTAGTTCGGGACCTGAAGACCTTGTGTGGACTTTATGTTGACTCATATTATTATTATTATTACTGTAGTATGTAATTATAGCTCTGTATGCCAGAATATCAGACACCACGCTGCGCACCAAAACAGGAATCCTAGACGTAGGCAAACAGGCTGACAAGCTAAAATGGGATTGGGCGGGTCACGTCAGATGCATGCACAGTAACCGCTTGGGAAGTCTCCACAACTCACCGTGTGCCTAAGGATGGACGACGCCGCCGAGGCCGGCCCAGGAAGAGGTGGCGAGACGACCTAGACGCGCACCGCAAGGGTTGGATCGAAATGGCCCTGGACAATGATGCCTGAAGGATTAGGGGGAGGCCTTTACTCAGTAGTGGCGAAGTGCAAACTAAAAAAAATGCCAGTTCGTGACCACTTATCACTGAGTGAGAACCACCACCACCAGCGGGGCGACCACGGCCTCTGTCAGAGGTTTGAGTCACGCATTTTATCACGGTTTTTGCTCCCAAATTGTGATAAAAATGTGTGACTCAAGCCTATCACAGTAGGCCGTGCTCGCCCCGCTGAACTTGGATTGGAAAGGTATTGAAAAATATATGAGAAAATATGCGTGTGCGGGATAAAATATTATTGTAATATTTTACGTTTAAATGAGTACTAGTGAGGGAAAATGCGTTTAAAAAAAAAATATGTTTAGCGTTAATGAGATAACAAGCGAGAGTGTTTTCCTTGTAGGACTACGTCTTCGATAGACGTAATGGTGTGTAAAATTTATGCGTGTTTGTGCAAATTATTGAATAATTAGGTGAATGTGCGATGAGTATGAGTGTAATTGAGTAGTAAATGCGTTTTTTTTTTCTTTATGCAGAAGAACACTCACCCTCACTCACTGTCAGTTGCATAGTGTATTATTAAACTCCAGCTTCACTGTAATTTTATAGAGCTTCAGTCCTGTCATGTGCTAATCAAATCGAGGGCCCTTGGTCTTAAAGAGGAAGCTCTTATGCGACCGAAGCAATAGCGAGATTTCTCATACACGGGGTTCGTATGAAATGTTATTATTATTATTTCTTATTTTCCATGTTTTCGTCAATATTTTTACCGTCATCGATATTTTGCACATAACATAAACAGATGACGATCCTAGTTGACTAACATTTTACTTGTCAGTTATCAGTAATGTACTGCGCAAAAGGTAGGCGTAACTCAGTGAAAACACAGCCTAGTCATCACAATAATATATTTCCTGAAAACCCGCAGCCTTGTGTTACATAAACCATTTGCCAAGTCGTCAGGTACTTTCCGATAATTTATCACGTAGATAAGATTATGCGAGATATTTCAGAGGCCTCTCAGATTGCAGGTCGAGTTTTCCACAATTTGCGACCACTTTCTTATTCGTGCGTTGTCCTTAATAGATACCTATAGGTAGTTGATACGGTTCCTAGGAAGTGTACTGTTGCAGTCGGAAAGGGTCTACCTTGGTAGATCTTTATCATTAGTACCAATTTTAGAGTGTATTTTATAATTCTCAACACTTAACCAAGCCGTCAGGAGATGATGTTAGGTGCTGTTGGTGGACACAGTCAAAAATTATACACAGCAGGGACAGTATACTTAAATATATACTTATACTGTTTGGCCATAAAATCCGTAGCCCCCTTGTTACATGCTAAAGACGGCCACTGAGAGTACCTATCCGGCTTTATCAGACAAAGGGTCCATTCAAAAAGGTCTCATGGTGTCTTATAAGACTACAATGGAATAATGCCAGAATGGACATAAGTAGCAGCGATATCCTTCCACTTAGTAGGTACAATTGTACCTACAATCATCGTCGGTGATCGGTGATCGTCGTTCATTGCAATCTACAGCTATGAAAATATATCTAATGCCTCATGGATAACGAAAGTAAGCTCGTGGGGCTCGTAGTGATCGAAGGTTATGCTACTCTTGCCGCGGTCGGTTCGTGGATGGGTGACAATCTATTATATATCGAGACCTCTCGAATGCACGTTAAGCCATTGGTCCCGGCTGGAATTCGTATGTAGAGCTTTGACAGTTGTTACGGGTAGTCAGAAGCCCAGAAGCCTGACAACCAGTCTTACCAAGAAGTATCGTGAAGTTACTGGGTAACACCCAGTAACTGGGTTGTGGAGGTCAGATAGGCAGTCGCTCCATATAAAATACGAGTATTCAGCTGCATCCCGTTAGACTGGAAGCCGACCCCAGCATAGTTGCTGAAAAAGGCCGGCAGATGATGATGACCTCGTGGAAGTAAGCAGCTATCGTGGACATAGAGTAACTCACATTCAGTGTGCGTGAACTTACGCTACCATATGATTTACCAAGCGTAACATGATTATAAATAAAATATATATATCTAAGTATTTAATATTCATAATCTCCGAAATATAAGGGTTATAAAACAAATAGTTTACAACCAGATAACACTCCATAATCAATATTTTTTCTGCTAATCAAACAAACAGACAAAAATGAATTTGTGTTACCTCGTGTAACACACGCTGTGACACGCTGTCTACATCTCTAAATCTGCTATCCTATCGCAGGTATGCTGGAAGAGATTTCATTAGAAATAAGCATCACCTTTGTACCTATTTTTCTGTTATTTTCTTCTTGTCTGTTTATATAAGTGTGTACATAAATGGTTAAATAAATAAATAAATAAATAATATATTGAGAAATTATGTGATTCCCTGGACAAGTGGTTACCAACTTCGATGTAATGACGTCAAGATTTGATTTTAGAACGCCAATTTCTGTAATTAAAAACGTTCAAAATCAAGTCGCAATCTCATCTCGGCGACAGTCAAATGTTAAAAATGTAGGTAAACGCTAGACAATTTAACAACTTTTGAGAGATTGAGACTGAGATTAAAATGCGAACGTTTATAAAAATACGGGAACTGCCCGTCTGGCAAACATAATTGCTAACATATTTGACATAAAAAATTATTTTGATACGTTTATTCAAAACAATGAAATAGGTAACTATCGAATTATCGATGAGAAATCCTAAGAAGCGGTTACGAGTTTTGAGTCCCTTGCCAGCTATAAACATTCGGGGAGCAAGATTTGGGACATAAAAAGTCAAATAACGCCAGCATCTGAAATAACCGATCAACTTATAAACTGAATCCAAAACTTTCTCCCTCCAGGCGCTAACAGCCTCGTGTTGTTATAGTAGATTGTTACACAAGGGATGAATGGGACTTATTTAAGCACGAGATGGTTTAACACACGCGCGTAGCGAGGGTGCCAATAGTTCGGGTGCCTAAATAGGTCTTTCACCTGAGGTAAACACTCTGCTTTTCATTTCAAATATGACTAAAATAAATAAAAACCTAATTTGATAAACAAACAATATTTTATTAAAACATAAATAAGGTGAGATAATATATATATTAAAATTAATAATAAAATTTGAGCAATTATTAAACGTAAGGGATAGGTTTTTCCTGGTATATTAATGTTGGATATTTTTTGCGAAACTTGACTATCTTGTGTTTCTGTAAATGTTAGAGAAAGCAATATTTCGTTATTTTTAGCTGGAATATATGTTTTTTACTTCGCTCCGGATAGTCTTTGGAAGTATTAGGTTGCGGAGAGAATTCCGAGGAATGTAGGTTTATCGTTTTTGTTACTTTACTTGATATTTTAGTCTTATTTTCCATTGATTTTTCTATGTATCCTTCGGCTACTTTGGTCGATTTCCATCCATTTGTGTATTTTAATTGTAGTCAAATCTGTGCCTGCATCATCTAACAAAGCTGAAAGTTAGTAGCTTAAGTTCTGCGGACGCAGTGACCAGAAAATAAATTTGGATTTGGTAAATTAAGATACGTGGCTATCTGTTTCGCGATACCAGACACATTGTTATGCCAATGACTTGCCTCAAATATTTCCCTTTTCGGTATTCAGGAAAAAAAAACTACCAGTTTCCACATCACCAGGTCGAAGTCCTTGGTATTTTTCTGTTATTTGTACAAATTCTTTCTTTACTACGAAGGTTCGGTCAAGTTTTGTTTTAGTACCTCTTAACTTTACTAGTATTATTTCACCTTGTTTCTCTATGTCATGTACCTAGCTTCTGCAAGCGCCACTTATGGCCAATATCGACCTGAAAAATTGGTAAATGTAAACCCTTAATGGTTTATCTTGTCTAATATACCTATATACGTACAGCTATTACAGTTTAAACAATTGTTTTAGATGCAATAAGACTATATAGATTTCCTTACCTTTATTACTAAGTATATTTCGTCTGGCGCTTGATTTAAAAAGGTTTGGACTTCTTGTGCGGTGAAAACTTTGGATTTTGTCGCTTTGAATCCATCCGACTGGCGTTTGGCGAAATCTTTCAAATGTATATCGTGTTTTTTACTTAAGAGGGCTATCACAATTTTTCTTGTATTTGAGTGTTTGAAGAGTCACACACTCAAATACAAGAAAAAATATGATAGCCCTCTTAAAGTAGTCTTTAACATTGAATAAATATTCCATAGAGTTGAAGATTTATGATTATTAGATCAACTCAGCCTATCGCAGTCAGCTGCTGGACATAGGCCATCCAGTCTGTCCCAGCCACTTTCTTAAGTTAGTCGGTCCATCTAGCTGGGGGGCGTCCCACGCTACGCTTGCCGATACGTGGTCTCCACTCCAGGATTCGTCTGCTCCACCGGCCATCGGTCCTTCGACAAACATGGCCAGCCCACTGCCACTTCAGCCAGCTTACTCTGCAAGCTATGTCGGTAACTCCGGTTCTATTCCGGATTCTTAGATAATTCATTGAAATATGTTAGCAACACGTTTTCCGAAAAAGATTACGACTCTTTATTCAGCGCGCCATTTTATAAAAACATCGTAAGTTTTTAAGTACATTTCTTTTAATTTTGGCGGTAAATGGTTTTCTACTACTGTTTTAGCCTCTTCTAGCCTCTTTTAGAGTCAGGCGTTAAATCTATATCCGAACCTGATGAACTCATTTTATTCAAATATCTATCTGTATACGTTAATAATTATTAGCACCCGACAAAACAACTGAAAATCGAATTGCCGCTTTCCCGCCTTTTTTATGTTTCTTTTTCTGTGGCATTCTACCAGCCAGTATTTTTTATCATTGATAATGGATAAATATTTAGCTCAAATCAGTGTAAATTCAATAATAAGTTAGTGAAAAGTGAATTATAAGTCTAAAGTCATGTAGGTAATCGTGTTATAAACTTATTGATAATATTTTAAATTACAATTTTACTGGGTGTATAAAAAGTTGGGCCATGATGTGACGGTAACGTAGATTATAAAGGGCTCTGACAGCTCTCTTTTGCAAAATAAAGATGAATTCAATGTCAGCAGCCCAACGCCACAGTAAAATGCCCTACGACATAATGCTGTGGAAGTAGCTAAAATAGACCAAACGCGCGGTTTCTACATCTGTTAACTGTCTTATCTTTCTAACAGCATAAGCGGCCGAGCTTAGCCGCCCCGCAAGAGATGTTATATGCGGTCCCCATTGTAATTTCTCGTTTTGCGTGATTCCTAGGAATACCGTGTGATTAATAAATTCCAGTTTTTCTCCATTCAATATGATATCTTCTAGAAGAATAGAGCTATTCACGTCATCATGATTTTGTGTCAAATTGGCAAGGTAAAAAAACTCGATAAGTGGGCGCCGCACGAACTGAACGATCGCCAGCGCGACGAACACGTTCCGGTATGCCTTGCTTGCATTGCTTAACAGACACAGAAACGAAGGGATTTTGAACCGCATTGTCACTTGCGATGAAAAATGTATTCTTTTTGATAATCGTAAGCGGTCATCATGTTGGTTAGACCCTGGTTCAGCGCCTAGGTAAAGCCCCAAACGAAAACTTACCCCTAAAAATGTCATGGTCACTGTTTGGTGGTCTATTGCCGGTATAATGCTGACATGCATGCATGACAGCTTCTTACCAAATGGCACCAGCATTACTGCCGATGTGTACTGTGAGGAACTGAACACAATGATGGAGAAGCTCGCAAATCTCCGGCCAGCCTTGGTTAATCGTTCGTTCCGATCCTACACGACAACGTTCGACCTCATACTGCACAACAGACGGTCTCTAATCTACAAGAGCTAGGCTTGGAAGTTTTGCGTCCACCGTACTCACCAGACCTTGCGCCGACAGACTTCTACTTTATCCAAAATTTGGACAACTTCTTGGCAGGGAAATATTAAATACCCGAGAGGCAGTACAAAATACATTTGAAGAGTTTTTCGCTCCCGTACTTCTTCAAGAAGAGCATTGAAAAATTACTACTGCGCTGGCAGAGATGCATCGATAGCATGGGTGCATAATTTGATTGATAGGAATAAAAAATATTATATAAAAATGACTAACTTTCTGTATACTAAACGGCAATTTCATAGGTAAAGACCTAATGTTTCCTTGAGATCTATCTCCATTTAAATTGGTGAAACGTTACCTAACCTACATTACCACGACAGTTTCATCCAGCAGACACAAATAGAAATCGTGTAACAAGTCACATGCAGCACAGAGATCCAAATAAAACCTATTTGTTTACATTTCTATGGTCACATGACACTATACGTCATCAGTAACCTGTGGGTGTATAATACAAAGCTTCTTGAGTAGTCGTTCTTAGGTCATAGATGTATATAATGTAAATACATGTACAAAAAAAAAGTTCCGTGACTAATAAAATTGTGTGACGGACAACGTAAAACAATACTACACAGACAGGAAGACTACTATTTTTGCTGGTTTTCTGGATCTGTCAAGAGCATTTTTTTTTTTAAACGTTGCCCCACATTAAGACTTTTCCTGTATCGTGGGTGCGTTTACAAACATTTAAAGTCACATACACAAACAGACAGACCCGGAACAACTACTTGCAGATCAATACAAATATATGTTCCGTGCGGGAATCGAACCCGCGACACGCTGCGCAGCAGTCTTCAGTCTTTCTGACTGACCATTTAAAAACTGCCTGTAATTGGTTTATTTGAAATAAATGCTTTGAGATTGAGAGGTTAAGTTTGAACTTTTTATGGGAAAATCGCGGGTAAGAGATGGATGAGACCAGGGAAGCATGGCACAAGAGGGAAGAGGCAAGAAGAAGAACTCAAGAACTCAACAGTGGGTGGAACAAGATTGCCAATGATGATGATGGTGGTGGTAGAATAATCGAATAAATAAAGCAGCCAAGCAGTCTCTCGGCCTATTTCTCGAAAATGTACTCCGTCCAATGACTCCGTCTATAATGTACTCCGTCCAATGACTTATTTTTAGCCTATTTTGTCCACTGCAAGGCACATGTCTGCCTTTCTCCATTTCACTCCTCTCTATTTATTTATACTCCTACTGGAACACCATACAGCAATTACACCAACAGAGCAAAAAATTACTTCATGTGCTGCTTTCCATCTATTTTGAGCTAGTGTGGACCAATCCCGTCTGTAGGCGTCAAGCTCGTCCCACCATCTTCCTCTGGGTCTGCTGCGATGTCGCCGAACATTTTCTGGAACCCACATTGTGATAGATTTGGCCCATGACTCATCGACATGCGACAAACGTGTCCGGCCCAGGCTTGGCTGCTTTTTAGGTGACGTTGGCGATTTGTGTTTCTAACGGAGTCTGTTATCTGACTCCAAGAATGCTGCGCTCCATTGCTCGCTGGCAAAACTCAAGCTTGAACTTCTGCTGAACTGTCAAAACCAGGTTTGAGGGCCGTATGTGGGGGATGGTAGGCATCAAATAATACCTACTGATATTTTTATCAATAAACAACAATCTTCTTTATCTATTACTGGAAACTGTTTACCTGTTTACCAAAATGTTGAATGTTTATCAGCGGAAATCAGCTTGTAAACATCATCAAATTTTTAGAAAGAGAATGTGTGTTATTTGGCTCGCCGCGAATGCATAATGACCAAGAAAAAAAAAACGTTTTTTTTTTAAACTGGACCGCACTAGGAATTTCTCCTGTATTGTTTGTGGGTGCGTTTACAAACATTTAAACTCACACACACAAACAGCCAGACACGGAACAACTACTTGTGGGTCATACAAGATTTTATTATTTTTTATAAATCTAGATTTATATTTTTTTTTATCAATTACAAAGGGGATTGTTCTGCATCCATAGATCGTTCGCCCCAGAACCAACAGCTAATGAAAATTACTTTGCGTGATCTAAATTATATGCCCATCAAGACAAAGTTTAATGACGGACAAGTTTCAGAAAGCATTTATTTAAAAAGAAAACAAAGATTTTGAGTTTATATTTAGTAAGAAACAATCCATTCAATACTTAGAAATGCATGCTGGTAAATGCCTGTCACTAATGTTATTTCTATTGCCTGTATGTGGCTAGTTAAGTTGAGATATTCAGTACAACATTTAAGTACATTATGTACTTACCTACCTATCTTGTTTGGTGTTAAATAAAGAAAATTGAATACACTATACAATCTAATCACGAAGAAATGGGAGCGAGTATGATGTGAGTGCAATAACTTGACAGTTGAGTTCATTGAAATGACATGACAAGGATTAGGGATGCCCATACTATAGATCAGTATCGATATATTTTGATCAAAATCGATACCGTTCAGTACCCAGCGTGTTATTCTATTTGAAATATTAAAATACATCTCACTTATGGCGTTTGTGCATAACCTCGTATTGTGTTCGTATTCGCGATTCGTTAAAATACAATTCGAAATAGCCTTAATAATAAATTTATGGTAGTTTGTGCACTGCTTGGTTTTCGTTTTCAGTCAGTTTTTACAGATCGAAGTAGCCATCGTGCTTAATACTGGGCGTTCTGTGCACTCAGTCGTATTCGATTAGTATTCGTGTTTTTCACAATATGAATCGAAAATATTCGAATAGATAATCAGTTAGTTAAAAAAAACGAATCACGAAAACGAATCAACCACGTGTGCACATCGCCCATTCTTGAATTTCTTGTTGTTGAATTCTTTTCACACCTAAAGTGTATGGTACCAACAAAACGTCGCACAAATCACTACAGAAGCGCCATACCCTAGAGCGAAGAAGGTTGAAAAGGAAAGTACAGACGCCAGCAGGTCAAGCTACCCGAAACTGTCAAATTTTCCCAATCAACCTTGAACCTTAATGCTTTAGCGATAAAGTTGAAAATCTATTAAAGAAAGGAGAATGAGTAATGATGGGCCCACCTCTCAATAGGAATAAGACACTCATAAATGAATAGGTATGTTTATGCAGAATAAAACTTATAATTACGACTAAGGTCAAAAGTCAGTACTTTCGGAGTTATAGTACTTATTATAAAAGTGATCGTAGTTTACTTCGTTATAAGATAAACTATGGCCAGACTCAAAACGGACGGCACCTATCTGCTTGCTCCTTACCTGCGCCTCCACCCTACCCGCTGCACCCGCCGCTTGCCCAGGCGCATTTGCAAATGGCGATCAGTCATATTGCAGTGAACATCTTCGAGACGGTTTATACGTTATAGAAATATACAGACAAAACGATTTACATGATTTAATAGAATATAATATACCAGCAGAGAATGTGTGGTTGCTGCGTGGTAGGATACAGTCACGCCACGTAAGAGCAAGAATATACTATTGCTATATATTAATTGATCGAAAACAAGTTGGAAGAAACGCGATATCACAATATAATTGCTCTTGCTTGACCGGACGGCGAACTGTAGGAAGTTGCGCTCACACTATTTCTTTGATTTGGTACCTAGGAGTTGGGAGACATCAACCATTCGTGGCCCCCGTGGGTTTTTTAAATGATGTAATTGTATTTGATGTCCAAGACGAATAATAAATCTCTTTTGTTTTAAAGTGTACTTATTATTACTATTTTACCTTACAAGTATCCATAAAGAATATGTTAGACTGACGACTTTAAGACGTCGTATCTCCTCCGAAAGTACTAACATTTGACCATAGTTATATTAGTAACTAATGTTCCACTTAAAAAGCCCTATCCAACGGTATATCAGATGTTACTATTGAAGGGTGGGCCCAGACTCCATACATTCATTTCCCATTGTCCTTTGACAGATTGTAGTAGCTTGATGTGCTAGCGTCTGTACGTAGGTACGGATGCGTATGACATCCGTGAGCAGGTGGTCAACTCAAGTAATCTTGATTTCGATGTGTGAAATGAAAGATTGGGCATCACTAATTGTCATGTCAAATGTCATTGTCAAAGATGGCAGCAGTTTTGATGTGATGTCGTAAGACGTTACAGCTCTTTTAATTTTGTTCATTATGGAACGCTGAATGTCCGTTATATACAGATATTCGCAATTAGTATAATAAAATATAATTATAATTATTATGTACATCAAATGTTTGTTGGTCCTGGGGCCATTTTCGACGATGTCCTTTAAATTCATTATTGTTACGTCGGGGACACCTTAGATAAGGGTATTCTAAAATTGTCTTAATTACTCCTCATCGTTCCCTCGCTACCGCTACTGACGAACGAGACCACATACGACATACGCATCTTCAAGCTATGTGATCTTCTTCATTATCGTATCAAACCAGCATGAAGCCCAGGCCTAGCACGAAGCTGAGGCAACTAACTTAACCGGCCTTACATATACAAGTATGTACCCTAAGCGAGCAGTCAGTATAATTCCAATCCAGCCTGTCCCTTGCTGCCCTCCCCCAGCGACGACCTAAACCGAGGTCCTTACCCCACAGGGCACCCTTAGCGCCCTTAGCGTGTAGTCGCCTAGTTTATAAGATTTTTTAAGCCCTGGCTGGAGGCCTTACTTTATTAAGGTAACCACAGGCAAGCCTGGTTAAGTAGCCGAAAAACTCCTTGTTTTGTTTTTTTTTGTTTCCTTGTCCGCCGCCCTGGGGCGGGCGGCGGGGTCTGTCAGACTCTTACTGACTAAAAACCACCCCGGTGTTTCATCTTACACCTACGCCGCCGGGGGTCGCAGGAACGTACGATCCTTCCGCAACCCCAACCGGCCCGCGCCGCTGCGGGCCTCTTCGGGTCTGGGGGGAGAAGTGTGGTGTTAGACTTCCCCGCGACGTCAGGGGCGCGCGTGGAACACTTGTGTGTAACACATACACGATGAAACATTAAAAAGATTTTAACGTTGAAATAATATCGTTGGTTGCCAACCAGGACAGTTAATCGTTAATTATAAAATATTATTACTTGCCAAAAAATGTCTCCACAAATAATTGTAACGCAAACCTAATGTTTGGCAAGTGAACGTTTAAACAGTAACTTGTTTACCAACTACCAACCAACCAACCAACCAACTTTTACCAACTTGTATGTAGTCAACTTGTATATTTCAGTTGGAATAACTCATTTTACGCTAAATAAATTTTGCCAAATAATAATATTAATATTAACTATTCTGGTAGTATTTTCTTTTATTGTTAGTAGAATTTTTTTTAAATAATTAATCTAGTCTAACTAGTTTTGGGTAGCCTGTTCTTTTTTCATAATTATAATCTAGTCGTTTCTGGGGGGTCACAGTCGCCGTATGAAACTATGACCCCCGTCATAGTTTTAACCTAACCTAACCATTTTTTTTTAAATAATTAACCTACTCTAACTAGTTCCATAAGTAATCATACATTTATATTTGACTTGTTTCAGACAAATTCAAGCACATAAACTTACTAAGAAGTAGGTACGCAAATGACATTTTTGTCTAAAGACTGTTTGCTGTAATAAATCATTTGATTAAAGACCAAATGCCTAAATTAGATCACCCTTGATAATATTCTGCCAAGTAAAAATTTGATCAAATGAAAATGTGCATTGGTATAAAAAAAAAAGTTGCAAAAATTTGTTTGGGTAGTGAAATTTTGGCAAAATCTTTTCGGCAAAACGGCAGGATCCCACAGTAAACACATTAGAGTCCTTTTTGGCAGCAAACGATATTATTTTAAGGTTAAAATCCGTTTTAAAGTTTCGTCCCGATTTACCCCTGCATCCCTATTAACCCCGTTTTACGGTACCTATTTTAATTCTAAGCATTGTGCTATACGTAAGTCGATCGTAAACAATCTAAGTGTGCCAACAATATTCTGTTATTTTTTTTTAAGATTAATGAATAGGTAATTCATTAATCTACCTGCTACCACATCAGTTACCATAACGCACTTTTTGGAGCAAGTCTCGGTCTTAACAACTGCGGTGTCGTTAATCCTTTCCTTCTTACCATTTGTAGTAATATAGATTCTTTGTATTTTGTGAATGTGAGAATGTTGTAGGCCTTTTTTTTTTGGGCGTTGGAAATCATCAAATAACTTCTCCCGCTCTGGGTCGAGCGGGAGGGCGTGTCAGACTCTCACTGACTAAAACCCACCCGTATTCCTTCAGTTGCCTGTGCCAGGGGCCACGGTATCCCTCTCGGACTTTCCCGCAACCCTGGCAGGCATCGGCCCTAGCGGACCCCTTCATTGATGCTGACATCTCTTTGAGGCGTGCGTGGAACACAACGCGCCGTCGACCCGGGCCTGGTCCTTATCGAACGGCGAGCTGCCCATTGCTCGCCGTCCGCAAGCCCGCGCCTATGGTGGCCGGGAATCGGCCTGCGATTCCCGACGCCCAGGGCGTCTACTGTGGCGGCTAGGGGCGTGAGGGCGCGAATTTTGCCTCTCCCTCACGCGTTCCGCCTCCTCCTTCGCGAGCATTACTGCTTCGCAGAAGGAGGTGACGGCTTCCCAGGCCCTTTCGCTCTGTACCATTGCCTGGACCAGGGCCGGACGCGAGAGATCGCCACCGCCAATCGCCTGCACGAGGACACGGCGGAGCCCCGCCCAAGCCGGGCAGACCTCCACCGTATGCTCCACCGTGTCCTCCGGGCGATCCACACAATGGTGACACCCGAGCGTTTCCTCCCGCCTTATCCGGAACAGGAACCTCCCGAAACAACCGTATGCGTTGAGGACCTGCGTCAGGCGGAAGGTGAGGACGCCGTGGCGCCTCTCTAGCCACTCCTCAAAGAGGGGACTTATCGCCGCAATTGTGGCGTGCCCAAATGTTGTAGGCCTAACTGGTAAACTTAAGATTTGTAGACCATTTTCTATCTTGGTATATATATACCAGGTACCTGTTGACAGGCCTACACTGTCCTCCCATACCTATAAACATTGTCATTTGAAAACATTTGAAAACAAAACCAATTATTTTTAAAAGAGTAACCGTGGCGCTTCTTGCCTGCTCTTTCCATAGGAAACGACCAATTGGAACCGTGCACTTAATCATAATCATAATCATTTATTTATTTGTTACCATAGGTGTTTATAACTCACAATAAGAGAACTCATTTTCTGAATGCTTGCAATATAATCCAACCAATAAAACCTTTTCAAACCAGCTAGTTTTTTTTTATAAACGCTGAAAACTCCAATTGGATATAATATTATACTTGAGAAAATTATGTTAAAAAAGTGGTATAAAAGAAGAGCCTGGAAGAGATCGCAGAAAGCGATAAGGCCGCCCATTGTATATTAAGTAGTGTTCAGTTTAATTTTTGTTGTTATGTTTTTTGTGGTGTACAAAAAGAATATATAAATAATAAATATAGTCTAATGTGAAAATAAAACTATAGTCATTATTTCATTTTATAAAACACCCGGTTGCGGTTTGCACTAAAAAGACAATAAAAAGACTAATCAATCAATATGATATAGCACTTGAGTTCATTCTATGTCTTTTACCCGGAAACAGTGTCCTTGTCGATGAAATGTATTTTCTTCTTTTTTACTATTTTTGTTCGCTAAGCAACTTTGACGCGTGTTAATTTAATCAACGAATCTGCGTTATCAGGGGCAGCCGCTGCACACCTCCTTGCGTCACACGCGCCGTGGTGGGGAGAAATCATTGACTTATATACGCGAACGGCGCGCGCGCCGGCCAAACGGTCAGTGAGCGTTGAGCGTGTTTGTTGAGAAAAAATGTGTAACATGTGTACCCGTGATGTGATCGAAACGGCACCGGCGGCGCCTGCGCCGCCGAAACCGTCGCGTACGTTAGAGAGAATGAAGAAGAAGCACAACATTGTCACTGATCCCAACAGTTCGGAGAAGCAGAAGGAAGTGGAATACCAGCCAGACCTCCTGGCTGTGTCCACCAAGTACTCCAAGGTTGCATACGACCTATTCAAGCAAGGCCTAGTGCATCTGCAGGAGACGAAAGCATACGTGTGAGTACGGACTTTCTTTTTTGTGAGGTTAAGTTCGTAACATTCTCTTCTAGAAAAGGCCTTGCGTTGGCAAAATCTACTTATTCAGTATTTCTACATTGTGGTGGCAATGCAGAAATTTTGGCTAAGTTCTGATTTGACAGCGGATGGAAAATGATTACGTGTAGCTGTAGAGTTTCCGATTGTCGTGAGTTCGTGACTGACGCGCGATACCGACTGATGTCGGTACAATTTTTCGACAACATTTTCTTCCGATTTAGCAATGGAATATTTCATTTTGGTGACCAATGATTTCAATATGTCTATGTTGGTGACTTAATAATACTGGCTGCAATTAATACAATTTACCATAGCATCTTACTAATATTTTTGGAAACTAAACTCTTAACCATAGGCCAGATTTCAGATTTTTCATTTTCATTCATGAACGATTCAATAATCAACCTCCTCTTAATTAGAAATTTCCGTTAGTGAAAATTGCGTTCATTCACTTGCGACATGCTATCGATAAGATTGACCCTTCAGCGCAATGCTTCATACGTTATCAGTAACTCGTGATGCTATCACAAAGGATTTCAGATCGACGTGATCTTCTTAATCTTAAACGTCGTGATCGGTGCAAAGTCCTTATCGTTAATCCATTGGACGTAGGACTTTAGTGATGCACCTTGCTTTTATAATGATGACAACATCGAATAACAAGCATCAGAATAGCCAAAACTAGTACGATAACTTTCGGTTGAACATAATATAATTGGAGAGATTAGCTGGGCTTCGACGTTAATGTACTTCTGTATTTTTAGGCCTGCGATTCCAATAGTGTATCTTCATGTCCATAGCCTTCTACTGAATATTTTTGTTTCCTGTTCAATGTTTTCGATTATTTTTGCAATAGGCTCTCTCAGAAATGTGTACGAAACGATATTAAAACACTAGTCACATGAGAGACGCAATAAAAACTATAGCCTTTAGTCTTACTTACAAATGTCGGATATTTATAAAACAATTTTCAATATACACGTACAATAAGTTGAAACCGTCTGTGTTTCGGGCTAATAGAAAACTAGGGAGCTCAACAAACTTAGGTAACCTTACCGCAAACGGAATGTAGACTTCAATTTTATTTATTTTTACTCTGAGTCGAACAAGATTCCTTATAATCGCCTGAAATAGAAAATAACATTGGATATGTGTAAAATTGCAATGCAGAAGCAAACTTGGAAGAAATCTTTAGATTTTTCTTCAAACTTCTGGCAGTTATCTAACTGCGACATTTCATAAAAGATCCTGTGTCAATCAAAGATAATGGCCTAAACCACCAGTTTAGAACTTTAGACGATAACACATAACAGCACCTTATTGACAGCTATGATAGATAATCCTGCCTAACTTCCTAGATCTCAATCTATCATGGCACTTGAGACCCAACTCGTTACATTTTCGAACAGCATTGACTCAGTAACGTTAAAGATAAGTTGAGAACAGCGTACCTATTGAAATTGATTAAAGTTTTAAATTGTGCCTAACGATCTAAATGACGTCTAACTAACTAACTCGGACACACTTATACTTGGTTAAAATCGCTCACATATGAATATGATGCAACTGGAAAACTTGTGGAAGTGTAACACATTCACACTCACACATGCTAAAACACCCTCACACACATAGTCACACTTACACCACAGATTACTTATCCCGTAATCTTGTTCTTGGTTTTTTACTATTTTATTTTTTTATTTTTAATTACTTTAACTATAACCTTTAAATAGTTAAAATATATTTTTCTTATCTGGAACGAACTACCCTCTCACTAGGAGCCGGGCGTTGATAGCTGCGCCACAGTTATAAATTTTTGCAGTTATCATCGTTTAACTAATCTGTTGTTGTTCCAAAATAAACGATTTTATTATTATTATATTATTACTTACCTTGCGATGCGATGAAGGTAGATCATGTAAAGGTACGTCTCGCCAATAATAACTTAAACGAGGGAAGTGGAAGAGGGGGCCTTCCGTCAAGCAGAATTAACATATTTATTTGAGTTCAGATCAAAGTGTTTCACTCCAGTTCTTATTATTATTTCCATACATGAAACGAACGATGTACTGAGCGACATTTTCTTTCACTAAGTACATCCTTCGTTTCATGTATGGAAGTAAACCGCCGACCACAAGTAAATTGGGATAAGGGACAGATGATATTGAATTAGTGACTTATTCCCAGACACCTAAGGCTCCTATAAATTGGCGCGACACGCGACGCGAATCGCACGCAACATAAAGGCACCGCTCGTCGCGGGACAGGCGGTGCCTTTGTGTCACGTCGCGTGTCGCGCCTGTTGTAACGAGCCTTCATTCAAAGCGGAATTTAATATTTCATATACTTACTTTGATCCGTATCTAAATATGTATTTGTAAATGTGATCTAGCTGCAATGTGAACCGCAAGTGGTACTTACCGCAAAACAGGGCAGTGGTTAAAGGTACTGCGAAATTACACACAGCATAGCGAGCATTTCTTATTCCTTTATGGACCTAAGTACAAAGAGACTCGTGTTTAGATGTTAAGTGATAACGTAATAATGTAATAAATACCCAGAAGTGTGTCAAGTGAAAAGAAAGTGTTGTACAGGCTGGATATTGATCGATAGACACTGATAGTCTTTACCCAGTTTAGCTATGTAGACACATAGGTATATGAGGTCAGTAGACTTCCAAGAATAGGACTTTTAGCGGTTGTTTCAGACTGGAACAATGGCGTTTAAAAAAATGCTTTTTTTATTTTTTATTTTCGTAAAACATGGTATAAAATGGTCTTACAGTACAAAGATAGAGCAGACATGTTCTGCCAAGATTCAACTTATCACGCTAATATTTGTAATAACAATTTCCTTAGCAAAATTATTACTATATTGCACCAACACTATTTTTGTTCTAGGAATTGTTTTATACTAAGCTGTTATCAATTAACCATTCATACAGTTTATTGCTTGTATCGTACGTGTGAACACAAATAGCAAGACTTTGAATAAATTGAAACATTTGACGCTAGCACACAAATACAACTTTTCCCAAAATTTTCATCACGTGCTTCAGTTTTTTCAATCTCAATTATTATTTTTTTAGCCGCCATATTGGTGGTAGGTATACTTACTTTAAATAATTGAACTACCCTTATCACACTTTAGATCACAAGACACGTGGGTAACTATAAACATCGACTGTGTTGATAATTAGGACTAGAGGTGTACTCCTACACATGTGCTCTATCTAGATAGGAACCCTCAAACGCCTCGCAATGATAGATCAATAGAGAGAATCAAAAGAAAGAGATATAACAATGAACAATGATTTCTACGTTTACTACCTTTTAAGTGCTTTTATGACAAAGAGAGCCAGTTTTAAGAGTCTTTCTACGCGAAAATAGTGCCTCGAGGTACCTACTTTAAAAACAGGTCCCAAATAGAAGTCACTAGATATCTAAATGTCTAGCCTAAAGCCGAGGTCACACTGTCTGTGTGACACGGATATTACAGAGCTATTCCTGAGTCAAAAGGTTTAGTAATTCGATAAAATCAAAAGTCATTTATTCAATCAGCACTTTTTGAACGTCACAATTATATAAGACAGTCCCCCAAAACGCCCGCCCTTTACCACTTCCTAGTGCTTTAACTGGGAAGAAGAAGTGGCGCAACAAACTCCCCAGCAGCACTGCTGTCTGTTCAGTTAGAAGAACTGGATTCTATACAGTAGTAAGTAATTAACATTACGAAACACGATACATTAAATACAATTATTTGCCATATGTCAACTAGCTAGATAGCTAGTTAGATAAATAAGGCAATTTAATGTTAATGAGATAAACTTTGGCTCCTTTTTGAGGTAGACTTGTATGTATGAATTGTGCATAGGATTAGACAAGATCAGTATTTTGTAGTTTAGAGCCCTTAAATTTAAGTGTGTCTACCTTTTCATAGATTAAAAAGATCCATGAAATGTAACATGATTACGGTAATTTTAATAGAGTAGGTATTGTGGCTTATGAGTTTTCTAATAAAGTAGGCGGCAATTAATTCCTAAAGCCATTAACTTACTATTTGATTACTAGGGGCGGATTTCACCACAGAAACTAAACGCGATCAGCACATCTAAACTGCGTTCGATAGCTGTCAATGTCATTATTCCACTAAAACGATTTACGTTTTACGTTTAGATGTGCTGATCTTGTTTAGTTTCGTTGGTGAAATCTGCACTTACTCAGCCCTAGTTTCTCTTTTACCAACGAAGTTTTATTTTGACCACCTTTAACCTTGGTACTATAATTGGTCGCGGCACGGATTGATATAAAAGTGGCGACAAATTGTCGATTTTTTACATAAATAACGAAAAGATAAGAGTCATCGTTAATTATTATTGTATTCGGTTGAAACGGTACCTTTTTCATTAATTTATCAAAACAATGGGAATCAGTTAGTGATTCTATTTTAATAGAAGTTATCTGTTTAATCAACCTTTTCATTACATAAACGTAATTATTTCAGTAGTTTATAACTTCTGCCTTCATCATTCATTCTCAATAATTTAATGTCTATATAATATTCCTGTTAAGAAGGCCTTAACTTATCAAAACATACTTTTAAATTATTTAATAGGCTAGTATAAAAAAAACTTATATCAATGCGTATCAAGCTAACATTCTGAAATTAAACCAACCAATCTATCCATATCTACATCATAATATATTAAACCACAAAACTCATGTGAGTTTATCTATTTAGGTAGGTACTTCGTCAATTACTAAGGAATGTAACTGCAAGCTGCAACTATTCGGTCTACAATTTATAGCCTCGTAGCAACGATAGCCGTTTAATAATATTAATAGATAGCCCCGCATAGAGGGCATACGTATTAGTCTCAATATAAATAAACCTTGTCATATATAGGCTACGTATTAAACTTTCTCTATGTGCTGAAGGCGTTATTGATTTTCATGATGGTCAATTGAATATGGGCTGTATCGTCTAGGCTTTACTGCTTGTATTCAACCTAGCACATAATCTCTTTCGGTCTTATTACAAAACAAGGTTTTTCTTTAGCCATGGTTTAAACCATCGAGCTTGTTTTTGTAATAAGAATGTAACTTATTTCGAACACAGTTCCTTTTACAAAACTGACAACTTAGTCCGGTCTTAGGTTGTCAATTTTGTATTAAACAGTTTACTTAAGTCGGCATAAAGTTCGAAATACAGAAATTGGCTCGAAGATTTGTGCTCCGCCTAAAGTTAGATCGTGTTTTGTAATGAGACGGTATATGACTAACCCACAAAAGGACAGATAATAAACACTTCCACTATTATTTCAAGGTTAAAATGCTAAACAATTGCGGCAGAAAATCTTATCACTGATTTAGTTGTGCGTGAATCATTTGTGTGTTTATCATTACCAATTATCACATATCATTTCCTAGTTCATCATAAACACAAATAAATAACAACCAATGCAATAATAAATAACGTTTGCGATCTATTTCTGTAACGACCAGACACTGTCAATTACTTATTTCCACAAACGTAATAGATTTTATAAGTGGATATGCAAACAATTTAAAATAAAACATTAGTAACTATTATTTATTATATAGTAATAATAACATAAACAGGAAAACAAAACACGGTGTTCCGGTATATGTAAATGATGACACGGAAGAAACTATTGGACTGTACCTAGGCAGGACGAGCGAGGCCATATATACCTACATGATATGTCACGGAACAGGTAAAGAATTAGTCAGGTTTCATAGTAGAAGATGCAAAAACGAAGCTAGTATTACGTTTGGGAGCCATGCCAAAGGTAATACCTAAGTCTCCGGTTCAACATTGTATGTAACGAAACTGGAAACTAAAGCTAAATAGGTCAATGCTTAGTCGTAAAATCGTCCACAAGACAATCTAATTTACTACAGGATTTTACAACGAAATCGGAAAAACACAAACTAGAGCATGGAAATCGTAAAATGTAAAAGCCATAAGTTAGAATGCAGAGTTTTATGGCGCGCGCCATTACCAACCCATTTCTAGCAATTATTGTGAAGTATGAAACTGATCTAATTTACTCATAACACGTGTACGTGGTCTGAAAACGTGTCTGCAGGCACGTAAGACTGTCCACTGCAGTGTTTATGCCCCTCATGATCATGTTATTGCAATATGCAGAGTTATTGCCACCAACCTGCAGAGAAAAAACGACTCTGCACACTTTCAATAAGTACGATATAAAACGCATTGTTTAGTTGGCAATATCCAATGAATAGGGGCTCGTGCTTTCTGTCCTTACGGTTGTCGCAACTATAAAATTCAAACAATGAAATTATGCAGGAAGCATTTCAGTTTTCAGGACTTAAAACGTGTGGTATTTTAAGCTGTCAAAATGAGACAGTCACTTTATTTCTAGTAAATACGGGAAACGTGACCTATAAAATTAAGCTTAAAACAGAACTGTAAAACATATAAAAATACAATAATATTCTGCGATCGTTAAAGTGTGCTAGTTTTCCGTGAAAATAAAAATAACAAATATTTTCGTTTGATTTTTACACAAAAGCTTATTTATATTTATGAATAAACTCTGCAACATCAGTAACGTGACTCTGCAGTGTACCTTAATATACATGCTGATTCAGCTCTCTTTAAAGATAATTGTATTATATAAATAGAATCACCTCTAATAAGTAAAAATCATATAAATAAATTGGATAGTATTTCAGATAATAAGTGTTATCTTCGCGAGTCAAAGCCAAATGAAAAAAAAAATGGATTGCCGTTTAAAATAATTACTTTTGTAGTGATTTTAAAATATTACTTGTTCAAAAAGATGGCTCTACAGTGCTATTCTGTAACCATCTCACTGTGAAAACTTAGGTGAAGTGAGCGTGGAGTGAGCTTTCAACAGTGTCAATCCCTAATATCACGTGGAATTAAAGCTCACTTCACCTAAGTTTTCACGTTGAGATTGTTACAGAATAGATCGGCTGGTTCTAAACATGTACGCGTCTAATTTGTACCATAAGTGAAGTTGCAGATCGCAATAGCAGGTATGGGTGTTTTCTGTTCGGTGAAAGGATTTCTAAACTGGTTTTCGTATTAATTATTACTTTTAACCAATGACTTATTTTTTACATTACGTGTTTTTCTGAACCAATGAATCTGCGGGCCAAGTTGAGAACATTACCAGTGCCGCGATAAAATGGACCTTATAAGGCGTTATAATAATATCACTAATATTTTTAATTAAATTGGCTTCTCGTCATCTACTTGCGCGTAATTACGTAGGTACTTTTATATTTCGTAGGTAAAGCTAAATATTATTTAATCGTGTCAAAAGCCTCGTGCCCGGGCACATGCAAGTCATGTAATTTTATCGTTGCATAATTTTATAGTATGAATCATGATAATTATATTTAGCGATCCTGTTTCAAGTTCATTGGTCTTTAGCGATGTTTCCTACACTTCATATTTACTGTAGTAGGTTTTTTTTTTGGGTAGGAAACCATCAAATAACTTCTACCGCTCTGGGCGGAGCGGGAGGGCGTGTCAGACTCTTACTGACTAAATCCCACCCGTTTTCCTTCAGTTGCCTGTGCTTTTCCTTTTCCTTCAGGGGCCACGGTAACCCTTTCGGACTTTCCCGCGACCCTGGCAGAGCAGGTCTAACCAGCGCTGCGGTATTTGTTTGTTTTTCAAATATCGCAGCATCATGCTGAGATAGTAGCATTTATGGCCTCGCACAGGTCTTCTCTTTATTCTTTTTTTTTTATTGTTTTCGTGATTTTGTTAGATTTAATGTTCTTTTTTTATTTTATTTTCTTTTATTATTGTTTGTATTTCCTGTGCGTGTCCCAAATAAAATATTTTTCTTTCTTTCTTTCCTTAACCATTGTTTTATATATCTTCCCCTTAAACTTAAGGGTATGCAGGAGTCCCACCATTTCTTCCATCCAGTGTTAAATCTGTGCTTAACAACAACAAAAACCACAGAACAGATAACTCTTTATCTGTTCTGTGACAAAAACAATGAACTTGACAAGAACAGTGTCATCGGCAAACAGCATCAGGGTGCCTCTTCCTGTATGTCCAACGTCAGAGCGTCCATAATCAACAGGAAGAGGTAAGGACTTAAAGCCGAACCCTGGTGCAACAGCCAGCCAGTATGCTGGCCTACAGCCACACTGAACTCGTCGGTATTGCCAGCAGCCGACTGGACGTACGTAGGTACGAGATTAACTGTACATTGCACGAATTAACTCTACATACCTCCCGGCAAACGATTCTCTTTCAAGGCCCACCACAACGCTACATACGCTTTCTTCAGAGCAATGAACACCATGTGCAAGTTCTTGTGTGCACGTCTGTACTTCTCGCACAATTGGCGGAGTGCAAAAGTGGCGTCCATGGTTCCTCGACCTAGACCTACCATCCTAATCTTATCAATTAATGGCGCTGTAATTCTATCTGATAACGATCTTTGCTCTGTTCTTACACCATTTATGGAAAATATTAACCAACTAATAATCCATAGACAATAAAATTCTTTTAATTCAGATATCACTATCTAAATTAAAATAATTTTATTATTATTTTAAAACTCCCCGATGGCTATGTAGAGTTGGACAATGTCTCAGTTCAAATATATACGGCACGTGCTCAAAGGTCACCGCTCAATGCATCCAGCACCTTTCGCTCATCGTTGCCTATGGAGTGTCAATTTTATTCCATTCCAATATAGTACCTACATACATACTAATTCCATGCATTCCAGTTAACGATGACAGCATAGCAACGACTTATCAGCGAATCATAACAATCGATTGAGCCTGATAATCGATTAAGTTAATACTTACAATCGATTTAAAAGCAATGTCTGTCTGTATGATAACGTTATCAATGCAGGTTAGGACGTCTCCGTTTGTTTTACGATTAACGGTGAAATAGATAAAAAAAATTAGGGTAGGCTATAAATTTCGTATTATGAAAAAAATGCAGCTTTACCTGTACATTATCGAAACATGGTTGTCCAATTAGATCATTTGAAATTAGAACATAATATTAAAAAGTGTAAAAGGTATCCCAGTGTCCAGTATTTAATTTTCAAACAAAAACTGTTGCAAGTGCAAATGCATCATTCTAATTCTCCCGCCCACACAAATAGTATAGGTGTTTATCAGATGCAAAATTATACAAACAATGAAACAAGAGTAAATAAAATCGAAAATGTTTCGAGAAAGCCTGCTTCATTATACGTAATACTATTGTTCTCTATTGTCATCAAGATAAGGGTATCACGAACGCAGAAAGTGATGTGTCAAAAGTATTGTGGATAATTACATAATATTAGGGTATACTCAGTAATAATCACTTTGATTGGCGCTAACAAGATAATAAATTATGTAGAATAGAATGCTACAAATTAACCGGTAGAAAATCTAATTTGCAAGCCGATTAGATGATTACGTTATGATACTGTCTACTGTCTCATTTAATAGAATTAATTAATTAATTCTTGTCAGTCATCTAGACATAGTCTATTTCAAACTAACATAAAACAATATTTCTCCACGGGGGTAGGTAGAAACTATAGAACGCAACATGCGACGATCCTTATAAAGTATAAATGCATTTTTTTATATTTTTTTTTATAGTCCTTTTGCTTCATGTACGTTCATACATCTGGCAGAAGACGTGAGTTTATGCATTTTTATGATCCGTGCGAGCAGAAGTTTTAATAAACTCTCTGGTGAACATGATTTGGATATATTCAATACCAGTGTCTCTCGGCTTAAGCATTTTTTGGTGAAAAGATTTGTTACGGAAAATTAATTGTGTACGTCTAAATTTAGATTTAGTTTGTATCTGTCGATCGTGTACATTTTTTTTCCTAATTTATGTAAAATGTATTTTGTACCGACATTTGTTTTTAATTTTGGTGTTTATCTGTGGAAACTTGTAAATGGCCTTCAGTTTCATATTGTTTTAAGAACGCTGTATAATATAGCTGTAAGTTTCCCGAATAGAATAAAATAAAATAAAGTATTATTTCTCCATTATCATTATTTTGCACTTTTTGCATCAATGTGCTAAATTTTTTGCCTCACAAATAATTTAGCTAACGGATTATCGTTAAATGGCCATTGGGTATTGTGAAGAACGACCTCAAATTCAAAGTCGTAGCGGTAAAGGTTAAAGTAGATAATGCCTGATTAGGAAAGATGAATGAATTAGGATTTAAGGTGAGGTTATAATTGTTATACATGCTGTGGCTTCAACTCTACATCTGACATTGTACCTACAATTTAATATCATCAAGGCTCCCGCAAACAGGCGCAACGCGGCTGTAGTAGAGCTATTTCTATGAAAATTAGAAATGGTTCTACCAGAATCGCGATGCACCGTCGCGTCGTGCCTGTCTGCAGGAGCCTTAACTATATTTTGTTTTTATTCATCTTATGACCGTTCTTTTTTAGGCTCCCGCAGACAGGCACGACACGACACGATGTTGCATCGCGATTCTGGTAGAACAATTTTCATGAGGTTTTCATAGAAAGTGTTTTACTAGAATTGCGTCGTGCCTGTCTGGCCTGCCTGGTTTCAAGTAGAATCTACCACAATCTCTTGCTTACTCTATGAAAAATTCTTAAGTCCCTATGCCATATTTTAGGAGCTACGTTCAAGAAATCAGGTGTCGCTATCAGAAGCTGTGACCGATCGATAGATAAATCCATCATTACGTAACCATTACTGAAACAATGAAAGATTTTTCCACATATGACATTCTTATTGTTGTATTATCCACGGTTTTTCATGGAAAAATTATCGAGAGAGCAAATTATTAATGGTTTCAAATGACGTGCGGAGTCTTTATAGTCGTGATAACGGCTTATGTGAGATGGGAACGTATACTTAGTAATGCTTTGTAACTTTGAACTGGACACCGAAGAGTTTAAAAACATTCCCAGATAGACAGAATACAAGGTTCTGATATTTGCATTCACTGACCTTATATTTACGTACTTACACAATTCCCAAATTTATCGACATAAGTGGACAGACAGATATTTTGTCATCAACTCATCATCAGTCGTAGGTTTTATTTACTCAAAGCAAATCATAAATATTTCATCTCAAAGAAATAGAAAATATGATAAAGCATAAAGTTTTGAAACTTATCTGCAATGACTGATTGGATCTGCATCCCGGACATGACTGAAGAGCAATGATAGTCCAAATTAAATATCTAATCGTGTTACCTCTTTCTTGACAAATAAACACGTAGAAGAAAAACCACTGCTTTGTCCAAACTGAACTGACACTTTTAGGTCTTACGCAATCATTTGTTCGGTCTCTTTCACTCACAGGCTTATCCAATATGGTTGTAATCTGCGTTCCTTGTCTCTCGGATTGGCATCGTTTTATTATTGATACTATCAGCAAAAAAGCAATAAACTTAAAGAAAACTAAATATTTGATAATGGAAATTGAATCAAAGTGCATTGAGACCATAAAAACTAAGCTCCAGTGTGCATTGTCATAGATAAGGATTCAGAGTTAGTTCTTATCATTTTTGAAGTTCATTGTACTTAATGACAATGTGAGATTCTCTTTTCTCCAAAGTTGAATTTAAAAAACAATTGTCTAATCATTCGAATTGTGAAAATAGGATCATTTTGACGTTTGACATTGACATATATGGCAGTACCTATTATGAAAATGTATCTTTGCCACACGAACATGCGTTTACACAAACAACAGCATTCATATTTTTCATGATAGATAAGCTAGCAATCAGCCATTGTCTTTATAAACCCTTCATGTAAATACCTTTGTCGTAGACAACAATCAAGAACCAATAATGAAATTATTACCTTCATTGTCTATAACTTATGAAATTTAGTAAAGCTTCATGCATTAGGTACGAAAAGGATGTGGATACTCGAAATTACTCGAAATATCTAATAAGGCTTTCATTCCTTGAAAAAATCGCAAAAACTATAAAACTGTAATTTCTTGCATTGCTTTTGGCAAGCATCCCGACAAGTTCAGTCACACGATGCACAGATGGTTTAGTTTTGTCAAAAAGTCAAGATAAATTACGAAACTAAGAATAGAAGTTCTATATTCAAATACATGCTTGCTTCAATCGCATCATGATGCATTCATTTTAAAGTAAACAGTGCACATAATGTTCCCGCAGCATGCAAGCAGTCGCAAAAAAAAAACATTTTGGGTAGGTAGTTTTGTGTACGTTGGGCCTGATTAGATTACAATAACGTCAAAGCACATTCGTTATTTATTAGTCCACTACTCATAATCGTAGGTAGGTATCTATCACAGATTAGCACGAACTTATCTTATTTCGGACCGTTTTATAGCAAAAATAGAAACGTTAGTAATTAATAATCATTATTTTAAAACAATAGCTTATCAGCCGTATAAATGTAGGTAAGCTAGATTTTGTTAATATCTAAATCACTTCAAAGTTCTACACGTGGAGCTGAAAATTACATAATTTTGTTAGTGACATTCCCAAAAAAAGGCAGATATAGGTACTTATTATTAAGATTTTTCTATTAATGTTTTATAAATCCAAAATAAGTCAATAACTATCTGAAATTACAGTATAGATTATTTGAAAATCATTGCACAAGTAAGACAGTTATCTAAGTAGTAAGTAGTCTAGTAAGATAGTTATATATTACTTATTAAAGTTCACTTTCAAGCATCTAATTATATTGTAATCAGACCAAATAATTGCCATCATTAATCATTTTAAACGCTTGGTCAAACAGTAAAAACGCGCCCCTTCTCCCACGAACAACCTTCGTTTCTTTCCAATCAATTAAATAAACACGAAGTTTTACAGTGCCTACATGTTTTATTTACTACACTATGAATTACCTACCGTTAATAAAAAATGGCCCTTCAGCTAAATCCACTCACACAGTAAGTTATCTATCTATCTAAAACCCGTTTTGTGATTATATATAAAAAAACCTTAGACGTGATAAGATATAGGCATATTAGAATGCACCTAGTTAGTTATTAGTAATGATCTAGTTCCTCGACAAAATATTAGATATATAGGAGGCAATCAAGTGAGATAGTAATCAAACAGATACTATTAAATATTTAAAAAAAAACCCTCCTTAATTTAATCATTGTAAAATCGCATTAAAGTACTAGTGTTTCTTTTAAATATTTTTGAAATAGCTCTGCAAGCGAACGTGCACATGGCCAAGTAAAAGTAGATCCGTTGCGATATCGATTGATTTCCGATCATTTTCCTATACCTTAGATACATGCAATCATGAGCTCAACTGTCGCTAATGAGACACAACTACTTATCTATTGTTACTGAACTTAACCAGTTCGATCTACTGATGTGGGGAAAAACTCATAAATATTATCAATGTGATACCGAGTAGCTAATTGTTTAAAATGTTAATACATCAAACGACTTTTATAATGTGGACGCAGCGATTTCGACCCACTCCTGACAGTTGGCACCAGAATAAGAATGTGTGGCTGTGAAGTATGTTCTGTGTAGAGTTTACATGCAATTGGGGAGTAGGGCTGTGACTATTGGTAGGAATCAAACCAACTCAGCAAAATTCGGTTTTGAAACATCTTATTCGGTAGGTTAGGTTAGGTACGTCGACTTAGAGGCCCTTGGCCAGCAGTAGGAGAGTGCAAATAAAATTGCAACTGATTTAGAAATGCATAATGTATCATAATCCAATGTCCAATCTAAATAAACAGAACACTTTTGTACAAATACTTACCTACATATATCTGAACTATATCATCATTAGATCAATATCATCTATTAGAAACAACGCAAAAAACGTCCTATCAAGATCCCGTCATAGATACCAAATAACGACGACATCGCGACGCTAAAAGATAAACGGATAACCGCATGTACTAACATGTGAGTTTACAAATCCTTAATAATCGTTCGTATCGTAAAGTTATTAGTAATCGTAAAGTTCGTCGACTTAACGATTCGTTACTCAATCCGACACCCACGTATACGAATATCAACTGACAGATAAACAAGCTGACAGATAGTGCTATTAATATGTATGTTTTTACATCAATCGCTTAAAATTATCGCTGTTCATTTGATCTGACGGCAAGACTCACTAGGGATGAGTCAGTCAGCGCGTGTAAAAAGTCAAAAGGCGATCGATTTAAGGATAGTTAAAGGGCATGATAAAGCTGGAGATGAAAAAGATGACGGAACTGCGATAAGTAAAGATTCAGATAAAGATAGTACAATAAGTCTCTTATAGTAATCAATCATGGTCGTCAGGGCAGCTGGACATATGACTGTTGAAACACCTGAAATAACAAACATATATGCTTCTTCCTTAGATGTGCTTAGGTATACACCTGAGTTCCCACGCCGTGTTGAGATGAAAGTATTGCAACATTTGTAACTTGAGGTGTTGAAGTTCTAAGAACTTGCTACAAAGCATAAAGGTATTTCTCATTAGGTTGTGATCGTGTTTTTTGCACACTTGGAGAAACTTAACTGACTCTGATACCTATATCTTGTATTTGACTGAGAGGTTCCTAATAAGGAGAATATAAAGAGAAACCATAATTGCCTTTTAAAGCAAAGCCAATTTCAATAATCAGCTTAAACTGAAGACGAAAATAAAGAGTTCTTAAGCAAACAAACAAACCAAGAATGATGTTGGAGGTTTAATTCAAGGAACAATGATTTATCCAGCACATGATGAAAAATCAACGAACAGTATCGATACTGACAATCAGACTATCCCCGTTCCAACCTCGTAAAGTATCGAAAGTCACGTTGTATCGAGTGTGCGAACTCATCAATATTTTGCTAATACTACACGATAACCCGATAAGATTGGCAGGTCTTCTGCATCCCTTCCAGTGATTAGGCGTGCTACAGACTCGGTATATTAGGCTTGTTTATTAATAACATTGTCCTTAGGAGTATATGCTGAACTTGGTCTTCCTCCTTTAGAAAATTATGTTGATAGTACGCGCCATCATTGGTCTAGTTACCAGTGTTCCTATTCATCATCTTCTTTGATAGCCTAAATATCTGCCTCCGTGCTATCTTTAACCCTGTTCTGTATTATATACTAATTAAGCTGGAATTTCTTCATCAGTTCCGGTTTTCTTTTTTGTTGGGTTAATCGTCGTCGTTTATCATGTTAACCTCAAAGTTAACCGATTTTCATGTTGCGTTCTCCGATTTACAGAGTAGTTACAGACTGTAAATACTTTGCAACTAACTGCAACATCCCTGGCAGCTTGTTAGCAGCACAATTTAAAACGAGGTCGTGTAGTGTATCTGTGTAGCTACGATGAATTGTAGAAGATACGAGAATTCTCGGCAACCAATACTTACAGTTATTTTAAGAATAAGAAACAAATTATATAAAAGACAAGGGTATTGCTATACATATGTATTTATAAACGACCATTTTATTTTGAGCAATTCTAAAATCATAACATTGGCATCTAGAAATTCGTTTGACACATTTGAGTGAATGTCTGCGCCCTGAAAACCATTCATCCGAATTGTAAGTCGAGAATTTGGCACGAATTCGACAAACGGTTTGCAAAATACCATTTCCTATATAAAAAGACTTTCCACACGTGGGCTCCAAAAACTTCGCAGAAATTCCATTCATCAAAAACCATTGAGAATTTGATACTGTACGCAATAAGAAACTTGTATTCACATACATTATCGCAAAAATGCAATAATTTGCTGGTTGCGCTACTCGTGATCACTGACCGGTCCGTAAAGATTCAATACGACAGTTATTTTTATCAGGAAAGCATTTTCTCTATACGCCATATAAGACAAGTTCTTTTCCGATATTTTAAGCACTGTAGCCGCAGCAGGTGACTAAGTGTCGGCGCCATGACTGTATTTAGACCGTCTTCAGATGAAGATACATGTTTTACGTTTGATTCTAAGAACGAAACTAGTATTTATGTTTTATTTAAAACTAATTAGACGGTACTTTAGATCTCCCATGAAGAGATCTCAATCTCTCCTAAACTAGTTTTTATCGGCACGGTTGGCGCAGTGGTTAAGCGATTGACTGCTGCGCTGCGTGTCGCGGGTTCGATTAACGGAATCGGAACGTACGTAACGGAACAAATATTTGTATGACCTGCAAGTAGTTGTTCCGGGTCCGGCTGTTTGTGTATGTGACTTTAAATGTTTGTAAACGCGCCCACGATACAGGAGAAATTCCTAGTGTGGGGCAACGTTAAAACAAAAAAAAAAAGTTGTGAAGAAACGCAAAAAAAACATTTAAATATAATAAAACTGTAATAACTTGTTACATTGGTGTCGATTCCCTTGTTCACAAACTAAACCAAATTTAAGTTGAATGCATCTTTTTCTTTCTATTTCATTATGAAAAGGACAGAAGATAAATATTAGTTTAGTCCTGTCAAATTAGTCAGCACCTGACATAATTTGATGTAATTTTAGTAGTCAACTTTTTAATCACGTCTAAACTTGTATGGAGTAGTGTCAGGCGCTGATTAATTTGACAGGACTAAACTAAAATTTATAGTCTGTCCTTTTCTTAATGAAATGGAAAGAAAAAGATGCACTGAACTTAAATTTGGTTTAGTTTGTACACAAGGGAATCGGCACCATTGTTACATAATCAAGAAATCTTAATATCGTATGCACCTGGAAAATAAGTAGTTGAAATGGTTCTGCCATTGCATACATTTTAAAAAGAGTTATGTGTTCAGCTCTATAATTTATAGTTCTATAATGCGATCGGAAACGCATCCAGATACTTTTTATGTGGCGTTTTGTAATGCACTTAATTAGAAGCATTGCTCAGTGTAGTGTCGTATTAAATGAGTTATTAGCTGTAATTACTAGTTGTAAGCGCTAATGTGCACTCAATTGACTGAAACGCTACTGTTCGAAACGTTCCGTTCCAAGTACGTTCCGATAACTGGCTAGTTTAGTAAATAAATACCCATATATGTTACAGATCTTAAGATGCAGTTACGATAAGCGACTGGTACACGCATGTACAACGGTCTAGATCTGTTTATGGATTGGATGTGAATCCGAACGAAAGATTTTAAATGGCATTCGAACATCATTCCAAAAATAAAATATCGATTGCTGAGGGGCAATTCCCGTATTTTTAAGAACGTTCGCATTCTAATCTGTCTAAATCTGTCAAAATGCGTATAGCCTTTTCCCAAGTGAAGGATTGTCGTTTACTGCTTTTCCCTACATTTTTGACATCTTTTGACTGTCGCTGAGATGAGATTGCGACTTGATTTTGAACGTTTTTAATTACGAGAATTGGTCTTCAGATGTCGTATTGGCTAAAGTTATGGGGATCGAAAATTTGCCATATTAGCCATTACTGTGTTGCTTTAAAAACTATAATTGTCTGGATAATAATATGCAGTGGTGCAATTAAGATTATCAGAGGCGCCTTGTAAGAAAATCCGTGTGAATTACCTATTATGTACCTAAACAAGTTTTCATATAAGGTAAAGTTTTTTGAGAGATTTTTATACGATATTGAAATTCAAGTTATATTTAAAATGACACGTTAATCAATCAACTGCAATGTGTTTTGCAACGTTAAATTAATTTTTAAATAAGAATGTAAGTAATTGTAAATATTTGACAAAAAAGCAATCTCAGCAAACAGCAATCTTCTAGAGCGATATTCGTTCTTATTAATGTTACAACCCGTTGGTTTAAATCAGGGTTAACCTCAAGGGCTATAATGAGGTGAATCACTACTCTACCTCTTGACAACAGCGAAAATCTACGTCACACTTCGTCATTTTACCATTGCATTTTACTCGCTATGTGGAGTAAAGTGACTGGAAAAGTAAATAAACGTATGAAAAACAAATATTAAACAACACATTTAAAGGTGTGTGAGAGGATCGCCTAGCAACTGTTGATTGATGTTAATCTTCTTTACATATTACTAACGATGATTTAATTCGCACATTACAATTGATATTAACTCGAAAAGTCATTGAACTGAACCATTATTTATAGAAATAACTATGTACCGTTTTATAGTTTCTATCTGAAAAACAAGAGCAGATATTACGGTTTACTTCTATTTTGTTCCATTTTAAACCACTATAAAAGGTCACTCGATAAATAGTTACTTCAATTTGCATGTCAATACTCAGAATAAGCTGCAAAAGTTTCACGCGAAGTGACCTTTGAAAGACGCTCACGACTTCGCGTGGCGTCGTCGTCGTCGCGAACGCGCGAACGAGTTACGATTGTGGCAGATGACGTAGCGTCTGACGTAGACGCTTTATGTAACAAGGTCGTAACGATGCACGCGTTATTTGACCCGACGCGCGACGTGATTACAGTTAATTACCTTTGCCTTATTTATAATACGTAATTAAAGCTTATTCATCTATGGGACAAATATTATGGTCATTATTGGCTTATTTGCGGCATTAAAGTTGGTTTAACAGCCAGTTTGTTCTTGAACCAATGTACTGCAGTCAACGATAAATGATATCAGCACAGTAAGTACGTCGGTGACTGCTATTTTAAGTCGTGGTTATTTTTATACTATGCCCATATGGTGCGTCAAGATGACATAGATTCTGCAATGTAAAAACAAAATTGTTTGTTTTCAGTGTTGTGTTTCTCTGCATTTATCGTTTTATATTATTTTTGGATTATATGTATTCCGTCTTTGTGTTGCATTCCGATCGAATCTTTTACAGATAATCTACATACAATGGTGCCGATTCCCTTGTTCACAAACTAAACTAAATTTAAGTTCAGTGCATCCTTTTCTTTCTATTTCATTAAGAAAAGGACAGAAGATAAATTTTAGTATAGTCCTGTCAAATTAATCAGCGCCTGACACTACTCCATACAAGTTTAGACGTGATTAAAAAGTTGACAACTATAATTACATCAAATTACGTCAGGTGCTGACTAATTTGACAGGACTAAACTAATATTTATCTTCTGTCCTTTTCATAATGAAATAGAAAGAAAAAGATGCACTCAACTTAAATTTAGTTTAGTTTGTGAACAAGGGAATCGGCACCACTGTCACTATATAGCATCTAGTTTACAAATTAGGAACAATACGCTGATTTGTAAACTTGATGGTTTTGATAGATATTTTATCGTCAATCTTCGTCAAATTAAAACAACACACGTTCGATACCACGTGATACCACGTTGTTTGTTCAATAAAGTAAAATGAATACGAAATCAGATTACGCAAATGTTTGTAAAGACCTGAAAACTTGTCTGACGTACCTATATATTGGGCGTCATTAAACCAATAATGATTTTCCGATAACAGAAATATTTTATAAAGTACCTATACATACCGTAAAAGATATCTAAACAAAAATATTTTCTATCAGATCGGGCTTTTCCACAACTGCTATCTTACTTTAACAAAATTAATTTGGACTCACTAATCGAAATAAATACGATTAACTTTTAATCCCACAAAACAATATTGATTTATCGTTAGATACTCTTTTATCTCTACACCTCATATTACAGTTGACCCACACAGATTAGCGACCGCAGCTTTTTTTATCTTTAATACTTACACATAATGATGTGTGAATAAGTGGCTAATTCTATCCATTTTACATTTAGAATGCAAACAAAAATATTAGTAAAATAAAAACGATAGTACTTTTCAAGCTCCATTTCAAAGTCATTTCGAGACATAAATAATTTCTGTTGCCAACAAAATAATAGCGTAGAAAACTAATAAACATTGAATTAGTGCTGGTGACCACGTCCGGCAGAACTAGACTATAAAATAAAAAATGGTCACATAATCTTGTGGTCAGCTTAGCGCCAGCTTTTGATTAACCGGTAACATCGAGAACCAGGGATGTCTGACTGTCATTCGTCAATTAATAGATGTAGGTTTTTAAATTACTTAATCATCATTTATGTGTATATGCTTTGCTATTGCTTTTGTACAAAGTCATATAACTTGACGACTTATGCGGAAATTCATAAATAAGTTCTGTAAATTATTTTCGAACATTTCATTCAGAAGTCGTGCCTATTCGTTAATATTATTTTCGATCGACAGACAGATTACTGTGGTTATTTCTAACACGAAGTTTAGTCCGTTCGACATGTTATCTCCTTGTTTTCTTAGAAATTATGTCTGATTTATGTGAAATACTAATTCTTGGAAACCCAATTTGGTGAGCTTTCAAACCAATACTGGAACCCCCAAAGTTACCTTTAAAGTTCCATTCGTCTTTCAAACACAAACAGAATAAAAATAATATCACTTCCTTGATTACCTTTTATGATTATAGTAAAGACAGGACCTGATTTGCACATAGGTTTTATGCTAAGTTGGTACTTACTTAGATTAGTAGTAAGTTATATTGAATAACTGTTTAATACTGTAGATAAAGACTGTCTTAGACTTGGCGACGGTCTTGTAGTTCAACGACATACAATTATTTATTTTATTTGACTACAGACATATAAAAGTAGAGCTATATTCCTGAAAAGATACTAAATAAAATAATACACAATTTTATGAATGCATATTAGGTACATACCTGCTATGTCTCTTCTGGTGTTCTAGTGATGTTTTTAATACAACAACGTTTCAGTTGACTCGCTAGACTAAAAAAATGACAGACTACAGACATAACTGTAACATAGATCATAGCACAAAATAAAAACTACGCGTGTGAAGAGTTCTTTAGTAATATTGCCATGCGAAATCCTATGGTCATCAATTTTAATGTGTGTAACGGCTATTCTTTCAAATGGCATGCAGTTAGGCCGAAACAAATCTGTAATTGGCAATAAGCGACCGAATATCAATATTTATTGATGGTGTCATAGTAAAAAACGTAACCAATGGTTCGAGCATGAAATGTTATGTATTTATAAGTTAAATAATAGATTATTAACCAAGGGGATAAAGCAGTGTCTTCTGTCGCGGGTGACGATTTAAATCGCGAGCGTAATGAAGGACTCGAAGCTTACTCCCGAGCGCAGCGAGGGTGTTAAAAACTTAAATCACGAGCGAAGCGAGGGATTTAAGACGAGTCCTGAGTGTAGCGAGGGATTTAAGTTCACCCAAGACTAAGACAGCTTTATCACCGAGGAAAATACTCTACTTTTCGTACCATTTGCGAAAAAATGAACACTATAATAATATGAGATAAGCATTTATTAAAAATAATGACAATTAAACGTATTTTTAGAACATTAACTTATTTATAAAAATAAACTTAAGCCTCGTCGGTTTTCGTAATTTTATTTAATAATCATAACTGCATAATAAATGCGTATTCCTTTTTCAAAAAGATGTATAATGCTTTATATACAAACTCAATGGTGTAAACACAGATGTAGTTCAGTATAAATTTCGGTAAGTATTCCAAATTTAAACCACATTCTCCCCCTAGAGGATGAATGAAATTCAGTACAATTTTCTTTCCCTGTTTTTAACAGATTAAAAATGACTATCGTTATGTTCGCTTTTTGTGGCATAGAATGTCACTTTTTTGAGCAAGTGGTACGAAAATGTTGTTTACGCTTCCGTGTCTCCTAAATAGAGTATTTATAGAATTTGACACAAACGCCTTGTGAAGAAAATTGATACAAACTGCATAATTTATAATCTAGAATAGAGAACTTCTCAAGCACGAGCGTCTCGAGGTGGTACTGAATGAAATATAAAGGCGTTCCCTCACCGGAAGCATTCGCCTGTAGTGTAACAATCCACTGCAAGATTCCACTGTAACGGTTAGGTTTTTACAAGGAGACTGCGCAGACCGTCAACTGCTAGGAAGGGGAGGAGGTAATGAAAACGAACAGGACAGGTTAATACATATAATTAAATAGGTAGAAGTAACGCGGCTAGGTCGCAGATAAAGGTTATATTACAGGCGAATGCTCGCGGTGAGGAAACGCCTTAATTAAGCCATCAGCCCGCCCACTTACATATTACAAAAAAAAAACAATGCGACTAAACTAAAAAACTAGAACAAATTATTAAATACGTTCATGTTTGGTTTTAAATGTATGCCTTCCGGTCCGGTCTGGCCATCGTCCGATTTCGCAAGTTCAAGTTCAAAATTACGTTGCAAATCGATTCCCGCCGAAACAACAGCAGAACCGCAGAACCGCCATACAAGTCATTTTGTTTACAATGATGGCCGCCGCCGCGCTGTAGGTTCTTTTTATGAATTTCTTTTTTATTCTTTTCTGCTAGTGTTTTGTACCTATGCAAACTGAATCGGTAAATGATACCCCAAAAACATCGAACCAAATCAATTCAATTAGAAATCTGGAACTGGAAAATCGATGGATGTGCGTTTTTTATTTTTTTGTTAACAAATTAGAATTAATCCGAATGAATTAGAATTAAAGTAATGTTCTTTTGTTATCTCATCGTTACAATAACGAAAAACGCATACCTAAAGAAAACGTTAAGTAATATTTCAGCTCCTCTGAAAATTTGTAGCTATGACGCAATATGACGATAACTTTCTCAAACGTGATAAGACTGAAATCTCGGATATAATCGTGAAATAAATATATAACGGCGTTAAGATGTGTTACGTGTGTGTGTGTGTGTGTGGAACAAAATGTCTTGTTGCCAAGTGGAAATATATTTCAATTATATATTTTTAATTGTCACTAGTCACTCCAAGGTGACGTCAATTTGTTTTAAAACTAAACCGTGAAGTGTATTGACGCCTACAAAATGTAAACTGAAAATAAAATAAGCAGAAATAGAACGTTTGTTTTGTCACAAAACAGTGAACTTTTAAAGAAGAAAATACTCTAAAGAAACACAGAACAGAAAAATGGAATTCTAGTCCTTTTATTATCATATATATTTTCCGAGGTCGGTCCGTGGATAGGTGGCCATCCATTACATACCAACCAACCAACCAATCTGTGCCTCGCAAAGGTCCCGGCTGTCAATTGTAGATTCTTGACAGTCAAAACGGATAGTCAGAAGCCCTAGAGTCTTACGAAAGGGTATCGTGTTATCCGACCCTACACAAGGTGTGGAGGTCCGACAGACATTCGCTCAATGCATATTGGCATGCAGCTATCGGGTATCCGGTTAGTTAGTTGAAACCGACCCCATTGTAATTAGGAAATGGCTGGAAAATTATGATTATGATGAATAATCAAAATTCGAATTTCGATCACGCGCTAAATATAATCAACCGCCAAGGAAACCAGACTAACCTCGAAATCATAAAAAATTTGCCGATGACACCAATCAATTGAATTAATGACAAGTTCTACATTTATGGTCGAACTAATTAAAAATACGCACGTGTGTGGAGGCACGTCAGCAACTGTTAATTCCTAATCGATAAGAGATAAATTAGCAATAAACGTATGCTGATATTACAATGTGTAATTTCACAGCGATAGAGTTAAAAAAAACGATCTTTGCTACGTGATATTATTTAAAAAACAAATGTCTGTAAACGATCGAAAGAACAAAACATTTACAGTCCTCATAACAGCTAAATATGTAAATTATTTTTGATAATTGCTTCCGTGAATCGCATTAAATTATTAAGCATATTTTCCAAATGTATTTCAGGTCATAAAGATGTTGTGTCGTTTGCATAAAGATGTTGTGTCATTTCAGTTTGTGGTCCTACGTGGTCGTGAAAGATCTTGGCAATGAATGTAAGAGTTGCACTGTCCAAAAATAACCCACTAAATAACTGTTATTTAATTTAGCATAATCAGCCTATAAAGTTCCCAGAGGCTTCCTCTCTGTGAGAAGGAGTGGGCCGTAATCCACCACGCCAGCCCAGTGCGGGTTGGTAGATGTCACATGTCTTCGAATCTTTGGTTCTAAGACATGCCGGTTTCCTTCACCGTTTTGAGAGTTCTGGTTATTTAATTTATGTTATGTTAAATGGGGTTAAATAGAGAAACAAAAAAGTGAAAATCAAATTTACTTTAGATTATGTTGACTGGTAACCTTCTAACTCTTTTACAAAAATAACAAAGAAATAAACAGTTGTTTAAATATACTATTTACAAAATAAACACGAACAATTGTTTACTTTGTTACGTATGTTTTTGGGTAAAAATAACGCAGCTAGGTCGTGACGTGGCGTATCGCCAAAATCACGCGTTTGTCTTAAAAATATGTTTGTTTTGCCTTCCCAAATAAATATTAACGTTTATCTTATCTTAAAGGGAACGAATAATAAACAAAATAAGTATACAAAATTTTCCTAGAATATTGGCACGATAAACAATCAAGTTTGGTATTATTCTGTCCCATAAAGTCAGAGTAATAATATTTTATCAGCCTAATTAAAATAGAGAATGATTATGATGGGCTTGAAAACTGTTTATCAAAATTTCCTTTAATCGATGGTATTTTTACTAAAAATAAATCGATATCCGAATCGATTAATCACTAAATTATATTTGTCCAAAGCAATTCTTCATTTACTGAAAAAATACGCACGTAGATTATAAAGGAACTTACTTTCAGTAATGACGTCCATGAAAACCGAAAATCATGGCTCATTTCAAAATAAACAAACAGAATTAAATAATGTCGTATCTGTATCTGTTTTACTGTGTGTACATAAATAATAAAATAAATAAATTAAATGTGAATAAGACAGGTACTCAATGTCTGTACCTACCCACTGATCAATGTTAAAAGTCATTCTCATTCATTTCTTTTTAATGTTGTCACACTGAAGAAAAGTGATTTCCTTATTGCATTATTTTAAACTAGGTCATTATATTCATAAAGATACAAAATACAATACTAAAACACTTGGCTCAGATATGTCACGTGATTTTGAATTGAAAATTGCAGAGATAGTATTGTTTGTATACAGTTGGGATCACACTCGTAGCAAATAGAGCAATAAGGTATTATGATCACTTGTAACATGCTCTACCTAGCTTTGGTTTTACAAATACTTACATGCTTCTATGAAATTGTTTTTGTTTAAAGCATGTACCTACATTCGTAGTTTGAGTGTACCTACTTCGCGACGATTAATGCTAAAACAAATAAGTACCTATTGTTCGTTGTGATTATTATCAGTGCTTACTATAGCGTCAATTTTATCATGATTAAATCAGGCGCCTTAGGTACTATCACCATCAATAATGTTATACATTTTACACGTTACAAAGTATATAGGCTGGTTCTAGAATATTTGGCACATGGCAAAGGACTTGTTAACATCTGCGGTTCTCGTGGTTATCCAATAAATATTTATTTGTTTCAACATGAAATTCGCAGAGTTCCATTTTCTTATTAGCAAAATAAACATAAAAATCAAATTCGCGGTTCGTTTGAAAACAAACGAACCGCGAATTTGGCGCTCATGATTATTTAATTTTAATGTCAGTTACAGTAAACAAAATACGTTCACACGTATTTAGTGTAGATATTATAATATTAAGTATAACAAAAATTATTATTTTAATCAAAAAAAAAAAAGAAGAAATATGTGCCAAAAAAATATGCACGATTTGCAACTCAAACTTATTGAACAGCCCTCGTTTCTTGCTCTGGTTTAAGTGAAAAAAGTAAGTAAATATAACTAAATGAGACATGAGGGCAACAAATAACATGCACATAAGTATGGTACTACATAGTATGCAATGTGTTAGTGGTGAATTTGGATCAACTTTCAGTTTCAATTTAATGGTATCCGTTAACTTACTAAACGATTTATATAAGGATTTGTTATCCTTCGTTCATCGTTTTCCAAACTTTTAAAAGTATAAAATAAAATGCAATGCTCATAACATTAACCTAGCTAATCAAAACATGCTAGCAGGCTTAACGACAAAGCATGGAAATAGTATGTAAAATGGCAAAGTAAAAAACATATCTATATTTAAATAAAAAAATGACGTCACTCATATCAGTTTTTTTTTCGGCACGAGTAACAAATGACACGCAATTTTTTTAATTCTCAGATCGGCAACCTGCACAAATTAAATTTTCATGCTGCCATTATTTTTACTAGGGTCACGTGCCAAAATCGATTAGGTACATTCGTTAGGTAACCTACCGCAGTATAATGGCTTTTTATAAGTTTTCACGTGGAACTTTATTTTCCATTGAAAGAGTAGGTACAAATTTGATTCAAATTGCAATTTTCATCTAACCTCCATTACCAGTTCACATCTCAAACTTTTTTTTTTATTTTTTTTTTTATTAAACTTGCACACTATCTTTACATGATGACTCCAATACAATAGTGGTTTCACAAATAACACCAAATAAAATGAAAAATCAATTTAAAATAAAATCAATTCACTAAACTCTATTATAAACACAATCTGAAGTCAGACTAGAATATTATATTTTAACTATTATAATTTAACATAGCTCATCAATGCTTATATTAAAAAAGCTAAGTCACACATTCGTAAAACGTTACATGTGCATACGGAACATTATTGTAGTTCAACAGCATGTTATTATTTTAATTTCTCTATCCTGTCAAGGCTCCTTCAAACAGGCAGGAAACGCAACGCGAATCTCATGCGACAAAAAGGCACCGCCTGTCGCGCGACTAGCGGTGCCTTTGTGGTGTCGCGTGCGATTCGCGTCGCGTATCGCGCCTGTTTATAGGAGCCTTAAGGCTTCAAGTAGGTAAAGAGGTGGCATTTAATATCAGCTATAAGTAGGTTTTATCAGCAGTTGGCAACACTTGGTTCTGTTATGATGAAACACTACGGTTTGATTAAACGGTTGTTGCTCATTTTATAGTTATATTTTTCTTGTATAACCATTAGTGCATAGGGGAGTTTAGTTATGATTGTTATCACCAGACGTAAGTAAGCATAGCTCAGGCAGTCGAAGCTTCCAAGTTGCTCAGTTTTGCATCCTTCGCTGCAAAAAGAAAACCTCGGTAGTTGGAATGCCCTCCTACTCTTAATACCGACGGACGCTTACAGAGAGAAAGCTGTCCTCTTCGTTTTTATAAAAAATAAATTCTGCTGAACGACAATAATCAACTATTCAATTTACCATCACCAGGGATACCTACCTAATCACGGTACAGCGGACAGAGCTCCGGCGGGATCTCAGGGCGGCATGGAGAATGCGATTGTCGCAACCCAGCGCTGGGCACACCACAATTGCGCCGTGGCGCCTCTCTAGCCACTCCTCAAAGCGGGGACCTCTTTGAGGAGTGGCTAGAGAGGCGCCACGGCGTCCTCACCTTCCGCCTGACGCAGGTCCTCACCGGACACGGTTGTTTCGGGAGGTTCCTGTTCCGGATAAGGCGGGAGGAAACGCCCGGTTGTCACCATTGTGTGGATCGCCCGGAGGACACGGTGGAGCATACGGTGGAGGTCTGCCCGGCTTGGGCGGAGCACCGCCGTGCCCTCGTGGAGGCGATTGGCGGTGGCGATCTCTCGCGTCCGGCCCTGGTCCAGGCCATAGTACGGAGCGAGAGGGCTTGGGAAGCCGTCACCTCCTTCTGCGAAGCTATAATGTTTGCGAAGGAGGAGGCAAAATTCGCGCCCTCACGCCCCTAGCCGCCGCAGGAGACGCCATGGGCGTCGGGAATTGCAGGCCGATTCCCGGCCACCGTAGGCGTGAGCTTGTGAACGGCGAGCAATGGGCAGCTCGCCGTTCGATAAGGACCAGGCCCGGGTTGACGGCGCGTTGTGTTCCACGCGCGCCTCAAAGAGATGTCAGCACCAATGACGGGGTCCGCTAGGGCCAATGCCTGCTGGGTTGCGGGAAAGTCCGAGAGGGATACCGTGGCCCTTGGCACAGGCAACTGAAGGAACACGGGTGGGTTTTAGTCAGTAAGAGTCTGACACGCCGTCCTGCTCTGCTCAGAGCGGGAGAAGTTATTTGATGATTTCCCACTACCCTTCCCCTACCTATTAGTGGTGAATAAAACTTGTTCATACAATATTCTATATCTCTTCCTCTCTTGTCCACAGAATCGCTACCAAGACCTCGCAGCCTCTTCATGTGGCCCTCGCCGTGGTCGTCCTCCTAGCCTGGCTCAGCCGCCCTGGATCCAGCAGTAACCTCCGTGGATGGAGGGCACTGTACGTCGTCGCCGTCGCCACGCATTTCGGAGCACAAGTCTGGATGACCCTTGTCTCTGGTAAGATATACTTCTGGAACATTCTGAATTTAAAATTTCGTAGGAAAGTAAGAACTGTACATCGATGCCGAAAGAAATCGGACGATTAGACGATGACAAAGTAGTAACGATTGCCAAAAGTTACTTAACTTTTGTAATTATTTTAGGTTTTCTAAAAATATGCCCTTACTCAGTTGAGCTTACAGAAAAAAGGCGAAGAGTGCCAAGAAATGTCTGTTAATTTAGTCTCTAGGTCTAGGTCTCAAACGAAGTCTAGATGGATAATGAGAAAGAAAATAATATATCCATTGCAAAATCGCAAATTGCTCGCACAAATCATATTATCATTTTTTACTTTCTTTTATTTCAAAATCGGCATTCAGAAACTTGTTCGTTCAAATTGCGAAGAACTCTATCACGTTGCCGAGCATGCGCATTACGTACGTGAAGGAACGAGGTTCCAATAAAAAGTTACCGTCTTGTCGTTGAGAAACACCAGTTTTTATGAAAAAAGGTTGAATTTGAAGAAGGCTGACTAATTGTCCGGAAGAGGTTTTGTTCGAAAACTCTTCAAGAATTTTGAAACGTTTAGTTTCCTGAATGAATCTGGAAGGTGATGCCCTATTTTACTGGCTAATTGTGTTCTCTTTCTGTTCCCTTACTGTAAGATATTGAAAAAAAACAGAAAATTAGAATAAGAATCATAAAACTTTACGGTTTACACGAATAAGTACTTTGTAGTAACAAATACATAAAATGGCTAATCACGGGTGTCGTAAACTGTCATTTTTCCTGGCGGCCATTCCACCGTCTGCAGTTTGTTACACACTTACACGTACACGTGTCGGCAGAGTTTATTATTCCATGTTTACCTTTGTTTGCGTTCCATGGTTTATTTTTATTAAATCAGCGAATATTTTATCAATAAACCTAGGTATATGGATCGGACGTCTCTCGATGATCTTCGTTTTTGAAAAATAATACCTACCTATTGGTCTTTGATTTAGCACTTCTGTATTGTGCGTTGTCTGCTATCATATTATTATGTTTTTCTAGTTATTTCCTAAACTAGTGGTTAACTTACCTTAAATACTCAAATAAGCTGCGTTCAAAAATAGTATGCATGCAATGAGCGCTTTTAAATTATAATAATTAACATTAATGTCTTCTCTTGTTCTAAGGTCCCCTTTTTTACTGCCAAAAACAACTTCTGATCCAAAGATCTGAAGGTTGAAAGAAACAAGGACAAACATAATGGCAACATTATTATAATTGTAGATAATTAGAATAATTTTTGTAACTCTGGTTTCTAATTGAATAAATTGCAGAGTATCAACTTTAATATCAGCTTGTAATTTATTTAAATAACAACAGGTGTAACACTGGTTTGGCATGAGAAAATATAAAACTATAGATAGATGTTTTCCCGTAGGTAGGTACCTACTTTGTCCACTTAGAATTAAGTGAACCGGTAGGAACCTATGGGGTCCGCTAGAAAATCAACAATAAGATCTTTTCACGATGTTTTACGATGAACTTAAATTAACACAATCATGAATTTCATATTTCTAATGAATTATTTATGAAAATAGCTTTACGAAGTTATACCTAATGAAGAACTTCGGTGGAGCTCCAATAACTTACATGAAACTCTTATAACTTTCTTTTACGAATAAACCAGGATGAAAGACAAACTAAAAGGTATTTACATAATTAGTGTTTCATAAATTAATTTTGCTACTACACAAAAAAATTGGTTGAAAATAAAAGATTCAATACAAAACGTCTCCCTGCACCCTAATTGCGTAACACACTATCAATCATAATCTGAATCATTTTGAAGGATATTGCTAATCCATTGCTTCATATGTTGGAAAAATTTGTCTGCTCAACAACGTAAATAACGCAATGAATGTTGTTGAACTGTCAAAATGAAAACCGTTGTTACTGATAGTGTTACGAAATTACCCGCTGGCGCTCTGGTCAAACTAAGTAAGAGATCATGATAACACAGCACAACAAAACAGACAGAATACAAATACGGTGCGCCTTTCCGACTTCAGAAGGTAAAAAATCTCAGAATCGGTGGGCGGGGGCACCTGTCAAGTCTACACGTTTCATTGCGGAACTAAATGATGCTTCTTAGCATTTTAATGACCAAACAATGAGCGAATAATTGAAAATTTCTTCCGTTCTAGTGCTGATTTAAAGTTACAAATGCATTGATTTTGAGTTTTCACGTAAATTAGATAAGTTGCGGACTCGTGAAACATTATTTGCAGAGAATTCTTCGCTAAAATAATTAAGTAATTGCGTAATGAGAACTAATTGGGGATCGCATGTCTCAAGTCTCAGGGAATCGTTATTTTTACTTCCTTTATTTTGGCCGTACACCCTTTGGCCGTAAACCTCTTTTTCCGAGATAAAACCAGTTTGTAAACGATTGTTATACTTTGATAACAAAATTCGAGCGGTTTTCAGAACAGAATTACAACATTTCTTTAATAAGTTAAATTTTTACAACCATTTTGTACCGCCAGAGAAACACACAAGCCTAGTGTATAGGTACTCATGGTTAAGTTGCACAAATAGCACTGACTTAAGGGGCTGACACAACAGCTAAAGCGTGATCACTGTCGGACTGCATAGAAAAGAAAGAGAAGCGCGATGACACAACGCTGATAATTTATTACAAAAAATCTATTGATGGGACAAAAAAATTCAAACACTATCACGTTAACATGTTGCTTGAAGAACAATCTGAAAAAAAAACAGAATGATTGCATGTATATTAGTATGGTTTTTAATCGTTAAAATAATTTTTTTGCGGTATATTCGTGACTTTTTTCTTTCGTACCAAATTAGTTGTATTATGTTTCACTATCACTTGCACTATCTAACTAGCATTTATATCCTGAAGAATATCATATATTTTTCTGATTTTGTTTACTGCAGTTGATCATACAGGCTTTTAGGCATTATAAAACTTACGTTTAGGTCATGTAGTCCCCTTAAAAAACCGCTCTTGACACCTCGCTTCGCTACAAAGACTTTACAAGGCTTTCTGTAAAGAGGATCATAAATATATTTTACATTTATGTTTTTTGAATAAAAAACATTAACACTCAAAGTAATGTGACGTATTCTGATTATGCAGAGCAAATATTTGTTAATTCGCCATTTTATTTCTGGTTATACTAGGGTACTATAATCGCTGATTGGATATTCTTAAGCCATAGCGTATGTAGAAGATGTAGTTCAATAAACTACATCCTTTTTTGTCGTAGTCATCTTTTCATGTTTAAGACATAATTTATCTATATCTATTTTAAAAGTAGAATGAATAAAGATAAAATAGTAAAGGCTCGATCTAAAACAATATAAATCGGGCAATACAAATACTTACTCGTATTATTAAAATTCGTTCGTCGTTTGATGTAATAATCATGAAGCATTTCATAAATATTCATAGAAAGATACAGGCGATATTTGATCGAATGATTCACCAAATAATTCAAAACAGTTTCACATGCATTATACAGAGCAGCCTGTATAAAACGAAACATTCAACATCCTTTGAGAATTGTGGTAGAACAATTTGGAGCGCTAACCAACCGGTGCACGATTTCGCGGGCATAGCGCGTTCCGGGTGACACGGCCCATTGAAATGACCTCTGATTTGTTCCTGTATATGATTAAAGTATTATTAATGTATATATATCGTTACAAGTGTACTACGTTACGTAAGGTCAATTGGAACCTTTGAATAAAACGACAAACGCATTATTATACTAGGTAACAGCAACTTACCACTTAAGCATATACATTGTGGAATGCAATCAATGATTGAGTATTGAGTAACAGCAATCGTAAAAATGTTTCAATCGTCATACGACATTCTTCATTATTAAGAAATAGAAAAAGAAATAAAATTAAAAAAAAAACTGTAATAGCTACTTTTAAAACCACGACAAAACGAATAAGGCGACTAATCAGATCTTTTTAACGTTTGAAAATCACAAAACATAACCCTGAATGATACGATGTCCGTTACAAAGTCACTAACAGTCATAAATCCATCAAGCTTCATCTGCTCTCCCTAGAGTAAATATGTTCCTTGCATCTGCTACTAGGACACTATGATGAAGTAGGGGATCGTCAACCTCAGTCAGGGTCGCGCACAAAGGTTCTACCACACACAAGCAAATATTTGTGGGGTCGCCAGACATTTGTACAATGTCTGGACGAGTCGTTATGTAATAGGGCCCTGACACGCGGGATTGGCAGGTACTTTACATTATTGACGTAGATCGAGTGGGTGAAGCATTGTTTACGAGCACTTTCACACATCGTCATCAATCTTCATACCTTCTAGATAAGTCATACCTACGTTTAGTACTGGAATATTTTACAGTTTACGTAGATACATAGATCTGCTCTGGTTTCCAATGCTTGTTTACAATTTTGGAACACCGCGCTTTCTTACATCATTTACCTACTTTAATCAAAGTCACTGCAGTTCCGTTGGTCCTCGTTTTTATTATAATAGTATTTTCAATAGATGCAATATTTTATTTGATGACGACTTTCTTGGCCGAAACGGCTTCTGTACCGTTTTGAATCTACACATATCCCGTATTTTCAGGATATTTCTCTATAGCATCACATTAACTAATAAAATGTCTTTCTTCTCCCCCAGGCATAGTGCTGTACTTCAACCTGCCCCGCCACGAGTTCGGCCGCGTCCAGACAGTGCTGTTCCCTGTGTACTATGCGTTCAACGCTGTCATCAGTCTGCTGGCCCTCCTCGCCTACTACAGGACGCAGTGCCTCACGCAGTTCGAACATACCTCCTGGGTACAGGTAAGCATCAAAGGCATTGAAGCTATATTTTGTCTAACTTTAAGAAAGTGGTTTTAATACAGGTGAAACCAAAAATATGTATTTATTGAGAAAGCAGTGTAGGTGTATTGGAAGAAGGGCAGGATTATGGTTATAAGATAGTAGCTTAGAGGAAAACTATTACTAAATGTCTTTTAGTGTCTAGAGAAATCAGGACTAGAAATCTATCTATCTAGAATAATATGATTGTTTGTGGTGATTCTTATCCCCGCTGTGTCTCAAGGTTCAGAGCAAAGAAGCACCTGTTCCAGTCAGGTTTACTCTTGAACCGTAGCGAGCCCTTATTGACCAATAGGAAGTCAGTGAACCAAGGGATTACAAAATACTTGAGAACAAATGCCAAACGACTTCTACCCGGGTAAAGCAACACACGATAAACGTTCCTTCATTATAGCCTGTGTAAATAAAATTAGCACATACTTGACTCTGTTACAACAAAGTAACACAAGCAAAAGGTCGCAGGTCTGCAATAAACTTCAAGCATATAATATTAAAGTAAATAAAACGTGGGTATATATTAAATGGCGCCAATGCGTTAAGTGCAGTTTATGTTCGAGTGACTGTCATTGACATTAATTGAAATTATTGTTCTGATTATTGAATATTTGCATACGGTAAAAGCTGAGTAAAATAGCTTCACTTTTACTTTTACTGTGAACAGAAACACATAGCTTAACTGTGACATTTTCGTATTGGTTGAGCAGCTTGCGAAGTGGTGTAAATTTGAGTCTCCCTGATGTGTTTATGTATTAGAATAAAAATCTATTAAAAATTAATATCCCCGATGATCTATGGATCGATTTCAAAGGAAGCCATAAGAAACTGTTACCTGTTTACTTCCCAAGAACGCAAAGTTGCGTTCTTGGGAAGTAAACAGGTAACAGGTAGCTTCTGATCAAAAAAACATCTTCTACATAACAGACCAGTTGTTTTACCTACTAGCACTTCACTACGGAATTTATTACAATCAAGTTTATATCGAACTCAATTAGGTACATAAGGAGTTTTGTTAGTACCTATTTATTCCCTTTGGCTTGCAAGATAAATCAAATGATTAAATGCTCGAGACACAATTTGACCCGCTATCTGACCGTCTTCACACGATCGATCAACTATGAGGATTTATTGGGCTGTAGAATTCGTCAATATAGGTATAGGCGATATTTATGAACGGGGTTAAATATAAGTGCCTAATAACTGTATATACTGGTAATGTTATCTAGAAGAGTCACTAGCAAGCTCTCAAGCCAATTAACCAATATTAACGTGTGCCTACTAGATAATATACTTTATTTCAGTTATTTTAACCTATTTATTTATACAATTTTGTACGTAAGTAAACAGGTAATGACCTGTCTTATCTGTAATTAACTTGATTAATCGAAAAACTTTTATTATTGATGATTACAATTTTAAACAGTGGCCAAGGTAATAAAACACGCACGAATATTTACAATCGTTTCCTTCCATGTATTGTAACTTTAGTGCTATGTTTAAAACATTTTTTTTTTTGTTATTAAATGTCAGGGTACAGTAATTGAGCAAACATGACATCAGGCATTACTTGGATTGCTCCTTGCAAACTTCCAAATCATAAGTTTGGCCTTTGTCAATGTGAAGAAATGATTAATGATGGTTGTCATTGGTCAATTCCGATTTACAAACTAACATGGTATAATAATATGCTTCGCCTGGTATTCTCTTCCCGTGACAGCTGGGTCACGTGATTGGCCTAAGTATACGTCATCAGTTGCGATGCGGTTCTCAAAGTTTTTTAGTGGGGAAAAAGATAAAAATAATTTTTAATATTTTAGATGAGCCCAAACGGCCTTGAAGACAGAGCCGATAAACCTTATTTGAAAAAAAAACTATCTAGCAAGCTACGTCAACATCACTTGAAAAAGAAATACATCTGACTTAGCTGTATGGGCCAAGATCCCTTTGCCTGTCCTTAATTAGGACTAAAAAAACAACCAAAAAAAATCACTACAAAATAAAATAATAACATGGACCAACTTAGTACACGACGAAAACCTAATAGGACGCAATTAACTCGACTTGAAAAATAAGTCAAAAACTAGTTAGGTTAGGTTATGTTCGGGCGTACAGCCGAATTAGCACAACTATGCCTTATATGGAATTTGCAACCGTAGATAATATGTAGAAAGGTACTTACCAGTTCTTATTGTTGTTTTTGGTCTACAATATTGAAGCCACTTATTTGCTATCATCTCTTCTTTGGGAAAAGAAAAAAACCTTATTACTCCGCCTTTTTTACTTCTGTTTTTACAGTTTAGTACGAAACATTTAACCATTTTTTTTTTCTTGTGTATCTTTCAAACACAGTTTTTTACACAGTTTTTATAGTACCTAACTAATGTTTGGGAACCACAGTATTTTGCTCACCGAGCGAAACAACGCTATAGATATGAGCGACACGACGATAGTGATGAAATGGGGAGCTGTCAGTATGTCACTTGTCAATTCGATGTGTGGCTACTGTGTGTGATTGAATTACCTGAGCAAAATGCATTTTTTTACTTATCAAAGCAATTATGAACTAATAATTAAATATGTTAATTAATTTAAAACTAAAAAGATGAATCACAAGAGTTACTAAATAGTTAAGCTAGTTAGTAATTTATTTTATTTTTATTACCTAATTAAGAAAGTCCCTAAATTTACTGAAACGGACAATCAATGGCAACACTTATCGTGACGTAGTCTTAGGCCATCGTGGGAAGAGAATACCAGGCGAAGCATATTATTATACCATGCAAACTAATACAATCCGATTATCGACATAAGTTTATTCAAATAAGGAATGCAAACAGATAACATAATCAATGCAATTAGCATTATGGCACAAGCGACTAGTAGGCAGAATAGAAAAAAACCATTGCACACAATGATGGAAGATTTTTGATAGATCGAATTATCTGCATTGAAATAAAAAAATACCTAGTGGCAAATAAGTATTTTTAGCTGTGTTTATATGATCTGAGATTTTTAGCAATCATTTCAACACGTATGTAACGTTATTATATTTAAATTGCAACGTCGAACATATTAGGTACGAGAATAGTTAATTGCTTATAGACTGTAAAATCCTTGATTCTATATTAAAGCCAATTTTTATTTTATTTTTTTCGCCCGCCGTACAAATTAACACAAGATACTGTGTAATCTTAAGTAAATGCAAGGCTGTATTGAAATGTCGGATTAACTTACTTGAACTCAATCTGGATAAAAGACAGATTAAACATTAACAGCCATTTTTATTAAACGTCTGAACCGGATACAAGGAAATAACGGTTACAAAAGAGATTGTTAATCATTTAATTGATAACGTGACAAGTTAGGTCAGTAGGGAACGTAATTTGTTTTGAACTCAGCCATTGTATAGGTTTTGTGAAATCTTATTGCCTCTTCTAATTGTTTTATTTCTAATTCAAATATTAATTCAAATTTAGCAATCCGGTCTTCTCTCTCTTACTAACAGTTACCATAATTAGAATTCACTGCATTTTGAAACTGAAAAAAAACACGATGCATTCTATAACAGTCGACTAATCGACATTGACCATTGAATTCCTTGTGTCTCACTGACTCACAATGGCGTTTGTATCGCCAAAACTAGTTTTCATGGCTTAGCAAACACTCCTTCATCCAAAGCGTTAACGTGTACCTAAATAAGCCTTATCAAAGTAACAGCACATGTTTCAGATATGGATAGCAACGATTGGTTTCTAGGAACTGGACATTAAATTCAAATATATTCCAAAGTTGTTCTCCTTTTTTCTAAACCACAAGTTCTAAATTCAAACCCTCAACCTCATACTAAACCTCCTTACTCTGATTGTTCCAGCTAGCGCTGCTGCTAGCCGTATTCAGCATCGAGTCGTACGTGCGCCTGCGACTCGTGCGACCCATGCTTCGCGCCAAGCATGTCAAGACACAGATGGAAGAGGCAGCTGGTGGTGGACAAGAAGTAAGTACAACATACTATAATTATTTTTTAATGATATTCACGTACTTTACGGTGAAATTTACCTAAGTAAATAGTTTGAAGGAGAGATGGGAGTTCTTTACCAAGAAGCAGGACAGAACAGGCGAGCAATAAAAGTGCCTATCTACTTGAATACTAGTCTAGTATGTTTTATCCCGCTCCTAGACAAAGGTCTCCATAATTCTTGAATTTTTACAGTTTAATTTGAGAGAAATAGTTTGACAAAGATTCCTAAGCTTTGGGAACCTTGTATCTAGCTCAATCCTCCATATGACAAAACGAGAGGATCTACGCTAGTCTTGGTTTTAAACGATCCGGTCAAGATGGGTGGTGAATCATTGCACGTGCTTTCTGCACTATTGCAGAAATCTGTTTGTAGTAAATGGTATATGCACTTGCACACGTCGTAAAAACAAAGAATTTTATTGATTGACAGTGATGCAATGTAATGGTTTTGTATTCTTGGAACTTACTTTTCTTCTAATGCGTTGGAGGATTCTAATAATGGCGGTGTGTTAGAGTAAATCATTGTTTCTACGCGTGACCATCACTGGCCCTTAAAGCGAGGTCAAGAACCCTTTCGAGCTCTTCCACAACAGTCATCATCTTATCTAATTAATTATTACTTAAGTATTCACACGTGACCATAAAGTGTTTGTTGCATTTGTCATCGACAGCTGAAAGGCACAATGCTTCCGAGTAAAAATCCGCAATCGGCTCTCAATCTAAACGTCGAACTGGTTATTTTTGCAAGAATCATTTAATAACTCAAGTGTTTCTCTTGTTACAGGTCGGTCGCCTAATCCTAGGTGAACTCGCACACTGTCCCCGCTACCTTCGTGTCCTGAAGACCTTCAGGACGTACCACTCCAGTATAGCCATGGGCACTATGATCGCTCTAGGCTGCTCACTATACTCGACTATGATCATAGTCGACTCCATGTGTCGTTAATCGACTCGTCAAGGAACTATTGGAGAAAGAATTAACACAAACAATTTTCTTTGGCATGCTGTGTAAATTTTAAACTTCCGCTAAGAAATGTCTTGAATTTCAGTGGATTTTTGTATTCAAAAATATTGTAATGGTTAACGAGTTTTATATAGGTAGTTGGATTTGTATAGATTTTTCTAATAGAATGATTTATCTCTCAATACTAATTAATTGATACGAAAATGTGTTATAGTTAGTTTAAAAACTGAAAAATCTCAAGGCACAAAGGCAATAGCTGTCACGAATGTTAGTATTTAGATTAGTTTAAATCTAAAACAAGGTTTACATAGCATGGTACCACCGATAAAAAAATTAAGGATCCATTTCATAATGCGTTACTGTCCTAGTTCCATTCAGGCTGTGAAGTCTGTTTTCTCTATGTACGACTGTACTCTTCTTATTAAAAACATAGTATTAATTCGTAAAAAGAAGAAGAGAATGAAGGATTATTATTTTATTGAGAAGGATTTGGGTGTGTGAGGCGCTGGTCGCACGAATTGTTTCCTAGAGAAACGTTGTGAGAGAATCGTTCCAAATTGTATAATTATTTTAAGTGACGGTAACAGACGCGACTAAACGCAACGATTAGGTATAGTATTAAAATATTAACACAAACCTTTTTCAAAGGTTCTTAGTTGAAATTGTAACATCGAATTTATAGAAAAATTTACCCTAACTTGCCAGCAACTAACAGTATAGATTGGAGTACAGTCGCCAGCACATCAGGTTATGCGAAACTGTCAAATTTCTCCAAATGATCTTAAACCTTAAAATGTTGAAGGTTAAGTTCAAAATCGAATGAGAAAATTTGACAGTTTGTTGTAACTTGAACTGCTGCTGAGTGTACCTAATCAAATAAATCTTGCCAAACGTTAGCAGTGTTATGCCATCGATTAGCCGTCTGAGGCAGCGAGCCCATCACTAAGCTGCTTGATATTACGAAACTCATGTTGTATGCTCTCTAATTTCCTGCAATACTGCCATACTATAGCGCTAAGTGTAGTAATAAGTAGTATAGACTCTCGCCAAGCAATCTGTCGCAAGTAATCGTTAAAATGGTCCTTGAACGCAGGAAGTTACGAGCACGCAACTCTTACGACGTTTTTGGTGTTGAATCAAAGACGATTGTAGCAGAGCGCTACGTACGTTCTAAGAATGTTTGATGTGTCTTCAGAACTTGCCATTAGCGACGATGCTCACTAAGTTTTATCGTTGTGACGACTCGATGATCTAGTCAGCAACAGATGCGGCGATCGTAAAATCGCCATTTTACTGTATCGCGCGTCCATGAAACCAGAGCTTAAAAGTATTGCATTTAACCAAGTTAATTACTATTGAACATGTTTAAATGATTACTTTTAACCGTCAAGCAGCTTACGCCTTATTGGCAGAGGGTTTGTTTAGATAATTTTAAGTAATATAATTTTTTAATTAAGTACTAAGTTTAGTTAGAAATAAATTTATTTAATCGACTAATGTGAATACGAGTTAGTGATTTAGTGATTAATATTTACTTATTCGTAAATGATCTGAGTGTCTACGTGGGATTATTATTTATTTGAAACGTGAGAACGAAAAAAGTATTAAAATTGAAAATAAATGACATGAAAACTTGTCGTGTTATTTATTTGTGCGTATTTACCTTGGCTTGTAGGTATGTAGATACCTGCCTCCCTACCAATAGGTATCACTACTTTGCCTACTTTAAAAAACACCTTAGCTATATCCAGTTATTACTAAGAATCTTAAAAAATTGTTGATCCGTGATGTTATCTGGATACCTACCTTAATTAATACCTATAGCTAATCCAGGACGCCATAGCCTCGTAAAATTAGGTACCGGGAAATAGTGATGCTAAGCACCAGCTGCCACTGCCTGTACCCTTGAAAGACAGGATGATACATATAGGTATACAGACTTCAACAGAAACCAAGGCATTCTTCGATTATACGCATTCTGGAGCCGAGTAATTGTTATTCGAGCTAAAACGTTGATTCACATTCCAGCTCAACCAACCCCAGTGCGTTCGGCGCTCGATATGAAGGGTTGAGATATATCTAAGGCTAAGAGCATAGGTACTCAATCGTGAAAATGCCCTGTTCAGTACATACACAGTTCGGTTTTACAAGGGGTCGTTCAACTACTGATTGTTTGAGTTGAACTTTTAGGACATGTGTATAATGCATGGAAGAACAAATGCGATGCATTGGGCATCTTTTGCGATTTGTCCAAGGCATTAGATTGTGTTCTTCATGAAACATTAATCAGGAAACTGCACCACTACGGAATCCGGAACGCCTCTCTGGATCTTCTTACTTCTTAATTAAGTGATAGGATTCAAAGAGTTGATATTAACGGAAAAAGATCACCTGCATCGGTAGTAAGAATGGGGGTCCCTCAAGGCTCAATTCTTGGTCCATTCTTATTTCTTATTTATATAAATGACTTGCCTTACCAGCCTAACCTACCCAGCAGCAGCACCCTGCGTGCCCACGAGAACGCCATTAGAGTAAGTGCCGGCTGAAAATACGCTCATTCTGCGAATCTTCCTGCGATCATCATCCACTTTTGCCCGAGGGTAATCCTGTGACTCGCAGCAACCATGGATTGTGTTTAGAAATAAGCGATATGACAGCAATACAATACAGCGTCTTTCTACAAAATTATAAATAAGGTAGTCAAAAATCAATACCAACATCTGAAATCAAAACAACAATATTAGCGTGATTTTGAAACATTTTTTTTTGTATAATACATATTTGCGATCGTCACATCTGTTAATCTGTTGACCGAAATATTTCATATGTCTAATGCACAAAACGAAACGCAATTCTCAAAACTGCCAATGTCCTGGGACATTGATTTTTATGTTGCACTTATGGAGGGTAGAGGTAAGGAGAACTGTCTCATATGGGGTGAAAGCTAAAAAGTGTCATATAAATACGGCATATAAACAGTAAATAACAATTCAAATACCCTCCAAAATAGCAAAAATTATTGCTTTTAAAATTTACCCGGTGGCTACTGTGGCGCCACCCTTATGTAGCACATTTTAACGGACGCTTTTTATACACAGAGATAGCTTGCCTTACTACCTGTACTCGTACTGTACTTAATACTTGTATACTTCATACCTCTACCCTCGATATAATTGCGCTATACCAAATTTTATGAAATTCTACTAATACGGAGATAAGTGGAAGCGCTATGAATTTCTGAAATATTATTTTATGCAATAGGAGTCCCAATTACATAAAAATCAATATTTAATAAATTACGGCTATAATCTAATCTCTAGTAAAAATAAGCGAAAAATGTACTTACCTACCAAACAAAAAATAATACGTCTCATGAACATAAAATAAACTATGTTCGCTGTTGTAAAATCTTAAAGCGTGTGATAAAACAATCAAGAAAAAATGCATCTCATGCAATGCAATACCAATAAAACTAAGGCGACATGGGCATTAATAAAACGACAAACCCAAACTACAAATGTTCTGCAACCCACAATAGACTACATCCTGCACAATAACAATGTAATAAAATCGCCTGTAAAATTAGCTAGTATTTTTAACAATTTCTACAGTAACCAAAATCTCAACACTACGACAGCGGATAATAACAATTACAAATCCCAATCCACTCCTAACTCAAGCAGTATTTTCTTCTACCCAGTAGACAGAAGCGAAATAATAAATATAATTCTAAAATTAAAATATAAAACTAGTTGCGGACACGATAATATTAGAGTTATCAAACAAAAAATCCCATTTATTGTTGACCCACTGGTACACATTCTAAATCTTATGTTAGAAAAACGAGCAAATTTCCCGATACCCTAATAGCTCTCAAGCCATTATTTAAGAAAGGATCACGGCACGACATTAATAACTATAGACCAATAAATTGCACTGTTGCCAAGTTTTTGTGAAGATATTTGAAAAAATTATCTATGCTAGAATCACAAACTTTTTAAGTGTAAATAATATTTTAAATGTTAACCAATTTGGAATCCAAAAGAATAAAACTACATCATTGGCAATATACCAATTATAGATATATTCAATATATCAATTCCATTTGGGATAAATTAAATAATAAAAAACAATGTGCTGCACTTTTCATTGATATGAAAAAAGCATTTGACTGTGTAAAGTATGACATCTGGCTTAATAAATTAGAAGGTTTAGGAATAAGAGGCATAGCATTTAAATTAATTGAGAATTATTTAAATAATAGAATGCAGGGCACTTTTATTGAGGTATATAATGAACGTACAAAAATGGTGGAGGTAGTGAAATCTAAATTCGAATCTTTAATACTAGGCGTACCGCAAGGCAGTATACTGGGACCCCCCTGTTCTTATTGTATATTAACGAGCTCCCAAATGTAAATCGGTTTAAAGAAACTTTATTCCCAATAAAGACATAAGTCACTTACTTGAGAACAGTAGGATAGATTACAATATGTTCGTCATCAGTATTACAATTTAATTAATAGTTACCCATCCAATGCATTCATTTCTCCAGAAGTGATCGATCCGCAAGTATGTGCTGGCTAAGTTGAGTTTTGAATGCATTGTAAGAGTGTATATTTCTTATACATACATACATAAATAACCATCTTTGTGTAATGTATGCTGATGACGCAACCATATTTATTTCAAATGAATATTCCGGTGATCTTATTGATGAAAGTGAAATAAATAAAACATTCATAACTGTAACTGATTGGTTGCAGACAATAAATTTAAAAGTCAATGTCTCAAAAACCAAATTGATTCAATTTAGAAATAAAGGTAAACCTACGAAATTGAATATAATCATGTCTGATACAGTGATTGAAGAAGTAAAAGACACATATTTCATGAGTTACAATAGATCAACATTTAAACTGGAAGGCACATATTGGAAAAATTCATAAAAATATATCAAGTGCTTGCTAGGCATTGTCAGTTCTGGCAGAAACTACACATCCAAGTGTTACTAGAAATGCTTATTTTGGAAATGTTAACTTATGGTGTCATAATATATTGGGGGAACTCGACATACAATTCATTCACATTCATTCTCCAGAAGAAATGTCTTAAGACAATATACATCTATCATGTATCGTACCGAATCGTTAAGAGATGTTCAGAGCGGAGGGTTTCCAGACACTGACTGGTATGTATATACTCGAATTATGTTTATTTGTTAAAAATATGCAATATTTTAATTTCAAATCAAATTCAAAAATAAACAATCGGAAACAATATAAATATGACATAAATTTACCAGTTATTAACAATATGATGTATTATAAAAGTACCTACCTATGTTACTGCTATTCGTGTGTACAATCAATTACCGCCAGCAATTAAAGAATTAAATTGAAATATTTGTATAAAAATAAATTGAAAAAATGTTAATTGATAAGGTATTTTATATTCTACGTGAGCTTTTTGATAAAAAATAGAACTTGTAAGTATTCGATTTCTTAATACTATTGCATATCCGACTCGGGTAGACTGTAGAAACAAAAAAAAAATATGTTTAAGTAGGTACTTAATGTACACAGTTATGCAATAAACATATGTCTTTATCTTTAATCAACCAATTCTGTCAATATCACAAATAAGAAGTTGGAAAAAACTATTCGCTTCTCCATCAAGTAGCAAGTTCCATCATCGTCAAACTTCGATCAATAATAGTACTAGATTCAAGATTCGCACAAATACTTTTGTGGTCTTATTTCAAATTAGTCTAGTCCAATCACAGACTACAATACCTATAGGGTCCAAACATAGCCAACGTTAAGACGTCATGATTTTACATTAATAGATATTTATTTCAACTAGACACACGTAAACACAATAATTGGTGACCGTTTTAAAATGAAATTTTGTATTGGATTGTGTATCTAGTACTATTATTGATCGAAGTCGTCAAAAGATATTTTATAGGGGTGCGTTCCGAGTTGCGCTGTAATCGATTTGAGGGTGCTAACACCCATACTGAATTAGCGTGAGCGCGATTGATGTTCCGGTAATCGTCATATATGACGGCATGACATGCGCCATCTTGCGATAACGCCGACTATGCCCTAAATTAATATCACCGTGAGCGCTGTCAAAAATCACAGTTTGGTTTCCAGTCGCATCATATCATATCTAAATCGGAACGCAAATTAATGATGTGATTGCTGTGAGCGAATTTGGTCTAATTCGGAACGCAGGGTAGATACTGGCGCTCTACCCTAGCAACACCAGCAATCAGGCCTGCGACAGCTTTAGTTCCAAAAAATGCGTTATGGCGCTACTTTCGGTAGCCATGTTGTTGGCAGCCATTTTGGCTGTTGAGTGTTGCGTATAACTGTCAAACTGACAGATTGTATTTTCAGTAATTTCAGTCATTCGTGTTCGTGTCGAATCTCTGGGTTAGTTTGTGTATTATTCGTTATCATCGCTTTATTGCTTGAGTTGAGACATAATTATATATAATGGTGAGTAGATACTCTCTCTACAAATAGCCTTTGTTCACATTATCTGCATAGCAGTTGCAAATTATCTAGGATAAAAAGTATCCATCATCATTATAATTATCATAATATCCATCTGTATGTTAGTCCAGGTCATGGTCTAACTGTGTACCAAATTTCATCCAAATATGTTGAACTGTTAAACCACAATTGCATAACAAACATCTAAACTTTGACATTATTTTATAAATTAGTAGGATTGTGATCCATCAAATTAAGTTGTACTCAATAGCTTTTTTGTTTGCAGATGGAACTATTGAGATGTCAGGACAACACCTAAGTGTAGTGTATGATCCCCCACACTTACTTAAGGGGCTAAGGAACAACCTTACAAAAGACATGTTTTTCAAAAGCAAAGTTGCCACTTGGAAGGATATTGAAATGGTATTTGATGCTGATTGCCAACTAGGTCATACTAGAATGCATAAAAAACTAACAGAGCACCATATTCACGCAGCAAAAATGAAGAAAATTAAAGTGAGTGTAGCTGCCCAAACTCTGAGTGCAACAACCAGTGGAATGCTTAAATACACTGCATTGTTCAGTAAGTTTTTACTTTGTTATCAATCAATCACTCACTTACTCACTTTACTTTAATTTATTTAGGGTCTCCGACAAAAGAAACACAAGAATTCACACTATACATATTCACTCTTTGTTAAAAAGAATTAGGTTTTTAATAATTGGGTTTTAATTTTTACAATTGAGCCATTATGACTAATAAGACGTTTGATTTAAACTAATATACTAAGAATAATACCAGTTGCACTTTCTTGTAGTCTGATAGAATGGAAATGGAAACATTGTTTGTTTGTTATACTTATATATAATTATGTATTTCAGAAACTACAGCCTCGGGTTAAAATGTCAGTGAGACAATGGCCACAACAGGCGAAGCTGTGGAATTCATGGACAAGCTCTTTGACAGCGTGAATGGATCTCGAGGGAGTACTGTCCGGGGCAAACTTCGTGGACCAATAAAGCCAAACGCCCATCAAATTTTCAATTTTTGGACAGAAGCCAAACAAATATTAAATAATATTCAATATATTGATAATAGTAGCAAGAAAGCCCTCAAAAATAATAAAATCTATAAGGTTCGAGTTCCTTCTCTTAATGGATGGGTTACAACTATAGAAAGTTTTGAAAGGTTGTCTAAACTGTTGTTCGAAAAATATGATATACAATATTTTTATCCTAGAAATGTTAATCAGGATCCTCTTGAGAATTTTTTTGGTAGGATCAGAGCCATCAACTACAGGAATGTCAATCCTGATGCAAATACTTTTTTGAATGCTTTTAAATCACTGCTAATGTCCAACGTTATGGGTCCACATTCAATATACGCAAACTGTGAGGATGATACAGGAAACACAGTTGTAGATTTTTTTAAACTCATATTTTCATCCAATGTTGATGAGAGTTCCTCATCAACATTTGATGAAGATAAAGAAAATGCCGTGTGTAGTAGACCCATAACAATGACGCAAAACGTTAGCAGTAACCAATCACTAAATCCAGTAAACGAAAGATGGCGCGTGCACTCTTCTGCATATACAGCAGGGTATATGTGCAGGAGAGTGACAAACAAATTTAATTGTAGGAGATGCTCTGCTATTTATACGCAAACAAAAAGAGATGTATTTCATAAATGGATTGAACAACGAGAATATACCCTTTTAAAACATCATAATTTAACATATCCATCAAAGAAGTTTCTAATGTTATATAGGAATTTTATATAACTATAATATCTCGGGCCTTATACATGATTACTTGAATAAGTATGCATACAAAAAATGTGTAAAAAAACATTTAAAAATAGAAATAATAAAGAAATTTGATTTAAATTGGTTGGGGTGTACAGGTCATAACACCGAAGTAAAGGAATGGTTGCTTAATTTAATGATACGCACCCATGTTCATAATTGGTGCAACATAATTAATAAAATTTTAAAAGGAGGTGTACAAGAAAAACTTGTGAAACAGATGTGTGCACCTCAACAAATTGCCTTTGAGAAATATAAAGCCCATAGGTTATGACGAAAAAATAAATAAAAAGTAAAATCTGAAGTCTTTTTTTTACATTTCTTTCGTTATATTCGTATCCAATGAACATATAGGAAGAAACATTGAACATTGCAAATAATAAAATTAACCCTATAAGAATATTCCATGGCACATCACTATGCTATCGATATTCTATGCCGGATGGTCAGCGTCATTTTTATAGTACGCTGTGGGTCATCCCTCAGTGACATTACGACACTAGCGCTTGGCGCATATTTTTGGAACTAATCGTCAACCATAGTACTGTCCTATCTGTCTCCGACTAGTATATAGTTATCTGTGCCAGCAATTGTTTTGACAGTTTGATTTGACACATTCTGCCAAAATGCCAATTAAAATACGTGGTTTTATTTTATTAGAGTTTAGAAATATTATCGCAATACACGATGAAATCTAAAACTTTTGCAGTCATTACAGAGATTTTATCGCTGAACATATGCTCTAGTGAACGACGCAATCATGTTGTTTATAGGTAGGCAAAACGAAACTGAAAACATGAAGTGTGGGTGTAAATGGAAAATTAACTCAAAAATGATCGCAGATAGATGTAAAACTGTGCTAATATTATCAAGCGTGGTGTGTACGTTCGCTATTGTGATATCGTTGCACAAATTGGTGAATTATGAAGTGAAATTCGCGAAGCCATTTGCGCCCATTCCAGATGGTTTGTACGGTAACTATTTAGAGCCTATTTCTGAGCAAAATCCGGATCCGCCTGCGCTGAGATCACTCGATAAGACTCATAATGCAGAGGCAGTTGTTTCCCTGAACGCTGCTTTGGAAATGAAGAAGGTAGGCAAAGATGAGAAAGCGCTTAAATTGTTTCAACATGCTTTCGCCTTATCACCGAAACACGCTGACATACTCAACCACTATGGAGAGTTTTTGGAAGACACTAAAAAGGATGTGGTCAGAGCTGACCAGCTGTATACTTTAGCTTTAACTAATTATCCGGAGCACACTGGTGCCTTAGAGAACAGACAGCGTACTGCCAGCATAGTTGAGAACTTAGACAGAGAGATGTTGAGAAAGATTGATGATAAGAGAGATGCACTGTCATCAATACCAGAAAGTAACTCGGCTTTACGAAGAGCAAAAAAAGAGGCATACTTCCAACACATTTATCACACTGTGGCTATTGAAGGAAACACCATGACGTTACAACAGACAAGAAGTGTCTTAGAGACTAGAATAGCAGTATCAGGAAAAAGTATAGATGAGCATAATGAAATCTTAGGTCTAGATGCAGCAATGAAGTATATTAACTCCACATTATTGTACCGTTTACGGGCCATCATGATGGGGGATATATTAGAGATTCATAAACGAGTATTGGGTCATGTCGATCCCATTGAGGGAGGTCAGTTTCGTAGAACACAAGTTTACGTTGGTGGTCATATTCCACCGGGACCATCTGAAATACAGAGGCTTATGATTCAGTTTTTAGAATGGTTGAATTCTGAAGATGCTTTGGACCTGCATCCTGTTAGGTGAGCAATTTCTGTTTGTATTTTATTTAAGTAATAACATAGTATGGTAATCATTCATCAAATGGAAAGTAAAAGTTTTGAGTCACTAACATACTCACCTTCATTTTCAAGACTTCATAAATATTATGTTTTACATATTTTCTATTTATTAACTTTGTGACTGTTACTATGTTTGATAATAAGCTGTTGTCATCAGTATAATCAAAATGAATTAATTATTAAATTGCTTCTGACAGTTGTGTAGTTATTGCTAAGGTATTGAAAAAGGTGACTAAAGAATCTTTATTTTAGTATGTAGAAGGCTGTTATTCTATGCCTATACAATATCTCAATCACCAATTAATTCAATTGTTTTGGTGTATTTGGAAATATTCACACAAACTGTTTGGGAAATGGTGTATTTTATGGACTTTTATGAGGTGAAGATTCAGTGCTATAAGTTATGGAATAATGCATTACTTTGTGGAACTCCATGACAAACTCAAACTCAAAGCACTTATTTCAAATAAACCAATTACAGGCACTTTTGAATTGTCAAGGGGTCGGTCAGTCAGAAAGATGAAGCTAGTTGCCCATTCCAAAACATAGTAGGTACCTATGGAGAAGAATGGGCAAGAAACTCCATGGACACTCTTTTAAATCAAAATATTGTTACAAAATAGTGCTTACATCATTCATGTTGTAATTATACATGTGAGAACGATGTAGCAAGACGTGCATGTTAAAAGCGTCCGTAATAAAAAGATAAAAATAATTCAGGAATCAAAATAAGCCGTGGCAGCTAAGACATGACCAGTGCCTACTGACGGCGCCCGTTCACGAACATGACGTATGCATGACACTATAATGTAATGCAATTATGTGTATACATCATCATCTGCCTTGCCTTTTCACAACTACATTGGGGTCGGCTTCCAGTCTAACCGGATACAGCTGAATACCAGTTGGAGCACCTGCCTATCTGACCTCCACAACTCAGTGACTGGGTAATACAATACCCCTTCTTAAGACTGGTTGTGTTGACTTTCGGGCTTCTGTCGACCGTAACAACTGTCAAAATTCCATGAATGACACCTAGGACCAACTGCTTAGCGTGCTTTCCGAGGCACGAGGGGTCTTGTTATGTAATGATGGTGCCCATCCACGGACCAACTGTGGCAAGCGTAGCTGAACCTGGTTGATCAACCCGTGCGTGCACGTCTGTTATTGCTTAGTTTTACGCAAATAAATATTTTATTCTATTCTATTCTATTCATAACACTAATCGATAATTTTCTCATGCTTCAATTCATTATGGAATTTTTCACAGTTATAATCATGACGTTATCCCTCTAACAATCTAATTCCCACAATTTCAGATACGCAGCCCTGGCTCACTACAAGCTGGTCCACATCCACCCATTCATAGACGGCAACGGTCGCACCTCCCGGTTGCTGATGAACCTACTACTGATGCAGGCTGGGTACCCACCAGTGATCATCGCTAAGCAACATCGACATCTGTACTATCAACATTTACAAACTGCCAATGACGGTGATGTCAGACCTTTTGTTAGGTGAGATTGAATTTTAAATCAAAATATGGTTTTGAAATAGTACCAAGCCAAGTTGGGCTATCCCGCTCGCTCGCCCCCTAGGTATTAGATGAGACTGAAATATAACTGGCGAAATTTGGGTGTATAGGTCAGGCACAGGTGACCTATAGTACACGTACACCCACCCTTCACACAAAGTTCACCCTTTCGGAGAAAACAACGCGGTATTATGGGATACTCAAATTCAAAGCATTTATTCCAATTAAACCATTTGCAGGCAATTTTGAATTGTCAAGTGGTCGGTCAGTCAGAAATATGAAGCTAGTTGCCCATTCCAAAGCGTAGTAGGTACCTATGGAGAAGAACAGGCAAGAAACGCCATGGACACTCTTTTAAATTATATTGTTACATAAATATTAGTTACATCATTAATGTTGAATATACAGGGTGGAAACTTTCAGCGGGGCAGTAAGGGGAAGTACCTTATCCGTTGTAGCTACGCGAAAATGGTCTTAGAAGACTATCCATATTTTTTTTTGGAATTTTGATCCCCATTCACAGATTTTCAAAAAAAGTTACAGTTATCAAGAAAATAGGCATTTTACACAAAAACATTTTTTGATGACAATCGATCCTGTTTCTAATACTGATCAAAAAATTATATGGGACCAACCATCGTTGGAGTACTCAAAAAGCCTCAAATTGCAAAAAAACTTTTCCCTTACATTTACTATGAAAATTTTACGCAAAAGCTTTTTTAGTGACAGTTGAGATCTTTTTGTTGACTGAATAAAAAGATAAGTTTAAAAACAATTCAAATTTCGAACTCGTTATTATTAAATAAAAATATTTTACATTAAGTGCATAATTATGCGTGTTTTTGGTACTCTGGACACTCAACGTGTACGCGTTGAGTGTCCAGAGTACAGCAAATAGAAATTGAAACAAAATAATCCATAAATAAAATAATAAGCAATAAGGCAGCTAAGAGAGGACCTATCCCAACTGACGGCGCCAGTTCACGAACATGACGCATGAATCAGCACCATTCAGCTCAACCATTTTGAAAGGAGCTAAATGATCCAACAAACGCGCCACCGTCAGCGAGACATTTGAGTGAGCATGACATCTATCAGCCCCCAGGGCACATTCAAGTCAAGGTACCCAGTACATGGTAGCTCGATAGTACATAATACTCACACTTGTCCCATGCGATTATTATACAAAGGAGATTGAGTTTATACAAAGCAAAGGTAGTCTTACAATCTTCAGCAGCTCCAACGGTGTTTTCAAGTGTTAATCAATTAGTTGTGGTTGTGGAGCAGGACCAGCATTGAGCCAGGCATTTTTATCAGCGATATAAACCCACGTTGTGCGTTGTATACAAAATTTGAATTTCGTCTCATTCAGTTGAAGTATGTGGGGAGGTATTTTATTGTAACATTTTAAACAATACCCCATGAAAGATTCTACTTTAGCCAGTTTGAAACCTGGTTGAACTAATAGGTCACTATTTCTAGTACTATAATTATGTCTTTCACCTCTTTTACTAAAAAGGTGTACATTTTTTCTTACGTACATGATGTTTTCATAGATATATTGACAAGGTACCGTCATGATCTTATTAACCTTAAACAGTTCCCTTAGACTTTAGAGAATCGCGCCTGCGGAGATTATATATGGCTATAAAAATAGACTCCGACGTCTGCAGCCCGTCGCCAAAGTAAAATACCGTAAGATATGATACTGTGAAAGTAACTAAAATAGACTAGCCTCGCGGTATCTACATTAGTCCATTGACGGATTTTTCTGACAGTATTGCTGCTGAACTTCCGTCCCGCCAGAGATGTTAAATGCCCCATTGTAGCCTTGAGTCGAGCGTGATGCCGGGGAAAACACTTTTATCGGCGAATTCTCGGTTCTCTTGATTCAATAGTAATGTATTGGATCATTGAGTTCCCTTCAAAATGGTTGAGCTGAATGGTGCTGATCCATACGTCATGTTCGTGAACGGGCGCCGTCAGTAGGCACTAGTCATTTCTTAGCTGCCACGGCTTATTTTAATTCCATAATTGTTTTTATCTTTTTATTACGGACGCTTTTAACGTGCACGTCTTTCTACATCGTTCTCACATGTATAATTGCAACATGAATGATGTAACCACTCTATTGTAACAATATTTTGATTTAAAAGAGTGTCCATGGAGTTTCTTGCCCGTTCTTCTCCATAAGTACCTACTACGCTTTGGAATGGGCAACTAGCTTCATCTTTCTGACTGACCGACCCCTTGACAATTCAAAAGTGCCTGTAATTGGTTTATTTGAAATAAATGCTTTGAGTTTGAGTTGAGTTTGAATACTATCTCACAATCACTACTTTTGAAATTTGGTAAAGAAAATCTTATGCACTTAGTTTTCTTTTTTCCACTTAATACTAAGTTATTTTGGATCTGCAGTAGGGCGTTATTAACCTCGTCAAAATTTGTAGCACCTCTTTCTACCTTAAAAATTTAAGAAGTATCGTCAGCAAATAACACCATTCGTGGTAATTTTTTAAATAAATGTAGTAGATCATTAGTAAAAAGAGGAAAGGACCCAATATCGAGCCTTGTGGAACTCCCGCGATAGTCGCGTTCGTCAGTGTAGCAACACATCTACCGAAATTACGCGACGGAATGATCGGCGTGTGCCCGCTTGCAGTTCTCTGGACCGACGATGTGTGCACCTAGTGAGGTGTTGTTTGGTTGGAAATGTGTGCGTTTGAGCGTGTATGCACAGAGCAAGGTGTAGTTTTGTAAGCTACACTGTATCGTTCGCACCTGTCGTGATTTTTTATTAGGTCTTGAGTTTCTGACTTATAATTTTTGGTAATTGTGTCGCCTCGCCAATGCTTCTTCTTTCGTATTCATGGAGGTCAATGGTTCTTTTTAATCGTTTTTAGAGTAAAGTCTTCCGCAGACAGGCCCGAAGCGACAGCACGAGGCGACTAGTAGAATAATTTCTATAAAAACTTCATTGAAATTGTTCTACCAGAATCGCGCCGCACGCCTATCTGCCTTAATGCAAGCATTAATTTGTAGTTGATAACACACCTCTTTAACCATTTGAATACTTAAACAAACATTTGTCTAAAAACAGATTAACTATACCTCATAGTATTTTAAAGGATAAGCATCAAGCAGGATTATAGGTCATAAACGCATACAATCAGCAATCAGCAATAAGCTTTATTCAATGAATATCAATCCAGAACATATTGCAACACGTGCATCGTATTTACTAAGCCAATCTGTCATCTTACAGTTACAAGTGCTCAATTCAATACGTGGGAGGATTAACACACCGTTTGTATTCATCTGACTCTATTAAATTAATGTATAAACATATATGACTATAACTATTTCTTATCGCGATAACAATAAGTGCATTGTTAGCGGCACCTCTATAATATTGTTATTACAGCTGCTGGCTAGTCATTGGCACATGATTTGATCTCGTTTTATTACGTCAACCCATTCATCAGGATGGACAACAGAAAAAAATCCAATACGCATGGATTATTTTCTGTCACCGACGTCACTAGAAATATGAGAAAGTTCTAATGTCATGACAGATGAGTTTACAGACATTAATACTCAAACAAACTAACCCTAATCAATAACTGTACCTAGGCCATACAAATATTTGAGGTACGCAAGAATTGAAACCGCGACAAGTTGCGCAGAAGCTGTCAATAAAATTCAGCCACGAACGAAGCTAAAAACGTACTCTACCAGGCAGGATAACCACTGCATATCTGCCATTGTGGCAAAATGGGTATTTCATTCACCTAATACAGTTAACTCCAACAAACATTACCTACATTACATTTTCTACCTCTCCATTTCAGATTCATAGCTCAATGTACGGAGCGAACATTAAACCTGTACCTCTGGGCGACGAGCGAGTACTCCCACATGGTGCCCGCCATCGGAGACCCGCACATACTTACTGGGGAAGGATTCGAAGACGACATGTTGTGATGAAGAACCCACCTTATGGTCGGAGGCGGGAACAGTGACACAGGGGACAACTTCGTGCCCAATCTTGGTGATCTACCGTCGTGCTGTCGGAACTAGGATGGATGGGAGTGGCCCTATACATTTGGCGAGAAATTGGAACGTGAATAATTAGCCTTTTTATGTAGGTATTTTTATAAATATGTCTAGTTTAGAAGTCTGATCAATTTACGTCTTATTACAAAATGAGATCTAACTGTAGCCCGTGCTTAAACCTTTCAAGCCTGTTTCTTTTATTTCGAACTTCATTCCGTCTATTGTAAAGTTCTTAATTGGCTCGAATGTTTAATCTCGGGCTAGTTAAATCTCGTTTTTAAAAAAAAATACCTAGCTGCTATCAAGATTATAATATTCAGGAACTAGCACTTCTAATATGGACTATAGCTGCCACTGTCACATCCCCTTGCCCCGTTATGTAAAATTAAATTGATCAGATTTCTATAACTAGATATTACCCCGACCGCGCCGACTGATATCTACAAAGTAGCGATGTGTAGCACTGGGATTATTTGAGCATACTAATTATGCAAAGTTTTAACATCTATTTTGCACTTAGCCAATACTGCAAGATACGTCTCTCTTGCAGTTTTCAAACCAGTGTTCAACTCTTTGAAGCCGGCTTTGGGCGAATGTTATATTTTATTGAATGTCTCCTTGTTTCCAATGTGTATTATAATCGATTTTTTGTGTAAATATAATCTCGTGGTGCATTTCAAATTGTAAATAATGTTAATAGGAATGTTTCCTTCTAATTGTTTGTAGATGCCTGCTGGCAGGCGGTTACTAGTGGCCCCCCTATACACTCACGGAAACATATTGCAGTTTGTACAATATGAGATTATCTCAATTCCTATACTTACAGCATGTATCAGGAAGGTGTGGTCATATTTAAGGGTGTGGTACAGAGCATCAAACTGGACAACTTTCCACATAGGACCATCATCGTAATCGCGAAAATAAAATCAACTGCCCCTCCCATACAAAACGTCAATACCTTCTCGACCCAAATGAATGGGACGCCTGATTACTTTTCGCGATTTGTATTGTTGGGTTTTTATTAGATGAATTTCATAACGACTCCTAAATGCTGATGAGACAATCTTTAGCAAAATTCGCGGGTTTTATTAGTGATATTTGAGAGTATTTGTGGCTTTATACACCAGTTTTTTTTTTAACGGGGTAGCCGACTGGTTTCGGATTCCATCGTGTCCTATAATCATGAGTTCCTCACGCGATTTTTTTATAAATTAACATCTAGTGAGGCATTGTTTAAGGAACCATAAGATAATGTAATTAAGTACCCTTATTTCGATTTTATTGTATTCAATAGCGAAAGGGCCATGCGTGACAAGTTAATGTGTATCGCTACATTAACTAAAACCAAAGAGATCAACTTTATATATATATTATATACTATTGAGTTCTTGTGGATAGTTTACTTAGAGACTTTTATCAGTTTGTCGCATTTATGATAACAATACTTGAAATGATGATAGTAGAGTTGAGGTTACATTGGCAACGGGAAGGAACACACTGGCGCTTCCAGACAATTGACGAACCACAGCAAATCTTCGACCGTCTTATAATACTCACTTCGTCATCAAAATGCTTATATAAATTGTCCAATACATAAATTATTGTTTTCTTCGTGATTATATTATATTATTCTTTGGGAAAAGGCTAGGCAGATGATGATATCTCAAAAGTATGAATAATCCATTCGTTTCTTTTCGCTTGTATGTTATATTTTCGTAATCACATAAATAATCTGAAGCGCAAAGAAACATAAATATCACTGAAAGACACCTAAAAGAAAACTGGTTTTAAAAGTATTACTTACAATAAAAATAATAGTGTGCATAACAAACATTTAATGTTCTTTACATCACAAGGATTTTACTGTGATATTTGATTATTTATTTATTTCTAATTAGGATTGCACAAATTTCGGGTAAGGAGGTAGGTAGACTAAAATATTGACAGTTTGTTTTGTATAGATGTAGATATTAGTAATTAATTAGAACTTCTTTCAACTTAGGAGTTGAAATAAGTTTGAAACACGAGCGTGCTATTTTCGGTGATTTTGATAAAGTAAAATATATTTAATTATTATTGTTCTTTGCCATAATTATAAATTGAACATTTCCTTCCTAAAAATGACGTCGAAATTATGTTACGAAATAGTACTTTCATATTTTATTTTCTAATGAATTGTTATTCCACACAAACGTATTATCCTGAACAAGGATTTTCCTATGGAAATATATAGCATGCCTTTACTGGCAGTCTGGTAATAAAGCCCACTTATTTGTAATATCTCCTTGAATAAATTTAAACTAATGTGATTCCGCGGGCGAATACCTTCATCTATATAGTGTATTATTACGTGTGTTTATGTAATGATTTGATTATGTTATGTCAGGCAAACTAATTGCTAAGCAAATTGACTACCAACCTAAATTGTCCGTACACCGATACATGAATCTTATGGCGCTCGAATAACGTTGATATTTACCAACAGCGTCCCCTTGCGCTGTTGGTGAATGTTTGTGCAAATTTTTATAATAATAATAATATTATAACTTTATTGATACTAAATACCTTTGTTACAATAAGTAGTAAATGTAGGTTACAAAAACAATTGGTTGTAAAAAGGTGTCTGGAATGGTGGAAACCCTGCCTCCTAAACTAGGGGAAACCTGTGCCTTAGGAGACAGTGTTCTACTGTTGCTTCGTGCACAAATAGTACAAGATGCAAGATGGCGGCATTAGTGTCGATTTTGGCCACGCGGCAAAAGATCCTTCACAACAGCTGGATATTCAAATCACAACTGTCAAGCTATAACACGGCAATTTGACGTAGGGTGTCAATTTGCTTAACAAAGTTTGTGTGGTCTTCCAGTATTTAGGTGCGACTATTTAATTGCATTTCCATGATACCAGTACAAACTTGTTCTTAAATATAAATGCCAAGTACTTTGACTACTATTTTGTTTTATTTTATTTACATTTTCAAATAGCTATTGAACTCTTTGTTTGTTTCTACTGATTTATTTCACAAAAATATTCTTCACTGATATTTCATGTTGTAAGTAACGTGTGATATATCATTTTAGGAGCATGACAGATGTCCTAAGGCGGTCCCGGCTATCCAAGAATCCACTGTAACGGCTAGAGCTTTGCAAATAGACTGCGCAGGCCGTCAACTGCTAAGTAGTGTAGAAAGATAATTGGAAACAAGCAGGATAGATTAATACAAGGCTGTCCAAAGCACGGCCCGAGGCTTGAGTTTCTGTGGCCTGCGACATTATAGGTCTTTCTTTACCTATGAAAAGATTTGTTATTCCATGTTTTTTGGCTATTATGGTTGATGCACCTTTGCCATTTTAATGGCAGGACAGTGAACGGGAACCGATTAACTATTGAAAGGTGTTTATCATCGAAATCCCTGTAAAAAGTTACCTTATTTCCGTTTATGATGTGAAACATCTATACGCACGTCAGCGTGGGGAGTTTGAGTCGCTGATGCGTGGTGATCGCCAACCTTACCGTTACACATGCGTTACAATTATGGATAGCGCCATCTATGCTTACGATTGCGAACTACTGGTTCGTAGAATCCCTACAATGTTAACAGAGGTCGTTGTAAAACGAAAACTCACAGAGAATAGTTTCGATGTTTCACATCTGCCAGGCGTCCCGCGACGGCTATATATATTTTTTAAAGGAGGTTGATGTAAAGTCTGGCGAATACAATGGGTTACAAAGAAAACCAATAAAAGTCAATGGCTTTAGTCCACTTCTTATAAATTACGCTTGTCAAACACCGCACAAAGGACCTTGTTAATCCAGATGCTTCAACTGGAAGCTCTTCGTCACACCTAGATCCAACATCCATGTTTTTTGATAAAATGGACGATTAAAAAGACAAAATTCTTAGACAATGAGTCTGTGAAAAACACCTTACAAACATGAGTTCATCGATTCCCGTCGCCAAGATTTCTTTAGCGCAGGCTATGCATCAATGCACTTCCATTAAAATGGTAATGGTGAATCGGCAATAGGCAGAACAGAATCTGGAATTGAATTTTATAAGCTCCCTGGCGAGCGTTTCCTGATGGTATAGAGGCACGAGGAACAGGTTGTAAAGGTCACTCATACCTCCATAGAAAAGGGAGGATCCTCCGACCAGACGGGTGTCGTGTCTGGTGGGCAACTCCCAACGATTGATGTCGGGACGTTGTATCTATGCTAGTTGCGTGGTAAACTCTGCTTGCGCGATGCAGGATTTTCGTGACGTCAGTGTGATGCGAAGTTCGCATGTGGCGATGTTGATACCGCTACAGGCAGGACCTATCTCTGTGAAAGTGCGTATTCGTAATTTTATAAAATCTAAATAAAGGTACTGCGTCGGGCAACAAGCAATATTAATGTTCATATAGACAAATTTGTAAAAGTTAAACTTATGAAGAACCAATAAAATCTTTTGTCTTTTATTTTTCTTAAAAAAGTAAAAGGGTGAGTATTTGTTTCTGCGGCCCTCGCAATCTATTTAGAAATTTATATTGGCCCGGATCGTATATGGTTTGGACAGCCCTGGATTAATACGTTAATACATAGGTAGAAGTAACACGGCTAGGTCGCAGGTAATGGTTACATTACAGGCGAATGCTCTCGGTGAGGGATTGAGCAACCAACAAAATAATACTTAACTCATCAAAAGGGTAATTTTGACCAATAAAACATCAAAACAATTTTGATTAATTTATTATAATGTGCGATGTTAAAATAAAGTTTATAATAAAGCATTTAACTAGACAACTAGAGCGGGAATGCGCCGCACCAACATTCAACACTTGTTCATTTACTCATACGCTTCTATACAAAAACTAATTCATTCCAACGCGGTTACAATCTCGATAATAATACAATTATTTTTAAAAACGTATAATAATTATAGTAAGAGAGATTTTGTTCAGTACGATCAAACATCGGCGCAGCAGCCACTCTGATACAGAGGGCCGATTCGTTTTGTTTTAATTATTTATTAATAAGCGCTATCTAATAATGTTGTAAGCTACAGTATACATAGTTACCTCGGGCCGGTCGCATGCGCCGAGGCGCGGGAGCGTAGCACTCGATGCACTCGCATATTCACACAAGGACTGACACAAGCAATACAGACGACAGAGACCAAATACCACTTCTTGTAATTTTGATTAAGAGAAACTTCAGCTACAAAAACATTTTTTATAGTGTAAGTGTAACTAGCTCCAAATGACATAACTGTTCAGGTTTACCTTGTGCCAATAGGTACGAGTGATTCCGCCTAGCACTTGATACCACATATCCCACGATTTACATTAAAAAAAAAACAAAATTAACGTTATTTACTTGAAATAAAGCAAATATTTGTCGATCCTTCAGACCCCTAGGGTTAAGGTTACAAGCAGAATCTAGACCTAGCACCAGATGAGCAGATATGAAACCACAAAAAACTTTCGGGTTATTTTTATTTATTATTTCGCAGACATTATAATAATTGTGGTTAAAAAGTTACAAACGAATAATTTACGCATATTTATAAATCGGACAACGTTCTATATTCCACTCTATGGTCCATTGCACGTAACGTGTAAGTAACAATGAGTCCTTTACAGAATGGAAGATAGGTGACGTGTCTCGTGTCCGGCTCGAACTGTGGACGCAGCCTTGCGTCACAGGAACACAAACACTAGGTATATGCACATACTATCACAACTTAACAAGTCCCATACAAAAGAAATGAAAAATATTATAATGTACTGACTTGAAAAACTTACATAGTTATGTAGTCATGAAGTAGTTTTACTATTTTTAATAATTAACAATACACAAATAATGAGTGTTTTTCGATTTTTAAGAGATGACGATGTTATTTTTTTTAATAAATTACTATATTTATGGTAGGAGTAAATATCTGCGTATAGAAATTTATCTCACCAGCCCTTAGTACTGGCAGTCGTCATTATTAAAACACAAGTCTGCATTTCTGCGGTAAATTAGACTAAACATGGCATCACTGCACCACCATCTCCCTCACAGAGGCCTGTGTCCCAGCCGTGGGAACATTATAGGCTGATCATGGCATCACTAAGTTATCCTAAATCACAATGGAAGCCGTTAAGAACTAATTTCCCGCAGAAACGCAAGAACATGTGAAAAGGAGACGTTTAAAGTGGGGAAGAGCTTTGCTCCCGCCCACTTTATTTAAAGTCGAGTCACGTCACTGCTTATGCGTAGTAATCCTGATAAGTTATTTTAAATAAGCATTGACATAAGCGGAGAGAGATGTTTCCATGTCCTTTCACAATAGTTTAGCGAAAAGAAAACTACAATTGACTTAGAAACTGGACAATCACCTATCGAGTTATACCATGCTCAAGTTTGGAAGGCCTAACGCGTTCAAGCACCATAGGTAGGAATGATCAGTTAATATGTAAAAAACGTGAAGAAATACTGATTTAAAAAAAAATCGAAGTGTGTCAAGACATGATATAACTTGATAATTTTTCACTTAGCACTTTTGTCACGCCAATGTTTTAAGTCAGAAAATCAACAACAGTTTCGGCTACCTTACTATTTATTGAAACAATGGACAGCTGTAAGGAATTTATCAAGACATAATAAATGCTAATCAAAACTGGACGTAATTTAAATATGTTTAGTCCAATATGTTCAATGGCAATCAAAGTAAAAAATGCTTGATAGTAGGTATAAAATTATAATCTCGAGACATGGAATGTTTTACAGCCTTCGATATAGCCCCCACAGATGTCCGCTATGACGACTTACAACCAACTTTTAAATTTCTAGCCGAACTATACTCAAACATGTACGTAATCAATGAAAATTATTTGTGCTTCATGTGTGCCCATTTACCGCGGTAGTTAAATGTAATTTTTTTCACGTGCGGTCACGGATATTTTAATATGTATACAAAAAAGATTTCATCATCTGCCTAGTCTTATCCCAGCTGTTGCGGTCGGCCTCCAGTCTATCCAGATGCAGCTGAATACCAGGATTGGCATGTAGTGCCTGCCTATCTGACCACAATAAATAACCCTGTTACTCGGTAAGACGACACGCCACGGTAAGACTGGTTGGCAGACTTTTGGGTTTCTGACTACTCGTTACGACTGTCAAGAGTCTATGAATGACAGCCGGGACCGAAAAAAGGCGTGAAGAGTAACAGAAAAAAAAGACTAGGCTCAAGGCAAAAGGCGGGAGGAACTTCGAATAAAAAGACACATGAATAGGTAATTGATTTTAGTTTACTTCTAAAAATACGTAATTGGTGAATTAACGTACAGTTTCCATCGTAAATACGCACACTTGAAGCCCTTGTATTGTCATCAACATAGGAAATCGGGTCAATAGTAACGTTTACAACGAGAGAATAACAAGCGATTTTATATGCAACAGATATGTTAATCAATCACATGATACTCAACATTTATACATTTTCAAACAATACTTTCTTTCTTTTTAGTTTATTATTTAGAAAGATGACTTTTGTCTTGGTCAGTTTTTAACTTTTAGAGAGGCTAAGGGAAAATAAAGTCAACTCAAGAAGATTTTTTTTACAACAGTGAAGTACTACAATTATTTATTGGTTATATGTGCAAATTATGGCCAAGACAAGAGCCACCTTCCTTTAGGCGCAAAGTATTTTAAAACGCAGTTTACATTCAAAATATCTAATTTTAAAACAACAATTTCACAACATTCCGAGTGCTTCGTTATGCCAAACATATTATTATAAACAATTTTGTCATGAAAACAAATCACAGCAACACAGTATTTATCCATCAAAATCGTCAAACTTGGCTTATAGGGCATGTGGCCAAGTTACACTGAAACGATCCTAAGAAGCTCGAGTATGATAGCAATACTTCACCGGACTTGGCTTAGATCAAGCATAACCAAGTATGTAAATGAAGGTGCCAAGTTAAAGATGTAAACACAGGATAGCATTTTGACAGATACATTCATGTTTATAGACATTGGCGCAACTAGGGCATGAACAAAACGAACTAGGTCTGCGCCCTTCGACACGTACATAACAATTTTACAGGACAAACGTGGCTTTGGTCTAAAAAACGACCCCTAACACAATAAATTGAAGTTAGATTCACGACTCTACTTTAAAATCAAGGCTAGAAACTTTCAAGCAGATGAATTGCAGCGTAAATTTTTCAACTTAGCTCAGATCCATTCCCGCTGCTGCCATCTAGTCACGCCAATGAGGAACTACTACACAATCACTGGGACCGCCTCACTGTCACGTTTGTACTTCTAAATCACCCGGTTTATAAAAATATCTACACTTCGACAATAGGCCTTTAGCGAAAGTTAAATGCATCCAGAATAATAGACTAACGTTAATAGGGTAATGTCTCGCACCTTACAATAATTACAAGATTCGATTACATGTTAGGTATCGATCGATAAACGTATCTACCGATGTCTAACATGTAGTTTTATATCTTCAGCATGAGTAAAGGAGTGATTTCACTTACTGACAATCGCGTGGACAGTATTAGCTAAGTACTAAGGCAAAATCTCAAAACAAATTACGTACGCCAATAAGTGAACTCGGACCTTCATAGACTTTAGTACTGTATAAACTATTACAGAAACTAAAGGTACATCTCTACTATCGATACTCGTAATAGCACGTTTTGTCTCAGACCGCATCGCACTCAGCAACACGACTGAACCCGGCATGCCGTTTTGGACGTTATTGAGTTAAAAATACACGTCAAAATAGCGTGTCAACGAGTCATGTGGGACAGTTGCCGGTACACGGCCATCCTTTGTGCTTCAAACACTACTAATAAACAGTCTCTCGTTTTCAACACGACGGCACATACCTCGGTATACTAAGCTTTACAATAATATCGAACAAAGTGGTCACAACTCGCTCAGTTTTCCGAAACGCGGGCAAATCAAGATTGAAGCGATTATACAGTAGACCAGCTACACACGGTCACCAAACATTGAATTTGTCTCAATACTGATTACTTTATACACTGTCATTTCTGTGTCAGCGGTCGTTGTGACGTGTTCGAGCGCCATGTTGCCGCACCCATGCTGCCAGTCGCACACTACGCAGCGTCGATACGTAGAAGGGAATAAAGTTCGGTTTCTAACAACCGAACATCGAGATTCTTATTTTCTTAATTATTTACCAAAGTTTAAAATTGTTACATTACATTCGTCTCTAAGCTCCGCCCTCAAAAATCCTATTTTATACTGACTTTCAAAATGATCCATTTTTGTACATTTCTACCGGAGCGAACAAGACTTCTACTCTTTGATACACCTTACAAGACATGTATGTTTATACAATTAATGTTTTATCGTAATTAAGGCAAACATTGAAACGACTAGTGGTCAGTCTGTTTTTTTTTTTCGTACATTTGCTGATGGAAGGTACCTTACCATCAATACAAACTTAAATAAGCAACTGTTAGCGAACTCTCTTTTCGTGAACAACTCTGAACAAGTCCTACTATAATAAGAAAAGGTACCTTTTATTTTCGTCTAGGGAGTGCCCTTAGCATGAACATTTAGGAACATAATATACAGTCACAGTTATCATACTATCGTCATGTACAAACTTCGTACAGAAATTGTTACAGCACCATGCAAGCAATATTTAGAAAATAAGTAAAGATTGTCAAGTTCTCGATGGACTTGATAAACTTATTTTTACTTGTATCGAGTATTACGAAGGTTGCTTTTGAAATATAATTAGGTCAGGTCCAAACGTTCGTGGTAGGGATCATGCTTGTTTTAAGTTTTTAATTACGATATAAGCTTGAAATATGAAACAAAACTTACAGTATTTCACCAACAAAGATGTTAAAAAGTTCTGAACCAAGTCTAACACTTAAAATATGCCTTTTGAACCAAAAGCCATGTTCCTTGTTATTTTCGTCCATTTAAAAGGCAAAGTACGTTATCTAACCATGTTCGTGTGATGTTATATCGACGCTACGTTCGGTGCGGACGAGGTACACTAGTGGTGTCGGGGAGGCTGTATGCGGCGCGAGATGTGTTCTTCCTGTTGCATTTTGGAGCGGAACTCTGCGACTAAGTCGCGCGACTGAGCTAGCACTGCCAGTTGCTCGTTGAGTAGCTCCTCCCATTGGGTCGCGTATGCTGGAAAGATAACAGTATATGTATAGGTTTTGTTGATACGTTTTGTTAGGTTCGAAAGATGAAGATTTAATAAGCCATGTTTTTTTATTGAGTTTTAATATAATTATTAAATAACAGCGTTAAGCAATTTTTATTACCGTGTCAGAATATTTATGAAAACATAAAATATTAAGTTTTTGTATATGAAAATGTTTATTTTTTTATTTTAATAAGCATACGTTTAAACCAATTAGCCCTATGAGCGTCAGCATTGGCAGCATGATGATCGGCGCGGTTGTTAACAATGAAACTAGCTTCTGTTTTACGGTCTCGTCCACATTATGACAAAAATTGTTTTTTCAAAAGACTATTTTTGAATTGTATGTTTTTGTGATGCATTTATGAATTGCATTTTTTTGTGATTTGTATATTGGGCCTTAGTAAGTAAATAAATAAAGTTCAAAATAAAAAGTACAGCATTTTCCTAAAAACTTAAATAAAAATGACTGTGCACAAAAAAATTAACGTGTGTGTAATTATTGTAAATTTTGTGCCTTGTGCATTATATTGTATTTATTTTTATTATTGAAATGTTTTGCCATTGATCAGAGGACATCTTGATAATATTTTTCTATACTTTATATTATCCATGAGTGGCTTGAGAAACTAGTGGATGGACCCAACAATTTTAAACAATGCAACGCGACCTTAACCGGTGTTACAGTAACATGACAATAATGCAACGTTGGTTGCAACTCAAACCTAACAGTCGGCACGGTCGTCGCGTGCCAACGCCGACACTCGGCAGGAAGCGCAGCCGCTTGATACGAACATGCACGCCTGCAACACGCATGCGTATGCAGACACACCGACCAACATGTAATGTAACATGCATGCGAGGGACACCCGGACATACATAAATAAATGTAATACAAACACTCTGACATACAGTCACTTTCAAAAATATCGGGACAAACGGACCGTTCGAAATGATCGGAACAAATAAGATCATGAAGTGGTTAAAAATCTTGTCAGAATAACAATTATTGACGTCTACTGTGTGAACTTCCCTTGAGTCATTGACATAAAGTAAAATGTTCTTAGTTGTTCCTTTTTTCGAACGTCCCGATATTGTTGTCGCTGATTATACATGATATGTAACATACACCACACATCCATGGGAGACACATGGACAAATATGTAATGTAACATGCACTCATGCATACAGCGTACAAGCGGTAAATAAGCAAAATATGTTTGTGTTTATGCTAAACTAGCCAAGATCTAATTAAGATAGAATACACAGGGTCGGCTCGGATATTTATTGATTTCTTGAATGTTCGTTATATCTCTTTTTATTGGTTTATTAAGACAGTTTTATGGATTAATTGACATAAGATAACACCAAATTCCTGCGCCTAAAAGCCTCCAAGGGTTCCACGTCACCGCTGATGAATACAGAAACGCACGCAAATGCGTTATCACTATCTAGCTTCTGGCCCTACCAGTCTTGGCAATGAAGGTTGGAGTCACTTGGGAGATCTAACCAACTCATTGTAGAAGAAACATGGAGTTCGTCCCTTAACATACCCTGATCATTGCTTTGTTACAGCAACTCGATGCACGTTACAACACTTGTTATTCGTTCAGTTGACATGCAACAACTCACCGTCCTGGTCGTAGTCCACGTCGCGTGTGATGCCTAGCAGCTGGTTGCAACGTTGCAGCGCGTGTTGCAGGTAGTCGGAGATTGCCTTGTGGTTGTCCAGTACTTCCTCTTCCGCGCGCTGCATCTCGTCGATCGCCTCGTGGAACGTGTACATTTCAGCTGACATGTCGCCCTCCTATGAAACAAGTAAAATTTCGTCACAATGATAATAATAAGAACGCTTAAAATTGTCTAAGGGGCCTCTTAAAAAGAGGTTTTAAAAGAGTAACGGTGGAGTTACTTGCCGATTTTTCTCCATACGAAACTACCTTTTGGAAGAGGCGACTAGAATCAATTCTATTTAAATGTAAATGTTGACGTTCAAAAGTGCCTTATATGTGCCTATTTGAAATAAATGCTTTGACTTTGACTTTGACTCTGCGAGTTGGCTTTGGCCTCTCGTAAACCTTCCAAACATCCGGGACCCTAGGGTCCCGAGATATTTCAAAGACATTTAAATAATAATAAAAATTCTTTATTCATGAATATGAGACGATAGTTGCATCTAAATGATAGAAACTTGACACACACCGCACAACGTAAATCACTGGGTAAAGAAGCCTGAATTTTTCGCAAGAGTACTTTATAAAACCAAAATCAGAGAAGAAAGAAAGAGAGAAATAAATTACTACTCCAATAGCCATTTGACGTTTTGGAAGCCATAATTGTTTTAGTCTACGAGATGGACTCATGACGAATACCTGATGATAGCTGAGCTAACTCATAAAATGGCTTCTAAGCAACATAAATGAAGTGTTTCCACGATGAAATGATGCGATGACTGCGAATCAGTTTACCTCATTATCGTTGGATTACTCAAAACAAAGTACGTGATATTTTAGATTCAATCAAAGAAGATACTCACATTAAGCGACCTCAACTGCGCTAAATCATGCGCGGGCTCCATGTCGACATCAGCTAGCGGCGAGTCGGGACGTCTCTGTGGGTCAGCTGTACCCAACTCTTTCACTCTATCGGCATATCGTAGCGTGTTCAGCGAATGTTCACACGAGGACATGGCAGGCGATATCATGGCGATCATACAGGTGCGGGACTTGTCGCCGATGAAACTGTCGCGAAGTACTTGTGTTAGTTTGGAGACCCGGAATGGTAAGTGATTTTGACCCTTCATGCCGAGAGCCCGGATACATTCTTTCAGTGCGAGTAAAGATTTGTTTATTTCTGCGCTTTCCATACCTGTGGGAGAAAAAAAAACATTACGTCAAGGCAGCAAGCAGGTGACTTACGAATACTATTGACAACTTTACAGATTTTAAGTTATGCGAATTACATAGTCTTCCTTAGGGCAAACAAAGAGGAAATCTTTTTGAATACTTGTTTTTATAATAGAATCGTTACAATGTTAATTTCTTGTTGGCTATAAACATGAAATCTTATCAGTGATACAACACCATGTTTCATCTATACACGGTGTAAGTTGTTCCAAACGTTTTGACAGAGTAGGTACTGCACTTTTGAATGAAACAACTGTTTTTTTTTAATCAGCTACGAATAATTTCAATGGGGGTCTAGAACCATGTGCTGAATTCAAGGTAGAGGTTTGCGCGTTGATGTTCCTTACACCACAACAATTTTCTCCAGATACATTGTCATTCGTACGTATGAGTGCAGTACAGATATAAGGATATACGTACGCGTCTGCCGGTTAGCGGACGAGGTGTCGGCTCCTCGCTCGTTGCCCGCGAGGTCGATGAGCGAGAACTTGCCGTGCATTCGTACGTATGAGTGCAGTACAGATATAAGGATATACGTACGCGTCTGCCGGTTAGCGGACGAGGTGTCGGCTCCTCGCTCGTTGCCCGCGAGGTCGATGAGCGAGAACTTGCCGTGCATTCGTACGTATGAGTGCAGTACAGATATAAGGATATACGTACGCGTCTGCCGGTTAGCGGACGAGGTGTCGGCTCCTCGCTCGTTGCCCGCGAGGTCGATGAGCGAGAACTTGCCGTGCATTCGTACGTATGAGTGCAGTACAGATATAAGGATATACGTACGCGTCTGCCGGTTAGCGGACGAGGTGTCGGCTCCTCGCTCGTTGCCCGCGAGGTCGATGAGCGAGAACTTGCCGTGCATTCGTACGTATGAGTGCAGTACAGATATAAGGATATACGTACGCGTCTGCCGGTTAGCGGACGAGGTGTCGGCTCCTCGCTCGTTGCCCGCGAGGTCGATGAGCGAGAACTTGCCGTGCATTCGTACGTATGAGTGCAGTACAGATATAAGGATATACGTACGCGTCTGCCGGTTAGCGGACGAGGTGTCGGCTCCTCGCTCGTTGCCCGCGAGGTCGATGAGCGAGAACTTGCCGTGCATTCGTACGTATGAGTGCAGTACAGATATAAGGATATACGTACGCGTCTGCCGGTTAGCGGACGAGGTGTCGGCTCCTCGCTCGTTGCCCGCGAGGTCGATGAGCGAGAACTTGCCGTGCATTCGTACGTATGAGTGCAGTACAGATATAAGGATATACGTACGCGTCTGCCGGTTAGCGGACGAGGTGTCGGCTCCTCGCTCGTTGCCCGCGAGGTCGATGAGCGAGAACTTGCCGTGCATTCGTACGTATGAGTGCAGTACAGATATAAGGATATACGTACGCGTCTGCCGGTTAGCGGACGAGGTGTCGGCTCCTCGCTCGTTGCCCGCGAGGTCGATGAGCGAGAACTTGCCGTGCATTCGTACGTATGAGTGCAGTACAGATATAAGGATATACGTACGCGTCTGCCGGTTAGCGGACGAGGTGTCGGCTCCTCGCTCGTTGCCCGCGAGGTCGATGAGCGAGAACTTGCCGTGCATTCGTACGTATGAGTGCAGTACAGATATAAGGATATACGTACGCGTCTGCCGGTTAGCGGACGAGGTGTCGGCTCCTCGCTCGTTGCCCGCGAGGTCGATGAGCGAGAACTTGCCGTGCATTCGTACGTATGAGTGCAGTACAGATATAAGGATATACGTACGCGTCTGCCGGTTAGCGGACGAGGTGTCGGCTCCTCGCTCGTTGCCCGCGAGGTCGATGAGCGAGAACTTGCCGTGCATTCGTACGTATGAGTGCAGTACAGATATAAGGATATACGTACGCGTCTGCCGGTTAGCGGACGAGGTGTCGGCTCCTCGCTCGTTGCCCGCGAGGTCGATGAGCGAGAACTTGCCGTGCATTCGTACGTATGAGTGCAGTACAGATATAAGGATATACGTACGCGTCTGCCGGTTAGCGGACGAGGTGTCGGCTCCTCGCTCGTTGCCCGCGAGGTCGATGAGCGAGAACTTGCCGTGCATTCGTACGTATGAGTGCAGTACAGATATAAGGATATACGTACGCGTCTGCCGGTTAGCGGACGAGGTGTCGGCTCCTCGCTCGTTGCCCGCGAGGTCGATGAGCGAGAACTTGCCGTGCATTCGTACGTATGAGTGCAGTACAGATATAAGGATATACGTACGCGTCTGCCGGTTAGCGGACGAGGTGTCGGCTCCTCGCTCGTTGCCCGCGAGGTCGATGAGCGAGAACTTGCCGTGCACGCGGTGCATGCCGGGCGAGCGCACCACGATCTGGAACACGGCGTGCGAGCGGGACGAGTTCGAGTTCGCCGACGTCTGGAACGTACATAATATTGTTATACAAATGCTGAGCCCAAAACGAATGTAGGCAATCTAATAGATGACCAATATGGCAGAAATAAAATGCATGACGGATATAATCCATCGTAATAGGGAAATACTGTAAGGTTGTAAAAGAGGAGATCCTAATACACACTTTATCACTGTCTAGGGATATTTCAGGTTTAGGGCGAATTTCACCAAACTTTTGTACCTAGAATAGGTTAACCTTTCTTTTTTTTTTTGATAGGTTATCCTGAGTGTAAATTTTGAATTTTTGACAGTTTTTCCATACTGGAACTGTCAGATAATCATAATAGAACTGTCACGTCAATTTTATTCCGCGGATAAAATCTATCTGACTTTGGTAAAATAATATAATATGAGACAACATCCACACAAGGTCTTCAGGTCCCGAACTTGGTAGAACCTGTACTACGGTAACCTGATGACTGATATACATACTTATATACATATAAATAAACACCCAGACACAGTTCAAACATACATGTTCATGCACACAAATGTTTGACTTTTCAGGGGATCGAACCCGGGACCAGCGGCTCAGAAGGCAGGGTCGCTACTAACTGCACCAACCGGTCAGTCTCATATCATAACTTTAAAATTACTGGCCATTATAATAAAGAATTAAACGTGAATTTGTTCCTGGCATATTTCTCTCCCATATTCTAGATTCAAATTAAAAATCATTTTGAATATGAATAATCGTTGCAGAGGTGCTATAATAGATTTTATCTACACCCATGCTATAAATACTGTATAAAAGCTTCTGAAACAGTTAGCTTATTGCCAACATTAAAACAACCAATGTCATAGTAACCATAACATCAACCAAACAAGTATAGTACTCAGACTAAGGAAAAGAAAGGACTCGGCATAACGAACAGTATACAGCATATCTCACTGCGGCCGGTCGCCATATTTTGTCACAGCCAACAAGTACATCAGTTGTCATAGTGTTTTGAAGAAAATTTTGATATTATAATGCGCGCAGCTCTACCGCAAGCCGCCATCTTTGTGCCAGACTCACATTTTAGGTATGCACGTTTTTTTCGTAGGTATGCCATGTCTATTCTTCTTTTCCTTAGTCTGAGGTATAGTAATATTGTACAAAATATCATTATGCAACTCGAATTTCAAAAAAAGAACATTTTTATGCACGCGCGTTTCACTACAACAGCTAATAGTTTAAAAAGAAACTTATAGATTGTTCGAATTCACGGCGTATCCCGCCATTTTGGTTCGAAATTAGTAGGTATTGAGAAAAATTATTACTTTGTTGTTTACAAAAATGAGTGATACAAGCTTTGATAACACACCACCAGATATTTCTTAGTTTGTTTGTAACAGATACTCAGCAATTAAACATACCGTGAATTTACATATTACAACAGTGTACAACCCCCTATGGTTTCAGAATATTTTATAGAGGATTCATATCATGGCTGTAGATAAAGTCACAAGACTTGCAGCTGCACATAATTAGGTATTAAAACACTCATGTGTTACTACTAGCACACTCGGCTTCGCCTCGTGTGAGAAACCCACATTCGTGTTTTAATATCCCTTATTAAAAAACAGTTGCTTAAATAACTAATTATTGTTTATTTTGTAAACAAATTAATGTTTAATTTTAAGTCCGTTTTTTTGTACATTGTTTTTTTTTTTTTTATTTCTTCTATAAAACCTTTTTTTACAAGCTTTTATTTAACTTGCTAAATTTGTATGTTAGTTTGCTTACGCCAAATCTTACAAGCTGAATTAAAGCCACTTCCTCATATCCTACGAAGTTGAAATTTTACATGTTGATTCGGTTTCGAAGACAATGCAACTAGCATCATCTTTCTGACTGACCGACCCCTTGACAATTTAAGTGCCTGTAATTGGTTTATTTGAAATAAATGCTTTGAGTTTGATGCATTTTTGCACGACCTTGTTCAACAACCCGGATTGGCTCCAAATGGACTCCTTAACCATCGACAATAAAGACACGAAATTTTATATACGCAATTAGTTATGATAGTCCGTTCTAAAGTCCACCATGACCTGGCTACTGCACCCAAGATTGGCACCAGACGAGATAACTCCTCAACGGTCAACAGCACAGGCACGAAATTATGTATAAGTACTAATTCAGTTATAGCCCGTTCTAAAGTCACACCACTTGGATGACTTGTGTAAAGGTGTGTTTGGGATCCTTGGATTTTTCTTTACAAGTACCTTTGAAGTGAAGGTGATATATTGGATATTTAAACAAATTGTAATGCTAAAAAGTTTTTTTTTTTTTTGTATTATCCTATATAAAAACAAGCTGATTGAACTAAAAAATTCTAAATAAATATCACGTTAACTTAGAACTTTAATATTTTCTTAAATGCTTGAGGCGTGAACATACTTCTTACACTTTAAGATAAGCCACAAGCTTTTAAGAAAATATTGAACTTCTAAAAGCTTGTTTAAAAAAAGGGTTTTACTTAAATGTTATTTTTAAAGTTACATTTTTATTTAATTTCCTATTAAAGTAAAAAATACTCCACATTTTGATAGAAGTATGTTATAATATTTTGTTTTTCAATACAAGAATAACTAAAATATCCCCAGATTGTGATTGATGTTTGTATCTATAAAGTGCCGAGACGCGTAGCCGATTACAGCTGTCTTTCAACACTGGGTTGAAGCCAGTGGCGCGAACAGGTCGTGTAAAAAAGCCGCATAAAAATCAGTACGCGAGCGTCTGATTTCAACTTTCCGTACAAACATTATAAATTCATTGTCCTCATACCTTAATCATAACCAAAGTGAAAAAAACCGTATCGTGAATGACACTGGCATCAGGTAAACTTCTTTGCTCAGTCCACAAGTGACCCTACAGCGTACCTGCCCGGACGTGCGAGCCGCGTTCCCGTGCTGTATGAGCTTCAGCACCTCGTCCACGTTGTCCACCACCTTCTCCGTGAGGCCCACGATCTGCACCTGCTGCTTGCCGTCCTCCAGCACGCGCAGCTTGGCCTTGTCGGCCAGCAGGTCGAACACCTGCCAGGGGGGGGAGGTTACTATTGAACTAAGAAAAAACGTATATTTTGTCACAGAAACACGTACATATAAAATAGACGGGTTTTGCTCGAATGCCTACTACTTTAAGCAAAACAAATATACTTACTATTGAAATGTCAATAGTGGAATCTGAATAATCGACTTCACAGATTCTCTCTGTTCATGAGATAGAAGATGACTAACTATGGTAACAAAACATCGCGCCTGTACCCCTTATTAGTACGCAGAGGTGTATGTATAGAACAATCAAATTTCGCCAGTTATGTTTAAATATCATGTAATGGTGTGCAAGTCCATTGCCATCAACTGGGCACCAAACCTAGGGAAACATATTTGTAACTTCCACCACGCGATGTTACCAAGTCGTAAAGTTACTTGAGAAATTAGTAAACACCAACACAATTTGATGTAATGCCAATCAGATTGCTATATCTTTCAGTAGAACTATCAACTACATGTGGTCCCACACATATAGCGTAGCTTCAAATCTCGTTAAAATCAACAGACTCTTTGTAAAATACATGATCAATTGTGTTTACCTTGCCGGAGTATATTTCGAAGAAGGACGCGGACACTATGAGGTTGAGCGGCTTGTACTTGGCCGACTTGAGGAACGCGAACACATCACGCGCCGCCATCGCGTAGATACCCTTCTTGCAGTCTTGAGTTTTTCCCTGGAACACAAAATGACTATAACAATAAACGTAAGCATGTTTTCGTTAAAACAGGGAAGGATCCTCTTTAAATCGGCAAATATTCTAAACCTCCATATCAATTTTTCATAGAAATATTTTGGATAACAAATTGGATGAGTGAGATTGGATGTTGTGTGAGTAAGAGGGGCTTGTGGCTTAGTAATAACAGCTGCACGTGTCGATCGATCAGGTTAAGCTACGCTTGCCGCGGTTAGTCCGTGGATGGGTGACCATCTTTACATATCAAGACCCCTCCGTGCCTCGGAAAGCACGTTAAGTCGTTGGTCCCGGCTGTATTTCGTGGATCTATGGCAGTCGTTAAGGGTCGTCAGAAGCCCGAAAGTCTGACAACCAATCTTACCACGGCACATTGTATTACCCAGTAACTGGGTTGTGGAGGTCAGATAGGCAGTCGCTTCATGTAAATACTTGTATTCAGGAAGCTGACCCCAACATAGTTTGGAAATGGCTAGGCAGATGCTGGAGATTGGATTAGTGACAAAATTGAACTTTCTAGTCTAGTGCACCGGGCGGTCTCGTTAACAATGTTACTGATTGGAAAATATTAATCACCACAATATTACCTGTTCTCATAGAGCGCACACATAGCTACTCGTAGACTCAATGATTTCACTTATTTTAGTTTATTATTTATCGTAATATTACCTGGAAGTCGCCACCCATGGTATGCGTCTTGCCGGAGCCGGTCTGTCCGTACGCGAAGCACGTCGCCATGCCACCATCGAATATCGTCTGCACTAACGGCTTTGCCGTGTATCTGCAAGTATGAATCGATGATTTAATATCTTTTACAGAGCAACTTTCAACTAAACAATTTAATGTTAAAACGTTAAATGACATGATGGTCAGTGCAAGCCTGGCTTTTAGGCTTGTATGAAGGTACTGAGCCTTCGAAGCCCGCTTTTCCTGCTAAAACCATAACATCGCAGGCTGTCAGAAGAACAAATAGTACAAGAACTTATTTAAAAACGAATCCAGGATCAAATCCCCTTTCAAGACTTAGTGGGGTTATTACAAATTTTTGAGATTGGCTTACATTCCTTATGTAAACCCACTTCATATACATAATCGTAGGTCCGTTTCCGTGAAATTAAAATAATCAACTATTTTCAATCTTATTATTCCTCAATAAAACTTACATAAAGGTATACATATAGTACGACGTTTCGCGAGTTATCTTTAAGTCCCATGTAATAGGGCGCGAGCCTATTGCCATCAACCGGGCACAAATCTAGACTCCGGGTTGCGACTGACAAAATTCCAGATGAAAAAACATAAAACACTTTGCCCGACCCGAGAATCGAACCCAGGACCTCTTGCTCAGAGCAGTAGCATTTGCGAGCACTAGTGACTAGCCCAACAAGGTAGTCAATAATACTTGAGTATTCAAAAAGAATCGCCACTCGACTCGTGTACTTCATGTGGGATTTGAACTTCGTACAGAACTTTACTTTTAATATACAATATTTTTTTTTTTTTACTTTTCATGTTTATGTCAAACTAAGTAGTTTGTTTGTATAATTATCTTCCTGTGCGAAATACTTTTTGTTTCTTTATCTCTAGTTGGACGAAGCTGCAATACTTACTTGTAAACAACTTCGTTGGTGCAGGTGTCGTCGAAGGCGTAGTCGAAGCGGAACTTTTGGTTCTCGAGGTACTTCGTGAGGTCCACCTTGTTCTTCGGCTCGTGCACTATCATCTGGTCCTTCGTGGTCACGCTGATTACGTCCACCTGGAATATACAACGTGAATATAGTTATTAAACTAAGAAAACGACTTCATTATCATTTCACTATCTCTGGTTTCAGACTGGTTTCGATAAATCAGCTTGTGAAGAGCTCGTGAATTGTGACGTTCAAATTGATAGTTTGTTTGGGCAACCAAACTAAATACTGCTTTATAATGAATATCAAGCTACCGGATTAAGTTACCATTTCTGAGTATTTCCTACTGCAAAAACAGCTTTATTAACAGAAGATATCCTGACAATAAGGAGAACATTTGGAAGGGCTTGAAAGGTTCACTAGAAAACCAGCGTCAGACAATATCTGTCTGGCTTTACTACTGAAATGGACCTTTTTGGCGCAGCCGTGAGGATGACCTGTTGCAAAAAAATTTTTATCCTTTCGTTCTTTTTTCATGACAGCTCAAACTCAAACTCAAAGCATTTATTTCAATTAAACCATTTACAGGCACTTTTGAATTGTCAAGTGGTCGGTCAGTCAGAAATATGAAGCTAGTTGCCCATTCCAAAGCGTAGTAGGTACCTATGGAGAAGAACGGGCAAGAAACTCCATGGACACTCTTTTAAATTATATTGTTACATAAATATTAGTTACATCATTAATCTTGTATATAGGTATAATTATATGTGAGAACGATGTAAATAAGACGTACACATTGAGTGTTCAGTGTACAGCAAATATAAATTCAAACAAAACAATCCATAATAAAATAATTAAAAATAAGCCGTGGTGGCTAAGAGATGACCAGTCCCAACTGACAGCGCCCGTTCACGAACATGACGCATGGATCAGCACCATTCAGCTCAACCATTTTGAAGGGAGCTAAATGATCCAACACACGCGCCACCGTCAGCGAGACATTTGAGTGAGCATGACATCTATCAGCCGCCAGGACACATTCAAGTCAATGAAAGACATTACCCGGTAAATGGTAGCTCGATAGTACATAGTACTCACACTTGTCCTATGCAATTATATAATACAAAGGAGATTGAGTTTATACAAAGCAAAGGTAGTCTTACAATCTTCAGCAGCTCCAACAGTATTTTCAAATGTTAATCAATTAGTTGTGGTTGTGGAGCAGGACCAGCATTGAGCCAGGCATTTTTATCAGCGATATAATCCCCCAACTTATAATATGCCTGGCTGCACAGTGTGCGTTTTATACAAACTTTGAATTTCGTCTCATTCAGTTGAAGTATGTGGGGAGGTATTTTATTGTAACATTTTAAACAGTACCCCATGAAAGATGAGTCCACTTTAGCCAGTCTGAAACCTGGTTGAACTAATAGGTCCCTATTTCTGGTACTATAATTATGTCTATCACCTCTTTTAGTAAAAAGATGTACATTTTTTCTTACGTACATGATGTTGTCATAGATATATTGACAAGGTACCGTCAAGATCTTAATAACCTTAAACAGTTCCCTTAGAGAATCGCGCCTGCGGAGATTATATATGGCTCTGATGGCTCTTTTCTGCAAAATAAAAATAGAATCGACGTCTGCAGCCCGTCCCCAAAGTAAAATACCGTAAGACATGATACTATGAAAGTAACTAAAATAGACTAACCTCGCGGTATCTACATCGGTAAATTGACGGATTTTTCTGACAGCATATGCTGCTGAACTTAGCCGTCCCGCCAGAGATGTTAAATGAGAACCCCATTGAAGCCTCGAGTCGAGCGTGATCCCCAGGAGAACAGTTTTATCGACGAATTCTAGTTTCTCTTGATTCAATACTATCTCACAATCACTACTTTTGACATTAGGTAAAGAAAATCGTATACACTTAGTTTTTTTCCCATTTAATACTAAATTATTAGCAGTGAACCAATTATGGACCTGCATTAGGGCGTTATTAACGTCGTCAAAATTTGTAGCACTTCTTTCTACCTTAAAGATTAAAGAAGTATCGTCAGCAAATAACACCATTTGTGGTTGATTTTTTAATAAATGGAGTAGATCATTAATATACACTAAAACGAGGAAAGGACCCAATATCGAGCCTTGTGGAACTCCCATTTCTACTTTTAAACTAAGTGAATTGACACCATTTATTTGAACTTGCTGCTGCCTATCCTTTAAATAAGATTTTACTAGACTGAGCGCAAGTATTCCAAGTCCATAATGCTCAAGTTTCAAGAGCAAGGTTTCGTGATCGACGCAGACAGCGCATATTTAATATTGCTACTTCTGTTATTATTGACACAAACCTCCTTTTTCGCATTCTCTTTCTTATTAAGCGGCCTCTTCCTCACGCACACGGTGATCTGATGGTCTTCCACGGGCTCGTTGCCGGTGAGCGGCCGGAACTCGACGCTGTTCTGGTACTCGCGGATCATGGCTAGGAACTCCCAGTTGGGGTTGCCGGGGTCCATGTTCATTAGGGCTTCCTGAGTTCAAAGATAACATTCGAATTAGAGGTCTTAAAGTTATTTAGTGATTAAAAATAGAATTGAGGATCAAAGCGGTAAATTAACGAAATAATATAAATGTAAATAGTTCATGCAAAACCGCAGCTCCTGGTTTCATGTCTCGAGTTGCAGTACGACAACTCGGGACAAGTCCCATCCCACTTATTACGTACAGATCCCTTTGCCTATAAGTCACTGTATAGAAGCAATTCTGGCTTTGACCCGTACAACAAATACTAACAACTTCTTTTACAGAAGGCACTTGTGACTGAATCCCTAAATATAATATTCAATAGCTAGAATTTTATATTGTACCAGCCGTGTGCGCCTGATGGGATTTCCAGTTGGCAAAAATGACGAGCTTCCATAAAAAGTTTCATCCCCTACATATTTAATGCCTTTACGGATAGAATTTCCAAAAATCCTTGAAAAGAAGTCTCGGCAAAAATTTAATGGTTCTAGTCCCAGCGGTTTAGGCTGGGCATCAGTGAATGAATGAATTTAAGAATTGTACTAAGTAGATGTAACTTTTGTTACCTTTTCCTCTTTAAGCTCGGCCTGCCTCTGCCGCCTCTTCTCGCGGTTCTCCTTGAGCCGCTCCACCTCCTTGACGACGTTGGAGCGTCGCACGGCGCCGGACGCCACGGCGTGCGGCACGGACACGGTGCTGGACACGCCGGCCGGCCGCACCGCGCCGCTCCCCGACACGCTGTTCGCTGTGAACTGCGGGGAGGTGTACAGTGAGAAGGTGGCATGTATGATGGATTTGCTGGTTCTTCTTCGGCGAATCAATGATTCCATTTGCATTATTATACGAGTATATATGCTTCAACCAAAATTCGGCCACCTCGACGGCGTTAGCACTGGCAAAGTATTTTTTTCATAATGTAGGTGATATTATTATTCCCTATTTAAACACTGAGAACAGTGCACGTCTATGTAGCTCAAATTGGTTAGTTTTGTCGTTCTAGTCGTATGTCTTCTAGACACACTTTATTTTTGTTTCCTTTGTCTCAAATTTTCATATAACAATGTCATGCATACCTGTTATTTGCATGGTTACTGAAATGTCAATTTTAATTGTTATTTCATTTGAATTGTAAGTGTCTGTGCTGTTGGTGTGCTTATTCTAAATACATAAATAAATATTGCACAGAGAGCACGACAGGACATGAGCCTGATTAGGTTATAAAATGAGAAAATCGTGGCTGGGGACATTTGTTCGTATCTTTGGGCTTCCCTTACCCACAAAGTAGCTTTAATGAAATTCTCTGGCCGCTGATATCGTCATTTATATTTTTTTTTGTCATAGTTGCGGCGCACGATTGAACTGATGTATATGGGTTAGGACACCTTGAACAACGAAACAATGTTCAGGAATATATGTCCTAAAGTGCCACGTTGCCGAGATATTTGGAGGTAAAGATCTCATTTTAACGTGACATTTTTTAAGGAGTTATTAAGGTGTCCTCTACAATTTATACTCTAGCCTCGTCCTCGAGATTAGCATTGTACACTTGTAGTACCACCTCTTTATGCATAAAGATACAATGCTAACCTCTTCGGACGAGGCATTCATATAATTATGATAGAACTTCACTTACAGGTAGGTTCGTTTAATCACTAAGTATTTTCTGTTTTACAGTACGGCGTTTTTTCTTTTCTTTTTAATATCAATTGCTCAACTTAGCGATATTCCATGTATTTATTTTTTTGTTGTTTATTTTAGTTCCTGTAGAGGAACTAACCATTATTAGATATTATTCCATTAACAATATGCTACGCAACTTGGATACAGGGGTTATAGGATACTATGCCCAAAATACAATACCAAGATGCAGGAAGGATTAAGTATATTATGGAATATAGGAAAGGACAAAAGGAACCTCTTTAACATTATGCATCCTCCGCTGCTGATGAGGCATGTAGGGCGACTGCTGCTGCAGCCCCTGCGGCACTGACGCAGCGCTCGGCGTGCTGCCGGCGCGCGGCCGGCCGCCGGCCGGGGGCGGCTGGAAGGGCGGGGGTGTGGGCACGACAGGAGTTAGGGGAGGGGTGTGTGTACATGGATGGGTATGATATGGCCCTACTCTACATTGAAGGTTATCAAAAGCCAACAACATTTTGCATTTTACAGATGAAAGGGACGTTATCATCACTAGGATATTCCTTATGTTACGGCAAACGCGAAAGTTATACTACTTAGATTCCACAGCCGTAGAAAATTAATCGGGTCCAAGTACCTACGATATTGTGTACTATGTTTTGTTTCTACCTCAGAAGGAGAAGCAGGATGGCGCGATGACTGAATATAGAAGTGGTTAAGTGAGGAAAACGATATCCACTTCCAATTTTGGTAGTTTAACGTAAGCGAAAACTTCTTGAGTTGTAAATTCTCGTGGTGCCATTCCCAGGGTGCGCAAAGCGTTGGCTTCGGCTTCAAGTGCACACGTGGCACACGTGGAGAAGCACCGAAGAGTACTCTCCTGGTTAGTTTGTTACGGGATAGGTGGTGTGTCCTAGCATACATGAAATGAGCTGTGTCCTCTCTCACCTGCTGCGTAATCCTAGTGTTGGTAACCGTGGCCTGTGGCGGCTGCACCGGCGGCGGCACGTTCTCGGCGCCGCGCCGGCCGGTCGTGTCGCCGCCGTGCCCGTTCGTGTACGCGCCGGCCGCGTTCGATAACCGCATCTGGTTGTTGCGTGTCACCCGGGACGGCGCTGTTGACAATGACATAGAATATGACAAAAATTGTTGAATATGAACCTGAGGAGACCTTGATATTATAACACATCTACAATGGCAAACGACGGCAATGTCTATCATTGTGACAGAGCACAGCAGGCGAATTTTTCAAAACTATGAAGCAATGGTTGTCGAAACGATATAGAGCAAGCGAACTCCAGCATAAAGATTCTGGGAGTAATGCACACGCTAACTAATCATTCAAAATATTCTACTGGAATGCTGCTAAAGAACTTAGCCAATTTTAAAATCAGGATTACGGTATCGTGATTTTAAGAATAAATGACGTCTTCTGCTAACATACAAAGAACTCTAGCATAAGACGTTATACCGTGAAACTTATTATTTTACTACATTAATAATTATGCTTTTTTACGCACGTTTTATTAACAATGTTGTTTATAATATTGCAGATTGATAATCCTTAAAAGAATCGAGCCTCGCTATGATTTAAGTCTTGAAATATTGCGTTAAAGGCATTTTCACCCACATTTTCATAAATGGTATGCAGATATTTCGCATACAATACTAATGGGTTGTTATATGCAAAAGTATAGAAATGTGTGTCAATCCTTAGCCGGTTTTGATGTTTAGTAAAGGATTATACGCAAAAGGACCTTGTGTCATAATATTCTACAAGGCTCCATGCTAAATAAAATAAATCAGAAACTGATCCAAAATCCATTTCGGATACGCTTAAGTTTTAATATTTAACAACGCTATTAACAGACAATATCTCAAGTCATAAATGTAACTCATAAAAATTTGAAGTCACGCAATTTCAACTAAAACATCGTAAACAAAACACCCGTCATGCAAAGACATTACTTTGTCTATATTCGTCCATACAATGCCTAACATGTCTGTGAATCACACTGACGTAATACTTACATCTAGATGAGAACGGAGGAAAATAAAATGTCCAAAAATGTGCAAAAAGCTTAACGTTGTGAGAACTAGGAACGCAATATATGTGCGATATTAACAGGCCTTACGTGACTTCGTCTTTTGTTCCTCTTCCGACGCCTCTTCAGCGGGCGTTTCAGATTTCTCAAAAGCTTCCATCGGTTCATTGTTTTCAGTCGAATCGGCGACGCGCCTTCGACATCTCAACCACGAACAGCACATTTTTGGCGATATTTTGTTTGTTTGTTTATCTCATTTGTCTATGACATGATATGTGCTGCTCAGATAGACTGATTGTTCGGAATGAGTTCAGTTTGCGTTGGCGCAAGGCAATCCTGCGCCGCCCGCCATATTAGGATCTCTTTCCGTAGTCAAGGCAATGAACCGTGACGCATGCGCCCGGCACGGCCGCGCGTGAAGGTGAAAACACATATCCACCTTATTCGTAAACGGAATAGTTCACATACTATTTAAATCGACATTTGCATCAAAAGTGGTCGTAATCAGTGACCTGGTAAGGTATAAAGGGCGCCCAGAGTGAGTAGAATCGTTTCATTTGAATGCAGCGTATCATCCGGTCAAAAACTGAGCACTGATGCGAATTTCAATAAAAGGTACTTATATCCGTTTTAAGATGACTGCCACATTAGTATCACTTCCGATCAATAAAATGTTATAATTTCCATTCAACGACAATTATAAAGATGTGATAATGTTTTGTCTACTAAAACACCACAATAGCTAAATCTCCACTAGATACTGAGAAAGAACAGTTTGAACTTTGAACTTAAATCGCAACGAAGACAATACCGCAAATCTTTAAAGTAACGGCAAACGTTCAAACAAAATATTTCCCGCGATTATCATAAACCTACACGTCCTATAAAGCTGCCACAATAAAAACCAATTTACTGTTAGTACTCAAGAACTAGGCGACCAGCCACCTAACATCGCAGAAAAACCTAAGCAAGCCAACGGCTTACGTAGTACTGCCATGAAAAACTACACGATACCGGCAGATCGATTACTTCTATCAATCCATTGGACAATCGACTGAAATTGGAAAATAATAGGCCCCATTATTGTCCCCACGGCTAATAAAACATTTACTGTGTAGTGACGTCATGCGCTTTTGGGTGGCTAATCGATATTTGTGACTTGTGACAGTTGAGGGTTGTGAACTTGGCAGTGGGGTGTTAGTTAGGAAGGGTGGAGAAGTTCCGTAGTTACGAAAATATTCGGGTTTGAACTTGAAATTTTGTTTGCATCAGCTGTGCATTTTGACACAGATGGGCGTCAAAGGGATGGCAAATAAACAGAGCAGACGACATAGACACGTTTCGAAAATAGAATAATGAGCTTTTTAATTAAAGCTGGAATACAGGCTACTGAAGCTACCATTAAATGTTTTCTAAATAATATGTCAACTACCCATGATACCAATTAGTTGAAAGTAACGCCTAAATACGAATAATAATTTAGCAAAACGACTGTTATTAGCCGTAAAAACTGAATGAGCCAATCCAATCTAAAAGCCCACCTGGGTATTTTGCTCAAAATATGCTGTTATTGCTCAATTATAGGACACGCGAATTAAATTAAATAGTCTACAAAACTCGAGGCAATTCCTTACACGTTCGCGTTCTTATAAACTTCACATTTTGCATATGAAACAGATTACGTATATTATACTTAAATTTTTCAATTACTTTTAACTAAAATATTGATATGACGTCGGCCTATAAACACATACCACACGTTCTTCAAAAATGTAGTCTGCATAATTAAAATTTCATGTTGTAGAATTTTTGTTTTATGACTTTGGAAACATTAAAATTTTCTTTAATTAATACACTGTTAAACTCCCATGCACTCTTGCAACGTTCTGAAACTCGACTGATTCACGAAAATTTCGTACATCAATATTATGATCTGGGTCATCGATTCGCATAACCTTTTAGCAAGTTACCTCCTTGCTTAGATCTTCATCAACCTACTTTCGAAAACTTCCCTCTACATCATGATCCTAGTCACCTTCACAAAGTCATCGGTTACATTCCCTCTTTCCACATACATACGATTTCCGTAAATGATGTTTTTACCATAAACTCCAAAATTTCGCAGTCAAAAGAGCTAAAATACGGTCGCCTAACAACGGCATAACGTCAACTGTCACATGCCCTAACCTGTAGAATATTGTGCGTTGGCCTGCGGCCTGATTATGGAGCAGAAATAAAAAAACATTGGCGCATAACAACGGTTCTCTTGACAACGGAACGTTGCATTGATCAATTGGGATTCGCTTCCACGTTGCATATTTTGAAGCCAGCTGTTGCCAACGAATTTGCTCGACTTGATTTTGTGACTGTGTATCGCTGCCAGTTAGCAATGTGACATTTTGAAAAGTATATCAAGATCAGCTATTTTTGCTGCATTTAAACCTCGAAACTCAGAGGAAAACCGTATTAGACTAGATGATGAAACACACAACATAGATGTTTTTGAACGAAGTGAAACCTCTTAAAACACGGAAGGGCTTCGAACAATCTTGTGACGAGAAAGACTCGCGATAACGAAATGGGGAACTTGATAAATCAAAAAAATATGTTACACCTTTCGTTCTCTACCCATCTCTAACCAAAAAAAAACTGTGATCTTTAACAAACAGGGTCTTAATTTATCGCAGAGAGCAAATGCTCCAGTACGTAATACCTCTTATATTATTTAATCTCGTGTTTACTAACATTAAACATATTAATATGAGACGATATAAACAGTGGTTATTAGTTTACGAGCCAGGCCTCGCAATGCTCACGGCAGCTGACCAGCCATCAACACGAACTTTTACAATTATAGTAATTTTCGCCCAGAAGTGTGTATTTGTTTTCATATGAGAGCTCTAACTGCTATTATATTTACAGTTTTGTAAACGGCACCTAATATATTATTTTAAAGCTTCTATAAAACCAAAACATGATACCTTGAGAAAGTAATAAATCTATGATAGCATTAACACAATCGTTGCTGCTTCCATGGTAATACAATTTTTAAGTTTTCGAACCCTTTCGAACTTAGGTTGAGGTATAGTGAACAGGACTGGTCCACGTTGAGGTTTGCCATATCATCCAGTAGATGGGCTGTTGATGCAAGTTGAACATTATGCAGATCAAGTATGATCGATAAGTAGCAAAATCATTGCACTGCCAATATTAAAATGCTGTTCAGCACCAAACAATCCTTAAATAAACCAGGCTTACACCCTGATACCGCTCCTTTTCCTTTAAATAATCGGGCTTTCCTAGTCTGCAGCGTTGTTTACGTTATCAACCGAGTTTATCGGCCACGCGTGCTTGATACTACGTTCGATAACTAAGCATCGTATGTAATGTTTTCTACATGAAACGTGATGACGACTTATGTAATGACTTGCGGAAGAACGGAAGTTAGTAGACGTCGTTAGTGGAAACTGCTTTGTAACATGACAGCCTGTCAATGACCGCAGAGAAATGAAGATATTTTAGAAACCACTACTGGAGAATTGTTGGGTAATGTGACTATCACAACGTGATCAGGAAATTACAACGCTTTATTAGAATATGACAACCCCGAACAATGCATGGGCACAAATGAGCTTTCCGAATCACGGCTGTTACATGATACAATTGCAACTTAATTAGTGGATGGATAGTAGTTTTGACATTCGTTTTACCCTCGAAATCTAGCTGATGAGGGTATCTCAGCTCAAAGGCCAAGCCTAGATGCCATACTATTTGGAGGCATCTTTTTACTGACTAGCCCGTATAGTCTGTCATATTGTATTTCCCTCTAGCCAGTTTTCTAGATGTTACTGAAGCCTCTCCCACGCTTTAGACTTATCTCTCACTAGTTTATTAGAACGGGAAGCGGTGCCATTAACGCTATTTAGTTCACAGGTTTAGTGACCAGCTGACTTCGTTGTGATTGATGAGTGCAATTTAATGATTGTACTAAGTGTTGACCACTAAAATTCCAGATCATTATGATTCACTTCAAATCCTTCAGCTGGACAAATTGTACAAGGACTCGTGGAGGCTTGTTATATTTAGTACTTATATCAAATGTTTTGCCCAAAATGTTCCATAAGCATCATCCAGACTGGCCGAAAAGACTTAGGAAGTCGCTAAACGACAGCTTCTCCTGAAGGGTTGAAGTGTTCAGAGACGCTAACAGGCCACTTGCAACATAATAAATATTTGCTAATTACCGTCCTCATTATTCAATTGCTTCTAAACGAGTTATGAACGACATCATTCTAATGACTTGACGACATGAAGACTGGGTGCAACGAATCGCATTAGAGAATGACCGAGCGTGCAAAATTTTGATTAACACAATGATGGATCACACGACCTTTGTGACCGTGTCTACTTACAAATTGTTCACGGAGACTAGTAGTTAGTAAAACCTCACCATTTTCAATTTGAGCCGAAGTTAAATTAGTCTAAACAGTCCGGGTACATTGGTCTGAGGTTTCTCTTCTGCTATACTGATGCAAGCTTCGTTTGGGTAAAAATTTTGGACGCCGCGAGTCCTTAAATGGTAAACTATCCCCTCGTCGCTAAGGAAATGGTTGGTTTATGAAAGGAGAAACTTACTGGACAAAATGATTTTTCGTCTGACCAAGACCTCATCTTAGTCAAAGCACGCGTAAGAGGCTGCCTAGATAACATCCGTATAACTTGTGCCTTGAAGCCATTCTAGCTACAGCTAAAAACGTTGTTATTTATTGAAGCGGGGAAACACCAAGTCAAAGACAATATTCACGTGTATTTAAAGTCAATAAAATATGAATATACCCGACAGCAGGGGTCGCGACACCGTCTCGCGGGTCGTTACCCAGCGCCTACGCAAATGAATCACGGTGCGATATCCTTTAATTTATAATAACATCCTAAACAAAGTAAGTATCTTGTAACGAACTTATTGCACGTGGGATGGGGAACGAAAAGATTTGGTGATCAATGAACTTTATCGTCAATTACGTTTGTAGTTTTTTTTTTTTAATTAGTTGCAATTAGGAAGTTTTGATTTGTGGAAGAGAAGAAGTTGTGTAAAACTTTTTGGTTTATAGCGTGAACTTCTGAAGTTGCTGAAGTAAATACTACTATTGAAATGTTTGAATCGTTTTGATAGTAGTAAAATTACGGCAAGAGTTCAAATCACAACTTTTGATAAACCAACTGCCTTTAGGCATGGACGAATTTTAAATTGTAGTTTTGTATCTCACACAAAAAACAAAAAAAGCTCCTGTGAATAAACTTCGTACTTCAGGATATGGTGACAAAAATTCTAACATTGACGTTTTCGAAGTTTTAATTTAGCCCCTAATTAATTTTTAATGAGTAGGGTGAGTGGGCAGCTTTATCACCACAGAGACGCAGGGTATTAAAATTCATAAAGTTTTAAGGAAATTCCAACTTTGAAGAACGAATCTTTCGATATCTCAAAAGATACAAAGTGTGTTATTGCATCAGTACAAAACAAAGTTATTTTGAATAATTAATCCGTATCAGGAAGTGCATCAAAAATGTAACGGAGTCATTTTAACAGTTGCCGTCACATCAGCACATCGGAAGTAGGTGAGCGCTCATTTAATAATCAGCTTACTTACTTAAATCGATCGACATGACAAAGGTAAAGTTTATTTATAGCTCAGCCTTTATCCCCCAGAAGGTCGTTTAGAAACCAAACTTGGTAATGTCAACAACTTCAATGATTAACATATTAATACTCCAGCCGCGACTTTCCGAAAAGGGAAACTGTTCCGTCTACAGCACCATCAGTATGCGACACTTGCAGCTCAGAATCAATTCCCGGGACACCCCACACTTCACTACCAAATACAACCTTAACACAATGCATTTAGGATTAGTATTGCACAAACACCATCACAGACAGACAAGGGGGTTGAACTTACGGCCTACGGTCGCCCGCCGCGCCTGAAGATTCGGCTGAACGCATCGCTGGTACAACACTGGCATATCGATGAAAAATATAACAAAAATGGTAGAATTTACAACCCAAGGTTGGTTAACAGCACTATTGTGTGTAATCCATTTGTGTGATTGGTTAAATATGAATTTGGAACACCGGTGCCAGCCAGTGTTGTGGTACACGGCCGGTCGCGCACTGTCCGCGCGCCAGTGCTCCGGCCCACACTTATAGCGATGGAACTAACGGAGTCACGTTGACCGCCCCATGTAAAATTCATACAACCCCGAAATAAAGCGGCTTAATAGCGACACGCCAGCACCGTGTGTTATTATGAAGATAAATAAAGAAATATGCTATATACGTCGCTTTAGGAAGTCATATGTTAGGTCTGAACTTCCAGCGGCGAAAGAAACTGGGAAAATAGCACTTGATAAAGACAAAGGTCAAGTCCAGAACCGCTTTATATGACATAAAGTTAAGCCGACCTTTGCAACAATGTCCTCACGTTCTTGAGTGATATCTAGATGTTCTCAATCTGTCGTAAAGAAAGCTTTCCGTTATAAAAGGGTTGACTTAACGCTCGAGACGTGCTTCGAACTTCATCAGGCAGCAATTTTAGTGCGCGTCGAATTCTAAGAGACCTCTTAATACAAGGTCAGCATTTGGTAATCGAAGTGGAAAATTAGATTAAAAAGTATTAAAATCGTATTTTAATATTTTCTTTCATTTATTGTTACATAATACTGATCGGACCAAAAATACTATACGATTTCCCAAGTGTGCTTTCACGTTTAGTTAAACGTTCAGTCTGAAAAAAAAATTTACACACCCTGTGACGGTTTTGAACAGCCTTGGTCCTTTGGAAACTTAGCAAGATCTTCCTCTAAACCGATTTTGCTGATGAATTAGATTCGGTGGTTGGCATCAAACAAATTTTGTCAGATATACATAATAACACAATCTGTCACATATGACATACTACGCCTAAACAAACCTGTCGTACAATGACTCCAAACCGTATCTACAAAATCATTAAAAGCCAGTGCAATGCACTTGTCAGTGGCATTCACATGCGAGGTGGGAGCGATATATATATTATAATACGTCCACTAATTGTGTGAACCACCACCGACGCCCGACATAACTGCATAGGCATAGCACGCCATTGTATCGGCTGACGCTAATTGTGAAATGAATTAACAAAGAATTCTCTGATTTGGATGACGGCTCTATTTTATTTACGACACGACTTTTATAAATGGTCACAAGATCGTGACGATTTCAAAGTATTCAGATAAATTGTCACCAGTAAATGGTAAATGCACGTCAATAATTGAGCATTTGCATGCAATTTGGCTTTTCAAATTTTCTTCAGAGATCCATCACACGATATTGCTGTGATTGATGGTGTATCTGAACCTGTTATCATTTTGATCGGATGAAAGTAATGCAATACGGTGATGGCGAATAATGAAACAAAAGTGGTTGAAAATAATGAATGGTACTTAATTCAAATTCTACTACGCCTAGGAACGAACGTATCATACTACAGACAATTTTAAAAGGATATGATGTATCCGATGCTGCTGGCAGGCCAGTAAACCATAGACAAAACCTCTACGGTGTCACTGTCGGCAGTCGTCTTTATTGCTGTCCTGTCTCGCAATTCATGTTGGTAACAGCGGAAAGACTACAGGCCTAACAATGTGTGTCACTTTTGTGCATTATGCATTATCCAAGCTAGCTATAATAAAACGCTGCGAAGTTATTATAACCTGGATATTATAGTATTCCTAGATTTGGCTAGGTGCATTTTGTCGCCTCCTCTATACGTCATGACTAAACGTAAACTAACGCCCAAAAAGTTTTTATTCCTATCACTCACACAATCATGAAAGGTATGAATACCAAAGTAGTTTTTAATGGCAAACTTAAATGTAAGATCAATGAGAATGATCCAATCTGCATGATTACGATTACGAGGCTGGTATACAAAGTCGGTCAACAACGCGTTACAATTACACTAACGACCTTCGTGGGAGCACAATGTCAAGAGCGATAACGTTTTGACAATGACCCTACCTGTGCTGAGTGTTACTGTTTAACTTAATAAATGTTTATGGATAACCACAAGTAAACCTTATAATGTAACATAAAGTGACAAGTCTGATGGATGATGGACTATGATACCTGCCATCAGCAAAGGAATTCAGTACCTACAGATGAAGTTACAGATAGTGGTTTGAGGACCAGTCTTCGATAAAGAATACAGCAAGGTGATTCAGATTATCTTGGACACTAAACTTCGTAACTATACCAAGCCTACTAGGTAGAGATTCCGTGGACGTCTAATATTCACAAGTTGGGCCAGCAGAAAAAGTAAAAATGTCCCTTCGTCAACCATGTACGGAAAGGAAAACCATGCTCATCGTTCGCTTATCTCTCCAAACAAAATAAATGAACAAATCGATAAAATTGCAGTGCTATCACTTCTCAAGTGGGACAGTCACTAGGTACATTACAGATCAGGTTAGCTGCCAAATAAATCTTGCGCAATCGATTGACGCAACTCGAGGGTATGTGATCTGGCAAGCGATTGGGGTGACCATTATTTTCCACTTATTAGATGGCCAATGAACTTAATATTTTATGCTATAGTGATAGGTTTACAGGTGGTGAGTGTAGGTCAGGTTGCGACAAGGACGCGCCGAATGTGGAATGAAGTCTATAATAATGAAGATTGAATTTCGTGCGTCATACATTACTTATTTATTTTTCATTCCATTAATCACGAAGACAGTTCACGAATATTTCCACTTCTATTGTTATTTTAAAAATACCATGTATACAGATGATAGAGCTGGTATTGTATGGTAAACCTAGCGAACTGTTTAAAAAGTCTCCTTCGGCTCATCCAAATTCAACAAATACGAAATGTAAGCAGCCTAAGCCCTAGGGGAGACTAAGAACGCTTCTAAAGCTGAGGGGACCCCAACTAACCCTCGGGGGTCTCTAAGGACAAGTGAATTTAGATCGAGACCGGAATATGAAAATCTCGGGACCGAAATTTGAAGTTAGTTGGCTCTCATTTGTGAAATATGTAAATATAGTCACCCTTATAGACCAAGGTAACAGTGAACAAGCTGACGTAATCGAGCATATTATATTCTTTATACTGGCATTATATCTTTATAACGTGGCAATAAGTCGCAAGCTGTAAATTCGTTTAATGTTGAACCTACTGCGTGTCTGGTACTAAACAATTCATACTTCGCTTCCTATTCAGATAACTGAAAACATTAAGAGCTTGAGCACGATTGACTTGAAAACAGATAAGATGCATTACGTCAATGTAGTGAAAGGTATCTATCTGGATTATGTTTGATAATGAAAATGTAGATATAGATGGAAATACGTCAATTAGTTACCAATGATAAGAGGTAAGTGTAGGATTGCACAAGGCTTTTGACACTTATGTGAATGATACTGACATTGTTAAGCAATGGCTACCAACGGCAGGCCAATGGATGGTTATTAGCAATGGCCATTCGTCATCATCACCATACAAAGAAGATCTTTTTACCAACCCCTCTTCAACAACTCTTCTTTATACAACTGACTAACGAATATTGGAACAACTTTCCAGCATAATGACAGAAAACACACAACTTTCCCATAATAATATGATAATGGGGCAAATAGTTACAAAGCAGTAAAATCAGTAAAAATAAACAGTTTGTCCTACTAAAGCCTAGGGATGTGTATGTTTAATGACAAAAATAAATGCGCCCGCGCCGTATGTGACACAATTATCAGTTCAATGACACCGTGACTGTTAGGAATAAAGAAGATTGGGTAAATATTGATAGAACAGTTGAAATTACCCTAGATATGGGGCGTAGATAAATAAATGCAATTTTTTAAGATATGTTTATTTTTGCTCTGCTGCGGAACACTGTCGTTTTCTGGAGGGAAATATTTAACAGAACCTCAATTTTTGCGCTTCCAATGATACACACTTTGTTTTAATGATAGAGCCTCCTTTTAACTTTCTGGCCTTTTCTCATAGTTGGTCGCAGTAATTAAGCTAGGGTACCCCGACCAAATGGGTTAGGTTAGGTTGGAGCTGTGGCCTACCGCGCGCGAGCCGAATTGGGTGCAGTAATTAAGCCATGGCACCCCGACCAAATAGTTTAGGTTAGGTTATTTGGCTATTTAGTTAGGTTAGGTTTTTCAGGACCCGAAATAGGTATTATTTGAGGTTCACAAAAAGAGGCGCAATAATTATATTAGTGTTCAATATTGTTTTTAGGAGCGCAAAATTGGAATTATTAAAGGTTCGATTAATCACATGCCTTTTCTGAATATACTAACATTGCTCCTTCAGGCGTTAAACTCTTCCAAAACACTTAGATACTGCAAGCGGAATTCAACTGAATACGTGCGGATAAGAAGTCACGTACCTACATGAAAGTTTACGACTCTCCCAGAATTTGCTCCTGAATTTTTACAAGCATCACTTTGCTGTGCCAATTCTGTTAATTTATTTAATTAGTTGGATTTATTTCTGGGCCTACGACCTCATTTATTTTATTAGTTGTAGGCTGGATTGATTCATTTCTGCGACTATGACCTCATTTATTTTTATTAGCTGTAGGCTGAATGCCTGATGTTTCCACGAATTGGAAACCCTAGTATACGGCCCACTCGGGGTCTATAAATTGCAAAACTGCAATACGAGAGTTTGGGCTTAGAGCCGTAACCAATAAATAGTGGTAAGCTTGGGACCGTGGCCCATAAGGATTTAACCGAGGCATTGTGTCAATATAACTTTTCTATGGCTTAGTAAGTGTCTAGCATTGAGGGATGTGGAGATTTATCTGGGGTGAAATTAAATTTATGGGCATTTGAAGTGGCAGACAGAAACGTTATGTTCAAGAAATGGTGCTGGGTGTGTAAGGTCATACAGGGTTAATTTAAATCAGCTAGTGAAACTCCGCAGACGTGATGGGAATCTATAAACATGATAAAACAAAAAGAAATGATTTTGATCATTTTATTTTGTGGGCTCATCGACCGCTCTTTGTTTTTTTTTGTGTACCTAATCTTCACAGACGTGATTAGTATCGATATTTAAACACGATAAAACATATTTTCTCAACTCATACGTCAAGTAACAACACTACCAGCGGTTGACCACAAAAAAAAAACATATAATAATTTTTTTATCGTATTTAGATAAGTATGATGGTCAACACGTCTGCAGAGTTTCGCTAACTAATTTAATTTGACCCTGCATTCCACGCTTCTCGCTTGTGTTTTGAATATGAAAAAATTTCTTCGTTAAAAAAGGAACACCTGGATCCATAGTTCTATTTCCCAGTACACAAATAGAACCTTTGTGACAATAATTTCGCGTGCCCCACCTGTAACAAATGACCCGCGACCGTTGAACTCGCCAGCCAGACGCAGCGACGCTCATGCACATCGAATCAAACGTCAAACTAGCTATCTCACTCTGGCGTGATAAGGATGTGTGTACATACAGCTAGTGTTTTGTATTTACTTGTTCTTGATGCGACGTACTTAGGGATGAAAATTCGGCACCACCGCAGAAATTTTTATATGTATTTACTCCGGAACCCTAATTTTATCGATCGAGCAAGATTTATGCATCTTAACTAATCTAAACCATAGAAGGATTATAGGCGGAAGACCAAGGCTACAGAGAATTTTCCAAAAACCTATAAAACATGCAGCCAGGTCAGCTGGAACCCAAAATAGAATATTTTTGAACATTTACAAAGATTTCGTTTTGTTAGAAGACACCTTAGCCCCAGCGCAGCTGCTCTGGCATAGATAAGCTATCAAAGATCACTCATGTCAACACGTTTACTTCCAAGACAAGTAAAACCACTTTTCTTCGTCAACGGTTGAGGATTATACTATTTAGTTCTTACAGTTATATTTCTTTATAAGGCAGAACCGCCAAATTGAGATACATATTCCAAAAAATAATGAGAAGGAACCTCGTTCCAGAACAGTTAGGGAACGACTAAGCACAAAGGAGGAAGAGTATAACAAGGCCGGGTTTTCTTCTCATCACAGGTTGCTTAAGAATTCCTACAGGATCCTAAACACATACATAACAGAACATCACGCCTGTTCCCCGAAGGGTCAGGCAGAGCTGTAAGTATAGTACACACACATTTCGCCAGTTTTGTTTAGGTACCATGTAATAGGGGGCGGGCTTATCAACCAGGCAAAAATCCAGACTGTGTGCTGCTTCTGAGAAATTCCAGATGGAAAAACCAATAGTACTTTGCCTTGGAATCGAGCCCAGGATCTCATGCTCAGCGGTAGCGAGGCAGTTTTCTATAAAGTACTTATCTCTAGCTAGACGAACCATATAATGATTTATGCAGAAGTCAGACATTCTCTGGGTTAACGTAATGCAGCAGATAACGACGTAATGAATCATCGCGTGACGTGAACGAAGTCGGTGTTTCAACCTCATTGCAATGCATTACTTACCAATATTTGTGGACATTATTATTGTAATGAACGTTTACGAGGATAATTTTGAGGTGAAAACGAATTTCACCTAACGAACGAACGAATTCGTCTTATTTCCAAGCATCACATTCAAACATGTCCTTTTTTAGAGCTACGTCGTTTAAAAGGGACCGACACCTTTATTTAGCTTCTTGGTAGACCAAATCTGAACCCGACCAAAATCACCTGTTTACAATTTAAAAACCTCAGTACTTCCAAAACGGAATTGATACAAAATTCCTACACCTAGTCACACACCACGCGAGAAGTCAACACTTGATCCAAAAATATACCCCAAAATTGAAATCCAGGAGCAGTCACAAAGAAAATCACAAATAGTACGAATCATCAGCTAAAATGGTACAGAACTGTAATATGTTATAAAGTTGAGCGACACACACGTCATGCCAGTTCAAGATCGCTATTAAGATTGAGGCGACCGTTAGGGCAATGTCGCCTCATCAGAACGTCTTTACTTCTTCTTGAAGAATATTTTTGTTTCATGCCAGTACGAACACTTTAAAAGGAGGTTTACGCAAGTGTGATGTCATTCTATACGGTTTTGGGGAATCCTTCTTTGGGTGAATTAATTACTTTAATTATTTTCCGTTACTTTAAGGTCAGTAAACCTCGGCTTTGCGAAACAGTGCATAGAATATTGACAGTAAATATCTATCATACTGACGTTCAAACTTTCGTTTCAAGCATTCCATCAGCGTTTAATTTAACGGATGAGTAAGACGTTTCAATAATTTCGTCATTTGAGACATTTGTAAGTTCTTTGTTCTGATCGGGTCAAATCCTTACATCACACATTAGAGATATGATACATAGGATAAAGGATAATCTATACTAATACTATAAAGAGGTGAAATTTAATGTTTGTTTTCTAAGTTTTCTAGGGGGTAATTCTCTGGAACTACCGGTAGGATTTCAAAAAATATGTTTGCCTTTGACAGCCCAATTTTTGAGGAAGGCTATTGGCTATTTAACATCACGCTAAGATACTTGGGAGCCGAGAAAAACAAAAAACAAAATTCGTTCTTTACAATTTTGTTTTTTGTTTTTCTCGGCTCTTCTAAGCGAAAACGAAGTAAAAGCGCGGGCAGGCGATGCGATGCTACGGGGTGGGTCGGAACCAGAAAGTTCACGCGGACGAAATCGCGGACAGGAGATAGTTGCATATATTGCCGTATGATTCACAGACATCAACACAGTTGTATGACTAAATATAAACAAGATTTGTTCGTCCTTTTGGTAAAGGTCTTGCAAAACCAGTAAACACGGGTTTGTTACATTATAAACATTGTTTTGATAAATCCTCACTGTTTGTTTTGAAATAAGAGAGTTATTTGGAAGATGAGATAATAATACCCTCTTAGATGAAGCCATTTCTTAACTGATAGGTCAATGGTATTTATAACGCAGAATAGTGGGTATGCCAGACAAGCCTTGCCATAACGAGGGCGTAAAGGACCTGTCATTGTAAGTAAATGACAATTCACAATTTTTTGGTAAAGAAAATTAATTTCAAAACTATGTTTATAAATCACTCATTACTCATTACCCTCCGGTAAGTACATTGTCGGTGTTGACTTTATCAAGAAAATTATTTGGACTCACCTTTTGTCGCCACCGGTATGGATTGCCGCGTCATATCCTAAAACAGAAACAACATATTAATCATCTTCGTACTAAATTGTGTTTACGCGCAAAATAATAATAAAAAGCTGTAGGACAGGGATTAAAAATAAAGGTAGGTACTGTATATTTACAAAGTAATTTGCAGCCCTTAATCCAAGAAGTGAGAAAGTTTTGAGAAAATATTCACATTACAAGAATAAGCAGAAAGATAACTATGTCTACTACCGCCTTCCTTTAAATTTAATATCATCCGGCTATTAAACGCATAGAATAACAAGCATAATACGAGCTGCTTCTAACACGGACCACTGTACGTCGCTTGCTGCCACGTCACCAGTCCCGAGTCTCTGTATATTTTGGTTGCTGTGACCAAAACTACAAACGTAGTATACAGGGAAGTTAATATACAAATGTGGCTGTTCTTTTAGTATTTTCTGGTGTCTTACGACTTCCAAGCGAACGAAGTCGCGGGCAAAAGCTAGTAATATAATATAAAGTCATCTCGACAACAGCTGTATCAACCTAATAAGAAAATAAAAACGAAAATGATAATTCCATTCCAAGCGCTCAAAATAACACAACTCCAGTAAGGACTTTTAAGATAGTGTTATAGTTTTCTATACCCGCATCGTCATTACATTTCATTTAGCCATACAAAAACAAAGGCAGCTTTCGAAATAACCTCTCGTAATCTGGGAAAGTATTCGTTTATGCGGGCATTTCTGCAATTTGTTTCCATCTTCCCATGTTTGTTGTGACAGAAGAGTAATAACTTGGAACAAATTGTTTTTGCTTTTTGGGATTAGGGGACGTTCACCCTTCCACCACCCCCCCCCCCACCCCCCCCCCCCTTCCACCCTTCTCTAATATTGGTGCTGACACCTTTATAAATGTTCCTATTAAACTTTGTTGGCACACATGGATGCCATGAAAGGCCACGAATCGACAGCAAATTATATGGAACTATGATGGGAATTCTGATACGGTGGCACTAAAAAAATTATTGCTTTTCGACTAAAAATACAATACTGGCATCAATTTAAGACACATTTCGTATACTTTCGATGAATGAACCTTGTGATTAAAGTGATCATCCAAATGGTTAAGTTTATGCTTCTTAATTGTAATCCATCCATTACAAAACTATTTATCTTGGTTTATTACCAAGAAGATAAAATCTACCTAAATCTAGTATCTGCAAACCTAGGTTTCCAACTTTCCCAGACACCTTAACAGTGTATTTCAAGGTAGTCCGCCAAATTATATTTAAAGGCATCGGCTAATAGCTCCACAACCTACCCTTGATGAATGCTAATCCGTGGCCTACTTACCGAGTTTTTACTCAACCGAGTTACAAACCAAAGCAAAGTGTCTAACTTTGTGATGGTGAGTATCGACCAGCACCATTGCCTGATACTATGATGATACGGCAAAATCCAATCACTCACAGTTTGATGTTTTTGTCATGATAACCCACATGCTAGCTATTTGGTGCAACGTTTTATTTAATTGTAATGTGTATTAATGAATACAAGGTTTTTCGTACATTGCTCTTCCACTTTTCCACCGGAATGAAGCTCTTACCCTCAACTTAAGTAATAGGATATGCAATAAAGACATTTTACTATAGTTTCCACCTAAGAGAGGGAAATTAACAAACTAACTAATGCATTATCTATTACAGTTACAATAATGTAAGCAATGAATGACTTAAACATTCTTATCAAGAAGGTTCTAACCGCAACAATTCCCTATCAAGCGTTTTTTACGAGGGCGGGTCAAAAAGTTCGCGGCAAGGAGGGGTTAGAGCGGGGAGGGGAGGACTTTTTACCTGTCATTACTTGGCGACTCAATACAACTATAAATACTAAGTTTCAGCCCGATCGATTCATAAAATTTTGTAATTTCGCTGGATAAACAATTAAATCGGGAAGAGAACACTGACTATGGAGAAAATTGAGTTTCGTGCCGTGATAAAGTTCCTTACTCAGCAAGGAAAAACGCCTTAGATAATTATGGAAGAGATGTCATCTGTTTATGGGGACTCTTGCCCTGGAAAATCGATCATTTACAATTGGCATCGTCTTTTAAAGCAAGGCAGACTCGATTGAAAACGATCAGCGCTCTGGTTCGGCCGATTGAGGCAACATCTTCAGACATTGTTGAAAAAGTTGAAAAAAATGTTCTCGAAGATGCTCGTCTGAAGAAAAACAGATCGCAGAGATGACTGGGGTATCGTCTACGACTATTTTGAGCATTCTCCATGACCATCTTGGCATGTCTACGATCAGTGCAAGATGGGTTCCGAGAATGTTCACACCGCTTCAAAAACAGCAGCGCGTCGAGTGTTCTCGCGAGTCTGTGTAGTGAGAACAGGGATGAGTTTATGAACCGAATTGTGACTGGGGATAAATCTTGGGTTCATCACTATGAACCTGAATCAAAACAAGAGTCCATGCAGTGGCACAAAAAAGGCGCAACACCTCCCCTGAGAAGTTCAAGGTGTCACAATCAGCCGGAAAGATTATGGCTACAGTTTTTTTTGGGATTCCGAGAGGATTTTGTTGATCGATTATAAAGAATCAAGGTGTCAATATCACAGGGCTGACAGGGCAGACTACGCTACGCTAATAGAAAAATAAAAAAATGCAATTAAAGAAAATAAGGGGAAAGCGGTCTCAAGGTGTGCTCTTTACGATAACGCATCCGTTCACAAGAGTCATGTTGCGATGGCTGCCTTAAGTGCGGCTTCGAATCTCTGAATTACCCAGTCCTACAGTCCAGATTTGGCCCCTTGTGATTATTATTTGTTCCCAAACATGAAAAAAGGACTTCGTGGAAAGAAATTCACCGATGACGAAGAAGTGAAGTCGGCTGTTTCTGCCTATTTTGAGGGCCTTGACAAATATATTTTTTTTCGATGGTATAAACAAATTATTTGAAAGGTCTGAGGAGTGTATTAGGGTTAATGTAGAATATATTGAAAAGGAAAAATTATTTCATGTCTGATTTCACCTCCCTTCCTTTTCATTTTGCGAACTTTTTGACCATCCCTCGTAAAAGGACATTTTTATCTTCCACTTTCCGTATCGGGAATATATCGGGGCCTCGGGCCACACCCAAAATGTATCCAGGCCACTGGTGCGATGCTCCGTACTTCCTTATTCACAGCACCTGACGGGCGCTTCCTTCTCGATATGCAGTATAAACCCACTTTGATAACTCTCTTCCTGTGTATCTGACTGCAACGCAGATTTGTATCAACTTCCGAGAAGTATGACATAAACCAGTAGTTCTAAGAATCAAATAAGGTCAGAATAATTTAAACTGCATCTGGCAATTAATAATACCTAGAGCAAATATTTTTACAGTCTAACTTCAGATTCACGTTGTGACGAAAGTCTTGAAAGCAAATATTTGTTGGTATGTAAACAAATATTGGGTTGGGTCGGATTTGGGAAATAATAAAAGAGCAAATCTTTTTACAGACTAACTTCAGATTCACTTTGTGACGAAAGTATTGAAAGCAAATATTTGTTGGTATGTAAACAAATATTGGATTGGGTCGGATTTGGGAATTAATCAAAGAGCAAATCTTTTTACAGGCTAACTTCAGATCCACTTTGTGACGAAAGTCTTGAAAGAAAATATTTGTTGGTATGTAAACAAATATTGGATTGGGTCGGATTTGGGAATCGAATACTTAGTCCATATGATAAATAAGTACAAACAAATATAAACCAGGACTGATGCAAAAGTAACGTCCTTCTCGGAGTATCCATAAACGACTCAAGTGTCAATCAAGATTTTCATCGCTGAGTAATAAACATAAAGGAAGATACAAGATTTCAGACGGTCTTTGCAAAAATACAGATACAGATTTTTTTATATCTACAGAAATTATGAAGACAGTAGACAACATTAACTAGCATATATACGCAATAGGATCGGCTTTTACCCAATAGGAACTATTATCCTATTGGGCAAAAGATTTAATTCTTTTCTCCCATATAAATTAGGTTCTAACCTTGCCAAACCTACTCAACGATCACCTAAACGTCTAACTTACAGATAACTTATCTCAATTTTGGAAATAATTACGAAGCAATCAGCGGGTAGCGGGAAGCAATTTATCACGGTCGGAAGGCGAGGCAATGAATGGCGCCCAACGCGGTACCGCGGTAACGCCAGGACTCGTTATCTCTTCCAGCGGAGTGGATTCCACAGGCAATTTTCCAGACGACGCTAGACCACTAAATACTTAAACAGTTAAGTAAAAATGCGGACGAAAGTGGGAACAAGATTTTATTTAATCTTGAAAAAATCCCGAGTTAGTAACGCTTGAAGAATCAAGCTTGAATGAAGAAGTCCCAAAAGTTTTTCACATTTGTGTATAAAACTTCCTAAGTATAGCCTCCTTGGGCTTATTATTACAATGGCTTTTACCTTTTCTTATCACAATTTTTTCTTTCATTTCTTATAACACTACCAAAACACATTTCATTTTACGACTTCCTAAGTTTGGAGATATTCACAAACGTTTTCATCCGAATTTAAGAGCACAGTTTGCGAAATTCGTTTATGTTGCTTAATGAGTCTTTGGCCAACTTCAATACCGATTTACCCTTGGCTATTAAATAATATTAGATTAACACTGAAATCGTTTAATGGTTTTCCATTTAAAGGATTTCAGTGTTAATGAAAGAATTCGAAAGGATAATTAACTATATTTTTGAAATATTATACGATATGTTAAGATGGAATCCATGTGTGTACTTTGGTATTTGGTTTCCTGCCAAGTATGCTTTCCAAATATCTTCTGGTAATCAAATAAGTTTTACTTTTACAGTATGTGGCGAAATAATTTCGACTCTCCAATATTATCTTGGTTTTCATGTATAAAGTTACTTCGGTGTTTTCAATTAAAATACCAGATCACTTAAATTGATTCATACCGGAACATACCTTATCTAAATGCAGCACGCCTCTTATTGATAAGATATTCATCAATGTGAATAATTTCATAACATTGTATCAACATTTCATTAAACATATTGTTTGTCATTCTACCATGAGTAACATTTTAATCTGGGATATATTGAGCTAAATTTCTGTAATGGCTCATTAGAAAAGATTCAGTCGGATTGTATTTTCATATGACTTCGAAATGTTGGTAAGACCATCAAATATACCACATAAACTGTGAATCACCAATACTATCATAAAACTAGGTATACTTACACAGGAGACGAACTAACATTCACCTAGATAAAGAATAGGTACTCTCTGCATTCTTTAAATGCGACATGGTCTATAAACATTTCATTTCCGGCACGAGGATCATGTTTATAGTTTACGTGGTTAGTTTAGTCTTCAGAGGTGACATCAATGGATTATACAGGGTGTGGCGTAAATAATGGATAACCCTGAAACTGTCGATTGGCCAGATTATCATCTAGCATTTACCCCACTTATATCGCCTACATACGCGTACATTTTTTTTTTCGATATAGTGATCCAAAATTGCATAATTCCGTAGAAAAAATGTTAAAATTTAAGAATAAGTATTTTTTGCAATGTTATCTTAGATTGTAATAAAAAATCTTGATACTGGTCTGATAATACAAATATTCAGGAGTGACATAAAAAAAAACAAAACGAGAACAAGTCACCAATGGTATAAATGGCAGCTGATTTTGTAAGAGTAAGTACGATTTTTATTTAAAATATCAATAAATTTCAGGGTTATCCATTATTTACGCAACACCCTGTAGATATGGCGTTCTTCTAGAGACATTGTTTAATATAATATCTGTAGTTAATATTTTTTATTTGCAAAGTTAAAATCAATGGAGGAAACGTCATCGACACTGCAATACATATCTTAGACGAATCTGTCACCTCTCGACACATTACTCATTTCTTTGAGAAATTACGTTTCATTTGCTTCACTCTTACATTAAAGAAACAATGATACGACATTCATCAAACCACAAAGAAGATCAAGTGGGATCTCTGTACAAAATCCGTCGACATCTTCTCCGTATTGCTTGAGTACGTACTAGGACGCAAGCTGATTACCGTAACAACGGGAGGTCTGTTATTACGAACAATTAATAGTAATGTCTACACGTGTAGTATGTTACAGTTTGTATACATGTTACAGTTTTATATCCTTAATCCTAGCATCACAATTTATTAATGGTTATTTACTGTTAGGGTTGCTAACCATAATATATAATATAGCATCCTACTACAAGGTCTAAATACTATAAACATTAAAAAAAACTGTAGGCGAAACTACAACATTTTCGATGAAAATTTAAATAACATTATTTTGTTAAAATAAGTGTAAAACGAACCGCAGTCGTAATTTTTGAAATGTGTATTCAGAACTAAATCAGTTTAATAAAATTCTGGCTATTGCTCTTTCTGAACAAAAATGTGCTGCTACATATGTTGCTGAAAAATGGCAACAAGTGTTGCTAAGTGATTCTGACTTTTCTTATATTTAAAAAATAAGTATATTATCTTCTTTCTATACCACCAACTTCAGTTATGACTATGAGACATTACAAAAAGAACCTGTTAATAAAGGCTCAAAGTAGCAAAAAAAAATGTTTTTTTTGTTTAAACGTACCTACTATATTTTTTCGCCATCTACTATATTTTTACAGGCAATGGCTTCGAAAATACTATAGTTGATATAAAAGGAGTCTATGGCAGTACGTAACCATCAATAAATTGTACACACATCAAAAGTGTCCAAGGATCAAAGAATTGAAAAATAAATTGTCCTATTGAAATTAAATAAAAATGTCTATTTACATTGAATTAATAAAATGTTTTCGTATGTGTAGATCGACGAAGTACTCTCTACTTTTGCATTAATAAAGCCTTCGCAATTTTTGCCTATGCTGGATTTGTCACCTTAGTTAAAACTGACATTAAAATGTGTCTGTATTTCCGCCGCTATCGCGTATAACACCATCGCAGCTATTCAGCATACTCAATATGAGTTCATCCAAATCACGTGAATCAAGGGAATGGCCATCCACGTCCGTTTTAACAGGTGAAAAAGATTTTCTGGTGTATACGGCATCCATCTTTGGCAGAGCTCTTCTTTGAAGCATATACCGTGTCTGCTCAATGGATTTCAAGTCTGGCGATCGAGTAGGTCATGAAAGGACGTTGATCTTAGCTGCGGCAAGTGTGTTTGCAATGACTCTGGCAGTTTGTGGACGTGCATCATAATGCATAAGCTGAAATGAAGCACCAAATTGGGTCCGCAAAGAAATGGCAACATCTGATACAATCGTGTCAGCGTAAATCTGTGCAATGAGATTGCCTCTGATCCAAATCAGTTCGGTTTTTTCACCGATCCAAATACCCGGCCATATCATGATTGTTCCACCACTGCAAGCATGGACTTCCTGGCATGAGTTAAAACGTTCTTGGCGTCCAGGGGTCCTCCAATACCGCGTACGTCAAATCTGGCCTCATTCAAAAGCGAGATTTTTCAGAATAACACAAACTGCCACTGTTCTTCTGCCCAATTGAAGTGTTCACGAGCACATTGTAAGCGGGCTCTGCGATTGCGGGGCTCAATAGGTGGTACACGTAGCGGCCTTCAAAAACGGAGATTGACTTCATGCAAGCGATTTCTTATCGTTTGATCGCTCATTAACATCCCTGAAGAGCTATGAAGCCTCGCAACCAACAACATCGCGGTCATTATACGATTGCGTCGAGCAGTAATTTGTATGAAACAATCTTGTCTGCGTGTGGCGGTGCCAGCTCGTCCTCCGTGTCGCTCTGCCAAACTGCCAATGATGCAGTAACGTGTCCAAAGTCGACTTTTAACACTCTGCGTAGTACCCAAACCGATAGCCACAGCACGTGGCCGAGAGAACCAGCTTCCAACATTCCCACGGCTCTGATCATTTCTTCTCGGCTCAAATGGCGTCTTCTCTCCATAATAACGTTCTTTTGTATTGATTCCACTCAGAAATATGGTTTTACTGATTTGGCCTCAATCCCGTGGCAGGACTATAAAATTTTCATCTTTTGACCGAAATTCAAAAACTACATATTCCCTTTTCAAATGACGAAATTTACTAAAAAAAAAAGTATCAGTAAGAGTTACAAAATTATAATTAAAACCAGACTTTTTGTAACTAACATTAACGTGCTTGATCCCTAGACAATTTTGATGTGTGTATGTAATCTTGAATCTTGTGAACCCTGAATATGTTTAGAGATGTAAATCCGACATGCTTTTCATGTATCATGTTTCTACTTCTTGACACCTTTCTGCGGCTTTTCGTTTCGGGAATTCATTAATCGAAAACTTAAAAAAAACCTGCAATGAAGCATCATATCCGCACGTATGCGACATAAAAAGCTTACAGGTGCAGAAAACTCACTGGAAACCAAAGAGTCTCAAACCATTAAACATTGACCACTGGATTGTCTATTGATTTTTCAGTGAACATAATTATTCAGCTTCACATTCGAACTAGTTCTTTACTACCTACGTCACCAGTTTGTGTGATGCCTTTCATAGTATCCATGTCACTATAATTTATTAATGCGACACAAATTGTAGCTACTTGAATCGTACATTAGAAATTTACTAAGGCTGACACACGTTGTAAAGTCGTACGAATAGGATTCCTATATTTATAACTGTAATCCATATGGTGTACATAATTTAATAATTTTTCGAACTGTCTAATCAAAAAACTTATCAAGCCAGTCATTATCCAGGATAGATTTTATTTAGGTCCTAGGAAGATTTGGGAGTAGGGACTCGGTCATAATTATCTCCACACCTTAAAGTTTTAACAGTAGAGCGCCACTCACATTCTCGTAAAATCCAAAATAAATTTCATGGAAGATTCCCAATTAATATTATTCAAGATGTGTTATCCATCTGCGCCAGCCTTGCAAGGAAACCGTAATAAGTGTTAGCTTGGTCATTCATTACGTATTCTCGTTGCAAGGTACGACTTTCTTCAATATCAGTTGCGTTATGTGGGTGGGTGCCTATTAATTTGTCTTTCATTCATTAGATTTAATTCGAAAAGTGCAAGTGGAAGATTTCTAAATTGCGCAGTTGTGGTAGACGTTTATATACAATGTTTTGTTAAAATAATTATAGGTATTTCTCCGTCGTTCAGTGGAGTCTTCCTTTTAAAAGTCATAGCTAATTGAGAAAAGAGGCTTAAAATTATGCAGTACACTCAAAATCAATTTGTTCTCTTACATAATCATAGCATTTCAACACAAATCTTAAAGAAAGATCAAACAAAAAGAAACGTTCAAGCCACCGAATTTAGAGTATTTCGCAAGTACAAACCATTTAGTTTTTGTAGAAGCTCTCAAACATAAAAACCAAAAAGCTTAAGCTGATTCAATTACGCCGAAACAGGCGAATGCAATTGGTCATTATTTACAATATACGTAAGAAAATTTCCGTTAAGAGCCGATAAGACAACTCAGAACGGCGTGGGAAGATGAATCATCAGTTGATGTCATTGACGATGACCAAATTAGACGTATTGTAAACACCTGATAAATGAGCTATAAACACTATTTTTGCATCTCTGCAACTCAGATTGAAAACGGGATTGCTAGTTCAACTTTTTATAAAATTAATCCGGGTCAGTTAAAAGTCCATTGAATGGGTGCAACAAATATACAGTATTTTGACATTAAACAAACTACATTATAACTATTGGACTGAGTTTTTGTTACGCCGGAGCCGCTGCGCAAACCGTGTCGCATTGTCGACTGAGTTATAACAGGCGTGAGAAAAGCACAATCCATTACAGTCAAACAAAACACCATAACAAGCCGTTCGTGTGCAAATCATAGATCGTGGAGCAACGTAATCGAAAAAGAGTGAAAATAAAAAATAAGGTGGTATCGGAGTAGCGCAGCACGATGTGCGTGCGCGTTGAGCTCCGGCGTGCGAATGATGCGTTTAGTAAGTGCGTAAACTGTACCGATCGTGAGTTGCGCACGGGCAGCGTGTGTCCGGAGTCTGCCGCGGCATCGCCCTCGGCGCCCTCTCGCAGGAAGCCGCCGTCGTCCGACGACGAGCCAGACGGGTCCTTCGCGGCCATGTCAAACATACACGTGCCAATGATACATGACAAAACACGGTGCAACAACTTACTGAACGCTCCGGCGCTTCGCCCTCCGCCTGCGTCATTTATTATAAACAAGAGCCACAAACGAGGTGCGTCCCTAATGGACTAGCTTCGAGCAGAAAGTGAAACTGAAATGCTTGCACGGCTTGTGGAAAATCGATGCGACCGGTGTCCGGCATGCGTCAAACGTAGGTACCCATACTAGTTAGAAGGTCGTCTATACGTCCAACCATCAATCATCGTGGGACCGAGAGCCGGCCACTACTTAGCACGCGACCATCAGCCGGTGTTTTCGTAAACATCGTTATTATCTAGCTAGATACACTTCACTTAACTACCGCTGTACCTGAACTAAACAGTGTTCGAGCTTTATCGTGATTACACAGCGGCGTGCTCTAAAAAACTGCGTCGCCTTGGCAACGGTGCATCTTACAAAGAGAAAAACGTTTCGTCAAGCGATGATCGCTACCGTGCTAGCTGCAAATAGTCACCTGCAAACTGTAGATGTATGGAAACATTTCTACATTTTCTCCAGCGGTTGTGCGACAGCTGTGACACCGATGCAATTTTTGTCACGCATTGACAGATTTTCATTTATTTCAACACTGCACCCAACAAAAGCCGGCTTTGCTAAATGAGCGATTTACAGAACAGTTCATAATGAATATTATAATAATTCGATGGGACAGGTGTCGTGGCGTCATGGGCAGAGGGCACATTCGCCTTACGCGGATATGTCAGCACAACTGTAGCGTGGCGTCTATTAGCAACTGTTCTCCAAAACCCAAACAATGAGAGTTATCGCGGCTTGGTACGCGATTCGGAAGCCCTTACTAATCGATAAAACAAACCAAAGCTTTCATTTAGCTTTATCGCTAAAGTTACCAATCGATTAGAGGCGCAAACTGTAGGCGAAAGCAAGCGAATGGCGACTGCAGGGTTTCAGCAAAAATTAGGTCATTTTGACCTTTGTTGTTGCCGTGAGGAAATGCTTTGAGGTCTGGTCACATCGCAATTTTACACGTTGCGTTTTGTTAAGGCAAGCTTCTACTTTCCACGTACTCTTACTTATAAATAGATTTCAAGTTTACAGTAACAATTCAGAAATTCAATTGACCAATAATTCAGTAGGTACACAACAAAGTTGGATAAGAATTTTCACGATGTTGAGAATCTACTGCGGTTAGGAAGATTAGTAATCACCTTCACATTAATTAGGTTACGTTATGTTGCAACTTGAAGTCGCCGATCCGTGCCAAGCAATATGAGCAGACCTTAACAACTAGAATTTATTGCACTGAAGTTTATAATAGAGTTAACGGGGCTAAAATAAATTGGACTGTAATGAAAGCAAGGCTGCCACGTCCCTGCATCGCCTACATATAATAATATACTCATTGCTATACATATTAATTTCAAAACAGTCATGATGCAATGTATGTTAATTACAGATTAGTACACGGTTGGGAGTTTGAATGAATGGAATCATTTAGTTATATCACCGACTTAGATGATACTATTAGTAACACATAACCAATTCAAGCATAAGTAGAACTAATCTATCACGGTTTGCGTACAAATGAATCGAATGCTAAAAAACGGACGTGTCATTTCCAAATGAAGTACTAGGCACGCATTGGTTCTAAAGAGCTGTTTCTAACATTAATTCTAGAATATTCGTTACTAAGATTTACTAATCGATCACGCTTGACGGAATTTTTAACTAAAACGACTAAAATCATATGATATTGCCTAGGCACGTATGAGTTACAAAGAGATGTTTATAAAACATTCTAATGCAAGCATTATGAAAATGTTTTCCACTAATCGATCACGCTTGACGAAAAAGGAAACAATAAAACGACCTCTAACATAGATAGACACTACTTCGTATCGAAGTACTAGGCGCGCATAAGTTCTGAAGAGGTGTTTCCCTTACCCTGGCGAGTTTGTTGGGCATCGGCTGTAGGTGTGGTGTGTGGTGCCTGGTGGGTCCAACTGCGAGCTCCGGGTTGAGGGCCATGATGGCGTCAATCTCCACCTCCTTGCCTTTGGTCTCGCCGCGTTCGTACCATTCCACTGTGACCGACCTCGTCTCCAAGTTGACCCCGGAGACGATCGCCGAATGGATCCGGCCTGGAAATGGTAATATTTCACAATTATTGCAAGGTCCTTCTATACGTAGTCAGTTTTCAAGGAAGTCGAGAATTCTTCTACAGGGTGAAATTGAATTCATGGGCATTCTTTTAATTAAAGGGTACTCATCATTTTGAACAACTTTTTATTTCAGTGTTGGGCCATAGAACACTGAAATCGCGAAAAAAAATGTTTGCCTTTAAAATGTAGGGAACAGCTGATATTTTTTTTATGATTTCAGGTTTGGTCCCTTAGTAAAAGTTGTTTGTAATGATGAGCACAATGACCCTTTAAAAGAATGCCCATGAATTCAATTTCACCCTGTATAACTTAAGCATGTTTGCTTTAAAATTTAAAAAAGGCCTGTAGGTACTTCTACCCATTTAAAAGTTGGAACATTCCTAACACTTCCAAAGAATTAAATCACAATATACAAAAGACAGCATAGTAATGACCTCTTGAAAAGGCTGTACAAACACATGTATGAGTGCAAAGCCATTGGTAAGTTTAAACAGTTGCTGTACTTTTAATAATATGTATAAAACCGTGGAAAGATTTTACTTCGAAAACAACTATAGTCTTGGAAAAATTGGCAAAAACAAGTTCATCAAAGAAGGTACTTTAGGGTGGAATATGTAGGTACTACTCGGACCAGACATGACTACCTAAAATATGATGCCAAAACCTTTATGGAAATTGCTGGCACCAAAATTTTGGTGCAAAGTCCGACGATCAATTATGAACATCCCGCTTGGGACTTTTGTAATCAGTTTTGGACATGCAAGGATAGGATGTCTTGCAATTTAACAACTTTAGTATCTTGTGTTACATTGAAATATTATAGTTTGAGGAAGATAGCTCGAACCTAAATGTGTTTTTGAAAGCAATTTCGGAAGGGCAGCTATCAAGTTGAAAATAATAGCCTTCCACTTCGTTCTGCCGCCGTCGCATTCCTAATCAATGAATATGTAGTAAGAAACGAACTCATAAAGAGAGCCCATTGCACAACATATACAAAGGCTACACGATAAGGTAACAGTTAACTCACAGTCTAATTAAACACACTTTGACATGGTGCTACAACTGTGTATATGCTGACAGGGGGATAGGATCGTCTGCGACAAAAGAGGGGGGGGGGGACTAGACGCATTAAACAAACTGCCTAGTGTGGCTGCACGGTTTAAAAAAAAGGCAGGAAACTTGTTTTATTTTCTAATATGATTTCAGTCTACGTTTAGTGAGTAAATATCCGCTTTACAGTCCGCCTGCAATGGATGCAGGATCTGTATAAAACATTTGATGAAGAATTGAGAAGACACTGCAGATGTGGCGAATACGACAGACGCAATAACTTCTAAGAACCCAAATTTTTTTTCTTTTAAAATAGGTGCCACACAAGAACACAATATATCGAATTATTAATTGAATATATCCAAGCAAGGAAAGTTTATGTTGGCGTGACTGTCAGTTCCCACGGCGAATTTTGGCACACATCATAACTGAACATTAAACGCGACTGAACGTAAATCATTTGATAAATGAACCCTCAACATATTCACAAATGAGTGAATTTTCTACGCATTTCTTCTGGCTGATAGAGATTTCGCGAATATAATATATGTATATATTCAATATGGCTAGGACTGAAAGCATCGTACGTTTCAGTAAAAAGGACAAGACAGAATAGATTTCTTACAGTCCTCGCAGCATCCTCATCTATTCCTACAAAGATCACGGACAATAATGACAGCGAAGCAAACAAAGAGCTAATTATAGAGTCGGGACAAGGTCGCCGACCTTCCCCAGTTCTCTGTGGTCCCGGCGCGCCCCTTTATTAGCGTGAGTATAAACAAAACGACCAACAATTTCGAAAACTTATCACGTAAAACAATAGGGAGTTTTAATTTCGTTTTCCGACCTTGTTCGGAATCAAGTGGTTCTTTGTTGGCTTTATAATGGTCACCAGTATTTGTGATTACCTCTTTTAATCCAGCGGTTTCTCATCTGTGATATTTAAAAGCAGTATGTAATGGTCCTCAGAAGGCAGATACTAAGATGTAGCCTATACTGTCGCCTAGTACAAATGGCTACATCATTTCCGAGTTCTGTCTAACTATTTCTTATCGATCAGATCGTTTTATGGTAATATATAAGCGCTTTACATCGAGTTATTGCCTTATTCGATTGATGTGAGTCATCGGGTAATAAGGATAAGGCAAGTGGTAGTTGAAGACCTAAGCTTATCTTCAGCCAATCGCGAGCAGTATAATATTTAAAAACTCATGAGAGTGTATTCAGATGTTCACTAAAATTACGGAGAGACAGGGAGAACCTTTATGGTAGAATATCTTGCGCCAATTTCATGAGAATGTATGTAAAGAAAAACAAAAAGAAACCGTTGAAAGTCAAAACATTTAGCTCGTAGGCAAGGCAAGGCATTATTTAATAATAGGCCAACGACCAGAATGATGTAAACGCTTAAATATTATCGGGTCAAGGCTGACGAACTGACGATGACCCACTCATTGAATACGTTTTGTACGTTGCATTGGATTGAAGTGACGATTGAGATAGTTCACAGAATATTGAGAATCTGAATTACACAAAAATAATTATTTAAAAACACACATATATTGATATGAACAGCCAGAAACAACAGTACATAGATAAATAAAGCTGGGGTATATACACTCAAGGGCACATTTAACCGGCCACCTATATTTTGTAGATTTCTTCAAAATTCTATGGTAATTTAATTAATTTTGTTATAATGTCACATTGGGTGAACCTCCACGAAAATAAATGAAACATGTGTATGTTGTGAAATGGTTTAATTAAGACAAAATTTAAAAAAAATAGAATGATTGAAGAAAAGTGCATATTATGCACTTTTCTTACAAAAAATAAAAATTAGCAAAATGTAAATTTAAAAAAAAAGTGTGCTCTAAATTACCGGATTAATAATGTGTATTTCCTCCTCTGGCCCTAATGACCTCCTGCAATCGATTAGAAAGCCCGTCAATTATGTCTTGGATGTCGCTTTGGGGAATGTTCTGCCACTCCTCAACAGCTGCAGTTTTTAGCTCACTGATGGTGGTAGGAGCTGGTGTACGACCCCGAATTCGTCTTTTTAGGTTGTCCCATACATGCTCTATTGGGTTCAGGTCAGGACTGCGAGCTGGCCATGGTAATCGCTGAATATCGACGGCGTCCAAGTAATCGCTGACAATTCTCGCGGTGTGTGCACGAGCATTATCGTGCATTAAAACAAAATTATCGCCAATGAATGGCGCAAAAGGCATCACGTGTGGTTCTAAAACTTCTGTCACGTACCTGTGAGCATTAACGCTGCCTCTATCGAAGATGACCAATTCTGTACGGGCGTCATAACAAATGCCACCCCACACCATTATAGAGCCTCCCTCGTAGCCTACTGTTTCAACCACAGCACATTCAGCAAACCTTTCACCACGGCGTCTATACACGCGCTGACGTCCATCAGGACCTCGTAAAGCTATTCTTGATTCATCCGAGAAGAGAACTGCCTTCCATTGTTCCGAAGTCCAATTTAAATGTTCTCGAGCAAATGCAAGTCTCGCTCTTCTGTGAGTTGCGGTCAGCGCTGGGACTCGAACTGGTCGAAATGCTCTCAGATCCCTCTCAGCTAACCTTCTTCTTATTGTTCTTAGGCTCACACTTACATTTCGTACCTCAAACAAGCGGTTACGAGCCTCAGGAGCAGTTGTAAACCGATTCCGAAGAACGTTCGAGACGATGTAACGATCATCTCTCTCTGATGTACACCTTCTACGACCTTGCCCTGGCCTTCTTGTGTAGGAACCAGTCTCTCTGTAACGCCGGATAGCATCTTGAATTGTGGATCGTGGATATCCAAGCATCCGTCCAATCCGACGCTGGCTAAACCCAGCGTCTGCAAGTGCTACAGCCCTAGCTGCCCCAGCTGCGTCCAGTGGCATTTTTTTGGTGTAAATGAAATCACGGCAGGCCAATACCTAGGTTTTATTCGAAGAAATGGTATCACAACGTTTTAAATCAAATGTATCCGTCACATAAAACATGGGGCGAGACTGTCAAATTACGATTAAACTGATTATTGTTGAATAAAAACCACAAAAGTAAACAAAACGCGGGTATGATTGATTTATTTATTTCAGATATACCCACTTAAGAAGTAACGCCTAGTACGCAAAGCGTAAGTTAACATAAACAAACGTTAAGCAGTTCGAGATGAGTGGACGGTTAAATGTGCCCCTGAGTGTATATGGCTGAACCAAATATGCATAATTGCCACTTTGCCAGTGGAAAACCTCAGAGTGATTTGACGAGTGCTAAAAGCTCTGCTACCTTTGCACGCTAATTGATCAATTATCGCCGATGGTTTGTTCAGAGAATAATGAGATTTTATTTCAGGACTCTATTTACTACCTGTGAGAATTTAGTGTGATTCACTACAACGCTACATTGACCACAAAAAATAATCGTCTTCTCGTAAACGTACCTAGAAAGCGATATTTTGTATGAAAATCGAACAAAAGCGACGTACGCAGAACAGATTACGCTTACATTGTGTTCGCAGACCATTGTGATAAGGTCGTACGCATCAACTGAGCCAGTAATAAATTATCCGAGCGGAATACCGCTGACGAGACGTACCCGCTACAGCTACTCTGTCATAGTAATAATTCACGCTTTCACATAGGCATATTATGTGTGGGCAATGTAAGCATAACGTTTTTTAGTGTTAATTGCGTCGACTTTGCACTGCAACTGGATATTTGCATATTTGATCCATTAACGGGTAAGACCTGGATGAGAGAAGCTCAGAACAGGGAAGCATGGGTCAAAAAGGAGGCGCAATGCACTGGCAGTGCGTAACAAAGCTGTCAAAGGTGATGATGAACTTAATAACAGCAAATCGATTCGTAATGTAACTGGGTCTTGCAGGACACAGGCTAAGCTGCTTACTGAAAATAAAGGTGTGGTATGTATGGGCCACTGCTCTCTAAACGGTGAAGGAAAGCATCGTGAGGAAACCGGCATGTCTTAGAACCAAATATTCGAAGACTTGTGTCATCCACCAACCCGCACTCGGCCCGCGTGGTGGATTATGGCCCACTCCCTCTCATAGAGAGAAGTCCTGTGACCCAGCAGAGGGAACATTATAGGCTGGTTATGCATGCTATGTATGAGGAACTAACAAATAAATAAATAAATGTTAGGGCTTTCAAGGTGAACGTTACCTTTTTTATATTCAAATTATATTTCAATGAAAAACGAAGAAAAATACCCAAAACATTTTGAATTAAATAGCCATTAATTACTACGCAAAACCATAGCCAGTTATGTAGATTAAGAAAATAAACAAAAGGCACATACTACGACGCCGACGTGACAAACATGTTCTGCTCTTGTCAAAATAACTGATATTATGTAGATAAAAATAATTTGATTGCTGACCATGTTTTAAGAAACAGAAATGCAAAAGTATTATCTTCAAAATTAAAATGTCTGCGACAAGACTCAGCAAGTCACTTTCATCTGCTGTCTTCGATAAAAAGATTTCGATCAGCAGTTGACTGACAGCTAACATGCCAAAGCAACATCGAAACCTACAAATAAATCCAACTCCAGATACAAAAAAAAACATTATTCATTCACTTCCCCATTTCGCAGTACGTAGCTTCAGATATTGAACACACTGCCGTCACCATGGTTACGCTCGGCGGACCCAACGAAAGTGGAACGAATCACCGAAATAAAGCAAGCAAAAACACCGTTATTGGAAATATGCTTTACGATACGTCTACTGGTCACGTTTGTAAACGAACGTTAGAATTTGACTGCATTGGACTTATTGTTCAGCGAATTCAATTATGGTTCAAACAGAAGCTATTCGAGCTTTGATCCTGCACTTTTTATCTTTGCGGTATCCCATTCGATCCCAACATACAACTTCATCATACCCTATAATTTGTTTGCAGAAATAGTAACCGACCCCTGGAAGGGTTAAAGAAACTGTTGCGACACATTTCCCTAAGTTCCTCGGACCGTCTTCATTCAACATTGGCCTGACATGCTGCCGCTTTGAGGTCTCATGGTATTGTGTTAGGAGTTTAGACCTATAAAGGCACGGTAAGAAGCAATTTTTTAGCTAATTGATAAAAGCGGTTCGCGGCAACAAATAAGGTGTAAAACAGCAATGCGTTTGATGTTAGTTGAATCGAATGACCACCAAAATAAAAGTAATTGTGCAGTTTTAGTTAAATTAAAAATAAATGCACGGCTCAGTGGACTAATTTTTAGGTACCTATTTTTTATTATTAGTTGATTGAGTTCCCTATATTATCGTTAGGTACGTAAAATATGATAGTTTACGCTCAAAATGAGAACAAGCTAAAATTTAAAAAAAAAATTGCTCGGTTTTATGATTGTTTTATTTCTTTAGTTGATTAAATGATAAATGATTTTATTTCTGTAAGTAGGTTTGAACAAACACTTTTACACGTCAAGATTGAGTTCCCTTTATTATCGTTACGTAAAATATGTTAGTTTACGCTCAAATAGAGAACATGCTAAAATAAAAAAATATTAGCTCTAGCTCGGTTTTACGATTGTTTTATCATGATACCTAGCTATTTTATTTTTATGAAATATTTTTTAATAAGTCTTTTCCTCAGAACAATAACTAAAGCATAGAAGGAAGCTAAATTTAACTAATATAGTCGTCTCTGTTTTCTTACACACTCATAACAGCATTAGAAAGAGACAGATTTAGGTTGCTCAAAATGCAAATCGTCACAAAGCAAACGTCAATTTGGCTACCTTGGCTACCTTTATGATACTAAGTTTAAAAGCTACTTAACGTCTCAGGTTTTTGTCTATGACTTTGTTCATCGCATTTTTTCGTATAATGCTTATGGGCGCATGGGAGTTGAAGTGCTTCGTTGATTTTACGTGTTTTTGTAAAAATAGTACAAAATTAATAGTGATTTAGTGTAAATCGCAAAGCTTAAAGATTACAATAATGTCCTGCATTATAGTGGGATGTAAATCACATTCATCCCGCAAAGAAAATGATGCGGAAATCATAAGCTTCCATCGGTAAGTAATCAAATATGGTCATTTTATCGGTTTTGTATTCTCACTGTAGGTTATTTTGGCATTTTTTCAAATTATTTGAGCTTAGTGTACGCGGTAGTGTTTTGAAATCAATATTTTATGCAATTAAATAATTCGATTCTAGGGAAAATATAAATTTGAAATCGGCATATAAATATTTTGCAAAAGTGCTTGCAAAAATAAACTATCGATAGAATATCGATAGAACTAGCGTCATCTAAATTATTACATTATTTTTCTTTACACGTAGTTTTGGGAAGGATTAAATATTTAAGAGTGAAATAAATACCTAAATACCTACGGTCTTGCCAGCAAATCGTACGTATGAGTAATGAAATGACAGTGGTCAAAAATCCGTGTGGCTCATGGTATAATAATTAAAACTCACGTGTGGCTATGATTTTTTGTCATTTTCAGATTTCCCTCCGATATTGATATGAGGCAAAAACGGATCAACGCTATTGCACGTAACTACTGGGAATGGAAAAAACAACATCGTATTTGTTCCAAACATTTCAGCGATGACTGCTTTATTAAAATATTGTTACCAACGTCAATTTTTGATCATTTACTCGAACATTCATTCGATAATGATGTATTGGATGATCATAGAATTTAGTTGATTAAATTGATAAGCAAAGAATATTTAACAATTAGAATTCATTATATCGCAAAATAATTATCTTCTCCTGTAGAAAAAATAAGAACATTTCTAACAAAAACTATAATTTTTATAAAATTTTATAATAACAAAAATTATAAATTATTTAAGCGTTTTCTTGGTAATTTCAATTTGTTAATAATTTATCCTGTGTTTATAAATAAATAAGTTGATCAGACAGAAGTGAGTTCTTTATTTCACCTTAGCATATTTTAGATTTAAGAGCCTTTATACCTTATGAGTGGCAACGTCGCAATTTATTGTCATATTTCGTGGTTTTCAATTTTTATCATTTAATCGGAGCTATATTTTAAAAATCTGTTTAAATAACTTTTTAGAATTATGTGAAAACTGTGTAAAAGGTAAGAAATCGTTGTGTTTACAGTTCTATTTATATGCAAATAATACATTGGAAACTTGCAGGGCGTTATTTTCATTGTAAAATAACTGTAAGCATTACGATTACTTACTTTTTAAACACTTTCACGTAATTCTAAAAAGTTAATTAAACAGATTTTTAAAATATAGCTCCGATTTAATGATAAAAATTGAAAACCACGAAATGTGACACTAAATTGCGACGTTGCCACTCTTAAGGTATAAACGCTGTTAATGCCAAGGAGCGATACCATAAACTAAGAAGTCGATATCAGTATTTATTTTATGCATAGTCACATCACTAGCTAATACTCTTTTGTCTATGACAGCGTACACTTCAAATGTCCCAAAGCGCCTTCTATGCTTTAGTTATTGTTCTGAGGTCTTTTCTTTGAACATTTGACATGACATTCAATTTTTTTTCTGGCTGCAATAATATGTACGAGGGTCACACTGAAAGTTTTTAGAACAGGCCAGTAAGAAATGCAGCCGATGAAAAATGTATTTAAATTTCGAATTAGTAACTGTTTGGGAATCTGTGGATGAGTAATTAATTCATATCGTCGACGATACTGCAATAGCACTGATCTACTATTTGCAATAGTGCGTAACTACAAGGTTGATAACTTTACAGGAGATACAAAAAACTTTATAATTTTAGTATTTAGAATGATAAGCGCATCTAATTGAAATATGGGGTCCTTAGAGTACCAGGCCATCAGACAGTGGTAGAAAATTTTCGGTTTTTCTAGTAGTTTGGATTTTATGGCACTTACGCGGTTTCATTGTATCAATATCAGGTCTTAAGATGTTTTATAAGGCAGATAAGCGTAATTGAAACTATAATAAAGAGTACAAAACAATTATTTATTCATATGAAACACAAACGGAAGGCACTTCTCAAACACAAAAATATTTAAAATAAACAGTTTTTAATTCTCAAAATAAATTAAACGAATTACAACACTAACTTAAGCTGATCAGTCTTCACCTTTACCTAATCATAAAGACTAAAACCAAAAAAAATACTGTAACAAAACATAAATTATTCAGAAAAAAAATCAACAATAACTAGCCTTACCTAATCATATTCATGGCACATAAAAAACTCTGAATTAAGTATCAAAATAACATTTTAATCGTCAAAAATTAAATTATTATAGAACTCGTGGCAATCATTCGGTATGACTGTTTTCAGCTCTTGTAGATGATTAAATTTAGTTTTAGTAATTTTCTGTGGGCCATCATGGAGCTGTGGAGCTTCGAGCAAGAGGGATTCTATTGGTTTCGCTCGCCGGGGTAAACGCATGTACTCATCAGAGTACATTAATTTATAGTCAATAGTACCATTTGTGTTGTACCTTAGCACCCTTATATCTGTTACACATCTGTCACCAACAACTCGTCCCGGTCTTATAGACTCATAAACGAGATAGTCTTTCCGGCTGTAATCCTTGAAGAAAGTATAATCAGGCATCACCACGTCATAAGGGAAAGGTTTTATCCTGGCTTCTTTTGAAATCATAGCGTACTGGCTTGGCAGGTGAATTTCGCGATTTTTCAATTTTCTTTCTATGACGGAATGCACCGAATCCACTTCCATTTGTGTGTGGCCCTTTTCTAAAAACTTCTGGGTGATCGTTACATTATATTTGACAGCGAGCCGCAACAAAGCATTTGAAACCACATTATTACGATTTTGAGCTGTGCAACCATCTGTGTATATAATGACATCTTTAGGATCATTTTGAACTAAGTTAGTAATGTAGTCGATAAAAAACGAAGCATACGTGGTGGCTCTTAGGTCTGTTACCGTTTCGTCAAACCAGTAGCACGTTGCTTTGTGGTTACTCAGATTGTAAACTGTAAAGTTATGCACACAAAGCTTCGTTTTGAAGTACAGTGCACTGGCATTTAAATATGGGCACAACATCACGGCTTGCAAGTCAGCAGTTACTACGTGAACTTCTCCTTTGATCGCCGCCTCTTTATCCTTATTCTTCTCTTGGCGAGCTGCTGTTTTGAGAGACAGATGTATTTTGTGTTCTTCATCACTTAGATTGCCAGCCTTATGAGCACAACAAGTATCACACTCGTCCTTCTTTGGCTTAAAAATGGCAATGTTTTGTTGAGCTAGTAAATCTTCAAAAAACTTTCGACTTGCTACAGGAGTGGAGAAAGAATTCGCACGTTCAACATACAAACGGTATAGATGGGCTTTGGATTGAATAATTGGTTCTAAATACAGTTTTTGGCTTGATTTTCTGCAATAATGTGATGGAAGTTTTGGGATTTCTTGAAAGAAATTCAAAACAGAGCGTTTTTTTTGTTATTTGCTCAGCATGTAAACCAGCCTGAACTGAATCTTCTTGAGAATACACTCTATGTCCTCTTTCGCCCAACCAATATCTGCAAGTCCATTCCTTGATTCCGAGCGTGCCCAAAAACATAGATTGGCACACACGTACTTTCTTATTGGTAGCTTTTAAATGGTAAATCTTGCTTTCACTACGTCTACTACTGCCGGCTCCCTTAGTCTTTCTTTGGGTGTCCTGGGTGTCAATTAGAGTCAAAACATACAGCTTTTTTTCCTTCCATGATCTCGCCCAAAACTCATCAAATAGTTTCTTCCGCATTTCTTCAGTAAAAGTGTTGCAATAGAAAACTTTGCTCGTAGTACAGCGTTCAGAAAAACATGACGTCTCAAGTTTTCTTTCCGGTTTAGCGATGTCTTGCACATACTTTCCATTAATCTTTCTAAATCCCAAGTACTCCTTCCCCATCATTCTTTGTCTTTTATTACCTTCTCTTTTCCATGAATCTTTGTCCGCTATTCTTTTTCGTTTCCTTGTCGATGTTTGCTCTTCTACAATAGATCTTTCAGGGAAATTCTCAATTTCTTCTAATTGGAGAAGAGGCGACTCTCTGACAGGAGACTGTATTGATGGAGAACGAATGTTGCCTACAAGCTCATCAATTGGTAACACAAAATCAGGGTCAGCTACTGAATCATCCGATAAAAAGCCGCTAAAATCTTGTTCGTAAGTATCTTCGCAAGTTATCGTGTTGATGGACTCAAGTGGTACAGTCTGGTAGGCACTTGAGGTCGAGGTTCCAGGAAAAATATCAGTATCATTGCTGAAGCTTGTGCCTGGTTGTGTTTGCTTGGCTATAATTGATTGCCTTCTCATTAGCAACGCCTCTCGTCGTTTGACTAAATCCTCCAAGTTAGCAGACATCCTCCACACAAACAGATTCTGAAAAAAAAAATGAAAACTGTTTAATTTCAAAAGTAATCAAAACCGCTTAAGTACCAAAAACACTTTACTTTTGCCGAAAACAAAACCGCGGAATTACAACCCTGCATTAAAATCGATTTTATCCACAAAATATGACACAAATATACAATCCATGATTGAAAATAGCAAGTCAATACATAAATCAATAGATTAAATCACTTACCGGTACTTTCCATGCAGTAATAAATAACCACTTTTAAACAATAATTTTCACGGAGCGCAAAGTAATCACAACGATTTGTTTACGTTTTGAACAGTTCCGCGGTATTGACTTCCAACTACAACCGCGCGAAACGCATCGCGCTATTGCAGCGAAACGTCAGAGAGGTTCTGATTGGTTTATTCAAAGTAGTGTGTTCACTAACACGCACCAATGACAGACTAGGACAGCGCGGCGCGTAAATTTTAATTTCGCTACTATTTGCAGTTTCGCGGTATTGCAGATGGTAGTTCAGCGCTATTGCAGTATCGTCGACGATATGGCATATTATGTTTTTTACAAATCGTGCGTCGAAATGAATTTGACTAGAGAAAATTTTCGTTCAATGATTTATTACGACTTTCGTTGCGGTCTTACTCAACAACAATGTTACGATAGACTTTTTTTTTTTTTTTTTGAGGATGGGAAATCATCAAATGACCCCTCCCGCTCTGGGTGGAGCGGAAGGGAGTGTCAGACTCTTACTGACTAAAACCCACCCGTGTTCTTTCCTTGGCCCTTTATGTTCCGGGTCAGCGGTACCCCTTATGGATGATCCCGCTTTCCCGGCAGGCTTGGGCCCTAGTGGACCCCCTCTTCGATGCTGACATCTCTTTGAGGCGCGCGTGGAACACGTACGCGCCGTCCGGCACGGGCCTGATCCTGATCGGACGGTGAGCTACCCATTACTCACCGCCCGCAGGCCCGCGCCTACGGTGGCCGGGAGTCGTCACGCGGCTCCCGACGCATGTTACGATAGACTTCGATTAGCATTTCATAACGAAGCCCCATCCCGTGCTTACAGCTGGTTTAATGAGTTTAAACGTGGTCGAAGCAAACTCACTTAATGATTCGCGAGACGGACGTCCTTTACGGCGACTACAGACGATAACGTGAGTGCTGTGCGGCTAATGATAGAAGCTGATAGAAGGGTGACATATCAACAGATTCGGGCAGCTTTAGGCATTGGTGAGGCAGGGGGGAATCACATCCCCTCGCCTCTTCGATTTATATATTAACCAGCTGATTTTTGAGCTCAGCAATACTGGCATCTCCAGTCATATTGATGGTGTTGCTATGAACAACATCAGCTATATGAACGATGTGGTCTTGCTGAGCCTATCGATCGGTGCTTTAAGACGTTTGTTGAAGGTGTGTGTGGACTACGCGATGACTCAAGTGCTTAGAATCGAAAAATAAAGGTAGTTAGGAGGTATTGGTAGTTCATCGTCGATTTATTGTTACGAATCCGAAACCAAACGACAATCTGCACAGTGGTGTTTCCATTCGAAGATTTGCCGACAAAATTAAAGAAGGGCAGAAGTCAAGGGATAAATGTGATTGCTTAATCTTTGGACGGACGTGTCATTTCACAACAATTGTTTGTTTACGGTGTCTTGGAAAATGCTGGACAGCAGCGCCCAAGAAACAGGATCCTCCTCCACCACGACAACGCTCCAGCTCACTCCGCCAGACGGACTATCGAATATGTGTCTATCGAAAGAGTGGAGTTAGTAAGTCATCCTGTTTACAGTCGTGACCTGGTACCTTGTGACTTTTATATATTTCCAAAAATAAAAGATAAACTTAAAGGAATTCGTTTTATGAATCCTGAAGATGCCGTGGATGCGTTTGAAAAAGGCGTGGAATAAATCCTTAAAGCAGAGTGGGCCTACTGCTTCAGTCAATGGTTCCATCGCATGCGACGGTGCTTAGAAAGGAACGGAGACTATTTCGAAAAGCAATAAAAATATTAACAGGCTTCTACAACATTCCGATTTTTATTTTATTTTAACTTTCAGTGTGACCCACGTACCAATACGTCTTACTGTACGACAAGAAACTGAGCGTTTTCGGTGTCGTTCGTTTAAGCAGCACCAATAAACACGTGTGGCGTTTACTAAGATAGTACAATATACGAGGGTCATTCAATAAATACTTAGCCTACAAAAAGTAAACGAAAATTTTGGAAAAGTGGCAATTTATTTTTCAACATAGTCTCCTTTTAGTTCGATACACTTAGCCCAGCGATGCTCCAACTTTTTTAACCCGTCCGAAAAATTGTTTTTGTCAAACTCTGCAAAATAGGCCTCCGTGGCGGCGATGACCTCCTCATTTGATCCATATCTATTCCCGGCGAGTGATTTTTTCAGATTAGGAAACTGAAATAAGTCACAAGGGGCCAAATCTGGAGAATACGGTGGATGGGGCAGCAATTCGTAGCGTAATTCGACCAATTTGGCCATGGCAACGGCAGACGTGTGAACCGGTGCGTTGTCGTGGTGAAACAGCACTTTTTTCTTCGCCAGATGGGGTCGTTTTTTCTTTAATTCGGCGTCGAATCGGCCCAATAATTCAGCATAGTAAATCCCTGTAATTGTTTTACCCTTCTCGAGGTAATCGATGTAGATCACACCTTGCGAATCCCAGAAAACGGTGGCCATAACTTTTCCGGCCGATTTTACAGTTTTCGCCTTCTTTGGAGCACGTTCCCCGGTCTGGATCCATTGTTTTGATTGCTCCTTGGTCTCTGGTGTGTACCAGTGGATCCAGGTTTCATCGACGGTCACAAAACGACGCATAAACTCCGCTGGATTGCGCTTAAACAGCGCCAAACACGTCTCCGATGTGGTCTCACGGTTGCGCTTGTTTTCCGGTGTGAGTAAACGCGGCACCCATCGCGCCGACAGCTTTCTCATGCCGAGTTCCTCATGAAGAATATGATGTACTGTTCCTTCTGAAATGCCTACAGTCTCAGCTAGCTCCCGAACCTTCAATCGGCGATCTGCCAATACGAGATCATGGATTTTTTTAATGTTTTCCTCCGTAGCAGCCGTTTTCGGTGCACCTGGATGTGGTTCATCAAAAACCGACGAACGGCCACGTGCAAACTCGTTGAACCAATTCTTGACGGTGGCCATCGATGGAGAAGAGTCACCGTACACAGCATCCAAGCGCTCTTTGATTTCGATGCGCGTTTTCCCTTCCAAAAATAGGAATTGAATCACCGAACGATATTGCTCTTTTTCCATTTTTGTAAAACCGATCGACACGTTCGCTTCCATAAGTTGTCAAATTAAAACAAATGAAGGGATTGGAATCAAAATTTGAAAAAAGAATTAAAAAAGAATGTGCTACACTGTGGTAAAACTCTTTTGAAACTACAGCGCCCTCTGGCGATGAGGCTAGGTACTTATTGAACGCACCTCGTATTAGTACTTACAATAAAACAAAACATAACATTACCTAATAATTAGAATTCGCAACACAATGCAATCCAATTTAGCCCCCCCGTTGTTCAAAGTACGGCCCCTGTTCATTGCTTATGGTGTCCGTATTTCTCACAAAACGTGACTGGTGATAACCGCAGTATCAAGGACCGCAGAAGTACGAACAAAGAATTATTTCACTCTCGCCTGATGATTTCATTTGTTGCGTCAATCATTATTTTATTAGGGTGGCGTGATTTGTGCGATGTCCAATCTAATATATAACTTGATTAATGTATTAAACGCTGATTAGTCTTGTAACAAATACGATGACTTTGTCAATTCCACTAATTAAACGTAAAATATTGTGATGGATTTAGCTGAAGAAGCTCTAGAATCATGTGGGTTTTAGCACTGATAAGTGCTTTAGTACAAATTGTCACTGTTAATGTCCCGACTGCTATCAAAGATCTTAACCGTATTTTGTCCAAAAAAAAACATTCACTGATCATTGATCAATCACCAGCGTTTGAAAGACTATCTATTTACGTAATATTGGCAAAATTGTGGTCTCTTCCACCAGACATTAATGAAGAGTTGAAGTTTATTTGTATATTTCGGAACTTTATATCTACTGTCAGAGATGGCGCCACCTATCACAATTAGTAATAGAACTATATAAGCTTAGCATTGTCATTCCGAATTGCCGCAGTCATGTTTCATAGATCGTTATGACATGATTAATTTTAATCATAGTCACGCTTTGAATGGATATTGTCACGACACCTCGAATCGTCCAATATACAAATATTACAGAAGGTCCTTCCACCAACCCGCACTGGGCTCGCATAGTGGATTACGGCCCACTCCCTTTCATTCCCAAGGAGGCCTGTGTCCCAACAGTGGGAACGTTATAATAAGCTGATTACGCTTATGCTATGTATGAGGAACTAAGAAATAAATATTTTTTAGGGCTTTCAAGGTGAACGTTACCTTTTTATATTCAAATGATGTTTCAATGAAAAATAAAGAAAAATACCCAAACATTTTGAATTAAATAGCCATTCATTACTACTCAAAACCATAACTAGTTATGTAGGTCCACAAGGTCCTAAACAAATCATCAGGGATATAGACATTAGTTCACAATCATTGTAAGTAATAACTAAATTAAGTGGGTGTAATTATGCAAATATTAGCCAACAGCAACACCTTCGTTTGTGTACAAATGGGTTAGGTTGCAAAACGGCTAACAATTTTGGGGTTCCTTGCGAAAATTGGCCTCGACAATGAAGCTCTAAATTACTGGTATGTCTTGTGCACGGTAATACATATAAAAGGTAAATACGTGTTTACTTCAAAGGAATAATAATGATCAAAGGATTGTGTAAACAGACAGGAAAGATGTAAGGACACTAATTAAATAGCTAAAGGAAATACTACAAACATTATTTGGAGTACCCAAAGGCGTTTTGAATATATTTTTAAAAGTGGATGACATTCTAAGAACAATGTAAATCAAAGAAGTTAATGGCCGCTTAAAAATAAAAACAATTCGTTTTAAATCTTGATTGTACAAAAAGATTCAGTAGTCGTCGATTGAAACGTCGTGAGCCAAAACTAAAAAGAACAAAGTCAAATAAAAACCGAGTAAGTTTTTCTGAAGCTTAATTGGCTTAATCTTAAACGATGGTAATAAATAAAACAAAGAAACAAAGCAACTGTAAAAACTAGTTCGAATCGTAGCTCATCGGAGAACTGCGAAAGTGCGAACATCCGGATCAGCAACTTTCATACCGGCGGCGGCGCAGGCGTCGTGCCATCGCGATGCAATGACAGGACATCGATACGAGAAACAAATAAACAATGGCTGTCTATAAATCAGAACGTTTAAATGATATCGGTGTTATTAATGTTGATTAATCTCGGAGATAAACGTGTAGTCTTTTATTGGCATTAAGCAGGAAACTCGACGCCTGTCTTGCTGACGCTGGTGACTACTGGGACACGGTACTTGATAATATTACCGTGACTGGGAATACTGATACGGCTTTTCAAATCTATCTGTGTGAGAAGAAAGCTACTTTTTTAACTCTTATTGTGTCACACTGCTGGCCTCCCTTTTTTTCCTTCCAAACCTCCCTGTCTTGTGCGATCTCTGGCCATGTTGACCCTGCAAACGTTATCCAGATCGTGAAGGCTACTATTCTCCAAAAATAAGTTTCGGGGAGATGAATGAGAGAGGAGAGGAGAGAAGAAAAGAGAATTACGGTTTGACGACTAACTAACAAGACCTTTCTACATGAAAAAAAAACCATTGGTATTTCAAATGAAAATATTTATGTTTATTTTAACATGCGAACAACTAATGTCATGAGAATGTGGTTGTAGTATAAGACAGGATATTGATAGACGGTGCAAAAATTAAACAATAGCTGTCAACTGGCAAATATCAAAAGACACTAATTAAAACCGTTAACAATTTCGCGTAAAACTAGCCATATCTTTAATTAAGGAAGTGGTCGTATGCTCGCATCCTCTTCACTTTGCAAAAGGAAATCTGGCGAAGTGCCAGGAAAACGTTTGGGGAGGAACACTAGCAATTTCATACTCTTGGGCCAGACTACTATTATTAAAACGGAATATTCGTGATGTCAAAATTCGCATTCATTTCGTGTATATGTTTATATATAGTGTATATTTCATTCTATTTATCACGAGAAGACGAAAGAAATTTTGCTCCTGTAATGTAGTAGGTACATAATCGTATAACAGCTTTTGGTAACAGAACTGAACGCAGTACACTGGTAAAAATTAAGAAACACACGTAATTTTATGCTTAGCTATAATAATTGAAGTTTATATCTAAAGCGATAAGACATTGCATGAATATAAATAGCCTTTATAATATCGAAGAACCTGATATAATACGCATCATTAATCGATTTTCACTTCCTACAGCGAATAAATACAAGTCGCTCTCATGTAATAAATATCTACATAATAATTGCTCTCAGAATTAATGCACGGGAACGGAGTAAACTTATTTATTTATTTATTGGTCTACCAACGATTGTTTACACCAGTTATGGGCATAAAAAACAAGCAAAAACAGATAAACAATAGTGTACAATCACTTACAGGTAAACTCAGCATGCAAAACGAAAGTTGTACGTACGATAGAGAAAAAAAATTAAAAGAAAACTACCCTAATTTATATCAACCACTAGTATCTGAATTGTTACATGTAATTTAGATCCTGAAACAGAGAACAAGAAGAGAAAAAACAAAAAAACAAAAAGGTAAATTAATCCTTACTTGCTAATTAATACGTAATCAATGTAATAGTCAAGTGGTGGAGGGCGTGTAGTTTCAATTTATCACGGGCTTTTAGCTGACCCAATTGAAGTATGGCCGTTACTTGATTAGTGGGTCAAGGGCGATAGGTTTATGTTTGATGGATGGCACCTGCACGTGCCCAAACTGATAATGGATTTTGCTTTCTCTGCAAGTCTGTCAGCTAATTCCAACGAGTTGTATAATATTAGGTCCGTTGGTAGAAGTCTAGATAAATATGCACAGAACTGATGATACACGAAAATGAAGACATTGGATGCTAGCTATCAATGGATAACCAATAGTCAACTTACAAGAATACGTAAAGTTTACAAATTCTATTTCCGAATGGTCATTCAAACCACCTTTTAATTTACCAACAGAAGTTTGGACAGCACATGACCGATAAATAAACAAATAGTGCAAAAATCACTAGAACACGTAAATAACAGGCCAATAAAATTGCAAAACCTCGATATTATGACTACAATCGCATGAGACGGTGCACGCAACACGTCGCTAACTGAAAGCATTCGATTCGGAGATGACAGTAATTAATACAGTGCTATTGTTCCGTCTGCACCTGTCGCATAAACTCTTGAAAAAGAAATCGTTAACGCTGTACCGCGTTAAGAAAAAATAAGCTCAGCCGTTGCTGGGGTTGACGTTATAGAAATTGTGATAGCTTGTAAGATTATGAGTCACGCGAGGATTTGATTCGTATCCGCGTCATAGCGATGGTTCCTGTTTGTTTGGGTATGAATCAAAATAGTCCACATTGGAAATAACTAAATAATGAGGACAGAAATTAAAAATTGATGATCTGACGCATCCTTTAACGGATATAGACCTCTTTAATGAAAAAGCCTCGTTTCCAGCTTTGAAGAATTTACACTATAATCCGTAACCATAATTAATGAATACAGTGAGAATGTTAAATAGCATTCAGAAGAATCAGATGAGCTACAATAAAAATTAAGTGATCATCCCACAATAGAATTCACTCATCAAAAGCTGTTACTTTTATAGGTGTAGTTGAGGTAACAAGCATTTAATAGCTAATATAATTAGAATGGTAGAGGAGCAAAAAACTGTAAAACAAGAGCCGAAAAAAAGCTATATCTATTGAGTGCCATGTGTTCAGAACCGTTTATTACATCAAACGCAAAATGCGTGACGCTTCACATGACGTTGGTAATAATCATGCTAATTAATGGGTCAATAGGTACATGATGAGTAAGAATTGATTTTGTTAGGTTGACATATAGAGATAGACTGAAAACCGCCATTGTAGAGTTAAAATAAAGGTCGTCACTTTCATGACAACCGAACCGTTTTGTTTGTAGTCTACAAGTCCCCGCTCACATAGTAACATTACTTAACGAACTGAATACTCAAGTGTCCTTAACGCTAGACCAAGATCCATGATCAGCGATCGATCCTTAAATAAATCCTAGGAAACACCAGCTGAACCATGGAATACGTGGCGTAGTGCCAAAAGCACCTGTGACCATATTATTGAAAACTTTCTTTGTTCGTTTGTATGAGGAAATGAGAGATCATCAACGCTGGTCACATGGCCAGTGACGATTTCATATGGCATCAGGCCGCGTGTCATTGACCCGTTAACACATCGCTTAGCTAATTATAAATCGGGTGGGTTTCCTTATGTGAGCATATTTCGTTTTAGTTTCTGGTTTTCTGCTTAGCCCACTCCAGCTTATTAACATGCTCGTAAAATCCGTGCCAGGATTAGATTTTATGGAAAGTAAAATTAGAGGAGTATTTGATGTAGCATGTTATGGATTTGCTTTCAAGTGAAAGAACTTTCTGAAGTCAGCCACTTGAGCAACAGAATGATGTTACATTTTATTGTGAAAAGTAATTAAAATCTTAATGGATAAAGCGGAAGAAATACGCAGAGTAAATGCTTTTGCAAATTAATGTGGCATATGACGAGAAACTTCCGCAATGAAATATTTGGCAACCTCCAAGTGAATTCAAAAGAATCAAGTCCAATATTAAAGAGCGAAATCAGCGCGTTGAAAATATGCTTATCGCGGGGCTAAAACTGTGACTAATCGTAAACACAGAAACGAGTCACAAACATACTTGTTTTTTTTTTTAAGTTTTGGTGTTTGAATCTGTGAAAAGCGAATGATGTCAGAAGAGAATCAGGTTCATGCCGAGTGGGGATTCCTAGAAGAAAGAAAGTATTGACCTAGGGAGACACAGTAATTGAAAATAATAGAAACATTTTCGGCACAATCAAGCTTGATGTTAAACATAAACTGCCAGTATCAAACTCACAAAGCAGCACGATGTAACATTCTAACCTATAATTACATGACAGGTAAAAGTAGAAAAGAAACCAGCTCGCGGTACTTATTCCCACGGTCAAGATTGCAACAAGGGAGAGAAGGCGAAGCGGCGTGCAATTACTAGAGAAGCGTGAATGCAATCATTCATATTATATGTATAATTTTATTAGATTGAGTTTCAATGAACAATCGTGGCGTCTTTCCTTGGAAGGCTAAGAAATTTCTTCGTGTAATGAAACTTTAGTCGGCAGTCGTGACTCAAGTGTTGAGTTTCGAAGCATTTACTAATAATTTACTCTTCTTTGAGAGGGACGAATGACTTCACTTTCAACTTTTATGAATAAGTCTAGCTGAAGCTATGAATTAAAGAGACATAAAAGGAGAGGGTTGTCCTGCGATGCTTTAAAATCGTTAACTCGGTGTGGAAGCATCGGGATCGATAAGAAAAGTGCGTAGACTCCCGAAATGTTGCCATCACGTCCAAAATCAAAGACGATTCTCTTATCTCGTCATATTTTCAAAGCAAACATTCTAACCAATAATTGGCATGCAAACCAACAAAGATTTCGCTAACGAGATCTAACAAGCTAAACAAACAAGGTATTAGCGTCAAACTAGCGACACAGGTCAAAGATCTTGGCGACAGTAGGCGAAGCTACTCCGTATATGGGCCGACTACAAACAACTCCCAGTCCTAGGGTCAATAGCGACTTTCGCCGCAAAACTTCCACATCGAAATTTCTGGAGCAATAGAAATGTTAGCATTGCGGCAAAGTTTACGAACTGGAGCATTCAGGGAGTATTCTTTATCGTAAAAGAACATTAGTATGAAATACTGCGTCTGAAGATAATTGAATAAAATTGAACAAGAATCTAGATGGTTCCGGATCGGTTCATCATAAGAATTAAAACGAGATCAAAGTTGAAACTTCTGTAAAGCTCCACTTTAGATGGGAGATTAAAACATGAAAGTGGTTTTGGTTTGTGTTACTGAAAGACAGAACTGGGGCATCGAAACCTGATACATGGAAATGAGTTCACGAAATTAAAGAATATCGTAGGTAATCAGGGCCGCTTCATTCCCAAACCTGGGACATGAGTAGTCTTCCATAAGGATAAAATGTTGATTAGATACTCATCAAGGGTTTATTGTTATAATTTCATGTAAGTACAAGATGTTACTGGCATAATATTATGTTACCTAAATATGAGCATGTTTATTTTTTTCCTTATTATTCAGTCTTTTTTCCGCAAAATAAACGCACATAACTTCACAGCTCGCATCGGAAAAACCGTGAATGTAGCAATTTAACAACTCCTGGGGAAATAATTTACCACTGCCTGCGATGAACACGGATGATAATTATATTGTCATCAAAACTATTTAAAACGTCCGATTTTCTCTATAAACCATATTGCTTTGTTTTAGAAGCTATGTTTTGTTTGTTTAGCCGGCTTGCTTAATCAGAAGCAATGGCGGCCAGCCAATACCGCCTTGTGTAAACATAGGTAACTATATCGAATCAAATACATTCGGAACACCGAATCGAAGACTTTCCTGTGTTTAGCAAAACAACAAGTAACAACAAAATGCTTCGAAACTTGATAGAACGACGATTACTTAGCAGCAAAGTTGAGATACAATCGAGTTTCGTCAAGTTGGTGATTGCCCCAGAAAATCTCCTAGCAGTCTATCCTCGGATTCCAAGGCGATCCTTCAGTGTCTAATTAACGACTTTATGTAGTGCTGAGTGCTTCTTGTTTTACGTAATTAGTTAGCGAGTATTTATCTTGTAATCACGGGACTAGAAGTATTTATAGCGAGATTCGGTTACTCAAATAAAGGCTGATTGTTTGAGTATTCTAATATTTTAAGTTGTTCGTCAACTTTCAGCCTACTGGCTAAACGCGGAGAAATGCAAAAAGTTGACGTGTACCAGACTACAGATTTGGAGTATGAAAACCGAACACGGAGCTTTTCCTACTTGAAAATTTGTAAGAGTCCAAAACACCTTTGGGGTCTAGAAATTATTTTAAAAAATCGTCACATTACATTCTTTAAGAGTCGCCAGTCTGCACTTGAGTATATTCAACACTAAAGTAAAAGTAGGTACAATCACGGCTAGCGGTAATGAGTTCAGTGGTAATTTCGCGAGTCGACCGTGGCCCACATAGTGGAAGACGATGTTTAATATATCATTATTTACAGACAAACGTTCCGCTCTGCTATAAACTTTCGCTACAAACTGCACAATATAAAACTTGGATGCTTCATTAAACGCCTCGGTTTTCTTTTTCTTCTTTTAATAAACAGTAGTTAGTGCGGAGCCGTGAATTTTTGGCAGCTGTTCTTTTTTTGTCTATTTAGGTCCCAGAAAATGTTTTATACCCTGGCTGTAGAGGGCTGGCTTCAAGTAGAAGTTTACAGTTCAAGAAAAAGGGAATAAAAAATACCGGCATTAATAATAGGTGTCAGTTACAATAACTTGCAAGATACAATCATACACATACAAGTACGACAGATAATCTTTAAACACATCAGATAAATGAGTCTAAACAACGTGACTGATATAAACGCATAATGTATATTTTTCCAAGGCAAGCAGCTAAAACTTCCTCAAAACAAATAGAAATACGTACGCAGACGTAAGCTTCCCATAAACTGGTACTTAGTCTAACCACGTAAGAGTATAGCTGTTCTGTAGGTTCGCTGACGAATGCCAGGGGGTTCAAAGACCTCGTGGCCAGTCCGATTGGTGGATTGATGTGGATGTGGGGTGGATGGAACTGGGAGTTACACTGGATTCGATTATACGCAAGAATGGAACAGCTCGATATTTAGTGTCATACTTTCTAGCGGTGACATGACTTTATACGAACTTTAGTCTAATGTCTAAAATATGTACGAAATAGTACGCTAAATTAAAAAAAAAACTATAAAGAATTCGCAAAAAAACCATAATCAACGTGTCACCGCCAGGAAGTATTATTTCTAGAGGGCGCTATATGTTTTCCTAAGTAGTATTCCACTGTTAGACTTTGTTATGGGCCAAGAAAAATGTACGGAAAGTGTACGTTCAATTTCTATAACAGTCTTTGGGTATATCTATACTCGTAGGTATATTAATATGTTAATAAAACATTCGATTATAAATCATTATTTACTTTTCAATCATCTTCCTATGTACTAACATCAATAAATGACACGTAAGTGCCTTGGATGTTGATCTTGATACTTTTTGGCCATCTCGTCAAATGGTTTCTACATGTCGTTCAGATTGCAGTGCGCCCGGTAATGTCCATCTCCACCAGGTACGGACTCAATTACAGATATTAGGTCGTCAAATCCACGGCAAACTTACGAATCTGCAGAAAATGCATTTTACAGGGAATGATAAGTTTTTTTTAGTAACAGGTATATAGGTACCGTGGTACATTTGGTTTGGTTTGTTTGGTAAGACTTAATCTTAAAAAAGTAGTATTTTTAAAACCAAATGTACCACGGTACCTATATACCTGATACTAAAAAAAAACTTATCATTGATGCATGTTTTCAAAACGCTACCCTGTAAAATGCATTTTCTGCAGATTCGTAAGTTTGCCGTGGATGTAACGAGGTAGTATGACTTATTCTGTCGTGTTATTTGATTTGGTATATCTTTTATGTAATTGGTTTCATACAGTTCAAAAAAGAGTGTATGATCAGAAAGTTCATATCTTAGTACAGTGTTACCGTTGCATGAATCATTATTGCAAGGAGAGATCTGATCTTTTATCATAGACGATGCAGATTCTTCTGAAGCTCCACTCAAAAGACCATTTCAGACATCAGTCTACATGGTCCTCAAAGATTATTATAATATTATTCTACTTATTGTGAATATGAGATGAGAACAATGTCGGTCATTGCTTTTTTTTGTCTGAACTTATGCGGCCTCCTCAAATGTCCTTTCTTTGGTATTGTTCGTCGAATCGTTGAGCTCTTTAATTATGAGTTGAGCTGCACGATTGCTGACAATTGCGTGCACTGACTGGACAGGTCCACTCAATCTGTGTGGTTCTTTCCTCAAAAGACCATTTCAGACACCGATCTACATAGACTTCACATGATCTGACCAAGATTCTGTCTGAACTTTAAAAGAGACTGTGACCTCTGAGTTTGTTTCGGCCTTTCTTCTCAGAATAGTCAGATAGAAAACGCCGACCTCATCTAGTTTTTACGACGTGTAAAAGTGTTTGTACAAACCTACTTAAAAGAAATAAAATAATTTATAATTTATCTTCCTCATGAAAGATAATCCAATTAGAAGCACGGTAACACTTCAATTAGCATAAGCAATTAGTAAGACCAACATTACAGAACACATATCGCTACGAGTAAGTAGTAATAAGTAGCAATAGCTTTTACCCGCGACTTCGTGCGCGTGAAATTTCTTGGGTCGGGCCCAACCCGTCGCATCGCATCGCCTATCTGCGCTATTAGTTAGTTAATTTTCGCTTAGCGTTCATCCTGCCTTTTTTTATTCGCTCGTCTCCTAAGGGTCAAAGCGTTATGTAAAATGGCCTATAGCCTTTCTCAAGAATTGGGCTATCAAATGCAGAACGATTTCTTGAAATCCGACCGGTAGTTCCAGATATTACCAAGAGGTTCCAGAGGTTACACTAACTTACAAACAAACAAATTTTACTTCTTTATAATATTATTATACACATCCCATAGACGGTGCAGTTGGTCTTTAACAAGTAGGTAGACATTGTTTATCCATTTTTTACGTGAACTATTCATAAATGCAACGGAAACCTGTCGCAAATCAATAGTACATATTTTAGTTTTTTTTTTTTGCGATACCTACTCGTTATAAGGTTACATTACAAAGTAATAAGGTAGAGAAGATCCAGACTAGGATCAAACAATACACGATAACAAGATTACAATTATTACAAGCTCACCTCACATTTTTTGTGACATCATGATCATCATCATTGATCTGTTGCGAATGAGATGGTGCGATTGGTCAAACATAGCTCCATCTCTGTCTAACATTGAAGCGATGATGTCTCAAGCACAATCATAGAGTGCGCGCAAAATAAGTCTGCGCTCGGCCGAAATCGGAAATAATTGTTTGCCGCCATCTCGACGTTTATAGCAGGTGTCAAGAGTGTGTGGTGTTCCGTGTTTTCCAAAGTAAATAATCGCAATCATTATGCCGACAGTGATAAAAAAGTGCTGGCAAGGATATAGTCTTGAAGGTCAAACACGAGCGCAGACTTATCTTGCGCGCACTCCTAGTATTCGTAACCGCAATTTTTATTTGGTCACTGAAATTGCATTAAATGCACCTTCTGTACAATTCTTAATTGCATAGTGACTTGGTGAGTCAGACGATCCGGCGCAAACCGGCTAGACGGCCGGGGCGCCCGCGCAAGCTCACTGACTGCACAGATTGCTGATGTTGTAGAGCAGTTAATAAATAAAAGTCAAGACTTAACATAAACACGTAACTTTTATAGGTTAATTTACGTTGGAGTTAATGATGGATTCCTGGAAACTGCAGATGTGTTAGAAAGAAGCCGATTATAGAAGCCGGTTAATAATTTATCTGACGCTATACTTGGTTATCCAGTAACCGTAATTTATACAGGATTATTGGTAAAACACCATTCACCTTTTAAGGGGTCATTGTACTCATCATTATGAACAACTTTTACTATGGGACCAAATATGAAATCGCGAAAAAAAATCTGCTGGTCCCTACGTTTTGACTAGTTCTGCAAACATCATATATGGTCCCATAGTAAAATTTGTTCATAATGATAAGTACAATGACCACTTAAGTGTTTTACCAATAACCCTGTATATTGCTTAGAAACAAACATTCATTTAACCTTAATTTTTGTTAATATAACGTCAAAACAACTTTAATTAAAATATCGAAGAACTTCGTACAACTTGTTGATTGTCTTTCTCAGAAATGATAATGCATGACAGACCGCAACACTCGGATTACTTTAACTAGAGCAAGTTCATTGAACACAATCTAGAATAAATTATTTTAGCTGGTGAAGCAAACAAAATTTTGTTCCAAACATAATTTATTCTTAAATGTCTCTTCTCATTAATCTCGGTCATGACAATACGGTATTGATGACAGGTGAACATTAATTGCATCTTCTATGAGATTAATTTAAATGCTTTCGATTTTAGTATCGAAAATCACTTAGATGCCACTAACTTTATTACTTAGATGCAACTTAGTTCAATTTTGATTCAGGTGTAGGTCGCATTTTAAAGGTACATTACACATGACACACAACATAGCCAACCTTATTTAATTCTCACATTAAATCTACTCTAGAATCCACATGGTCATCTTGAAGCCTGACGTAACATAGAATTAGAGGCATCAATCATAAATAAATAATCATAATTCCAAAACAATGTGATTTCTCATACAATTCCCACATCAGCAAAAAAGTGGCAACATTGCGTCAAGCTCGTAAATAGCTTATATTTTATTACTTCGATCTTCGTAACCTTGGTGAGTGACCATTATAAATGCCATCTACTACTAATAAAACAGGTTTAACTTATTTCGTTCAAATTATCCAACTTGAGTGGAGGAGTTCTTCAAGGGGACAGTCCAGAAAATTTGTTTTTGCCTCTGAAGGTCGCATACGAATGGTAACTGGCTCAACAGCCCATAAATCTTAAGATTAGGATAATTTTCTTGGTAATTTTGATAAAAAGAGCGCATTTTAAGTTAGAGATAGCACCATTACTCAAATGGACGTTATGCCCATTTGAATAATGATGCTTTAACGAATGAATAATAAGGTTCAAAATTGCATTGTTTCCGAATGTTTTGGAAACTGCAAATAAGTTGATCAGCTCTTTATTTCCCACGCAGGTGTCGAGAACAACAGTAAACACTAAACAGTTCCTTGTTATGTCTTCTGAACACAATAGGACAAGCTGTCACCGTGTCCTCCTTTGGTGAATGGAGAAACAGTTGACTCAATTAAAGTAATCAGAAATCCATCAATTAATCAATAGCTACGGAGAAATGTTGCCAACAGTAGCTAGTGGCCCGTTATGTAGTTTCAAGATTCTATGTTCAACTAAACCCGCATTATTAATTCTAGTCACATCGAGTAACAGTTATCCTGTATTGACACTCTGAGATCTCAAATCGCAATAAAAAGAGCCATGACGATACCAACCAGTGTAAAGAGATCTGCAATTATAGACTAGGTAAATAATGAATAACGTATACTTTTTTCTGCTGACTATGACACAGAATATTATGCACATTAATTTACTGCAAACATATGATATAATATACACGTAGAGATAGCAACAAAGATTGAAATGTTGGACTAGATAAGCAAAATGTAGATAATAAACCATGATTATTGACAAGGTCGGAATGTCAATAGCATCGCAAAAAAAAATATATAAATGAAATTGAAACCAGTGGCACTAGATATAGGGAAAATAGATTCGAACATTGTTTATTAATATTTCTACAAGGTATGGTAATAGTAGAAGCAGGCAATCCTATTGAATAGGTAAAATTGAACTCAGAATTCAGCCTGCACCTTGAACTATATTCAGTAGCCATGCATAAATCGTGTATTACGAAAACAGGATGCAATCGAAGAAAAACTACAAACACAGATAGTACCAAAATAATGAGCTAAAACATATAAAATACATGTATCAACATCGCAGTAAATCGTGGCCAACAATATGTTAATTTGGCAATCACACCAATTTAGTTGGAGACAACACATTTATCCGAATAAGCCGAAACAAATCGTTCGAAACATGATGAAATCTAAAGATCTTGGACCTTTCGAAACAACTTCGTTCGTACGTTCCAATAGTTCAATTGCATTGTCTACTTTATTGGCACACCGGTGTTAATAACATAAAAAGGTATCTATTAGTCGATACAGAAGAAATCCGCCCGATATCTAAAATATGAAGTTTCATCCCATAGTATCCAATTTAATCATCACGAATTCACGAATGACGTTTTTGGGAGGGCAGCGTTTTACTGAAGCTACAAATGATATTTAAATTCAATAAACTTAAACCAACCGCACCAAGTTGCTGATGTTTCTCTCCATTTTGTCTAGACGCGGTAGATACACAAAATCCCGCTTTAAAAGCAATATCCCAAGCCATTGGATTGGACCGAATCCAAAGAGCTGTTTGATTTTCAGCAAGTTTACTTTTCCGAGGATGAAATAAAATTGTGCAAATACTCGATAAATTCGTGACCATAAGGTCGGTTGCTTTCAATCACTACTCATACAATTTCACAATAGGAAACAATGTAAATTATAGAGGTTACTTAACCAAAAACAAGAGTTTAAATGAGACAGCAATGCTCAGATCATATAAACACGATCTGAGGAGCAATGCTGGTTTTGTTCAGAACCGCACCAAAATTTAACGGCAGTCTACAAGTACCAATATAACACAATAATTATCTGAAGCGAAATTGAAAGAGGTTTAAATTAAACGTCAACCGCGAGTTATGGGCATCAAGTCCTGCAATCGAGAGGCCGCTTGATGACATCAGTAGACGGAACCACTTCGCGACCCACACGCCGCCCACGACGCGAGAGCCTTGCGAAACCCTGGCTCAGATGGTCGACAGCCTCGAGAGATGGCGTGAGCTTTGAGTAATACAAAAGAAGTAGCCTAGGAACTAGAAACTATATGGGATGATTTTAAAATAAGGTGTGCTATATAATTAATAAGCTAATACGCTTTTGAACTGAAATCTGTATGACTGTTTATTTATTATTTATTTATTTTATTATTTTTGTACACACAGTAAAACAGATACAGATACGACATAATTAGTATTGATTATAAAGGTACTGCTTATTTCTTAAGAAATTTCTTCCAGCAGACCCGCGAAAGGAGATAGGAAAAAGAAATGTAGACAATAGTGTGTGAGAACAAGAAGAGAAGAATTTGACTGTTTTTAAGATAACACTGCTCGTTTCACTAAAAAGAAGTGAGCTTATGAGATTCAAATGTAATATTTTACTTCAATATTATCATTATAGTCTGTTAAATAGAAACTCAATCAGTTTACAAAATCTTCAATAACGATCAGATAACTGATTCCTAAATGTGATTAATTTCAGTATCCAACAAAAGCACAAACTGTGCGGTTAGAAAGGAAACTGATGTCAACTGACTGAGAATTGCAATAAACTTGATCGTTAATCAATAAATTGATAAATCCAACGCCATTCAATAAACTTCAATCAGATAACATGGGTGGTTATTGCGCAGACAAATCGTAAGATATATTGTTGGAAAATCCAAAGCCAAGCAAAAATTTTTAAAGAAATTTTATAACATAAATAGTCGGGAAACATCTCACCGGATTGTGACAAAAATTAAACACGCGAAGTCGTAGAACCAGAATGCATTAAGAGACAAATAAATCTTGCTAACAAGAAGACACGAAAAACGATGATTCAAAGCCAATAAATAGGACGACACAACTCCACAAGATGATAATTGTTCCTGCAAACGACTTCAGCCAATTGAGGATAACGACTTGTGTCGATGAACTGAAGTCTAGATACGTCACACATGTGTTAGGAACGAAGACTTAATATTAGATCATGATTGAAACCAGCTTACTCTCGCAAATCTAGGCCAGGGAATGTATAAATAAGAATGAGTAATAATGTGATTTTAAAATTAAGAGATTTAAAGCTATCAAATTACAATGATTCCCTCCCAGTTAAGCCAAGATCATGGGCATGCACACAAGTCATGCCAATTCCTTAACAAGCCACAAAAAGATCGGAAAAGAAATCTTAGTATTTCAATTTCAAAGTTGAATTAATTATTCAAACGCATGAGTTCATCGGCAAACGTTTGAATATGAGGACTGCCATTTAAGATAAAGGCAGTCAGCATGTCAAATGACTGAATGCCATTTATACATCGTCATACTAAGCGATCGGTTTTCTCGACCTTGTAGGTCAGTTACGATTCATACGGTACATACAATTCTGTATTTATTATTAATGATGAAAATACACATTTCAATATAATTGTGGAAAGAATTGGTTTATCTTACCAAATCTCCATAGGAATGCGAAAATTGTCAGAAGAAATCGTTGCACCACATGAAATAATCGAAAATTTGGGACCATATTAACGCAATGCCCGCCAAGTACTGCTCTCTGGTGGCCATAGAATAATCGACTTAACATCTTAGATCGTGGGTGTTGAAGGCTAGTTACAAAGACGTAAAACATAGTCAAGAGTATATCAAATTAAGTAACCCAGAACAAGAGAATCTGAACACCTGTTTAGAGCTGAAATTGGGATAGATCATTTTGAAGATTTTCCCAGAATACAAATAATATTGCCAATAAAACCTCATACGATACTCGAATAGAAACAAGGTATCGAATACCAAGACGCTATAGTTGGAAGAAAGCCACAAGACTGCAGATCTAATAAATACCGAGTTATTACCACAAACCGCTCTACGTGTTGGATATTTTTTATTCAATATAACTAATATTATGACAATGTTTAAGAGAAAGTTGAAAGAAGCAAACTAGTCTTTATATTGTCGACGAGCGTCTAGGCTCCATCTTTTGTTACTCAAGTATTGTGTCACTTTGGTCAAGTGCCGCTAAGAATCAAAGACTGCCGTAGTCCTACATAAATAAAAATGAAATCCTCTTCGTTGGTAAGCGCATCACTTGAGAATGGCTGGGCCGATTTTGCTATTAAAAGTTTTAAAACGTTCGTAATAGTCCGAATTAAGTATTTAGAGAATGAAAAAAATTTAAAAAATCCCGGAAATTTTTCAAATTCGGGAAAAACAGAACGTCCCTTTTTCTATGGAATATTTTGTATTGAAACTTGGACAGGACAACGTTTGTCGGGTCAGCTAGTTCATGATATAAATGGGCTGGCCACAATCTGCCAAGAACAACATCTAGTCTTAAACAAAAGAATAAAGTTTGGTCCTGTTCCACAAATAGAAAAATAACATTTGATGGTTCTTGAACTAATTTAAGTGATTGATATTTGGCAAAAACCAGTTCATCATTAAGTAGTTCATTACACACTAGCTTCATTTCTAATTTGGTTTCCTATTGACCTGAAATAGACTCGCCCTGAATTACCCACCCCCGATTGCTTATCGATTACAGGATAAAAGTATTTGACAGTCTACTTTCTAAAAGAGCTTTGGATTTGTTTGGCAATCTCGTTTTTTTTACTACCCGTCTCTGACATCGCTTCCTTAATTAGAGTCTGCTAACTGGCTCTAACGCTTTCGTGACAAATTAAGATTTTCCTCATTCAGTGGCAGGCCGTGGTTTAGTATAGTTGTTTTTTTTTTGTCATTTATAATAATTTGGACATCTCTAGGCCACTAGATGTAAGACCACTACTTATTAAACCAATCCGTTAATAGAAACTACGCCTACATGAGTTACTGATGACATCAGTACAATCGAAAGTAGGGTTTTATCTCTATTTGAATCAGTGATTGTAATTAACGGAATGAAACGCTCCGTAATTACCAGCTGATCGGCTGACATGCGACATGAGCAAGCGAGTAATCCCTGGAAACCCAGTGCTTGTTCCATGAATGATCATAATTGCCGTAATAAGTTAACAGTCTGTAAAGATAAATCGCCCAAGCGTTGACATCTTGTTGACTTTTTCATCAACGATAAAAAAAATATTCGTCTCTATTTCAAGACCAAGACGAAACAATGACCCTATAAATAAATTACCGTTGTTATTCTAGAATCTGGTAATTAGCGAGATGATTAACGAATAAAAAGTCTATTATCAATGAGGTCAACATCATCAGCCGAACTTCGCTGAGTTACGTCCAATTCGTGAATTACCGTGCAAATCAATTCGTTTGGTTCGCTACGGGCAGCCTGATTGGAGCACAGGACAATATCACCCACGTATTGTATTGACGCAACACACATGTAAGATTACTGGACAAACTAGTTCAGATGAACATGTTAATAGTTGCAATCAACTTCATTCATGAAGATTTCAAAGACAACTCCGGTATGGCCAGATTAGGTACCAAACATGGGAAGAAATGGGATATTGCCGTAAGCCACACGTTTCGGAGATACGTAGTCCAATGAAGCAGAAAAAGCAATCAGGTTTATATGCGACGTCAGACGGAAAATCGTGGTGTGACATTAGCACATCCTGATATTTCGCCGGTGAGCATCAACTTTACTCCTGTCATAATAACAATTATATATGGTGACCAAATGCGTTTTTTATCATACAATTTATTCGATCATAGTCTTGACCAAGCTTCATACCAAAGAGATTCAAGATACTAACCACGATTAACCGAGCTAGTACGGGTTGAATCGGACGTAGACTATGCTACAAATCACTCAAATTCGAAATATTGGGCATTAGGTAAATGCCCAATATTCACGTTTTATTCAATCACGTTTAATTGGCAATAACACGCTTGTTGACTGACAGGCGCAAGAATTATTATCCTGATATTTCAACAACAGTGAAGCAATATTAAACGCATTCACAACAGTCACCAAGTCATCTAGTATAAAATATGATCCGTGAATAGATTGAATGGCGTCGGCGCATAGACGTAAAAACAAAGCGAATATATTCTTTTAGTGAACAGCAATCGAATATACAGTGTTATTCAACTTGATTAGAAGCTGTGTTTATGCGACAGAAGCTGCTGGGAAGCACCTCATAAATGATTGTCATGCAAATGAAGAAAGAAGGCACTTTGTAATCATGTCACTTTCGTTCCTGACAGACAGGAAACAAGCGAAACCTCATAAAACTGATGGCGAAAAACTCATAGACAAGCTGAGTTGTACCTGATAAAATGCCAAAATCGGTGCCAAGCAAGAATTCTTACAGGAAGCCTGACAGTTAATTCTAAGTAAACCTTGGAAAACCTAAGGAGACATGGTACACGTTCAATTGTGATTTATAATGTCAATGTCTATGATTAAAGTATAAAAACGTTGATAGTACTGTTACGTCGGGTTTCTCGTTTCGTATGTCGGTCAGCCGCCGAGCGAGGGAAGCCGTTGTATAGTGACTCACTACTTGTTCGAAACGTTGCCACGCGTACCATTCGGGGACCTTGATGCGTTATTTTGTTGCCGATATATGATAATAAAAACACGGTATATTACATGACGTAATGAATATTTAAAGCCGAAAGATTATTGTGGTAATTTAGAGAGGTTTGTTGAAGTTTCGCCTCGATAGTTTCTTAAAGAAAAATCGGAGTATTCAGACTGATCTTCACAGTTGACACAATCAAAACCTTTTTGAAGGAAGTCTGTAAATGCACAGGTCAGTGCTTGCCACTTTGATGTAAAGCCTAAAGTTTTAAAGAAACTTCTTGACGAAGAACGTTTAAACTGAGAATTGACGAATCTCCTTGCTCTTGGTAATTCACACAGACGATTGCTTTCTCGGACGACATTGAAATCCTTAACAACGAGGAATATTGATGAAGTTTAACTAGGTTTTCTCGGGTCCTTGATGTTTTATAAGGGGCCGCACAAAGCAGCTAACAAATTAAAAATATCAAAAGCCCATTTGGCTTAAGGAAACGAATTGGATAACGCGGTATGGATTGGACTTGAAACAAAACACTTTTATTCAGTTGTTTAAGCGCAAAACTTTGAGAATTATCAAGGCGTAGAGTCCAACGCCTTGATAATTTTCGAAGTCCTGTATAGTCCTAAAATACAACAACAACAAAAACAATCAGGTTGTCATTTATTTGTAGAGAACAGAGGCCCTCAGATCGATGGCTCAACCTTGGACAGGCTCGTGGGCGACCAGGAAATGGCCTGACACGAACGTGAGCATAAACTGAACATGTTCTCTCATGAATTGTTACTGTATGATTGTTTCCTACAATATCAATTATGAAACAGTCTAGACGTTTGACTGAAAAATTCCTAATAGCGAATTTAGGCTTTCTAATAAACGTTGGAATGCGAAAGTCTGTTGTAAGATTAATTCGTATCTCAATCGAAGTTCTGAAGAACGATTGCATCATAAAGATATCTGTAGACCGATTGTCTGTTTGTCTAATTATACGTACTTCTTATCTCAATGGGATTTTACTACAGAACCCATCCCGCAGATAATGCCATTGCACACCTTATTTGAAACAGACGCCACAATCGATTTTGCAAATTCAACCTGAAGAGTGCAAAAATCACCATCAGAAATTCGATCAAAACGCCATTTGGACTAGTTGGTCGTAACCTTGCCTATTTATTGCCATACGTGGCACACGGGCAATATTGATGGCTTCCTGTGGTGCAGTATGCTCGCCGCGTTGGACTCGACATTATTGCAAATTTTACGTGATAAAACATTGCAGCACTCATTTTGGATTTGCTTAGCCGGAAAATTGGCAAATGCAGTGTAGGAAGCTCTCTGCCTAGGTGGGGGAAGACGTTTTTCGTAGGTTGGCTGTTAGCAGCTGAAAAAAGTGGCCGGGGATCGAGTTCAATGGGTGTGATTGGAGAGGCCCCTGTGCAACAGTGAATAGCTATTGGGCTGATGATGAAGCAGGCGGATTAGGGTAGCGAAGATAAATTTTTCGTCTTTGATGTATCTAAATAGAATATTTCAAGCGACGGTTACTCTGAGTGGGCCGTAACTCGATAACAATAAAGGCACTTCAGTGTGTCAAAAACACAAATTAATTCAATAAACCAACCAAAATGGAAGACAAGAAGTGGCGGTTGGCGCTTACGCCCACATCTAGGATTGGTCATTGAATAACAACATTTATTAAACCTACATTATTCAAGTAAGATGTTTTCTATGAGTTAAGACTCCCGTTACGGATTACATGACCTTTGAACCGTGGCAAATTGGTAGGTTTTGTAAAAGTGTTTTAGTAAGGCATTGCCAGGGAAATCTATTTATTTAGATATTTATTTACAGTCGGTATCCGACAACCGGGACGAAAATAAATTATTTGTCAATGATTTTATAGTATTTGAAACCAATTAGGTAACTGCTATTTTAAACTGAACTCGTAATAAGCAATTATGGCAACACAATCGTCCCGCGCTGTCGTTGCGGTTGGCGCGTGCGCTGGTCGTGCCGTATATGGAGCTGACGGTACGCAACAAGGCCGAACAGTCGCCGCCCCAACGCCATCATTGTGTTTATACTATTTTAAACTCTAAAACAATTTGGGATTAAAATGCGGAAATTGTTTTAGGGGTGGATGATGTTAATGCCAAGGTTTTTGGCGCCAGCATAAGATTTGAATTCAGGAAGATTCTCATAGTTTGAAAAAATTGATACAAAAGCAAGGAAATGTTTATTTTATTTTTATTTATGCACAATACTTGGTCAACAAGTTCACTGATTGATACTTTAGACTGTTTTGATCACCATGACTTAACTTCGTTAATTTAAACAATCACATAAAATTAAAAAAAAAAACTAATAAATAGCATGGTGTGAATACTCATTTATTGCATCATTGCAATTTGCATCGAGATTATATTCATAGAATGGTTAGTGTTTAATTTAGAGAACATAATTATTGTAATGTGGATATTTCAATCATATTTTTTTGTAATATACTTCCTTGTTGTAAGTAAGTGCTTCAGCAAGCATATAGGTACTAAAGTTCCATTGAAAAATAAGATGACTTAAAGTCAAAGCAGCTTAAAGCACCTATGTGGATGCTTAATCTGATGGATGCATTGCTGCAGAAATTATTTTCTTCTTCGTTAAAGATTTCTATGATACCTGTCATGCAAGAAACTGCAATTATAATATAATGTAGAGTGGCTACTTTCATTGATCTATAATTTTCCTTGTTTTGATTCTTCATGTCAAAGATAAACCTTTTCATATTTACTTTCAAAGATTAAATAATTATTTTATTTTCATACAAGTTAATATTTACATAATATTTGCTAACATGCTTCAAATAATAATAACATGTACATAAAAAAGCAAAAAGGGAAAGAATCATAGGGTATACAAACATTCATCCGCATCGCTGTCAACAGGAAAAGTGCCCAAAAGGCGGGCAGCATTGCCACATTCCATTTTATACTTTCTATGTTTAACTTGGACATTACTGACATTGATGGAAGGAAAACCTGGGCTCACATAATTTATATAACTAAGTCTGAAATCACCAATCCTGCTTGAGTAAGAGTGATGATCAACGCTGATGAATGATGATAATAGGCTGGTATTGTTGGTGTGTTGTGAACTAGATAGCCCTGGCCATGATGACATGTTTTCTAGTCTATCTAAAAGTAGAAGAAAAGTCTTATTTTTCCATTCACCTTACCCATTTTTTGTGAACTTTGTTGTTTAGAACCAATAAAGCTAGCTTCCGAGATGGAAATTGATTATATATTGCTTTCCTAGTACCAAATGTGATGAGCAATCAAATAATGGCCTGCCTCATCCTGTCAGGGTTATTGTCAAAATTAATACCTACTAATGAATGAACAGGGCGCTACATTAATGACTGAGTACTTACAGACTGATAAGGTTAGTTGCATTGCATTAATATCATTACTTTTGATTTAATGTAAAGAGGTTTTAAAAAAGAAAAAATAAGTTTTGGTTTTCAGGGTAGACTAAATACGCTCATAAGCAGAATTCCTTCTAAACTGTTAACAGTTTTTCACAACTTTTTAAATATTTGATAACAAGACTAGGTCACAGATGTCATTTAAAATATTCTATGAGATTATGACTAGTGCAAGTAACGATGATTCATATTATGATTCTTATATTCTCCTATTACAACTTACGAGTTTGTGAAATTCTTATTGTAAAACAAACAAGTTTTCAAAATTGGTTAGGAACAAAACCAAACAATTCGTTTTCACTTTCATATGTAATCTTGTACCAGCTATCTGGCTAACGGATAAACCAAATCACTTTAGTGCCAATGCCTTCAGGGACAAGCAGCTCTCAAGTCCATCAAATGAATCATAAGATACCCTCAAGTCATCGACCGCAGCATAATGCACCGCCGACAAATGCAACTTCACCAACGAATTAAGTGAAAATACACACCAATTGTAGATATTCTTAGTACGTTAGCACTTACCATCTGTTCTTTTTATGTTGATGTTAATTCCGGACTGAATCTTCACTGTACCGTCATCCATTTTCGCACAATTTTAGGCACCACTTACACTAAATAACATTATTTCTCAAAGAACCTTTGTTCAAAAATAGTCTAACACATTGAGAAATTACACGAGAACCGGTGAAAATTACAAAATAAATTTCTACACCCAGATTGACAGTTATATCGAGCTAGCTACACACTTCAGACTGGAACGTTTGAAAATTGTTTCACTACAAGAGTCAAATCAATCACTTTATATTATTCGTTTTTGTATGAACGCGATTGATTTGAAAATTGTAAATGTTAAAGTAAGTAATAACTGAAAAAACCAGAAATGTTCAAATTATTTCGGTTATAAACGCGAAATTCTAAAATTATCAGTTTGAGAGTTTGCCAATGCGTCGAAACGAAAAAGTCTCATTGCCAGCTGTAAAAAATATTGCTAAAAAGTTTTAGTTTTCAGATTAAAAAAAAAACATGTAAACTTCAAGAATTTGTCTAAGTCTATCTCTATATCATTTTGAGGATCGCATTGATCAATTATTTCAGGTAATTCATAATAATTCAAATATAGCATGGAAAACAGTAATTTAGGCAATCAATCAATTAGTGACTATTTGACTAATTGACACATCACTAGCTAGAAACATAGACAACAGAATTTCGCTGCCTCTCAACTCTCAGCATCAGCTGCCTGTCAATCAATTTGTCAATTTGATTCAACGCTGTTCATTAATTTATTTTATCAATTTATGTATCGCATCTAATAGATTTTTAACTATAGTATATTATTTATAGAATGGAGAGTGAGCACAAATTGTCTCATAAAGCCAAAAAGCGTATCAAGGAAGTTAAAAGGAAAGCGAGACCCGGTAAGTGAACGGTACCCAAAGCTTCACGTTAATAAATTGGCACACTTTCGGCGAACAGCATTTTAGTTAAAATATTTCTATTGATGAGGACATTCTTTTCTTTACTTCAAGGAGTAAACTCGAGAGCCCGTTGAGGCTGTCAGTAGCAAAAGCCGACAAATTCTGGAATTCTAGAAGATCTTCGTTAGCGTGGCATTCGGTTATCACGATGGCTTTTGAGTTAGTAGTCTTGGTGCTAATAAATTGCTAACTTCTGATTTAGTGGATAAAATATCAAGAATCGGCAGCTTGTCTTAATATTAAACTTAACCAAATATTAAATTAATACCTTCATGGTTATTTCATACCCACTCAACTAAAACTTAATTGACTACCAAAAAACCTTGGGAAGTATAAGGAATGAAGTTGTATGCATGCATGATTAATAATTGATCAGTTCTTGTAAATCTAACTGTTCTGGCTTATATTATCTTCCATGACAATGTTGAATACATTAAATAATACAAGTGTAAGTTTTATGGACATTATAATAATAATTGAATTCCAATTATATTTGCTATCTATTGCTACTTGCTTAAACTTGCATCTTCCAATTCTCTGGTTTAGTTTAATGCTACTTGCATGCCATGTGAAAGCTTCCTGGAATAAAGTCATCAATATTGATAATTAAATAGATCAGTTAAGAGGTAGAAGGACAACAATAAACACATTAATGTAAAACTGAGTTCTGAAAACTGTTCAAGTTATTTTAAATGATTATTAACATTTACACTGCTTGCATGTGAGGGTTTTATTTATAGAAATATACGTGTGATCATTATATCGCCTTTTATTATTTGACACATCTACAGAATACACAGTAAAACAAAAGTACAAAGAAAACCATACGACGTGCAGTGTCATTTTGGTACTAGGTAGGTGGCCAGTACTCACACTCCTCTTCACGGCATCATCGTGGTGATCATGAGTTCAAGAAACTCCTAATCTGCTCCGCAATTTCAACAGCCGCGGGCCGGCTAGGGCTTTGGTTAGGATGTCTGCCTCCATATCTTCGGTTCGCAGATATTTGACCTGTATGGCTCCGTCCATTATGCAATTTCGTATGAAGTGCATTTTTAAGTCAATGTGTTTGGACTTTGAAGTGACCATTGTGTTCTGACTTAACTTGAGGGCAGCTTGGTTGTCGTTTAATATGACTATGCTTTCATAGTTGGCCCCAAGATCTTTGAAAAGACTTTTCAGGTGAATGGCTTCTTTTGCAGCTTCAGTCAAGGCGACATATTCCGCTTCGGCAGTCGATAGCGCTACAGTCTTTTGCTTCTTTGACATCCAGCTTATGGCCGTTCCAGCATATTTAAAACAACAGCCTGAAAAAGATTTCCGGTCGAGTTTGCATGCGCCCCAATCTGCGTCAGCCATGCCGTGTAATTCTCGGCGAGTTTTTCTAAATATGAGACCAACGGTTTTTGTTCCCTTTAGGTATCGCAACACTCTTTTTGCACATTTGAAATGCTCTTCTCCGTAGCAGTAATTAAATTGGGAGAGATAGCTTATGGCAAACATAATATCGGGTCGAGTTGCCACTGCCAGATACATGAGTGTGCCAATCAAATTTTTGTAAGCTAGATCGTTCCTTTCATATTTTTCTTCTTTTTCTAGTTTTAGACCTGGTTCTATAGGTGTAGACGTGGCCTTGCAGTCTTCCATTTTGAATTTTTTAAGAGTGTCTTCTATGAACTTCTCCTGGTTCAGTTTGATTTCATCTCCATTATAGGTAACATCTATCCCTATTAGCCGTTTAGGCGTTCCTAAGTCTTTTAACTCAAATTTCGTATTTAACAGGTCTTGAATTTCTTTTAACTTTCTAGGACACGAATAGGCAATTAACAAATCGTCGACATAGATAATTATTATGACTTTAACTCCTCTTTTCTCTAGTAAGTATAGACATGGGTCAGCTTCCGATGCTTTGAAACCTATGTTCTTTAACTCTGTGTCGAGTTTCTTGTACCACTGCCTCCCTGCCTGTTTGAGTCTATATAAAGCTTTTATGAGATGACAAACTTTCCCTTTGGGATTGTTTTTTATGTCTTTTAGCATACTCATTGTTTTGTTGTACAAAGTTAAATTTTCTTGTTTACTTTCCTCAACCATGATTTCAATCAGATATTCTTCTAAGTATTCACGATACTTCATTACTATCTTTTCTTCTAGTTCACCATTCAGGTATGCTGTTGTAACATCCATCTGGTTCAATTTCAAGCCTTCTTCCATGGCTATTCCAACAACAGATCTTATCGAACTCAGTTTAGCTACAGGAGCGTATGTTTCATTGTAATCAACGCCTGGTCGCTGAGTGAAACCCCGTGCTACAAGTCTGGCTTTCTTTGTGATACTGTCGTCAGGTCCTATTTTGTTTCTTAGAACTATTTTGTAATCCACTTCTTTCACGTCTTTGTTCTTCTTTTCTATTTTCCAGGTTCCATTCTTAACATGTGCTCTAATCTCCTCTTTTATCGCATCATGCCAGTATTCATCATCTTCATTCTCATCAGATATGTAGGATATCTCCGAGACTAGCTGACTTTCTTCAGTCTGGTCCAATATAAAATCTTTGGTGCAGGCAGGCGGATGCCGCTCTCTTTGTGGCCTCCCATTTTCAGATATTTCTAAAACTTCTGATGCGTCATCATAAAACTCTATTTCTTCTACCGAAGAAACTTCATCTTCTTGCTCATTGAAATTTTGTAACGCATTTCCCTTTTTATTTTCTGATATTTCAATTTCTATTGGTTGTACCGTTTTATTTTTCTTATTATTGTCTTTAATTTTGTTTTCTTTTTCAGACGTCTGAGAGTGATCTTTTTCGTTAACGAGTTCATCGTAGTTCTGACTTTCTTCTTCGAAGTACATCTTGTCTATAACTTTTATGTCCCTGCTTATCACTACATCTTCGTCTTCGGGTATGTACACCCTGTAAGCCTTTGACGTCATCGAGTACCCCATGAATACGCCTTCTTTGGCATTCTGGGTCAGTTTGCCTCGTTTGTTTTTTTTTAAAACAAATGTCTTCCTGCCATACACTTGAAGATGATGTCCACATGGTGTTCGGCCTAGCCATTTCTTGAATGGTGTTTCGCCATTAAGTGCTTTGGAAGGGCTACGATTTATAAGGTAGTTTGCAGTTGCTACCGCTTCCGCCCAGAGCTTTTTAGGTGCCATGGCCTCGATTAACAGACATCTGGCTTTGTCTAGCAAGGATCTGTTCTTCCTCTCGCTAATCCCATTTTGTTGAGGTGTGTAAACCGTGGTCAACCTTCTTTGGATGCCATGCGATTTGAGAAAGTCGTCGAATTCCTTGTTGCGGTATTCTGTGCCATTGTCGGTCTGCAGGTTCTTTATCTTCTTATTATGGAGCGTCTCAACTTCATTTTTGTATTCTTTGAAAACGTTAAATACTTCACTCTTTCTTTTAATAAAATAGACGTGACAATAGCGACTATAGTCGTCTGTGAAAGTAACATAGTACTTTGATCCTGCTAGTGTATCGCATTCAAAAGGCCCACAAACGTCGCTATGGATTATTTCCAGGTTATCAGTTGTGTATAGATCGTTATGTCTTGTGAACGGTAACCTGGACAATTTTCCTTTGATGCATGTTTCGCATGTTTCCATTTCTTCATCATTTAAGTTTAAGCCACACATAAGGTTATCCTTAGCCATCTTTTTCAAATCTCTTTCGTTTATGTGGCCGAGTTTGCGATGCCATTCCATGATGTCACTGTCATTTCTTTTTGGTGTGTATTTTGCAGTCTCTCTTCGTCCAGATTCAAAGTAGTAAAGCCCATCTCTCTTTCGAGCTGTCAGTGTCATTTCGCCGGTTTTTTCTACGACGTAGGCTTTCTCTTTTTCAAAAACAACCTTATTTCCTCTGTCCGTTATCTTGGCGACGGATAAAAGGTTTACTGATATGTCTGGAACATACAAGGTGTCATTGAAATTGTAACCGTATTTATTGGTGCTTATTGTAACTCTTCCTCTGCCTTGAATTCTACTGGTATATTTGTCAGATGCCAACTTTAAGGTGCCAATTTCAGGGGTCATGGTAGAAAACATTGATTCGTCACCGCACATATGTGATGAGCAGCCGCTATCTAAACACCAGACATTTTCATCAGCATTTGAGTTTACAGTGCTCAGACAAACGTTATAATTGTATTTGCTTCCGTTGTCCTTTTTATCAGTGCCCGAACTTGCTTTCTTCAACGTCTTCTTCTTGCCCCAACATGACTCAATAATGTGGCCTTTCTTTTTACAGCTCATGCAGTACAACTTTTGCCTATTTTTCTTGATGTGATATGCTTCTGATCTTTCAGGCTGATCACTTCCGCTCCTTGCTTGGTATTCCTCCAGAATCTTTACTTTTAGATCTTCGGGATTGGGCAGGGAGTCTCGAGATTCTATGGCTATTCTAAAGTTCTCAAAAGTGGTTGGCAAACTGTAGAGAAGCATTATGCTAAGCAGTTCTGGAGGTACCTTTATGTCCATATCTGCGAGTTTGTCCACGATGTCCATGAAGTTATTTATATGGTCACGTATATCTTCTCCTGTGGTCATTCGCTTTAAAACCAACTGTTTTAAAAGGGTAGCTTTCCTCGCAGGTCCCGTGCTTTGGTAAGTAGCCTTTAACTTGTCCCATACAGCTTTAGATGTCGCGCAGACTTTAATTTGTTTCAATTCAGATGGTGACAGTAAAAGTAGGATTTCAGCTCTTGCCTTTAAGTCCTCTTTCTTATATGCCGACCTCGCCGCCGCATCTGTAGCTGGTGGTAATGTTTTCTCGCCGCTTACTATATCCCAAAAGTCACCTTTTATTAGGACCGCCTGTGCTTGCATGCACCATGTATCATAATTTGATTTTGTCAAAGGTTCTATATTTCTATAACTCGTACTTGCCATTTTTGATACTTGCAAAAATATAACCACGCTCTGCTACCAATTTTGTGAGGGTTTTATTTATAGAAATATACGTGTGATCATTATATCGCCTTTTATTATTTGACACATCTACAGAATACATAGTAAAACAAAAGTACAAAGAAAACCATACGACGTGCAGTGTCATTTTGGTACTAGGTAGGTGGCCAGTACTCACATTGCACCACAAATTAATAACTCTTTGTGTTATGCATACTGCTGTAGGTATTTTATGTTATAAAAAGAATAACAATTATTACATAATAAGTATGATATCATCATAGTGGTAATACCTGATATACAAGATTTAGGAGCTGATCTATACATAGAATCAAATAAAATTGAAGTGTCTCTGTGTTTATAATGTCAAAATAATAGTTTTTCACTAAATGCATATGAAAGTATATTTATGGTATCTTTAACAAAAAAAACTGTCTATTACTTCCGGCTAATCTCCGAAACACCTGGACCAATTTTGACGTAACTTTCACTGGCAGATAGCTGATGTTATAAGGAGTAACTACGGCTACTATGCTTTGATTTTGGAAAAAGAAAGAAACTCAAAAGGTCATGCAAACGAAGTTGTGGGCAGCAGCTAGTCCTAGATAAACCTCATAAAAGTTTTATGCACACTGCATGCAGGAAACAGTACTTTAAATAAGGATTATAGCTTATTACACTTTCTCCGGTCGTGGCACAGCATTTTATTTATAGCCAGAACATTCAATACTTATTTATTTTATTTTTTTATAATTTTAAATATGTTATAATAAGTAACTCATGAAAAAGTAGCCTAAAGAAGAGGTCCAGTAGTGGTACACATTTGTTGAAATAATAGTTATAAGATAATTCAACAAAATATAAAACTATATCATACTCACTTTTTGTTACAGAACTAGCAGACAAGTATCAATGGACAGCCTTGAAATATGTTACAAACTTTGACGAATTTCTCAAATGTAATGACAATGTTGACAGAATAAATGAAAATGAAGTAACACCTGATGAATTTATAGAGAAATATGAAAAAATATACAAACCTGTAGTTATAACTAATGTTCAAACAAATTGGAAGGCTAATCATAAATGGACCATAGAGAGACTTGCCAAAAAGTATAGGAACCAGAAATTTAAATGTGGTGAAGACAATGAGGGTTACAGTGTTAAGATGAAAATGAAGTATTATGTAGAATACATGAGGACAACGACTGATGACAGTCCGCTTTATATTTTTGATAGCAGTTTTGGTGAGCATGTGAGGAGAAAGAAAATTTTGGAAGACTATGAAGCTCCTTTGTATTTTAGGGATGATTTGTTCAAGTTTTGCGGTGAGGAAAGGAGACCACCTTACCGCTGGTTTGTGATGGGACCACAGCGTTCTGGGACTGGCATCCATATAGACCCTCTAGGGACAAGTGCTTGGAACGCTTTGGTTTTTGGTCATAAAAGATGGTGCTTATTCCCAACCCAGACTCCTAGAGAACTGATCAAGGTGACTGGAGCAGTGGGCGGGAAACAAAGAGACGAAGCTGTCACATGGTTCAAACTTATTTATCCTAAGACTCAATTAGAAACATGGCCCAAAGAATTTAAACCAGTATGTATTCAGTTTTTTCATTAAAGGTCTATTCTGTTTTTGCATTGCTTATACATATAATGGCATCTCATTAACAAATACGGAATCCAAATTTGTATTGCATTCATACTTTAGTTGTACAGCTCTCCTTAACTTGGTTGAGGATGCACCATCAAATCATATCACTGGAATCATTATCTCGCTAAAAATAAAAGTATTTATTACTAGCAGCGCCCCGCGGTTTCCTCCACATAAGTCTCGATCCCGTGGGAATATCGGGATAATAATCCTATGTAATGATAATAAATAAGTATCCTATGTCCTAATACAGGTCATGGACTACCCATGAGCCAAAGTTCATCCTAATCCATTCCAACTGTTTTAGTGTGAAAGCGTAAAAAACAAACATAAAAAGAATCAAACCTTTTCTTTTTATAATATTAGTTTAGATGTTAAATTTCTCTTACAGGTTGAGATTCTGCAGAAACCGGGTGAAACCGTGTTCGTGCCGGGGGGCTGGTGGCATGTCGTCCTCAACTTAGACTATACGGTGGCTGTCACTCAAAACTTCTGCAGCCGCACCAACTTCCCGGTCGTCTGGCACAAAACCGTGCGTGGCCGCCCTAAACTCTCCAAAAAGTGGGTCAAAGTATTGGAGACCAAAGAACCTGACCTGTACAAGATCGCTAGTGGCATGGACTTGAGCCAAGGCACTGGTGTAGCTTCGGACAGCTCATCTAATAGTAGTTCTTCCAGTAGCGATAGTGATAGCAGTTCTTCTGACAGCTCTGAAGAAGATAGCGGGCAGGAAAGTATTACTGCCCACAAGAAAAAGAGACGAAGAAAAATGTAAAAAGGACCAAAGCGCCTTAAATCTTGCATAGGTAATCATGAATACCAAGATTCATAAAGAGGTAATATCAAATAGAAATTTATATCATAAGTGTAAGCCTGTTTTGTATTACTAGATATAATAAAATAACTACTGAATTTCTTTTTTTTTTTTAACGTAGCCCCACACTAGGAATTTCTCCTGTATCGTGGGTGCGTTTACAAACATTTAAACTCACATACACAAACAGCCAGACCCGGAACAACTACTTGCAGGTCATACAAATATTTGTTCCGTGCGGGAATCGAACCCGCGACACGCAGCGCAGCAGTCAATCACTTAACCACTGCGCCAACCGTGTCGTCAAATCGAAATTTATAGTGTAAGCCTGTTTTGTATTACTAGATATAATAAAATAACTACTGAATTGTTTACTTGTTTTCATAGTGAACAGTATACATTTCATTTGATAGCTGACAACACAATGCTTTATGAATAAAGTATTATCATATAGGTACCTATTTCAACAGTTTTATTTAATTCTAGCTTTTGCCCGCGGCATCGCCCGCGTGGGTTTCGGAAAATATCCTGTAACACAGGATATATCCAGGTTATAAACTATCTCTGAGATTTTTTTTGCAGAATAGCTTGTATGATTCTCATAGCCAAATTGTAAGGAATTTTAGTGATAGTTTAGTTCGGTGTACAAGAGAATCGGCACCATTAGATAGCGCCCGACTCCAGGGGCCGTACTATGACGTGTTAATTCCATCATTATTCCAGCGTGGAAGAAAGACGGAGCTATACATGACCGATAGCACTATCTCTTTTTCTCAACGGAATCATGATGGCGTTAACAGCTCATAGTACGGCCCCAGGTCACACAAGTGTGATGATGAGTATTTTTTTTTCCTCGTCGTCACACCGGTGGTTTTATGCACCTACAACACCTTTTATAAATAATAGTGAGGTACTTATGATGTATCTTTTAACCGGTCGCGCCAGAATGGTTCTAAATACTTGTGTCACTTTTCGGGCTTTTTGTTTCCATCTATTATTTTTTTCTATCTTATTATCTTTCCTCGGAAAAAGGGCTAGGATAAGTTTGAACAGCGCAACAAACACCACAGAACACTATTACTCCTAGCGGAGCTCCCTACGCACGAGTTGAGCGAGCGTGCCGCGGCAGCGGCCGGTGAGTGACAAAAACGACTAGAATACACAGTATTTATAAACTGTAGGCGTGTGGTCCATTAAGTATTTCATACATAGTTGAAATATCTTTTTTAGTGCGATTAATTTTAGTTTATAAAAAAATTAAGTAAGTAAAACAGTACCAACTTGAGTCGACCAATATGCGTTAGATAGGTAGATGGGGGATTTATCTATTACAGTCACACCACTGAAATGTTGTGCTACAAAAGGTGTAGTAAAACTAGGGGACCGACGACGAGGAAAAAAATACTCGTCGTCACACTGGTGTTACAACTTGCGGGGTCAACACGGCCTCTGTGATAGGCTTGAGTCACGCATTCTATCGCGGTTTTTGCTCTCAAACTGATAAAAATGTGTGACTCAAGCCAGATCACAGTAGGCCATGCTCGCCCCGCTTGTGTGACGTGGAGTCGGGAACGTTTTCTAGTTATATTTTTTCGTTATCGTGTGTTAATCTTAGAAGATAGACAGCATTACTACAATTAAATATATATTTTATAAGGAATAACTCCGTAGTACATTGCTTTCATATAGGTAACTCTATTGGTTTACAGGTCGCGCGCGGCATTAGGTAAAGCTCCCAGTCGGCGTGTTTTTTTCCGACATCTTCAACAACCATCCTCATATTTCATCCAATATAAACAAAACAACATTAATTAGTTAGGTACCTATATACCTACCCCAAGTGAAATTCGTATGAAAATCCGTTCGATGGTTTTTAAGTTTATCGCGTTCAGATTGACAGACAAAAGCAGCGGGGGGACTTTATATTATTTTATGTAGTGATAGTAATATCTACCTAATGACGTAGTGATGAAGGAACAAATTAAATATAGTAATTCTATCCAATTAAGTTAGCGCACTAGTTAGTCACTTTAGAAGTGTACACAGCTCTCTACGAGTGTAGTACGTAGCTCTCTCTCCAGTATAAGCTGATCTCGCAGTGTATAGGATTTCCTTACAATGAGAGGTCAGTGTAAACTGGAAATGTATAGCTTGATGTGTAGCCGTGCATACCTACCTACATGAAATTCTACGAGCAAAGAGTAATGTACCTTAAACGTACGAAGATACAAAGGAAAATGAATCTATACTTAATTTATCTTATGATAATTGAATGAAAATATAAAGTAATTTACTTTAAAATAGTAGTAGTAATTAGAATTACCAAAGATCATGGAAACTGCCATTTAAATATTTTAAAATTAAACTGCGTAGATGGTTGATAAAAAATTGTTTTTATAGTTTACATTATTTTTTTCAACCTAGAGAAAATAATTAAATGATCAACGATTTTATTTATAGTTTTGTGGCGTGTGTTTAGTTAGTATAACTATTTTAAATAATGTATGTTATATTAAGGTTTTAAGTTTTGTTAGGTGTGTTTATTTAATATTGTAACTTAGATTTCTTTTAATTCAAAAATTATATTCGAACTTGTATGTACCTATATTTTGTGTGACATTATTTTAATAAGTAAGTACCTATGTTCATGTAAAATTAATTTGTATGCCTTATACAGGCAAAATGTGGACTGTACATTAAACCACAAACTTTTACAACTGGTAACAACTATATTATCTGCAAATAAATTATTCTTATTCAATAAACTTGTAGATACTTTGTGCGTAATCGATTAAAATAGTTATGCATTAACATCTATGAATTGTCTATGAAATTTACTAAAATCAATAGTTTCGCGCATCACTAAAAACGTCAAATTTTACGTCCACGGTCCGCACTGACTGGCACTCAGGATTTTTAGTCTATATTTGAGCAGCCATTTGTTATCCTTGCCAAAGTCTTCGTGTAACGTCTGACTGATCAAAATGCTGAAATCAACTTCTGGTGCACTGGTCAATGTCTTGAGAAGAACCCTGGTGCCGGCGGCAAGGGTCAGCGCTGTGCCCCTGCGGCGGTCGCACGCGATCGTCGAATCCGATGAGGAATTCGATTGCAAGTTAGTCCCTTGTCGGAACTTTTGACGTTATGTAACTGAAAATTGTGGTAATCTTGTCGGTGATTTATAGCTTTCAGCATGTTTGAGTGATGTTCTATTGTACGTCTGGCTTGGTGTTATTTACTGTAGCTATAAAAGTAAATCCCCGACAGATTTTCATATTGGGTGTGATGTGAAATAATCATACTTAAGTAATTTTTATAACCTCATTAATCTATCATCGTTTTCCTTCTTTTTGATGCAAGTGTTGCGTAGAATAGCTTTGCTTAACACTGGGTATTTACTTGATGAGATAGAAAATAATGTCTAAATATTGATTTTTGCTAACTAGCCCACATCACTGTTCTATTGTGATCCTTTCAATAAATATTAATCTATTTATGTAATATTAACTGATTTAAATCATCATTCTCATAGTCCCAGACAGATTATGTGGTGGTGATAACATTAGCTTATTAGTTGGTAATTGAAATATATTTTTTACCTAAGGCTAGTAAATCTCTTCAAATTCTATTTAGAAAAAATATGAAAAAAACATGTTACGACATCTTATTGTGTTAATCAGAACAATAAAAATGTTTATTTATTTGACAATTACAATATATATACATATATATATTAAGTAAAAAAAAAAAGTGATAACTTGAAGGTGGCATTGAAAAGTTTTCCTGTAAGAAAGCACTGATGTCAATGTACATATACATCTGCCAATATAGATTTTTCTCTAACTGGAATGAGGAATAAACCAATACAAAAAAATATTGGGAAAGTTATGTCACTTCAACACCCAAATTACCTATGAGAAACCCTCCTTTCATTGCTCCTCAATCGGAGGCAAATGGGAACTATCCACCTCTTTGCTAATAACCTGCTTACTAGCGTTTGGTCATTAGATCAAGTTTTTACTTTATACTATTCATGTTGTCATGGAACGTGTCATCAGTTTTTGTGCTTTAGCACTAAGAAGTATTTAGTTTTAAAAGTACTACCACCACTATTTCTAAAATCATAAGGATATTCTAGAACTAACAAAAGGATTGACTCCAAAGTTTGAATTGAATGTGTCTTTTGAAGCCTTCCTATAGATGCAGGAATCAATGAAGAATATCTCATATATCTTCAGACTCCGTATTATTTTAAAGACAAAAGAAAATTAATTAACATTCCTTTATTTTGATTTCAGATATGAGAACTTCTTCAACAGGAAAGACATTGATGGATGGGAAATCCGCAAGGGCATGAATGACCTGTGCGGTATGGACCTTGTCCCCGACCCGAGGATCATCAAAGCAGCGTTGCATGCATGCAGGAGAGTCAATGACTATGCGCTTGCTGTCAGGTTCATTGAGGCCTGCAAAGACAAGTGCGGTAATAAAGTCAATGAAATCTACCCCTACATCATCCAGGAAATTAAACCCACATTATGTGAACTTGGCATCGAGACACCAGAGGAGCTTGGCTACGACAAACCAGAACTAGCTTTAGAGAATGTTTATGACATGTAAGGTCACCGTTAAATATCAAATTAAGCTGTAGAAAATTTGTATAATAGTTTTGTTGTGGACTTTTTATTTTACTTTTAATTGTGGGAAGCGTCTTCAATTAGAAATATTCTTGGGCCATCATTCAAAAAACCGACATGCTTAACTAATGTATAAACATTAGAAGAATATGATATGATATGATAATGAACTTGTTTCATTTTTCTGTCATCTGTTGTCCCTTTTATACAATTCCTTGTCCATTCCTGTACATGTACTTATTAGTATTATCAATAAAAATATTATAGCATTACATCACTTTCTTTTTGTAAGTGCATAGTATTTTATGAATAAAGTAGACTAGGAATAAAAAAAAAATTAAATTTGTTTACTTGTATCAGATACATTTTATAATTTGACAACAAAATCAATTTGGTTAAATAGTAGGAGGCATATACAAGAAAGGCGCAGAATCATAGTCCATGCACGTACCTACCTATTGGTTAGAAATGTCTCTGTTTGATTGAAGAAGAACAATGACATCGCCAATCCGGCAGACCAATAATTATTTAAACACATAGGTACCTACACTGCCCGGTGGTCATTATTCCAGTAGCATTCTAGGCCAACAAACCCAATGAGGCGGTCTACAGTTTTAATCCAGCGCCAACTAGAATCGTGTAAACGGCCCATCCATCGTTATTCCATATTTTGTACCTCTTGCTGTTTTTTTGCGGAGTTCATCTTTTACAATTCAACAGCTTTAAAAAAATTACTGTACCTATCGAGATAGTGTCGAATTGTAGACGATATTCGGTCCAGTCCGGCGCTGCGCTGGATTGAACACTGGCCTGATGACTTGGAGACGTTCATGGGGGGGGAGGGGGGTTTAGGTCAGAAAAGGTAGCATCCAGGGAACAGTGGAAGACTGTGGGGGGAGATCTTTGCCTAGCAGTGTGGTTGATAAAAAGAACCTAATTACGAGGGGAAGTCCGAAAGTTAGTGGAATGAAAGGGTTTTAAATAAAATGAAACAATAAATCTATTTTTCCTTTTCAATATAATCAGTCCTTAAGCTGATTACATTTATTAGATCTATGAATTAATTTTTCTAAACCACCGTAAAAATATTTTTTATCTTTTGCCTCAAAATGAGCCAAAATTGCCTCCTTTACCTCATTGTCGCCGGAAAATTTCCATCCCCTTCAGTATTTTTTTAAATTGGGGAACAAATAAAAATCACTTGGGGGGGGGGGCAGATCTGGAGTGTCGGGGGGTGGATTAGTGATTCGAAACCATGCGTGTGCAAAGCAGCCATTGCAACTCTGCTCTTGTGAACAGGCGCGTTGTCTTGCAAGAGCAACACACCCTTGGTCAATTTTCCTTGACGGCCTCCTTTAATTTTTCTAATATCGTTGCGTAGTATTCTCCGGTTATGGTCCTTCCCTTTTCTTTGTAATCAATCAGTAGGTATTGGTCCCCTCACAATCCCAAAAAACATTATTAGCCAACAACTTTCCAGCCGGGGGTCGTCTTCAATCGACTCCCGAAGTCCCGACCATGTTTAAAAAAGAGTGTTAAGCAGTGACGACCTCTCAAGGTCAATTGCGGAATGTCATTCACAAAAAAAAAAATAAGGTGCCCTTATTGCTTCGAATGACGGATGTCAAATTGTAACCATCGCAGTCATTGACTTATAATAGTATCAATGACGTAAAGAATAAGAGAATAGTATGGACTGGAAATATCAACAAAAAAAAGGTGCCTACCTACCACTCATAATGTCTCATAAAATGGCTGCCATTGCTAGGGTTGTGGCAATCAAGGAATATTGGTGTTACTATAACGAGTATCGATACGAGTCTTACTTGATATCACGTTTGGTTCATAATTATATAGGTACTTACTTAAAATCTGTTTTAACAGAAAAAGATGAGTAGTTTACTTACCGTCTGTTATCTGAGGATAAAACTCATATCAAGTGTTTTTTTTCTGTACAGAATTAAAAACTTGTGTATACAACATGTCTGCGTAACATACCTAACTATTTATTAAAGAGTGAGTTGTGGAGTAAAAATAAAAATAATTATTTTTTTACTTAAAATATGTTTATTGGTGTGATAATAATTATAAATGATAAATGATTTTATTTCTGTAAGTAGGTTTGTACAAACACTTTTACACGTCAATCGTATTTTAAAAACTAAATTAGGTCGGCGGCGGCGCTTCATATCTGACTACTCTGAGAAGAAAGGCCGAAAGAAACTCCGTGGTCTCAGTATCTTTTAAAGTCCAGACAAAATCTTGGTCAGATCACGTGAAGGCTATATAGATCGCTGTCTGAAATGGTCTTTTGAGGAAAGAACCACACAAATTGTGTGTACCTACCTGTCCAGTCAGTTTCTTCAGAGTATTTTTTTGGTGCGGGTAAACCTTTGGACTTATTAATTTGTCTTTTTAAGAAGTTTATTGGTCCCGCCAATTCTTCTATTACAACAGTATGTTCCATGTTGATACAATTTTTTCTTCGAAGGTCTTCTTATCTTTCAAATTGGCAATTTTTTGTTTTTCTTTCGAATCTTTTCGATAAGGCGTTTAACTTTTTGTTGTTGACTGACACATTTTTCTTTTAAAGCCTTATTTTTTTCTATTTGTACAACCTGAAAAAATAAATGAAAATTACTTCAATCATCAACTTGCGTCGAAAATGCTGCTTTGTAATATTTGTTTCATGCTAAGTCTATAGATCCTAAAAAATCCAATTGTATATTTATACTTTAGCACGAAGATCAGAAAACGTGCTGATAAATCACTGACAGGTGGACCTGTAGTACAGCTAAGGAACAGAGAGGATACGTCATTGGTACCGTAACCACACCTTAAATACCTTTAATACCTTAATATAGAGAACTCGGCTCATTTCATCGCCACATTTCATTTTTGATACGGTCAAATGGGGTTACTTTGATACTACGGGGTTACTTTGATAACAACTTTAGGCTTATGAAAAACTTAATTTTATAATATCTACAACACCAGTTAAAAAATAAACTATCAGTAGTTGGCACTACTGATAGTTTCTTTGTATTATAGCGTTGTAGTTATTATAAAATTAAGTTTTTCATAAGCCTAAAGTTGTTATCAAAGTAACCCCGTAGTATCAAAGTAACCCCATTTGACGGTAATAATTTATCCCCTGTGGGTAGATTTTGTTCCAAAAATACTTTATTTTTCTACTTTGTAAAAATTTCTCATTTGGATTTCAATGTTTTCTCATTATTATCGTAATGTTATAAAATTTTAATTTTCGTAAGAACCTCCTGTAATTTTCTAGCATCAAAAACGTTTGAGTAGATACACACCACTTTGTGCACTGTTTCGTCTGTTTCCACAATTCGGTAGGGAACTGCAATGGAGGCATTACAGTAGATGTGATGATACGTGGAGAAACGTCCGTGTTTTGAATGTTTCTCGTTTAACATAATACAGATGACTCGTGACGTTGTTTTTTGCCAGGTGCCTGAAAAAAATTGATACTAATAAGCAATAAGCAATTTACAATATGATTTATTTATGTAATTAATTATTGTAAACAATTATTATTTACACTTACCGAAAATACTGTGGGAACAGAGTAATCATGTAATCTCATTACATCAAGTGTTCTATTGAAACTGCTTTCTTCAAAGTGAAGTGAACAGAGGTACCATTCTTTATGTCGCGGATTAATATTTTCTTCACCAATAGCCTCTAACCACTTTTTCTTTAATCCTTCATTTTTAGGAAACCTATAAAAAAGGTAAGTATTTTGATCAATAAATCATTTTGGTTAGAGTTGCTGCTAATATCTAACTAAAATAAATAACTAAATGTCGATGTCTTATTTTATCATCATATAAAACTGTCTCCCGGTGCTGTGACCAAGCAAAGTCACTCGGACCGATTAGGACACACGGAACGATTTATGTTAACCTCGCTGATTGTACCGATATCGTTTCAGCGGAGGAACTAGTTTCGGAAACTATTACAGCAACGGTACAACACTATTCCACTATGACATATTATTGTAAACAAACGAATGAAATAATAAATAGGTCTGTTATACGAAAATGACCCCAAATATACTTTAGCCTTAAAATCACGATTGAGTAACAATTTGTTCATCGAACGTGTATGACTTTATGTAATAATGCATGAAAACCGGCTACTAACCTATGCAAAGACAATTGAGGTTGATTTCCATTCTTTCTTGCACCACACTTCACAATATAACACATAGGCATGTTGGTTTGCTGTTTTCCAACATTTAGATTCATTTTTAAAGGTAAACTTCTCATAATATTCTCGCAAATCTCAATAACACAAAAAATAAACAACCATTTGACAGCACAACTACCACGAAACTCGTCGCCACAGACTAAATAGATGTCGCATAAGATGGCTGATAGGCAATGACTAAAGAATAAGAGCTGATAGGGCACTTACCTACAACTGTCCCTACGTCACGACAAAATGTTACCATAATGAGCAACAACTTAAATATTGTTGTCTCTTTTATCACATAAGATTATTTCATTAGAAAGAATGAGACAAAACGATATTTCACAGTCTGTATCGTATTTCACTCATATTTGTATGCAAAGTGTATGTCAAATATAACGCGGCGCCTCCATGTTTTTCCTATCTCAACATTGACTTATTGTTTTTCCTATCTCAATGTATCTCAATGATCGCAGTTGATAGTGCACTGCATACCATGCATGTGTCCAGTAGGTACGTAGAAATTAAAAAAAAAAAAAACAAGAAAATGTACGTAAATACTTTAATGATTGCCATATTCACACAGTCATACCATTATTTACAATCACAAATTGTACTTAACAACAAAATTGTGCTATATCATGCTATATAAAGGACAAAACATAAACGTTCTTTGGTAAAACAAAAATAAAATATGGACAAAATCAAACAAATCTAAGTAAATAGGTTCTATTCGCTCGTGTCATAAAAAACAAAGTATTTTATTCCGCACATCATAATTAGTTCCTTTGTACTTTTCTATGACCTCTACCTTACTTATTAGTCCCGACTATAAATCTTAACATTTAACTTGAATTACATTGAAAAGCCTATTTTGTATAGGCATTTTGAAAAGAAATCCGATGTTGAAAGTTGGACAATATTGACTATGAAACACTACGTTTATACGATGTTTCTGAGAGGATATTATGACATAAAAAAATGCTTTTACACTGTCAAACTTATTTTAAGCCCTCGTACGTTGAGTTTTTAACGCGACGATAATTTCTAGGGCACTGCTTAGCGCCGAGGGTTGAAATTCCAACAGTGCGCTTTTTTGACGCGTACTGTTGAAAATCCAGTGGGCGATAAAAAGTCATCGCGTTGAGGCGGTGCTCAAACGTAGGACATCACCGTAAAACGCTCAGTTTTTTGTCGCACAAAAAATTGCGTCATTCAAAAAATTTAACGCATTGGCAAATGTTCAAAGAAAAGACTTGTTCAAAAGTACTGCCACTTAGGGCCAAAACACAAAACTACTATGCGACGTCGCATCGTAAAAATCTGTGAGATTGGCGCTTGATCAGTAGGTTAGCGAGCTCGCAGATATTTGCGATGCGTTGCGAATTCGCAGTTATGTGTGGGAGCCCCTAGCCGTGCATTTACTTTTTAATTTAATAAAACTGCAAAATACTTTTGCTTCGCTGTTTTGAACCTTATTTGTAGCTGCGATGCGCTATTGTAAAATTTGCTTCTTAAAGCCGGATTCACATTACTGTGTTGTGTCGTGTCGTGACGCCTTCTGACGCAGTGTTAGCCAATCAAAACTCGTTGTTATTTGACGTAGTCCTGAACAGATTACTTTGATTGGTTTATCCCGCGTCACGACACAACACGACACAGTAATGTGTCCGTGGCTTAACTCTCCCGAGGCTGGTATTGTATATGTGCGTGCGGTTAGGCGGCTCGGCCGCTCTGCCGTGGGGTTGTACGAAACTGTTCGGAACGAATTATCGCTGCCGAACAAACGCGGCGTGGCGACCGGTCCGCCCAAACGCCTAGTACAACTCTAGCCCAAGTGTGAACTGCTGCGATTGACTGCCTGAGTGACCCGAGTTTGACTGTCATGTAGCAAATGTTTGTGTTGATTAAAGCCTCTCAGAAACCAGCAGCTAGATTCATACAGACATCACTATACTGAAATAAGTCTTTACATTTCTAAGATTTTAAATACCGATAAATACTAACGTCGTGATCTATGTAGTAACAGTAACCCTGCGCAGGAATGAATTTACATTACAGAGGACAAGTTAAATTACATATATTTTTACAAAACTTACATTTAGAAAAGTTTCGGCAAAGTTCTTATATATATTTCACTCGGACTAGAATAGGTTTCCTTTGACTTGGTTTAGACTAGAATAAATAAATAGGTTGGTGTAACAAACATAAGATAAATTAAACATAAACAACAAATGTACACAACAAACTCGCATCAATAAAATTACAGGAATGTATATGATTATTACGTTACGTATATATTTATATGAAACTCCTTGCACGTGCGCCTTGAACACTTCTACCGCACAAGAAATTATCTATACAAAATAAACGCGGCTGGTATTGTATATTGCACAAATCTGTTTCCCACCTATCATAGATTTGCATAAAATAAATAAGTCTTATTTTTTATATCAATAAATAAATAAGTTACATACATCGAAATAATTTAAATCCCATTTCATGGCAAAACTTTAAGCCTAACAATGGTATATTTATTTCTAGAATTCAAAGTCACTCCGAAATCACTGGACATCATTGCTACTCGTTAATATGGTGTTCCGGGTTCCGGCCGGCCCGCACACTTAACGTCAAATTTGAAGCGCGGTGAATTTAACGCGCGGCCAAAGGCGACTTGAGTTCATTTATTTTATGCTTGATTTCACTGACGGTAACACTAGAGTCAATAATTCTAGAATAACAATAACAGCTGAGAGTACGCCTCACCTTCCGAGTCGCGTGGTGCGTTCGAGTCCGCCACCTTTGGTGCGTATTAATTATTATAAAACGCATTTGGATCTGCGTGTGAAGTCAAATACTTTTAATAATCGCATTGGTTAGGTGGTGGGTGTGTTGTCGGGGTTATGCTTCGTCGCTCATCAGTTCGGGGCAGTCGGGGGCTCCGTCAGGTGGCGGGCTGGTCGCCACCAGTGTTATTAGCTAGGAATCTGTGACGACTGCATCACGTTCGGCTTTAACCTGATGGTACAACAATAAAATAATAAGCTACAGAATAAGGTCGCTCTAATACTCCAGATAAGTAGTTATCAGTAATGATAACGTCAATGATTATTTGTAGAGACAGTACTAAAGTATTTGACTACCAAATAGCAAAAGCATAGCCTGGATAAATGATAATAAATTATGATTATTATCTAGATAAATAGAGATAAGCCAGAATACACAATAATTGAGGAACTGACATCGTTTACCGACTATTTGGTTCTCCATGAAACGACAAATAAATGTCACAAGGAGTGTCTCGAAACTGATAACTGTCATTGTAATAATTCGGAGTCAACAGTCCAAAGCCTAAAGTGTGATGGAGAGATGCAATCATAAATGTTTACCAAACATAAATAAACAACTCGATACACACCCCGACCCCTAGTTCTGCAATTTTTTAAGTCTGCTCGTCGCCTAGACTGGAACGCACAAAAAGCATGTCCTGCACAATCTTTTTGGGCGTCCGAGTCTACGGCGCACGAATTTGCATCCTCTTTGTGTCTCCGTAGCGTAGGTCCTAACGCTGACCGTACGGATAAAAACACACAAGCTGATCTATTCTGTTAAAATTGCACCGCGAAATCGTCTATTCTATTCTATTTTTCTCTATGGCAATGGTGCCGATGTCGACAATTCTGCTGCCAATGTCAGAAATTTGTGTTAAGAGAAAACGTGCGAAAAAAAAAACCTTGCGATGCGACGGTGAAGTGCCATCATTCGTGTCAATCCCTAGCACCGGGTGGAGTGACAGCTCATTTCATGCTCATTATGTTTCACTCACCTACACACAGTTAACTACGGATGAAAAAACCGGCCCTAAGTTACCTATCTAAAATAAGTACTCTGTGCCCTAAGTCTTCAGTGACAATTTTACAGAATAGAATGGCTGGTGTGTGTACGAACAATTTGTCTGCCCGAAAGCTTTTTTAGTGCAACCCCGTGCAAGTGTTGGGATGAAGAAGCATAAATGATGTGTTCATTTGTGGCACGTTGCACGTTGTACAGACCATAGCCTTGCTGAGCACGGTGGCGTCCTTGAGACTGAGCACCTGCAGCACCTGCGCCTCGCCGCCCCCCTGCAGCATGACCTGCGCCACGCCGCCGCCCATCGAGATCGTCTCCAGCCCCTCGCCATTCTGCTCCACCTGGTGTTGAAACTTTACTATACATTACACAGCGCTTTGTATTCATTGATTGTTTCTAACACGCCGTGGTTACTGTGGGTTACATTTTGTTAAATTGATTAATTTGGTGGTATGTTTGGTTTTATGCCGGTGACATGTCAGGGCCGGCGCAGAACTAGTGTCAAGACGGGCACTGCTCAACTAATTGTGGGTGTACTGTAATAGAATACCACTGTTACCATGAATTCACCCTGTTTTCACGAAAGTTTAGGCAGAGCTGCACACTGTCTACCCCTTTCGGGGAAAACAAGCGCGATGTTACGTAGTTTATTTATTTTCGACTTTATTCCAACTGAAACAATGTTGTTATTTGCTTGGAAATGAAAAGGTGCTGCCGAAATAAGTAGATCAGCGCCGGCCCCTGCAGACTAACTAATGATAAACCACGAACATAAAAAATATAACCTTCCTTTGAGTTTACCGTAGTCGGATAAAAATTTATGTAAACTCCATTAGCATATTCAGTAGAAAAGGTTCAAATAAACACATAGAAAAAGAGAAGAACATCTATACGTATACTTTTCGTACACATTTGCGGTAGGCGCGTCGATTCGTTGCGATGTCTAATTTCACTAACTTCTAGCTGTGGCGTCGAACAAAAATAACGTGACACTGATCAGTGCCCAACGCCATACGATTAAATGACACGCATCTGTGTCTTCAGCCATGCGGAAAAGAAAACAGTGTTTTGACAATTTTTTACATGTTCAAAGCTTGAATACTTTTAGTTTTCATGTGAAATCTAATGTGAACGGTCAGGCACATTGTTTTAAGTGATAAAAAGTTTCGCAACAAGTGTATTTATGGAAATGGAAGGTAAGTGACTTTTTTAGTACCGATGTGCTCAACCTTTTCTTATTATTTACTTATTTTGCATTTCCTAGTAATTTGACTGATTATGAGGTATTAAATTAGGTCTAAAAATATTGTGATGGTCTAAAAATATTGTGATGGTCTAAAAATATGTTACAAATAAATGATCTTTGTCTTGTCTTGTGCATAACAAATTTCAATTGTTTATAATTAAACTATGCAAATAAAATGCTAAGTTTGATTAAATACTTATTATATACTAGCTGATGCCCGCGGTTCCACCCACGTAGAATTGTGGGACCTATATAAAAAGTAGCCTATGTGCTATTCCAGACCAAGACCTATCTTTATGTGTATATAAGTTTTTGCGTGAAAGAGAAACAAACATCCAAACATTCTCACAAACTTTCACAGTTATAATATTAAAAGAATTAATAGGATTCACAACAAATGTGAAAATTATTATTGTTAGTAAATAATAACATTTAGCAAGATACTGATAATGTTTATTTATTTTTTAAGAATTACAGCGAAAAAGAAAGTACATTCCTGATACAGAAAATGAAACTCAATGCGACGATGACGAAGAGGTAGTAGAGAATTCGCAAACGTATTCACAACACTGGGAACACTCAGAAAACTGGGAACCGGAATTTATATCAAACGAAAAAACATATAAGGATGCTTCAAAGTGCACAAAAAAAAATATGGTGGACAGTGCAACATGTACAGAAAAAAAAAAAATTAGAAAAAAAAAAAAAAAAAAAAAAAAAATTAGAAAAATTAGAGAGCTGTTAAAAGAGGAGAAGAACATCTGTATATATGAAAATACTTTTTATTGTTTAAATGTTATCCTTTTTAGAGCGGGTGTATAATTTTATAGAAGAAAAGCAACCGACAACCGAAGCAACGTGATTTAGCCGCTTTACTGTAAACCGCTTTACATTAATTATAATTTAATATCATATGATGATTTAATATAAAATAATTCATCTTTCAAAAAGGTTGGTGCCTCCTATTTTTTTTTAAATATTACAATATCCCGAAACGAAGGCTACGAGTTTAATATACGTGAAAAATGAAGATAGTTTGGTTTCGGGTGAAACTTCCATAAAACTTAATTGAAGGAGTTATCACCGATTTCAAAATGACACACATCCGTGCCTGACGCCACACGTAAAAAAAAGTGATGGCACTGAAACGTGCCATCCGCAACAGGCTCCTTCAAACAGGCGCGAATCGTACGCGACACAAAGGCACCGCTCAGGCCAACATCAATGTAAAACAAAATGTTTATATAAACTAACTGTGATTATTTAGTGAATGATTGGATGAACGTTATGGTTGTGACATGGGTCTGTAAGGCTCAATTTACATTGCCGCGGGTCGAAAGCGTATCTAGTTTGATTAGTGGTAAATGATTTTATCTCTGTAAGTAGAAACAAACACAGGCTACATAATCGGCATAAAGTTCGTTGCTTTGTATAATTTCGTTACAACAATTCACTTCCATTCCGTTCGGCGGCAATGTAAATTGATACTAATGGGACCTCCATCGTGTTACGAGTAAATCAAACAGCAACTCAAATAAAAACTCAATATACACACCTGTCATGCAGACACACAGTGATCAAGCCTCGCTCGTGCAAATAAAACAACACGATACATTCACGTATTTATTACGACGGCACTCGCACACGTAAATAAAAAATAAAACCATTCCTACTCTGATGCAACACTGATTATACTAAACGCCCAAATTCGAAGACAAAATCGCGGCCACAAAACGTGGGAGCGGGACGAAATGAGACTTGAGATAGAATTAAATAAAATCCCTTACTAGATATTCATCATCCTACCCTCAAGTTTCATGACCGCAACTACCGTGAGTCTTGACGTTTAGTATAGTTTTTAATACTGGATCAAATAAATGATGACTTTATCAGTGTCGCATTAGAGTACACTATAACAATACTAAAACACAAAACATAACAAGCTTCAACTGAAAATAAAAGTTTAAAATAAAATGTACAATGTGTGCCTCAGAAATTGTACTTTGCTAATTATACAAACTTTAGGAAAATGTAATCCTATACAATACCTTAGACAAGGTAAAAGCCAATGTAAACATATTCTGAGGCACAAAACATAACAAAATAATATATGAACTGAAAGTAACATGTAATTTCAATGTGATGTACTAAAGTAACTGCATAGTGTTTGGCACGCTACTATTAGGGCAGTAATATGGCAAATTGCAATAAATACACATTTAATAAGGCTACAAGAAATATCATCAATCATAATTTTATTATGATCCCGTCAATATACAGTGTGAGTCTTTATAATGTGCACATATCGAATTAGGGGAATCTATGCTTAATTTTAAAGAGGGAAAAAATATTTTAAAAAATCTAAATATTTTTTATGGAATTTATAAACAAATTGTTCGCTACTATGACCCCAGTGTAAACAAAACGGTGTAACTTTTAAACTAAATGATCTATCGCGACGAAACGTACTCAATAATGGTTGGAAGTGATTAGGAGTCATCACAAAATGAAAATTGTGGAAATAAAAATACACTTATTTTAATTAATTTTCACTCAATTGTAAAGAATCATGTTTTTTTTAGCAAGAATCTGTTTTCTGTTCATACATTTTTAAAATAATCGTAAAATTTCTCAATAATATTTACACTAGAGCGGCGATGACGTAATTTCGCGCATGCATCAACTGTAAAAAACCGCCCGCGCCACGGGATCTGAGTAGGTATTTGTTACTTTTTATTCATCGTATTAACCACCTTATGGTATTAATTTCATGTTTTTAAATCAATCCCATCATTTCTTATCGACTGTTATCGAAGGCCCAGCGCACGGCTACGCACTATTGCATAGCAGGTAGATAGCCTTTATTTTTATATATATTTTTTTTATATTATTCTGTCAATAAAATTCTGAATAGATTCCCTCATTTCGATAATATGTGCACATTATAAAGACTCACACTGTATTTATTATATATATTTTGGTGTTCAGTAAAGCATGATATTCTATCTATCTATATAAATATTTAACTTTTTTAAATCATGCACAACGTAATACGAATTATTCCGTATACTATACAGGGTGGCTGGGACATCGGCGCGCATCCTGCTGATTGATTGAGTTTGCCGAGAGGCTGGATGGGCCTACAATGGGGCGGTTTACCAAGCTAAAGGTTGGCAACAAAGCTTGTTAAACCTTCCCGTGATTGTGTTTTTCTTTTCTTTTTAGTGTTCTTGCATGTTACTAATATAGTTTGTAAGTAAGGTGTATTACTAACACCCTATGGGCCTTGATGCCCGACAGTAAAATATATATATATATATATAAATATATATTTTCGCCTTGAGAGTGAAAACCTCGGGAATGCATTTTTGCTAAAATTTATTTTATTGCGTTTCTAGAAAGAAAACCTCGCAACGCACGTTCTGATCCGACTAATTTGTTCGTTGATTAAAGCGGGTTAAATTTCCATATTAATTAAAAAAACAACATACAAAAATTTTACAGCACGCAGTTTTTTCTTCCTTTCAGGAGGAAGAAAAATCTGCGTGCTGTAAAATTTTTGTTAAAGGTTTTTTTTAAAGTTACTTCTATTACACTTAAGAGGTTTTCACTATAAGGTGTCGATATATATATATATATATATATATATATATATTTAATATTAGCTGTTCCATAACAGTGTACGACTAAATGCCGACAGACACTACGCTGACAGGGCATAAATTAATAATATACATATTTATGTATGTATATCAGATCCTTATATTGGAAATCGATTATGCGAAATAGGTTAGGTTAGGTAAGAGTCCGGCACGCCCCTCCGCCTTTTCCCCAGACGGAGGTAGTCCATGAGGATTGCCCCCCGCAAAAAAAAGAAAAAAAGGTTAGAACTGTGAGCAACCGCGAGCGAGCCGAGCAAGCGCTACTTTCAAATTGCTCCCAGAAATGTTGTCCTGTCGGCGAAGAGTCCCGTCGAAGTAAAGTCCTGTCGGTGTTCAGTCTGTCAGCGTAGTGTCTGTCGGAGTTTAGTCGTACACTCGTTCCATACATTTTGTCCGCGTAGTATTGCACTTTTCTATGAAACAGCAGATATTTTTTTGATAACCGACAAATAATTCTACTCTAGGGGGTCAAGAAACAGTTTGCGCGTCGATATCCCTCCCTTACCCTGTATAGTGATGATGAAAATATTTCCATGTTTATGTAAATTGCAGTAATGTTGTTTTTAAACAATTTTACTAGCAAACAAACTAGCTCAGCTAGCTCAACTTTACACTGAAGCAGAGATATAAAAACGTTACTTAACTAATGTTTTGACTTAAACATGTTCGAATGTTCTCTATCATGTACTCGTAGTTTCACAGTTGTGCGACAGTGACAGAAATAACGGTTAGCCTAAGTACGTGTTGTGCGTGATATGGTTGAGCTTTAATGTATCATACATATCACTTATTATGTATTACCCATATTTGCAAAATAAATGTCTACTCTATTCTTAGATAAGTAATGTTTATAGATCTCGGCCTGAGTGGCAACTATACAAAAATGTCATACACACATGTTGCAAAAAGTTGATATATTTACAACGTCAGCATAAATCATAGACAACGAAATATAATGTGGAATAAAAACAAGCACTATGGTCAAAGAAAAAACATGTGACTAAATTAATACTAGGCCTGGTTTCGCAGTTGGTAAATACGCTTTCTAATTCACTGGGGTTTACTTGTACAATTCTTATATTAGTCCTGCTGAAATAGGCTCGCCTCCCATTAGATGGGACTAGTACATATCTGCCTACCCTGAAGCGGTATACAGGGATAATGTTATGTTATGAACTACTATGATCATAACAATAAATAAAGAATGATTACTTAGGTACTTGGAATTTTTTGAAAGCGTATTTTCAGGCAATAAATAAATACACAATTACACGAAAACCATGCATATTTGGCAGTAACTAGCTCACTAAACAATACACTTTGGTAACAAATCCGACACAAATAATTTTTCTACTTGTCAATTTAAATAATAAAAATCACCGTTTTAAAATAAGCAAGAACTAGGTCTCGAAAATAATACTCACTAAAATATTGGCTTATAGGATCAAACAATTATCTAGGGTCTATCTTAATTCGTCAGAAAATTGACAAAATACTTTATCGAATATTCAAAAGAACATTTTGTACTTGCATTTGTCAATAAATACAAAAGTATGCCCGTAGCTTGCACGCCGATATGCCATAACAACTTCTGATTGGTGAATGGCAAATAGGCATGTGTATTATATGGGCTAACAGTCGGGCACTGGCAGAACTAAAGGCCACATAATTTTCAGTATACTGTTACTGAACAGGAGGCACCCTCAGTCAACTTATTCTAAAAGCGTTCCTTTAAGAAATAATTGAACTAAACTATAAAAGCTTATTAACATTCCGAGATCCACTAATATACTCGTTTACCCTTTATATACAAAAATATCACAAGTCGCAAGGACATTTTAATTGTATTATTTAACAAAGAAACTCAAATGGCACGCGTTCTCGAACTAGGTTCCGATATTTCTTTATTTATTTATATTATACTCATAATACTCTTTCTTTGGGTAAATATATTTTGGCAGCATGTTTTTATAAAATTGCACTAGTGGACGAATTTTTTGGAGTTCATCTATCTTATAATAATAATTTATTAAATAATTTTGCCTTTTGTTAGTGAAAAAACTAGATGTAAAAAAAATTGATCCAGCTTTTTCAAGTTATGTTAATACTATCGTCAGGTTAAAGTTATTTATCTTATTGTGTCTATTTACCTTTAGACTTAGAATTCATTATTGAAGCCTTACAATCAAGTTCCTTGGAGCAAATTAACAGAGGAACTAAAGTTTTCTACCTATGTTTACTTGGAAATGTGGAACTAATGAAATATTTCGTTGTTCTATAACAAAAACTACAGGGAATTGAAGTTGGATAACATGCTTGCTCATAGATAATTACAAGCGTTTGGGGATGAGATAATTATTGCTTTCCAAGCAAGTTATTGCTATCAACGCGGCCAGAAATATAAAATAGAAATGTCTACATTTCTACTGCACTTGTCAACGTGCAAGAAACAAGGATAATGAGGTGCATAGGTACCGAAAACTAAAATAGTTAGTTTTGGAGTGGTGAAGACAAACGAAAAATTGTCATAGCTTGTATGCACAAATACTTATATTATGCTATACAATTCCAGTTTGAGCTGACCTCGCATTGTAAAGGCTTTTCGTACAATGAGAAGTCAGCTTATACTGGAAATATATAGCATGATAAGTCGTCGTGCATACAAGGCTACAATGTTATTTTGGCGCGTGGGCAAAATCGGAACTAAATTCACATCAGTTAATGTCAATAAAAATCTGACACAATTTCACACAATATGTTAACCAACAACGCCCTCCTATCAATGTCATTCAAGCGCCAAAATATCCTTGTAGCACGCGTAAGTAAACTATTTTAGCAAGCAAATGTAGGCAGCATACGCAAATTAAAAACCGTCTCATTAGCGCTAGGACGCGTCACCAGTACTAGTAGCATGTAAGGCTAGACGGTGACAGGACCTGGTCGATAGGATCGAGATGTAGATGGGCCGCACCTACACCAATTAAACTGTACGCGATCAGCACTTCTAAATCGCGATCAGTGTCAAAATAGTTGTGAAATATTGACACTCACTAGCTTTGAACTTTCATTGGTGAAATTAGCCCATAAGTTAATAATTTTAGCGTAGCAAGCAAATGTAGGCAGTATACGCAAATTAAACATTCTAGGACGTGTCACAAATACTGGGCTAGCATGAGCGGCTAGGCGGTGACATTGTCGTCGACGGGTTCGAGCTTGGGCCGCACCTGCACCAGCGGAGCCATGCACACGCTGCCGTCCTGCGTCTGCATGGACGAGATCATCGACTGGTACACTGACGCGCTCACTGGAACTGTGATCACTCCTGACACTGACACTGGGTAAGCTGGAATGTTACAATATACCACAATAAGTTGACATAATTTATATTATCCTAGTTAAACCGGGGAACCTATTACTAGCCATAAAATACTGTGATACACATATTATGTAATATAATAAATGTATGGCTACTTATTGATTACCTAAATAAAGTAAATAAAAATAAGATACAGCCGCAGTACAAAAGTAGTTGAAAGAAGTGGTTAGTCAGCCAAGATGCAACAACAACAGTAACTTAGTCACTTGAGATTTGAAAACTCCAACAAACACTTGACTCCAGTGAGTTCTACTCCTTATCTGTATGCACAGTGAACGAAAAACTTTTTATGTGTATGATTGAAATCTGCATTATGTCAGCATACTGATGTAATATAAGACAGCAGAGAACAGACATTGGTAGTTATGTATGTATCTTGGGTTCGCAATTTAGTTTCTAAAGATATAATAAACACAAAGTTCAGTTTGTGCTACAACCTCAAATATCTTTACGACTTTTTCAATTAGTACTAGTCATTCTGCAATCAACTTAATTTACACTGAATAAAGTTGATATTTGATTAACAGAAATAATATTAATTGGACGTGTACATGATCAAAACAGAAATTAAGAGATCCGCAGGAGAACCAAGTTAACCCACATAGCCCGACGAATTTTCAAACTTAAGTGGCAGTGGGCAGGGCACATTGCTCACAGAACAGATGGCCGATGGGGCCGAAAGGTTCTGAAGTGGCGACCGCGTACCGAAAGTCAGGTCGCAGGAATCCGTTAGATGTGAGACCCACAGAACCGGTCTATGTGGCGAAGCTTGGGGGAGGCCACTGTCCAGCAGTGGCTGAAGGAATGAATAATGGAACATCGATAGGAAACAAGAATGAATATAGAACGCGTACTGTGTCCGTCCTCGCCAGTGAGTATGATCTGCCCGTCGTGGTTGAGCGTGGCCTCGGCCACGGCGTTGAGGTCCACGGACACCGCGCCGTCGCCGTCCAGCGCCGACAGGTGCGCGCCCGCCTCGCTGCTGTGGATCTGGGGGGGAAACGATGGAGATGTATCGACTGACGTATAACAACGTTGTATTATGTCAAAAGCGCCAAGAAATTCATAATTTCTTACGTTATTTTCAATTTGCAGTATTAGGTTGTATGTTGATCCAAATAATCAATCAAGATGATTGGCGACCGAATTTTAATCAGTAATCGTCAATACAACACGGTAAGATCAAATTAATCATATTGAAAGACTATTTCACGAAATCATGACAATTGAAATCAATGGGGTTCAAAACTGAAAGCTCGTCATAGGTTGTTGTTGTTGTGCGTTTACAAACCGCCATTGTTTTATTTAAGTTTACTTTTGTGTCGATCACAAATTAATCGAATAATTTATGCACCTTGTAGTGTAGCACTATTAAAAGACGTGCTACGGAAAAGGTTTAATAGAAAATTAATAGGCAGCTTTAGTAGAAAAGTAAATAAAATATGAACATTTTATAATGTAGGTTTAGTTGTGTATGTTTACTTAAAGTTAATTTTTTGTTGATTTTGGAGGCGTTCGACAGGAATAAACTGATCAAAGTTGAAAACCAACTCGAGGATGATCTTCCTGACTGAAAAACTTCAGAGATGTTAATTTTAGCACTGATCTATTAAGATAATTTAAACACACACACACACCTTTAAACCAATTTCTATAATATCACACGACAAGTGCCTGTAGGTAATGAGAACCGACTTAGTTCTCATGGGAGCATCACCCGTTTACGAATTACTTCCATAAAAGTCTTCAGGTTTAAAATAGAGCATCGTCGCGACGAATTATCGGATATCCAATTTTTTTTCGAAGAGCTTTCTCCCACTCTTTTCGTCTATTAACATCTTTGGCAAACACATGAGGCTCCGTATTTTTGAAGTCAGCAGCTGCGCAACGGGGCATATTGATTATGCGTAAACAACTAAAAAAAATATGGATTGTACGTAACGTAACGTAACGTTGTAAGTATGGATTGTATTGGTTGTATGGCTTGCTGTGCAATTCTTGGACACGGGATAGTAGCGACATCTGAAATGAGCAAGTGGCAGTTTTTATCCACATTCTAACTAAGAGAGTTGTTTTGATGATTCTGATTATTATAATTCTGTAAATACATGTTTGTTACGATCGCGAATCGTATTTTGCCTCAACATACAATCTCACTTCTGACCTGGAAATAGCAACGAACGTAAGAAAATTTAAATTTTACGGGCTAACCCAATCAGCTTACAGAATAATCGGGCTGCAAAGAAAACACAGTATTTATGTAAAATAAATGACAACGTTAACCGCATTTACTCACCATGGTAATTTTTGAGAGTAGTTCTACAAATCTAGAAATATAAACTTCCCTGTGTCGTTTCAGTAAGTGAATAAGCACAAATCTTTTATGTATATATCATAGCCTACATGTCTAGCCAACCAACAACCAACAAGGACCCACGGGGTCTACTCTTTAAGTCCGTCAACGACGATACGAGCCCGTCCGAAAGTAGATGCGTCAGTCAAAACAAGTGTATGAATGTCATCATGGCGTGATGGCGATACCATATAAGAATGACAACCAGCAAGGTAGGGCACCTTGCTGGTTGACTAAATGACAATTTCACATTGTCACCATGGCGTGATGGCGATACCATATAAGAATGACAACCAGCAAGTTAGGGCACCTTGCTGGTTGACTAAATGACAATTTCACATAATGACAACCAGCAAGGTAGGGCACCTTGCTGGTTGACTAAATGACAATTTCACATTGTCACCATGGCGTGATGGCGATACCATATAAGAATGACAACCAGCAAGTTAGGGCACCTTGCTGGTTGACTAAATGACAATTTTACATTGTCACCATGGCGTGATGGCGATACCATATAAGAATGAATATTACCACGGTAATGGCCGACTGAGCGATGGCGGTTATACGTGGATGTGACACATATTTTCACCCAGTTTTTTTTTTTGTTTGGTTTGTTTTTTGTCTTATTTATGCGTGATGATTAGTGCAAATAAATGTAATTTCTTTCTATTTTGTTTTTGGCTGGTACCATCTGCGCAGCCCAGCTATGTAGTTGCTAGCTTATATTGTCACTACGAGCCATTTTCGGCTTCTCGCCCAGTTAGTGGCGATACCATATAAGAATGCATATTACCATGGTACGTACCACCTGCGCAGTGGTGCCGTCTGGCAGAGTGATGATGGGGTTGTTGGGGTCCACCTGGATCAGAGACACGCTGCCGTCGGGGTTCGTGATGGTCTGGAGCATTGCTGGCGCGTACTGTGACATCTGTATGGTTCAGTAGATGATACTATTTAGTAATAAACTCGAAGATTTTTGACTTTTCAGAAGGAAAAAGACACAAAAGATAGCACTTCCTAGCTTAGTTTTAAGAAAGTGGACTGAGTGGTGGAGAATCTTCTATATTTCTACTCAAAAATATATCAACTACCTTGTGATATATCTTTGCGTAGAACTATAGAAGATTTCATAAAAGCATGTACACTTTTTATGCAACATCAAAATTTAGTGGTTATAGTTGCCAAGTTTTTATGCATTTCAGCATTTCATTAAAATACTATGTCAATTTACATTATTAATGTGTTAACAAAATGATGCTTGTATTACAGTACCGTTTGCAAGCATTGTTTCATTTTTATCATGTCACTGTATTAGTTATTGCTTTAGTTAGTTGACAAAACTGTTTATGAAGACAATTAAGATTTTAATCAATTGAATTTAGTGGACAATAAAACGTTTTTACTCTACAAGTTCCAGTATTATCATCTCCAACCACAGGACTGGTTGAAACAACTGGATTAGTAAACAATAGGTACACTTTTGCCATTGCTAAGTGACAAATTGAAATTGACTTAATAAAAATCTTAAATTCATTCAATCACTGACAAACAACGCAAAACCGCAACCACTGCGTCTAGAACCATAAAATTTTGCACAAGAGTTCCTTAACACTAAGGAAGGATCTTTGAAAATTCATCCCCTAAATGAGTCAAATAGGGGATAAAAGTTTTTATGGAAGTTCGTAATTTTTGCCCGATGGGAGGCCCCATCCGGCATGGCTTCTCATAAATTCGTACATCCACATCAGCGAGCGTCATCTGGTCGATGCAGACTTGCTGTGACGTCAGCACGGCCTGCTGCTGCTGCTGGCTGCTGCGGCCGGCGCCGGACGACGAGCCCGACGACGTGTTGTTACTCGCGTTCGGCATGCAAGCCGATACCTGTGTCGAGGGGATAGGCGTGGCGCGTGGGGAAGGCGAGCATTATCGAAAGTTGCAAGTGTAGGTCGACGAGGTTTCCATAACATTACATTGGTTACAGTAAGTTTTCGTTATGTAGGATATAGTAGAGAATATGTTAAAATAAAAGGGGTTACCAAATCCAGGCAGCATTCCATGTGAGACAGCATTAATAAAGAGTAAATACAATTTAGATACAATTCCAAAAATAAATACATTGCTGTAGCTGAAATTAAAAATTCCATGGTAAGGGTCTATCTACAGTCAATTTGTCCTCCATTTTACTATACCTAATTTTCAACTTCATACATGCAAAGGATGGGATAGCTGTAACTTAAATCCCTTGAATCCAACCCCTAATCTTCTGGTTGCGTAGCTTATTAATTTTACCTACGGTAAACCTTAGATAACCTTTTTATTAGCTTAAAATAAACCTTGCGATAATCATTATCAATCTGTTACTTCTTTAACACATCATTACCCATGACTTGTAATAGGTTTCCTCAAGGATGGAATGTCATTACATCAGTAATAAATATAATATATACAATTTATTGTGTCTTGTCTTACTATAGGTTATTAACATCTATCCTACGACTACTAAAGACTGCAAAAAGGCAATAGTTCAATGGCTGAAACAGATGACCTATGATGATAATGAATTATTGCTGCAAGCATCGTCAATATGAGTTGAAATGATACACACACGCACATACACTCATATGCGCACACATACTCACACACACTATTTTAGGATACCTATATATTTAAGTTTCTTTTTTTAGTTATAGTTCAAGTCTTCTTGTTTAGTTTGAGATTTTACTTGTAATTTTTTGTTTAGTTTACTTTTACCATTTCATGATCTGTCATTGAAGAGCGGGATCTCCTAGCTCAGATAAATCTTTTACTTATAAGGAGATCCCTATGTAAGATTTACTGTAGATGTTGTACAAGTTTCTGCAATAAAACTTTTACTTATTTATTTATAGATACACCTCTGCCTAAGTCTTCGTGGATTACAGACGTGATGTTATGTAATATATAAGCTCCACCAAATGTTTAATGTTCGGTAGCAACACATGGAATAAAAACTGCATGACGTCACAATCCACTTCTAAGTTTGTCACAATTAATGGCGTGGGCGTAACTTATTGTTTGACGACCTGAATGTGCCGGTGACGCACTTGCTGCCTTCAGGGAGCAACGACACAGATTTTGTTCCCTTAACAACATATTTTTAATGAGCTAAATAAGATAAAACTATGACAGTTTTGAGTATGTAATTTTGTTTTCATCGTAGAAATACAAGCCTCGATCCCAGTTTAGTTTGGCATAATATTTTAAGGAAGTAGTCTAGTTAAGTTATTTAAGTAGTAAATAGGCGACAGCCTCGAATGTTTTAGTATTGGACGCACACAAGGTCGTCAGTTCGATTCCTGGTGATGTAAATTGTACAATCTGTTTGACGCACGCGATAATTTTAATAATGTTTGATTTTAGCGATACCGAATTATTGTATTGCTTTTAGGAGCAATTCATATAGGATTATAATATTTACCAGAATGTGGACAAAACATTTAAGAAATTGTTAAATCATGTGGTTGTTATGCGTGCCAGCAGGTGCTACAAAAATGGAGGACATAATACTATGACGTCTAGTTTTTGTTTTCGACACATTTCCTAGGTTAACCTTCAGAATATTATACAGTATAGCTAGAACCGTTTAAGTACCTATTTGTGGACTTGTAGGCTAGGATAATCTGACTTACAGTCATTGTAGGAGGTCCCTTCTCATCCTCCTCAGTGAATGCGGGCAGCAGATCCTCTCGGCCGTGGTACTTGTAGCAGTTGATGACGATTTGACGCAGCGCGTGCGTCCATGACATCTGCAAACATTATCCAATTAATTTGTACGACATTTACTTACAACCGACGATTGAACTTTGTTCTTCCTAGGGCTAATATGCGTACAGCCTATCTCGTTTCGACAAAATTAGTATCTGGTAGGGTAGGACATTATTCTATACCTGCCAGAAGAATACATACTGCGAGAAAATGGGGGGTTCGATACGTCAGCGCCCTTTCTGGATCTTGAAGTTTAAAAACATAAACCTGCTGCAATCATGAATGAAAAAAAATTCAGTGTGATAAATTAGAACTCGATAAGGCAAAATATTTGACAAATCAAAAACTCTGAAAGGGGGAAGACTTTACAAGTAAGCGTGTGTAAGTATTATTGCGAGTGTTACCTTTACCTTTTGCTTCTCGTCCTCGGTGCGCGCGTCCATGCGCACGTTGGCCCACGGCAGGTCCTTGGGCCACCAGGGAGGCCGCGTGGACTCGCGGCCCCAGCCCGGCTTGCCGCGCACTGCCAATACACACTATGTTTGAAATGTTACGGAATTCATAGCTTTGGAATAATAATAATGGAGGAGACACTATAGCAACATCAGGAAATGTTTCGTTATATTGGATTTTTAGGGATTTTTTCTAATAGAAAAATTGTCAGCCTGGTGAAGGTCTCTAGAAACCACTAGATGCTAAGAGCACACGACCGGTCGTTTTGGCGTTGCTTGTAGAAAATAAGGCATATGTCGAACACTGGACGTCTTTCGGTTGAAAGATTCATCATTGAAATTTAGTTTTTGTCATTTATTTGAATGTACTAAATTAGCCTACTATAATAGGTAGAATGTACATGGATTCCTCACAACTGTAACAACTGATTTTAGTATGTGTATTCTTTGTAAATAAATATTCTATGAATTTTAATCTATTGAAAAATAAATAATGCACAACCACAAATCATGTTTTCAACTTTATTAAATTTTTATTACCACAATCATATCCTAAGTTCATGTATGCTAATAATCTAGACACTGTTTACATGGGGCATGTTGCATACCTATCGAAAAATATTTATTAATTGAAAATGTAAACTTTCACTATTCACTTAGTTCAAATTGTTTTCTTCTTCTACGTCATGCTCTCACTACAGGAGATTGCCACCACAAATGATGCATCTCCAAGCTATGTGGCCTTCTGAAGTGTGGATCGCTTGCTTCATGCTGCCTCAGAGACCTCCAACAGCCTTGATATGGTTATGAGACTGCAAACCGCACGAAAGTGAAAATCCGTTGAAATTTTTCGTTTCCGTATCTTTACAGAATATCAGGAGACGTGTTTATCGAGCTCCTAGGTGAACGTTAGCCATTTCTTCAAATGCTACAGCATTACGGAGTTGCTGTAGTCCAGTGTCCTACTACGCAACTGTATATACTTTAATGAGAAACTCTAAGCAGTGGGGTCGCCGCTTGAGCCAAATTGGGTTAACCAAGTAATAATTATGCTGTAACATTGTCACATCAATGAACCATTATAAGTAAATACCATTGAATTGAAAATACATCATTTGCTTGCAATGACAACAAATAAACAATTTACAATTCCTTATTGACTTGACATTGACACTTGACTAGTTTGGCATTATGTTAATAATGTTGCAAGGACGCAAATTTTAATGTCCTTAGATATTTAACAACTTATTTTAATTCTTCAAAATGTTTATCGCTACTTAATAGTTTTCATGAAAAATAGTGTTTCCAAGGTATGGTTTACATAGCCACTATACAATTTTACAGAAAAATAATTATTTTTATTAAATCATGTTCACTAATTTTGCCTGTATTCAAGGTGAATTTGTTACGGACATTAATTATTGTCTTCGAAAAAACTGAACTATGAATATACTTTTCGCTGGCGTACCGACACCGTTTTGTCAAAGTTATGTACGATCTTGCGCGTTATCTCGGGTGTAGAGACTTCCATTTTTTTTGCGTCATGTCGAGACTGCAGGCCCTGGGCGGAGGTAGCATTTCAAAGGCCTACAGGCCCGGAAAACCTCGCATTAAGACTAGCTAGCTTACTGTGTGTTTTGAGTAACTGTATGTACAGTAAGAAATTGCTTGTTAAATAACAAATAATTATTATTATGAGCCTATTGTGTCCAGATTCCGTCTTGTTGATTTTTTTCGGTCTGTTGCAATCTAAGTGCATGGTCTAAAACCATTCATGGATTATGAAAATGTTGATAAGTGATGGAAGTGTAACTCACCCATAGAATACTTGAGCATGAGCGGGATGAAGGCCCGGAGCTGCGCCTGCGTCATCTTTTCGACGGGCGTGGGGATGCCGTCGATGATGAGCGGCGGCAGCTCGAACAGCGACGGGTCGTCCTGCGGCGGAGCCGGCGCCTGCGGGCCGCCGCCCAGCCCGAACTGACTCGTTATATACTTCATACGCGTACGACACACACTACCACTACACGGCCGGTACACGAGCGCGCGCCGACTTGCATCGGAATAAGGTTTCAATTACAATGAAGGCTTTAACTCGATTTCCGTCATCGATAATGAACTGAAGAAATCTTAAGTCTGGCAAACAAAGACGAGGAAAGCCCCAAATTACATGGGAAAAAGCTAGACAAATTTAATTACAGCTTACCAAAGAAAGTATGCGCTTCGGGAATCATCGTCTATCTTCGGAAATATGAACGCGATGATGAGATCTAATATGCTGTTTCAACCATATTTTAATATAGACACGAAAATTACCGAAGCGGATAATACCTTTTCTGGGTTTCCTTTGTTATGACTGACGAGCGCTCGTGAAATGCAACTATTTTGCTGCGACCTACACGTTCACCTTTTGGGTCTTGGTGTTCAAACTTACTCAATTTATAACAATTTTTAGTAAGTTTAGAGCCGATGTCCACCAAAACGAGGAAGAGAGATATCTCGTAAACCATCAATAGGCTATTGTATTGTGGTGAAGCTAATTGAAACATGAGACACTCTGTGTATTGACTTCGTACAAATTATTTGCACGGAGTAAGCTCACGCCGTTTGTAAGACGACTAAAAAGTCAACGTGTATGCTTTAGCCTCATTTAGATCACCGTGTAAATTACTTGACGGATAGATATTTTGTAAACGAAAATCATACAAAAGTTGTTGAGTCATTCGCAATATCGTTTGAACCGAGACCGTTTGAGCCGATAGCTTACCGCCACGGTTCGTGGTAAACAGTTCGTCAATAAGACAGAGCTTTCTTAGCAGTCTACTTCGTGAATATTAGATATATCTTCGATATTTCTAGCTCTATAGATAGCTTAAATGAGAAAGAGGCGCTAGAGTGTATTACTTTTGACTTGACGATGTTCTAAATGAGTCATAGGGGGAGGAAATACAACATTGATAGCAAGCTTTTGTATAAAAGAACAAACTTTTAAATTAAATAGCTTCAGTGAATTTTCAATGTTTTTAATTTTCTGTTTGCATAGATTTTTTTCTTTAAACTGAAGTAGTTAGTGTACTTTAGAGGTGTTACACCAGAAATTGCTTCTCTAACTTAGGCCCACTTGCACCGCCAATCACTAAACACGTTTAGCACTAAACGAGTTTTAAGTGTGTCTGTCATCTTCAAACATTTGACAGAAACAAAATTATGTTTTAAACTCGTTTAGCGCTAAACGTGTTTAGTGACTGGCGCTGCAAGTGGGCCTTGGTTCAGTTAGATTTTCAGTTGCTGGTATGTTCGACTCAACGAAGCCGAAAAAGATCATGTTATAAGTTAGTACAGCTGATATGTAAACAATTGAATACCCACAAGTATTTTCGTATATTCTAAGCTAAACATAGTAGGTATCATTATAATATGTTTCACTTTTAATTAAAAATGAAAGACATTTATAAAGCCCTTTTATGAATGTATTTCACTATTAATTATCCTGATATGTAGTTACTTATAATTTGCTAAATAAGCTTTTAAGAAAAAATTAAATATGTTCAGGGATCTGATGATATTGATTCAACTGAGATTTCCAAAATTGAGTACTTTGATTATTAGCCAATGATTTTTCTTGAATGGGCAATTCTAAATTATCTTTCTGTGTAAATATTGAGTTTACAACGCGCCTGAAAACCAAATTAATATTAATAATTTGAGAATCACCTATTTTTTTTCTGGATCGGCCTGACCGCCGCAACCATTTTTAAAGCAGGACTTTTTTTTTCAGTTACTGCCGGTATAAAAGAAGAACAACATCAAAAACCCGTCACATATATTGAAACCGACTTACCTGCTGGGCGAGCGCGTTCTCCAACTCCTCCATGATCATACAGCGCAGGTTACGCACCACATCTTCTAACGGCTTGGCGCCGAACACACGGTAGGACGTGTTCGGCTTGCCGGGCGTTGCTACTAGGACTACAGCCTGCTGGCCTACCCGTGTTGCAAACTCTTCGATGGTTTGCTGTGTGTGGGAAGTTTTTTTTATGTAGTCAATAACCTTTTCATGTTGAAATACTAAAGCCCCCAGTAGTACCTACTATTGATTAAATTAGTGGGTTGTCGTCGAGTTGTCCGGTCGAGTAGTTGTCTGCTAGGCTGACGATGATGAGATCCTTGTAAAGAGTCCTCGTCTTTAAAAGTATTAATGTATTGTAGCAGGGGTATTTTGTAACACCAGGCAGTATTGCTGTGCTACAGTTTGACGGGTAAAATTACAATTATAAGAGACAGTATAAGGTCCAGTAAAAACTTCGTTAAAATCTGTGAAAACTCCACAAAAGTTGTTAAACAATAATCTTAACTTACTCTGAGTTTCCTAAGTAATCTATTCTGATGTCTCTTCCTGACGGAGGGGTTTGTCTCGAACGAGTGCGGCCGCTTGCGTTTCTTTGAGGACGCTATAGCGGCAGCTGCGGCCATGCCAACCGGACCTGTTGGTTGACGGCATTTGTAAATCTTGGAAAACACATTACAAACCCAGTGAAAAGTGTGGAATTAATAAGTCGAATATTATCAAAGATTAAATATTATCTGTGTTGTCTTATTATGTTGGCTACGTTTTGTAGCACTCCGAATTTAGCACTACAATCGACCCTCGAATCAGACAAAAAACGTCAAAGCCTGTAGAAGTCTGATTCATGACGGTCATGACGGATGACCGACACTTAGGTAACTTCTTCAGTATGGTTTTACTCACGTGGATTTTATGGACTAGTTGCTGATTCAACTGAAGCCCATTATGACGAGCAGCTAACGACAAGGCGTGAATCATACTCCAGTTTAATACTCCACATATAATACACGTGAGTAAGGCCATGGATACTAAGGCACCCTTCACATTTAACATAGGTATTTGTCGAAAGTAGGTATATGCTGCTCAAACGTAACACTAACTAGAGGTGTGTTTCGATATTCGCCGTCGATCTCCATGCTATGCGACGACGCTAGCGCAGCAACTACACAGCGCCAATGCGACATAGACCAGTACTAGATTCGAAGGCATCCCTTGCTTTGTTTGATCAATATTCAGTATGTCAAGGGCACCAGTCCCACTGCCGACAAGGAAGCGACTAGCTATCGACTACATATTTTATCGCTTAAGAAACGTACAATAGACAGAGTTCTCGCCGGCCGCGGCAGTGTGAACAATCAGCGATCAACTATTAATTTCACCACGAACAAAACTCACCAGCGGCAGCTAACTGTTTGGTAACTTCATCGCTCATGGCGTTCTTGATGAGATCGGCGCTGTCATCGTAGTTCGAGCCGGCCGGCGAAGACGCACAGTCGTCTTCGTCGTCCGAGGCCCCACTCAAGCCGCATCCGTCTACTTGTGACATGTCCTGCAAATTATATGCAGTGTTAGCAACCAGGAGCAAACGGTTAACGAAACAGTCAAAATCAAAGGTCATTTATTCAAATTAGGTTAGCACTTTTTGTACATCAAAATTACATAAGTCCTCCAAAACGCCCGCCCTTCACCACTTCCTAGTGCTTCAGTAGGGAACAAGTGGTGCAACAAACTCCCCAACAATGTTTTGATTATTTGTCTATTTGTCGAGTTCTTTTTTGTCAAAGTTTCTTACTTTGACAAAAATAAAATAGATTAAACTAGAATTTTCTCCTGTAAGTATAGTTGGTTTGTTTATTAACACAAACTTTATATTCATTCATTTTAGAACCCACGTTACTTACGGTCTATAGATAATACAAACACTCTTATCGTACGGGATCGAACCGCGACACCTAGGCACAGCAGCTAATCTCTCAACCATGGCGCTAGCTAGTCGTGCCGTCAAGTTATCGAATTTAACCTTTATTATTAAAATATTGTATTTCCGGATGTATTCAAGGAAGCTACACAACATATTATGAGTTGTCGCACCTTGGTATTCTCATCAGAGTTAAGTTTACAAAATATACCCCAGAGAGTACAAACTGGTGCACAAATTCGTGGAAATGGTATTCCGCGAACTCGTGCCATATACTACGTTTGTTGAACTCCAGCAGCCAGACGGTTACGCGAGTCTGTCTGTGCAGTCTCGGCACTCTTGGCCTCTCGGGATTATAAAAACAACACTGAATTAGGTTATTGTAGATAGTTTTCGGCGTTTGGGGAACTGAATAATTCTAAATGGTTGTTTAATATACTACATAGAAGGTAATATGGACATGTCGGGATTATGGAAATAAAGAAGCGTAGTTCCAAGGTTCCAATTAGGTGTCCTCTCGACTTTGCTGCCGAGTCATAATCAATACCGGTGATATAACGTAATGTTGAATAGTGTCGTACGTATATACGTACGACTATACATATAGCGCAATATTATAATTTCGGGATAATATTTTCTGTCGAGTTTACATTTTTAAGGGTATTATTGTGAAATCATGATAAATTCTACTTTACACTTTTAGAATAGAGTTGCTGAGACTTGAAGCCATATTTGAATCCGATTTTAGAAGTAGATAGTCCGCGAGTAGTGGCGTCAGTGTAATCTTTGCTATCGATTTTCTTACTACTATACAGTGTACACACGCAAGAGACGAGCTAACAGACTTCCAAGGACGCTCTACAAGACGCGTCCAATTGATTTAGCCTAGAATCACGGTTGGTTTACACCCACCGACGGCTTTCTTTTGAAGCAAGTAAAGGATGGTAACCAGCACAGCCAAAATTACCTTATAACGCTGTCCTCCTTTTATGACTATTAATCCTATTACTGCTTAGGGTTACTACTGATTACTGTCAGTCTGAATCTTCCGACTGCTGGACAAAGGCCTGCCCCAATGACATCCACCAATTTCAGTCCAATACTAATTTGGAAACATTGTTTTGTCTAGCTCGTCGTGCCATATTCTACGTGGCCTACCGCGACGCCTTACGGCAGACGGTGACGTTCCAGCAGATGATTTTCCTCTAAGCCAACTTACAAGTAACTTAGCTGCCAAATAGAAAAGCGCCGAGACAATGAAGCTAGGCGAGGCCCACGCAATTGATGCAACTGCTCACAACTAAATTATTATGCAGAAAAATCGTCATCTTATCGCTACATCTTACCTCCCCCTCCATATCCATGGATTCAGTGCTGACCGCTGAATTCATGACGTAGTCTGGGTCGTCTTCGTCCTGCCTGCCCAGATGCCGAACCATTGGATTGCGAATTTGTAGCGGCGTGCAACAGCGATGCGGTCGGTGCTCTTCAACTAATGAGCTTTATGACCTGAGTGACAATGTTGTTCATGTTATTTGACTGATAATAAGAGCCGGACTGTCAGAGTTACAAGCTGACCGACAGCCAAAATCATTTCGCGACCTGTGAATCGAACTCTGGACCTGTCGCTCGTCGGTAGTTTGGTCTTGTTTGGTAATACTTCTTTCATGTTCATGATCAATGAGAGAGATAGCAGTAATCTAAAATATCATTAATATTTGTAAATACACTTGAATACTCTGGTTGTCTTTGCTAAGTTGAAAGCAATTTATGTAGCAGTCCTACATATTCCTGCTGTTTTTGTCTCATAAGTTAGGTATTTTCATACATAAGCCTGTCAACATTCATCACTAATTTAAGTGGGTAACATCTATAGACAGCAGTCATCCAACTTTTAATGTTTAAGGCTTAAATGTCAGCCTACAGATTTTGGTTTCAACAAGAATATAATAACAGGTTTCAGTTTTACTATTGTTTTATTTTAATGTTCCTGATTTAAACTTTTATCTAAGCAGGAGATAAATGTAGATATAAATTATTTATAAATGTATTGAAGCTCCCTGGATTTAAGACAAAATTAAATAATGTCTATGTAAGCAATAATAAATAGTGAATAAGGTTACAATAAAGTTAAGTTTCAAATATTATGTTTTTCATAAGGAATGGTATTTTAATTGCATTTAATTGTCTTACCATTCTCTACATAGATCATACTAAAGGGCAGGACCTTGTTAGTTGTAGCTGCATGCAACAAGATCAATACTTGGCTTGTTGTTAATTTTGAAGATTTTACATAATAATTGTATATTCTTGATAGGAATGCTATTTTGATTTATAAAATCAGTTCTTTGAGTTTAATGGCCTATTGAATTTTATTCAAACTATTTTATAATAAAAACAAAACATGCAAAATATTTCTTTTTACAATAGTAGATATCAGTGAATATTACATTTATTTGCATGAATTCAAAATTAATGATGTAATTAAATCAGAATGATTATTATTAGCCATGACTATAATTTAATTGATCATAGCAGATGAATAGTGTCTCCATTTATATCTATCTAAACTTATATTTATAACCAATAAATATCTATATATAATTATATGTTAAGTGATGTTTTTAATCTCTACTCTAGCAGTAACTAGTCTCTCCACTAAGACTACTCATTAAATATTCAAGTAACACTATTAACAATGCTCACATAACTAGGGGATGCTCTGGAAAATCAATAGAGGTTAATGACTTCCCTCTTGACCCAAATCTCACATCCCCAGTATTATGTACCTCAATATTAGGAAGCCTAAAATCTGTCCTCAATATTTTATAAGCCAACCCTGACCCCTTAACTCTAGCCTAGACTGTCTGGGTTAAAATAATGCTACTATTCTTATCATGATTGTATTGATTTTGGACCTAACATTTTTTTTTAACTTGAAATTATTACTATCCTACATTGTCAATCTGTATTCATTTTGATTAAGCGGCCTTAGGAAAATGTCGCCTTTGCTTTTCGTATTAAACTTTTCAGAATGGAGTCTATGAAGTCAGAATAAAAATTCTTATTAGAGAATTATGCTTACTTAGCAGGATTATGTTCTATATGCTAGGAAGACTACTTTTTACCCACAATATAAAGCGGAATCATCGTTCGGCGACCCCGAATGTACTCAAATAGCAAAGCCGAGTACAAAATGTTGGACTATTCTATTGTGTAGGCACCTAGCTGAGAAAAATCAATACTCGAGCTTCCCACAACCACCGAATATCTAACTAGACGAACTAACTCCTGGACAGACAGGAATACAAGTCCAATGCACCAATGTATGTTTTCAGGAATCCATCTACATTTACAGGTGCATATTTTACTGCAACTTACAATTTTCTGCCTTTTACGCGCGAATAAATGCAGTCGCATACACCAATGACGCATTTTGTTTGATGTTTTGTTTATACGGTGCATGGTGCCCCGCGACGGGTCAGTTTCGAAGACGCATGACATGACGCAAGCTCTTTGCGGCGGCGTAAAGTATAAGCCAAAATGAATGGCCATCATGAAGGGGAGCCGCGCATTCGAGCAGGCTCAGACAGAATGGTGAAACTACGGCTGCGTACGCACCTGCGTGATTTGAAGCACATTTTGCAATCCAATTAGAAGTCTTGCGAACTTGCTGTGATGTAACCCGTCCAAAACAACACTTTTTAAGACATTTGCACTCGGCCGGACACTGAATTCACAAAATTTACGGAGTGCAAGAGAGTCCCCGAAAAATTCGAGTCCTCCATTAGTATCGATCGGTACGCGCGGTATGTGGACCGTATAAACTTCGTATCTAGGGGTCGCCATTTTGTACGAGTCTGCGCGGTGTGATTTTCGCATGGAAAGGGAAATCGCCCCTCTGCCTGAGGGGGGAAAGGATTCGTAGCTTTGTAAGTAATTTTAAGCTTATTTTGTGAAAGATACTCACCAATTTAAGCAGCCAAATATTGCTATTTATTTATTCTGACGTCCTAAGTTGTATGATGTTCAGGAAAAATCCCTAGTTTATTTTAGAAATTGATCATTCCACGTCATACTGTAGTGCCATCTAGTGAGATTTTCAGTAACTATATTTGACGTTTCACGATTGTAAACAAGTTTTGTGAGTTCGCGTGTTGATTTTGTTATTTTCATAATATTTGACGATTGCGTAACATATTTCCGTACATATAAAAAAGCAATAAGGTGAGTGGCTGCATTTCTTACGATAAATATATAAAATTTTGATGTTTGAGGTTACTTGACATTATCGTTTCCACGAGTGATACAAAAAAAAACAAAATTGTATGGATAAAAAACTATTTTGTAAGTTTCAGTCAATCAGGCAAACAAAGTTTTGGTTTGGCCCTACCCTTTGTTTACAAATATTATTTTAATTTCCATGTATTAATCTGTTCAATCTATACCTACCTACAATGTAAACAAAACATTGAATAATTTTCTCTTTTTCATAATCTACATTCAATCGGCTCCCACTGCTGGGCCAAAGCCTCCCGTCTTTGTCTCCTCTAACAAACCTCTCTTTATCCTACGATTTCTGGCCACACCCGTACTGCAAGCCTATCAAAAACCCCTGATACTTAATCTAAAACGTTTTTACAAAAAAAAACCAACTTCCAAAAAAATACACTACAAAGTCAAAAATAACTAATTTTGGAAGTCGGTGTCTATGGATCTGTATTTTAGTTTTTGCCACCGACTTCCGAAATTAAAGTTATTTTTGACTTTGTAGTGTATTTTTTTGGAAGTTGGTTGTTTTTTTGTGTAAAAAAGTTTTTATTTTTCACTTTTTAGATTTATAGTACCTACCTACCCCACACCAATTCGAAGACGATCGTCTTACACGTTCACGTCCGTTTAAAGGCGGTATTTTTTTATTTAAAAATTAATTTATTGTTGATTTTTTTAAAACCACTCTACCGATTTCGATAAAATTTAAATTGGATCATCTGGGAATACCCTTTGAAACAAAAATAATTTTTCAAATCGGTTCAGGCGTCTTCGAGTAAGTAATTGGTTCCGATAAGGATACGATTGGAAGTAGAATTAAAGATAAAAATGGCTGGGTGCCGATTGCTCCTACTGTTGCAACATTTCAGGCAACAAAAGGATATGGAGAGGTTGAGCGCCGAATGATTTTAAGTTGGGCAGTTATGGTACACAAGTTACAGGGAACTACACTAGAATAAGCTGTTATAGATCTAGGCAAGAAAAAATTCGCTAAAGTACAGGTGTTTGTTGCACTGAGTTGTGTTAAAACCTTGGAAGAAATAGCGTTGTCTGACTTAGATTCAATCAAATTATTGAGTAGGCCACACGACGAAAGAGCATTGCTAGAGATGACGCAATTACGCAACTTAAATGGTGCGTCAAATTGTCGCATCAGCATGCCTAGTAGGTAGTGGTATTCCTGTGTAAATCTTCAATCTTAATTGGGTACTATTTTTGTACGAACTGAACATTTTGGCATATTGAACCGTATGAAGTAAGCCTAACAAAAGGTAAATGCTATAAATACTTGAGGAATTCCCTCGACTGTCTATGGTCTCCATCATCAGACCTGTAATGGCACCTCAAACCCATATGGGTGCAAAGTTCTCATCAATAGAAATGAATGTCGAAACACAAGTTAGCTACTGTAAAATGTTGAGGAGTTCCCTTGACTGTCCTACGTCTTCATCATCAGACCCCTAATGACAGTCACAACCTATCTAGGTATAAAGTTCTCATCAATACAAATTAATCAAGACCAAACACTAGGTAATTTCTGTAAATCGTTGAGGAGTTCCCTCGACTGTCTTTCGGCTCCATCATCAGATCCTGGTTTCCTTATCATGGTACCACCCTTGGGATAACTCTATCTAAAAATCGGTATTATCTCTAATATCGATTTTTATGATTATTTTTTTTAAATAATCATAAAAATCGATTCATAAACGACGAAGTTATCCGCGAACACATAAAAAAATATATATTTATACGGTAGAAATGAGAAATTTCCTTCGCTTTTGAAGTTGGTTAAAAAATAAATCGTAGTAGTCTTTTTAAACAAGCAAACCAATATCATACCTTAGCAAGCATGATTCTACACTTGAACGTCCATTCTATTTTTTTTACATAGTTATTTATTTATTTATATCCTCACTTCCTCCTATGGCTAAGTTGCCAAGTATTTTCAGGCATACTGTGTTTTTTTACCATTTGAAGGTAAGGATGGTATCTTTCCTTTAAATTCCTAGCATAGAGCCTCATTCAAATTATGAATAGTACAACCCATTGGTTGTTCCAGATATTTGATTGATGTCTTTTCTCTGCTTTGGTAGATAATGGTTCTAAGCTAGATTGAAGATAGATAATAATGCATTCATAATTTAGTTTCCAAACATGTTAACCCAAGTAATTATGCCTAAAATTCAATATGAGTTTTAGGTAGGTACACATACAGTATACAGTTCAGTTGCGGTACAGTTTTTTATGACTTTTCTAATAGTACCTACTAGTAATTCTAAAATCAACTTTATTCACACTATTATAAAGTTGATATTATATTTATGTGAAATTTATCACACAATCATAGCTTTAGGTTTCAAGTTTATGGTGCACCAAGTGCTGTTCAGGTTATTGTCTCTGGAAGGCTGATGCTTTGTGGTTCCCCTGTAAGGAAATATTATTAAAAAACAGTTTAATGTATATCTCTAATATTTTATATTATTTCATAATACTAAATCTAAATGCATATACTACGTGGCGTAGAACTTAACATCTAAATGACTAATTTATCAATGTTACAAAGTATGTATATTTTATTTTTCATAAAATTAAAGAAATCACATCATTATTAAGTTGTTTCGTCAACTGTCTGTATTTGTTTCATCGTGGCCTTTTGTATTCGCCTGACTCTTCTGATGATCCTGCAAAAAAAGCAAGCAAAGGTTAAATTTAGCATTGTTATTTTAGAAGTGATGTTAATGATTGGAGGAGACATTGGAAATATTGATTTCAAAGAGATGTATAATACCATTTAATGGCGACAGAATAAAATCAAGTCAAAATATTTTATTTCACATAAACCTACATGGGCACTTATGAAACGTCAGAAGCTAGGTGCAAGGTTCCAATTGGTAGTTTTCTATGGAGAAGAGCCGGCAAGAAACCACGGTTACTAATATACACCATCTAGCACTATACTTACTGCCACCAAAATAAAGACCTATGTGTATCATCATCGTCATGATTCTCCTGCCCCTATCCCGATTTATTTGGGATCGGCGCAACATGTGTTCTTCTTACATACTTTGTGTGTAGGTACTAGTCAGGAATCGATCATTGTCCATACAAATTTTGAATAGAGGTTTATAAATGAAGACTTACAGTCAGCTTAACTATGGACATGGGTAGGTACTGGTACATACCTGTGGACCTATGACACCAGCGTCCCCTCCAGCCCGCCTCGCATACACAAGCGCCCGCCACACAGCGGCCGTGCCGACACGTGTGGGGCCCGGAGCACGACTCGCCCCGACACGTGCAGTCCCCGACCCGGCGCCCCACCTCGCAGTGGTTGCCGCCGAGCCCGACCGGGCAGCGGCATTTGTTCACGCCTTTACAACGACCCCCGTTCAGGCAGGGGATCACGCATTTTGCTAGAAAGATAATAATTTAGTTAGATTCACAAAGAGAAAAAGTCTGTTCATCAAGTAGGGATCTAAAATGCTCTAGGACCTAGGGGCCCTAGGGAACGGTTTAGTTTGGTCTTTACAAGTTAGGGGTTCAGATCAGATGCTGTAACAACGTTTGGGTCCTTCAAGTTTTTTTTATTATTTTTTTTATTTGAACACAATGCAGTTTGAACATGGTCATTGGAAATCTATATATATATAAACATTCTTACGCCGGAAAATAATACTTACAAAATTCACAGCGCAATCCATAATACCCTTTAGGACATTCGCAGGTGTCCTTCTGTATACACTTGCCGCCATTTAAACACTTTTGTGCACATATACCTGTAACAAAGAGTCTATTAACGTAACCTTGTATTAATCAGTTACAGGAGTGAAGCAAGATGCTGCGAACACCGTTGCTGCAACAGATACGCTGCAAGCACAGCACAGTATCTTCCAGTAGCAGACCGTATTGGAAGAAGAATCCTCATGTTAGTAGGCAGATAAATACGGATGCTTTACACTTGGAAACCGCGATTCTATTTAGCACACCGGCTTTAGCATGTCGGATTTTGATTTAGTAAAGGTGCAAGCAACAAGTTGGCGCAATTACTATTGATTTGCGTGCCACACTGAATTTTAGATAGGAATATTATGTTGAAACCTTTTATTCAAAACAATGCGACACCTAGTTTCGCATATCTAAATACTAGGAGAATACAATACTATAAGATAAAATGCTTTACATAAGTTTTCTGTTTTGGATTACAGCTAAAACTTCCTTTATTACAAGCACAATTTGAACACAACTCAATACACATTCCAGCTAGACTCGATCATCCGCGTGGACCACGCTGGCGAGCTGGGCGCGGACCGCATCTACGCTGGCCAGATGGCCGTGTTGGGCCGCACCGCGGAGGGCCCCCTTATCCAACACATGTGGGACCAGGAAAAGAAGCATCGCGCCAAGTTTGAGGAGCTAATCAACGAGTACAGGGTTCGACCCACTGCATTGACGCCGATATGGAATGTAGCTGGATTTGTGTTGGGAGCTGGTAAGTGTTGAAGACCCTTTTATGATTTTTATTATTTATAAGGGCTAAGCTTCGATCATCCAGCACATGTGGAATCAGGAGAAGAAGCATCGCACCAAGTTTGAGAGTTAATCATTCTATTGAGTACAGGGTGCGCAAGATGGCGTTGACGCCGATTTGGATTGTAGGAAAATTTGTTTTAGGCGCTGGTAAGTGTGGAAGGCCCTTTATTTAAAAAAAAATATAAGTACCAATGTTCGATCTTCGAACACGTGAGGGACCAGGAGATGAAGCATCGCGCCATTTTCGAGGAGCTGATTAATGATAACAGGGTCCGATAGACCGCGTTGACGCCGGATATGGAACGATTTTGGGTGCTGGTAAGTATCGAAATCTTTTCATGTAATGACTGCGTATGATGCTGCCTGAATTTCATTTTTTTGCATGCCCTAAAAGAAGAGCTGCCGAAGTCTAACAAAAAAAAAGATGTGTTGTGGAGTTTCATAGACTACCCAATTATAGTTTTTGAGTGTCATCCGTGAAAATTTGGGGAGGAATAAAACGTTATTATAAAACTTTATTTTAATTAGTACGTATTTTGCGAAATGCTAACGGTAAAGAGGCTGAATAATTTAAGATACAGCAAAAATACATTGTTATATTTTTACGGACTTAGTGCACTGGGATACCACAAGCTGAATTATTATAAGCACTGAAACAGACATTACGTTTAATAGTTCTTAACATTATCTATTTACATAACCACAAAAGACTTCTCTCACTCTCTATCAATTACAGGCACAGCTCTCTTAGGCAAAGAAGCGGCGATGGCCTGCACAGTGGCCGTAGAGACCGTCATAGTGGACCACTACAACGAACAGCTCCGAACCCTCATGGAGGACCCTAACATCGACAAGGAGATCCTGAAGACCATCACCGACTTCCGGAATGAGGAGCAGGAACATCATGACACGGGAATAGACCATGGAGCAGAACAGGCACCGTTCTATAAAGCAATGACTGAAGTTATTAAGGCTGGATGCAAAGCTGCTATTGCTATCTCGAAACAGGTTTAGATGAAATAGGTTTTATACAAAAGAAGATGGATTAAGTATTGGCTCCTGAATATGAAGTGATGTTTACTAATTGAATTAAGAAACTAACATCTTCGATAATAATGCATATGAGTACTAAGACTCAATAAATTTATGTAACTCACGAAAAGGGTTTTGCAATGATTACGTGGTTTTTGTAGACAGGAGTCTTTAAATGTTTGCTCAGAGTCCGAACTGCTAGATAATATAGAATTTATATCTTGACTTTTGCTAGTTCAACAGAACTTAGTTAATAATGTCGTCACAATAGGCTAAGTTACTTAAGTTACAGTCAACAAGTAGAGTCAGTAGCACTTCAGTTTTTAAAATCTTATCTAAACACATTTATTTTATTTGAAGTAATTATTTAAAGTACCTACAGCTTGATTTTTATGTTTATTGCTGAAAAGCAGAGTATTGAATATTTTTTTGTTAGATATTATGTAAAACTTACGGTGTTAACCAACTTTCGTTGCTGAACGTACTAAAATAAACACAACGCCGTGGCATGGCACTAAAAAGCAAGTGTCTTGATAGATAGTGCCGTTTTCGTACAAAGTAGGCCAGTAATATGTAGGTAGGTACTGTGTAAATTAGAGCAATAAATAAAACTATGAAATATTTGGAATTACGGGAGAAGAAAGAAAGAAAGAAAAATATTTTATTTGGGACACGCACATGCAATACAAACAGAAAAATAATAAAAAATAAAGGAGCATGTGTGAGAAAAGCGTGCTTTATCTAGCATTTATTAAAACATCAACTGAGAGATATATAACTGAAAAGTATTATTTAATTAGCCATTGTTTTACCTACCGACCAAATATGGAAATAGTCCAAGATTTTCACAAAACTCGACTATTTTTTACCCTTCTACCATTGTACCTATAATTTTGTTAAATTAATAAATTGTGTATTAAATACAGTTTTCGTTTTTTTTTTATAATTAATCTTTACTCGTATATTACTAACAACTGGCGGAATGAAACCGTTTTCTAGTTTATTTCGAGAAGGGGGTTTCAAGACTTTCAAGGTGCTAGAGCACATCCAATAAAATTTTCTCGAATACCAGTGTAGATAGATCCATAAAAGAACTATTGGGCTGGGCTAGGAAATAAATATACGAACCTGCTTCAACCTTCATACCCAGGCATATAAAAACTGTAAAATTATTGCAAGTGACGTCACATGGTCCTACAGTCCAAAGGACTAATCAGTCCTACATTCGTGTCTCATGTCCCCTTCAGCGGGGCGAGCACGGCCTACTATGATAGGCTCGAGTCACACATTTTTATCACAGTTTCGAAGCAAAAACCGGGATAAAATGCGTGACTCAAGGCTAACACAGAGGCCGTGCTCGCCCCGCAGGACATTGTCATGTAAAATGTAAATAACAAAACAGTAAAAGCCCACCTCCTTCAGTTTTCCGTCCCTGGTACCCAGGCGGACATGAACACACCCCGGGCGCGGTACCATTCCCTCCGTTCATACACTGCGGGTAACATGGCGCGTTCATACAGTCCTGTCCCATGTACCATTCAGGAGATTGTCATGTATGTGTCTAAATGTTGATTAATATAACAAAATAGTGTGAACCCACCTCCTTCACAGTTCCGTCCCTGGTACCCAGGCGGACATGAACACACCCCGGGCGCGGTACAATTCCCTCCGCTCATACACTGCGGGTAACTTGGTGCGGTCCTACAGTCCTGTCCCATGTACCATTCAGGAGATTGTCATGTATGTGTCTAAATGTTGATTAATATAACAAAATAGTGTGAACCCACCTCCTTCACAGTTCCGTCCCTGGTACCCAGGCGGACATGAACACACCCCGGGCGCGGTACAATTCCCTCCGTTCATACACTGCGGGTAACATAGCGCAGTCCTACAGTCCTGTCCCATGTACCCTTCAGGACATTGGCATATCTTCTCATTATTGCACCATCCTTGATTCGCACATTTTTTGTCACATTCTGGATCTGGACCTGTCAGGAAAATGGGTTATGATGAGAGGACTCGAAACTATAAAAAGATAAAGAATAGAATTCTAATTTATTTTAAAAGTAGATTAGGAACATGGCAGATTTGAAGGGGTGCCCTTTTTATACATTGCATTTTAAGTCTGCACAAACTGTTTTTGTGATTCTTTAGGCCTTCGCGAGTGTCGACCGCCTCTAAAATGGAATGTTCAAGTGGGCTTTTAAAGTTAATCAAAGACAACAGAATTAATGCGTAGGTACAGTGATGATGAATCGATTATGTGCATAATCAATGTCGCTTTAAAATATTAATTTAAATGATACCTTTAAATATGTATTAGTGAGAAAGCAAGCATATGATACGAACCTAAAAAACGCAATGCCGTGAGCAGAGGCACCGTAATCAGCCGACCAGCGCACTCGGAGGATCCCGGAAAATAATGCATTCGGTTAATATGGCCCGGCGCGTGACGCAGGCTCCACAGACACACACTGAGTTGACATTAGTTCTAATGAATGGGTGAGTGCTAAACAGTACAGCGAGTGATTGAATACACCGCTCCGGGGTAAACCTCCCGGAGGGCTCGGCAGAAGTGTACCTGTAGTACACCCACACTTCCCAGTTATGTTTCACAAGTCCCATGTGACGGGGGGCGATCCTACTGCTATCTATCAGGCACAAATCCAGGCTGCTACTGAGAAATTGGTCACGGAAAAACCCAGTAACTCTTTGCCCGAAAGTCAGTTTCGTGATTGGAAAATATTAATAGAAATTATTTTGCTACGATTCATTGGTCCGGTTGTCGCAACTTCGCAAGCGCAAAGAACTGCTGAGTGCGGCCTAAGGTTGATTCACAAGTTCGAATTGTTGGGTTTTCCTTTGGGAAATTCTCAGTAGTGGCTCCGAATTCAGATTTGAGCCGATTTAATAGCAATAGGCACGCCCATAATACCGATTATACAAGTAGGTAGGTACACCTCTACCCAGTCGAGGAATAAAAGCGTGGTATTGTGAATTTACGGTTTTTTTTTTAGTTACTCATGCTGAGTAAGTTTGTAAGAATAAAAGTAAGAAGATTTTTCACCGGAATCCTGTCTCATCGTTTGACTTGAGTGGGTCCATTATTCAATCAAAATTATTACCAAACGAAAGAAACCTATAACTGTTTCCTCTAAATTGTCGATTGTTTTTGCATAGAACTCAAATAAAACAACATAAAATCAAATATTAAACGCTAGTAAAACTGCGTTTAACGCTGTCAATCGCTGTATTGTTCTGACCGAACAAATGGGCACAAACACTGAGGTGTCGTATTTATGCCGTGAGTTGTACGGTAATGGGTGGAGGTAAAGCGTTCGCTCATACCAACTACCCATAAATGTATTATTAGTAGCGTAAGCATAACAATCTGAGCCCGAAATAGTTGAAATGCAATGTTTAGTGCCTGCCTTGGTTCTGGTGCTCAAGTTCGCTACACTTCGTTTTTTCGAACGCTAAGCATGAGAAATTAAATTAATAAGCTGAGGGACTCTAATAGATCTTTGGCAGTGTTTGGATAGGAGAAGTAATTAAGTAGATATGAGTTATTTTTTAAATCAAGTTATAAGCGTTACGCCTGTGTTTTTGGAGTTGTTAATTTTCTGAATAATTTAGCAACGGCTCTTGGATTAATTAATTAGCAGGTAAGTATCAATCAAACACGTGCCGAATGCAACAAGACAGCCACAAAAACACAGACGTGTAAGTGTTAAAAATGCGTTGGCGATACAATACCTGTCCTTTCTAAATACACACCTCTCTGTGCGCATTCCTTCTTTAGGTGTAATCTTAATGGGGTGCCTTTTAGCGGCAGTCCGCGGCCATTTTTAAGCACTAGCCCTATCTCAAATGTGGCCACACCGCTGTTATTGCCGACACATGGCAGAATTATACTGAATTCTGTGGAACAAACTCGTTATTTATTTTTAGACACAATATTCACATATTTGAGGACCGGATAATGCTGTTAGTTACTAAAAAGGTAAACGATACATTTCCTTACGAAATTATTTGTGACCGACAAAAATATTAGCATGACCTACCTTATGGTGGGACATATTGGTTCGTTGTTCGTCGTTGTGTTGGGGTTTTTAATCTATATCTCAATGACACAAGGGGTGTTTCAGAATGAACATTACGACTGTAACAGGATTTTTATCCACTTGAAATAATGTTTGATGCGATTAGTTGTGCCGATCGTATTTGACAGTATGTTTGTCTCTATGTTTTTGATGCTGTCTGTTAAGTCGTGAAGCAAAACACGGCATTATACAATGTGGGGAGGACAATATGATCATAAATGAAACTTCGTATAAGTCATGATATTCCCAACCGTCACACAAAAAATCAAATGAATATATCCAGTAGTTTAGCCACAAGACATTATTTTTCATTTTAAGTATTTTCTACATGCTGTATTGTAAACAGGAGAGCACGCGACAGGTTAACGACACACGTTGCCAGCTCGCTACTTTAAAAACCTACGCCTTTTCTTTCAAATTTATTTTCTCAATGCAAATTATACTTTATGCCCGAGCCATAAGAGTCATAAAGCGTGTCATCACAGCTAGATAAGAAAAAATGCATGCGAAAGTTATTACTTTCCTGTTACGCACTCAAGTCAATCGCAAAATATGTATGTGCGAAAGAGATAGGTAAGTTTGCTTGTTTCTACTTTGCTTACTTGTCGACGTGTCTAGGTTACGCGGTCAGTGTGTCACCGGACCTCCTTCCTGCCAGTGACGCGTTTTGTTTTTCTCTGGAATTTCGGATGCGCCCGCGCCCGTTTGAAGTCGCCGCGCGAGTGTTATCGTATCTTTGTTGTTGTGTTGTGTTGTGCGAAATTTGACGCTTTGTTTTAATAGTGACAGGACACATAAACGTATTATACGTACTTAGTTAAATAGCTAAGTAAGCTTTGCGAAATTAGACGCTTAATACTTGGTGTTTCAAGGTTTTATTATTAAATAATCATGCCTCGTTACAATTATACCGCTTCGGAGTACACCGATATGATTTTAATTTATGGGGAGTGTCACGGTAATGCCGCTTTAGCTGTAAGGACATACCGTGAGAGGTATGGGAACACGCGTATGTGTCCGACCCACGGGCGCACTATTGTACAAGCTGTCCAGAGGATACGGGAAAATCAATCCTTGATCCCGCACGTAGATGGTGCTCCTCCACGTGCAAATGAGATTTCAGACGAAAGAGTTATTAATTATTATGATCGCAATCCGACGTCTAGTCTGCGTAATGCAGGTCGACGTTTTCGTGTAAATCACAAAACTATTCAAAAAGTTTTGAAACGTGACAAACGCAGACCTTATAAGTACAAGAAAGTACAAGCATTGTTACCGAGAGATAAGCCAATAAGAGAAACTTTCTGTCGCTGGTTGGAAACCAAACATCTCGAGAGTCCTGACTTCCTGTACAATGTGCTGTGGACTGACGAGAGTACATTCACAAGGAATGGTTTATGGAACCGACAGAACCTTCGGTACTGGAGCCGCGTGAATCCGCATCTAGTACGGGAGTCTTCGCACCAGTACAGATTTGCGGTCAATGTGTGGGCTGGCATACACAGAAATACCATTATTGGTCCGGTATTTATTGATGGCAATTTAAATGCTGTAAAGTTCATTGAACTCCTCGCCGGATCCGTTTCCGAGTACACGGACGAACTTTCGCTGGACGTGTACAGGCAGATGTGGTACCAGTTAGATGGAGCACCAGCTCATTCAGTGGTGTCTGCAAGAGAGCGTTTGACTCAAATGTTCGGACAGCAGTGGATTGGCCGTTTTGGACCAGTGCGGTGGCCAGCGAGGTCACCAGATCTCACGCCTAGGGATTGCAAAATCCGGTTTTTTTTAAAATTCGGATTTCTGTATTCTTGTCCGATTAAAATCCGGATTATCCGGATTTTTCGAACTTTTTAGTGTTTTAAGTTGATTTGATATAATTGGAATAAAATAGCATAAATTATTTAAAATCGGTATTTATTCGCTCAAATCACAGCACGACAGAATAAAATCAACTAATATAATCAACAAAACTTAGGGTATCAGTCATTTTTCCCGTTATAAATTTACATAAACATAAGTTACATAAGTAACATTTAACACAAACTGTTCTTAAACTTTAGATAATTAGATAACATAACATAAACTTAAGATAATTGAGGTATCCTCCTCTTTTTTATAAAAAATGCAGTCTCAAGAAAAAGTTTAACGTAAGTCAGTTACAAATATAATAATATCATAATAGTAATGCGTATTTTAATCAGTCTTTTTTAAAAAACGAGATCTTAAAAACATGAACGCGTCAAGTGTCTCATCGTTTAGGCGCGATCTTATTTTATTACAGAACATGCCAGCAGTAGAAAAAGCTCTTTCGGACTCAACACTGGTCGGCGGTATGGAAAGCAACCCGTTCAGAGCTTTTTTTAGGATTTCTCCACGACCTCCACCGTTTTCAAATAACGCCATTTCAACGTGAATCATTGAAGGCAAATCAGTTGCGTTGATCACACTCGTTGACTGGTGGTGATGATCACTACCCACACTTGCAAGAGAAAGTTGACGATTGAGCTTTTCTTTAAAACTGAGTGGCGATGGATCGGAACTAGATTCACACAGACTTTCAAAACTGTATCTATCACGGATTTCGCACCAAATTCGCGCAAACAAAGCTGCTGCCTGCACCTAAGCCTACCAATTCAAATATTGTTCGGATTTGCACATTAGACTAGGTAGGTAATATCGATCTACCGATTACTTACACTGAAAATTTGTAGATAAATATAAATATTATCCGTTAAATCGGTTTTGACTGAAATCCGAAAAAACCGAAGTTGAGTCTTAAAAACCGGATTTAAAAATGTCAAGAAAATCCGGACTTTACAGTTATTTTCGAATTTCGAAGAATCCGGATTGCAATCCCTACTCACGCCCCTGGATTTCTTTCTGTGGGGTCACATAAAGAATGAGGTATACTCAACAGAAGTTACTACCGTTGAGGACTTAAAAAATAGAATAATAATATCTTTTAATAAATTGAAAGAAATGGCTGCTAATGGTGACCTATTATCAAGAGTGAGAAATAACATTATACGTCGGTGTAGTTTGTGTATTCAAGAACACGGCGGACATATTGAAAATAAAAAAATTTAATGACTGGCGACATAATTATGTGATCGAAAAGTGATTGTGAATAGTAAATTGATTAGTGAATAATTCGCGGGTGAATGATGCCCGACTATTTGGTTAATATTCTGTGATTTGATTTGTGTAATTGAGCATTAATAATAATAAGAATAATGGCGCCAAACATTACGTCGCTGCGTCGCGCGTCGGCCACAGCTTTATTATGAATGAAACCAAGCTGCGTTGCCATTCTTATCGCAGGTCAGTGTACCAATTTTATAAATGGTGTTTTATTTTGTTTGCAGTTTTAAGCTATTTAGTTTGTTAGAAAAAATAGTTTTTTTAATTTCGATGTTCGGATTTATTTGATAGTTTACAAATGTTTCTATAAACCAGTATTGCCAGTGTTTTCATTTAAAGTCATATTGTCATCTCCACATTGTATATTTTTTAAACGTGACGTTTATACATTTTTAAACGTAGACAGAGCAAACTGTATATACTACTTATGTAAGTACCTACTAGTTTTCTCTGTCTACGGTTTGAAAATTACCTTTAGATGTTTTAGGCACCCGTCCTCTCGTCTTTATCGACAGTACTGGCGGCTTCAGTATAGTCAGGTCTGATGACGTCAGAATGTCGAAGTCATAGTAGTACCTCTTCTTCGACTTCCACGTGAAGTTTACGTAGCCGACTTCAGAAGGTATGACAGGCAGTTTGTTGGAGAAATTGGGGTCTAAAACGTATGGAGATACGTGACCGTTTATTATTGCAAATACTTGCATTGATATTCCTGGAAATGAGATATTTTAATTGTTTAGTTACACATATAAAATAATAGTAGGCACGAAAGTTATGTGTCTCTAAATAGTATAAAGCAAAGTCGCTGTATTCGTCTGTCTGTTTCTCCGCTTCAACTGCTTCTAACGCACGGATTTTGATACCGTTTTCACGACCGCTTAGAGAATTTCTTCCGGGAGGTTTATATGTATAATACTTGCATTATTATAGTAGAGAAAAGCTGAGAATTTCAAAGGTTTGTAATATGTCGTAAAAAACATATTTTTGGGCGCTTACATTGCTAACACTGGCTAAACCTTACGAGATAGATCAACATAATGTACTAAGGAAGTGAGGTAGGTATATCTTAAAAAAGGTCTACAGAAAAGTCCGCAATGGTAAATGTCTCAAACTCAAAGCATTTATTTCAATTAAAATTTAATTGTCAAGTAGTCGGTCAGTCAGAAATATGAAGCTATTTGCCCATTCCAAATCGTAGTAGGTACCTATGGAGAAGAACGGGAAGAAACTCCATGGACACTCTTTTAAATTAAATTGTTACATAAATATTTGTTACATCATTAATGTTGAATATACACGGTGATTTTTAATTCACTGTTAACCTTGCAGGAGGTGAAATAACTCATGATTATAAACAACTCTCACTATGAGACCAACTACGAAATAGCTAAAAAAAATACATCTGTTGCATACATTTTCATCGGGTAAATATTGCATTTTGTATGAAACACCTGATATTTTTTTCAACATTTCAGCGTTGGTCCCATAGTAAAAGGTGCGCATAATCATGAATACTTTCACGCCCTGAAAGGTTAACAGTGAATTAAAAATCACCGTGTATAATTATATGTGAGAGCGATGTAAATATAAGACGTACCTACACGTTGAGTGTCCAGAGTACAGCAAATAGAAATTTAAACAAAACATAGGTAAATAAAATAATTAAATTAAGCCGTGGCAGCTAAGAGAGGACCAGTCCCCAACTGACGGCGCCCGTTCACGAACATGACGCATGGATCAGCACCATTCAGCTCAACCATTTTGAAAGGAGCTAAATGAACCAACACACGCGCCACCGTCAGCGAGACTTTTGAGTGAGCATGACATCTATCAGCCGCCAGGGCACATTCAAGTCAATGAAAGACATTACCCGGTAAATGGTAGCTCGATAGTACATAGTACTCACATTGTCCTATGCAGTTATATAATACAAAGGAGGTTAAGTTATTTTTATACAATGCAAAGGTAGTCTTACAATCTTCAGCAGCTCCAACAGTATTCTCAAGTGTTAATCAATTAGTTGTGGTTGTGGAGCAGGACCAGCATTGAGCCAGGCATTTTATCAGCGATATAATCCCCCAACTTATAATATGCCTGTCTGCATAGTGTGCGTTTTATACAAAATTTGAATTTCGTCTCATTCAGTTGAAGTATGTGGGGAGGTATTTTATTGTAACATTTTAAACAGTAGGTAGGTACCCCATGAAAGATGAGTCTACTTTAGCCAGTCTGAAACCTGGTTGAACTAATAGGTCCCTATTTCTAGTACTATAATTATGTCTTTCATCTCTTTTACTAAAAAGATGTTTATCTCGTAAGGCACACAGTATATTATAGTATAATAGTAATATGGGTTAGTTATTTACGACGCATTTTTAACCAACACAGTAGGTACTTATTATTAAATTCCTTATTCAATGAAATACGTTAGACACCTACGTTGTGCATTTCATGTAGATTAAAATTGCCCTTTACAGCCTATCATTAAAATGAATATCTTAGAAGAAGTTGTTTTTATTTGCTTACCATTTCAATTTAAAAGATTTCAATTTCCAGTAAAACTATATTTTTCAATGACTATTGATAAATCACAGGATCAAACATATTGTTGCAGGTTTAGATTTAAGCGTTGAGTGTTTTTCATGTGGAGTACAGTATGTACACACGGCTACACATCAAGCTATACATAACCAGTATAAGCTGACTTCTGATTGTACGAAAAACCTATAAAATACGAGGTCAGCTAAAACTGGACATGTATAGCTTGATGTGCAGCCGTGTGTACTTAGCCCTTTCGCGTGTAACATCTAACCAAAATCTGTTTGTGCTGTCTAATGTAAATACAGCTCTAAGCATTGTATTTAAAGACATTCTCTAGGTATACGACCTCCGTCACATACACTGTACACCCGCGCGAAGCCGGACCGGGGCGCTAGTTTCATTATAAACTAGGTTCTGCCCGCGACATCGTTCGCGTGGAAGTCGTAAGACACCGCAATATACTAAAATAACAGGAAAATTTTTACAGATTTTTAAGACGCCGCAGGGGTGCTCGCGAGCCTGCGTTTGATCGACAAGAGGTTACAGAAAACAGCGGTCGTGCGCGCACACCTCGACATAATTTAGTTGTTCTGGGTACTACGTAACTTATTCTGTTGCTTATATCTACCTATACAATCACATTTATGAATTGTTACTTATATCAAACAGAAACGTCTATTCCAACATTATACGTCTAGACTTAAGGTTTTGAAGTTTAGCAAGTCGAAGTCTAAGTGAATTCAGCAAGTCGCTGTAATATGCATACGTACGAAAACAACGGTAATGCATGGCCTTTGAAAATTTGCGTAGTAACTTTTCTATCATATTAGAATATTTTTCATAAAAGGGATTCCACACCGGACTGCGTACTCCAACTGAGACCTGACCAAAGTTTTATATAGGTATAAATAAGTAGGTACCAGGGCGTTTAAATTCCTGAGCCGATCTCATCACAAAACCGTAGTATACGAAAAGCATTGTTCACAATTTTAGCAACATGAGCAACGAGATGGAGTGTAAATCACCAAAATCACGAACCACTGTTTCTCGTGCCAGATCTATATTGTTCAATGAATATGTATGTTTTATTACGTTTTTATTTTTAGTAAAACCAATGCAATGGCATTTGGATATCCTCAATGTAACTTTACTTTTTACACAATATGCAGAGAATCTATTTAAATCTTCCTGCAAAAGTAAACAGTCACGTAAATTAATAATCGGCCTAACATTTTGTAAGTCGTCTGCTTATAGTAATAATTTAGAATTTTGAAAACACGTAGATTCCTATATCATTAATAAACATAACAAACAAAAGCGACCCAGTATACAGCCCTGAGGAACACCGGAAGTAACATTTAGGGTCGCAGAATTAAAACCATTTATCACAACTCTCAGAGATCTGTTAAAACCGTAAGAAGAGAACCATCTCAATAGGTCGCCACGTAGGTATGCCATTAAAAGCAATTTTACTCAAGAGTAGTTGATGGTCCACTTTGTCAAAAGCTTTCTGGAAATCCGTATATACATATAGTATCAACTTGAATACGAGAGTCCATACTGTTAAATAAATAGTCAACAAAAGTTATCAGGTTAGTGGCCCGGTAGTAGATCTTTTTTGACGAATCCGTGTTGTTGTGGAATTATGTTATTACGTAGTACCTAGAGGTTAAACTTTATCATGAACAAGTCTCTCAAAAAGCTTTGACAAAACCGATAATATCGACATGGGACGATAATTCTCGATATCCTGTTTAGGTCCCGACTCGTGAACAGGGGATATATTTGCGAGTTTCCATGCATGGGGAAAGGCTCCTTGTGAAATTGATAAATTAAAAATATTTTTTAATGGCACACACAGATTGACGGCGGTCTGTTGAATGAACACAACTGGTAGATTATCTGGTCCCGGGCCTTTAGATGGATCTAATGCTTTTAGCGCGCTTAATATTTCATCAGCAGTAAACTGAATGCAATTAAGGAGAGAAAAAAATTTAGAGTAATCTCCGCACTGCGATGAAGTAGCTCGTATATCGAATTAAATAGGCTTGAGAACAAATTATAGTGCATGATAGAAGGAAAGCTTGTAGAGGATTTGCGAGAAGAAGTGAACATCCAAAACTGCTTAACATTAGTCCGAATACTTCTACAGAGGCAATGTATTTTCTGTAAGTAACAGTTTTTGCACTCAACCCGGAATCTAGAACGGTAGATGGAAAACTACTTGTAGTCTGAAATGTTTTGATTTGATAATTACCAGTATACTACGTTTATAGTTTTGATCTCAGCAGCCAAAATATGAAGATAGCCAGGACGGGTGACGCGGGAAGAAGTGACGTAAAATTGTCCGTGTGAGAAGTAACTCGTTATGACCCGCTGCCTTAAGTTTTTCGTTTTTAGTGATTTAATGAATGCCTACGTTCCTGCATAATTATACTACCTAATGGCACAACACTGATCAGTGATCGATCACGGACTGATGCATTCTTACAGATTATTCTTGACGAACAAATATCGCTAAAATAATGTAACATTCGGGATTTCTCATAACAGTCATCTAACCATAGATATTTATTTTGATTACAACCAAAGATGACGGAAGAGGCCTAAACTTCATGTTTTTCTATTTATGTTCTACGAACTATCATAGTACCTATAACGAATTGTAAAAAATAATCACAAAAAATATACATTTTTGGGAATCGAACTTTGGTTTGCGAAACAGTCATCGAGCCTTTAAGTTATTTGCCTTAGACAAATGATTGGTCTCGCTGCGGTCGAGCGCAGCGAGACCAATCATTTATCTATTTGCTTTGTTGAAAGTTGACTAAAATAGCCGTTTTTATATTATGTCATGATTGACTGCTTAGCTCCGTAAAGGTATCATCATATCATCTTCCACAGCCCCACTTCACCCACTGCTGAGCATGGGGCTCTCTATTCTTGTGCTAATCTCCACGCCGTCGTTCAACGTTTCTGAGAAACTGGGCAGAACTTAAGATGACTAGGAACCGGCAGACCGAGATGTACTACGACTCGAGAGGATCGATTTATTGTTGCGACCATGCTTCGAAATCGGTACCTCATGGCAGTTGTAGTAACAAATCAATTTCGGACGACCCGTAGAGACAACGTAAGCGGACTGTAAGGCGGCGGCTCCTTGAAGCTGATTTGACCCCACATAGACCCGCAAATGGTCTTAAACTTGAAAGGGAACATCGGGTAGCAAGATAATGTTACGCTCGCGAACACGTACAATGGGAGACGAATGGGCAAGAGTAATGTTTTCTGACGAATCCAGATTTATGCTGTATGCACATGATGGGCGGCGATGAGTCTACCGACGGCCAGGGGCAAGTTTTTTTTCCAGCTTACACGAGAACTAGAATAGGGAGCGAGATACAGAAATTCTTACCGCTAAACATCCTCACTTGTCGCTCGTCGATCCACAGCGACAGGTCGGAGTGGTGGCGCGCCTCGGGGTCCTTGTAGTCGCGGCGACCGGCGCCGAGTGCCAGCGACATCGCCAGCACCAGCCCGGCACACAGTCGAGCGCCCATCGAAGCCGATCGCCACATGCTGGGGAGGTAGTACTGGAATTTAAGTTGTGGTAGAAGTTGGGTGAGCTGACTTTTTGGTGGAAGGTCCTTTTGACAGATTTTTCTGTCGCCGAAGACCCGCGTCCTTACCTATTCGAGTTTTAAAGGTAAAGGTGCTGGTAAATTACAGCCACATGAAAGATTTAAATTTGTCTCAAAGGCTCGCAACGGATCGTTATTCTAATTTTTGTTGTGTCTGTGGATACTCAGAGCAAGAAGCTACCAGAGCTGTGAAGTCTGTTTTCTCACCATTGATGGTGCAGTACTGGCGCGTCAGCTTCTCTTACTAAATAACTTTTTCAGATTCGATTGACAATCTTGGGCTGCGAGTCAGTCTGGAGTGTCTCCACTGTTCTAAAGGCGATTGATAACTTCTACTATAGGTTTCGGCAGTTTTATGTAGGTAGGTACCTACGATTGTGTAAATAAAAGCATGTAGTGAAATGATAATTTATTGGCAATTCCGCTTGGAATCTGGCCATGCTAATTTGCGTATAGTGACTACTTAGAAGTTAGCGGTCGTGGGGATTTATCTCTATAGCTCCTACATATTCTACACTAAACAAATACATTAGAACCGATTCCGCTTTAACTGAAACTATATTGACTCTCACAAGATACCTTTTCGAAATTGTATAATTAGGTTGTTAACCCTACTTACATCGATTTTGATAGCATGTCTTTAAAAGTTTCAAATCCTGATCAACTAACTTGAATACAATCAAATAAAAGATGAACTCAACAAGTTACCGTATTTCATCATCTCGATTAAAACTCAATAAAAAAAACTAGAGTCGTAAACTCTGGATGAGTCCGGTTCCAACGTTATAACCGAATCGTTCCCGACTGACCAATTAACAGTCCGCCGGGCTATCACCTAAAATATGTCATAATTCCATTAAAGCGTTCCAACGCGGACCTATAATAAGCGTGTAAGTGGCGTATAATTTGTTTGTCGACCGTACAAAACTTCTCCTCGTCCACAAAGAAAAAAAACTAAAGAAAAACAAAATTATCACAGATAACATAATTGATTGAGACCGTTTGGGACGTGCTCCTACAATGGTATTATCGTGAGAAACGCCCGTCGAAAGTAAAAAAGCTACAACTTCATTAAATATCCCCTGTCAAAAAGTAATGTCTACTAGTTTTTTTACTCGCTCCCGGTGTCAAATTATACGTACAAAAGGTGTTAACAAAAAAGAAGACTCCAATAGCTCTAGGAGTAGGGGTGCCGAACAATTTTGTCTACGTAATGTTATCATTTGTGGAGTTATTAAGCTTGCGAGATCTGCCCCAAAAAAACAAAAGTAACGTAGAATGCAGTTAAAATTGACCGTTTTCTTAAGTCTAGTCAGGTCCTAATGAAAGGTAGCGGGTTAGAAAATGCCTCTAAAGTCGAATAGCCACTTTACTGGTGCATATACAGCTCTTGCACTCATTCAATAATAGATTACATTCCAGGTAACTATTTATTGCCGTAGGATATAATCAAGATTTAGAATAGGTACAAAAGATACAGAAAGATAACGGACACTGCTAGATACTTACCCCGGCCGCAATGAAAGGGTTGACTATCTACGCAACTTGCACTGGACTTGGTATCTGCTGTGATCAAGATGCACATTATCAAGGACACACAATAGGGTAGACAATTACCACGCTCAGACAACGCACATCCTAAACCGTTGGGTCTAGAACATCTATGTATGTACAGACGCCAGCACATCAAGCTACTACAATCTGTCAAATTTCTTTAATAGAATTTCAACTTTATCGCTAAAGCATTAAGGTTCAAGGTTGATTGGGAAAATTTGACAGTTTCGGGTAGCTTGACCTGCTGGCGTCTGTACATAAGTAGTATCTCTCGTCAAGAAGCATAACATTCTGCACGATAGTACCTTTTATATCAAAAGTCAGCACTGAGAAAGGATTGTAGAAAATTCACCCCTAAATGGGAATGCAAGTACGTACCTATTTTTTTCCTATGGGAAACTCATCGGGCAGCTTGTGCAATTAATACATTTTCTTGCCGTACGTACCCAAAAAAATGTTTTGTTATTTCTTCACAATCAAATCAAAGTAAAGATTATCTTAGATGACCGCCGCGCCGCGCCGTAACTTTGTTATGATTTTTTAATAGGACAGGACGATGCTAACCCTGCTTCGCTACATCAAATCTCATGACTAAGGGGTAAGTAATTATTCAGTGACCTATTGTGACTTTCGCTAGATATATCTTTTTATCAACCAATTAAATAGTACAAAGTTTACCAAACAATTATATAAGTTACGTGTTCTAGAAAAAATGCGTATTTAGGTACTTACATACTTATTATATTAAATAGAGCATCTTTATCATGAGGTCACTTAATGTTTACAATTATTGTAAAAAATAAATGTAAATCTAATATTTTATGTGTTGTAACAAAACTACAATATTTATTTGCGTGATAACCCCAAATTAGCGCGGTCCAGTAGGTACTTTAGATAAAACATAATAAATATTATATGTACTTAATTAAACTTAATTGATTACCTAATTATAGCTTGCAGTATGACATGTCACATGCTTACCATGCCATGGTGCAGGTCAGTTATAAATATGACGTAGTGCATCATCAGATACATAGATGTTGCATATCAACTGTTATCTACAGAAAGTACTGCACTTTCCTTATCTAAGTAGTTAGTACCTACTATCCGTTTACGATTAAAATGGATCTCTTGTTTAGTTCCTTTTTTGTAGAGTTTTATTCAGCCAATTCATGAATCTGCTTAAATAATAGAAAATTAAGTTAGGTTTAGCATGAAATCTGTGGAACTGGTACCTATTTACAGTCGAACGCCAGCAACTTTTGAAGTGCAAAAATTTGCGCACAAGGAGCGGAACGTCGCGACGTTCCGCTCCTTGTGCGCAAATTTTATTTTCCTTGTGCGCAAAAAAATATGACATTATCTAGTTGAGTTTTCACGACGCGTCGTGAAAACTCAACTACACTCGAGAGCAATGAATCCGGGTCACTTAAAGAATCCTAAAAATCTCGGAAACTGAAAATGCTAGGTTAATGCAATAAATTGTATTTAATAGACAATGTAATACTCCTTAAATGAAGGTATTAAAACTTCTTAGTTATTGTAAAGTTATATCATAAAAAAATCAAATTTGAAAAAGGGCCACTTTCGAAGATGGAACTACGAAATTACAGCATTTGGTTTTGCTTTTGTTTGTAATCTGTCATTTATGTGGGTACATAAACCATGTTGATAGTGCTCTATATTCATTATTCAAGCTGAAATTATGTCGCTTACGCCTGAAGAATGCACCAGAATACTTACAATGCTGGAAACCGGCCGGAGTCAGCGCGATACAGCCAGGACTGTCGGTGTGTCGCTGTCAACAGTACAAAGAGTTCTCCGACGTTACGAAGAAACTGGTTCTAACCTACGCAGACCAGGAACGGGCAGAACCAGGTGTACCACAGCACGAGAAGACCGATACTTGGTGAACACCATGCTTCGAAATCGCTTTCTCACAGGAACTGAACTCACCAATCAGTTTCGACGCCTCGGAGGAAGTAACCCAAGTGCATGGACAGTAAGACGTCGGCTTGCTGAATCTAACTTAAAACCCCTTAGACCTGCAAACGGCCCTAAACTGGAGCGTGGGCATCGTATTTCAAGACTAAGATATGCCCAGAGCCACGTAAATTGGAGTATTGAAGATTGGTCAAAAGTTATGTTCTCCGACGAATCAAAATTTATGCTCTACAAGCACGATGGAAGACACAGAGTGTATCGAAGACCAGGGGAAAGATTCAAGCAAGCATGCATCGAAGAAAAAGTAGCCTACGGTGGTGGGTCTGTACTTGTGTGGGCCGGAATTTCTTCTGAAAGTCGCACAGAGCTGGTGATCATAGAAAACGGCTCTTTAACTAGCGTAAGATATGTGGAAGAAATCCTCAATGATCACGTTGGTCCATTTATGGTCAATTTAGGTGAGGATGCTATATTTATGCATGACAATGCCCGACCTCATACAGGTAGGATTATGAATGACTACCTTCAAGAGATGAACATTACTCGTATGGAGTGGCCAGCGCGCAGCCCGGATATCAACCCGATCGAGCATGCTTGGGACGAGCTAGGCAGATGCGTAAAACAACGAAACCCTCCCCCAATCACGCTTCGTGAGCTCAAAATTGCTCTCACAGAGGAATGGGAGAATATTCCCCAAAATCGTATAAGGAACTTGGTGTACAGCATGCCAAACCGCGTAAACGCAGTAATGGAAGCACGAGGAGGCAATACGAAGTATTAAAATTCAAGAAAATCGTAATAAAGTTCAAAAATTTCATGTTTCCTATTTTTGTTTTAAGGAGAGATCAGCAGTTTTTTTCTTTATGTAATTTTGTGTTAATAAAATGTATTTTTTTTTACTTTCATTTAAGGAGTATTACAGTGGTGCCGATTCTGTTGTACACCGAACTAAACTAACTAAACTATCACTAAAATTCCTTACTTTTGGCTATGAGAATCTTAACGCTATTCTGCAAAATAAAATCTCTAAATTTAAAAATAATTTTGACACATCTAAAATCAAATTTGACAATTATTGCGACTGCGACTCCACGTGGTACTTGTTTGCCGTACCACGTGATCTTTTTTTAGAGCCGTAGGCGCGCATTATGTGCGGCCTCGACTTGTTTTGTATGGAATTTTTTACTTTTTGTATGGAAAATATAAAAAAATATTACCAACACGTTGAGTTTTATGGGTTTACGGGTTGCAAAGGGGGTCGAAATTTTCATTATTTTTGCGATAGGACACACCGTTTTCGAGATATAAGCAAAAGAAAAGAAAAAAAGATACAGTACTGTTTTTGCATCTGAAGTCGAGGTGTTGGTGTGAATTTTAGTTCATGACAACTAATTTTATTCCACACCTTTTTAATCGCGATTAAAAATAGTCAGATTTAGTTAAGACAATCAAAATTTTTGGTGAAAAACGTAAAATTCAGAATAGCAAAATTGCCATTTTCACTAAATTAAAATCTCAGTGCCATCTTAGTGCTGTCAAACTAAAATTTAGTTAAGTTGTGTCACTTTAGTCAATTTCAGAATGGGAAATCGTCGTTTGACAGGAATAAACTAAATTTTGGTGATTTTTAGTCTAGTTTAGAGAATTTTGTGACAAGAGAATCGGCACCATTGTCTATTAAATACAATTTATTGCATTAACCTATCATTTTTAGTTTCCGAGATTTTTAACATTCTTTAAGTGACCCGGATTCATTGCTCTCGAGTGTAGATAATGTCATATTTTTTTAGAGTTTACATTAAAAGCCAATCAAAAGATCTACAGAAATTGATCCAAATAATTGTTAAATATTGTTACTGCTCTTTCCCACGGCTAATACGAATAGCAGTAAACAACGACGCTGATAACTTCCGCAAAACAAAACCACTTTAAATATTTGTCTTGTTTGGCAATGAGTGCATGTCTGTGCATAAAGGGCATAAAAGGCATAGTGGCAAAACGTTTTTTGAAAATGAAACATTGTAAGTAAAGTTGTTTGATAAACAAATGTTATTACGACCAGTGCTTTGTACCTACCTATGTGTAGTGACACAAAATTTCCTTATTTTTCTTCTTCTTAGCGTGTCGATGGCAATGTATATGGACTCGGCACAGAATTACATGTTCCATTATGTAAAATATTTAAACTTACAATGAAACACATTCCGGGTAATACGTTACCGCAAGCCGAATAGTAATACCTTTTTGCGGTGTATCAAGCAGACGTAGGTATGTGATATACCTACGTCTATATATATTTAACCTCAAGTAGAATTTTATTAGCGACTTGACTGCCTTACAAATTGTCAGTCATTTAGGTCATTTTAGACCATCATAATAACCAAGAGCGTGTATGTACGCTGGTGAACTAACCATTATTGTCAAGGTTTTAATTTATTGATTAACATAACTACAAGTTACTGTTATTGTTCCTCGTCATCTCCACTCGGCGATGACTAGTTCGTGGAGTGAAATGTAGATAGAACACTTTATTTACTGAACTAGGACAGTACATTTTTTGTTTACTAAGTATAATAAATAAATAATTGAAGCATTTATTACCAACAAAATTTAAGAGTTGGTAGGTATTTATATTCATTATTTTGGCAATCAACAGCGATACATAATATTAGATATGTTATAGAGTATGTGTATTACAGTAGGTACCTATAGGTAGTAGGGCTAGTAATATTAGGTTTCCTTGTCTAACTAGAATAAGAATAAAACATACGGACGGACTAATATGTTTGGTTAGGTCCATTTTAATTTGGAGCTAATTCAATTCATCCTGGGCCTTCAATCTGGTATAAAAATAACGCTAAAAGGGTAATGTTTTAGTTCCGATTGTCAGTTTCAGTGAATGAGACGGGTGCATCCCGTGATAAGACGTGCGAATGACCGCGGATGTTCGCGGAACACCCGAATGTAGTAGGTATTTTCAATCTGAGTTATTTTGCAGAGTAGAATACAACTTCTAAAAATTCGGGATCCATCCAAGTTTTAGTTTATGGTAAGTGTCAACAATTGTACCATTTATATCATATTTTTTGTTGTGAATCTATTTTTTTTTCTGTCTGAACAATTTTGCCTGATATAATTGCTGCAAATTGCTTTGCATTGGGAATATCTTTTCTTTTGTGTTTTACGCCTGGCTTGGAGCGGCAGTGCGGCAGTGCGGCAGTGCGGCAAGTCAAACACATTCTAAAAAAAGAACGATTTCTAAAGTTTCATGTCTTGTACATTTCTAAACCGAATCAGTACTAACCTTTTCTTTTCGTGCAAAAAATAAACAAGTACCCGATCTCATTAATAACATGAAGTGGCTAATAAAAGAGTGTTGTCCAAAGATAGGGCACCTCTGGCGGGTGCACTTGTTAAGCTAACCAGCGGGCAGCGGGCCAGTCGATACGATACCCGTTCAGGGAACAGGTAACAGTGTAAAAAGAAAAAAAATAAAGTCCGGCTGTCGGTCCGCGGCCGCCCCCGTCCGGCCGCGGAGTAAGGCAGGCTGGTCATGATGCGACTGAGAAGTTGCTTCTTTAAAAACGCATCAAATTGTCATAAGATTAAAACGCAAAGGGTTACTTTACGTATCAGTGAGTAAATTTACTTTCGGAAAATCCATTCCGAGTAACCTTTACGTAGATTTGTTGTGCTAATTTGTACTGTACACACATTAGTTAAATCGTGTTAGTCGTCATAAAGTTAGCTACGAGTATCAAAATTAGTTCTGTAAATGTTTGGTGATATCATGTTTGAACAAGGAGGCCATTTAAAAGTAAGAACCTTTTGGGGAAAGATACATTTTGGACATTATTTAAGCAAACAGTCTAGATATACAAATTCAAAAGTCGACGTCCAGTCTTGGATTTAGATCACGCAATTATGGTCTACTTATAGGTAAAAGCTCCACCATCTGGGAGCAATTATTAATCGTATAAACTATATAAACGATTAAAACATCGTTATGTCCGAACCGAGCTGATGCAAAAAGACGAGGGAATAAATCGTATACAGTTGTCGAGTAAGTGGCAGGACTATTAATAACGTGTATCCACTTCATTTAACGATTACAACGTTGTCAGATAGATCATAGAGCCGGTTTTACAAATTTATCTTCACAAATCACGCTCGACTACTAGCGAGTCTATAGCCAGCCTTAGCTCGGCTTGTGGACCGTGCAGCCGTGGTGCACCGGGCATGTGCAGTCTACCGACTCCTAACATATAATCCCATAGTTAGGCCTCTATTAATAACACCTCGTCATGTTTACATTTGCCAGATAGCAATGTTTACTTTTTATGCTTTCTTTAATCTCCAGTTTTTTCAACGCGCCTTTTATATCAATGTTCGAGACTTTTTAATCCTTAGTTATTCAGTGATTATTACACACATCTCAAATTCAATTAGGTAACTAAGTAATTACGAATACAGTAATCAGTCAACATTAGTTCATACATATGTGGGTAATTAATAAAGACGATGGCCACTCGTATTCCGAATCGATTAAACAATTAAGTTTTAAGTGGGATCAACGATCTTTTATTTACCGACCTCTGTCATCCTGGATGGATTTCGCGATATGATACAGATTATAAGAACGGTCTTATCTTACCTGTAATTCCCGGAGTGTTCCTATTAAAATAAAATTGCAGCACGCACGTTCATAATTTAAAATTCACTTCACAACTCGCGAACTCGATCGTCTCGTTTGACAACAAATACAAATCGTTCGATGATGTCCCGCCCTGTCGACGGTCGGACACAGACTGCCTACATACTGGCTCTTTACTCAATACACAGCTTTGTTTTGCGCTTCAAAAAGTTTCACCACAAAGGATTTTGGACTTACCTTTTCATAAAATAGAGGTGACGCAGCGAGCCCCATAGGGTTCGTCTGATATCTCGTCGAAATAATTAACGATCAACATTTTGCATGTTTCCATTGATAGCAAATCATCCGGGAGACGTGGGATGCTTTACAATCAGCTTACATACAATGTTATGGCCGGTCAAATAAAGCATGATCTGCTGATTAGATTAACGGCTGCTCAAAGTTAATGGCGCTGTTTTATCAATAAATCTTGTCGACGCTGACTGGATTAGCACATGCAAAAGCGACATGCGACTCTAAACTATGGATGAAGGGTCCAGGAGCAAAAAGTTTCATCGCGAGTTTGAATAGTTATTTATCATCATTCTTGGCTGACGTATAGCTCCTTTAAAAGTACTTAAAAGGTTTTGCGTTCATAAAACCACAGGTTGTTTTTGTAAGTATTGTTAACACCTTATGAATGAATGCCGCACATTAGGTACCGAGGTTTATATTAATTTACCCGCCATATTGGCGCTTTGTTTAGTCTGAACGCAACGTAATTTACTACTAGCGAAATCGGTACACCACATTATGCCCGACTGCGACGGTAATATGACCGTATTCGGATATTGGGTCTTTTGGATTTAGAGAATAAGACTATTGTATTTGAAATAATTTATCGACACGAACCTAATTGAGTTGATCTTCTAAATATAAAAAAAATCTTTAGTGTTGGTAGTCTTTTTAATAATAAACGTAATATAGGAATATGCTTAACCTAATACTCCTATAGCTGACTGATCCCTGAAAGAAATGCTGAAACAAACTCAGAGGTCATGGTCTCTTTTAAAGTCCAAACATTAGGATTTTGTGGGAGACTAACAATACAGGGCCATGTCTGGAAGAGCCTTTTGAAGAAAGAGCCATTGCAGCTTTGAGTTGACCTGTCCTAACAGACGGCATGCATGCATCAGTCATCGTGTAGCTCAACCCTATTTTAAGGAGCTCAACGACCACACACTACGCTACCAGATTTGCAGGACATTTGCGTAGGCCTCAAAACCGCCAGACAGATTTAAAGCCTGCATGGTACCCACATTCACAGTCAGTTTTCTCTTTAAATATCATAAAAATATCATAAGATCTGTCACGTAAATCAACAAAAATTACATTATTAATTCCAAAACACTTAGTATAAAATGGTTTGTTGATTGGGGATTCATTGGAGTAGCATAATTAATCCCTAGCCTTTTTGTCATCCAAGTAATCTTTAACTTTATAGAAACCTTTTCGACAGAGTTTCTGTTTAATAAATGATTTAATATATGGTATTGTGGACGACTATTGGAAAAACCTGCTTTCAGCAGTTTTCGTAGGTAGGTACTAATTTACAATATATGTTGAGGATAAAATATTTAAATCACTAGTCTCCTGTACCTTTTACTATCTACATGGGTACCTATTTGTACTGTAGAGGAACGCTGACGAACACATTTCATATTAGACTAGCTGACCCTGCTAACTTCGTACCGCCTAACATTTTTTTTTCTCACCGTTGAACCATATCCTCGTACTTCAAGCAATATTAGAAGCGAAAAACTTTCAAAAGTCGATTAAAATATTGTCAGAATAACGCGGAACAAGTTATTATGGATAGGTTAGCTGAACAACGAGCTACAAAAAAGTTTGGTGAATTTTGGAAATCCACTAATAAGTTAGATGCGAAAGCTGGTCTCTCTGTGAGTGTTGGTGGGATGGCTGAACCCAGGGGCATTGCGAATATGTTTAAAGAACATTTTAAAATTCAATCCCCACTCGGTCCCTCATCCATGGTGAGCGATTCTGGGCCCAGCAGTCGTGGAGAGAAACCTCTGATACTTTTCTCAATTAAACAAGTAAGTAAAGTCATTAACACAGTATGACCCGAGGAAAATCTCCAGGACATGATGGGCTCAGCATCGAACACCTGAAACACGCTGGTATCCATCTGCCGAGAGTTCTGTCTGTGTTCTTCACAATGTGTATTAGTCATGCATATTTACCTGCTGATCTAATGAAGACCATCGTGGTTCCCATTGTGAAGAACAGAACAGGTGACATCTCGGACAAATGTAACTACCGTCCTATTTCTCTCGCGACAATAATTGCAAAGGTGTTGGACGGTATGCTTGATTCTTATTTAAACGAATATATAAATCTTCAAGATGCGCAGTTCGGGTTTCGACCAGGACTATCAACTGAAAGTGCAATACTGAGTCTCAAGCATACAGTTCAATATTATGTAGATCGCAAGACTCCGGTGTACGCCTGTTTCCTTGATCTCTCCAGGGCATTCGATCTTGTCTCGTATGATGTGCTCTGGGGGAAGATGAGAGACAGGGGTATACCGGAAGATATATGTCGTATTTTCCAGTACTGGTATGGTAATCAAACCAATCAGGTGAAATGGGATGGTACACTCTCTGAGCCGTATGGGTTGGAGTGCGGAGTGAGACAGGGAGGTCTGACATCTCCCAGGCTCATCAACCTTTACGTTGATAACCTCATAGCCGAACTCAGCAGCATGCGTGTGGGATGCAGTGTTGATGGAGTTAGAATTAACAACATCAGCTATGCAGACGACATGGTGCTGCTGGGTCCGTCAGCGGGGGCAATCGGAGAGCTACTTAAAGTTTGTGAAACCTACGCTGCCGCGCATGGTTTAATTTATAGGATGCAAAGAAATGTGAATGCATGGTCTTTAAGGTCGGCAGCAAACGGCATGTTGATGGACCTGATCTCTATATTAACGGGCCTAAAATAAAAAGAGTATCTACCTTCAAATACTTAGGTCATTTTCTTGCTGACGACCTTCGAGACGATGCAGACATTGAGAGGGAGCGGAGGGCTCTGGCGGTTCGGAGCAATATGCTGGCCCGTAGATTTGCTCGGTGTACTGACCTAGTCAAGATTACGCTGTTTAAGGCTTACTGTCAGAGTATGTACACGGGCAGTCTATGGGTCAGTTACACTAAGAAATCGCTAGATATATTGCGCGTACAGTACAATAATGCTTTCAGGATGCTCTTGAGACTGCCTCGATACTGTAGTGCCTCGGAGATGTTTGCGCAAGCTCGCACTGATGGTTTTCACGCCATCTTGCGCAAAAAAACAGCTTCGCTGTTGAGAAGAGTGAGAGACAGTCACAACAGCATCCTGAGAACGGTAGGGGAGAGTTACAACTCTCCTATAATTAAACAGTTTGTGCAAAGGGTGATGGGTACTAACACTAGGTGATAAGCTTTTTGTTAATTTTACTAACACTCTATGGATTCTATGGTCCGAAATAAAAGTCTATTATTATTATTATTAATATTCTAAAAAAAGAATTATCAAAATCCGTCAATCCGTTCTTCTTGAGTTATAAAATTACAACTAAAAGTGGCATTGATTTTTATAATATAGAGGATTGGAGATGCAAGTACCTCAGTTGTCCCGTACCCCGCAATACAGACGCGCGCATTACGATCTTCCTAAGTATTTCACTGTATTAGGTATCGTGAGTAAATAAATCTTGAAAAGTCTTTATATCTTTTAATTCTCTCTGTACACATTACACAACATTACACGCATATACTAAAGTACCTTTCTATATAACATAACATCACGCCTGTTCCCCGAAGGTGGCGAGCCGAGCAGTGGCGGCCCAGTGGTAACGGTTGCTACTTACGAGTTGTAGACATGGCCCTGCATTGTTAGACTCACATACAATCCTAATAATATAATGTTTGGACTATAAAAGAGACCATGACCTCTGAGTTTGTTTCGGCATTTCTTCTCAGGGATCGGTCAGCTAGGAAATGCCGGGGCCATCGAGTTTTAAAATATTGACCAAAAAAATAATGACGTGTAAAAGTGTCTTAAAATATCTACTTACAGAAATAAGCATTTCATTTCATAGGCCGTGGTTCGAACTCTGACAGGCGCTTTAGCATAACTAGCCTTAAATTCGTCCCAGTCTGAAGCTGAAAACCTTTTGCATAGTGGTGTACCTAAATGTAGTCGCTTATTTAACTTCGAACATGTAAGACCTCGTGATGTAGTTAGTATTTTTAAGACACTCAAGTCTAAAAACACTAGTGATTACTGGGGCATCTCCATTTTAAACTTTTAAGTAAAATAATCGACATCGTAGCCCTCTATTAGCTGTTACTTTTAATAGGTAAATTTGTTGATTTGGGAATTATTTCTGACCTCATGACTCATGACCGAGTAGTAAAGTCATACCATTATTTAAATCTGGTAATAAAAATAATGTTGGCAATTTTAGGCTTATTTCTATCTTATCTGCATTTAGTAAACCATTTGAAAAGTTAAGACTCAAGCAGTTGCTAAGACATTTTAATTTAAATAGCCCCCTTCATGATGAACAATATGGCTTTACAAAAAGTCGTTCGACTACAGATGCGGGTGTTGCACTGCTGAAACACATATTTAACGCATGGGAGAACTCGCAAAATGCTATTGGAGTTTTCTGTGATCTCTCCAAAGCCTTTGATTGCGTGCACCATGACACGCTTTTGCGTAAATTACGTCATTACAGTGTTAAAACCAAAGCTCTCAGCGTAATACATTCATATTTACATAATAGGCATCAATGTGTAGATGTTAATGGTGTGAAATATTCCGGGCTATCTGTTCAGATGGATGTACCTCAAGGCACAATACTGGGTCCGCTCATTTTCTTGGTGTATATCAATGACTTACCATTCTATTATAAGATATCTGTGACGTTGTAGGTACTGTTTGCTGATGATACCTCTCTTATCTTTAAAGTAGACATAAATATACAAGAACAGTGCACTATCAATGGTTAAGAATTGGTTTACCACAAATAACCTAGTTCTCAATGCCAAGAAAACGAAATGTACAAAGTTTGCCTTACCGAATGTCGACTTAGATAAAGAGGTGCTTGAAACTGTAGACTCGGCAGTATTTCTGGGCATAACAGTTGATGCCAAGCTTCAGTGGGGATCACATATATCAAGCCTAACGGGAAGGCTCAGTTCAACCGCCTACGCCGCACGGTGGGCTGAAAATCGGCTTTCATAAACTTAGGAATTTCCAATTTGCAAGTGTTGGATTTTTTGGCCGATATCGCTTCTATTAATTATTACGGTATATAAAAATTACACCCGAGTTAATTCTGCACAAAAACGAAGAAATAAAAGAAAAAAATTATGAAGTTAGTATAAAAAATCGAATTATCTTTTAAACGGCAAGGAAAACGGTAATATCCTTACAGGTAGTTATAGTACTAATTATTTATGATTTTTGTCATACTCCGCATAACGGTTATTGCTGCCGATTTAAAAAAAAATATTTTTATTTATTTTTATATATGAAACGGTTTGTTTAAGCTGAGGAACACAGACTTTTAACAACACGTAACATAAAATAGCATCACCCATATATCCCCGAAGGAGTAGGCAGGTTTATAGTTCACCCAGTCAACTATGTTTGAGCTACATATTTACAACACAAAAAGAGTTTTAAAACTTTGCATACAACCAAAATACCAAATAACAAATTGTTTGTCTTCTAATGAGTCTGAAAACAAGTGATTAAGTAATTACAATTATTTAGTCTTCTAATATAATAGATGTTTAAATGATTTGCAATATCGCGCTACAATGCCAACTATGGACTACATTCACTTTTTCTGATATGTAAGCTAATTTGTTGATTAGTTGTTTAGTTCTAAGAAATGTTTTTGACGTTTATAAATTTTCATTAGCACATCTTTTAAAACTCTAATGAGGGTAGTTAACTAATTACAAATCATATTTTTTTGATGTACACATTGGCATTTATATATTATGACACGAGTGTGTGACAACGTGTCCAAATGCTCTGTAATATCCTTTAGTCGTGCGCGCACCCCTGTCCGCTATTGAGTACTAAGCAGAGGCGGTACCCATGCAGCGAGTAATGCAAGTGCGTGATCTAGGGGTATATCTCACTCCAGCGAGCATATCAATAAGATATGTAAGAAAGCGTACAGAAACGTCGGCTTTGTGCTCAGGCAGTCACAAGGGTTCACTAATATTACGACTATTAGGGTATTATACGACGCTCTAGTCAGGAGTCACTTGGAGTATGGTGCTGTCATATGGGCTCCTCATGAAGCCAAGTACTCTGTCATGCTGGAGCGCGTACAAAACAAGTTCACGCGTCAGTTGTACTTCAGACTGTACGGGGTTTATCCATTGTACCCGCTGATGTACCCCACCCTGTTTGTACTGGGCATGATCGGGTACAATGAATTGAGGGTGCGACGACAGTTCACTCTTGTCGTCTATTTAATAAAATTACTCCGGGGCAAGGAGCACAATCCGGGAGTGCTTCAGTGCTTACGGTTTTCTGTTCCAACCGCTACGTGTGGAGTCGGCGGCACCCGCCACTGCTGGCTGTGCCAACTGCCAGAACAGACACCTGCTGGCCAAAGCACCTCTCACGCGAGCAATTCGTACTGTTAACGAAATTCAGAATAGGTTGGACATTTTTTCGTGTTACTTTAGTGAACTTGCAAACGTAAGTTAATATATATAATATGTTACGAAAGCATCAATTAGTGTAATTGTATGTTTGTTGTTTATTTTATGTTTATTGTTTCTTTCATTGTTTTATTTTTAATTTTTGACTGTAAAACATACTTAAGTTAATTTTGTGTGAAGATTACATTGTTGTAATTGTAATTATAAGGTTGTAACGTTTTATGTAGTTTTAAGTAATTTTGTATTAATGTAGGTAATTGTTAGTAATAGATGTTATTTAAAATAGTTAATATTATAAGTAGTTCTAGCTATCGCATTAGGTTCCAAAACCTGTAATGATAGTATAAGAGTTTTAAATAAATAAATAAATGAGTATTTACTTTGTAAAGTATTATAATATTATTTTAATTATTGTGAATGTGAGAACTATAATGTCGTTCATGGCTTTTTGTATTTTTCTCAGTTAGTTTAATCATTATCTGGCAGTTTGAGTAATTTATGAGGCCTACTCTAATGTCCTTTCTTTGGTATTGTTCGTCGAATCGTTGAGCTCCTAGTCTTAACATCTAAGTTGAGCTGCACGATTGGTGACAATTGCGTGCATTGACTGGACAGGTCCACTCAAACTGTGTGGTTCTTTCCTCAAAATACCATATTAGATACCGATCTACTTACATAGCCTTCACATGATCCTGACCAAGATTTTGTCTGGACTTTAAAAGAGACGGTGACCTCTAAATTTGTTTCGGCCTTTCTTCTCAGAGTAGTCAGATAGGAAACGCCAGCCTCATCTAGTTTAAAAAAAATATGGTTGACGTGTAAAAGTGTTTGTACAAACCTACTTACAGAAATAAAATCATTTATAATTTAACTAACGACGTTTTGCAATAAAAGGGCAACCATTTTGATTTATAGTTTAGATTGTTCACAACTTTTTTTTTATATTAACGTTGTCCCACACTTGGAGTTTCTCCTGTATTGTGGGTGCGTTTACAAACATTTAAACTCACATACACAAACAGCCAGACCCGGAGCAACTACTTGTAGGTCATACAAATATTTTTTTCGTGCGGGAATCGAACCCGCGATACGCAGCGCAGTAGTTAATCGCTTAACCACTGCGCCAATCGTGCTGTCAAACTTTGTAACTGCTAACACTAAATCTTTGCTCTGCGACTCTATAATCATAGAATGGAAAGTTTGATCACCAATTTAGACTTCTTTGTTTTGTTCTACTAAAAAGCGAGAGTACTTCATTTACTTCACACCCAGTCTCTCAAGAACTGTCGACATCATCTTCCGTTGGAACAATGACAAAGAGGTCCCGAAAACCATTCGAAGATCTGGGAAGCAAACGGAAAAAGAGAAGATCTGCTGATCATACAGGCGAAGATTCCAGTAAATTAGCATATGCAGCTGCAGCACGTTTAAAAGAAGAATGGGGATATCGCATCTGTGATCGAATATATGATGAAAAATCCTGAAGCAGCCGTTAAAATTAATGAAACGTTTATGAAACCAATAAAAACAGTCATATTTACACTAGAGAAAGCGCTTGGATTGCTTCTTTCACTAAAACTGTCAAAGTGGCAATATATTACTTTGCGAGAGGCTGCCATTCGGGAAGGTGCTAAGGATATTATCCATCCTACGATAAAGTGCAACAAACTAAGCTTGATACCCTCAATAAGAAATAATAAACAGATATTTTTTTAAATACTTTTCTTGTTTTATATAATATTCTTAACATTTGGGTCAATAAAATTCTTCATATCGATGTTCTTAACTTGAGACACTAAAAACAACATAACTCGCAAAAACAAAAAAACAACTTAGATTGCAAAACGTCGATAATTAGTTAACTATCCTCATTAGAGTTTTATTTTCGGGGATATAGGAGTGATGCTATTATAAGTTACGTGTTGTTAAACGTCTGTGTTCCTCAGCTTATACACTAAAAGGAACTGTTTCTTATATAAAAATAAATAAAAATATTTTGATTTAAAAATAATCGGCACCGGTAACCGTTAAGTGGAGTATGACTAAAAATCATAAATAATCAGTAGGTACTCTATTCACCTGTAAGGATATTACCGTTTTCCTTGCCGTATAGATAATTAGTTTTTTCATACTAGCTTCATACAAATTTTTCGTACAAAAATTATAATTAAAAGTTAAAGTTTTTTTTTAAATGTTGCCCCACACTAGGAATTTCTCCTGTATTGTGGATGCGTTTACAAACATTTAAACTCCCATCCACCATTCCATTCATTAATTTTATTTCCATTTTAACTCCATTATAATTCCTTCGTTGTACTCCTCGTCATTGTAATACTTTTTTTTGTACCGGACCATTCCTGGGAACCTTCTGGTTTCGGAGATATTGAAGGTCAAACTTACAACTTCAACTGACGTTTATGAAGTGAAAATTTCTTTAGGCGCGTTGAGCACTTTTTAGGTGAAAGAAAAATCATGGAACTCGTGTCATCGTCACCACACGCTTCCCATGACCTATATGTATACCAATGTATACTGTGCACATATATATACTTCCGTGCGTTATAATATACATTATATATATACAAAGAGTATATCTCTCTACATATACATCCATATTATGTAGCGCACGGCGCGGCATGCTATGATCAAGGATTAAAGTTTAAATTGGTCATTAACACTTCTTTACAAACCAAAAATAATAATCTAATAGCTCGACGATACAATTCACGAGCTACTTAGTTTTCACTTCTATCGGCAGTCCCCAAAGACTGCCCCGCATGTTTTTTTTTTACGAAAACAAGTTTTTGATATTATAACAGCTTACCGACCCCTCTACCGTTGCGTGCACCCATAGACACAATGTTTTGCGTGCAGTACGTTACCAGCGCAGCGCAGTGCGTTACTACCGTTAACAGCGATTTTCACACCAAAAATAAAATTCTTTTGTCACCAATTATTTTTGTGTTAAGTTACTAAGTTTCGATGTACATAATGCGTAATTGACGGCTATGTGATGGGTCTTTTTACACCCTATATACATTAATGTTCCACAAACAACTCGCTTAATAATTTTTCAGCATATTATAATTTCCATTTTAAAACAAGGTGGGAGAAGATAAAATAAAAACGCACAAAATTAATTTCTTAATATTTATTTTCTATGCAACATAAAAAAATATTCATCATAGTTACAATAAATTACAGTTACTTAATGCGAACTAAAATGTAATTTACGATAATTCGTGAACAGAATCGTACGGGTCAGATCAGAAAAATTTTCACAAGTACCTTTTACCTACACTTTTGTCATGATTTTTAAACATTTTTATATAATAAATGCAAACTATTATCTAACCAACAAAATAGTCCAATGTAGATAAAAAAGCTTGCTTAGCAAATATAATTAAACTGTTCGTGATGCTTTCATTTTCTCCATTCTGTTTAGTAACAATGGTGAGACGTCTAGTCTTTAAATATAAAACTCACGAGCTATCATGAATGAAAACTGCAGTCAAACAATGGTGAAAACCAAGCATCGTCAACATTATAGATAACACTGAATGTACCTCACAACAATTAGAATCTACCAGTTCGTATTTAGCGAATACTTCGGCTATTACTAAATATTTAGTGAGCCGAACATATTGAAAGCATGGTTATTATAATACTGTTCCTTTGATCATAACGATCCATGCCAATAGGCTGGGGGAATGTAATGATAAGAGCTCGGTGATACAACTGACAGAATACGAAGCACACTGTAGCGAAGAATGCTTTCAATACGATCGGCTTCTATTAACATTAGATCTATAAATTAAACTCATGTTCAAAATGTTTCAGAAGTTCGTTACACTTGCGACCGAATAAAGTTTCACAACAATTACAATCAACAGCTAACATCAACTACTTCTGAGTACGGCGATGTACGCTTATTATTGGGGACCTACATTGATACAATTCACGGTAAATATTGTGACACTAAATAAATGCAGACATTGTGCTGTCAGGTCGAATCTGGATCGATGAAAATCACATTTTCATTCATAATTTTACGTAAGGCAAGTATTCTTTACTAGGTACGTGTAAAATTAAATGAACACAGTGTAATTTAGTAGAGAAGGCAGTGAGAATATCCACCGTAAACCGGTGGCTAACAATCTAATATCAAAATTGTCATTTCGAACCGTAACAAGTATTTTTTTCATCAAGACAGAATTTTCAAATCGTTAACGGGTATAAAAAGCGACAAAACAGACGCGAATAGAACAAGGCTCCTACTATAATCAATTAATATTAATAGATATATATTAAATTCTTACTAGACAATAGACATGATAAAGACTCCATAACAAATAACTTAAAGGGGTTACAATAACAGTGCCATCAAATATAAATATGCAATGTATAAGGTACCAATAGTTACAGATTAAGCTCTAAATAAGAACGATCAAAGTGTGCCAGTTCGAACATGTTACCTTCGTGAAACTATACATAATAACGAGGAGAAATAAATATGTGTGAGGTTTAATTATAATAATATCATTAATAAATTACGTTCCTTGTATCAGCTGCCGGTCTAAAGTTTTATAAACATAGTTCAGATTACATCTGACCGACGCATCTTTGGGGAGACTTTAAATTAAACGATTTGAAAAATCAACATGGTTAGACCGTCTGGAATGCTCTCAATTAAAACCCGACACCTTTCAGGCGGAGAAATAAGTATACACAAATAAATAAATTATAATAAAGTAAATCGACGGTTCTTAGTGCAACTGTTTGAGTGAACAGTTATATATATATATAAGTACCTAATGTCCGCCATTTTACGAATAAAAGTGGATACAATAGGTACAGACAAGGCAAAGAATAAATAATATACATGTACAGATGCCGTAAGCGAACGCGTTAGCTACCTAACATTAGTTAACACGGATCCCTAGCCTTAACCTAGACACGGTACAATTGTAATATTGTCTCTTGCGGCTCGAGACGATTGCTAACGATCATCGAATTATACTTTTTGGCGTTATGCAACACTGGTATCTAGAAACAATGGTCTCGAGCCCGCAATTTTCCAAAATCAGAAACATGAACTTCAATGTGATTGGTGCAAAACTTCAATAATAGTCAAATATGAGAAATTCAAATACGAAAGAAGCCTATATAGAGGACTTATGACTACGTAAGAGAGACATTTTACTGACGGGTCGCCCCGTACTTTAAATTCATTCGAGATTTGCGAGATGTGCTATAGTGTATCTGTGTATGGTCACGGATAACTATAATATCAGAGTGATATACGTTCTATACAATTAACTTTATCGATTACAATCGACACTAGTGTACCGATGATCGATCGATAAAATTCAAAATGTAAAGGGATATATTGAGATTTTTGTAATTCCTAATAATCGAGATTCTTTCCGAATATCATTACGCCTACTATATTACAGTTAGACATGTCAGCACACAACACGCACACATTTGAAGCGGCTTTTATACAAGTTGACAATATTGATGATCTACATCTATATGTGTTAATATATGTGATATTAGTATGGTAAAATTGTAAAGTGGCAGTTGAACTACGTCTCTTTGACGACTTTCAATTGCACTCCATTCTAAAGTCTTCTTTAAAAAGGTCTGTAACTTAAAAAACTTCTTCCTAGCGTTTTATTTAGCGAATACGTTTTCGTTCAAAGACCACAATGCGTTTAGTTGCGTGCACTGACACCAAGGTGGGATAAAGTGACGTAAGGAGGATAGGGGGACAGGAAACCATCGACGTCTCCGCGCTACAATAGACGATCACAATACCAAACCACGCCTTTATTTAACTCTGCAAAGCACCACAATATGCCCCGGTGGTCAAACTGCGCAATTATATAAAAATATTTTATTTATTTTTCTTAATAAAATATAGATTTTTATAGATACTCATTTGTCGTTTCCATTACTCGTCTGTTTTAAAATTTTGCAGATGTACTTAATACATAAGAGAATATAGTCCTAGAAAGTACAACATAAAGAAGAGTTCTAAACTAACTAAATATTAAATAGATTTCTTTAGCACATCTGCAATATTGAGCCACACGGCAACGGAAGACGGCATCTATTAATTGAACAAGCTTGGTCAACGCTTAAATGTATCTATTTTTAGAATGACGAAGATATATTTGCATTTTAATAACAGTCATAGGTTTGATTCGTGAAATAAAAATATTTATGGTCCATAGCGTGTTTCAAAGAGTTATTAGAAAGATATGCATTTGATATAAAAAATAAGCTATTACATGAATTTTGGCTTGCGAACTGACCATTGGCTGCCACGCTACATCGCGTATACTCCAAACCCGTAGGTCCGATACATATCGAACCAATCCTAATCTTATTTATCCTTTTAATTCCTTAAGCCAAATCTACGAAGCCTGATAAGTTCGCAACGAGCGCACATGACCACCGGAGTCCAGAGCTAATTACCTTACTTTTTGTGACAAAAATAGCTTTTCTTATCTCAAGTCTTGACCAGCTACCGTATGGTAAACTACACGTAATTGATATCGAGCCGTAACATCGCCTACTTACTAACACAAGCCGAGATATTAACGTTCAGGTTTTGGAAGGCAAGGCAATCATGATTCAAGGTTATAAGTTCCTGTTAATGGTCTTAATACATGCTCAAAAAGCATTGAGCGAGAAGAAGAGCCGCCAAAACCCAAACGTTAGTGCCAGTTTGACTATTTCACTTTACTTATTAATCAGTCTCATAAATAACGAAATGTTCAACAGACTTGGAGACGATTGCTAAGATGTCAGGGAAGATAGTCAATGAAACCTTATAGACATGACTGTTGACACTAACAGCCGGCCGAAACAGAAAGGTAGGCTTCGTTATCAGCTTACACGCTATAAATTTCAACTAAATACAGGCACTGTCAAATTGTACTGCCGATAGTTCACTGATTAATGTCAAGCGTTGGGAAAATAGTTGGAACTCACGGGAGAGTCGAACTCTAGGAAATCATTACTGACAATACTTTTTCGTCGCGTTAAAGGCATAGGTGTTAATTTGTTTCTGCATGATAGTAATAATTGACCCTCTTTCCTTCAGCACTGACTCGCGTGAGTCCATCTATTTTTCGACAATCTAAAACATGTAAGAATGGCAGTGCGGTTCTAGATCATAGATATTACCTTCGCGTCTCATATTAATAAGCCGTTAAGCTTGTGACATCGAGATGGTCGTGGCTATCGATATAAACTTTCGACATTTTAACAAAAGTCACATAATGACATCTTGAAACCTAGTAAAGTATGTGAATACTTTTTACAACACAATATTGCAAAATTAGAATCCTAAATAAAACTCTCGACGCGTGCAAGACACTGAGAAATCGTAACGTTATTTAAGTCTAGCACGACAGCATGTCACTCTACTCTTTCACACTTTCTCATTTCGAACGAGTGTGAAAGGAACAGAGCTACGGAACGCACTTACGGATATATGCGACAGCGCGGGAAATGAGGTGCTCAGTTTCACCACTTTGTAGATGTGCCTTCCAATTAGAAATTGGATCCGATTCCCGCCAGCCGCCACGCCCCTCACGCACGTACACCCGCACGCACACCTACACGCACACCTACACGTACACCTGCACGTACACCCGCACGTACACCCGCACGCACACCTACACGCACACCTACACGTACACCTGCACGTACACCCGCACGTACACCCGCACGCACACCTACACGCACACCTACACGTACACGGGCGGCGCGGGCGCGGGCGGCGGCAGCACGCGCGCGCCCGGCACGTACTGGCCGATGAACGAGCCGTCCTCCGTGAAACGACCTGAAGTATTAAACACTGTTAATATACGTTCATTCATTACTACATGTTTGGGTCGCCCCGGCTAGAGGCCGTATTTATAAGGCATCTACGAGATAGCCCGGTGGAGCAGCCGACGATCTCCAAGGTAAACGAGCGAGGTAGCATTTAGAAAAAAAGAAAACGTCTTTTGGTCTTGGACAATCTATTCTGTATTCCATCATTAATTGAATGAGTACCATGGGTCCGTCAAACAATGGGCCAGAATATCCCGTAAAAACGCACAACTGAACATAGGCTTCTCCTAAAAATAGGTAATCAACTTCGTAATCATTTTCATCGTGTATGTTGCAAAGACACCTCGATTGCTCATTACAATACATACAGCCGCCAACTTACATAATAATCACAGTATTCGGTTCTTTAGAAAAAAAAAAACGTGTGTAATCAAATAAAAATCATTGGCAAAATAAAATGCAAAAAACTAAAATAAAAGCAAAAAATGAAATCATACCTTACAAAACGAAACAAAAACGTTGCTCGTGCAGGCAAAGAAAAAGGGTAACGGGACGGAACGAGGAAATAATATCAACATTAAAACAAATGCAAAACTTATAACGAAACACGCTAATAAACATTTAAGTGGGAAATATTCACTCCAAATTATATGATTTGTTTCTTTACAACCTAAAGTTACTTACAAACAAATTATTCTGTACTTATAACCTAACCTAAGCTGCAAAAATTACTTGCGAAGGGTAATGAAATACTCAGTGATAAAGCCTTTATTTTAAACTATTTCTGAAATAGTGCAATAAAGACTGGACGCCCTTGTTTAAACTTTAAAACTACTATTTTCATGCACAAGACAACACTATATCGACTGTTAACTGGCAACCGGTACTACCTGAATTTTGACAACTTAACAGGTGAAGAAAAAAGTATTTACGTCGAATAAACAGCTTAAAAAACACGTCGTTATTAAATATTTTATGAATGTACGTAATTAATAACAAATATAACATTGCACGTTTCCTTCTAATATTTTTTTTTTATAAAATTGTATCAAAATGTGAAAATCTCCAAAATATGAGGTAGTTCAGGTTGCCAGTTCACAGTCGATATTTTAGTTATTTATGTCGAGTACGTGAAAATCGTGCCTAAACTAACAGTATACTGCTCAGATCCATAAAAACAAAAAGATTCACAACATATCTTTTTCATTCTCATTCACAGATCAAAACTAAATAGAGAACAAAATTTTGGCGGGCGACGTCACCGTCAATTGTCGACCAATCAGAACGAAGGACAAGGGAGTTGCCTACGGCGATTGGTTGCCAGTATCGAACTGTTTTATGTTGCATTTTACTGTGATGCAATGGCACTACGTTACATTTTAAGCTTACAAGAACGTAGCTATATTTGGAGCGCATTTATTTTGCAAAGGTTTGAGCTTAATATTTACTGAGATAGACGTCATTATAAACCTTGAAAGCAGATGGCCGACTAAAATCTAATTGCATTGAAGACTCTAAATAATACAAATTCGTCTTGTAAAATCAAATTCTTGAACTTAAAGCTACACAATATCATCTTCTCAGTATACACAAGCTTCAATCAAAGGGTGCAAGGTAGAGGGAGAGGTAAAGGGTTTAGACAAGTGTGGCGAAGGCCTGTGAGGCGGAATCAGTCTGTCCTGTGGTCGGGGGCCGTCGCTTGCGCCCGTACTGACCGATGAAGGAGCCGTCCTCGTTCATACCCGCTGGAAACACATGCTTTATGCTTTTACAGCCACGACGACACACATGCGGTATCAAAATTGGGAGGCATTTACACTGATCATAAAAAGTTTTGCACATTACATACTTTGTTTTTAATGTTACAACCGTCATTGTTTTTCTTGGTAACACAAGTATCATTTCAAATTATTGAGTTATGAAAACATATATTTTTTGTGATGTGTGCTAATGAGAAATGTCCCTTTCTCCCCTCAATCCCGTAGAAAAGTTGTTGTTTTATTTAAAGTGATGCAACTTTTTTATGATCAGTAAAATCGATTTTGGTAGCTAACGTGCGATCAAAGTAAAACATAAAAAATGTGTGCAGGTAATGGTCGAAGATAAGGACACAGTTATAACGACCTGGTGAGTGTTCCAGTTTTTTTACAAATAATATTATTTAAAAAAATCTAAACAAAAACAATTTTCTTGAATGACAAGCTTAGCTCTAGTAAAAAAAAAGCTAGGAAGATAGTTGGGCAAAGAAAATACCGGCCCACATTGACTGACCAACGCTGATAATATATCCTCTATTTTTGCATGCCTTACGGTCGAATCATTTGAAACTGAAACATGTAAGTATATTCAATAACATCACTGTAACAGTGTATTCTGCATAACAAAAAAAAGCTAATTGTTGATGGCAAATAAAGCCAAATTATTTTCAGGGACTTGCCTCCTGTAATTAAAGGAGTCCTACACAAGACATAAAAAGTAATTTGTGACGTTTTGTGTAAATATTTTTTTGGAGGTCCCAGTATTTAGATTTTTTTTCACTGGTCAGCGTTGGCTAGCCATCGTGTGAAGATGCAATGAAGAAGAGCCACACATTGGAAGCTATTTAACAAACGTACCTGTTTCTCCTTCGCCGTACTCTGCCATGGAGTCGGTATCACTTTCAGGGCCGGGCTTCGTGCCGCTGCTCATGGAGTGACGAGACTTGTTGTCAAGACTGGAATAGAAAATATCGTGTCTAAAGTAATCGGTACCTATAACGACGACTGGAAATTATACAGGCAACAAAGGTCATAGTGCCCGTCTAGTTTTAAATAGGCATTGATATCAGCATCACCATAGACATCATAAGAGTTTGGAGCCCATAAAAGTGTGTCAGTATTAACAAGACCATTGATCAATAACAATCTACTGAACAGTTCACAAATGAATTCATAACCATTTTGATTGATCAATTGCTATTACTTTATTGCCTGTTTTTGAAATAAGAACTCAGAAATCTGAATAAAGTTCCTTTTATAAAACTGACAACTTAGTCCGGTGTTAGGTTGTCAATTTTGTATTAAGAACTTTACTAAAGTTCTAAAATACTAAAGTTCGAAATACAAAAATTGGCGGTAGACAAGGAATTTATATTTAAAGCTCAAAAGAAGTGCATTAGAGCAATGTGCCAAATAAATAGTACAATTGTTGTCAACCATACTTTAAAGATCTAAAAATTCTCACATTGGCTTCCCTATACATTTACGAATCAAATATATTTGTGAAATCAAATCTAAGCTAATAGAAGACTGCTGTCAAAAGCTATTATCGAAAATTAAGGGATAAAAAAAGGTTAGAGGTACAAATACCTTATGGTAAAACGGCACTATTAAATAAAAGTATTTTATGCATGACATCATTAATCTATAATAAGTTGCCTGATGACATTAAACAATTACCAATCCTCCAGTTTAAAAAGAAATTACATTCATTATTAATAGACAAATGTTATTATGATGTCAAAGATTACTTGTGTGACAAAAATATTGTATTCCAATGACAAGTATGTATGATAATATTGTGAATGTATTTGAATACCATTTAAATTGCTTGTGTCTTTCCTCTTATTTTGTAATAATGAATTATGACTAATATGACTTGGAATTGAATTTGTATATATTTATAATTTGGAATATTTTAATAATGTATTGAGACCACGGAGCAGAAACAAGGAGGAGGTGTTGTAAAGTCATTCTTCATACAAAAGTAGTGTCGCAGCCTCGCGGGGTGCGGGGGGAGCCCAAACAGCAGAAAGCCATCTAGTGGCTAGTAGCAAAATCAACTCATAGGCAAATTAGACAGATGTCCTAAGATGTCGTAAGAGTTCTGCTATGTTTCATTAAGTGTCGCTTTTATTGTAAGGAGCCGGATTCAGGTTTAATAGTTTTATATTATACCGATATCGTTTTATTTCTATTATGTCCGACAGAAATACATTTTTTGACTGAAACCGAAACCGAATTTCGGCAGCGGTTTCAGATTCGGCCGAAACCGAAACTTCCAGAAATTAACAAGTGTGAGGGAAAAAATCCTCTCCTCTTCTAAATTTTTCTTCTGAACTTAGTTACCGAAACTAAACCGAATTCCGTTTTTTACCGAAACTCGACATCTATTTGACTTCACTTTTCATATAGCATATATTATGTAGGTATGTGCTTATCAAAAAGTCTGAGTCCGGACCTGCAATTTGTCAGTACTTCCGCTACTTGCCGATAGGGGGCGGCAATTACCGAACATTCGAGAAGAAATAAATTACAAATTTAATTTTAATTTTACTTACGAGTGGAAAGATATCTTTATTCCCTTTGAATTTGATTGATCCCTATAACTTCTGCAAGATAAAACACAGCACTTCATGTTAGTGCAATGAGTAGGGGCGCGAAAACTTTTTAATCGTATAAAAGACTAAACAAATACATGACAACCTATCCGCTTCACAACGACAGTTGTACTGACGAAAGCGCCGCCTGGTCGCAAGTAGTGCAACTACCGTGTGACGTAACGACAACATTGGTGGCTGATGGACTACTTTGATTGCAACACCTCCTCTTTGTTTCTGCTCCGTGATTGAGACTAATATGACTAATTGTGTTTTAACTTCTAATTTGTATTTTATTATTGTATGCCTCAACGGCGGGACATGGCTGAACTTATTTTAATTATTTAAGACCTGTATGTATGATGTATACCTATAGTCCACAATAAAGATGATTTGATTTGATTTGGCTCCAAGGCTTAGGCTCGGGCTAAAGTTTGATCTTGTTTTGTAATAAGATGGTTACAGTTTTATGTAACTCTATGTGTGTTTTGTGATTTTTAAACGTGTTTGTGTACCTAAGACAATAAAGAAAAAAAATCACCATACTCAAGGCGAGACTCGATGCTAAAAATAATTACGGTCAAGTAATTAAAGGTCCTTTTCACACACATATATATATATATATATATATATACCGTAATAACTCTTAGAAATTGAAGATAACAAACACTTGGACAAATACTTTTAGCACGTAATAAGTATACTCACGGATGCGTGTACTCGTGGAAGCCTCCCTCGGCGTAGTCCCTGCGGCCGTGCGCCAGCTCGCGGTCGTGCACGTCGTACTTGCCGCCCCGGTTGCGTCGCACCACACAATAAGTATACTCACGGATGCGTGTACTCGTGGAAGCCTCCCTCGGCGTAGTCCCTGCGGCCGTGCGCCAGCTCGCGGTCGTGCACGTCGTACTTGCCGCCCCGGTTGCGTCGCACCACACAATAAGTATACTCACGGATGCGTGTACTCGTGGAAGCCTCCCTCGGCGTAGTCCCTGCGGCCGTGCGCCAGCTCGCGGTCGTGCACGTCGTACTTGCCGCCCCGGTTGCGTCGCACCACACAATAAGTATACTCACGGATGCGTGTACTCGTGGAAGCCTCCCTCGGCGTAGTCCCTGCGGCCGTGCGCCAGCTCGCGGTCGTGCACGTCGTACTTGCCGCCCCGGTTGCGTCGCACCACACAATAAGTATACTCACGGATGCGTGTACTCGTGGAAGCCTCCCTCGGCGTAGTCCCTGCGGCCGTGCGCCAGCTCGCGGTCGTGCACGTCGTACTTGCCGCCCCGGTTGCGTCGCACCACACAATAAGTATACTCACGGATGCGTGTACTCGTGGAAGCCTCCCTCGGCGTAGTCCCTGCGGCCGTGCGCCAGCTCGCGGTCGTGCACGTCGTACTTGCCGCCCCGGTTGCGTCGCACCACACAATAAGTATACTCACGGATGCGTGTACTCGTGGAAGCCTCCCTCGGCGTAGTCCCTGCGGCCGTGCGCCAGCTCGCGGTCGTGCACGTCGTACTTGCCGCCCCGGTTGCGTCGCACCACACAATAAGTATACTCACGGATGCGTGTACTCGTGGAAGCCTCCCTCGGCGTAGTCCCTGCGGCCGTGCGCCAGCTCGCGGTCGTGCACGTCGTACTTGCCGCCCCGGTTGCGTCGCACCACACAATAAGTATACTCACGGATGCGTGTACTCGTGGAAGCCTCCCTCGGCGTAGTCCCTGCGGCCGTGCGCCAGCTCGCGGTCGTGCACGTCGTACTTGCCGCCCCGGTTGCGTCGCACCACACAATAAGTATACTCACGGATGCGTGTACTCGTGGAAGCCTCCCTCGGCGTAGTCCCTGCGGCCGTGCGCCAGCTCGCGGTCGTGCACGTCGTACTTGCCGCCCCGGTTGCGTCGCACCACACAATAAGTATACTCACGGATGCGTGTACTCGTGGAAGCCTCCCTCGGCGTAGTCCCTGCGGCCGTGCGCCAGCTCGCGGTCGTGCACGTCGTACTTGCCGCCCCGGTTGCGTCGCACCACACAATAAGTATACTCACGGATGCGTGTACTCGTGGAAGCCTCCCTCGGCGTAGTCCCTGCGGCCGTGCGCCAGCTCGCGGTCGTGCACGTCGTACTTGCCGCCCCGGTTGCGTCGCACCACACACACCAACACTAACACCAGCAGGAGGAAGGCGAGCGCTAACATGACGCCAATGAACCAGCCGGCCGCCGCCGTTTTGTCTTCGTCTGGCTTTACTATCGGGCCGTCTGTGGAGAAACGGTGGAATAATGTTATTAATATATAAAAAGAAACATACAAGAGATAAAGATACAAGAGCACAAAGATGCGGTTATGTCAATGGAAATTTCTTTCAGTAAACCTTCGACGGTAGATTTGAATGAGGAACGTAGACACAGTGTGTAAAACGACAATACTGACAATATTTGTTGGGTGGTCTCGATTATTTTTATAATTATTCAAGCCTATTACTGTCCAATTTCAAAGCGACGCCTCTTTTTATACAAGGCGCGAGCATGGATATCGATTTCAGACTCATATTCTCTGTTCTCTTAGAAATGACGAAACTCTCAAATTGTAAACTTACTTTTTAATACACCCTGAATAGTCACGATTTTATTTACGAACTGCAAAATACAATAACTGTAATGCACTCACCATGCAGCAAAGCACTGGTAAAAATTTAACAGCATTATAATAATATGTACTTTTGAAAAGCCCCCCTTTTTATATAAAAAATATGAATTATTATTGGTTTGTAAGGCCGTTGACATCATGCATGTAATCAACCAAATCAGCATCGTTGAGCACTTATATCATATACGATAAAATTGATCTGTTACTAATATTTTTTTTGTTTATCTCTATTTTATCTCTTTTTTTGTTTATCTCTACCTATTCCGATCATTGTTTATGATTCAATTAAATATTTTCATTATTGCAACAGGTAAAAATACATCGCACACCACTTTGATAACAAATATTTTTGTTTTCATTGACCTTTGACCTCTTGGTTAAGTTTGGTGATAACCTTGAACTAAGTACTTATAAAAAAGTTTCGAGCTCTAGGTACTCGGATAACTTCTTGTGATTGAGGTTTTTATCAGAGGAATTGCCTTGTTATTCAGATTTACCTCTTGTAACGAAGAAACTCAAATAAAAAATGCTATATAATTAAAGTCATTAACAAAAATATACCTGTGAGACTATGTGCGTGTGTAGATTTGTAACGTGACCACAATTTTCTCCCACAATCAGTATTATTAATTTAATAAATAAACAATGTTTTATATGCAATAGTAAAAATTCATTGTATGCGTGATGATCATAACATAATATTCTAATTGAGGTGTTTGGTGAAGTGCGTTAATTCCGGGACATGTTGTATTTAAGTAACCAAGATACCCATTTTTTTTTAATAATGACTGTCTTCCTCTTTGATTATAAGAACAGCGAAACAAAAACAAAAAGATAGAAAAAAGATACAACAGTACTTTTTTAAAATCTATATACAGCATCCATCTCCATACCAAACCAACACCTACCAATGGTAGTATCAACTTCATTGATCTCGCTGGTGCTGAAGTACTCTCCGTCATGCGCAGTCAGCTTCACTTCGTACACCTGACCTGGCTCCAACCCCGTCAGGATCACGTAGTCATCGTCAGTCACTTCATTTGTCTTCGACCAATCAGGATGTCCCTTCAACTTGTACCATGCGACAAAGTGAGTTCCTGCGTGCCCATCTAAAGACGGAATCCAACGGACAAGAATATGAGCCGTTCCTTCTTTAGCTGGCAATGTACTCGTCTCAAATAGAGGAATTTCAGGCTTTGCTGTCACAACTGTCTTCGTACTCTGTTCTACAAACATACCCTTTTCTCCTTCGCCAGCCTTAGTCTTCGCTTTGATCTCAATGCGGTACTTTGTGTTTGGTTCAAGACCAGCCAACTTTGCGCGGTCGAACTTGGGGTCGATTTCCTTCTTCCTTTCTTGGATAGGTCCCGGAAATGTTCCAGTCATTTTCTGGTAGTAGATTTTGTAGCCGGTAAGGACTCCGTTTTCGTCAACTGGTTTGTCCCACTTCAGGAGCATGGCTGAGGAGCCGATGGGGTAGACTTCGAAGGATTTAACGGTGCCAGGTTTGCCTTCCGGGGTGTGGAAGCTGAGGGTGTCGCTAGGAGGTCCATTAAAACGGCCGTTGTAAACCAAGATCCTGGCGTTGTTCTTCTTGTAAGGCTTGAATTTACTGACTAAAGCACTGGATGCATCAGCTTTGACTAAAATTTCTTTGAGCCTGTCCTCTTCGCCATCCACCCAGGTTTGGATCTTGTATCCCTTGAAGTGTCCTCGCACTGATTCTGGTGGGACTGGGTTCCAGTTAAGGAGTGCTGTGGTGCCGGTGGTGACTTGTACTAGCGTGAAGTTTAGAGGAGCTTGCAGGGGAATGTCTTCTCCGGACCAGCCGATGACTTCTACGGGCGTCACGTTCGATGTCCCTTTGTAGTTCACTGCAGTAACCTGTAATTATTTGATAAGTTATTAATTATTAGTTTATATTATCATAGTTAATTAAGGTCACCGCTTGTCTTGTGACTACGGTGGTCAACTTTTTGTTTAGCTAATTTAATCAACAGAAGTGAAGAACTGTATCGTGACGATGGTAATGCCGTTAAATATTTTTCTAGTGGTCTTTAGTAGTGTCAGCAGAATACTGTTGGCGCTCTAAGGCTCTAATGACACTCTGAAAAAATCACCATCAGCCAAATGAGGCAGAGGGTGGCGGTCGGTATATTATCCTTGCTTTGCTCCGTCCGATGTCAATTGCTCTGAAAAAGCATTGTTACCTTGACTTTATAGGGCACGAAGGTGGGTGTGTTGGGCACGATGTGCTCAGTCTGTTGCCAGTCGCGCACTTGTTCCTCGATCCACGGCTGTCCAGTAATGTTGCGTCGCCATGTCACTAGGTAGTAGAAGCCGGGACCGTTGTGCTCGATTTGAGGCATTTTCTGTAAGCGAAAGAGGTTAGGGTCGGTTGATTTAGAAAAAATCTCGATTAGAATTATTTTTTATCCGCAATGAGCAAGGCGTCTGAGCCTTGAAACGTAATTATTCATGATATGTGACTAAGCAACTACATGACATATCTAGGCATCATGACATAATATTAGATCGTAACACCTGGTTCCTAAAAAGCAAGTCCACACAAAAGTTATCTAATAAACTGTCAAACTGTTTATATGATCTCATTACAGGCCAATGACATCAAAAACCATTAAGTTTGACAGTCTGTTGCCTAATTTTGCATTATGAAACCAGGTTTTAGAAAGAAAACAACTTGCTTAAGTGTAAAATAAGTATTTAATTAAAGTGTGTTAGATACTGACCGACCAAGAGATGACCATGTTGGTAGGGTCAGATCCCTCTCCCACCACGTTGTCGGGGTTCTTGTACGGCACGTCGGGCTGTGTCGTGCACACGTCCGAGTGCGATGACGGAGTGGAAGGTCCGATCTTGTTCCAAGCGGCCACCCTGGTACATGTAAAGGTTCCACGTCTAGTACTTCATCTTAGCCCACGAATATCGCGCACTTATTCCTCTGGACTATAGGTTTAGTATGATCCAGAGGTATAATATAATCCTTTTTTCAATATCCAATTTAGTGTCGGTGTTTCTTCTCAGAGTAATCGGATAGAAAACACCAAACTCGTCTAGTTTTAAAACATAATTTATTTCTGACGTGTAAAAGTGTATTTAAAACCCTTCGATCAACAATACCGACTAGATATCGGGTCGGCGCAAGAAATACGTGTTGGTAAATAACAGCGCACTTCGAGACGTGGGGTCTTATTTTGTTTAGTTCGCTTGAAACACAGCCAATGTAAACACGACTTTATTACTAGGTGCCATGGTTGTAATTAGGTAGAATTATAACTGTTTTAAGCTTTTTTCACGCGACAGCATGTAGCGTTGATTTTGTACGTGATCCGTTATTTGGTATTGTTGATCGAAGTTTTAACCCAATGTACATAAATAAATATAATTTATCAATGCAAACAAACAGTATTCTGTTTGTCAAACTATTTTCTTTGTGTCATTAACTGAATGGGTATTGAATGCCCAGAAGCGAACACTTACAAACTATGTTTTATTGCTAAAGGTGTATTGGTGACTCCAAATTGCTGCTGACAACAATCAGAGTAACATGCATGAAGCTGATATTTTATCAATTTGACTTGTATAATTATGGTGTATCATTTTATTCAGCTGCATCTGGTCAGACTGGAAGCTGACCCAACATAGTTGGAAACAGGCTAGACAAATGCTGATTTACCTGAAAGTATAGTTAGCCCAAGGACTGAGCTGAACTGTCCACGAAGTATCAATAGCCGGTACATTATCACTGGCTAGGTCCCAGATATCGGGCGTGAAGGTGGTGTTGTACTGTATGGAGTAGCGCAGGACGGGAGCTCGGTTGTCTCCCATGGAGTGCCAGCGAAGGGTGGCTGTCCTCTCGTGGCATTCGATGCCGTCCAGGGCAGGGGGGTTCGGTTTGTCTGGTAAAGAATGGGGTATAAGATAAGCCGTCAACAAATCGATAAGAAAGTTAACGAAGGTGGACGTGAAATGTTATGGGTAATGGGTGGAATCTGAAGGCCAATTCTCGTACTAATGATCGGAAAATGGTCGTAATTATTATGATAAAACATAAAAAACGTTCAAATTTAAGTCGCGATTTCATCTCAGCGACAATCGAAGTCAAATACTTGTCAAAAATTTAGGTTAAATGGAGGTTTTGACAGATTAGAGACATATTGAAAATTATGACTCACCTTGCACGGTGAGGGTAGCCTGCGCCCTCGCCTCATCGATCAACGTCCTTGCAATACAGGTATACTCTCCAGAATCCAACTCCGTAGTGTCCGAAATAAGCAGGGAATAGTCATTGGTCATGCGGAACCGCGGCTGGTTCTCAAAGTCTATATGTTGTCCGTCGTTGAGCCAGATGATCTCCAGTTGGAGAGAGTCGTCTGCGTTCGCGTTACAACGGAATGTGGCGGAGGAGCCGGCGGCTACCTCGTAGTGTTCGGGCTTGTCGGTGATTACTGTGCGCTCTGTGGGGAGAAGTAAACGTGTTAGGTATATGCTGGGTTATTTATACTGAATGGTGTAATGTCAAAATAAATATTTTGGGAAGTAGTTAAATGAATAACATGTAATCTTTTGGAAAGTGTAATAACCAAAAGTTTTCGTGTGCCATGCACTCGTTGTTACATTATCTGCAGGTATTCGAAAGCCTAGTTTCGTATGTGGTCAGTTGCAAAAATTAAATAATATGTAAGATGTTGAGATTGATTGATCAAAACATCATCACCACTACAATAATAAAGACACAAGACTTTGTTTAATCGCAGATGTTTTCAGAGTTAATAAATAATAAAACTACTTACTCTTAACATCAAGGGAGCCAAAAGCGGACTTCTCTCCGAACTTGTTCTTGGCGTAACACTGGTATGTTCCTACGTCTGTGTACGACACGTCTCGGATCACCAGGTCGCCGTCCGGAGTAATGTTGTATCTGGGCGAAACGAGAATGTTATAAAATAGTTGGAAAAAGAAGGTTGTAGGTATTGTATGCATAATCAGCCTATAATGTTCCCACTCCTGGGACACAGGCCTCCTCTCGGTGAGAGGGAGTGGGCCGTAAGTAATCCACCATGCGGGCCCAGTGCGGGCTGGTAGATGTCACAAGACTTCGTTTTTTTTGTGGTTCTAGGACATGCCGGTTTCCTCACGATGTTTTCCTTCACCGTTTGGAGAGCAGTGGTGATAAAATAATTTATTCAAAGTAATGCGCCTGTCTGGGTTAGAACCAACGACCTATAACTCGTAAGTCGCGTCCGTTACCACTGGGTCACCACTGCCCACTGCTATTTCATACAAGGTGCAATTGAAATAACTGAAAACTTCAGCAAGGAACAGCTGAATTTCATTTCCGCGATTTCAGGGTTGGTTCCACAATAAAAAGTTGTTCATAATGATGAGTAAGTACAATAACCACTTTCAGGTTCAGTTATTTCAATTACACCTCGTATAACTGCCAAATGTGTTAAGGAAACATGTAATAGGATACGAGCCTCTTTCATAAGTAAATGCGTAGTGTCCTTAGTTCATAGTGCATTAAGCATTTGGTTCTAAGATTAATGAAAAACCCACTCACCGATATAACGCCATATATTGAGGGCAAAATATTTTTAAGAAACAATACATCTGATAAATACAAAAACCCAAGATACTGTTCATAGATATTATTGGAAAGGCCATATTTACCCTTGCAGGCAGATGAACAATAGATAAATATCACAATATCTATTAAAAGACCGTAACACAATATGACACAATGGAAGAGATGTTATGACATTATACGTGTCGACCTTTTACAGAGCTTCGCTGACTTATTAATAAACCTCCTTTTCATTAGGGCTCCGTACCCAAACCCTATTACTAAGCCTCCACTGTCCGTTCGTCTGTCTGTCAGCGGGCTGTATCTAACGAACCATAACAGGTAGAAAGTTGAAATTTTCACAGAGTGTATTTTTATTGCCGCTATATCAACATAAAATAAAGTTCAAAATTAAAGGGAGACCCCCTTTAATTTTGAACTTTATTTTATATATATATATGAAAATACAAGAAAAAATATTTTTTTCGGCGTTTTTGCCTTGTGGTACGGACGGAACCCTTCGTGTGCGAGTCCGACTCCCACTTGGCCGGTTTTATCTAAACATGGTGCATTTATTTACAGATTAACCTCTGCCCTCAGTCCACGTTCGCACGGACGTAAAAATATCGCAGCAGGTTTTTTTCGCCCACTGGATCACCAAGTCACTGCTTAGCACCAAGAGTTGAAAATCCAACAATGCGTTTTTTCGACGACTGGGATGCACTCTGTTGGATTCTCAATGCTCGATTCAACACCGAGAGTTGAAGATCCAGTGATCCAGTGCGCGATAAAACCCCGCCTCAATATTTTTACGTCCGTGCGAACGTGGTCTTAAGCTCCGAAACATAAGTGATTAGTTCCGTATCAAGACCAAGAAAACTTATTGGAAACTAATCATGATCGATCAGTAGTTGTATAAGCAATTTATTTACTTGCTTACGAGAGTAAAAATACGCTTCAAGCAAACTTGATCGATCCCTTTCTGATACACGCTGTATTCATTCAAATTTGAGTGATGATGTTAAAGTAATCCAATGAACTGTAAAACCCTTTTTCATGTCTCGCCGGGGGAGTGAAAATCCGATAATATTTTCCCGAGCAAACACGTCTTAGGGATGTTTTGAAATCTGATTCTTGGGAGCTATAATCTCGAGTGTTTGTCCAGTGTGGGAAATTTTGCAGCGGGTCGCGTATTTGTTTCAAGGAAAAAGGAATATGTAAGGTTCTTTGGTTTGGTTTGGCCTAATCTTTGACAACTGTGTATCAAAACGGGTTTTGAGAAGGTCAGTATACATGGACCAGAAAGCCAATTCCCGTAATTAAAATCTTTTAAAATCAAGTCGCAATCTCATCTCAGCGACAATCAAATGTAAAAAATGTAGGTAAACTACACAATTTTAGACAGATTGAGACTGAGAATAGAATGCGAACGTTCTTAAAAATACGAGAATTGCCCCTCTGTTATGATATTTTGATGATTAAAAGTCAAATTAAATTAGCTGGCGAAACTTCACAGACGAGATGGGTATCAATATCTAATTATGATAAAACAAAAAGATAACCTCTTAATGAGTATTAAAATAAATTACAATTAACTACAACGTCAGCGGCCGTTTACTCCATATTCAGCTGTGAAGTTCCGCCAGTTAATTTTATTTCACTTGGTATTGGTATCAAGAAAGACAGAATATGCTAAAGGTAATTACTTACTTCCCACCAGTGACGTCAACATCATCCTTCATCCATTTGACGATGGGTTTCGGCGCTCCGAACACTCTGCACTTAAGCACAGCTTCGGAACCGTCCACCTGGGTTAGGTTCGCAGGTCCTTCCTTGATTTCTGGCGGAATTGCTGCACAGGAACACATGGATTAGAAATACATAGTTATATTCAACGCTAAAGAGAGTTAATAGGTGGTTTTATTGCAGTGTTCCACTTCGCGTAGTCTAGCATTAAACATAAAATTAACAAACGATGTCCGAAGAAGGAACATTTTAGGATTCATTTGAATTCATTTGCGGTGAAAATGAGGGCTTTAAGCACTTAAGGGATCAATTACACAGCATCGAAGGCGGGAATATTCAGCAAATCATCGCCCGGCAATTTTGAGATCCCTCTTTTGATTAATTGGTCACGTCCCTTCTCTTGTTTTTGCGCTATTAGTCAACATGCTGTGCTATCAAGATCTCCCCAAAGCCCCAAATGCGCAAACGAATAATAAGGTTTTCCTTGTCTTTAGACGTGGAATGCACCAAAATGTTCGTCTATTTTCGTCAAAAGAGTGTATTACTGGCTGTTTACCCACAACGTGGACTAACAAACAGGTACATAAATCACAATATACAAGATGCTAAGTGCATAATAATATCCGTGGGCTATATTTCTCGCGGATCGCGGGTGGGCGTGTGAATGTGTGTCGTGAGGATGTGTCCAATAGACGCTACTAGAGACGATCTCGTTATATCACATGAATTCGTAAATTGTGAGCACAGACTATTATTTGGGGCTCTTGATGAATAGATAAAGTGTGTTGTAAACTTGGCCTGTTTTGGGAAACATATCAAACGCTTTAGTCCCGTTCGACGTCATTGAAATGGAAATATAGATTCTACCAGCAGTAGGTACCAAATGTACTGTTATAATAAACTTGATAATATATTGTAGAAAATAGAACACACAAAACGAACACAGCTAGACAAAAAAGTAATTTCATTTCAGTATATCAACTAGTCTGAACAGTTTACCGACAAAAAACTGAAACAAGCACTTAAAATACAGTGAACCTTTCAGCTAGCAAATAAATGTCGTTCGACAAATTTACTGACGAGTCAGAATTCGCCGAATATTGCCGAATTCTGTATGATGTTGACATGGGACTCGGCAAATCGACACATAGCCTTCGCCAATGCAAAATACGCTAAAAACACTGAAGCAATCAGGGTGGTATACGAATCATATTTTGGAGCATCTAATATCGTATCGAGGCCCGTAAACACAGTACCTAATACAAAATAGGGGGGAGAGTGGAGACGATAAATTACAATCTTCAAGTATAAATAAGCTCAATATTATGAAAAGGGAAATCGAGGCTGAATACCCAAATTATCGTTATAAACATTGTATGTATTACCGAAATACATCTGTTATTTTGTTACGCCCGAACGTTTCATCGGGTTCCAGCCACGATGTTATGTTATTAAGTTATGATTACCGCAATCCGCATTAGCAGTATGGTTATGGTGAAACGAGGTTTGTTCAATACTTATCTAATATTATCTTTGAAGCTTTGTATGCGTGTGCAACAAATATTAATTCGTCGAATGATAAATTTGCTTCTTTGTTGCAACAAGCAACAAAATATTCGAATGGGGCGCATCAAACTTACAGATACTCATTCGAAACAATTAAAAAGCCTCTAGGTACAGGCCACGAATTATGAATACACCTGATATGTTTGAAGACCATCAATATAAAAACATCACTTTACGTATGAATATTCAACCGCGCCCACAACAAACAGTTCATTTAAAATTCCATAAATGTGACATTCAATGTTGACGCAAAAATATTACTTACTAAGTACTTACGACCTACGCGTCCTTACTGGTAAAAATATTTGAGCAAACATTGGTGTGACACCTTCGTACAGCAGGCATATTGCACAAACATTGTTACAGCATTGGCTTTGTCTGGCTTATCCGAATGGACGCGCCTGACGAATACCGGTAGTGACATAACGTAGTAGTATTCCCCGTACTTTGCAAATGTCCATCTTAATCTCGAGCGACTGTACTTCCTACTTCGTCCTCTTCATTCTTTTCATTAATTCTATGATTGAACAAAGACGTAAGGTGCTTAGCGACATCGCCATGCAAGATGAGATCTTAATAAAATATGATATCTTAATTTTCATATCTTATACCTAAAAGCCCCTGATTAATTGAGTTTGAAATTGGGAAAACATCGTTAGCCGGCCCAAACTTCCTTCGGTTGTGAATTGTTCCCGGATTCGACAGTACCAAAATTCCGAGTGAAAATTAATCAGAGTAATTTTAACGTTAACGAAGAATGGCATTAAGGTTCCTTTACAAGTCGTGTCGAAACATTATGAGAGATCGGTGCGTACTCGTGAATTGTTATCGTAAATACCCAAATATAACTCCGTATTAACGTCAAGTTAAGTCATTTCAAACCATCAAAAATTATCGAATCGCATAACTATCATGAAAGTATTTAATAGATCTATAGAATACAATATGAGGAGGGAATAAGGGCGGACAATACGACATAATAGGAATTTCCGATGCCACCATCCTCTGTATTCATTATTGTGGATTTTGGGGATGAGTCAGACACAATAGGTTATCGAACTCGGCTGGAGGAAATAAAATCGGAGAATAATCCATCCACACCCTCTGACGCACCCATCTTTGTAGTTGGGGGTTAAACGCAAACGTTCACAGGTAAACTGGGGTGCTACTGTAATTTACAACACCGTATTGCGCGTGAATGGAGGTAGATAACGAATGCGATACGGGCTCAAGAATGATTGCACTTTTTACAGTTTCTTTTCCACTTTTTGATACGTTTCGAATAAAGAAAAGGTTATTGTTGTATTTTGTAGATTCTGACTGACAGCTGCTAGTATACGGGGGCCATTTTGTACGAATGAAAAATAAACATGGATACCTTTCGTATTTCACAATTTCGTAAGCTTTATAAAATGCTTATAAATGCTTTATATAATTTCGTAAGCTTTATAAACTTTATATAATGTTTATTTATATTTAAAATATAAATAAACATTATAAAAATAAGCAGATTCTGCTCAATAATATGTTAGGATTATCGATTAACAATTTAATCGCATTCTGGCTAAGCAAAGCATAACTAATCGTTAACAATACTTGCAAAATAAATCCGGCAAAATATTAAACCAAACAGTTTACCAAGTAAATACGAGGCAGATATTTTTTCAACCACAAAGGGCATGAGTTACGTCATAAGCTCACGCTATTTAGCAATTAAAGGGGTGCAGCTGCATACAGCCGTAAAGTATGAAGGTACAGCAGACACTTCAGCAGCGAGCGAAAGGGATTTTAATAGTAATGCTGAATGAACACGAGTCGAACACACCTAGAAAATAGGGAAGTTTAATTGTAAAATCGAAGAGGAAGTCGTGGTAAGCAACCAACCTAAAAATGAATTGGCCCAAAAATTAGAACACAAGAAATCAGTGCTTGGTTGCTGTGCTGGAATATTTTTGGACTTGTGTTAAACATTGACAGTAGAGGCCTAAATTTACTAATTTACAAACGTTGCAATGGACTCGCCATTGTAAGTTTTTGACAGATTTTGTATGGCAAATCAGTCAAAAACTCACAATTGAGAGATCTTCGTTACCTATTCTTCGTATGTCGCTGCTCTGACATACATATTTATAACAATTCCGTCGCATATTTGGTTCGCTCCGCTTAAACTGTGAGGCCGAACGTGACTTAGCGATGTTTTAAACAGTTCTTTAATTTAATTGGTACCTGTTGATATTAAATCGCACTGCAGATAAGCCAAGTACCATCTGGGACGCTTCAGACACGTTTCGTATCGAGTTAGATAAGTTGGGAGTTACTCGGCATCTATGCCTGGGAGATCGTAATAACAAGCGAAATACCATTCGAGGGCCTTTAGATGTCAGGAGGTTCGAAGGAGCCCACAATATAGCTGCTATAACCCTTCAGTTTCGGATAAAGCTAAGAAGCACAATCATTAACCTTCTGCAACTGAGGTGGTAGTCTATCGGACACCACCAAACACAAAAAACGTTGCCAGATCGTAACATGGCGCGATGTAGCTCTGTCTCGCTCAGTACCTTCCTGTAACGGCTCGCGCTAACGGTCAGTGAGGCGCGGGTGGCCCAGCGGTGTGTACGTGTGGAGTTTTCGACGGCTGGTGTCCCACAGACGTAAGTACAGCAATAAACGTTGATTCTGATAGACGTCGCCTCACCAACATCTTTTTAAATTCATAGTGTCTGTTAGACGTTTCATCAGTAACATATTAATATTACCATAGTGTCTCTCAGACATAACCTCACATTTAATTTGCTAAACTTATATTATTCATATTTTTTTAGATGGCGACTCAAAGTACAGATAGTAGGCCACCAAAACGAGACAGCAGTGGAAGATATACAAATGATGATGAGCAGATTGAAGAATGGCTTGAAGAATTAGAAGAAGAAAACGAGTTTAGCGATTTTGATGATTCGGTAGGAGATCCTAATTATGTGGAAGGAAATGTACAGCAAGAGGAAAACGAAGACCTCGAGGAACAGAATGCCCAATCAAGTGACAGCGATTTTAACTCTGAAGACGAGGAGCCCCTTAGCTCTTTGAAAGCCAAGAAGTTGACTTACCTGGGAACTCTAAAGAAGAATAAAAGAACCAGGCAGCTCCTTGTATGGATTTACCAAAGACTATACATTACTTTCCCATGTACCAAAGTAAAATAAGGCCGTAATATTGGTTTCATCATCTCATCATATTATAAGCACAGATGATATAACGATGAAACCAACTATGATAGCCGACTATAACCATTCTAAAGGTGGAGTCGACGAAATCGATAAAAAGTGATCAATTTATTCAAGCAGTCGTAAAACACGCCGCTGGCCCATGACGATATTTTACAGAATTCTGGATTTAGCTGGTACTAATTCATTCGTCTTATACCAATCTTGTCCAGGTGCCAAGCTGCGAAGAGGGGACTATTTACTATCTTTGACAAGAGAATTGGTTCTTTCTAGCTTAAAAGAACGCGTTTATAATGACAGACTGCCCAGAGAAATCCGTCTTACTATAATGCGAGTTTTAGGCAATGATTTGCCTCCCCCTCCACCCATGGCTCAGCTTCCAGGTCCTGCTGGAAGGAAGTTATGCAGCATATGCCCCAGTAAATTAAAGAGGCAAACAAGGTACCACTGTTGCGCATGCAAAAAGCCAATTTGTCTACAACGTTCTTCTCCACTATGTCAAGACTGTAAACTTAAGTTTTAGATTTAGGGTTAACTTTGAGACTGATTTGTGCCTAATTGAACCGTGATAATCACGTTTTGTTTTTTGTTTTAGAGCTAAATGATAATGCTTAAAAGATTAATATTAACAGTTTTATAGAAGTTTTATTATTTCGTTTTTTTTTAATAGTTTTGTAAGCTTAAGCGTAAAAATAATGAAAATACCGATCTCAATAAATGATTCCATAATAAACTCGTTTTTGGTTTTGAGAATACTTATTCATTTTTATTTCATTAAACATAAACCCATAAATCGTAAAATAAAAATAGAGCTTTATTATTTCTAAAAGTTATAATCGAATCCTGTTATAAATAGTGACGCCTGACAGACTACACCTCAGTCGAATGTTGATGAGTAACCCACCTCAGTGGCAGAAGGTATAAAAATGTATTCAAGAGCTTGGGAAGATTTCGACGAAATGCAATAAATAAATTCCCTTTGTCTCATAAAACATTACACATTGCATTTTTAAAGGCGAACTCGCGAAACCCGTCCTACCGTTTAGAGTTGAGCTCACGCCATTACATAAAAACGGGAAGTGAATACCTTCTGAAAATCGATCTCACGCAGTTTAAATCATTACTCTTTACTGAATACATTACGATCTGTTGTCAGGAACGAAAGTATAGTAATATGATTTAAATTAATTAGGTACGCCCTGTGGTCTCCCGCTAAGGAAGGGCCACCCCGTCTTTTTCCGGTGACAAAGGATTTATATCAAGTGCTTATGCAACAAAATCAACCTGTCAAAACTGATACAATCGCTGTGCAAACATTTTACGTTTGCTGCAAGTCATACATACACGCTATGGCCTCCCCCCTCAGTCCATCATATTTAATTGTTGCTCAGAGTTTATTGATCGTCGGTGCAATGGTGGCAAATCGCACACGCTGGATTGAACGGGCAAAGTGACCCATTACTTTCGAAGACAGGTGACATCTACCAACCCGAACTGGGCACTGGGCCCGCGTGGTAGATTACAGCCCATTCTCTCTCGAAGAGAGGAGGCCTGTGTCCCAGCAGTGGGAACATTATAGGCTGATTATCTAGCTAGCTTGAACTTAAAAAGATAGTAAACAAAGAGCAATCACAATAAACGCCAACAGGTAGACTAATTATTTTAAAACAATAGTTAAAACAAAAAAAAAACTGCAGCAGTTTCTCTCAATTACGAAACCACTGCCCCGTTGTGGGGTCCCTAGTTCTCTACAACGTCAATACTCCGTAGTTGGGTCGAGGCATCCCGGGATCTAGGTCATGGCTGGTGCCTGCGTAATCCCGGGAACGTGGAACGCGTCAAATCTATATTTTATATGCAGAGATGGTTTATTTATTCGTATTATAGTAATTTGTGTGGTGAGAGCATTCAAATGGCTGTTTCAAATACGTGTTGATCGTAATCAGGTTTGCTTGTACGAGCAACAATGTGTTAATTAATGAAACACAGGAGGGTGGTGCTAATATCAAACTGCATACATGAAATATAGATGGTATATTCTGCTTTTCAGTAAGATGTTGGTTTTACAAGAACATTCTAAATTCGATTCGTTGCCGTATTTATGGAAAGCAAAAAGTTATTTTGACTTGAAGCCTTCAAGGTTGAATAGTGATCTTATCTAATGGCGTGCTCTATCTTGCTGCGACTTCGCGTGCCGTGAGGAGAGTTTTATATTAGGGCCAACACAACGCTAGTCCACCCTGATGAGAATCGAATGATAGCCAGACGGGGCAAGATGTTTCTTAATTTTTAATATATATTTATAGAAATTCATACAAGTTCTTTATACATAACGAGGCGAAGTTCATATCTTTTTTTTTCTCCTGAGTGTGTCTTAAAATTGAAATGTATTTATTTGCCAGAATATAGGTAAGTATATACATAATAACACGGTAAAGTAATTTTAGTCTCACTATATTCGACTTATCAATCGTGCAAATATTTCTAGTAAGTAAATGCATAATAATATCATGAAATAACATCAATGTCATTAGTCATACACAAAATAATCTTAATAAAATTTTCTTATCTTTTCTCTTCTTTTTTTATTTTCTTTTCTTTCTTGTCTAGTTCTCTATCTATCTATCAGTTTAGTTATGATATATTAAATTAGTTTATTATTAGATAATATGACAAATATTGTTTGCAAAGAAGATACACTTTATGTTTGGCCCGGTACTCAGCAACGCTAACACCATTCACTGTTGGTTGACGAAATTCGTGTCAACATTATGAACAAAGACTAGTACATAAATGTGTAACAGAACCTACTATACATATTATTTCACGCAAATCGTAAACAGTTCTCGCAACAGTTTTAATTAAATAAGCCTCCTCGCTGTATAAATATGTAGTGTAAAATAGGTAATTCATCGATAAGATTTAGTATGTAAATCTAATTAATTAAGCCCTTTTATTATGCCCGGCAGGCAAGTCACGCAACCGAATGTCAAGCTTTCAGTGTAACAGGATATTTCATTTTGAAGTATTGTGCTAAAACTCACTTATTTTTCGTCATAACGTGCGTCGCCTATATTATTGTGGACTGGACTGTTCTAAGAAAATATTATTTACTTCTTAAGCGCCAAATTCCATCCCAAACATCGAGAATATTGTCTTCTTAATCGGTTTGGCATAGGCGAAATTGATAAACAAAACAGCCAACTTTCATAAAGACTAATAAATCTATCAAGATTCAGCTGAACGGCCAGGGTCACAATAACGCTCAAGTTGAAAGTCGGACACTTGTAATGACGACGCTTACTTAGGCTTCTTATCGCGTGTCATCATACTCGGGTCTCAAATGAATGAGACTGCAACCGTGACATCATGTTAGAAGCTGAGATAATAATTAATAAATTGTACCAGAGCTCATTCTTTTGCTATCTGTGAGAGTCTAGTAATTAAAATGGCCTCAGTTAGTAATTACATTTTTTCGAGCGTTTTCGACTAGGTCGTAGGTAGTGAGCAAAATCATTGAATTTTGTCATAAAACAAACAGTATCTGATAATTGGATGGATTCATTAACCTTTCCATGTCCTTAAAACAACTCTAGCATTATCATAAAGGTTGTTTTAAAATACTCAAACAATTTAAATGCAAAACCAATCCTGGGTTTTGCTTTGAGGGAATGACCCAAAGTCCCAAACTATTGAGTTAGGAACCCCAAAATAAGGACAGAAACAGGACCCTAAATAGCTATTGCAAATGGGAATCGATTTAGTTCTCCCCTACACAAACCACTTGTCTAGCGAATCGATAACGCGGTATAGGTACAGCTAGATATAAAAGTAACAAGGATAGATGCCGCCCACGGAAGCTGAATAAGTAAATAATACAACAAATAATGGTGAAACATTCTGGGAAGAATCACTTTCACGAAGTTTTCTAAGAAATTATAATGAAAGAATAACTTTCAGATCTTATTCATGATATGTATTTATATTTCCTTAATTCTATAGAAGCAGTCGACTGCAAACTGCCATAGGCTGCGTGGTCGGATTGGTAAATATATTTTCTTTCAATGGGGTTATCGATCCCGCCACATTCTACCTCGCAGACCAACTGTGACGTTTCGAGAGCAACTTTTTATCCACACAATAAAGATTTATTCCCAGTATTTGTGAGTTCATCTAGAAATGACTGGGGCGCCAGTGGGGAATGCCAAGTGGCACAATTATTCAAGAATAAATCTCAACTATATTTTTAGCCAGACAAGACTCAATTTAGATTGTGTTGTACAAGTTTAAATGTGCTTACATTAGGGTCATAATTAACTATGAGTGACAGTTTATGGTGGCTGACGCTTTGTCGTTTCCTTATAAAAGTTAGTGAACAAACTTGTTAGAAAGGAAACGGATCGCAATAAAATGGTGGTCTTTATTGAACTTGTTTTCTTCAAGTTGTATGAAATGATGTTGGGTACAACTGCAGAACCATCAAGTTGGCAACGGAATTTTCCAGGCGTAAGTTTTACAATTACTGAATGATTTAGAGCGCCAAGTAGTAGATTGTTGGCAGAATAATTAAAATAGTTTACAAAAACCTATTATGTATATAACAAACTGCATACATTATCCATTTTCAGATTTTAGGACATAATCCAACCGAAACTAATATCATTAATTTTTGTACTCGTCTGTTGTTTAGTTCGATAAAAAAATCGCTGTATTTAAAACATTTTCAATCTATTCAGTATTTTATGAGACTGAAACCAAGATCAGTAATAGCATATTTCGTTAAATGCAATCAGTTCTGTTAATACAAAGAACATTAAAACAATACTTGAAGTAAAGTATACAATCTGGGTCGACGCGGCGCCAACTCAGGAAGAAAGCACAAGCATACGTACATTCAAAATTGTTTCATGTTTCTTCGATGTAGACTTTATTTATTTACACATACATACATAATCAGCCTATAATGTTCCCACTGCTGGGACACAGGCCTCCTTTCTGTGAGAGGGAGTGTGCCGTAATCTTTGCGGGCCCAGTGCAGGTTGGTAGATGTCACATGTCTTTCGATTTTTTTTTTGGTTCTAGGACATGCCGGTTTTCCCTCGATGTTTTCCTTCACCGTTTTGAGAGTAGTGGTGATGAAATAATTTACACAAAGTAAAGCGCCTTGTCTGGGTTCGAACCTACAACTCGTAAGTCGCGGCCGTTACCACTGGGCCATCACCGCTCTCATTATTTATTTATTTATATTTAATGGTACACCAGAAAATACATAACAAAAAAATACAACTTACACTACAAAAAATACAATGGGCGGCCTCATCGCTTTCTGCGATCTGTTCCAGGCAACATTGGAACCGACAGTGATTTAGTAAAGTGGGACGCTACAAGTGTGATAACTTGAAATGTGAGAGAGTTACAGTTAAGGATTAGCTTTCGATGTGTGACGTAGTTTCATCTATTAATAAGTTTATTTTGTAGTAGCTTTATTGCTGGCAACTATGCTGTCAAATACGGGTATATGTAACTACTTTTTCCCTAGAATTCGAAGAGCAAAGGACTGCGACCAGCTTAATAACGTATTTGGCACACGCAGCGAAAGCGAAACAAAAGCAAACCGAAACTAAGCCCTGTGTAAGGTAGGCTTCCGTTCCGCGTACTGTGTAAAGCGACATTCAAAGACATAAAAGAAACAATTGAACTTCAAAATCAATCCGGTTGGCTTTTGCAGTTTCGCTGCAGTGTGCAGTGGCAATAATTGGCATCACAGTTGAAGTCACCAACGATCAAAGGAACTCTCTCATAACTAATCATATTGCTGAAAATGAACATCCAAAATCCACAAAATAAGATTTTATTACTAAGTAGGTACTTACATTGAACATTAATGTAGACATCCTTATACACGTATCCAATAGAGCTGGTGGCGTTACAACCGTAGTTTCCAGTATCCTTCTTCACCAGATTGGTGATTGTTATGGTGTTGGAAGTCACTTGTCTCCTAGAGTTGGGTTCGGCCTGTTCTATGGGCTTGCCGTTGTGGATCCAGGTGATCTTGGGCGAGGGAGTACCGTCGGCTTGGCACTTGATCTCAGCTGACTCGCCTTCTGCGAGGTTTTGGAACTCTGGCTCCACCGTGAAGAATGGCGCGGCTAGGGGGCAAATATATTGAGAATTAGTACAAGCTTATTAGTGAATTAATTTCTGAGAAAGACTACTGACTGTCCGCTTGACATAATTCATCATACCACAATGTTGTTTGCGATATCGTGTTACATATTTAATGTTTGTAACTAATTACAGTAACATATAAGCCTGCACGTTTGGGCGGCACGAAATTAGCATAATTTACAATGACATAATGTCGTATTGATGCCTCCCGATCCTCAATTCCCTGGTATCTGAAGTTTGTTCATGTTTCTTATGCCAACCTAATGTGTTTTTGATAATACGAAGAGATTATTCTGAGAATTATTTACCGATTAATCGCATGAAGATGTAAGTTTCCATCTTCGATAGAAACGTTACATAGTGTATTTGTAATAGTTTCTTTTAATTAATAATAACAAATTAACTTCATAGGATTTTCTAAATGAAATCTTGGGTAGGTGTCATAAATTGTCCATTTCTCATACAAGCAGGTCAAGCTTAACGTGGTTGTATGTATAGACAACTCCCATATTACGTATTATTGTATATTGTAGGTTAATAGAATGGAGAACGGATGATGTCAGAGGCCAAGTGTATGGCCTTTTATGTATATTTACTGGCATTTAATTCCAATGGTGACTTTTACTTAATTAATGTTTATTAATTCTCGTAATAATTACATTAGTTTAAAATACGGTTTAATCCCCGACAGTTCAAGCCCTGCGCAAAGTGATGCTGCGCTGTTAAACTTTTCATATCTCGTGTTATTTAACTGTACGACTTCTCAACAACATAACAATACAACAACACACAACATGTTATAACATTATTAAGTTATTCAAAGACTATGAAGTCGATGCTTTACGAAGTATTATCATATTATCCGTCTTTTTTAACATATCCTTCATACCTTATCCCACAAAATACAGCCAAACAAGCAAAACTAAAGAGGTATGATGAGGAACAGGGTGTAAAGTTCGCTCATACCTCCATAGAAAACGGAGGATCATCCGACCAGACGGGTGTCGTGTCTGGTGGGCAACTGCCCGACGATTGATGTCGGGACGTTGTAAATATGCTAGACGCGCGGTAAACTCTGCTTGCGCGATGCATGATTTTCGTGACGTCAGTGTGATGCATAGGTCGCATGTGGCGATGTAGATACCGCTACAAAACTAATTCACAGACGTATCTCGTATTCTGCCAACAGACTTTTCCTCCATTCTCTATTGTGTATCGTATTTTAAATTACAGTACTAGAACGACGCGACGGTAGTACAACAATGCTCGCGGCGATTACGGCAGACTGCATGCCGCACTCAAGTGCTCGCAATCTCGACGAATTGTTGACGAAACAAAATGGAGAAGGAGAAGAATTACAGGCGTCAGTAAGCAAGCCTTGGGCTTTCATATGCTTGCTTTAGACAAGTTTGCGAGACTTTATAAGAAAGAAAATGTTGCAGGTTCACTTTACACGAACAAAAATATGGGTACCTACTAGTGGTTCTTAAAAAGATAAATGTTCATACACTATAATATGTAAAATGTGATAATAATAATGTACATGTAACATTTACAGCGTTATTACAGCGTTTTTGGACGGATGATAGAATAGACAATCTTCGTCGTCGTCGTCGTCGTCGTTTGCATGCCGAAAGGTAAAATGTGTCGCGACAATTTACAAAAAAAACATCTTATTTGTATACCTATTTTTGGAAAATAAATGATTCTGATTCTGTCGTTATTTTTTTAGACCTCTGCCTTAATTTTAGATGATATGAGAGACTTTGCACTTGCCTACTTATAAATGGTCTACTACATTTACAAGCAGCAATCACCAATATAGGACTGATCAATCCGGAATTCCGGTAGAGCCTACTGGCACGACGGAGGCACGGTCCCGAAATCAAATCAGGAAATTATGTCCGAGGCAGTAGACTAGATGAGATTCCGGATATAACCTTTTTACCAAGCAAGGGGTGGCTGGCAAAGATTGACAGTTTTCTTAATGTCAGCCAGAAATTAGCATGGAAATTACTTTATTGGCGTTTCTTGATCGTGATCAGGATCACACTGTATCTAGATTTACTTTGAAATTGCTTTCATCCGCTTGCTACAAATCCGTTTATATTAAAATCTTTTGCTACGTGAATGGAATAGTTATTTAGGGTTAAAGAGATCTTCATGAAATGGTGCTTTAACAATCCGTCTTTATTTTCAGGATATCTCAACTTTCCTCGGTAAAAAAGTTGTTAATCATATATCAAAATTAGCCATATGGGATGGGATTTCCCATCGGAAAAATTACGGACTTCCATACCATTTAATTTAGGGAAAGAATTTTCAAAACAAAAAAGTCCTAACTGCTCACTTTCGTTATAAAAGTCTTGTGCAAAATTTCATCAAATCAAATGTATATTTGAAAGAAATACATTGTTTGGTAAAGGTGAGATCTTATAACCTAAGTGTCATTGTATTCTGCCTGCAAGCAAGCGTGCAAATTTTTATTGAGTCTAATACATTCTTATTATACCTATTACTATTATTCTTATGCATTAATTAGTCAGTATTGAATTTTTAATTTCTATTGTTACTATTCATCTAGACCCAGCGGTTTGAGCCTTGCGTTGTCGCTTAGTTAATTAATTAATTTAAAATTTTTATCAAGTAGAATATCTATGTAGACAGATTCTAATAAGAATAACAAACCGTTCTATTATAAGGCCGGCCTCCAAACCTCACAGTCACGACGAAATGAAAAGGGCCCGACGTTTATCCAGCAGTACCTACGGGTACCGGGTTACAGAGTTATTTGCGTGACAACTGATTACGTCATCGACATGCGTGTTGATGTTTGGACAGATACTTACAATCGTGTGACTGACTAGTGACTGGTGAATTTATTGATAAATGCAATGTGAAAAAAATGCATTTTGGCGATCAAAAAACTTAATTTGAGATGCAATTGGTTTAAATACAAAAAATATCACGCTAAAATGTTATTTATAAACGTTGCTTGGGTTAAGTTATGATTAACGTCTGCTTAACATTTATACATTAAAAAAATAATATATTAAGTTTAAATGTCTCTTAACTTTAAACAACGTTTTTAAATAAACTTCCATTGGTGTATCTTCATTGAATAAATAAAACAAAATGAAATACATATATCCAAAGTAAAGCTTACTCAGCCAAAAGGCCGGAAATCCCTTAGGGTGGAGGAAGATTGACTTCGGATGGCTGTGCGGACTCGGAATTTATCACCCTATCGTATGCCACGAACGTGTCGTAAGAGGCGATTGAGGGATTACTAGGGAGATGGGAGGAGGACATCTGTTACCTAATAACTTCATACGGGTATCAGTTATTCATGGTTACGACTTTAAGTGTTAGTTCCCCCATCGTTTACTAAAGTAAAATGTGGGAGATCCATTATTGGAAATTGATATGAACCTGTCACAACGTCGCGAAGCCGGGGGTTAAAAGGAGACCGCTACTCAAGAACAAGGACGCAGGTTTGAAACTTGGAAAGTACTATTTTTTTTAGTTTATGTTGGATATCACTGACATACGGTGACGGAAACCATAATCATGAAACCCAAACTTGTAAAGAAACCGCTAATAGGCAGTGTGCAATTGTGGTGATTAACGCCCGTGGCTTCTCTGTATGACAAGACATATTTTCCCTCCAGAAGAAAATATATTATTATCGCAATCAAACTCAGGAAACTAACAAGGTTCCTCATCGACAAAAGGAAGCCTTCGATTCCCGCCTTCCTTGACACAAGTCAAACGAAAGGGCACAGTCACAATGATTATCTTCAGCCAACATTTGTAGCCATATTTGCGCAGTCGTTATATTTTAATGGTCAAGAGACGTAACGTGGGGAATTAAAATATTTTCGGCTAATATCATGTGTGTGCCATATGCTTTCTAACATAATGGTTTCAAAGATGACGTCACTAGGCAAATTGTCGGAATTATGTCAAGTACGAGTTTGACATGTGAACAAAGGTATGAGAAAATATTTACGAACACTTTTGACTGTTTCTGTTATCGATGTCAAAAGGTTTTATACATCAAAACGCCAACTTTTATGTAAAGCGACAGTGAAATGTAACGCGCGTGTATGTATGTTGCATGAAATGGAAACGAGACATTTTGAATAATCCAATAGAGTATTAGAAAAGGAAATGTCAACCTATATCACGTCGCTTTTTTATCCAGAAAAGAATTTCGTGAATTCGTGCCGTGAATTTCGTGGCATAATCGCGGTAAAAAAGGCACTGTCACCATTTTTCCATTCATTTATTATTTACAAGGCAAAGAAATTATTACCAAATGAATTTGTCATCCGTAAAATATAAAACGGTTTCTTCCTTTACTTTTGAAAGATCTATTTACCGGTCAAAAGATATATATTTTTTTTAATTTTTATATGAACATTTACACCATCCCACTTTTTTTTGAAATTTTTAACTTTAAAAAGTGATACTTTTTATTCAGATCGTCTTGAAAATCATAGGTAATCGATCCTATAGAATAATTTTCTAATCTTTTGATGAACTAAGAATATTAATACCTTTAGCACATCCTTATAAACAGCACAATAATTTATTTAGATTACTTTTGAAGATAATTACATTTACATAATTCGCTGCAAAGCCTCCAAACACGGCTTTAATGACGTCTTTTTAAGACGGACAATAAACAATTACATATTTATTATGAACGCAGCCAAACTTTATAGAGTAAAGCGGAAATGACGCTGCACGATTATTAGCATCATTATGGGACCGCGACCGGGCCCTTGCAAAGTTACATTTACAATTAGCATTGCGGAAATGGCGTAGTCTGTTTGTAGGGACGGCTTTATTTGGCACGCTGTCTTTATTGTTAGTTGGACGACAACAGAATAATTAGGAGCCGGCCTCAGTGACACCATTTTTAAAGACGCGCCTTGTGAAAAGATCTTGTAGTGCTGTTTTTCTCACTTCCAGGGGGTGAATGGTGATTTTTTCTGTTTAGCGCAAATGTCGCTTTTAATGTTTCTTGAACGCGAGCAAATCATTAGTGTGAAACTTTAACGACAGCTAAAAAGGAAGCGTGTATTAAAATGGCTTGGTTTAATTCAGGGAACTGAGATGAAACCACGGTTTGGCAACGAAGGAACATTAAAATAGAAGATTCAGGGCATTTCCTTTACGGCAAAAATAGTGACCATGTGGCCATAAAAATGCGTAAGTATGTGACTTTTATAGCAGTAGGTACGAAAGGTTTATTTGTGTGCTCGGAATTGTTAACATGTACTGCCGTCCCTAATCATTTTATACTCTACTAAAATTACCGTTTTGATTTCGAGTGAAAAGGCCTTTTGTATTTCTATATTAATTTCAACCTGTGCTTTTGAAAAAAAATTGCAACTTATGATGACTTATGAAATGATCTGACTCAGCTCAGAAAAAAAAACCCAGCAGACTTCACTCTGAATCGTACCTAGGATCTTTTAGAGGGCTATATTTTATGTTATATTGAAATCTACCGTACGGAGAAAGGAATATTAGGGATCTATTGCGGATAACTCACTTCGAATGGTAAAATTTAAAGTTAAAACAATACGACGAAAAATTAACATAATTTGTTTTCATGTCTAGTTCCAAAACGACCCTTTCCCTTTCTTTTCATTGAAAAGACTTGAATTTTGACAGAATTATCCAAAATATTGATAATACAGTCCACTAAACTTTAGTGTTTGACTTGATCTGTAAACATTACATAGTACCAAAATAGTATAAGCTCACCTTCAATATTGAGCAGTATGGAGTAAGATTGAGCAGTTCCGACACCGTTGCTGACTTCACAGGTATACGTGCCCTGGTCTTCGTAAGTCGGATACCTGATCACCAGCGTCTTTCCGTAGTTGTCCTGAGTGATTCCTTGAGACGAGCGGATGTTTTGGCCATTCTTCTTCCAAACAATTTGCGGTAAAGGCCTGCAGGAAATGGTGATGGTTTAAAATATAGAAATATATTAATAATGTTTTTTTTTCAAACTTCAGATAGTAAGAGGAAAGTCAAGAAACATTAGGTAGTTTTTTTCTTTTTAATACAAAAATTGTTTTATTATAACCAACTGTCACTTTGCAGTACACGTCTTCGTCACCTCTTTGGTATATGACCAATTTTTCATGGACACATCCATGATCCATGTGAACGAACCAGCACTTACTAGACCAGTCATCAAAAGACAGATATTTCGTTGCAGCAGCGTTCGACTCATCTGAGCAGGATAGTGTTTTTGTTCATGGTAATTAAATGATAACCACATTATAGAATTCTGTTTTACACATCGCGAGGAAACCGTTGATATGCGTCTGAAATCGCCAACCCGACTTGAGCACGCGTGGTGATCAATGCTCACGGTTACCTGTATGAGAAGATGCCTTTGCCTTGCAGGGGGCAATAATAGGATGATATTATTAATGATCTATTTTTACGATTCTAAATATAGCCACAATCCTTTTATAAAGGCCGTAGCTAGGCCAAATAACATGCGGTGAATTAGCGGCATGTATGAAACCCGATAGCGGAGAGAAAAGCCCACTGCGGCCACTCATGCACGCGTGGCGGGGGCGCAATAGGTCAGTACCTGCACTGGATACGATAGGGTTACCAGCGCAAAAATGTAAGTTGGATAAGGCTTTTGTAATAATAAAGTTAGTTCGTGTTTTGTTTTGAAAGTAGGTACAGGCACATGGGAGACAAAATGTGCCCAATGTGTGCAAGTTTCGTGAGATGGTCCTTTCTACCGTTTGAGCGCATTTTTTATTCAGAAACGAAGCACCAATATGGTATTTTTAACCACATTATTCCTAGTTTTTGTCAGAAAAAAACATTTAATGTATCCACCTAAAGATGGATGCAACCCTAATGATACTGTCGCAAGCGCAGAATCGACGCGTCTAACCTAAAATCTCGGGTTACACATCTAGAATGCTAGACTCCTCCTACTGGTTTGGGCATGAATGAAATCATTATATTTATCATCGTATGGACAGCTTGGCATTTGCGGGTAAATGGGCCGATAATACTTCTAGCTGACGATGCATGACATATCAGAACCTAGGCGGTCTTAATAAATTCAGTCCCAATTTTTATACCAAAGCTGGCTCTATGCAATGGTTAGAAGTCTGGCCACCCCTTTAGTGTTTCCGTAAATTACTCGCACCTATGTAGAATATAGAACTATTTCGCAGAACACGGGGCAACGTACTGGGTGTATATTACGTCGCGCTCGATAATCCTTTAGAGTCGCCACAGATATATTCACCATTTGAAAGCAAACAGTACCAAGAGGATCGGTAGCTCATTAGCACTAACACCTACCATGTTGACCTGGCCAACAATCATTAATGTGTTTGAAAATCGCAACAATGCGTAACCCTAAAGTTTGCGTGTCTACTATCCACGAACGACATGGTTATCGATTAGTCTCTTGCAGACACGGTCGATACGTTCTACGTTGTTCTAGTCTTTCCTTCAAACTACTGAACAAAATAAATCAAAGATACTCACGTTCCTCCATAAATACAGTAGAGTTCCACTTTCTTCCCCTTCAGTGCTTTCTCGACCTTCCTGGTAGTGTACTGACGAACCGGATCATGCCTGTTCAAGGTAGGCGCGATACCTGTCTGCGTCACTTCCAAATATATCTTGTTGCCAAACTTGTACTCATTCCTGAAGATGGAATTAGCTGTGCAAATGTATGCAAAGTCTACACTAGCGTCGTAACGAGTTACGTTCGAGAACCAAAGGTTTCCTTCAGGATCTAAAGTCATGCGAGAGTTGTTGATTGTTTTGAGCTGTCCCTGGTCGCCTTGCAACATCCAGTAGACTTTGGGTTTGGGGTGACCGTCGGGCGGTTCGCACGTGAGTTTGAAAGGTTTCCCTTCCTCTGCCCTGACGACTTGTTGGCTGTCGGTTTCCTTGAAGGAGTTGAGTTCAGCTCGTCGTACGAAGACGCTGTTGGATGCGGCAGTACCCCACTCGTTGTATGAAAAGCACTGGTACTGTCCGAGGTCCTCGTCGCGCGGCTGACTGACCACGAGTGTACCGCGTCCAGATTGTTGGGAGATACGGTTATCGTAACTCGTGTATTCGAAGGGCTTGCCGTTTTTGATCCATCTGTACCTGTTTGGACAAAAAAAGGTGGTGTAAATAAGTGAAATCTTGGACTGTGGGTACGAAATTACGAATACACTTCCCGGTTACTTTAGGTATCGGAGCATCTCATTGTAATCACGGATCTTCCTGCTGATCTCATATAAATAGTTCTCGATATAGCTGCCTTAAGGATAAAAAGTACATCCTAGGCCCTAGGCAGTCCGATTTTCCTAAACCGATGTACGAGGGCCGTTCAATGTATTCTCAGTTTGAGGGTGATTTACTAATGATGTGGGTAATTTGACTAATTAATTAATGACATTATATAAGGATATAAAGGTCAAAATTTACTTGTGATCATTAGTTTGCTAGTTATCCTTAGTTAACGACAACTGGAATGGCTTACGTGACCACGTTGAAGTAAATCGAGCACCGCGGTTTATTAGCAGCTCGACTTCCTTACCAAACAAGGAAAAAGTCTAAAAACTATTCACGAAGAGATGGTGGCTGTTTACCAAAGTTCAGGGGCCGTACTATGAGCTGTTAACGCCATCATGATTCCGTTGAGAAAAAGAGATAGTGCTATCGGTCATGTATAGCTCCGTCTCTCTTCCACGCTGGAACAATGATGGAATTAACACGTCATAGTACGGCCCCTGCACCTTCTTTATCTACGGTTCAAAAGTGGTCAAGTGAATTTAAAACGGGCAGAGAGTATTGAAGACGACCCTCGTTCAGGGAGACCGGTTACTGCCTCTACGGAAGAAAACGTGAAAAAAGTTGAGAAGCTTATACTTGAGGATGCCCGAGGGAAGATGAAAATGATAGCAGAGATGACCCACCTCTCCGTTGGTACCGTGCACACTGAGAGGTGACTTTCATTACCTTTCAAAAGTCAGTACAAGATAGGTGCCGCGTATGCTTACGGCGCGCGGCGCCTTAAAAACAAGTGCGAATCGACTGCTGTAGAGTTTTTAGAGCTCTGTGGTGAAGTTCCAACAAGTATTTTCGATCGAATTGTTACTGGAGATAGAATTTGAGTTCATCATTATGACCCTGAAAGTAAGCAGGACTCCAAGCAGTGTTCCCCCTAAGAAATTCAAAGTCGTTCCCTTTGCCGGAAAAATCATGGCCACAGTGATTTGGGACTCAAAGGGCACAAAAAAATGTGAAACCACAAACGCAGCATCCTACGCACCCACTTTACGAAATTTACGGGAAGCAATTAAAGAAAAAAGACGGGGGTAAACTGACCACCGGTGTGTTGCTTCTTCACGACAACGCCCCTACACGGCGCGTGTTTCCAAAGCTGCTATGTGAGATTGTGGTTTCGAACAAATTAATCACCCTCCCGCCCGGACCTAGCCCCAAGTGATTATTATTTGTTCCCTAATTTGAAAAAAGACCTTCGTGTAAAACGATTTTCTAACGATGAAGCATTGCACATTTTTCAGAGAAAGTTTTATTTTACATGGTATTGAAAAGTTAATTTCGAAATGTAATAAATGCATTGAAGTAATGGGGGATTACATTAAAAAATAAAAATAATTTTCATTGAATTTACGTTTTTTTCATGCCGATACCGAGAATACATTGAACGCCCGCCCCTTGTAGTCTCTCATTTAGTCTCTCATTACATCAGCATAAAAATAATCATACAAAAAACAAACATTTTCCTCTTTATTGTGAAATTATGCCACACTTATATTTGTTTAGGGTTTAATGGGTTATGGACAAACTCTTTATAAGGTAATAATTATATTGACCAAAGCATTGAATGTTTTAATACCACAATTAATTAACCATAATGTTTAAAAGACGTAATACGCAGTATAATAATCGTAATCATTTATTTAATGCATCGTGCGCATATGCGGTTATGACGTTCTTAGGGGTATATTAAAACAATATCACTATGAATAAAAATATGTTAAAACCTTTTTTGTTTATTTACTACCTACAGTAAATCCTGATTGAAATTCGCAATAAATTTTTCACTTTTGACAACAATTCCCTGTAAATTAAAACGTCACTAATGGTGAAATTATGAATTACGAGGTTGACTTATATCTCACACTAACACTTTACTGAAAAATCTTCCTGAAAGCGAACTCAAACGCTATAAAAATCCCGCTTTTCCAAGTTGAAAGACTTTGATGCGACAAATTATGAAGTAAAGTGATGGAGGGCTCTCGTCTCGCCGCAGGTTCAAGTATAAACCTAGAACTATTTACAGCCTTAAGCGTTTCAAACCACAGACGTGACGCAAAAAGAAGGGTGTTTAAAGTAATCTGCTTATAAATATGTCAAAGAAGGCTTTCGTGAATTGAATATTCAAAGTCACAAACAAATCGTCAATTTTATAACAAGCGGTAAGTCATTAATTACATTTCATATTATTTAACAATATATCCGCGGTTTTCCTGTCATAACATTAAACAATTAATTAAATACATATTTAAAAACTTACATTAAGTACATTTATTAAAAACATGTATTTCCCTTAGTCACTGTAGATTATTTTACCACTTAAACAAAGTTGTTTTGGGTGTTAGGCTTCGTGTTTTCCTTTCAGGGGTCCTCTTGTATTATCTTCGTCCGCGTGAAATTTCTTGTTCCCCCGACCCACCCCGTCGCATCGCCTACCCACGCTATTACTGCGTTTTCGCTTAGCGTTCATTGTGATTAGTTTTTTCTCGGCTCCAAGGGTCTTAGCATGATTTAAAATAGCCTATAGCCTTCCTCAAGAATTAGGCTATCAAATGCCAAGATAATTTTTCAAATCCGACTAGGAGTTCCAGAGATTAGCACATTCAACAAACTCTTCACCCTTATTAATAGTACTTATAAGTATAGATTCAATTAAAACAATAAAGTTTTCATAAACAAGGAGGTAAGATACGACTGATTTTCCAGATATAGCAAGGTGAACGACCTGTCCTGTTTGCAAGTCATAAAAGGGAACTAGGTACAGTAGTTAACCCACATCTAGCGTAAACATATTAGCTTAGCGGAGACATAACACATCAGGCGGGGTGGGATGGCTTTATTAGGTACCCCACAATGGGACATGACTAGACGTTAATGTGGATTCATTGCAGACTGGATGCCGAAAGACGGAGAAGAAGGTTGTGTGTGCAGTTCAGGCAACTGGGGTGAGGCCATTTTCTAGCAACGGACAGTGAAAGGCAGGGTTGAAAGCATACAACTATTACACTAAGTATGTAATTTGCTTTACAGATCACAACTTGTTAAATCGCTGCTATCTCCCAAAAGTATTTTGAGGCAATGAGAGACACCAATTAGATGTCCCTATTTTTAGGTCATATCCAATGGCATGACAATGGTGCCGATTCTCTTGTCACAAAATTCTCTAAACTAGACTAAAAATCACCAAAATTTTGTTTATTCCTGTCAAACGACGATTTCCCATTCTGAAATTGGCTAAAGTGACACAACTTAACCAAATTTTAGTTTGACAGCAATAAGATAACACTGAGATTATAATTTAGTGAAAAAGGCAATTTTGCTATTCTGAATTTTACGTTTTTCACCAAAAATTTTGATTGTTGTAACTAAATCTGCCTGTTTTTAATCGCGATTAAAAAGGTGTGGAATAAAATTAGTTGTCACGAACTAAAATTCACAACAACATCTTGACTTCAGATGCAAAAACAGTACTGTATTTTTTTTTCTTTTCTTTTGCTTATATCTCGAAAACGGTGTGTCCTATCGCAAAAATAATGAAAACTTCGAGGTATTCCTCGAAGCGCTACCATTTTGAGGCGCTCCTAATGAGGCGCTCCTAATGAAGTAAACGTAATAAATTATATTTTTAAAAACTCATTTGTGCATCATTTTTATTACGTTTACTTCATGCTCTTCCCTATTTTTAAACGTGGGTGGTGTGGGTGGGTGGTGGTAAAAATAGGTTTACACACACAGGATCACTTTATTTTTTTTTTAAACCGATATATGGTCAAGGGGTATAGAGTTTTTGCAAATTGTATAAAATAACGTGTTTTACTTATTATCGATAGTTTCAGTTAGTATCCTATCTCTATTCGAAAGTTAAACCTAGGCGCGCTTCGAGGAATAAAATTTTAATATTTTTAATTGCTATCGGGAGCGCTACTAAAAGGTGCGCTCCGAGGAATAAAAAAGGAGCGCCTCATTAGGAGCGCCTCAAAATGGTAGCGCTTCGAGGAAAACCTCAAAATTTCGGCCCCCTTTATAAAGCCCCTAAAATACAAAGTGTTGGTAAAAAAAAAATTTTTTTTTCACTATTTCCATACAAAACATGTCGAGGCTGCAAAATAATGCACGCAGGCTCTAAAAAAAAATCACGTGGTACGGCAAACAAGTACCACATGGAGTCGCAATTGCCAAATTTGATTTTAGATGTGTCAAAATTATTTTTAAATATAGAGATTTTCTAATAGCCAAAAGTAAGGAATTTTAGTGATAGTTTAGTTAGTTTAGTTCGGTGTACAACAGAATAGGCACCAATGTTTCATCTTTCCTAAAATAAGTAGGTACTTCTGTAGTTTAAAATTATTGTTGCTGACCAACTTCAAATAACGAGTATCCGCGCCACACATGGCATAGTCGATAAAAGCTCTACGGCATTGAGATCAACACCAACAACCACTTTACAAAAAGAGATAAACAGGTTCCTAACCGTCATTATTATTTTTATTTTGAGCGAATAAGCGTTATTCATACATGACATAATATTTCCGAATGTGTCCACGCTTCTCACCTCGAGATGACTGCATTCGAACCAAGGCTGACTCACGCCATAAATTATTCATATCCCCGCATTTATTTACTACTAATTTATCTATACTTCGATGAATGAGCCCTGTTTATTGCGGTTTTTGTATATTTGCTGGTAATTTAAAAATAAAGGCTTTCAATTATTTATAATTATTGTAAGTATTATAGTTGGTCATGTCGGTTGACAAAGGATAATGTCAAAGTTGGTACTTACATGTGAGGTTTTTATTGACATTTGTTAATTATAATTACTGGTAAGTCTTGTAACATGCTATTGTTGGTTAACCTACTCATTTTTTCTACTACATCGGAGTAATTTAATTAGTTCTTGTGTCATCGAAGGCGTTTTAATGTACTTAGATGTTAATGATACAGTTTAATTCATACCAAAGAAGTTTCACACTATTCAGGATGAAACCGCAATATACTCGTAGAATCATATACCTTCGTGTTTCTTGCTTCAATTGAATACATGCTGAGAAGTCTGCTCAGTGCTCAATCCCTTCAACGACTGGTCTATTTTACAAAATTCGTCAACATTCTTTGAAGAGCACAGGAATTTACGTTTATCACCAACATATATGTATATTCTCAAATATATTTATTGGTGAACAGTCATAAGAAAAGCTGTTTCTCTAAAACAGCTTTTGAGGTCAAGTGTAACTCAAGTTAATTGATATGAACACTATAAGCATTATAATGTAATACCGTTATCTGCCGCAGGTCATTGATTTCATCCGACACAAATCATAGTAACTATCTTCATTATTTTATATGAAGTAGATAGCTTGGACCTTCAGAATACGGTATTTATAGTAACAGCCACTGAACTGAAATATTGTACGAGAACAGACGAACGTGCATATAAATGCTGGGTCATCGGCATAAAGTGTGTGATCGAGGCGGCAAAAACTACACTACAATATTGGTTCAGTAGTTTCGTAGATTGCCACTGACAGATAACATTCCTATATAAATAGAAGTATTTAAATATATGTTTCCGTTTAAATACGTTAAAGTAAGTTAATTTGTTTTTTGAAACTTGATTTTGAATTATTAGAAAAGATGCAGTTACCTTTCGGAGCGTGTTAAAAACTTCGATGCTTAGTGCTTATTAGTCATACTCATAGGGCGCAAGTTATATGTTGAAGACAAGGAAGTGATTTAAGCCCTGCTGAGCGTTTAAAAGGATTTAGTGTCTAGTGTCTCAATTTACATAAGCCGTGCAAAGAACAATTAACGAGTATTTACTTTCATTCTCACAAAAAACCTCGTAACTAACGCAACACGATTTGAAAAAGATCCTGCAATTCGCTAGTGTCGGTCGGATGTTTTTACACCAAATATTAAATGCAATAATTAGTACCTATTAATACATTCGACGAAATTCTTCAAAGTGGAGCCGAAATCTACCGCAATGCTGATAAAAGTACAGGACCAATTAAGAGAGATTTATCGAAACGTCAAATTATGAAAACGAAAGAGGTCAGCCAATGATAACATCAGAATTTTATTGTGCAACAAAGTTACAGCCAAGAAAATCATACTCGTATTGTGACTATCTGTCACCCATTCCTATTTAATAAAAAATATTATGTTTACCTAAATACATTAGAACATACATACATTACATTACATTCTGAATAAAAAAGTAAGTGCTTTTTTGTATTACTAGCGGTCCCAACAGACGTTATCCTGCCCGAACGCAGCGCCACCTACCGGGTCCAATTGTGAATCTAAACCATTCTCGAATACAAATAAACACACACAAAAAAATTTCACCAAAATCGATCCAGCCGTTTAGAAGAATTATGTATATAAAGATTAGGACCTGTGCTAATTCTTTATGTCGGTACCTAATAACTGGTACAATACAAACTGAAGCTTAAACTTACTTTAAAAGCGGTTGGCGTCAGTTTTCCTTGCAACAGTAAACTGAGGTACCTACGTAAAGAACTGCATCCTTTGGCATTCTGTATCGGAACAGAAAATCAGCCTGCAATGGACTCATAAAAAATGATCCTGGCGAATATTACGCCGATGCGTTAAATAACGCACGATATATTCATCGTCTGATGAACTTGAACTTTCACTGGACGATCTTGATGGCATTTTAATATAAATAAAATCTAGGTTATATCTACGTAAATCACTGTGCATTTATCTGTGTAGTAAGTAATTAAGTACACAGATAAATGCACAGTGATTTATGTTAGCTAACAGCTCAAACAGGTATAAAATGTCAAATTACTCGGAAATGGTTGACCTTTGCATAGGGGTCAAAAGGGGTAATTTGGTTGCAAATGACCTCCCCTACATCCCCTTAATGGATTGCCGACATATTACAAATAACCCTGTATTAGTTATGAGTGTCCTCCGGTTCCCGGACTTACTGAAGTGGGTACATTGTAATCAAATCAATTATCGTAGCTATAAATGATTCATTAAAAGCGCAAGTGTAACGATCCTTTTTACCCCCTTCACACTAATAAGATTCTATCGCTGATATTAGCGCTCACCTGCGAGAAAGGAGATGTCGGCCTTACGACATTTACAATACTAAATCATAATATAATATATACTATTGCACACCCTCTCGTCTTCTTAGCTTCACATATTTATGATTATAATACTTATTTTTCCTAACTGTGAATTCCCAATATTAACATCACCTTGTGTCCCCTAGCTTTCTAAGTCGGCACAAGGTAAGTAGTTTAGTTTAAGGAAATCTATTTCTTATAATGATGGGTGGCCGCCCAAGTTTGGTGACGAGCCCTACAGGAAAGCGCGGACGGAGGGGCGCTTTCTCTTCCCTTTAACGGAAAGCCGATCTTAACACCAATATTAACATAATTAGGAAAAAACTATAATTTTATCAGCCTAGGGTTATTTAGGAATAGTCATAATATCATAAATGGAAGACTCATGTTTCAGATAATGAAGAACATGACAAAGGCCAAAGGCTAAATAGTTCAGCTATGAAGTGATGTCCATAAAACGCTATGATAAATCTAACTATTAATAAAAACGTGAGTCAATCTGTTTGTCACTCAATCACAGTGCAGCGGATGAGGTTTGAAGCACACAGGAAGCTGGCGTCACGGTAAGGATATGCACTAGATACTATCTCGAATGAAACTGTAGTTCCCCTAGCGAATCTAGGCTTGTAGTACTTGTCGTTAGAAATCCCTGGTTAAGACTTAAGAAGCAAGTCCCTATACCCAAGGCGGTTTAGGGATCTCATGTGAATGTCCACTTAGCATCTGTTTACTGATAACATCTTAGCATCGACAAGCCCTTTGTAAAGGATAGTGTGTTGTGTAATCCCCGGGACTCAGCGAGAATGTTTCTCAAGCTTTTCCAATGGGTTATAATTATTGTCACACGGCTTAGGAGAGGTAGCTAATGTATAGCCGTGAATCCTAACTGTTGGGTCGAGTGGAGTCAATGATGACAGTCATGGCCGTGTCACTTATTTTTCTCGAAATGAAATGAAATACAGAAACCTTTACTGAATACTAAATGAAGGTTTTTCTGAACATACTCCTATAAGTTCTACACATACGGAGCCGCTGGTCAGCCGAAAATGGTTGAAGAATCTTAAACCCCTATTACACTTCACGATATTTAGGGCCCCATATTTAGGTGATGTGTTTTTTTTTAATAGGGACCCTTCCTCCCTTTCTCTTTACACCATCCCGATTTAGGGAAAGGGTCACTGAATATCGCGTAGTGTAATGTATTAAAGCTTTTACGCTACCCACTACGTCAAATCCTTTTCTAAGTCCGCCAGCTCCGGCACCAAGTCGGAGCAAGGACACTAAATCCAGTAAAAAAATATAACAATCTTTTCTCCAGCGATCTTACCTCTATTTACCGACTAAATAAGCAGCTAAACTACGACACGGTAATATAAACAGCATGATGAATTTTTTGTGAGCGTGCTCACATCCATTGCGGAATTAATAAAAATGTTTAGTGTCGGCAGCCATCTTTCATTCATAACGCCGTAAATTATTATCATATTCATTAGGTATGTTTCGGTCTGGAACACTTCTAGCCCGCGTATTTTTGGGGGCATGAGTACCTAGACATATTCTTTTATCACTCACGTCGATGATTTTTTTCGGGTTTTTTTTAAACAAGAAATGTAGAAGAAACGAAGACCTGAAACTATCAGCTTAACAGTGCTAGCTCAGCATGACATAAGGCAGGATGAAAAGTCGACGAATTTATATGGTAGTCATCATAGATCAACCAATTTTTTTTTCAATGGCGGAAGTTAGAAGTTTCTTTCGCTGAACTAAAATTAAATTAAAACTTAAGCTGTAGGTATTTGTTCTAAGAAAAAAATTAAGGCATTTCTCGGTATTTAACAGAACGGGTACAACTATAATACAAATGAAAAGACAAAATAACAATGCTTTAAATGTGTGGTTCATCAAATACATATATCTGAAGAATCCTTTACGAATGGCGCCACTACGACAGCCCAGCAATAAAATTTACTGTAATTTGTTGGGCTGCCTGCCACAATGACCGGCCAACAGACCATCACGGTCGACAGATTGAAATGGTAAAGGGACTAAAAGGTGATCAATCACTATTTCATCTTCCCACAGCCAGATACAGCCGACAAAATACATGTTATACACGTTCCACAGCAGGTTAGACGACAATGTTGCGTGCTTTTCAGTAAAATTTCATTTGCTGAGAAGCGTAATACCTAGTTAAAGTTTGTTTATGTTCTAGATTCCTAGGTCGCTTTTACAAAACCCGTAAGAAACGTCCATTTAATTTCAAATCAACAGATGAAGATGGACATCGTATGGCAATCTTTTCTGTCAATCATTTTGCCGAATCTACTGATTAGACAGTCGGAAATGACGCTAAAGGAGCTGCTTGCCCAGGGAGCAGGGTGCGGTCATCGTACAGTCAACCGCTCATCAGTGGTAACAATATGAAACTGACAGCGCTTTTATGTCGTATCAGTAAGGACGGTTTTCTAGTGCTAGTGTTACTCATAGGTTTATTATGATGCTTGCTCCGTTATCGGAACTTTGCAATAATTTTCTAAGAATCAGAACATCTGACTGCGCTTAGATTCTAAGTAAAACCATTCTAGTAAAACAAGGTGACGTACTTAGGAGCCGGTTCGCCTTCAGCCTCGCACTCTATGATGAACGGCTTGTCCACTTCGCCGGGCTGCGCCACTTGGAACAGAATCTCCTCTTGTGTCGGCTGCTTGACGATCTTCGGCGGTGACGTCACTGGAGATAAATGTTTATGTTATGACGAGTTCGTAATAATAGGTCTGAATAATAATTATGTACATTGTATATAAATTATTTTGATAGAATGGTGATTTTTTTTTCATTCATGCACATTAGACTTTTTCTGACTGAGGTCAGATAGGCAGGCACTCCATGCAACATGTTAGACAGGAAGCCGACCCCAACAAGTTAAGCAAAGGCTAGACAGATGACGATTATGATACATAGTTAGAATTTTCCTGCATAAGTATTAGAAAGGGGCTTTGTTTCTTTTATCTTTCAAGGGCACTAGTAGAACTATTTTATTTCTAGGTCTCATTAAAAGTCTGAACAGTAGCATGACAAATAATAAGAAAAACAAATGTTTAGGCTCTAATTTTAGAATTAGAATTATCTTTTCTTACTGACCTTAACCATGATCTTTTTATCAAATAAAATACTATTTTGTTACTATAATAATGAGTGCTTTTTAAGATATAATTATTGTAACAGATAATGTTGTGATTGTGTTAAATATTACTGTAAAAGAACTAAAATATTTTTTTATTTTTATGTCACATTTGAAAAAGTTAATATAATTCCTTAAGAACATATACAAAGTATGCAAACAACAAGTAACTTGGCTTACAGCTCACATATGAAACAGTAAATACTTTTCTCAACTGTTCTCAAATGTCAAGGCATTTACATAACATTGCCTTAGGTCAGTGTCAGTTTACTCCTACTGCTTAAATCCTTATGATCTCATACATTTGGCATATAAGTTAACATGACAACTTGACGAGGCTCTGTTCTTAAATCTTTTAAAATATTAAATTTTAATTCAAATCTCAATCTTTCATAGCATTAATGTAGTCTTGTTTTATATTGTCAACATTATGAGCTTTAATCTGGGTTGGACCACTTATTTTCTTCTTTGTTTATAAATAAGGAATTTCTCAGCAGCAGCCCAGAGTCTTGAATTGTGCTTGGTTGATGGCAATAGGCTCACCCCCTATTACTACACGGGATTTAAACATTTCTGGCAAAATATGGGTGTACTATAATAGATACTCTCTCTGCCTAATCCTTCAGGGATTACAGGAGTGACATTAAGTTGTGTAGTTTCTAAATTAAATTGAATAATTTTTTATATATCGCTGCCCTAGTTCAACAGTAAGATATGTTGAACAAAGTATGTTTTGAGTTATTCATACTTTTATGCTTTTACTGTCATTATTTCACTCGTTGTTAATTCAAATGTAGTTGATTTTTTAAAACTATAGCTTAGTTTAATGTTAGGTATAGGGAGTTATTTATACTTCAAGATGAATAAAATATTTTGTATAAAGTTTTAATCGGTAAAAAATATGCTTAAATGTCTCAGTGAGACATTGAAATTTAGGCACTTTGGTTGCGTTTTACACATATCCGATTTTTTTACCGGACAGAAGAGCAAATTTTTGACATGAAACAAAACTTATCCCAATTTTGATTTTTTTTAAGATGTCTTACTGTTGAACTAGGGCAGCGATATCTTAAATAGTTGTGTTGCAATGATTTCTTCTAAAACAAAAGTAAAGAGAGTTAAAAGAATGTATTGGTCAATTGGTGCAGGTGGAGGCATGTTGATTGCATTACGATCTAGTTGGCACTGGTACATACTCCATCTGAACCCTACACACTACCTGCCAATCTTTGATAGAGGCCCTATGCTCTAGCTGCCAATAGTGATGAGAACTATATGTCAACAATACATACAAAATGAAATATTATGCAAATTTCCAAGTCAAGCTTTGCATACAATAGCATGTTTTCTTTGTGTTGTATGCTTCTAAAATGTCTAGACTTATGTATGAACATAGAACACTGCCAAGGTGACTGAAAGGAAATCTTGACATGTTCTAAACCAAAATACACTCCCAGACTCCTAAATCAAACCTCTATGCTTTTTCATGTTAGGTATAAACACCTAAAACATCAAAATAGAGATGAGTCAAAGGTAAAGTGTTGCACTTGTGTTGCACAGTTGCAGTTGTGAAGCGGACATACTAGCCATCAATTTAGTGTCATCATAGTTCCAAATTTAAATTCAGGAGCATGTAAAAAGATGCAGAGCATTTTATGAAAAAATGCAGTGTTGCTTGATTTATATACCTACATGAATATCAGGCAAAAACGCCTTTTAGAGAGCATACTTGTGCCTTATTGGAAATTAATCTGACTGGCTTTTAAGTTTTTGAGATCAATGTAGGATAAAGATTGCAGATCAATAACAAACCATCAGTTAGCCATTAATTTATTTACCTTTCTTGTTTTAACATCCTCAATTTCACAATAGACTAAGCAAATAACATTTTATAAGTAGGTATAGATGGCACTGGATTGATTCTAACTAGAGATGATTATTATTGATAAGCACAAATAGGAACTTAGTAGTTTATTCTATTGAGTAAACTAGATAACATTATATTTTCTTATTATGTGTAATCAAATCTTTACATTATTTTTCTCCCGTCCCGGCTCTGCTCATCGTTTGTATGAAGAGATAATAACATGCTAGGTAAATGTGCTGTTTTATGTTCAAGTAAGATATGACACAGACCATCAGAACAATAATTTAAATCAAGATCATGCTTCTCATAAAACAATGACAGATAAATTTTATTATAATATGTATATTCAAATGTAACATAGAACAGAGATAAATCAATCTATGACATCAAAATCTTGATCACAGCATGAGCAAGGACAAAACAATGTTGTCAATTACAAATCTGGCATGTAGACTACTAAATTAAGACATGATGCTTGTGAGTAATACCACCATACAAGTCATCAAAGAATTATAATTAAAATAGAATTAGAAGCGTACCAATTCTTGTTATTTATCATGCAATTTATTAATGAAAGTGGGACTGCATGCCTGATATAATAATAATAAAAATGGCTTGACATGATTCACTATGAATTATTTTGGTTGTTACATGCACAACAAGACTGAATTGCATTAAAATTAAAATAATAAAAGTATACTTGTTGGCTTACGGTTACATGCAAGCAAGAAGGAAACAATTGCAACAGTTAGAAGAGAGAGTTGTATCAATACGTCTGTTTCATTACTTAATTATTTCTCTGGGGATAGAGCAACTGAACAAACGTTGAATGAACTATGGCTAGCAAAGAAATAATTATGTGATATTCGAAGAGGGAGGGTAATAAACATAATTCAAAATGTAAATAATACTCACATAAAGCCGCCGCACATGTTATTAACGCGATGAAACACAGTATTCTTGTTGTACCCATCTTTAAAGGTCTCCTACTTCGTAGTACTCGTGAATCTAACAAGAAATCAAATAAATCACTTTAAAACTTATTAGAACACATTTCTCCGGCACACATGTTCACCGCACTCGATGACCTAATCCGAATAAAGCTTGGACCACAATGACAACACCCACTAAAAATAGCAACATGAAATACACTAACTAAATTGACGACCTCATATGACACAAAAACTTGTTACGCAAACTTAAAAAGTACCGCAATTCCCTTAGCCCTTATAGTTACACGGTTTCACAACAGGCTAACGCTAGAAAACCCGCAAAACTCACAATTTGTTGCCGTACACGGCAAATCAATAATTGCATTCCGATAATGCTAACTCGATTAAGTTTGTACATAGATTTCATTTATACATAAGAACTAGTGCAAGTTATTACCTAAATGCTCGTTTTTATAATATTATCATCGCGAAAACCAACTGAAATTATAAAATTACGGATTTAAAGGCGGGGCCTCTGAGATTCGCTGTCGTTCGTTCGTTCAGCAATTGACGGTTCAATGACTGGCTGGGTATAGACAAAGATTCTTTTCTATGTCCATGACCGTTTTAGTTGCTATCTCTTTTGCACTTGGAAGCAAGGTATACTTCTCTTTCTTTTTTAGGTGATCATAGACAAGGGAAGGTTTGTTGAACGTTTAGAAATAATATAATTTTCAAATATTGGACAGGTCCACCTGCAAAATGAATTATTTTGACAAGGTGGTTATACATTATTTTACAATACAAAGTTAAAATTATTATTTTAAATCAATAACCATGTTATGCCTCAAAAATAATTGTATCTTTAGCATTCTCTGTCATCATATCGACCCTTGCGGCATTTAACGATTTATAATAAAATAACGAACAAATTATTAGCTGTATCCAATAATATTGTCGTAGTGGACCAGTCCACTACGACAATATTATTGGATACAACCGCTACCTTTATTCCGCGTTTGACTAAGGAACATTTATTTTTTCTTATCACGAATCGTCATGCGAATCGTATCAAAGATTACAAAAAAAGGTACTCTGTGGAGTACAAACAGTGTCAAACTCTTCTGTGGTCACAATTTATATTTATGCCGAATGCCGACTAGTATAGTAACTGTTATCTGTGAATTTATGATGTGTTGGTTTGGTTTTGAATAAAATCTGACGTTCTATAGAATCATGAGTATATATATTTTTCATAAATTATAAAATTTATAGTATTTTTTATTAAACGTTTGTCCAATACTAACATACTTACATAAAATATGTAAAGGGTTTATCAGGACCATCAGGACTAAGAACAAATAATTCTCTCTTCGTATACTAAATTCCTGATTGCAATAAGTACTGGAACTTTGATAAATATGGGTAGGTAAATATTTTTCTTTTACAAGGATAGTTAAATATATTTACGATAAACAAAGCGAACAACATTACATCGTAATCGAGCATCATTTTTATAATTATGTGTTATCTCACGGGATTTTTATTCCAACCTGTCACGAGTAAAGCTTTCTGCTAGATTTCTTGTTCCATAACTAACAATACTTAAAATTTTTGCATATATTTTCCATTGATAAAGATTGATTTATATAAAACTATGTCTCGTAGCGTGAAATTAATTTTACAGTAGTTGTAAAATAAAAACTGCTCCACATGAATTATTGTTATCAATCTACAAGCATGGAAAAGAACACATCGTCTCGTAAAAGGCATATTAAAAACACTGAACGATACGGTCCAGTATTGTTCGGGGTGAGAGTTCTTGTGCTCTCACCACCAAAATTATTATTTGCGCTGGATTGGAGGAGATCACTTCGTTCCAATAAAATTCCTGGTTGCTTGAAGACTATTTATTTACTTGTTGTCACTATGAGATCTTGATTTATACTGAATGAAAATCGCTTTTTTTTTCTTTTGTGTATGGCATCTCGCAGTTGGCCTTGACTGAGGCCGTGACTGCTTAACCGGTATATCCTGTGGTGCCTTCGAGCTAACTCAAAGCCTCCAGCCAGAGGCATAATATTAATTATAAACTAAGCGACCATCACCTAAGGGCACCCCCTGTGGGGTACGAACCTCGGCTTAGGGCGTCGCTGGGGTGAAAATCGCTTTTTTTTTTTTTTTGTATGGCATCTCGCAGTTGGCCTTGAGAGGCCGTGACTGCTTAACCGGTCAATCCTGTGGTGGCTTCGAGCTAACTCAAAGCCTCCAGCCAGGGGCATAATATTAATTATAAACTAAGCGACCATCACCTAAGAGCACCCCCTGTGGGGTACGAACCTCGGCTTAGGGCGTCGCTGGGGAAGGACAGCAAGTTGGGGACAGGCTGGATCAAAATGGGTTCATTATTATTAATGGGTAAAACTACTGGCTCAGCTCCGCCACCAGCTGGCTCTGTGGATCTGATCAAGGGAGGGGAAGAGGAATCTATCGGGGAGGAACGCGAACGCGGTGGCGAAGGACCTCGGCGGCGAGGTCGGAACTTCGTTTTGTGTCTGTGTTTGTATACTGTACTGGTGGCCCTACTGCTTTCCTGGAGGAGGTTGGTGGGGTCGTCGGGGTCGGTCAGTGCGTGCCTTGGACGGCGGATTTTACTGATTCTAGAGGGGACATAACTGGCGATCTTCGCAACCAGAGGGTTGCGATGGCTGCCAGCGGTATCGAAGAAACGCTTGCAAGCGCGTTTCATGAATTGTTGAATGATGGGGATTTTCAAGTCTAAATGTTAATGTTACGAACGAACCAGGGGGAACCCGTGATTTTACGTAGAAAACGGTTCTGTAGGGTCTGCATCCTGTGGATGTGCCGGGGGTGGGCCTGTGCGAAAACAGCACAGGCGTATGTCATAATAGGTCGGATGCATGCCGTATAAATGCGCAGTTTGCACCTGAGTGACAATTTACTGCGTGCATTTAGGACGGAATGTAGTCTACTCAGAGCAAAGGCGGCTCGCGAACGCACCACCTTTATGTGCTCTGCGAAGGAGAGACGTCTGTCCAAAGTCACACCCAGATATTTGGCATGCTTCTCCCAAGGGATCGGCTTGCCAAACATCTTGATCGGGCGGGCGTCGTCATGTCTGCGTTTGACACGCGGTTTCAAGAAGAGAACCGCTTGACTCTTGTCGGGGTTAACTTCGATTCTCCACTTTCTGAACCATGCGCCAAGCTTGTTGACTGCGGTTTGGAGAGTGCGAGATATCGAGTCGGGGACGAGCCCAGTGTAATAAATGGCCGTATCGTCTGCGAACAAAGCCAACTGCGCATTTTTACATTTCGGGATGTCACTGGTGAATAGGGTGAACATGAGGGGAGCTAGCACAGAGCCCTGAGGGACTCCTGCGCGGATAGGGTGGGGGGAGGAAAGCGCCCCTTCGATACGATAACGAAAGGTTCGGTTAGCCAAAAAGTCTCGCAGGATGAGTACGAGACGGTCTGGCTCACCGAGTTGGTAAAGCTTATATAATAAGCCATTGTGCCAGACTTTGTCGAACGCTTTCGCTATGTCGAAGAACACAGCACCCGTCATGAACCCACGTTGGAAACCAGCGCTTGTTCGATGATGCGGTGTACCTGTTGGACGCTCGAGTTTTGGGATCTAAATCCGAACTGTTCGTCGGGGATGAGGCCCTTGGTCTCGGCAAAATCTCTGAGTCGCTTGTATATAAGCCTCTCATAGATTTTGCCCAGAACATTGAGTGAGCAGACTAATGGGGCGGTAACTAGAGGGGTCGGTTTTGGGCTTGGGGCGGCTTTGGAATACCGATGACAGTGGCCCTTTTCCAAGCTTGGGGAAAGATGTTGTTGCTCAGAGCACCATTGAAGATGATGGTCATGAGCATTATGAGGTTAGCGGGGAACAATTGGATTACCCTGTTCGTGATTCCGTCTGGGCCGGGGGCTTTACGTCGTTTCAGACCCTTGATGATATCGTGCACCTCGTCTGGTGTGACGGGGTGCAGAGGATTATCTGGGTCTTCGACGGGGGGAAGGGAAGCTCTACGTTCGACTTCCGCGTCAACCTCAGAGAGGTGAGCTTGGTCTACTGGTTGAGAGCTGGGTGTGCATTGGGCCTCAAGACTGTCGGCAAGGCACTCGGCCTTGTCGATGTCATCGAACGCGATGGTCTTGTCGGGACGCACCAGTGGGGGCGTGGAGGCTACATTTTGGGACTGGAGTTTCCTCTGCAGTTCCCAAAAGGCCAGGTGGGTGGTCTCTAACTCGCTCAGCATCTTGTTCCAGCCAGCGTCACGCAGCTCCGTTATGCGTTTCTTTACAGATCTCTGTAAATAGCGCATATGGGCCTTGTTAGCTTGGCAAGGAAAGTTGCTGTAGTCACGTACAGCCGCGTTCTTCTCAGTCAGCAGTTCGCGCACATCGTCCGGCAACTTCCAGCGATGGTCGTCCATCGCTGGAACTTCCCTAGAACTTTCGTTCAGGACGGATTGTACGTGATCCGTGAGTGAGTCGATCGCGGCTGTCGTGTCATTGATCGAGTCGAACTGATCTGGAATGGAGTCTAGTCGGGGGCAGGAGGATGTGGAGGATTTCAGTCTTTCGCTTACTTTCCTCCAGTCCGTGACTACTTTGGTGAGGGGCGGTCTGTCGGGGCCGGGGAGTCCTAGTCGGGGGCCTAATGTCACAACTACAGGTCGGTGGTCGGATGTCAGTTGATGCACCACCTCTATAGAATCCAACCGAAGGTTGACATTCTTTAGAAGTGCCACGTCAAGGACGTCAGGGGCATGAAGGGGCGCGTGGGGAAAGTGAGTGGTAGTCATCGGGGCGATGACATCAAAGCTAAGGATGGGACAGAGGTCAAACAGATGTTTGCCCCTGGTCGAGATCCTGTTAATATTCCAGGCTGTGTGTTTGGCGTTGAGATCGCCCGCTATGATAACGGAGTCACTCAAGCCAAATAGGATAGCGAGGTCGTCAGATAACTGGGAATAGTTTTCGGATAGTTGCGGGGGGATGTAGACCGATATTAGTGATCGGCTGGTGACCTGTCATGCCGAGCCGGCAGACAGACACTTCTAAACGCGAGAGAGGGGGCGCGTCTACAGGAATGCAGTACAGATCCTTTCTATAGACCGATCTTTGATGGTACCGCCTCGGTGGCACCGAGTCCTGTTATTGGTGAAAATCGCTAAAAACGCTCGACCTTTATACAATTTTACATGAGCGCAAGTAGTGGCGGGGGTGCGTTTTCTTACATTTGAAACGCTAATCACAATTATCTTCGTTCGTGCCCAACTCTCGATCCGCCAATTACAGCCGTTTGCTGTCGTTCAAGTTCGGTGCAGGTTTGGACAAGTTCAGACTTGCCGAGAGTGGAGCACGATCGTGTCTAAACATACACATAGAAACAAATTACGACTTATGATACTAATACAAACTTATACGCTATTATTTACATGAATCTATATACATTATGCTATTATGTACGTGGGCGTCCTGCACAACTATCCTAACCATGGTATTATCACTTCAAACAACCTGATAGAATCTTCATAGAATTCTAGATGAAGCTATAATTTAAAAACATTATTATACTGGTATTACTGTTTTTTTTTTGTTGATACGGCTACATCACAACTTCGTTGTCATTTGTGTCATTTTGTATAAACCGTACAATGACTAAATAAACCTATATCTCAATGAAACCGTAGACCAAACGTAGTTCTCTATATAGTTTAATGTAGTTATAATATATTTTAGTGTGTTTTGCAAAAACCCAAGAAAATGTAAAACCCATATAAAAAGTTCACTGGTTAAACAAGCATATTAAAAATCAGAGGATTATTATCCAAGATAAGAATGCTTGGAAACATGCTGGGCCAGCTCCATAGGACAATCTAGGGCCTAGACAAAATTAAACTTGTTGCTACTTTAATTGTATAGTTAATTATTTTTTATGACATTGATTTACATTCTGTGATTACTTTGACTGACCGGTTGGTGCAGTTGGTAGCGACCCTGCCTTCTGAGCCGCTGGTCCCGAGTTAGATCCCCGGACAAGTCAAACATTTGTGTGCATGAACATGTCTGTTTGACCTGTGTCTGGGTGTTTATATGTATATAAGTATGTATATCAGTCATCAGGTTACCGTAGTACAGGTTCTACCTAGTTCGGGACCTGAAGACCTTGTGTGGATGTTGTCTCATATTATATTATTATATTACTTTAACTCACACAATAATTTGGGAAATCGTATGCTTTTACAATGTTTGTAAATATGTGAACACCATGTATCTATCACTTAATTAACTTATTTATCATTGCTATGTTTATTAAATTCTTTTTACCTATTGTGGTAGGGTAATTTTTATTAACCTTTTGACCGCCACAGTCGTTTATAGACGACAAACCAAAATGTGTCCAGCACGCCACGGTCGCGACAGCGTGACCGAATTTTATACGTAAATAAATGTCATAAAACAGCATTTTTTTGTTCATTTCCCTTGTTAATTATGTGCCTTGACTCTTCGTAATTTATTTGAAGTGAACTGCTTTCGTTAGATTTCATTTTTAGTAACGTAAGATGGCAAAAACGAAAACCAGTCATAAAGTTCGAAAAACATAGTGCCCTCGACGCCACAGTCACCATAACAGGACACGTAGTGATGCAGGTAGTAGTCAATATAACAGGAATATCGACCTCGACGGCAACTTACGTTATATTTAATTTACTCTGAATTCTGCACTAGTAGGTAAATAAATAAAACATTTCATACTGAACTTTTACGTTCGAGAAACAAGCAAATTTTATAATACTGAACTATGCACTCTCTATAAGTCGAGTGTTAGTAGATTATCGATTAATTGTAATGACTGTAATGCCCATCTCTATCACACTGTTGTATTGTCTGTGCCGGGAACGCCACAGTCGTCTATGCTTGACAGTCCCATGGCGTCATACGCGGAAATTTGAATAGAGTAGTTCGTTTACTGTTATTAAATATTATTAATAATGGATGACTATAATATGAGTAATGAAGTGAAGTGAATATGAGTGGTGGCCGGATTAACTTCCGCCATTAAATATTTTTTTTTTATGTAGCGGCCACGTAAAAGGTCTATATTAATCGATAGCTGGAATCAATACAAACAAGTTGTGTTTGAGACAAAAAGTTCTAAAGTGTCACGTTTCCGAGATATGAGCTATCAAAGTAAAAGTAAAGGTCGAGGAATGACTTTGACCTTGAAAGTCATTCCTCGACCTTTATGAACTTGGAGGGTTTTATTGATGATTTTGATGATTTTAATTCTGTAGCTAGGTACATACGTCTTCCAGCCGCGAATAATATTTTAATCAACATACAACCTAGCACTAGCCTGCAAATTGCAAAAAACCTAAGATAATTTTAATTTTACGGGCTACCCGGACGGTTCCACCTTAACCTTCTAACTCTACTAAAGATCATAATGCGCTTTATTACTTTGAAAAAAAGTCAAAATGGCGGAAGTTAGTCCGGCCAAAAAGTTCAAACCCGTTTAATAGATATTTACCTGTTATAAATTATTTTGTGATAAAAAATACGATTACAAAAAACCGATGGTTCATGTCTCATTTTATTTATTGCATTATCAAATCATAATATTGCAATCAAATCGCTATTAGCGATCGGAATTACTCCAAATGGGTGCAATCAAGAAGGACAGCCGACAAGTTCATGGACAAGAACAGTGAGTGGTTAAGTTCAGATATCATTTGGCCAGATTGCTTTAAGGAAAATATTGTTCACACTGAAGAAGCTGAAAATGAGACAGAAGAGGTAATCAGTCCATCAAAATCGGATGCATCAACTTCAACATATAAATCTTCTCGCAAACGCTTTGAAGATTTATCGAGTAGACAGAAAAGAAGACGTGTTGATGAAAATATTGCTATTTGCAGTCGTCCAGATAAGCTTTTACATACTGTTGAAAGTGCACTTAAGTCTGCCTGTAAAAATGATGTGGCCAGAATAATGGAATAATGAAACATTTGCTGGGCAAATCCTGAACACGTCTCAACACAGTTTTGAATGTCCTGGAAACTAAACAGAATACTTTGCTTCGTGAAGTTCCTACTCACAAAGCACTTGCTCTTTACGTTTACATGCAGTTATCCAAGTGGCGTTACATCACACTTAGGGACTTTATTATACAAGGTCATGCGAAATACCCAAGCTATTACAAGTTAGTGAAAGAAAAACTTAAGTGTTACCCGGCAAAAGAAGACGTAACTATGACTGATACTTCCGCAAAGATACGACTCCAAGCCCTCCTTGATCTCACAGTTAGGAGGCTGATCGATTAATTTGAATCGAATTTTGATGCTGGTGAACAACTTGTGCTTCACCGTAAATGGGGTTTTGATGGAGCTTCGAGTCGAAGCATTTATCATCAAAGGACAACAACAAGTGAGCAAGATTTATGCAGCGTATTTATGGCAAGTCTTGTGCCTCTTAAGTTAGTGACTTCTAGTGGAAGCACAGTGTGGTTGAATGATCGGCCATCGTCAACCACATATTGTCGCCCGATTTCATTTACGTTTATGAAAGAAACGGAAGTAAATGTAAAGGCTGAAATGGATATATTTGAGACCGAGATTCGTGGACTGAACCCAACTGATTGCTGCAATGCTACTATTACGCACAATCTGTGGTTAACCATGATTGATGGTAAGGTGCATTCAATCATATTTGGAACATCGGCAGCCGTGTGTGATTTGTGCAAAGCTCTCCCAAGCGAGATAAATAACTTGGAAGAAGTGAGAGCTAAACCTGTGAATGAAGATTTATACAAGCATGGATTTAGTTCGTTGCATGCTTGGATTCGTTCTATGGAGTGTTTATTACACATTGCCTACAGAATGGACATAAAATCAAGGCAAGCAAAAGGTGACGACAATAAAAAAATTGTTAAAGATAGGAAAGAAGCTATTCAAGCAGCTTTCCGAAGAAACACAGGCTTATTTCTGGATGTTGTAAAGCAGGGTAGTGGCAATACAAACACTGGAAATGCTGCTAGAAGGTTTTTTGCAAACCCTGAAATGACTGCGGAAATGACAAAATTAGACGTCAATTTAATTAGAAGACTCGCCGTAATTTTGCAATGCATTTCCTCAGGCGAAAAAATTAAATTCCTAAAATTCAAATTATATTGTGATGAAACAGCAAATTTATTCGTGCAATTATATCCATGGTATAACATGCCATCAAGTTTACATAAATTGCTGATTCATGGATCGCAGATAGTGGAGCACCTATCAAAAGAAAAGAAAAAGAAAGAAAATGCGTTTAATTGCGGTAAACATGACGCAAAAAATAACACAAAAAATATGAAAAGGTTGGGGGAAACATGCGTCACATCCACGCAAAACGGCTATCGCTCAGCATTATGCCGCGACCCTATGCAAGACAGAGCCCCAGCGCTGGTTTTCAGCGACAGCCGGCGCTGACGTAGTGACGTCGTCCTGTGAGGCAAACAATAGTTAGGACGCTGTACCAGTACAGCGTACTTACGAACGTTGCACTTAAATAAAAATAATATAACTAAATTGAAATGTTAAACAGAAATGTAAAAGGATAACGACATACATGCTACGAGAATATCATCCTCAATAAACGTTATCAGTAGTGCCTATAGGTTTTTGTCTGAAGAAGCATCTGAAGCAAGAAACAAGGTTTTTCGTAAATTTAGAGAAAATCATACACGAAAGCATAGTAGCATCGCCACTAATGAAGACATCCTTCATAATCTTCTGTTATCTTCCGATCCTGTTCTAACGAGCCTACGACCAAAGATGACCAATAAAGTAAAAAAATCTTCATTTAGAGAACTGGACGATTTGCTCATACATGATCGGAGTGAATTGGAGCTCATTGACATTTCAATTGATACAATAGTTGGAGCAGTTTCGGAATGTAGTGACATTGAAGAAGATGACGACAATAAAATTAACTATAGTTTAAGTCTTAATGGTGCCGATTCTGTTGTACACCGAACTAAACTAACTAAACTATCACTAAAATTCCTTACTTTTGGCTATGAGAATCTTAACGCTATTCTGCAAAATAAAATCTCTAAATTTAAAAATAATTTTGACCCATCTAAAATCAAATTTGACAATTATTGCGACTCCACGTGGTACTTGTTTGGCGTACCACGTGATCTTTTTTTAGAGCCGTAGGCGCGCATTATGTGCGGCCTCGACTTGTTTTGTATGGAATTTTTTACTTTTTGTATGGAAAATATAAAAAAATATTACCAACACGTTGAGTTTTATAGGTTTACGCGTTGCAAAGGGGGTCGAAATTTTCATTATTTTTGCGATAGGACACACCGTTTTCGAGATACTTATAAGCAAAAGAAAAGAAAAAAAGATACAGTACTGTTTTTGCATCTGAAGTCGAGGTGTTGGTGTGAATTTTAGTTCATGACAACTAATTTTATTCCACACCTTTTTAATCGCGATTAAAAATAGTCAGATTTAGTTAAGACAATCAAAATTTTAGGTGAAAAACGTAAAATTCTGAATAGCAAAATTGCCATTTTCACTAAATTATAATCTCAGTGCCATCTTAGTGCTGTCAAACTAAAATATAGTTAAGTTGTGTCACTTTAGTCAATTTCAGAATGGGAAATCGTCGTTTGACAGGAATAAACAAAATTTTGGTGATTTTTAGTCTAGTTTAGAGAATTTTGTGACAAGAGAATCGGCACCAGTATCTAATATAATTTTTAGTAACTAAATGGTAGTATTTTTTATTTATTTTTTATTCTATTTAGTATTTATAAATTTAGTTATTATTTATTAGTAGTTATTTTTTATTTATAAATTATAATAGGTTTAATTGTAATTTACTTTAGGATTTAATGATATTTTAAAGTGTTATATTATATAAATAAAAAAGATATTAATACATATTTTCTTATTCACCATAAAACTTTTATTTTCTTTTCGACGTCACAACTCATTACCGATATTTTTTTCAATACAAATAGAACTCACTAATGCCTTTTCTTCATTTAACTTCTTAATTATGTGCAATTCTCAGTAATTACAATAACTAATTAGATTAAGCAAATACTACTGGTAGTCGTTATTTAATGACTCATTAACGCTTTTGTTATATTGCAACAAAAGCGTTCATAAGTCATTAAAGTACTCACAAATGCACATGTACGAGTCATGTATCGTACATGGCACGCGCGCATTGCAGATATCAGCACATTTCGTCGCCTTGCACAATTTAATAGTGTGAAGCGACAGTACACGATTAGCGTTCATAGTCAGCTGTACTCATTCATAAAACATTCATATAGCATTAGTTACGTGGTAGTTAAATATACTCAATAAACCATCATCTTTGGCTATCCGTGACTTATCATTCAAGCTAACATCCAAGGTGTGTGCGACCCATTCAGCAGCGCATACAGCACCTGTCATGTAAGGAACTACTTAGGGATGACTTATTCTCAGTACCGTCAAATGGGGTTACTTTGATAGTACGGGGTTACTTTGATATCAACTTTAGGCTTATGAAAAACTTAATTTTATAATAACTACAACGCTATAATACAAAGAAACTATCAGTAGTGCCAAGTACTGATAGTTTATTTTTTAACTGGTGTTGTAGATATTATAAAATTAAGTTTTTCATAAGCCTAAAGTTGTTATCAAAGTAACCCCGTAGTATCAAAGTAACCCCATTTGACCGTAATAAGTATAGGTACTTAATGTACCTCCATTCCATCAGGAATGCAATAACAAAGATAGTTACTATAGGGAAAATATCTCGGAAGGCGCACTCTGGTGGCACCATGTGTCCTTGAAGAAAATGTGGCATGAAATGGGTAAATAACAGTAGTGAAAGCCGCAAATCGAAACAAGGAGGGAATCATGAAATACAGATATTTTGTGTTCGTTCCCATACAAAAATAACAGTTTTCATCGAATCGCTCCGAAAGTGCTGGTCAAATAAAAATGCGTAGTAAAAATTTTTTTTGTTCTTTAGTAGAGGAATGCAACTGTAACTTTTTTTTTTTAATTTAATGCTTTTTCAATTTTTGATTCTATGTCACACCTCTTGTATGGGGACGTTCCACTGTGCGGCGTTTCGCCTCCTCGCGCCACTCCCAAATGTGCGCGAGGACTTTTGCCTCCAGATCCCATGGCGGTAATCCGGCAAGGAGGCTCGCCGCCTCACCGGAGACCGTTACGGTACCCCCGGACCAGCCGGGTGGCCATGACCCTTTGGGGCGCGTTCAACCAGCGGGCTGGCCGCCGCCTCAAGGAACGCGCCCACACCAGTGCCCCGTAAAGGGCCAGGGACCGCACGACCCTCGCGTAGAGCCTCCGGCAGAAGGCGTTTGGCCCCCCTAGATTGGGCAGGAGCCGCTTCAAGGCAGCTCCGGCCCTTTCCAGCCTGGGAGCCAAACGTCGGAAATGCTCCACGAAGTTCCACCGGACACCCTGTGCCTCAGAAAGCACGTGACGCCCTCGGTCCCTGCGCCTGATTCTACCCGGTCGTGTCAGATTGTCGTCCCGTCGGCGTCGGACTGTGGGAGTAGGGGAGCAGAGAGCACACCTGTGTTTGCGCACACACTTGTGCACTATAAGGTCTCCTGCGTGCTTGACTAGTCTCCGTTGAGATTGGCCGTCGTGGTCGGGATTCGGTTGGGAGGATTTGAATTGTAATAAGTGCACACTCGTTTCTCTTTTCATCAGGTACTAGGAATGGTTGGCCTGTCATGAATATATAATGATACAGTATCTTGATTATGTAACATTGTATTTTTTTTTGTATCGTTACTTATTTTTGCTATTTGATGTTTTGCCTCAGTGTCGTAATTACTTATTGCGTGCTTCGGAGTTATCACGCCCTCGGATGGCCGAGTGTCGTGATTTCAATAATAAAATTAAAAAAATGTATTATTTTAAAAACCGATTTATAGTTACGGTAAACGTGTTTAATTGAAAATTATTAATAATTATCCATCATTATTAATAATTACCTCATGATTTGGTAAATGTGAATATAAAATTGAAATTCATCACTTTTAGAATAGTGAATTATTAATAACAACTGCTAAACAGTTGTTATTAATAATTCACTACTCTCGTCGGTAAAAGTAATAAAATAAAATAAGACTCGAAGTTATTTGTCCAGTAGGTATTTATTTATATACCATAGTACCTACTCACAAATACATAACTCAAAGAAACCTATTTTTCTTTCTTTCTTTCTAAACTTACATGCGAAATCGTTTATTGTTTAGTTTTGCTTAAATCAAACAAAAACAGATAAAATAAAAATTCTACAATCATCTCCAACTCAGACTCCGTAAAATCAACATAAAAATTACAAATCTTTCTTCTATTTCTTTGGTTTAATATGTATTTATTGATAATGCTTACCACAATGATTATAGGCACTGAACTAAAATACTTAATAGAATAAAATTAAAATAAAACAATCATAGACTCATCCATCATAAAATCAACATTAAAATCCTAATATTTTTTTTTTTTTGCAAGAACGACTTTTGTGGCACTTGTAATTGCAAAGAACGCGCATTTTTCTGCATGTAAGTACAGCATTTGGAGTTGCACTCGCCAGTATAATTGCAGTGTTGAAAGCCCTGTCCTCCCAATTTAGAGTCCTTGCACATTCTCGCAGACTGCAAGTTGTATTAGGAACCTCGTAACAAACTTTTCCTTGCAAATGGTAAACTCATTTCGTGGATATAGTTGATTTAACACGCCATACTTTGTACCCAGCTTGTATAAGTTATTATCAGTAATAAACATAAGAACACCGATTATGTTTAAGCTATCTGCCTTGGCTCGATCTACATCTGGTACCCGTATTTCCAGTTGCAAAAATAGGGGACAGTGTTAGGGACTGTCCCCTATTTTTGCAACTGGAAATTTAGTGTTGGATCGTTTTAACATTTTTTCAGCTTTCTTCTGGAGACTCTTGCAAAACCTCGCACTTCAAGATGTTTTGCGGAAGTGGTGGCGATTGATGAGACAGCCTCTTTATCGATATCTTGGCTTTCCGGCTCGATAATTATTTCTATCGACATTGACATCGACGATTTTTTTTTTGAATTCTCCTGGCTTGAGATAATGTTATAGGGTCACTTTACGATTCAGGTTCAATTTGCACAGAAAAACATATTACATTTATTGCTACTATGGTTACATTATTAATAATCACCGATAAATGTGATTAAATTCTCACTTTTGCCTCGACTTTCAGTAATTATTGATAATGATAGACAATTATTAATAATTTTCTATTAATTACACTTACCGTAACATAACCACTGCCACAACTTCATTATGCTACTTTAGCAACACTTAGAAGTAACGGTTATGATAATATTATCGTTATTTCTGGGTGGGGCAAAACTCATTTTAAAATGGTAAAATTTTGTGCAAAGCCAGTCGTTGTTGGATGGTGAAAGAGTACAGTTGTGCGATTAGCAAGAAAATAATGTTTCTTTATAATAGGGAGGCACTAAAGTACCTACCTCGCGAGTGCCGATCGTGATGAGATTCTTCCGGTTCGGCTGGACACGACGGTTTTCTGTAGGTAAGGAAATTCTCAAAAACAGCATGTACCTACAACAGTAGGTATGTCCACGACTGCCTCTCTGGTGAGATTATTGGTCAAATAAATCCGCGCTACGCACTTAGACTTCTTACAGTTCACATCTGTACGAGTAGGTAGGTAGTCAACCAAAAAGTTGACATAGTCGTAACCTCACAGAAGTCATTAACTTATGCGAATTCAATTTCCAGTTTACAGATACAGAATGTTCGAGCTCGCTACACTTGCTTTTACATTCTACTTATTTGTCGCAACTTTCTTGACAGAAAAACCCATAAACTTATTTTTGGTCTGAACAGCAGGGATTCGAACCAGGAACCTCATGATCCGCAGCCACTGAGACAAATTCTTACGATTTACATTAAATTCCCATTAAATTTACAGGTGACCAGCCCAACCATACGCTAAGACCGAGGCACAGCTTCAGCATACAAGCATCCAAACATTCAGGGCACGCTAAAAACTTTTGTAAATTAGAAGATAATGTTGTCCAGCTAAAAGAACATTTAGAGACGAACAACTCTCACAAACTAGACATCAATGTTCACACCTGCTTCAAAGGTCTCGGAGAGTACTACAAGAAATATGAACACGATGAAGTACCCGTTAAAGATTCAAATCTTAAAGACATTCCAAGTATACGAGATAAAGCATCTATAACTAATTCCGAACTCGATAAATTGGAGTCCAAAATATTTAAAAACATGTCACAAGAACTTCAAACTGATGAGGATAACTGTAAAAGTAGTTTGGAGTCAAATATTAAATTATTCAAAACGGCTGTTCTAGAGATATTTGATATCTTCTATGCGAGCATGAGCGACATTGAGCTTTATAAAAAAAGGTTTAACGAGATTCTTGAAAAAAATAAAGAAGATGCTGTTGCGGACATGGAAGACTTCGTAAAAGATATGATGCAACATATAATGTCTTCTGAGACTTTAATTTCTTCTGATGGCAGGAAGACCAATGCGTCTTTGTCATGCAGAGATAAAGAAATTCTGTCGATTGAAGGCAGGAAATCCAATGATCAAGCATCGTCATTAAGAGACAAAGTTATTTCCGATGACACTGACTGTGGGAAATCCACAGATTTAGCGTCATTGTCATTCAAAGACAAACAATCAAATGTTAGTAACTTTGACGATGAATCAATTAACGATACAAACAATTCGGCAGCCGAAAATTTACATTCGGTACTCAAAGCTTACAAAAACGACAATTATCTTACGGACTCTACTTTAGACGATAATTCCTCGAAAGCCAAAACCTCTGCTACTAATAAGGATGAAATCTTCAACATTTTTCTTCTAAGTGGGAATCCATGTGTGCAAATTAAAATAAATGAGCGTAACCAGTTATCTGAAATTAATATAAAGGAGCCAGTCAAAGAGCCAGGCAGTGGTAAACACATTGCGTCAGCAGAGAACATAGAGAGGCTTGCTGCCAAGAAGATGGAGTTAGAGAAGTATGTTGAGCAAGATCACGATGCTAACGTGCCTGATAGGGAAATACCTGTAAAAGTTTCCTACGGGAAGAAGAATATATATCTCGATGAGGACTTTTCCCAAGAGCGCGATACTGAAAAATCGTTTATAGCTAAGCTTTGTAACTTTTTGTGCAGGAAGTTCCGTAAAACTAATTAAGGTCGATGTAATGAACATTTTTTGAACATATAAGTACGTCCATAATTATTCAAACCTTTATTGTAGACTAGACAAAAAATAGAACGAACAAAATCACATTTCACCACATTCTTCAAAATTTGTTAGTGCCCGTCAAGATGGAGGGACCAAGTCTAGGATTTCAAATCAGCCTACATAAAAGTTTAAGACTGTAAATCTACTTTTTGCTACCTATGCAATAATTTTACCTACCTCGCAGTAAGTAAGTATACCGGTAAACCGGGGCTAATCGAGAAGCAAGGGTTAATCGGGACGAAACTTTAAAATGGATTTTAACGTTGAAATAATATAGTTTGTTGCCAACAAGAGCACTTAATCGTTAATTATAATACAGTAAACACATTAAGAGTCCTTTTTGGCAGCAAACAATAAATTATTTCAATGTTAAAATCCATTTTAAAATTTCGTCCCGATTACCCTTGCGTCTCGATTAACCCCGTTTTACGGTAGTTATTAAACAAAATCTGCGGTTCCATAAATTTATTTTCACATGGCATGGACTAAATGTTTGGAACAGCTGTTTCTTTTTCGCGAATTTGAGTCACATATCCTTCTGGGTTACAGTTATTTAAAATACTTACGCCTTGTATAAAAATAAATATAAAAAATTTACCTTCCTTTTTTAAGCTAAACTTTAACGTGAGACATTTGCATCTAAAGGTAGAAAATAAGTGCAAACAGAAAAATAAACTATCGTCAGACCAAATTGCTGAATCATCATTATGAAGGGACCAACGTGTATGGCCGATATGTCTCAAACGATTCATGTTAGGGACAATCAAATTTCCTAGTCTACCTCGGGAGTGCCAATCATGATGTGATTCCTCCGGTTCGGTCGGGCAACGACCTAGCATTTTTTGTAGGTGAGGAAGTTCTCAGGAACAGCGTGTAAGTACAACAGCAGACGTAGCATGACGCTTTCTATTTCTACGAAGAATAGACATAGCTTTTTCTATTCAAAGTGACATACATTTTCGTTTCTTAATTTTTGACATCGCACCGTAGAAATCGTTGACAGAGAAAACTATACAGGGTTACTGGTAATTCGACGTATATCCGGCAGGGGCTGATAAGGGGGCCAAAATGCAACAAATTGAACCCCCCATATGTATGGCCGAAATTCAATAGTTTTCGAGATATTAGAATTTTAAGGGTTTTTCGATATTTACCCAAAATTTGACATTTAATTCCAAATAAAATAAAAACTACATATTTGAATGGGTACCATTAAAAATGATGTTGTAGCTGGCACTTCAATTAAGCTATGGACATAATTAAAACTACTTAATTTAACAAAATAATGAAAACAATGAGCGATATAAGAATAATATCTTACCAATATTTTCATTTTACGCTTCAAAAATGTTGTCTCGTCACAAAAATTTCTATGACATTAATCGTACAAATAACTAAAACAACTTGCTTATCCTGTAAGCTTTCCAGAAAGGTATAAAAGTCAATTTTAAAATACATAATTCGTGGCATGGCATGTGTTTGAACCGGCGCGGGGAGAGAAATTATCTTTGTTTTTAGTTTATGATCCTCGCTAAAACAACCGATTTTCATGGCGAAATTCTTCGCGATGGGGCGGGGTGTGAGGGCGGGGTGTGCGGGCGGGGGAGTACACGGCGTCTGCTGCGCTCGCGTCGCCTTCCTTAGTAAGTTTTGACTCTCCGCCGCGCAAGCACGTGTGTTGTTATCTTGCTACCAATCTCTCATCCCGTTAGTTTGTTATCGATCATTATTGTTAATTCTTGTTTCTCTTGTTATTCTTTTTGTTATCATTGTTATTTCGGATAACATGGCTTCGTATCCTAATAACGAATACGCAGACATAATGTTTTGTTATGGTTTTGCCGATGGAAACGCGGCTGCGGCTCGGCGAGAATACCAACGCCGCTTTCCCGATCGTCGACTTCCCCACGTTACTGTTTTCGGGAACACCTATCGACGATTGTCTGAAACTGGCAGTATTCAAAGAGCACAATTCAACGCTGGCAGACCTCGACGGTACACGGCTGACGAAGAGGACACCATTCTTCAGTGTTTTATTGATGACCCAAACATCTCAACGAACATTGTTGCAAGACAGCTCGGTATGTCCCAGTGGAAAGTGTGGTCGGTAGTACATCTATCAGGTAGACACCCGTACCATTATCAACCTGTTCAAACATTGCACGAGGGAGATCCTGCCAGGCGACTCGAATTTTCTCGGTTTATGTTAAACGCTGACGCTGACCAGGAACATTTCCTAAGAAATATTTTGTGGACTGACGAGTCAAAGTTTGACCGGGATGGAATAACGAATTACCATAACTTACATTTTTGGGCACCTAAAGCAGGCAGGAATCCAAAAAATCTAAAAGAAACTGCGTCGCAAATGAGATTTTCCCTGAACGTATGGATGGGTGTCGTTGATAATTATTTGGTGGGCCCTCATTTCTTGCCCCAAAATTTGAACGGCGAAAATTACGAGGAGTTTTTGAGAAACAACCTAGACGATTTGTTGGCGGATGTTCCCGAAGAAATAAAAAACAACCTCATGTTTCAACATGATGGTTGCCCAGCACATTACCGGATTACTGTCCGACAGTGGCTAGACGAGAGATATCCAAACCGATGGATTGGGAGGGGAGGGCCAATTCCGTGGCCAGCACGAAGCCCTGATATCACACCACTTGATTTTTACGTTTGGGGTCATATGAAGGCATTAGTTTATGTGTCCCCAATAAATTCAGTCGAAGAACTTCGACAGCGAATAATAAACGCGGCGCAACAGATGAGAACAACGTTCACATCAAGAGTGACGAAAACCGAAGTTAGGAAGAGAATTCGAACCTGCATTCGTAATCGAGGGGCTCATTTTGAACAAGATGTGTAAAATTTGTAATAAAATTTGATGTACATTTTTTTATGCATTTTATTTCATACAAATACAAATGACCCTTTCTCTCCCCGCGCCGATTCAAACACATGCCTTGGCACGAATTATGTATTTTAAAATTGACTTTTATAGCTTTCTGGAAAGCTTACAGAATAAGCAAGTTGTTTTAGTTATTTGTACGATTAATGTCATAGAATTTTTTGTGACGAGACAACATTTTTGAAGCGTAAAATGAAAATATTGGTAAGATATTATTCTTATATCGCTCATTATTTTCATTATTTTGTTAAATTAAGTAGTTTTAAATATGTCCATAGCTTAATTGAAGTGCCAGCTACAACATCATTTTTAATGGTACCCATTCAAATATGTAGTTTTTTTTTTATTTGGAATGAAATGTCAAATTTTGAGTAAATATCGAAAAACCCTTAAAATTCTAATATCTCGAAAACTATTGAATTTCGGCCATACATATGGGGGGTTCAATTTGTTGCATTTTGGCCCCCTTATCAGCCCCTGACGGATAAACGTCGAATTACCAGTAACCCTGTAGACTACTGCTCAGCGTGTCGCTGTAAGGGACAGAAAATCAAGGTACCTGAAACTTTAGGGTTACCCCCTTCAAGGTGATTTTACCCCGAATATTCACATGTTTTTCAATTTCTATTTATCTACTTTGTACAAACGCACAGGCTTTATAAATAGAAATAACACATCAAAATCAAAATAGTTTATTCTTAGTAGGAATTCTTTCACCTACGGGAAAAAGGACATTTAAAGAAAACCTAAGATACAGCATAAAAAAAATCTTTTTATTACCCGATTTACAAAAAAGGTATAACTGTGTTATAATAACACGACATGAGACAACATCCACACAAGGTCTTCAGGTCCCGAACTAGGAAGAGCCTGTACTACGGTAACCTGATGACTGATATACATAGTTCTGTTCAAGTTCTGAGTTGAGCTGCACGATTACTGACAATTGCGTGCACTGACTGGACAGGTCCACTCAATCTGTGTGGTTCTTTCCTCAAAAGACCATTGCAGACACCGATCTACATAGCTTTCACATGACCTGACCAAGATTTTGTCTGGACTTTAAAAGAGACTGTGACCTCTGAGTTTGTTTCGGCCTTTCTTCTCAGAGTAGTCAGATAGGAAACGCCGACCCCATCTAGTTTAAAAAAAAATATGATTGACGTGTAAAAGTGTTTGTTCAAACCTACTTACAGAAATAAAATCATTTATCATTTATCATATACACACCCAGACACAGGTCAAATAGGCATGTTCATGTTCATGCACACAAATATTTGATTTGTCCAGGGATCGAACCCGGGACTAGCGGCTCAGAAGGCAGGGTCGCTACCAACTGCACCAACTGGTCAGTCATGTTTCATTAAATCCAAACAAGGGAAACATATTTTTTAACCGACTTGAAAAAAAGAAGAAGGTTATCAATTCGACACGTATGTATGTAATATTATTGGAATTGCAAGATACTGACTTACGATAATCTATTAGGGCTTCCAATCAAATGTACAAAATTATATACAGGTATTTTTGTCCACGCATTTCTCCGAAACTGTGTATCGGATTGTACTTAATTGTATTTTTTTTTATTGGCTTACATTTACTTCAACGTAGGGAAACGTGAAATTTTGTTCAGTCTCTCCATTGGTACAGTCTGCGTCACGATGTGGTTACCCCCTTCAAAGTTAATTTTAATACAACTGGGGTAACCAATTGATGCAGCCCACCGTACCGTGGACGTAGAAGCAACAGTGCTTGCTGATTGTGAGGCCTTTAAATAAAATAATACCATAATATTATCAATAGATGATGATTTTGATGAGTAGATATTTTATAAATAATTACATTTCTTTCTTACCTCAACAGGAATAGCTTCAGGATGTATGTTTTATTTCCAACTTTCATAAAAGAAGTGCTATGAAAGTGTTGGCTGCATATTTTAGAGCTTTTATTTGGTACCCAGTTTTTTTGTTTTAGTTGCTTTTATCCATAATTTCCGTGATTCTGGTTTGGCGGGAAATCTGAGTTTTTGACACTTTAATACCTACTAGAAATACAATATGTTATACTATAAATAGGTACTAAAAGGTAAAAATGTATTTACGCCCGGCGAAAAGTGGAACAAATTTGCTGCCAGCGCTATACATTACACTCTAATAAAGCATTTATCAGAAATTATTGAAGAAGGTAATTTATTGTAATATATTTTATTGGTGTACCTACTATTTTCCCCTAAAATGGGGTAGTATCCGAGTAAAAAGTAGGCAGCACTGAGCTTGGAGGTTATGTTTAATCACAATATGTAATAAACACATAATTCAGCACTCATTTTATCTTAAAAGAGCTGTTTATGTAGTTTAACAGTTTATAAACCATATTAGTTGAAAACTTCCACGGTCTTCCACCGGATAAACCGAAATATTTAGCTACTTACGAATGAAAGGACAATCCGGCAATTTTCTTCCCACTATCACTTTTGCAACTAAGAACACTGCACCGTACCATTTTGCAGCAATAGCTAAAGTCAATCGTCAACAATATACACAAAATCGTCCGTATTTTTTGAAATAACATATTAATTAACACCTTAAAATAATTAAAATACAGAAACGGTCTTCGTTAAGGTAAAGTTCCTTAGTACTTTAGCTTAAATATTGAACATGGTACAAGTGGCGCCTCTAGCGGCCGGAATGTACAACATATTATCGACAATCTTATGAGAGAAATATCGCAACGAAAGATAACTTAATTAATATAGTTAGACATGAAACACTTAACTAACAATTACATATTATCGTTGCCAACATTCTCCCCCACGGTGCGTAGCACTGCATCCTCTGGAGGTGACGATGCCGCAGGAACCAGCACGATGACCCGTCGAGTTGGGCGGCGAAGTGTTCCTCCCGATGTCCGCACGTCCAGCACTCTGGTTCTTCCGTCTGGTCCAGGATACGTCTTGACAACTTCTCCGCGGGGCCATGAATTTCGTGGCAATGTAGCGTCTACTATTAGCACGATATCTCCTTCTCTTGGGTCTTTGGTTTCTTTGCCTTCAATTTTCCTTGGCATTAAGAGTGGTAAGTATTCTCTGGTTTGAAGTCGTGAAACGGCCACTCTTCTTCTGGTTGACGGAGAAATGACGGGCCTTTGAACCACCTGGCATTGTGGTCAAATTCGACTGGGACGCCCCTCGTGGCGTCGTCAGCTGGGTTTTCTTTGGTCGGCACCCATCTCCAGTCTTCTGGCTTGGACTTCTCTTCGATTTCTGCCAGTCGGTTGGCCACGAAAGTTTTGAACTTTCTTGGTTCCGCCTTTATCCACTGCAGTACTGTGCTAGAGTCGGTCCAGTAGACTTTCTTCGATATTTCAAGCTCCGACTCTTCTTCGATTGTGGCAGCTAGTTTGCTGCCAAGCAACGCCGCTTGTAACTCCAACCTCGGAATTGATACTGGTTTTGTTGTTACTCTAGCCTTGCCGGCGATCATGGAGATGTGGACTTTTCCCTCGGGCTCGACTGTCCTCCAGTAGACTACTGCCGCGTAGGCTTCTTCGCTCGCGTCGGTGAATGTGTGCAGCTGCCCTTTTCTGCCACGGGGCGAGACGCACCTTGGGATCTTCAATCTTGCTAGCGCCGACACTTCTTCTATGTAGTTCATCCAGGCTTCCTTTTGGGATTCGTTGATTACTTCGTCCCAGTCTACTTTCGACCGCCAGATATCTTGTATTAGCTTCTTTCCTTGTATTAAGACTGGTGTTGCAAAACCCATCGGGTCAAATGTAGACATCACGGCGCTCGTGACTTCCCTTTTTGTTGGAGTACTTTTACCCTCTTGAAGATCTTTTGACGTGTTGCGCAACCCAACATTGAAGGCTAGTGTATCTTCTTTAACCAGCCATTTTAGCCCCAGAGTCTTCTCTTCCTTTGTCAGTTGCAGGGAATCTTCTTTATTGGTGTCTTCTACTTCTGGTAGTACCCCCGAATTGTTACTAGCCCACCCCTTCAGATGAAAGTTTGCTTTTGCGTGAATATCTTTGACCTCTTTCGAAATCTTCTTTGCTTCGGTCGTAGATGCGAAGCTCTGTAGATAGTCGTCCATGTAATGGTTTCTGTTTATTGCTTTTACTGCTTCGGGATGAGTCTTCTTGAATTCCTCTGCGTTCTTGTTCATTACATATATCGCTGTCGCTGGCGATGACGCTGCTCCGAAGATAATTGACGACATTCTATACTCTTCGGGCTTGCCTGTTCTTCGGCTTCCGCGCCACAGGAACCTGAGACTGTCTCGGTCATCTTCTCTGACCTTGACTCTAAGAAACATATCCTGGATGTCAGCCATGACAGCCACGGTTCCTTCTCAAGCGTAGTAGCACACCAAATAATGACTGTAGTAGGTCAGGGCCGGAGAGCAAGGCGTCGTTGAGGCTCTTCCCTCCGAACTTGGTGGCTGCGTCGAAAACTATTCTTAGCTTCTTCTTAATTGGATGTACGACGGCGAAGTGGGGTAAGTAGAATGTTCTTTCTTTGTTTGAAGTTTCTGGCGCCTTCTCTGCATATCCCTTTTCGATTAGACTCTGGATCTGAGTCTCGTAGTTCTCTTTAGCTTCTTGGTCTTGGTCTAATTTCTTTTCGATGTTGACTAGTCGACGGATTGCTTGATGCTTTTCGTTTTCTTTCTTCCACAGGAGTCCCGTTTCATATTGACCACTTGGCAGTTTCTTCGTAGTTTTCTCGAGGGTTTCTAATGCTCTTCTATCGCTGTCATTGGTTGGTGACCGATTCTGAATCCCAAGAGATTCTAACTGGAAGTGTTCTCGGACGATTTCTTCTATGCTTTCTTCATCGGTGGTCGATCTGCCATAGTGAGTGAAGTTTACTTAGGCAGTTGCCCCTGTTTCGCATCCGTGTAGCACCCACCCTAGATTGGTGAGTGAGGCTACAGGATCGGATGGTTTGCCCTTCTTTAGTCTTCTTGTTACTATCAACCCCCAGTTGTCTTGGCCTATTAGTAGTTTGGGCCTTACGGTGACGTAGAGGAGTTGATCTTCAATTGCCCTTAGATGCTGGCAATGATGATGCATTGTTCTGACAGCTTCAGGTCGTCGATGGTTCTTGCGACGATAGTTCTTTTATCTCTTCTATGAGCCCCTTTTATTTTGAACTCTATCTTCTGTGAACTATCTTTTCTTAACACCTTCCCGCCGACGGTTTCGATTGTGAGTTTTTCTTGCTTCCCTTCAACTCCAATTTTCTCAGCAACTGATGCGTCCAGGAGTGTGACGGTTGATCCCTCGTCCAGCAGTGCGAGTAAGTGGACTTGACCTTTCGGACCAAAAATATCCACTGGTATGATCTTCAGGTACGCCTTCTCTTCTCCTTTTGTGTTGTGGATTGAGGCGATCTTCTCTCCTGACGTGCCTTTCTGGTCTTCTTTGTTTACTTCTTTTTCTGCTGGGACTGGTGGCTTGTCGGTGTGCAAGATGGTATGGTGCCATCTCTTACACTGCTTGCAGACTGGAGCTTTACAGTTGATTCTTGAGTGCTTGAACTTAAGACACTTGAAGCATATTTTTGCCTTCTCGATCATTTCCCATTTTTCGTTTATATTAGCTTCTTGCATTCTATTGCGAAATTTTCTTCTTCACAGAATGGACACGACTTCTTGTATCTTTCTTGTGACTTTTCTTGTGATGTTTCTTGTACTGAATGTATGGGTCTTCTTATAGTCTTATTTTGCTCCGAAGACACTTCAGGTGGAGCAAAGTCCCCACACATGTCAGCTTCTGTTTCTAGGAATGCTTCGACGTTTAGTAGTTCTTGAGTTTTTTCGTCTCTTCTGCTTCTGTGATAAGCGTACCAACGAAATTTCATGGATGTTGGCATTTTGTCGACTATAATTCTCAGTGTTTCGGGAGAACTGAGATATTGCGGTTTCTTCAGGGCCTTGATAGTTTCAACAGCATTCTTCACTTTGCTTGCAAATACGCAGATGTCGCTTGGGTTCTCGCCGACTTTTGACAGGTTCTTCATTTTTTCTAGTTCTGCCAGTGCCAGTGCTCCAGGTCTTCCAAATCTTGCTTCCAGTCCCTTGATTATTTCGCGTGGGTCTTCAGCGGTGAACAGCAGGCTTTGGACGGCTTCTCTTGCTTTTCCTTGGATCGCGATTCTGAGGCGCGCTAGGTTCTGATTGTTATTGAAGGAAGCGAACCATTCTTCACAGGACCCGTTGAAGTGAGGGAGTTCGAGATGCTTCGATGACACGTTGTCACGTGACTTCTCGGATAGCTTAAGTATGACTGAAGCCAACTCCTGGATGTCGCTCTTCTTTTCTTCTATTGCGATCGGCCTCTGATCCTTAGGCCTTTCCCCGGATCGGATGAACCACTGTTCGACTTCTTGAGTTTGTTCGTGCAATTCTTCTTCTCCATCTGACCCGGCGGCGAGAAGCTCTAGTTCAGCTTGAGCGACTTTTGATCGTGCTTTTGCCAGTTCTAATTCGCGTAGTGCCACTGTCATTCTTGCTTGCGCTTCTGCTCTCTTCCTATGCGACGAGCTAACGGAATGGGTGTCCGGATTGCGGGTCGTCTTCTTAGGGTGAGGCCGCTGCAGACTCTCTTCTCTGGACGTTGGTATGCTTTCATTGTCCAGACGTGTTTTCACGGCGACACTTCTTTCTTGAATCTGCGGCGATGGATGACTCTCTTCTTGGCGAGGGGGAATTGACGCTTCAATAGTGTGGGTCGGGGGGGGTGGTATGAGCCACCTTCCCTGGTGTTGATTCTTCTCCAGCGGTGACCTTAGGCTGAGGTACGGGTTGCCGACTTCCGTGGACGCTGCTCGGCGGCGATCTTCTTGTTAGTGTCGATCGGTTTGAAATCGACGTGTCTGTCGCGCTTGTAGATTCGCTTGGAGTATTCATACTCCAATCCGTCGTACCGGAACCCGACGTGCCGGTGCCCGTAGTATCTGTTGCGTTGCTTTCGCTACTTATAGTCCTCGACTGCACCGATCTTGCTCTTGTGTTCGTAGGCATCTCCCCGTTTTCTTGAACCCGATCCGGCTTCTCGAAGGACCAATGTGGACGCTCTTGTGTAGAGCAGATTTGCTGGCGGGATGTTCTGGAGGAGGTGCGTAGAGGTGTACGTCGGTGCAGTGAATAAATAACACTTCTTCAGGGCGAATAAAACACTATTTCTTCAGATAGAGGGTTTCTTCTTTATTTTTCCTTTCTTGTTGCTCGTTACATTGCTGGATTCGGAATGCCTGACCACGGAAAATGCACCCTTTTTATAGGTGAATTTTGTAGTGTCTGACTAATCAGACCCCTTCAGTTTGTATTAATGCCCCGCCCCTTGACCAATCAGGGCGCAGGTGACCTTTTGTATGGGAAACTTAATTTGCGTGTTTTCCGAGGTAGGACACTCCTTACAATATTTTCTTATATATCTAACCCTAGATATAGTTTGTCTTTATTATTTACATAAAAATCGGTCTCGAAATCCTTAATTAACACCTTAAAATAATTAAAAGACAGAAACGGTCTTCGTTAAGGTAAAGTTCCTTAGTACTTAAGCTTAAATATTGAACATGGTACAAGTGGCGCCTCTAGCGGCCGGAATGTACAACATATTATCGACAATCTTATGAGAGAAATATCGCAACGAAAGACAACTTAATTAATATAATTAGACATGAAACACTTAACTAACAATTACATATTATCGTTGCCAACAATTATTTATAAATATATAATAATATCGTAATAATGGTGTATCAAATGATTTCGCACTTGAGTACGTCGTTGAGGAACGTTTATTAATACGGGCCTTAGTGATACGTCCTCCAAAGAGTATAGTAATATAGATGGAATAGAGAACCCTCTCTCTAGAATTTTTGACACCTATATTAGACAGTGTCGCCATCTGATACTATATCCGCTGAACTAATCCCGAAAACTATAGGTGCGTACATAGGTACGTATTTATCTATATATTTACTATACTCTGAATAGGTTTTCTATGGGTAGGCGGGTAATTTGCAATGTAGGCCATATAAAAATCAGTTTTATAAACATTTTGTATTTGTTCCATAGCAATTCGTGCCTAATTCTTGATTAACTTATGAAATAAGAATTTACAAAATAAAAAATAACAAATACAGTTAATGTTTACAAAATTGAATGTTTTACAAAGCCAGCACAAAATAAAAATGATGAATGTGTTAATATTTAAGTCATTTATTTGTCTTATTATGGCGATGTTTATTAAAATAATCTACTACTAGGACTACCACTCAACTCAACCGCACTTTCTGGAGCTTTAATAGAACCGAATAATTAAATATTTATTCTGGTTTAGAATGTACATGTATTATTTTATTTTTGACAAAATTTTCATTATCAACAAGGCGTAACTATGCACCACAGAACATATTTAATCAGAGCTATGCACACTGACGATAATTGGCGTAAGCACCATCTATGTCATTTTTTCATACTAAATCTCTCAAGTTTACGCGGATTTCGTAAAAGATGGTGCTAGTATCTTTGTGAAAAATTGGACGCATACATCAAGTACGGCAGTGTCCCCCCCCTGGTCCTCACGCTGGGAAGGCCCGGTCGCTCCTGTATAAAAATGTACTCTGTGCTACTGACGGACGGGATCGGTTTTGCGCGGTCGTTAATATAGTTCACTTTGCCTTCTATTTACGAAATGAAATTATTGTTTATTTATAAAATACAATTTTGAATCTATTAGATGCCAGATGGTTAACTTAAGATTAATATTTAAAATTTCTTAAAAGTGTTTCTAAGGATTGATTTCACCAAAATCAGATAACTTTTATTCGTGGAATAAAATTGACGTCTGACAGTCCTAGTATGGAAAAACTGTCAAAATTTCAAAATTTATTCTCATGATAAGACTTATTCTTAGTATAAAAGTTTGGTGAAATTTACCCTAAGTAATAGAAAAAAATACTTATTTGTCTAGAAGTTTCCCAAAAATTACGTTATTTAAAAATAAATCTGCTATTTTTTTAATCGAAGTTGAAAAAAGTGGTTCAGCCACGTGCAAGTACATCATATAATGATGTTGATGATATTTTTTTATGTTGTTTAATCAAAAGCAGTTTCTTGTAAAAAGATGATCAAACATCAGTCTGGCGTAATTTTTTAGAAAACTTGTTGCGAACTTTAGTGATTTTCCATGAACACTTAATTTATTTGAAAAATCCCTTTCAGCCACATGCAAAACAAAGAACTGAGGGCCTACCATAAACTTTTAAAATATTTGCCAAGTGCAGGGCAGTTCAACTCAGCATGTTAACCTGACAGGTTTTGTATTTGTACCATGAGCGTTTTCCGCTGAACTGCATCATGTCAACTTTTGACCTGCTACATACTCTCTGGTGAGTAAGCTGGCAGCACAGATTAAATTATTTACATATACACAAATTATTTAAAAAATTATTGAAAACAGACGTTCTAAAATACTTCAGCGGTTTACGGTTTTTATAGAAATTTAAATATGTTTTTTATGACAATAGTTTAAAATAAAAAAGAGTGATGAAAGAAACATTGTTCCGTGGCAAAAAAGGAATTTACCACTACAAGAGAGCAAACGCCCTTCCATCCACATATAAACTGAAAACAAAAAAATATCAAATTCGACACCTCACATTTATTTTAGAACGCATTATGTATGTACCTACCTACCTACATGACTTTACGAGGTGATTTTGAAAAGTGGATTAGTTTTTGTAAAGTTTAAAGATTAGTCTTAGAGTAAATAGACATTTATTTTGTAGCCGTGTCTGTGAGTGGTAGCCGTGGTAGTCCAGTGTAATTTAGAAAGAGTGATTTTTGTGACTATAGCTTCAAGACGAGTTTCTTACGTAAAATTTGAAACTTTGTGGGATGTATTAAATACAGAGGGGCTACAATAAAAGTAGTCAGAAGAATTTCACTGTTCTTACCATAACACATTTATTCGCCGTTCGCTACGACTAGCGGAGAATTTTATATTATTTGGCGAAAATGTGGTAAATTTAGGCATTCTGATACTTGTGCGATTGCAGCTGATTATTTTTGTTGTGCAACATGATGTGCGATATCTCCCGTTGCTCTTTGATATGTGTACCATTCGAACCTGAAATCAAGTGGCATAGCATCAAGTATTATTATTATGATATTAAGCCGGATAAATAGAAGTAACCTTGATTTCAATCGACAAATCTGTTGATTTCGTAGGGCGTGGCATGTAAGCTTGTAGCTCATATCAAAACTCGAGTGCAAGCACTTTAGTGAGCGCATAACGTTAAACAAAAGCATTGTCCCGGCGGCACGTCAAGTGGTTCAATCGAGTTTCTCAAAATATATCTTTGAATTTTAGCAATTTGTTGCGACGACTATCTTCCTCGAGACACTCAAAAATTTCGCCTTCATCACACATCTAAAATAAACGGTAAACACAATGCTTATAGGGGATTTTCTATGTTTTAAAATACTTTGAAATAACGTCAGAATTATATTTTATGTATATTTTTACAAGAACTTACGTTTTTGTATTTAAATTTAATTAAAACAGGTCAATAAAAGTTAATTTCGCAAGGCTGCAAATTATGACGGCATCGGCAGGGCAGTTCAATTGTTGAATGTTTTAATGTCAAAAAAGACTTGATGGTAAGGATAAGTTGCAGGTCAGCCTGCTGAAATGCTGTGACGTAGTCACTCACCGGTTTAGGTCACGTGATCGCTGGCTCGCCTGCTAGTTGGCGCGCTCATGGTACAAACGAACGCGACAGGTTATTTTTCGTCTAAAATTGACCTGCTATAAGAGTTTATGGTAGGCCCCCTGGTCTTTTCAAATCACAAATAATTTTGCATAATTTCTTTTTCCCTTTCTCACAAACAATGAACAAAATTTATCAAAATCAGTCTATTTCGTGCACGGCCCCTTAAATATTTTTCGAGCCATTCCTACTAGGAAACTTTTTGATAATACGGCGGTTTGATGGGTTTTTGACTTAAGCTGCATGGCGTTTAGTGGATAGGGTTTCAAATTGGTTATGGTTATTTTTGATAAACGTGGCAATTTCATAAATATATAGGGACGGAAGTGTTAACCGGTCCGTCCATAACGGCACCAAGTGGGGCCGGCAATTTCCACATATTGTGTAAAACATAGCAATATTGATAATTTTTTTTTTATTATATGATCAATGTGTGTTTTCCATGTCATGTGCTGGTCTAACCAAAGCCCTAGAAATTTTGTGTTGTCTATTTTAGCAATCTTATTATCTTCATACTTAATATTTGTAATAATAGAGTTTGTTCGTTGGTTAAAATTCATGATGTGGGTTTTTCCAAAATTAGTTTTAGGTTGTTATCGGTTAGCCATTGAATAATTAGGCTTTAACTATTATTTATTTAATTTTCATAACTTTCTAAGTTTTTTTCCTATAAATATTGTAGTACAATCATCGGCAAATAGAGTCATGGGGTGTTCTATGATTTTGGGAATATCGTTTATATAACATAGGAGTAACAAACGACTAAGTACACTCCCCTGTGGTAAGCCGTAATTTATTAATCTTTGTTTCGATAAGTAGGTTTGTTCTATTTTAGTTGTGTGACATATTTTCGCTATTTTAGTTATTTGTTTTCTGCTGACTAGGTACTACTCCATTAATTCTAAGACATGGCCCCTAATTCCGAGTTTACTTAATTTTATGAGGAGGGTTTTGTGCTATACAAAACCGAACGCCTTCGTCATGTCCATGAATGAATAACGCTGTAACTGGGACTTTTTTGTCCATATTTGAAATAATTTCATTTATTAATTCATAGATAGCCATGTTTATGATTTCTAAAACCGTACTGTTCTTTAGTTAGGATATTGTTTTTTTCTAAGAATTATTAAAGGCTGTTATAAATAACTTTTTCGATGATTTTGGAAAACACTGGGACGAGTGCAATAGGTCTATAATAAAATTTAGGTTATTATTTTTCATATTTATCGGATCACCCTTTTTATGAAGAGGTTTGATAATAGATAGTTTTAAGTCTTCAGGGAATTTGCCGTTATCTATACAAAGTGTGGCGGAAACAATTGTCACTTAGATTTCCACCTTACAATTTCAAGAAACCCGCTCCCGCTTATGAAATTGCGCCAGTTCCTAAAATCAGGTGATCCTTTGTTCGTCGTGGGTTCAATGACCGCGCACTTACACGCGCCGCACGCACACACCGAGCGCGTGAGATTTGTACCAGCCGGAGCCGAGGCGACGATGTCCTTGGGCTACGGCCGGACGGTGTGCACACGAAGCTACCTGCGCGCGTGCTGAGCTACGAGCAGCAGTCTACTCTCGACCAGCTACCATACTCATTGGCTCGCGCCGCGCTTTATTGTTTGCTTATATCGATTCGCTTTGCTTTGTATGTAATTTAATTCAAATAATATAATTTAGTAATCGTAAATAATATCCTTCATTTCTTCTCTCATCTATACTCATTTATTATCTCATCCTACTGCTACGCTTCACTCTCATCTAATATAAATTAGATAGGTACTGGGTTCGATTCCCGATTCGAGTAGAATCGGTCAACTCGACTGATTTCTACATTGGTGACCCCGACATGATCGCGCCTTCAAGACCGAAGACTCCAAGACTCCAAGCAGTTCAGAACACCGGTGGAACAAGAGGAACGAAGCCTGGAAACCATTTGTCGTGTTTGTGTCCGTGGCTGACGTAACAGCTGTTGAGGTGTGGTCTCAGTCATAAGCGGTGAGCGATTTTTATTAAGTTTTTTTTTACAATGGCAGAAGAGGACGCCTTTGTTGATTGCAAGGACGCTGCCGTGGTCTCTGGAGAGGTATCGAAGGTTGGAATGCCATTACGTTGTCCCCCATTCTGTCCAGAAGAACCGGCTTTATGGTTTGCGCAGCTAGAGGGCCAATTTATTATGTCCAGGATTACGAGCGATAACACGAAATTCTATTACGCGTCCTCACAGCTAGAAGCCAAGTACGCCTTGCAAGTCAAGGACATTATCACCAACCCGCCAGAGAACCATAAATTCGAAATTTTAAAAACTGAGCTCATAAAGCGATTATGAGCATCTCAGGAGAAGCGCATTAAGCAACTGCTCTGCCACGAAGAGTTAGGGGATCGTAAGCCGTCTCATTTCCTGCGGCACCATCAGAACCTGGCTGGTCCAACGGGCGCTACAGAGTTTGTCAAAAGTATTTGGACGAACAGGTTGCCACCGAATATACAGACTGTCATTGCCTCACAAATAGCTGATTTACAGGTCGAGAAATTAGCTGACATTGCAGACAAGGTGTTCGAGAACTTCGAGATAGCCCCGATGACACTGCAAGTTGCCTGCACCTCTGCTGCCACCGACACCACTTCTTCGGACTTGGCAAAGCAAGTAAGCGAGCTGACGAAGCAGGTAGCCGCACTCACTTCCCGCATGAACGACAAAGGGAGAGACCACTCACGCTCGAGGTTCCACAATCACTCCCGAAGGTATGATCGCTCTAGAAGTAGACCACAGCAACCACCTCCTGACCACCCGCACTGCTATTACCACTACACCTACGGGGACAAGGCGAAGCGCTGTAGGTCGACCTGCACCTTCACGACGGAAAACAGGAAGGGCGGTCGCAAGTAGCAGCCACCGACTGCCCCACTTCTTCAGGCCGTTTATTTATCACCGACCGGACTTCAAAAGCGCAGTTCCTTGTGGACACTGGTTCCGACTTGTGCGTTTTTCCCCGGTCTGCTGTCAAAACGCCCTGCATCCAGTCAAGGTACGATCTGGTAGCTGCTAATGGCACCGTAATATTACGGCCCTATACAGCCGCAGTTAGACTTAGGCCTCAGGAGGAATTACGGCTGGAGTTTCACTATGACGTTGGAAAACCCATCATTGGAGTGGACTTCCTCAGCCACTACAATCTGCTGGTAGATTGCACGAACCAAAGCTTGATCGACAGTTTGACATCTTTGTCGGTTCCTGCCGCACACTGCAGCACCATCGATGTTGCATCCGTGAAGGCCGTTGTAGGGGATGCCGACTACCACCGCATACTACGTGAGTACCCAGAAATCACACGACCTCCAGGCAAGCAGTTACCGGGTACACACAATACGCTGCACCACATTAGGACAACGCCAGGCCCACCTGTGGCATGCAAACCCAGACACCTTGATCCAGCTCGACAACAGGTTGCCAAGAAGGAGTTCGAGGGGATGCTCGCAAGCGGAGTAGCGAGGCGTTCCGAGAGTGCTTGGTCAGCACCACTGCACTTAGTGAAGAAGAAGGACGACGGTTGGAGAAAATGTGGCGACTACAGGGCACTTAATGCCAGAACAGTACCTGACAGGTACCCCATTCGTCACATTCACGACTTCTCCCACCAACTATCAGACTGCACCACCTTCTCCACAATCGATCTCGTAAAGGCCTACAATCAAATAGCAGTAAATCCAGAGGACGTTCCAACGACGGCGATTACTACACCTTTTGGTCTTTACGAGTTTCCTTTTATGACGTTTGGTTTGAGGAACGCAGCGCAAACCTTTCAAACGTTTATCGACGAAGTCCTGCTTGGGCTTGATTTTTGCTATGGGTACGTAGACGATATATTAGTCTTCTCAGCGTCTCCAGAAGAACACGAAGCCCATCTACGTCAATTGTTGGAACGTCTGAAGCAGTATGGCATCGTGGTCAACACAGCTAAGTGCAACATCGGACAGACAGAAGTTTCATTTCTGGGATGCCACGTGTCAGCGGAAGGGACGAGACCGATTCAGTCCAAGGTCCAGGCCATACAGGAGTACCCGGTTCCCAAGACTGTCATGGAGTTGCGTCGATTCCTCGGCATGATCAATTTCTATCGCCGATTCGTCTCGACTGCAGCAAAACTTCAGGCACCGTTAAACGCTGTCCTGGCAGGCCCCAAGGTAAAAGGTTCGCATCCAGTACAGATGACTCCAGAATTGCTGAAGGCTTTTGAAGACTGCAAATCCTCGCTGTCCAAAGCAACTCTCCTGGCTCACCCAGATGTATTTGCAGAGTTAGCCATCGTGACAGATGCCTCTGATACTGCTATCGGCGCCGTCCTTCAGCAGCAGAAGGGGGGCAGCTGGCAACCACTAGCCTTCTATTCGCACAAGCTAAGTGGGGCCCAAAAGAAGTACAGCCCATACGATCGTGAGTTACTTGCAATTTATGAGACAATCAAGTACTTCCGGCACATTGTCGAGGCAAGAACCTTCGCAATATTCACGGACCATAAGCCCCTAAACTTTGCCTTCAGGATGAATAGGGATAGTTGCTCACAGTTTAGGTACCTGGACTACATCGGGCAATTTACTACAGATCTGAGGTATTTACCGGGTAGTGAGAACGTTGTCGCCGATGCATTGTCGCGCGTGGAGGAGATATCAGCAGCTGTCAACTTTGAGGAACTTGCAAGACTTCAGGAAACAGATCCAGAACTGCAAGCCCTACTTCATCATGGCTCCACGTTGAAACTTCAAAAGTAACGACTTACCAGTCTATTGCGACACCTCGCCCCTACATAACGCCTACCTTCATCCAGGTCATCAGATCATCCAGGGAATGCAGCTACAGTGCGACTGGTGACGCAACACTTTGTTTGGCCAGGGATCCGCAAAGATTGTAGAGAGTGGGTTAGGCAATGCCTACAATGCCAGACGTGCAAAACTGCACGTCACACTAAAGCTCCACTTTCCACCTACCTCACTCCTTCTTCCCGATTTTCCCACATTCACCTCGACATAGTAGGGCCCTTAACACCTTCGTGTGATTACAGATACTGCCTCACAGTCATTGACCTATATACGCGATGGCCTGAGGCGTACCCCATGAAAGACATCACGGCGGAGACCTGCGCAGCTGCCCTGAGGGGTAATTCTCGTAATTTTAAGAACGTTCACAGTCTAATCTCAGTGTCAATATGTCAAAAATACATCTAATTTCCCTACATATTTGACAAGTTTTTGACATTGACTGTCGCTGAGATGAGATTGCGACTAGATTTTGAACGTTTTTAATTACGGGAATTGCCCTTCAGGTGTCTGGCTGGATAGCCAGGTTCGGGTGTCCCGCACGGGTGACCACTGTCCGTGGTCGCCAGTTCGAGAGTCATCTCTTCAAGGCTCTCACTACCATGGTGGGTGCACAGCACTACCGCACCACCGCCTATCACCCAGCAGCGAACGGCATCGTAGAACGCCTACATCGGCAACTGAAGGCTGCCATCATCTGCCACACTTCCTCACAGTGGACAGAAGCCCTGCCACTGGTATTTCTCGGCATGCGTAATGCTTGGAAGGAGGATGTCCAAGCCACGCCTGCAGAGCTGGTCTATGGTGAAGCACTACACCTGCCCGGCCAGTTCCTGTCTCCCAAAGATGACTTCACCACAACCGATGTCACCGAGTACGCTGCGGGCCTACGAGTCCACATGGCCAAACTAGCTCCGAAGCCAACTTCTTGGCACACCAGCACCACTTCACCCTTCTACATTCCCCGAGACCTACACTCTATGTTATTGTTCTATGTTATTGGTCTGGTTTCCGCACTTAGTCCTTCAGTGGACCATTGTGCGTGAGCCATGTCGGCCGTCGGTGGTTATTCCAACCGGCCCACCTCCCTCCAGAAGCTGACTAAGTCTCCTGGTCTATTAAGAACATCTGTGTAAGATCTGGGTGTCCCGAGGGTTTTTGACCTAATTTGGGCGACGCCTGTGCACTCGAAGAGCACATGCGCGACAGTTTCGTCAGCCTCCATGCAAGCCCTGCATAGAGGACTGTCCGTTATGCCTATTGTGTGAAAGTGTTTGTTTAGCGAGCAGTGTCCCGTGATGGTCCCCGTCACCAGGCGCATGCCTTTCCTGTCCAGGCGTAGCAACCGCCTGGTTAGCTTGCCGTCTAGTGATGGCATGGCTTCCTTGGATTGCCTGCAGCCCGGTGACGACGCCCACCAGCTCTCTGCTTGTGTGTGGGTGTACTCCTGTAGCCACCTGCGTAGTTGGTTGAAGGGGATGGGCACGATAGGTTCCGGTCCACAGACCGACGTGCTGGATGTCCTCCTGGCCAGCTCATCGGCTGCGTCGTTACCTAGCGATCCACTGTGTCCTTTTATCCATTGTAGCGTCACTGTATTGCGGTTTGATACGGTTACCCGTTCAAGCGCATTGTGACATTCTAGTATTAGATTCGAAGTAATGCATTTTTTCCCTAGGGATTGGAGGACTGAGGCGCTGTCAGAGAGTATGCGGATTCGGGTGTCCGCAACTATTCTGGCTGCTATGGCATAAGCCGCCTGTATTATGCCCACACACTCTGCCTGATAGACCGTGTTGAGCATTACCAGGGGTCTGGATATTTTTATGTTGAGGTCGTGTGAGAAAACTCCGACTCCAGTTCCGCAGTCGGTTTTTGATCCATCGGTGTAAATTCACAGTCCCTTTAGGCCTGAATGGTCGTACTGCTCCTCTTCAAGCACTATGCTGTAGTGCTTTTGAAAGCAGTATTGTTTCAGGGCCTTATCGCAGGGTGATGCCATCATCGGCTGACGCCTGATCGCCTCTTCCCTTAAACGTTTGTGCTTGACCCTGGAGTCGTTGCTCAGGGTTCCTGCTATATGTAGCCTAAAGGTAGCCAGGGTCGCCTCCTCCCTCACAGTGAGGTGTAGGGGCAGCGGTGGGTGCAGTTCTCATGCAGCTGGTGATCGCCGCACACGCGAGCCGCTGCAGCTTTTCGAGGTCTCTTTGGGCTGTGCTCAGTTCTGTTTTGGGCCACCAGACTACTGAGCCATATGTAATGATTGGTCGGATGACTGTGGTGTATAGCCAGTGGGTAACCCGTGGGCTAATCCCCCAATTCTTGCCAAGCAATCGCTTGCACTGCCACAAGGATATACTGGCCTTCGTGGTGATGTAGTTGGTGTGTTTTGCCCAATTCAGCTGTATAACCAAAAAGATGCCCAGGTATTTGGTTTCAGTTGATAGGCTTAGGGTGGTACCAAAGAAACGTGGTAGTTGTAGTGTCGTTAATTTCCTCTTTTTTGTGAAGAGAATCAACTCGGTTTTTGTGGGGTTCACTGAGAGTTGGTGTTTGCCGCACCAATTCTCCACTATCTTCAGGGCCTGGCGCATTAGATTGCACAAGGTGTTTTCATGGGCGCCATTTATTATTATGGTTAAGTCGTCGGCGTAGCCTACGGTGAAGTAACCTTTGTCGTTGAGTTCTTTTATTAAGTTGTCTACGACCAGGTTCCTTAGGAGCGGTGATAGGATGCCCCCTTGCGGGCAGCCCTTCGCTACAATGGCCCTTGTGGTGTCATTTACGGTTACTAGTACGGCTCTCTGTCTGAGCATATTAGTGATCCAGCCACTCAAGGACGGGTCTATATTGTGCCTGTCCAGGGCCGTGCTGATGCTTTTGAAAGTGGTTTTGTCAAAGGCGCCTTCGATGTCAATGAAGGCGGCCAGTGCTGAGCATTTGTAGTCCACCGCGCATTCAATTTTGGATACCACACTGTGCAGCGCGGATTCAGTTGATTTGCCTGTGGAGTACGCATGTTGTTGTTTGTGGAGTGGTCTTGCTAGAAGAGGTCCGTCTCGGATATGCCGATCGCAGTCTCTCTAGGGTCTTTAGTAGAAAGGATGTGAGGCTTATGTTATGGGTCTGTACGCCTTGGGTTGTGTGTAGTCAGCTTTGCCAGGTTTAGGTATAAAGATGACTTTCACTTCGCGCCAGGCTAGGGGTATATATCTGAGTGCTATGGATGCCCGATAGATAGCCTTCAGGCATAGTGTAATATAGTCAACCCCCCATTGCAGCAGGGCCGGGAAAATGCCATCAAGTCCTGCGGACTTGTATGGTTGGAAGGTGTTGATAGATCACTTTATGCGGTCTTCTGTTACTAGACTGTGGGCTCTGGACCAGTCGCGTTCCGTTGGGATCCAGTCTGGCTCAGCTTCCCAGGTCTTGTCGTCTAAGAGTTTACAGTCTGGGATGTGGGTCTCAAGAAGGACCTTGCTGGTTTTCTGGTCCGTCAGTGTGTACGAGTTGTCGGGTCTTTTCTGCGCGCCGAGGGTTCGATCCTGGTCAGTTGCCAGTATCTTCCTTACTCTTGCGGCTTCATTGTTGTTTTCGATGGATTCACAGAACTTTCGCCAAGCTGTTCTCCTGGCGGTTCTGATTTGCTTTTTGTAAGTGAATTGGGTCTCTTTGTATAGCTCCCAATCTTCCGGTAGTCTGGTGTTCTTAGCTGTGTTAAATTGCTTTCTTAGTGTATTCCTGAGTTTACCTAGTTCGGCGTTCCACCAGGGACATCTCTCACTGTCAGTTCGAGGCGCCCTTAGCTTGCAGCATGCATGGTATGCCTGAGTTAGGTATTCTGTTAGCTTTGTTACAGTGTATTCTAGTTGTGTGGTGTCTTTTATGGTTGTTTGTGATAGGTGCCTGGTTAGTAAGGCTGCCAGGAGGCGCTTGTACCCGGGTACATCGGTGTGCCGCGGGTTTCGTCTCGGCATGGGTTTTTTAGTGTTGGTAGTTAGTGTGAAACGGATCCTTCTGTGGTCTGAGCAAGAAGGTTCTCCCGATACGTGCCAGTTTGTGATAAGGTTGGTCGCGTTTTCTGTAGCAAGAGTTAAATCTATGATAGTTTGTCCTCGGGCGCGTGTTTCCCTTTCCGTGTTCAACTGGCGACACCGGTCTCGCGAAATCCACACGCTTTTGTTTTACTACGGAATCCTACGATCCCGTGTTCAATTCGCGTCAACTGAGCACGCTTTTGTGATCAAGCAACAACGTTAAAAGAAGTTTTACAAAACAGTGTGTAATTGAATTGAACACGGTTTTTTAACCTGGCTATTCGAAACAAATCCGTACTGATTTAGCGCGTTCGTAAATGTTCGGGATAAATCGTGCGGGCCGAAGCAGGCGAGAGCGCCCGAAGTTGGATTCGCGCGCTTCTCATTGCAGTTTGTTACTGTGCGTTCAAGGTTATGTTTTGTTTACATAGTGCATAATGGAAGAGTTTAAAAGGGTTTTCAGTAATGTATAATATTCTTTTAATATAACGTTCATTTGTCCTAATATTCTTTTGACCTAAAATTCATGTTTAATGGGCACAGTTCTAGCCTTACTCAAATGGCACTTAACCAAACCTTAAAATATTCTATGCATGGTCGAGGGTGAGCTTGGTCGACGGAGCCCCGCTTCGCGGGCGGCTTCGCTTTGCGGGGGGGGGGGGAGCCCCGCTTCGCGGAGCTCCTACTTCTGGGTGGTTTATAAAAAAATAACCACGAAGGGGATGGCGGGGTCTATTCGCTCGCTTGGCTCGCTCACACGACCCTGCCATCCCCTTCTTTTTTTTTTTTTTTTTTTGTCGCTGAGAAATGCTTTATGCATCCCCGCTCGTGGGGGACGAGACGGGGTATGTGGGACTCCTGTCGAAATCCGCAACCGACAGTATACCCACTAAAACTCAGCGGTGTTCCCACAGCGCCGTGATGGGAGGGCTATGGGAAATCGGCTCAGCCTCTACTTCCACAGCCCTCCCGGCGCATGCCCGCCTAGTTGGCGGGCCCCGCATGCCCCCCATTTAACTGGGGGGCTACGGGAATGGCCGAGAACACCCGGCCACTCCCGTCCGACACTGGTGGAGGCCCGTGCAATACAGGCAAAGGGCGCCCCCGCACCCACCGCCTGCTGGCCTCCACCCGGGAGGAGCCGGAGGTGACTACCAGACCGGCGTCTTCCTCGACCCCCCCCCCCTCTCCGGAGCGGCGCCACGCGAGAGAATCATCCCCCCGCGCGGGCGCCGCTGCCTCCCTCCGGGACACGACCGCCTATTCCGCAGCGGTGGCCGTGCCCAGTCTACGCCCACTCACCTCCCTCTGTAAGCAGAGGAGGAGTGGGCGTATCTGCCCTCTGTAGCCCGGTTCCCTTCACCGACCATCAAGCATGATCGGCGATTGGAACCGTGACCTTTCCCCACTTGTTGAAGATTAGCCGCCAGCCCCAATTGTCCCCCAAAACCGCACTGGGAGAAATTGGAGCCGACGTTGCCCAGGGTGCGCCACGAGGAGGCTCTTCAACATGCACCCCCGCCATCCCCTTCTAACCTAACCTATCCGAGTCGGAGTGCCCTAAAGTTCAGTTCAACTGCACACGATTTTGTTTAACCTTACCCAGCGCCACTTGATCACAAAGGCGTGCTCAGTTGACGCGAATTGAACACGGGATCGTAGGATTCCGTAGTAAAACAAAAGCGTGTGGATTTCGCGAGACCGGTGTCGCCAGTTGAACACGGAAAGGGAAATACGCTCCTCGGGCTGTGACCCAAGTGGGTTCAGAGCCTCGGTTAATAATGTTAAGGTTAGTAGAGAATACATAAGTGGATAATACCTCTCCTCTGGAGTTCGATGCATCGCTACCCCAGAGCGGGTGATGGGCGTTCGAGTCGGTGCAGATAATCAGGTCTAGTTTGGTGTGCTCACAGTGCTGTACCAGGTCGGCCATTTCTTTCGGCGGGCAGTCTGTGTCCTCGCCCGGCATGTATACCGAGGCCAGTATAACATCTGGAAGATCATCTACGGTCTGGAGTCTGACAGCTGTCAGATCTCTGGAACAGAATTGAGTAAGTAGCGCGGTAGGGATGTTTTTTGGTATGTATGCACAGGATCTAGGTTTGTCTGTGCTATGCGTGTTGAGGATTAGCTTACCTCCGATGTTACTAAGGCCGCATATTATATTGTTCCTGATCCACGGCTCTTGGATCAGTGCGATTTCTCAGAAGTAGGCAGTGACTTGTCGCTGCCGGCCGTACTCGAGTCGATGGTCGGCAGCGACGAGTCCTGGGACGCGGTGGTTTCCTTCTGCGAGACAGTCGTCTCGCAGAAGGAGGCTGCGGAAAGGGAGAGGGAGATCTCGTCCACTCACCCGGCCCGCAGAAGGCGCACCGGGCGTCGGCGGAGGGCGGACAACGCCCTCTTCCAGCCCCCCTAAATGGGTCCAGGGGCGACGGACTCGGGGACGTCCGTCGCCCCCCATACATCAGGACCCGAGGTGGCGGCGCGTAGTGTTCCACACGCGCCCCTTTTAGACGTCGCGGGGGGAGTCAAACACCTCACTCCCCCCCCGGACCCGAAGAGGCCCGCAGTGGCGGGCCGGCACCAGTCGGGGGTTGCGGAAGGATCGTACGTTCCCGCGACCCCCAGCGTAGGTGTGAGATGGAACACCGGGGTGGTTTTTAGTCAGTAAGAGTCTGACAGACCCCGCCGCCCGCCCCAGGGCGGCGGACATCCATGAGGATTTTCCACCCCGGAAACGATAGTATGGGAGTTAACCTCCAGTGCCCTGCGTAAGCTAGCCGTGGCAGTTTGGCTGTGTTGGAGGTTTGTCTGGATGATATGGAGTGGTGTTGATGGCTATGGGGAGGGGGAGGTGTTAGTCTGTGGTGGATCCATCGGACAGTTCCTCCGCTACCCCCTCTCTGTATTGGTTGTCGTGTGTGTCAACCGGTGACGACGCTAACAGCCTCTCGCTCCAGCCGGGAGATGTAGGTGGTATGGTGGCCTCAACGTCAGCCATCGCCGCGCGGGCCATGACCTCCTCGAGTTGGGCAATCTCCGTGTCCTCCGTCAGTTTCCCTGTCGGTGCGGTCTCCGTGTCCGTCGTACTGTCCGAGAGCTGGGCCGTGGGCCAGAAGCGCACGTATATCGAACCTAGCAGGTACGATATGCGACGCTCCCGACCCAGGACCTTTTCCGGCTCAGTCGGTGGTAGACCCAGGGTCAAATATGTCCCATAGTTCTCACCACCGACCCTGGTTGCCCTGTACATTGACCACCTGGCTATGTCGTACCAGGTGTTCTGACGTATCAGGAATTCAGGATGTTGTGAAGCCTCAGCACGTCTCCTCGATAGCGAGGGACGAAAAGCGAGGCTCTCACCCGGGTGGGCACGTCCGACTGTCGGAGTACCGTCAGTGTGATGTCTGTGTCTGGGAGTTTTATTTGGGGTACATTTTGTGACAGCCAGGTTAGGGCGTAGTCGTCCTCACAACACATTTGCACTGTGCCCTCCGCTACCCGTGGGTATCCGCGGAAGGCAGGGAGTGGTGTTGAAGGGAGTGGTGTCGACGGGTCACCGCCCATGAGTAGGTCTACTAGGCCTTTTTTTTTTTTTTTTTGTTTCCGGGGTGGAAAATCCTCATGGATGTCCGCCGCCCTGGGGCGGACGGCGGGGTCTGTCAGACCCTTACTGACTAAAAACCACCCCGGTGTTCCATCTCACACCTACGCCGGGAGTCGCGGGAACGTACGATCCTTCCGCAACCCCCGACTGGTGCCGGCCCGCCGCTGCGGGCCACTTCGGGTCTGGGGGGGAGTGAGGTGTTTGACTCCCCCCGTGACGTCTAAAAGGGGCGCGCGTGGAACACTACGCGCCGCCACCTCGGGTCCTGGTGTGTGGGGGGCGACGGACGTAGGTCTACTAGGCCTACTTTAACCTGCTCGGCCTCTTCTGCTGTCAAGTCTCTGGATGGGGGAGGGAAGCAGATTGCTACGGCGAGCCGCGCAGGAATATCCTTGGTGGCCCGCGCATAGGTCCTCGGCTCCTCCTGGGCGGAGTGGATCCTTACACGCTTTGCATCCCCCTGGAGGTGCCCGGCCAAGTGGCGGGGTTAGGGTGCAAGGATCCACCTCGTTTTCCTCTGCGGTGTTTAGGTCTGGGATTGTTTCGGGATGTGTCGGTGTTTGCGTAAGGTCGACTGGCGCCCCCGGCAGACTCTGTCGGGTGCATTGGCTTTTCGCGCTGGGTTGCCCCTTCGCGGACTTGCCCCTGCACGCGTGGTTCCGCGTCCGGCCGCTTTTCGCGCTGAGTTTCCCCTTCGCGGATTTGCGGCTGGTCGCGTAGTCCCACGTTAGGCCGTTTTTCGCGCTGGGTTTCCCCTTCGCGGACTTGCGGCCGTTCTCTGTTTTCCGCGTCCGGCCCCTTTTCGCGCCGGGTTTCCCCGTCGTGGACTCGTGGCTGGTCGCGTACTAACTCTTCGGCGTCCGATCGCGCTTCGCGCTGGCTAGTGCCTTCGCGAGGGTAGCGCTTTCGGTCGCCTACTTTCTTCCCCCGGGTGGTTTTTCCGCGCTTCTTCAGCAGTCGTATTCCGGCACCCGGGAGAGTGGTAAGGTCGCCGGGGTCATTGTCAGGGTAACTTACGCTGTTCCTCACGATGCTCTGTTGCCAGATGCTCGCGGGAGGCATACGACTCGTAGTGGGTATTGGCGCGTGGGTCGCAGCCGTGGTAGGGTTGGTTGGCGCGTTGGTCGCAGCCGTGGTAGGGTTGGTTGGCGCGTTGGTCGCAGCCGGAGTTGTGTCAATGGGCGCGTGGGTCGCTGCCTGTGTTGTGGGCGCTGAATCAGCAGCCGGCCGTGCTGAATAGCACGGCGAAGATGATGAAGTTGTGCAATTGGTTGCCCCCCCCCCCCCCCCCCCCCAGAATACGATGAGGGCTGACCGCCGTAGCGGTGTGGGATTCCCCGGCTTGGCCGGGACCCACCTGGGTAGAATTTTTTTCCTTCTGAGGGTGTTTGGTAATAAGGTATAGGTTTTTGGTCACCGTAGGTCTGGGAATTGGACTAAGGATTTATGGATTGACGGGATTTATGGATAGGGAAGGGTTGGGTTGATTGGGTCAAATTGGAGCATGGAATAAGGTGTATGGGTTACCCTAGACCTGGGGCCTGGTGTTCGGGCACTTCACTTGTCCGGGATCTCTTACGAGATGCTCCACGTGCGAGATCGACTGTTGGCAGCCGGTCCCGCAGCCGGAGTTGGGCTATCCGCAACCTGCCCACCCGCTCGGTTGCATGAGAAGAAGTGCCCGGCGGTCCGGGTCGCTCCACCACGGATGCACGTATGCATTTGCGTTGATTCGGCCCAGCGAGCCCCGAGTTTATTTACTTTTTATTCACTGAAAACAGTGAATAAAAAGCACTTTTACTCACTGTTTTGATGTTTGAAAATGGAACACACCAATGTATTCGACCACAGATTTAGAGTACCTAGGCTAGATACGGCATGTTATTAGATAGTATGAAAACCGAACGTGTCATCTTTTGAAGTAAAACTTCTTTAGGCACGCTTGGCTTGGGGAGTCAGCTGGCGAATGCATGACGAGAGCGTTACGAAAAGTGTGATCGGGCGAGGCGAACGCATATGGATGGAGCTAAAGAAGATTTACTTCAGTTGTGTGGTCTAAAGCACACTCGTTTTTTTATACCTACGATAGCTTCACCCCAGCCATTTAGTGATGTGCTCGAAGTAAACAGAATTGTTTCAATCACTAAGCGTCACTGAGCTAACAGACATTTTTTAGTACGAACAGTCGAACATGCAGGGCACGCTTGGTCGTGGCTTGCCGTATCTAGTGTAAGTGTAATCTTTGTATTCGACCTATATTGATGTGTTCTAAATTCAATTTGATTGGTCGACATTTTCGACAAGGAGTTTAGCATTAAAATATCGCTACATAAGTTGACCATCCTAATAATAATGACAAGAAAATTACTCTTAATTTTAGTAATTGTTCCAATTTTAATGTGCATTTTATTTAATTTAAGCTTCCTTTTTCTTTATTAAATGTTTATTTTCGCTTAAACCTTTCTTTTTCTCGTAGTCATGGTATAAAGTATAGTATGCAACTCTTGAATAAAACGGATTTATATCGAGGGCCATGAATCACTCGCGTCGCTCAGGATTCTAATACTTGAATCAGCTCGTGATTCATATATGGCCCTCGCTTTAAATCCGTCCTTTATTCACTAATTGCATAATATACTATTATACCATTCCCCCTCTATAAAGCTTATTTTATTCACTGAAAACGGTGAGTAAAAAGCACTTTTACTCACTGTTATATCGCTACACAAGTTGACCATCCTAATAATAATATGGATGAAGTTATCTTCATAAAAAAAGTACTCTGTGGTTATCTTGACGAATAACTACCGGAGACATGTGTCGGGCATGCCACCGTCCAGGTGAATCCATCAGACATATTATCTCTGGTTGTTCTCGTCTGGCTAACGGCGAGTACTTGCACAGGCATAACCAAGTAGCCAGGATTATTCACCAGCAACTTGCTTTAAAATATAAACTTGTGGATACCGAGGTACCGTATTACAAGTATGCGCCCGACCAAAAAAAAAAAAAACCATAAAAAAAAAAAAAAAAAAAAATGACCAAGTCACGTTGTACTGGGATCGGTCTATCATTACTGACAGGACTATTGTCGCCAATAAGCCTGATATAGTGGTGATAGATCGATTAGCGCGCCGCACAATGATTATCGATGTTACCATTCCACATGACGAGAACCTCGTGAAAGCTGAGAAAGAGAAACAAATTAAATATCTCGACTTAGCACACGAGGTTGTTGACATGTGGAATGTAAGCTCGGCTGTCATTGTGCCGATTGTCGTATCGGCCAATGGCCTGATGGCCGAAAGCCTCGATCAACATCTTTCGAGGCTCTCGTTAGGCGGTTGGATCAAGGGCCTGATTCAGAAGGCAGTACTCCTTGATACGGCTCGTATCGTGAGAAGGTTCCTGTCTCTGGAGCCCTAACCACCGGTAGCTTGGACCCTGCTCCTGATACCGGCGGACCACTATTTTTATATTTTTAAATGTTTTTTTTAATGTTTTTTATAAAAATATTTAAAAATGTATTTCTATGTATGAAAATAAATAAACGGAATAACAAGAAAATTGGTCTTAATTTTAGTAATTGTTCCAATTTTAATGTGCATTTTAATTAATTTACGCTTCCTTTTTCTTTATTAAATATTTTCGCTTAAATCTTTCTTTTTCTCGTAGTCATGGTATAAAGTATAGTATGCAACTCTTGAATAAAACGGATTTATATCGAGGGCCATGAATCACTCGCGTCGCTCAGGATTCAGTAGTTAGAATCCTTCACTAGCTTGTGATTCATCTATGGCCCTCGCTTTAAATCCGTCCTTTCTTCACTAATTGCTTATTTTTTAATTTTGGTGTGTCAAATGACAATGAGCCTACAAAAACGAAAAAGTCTTTAGTCATAAGTAGAATAATCATGAATATAGACTCGACTTATTACTGTTTCATAAAAAAGAACTTCATTTTATTTTTGAAAATGGAACTAAAATCGGCGATCTCTTTGGTAGAATGCATGCAATGCGTTGCGGCTGCAGAAGAAAAAACAAAAAAAAGACATTGGCGCGAAATCTTTATAATTTTTCTCTAATTGCAAATTGAATTGGTAGTGACCGTAATTAATTGTATTGGATTGTTTTATTTTCTCGCAATCGTAGTGAAAAGTGTAACACACGGCGCTAAAAACCCATTAAAACTCGGTTTCTATTTACTCCCTCGCTAACGTACCTATATAATGGGTCATTTTAGCTCCTTGTATAACAATCTACTATTATTCAAACTGGGCTGAGAATCAGCACTTTTTGAACGTCAAAATCACATAAGACAGCCCCCTCAAAACGCCCGCCCTTCACCACTTCCTAGTGCTTTAGCTGGGAAGAAGAAGTGGCGGAACAAACTCCCCAGCAGCACTGCTGTCTGTTCAGTTAGAAGAACTGGATTCTATATAGTAATAAGTAATTAAAATTACGAAACACAAATGTTTAAAATTATTTGCCATATGTCAGCTAGCACATGCCAATATTTAAAACTATACTCAAGCAGAAATAAATAATAAAAACCAAAACGCAAACAGAACTTAATACATAATAAAAAGCCTCCAGGCATAAAGGGCGTGCCCGCTTACATATGCAATGCTGCATTATGTTTTTATAGCTGTAACTTGTAGCCACAAATGATAAACTAGGACCTTCGAAGTAAAATAAAGAAACATTAATTATGTACTAATAACATTAACAAAACCATAGTCAGCAAGATGACCTGTCACCACAAGCAGCACAAGTCTTCCTCACCTATGACAATTATACAGTAATCATTCATCGTGAAGTCAGTAAGTTTTAGGTTGATGTTGCTAATGAGTTCATTTACTCCGCCATATGGTGTAAGGCATAGACTAATATATATAAACTGGTGTAAGGTAGTGACAATTGATAGCTCGGGAACGTTTCTTCAGCCACAGACAATATTTTATTTACCTTATCACTGCTTAAAATGCATATTTTCTTTCTTTGTGCTTGGGGTACCTTGTATAAATTATTTTCGGTAGTCTGCGAAGAGATGTAATTTCGTGCCATTTGGGTGGATGTATTCAACATTGTTTTATTTGCAGTGTTAGCTAAATTCTGTTTCTTCATGGATGAATGCGATTTTCTGTTACGTGTAGACTGCTTAGTATTTCCGTGAGGAGTCTCAATGTCGTTCAATAATTTTGATACTTTTTCGTGTTTGTTCTCGTTAATAGACGTGATGGTATTTTTTAAGTCCGTGTTCTCGGACGATGACTGGCTTATCACCTCACGGGCCTTTAATAAATCTGAGTTAAGATTATTAATTTGTTTTTTTAAGTTCTAGGATCTCGTCGTTCTCGTCATCCGATATTGTTGGTTAGCTGTTAGTGGTACCATTCAACGTTGGCTCATTAGAGTTGCATACATCGATGACGGCTTCTGCTTTTGACTGTGAACGGGTTTTGCGAGTTCGCAGCGTCATATTCTTGAAGAAATTCATAGTTGTGAGCCAATGCAGGTACAGTAGTAGGTACCCAACTGATATGGCTTACCGATGTACCTGCGCAGAAGATGAATTTTTAAAGCTCGGGAAATGCAATGACCAATCGGCACGCTCCACGTACCGCGCTTCTTTTTCCTGTACCGCTATTGGTCGGCAGCTGCCGCCATGTTAGCGCACGCCGCGTGGCATGTAAAAGTACACGTAGTGGCAAAAAAATTGTTTATTTTATGATTTAAAATGAGTTCCTTAAAAAGGGTGCCCCTTTTTACTGGGATAGCAGGAGTGCGGCCTTTAGATTATTTTTTTTCTATTGTTTACTAAATTGTTTATTAAATAAATCGTACATTTTAAATAACCTGTATTTTTAATTAAATATTTATATTTGATAAAAACTGGTGGCCCGATAAAATTGGCACGAAGTGTAATTGTGCGGAGGGGCGTGACTTGCGAGTGAGACGGAACTAACAGCTGCAGTGTATTATGTACCTTATAATAGTGACCTAAGGTTGATTGTAAGTTTTGAGCATTCTTTCGTTAATCTCCAGAGCCATACTTTCTTTTCTGCGCGAACGAAGATTCACGACGCGCCATATCAGTTGGGTACTACTGTACGCTTAAGGGTTAGAATTTAAATAATGAGCTTATGGAACTCGACTTAAATAGGTACCTAATTAGTACTTTTAATCGTGTCTGTTTATCGTCTTGACACATTCAACACTTTTGTAGTTAAATTGTGATGAGTTTTCACTTCAAGCTTTATCACTTCTAACTTTATCAGAAAATATAAAAAAAATAGTGTAGAAATCAACAGTTACAAAAGAAAACCGCAAATTATGAATTATGTACTGTTTCGAATCTAAACAGTACATAATTCTCATAATTTAGCTAATTCTGGTGAAAGAACATAAACATTGCTGCCGATTCCCTTGTTCACAAACTAAACTAAATTTAAGTTGAATGCATCTTTTTCTTTCTACTTCATTATGAAAAGGACAGAAGATAAATTTTAGTTTAGTCCTGTCAAATTAATCAGCGCCTGACACTACTCCATACAAGTTTAGACGTGATTAAAAAGTTGACAACTAAAATTATATCAAATTAAGTACCTACGTCAGGTGCTGACTAATTTGACAGGAATAAACTGATATTTTATCTTCTGTCCTTTTCATAATGAAATAGAAAGAAAAAGATGCATTCAACTTAAATTTCGTTTAGTTTGTGAACAAGGGAATCGGCACCAATGTCTTGAGTTAATCACAGCGACCAACTATTTTTATCGTTTAAGTAATCGTTGATAGAACAGTATGCCTTTGAGCAAAGGTTGGATTTTACTTTAGCTTTAAACGCATTAAAAGGCAAATCTAACAAAGAAGAGGGAAGCTTGTTATAAAAGTTTATACCAAGCCCAACAAATGAGTTATGGACCTTATGAAGCCGGTCCGCTCGTAGTTTGTCCTTGTTTCTAGTGTTAATATTATGAATATCATGAATATGAATGAATTAATATATTAGGGGTTATGAAATTGCCGATTTGTACTGAAAAATTGAAATTAGTTTTTTTTTATTTATCATATTTATTTAGTCAAAATAATTACCATTATTATCTATACATTGCTGCCATCTAATAGGAAGGTCATTTATGCCTTTGCGATAGAACTCTCGTGATCTAGATTCGACAAACTGTGTGGAAGCATTTTGTACTGCCTCCTGAGAAGAAAACTTTTTATCACGTAGAAAATTGTCCAAATCACGAAAAAAAAATGGTAGTCCGTTGGAGCAAGGTCTGGCAACTAAGGAGGGTTTCGAATGGTTTCTAATTGCAGTTCCTGTAGAGTTAAAACGGTTTCTCGTGCTGTAAGAGGTCTCGCGTTATCATGGAGCAATAATGGTGAAGATCGATTCATGAGTCTGGGCTGTTTCACTATCATTAGTTTTGCTATCATTGTTCGGAGTTCGGCACAGTAGACATCTGCCGTTATTGCTTGACCAGATCGGAGAAAGCTATAGTGAATAACACCATGCTGAGACCACCAAACAGTTACCATTACCTTTTTATTGGTAAGATTTGCTTTAGGACACTGTTGCGGCGTTTGACCTGGGGTCAGCCATTGCATTTTTCGCTTGCGGTTATCATAAAGAATCCACTTTTCGTCACATGTCACAATTCGATCCAATATTCCTTCATTTCTGTATCGATTCAACAAGGCAACACAAGTTTCAACACGCGTTTCTTTCTGCAGATCAGACAAATCATGAGGCACCCATTTCTCATATTTTTTTTATTTTATTGATTTGACGCAAATGAGTCTGTGCCGGACGGGCGTGATCGCTGGGCTCCAGGGTGAGGGAGGTTGTATACCCAACCAGAGCTATCCCAGTATGAGGTCGGGCGTCTCCCAATCCACAGCGGCGCTGGCGTCCTACACCTATAAGTTCCAGGTATCTTCAAGATTCCCGACCGTGGCTTCGTACTGATGTCTTCGTGTTCCGGGGTACTTACTTATATGATAGGGGTTGGAAAATAATAACACCAAGTTCACAGTTCTTTAACTATTCAGGGAGCGATTCGGGTCCTTTTGAGGGGTTCACTTGATGACGTATTTTGAGCCGTAAAGTTCCTTGCTGATGACTACAAATTAGCGGTCTTGACGCGCCCGCTTAGGTGGCTCGAAACTTTACCGTAACGAGGACCGCGAATTTCTCCCTGATTTTATGTTTATTTTTACTATGTTTACAAGCTTTCTTACAGCTAAACCTCCCTAGTTAGGCACCCTATCTAGACATGTTATACATAACCGGATTCCTTGCGTAATTTCCTATCTATTGACACTACAGGAGCGACTGTGTCTTTCAGCTGAAAAGTTATTTCATGACAAAGGGGAAAACGGGTGAATAAATACTATAATCCAGTTTGTCAGGTGGATTTCCTGTGAAACCCCTGAACCGATATTCAATTTCTAAACGGGTACCTAAAGTAGGTCTATCGAACTAAAGAAATCTAGTATTTTCATAGTTACATCTGGATTTTTCAGGGCGTGAAGCGCCTCTGAAGACTGTAAGAAAAAACGTACTATTTTGCCCCTGCTCGCAACCTGTGTTCATCAAAAAGGTGGACTTCCCATTTGACCACAGGTCCAAAAATTACATCCAGGGCTTGGTCTTGGTCCAGGCTACCTGGACGTACCAAAATACTATAGGGAAACTATATACGTCCCACCCTTTTGATGCTCACAAGGTAGCGACCATTGGGTTAAATGAAAAACGACTCAATTTCATCTTTATTAGTTTTCTAGTACATACAATATGATGTCTAGGCTAGAACTATACCTATTCTATCTTATTATGCTATAAAACACAACGTTTAAAAGGTTTTACTACCAATTATTCACTAAGAAAGTTTTAGAACTTAAGACCCTATCTGGGTACATGGGCGCAAGTAGTGGTACGTCCGCTGCCCATTAAGTTTTTAAACATTCTTACTAGTGAATTACTGTTACATGAACAAAATTAAGTAAGGTAACGTTAAACCATGCCGCTAATTCATCGGTAGTTTGGCTCGGATCGGCTTCCACCATCTCCTTCAATTCATTGTTATTCACCTGTGTGGGCGGTCTTCCACGTGGTTCGTTCTTCAAATCAAAGTTTCCATCACGAAAGCGTTTAAACCAAAATCGCACGGTGCGTTCATTAGCAGTCCCCTCTCCAAACGCAACATTGATATTGCGAGCTGTTTCTGCCGCGTTAGTTCCGCGTCGGAACTCGTATTCAAAAATAACTCGAATTTTCAAAGTATCAATCTTTCTTGTCTAATCTGAATAAAAAAAACAACTGAAACTCGATAATCGAATGTTGCACATTTTTTAAAAGAAGAACTTCATAGGTACCATGTGAAAAAAGTATCACTCAAAAATCTCAATCCATGAAGGTTCTATGTCAATTCGAAGTAACTAATACAATAAAACGGCAATTTCATACTTTAACCCCTATTATTTAGAATATCAGCGGCTTTGCCCCACAGCAGAATGTACAGTTTCAAAACATTCGGTAAGGCGAATTTTAGACAGGTTTTTTTTCTTGGCATTGAGAACTAGGTTACTTGTGGTAAACCAATCCGTAAAAATCTTCAACATTGTCAAAATATTGTCTATTCCTGTCTGCTTTAAAGATAAGAGAGGTATCATCAGCATACAGTACAACGTCATATACACCCTTTAAATAGAATGGTAAGTCATTGGGATACACCAAGAATAAGAATGGGCCCAGTATTGGGCCTTGAGGTACACTTAACTAAACTGGTAGGCCGGAAGATTTCACACCATTTACATCTACACATTGGTGCCTAATAAGTCAATATGAATTTAATACGTTGAGAGCTTCGTTTTGAACAACGTAATTAATTAGTTTACGCAAAAGCGTATCATGGTGCAAGCAATCAAAGGCTTTAGTGGTTCCTAAATCAAACATTTTTTAACACATTTATTAAAAGTAACAGCTAGATAGGGGGCTACGGTGTCGATAATATTACTTAAAAGTTTAATGCAGATATCCCAGTAATCGCCAGTGTTTTTAGCCTTGAGTGTGTTAAAAATACTAACTACATCACGAGGTGTTACATGTTCGAAGCTAAATAAGCGACTAAATTTAGGTACACTGTTATGCAAAAGGAGTGAAGAGGAATTTAAGGAGCGAGTCGTAGTTATAGTCTTGGCAAAAGACTCATTAAATGCTTCAGCTACATCAGCTGCTTTATTAACTAATTTTCTGTCGACCATAATCACTATGTTTTTCCTGTTTAACCGACTTACCCGTTTCAATAATAATAATTTTTCAGGTGGTTATTACTTTTTTATTCGATTTTTTTATTGTATTGCTTAAACATTTAGATTTAGCAAAAACACAAAACTTTTTAAATAATTTTGAATAATTTTTGATGTACTCTAGGAAAGGAGTATCTAACCTGTATTTTTTCAGACCATATAACTCGTATAGTCTCGCTCTACTTTTATAAAGCCATTTATATAGCCAGCATATCCCTGTGGCAATGCAAGCGAATGCTTGGTAGGAATTGGGGTATTAACACCAAGGTCACTTACTGCCTATACACCAGTCATTCGACCAGTTATCACATACGGCTCGATGTCTGGTGGCCCAGGACAGACCTGAGCATAACCCAAACAGACCTCGGCAAACTGCACCGATGGTTGTGTAGCAATCACTAACTTTATTAACCAGAGCGCAAACTGTAACCATGAAAGTAAAAAAAATATTGTTGTTCCATACATTTTGACCTCGTAGGTATTGCACTTTTCCATCGAACAGCAGATTTTTTTTAAATAACCGACGATATATTTCTACGCTAGGGGGTCTAGAACCTTATGCGGAATACATGGTTACAAATTGCGCGCTGGGCTTAAAAAAAATCTTGTATGTCGTGTCCAGTCCTAGCCGCGTAGGGCGTGAGTTTTCTAGTGATTGTGAAATGCTTTTATGCAATTATGGGCCTAAGTACCTAGTCATTTGGTGCTTAAAAAGGGGCATACCTAGAGGACAATGACATTGGGCAGAATAATATGGAGGTCTAGTCCATCTGCGGTCACTATTGTGTTTTTTGTTTCATGATCTTCATTGTTCTCATTTGGCCAAATACCTCGGCAATAAAATACACTTTTGTAACTTATGTGCAAGAAATTCAGCATAACTTCTTGAGGTCGACGTTACGTACCTTTTTGATAGTATAAATGCGTTCATAATTATTCAACAAATACTTTATTAAGGACTAGACAAAGAATAGAACAAGGAACAAAATCACGATACACCACATTCTTCAAAATTAATTATATACCACCTCATCATAGCTATATGTTTACTAAGTTGGAGCGCGAATTCCTTCTTCATGTGCAAAAATTCTCTAATGACGGGCAGATCTAGCATAACGAAGGCTTGGCCATCGATCTCTTCTTGCTTCATCTTCTCTGCAATAAGTTTGCAGTCGTCCGTGCTGCGTAAGTACGCGTATACGTCATCGACGGACCAGTCTAACGGGTTCGGAGACAGCTTCAGTTTGCCCTTCATCCAGGACATTGCCATATCTTTTTCGAACATTTTGTTATCGGACGGCAGAGGATCGTAAGTGTTGAACTTCAACTTTTTCAGTTCTGGCTCCTCGGAGTCCGAGACGTCAGAAATATTTTTGGCGTCTCTAGAGTTGGAACTGCTCTCGTTGGTCTCGTTTTCCGAGTCGCTGTCTTGTTTCTTGACAGAGGTGTTGCTGTATACTTCTTTTTTGTTCCAGTGAGCTTCTTTCATTTGGAGAGCGAAGTTCGGTAGTTTAGCGCCGCGGGTCTTCATCTCCATCTTGGGGTAGTGGTGCTTGGAGCGCCTGGCACGCCGGCTGGCGCAGTCGGGCGAGCCGGGTCGCGAGGCGGGCCGCGAGGCGGGCGGCGAGCCGGGCCGCGAGGCGGGCCGCGAGGCGGGCGGCGAGCCAGGCCGCGAGCCGGGCCGCGTGCCGGGCTCCGAGGGCGGCGTGGAGCCTGCACTATGCGAACTCTCCACGGACTCCACGTCTTTGTTACTTTCGTTCTCCTGCGGTTGCAGCTCCTTTTCCTTCTTCTCTGGAGCAGCCTTTTTCTTTTTCCTTCGACCATTGAGGCTGCCTTTTGGTCTTCCGCGTCGTTCGGTGTTGTTATCTGGAATTTGTGATTTTTTATTAAACTTAGTGTACATTAAACGCACAAAAGCGGAGTTAGTGCCATAGGCATTTTGTACCAGTCAACCAAGGGTAGTGGAGAGATAACATGGCAGATGCATTGTTTATTAATAATTGTAGCTTTGAACCTCGTACCATTTCCTATTATTGTCACATTGCATATTTTGAACAGCTGTGTCGATATTGGTTGGTCCTACTCTAGTGCTAGACTTATTGAGGAGGTAAAGTAAGATCCCGTAGTCATATCACATGTTCCATACGTTTTGACCGTATAGGTATCGGCCTTTTTTTGCGCCTCGATGTCCCTTACACCGTGTATAATTTGTATAGATATTTATCCTGAAGTGCATGGGCGCCGGCAAGTTTGGGTGCATTTTCAGCTCAATCAGTTTTGCACTACACCTCTAATATACGTTATCGTTGGTCCATTCATACAAAAGAGTAATTTTCTCGACTTATGCAGAAAAGCTTAACAATTTAGAGAATGTAGGTTGCAAGAGCGAGCAAAGCGATCTCGAAGATTTTTGCATCTCGCCTGGAATGGGATAGGTTTTATTTTGTCCATGCATACAGAAAGAGGACTAACTGTGTCGATTTATATAAAGAATCTTAAACATTAAGACAAAGTAGACTGCAAGCACGAGCGAGCAAGCTGGATAATGGTAACACCCCGCCTAAGCTCGATTCGATTTTCGGAAATAGATAGGAGGTCGGTACTTTGTTGACTAATGCACAAATGCTTTAGAATCGAGAGATTGCCGAATGCAAGAACGAGGGAAGCGAGCTCGAACATTTAAGCATCTCGCCTCTAATAGGTGGAGTTCTCTGTTATTGTATTAGGGGTTTTCCATTGATCACTAATAAAGAACTTAATTTATTAGTGATAGATGGCGTTTACGGATATTTTTTTGGTTCTTAATGTTTACATATTTATTTTATTTTGAAGCCAGGGGGGTGCAAGTGCACCCTCTTGCATCCCGCTCCAGGCGCCCATGCTGACATGTATAACCAAATTAGAGCCATACTTACGGAAGGTGGACTTATCGACGTGCTGGCAGTCATTGGGACACGTGACGGTCTCTTCGGGCCCGAAAAGGCACGGGCACGCCTGGAGCTTCACGCACACGTCGCGGCAGAACGAAGGCACCTGCCCCGCTGAGCGCGCTATCGGCACATACGCGTGGTATGTGCTGGACTTAAGTCTGGAATTAAGAATAGGTACAATAAGGTTGTGTTTTAATCAATCAACTGTGATGTACAGTCACAGCTAAATGTTTGTGATGGTTACACGACAGAATCTGCTTTACCGACTCAGCATTATACAGGGTGTGGCGTAAATAATGGATAACCCTGAAACTGTCGATCGGCCAGATTATTATTTATTTATTTATAATTAGGAGAACCAACAGCTAAACTACATAGATAGCAGTGGTGTACGCAACACAGAGACAATTACAGGTTCCCACGGATAAATACAGAAAAAGTAGTCCAAATCTTAAGATCTAAGTCTAAGATTATCTATCATTTACCCCGCTTATATCGCCATATGCCCATGGATGACCAAATTATTGATATTTTAAATAAACATCGTACTTACTCTTACAAAATCAGCTGCCATTTTTACAATTGGTGACTTGTTCTCGTTTTGTTTTTTATGTCACTCCTGAATATTTGTATTAACAGACCAGTATCAAGATTTTTTATTGCAATCTAAGGTAACATTGCAAAAATACTTATTCTTAAATTTTAACATTTTTTCTACGGAATTATGCAATTTTGGGCTCCTATATCGAAAAAAAAATGTACGCGTATGTAGGCGATATATGTGGGGTAAATGATAGATGATAATCTGGCCAATCGACAGTTTCAGGGTTATCCATTATTTACGCCACACCATGTATATTCCGTCGTAATGTCAATGCCCCAGAATGACATACAGCCATTTTCTTTACATGTCACACCAAATTAAAAATGTGACACTGGCAGTCTGACAATATTTTATTTTATTTTTATTTATAAGTTATAAAATGGCCAGGCCATTAACAACGTTTTAGGTTGATGTTAACTCGACATTGGTCAAAGGTGTATGCTAATTTGATCTTTATTATCGAGTTATTAAAATAGAGTTTTTTTTTATGTAATAGTCTGCTCAGTGTCGTAGCTTCAAAAGCTTGTGTCCTGAGTTAATAAAATAAAGAATTTATTTATAAGACTAAAAGAAAAGATATAAAAGACTTGACTGTCCATTGATGCAAAATAAAACTCTCGCTGTCGTATACTCACTTTGCCCTCAACATCTCAAGCCTCATACCCTCTTCAGGGGGGCCTTCAGTCTCCCAATCCTTGAGCAGCTTGGCAGGCTTGTACGACGCCGAGATGATCTTATTGAGCACCTCCTTTAGCACCAGCGACAAGGGCCCCGGACCCACGTGCTTTGGCAACTGAGATAATTTGTTCCTACTTATCGATGGTCCCGCGTAACATTTGTAGTTAAAGAATATCCTATCGCACCATTCGTCTGAACACTTCACATCTTCTTTGGTCGGCTTCTCTTCAACCGGCTTCGGTTGCTCCTTCTCAGTCGTAGTATCGGGAATGTGTAAAGCGTAATCATTGCTGTCGCACCAACCAACAGGGAAAAGCAAGTCACTGTCTTGTGCATACCAGTACTTCTCTCCTATTGGTAAGAGTTCCACACACAACATGTGTTCCACAATACAATCTACATTCGCTACATGTATTTCTTCATGATTTTGCGGATTAACAGCTTCTAATTTCATATTGACTTTGACGCCTTTTAGCGGTATTTTGTTCCCGAAGCAGTAATCTGGGGCTGGCACTGACGACGTCATTGTCAGATACTCGTCCCAATCGAAAGGTCCTTCTTTCCAGATTTTAGGAGTTTTGAAGACTAAGCCTGATTTCTGCGCCCATCCTATGGGGTATATGTATGGGTGCATGGAGTCGCAGAGCCACGCCATTTTGGAGTCCTCGTAGTCTTCCACGTGGTCGTCGATGACTACAAGGAAGTGTAGATTGTTGAACACTTTGGTGACGGTCGCCGGGCGTACGGTCCGCATGTCTTGTGGACTTAAAGCTTCTACCTTCATGCCGCTCACGAAGTTGTGAGATTCTTGGTTTTGGTTTTGCTGTGTTAGAGAGGGATACGATTATAAATGGCGGTCTTCTGCAAGCTTGAAGAGAGCAAAAATATATTTATGGTCTAACTCTAAACAGAATTGCATGGTTAAACTGTATTAATGAAAATAAGTCGTCATGTTTATATCTTTATATACAGGGTTATTTGCAATACGTCGGCAATCCATTAAAGGGGATGTAGGGGAGGTCATTTGCAACCAAATGACCCCTTATGACCTCTATGCAAATGTCAACCATTTTCCAGTAATTTGAAATTTTTTTTGGAAAATATCAGAGGGGCAATTCCCGTATTTTTAAGAACGTCCGCATTCTAATCTCAGTCTCAATCAGTCAAAAATACAATCAATTTACATACATTTTTGACAAGTTTTTGACATTGATTGTCGCTGAGATGAGATTGCGACTTGAATTTGAACGTTTTTTAACTACGAAAATTGGCCTTCTGGTATCTTATTGTATCTCGTTGGATAGCTGAGAAGTTGTACATATTTTTGGAATGTTCTGTCGATAAAGTATATCCATATTTTTTTGCAAAAATCAACCATATTAGTCAAATAACCTGCTCAAACGGATGAAAATTGCGTCCTCTGTTTTATAAAATATTAAAGATAATTGACATTTTATGGTTGAAAGTAGAAGCAAATAATAATAATAAAAAAAACACGCATTGTTTTTTTTTTCAAACTTGTAGACCTACCGCCAAAAAATATAGTGTCATATTACTCGGAAATGTTTAACATTTGCATAGGGGTCATAACGGGTAATTTGGTTGCAATTGACCTCCCCTACATCCCCTTAATGGATAGCTGACGTATTACAAATAACCCTGTATATACATATAGGTGCATTCGTTATATAAATACCTAGCTTTTTTGACACTAATTACAACATAACAGATGCCTGTGCTCCAAAGGCATTTGTTATGGCGAAACAATATAACAATATTTGGCATCGACATGCTGAGAAGAAGTACCCAAATTTCACCAGTTTATCCATACAATAAAAAGTCTTAAAACAGTTACGGCAATGTATTGATGGCGTAAAATTTGTTGGCTTAAGTGGAAAAAATAAACACCGTGCCGTATAGAACATTACCCCTGTCGATTCTCATCACAAACAGGAATATAACACCCGAAGTTTTCAAGCAAAACAAGCAAGGTTTAACCCAAAATATAGAGGACGGCAGAGCAGATGGAAACGCTTCTTTTTCCCGCGACAAAATTAATGCATTCTTCCTAGAGATATGACTGTTTTAGAAAACCCATTCAATTCAACCTTTAGTAAAATAACATTTGAAGTGTTTTAATTGGATGTTGTTATTTCTACCTTCACTATGCTATTTGAACTTATTTCCTATTTGACTGTTTTTAATTAGATTTTACGAAATAGAAAAAATATACCCACAGATATTTTTTTTTTTTTGTTAAAATACGTAAGTATCTGTAAAAATAGTTTAAATACGAATTATCAATTAAGTATCTCAAACAATGGCAAAGTTATGTGGAGTCCGGGAGTCGATGCTAGACAGAGACAGCGTTATTAGCAACTGACGTCACAACACAGGAACGCGTTAGTAACTTCGCGCCATTCAGTACAATGATCGTTTTGAGTGACAAGGATAGAAGAATAATTTCAAAAGTGGGTAACTTCTCAATTTTTACACCGATGTAATTGATTATTTTGCAAATCGTCTTTTTTTTAGTAATACCATTAAAATAAGTATTAATTAATGAATATTTTTGATAGTACTCAAATAGGTAGGTACTATCGAGGAAGTTCATATCTAAGCAGTTTTAGAACAAAATCCCGTGAACACGATGACCGCATCTGTTTTACGTTAGTTACTGTTAGCGCCCGAGCGGTACAGGGAAAAATAGTCCTAAAGGTGCATAGATATGAACTTCCTCGATAGTACTCTATTATTTATATTTACACAAACTGTTAATCAATCAATTAATCTGCGTAGCCTTCTCCCAGCTATGTTGGGGCCGGTTTCCAGTCTAACCGGATGCAGTTGAATACCTAGCACAAGCTGCTAATCAAACTTGATAAAGTAACCAGATAGGTACCTATATAAGACTTCAAACCCAGGTATATTGAAATAAATAAACCTGTGTGTGCCCGACAATTATGTGTTGCGAAGGCGACAGCCACGTCTATTGGCGGTACCCAGTAGTAGGACCAATCTACAGAGTAGAGCCCCTATAACGCGTACCTTGCGAACTTAATGACGTAGCAGACAGCCTAGATATTTTTACTTGTTCTCTGAGTGAGTTCACAAAAACCACGATATACTTAATATGTTATGGTAAATAATGAAACTGTAATTATGGCCACACTATTGAATTTGGAGATTCCTGCAATGATAGTGATGATGAGTTAATAAATACATAAAATAGGTATATTTTCTGACAATGTAAACTTACTTGGAACAGGTCTGCGGGCGTAGGTTCCGAGATAGCCTCCTCAGCGCTCTGACGCAGTTGTGTGCTCAATTTGTTCTTGCACGAGAACTTGTTCACTTTGCCGGGGTACTTGAACTGCCACGGAGAACCCTGCGTTGATATAATCTCTCGACATTAGGTATAGTCCGAATTCAGTCCTGCTGAGGTCTCGCTAGACTCTATGAGAGTCTACGCTGTAACTCTAATCTCATCTATTTCAAGCCACGAAGGTAACAATTTACTGATACAGGTTTTCGAAAAGCTTTGGGTCATAGTCATGCATTTCCAAGGACAAAATGAACAATATGAATATTTCCGATCGAACTGCTTACTCTAGAACAAATTGTTAATACATTACCGGTTATAGACCCTATTTGCTATTAGTATCGAGGTCATCAAACCGATCAGTACAAGTGACGAGAATTACGGTTTCTTATGTTTGTGACCTAGATACTTACAGTAGTACGAAATATTGATAAATGATGTAACAATGGAGCATTTGATTGGAGCTAAAATTACTACCGATCTAGCCTAGAAAGAGCGACCCGATGGGGATGGCGTTGAATTGAAAGTCAATAGCGCTTTTAATTTTATATGAAGCACATCGTGCATCGTTTAGAATTTCCATGGCCTCGATCGGCCATCATTAGAGATCGGATATTCGGATGCATATTCACCTAAAGTTGAGATGTTGGCTTATATGGAATGCGCTTTTGTATCGAAAAAATCCCGCGGTTCCAAGATCGACAAATTAAAGTTTCTGACTATAGAATCAGATGCATATCTACCTACCTAATATTGTAAAGTAGGTAGGTAGATACCATTACTGCCATAGCAAAGAACGTCAAGATAAGATAACGGATTACATATATTTATATACATATTGTAATACTTTATAATAAATAATAAAAATCTTTATTGTTACAAAAACCTTAGACATTGCTTAAAACTAGGATACATAACTTGGTTAAAGGTCATACTTATAATTTAAACCCTGACTCCTAAACTAGGTGATCCTGTGACTTAGGAGTCAGTGTTCTGCTGTCACTGTGATACTAGAAACCTTTTATGTTGTGTTCCAACATTACAAAAGCAGTCACAAAGTAAGTATATAAAAATTAAAAAAAAAAAAAAAAAAAGTAAAAGTAACTATGTATAATTATCAAATTTAACTATGAAGGTACTAAGGATATTGAAAACGACTTCTTAAAAGTGTATATGTGTGCGTATGTTAGAGTAAGGATGTGTATGTTAGAATGAGGGATGTATGTGAGGGTGTGTAAGTAAGAGTGTGTTTAGTAGTATTTAGCGTTTGCGTGAGGGTGTGTTGAAATATTTAAGATTATGTAGTGTATATGTACTGCTGATAATTATGTTCCAAAATGAAGAGAAAAATTGCAAACACCAGTAAAAACAGGTTACAGGCCTACTGCTGGTGGTGCAATAGTTCCTCTGTTCGAGCGTAGTCTTGATCCTGCAGCCAACTTTGTACTTTAATCTTAACTTCGTGTTTAGCCCAGCTAATTGAATGGCTTTATGTATATTCCTATAAATTAATGTACTTAGAACGTAGAACTGGCGCCTAGCGAATGCAGTTTTATGGCTTACTGTCGGGCATACATTTTTTGCTTTGCGCTTAGTAGGACCTGATGGGGGAGTATATTTATGCATTCTGAGAGTGGCTCGAAGGACAAAGAGCTGCCTCACAGTAAGTAATTTGCAGTCTGCATATAATTTAGTAGTAGGGAATCTGTATGGTCTTCCAAGCATAATCTTCAGGACAGCTCTCTGTGCTCGCTCCACTACAATAAACTTGGTTTTAGCGGCCCCACCCCATACCGGGAGGCAGTAGGTGATAACGGACTGACAGAGTGCTAGATAAACCATTTTTAGGATATTAATGTCTGCGCAATGTCTCAGAGATTTTAAAATATAGATAAGTCTTCTGACTCTCGAAGCAGTGTTATCTATTTGGTTGTACCATCTCAGTCCGTCATCAATCACTACACCCAGGTACTTCGTATGATTAACACGGGTAAGCGTCGCACATGAGCAAGAACTGAGATCAGAGCAAGTGTGTGCCGTGATTAAAAATTCTGGTGGAGCTTTGTTCTTATAATTCATAAAGAAGGGAATGAAGTTTGTTTTGGCCACGTTTAGGGTGAGTAGGTTGAGTAGCAGCCAGTTCATAACAGTCTTTAAGGACTGCTCTGCAATATTCTTTACCTCGCTCCAGGTATTACCATAGACCACAATCGCGGTGTCATCAGCATAAGTGAAGATTTGTGATTTATGTAAAAGCAGCGTGCATAAGTCATTAATGTAGATCTGGAAAAGCGTAGGTCCCAGCACGCTGCCTTGGGGGACTCCATATGTGACAGTTTCTTCGTCACTTAGGCATGAGTTGATTTTAACAGCCAATTTTCTATTTTTAAGGTAGTCCTTTAAGAGTTCAAGAGGCTTGCCACGAATACCTATACCCTCCAGTTTGTAGAGAAGGTTGGGAACAGAGACTGTGTCGAACGCCTTTTTTAGATCCAGGAACATACTGACGCATTTTTGTTGCTCATCTAGTTTTTTTGATACAAACTGAGTGAGGTCGATAACTGCATCTTCGGTAGAAATTCCTTTTTTAAATCCATACTGGTTGGATGCTATAATTTTGTATCTGTTAAGATAATTTACTAGTCTACCGTTAATTAATTTTTCCATAACTTTAGAGAGAGCCGAGAGTACTGATATGGGTCTATAATTGTTGACACAGTCTCTGGCCCCGTTCTTATGTATCGGGTGAACTATGGCCCTCTTGAAAGGTTCTGGGAACACTCCTTTTGTAATAGAAATGTTAATAATGTGTGTGATTAGAGGGACAAGGGTGTTCCGACAAACCTTCAACAGGGTAGAGGGTATTCCATCCCAGCCAGTCGCACTATCCTGCCTAAGGTTCATGATGGTGGACTCCACCTCTGATTCGTCCACTTCAAGAATTACAAATGAGTTATTAGAGGTTTTTTGTGTGACGGGCTGTTGTGAAGTTGCAGGAATTTTAGAGGCTAGCTCAGCTCCAATTGTGGCAAAGAAATGACATGCATTGTTAACGGCCGCTTTCGGATCAGATTTGGTATTCAGCAGTTCTGTAGGTGGTGCACATATCTTTTTACTTTAGTAGGTATTTATATTTTTATTACTTAAATAAAAAGTTTTGTAGATGTCGCTTCTATCCCCTAGTTCACATCCGCCTAGTTATGCATCCCCGGTGTTCCAGACATCCCGGGATACTACTTACAAAAAAAAAAAACTAATAACAAGCAACCGCAACTTGCATCCGAAAATCCGATCTCTGGGGGCCTACTCTCTAAGCACGAAGTCCGTCGTTTCGGCCGAAGTTTCAGACGTTTCCTACTCCGTATCACTTACGGACATAAGATTAGTCCGGGGCTCCGGGGCCCGAACTAAAAATTAATGTCAAAACAGTGACATAAAGTTAAATAAGTTAAATAAAAGCGACTCGTATTTGAAGAGGAGCAAATTAATTAATTAGTGAATGATTGAACCTTTGATTCGAGCTAAACTTAGTTCTTTACTTGCGGGTGGACGTCCCAGGGGCTCGGATTAGAATATTATAGGGTGAAATGTAAGAGTTCGTGGAGTTGGAGTTTCATAAAAGAAACGAAGAGAAGAGTAAAAGCCACATGCATAGACTATAGGGGCACGTAAAATCTTTTTACAAACCCCACAACAAGAACAACAAAAGCGCGTTCGGAGTTTAATTGCAAATCTACAAATTAGATTTGCAATTCTAATCTAATTCAAATCTGATCCCTAAGAACGAAATCCGTAGTTTCACCCGAAGTTACGGGCGTTTCATACCCCGTAAAACCTACGGATATAAAATGAATTTCTCGCTCGCTCGTCTCTCAAGTGTCGTAGCGTGATGTTAAATAGCCTACAACCTTCCTCAGGAAATGCAAAAAGACTTTTTCAAAGAAAAATATTAATTTAGCGACTTAACTCTCCCACATAACTAACTGGATTAAATATTTACAAGTTTACTAGGTTTACCTCTTACTCTAGGTAGCGCAAGATGAACTATTTGATTAACACAAAATTGAATTAGCTGTTAACTCCCGAGTTAATTGGGATAACCCATGAACTAAGCCTGTAAACTACGACTTTGCAGAATCACTGTCTCAAGATTTCAAAACGAGTAGGTACACGTGGAGAGTTGCATGAGTCAATCAATAACGCAAGAGCTTCCATTATTGGACGAAAATACTTGGAATCAGACCAGACGCAGGCAGGCGGGGCGAAATTCGAAAACATTATTTTATTGATCGCTTTCTAAATATAAAACCCGTGAAGCAGGATCGTTTTATGAAGGAAAATGTGTATCTACGTAAAAAGGGGAGATTACTTCAATTAACTTAATCGCCAAGTTCATCTCACAGGCAGATTGTTTATCAAATAAATAATGTTGATAGAGATGAACTATGTCAGACGATAGTTCTAGGCCTTGACTTCTAAACAAACACAACACGGTCTTATCAACGTACGAACCTTGAGTTTTTGTAAAAAGAGTCCAAATAAAAATACCAAAATATAATATAATCGTTTTCTAAATGGGTCAGCACAGTAGGTACTAGGCAGACGTATGTATGACGCATTACTACCATCTTAAATGTGAAAGTTTGGATGTTTGTGACGCAATCACAATTTAACGGCTGAGCAGATTTGGATGAAAGGTACATTGCAGGTAGACTATAACCTGGATCAACATCAGGACACATTTCGTCCGGTTCTTTTTGTCCTTTTTATGTAGAAGTTCCTGGTAGAAACCGTGGACAACACCCACTTAAAAAGTGGCATGTATTTAATACAATCTCAAATAGTTCTAATCTTGCTTTCCTAGAAATATTAATGAACACTCAAATATAATGAACGCGCCTCTTTTTGTGAACCTCAAATAATTAACATGCTGGTGTCCTAAAAATACTAAATACCAACTTGGATGTAGCGCTCGCCGGCGGCCGCTGGCGGCACAGCTCGCTTAGCTCACTCGACCCGCGCGCGGTTGGTCACATTTCTAACCTAACCCATTTAGTTAGCGTGCCTTAAAAAAAATATTGGAGAAAGAAATATTGATTACAATGAAATTGACTTACCTTATTGGTAACGAAGCCGAAGCTACTCAGTCGAGGGTTTGAGAAGAAGATCCAGAACTGAGTCAGGTCTTCATCAGCGCCGTCATATCGGACTAGAAGACGACCGCCGACGTTCTCACATACCTGGGGAAAGACGTTGCTGTAAGAACCTTGCATGAAAACTTGTAGCGGTATCTACATCGCCACATATGAACTCGTCGGGCAGTTGCCCACCAGACACGACACCCGGCTGGACGGAGAATCCTCCCTTTTCTATGGAGGTATGAGTGAAGTTTACACCCTGTTCCTCATACCTCTATAAACTCTCCGCGAGTGGCGATACCTAAGCGCTTGACGTACATAACCCTTCTTGGATAGTCAGCCCTGGTACCTCCTTGCTTGCTGTTTAATATTTTTATCACGGCGTGACTTAATATGGTATTTAACTACTATCAAAAATATCCATGAATAAATACTTATTTTATAAATATTACAAAAAAAAAGAGGATTTGTGAAAAAAAATCTGTTGAAAAATGGAGAAGTTAAGGCTCCGTTCACGTAAAAAACCTCAACCCTCTTTTGTCAATTTCTTATCTAATTTTGAGAAAGCTGGAAATAATTGAAACATTTTGTCTGTGTGACTACAAAAGTATAGTTTTCGTGGCGCTAAGCCATTTGGGTCAGTCATGCGCTCTCGAAAATATAGTTTAATCTTGCCTTTGATTTTACTTTAATGAAAACATTGTAATATCATAAAATTAAATTTTAATTCTATTTTATGATTAGCTGAAGATTATTGTGTTATTTTTATTTTGTTTGAAACGGTTGGCTCATTAATAGGAAAAAATACATTACTGACAGGGTTTGTTTCGAAAAATAGGTTTTTTCAACATTATTTTTCAGCTACATTTTGTATCGAAGTTGAAATAAGTGGTCAAGTAAGTGGTGGTGCAAGTAGACCATTAATGATGTTGATGATATTTTTTAAGGTTCAAAATCAAACGTAGTTTCTAGTAAATAAAATATCAAACGACAGTCTCGCGTCCTTTTTTGGAAAACTTGTTGCGTATATTAGTGATTTTCCATGAATACTTAACTTATTTGAAAAACCCCTTTCAACCACTGTATGCAAAACAAAAAACTCAACTTTTCGAATCACAATTTTGTTGTCGAAAGAAACAAAGATTTTGTTTAAATAATTTTTCCCTTTCCTACAAATAATGCACAAAACTGATAAAAATCAGTCGATTTCGTGCACGGCCCCTTAGGTATACGCTATCGAAGATATTCTTCCATCCTTGTCACCCACAACGATCATTGTATTGAATGGGGCGAAGTTAGGTACTATGGCGTGTCTGTCTTGTGACGAGGCATAAGATACTAGCAGTGCTGTCTCTGTCTAGCATAGGCTTAAAAACTTCTTACAAGTTCGCCATTATAATAATGCTTAGTTACACCCTTGCTGGCTGGTGAATATTTTTACCACGTCATGTATACGGTATACCTAGCTCCTGTGGATACGAGAAAAAGATCCGAACCTTGCGCTTGCGCCGGAATTGAGTTCGTCTAGTTTCCGATTGATTGCCAGATGGCCATTATTGGTTCGCGAAACAACCACCATTTTTGTTTGACTTCACCATTATTTGTTTGATGATTAGTTTCGGGTACAGTACAGAAATCTAGACACTATTCAGTCTTGGGAGACACTCACAAGCGATAAACTGATAGAGGTCTTGTCCCCTAATAAGAAGGCTTAAAATACATCTTATATTTATTTCTTGCTTTCGAGTTTCCGAGTACTAAAAAGCCTACAATATAAACTCGGCTTTCCGGAAACTATTTTACTATCGGGGTCATTCAAAGCCCAGAAACAACTTGCCTCCTACATATCGTTACATGTTATCAATCACCCAATACAAATGACGCGGTTACTTTAAAGTGCTTACGTCATAAATGGAGTATTGTAGGGCAATGCACGTAATTGAACAATCTAATAATAATATTATTAGATTGTTTAATTACATTATGGTACGGTATTATGTTATCGCGCCTCGTTGCAGGGGCCTTTTAAAATGACTGGCCTAATGAAATGTGAGTGTACCCACTATTTCTCTGCCTAAACCCTTCCCTTTCGTTCCCGGAAGAGGTTCCAGGGGCTAGAATAAGGAGATTATAATTATTTTTTCTATCTTCAACTTCTATCTGCGAAGGAACTTATCATATCCCATTTTTTTACGTGTTTGTGACCAGAGAACCTATTTTCCTTTCTGAAATAATAATATTCTCATAACTAACAAGTAGAGGCTTCCGAGCTATAATAACTTAGTCACCTTTTAGCACCACCCACACACCGTGAGCTATAGGGCAATCTATTCATAGCCGCTGCGAAGGCGTCCTTTTCCAACTTTGGTTCAGGGGAGGAAAATCATTACGCAATAATTAAGTAGGTAGGTATTCCCGAGAGCAGGCAGTTTGATTCGAGTAGGATTCGTAGAATTCCAGCTTCGTTCTAGAATTACTCTCTATACTTAATTATAACAAAACAAAGCCTGGGCTTCTAAAGAAGTGCGATTTCCGGAACTCTATTCGACTATTCTATGAATGAGGATTGGTAACTTGCTCCTAATGTAATCATCACGTTTTATAGTTTCACGACATGTGTAAAATTCCTCGACTTTATATTTGACCACGGTTTTTTATTTAAAATCGAGAATATTTTACACTAAGTAGTAGGTACAATATTTGTTTTAATCCGAAGGCCGCTGTGCAATCTGATTAAGAAACACGGCAGTGCACCCGCCAATACGAGCTAAAAAAAAAGCAGGTCCGCTACCTACTTTTTCTCGAAACGTTTCGTCGTATTTTCAAACCCTCATAGCGTCGGCCTGGCCCTGCAGTCTCGACATATTTAGCAATCGTTTTCGGTTGCTATGTCCTAACAATCTAGATGTAAATGTTTGGTAGTCTCGACATTCAAATTTATCGGTTGTTACCTACCGGTACCTACCTAAAATACCAGTAACAACCGATAAATTTGAGTGTGGAGACCACCAAATATCGTTACATCTGGATTGTTAGGACTTAGCAACCGAAAACGATTGCTAACTACCGTCAAACGGGGTGAATAGGCATGCAGGGGTGAATAGAAACGAAACTTTAAAGGGGATTTTAACCTTGAAATAATTTAGTTTGACCCCAACAAGAGCACTTAATCGTTAATTATATTACAATAAACACATTAAGAGTCCTTTTTGGCAATAAACTATATTATTTCAAGGTTAAAATCCCCTTTAAAGTTTCGTTTCTATTCACCCCTGCATGCCTATTCACCCCGTTTGACTGTATGTCGAGACTGCAGGGCCTGGATATTTTCTTTTGCTCGATATATTTCCAAAAGTGCAAGCATAAACAATTTTTGATTGCCATGCGGTTTGCGTCGGCAGTTGTGTAATTTATGCCCGCCCCAAAATCATGTTCCTGGGATTATCTGGTGGCGCGCGGGGCGTCCCGCCGCATGAGGGAAAGTACCGCATCATATGTTTTGGTTCTAACACGTATGCCTTAATAACTTGCGGCAATTAGAGTAAGAGTTGTAATAACTACATAATATAATATTACGCGTGAGGTTTGAACTATTGGATCTACAATACCATATACCTACTGCAATCTTATTTGTTTTCTCCGGTAGGTATTCCCATTAAAGTTAATTAACTCAGTATAAAACTGTATTGTGCCACGTTTTGTATCATAGATCATATAAACAATGAATTAATTATAATAAGGATAGTCGAGCTTAGCAGTCTTAAATATTATATTAACATCCTATTGTTGAAATTGAAAATACATATGAAAAATGACATCAAATTGAAAATACATTTATGACATTAAATTGAAAATACATAAGTAATTGACATCAAATTGAAAATACATATTATATGTCATCAAATTGCGAGAGTGCTTTAATACTGAGTTAATTATTAATGCAAACTTACCGTAGCTATCCAGTATCTGTAAGGATCAATAATATTCTGCACCTCTACTTTCATTCCAACTTTGATTCTATCTATTGGGGACAATCCCTTATTATTTAAAGCCTCTATGGACACCGACTGGCCATCTAATAAGGCTTTTTTCATAATTTCTATGATTGTATCTCCATACTTCTCATTAATCTCATCTGGAGGTTCTATAAGCTCGTCGTATTTTCCACACCAGCCTAATGGGTGGACTTTTGTAGTGGATATGTCGCACCAGAAGTCTTTGTCTGCACCAATGAACTTGATCCGGAGGAGGTGTCCGCAGACCATGGTGATCTCTGATATCCAGTAGATGTCGGGGTTGTTCTTGTGACACACTTCCAGCAGCATGCCCTGTTTGACGCCATTGTAGAGACTAGTTTCCACCTGAGACAACAGAAATAGGTTTCGTTGGAAATATTTTTCAAGTTCTAAAAAGAGGAGTTGGAGTTCTTTCATGTACTTAAGAACAACAGGCAGGAGGAGGTTTCTGTATAATATAATGGATGGTGATATTTGGATGGTGTAAATATAAATATTAACTTAAATGAAGTGGAACAAAGAATAAACTGGTGTCAAAGCTATGATTCATAATTTAGATGAGGACACACAAAACATAATATATATATAGAAAATCCATGGAAGTTATTGAATACCTACTAAAACATAATAAAACTATTAGATTGCAGTTGCCGACTGACAATTTTATTTAAAATTAACATTACTAATAAAAAAACTTTTCAAGAAAATTTAATAATTGTATTTTCAGGGTCAGATGAATTAGAGCAGAGGCCTTGGCATTTCAGTTATGTATGTAGATATGATTAAGACAGCACTTACATAGATTTCATCATTAAAATTATTCTTTTAAATTAATTATTTTGTTTGAGTACTTAAATAATATTTTGTGTATGTCCACATGAGCAATTTTTGTTTTTAAGATTATTTTTCTATGATTGCATTATAATTGCAAATAACTGGCTAATAGTGTAACATTGCAATTAATTTGCTTTAAATTGTTGTCATCACTCTCACACATCATTGAAATAAATATTTAGGTATTAAATGAGCAAGTCCCTCCCCTCTATGGGCATCACATTGTTAACTGTAAATTGTTACTTTTTCCTTGAATTTAATTTGATTGTAAAAATAAATTGAGACAGTATTTTGATACTTTCTCGACTAGTTGATATTATTTACATCATAGAGTTGTTTTAATAGGTACATGTAATTATAAATTATTAAGGAAATCATTTTGGTGACTAGGAAGTTCATGACCATATGGTTTCCTATATTTTTATTGTTTTTCAACATCATACCTACATTATTATTACAAGATAACTTCTCATACAGGTGCATTAATATCTGAACAAAACAACATTATTGTAAAAATATTCATGGTATAAAAATAGAAATAAATTAAGATGGTACACAGATATTTTCCTGCAAAAATGTATGTTTTTTTCAATTTCAATCATGGTTTTCTCAACAAAATAAGGTTGGGAGACCGTAGTATTATTTCTAAACAATAGTAAACCAACTAAGTAAATAAAAGAACAACCATAAAAAAAATTATACAACATGTATGAAATAATTGAAACTTACATGAGAAAATAATTCTTCAGGAACAGCGACATTTTTATTCACTTCCAAATAATTATTCCAGTCGAAGTCTGCCATAATTTTTTGTTTATTGTTACGTTAGAAGTCATCAAATTAAAATAATTATCACAAAACAAGTTAATCGAACGGTCGAACTTGTTACGAATTTCAGAAATCATTCTGTTTCATCTCTAATTCAAGTATGGTACATCTGTCTCATTTATTCGATACATTGTTTATTGTTGTCTCTTTCTTAGGGCTTTTCATTGCAGAAAGTAATAGTGGATAAAAATAATTACTTGAGAAGAAATAAATCATATGAATTGATTTAAAGAAAATAACAGCTTACTACAAAACAATTAAAAAATACACCTCAAAATATTAAATGAGATATTTAATGTAGTCAACACAACTATAACACTTTAAATAATTGGGTATTTTAAATAATTAGCTATTCTATTCATCATAAAACGAAACGTAAAATTGAATATTTCAAAACTGACAGTAGTGTTTCTCTAGTGTTGCGACTTCTGTTTCATTCACTTATAAAGTTATAACGAATACCGAAGCCAACGGAACGTAATAAATAGCGATAACCATTCGGCTTGCATCAATCATCATTTTATTTTATTATACTTCTAGACGCTGTTTATAATATAGATTTACGTAACCATCGCCAGTCCGCGCAAATGTAGTTTTAGGATATCGGGTTACTCTACTTACAAGCATGCACTAATTAGTATTTTTCGAAAATTCGTTAAAAAAAGTTAAAAATCAATTTATGTTTTGATTTCAAGTACAGACGCCATCAGGTCAAGCTACCCGAAACTGTCAAATTTTCCCAATCAACCTTGAACCTTAATGCTTTAGCGATAAAGTTGAAAATCTATTAAAGAAATTTGACAGATTGTAGTAGCTTGATGTGCTGGCGTCTGTACATCAAGCGATTCTTTACGTAGTGAGATATCAATTTTTTTTATTATAATTTACAAAACTGATGTACAATCACAAATGCATTAAAACAGTTACAACACAATATTTCTGATTGACGCCTACTCGATGTGAAGCTAGCATGCTTAATTTAAGTAAAACCATTAGTATTTAAAAAACAAAAATTAAACAAAACTTACAGAATGTGAACTTATCCATATAGTTACCTAATGAAATTTTTTTGGGAAAGAACCATTAAAAATATATAAAATACAAAATTAAAATGAAGAAATATGAAAAAATTATACAATTAAGGCTCTAAGTTTACTCCTAACTGAGGCTACAGAACCAGCAAAGACATCTATTTCGCCACGAATTGAGTTGGCAAGAGAAAGCATGCGGCCAATGGGTGAAAAATTACCGATATTAGTCCGACTGTGAGGCAGGACGAAAGTCCTTCGGTTTAGTAAACGGCTATTATTACGAGGGATACTAAATTTCACTTTTTCTAAAAGCTCAGGAGAATCTATTAAACCATTTATTAGTTTAAACAAAAACATGAAATCTAAAGATTTCCTACATGCGCTTAAAGATTTCATTTTATAATGATTCAGCCTAGAGTTATAAGAGTTCAGACTGCGACATCTGTTATCCGTGTAACATAGATGATATAAAAACCTTTTTTGAACGCGCTCTATCCGATCCGAGTGCACCTGATAAAACGGGTTCCATACCGTACTACAATACTCCAAAATACTTCGAATAACGCTGTTGTAAATGGAAATAGTTAAAATTGGTTGTTTAAAAATGTTCATTTCTTACTATGAAACCTGACAATTTAGATGCCCGACTAATCATTTGATCGTAATGACTCCTGAAACTTAAACCACTGTCTACTTAAACACCAAGGTCCCTTATAGTATCAACTTCTTGGAGCGGGCTGTTATTGATTAAGTAATAATATGGATATGTTTTCCTTTTTCTGCTAAACTTAATGAGGTAACATTTGTTTTGATTCAATGACATTTTATTTTGTATGCACCAATTGTGTACGTTATTTAAATCTAACTGAAGCTGAATAATATCGGATTCATTGTATATAGTTCTATATATTTTTAAATCATCAGCAAAAAGTTTATATTCCGAATAAATTTTGTGGCCCAAATCATTTTTAAAAACTAAGAAAAATAGAGGTCCCAAGTGTGACCCCTGTGGCACCCCTGATGGTATGTTACATTGATTGGACTTAAAACCCTTGAGATACACTAGTAGCATGCGATTTTTTAAGTCGATTCACACCAACGAAGCAACGAGCCATGAACACCCATACTTTCTAATTTTGCAATTAGTAAGTCGTGATCGACCAAATCGAAGGTCTTTTTAAAGTCAGTGTATATTAAATGTACTTCTCTACCGTCATCTAATGGAGATGATATATATGAAACATACTCAACTAGATTAGACACTGTAGATTTTTTGAGGCGAAAACCGTGCTGGTTATCATTCAGCAGATTTTTAAAGTGAGTTTTTTTTTTTTCGGTTCAAGCGATTCTACAACTTTGCCACAAGCAGATGGAATAGACACTGGTCTATAGTTTGCAACATCATCAACACTACCAGATTTAAAGATTGGCGTGATGTACGCTATTTTCCACTGATCAGGGAATAAACCCTTTTTTTTTTTTCTATATTTTTATTTAGGGGGTTTTTTCATAAAAGAATATGTCACCCCCATTATTGAAAACAAAAAAATCACTTAATATTTAACTTAAATAAACCTACAAAAACTAAGAAACAAGAAAACACTACTCTGACCTTAACTTTAAACCCACCATCACCATCCTAATCAGCATTTTAGCTGCATCAGACAATGGTGAAGCCAAAATACTATTAAAGAAACCTACATTGTAGTACCTATTATTAAACATAGATCGCCTTCGACGCTCAAGCCGACCACACTCCGCTAAAATGTGGTGCGCGTCCTCCAAAATTCCACACACTGTACAATTAGGTGATTCTACTTTGCGCATCATGTAAGCAAAACTATTGAGCGGAATATGACCAGATCGGAGCCTCAAAGCCGTCACCAGTTCTTGCCTGTGTATCCCACCCACATCGAACCACAAAGAACGACAAAGAGAGGGCTGAATAGTCCTGTACCAAATACCCTTTGTCAAGGACCTTTTATCGAAATATTCTGACCAGGACTCAAGACACGAATTTCTTACTATAGGAATTAGTTCGGTATGAAAAGGTAAACAGGAATATTCATAACCATCGGATGCTGCTTCGTTTGCAAGACGGTCGACTACCTCATTACCCTCCAGTCCAGTGTGCGAAGGGATCCACTGCAGTACAACAGTTCGATTTTTAGTTACATTTTCATAAATACATTTTAAAATAGTGTAAGCTATTGGGAGGCCCCTAACAGATAAGGTACATTTAATCAAGTGTAGAAGGGCACTTTTAGAGTCGGTGTAGATGACAAAACGATCCCCGGGTAAAGAATTAATATATGAGAGGGCCTCCGCGATGGCAATCAGTTCCAAATGCATTATAGAAATATTACAAGAAATTTTAAATTTCATAAAGGTACCTGCTTGTATATCTAAAAATGCGGCACCGGAATGATTATCTTTGTGTAAAGAACCGTCTGTATAAATAGAATAAAAGTCGTGATATTGTTCATTAAGTGATTTGCAACATAGGGATCTTAAATTTTGCTGGCAATAAAATTGTTTCGGTTTATCAATACTACTTAAGCTAGGTCTTACTATATAAGATGAGTCCACATTGCTGACCCAAGTGTCCATGGAGAACATGTCCAACTGATTACTGCAGTGAATAAGATGTTCTTTTAATAAATTATGGGTTAATATTAACAAAGGCTTTTTCTTGTGAATCCAATAAATATTATTACAGAGTCCGTTTAAATTTTCAAGAATATTAATTATAGGGAAATTGTTAGACTTAGATTTCAAATAAAATTTACCAGCTAAATATCGACGTCGCACAGACAAAGGGGGCAGCATTAATTCGGATTCCATCACATGAATCGGGGTACTTTTGATGAATCCACCGATCACACGCAGACAAATATTTTGTAACCGATCAAGTTTAGATAAGTGAATGTCTGCACTGTTATCAAATAGGAAACTGGCAAAGTCTATTCGACTACGAACAAGGGCGATGTATAGCCGTCGTAGGTGTATCGGATGGACGCCCCACCCAGGGCCTACCAAGACTCTAAAAATGTTAATGAATTTAAATATTTTTTCACAAATCTCGTTAATATGCTTTTTCCAACGAAGACATCTGTCTAGCCACATTCCTAAATATCTAACATTGTCCACGAGTTCTAATGATAAACCGTTCAAGCGGACATCAATAGCAAACCTACGGTAACCTCTACTGAATAAGCATATTTTACTTTTAGACGGAGAGATGTCTAAACCAACATTTATTAACAAAGAATTGACTAAGTCCAGAGCTGACTGAATCTTGGACTGGCCCTCTAATATCGATGTACATTGTACATAAATTGCAAAGTCATCCGCATATTGGGAGATATTAACATATTTTTCCACACGTTTGCAAATTTCTAGGGTTATCACATTAAAAAGTAATGGTGATAATGGGTCACCCTGAGCTAAACCGCGACCTGAATATCTGCTAAGGTACCTATTACTTGTTTTAATTGTTAACACTCTTTTGTGAAGAAAGTTCCAAAGATATTTACAAATGTAGGATCCAACTTCTAGTTTATCTAAAATATGAATTAAAGTATTATTATCTAAATTATTATAAGCACTATTTATATCTAAAAAGCAACCTAATGTCGAAAAACCGTCGGAAAAACCTGTTTGTATAGTGGAGACAAGACCACTTAAACTATCTAGACAGGACCTACATCTGCGGAATCCTACTGTATTTACTGAGAATATATTTTTTTTTTCAAAATACCATTCAAGTCTGCGGTATAGGATAAAGTGAAATATTTTACAAATACAAGATAATAAAGATATAGGTCTAAGGGAGGAGACGTCACTGGGGTCACGTCCAGGTTTCGGGATGGGAATTATAGAAATATCGCGCCACTGCGAGGGTACAAAGCCATGAATTAAAAATAGATTATATAACGTTAACAAAGTATGTTTGCCTTCATCAGGTAAATGTTTGATCATAGAATATGATATGTCGTCGCATCCAGGAGATGTATCCTTGGATTTAATACATTTGTCGAGCTCCTGTATGGAGATCTCACATTCTAAGACAAGGTTTTCTTTGTGGATGGTTGGAGATGCTGGGGAAACATAATCTGGTGTAAGAGAATGCAACAAATCCTCAGCACTTTGGGAATCCACGTAACGTCTGGGTGAACGGTATCCTTTCTGCCATTTCATTTTACGCCACATATCACTGGACGTAGTGGACTCGTCAACTGAAGAACAATAATTATGAAAGTCTTCTCCTCTAGCCAGTCGGATCAGTCTCTGTGATGTGTTTATGCGGTCTTTTAGAACATCTAAGTTTTGAGGAGTTGGATTACGTCTAAAAGTAGCTAAAGCTAGCCTACGCCGGGCTACAGCTTGTGAAAGGCTAGTGGACCAATAAGGTTTTGGAGAAAATGTTGAGGAAGGGTTTTGGTTAAATTTGTATAACGGAATGAATTTATCGGCAGCCTCGTTAAGAGTATCTAAAAATAAATCATAGGCTTCTTGAAGGTCACTTGGTAAACTAAATGTGTGAAATTTTTTATTTAAATATTTGGTATATGAAGCCCAATCAGCTTTGCGGAAATTTCTTTTTGTGACGGGGGGATGAGAATAATTAATCAATGTTGAAATTTTAATGATTAAATGGTCACTGCCTAAATTTTCGTTTAAAACAGCCCAGTTGCATTGAAGTGCAATATCCATGGATGCAAAAGAAATATCCGGGGAAGACTGTTGTAGAATTGAGTTAACTAAACGAATCCGTGTATGTGTCCCATCGTTCAATGAGAGAAAGTTGCTTTCCATGAGTGCATCGTAGATATAAGTACCTCTTTGATCAGTTTTATAGGACCAACTGATATGATGGGCATTAAAATCGCCTAAAATTAGGGTTCTGGATGGCCACAATGAAAAAATATAATCCCAGTCTTGCTGAGTTGTGGTTGTAGTAGAGGTACAATAGACGGACACAATGTTTTCTATTGGATGACAATTAAATAGTTGGACACATATTATCTCAATACCTTTGTTGTGGAGAGTTATTCGTCTCCGTTGAGCCTGAACAGATCTGTGAACTACCACAGCCACACCGCCGTAGGAGTCGTGACGGTCTGCCCGAAAAAGTTCGTAGCAACTAAGTTTGAATAAAGATTCTGTATCGAGCCATGTTTCACTAAGGGCAGCAATATGGACCTTTTCTTGGCGTAGTAATTCTAAAAAACAAGCGCTCTTAGGTCGAATACTCTGAGCATTCCATTGAAGTATATTTAGCTTATTGGAAGTTGTAGAAGTCATTGTGATTGGATTAAATTAAACAATGCTTTAATCCACGACCATTCTGAAATAAAGCCTACCACCACTGACGTAAACCATTCTAGGCACAATTTTATAACCGAGCAAATTTTTTCTGTCATGCTGAATTGCCGGAGGAAGATAATTTCCTTTAAACGAGCCCGGTAATTTGTTAAAAGGCGGACACTGATTTTCTTGTTCCTTACTATCCTGGGGTGTAAATTCTTCCTCGTCATTGGTGCTCAGAAATATCCAGTCATCTTGATCAGGGCGATTTTTGTTCTTTGGAGCCTTCGAAGGATTTTTCGCTGGATGCTGTTGAGTCTTTTCATTATGTATTGTAGCCTTTGTTTTAACGCTTTGTGCATATGACGGACGAATCGAGAGTTCAAAGGGGGGGGTTATAGAACTTGAAGCGTCATGGGGAAGCGAGGGAAATAAATCTCGATTATCGGTTATTATTTTCGGATCTTGTTGGGCAGTACAATCGGGGGGATTTGTAGATTCCGGGGGTACATAACACTCTAGGGCATTCCTGTACGTGCACCTAAACTCAGCCATAATTTCTCGCAGCTTTCTTTCCTTCTTATAGGTAGGGCAGGATTTACTCATAGATATGTGATCGCCACCACAGTTAACGCAAGTAAACGATTCGGTGTCACATCTTTCATGGGGTCCCCCACATCTGGGGCATTTCGTTTTTTTTTCCGGGCACATCTTCCGTGTATGCCCCAATTTCCAACATTGAGAGCATTGAGACACTTGGTGAATATATGGCAGAACCTTGACCTCTATGTCACACACATGTACAAACGCCGGTAGAAAGTTGCCATCAAAGCATAACCGAATAGTTTCACTCGGACACCAACCAGAAACTCCTTCATCCCTATTGCGACGGTTTAACCTTTTAAATGATAATAGCTTAGCAGGAGAGGGGCATGAAATATTATCCATGATTTCTTCATCATTGAGGTCTAGATCTACGTATTTTATAAGACCATAGCATGTTGAAATTTCCAGGGCTTTTTGAAACCTCCAACCTTTCGTTATGAGACTTTCACAATCAAATAGGGTTTTAGACGCTGCTTCATTTTCGAACTGCAGGCGTACTTTATATGGGCTTACATATTTTATTTGACAAATTTTACCAATCTTATTTTCTTTTAATATCCGGGCCATTGAAAATTGTTTAGGAAGTTGATCTTTGTAAGAAATGTAAACTTCAAATTTGTCCTCTTTTGTCTGACTATTACGACGCGACTTTTTTCCCTTAACTTCAGTCCACCTCTCTTCCTCACTACTGTCAGTTGGTTCTCGTAGTCGTTTCGATGTTCTTATCAAATCTTCCTCCTCCTCGCAAACCTCAATCGTATCCAGATCATTCAATAGATCATGCAAGTTATTTGAAATGGGTGAGTCACCACGCGCCGGAGCGCTAATATCGTTAACTGCCATAGCGTAAATAATATCTAAGCACGCAGCCGAGAAGCCCCGGCGGCCGCGCGGCGCAAGCGCACGCGGTCACTCGTGGCGCGACGACCGACGGCGAAGTGGACGAGTGCGCGCGCGCAAGGGGGACACGAGTGGTCGTTCTCCGACACAATAACGCGACTAGTCCGCTCGAGTGCCGAGGCGGGAGTCGGGAATAAACCCTGTACCAAAGAATTGTTGAATATTGTAGTCAGTGGATCAGCCAGGTTCGCTGCACATTTTCTTAGGAAAAGAGGAGGGATTGAATCAGGCCCAGGTCCTTTATCACAATCTAGGGAAGACAAGTAATCGAAAACTTCTGTTACTTCAAGTTTGCACCGACTGAAAGTGTTTTTGTTACAGGGAGTGGGTTGAACTGGCGTTAGCGTGTTCATGTTACTATTTAGTCTATAAATGGACTGAAAATTATCGGAAAACAAGTCACAAATTTCCTGGCCACCCCTGGCAAACCTAGTGTTATTACTAGTCATCTGGTTGGGAATATAACTGCCAACTGTCCGCTTATTTTTTAAGTACCTCCAGACATGCTTAGGATTGGTACGCAGATGTTCAGATACATTCTTTATACAATTAGCGTAACAATCTTATATCAACTCACTGCAACGCATTCTTAGGCATTCAAACGTAATTTTATCTCTAGGATTCCCGTATTTTTTATATAAATTGTGATATTTTGCTTTTTCTTTAATGACTTTAAGTAAAGCTTGACTATACCAGACAGGATAGCGTTCATCCCGTGGTTTTGTAATCGGAGTAGGTATGCAGTTTAATAATCGGCATAAGAATATCATAGAATTCTGCAACATTTCGTTAATATCAGTTATAGAGTTCCATTCATCAGACCAAATAATTTTCGCAAGTTTAGCGTTGACCGCTTCATAATTACAGAGATAAAAGTTCAAATTAGGGATTTTATTTTGCACAAGAGGATTGCTATGATTAGATGTAAACGAGATCTCCAGCGCTGGATGATGAGGATCGATTTGTATAAGTGGAATTGAGGCCTGAGAAACCAGCACTTTGTTATTACTATTGCTAAGAACTAGATCTAAAATACGATTTGAAGCGTTGGGTATCGTGTTGCATTGATGAAGATCATTAAAGGCTAGCATATCTAAAAAAATGTGTTCTGGATTACTACTAGATCCTATGGGAACCAATGGACCAGAATACGCATTATATTCCCAAGAGATACTGCCCATATTAAAATCACCGATTAGTAAGCTGATAGAATTGCTTTTACTCTTTTTGTTAATTACTTCTGTAAAGTTACGAAATAGCGCATCGACATAGTCTTGTTTGATTGGAGGTGGGATATAAACCGCACAAATATTAATACATAAGCCACTCTCGCACTTGATTGTAATCCACAATTCTTCGCAATGGGACTCCCAATTTAATCTCCGTGAGACCTCATATTTGTCAAGAGTTGCAACAAACACCCCCCACCATCCCTTTTTGTAGTCGCGGATACCGTAGATGACCTATCGCGCCTCAACACTCTGTATCGGTTATCTAAAAATTCATGATCTGACACCGTATCATCGTATCATTGAGCCAACTTTCAGTGCCAATAATTATGTCGTAATCAAAATTTAAAGCTGCAGTATAAAAATCTTCTGTATTGGTTCGTAAGCCTCTTACATTTTTAAACTTGAATTTAAATTCTTATATCACTTAAAGCGTGCAAAGTACGCGACTATCAGAACAAAGATAAGCTACAAAGATTCTACGGATTCAAAAATTTTAACTAGCAGAGATTTTGTTGTTACATTATTCCTCACAAATATGCGACCATTCCGAACCCATACAAAGTTATATTTCTTTTCCTTAGCAGCGATTCTTGTAGCTGCATGTAGTTTTTTATTAGCCAGAGTCAGATTTTCTGTCACAAAAATCGGCTGCTTTTCTCCACCAATACCAATAATTGCCGGAACCATTTGACTCCAATATGGCCAGACCGTTCTCCGACTCATTCTTCTTATTAAAGTTTCTAACTGCAGCAAGTACACTATCGCGAATGCGAGGACTGGCTAACTTGACGACTATGCTACGTGGTCGATTTGTTTCTTCATTTAATTTGGCAACTCTATGAAAAGACTGGATTTCAGTGTCTTGAAGTTCATTACCCACAACACAACTCTACCCAACTGTTTTACGACCGTTAACAGGTTTTCGGTTTTGTGTTCAGGAACGCACTGGATCTCGATATTGCTCTCACGTGCTAATTGATCAATTTGCGGCAATTTAGTCTCCAATTGTCTCACTTGAGCGCTCACCACCACGGCGTTATTCTTGAGGAGTTCGGCAATACAGTTATTATTGTATTGTAATAGGCTATGGTAGTCACCGGTGAAATTCAATTGTTTGCAGTTTTTACAACATTACTGCTTTCTAATTGGTTGTCTTGTTAAACAAAATGTGATATGCAGCAGTTGGTGGCAGTAATACCTAGTAGTATATTTTACTGATTAATAATTATATACACATTATACCTTATATCCAAATAAAGTATCTGAAATAAAACAGATCCCAGTAGTCATGAATATGAACTCCTTAAAAAAACGGCTAATGGCGAGTCGGAGTCACCTACCGAAGCATAACCAAGTTAGTTTGTAAAAGGCTTTAGACAAAAAGAAGAATGAAAACAAAATAAATTAATTAAAGCTGTTTATTTTTGCTCCTTAGTAAAAACATTGTGATAGTTATAGTCATTATAGTCATATAAACCTCTAAGAAATAAATAGTTTTATCAGAAAATTTCCTTCTTAAATTAAAAACGGATGTGGCATAAATGAATATAAAATACGATTTCTAATGAGCAAATAGAGCCCGTTGATATGATACCCCACACTGTAAAGTATCAATACAATACTTTCCATCACCATCTGAATAATTTTGAAGGATACTGCTAATAACGTAAATAGCGCAATGAATACTGTTGCACTGTCACAATGAAAGACATTGCTACTGATAGTGTGTTACACAACTATACCACCATTTCGGCTACTATTTCATTGAAAAAAATTTTTTTTTTTAATGAATGCCTTGTTTATGACTATTACAAATTTCAAGTCGCTTGATATTTGGTAAGCAGCTGTGCCAGACATACAGACAAATGCAGTATGCACCATAAGGGTTCCGTTTCAGTTCGCATCGGCTCCCACGGTAAATAGTTTTTCAATGATGAGTACAGTTGACCGCAAGTCGGTGGTACCACTTTGACCTCGAGCTAGATAGAGAATGCGAGGCCAGCTTAACTTACACTGATATTGTTACCACTGACTTACGTTCTACTGTACCTCTTTTGAGATTTTCATGCATTGCGGTCGGGTTTGCTTGTACTTTTATACACAGCTTGGCTGCTCACCTTTATTTCTTTTTCATTTTTCAGAATTCCACTTTGCAAGAAATTAATAAAAGGCATAATGTAATTATACCGCGTGAACAACAGTAACTGCTACTTATAGCGTTTTTCCCAGCGAATAAGCGTTTATATAAAAGCTGTCACTACTCTAATCTGTGACGATTCTAGAACATTTTGTTCTATTATCTCTTTTCTTCTCAGGAGTATAGTTAGGTGTGTAAAAGAGCAAGTAGATCAACGTGACGGTAGTTGGAACGGTTTTGAAGTTTGAAGTAGGTATTCATTGGCCTGTTGTGGCGATGCTGTCATCAATCTGTTCCGTCATTTAACTATGACTTCAACAACGGCAGCGTTACGGAGAAACGTTATTTATTTTGTTGCCTTTTGATCTAATTTATCTGACAACAATAGAATTTCCAGATGGTATTAAAATTCGAGTACACAGATGTACCAAGTTTTTCGTGAAATGTGAGTGCAATTTGTGGATTTGTGGAACTTTAATTATGTAAATACTTTCTCTTTTATCGCCTGACTGCCCGTGCTGCCCGTGTTGCGACATCGAAATGAGTGCTTTTACAAACATAGTGTCATATTCTTTAGTTTCGAACAGCTCTAATGGTACCGATGATGATGGTTGTATGTTGGTGAACACTACGCAAAATGTGATAATAACAGGTGCGTACAACGGTATTCCACAAACTTTAATACTCAACTTGGTGTCGTGGACATTACTCATCGCTTTGTTCACTGTGCTGCGGCGGACGGCATGGAATTATGGCCGAATGGCGCTCGTGCAGCGCACAAAGAGTCGGTGGACCAACTTGTTCTACCGCGGTGTTGATGGCGATGCCTTGGTGAACAGGAGACGCAGCGCCGATGACGTACAAAACATAGATGAAGGGTTCTTTTCGTGGCTGCCAGCTGTATTCCGTCTGACCCGCGAGCAGGTACTGGCCAAGTGCGGCCCTGACGCTGTCCACTACCTTTCCTTCCAAAGACATGCAATAACATTGATGTTCATTGTGACGCTAGTATCTATTGGCCTGATATTGCCTATAAACTTCCAAGGCAATAATTTAAATGTTGATTCCAGCACATTTAGTAGAACTACTTTATCAAACCTTACTGGAAGATCAAGCTGGCTGTGGGTGCATACTCTTATAAGCATTGCCTTCCTACCAATATCTGTGTTGATAATGAGGAGGTGCACTGGGCGTAAACCAGCACCAACATCGATGACTGGCACTATTATGATCACTAACATATCAAAAGGTGACAGAAATGAATCTACCATAAGAGCTTATTTTGCTAACAACTTTCCTCACATTCAAATAGTGGATCTCCGCCTTGCCTACAACATCAACATGTTGAATGAAGTTCAAGAGAAGAAAGACATGGTGACTGAAGCACTCATTTACACTGACTCATACTTCAAGAAGTCAGGGAAGCGTATCACTGTGAAGCCAACACTTTGTGGTCCTGAACTGGATGCCCTGGAGTTCTACAGCAATGAAGAGAAGAGGTTGAAAGATGAAGCGAAGAGATGCCGAGCTATGGTACTCAATGATCCTCTAGGCATTGCATTCTTGACTTTACCATCTTACCAGCTTGCTGAGCATGTCATTAGTAACTTTAGTCTGCATTATGGTTGGGTTTTGTCTCATGCAACAAATCCCTCTGACATTATTTGGGAACATCTGAGTGTGCAACCTGGTGTATGGTACCTCAAGGCTATTGTTGTCAACTTTTTCTTATTTATTGTTCTATTCTTCTTAACAACCCCTGCAATTATTGTCAATCTTTTTAATATAACGGTAGCTAAACCAGATTCTCTAGGAAAAATTAGTACTGTGATCTTTGAATTCCTCCCCACCCTGCTTCTTTGGACCATGGCTGCAGTCATGCCTGCCATTGTAGCGTTCTCTGATAAATTCCTCTCCCATTGGACCAAATCACAGCAGAACTACTCTATTATGACTAAAACTGTATCTTTCTTATTGTTAATGACTCTAATCTTACCTTCTTTGGGTCTTGCTAGTGCTGAAGCATTTATCAGATGGACAATAGATCACAACAATAGCATGCGTTGGGATTGCGTGTTTTTGCCTGACAAAGGCGCATTCTTCGTCAATTACGTCATCACCTCTGGCCTAATCGGTACGGCGTTAGAACTTATCCGCTTTCCGGAACTGTTTCTCTATGTATGGTACTTGCTGCAGTCAAAATCAAAGGCGGAGAAGAGCTACGTAAAGCGAGCCATTCTTTACGAGTTTCCATTTGGAGTTCATTATGCTTGGAGCATAGCAATTTTCTCGATAACGATGGTTTATAGCCTCGCTTGTCCGTTGATTTCGCCGTTCGGCTTGATGTACATGATGCTTAAACACGTGGGCGATAAACATAATCTGTTTTTCGCTTACGGTCCGAGCGACATGAGCGGCGTCGGCGGTGGGAGGATCCACGCGACCGCTGTCAGACTGATTCGAGTTTCGGTCCTACTCCTACTCGTTAACATGGCCGCTTGGGCTGGTTTGAGGGCAGGGTTCGAAGCTAGAACCATTATTCTGATCATGGCATCGATAGTTGCTTTTGGGACGTTTTTGTTGCTAAGTCCGTTCCCTAGCTGCACACCCCCGGCTCCACTGCAGGAAGAGTCTAGTGTTCGATTCCCGGAGTACGTGGCGCCCGCGCTGACGAAACCCATTGATTCCCCTCCCAGTTCAACACCTACGACCCCGGATTACGGTGCTTCGTCACCTGTAACGACGCACTCTTATAGCCCCGGTCCAATAAATATTTAATTTGATAATTAGCGAATTTCTCTTTATCAAGTAATTGCCTTAACTTGCGGTCCGCTCATATCAGTGATAAACGATATACGTGGTTGGGTATCGTTCTTTGCGATACAGGAGAGGATTAGAATTTTGTATCAATGTAAATAACCAATGCAATATTTTTATATATTGAAGTACCTAGTTATAGAGGTAGTCGCCTGAAATCTTATGTTCGGATCTTAATTTTAGTTATCATGATTTTGTTTTGTTGACTAAAGTTAAGTAATATATTGACCCACAAGCGATTATGATAAAATGTTTACCTTTTACTGCTTTAAACACGAATCACTTTATACAAAAAGTTTTTATTTTTTCGTGGTAGATCACGCTTCTACAAGCGCTGTATTTGTTGTTAGATTTAGACTAGAGTAATTAATGGATTTAATATCATGGATCATATTTTGATCCCATAGATAATTGGATACGCCCTTGGAGGCAAAAGTAACGATTACGTCTTAGATTCGCCCTAATCTTCTTCCGCTATGCCTAAGACAGCACTGCAGAACCCAGAACATAAGATGTCAGAACTCTCTTAATTTTGTGATTGTTTTATGGCTGTCATTTTTATATTCCCTAATTCTTAGTAACTTATTAGTCGTTAATTATGCTTTATTTTTGTACATAATGTAACGAGATATTTCGTGTTTTATTTAGGTAAATAACATCCTCATTGACAAATAAACACTGAAGCAACTCCTATTTGTGATTTTCCTTTAACACACTGCCCTGAAATACCTAGAATACTTACCTGCATCAGTAACAAACTCAAGAATCAAAAATGGGTCAGTAGTATCTCTTTTTAAGAGTTGCTTATCGAAATTCTTGTAATTGCATATTACGACACTATTGCCAAAACAATTTTTATCGATGTAATTTTATTCGTGTCTGCATTATTTATGTACCGTAATTAGGTGACTCTGAGTATGCGTATACAAATAGTCATGCAAACTCAAGAGTTTTGCTGTTTGTCTATCGTTGAGTTCGGAAAGGAACATGGAATAGAAATTGTTCCCAATACCATTTTCTTGGTAATAAAAACTACAGACTTCATTCACTCTTCCTTCTTCGTTCAGTCTATCTCTCTGTGGCATGCGCTCCCTCAGGAAAACATGATGGCAACCAACGGATTATCCTTTAAAGCTAAAGTTCGGGAGCACATTCGCAAGAAGCTGACAGTATCATCACAACGGTAATGTTATCTCACTGTTTGTCTTATTTTTTTTTAGTATATTCGTGTATTTATGTACATGCATTTATTTGTTTTGTATATATATAATTAGGTTAGGTTTATGCGTGTCTATATTTAAAAATATATATTACTAAATTATCATTATAAATTGCACCTACCACCGTTTGTCTCTGCATCACCCAAAGGTTGACAGGTAGAAAATGCCCATGGCATTCAGTACGCCTCTGTACATTTGTGTGCTTATAGTATTAAAATAAATAAAACAACAAAATATTCGATTTTCCAAACGGGCGCTAAAATTAGAGCTTATCTAATTGTAATCCTTGCTGACGTTATCAGGTGCTTATTATGATAGTTTTATTAAACAAAACCGAAAAAGGCACTATTTCAACGAATACTTAGGTAAGTAGTCATCTTTTGTTCATCCATAATTCCACTGTTTCGTGTAAATGTTGACTAACATTTTAAAAGTCCTTGGACGCTGACACCCAAAAGTTCACGAGCGCTTAGAATCGTGCCAAGAAAAACTTTAATTCCACACTTGGAAAAATCATTTTTACGCCGTGGAAATTACTCAAATTAACTCGACTTGTTCATTTATTTCGTGTGTTGCTCGTGCTAGTTCTAATGAACGCGCATTAAAAAGCAGTAATGAAGCTGATTTTTAAATAGCAACCGGTTCGTAGTTTACCAAGACAACGCTGGCCGTAATGCGATACAACGTGGACTCGAACATATTTTGAGTCAAGTTTTCTTGTTCAGATCTTGTTCTCAGGCGTTTATTTAAATAATTATCTAATTGGTTATGTATTTTCCTATTCGCACGTGTTTTAGCACTATTCCTTTAAATTACTATAAATGGTAAGGAGCTGCAGGTTTTCCATATCTACATACTAGGTAGTTTCTACGAGTTCTAGGTAGTTTCTTGAGCTGCTAATTATATCTTTCGAGATGAATCGAAAGATATAATTAGCAGCTCAAGAATAAACCATCTCAGTTTTATTGCATGTACACACGGCTACACATCAAGCTATACATTTCCAGTATAAGCTGATCTCACATTGTATAGGATTTCCGTACGATGCGAGACCAGCGTAAACTGGTTTTGTATAGCTTGATGTGTAGCCGTGTGTACCATTCTCAGCTTCAGACGCAATGTCTCGTCCATGATACTATTGTAGTTTCTTTATCCACCTTCCGAATACTGATAATTCCCAAAACTCATCTATTTAGTTTATCTATACTTAGTCCATGAACGGTCCATGAATGGTTGTAATTGTGCGTGACAGACACGTTTGAATCAGAACAGTACCAAGTGCATGTGTACACATTACACATACTAATTGGCTGTATTGAAGCCTTGTGGCTTTCATTAACGGTTCGTTCATAACGATCCTACGGGCTCCGACATTAGTCGCGCAGTCGCGCTGTAAATGATCCAAATTAGGTACTTAAGACATTTGAGCGGAACATTTGGGACAGTGCGTAGTTTAGTGCGTTAGTTCATAATTCTTTATTTCGTTTCGCTTTGTTTGTTGACCGTGTGAAGTATGAAATATCATTATTTTCCTTGCCTATTTTCTTGGAAGCAAATCAGTATGTCGGCTTGTCGTAAGCACATTGTTATGTGCTATTTAGATGTGAACTATTAACCTGCGATTGTTTTCACATTACTGTGAAAATTAGACGAGACTATTCATAGACCAGCCGCGTTGTTCTATGTCACGAGTTTATTTTACAAGGGCTAGCATCCGCAAGTTTTACATCCATAAAGCAATAGGTATGGCTTCCTGGGTGACGTCATATAGAAAACAAAAGTAGAGGTTATTTTTTATTATTTTTGCGATTTTCGCCTAACGATGAGATCTATTCAGCTAATGGCGTTGGTATTAAAATAGATATATTAGATCAAAATAAAGCAGTTAGTAAGTCAAACCTTTTCCACACCTAGAAAGCGTTTGTCTGAAAAAAGAGTGTATTCAGTGACTAATGGCTTTAGGGATAGTCCGACATAGCAGTATCGATCTGCGAGGTCGTGAGCTCGTGACCCTTTAAAAACTTAACAGGTAACCCAGTTAAACCCACTGATAACTTGAGCTAATATTTTTCTGAACTGGCCAAATGCGTTCCGTATCACTCAAGTCTACTCTAATCTAAACTTACTACCTACTTAACTATGCTATGAGCGTTTATACCTTATGAGTGGCAACGTCGCAATTTAGTGTCATATTTCGTGGTTTTAAATTTTTATCATTTAATCGGAGCTATATTTTAAAAATCTGTTTAATTAAGTTTTTAGAATTATGTGAAAACTGTGTAAAAGGTAAGAAATCGTTGCGTTTACAGTTCTATTTATATGCAAATAATACATTGGAAACTTGCAGGGCGTTATTTTCATTGTAAAATAACTGTAAGCATTACCGTTACTTACTTTTTAAACACTTTCACGTAATTCTAAAAATTTAATTAAACAGATTTTTAAAATATAGCTCCGATTAAATGATAAAAGTTGAAAACCACGAAATACGACACTAAATTGCGACGTTGCCACTCATAAGGTATAAACGCTCTTATTATGCGAATCGATAGATCAATATTAGGTAAGTAGGTATATTACATCATCAACTCCTAAGACGTTTGTTTTTTCTTATCAGTAACTAGCTCCTGCCCGCGACTATGCCCGCGTGAAATTTCTTGTTCCCCCGACCCACCCTGTCGCATCTCAACTACTACCCGCGCTATTATCTACTTCATTTTTGCCTTGCGGTCTCGTAAAGTGTTTTTGATCGGCTCCTCAGGGTTCTATCGTAATGTTAAATAGCCTAATAGCATTCCTCAAGAATAGGGCTATCAAATCCAAAAACAATTTTTCAAATCCGACCGATAGTGTCAGAGATTACCCCCTATGAACAAACAAACAAATATTACCTCTTCATAATATTATTATCTATAGATTGATTTTAATTTAGGTACGTCATGTACCAAGATTGTACTCGGATTAGCTTTTATACACTGCCAGGGCAATGGCATCAAACATTAAAATACATCTTCTCAATGCCAGCAATTCCCATGAAAATCGATTGCTTAATGCATAGTTGGACTGGCATTTGAAAGATAAGTTTTTTTACTTGATGGGTTTGGTTTTAAATTAACTAAACTGGTTCTTGTTCGTTTTCCATATTTATGTAGACACTAGGGACACGGTAGAAATATTATCTACATTATGTTCCACTTCTACATGTAGGTAGGTACCGAGCAGCTGGAACTGACTCAGTCTAAATGTCGCTTAACCTTTGGTGAATTTTAGGGTGAACAAATCGGTCTATTTGCGTTGTGGCAGGCGAGTTACTGAACTGGAGATTAGTGAATGTCTCTATAAAAAGTCGCTCCACGACAATCAACCAAATAAAATTATATTGCCACTGCGTCCACTGGAATTGAGCGAAAGCAGATTTCCCTCAAAGCGCATAAAAAAGGTTTTTTGTCTTTTAGTCCGCGTTATCAGACTAATTATAATATTATCAAGTTCATGGAATTGATAGCAATTTCGTTATCGTTATGAGGGAGTCACGTTTCCTTACCTGCCCCAAAACGAATTACCTACCTACTTATCATAACAGTTGAGCAAACTTTGCTATTTTTTCCAACACGTAATCATTTATCGAGTTCTTGTCTCAAAATAGTCTGAAAGTAGATAGTTACTGAATGACGTTACAGATGGCCTCAGGCTACGTTTTACCTAATCAGGCACCGACCTTTGGTATATGAATAAACGTCAATTGACTTTTTTATAGCTTATCCAAGTGTATACTGGCAGTCAATACGTGTTTAGCCAAAGCATTGATTTGGTCGATCCGGTCAAGTCCCAAACATGGTTTAGTTTAAAAAAAACTACAATGAACGACACTTAACGACAGGTAGACACATAATTATCGAAATATAAGAGATTAGAGCTGACAAAATACCTTTCCTATTAGTGCCGGATTCAGTCAGCGCGGAGCCTGTCGCAAATTCCACCTAGGGGCCCAAGTATGGTAGAACTTGGTTTGTTTTAGGTATTAAAGTTTAGGTGATAAAATAAAACAGAACCTTGTATGCAAGAGCTAGCGAAGCGAGCTCGAAAATGTTTAGCACCTCCTCGCCTGAGTGATTCTTTTGGCAATTCATACAGAAATAGGAGTTGATTTGTCGACTTAGGCGGAAAAACTGAAGAATTAAGAGAAACTATGATGCAAGAGAAAGCGAAGCAAGTTCGATTTTTTTTTGCATCCCGCCTCGGACCGTTTTGAACATTCTTAAGTACATAATATTTCAATGGACCTACTGGTGGTATAGGGTCCCATGACATGTTTTGTCCAAGCGCGGTGCCTGTAGCATTTGCTACACCTGCTACGTGGCTAACCCGGCTCTGCCTATTGGGCGATAGAAATGGGTGTTTACGCTCCAGCTAAATTAATGCTAAATATGACTCGTGTATTAAAATTATCACGCTAGTTGTTATTTCCACTATCGCGTATTCTGGTGGCCCATAAACTGATGTTATCAGAAGCGCCATCGCCATTGGTGTGGAAGTATTCTGTGTGAGGTCATTCGTCCATACATCGGTACCTACTATGGCTACTATTCGCAGTGCGGCAGTCACTCCGACAGCCACACTGCAAGCTTGTCTTTATTTTTCTGTCTATTGTTTTGGAAATTCCATTCTGTACCTATCGGTATTAACTTCGTGATTCCACTTGCTTTTTAATGTAGTTAATTAATATTACTATTTTGAAAGAACCGGATGGAGATGGACTGTCAGCTACTTTTAAACCCGCAAAGTTGAGAAGACTCCTAATGGTTAGGTTTTGGCTCGACACTTATCTAAGTCGGTTCATTGGCCCCTAAAGATCAGGGTCCACATAGACAAAAACTATCATTTTTTCTACCACATTGCACCATATTATGCATTTTAAAACAAAGATACAATTTGATTTGCAAACAATGAAACTATTTTAACTCTTTAAATTCGAAGGTAGACTTTCAGCGTTTGAAAGTGAATTCCCAAGTGCAACCGAGAAAATGAAACTCGTTTACAATGCGAGAAGATGATAGCCTGTTTACATGATAATGAAGTTTACAAAAGCGGAGATAAACGACATTTTACCTATTACTTTATTATTTATTTATGCTGGAGACTTTTCCGGTAATCGCAGCTGTAAATGGCGTCACTGTAGGTACCTATAATACTATGACATGCATATTTGCTGAGGTCATCATTTTACTGGGTTGGGCTTCTGCCAATGTTGGTGGATTATCCACGTTCATTAACAGTTTATTAAAAGCTTCTATAATCATCTAGAACCAAGGGATCAATGGATGGTAAAGTACCTATGGTAATAATCTCGACCTACAGGTACCTACCTACCAACGTATGTCGGTATCATGTTGCATAAATTAAACTGTTTACCTATACGGCATAGGTACATGGACGAGTTATTCGCTTTGTTTATATCAAATAGATAAACATAATTGTCTGAGTTTGATTATTCATAATTTGCCTACATTGTTTTATTCTACTTTAATAAATATTAACACCAATTAATTGATTTCTTAGTTAATAACGCTGTTGAGTTTGTAAAAGTTTATTAATTTTATGTTGTTTTTGAATAGGACTTGTTTGTACCTACCTACTCATATGAGTTATGACTTATTCATTGTTATGGGACTTTTTATGATGATTCTTGCACGAGTAAAGTTGTCTTGGTTTCGTTAAAATAAAATTTATAATCAGTTAATCACTAACCTGAGGCACCCAAAGAGGTGTGAAATACATTTTTTCTTTCGTATGATAGGACTTGTCTTCTACTAAATACAAAGGAGGATTTATAGTTTGCTAATTGTTTCAGTGAATGCCACGCGCATAGCGCAGTAGCGCTACAAGCTTATTTTGGCGTGTGGCAAAAATCGGAACATTCCCACTATCAAAGTCATTCAGGCGCCAAAATATCAGCTGTGTAGTAGGTACTCTATCTCTCCCCTCATTTTGTTTTGTCATCATTGCTCCGTGGTCATCATCCACCGGTCGATGCCAAAATCTCTTCCATAGTGTAGGTAGGTAGGTACATACCTGCGACCATGAGGACATTGACATTTCCAGAGGTTGTTTGCAACAGATGTGATATTGAATTATGTCGTCTTGTTTTCTTTTAATCTTTGGTAGTTGATAAACAAATAACTTGGTAAGCAGGCATGTAGATTATTATTGCTTTTACTTTTTTCCCATTCAGTTCTTTATTTCGGCTTAGTAGATATTTATAGAATAAAATTACGTAACTCACACACATCAAGATCCCCTTAATTTTTTAAAGGGATTAGTGGATTATGGCCCATTCCCTCTTACCGAGAGGAGGCCTGTGTCCCATCAGTGGGAACAGTATATAGGCTAATTATGCTATGCTTATGCAGAGAGATGCAAAGGCAGCAACATCCTATACTTCAATGATAGCAACTTTGGATGCAGTCTGTCAAGGTCAAATCAGCTTCATTAATTGATTTATTAAGTTTCTAACAAACAAAAAACAGCAAAATCTCATTTAAAATAACTGTTGCGTTGAAAATATAGGTTTGCAGCAAAAACAGCAATATCCAGTAGCAGTAACTGCACTGCTTTGAAACAAAAGATTGTTTACCGCCATGTTGCTTCCCTTTGAATATAAATGACTCAATTTATAATTAAAGGGACAGTGATTTCCGGTTATTCCATTTATCCACCCTAAGGTAGATACGCGGAAACGCATGTCCGAGAATCCACCCTAGGCCTAGTTAGAAAAACGGAATTTATAGGCTTACGGTGGATTCTCGGACATGCGTTTCCGCGTATCCACCTTAGGATGGATAAATGGAATAACCGGTGATGTCATAGTAGGTGGCCTACATTTTGAAGCAAGTGTGCAAAGTTTGTCGTTGCACAAAATGGAGCCGAAAGTGCAATAACAAATTGCGCGTATCATACGACAATTTTCAGCACACTTGCAAAGGAAACATAAAATACCTACGTAGGTAATTCCCGCATTCAGGCACAGATTCAGATCATCAATATCGATCACTAATAAAGAACTAGATACACAATCCCATGCAAAAGTTCTCAATTTTAGTTGAATTAAATATACTTGTAAATTCAACCTTACTCTAACATGCTTTAAAGTCAGAATTACAAAGTGCCAAAACAAGCAATACAATATTTTACGACCGAGCCTCGCCGCTAGGACAAGGAATTGAGTGGAGTCGAAGAACTGTCCAATCTTTTTTTGTTTAAACTGTAAAATTATAAGAGTAAGTTAGGAATTCTTCGGATCTTTCACGTGCTATAACTGATATCCATGCTTCACACCTCACTGGATCTCGAATAAAGCTAAAAAAAAAACACATCTTTACTTTTATAATATGCACTTGGTCAAAATTAAATCTATAAAATATTACTAGGTACAATATTTATACAGTCTGATTGGAAGAAGGGTACAAAGCTTTAGGGCGAAGATAGTACAGACAATTTAGAACCATATTATGGTGGTGCTTTATAACTCCTGCTGTAAACAGCAGGAGTTATAAAGCATCTCAATTATTGTTAAAACTGCAGGCAAAAGCTAGTATTTTATATTTCTAAGGCTCTACCGCTGCGTTTCACATCACCCAATACACTAAGGTAGGTATGTAAAGTGGTTGGTCTTGAGGTCCTTTCGACTCCCAGGTCGGGAAAATTGTTAGTCTCACGCGCGGTGATTGGATTTGTACCCGGATTAATGGCAATATGCGCCCATTATAAGCTAAAAAACAGGTAACACTCCTTATTTTGGGCAACCGTGTACCTAGGTACCTAAAAGGCAACTTTGGAGGGAACCACAAGACAAGTGTTGTGATGGTTATTAAACACTTGAACATCGTCATTAATTGCGTTCAACGAGTGGAATAGATCGTGCGATACAATAAGTAGAGTAGGTACTACACGCGACAATATTTATAAGCTAAGTTATACCTACAATATCCCCAAAAGGTGGTAGCCGTAAGGCTGATCCGGGGCTACCGCACGATCTCGGGCGAGGCGGCAAGCCTCCTTGCCGGACTGCCGCCGTGGGATCTGGAGGCGATAGTCCTCGCGCGCCTGTATGAGTGGCGCGCGGAGGCACTACGCTGGGGGGAAGCCCCACTTCCGCGGCGAATCGCGGCGGAGCGGACGGACCTCCGGCGCGATCTCATGGCGGCATGGAAAGAGCGACTGTCGCAACCCAGCGCAGGGCACGCCACGATAGCGGCGGTAAGACCCCTCTTTGAGGAGTGGCTAGAGAGGCGTCACGGCGTCCTCACCTACCGCCTGACGCAGGTCCTCACCGGACACGGATGTTTCGGGAGGTTCCTGCACATCATCAGGCGGGAGGAAACGCCCGGGTGTCACCACTGCGATGATCGCCCCGAGGACACGGTGGAGCATACGGTGGGGGCCTGCCCTGCATGGGCGGAGCACCGCCGTGTCCTCGTAGAGGCGATCGGCAGCGGCGGCGACCTCTCACGCCCGGCCCTGGTTCAAGCCATGGTCCGGGGCGAGGGGGAGTGGGAGGCAGTCGCCTCCTTCTGCGAAGCAGTCATGCTACCGAAGGAGGTGGCGGGACGGGAGAGGGAGAGAGTCTCCCGTCCAAGCCGCCACGGTGGACGCTCCGGGCGTCGGGAGCCGCGTGACGACTCCCGGCCACCGTAGGCGCGGGCCTGCGGGCGGTGAGTAATGGGTAGCTCACCGTCCGATCAGGACCAGGCCCGTGCTGGACGGCGCGTACGTGTTCCACGCGCGCCTCAAAGAGATGTCAGCATCGAAGAGGGGGCCCACTAGGGCCCAAGCCTGCCGGGAAAGCGGGATCATCCGAAAGGGGTACCGCTGACCCGGAACATAAAAGGCCAAGGAAGGAACACGGGTGGGTTTTAGTCAGTAAGAGTCTGACAATCCCTTCCGCTCCACCCAGAGCGGGTTTTTTTTTTGAGGATGCGAAATCATCAAATGACCCCTTCATTTGATGATTTCGCAACCTCAAAAAAAAAAAAAAAGTTATACAATATGTACTTATATGCTGGTTCAATGTTAATAATTTACTACTTAATGAAAAAAAAACCAAATGCATTAATTTTACGCTACCTCACGTTAGACAGGTGTTAACTAATGTATTGATAAAGGGCAGAGAATTGAATCCTGAAGATAGCACAGTATTCTTGGGCTTAACATTGGATGATAAGCTGCAGTGGGGCCCACACATAGATAAATTATCAAAAAAGCTTAGCTCCGCAGCATACGCTGTTAGAAAAATTCGTAATTTAACTGACATAGAGACAGCCCGTTTAGTGTACCTACTTTAGCTATTTTCATAGTGTAATGTGATAATGTCGTATGGTATTCTGTTGTCGGCAAATGCCGCCGACATTCAGACTATCATTGTTTTGCAGAAAAGAGCTGTTCGATCAATTTATAAATTAAGCCCGAGACACACTCTCAGAGAGAAATTTAAGGAGATTAATGTATTGACTGTGCCTTCACAGTATATTTTTGAAAAACTTTTATATGCCCATAAACATATCTTGTTTAAAAAATACAGTGATATCCATAATATAAATACTAGGAACAAACACCACTTCATTGTACCGTCAACAAGGCTCAAGAAAATAGGTGGCTCGTTCAGATGTCAATGTATACGCTTTTATAATAAACTTCCAAGCCACGATCAATAAATTCAAATCATTCATTAAACGTAAGTTGTGCCAGAAAGGCTTTTATATCGTTAAAGATTATATTGAGGACAAAAAGGCTTGGGATTGAGTTGCTCCAATTTTCTGCATACTGAACGTAGACAGAGAAAACTATGAATGTTGTTTTTTTTTCTGTTCTTTTATTTCTGTTACATAAACTGACAATTGATAATTATTATAACACAACATTGACTTAGTAACACAACGACTTGAATACTTACCTTGAGACGTCTCTGTCTACGATATGATTGTTGTTTTTTTTTTTCTGTTCTCTGTCTACGATACTGAATGTTGTTTTGTTTTCTGTTCTCTGTCTACGATACTGAATGTTATTTTTTTCTGTTCTTTTATTTCTGTTACATAAACTGACAATTGATACCTAATTATTATAACACAACATTGACTTAATAACACAACGACTTGAATACTTACCTTGAGAAGTACAATTTATTATTTTAATTATTGTGAATGTGAGGACTATGTGGGTCATTCTTTCTGTTTTAATCATGATCTGGCAGCTTAAGTAAGCGGCCTACCCAAATGTCCTTTCTTTGGTATTGTTCGTCGAATCGTTGTGCTGCTTAAGTTCTGAGTTGAGCGGCACGATTACTGACAAATCGTACACTGACTGGACAGGTCCGCTCAATCTGTGTGGTTTTTCCTCAAAAGACCGTTTCAGACACCAATCTACATGGTCTTCACATGATCTGACCAAGATTATGTTTGGACTTTAAAAGAGACTGTGACCTCTGAGTTTGTTTCGGCCTTTCTTCTCAGAGTAGTCAGATAGGAAACGCCGACCTCATCTAGTTTTTAAAATATGATTGACGTGTAAAAGTGTTTGTACAAACCTACTTACAGAAATAAAATCATTTACTTATCATAAGTACGTTTGACCCTGACTTCGCCCGCGTGGAGGTCGAAAATTAGCCCACGGGAATTTACTATCATCGGGATAAAAATATCCTATGTACTAACACAGGTCATGGTCTACAGGGCTGTTTTAAACATATTGGAGGCCCTGGGCAGTTTAGGATACTGGGGCCCCTTCAGAATCTAGGATGCAAGAGCGAGCGAAGTGAGGTCGAAATTTTTTGCACCCTGCCTCTGATAGCCACTAGCTATGACCCTGGGGTCCCATGAATCGCAGGGCCCTGGGCACTTGCCAAGAGTGGCCAATAGAAAAGACGGATCTGATGGTCTACCTTTGCGCCAAATTTCATCGAAATCCGTTCAGCCTCTAGGCGAGAAAAGGTAACAGACAGACAGAAAGAGTTCGTTTCGCATTTATAATATTATTAGTGGTATAAATGTAGGTACTTACCTAATGAAGCGTCGTCGTTTACAGAATATTATACGTACATAATTATATGTGTGTTATGTAGATGGTACTTACCTACTTACTAGCCAATCCCAGCTGAGAAGTAAGTACCTACATAAGAATATGGGTGGTATTTTTTTGTCAATGAATTGAAACAATCAAGTGAGCGGCCTTGCGTTAGATCCTTTCTCGCGTGATATCCGCTCTATAGTTAGGTTACCTACTTAGTTTTGGATGTAAAGTAGCCTGCCTGAAGTAGGTAGTTAGGTATTTTTTGTCGAGTAGATAGGTAACTTACTTTCCTTTTCTAGGCTTTGAATCGTGAGAATAAAGCTTGTTAGGTACAAGATTGATTATTAGTTTGAGCACTCGCAATAGTCGCAATGAGTCATACTTACAGTTTAATCATGAATTCCCGCATCAATGGAATTAAAGTTACTTTGGTTGCAGTGTGTCACTGTCAATTCTTGCAGTAAAAAGATGACGGGGCCATTGCACTGCACCACTGCTTACCTTACCCGCAAAGAATTAAGCACTTACGATCCCAGAGAAGACTCTCAACAGTTTTGAATTTGATACATGAAACATTTCAGGCTTAGGTATACGATAAGGTTTCACTATTAAAAGTAATTCGTAATTGCGGTTCGGCCTTGGTTTTATCTTCTCTACCATGAAGATTGTTAACTCTTAATGCCAGCGCCATCTAGTTACATGTCGATGCAACTCTTTGAGTACAACAACATCGTAGTGTTGTGATGACACAAGCCGTGACGGGCACAATGATATCGGTATCAATAATAGCGAATGCCTTTATTTTACCACTGTTGTTTATTAATTTTTAACAGCTGTTATAATAAAACAGGGTTCTGTTATTATTATTTTAGCAAAATAGAACTCATAAAAATGCATAACATTCTGAATACTAATTGCGTAACACTATCAATAAGAATCTGAATGATATTGCTAATCAATTACATCCTAAGTTCGAAAAATGTGTTTGTTCAACAACGTACCTAAATGACGCGATGAATGCTGTTGAACTGTCAAAATGAAAGCCGGTTTAAACATTGACTTATAATCAATGGCACAGAGTACTATAATATAAAAGGAATCAATGGGTTTTAACTACCAGACCCCAGACCGTAAGGTCAATCGTAATCTATACCACGGAAGAGAGTTTAATCTCTGGGCATCGATTACTTAATAAGATCAAAAATGGTAGTTGATCGATTATTGGCAGTTTAAACCATCGATTAGTTTTTAAACTAGCCTAATGGGACGGTTAAACTCTTTTGTATGGATTAAACTGACCATAGGCGTAATTTGACGTGACGGTCTTTCAAAATAGCTACAAGTTTGCAGCAATTTTGCCTGCTTCAAACATTTCGACCGTGACAGAGAAAACTATTCGACGTATCTATCCATTTAAGCTTTGTTTTGTGGTTATTAAAATGGAAAATTATAACAGAGATTCGGATTCAGATATCGAAATAATCCACGAGTTGAACGATATAAATAGTTATTAAAGTAGGTAGACCGTATGTCGTTAGATCAAGATACAGTCATCGGAATCAGTGGGATGATATAGAATTCATACATACGTCGTTTTCGTGTCTCCAAGTCTTCAGTAAAAGCGTTCAAGCGAAATCGGAAATGAAGTGAAATATGTCATCCTACTGCAAGGTAAATTTAATTAAAATTATCATTATGTAGAAATGACATTAAACAAACTCTAGAGTTTTTCTAGAGATACGTCCGGTCCTACTGATACCTATTATTATAAAACCTTTATAATTTTTTTGTTCAGTTTAATTAAGCAGGTATTACATTTTTCTTTCAAAACCTTTTAAAAAAAGCTGGCCATAACCGCTAATGACGTGAATGAACGAAGATCGAATAAAGTAAAAGACTAATCGAAGTTTAGCTAATCTGTTCATATTTTCCATTAGATCCTATGACAGTAGATCACAGAACAGAGTACTTTTTTATATTAGATTAAACCATCGATTATATTTTATCGTAGATTCCGATATCCATAGTTTAAACTTCTTTTGATCTTACGGCCCGTTACTGTGTTTCGCAATTAGCTCGCTGAATAATCTCTCTCGTTCACATTATTTTCTGTGGCTACTTCGGTTGTTAGTGATACCAAGAATTCTATGGCCTATACCTTATACTTGTCTTTGTTACACTAATGGGCTACACCACAGGCTAGACTCAGATCAGACACTTGAGGTTTTTGATGACATTGAATATTAGGTACTTACCTAAACTTTATTGTTACCTATAGTGCAAACTGTACTACTACGCTTGAATGTCGCGAGAAGCAGTTTGATGTAGGTCTGCGCTGCACTTGTGATGAACTATATTATTATTAAGATGTCATCAAAAAATGCCTCAGTGCCAAAGTTTAGGTCAATACAAATAAATGGTTTGACTTATAAAAAACTTTTTATTGTTCATATAAATTAAGATGTTGATGTACATAACTAATTGAGTGAGATAGATCACTGCTAATGTTAAATGCATAATTATTTAATTAAATAAACGAAATCATTCAACTGGGAATTAAATAAATTGTCAATTTACCTTTCAATAAATTGTGATTTGAGTGACGATGGTAATAATTAAGGTAATTTAAAATTATTTAATTTGAACAGCTCACAACCATTTACAAATATCCAGGATATTTGTAAAGCAAAGCAATACCTCCTACCACAAAGTATGTACTATAATGACAGATGCAACATAAAAAAGGATCAGTCATGTCACACACAACTCGTAACTACCCACAAAACATTAGCAGTCACCTAATTACCTAACTACAAACTAATGGGCCTTCTTCGGCTTCGCTAGCTTCTCATATTTGCTCTTGGAAGAGTACCAGAGGCCGAAGGGGATGGCGAGGGAGGGGAGTGTCATGACGGCGAAGGCGGCCCAGTCGAGGATGTGTGAGGAGAACTTGCGGTCGTAGTCTTTGAAGGCAACGATAGCACCCTCACCAGGAGAACTGCTGATTGACTGCTGGAACTGAAATGAGATAATTTGTTGCTAGTTTATTTTGTTACCATATTTATGAAAACAAGAGATGAGGGCAAGAGAATGATGATTTCTAAAAGACCTCATTTATAGTATTATGAAACATTTTTGGTAAACATTAGCAACCAACCAATTGTTTTTTCGGTGAACACTTAAAAACTTTTTTTGGTTGTAGGTAGGTTATTGAATGTTGGTTGATTGGTATATCCAGGGTTCAATGCTTAAACAATTGACAGTGTATTTCTTTTACCAAACAAAAACCTAACATAAAACGAAAATATTATTTCTGTTAAGGTTTTTGCCTATTTGCAGCTGTTGGTCTCTAGTAGAAATAAAAAAAAAATAGAAATGTTTATTTTTTCGGCACTGAAATAAACTTCAGAATAAAAACAAAAAACTCCTTCTAAATACAGTGTTATCTCTGGTGGTTTGTTGTTCTGAAAGTGTTTTTGACAGGGTTTCATTTCAGCTGATTAATGATTGTGAAAACAAAGACAAATAGTCAGCTTATCTTAGTTAACTAAAGTTAAGTTAGTTATCTTAGTTTTCAAACTAACTTATAGATAGATGACCTGTGCAAATAATTATTCTTACTAAGGGCTGATTTTTCAGTAGACAGATAACTTTTGACACATTTTACACACAAAAGCTAGCTGTCAAACGGCTATATTTACTCTTCAGCTAAGAGATATTCAAAAATTTGCCCTAAGTTTATGTCTACATTCTTATTCTTCTCTTCATGTTCTCTCACACTATTGTCTACATTTCTTTTTCCTGTCTCCTTTTGCGGGTCTGCTGGAAGAAATGTCTTAAGAAATAAGCAGTACCTTTGTACTCAATTCTAATATGTCGTATATGTATCTGTTTTACTGTGTGTACATAAATAATAAAATAAATAAATAAACTTCTCAATCAGTAAAATATTTACCTGCTTTTATTTTAGCTTGAAAGTGTTATTCTAATGGCCATTATTGATAAAATAGTACCTTTATACATTATAATAATAATTTATTAGAATGGTATTTAACTTATTAATTGGGCCCCTAGAGGCATATCAATGGATAGTTAATTTTGTCACATTGGCCAATGATTGAAGGCATGGTAGCTAAGAATGTAAGAATTACTAATAATTAATATATATATAAATAAATGTGAGGTTATGTAACAGTATGTACTGGTGACCGGTGTGTGTTGAACAGAAGGCCAATTCCCATAATCAAAAATATTCCAAATCAAGTCACAATCTCATCTCAGCGACAATCAAATGTCACAAATGTAGGTAAACCCTATACAATTTTTGACAGCTTGAAACTGAGATCAGAATGCAAATGTTCTTAAAAATACGGGAATTGCCCCTCAGATGTATGAACATAAACAAGCAAGATGTGTATGTAAGGATCATCAGGGTGGCATGCTGTAGTTTCTGCCTACCCCTATGGAAAGGTGTGACCTTATGTATATACAGAAATTGATTGTAACTAAAAGTTCTATGTCATAAATAAACATTGCTTTAAATAATGTCAGACAGTATTAGAGGATGCTAATACTTTTCAACTGTACATCAAACAGTTGCTTGCTGTTTGAATGATTTTATTTTCTGTAACAGTTAATCAACTATTCAGGTTTTCAAAGATAAATGTAGACCCAGTTTACGGACAGTTATGGCCAAACTTTTTGTCCAACTTGAATAATGATTATTGTTAGATGGATGTCTATGGACCCAATATGAATGGAGATTGTAATAAAAATTACATAAAGAGAAAGCACACTAATTCAAATATTTGCTTTGCTACAGTATAGTGCAAATAATTTAACCATATGTCAGATAGTTTGTAACTGTTTTTTATATAGACCATTTCATAATTAGACCAATGAAAAGTGAAAGTAAAAAAAGTGTCTCACCTCAGTGGCATCTTCACTGGCTTTGTATGAAACTTCAGCAGATGAGAAGTTGAAGTAGCCGAATCTGCTGGACCTGACAGTCACGACGTGCGACACGTTGGTCTGGGGGGGTATCCTGTCGATCTGCGCCGTCAACTGACCACCAACTACTTGGAACACTTCCGGGTGGAAACCATTGTCTACGAGCTTCACGTCTACAGCGGGCGCGGTGCCGACGTTGAACAGCGTGTATTTCACTAGAATATCCATATTTTCCACCAAATATTTGTTTAGCACCTGCTTCGAAACAAGTAACTTCGCAATCGCAGGCTCATCTTCAGCGGTCACCGCAGTAGCGATGATGAGGATCAGGGATAGCAGCTTGGCACTCATTTTGTCTGGAAATTGAAAATTAAAGTCTTAATTTTGGCACTAAAATAGGTTGCAGATGGAAGGTGTTCCAATACGATAATTTTGAATGAAAACCGCTCGATCTTTGTTTATGTGGGTCAGGAATAGATGGAAATTATAATGGTTCTCATTTTTAAAGTGAAAATTGATTTAGTTACCTTATTTTACGCTTATTATTAAACAACTAAAGGCAAATTTGGTTAGCGCTGCAAAGATGATCGGTGACAGTCGTTCGTACGTGGCTGACGTTTCACTCCACGCAGTCAAAATGCTTGCCAGGTATAAAATTCGAATAACAGTTACTGTTGCGTTCATTGCTGGAAATTATGTCTTTGAGTGTGTAAGCATCCTTTTGTTGCATTGTATTTCACATTATTTAAAACGCGAAATAAAATTAAACCTGCCGTCATCTAAACATGAAAATCAATTAATCGAGTAATGAATAAAAGTAATCAACGAATTTAAAATTAGGAATACGAAACATGAATGCATTTTATGCAACAACTGTCAAAAAATACGTGTTTGTTTTCTCATAGGTTGCGGATTTTATTGAAAATGGATTTCTGCGGAAATTCGAAATAGATTGTTAAATATTGGTTAGTTATACATTAGTGTAGTGGTATTATAAAAACTAGTAGTAATTTAAACTATGACAGAGAAAGAAGATGTTACCAATCAACCCGAAAAAGAACCATTAGATGACGAAGCCCTAGAAAAGTGAGTATTCCATGGTTAGTTCATAGAAAGACGCCGAAAACTACTTGAATATTGCTTCAAAATATACTATTGTTTTATGACTTAAAACATTCCAAATATTATGTTATTAAAATTGTGCTAAGCAATACCCGGTGTATTTTATATTTACATACATTGTTCCCATTAAATTTTAGGAAATTGTGTGATTCTTGACTTATTATTTTATGAAAAATATATTTTTTACATAATACATAATATACACCTTCAGGCGGGATTGGTGCAGGATCGTGTTGAGTGGGATTTGCCTTGCAGTGGACAACACACACTCATTTATTTATAATACAATGTGCTGGTCGAATGGTTTCTTAATTTATGAGCTGTCTTGGTATCAATTTTGGTGTAAATGTATCAATTTATTATCAATTACTTTAAATCTTATGAAATAGTATCTTATTTCAGGCTAGCCGTTGAAGAGTTATTGCGGGAAGCCGTTCAAGGAGCAGCAAGAGCTGAAATAGTAGGGCCCTCTGGTTGGATCAAAGCCCCCCAAAATAAAACCAATAAGCGTTTTTTAGTGAACACATTACGGAATGCTGTAAACTCCAATAAGTATCACTCAAGACAACGCCGACATTCGCACAAATCTCCCAACCGTGAAAAACATCCAGAACCTTCAATTAAAAAAGACAGATCCAAAAGAAAACATTAAAATGGAAGAATATAATGTAGATACTGTACTGAAAACTATCTTTGATGTCAATGAAACAAACTGGAAACCTTCTGAGAAGATTCCTCTTATATCCAAAGAAATAGAACAATTAAAAAATGACTTTAAATTATTTTTGAGCTCAACTGAATATGATTTGTCAACAATACTGCAGGAGAGTGCAGCATTATGCACTGAAACACAAAACCTAGCTGAGGACATGGAGCTGTGTAAGCTGGAAATAGAACAGGAGACTATGGCTGATGTACTCAAATCTTTAGCTAATCGTGATCAACTACAAAAAGAGCTGCAATCTATTAATTTCGCTATCAATATAGTTGATGATGCTGTGCGTTGTGGGGAATTTGTTAATGAGTTTGATGATGGCAGGGAAGCCATGAGCTATTCTAGGTCTGTGGAAGCTGTGTATGATCTAATGCTGCACGCCGACACTGCAGCTGAAGGATTCCAGAGTTTAGAGTTGTACAACAACATTAAACAAACAGCTACAGCTATATCGGATAGATTGCATTTTGATATGTACAGAGAATGGAACCTAATGATAAATTGGAGTATAAAGGCTAGCACTCGAAAAACTATTATCACAATAAATTTAAAATTTGATGAGCCCCTTGTTGTTGTTGATGTCCTCAATGCTATGGATAGGAGTGGGAAGTTGACTGAAAAAGTGTCTGAGTTTTCTCAATTTATACTAAAAGATGCTATTATACCTATAATACATGGTGATGTGGCTGTGTATGCTGAAACTGAACAATTGATGACTATCACAATAACACACAAGCAGAATTTTAAGCCAAAGTATGATACTGTTTTAACTAACTTGAGAATAGTCATCCATTTCTTGAGCAATACACTAAATGTCGACTTTAGACGAGACACTACTATAATGAGAATAATTGGCAAACAGATCAGTGAAATATTCAGAGATATACTGATCAAAGATTGCCTGATTGATACCATACCAAATAACTTGAATGATTTACAGAACTATGATAAAATAACAGCAGAAATTAACACTTTCCAGAAGTTCCTAATAATACATAAGTTCTCCACTGAGGACTTCTCTATATTGGATTACCTAAACAATCTTGATGTGCTGTTTGCAAATAAGTCGAGCCAGCATTTTTTGGAGACTGCAAGGGCTATCATGCTGAAGGATTTGAGTGCTACAATGTCTATTGGTGTAGAACATATGCCAAACAACGAGCTTCCAATAAAACCTGAGCAAGAAGGAGCTGAAGCATTAGGTATTCTTGATAAAACAATTCCAAAGAGTATGTACTTCTTCCCGAGGTGCATGATTTCGAAGACGGCACAAGAGCTGTTGGACCTGGCTTATGGGATTATGGAGCAAGCAGTACAGTGCGGCGATGTGGTGTGCAAGAAAATGTACAACACCGCTCGGATGGTGTTCGAGCTGTATGATGCTGTGGTACCATATCACCATGAGAACTATCTGCAGACAATTCCACAGTATGTTGGTAAGTTTTTCTAATGACACAATTGTTACTTAAATTTTTTTTTTTATTGTCCCGTCATTATCCTTCCTTAGTTTCATTGCAGGAAACATCTTAGTTTTTTAATATTCACAGTAAGTATTAAAATTGCAACAAATTTAACTCAGAATGCAACATAAGAGTCTTTTACATTATTTGGAAATATCTTACCTTTGCTGGCATTATAATAATTGCGGCTATACATATCCATTCTCCACCATCCCTGATCATTTCTTTCTATTTGCAGCCTTGTTCCACAACAACTGTATGTACCTAGCACACAATCTCCAGATATTTGGCGATAAGTGGCTGATCCTCATGGAAGGTCGGGACCTGGATTATCCAATCGGTTTCGTGGACTTGGTGCAGAAAATCCGCGATCTTGGCTACAAACATCTCACTATACACATGCAGCAACAAAGGAAGCAGATATTAGATAATATTAGGTCTTCAGGTTAGTCAAATATCTTTATTTATGCATAAATCAATTAATTTTAGTATTAATATTAGAATATTTACCTACCCCTTGTGAGGTTTGAAAGATTCGGCATACCCAATCTGTCAGAGCTAACGAGCGCTTAAGTCGCTAGCGCGTTACTTGGTAAGAGTCGCTAGATGCGTTTTTCCTTTCTTTACCTTCTAAACAGACAAGTTTCAAAATAAATGATGGCAATAACCATAGAATAATGACAAGCAATAAAAGTGCCAATTTTTGGTTGCACTAAGTGTACATGCGGGAACTTACTCCCCCTAAGCCAAAAACCTTACCAAGTTACGTTCTACATTATTTTCTTGACATAACTTTGCTATGCTATGAATTTGCTTAAAGTTACAGCTGAGTCTAATGATTACGGCTGAAGCTTGGTTTGGCTGCAGCAAATGACAAAGCATGTTTTTTGTTAAGAGGGGCAGGAATGGAATTATCTCAACTCGTTTGAACTACCGTACCAAGTAAATTGGCACAATTCTTAAATCCTCAACTTGTTTTTACTAGGGTTCATAAAACAATAAAAATAAAAATTATATTCTTCAATAGCGCTGTTGAAAAAAGTCAGCAAGGTCACGAGGTTGACTATCTAAAGTGCCCCAGATGTATTTGAGTATCGACACTTCATGGAGGCTTTCTCAAAGCACAATAAATGCACGAGGAAAATGTAGGTAAAAGAAAATAGTTTTAATTATGAAACATTATTAATATACATGGCCTTCAAATACTGGAATAACTACTGATTTCACTTACATTATTTTAATGTCGTAACGCATCGCTGGCACGGTTTTATGTGTTGTTTGAACTTCTATTGTAGAATAAATAGATTGCATATGAATTAACTTTCTTCTACATTTATGTTTTTCTAAATGATGACCTAGCAATTGGAAAATATTAGTTCATGTAATTGTGGCGGCATCAACATCGCCACATCGCCATGACGGCATAAGGTAGTTCTTCTGCCTGGGGAAGCGCCAGGTAGCCCGCAAAATTCAAATTTTCTTACGTTTTTTGCAACTTGCAGGTCAGTGTCAGGTTGTATGTTGAAAAAAATATGATTTGCGAACGTAACACGTACTTACAACAATACATACTTGTTACGGTCGCGAATCATTAAATTTTGTTTTGAGAAAATTTGAATTTCGCGGGAAACCTAGCGCATCCCCTGACCCCTTAACACTTCGAGGGACACTACTCTACCATAAGCGTAATAACAATAAAACTTCTATTGTGTCTCGTTCCGCAGTCTCTTCAAATTATAATTTTTTCAGTTACTGTAAAGCACAGGAGAGGTTTTATTCACATGAAGATTATCCAAACCCCATATTTTGTTACAGATCTCAACTGCATTGTTGTGAAAGATGTGTTGAGTGAAAACGCGGAGGCGGCCATCCGGCAGTGCCTGCGACAGCTGCATTTATTGAAGAATGTCTGGATTGGAGTCTTCCCTAAGAATGTCTTTACAAGGTAAATCTCATAAAGATTATGGTTTTGTGCAGTTCTCGAAAGTCCTGCTAAAATTACGCAATGGAAAGTTAGGTGTGAATACGCCTCCATAAATTACCCATTGACACATCAGGCAGAAAACTACCTCGGGTCATATTTATAAACTTAAAACATTACGCTAAGCGGCAAAGCCATTCTTACAGAGTGCATGATAGTGATTGTAGTTTAGGTTATCAAATCGCTAAAATGACTGACCCCTTTAAAAACATTTTTATTCCTTTTCTTCAGGCTTATGGCAACCCTAGTCAATATGTTCTTGGACGAGTTGATCCACCGTGTGTGCACCGTGGAGGATATCTCCATGGAGATGGCAACACAGCTCACCGAGATGTATACCATTGTTGTGCAGAAAGCTCCACAGCTCTTCCAGGTAATTATATCTTACCTTCTTGGTCTACAAATAGGGCGAGTTGATTGATTGATTGATTGAGATATCTACTAAAAATAAAAATCATTAAACTTAAAATAATAGTCTTGGTTTTTGAAATCCCAATTTGTTAATTGGCGTTATGTTTAACGCCAGTAAGGGCCCCGAAGGGTTAGGCTGAGGTGTACCTCTTCTTTATGTTCTATTTGGAAAGTTGCCTGTCGTAGTTCATTGTTTTTAACATAGACCCACAAGTGGAGCCACAAAATATGTTGCGCCATGTATTGATGTATCTATCACATAATTAACTTATTTGTCAGTGCTACATTTTTAATTCTTTTACCTATTGTGGTATGGTAGTTTTATTATAGGTGCATCGTCTTCACTTAAATAATTAAATAATGTATACAAAATATTGTAACACATTTTAAAAGAGTAACAGTGGAGTTTCTTGCCCATTCTTCTCCATACGAAACTACAACTACCTTTTGGAAGGGGCGACTAGAATCAATTCTATTTTAAGACGCGGACCGACTACGATTTTAATCGCTATTACCGCACTCACACAACCGCATCTGCGCGTTTTACGGTAATTATGCACACACTCGCAAACGCTAACACGGGCGTTTGTGTGCTCAAGGAAAGTTGCATAGTATACGTAAGGAAATCAGATGTTTTCTGTTGAATATACTTACTTATGACGTGCGTTCTAAAATTCGATGTAATTACAGTGTCGGTTCATAATATGATACAATAAATAATTACACATAACAATTTAAAAAAAACATCACTACTGTTTATTTTTATTACAGTACATGATAAACAGGTCAAATATAAACATTCCGAATTTTACCCGACTGCTCTAGAAGGGGAATTATGCTTTTCGGGTGTAAGTCAGTATCAGGGATGGAAGGGTTAATTAAATGGGTAGTTATGCCATTTCAAACTAATGTTTGTGTTTTAGATAGGTACTTAGTGGGTGCGGTAAAAAAATAGAAAACAAAACCAACATAAAGGCCCTCGGACCAATTAAAAATCACATAAACTCTAAATAAATGCAATAATATCACAGCTCCAAAGTGACAAATGCCATAATGTTTCTAAGAAAATGCGGAGCCGGGACGGAAGCTAGAATTCTGAAAAATTTAGACGATAGAGGGATCATCCACGGGAATGGAAGCTGCTGCTGGCTGAATATTAGTTGGTATTTGCTAAAATTGGTAAAACAGTGCGTGAATTGAACTAAAGTTCTGTGGCGGACTACTAAGGCTACTCACTGCCTAATATTGAAGTGAAAATTCAGTCTCAGTGGAAATATGGGCAATAAAAATAAAATGTTGCGAAAGAGTTTTACAAGAAAAAGACGAAAAACTCGAAAAAATGATGGAATGTTTGGGTAAGTAGGATGATTACGGTATTGTATCATAACATTTGAAATTTGTATTTAGTTTAGTTTACTTACGAAACTGTATAAATCTATAGAAACGGCATTGACAATTTCTACAAACATTTTGCTAAATCCAAAAACAAATAGGTGCACTCTATTTTGATGTCTATAGAATGCATATTTGAATGCGCATAGTGCAAACGTCTCTGGTCGAAGCAACCATCGAGGCGATAGCCATATTGCAATAGTAGGTATAAGTAACAAAAACAAACTTGCAGATAAATCAGAGTGCGTTCGTAATTATTATAATAATATAAATACTGCACACTAGTTATATATAAAGCATTTTGATTCTTTTGTAAGATTATTTTTATAATATTTATTGAGTCATTAGACCAGTGCCGATAATTTTTGAAAACGAAAAAAGTCACAGTAGGCTGAAACCCATTGGAAAAGAAAGAGAATATAACAAAAATGAAAGGAAAAATAATTTACGGGCGATCCGAGGTCGGGAAGTGGGGGTTATCTCGATTTCCGGCAAAACTACAAGTCTTATGGAAAAAAGTGTAATAGCAAAGTTGTAGGTAATAAAAAGATCTACAACTTTTGTATTCACACTTTTTTCAAGTAACCTCAAAGTTTATGTGAAAAATTCAAATAACCAAGTTTTTGGCTTTATATTTTTATCTTTTACACAGCATTTTTTTTTTCGCGAAATTTGCCGAATACTTACCTTTTTATGTTTCAAGCACACTGTATTTTTATTGATTTAAAATATTTGTTTTTTTCACCTTATTTTGACCTAATATCGAAAAAGCACCCTAATTTTCAATCGAAAATTCTCACGTGAAAATATCTGCTTTTTTAAAAACTCGGTAAAAAAAATAATTGCTGTGTAAAAGATAAAAATAAAAAACCATGAACTTGGTTATTTGATTTTTTCACATAAATTTTGAGGTTACTTGAAAAAAGTGTGAATACAAAAGTTGTAGATCTTTTTATTACCTACAACTTTGCTATTACACTTTTTTCCATAAGACTTGTAGTTTTGCTGGAAATCGAGATAACCCCCACTTCCCGACCTCGGATCGCCCGTAAATTATTTTTCCTTTCATTTTTGTTATATTCTCTTTCTTTTCCAATGGGTTTCATCCTACTGTGACTTTTTTCGTTTTCAAAAATTATCGGCACTGGTCTAATGACTCAATAAATATTATAAAAATAATCTTACAAAAGAATCAAAATGCTTTTTATATAACTAGTGCAATATTTATATTATAATAATAATTACGAACGCACTCTGATTTATCTGCAAGTTTGTTTTTGTTACTTATACCTACTATTGCAATATGGCTATCGCCTCGATGGTTGCTTCGACCAGAGACGTTTGCACTAGGCGCATTCAAATATGCATTCTATAGACATCAAAATAGAGTGCACCTATTTGTTTTTGGATTTAGCAAAATGTTTGTAGAAATTGTCAATACCGTTTCTATAGATTTATACAGTTTCGTAAGTATACTAAACTAAATACAAATTTCAAATGTTATTTTGATACAATACCGTAATCATCCTACTTACCCAAACATTCCATCATTTTTTCGAGTTTTTCGTCTTTTTCTTGTAAAACTCTTTCGCAACATTTTATTTTTATTGCCCATATTTCCACTGAGACTGAATTTTCACTTCAATATTAGGCAGTGAGTAGCCTTAGTAGTCCGCCACAGAACTTTAGTTCAATTCACACACTGTTTTCAGTCATAAATTACTTGAAAACTACAATCGAATTATGCACAGAGCGTCCGGTGCCAACCATCCAAGTCGAGCGCTGCCCGACGACTAAAGTATGACCGCGTAAACTATTGTCACCACTATGGAGCGTCAATAAGATTGAAAATTGAAAATGATATTTGTGTTGAAATGTGACGTAAGCTGCGAATGGGCATTTATTTTACTGCTTTTCTTTAGATTATTTAAAATATAGACATAAAATTAAATAATGGTTTGGTTAAAGTTTTAAAAAAATGGAAAACCTACTAAATTCTTAAAAAAAAAACTGTTGTTATCGCTGGAAATACAGAGATCTTCGACGTCAAAGTTTATTTTTGTGCTACAACTTCCCAATTTTTTATTGGGAATATCAAACTATTATTTATTATTCTGTTCGGTTTAAATTCTTCTTTATACCCTTCTCTGTTCACTGTATTTTTCGCGTTACTTATTTTTATTACATTACGTCATACTCGACGTTCTAAGAAACCAATTTTTGGGAATATTGAGATAACACCCCGCCTTAATGTAAATGTTGACGTTCAAAAGACCTTCTATGTGCCTACTTGAAATAAATATTTTGAATTTGAAGCACTGACCTCTATTAAAATACGCTGGACTGGCTATCGCTATCAATTTCATGTGCCTATTTGAAAATCGCCATTTTGGCGCTGACGGCAGCAGTGTGGGGGAATGGAACTAATACTAGTGATGTATAAAAAAAGGTTTGTTATCGATAAAAACTTTTCTGATATCGACCACAATGATAGAAATATTACCAACGGTATTGTTACAGATTTCCTATAAATTAAATTGGTTTAGGTAATTTTTAACATTTAACATTCGTGTTGTCTTTTATACGTAATATGTTTTTAAAAACGTGAAATACGTTTTATAACATATGTTAAGATTTACTAAAATTGTAGATAATTGATTTAAAACCATATAGGCATATAATTTGTTAAATGTTACTAAAACACAGATAAAAAGACATGTCTGCACTAGTTGAGTACCTAACTAAACTAATGAACTATAGATAGTCGTAATAAGCAGATATATCTAGTACTGTTTATGGACTGTAATAATAAGTATCATATGTCCGGTTGACCCCTTCCTTCCTTGTTCTCCTTAATCGGATAACAGTTCACTATAGGATCAATAAATAATAAAATTCTGTAAAATAGTAAATTACTAAGATAGAAATAGTAATTAATAAGATAATCCCTTCCTATAAAGAGTGCACAATAAGATATTATTACTAGTCACATACCGCATGTTGCCATGTGATAAGAGACACAATAACTTTCTATTAGGTCTGTAATTACGGTAATTAACTTGTAACAACTTAATTACCGCAGGGAAGGGACAGGGAAATAAAAAAAGCATTCTCAAATCACATATTTTATTAAATTAAAAATTACTGTCGAGCCATTTTTTCAACGTAGTCCGTGACTGATGTTTTAAGAAACAGGCTTCCGTGAAGTGTTTAGAACACAGATAATGATACATTGTCGGAGTCCAGTTGACAACCTTCAAATTTTTTAACCAAAGTTTGAGAGTGTAATTGGAGGGGAACCTGTAATTAAAGGAAACATTAAAGTAGGTATGGGTAAAATAATTATAAATTATATACATATATCTATAATTATATAGAACACTTAATATGAGAATTATGAATCATAAGTGTTAAATTATTTGTTATTGACTCTAATAATAATAAACCTTGAAGTGTTTTGCTATTATTAGAGATCGTTATAATGTGCGTATCATTATTTTAACAATGATGAGCATGCCTTTTGTTTTACATCATAATACCTATTACGAAAGTATCGATATGAATTTAGACATCCCTAACAAAAGTTATTGGTTATAAAAATGTTCGTAAAATCCCGTAAACTCGAATAGTTTACGTTTATTATTGTAAGAATACACTGTTTTAAGCGGTTTTCTAATACGTATTTATGTTATAGATTCACTTACTTGTGAAAACTGACACCATTGCCCTTTTCGTATCGTGTTTTACAATATACGCACGATTTCATGTTGGATGAACAATGCAAGCTATGATACAATCACTGATATAACACTTTAATTTATATCACAATCACAGTAAACACTTTAGAAAACTTTTTATTCCGCAGAGACACTTAGCGTAAAATCAACAAACAACGGCCATTTGCAATCTTATTAGTTCTCAGAACTCTCACGTCTGTCACTGGGGGCGCTTTGAATCGGCACAGCAAATAGCTGTCATTTTGTATGGGATAGCCAGTCCAGCGTATTTTAATAGAGGTCAGTGATTTGAATACATATTGAAAGTATTTTTAACCAAAAAAATATGCTTTGTCATTCCAGAACCCCGCAGAAATAGAACAATACGTCCAATCCTGGATTAAGCTCCAAGAGCTGATCTTCGTACTAGGCGGCTCCCTCAAGGATATAGAGAACCACTGGAAAGACGGGACCGGCCCCTTAGCCATCCACTTCAGAAACCAAGAGCTCCGAAGCCTGATCAAAGCCCTCTTCCAAAATACGCAGATGCGAGCCAACCTGTTATCCAAAGTAAAGTAAAATTGAAATAATTCTCAGTGTTTGACGTCAGTATCTCTATCATAAATATGGTGTTAAATATTTTTAAATGTGTCATTGTTTTACTTTACGATTTTAAAACTTTTGTGTAAGAATTGATGTTACTCACAAATACTTGATTAAGTTGAATAATTGTAAAACATAAATTATCCAAATAAAGGTTTACAGAAGCATAGCAGTACATTATCTGTATTCAGTTGTTTCGATGTTATGGTAAACAAGTGATTTTTATCTTTTTTGTCTGGTTTTTTAATTTCTCCAACCCTTTTTTCCAATTATAATATTATTTGATTGACCCTCCTATGATGTTCATTGTGAGTCGTCCTTGTACTTGTGTGGTCCAAGGAATAGACACAGGAATAGACGTGTTTATAGGGCGGTCGCATATCTGGCTAGGCACAGCCACAGTATAAATATATGACAGTGCAGCACGATCAAGGAACTTATATCCAAAGTTCCTTGAGCATGATTGTCACTGCCAAATTGTCAAGACAAATACCGGTCTTAGAATCCAAGAAATTTGATAACATTTATTTAATTATAGTTAGAATGGTAGAACACCAATTACATTAAGTAACATAGAGACAAATTACAATTACGTTGACACTAATATAAATAACCTTAAGACTAACATGGAACAGTAGACTCCCTTGCATGCTTTCTCTCACAGAACACCAGACATAGACGCATAATTTTAATCCATTCATCCGCAAACACATCACATTCAGGGTTGACAGCCAGAAGGGCATTCAGCACCTTTAGACTACGACAGACTGGGGATTCGGCTCTGGCTACAGTGTTGGCAGGCAGTTGGACTCTGACGGTGTCCGATGTATTTGTCGGACACAAATAGTCGGCAGAAAAGACCATGGAGCTCTGGGCAGTCGATACGTCCCCGTAAAGTCTTACAGGCTACGCTGAGTTGATCAAGGCCTCTTCTCACCTCCAGCGAGTTAAAGCCCAACGTCCCTAAAAGATAGTTGGTAGGGTACATGTAGGGAAAGAAGTGGTACTTATAATCTTTGGAATAGGCACCTAAGGAAAGTTTTTTGTACCTTATCCAGCAAGTGTTTGGGTCGCGTTATAGGGGTGCCAAATACAGGCACTAGACTCGAGTTTGCTTCGAACCAGAGCGGCGTACAACAGCCTAACAACATTTGGATTGCGAAAGTCACGAGCATTTCGCAAAACAAATCCTAAGCGCCTGAAAGACTACTTCGCAAGGGTAAAAACGTGATCTCGAAAAGTCAAACAGCGGTCGAGTTACTCCCAAATCCTTTATGTTGGTGACACGAGTAATTACGTGACCACCCAAATTGTAGTCATATTGAATTGGCCGCAACCCCCTTTCCGTAAGTCATAAATTCATAATGTAGCACTTGCTTTTAAACATTAGTTTGTTCACAATGCTCCACTCTTAGATGGCATCAATATCCCTTTGTAGGAGTTTGCAATTGCAATCCTCGTCCGTTCGGATCAGTTCGGATTTGTACGACTATATAGCTTAGGGTCGTCGGCATATAGCAGGCATTTGGCAAGTTAATAATAATAATAAGTTTAGTGTTATAATAATAAGTTAGTAATAATAATAAGTTTATATGTTTTCGTAGGTGGTCGATGGAGACAACTTCGTAATATTTCCGAGATTCTCTTCTCTTTAAAATTATCTATTTAAATCATTGACTTATATTTCCTAGCTCATTGGTTTAAATGGTCTAATGGTAAATGGTAAACAAAGACAGACCTTTTTTGTTATACGAGTTTTGCTTCTTGCAGTTGTTTGTAAAAAGGAACGTAAACGTCACTAAGAAAATTGAAAGAAACGTCAAAACAAAAGTTGATTGTTATTTTTTTCTGCAGCGGCGTAGCCTAACCTCAAAAACATTGAAAGTTTCACTGTGCATTGAAGTTTCTGATAAAAAATGTTCTAAATGTTAACAAAAATGAACACAGTTAAAGTGTTGTTACAAAAACGAAGTGTTACCGTATTAGCAAACCGCTACTATGCAACAACAAAGAAGAAAATTCCGGATGTTGATGAAGAGGACTCGCTACCAAGTAATTGCCCTATTAAAATTATGTAATTCCTATCATTTCATTATTGATGAAATGTATGTAACACTTAAAAGGAAACTACTACCCAATGATAAATGGAACAATTTGTCTTATTAATTATTTGTCGTGTTCTTCCCATCGAATGTTTTGTAACCTTAAAACCATAATAAAGGTAAAATACAGCTGTTTACTGGGCGAATTATTGGAAATTGGCTCGTGGAACTTGATAAATACATAAGCACTTAAAACAGTTACTACATAAACTCGACTAATATTAATATTCTGTCTTCCTATTCTAGTTTTTCAGTACCCCACAAGCAAGTGCTCAGACCGGAACATGTACTCATGGGGTCTTGCGGAGACCGGCGCACTAGGCATTCACATGCCAAGAGGCAATAAGGGCAAGAAGCAGTATAGGAATAACTTCTCACTCTGCTGGTACCCTATGAGGTCTAGCTTTGCTGAGAGATTTGATGTAAGTGTTAAAAGTTATTAACAAACTCTATTTTTGTGACAGACCATTATAATATAATTATAACACTGTGCATCATTACAAAATAAGTTCTTGGGTGCCACCTTATAATTAATTATCTTCGAGCCAGTTAACTTATTTTGAACCTTTTATTTATTTATTATTATTAAGGCACATCAATAACACAAACAGAAACATTTACAAATAAAAGAGAACAGAGACATGGACTAGTGTTTACGTCAATTACAGATGTGCACAGCATTCAAAACAAAATAGAAGAAAAAAAACACAGTACCTATTCACATGACAAAAATAAATTTAATAAAAAAAACAAAAACAATATAAGAACAAAAGCTCTAGCTAAAATCTGGGTAGTAGAGAGAATACCCTCATCAACATAAACATTGACAATTTTTTTATTTTGTTCTCTTCAGTCTTCCCCTCATTTATGATCTTAGATCTAAAATGCTTGGGATGGTTGTGGAAGATATCCAAATCATAAAGATTGCAAAAATTGTTGTACGTCGACGTTAGCCTAGCCATCGGAGCATTCATGACTAAGTTGGTTTTATAACGAGAGATTTTTGGGGACATTGAAAAAGGATGTGCATTTTCTTCGAGCATTAAGTTTAGGTACGTTTATTTTAATGCGTTCGAGAAGTCCGTCAGATTTAAAAGAACCGTCAAAAATATTCCGCAAGCATAGTAAGTCTATCATGCATTGGCGTAGCTGTAAGCTTGACATATGGAAGAAACGCAGTTGTTCGTCATACGAGCATCTCGCACTGAAGCCAGTGGCAAGGAAAGCAAGTTGCCGCGTAAAGGGTTGTTGAATTGACTCGATACAATTAGAATGAACCATATAATTCGGATTCCATATGACACTCCCGAACTCGAGTACACTACGTACCAGAGCGTTATAAAGCACAATCTTGGAGGCTGTATGTCTAAAGTCCTTAGTGTTACGTCTAATGAAAACCAACATTTTAGCAGCTCTTTGGACAATGTCATCACAATGCGGAACAAAACATAACCTAGAATCAAGAATCACACCCAGGTTACGAAGTTGTTCAACTACAGCAATCCCTACGGTATTGATGTGGTAACTTGATTCAAGCACCTTTCTCTTCCTTGTGAACCGAATATGCTGTCATTTCGAAGCGTTAAATCTCATTCTGTTAGCACAGCACCATTCATAAGTATGGTCCAGATCGGCCTGAATCAATTCCACATCCGTCAAAGAGTCAACATGGCGCGAGATTTTCATATAACCTTATTCCAGCTTTTAAAGCAGCAGCTTTTCCAGCAAGTTTTTAATACAAAATTGATAACTTAGACTCAGGGTTGAAATCAGTTTCGGATTTAGATCTTGTAACATTGTTGGAATAAAGTTCAAAATGGCTGTAGGTATGGTTTAAATCTTTTTTTGTAATAAGGCCACATTATTCTAAATTCTTATGATTCTAGGTTGAACACGTAGCTGCAGGGTATGGCTTTACAGTGGCTTCTATAAAGACGGAAGAGCAACATAAAGTGTTTGGCACAGGCATCAACACAGACTCGCAAATAGGCTATCATGCACCACGCATTGGTCACGCACTTGAGTTGCTGCTGAGTCCAGCACCAATATTCCTGCCTTACAAGTCTTTAGAAACAAAGGTAACCTGAACATAAATCACATATTACTCTATTTCTTATATCACGAAGCGACGCGCGCTTTACTTGTGGTTACTAAGCGTACACACATGCTGTGCATGAGTGTGTGTGGTATCATCTGAGACAATGGCGAAGTCGGAGGTGTGTGTGTGTTATGTGCTGACGCTACTCGTCTTCATGCACACATTCACAGCGTGTTTGTACACTTGGTTACTACAAGTAAAGCGTGCGCCGTTTCGTGATATAGGTAAAAACTGTACTCTAAAAATTGTTGAAAAAAAAAAATGTCTGAATTTGTAGTTTTTCCTACATGCCATTTTCTTCTACTTTTCTATCAAAATTCTTCATAACACATAAAACATCTAAATTATACAGATTACCGGCATTGACGCAGGTCGCGCCCACACGGCCATTCTGACAGACTATGAGGGTGTGTACACACTAGGAAATAACGCGTACGGCCAGTGTGGACGTAAGATTAACCTGAATGAGGAGTATAAAGGGAGCATGGTGTCTCACAATATCAAGAGGTTGGGCAAGGAGAAGATTGTCAGCGTGTGCTGCGGACAGGATCATACGTAAGTATGTTGTTTCAATATGCTGATATTCACTATTTGTCATGTTATTTTGTAATTTTATGCTATTGATCAAAGTCCAACTTGATTGGTTGCACATAAAGACATTAAAAAAATACTAATAGTGCACCAGTGAAGAACAATAATTCAGATTTCACTAAATTCGTCAATACGTTACGATATTTAACCCTTCTAATTCATTACCATCTTAATCACTAATCCAATCTAGTCCCGACAATTTATTCCTCTAACTAATTCAATATGGGTGTTAAATATAAATATAAAAACATATAAATCCTGTTTCAGCCTATTCGTAACGGAGGGTGGCAAGGTGTTCGCCTGCGGCTGGGGCGCGGATGGTCAGACCGGGCTCGGTACATTCGAGAACCAGGCAATACCTGCGGCTGTGAAGGGAGATATTACTACAGAGAAAATTGTAAAAGTCGCTTCTACTGGCGATTGTGTGCTCGCGTTAAATAGTAAGTATTTAGAAAAGTAATAAGGATTGACAAAGACTAAAAAAGGGTTTCGATTCTGTCAGGTAATTAATAAAACTATGTGAACAGATTATAAATTAAAGTCGCTTTACGTGTGTCTGTGTGACCGCGTTATTCTTTTAAACTACGTAATTAATGGATTTTGATGCGGTTTTCACCATCATTTTTTAGAGAATTTATTCGTTTAGGCGCGATTGGTCCAATATAAAGTAGTTCCGAAATTAAACATTTTTATGTATTTAATTATATTGTACTATATTTATTATTTTATTCATAATCATATTACAATTAATCATATCATGTTTTACTAGCTCATTCCCAAAAGCAAAACATTAAATTCTCTTGTGTCAAAACGGACCCTGGCACTCGCCGGCCGCTGCCGCCGCACCGCTCGCTCGGCTCGTGCGTTGTGTGGTCACAGTTCTAACATAACATAACCTAACCTACCTGCGAATTGTTTTTTTTTAAATATTGGACCAATCGCGCCTAAACCAATTTATTCTGGAAGTCTTGTGTATATAATACATGTCGTAAACACCGTGCGAATCAGAGTCCGGGACCCCTAATGTATAAATAATAGACGCTATTAATCATTTTTGCAAACGGTATTTATTTTCCACAGATCAAGGTGAACTTTTCGGTTGGGGAAACTCTGAGTACGGGCAGATACCGATGGTGAGCGGCACTCAACAAGTCAATATGTCGTATTCTCTACGCGAATTCACCCGCGGCTTGGGCAAGATCACCGACATAGCAGCTGGTGGATCCTTCTGTTTGATCGTTAATGGTAAGCTATATAAATTGAAAAGATTACATACATACACTTGCGTGCCAAAAAACTGACCCACCCTACGCTCTCTATTTGAGAGACGATATCTCAAAAATGTTAATGTATATTTTAATTATTTTATATTGTATAAAGGTAGGTAAAATAAAGTTTATTTACATATACCCATACTTTGATAAAAAAAACAATACTCTTGACCAGATCAACTCGATTCTTCAGTTGTCCTCATCTCTCACTAATGCTTGGAAAAACTGCGCGACGTTTTTTTTCAGTGAAATTGACAATAAACTTAATTTTGTTTATCGAGTATTGATCATGTAACTAACATTTTTAACCAAATAAAAAAAATGGTTCTTTATTCTACCCATTTGTTTTAAAATGGACGATTTTCTCAAAAACGAATGAATCAGTTTTGAAATTTTTTTCATAGATGTAATCTACATACATACATTCAGGAAGATTTTAGTACACAAACTATAAGGTTATTGTTAATTAAACTTGTTGAATTATCGTGTTTCAAATCGAATAGAATGCAGTGTATCGATTTTATTGCACGCAAGTGTACATAAACTCACGCCTTCTTCCCATGGGGGTAGGCAGAAACTATAGAACGAAAAGATTATATCTTGAAGAATGTGTTTTACAAGAATTCTTAAAACTTTGTTCCACAGAAGCAGGCGACGCGTTCGTTTGGGGATACGGCTTGCTGGGACTTGGACCCAATGTGGAACACTCCAAAAGCCCAAAACAGATACCAGCTCCTCTGTTTGGACGCAACGAATTTAATACAGAGGCTTGTGTAGAAAAAGTAGCCTGTGGCATAGGACATTTAGCAGCCATAACTAACGACGGACATTTGTACATGTGGGGCCGGAACAGACAAGGCTGCCTTGGCTTAGGTTCCAGTAAAGACCAACACTTTCCATTAAAAGTAGCAATTGGTGGACATGTATTGAAGGTAATATGCAGTGTTGATCATTCTGTGGCTATTTGCAAACCTTTCACATAATGTATTAATATTTTAAGACTGTTAGTTAATAAATATATTATTATTTATCCTATGTTTTATTTCAAGTGATTACAGTAGCACACTTTTATAGCTATAGTTATACAAACTAAAATTGAAACTAGCTGACGTGAATACCTTATATTTATATAAACTGAAATGATGCACTGTTTCATCACATTTATGCACAGATTTGTAAAAGAAGTATGCTTAGATGCGATGGAGGGGTGTATTATTTCAGTCTATAATAATCTATGTGGATACATGACTATGACAATTTACTGAATGGGTATTATACATTATAAATCTACATGAACTACTCTACTGGTAGTTGATAGCTCTTGCAGAGTAGTATTCTATTATTGTTACTGAGCATGAGCTCAAAATCATGTCATTCTCATGAATGCATGATGAACAGAGATCGAATATTCATATGCATATTTATCTAAAATTAATTTATAGCTGTGAAAGTATGGAAGTGGCTTAAAATATATTTATATAAAATATCCCAGGATTTCAGGAACACCGGGAATGCAAAACTAATCAGGTGTATAGTACGGAAGCGATTTCTAAAAAAAACTATATAAAAAAAGAATACCTAGGTATTTCAATAGGTACCTAGATGAATTTGACAAAATATATGAAGTCCGTTACCTCATCTTGATGTTGTTTACTATGGCAGATTGGTATCTACCTACATACTTTACAATATTAGGTATGTAGATATGCATCAGATTGTTTAGTCACAAAAAAACTCAAAATTCTTTGATTTTAGCAATAGATACAAAAGTGCATTTCAGATAAATAAGCTAATAAAGTAAATAAATATACATCCAAAATTTTTTGAACCCGTAATGGCAGGATTTTTTCAATACAAAAGCGCATTCCATACTAGCCAACATCTCAACTTTAGGTGAATATGTATCTGAATATGTGATCTCTAGTGATGAATCTATTAATATAATAAAAATAATATCCCATCCCAAAAAATAAGTATTGCCCATTAAATCGATACAAGTCACAATTTACTTTCTAATAACATTAAATACAAGATATCTTACAAAATATGATACACAGCAAATCACATTCTCACAAGGTTACTATAAACCTTAAATTCTCTTCTAATGTCCATTGTAATTTTAATTCTTATTGAAAGAGAGAGTCCCCAAAAGTATTGGTGGGCTCTCCCGATCAATACTCCATTGACTATTGTTTACATTCATCGTGAAATGGTTCCAAGGTACGGAAATCTCGCCATGCAGGAGGCAGTAGCGATGTGTGGTGGAGGCGGGTACCACATCTCTTGCATAGCTCACTAAAGAGATTTATGTAGCTGTGCAACCATGTCATGAATGAACGCACAGCCAGATCCGGTAAAGTTGGAGAATAGAAATGTAACATAGCAGCATGAGCATTCTCTGTCACCTTTCTGAACACATGATGTCGTGATTCTGACCAGAGATCCATTGACTCACCGTTACCTTTAACCATGACCCACTCCATAAGAAGCCCTTTGAAGGATACAACAGCTCTCAATACATGGCTAAGGTTTATCTGCACAACCGCATTGCTTGCAAATGGTCGAGATATTGTTATTTTCATGTCATTGTATGACCTGTCAATGTTGTTGATAACGTTGTCGACTTGTAGAGGCGCGACGTTGTGGTTGCTCTGCAGTTTCCCGCGTCGTTTTGTACTCCCGGAGTTTATGTACGAGCGTTTGAGCGAGTTTTGGCTGAGGAGTGAGTGTGCGAAGGAGCTGTACTCATGAATCTTATCAGTCCATTTGTAGCTGTTTACAAGTTGAGTATAAAGCGCTTGCCGGTCTTGTGTAGTTTCCTGGCTCAGGTATGTCGTGGTACCCAAGTTAAAGGGCGCAGTCGGTATCGGGAGTCCATTTACAGTTTGTTCCAAGTCTCGCAAGTTAATGTTCACGCTGTTTAGCAGTTCTTGAAGCTCTAAAAGGAACTTATCTTTGCCGTCTTCACCGTGGTCGGCGCGCAATCCATTGGAAAGTGTTTCGAAGACGTGACTGACGCTAGATCGCAGAACTCGGAGCGAGCCTAGAGCAGAGTTCAATTGATCCACGTTTATAGTAGTATTATTATTATTTAAATTCATCTTGAAGAAAAAGATTAAATACTGCGAGGTCGAAATCAAACAAATTTAACAAAACTGGTTTAGAGTATAGTAACTCAGAACTCGTCTATTTTGTTGACAGGATGACACTGTCAGTCAGTTTTTTTTTTTTTTTAATGGCCTGGTTGCTGAGACCTTTTAGCCACCTGTCAGTCAGTTTATTTTTTTTATTAATTTTAATGGCCTGGTTGCTGGGACCTTTTAGCCAAGTCTTTAATTGGTTTAGTAATAAGTAGTATTTTGTTAGTTTGATTATTATTATGTAACTTCACTACTTCGAAAGTGTTTTTAATATATTTATATATATATATATTTTTTTTTATGGCAATCTGCCGAAGACTACGGCAATTTCTGCCAGTGTCACGTAGGGGTATTTTATAATAAATATTTACAAAGAGAATATGAACTTTAAACTTTTTGTGGCGATCCTTTTAGCCCTGAAATAAACACAACACTAGTTATAGTTAGTACCTAACATAAATTATAATATATACGTTTATACAATATATAATAAGACTACATAAATATCTGAATATTAAAGTTTAATATTGTTATTGGAAATAAATTTAATAAAAGCACGTATAACTTGGGGATTAGGGAAAAAAGAGAGGAGATGACGGACATTTATGGGTTTTTGGATGTTCAATTTTGTAATAACCTTATCAAAAGAGGAAACGTTATTCAAAGGGCAATTTAAAAATATGTGATCCAACGTACCATCATCCAGCCCACACTCACACAGAGAACTGTCGCGGACCCTAATTTTATGGAGAAAAACTGGGGTACAGCAGTGGCCAATACGGATTCTGCATATAACAGATGTGACGGTTTTGGATGCTTCTTTGTATTTATAAAACCAAGGCTTGGGGGGAACGGTTGGTTGAATAGATGCAAACAAGCTAGCTTTTGACTTGCTAGATTGAGACCAGTGGTCTTGCCAGGATTTGAAAAGATCTACTTTGGCCTTGTGAATCAAGTCATAGGCCTGGACAGCGTAATGTTTTTTATCTGCCAGATTGCTGCTAACCGCATTCTTGGCTGCTATATCTACCAGCTCATTGCCCTTAATATCCATATGACTAGGAATCCATACTAATATTATCTCAATATTTTTTTAAAGACACGAATGTAGAACAGTTTTGATGTCAACAATGATTGGGCTACGTAGGTTATCTTTAAATGAATTCTTAACTATTGCCCGCAGAGCACTCATGGAATCAGAAAAGATGACTGCTTTTGTAATAGCTGAATGAGAGGAAATAAATAAACACGCCTCCAGAATTCCAATGCATTCGCCAGTAAAAACCGAAGACTCGGGCGGGCACTGGAACTGAAGGAATATATGGGAGTTGGAATTATAAACAGCAATGCCTGTTTTACCGTCAGTGGTCAATTTAGAAGCGTCTGTATAAAATTTGTAGTGATCAGGCCATTTGTTATTAACAGTCGAACTAAAATGGTCATTAGCATTGGTGGTGTCCTTATTTATTCCAATATAAGAGATTTTTGGAACAAAATTTAGAATTTCATACGGACATGTGTAGAGTGGGAATTTATTACACTGAGGAATGGGAGCATTGTTTTCCACATTCCGGATATTCCTAAATGAATTAAGGATCAAAGGGGGGTCTTTATGTTTCCAATAATCGCTTTGTCTACATAAATTGTCTAGTATGGAAAGCTTAGGAAGAACAATGTGATTACTAAGAAAATATGCCTTGTACATATATTTATCAGCTAAGTACTGTCTACGGAGAAGAAGGGGAGGGTCGCCACTCTCAACTTGCAGAGCGTTGGTGGGAGTGGATCTCATACAACCTAGTACAATGCGGAGGGATTTCGATTGAATGGTTTCCAGCTTGGCCAATGCAACCTTACCACAGGGTTCCAGGAGGAAGGACCCATAGTCCAGTAAGCTTCTTATTGTAGCATTGTATATGAGTTTAAGAGTAAAGGGATGAGCCCCCCACCAAACACCCGCTAGAGCACGAAGCATATTCAGGTTCTTCTCACATTTGTTAATTATATAATTGAGATGAAAGACACCAGATAATTTACAGTCCAAAATGACCCCAAGGAATTTCACATTATCCTCGACCTTGATCGGGGCTCCTTCAATTTCAAGGTGGACATATGGAGTTAAACGTTTACGTGAGAAAACAACAACGGAGCTTTTAGGAGCTGACAAGCTAAGACCATGAGAGATTAGCCACTGGTTTAAGGAGTTAAGGGATATTTGCATGGATTCCGTAGCACGTTCCACGGACGGGGTAAGAATATATAAGTATAGGTCGTCTGCATATTGTAAAATGTGACAGTCGCTATTAAGGGACTTGTGAAGATCAGAGGTGTAAATACTATATAAAAGAGGACTTAGTACTGAACCCTGGGGTAACCCACGCCAAACAGTTCTGGGGTCATGAGATTCTCCTGGAACATGGAGTTTAATACTACGTCCAGCCAACAAGTTACAGATACAGTTAAGAATCTTTACCGGGATACTCAGCTGGCGTAATTTACTTCTGAGTACCGAAAGAAGGACACTGTCGTAGGCTGCAGAAATGTCGAGAAAGACCGCGAGAACAGACTCATTTTTGCTGAAGGCAATCCGGGCATCGGTCATAAAAATACCAATACTGTCTATTGTACTAGCTCCCTTTCGGAAACCAAATTGAGATTTTGCTAGAAGACCTCGGCTTTCAACCAACCACTCCAACCTGTTTTTTATAAGGTGTTCCAATATTTTACCTATAACAGGTGATAGAGCAATGGGTCGAAAATTATCGGTGCAATCAGGAGATTTCCCTGGTTTTAAAATAGGAATTATCAGCTGCGTTTTCCAAGTATCAGGTATATGTGAGAGAATGAAACATGCGTTGATTAATGATAAAAGGTATTGGCGACAGCGGGACCCCAATTTTTTAAAAAGCGAATATGGATGGCCATCTATGCCTGGGGCGGAGTCGCGTTCTTGTTTGAGCACTGCATCCAGTTCGCTTAACAAGAAGGGGGCATCTAAGGGGTCATTGGAAATTTCCCACCCCTCAGAAGGTAAGGGGCATTCTCCCAAAAGAGGAGCGAAAGGGGGAGCCAGTTTGTTCAGGAAAGGTTCCGCAATGTCGCTAGGCATAGATGAGGAGTTTCGGACGGAGCAGCCACGTTTAAATCGTTTGAAATTTTGCCAAACAAGAGAGGAAGGGGTTGAAGGGGAAAGTGAAGAGCAAAATTTCTTCCATCCTTCATATTTTTTTTTTTTTGAGTAGACGCCTGGATCTCGCAACAATCCGGTTGTACTCGATCAGGTTTTCAGTGGACATATTTTCAGCATAATTAAGTTCCGCTTCATTTCGAGATTTAATAATGTTGGAACATTCCCGATCCCACCAGGGGGGAGATGATATTTTTCCAGAGGCTGAATTTTTAAGTGGAATGCTGTCATCCGCGGCTGATGAAATTGCACCGGAAAATTTCGATATACAGTCATCTATGTTGGCTGGGGAAACTTGGGCAAAGTGGAAATTATATCCTCAAGAGTTTGAGAGTATAATTCCCAGTCCGCGCCTGTAAGCCTATATTTTAAAAGAGGAGTATTATCCTTATGAGGTAAGGACCTGTTGATCAGAGTAGTGCATATTGGGTAGTGGTCACTACCATACGTGAGGTTTAGTCGTTTCCACTCCAACTGGGCGGTCAGACTAGCTTAACACAGGGTAAGGTCTACACAGCTTCTACTCTGGCCAGGTCTAGGTAGGCGAGTGACGGAACCATCGTTGATAACACATAAACCCAAGTCATCCAACAGATCAACCAACTCAAGACCAGAGGTATCAAAATGGTCAGAGCCCCACAGGGAATGATGGCAATTAAAATCACCCAAAATTATAACAGGATTCAATGAGGAACATATATTATGAATGTATTGAAAGCAGGAGGTATTAGGGGAGGGAATATAGACAGATATAAAATGAATGCCAAGGATATTAACACCTACAGCATTAATCTCATCTCCGTGGGGAGGAAGGGATAGAGAGGAGGAAGAAAGAAGATTGTTCACTAGTATAGCAGCTCCGCCATAACCGTCAGAGCGGTCATCCCGGAGAGTGCTATAACCGGGAATATTAAAATTGAGTCGATTGCAAAAATTGCAGGATTATGCAAATTAATAAGGTGGCAGATTTCATGTTTTTTGGGTAGTGCACTTCTGGTGTTCCACTGCATGAGATGGAATGTTACGGTTATTAATTTTATTGACAATGTTGTGGGCAACGTGGTCAGGTAATGAGTAATTTGAAAGTAAGGAGGAAAGTAAAGTAATAATAGTTTTAATAGTCTCTTCATTCTCATTATGAGTGGGAGTGTGGTCCATCAGAGCACAACCATTAGGAGAGGGGGAAATGTCCGTTGCTAGCAATCTTAGCAATTGAGTTGATCGTTTTTTTTTACCTATTCATAAAATTGATATCCTCCTCAGTAACTATACGTGGGTCACACTGAAAGTTTTTAGAAAATAAAAAACGGAATGATGTAGAAGCCTGTTAATATTTTTATTGCTTTTTGAAGTAGTCTCCGTTTTTTTAACCACCTTCGCATGCGATGGAATCATTGACTGAAGCACTGGGCCCACTGTTCTTTAGGGATTTCTTCCACGCCTTTAAGACCAGGGCTGAAGCCTTTTGAATGGTAAAATGTGCAAAAAAAAAATTGTAGGATGAAACCCGTTGAAAAAGGAAGAGAATATAACAGAAATTAAAGGAAAAATAATTTACGCGCGATCTGAGGTCGGGAAGTGGATGGGGGTGAGTTTTTAAGGGTATAAAATGGTTTTCCTCGATTTCCGGCAAAACTGCAAGTCTCATGGAAAAAAATCAAGAACAAAGTTGTAGGTAATAAAAATATTTACAACTTTTTTATTTACACTTTTTTCACATAACATTGTGACATGATGACATCTACCAACCCGCACTGGGCCCGCATGGTGGATTATGACCCATTCCCTCTTACCGAGAGGAGCCTATAATGTTCCCACTGCTGAGACACAGCCCCGTGTCCCAGCAGTGGGAACATTATAGGCTGATTATGAATCACCAATCTTATAAGTGTTATTTGTATTTGCTTTCCGTAGAGAGCTTAATTTGGTATTTAATCGGTAACTACCTACAACGGACAAGGCACTTTTCATTTGATATAGTAAAATGTTTTTTTATACACACAGTTTGAGTTAGCACTGCAATCACTGCATCTAATATTTCAAATATGATAAAAACAAATGCACACCTGTGTATATGCCATACCGACACTGTCCGATGCAAATAAAAGCATCGAATGAAAGTGAAAAATATGATATTTTTCGCTCTACTTTCCTCGATCATAGAGCTACGTTCTTTATTTTTCGAATGGATATCAGAAAACTTTATACCATGTTGAATTGGGAATACACAATTTGTGTAGTAGGTATAGTTATGAACAAGAACCTTTATACCCACACGATATATTGCTACACAATTTAGAGACTATCGTGATTTACTGCACTATAGTGGCTACCGTCTTATCTGAGTAATAGACAACAACGCGTCATTATCAATCAATATAGCAAAAGCAAAGATATGACACCCTACTTATTGGAACCTAAATATAACAAATATGGCGTTCCACAAGGGAATGTGCTAGGCCCGATATTATTTGTTTTATATTGTTAGAAAGAATCTTGTGACAATTTCAACTCTGGTATAAAAGGAGCGCGCGCACCGTCATTTGTGCCCCCTGGCTGGAGGCTTTGAGTTAGCTCGAAGGCACCACAGGATTGACCGGTTAAGCAGTCACGGCCTCTCAAGGCCTTTAGGGGTGAGTCTTTTAATTATTGTCTTATTGTTGTTATATTCGATTGAACTAGATAATATTAGGGGTTAATTCTATTAGTTATTACCAGTGGTAATTTATGTTTGTTTTAGTCGTTTTAATTTGGTTCCTTGTTTAAGAAAATTAACGGTTGTAATAATTTAAAAACGTGTGTATTCAAATTAATTGATTATACTTGTGATTTCATGTGCTGTGTTGTTTTTTTTTAAACATTGCCACTTACGATTGCTAAAAATATATTAATTACATCATAAAAATAACCTAGCATAAATGCACTATTTTTGCTGACGTTATAATATATATATCGCCAGCGAAAAACGTGCATATAGTGACATCTAATAAAAATACAATTACAGATCATGGGTTTGACAACCATTTGAAAATGAATTTAGGAAAATCCGTTTTCAATCAATCGAATAATTATAAAAACAACATGAAACTTAACAAAATCAAAGAGGTAACACATACAAGGTTTTAAGCGTCATAATAGGTAAATATATTAGCTGGAAAGAACATGTAGATAGTCTCAGCACTAGTATTAATAAATTTGTATATGCTCAGAAACAAGTTAAAAATTTTAGTAACATAGAGCTATTACATCATACCACGCTATGATATATTATTATGATTATATTATTATTAATCATTACTGCGCTATGGTCTTGTCATATGGGTAATAGTACCGATAAGGTGAAAGCATTTGTCGCCCGAAAAAAAAAATATATATAGGAGTAATATGTGGACTTCAACCTGATGACTCATGTCGACCAATGTTGGAGAGATTTGGTTTGTTACCTTTTCCATCTCTGTGCATTTGTGAAGTGTAAGTGTTCGTTGTTAAGAATAAGCAGCTATTTAAGACAGCAAACGATGTAAATTCTCAGAAAAGACGAGATCCTTACAAATTAGTGCTGAATGATTTGCCAAGACTTGCCAAATACAACAAAATAGCCTAGCAATGTGCGTGCGTATTTACAATAGAATACCAAGTGATTACAAAATGTTACATTCATGGTTATTTAAAATTAAATTGTTTAAGTGTTTAAATTAGTGTAACTACTATAGTTTAAAAGAATTCATGAATTAGAAATGTTAATGCCCTGTAACATTTTATCAACCTCTTAATTTTTGCTTGCTATGTTTTATTCAAGCTGAACATTTTTGTGCCATTCTAATTATATTAACACCATTGTGTACCATATTTAATGCATGCATATTTATATATATTTACTATTTACTAACACGAAACAGAAAATTTCTGTTCCGTGTTTACTACCGTCTCATCAAGTCAGTCAAGTCATCACCTGAGGGGTGAATAGAGTGCCTATTGTAATGACAGATATGAAAAAAAAACACAACTTGACAATACAAGTTGTTGGTAACAAATACATTGTATTATTAGGATGAAGAGGTATTTATGTGAAATGAGCTATGAACCAAGAATGAGTTTCAAGTTTGAATACCTAAATCGATTCCTTATCCATAATTGAATCAATTTTCAACCCGACTTGCTTATTATGATTCTGCACAACCCTCTAAATATTAACCCTTATTTTATGTAGGTATGTATGGGGAATAATAATAATAATAAAAAGTGTTTATTTCTCACCACAAGCCAAAAAAATACAAACAATATTTTACACCCAAAAAATAGTTAACGATTTTTGGTTGTGGATCGCTGGTGCCTGTGGTAGGTAGTAACACCTGTATTACAGGTCACCAGGTCCCCACCTGCTAGAGATTACATATTTGATAGCTTAACATCTGATATCACAACAAGTAACATAAGTTTCAAACAATTAGTGAGCTTATTATTAGAGTAAAAAATAAATAAATAAAACGAATTAAAAGTAAAAGTATGTTGGGAGGTTTTTATGAGTGTAAAGGTGTGTGCGAGGGTGTGTGTGTGTGTGTGTGGGTGGGTGGGTGTTGGAGAGAGTGTTACTGGATGAGTCTGATTAGACTAATACGTCAAAGAGAGCTTCTGTAGCAGCATATGTTTGGCTTTGTAGCCAAGCTTGTAGAGCGATTTTAAAATTATGTTTGTTCAATGAGTGCAGGGAAAGAATTCGGTTTAATTTATTGTAAAGATAGGGTCCAAGGAAAATAAAGAATCTATGACTAAAATAAGTTTTAAGAGGAATAGCTAAGGCAACTATATGGTTACGGCGATTGGTTTGCTGAGAATAGTTGGAAATAGCATGTTGTTTAATAGCAGTGGCCAGTACAAACAATTGCCTTACCGTAAGGACTTGACAATATTCATAGAGCTTGACGGTGGGATAAAGTCTTGGCAAGAAACAGCACACGATTCGCAGCATTCGATCTGAATATAGTGAGACTTCGCAGCCCCACCCCAGGACGAGACACAATAAACCAAAATTGATTGACACAGTGCCAGATAAGTCATTTTCATGACAACAGTATCTGCTGATTTGCGTAGTTGTTTAAAAATGTACATTAGTTTGCGCACTCTATTAGACAGGTGTATTATGTACTCTTTGAATGTAAGGTTGCAATCAATCACTATGCCAAGATACTTTATCGACGAGACTCGTTCGATTTTACAGTGATCTTGGGTGCCACTGCCGTCGCTACTACCATTAGACTGTGTCAACTGGGCAGCAACGTTTAGTGAGCTCGTAACTGACACATTTGTATTACGAATAGAAAAATTTATTATTTTCGTTTTTGATGTGTTCAGGGTAAGCAAGTTGTTCCCAAGCCATTCACTGTGTGTATGTATTAGGTACCTGAGTGGCACGTAACAATTGTTTCGCCGACAGACGGACAGGCTCTGACGTGGGGTTACAATGGGGCCATCACGGCCCCCCACTGTTATCTACTGCAGAATATTTAAAAAACAATCCAAAAATAATGCTAGGTCAATGTGTTTGATTTTTGTGATTATTAGTAACATTTTACAAGGCAGACGAGGGTGGAAACTCCTGGAGGAACGCTCTAGAAGGACATATAGTTACCTTACTGGTGATGTTCATCAGAAAGGGGCGTACGTGTATGACCAGATGAGTGAACGTAAATGAAGCAAAAGGAGTATGTTAGGATCGTAACAGGTGGTGTTGTGTTGTTGGTGGTGTTCTGCCTACCCCCATTGAAAGAAGGCGTGAGGTTATGTATGTATGTATGTATGTAGTAGGTTTTTGTTTTTATTTCAGTTAGTTTTAATCAAGATCTTACGTAGTACGTATGACTTATTATGTCAGAGCGCTATAAGGTAATAAACCATACCAGCTAATTGGCAGCTAGCAATCACGGGCTGCCCGTTCTTGACGGGGTGCGCTACGGCCGATGCCTGCCAGGGTTGCGGGTAAGTCCGAGAGGGATACCGTGGCCCCTGGCACAGGCAACTGAAGTAACACGGTTGGGTTTTAGTCAGTAAGAGTCTGACACGCCCTCCCGCTCTGCCCAGAGCGGGAGAAGTTATTTGATGATTTCCCAACCTCAAAAAAAAAAAAGGCTGCCCGTTCTTCAGGTTTTATCCCTTAGTCGTCTTTTACGAAACCCATAGCGAGCGATGCAGTGATCGTATTTGAAAATTGAGTATTGTTTCAGTATTGTTATGGCTCTTTTACGAAATGCATGATGGGAGCGGGTTTTCGGTGGGTTTCGATTATAGGGTTGAAGGTAAAGGTAAGTTTGTTAATTGGTTTGAGTTGGCAATTGGGTAAAATGGCTTTAAATATAAAAAAAAAATTACATGTAGCATTTTTTTTATAATAAAAAAAACAATTAATCTCGTGACTATCTAGTTTTTGGGATATTTCTGATACAACTACATATAGATGCTAAAAAGTACATAAAATACGTCAAAGTTTAAAGTTGATCAATGCTTGCGAGCCAGTACGCTACTACAGCGTAGCTACCGAAGCACTGACGGCTACGTCGTAGCAGTGTCAGCTACGTCGTAGCATTCACGTAGATCGACTTGCGTTGAGATGTTTTGGTCAGTTGGCGTACTCAATTATTTTAAATTTTAAAGCCAATTTATTATTAATTTATTTCTTGAGAATACCAGAAAACCAACTTTAAACACTGCTAGAAAAATGTAGACAAAATTTCATCTAGTATTATTGCTTTTACATGTAAAAGACGCAATTTTTCACTTTAGAAGATGCCACACGTAACTGCTTGAGCGCGCATCATGAAAATCCAACTGGATCGTTTGCCTGCGTTTTATACGAGGCAGAGACGCGGCGGAGCTTTGCCGACGTGTATGGAAATATGTAGGATTTGTGCAGCAGTGTGCCCTGGCAGGCATAATGTGCGCCAAGCTTTAGTCTCGCGGTCATAATGTTTGCGTATAAAAATGGAATCATATTTTTTTTCTAGGAAAGCGGTTCTGCCATATTATAACGGCCGTCAGGAAAATCGGTCATTTACACCAGTATTTGACATTAAGTCAAACCCAAGCCCGAATATTTATATAGCTAGATTTCTTCTCCCCGTTTTTAGTCACGAGAAAAAGTGTTCATACTGAGAAGAGTGAGCTCACACATTATTAAATAGCATTTTCATGACAATCGAGTCAAGTAACTGCGTCACTGTGTGTCAGAGGTGTCAAAACTAAACAGAAACGCGGCTATCTTTTGACGCGGTGTAAGGCGAATCTAACGATTTAAATCTTTGTCGCTGTCATAATTTTTATGACAGCCGTCACTACAGCCGTAAAGCCGGCCACAGCTCTTCTAGGAAACCGTAGTAGCTAAGTATGCAGGTATTTTTGCCCCACAAAAGGTTTTTTTAAAAAAAAGATTTATTGAATTAATTGAGGTCCACAAAAGGTTGTGAAGAAAATGTTTTTAATTTGTATTGCTTAAGTATAGGCTAGTCATGAAAATGTAAATTTTAGACCTCGAGGGGTCACAGCGTTTGCCGTCATCTTGAATATCATGGGCCAAAATTTGTTCTTTTTTACATAATGCTTCATGGTTTAGTATTTCACATTCAGCCATGTCCATGTAGTCTCTTCCTGGTTTTCTTTACTTCAAATTAGAAATATCACTCTACTTGACAAAATATAGTAAATTCTACGTCGCCGCGTCGTCAGTAACCTATGATGAATATACAAAAAAATATAAACATTATCGAGATAAACAACTGTGTCTGTTTCTTTTAAATAACTGCGATTTAAATCTAACAGTTGTAAACATGTGGCTACATCTATAATTATCTCAGTTTGCGAGATTTAGTATTACTCATTCATATAGTTTGATCGTTACGTTTTTTATGCTTATTTTAAGATGACATTAAGTAAATATAAGAAACTGTAATGTCTGAACCTAACATAAAACGTGTTCATATTTTTCATTTAATTAAATTAATGTACAATTTTTCTGAGCAATTTTTTAGCTGCTTTGCATAAGCCCGGGTATCTAGAAATCTTTGAGCCTTTCGGGAGGATCGTAAATTGATAAATGATTACTATAAAAAGGGGATTAACCAATTTCCACACGTTTCCAATAAGCTATACCATACCTAGTTACCTGTAAACGCGCGATAAGGCTCGATTGAGATACATTTTTATTTGGCATGACTGCGAGCCTGATCGCAATAAAGCTGCGATGGGCACAAATCGCACTAAGTCCCGGGCTCGAGCTTAAATTTTATCATAGTGGGAAAGCGGCCATTCACCCCGTTCTTGTTTTGAATTTACTTTTGTTCAGGGTAATAATTACTGGTTTTATACAGATCGTGTCTATTTTTCCTTTTGTCCAGAGGTGCTGAAATATATTTTCTTTTCGTAAAAATACACAGAACAGCGATGCTCCATCTTCACTACCGCAGCAAAGACACTATCTCTATGTGGCCAGTCAAGATAGAAAGTAGTCTATCTATATATTGCTCCTTGACCTAATATTTTCTTCGTGCAAAACATTTATCAAGGTTCATTGACTCGGCGAGGTGTGATTGAGGAACAAACAACTAGATTTGTGGAGGTTAGGTAAGTCAGAGATATATACAGGGTCAAATTAAATGAGCTACCGAAACTGACGCAGACGAAATGGGTTCGATATCTAAACATAATAAAACAAAAAGTAAATTAATTTTATGACATTTTCTATGGGATCATTGACCGCAGTTAGTGTAATCACTTGAAACATCAGTTTGTTTTGGGTATACTTCACAGAAGTATCGATATCTAAACACTATAAAACAAAATAAAACATATTTTCTCAACTCACACCTCAAGTAACAACATCCCCAGCAGTCGTTGACCCTCAAAAAATAAACATCAAATATTTTATATTTTTATTTTATCCTGTCCAGATATCTCAACAGGATAAACTAGCGAAACACTGCAGATGTGATAGGTCGATCATGTCCGTAGAGTTTCGCTAGCTAATTTAATTTGACCATGTATATCTTAGATTCTCTACTTTTTTCAATGATTTATTTAATACTTTCATGAAAACATTGTATGATAAATTAAACAGTTACTCAGTGGAATATACATCAGATGAGCAAATCAAAAAGCACATAGAAAATCTAATTTCTCTAAAAGCCACCTACATTTTTCGATTTTCATCTTAACTTTTTTTGGCACACAAAGCGTTCAGAGTAAGCACAGATATCGCACAAGAAGCCTGAAAAGTTCACTTTCAAAATATTAATCTCGGTAAAGTGTCGATTTTTATCAATTTTCATCGGCGATCTTAGTCGTATTTATGGACGAGGCAGGGTTGAATAACGAGCATTTTTCGCGAAGAATATTAAGTAGCCTGTGTCGAACGTAATGTGCTGTACAAATATATATTTTAGGATTTTCAAAGGTTCTGTTTAAATAGATAATATTCGGATCGTTTGGATTGAGAACTATTCGATGGAAATATATGACAAGTTTTAAGCTTAGAGGATTATTCTAGAACGGCTGACTTCGGCCAGCATTTCTGTCTATGCACGGTTTAATAACAGACCGGTCTCAGTATATGAATTGACTATACCAAAATGTTAATCAGGACTATCGATTTTCCAACACATATAAATAAACGTTACATATACATCAAGTTTGCAGACAAAAACGAAAGTATCGGTTTTTCTTATTTATTTATGTGCCAGCAACTTCGTTCGCGTGGAGGTCGTAAGACACCATAATTTACTAAAATAACAGCCACATAAAACTTTCCTGTATACCTACTACGTTTGTAGTTTTGGTCTCAGCAGCCAAAATATGAAGAGAGTCAGGACTGGTGACCCGGGAGCAAGCAACGTACAGTTGTCCGTGTGAGAAGCAGCTCGTCCTGAGGTCGATACCAGCGGCCTTCAGTAGTAATATAATAATACTTGCGAACTTTTTCGTTTTAATTGAATTAATGAACGCCTGCGTTCCAGTATAAACTACCAAATGGCACAACACAGATATACTGATTGATGCTTCCTTACAGAATATTTCTAATGAACAGCTATCACTAAAATAATATAACAGTAGATTGTAAGCACACGGGAATTCTCATTAATAGTCACAAGTCAATAATTTTGGTCCAAAGATGAATGAAGAGGCCTGAACTTCATGTTTCTCTGCGTACGTTTTACGAACTATCATAATATAATAGTATAACAAAATGTAAAAAATGGAAGCACCAAAAAATATCAACTGTTGGGAATCGAACATAGGTTTGCAAAGCAGTCGTCAAACCGATAAGCCAGTTGCTTTGTTGAAAGTTGACTAAAATTGCTGTTCTTATACATATTGTGTCATGATTGACTGCTCCTTTAATGGAATAATAATAATATAATAGGTACTATATATAATACCGATGACCGCAAGGAGGTATGGCAAAGCAAGCAGCTTCACGGGCGCTTCTACCGGGCTCTTCATAAGCCCGGTGTAGATTTCTTGGCATCCGTATCCTGGCTACGTTTTGGTGACCTTTTCGGGGAAACTGAAGGTTTCGTCTGTGCAATTGTGGACGAAGTTATCTTGACAAATAACTATCGGATACATATAATGAAAGACGGGACTGTTGACGTGTGTCAGGCATACCACCGTCCAGGTGAGTCCATCAGACATATTATCTCTGGTTGTTCTCGTCTGGCTAACGGTGAGTACTTGCACAGGCATAACCAAGTAGCCAGGATTATTCACCAGCCACTTGCTTTAAAATATAAACTTGTGGATACTGAGGTACCGTATTACAAATATGTGCCCGACCGTTCTCGAAAATGACCATGTCACGTTGTACTGGGATCGATCTATCATTACTGACCGGACTATTGTCGACAATAAGCCTCATAGAGTGGTGATAGATCGATTAGCACGCCGCACAATGATTATCGATGTTACCATTCCACATGATGAGAACCTCGTGAAAGCTGAGAGAGAGAAACAAATTAAATATCTCGACTTAGCACACGAGGATGTTGACATGTGGAATGGGAGCTCGGCTGTCATTGTGCCGATTGTCATATCGGCCAATAGCCTGATGCCCGAAAGCCTCGATCAACATCTCTCGAAGCTCTCGTTAGGCGGTTGGATCAAGGGCCTAATTCAGAAGGCAGTACTCCTCGATACGGCTCGTATCGTGAGGAGGTTCCTGACTCTAGAGCCCTAACCACCGGTAGCTTGGACCCTGCTCCCGATACCCGGCATCCTACATTTTTTTTTATATTTAAATGTTTTTCTTAGATTTTTATAAACATATTTTAAAATGTATTTAGTAAGTATAAAAATAAATAAACGACATTATAATAAGACAATAAATTACATTATAATAATAATATTATTAACAAGATAATGATTTAATAGGTTAAATCTGTAACTATCTGATATATACGTCCCCCTCAGATCATATAAACGCATGATCTGAGACGTCCCCTATTCAGCCCACTGAAGTAATGGAATAAATCGACTGTACACAACTATACCGTACTGACAAATATAGGAGCCCGCATCATTCACTAATAATCTACGAGTAGGTAGGTACAATAAATTTGACAAGGACGATAAATTATTTATTACAAACGCACACACATTTCCTTATTCGTTTTTACAGCTTTTTCAATTTCAAACTCTTATTTTTGCAAGTATTTTGAAGGGATAAGCTACACAAAACAGGTTTGTTATTAAAACGGTTTTATTAGCAAAAAGCAATAACAAAGGGTGACGCAATTTCTCAAGTTGACCTGTCGAATAAAGGAGACACGCGAAGTAACCCCAACATGTTGTAGGTAACTTTGGACGATATTATGTACATGTTTAGAAAGAGCTATGTTTTCGATATTTAATATTTTGAAGACATATTGATAAAATTATTGCTTGTGTATTTTTTTCAGCCCAAAAGTCAGACAACCAGTCTTACTGAGGGGTATCGTATTACTCAGTAACTGGGTTCTGGAGGTCAGATAGGCAGTCGCTCCATGTAAAATACTGGTACCTATTCAGCTGCATCTGGTTAGACTGAAAGCCGACCCCAAAAATTGAGAAAGCCAGATTGATTGTTTATTTTTTTCGTACTAGGTACGTGGCTACCGTCTTTTTATCACCAAATTTCTGTACACTTCTTTAATAAAGGTTTCTTAAATCAACTCGTAAGTGCAGCGGGATCTTGTGGAAAGATATAATTTAAAGAAGACTGGTACAGCCGATGCGGTGTGACGATAGTCAGATGGCCAATTCCCGTAACGTTCAAAATCAAATTGCAATCGCATCTCAGCGACAGGCAAATGTCAAAAATGTAGGTAAACGCTATACAATTTTTGACAGATTGAGACTGAGATTAGAATGCGAACGTTCTTAAAAATACGAGAATTGCCCCTCTGATAAAGTATCACAGTAAAAAAACAACGAATACCTTTTTAATAACATATCATCAAGCCTGTATCTTATCCCCGAAGAGGAACGCAGTTGTTAACTTTTAATATGAGCCTTTAATCGCCTGATCGACCGTTACAATGGACGATCAAAGTTAGATCACACGTTCGGCAAACGGAAAAACGTTTAGCATTAAGATGCTACAGCTGCTTTTCTTATTTATTGCTAACTAGCTGACCCCGCGAACTTCGTACCACCTAACAGTTTTTTTGAAATTTTTCTCTCCGTATGAACCATCCGCGTACTTCCAGGAATATTCTAAAAAAAGAATTAGCAAAATCGGTAACTCCGTTCTTCTTGAGTTATAAAATTACAACGAAAAGTGGCATTGATTTTTATGTATAAGGATATACACCCATTTTATAAATAACCGGATTGCCTCAATAGTTCAATAGTTATAATTTCCTCCTTACTTCTCGACGGATAGCTATCCATCCCCAAATCTTAATCTTCAGGAAAAATCAACAGACTAGTGACAAAGAAGTGCTGTAGTCGCAATAATTTTACGCTTACTTTTTGATGTGCCTCATTTGTTGTTACAGTGTTTTTATTGTTAAGCACTGGTTTAGTATTAACTAATACCTATTAAGGCATTTTTGACGATTTAATTAAATCTTCTGAAAATAGTGGTATTGCAAAAAAAAAAGGACTTAAGTATATAGAAACGACAATTAGTTTATTAGGGAAATTCTTGTACTTTTGAGTATTGTACAATTGGTATTGTATCAATACCTATTCTAACCTATTTAAGACGTTTGAATAGCGGCCCTGTTGCTATAGTCTTACCTACGAGTACTTTCTCACATCATCATTTCATACATCAAAGTTGAATGAGATTTAACGAATTGTTAATAAATAGTCTATCTTGCGGCGTGCTCCTCTTTAATATTTTATTGGCGCATAGGGATGTGCCCTAAACGCTCCAAGGGCGCATAAAGATTGTTCGCGAGTCGCCGGAGCGTCACCCGCCCGGGCTGCACCGACCTTGGGCCCTTGCCCTACTTAACGCCCTTCATTTTTATCGCCTCTATGATTTTCAGGGTGTGCCGTACGTTGTACAATGTTTAGATGGCGCTTACTATCGAGTGATTATTTTATTTTTGAGATGATAACAGAGGCTTTTTCATGGGGTAGGGCTCAGGTCGGCGGGGTGCCGCGCGCACCTGTCCTGGCGGCTGCGCAGCCAGGCGAGGGCGCGGGGTGCAGGGAGGGGCGCGGGGTGCGGGAAGCGGGGCTCCGGGGGAGGGCGCGCCCAGTCCCGCGCCAAGCGCTGCTCGGGCCGGCCGCACGCTGTTTCAGGACGCATGAGCGCGCCAGCGTGCTAGCGCAGCGTGCGCGGGTGTGGTATGCCCGCGCGTCGCCGCTATGGCCCCTATGTTGGTGGCCTTGGCGCTGCTGGCTTTGCTGCCCGGTGAGTGTCCGCCTCGTGAGCGACGCAACAGGCGTCCGCCGCGCCCCCGCGTTTGTTTACCCCTGTGGGGATCGATTGGCGTGATGGTGAGAGCTGAGGTGTTGTGTGTGATAGATACCATGAGCTGAGCCGGGATTACGGCTGACGGAGGTAACGCGGCTTGGATGCCGCCCGGAAAATCAGGTTCAAAATTCGGCCAGGTAAAATAGGTCTCCGCAAGAAAATTTCGAATTTGGAAGACATTCGGAACTCATTCGCAGACGGTTGGTCTGTTTTATGTTTATAAAGTTGGTCGGGGCACGTGTTGTGCTAAGTTCCCATGCGGCAGGTCGGGTCGGTATACGAGGTAATAAAACGCAAAAATTCAGGGTTTACGAGTGAATCTGTACGTAGTTACAGTGATGGTAATGATTTGGTTACCGCGGCTCGTAGCCGACGTGCCAACTTTATGCTTCTCGTCTGTGAATTTGAGGTCTTTCCTTTTTAAGACTGTTTTTCGCAAGGAATTCTCGAGGAAACGGTTTTTATGGAAGTAGGTATCCGTGTTTTATGTGGCGAAATTGTTCTGTTCAAAGTAAGGCGTATTTTCTTTTGTACATTGAGGTATTTGGAAGAAAAGGACTCAACATTATTCATTCTGAGAATTTAGGCAGTTACCCAAAAACCAAAACCAACCCAAAAAACCTTCTATTTCCTCTTAGAACTACGCACATGTTTTCACCTAAAGTACAAAATCAGATCTCGCGTCTAAAGTTAATTAAGTCCTAAAAAGTAGGAGTCGCTCCAGAGGCAGGTATCGCGTTGAATAAATTCATGAGCACTTTGAAAGTCTCCCGGGACTACAGCCCCTGTTGACTTGCCAACAGGTTACAATCTCGACTCTCTTTCGTCCTGTAACTCAGTTAAAATCTTAGTATGTACATTATCGTGTAGGAGCGTTACGCAGCTTCCTAAATTAGGGACTGACGAAGCTGAAAGTTCTCACCTTAGAGAATTAAAGTAGGTATATTTTTACGGAGGAAAAGTCGGCAGATTACCATAAAAGAAACTGTAGTCTGAAAGATAAATACCATTTTTGGATCAAAAGAAGTATTTTATCTTATCATCTTGAGGATTCACGCTGTCACACATCACACTGGCTGCACATTATAGTTTCATTGCTTTGAATTTTTAAGTATCAGTCAATTTTCAAGAGAAAGTAAGGTACATATCGGACAAAGAGACTCTGGATGAGCTAGTTACGGATTTGAACTTGAGCACGTGGGTGTGAGATAAGTAAAAGGGTCACTTTCACATTCGGGGAGGGTCCAGGGCCTATATTTCCCTTTTAACTTTCCCATGAGGGTACATTTGCGTTTCCGACTATACCCACTGCTTTTACCTGTGTAGTAGCAGTGGCACATCAGTGCTTGATAATTAACAACGCCAAGATAACATAGTATCCCAAATGATCTTAGAATAAGTCCTGATGGTCGGATTCCAGGAGAAGTCGGTAAAAGTTCAAACATTACTTGAGGATTAAAATCATTCTATTAATTACAAAGGACAAATAAGACCCGTTTTAAAAGGGATTTAATTCAAACAGTCAGACAAAAAAGGAGGATGTTAATGGCGCCTTACATAGGTAAAATATTTCAAGCTAGTTCGTCTCTCAAGCAATCCATAAACGTAGAGAAGCTCCAATCAATACGTGATAAGTTATTCTTGTTTACCCCACAGCCTAGATTCCCACAATGTAAGCGTAATGAAGATCAAATTCTATGAAAGTGAAAGAATGGCGCTCGTTCATTTTTCCCGATAAAATATGCACACAACGTAGACCCGTGAGCCTGGCACCCGACGGGCAGCTCGAAAGGGTAGGTGTATTACGTTATCTCTCCCAAAGATAACCATATATTATACTCTGGCCACATTTTCTACCTGCATACCTTTTTCGTCTAATCCTCTTTCATTTTCATTTCAAGTTCTCGCTTGATTACACGAAAAAGTTGATGAAAGATTTAAATTGAAAGGAATTTTGATGAAAGCTCCGAGATAAATCTAAAGCTATAATTAGTGATTCTTTGTTTTGTCAAAGAAAAGTAGCAGAGGACGGGGGAATGCTTATTACAGATGAGGAAAAGATGAGACATCGGAATAAAAGCTTAATAGATATACAAACATAATGCTTTAGGACCTGGTTAATCGGCATGAAATTAGGGTGTTTTGCTCGGAAGATTTGGTCTCCCTTGAGACCATCAGGTTGGCAGAATAATGTGATTTCGGTTAAGGTATAAGTTACAGCATTTTCGAAGAGTATAATGGGCTAGGTGCGGATACACAGCAGCCATGGACCCCAGCGAACGGATTAATGACATATCTTTAGCCAAGATGCTAATGTAATTTTATAAGGTTTCTTAATGTACCTATGTAAATTACCTATACAAATATACCTAAAATGCTTGCTTCCTGTATAAAGCTCTTTGAATAGTTAAATAGGGTGAGATTTGATGCCGTCAAAGCATTGTTCTAGGGCCCTTGAATTGGTAGTCCATGCTCTTGCCGCTGGTCTATTGATTTTCACGTGTGATTCTCCCTTTCAACTGATTTCAATGAGAATTTAGTTCTATTATTGAACTGAAATCAATTCTTATCGCATCGCTGTGATAGACAATAGACTCACAAGCAAATATCTTTATCTTTACTCCACACATTTTATGAGCCGCAGACAAAGTACGAGTCGTTTAATGAGCACAGATAAAACAAATGAATCCATAGACTGAAATGACATGTTTTCTGTGTTTTCTGCTTACTGAACAAAAGACACAAAGCGAATTGGTTTGTTAGGATCGGATAGAGTGGAGAGCTAGTTTGTGTGTGAGGACCTTTTAATTAAACAAATAGCAAACTCATTTCGGTACATTATTGCCGTTTAAAACTGGCTACAGACTACCTAATTGCTTATGGTCGGCTTTATGTAGTTCTGAAACTTTTTCTCGTCGACGGAATCTGTTTCTGGCTCTATGAACGAAATTAAGGTCTCAAGTTTTAATTTGTTTCGTCTTATCTTTGAATCGACATGGCTATTCTCACAATTAAGGGGAGATTGCTAAGTTGGCTAAGAGAATTTTACGAATATTTTTACGAAGTGATGAGGGAGATTTAGCCTAGTAGATATTGTAAGCATTATCAATTTATTTATAGCCAAAGATGTTAGTGTTCACATGACCGATTAATGTGAATTTAAACAAAATCAATCTCGGATGCATACAAAACCTAAAATTGGCAGTAAAGTATGCACCACAAGCATATCTTTGGCATGGTCATTGAGTGCAACACGTGGATATAATATGTCAGTTGACACCATTACAATCACGAGCTGTGTTCACGAACGTTTTGTTAAAGCGACTCCTTTTATTCCGATAATATTACAGAAGTGGCCAAGAAAGGACCACTTTGTTCCTTTCGGTAGGGGATTTTGGCATTGTGTTGATGTTATTGATGATTTTAAGATTTTCATTTCTGCGAATCTCTAGTGGTTTAGAAAAAGTGACCATTTCCTGAAAACCGTTTGATTAAGTAAAGAAAAATCCTTATTTTTTTTACCTAATCAATCTTATTTAATTTTAACGTAAAAAATATTTTCGTTAAAAATCGATATTCCACAACCACAACAATTATGACACTGTGGGGCTGACAACAGCTAAATCGCGGTCACTGTCAGACTGCATAGAAAAGAAAGAGAAGCGCGATGACACAAAGCTGGTAATTTATTGCAAAATATGAAGCAATTCTCTATTTACACAAAAACTCTTGATTGGAAAAAAATGGTAAAAAAATGAAAACCCTATCACGTTAATATGTTGCATGAAGAACAATCTGAAAAAATAACAGAATGATTGCATGTATATTAGTATGGTTTTTAATCGTTAAAAGAAATTTTTATAGGTATCTTCGTGACTTTTTTCTATCGTATACCAAATTAGTTGTATTACGTTTTCAACACAGTATCTAACTGGCATATATCCTGAAGAATATCATATATGTTTCTCATTTTGTTAACTGTACAGGATCATATACTTTTAGGCATTATAAAACTTGCGTTTAGGTCATAATCGCGTTCAGTTTCATTGGTGAAAGCGAACCATAAATTGTATATACTGTAAGGTATGTAATTTTACTCCACATGAATGTGTATGTTAATAGACAGCTTTGACTTTTAAATTTTTAAATAAATAGTTTGAATACACAGACCATTTCAAAAACACAACTTGAATAACCACGAAAAACTTATTGAAAGCTCAAGCCTGAAATGTCTAGATCGTGTCAATATTGCTTACTTTACTACGAGAGCAAATGGAAAGGAGATTTACAGTGAGTACTGCAGTGCAGTGTGTGACGATCTATCATTTTCATGCCATTACGGTCGGGCAGATAGAACGAAGAAAAAACGGAATGACAGAAATATAGTTTAGAGTAGGAATTAAGTTGTTGTTGTTTCGTTAGGGAATAAGTAGTCATTAGATTTATAGTATGGTCGTGTATAATAGTGCTTTGTGAGTGTGTTGTTTTACTAATATTGTCGTTATTTTTACACCTTTTTCTGAGGTTAACGGAGAGTTGCTTCCTCTCGCTAGCTTCCTTCCGGTTTCTTAGAGCATGGTCATGTTTCTTAATATTTAAACTGCTGTTAAATCTCATGTTGGCAGGTGTGAATGGTTGGTGGGAATAAAACCAACCAGTCACATCACTTTCCTGAGGTTTGACAATCAATGAAGAGGTTTTTAGAAACTGAGACCACGACGAAGATTCTTGATTCCTAATCACCAGTCCGACATCTTCGAATTAGTATTGCATATCAAACATCAATTTTAACTGTCTGCAGTAGCTCCAAGCTCTGCTTACTCCGTCAGAAGCAAGATTTACAGTGTAGTGTAGTGCAGTGTGTCGATCTATCATTTTCATGCCATTACCGTCGCGAGCTCGCTGAGATCGCGAGCTCAGTGGCTCGTCTTATGTTCCCAGCATTTCGCAGCGTTTCGCTGACGTTACGTCATTTATCCTGATAATGCTGTATCGGTTTAGTTGGGTAGAAAAGTTGGGCACGGAAGTGTGTCACGATTTATGGAATGTTCTTTGTTGTAGGCTGTTTTTCAGGGTAAAATCTGGTCAGTTTTGCCAAGCGTTTTAACGATGGGTGATCTTAGGTTCTTGATAAATCTGATGAAATGATTTGACACTGACATTATAGAAAATCACTTATTAAGCACCTTACCTTAGTAATGATTTGTAGTTTGCGTATTGTGCTGGTTTTGTATAAGTTTATGAACCTTTTTGAGCCGTCAAAAGAGCACGGTGACCGTTGCGTGGAGGCAAAATGAATCCAAAACTCTAACTTTGTTCTGACCAAAACCAATAATGTATCACAGCTTTTTATGAGTAGGACGTGCGTTGTGAATATTAAATTACACGTCAAAAAAGTGAATATTGGGTAGAAATTGTTATCTTATGGCCAAAACATGAGTTTCAATTCGTGAATTCAATTCTGTCTATTTAATACCCATTTTATAAACTGTATTTCAAAATGATTTATAGGTATATTTTTGCGAAATTTAGAAAACGAATTGCACACAGTGGAGTCAAAAAGCAACCTTTAATCTAGCCGTTTTAGCCATGACTATCAAAATTTTTAACTAACTTACACTCGTTAGTCAAACTACATTTGGCTACTCTACAAAAACTACAAAATTAACATTTAACGCATTAACAATAAAGTAAATTTTGTGTACGTCAGTCAGTTGATTTATTCCCAGTATTTTTGTGTTCTCTCTGTGGCCTACAGTTAATTGGTATTGACACAGATTTATGTTTTCTGTTTTGTTAAACATTTTCGCGAGTGTTGCCAGTTTGAAATTGCCCGATTGTGTGGCGTGAGTTCGACAGTTTGTGAAAAGAATGAGTGATTGTATCTTTGTGTTTTTTTTTGTGATTTATAAGCAAAACGGATTATTTGTTTCGAGAACGAAAAAAATACGTTTGTGTTGTTATTTGGCGAGTGATTTTTACATACGATACAGATGGTTTATTATAACAAGCATATTACTTATTGTCCCACTGTAAGCACATCGTGGCAGTGTTTTCAATCTTGTGCAAAAACAAAATGTGAGGCTTGGTTTCTACGTATTTAAATTTATTGTTTTCAGTAAATAAGATGATGATTCTGAGACGAAAATTCAGGCTAAAACGAGACTTGAACTTTACTTGAAACACAAATATTTACCCTTTCCTTTGAAACACTTTGACACCTTTAAAACTCCGGTATTCAAAAAACCCTTTGATGTGACGCAAAAAGAGCGGAGTTACTTAATTATCCTAATAAATAATTACCATATTTATTATTTAAATTTACCCAGGGATCAGGGCTTGCTATTAAAGCAATTCGGCCGGAGACTCACATTTTTGCAATATGGCAACTCTGTGGGTAGAGCGGTTCGCAGAATATATTGCTATGTCAGTTAGTGTAGGTACGTTTAATGTGTACGCCATTAGGACGGTTGTACATTCTGAGCTGGGTAAATGATTTTAATTATCATTATTCTCTTTCTTTCTTTTTGTGTTAATTTGAATGCTGAGAGGGAAACGGTGTTTTGTTGTGTTATCACTTATTTCTATGGACGGTTTTCGCTGAATATGGAATGGATAGATTGCTTGATGGACAGTTGTTTTTTCAACGTTTGCCGCCTAACTGTCAATCAGAAAATGTAGGAACTGTTTTTCGACCAATATTCGTAGCTATTTCATGTTCCATTTAAGCTGCGTCACCGTGGCTAAGTTAAAGTAATTCTATCGAATACATACACGCAAAAAGTAACAAACAATTGATTTACCCTGACTGCTTTCAGGCTGTTCACCTTTACTTTCATACTTAGCCAACTAATGAACAAAGGTACAAATTCTAGTTTAGTAACTAGCAAAGTTTTGAACCGATCAGATTAATGTGAGGGTTCTAATCTGTTATACAAGTATGTGCTCGAGGTATTGGTTTATTGAAACCTGCTGAATTACGAACTACGGTAATGACCTCTTGCGGGTCATTGTTATAGTTTTAGGGTTAGGACGCTATGAATACCTATCTCTATCGTTTAGGTTTTTTTTTAAGGATTCTGGTCCTGATGACTTAATAGTTTTATTTAATGTAAATCAATAGTTCAAATAAAACTTACGTAATAACAACTTATAGCTAATTGATTAATAAAAATAACGAAATAATTTACTAACTTAAATTAAGGTCCTTGGTCAAAGATCAGTCTAGTCCTTGTAGACATGCACTTTTCTCACCCAGAATGACTTACTGCAATGATCATCTTACGAAGATATTTTTTTATATAGTTTGTTTCAATGTGGTTGATGTTGTTGCAGTGTGGTTTTGTTATGAGATGACGATGGCACTAAGTACACGTGAGACAAAGGGCTTCCTACTGATTCATGGACACACGTTGTTAGTGTGACCATACAGGGTGTAAAAAGACCCATCACTTAGCCGTCATCTTCGCATTCTGTAGATCAAACTAAGTAACATTACACAGAAATAATTGTTGCGAAACGACTTTTATTTTTGGTGTGAAAATTCGCTGTTCACGCAAATCATTGTGCGTATGGGTGCATGCACCGGTACAGGGGTCGCAGGTGTATTTAAGGCTGGTTTTCGTTAAGAAAAAAAATGGAACTTTGACCTTCAATACCTCCGTAACCACAAGGTTCCCAGGTATGATCCGGTACAAAAACATGTTTACAATGACGGAGAATACATGTGACTCTCGGCTTCGTTAAGCGTCTTTGTACACCCGGTATATCAAGGAGCACAACCTCTATAGATTTAGTCATTCATCTCAGCTTTTATCTCAACAATTTATCTCCTTTCGTGAGATGACACGAACACCATATTTCTTTCCTCTTTCAAAGCGAATAGTATGAAAAGCGCTCTAGTGAAAATTGCGGAAAACTTTATCTTGTACATTGCCGTCTAAATGGTTATTAGTAGTTGGTAACCGCAGCGGTACCTTTTGAAGTGATGTAGAGAGCTCCAAGTTTCTGAGGTAGTAGGAGACAGGAGGGGGGGGGGGGGGGGGGAGATTTGTAGTTTTGGATTATCATGTTCTGTTCAGACCGTTATTGTTACTTTATATCTTACTGGTGCGCTAGGAGATAGCTATTGCCATTTGCTTTGAGTTGTGGCTTACAGCTATGGTTCTGATAGTTTTGCGTAACTTATTTTTGTTAGGTCCTTTTTGTTCATACATTGAGTAGGTTTTAAAAAACGATTTGATCTAAGGCATAAGTACAGGGTGGCATCGACGCACAAACTTTTACCACTGATTCAGTAGGTAAATGAATCTAAACCCCAGCGTTGGAATATCTGGCCGGTAAAAAAAAATATGCTTTTCCGTACATTTTGACCTCGTAGGCATTGTGTTCTTGAGTGGAGACCGCGAATCGTCAAACGTAAGGTAGGACGCCCTCAGGCTAGGTGGAACGACGATCTTCGCAGGGTGGCTGGTAGCAGTTGCCGAGAATCAAGCTAAATGACGTGCAATTGCAAGCAACATATTAACGTGATAGTGTTTTAACCTCAGATCATATATATATGATGTTCTAACTTTTGATCTGAGGTTTTAACTTTTTAGTCCAATCAATAGATTTTTTGTTAATAAAGAATTGCTTCATATTTTGCAATACATTAGCAACTTTGTGTCATCGCGCTTCTTTTGCTTTTCTATACAGTCCGACAGTGACCGCGCTTTAGCTGTTGTCAGCCCCTTAACAAGGATCAATTCATTCCTACCTTTGTACCCCTAAAACAAAACCCTAAACAACTAAAACAAAATCGATTGCCAACTCAACCGCACTCAGACCCGAAAAGTTAACTCAGCAAATACGAAAATCGGCTTATAGCGGCTCAAAATTTAAATACAAACAAACAAATAACCATTCGCCAATCTGAAATGAACTCAAAGTGTCCATTGGGGACCGCAGTGAAAATCGCGGCTCGTTGAATTGTGTACAACGTGGTGTCTGGTTGCCAAGTAACAAGCACCTAAGGATTTGTTTTTCACAAATTCCTTCTTTCATTGTACCAAACTTTTGCACCAACACGTAACGAATACGATACTGAAATTGTGATTGTGATATGTAGGTACTTATTTAATATTTATCGAGATTGTTGCGCCCCTAGTTCTGTAGACTGTAGATAGTAATTTCCTTTGAGTTCGTTTCATGAGAAAATGCTTGTTTCAAAAGCGCAGTTAAGTAAGTCTTTATTGCACTTTCCTTTTCAATCATAAACACTTACTTATTGTATGAATTAAGCTGACGATTCGATTAAGCATCGTGGTTAAGTTTTATATCTCTTGTCGGATTTAATTGTCGACTTGTCGGAATCATCTCTAACACTCACTTCGATATTGGCACCATTCACTTCGAACCTATGTAGTACCTACGTATCAATATCGATACAGCGTTTGTTACAATAACGCTTGAAGAAATATTTGATAGTTTTCATTTACGATTCGTTCAACTTTTATCAAACATGGAAAATAAATAAAAGCCTAAAATGGTTCGTTTATTAATCCGCCGCGCTGTTACAAAAAGAGTTAGAATAACGTGCAATTTTTATGATGTTCCTATGTAAAATGGTGAAGGCATCACAAATAAAAACACTAATAAACAATGAACATCGAAGCGTAGGAATCAATTAATGAATATAAAACAGGAAAGTTTTGAAATTATTTTCCGCTTCATTCTCTTTTATGATGTTTACGCGAAAGTTTTAACCTTGTTTTGATTTAAAACTATATCCTCAAAACACTATGACTATAGCTTATTTTCTGTGTAGTAAAAAATAAAAGATGACAAGCTAATCGCCATAAAAAAAAATTGTTTATAGGCCGATGTTTTTTCAAATAAACTTCCACACTAGCATAAACATACCAATTAGTCGATTTCGTTTTTAAAGTTCCCATTCCACGATACAAGTTTTCGGCAACGAACCAGAGGCCTTTGGCAGCGTCCGAGGTTCCGTGGTGTGAGAATTTCAATTAGCACGGATTCACTTTTCACCGAGATTCTCGCCAAAATACGGGCTTTGCCGTGTTTCGCAATTAAGCTTGGTTTACAATACGACAAATATGTCCTGCTAATGTGGAATGGACGCATTTTCACATAAATGGGTCACACGTGCTGATGTGTGTGAGAATTTTATTATTAATGTGGCTATGAAATGAGCCTTAATTTCAAAACACTTTTCTATTTCAGTGTCTATCTCTTATTCATATTAAAAATTAAGTCCAAAAGTAAATATGTAGGTGCTTCTCCGGGGCCACAAAATATTCCATACTCCTTTAAGACGTACCCTTTTCAGAAACCGAATTATTCATGAGTTGTATTCTTCTAGCACGAGTGAAGCGCCCGCATAAGGTTTGGAGCTAATAATACTCGTCAGTTTTCAGCCATTACCCACAAAGTTTCTTCTCATGTGGAAATGCTCACCCCGCTACTGAATTGTAGGCTTTGGGTTGTTGTAATTACAGCCGTTTTGTTCGACAATTGTTTCGTGGAACGTTCCAGTGACCGTGGTCTTGTTTCAAATGTCGGTTGTTGTTTAAAATTTAATTGATATTTACGGTAAATTAAGACGCTTGTTTAAGTAATGTGCTTTGAATTAATTTGTGGGGGAACGTTTTAATTTGGCGCTTTGTTCGAGCGGCTTAGTTGAGGACGTGACGTTTCTGCTTTATAAATTGACATTACGGTTGGCTGTAATTTGTTGAATTTGAAAAAGGAACTTTATATACAGATGTTTCATTGTTTTATGTCCATGTTTTGGACGTGGAAACCCAAATAGCACCATTAAATTTCTGCTTCAAAATCTCGTTATAAACCACACTACAAGTACTAAACTACAATGCAACAGAATATGTGCCATAATACGAGACAGGGCCGAGCTGTCCTTGCGACGTGGCGCAGACAGGCTTCAGGGCATGAAGGGCGCCTCTCAGCGGCGGCCATTGTTATTATAAGTAGGTACTACACACCAGTAGGTAAAGCTGGCTTGCGATTGATTAAGCAATGCATAAACGGTATGTTTAACGTAAATAGACGCATGGCAACTTTCATTTGTTTATTCACCTGGAGAATATGCAAAGACAAGCGAACATTGTTCACAAGTTTCTAGGTCTAATAAAGCTATTTTTTTTTGACAGTGCATATAGTCGTATTTTGTATTAAGAATTAACATGTGATAGAAATACAGCTCTTTATACAAATCTGACAACTTAGTCCGGTACTAATTTGTTAATCGGAAGTTTGCTTAGCGTAGTAGAAGTAAAATTCTAAATTCAAAAATGGTTCCGTGATTCATGTTTAAATCTGGGTTTGAAAATAAACTTTCTTTTGCATTAAGATGGTCTGGGTTTTTAAAAGTCTGTTCTATTTTATCTGTGTTTAAATAATTTTATTGGCAGTCGTTTTTTTCTCTACACCAATCACAATGTTGAGATTTTGTGATCAGAGACTTGATCAGCCTATCAGAACCCTCGAGTAAAACTAACATAAATACGTGGTGTTCTGTATTGTTACCTTATTGTTACTTTCATTCCTTCATATTATTACAATAAATGGTATAAACGAGAGTATAATTTTTCGTTTGTTCTGTTTCCACGCCTCAATGCTTCAACCTATCGTCCTTTGACACACGTGTTTTATGGCAAAGAGGTGGAAGGGTACTTTCTACCCTAAAAAATATATACAGCGTGGCAGGGACATCAACGGGCTAACTGAAACGGTCAGCGATGAACACCGGGATAGTAAAATTGCCCCACCATGGGTTGTAGAGGTCCTAGGAAGGATGTTGTAGCCCCGGGAGTTCTATGAAGCGTCTACCACAGATGTCCAGGTGCTGGATGGCGTATGGCGTTGCAGTCCCGTCCTCGCTCCTGTGCTAATGCCTGTAGGCCCCGCTACGCTCGCCCCTCGCTGAAGACCTGCTCCTAATCCTAATTAACTTTGTATACTTAATGTTTTTGTATAGTTATCTTTATACAACGTGACTTACATTTAAGTATACTTTTGTTTTTTTTTTCATTTTCCCACGTTATGGATTTCTCCTGTATTGTGGGTACGTTTACAAACATAAAAACTCACTTACTTCTAATACTACACTTACATTAAAACTACTTGTAGGTCATACAAATATCTGCACCGTGCGGGAATCGAACCCGCGACAAGCAGCGCAGCAGTTAATCGCATAACCACTGGGCCAACCAATCCGTCATTACATTCATAATATAAGTTTTTTTGTTTGATCGCGAATCTCTGGAACAACAACGTAGGATTTGAAAAATTATAATTGCATTTCGGGCGAGGGAGTTTTAGTATCTTAAAACTTCCATTATGTTCTTGACTTCTAACCTAAATTGTCTTCTCGAAATTTATTCATGCATCAAACAATGCATACTAACATCTTGTCTTCTAGTTCTAGTTAAACAACTAAGAGCACTTAGCTTCCGCGTCGAGTTTTGTTCAGCGTTTAGTCTCTGCAGTTGAGACAAATTCCTTGCTTATCTCTGGGTTGTGTAGCTACAAGTAATTGTGTTCCTACCACTTGATGGACGGCGGTGGTTATGTAGATGCTTTCTTGTATAGACGCCTGCATCGGGTTGTCGATGAAATTGATCCTCCTCTCACTTGTGAGTTTTAGACCACACGAGTGTGCAGTTCTCGTTGCGTAAACAGGAACAGAGCATTCTTTCATTGTTCTTTCTCTACAATATTATCAGGAACGCGATTTTCTCAAAGATAATGCTCTTACTCTCGTGTATTTCTAGGTTCGTTTGATTTAAATCGACCTTTATTTTTGTTATTTAGTCATAATACCTTTGAAGGCCTCTAGTAAGAGAAAAATTTGTAAATTTAATTAAAGTAATTTATTAATAGAATACGTAAAGAAAAGTTGAAAAATGTTTCATGATACCTTTCATATTAGTTTGGATTTCATGTTTAGGATGTACTTTTAAAAACTTCACATTTTGTGGGAAGGTTCTGTAGCCATATGTAGCCGTTTTAATAATATCTGCCTCCGAATATAGATGTTTGGTCAAGCACATTAAGTCACCCTCGCCTGCCCATCACGTTCGCTCGAAAAAATTGCCAAAAATACTCTGAACGTTGTTCGGTATATTATGGAAGGGGCAAAAGAATTGGGGTTGTTATTTGGTGGATTGGAGACTCTTAGTCTCTTGTAATGGAAAATTAAATTCTTAAACTACTTATATAAAATAAAATTTTCATTTAAATGCGATGATCAACTCACCCAGATCTAACCTCTCCTTAATCTATGATCCAGAATTAAAAAAAAACCCTTTACTTTTCGTACTTAAATTCTTCAAGCGGACATTGACGTCTGACCGACTATCACTCTTGCTGACTGACTGATCTTTGTAACCAGCCATGAGCTACTCTTTTTACACCCGATACAGCCAGGCTGGCAGGCAGGTATTATTACAGGGTATAAAAAGACCCTTCACGAAGCCGTCATCTACGCATTCTGTACATCGAACTAAGTAACGCCCTGCACAAATGATTGCTGGGAAACAACTTTTATTTTAGGTGTGAAAATTTCCTGTTTTTTGGGAGTATTAGGGGGCCTTTAAGGGTATTTTTACATCCGTTGTAATATGGCTATTAACAATTATCGCAGAGTATATCTTCTCCCGTATAGGCTATAAGGAACAAAATTACACATAAAAAAAAACATATTAAAGAGCTAAATCATAAGTTATGACTGGAAGTGTGATAGACCGTTCTGCGAAATCTTATTAGGATCGCGTATCTTTCGCGTATCGCCGATGTATTCGATTTTTATGATAATAGGCTCGTCTGGGAGAAGTTAAATAGAATATTACTTAACATTAATAACAGGCAATCTGTTACGAACAGATACACAAGTTTTATTTCTGTTTTGGATTTGGACATTAAATATATACGTTTTTTTTAAGAGAAAGAAATGAGCATGTATGTATAGGTATGTTGTTTATACCTAGTTACATATTTTCTTTAACATAGTAAAACCATTACCAATCCCGCACTGGGATGTTCGATTACGGCCTACTTCCTCTCATAGAGAGGAGGCCTGTAATATAATATAATAATCATTTATTTATAAAAAGTGGCACATTTACAATAAGTAACTTATCTATTAAAATAGAGCACAGTAGCTTATTTGCCTGAGCTAGGTTGAACCTGTGCTTCAGGCTAGGAAGTTCATAAATACAATAAGTAATAAATTAACAGTGAGTATAAAAACTAAACTAAAATTAGGAAAATAAAAGTAAAATATCATGCCAGTCGTTCTATTTGCAGACAACAAGTAGATCTTCTGTGTTTGCATAGGCGATGGTTAGTAAATATTTAAGTATAATTTGTTTACAGCTAAAGTAATTTAATTTATAGATACTAGCTAGCTGTGGGAACATTATAGGCTTATTATGCTTATGCTTGTAGCAAAAAGCTTTACAGGCTATGAAATAAGGCACTGAAACGTAAACGTAAACTGAAAGTAGGTATTTGCTGATAATTAATTTGCAGAGAGCGCCGTCAGATACTTACTAGGAAATCTGACAGTAATTCTTCGCCAAACATATTTGTGTAAGACGTGATTTAAGGTACTTTACTATTTCAAAAAGTCAAGGGCTTTTTTATCAACATTTGAATACTTACTTATAAATTAGAGGACACACTACTTCCCAAAATAATAGTTTAAAAAAACAAAAATAACATGCAATGTAGATAACCAAATTATAAAGTAGAAAGTAATTTTCAATAAGAATAGAGTGACTATCAAAAAAAAAAATTTTTGTAAAAAAACCGTATTGATAATATTTGTTAAATTAGCGTCACTATGAAAATATCTGATAAAGCACCCCACGCTTTTTTACATTAACATTTTGTTAATCACTCTATTCTTATTTAAGCATTGCTAAGTTCTGCAGATAGACACAAATGGCGGCACTAATTTCCGCGCTGTTTACACCGAGACTAGCTTCGAGACACTCGCAATACATGTCAGACACACTGACATAGAGCATTAGTGTGTTTATAATATAATTATGTTAATGGAAATGTGCGAATTTCGTTACAAGCCAGGAACTTGCTTACTCACTGTGAAGACACTAGAACAGCCGGTCGATTCGGTTTCATTCATTCTTCTTTCTTTGTCCAGGCGGTTTTTCTTTGGAATGCGCTCCCTCTGAAAATCAGGACAGCAACCAGTCGGTTATCTTTTAAAGTGAAGACACGGGAACATATCCGTCAGAAGTTGGCTGAAACATCCCAGCGCTGAGTTGCTGGATTTGTTTTCTCCTCTACCGATCGTTATTTCTCCTGACCAAGGTTTATTTTGTTTATATGTATGTATCTATGTATCTATATATTAGTATTTATTCTTGTATTTTATAGTCATTTCCGAGCTATCTATCCCGTATGTTGCACCTGCCATGGTATATCTCTGCATCACCCTAAGGTTGACTGGTAGAAAATGCCTCAGGCATTAAGTCCGCCTTTGTACAGTATTATTTTTTACTTGTGCATAAAGTTTTAATAAATAAAATAAAATAAAAATAACAATCTCACCGTGATAACTTAGGTGAAGTGAGCTATCATTCCACCTGATGCTAGGGATTGACACTATCGACAACTTATTTCAAGCTCACTTCACCGAAGTAATCACGGTGAGATGGTTGCAGAATAGCTCGGCTGTATGTTGTTTTACTGTAAAAGCTCACCTATTTTTTGTTCAAATTACTTTTATCTGTCATATACAACGTGTAACAGAATAAACGTAACTCTTGAGAGTAGTTAGTTCATAATTGACTACTGAATCGATTTCAGTAACTATTAATATAGGTATTGTTTTCAAATTGTATGTATTTTGCAATACTGACCGCAAATCGACCCAAAGAAAACTAAATCTTATTTCAAAGCAACAAGGCTCAATTTTAAATGCATACAGTAATGCTAGGGTCAACACGATTTTTTTAATAATAATAGTTAGCTTTAAAAAAAAATTTTTGGTCATTGTATATTGCTTTTAACTCGATACTCTAATTGGGGTTTATGAGTTCTTGCGTTAATTATGTTACATGTTGTATATTGAGATGTTAAAGATATTGATTTGGGATTTTTCTTCTCCATGGGAACCTCCTACGCTTTGGATTGGGCAACTACCTTTACCTTTCTGTTCTGACTGACCAACTTTAATTGAAATAAATGCTTTACGTTTGATTAGTCTAAAAATATAGAATGGATGGCATCTTTTCCGTCCCTATCTATTCCCCTGTCATGAGAAGGACCAAACCCACTCAGAACCCCGTACACTACTTTATTTGAATATTTATGTCTCCTGAAGATCCAAAGATTGGGAGGTAGAAACCGCTAGACTAGGCTAGCTATCAGTTATAATAATATAATATAATTTATTTAGGTATTCATCCAAATCTATCTATCTAGTGATCACTTCCTCTCTCCTTAAACATCATCATTACATATGGTTTCCTTGCTCTTGTTTCATGTTTATTTATTGTTTATCTTGTTTTATGTTTATGTTTGTTATGTATATATATAGATAAGTACATAAGATCAATATCACTTCTTGAAAAGTAAAGAAATACAAGGTAAAGCATATAGCTTGAACCTTCATAGGTTCAAGCTATATGCTTTACCTTGTATTTCTTTAAAATACAGAGAACCTCTGAAATATTCATATATTTCAGAGGTTCTCTGTATTTTTGAAGGGCCCGTATTAAAGCCACTCGCAATTTATTTACTTTTGTATAGAAAAAAGGGATCTCATGCTGCGATTTCGGTACAATCGCCTTATGACCCTTATGTGGTGTGTATAAAATGGTATTTCATATTTGTATGTAGGACTTGCGTTAGTATCGTTCTGTAAGGTTTTGACCTTCAGTTGAATGCTTCACTTGTAAATTACTTATTGCAATAACGTAAGTGGTTTCGCTCTTTTTTCTTACATACTTTTTAGGGTTTTGCCAGTTATTACCCGATTGCGCGACAGCAAAGAGTATCTATGTTTGTGAGAATATTTATACCCTCGGATCGAAGCGGCTAGATGGATTTTAATACAGGAGGTGTCCAGCGACTCGTCTAGGTCATGCGATGGTTAAAGGCTAGGTTTTGTTTTTATAAAATAATTTACTTAGACGAAAAAGTCTTTTCGTCTCGTGATAGTAGGAGCAATCGAAAAACAGATAACGTCGATAGCCAGCAGCAAGGTTGATAACGAAGCTAATAGCCCAAAATGCGCCCGAGGTTCTTAAACATTTTTACTGAAATCCTTTGAATGCACTGATTTTCTCTGTCTGACAGGTAGGTAGGTATTATTACACATTTATTGGGTCTCTGTTCCAGTCTGACAACCAGTCTTGCCAAGGGGTATCATATTACCTAATATCTGGTTTATCGCTTCATGTAAAAAACCGGTATTCAGCTGCATCCGGTTAGACTGGAAGCCGAACCCAACATTGTTGACAGGAGGCTAGGCAGATGATGATTTCATGAATAGTATGATTTACACCAGCAAAGAAAGAAAGAAAGAAAATAAATTTATTTGACCCAGGTTAAAGCACACAATATTACAGAAAAAACAGACATACAGTACTTAAAATAGTATTGTGTGCTTAACGGCTGCGCCAAATAGGCCCAGTTCAGCATAAATGCCAGACAACTAGTGCCTGACGCTGGTTTTCAACTGGACCTTATGTTACGAGGACGTCTTGCAGCATATTATTTAACCAGATTAAAATCACACAGTTCATTAGCCAGGCTCACAGGTCATGTCTAATTACATCAAAGGGAAGGCATTAATACACCCGATAAGGCATGTTGTCTGTAATTAGGCCTCCGCCTTTCATGGCCGCCGTATAAAGACGAACGAATCGGCATTTTCTATAGAGGAAGTTTTATGAAAGAAGGTTTTCATGTCTGCCTGTATTCACTCCGGCAAAGTTATTCTGTAAACATTGAAAATCGAATGGTGGCGAGGACGAATCCGTGAGGATCAAATGAGGTCGCTTTCAAAATGAACTTTTTAGAATATCTATCAGTACTCTAAAATATTATGTATGGTTGTTATTCTTAACTATTTCATCACCACTGCTCTCAAAGCGGTGAAGGAAAACATCGTGAGGAAACCATGTCCTAGAACCAAAAATTCGCAGACATGGGACATCTACCAACCCGCACCGGGCCCGCGTGGTAAATTACGGCACACTCCCTCTCACCGAGAGGAGGCCTGTGTCCCAGTAGTGGGGACAGGGCTGATTATGCTATTCTAAAAACCTCTATTTATATAGGTTTATTGCCAACGTAAGTTCCAATTACTAGTATTCCTGTAGGTAATTGGCAATTAACTAATTGCAACAGGAGTGGATTAATGTCAATAAGTGCAATGGCTGTTATTTGACCGGAAGACCACACCATCCGATGCCTTATTAACAGTTAAGTATTAAAAGAATCAAGCTTTTTAATCAGATTAATTGTTTTTTTTATCTACCAGATATTGATTACCCTTGAAGGCAAATGTTGGAAATCTATCCCACACGACGTAGTAGATCAACTAATTGATTACAATACATTCAAATAACTAGTTTCTGCCGAGGACAAGTCTGCAAGAAATTTCTTGTTCCCCCGACTCACTCGACACATCGCTTTACCCACCCGCACTAGAACCTACTTCGTTTTCGCTTAGCATTCTTTCTGACTTTTTTTTACTCGGCTCCTTAGGGTCGTAGCATGATGCTAAATAGCCTATAACCTTTCCTTTGAATTAGGCTATAAAATGAAAAATATTATTTCAAACGCGATTAGTAGTTCCAGAGACAAGCGCGTTCAAACAAACAAAAAAACTTTAGCTTTATTATTGAAATATCCAATCTTAAATATAAAAAACAAGGAGCACAACCGGTGTAAAATCAAAGATAAATCACCTTCGTACCAAGAAAAAGATTGCGGCTTAAACTGTGAACAATTATATTCAGGCTCAATCAATCAATTCTAATGGATATCGGAACAAAAAACATATATCAATTATTTATTAGCACTCTCCTTACATCTCGTACGAGATATATTCTCGTGTTTCTAGTGATAAATCTCTGTTTTATTTCTATTGGAAAACAGAAATGTTTTATGTGAGATAAACAAGGCTTGTTTGTGAGGTTTGGTGACGAGTTTTCTTTTGTGAAAGTCTGTTGTAGGAATAATGAGGGTCTTAGAGTCTTGTTCTGTTAGTTTACGACTAGAATACTAACAATGCGAGAAATACCTTGCGTCCTTCTCCAGGTGTCAAACTATTGTTTTGCTCATCAAAATTCTACATCAACATTATTGGGGTCGGCTTCCAGTCTAACCAGATGCAGCTGAATACCAGTGTTTTTCCGATTAGACTGGAAGCTGACCCCAATCCATCGTCGAAATAATAATAAAAAAGTAAATGCACCGAGACCACCAACTTCTTACTTGTCATAATAAAGACGATATATGAACAAAGAATTTCGATAAAAGAAACCCTGAAACATATCTTTAAACCAAAAGGAACTGAATATAAGCCAAAAGACCACCAAAGAAAACAACAAATTGATAATTTTAAGTCGTTAACAACAATAAAACCTAAACTTTACAGCAATTGTCTATGGATTCACTGTGCCTGAATTATGCACGTTATATACTCAGGGCAATTTGGTAAAGTTTATGAAACATTTTCCGCCATTACTTTTAACGCATTGTCAACCAGACAACAGATTTGGAAACAACTTTTTGAATGGCCCCATGTGACGTTAAAAGTATTGTGAACGGTGTAAAGGAATGTGAATAGTTTTCGGCTGGCGTATGTAACATTTCCTTAAAATTTATATTTTTGGGTGTCATTTCGTTTGGCTATTGATTTGTACACTTTTTTCTCAAAATAAACAAGAGTAAAATGGGTAGACCTTCATAGATTAGGGGATTAACTTGCCTTAAGGTGGGATGACCTTTTTAAAACTGTTATCGACACCTTATTACCATCCTCTATAGGATATCATATGACATTTATTTTAATGGTATGCAGGGTTTTTAATCTGGCAAGATGATACTGCCGGAAAGGTAGCCGGGAAATATTTTGAAGGCCTAAACAAGCTTTCCTAGAAACTGCCACATTCATTCATAAAGAGACCGAGGTGTTAAATATGTCTCCTGAATTTCCAGCCAAGGATTGATATGTATGACCTCTTTCTCTCAACTCCACTTCAGTTCCAAACTCTATACACAGCAAACCAGTTGTGTTCTCAGAATATTATGATTAGTTCACCAAATGTGGCCTCATTTGCAAACTGTAAACTAACAGTGGTTTACTACGCCGTGGGCCGTGAGATTGAAGCAATCAGCGCGGCTCAATGGTATGCGTTACGCTTAATATGTTTGAGAGAAAGTAGGTGAGACGTAGACGAAGGTGAATGCTTCTTAATCAAGGTATTGAGGTGTTTATACGGTTGAGGCTTTTGGAAGTTGTTAAGTCATTTATAATTGCTAAATTGCCATTGTTTTAGAGAAGTAGACCATAAATTACCATGAGACCCAAAATGAAGAGGTCTCGAGCTTCTCTATTTCAAAAGGATCGTACGACGTAACCTTGTAGAAGCCCGAACTCTGGTGAGAGTTTTCTGTTACTTGAAGACCAATTTAAATTGTTCTGCTATTTTTGTTAATGGCAATGACCGGCACGGACTGAAAAGGGGGGCGCGGATTTTTGAGACGTTAAGGTGACCTGCCCTTACTGTCCAATCCCAAAAATCCAGCCTGTATTTTAGGATAGAACAGAGTGGGCAACTTAGAGGTATGCAACTTTTTTTTGCCGCCATTTTGTTTTGACAGCAAATATGACAGTGGTTTCATGATAATTATTTGGTGTAGATACGGCAAATTTGCTATGGCAAGTTTTACGACTGAACAACGTGTTTTAATTATTAAAACATTCTGCTCAGCCCAATCATGTATTGCAGAAACTCTAAGAAAATTGCGGCCAATTTTTGGTAGAAATCACTTAATTTCGCGGCTAACAATAACTCGTTTAGTAAATACATTTGAGCAGCATGGCATTGTAACAGATAAAGCAGTTCTTCGTCGTGTCAGAAGGGCTCGTACGGAGTAGAATATAGAAACAGCACAAGCCACAATCGAGACATTGAAAAGAACGTTTCAAGGGCGATTAATTTCGAGAAACGGTCACATTGATTGGCCCCTAAGATCCCCGGATTTAACAGCTCCTCACTTTTTTCTGTGGGCCTATCTAAAGGGACGTGTCTATGCTAACAGGCCAATGAACCGTCAACAATTAAAACAAAATATCCGAGTCACAGTCACTGAGATAACGCCGGAAATGTGTGAAAATGTCAAGAAAAACGTCTGACATGCTTCTAGAGGTGGACATTTGTCTGACATTATTTTTCATACTTAATTGCCGGAACTAAATACTACATAAAAAAAAATGTTTATTTAAAAGAACCAGGTTCTTAGTAATTCATTACAATCTAACTTTAAGATTATTATGCAATTTTAATCTAACTTAACTTTTTACGTGATAATTATTTTAAAATTTTGAATAGTGCTGATTGTACTTACACAAGTACGTTACACTTTCTTAGAGTCTGTAAATTGATGTTAACACTTTGTTCATGTGTTATTATTCGTGCCATTGTCACTATTATTTCTACACTTTTTACACTATACTAACTCAAAAGGTTTTGTTCGTTTTAGTCTTCGCACTATATTTGTTTGGTCTAACAGCTGAATTGCCTCGATTTCATGGGCCTCAGCAAATTTTTGGATTATGTTGGTGACGTGTTCCATTTTTAGGTCACGATGGAGGTCGTCATTTCTTATATACCAGGGAGCATTAACAATACACCATCTTATAAAAAAAAAAAAAAAAACTGAAAAATACTTAATTATTTTCATATTTCATAGAAAAAAGATAAAGTGTATATAAGCTATTTGCCCACCCTGTACTAATACTATCATTAATAATCTTACTAACTTATAAAAGTCCTTTCATTACCCGTGATTAAATATCTAAGTAGGTAAATACTACAGACATTGTGTTTTGACTTACTTTTTTCATTAGCAAAGTATGTAAGGCTCGCTCGCCGGGTAGCATACAGCATACTTGCAATGCATAACTTATAATACCCTGCCCTTTGCCTTTGAGCATTGCTGTTTCCCTCATGCAAGTGTTGCATCATGCACATCTTTATCCTGAAGACTTGTACAGGCTTTACTTTAATATATGCTCTGCAAGAGCGCATAATTTTTTTTACCAAAGCGTGACAAGCGTTATGTAGTTATTTTTTCTCATAATGTTGAACGTAGATTCCGTCACTTTTTGATTTGGTAAGATGATTCTAAGCATTTTTAACCGACTTCAAAAAAGGAGGAGGTTCTCAATTCGACTGTATGTTTTTATTGTATGTTTGTTACGCGATCATTCCGCAAATTATGAATTGATTTTGTTGATTCTTTTTTGTTTGGTAGGTCATAGGTTGTTTATAGGTGGTCCCATATAAATTTTATCGATATTGATTCAATGTATGTTTTTAAATAAAGAAAAACCGCCTTCAAACGGACGTGGACGTGTAAGACGACCGTTTTCAAATTGGTGTGGGGTAGGTAGTACTAGGTACCCATAACTAAAAAGTGAAAAATAACTTTAATTTCGGAAGTCGGTGGAAAAAACTAAAACACAGATCCAAAGACACCGACTTCCGAAATTAAAGTTATTTTTCACTTTGTAGTGTTTTTTTTATGGAAGTCCGTTGTTTTTTATGAAAAAAATATTCTGAAAGAAAGAAATTTTATTTGCTCAAACATGTGTATACATACAGAATTAAAATCAATACATGCATGCAAGATCTTCGAAAAAATAAGTGGCTCACGAAGTCACGACATGTCTGCCATTTCTCATGGCGTGCAAATATATTTGTACAATTATTAATACTGAATTAATGATTTTTAACTAATATACTTATACATATTATATCTATTATTATTCATTGTATTTACATTATCCAATTATTATTATTTATTTTCCTTGTCCAATATTCCAGATTACAATTATCATAAAGACCATAACTACTATACCTACGAGTAATGTAAGTTACATTTATTTATTTATAATAATCACCATATGTGTCGTTTAAAAATTCTGCATTACTATAATTTATGCTTTTTGTGCCAAAAACAATTTCATTGCGTGTTTAAGTTTAGGTATAGTTAGCTGTTTCTCTTCTCTTTCTGAGAATCTTAAATCAACGAACCTTTTGTTCACGATTTGACAAGCCGTTGTTAAGTAATACATCCTTTCACGAAAAATGGCAACAGTTTCCGTGCCGTTCTTTTGTTTATTTTCAAGGCTTTTTCATACCTTTTTATGAATATCGAAAAAAAAATACGTCACTGTTTTTTCGAGGTTCGTAGCGGTTTTGATGATTCTTCCGAGAAAGTTTTTCTTTGCCTTCATTGAGTTGCTCTGTACAATGACGATCGAGATTTCTTCCCTATTGCAGTATTTTTTTTCCGTGCCACGGAAGGATGGCTTGGTAGTAGATTATTATTCTGCTCGTTTGTAGCTTTATTTATTGAGATATTTGTGTTTTAAAAAGGGGTTACATTTTTGATGTGAAACATCTATAGCCGCACGTAAAACCGATTGCTGGCGTGGCGACGCATGCCACGCTATATTTTAAATAAAGAACAATTTATTTCTTAAAAAAAAAACTGAATATTTGGTTTTTGGTTATGCCATGTTATTGTATTATTTTTTTTTACCATATATAGTACCTTATATATGGTTTTCGATGTTTCACATCTGCCAGGCGTCCCGCGAAGGCTCAATTTTTTTATTGGCTTGTTATGTTTTTGGAACGAAGTTCCTTAACGCGGGTTGCAGTAGGAGTTGATTGGTAGAAATAGTCACGCAAAGAAAAAGCGGTATGCTTGTTCTATGTTATGTTGACGCTCTGTCTCTTTTTGTTATATACGAGTGTATGTGTGCGTGCGAGCTTCGTTCTTGATGGAGGTCCCCCGACCGCATACGTTTTTGTATCTTATCGCAAAAGTAGTAAGGTAAAGTAAGGCCAACGAGACGAGGTAAAGAATTTAAACAACCTGACCTTAACTAAGTTTCAATACGATAGCGTGCGATTGTTATCTCTGTCCTTATCTCTCGCACGTAATAATGACGTCAGTTGGTCGACGACGCTGTCGTTGTGTGATTCGTGGTACAGGAAAGCGGTCGGTACAGCAGCTATCAACGTTTGGTCCGTCCGGTTCATTCCTGTTGAGATTGCGTTCGAAGTAATACGATTTTTTTCGTTTCCGTGTTTGATTAGTTTTTGTTGTTATTAATCCGTTATTGTTAGATATTATTGTTGATTTTTACTGTTATTGTGAGTGATGGTTGATTTTAACGATGCAATCACATCCGGGCAGCTCTAGACAACCTTTGAATGATATCAATTCGCCAATAAAATCTTTCATTTGAAAGTTAGTTTACATTTTGTATCTCGTCTCGTTGGCCTCACTTTAGCTGTATTGTTTATTTTTAATGCCAAAATTAATGTTTACCTTTACCAAAGAACAACAACCCAATTAGTTAATCACTTACAAAAAGAGCTCTAACACATTTTTCCTGCAAAAAACGTTTTTCCTCAAATGTTTTTCTTGCAAAAACGTACCTAAGCCCAACATTGGTACCTTTCATGTACCCTATAAAACGATGATGTTCAAGAGATGAACAAAATACTTTTGATTTTCGCTATGTATGTACCACTGGTTACTGTTTAAGTACATACTTCACATAATATTCTCTGTTAAGCCCTACATTCTCGTAAACTCTACATTTCCCTTATAAACAATAACAATGACTAAATTTCATAATAAATTAGCGCACGACACAGGTAAACGTGTTGGCTCAGTGAAAGGCCAGCTTCTAAATTAATTAAAGTGAGAATTAGAGGCTCGTTCATAAATGTACGGGAGAAGGGAGAAGGGGGAGAAATTAGGTCAATATGTCGTTTAGCTATTTTATATTAAGTGGGGAACTATGCTTTGAATTTATATCTTTTATGGGCAATAAAGGGCGATACAATACTGTAATCAAGGGGTAAAATATAAGACCCCATAAAAGTAAATCAAACATGGCTGAAGATGCATTAGGTACACACAGAATATATATTTTGACAGTTCATAAAAGGGAAAAACTCGTTGAAGAGGAGTTCTGTTTCGTTATAGTGGCAGTACTGTAGCATGCAGATTTCGAACGTCGACATAAAAACGTTAAATCAAGATAATGTGTTCTATGTTGTGTATTGTTTTTTGTAAAGATATTGAATATTTTGAAATAGAAGCCCGTATCGCGATCACGTATCCATCTTCGACTATAAAACCCTTACCCTTTCTAGGAATTTTATGACTCACTCGGGCTGATATCTTTGCTGTACGTAGATTACATCTTTTACTTTCATAAGATTACAGTGCAACAGTAGAAGAAACTGAATTCGATTGCCATTTTGATTTTTTGAAGCCCCCATGACAAAGACACCTGACGGTCATAAGAAAAACATTTATGTATTCAAGATGACAGATAAATGGCACACAAATCAAAAGTAGAGTTTAAGGTTTTGTTCGAAATATGATAATTCAGCCAATAGTAAAAAGGGAAAAACGTCATCTACTTTGAGATGAGCCGAGGCGGCGAAGCTCATCTCAACGTAAAAAAGCTTTTCGCATTCTAATAATTTTATGACACCACTGTTGTTATAAAACAACAGTGGCGTCATACAATTATTAGAATACTTGACAAAGTGACTGCACTGTATAAACAGTGCAGTCACTTTGTCAAGGGGTGTTTGTCAAAAAAATAAAAAACTTCAATTACCAACCCAAAGTTTAAGCAATATTAACCAACGTAAGCATTCATTAGTCAACATGACACGTTACCTCAAACTTAAGCTGGTTCGTTGGATTGGTCTAACTTTAAAACTGCCCTGATTAGTGGTAACTGGGGACTTTGTGGCGTACCTAGTGGCTGTTATTAGGTCATAGGGGTGCGGATGAGCTATTGTGAGAGTAGAGTGTGTAGGTATGTGTGTAGGATAGTAACACACGTATGGTGTAAAAAGAAACTGATAATTATGATGCATTTGTGTTTTATTGTGATACCAGCTACGCCCCGCGGTTTCACCCGCATAAGTCTCGATCCCGTGACAACATCGGGATAAAAGATATCCCATGTTCTAATCCAAGTCATGGTCTACTCATGTTCCAAATTTCATCCAAATCCGTCCAGCCGTTTTAGTGTCAAAGCGTAACAAATAAACACAGTTTCGTGTTAGATATAAGACCTATAGCGAGACTAAGACTAAATCTCGCTATAGGTCCCTATATCTATAGCAAGATTCTCATAACTCAAAATCTGCCTATACTGTTCCCACTGCTGGGACATAGGCCTCCTCTCAGGGAGTGGGCCGTAAATCACCACGCGGGCCTAGTGCGGGATGGTACATGTCACATGTCTTCGAATTATTTGTTTTAGGACACGGTTCCTCACGATGTTTTCCTTCACCGTTTTGAGAGCAGTGGTAATGCAAATAATTTACATAGAGTAAAGCGCCTGTATGGGTCCGAATGTACGACCTACAACTCGTAAGTCGCGGCTGTTACTACTGGGCCACATAGCGCTATTATGAATACGATATGCTCATGTTATGATGTGCCAATGGCCAATACGTTACAGATTTTTTTTATTTGTATCGAGCAAGAGTTTAATGGCACCAAATGTACCCTTGTCCTGAGTCCCTGACTCCCTAAACGCTATCCGGCGGCCATCTTGTTAGTACAAGCGTGATTTATTCTAACATCCATTTCTGGTATCAAGATTATAATAACAAATTAAAACAAAAGAGGAACGACAAACTGAATTGTTAATCTTGAATTTGGCTTGGCATTCACAGTTAAGAGTGAGTGAATGAATGGTTCCCTTAGGACCGAATGAGTGAAGCCACTAGGTTTATTATTACGTGGGCGGTACTATGTTTTTGTGTCTTTCTTTTGTTCTAATCGGGCCCGGTTTTGGGAACATTTCGTGAGTTTTCATCAAACCTTCGTTTCGTGAAATTGTTGCTTTTGCCAGACGTTTAGTTTCGACCCTATTTTTGATTTTCCACACAGCTGAAGTCGGTTTGGATTTCGATCCATAGTTGAATATGTACTTTCATTTAATCAGCCTCCAGCTGAATTGTTCGATAACGAACCGAATTAACTAAGAGTTATTGTCATAGTTAAATACATTAAGCCATTGATCGCGGCTGTCATTCGTAGATTTTAGACAATCGTTGCGGGTAGTCAGAAGCCCAAGAGTCTGAGAACCAGTCTTGCCAGTAGGTACAGAGTTGTGGAGGTCAGCTAGGCAGTCGCAACACGTAAAAGTCTTCAGCTGCATTCGGTTAGTCTGGAAGCTGAACCCAACAGATATGGGAAAAGGATAGACAGGTATTCTCATAGTACTACTTACAGTACTCTTGTCTTACCATGATTAAAACTAAAATCTATCCACCAATTTTAATTCCACAACAGTAAAAGTAGTATAGTACTTATTCGCTTCATTCACCCTCCTTTTTTCAATAAAATCTTGGTCCAAGACGATACTTCTCCTTCGTTATAATGTAGGTACTTCACTTTCTCCAAATAGTAGGTATTAAACTTATAATTTTTTTTTATCTTAGATTTTTATTATTATCATAACTAGGTATTAATTTTTTTATTTGTTTATTCATTTAACCCACAGTAAAAAAAACTTGTCATAAAACTAATTATCTGTCGGTGAATTGTCCGCCGCGCTCGGCGGCGGCCTGTAGCGCTTCGTGCGCATCGTGGATGGATCAATCTTGCAAGGTAATCGCTAAAAACAGGTTTTTCCGAGTTGGTTCTTGTTGTTTTCGTTTGTAAGTATGTAATTATATTTGATTACTAGTTCATTTATTTATTTATAAGTATAAAAATATGTATTATTTATTAGGTATTTACCTATGTCGAAACTGTTTGTACTCCCCGTCACTTGTCCCTAAAGGTTCATTAGTAAACCAGCGTCTGACAGCATGTGTCTGGCATTAATGCTGAAATGATCCTTTTTGGCGCAGCCGTGAGACACACACTATTGTTGTTAAACCATTATTTTCACTTTTTATTTTGTTATTTGTATTCTGTGTTTCACGAACTGTGTCCAAATAAACGTTATTATTTCTTTCTTCTTTATAATTATCTTAGTTTACAAGATAATCATATATATTTCCTACCTCTTCCAACATCCCTAATTCCGCGATGTAATTACATTCATACACGTGACGTCACAGCGGTTAATCCGTCAGAGAATAAATTCCCATCCAAAGAGTACCTTCAGCAATTTATTCCTTGCTAAGTAATTCGGTTCTCTCTGCTTTTGTTAATTAATCTGTCCGCGTCTTCAACGCGTCGTGCTCTGACTGAAGTGTTTTTGTTATTATTACCTTCACTGGTTTAATAGATAAAGTGGTTTATGGTATTTAATTAATTAAAAGTCGAAAGTACTTATTTTAATAAAATTTTCCGGAATAGAGTAGGTATTTTTCTAGTTGCCAAACAAAATGTCATCCAATTAACTCGTTATTAAAATGTGGTTTCTTAACAAATAATATTCAATACTATTTAGAAGTACATACCATAATTATGTGTAAGTAAAATCAGGAGAATTAATTGCTAAGCAAATTAACCGCCAACTTAAATTGCAATGTCAATTTGCTTAACAATTAATTTACCTGACTACCTACCACCAAAGCATTCTGTAACATCTAGATTTTTAAAGAGCTTTCATGGTACCGTTATTAATTCTTCATAAAAGAATACCTCTCCATATTACGAATTCTATATACTTTTCTGCTTAACTAAATAGGGTATAAAAAAGAGCAAACCAGTACCTATCACGAGTACTTATGTACCCAATCCTTATGCCGCCTACACAAAGAACAATCATACGCCCACTGAGGCCGCATCTAGAAAAAAATACGTCCAATTTAAAGATGGAGTGCCTCGTCCGTCTCTTGTAGAATTATTTCGAATCTATTTGATTTATTATACACGACGGTTTAGTGTCTGAGACGTTATAATTTATTAAATTCTTGAGTGTGTGAATTAATTTTGCTCAATATTCAAGATGACATTTTGTTCTTCTGTCTTTTGTATTTGTTCTTCTATTATTTATTTCTGTGTTCAAATGATTAGCAAGTCAGTTAGGTAGGTAGGGACGTCTCGAAAGATCTTTTAATAATGAATAAGTATTTCAAATATTTGGAAGTGAGAACTGCCAATCTATTCAGTAAAAATCTCTCAGTGAAAAAATTGGTGACATGAGCTTAAATAAAATGAGTTTTCATTCCACCTGATGCTAGGGCTTGACACTATTGACAGCTGACTTCACCTAAGTTACATTTTTAAGGAATATGTCACAGTAGATACATACGTATTAAGTTAGAATCTAGACGAGATTATTGCCTTAGCAATACTACACCAATCGAATCTCTGTTATTAGTTCCGAGAGCAAACACATTGCACCGCTTACGTCCTAATTCGCTCAATTCCCCTCAGGGATATCTAAGACAACTTACAATATATGCTCATCAGACGCTCGTCCTATGTACACGGAGATCGCTTTGAAGTCGGCAACATTAATAGAATATGAAATATACGTATTCGTACCTATTCGTGGTATATTGAGTGTTTCATGCAAATTCTGCCCTATCTACCAAGAACTGACAGATGAGATGGGTTTTCTAAGGGACGTCCCTATTAACTTTGCTTACGAAATCGTTATATATTTGAAAATATTTTAAAATTGGAATATTATGTATGGATTTGCGCTGGTCGCCGCCATCTTGTTTTAGGTTGAGTAAGTGATTTGGTTATAGATGTAATCTTGAAAAAGGTTTTTGGTAAAGCCATCAGATGTTGTTAATATTTTATAGATTTGGCTTCTATTATGCATGGTTTTGGGCTAAGTAATGATGTTTTTCTTTGCTTACGGCCACTTTTTAGCTAGGTAATCATTAAGTCCTTCAGAAAAGAACTTTGCCTTGCACTTGACAGGTTCCAAACATCCAACACTAGAAAACGTTCGTATATAGAACATAGTAGGTACACATAAATTGTCGCACTTTACTGAGTCGACACTTAAGACCTACTTTGACCCATTTACTTAAGTTCACTCTTGTAACTCGCGTGGGATGGAACACATATTCATTACATTATTGGGATTGAGTTCAGCACATCAGCTCATAAATGTTTAGTACAGAACATGGCTTTTCTAATAGACTGGGTACATTATTGAATAGCCTATAATCACCAGTTTTGCCAACCGAATTTGTTACCGCGGAATATTTAGAAAACTTTCCATCGTCGTAAGATAATGCATAAGTGTTTTGTGTGTACACGAGTAAACAAATAAATATAATAAATGTAGGCTGTCTTTTTACCAGGAATAGACTTCTCAACATTGCAAAAGGAGGCCGCACGTGGACAATAGAGCAAACTCAGTATGTTTTTGACATTGTATACTCGTCATCATAATCACAGCCTATAATGTTCCCACTGCACATTGCTGGGACACAGGCCTCGTCTCGGTGAGAGGGATTATTTAGTTTTAAACAAATGACAATTCGCAAATAAAAAGCCAAAAAAAAATCATCCCAAGTGTCGTAGTTTGAGTTCTACATCCCACCCTTATCTACACCGTTTGTTGAGCTATTGATTCAATTAAAATTAGATTCTGTTTTGAACCGCTGCCTCATACAGTCATGTTTGTTGTTTGAATAATCTTGTAAATTGAGTATTTGCTTGCTTGGCGTGTTAAATTACCATAATTGTGTGTTGTATTATGTGTTATAATAGATCATATTATTACATTGATGTTAGTTTGAAAGGGAGGCTTGATGTGTTAGGTTATTATTTTACTAATTCATTTTTATTGTTAGAATTACACGGCTGCCACGAATGCGAATACAATAATACATTCTTTGCACTGTAGGTAGTAGTCAATTCAATTGAACGCAGTCATATTATGCTGGATACAAGCATTTCGTAACCGTAATCGGGTTTCCCAATAAACGGAAATAATACATTTGTCTGGCCCTTTCTTGCAGACAAGCCTATCCAGGGATAACTGATACAAAAACTTTTCTATCAACCAGAGACAATCAAACGATTTCTTACTATCCTCTTGCCCAGCGAAACAAACAAAGAAAACTTTCCTCTTTACAATATTAGTACAACATGTACCTACACAATGGAAAACTAACAGTCTCAGTCAGACTAGGGACTGCCTAAATTCCGGTACCTTGCCAAATCCGGGCCATAACACAGCTATTGCGACTTCCATACTTATTTCTTCTAAAGATCCGACTTCTTGTTTCAATATTGGTCGTTTGGGATCCGTTTTTTTAACGTCCACGATTGTTACAAGTCCCCCATACTTTTTGTTGGGCCATTTGTCTTGCTACAAACACTTTAAGAGCGGTATCGAGCAATTTAAAGTTAGAATTTTGTTGTGTTTATTGTTTTTGTTAGTCGGTTTCATAACGGAGCGAGGTTATGTTGGTTTAGAGTTCTTTGTTTGAAGGTAAGCTATCATGTGGATTATATTTTTGTGGTGTTAAAGGTGTACACGTCCTAACTTGTAAGTAGAAGTTTTTTGGGATATTTTCAGGTTTTGTGCGACTATTCTGACACTTAGCTTTGATTGTCTACTTTTTTGTTTAGTGTACTAATTTAGTTACAATACCTTACGGTTTTTATCATTGGTTAAACCGCACGTTAAACTGTTCCAGTAGGTACGTCTCTGTTAACTATTAGAGCGAGGTGCGATAGTCGAGGATGACGCAAGCTCTCTCTTAACTCACTAGACAATACAGTTAGTTATTAGCGTAAGAACTTAACTAACTATCTTAATTGATCCAAATTCCAAAAGAAACCACGCCATCTGGTTTAGAGTTCTTTGTTTGAAGGTAAGCATTAAAGCGGATTATTTCTTTGTGATTTTAGAGTTGTTGACGTCAAAACTTAAGTAGGTATGTCTGTAGAGATACTTTCAGTTTTTGTGCGACTATCCTAATTCCGACACTTAGCTTTGATTGGCTACTTTGTTGACTTTTCAATTTATTTTCTATCATTCCTTATGTTCAAAGCACATTAAACTGTTATTTTCTGTACTTTTCTGTTAACCATTAGAGCGAGATCAGAGAGCAGACGATGACGCAAGCCCTCTCTAATCTAGCTTTTAGAGAGAGTTATAATAAGATCTTCTGCTAATATGACTACAAGATAATAAATGAAATACGTGAAATGTTTTTGGATTAAGAATTATAGAGTTATTATTCTATAATTCTTAATCCAAAAACATTTCACGCAAACATTTCTCTACTACCCAGAAAGAAAAGCACCAACGATCCACGATACAATCTTTACCAGTAATTTTTGTCCCAAAACATTTGTGTTTCGGCCAAACAAAACCGCTTGCCATATTTACCTCAAAGGACGCTAGGTGCTCGTAAAATATATTTTATGATAAGTTCCGAAACCTGACCACCTGTATACAAGGGTCGGCCATAACTCGCCATTGGTCTTGAAGAATCGAGAACGGTACATTATTTTTTATTATAAGCTGAGCTAGATAGGCGAAAGTACTGTATACACACTACGCTACACAGGCTATAGTTAGTGTTGTAGTATGGCGGGATACTTCAGTCCGGGATCCGGGATATTGTTGAACACTTCAGCGGGATCCTCTCGGTCGTTAGCCGGGACCGTCGGTAGATAATAGTGATGGCGCTGTCCCGGGGTGTCTTTGTTGCTGGATTTTTGTGTTGGCGTGTAATTAGGGTCTTTAGAAAGTATAATGTTAAGATGCATTATGTGAAATAAAGTGGAGTTAAGGTTTTATTATGAGAAAAAGAGTGTATGAGGCATAAACAGCAAAGGTAGACTCAAAATTGCATCAGTGTGAAGCTAAATAAGAAGTGGATTCTTCATTTTCAGGCGTTTTTCCTCCTTTTCGTCAATTTAAGTGTTGTCGCCCAGTATCCGGGATACTGGCAGTTTAGAAGAATGGCAATGATTATAAACTAGAATTGCTCTTAAAACCTTTTCAATTACTGGCAACACAATATAACTTTGTCTTTGTTATTCAAGTATAGCTTAAAATATTCTATTTTTCTGTACGATAAAACTTAATAGAGCTCTCTAGATTTCTTTAGGTTGATGATGTATTGCGTGATAAAATATATGGTTGAAGCTTTTTTACATAAAATGTGTAATGGGATATTGTATTTAATGTAGCATTAAAGAAATATATGGACGATAAACCGATTTGTTTGTTGGTATATTCGACATAAAAAGAAAGTTATCATAATTTATTCTTGTGTTAAAGATTGCAGAAGTTTATTGCAAAGAGGTATAAGTATTTATTGTCTATAGATTATATACTTTCGAAACTGTATTAGTATTGAAAAAATTGTGCGTGTCAGCTGACCCGTGACTGGAGTTTACTCCTGAAAAACGATTATCTTAAAATATAGACTATAGATGGACAAATGAAGTAAATACTCATCTATTTATTTATATTGATTTGGTAAAATATATTATATCAAGTATATTACATAATAAAAGTACCTACCTACTTCACAATGAGTTAAAGGAACTATCAATACTCGATTATCAAGTACCTACAAATGGTGCGCCTGTACGCAATAAGTGGTGACAATTTACGGAAACCGAGGAGACTATTACGCGGCGCCTAATAACCTCGAAATGTTACGCAACCGAGGTGTGATCAACCCGCAAGTGCCAGGACTGCAAGTCATTTTAGCAGCAACACAGCAACTGATCACGGTCAGTTTTGCAGCCCACCGCTTGCGCAAGCTCGGGGCCGTCCACGATATTGACCTGTTCTCGAAGAGAACAACTTGGATTATTTGAACGACACCCACGACGGAGTACCAGAGTGGCTTTTGGATTTAATGTAGGTAGGTAGGTACCTACCTAAGGAACATGAGTTAAATTTCTATCTTTAATAGGGTCGAACAAAAACAAATTGATGAGTTAATCATTATTAATTTCATCTTGGATTTACATTTTAAGGTCACTAGCAGCATTGACAACCTCTAAAACCATGAAAAAATCTAATGGACCGTAAGTAATAATTTCAACAAATAGGCCTAGTTTCCATACTGTCCTCATTTATACTGTGGCACTGAGGAGCCCGGAGCGCTATGAGATGCGCGAGTATGTTGCGCAGAGGATAACCATAATGGCTTCACTTTTGCTTCACTTTGTTTTTACTTCCCTCCTATTTCTCATACCGTGCGCTATGTATGAAACGATTCTTAAGCAGTAAACTCCAAAAAACGCAATAAAACACTGCGTGTTTTCATATAAATGCAGTTGTTTCGACTTAAGACGAAATGCATTGAAGTGTGAACAGTTCGGAATCGTTGCAAATCGGTATTACGTAGTGAATATGTGTATTGAATCGAAGCGGAGGAAGGGAAACTTCAGTATTGTTCGCGTACACGAGTTATCAACAGCATTAAATTTGCATATAGTTGAAGTTGATAATACTAACTTTGACAATAGACGTGTGCAATGCTAATGTATTAATTCAAATTGTGCACTCGACAGAATTTGTCCATTTTCGTGTTTCGCGTACAAGCAGCCGATTTAAAATTATGCAGCATATTTTTTTTGCGATTTGTTGGTCCTATGGAGAAAGTTGTTCAGTTTGATGGTACTGTGTCACACCCTTAAATATGAGCACACCTATCTGATATATTATGTATGACTTGTTAATTTTACATGTAATTTTAAAAAACTTTATTTCCAAAATAAAAAGCGTATAATATATTATCATCAGAGGTCGGAATTAGGTAGAGTTATTTATGCACTTGCATCGAAATGTTGATATTAATATGGATCTTTCCGGGATTTCTAATAGACAATCCCGTGTGGCCAACAATATTACAAATAAATTTGGCTGACCGGTTGGCGCAGTTGATAGCGACCCTGCCTTCTGAGCCGCTGGTTCCGGGTTCGATCCTCGGACAAGTCAAACATTTGTGTGCATGAACATGTCTGTTTGACCTGTGTCTTGGTGTGTATATGTATATAAGTATGTATATCAGTCATCAGGTTACCGTAGTACAGGCTCTGCCTAGTTCGGGACCTGAAGACCTTGTGTGGATGTTGTCCCATATTATATTATATTATAAAAAAATAAATCCTCAGAGATAGACAGACAAATAAAACAAAGATAATAATTAACATACAATTTTTATTAGTATTTCCATTAATTCACAATACAAATTATTAATAGTCTTAAGCAAATTCTCAAACTTATACCTCGCCATTTTATAAATAAGAAAATACTTATGCTCCTAGCCTAGACTCGTGAGGGTTTGCTGTTTGTTTTCGTGAGTTTGCAAACGGCCCATCAGAATCATTTTCCTTGTCCGATTCATTCAAAGTACCACTAAGATTTGAAGTGTTAGCTTCTGACATTACTGTATAACTTTTTTATTTAATAAATCACGGGATTTTTCTGTTCTTTAAAATTAATCTCGGGATTTGAGAGTGAATATATCCACTTTATTCTTTCGCTGTATGAAATCAGTGTAAGTAGGTACATAAATAACTGTACCTAATTCAGTCCTCTGATTATCACACATCAAAGAATAGGTACTGAAACAAAAAATAAAAACAAACCAGTATACAGTCAGTCATATTTTTTGACGTTTCTCGAAAGAAATTATAACGTAAAAATATTCATTGAAGCATTTTATTCGTAACACAATGGGGGTACTAAAATAAAGAAATGTAATAATGTCCCAAATCGTCGTAATATAAGGTTTATAATACCGTTTACTCTGCCTCGTGCATTTTATGATGGTGATGGTGGGGTATGTACTATGGTTGGCAGAGTGCAAAAAAATCAAAACAAATATTAAGTATACAGAATGTATCAGAAAGGTGCAGACCATCAAACTGAACAACTTTCTCCATGGGACCAACATCGTTATCGCGAAAAAATTGTCAGCTGTCCCATACCAAATTTTAATAATTATTTAACCCAAATGTTTAGGACACCTGATTATTTTTATTTTCTGATACATGCTGTATTGAAAATTAAAAGTAATGGGCGATAGAATGCTAACTGTCACAGTTTGTTAAATTATCGAGGTAGTCTCAATTCCTAGTTTCTCCTGCTGACCTGTTTCTCTTGTTGTCGTGTCTAATTATTGGTTCCTTAACAAGGATTCCGTTCCATTTAGTAAGAACCGTACACGTTATCGAACTTAAAATTTCAAACGTAAACGTGTTAAATCATTCGTTCGACAGCCCTACCTCCAGGTGTAACACACCAATAGAGACACGATGACACAATTTTGGCACAAAATAATTTTTACCGCGGACTGTATGAGATTTACTTATTGTTAAGGCTTAAAGTTGGTTGTTTGTCTCTGAGCGCGTTCCAAGAAGTAGATAGAGTGGAATCCAATTTATTTGATGTTGCCAAAGAACAATTGCATGATTTATAGCTCCTGTGTGTTGAAGCATTTTATAGTGCTTGAAACAGAAACAATTTTGTATAAAAATAACAGTTTCTGTAAGAAATATAAGGTCTGTGAGGTAAGAGAGCAATTGATTTATCAATAACTAGTTTAGATTTTGATAAAAGGGTTCAAGCCCAAGAACAGTAATTATGACTGTAAAACTGAATTCATCTATATACATAGAAATGAAATGATGTACGCTTACAAGCGCATCACTTGAGAACGGCTGGACCGATTTGGCTATTTTATCATTTCAAATGTTTGTCTTAATTAGGTTAATATGGAAAGAAAAATTGGAAATGTTTCCCGGAAAATGTTCAAATTCGAGAAAAACTGAACGTACTTTTTCTAACTCGAGACGATAGCTAGTTATCAATAAATCAAAGGAACCTCGCAGTCACCCTGTTCTTTCACTTGAACTCAACCGAAATGCTCAATTTTACTTGAATCGGCATTCTTATCAATAAGATTCTGTTAGGCTTAAGAAATATAACAATGTACAAATAATAACAGCTAATCGTACGTCGACCTATTCCCGGAGTTGAGCAGCCAAATGGGCGATAAATTACAGCCTCATCCCTTTATTCCCAAAACAAGTTATCTCTTTGTAATAATAACAGAGAATAGAACACATTGATATAAAATAAAAAGGCTTTTCTCAGTGTTCTGTAACAAAAGGTTTCAATTAATCCCCTATTCTATAATACCTCTCCCGGAATTTTCCCGATATTGTCGGGTTTTTTTGCTGGTATCTGATCCTATTCTGGAATGTTATGGGCTCCTAACTGGTATAGAAGGGTATACATATTTTTTATTAAAACAAATATTTTAGGAGATTTAATCTTTTTGGAACCCTTCACACATTGCTGTTCGTCAATGATGTTGGGATAAACCACATATGTAATATATTCTCATACCTTATTCCTGTGGGGGAAGGTTGGGTATACAGAAATAACAGAACACCGAAGATATGAATCTGCGTTTATTTTAGGTCTTTCTTCTAAACTAATTTATATATATACAGGGTTATTGGTAAAACACCATCAACCTCTTAAGGGGTCATTGTACTCATCATTATGAACAACTTTTACTATGGGACCAAATAAGAAATCGCGAAAAAAAATCATCTGTTCCCTACATTTATGTTTGCAGAACTCGTCAAAATGTAGGGACCAGCAGATTTTTTTCCCACATTTTTGTATTTGTACATCACCATCTCATAAACAGCTGTATTAAAATAACTATCCCTCATCCCGTGGAATAAAGGCGGTTGAATAAAATGGCCGGCCATGGTGGTCGTGAGCGATAGCCTTATAAACTGTCACCGGCTGATATATTTTATGATCCCGTCATGTTTTATTTTCGCCATACATCACTTGGTGGTGTGACCTCTTTATAAAACGTAAATTTATTGGTGCTGAAAGTTCAGAGAAAATAACAGTGTAACATTATAGTATGGGAGGTAAAAAATTCTCCCGAAAAATTTAAACTGACAAAAAAGTAATTTATCATCAAAGAACTCAAGAAAAGACGATAGCTACAACAATAAATTAAAATAATTTCAATGATTTCATGAAATCATAGAATAGAACTGAATAGAATACCTTATGAATTACAAATATAAAAATAGGCATTTTACATAGGGTGACACAATGGGCGGTCAAATCTTAGCGCAAGAAAGAAATAAAAGAAAAGAATTTGCGTTCAGCAAGATCGTTGAGGTATGCAACAAATGAATGCGTTCAGTTTCGCTTTCGGTAAATAATTACATGTTATTAATATTTCATGTCCAAGTTAACAACTTGACGAAGTGTAACAACAATAAGCCATAATAATAATAATGATTTCGTTGCTTTAAAGATTCTTTGCCACTCTCGAGAAACCGCTAACTTTGAAATCCCGTAATCCCGGAATATTGGAAATTGGATGCCCTAGCGGGCGGCAATACGATAGTTATAACAAACTTACAATATTTATGGCATCTTCTTTGACAAACTTTAAAGTACTTAATAAAACATGGCCGCTCGTGATTTATTATTCACTGTTTTAATTTTAAATAAGAGAATATTTTATAATGTTTCTATCATTAACTTTACACTTTACTTTTACAAGTCTGTTAACTATTTTTATGGCCAATAAGCCAGAGCTTAAACTGGCAAGCTTAGTAAATAATTAACTAGGCATTTTATGGCTACCCTGGAGCTTGATTCCCATATAAATTTAACCGTCCGGTGGGCTCTTAGGGTTGGGTTGTGTTTTTAAAACATCCATCCATAATGTACCATGAGAACACGCTTCAAATATTAACCGTATTTATTTATTTATTTATATATATATTCTTTTTTTTTTCGTATTTTTTATTATTAGTAACTAGCAACCCGCCCATGCTTCTCACAGGTGAAATATACTGATTGACGACATGTCAAAACATCGAGATTTCAGTGCTTTAACAAAGTTAAATATTAATGTATTGTCATTAACTTTTAAATGACGGTGAAGATTGTATCAAATCCGTTGCGTAGGTTCGAAGATCAACGCGGTCACTCAGACGACACGGAAAACAACTTTAATTAATTTATTTATTTATAACTTTTCGCACAAAAGGTACAAAGGCGGACTTAATGCCTTAGGCATTCTCTACCAGTCAACCAAGGGTGGTGAAGAGATTAGATGGCAGGTGCTTTAATTAAAAGGAAAGGAAAGCATTGATTTGAGCGATGTTTAACAATGATAAAAAAAAAAAAACTATCAAAATAACGTACACAAATATATAAATAAGTCCTATACACATACATACTATTTACTATACTATATACTTACATAAATAAATTTATATATATACAAATTCCAGGAAGAGAGATGTTGAGATGACTCTACTCTATTTGTTTTGAAAATAACTCTGCAATTTCCGCTTAAATGCATACCGAATGGTAGCCGTCCTGATATCAAGAGGAAGCGCATTCCAAAGAAGAATGGACTGAATATGAAAGGAAGAATGAACAAAGTCAGAAGTATGAGAAGGACAGAGTAGAAGAAGATTGTTAGAAGAACGTAGATTCTTAGCGTTATAATAATATAAAATAATTAAACTTTTTCTATTTGAATTGGCCACCCTTTTCATACAATTCTAACAATGTTGGTATCTACTTGCTACTTGCCAATCAACCTAGTCACAATTTATTTCGTGCATGCACAAATGGCTACAGTTGGCAACTGATTGGCTATTAGCGTCCATATATGCCGACAGATGTAGCAAAATAAACATGGCAGCTAAACATTGGAGCGTGTAGGCGTTATGTAGATCATTAACTAATTATTATGCTGAATATAACGTAAAGTAAACTAACATCACGCTTGTATTCCGTAAAGAGGACGGTAGAGGTGCATTTATAGGTATGTTTATTAATATGTATCGGAAAGATGTGGTCAATTTTTTTAATTTATTTATAATGGGTTTGCTCTTGACTCTAGTCTAGGTCAGTGGTGACAGAGACAGAGTCGACGATGGAGTGAGCTTACCCAGAAGAAGCCTGTTCGCTTTCACTTTGAAGAGATTAGGGATTATTATTAGATTATATTATTATCACATTATTATAAATATATTTTTTATTATAATAATCAGTCGTCCCATGCATTTAGGGCGAGTAGGTATTAACATTTTGTATGGGACAGCAGATTTTTTTTTTTGCGATTACGACGTTGGTTCCATAGAGAAAGTTGTTCAGTTATATGGTCTGTACCCCACCCTTAAACATGACCACGCCTTTCTGGTACATGTTGTATTTGTTGTGATTCTGAATATGGACCTCTCAATGACGTTAGAGAGAGTTATGGAAATACATTGTTTGGTTGTTTTGAAATAGCATCCACGTGTGGCTATGTTTATGTTATGCAACCTAGACATTTAGCCCCGCTACCAGCTAAATGGTATTTTTATCTCGACCTCAAGTATTTTCATAGTTCGAGCCGATACGAATGAATAAGAATAGGAAACGGATGGTTGTTGGAAGTTATTGGGTATAAAATACGACACCCCTTGGTAAGACTGGTTGTCAGATTTTTGGGCTTCTAACTACCCGTAACAACTGTCAAAGATCTACGAATGACAACTGAAATCAATGACTTAACGTGCTTTCCGATGGATGGACACCTCCCCACGAACCGACTGCGGCCGACGTAGCTTAACTTTCGGTCAACCCGTGCAGCTGTTGTCGTTTAGCCACGCACCCCTCTAATATTAAAACCAGTCCAGTTTCCTCCACATCAAAATTCTATTTTAGTTGAAGTACAGTTTTTATCCCTCACACGGAAACCAAAGCTTCCCAACACAAATATGGAAATTATTTAGCTAACTTCAACTTTTCATTGCGAAGTTTACATACGAATTTGATTCGAGCTCTGAACATCCTTTGTTGAACGTTGCGTGAAGGTATGTACTTCAGGTTTGCAGTACCTACTCGCTTTATTCGATTCAATTTGAGTTTAACGAGTCTGAAAGGTTTTTTTTGAGAGGTAAGATGTTGAGGCTTTAATAATATGGAATTTATGGGCGGTAACAAATTGTGTTCGGTTCTTCTTCTTAGCGAGTCGAAGGAAAATATAATTTAAATATCCTGTCAGACATCAGAGTCCTCACGTGTGCAGGTGACAGAGCATGCGGTGCATGATGGAAGGTGGGCCATGGTCTGCGGGGAGACGCTGCATATACATAGTGGATCGGAACCATCCGAGAAACTCCACCTCCCCACAGATGGAGTTTCTCTATTCGATTGATGTTGTTGCTTTGTCTTTAGTTAATCATGAAGCTATAATTGTTTATTGGGAATAAGTTATGGGTAGGGAAAGGAGTACTTGATATAGTGCTTGCCGAACTTATTCTAGACATTTCACGCACTCTGCCATTTTGATTTGTTTAGGATTTAGAAAAGTATTTATTGTCACGAGCGTCACGTGCTTAGAAACTAAAAGTATCTTCTTAGTGACTCTTGAAAGGTTAAACAAAGGCGCACTTACGTGTTTTTTTATTTGCATCACTTTTGACGGGGTAGTCTATTTTTACTTACCGCCGAGATACTTTTATACCCTCTAACCTTGTACCTAAGTCTAGTCTCTAAGTCACTATTTCTACAAAAAAATAAACCACACAAATACACTTTCGCCTTACAATATCGACCCATCAAACAGAAATCCCTATTCAAAATGATTGGCAGCTGAAATTAATAAACTCCAAGCTAAATAAAGGGTATCTCGACCAGACAGTATTGTCTCAAGCATAAATAATCTCTCAACAACTATTTTCAATTTAAAAACATTGTGAGGCACCCGCTACCCCCAGGGGGTGACGGGGGGAGGGAGTGATAAAATCGATCGGGACACAATAGCTCTTACTGTGGCGGGCTGTTAAGAGGACGTTGAAACCCACTGGACCCACGTAGCTGGCAAGTGGTGGGATAGTGTGGGCCAATTTACTTTACAAGTGGTAAGAATGATAGTGAATTTGAATATAGAATGATGTGCTAGAATGTTTATTGTTGAGAGGCTTTAATAGTGTGTATGTGAATTGTGTGTGACAAAAGAGGTGTTTCGAAGGATACGGTACGCTACTTTTAGGTGGGTAAATATATTCATGTTTGTGTTGCAAAACGTAAGCTGTTCACGTTACATCATTAATGTTACAAACATTATGTATAAAAGACAGCTTTCACTGTTTTGTTCATGTTAAGAAAACGTTCTATATGTATAAATTAATGAACGCAAAAAAAAAAATGTTAAAAAAATGTGCGTTTAAGAAAACATTATTGACATGAAAATCTTATAAAAATAACTGTTGTACAGTAGGTACACCTTTGTTCCAATCATCTAGACTCTATTGACTATACATATTGATATATCTACTGACTTCAAGGAGTTCTATTATACTCAGAAGTCAGTACAGTCTATTTTCCTTTCTTTCTTTTCTTTTTTATACCTGTATAGTCAAGTACAGACAGGTTGTGCGCTCCAAAATAAAAGAAATACGGCATTTTCTACGTATGAACAACAGGTTGGAAATAAACTACGACGTTTAGGACCTGAGTTGTGCTCAGGTTTTCCTTCTACACACTTAAATCTAGAATTTTACCTTTTCAGAGCAAAATATTCTCAGACAGTACTTTTGAAAATATTCGCAGTGTTTTCAAAAATATGGTTGGAGGTGAATTATTTTTGGTTGTAATGAGACACCAGTCTTATAAGAGAAGTCTTTCTTTGATACGGAAATGTTAAACTTTTTTCAAGCAGCAGTATACCTAGTTAGTTTTCTTTTCTCAGAATAGTAGAAAAACATTTTGCCTATCTTAGAATAGAGGGTATCTCTATTCTAAGTTCTGCAAAATGTTTTTTTAGAAAAATTGTTGCAAAAACTGTTTTTTTTCTATGGAAGATAAAAAAAGAACTTATATGGAACAACCTTTCTTAGGATGGAACGTCTATCTTCGGAACTATATTGACTTAAAACCATTTCTAGCATTAAATGTGAATAGTTTATTTGATTAGTGATTTGCAACCCACATTATAAATAGTCGTCCTTAACTAGTGTTTAAAAAAATAACTTTAATCAAAAGTCATTTAAATATGCTAAATAAATCGTAATTAACGTCATTTTTATCATAAACACGAATACCTGCAATATAAAACTAAACTGCCACACTTAAAGCCTGCCAAAGGAAATTATGGAACTGAACCTTATCATACTCCATAATTATGCACGTAAGTGTAAAATACGGCTGCGATAGCATAAAGGAAACTGCAAGGACTTGTTTATGCGACATGACACAGCGATCCGATGCAGTGCAGTGCAAAATAAGTAGACCCAACCGAGATATGCACGGCTAAATAAATCCAAGGTACAGAAATGCGGTGACTACTAACCTGTATAAATAATTCATTCGAGGAAGGCATGCATGCAGGCATGCATGACGTGCTTTTGTTTATTTAGCCTGGCTCCGATGTCTCGGCTTATTTATAAGATGGTGGATGTAAATAATTGTGAGATCAGACGGCTGGAGTGTTAATGTTTGTGATAAGATTTGAATGATGGTTCGGTGGTATTTATTGATTGATTCGGTTGATGCTGGGGTTTATAAATAAGCTTTTATTAGTTGCTTAATTTTAAAATGGTTTAAAAAAAATGGTATTCTAGCTGTCAGTTTTATAATTGTACGTGGCTTTACACAGAAAAGACATGATATAAAGAGGAAAGTAAATATCTCTGATGTCGCTGCTGCATAATAAAGATCTTGGAATTTTTCATATTCAGAATAAGTTTTTCCTGCGCTTCCGTTCCGCATCGCACTTTATTAAAATGCACAAAAACACAGAAACACAAAAACAATTCTTCACTTAATTAAACTCGTGAACCAGGAAAAGGGCAAAAACGGTTACCTGTCAAGTCTAAGCCAATTCCTTTTACCTGGACGTCGGAACTTTAATAAATTAGGGCTGAATCGTGTAAAATCGCAAGTAACCGTGACAAGCCACCCTCGGGGGTAATCACGACTTCGTTGTTAAAGACTTCATTGAATTATTTTTTAAGTTCATAAAGTTGCTTGTTTTTTATTGTGGGCGAGTTTTTTTGGTAAAATGTGTAATCTTTTTGTTTTTCCGCCTGCAGTTTTTGAGCAATCGATATCAACTTTTGACTTAATTTTTTTATTTTATTTAACAGAAAGCTTACACACTAATAACACAATTAAAAATCATTCGTAGGTAGGAAATTTTGCTAATTAATTGCTTCCACATGTATACACTTATACTTACTTACTTATTTATTGTATACTTGCTTTGTGAAATAAAAACTCCGTGTACCTACGTAAAGTAAGTAAATATTAATCTGTTTAAAAATACAGTGATATCCATAATATAATTACTAGGAACAAACACAAAATTTGTTGTTCCTACAACCAGGCTCAAGAAAATAGGTGGCTCGTTTATAATAAACTTCCTAGCCACATTCAAGAACTAAGCCTTAATAAATTCATATATTTTATAAAGAGGAAACTATGCCAGAAAGCCTATTAGACTGTCAAAGACTATATAAACTGCTCCAATAAATTTAGACAGGGAATGTTGATTTATTTTTATTTTATTTTGCTAACTATTTTACGTATATTATTATAAGTATCTATCTTTTTACATATAATACAATGACATGAATATTTATTGTACAAAGTATTATATTATTTTAATTATTGTGAATGTGGGTCATTCTTCCAGTTTTAATCATGTTCTGGCAGTTTGAGTAGTTTATGCGGCCTACCCAAATGCCTCTTCTTTGGTATTGTTCGTCGAATCGTTGAGCTCCTTAAGTTCTGAGTTGATCTGCACGGTAGCTGACAATTACGTGCACTGCCTGGACTACTCCACTCAATCTGTGTGATTCTTTCCTCAAAATACCATTTCAGACACCGACCGGCATAGCCTTCACATGATCTGACCAAGATTCTGTCTGGACTTTAAAAGAGACTGTGACCTCTGAGTTTGTTTCGGCCTTTTTTCTCAGAGTAGTCAGATAGGAAAAACCGACCTTGACTAGTTAAAAAAAATATGATTGACGTGTAAAAGTGTTTGTACAAACCTACTAGAAATAAAATCATTCATCAAAGAAAGTAAATTTTTTTATTATCTTTTGCAGAGGTACATAGATACTTCATAATTATTACGATATATATATTTAGCATTTTCCGGGTTTTTTTTTGTAAATATATAAACATAACATCACGCCTGATTCCCCGAGGGGTTAGGCACAGGTATACTTATAATACACCCACATTTTCTCGTGAATAATCTGAACATTCAAATGAAAACATTAATATGTCGAATTTCAACCCGAATCAACATTATCTTGAAGTAATTTATACTAAATCATATCTTCTACCATCAAAACTTTCATATCTTCGCCTCAAAATTAGTCATCTAAACCTAAATCCGTTTCAAAACGCCACCTCTCCGTTATAACATCATCTGTCCGAACCGCTACCAAGTCTAATGCCCATCAACGCTTGCTCCAGCGCCTTCGCAAGATCACCTGCCAGATACGACCAAAGGACCATAGGACCGAAAAGTCGTATCTTAAGATACGACCTCCGGAACATTTTCCCGGAAAAATTCTCCTCTTATCCGAAACAGTGTCTTTTGTTGACTCCGCTCTTATAAAGGGCTCATGGTTCAACAAATATGCATGTATATGAGGGTAGGTATGGGGGAAGTGATTCTGTATGCTTGCCTGACAATTGGGTTGAGACGATCCATAATTTTATTGTGTTTATGTATTTTGAGGGTTTTGTGTTGAAGAGTGAAATGATGTTGGTATGTGTTTGATGTCAGCACCAAAGAAGAATGAATGTTTTGGCTTAAAACAAAGTAACTTCGTGTGTAATTGATACAATAGGGTTAGAAAGTATAGTCAACCTTATAATTGATTTAGACAAAATTTCCCAGTGAATTGAAACTTCATTAAAGGTACAAGTCCGTAGCCGACTGCAGGGAGGCGACGTGTCACCGCGACACTACTGGTTTCTATGTATTTCTATGAAATACATTCAGTAGCTATCGACACCTCGTTTTCACAGAAATACATAGCAACCAGTAGTGTCGCGGTGACACATCGTCTGCTGCTGCTGCCTGCAGTCGGCTACGGACTTGTACTTTTAATGAAGTTTCAATTTACTTGACTTGTACCTTAAGGTTGAAAACAGTTTTTTTTCTTCTTTTGATTGGAATTTTATTGCATTTGGTTTTTCCTAGTAAATCTGTAACAACCTCACAAGCCTGTTTCCACACGAAATTAATCTCCTGATTATATCCATAAACAGCTATGGAAAGCGGAATCGAAAGGAAAGGAAGGTCGAGCTGGGTTCCTCTAATTACTCTCGACTCTCAATTATCTCGAAAGGGATACGCCTTGTATAATAACCCTACTATGTATGCCTACATGTATAAGTTGGATCAAATTATAACTTGATTTCATCGCCAATGTATAAACTCTTCAGGGTATGAAATTAGATCTACGTAGTTGGAAATTATTGTCGTGCTTAGGCACTTAATGTTAATTAGTTTCATGATGGAGATCCGTGAAAGTGAACTGCTGGATATGGATCAAAATAATAAATGTTAGTTGAGAGGCAAGGAAAATGTTGTGAGGTTTTGAGGAAGTTTTGAGTATGAATATATACCTATAAGAGTAGGGGAAGACCAACTAATCGATGGATGGACTGTGTGAAAGATGATATGTCTAGAATTGAACGACTAACGAGATGACGACTAATAGAGAAGTTTGGGAGAAGAATGATGCGCAAGAGAATGTTGGGTTGAGAGGAATCACCTTTCAACCATACCAGTGCATGTTTTGAAATCAGAGTCTGCTGTTATAAAATGGATATCATACAAGGTCGAAGGACACATGAGGTGTTAAATTAATTAAAATGTACCCATTCAAAAGTGTAGTCCAATCACTTATGTATTTTAATTACTCCTCAATACAATTTAAATACGTCCATAGCCTGAATCTTCTCGTCGTCCATACCACAGTGCCTAAAGACGAAAGTCTTCAACACGTGCGTCCTACCAGTTATGACATACGGAACCGAAACGTGGTCACTCACGGTTAGACTGGCCCATAAGTTTAAAGTCGCTCAGCGAGCTATGGAGAGAGCTATGCTTGGAGTGTCTCTGAAGGATAAAATCCGAAACGAGGTGATCCGCCAGAGAACCAAGTTAACCGACATAGCCCAAAGACTAAGCAAGTTAAAGTGGCATGGGCTGGTCACATCTCTCGTAGAACCGACAATCGTTGGGGAAAACGAGTTTTAGAGTGGAGACCGCGTTTAGGTAAACGTAGTGTGGGACGTCCGCCGGCCAGGTGCAGTGACGACTTGCGAAAGGTGGCTGGCAGAGACTGGATGAGGAGAGCCGAAGATCGGGTTCAGTGGCGTTCACTAGGAGAGGCCTACGTCCAGCAGTGGATGAATATAGGCTGATGATGATGATGATGATAGCCTGAATATAGACGCAAATGAGGTTCAACTTAAAAAAGGTTAGAAATCTTTAGATACTTTAACAATGGCATACTTTTGCCTTTTCTTGTGTAGGATATCGGCCAAGTTAGTCTATTCTTTATTATTTAGCATTGGCGTCTCTTGCCTTCATTAGATGAGAAGTTTATTTTAAGAAGTCGTGTTTTATTGAAAGTTTTGTTAGTTTAAGCGATCTATACGCTGTATTCATGGACTGGTGGTTTTTGTAACAGAAATTTTAAAACTGTAACTTATTTCTTTTGAAATTGATTCTGTAATGCAAATAAAATATTGAGCATTGAGTAATAGTTATGTTAATGCTGCGCTATCTTAGTCTTTTCTGTCCCATTTTTTGTTGAGTAAAGAATTATTTGCCATTGGTCATATGGTCATGGACATTTAAATCACTATCGCGAAATTTTCATAGCCCTTATTGTTATTCTCGATATTGAGATGGTTATAAAAACATCAAAAACAAGCAATAAACGTGAAAACATTATCACAATGACGCAGACACGACCAACCGCGACAGAGTGAGGTTAAGTACAAATATCGCTTTCGCCAGGAAACTTCGCAAAACATAAATAAATACTTTCCCAACTTACATCGGGGACAAGTGTCGCCGATTTCCTTGATGACAAACACTACACGATAAATCTCGGCCACTCCAACTCGCAAATTCGTCGTCGAAAATATTTTCCCGCGCGCCGCCATCTTGCCCGTTATTGGTCATAAAGTGTCCCGTGTCTATGGTCGTACGTCTGAGGTAAATGGGCAAAGGTCTTTGATATTACGACTTATGTTATTTTTTATTACTTTGTGAGTAGGATATTGTTGTTAATGTGTGTGTTGTTTTTGGTTTACTACGAATGGATTTGACGTGGATAAAGATTGTGATGTTATATTGAAGCGGGGTGAAATGTTATTTCTTATGCTTCAAAGTATTTTTAGGGTGAATATTTCTTGTTTTTGTAGAAAAGTATCTATCGAGTAGGGTCATACTACTTGTTTCTTTGCCCTTTACCACGTTTTATTAAAAATATTGTTATATTGTAGTGGTTAAAATTGAAAAACTATTTAATCATTTTTGTTACATAAATGAGATAAGCATTACAGTTTAAATTGAATCCTATTTCCCTTCATAAAACTCGTGTCAATATCTTTTAGCAGTAATATGTTACTGCTAGAAGATATTGACACGAGTTAATAGAGGGGAATGAGTTTTATGAAACTCATTCCCCTCTATTAAAGTATTGTTCAAAAACTCTCAAATCCCGTCGCCATTGCGGCTTGTCCCGGGATATTCGTAATTGCTTTGTTGATCTTACTTGTATTTTATTTATGCTAGCTGTTTATAATTCGTCGATAAGTCGTGGATCAGAGGGAGATTGACTTTCTTGTATGTTTACTTTAGGAGTTATTTATTGTCATGGTAATGTTCTGTTATTATTAAGCAGTACCGTAACGCACTGGTGAAAATTTTAAGATGCAATATACCTATATCGTTACTTAGCATTATTTAGCAGTTTATTTGCAGTAAGGACGAACGGTAAGGTTTTAAGAAAAGAGTTATTAGGTTTAGTAATCGACTCCAGTACTTTTGCAAGAAAGAAAGAGGAAATAGCCACAAATAAACCCTGAGTTTATTTGGTGTATACCACTTACGTATTGATATTATGACTATATACACAGTTATGGTGGTTTACCTAATTAATTTGTTGATTGTAAGTAAATACTTTATTGTATACCAAGATTGTTACACCATTCACCATCCGTATCATTAAGTTTTCTTCTCTCAACCAATTGCTTTGTTTCTTAACTTCATTTTCTTCATTTACACCACACGCAATAATATTTTTTCCAGCTGAATTCTCATCATATTCTCAATGTACCGATGCATTTTTCAACCTTTCTATTCACACTTTATTACCTTGAAATGTTGAAGAGAATAAGCTTGGAAACTAACACGTCTTATAATAAATTCTAAGCGTATAATGCCAAGAGAATTGCGGTAGGTGGCGCCACCTCCCACATGTGGGGTGTAACACTCTATTATATTATTCTCTTTATATTAAAAGGCATATTTTGTCTGTTTGTAAGCTAAATAAGTAGAGGGATTTTATAAAATATACTTTTTGAACTGAGCTAGGTATTGTTATATAAATAAATATAAGTTGGTAGTGGGAGTATACTGATCTTTTCGAAACTTATTTATTTTCTTAAGTAATAAGTGTTTACATAAAAAAGAGCCACCGTGAATTTTTGATAGAACATCATACTAAACCGCTATCTTTGGTAAATCATCTTTTTCATCAACATAATTCTTTGTATAAACAAACTGTTTGTGTTTTCTTCTTTCATGAAAGAATAGTGTGATGCTTACATTTTTCGAGATGAAAAGTACCTCTACAAAGCTACCTCTCTGTTTCACAAAACGGTTCAGTAGTTTATCCATCGAAACTTACTAAATAGATCAGGAAACCGTATCCATTTAACTAAGTATTAAGTTGAAAAACATACCCTAAACTCACCATGACGAATCCAAGACAACACAACCAACCTTTATTCCATGCTACGTAAAAGAAACCTATTTTATCCCTGGATTTATGAACCCCTTTTCATTACAAAGCCCCAAAGTCATTAATCATGTACTTATTTAAAGACTTAATTGTAAAATTTGTCGGACCTGTGCCGTGTTTGACGCGAGGCTCTCAGGCTCTAGACTCTTAAGAATATTGCGAAATAATTAATGTCACAAATGATGTATGGCTCCTACACAAATGGGTTTGTTAAAATGAATTTTTGGAAGGATCAAATGCTTGAGTGTTTCGGGTTGTCATGTTTAGATACAGTATAGATGAGTGGTTTTAGTAATAATTGGGTTAGTTGTAGTGGTGAGATTACGGCAGTTGGATATTGATTTTAATGGACATAATGATGATCGGTAGAAATAGCAGAAATTTTGTACTTGATTAATGGGCATTAGGTTTGAATAGTTACAGAATCTATACGTATGTCTTCTTACAACAACGTTCACTGATATTTTGATTTACATAACGGCACTGCAAGGTAAAAAAGCCGCCATGATGATGAAAACAACAACGATAATCATTACTATGATCGATTCCTAACGGAAAATGTAGATAATTTCTCCGTCGCTAATCATTTTCTAAATTGAAAACCAAGGGAACGTAATACAATTTGCTATTTAAAAACCATAAAATTCAATGACGAGACATGAATATGCAAAGAGGCAAATAAAGAAAATTGTTTACGTTAACGTAAACGAAATAGATGCGAAATTGAATTCAAATGTTGGATACTTATGCCAATGTTGGATACTTATGCCAATAACCAAAGATATTGAATCTCTTGGCACATTATTGAAGTATGTTCTGAATGAGTAACTTTCAATGGCAGTTTATTTCCTTTCATAATACTAATTTTATAGACGTTTTTTCATGATGAGATTTCCAAGTGGTTTAGTCAGTTATAATAATTATGAGGAGTATAATAAAAAGGAGAATTGCGTTTTTTCTTGAACATTCCTTTTCTTTTTATTCTTGAATGTTGTCAAGCTTTATTTTGTTGCTTTATTGTTGCCAGTGTTTTATTAGATAAAGAGAAATGCCTGAAGCAATAGTGGCCATTTTCTTTTCTGAGAAGGTACTGCATTTATTATTTCATTTACTTCTGTGATATTCAATTGCAATTAAGTCAAGTCTTTCCGTATCTACCCGCAACTTATTTTACACAAAAATGAATTGTCTCACAGGCTCGGTTATATTTTCTTTCATAATTTTCTCCGGTGTTCTGTAACATTTCTCGCCTCTCTATTCTATGAAAAATGGCGGGGAGCCACCCATACCTTACGATTATAATCTATGTCATAGATAGTTATCGGCGAGACAGATTGCACCACATTAATCTTAGTTAGCGATGAATGAGAGTGGATATTAAAGAACCGCCACAGAAGGGAACTATCGACGCATTAAACTATGTTTTTCTCGTGTAATTTAATGTTGTTTCTCTTGTAGGTTATGATTTAGTGATTTAATCTAGACAATTAAGTGATGGTGCGAAGAAACACTACCATTATTAGGGGCAACGTTTTAATACTAATACGTAGATGTGTTATACTGTTAAGTGAATAACATCTCTCCTTAGAGCTCTTAAACCGTCACATTTGCAGACTACAATAGTCAATGAAACTCCTTGTATTATTTGGTCTTCGTGACCACAAATCGCGGTAATTAACAGCAGGAATATATGTCATTTAAAAACTATAACTTAAGTTTAGGCAGTAACTTAAGTTATCATTTTTATTAATGGGGGAAAAGGCTTAAGTTTATGTAATATAATTATTTTTTTAATACCTCTCACCATACATTCTACCACAACGAAAAGCACGCAGCTCGCTCTCTATTTTTATCTTTTATTAAAAAGCGTGTTTAGCGGGCCGTGCAAAAAAGAGACAAGTTCTAACGTGTTTCAGCGGAGCACGCTGATGCGAGCGTGTCCCGTCACGTTGCGTTTGTTACTTGTCACGCTGTGGGGAACATGTCGATAGCGGGGTTTTTGAGACTCGAAAGATTAATTGGAGCGTTAGATATTTTGTACGGTTTTAGTGTCTGATTGTGGATAGTTTTTAAAAATAATAAAATCAATGTTAATATACTACTCTTTATTAGTGCTGTACTGCTGTATACTCAATGTGTTCGATGTGTTTTAAACGAATGATTTATGAAACACAAGTAAAATGGTTTCATGCACTAAAACGTCACTTACTTTCTCGAATGTTCGCTATTATTGTGGTCTGCCAGTCGTCACTTCGCTTTTGCGCTCATTAAAATTACACAAACACTTATTGTTCAGCATCTCTGAGAACCAAACACAGTATTCACAGAGAGTCGTTAGATCATCTACGAGTATATTCAGAGCATTATGTTAACAAACCATTATGAAACATACTTACTTTCCATTAAAGTTAAAAATCAAAGACTGCGCACAAACTATTATGAAGTACCATCAGAATAAAATCTATACTAATATTATAAACAGGTAAAATTTGTTTGTTTGTATGTAGGGGGTAATCTCTGAAACTGCCGGTCGGATCAAAAAAAATATTTTAGTGCTTGATAGCCCAATTATTAAAGTAGGCTAGAACCTATGGATTTAACATCACGCTAGGACCATTAGGAGCAGAGCAAAAAGAAAAAAGTCAGAAAGAACGCTAAGCGCAAACGAAGTAAAAGCACGAGCAGGCGATGCGATGCGACGGGGTGGGGCGGGGGAACTAGAAATTTCATGCCGACGAAGTTGCGGACTGAAGCTATAGGTAATATTGTGACCTAACTTCTACCTTCGGTATTATTCGGAGTGCAAATAATTTGCATTTTAATGCTAACTTTACATAAATCATTAGGTTCTATGAACTATTTTGAAATAAATATTCGTATTCTCTATTTATTTAGTTGTGACATACAAATAATACTTTGTGGCATCCAAAAGAGTAGGTGACATTGATTGTAGGTCAGTTGTAGAAAAAAGACGAGTTTTTAAGACTTCAGTTTTAGATATTGAGATGAAACGTGTCTTAACGTTTATACAATTTAATAATATTTATTGAGATATTTTTTACGGACACTACCGTTAAAAAATCGTGTTGATATCTCTAATATTTATAATTATTTATTTATTTATTTATAAATCTTCTCAAAGTTTGTGCAAGGTTAAATTAAAATTGCTACTCTCATTCGTTTTGATTTCCTGCTAAAGAACTAGACTAAAGGCAGTAATCACCATAAATTACAATATTTGAAGAGTTTCTTTTATCTTTTTTTGTTGTGTACATTCGATTTCATTGTGTAGCTTTCATTGTTAGTTCCACCTACACCATAGCTCTGTAGCATCGTAGCGTAGTGCTACGAATGTGCGATAATTGGATTTTGTCTCTTGATGTTGGTTTTTTTGATTAATTTTGAAGTAATGTGATGTATTTATAAGTCATATTATATTATCTATGTGCACAAATAATCATGTAAGAAATTGAAAAATGTGTCTATGAAGGATCGTGGGATCCGTCGTTCCCTAAAATATTCTTTGCCGATTTCGACCAAGTCTTAGTATCAATGGAAAGAGATGATTTGATAAAGCACCATAGTGTACTCAATTTGCCTCTACCACATAAAATGACACTCTTTCCATTACATTACACCTCTATTTACTCCACAAAAACGCATTTAGCTCACAAAATCCAATACTGACACTTAAATTGCTACGCCGTAGCGTCTACATAGCTACGGCGTAGCAATCCGCTACGGCCTACGCGCTACGTGGGCAGGTATAATCGCTACATTTTTCAAGCGCGGTCAGGGATGTCAACGTTGCCTTTTAACGTTGATTAGTTTTTGTGAATGTTACTCGAAACTGACATCCCTGCGTGTTCCACTATTTTGTTGATTGCGTTCGTAGCAAGCGATTTCTGTGTTCTGTAGGATTTAGTTCCTATTGTTCTGTTTCGGATCGTTTGAAGTTTTTACGCTTTGAGGATTTATAATTGTGTTTGTTAGTTTTGTTTTCACATGTTTCGTGGCAAGTATTTTGAAAGTAACACTGGGTTTGCGCCAAAGGGTTGCATTTTCATTTAACATTTCTGTTTTTATGTTTCACCAAGAATTTGGAATTCCTTGTAAGTATTTTCATATTCCAGTGGTCAGTGAAATGTAATCTTTAATTTTTAAACTCCCACGTAAAGCCACTTTGTCTCTAATCCCACAAATGGTTTTAAAACAACACAGAACTCCATTAAGTACAGCCGTGCATCAGCTACATCAGTGCCATAGTAAAAATAATTAATTACACCCCCCCTTCCCACTTCACCCCCCTCGTTAGCAACACAGATGCTCTGTTTAATCTAAATTAATTCTTGACGTTCAATGATTGTTCTGATCTCGTAACAGCTAAAGCGTAGCAGTCAATGCTACGGCGTAGTATCTCGTAGTAAGACGTGGTTTGTGGCGTTAATACTTGTGAATATGTGTGTATGTTTGCATTTGTTCGAAGTTGTGTGTTAATATAATAGTATAAGCAGAAATGCAGCCAAAACGGTCGTTTACAAATAAAAATCATCTTAAAACATTCATCACTATTTAGAGCTCAAAAATAAGTCAAATAGCAGCTCAAATTAATCCATTTATTTCTAAAACCAAAGCAAATACTAACATCGAGTAAAACACATATTATACGTTGATTGGTGCGCTGCCAAACTTTCTAGAATAATCCGAACGAGTTTGTTGAACAACTAACGATATCAACTTATACACACTACTAACGGCATTAAAACCTGAACTGAACACGAAAACCGAGTTTTACTAATTAAATTTTATTTCTACCACTAAGTTGAGTTACGCTCAAACACGATTAGATAGAAGAGATTGTACATGTGTACATTGCGGGTTTTGTTCGGGACATTCAAGTTTGGATTGCATTTGTGCAGCGTTGGATCGCGAATGGAACGATAATCGTTTAGATGACATGTTAATAGTAGAATGGTTGTAGGGCTTAGCGTATGGAGGATTACTTCGAGTCATATTCTGTAGAGTTTCGGGCCATTTCTCTGAGTAAGGCTTTGCTATTATGATACTATGATCCTTTGTACGTATAAACGTAGTTGTTTCGGATATTAGCTGTGAATTTGGAACACTTTGTGGAAATGAGTTCATGTTGTTATTTGATAGGTTGTTTTCTTTTTATTTCGGGCTCATTTCCTTGTTGCTTTTTTGATGTGTTTTTGCGGTAAACGTAATGTCTAAGCTTCTTGTTTTGAGAATAGAGTAATATCAATTAGACAAGTAGGTTTGCGTAGTGTCTGGGCAATTCGTTTTTTTCTACATAGATCAAGAGAGAGAGTTCAATACCGATTCCAAGACGTTGTTTTTAATGTAGCCATTCCATAAATTAACAAATTTGTGCTAGGGAACGTATAATACCTACAGAAGAAACCCTTATGTTTCAGAAAGAATAATAAAAATAGATAATTTTCAAAATGTATCATTTATTAAAGAGCTATCAAAGTTTTTGTTCAAAAATTCAAGCCTGTAATTAGCCATAATTAATTTCCCAAGTTATTGGTTAATCCTTGGCACTTAGTCGTTTTCATTCTTCTTAATGGACGAATCTCTGGCTCTATCGGCAATTAGATTAATTACTTTCTTTTATACATTAATGTTGAAGAAGATATTCTGTATCTCAGCTCAGTGAACCGCGGCGGGTCTATGTAGGTCATTCTTTGGATAAGCTAGTCATAATAATATTTTTTAAATATTAAAATTCTTCTTAGAGTTTGGTACTTAAGACCCAAGATCTGAAACATTTATTTAAATAACATATTTCACATTTGACCTTTACCCCGGCCGAGTATGAGTTTGTTAAACATTCTTTAAAAAAACAGTTTTGTTATCTATAGCGTATGGAACCATAAAATAGAACTGCTTTAAATAAAGAGTCATGGATTAGAACTACCAACATAGTTTTAAACGATCGCAAAACTATCTTAATAAAACTATAACGATAGGCACATATATACTATTTTCAACATTACACTTTCACCAAAAAATAAATACCCATATCTAAAACTAATCAGACGACATAATACGTCTTTCAAAATCCGAGAGACAAGACGTAAAGACATCCAATCGATGCAGTCTGACTGGTATGCCCTTCGTTTTACTGAGCTTTGTATCAAAATCGTTCGCCGGGCAGTAACTAGGGCAGAAATTGAGGTGGCTCGCCCGAGCGGTTGCCATGGCAACGCCCCCCTAGGCTGTTGCTTCTGCCGACAGATTTTGCTCTTAGTTTAGTAGGTATTGTAGTACATATAGTAGGAAATTTGGTTTGACAGTAGAATGTAGAGGTTGTTTAGTGAATGACGTGGTGGTGACTGTGATTTTGCTTGCTTTAAATTAGGCGTTGCCGCGTTGATTCCATCACCTAATTTACTAGAAAACCTATTTTAATTTTATGCAGGGAGAGTTCTGGGGTATGATCGGGATCAATATCAACTTATTTTTAGCATTAACGTTATCTCATACTACATATAATAATCTGGGCTCTAGAGACTGACTATGAGACCAGAGCTCCAATTCCAGTAATTATAAACGTTCAATATCTAGTCGTAATCCCATCTCAGCGACTATCAATGTTAAAACTTGTCAAATATATAGGGAAGTTAGAGGTATTTTTGACATATTGAGGCTGAGATTACACTGCGAATGTTCTTAATTACGAGAATCACCCTTCAGGTATACCTTTTTTTTTTTTTTTTTTTTGTGGGTGGGAAATCATCAAATAACTTCTCCCGCTCTGGGCAGAGCAGGAGGGCGTGTCAGACTCTTACTGACTAAAACCCACCCGTGTTCCTTCAGTTGCCTGTGCCAGGGGCCACGGTAACCCTCTTGGACTTTTCCGCAACCCTAGCAGGCATCGGTCCTAGCAAACCCCGTCATTGGTGCTGACATCTCTTTGAGGCGCGCGTGGAACACAACGCGCCGTCGACCCGGGCCTGGTCCTTATCGAACGGCGAGCTGCCCATTGCTCGCCGTTCGCAAGCCCGTGCCTACGGTGGCCGGGAATCGGCCTGCGATTCCCGACGCCCAGGGCGTCTCCTGCGGCGGCTAGGGGCGTGAGGGCGCAAACTTTGCCTCTCCCTCACGCGTTCCGCCTCCTCCTTCGCGAACATTACTGCTTCGCAGAAGGAGGTGACGGCTTCCCAAGCCCTCTCGCTCCGTACCATGGCCTGGACCAAGGCCGGACGCGAGAGATCGCCACCGCCAATCGCCTCCACGAGGACACGGCGGTGCTCCGCCCAAGCCGGGCAGACCTCCACCGTATGCTCCACCGTGTCCTCCGGGCGATCCACACAATGGTGACACCCGGGCGTTTCCTCCCGCCTTATCCGGAACAGGAACCTCCCGAAACAACCGTGTCCGGTTAGGACCTGCGTCAGGCGGAAGGTGAGGACGCCGTGGCGCCTCTCTAGCCACTCTTCAAAGAGGGGACTTATCGCCGCAATTGTGGCGTGCCCAGCGCTGGGTTGCGACAATCGCACTCTCCATGCCGCCCTGAGATCCCGCCGGAGCTCTGTCCGCTGTACCGTGATTTCTCGCGGCAGCGGAGCTACGCCCCGGCGTTTCGCCTCCTCGCGCCACTCCCAAACGTGCGCGAGGACTTTTGCCTCCAGATCCCATGGCGGTAATCCGGCAAGGAGGCTCGCCGCCTCACCGGAGACCGTACGGTATCCCCGGACCAGCCGGATGGCCATGACCCTTTGGGGCGCGTTCAACCAGCGGGCTGGCCGCCGCCTCAAGGAACGCGCCCACACCGGTGCCCCGTAAAGGGCCATGGACCGCACGACCCCCGCGTAGAGCCTCCGGCAGGAGGCGTTTGGCCCCCCTAGATTGGGCAGGAGCCGCTTTAAGGCAGCCCCGGCCCTTTCCAGTCTGGGAGCCAAACGTCGGAAATGCTCCACGAAGTTCCACCGGCTGTCGAGGACGAGTCCCAGGTACTTCATCGTCGACTCGACGCCGATGTGAACCCCTCCTACCGTTATTTGGGAACCCGACGGTGGCGTGTTCCGAGGACCATGAAAACACATGGCCTCGGACTTGTGCAGGGCCACCTCGAGTCCCAATTGCCGGATCCTCTCGACGATTGTCGCAACCCCGCGTGTCGCTAGTTCGGCCGCCGCCTGGTGCGACCTTCCCTGCGCCAGGACTAGCGTGTCGTCAGCGTAACAAACCACGCTGACGCCGCTGGGGAGGTCGGCGCGCAGCACCCAGTCGTAGCCGATATCCCACAGATGCGGCCCCAGGACCGATCCCTGTGGGACACCGCACGACATCTCTTGCCGGTTCCACACTCCCTGGTGACCGGGGTAGATGACGGCCCTGTCCGTCAAATAGGCCTCGACCACACGACAGAGGTAGGTCGGCATCCGGTGATACCGGAGTGCCTCCCTGATGCAACTCCAGGGCAGGGTATTAAAGGCATTGGCGATGTCTAGAGACACCGCCAAGACGACCCCACCCCGGGCCACAGCATCCCCCGTCGTGAGGGCCCGCACGCGCATGATGGCGTCCACCGTAGAGCGCCCCCTGCGGAAGCCAAACTGGCTCTCCGCCAAATCCGGCCCCACCCGCACCAGCCGCCCGACGAGGCGGTCTGCAATGACTCTCTCAAAGAGCTTGCCCACCTCGTCGAGCAGCACGATGGGCCGGTAAGCGGACGGAGAGTCCGCTGGGCGCCCCGGCTTCTTGATGAGGACCAGTTTCCCCGTCTTCCAACGAAGTGGGAACTGGCCCCTCTCCATGCATGCGCTACCCTTCAGGTATACCTAGGCTTCTACTGGACACATTCATAACGATACTACTAAATAACCAACATTGCCTGCCAGGGTTGCGGGAAAGCCTGAAAGGGTTACAGTGGCCCCTAGCACAGGCAACTGAAGGAACACGGGTGGATTTTAGTTAGTAAGAGTCTGACACGCCTTCCCGCTCCGCCCAGAGCGGGAGAAGTTATTTGATGATTTCGCACCCTCAAAAAAATTAACAGAGTCCAGTCCAGTAACAGTGTCCAGCTTGTTGCTCGTTCTCCCGGAATATCACGACAATATCAAAACAACAATAATTAAACCAAACAATTCACATCGACACAACCAACTCCACCATATTGTTAATTTATGACGTCATCCCAATATTTATTGGCTACCCAATTTACGACTTAATTATATTGCCCATTGATCGAAAGGTCCTAAGTTAACAAGTGACCACCCCACGAGTTAATGTTGGCAACCCACAGAAGAATAATACTAGTAAGGAAAAAAGAAAAATAAGAGGGATCCGTCAAGTATCCGTAACTGGTATTTTTTTTCAATTTAGCTCTCAAAATTAAATTCTGTGGGAAGTATTATTATATTTATATTACTATTTCTTGAACTCATGACGATTTCCTTCAAATGTAATTTCCAGAGCTTTATTGATGATTTTAATGATTCATATTTAGTGAATATTTTTTGATCATTTTTTTTTTGTTTTTTTTTACTGTCGCTTATTGAGTTTTGAAAAACATTCAATGTAAAACAGTGCTGCAATTTTCAAAAAAAGTAATAAAATCTGAATTCTGCGGGCTACATTGAAGGAATTGCCTTATGTCTATTTGTTTGGGCATCGATTTGTGAGGGAAAACGAAGCGAAGATATGCGCATTTTTCAACATTGAGTGGAGCTGAATAGAATTTATGAAACAGAATCTAATTGGAAGATGGCTCGCTGGGATTCTTATCTAGCCAGTAGTTTCGATATTGCCTGTCGAGAAAAGCGTGCGTTATGCTCTTAAAATGTGGTTGAGTTAAAGGTTGTTCAATATATTTAAATTGTTTTTCTTTTTAAACAGGGCAATTAAAGTTTCTTACCACTCAGTAAAGACAGGCTAAGCCAGTGGCCACGGCGTCCTCACCTTCCGCCTGACGCATGTCCTCACCGGACGCGGTTGTTCTGGGAGGTTCCTGTTCCGAATAAGGCGGGAGGAAACGCCCGGGTGTCACCATTGTGTGGATCGCCCGGAGGATACGGTGGAGCATACGGTGGAGGTCTGCCCTGCTTGGGCGGAGCACCGCCGTGTACTCGTGGAGGCGATTGGCGGTGGCGATCTCTCGCGTCCTGCCCCGGTCCAGGCCATGGTACGGAGCGAGAGGGTATGGGAAGCCGTCACCTCCTTCTGCGAAGCAGTAATGCAAAGGAGGAGGTGGAACGCGTGAGGGAGAGGCTAAATTCGCGCCCTCATGCCTCTACCTGCCGCAGGAGACCCCTGGGCGTCGGCATTCACAAGCTGATTGCCGGTCACCTTAGGCGCGGGCTTGCGGACGGCGAGCAATGGGCAGCTCACCGTCCGATAAGGATCAGGCCTGGGTCGACGGCGCATTGTGTTCCACGCCCGCCTCAAAGAGATATCAGCACCAACGACGGGGCCCGCTAGGGCCAATGCCTGCCAGGGTTGCGGGAAAGTCCGAAAGGGTTACTGTGGCCCCTGGCACAGGCAACTGAAGGAACACGAGTGGGGTTTAGTCAGTAAGAGTCTGACACGCACTCAGTTATTTGATGATAAACCACATTCAAAAAAAAAAAAAAAGGCTATGCCAGTAGTTTTTAAAGTGCTACTATGTAGGTACCTACTAAATAGCAGAATTTTGTAATAGTATAATTTGTGTACTTTCATATACATTGAGTAAAAAGTGAAATTTTGAAATTCAAACCGACATTTCCATTTTATTTATATGTTTAGAAGTAGCTGTGTTTGTTAAGTCGAATCCGCATTACTATAAGCGTCTAGCCGACATATTCCCACGCAATAGACGTGACAATGGTCAACTTTGTCTCCAATCCGCTAAAACGTCCCTTATGCGCAAAAGTGTATACTGTAATGGCTCCAGTCATTTATAACAGAGTACCAAAAAGTTGGAGAGAACTACCTCAATCTATGTTTAAAAATAAACTTCGTACTTTTTTTGACCGCCAGAGCATATTATAGCGATACTGAGTTCCTTAATGAAAAGGCATTTGTCTTGACATAAGTAATTAATTATATTCATTTGGAGCTACTTATATAATAATGTTGATTTACTCTATAATTTTAATAACCCATTAATATTTAAATATGACAACTTTTAATATTTTGTTAATTAATTTTTTAATTGTATAAATTTATTATTTTGCACGTCACGTAGTGACAAACATGTTTGCACTTAATTAACTTTAGCATCTTGTATACATTTTCTATGTATGTACACACACATGTTTAAGCAAATAAAAAAATCTTATCTTATCTTATAGATTAATATTATAATTCAACAATTTTATAAATTATTTTGAAAATCACTCAAATTTAATTTATACATTTTAACTAAGTATAATTATTATAACATTTTATATTAACTACTATAGAAAACTAAAAGGAAATTAAAACATGTTATGGAGATTATTAATGTAATAAGAAATTATAACAGTAACTAATATAACAATTCTTGTTTATTATCATTGCATTGTATAAATATTCACAATATATGTAAAAATGTTAAAAACTAAGTGTTAAACAATTTAAATGTATGAAATAATAGGCTTTTTAATTTATTTATTTATCGTTTTTTTTAAGACCGTGTTCTTCTGCATATCATTTGCCTCATTTACAGCCGATCATTTTGAAGAAAAGGTTATTTAATACCTTGTAAAAAAGTTAGACGGCTATTATGACCAATTCAAATTCATTTGTAAATTAAGTATTTATCTATACTAATAATAATATCATAAAGAGTTAAAATTTGTATATTTGTATGTAGGGGACAATCTCTGGAAGTACCGGTCGGATTTGAAAATTCCTTTTCCATTTGATAGCCCAATTCTTGAGGAAGGCTATAGGCTGTTTAACACCAGGCTAAGACACTTAGGAGACGAGCAAAAAGAAAAAATAGTCAGAAAAAACGCTAAGCCAAAACGAAGCAATAGCGCCGGCAGGCGATGTGATGCGGCGGGGCGTGTCGGGGGAACAGGAAATTTTACGCGGTTGTTGTCGTGGGCAGTTGCTTGTTATTCATTAAAACTCTTTGATAGACTGTTTTGTATCGCGACAGCACATCTACGTACTAGCCGTCGAGTCCTACCTACATCGTGTGAATATAAAAGCACTAAACCAATATTCCCACGCCTTCAAGAGTTATTTTTACTTAAACTCACATTATAGAGCCCATTAAAAATAACCGCTTGGTGCGGCGCGGGCGGCCGTGCGTGCGATTTGTACCGGCAGCGGCCCGTGGTTGTAGGCCATTCATGGCCCGAACTCCCACTCCCCTTACCCCTCCCTCTTACTAAAAAACCGATAATATAGCCAGGTGTGACCCATATGGGACGGTTTATTAATACTATTATTGTTGGAAGTATTGATTAAATGTAAAAAGAAAATCGTGGAAAAGATTTTGCAGGATGAATGGAAATTAATGTGTATTGTAAGATATATTTTGAACAAAACTATATTTTTTACAATCTGTTAACTTCAATGCTTCTTTCTGTAAATAAACCTAACTATCTGGAACCTCCATTCACCCAACAAAAGTAAAGTAACAGCAAACCATTTTACAATTGTCTCATGTCCGTTTATATTCCCCGGAGCTTAGTAGAACGAAAATCGGGATGTCCGGCGAACATTCAAACGTCTGGCGACACGTCCCTTTTCCCTCGCCTCTTGTCCCCCTCCTTTCCCCCCTCTGTTTCAAGCCGACGACGCCTACGAGAGTCCAACATTGTGTTGTAATTATCGAGATAGGCGCTCTATATGTAGTACATAGAAGTATCTGCGAATGTGGCGTGCCGCAGGCAGAATAGATCGCGTGTAAGAACGGTATTATGTTTTGTAATCAAAAGCTATTTGAGAACCAATTCGATTATATCGCTTTAAGAAAAGATTTGACTAAAAATAGTAGTTTTTTTTTGTTTATGTATCTATCTTAGTTACATTCATTTAGCAAAAACAGCCTATAATGTTTCCACTGCTGGGTCACAGGCTTCCTCTCGGTGAGAGGGAATGGGCTGTAATCCACCACGCTGGCCCAGTGCGGATATGTGGATGTCACATGTCTTCGAATTTTTGGTTCTAGGACATGCCTGTTTCCTCACGATGTTTTCCTTCACCGTTTTGAGAGCAGTGGTGATGAAATAATTTACACAAATTAAAGCGCCTGTCTGAGTTCGAACCCACGACGTACAACTTGTGAGTTGGGCCCATTACCACTGGGCCACAGCTCGCACATTCATTTAAACCATTGCAACTATTTCAGTCAACCAGGCAGGTAACTTGAATTTAAATAAACAGGCATTTAAAATATTCATTAGAAAACTGCGATCTTACGTCAAATCTATCAGCTTTCTCATCTCATCCACTGAGTATAATGATATAAATAATATTTTATTTCGCCTTATACATAAAGAGAGAAAAAGGGTTAACAATGCATTACTTAAGTAACTTAGATCCTTATAGAAATTAGGCTAAGTACATGCTTGATTTTGTAAAACGCCTTTCATCCAAACTAGTACATATCCTGTGTTCTCAGATGGCCGCATTCCTTTCATGCCAGTAACATTGTGAAGCTCAACCACTGAATATCTACACCGTTTCTACGTTAAAGTTTCTAAAGAACACAACTATTTATTATTAGCCATTAAGGTCCCGCTGCTGGGCATAAACCGGGTACTCTCTTTCAACCTCTCTCTCTGTCCAGAGCTGCCAAGGACCAATCTTTATTAAAGGAGAACACAACTATTTCTCTAAAAAGAAAATCACAGCATCCGTTTCCTATCTACCAACAAAAGCTGTAGAGCTCCAATACCAATGCCATCGGTACACGTAAACAATACCAACTAATCTAAAAACTATTTACCGTGGGGTACCGCCGTACCCCGCCGGGTACAGGTGCACTCAACTACTAACTTGTCTCCAACTTATTTGACAACTGGAATCCAGGGCCGCACTTGTTGAAAAGGTAGCGTTTATTTGTCTCAAATAAAATTTAAGGTTGTGGGTGCAATGGTTTTGTCAGAGGAAATAAAGGGGTGCATGGGTTGGAAAGGTTTTATAACCAAATAAGAATCATTTATTTTTATTGTATTGAGTCGTGATATTTAACCCGTTTAGATATTGGGTTGATAACTTTAGTTACTTTACTTAAACCATTTTTCTTCATAATATTGTTATTTACTTATAATCTTTATTATAAGGCAGTTTTATCTGCTTCGTCTTAAAATCAGGCGGGATACCTCAAGTAAAAATATTAGATTAATTCTCGCCAGATTAGAGCATTTTACGACTTCCGGCTTAGCAAGCTTTTAAATGAATTCACTAAATCCTTCCTGACAAATCCGTCTAATTAGTAGTAATTAAAAGCGAACTAAAATTAATTTAGACGAGTTCAAACTGGCTTGAACTTTCTCATGTGTTTTTGTACAATTTGGGGCCCACTTAAACCAAAAGCCGTCCCTGTACGCAGCCCTTGCTTCAGTTAACACTGTTAACAGTTTAGAAAGCGGTGGTGGATGTTTTAATTAACCCTTTCTAGTCCATGTTAGCTGGGTCGAATGTACCCCGCCTGTTCAGTCACTATTGCGTGTTGTGTTGTTGTTGATTTAGTGGAGCCTAATATTGAAGCGTTTGGGGGTTAGATGAATATTTAAGCAGGTTTGAAGATTGCCTGGTTGTTTGAACGGTTGAGGGAAATGAGTGAATTGATTTTGTATTGAAGCAATCAATACAAAATGAATGAATGTGCGTTTTGAGATAGAAGAGTCACTCACAAATATGGTGTTATGAAATCAAAAATCAAGAGGGATCATGAAGGGGTGTAAACATTATGTATACGATTGTCTAATTTTGATACATAAAAGATTAGATAGAGGAGTATCATGACTACTAACGGCATTAGGCACAATGTCATAGGAAGCAAGCCATGTGTAACACTACAAGACGGTTCTTTTGGCGCGTGGCAAAAATTGGAACTAACGCCGCCATCTTGTTTCTTCAATACATTTCACAAATGTCTGTGACAAATGTTTACCAGCAGCGCCCTCCTGTCAACGTCATTCGGGCGCCAAAAGCTCCGTGTAGCAGTGTAAATGGCACACCTCGTGATCAAAATGTATATATTTTACGGAGAAGGAATCCGTTTATGACCTCAAACAAAACCTCATTTTGATTATACATTTTTCCATTAAGAACAGTCCACGAGGAAAATAATTCAATGATAAACCGGTTTAATCCGTCAATTCGACGCCTGCCACAATAGATTAGCGATGTCAGCGATGTCTGCGACGTGTAATATTTCCGATATTTCCCCCTTGCTGCCATCCATTTTTATTATTATGTATTCTATTATCGGTAAGTGAATAAATTATCGTTGCTTCTGTTTTGGTATACGTACCAGTCGATTTTGTAAATTATGGTTTGTTGATTTTAGTTATTATTTTTAGCAAAATTATAACAGCCGCACGAGTCGATCTAAGGTTAAGCTACGCTTGCCGCGGTCGATTCGTAGATGGGTGACCATCCAATACATATCGAGACAAAAAGCCGTTGGTTCCGGCTGTCATTCGTAAATCTTTGACAGTCGTTATGGGTAATCAGATACCCAAAAGTCTGACCGCAGATACAAATAAAAAGCCATTGTGTCTCGCTTGGACATTCCGGAGTAACGGGTTTTGGGGTTCAGATAAGCAGTCGCTTCATGTAAAATACAGGTATCCAACTGCATCCGGTTAGACTGGAAGCCGACGATTAAATCAAGTTATCATGATCAGATCTAAGCATTTTTGTAGTACATAAATTCCACGTGAAAATGTGACCTAAATGTCTGTACCTAAGTATAACAGTATTTTTCTTTACTTATTCCAATTGTTTATATATGATGTAGTGCGCCTTCGCGCTATCTTGTCTATGAAAAGAAACGTCAGGCAATATGACAATAGGTACATACAAATATTGTCAGCCTGTACACAATTGTTACGTTAATACATGTGCCTATAACATTTTATACTCATGCATTACTATATTAGTAATAGGTACTCCAACCGAACGCAACTGTGTACAAAAATGCGTTACCCAAATGCTTCTAGAAGATATAAATCGTATGTTTTTACATGTTTTCCTATACGTTCTGTACTTTTATGTATTTCGTATTCGTAGTAACATCGAAGAGTAGGTGTTTCTCTTACGGTTGGGTGACATTCAATGTTCTTCTGGCTTATTATGTGAATCGAATAGATGTAGCTGTTGCAGTCAAAATGTTGTTGGCGTTTCAAGGTTGAAATTCGGCCCTGGGAACAAATTATCTGGAAACTTATTTTTTCTCGAGACAAAGGTAAAAAGCGAGCATCATGTTTTTTTTATATTTATCGTCATGACTGTTTGTCTTTGTGTCTGGATATCGAAGGATAGGCAACAATCTAACCTGCAATTTTTTAACCAAACCTTCACACAGAAAACCACCGTCGATAAAGCGAAAACAGCGCTTAAATTAATCCATACTAGCATTAATATCAGCACTGCAAGCGGTGCAGCGCCACAGCGGGTGTAGATTAGCGGTCTGATGCTCCTTTATTGCGCCTAATGTAAGCAATAGCGGGTAAGCTTCAACTTATTGTACTTTGAAGATGCCCGCTTTTTCGTAAAATGTTGCATCAAAATGTTCTAAGCTGCTTGAGAGTTTTAACGTTTAAAAGGATGTGAAATCTCCATTTAAGATGCGAGCTCTTTTTATGGGATGAAAATGTAAACAATCTTTTATGTTTTCATCCAATTTTTCTACAGCGATGAGTGGTTAAAAAATGGCGATGAACCTTAAATAGGCTTTCATACGGCGATGGTTTACAAGGCCCATCAAAATACGTCGTAAATTCTTTTACAAGTCTGTTTTCGCCGATAACATTTTCCAAGTACTACGAAAATTCGCCGTGGCATGTGAAAAAAGCCATCGTGAATCCATTTCACACACAGTTTTAGAGTATTTTTGCTTAGAATCACTATCGTTCGGAGTGCGTAGGAACAACATCGATTATAGGACACAATGCGACCGACAGTCGCGGGTAGGCTAGTGGGCCTATCACGAACGCGCAAAGTAAACGTAACGTAAAGCCGATCGATATTTAAAATTGAGAATACTCGTTTCGCAAATAGCATTAACTCAGTTTTAAGACTTTATTCATATCTATGGCTGATAAAAATTGTGCTTGTCGCCAAAAAAAAAAAAAACAAAATGCTATGGAAAGGAGTGCTACGAGAATCTTTTGTCGCCGGAATGACATTGACAGGTTGTCGGTAAACATTTATGCAAATGTTTTGTGAAGTGTCACTTGAAATGTATTAAATAAACAATATGGCGATATAAGTTCCAAATTTGGCCACGCGCCAAGATAAGCTTTATTGTGCTATAGGATAGTTGTATTTTCGATTAAAAAATCGTTCGGATATACGTCGCGCGTTCGCACTAGGGCGTCGGGAGCCAAGCCGACGTGCCGTGACTTATCGGAGCCACGTCAGATTGGCTTAGAGTGCTGAAGCCTGCCTTTTAAGTGCGTTATTTGCTTAGAGGTCTTTGAGGTCACTGTACGGCAGTTGATTTATAAATCGTATTTACGCATTCTGTGATTCAAATCCAAAAATCAAATAAAAAAATCAATTCAAATCTGGAATTTGACTATGCTGGAGCCTGTTCAATTCGTCATTGCTTTTGGGTCTCGTCTTGAAATGCAAGATCCTATCCGATAACATATGGTCCCAGATTTGTATGTTGTTAGCCATATAACGGTCTTGTTATTATAAATATTGGTTGAGAATACTGTGGACATAAATAGCCAAAGCTTGCCTTTATCAAAGCTGACATTACTTCTTCATCTGTAATTTGTGGGTGCACGTCAAGAAACCCACCAACACTCAAATTATGAAAGGTACCTACTCTACTTTACTGATAATACTCAAAGTCCGTCTACGACGATACGGGCCCGTCCGAAAGTAGTTCGATACATCGGAATGAACCCTACTCCCGATTAATTAACTTTTTCGAACAGGAAAACACAAATCACAACTGTCAAATCGTGTTGTAATCCATTCTTAGTTCGGACCCCGAGGTAATCTTATGTCCGTAGGTGACACGAAGTAGGAAACGCCCGTAACTTAGGCCGAAATTACGGATTTTGTGCTTTAAGAGTAGACCTCCTGAACAGATATGGACGGAATTATGATTTGATTGGCACACTGGTAGAACATGACCTATGATGGTTAGGACATGGGATTCTTTTTATCCTGTTGTACATTCCCGTTAGCTGAGTTCCAAACAACACGCGGGCGAAGCCACGGGCAAAAGCTAGTATTAATCTTAACAGCCTACCTATCTAGCTAACGCCCTCAAACAAACTTATCTCCACCGCAAGCGTTCGATTCATTCGACAGCGCGTCAATTTTTCAATCCCAAAGTGCTTGAGAAGAATGTAAAGAGGTCACTTTAGCTCAACAAACTTCGTGCGAGTAGCTCAAGCGTTCGCGAGTGTCCGCGAGTGGCGGATGAGAGACAACTGGGGGAACGAGGCTATGTGGCACTCGTGGGCAAGGTGCCAGGTACTTACTGTATCAGGATTAAGAGGCCTTATTACTTCTTGATTCGAGGGGATGAATAGCGGGCTTTGATGCTCAAACATTTTTGATGTAATCCTTTGTTGACTGACGATAAATGTAGCTTCATTGAACTTTTCACTGAGTTCCAGTGTCCACGCCTAAATTGTTTGTTCGCTTAATTAGCATATTAATTTCATTTACTAATCCTGGACGTTTCCTAAGACGTTATGCATACTTTAGAGTGAAAGAGCTTATATTGTTGTGTGATACCTATTATTTTCAACACTGTTGGACAATATATCGTAGGCATACTTGCTCGACTTCTACACAAAAGTAAACTAGAACAACTATCACCTAACCGCCTACAAGGATATACTCGTACGCGCCTCACAAAGGAAAATCATGAACTATACGAGTACTCTACAGAACAGTGTTACATTCCTAAGCTTTATGGCTACTATTCACAACATACACCCTCCATTCACACGACAGTACACACATCTTATTACTGTCTTCAAAATTTCAAGTAATTCCAAGGGTTGGGTACAAATAAATTGCGCAGACAATGCCTTTGTTCCTGAAGGGATTAGATTACGATGATTACCAACAGAGTTTCTAGTTACAGCCCCGCTGCTAACTAGCTATGTAACGTGATTATTTGGAGAATAATAAGTTTTGGCGGGAAATGGGTGTTTGACAGGTGGCCATCTTGTTTTTAGGAAAAGTATGTGGTTCATTAGGTGGGATGTGTGTGTGTTGAGAACATAATACTTGTTATTGGAAGTTTAATTTAAAACGGAAAACCGAAATACGTCTGTGTGTCAAGTCAGTATTTAGTTTCATATTATTTTTACAGTGACATTGTTTTTTAATATTATATGCTCGACGAGCGCACAGAGCGGACGTGTTACTGTTTGTTTTAATAAAATCTAAAAAGTTCTTTAGCCAATTACGAACCTTACGGCAACTAATTACAACAACTGTTTGCAAAATTGAGCACTAGTGACATACACCGTAACTGTTTTGAGCTACGAGTAATGAACGCACCATCGACGCGGTAACCGCTCTTCACCCCCTCGAGTAAAAAGGACGGAATATCTACTGCTGTATTTCCGCACCATACGCACCTGACGGCGGCGCACAAGCAACTCCCACGTGAGTAACTTTGTACATAGACCTACAATGAGCACACCACGCTCACCGCCTGGAGGCGGCATGTGTGTGGGACGCAGCGGATCGTATCCGAATTTGTCTGAATCGCATAAAGAAACTACACCACAGATTACTCTTCGTAATAAAAGAAAATTACCCGACGATGCTGAAGCGACTAAATCTGATATTGCTGAAATAAAAAAGCAGATTTCTGAAATGATGGAATTATTAAAATCCTCCAAGACTGAACAAACTGAAAGTATAAATAAGCTCTCTCTAGATGTTACTGCGATAAAAGCTGAGGTCAGTAATATTAGCTGTACTATGCAAAATATTATCTTGGAAAATAAAAATTTAAAAGACCAACTCTCAAAATTATCTGCTGCTGCGGAAAACACAGAAAAGAAAGTGGAGGTTCTTGAAGCCGATGTCAATAACTTAAAAAATATGCCACCTTCATCTTCTATCCAAACAATCACCACACATGATGAAATCTTCACCGAAATCGAAGAACGAAACTTCCGAGCCAAAAATATTATAGTTGTTGGACTTCCTGAATCCCAAAATGCTACTCCAACCAGTCGGCAAAATTACGATAAGGCAGAAACACTGCGAATAATTGGGCTAATACATAATGGCTGTCCTCAACCTACTGGAATATTTCGTCTTGGAAAATATAAATCAGAAAAAACTCGTGCAATAAAAGTATGTTTCTCGTCGGAAGACACAGCAAAAACCATACTACGCAATAGGAATAAGATTGACGAGGAACACATCAAAATATTTTCGGATCAAACTCCATATCAACGGAAATACTTTCAAAATCTAAAAGAAGAGATTCAGCAACGCACCTCAAATGGAGAAACTGGTCTTAACATCAAATATATCAAGGGCATACCTAAAATAGTCACATCTAAAGAAACGCAAGCTATATCTACAACAGAGGAAACTCCAAAAAACTAACGTCGTCCAAAGGGAAAATAACTTACCAAATAACCAATAATTACTCAGATGTTATCTTTACAAATAAATCTCTTAAATGTTTTTATGCCAACGCTCGCAGTATTGTTAAACCGGGAAAATTCGATGAGCTTAGATGTATTATCGCTTCCCTACAGGTAACTATACATATTATTATACTTTCGGAAACTTGGATTAAGAATGAAAATGAAGCAAACATGCTCCAGATACCTTCCTATACCCATTACTTTAATTATAGACAAAATAAAAGGGGAGGTGGAGTGTCAATATTTGTGCACAATAATCTTAAACATCACCTTGTTGAAGATCAATGCGTGGATGATACTCATTATCTCTGGGTATATGTAAAAAAATTCTCTCTAAATATTGGTGCTATCTATAAGCCCAATAAAATTAATATGGACAACTTTCTCGAGATATATTCACAACAATTACACAAATCGAAACGAAGTATAGTATTTGGCGATTACAACCTGGACTTACTCAATCCGGATTTAGCGACACGCAAGTATAAGAACACCTTAAAAGAAAACAACTACAAAATCCTGAACAAAATAAGTCCAAAACACTGTACCCGCGAAACAACCTCAACCAAGACAATGTTAGACCATGTTTCTAGTAACCTAAATGAAAACAATTTTCATCTTGTCACTATGGAATCTGCAATGTCTGACCATAAGCAGATATTCCTAGAGATCAAGCAATACCAACCACCACCTATCATTAAACAGAAATACAACGCAATAGACTTTAATAAATTTTATCGTTACCTGGACGAATATCCTAAAAATTATGAAGACGCAGAGTATGAAAAATTGGCAGATAAATTACAATCTTGTTTAAATAAGTGCAGAATCACAAAATTTAAGCTTTTGAATCCCCCGCGGCAAGACTGGATTAAAAAAGAACTATTAGAAGAGATAAATAACAAGAACATACTATGGCAAAGATATAAAACAAATGCGGTAGACACGGAATTAAAAACACAGTATGAACATATAAAAGCCAAAGTATCACACAAGATAAGAAAAGCAAAAAAAGACTACTATCTAAAGAAGTTTGAAGAAAATTCTAGTAAACCACGAAAAATGTGGCAACTTATAAACGACTTGTCGAAAAACAAACTGCATAACAAAACTGGACCAGACAAACTTGAAACGGCAGCTGGGACTATTGCAGACCAAAAAGAAATATGTGAAAGTTTTAACTCATACTTTTCGACTATTGGCTCAACCCTAGCAAACAAGATTTCTGAAAAATCAAAAGGAAATCAAATTTTGGAAGAGTGCACACTAACAAATGAAACGGAATTGCAGTTTCTGAAACCAGCAACTACGAAGGAAGTTATTACCATTATTAAAAATTTGGACTGTAATACTGCATCTGGCATTGATGGTATTGGTACAAAATCAATTAAATGTGTAAAAGACATAATTGCTACGGAACTAACAGCCTGCGTTAACTATTGTATGGCACGAGGTATTTTTCCTAACGATTTAAAAATTGCAAAAGTTGTACCAATTCATAAATCCGGAAGTAAATTTGACCCATGCAATTATCGCCCTATATCAGTTCTCCCGGTGATTTCAAAAGTTTTTGAGAAGATTCTTTATAACCGATTGGAGTCATTCCTTAATTCGAAAGGCTTCTTTTACTGTAAACAATATGGATTTAGAACTCGATCAAATACTCTCGCTGCTACAATCGATCTCGTAACCAAAATTAAAAATAAAATTGATCAAAAACAAGTTGTTTTAGGCATATTTATTGATCTTAAAAAAGCCTTTGACACCATAAGTCATGACAAATTATTACAAAAACTAGAACTCAGCGGTGTTACAGGCAAAGCACTTGAAATTTTTAAATCATATATGGAGAATCGTAAACAAATAGTAAAAATAGGTGAAAATGAAAGCAATCCCTGTGTTCTGAATTTTGGCGTCCCCCAAGGATCAATATTGGGCCCCCTCATGTTCCTCATTTATATTAACAGTATCAGTGAATTGGGTCTCAAAGGAGACATTTCCCTTTATGCAGACGACACAAGTCTCTTTTACTTTGGACACTCAGTTGAAGCTATAATAGCCGACACACAAAATGATCTTAATCTGTTAAATGAATGGTTTCAGTCAAATCTTTTGACAATTAATATTACAAAAACCAATTATGTAATGTTTACAGCAAAAAAACAAAAAAATTAATGATAATTTCGAACTTAAAATAGACGGCCAACTACTTGAACGAAAACCTAAAGAAAAATATCTCGGACTTATCTTAGATAGTAACCTAACTTGGAAGCCACACCTAGAAAAAATTAAACTTAAATTAAGTCCACTTACAGGGGCACTACGCAATATAACAAATTGTCTCCCTCGAAAAGTACGATATCTTATCTATAACTCTTTGGTTAAGCCTCATATAGACTACCTCATTGAAATATGGGGTACGGCAGCGAAGACTAATATAGATCCAATTCAACGAGTTCAGAATAGATTAATTAAAATTTTATTTAACTATAAATTTCGAACACCTACTGAAAAGATATACGAGGAAACAAAAATTATGAACATAAAACAAACGTACATATACTACACATGTATTCTAATACGTAAAATATTAAATAAGGAAATCCATTCCAATATAAAATTTGTAACAAAACAACAAACACGAAAGATTAACTTAAGACGTGCTAGTTACTTAGTGACCCGCCCTCCTAGAACTAACTATGGAAGAAGAAATTTAGAGTTTGAGGGTGTTACAATTTATAATAAGTTACCATCAGTAATAAAAAAAGAACAAAGTTATGCCCGGTTCAAAAGACTACTAAAAACTCATACAATTAATACATACAAATAAGTGAATAAATAAATTAAAAAATATAGACATAAGTAATAATAATATTTATAATAATATTATAAAAAAGTGCCATAACAACAAAAACTTGCTAAATATGTATATTAATCAATATAATTATATAGATATACATATGACATATATAATACATAATTAAAATACACACAATATACATAAATAGAAATATATATACACATAGTATATTATATAACACATAATTAAAACGCACACAATATACATATATAGATTAAGTATAAACCTCTCAATTAAAAATATACGTTAATAATTACTTAAAGTAAACATAAACAAAGCAAAAAGAAGAAAAAAAAAAACAAAACAATTACAATCCAAAACTCAACATGTTTTATAAACCATTTACCTATGTACCTAAAATATAAATAGAATTATGAAAAAAAAAAACAAAGAATAGCCTTACAATAATAAAACCATAACATTACAAATAAATTTCTAATAACAGACTGAGCCATCAATGCCACATCTAGTAAAAATCAAATTCATACATCCATGTTGTGCTTGGTTATTCTAACTTACGATCGAGTTAATGTTATCTGTTTACCCACATTTAGTTATTTTCTTTTTTTTTCTTAACTATTTTGTTTTGTTATTTTATATACACGCACCTCTGTGCGCTCTGATTATTAATCTTAGTTTTAGTATTGTTTCTCAGTAAGTGAATTATGTATCAAATTCTTTATGAGAAATAAAGTTGTTCTTAAACCTTAAACCTAATATTTTATGTTACAACGTGTTTTTCTCTTCTTATTGACATTGATTTCTATTGCTATATATTATTAATTAATTTGTATTATCAAATGTAGGATTTTGTATAGTTTTTTTTCTATTGTCCAGGCTTCTTTAGTTTTATTATTGAGACTTGACTGGCTTGATTACTTAATTACAAACATTTGTACTCCCTCTGGCATAACATAGCGCACTCTTTATTATTTTTATATACCACTATTATTGTATAGCTATGTTAAACAAATGAATAAATGACATGACTTATAACATATTAAACTTGAGTTCAGTCAAAGTGGAAGTGGATAAGTTTAAAGCAAGTACTGCATAGGAAGCAATACTATCTACTCAGGAAACTAATAGCCAACTTAACATAGCCATTAAACATTTGTGACTAAATGGTTCACATTTCCATTTACACAAGAATTTTTACATTACGGCCTTTTTACAGTCATATTTATGAAATTATTTAAAAGTTTCGCCTCGTGGCAGACATTTATATTGCCCGAGTGTACTTAATACCACTCTGTCAGTTGCCAACCCCAACAAAACTTGGCAATTGAATAATAAAATGCGTAATACAATATACGACGGAGCGTAAAAAGTGAATTTGGCGCGCCGTACACAAAAATATAAATTAGGAGCGGATCGATGGTTTACGCCAACGTTGATATTTTTTATTAAAAAAATGTACAGAAAGCAGGTTTAATTTTGATTTTAACCTATTATAATTATTTAATTAAGATTTTAACTAATAAATAAATTGTTCCGGTTATGTGTGAAAGTCAATGGTTATCTCACATACATAAACACTTGGGTTTGGGTTGGGTATGGAACGATTTTCACCGAAAAAAATATTTATTTGACATAATACAAATATTTTTTCCGACGAAGATCTATCTTGCGTCCTACACAACTAAAATTCTCTCTAAAAACAATAACCCACCTCAAATTTTCTCCCCCAAAAACGTGCTCGCCATCAATATGGCTGTTACGCCAGCTATAATTCAGCAACTATTCATTCAATACTGGCGAGGTAAACCGCGGCAAGTTTACGAGGGCGGGTGGAAGCGCTAATCCCTGAATGGATTAGGTACCGTCACTACGTAAGGTGGTGTACAGAATGTTCAGTGTGCGGTGAACTTGGGGGTACATATGCTTTGGCACTGAGCTGGAAGTGACACAGTACGGTCATGTTTAGAAATGTATCACAATATCTTGTATGCACTGATACATGCATGTTAAATGAACGTATGTACGCTACCGATAATGAATAAAGCGAGGTGAGTCCTGGACTGACACAATTTACAGTGACAACAATCAGTTGTGAAGAAGAAATTTAATAGTCTTTATGTAGCTCCACGTAATGAATAAGATTGAAAAACCAAAAAAAGTTGAGAAAATTATACATGATTAAATTGCCAGTCGTAATATTTGATTGAAGCGAGAGGTTAAGAAGACGACTAACGATGAATAAGCAATTTCTGAAGAATGTGCGATCTCACTTATTTTTTTTAAGACATGGTTTATAGATATGGACCCTGCGTTTGTATACCAGGAATAAAAACCCATAGTAGGTATTTTTAAAATGTGTTCTCAATTTTTTGGCGGTAAAAATTTAGAACATTTTCGAATAAAGCCATCGCTGGCTGAACGATTACTTGCTAAAATGTTGGTCTCTGCGTGCCTAGACTTTCTATTTCGTCTTGTAGTGAACCTTTTAACCTGTCTGTCTTATGTGACGTCCCTAACCGCACTTCGGGGGCTACGTAGATAGAGATTTTCGCTGCTTACGTGCTAGTTTTTAGCCTAAAGTGGGGATTTCAGTTTTTGTTATCGCTTTTTGTCAGCAACGTTTTGGTTTTGTAAGTAGTGTATTGTGTGGTTTGTTGATTGAATTCGTTGGGATTTACTTGAACTTTACCTCTGTTTTTCTATTATTATTTAAGAGCACTCGTTCACTTTGATGTGCTGTCAAGAATATTATCATTTTAAAATGGTTTAAAGCGATTCGGGTATCAGAATCGCGTAATTTTGTAACTTGACTAAATTGTAAATTCTGTTGGATTACATTCGTTATTACAGATATTAATTAGAGTTTGCCCTCCATTACTTGGGACATAAATATAACTGGCCAAATGTGTCTGTCTATAAGTACACGTGTGCCTAATCTTCGGGGGTTACAGGCGTGATGTGATGTGTTATGTTACTCGTATGTTGTAATTGGAGTTCGATTATTCATCGAATGCTTGTCAAAGTCAAAGTCAAAGCATTTATTTCAAATAGGCACATAAAAGGCACTTTTGAACGTCAACATTTACATTTAAATAGAATTGATTCTAGTCGCCCCTTCCAAAAGGTAGTTTCGTATGGAGAAGAGTGGGCAAGAAACTCCATCGTTACTCTTTTAAAATGTGTTACAATACTTTGTATACATTAATTATATAATTATATGTGAAGACGATGCACCTATAATAAAAATTACCCTACCAAAATAGGTAAAAAGAATTTAATAAACGTAGCAATGATAAATAAGTTAATTAAATGATAGATACATGGTGTTCACATATTTACAAACATTGTAAAAGTATACGATTTCCCAAATTATGTAACCAATTAATATGTCAGTGTGTGAGTTAAAGTAGTCACCGAATGTAAACCAATGTCATAAAAATAACAAACCATACAATTAAAGTACCAACAAGTTTTAATTTTGTCAAGACCCTAGATTGTCCTGTGGAGCTGGACCAGCATGTTTCCAAGCATTCTTATCTTGGATATAATCCTCTAATTTGTAATATGCTTGTTTACACAGTGATCTTTTTATATGAGTTTTAAATTTTCTTTCATTTAATTGCAATATATTACAAGGTATTTTGTTGTAGCATTTAACACAGTACCCCATAAAAGATGTATGTACTTTAGCTAATCTGAAAAATGGTTGATCAATTTTATCTTTATTTCTTGTATTAAAATTATGTCTATCACTTATTTTATTAAAAAGATGTAGATTTTTTCTTACATACATAATATTTTCATAGATGAATTGGCAAGGTACCGTCATAATATTAATCCTTTTAAATAGTTCCCTGAGAGATTCGCGTTGACGTAGATTATAAATGGCTCTGACAGCTCTCTTTTGCAAAATAAAGATGGATTCAATGTCAGCAGCCCGACCCCACAGTAAAATGCCATACGACATAATGCTGTGGAAGTAGCTAAAATAGACCAAACGCGTTTCTACATCTGTTAACTGTCTTATCTTTCTAACAGCATAAGCGGCCGAGCTTAGCCGCCCCGCAAGAGATGTTATATGAGGTCCCCATTGTAATTTCTCGTCTAGCGTGATTCCCAGAAAGACTGTGTGATTAATTAATTCCAGTTTTTCTCCATTCAACATGATGTCACACTCGCTACTTCTTACATTCGGTAATTTAAATTTAATGCATTTGGTTTTTTTACCATTTAGTACCAAATTATTTACCGTAAACCAATCATGGACCTGAAGAATAGAGCTATTCACGTCGTCAAGATTTTGTGACCGTCGGTCTATCTTAAATATCAATGATGTGTCATCTGCAAATAACACCATCTTCGGTTGATTTTGAAGTAATTGGGGTAAATCATTTATATAAACTAAAAAGAGAAATGGACCCAATATCGAACCTTGAGGAACGCCCATTGCCATTTCAGACCCTAATGAGTTTACGCCGTTTACTTGAACTGTAACTTTTCTATCTTTCAGGTATGATCTGAGTAAATCAAGAGCTGTATTTCTAATCCCATAGTGCTCTAGTTTCAGCAGAAGTGTCTGATGGTTTACGCAATCGAACGCCTTAGAGAGGTCGCAAAAGATTCCAATGGCATCTTGTGCTTCTTCCCAGGCGTTAAAAATGTTCTTTATTAGGGTGACACCAGCGTCAGTGGTACAACGCCCTTTGTTGAAACCGTACTGTTGTTCATGAAAGATGGAATTTTTATTAAAGTGACGTAACATTTGATTGAGCATCAACTTTTCAAACACCTTACTGAGAACGGGCAGAATTGACACAGGCCTATAATTGTTGGGTTCTTTACTATCACCGGATTTGAACAAAGGAACTATTTTACTATGTTTCATGAGATCCGGAAAGACTCCTTGGTCTACACTGGTGTTAAATATAAATGCTAAATAGGGCGCTATGGTTTCAATGATAGGTCTACAGACTTTTACAGACATTCCCCAGAGATCTTCAGTGGATTTAATTTTTAGGTCTTTAAAGGCTTTTATAACAGCCTGGGGGTTTGTATGCTGAAACCTAAACTCCAAAGGGCATGCCTTTACATTCGTTCTAAGTAAGGCAGCAGAAAGCGCGGGCGAGGATTTTAAAGCTTTAGTTGTTTTGAGGGGAATACTACCAAAAAAGTTTTCAAATTCCTGAGCTATTTCTACATCTGTGCTGATGAGGCCATGTGCAGTCTCTAAATTAATTTCCGTATTACGGTGTTTTTTCCTACCTGTTTCATTATTTATTATTTGCCAGGTAGTTTTTATTTTATCATCAACTGATTTTATTTTATTGCTAATATAAAGAGCTTTAGCTATTCGGCACACACTTTTAAAAGTTTTTGAATATTTTGCAACATACTGTTCAAAGCTTGTATTATTCATGTGTTGCTTTAGGCCATAAAGTTCAAAAAGTTTCCCCCTGCTTTTACGAATACCTGGAGTCGCCCAATCACTAAATAAGAACTTTGTATAAATACTTTTAGTCTTTAGTGGAAAAGTGTTATTAAATTGCGTGTTTAATAGTGAAAAGAACTCGGCGTAGAACTCATTTGGGTCACATATATTATTAAAACCATGAACACATAATTTATTGGCCAAAGAATTATTTAATTTCTCTATGTTTTTACATGTTAATGGCCTAAACCTTATTTGAATCTTTTGTAAAGGCATGTAGGTACAAAACGTTATTGTTTGTCCACTGTGATCAGATGGCAACTTATTTACAATTTGTTTGTGTAAGTAATCACAATTACAAAAAATATTATCTATACAAGTGGCAGAAGAAGCTGTCACTCGGGTTGGCTCCATAAAAATATTTGACAAATCAAATGACCTAAAAAGACTTAATAATCTGACAGTATTTGAGTTATTTTCTAATAAATTAATATTGAAATCACCACATACGATTATAGACTTACTACTAGCACTAAGTTTCTTTAGCACATCTTCCATTACAGAATCAAACACAGATAGATTCTGGCAACTTGGAGGTCTGTATACGCAAACTATAACATGCTTATCAAGCTCAACACAGGACAATTCAATGGTGTGTTCAACAGACAGTCCGATGATGTCTTTTCGTTCTTTCGATTTAATCTAATTTTTTATTAATATTAATGACCCACCATGTATCATACGTTTTCGGCTGAATTGGCTAACTACACAATAGTTTTCATAATTTATTGACATTACCTGATGACCCTTCAACCAATGTTCCGTTAAACAAATGACATCAAATTTGGCATGTTCTAAAAACAATTCTATTTCCAGTAATTTGGAAGAGCAACCTTGGATATTTTGATGAAATAGTTTTAAAGTATGTTGCTCTCCCTTTGGTTTTTTATTATTATGAGTAACATTGCCAGAAGATACCGTTTTATTATTCTCTAATAATAAGTGGTTATTTGACAGGGTAACTTCTGTTGTCTTACTAACTAGTTTAAAGAGTTATCCGGAGTGACCTCCACAACTATAACTGAAGTGTCTAGAATGCCTGTTTGAGATCCATCAGGAAGAGAATACCCTATCTGACTGGTAGTGGCCTGCAAGGATGTTGGTATTATAGGTGGATCCTCCTTCGTACAACATGATGACTCATAATTGATCACTATGTTGTTAGTATAACTAGACAACACAGACTCGTCACTAAGACTAGAATTTGTTATATTAGCTATAACCTCATTAATATTATATGCTATCAACATAGCAATCATTTGTCTACATTCCCAAGACAGAGATAAAGTTCTCTGAGTCAGCTTAAAACCACTAACAAACTTGTTAGTGTCAAAAAACAATAATTTGTCACTATGACAACATGTCAGCATGTGAATAGTATTGTTCAATTTAAAAATATTATTATTTTCATCATCTGATAAAGTATCAGAGTATGGTAAAGCACACAACATTAGCTTTCCTATATTTAACTTTAATAAGGTGCCGACACCATCCACTATGTCCTTTCTGGTAATACCAGTACTATTACCTAATAGCAAAACCATTGTAGAATAATCATTTAGGTTTGTGTTTACAATTCTTGTAATCATTAGTTTAAAACTTATGTTATGATAAATATGATTGGTAAAACCATGGCTAAGGTAATTGAGTAATATTTTCCCAAAGCCTGACCCTAATTCATCACAAAAAAATATAGACTTATACTTCTGTGTATCAACACAGGGCTCCGCTGGAAAAGCTAACACCGGCGGAGGCAAGTCAAGCTGAGGCTGAGGAGTTGGTGGTTGGTTGGCACAGCTGCAAGAGAGATTATTAGTCAGAGACTCATACCTCTCAGCATTGCACTTCACCAATTCCAGTAGTTCCCCAGCTTCAAACAATCGCTCACTTAATTGTTGTTGTGTGTGTTGTCTCAACAGGCTAGCAATTTATTTGATGGAAGTCTTCTCTCGTATCACCAAGAACTACATGAGCATAGCTATTCATCATCTCACCAGTTGCCTCGCCTTTTCCCAACTATTTGGGGTCCACTTCCAGTCTAACCGGATGTTGACTGCCTATCTAACCTCCACTACCCTGTGTTCGTTGAATCGTTGAGCTCCTTAAGTTCCGAGTTGAGCTGCACGATTACTGACAAATGTGTGCACTGACTAGACAGGTTCACTCAATCTGTGTGGTTTTTCCTCGAAAAACCATTCAGACACCAATCTACATTGTATTCACATCTGACCAATATTATGTCTGGACTTTAAAAGAGACTGACCTCTGAGTTTGTGTTGGCCTTTCTTCTCAAAGAAGTCGGATAGAAAATGCCGACCTCATCTAGTTTTTAAAATATGATTAACATGTAAAATTATTTGTGCAAACCTACTTACAGAAATATATTAATAATTTATCATAATCAGTTTCTGGCTAATATGATACCCTTGCATCGTGCTGAGATAAGAGCCTTTTGGCCTCGTACACAGGACTTTCTGTTTTTCACTTTATTTTTATATCATTTTGTTTTTTATATTATTATGATTGTGTTTAGTTTAATTTGTGATCTTCCTGTGCGAGTCACAATAAATACTTTATCTTTTGTTTCTTGGTAAGACTGGTTGTCAGACTTTCGGGTTTCTGACTTCCCATAACAACTGTCAACGATCTAAAAATTATATGGCGCACCAATGGCTTAGAGGGCTTTCCGAGACACGGAGGGGTCTCGATAGGTAATGTGTGGTCACCCATCCACGGACCAACCCCGGCAAGCGTAGATTAACCTTCGATTGACCCGTGCGACTGACTTGACTTGGTAACAATAGTAGCCAGTCTGCAAGGTGTTAGAATGTTAAAGTATCGCCTTGTGCATAATCAGCCTATAATGTTCCCACTATTGGGACAAAGGCCTTCTCTCTTCGAGAGGGAATGGGCTGTAATCTACCACGCGGGCCCAGTGCGGGTTGGTAGATATCCCATGTCGTCGAATTTTTGGTTCTAGGACATACCGGTTTCCTCACGCTGTTTTCCTTCACCGTTTTGAGAGCAGTGGTGATGAAAAAATTTACCTATACATAGTAAAGCGTTTGGGTTCGAACCTACGACCTATAAACTCGTAAGTTGCGGCCGTTACCACTGGGCCACCACTGCTCACTAAATACGACTCGCCTTGTTGAAACTGTTTTAATTTGATGCTTGTATGATACTCCAAATCCCAACTTGATCATACCCCCATAACGGTATAACTCTCGTGCCAAACAAACCGTTAGTGATGTAATCACTAAGGCTGGGTATAACGTAGTTAGTTTGTAACACATATTAGACGAATAAATTAGAGCCGGGATTTACTTAGAGTATGGAAGATGTATGAGTTCACGTATCATTTTCTTAAATGGAGAATTCGTGCTAAAGTAGGACGTAACTTATGGATTTAGTAGTTGAGAAACTAAGGTTAATGATGTTGATAATGGTTCTAAGTTCTATGGTGCCAGTACCTTGTACAGTTACTTTTTAAGACAGGTTGTTAACAATTGTACTGTTTTTATAGTCACTCTTTTATAAGCCGGAGTCTGAATTTGTGCCCGGTTGATAGCAATAGGCTCACCTCCTATTACTTGGGACTCAAACATACCTGGCAAAATGTACTATAGGTACATATATGCCTGACCCTTCAGGGTATACAGGCGTCATGCTAAGATGTTTATGTTACTTCTTTTAAATATCGAAATACTGGTCGAGAATTCATATTCGCCATTGCACGAAATTAATACTGTTGATCTTTTTATAATAATAATCAATCAATCGTTTATTTTGTTAAACATAGGTCTGGTTACAGATAGTGTATTGTCTAAAATATGTACACTATGTTTTGCTAATATTATGGCGTGCAAAGTTAAAAATAATTTCAGATTCATCCTACGATTTCATCCATATTTGTTAGTACAAATGCGAGCTTACAAACTAGTGTTAGTAATAATTAACAATTGATTGATATATAATTATAATAACTATTTTATTTTATCCTATTTAATTAAACAGTAAGTGGCAGGTCTGGATGGACAGTGAGCTTTTTGATATTACCCTTTTTCAATGGTGCACAATCAAAATACAATCCAAGTACATATAATGTAAAATATTTTCAGTCAGAAAGTACATGAAATTAAAACCACACATTGAGCAACCAATTAACACTTTTGAACATCATTATTGCAGTAATTGGGCGCAAAATATTCGGTTGAATTTTATTCATTGAACTATTAATATGGTGTTGCAATGTGTTCATTATTGTGATTGGCTTCATAACAAATACGATTGTTTTCATTGTGTAAAGTTTAATATTTCACATGCAATATCGAGAACTCTAGTCGTTCCTAATACCCATTGTCAAACTTTACCACAAAATATGCTGATGTTTAGAAAATTCATTTTCTAATCACACATTTTTTCGTCATTCACTATCAAAATTATAAATACGCTTTTAGCAAACGAACAAACAAAGTACCAAATAAAAGGATTTCGATTTAAGTGAGCATCCCAATCGAGTATAAAGCAAACTAATGTGAGGACGAACAAGATATATACTGGTCAAAAAACTATTAGACCATACTGAAATACTCCCGAGACCTGAAGATACCAAAGAAAATAAATTACCTGATTTTGCGCGCAACCGAGCACTTACATCTATCCTTTTCTAACGCACTAATCCGGGCGTACGAACGCGTTATACTTGTCACACTCTGGCTTTCATACATCACGTAGGTATAAGAGCATTGTAAGCCCCTAAAATGAGTGTTTATTGCTGATCCTTCGAGCCGGACTCTTGGAAGCTTCTTCTGTATTCCGAAAATAGACTTTATGCTCTTGACGTTAAGGTACCTTTGTGGTTTTAGAGCGGTTCAGGTGCGTAGACAGGCTTATCCAGTCGTTATTCTTGTGGCAGATGTACGTAGTTCTCGGCCGCTGAACTATGGGGATTTGTCCAATTTGTTGTGAAAAATTATGGTCTGTTTTGCTCTTAATTCTTTTCGTCTCGTAAGTTATTGGGCGCCTTTGTTTCAAAGATTTGTTGTACCTATTTTCATTTACTGTGAAAGCTAGATGAATGTGTTGAAAAGTCAATAGCTTTTAGATTTTTTCCTTTCATTTCGTTCTCCTAACAGTTGGATTTATTGCAATGAGCTTTATCTGTGGTATTTCTCTGCCGTTTCTTTTTATTTCCTTGCTTTGTTCCGATCGATATGGAGATATTGGATTATTTCTTCCTATAAATAAAAGTTCCTCGTATTTTTCTAAGCAATTGTATTCCAGGAAGCTGTGGTGTCGTATATTGATGGAAAATACAAAGTTTTTCCGGGATTGTGATACAATTGTTGTAGGATGTGTTGACGTATTCCTGAAACTTTGCCACAGAAATCTCCATAAACATGTTTGTATTCCAGTTACAGGAAGATTCAGACGTATTATTGAATTTGGTTTCAAAGCTATTCTTTCTATTCCAGGTAAGTTCTAAAACGAAGAACTTAAGGTTAAAATTACGGTAACAACACACCTCAGCTCTCGCCAAAACGTTATACAATTGAAGCCTTACTTTATTTGATGCTTTTGATTCTATTTGATCGTATTTCTGTAAAGATTTCAACCGGAAAATACCTACTTTAAGTCAATCATAATTTGTGTTCATTTACAATAATATCCGACCCTTAGTTATGTCCTTTTCGCATTCATACTTTAAACTCCTTTGATGTTTCTTTATGTATTCTTTTACAATTTATTTTTCTTTGAAATCACGATCTCCCTTTTCCTTCTATTTAATTATGTCTCAACTTCTGACTTTATCATCAGAATCAATCTGCAGTATATATACCTCACTAACTGCCACTGAGCATTCACAGGCTCTCTCTCGTCCACCTATCGTAAATACTCCTAATTTTCACCAAATCTTTATTCATCCACCCTTTTCTCCTGCTTTATCCTTTAACAATATGTTCAACCTCTTCCTTATCTAGAACCACTTCATCATCCTAAATAGAAATGTACGAAACTGTTATACAAATAATGCTTTTTTCTTCATCTAATGTGATACTATCTCCCACACCCACAGTATCGGAGCAAGGTCCCCACGAGAAGCGTCTCCTGAACGCTCTGCTCGCTAACTACAACACGCTGGAGCGGCCGGTCGCCAACGAGAGCGAGCCGCTCGAAGTCAGGTTCGGCCTCACCCTGCAGCAGATCATTGATGTGGTGAGTCTGTTTATGATTAGGCGGCTTCTGTTGTGTTGAGGATATACCCTAGAAGGGCAAATGATAAGTTTCATTTAGATTTTTTTTTAGGGACTTTTTTAATTGCAATCCGTATGACAGTCCCATCATACCCTGAATACATACTGCTACAAATTATATTTTGGCTATGAGCCTGAACAGAGTCTTCGCATATTTTTTTTAGATGTAGGTAATCAAACACACATTTCAAACGATATCGCCATATCCTTTTAGACGTTGAAATATGTAGGCCGTTTAACAGAATTCATTTTAGTAACTGATAGTACCCAAATACCATAACCACGTGTGTTATGAGATAAAACAACTTGAAGGCAGATGACGACATGAACGAGTGTATGTAAAAAAAAAAACTAGTTTGTTTATTATTTAATATCAGCGTATAAAGAGTTATCAGTCCTCATGCTTGTCAGATGAAATTCTTTCGTAGCTTTAGTTTATTATCAAAACCCTGAAGAACTCCGTTTTATAGATCTGTTTACCACTCTAGAACTAAAATTATGTTTACTAACACGACAGCAAACAGCTCTACGCGTCGCAATATTTTCAACAAAGAACAGCATGAGAGCTGGACAGTTTTATCTCCATTCTACAAAAATGAACGGGTAGGTTCATTCATAATTTTAATATAAAGACCGGGGCGATTCGCTTGAGCGATCGTGCTATAATAACTCTTGTATAAAACCGCTATTTCTGTGTGAAATAGCACTTTTATACAGGGATTAAAGCGTCGAAGGGATTTTCCATCGCGCGTGTTTGACGGGTGGTGACAGTTTTCGGTTACCGTGTCACAAACTGAAGGCTCTAAAGGTTTCTGAATTACCAATTTTGTTAGAATATTTAAGCTTATTTCTGGAAGGAATTTAATGTGTTTCGGAAAAAAGGGTGACAGTTTTTAAAAGAGAAAATGGTTAAATTTTTTGTTATAGAAACAGGGGCATTAGATATCTTTTCTTTCTTTCTTTTTCTTTTTTTTACCTGCAAAATGCATAGATATCGTGTGAAATGGAGTTTGAGTATCCGAGATATATCCGAGCTTTGTCTTTGTCCCCGGGTCATATGCGCAATGCATTGATAGTAAACGTTTGTTACAGAGTTGTTACGTAGTTATAAAGGTTCATTATATTCTGCCATTTCCCGCGTAGAAACAAATTTTCAGGGATTTGGTTAGTTTGTTAGATATAACATTGAATCAAATAAATTAGGATAATATTCAAATTGCAAATTAGACAAATATTAGGTTTGGAAATGTCAAAAAGATGAAATTAAGTCTAAGAGACAATAAAAAGAGAATATAATTATTTCCTAATAAATTTAAGTCAAATTTTCATTCATAAAATCATTAGTCGAGTAGATATACATACGTATTGCAATAAAAGTTGTAATCAATAGAGGCTTACCCTTAGATAAACTTAAATCAGTAGATAGGGCACTTGAGCACAGCGCGCAGTACTTCTGAACTAAGTCCATGGACACAGTTGCACTCAGTCACACGCGGATCATCGTATAAACAGCGCATCGATACAGCTCAATAATTTATTTTTTTGTATATAAATACGTATCAAAACGCCTTCATGAGTATTTAATAAGTGTTCAATTACTCGAGAAACAAAAATAAGACACACGGGAACACTTTTATTGTTTACGTTTATTGCTTGTTTCGCCATTTTGGGAGAGCGAGATAGATAATACAAAACAGCATAAGAGACACGATGCGACGCATCACGCGACTCTTGCTAACGCTACCTCAATGTCATTCATAACATAACCGTAAACATTCGGCGGCTAACGCAGTTATCCTATCTCTGTCCTTGTCTATTGGTAACTGTAAGTATACAACTGTGATCTCAGATGTGTGAGTTTCATAGCATGTAGTTCTGAACCGAGCCCAGGCCCTGCTGCCTCGACATAGTTAGCAATCGTTTTCGGTTGCTAAGTCCTAACAATCCTGATGTAACGATATTTGGTAGTCTTTACACTCAAATTTATCGGTTGTTACCGCTATTTTAGGTAGGTACTGGTAGGTAACAACCGATAAATTTGAGTGTGGATACCACCAAATATCGTTACATCTGGATTGTTAGGACTTAGCAACCGAAAACGATTGCTAACTATGTCGAGACTGCAGGGCCAGGTTTAGTGTTAGATCGTACCATATCTACCGCTTAAGTTTATCAAAGGGCTTATCATTTTACGTAACTTACTTACATCTTAAAACGTAGGTACAGTTTTCTGAGTACTTCTAACATAAAAAAGCCTATAGCTAGGGTATATAAGGTCTGTGTTTAACTTGAAAGAACTTGTGCCTTTACATAGGTACAATATTGAGATGTGTTGGTATAGGTTCTTCTAAACTGTTTAGGTAACCTACACGATTACATAGATTTACTTAGGAAGTTTATGATTTAAGTTTGACCCTTAAAATCCTCAGCACAACAGAAGCCCACAAAATAATTGATGTGACATAATACCCAATCCTTAACACCTATTTTAATTATTATGGTTACTACTATCATCTTATGAAAACGTTGATCACCTTGGACTCTTTGAACTCATCACTTGTCAGTTGATGTATCTCTCTTTTTTACCAGCTACAAAAAAGGAGGAGGTCATTCAGTATTTAAGTAATCATTTAAATTACTATCATCCAGTTTGACGTTGCCATTTGCATCGTGTAAAATGACAGAGTTTTAAGTACGGTCAAGGTTTTCATAGGCTGATTTTACATTATAAATGGCTAATAAAACAGTCATTTTTACTCAGCCCGTCTGTATTGAAAAACCCCGCCTCGAAACATGTTTTTATGTAACAAACATTCCAAAATGTTTATTAGTGAAATATTTCAGTGAATAACAGAACAGGTGGCCATTTTGCATTTGCGAACACAATTTTGAGTAAACCGACGTTATTTGTGTAGCTTCAAAGTTTCAGGAAGCATAATATTATAATACATTTGCGAATTTTGGATAAATAATAATATTTCCCATTGTTTGAATTCCCTGAATTAAAAGCAGATGGAATATCATACTGAATTTGTAAAGAGCAAAACTTCAGTTGCTGGGGGTTGGTTCGGATTCACCCCTCGTTGGGAAAAGCCTATTCAAGTTAATCTGTTCTCAAATTTTATGTCAATTTATGTGATGAGAAATAACAGTATATTTCTGAGAGTTGGTAAGGCTTCAATGAATAGAATAGCATAATATTTATTAGCTTAAAAACATGGTATAAAAAGATGGTAAAATACAAAATAACTAGAGCATGACATGTTTTTGCTTAACAGTTAAGCGTACAAATTATTACAAGTATATTGAACATTTATTGTCAAAGAAGTCTTTGACACTTTAGAAACTATATGAGGACATCGGTGCCGAATGCCTTTTAACTGAAATGTTTACTTTATTTTTCTTACAAACGTCAGTCTTAATTTTGATAAATCGGAAATACAACACTAATATATAATTATATATATTATGTACAAGTATATAATAAAAGGGACTATATAGCTCATTGTGCATTAAAAAAATCGTTGGATGGGAATGTTACTTTGATAGGCCAGCACTCTGGTCACGCGAAGAATCAACTTTAGTTTCATAATTTCTCTAGGTTTTATTAATTTACATTGTATTTATACATTATTAATGTAAAGATTTTATGTAAAGGATCAGAGGGGTAATTCCCGTAATTTTAAGCACGTTCACAGTCTGATGTCAGTCTCAATTTGGCAAAAATACAATCAATTTCCATACATTTTTGACAAGTTTTTGACATTGATTGTCGCTGTGATGAGATTGCGACTTGAATTTGATCGTTTTTTAAGTACGAGAATTGCACCTCAGTTCTCTTGTAATAATTACCGCCTAATTTTAGCGTGACCTTTTCGACGGACCTAGAGGAGCTAAATATCTGGCACAGAAAACTTAATCATACCTAAGTTCATTGACCTTACGTTACGTCACAAGAAACAATGCCCGATTACCCTTTATAAGGAAACAATATGTAATTGGATACTTCTTTATGGTTCATTTCTCTAGGTCGTTCTCAATAACGGCCGGCCGGTATTACAAACATTTTATGCTGAGTCGATAACTTGAATGGCACTTTTAATTTGGCAGTTCGAGTTAAGAAAATGACGTACTAAAACGTTGGCTCATTATGTGCGCAGTAATTAGGGTAGGTTTTTTATAGGTGATGATATTATATGACATGTTGAGATATTAAGCTTCTGTATGCGATCAATATAATTATTTTGTTGATCGCATTTACATAGACTACCTTACCTTATCTTCTCATGGAGATTTTAATTTAAAATTTTAACACAAAAAAGAAAATATTGACTGCATTAACCCGGTCTGTCTCCTTTTACTTTACAATTTAGTATCCTCAAGCCCTCTTCAAAATGATTACTTGCCATTTTCAAATTAAGTATCATACGTACGAACAAATTAATCAGTTTACAGATCATGTTTAGCTTTCATTACAGATCGTTTGTTGAAACTTGTGGTACCAAACTATGTAAAAAACAAATACCAAGACAATTACAAAGGGTTATTTAAACACTGCAAAGTATTACCTGTTCTAGCGCGTGCTGAGTATATGTTCCTCATAGAACATTTTGATAACAGTGATATTCAAATTCCAGTTAAATATGACGTGAATACTCGTCAAGCCAAATCAAAATCATTTCAAGTGCCACGCAAAAATAACTTTTATGGTAGGCGTACCGCTTCCTTCACAATACCCAATTTACTAAACCAAATACCTGTAGACATTAGAGACTCAATGAATAGTAAAAACATAAAGCGTACGCTGAAAGAACATTACATCAACTCGATTATAACTTAGTTGTTAATAGCGCGTTGATCAAATCTCAGGCCATGGCATGCTAAGACAGACCCCAGAGGTCTAATTGTGTGCCTTGTTTATATGTGTAAGGAACTTGTAATTAATAAAATAAATAAATAATAATAAATATACATATACACAAAATGATAGTACATATTTGTGCAGATTGACGTCTGTTAACGAACACCTACTAGTAGCTATCAGTATTTTACTACGTTTTTATATCTGCGCTCGCAAAACTTTTCATCCGGCATTTTTTTGTTCACGCTGTAACATCAGAGCTGCCAATTTTGCTATACACTTTTTAACATCCCAATAGGTTTTTTTTAGCAAAAGAGAATACGTAAAGAAAAATACTTGGAATTTATCGCGGGTGCTGTTTTCAGAGTTTTGAATCGCAAAAGAAGAGTTGAATTTTAAAATCTATAGCGGAAAAATATTAAAATTTCACAATTTTCTTTTTCATGTCTTCTTTTAACTTGTCAAGGTTTGTTTGTACCCAAATATACAAATTTGAGCATAATAATACAGGATCTATTTGTGGTTTAATTTACTTTCCATTAATAGTTTGGACGGAAATCTTCTAGATAAAAAGCAAAAAAAAATTACACTTATTTCAAGTAGGCAACCGCAACCGGCGTACGTGTATGAACTGAAGGCCAATTCCCGTAATTAAAAACGTTCAAAATCAAGTCGCAATCTGATCTCAGCGACACTCGAATTTCATATACAATCACTCAAATACACACTATACAATTTTTGACGGATTGAGACTGAGATTAGAATGCGAACGTTCTTAAAAATACGGGAATTGCCCCTCAGATGCATGAACGTAAACGAAACATAAGGAGTAAGGGTAACGGCACGGTTGGCGCAGTGGTTAAGCGATGACTGCTGCGCTCGATTCCCGTACGGAGCAAATATTTGTATGACCTGCAGATAGTGGTTCTGAATCTGGCTGTTTGTGTATGTGAGTTTAAATGTTTGTAAACGCACCCACGATACAGGAGAAATTCCTAGTGTGGGGCAAAATTAAAAATATAAATAAAATTGGTACATTAAGAATATTGGTACTGCGTTATATACTATTAAATTCCCCTCTTCCATGTACACGATGGAGTCTCAATATCCGCTTTGAATGTTTATGAGCCTTTATGATATTTGTCAAGACAAAGATTATGGCTTTACCTAAGTTTTAGTACAAGTCGTTAGAAGCCTCTAAAGGGGTGTTGTGTGTATAGTTACTAACTACCACGGTTAATTAACTTCGTCTACTTAATGGCAAACAAAGTTATTACCAAGGAGGTCTCTATATACTAATAATGTTTCTTTGTTTTATTACGGAACCCTATAAATAAAGGTTCGAGTGTCTGCAAATCTTGTTGTCTTCGTTATATCCTTTTATTTTCGTGGTATTATGAAGGAGTAGTGTTTTGGTTATCTGTGAAGTTGTGGGTTCAATAACCTCGCCAAAAGACTGTCTAGATTTTATGACTCAAAATAAAATTCTCAGTGGGACGGAATATTCCAATAAAAATAGCTCGATGTCTGTTGGAAATATTTACTCATTCGCCGAAAATGTGATTAATTTGTAATTGAAGGTTGAAACCCTCAGGCCGTGGGGCCGAGTGCTCAGGGTTTGTCCAAAGAAATCTCCAAGCTGGTTGACACTTCCCGTGACCCAAGGGCTCAAATTCAAAATATTTAGTTGGCTGGGTTTTACCTTGGCCAGAGGCTAAGCATTGGCATACAACGAACGTGGCTGTACCGCCAATCTCTTGGGTACATTACCAGTCGACAGCGATGCGGACGAATTTTTCGACGCCATATTTTAGGTTTTTAATAGTTTTATTTAGGTTCGTTTATAATATTTTAATTTTAATAGTTTATTAGTTCCTTTTGTATAAGAAGTTTATCCAGTGTACATAAAATTTGTATGAATGTAATAAAATAGACCATTTGTAATTCACATTGGTCCCATTAACTTGTTCGAAGGTAATAATTCTATTAGGTATGGCAAATTAAACGCATAAACGTATATATAAACTTGTTCTAATCCGAGCAGCCGGTTTCCTGATGGTCGGTAATGTAATTAATCTGGTGCGGATAGTTTTAGTAAGTTAATTTGCTTAGTTTAGTAATTAACATAACTACTTAGCGATACTACTAATATAAATCTTTCTCATACAGGCACATAATATCAATAATAAAAGGCTTTCGTAAAATATAATTTTAATAATGATTATCTAAATAAAAATGAAAGAGCAGTGGTGGCCCAGTGGTGACGGCCGCGACTTACGAGTTGTAGGTCGTAGGTTCGAACCCAAGCCGGCAATTTACTTTGTGTAAATTATTTCATTACCACTGCTCCCAAAATATTGAAGAAATACATCGCGAGGAAACCAAACCAGCATGTCCTAGAAGCAAATATTCGAAGACATGTGATGTTGTGACATTTGACATATGGTGGTTTATGGACCACTCCCTCTCACAGAGAGGAGGCCAGTGTCCCAGCAGTGAGGACATTATTAGGCTGATTATGCTAAATGAAAATGAGAAAACACTTTGTATTATAAAAGGAGGATTTTATATTGGGATAAGTTACTTTTACATTTCTAATTGAAATTGGATGACAGCTTTACTGACGATTTTCAGTTGAACCGCAACTCGATGATTAACTTTTCACAACAACCGCTTCTCTATAAGATTCTAAAAATATACACTAAACTCCAGACCTTAAAACGCTTGTACAAACATTTCAATTAGGATTCAACAAGTCAATTCTATAAAAAACCTCGTCACGTAAGTTCAACAGTTGAATTTGTATAGAACGCAAAAAAATGTCGGCTGAAAATATTCAGTAAAATGGTAAAATCTATGGTTACCGCGGAAATTGAAACGTCTGTTTGGGTGTCCTTTGACTGGATGGAGTGGAAATTTTGGTAATGTATGAGAAGGGGTGATGGGACAGTTATACCTAAGGAGGAAAGGACTGATATGTAGGGTTTTTAATAAAGATGTTTCCTTTTGGAGGATCTTGCAGGTGTGGTGTTAGCTAGCAGTGTATGCTTTGGGATACAACTAAGACCAATTTAAGGTGATCATTTCAAATGAGACAACGGGAAGAAAGATGGGGGCAGTGTTGATACAGAAAGACTCAATAATGATGTAGTAAGTAATTAAATGATGAGTCATTAAATGCAAAAGTAGAATAGAAGGCCCGCAAAAGCTGCGCGACCAAGACACAAATGAAAAAAACTTACCTGCATACACAAGATTAATACAACAGTAGGTATTTACATGTAGAGAGAGAATAAAAGCAATTTCTTAATAGAATATGTAATATTTTTAGAATAAGTATCAACTATGGAATTCATCCTACATATTATAAAACACAGCGACATCTCCAGAGGATACTAGGAGATTATAAACATGAGGACTGTATCACTACAGGAGCTACCATATCTCTCTGGATACGATTTACGAAGCAAGCGCGAGCATGTTAAGAGATTGCATCTGATTATGAATGTACGTTTTGAGCGATGCTGACTTTGAGCGCAGATCAGCGAACATAATGTTACTTAAAGATTTAGATGTAAGAGTGGACAGTTGTAAATAAAATAACCTTTCAAAACGTATGTGGTGAGGAGCTTTGAATGGATACTTTTACACGGTATACCGAATAGCGAAACGAATGTGATAAGAAAATGGTTAAGTTAGAAAAATGGTTGTCCAAATGAAATAGTTTAATGGATATTCTGTAAGACAATCTGGCTCAGAAGGAGGTGAAAGAGTGACAGTTATTAGTAATGTATCAAAAAAAGACTGACAGTGCTGCACCGACCCACAATAAACTAGAAACAGACAGGAGAATGATGATCAGTGTTGATAAACAATAGCAAAAAAAATTGATTTTCATACTAGTAATAATAGTCCTCCAGATAGAATTTCGGGCAAGGCGACCAATCTCAGCGGAGACCAGCCTTCGACGTGGGAGATATTATAGTGAACAAGTGTTTGCGCAGACACAGGTGCACTCTCACTTCTCTCACTCTCATAGTTTGATGGGACGGCAATCCAACACGACCGGCGACAGATCAGGCGCAGGACCAACGGCTTAACGTGCTTTCCGAGACTCGGGGGAATCACACCGCCAACTTCCAAACTCCGGGCTGTTATTAAGAAATTCCTTATGGAAAAACCCAATAATCTTTTTCCCGACACGGGAATCGAACCCAGGACCCTACGCTCAGCAGTCGCGCGTAGGACTACGAGACAAATGGGGTAGTTTACACTAGTATGAACTATTCTAAACAATTTCACAAATAAATCTGCAGCCATCACAATTCCTCAAACCCGTGCCTGAAACTTTGAACAAAAAAGGACTCAAAAATCGAGCGCTGTAGCGGTGCATGACAAAAGCGTAAAGTGCCTACAGCAACCCAAGTTCACAGCGACGCGCGACGCGTTCTTTGCAACGCCCCTTGTCGCCTTAAGTGCTGTATTGAATAATTTCGTAGTCCCATATTGAAGCGTTGTCGTGTTATGAGTGAGAGCTGTTGAAGAGTTTTACGTCTTGGAAATAGAATTAAACGGCTGTTAATTGGAAAGAAAGGATGTAGGACTTTTTATTTTATGGTTGTTGGTTGCGTAATCGAGTCTGGAAATTGGATTACTGCTTAACAGCTTTTTAAAGGTTTTTTCATGATAAAAGAATAGAATAAGAAAGCTTGCGGATATTAAAAAACACAAATGACATATAACATAAACAAACAACTGGTTTGTTAAGTACTGTTCCGTTAGTAGGTTTTATAACTGGACGTAATCAATGTTACAAAAGTTTCTGTGATCAACATGCGGTACTGAAATGTTGGATTTACATGTTTAACTAGGAATCCGTTAAATCAAAGTTAACATACATAATATAATTATCCATTTTTTACATTTGCAAATACAGTTAGACAAATATTTACAGGGCCATCACTGCTCAAATTTGCCTGTAATGTCCCGGGTATCGGGCTAAGGCAGCTCTTCACACAGAGAACGATTGAGCTTGATCACCACGCTGGTGCAGTGCGGGTTGGTGTGTAGCGGTATCAACATCGCAACATACTGACGTCACGAAAATCCTGCATCGCGCAAGCAGAGTTTACCACGCAACTAGCATAGATACAACGTCCCGACATCAATCGTTGGGCAGTTGGCCACCAGACACGTTACCAGTCTGGTCGGAGGATCCTTCCTTTTCTATGGAGGTATGAGTGAACTTTACACCCTGTTCCTCGTACCTCCATAGGTGATTACTGACCGAAGTCAAGGGTTTCCTTACGATGTTCCCATTTACAGTCAGTCAGTAGTGTATAAGAAAATTTACCAACTTAGACAGTACGTATAACGTTGAAAAGTAACATTAGTCCTTGCTGGATTTGAACTCACAACTTGGGGGCACTTGATAGCACTACGACTAGTTACTTTGTGTAAATAAGTTCATCACAACTGCTCTCAAAACGGTGAAGGAAAATATCGTAAGGAAACCGGCATGTCCTAGAACTAAAAATTCAAAGACGTGACGTCTACCAACCCGCACTGGGCCCGCGTGGTGGATTACGCGGCCTACTGCCTCTTGGAAGAGAGAATTGGGAACATTATAGGCTGATTATGCTATCATACACTCCATACTAGTATCAGGACCGTTTAAAGAGAAGTGGTAAGTGCCGGGGGACAGTCGAGTTACTGGATCATAAAATATAGCTGTCCCAGTGGCTCTTACCGTTTTATGTTCAAAAGCGTCTTAACATATCTTATGGATGGCTCGGATGAATTATCCTCTAGAATAATAATGTCCTTAGTTAGAAAACTTACGTTTTGTTTGTATTTTAGGGTACTTTGCTTCTGACAAATCTTTTTTTTTCTTCTATTTCAATACAATGTAACTTCTATGATCGTCCTCATTTTGCCCAGTGTCCAGTATTTACGGCAAACGGTTACCTGAATACACACAATAACAATAATAGGGGATAAAGTATGAAATTGCCGTTTTATTGTATTAGGTACTTCAAATTGACATAGAACCTTCATGGTTTGAGATTTTTGAGTGAAACTTTTTCCACATGGTACCTATGAAGTTCTTCTTTGAAAAAATGTGCAACGTTCGATTATCGACTTTCAGTTGTTTTTTTTATTCAGCTTAGACAAGAAAGATGAGATGAGATTTAGTATTTGAAATATTTTTGTATACCTATCATACCTGTTTAAATCTATATGTTAATTATTGTAATTGGTGTTACCCTTTTAATTAACAATAAACAATAAAAAAAATACTTCGAAAATTCGAGTTATTTTTGAATACGAGTTCCGACGCGGAACTAACGCGGCAGAAACAGCTCGCAATATCAATGTTGCGTTTGGAGAGGGGACTGCTAATGAACGCACCGTGCGATTTTGGTTTAAACGCTTTCGTGATGGAAACTTTGATTTGAAGAACGAACCACGTGGAAGACCGCCCACACAGGTGAATAACAATGAATTGAAAAAGATGGTGGAAGCCGATCCGAGCAAAACTACCCAGGAATTAGCGGCATGGTTTAACGTTACCTTACCAACAATATTGACTCATTTGCGTCAAAGCAATAAAATAAAAAAATAATGAGAAATGGGTGCCTCATGATTTGACTGATCTGCAGAAAGAAACGCGTGTTGAAACATGTGTTGCCGTGTTGAATCGATACAGAAATGAAGGAATATTGGATCGAATTGTGACATGTGATGAAAAGTGGATTCTTTACGATAACCGTAAGCGAAAAATGCAATGGCTAACCCCAGGTTAAACGCCGCAACAGTGTCCTAAAGCAAAGCTTACCAACAAAAAGGTAATGGTAACTGTTTGGTGGTCTCAGCATGGTATTATTCACTATAGCTTTCTCCGATCTGGTCAAGCAATAACGGCAGATGTCTACTGTGCCGAACTCCGAACAATGATAGCAAAACTAGCAGTGAAACAGCCCCGACTCATGAATCGATCGTCACCATTACCTATTGCTCTATGATAACGCGAGACCTCATACAGTACGAGAAACCGTTTTAACTCTACAGGAACTGCAATTAGAAACTATTCGTCACCCTCCGTATTCACCAGACCTTGCTCCAACGGACTACCGTATTTTTTCGTGATTTGGACAATTTTCTACGTGATAAAAAGTTTTCTTCTCAGGAGGCAGTACAAAATGCTTTCACACAGTTTGTCGAATCTAGATCACGAGAGTTCTATCGCAAAGGCATAAACGACCTTCCTATTAGATGGCAGCAATGTATAGATAATAATGGTAATTATTTTGATTAAATAAATATGTTAAATTAAAAAAAAAATACGAATTAAAATTTTTCAGTACGGCAACTTCATACTTTAACCCCTAATACACCTGTTAGGTGAATCAATATTTATTTTTAGGGTTCCACACACAAGCGGTGTCAATGGTACCCTATTAGTAAGGGTCCGCTGTCCGTCCATCTGTCCGTCCATCCGTCCGTCTGTCTGTCAGAGGGCTGTATCTCATGAACCGTAGTAGGTTGAAATTTTCACACAGTGTGTATTTCTATTGCCGCTATAACAAAAAAATAAAAAAAAAACAAAACTAAATAAAATGAAATTAAAGGGGTCCCCATACAAAAACGTGTTTTTTTTTTAATATGTAGTATTAAATATTATACGGTGGTACGCAATCCTTCGTGTGCGAGTCTGACTCGGCCCGGGCTGGTTTTATTATTATAAATATCATATCAGTTTTTCCTTCACCAGCACAAACTCACAACCAATTACTTAACCAGGAACTTCCTCATCTACAGAATTAGCAATATCTTTAAAAATGATGTTATTTCATATTACATTATATTCATAAAAGCAGCTATCCACCTAATCAATCAACCGACCCGCCCCTCCGTTACATAAATCTTTGTGTCATAAAGTTTTATCAGATGCTATCATAAGTTTACTGTCCTATGTAGCACGCTGTTTATGTCCTTCCTGAAAGTTAGGTCTAAACATTTCATAGAATTTGGGTCCTGGGAGTTATGTTGGACTGTTTAGGGTTTTGTTGCTGTTAAATTTATTTGTATACGAGTTAAGAGGGTCTTTCTCGGTCCGTCTATCGTCAACGCGAGCATGATTGAAAAACTTGTTGTTTCATCCAACGCAATGTTTGAAAAATAAGCAAGAGTGAGAACGCTATAACATCGAACGAATAGTTGTCATTAAGAATCTCCATTACATGTGCGTGCGAGATTCCTATAAGGAGGTTTTGTTTACTTTTTCAATGTTTGAGTACATTACGAACGCCAAAGGTGATAACATTTGTTTCTCCAGTTTAGAAAAAAAAAATGTATTACTAGATATAAACCACAAGATAACGGTGTGTTCAAAATATCTGGAAGAAAATTGGTTATAACGCCGTATCAAGTACGAGCGTTTGTATAAGAATTATGACGGGTTGGATGCTCTTAAAGTGAAATAGCGAATGGGTCGTATAAAGAACAAAATTCTTTATATTTGTGTCTGAGTTAACTATTGATTTGAATTTGAATGGATGTTAATTCATTACATTGAACAAAGAGATATCTCGCATGTGAGTTCTTAGGAGCAAGTTTTAAGTATAGGATTAAATATATTTCAAAATTGAAACTGGCTTGCTTGACTTTGGATGTATTGTGGATTTAGATTAAAAATTGCTGCTGAGCCATTGCTGCTCGTAACCAGCTTAGATGATCCTAATATCCATCCTAAAGACGCAAGCAAGCGAATTTGACTACCAAGTCAGACTGCAGCAACAAAATACAGAATCACGACATAAAACCCCAAAATGAAATCTGTCTCCGTCAAATATTTTAACTTAGTCACAATAAAATCTGTCATATTTTACAAATGGCCGTATAAAACGACCGTCAAGTAGAATCGTAAAACGCATTACTCATCACCCAACTGCTCTCTGTTATTCACTGGAATATTTAATTGCTTCTTCTTAACGACTGGCCCCAGCAAAAGTGGATTATCCAACTCTTAAATCGAGGACAAGAGATTAAAACGACTTTGTGGTTCATCTGTGTTTTTTAGATTGATATTTAGCTGACTTCCAATGATACAGATTGTTGCTTTTATCTTTGTAAAACATATTCGTTGGCTTTGTTCAAAAAGTCGGGGCAAGAAATAATTATGTCATCAAGGTTTGCGAAATTGTTTAATTTTTTAATGTACGTGAAGTCAGCTAAATTCAAATTAAGAGGTAAAAGCTTAGACCCCTACACGGTACTGTTGTTCACCATAATTTTTCGTTCCTTTTTTGCGTCGGCGTGCGTACCTTTTACAAAATAAGGATGAGAAAAATCAAATCCTGACCACAAACGTCTGGCTCAATTTGGTAAGTGGTAGGAGCCGGGTATGGCGCCTTCGCCCTCCCGCCCCCCGCAATCCCAACACTACCGGGTAACAAGCGATAACTACCGTACTTTTCTACATTCAATCAGCACTATTTTACCGCACTTTTTTAATTCACCATTTAATGCACTTCGAAGGAAAGGTTACAGGAGGCGGGCGCGGACAGAGGGCGCCGCCTTCGCGGCAGATCTGTCGCATGGAGTCAGTGTTAAATTGTTGTAAACTACGCATATAATATCTATTTAGATTGTGTGTCCGGCGGCGTGCGAAAATAGCTTTTAACAAACGCATGATAAGTGACATTTTCGCCTGCCGCCCCAGCCCCTAAGTATTGTGTACGGCGGAGTGGAACAGTTTGTTTAGATCATCATACTGACTGCGCCCTTTCTGTTTTTGTTGACATCGTCTAACCCAATAGGACGAGAAGAATCAACTACTTATAACAAATATATGGCTGTCGTTGGTAAGTGTGAATAAAAGACAAACCTAAAATTAACACTAAAATTTCTAATCATTGTTTTCGTTTCTACTCTTTTTGATTTATTTCTTTTTTGTATATTATTATACCTTCGTTCTGTCTATCTGTTTGAGTTATTCTTCTAATCTATGACTGTTATGAAAATTGCATAGCCTTGTGGAATATGCGGCAGTCTTTTTTGTATTTACCTGTTTATGATATTTGTATGGGAGTTGCTTGACATGTCCAGTCCCTCGTCATCGCTGACCCCGGCTCGTGCTGTAGACTAGCCAGTAGACCCCATCATGCATCCCTTCATACAAACTGTCATAAATTAGCAACTTAGTACTTTCAACTTTACGTAGTCAGTATAGTCGGTACTGAACGATACATCTTTAGGGTGAGTATCGTTCTTGACAGAAATGTATAGTCATTAAATAGTGTATATCAGCGACAACTGCCGTGTAAGCCGCAATGCATTTAACAATATGTACTAATGGTTGACGTTAAGTGTGACGTAATAATTTATACTAACATAAAATTATACTTACATGTTTCTCAATTGAAAAATAACTTAAACGATGTGTTAAAGTGGGTCTCGTTAGGTCAATTGGAAGTGACATATTGGTGAAGATTTATGTATATTGATATGCACAAATATTGTTATTGAGATTAAATGTGTTTTATGTACACTGTAAATTGATTATGCACATCCTGGGTACCCGCTGTTGATTTTCTTTTGTTTTCGCTACAAGAGATTGTAGTATTTTCATACTATGCATGGCCATGTTGAATGTTTATTTTGGGATATATATCCTCGTTCAAATTGAAGTGTGGTTACCATGCTCGAAGCTAGTTTGCCTGCGGAGTTAAAACTCATTGGGACGACGTTTTCGATTACTTAAAAATATGTTTTCTAAAAAGTATTTAAAAATTCTTTCTTCTTCTTTGAAATGTTTTAGTCTTGGTACCTGTATGAGTCATAAAAAGTAAAATTTTAAAATATTGTGTACATAATTGACATTAAATGTACACACTTTTAAAATGAATTATTATAGACCCGTTTGATTTTATTTTTATTTTGATGGAAAAAAATTGATTTTATGCTTCAGTTCCCGATTTTAACGAAGAAGTTTTGGTTTTATAATTTATATATTTTTTAATAAAAAGTTTAAACAATAACGCTTAATTTACATACTTTTGATGTTGGTCGTATTGTCTTGGTATATTATAGAAACGATTATATTTATTTATGTATACTTTCTTATAGGGAAAAATGTATGTTATTTTTTTATTTTTCCAGCAATAAAGGTATGTAGTTAAGCTATTAAAACTATAATTATTTTAGCATTTACCAATACGGCAGCTTAGTTACAGAGAAAGTAGTGTTCCCCAATCCCTTGGTCTTGGTATTGACAGACAGGTCTATGAAGACCTATGTATTCTTGCAAGGAAATTAGACATTTCGAGCTTTTTAGGTACAAAATGTGCTGTATATATGGAATTATTAATTTTTTTATACATTAGGTATAGCATGTTTTCCATTGCACGTTTAATTGCTTTTAGAGGTGATGTATATGATCTATACTTCTCTTTTTACCTATCGTAATTCTTGTATACATTTATTATATTGTAGGTATGTCGTGTTTGTGTTGTGTCGTGTATACCTGTATCTGTATAATTATTTAATTTCAGATTATCATGATTGCGAAATGTACAATCAACTAAAGTGTTGTTTATAAAGTCGGCTATACATAAATTTCGCTTGTGTTGTCATATTTATAATTTAATATTTCTTACAAAACTTTCAACATTTTATCATAGTTCATTGTACATTGCCCTGTACACTCCAAAATAAACTTTAAGAAGTTTGAGATAAAGTTTATATTTCAAAGTTCTTGAATTTAATGACTAATTTACTAAGTTACCACGTTCTTTTACCAATTTCAAAGTTAGTGTTCTCTCTTGAAAGTTTGTAAATTAATTAAAAAGTTTTAATTGTATCAAAAATAGCTATGTACTGGTGGTTTAGGACTCCTAAACCAGCACTACATAGCTACATATTTTTTGACACTAAAAATGTCAGCTGTATTTCTTTTTTATAACTAATCATAACCGTTGGCTGTCATGTTTTATGCATTCAACTGTATCTAATTCATAAGCAGGATAATCTCCTGTCAATTCTCAACCATTGGAATTTCAACATACGTCTATCCTTTAAGCACTTAAGTTACGAGTTGCCATATATTACACCGTATGCCTGAAAACAATAAAGCCGTTAAACTATCTAATTGATACACAAACCCTTCAGTTCAGGAGAGAACATTAGTTATACGTCTGTCTCTCTCCCACACCGGCAAATGACCCAAATTGGATAAACTTCCCTAAGTATTCCGCCTAAATCTTAAGAAATATCTAAAAAATTCTCCGGTCCTATTGAACTAAATTTTATACTAAAATATAGCCCGTTTACCCAGCTTCATTTAGACGTATATTTCGCGAAAACAGTAAAGTAGTTTTGGAGTTATGACCCTATTTGTAAGTGGTGGTGCCTCGGGCTGGTCGGAATCTAATATGATACTGTACAAATATACGTGGGTATCTAGAGGTAGATATCACTAAGTTGTGGCTCTAACTTTTGTAATATCAGAGGAGAGGGTGAAGTTTGAAGGGCTCGCTTTGTTTTGCCTTTTTATCTAAACGGGTAGTTGTTATCTTTGGTAGTGAGTCGATATTATAGCCGGTGTGGGTGTGATCACAGATGACAATATTGGAAATCGTGTACAAAGGGGTCTGTTATCCTGTTTGGGTTGAGAATCTCTGAATATTTTAGGGTTCTGATGTTGGGATAGCGAGATCTTTTTAAGAAAAGGAACGGGGAAATATTTCCAATATTGTCACTCAAAGTTTTTTTGTAAGGCACATCTGCTGAATACACTAATCCCATTTCTGACCTGTGACACTGACGGTCGATTTCAATGAGAATAATGTTAAATTATATATTTTTTTGGCATAATATTTGTAATGTGCTTCTTTTTGAAGGTTATTAATATTAGGGATAAAGTAACACATCAAGGCTTTATAACACAATCCATCTCGATAAAATTAAAGTGTTTCATTTAATTTTTAAACCTTCACACTTGTAGAAGTAATAAGTACCTATAGCACTACTGAAGTAGGAAAACTAATTCCACATGACATGTAAATACGGACACTTGTTTGTTAATCTTACTATAAACAGGATGTCTGAAATAAGCTGTGTTGAAAGATAAGACAGGAGAGACTACATAAAAGCCAATATCATCTCAGAAGTACCTACATACGATACAGAGGAGCACATAAAATATGAACATAGCAACAAGTTGAAACCAGCCTCGTTGAGTAAGATACCTTCTGTAGCTACACTATCAATAGCAAGAGCCAACATGTTCTCAATATGTAGGTATTGATGTAAGCTGTAGTAGGCGCCTTCTACCATCTTAATAGATTCTATTCAAACATTGATATACATTAGAAATACAGTGTCAATTATTAACGGGAGATCGCACACGAACAATGCATATGTTTGCTCAAAATTTTCTTAAGGAAGGATTTATTGAAGTCTTCGATGTTCTATGTTAGGGAGATTTGGTTTCCGCACTTAGTCCTTCAGGTGGAGCATTGTGCGTGGGCCTTATGGAAGTCTTTGCCTTTATTGATTTTGTCTGAGATAACACGAAAAAATCATAGATAATTAGGTATGTGCTTATTCCAAACAAAATCTATAAAACTATTAAGCTGTCTAATTCTTACTTTGAACAATTAATTTACTTGCAAATGCGATCAAAATAATATGACTGCATTTTAAACGCGTGAAATTGCACTCTTGAAACTAAACGTAATCTTTTGTTTCTTGGTTCAGTTGCGGTTATTATTAATGGTGTAGTTTATTCGATTTTTTCTAAATATGTAAAATAAAATACATATAGCTTTATTGAACCTAATGCTGTTTCTTAAGGAAAAATCAGGTCACTTTTGGATAGACATTTTGCACTCTTAGGGTGGTTCTCTATTAAAAATAGACCGTACCTACACAGTGTAGCAAGCACAATATAAAATTGTGTCAAAGGAAATCTTCACGTTGAGATCGGCCGTAAAAACGACACCCACCATTGTTCCGTACACTGGCGAGCAGAATGACTGGAATATTTTTGATACCTACGTATTTTATATGACATTGTAAAGTTCCATTCTTTGAGTTGAAGCCCCGTGACAAAGTTATATTTTGGTGTTTCGAATTGTTGTAGTTATCTGCGATGTTACTGAGGGCGAAATTGTTATAACTTTGAATATGTACCACGTTATATTGCACAGTAAATACTTAATGTATTAACAATTTTTCTGAGTTCAGATAACATTAATATTGCAATACACAATTACAGGCTTTAATTTCACTATCAATGAAATTTATACATTAAATTACATTTATGATACTACTAAATTTTGCATCATAATACCGCTATCAGTACTTAAGAACGCTATTTTAACACAATTTATCATTCACAATTCACAGCACCGCACTTCGTAACTGCTCTGTTGACATTGCAAAGTTGGTCTTGAACCTCTTAAGGTGTCTAGCGCCTTTTTATTACAGTTTTATTTAATGAATGATTTCACTTTCTTACTTCAAACTTTTTATTGCATTTCTCTTTTGAAACCAAAAAGTATCATCACATTCCGTTTTGAAATCAGAATTGCTTCCTTTTTGTCACACTCCTTTTTAAAATCAGTAATACTTCCCGCCACAGACTTTTTTGAAATGACAACACGCCCAAACTTTTTATTGCATTCATTTTTGAATTCAGAAATGCTCCAATATTTTTGCTCGCCCCTATATTTGTGATGACGTCGATATTTCTGATTGTGTTAATGATGTGCAGGAGTGGAATGACTACAACCTGAGGTGGAACGACAGCGAATATGGAGGGGTCAAGGACCTCAGGATCACGCCCAACAAGCTGTGGAAACCAGACGTGCTTATGTATAATAGGTGAGAGTACTACAAACGGGTATGATACCTACCTACTTATTAATATATTTTTATTTATTGGAGCTTTCAATTTCAGAGACTGTAAATGGCTTATTTGCTGTAAATACCTGCCGTAATGTCGGACTATCGATAATAGTACCTATTGAAGGCCCAGTCCCGTGTTTAAATCGTTCAAAATCTAGTCGCAATCTCATCTCGGCGATAATCAATGTCAAAATCTTGTCAGAGATGTACTTATATAATTTTCAAGTATTTTTGACAGATTAGAATGGAACGTGCTTAAAAGTACGGGAATTGTCTCTCTGGTATTTTGAGTCAATTTAAAATTTTATCCGGGAGAGCTTTTAATAGGGATGGCAACTTTTATAATGTTGTGTGTTTTTTGGCAACAAAGCAACGTTAATTATTTTAAAAGGGATGTGGCAAATAAAGAGTTTGTTTTTATTATCCCGATGAACGAAACAATGGGATAATTATATTCAACATTCAGAAAGAATTGCTGGGGCGATAATGTAATACCTTAGAGGTGATTATCTCAGTAAATTATGTTTTTTTTGGGTCATGTTATTTGCTCGCGAAAGAAACTGAAAAAAATTAAGTGATATTTTGAACAGAGTAACATTTTATTGAGATATAGTAAACTGCGGAAACGTGTCTTCCATTTCTCAGTTGTAATTACTTTATAGGCTAGCGAAAATTATTTTAAAGTAATTACAGGGCTCAAACCTCACTAGAGAGTCCAACTTACTGAAATATGCGGACAAAATAATTATAAATTTCCTTAATGTTCGTCCCGACGTTTGAGGGGAAGAAATATTTTACCAGACTACTTTACATTTCAAAACCAGAAGATTTTAATTATAGCCGAACACTGGCGAGCGTTTTCGGCTTAGTATTTCTAATTTGTCCAAACTGTTCTCTTTAAATTAAAGCCATCTGCGACAAATGTCGAAATAACGGCCCCATTCCACGACATCGGACTCTGCAACATGCAATTTGCAGAGCTAGAACACAGTAATATAATCATACAATTTATTCTTAAAAATCAAATGCAGTCGCGTCGTTCAAACGTCGTTAACGTTAAACAAATTTTCTCACCAAACAGACTTCCGCGGAAAGTGGCGCCATCTGGCGGAACGCCATGTTATTCATTACACCGATAAGGAGCAAATGGTATAAACCTAGTGTCACATGACTTAATGTTAAGTGTGTTCCATGTTTATCGGCACTTACCTGGCCGGAAGCCAGACGTTTATAGACGTATATCTTAGGCCGATAACTTTTACGAACATCCATGGATAACCAGCTATGGCTTCAACACTACTAGTTTAACGATGCCATAGAATATAAGATAGCAAATTTACTGTTCTGCAAGTTTTTTCTTGGGCTATCTCCTTTATTTATTGTGAAAATGCCCCTTGGAATAGATTTTCCAGAGGGGTACATGACCTCTCTAACTTTGAATGGTGCTCTCCTTTGTTTGTAACTTTCTAAAATTTGATTTTCGTTTGGTTGTTATTTCATGATTTAATGGGCCTTAAACACAGAGAAGGGTCTATAAATATCACTTAATGATACAAGGAAAATCTGAGACATTAACCAAAATTACATTAAGGGTAATACATTACGGCTACATGATAATTTATCTGTTGCTTTTAAACGAACATTAACCTTCTGAAAGTCCTAAGATTTTTAAGCGCGATTTGAACAGACATCCGAATTAAAATAAAGGTCGGGTAAATTGCAGAGTTGCAGAGTCGGCTCGTGTAATGAGGACATAACCGCTCCATCGGTGTTAGCGACTGGCCGGTTTTCAACATTTCCAGACTTTTAAGTTTCAACAGTAAAACAGATTTAAATGGTGAAACTGAGTTGGGAACTAAGCTTGGAAGTTAGCCAGTCAACTATCCTTTTTGTAAATAAAAGTTTTATCTGTGATTTGTTGATGCGATTACGGGGAAATGGGGTGCAATCTGCTAATAGAATTTTTTAAATGTACGGAATTTATGGGTGTTTTTAGGGTACCTATTCTTTGTTTGATTTGGACTTATTTATGGAATGTTGAATTAAGTACACAGTGTAAAAGCAGTGAAATACACAACAAACGGAAAGATAAATTCCGAAATTGAAATGAAATTAAATACCTGCCTATAAATATGAAATCAAAAGAAGATCCATCAAATTATAGGAACAATAATTGGGGAACGTTATATTTTTTATTTCCTTCAACGCCGAAAACCGTGAACATTTTATTCACATTTTTTTGCGATGTGTACAAAATACGCCTAAAATGATTTGCTCATTCTCCGCGCTCATTTTCCGGCGCGCGGCGGCGTCGTATGGGCGTATGATGTTGGTAACGTGGGTGATTCACAATTTCACTTGGAGGCAACATAATTAATATATAGCCCTGGGAAGATCGAGTAAACGTACACGTCGGGAGGATAAATGTTTGAGGAAAAGATGGTTGTGTAAGATAACACACTATGAAATGCATTATGCTTGGAGCCTGCGATAAATATGCTGTGAATTGTTTTATAAAATCAAACATATTGGAGAATAAAGTTTAACTAAACAGATTAGGAGTCATTAAGACCGACAAGTCTAACGCTTATGATAAAAAAAAAAATATAATTATGGTCTTAATATGTGGAAGGTTTTCAAGTGAAAGTAGTAAAAAATGTTCACGACCGCAAGAAATAAGTACATTGGTTTATGTAAATCGTGTACTTTAATATAATTCGCTTGTAACAAAAGAATTTGTCTTGCAAGTAAGTGTTTGCTTAGTCGACATTTTATGGCCTATTAACATACACAGTGAAACTGGGGCTAAAGTACAGTGGGGAGGGGGGCGGGGGGACATTTGGCACTGAACAGTAGGTGCTATTTATTTCGTGGCCAAGAAAATTGTGTACTTATCAGCCGTTTACATACACTCAAATCCATTTAAAATAAAATAGGTTTTACTTGTTAAGTGCTATTATGCACAGAGATGGCCCAATATCTTCTAATGGCCAAGATATGAGTAAAATCGAGGGTTACATGCATTTAGACAAACGGAAGTGTTATTTGTTTAAGTGGGCCTTTGAAAACCAAATAAAACTTAAAGGTGTTATGGAAGGCTTCCATGTTTTAACCTGTGTTTTCCCGCGGAAAGAATTCCTTTTTCTGTAGGCTTTAATTACTTAATTTTCGTCAATACGTAGTTTATGATTCAAACTATATTAATCAACTCCATGTCTCTACGCTGTAGTCTGTGGCTGCATCGCAAACCAAACCAGACTAAGTTAATCGAATCACATTAGATTACTAAGTTAGTTAATCGGTTTACCACACCTTGAGAGAGTGTAGGATAGGGTAGTACATGTCAATGTGCTAGGAAACCTAATCAATAGTTGACTGGTATTTAGTTATCGACTCTAATTACACTGGTATAAGACTTGATATTGAATGGCTTGTTTTAACATTTTTTTTATCTGCTTCAGAGTCAAATGCCAATAATATTATAATCAACATTTGAACGCTTTTTTTAGTACACTTTTGTCAGTATAGAATATTTTCTTTTAACTTGACAAAAAATATATTGCGTATTCAAATTCTTCCCATCCCTCAACATTGAAAGTGTAAACACAGCTCAAAAATAATCATACATCCAATTATTAATTAAAAAAGCCCATCACTCACATTGCACTTTGCAAATCAACGTTCACGGAACCAATATTTCAGCCAACACATCAAACATATTAACAAAACAACAAAATTCACCCATTTACGATATTGGCTATACGTTGCGAATATTGGCGCCTGTTGGCGTTGGGCCAGTGAGCCAGTGGCCCAGCATTCGATTATGGAAGCTTTTAAATCACTTACGGGTCTGTGTGATCATGGCACCTTGTTTGCCGTCTTCGTGACTGGCTGTTGAAGGTAGAGGACGTGTGTCACACCGAACCGTAATTTAAAAATATTTGAGGGTTCTTTTGTTTTTCAGATTTCTATTCGAAACATGTCACAAAAATATGGTTGGGAAAAGCTAAAACCGACACCAAGCCTGAGTTTGAGGCGTCAGGGGGTCCAGGGTCTCAGGGCTCAGGGATTTAGGGGCTTTTTTTCGCAAATTAACCGACTTAAAAGGTGTAAGATTGTGGTATACAAAACTCAAATCTAAACCACAATCGACAGCTTTACGATACAGCTTAGTTAGAAGGATAAAACGTTGCAGAGATTTCTCGCTCACTCTTCACAAAGGAAACAACCAAAAAATACTTACATATCCACATGACAAAAGAAAACTGTCCATTCACCCATTCGAAGCAGTCGCATGTTTTATTCAATCCACTGAATTACACTACTGTTTGACACGAGGTCCCCGTTAATACGGATTTGCTGGCGGGCCGCCAACTAACGGAGTGGTTACACACCACACGTCGGACATAAATGAATACTACATGCAAGCGTGACAGCACTTTTGTCGTAGTGAACGCCCACGGATGTTTGGGGGCTTTTCACTAACTGAGAATGTTACCTTGTTGGCGTTTTTGGGATTAGGATGCAGTTATGGGTACCATTTTTTAGAGTACCTAGGAAATTAAATGAACCTTTTTTGGTGCATCCGATGCAACACATAAAATTACCCAACATATTCACATAGTCGCATAAAGAATTTAAAAGGGTGTTTTTGGAAAATTAAGGTTGTATTTAAGTTCTATAGTAATATTTTTTTTTTCAAAATGTTTGATATTTAAACATTAAAAAAAATCGTACTGTAGCTCTTTACAAAGTGTTAATTAGTTTACTAACAAAATATTAGTACGAAAGTTATCAGTGTGGAACGCCAAACACTAAACTCAGTTCCAACCTTTTAACACTACGGTAGACATTAAATTACTTCAAAACACAAAACACTCTAACTTAACTCGGAAAATAAATCCCAAAAGCGAATTCAAATTTACTCCTTTAATAATGGCAACGTCAAAAGTTAGTTTAAACTAGTTACGGCCAGTACGAGTCGGTGTAAACCAGTATAAACCAAACCAGTATCTTGGTTTCATCGACGCGCGTCCCCGGATGCTCTTGGACAAATTACAGTGAAACTGTAGCTCAGACTAGATCTTGAATGTACGCCTTCTGGTTTAATGATTTAAATTCTATTAGTTGTGTTAATCTTGGTTTGAAGAGACAAGTCCTGTGTCGTAATTTGAAAGTTTACGAGGGAGGAATTTATGCTGGTTGAAGGAATTAAACACCGCTGAACTAATTTCTCAAGTGATTTTAGCGGTATTTCTATTAATCCTTTCGATGAAGTTATATGCTCCGCTTAGTATCGGGTTCACTTCAACATGCAATCTGAGGGATTCAGACTATCGCTATCCTTCGTTGAGAGCAGAAAACAACACCACGAAAGATAAAAACGAAAAAAAGAATCTTGCGTAGTAGACATTATTAATCCCATGCTTCTGGCACTTTTTGTAAAAAAAAACTGGCATAAAAACGGATCTATTTGTAAATCAGACACCAAAAATTATACAAGAAGGCTTTACATTTGACCCAGATGTTATAAAAGAAAGCTTAAATTCACCAAAGCTAACATTTACTTTGATGCCAGATAATAAATCCGATTAGAATGGTGTTCATTAAGGGGGAGTTGAATGAAAAATACTAATGATCAGATTGTGGGCACGTTGATAAATGAACGTTGGCGATAAGGCTCGTGTTCTTTATTTAGCCCATAAAGGCCTTTGTGGAGACGTGTGTACCTGCGGGAGGTTTGTTATAAACTTGAATAGCAAGCGAATAGAATAAGCAAAATAGACATTTATTTTAACTGCTAATGCGTAAGTTGAAATGCATCAACCAAGCATTTTGTTTAATTATGCCTATTTTCTATTGCTTAGCTCTAAGATGACCTTTAATAACATATATTTTTCGTGTACCTTTATTTCCTATTCTTAAAATTAATACATGTAACTACATAATTTTCAGAATTGTGACAGCACAGTAGGAGTAGTCCCGAGTGTGACGGTCGGTACTTGACCCCTTATAATATATATTTTATTTTATTTTTAAAGTAACGACCGTTCGCGTGGTTGAAAGCTCCTACTCGGTGCTGCCACAAATAACAATAAAATAAACGTACATGGCACGCTAGTCGCTGATTTGAGACACCACTGTCATTGTCTCGCTTGTCAGATATTTCTTTTTGTATCTTGCAACTCTTCCTTTTGCAACACTTTTTCATCGACAAAAGAGCTTTTTTTCTCTAAATCTGGTGAGCGAGAGGATGATTTCAGTGCAGTCAATGATAAAATCTATTCTTATTTCACCTTTGTCAATGACAGCACATTTTAAAATAAATAGCGTCCCAGATGAATCCGAAGCACTGAAAAATAAATAATTTAAATACTAAACGCTTTAATAAAACGGCACATTTCGCTTTAGACATAGCTTTAATAAAAATAAATAAAACTATCTGTACCTATCTAATTAAAACTTTCATTTTTAAATTAAACCAAACATGTCGTTCTTCATTATTAGAAAAACCACTTTCTTTGATATTGGTTCTTATTTTCATGCGACTTCACTGGCGCTTTGCTAACTTCATTTTCTATCTAAGATATTTAAAACAAAAATGTATATTTTTAACTTAGATAATATATATATATATATAAATATGATAAGTACAAGTACATCTCAATGAATGACAAAAATCATTTTTCACATGCAATCTGTTCAAAGGAAATTTTAAGTTAAATTACAAAAGCTGATCAAAGAATGCTCTTAGTAGCCAGCATTCGTTTTCAATTGTGAAGGTTTGATGAGGGTCAGTTAGTTTATTTAATTTATTGCTCTAAAATGTTGTAGATATATTATTTATAACAGTGTTCCTTCATTAATTATTAGTGAATGAGTGAAACTTCGAAACACATTAAAGCGTAAATTCGTTGCGTGTAATTTTTAAACATGGCAACAAAATTATAAGAAATTATCTCAATTTTGAAAATAGTGAAATGATTAGAGAAGTGACTTTAAAAAAGGTTTGTGTCTGACCATTTGATGTGGTATGGTAGCCAAATATTTATAACGAATACTATTTGATGATGATGAAACGTTTGACAAAAACGTTATTAAACCAGTAAACTTACAAAAAAACTTGTGTAAAAATATACAGTTAGTTGATGAAAGAAATTTGTATTGATACTAGTGCTGACGAGGGTTTTGACGGGACATACCAGACCAACGTGGTGGTCAGAAACAACGGCAGTTGCCTGTACGTGCCTCCTGGCATATTCAAGAGCACATGCAAGATAGACATCACGTGGTTTCCCTTCGACGACCAACACTGTGATATGAAGTTTGGTAGCTGGACATACGATGGCAATCAGGTAGAAACTTAGAACGTTAAAGATCTTATATAATTTGGCTCATAATGTGGCTCTACTTACGATCTCTTGACTAGTTTCTCTGGCTCTTATTAAAAAAAAAAAACATGATAGAATAATTTTGAATATGGAATCTGTATATTCTACTCATTAGGTTAGTATAGGTCGTTAGTAATTTCTACATTATCTGTGGTATAGCTTTGATTCTGCTTGTTTCTTAGGTAAACATTTTGAACGAAGTTTAGTTAAATACACGTTACGGATTCACCTGCCTGCTTTACATTTTGACTGAAGATTTGTCTGCACGTGTAGCCTCGAGCGGTATTTACGTATCTAACGTTGACTTAGCCTCGAATTCTGTTTTAGTTTAAAAGACGGGCAATTAACATGAGACTTGTTCTATGAAATTCAAATAAGGTCTTATATAGAAGATGTTACGTTTGTGTTTGGAAAGTTATTACAACCTATAATAGCGATAAACCACACATAAAATATGGTCTTCATCGTACTTTACAGATTTTTTACAGACTTTTGTATGGTCACAGTTATTCCTTAAGAAGGCAGGACTATTATCTTTGACTTACCCAAAACCTAGAGGATTGTTTCTGTTCTATAGTTTCAATTGATTAAATCTAAAACCTTAATAGAACTGTGTTGGAGAAAATTCAAATTCTGAAACGGTATCTAAAATAATATAAACCGAATAAAATGTCCTTTCAAGCAAAGCAGGTGATACTGTAACTGTAAAAATGATAACCGATAAATAGCTCGAGTACTTCTTAAAATTTTAAAGTTAAACAACCTATTTTCATTAACAAAGCAGATAATTCAACCCTCGTAATTACAAGCAAGTACCGTTAAATTAACGAGATTGAATTACACAATAACACTAAAAATAAGAGCCTTAATTGGAATAATTCAATTAAAAGATCGCGTGAATTAATCTTAGTAGGCCACCGTACAGGTTAGATTCTGGCTAAGAATAAGGTAGACAACTTAGGATTAAGTTAGGTTAGGGAGAAATCTAAGGGAACCATGTGAGAAACCTAGGATATTTCCATATCCAGTTTTGTATGTACTATTTTGCATGATGCAAAAAATTAGCACTGTACATAAATATGGAAGAAAGTCACTAATTAATGAAACGATTACCAACCGCCATACGGAAAATTCTGTAGAGTATTTGTGTGTATATATGTATTTTATTCAAACCTATTTATTTACATTTTGATTAGCACTTGTGATTATTTTATCTATCTAATAAGGTTGACATGTAGAAAATGCCTTAGGCTGAATGTCTGCCTCTGTACAGTATTTTTTTACTTGTGCATAAAGTTTTAATAAATAAATACTATGCCGTAATGATATAATGTAGGCTTAGCACCTACGTAGCTTTTATAAAAAGCACTACTTAATGCGTATTAATGTATGTAACCACTTGTGTTATTTAAAATGTATAAATTGTTAGACACTTTACAGGATATACTGCAAAGTGTGTGCACTATTTATGTGTGTATATCGATTTACAATGTGTGTGTGTGTGTGTAAGCATTTACATGATAAATATACACGTCGTATGAGCATGTGAAAGCACACGCGATGTATATATTTAAAGTTGTATTCTATCTTTTGATTTCAATAACGTTAATCTTACAGTCTGCTAAATTATTCGACGAGTTTTACGTTTATAGTTTTAAGTTCAGTATGTATTGATATTAACAGATTATTTAATCTGGCCAGAGAAGTTAAATAAATAAAAAAATAAAATTGTTTTAACAAAATTATTAATTTTAATGCACATGTGTGACCATGAATATTAAATGAATAATGTAACACTATGGTAAATTATTTCGTAAATTGAATGCCATTGTATTCGTGTTTATCGGAAAGTTATAATTATAAATGTTGTGAAATTCATGAAAAGCTTTATTATATATTTACAGGAAATACGACCACAATAAACGCTCAAAGTAAAAACAATAAATTCATTTTGTATTGTAATTTTACGAATTTGGCTATGAAAAAGTAAATAATTAAATTTGGGGTATTTGTTGATAGACTTATCGGCCTACCTGATGACTAGGGCTCGGATAAATATGTAAACACATATTTTTAATTTGAATCATTTTCATTCATTATTTGGTTTTCTCCATAAATTATGATGAATCGAGCTGGGAAACGAGGGTTTTAGAATCCATATTTTTCCATATTTCAAGGTTAAGACCATATTTTTAGAATTTAATTACATTAGTCCATATTTCTTATCTTTATAAATGATAAATGATTTTATTTCTGTAAGTAGGTTTGAACAAACACTTTTACACGTCAATCATATTTTTTTTAGACTAGCTAATGTCGGCGTTTCCTATCTGACTACTCTGAGAAGAAATATACTCAATATAAAGCGTTTTTCCGTTCAAACAGGAGCTTCAATTTTGAAAATTTGAAGAAACATATCGTTGTATACTGCAACAACTCGAATACTCAAACTCAAAGCATTTATTTCAAATAAACCAATTACAGGCACTTTTGAATTGTCAAGGGGTCGGTCAGTCAGAAAGATGAAGCTAGTTGCCCATTCCAAAGCGTAGTAGGTACCTATGGAGAAGAACGGGCAAGAAACTCCATGGACACTCTTTTAAATCAAAGTAATGTTACAAAAAAGTGGTTACATCATTCATGTTGTAATTATACATGTGAGAACGATGTAGAAAGACGTGCACGTTAAAAGCGTCCGTAATAAAAAGATAAAAACAATTAAGGAATTAAAATAAGCCGTGGCAGCTAAGAAATTACCATTACTAAATTTTTGCTAAACAATTTAATTTCATTGATTTTTATATATTTTTCAAACAATTATGTACAATAAAGTGTTATAAGTTTGGTAATAGTTGTATTTTTTATTTAGTCCATATTTTTCCATATTTTCGATTTTTAGACCAATATTATATGTACATATTTCGGGATTATAAGCACATATTTATCCGAGCCCTACTGATGACAAATGACTCTTGACTTGTTATAAATATAAAATTAATAAAAAGCCAGAAAAACTGCTTCGAGCAGGGCTCAGATTTCGCTGAAGGAGGTTGTACCTAATAGCTTTCAAAAATGGTTTTAAATTTCTCATCTATCCCCAATAAGATTGCGTTAAAGCCTTACTGAAATTATGTTACCTAAATAAATTAATACAGCGTTTGAAATAATGAATGAATACCATTTATAGTCCAACTATTAAAGGCGATACTTTTAACAAATATTTGAAACGCTACTAAAACAGTCACCTCTAGAGGCGTGTCTTATATTGAAGGTACTTCTATGGCAATGTTTGAAATAAAATAAATTGAAATGCTTCGAATAATTTAGCATACATTCATACGTTTCAATCCATTTTCTATTCTGTAGCCTAAATTAATGTCATTTTCTTTCACCTTAGCCTTTCTTTTAAAACTAGTTTTATAGAAAGATTTGCATGTTTTCTTTATTTCTTTAGATGTTGATGCTTATAAGGGATTCGCAATTATTTGTAATGTATTTATTTCTAGCTCTTAGCGGAATCTATGACAGTCTTAGAATGTAGTATGGATTTTCGATCAAGGGTTCAGTCACGTTGTCTGCTTGTGATTTTACTGAACAAATTCTGTTGCACAAATAAATACATCGTCTGCTAAGTAAAATGCGACGTTTGTGAAATAAATGTATTTCAGTTCTGTCACCCGATTGATTTCTGTTCGGACTGCGATTCGGGTGATGGGTACAAATGTTGAAGCGTCAGTGTAGGTACAGTTTGGAACCGATTGACCGGAATACAGTCGTTTTGTTTACAAATGACCGTTGCGCCGAAATCACCCGCTTTTGTCAATCGCCGACTCAGTCACCGTCAAGCGACATATTTTATTACAGAATCTCTTTTTAATATTTATTGTTAAGCTTGTAGTTTTTGAGTGTTTGAAAGTAATATTTTCAGTTGTTATTTGGTGTACTATAATGTGTGTTGGGCGAAAGTTTTGCGCCGTTGCCTTTCAAATTACTTAACAAAGTATTCTCTTCAGTCTAAAAACTCAAGTAAAATATAATACAAAAGCTGTCATAAATATCGTGTACGTTGAGTGATAACTTCTTGAATAATTCCGTTGTGTCCCGGAGTTCGGGCGCGCCTCAAACCTCATTACTCCAGTTTTGCACCACGTGTTGGTTATAGACTTAATCTAACTTTGCCTTTGTGTCCTCGTATTATTTTAACTTTCATTTTAATGAGTAGTTTTAGATTTTGAAGTTTGACGTGGATTGAGGAAACTGGATTAGCTTAATTACTGGCAGTGTGTGGCTTTGAACGATGCTAACTTTTGCTTTGGGTATCGTTTGGGGCTGTGCTCTTTTTGAAGCAAAAGAGCATTTAAGGTTTGGATATCACAAATGCTGTTTAAAGCTGCCTTTGAATTATGCTTGAATCTTTCATCTAGATACTTATAGATATTATTTTATAGTATTTTTTCTGCCTTATTAGTAGTACCTTTCTTATTAAGTTTATTCCTATTTCCCTATTTATTAGCACTCCTTGTAGACTATTAGATTTTTATCAACAAAATTCCGTATGGCGGCGATATTTTCAATGGTTTAAAGCATGCTCTTGCATCCCCTTCCTTGTCTTGCATTTAGAGGTTCTCACATTTCCCTTTCGGTCCAAGGTATAAATTATTTTACAAGAAACTTCGAAAACCTTAAGATGGCAGGATCAAAAGAATCCAGACACTAAGTAAGTTGGCAAATTTTAAGCGAATACTGAATAATAGGCTTCAAGACGTTTCTAACTTCTGAAATCTGCTGGAGTTTTATATCCAACAAATAAAGTATGCAAAGGGAAGGAAAGAAAAGTACGATAGAGAAAGAAATGACGAACCATTTCATTAGAAAATTGCTTCCTCAGCAGCATTCAAATTGCTTCAACAAATTGTTATTGTGAGGCAAATAACTAAAGAAAGAAATCTTTCGGTATTTGGTCCTGCTATCTCGGTACAATTGGCATGTTTCCTTGTGTGAGTTAGGGTATTAGTGCATCTTGTTGAATGTGTGAAACTACACCGTGCTTCGCCCTGACAGTTGGATCTGGTGCTAAAAGATGAGGCAGGCGGTGACCTGTCAGACTTCATAACAAATGGGGAGTGGTATCTAATAGGTGAGTTATAATAGTGTTGTTATATATCTTCCTTGGTTATTTGCGAGGTATTGTTGGAAACAGGAATATCCCTTACCATTATTTTTCTTTCTCACATACTTTCATCGTTAATTTTAATTCTGTAATAAACTTCATTACTTTGATCATCTTTTACCGATTTATCATGAATATACAATTCCTTGAAACTTTTCACGGGAATGTCATTTTGTTTTTCAAATAACATTTCAACACACATTTCTACTTTCTATATAAACCAACTTCTAACAACTTACCAACTTTCTATTGCCTTGCCAACCCACAGGAATGCCGGGCAAAAAGAACACGATAACGTACGCGTGTTGCCCAGAGCCCTACGTCGATGTGACGTTCACCATCATGATCAGGAGAAGAACCCTGTACTACTTCTTCAACCTCATAGTCCCGTGTGTGCTGATCTCATCGATGGCACTCCTCGGGTTCACACTACCACCTGACTCTGGAGAAAAACTTACTCTCGGTCAGTATAGTGTCTTTTAATTATCATTATATGCTCCGAAGCAGTACGGGCATTTCGTCTGTTATACTTAAGTTCTTTGTAATAGGTTCAAGCCCATTGTCATTGACAGGGCATAAATCCGGACTCCAAAATGTTAATGAGAAACTCCTGATGGAAAATACATTCACTTTTGCTCGACCGATTTAAAAGTTAGGTACTCCGAGCTAAGCTCAGTAGTCGGAATTGTAACCACTCGTATGAAGAGACAGTCCACTACACCAAAGTATCTTGCTGTTTTCTACGAAACTAGATAATTTACTAAAGCTAAAATATTCAGCATTCTCCGAAGAAAATCTGCTTTGTTGACTAGTGAATAACGCGGACGTATAGTAAGCAAGAGGTACGGAAGAACTGAGCGAAATCGTGTTCCATTTTCTTATCTTGAAAAGGCCACAATGTGCATATTCGTATCGCACTCGTGTATATGGCACAAGTACTCATGTACGTTCGAGTTTGCAGTAAATTTTATATGTGTCAGCAGAGGAGGGAGTCTGTAAATAGGTTAGTGTTTTATAATTGAAATTACCCTGCTAATGACAACGAATGTTGTTATAGAAGCATTAATAGACAATTTTGTAAGAAATAATGTTTTTTTAGGATCATTTACATAGTAGCTAAGTATGATAATATATAAATCGGCCTAAAGAAACTTAGATGTACGTAGCTGTCTTGAACAGCAAAATCAATAGACGAGAAGCGTGCTTCAATAATTTGTAACTAAAGATCGTTCAGAGTCCATAAAAGACAGTTTTATAATTTAATTATAAGCGATGTGACTTGAGTATTTAAAAGCAGCTCTACTGGAACTAAGAACGTACTTAAAGTTAATGGGGAACGTTTGAAGGAGGCGTCAGAATTATTATTGCACAGACTAGAAAATTGGCCTTGTTCTGAGAGTCAGATTTGAAGTATCATTCACGGTTGAGTTCCTTCCAAATGTTAGGGAATGTTTAATAAATTGTTCGAGTTCATGATTATGTTTGCGTGATGGTATGGAGTTAGACACAGATTCGGCTTTGAATTTTGTTATGGCAAGTTAGAAATATTTTATTTGGTGGATGAAATTGTTGTATCGTGTATTTTAACATTTGCAGCACATGCAACTACTTCAAATAACTCAATACTAATGATGATGTGAATGAAAATATATTCGAAATAGCTATTCGAGATAATGACCACACAGAAAAACCGTAGAATGCTTTTATTACATGCTATCAAGCATTTAGTGGTTGATATAATTGAGTGCCTTTAATCTTGCTGTAGCATTTTATTCAGTTGATATAATGTAAGGAATACCTACTCATCCATTAATAGGCCGGTTGGCAGGTGTGACAATCTTGTTATCACTGACCGTCTTTCTGAACCTGGTCGCAGAAAAGATGCCGTCTACGGCAGATGTAGTGCCAATAATAGGTACCGCACTGTAGGATATAGTGCTGGTAGAAATGTGCACGTTGCTACCGTTATTTTGAACATAATGACTACGGGGGTTCCTGAAGGAAGCATATTTTCTTAAATAAAAAACCATATTATTACTTGACTATGTGAGCTGAGTGAGTTTGGCATCAATATCATGTCACGTGTGTCTTAAATTATTTTTTTTATCTAGCAAGAATTGATACCATAATTGTCTATATTATATTAATAACAAAATATAAAGTAATTAGTACTTTAATAAAGAGGAGCTTTAGCAAAAGTATCAGCGTCGTCAAATCAGAGAATTTCCCTTGAAAACCATTATCACCAACTTCCTAACAGATATTTTACCCGTTGAAATTCGGGGCACATTAATAAAACTTACAAAAGAAACAACCCAGAGAAAACGAATTCGAAATATTAAAAATCTAATAAGAACTGTAAACGCATTTAATATATATCCCAAACCAACGATAAAAGCAACAAAAACCATTTAATATTACACTTTGGGGGCGAGAATTAATCAGAAATAATAAACGTGTACCGTAAAAACCAAGAATTCACGCTATACAGCTTGTTGAACGTACCAAAGGGGTAATAAAACTTTTAAGAGCCGTTCGGAAGCAGCGTGCACTGAAATGAATATTAGATTGTATGGAACGTGGTATGACCGTTTGTGTCGGTCTTTTCCCGCAAAGATCCAGACACTTATAGACGAGACACGGTAAGCGTTAATTGGCGTAAATATAATTTCGGCATTGTTATAATTTTTAACAGTACCGCATAGGGAACAGTATATATAACGATGATTAAAACTGCGATGGATACGAAAATTTCAGAGAGTTCATAAACGATATCAACTCCGATAGGGGTGTTAACCATGTGTTTGATTGCAGGAGTCACTATTCTTCTTTCGCTGACCGTGTTCCTCAACCTGGTAGCCGAGACCCTGCCACAGGTCTCCGACGCTATCCCCCTGTTAGGTACACTACCCAAACCTAACCCACACTGTTTGTCCATCCCGCTTGTCTCCCACATTTATTTTCTCTTCATATTCATGTTGTCCTGGTACTTTTATTTCATCTTTCATACTATTTTTAATTTTATTTCGGCTCTCATTTGTTTTTGTTATTAAAAATGAATAATTAATAATTATTTTAAAACATTACAAGGAGTAAATTATGTACATTTGAAGTTAATTTAAATTGTTGTGAGCTTATGGTTGCTATTAAGTGGTTTCAAGCTTTCATTTTATTGTCTGTCGATAAATGACGCCGATTACTCACAAGACGTTGTTAAAATGCTTATGCTTTAAAATAATTCGAGACTTCGTTCTATCGAAAAGTAAATTGTATTATTTCAACAAGAATTATTGTGAAGGTATTGTTTTTTTACATATTTTATTATAATGATTTCGGTTAAAATCTTTGGAATCGATTCCGTGATTCTTCGCTTCAGCCTTAGAGTCACGTGATTACTCATTTGTTTTGTTTATTTGGTCGATACACTTCTGTAACGATACTAACTTTCCGATTTAAGTGGCATGGCATGTGATATAACTTTGACAAGAGCTTTTAATTGTTAATGGATGCTGAAGGTAAGTCACGGTACTATTATTCTAAATGTTTACATTCGTATTTTTATTATCTTCAAGTATTTATGTGAATTCGCTGTCTACGTAATCGATTCCATGGTGTACGATTTGTATTGGGTGTTTTTTCTTAATGTTATTGTTTTTTGGAACTATTTTATATCCATAGGCTTAAAGCCGCGGTCTCTGGATACTTGGAGGGTGGTGTAACTTTAGCGAAAACTTCTTATAAAACCCTTCTCCTCAAATAAAAGAAAATATAATAATAATGTTAAACCGCCAGTGATAAAACCCTCTATAATAGTGTTTGCATGCCTATCCTTATGTTTCGTTTATGATTTCACTTGAGCCCCTGATACCGACTCAGCACACAAACAGGACGAGGTCTAACCAACGACGTATAGACTGGATGGTACTATAGGTTTAACCATTGTAAATAGAACATTTTGATTTGATTTTGTTTCATAGTTTATATTGATCTTTGCAGGTGTTACAATCCTCCTGTCGCAAACTGTTTTCTCTCTATTGGTGGGACACGTCATCACAAAAACCTCTGAGGCGATCCCCCTAATAGGTGAGAAAAGTACCACGCGTTTGTTTTTTTCCTAAATAACTGAAATAAAAATAATGATGAATAGTTTTTTTTTTTCTAAAAAAGAATGCAGTTCGAGGAATATTTTGGAGTGTTGAACCTAAAATGTCTCTCGGCTCATTCATGAAACAACAACTTAACAAAGATCTAAATAGATATTCTTGCTTGAATTTTGAAGGAGAGCGTATAATTTTTTATGTTTTTCTGTTTTCAACATGCATTTTAGAGTCTCGCCGTCTCTGGAGACTGATCTATGCTTTAACATCGCTCTTGTGGCTCTCTCTCGACACTTGAAATAGAGTTATTGCACTTTAAATTCGTGCTGTTGAAATACGTAGCTAAACTGAGTCTATCTAAAGATAATTTCCTGAATATACTGGCACTCGATCTTCTTGTAATGTATTAAAATAATGTACTTACATTACTTCTTGGTCCATTCATTCATATTTCGTTTTCGAATCTATTTTACTTTCTTTGTTTTAATTTATATTGGCCTTTCTGTAGACAGCCGACAGACACGCGACTACAGACGACAGCTTCGAGCATGATTTTGAAATGATTGAAAAATTCAAACGGCGAAAATTACCGTACAACTAACTCTCCTTATCTAAACGAGCTTCTAAATACTTAATTGCTTGTAGTTTAAAAGCAGGATTTAAAGTTAAACAACAGTTTAAAGCAACAAAGTGGATGCGGGTAGTGAGGGTCCAGCCTCCAAGTATCTCGTGAACTTCGGGTCTCAACTTTGTCGGGTCTGTTACTATCCCTTTAATTGACAAAATGATAAAACTTATCGAAACCTTTGACAAAGGTATTTGTTGAGATAAACTTTGACCAGTCTGTTCATTTACTAAGTAGTATTAGTTTTACAAAACAGTTACGATTACTTTTTTCTTTTTGTTCTCAAGTTCATTTTAAAACGTTCTCAGCATTGAATTCGTAATAACAAATTCCTTTGTGAAAGTTGCGCCTCTGGTAACGTTAGTTACAATTTAAATACGCTAATAACTTTGAGATTAACTACAACATCGTTACAAGGGATGCTGAATAATAAACTGAAAGAGCTTGTTCAAAAGAGATAATGTTCAATTTAACGCCCAAAGTAATCAAGTGACAGGCACTTTCTTTGGAATAAACTAATAAAAGTAGGTGATAAAGAAAACCGGAGCCATAATTTGTCATATTTATTATACATTGAATTTAAAAAAAAAATAGATTTTTTTCGTTGATAGACACGACAGAATATCATAAAACCTTGACTCATTAAAGTGGATACCGTCAATGTAACGCATAAAAGCTAAACCTCATCTAAATGTAGATTAGAACATCGCATGTACAATTAAAATGCATGAATGTGGCTTTTGTGTCATTGTTAATTAGATATGACATTTATGTAGCTTTGAACCACGAGATATTGCAACTAAAAATGTAATTATAAAACTGTAAGATAAACTTGTTGCAGTACTTAATTTTCTCCTTACCGATTTCATTTATTTTTCGTGTTTGTTTGTCACCTTATGTTTAAGACTATGTAAATACTATTTTGCACAGAAAATCCATTTACTCGAGTATTTTGACAAACTAAATGTAATACATGCAGTACTGAAAACCTTGTTCAATTATTGTATCAGTAATATAAAGTAATTTTAAAGTACTCGTAAGTAATTACGTAAGTAAAGTATTTTGCATCTCCATTTGTAAAGTAAACTTTCACATCATCAACATAAACTTGTATACCACGCAACGTTTCAAACTATATGTTGTATGTAACAGGGACATACTTCAACTGCATCATGTTTATGGTAGCGTCATCGGTGGTACTGACAGTAGTCGTACTCAATTACCACCATCGAACAGCAGACATACATGAGATGCCACAGTGGGTGAGTATTTGATGAAAGCCTTAAGCGAATCCAATAATTTCATACTTTAGGAAATATTTAAAATTTTATCTAATGAAGATGTATAACAGATCTACAGTAATTTAATAATGTTTAATGTTGGAACTAAGGTCTAAAGGGTATTTTAATTGGCAGATAAAATCAGTGTTCCTGCAATGGTTGCCATGGATTCTTCGAATGTCGAGGCCAGGGAAGAAAATAACAAGAAAGACTATAATGATGAATACAAGAATGAGGGAGCTAGAGCTTAAGGAACGGTCATCCAAGTCACTTCTGGCAAATGTGCTAGACATAGATGATGACTTTAGGCATGGCCCTCCACCTCCAAATAGTACAGCTTCGACTGGGAATTTGGGTCCAGGGTGAGTAATAACACTAAATAGTTATTAATTTGTTAGACGACATCAGATGGTCCCTGGATATTATTATTTGTTCATTATTCTCTTCATTTTATTCGAATGTCAAATTGGAATACTCTTCGTTTATCATCCCTGCAGACGCAGGGATAATAAGAATTCTAGAACCTTGAATCAGTTTTTCAAATCGATGTAAAGTATTTCACTTTACGTCTCATTAAACATTTCTATGCTAATACACTTTTTCCAATTTCTCTTTATCGATTTAGATGCTCAATATTCCGCTCGGATTTCCGTCGGTCATTCGTCCGTCCGTCCACTATGGAAGACGTGGGCGGCGGGCTGGGAAGCCACCACAGAGAACTTCATCTCATCCTGAGGGAACTGCAGTTCATAACAGCAAGGATGAAGAAAGCAGACGAGGAGGCTGAGCTGATCAGCGATTGGAAGTTCGCTGCGATGGTTGTTGACAGGTAAGAGAAAATATGCTTTAAAGAATAGTTCGACGATGAGACTTAGGGCAACTGAAAATGTAAAGGTTGCATCATTCTTAATACAACGGTCAATGATTTTAAAGTACAGTCTTTAAACATAGCGCTCTTGCGTGGTGTTAAACGATTTTAACTCACCGCATATGAAGGAGACCCACGAGGGAAATGTTTCAAGAGTATATAAAACGTGACCATACATAATAATTATATAAAATCACAGAACAAGCAGTAACTATAATATTAACATGACCATGAATGGTCATGGTCATGTAAATATGAAAGAAAGAAAAATATTTTATTTGGGACACGCACAGGAAATACAAATAATAATAAAAGAAAATAACATAAAAAAAGAACATTAAATCTAACAAAATCATGAAAACAATAAAAAATAAATAAAGAGAAGGCCTGTGCGAGGCCAAAAAGGCTCCTATCTCAGCAATAGCAATATTATAGTTACTGCTTATTCTGTGGTTTCAAATTCATTTATTTGTCCGAATATGGTACAATACATGGGTATTGTACCATATTCGGACAAATAAATGAACTCGAATATTGGGGATAAAGAAATTATTCGATTCAATTCGGAATTCACCCAAATCCGAAAAGCTCCAGCGAATTGATTAATGAATATGGTAAAACTACATTCATTGATTTATGACTGTATTGTTTTCACAATAAAGGGGGATTAAACGGCACCGGACTTTTGTTCCTACTTTAATGAATGATGTTGGTATTTCATTTCCGTATGAAACAGTAGGTTATTTTTCCGTAACAAATTCATTTATTTACACAAGGCGTGTATTTTTATTGTTAATTTTGATTAGCCAGATTTATATTTCTCAAAGAATGGAGCGAGAAGCAGCAGATGGAAGCTAATTTAAAATAATGCGATAGTTTTATAAGTTGTTCCAGTTTAGTAAGCGCATTACAGTAAGAGTAATGGTAAAAGTTGACAAATTCAAAGTCTTTAAAAACTAATTACATTTTTAAATAAAGACTGAATTATAATGTTTTAGGTCGTTTTTATTAATAACTCCATAACTCATAAACATCATAAAAATATTCACGTCTCGCGCTCTGGGGCAGGATATAAAACGCGTTGAGTTTATCGCTTCCAACAAAATCACAGCACTTATGTGGAGTAAAGTCGACAGAAGCGTTGTATATGTAGCAAAAATAGTATAAGTACATCGTGTTGAATTTAAAGTTATGTGAAAACAAAAGTTAGAAGAAAACTACACAAATATATTAATGAAAGAACACCACTGTGCTTGTAATAAAAGCCAGAATTAAAAGAGCCAGAGAACTACTTAATGTTATTTGTTGACCGTGTACGAGAGTATCGCAATGAACTGACATATATATGAAATTAACTTCATAAAATAGTAAACTTATTGAAATTGCTCTAGAAGCCGCACAAAATTTAATTAGCTGCGAAATAGCTCGTAACCTGGCAGTTTTATGGTCGACTAATAACCTTCCCGCAATCTGAGTACTACCAACCTACAACAGTTTATATGTTAATTGCATATGTGGAACAATTTATACGCGAAGAATGAAAAATGGAAACATGTCACTGTAACGTTTTAGGGCTATCCTCACGTTTAGCCCCTGTTCCATGCTTGTACGCTTGTGGATAATGCACCGTGAAGACAAAATGTCGAGGTACGGTGATAAGAGTACAAAATCTGTTAATGCTGCCTGGCTGCATCCGTCGGATACGATAACAAAGCGCATTTTGTATACAGTTGGGATTTTAACCCTAATACAATTTTGTTCAGTCTTCATTTTAAAATGCAAACAACAATGCGCAAATTCCGACACACGGGCATACATATTGAATTTCAAACAAGCAGTTATAAATGGTAAAGAAAAATATAGTAAGGAGAGCTTTTAGAAGTAAAGAAGTATTTTTAGGAACTGCATTCTAGGTGCTAGGCATTTACTTAGTAGCCGACATTTAAATATAGTATGAGACGCAATATTTATGTTGTAAAACAATTTTTTGTAAACTTTAATGAAAATGTGTTTGTTGAGATGTTCACTTCTTTATTTTGAAATCAAATAATTGTTATATAATCTTCAAAACTCTTTCTAATTTGGCTCTGGGGTTCTCCAGGGAGCTATCTTGTAGCCAACTCTATTACTAACACAAATGTTTATGGTTCTAACATGTTACTTTTGTCCCTAGGTTTTGCCTGTTTGTGTTCACACTTTTCACAATCATCGCGACAGTGGCTGTCCTTTTATCGGCACCGCATATCATCGTGCAATGAGACAACTACTAGGTGCCTCCGGAAGGACGGCACAAGTATGAGAGAACTAATTATTAGATTGCCGATTTGTATTTATAAATAATGTAATTAAATTAAATACGTGGATGAAGCGCACACGTCTCCATAACAAAGTCTTAAGACATTAAATTATAATAAATTTACATATTGTAGTTAAGCCGAATGTTAGTGGAAATTTTATCTGACTTTAGGAATTTCGTTGTAGAGGTCTGTTTAATTATTTTAATTCTCATTGATGTAGATTGGATTGAAATTTAAATAATTATTTTACAGTTATAAGAAAACTTATTTCGTACGGTTTATTTCTTTGAATTTATAGATAATCTTTGAGCTCAGACTGAAATTTCCATTAGCAAATATTTAAAAAAAATGTGATGTTGACTAGGATGTTATACAGATAAATGTTGACGTGTATAATTTGTTAAGAAAAACAATATTAATTATTATAACTAAACGATATTTATAAACGAAATATTAATGAGGGTTGATTTAACGGAAAAATGCTTAGATGGCACAGAGTTGCATTTATTTGGAAAAAGAAATTACGGAAAAGTTTATCTGGTAATTGAACTCTTTGGATGAAAAGTGAGGTTTGATCAAACAAGTTTGTAAAACAGAAAGGTTATTTCTACGCGAATGCTTAAATTAAAATTCTCGAAAATTTAAGGGGAAGGAGGTCTTTTGAGAAATTAGATTTGAATCGGTATCCTTTTTACATGTAATGAGGGATCACAGACGCTGACATAAAACCTTAGGGTATTAAGTAATGTACATAATGGATCAAATATCGGTAGAGTCAAGAATAGCTTAACGATTTAAGATTATTCCATTCGATATTAAAATTCGATTAGCGATAATCGGAACATTAGTGAAGGGTATGGAAGTAAATTTGTAATTATTAAATGAAAGTACTACGAAGATTAAATCCAGGAATTGTTAAACAGTTATGGAATTGATAAGAATTCAACAATTAATACGGAACCAAAGATAGAATAGGTCTAGCATCAGGGGGTTGAATAAAAAAATAATTAGAACCTACTTAAAAGGGAAAAAAATGATTTTAGTTTTTAAACCATTTTTGATAAAAAGGAGAACCTAATCGTTGATCTCTCGTATCGATAAATGCTCACTAAACTATCGATAATGTAAAATTATTATACTGTTAGTTATCGATATGAGGGTAAGTCCTTAGCATCAGTAATAGTAACTAAGTGTCTAATTAGTATTCGGATTGTGTTAATGTTATGCTTAGAGAACTATTACAATGCCGTTTAATCACTAACCACCACGTAACCATATTAATAAACTGTACTTAAAGAATAATGCAGTGTGTATGTATTTGTATATAAATTTTAGAAAAAAATCGGAAAAAAGACTAAAATATCGCATTTTTCACTCTAGTATTATAACAACCAGTCTTATTGGGCAGGAATAGTACATTATTACTCGTAAGTACTAGATACTGTCTTTATATTGATATCATTTCGATAAGTAAAGTACTATGTGATTAATTTCAAACGTAGATCGATTGGAGGCGATCCGAAATTTTTCGCGCCCAATAAGACGTCAACGTGCCGCTTTGACGGATATTCAATTGAAAAAGTTTTTTGATTGAAATTGGTTGTTATCGATTCCAATTCGTCAAGTGTCTACTCAATTAGAACCTTTTAGCACATACTGTAGCATCTATATAATAGTCATATTATTTAAAAAATAAACAATTTAAAGTCTTTACTATGTCCGTTCCTCAATTTCGCTCTTATAGATGTCGTGATAGCCTAGTGAATGTCGTGTCCCTTGATTTAAGCTAAACTTATAATGGAATAACTATCATTAAGGAAGCTCACTAAAAACTAGATATAAAATTTACGCAATCTGAGTGTTTTAGCATATTGTTTCATTTTCTTTTTTCGTTAACGAATAAACATAAAATATGTGTTTTATGAGTTGTACCTTTTTCTCGAAATCTTAAGGATTCTGACTGTAACAGGGTCAGGAAAGTTAGTATTTTAAGAGAAAGGCTGTTCATAAATTGTATTTGCCAGAATTGTATTATTAAAACCTAATTATGTTTATCGTTCCTGAGATTGTAAACGTTGTCGTTTCACAGAATTTATTTTCAACAGCGTGGTGCTGAAAAATATCAGATGTCATTTTTTTTTTTAATAATTCATTTTTCTTTGTTACGTATAATTTTAAATTTCATAAACCCTATTGTTATATTTGATTGTGTATATTTAAATTCGAGTGATGAAAAAAAAATGAAAATTTGTAAAATTAATTAATATATTTAATTAGATTTGTTAGTGCCAAAAATAGGGTTTATAAATATTGAAGTTAAGTTGGTTTTAGGTGTAAACGATGAAGTTGAGAAGATTATTGTAAAGAAAAAATTTAAAAACGAACTAGGGTCTTTGTTAACATGTAATTTAACTGGTTAATGTTTGTATTGGGCCGCGGCTACGGGTTGTTCAGCCAATTTTAAACTTATTTTCTTTAAAAAAAAATGAGAGGTTGTGAAATCGAATGTAAGGCCCGTGGTAGCGGTTCAATGATAAATTATAATAAAAAAATATTAATAAATTTAAAAACGAGTAGAAACGATCTACGTTTTAATAAAACCGAATAATAAAACGCCTGCATGGGACCGGGTTAGAATATAAACGTACAAATGAACTGACGTAACCACTTCATATGCGAAGCATACACATTTTACAAGCAGTATTTATTGTTTTAATCTCACACTTTTACAATGTCGGTACCTATAGCTAATCTTCTGATATTTTTGACAACTTGTTCACACTTCAAGAAACAGTGCAAATTATGTGGGGAAACTACGGAAACTGACAAAACATTCATTCAACAAAACAGTTGTTTTTACTCAATTTTATTAATCAAAGATTTTGGACAGTCAAAAGATTCAAAATATTACAAACCTAATATTTCAAATTTCTGTCTGTTGAAGCTTAAAATATATTTCTGTAAAAGTGTACTTCAAAATTAATTATCTTGTCAGTTGCGTAAGTTTCCTCAGATATTTTGTAGATTTTAATTAACCCTAATCTATTTCCGAATTTCACTTAACATTGGGGAACCAGTTTACACACTATCGTATATGTCTACACTACTACATATATGTATACATCTATACAGAATTACTGGTAACTCGACGTATTATTTGCAGGACGTCATAGTAGGGTTAACATGCCACAAATTAAGCCAATTTTTTTATTTTAATTTTTTTAATTTTTTTTTACTTGACAACATTTTGTATGAAGTAACAGCAACCACAAAAAATATAAATATTTGTTTAGTGATATTTGCCAAGGTTTCTGGCATTTTTGAACTTTTAATTATGAACAAAGATCTGCTACGGCATCAACTATGATATTAAGTGAAATTTCAGTACAGTCGCGCTCTAAATCATTTTTAAATTGGCTCCAAATTATTTAATCTGGGATTATTCATAAAAATACTGAAAATGTAACTAACTCAAAAACTATTGAATTTGGTAGAACATTTGGTGGCTTAATTTGTTGCATTTTAACCCTACTATGACTTCGTGCAAGGAATACGTCGAGTTACCAGTAACCCTGTATATAATTTTAATGTTTGTATGGCATGTGACACATAATTATTATTATGAAAATATTTAATATTTTTTATAATTACTTACATGATTTAATTTAATTATTATGATGTTGTCAAATATAACCATGGCTTTGTATCGTTTTAACCATTATTGTAATGTATATTACTTTCATTATGGTAAATAAGTATACAAGTAAATTTTATTTTCTTTAATATTTGATTCCTTTTACTCTGTTTCGTAAAGTTCGTTTGAAAACAGTACATTTACATATTGTGTGTTTATTTTACAAATTATATATATTCTTTATATTAATATAATTATAATATATATATTCATATGTCATACAGACTGCTCTGCATACTGCACAACAGAAACAAAATGCTTTAATCGTGAAACAGGTATTTTGGATTTCCATGTATATTCTACTTCTGACGCTGTAAACTAAGATTTTAACTATTTCGAGTCTCATCTACTCTTGTGTCGTTTATTAGTTATAGCGGTAAGGAAAATTTACAGCGGTTTGGAAAAAAAACTTGTTTAATAAAAATTTGTTGCCAAGGACTTAAGAACCTACCAAGCTATGGTTGAGTTTTATCGACCCAAGAATGTTACGTTGTAAATGAAAGTTAAGGGAATGATAAAAAATAAAACAACTGAATTTTATAACAATTTCTGTGTCTTCTTTAATTTCCCAACATATTTACCGACCCGTCTTATTTAATTTTTTCTCAACGTGTCCACAGTCTATTGAATTACAGTTACAAAGTCACATTTCGAGAGACACACAAAGAAAAAATCGATTTTAGGATACGATACCGGGCTTGCTCGCTTTTCTAAGACCGAAAAATATAGCGTACCTTTTCACGTAACTTGTGAACGACGGCACATAGTGACAGCTTGTTTACCCTTACACCATTCCCGCAAGTAGTGCTGGTGCGATCTTCAAACTCGATACGAGTCGAACACTATTGACACATGTCGTGTCTGTAACTTAGTACACTGCTCTACTCTTTGCTGATAGCGTGACAGCGCGGATGAACTATAAACTAGAAAATAAATTCAGTGACAGAATATTTAGCTCACAATTTCGAATTTCGAAAACTTTCAAAGTGACCAGTATTTAGAATACGAATTTGTTAGTTCTTATTTAAATAATAGGGCATGGTAACAAGGTTTAAAAGGGACGTTTCGATAATAAACTTTTAAATGGCAACAGCGTTATGGTTTAGATGACAACGCTTTTTATCACTGTTTCTTTTAAATATATTTGAAAACATTGCGCCTTTCTTCAGTTCAAAAAGTGGTTCTTATGTTCTTAGGCCAACAAATGTAAATCTGTGTCTCATTTGATCGCTATTTAGGCTACATCTATAAACATTACACCTGGTGGTTGCTCGCTTACTCAAACACCAACTTATGTATGCAACAACGTTATTAAAATATATAGAAATTATTAATTTATTACCATTTTTCTCACACATTTTCATCTTCGTGTTTGGTTTAGCTCTTCAAACCACAGGTTTTCAGTTTTTTTAAATAGTGAAAAAAAAGTGATTGAGAGTGTTTTGCTGAATTATAAAAAAAATATTATTTATGAGATCTTGCTATCGCAAAAAAAAATATTAAAAGGATGTCTCTGTGAATTACTTTTAAAAATATTGAGATCTAAGAGAATTTCTTTAAAACGAAGACGCATACGAATGCCTGACCCAAGTAAAAACTATTTACATCTGCAGACTAAATTTTTCATAAAATAATTGTATGAAAACGAAATGGCGTATGAAGAGCTAAACCCACACACGTTTAGAAACACGTTACAAAAACATCGACCAAAATTATTTTTACCTATCGAGCTTCTCGTACATAGTTCGTCATTTATTTTCCTAAATCACACATAATCCACATTGTGTTCCTGTGGCTTAACCATAGTCGAAATAATTAATTAAAATTAAAATATACGACTGCAGTAAGTTGAATAAATACAGCCGAGTGTAATGTAAGTTTATAATGAAAAGCCCCTATGGAGGTTTTTATAATAGATGAAAAATAATAATAAATAAAATACAAAGGTAAATTTGTAAAAATAAATACAACGGGTAAAATGTTTATTCGTTAAAATTGACTATCGTAAGTAGTATTCGATTTGTATAAAACTAAAATAAATTAAAGCAATCTGATTTATAATATTCTTGTCGTTTTATTTGAACACCCTCTAATTTACAGCACTATGTTTGAATACTTACAAGAAAATCCATTCTGTCAGTGATAAAATAAATCCATTCTACCTTTATAGATTTCTACAATTTAGGAACAAATATGGATACCTATTTGCTGAATTCTGTTTCAATTAAAATTTCAATTTAGTTGCGAATTTGAAATAACATGAACCTCATTAAATCATCTGTTCGCTGAAACTAGTCAATTTACCAAATAGATTTGTATTTTAATATTTTTCAAAATTCAATTATTCGTTTTGTAAAACATGCTAATATACCAAGCAAAAAAATAATAATCAAGTACTCCGTGGTTACACTCATTTTCTTTTATTATCAATAAATTCAGAATCTCATTTTGTGTAGCTCCTTTATAAACTAAATGGATTTAAATATTTATTAAAAGAAGAAATCCTTAAAAGAGAATCTGTCAAGAATCGATAAGATTAATATTGGTACGACAGGTGGGTACTTTAATTTCCCTTTGATGTCATTGAGCTGGGAAACTCAATTGTGGTGTAATCACATTCCTTAAAATGAAAAAAGAGGGTTTCACAATTCAAATGCTTGTTCATTTCACAACTGTTTCTATATCAACAAAGGTAGGTAGTTGAAACTGTATTGAATCTACAGGCCTACAGTTTAACTGAGATGGAGCCTGGGATAGCTGAGCGGTGCGGGAGGGGTGTTGACGCCCGTCAGCGGGTGAATGACGAAACTCTCGCGACACGGCGGATAGGGCGGATTTCACCAATGAAACTGAAGGCATACATCTGAACCGCGTTCAAGAGCTTTCAGTGTCATCATTGCTGAGGAATATTGATTCTGACCTCTCTTGAACGCAGTTTCGTTGTGCTAATTGCGTTCAATTTCATTGGTGAAATTGGCACGTAAGCGGCCTGTAATTAATATTTCGCGGTCTATTATAATAACTGTAAGAAAAAAAAAGCACAAATCTGTCGTCAAAAAGATATCCTTCTCTTTATAAATCTCTGTAGTATTCTAAGCTGAGCCAATTTCTCTTTACTTTACCACTACATCCAACACTCTCGGTATTTGCGCAACTTTTGTGACGTGACAGGCGGCAGGTGCCAGGTTATTGCTTATCTGACAGCCGACGGGGGTTCATCGGGGGTCGGGGAGGGGGGTGCGTACCCCAAGGGGATCCTCACTGACACGGCATTTTAGAAATCTTTGCCAATGGTTCCAATTGTCACAGGTGTTTAGAGTACCAAAGGTCTATTGAAATGTTAAGGATTTTTGTGAATTAAATATTTGCGTTTGAAAAGTTGTTTAGAGTTTGAAAAGCTTTTGGTGGGTAACGTTGTTTACGGTAAATGATTTTTATCACAATTTGAAGGAAATTCAATTTAGAAGATTTTTTTTCCATCGCCGCAGTATGATCGTGTTTATTGAAACGTGCACACTTTCGAGGGTACTTATGTGTAAATACACGTAGTAACCTTTGACTGCGGTTGTGGGTTCAAATTGCACACGTTAATTTATGACTGTTTTCCATTCAAATGTACTTTCCGAGTTTATTTTGGACATTAAAGACATCAGTGAAGGAAAACATTGTGAGGAAACTTGGACTTATAGGTAATATACGTTTGAAATCGCCCATCCATCTTGAGTAAGCGTGGTGATCAATGCTCGTGCCATCTTTGTACGAGAAGAGGCCTGCGCTGCAGTGGGACAGTAATAGGCTGGTAAAACAACAGCCTATTTTGTTTGATTATATAAACTTTGATTGCAAATTCATGTAACATAACATACAAAATCAGCCTATAATGACTGCTGGGACACAGGCCTCCTCTCTGTGAGAGTGAGTGAGCCGTAATCCACCACGCGGGCCCAGTGCGGGTTGGTAGATGTCACATGTCTTCGAATTTTTGGTTCTAGGACATGCCGGTCTCCTCACGATGTTTTTCTTTACATTTTTATGAGCAGTGGTGATAAAATGATTTACAGAAACTAAAGCGCCTGACTGGGTTCGAACCTACGACCTACAACTCGTAAGTCGCGGCTGTTACCACTGGGCCACCACTGCTCTCAATTCATGCAAGAGTACAAATAGGTACCTATCAAAGAAACGTAAATAGGTATGGTAAGTGGATTTATACTGTCTATTCTCTAGACAGTCTGACTGATAGACATTTTGCATTGCATAATGCCAAAACAAAAAAAAACCCAAACATTTTATACCTTCCAGCAAAAATACCGCTGTATTAAGCTATCAAGCTGTCAATTTGGCGTCCAGGAAAGCAACGTTCTTGTCCAACGTTAGAATTATGCAAAGCTGGCTGTGATAGCAAAAAGCGCTGCCGATATTACGAGCTAAGCGGATTATAAGTACTATGGTTTATTCTGGCCTAGATTCGGTATACGACCTCGCTTTAACTGCAAAAATAAACTTTACTCGGATTTGCAGGTATTAGGTTTGTTGTGCTGATTTGGTAACGATGAATATTTGAATGAAAGTTAGTTAGATTGTAGGAGAGGATTATATGCTGCCCCTTTATCTACTGTTACTGGGGTTCAAACTAGGTTTTACTTATACAAAAGCAACAAAATTAAAAACATCACACAATTTTTTGAGGTTAAAGTAACGTTGAGGATATTTTTTTGGAATAAGAACTTGTTGAATAAGGTGGTTCGTAAAAAATAAATCATAGCTCGAGGGGCGGGCATAAGAAAGGGACAGAGACAATTACTTCCACATGCAAAACAAGAGAGCGCAACAGTGCGATGGAACCAAAATAAAACAAAATAAGCGCCAAACCGAATAAAAAAATTGTTTAAAAATAAATTAAGCTATGTATCAAGCATATTTTCAGCCAGAGTTTTGAATTACCTAATACGCACATTTTGAATGAAAGGAGAATGGGCAAGTTGGTCTACCTACTCAACACCAACAAGCTATATATCAATGAAAAGGGCATTTTTTATACTTTATTTCTTTGTATGACCGCAAATGTGTAACTCATGGGGTTCTTCGGGAAAATGTCAAAGTAGGGTTTTCCACTACCTTTTACTCAAAACAGATTTTACATCTACTGTACTACAGTTCGACACGGTTTTGCGGGGGACCGATGGTGGGATTAAGTTGCGACGCAAGCGCAGCCCATATACCTGCTCGCTGTCCCCACCCGCTCCGCTTCACCTTCGCAATCACTCGCATTTCGCAGTTTGTCTTAGCTTGTCGTTGTGTACTCGTATATGTTATTGTGGATCGTTATTATTTCTTACCTTTGCTTGTTTACCGGACTGTTGAATATTGCCATTGTTTTGACCTGTGCGTGTTTCTTGGACTCCGATCATCTTTTTTTATAATGGAAGGAAATAGACGTGAGTTGTGTGTTGTTTGTGACCACTCTGTTTTAAGACAGCAGCGACGTCATTTAATAACGCATAATCTAATTCAATCCAGACCTTTTGTAGAAGAATATATACGGAGACATTCTTCACACGAGGTAAGTTCTGGTCGTTAATGCAATATGTTATATCCTTCTGATTAAATAGCTTTTACCCTTTTACGCTCTTTTAATAATAAACATTAAGTAGTTCTATCCTAGACTGACTTTTTAGGGGTACGGTTGTGGTTTTATGTATTTACAACCCGTCCGCGCTAACTTTTCCGCTGACGATGTCACATCACTCAAGGGGTAGAGTTAAAAAAAAACTAACAAATATCGGGAAACTGAAGAATATTAAGGTGCCGAATAAACAATAATAACACGTGCTTGCAATGACGTTGCTTACGTACGGTACTGAGAGGGTGACTCAGCGGGGCAGTTGGCGGTGGCTGGGGAGGGGATGTTCATTCCACGAGCCGGCAAACTTAGCGCGAACAGGTTGTAAATAGTTTAAGGGCTGGTTCACATTAGGTCGTCTCGATTAAACTGTCGACGACGACACATTTACCGGATGTTCAGGCCTGATTTCGGTCGGATCGAATATAATATATAGAACGTCGTCTGTTCTGGCTTCACTCAATGTTTAAACGAGTCTTCTTTGCGTACACACCACCGAAGTAATGTGCATAAACTGGTGACGAGAGCAGGGAATGTGGATGGGATGTGGGCGGGTGGTTTCGCCACTGCGAGCCGACAGGTGACAGGTGTGTGAACGGCGCAATACAAAGCAGTATGCCAATATAATATTCGACTCGACCGAAATCGTGGCTGAACGTCCCGTAAACGTGACGTCACTGACAGTTTTATCGGGTCGCATTGATGTGAAACAGCCCTTAAACTATTTACAACCTGTTCGCGGTAAGTTTGCCGGTTCGTGGAATGAGCATCCCTTCGCCAACCGCCGTCCAACCGCCCCGCTGAGTCATCCTCTCAGTACCGTACGTAAGCAACGTCATCGCAACCACGTGTGATTATTATTTATTCGGCATTACTCAGCTCGGCAGCGCTATTTAATTACTTATGGCAATATGCATCTGATACTTTTATCGTTCCGGTAAAGCTGACGGTTGGACCTAATGTGAAGCGGGCCAAAGATGTACGTAAAGTAATAATAATAAACCTTATTTCCTTCTTTCAGGTATCCTTCGATGAAATTGTATTCACGTGCCACCGATGTTGGCAAAGAATTAACACTGCCGAAAGAGCACAGCCGGCTATTGGATCTGTTGAAATAATAGACAATGCTGTCAACGAAGATGATAATATAGCAGTTCCACATGCTATACCAGATCAACGAAATCTCGCTAGAGCATCTAATACGGCGAGTCATTGCATATTTAGGGATTGTTTAAACGAGTCACGACTTCGAATACCCAATAGCATAAAAGTTCACATGTTATCTTATTACAATTTCTACATCCCTCCAAGTGCTCGTGTTTGTAATGAACACATAATGGCTCACGATTGGGACCAGTTACTAAGCGGCAATGTTTCTCACGATTTTAACCAAGACCATATATTGGATATAATTTCAATTTACAGAAGTGCACTACAGAATCCATCGACTATGTTTGATTTCGATTTAAATACAGTAGATGAAAATGAGTTGCGACACTGGACTGGACTCACGATCGCTGAATTCAATTCGTTACTCGAACAAACCCCATCACTGCGACAGCGATCGAATGTACCGAACGTGGTTCTGGGTGGATATCTCATGAAACTCCGAACAGGCGAACCCAACGAACGCCTAGCAGCACTTCTAAAAGTATCTCGTCGAACCTTCGAACGACAATTTGTGATAGCGAGAGAATGTTTATTAGCAGAGTTCGTGCCATCGCACTTGGGGGTCGATCATATAAGTAGAAATGAAGCGCTAACCAAGAATTTGTTGATACCAAAAGCGCTTTTTGGAGACCAGAACAACACGAAACTAATATCGATTTGTGACGGGACGTACATTTACATACAGAAGAGCAGCAATTTCCTCTTTCAAAGACGTAGTTACAGTCTCCATAAGTACAGGAACCTGTTGAAGCCATTTTTAATTGTTTGTAGCAATGGATATATTATCGACGTAACAGGCCCTTATGCAGCGACTACATCAGACGCCACGATTATGAAAAATATTCTTAATGATCATGACAGTGCATTTCCTTGGTTTTATTCAACGAATGATGTGTTTATTTTGGATCGCGGCTTCAGAGACGCTCTACCTGATTTTGAAGCATGCGGTTACGAAGCACATATGCCACCTAGCAAAGACAGAAACAGTTTGCAGCTATCAACAGAACAAGCGAATAAGTCGCGTTTGATTACAATAGTAAGATGGGTAGTAGAAATAGTAAACGGAAGGTTCAAGCGTGACTTCAAGTTTCTACGGGTTAATAACTGTAACAGGTCCGTTCCACACATGTTTGAACATTTCCGGATTGCTGCAGCACTGATCAATGCTTATCACGTGCCGATCAGGGACAATGCCTATGCTGACGCGATACTTACAATTATCAATGAAAGAATACATTCCGAAAATCATTTGGCTCAATATGTCATACAAAAAAACTTGAACAGGCAACGAGTCGTATTTAGGCGCATGGCAGCAAATCTTTCTGATTTTGAAGATATTCCTCAATTAGAAGAAGAACATCTTATTCTTATCGCTCTGGGAACTTACCACATTAAGATAGCCAGATCTTACTGTGCTGAACATTTAAGTGATGGAATGTATATTATAGAATTATACAGAGATAATGAACTGGATGATATCAATGAATACAACATTGAAGTGGAACAAGGAAGTTTCTTACTGAGGGGACGAATACAATCACGTCATACAAGAGCCAAGCAGTACTACACATACGTGCTAATAAACAGAGGGATTGAAGGAAGAGATGCTTTTAGGCACTATTACTGCACGTGTTTGACTGGACGTCGCACAATTGGGACGTGTGCACATGTCATATCAATCTTATGGTACTTATGCTGGGCTCGCCATCAGGAACGTTTCATACCGCCAGCAGCCCACCTGAATAATGTTATTATAGATACTAGCATCATGTAATACCGCAATTATAATATTATGTAATAAATCACAAGATTTTTTTGTTCTTCTTTTGTTTTCTTTTTTTCTAAATTCTGCCAGCCCTTAGTATTTTCACACTATTGGTTATTAGTTTAATTAGATATAATCTTTTCATTAGCATAGACGGCGTTAGTGTTGAGTAGGTAGACCAAAGTTCATATGTTTTTGCCCATTCTCCTTTTGCAATGAAACAGGATTTTAGAAAAGGGAGTATCCTCCGACCAGACGGGTGTCGTGTCTGGTGGGCAACTGCCCAACGATTGATGTCGGGAAGTTGTATATTATGCTAGTCGCGCGGTAAACTCAGCTTGCGCGATGCAAGATCTGCGTGACGCCAGTATGACGCGCAGCTCGCATGTGGCGATGTAGATACCGCTACAACTTTGGTATCGCCTTAAACGGTGCTAGACCTCGGCGTGTGAGCAACTCATGTTCAAGGGATTCCATTTGATCAGAAACTAGGAAACTTCGCAATAACGCACATGAGTACCTACATCAGAAGCACGTAAAACATAGTTTAAAAAAGTTCAAAAGATCTGAAGTATAATCAAAGTCAAAGTCAAATCATTAATTACAAATTTATGCACTTAAAAGGCACTTATGAACGTAAAAAATTAAAAAAAAAAATCAATTGCTTCTAGTTGCTTCTTCCAATAGGTATTTTCGTATGGAGAAGAAAGGGCATGAAACTCCACCTTTACTCGTTTAAAATCTTTTACAATATTTTGTATACATTAATAAAATTATATAATTATATTCTGTGAAGAAGTAATAAGTCAGTGTGTGAGTTAAAGTAAACACAGAATATTAATTAAATTAATAAAAAAAAAATATATAATAAAAGGATATGGGAAATCCTGGGCCCAGCAGTTAACTAGTTGAAATGTGTATTACAAAAACCGTTGTATTTTTGTCACTAGGAAGCGAGAAAAGTTAAATTAAGTTATGAAAAAAAATAATCTTTTAAATACATTTTTTTTTCTCATCACAAATGTTGCAGGTAGGTACAGAAAGTGCTTATCTAGTATAAAAATAGAATATAGAAAAACATTTGTGAGAGACTGGAGCCCGAAGAAGGTATTGAAAACCTGTGTTACGGGTCACCAGGGCCCCAATTATTACAGTTAGACTTTATGTTTAGATCAAGTATGAACTAGATGTGTGATGGAGCTTACAATGCTTATTATATATATGAAGTTAACAAAAATACTGACTATTATAATGGATATGATAATGAGTTTTACGTGTGTATGCGAGTGAGTGTATGTGAGTAAATGTAAGTGAGTGGGTGTATGTATGTGAGTGTGAAGTGTGTGGTTAGGTGTATGTGGGTGAGTGTGTATTTGTGTGGGTAGGTGTATGTAGGTGAGTGTGAGTTTGTGTATGTAGGTATAGGTATACGAATGTTTGAGTGCATTAAAGGAGGTGGTTGTGAGGGGGTAGAAATGTGGGTTAGCGGATTGGAATCAGCAGATTTTCAGTTGCACGGTAATCAAGAGTTTTCAGCCATTTTGATAAAGTTAGCTTACAGATTGATTTACGAAGAGGGTATATTGAAAGTGTTGTGTTAATTTTATTATACATGTATCCTCCAAGAAAACAGTAAAATCTTTGCGAGAAACTGGTGTAAAAGAAGTTAGTAGGACAAACATTTTTTTTCTACGCTTATTCTTGATGAGATTTGGGTCATATTTTATTTCTGTATGTTTTTTAAGTAAAATAGAAAGTATAAAGGTTTGCCTGACTGTTAGTACATCCCAGCGCTTATATAAATCAGAGGTTGGAAAACGAAAAGGCAGTCCAGCTCCTACCTTGAGAATGGCTCTTTGTGCCCTTTCCACCTCTACAAGGTAACTTTTTCCTGCCCCTCCCCAAGAGGCTATGCAGCGTAACAACTGACTGGCAGAGAGCAAAGTACACCATTTTGGTTGTATTAAAATTCGCTGTGTCGTGTATTAAAAAACATGCCTTAGAGTCTTGATTATATACTCGTATATAAGTTTACGAATCGTATGTCGATGTGTGGCTTAAAAGTAAGTGTCTGATATATACACTCCAAAATATCTGATGATATCCGTTCTCTGTAGGGGTGGGAACTGGCCAAGTCAGTACAGGTGTGATCAATTATGTTGAGAGTTGTTTGCGGTAGAAGTTTTTTCCTAGGCGCAAAAGCAATATATTTGGTTTTTGATACGTTTAGTGTCAAAACATTATTTTTCAGCCATAGGGAGACCTGATTAAATCCATGTTGAGCACTTTGAAAAACCTCTTCCCAGGTTTTTCCACTAAACAAGAGCGCTGTGCCTGATTTCTTAGTAATCGATAATGAATAAATCGGTAAAATCTCAGAATATGTATGAACATCGAGTGACAAGTGCATAACAATCGTTCCGCGGAGTCGATTCATAGCAAATCGAGTTCCTTTAATTTTTCTTCAGTTGGCAACACTGGTCACCGACTGACAGATTACAGGCAGAAAAAACCAGGTACTCGTTCGTTTTCTTTCGTTCTGAGTGCGTACGTATTTTCTATACTATATAGGACTATTCGACGGATCTTGCTCCTGGCTCTCTATTTTGGACAACTGATTACGCATAACAATCAGATATTGACGACATGGACCGCTGTGTGAATTGCACCATTGCCACTGGTCGCAGTAAGAAGAGGAGAAGAGTCTTGGACGATGAAGCGAATTTATCAGTTATTCGTCAATGTCGTGTATTTCAGCCTGTAAGTTTCTTTTGAAGTAGAACTTTTAGCCTATCAAGCGAACAAAACCAGACTTATCTACCTACTGTTCACGGTCTCCGGCGTCATGTCTTGTCTGTCGGCTGTCCTTTTGTTGGATAGCATATAATAAAATAATATTTACTTAATAGCTAATTAGTTAATCAATTAGCCTTACGAATCTATGGAATGTGCCGTTTCACCGTTTCACTCTTATAAAAGTTGTAGGTATCTGTCAAGTCCCGATGGGACCGATTCGGTCCCAGGCTTTGGTGCTTTAAGGTATTGACAGATATTGAGACCATTTCGGTCTCGGCCGGGACGTAGCAATTTGGTTGAACATACATTAGGAATAGGTGTACCTAATGAAACTGGTTTATGGTTGAACATGATTTAAATAGTTAACTTATTTCAGGTAACCAGTGAGTGAGAACTATATATCCCAAGCATGTTGGACCGTGGCCCAAGATGTGGTTCTTGGGAGACGTCTGATTGAAGCACCAACCCAAGTTGGCCATTCCAGTGTTTGTGTCCGCTGCGGTCGTTCACTGTTAGCGCGGCAGAAATACGGCGGCATGAATAATAAATATTTTATACTTATATTGGTGTTTTATTTTACTTCCTCTTCCCCCTTTTTTAAAAGGTAGGTACCTGCTGCTTCTACGTGCAGGATATTGAATGTAGAGACTTGTCTTCAACGGCAGCGACTGTCCAGGGCGTGCCAAACGAATCAGATCTTCGACACGTCACACATGGAGGCTCTCTACTTGCACTCCATGCGTAAAGCCATTACACAACCAAAGCCATTCAAAAATATTTCGCAAATAACATCAAAAATCTACAATGTTATACTGTAACCTCACTTTTACTATACTTCATATAACTCGATTCCTGGATAGCCAAATTACACCAAAAGACAATGCCAGGAATCGGATCGAATCATATAGCGCCCGACAGACTTTCTAGAATAATGATTATTCATAACAGAAATCAGTAAGAATATAAATAAAATCTGTAGAAGTACACCGTTGAAAAGTAATTATACATAGTTACTCAATTGATCAATACATTTCATAGCTACAATTTCAATTAGAAATGCTGCCAAAACCAAAATAAAATAATATCGATGCAAAGTTGCACTTGCAAATCGATTACAATAATATCAATATACACTTGTGAATTTATTATTAACATAAGTCGTAACTCGTACGTCTTATGATTTTAATCGCGTTTAGTAATATTTTTGAATAGACAATATTTTAATAATGTAATAGAAAGTAATTTAATTATCGATTCCGTTTAGAATAGTTTATTCCTAATAATGTTATTATAGTGCTGGCAACACTTGATGTGTAAGTAATTGTATTTGTTATTCTTAAAAAGTTTTATTTTACTTCTCCCGCGTTATCGTCACGAGCGACGAAGTGTTCCCGTGTTTTTTTTTAGTGTTGTGTTGTTTATTGCCGTGTTCCGGACTCCGATTTTTCTACCATTTACGACGCCGACGTACTGAACCTGTATTACTTGCTGACCCGGCTCGCGCAACAGGCCATCTGAACCTGCCTACTAAATTGTTAAAATGTATACATGTGGTTTTTTTTCATACATTCGAAAATAACGTAGGTGTTGTTATATTTTTACTATAAAACGGATCTATATGTAAGGATAATGTGCCAAAAGTCATTAATTTAATTCAGTATTTAATAGTTGATGTCATGTTATCGTTAAAATGAGAAGTATTAAGTGGTCCACTTTAAAGAACTATAACTTTTTTTGGTGTACTTCTAATAGAAAACTAATTATACTATCAAATTTTGTAATTATTTTCCTTTTTTATGATATATAGTTCATCTTTGTCGGTTCTGGCCGAGTCTTGTAGGTAGCCTTGGCATTCCCCTTTTCAGTTAGGCCTTGTTATTATATCCTCTTACAAATAAGGCTAGTTTGATTGAGTTAAAACCTGGGCCCAGGAAACTATGGACGCTTTATCGCCTCCTTTGCAACCATTTTGATTTTGTCTGGACTTTAGATAACCCCTTCCTATGGAGCAGGACCAGTATGTTTCCAAGTATTCTTATCTTGGATATAATCGTTATACGATTGCGTACCTCCACATACTTAGACGTACATACTACATACTATGAAATTGTTAGTAGAACATCGTGGTTCTACTGGTAGTGGTATTTTAAATATATATTATTATTAAATATTAATTTAAATATACTGTACAAAAAATTATTAAATAGATTGACTTACTCTGAATATTAAATTCAGAGAATAAATAATTTAGTGATAATATAATAGTATGTAATAATGTTGTAAAAAACAGATAGTTATGAAGTAATTTAAATATTTAGAAAAAAGGGAAAACATATAAGCGCTCTTCCTCTCTTCTACTTATTTAAAATATTGCTATGCCCGACAATATTTTCAAGGTCACAATTTGGAGTACACTTTCGAATTTACCTAAGAGCGTAATTAATAAATAAAACTGAACGCGATTAACACATCTAAGCCGCACTCAAGAGCTGTCAGTCATTATTGTCATGGAATTTTGACAGCTCTTGAATTAAATGTACTGATCGCGTTTATTGGCGAAATTGGCCCACGTACCTACCTAAACGTTTTTGTACACGAGCCTGAACTTTTACAAACAAGTTGGCAACAAAAAAAAACAGGTACCTAGGTATTTTTTACTGTCACTTTCAATTTCTTTGAAACTTGCCTACCTTTGATATATCATAAATAGTCCGTCTCTGTAAAATATTACCTATTCATAATTTCTAAGAAGTTTCTCTTCGCCAAAATACGTGCCAAGATTGGCGTTAGTAACAAGCTAGAAAATGTATAATTATTATCAGTCTTCGATACCGGAAATAAACTAATTATCCCAGTAAATAGTGTTTGTGGGCTTATTTTAACCAGTGACCATAAATAATAGCATAGCTGCGCGCGTTGCATAACCACCATAGAAACGGGTTTTGTCGAAGGAAGAATAGACAAAATGACAGATAGAATAGACAATTTTTAGAAATCTGTCTACAATCTGTAATTTTGTCTATTCTTCGTTCGACACCACCCGTTTCTATGGTGGTCATGCAACGCGTGCTGTAACTATTCCGGTAACTGTTAGTGTCGTACAGACGGTGATCACAGATTACAAATATTTATATTTCTTATTTTTTTTACTTACACCATGAGGTAACCTATAACCTATTGCGATAGTGTTCTTATTTAACTCTTATCCTAGCTCATTATTATAGTTGAATTTTGTAACTTATTACAAACAATGAATGCTTTATGAACTCCCTCAAAGAACTACAGAATAGGTCCGTGTCAGTTACTATTGAGTTGAGAATGCAGAGTGCATGCGTCAGTGGCGCCGCACTTAACAGATTGGTCCGAGTGTGCAGCTTCGCCAGCAGCCGTGCCTATCGTCGTCGCCACACGTACCTGTCCGGAACATGCAAACCTATCTGCCCTAAAATTATTAATAAACTTATTAAGGAACATCAAATACTCCACCGATTTGAAGGCCAACTGACTGCCCGCGAACGCCTAACCTTATACTGTATAAGCTTCCCTGAAAAGGGAACATAAAAAGGTATCCCAAAAAATCACAGTTCAGCACCAAAGGTCCTGTTATATCATTACAAGAAAAATGTTTTGGCACTTTCAGAAAACAAGTGTCGTGAACTTTTTCACTTAGTTGCGAAGTCTTTAATGACTTCCTTGGGAGTACAGGTCGCACTTCAGATGGGTCGACGGGAATATTTTGTTGAAACTTAATCCAATTTGGATAATGTATGTTTTTTGTTTTGCTGCGTTCGTCTTTTGTTTGTTTTTTGTTTTATCTTTTGAGTTTGGAGCCGCAGGCGGAGGTTTGTGGGTTTTTGAGTTAGATGAGGCGGTTGTCATGTGTATTTATTAAGTACTATTTATTTATTTATTTTATTATTTATGTACACACAGTAAAACAGATACGACATATTAGATTTGAATACAAAGGTAAGTATAAGTATAATTTCCTAAGAAATTTCTTGCAGCGAAAGGAGATAGGAAAAAAATAATGTAGACAACAGTGTGTGAGAACAAGAAGAGAAGAATTTCGTTTTGTGACGTCTTAAACTAGAATAGTAAATACACCTACATATAAAGAAAAATAACACACTTAAATACATACATATTGCTAAAAAAAATAAACATATTATACATAAACATACATACATTCTCACAGTTAAGAGGAAAAGTAATCCTCTTTTAATCGATACTTGAATTGGGAAATAGATTTTAAATCTCGAATGCTAAGCGGAAGTGAGTTCCACAATCGTACAGCATGGACAGCTATGTCAATCTATGTACTTTCTGAGGATTGTTTTTAGCTGAATTTAATAACTAATGGTCTGAGCCCTAAACATTCTGCCTACTAAGTATAACCAGTCCATTATTTTGCACTGCCAGGCAATGGCCTCTTCTTATACAGAGATGACAAGCCAATGATTGGTTAACACAAATGAATACTTTATTGTTCTGTCTTACTGCGCAATGCTTGATTTTGAAATTAAATTATATTATACAAACATACTTTAACATCTATAATATTATAGTTAGGAGGATGAAAAACCAGTCTATCAACACTCTTGACTCACAAAATCTATAAGGTATTTAAATAAAAATAAAAAATAAACTTAATACTCTACACACACACTACACGTGGCGCCATCTATTATCATATGAACGTTTTTGTTGTTTTCCTCGGGAACAGTACTTTTTTTCGAGATGTAACGTACCGATGTCCGTTTCTGTACACCTGACAACGTATATGCAAAATTTCGGTATGATGGGTTCAGTGGTTTAGGCGTGAAAAGTTAACTAACAAACAAACAAACTTACTTTGGCATTTATAATATTAGTTACGAGTATTCATGAAATCCTTATTTTTTATTACCTACATACACAAACACCATACGATAATCTAAATCCCTTTATTTTGTAACATAAAATCTGTTACGATCTTCCTGCTACCCACAAGCCGTCCTACTTCCTGCCTTATGTAAAGCGTCTTTAAAAAAAAAAAAAAACCTCACACTGCTCCTCCAACTTTATAAACAAACTAGCTATTGCCCGTGACTTTGTCTGACAATTCTGGATCCACATTCGCAATCCAGGATGAAAAGTAACCTATGTCCTTACCTAGGTCTATCTGTGTCACCTGGTCTATCTGTGTGCCAAATTTCATCCAAATCCGCTCTGCCGTTTTAGCGTGAAAACGTAGCAAACAAACTAATTTTCGCATTTTATAATATTATAGTTTATGTAGTAGTATTATTTATAGTATATAGTAAGATTAGTGATAAGTAAGATTCTTGACATCGAAAGCCTCTCAAAAGGCCGCCAAGTGGCATAAAATATAAACAGCACACTGGGGCCCAATAAGGTAAAGTCGTCACTTCCACAGAGCTCACACAAGTTTGTCAAAGCGTTTTTGTGATCCGTCCCACGGGGAAAATATTAGGAATGTACTTTGTCGAAGGTAATCAATTAGATTGAAAACTTTGCGGATAATGGTGCCGATTCCGATTCTCTAAACTAGACTAAAAATCACCAAAATTTCGTTTATTCCTGTCAAATGACGGTTTCCCATTCTGAAATTGACTAAAGTGACACAACTTAACTGTATTTTAGTTTGACGGCACTAAGATGGCACTGAGATTTAGTGAAACTGGCAATTTTGCTATTCTGAATTTTACGTTTTTCACCTAAAATTTTGATTGTCTTAACTAAATCTGACTATTTTTAATCGCGATTAAAAAGGTGTGGAATAAAATTTGTTGTCAAGAACTAAAATTCACACCAACACCTCGACTTCAGATGCAAAAAAAGTACTGTAAGTATCTTTTTTTCTTTTCTTTTGGTTATATCTCGAAAACGGTGTCCTACCGCAAAAATAATGAAAATTTCGACCCCCTTTATAAAACACTTAATCCTATAAAACTCAACGTGTTGGTAATATTTTTTTATATTTTCCATACAAAAAGTAAAAAATTCCATACAAAACAAGTCGACGCCTCACAAAATGCGCTCCTACGGCTTTAAAAAAACCCACGTGGAGTCGCAAAATTGCCAAATTTGATTTTAGATGTGTCAAAATTATTTTTAAATTTATAGATTTTATCTTGCAGAATAGCGTTAGGATTCTCATAGCCAAAAGTAAGAAATTTTGGTGTTAGTTTAGTTAATTTAGTTCGGTGTACAACAGAATCGGCACCAATAAAGAACTTAGTTTTTTATGACCAACAAGCCAACGGCCAACTTAATGGTGAGTGGTTTCCGTCACCCATGAACAATTTTAATACTTACACCGAAGATTAGTTGTCACTAGGGTTGCGGGAAAGGCTGCCAGGGTTGCGGGAAAGTCCGAGAGGGATACCGTGGCCCCTGGCATAGGCAACAGAAGGAACACGGGGGGGGGGGGGGGGGGTTTAGTCAGTAAGAGTCTGACACGCCCTCCCGCTCCGCCCACAGCGGGAGAAGTTATACGATGACTTCCCACACTCAAAAAAAAGGCCCCATCTGAAATGTTTCATGTCACCCGTCACGCGTAATAATAATAATAGTCCTCCAGACCGAATTTCGGTCATGGCGGCCTATCTCAACGGAGACTAGCCATCGACGCGGGAGATATTATAAACAATAAATGATTTTATTTCTGTAAGTAGGTTTGTACAAACACTTTTACACGTCAATCATATTTTAAAAACTAGATGAGGTCAGCGTTTCCTATCTGACTACTCTGAGAAGAAAGGCCGAAACAAACTCAGAGGTCACAGTCTCTTTTAAAGTCCAGACATAACTTGGTCAGATCATGTGAAGACCATGTAGATTGGTGTCTGAAACGGTCTTTTGAGGAAAAACCATACAGATTGAGCGGACCTGTCCAGTCAGTGCACGCATTTGTCAGTAATCTTGCCGCTCAACACAGAACTTAAGGAGCACAATGAGTGCACAAGTGTGTGCGTAGACACAGGTGCCTCAGTCTTATAGTCCGATGGAATCGGAGAGAGATCAGGCGCAGGACCAACGGCTTAACGTGTTTATCGAGCACGGGGGTATCCCCCCGCCGACATACAAACTCCGGGCGGTTACTGAAAAATTCCTAATAGAAAAACCCGATAACACTTTGCCCGACCTGAGCATCGCACCCAGGACCCCACGCTCAGCAGTCGCGCTTGTGATCACGGGACCAACGGGGCTGTTAAATTACGCTTCAAAAATACCGCGTGCTTTAGTTTTCTATGAAAATTACGTTGAGTAATTTCGGCCTGATAGATATGTCAAAAGGATGTACAGGCCGACGTTTTACTCGCCGAAAATAGGGCGCGTAATTTTGGTAGATGTGTTGCTATACTAGGTCAGTGTTACTAAATGAATTGAGGAAATACAAATAACGCTTAAAAAATCACATTGGTACCTATAGCAATAATAATAATAACTGCTCCATAGGTCCCGTCACACGTACCTAACCTGCAAACTAGAACACAGCAACGCAAATTGGTGGCAAAAATGTGTAGGTAAATGATTCATTTCTGTAAATACGTATTATATTAAACTCCTTTACACATCAAACATAATGTATGTTTCAAAACTATACTCAAGCCAACGACACGAGATAAATAGATAAAATTCCAACTTATACAAATATCATCTTTTAACTCAAGTAAGTTGTAGTTGATTGTTGAATGAGAAAAAACTATCGATAATGGCATAAAATAATTTTAGTTGCAATGGAAACTGAACCATACACAATTGAATTTAAGTTTTTAATCCCAGGGCATGAAACATATCTCGTCTCGTTGGCTTTAGTTTGGACGAGTCAATGTTTCTTATCCGAATACTCTGAGAAAGAATTCCGAAGTTCGAAACAAACTCAGAGGTCACTTTCTTTATAAGTCTAGACATAATCTTAGTGAGGTCATAATTATGAGGACTACATGAAGATTAGTAGTTGTTGGTAGTACTTCCCTGGACATGCTCCTTTACAACATTCTTGACTTCTATAAAAATACCCGTGGGGAAAAATTAGATGGAATAAAACAGATGCATAAATATCAGATCAATTTTATAATTATTATTAAAGCATCACAGTAATCATTCACACAAAAACGTTGAAGCCATATAACATTATGACATCAAAATAATTTAGCCATATCAATATTAATAATCACCAGCATTTTGCTAAGCAACATAATATTATAATGTAATTATATTCATAAAGAGCAAATAAAATAAAACATACCTGACTATTCAGAATTGTCGTGCCGAGTTCGTAGTCGAACAAGGTCTGACCGATCGAGGCACTTGCGCGCTCTTCTAAACCATGACTTGCTTGTCAGTGGGTGGGGGTGAGTTGCCAACAGAACAACTTTTTATACCGTTACTCGAAAAATTGCATTCATATTTTTAAATTAATCAAAATGTAACCTTTTCTCCCACATACCATTACAGTGATATTTAACAGTACCTACTGTCATGTTGGCTTCTCGATTTTTGTAACGTTTCGATTTTTGCGATACGAGCTGCGTTTTCAATCCAGCATGAACAAATATTTATTTTCTGCTGGATGTACAAAGTGATGTGGCCCGGTTCACGGGATCATTTTTTTATACGTTTCGGAAAAACCTTGCTATTAGCTGGTCCTAGTTTGGCTGTCAGAAATTTCACTTAATTGAGAATGTATTTAGCCTAGTTACTAGATAGATCTAAGGTAATTAAGAAATTCATTGTTAACCCTTTTCCTCTTCGCATTAAGCTTATGAAATAAAGTTATTTGTAAAATTTTTGGTACCAATATGAATTCGTTAGCGTTAGTTAGCCTTTCTCAAGTAATTTACAAACACTAACCTTAGCAACACATCTGCCTAAATTACGCGACGTAACGTCGGCATGTAAAACGGCGGCCTGCAATGCTTTTTTTACGTTACTATCAGGCCGAAATTACGCCGCGTGATTTTTATAGAATACAAAGCACGCGGTATTTCAGACGTGTAATTTTCGGTAGGAGTCTCGCTAGATCGCTATTCTTACGGTGATGCAGAGCAAGCGTGATGATGATGACTCGTTCCTGGGGTGTACTTTCTAAGCCGAAATCCGTAGTTACGGGCGTGTCCTAATCCGTATCACCTACACGGACATAAGATTAGTTTGCGACCCAAACCAAGAATGAATGACCACACGATTTGACAGTGGCCCTTACTCCCGATGCGTTTTTGCCTGTCCGAAAAAGTTAATTAATCGGGAGTAGGGTTCATTCCGAAGTATCGAACTATGTTCGACCGGCCCCTGTCTTTGTTGACGGGCTTAAAGAGCAGGCGCCCAGTGCTGTTTCTCAAATCGCCAACACGTAATCAGCAAGTGTGTTGACAATGGTCAGTATTTTCCCTAAAGAGAAAAGGTCTTTGACCTGTAATGAAACAATTGTCGCCTATTATAATATTCGTGATTCGTGAAACGGTTTCTCCGATTCTAAAGGTACGTTGAGTGCGGTTTTGTCTGTATTCTACCCTTGGGCATAATGTAACGAGGTGCCGCTGAGCTCGCAAGTAATTACTATAATTGACAATCCGTTTTGTGGATAATTAAGCGATGGTCGTGCGGTAGGGGAATGTATTTTATTTATGTACTACTAAGATCTTGTAGTTTAAAGTACGGACTGATAGCAAGCTCAAGTCACAAACGTACATTTTGTTCAGATAAAGATATGTCTGAAGGCTTCCGCAGACAGGTCCGACGCGGCTCTAAAAGGACAATTTTATGAAAATTTTCTAAAAATTGTTCTACAGGAATCGCGTCGCTCCTGTCTGCAGGAGCCTTTTAATTTACTGTATGTTTAGGTTATCTGCTTATTTCATGAAGTAACTTAAGCTATCTGCTAAAGTTAATAAAAATCGCTTTGCTATTAAGTATAGAATGAAAGAAGAACATTACAAACAGACAAAATTACTTTCCTATTAGGTAATACACTCGAGAGCAATGAATCCGGGTCACTTAAAGAATGTTAAAAATCTCGGAAACTAAAAATGATAGGTTAATGCAATAAATTGTATTTAATAGACAATGTAATACTCCTTAAATGAAAGTAAAAAAAAATACATTTTATTAACACAAACTTACATAAAGAAAAAAACTGCTGATCTCTCCTTAAAACAAAAATAGGAAACATGAAATTTTTGAACTTTATTACGATTTTCTTGAATTTTAATACTTCGTATTGCCTCCTCGTGCTTCCATTACTGCGTTTACGCGGTTTGGCATGCTGTACACCAAGTTCCTTATACGATTTTGGGGAATATTCTCCCATTCCTCTGTGAGAGCAATTTTGAGCTCACGAAGCGTGATTGGGGGAGGGTTTCGTTGTTTTACGCATCTGCCTAGCTCGTCCCAAGCATGCTCGATCGGGTTGATATCCGGGCTGCGCGCTGGCCACTCCATACGAGTAATGTTCATCTCTTGAAGGTAGTCATTCACAATCCTACCTGTATGAGGTCGGGCATTGTCATGCATAAATATAGCATCCTCACCTAAATTGACCATAAATGGACCAACGTGATCATTGAGGATTTCTTCCACATATCTTACGCTAGTTAAAGAGCCGTTTTCTATGATCACCAGCTCTGTGCGACTTTCAGAAGAAATTCCGGCCCACACAAGTACAGACCCACCACCGTAGGCTACTTTTTCTTCGATGCATGCTTGCTTGAATCTTTCCCCTGGTCTTCGATACACTCTGTGTCTTCCATCGTGCTTGTAGAGCATAAATTTTGATTCGTCGGAGAACATAACTTTTGACTAATCTTCAATACTCCAATTTACGTGGCTCTGGGCATATCTTAGTCTTGAAATACGATGCCCACGCTCCAGTTTAGGGCCGTTTGCAGGTCTAAGGGGTTTTAAGTTAGATTCAGCAAGCCGACGTCTTACTGTCCATGCACTTGGGTTACTTCCTCCGAGGCGTCGAAACTGATTGGTGAGTTCAGTTCCTGTGAGAAAGCGATTTCGAAGCATGGTGTTCACCAAGTATCGGTCTTCTCGTGCTGTGGTACACCTGGTTCTGCCCGTTCCTGGTCTGCGTAGGTTAGAACCAGTTTCTTCGTAACGTCGGAGAACTCTTTGTACTGTTGACAGCGACACACCGACAGTCCTGGCTGTATCGCGCTGACTCCGGCCGGTTTCCAGCATTGTAAGTATTCTGGTGCATTCTTCAGGCGTAAGCGACATAATTTCAGCTTGAATAATGAATATAGAGCACTATCAACATGGTTTATGTACCCACATAAATGACAGATTACAAACAAAAGCAAAACCAAATGCTGTAATTTCGTAGTTCCATCTTCGAAAGTGGCCCTTTTTCAAATTTGATTTTTTTATGATATAACTTTACAATAACTAAGAAGTTTTAATACCTTCATTTAAGGAGTATTACATTGTCTATTAAATACAATTTATTGCATTAACCTAGCATTTTCAGTTTCCGAGATTTTTAGGATTCTTTAAGTGACCCGGATTCATTGCTCTCGAGTGTATTATTAAACATTGTATATCCAACATGTCCCGGAATTATCGCACACCCCAATAGACAATTATGTTATAATATTCCTCCAGACCGTATTTCAGCCATGGCAGCCAATTTCAACGGAGACTAGCCTTCGACGCGGGAAATGTTATAGTGCACTAAAATGTGTGCGCAGACACAGGTGCACTCTCTCTTCTCGCACTCTCATAGTAAGATGGGACGGCAATCTGACACGACCGGAGAGAGATCAGAGGGGCAATTTCCGTATTTTTAAGACCGTTCGCATTCTAATCTCAGTCTCAATCTGTCAAAATTACAATCAATTTACATACATTTTTGACAGGTTTTTGACATTGATTGTCGCTGAGATGACATTGCGACTTGAATTTGAACGTTTTTTAAGTACGAGAATTGGCCTACTGGCGTAGGATCAACGACTTAATGTGATTAAATACTATGTTGAAGACAAGGAACTCTGGCAATAATTCCTTCTGCACATGTGGCTTCCCTGGTACCTCATTAACGGCATCACTATGTCTATTGACTGGTCTCAAAACAAGGTGTTTTTTTTTACATACTTCTTTAGGATGTGCGTGTTATGTTCTTGGGAATGTGTATAGAGAGAATTAACACGTTGATGTACCTTTATATATGTAATCACTCACGATGCCAAATACAACGAAAGTAATTAAATGCATATCAAGTGGCGCGCGTCTGTATTGCGGGGTACGGGACAACTGAGGTTTGCCGCGCATGCCAGTCCAATGGAATACAAAATGTGGGCGTCAGCGTTCCTCTACACTTCTTTGACATAATCCAATCTGGATTATTCTTATATTTCTGATATAGTTGTAATGGCAATCATGTCATATGGTTTAAATAGGCTTTTATTTATCTTATCTATAGATTCTTTGTATTTTGTGAATGTGAGAACGTTGTAGCCCTAACTTTTAAACTTAAGACGTTCATGATAAGACGTTATAGACCATTTTCTATTTTGTTAAGGTTGACAGGCCTACACTGTCCCATACCTATAGACACTGCAATTTGAAAACATTGTAAAGGCCAATTATTTTTTAAACAGTAACCGTGGCCTTTCTTGCCGTCTCTTCTCCATAGGAAACTACCAATTGGAACCGTGCACGTAGTTTCTGACGTTTCATAAGTGCCCATGTAGGTTTATGTGTAATAAAAATAATGTTTTGATTTGATTTCCGAGGCACGGGGGTATCCTCAGATCATAATATGATCTGAGGGGGTATCACACCGCCGACTCTCAAATTCCAGGCTGTTCAGGCTTCAAATTTCTAATAGAAAAACCCAATAACACTTTGCCCGACCTAGGAATCAAACCCAGGACCATAAGCACAGCAGTCGCGCTTGCGATCACGGGACCGACAGGGTGGTCAGTTATGTTATAATTATAATACATATACTGATTTTTTACTATAATTTCAATCAGTGAATGAACTGAGCCCATCACAGTCCACAGCTGGACATAGGCCTCTCCCAGGCTGCGCCACAACACTCTGTCCTCCGCCTTCCGCATCCAGTCTCTCCCAGCCACTTTCTTGAGGTCGTCGGTCCATCTAGCTGGGGGGCGTCCCACGCTACGCTTGCCGATACGCGGACTCTACTCCAGTACTCGTCTGCTTCACCGGCCATCGGTCCTTCGACAAACATGGCCAGCCCACTTCAGCTTGCTTACTCTGCAAGCTATGTCGGTAACTATGTATAAAACATTGTTTATTTATTATATTAGTTATATTGATTGTGGGAGACCATTGTGGTCACAGTGCAAATCTACGCACGCATCAAGTCGCACACGTAAAAGGGTCTAGCGTAGTAGGTACTTAGTCCAGTTTGGTTGGTTTTGACTGTACAACGGAAGTGTAACTATAATTTACATAGTTATAATTATTATTGGGATAGAAATTACCTTTATTAAAAATTACAGAAATCGATTTAGTAAACGATGCTGAACCAACTTCTTTCATAATGTGCATTAAATCAGTTTTACCACAAACCATGGCTAGATACCATAAGTGTATAAGTGTAGTCTATGCACTTTTTTGAATTCCTGCCCTGAACACTCGATAACTTCACAAGCGCAACCGATGCAATAACTCAGTGAAACGAAATGGAAACTTGTAATTTTTCAGAGGATTGCCCTCTCTCCTCTCAGGTCCTCAAGCATTAGTTCCACTAACATATTGATGGTAATAACTTGGGGGAAATTGGGGAAAAAAACACTCAAGAGCCACCGCTGATGAGGTTATGAATTCTTGTCGGGAAGATGGATTCGGGATGACGAATCGATGATTGGTTGATCTTTCATTCTTGAGTCTTGTATTTAGGAGTGAAAACTGAATGTTATTTTTAGGAATTCTATCGCGAAAGGTAAATCAATCTGATGCCTTTTTTCAACTGTGTTGGGGTCGCCTTCTGAATACACCTGCCTTCTTCTTTTGTTGTATTTTACATGGAGCGACTGCCTATCTGACTTTCTCAACCCAGTTACTGGGTAACACGGTATGAAATGAAATGTTTATTTCTGTAAGTAGATCTTTTAAGACACTTTTACCCGTCAATATTTTAAAACTAGATGGCGCCGGCATTTCCTAGCTGACTGATCCCTGAGAAGAAATGCCGAAACAAAATCAGAGGTCATGGTCTCTTTTAAAGTCCAAACATTGATTTATTAGGATTTTATGTGAGTCTAACAATGCAGGGCCATGTCTGGAAGAGCCATTGCAGCTTTGAATTGACCTGTCCTAACAGACGGCATGCATGGTAGCCGTTGGCAATGCTGGTTGTCAGACTTTCAGGGTTCTGACTACCGGTAACGACGGTCAAAGATCTGCAAATGAAACCAACAATAGAGGGGATCTGGCGCTTGGCGGCCGCTGCCGCGGCACGCTCGCTACGCTCGCTCGCCTTCGCGCGCTAATGGTCACTGTTCTAACCTAACCTAACCCAAAAGATTCACCATTCTGCTTAACATGTTTTCCGAGGCACGGAGGGGTAAATATTTTAACAAAATATTAACTTCAAATGACCATCTTGCTCTTCACTTTTGCAGAGAGATCATACCTTTTGTCTTATCCATAAAAATCTGAAAGTATTTCGTCTTGTGTTGGGTTAGTGTGGAATACTATTGAAAACTGGTAGATACCTATTAGCGATCGTACTATTCCACTGTTTAGATCAGATTTAACGTGGCACTAGCCTTCACCGTTGTAAATGTGCCAGGCGGCAATCACTATCACTATACATTAAGCAAATTAACGTGCCCTTTCAATGATCTAACGTATTAACTTATTAAGTTCCTACAAATTCAATCAATTCCTTACCACCGAAAATACTACGAAACTAGTTAAGTTGCCTAATTCATTAGCCCTATAATGAAGCCGACGACCGCAGTGAAAACATTTAGACCAAACACCCGCCAAACGTGAAGCCGCTTACTTTTTAGCGTCGGTTTTGAACACAACAAAACACCAAAACCTTCATTCCAGCTAGTTTGCGGGAGTAAACTGGCGGCAAATTTTTTGTTCGTATAGCGCGGGCTACCGAATTGAAGCCGCAAAAAAGGCACAGAAAAAGTCGCACACCAGAACTGGGCAAAAATGGCTAAGAATGGGCAGGAATGGGTTGCAATGGCTATGTCTAACCTCATAACTCGAGGAAAACTCGATTGGAACTCGATTCCATCGTAAGTCTTGCAGTCAATCCATGCCAAGATTGGATTCAGTAATAAATAGTATTCTTAGTGGCATTTCGATTCTATTACAGTTTAGTTCGAGCATCAATTTAGTGCTTTTTGTGGTGGTCTGAGCTGGGCAAAAGCAGGAATGATATCTACATAGTACCTAGATAAAGGATTAAATCATAATGATTATTAAACCTGTGGTCTTTTTGAGTGAGGTTGAATAATCTCCAGTCCCTACCATGTACCTACGTACAGTATTGCACACTCTGAGACGGATAATTCCCGTATTTTCAAGAACGTTCGCATACTAATATGCAGTTTTATAATTTCTAACTAACTAACGTGACGATAATATCGTGGATGGCCAGGGTCACGTCACGGCAACACGATAACACAGGGAAGTATAAGATATGGAAATATAAATATATGAAGACGCTTTTGGATTTCTGTCCACGATAACGTTATAACGTACATGACGTATATCCATACATTTTATACACGATATATTTCATGCACGTCCACGATCATATCGTGACGTTATTAGAAATTATAATAGTTTGATTTGATCACATTGATTGTCGCTGATAGCTTAGCTATTTTCACCTGAAACTGAGGAAGAGCATAGTAACCACACGCCCGTTGGTTCCGAGCGCTCTATTTCCAAAATGTTCGGTTCAAATTGCCTAAATGTCGAACGGGCTCAAAACGTCCAATTTCTAAAATGTCCATTTCCCAGAACTCTCAATTTTAAGCAACCTGTAAATCCGACGGCCTCAAGTTGTTGCTCGCTATCGAAAACAAGTAGGACTGTCACTGTCTGCAGCAAGACATTTATTGCATTGTTGTCCACCGCAACTACAAAGTGGACGACGTGCCTATCAACAGACAGGAGGCAGTGCGAGACCTTAGTGTTCACATGGATACTCCATTGAGATTCCGGGAGCATATTATCAATGTCTGTAAAAAGACATAAAAGCGGCTGGGGTTTGTGCTTCGCATAGCGGCAACTTTCACAAATATTAAAGAAATTTCGGCATCGTATGACGCTCTAATAAGGAGTCAGTTGGAGGGTAATGCAGCATTATGTGCTCCACATGATACTAAATGAAGTCTTATGTTGGAACGCATACAGAATAGATTTACGAAATACATATACCTAAGGCGGTACATCAAGGGGTAAAAGGGATATACTCCATGTATATCCCTTTTAACCCTTGATGTATCCAACGTTGTTTGTGTGGGATACAACAAGTTGGAAACAAGGAGGGATCTAGCACTGGCGTCGTATATCCTTGGAGTATTCCGGGGTAACATAAATAATCCGGGGGTGCTACAGGGGATAGGCTTGTGTGTGCCAGACGGGTACGTGCAGCGCCGACGACGGCCTAAGTTGTTCGCGGTGCGCGCGGTCGAACTAAACTGTTAGACAACGTCCCACAATGCGCACACTAAATTTGATTGCCCATAGAATGGATCTTGTCTCATGTTCACTGAGCGAGTTCGCAAGGGTAACGTTACACGTGTTATGGTTTTAATTTGTAAATCTTGTTTTGCATAAATATTAATATGTTGTAAATTATTTAATGAATTGTTGAATTGGGAGACTGTAGATAATGGTAGCGTATGTATGTAAATAAATAAATAAAAATAAAATATTGTTGTTGAAGTTATGTCTTTAAATTGTCTATGTTTTTTAACCGACTTCAAAAAATAAGGAGGTTCTCAATTCCGTTGTATTTTTTTTGCTACCTCAGAACTCCGTTATTTATGAACCGATTTGGAAAATTAATTTTTTATTTGAAAGAATATACTTTCATATTGGTCCCATATAAATTTGATCAAGTTCTGATGACTGGTTTTTGAGTCAGCTTCAATAATACGTATTTATTCCACTTAGTGTATGTTGATGATGTTGTAATAACTTCCTGTCACTGTTATTTACATTGCAAGTAGTGGTACACCTAAAAAGGGAATTTTTATTTTATTTCTATGATCATATTGTGGTCTGCAATACAGATTTTTATTTATTTATTTGCTTACACCTTTATGTGCCAACGTAGCATAATAATATAATTAAACTCAACGTCTCGTTATCTGTGCTTTTGTGCGCTCATAACTCGAAAACCAGTCATCTAACTATCGTACATTTTTCGTAATTTATTTATAGGTATTGTATGAAATAAAAGGGAGCCATTGCTAAAACTAGGTACTCTAAGCATGTTCTGTAAACTAAACTTTCGACTGTACATACATCGGTGGAATCTAAACCATACTATGAATTGCAAGTCACTTGTCCTTTAAACTACAACATCTCTCAAAGTTGGCGTATGAATTATTTATAGAGCGCCGGAACCGGGTAGTGTCGGGTACGTCTTGTGAATTGGGTTTAACTTACAAGATACGTGAGTACCTACATCAATATGGGTCTGATTGTATTTAGCTTCCTGTGTCTCGTGTTCGAACGTGATAGGATCAGCTATTGTTATTTTTGCTGTCAATCGATTTTTCTTTTGTCGATACTATCAAAAGGAAACGACTATATAGAAGTGAAAACCATCAATTTAAATCATAAGCCTGATGACCAGTAGATGCCGCAGTAAGTGTAGCCCCGAAGGTCGAATGAATCTCTCGTTTTTTAATCCAAAAGATATTTATGATGATCGTCAATACGTCTATGTAAATTTAATCAGGCTTATATCAAATAAAGTATAGATATTTACGTAGAGAGAACAGAGCGTTTCACGAGAACAATGATTTTGCTAAAGAACATAGACTTCAATGGAGTGTATGCAAATGTTTCTGAAGTGAAAGATGTGCTCTTACGAGGACTGTCCTTGAACTGTTAATGAAAAAAAATCTGATGCTTATAACTTTAATACTTTTATCTTTCGTAAGTAATATCGGTTCTGTTTTGAGACAAAGGTGAAACAGATAATTATCAGAAACTTCACTTTTTGATCATTTTTGTTGAACAATACAAAATGAATCGAATGTGAACAATGAATTCATTAGTAAACGATCCAACGATGCTGGGTTTCGGCACTTAGCATCTTTAACTAGCCTACCGATTTTGTTGATTGTTCTTATGATAAACTAGCTTCTGCCTGCGATGTTCGCGTGGAAGCCATAAGACTGCACAGTATACTAAAATAACAGCCACATTTTTATAAAACTTTGCTCTCAAAAAATAAAGCGAGTCAGGGCCGGTAACGCGAGAGCAAGCGACCTACAGCAGTCCATGTGAGAAGCAGCTCATCCTAAGGTCGTGTGAATGCAGATCAAAACGTTTCAAAAAGTTAAGAACAGTCTCGTAGCGACAACGACTAAGGTACCTGCCCATATTGCCCATCTCAAAAAATCATCCTGTATTTTACATGATTGACTGCTTAGCTCCATAAAGGTATAACGTGATGATAATCAATGTGTTAGTTGTTATTAAACTATCTGCAATGTTTTGGTTCGTCCTTTTAAATTTTGCGGTAAACTATAGAAGAGACGAATACGAACAAATTGCAATAGTGCTCATTCCCCATAGCAAATAGCGTGATAATTTATAGCCTACAGGCTGACCAGACTCATAGTTTCACCGTGTCAACATATGATGACACGGTTGGCGCTGTGGTTAAGCGATTGTCTGCTGCGCTGCGTGTCGCGGGTTCGATTCCCGCACGGAACAAATATTTGTATGACCTGCAAGTAGTTGTTCCGGGTCTGGCTGTTTGTGTATGTGAGTTTATGTTTATAAACGCACCCACGACACAGGAGAAATTCCTAGAGTGGGGCAACATTTAAAAAATAGGAAATATCTGTGCAAAATTTGAACAAAATCTATTCGCTGGTTTTAGCGTGATGCTGGAACATACATTCAGACAAACAACAAAAATTCAAAAAATTATTATTTCTACATTAGAATTGATCCAGACCTCGCAAAAATGACAAACATATAAAAATTAAACTGTTTTGACTTCGCTACGATTTCATTATATGTATAGATAAAGATATTTGAAAATTAAATGACTCGCCTACCGAATAATTCAAAAAATAAATGAAAGGAGCAGATGAACGTTCATTGCTATATAATTTTGTCGATATCGCATGTCATGTGACTGAAACAAAAATGAACATTCACTCGAGTGAAGTGTCTAAGATTTACTGAAATATAATTGTGTTAATTCGTGTTAAGTAAGTTTGTTATTTTAATATTATCCTAGTTTTCTATTGCCGTGTGAGATTGCTTGTTCAGGATGAAAACTATGTTATTTCCTCAGTTCAATATTAAAGTTACTGCTTGAGCATAAACCCCAAAAATCAGTTCACATTTTAATCTGGAATAAAAATATTCTAGAATTAAAAAAAAATTAAAAATTATGACATGTGGAAGCAGAACATGACGTAGTTTATTACTCTGCCAGCAATAAACCCATTCAAAGGAAATAAGCAGACTGAAAACCGGAGTGAGTTTTCAGTCTTTTTATACAAAGTAAGAGACAACAACCAACTTAATACACAGTTTCTATCCCTTAATACAACCATCAATCTCAAGCTAAAGCTTATCCCGAAAACTTTAGACAAACTTCGAAACAAAATCTTCGAGACACCAAAGAGTCAAGAACTCAAGATTTAGGGGTCACCCAACGACAAAATTAGTGTTTTAATAATGAATAGTAAAGCAGGCCTGTGAGGGCTTGCTATAACTCCGGGTGACAAAAGCTGGTCATTAAATTTAATATTTTACGTAGTGCCGCTAGTTTTGCCACTCGACCCGGTTCCCTTTTTTAAGCGGTGTAAAGTGGTTGGCGAATCGAGGGAATTTTTTCGGTGTTGCTTACCTGGATTTTTTAAGGTTTGTTTTTTATTTTGGAGTTTGACGCTTGCCAGAACTTGTCACCAACAGAGTTCTGTCCATGGAATTAGTATGGCAATATAACAGGGTGGCAGGGATATCGATGCACAACCGGGTACCATGGGTTTTGGACCCCACAACATTGAACATTTTCGTCGCTTATTAAAAAAAAAAACGCTATTCCATACATTTCGACCGCGCTGGCATTGCACTTTTGTAGGAACCAGTAGGTATTTTTTTAAAATAACATTCGAAAAATTTCAACGCAGGGGTCAAGTATCATCCTCCAGGGTTGTGGGAAAGTCCGAAAGGGTTACCGTGGCCCCTGGCAAAGACAACTGAAGGAACACGGGTGGGATTTAGTCAGTAAGAGTCTGACACGCCCTCCCGCTCCGCCCAGAGCTGGAGAAGATATTTGATGATTTCACAACCTCAAAAAAGATAAAAGTGGTCCAGTATCATGCACTGAACCCATGGTAACAGGCTGTGCCGTGCGCGTCGATATCCCAGCTACACTGTATATTACAACTTAAGGTCTGGGCTTGGTTCTGTATTATGTTGATAAAGGAGCGGAGTTTTTTTTAGCTCATTGTAATGGTTTGAAATAAGTAGGCGATAACAAAACTTGGTAGGATTGGAACTATATTGCCGAAAAGTAATCAGATATTGGGATGAGAAGACTGATGTTGTTGGTGACAAATTCCTCCGTATTACTAGTTTGAATAATATTATCATATTTCTAGCGTCGCTTTTGGCTTTTTTTTCACAACTCTGAAGACGTTACTATTTCCAGACGAGGACTTTCATCGATTGTTTGATCTTCTTACATATAAGGCGTGCTAAACACTTGTTCGGTTCGATGCTTCGGAACAGCCGGCGGTAAAATCGAATGGTATATAATATGTAGATATAAAATGTTTGGGAAAAAGGCACCTGTTGTGCCGATCCGAACATGATTCAACGAGGGTAGATGGCAATCAGAGTTTGCTGTTCGGCACGAGCCAAATGAAAGCCGAATATGTGTCGTAATTGATTCGGGTCGAATACTGCCGAATCGAATGTGCCGACCACAACAAGTCTGTTGCACCTCTAACGACTGAAGGTTATACAATGTGTAGTCTTAGAAAGAATATAAAAGTTAACTGTTAAACCAAGCCCTACTGCTGGCCCTCTTCATATAAATCCCTCTCATTTCCACACACATCACTTCCGTATGCGTGAGCGAGACCGCAACAACATATAAACGCACACAGTCGTCATTTAATCTTGGGTATTAGTGTAGAACGTCTGTTAAACGATATTAAACTGTCGATTCCAGCCATTACTGGGTAGTTACTGCACGCTTATTACAAAGTCCTTTGCGATTGAATGTAACAATTTTATGAGCAGTTAGTTTGTTAAGAGTTGCTTTGTTGAAGTACCAGCGGGAGAATTGCGTAACACACTAGCAGTTCCAAGGGCTTTCATTTTGACAGTTCAACAACATTCATTGCGTTATTTACGTTGATGAGCAGACAATTTTTTCGAACATATGAAGCAATGGATTATTAATATCCTTCACATGAACAGAAGTGTGTTACGCAATTGGGACGCTGTGTACTTATAAGTATTTTAAGTGATGTTTAAATCTCGTCTAGCAATGTTGTGAACTATTCGAGACGTTTGTAAGCGGTCAAGATTTAAAAATGCGGCTCCAACATTTTGATACTATGCAAAAAAGGAGAAAACTACAACAACACTTTAATGGTGGCTTACGTACTGTGACTGAAAAATACATAAAATTACTTTTTATCTAACTCCAAGAGTCAAAATTGCAAAGACCCGAAAAAATTACTTTTTGACAAAAGGTCAAAAAGTAATTTTACAAAGTTTTCTCTGGTAGGAATTGAAGCCAAATCTTTTCCTAGTCGTTAGTCAATAAACATTTTACTACCTCCCTCAAAACTCTACTATTTCCGTGCCGTGCAATACAATTTCAGGTCCGTTTGAGGTGGTTCATGATTCTGTGTTTTTTGCGCGGCTCTAGTTTAATTTAAAGCTAGGCTGAACCAAACAGCGTTGCACAGTCAAACACCTTTGATAGCAGCGCACGGTGGTTGCTCCCATAGGTCATAATCCAAAAAAAATGCATTGCCAAAATATGAGTCATTGTTTATGTATTTCATTACTCCGATGAACAACCTACCGAAAAGTATAAATATGTCATCCCTTTTTGGTATTTTTCACTTATTAATTGTCCTCTGAAGTGAACACATCAGCATTGTTACAACGTGCCTCAGTGCCATGCTCAGTTGCATCAGTGACTTATTTGTTGTCGTTTTTAAAATTAGAATTCCCCGAATTCTTTTGTTTCTTTGACGTGGTTGTGAAATGGAATTCCAAGAACAAGGTATGTTTTTGCAAATTGATTACCTATATTTGATTAAATATTTTGTGTACATTTTTACTTTATTGAAGTGCGATATTGAACTTCATTTAGACTTTCGGAAAGTTGTGCAGATTAAGCCGACATTGAGTCTACCCTCAAAGTAAAGGTCTATTAGTATACTTTCTAAAATAGATATATTTGTCTGCGTATAGGCGCATATTTGTGATTTAAAGAGGTGCTATGCCGTCAGTTCTCTTGGCGTAGCAGGGTCTACGAAAGAATCGACTAATTGATTTGTTTTCTTTCAGGCACTTTGACAAAATGCACGTTTTCTAGGATGCATTTCTTTGAAGTTCTATACGGTATATTCAGTACTATACGTGTTAGTGTGCGTGAAAAATACCAACACATACTTCTAGATTTCAAGATACTATTAGTAATGAAAATTTAGATATAGGCCTATTGCAGAAACGTGTATTTATATTGTGTAAGCGTCTAAACTATTTATGGAAATCTGTATATAGAAACAAAAACAATATTTTTGAATAACTATGCGGATTGGCTTGCTCATGCTCAGTTCGGACCCTTATATAATATTAGTATTAATTATGTATAAGATTTCGATATCAGTCATTTTGTAACTTGTGTTTTTAGTCTTAAGTTAAGATACTATATTTTGTTGATTAAAGATAGTTTACTAATATTTTTAATTAGTTTTATGATAAAACTATTTCGCCTTAATTAAAATGATATCAATGTTTATCTAATAATTCTCTAGAAAATTTATGAATGTAAAACAGAAATATTTCTCTTGCAATGTACTAAATTAAGTAGATATTGGTGCCGATTCCCTTGTTTACAAACTAAACCAAATTTAAGTTCATTGCATCTTTTTCTTTCTATTTCATTAAGAAAAGGACAGAAGATAAATTTTAGTTTAGTCCTGTCAAATTAATCAGCGCCTGACACTACTCCATACAAGTTTAGACGTGATTAAAAAGTTGACAACTAAAATTACACCAAATTACGTCAGGTGCTGACTAATTTGACAGGACTAAACTAATATTTTCATAATGAAATAGAAAGAAAAATATGCACTCAACTTAAATTTAGTTTAGTTTGTGAACAAGGGAATCGGCACCAATATATTTTTATATTATTTTAAACCTAAAATGCACAAAAAAACTAGCGCCATTGAAGGTTTTAGTATTTATGACCGCCTTTGTTCGGGCGCTGTGTGACGTTGCAAAAATCAATAATTAAAGCAACTACTAGCGACACCTTTCGTGGGTCTGCTCAAGCTCGCAGAATGATGGTTTTTATGAAATTGTGTCATGCGAACTAAATACATGTTTATTAATTATTTGAATTAAATAAGCATAGGGACACAATAGTTCTGGGATGAACAGACTGTGCCCAAATAACCCGATGGGTTTTATATAGGTATAATCAAACCCGATCCTTGTGAGTATTTAACCATTTTCTTAGTTCTCGTTTTTATAACCTAGGTCTCAGTTCTGAGTTTTGACACGAGGATGTTGTTTCAGGTTTGGCTGATTATACTAGCCTTCTTTCTTCTTAATTAAGATCTCTAATGCGAGGATAGACGTGATGCTTTGGTGTAGCCCCGTGGTCAGATGATTTGAAATTGATCCGGGTGCGGGCAATTTAGAGGTTAACCCTTGAGGTGTGGTCATCTGTTATTGAAGAAGGCCTTACTGAACCTGATAATGGTAAATGAGGGAAATTCGCCACTACAGGTAACAATAGCGTCACCGTCTACTCCCGCAGGCGACGTTGATCGTGTGAACAACAGGCATTATCCTGTGTTTGATGCCAAGGGTCTTGATTCCGTCAATTGAATTGAAGAATAAATATACTGAGAATACTGAGTTTAAACTAAATTGTTATAACTTAACCTGTGACAGAGTTAGTAACGAACTAGGTAGTAAGACCAGTTGTTATAAATTATTGTGTCTCGGGTAGCTTTACATAAGTGATATTTTCCCTATATGAGCGCAACCATAATAGGTCGATACTTATTTGATTGAGCTAGAAGTTATAAAGCAGTTATCTCACGTACTCCTTAATACGACTCTGAGTTCTTGTCTTAGTCTCATTGCAGGTGTGTACCCCGACACAACTAGTAACGGAGACCTAGTTTTGTCGGAGTGAACACCTAAGTGTGTGGGAAGGGTTTGGTTATTGGCTCGCCACAATTGATGTTGTTATACCTTCATTTTCTGTGTTTTTCAAATTACAATAAACTATGTATTGTGTAAGAAGGTACTTGTTTAATTGAATCTTTCCCGTACAGCTTAAACCCAATAAATTTACTTTAGGATTGTGGTAAGTAATATAATACTTTATTGAAACCAGCAACTTCATGTTTCTAAAGATAACATAAAAACAATTTTTGACCTGGTTATTGCTGAACCACCGTGCAGCGGCTGAATTAATAGCTTGAGAGAGTTCAAGTGTCGTTGAATGATTTGTACCCTTGTACAATTGAGTGGGCGCTAAAGTTTCCGTTTCTTGGTTAGGAATAGTAATAGTTTAGTTAAAGGAAATACGTATTTAACTGATCCTCTAAAAACGCAATAACCTTGTGTGTTGTACGCTTTTTTAAATGAATGAACTTCTAAAATCTTTTTGGGTTTCTCATGACATTTTTTTTTAAATGAGCCTTTTTTACTTTCTGGCCTTTCTTAGAGTTGGTCACAGTAACTAAGCTAGCGTACCATGAACAAACGGGTTATGATAGAATTGTGACCAACTATCCGCGAGCCGAGTTGTTTGGGGCACCCCGACCAAATGGGTTAGGTTTGGTTAGAACTCTGACCAACCGCATCATACATCCAAGTCGGTAGCTATTTGTATTTTTTCTTATATTTATTCTTAGAACTGACTAACCACCCGCGAGCCGAGTTGGTCGCAGTAACCAGGCTAGGGCACCCCAACCAAATGGTTCAGGTTAGGTTAGAACTGTACCGACCGCATCATACATCAAAGTCAGTCGCTATTTAGTATGTTTTCTCTGAGAATTTCTTCCGGAAGGTTTGTATAAAACATACATATATTAAAGAAATCTTGATGTTTTGTCAAGTCGTAAAAACTGTGCGAAGCAGGGGCGGCTCGCTAGTGTATTATAAATTGTTTCATCCCAAATCTCTAGGTCACCTTGTTTTTATAACTGAACTCGAACGTAGTTGACTTTCTACGTATAAATATACCACAAGCGAGGAATCTGATAGTTTTAAAACTCGGTCGTTAAGTTTATCCTAGGTTATCAGTATTTCTGCAGCCGAATCAAGTTAACTCTAGCTGCATAATATTTAGCTTACCCGCGGTCTGTGTGTTTACTAGCGTTGAATTGAACGCTTTACGCTCTTGCACTCGTATCTAAAATATCATGTATATTGTATCTTCCATTTTACTGCCCCAATCTGTGCTAATCTCTTACGAATAGTTTCAGTTTGATTTTGTAATGTAAATCTGTTTTTATTTTCACCATGTTTTTTTTTAATCCATCAGTGTCAGCGCTGGTGGGTTAAAGGGAACTCAGCGTGTATGTGGTGTAGTTTGCCTCACCAAAATCAAATAGTGGTACACAGTGAACGAGAAATTTGTGATTATTTCCCACTGGTGAGACAGACTTGTGGGGCAAAGTGGAATAATAATGTATTTTTTTTTTCTGTTTCTAGCTTAGGTATGGCCAGCAACGAAAGTCGATTAACACTGCTACTTTTACAAATCATCTGCTTTTTAGCATCTTAAATAGCTAAGAGGTTATATACTTTAAATGTTACTTCCGTTCTGAACTTACTTAAATATTTTGCTCAGTAATTAAGATTTCAAAAACTGAAAACTTTAATCATAATAATTAAAGTGCGCAAAGCAATATAATTTTTATTGTATGCTAAAGGAAGATTTCTTGTTGGTATCCAGAGGCGAGATTTTATTTAATTAATATTTAAAGACCAGCAAAATTACTCCTAACTAAAGAGTACAACATTCCACAAAAACCCTTTTCGCAACCTATTATTTTTAATTCTAAAAGAGCTCCTTTTAGGAAAATCCGTTTACAAAACAGCTTTATAATTAAAAATTCCAATACTTTGTGATCAAGTGTCTCAACAAGTGTAAAATCTCAAAGGGTGAGTCTGCAAACAAATGGGGACATATTTTAATTAAACTTGTCGAATATACATACAGTCATATTATTTTAAAGGTGGGGTACAGACTATCAAGCTGAACAACTTTCTCCATGGGACCAACACCGTAATCGCGAAAAAATAATCTGCTGTCCCATACCTACTCGATCCAAATGTACGGGACACAAGATTATTTGATACAGCAGGGTATTTACACTAGGAGGGGTTCGCATCGGCGTCGAGTCGACGATGAAGTACCTGGGACTCGTCCTCGACAGCCGGTGGAACTTCGTGGAGCATTTCCGACGTTTGGCTCCCAGACTGGAAAGGGCCGGGGCTGCCTTAATGCGGCTCCTGCCCAATCTAGGGGGGCCAAACGCCTCCTGCCGGAGGCTCTACGCGGGGGTCGTGCGGTCCATGGCCCTTTACGGGGCACCGGTGTGGGCGCGTTCCTTGAGGCGGCGGCCAGCCCGCTGGTTGAACGCGCCCCAAAGGGTCATGGCCACCCGGCTGGTCCGGGGATACCGTACGGTCTCCGGTGAGGCGGCGAGCCTCCTTGCCGGATTACCGCCATGGGATCTGGAGGCAAAAGTCCTCGCGCACGTTTGGGAGTGGCGCGAGGAGGCGAAACGCCGGGGCGTAGCTCCGCTGCCGCGAGAAATCACGGTACAGCGGACAGAGCTCCGGCGGGATCTCAGGGCGGCATGGAGAGTGCGATTGTCGCAACCCAGCGCTGGGCACGCCACAATTGCGGCGATAAGTCCCCTCTTTGAGGAGTGGCTAGAGAGGCGCCATGGCGTCCTCACCTTCCGCCTGACGCAGGTCCTCACCGGACACGGTTGTTTCGGGAGGTTCCTGTTCCGGATAAGGCGGGAGGAAACGCCCGGGTGTCACCATTGTGTGGATCGCCCGGAGGACACGGTGGAGCATACGGTGGAGGTCTGCCCGGCTTGGGCGGAGCACCGCCGTGTCCTCGTGGAGGCGATTGGCGGTGGCGATCTCTCGCGTCCGGCCTTGGTCCAGGCCATGGTACGGAGCGAGAGGGCTTGGGAAGCCGTCACCTCCTTCTGCGAAGCAGTAATGTTCGCGAAGGAGGAGGCGGAACGCGTGAGGGAGAGGCAAAGTTTGCGCCCTCACGCCCCTAGCCGCCGCAGGAGACGCCCTGGGCGTCGGGAATCGCAGGCCGATTCCCGGCCACCGTAGGCGCGGGCTTGCGAACGGCGAGCAATGGGCAGCTCGCCTTTCGATAAGGACCAGGCCCGGGTCGACGGCGCGTTGTGTTCCACGCGCGCCTCAAAGAGATGTCAGCACCAATGACGGGGTTTGCTAGGACCGATGCCTGCTAGGGTTGCGGAAAAGTCCAAGAGGGTTACCGTGGCCCCTGGCACAGGCAACTGAAGGAAGACGGGTGGGTTTTAGTCAGTAAGAGTCTGACACGCCCTCCCGCTCCGCCCAGAGCGGGAGAAGTTATTTGATGATAACGTAACACCAAAAAAAATACCGTTCTATATAACAACAAGGAAGTATATTAAACTTCTTAATTAGTGTGAAAACTCTTATCTAATTCAATATTTCCTTGACGGCCTTGTTGATCTAGTGGTCGCAGTCACTACTGCTAAGCATGAGGTTCTAGATTCGGTTCCCGGGTCGGGCAAAGTGTTATTGGGTTTTTCAATCTGTAATTTTTCAGTAACAGCTCGGAGCCTAGATTTGTGGCAATAGGCTCGCCCCCTATTAGATAGGACTTAAATATAGCTGGCAAAATGTGGATGTACTACAGGTACACCTCTGCCTTACCCGTCGGGACTACAGGCGTGATCATATGTAATTTGCATAAGTTATATATGGATGCACTTCAATTAATAAAACTTACCTTTCGAACCAATTAAAAAGGTAAAATTGAAATGAACCTACAGCCAACAATAACGAATGCGTTTACATTAATCCTTCATAATGAAATTAAACCACAGACAAAAACAGTCGTATATCACTACCTCTCAAATTATATTCATGTACTCTAAAATATTAAACTGGCTAATTGGCTGTTTGGAAACATTGATATTATAAAGTAACTAGCGTTTGCCCGTGACTTCGTGCGCGTGATATTTCTTGTTTTAACATATTATCCTATAGCTGTGGCCCGTTAGATCGTTTTCGCTTAGTGTTCGTTATGACTTTTTTCTTTTTGCTCGGCTTTTAAGGATCATAGCATGATTTTAAATAGCCTTTAATCTTCCTAAAGAATTGGAATATTGAATGCAAAAAAAAAACATTTTCGACTATCAATTCCAGAGATTTGCGAGTTCAAACAAACAAACTCTTCAACTTTATTATTTACATCACCAAGTAATGCTGAGTTAAGTGGCTCGTGTTTGTTCACTACTCCAATATCGAGGATATTGATTTTGTATTAAGAAACGTCTTGGTAATGGGAAAACGATTCGTTGCAGTTTTTTTTTTAAGTCGTTTTTACATTAAGTACTTTGAATTGAAATTGGATTGGAATAACGGTGCTGTTGTTATGGTTATCTTAAAATGCTAATTTATATTTATTTCTGAAAATTGCTTCAAAAAAGCACTTTACACGGCAAAAATAACTTATATTTCAATTTTTTTTTTTTTTTGTCTTTTTTAAAAACGTTGCCCCACACTAGGAATTTCTCCTGTATCGTGGGTGCGTTTACAAACATTTAAACTCACATACACAAACAGCCAGACCCGGAACAACTACTTGCAGGTCATACAAATATTTGTTCCGTGCGGGGATCGAACCCGCGACACGTAACGCAGCAGTCAATCGCTTAACCACTGCGCCAACCGTGTCGTCAATTTATGAGTTCGGTGTTTCTTGCCCGTTACAGGCAGGCACTTTTGAATTGTCAAGTGGTCGGTCAGTCAGAAATATGAAGTTAGTTGCCCATTCCAAAGCGTAGTAGGCGGCAATTGACAAGGTACGTTTATTGTTGGTTTCTTTCAGTTTGTAAGATGTATTTCTTTCACTAAGAGTTTCGTTCTTCTTACCTGTTTCATTACTTGGCTTGACTTCGACTTTAGTTTGACTGCCGTATTGATTTCGGCCTGCCCTCTGTGTCCCAAAATGCAGCGGCGCTGCCACCCACGGTGCTGTGGAAGTGGCGAAGTTTTGAGCCAACAAAATTAAATACAGTGTCGTGTCGATGGCAATGTATTTTTTTTTAAAGTTTGTATATTACATTTTGTTGACGAAGAAGAAGAAGATTGGTTCTAGCTGGGTAGAATCTAAACCCATATAAACCGTTAGGCTTTTCAAACCATAAAACAAAGAAGTTGAGGTTTGATATCCTAAATCGCAGTGGTAGCTTATTAAAAATAAAGATAAAACTTTTCAACATATTTTGATATAGGTAACTAATACGGGGTCGAAGCTAATAATGATGTGCTTCCAATTAGTATAATGTTTACTCGTTATATGTGCTTATTTTATTACATACTGTTTATTTTCCTCATTAGAGTACCTACATACATCTATGTTATGGTTAGTATAAAGAGCTGAACTTCACGTATCACGCACTGGGGACTCGTCAGTGAACAAGAAAAATGAGTAAAAATTTTTTAATATCGACGTGTAGAGTTTTTTGTTTTTTATTAGTAAGATCAAGACTGTTGTTGTGCGTGTTTGTTGGTACATAGGTGAATAACGCACGCAAAATTGATTCCCTAAAGGGGTTAAATTGTTAATGAGAATCCCATCAGCCGCACGGCTTGTGTACAGATAAATAGTAAGATATTTTTGGGTTGTAACCATTTCGAAAAGATCATACTCTTATAACGCGTTTTACTTTTAAAACTGAATGACTTCGTAATTGAAAGAACATTTGCCGGAAAGGACATATACATATCGGAAGAGTCATGAGTAGGGGATGTCAATTAACAACGAAACGCAAGTGTGAAGTTGGCGCGCTGCGACAGAGTCTAGCCTGACGTTCGTGCGAGTTGACGAGAGCGCTACAGTAGCGCGGCGCAGCTCTCTTGACCATCGGACATCGTACGGACAACACGTGCTTATAAACTGTCCTACGTTTCGTTTTAGAAATTTTATGCAGTTCAAATATAACCTAAAAATCAATAATCATCTTCAAAGTTTGTCTTCTTGCCCACAACACACATCTACGCCCAGTAATAATGTTCAACGGTGAAGAATCCAGCTGTAATCGGCCTCCTGTCCCGATATACATAATAATCATATCGGTGTTGTTCTTCAGAAAGGTCAGGTGCGTAGTACTTGCAACCGGCGTGCGTGTACGACCATAATGACCAAGATGTAAGAACGTAAACGAAGCAAAAGGAGTATGTATATAAGGATCGCAGCAGCTGTTGTTCTGTAGTTCCTGCGCACCCCCATGGGAAGAAAATGTGTGTTTGTGTATTTGCATGTGTGTTTTTTTTTTGTAATAATAGATACAATTAACAGATAATAGTAATAATTCATTATGGTGCAAGACAAAAGGCTATCATGTGTAATAAAATACATTTCAAAACAATTTTCTATTTTATAGTCTTTAAAATGAGTACCTAACTAAGAATCTTGGCCGCGTACATAAATCATGTTTTACGACGAGTTACAGGTCAAAAATATTTAGTAGGTATCAGTTAGTGATAGTACAACCATAAAAACGATTTATAGGTTAATGAAGTTCTGAAGTTGGGCGACAATGAATGGGGCTTGTTATTTCAATAGAAGGTACAATTTTGTATACCATTCATACCTATGTAAAACCACTTCAAAACCCGTTGCACAGGTTAGAAGAACATCAAGGTCCCACAGACAGACACGAAAAGCGGCTTTAATGCATAACATTTGTTGTTACAGATTACTTTGGAGTTTCTTGCCCATTCTTCTCTACACAAAACTACTAGTTGGAAGGGGCACCTAAAGTAAGGCCAACGAGACAAGAAAAATACGTAAACAACCTGACCTTTACTGAGTTAAATTACGATAGCGAGCGATTATTATCTCTGTCCTTATCCCTCGCACGTAATAATGACGTCAGTTGGTCGAAGATGGCGGTCGTTGTGTGAATTGTGGTACAGAAAAGCGGTCGGTACAGCAGCTATCAACATTTGGTCCGCTTTTGTGCACAAGTGCATTCCTGCCGGTCGATTCTGTAAAAATCTCACCGTGAAGTGAACACTTAGGTGAACTGAGCGTGGAGTGAGCTGCCAGTGTCATCCCACTAATGCTAGAGATTGACCAAGCATTACATTTACAATCATAATCGAGAATTCGAGATTAAGATAAGATCTCAGCTTTACCAAAACAATGTATTTCTGGCAAATAAACATTTGATTTGATTTGATTATAATTATATTTTTTTAATGGTAGATTTTTAATGTTGATCATTTTATATTATTTCAAAGCTAGTATTTTGAGTGGCTAAACATTACTGTTTATGGGTTTTTACATAAAACAACAGAACAGAAATTCAGTAAGAAACCAAATAAATTCTTTTTTTTTCTTAAACTAGCTACTAAAGAAAATGCGCATGGACATTGTTTGTTATTAGGGGCCTATTGTTTAATATGACTATTGTTGTCGTTTTCATGATTTTCGAGGTTGCTAAAGTCGAAAGTGAAGTCAAAATCAAAATCAAAATTGACGTTCTGTGTTGCTGTTTTATAAAAATAAAACTCTAAATAATAATATTTAGACACTTAAATACTAGCTTTGAAGTTATATAAAATGATAAACAGAAATAATATTAAAAAATATAATTAAAATCTCGATTATGATTGTAAGTGTAATGCTTGGTCAATCCCTAGCATCAGTGGGATGACACTGACAGCTCACTCCACGATCACTTCACCTAAGTTTTCACGGTGAGATGGTTACAGAATCGCAATGCTGTTTGGAATGCGTTCGAAGCGATACGAATTTTTTCGTTTCTGTATTTGTTTATTTTTTTGTTGTTATTAATCCGTTATTGTTAGTTTTTCTTGTTGAATTTTACTGTTATTGTGAGTGGTTGTTGATTTTAATTATGGAACCACAGCCTGGCACTTTTTTCGTGGTGAATTCACCACGACAAAAACATTCTTTAAATAAAAATGTTATGAACCCCTGAAAGTTTGTTTACATTCCTTAACTCGTCTCATTGGCCTCACTTTAGAATGAATTCTCCTTTCTTGTAAATCTTGACAATCAAAAGTGCCTTTGTGTTTACTTGAAATACATAGTTTGACTTTGACTTCTTTACCTAAAAGTTTGTTTATTTGCATTCAAATTAATATCAGAAGTAGAATAATAGTAGTCTATAGTAAAGCTCTTTCATCGAAGTACCATAGATACCAAGTACTTAACATAGTAATTACCCTGTTGAAACTCTGTTATCAAACTCAAACTCAAAGAATTTATTTCAATTAAACCATTTACTGGCACTTTTGAATTGTCAAAGAGTCGGTCAGTTAGTCAAAAAGTTCAAGCTAGATGCTTATTCCAAAACTTAGATCTCTATGGAGAAGAACGGGCAAGAAACTCCAAGGACACGCTTTTAAATCAAGATATTACAAAATCCTGGGAGCGTTATTCTTGTTGGTTCTACACGTGAGAATATTGTAAAAAAAATATTAAGAAACAATTCAAAATACATAAAAGATTAAAAATCGTGTTCAAAACAGATAGTTAGATACAAGCACGTGAGTAGTTGGTAATGTTTACAGTTTATCTACAGACGGTTCATTGATCTTTAGTTATAGTTTATACAGAGTTGAGTGATACAATATTTTGATTACATTTTGTAACAAAGATACGGTTTTATTTTCGTAGGATCTTAAAATATTATATAGGGTAATAAATATTATATACTTTTGCGATAGGCTCAAAATAAACTGGCTAAATAAGCTATCTTAAAAAGCTATAGTGTAAAGGGTCTTTTATGTATTATGAACTGTGTCGTAGAGTGTCTACGCCGTAGCACACCTACGTCGTAGCATGCCTACGGCGTAGCCTTCTACGAACATAGATCGTATTTCCTCTTTAAGCTTTGGCACTTATAACTTTAGCTCACCCCACTATCTCTAATAAGCATAATGTTATATGAGTAAGTGTCGAAAGCTTGCTTCGTCTTTGTTCGCACAATCACGTTTAGTTTAGTGTCGCTCTCTAGAGAACCTACTTAGTAAGTACTCTGTTACGAAGTTACTTCCGCCCTTACTTAGGTAGCTTAATGTTAGCAGTACGCCCAAGTATTTTGTTTATGTGTTTAGGCTTTGAAGGTGTCGCGTAATTTTTGGGTGGCGCAGGTTCTGTCGTGAATTTGTAGCAAAGTTTATTTTTCAAAGTACATTTTTACCACATCATCGCAAAAAAGGATAAAAAAAAATTCAAAAAAGAAGCTTAGGTAATAAAACGACGACGAACGAACGAAAAAAAAAAAAAAAAAAAGGTAATAAAACGATGGAATTAGCAAAGTTAACCATATTAATATTATTATCTACATAATTGTAGTCCGAGATTATTTAAGGCCTTTACAAAGGCAAAACTCTCCAAAATAATCATCTAACTATCCAATAAATAAGTAGATTATCCTGCAACCTTCATGTAGTGATTAGCAGTTTTAAAAAAGCCTTAAACATCACCTTTATACAACTTTAATTCAAACATCAAAGCCTCCTACCAATTTTCTTACAAAGCACCACTCCCACGCACTATTTTAACATATGAAATTTTATACAGCCGAGAGCGAAGGCAGTGGAATTAAAGAGCACAGTTCGCGAGATCTCTTGCAAATATGTAGAGGAGCATTTACATTTATTCGGGGAATATATAATATGGAGCGCGAGACAAAGGAACTGTGCGATTAAGTTTGTTGTTTGTTTGTATGTTCCAAGTAAAAGGATGACCAAGATGGGACGGGTTAATTTTTGTAGTAGTAGAAAATATTTTACTGAGGATGATCTAATGAAGTACTAGTCTATGGACCGATTTTTTATTTGAGTAATAAAAACCGGTTTGACAGCATTCTTCAGATAAAAGTTAACAGACGATAAAAAAATTGGCCTTGGCATTCGTCTTATGCTGGATTTAGGTCTCTAGGTTAAACACTTGGCCTTTCTACATCGCTTTTTGTCGCCACCTAGGACAGAGCTGTTTCGCCACCTACGTATCTGTAATTACAAAAGTTTTAACTACTTAATGTGAGCCAGACTCGACAATGTTTCTTTATGTGACATGTAAAGAAAGAAAGAAAATGCGTTTATTTGCGGTAAACATGACTCAAAAAATAACATATACACAAAAAATAAGAAAAGGTTGGGGGAAACATGCGTCACATCCACGCAAAACGGCTATCGCTCAGCATTATGCTGCGACCCTATGCAAGACAGAGCCCCAGCGCTGGTTTTCAGCGACAGCCGGCGTTGACGTAGTGGCATCGTCCGGTGAGGCAAACAATAGTTAGGACGCTGTACCAGTACAGCGTACTTACGAACGTTGCACTTAAAAAAAATATATAATTTTTGTGAAACATGTGAAACACATCGCTAGTTTTAAACTGACTAAGTTATCACTTTCATGATCAAGATCTTAAAAAAATGGAGTTCAGCACGGGATATGCTGCATCTTTCATATTAAATTATAATACAACGAAAAGCTTTTTAAAGCTGAACAAACCAATATATCAGAGACAAGCGAAGCCAAAGAATCTCGCAAGTTCACCGAAAATTGTAGACAAAGGGAATATATTTTTGTATTAAGCATACCGACCTGCTGTATTTTGTTAATAACGCCCCAAGATCTCTCAAGAGTCGCCTGCTTGCCTTCCAAATTTTAATCTTATTACCATATAGATTAAGTAGGATTTTCAACGACGTTGGCACAAAGAATTTTCTAAGTGACTACATATATACCGTTTTATTGTGCCCCCACAAGAGTACTCGAGTTATGATTGAGTTTTTTGTGTAACATTGCTATAGAAATAACGACCAATATGTTGTTTTGATTGTGATGGGAAGGCAACACATAGACTTTTGATGTTTTTAATGAAAAATTACGACGTGTTTTTAAATTGTTTTGTTCAAATATAGGTTTTAAACGACATGGCTTCGGATTTATTTCAGGGTTTCATTTTTGTCGACATTTACAGTGAAAATTATTTGATGTTTTACATCGGAAATCAAGCACTGAAGTGTTAAGTGATTGACTTTCCAAGATCAAACGCCATCAATTATGGCTTTTATAATTGGAAAACCTATTTGAAAACAAATTAAGATGGGTTTGCTCTCGACTCTAGTCTAGGTCAGTGGTGACAGAGACAGAGTCGACGGTGGAGTGAGCTTACCCAGAAGAAGCCTGTTCACTCTCACTTTGAAGTAATTAGGGTTGTATGCGTCCGGAAACACAGACGCACGCGCCGTTGACCCGGGCCTGGTCCTTATGGGACGGCGAGCTACCAATTGCTCGCTGTCCGCAAGCCCGAGCCTACGGTGGCCGGTAACTGGCTTGGGATTCCCGACGCCCAGGGCGTCTCATGCGGCGGCTAGGGGCGTGAGGGCGCGAATTTTCCCTCTCCCTCACGCAATCTGCCTCCTCCTTCGCAGTAGCAGCCTGGAGTCAGGATTTGTGCCCGGTTGATGGCAATAGGCTCGCCCCCTATTACATGAGACTTAAAGATAATTGGCGAAATGTGGGTGTACAATGGGTGCACGTCTGCTCAGCCCTTCGGGCACTGCAGGCGTGATGTTATGTTATGTATTTGCGAATATAAACATATAGTTGTCAAAATGGGCTTACAAAAAAATAACTGGCAACTCATAACTAAAACAAACTCATTTCTTATTAAGACGCAACCAAATCAAAAGAAGAGAAAAATCCGTAAGATATTGCTAAAAATAAAACTCCTTCATAAATATGGACATGTCGGTACTTCATATTATATTGCTGGAACAGACACGTCGCCATCACATTATTTAAATACGCAAGCTTTCTAGAGGCTACGTTTAAATAATTCCGAATATCGCTAGATTCGAATAAATAATCGATTGGAATCGATACTTACTTGTAGTTCTAGTCGAATTCGAAATGTCTTCCTTTTCCGCGGCGAGAATTAAAAATGTATCTATGTAAATTCACCATTGAGAACATAGTAGTAACACATTTTAAGATGCGGAGAAGTTGCGGTAGTCCTTTTTGGTAACCTTCGTATTTTGAAGTTCGTATTTCTTTCTTCGTATTTCGTAGATTGTTGCTGTGCTAAATAATAATATGTTTTTTTTTTAATTTTAAGAAGGCTGAAAGGTTACAACAATCCGTAGGCGCGGGCTTGTGAACGGCGAGCAATGGGCAGCTCGCCGTTCGATAAGGACCAGGCCCGGGTCGACGGCGCGTTGTTGTTGCTCAAAGAGATGTCAGCACCAATGATGGGGTCTGCTAGGACCGATGCCTGCTAGGGTTGCGGAAAAGTCCGAAAGGGTTACCGTGGCCCCTGGCACAGGCAACTGAAACAACACGGGTGGGTTTTAGTCAGTAAGAGTCTGACACGCCCTCCCACTCTGCCCAGAGCGGGAGAAGTTATTTGATGATTACCCACCCCCCAAAAAAAACAAAAAAAAAGTGTTACAACAATAACAGATACGGTTAGATTGTAACAATAATACACAACTAGATTCCTAATTACAAGCCGCCTTTGATCAATAAAAAATATAAATTAGGCTTTAGCAACACATTTTTATAGCTGTTGTCACCTGACACAGATAAGCTTGGCTTTATTTATTTATTTAACCATTTATGTACACACTTATATAAACAGACAAGAAGAAAATAACAGAAAAATAGGTACAAAGGTGATGCTTATTTCTAATGAAATCTCTTCCAGCATACCTGCGATAGGATAGTAGATTTAGAGATGTAGACAGCGTGTGTAAGAGTAAAAGAGAAAATAAAATACATAAAATCAAAAACAATTCACTTAATAAAATAAAACAAATAATATGAGAATATACATACATACATACAAACATACATACATACTTCTAAAATAAATAACACTAGAATATTAATATATACGCAACTATGACGAAGTGGAAAGATAGTGTTCTTTCACTCTTCTTTTAAAAACTGCAACAGTTTGGCAGTCCCTAATGTCAGGCGGAAGTGAATTCCACAACCGCACCGCGTGCACAGTGAAGGAGTAGGAGTAAAAGTCGGTGGAGTGGGGAGGGGACTTAAGGAGGTTTCTAAGATGCGACCTGCACGGCGCATCTGAAGGCCGGGCGTAGGAAAAACGCTCCCGCAGATAGGATGGCGTTTTAGGGTTGTGAAGGAGGTTGAATAGCAGACACAATATCCGAGAGTTCCTGCGAAGTCGAATGGGGAGCCACTTGAGTATCTTGCGAAAGTTGGAAACGTGATCATACTTTTTAAGGTTGAAAACAAAACGAATACATATATTCTGCAAACGCTCAAGTTTATTTAAAAGCTTCTCGGTGGCATCCAAATAACAGGCATCGGCATAATCTATGATGGGCTGAATGAGAGTTTGAGCAAGAGAGATTTTGGTGTTCAAGGGCAAGACGCTCTGGAGACATTTCAACGAATGGAACGTGTAATGCACTTTGCGACTGACTTGAGGAACATGGGCAGTCCATGATAAATATGAATCCATGGTCACCCCCAGATTTTTGACCGTATGTGCGTATTCAATCTGAACACCATTCAGACAGAGTGGAGACAGCGACGCAACATCGAGCCTATTCCGCATATACCTGCCGCCGATAATCAAGGCCTGGGATTTCTTAGGGTTGATTTGCAGTCCAAAAGACCGCGACCACTCGCTAATCAAATCCAGGTCGCTGTTCATGGCAGACACGGCTGCTTCTGCATCTTCCCTTAAAAAATGATTGTAGAGCTGCAGATCGTCGGCATAGAGATGGAAGCAGGAAGAGATGACACTGGTGATAAAGTTAATGAAAATAGAAAAGAGAAGAGGAGAGAGAACGCCGCCCTGAGGCACACCTGCGGAAAGAGAGCACCAATCAGAAGATGCCTCGCCGAGACGAACCCGCTGCGAGCGGCCCTTAAGATAGGAGTCAAACCAACTAATGGTGAAAGAGGAGAAAATTAAAGATTTAAGGATCCCTAGAAGGATGTCAAAATCAACAGAGTTAAAGGCACTGCTAAAGTCGAGAAGTACAAGTAAAGTAAGAGATTTGTGATCCATAGCCCAGCGGATGTCATCAGTAGTTTGTTGCAATGCAAGTAGCCCTGCCGTGTCCCGCGGACCGATTGCTATCAAACCTTTAGTTACCATTTTTTCTTTGAATATGCCTTTGAAAATGTTTAGGGCGTACTTATTTGTATATAGTTATTACCTTTAAACGGTGAAGGAAAGCATCATGAGGAAAGCGGCATGTCCTAGAACCAAAAATTCGAAGACATGTGACATCTGCCAACCCGCACTGGGCTCGCGTGGTGAATTTTGGCCCACTCCCACTCACAGAGGGGGCCTATAATGTTCTCACTGCTGGGACACAGGCCTCTGTGTCCCAGCAGTGAGAACATTATAGGCTGATTATTTTTATATTATCGAAAATCCCTTACTTTACTATTGCATGTATTTTCTGAAATTCTTAGGTAAACTCTTATTAGCTATTGATTTGACTATAACTTAGCGAAGTTCGGAAATGCTAGATGTCGACATGTCGAACCGGACAGGTAAACTTTATTTACTTACCGCCAAAAGATTTTCGGTAAACCAATACCTCCCGTATCAAACCAATCAGTGAGATTTTATAATAAACCAACTTCTGCCGTGACTTCGATCGCGTGGAAGTCGTAAGACACCACAATATACTAAAATAACAGCCACATTTTTATAAAACTTAACTGCCAAAATATGAAGAGAGTCAGGACTGGTGACGCGGGACCATAAATTTATGGGTAGTTTTTTTGCGATTTCTGGCTTTTCTAGTACTCAAGCCTTAGTTGATTCGATAGAGTTTTTTGATCCTTATATGAAACAGAATAGATTGGCATCAACTGTTTGTTTGTAAAAATTACCTATTTTTTTTTCAAAACCTGTGAATGCAGATCAAAATATTTCAAAAAGTTAAGAACTGTCTCCTAAGACAGTTTTCTTGTAGCGACAACGCTTTAGGTAAAAAATATATTTTTGACATTAGAATCGCTCCCAAATGCGCATAAAAAATTGCACAGTTTTACTTTGCTACGATATTATTATATGTATTGATATAGATTAATTGAACGATTGATTGATTATTGATTAATTGAAAAATTGAATTGAATTCAGTCACAGAGCATATGCAATGATTCCACTGGCTGTCAGCGCTGAATGCGATTGACATTTAATTATTACGTGCTTGTTTATTAAAATGGACGTCCTGTGGTGCGAAATTTGGCGGTATTTCATGATTTGGTTTCGATTTTAACGTCGTAAAGTTTTGTGGCAACGGTCAGAAATGATACATGGAGATGAATATTGTAAAGAATCTTAGGAGAAGAGATGATTAAACTTGTCAATAATACTTTTTCAAAGCCAAATGCACTTCTAGAAGCAAATGTGAAGTCAGGCTTCACAACTTGAACAAGCATTGCTATGCGTTCATCCATTAATGTATTCTTTCTCATTACACCTCTGCCCTGCACTGGGCATATTATAACAAGCATAATAACATCAGCCTGTAAAATTATGAAACCGCAACTATTACGCCGCTAGAGAAGGACGAATGCCAAATGGAATGCGCCTTCTCTCTCTAACTCGCTGGTAGTTTCAAAAGTTCATGGCGTGTGGTTTTCGATGTAGACCATTACAGACGTATTATGTGGTCATGCCGGATCGTTACCTCACGGTTTTATTAGTTAAAGGCCTTATTTTAGCATTTTGTTAGGAAATTATAGGTATTATAATCGAGGCAAATATTTTTGGAAACGTAATCAGATGCTGCTGGATCTGTAGATACACAAATATTCACTAGGATCCGGTTAAAATTACTTAAAAATCGATCGAGTTAGGATAAAAATGTTGGATCGTTAATTTTAACAATGTTTTCATAAAGTCTTATCAAGGGGTATCGGTTTACCCAGTAACTGGGCTGTGGAGGTCTGATGGGCAGTCGTTCGATAATAAATATTGGTTCTCCGCTGCAGCTAACTCCAACGTAGTGGGGGAAAAGGCTTCTTCTTCAGTTGGACCCAGTAGGTGGCCACGCCACTCGCGGCTCCAGTGGCCTTTTTATAGGTCCTTAGAAGTGCAGGTGTATGGACACTTTGGACATTTCAACTATCCCTGTGACTTTAATATCTGCATGTCCCATAGGACGTGCTCAGCATAGACATAGGCATAGGGCATATGAGAATCACCGCATTCACACTGGGTGTCGGTAGGGTCAGTAATATCCCGCACAAGATTGCGTTTGCATTGTACTTGAGTACGCAGTCGATTGATATAGGCCATTGCAGGGCACGTCCGGGTGGCAGGCGCTCCTGAGGCTGGACGTGCTGTTTTTTCCACCACTCTAATCTTTTACTATACTCATCTTTGGCGGCTGATCTTGGTAAGGCAGATGATGATGATAGTTTTATGTTCGAATGCTTCTTTTTTCGCATGCCTTTTTTAGCTTTCAGGCTCTAGTTAGCTTATGTACTGAAAAGTATAAGCTTCTGGCGGCGACTACATTCAAGTGAACGAATAATTCTATGACATTCGGTAATAGTGTAGCTTTCTATCCGTGAAAGATTTTTGTAAGCGGATCAGTACCTACCTCTTACAAGCAAACGAATAATTATAACTTTTTATAGTATTAGTTTAGATAGTGTAATTTGTATAACAAAACATCTCATTCTCTGTCGATTTGCCTGTTTGCTAGATTAGTGAGATTATAAACTTGAAAATTTGTTTTATCTGTTTAACGTGACTATTTCATTTGATAGACATATTGTCCTCTGGCTTGTCCTTTGTATGAAAATGTTCACGCGTGGAAAGCTATAGGCTTAGTCAGAGAGATATCGAATTGTTTATTCAAAGCAGGCGGCACCACGGGTAAATACTAGTATGAAAATAATAGCAACAGCTTCCGACAACTCCACCCGGAGAGTTTGCGAATATTTTTCCATCTTTATTTTTGTTTTGCTGCACTCAAGCGCTTATTCATCTCCAACTTTTAGCGGTAATTTAACTTTAACCGGTACCGATACTTGAAGCGTTTGTTATTATAGTTATAGTTGTACGATGAGAGCCAGATAGTCTTTGTCATGTTCGTGAACGGGCACCGTCAGTAGGCACTGGTCATTTCTTAGCTGCCACGGCTTATTTTAATTCCTGAATTTGTTTTTATGTTTTTATTACGGACGCTTTTAACGTGGACGTCTTTCTACATAGTTCTCACATGTATAATGTCAACATGAATGATGTGACCACTTTCTTTGTAACAATATTTTGATTTAAAAGAGTGTCCATGGAGTTTCTTGCCCGTTCTTCTCCATAGGTACCTACTACGCTTTGGAATGGGCAACTAGCTTCATCTTTCTGACTGACCGACCCCTTGACAATTCAAAAGTGCCTGTAATTGGTTTATTTGAAATGAATGCTTTGAGTTTGAGTTTAACAGTATGTCAGAGCAAAAATCATGGCATGTTTGTGATTATGGCGCCCATGATTGTATATGACTAGTGCTCGTGGCTAAATGATAACAGCCGCAAGGGTCTAGGTTATGCTACGCTTACCGCGGTCGGTTTGTGGATGAGCGACCATCCAATACACACCGTGACCCCTCCGTGTCTCAGAAACTACATTAAGCTGTTGGTCCCGGCTGTCATTCGTAGATCTTTGAAAGTCGTTACGAGTTGTCAGAAGCCCAAAAGTCTGACAACCAATCTTACTAAGGGGTATTGTGTTACCTAGTTACTGCGTTGTGGAGGTCAGATAGGCAGTCGCTCCATGTGAAAAAATGGTATTCAGCTGCATCCGGTTAGACTGAAAGCCTAGAAATTATGTCCTCTAGTGGCATTTATTTTATGTCCATAGGTGTGTCCGTGGCATCACAACGGGCCCTATCAGAGTACCAGCGCTGCGGTATTTGTTTGTTTTTCAAATATCGCAGCATCATGCTGAGATACTTTTTGGCCTCTCTTTATTTGTTTTCATGATTTTGATAGATTTAATGTTCTTTTTTTATTGTTTGTTTTTCCTGGGCGTGTCCCAAATAAAATATTCTTCTTTCTTTCTAAAGAAGACTGGATTTTAAAGCATCCCTTTAAAAGAGCATCTACAAGTTATGAGTTGAATCGACCAGCTGCAACACCCTACTGGCAAGCTAATCTTTACACCATGGCACGAGTTATAATCGTTTGGATCTTAATGTTATGAGAGAAAAAATACAGAATTTACAGCGTACACATAGGTTATTCAACCTTTTTATCTGACCTATTTGCTCTTATGTATCAGATTAAAAAAAAAACATAAGATATATTGAACCTTATTTCGATATCAATCGGCCTTTACGTCCTGTTTATGCCGTGGTGTGCCTCGCTCTACTTTCGACGATAAACGCCCACTTTCTGCCTGTTTGTCTGTTTTATTGCCGGCGAAAGTATTGTTTTTCATTATCTCATCACTGAGACCTAAATAAAATGTTATACAGTCGGAAAACGTTTTAGGTTGATCTTGATATGGAAAGTAGCCTGTATGTACATTATATAGGATTTCTTTTGAAAATAAATATTTCTTGCTGTAATAATATACTATGTGGATTAAAGCATTGTATTGGACTAACAAGGTAAAACCACCTCGCTGGCTCCACCGCTATCATTAAATGCATGCATTGCATTGGGGTACGTATTGCAATATCTAAAATTAAAAGAACTAGCGTAAAATAACCTACGTTCAAAATCCCTAAAATCTAAATACCTAATGTTTTTAAATACCTAAGCAACTAACACCTACCTACGAATTACCTAAGTTTAAAATACTGATTGAACTAACGACTAACGGACAACTCCCCTAGTTTATTAATACTGTGTATTCTAGTAGTTGTTGGCACTCGCCGGCCGCTGCCGCAGCACGCTCGCATCGCTCGCTCGGCTCGCACGCGGTTTGTCACAGTTTTAACCTAACCTAACCTATTTCATTCGATTCAAAATGACGAATCATACAATCTGCCTGCGACTAGATTATTAGACAATGTTAAATACATTTCTGTGGCAGATCGTACTATGATTCATCGCAGCGGCCGGCGAGCGCTACTTCGAAGGTGCTCACAGAAAAGTTTTCACATGATATTTAGGACATTCGATACTCTTTACTTCGATATTTAGGTCATTAGATACTCTGTACTTCGATATTTAAGCCTTTCGATGTCACGTTTGTCGATAATTAGATTTTAGATATATTGGACGTAGCCTATCTAACCATTCGACAATTATAAACTTACGTTATTTTAATTTTCGGTTTTATGGTCGTTCGATATTTAGGTTTTAGGGATTTTGATTGTAGGTTGTTTTACATTAGTTCTTTTAATTTTAGATATTGCAATACGTACCCATTGCATTGAGCTTGTCCCAAAAGTAGTAACTAAGGCGAGTTTTCTGTTTTCCATAGCGTGTCGGAATTTAGTGAATTAAAACGTCTTTCTTTAATCTTATCAAGTGAACAACAATAACTCTTAATAAAATAACTCTTAAATAACTTATTTGGTTCTCAGAGCCATTTTTCACAGAAGTACCCTCAAAAGCTACTCTTCATTAATCCCATTCAAACCCAAGTTCCACCAGACATTCAAATTGAGCAATTAGAGATGTCCAGTAACATTTATCAGTCGCAAATCACCAGTAAAAGGCTATCAGTCTCCAGTAACAAATCCTACCGGCAGTTATGCAAATCTCTCCGCTTGTATATTGGTGGAAGGCTTCTAGCTGACATGGTCGGAGTGTCCATTATTTTGCTGAATTGAAAGCAAACGGGGTAGTGGCTGTAGTAGGTAGTTGAATGGTACCCGTCGTTGGTCGTAAGCATGTGTTTGGTTTCAAGTAGTTTTAGCTGAGACTACCTGCATGGAATTGCAATGGCTTGGTTTTGAGCATGTTTGCTTCAGTTAAAGCCACTTAAAAGTGGTAGTTGTAACATAATTCCTAAGCGTTACTTAGGTTTCTCTATAAACGTAAACCTGGCTATTATCCTTACCTCTATCCAAGTGTATTTCTACTGGGATACCTCGGATATAACTCGTGAGGTGAGCAAAAGACCAGCTCTCCATAGCCTGTATGACGCCCCGTGGCACTTTTGACGCGCCTGATCTGCATGCTGTGCTGGTTCGCTTCTTTGTCCAAGACAATTACTGCCACGGCAGAAAGCACACGCTGTTTGCTGTGCCTCCATGTCGTACCGTGGGTCGTGCTTAGTCCCCAGTACCACCTACTCTGGCTGCATTTAATGATCTCTTGGACTCGGACCCAACAAACGATCTGTTTGCGGACGAATGAACGAAGATTTGAATGGCATGTCAGAAGTACTATGAGAGGGATTTATGGTAGTGTTGTTGCATGTGTGTGTCTATACAAACTGTGTATTTAATTTTTGTAATTGGGTTTGAACCGTCTGAATTAAAGGAATAAATAAATGATTAAATAATCATAAAAATAATATCATCTAATCTTGTCGCCTCGCCAGATGCTAACCATTACATAAATGAACATAAGTGTATGCAAAATACATCGAACATCCGAAATTCTACTCTTAAAGTACCTAGCACAGACGATCTTTTTCTTTTTGGACCATTGACAAATGCAAAACGTTTATGCAATTCTGCGTGATTAAGTTCAGTAATTATGGAAAATCGCTAAACATCGTTCAGCTGTTTTGCATAACGGAACTGTTTTGTAAAACAGCTATCGGTTATGTAAAGCAGCGGATTTGAAAATCTATCTGCGACATTGATACGTGCTAAAAAATAAGAATAAAAATAGACATTTTACTTAGAATAACGCTCTTATTTACATTATACTGTGCAAATGTCGACGCGTAAAGAAAACATGCCACGTGTCTCTTGCTTGATTGCAATCTCCTAAAAAGCATCCAAACCTTGACCGAAATTTAAGACAAAAACTCAGAAACACACGCGGCTGCACATTTTCTTATTATAATCTCTTAGTGCTTGTTTAACAGACAACAAGCCAGTGTATCTGAACAGAGGATGACTCTGATGATGAAATCGTGTTTATTTGTTACCAATATGAGTTGATGGAGTCGGCTGTCGGTCTCCAGAAAATGAACTGATGTGTTGGTTTGGTCTGAAATTAAATTATTTCATCGTCAAAAAAGCCTGTACTCATTGCCGTTATTCTAAATACCAACATATAAAAAAAAAACATAAAAAAATGTCATTACGCTTAGCAGACGACTGGTGATTTACGTTTTTGTAGAGTCATCTGTCACTATGCCGACTTTGGAGCCTAGATCCAGTCATTTATTATAATGGCGATGTTTTGAAGTACCCTACTGCTCGTCATGTTGTCACAATACCTCTCTCTCTCTCTCTCTAGTTAAACAGTAAGATGGAAAGGAGACGGCAAATTAATCCAACACACTTCCATCAAAACTAACAAGAGGTAACATCTTAACAATAACCTGCGATAGCTGAGAACAGCTGTGACGTCAGTTCTTAGTAGAGTATGTCGGCACTAAGCTCAATTAATTTTTCATCAGACTCTTTCATGTGAGCTCGAGAACGGTACAGGTGTAATAGCATATTAATGGCCTTTCATATCGAACACGAGAAAGGGTGTAGCTTCTTGCTATTTGTATTGAAGGCGTTTTTTAGTGCAATACGTACGGTTGTTTAAGAGCGTTTATACCTTGTGAGTGGCAACGTCGCAATTTAGTGTCATATTTCGTGGTTTTCAATTTTTATCATTTAATCGGAGCTATATTTTAAAAATCTGTTTAATTAACTTTTTAGAATTACGTGAAAGTGTTTAAAAAGTAAGTACCCGTAATGCTTACAGTTATTTTACAATGAAAATAACGCCCTGCAAGTTTCCAATGTATTATTTGCATATAAATAGAACTGTAAACGCAACGATTTCTTACCTTTTACACAGTTTTTCTTACCTAGTTTTTCTTACCTTTCTTACTTTTAATATTTTCAGTGTAAACAATTGTTGGTTGACCAATAAAGGAAAATAAAAAATAAAAAAAATATATTAATTTTGCTTCACAGATTAGACTCTGGTTCGTACGGTACTTACGACTTCATAACACATTATTTTTTTTTTATCATATACAGGGTTGTTATGACAGAGGGGCATTAAATTACACTACGTATACTATACGTGTTTAGTATTAATTCGATACGGTATAAAAGTAAAAAGCACCAAAAATTAGTTTTTTTCCTTTCGAACAAACTAAATATCTTACAAATCAGAGTAAAACGCAACCACCCTTTGTAATGAAAGTGCAAGTATGTGTGTATTTATTGCTTCCTTGTTTGTATTGCCATCTTTTTAGCGAAAATATTTGGTTGTGACTTGCGTTACTTGTGACTTGCGTCAGACGTAATCAGCTGTTATGAAAGATACATCGTGTTCAAACGGGGCAAAAACTTAAAAAATCATTTGCGACTAAACTACTGTTCCTATTTAATTGATTTTTGGTACAGAGCTTGAAAATGGTACCGAGTATAGGCAGTTTAAGGGAAAGCCCCTCTGTCGTATCACCTCTGTATACGTTTAATATTAATGTTGTATGCACACAAACCTTCTGGAATATACTCTCTAAATGATAATGAGAATCGCATCAAAATCAGTTGCGGAGTTCAGAAGAACAACGCAGTCATACAGAGAGACACGAAAAGTGACTTCAATTTATGTAGGTATATAGATTACCAATATTGAACGGAATTTATCATGAAATGTTTATTAAGTGCTGTGCACGATGTAAAATATGTTAACTTGCTAAAGTACAACCACATGTAAGGAACTAATAAAATAATATTCTAGAGTGCATTAAGAATTTCAATATAACCTGAACAGTTAATAAATTGTTTCTGTAAGTAGTTAGGATATAATTAGTTTGAGTTTGCTAGACTAACTACTTACATACGTTCGTGGAAGTCGTTCCTTAGGGAATATGTGGGTTTAATGGCGGTTATAAGTTATATATTCCAGTTAAAAACTAACATACTTAAATTACTTTGCAACACAAGTTTACTCGTAGAAACGATAAACTTTCCATTTTCCAAAATACCCAGCTATGGGTCCTATTACATACTAGTGTTTTAGACACAACAATACCCTCGATGGATCAATGATATTTCTTCAAACTCTACACAGTTATGTCAGGTGTAGGAGTCGGTCTTACAATTTGGCGAATTATTTGTCGTAATTCTATCTAGTAGTTGCCTAATTACGCCTGGAATATATAGTAATATAATAAAAACTATATTGGATAAAAGGTGTTACAATTGTGTTTAAATACAATACAAACAGTTTACAAATGAACACTGGTATACAACATAAATGATTTTATTTCTTTAAGTAGGTAGGTTTGTACAAACACTTTTACAGGTCAATCATATTTTTTTTTTAACTAGCTGAGGTCGGCTTTTCCTATCTGACTACTCTGATAAGAAAGGCCGAAACAAACTCAGAGGTCACAGTCTCTTTTAAAGTCCAGACAGAATCTTGGTCAGATCATGTGAAGGCTATGTAGATCGGTGTCTGAAATGGTCTTTTGAGGAAAGAACCACATAGATTGAGTGGACCTGTCCAGTCAGTGCACGCAATAATTGTCAGCAATCACGCAGCTCAACTCAGAACTTAAGGAGCTCAACGATTCGACGAACAATACCAAAGAAAGGACATTTTAATCAATTACTTAGTGTTTAAAATTTAAAAAATAATGATAATATATGATATAACATTAGCTATTTGATTAAGTAAACTAGATTTGACCAACCTTTGACTAAAGCTCTCTCTCGCTCGCTAGCTCGCATTAAGGCAGAAATATCCACAGCATTATATTCACCAGGAGTAAAAACGCCTGCTAGCAAAACGATAAAAAGAATCGTGTTAACAATACAATCCGACGCTGAACAAACACCCAAGGGCCGGTGATAGATCGCAGCGAGGGACTAAGAATCGCGTGCGGCGCTTGCGTTTATCAACTTTACATAGATAAGCGGGACCGCTTAGTCTTAGCCATACAGTTGTAGGCATGGATTAGAAGTATTGTTGTAAATTTTTTTGGACCTTAAACTTCTCGTTAATTATCTTTTTTTGTTGAATAACAGAAAAATGTTTGCCTGTTAGTGCAATACAGCTACAACGATTGAGTTTTCCAGTGCATTGTGCTACTTATAGACAAAGACGAAATCTCGGCTCATGTCTCTTTTTGGTATGAGCTCCTTAAGTTTTGAGTTGAGCTGCACGATTACTGACAAATGCGTGCACTGACTGGATAGGTCCACTCAATCTTTGTGGTCCTTTCCTCAAAAGACCATTTCATCCATCTACATGGTCTTCACATGATCTGACCAAAATTATATCTGGATTTTAAAAGAGACTGTGACCTCTGAGTTTGTTTCAGCCTTTTTTCTCAGAGTAGTCATATAGAAAACGCCGACCTCATCTAGTTTTTAAAACATGATTGACGTCAAAAACAAACCTACTTACAGAAATAGAATCATGTATCATTTATGTGATCTCTTTGCTTTTCCAGAGGCAGAACAGATGCATTTTCAACCCATATACAAAGCTGCAAGATCTCATGTGCCTGTATTTACCAATACCGTACCGGCACGATACCCTTCGAACCAGAACGCAGTATAGCTACTTATACGGTCCCTGCACAAAGGGCCCTTTGTGCAGGACCTCGTATAGAGACATACTACAATTCCAATTATCGATATCCTTTAAAATATTCATACACATTATTCGTAAACAAGGCTGCCTCGTCGGTCTAGTGATGATCTGATCTGAGCATAAGGCCCTTGGTTCGATTCCCGGATCCGGCAAAGTGTAATGAGGTTTTCCATCTGGAATTTCTTTGTAGCAACCCGAAGCCTGTATTTGTGCTCGCTTGATGGCAATAGGCTCGCTCCCTGTTACGTGGGATTTAAATATAGCTGGCGAAATGTGGGTGTACTATCCGGTACAAAGAAAAAAAGCGCGGGAACAATAATCTAGTGCTGTACTAAAATAAGGATCTGAAAACACATACACGTAATAACAATAAACATGAATCGGTCAGCGCCGGTTGTGGAATAAAACCGAAATTACGTAATATTTTTTCACTCACCGACCTTGAAATCCTGCAGTAATTCACTTCACTATAATATTTATCACACACTTAAACAGGCCATAGCACTTCAAATACTTGAAAACCCACATAAAACACAAATTACTTATCATGTAAACAAAACACGCGCGAGTCCGTACGTCACTGACAAGACGCCATATTTTTTTAATTATTTGATTTTTTTGGTTGAACGCTTGTAGTGTTGTCATACATCTTAATACGCGGCTTTTAAGCACGAAATCGACTAAGCAATCGGATACAGTGTGCCACAGATCTTTTAAAAATGAAAAATTGAATAAAGTTTATCGGATTTCGATTAATTAAAAGGTTACTTAAGTGGGCGCTAACGTGCGGCGCCACTTTCTATGCGGCTACTTTTTATGCCTCTAGCGTTCTAGCGGTCACCTCTGTTTGACCTTTCGGGGAGCTCAGCCGTGATGTTAAGTAAACACTTAACAATAAATCCTCTGAACTAAAATATACCACAATACTTCTTCCACAGCTTAATGCTGCTGTAAAGTGTGACACGAACATGAAAGCACAAAGAAATGTCCCGTACTCATAATGGAGAGTTTAAAATATAAAAGGATTCCACTGATACCATTGTGTTGGGACTTTGTTCCTTTATGATATCTGCGGATAAACTGGCAGTGCTGGTGGGTCTTTGTGAGGGCATTTGTTAGGAGAGTGTAAAGTATTCCAGAGATCATGGGTGAAATATAAAATATTTGTGTGCATGAACATGTAAGTTTGACCTGTGTCTGGGTGTGTTTAAATATATAAATATGTATATCAGTCATCAGGTTACCGTAGTACAGGCTCTACCTAGTTCGGGACCTGAAGACCTTGTGTGTTGTCTCATATTTATTTAATTTATTTTTAGATCGTTTTTATGGTTTCCAAGTTGGTTCAAACATTTATTAAATTGGATGCTAAAGAATGGTTGTAGACCATGGTCTGAACAACGTTTGTTATAGCAAAACTGTGATTCAAATGTCACCGTGTCTATTTCGAATAGGCGAGCCTGAAAGCAAAACAAAACAAAATGACAAAAAAAAACCATTAAAAACTAATATCAACAAAGACAATCACGAAATAACAACCACATTGTCAAAAAGCAAATATCGCGTCTTATACACGCGCATTGAAGCACAGCTGCGTCACAGCCTCTCATATAAATTCACCGTCGCGGAAATATTTAGGAAATGTGCCAGCAAATTGAAACGTTATGACGTCGTATTAGCATCGTATATTGTTCTTACAATGTATTTTATTAGGCTGTGGTGCCAGGTTCGAGGGCCTTTTTGGTATTTTGAATATTTTTTTGGAAGAATTTTGTAATAGTAAAGTAGGTTTTTTTGTTTTAAACATCGAGGCATTGACAGCCTTTGAATATCAGAATTGGCGAAAAGTAGTACTACTCATAAGGCGGGTAGTGTTACTTTTCCTCTTTTATTTATTTAATTAAACTTTTTGCACACAAAACAGGTGCAAAGGCGGACTTAATGCCATTGGTATTCTCTACCAGTCAACCAAGGGTGGTGAAGAGATAAGATGGCAGGTCATCATAATCAGCCTATAATGTTCTCACAGCTGGGACACAGGCCTCGCTCTCAGTGAGAGGGAATGGCCCATAATCCACCACGCGTGCCGCGGGCCCAGTGCGGGTTGGTAGATGTCACATGTCGTCGAATTTTTGCCTATCTAATATTAGCATATCTGTGACGGTATGTGCACAATATTACTGTTAAATTGCCGGGTTCACCACTCCGCTGGCTAAAGAGTAACTGTGCTGTGTCACTGACGCAGTCCTAACGCTGTGTTATCCAATCAAAACTTGTTGTTAAAATACGATGTATTACAACTATTAAATTACTTATACATTTATTTTAAATTTTATTTTATAGTAACCCTTTGGTTTGACATGTTTCAATATTAATTTATGTATGTATAATTGTAATAATTCTGACTGTGACATTTTAATTTGTAATTTCACTTCTGGATAGCTTCTTAACAATTTTTATAATTTTTGCGTGCCTATTTCCGGGCAGAGTGTACATGGCTGACTCCTATCCACTCCATCTGTATTTAATGTAACCTAAATTCGTTGCATATAAATGATTGATTGATTGATATCACCCAGTGCAAGTGCCCATATAAAACCCAGTGCGTGTTATAAATAAATAAATTAACGTTTTAACTTCTTATTCGATCGCGAGCAATTTTAGGAGTTTTCTTTTTATAATAAAAAAGAGGAACATACTTTTTCCAAACATTTCAATTGCCAAAAAGATCTGGCAACTCCACGTCGTCGTCTCTAGAGAACCATTAAAACTTGCAATATCGTTTGAAATTCGCAGCAATGGCGGCCACTCCTAGCGTTTAGCTGCAGAATATCATTATAAACAATGTGGTTTTCGTCGTTTGTTCAAAAGTCTAAGTTTTAGTACACATTAGAGCAGATGCAGCTGCTCGACCGCTTGATATAATGCATTAAGCACTTGGCATGTATAATTTAGGGTTAGCAAACTGGACTACGTCAAGCGCCATTCACGATGCAAGTTTCTTAATTGTAGCATAATTATACTTAATCAAATTGAAGCAACAAATCACTTGCATCGTCAAAAACTTCTATATACAATGTGTCAAAAATGAAACCTTACTGTTTACCAAATGTTACAACTAACATCTATATAATTAAAGCAACCAAATACGCAGACCTTTTTTTTTTTCACCTTACACGCATACTACCTTTTGCCCGCGGCTTCATCCGCGTGGATATCGGCAAATATCGCACACGATCGTGCTACAGCGACTAACAGTACCCTTTGTGTTAATCCTGCAGGTTGTAAACTATCTGTGTGCCAAAGAGCGTCTGAATCCGTTCAATTATTTTGAATGTATTGTGTAAACAATTGTTGGCTAACCTAAATAAATGAATAAATAACCGCTTTTGCGACAATCCGGAACTTACATCCAGACCAACGGACTAATAATCTAAAATAGTTATTTATCCAACATGTGAGGAAAGTTCGTTTTTCCTATGAGTTTTGATTTTGAGTCTTGAGCGAACGAAGGATTGAAAAATAGAATCACGAGCGCAGCGAGTGATTATAAATTTCAATCCTGAGTAAGCGAAAGACTCAACAAAACGAATATCAAATGAACTTGCAAAACTTTTCACCACTCCCAGAAGAAAGTATTCAGTCGTCATAGGTAAATAAATTAAATTTTCATCCCACCATCTCGGAAAGAGTATTTTTAATCTTCAATATCTGAGTGGAAAAGCCGTTTTTATTCTCTAGAGGATAAAGTAAATTGAATTTAGAACATCGTGTGCACTAAGTTTGTGAATTAAAAAAAACATTAAACCTATTTACTGCTACCTCTATGGTGCCGAATATATCATACAACTTTTTTTTAATTTGTTAAAAACTCAGACTCGGAAACTTCTTGGTGTTCTTTTTTCAATTTGCTTTGTACGCGGTTCTTTACGCGGCATTTTTTCACGTCATTGTTAAACCTTATATTAAAAACAAGAAACTTGAAAACAAGTGAAAAAACTAAAATGAGTGATTCTAGCGACGAGGAAGTTTGCTTGACGCCAACAGAATTGACTGAAACTGTTAATAATGCGCAAATGAGCTTTCTCCCTCAACAATCACGCGAGAAGTATTTAAAACAGTACGATATGTTCAACACGTGGCGACTAGCAAAAGGAGCCAAAACTTTCTCAGAAAACGTTTTGCTGGCATATTTTATAGAATTATCCGAGAACAAGAAAGCAAGCACTCTATGGAGTACGTATTCGATGCTAAAAGCAACAATAAAGATGAAAAAAGACAAACATATCGATACCTATCCTAAATTAGTGGCATTTTTAAAAAGAGCCTCATCTGGTCATCAACCAAAAAAATCGATGGTTTTCACAGTATCTGATATTGAAAAGTTTCTTAATGATTTCGCATGGGCAATTATTGAAAGGTTTTTTACAAATTTCGCATGGGCGCGCACGGACTGTTTCCATGCGACCATGCGGAAGCGCTGCGCGTCGCTTGTGCGCAGAGTGCGGGCCAGCCCAAATGCCGTTCTGAGTATGATAGCAAGTAGGTTGGACTGTCCTTATTTGCGACACTGCTGTGACAGACAAGTTACATACAGTGTCGTCAGTAAGAGACTGCTATAGTGGACATGTTAAATTTATTACATTTTATTATAATTATTATTTTTATTTTTTTTGTTATTATTGTATATGATTGCGTTTGATTTTATTGTGTATGATTTTATTGTGTGTAATTTTATTTGTAATTGATTTTATTTTTATTTTTATTTATTTTTTACAATTATGGGTTATTATTACCTGAAATAAATGGATTTATTATTATTTATTAACGAAGCACCCGATTCCGTATATTTGGCGGCAAAAGTAAGTCAGTTGCACATTCAGTATCTACTTAAGTATATTAATCTCAATTAAATAGTATACTTAGTAGATGTTGATAGGCATAATTATGCGTTCATATCAATTTTATTCATTTATCTACTACAATACTCTTTACGTTACAGGTTGTTCTTATTATTGGAATAAACGGAGCATGTCGAACTAATGAACTGACACAACTTAATGTCAAAAACATTGAGAAACATTCAGATGACTTACTATTAATTAATTTACCTAATACAAAGACAAAAAGAGACCGCAACTCCGTCATTCGCAAGGAATACGTAACGATTGTTGAAAAATATCAAGCCTTACGCCCGCCTAACACTCCAATCAATCGATTTTTTCTACAGTATCGCAATGGAAAGTGTGTTAGACAGCCTATGGGTACTAATAAAATTGGCAGTATCCCACGAGAAATAGCAACATTTCTTGAACTTCCAGAACCCCTGTTGTACACGGGTCATTGTTTCCGACGAACTTCAGCCACACTTTTGGCTGATTCCGGAGCTGATCTCCTGTCCCTTAAGCGCCACGGAGGCTGGAAGTCCAATGCAGTTGTAGAGGGATACATAGAGGATTCCATCCAAAATAAGTCTAAAATATGTGAAGGCATCTTAGGAGCCATTACACTGAAAGAGCCTCAATCGGATCCTTGGACTGGCCCTTCTACATCAAAAATAAGCCGTTATGAAACACCTAACCATCTCCCTCTCTCTCCAACATTCACGCCAAGGGAATCCGATGAATCGGTACAACTATTAAGTATGACAGATAGTTTACCGAAAAACAGTACACAAGTGACTAACACCAATATTACAGTACCAAACAAAAATATTACACTCAATTTAAATAACTGTAGCAACGTTACTTTAAAATTTTCTTAATTATACCTTAGTATTATTTTGTTATAATTTAAAGATTATTCTGTAATACTTACCTGTCATAATGTAGTAATTAATACCTAAACTGAAATAAAAGTGTACCTATCTTGTGATTGTAGGTAAACGTTTTTTTTTTTGCATTTAGTCATTTCCTCGCTGAGGTGGAATGAAAAGTTACGTGTTGCACTCGAGTGCAAAGATTTTTCACCTCGTGCTCTTTTGATTCCCTCGCTAACGCTCAGGATTCTAATTTTGAATCCTTCGCTTGCTCGGTCTTCAAAATTGAACACGCGGTTAAAAAGCAACTTTGCACTCTTGTATAACAAATAACTATTAATAGTCACAAAGCAAATAATTAAAAATTAATCAATAAAACTATTTATTTTTTAAATTATCTTTAAAACTTAACATAAAAAAATCAGGCAAGGTTAGTTTCTGAACGGGATCATTACTTCCCTCACTGTTCAAACAGTGAGGAAAAACCAACTTTCCTCACTGTTTTCGTAGAGGAAAGACACTTCTTTCGTGCGGGAGTGGTGAAAACTATATTTTCGCCATCATCAGACTCGTCGTAGCAATTACTTTTTTTTTTTTATATTCAATGTACCATTTTGACTTGTACCTATAGTACACCCACATTTCGCCAGTATAGTGTAAGTCCCATGTAATAGGGGGCGACCCTATTGCCATCAACCGGGCACAACTCCAGACTCCAAGCTGCTACTGAGAAATTCCACCTGGGCCTCCATCACGACCACTAGAAAAACGAGGCTCTCTTTTAACGAAGTCCAAGACAAGCTATTACTTTTAATCGAAGGTTCATCAGTATGATATCCAGAATTACCAGTCAAATGCTGAAACCAATATAATTAATAATGTATGAATGCAGACCGAAACTAGACTAAACAATATTTTTTATTACAATACAAATGAGCGATAAAATAAACAGTATCAATGTTAACTAAATCCATATTAAAAGTCGTGCATTCAAATCGTCATTTGGTCTATTTTATCGGTTAGTTGCACTTTGTTGAGGCAAATACATTTAATTGAAACGGCAATTAAATTTGTAGTCTGAACTGAATGCTAGTAATCACGCGAGCTTAGCCAGCCGTTTGGTTTGATTTAAACCTAAATGGGTAGGAGACTGCATTAGTTTACGAGTATCTCCTTAAACAAGGCACTATAATCTAATGATTTTTGGATTTATACTTAAATAAATCCCCGTTATTTTGTATCTTTTTGAATGCAATCTGTTGTAATTTGAAAACGCAAGTGGGTTCTCGCAAGAGCTGCACTTCGATCAACAATATCGACTAGGTATCGGGTGCCACGCAAGAAGCGGGCAGTATCATCACAGCGGTAATGTTTTCTCATTGTTTGTCCTATTTGTTTTTAACAGTCTCGTTTAATTATGTACATTTATTTGTGCTTATATTTATATATAATTAGGTATATGTATTATATGTATTTATAGACTAAATAAGTTTATACGTGTCTATATAATTAAAATTATTTAACCCTAAAATATCATTATGAATTGCTCCTGCCACTGTTTGTCTCTGCAGCACCCAAAGGTTGACTGGTAGAAAATGCCTATGGCATTAAGTCCGCCTCTGTACATTTGTGTGCTTAAAGTGTTAAATAAATAAATAAATACGTCTCGGTAAATAACAGCGCACTTCGAGACATGAGCTCTTATTTTGTATGTATTTAATTCGCTAGAAACACAGCCAATGTAAACCCGACTTTATTACTAAGTGCCATGGTTATAATTAGGTTGAACTTATAACTGTTTTAAAAAAAATTCATGTGGACAGCATTTAGCATTGATTTTGTACGAGACCCGTTATCTAGTTGGTATTGTTGATCGAAGGAGCTACAATTAATAATCACCGGAACTCTCAAAGCGCCGTTAAGGAAATATTAACCCGTCTGTAAGGTTTCTATATTCTATGTAAGGGGTTTTGGTTTCCGCACTTAGTACTTCAGGTAAGCCATTGTGCGTGAGTCTGAAAGGTTTATTATACATCGTTTTTAGTTTTATCACTTATGCTGTGGTCTCCTAAGAAAGCGGTGAACGGTCACACAATACCGGCTGTCCAAATTCAGAGTGATTTTTGACACCTTAATGTCAAATACTGGATCAAATTATAGATTTTCAAGACGACCGCGACCGTTATAATATGACGGAACCGCTTTACTAGGAAACTAATGCTTTTGGTCTAAAACGTTATACTGAAAGAACCTAGACTGACCGGTTGGCGCAGTTGGTAGCGACCCTGCCTTCTGAGCCGCTGGTCCCGGGTTCGATCCCCAAACATGTCTGTTTGACCTGTGTCTGGGTGTGTATTATGTATATAAGTATGTATATCAGTCATCAGGTTACCGTTGTACAGGCTCTGCCTAGTTCGGGACCTGAAGACCTTGTTTGGATGTTCTCATAAAAAAAAACTTAGGTTTAACGTACTGGGTGGGTGGGTAAATATTATATATATATTTATAACTCAGTAACTTCGATCTAATACTGTCTGTAGCAAAATACGATATGTGTGTATATATATTTAGTTTATTGCGGATCACATATAAAAGAACACACAATCCATATAGTAATATTAACAACGACTTAAAAACTATGTTAGTAAAACTTACAAACTAAGTTAACAACAACTAATAACTACGTGGCTCAACACATGTTGGCACGTGCCTCTGCACTCAGTGCCTAATGAAGGGGCGGTTCACCTTGCCAACTCATGTTTTTAGGATGCATTTGGAGCTTCCGCGCAATCTGTCCATTATTGACGTCGCCCTCGTTCTCATTATAGCATGAAAATTGTCAACACGGGCTTCTGCGAAAGACCCATCAACATCCTAAATACTACTACTAATATCCTAAAGGCGCGTAGGAACGTTGTAGGCCCTCTGCGTATACTTCACCCACAAGCTGCGCGTGTAGAAGGTTTGGCAGTAGGCCTTAAACCGATATACCTTCACATTCCTACTACAGCGTGCAAACCTGCGGGCTAACATATTGCACCGAACCGCCAACGCCCTACGCTCATGGTCCAAATACACCACACCAAATATACACACCACCACCATATGAGCACTACTATAAGATACTCACGCCTTATTCACCATTAACAAGAACCCTACAAATAATAGACCACTGAATAGAATCCATACCAATAAACTTAACCAATACAATACCTAACAGCTAGTGTAGTCTTTAAGCTGTATCTTCACGACCGTGTCGTTAGAGGGTGCTTAGTTCAAGTGCTATTGATACTCAGTGTATTGGCGGCCGTCCAAACCACGGCTCAGTTCTGGTTTCATAAGCTGTAAGAACTGCTTACTCTGATAAATTTGAAGGGTATCTTTGAATGAAAGGAGCATTTGTGAGTAAACAGACTTCGGTATTTGCCAATTTTTATATCTTGGTTTTAATACATAATCAGCCTATAATTTTCGCACTGCTAGGACACAGGCCTCCGCTCTGTGAGAGGGAATAGGCCGTAATCCACCAAATACGTAATTATTTCATTGCCACTGCTCTCAAACCAGTGAAGGAAAACATCGTGACGAAACCGACATGTCCTAGAACCAAAAATTCGAAGACATGTGACATCTACTAACCCGCACTGGTTTTAATGAACGTTATAAGAAAGAAAGAACATATTTTATTTCGGACACGCGAAGGAAATACAAACAATAAAAAAAAGAACATTAAATCTAACAAAATCATGAAAACATTATATTATGAAGAACATTCATACTTTTATGTTTAGCTAAGATTAAAACTAACAAAATAGTGAAAACAACATACATAAAGAGAAGACATGTGCGATGCCAGAAAGGCTCCTATCTCAGCATGATGGTGCGATATTTGAAAAACAAACAAATACCGCAGCGCTGGTATTCTGGTAGGGCCCATTGTGATGCCATGGACACACCCACAGACATAAGATAAATCCCACTAAAGGACATAATTTTTTTATAAAATAAATAATAAATGAAATAAACAATAAAATGTAATAAAAATACAAAAGTAAATGAAAACTGTACTTCTTAAAATTAACTGTGTCCGTTTTCATATCAATAAAGTGAGTTCGTTAAAAGTAAAATTATCATCTCTAAGGGCTAATTTTTCAATAGTCAGATATCTTTTATCTGAGGAATAAATATTGTGGTTTGACAGTATAGAGGTACGAGGAACAGGGTGTAATGTTCACTCATACCTCCATAGAAAAGGGAGGATCCTACGACCAGACGGGTGTCGTGTCTGGTAGGCAACTGCCCGATGATTGATTTCGGAAAGTTGTATACATTGAAAATGATAAGTAACATGCTAGTTGCGCGGTAAACTCTGCTTGCGCGATGCAGGATTTGCGTGACGGCAGTATGACGCGCAGCTCGCATGTGGCGATGGCGATATAGATACCGCTACAAAAGCTTTTGTATGGAACATATGTCAAACTGTCAGATTTATTCTTCAGATAAAAGTTATCTGACTATTGAAAAATCAGCCCTAAGAACTAATAATAGAAAGAGGTAATATTTATGAGTTTGTATGTAGGGGTAATCTTCCGAACTACAGATACGATTTCAAAAAATATTTTTCTAATCTTACAGATCAGATGAAAGATTTAAGAGGAAATAAGTATAGTACTTCCTTGGTAGAAATCAGCTTCCAGGACCTTTAATATGTAGGTACCTTCATACTATTTATCCCTGTGCATAAAAGGAAGGACTACAGAAAAAGGGCCATCGTACCATAAAAGTTTTATTCCTTCTTAACTTTTATAGTAAACATAATTTCTTGATCCTAATAAAGATATTTGTGATTGCCTGACGGTACAAAGGTAGCATAATACACTGTTATGACGGAACGTTAAACGTTTTAAGGATATCGAATCTCTTATGATAAAAAGCTCGGAATGTAGAAGAAAGGCAGACAAGCCAAAAATACGTGTTTTGCTCTGAAAAAGTGGGATAGATATCTTTTAATGGGTTTTCTTTTATAATCGGCCAATCAACTTTTGAGGGCCGTTAGTGAGGATTTGAGCAGTCCGATTCACAGGTATTGGCTCCAAGTTCATCGGAGTGCCAACCAACGGTAAAGATGTTGTGATCATCTTATTACTTTTTTTTTGTTGGTGACAATAATGAAATTTTATTTTAATGTCTATTCCGTTTTAATGTTTTCAATTTAATTTTAATGATTGCATTGAATTTGCATGTATTTTATTTGAATGATGTAATGCATTTTATTAATTGTATTTTTTTGTAATTTGTATATTGGGACCTGGTGCCTTAGTAAATAAATAAATAATGCTGAGATTCCCACATTATAAGAAAGTAGGTAGTCGTTTTTTGCTATTGAGTGAATGCTTACAGATATTTATGAAATTGTTAATTAACGTTTTTTCATTTGATCATTGCTGTTTGCTCTCTTTAAAGCGTTTGTAGTGAGCCTACATACCTATAATACACACATCAAAAGTGTCTAGGGATCAACATATATTTTTGCAATAACTTTTCTCCTGATTGATATTAATTAAAATTTTCTTTAAGGATTCATAAAATAAAGTGTTTTCGTTTGTCACAGTAACGATAAACCAAGTCACCTTTGCATTAATAAAGAAATTTGCCATTTTCCTAATAAAGGGATTTTTGACATTTGAACCACTAACACAAAAGTTCGAAAAAAAGACTGAAATAACAGTTTTCTTTAAAATTTTATTGGGTAACTTAAACAATTAATAATCCGTGTTTCTACCGCGAACACTAACAACACAAGAACATCGGTTTGGCATACTCAAAATGAGTTCATCCAAATCACGCTGTGGAATGGCCGCCCATGTTCGTTGCAACAACAAAAAAAGGTCTTCTTGCGACTGGATACCCTCCATATTCGGCAGAGCTCTTCTCTGTAGCATATCCCATGCATGCTCAATCGGGTTCAAGTCTGGCGACTGAGCAGGCCAGGGCAGGACATTGATGTTAGCTGCGGCGAGAGTCTGTCTTACAACTCTTGCGGTGTGCGGTCGTGCATTATCATGCATTAACTGAAATAAGGGACCGATTTGCACTTGTAGAGGAACGATGACGTCTGATACAATCGTCTCAGCATAAATTTGAGCGTTGAGGTTGCCTCTGATCCAAATCAACTCAGTTCTTCCGCCGATCCAAATACCCGCCCATACCATGATGGTTCCACCACTATAAGGATGGACTTCCTGGCAGGATTTTAATCGCTGTTGGCGTCCAGGGGTTCTCCAGTGTCGTATACGTCTTGTATCCGGTCTCATACCAAAACGAGACTCATCAGAAAAGCACACGAAACGCCATTGTTCTTCTGCCCAATTTCTGTGTTCAAGAGCCCATTGATATCGAATCCTACGATTGTGCATTGCTATAGGTGGTACCCGTAGCGGTCTTCGGGAATGAAGGTTCACTTCATGCAAGCGGTTTCTGACTGTTTGGTCGCTAATTAAGTTCCCTGAAGAGTGATGAAGCCTCACGGCTAACATCATGGCGGTTATTGTTGGATGTCCTGCCCTGGCCTGCTCAGTCGCCAGACTTGAACCCGATTGAGCATGCATGGGATATGCTACAGAGAAGAGCTCTGCCGAATATGGAGGGTATCCAGTCGCAAGAAGACCTTTTTTTGTTGTTGCAACGAACATGGGCGGCCATTCCACAGCGTGATTTGGATGAACTCATTTTGAGTATGCCAAACCGATGTTCTTGTGTTGTTAGTGTTCGCGGTAGAAACACGGATTATTGATTGTTTAAGTTACCCAATAAAATTTTAAAGAAAACTGTTATTTCAGTCTTTTTTTCGAACTTTTGTGTTAGTGGTTCAAATGTCAAAAATCCCTTTATTAGGAAAATGCCAAATTTCTTTATTAATGCAAAGGTGACTTGGTTTATCGTTACTGTGACAAACGAAAACACTTTATTTTATGAATCCTTAAAGAAAATTTTAATTAATATCAATCAGGAGAAAAGTTATTGCAAAAATATATGTTGATCCCTAGACACTTTTGATGTGTGTACTTTGCTGATATCCTTTTAGGTAAGTAGGCACTTAAAAATATTGATATCTTTTGATACTTATGCGAGTGGAGAGGTACTTATCCTCTTGGATAAGACTTTGATAGATCCTCCTTTAATTGTGACCATGAGTGTTAATATAAGCTGGACAAAAAGAAGTCACTCACCTTTACGCATCAATCTTGCAAATTTTTCAGTACTTACTAGTTCCATGCATTTTCGACACAGCTTTGACAGCACATCTCTCTCCTTTCCATGATCCATGACAAGTCAGGGTGCTATAAAGTTAAAATTTTGAAAGCAGCCATAACTTGTAAATTGGAGACTGGTGATAAACGGAACGCACCCGGGGGCGCGGTTAACCGCGGTTTATTATTCAACCGGGTAGTCAACTGGCTTCGGGAGTCGACTATGTCTGCTTGATAAATTGATTTCGAAATCCGGGTATAGTTGTGTGTAAGTCATGGTTGAGTTATGACCGGGTAGTGCGGGAAGACGGAGGGCGGGATGTTGTGGCGATATGTGAAAGGCTTTTAGGTAAGTATTAAATCGACTAGCCAAAAAGTAAATTTTAATTTTATATAAATTCCTTAATATGAAATGCCTGAGTTTCTATAAGAAACGGCACCTTACTTCTTTATTTGCTATGTGCAATAGGTAGGTACATAAATTATTAAGATGCAGCGCCCGTGTGGGTATCTATTTTTAACATCACCAATATTATGCTAATTAATATTTATATATTAAAATGCACAAGTAAAAAAAGTACTGTACAAATTTATTTATTTATTTATTTATTTATTATCTATGGAAGACTTACAGCTAAGATAAACAGATTAAAAAAAACAGTATGTGAGACTGACAGCCAATTAAAAGTCCTCACTTCTAAAAACAGATTATAAAAGAGAACAACACAAATAACACAATACAGCCACAAGAAAAAAAATAAAATACAGGATAACATTCAAACTTAAACTAAGTCCACACTATCATACTACATACAATTCAATACCTAATAAAAAAACTGAAAAAACAAAATCCTAATTAAAAAAGCTAAGGCTCAAGCACTTTCTAGCCGAGGACACACTCGTTAGGAAAACATCAAAATCATGCTGCTTACACATGTTATTAAAGCTTCTACTTGCACGCACTATAAATGAATTCTGCCTGTAATTTGTAGACGTAAATGGAACACGCAATGGCACGTTCCATCTTTTAGACCTTCCGGGAACGTTAAAATAAAATTTGGATAGGATATCAGAATTATTAATCGAATTACTGAATACTTTGAGTAACGAAATACAATCTGAAATTGCTCGCCGATTAATTAAGGGTAATATATGATACTTCTTACAGAGGCTGAGGTAATCTTCAGACCGGTAGGGCACTTTCTGATGGTAACACAAATACTTGATGAACCTTTTCTGGATGCTCTCTATACGATCAATGTACTTGTGATAACATGGATTCCAGATTTCAGACGCGTATTCCAAGTGACTTCTAACGAAAGTACAGTAAAGAATTTTTAAAGTTTTTGCTTGACTGAAGCTCTTGGACAGCCGCATTATGAATCCTAGTGCTTTAGATGCTTTAGCGACTATGGCATCGATATGACGTTCAAACGTTAGCTTAGAATCGTGATATACCCCCAGATCTCGAACGCAGTTCGTTTTAGGTAGTAATTGATCACCCAAGCTATACGTTGAAGGTATAATTGAGCGTTTTCGAGAATATGTTAGAACCGAACATTTAGCTGGGTTGAGGTCAAGCTTACTCCCACGACAATATGCCTCCAGACGACGTAAATCATCCTGAAGTGCAATCACGTCCGCATGTGATGATATTTTGGCATAGATCTTCATATCGTCAGCAAAACACAACAGTTTGGATGAGATCAGGCAAGAGTTGATGTCGTTTATATATATAATGAAAAGTAATGGGCCCAGTAGTGAACCCTGGGGGACTCCGCTGGGGATAGGCACCCAACTAGACATGTAATTGCTTAATACTACTGCTTGGGACCTGTTCTCCAGATAAGAAGAAAACCATCGCAGTAAATCACCTCGTATTCCCATAGTATATAGCTTTGATAATAAGATCTCATGGTCAATACGATCAAAAGCCTTACTGTAGTCTGTATAAACGACATCAACCTGCCTACCGTTATCCATGGCGTCAGTAATAAAGTCATTGAGCAGAATTAAGTTGGTGACGGTAGACCTTCCCTTCAGAAAACCATGTTGGAAGGAACTAAACGAGTTTTTAAGAGCACTATACACCTGGTTGTAGATTATCCTCTCAAAGATTTTTGCCACAATACAGAGCTTGGATATCGGCCTGTAATTAACAATGTCAGTTTTGACTCCTTTCTTATGGATAGGTGTTATGAAAGCCGATTTCCAAAGTTTAGGTACAGCACAGGTGTCCAAGGATTTTCTGAAGAGAAGCGAGATAGGTTGGGCAATCGAAGTCGAACACCGAACAAGAAATTTTGAAGAAATATTATCCGGGCCAGCCGCTTTCGAAGTATCCAACTTGCGAAGCAAGTTAGAAACCTCTTCAACGTTTACTTCAATGCTACTTAAATCAGATAGGCTGGTAGATTCAGTCAAAAGAGGGGGTGAAGAACTTCCCCGACTCGGGTTGGTATCTAGAAATGTAGAGTGAAAGTACGCAGAAAACGCTTCGCATATGGTTTCTCCGGTACGCAACGCTTCGCTATTATAGTTTAACGTGCTCGGGACTGCATTTGAGTTGTGTCGTTTTTTAACAAAAGTCCAAAAATATTTTGGGTTTTCTTTAATAGATTTTTCAGTTAAGTTCAAGTAGTTTTCATAACATTGTGATTCTAATACCTTTACCCTTTCACGGAGAAGTCTAAATGTTGACTCATCAGCTATATTGCCGTAAGTCTTAAATTTTTTGAAATATTTATATTTTTCTTTAATTGATTTTATTAATGCCGAATTGTACCAGGTTGGATACGTTTTGTGACGGTGTAGTTTTTGTGGAATAAATTTAGCGTGTAAATTGAGAATAACTTGATTAAAAAAGTTAACTGACTCATCGATTGATCGTGTCGCAAACTCGGATTCCCAATCAGTCGTGGAAATGTCTTTGTTAATAGACTCATAGTCGCCTTTGTCGTAGAGATATTGTATCCGTGGCGCGCACTCTAATAGAGGAGCCTCAACGAAATCCATACCAATTAGTAGTGCCGGATGGTAGGCGTCGATGGGAACCAGCGGACTTGAACATTCAACCACATTAACTAATTTGTTCGAAAGTACCAAATCTAAAATTTTACCATACTCATTAAGAACACCATTGTACTGACCAAAATCAAGGGTACATAATTCGTCACTAAGTAAAACTTCGTCAGAACTGTTCGGGTTCGTTGGCACGAGCGATAGATTGTCCGATAGGGCCCAGTTAATACCGCTCATGTTAAAGTCACCAATGATGAGAAAGGTATCAGAAGAGTTACTTATAACTACTTGGTTTAATTTTGCGAGGTAATTGCGAAGTTGCAAAGAAAAAGAAAGACCTAAGTTTTGCTGACATAAATAAACAACACAAATATGTAAAGTAATATATTTACGTGAATTAGAATTTTTCAGTCTTATGCTGAGCCATAAATCCTCCGCTGTAGAATGGAAGGTGGGTTGGCATATAACGGAAAGTTCCCTACGTGTAGCAATAAGCACACCCCCTCCACGCGATTGCCCGGTCAAAACATAATCTCGATCACGACGCCACACGATGTACCGTTCGTCAAAGAATTCAGAATTTAAAACTCCGTCCAATAACCACGTCTCCGTAAGAACAATAATATCATACGAGTTTAGTACCATTTGACGATAGAAAGTATCACTTTTAGTTCTAAGCCCGCGAACGTTTTGATAAAATACATTTAACTTAGAAGCCATTAAAAACCAAAAGTAATAATAGTGTATAATTCATTAAATTAAAGTATTTCATTAAATAATATTGTAGAATGAGGTAAAATATAATTAAATAAGTAAAATGTAGGTAAAAGTCAAAAAGATGTGCGCGAGCGCAAGAATCATACGATATTAAATAGTAAGCAACTGTGCGAAAAAGCAAGCAATAGTGCGTGGCGCGTGCAAGTGCGAGAGAGTAAAACATATTATAGTGCGGCAAAGCTTTAAAGTAAACAGCGCGATAACGAACACAAAAGAAACCAGTAGCTAGACAAAAGAGAGGTGTCAAGGTCATTAGTGCGGCAGAGGTGTTAAACATTTTGTAAAAGGTTATTGTGAAACAAACGATATTAAACAATTGGAGCCATTGATGCAAACTGTAATAGCAAAACAGGAAAATACGGGTAAGTATTAAGAAGCATTTTAGACAATCTTGTTTAAATCTGACTCCTTTCTTATGATAAAAACTTTGGAATGGTTATTTTTAAGTAAATGAATTTTACCATGCTTAACCCATACGTACTCATAATGTTTATCCTTGGCAATGACTTTAACTTTGGATAAAAGTTTTTTATACTCGACGCTTAGGTGATCGTTGACGTAAACACGCTGAGATGATCCTTGAAACCCGATGTCACAAGCAGATAAGTTCTTCTCGGCACGTGCCGCCGCAATGAAGTCTTCCTTTACATAGCGGTTTAAAAAACTCACTATGATTAGCTTTTCATTGGAACCGAAGATAGGGACCCTTGAAATATAGTTCACCTGGGCTTTGGGACAGCTGTAATGAATTTTACGGCCAATAGCGTCGATGATAGTGTACAGGTTCTCATCCTTCTTAACAGGAACTCCCTTTATTTCAACGTTATTTAACCTGGACCTCTGCTCATAAGTCGAAAGAAGATACTTCATGCTCGCCATGTCAGACTGTAAACAATTTACTGACTCTTGAAGCTTTTCAAATTCGGACACCTTTGCTTCAACTTCCACGAGTCTTGTGTCGAACTCGTCGAGTCTTCCACCAGTGCCCTCACATGTCAACTTAAGCTCAGCCAACTCATTCTTGATCACGCGCATGTCATCCACCAAGGTCGGCAAGTTAAGAAGCTGTCGTTTCATGTCGCGGATCTCGCTCAGTATGGTATCCAGCGACGCAGGTTCAGGGGTAGACACAACTGGTGATGAGGTTCTGCAAGTGGGGCATTTCCATTGTGCCATCCTATTAGCACCCAGCTTCCTCCATCCGGTCTCAGTGATGTTTGCACATCCAAAATCCAGGTGTTTTTTGCAACTACCACACTGGACACCATCGTTGAACTGCATATTACAAGCTGCGCACGTTTGCATTTTCAAAGTATGTACTATTTATCGAAAGCAGATAAAATATCACAATATGAACTCAACTTAAATGAGAAAAGGTTGACGATCTATTAATTTTGAGTGGCGCGTACTGTGCGTATGAGTGTTCACACACGAGTGTAAACACTCATACAAAATCAAAATACCGACTTAATGCCTGAGGCATTTTCTACCAGTCAACCTTAGGGTGATGCAGAGATATACCATGGCAGGTGCAACATACAGGATAGATAGCTCGGAAATTACTATAAAATACAAATCCAAATACTAATACATAGATATATACATACATATAAGCAAAATAAACCTTGTCAGGAGAAATAACGACCGGTAGAGGAGAAAACGAACCCAGCAACTCAGCGCTGGGATGATTCCAACCAGTCATTGAGAGATTCATGCTGTATTTTCAATACACAAGCAGTTGCAATTTTTCTCGCCTTACGAAGTCTGTTCTTAATTTAGATGCCCAAAACATACCCTAAATATACAAAAACTAAATCCAGAAACATGAATGCCAAAATAAAACAAAATGTACTAAGCTAATAATTTCCCTAGCGTATAGGTACATGAACGGACTTGCCAACACAAGTTTGATTATGAAATTGTCTCCAGGCGAGCAACGCTTGCAGCTTGAGACTTGAGTTAACAGCTTACAGTTAATATGCTGATGACATGTACTGTGGATGTGGTACTTCATCAAAAATATACATATAGTTAAAATAAGCAATGATGTCATACCACCTCTACCTCTTCATTTCTGTGACAAATAAACCTGTTTTTCTTTCTTTTTTCTTGTGATGTCACTTAGGGTGCTTAAAAGTGTCTTATTTAAAAGCGATCGCCGCGTGAATACGCGATCGTCGCGCGTCAGTTTTTGTTCAGAAGTCCGGAAAACGCCCTTTGCCGGCGCACACTGTTTCCACATCACGAAATCATTGGTACTTGACCAATGATTTCGTGATGTGGAAACAGTGGTGTCAGAGAGTCACAGAGTGTAGGTCAAGGAATCGAACGTTGTTAACTGCTGACACCATTACAGACACCTTTCACTGATGCACTCGTAGTTTTTATAAAATATGCAATACTTTAATGAAAAAAAAATAATGTTTTTGTCAATTACTTGCCTAATTTAAAATTCAGTTCAGTTCAGTTTCAAAAAGTGACATATGAGCGCGACGCGGACGATAGGACGCGGCCTACAGATTTGCTCGATGTTTGAGGATCATTATTGTCACTCGATATCCTGTGTCTTGACGATCAATTAGATCTGTAAGTTTTTCTTATTTTCCAGACTAACACAATAAAAAAAAAAAATATTATTATGTTGTGTTGTGTGACTTTTAGTCTGTGTTGAGCACACAGATAAATATAGACAGTTTCTTTTATTTTCTTTCAGCTTTCCAGTTTTACCCGATTTTATCAATTATTACTGTCGCTGGCTTAGGACAGATAAATAACAAGGTTTAAATCGAGACAGACAGACATCAGTTGTTGATTTATCGATCGTAAAACCAATCCACAGTGGCTATCGATCGAAAATACGGTGTCTATCGTCTGTTTCCACATTTATTCGATGTTGTTTAATCACGCGTGTGGATCGTCAAAATGTAAGCAAATCTGTTGACATCTTTAATATATCAAAACTGTTGATGAACTTAGTTCACAATTAGACTGAAATTAGTAAACGGGACAACGACATAAAATAAGCGGTTTCCCTTGGGCTTAGTGGCTTCGGCATTACAATAAGTTATTTTAAAAGTTATACTGAATTCTCTATGTATCTTGCTTATCTTTGAAGGCTGGCTCCGCGGAGCTGATCTCCGCGTAAACAAAGTAAGGAACTCTTTCACCACGGTTAAAATAATCGTTCATTACAGCCTCACCTCAAAACGAAACCGACTATTAAACCGTGCGGCGCTGAAATTAAAAAAGAGATTAGGCAAATTAGTTGGGGAAATTTTACGGTCTATCCACATGGTTGCATCCAACATCAACGCGCAACTATAAAGTTACATATCAGTGGAAACTTTGCTTAACGAACGCGAACTTTGTCGGCGCACTTGCACTTACGTTTTTGCATAATTCATAAGCAATTAATGTCGAAAACTAAAAAGAGTTTCTAGTTTCATGGAAAATGAACCTTTTAAATCTGTTCGTGAAGTTGGAATGGTTTTAAGCTCTTTTGTGCCTTTTTCCTTCGAACGTTTAATAATTGTAGCAATACTTGAGGGGTCCTTAATTATTCATAATGATTTATTTTGTAGGTATTAACAGGATTACAGGATACGGATGTCGTTTAGATAGTGTTTGGTGGAAATAACTACCTCAAAAGGCAACTTCAGACACTAATCTACATGGTCCTCACATGGACTGACCAAGATTATATCTGAACTTTAAAAGAGACCGATGAGTTTTGTTTCTACTTAAGGTAGTAGGATAGGAAACACCGAGCAGTTTTAAATCATAATTTATTTTTGACATATATACAGGGTTATTAGTAAAACACCATCAACCTCTTAAGGGGTCATTTTACTCATCATTATGAACAACTTTTACTATGGGACAAAATTAGAAATCGCGAAAAAAAAATCTGCTGTTCCATTAATTTATGTTTGCAGAACTCGTCAAAATATAGGGACCAGCTGATTTGTTTTTCGCGATTTCATAGTTGGTCCCATAGTAAAAGTTGTTCATAATGATGAGTACAATGACCCCTTAAGAGGTTGATGGTGTTTTACTATTAACCCTGCATACCTACCTAAGAAATAAAATTATTTATCATTAATAGAATTCCCGACTCCACGTCACACCAGGTTGTAACACCAGTGTGACAACGAGTATTTTTTTTCCTCGTCGTCACACCGCTAGTTTTACTACATCATTTGTAACACAACATTAGTGTTGTGCTAGTTAGATAAATCCCTCGTCTACCTATCCTATCTAACATATATTGGTCGACTCAAGTACTGTTTTACTTACTCAATTTTGATTAAACTAAAATTAATGGCACTAACGAACGATTTATCTACTGATTTTTTAAGGTATTGGATATTTCTGCTATGTATGAAATACCTAAGGGACAACTCGCCTACAGTTTATAATATACTGTGTATTCTAGTCTTTTTTGGTCGCTGTTCTAAACTTTTTTTTTTTTTTTTGTTTCCGGGTTGGAATATCCTCATGGATGTCCGCCGCCCTGGGGCGGGCGACGGGGTCTGTCAGACTCTTACTGACTAAAAACCACCCCGGTGTTCCATCTCACACCTACGCAGGGGGTCGCGGGAACGTACGATCCTTCCGCAACCCCCGACTGGTGCCGGCCCGCCACTGCGGGCCTCTTCGGGTCTGGAGGGGGGAGTGAGGTGTTTGACTCCCCCTGCGACGTCTAAGAGGGGTGCGCGTGGAACACTATGCGCCGCCACCTCGGGTCCTGATGTGTGGGGGGCGACGGACGTCCCCGAGTCCGTCGCCCCTGGACCCATTTAGGGGGGCTGGAAGAGGGCATTGTCCGCCCTCCGCCGACGTCCGGTGCGCCTTCTGCGGGCCGGGTGAGTGTATGAGATCTCCCTCTCCCTTTTCGCCACCACCACCACCGCGTCCCAGGACTCGGCGCTGCCGACCATCGACTCGACTATGGCCGGCAGCGACAAGTCACTGCCTACTTCTAAGATGAGGGCACGGCGCGGCTCCTCCCAAGCGGCACACTCTGCCAGCGTATGCCGCGCCGTGTCCTTCCAGCAGTCGACGCAGTGGTGACACCGGGCGTCCAGCTCCCTGTTTTTGCGACACAGGTACTTTCCGAAGTAAACATGCACCGAGAGCACCTGCGACGCCCGAAATGACAGGGAGCCGTGCCTTCTCCCAAGCCAGCGCTCGAGCACCGGCCGGACAGCCTCGACGGTGACGAGGCCGGCGGTAGGGCGTGAGAGCCTGTCCCGCCATTCCGCCACCAGGACCTCGCGAAGCTGAGACCGACGCAGCTCCATGTGTCGCTGCATCGGTCCCTCGCCCCGCGCCCTCGCTTCCTCGCGCCACCTATACAATGATGCGAGTACTTTCGCCTCGAGGTCCCAGGGCGGGGATCCGGCCAGTACGCAAGCCGCCTCGTAGGAGATCGTGTGATACCCCCTGATGACTCTGACGGCCACCGCCCTCTGCGGCTTTCGCAAAACAGCGATGCTGCCGGGGTCAGAGGCCCACACCGGGGCCCCATACAGGGCCATGGATCGCACGACCCCACGTAGAGCCGCCTACAGGCGGTGCTCGGGCCCCCCAGATTGGGAAGCAGCGTTCCGAGTGCGCCAGCCGCGCCCTGCAACTTGGGCGCCAGCCGTTGGAAGTGGGGCTCGAAGTTCCACCGGCTGTCGAGCACCAATCCTAAATACTTCATGGTGGACTCGAGCCGGGAGCCGGGTGGTGGCACCCGCCGGGGGTGATGAAACACTATGGCCTCCGACTTGCTGAGGGCCACCTCCAGGCCTAGGCGACGAATGCGGCTCACCACCTGTGAGACCGCAGCCGTCGCCAGCAACGCTGCCTCCCTGTGCGAGCTCCCCCGGGCAGTGACCAGCGTGTCATCTGCATAACACGTCAGGTCTACGCCCGGTTGGAGCTCGCCCCTCAGCACCCAGTCGTACCCGATGTCCCACAGGAGCGGCCCTAGGACCGAACCCTGCGGAACACCGCACGTTATGCGGCGCTGCGCTGTTCTAACCTAACCTAACGTTTTTGCGAATAAAGATATTAAAATAGAAAAAAATAATGGTCAGATGGGAACAAAACGAAAAGTGATACAAGTATTTTAAAAGATAGTTAAGTACCTCACTATTATTTATAAAAGGTGTTGTAAAAGCAACGATGTGACAACGAGTATTTTTTTCCTCGTCGTCACACCGTTGGTGTTACAACCTGGTATGACGTGGCGCTATTAATAGCACTGCGTCCTTCTTTAATGCTTTTCAGTATTATTAGTATGCCTTTTGAACAACGCAAACGGATCATGACCCCATGCTTAGCAATCATGCTAAGCATGGGGTCATGATCCCGATCTTAAGGTCAGGTAACGGTTAATTGGGTTATTCCATTAGACATTTCTCCCTAGCAGCCGGAGCCTGAGTTTGTGTCTGGTTAAGGCTCGACCCCTGATACACCCTATATGTAACTAAACATAACTTTCGGTGTGTGACTTTACTATTTAATTTTACAGCTCAAAATTACTCGTGGTCCGTGTCCTCGAAGATTGTCCAGGAATCATCATTCACGAGCTTTCATTACTATCAATATCTTCAATATTAGATACCTAATTATAATATATTTATTTTGTTTTAATAGGGGGTATTTGAAAAGATTTAAAAAATAAACTGTCACTGTCCTTCGAAGATGACAGCTGTCATAAGTGTTTGCTGAATATATTTCTGGCCTCTGATAGCATGGTAAGGTTCATAAACTGCCAAAAAAATGCTGGAAAAAGATCTATTGTAGTTTTAGTTATCACACAGTCGGTATTAATATTGTAAAATACTGCACTGAAGAAAAAAGGCGTAGATACTCCTTGACTTCCATTCTTAAAACATAATATATAATAACACAAGCTTTTTATTGCCTTACTGCAGGGCGAAGGCCTCTTCTAATACAGAGAGAATTTATGAGCATTGATCACTACGCTTGCTTAAGAGGGAAGCGTCAAGCCAGCCCGCAATTTTCAATATTCTCACGTTTTTTTCAATTTGCAGGTCAGTATTAGAAAGAAAATTAGAAAGAAAATTGCGTTTGTTAGGTTGTATGTTAATTGTTCATTAAAATATGATTCACGGCTGTAACAAGAACCTATGTATTAACAGAATTATAATCATTAAAATAAGCAATACAATCCTCTAAGGGCCATCGCACACTAGAGACACGACAGTCGTTAGTCAGACTTGTTGCCGTGCAGTTGTTGTATGCATTGGACAGCTTTGACTATGAGACGTTTTGTTTCAAATGTGCGCGTTTAGTACTTTTTATTATACCATAGTCTGTCTTGAGACTGTCGTGACTATAGTCTGCTCTCAGCCTAAGTTAGAATTGACAGGTTCATGAAATAGTCATAATAAATAAAGGGCAATGCTTCATATTGCATGAAGCATTGCCCTTTATTATGACTATTTCATGAAATCATAACATTTGAGGTAAATTCTAACTTAGAGGGTTGTATTGATGATTCTTATGATTATAATTCTGTTAATACATACTTGTTACGGCCGCGAATCATATGTATCATATTTTGGCCTGAAAATTGCAAAAACCGAAAGTAAATTTGAATTTCGCGGGCTACCTTAGCGCATCCCCATAAGGCGCCATAAGGCGAGTTGGCGAGTTCAGACTTTTATACTTATACTTTCAAAGTTTATTTTAGATATCTCTGATATCAGTGAAGGAAATCATCTTGAGAAAATTTGAACTTAACTTTAACAAATATTGTAAGTCTGAATTAGATATCCAACAATAAAAAAAATACAAATATAAAAAGTAAAATACTCCACGAAACAACGTCTGTAACAGAATGGGATGTTAAAAGCAACAAAGCACGGAGCTCTAATACTCTAATACAAAACTAGCATATCCCTGTAAGCCCTCGTACGTAGTTTTGTATACGGTAGGGCTTAAGCTGAGTACCTCTAAGTACCGACAAAGCACTAAGGGCCTTAGCAGACATGCTACTTTCGGCGTCGGAGATCAGTGATTTCTTGACTTCATCAATGCTGCATAAGGTTTTAGAAGCTGTCTGCGTTCGGTCGCGTTAACAAAATTGTGCATTATGAGTATAACGATTACTTTGGTACAGCTTGGCGATTTGGTGACTTGCAACGTTTAAGCACGATGAGAAAATTATGTATTTTTCGGATACGACTGGCATCCGAATGTGTGCGGTGTGCATAGTCTGTTCCAAAAGTATCTGATAAAAGAGTAAACAAACCCTGATCAGAACCCTATTGTGTAACACGCTTTCAATCACAATCTGAATCATTTTGAAGGATATTGCCAATCCATTGCTTCATATGTTCCAAAAATATGTCGGCTCAATAACGTAAATAACGCAATGCATGTTGTTGAACTGACTAAAACTACGCCATTACTACTGTTAGTCTATTACGCAATTACCTCGCAGGTGAATTTTTTATGCAATCACTCACTAAATGGAATTAGTAATTACAACTTTAAATCTCACCACTTTTCTTCAACAAATAAAATTACATAGACTCCGGGTTTACTGTTTTCACATAAATATATTTCAAAGGACTTGTAAGTCGCACTACACATGTCGTGTACATTTTCTGATCCAATACCCTTATTCTCGGATTGCTTATACTTAGTTAGGGAAAAGTGCACAGAGATTTGGAGGGAGCATTTTGATGAGAGGTCATTATCTAAAAGCATCTGGTATAAGACCATACAGCCTTCCCTTACGCCTTCACCGTGGTTCGCAGAGTCTGGTTTGTCTAGGACAGATGTTGTGACAGCCCTAAGACTTCGGTCCGGGCACATACCGCTAAACAACTTTGCGTTCCTTATGGGTAAATCCAATTCACCAAATTGTGCGGAGTGTGGCGTGGTTGAGGATGTTTACCATATGTTGGCTGAATGTGGCCGGAACGAGGTTGAGAGGGTCAGCTTAAGGCTCAAATATGATGTGGATCTGCGGGAAATTGGCATGTGTAACTTGATCCTGGCCCGTCCTCTGTCGGATGGGGCTAAGTTAATGTATAATTTAGTTAAATTAGCCATTAAGCGTAGATAAGTAAATCTTGTGAGGCCTATGAGGGTGGCATGATCATGTTTGATCAAACCTTCTATAAAATAAATAAAGATTAAAAAAAAAAATGTTTACTTTTTCATCAGATTCTTTTGAAACAGACCATAGTGTTCAGTTCAGTTATATCTGTCTCGCCATCCAAATAACATTTAAATAGCCGATCGCGGCTGCTGACTGTAGCATGTCTGCTAAGTCCTAAGATTTGTATGCGTAGTGTAGCCACTATTATTTGCACCGTCAGCACTTACTTCCAAGTTAGAATTTGACTTGTATATGTACAATGGCTGTGTACAGTTGTATTGTTATGTGCAAAGCCCGGCAGAATGAGGATATCGTGCATACACCAGTAACACCATAGTGTTGATTAAGGTTGCACTAGATGACGGCTTGAACTCGTTGGTGGGTGTGGCTAGTACGCATTATTTTGTATATTTATTTATTAATTTAGCTTCATTCATTTAGTATTGTTTATTTAGTTTTTACTTATTTATTTAGTGAAATAGACGATGATTTATTACGAAAACGAGCGTAAATTTCACGAACAGACCTTTGAGCGTATATTTAAATTATGAAAAATCTACTGAATGTATTTATTCAAAATAACTTTATTTGAAATCTTGAATAAATAGTTTATGCCTGCATGGTAGCAATTTTGCCCTTTTTATACTTCGGGAATTATTTTTCACGCCCAAAGAAAATTTTTACCCACTACCTATGTTTGTTGTGGAGAAAATTTTGGATTTCTATTTGAAATTTTTATTGATCGTCGTTACGTGTATTCAGAAGTATGAAAGTACGAGGATTGGTTTAAAGGCAGGGTTTCTCAAAATACGCTAATGCATACCCTACATAATTAAACTCACGTCTTCTTCCCACGAGGCTCCTTGCATACTCCTTTTGCTTCGATTCCGCTCATACATTTGGTCATACACGCACGCTGGTTACGACGCTGGTGCTGACCTTACCTTTCTGAAGAACATCACCAATAAGGTCAGCTGTGTGTCCTTACACATTGCGAGCTCAAATCCTCCTAACACGACAGGGATTAGCAGGCAATCAGAGAAACATAGGCAGTGTAAGATACAACATAAGCAAATGGTGTATTTGATTATGTCAATACATATTGTGTGATAATGGGCTGATAGTTCACCATTATTCTAACGCAAGAAAGACAGCTGCTGGACATACTCGTAGGTTCTCTTAGAAAGTTTTGTGCGAATCATTCTTGCAAAATAGTGTGTCCTATCGAGATTTTTATATTTGTCAGATAATTAGTACCTCATATCACGTAAATGTGCCCGACTTTTTTAATTTAATTTGTGCCCCTTGTAAAAAGTACCAAACAGTACCAACATTATAGAATGCATATAAAGATATGATTATGAATACCTACCTGTGTTATAAAAACCACAAGAGATGTAAGTACCTTAAATAAAAACATTTCACATTATTTCCAATTATTTAATTTTGCGACATTACAATACACTTACATAAACAACACAACACGGACATTACACGCGGACAAGACAATACACGAACACATATTTATATTATTTGTTGAAAAATATATAAAAAACAAACAAGACGATTACATGGACTTTATACTGACACACATAGTTACACTTATCAATATCATTATTAAACAAATGATTAGTAATGTTATAGTGACATAAGAAGCTCAAGCTACATTTAAACTCATGTAATTGAAGCTTTAGAAGTGGTAGAAATACGTGGTTATGTAAAAATATATGAGCTTTATTACTAAAATTATAGGAGAAAGTATTATAGGATCCATGATTTATATGATTATAACTATAACCTTTTATTAAGGTGACTTTAGAATCTAAAAATTGTTCTTTCTATGCTCTTTTGCACGTTTAGAATCTTAAGTCGCATAAATAAAAATAAAAAATCTAAAGTTCCTTGGTATCCAGCAAAAAATATCAGTCACAAGAGCTTGCTTAAACAAAAATCGCCAAACCAACTTTAAAATCTTTGCCACTATAGCATCACCATTAAAAAAACCCTAGCTCTCCTCGTTGCAAAGTTCATTGAACTCTAAAAGGTCAGTGCCAGGTCTCGCGAAGCTGAAGTACAGGAAGTTCTTCGAGACTCGAAAGGACAACAGCTTCAGGTTAGGAGCGATGCGAACTGTCGCCAATTTGATCGTGTCCTGGTTTGGGTAGCCCTGGGTTTGAACCACTGGGCCTTGGCATTTTTTGTGGCTGGATTGGTTTCCTCTGAAACTGGAAAAGTAAATTGTTTGTGCTGTGTTTTATGGCAAGTAAGACGTGTTACACTCGCTATTGTGCCGAATCATGCCAACCCGAACAAGTAAGAGTTCGGGTTGCCATGATTCGGCAAGATAGCTGAGTGGCAAAATACACATTAAACTTTGCCACCGTCTGTGCCGAATCATGCCGACCCGAACATGTGCGGTACCCCTTAAATGAGCGGAAATGAGCAACAATTACCATACAATAAGATCGAATGATTATTGTCTGCACTGATGTAGTAAGTAGTAGGCTGTCATGTCTTTCAACGATTTCATGTCTCCCGTGTTTGCATAAGCTATACGATCTGTCGCGATAAAAAGACTATCTGGGCTACAAGGTTGGTAGCAGATCTGACCGTTCAGGGTACGCCATTGTATTGAATTATCGTCACTCATTGAGGCTATGACAGCTCAGCACAAACATTGAACACAAGAAAGAAATATGAGAAAATTAAACCATAAAAATAGGAGGGAAAAGACACCAGTCGCTGCACCATTCTGCACAACGATTGAAATACCAATAATTGATCGTAAAGTATTGTTATAACACAATAATGCCTACCTCGCTGCCTTGCCACAAAATAAAATATGGAAATCACAACGAAATAAAATACCAAAAACATAAAATGTTATATTAAACCACTGCAATATGCATTCAATAAATACGTTACGCTTACCAAACAGTGTAAATTCTTTTGAGCGCACCAGAAATTTTGATATTCATGTTGATATTTTGGACGGGGTGATTGGAAAATTGAATGTCAAATGAAATCTTTCAATATCGGCGGAATAGAATTTAAAAATGTTATCGTGTCTATGGCGGGGAGCAGTGTAGGTTTTATTGGAAAATAATTGTCTATTGACAATTTGACATGAACGTGGTTTAACCATTGACTTATAATAGTACCTAGCTCAATGGGTTTGACTCCCAGCTGAGCCTCGATTTTTTTACTACGTATTTTTACGTTTGTCTACGTAAGGTCGGTTTAGACCAAACGAGTGTATGCACATTCTATGCCAACATTACCAAATTATTTTTTTGTAAACCGAATATTTTTTTTCATTGGTCTATCCAGACTAAAGACCCGATCACACGTACAACAACCACACCACATCACAACGACAAAATGTGGGCAAACAGTGATACGTGTAAATAGTGTCGCTGCAGCTTCTTGCAGTTGCGTTGTAAACTACAAAATTAAATGAAATGCTCGACGCAGCGTTGTTTGCGATATGGCCGGCCGCTAGGCGCGGTCTCGCTGGTGGTTGCGTTGTGGCTGCGGTGCGGTATCACCCACACGGTTGATTTTGTCGGTCAAATGTGACCCGTGTGAATAAATTATTAATTTTCAAACATAATATTAGCGCCCGTCCACGTGTTGTCGTTGTGGTTGTCGTGTGGTTGTTAAACGTGTGATCGGGCTCTAAAATGTTAAGAATATCAAGAAAATAATGGTTTTGCTCTTGTTCTGATTCTATGCTCGTTTGGTCTAAACCCGCTTTAACAGCGATTGATGCATTGCACAGCTTGCTATGCGACAAACATATTTTAATAAAGAAGGTGCATAGGCCGTAGAAGCTAAAAACAAAGTTAAATAAATTAATAATGCACTCGTTTCTCCTTTTCAATGAAAAATCTCTACACCGAACCTCACCAAGACTGAGTTTCAAAATAAGTAGAAAAATATTTTAAAAGATTGTTGACTCAAAAAATCTTCTTTACGGTTACCACTTTAGGGCGACCCGCGAATCTTTGCACCTTTACGTGAATTTTAAATGAATTTTTAAAGATTTGACACCTTCAAGTTCTTTTTTATGCTGGTTTAATGCGTTAAGAATTCATAACTTACAACACTTGAGGAGTTATTAACAGTACCCGTCTGTGATAAATGATAAATGAGTTTATTTCTGTAAGTAGGTTTGTACAGACACTTTTATAGGTATATCAATCAAACATAATTAAAAGCTACATGCGATCGGCCTTCCCTATTCGACTACTCTGAGAAGACGAGCCGAAACAAACTCACAGGTCACTTTTAAAGCCCAGACATAATCTTGGTCAGATCTTGTGACGACCATCTAAATTAGTGTCTAAAATGGCCTTTTGAGGAAAGAAGCGCACATATTTGAGTGGACCTGTCCAGTCAGTGCACGCATGCCTTTTTCCGGCACCAGTCGCTTACAATTGTTAAGCCTGTTTTTTATATTAAGAACTTGCTGTCCACAACAACATTTGTGATGAAATAAAAATAAGCTAATAATATTTTTTATAGTAGGTAATCGTACAGCTCAACTCAAAACTTAAGGAGCTCAACGTGGATATGGCACATCGAGTTTACGCTATGTAGAGCGTCATATACGTCACTCATTCCTGTGTTAAAGTCTCTTTCTAAAGCTCAACGCGTCATATTTACGCCCACCTACTGTACAGTTTTGCAAAAAACTTTTTAAGTGGTTAGATGGGAAGTTGCCCGGCCCTGCCGCGGCGTGTGCCCGGATTTTTCTTGCCGACCCTCTCCTCTATAACTCATCCTTCCCAGAGGCAAGTTTAAACTCACCTTAATGCTGTTTTATTGTTGAGATTTTAGCGCTCAGACGTTTGTTTATTGCATGCAATTGATTATGTGTTTTATTTAATTAACTGCGGTAAATAATTATTGCTGAGCTATTTTTACTGCACGGATTACTGTCCCGTTTCTTTCTTTCTTGTTTTACTTTTATTTTAAGAAAGTTGTCATGAGATTATTAATGGGCAGTTTTAAGGTTACGATATTAATTTATTGAATAATCTGACAACTGGATCAAATTACAAAAATACTTACAATTCTAGATGTTAGTAAACAATTTAACTCATAGACTAAATACTTCTGCCCGCAGCCTTACCCGCGTGGATGTCAGAAATTATGCCACGGAAACGTGCTACCGGTACAAAAAGTAATCTATATCCTTTCCTAGGATGGAAAGTACAAAGATTTCTATCACCTAGCCAAATTTTATCGAAATCCGTTCAGTGGTTTAGGCGTGAAAAGGTAACACACAGACAGAGTTGCTTTCGAATATTTATTATCAGTATGGATAGTATGGATGTTAGTACTTAAATTCTGCTACAAAAAGGGTGGTATTTATATGTAAGTTGCCACATCACGGGGCTTTCATCATGCCTATCAGCAATAACTTTCAAGAGGCTCTTGCTACTGTCCCGCAATCTGATGAGAAGAAAGGCATTCTTTTTCCGTACGATAGCTGAGAAGCTGTTTACTCTGGCTTGATCAAACATTGCAGATGCACTGCAATAACGTGGCAGCCGCAACGGCGCGCCAAAAGCTTTGTTGTATTGAATACATAACACCATTTCAGACACCAATCTACATGGTCCTCAAAGATTATGTCCGAACTTTTATATACACATTGACATTGATGAATTTTATACATAGAATGACATGAGTATTAACTTTGTAAAGTATTATATTATTTTAATTATTGTGAATGTGAAGATTATGTGGTTAATTACTTTTTTTTTGATTTCTTAGTTTCACGATCTGACAGCTTGAGTAATTTATGCGGCCTACCCAAATGTCCTTTCTTTGGTATTGTTCGGCGCATCGTTGTGCTCTTTTTTTTCATTTTTTTTTTTTTTTTTTGAGGATGGGAAATCATCAAATGACCCCTCCCGCTCTGGGTGGAGCGGGGAGTGTCAGACTATTACTGACTAAAACCCACCCGTGTTCCTTCCTTGGCCCTTTATGTTCCGGGTCAGCGGTACCCCTTTTGGATGATCCCGCTTTCCCGGCAGGCTTGGGCCCTAGTGGGCCCCCTCTTCGATGCTGACATCTCTTTGAGGCGCGCGTGGAACACGTACGCGCCGTCCAGCACGGGCCTGGTCCTGATCGGACGGTGAGCTACTCATTACTCACCGCCCGCAGGCCAGCGAATCGTTGTGCTCCTTAAGTTCTGAGTTGAGCGGCAAGATTACTGACAAATGCGTGCACTGACTTTACAGGTCCGCTCAATCTGTATGGTTTTTTCTCAAAAGACCGTTTCGGACACCAACCTACATGGTCTTCACATGATCTGACCAAGATTATGTCTGGACTTTAAAAGAGACTGTGACCTCCGAGTTTGTTTCGGCCTTTCTTCTCAGAGTAGTCAGATAGGAAACGCCGACCTCATCTAGTTTTTAAAATATGATTGACGTGTAAAAGTGTTTGTACAAACCTACTTACAGAAATAAAATCATTTATCATAGGTGGCATATTTAATAATATATAAAGCGTGTTTTGGAGCGCATCTGTACATCGTGCAAACATACGGGCCAGATATTTGCCCGCACCGTTAAGGCGGGGTGTTATCTCAATATTCCCAAAAATTGGTTTCTTAGAACGTCGAGTATGACGTAATGTAATAAAAATAAGTAACGCGAAAAATACAGTGAACAGAGAAGGGTATAAAGAAGAATTTAAACCGAACAGAATAATAAATAATAGTTTGATATTCCCAATAAAAAATTGGGAAGTTGTAGCACAAAAATAAACTTTGACGTCGAAGATCTCTGTATTTCCAGCGATAACAACAGTTTTTTTTTTAAGAATTTAGTAGGTTTTCCATTTTTTTAAAACTTTAACCAAACCATTATTTAATTTTATGTCTATATTTTAAATAATCTAAAGAAAAGCAGTAAAATAAATGCCCATTCGCAGCTTACGTCACATTTCAACACAAATATCATTTTCAATTTTCAATCTTATTGACGCTCCATAGTGGTGACAATAGCTTACGCGGTCATACTTTAGTCGTCGGGCAGCGCTCGACTTGGATGGTTGGCACCGGACGCTCTGTGCATAATTCGATTGTAGTTTTCAAGTAATTTATGACTGAAAACAGTGTGTGAATTGAACTAAAGTTCTGTGGCGGACTACTAAGGCTACTCACTGCCTAATATTGAAGTGAAAATTCAGTCTCAGTGGAAATATGGGCAATAAAAATAAAATGTTGCGAAAGAGTTTTACAAGAAAAAGACGAAAAACTCGAAAAAATTATGGAATGTTTGGGTAAGTAGGATGATTACGGTATTGTATCATAATAACATTTGAAATTTGTATTTAGTTTAGTATACTTACGAAACTGTATAAATCTATAGAAACGGTATTGACAATTTCTACAAACATTTTGCTAAATCCAAAAACAAATAGGTGCACTCTATTTTGATGTCTATAGAATGCATATTTGAATGCGCCTAGTGCAAACGTCTCTGGTCGAAGCAACCATCGAGGCGATAGCCATATTGCAATAGTAGGTATAAGTAACAAAAACAAACTTGCAGATAAATCAGAGTGCGTTCGTAATTATTATAATAATATAAATATTGCACTAGTTATATAAAAAGCATTTTGATTCTTTTGTAAGATTATTTTTATAATATTTATTGAGTCATTAGACCAGTGCCGATAATTTTTGAAAACGAAAAAAGTCACAGTAGGCTGAAACCCATTGGAAAAGAAAGAGAATATAACAAAAATGAAAGGAAAAATAATTTACGGGCGATCCGAGGTCGGGAAGTGGGGGTTATCTCGATTTCCGGCAAAACTACAAGTCATATGGAAAAAAGTGTAATAGCAAAGTTGTAGGTAATAAAAAGATCTACAACTTTTGTATTCACACTTTTTTCAAGTAACCTCAAAATTTATGTGAAAAATTCAATTCATGTGAAAAATTCAAATTTGACAACAAACAATTTATGTGAAAAATTCAAATTTGCCGGAAATCGAGATAAACCGCTTTTTACCCTTAAACCCCCACTTCCCGACCTCGGATCGCCCGTAAATTATTTTTCCTTTCATTTTTGTTATATTCTCTTTCTTTTCCAATGGGTTTCAGCCTACTGTGACTTTTTTCGTTTTCAAAAATTATCGGCACTGGTCTAATGACTCAATAAATATTATAAAAATAATCTTACAAAAGAATCAAAATGCTTTATATATAACTAGTGTGCAGTATTTATATTATTATAATAATTACGAACGCACTCTGATTTATCTGCAAGTTTGTTTTTGTTACTTATACCTACTATTGCAATATGGCTATCGCCTCGATGGTTGCTTCGACCAGAGACGTTTGCACTAGGCGCATTCAAATATGCATTCTATAGACATCAAAATAGAGTGCACCTATTTGTTTTTGGATTTAGCAAAATGTTTGTAGAAATTGTCAATGCCGTTTCTATAGAGTTATACAGTTTCGTAAGTAAACTAAACTAAATACAAATTTCAAATGTTATGATACAATACCGTAATCATCCTACTTACCCAAACATTCCATCATTTTTTCGAGTTTTTCGTCTTTTTCTTGTAAAACTCTTTCGCAACATTTTATTTTTATTGCCCATATTTCCACTGAGACTGAATTTTCACTTCAATATTAGGCAGTGAGTAGCCTTAGTAGTCCGCCACAGAACTTTAGTTCAATTCACGCACTGTTTTACCAATTTTAGCAAATACCAACTAATATTCAGCCAGCAGCAGCTTCCATTCCCGTGGATGATCCCTCTATCGTCTAAATTTTTCAGAATTCTAGCTTCCGTCCCGGCTCCGCATTTTATTAGAAACATTATGGCATTTGTCACTTTGGAGCTGTGATATTATTGCATTTATTTAGAGTTTATGTGATTTTTAAGTGGTCCGAGGGCCTTTATGTTGGTTTTGTTTTCTATTTTTTTACCGCACCCACTAAGTACCTATCTAAAACACAAACATTAGTTTGAAATGGCATAACTACCCATTTAATTAACCCTTCCATCCCTGATACTGACTTACACCCGAAAAGCATAATTCCCCTTCTAGAGCAGTCGGGTAAAATTCGGAATGTTTATATTTGACCTGTTTATCATGTACTGTAATAAAAATAAACAGTAGTGATGTTTTTTTTTAAATTGTTATGTGTAATTATTTATTGTATCATATTATGAACTTACACTGTAATTACATCGAATTTTAGAACGCACGTCATAAGTAAGTATATTCAACAGAAAACATCTGATTTCCTTACGTATACTATGCAACTTTCCTTGAGCACACAAACGCCCGTGTTAGCGTTTGCGAGTGTGTGCATAATTACCGTAAAACGCGCAGATGCGGTTGTGTGAGTGCGGTAATAGCGATTAAAATCGTAGTCGGTCCGCGTCTTAATGTCCTGCGTTCCCGCTCAACATCGGCATCATCCTTAACGTCGTCAGCAACAAAATGTCAAAGGTATTTGAAAGGTACACCAGGTACCAGACGAATCGAGACGAATATCGAGACCATATATCTAGCAGAAGGTAATAAAGAACATTGGATAGAAGGTATAGTCACCGATCAAAAGGATTTCTACACCATTGGGTTTCAGATTTGATGCAACGAATGTTAGACGGGAGCCAGTCCCCGGAACAACTGTTCTTGATCTTTCCTGTTGTATTTCCACGATACAGGGGGAAATCTTCAAGGTCTTCTTATGCTAACGGTGCTCTATTTAAAAAAAAATCAATTGAAAAGAAAATGTATATCTGTCGCAGGCAGATTGTATGATTCGTCATTATACATGCGACGTCGCGTCGTCCGTTTGCATACTATTGTCGTTGTGTATAATGTCTATGGCTAATTGATGAAGCTTCTGATCGCATCAATTTCGTCAAGAGTCATAGGGTAGCCATTATTATTAACAATTTCGGCAGTTAAAACTGAGCAGTAAAGTAAATAAAAATGAGTCATGACAAATATTTAAATGGGTAATTGAATAAATATTAAGCAGTAAAATGGCTTAACGGGCAAGAACGTGTGGACAGTTAACAAATCGGAATAAGTCGCTAAGAAATCTAACTTCGAATTAGCGCTCGCTGGCAGCTGCCGCGGCACCGTTCGCTTTACTCGCTCGGCTCGCGCGCGGTTTGTCACAGTTCTAAACTGTATTTTTTTTCCGGGGTGGAAAATCCTCATGGATGTCCGCCGCCCTGAGGCGGATGGCGGGGTCTGTCAGACTCTTACTGACTAAAAACCACCCCGGTGTTCCATCTCACACTTACGCCGGGGGTCGCGGGAACGTACGATCCTTCCGCAACCCCCGACTGGTGCCGGCCCGCCACTACGGGCCTCTTCGGGTCTGGGGGGGGAGTGAGGTGTTTGACTCCCCCCGCGACGTCTAAGAGGGGCGCGCGTGGAACACTACGCGCCGCCACCTCGGGTCCTCGTGTGTGGGGGGCGACGGACGTCCCCGAGTCCGTCGCCCCTGGATCCATTTAGGGGGGCTGGAAGAGGGCGTTGTCCGCCCTCCGCCGACGCCCGGTGCACCTTCTGCGGGCCGGGTGACTGGACGAGATCTCCCTCTCCCTTTCCGCAGCCTCCTTCTGCGAGACGACTGTCTCGCAGAAGGAAACCACCGCGTCCCAGGACTCGTCGCTGCCGACCATCGACTCGACTACGGCCGGCAGCGACAAGTCACTGCCTACTTCTGAGATGAGGGCACGGCGCGGCTCCTCCCAAGCGGCACATTCTGCCAGCGTATGCCGCGCCGTGTCCTCCCGGCAGTCGACGCAGTGGTGACACCGGGCGTCCGGCTCCCTGTTTATGCGACACAGGTACTTCCCGAAGCAACCATGCCCCGAGAGCACCTGCGTCGCCCGAAACGACAGGGAGCCGTGCCTCCTCCCGAGCCAGCGCTCGAGCACCGGCCGGACCGCCTCGATGGTGACGAGGCCGGCGGTAGGCCGAGAAAGCCTGTCCCGCCATTCCGCCACCAGGACCTCGCGAAGCTGAGACCGACGCAGCTCCATGTGCCGCTGCATCGGTCCTTCGCCCCGCGCCCTCGTTTCCTCGCGCCACCGATACAATGACTCGAGTACTTTCGCCTCGAGGTCCCATGGCGGGGATCCGGCCAGTACGCAAGCCGCCTCGTAAAAGATTGTGCGATACCCCCTGATGACTCTGACGGCCATCGCCCTCTGGTCACAGTTCTAAACTAGCCTAACCCATTTGGTCGGGGTGCCCGGGCTTAGTTACTTCAACCAATTCTGCTCTAGCGTGGTTGGTCACAGTTCCAACTGAACCTATGGCCTAACTATTTAATTATGTGCCCATTCCAACATTTTTACTGTCCATTCATTTATTACATACACTAATTGAGTATTTTTTGTACTGACATTGTTGGATGAAATAACCGACCAATTTTCTTTTTATTATCGTTAATGTTTTACTGCCACATTAATTTACCCCACCGCCGAAAAGTAAACTGACTGCCCGTTGTCTTTTTCAACTCATCATAATAAACCTCCTTAATGGTTAAATAACAGTTGTAAAAATTATTAGCCTTTATTTAAAGAAGTCTGCCGAACGTCAGTTTGCACACTTGAGCGTGTTTTATGAGTCGGAAAACCTCCAAAAATATTAATATTTTCTCTAGTCCACGGTTTTTTAATGATCTCGTTTGATATTCGTAATAATTGTTCAATATTGGTTATAATAAAAGGTCTTTAAAATCATTTGTTTCTTGCGGCACGCAATTGCTTTCACCTTACTTTCGGAACCACTTGCACTACTTGACGTCATTTTGTTGTTTTGTTTAGCAGCGCCAAATATGGTAGAAAATAGAAGTAGTTGTATCTATTTCCCTGGGCATTAGGTGTACGGCGCCGGCGGCGTTCCAATCATCAATTGGGTTTCTAAGACTTTTACATAAAGACTATTTTACATAACACCGACAGTATGCCCACGGACGGGACCGTATGTATAATTTGCAAATTTTGCAATCTATCTGCGACAAAAGCAAAAGCAGTCTTCAAGATAGTGTGGTCTTTTTTCTACCTACCTATCTGTAATTTATGAAACATACAACTCATCCACTGTTTCATTTTCCCCTGTTACCTACGTTGGTAACGTTAGGCAAAAAACATTTTCTTTAATTCTCCCCTCGTCTCGAGAATGGAAGAGACTTTTAAAAAAAGTTTATTGTTGGTATAAAAGCTGACGTTTAACCACCGTCTATGGGCACCTGTTATAGTTATAGCGGTTTCAAGTAGTTCTGCCTCGGACGAGCTATTTCACAACAGGCTACACTACTAATAAAATGAGAAGTTCAGTATGTCATTTTGACCATGAGATTAAATTATCTAAAGCAATGATACCCAAAGTGGTCTATATCATATCTACTCCCAGGGGTCGACGAAGATCTGCTGGTCGTAGGTTGTTTTTTTCTTCTACATCTCACTACAGTTAGACATCAGTCAAAACACATTTGAAGTGGATGAATTTTCAAAAATGCCATAATATTACCTAAGCTAAACCCAGCCAGTAGTCTACCCAAAACCGAAAATCGTGGCAAGTGGTCAATGAGACAAAACAGTTTGGGGACCTCTGGTCCAAAGTCTGCTTTCATTTAAACGATTACCAATCACCACTTTACGTGCCAAGTATGACGAAGCAATACTTTCAAGCACGTGTATCACCCTTTTTCGAGCAAAACTGCAGCCGTTTTGGCAACAAAACAAAATGGCTACGCTTCTACTTATCATCCTCTGCCAGTCGGATTATGGATTTCGCTATCGTAATATTTACTTTACGAGCAAAGCAGTAAAAGTTATGACATTAATAATATAATTAACTTACGTCAGTACTACAGTCATAATTTTAAGTCCCATAAACGTATAGCAGGAGTTTCCTTTATTAGCAGAGTAATACATCGTAAACATTTTTGTCACCGATTTTATTCATACAACTTACGGGTAGAAGGTACTGAAGTCAAAATGAGATAATATTAAACGGTCATTGTATACAGAGTCGTTGTGCGGTAGGTGAGATTGTCCAATGCTGCATCACTGGGTCAGACTACATAATATATGTCTACGAGTACGTACTACATACGACGTGGATAGTGTGAAAATCGGCTCCAGACTTTATGTACTTAGTATAAGATTACCCATCAAAACATAAATGTGAAAATGGGAGCCAGTTCACTATAAGGAATATGCGTAGTTACCGACTTCGCCGACAATAGAATTGACATTTAAATGGGTGTCAAATTCTGTAGATAATCCTGAAGCCTATTTATAAAAACATACAATGTTCTAATATAAATTTAAAACACAGTTTCTTGCTTTTTTCTGCCACAACAATGTTTGCTATTTAAAAATATAACATCTTAAATTAGAACAGTCGAATTATTTACACAAAGCAGATAACTTAGCATAAATTGAAGCTCAATATTTGACTTGGCTAGTTGTCACATACAAGTTATCTTATATTTGGCAAATCACGTGTTTAGGTCAAATACATTTTATTTTACACCTATGTCAAATACATTTTTGGTTATTAAGGGGTCAAAAGTGTCTCTAAATGGTTCGTGTACCGGGGCGAGGGGGAGTGGGAGGCAGTCGCCTCCTTCTGCGAAGCAGTCATGCTAGCGAAGGAGGTGGCGGGACGGGAGAGGGAGAGAGTCTCCCGTCCAAGCCGCCGCGGTGGACGCTCCGGGCGTCGGGAGCCGCGTGACGACTCCCGGCCACCGTAGGCGCGGGCCTGCGGGCGGTGAGTAATGGGTAGCTCACCGTCCGATCAGGACCAGGCCCGTGCTGGACGGCGCGTACGTGTTCCACGCGCGCCTCAAAGAGATGTCAGCATCATAGAGGGGGTCCACTAGGGCCCAAGCCTGCCCGGAAAGCGGGATCATCCAAAAGGGGTACCGCTGACCCGGAACATAAAGGGCCAAGGAAGGAACACGGGTGGGTTTTAGTCAGTAAGAGTCTGACACTCCCTTCCGCTCCACCCAGAGCGGGAGGAGTCATTTGATGATTTCCCATCCTCAAAAAAAAAAAAAAAAAAATGGTTCGTGTAACACACGGCTGCTTTGTTGCCAGTTCCTTTTTCCTTGAACTTGGCTTGACACGCTACCAGCGTGTCTAGATTACTTGATTCTTTTTTCGTTCTATGTTTTCTTTACTAATACTACTGTATGGATTCATAATTGTGGTCTGATAATAGGTTTAATTTTAATATTGATTTGAATTTGTTAAGTGATTATTTGACAATTTAGTGCGGACTAATATACATTCTTTAGACAGTTATGTTCACGTATCACTTACATTTCCACATTTGCATAAAAGCTAGACCCAAAATATCTTCAAAATATTAGCCACAAACAACCCAAAATTCAAAAAGACAGAAACATCTTGCTCCCACTTTCTTAAGGTAAAGTTGATAATAATTGTTCATTATTAACTAAATTCACTCCGACTCAAAATAAGGGTCGCGAAGCCGGAAAAATTTCTTACAATTAAACTTTTGAGTAATCCTTTGATGTGTTTCGTGAAAGACCAAAAACTAATTTTGGTACCGCGAAAAGGCTTACATTTTTGCTATGAAATGCGGTCAGAGTGGTGGGAATTACGACTAGAGGAGATAAAAATGTGGGCCTTTCATTCATGGCGTATTTAGAGTAAAATGAAGTTTGTGAGTAACGAGAATTTTTGGCATGTAATTAAAAATTTCCTGAGTGTGTGGCTGTGGTAAAAGAGAATAGTGACCTTATGACAGGTTAGCAAGGGACTGACGTTTTGTGTTGTGATACAGGATTTGCCAATCAAACGAATCTGTTCAGGAGATCATCAATCAATCAATCATTTATTTGCAACGAATGTAGGTTACATTAAATACAGGTGGAGTAGATAGGAGTGAGCCATGTACATTCTGCCTGGAAATAGGCACGCAAAAATTATAACAATAATTGTTAAGAAGCTATCCAGAAGTAAAATTACAAATTAAAATGTCACAGTCAGAATTATTACAATTATACATACATAAATTAATATTGAAAAATGTCAAATCAAAGGGTTACTATAAAATACAATTTTTAATAAATGTATAATTTCATAGTTGTAATACATCGTATACATATCGACATACATACATACATACATTACATACATATCGTATCGTGGCTACATTAGCTACCTATGAGCACACACTCGTAACCTACAACATAAAGACTCTTTGACCAAACATGGCCATCAAACATCAATCCTTTTTTATACCAAAAGTGGCCATTTCCCTTTGCTCGATTAATACTAGCCTTATTAATCTATTTTCCTAAATCCACACAAAAGCCCAAACATTTTTAACAACCACATGCATTTATAACTATGGATAATTCCTCTAACCATTAAGTAAATGATAGTTGAAACCGTTCTAATCGCTCGATCGCCTGCCTGCTCGGTAATCTTGTGCATAAGCTCCTAATCCTTGGCGCGTTTTGCTACTAGATATTTTAAGGCGGCAGCCACAGTATTGCAAGTTTTAGCGGTTTTGGTACATAGTTGTTTGTTTAGGCTTTCTGTTTTATTTGAGGTTAATCTCGTCTGAACGTTATGACGTCTAATTTTAAGTGGTTATGGTCAACGATAAGATAATATAACAAAAGATAATTTGGCTAGCGTGCTTATACGCTAGCCAAATTATCTGATATCAGATTATGCGATTACGAATACAAATAGATGTTGACAATGTTATGGCTGAAATACACTTAAGTAATGTGTGTTTTTTTTTTAATAAAGGTGGTCACATACGGTAGGTATATCAATAACAACATGAGCCAGTAAAAGTTTATCATAGTCAAGAAAATTTTGTATTTCTTTCAGCATAAGAAAACTACTACTATTAAATGTGTACTTCAGAAAATACTAACGGCTCGATGGCAGTGTGCACCAGACACCTATAATGAAAACTTGTGACAAGGTCGATTATAGTGTGTACTTACTTACTGTTAGGTGGAATGTGTGTGCTTATTAACAATTAGAAATCGCTTATTTCAGAGAAATTACTATGTAATTCCACGTATCATACATACTATGTGTACGCTGTGTGTATACCTGTAGCATCAAAGCATACCTGTATCGGTAATGACGTAAACTATTTGCCTAAACATTGCCTCCCTGGCTCTTAAAAATCTGATTATTGTTATATGAACGTGTTTACTTGAAATACGTACATTAAAATTTGACTAATTAGACTAAACTTTTAAAATATTTGGAGAGCGACTTAAAGTTAAATTAAATTGATTAATTCCAGTTAAAATAATAGAAAATAAAATACATTTATTTAGCACAGATTATAAAGCACACAAAATACTCTGCAAAAAAAAAAAACACAGAATAATATGCCTCACGGCTGCGAAATAAAATAACAATAAACGCTCAAACTACTCGAACGTTAATCCACAGTTTTAGAATTGGCGAATAGATCCATCCTTTCGACGAAAGCCTTTTCCATGTTAGTGACAAAATTGTCTAAACGTTACACGTCTCCCTTAAAAATATGTGTGACAAAAACTATTTTATTTGAAGTTGCTGTCATAATAAGCAGGCTATTCGTAATGAGTGACTGTAATCCAAGATCTACCTACATTCCGTTATAAATGAATCCCCTAGTATACCTAAATTCAATCGCCGCCGTGCCCACCAGTGTATGTTCTCCCTAACTAACAAGTACCACGCGAGTCTCCCAACGGACATCGGTCACGTGCCGAACTTTGTCTCTATTGAAATTTGGAATAATAGATCTCCTCGTGTTACTGGGGCCCTGGTACAATGCGGTATGAATGATGTAACGTACCTAGATATAGGTATGTTTGTTCATGGAATTGTGTTTGAAATGGAGCATTCGGATTGTAGCTGACGTCAGGATTTGTCTGCTAAATGCTAATACTTCATGAATTCCTGGTAATGATACTTTTGAGTCGCTGGTACATATACCTATGAAATTATACATTTCGTGTGATGGAGTTACGCTTCGGCAAAAATTACGAACTTCTATACAAACTTCTGTCCTCTATTATTAGGTACCCCCTATAACCCGGTTAGGGGATCAATTTTCAAAAACCCGTTCTTAGTAACCCAGCGGTGTGGGGTGTGCGTTGTCTGCCATGTAAATTAATTTTAAAGTTTTATTTAAAACAAGTACGATCAAAAAAAAAATTGGCCCGTTTTAACCCTTTTTCTTGGATTTTGTTCTGTCTATTTTATTTTTACAGGGTTTTACGTCTTGTTCATGGGACAGCAGTGTCCTTTTGCCTACCAATAAGTAAAATTACCAAATTGTTCGCTATACGAGGTGATAATATTTTTTTTTTACGTCCTTCTTGTCTAAAGTTCAATGTATAATGTAAATGTAAAATGAAACAACGCGTGCAGTGACAAAAGAAGTACTATATTAATTAAACATGGACGTCTACAAGAATAGTGTAGTACACATTCCTACCACTAGGTGGCGATACATACACATACACATAGGTTTATTTTGATATAACACAACAAAATGTACGAGTACTATGAAATCTAATACAAAAGGGGGATTGAGACAATCTAGTTTTTTCTGCCTAAAATTTAGTTTTCAGGACAACTACATATTATTTGAGTGAATTCCTCCTATCAGTTTATAGAAATTCCGATGAACGTGATATTGTACCTCGATAAAACTATTCGCTCGAAATAAATTCCGCGACGTAATCCTAGCCGGAAACCAATTTATTAACTCCTACGAACTTGGTGAAAACGAATATGTTGCATATATTATTATTAGTTCGTATTTGAAGTATATTGTACTGTTTTATTCTTTGACAAAACTCGGCCATTCCATGTTATTTTTACTGAGAATTTCAATATTCCAGTTTTTTATCATTTCTGTGTATCCTGAAATCATAGTTCGGTTCGCAATATTGGTATTTCACGTTCTTTTTATATAAAAAAAATCTAATTGGTATTCAGATATTACCGAAACTTTTACTTTCAACAGAACAGAAAATAACCACGATTTGTGGGAATCCAATTCGATTTTGCCTTTTATTATCTAAAGCAAAAAGTTCGATTTAACACATTTTTGTTTCTTTCATAATATTCTTTACATCACAGCGAGTACTCCAAATATTTAATAATTTCTGATTATACAGATTTGCTACGACAACGTAGCCGGCGCGGGCGTAGCAAACTATCTTTATCTTCATAATAATCCATCTTGGATTCAGTCAGAGTTAACAACTATTGTTTTAAGCTCCAATAACTCCAATCTGACCTCCAAAGCTATAATCTATTCGTTTACAATTCACCTCAGCTCGTCGTAACAATAGATAGTTATACCAAACAATTATAATTGGAGGTCAGTGCGACGTTAGATGGTCGAGATTCAGTGAAGGTATACTGTAGAAAACGCAGTAAAACCACTTCAGGAAATGCAACGAAAATAAGACTGCCGAAGGAATTAACCATAGCATCCTTCACTGACACGACAAAATTAATTAATTTAATAAAAAAAAAATTATTAATTTTATAAAATTTTATTATTATTTTTTTTTTTTTTTTATTTAATTAATTAATTTTTTCATTTTAGTTAAACTTTTTTATATTATGTGGAAAATGTTGTTGGTTGTACATTTGTAATACCGTTTAGTTTTAAGTTCTTAGCGATATTGTAATGTGTAACCGTTTATTTTCCCAAATAAAATAAAATAAAATAAAATAAACTGGTTGCTAATTTAATTGTTTAATTTATTATTTGTATGACATTGATTTTACATTCTGTTATTACTTTAACTCACTCAGTGACGTATTAATTATTAAAATTTTATGGAAATCGTCTACTTTTGCAATTATTGTAAATATGACTCAATGTTTCTTAATTATCTTATTGTGGTATAGTCATTTTATTTTAGGTCATCGTCTTCACGTATAACGATTGAATGTATACAAAATGTTGTCAAACATTTTAAAAGAGTAACGGTGGAGTTCATTGCCCATTTTTCTCCATATGAAACTACGAGTACCTTTTGGAAGGGTCAACTAGAATTAGTTCTATTTTGCTGTTTATTTTGGAGTTTTAACTCCAAAATAAACACGCATTAAAGACGCTGTTTTTAAACAGCGTCTTAAATGCCTATTTGGAATAAATGATGTGACTTTGACTTGACTTTGACTCTTGGAAAGTGTTATGCTGTTTGGAAAGAAGTTCTTTAATTATCGTGACTTGCGGTAGGAGTAAACTGGTAGAAATCGTCACATAACGAAAAAGCGTTATTCCCCGTCCATGGGACTGTCTCTCTCTCTCAGAGCTCTTTCTAAGAGAGAGAGACAATTTTCATGGTTTTCTGGGGTGCTGAAGCCAATAGTGAGGTCAAAATGAAAATCAAAGATGGCAACAACTTTATGAGAGCTTCTAAAAACTTATAATAGATGGCTGTGTATTAAAAACGCGTAATAAATTAAGTTTTCTTTCTATTTGTCTCTTTCTATTAGATACGAGTGTGTGTGCGTGAGAGTATCGTATCGCGTAAGGAAATCCGTTCTGATAGGGTACCCTGACCGCTAACGTTTTTTTTTTATTTTTTTATTTACATACAATGTGTTCAAAAGAGGAAGTGAATAGAAGATGTTAATGGAAAGCATGCTAAGTATGTGGTTTGTAATAAATATGGAAAATTTAATAAAGTAAAGAAAATTTACTAAAGACATTATCTTATTGAATTTAATGAGAAACGTGTTGGAATATAACAAAATATATCCGTCCCACTTAAGTAGTTTGAGAGTCTTTAACTCTTTAATACATATTTACATTGTGCATAACTTTAATATAGTTTAGACGTTAGTGTTCCGTCTGGAGCAAGCGAGAGTGCACACACACCTCTCCTGCCAAATAAATATAATAAATTAATCACTTGAAATTATAATTGTGTCTTTCATTGGTTCTCAAAACCCAACAAAACGTACCTAAGTTAATGTAATTAAGATGTCAAAATATTTTGAATTCGATGACAGTATCAGCGCTTTTAGTGCAAACATTTTCCTAATCATAACCCTGTGGAGAAATCATAGTAGTCACGACCTCTTCAGTGAGACGACTTTTAGAGCCAACCAGGGACTAATATGATAAGATAAGATCGACTATTTTCTACCAGGGCTTATTACATCACAGTTGACCTTTTGTATTGCTCATTTTGTGGCACCAGCACGCAGCGTAAATCTGTATTCAATTCTAGGTATTTGCTCTGGCTAATTGGAACGATTCCTTTATCTAAACTAGGTGGATTCGGATCCGGTGTTAGTAGCTCAGTTCTGCAGTAATGTAAAGAGGTTTACCTTGTTATGACAGTTTATTTCAGGTAGATTACTTTTCCAAGTAATAGCGAAAAGAGCGTTGGATTTTTTTCAAGATAATAATAATAATAACGTTTATTGACAAAATCAGAACTTAGCCTACTACAGATTCAATACTAAAAACATAACATATAAGAGGCTTCTAACCTAAATGAACTCCTGATTTCCAAACTAGGTAAAAACCTGTATCTTGGAAATCAGTGCTCTTACAATGAACGGTTGTCTATTGTTTGCCCGAAGATTATATGCCATAATCATCATTTTCCCGAATTTCATTTACCCGAATTTCATTTGCCCGAATGTTTCATTTGCCCTAAAAGACATATGACATACTTTTAATTGCCCGAATTTTAGATACCATAAGATACGAATGCCATAAGTATTGTTTGCCTTATTTTTATGTGCCATAATAATTATTAGACATAATATTTAAATGGCATAAGAATTTTTGCGTGCTTTAGCATCAAATTTGTATTTGCATTAAAAAAGAAATTGTACTACCTAATTATAATTATATAGTTTGATTATTATACTTGTTTTTAATCATCAATCTTGTCATCTGAAATAATCTGTGCATGGTTTTTTTTTCTGTGCATGGTTGATGGTGGGCTAGGTCGACGGAGCCCCGCTTGGCGGGGCTCCTACTTCTGTGTGGTTTATAAAAAAATAACCACGAAGGGGATGGCGGGGTCTATTCACTCGCTTCGCTCGCTCACACGACCCCGCCATCCCCTTCTAACCTAACCTGTCCGAGTCGGGGTGCCCTTTTTTTTTTTTTTTTTTTGTGGGTGGGAAATCATCAAATAACTTCTCCCGCTCCGGGCAGAGCAGGAGGGCGTGTCAGACTAAAACTACTCTCTTACTGACTAAAACCCACCCGTGTTCCTTCAGTTGCCTCTGCCAGGGGCCACGGTAACCCTCTTGGACTTTTCCGCAACCCCAGCAGGCATCGGTCCTAGCAAACCCCGTCATTGGTGCTGACATCTCTTTGAGGCGCGCGTGGAATTCAACGCGCCGTCGACCCGGGCCTGGTCCTTATCGAACGGCGAGCTGGAGTCGGGATGCCCTAAAGTGCCAATTGCATCCAATTTCTCTTGATATAAACAACCGTTACAGACCCGATGTCGATGGCAAATTATGTTATGGCATATCATAATTATGGCATGTGATAATTAGGGCTTACAATGATTATGACAAATGATGTTATGGTAAGTGACTTTATGGGAAACAATGATTCTGGCACGTGACTAATATGGCAAATGAGAGTAGAGCAAATGAGTATTATGTCGTATGATATTATGGCTGTTGACTATTATGGCAAATGATATTAGGGCAAATAAAATTCGGGTAAACGGCGGTATACCCAATGAACTTATCAAAAACTCTTACTTAGATAAGGAGTAACTGTAAAAAGTTTTACTTAGATTAGAAAAGATTACGATTCCTAAATTCGTTTTAGTTTAAGAAATATTGGCCTTTCATTGAAACGAAGTAAAATAATTACATAAGAAAGAAGTACAGGTGATATCACCGTTTTTATTGATTTTTCATTGTGTGTCTGCCCATGAGAATATTGTTTAATTTTGAGGTGAAAATGAATGGTTTGATGTTTAGTAATTACTAATAGTTTATTTGTCACTCCTAAAATTACAAATTTCTCTGAGTCTATGTACAAAATCATGGCAATAAATACATATTTATAAGAGATTCCGTCGACGACTATACTAATATAAACTGTGTCACAGTCGTCAGCCTCTTCCACACTTATTTATTAAAACCACAATTCTAAATAACTCTCAATTAACCGAGAGATCTCTTATTTCAAACAAACAGCTTCTAATATTGTGTAAATCAAGCAAACAATGTCTTCAAACATCATGCATCCACAAAAGTAAATAACAGCTGCTTTTTAAAATATACGTGCAAAAGAACCAACTCATTCTTTACAACAATAAGTAATGCTATTAAAACTGTTAGATCAATTAAGTGCCTCGCAACTGCAATGGATAAAAGCCTGCAATAGTGTTCCGACGGAGGTAGAACCTGGATTAGCAATCCATTCCATCTTAGTGCAACTCCTTTGTGTTTTATGGGTGCCTTAATAAAATGTCACAATGACACCTCTTTGTAAAGAAAGCTTTGATTAACTTGATTGAAATATTCTATAGAGGATTTCTTATTCTTTAGAAGGATAGGTAACCATTTAGTGGTTTTATTACGTTCTATTTTACGGTAAAGTATGCCCTGCCTAATATCGTATGTGTGTGATATTTCAGATGGTAAGTCATTTGAACGGAATTTGGAAATAATGTCTGATATTTCAGAATCCCGTTGTTGTTCCACAGACAACCAACTACTCTCCAGTTCAGACAAATTTACAATTTTAGCTGGTTTAGTAGCAAAAGAAGTGTCAGCATGATTTCGTGAAAGGAAGTCTGCATGTGCCATATTTTTTCCCTCCTTGTAGATGATGTCAAAGTCATACGACTGCAAAATTGCCCACCACCTATGCACCCTAGGTGTAAGGTCCTTTTTGGAATGAGAGGCCTTTAAGGCGTTACAGTCAGTAAACACTGTGAATTTACGCCCATATAAGTAATGTCGAAAATGTTCCACAGATTTAACTACGGCTAATGTTTCCAATTCGTACGAATGATAACGACTTTCTGCACTTGTGGTTTTGTGACTAAAATAAGCGACAACATGAGGCAATTTATTATTTTTTTGTATAAGTACAGCCCCATATCCTTCACTGCTTGCATCAGTGTGGAGTTCAATAGGTAAAGAAGGGTCAAAGATTTTTAAAACTGGCTCAGTAATGAGATAACTTACTATTTCCTTATGTACGTCATTATGTTCAGAGGTCCAATTAATTTTACCCTTTTTGAGCGCGGTTAAAGGATACAAAGGTTTCATCAATTTTGAGAAATTTGGAATGAATTGTCGAAAATATGTGGCTAAGCCTATAAATTGTCGGACCTGTGTAGCAGTGCTTGGAGGAGGGATATTTTTTAGGGCTTCAATCTTATGGGGATTTGGTCTAATTTCACCAGAGGATATAACGAAACCGAGATATTCAATTTTTTCTTTCATAAATGAACATTTCTTAAAGTTAAAAGAAAATCCTGCTTTAGACAATATATCCAGCAATCTATCTAAACGAACCAACCCTTCTTGGACGGTTTCTGATGCAGAAAGTACGTCATCCATGTAGACCAGAATTTTATCATCATTTAGAGGTTTAAGTGCAGTATTTATAGCCCTTTGAAAAACCTGTGGTGCATTTCGTAAACCAAATGGCATTGTTAAGTACTCAAACTGACCTGAAGGTGTAACAAAGGCAGTCTTCTCTATAGACTCCTTATGTACACAGATTTGGTGAAATCCAGAGGCCATATCTAAACTAGAGAAGAAGCAGGCCCCATGTAACTTATCGATTTGATCACTAATTAGTGGTAAAGGATAGCTGTCTGGTCGAGTATTGCTATTGAGTTCCCTGTAATCAACACACATACGATCGCTACCGTCCTTCTTTTTTATTAATAATATAGGACTCGCGAAAGGCGAAGAACTTTCTCGAATTATGTTAGCATCTAGTAATTCTTGAACTTTGTCATTAACAATTCCTAATTCGGTGGGAGATAACCTGTAAGGTCGCCTATGTACAGTTTTATTTGGATCTATGAGATCGATTTTTAGTTCACCGGTCTTAATACGCGTAGTGGGAAGATTTTGTATGAAATATGAAGAATATTTAGTTAGTATTTCAATCAAATGTTCCTTTTCTTTACCAGTAAGATCTGTGTCAATCAAATTAATATCAAGAGGCATTTCTAATTTAGAACTAAGATTTGAATTTTTATTTTTGGAAAAAGTTAAGGCATCGTTACTAATCTCAACGGATATTCCTTGCTGTAAAATATCGCGACCTAATAATATGTTTTCATTGAGATATTCATCAGGCAATACATGATATGCAACATCGAGAAAACAGTTTTGTACCATGGTTGGACATTTTATTTGGAGTGAGCAATTAACTTTATTAGAACCGACCCCCTTTAAAAATACTTGTTCATGAAACTTTACACCTTTAAGAAGATCACAGTTACTTTGCTTTATAAGGCTACACTCAGACCCAGAATCAAATATAAAAGGAAATTGCATACCACTTATTTCTAGAACACCACGCGCTGCTCTGGAGCACAGGTTTACTTGTTTGCTAGTGTTGCTCGGTGTGAGGTCTTCTTTCTTCCTCCAACGTTTAGGGCAAGTGGTGACCACGTGGCCAGCCTCGCCACATACGAAGCAGATCGCGCCAGGGTTCGGCTGCGGAGTTTTTGCTGAAACAGGTGTACCTTTTGAAACCATGTGCTGTCTGGTACGACATTCCTGCCCTCGATGACCAATCTTCCCGCAGAAATGGCAGTTTCCCCGAAATGGTATTGAAGGACGAGTTTTTTTCGTGTCTGGTTCAGATGTGCCCGCCTCTTCATTTCTTCTCTTTAACGAGAAGCTGCGCAGTATGCGGAAGAGTTGATTCTTATTGTTTATAACGACAGAATTGAGTTCACGGCGAATTTTGTCATCGCATTGTGACATGATAGATATAGCAAAACCGGTCACTACTTTTTCCGGTAAATTCGCATCAGGAACTTTTTCAATAAGTTGCCACAACCGCATTCCTGCCTCAGCTGGGGTTTCTTTATTATCAATTTGATAATTAAATCAAAATGGTCCTGCATTGTCATGGGCTTGGAAAATTTAGAGATCAACATTTCCTTAATAGCAACCCATGAAATATTATCTGGCTTGATTTTTGTAAGACACATTGCAGCGCGGCCCTTTAGAGAGTGAGTGAGGGCTAAAATAAGGTCTACACCTTCTAGCTTCTTATTCTCAATTATGATCTCACTTAACGCACACCAGTTGATAATGTCTGATTCAGGTGCATCAGGATCGAAAGGAATCAGCATTGACTGTATACCGGGTGTCATGTGGCGAGGTGTCATACTATCTGCTATTTTTTGAAAAATTGATTCCATACTAGCCGAAAAAAATGACATTTGTTCCTGTATTAAGTTGCCGGTAGCCCCAGATAAAGGTGGGAGTGGGTCTGATCCCACTTCTGATGACGGCACAGGATCAGACATAATGTGAAATAAAATAGGTTTTTCAATAGTAAGAAATTAGAATTTATTATAACTTATTTAATTAATTAATTTACAGGAAACTACATTTAATCAGCCATTTTATACGAAAGCACCTTATGAAATAATCAAATAATTAGCCGTGACACCCAGTAACACAGTAACACCTTAGTCCAGACAAAGAGCAACAATATACACAGTAATAATTATACAGCGCAACAATAATTAAAAATAGTACAACCTGTGCATCGGGAAACGCCTGAAGTCAGAATGTGTCCGTGCCGCTTGTGCGGACGCTTTTATACTCTAGTATTGGAGGTGGGGTAACGACGTAGCGCGCGCGCCCCAACTCCGCGCCTGTAGCGAGGAGGTGGGAGAATGACGCAGCGCGCTCCCGCGTGACCCGATGCACGTGTTGTTTACAATGCGACGCCGACATATATGCATATGATTGCCGATTTAAGGTGGAACCGTACGTTTTTCCTGTGACACAATGTTCCGGTTGTTGGCAATTTGGACACATAATGAAGTACTGCCCAACAAAGAAAAAAATATGTCCAAAATGTGGGGGTAGCCATGATAATTGTGATACAATTAAAATATCATGCCTTAATTGCAAGGGGAATCACTTTGTTTTAGATAAACAATGTCCTATGTTCTTAAAAGAAAAGAATATAAGGAAAATTATAAGTACCAAACAAGTCACATATAGAAAAGCCCTTCAGCTATTTATACAACAACAACATGATACTGGTTTTCATAATAACTCGAAAACTTCAATTGAAACGGACTTAAGAAGCGAGTCGGAAACATTCAGCACTGTGCTCACAAAATCATTAAATAAACATAGCGCAAACCCCAATTTTTCGGTCATACGGGAAGAAAACAAAGAGCGTTCTAGACAAACAGAAGCGAGTCAACAGCAAGAAGAGCCGTCTCAGAAAATATTTTTTAGTAATAATAACAATAAAAAAGAAAGAAAATCTACGAGGAAGAGGCAGAATAGGAATGGAACACCGATAGAAGAAGATCCAGATTATTTTGATTCCCAAAAGGAAGAACTAAATTATCAGAGAGATGAACAGTTACTTCACAAATTTGAATTTAAGAAATTTTTAATTAAACTAAATAGAACATTTATATCAGAAGGAACATTTGAAGATAAAATATTATTGTTGTTTAAAATTGTATGTGAAGAACTAAAGAAAATCGTAGTAAGTTGTTTTATGAAAGGAAATTTTCTAGACAAAATCATTAATTTTATAAATGGATAATTCAAGTAAAAATATTAATATCAATATAATTCAATGGAATTCACAAAGTCTTTTGCCAAAATTAAGTTCATTCACAGACATATTACATAAACAAAATATTCACATAGCAATCATAAGTGAAACATGGTTAGACAGTGAATCTGACCTTCATGTAAGTGGATATAACATATACCGAAAAGACAGGTTCGATTCATATGGAGGGGTTGCAATTTTTGTACATAAATCCATACAATCACATTGTAATTCATATCAACTTTTAAATACAGGTATAGAGGTAGTAAGTGTTAAATTAATTAATTGTAAAGACTTAGAAAACGTGGTCTCACTTTATTGTCCTTCTTCGGTATCTACCCAGCCTTCAGACTGGGAACAGGTATTTTCTCTATTTTCAAAAAAGGCTTTAATTGCTGGCGATTTCAATGGTCACCATGTTAACTGGTCAACTAAAACTGACACGAGAGGGACTCATATAATGGATGCATCCCTTGAAAGTTCTTTTGTTTATCTTAATGATTGTAGTCACACAAGAATTAAATTAGTTAGCGGGAATATACAGAAAACATCACCAGATATATCCTTTGTTTCCTCTGATATTGCTATAGAACTTAACTGGAAAGTGATTAATGAAAACCTGGGTAGTGACCACCTTATGATTAAAATGACAATCAATATTACTGATGATTTCACTGTTTCTAAAAAAAGAAATTACAAAAAAGCCAATTGGAAGAAATATCGGGACCTTCTATCAAAAATGTCACTTCCGGAAGGCAGTAGTGTACAGGATATGTACAATTTTTTCTTAGATAATATAAATAAAGCCGCTGATAAATATATTCCCTTTATTAAAAGCTGTTCTAAACCCGCACAAGAATTTAAACCAAAAAGTTATTGGACGCCTGAATTATCCCATATAATCGCACAACGAAGATTAGCTTTATCAAAATTTCGACGCAACCCCACTCCTGATAATTTAACTAAATTAGAAAGTAAAATTGCAGAATCTCATAAAATGATACAAAAAGTGAAATCATTAGGGTGGCAAAGATTTTGTGATTCCCTTGATGAGACAGTGTCAGCTTCTGACATGTGGCGGCGTATGCGATGGATGAAGGGATATAAACAATCAGTTACTCATCCTCCGATTGAAAAACAAAAAGAACTACTACGGTCCTTAACACCTGACTATGTTCCAAATAAAATACCAGTATTTATGTCCCAAAATGTTGTGTTAGAATGTGATTTTAATATGGAGGAGTTGGAAAATTGTTTAAAGAAAAAAGATACCGCACCTGGTGAGGACGGGGTCTCGTATTCAATGATCTATCATCTACCCAACATAGCTAAGAACTATTTACTCAACCTATATAATAACATTTTTAGATCCGGTATTTTACCTACTCAGTGGCGTAACATTCAAATAATTCCGATACCCAAAGCTAACAACACTACAGAAAATCCTAAGTTGAGGCCCATATCCTTGATATCGTGCTTGTGTAAAATCTTCCACTTAATGTTGGCAAAACGTTTGGAATGGTTTGTCGAAAAAAACAAAATATTATCACCATACACCGTAGGCTTTAGAAAATCGTTGTCCTGTCTTGATTCCCTGGTGCGTTTAATTAACTATATACAGATAGGCTTTTCTAAAAACATTCCAACACTAGCGTGCTTCTTGGACATTCAGAACGCATACAATAATGTCTCAATTGATGCAGCAGTTAATATTTTGGATGAGCTTCAAATAGGATCAAAGATTTGTTCCTACATTTATGCCTTTTTAAATGAAAGATATCTAAAAATTAAATCAAACAATAGTGATGTTTTATCGGTTCGATGTACTAACAAGGGATTGGCCCAAGGAGATCCGTTATCTCCGTTACTTTTTAATTTAATTACATATAAAATTTTCCAACTTCCTCTTAATATAGTAATATCACAATACGCAGACGACTTTGTAATTTATATAAAAGATAAAGATATAAAGAAATGTGAAAATTATGTACAAAATTCCTTAGATTATATTGTTGTAAATTTGGCTGGTCTTGGTCTAGAACTATCTTCAACCAAGTCTACATATTGTGTGTTTAGTAGGGGCAGACGTAGAATATTGCCATCTCTTAAAATTAATGAACAGACACTTAGTTTTTCAGAATGTACAAAATATTTAGGAATGTGGTTGGATCGTAGTTTACGTTGGGGAAAACATATTAATGAAATTTCAAGTAAGTGCTTAAGGTATTTGAATATATTAAAAATATTAACAGGGAGTTCATGGGGTGTTCATACAAAACATATACGTCGATTATACATCTCTTTAATTCGGAGTCGATTGGATTATGGTTCTTTTATTTATGATTGCAGTGCAAAATGTCACATTTCAAAATTGGATAAATTACAAAACCAAGCCTTACGTATCATAGGTGGTTATATAAAGAGTACCCCTATTCACGTCATGGAGTCTGATTTATGTATTCCCCCACTATTTTTAAGAAGAGAATATTTAGCTTATAAATATTGTGTCAAATTAATGTCATGGTCAAATAGTATTACAGTTGGTCTTTTGTCGGAATTGGGTGCGCTTTGTCTAACCTCCTATTGGGAAAATAAAAAAAAACCTTTGTTAGTAAAAACATATAATGATACTAAACATTTAGAAATTATATCTTCAAGTACTCTTAGAATGTTTAGTTTAGAAATTTGGACAACTCGTATAAATACAAATATAATTAAAATTGATCTTGATTGTTTGCGCAGTGCTAAATCAAACTATAACCCAAACATCCTGTTGAATGAGGTCCTCATGGAATTAAATAATAATTATAATCAATGCCACAAAATATTTACAGATGGATCGAAAAGCAGTCAGGGCTTAGGAGCGGGTTTTTATCATCAGAATTTAGGTATAAAATTAGGTTTTAGAGTGACTTGTAATATATCAATCATGTCACTGGAGCTTATTGCAATTTATCAAGCAGTGGATTATATATTAAATCAACATATCAATGGAGTGGTAATCTTTTCAGACAGTAAGAGTGCACTGCAACATATAGCTCGATGTGCCTCTGGTCATAGCAGAGGTGCAGCGATAGCGTATGATATCTTGAACAAGTTAACTACTCTGATAAATAATAACACTGACATTAAGTTGCAATGGGTTCCAGCACACATCGGCCTACATGGCAATGAGGAGGCCGACCTGTTATCGAAATCAGCCGCAGTTGAGGGTACCCTTATTAACTATATACCCGATCATTGGGAACATATAACACAAATTAAAACAATATGTTTTGATTCTTGGACACAACATTTCAACAATATTTCAGAGAATAAAGGTCTTTGGTATCGAAGTATTCAAAGTCGGCCATCTCGGTTGCCGTGGTTTGATAGTATTAGTTTGAATAAAAAATATGTAAAATTAATTTTAAGACTCCGCTCCGGACACTACCCATCGGCAAAGTTTGCATTTCTTATGAAGAAGAGTGATTCTCCAAACTGCACAGTGTGCAATAAAGTCGAGGATGTACAGCATTTGCTGATGGATTGTGTCCGAAATAAGAGTGAACGTGAATCACTCATGTTGGAGTTGAATCTGAATGTGACGGACGTGGGATTAATACAAACCATTTTATCTGAACCATGTTCGGAGTTAACTAGAAGGTTTTGTGAGATAATGAACTATCACTAACTCACGGAATCTTTTACAAGTGAGTGATTCGCCTTCCTTGCTTTTAATAGTTATAAGTTATTTTAATGGATAATAAGCTGATTAAGCAGGATAATATTGTAAAACAGTAGTTACTTTATAAAAGGGTATGATGGGGTTGTCATATCTCTGATAAAAACCCCAAAATAAAATAAGATTAAAAAAAAAAAAAAAACGTGCACGTCTTTCTACATCGTTCTCACATATATAATTTCGACATGAATTATGTAACCACATTTTTTTGTAACATTATTTTGATATTTTGATTTAAAAGAGTGTCCATGGACTTTCTTGCCCGTTCTTCTCCATAGGTATCTAGGTACTACGCTTTGGAATGGGCAACTAGCTTCACATTTCTGACCGACCGACCCCTTGATAATTCAAAAGTGCCTGTAATTGGTTTATTTGAAATAAATGCTTTGAGTTTGAAACCCCCGATCGTTGAAATTAATAGCCGGTTATTCAAAAAAATATTAGCTGTTCCACACATTTTGACCGCGTAGGTGTTGCACTTTTCTATGAGACAGCGGATTTTTTCTTAGTCTAGAATCATGTGCTGAATTCTAGTTTACAGTTTGCGCGTCACTGTACCTGACACCCTTTAAACTATAACTTCAAAGGACAATGGGTAAACTAGTACGTGCCCCGTACCCAAAAAAACACACTGTAGCATTATGAACTATGTCTGTCTTTTATACTCTCATGGAGTAGTTTAATTAATACTAAGACAACATGTCTGAATTATTTATTTATTACTTTTCGCACAAAAGGTACAAAGGCGGACTTAATGCCTTAGGCATTCTCTACCAGTCAACCAAGGGTGGTGAAGAGATTAGATGGCAGGTGCTTTAATTGAAAGAAAAGGAAAGGATTGATTTTGAGCGATGTTTAACAATGATAAAAAAATAAACTATCAAAACAACGTACACAAATACACAAATAAGTCCTATAAACATACATACTATTTACTATACTATATACTTACATAAATATATATATATATACAAATTCAAGGAAGAGAGATGTTATGATGACTCTACTCTATTTGTTACGAAAATAACTCTGCAATTTACCGCTCTAACCGCTCTAGTTTTTAAGGGAGAAACTTGGGACGAGGTACGACAAACTGCGGAAAAAGAACTGCGCAGGGTGCAATTGTGGCTGAGGCAAAATCTTTTGACTTTAAATGTGTCGAAAACTCTGTCGGTTCAGTTTACGAATTCACACGTGAAACAGCAAAACATAGTGATTCGTATTCACTCATGCGAGACTTTAAATCAGCTATGCTCTTGTCCATCTATTAATAAAACTCCAACAGTTAAGTATCTTGGAGTCCTTCTAGACGAGAACATGACTTGGAAGCCGCATATGGATATGGTCTCATCACGTGTTAGAAGACTAATATGGGTTTTCAAAAATCTTAGGCACGTAGCTAACCTGGAACTTCTTCGTACTGTTTACTATGCCCTTGTTCAATCTGTAGTCGGATACTGCATTGGACTGTGGGGAGGTGCATGTAAAACGCATATCATACAACTAGAGAGGGCTCAGCGATCTTTGCTGAAGACTATGACATTTAAACCCTACAGATTCCCCACTAGAACGCTATATGAGCTGTGTCAAGTTCTCACGGTGAGGCAGCTTTTCATGTATCAGGTTATTATCAAATTGCATGTGTCTAGCCATTATGATCCAGATAAATTTAGCAACAAACGTACTATTACTAATGTATTTGACTCCGTAAGAACACGTACTGCATTAGCCAGACATCAAAGGCGTTTCCTTTCTGTGCATATATACAATAAAATTAATAAAATTTTAAACATTTATCCGCTCTCTTTTCATGATTGCAAGTCCAAGGTTAAGAACTGGCTTCTTACTCTTGACTACGAAGAAACGGAAAAATATTTTATTCGGTAAAGTGAACTCATACTCACATACACTCACACACACACACACACCCACACTCCACATCCACACACTACTTTCACAGTACATTTTAACCATTTAAACTACTATCTCTGTTATAATTTCTGCATGCTCAAAATTATCGTGTTCACTAAAAATCTTAGTTGGTATAAAATATAATGTAATGAATTGGGAGAAGGCGCTGAGATCTGACATACAGGTTTTTACCTAGTTTGGGTTTCAGAGGCTTCATTGTTTTGTAACTCTAATTTATTTCAATAAAGATTTTATTATTATTATTATTATTAATTTCCGCTTAAATGCATACCGACTGGTAGCCGTCCTGATATCAAGAGGAAGCGCATTCCAAAGAAGAATGGACTGAATATGAAAGGAAGAATGAACAAAGTCAGAAGTATGAGAAGGACAGAGTAGAAGAAGATTGTTAGAAGAACGCAGATTCTTAGCGTGAGAAGAACATAGGTATTGGAAGTGAGACACGAGATATGAAGGAGGAGTGGGAGAGTTGAGAAGGGAGAAAAGCGTGGTCAAAGCACGCAAACTTCTTCTTTGGCGAATGGACATCCATTTGAGCTCAGACCTATAGCTCGACACATGGTCATATTTTCGGAGGTTGAATATGAACCGGATACCATAGTTAAACAATCTGTCGAGCTTATCCAGCAAAACCGCATTCAAGTCAAAGTAACACACGTCACCATAGTCGATCACAGGGAAAATCAAAGTCTGCACAAGCATGGTTTTCGTCTTAGCGGGCAAAAAAATCCTCAGATGATACAGGGATCGCAGAGTACCGTTGACCCTTTGACTAACACTAGAGACCTGGTGTTGCCAGCTGAGTGTAGAGTCAAGATGCAAACCGAGATCTTTCACAGTAGGGGTAATGGGTATGACGGTACCACCGGTGAATTCACTTGGAGCAAAAAGATAATGTAAAGAAATTAAGAAAATAATATTATTAATTATGTTGCCGTTATATGTAATTGATAGGTGGACACCGACCCATTAATTAAAACCATAACCAACACTGGTCAGAGGGTCATCATCGACGCAAGTGAAATCATTATAATAATCACAATACGTTGATTAAATAAATATAATATATTTTTATTAAAACAAGAGAATACGAAAGTTCTTTATTTTTAATAAATATTATTATAATTAATATACAGAGTTGATGCAACAGAGGAGCTTTCCTTTAAACTGCCTATGCTAGGTACCATTGTCAAGCTCTGACCCAAAAATCAATGAAATAGGAGCAGTAGTTTAGTCGCAAAGGATTTTTAAGTCCCGTTTAAACACGATGTATCTTTCCTAACAGCTGATTATGTCTATACGCATAGGTCATGCACCTTAAAACGATAAATCTGAGTATAACCTACGATGCGTTGTTGCCGCTCTGACGCAAGTCACAAGTACAACCAAATATTTTCGCTAAAAAGATGGCAATACAAACAAGGAAGCAATAAATACACACACACACTTGCATTTTCATTACGAGAGTGACAATCATAGCAAAACATCCCGCGCGTAAAAGAAATAGAAATACGTCAGTGTGTTGCTATTGCATCCTAGATCCTTGCGATCAGTAAGTGGGAAGTGGGGCCTCAGTGCGTCGACGCTTTTTTTGTCCGAAAATGATTATAACACGTTTGCTATAAACTTCAGTATCCATAATGTTCAAAAATTCGAAATTTAGTTTTACATAACTTATTTTTTTAATCTTTGCTTCTAAAACTATTCTGTCATAATAACGAGTGCTATAATAATTGAATCTCCTAATTTTGCATGAAATAAAGTCATATGTCCTAAGTATTGTATTATAATATAATGTCTATTATTCCGAATGTTCATTTATACTAAAATTGTTTGCTGGATTTGCTAAAAATTAGGTTTTAGTAACAGACACGAATCGCTGTAAAACCAACTCCACGCAGTCTTGTATGCCTTACCCCTAGAGTGTAATTAAGAATCGCATAGTCGCGGAGGGGCGAGACGGCCCGCGATTTGAGGAGCAGGTGTGGTGAGCGTTAAACTATGTGCGACGATAAGCTCGCGTGGAACCGCCGGAGCCCCGCAGCGCCGCGCTGGAGCCGTGACAGAAACCATGCCTGCTGCATGTTGCATGCTCGCTTGCATGCTGCATGCTTGCTTGCATGCTCGCTTGCATGCTGCATGCTTGCCTGCTTGTTCATTGCATGCTGCATGCTTGCTGCATGCATGGTGTATGCTTGTTTGCATGCTAACAGGGAAATAAAAACCCCATGTTCACAATCAACTGTTTTATTGAGTGTTAATACATCCAGCGCAATTTAGAAATTATAACTATTATTGAAAACGGTTTTATGTCTTTTGTATATTATTGATTGTAATATTTATGACAAACTAATTTAGGACATATTTTATTTAGGGATTTAAATTTGATGGCATGTGATATTATGTGACATTAAGTTCGGGCAAGTTATCATTCGAACAAAATGATGATGAGGAGAAAAAAAATATGGCACTTTAGATTATGGATAAAAAAGTTAGGGATCACAATAGAGAACCTTAATGAAGATGTGGAAAGGAGAATGAATTCGGGAAATACAGCGAATGTTGCTATACGTGCGATTGTAACCAAACCGACTGGCTGTTCACAATGGTGTGCTGATGCATCAACATGCATCAATGCAATGCAACATCGTGGATGGATCAATCTTGCAAGGTAATCGCTAAAAACAGGTTTTGCCGCGTTGGTTCTTGTTGTTTTCGTTTTGTAAGTAATTATATTTGATTACTAGTTCATTTATTTATTTATAAGTATAAAAATATGTATTATTTATTAGGTATTTACCTATGTCGAAACTGTCTGTACTCCCCGTCACTTGTCCCTAAAGGCTCATTAGAAAACCAGCGTCAGACAGCATGTGTCTGGCATTAATGCTGAAATGATCCTTTTTGGCGCAGCCGTGAGACACACTATTGTTGTTAAACCATTATTTTCACGTTTTATTTGGTTATTTGTATTCTGTGTTTCACGAACTGTGTCCAAATAAACGTTATTCTTTCTTTCTTTCTTTGATGCCAACACTTATATATGGAAGTAAATGTTGGGTGTGGCAAAAGAAGTATGACAGTAGAACAAATGCTGTCGAAATGCGTTCCTTGCGAAGCATGTGTGGTGTGACAATGATCGATAGACTGAGGAATGAAGTGGTAAGGCAACGGTGAGGTTTAAAAGATGATGTAGTGACAACAATTGAAAAGAGTATGCTTAGACGTTTGGTCATGTGAGAAGATGAATGAAAGTCGATTAACAAAGTGTACTTACTAGGTAGATGTGAGTGGAAACGCTGGGAGTGGACGCCCTAGGAGGACATATAGTGACCTTATTGGTGAAGTTCTTCAGAAAGGTCAGATACATAGTACTCGCAGCCGGCGTGCGTGTATGACCAGAGTATGAACGTAAACAGGTGTATGTAATTATCGTCGCCTTCTGTACCTTCTGCCTACCCCCATTGAAAGAAGGCGTGAGTTTATGTGTATATATATATAAAGAAGTTTCCTAATATTTTATTTCATTATTTTGTTCTATTTATTAAATCAACTTAAGTTCTTCACATATCTTTTTTCTCCAAGTGAATTCAGACATGCTGTCTTAGGATTAAATAAACTACTCGATGAGGGCAACTTATACCGACATAGTTCTTTATGCTACAATTAACTTTGTGTCTGGGTACGTTACCCATTGTTCTTTCCATTGCTTTGTATTCGGTCTTTGTAGCTTTTCGTAAAATCTTATAGCGCAGTCAGAACACGTTAAATACAAATAAATCTGACTCTTACTAAACTTATACAGAAACTGAAAAGCTCTTCATTCCACTTTAAAATCAAAACTATTTTAAAGACTGTAACCCGGGCTCACACTTACTAACCCAGTTTAAAGTTCATTGGCAACACTTGCACGTACCTAGATAGGTTTATGGCATTACCACACCGAACAACCGCTAAACTTGGCAATCCATTAAAACCACTGCGCTTTTTTATTAAATTTTGCTATTAATTATTAATGTGAAGATAATAGTCGAGATTTTTCAATAATGACTTTAATTTTGTCAACGTACGTATCAAGTCAAAACTGTACATTGATTATAATTTTTTAGGTTATTTTTAGATTTTTTGTCTGTTTGGCTGAATGTATGTTCCAGCATCACGCAAAAACTACGAAATAGATTTTGTTCAAATTTTGCATAGATATTTCCTATAACGCTGGTCAGTATGTAGGTTATAAATTATCACGCTATTTGCTATGGGGATGAGCAATATTCCAATTTATTCAAACTCTTTTATAGTTTACCGCAAATTGTAAAAAGACATGCCTAAAGTTTAGAATATTGCGGTTACTTACACATTTATCGTTTTAAATGATTATCGTCCTGCTATACCTTTAAGGAGCTAAGCAGTCAATCATGACATAATATAAAAACGGCTATTTTAGTCAACTTTCAATAAAGCAAATAACTTGAAACTTCCACGACTGCTCTGCAAACCTATGTTCGATTCCCAACCATTGATATTTTGTATGCTTATTTTTGACAGTTTGTTATATATTTAAATGATAGTAGATAGAGCGTACACAGAAAAAACATTAATTTTAGACTAGTTCTGTCATCCTTGGTTATAATAAAAATAAATATATATAGTTAGACGACTGTTAATGAGAAATTCCGTGAGATTACAATCTACTGTTATAATATTATTTTAGCGACAGATTATACCTGACGAACAGCTTCATCAGGTATAAACTGTAAGAATACATTAGTCAGTGTATTCAGTTTTGTGCCATTATATAGTAGGTATACGCAGGAACGCAGGCGTTCATTAATTCACTAAAAACCTCGCAAGCAAATGGAAATTGCTGCTGAAATTGAAGGCTGCGGGTGTCGACCTCAGGACGAGCTGCCTCTCCCACAGACAACTGTACGTCACTTGCACCCGCGTCTCCAGTCCTGTCTCTCTTTATATATTGGCTGCTGCAACCAAAATACGTAAGGGAAGTTTAAAAAAAATAACATGTTCTTTTAGTATCTTGTGGTGTCTTACGACTTCCACGCGAACGATGTGGCAGGCAGTAGCTAGTAAAATATACACCTAATTTTCTCATATATTATATTACTAACCTGCACATTCACAAATCTAGCCGTATTCAAGTTTCATTTAAGGGTATGACAACAGCTAAAGCGCGGCCACTGTCGGACTGCATAGAAAAGAAAGAGAAGCGCGATGACACAACGCTGGTAATTTATTGCAAAATATGAAGCTATTCTCTATTTACAAAAAATCTATTGATGGGACTAAAAAATTAAAACCCTATCACGTTAATACGTTGCTTCAAGAACAATCTGAAAAAACTAGAATGATTGCATGTATATTAGTATGGTTTTTAATCTTCGTGACTTTTTTCTATCGGTACCAAATTAGTTGTATTATGTTTTCAACACACTATCTAATTCGCATATATCCTGAAGAATATCATATATATTTCTGATTTTGTTGACTGCAGTGGATCATAAATATATACTTTTAGGCATTATAAAACTTGCGTTTAGGTCATGTAGTCCCCTTAAAGAACTATATTATTATTCAACTAATATACTAAATTAAATAACTAACTACGTACATAATATATACAAAACAAAAAGGATTAAAGATATACATATTTTATAACCTACCTACTTGTTTCTTTGTGTAGCCATAGGTGGTTATATTCAATACCTATTTTTATTAGAGCTTTAGCGAGAACAACAACAATACAGGCTTCTATCACACGCATAAACCTTACAGCCTTTTCCTAGAATCGCTAATCAAATAAATAACTAATAAAGGAAAACTCTGTGCCACTTAATATCCTTCTCGTAAATTGATCACAACAGTTCATTTGTGGAATTATCTGAATTATTCCCAATACAATATCTGTACAAAAATTATAAATCAATGTCGTTTTTTGTGTCTGTCTTTGTGAAGGCATTGTTCTTATAAACTACACGATGGAGTCTGATGCGGTTTACACTATAATTTAGAGAATTTATTCCTACATGCTTATGTGTATAAAACATTAATACTAAACTTACATATTATAAAGAAAACTCGATGTTTGTTAAAACCTTGTGAAGCGGGGGTGGGTCGATAATATTCAATAAAAGCTTGATAGATTGAATCTACTTTCTGAGTTTTAATTAAGTAGGTATCGGAAAAACTAAATGAAAAATATGTACCTCTTGGCAGGTATACATTTTTAGTAAAAATGGCTTCCATATCTAATTAAATGTTATTAATAATAGTAGCTATGCGTTGAAAGGTATTTCAGTTGCACAAAGTGAATTGAATCTGAATTTGAATTTGATTTATATAATTTGTGTGTTGATGTTGTATTTATATTGTATATATATGTGTGATTTTGTATTTATTATTTAATAATTTAAAAATTATCTCTAATATGGGTTATGTGGTGCCTGAAATAAATGAAATATAATTAATTGATTTAAAAAGTATTTTATTATGTAAACACCACGTAACTTTAAACTTTCTACAGTAAATATTGAAAGTCCAAAGATACCAAATTCACTAGGTATAAATAAGAAGATTCAAATAAAAAAAAAACTTTTTATAACGTTGCAAATAAAATATAATTATGCTAATATTTTCAGCTTATGTCTCTCAAAGAATCGTGGCCAATGTATTGTAACATTACCAATATATCCTCAAGGCAATGCCAGAGCTAAACAAATGTACAACAATGTATGTGGTGGCTATGTATAGGCGGCTTTATATAGGTGTCTATTGATCCTGCTATGGCATGGGTGTAAGGGTGGCTCCGTTCTAAATGTGTGTAAATCAATGAATTGGTACCCGTGTGCTGCAGAGTCGGACCTTGATACTTGGAATGATGGGTTTTGATACTTTGTTTTGGTGAAACTTTATTTATGTGGCCTTAGAACATAACTCGGCTTTTCCTAAGTTATTTTTTTTAAATATGGTCACGTGTGCTGTTGCTAGGCAAACATTTATCTCTAAGTTTTCTGGAGCTTTTAAATCTGTTTGGCTGTGGAGCACACGAAAAGTATTAATTCGACTTTTTTTGCATAGCAATGGTTCTAGGATCCCTGTGATTAGATTACTATTGTTTTACGATAAAATATGTATCTCAAGACTTTTGCTTATAAACACACACAAAAACTTATCTATTTATCACGCATCAATTTATCAGGGACTTACAGAATCGTCACTCCACACCGGCAAAACACGTTAGGCATAAGACACGCTTGACCGACATTCTTAATCATTCCGTCAAGTGCACCTTGGGCCTTATTCTGTCCCCTTCTCACAGTGACAGCGACCCTCGGGCCATATCTGAAGATACCTTCTATATCTCGAGACATGTTTACCTCTGTAGCCGGTTGAGTGAGCGATTCTGTTTTTGTTTCCCTGTTGTGTTGGCAATTTTGATAAAGTTATGATGTTATGAATAAGACTTGGTTTGGAAGTTGTTTCTTTATGTATGGAAGGAGTGTATAATATAAATATATTTCAGAATATTGTAAGTATTTAGGTACATTTTCAAATTGTAGGATAGACAGCCATCCTACAATTTGACTTGATTTAAGCAAGCCACAAGGCTTGCTGTGCTATAATGAGTCATGTGGATTTAATACCCAAACGAATATTTGTGTAAACAGTAAATTCTTTTGGTCCTCGGTTGGTAGATAGTAAAATGTCAATTTATTGAATATGTCGGGATAGGAGGCCGATTGGAGCTGGATTCTTAACCGTTGAACATATTACTGGGCGTAGATGTGTGTTGCGGGCGAGAAGAAAAGCTCTGAAGATGATGATGTTTTGGTTATATTTGAATTTGACAAAATTTATAAAACGAAACGTTAGACAGTTTCTAAGCACTTGTTGTCCGTACGATGTCCGATGGTCAAGAGCTGCACCACGCCGCCTGTAACCCTCTCATTGAATCGCACGAACGTCAGGCTAGACTCTGCCGAAGCGCGCCAACTTCACACTTGTGTTTCGTTGTCAATTGACATCCCGTAATCATCACTCTTCCGTTATATATATAAATTAAATCCTAGCGGTGTGTTAAAAGAAGCAGGTATTGTTATTTTTACAGCATTTAGTGATTTTAACATGCATAGTAGAAATAAACAGCGAATGAAATTCAAATAAGCTGTGCTCACGAAAAACATACAGAGCGTTTATACCTTATGAGTGGCAACGTCGCAATTTAGTGTCATATTTCGTGGTTTTCAATTTATATCATTTAATCGGAGCTATATTTTAAAAATCTGTTTAATTAACTTTTTAGAATTACGTGAAAGTGTTTAAAAAGTAAGTAACCGTAATGCTTACAGTTATTTTACAATGAAAATAACGCCCTGCAAGTCTCCAATGTATTATTTGCATATAAATAGAACTGTAAACGCAACGATTTCTTACCTTTTACACAGTTTTCACATAATTCTAAAAAGTTAATTAAACAGATTTTTAAAATATAGCTCCGATTAAATGATAAAAATTGAATACCACGAAATATGACACTAAATTGCGACGTTGCCACTCATAAGGTATAAACGCTCTTAATGAAAAGACTAAATTTAGAGAGTAAAATTCGAGGAAATCGGAATACTTAGTGCTTAGTGGTAGAACGAATATCTGAGAGAAAAAAACACATAAAAGAAAAGTAAACATGTTTTGAAAGTGTAACGTCACAACCACGGAGTTTAGAAAGAAGGTCACAACCAAATCTTCTTTCCCTTTACCAGTGTTCGTGAAAGGTTTTTTTTTAATATTCTTCTTTATTTATTAGAGTTTTCAGGATCAGGATTTAAAATTATCAAATCTGGACACTCATTTGAGTGTAACTTTTTGTTAGCTTTTCGTAGTTAGCTGAAACCACCAGGTAGTTAATCAGACGGTTAGACGGTTGCCAGACCTATAACAAAGAGAAAAGCTAATTAATATAATATTCATTCCCGCGCTCCGTCCCTGCCAACAGTGATGAGCTAGACAGGAGGCAAGCACGTGTATCGATCTATACGATTGCATTACATTCAGAAGGGGTACCTTAGTTCAAACTATATACACTACACGATCATGTCGTTCATTTGCGAAAAGCTTGACATAATTCAAAAAATAAATTGTTGGGTATGATCATTTAAAAGTTTAAAAGATGCAGTAGGAGTGCGACAAAGTATAAAGTCAAATTTTTCTAGCTCCCTAATTTTTCGGCCTTAGATTAATGTCGTTTACTTGTATACATAACTCAAAATTGCTGATTTTATAGTTATGTCACCCTGTTTGCCAATGAGCGATTTTTTTATTGATGTTGTGCCCTTTGACCTTTTATTATGAATGACTCTGTAAGGAAGTCTTCATTGGTCAACAGCTAAGGTATTGGACTGGTTGCCAGTAATACAACACATAATCAGTCTATAATGTTACACAGGCCCCCTCTCTGTGAGAGGGAGTGGGCGGTATCCACCACGCCGGCAGTGCGGGTTGGTAGATGTCACATGTCTTTGAATTACAAGGTAAAACTGTACTAAACCCTATTTAATCAGATAGCTTAATTAATAACAATTTCAATGACATAGGGTTTGTAGAGCTACGAGTTCTGAGATATCGTAGTTTTAGTGAACGCGGAGAAATCGCGCGAATTCGGCCGGCCACACCGTTACATCAACACGTAGTGGCGCCACAGCGGCGTTACGTCGGAAGGGCTAAGTAATATTCTATAATCATCATTACCATATATCATATCATTGGCAGCCTTGTTCCACCCGCTGCTGAGGATAAGCTGCTCCCTTTAGAGCCATGCTGCCCTGATCTAAAAAAAATAAACTTGTTTCTGAATTGAAGTCCTCAAACTTCTACCTAGTTAGTAGCCTAGTTTGATGCCTACGGCTACCGTTCCAATTTAAAACTGCGTATTAGCAGACTCAGTCGGTATTATTACAAAACACGATCTAACTATAGCCCGGGCCTAAAACGTCGAGCCAGTTTTTGTATTTCGAACTTTATGCTGACTTTAGTAAAGCTCTTAGTACAAAATTGACAACCTGAGACTGGACTAAGTTGTCAGTTTTGTAAAAGGAACTGTATTCCGATTTATGTTAGGTTCTTATTTCAAAAACATCCTCGATGGTTTAAACCATGTCTAAAGAAAAACCTTATTTTGTAATAACACCGTTTAAGTTTATTGAGATAACTTGTAAGAATCCCATAACAATAAATTACTGTCTATTTTTATGTAGGCAATACTTAACAATGTGTGTGTCAATAATGAAAAAATGTGTGCGATCTTTAATACCAACGTCATTGGCCAACTCTTTGCGGTTAATAAAATCTCGTAAGGAATTTGACCTATTTCAACCCAGCGTGTTTTGACAGGGTCTATCTATAGCCCCGGGCCAGCTCATATCTATAGGATTACATTCCTGCCCTCAGAAATTAATTTGCGATGTTAATGTAATTCTGACTATTTCGCCTTTGTAACGTGTCTGCGTTAAAGTGAATTAATTAATTAGTTTGATTGGATTTGGAATCGGCTGTGTGATACCTACGTATTTTAAATATGAATAGCTATACAGGGTGGCGATTTAGTCAAGGGGGGAGGGGGATTTAGGATTTAGTCAAGGGGATGATTCTACACGTTATTTTAAACAACTTTCGCTATGAAACTCATACCCAAATTGTAAAAAAAAACCTATACAACAGTAGACAGACTATACAGGGTTATTGGTAAACACCATCAACCTCTTAAGGGGTCATTTGTACTCATCATTATGAACAACTTTTACTATGGGACCAAATATTATGTAATCGCGAAAAAAAATCTGCTGGTCCCTACATTTTGACGAGTTCTGCAAACATAAATGTAGAGAACAGCTGATTTTTTTTGCGATTTGATATTTGGTGCCATAGTAAAAGTTGTTCATAATGATGAGTACAATGACCCCTTAAGAGGTTGATGGTGTTTTACCAATAACCCTGTATAGTCTGTCTACTGTTGTATATATAGGTTTTTTTTGTTGTTGTTTAAAGTACATATACATACATAAAGTCACGCTTTCGTCCCATGGGAGGTAGGCAGAAACTACAGAACGCCACCTGCTACGATCCTTACGTTCCTTTTGCCTCGTTTACGTTCATACATCTGGCCATACACGCACGCTGGTTGCGAGCACTACGCACCTGACCTTTCTGAAGAACATCAAAAGATCACTATACCTATTGTTAGCTTGTTTCTAATTCATGTTTTAATGTCAAGTAAATATTGCTCCTTACAACAACCAATACAATTCCATACAATAGCCTCATTCATGGAAAATAAGTTGTGTATTCTACTAAAACTTATTGATTATTACGGTAGTTTGGATTTAATTTAAATATCAAATGTATTACTTTAATACCGAAGTATAATATCCATTGTGGAATTATAATATAATATACACGGTCAATTTTAGGTCGTTCTGGAACCGAAAGCTATATACTCGGTCATCGAACTCGAAACGATTGGCACTATTATTTTCAATAAGTAACACTAAAACAAAATCACGAAAAATCTAATTTATTGTTTTTTTTTGTGTAATAGTGAGAACTCGTAGTAACGCTTCCTTGCGATTGCATATAATATGTGTGTAAAACGTATCGACGAAGTGCAACACTTGCGAACGGTACCCACCCATTGAAAAATTCATTCATCGATCAGACAGCATGATCCGTAAGCCACGCCCCCGGCCCCTTACAGTCTAGCCGACCGCCCGCGCGCCCCCGCCACGCGCCATTCCTAATTTCTTATTCCTTTCTCTAGTATTGTCTCGCGTTTCGTTGTATTAGGTCACGCACGCGCAACCTAATTACGCGCCAAAAATTTCAGTTTTGGGCTATGGTAGATTTTTATGTGACATGGCGAACCATAACTTAGAAGAGGCCAGACGTTTGTATGCTCAGCCGGAACACCTGAACTCACTGCGCGCACGTGGAATCACTGACCCTCAAGTTCCCTTCACCTCCACCATCCTGGCTGTAACCCAGCGCCTCCTCGATCATGGACAGTTTCGAGCGCCCACACACGCGCAGGGCCGCGGTTGACTACTGTGGTGTAGAGTCACGTACATCAGAACATCACGTATAGCACATAGTTTAAGTTAAGATAGATATGCTGTGTTCGTAGTCTTAGTTTATGCATATTGTCACATAGCTCGTATGTATATATACGTTACTAATTAAAGGAACAGGGGTCAGTGATCAGCCGGCTCTTGGAGAACTACGCATCACGTTGTTTACTCAACCCCTCCTCCCCCCTACATCACATGGCGACCCTGCCAGTCGGCCTGCCAGTCGGCCTGCCGGTCGGGTGGACAGCGTTATAGTTGCCGGTGGGGGCAAGTCGAAATCGCAGTTCAGTTGATTTTGCACGTCACGTCGGGTCACGGGCCATGGGGAGCACAACATCAAAGGAGGAGGTCATTGTCGCTCAGACGGCGGCGGGTGGCTCAAATGTCGCGGCGGTTACGCAGGAGCAGATAGCAGCTATCAACACGGTGCTGTTGTTCATTGCTGTGTGTTTGGCGGTTGTTATCATTGGCGTGGCAGTCCGGATGTACAGAAGGTGTCACCAGAATTGGATCGAAGAAAAGATCAACCAGCGGGAGGTTCAGAAAGCTGTGCAGATGGTCTGACCGGGAGCGGACGGAGCAACGAGGGGAGTAAGTGATTTCAATGTGAACTTAAGTGTTGTGGCGAGTGTTTGCAGTCGTCGGTAAATTTAGAGACAATAGTGTTAAATGGAAGTAGAGTTAACGTCACTATTTATACAACTTAAGTTGATAAGGGAGTCAATTGTTAAATTGGGTCCTAGTAGGCGGAAAGGCAGGAATTTTGACGAGAAGATAAGCAACGCGAAAGCCTTATACGGTAGATTTAAGTGTATAGTTTCAAGGTCAACCAAATTTTCGGAAGAGTTAGCGCAGTTGGTAGGTAAGATAGAAAATTTGTACGTAGAGACTATAAAGTTTGAGGACGGGAACAGAATCGAACAAGAGATGGCGGCGGAAAAGTTTTCATTGAGAACAGCGGTTAGTTTGCTACCGAAAATGAGTGGGGATGAGCAAGTAACCCAAGATTTGATTGATGCCGTAGGTTTATATAGCTCAATGTTAGAGGGGGCTGATAGTGCTCTTTTAATTGAATTCGTGCTAACTACACGACTTACCCAGGGGGCTAGGATTCGGTTGTCCTCCAATTACGCAACGGTGGAGAGTCTCTTGGCTGATATGAAGAAACATTTATTGACGGTGGAGTCGGACGTAGCTGTACAAGCCAAGCTTGCTCGCGCTAGGCAAAATGGTAAAACGGTCGCGGATTTCGGTGCGGAAATAGAGAAGTTAATGGTCAATTTGACTATTTCTCAAGCCGGGGAAAGTTCGGAAGCTTATAAGATTTTGCAGCCGTTGAACGAAAAATATGCGATTAGGAAGTTTGCTGACGGACTTCGTAATCAACGTCTTGGTACGGTCATTACGGCGCGGAATTTAACTTGTTTGAAAGATGCAATCAGGGTGGCAGAAGACGAAGATTGTGCTTCGCAGGCGCAAGTCATGACGTACCAGCGCTGGCCTGCAAGAGGTAGTTTTCCTACGGGCAGTAGGAATCGTGGAAATTGTTATACGCGGCACGCTGTAGGAAATGAGCGCGCATGGCAAAGAACAGCTGTTGGGCGTACGCACAAGAATGTCAACGTATGGCATAGCAGTGGAATGCGCGGTCGCGGCAATAATGCTCGTCGAGGACGGCAGACTCAGCAAGGTCGGCGGCACGTAGCGTGTTTTGAGCATGCGCGGGGCGATGCTGACTCAGGCGCAATGTCAATGTCACGGGGTAGCGAAGGCGGGCATTTGAGTGAGACTCAGTTTTTTCGAGGCTAAGCATATTTTAGCTTGCGATAGTATTAACTGGGTTAATTTACTAGTGGATAGTGTAGATACGGAATGGTTGGTGGATACGGGTGCGTCGATATCGGCCGTAAAGAGCAGTTTCTTGAGCAACAACGCTTTGTGCTGTAAAGTAGTAAAGGAAGACTTAGTGATTAATGGTGTAGGAGGTAGTTTGCGGGCTATAGGTTATGTGTGCTTGAAGTTGGGGTACGGGCGGTGTTCGTTCGTGCATAAGTTTTATGTATTTGATGATTTGCCATGTAAATCGGTTGGCATATTGGGCCAGGATTTCTTGCAGAGGTATAGTGGTATTATAGATTTTTCGGTAAACAGGATGTTTTATATTGCAGACCGATAGTTCGGGGTACGCTGTGGGAAGTGTGTTGTGTAATGGGAACGGAAAACCCGTTGCATATGCTAGTAGGTCTTTAGGGAAGAGTGAGTTAAATTATCCTATAATAGAGAAGGAGTTATTGGCGATAGTTTGGTCAGTTAAATATTTTAGGCCATATTTGTACGGACGGAGGTTCGTCGTAAAAACGGATCACCGGCCGCTATTGTATTTGTTTAACATGACCGATCCATCAAGTAGGTTGACTAAGTTTCGTTTGTGTTTAGAAGAGTACGATTTTGAGGTTGAATATATTAAGGGGAAAGAAAATGTGCTAGCGGATGCGCTTTCTAGGATAGTAATTACGAGTGAAGATTTGAAGACCATGCGAGAAAAGACTATATCCGTAATGACAAGAGCGCAGTACAAGCAGTTGGAAGAGCCAGATGTATGTGGTACGGACTCCGTGGTATCTGGGACTGATCACCCTAGGATCGTGGAAGTTCTTAAAAAACGAGGAAATGACGTTGAGATATGTTTGAATGGATGGGAGAAGATGTTACGTAACACTAATGGTAAAAAGGTATTTTCGAAGTCGCGCAATTTAGTGTATATGCCAGAAAACTCGAGTATTTATGTGAACTATGAATCTTTATCGGCATCATCGCGAGACGAGTTGTCGAAAGACATAGTCATTTTTTGTATTGGAAAAGGCATAAAAGAAGTTGTTATTTTTAAAAATCGTTATAACGTTAATTTTATTACAAGAGTGGCAAAATATTTGAAGGGAAATGGTAGTTCCATGTGTGGAGATTTTAAAATGTGTGTGGTGAAGGATTTGCGGAGAGTGGAAGGAAAGGATGAGAAGGAAGTTATTTTGAATGATTTTCATATTTTACCCACGAGTGGTCATGCAGGTATACGCAGGATGGTGAATAATATAAAGAAGTATTATTATTGGCCATCTATTGGGAAAGATGTAATGGAGTACATTGGGAAATGTGATAAGTGTAAGAAGCAAAAGTTCTCTAGGTATACTAGGGAGCCGATGACAATTACTACTACTGCATCTACGTCGTTTGAGAAGATTTATTTAGATGTAGTGGGACCGTTGGATAGGGACGAAAAAGGCAATGTTTACATATTGACTCTTCAGTGTGAGCTTACGAAGTTTGTGGAGGCTTATCCATTAAAGAATAAATCCGCAAATGAGGTAGCAAAAGCTTTGGTAGAGAATTTTGTTTTGAGATATGGGATACCGCGGGCAATTGCTACGGATAGGGGCTCTGAGTTCATTTCAAAAGTAATGGTGGAGCTGTGTAATATCTTGGGCATCAATAAGATCTTGTCAACATCATATCATCATGAAAGTATAGGATCTTTGGAAAACGTTCATAAGACTTTAGGTGCGTATTTAAGAATACAGACGAATAATAATCCATCATCGTGGAGTTCTTGGATTCCATATTGGTGTTTTTCTTCTAACACAACAGTTAATACTGTGACCAAATATACACCTTATGAATTAGTTTTCGGTAAAATTTGTAGGTTGCCAAGTAATCTGCGAGGTGAAAGTGTTGAACCTTTGTATAATTTTGATGATTATCCTTTAGAATTTAAGTATAGATTGCAAAGGGCTCAGAATGATGCGAGAGAGAATTTGATAGCAAGTAAGTTAGCGAGGAAACATTGTTATGATAAGAAACTTAATTCTATAGCTTATAAGGAAGGTGACTGGGTATTGGTGAGAAACGAGACAGGCAATAAATTGGAATGCATTTATAATGGACCGTTTGAAGTTGTAAGGGATGAGTCACCAAATGTTATTGTTAAGTATAAAAATAAGATAGATGTGGTTCATAAAAATAGAACAAAATTATATTGTAAGAGTTAGAGTAAAGTTTAAAGTGTATAGGGAAAAAAAAAACACATTGTAATTTAGTTTTTTTTTTCATTTAAGAGGGGTGATGTGGTGTAGAGTCACGTACATCAGAACATCACGTATAGCACATAGTTTAAGTTAAGATAGATATGCTGTGTTCGTAGTCTTAGTTTATGCATATTGTCACATAGCTCGTATGTATATATACGTTACTAATTAAAGGAACAGGGGTCAGTGATCAGCCGGCTCTTGGAGAACTACGCATCACGTTGTTTACTCAACCCCTCCTCCCCCCTACATCACACTACCATACTCGGCGGAATTGGAGGAAGACATACAGGAATACTTCGAACGCGGCCACGTCGTAGTACCATAACGGCGGCCAGGCGATTCAATGTTAGCCAATATTATGTATCTCTCTGGCACATTAACGCGGTCTGTTCTATCAGTTCAGTGCGTGCGTATTTAAACAGTGTGTTTGGTGAGCAGTAGATAGGTCGTGGTGGCCTTTTGGTTTGGCGCATGGAGCCCTGACTTAACACCACTGGATTTTTATGTGTGGTTCGAGATAAAAAGCGTACTACTCGAGATGACTTAAGAAGTGCGACAGTGGACGCTTTTAATATTGTGAAAAGTGAAGTGAATAAAAGAGTACCTACAAGTAAGTAAGTATTTACCTACTTAGATACGAAACATGTACTCGTACTTAATTATTACTGACGCGACGGTCCTAAGCCCGTAGAAAGTAAGAAGGAAAAATTAGAGTTATTTAACTGTTAAGTAGATAAACGCAATTGAAATCAAACAATGGTTATGAATGCGGAATCAAACGATTTATTACATCTACAGCAACAACGTGCAAGTAGGTACTGATGACCGCGACGTATAGCGAACCTTCAATACAAAGCAAAACAGAGAAGTACCTATGGCTTGAATAACGAATATTACACTCGTGGGTATGTATCTTATTAGTTCATCCGCTAGTGGCGCTAAAAACAACCGCGAGACGCGTGCCGACGAACACATTCTCCGTCTCAAACACAAACGATGCCGCGACCGCGACCAACATAAAAGTACCATAAACGTTATTCCTGCCTAATCATTTTCAAAACTTCTTCAAGCTAGTTTTGAACTAGAAAACCCGCCTCTCAATTGCCTAACCAGTGAGATACATGAAATTCCTTTTTTTTAAACGTTCTATTACATTAAAATTCCTGCTTGCCATTTGGACGTATTTATACTCTAAACATATGGTCGTAGTACTAGTACTATGTCTATTTTATCTATGCGTATGAACCTAGTTCGTCACAGAGGTTGCCGATCGCCGCTAACTTCTTACGCGCTGACTTCTTTAAACATAATCAAAAACACATTAGGTACACAAATAAAAATACGAACAGCGAATACAGACTTTATTCCTTAACCGTAAACGGTAACAAATAGAAATTTCACCAAACTAGCTACAAGGTAAAGTAGGTACGCAGTTTACTAAAATTATTCTGAGAAGCCACAGAATCGATGCACATTCGAATTCAGCGGTTAACTTTATAAAAATAAGGTCTTAATTCGGTCCAATATTTTCATAGAAAAGGGCACCACCAACTTATAATGACCTCTATTTGACAGACAAAACGATTCATTTTTCTGCTTGAATTGCCTGCCTTTGTAGAAGCCGTCGTCCCGCAGCTGCAAGTTACATTGTAATACTTCGTTTAGGTTTAGGCAGTATTATTTTTATTCATCATAATTTTATTATGGTAGGTAGCTGTATGCTTTTAAAGTACCTATTAGCTCGACACTCGATTCAAGGCCTTAAATACAACTCACAAGCGTACTCGTCATGTCTAGTTGAGGTAATAGACCGTACGATTACTAGTGATTTCGTGATGCGAGAGTAGTGAATGAAATTTCAATTAATTTCTCTCGTTTACGAGGAGATGTGATAGTGGTAAACACCGTGCCGTGCGTCCAATTAGGTTCCAATACAAACGAGAGATAACGGAGGTAAATGAACTTACACCAACCTAAATCGTACCTACCTGAAATAAAATACCTACTTGCAGCAGGTTATTCAACCAACGACAGCTGTCCCGCGCTTACGTCATCACCGAGTGGACCGCATACAATGTAGCGTTAAGAATGAAATAGTGGAAGGGCTACTAAGATTTAACTCGAATGACAGAATAAAAGTGATAAATTTCTAACTTCTATATTAGATGTCTTAAAAAAATTATAACAATGCCAATAGTAACTATTAAACGTCTGGAGTTACTGTGTTTCGGCTCCAGAACGATGTAAAATTAATCGTGTATAATATACACTGTAAAACAACAAATTATTATTGTAACAAACTTTTAAATGTACGTTCGATATGGCAACTGAATGTATTATTTTTACTTTAGCAACACTTAGAAATAACGGCTATGACGTTCTCGTTATTTCCTGATGGGGTAAAAAACATATTTAAATTCTAAAAACGCAGTGCTGGGCCGGTGTTCATTGAGTTACGATCGAAGCAAGTATGTAGACATTGTAGTCAGAATTCCGTGTGTGTAATAAAGTTATTTTATACAAAGAACAGTGTTTGAATTTTTAAAAATAGAAGTGTTTAACACTATTTTGTTTAAAACGATGGGTAAAATCACCCCCTTGACAGGTGACTTAATCGCCATCCTGTATAATGTATTATAGTGTTTGTGATTTCATGAACATCATCGTCATCGTCATCCTCATCTGGCTAGCCTTTTCCCAACTGTGTTGGGGTCGGCTTCCAGTCTAACCGGATGCAGCTGAATACCAGTATTTTACATGGAGCGATTGCCTGTCTGACCTCCACAAAACAGTTACTGGGTAATACGATACCCCTTGGTAAGATACCCGTAACGACTGTCAAAGATCTATGAATGACAGCCGGGACCAACGGCTTAACGTGCTTTTCGAGGTACGGTGGGGTCTTGGTATGTAAAGATGGTCACCCAACAACAATGAACAACCGTATTACTAAGCCACAAGCCCCAATGAACATGACCAATTATTAGGAAATACTTCTTTAATCATCACCCCGAAATAGAACTAATTATTTGCTGTTACTGCAGTATTTTTTTATTGGAAAAAAGATTATTTAATTATCGTTGGTACGTAACATCTGAGGACAAAGAAAGAGAAAGAGAGACAAGAGATGGCTATCAATTGATGACTTTAATGAAAAAAAAAATAGTACATCTACTCCTACTTAGCTGACTCGTTAAATTAAAATGTGAGTAGATCTTGAAAGTGAGTACCTAAGTGCAACTAATAAAATTGATATGATTTACCAGTGAATTAGAAATTAATTAATTTAATCCGTTATTGCTGTTTCGGTCCTAAATTAACATATTTCCCTCGTGATTCCCATTTATGGAAGCACACTCACCTTTTAGACAAAATGGACCGAATTATTCGACATACATTAACTTCGATTTTAAATGTGGCCATGAACGACCGAGCTTGGACACAAGCTACTCTTCCCATTCGTATGGGAGGCCTCGGCGTCTGCAAAATTTCTAGTGTTAGTTTACTTGCTTTCATATCCTCGGTCTACGTCACTGAAAAGTTAATCAGGAAAATCGTAACCTCCACACTGATTAATTTTGATCTGCCGTGCTTCAACGAGGCTATGGATGCCTGGAGACTCGTTTGCCCAAATTCAGATCAACACGATAATCCATCTTCTCAGAGACTGTGGGATGAGCCGCTTTGGAGAGTAGTACAGGACAATTTACTTAACACGTCTTCTTCACGTCACGTCGTCTTTGGATTCATGCACTACCGTCGTCGAACATAGGCACTTTGTTCGACGACACTACTTTCCTCCACGCTGCTTCCCTGCGACTAGGAGCTCCTTGTTGGTCTCCTCATTGCTGTCACTGTGGTGAAGTTGTCAACGGCTTCGGACACCACGGCCAGTTTTGCAGCCGAAGTGCGGGGCGCTTATCTCCGCACGCGAACATATAGTTTACGGCAGTTTAAGTAGTTTATGCGGCCTACCTAAATGTCCTTTCTTTGGTATTGTTCGTCGAATCGTTGAGCTCCATAAGTTCTGGGGTGAGCTGCACAGTTACTGACAAATGCGTGCACTGACTGGACAGGTCCTCTTAATCTGCGTGGTTCTTTCCTCAGAAGACCATTTCAGACACCAATCTACATGGTCCTCAAAGGTTATGTCCGAACTTTTATATACACATTGACATTAATGAATTTTATACATACAATGACATGAGTATTTACTTTGTAAAGTATTATATTATTTTAATTATTGTGAATGTGAAGATTAAGTGGGCTATTACTTTTTTGTTTTCTCAGTTAGTTTTAATTATGATCTGGCAGTTTGAGTGATTGATGCGGCCTACCCAAATGTCCTTGCTTTGCCTTGGTTCGTCGAACCGTTGTGCTCCTTAAGTTCTGAGTTGATCTGCACGATTACTGACAAATGCGTGCACTGACTGGACAGGTCCGCTCAATTTGTATGGTTTTTCCTCAAAAGACCGTTTCAGATACCAATCTACATGGTCTTCACATGATCTGACCAAGATTGTGTCTGGACTATAAAAGAGACTGTGACCTCTGAGTTTGTTTCGGCCTTTCTTTTCAGAGTAGTCAGATAGGAAACGCCGACCTCATCTACATAGTTTTTAAAATGTGATTGACGTGTAAAAGTGTTTGTACAAACCTACTTACAGAAATAAAATCATTTATCATTAAATTACATCATCCGAGGAGCTTTTGTCAGCGTCGGCGTTCCAGCGGTATTAGACCCTAATGGCTTGGCGCGCGACGATGGCAAGAGACCGGACGGCATGTGTTTATTTCCTTGGAAGATGGGTAGGCCCTGAGTGTGGGACGCGCCTCTTGCGCCATCCCGTCTTCCTGGCTCGGCGTGCTGTGCTGGCGCTGCTGCTGCGGCTGCGGCAAACCTCAAGCGGCGAAAGTATAATATCCTTATCGGTAATTTTATTTTTCAGTGCTCTCAAAATATGTATAATATATTTTTTGTTTTGTTTAAATTTGGTGTTATTTGAATGCGCTATTAAATACATTTGAATATTGCTTCTATTGCTTCTCACTTCAAGAAGCTATATTGCGTGGTTCGAAAAAAATGTTTGGTATGTTAGTGGCTTTTTTGTATTGCTCGTCAGTGTATATACGAGTACGTTATGTACAACTATGTTTAAAAAAAGGGAAGAGCTCTTCTCGTGAAGAGTTGAACAACCGCTTGGCGATGTCCCGAAATACTCGATGAGCACTCGGACCCCACGGCTCTAGTGTTTCAACCACAAACGGCTCAAACACAATAGCTCAATAAAGTCGTTATATTTGCGCCGTTTGAGGTTTTGCGGTACAGTAAATTAGAACTGGTTAAAAAATAAAAGTAATTTATGTTTAATTCGCATAATATGTAAGGAATTACATAAAACGACTATAATGTATACATATGCTTGCGCATTGCAAATGTCCTCACCAAATTGCTCGCACTTTTCATAATAAGTTTCCATTTTGTCATTTATTTGGTTCATACAATTGCTCCATATCATTAGAAAGAAGCACAGATTTTTCTTCTGATTCCTTGTATTGAAATAAATTTCTATTGGAAGATTTTCTGAAAAGTTTTATATAATTATTGATATTCTATTCTTAATTCATTTTATTGTGTAGGTATATACCTAAGAACGTATCAGAGAACAGTATACATGATATTATGAATATTTCTGAAATTTGATGTTCGGCTTGTTCTTCTTTGTTTTTTTTATGCCTTTTATGTTCTGAATTTTGTAAAGCAGTAGTAACTGTGGGCACTGCTTTCAAACTGATAATTATATACCAGTCAATATAATTTGCAATTTTACCCAGTTTTATGAGTGTCAAAAATAATTTGTGTCACTTTTTCTCTTAATTTTATAGGTTCTGCTTATACTTAATTGCATTAAAAAAAAAATGTCGTGACACTAACCGTTTTGTATATTAACATGTCTTAGTAAGAGAGTTGGGTTATCTGTCACTCAGGACCCTCCTATCACAGACACCTTTCTCTATTTAAGATTGTGCATTCTATTAACCGGTGCCTGTGATATGATGTTGAGATATATAAGGATTTATGATTAAGATTTAGATCAGACGGAGGTTTAGTATATTTGATAACTACAATCTACATTAAAGGTGACCTCATATCATTAGGAAATTAGGCCAACGCGGTTCCTTTGGTGGAAAGTGGTAAGGTGGTAACTGCTTGCAACTCAATCTTAGTGCAATGTTGAATTAATGTGTTTGGAGAGAATGAAAGTGAAACATGAATGTAAGAATAATACCTAAACCTATATAACCCAAAATATAAAACTGGCAAATAGAAATATACAGGGTCTAATTAAATTAGCTGTCGAAACTTCGCAGACGTGATAGGTATCGATACACGTTAAAACAAAAATAAATAAATTGATGATTTTTTTAGTCAGCTCATCGATCTCAATTAGTAATTATTAATTCATTAGATATATCAGTAAAAAAAACTTTTTTGTGTAAACTTCACAGACGTGATTGGTTTCGATGTCTAAACACGATAAAACATATTTTCCCAACGCATGCTTCATGTAACAAAACTACAAACGGCAAAAACATCAAATCTTTTTATTTTAATTTTATTGTGTCTTTTGTTTTTGTTGTAAAATACGCATGGGTATCGATATACCCATAACGCCTGCAGAGTTTCGCTAGCTGATTTAATTTGACCCTGTAATACCTTAAAAAAAGAAGCAAACAGCTTCATGTTAGCTTTTTATACCATAAAACAATATAACATTTATGTATCACATCCGCTTAGGTACTCCTAGTGTTTTTGTTACCGAAATTATAAAGTCCATTGAATAAACTAGGTAGATAACAATATAATGGGCTAACTTTGTCTAGGTATACATTCGGTATTAACAATATGGCCGTTCTATCTGATCGTACGAAACAAAAGTGATACAAAATTAAATTACTGCGAAATAGAAAACCAGCTCTCATGAAGATTACAAAACAAAAACTAACGCTTATTTCTCAATTGGGTGAGCAGAAACTACAGAACGCCGCCTGCTACGATCCTAACATATTCCTTTTGCTTCATTTACGTCCATACATCTGGTCTTCTCTAGGATAATGTGCTTATTATTTTAGCTAAAATTGGTAAATAAGTCGAAGTCAAATCATTTACTCCAAAAGGCACATAAAAGGCACGTTTGAACGTCAACATTTACGAACAAATAGAAGCGCCTATAGCTCTAGTTGCGCCTTCCAAATTGTATTATATCTACATTGAAATGAAATGAAATGTTTATTTCTGTAAGTAGATATTTTAAGACACTTTTACACGTCAATATTTTAAAACTAGATGGCGCCGGTATTTTCTATCTTACTGATCCCTGAGAAGAAATGCCGAAACAAACTCAGAGGTCATGGTCTCTTTTAAAGGCCAAACATTATATAGGATTTTATGTGAGTCTTACAATGCAGGGTCCAGGCATGAGCCTGGAAGGGCCTTTTGAGGGAAAGAGCCATTACAGCTATGAGTTGACCTGTCCTAACAGACGGCATGCATGTATCAGTCATCGTATAGCTCAACCTTATTTTAGGGAGCTCAACGACCCGTCACAAGACTACCAGATCTGCAGGACATTTGCGTAGGCCATATATAAAATACTCAAAACCGCCAGACAGCTCTAAAGTCATATATTCTATCTAGCCTACGTGGTACTCACATTCACAGTCTAGTTTTCTCCTTAAATATCATCAAAAATATCATAAGTTATGTCACGTAAATCAATAAAAATAACATTATTATTAATTCCAAAACACTTGGTATAAAATGGTTTGTTGCTTAGGGGGAACATTGGATTAGCTGATAATATATTCCCAGGTTTTTTTGTCATCCAAGTAATCTTTGACGTTATAGAAACCTTTATTTCCGTTATAGATTTTTTTTGAGAACCTAGTTCTTGGCACAGTTAGTAAATGTTTGTTTCTAGTATTTATGTTATGAATGTCATTGGGTATATAGATTAATACTCTTTTTTACATAAATCCGGTTCTCATATACATACTAAGATGCGGCTGTCATTATGTTTATTTCATTAAACTTATCCCTGAGTGAATGCCTACAACTTAGGTTATAAATTGCTCGAATTGCTCTTTTCGGCAGCACATATATAGCCTAAACGTCAGCTGCATTTCCCACAGCAAAATTCCGTACGACAAAACTATGGAAATAACTAAAATACACTAATCGAGCTGTATCTACATCAGTCAAACGACGGATTTTACTGACCGCGTAGGTTGTAGAGTTCAGACGTTTCGACAATTTGGTTATATGTGGGCCCAACTGTAGCTTTGAGTTCGAAGTAATACCTAAGAACTGTGCAAATTCGCAAGGTCCAATTCCGTCCCATTTACTAATACATTGGTTTTCACCTGCTTAACGTTAGGTGTCAGAAATCTAAAACGTTAAGTGTTTTTCTTGTTTAAAAGTAAATTACTAACACTAAACTAATGCACTATTTTGCGAGAGCATTATTTGCATCATCAGTAACTATCTGTCGGCGCTTAATCTTAAATAAAAGTGATGTATTATCTGCAAATAACACTATTTCATGACTGTTCTTTATAAGGCAAGTTAGGTCATTAATATATACGAGAAATAAAAAAGGACCAAGAATTGAGCCCTACGGAACTCCCATAGTGACAATAGAACCAGGGGATCGCTTGCCGTTGACGTTTACTCTTTGGATCCTATCATCTTAATAAGAAGTACGAAGATCCAAGTCAGTGTTTCTAATATACGTATAACAATCATATAACCATAGTGATGCAATTTCCTGACCAATGTATCATGACAAACACAATCGAAAGCCATAAGCAAGTCACAAAAAATACTTAGGGCATCATGCGACTTCACCCAGGCCACAAAAATATGTGCAAGAAGCTCAACACCAGCTTTGGTAGTCGAGCGACCCCTTGTGAAACCGAATTATTTACTGTTTAATAATTTATGTTTATTATAATGTCTTTGCTATACACAAAATACAAAATGTAGTTGATGTAGCGTCAATTTTTCAAATATTTTACTGAAGGTGGGTAGCACAGAAATTGCTCTAAAATTCGTGGGGTCTGATGTGCTGCCCGATTTAAACAAAGGTATTATTTTACTTCTCTTAATTAAGTCAGGAATTACACCACAGTTAGTACATTTACTAAAAATAATTGCTAATTCAGGCACTACAGTGTCAATTATGCATTTTGCAACCACTACAGAATTTCCCCTATTGAAAGTTATAATAACATCTCGAGCACTAACATAGTCGAAATAACATACAATACATGGTTACAAATATCAAAATTTCCTTTCAATATGGACTCGGCAACAGTGGGTGAAGAATTTAAAGTTTTAGTGAATGAGTTTTAGTGAAGAGACTGGAATATTTACAAATAAATTTTCTAAAACTGTGGCAACTTCTAAATCTTTTTTAATAACTGTATTGTTAATATTAAGGCTGTAGTCACTACTATGCTTTCTATATTCTTATTATCTCTTTCAGTCTCATTTCATTTCTTATAATTTCCCAAGTCGTTTTTATTTTATTTTGACTAATTTTAATGTTGGAGCTTAAATATCGACACTTGGCTTCGTTACAAACTTGTTTAAATAGTTTGGAATAGTTCTTAACATATCGACAAAATTCTTTACTTTTTTTATTTTTTTTACTATTATTTATTTCTTCATTTTTTTTGTTTACAAATTTTTGATTCTGCTATTAAATATCCCTATAATTGCCCATTCACTGAAGGCTGTAGAACCATTAACTGAGATCGGCTTGGGGATAAATGTTGAGTTAAATTATGTACAATAAATGGCAAAAAAAGAATTGTACAGTTCATTAGGATCATCACTATATGGCAAGTAGGGTTCACTAGGGACTACTAGGGACAAATGCGTGCACTGACTGGACAGGTCCTCTTAATCTGCGTGGTTCTTTCCTCAGAAGACCATTTCAGATACTAATCTACATGGTCCTCAAAGATTATGTTCGAATATTTATATACACATTGACATTGATGAATTTTATACATACAATGACATGAGTATTTACTTTGTAAAGTATTAGGTATATTATTTAAATTATTGTGAATGTCAAGATTATGTGGATTATTACTTTTTTATTTTATTTCTTAGTTAGTTTCACGATCTGGCAGCTTGAGTAATTTATGCGGCCTACCCAAATGTCCTTTCTTTGGTATTGTTCGTCGAATCGTTGTGCTCCTTAAGTTCTCAGTTGAGCGGCAAGATTACTGACAAATGCGTGCACTGACTGGACAGGTCCGCTCAATCTGTATGGTTTTTCCTCAAAAGACCGTTTCAGACACCAATCTACATGGTCTTCACATGATCTGACCAAGATTATGTCTGGACTTTAAAAGAGACTGTGACCTCTGAGTTTGTTTCGGCCTTTCTTCTCAGAGTAGTCAGTTATGAAACGCCGACCTCATCTAGTTTTTAAAATATGATTGACGTGTAAAAGTGTTTGTAACAAACCTACTTACAGAAATAAAATCATTTATCATTTATCACTATTAAGTTTATTTTTAAAGTTTTCCAAGTGACCTGCGGTTTTTGGCACTACAATTATATCTCTCTTAGCCACATACATATTACATAAGCCACATATCACATTAATTATATAATTATATGTGATGACGATGCAAGTTATATAGGTAAACTAATTGACTACCAATAATCCATTCGATTGTAGTAAAAAAGCGAGAATAAATTACAATTTAAATCAGCAGATTTTTTTTACCCAACTTATGTATCACGTGACCGTTAAAGCATTGGATTCGAATTATTTAAACTGCAATACCTCAATGGACACCTCCACGTAAGTAATGCTCATACCCAGTCAATACCTACTTTCTAAAGCTGAAAAGTGTTATGTGCCAGTAATTTCATATGTAGGTACGTTTACGAAAATTCCTCACGTGTACCTCATTTACGATCAGTTGTATAAATAAAATTATGAAACAAAAAACAAACAGATAGCCATACAAATCAAATACGAAATCTGTCTAAAGACAACACATAATTCCTAAATGTTTTCCCGCTAAAACCAACACAAAGTACGCCAAAGACAATGCGTGTGTATTTTTTATTTAGCCGCTTGGCGAAGGAACCGTACAATTCAACCGGGTTTTCTAAATTATTCACAAATTCAACCTCGCTGAATCAATCTATGCCACAAAGGCCCCAGATTACGAGACCGCTATATATTCTTTAATTGGGCCACCCTCTGACAGATTTTCGGACGCATTGAAGTTTAAATCACTCGGTTTTCCTTATAGAATTTGTTTCCCAACAATTTCTGCCCTAGTGGGTTTAAACCACAAGTAGGCCATTGCCTGGGTTCATACCCTGTGGTGAGTTATCGTGTGAATATGTTTCAGCCTATAATGTTCCCACCGCTATGACACAGGCCTCCTCTCTGAGAGGGGGAATGGTTCAGAATCAGAGATCGGATATTCGGATGCATATTTACATAAAGTTAATTTTTAGCTATGAAAGTATTGAACCGGTATCTTAATTATAATTTTTTTAAACCCTGATGCTACGAACACTGTAAGTGCATAACTAGTCATTGTCGAATAGCCAAGTAATTCGAAAATAAATAAAAACATCCTAACGCATGGCAAGCACAGCGACGAATGCAAAAATTAATTGCGAATGCAATTGTTGTAATTAAATTAAAGTCAAAGCGTTTATAGGCACATAAAAGGCACTTTTGAACGTCGACATTTAAATTAACATAGGATTGATTCTAGTCACCTCTTCCAAAAGGTAGTTTCGTATGGAGAAGAATGGGCAGTAAAATCCACCGTTACTATTTTAAAATGTGTAACAATATTTTGTATAGGTACATTAATTATGTAATTATAGGTGAAGACGATGCGCCCATAATAAAATTACTATACCACACTAAGTTAAAAGAATTAAAAATGTAGCAATGACAAATAAATAAATTATATGATAGATACAGGGTGCTCACATATTTACAAACATTGTAAAAGTATACGATTTTCCTACGTTTTATTAACAAGTAATAAGCCTGTATGAGTTAAAATAATCACAGAATGTAAATTAATGTCATAAAAATAGTCAATTATACAGTTACATTAGCAACCAGTTTGATTTTGTCTACAGTCTAGCTAGATTGTCCTATGGAGCTGGACCAGCATCTTTCCAAGAATTCTTACCTTGGATGTAATCCTCTAATTTTTAATATGCTTATAAAATATTAAACTCATTTACAAAGTTTTAAAATTTCTTTCATTTAATTGCAATATATGACAAGGCATTTTGTTGTAACATTTGACACAGTACCCCAGAAAAGATAAACTTTAGCTAATCTGAAAAATGGTTGATTTATTTCAGCTTACCAACCTTCTCAACCAACCTAGCTCAATGTTCCTCGTTCCAATGTCAGAAAGCGAAGTAGAACCACAAATTATGTTATTAAATAACACTACCTCAGAAGGCTATGACGAACTTAGCACTAGAATTATTAAGAAATGTGCTAAGGAAATACGTGGCGTCCTAACGCATTTTACGCTTGTCTTTTGTTCAAGGGGTGTTTACAGATAAATGTTAAATATCGGTTGTAAAACCACATTTTTTTTTAAATATGTGAAAAATATGATGTAAGCAATTATCGCTCTATGAATTTAATACCAATTATGTCAAAAGTCTACGAAAAATGCACGTACAAAGGGCTTATTAATTTCTGCGAGAAATTTCATAATAAAAAGAAAGAGTAATTCGGTTTCCAAAAACAACTTTAGCTATCTTATCACATTTGAAAGCAGTACTGACTAATATCAATGTGGGAGACAGGCATACAACATCGAGCAGAGGCGACTGACCCGCGCGGCGCGCGGACCAACACTGAATGCTGCTATTTTCCTAACTATGGCATCTCGTAGTAGACCTAGAGAGGTCGTTACTACTTAACCGGACTATCCTGTGGTTGCCTTAAGTGAAACTCAAAGCCTCCAGCCAGGGGCGTATTATTACATACTAAGCGACTATCACCTAAGGGCACCCCCTGTGGGGTACGAACCTCGGCTTAGGGCGTCGCTGGGGGGGGGACAGCAAGGTGGGACAGGCTGGATCAGATTTTTCTTATTATTAAGCTTGATGAGGTCGGCGTTTCCTAATTGACTACTCTCTGAGAAGAAACGCCGAAATAAACTCAGAGGTCACAGTCGGGGGTTTATATTTACTGGCTCAGCTAGGTACGGCGCGGGCTGGCGCTTCGTCGGGCAAGGGTCGGGGGGGACGATTAAGTCGGGGGGTTCGCGAGGTACCTCGGCGGCGAGGACGGAATGACGGTTTGAGTAATTTGTGCACTGTACTGGTGGCCCTATTGCTCTCCTGGCGGAGTGTTATGGGGTCATCGGGGTCGGTGAGGATGTCATCGGGGTCGGTGAGGAACTGAATGCTGCTAGCCCATGCGGTCGTATATATAATCGCGTTCCTTGTCGGTGAGTCTCATCAGCCATACTCACGCGCAGACTACCTTTAAATTATTAAGCGGCTTACTGACCGCCACTAGTTTTTATAAAACGTGCTGAACGCTGATTGGCCGACCACATTTGTAACTCGGCTGATTAGCCAATAGGATGTAAGTAGTTGTTAAGAATTTTGTATAAATATTAGTTTGGAAATAAATTCATTACCACCCTCAAAACGAGTGTTACACTGAACAAACCAAATAGTACCCATAATCAACAATAATCAACTAACAACGGGCTTATTTTTTATTTATCTAAGGCGTTTGACCTTGTCTCGCACAACATGCTTGTTCAGAAATAGGAATTAGAGGACCTCCACTGCAGTTGATATCGTCATACATATTTGGCAGACAGCAGTGTGTTACTATCACTTATATCGATGCCAATAAGGATATTTGCTCTGAATTTAAAATCACCAAACGCGGCGTTCCTCGGGGCAGTATATTGGGCCTAATTTTGTTTCTACTCTATGTGAACGATAGTTTTGACGTGACTAATCCTAAATGCTTTCTGATTGCTGATGACATTTCGATAGTTGTTTCTACAGATAAAAAACGTAAATAAATCATTGATCATGAAACAGATATTAATAATACAATAGAAAATCTTATAAATTGGATTAGCGATAATAATTTATCCAATAACCTTAATAAATCAATATATTATGTACAATTCAATAAATCTTATAATAACAAATTTAATTTTACAATGACTACATCAAAACTTCAAAAAATAACTAAGTTTTTGAGACGAACATCTAGACTGGAAAGCTCAAATCGATAGTGTATATAATAAAATCAATAAATTCGTATACGTTCTTAAACGGATTAAAAATGTTACAAACATTAAAACGGCTGTAATGTCTTATCGTGCATATGTGGAGTCCTTGCTGCGATATGGACTAAATGTATGGGGATATAGTACCAACCATAACAGAGCACTTATCGCTCAAAAGAAATGTGTTTGAGCTATTCAGGGCATACCACCGGACGTATCTTGTCGACCAATGTTTTTAAAAAACTAGGTCTGCTACCACTGCCCTCACTATATCTATATAAAACAGGTATGTTTGTACGGAAAAACACAAATATCCATACAGAACAGCAGCACAGATAAGCTCTAGGAATCGGCGTAACAAATTTAGACTTATTAGACTTGTGTAGAAATCCCTCGATTACTAAAATATAGTATAAGCTGTCTAGCTATGGCTGTACGTATATACAACAAATTACTATGAAAACTTAAATTACTAAATAGCAGACTTTTTTAAATTCACTTGTTTATATGGCAAAACGATAATATTTTTTATAGAATTAAGGAATACTTTGAACATAAGTGATGTTTATTATTTTTCATGCTTTAGTCTTAAGTAAAACATGTATGATCTCATCCTTAACTCGTGTAACACATTTGTATCCATATTTTACGCAAATAAATAAATACATTACAATAGAATTCCTATTTCTAGTATTAAAATTATGCCTATCACTATTATTTTATTAATAAGATGTAGATTTTTCTTACATACACAATATTTTTATAAATGAATTGCAAGGTACCGTCATTATATCAATCTTTTTAAATAGTTACCTGAGAGATTCGCGGTGACGTACTTTATAAATGGCTCTGACAGCTCTCTTTTGTAAATTATAGATGTATTCAATATCACCAGCCCCACCCCACAGTAAAATGGCATACGACATACTGCTGTGGAAGTATCTAAAATAGACCAAACGCGCGATTTCTACATGTGTTATCTGTCTTATCTTTCTAACAGCATAAGCGGCCGAGCTTAGCCGCCCCGCAAGAGATGTTATATGAGGTCCCCATTGTAATTTCTTGTCTAGCGCGAGTCCTAGGAAAACCATGTGTTTAATAAATTCCAGTTTTTCTCCATTCAATATGATGTCACATTCGCTACTTCTAACAATAAGCCATTTAAATCTAATGAATTTTTGTTTTTTATTTATTTAGTTAGTACCAAAATATTTACCGAAAACCAATCTTGGACCTGAAGAATTAGTATTCACGTCGTCAAGATTTTGTGACCGTCGGTCTATTTTAAAGATCAATGATGTGTCTGCAAATAAAACCATCTTCGGTTGGTTGAAATAAACTAAGGAAACTATTTGTCGGGGTAGATACTTACGCACAAGCAGGCATAATTTGTCGTCTCACTAGCATACTCGAAAAATGCTTGCCTACACTTTATATTAATGTAACGGCGCTATCATATACTGTTTTTTGTCCCTATGTGGAGAGAAGAATGAAAATTAACCGAATTTCAGTCAGCACAATAATTTATAACAAATTGTTTCAATAGTTACCTACATTCATTATTCTTAATATATTATGTAGTCTGTTATCTTAAATCGACGTTGTTTGCTATGGCACTTACCAAACTACCATAGCATAGCATAGGTAGATACCAATCTACCTTCCTACTTTACAATATTAAGTAGGTAGATATGCATCCGATTCTATAGTCAGACAAAAACACAAAATTTGTTGTTGTTTTTACGATCGATACAAAAGTGCATTCCATATAAGCCAACATTTGAAACTAAGTAAATATACATCCGATTCTCTAATCAGAAAGCTAAATTTGTCGATCCCGGAACCGCGGGATTATTTCGATACAAAAGCGCATTCCATATTAGCCGACATCTCAACGTTAGGCGAATGTGCATCCGAATATTCGATCTCTAGTCATAACCCATCCACGACACGGGCCCAGTGCGGGTTGGTGGAAGCTCATGTTCTGAGTTTTAATTTGTGTTAAATCGTAATAATTTACTAGTTTCATCTCAAGTTCAATCACACATACGTTTTGGGCTTAAAAATGTAAACTCAAATGCTGAAAAGATGAACTAAGAAGTTTTTTGAAGACACCGCAGAGTGGTGTTTCTGCCAAAGAATTCATAAAACAGTTTCTGAACTTTGTCTTATTTTCATATTTAATAACCATTTTTTTGGCGCCATTCCCAGCATTTATACAAACAGAGATCGCTATTGAATATCATTTCTTTTGTCTATATTATTCTTAAGAACGCACGCCACGGCAGGAACCCATCCGAAAAAAACCAACGCAGGAAAATATCCGAAAATGTTTCGCAACAGCGAATGAAAAGATCTCTTAATTAAGGAAATACAGTCGATTGTATTTCTTTCACAAAGTTTTCAGCTGTGGAACAGCTAATTTAGATTCCTTCGAAATGTGTTACTGACGACGCTTTTCAACATTTTTAAGGATGTTTTTGTGTTTAGGTATGACTCTGAAAATATTGACATTACTTTGTAATGAATATACAGCCCTGCTGGTCCCGCTGCAATTGATAAAGGAATTTAATTTTAATATGAGCAGTAGGTCCTCTTTTAACGCAACGTAGCATAATATCAAGCCTGTGATTTCCAAAGGGTAAGACAGAGGCTAAAAACAACATTGTGATCACCAATCTGTCTGCAAAACTTACAGCCAACACATTTTCAGATATTTTTCCTTTTCAAACTCAAAACATAAACTCAAAGCATTTATTTCAAATAAAATTACAGGCACTTTTGAATTGTCAAGGGGTCGGTCGGTCAGAAAGATTAAGCTAGTTGCCCATTCCAAAGCTCAGTAGGTATCTACGGAGAAGAACGGGCAAGAAACTCCACGGACACTCTTTTAAATCAAAATATGGATACATAATATTGGTTACATCATTCAAGTTGAAATTATGCGTGTGAGAACAACGCAGAACGTTAAAACCGTGAGTAATGAAAAGATAAAAACAATTCAAATATTTACTTAATTAATTTAAAATAAGCCGTGGCAGCTAAGATATGACTAGTACCTACTGACGGCGCCCGTTCATGAACATGACGCATGGATTAGCACCATTCAGCTCAACTATATTGAAGGGAGCTAAATGATTTAACACATGCGCCACCGTCAGCGAAACATTAGAGTGAGCATGACATAGACAATGAAAGGCGTACCCAGTAAATGATAGCTTTATAGTATGTACATAGTACTCACACATCTGCTATGCAATTATACTATATTATAAGATTGAATTTATACAATTCAAAGATAGTTTTTAAAATCTTCAGCAGCTCCAACAGTATTTTCAAATGCTAATCAAGTAGTTTATGTACCCTTGTGGAGCAGGACCATCAGCGTTGAGCTAAGCATTTTTATCAACGATGTAATCCCTCAACTTACAATATGCTTGGCTAAATAGTGTGCATTATATACAAGATTAAAATTTCGTCTCATTCAGTTGAAGTATGTGGAGTGCTATTTTATTGTAACATTTTAAACAGTACCCCATGAAAGATGAGTCTACTTTAGCCAGCCTGAAACCTGATTGAACTAATATATGACATAATTGTGTCTTTCACCTTTTTTACTAAAAAGATGTACCTAGATTTTTTACACATGATTTTATCATAGATATATTGCCAAGGTCACGTCATGGTGTTAATATCTTTAAACAATTAGTCGGAGGCCATATATGGCTCTGATGGCTCTTTAGACTCGATGTCTGGTAGCCCGCCCCCATAGTAAAATACCGACGACATAATACTATGAACTATGAAAGTAACTAAAATAGACTAGTCTCGCGGCCTACATCTGTAAAGTGACGGACTTTTCTCACAGCATAATAATTATGCTATTGAACTTAGGCGTCCTGCAAGAGATGTTTAAAGAGGACCCCCTTGCAGCCTTGAGTCGAGCGTGATCCCCAGGAAAACTGTTTCATCTAGCAATTAGTACTTTTGACATTAAGTAAAGAAAATCTTATGCACTTTTTATACAGGTTTTTCCCCATAACTTGATATTTTGTTCCAAGAATAACCAGTTATAGTATTTTCTTAGTATCATACCATACTGCGAAGCGTGTATAATAATATACTTAATAACAATATGAAATGCAAATTATGTATTTAAACAAATAAATATAAATGTCTGTTTGTAATGTCCAATTAACACTTTTTACTAAATGCACATGAAAGTACGAGTATATACGGTACCGATAACAAAAAAAAAACTATTTTAAAATCTTTTATCTGTCTGTCTGTCTGTTTGTTCCGGCTGATCTCTGAAACGGCTAGACCGATTTACAGGCAGATAGCTGATGTTATACGGAGTAATAAAGGCTACTTTCACATTCCTGTGAGATAATTTTCAACATCCACGCAGGCAAAACTGCGGGCTGCACAGCAGCTACTATAGAATAAATTTTAAACATTATTGCTTCCGCATAAATATTGCTTGCGCAGCAAAGATTTTTATATCCTGCTTGCATAACTCTTATATTTCAATAATGTCTTATCTCTAGAAACTATAACGTTAGCGACAAAATGTAAGCATATTTTTTTTCTTATTTGGAAGTAGTTTATTTCTCGACGTGCTGTCCGCGTTCATGCAAACGGGAAAAGTTTTCCCATTAAAAATCAACAGAGGAGCTACTTTGTGCTAGATAAAACTTAATGATTATAAGCTTCGAATAGACGCTAATTGCGTTCACTGAATAGTCATTAAGTGATAATTTGAACAAAATTCTTTGTTAATGTGTTTTGATATTTAATTTAACTATTTAATTGAAATGTATTGATGCTTTTTCGCTTGACAGTCAGTGATAAATGTGTCTGTATGACAGATTTCCTTTTAAGGAAACTGAAAAGTTACCATACATTATTTTACTTGTACTGGAATGATCGACGCGAGGACATGAGAACTTAATAAAATATTATTTAGTGAGAAGCTCACTAAATAATATTTTAAGGTGCCATTGCAGTTTTGAAAAGATGAAGTCCTTTCAAAACTGCAATGGCACCTTAAATCGATTTAAATCAAAGTAAATATTTAAAGAATATATCTTTTCCCTTTGATTTCTAAAATCAATAAAATAACAACGTGAATTATTTTAAATTCTCCACAACAACTCTCTCGATGTAATTCTATAATATCGGAGACCAACGTGAGTGAACTGCTCAATAAGTTTACGACTTCGTGGTCCTGTCATACTTCGACAAGCGTAGATCTACGAAGCTACCAAACCCAACCATTCAATATCTGCCAGATATTGTAAGAAACTTAGGTATTACACTACATAATAAGTGGGACTGTAGGATAGTCTTCAGATAGATCTACAATTACCTAAGTATTCAAATGGAGGTGAATCAGGTGCAGACGACTATTCCATAGTCGGGTAAAAGTAAGCACTTTTTTTGCTTAAGCGTTCAATAAGCTCTATAAATTAAACTATCAAAATATTTACCCAGTAAAAAAACTATTCAATAAAAAGAAAAACACACATTTTGTCCAGTTTACCCCGCGTTCTATAGTTGGGACAAAACGGTCAGACCCCGTCGCAGTCACGTTGCCCCAATGAAGCAGAACGCTCAGCCGGAAAGACTCTGTGACACAAAATATATACGTACAGAAGGCTGGTTCGATATAACGCGTGAAAACAGGCGCGTGCACACAGACGTGTACGTATAGCGATCTCAAACTGTCACAAACAAATACCAGTCGCGAGAGTGCTTACACTCGCTGTAAAGAAGACGCTACACTCGAGTGAAGGTTAAGTTTTGTTTTGTTCCACGTCCACACGACACTGACTAAATTATATAGAACTTAACGTTAATCTGCTCCTCTCATTTCACTTTTTCAGTAGGCGAGTGAAATGTGCCGAGTGCCGAAATCCAACATCGTTGGATCGGTTCACTAATGAATTCATTGTATAGAAAACACAATCTGCGCGCGAGACTCGCTTGTATCTCAGTTTGCATAGAAAACACAATCTGCGCGCGGGACCCACTTGTATCAGTTTGTATAGAAAACACAATCTGCGCGCGGGACCCGCTTGTATCAGTTTGTATAGAAAACACAATCTGCGCGCGGGACCCGCTTGTATCAGTTTGTATAGAAAACATAATCTGCGCGCGGGACCCGCTTGTATTAGTTTGTATAGAAAACACAATCTGCGCGCGGGACCCGCTTGTATCAGTTTGTATAGAAAACACAATCTGCGCGCGGGACCCGCTTGTATCAGTTTGTATAGAAAACATAATCTGCGCGCGGGACCCGCTTGTATTAGTTTGTATAGAAAACACAATCTGCGCGCGGGACCCGCTTGTATTAGTTTGTATAGAAAACATAATCTGCGCGCGGGACCCGCTTGTATCAGTTTGTATAGAAAACACAATCTGCGCGCGGGACCCGCTTGTATTAGTTTGTATAGAAAACACAATCTGCGCGCGGGACCCGCTTGTATCAGTTTGTATAGAAAACACAATCTGCGCGCGGGACCCGCTTGTATCAGTTTGTATAGAAAACATAATCTGCGCGCGGGACCCGCTTGTATTAGTTTGTATAGAAAACACAATCTGCGCGCGGGACCCGCTTGTATTAGTTTGTATAGAAAACACAATCTGCGCGCGGGACCCGCTTGTATCAGTTTGTATAGAAAACACAATCTGCGCGCGGGACCCGCTTGTATCAGTTTGTATAGAAAACATAATCTGCGCGCGGGACCCGCTTGTATTAGTTTGTATAGAAAACACAATCTGCGCGCGGGACCCGCTTGTATAGAAAACACAATCTGCGCGCGGGACCCGCTTGTATCAGTTTGTATAGAAAACACAATCTGCGCACGGGACCCGCTCACGCGCTGGTTGTTTGCGATGGCGGTAACAGTGTGATAATCGGCTTATTCACGTGTCTGTGCACACGCATTTTGCTTGTTGTTTGGAGCCGACCTTCTGTACCTATCTATTACGCGTCTGTACCTAAATAATTGGGGACAGCTACATTTGATAACACACGTAACATCTGTTGAGTCGGGATTGGATAGCTTACCTTTACGTTAGCCCTTAAGTTTTCGGTGCGTTTGTGAAGAATAGCGTGAAGGTTCACGTGCTTGGTTGAAATCTAAAGAATGTATAACGTCTTTGAAGATTAGGTGGGTATGTGATGTGGAAGGGGCTTAAGGCTGCCTGTCCACAGAAGCGGAGCGAGGCTGCGGAGCGGAGAAATGGAGGAATATTAGCCAATAAGATTGATTGATAAGCGGAGATTTTATGCAATAATAATGGTTAATATTCCTCCGTTTCTCCGCTCCGCAGCCTCGCTCCGTGCTACGCTTCTGTAGAGAGGCAGCCTTAATCAGCTAGTCCTAGTCTGTGGGCCTAGCACGAACGCGCGCAACAAACGTAATTTAAATTAGAATAATTTTAAAATTGAAAATACTCGTTTCGCGCATAATACATATTATTTGTTTAGTTTTAAGTTTCATATCTATGGACGATACCAATAGTGCTTTTCGCATTAATTTAAACCGAAATGCGGTTTGTTGTATTTTCGATTCAAAAATCATTTGCGCATTACCTTACTCGTACGTTTACTTCGTGCGTTCGAGCTAGGGTCTCTAGTTACTAGAATCAAGACCGAGAACGATAGATATCGGCAGTGAGACACATCAATATCTGCCTAGCCTTTACCAATTATGTTCGGGTCGGCTTCCTGTCTAATCGGCTGCAGCAGAATACCAATATTCTACACGGAAGCGTCTGCCTATATGACCTTCACAACCCAGTTACTGGGTAACACGACACCCCTTGGTAAGACTGGAACAAATAAAAGGACACAGTGGGTGACAGGTAAGATATTATTTTCGTTTGCTAATAATTATATAATATTGTTTATGTAAACGATTATGTATATAATTATATGAAATAAAATAACAAAACCACCCTATTCTACACGTCACTCATATTTATTCACAAAAACTTAATAATAAAAAAAACTAACAAACTATTAAAATTAAAATATAATAACCTAAATTAACTAAAACTGTTAACAAATTACAATATGGCGTCGATAAATTCCTCCGCATCGCTGTCGACTGGTAATGTACCCAAGAAGAGACTGGCGGCATTGCCACATTGATAATTGCCCCACTGCAGGACAAAGACCTCTTATAGTAGGCACGAGCTTGCACGAGAAGCAAGTGTGGTGAATTGATCTCCACACTTGCTCAAGACGGGTTGGAGATTTCAGACTTATATTTACTATAAGTCCGCGCGTTCGCTAATATTGGTGAATAATAAACATAATCTTAAAGACAAACCCTTAATAACCATAATCAGATTAACGATAAGCAGTTGGATATTGTTATTGATTCACAAATTATCGTCATTACCCATTCATGGCAACCCAACCCATTCCAAAATCTATCAATCGCTTTACGACTCTCACGGGGAGTCACGGGTTGGCTTTATAGTATCGAGTGTATCTAGGAGCTGTTCGGTAAAAATGGCTGTTATCCCATCTCCCATATTAATGGTAATGGTTTATGGTATGGTGGTGGTGGTTATTAATGGTCCTAGGTTATAACTGGACTAAAGGCGTTGAATGTGTAGTCTATTTACAAAATTGGTCCTGAAAATAGTGTGTTACGACACTAAGTAGAGACAGTGGAAGGTGGTCAATTTGTATGTTTCTGTAGTAAATTAAGTTTTATTTCTGTTCAATTACGAGCCAGTAATCGTCCACAGTAGAAGATAATTTTCTTAAAAACCGATTTAATCTGTGGTTCAGAAATAACACAATCATAACGATCGGCAGATGGGTTAGTCATCGATCACAATATTTGTCGTTATTAGCAGTCTTGAAGACGTTGCTACTCGTACTTAAAATATAAAATCTTGGTCACCTGTACGACACACAATGATGAGGCCGATTATGGTTGCTTGCTAACGCGCCTTGCAAAAACTTATGCTATAATTAAAAAAATACTTTGTTTGCTATTGGTTGGGTGTTCTCAGCAATGTCCAGTTACAACTGTAGTGTATAAACGACATCTGTTGGTCTCGGTTATGCATAGCGCGGGTGGTGCGAGTTATCGGTTGGTCCGTTGGTCGAGAACCGTCAAAGTGTGAGGCACGGATTAAAATGTTGTGCAAAGCAAGCGAACCGATAATCACATATCGCACGATACCACTACTTACCGAACGGTAACGGTACCGAATAGGAACGGTAAGGGACTACAACGACAATAACTAAAACAAGAAGAAATCAATTTCTCCCAAAGATACGACCTTTCAGTTCAAATTGGCACCAATAGTACGATATTAAGCATCACAAATACACAATCACTTCACTGTGACGTCCAACAAGTGACAGCTAGCGCTTACCAGCTTTAATATCTAATGTAACCGAGCATTGTGTATTTATGTCCGTCATTATTTACATTGTTCAGCTAATGTGTTTCTATTGTGTAGGGGCTGTTTTGGCCTGTGTTTGGTGTATTAAGTAGGTATGTGAGATGAATGTAAATAATAACAATTAACTTGATTGTGATGTTTGTACTAATTTGTTGATTATTTCCAATCTATTCCGTCCTCGCATCTATGTACCGCCCATTGTGTCACTCTATGTAAAATTTCTACATTTATATCTGTAACTAGTTTCTGCCAGCGAAATCACGTGACATTTCTTGTTCCCCCGACCCACCCCGTCGCAGTCGCATAGCATCGCCTGCACGCGCTATCTTTTCATTTTCGCTTAGCATTATTTATGACTTTTTCTTTTTGCTCGGCTCCTATGGGTCATAGTGTGATGTTAAATAGCAAGAATAGGGCTACCAAATACCGGTGGCGATCTCTCGCGTCCGGCCTTGGTCCAGGCCATGGTACGGAGCGAGAGGGCTTGGGAAGCCGTCACCTCCTTCTGCGAAGCAGTAATGTTCGCGAAGGAGGAGGCGGAACGCGTGAGGGAGAGGCAAAATTTGCGCCCTCACGCCCCTAGCCGCCGCAGGAGACGCCCTGGGCGTCGGGAATCGCAGGCCGATTCCCGGCCACCGTAGGCGCGGGCTTGCGAACGGCGAGCAATGGGCAGCTCGCCGTTCGATAAGGACCAGGCCCGGGTCGACGGCGCGTTGTGTTCCACGCGCGCCTCAAAGAGATGTCAGCACCAATGACGGGGTTTGCTAGGACCGATGCCTGCTAGGGTTGCGGAAAAGTCCAAGAGGGTTACCGTGGCCCCTGGCACAGGCAACTGAAGGAACACGGGTGGGTTTTAGTCAGTACGAGTCTGACACGCCCTCCTGCTCTGCCCAGAGCGGGAGAAGTTATTTGATGATTTCCCACCCACAAAAAAAAAAAAGGGCTACCAAATACAAAACGAATTATTCAAATCCGACTGGTAGTTTCAGGGATTGCCCCCTACATACAAACTAACAAATAAACAAATTTTACCTCTATAATATCAGTAAAGATTCATGAAGGGTGTACCTACATAATACAGAGCTTTCTTTTCTATTTCTACATTATGTTTTTTTACTTTTAATCTATTCTAACCGATTGAATTATGATGCTGATAGTTTTTTGGTTAGTGGGTCGTCTTAAGGGTGGGTGGAGTCGTAGGAGTTGCAGTATGCGCTTAGGGCCACTTCGGAGAGCAAAGAAAACAAAAAAAAGAAAAATGCAAAAAAATATATTTTGTGCCTACAGTAAACTTTTTACCAATAACTTTTTTTCGGATACCTATCTACCAATTTTATTGCAGTATCGGTTTATCCTTGACCATATAAACCATTTAGGTTCTGAGAAGCATGGCCCTACGATGCACGTAGGCGTAGTCGAGGGACGGACGGTCCTACACTGAATGGTTTAAAAAAAGTTACAACGAAGGGGATTGCTGTCCCCTATGTTCTATGTTATTGGTCTGGTTTCCGCACTTAGTCCTTCAGTGGACCATTGTGCGTGAGCCATGTCGGCCGTCGGTGGTTATGCCAACCAGCCCACCTCCCTCCAGAAGCTGATTAGGTCTCCTGGTCTATTAAGAACATCTGTGTAAGATCTGGGTGTCCCGAGGGTTTTTGACCTAATTTGGGCGACGCCTGTGCACTCGAAGAGCACATGCGCGACAGTTTCGTCAGCCTCCATGCAAGCCCTGCATAGAGGGCTGTCCGTTATGCCTATTGTGTGAAAGTGTTTGTTTAGCGAGCAGTGTCCCGTGATGGTCCCCGTCACCAGGCGCATGCCTTTCCTGTCCAGGCGTAGCAACCGCCTGGTTAGCTTGCCGTCTAGTGATGGCATGGCTTCCTTGGATTGCCTGCAGCCCGGTGACGACGCCCACCAGCTCTCTGCTTGTGTGTGGGTGTACTCCTGTAGCCACCTGCGTAGTTGGTTGAACGGGATGGGCACGATAGGTTCCGGTCCACAGACCGACGTGCTGGATGCCCTCCTGGCCAGCTCATCGGCTGCGTCGTTACCTAGCGATCCACTGTGTCCTTTTATCCATTGTAGCGTCACTGTATTGCGGTTTGATACGGTTACCCGTTCAAGCGCATTGGGACATTCTAGTATTAGATTCGAAGTAATGCATTTTTTCCCTAGGGATTGGAGGACTGAGGCGCTGTCAGAGAGTATGCGGATTCGGGTGTCCGCAACTCTTCTGGCTGCTATGGCATAAGCCGCCTGCATTATGCCCACACACTCTGCCTGATAGACTGTGTTGAGCATTCCCAGGGGTCTGGATATTTTTATGTTGAGGTCGTGTGAGAACACTCCGACTCCAGTTCCGCAGTCGGTTTTTGATCCATCGGTGTAAATTCTCAGTTCCTTTAGGCCTGAATGGTCGTACTGCTCCTCTTCAAGCACTACGCTGTAGTGCTTTTGAAAGCAGTATTGTTTCAGGGCCTTGTCGCAGGGTGATGCCATCATCGGCTGACGCCTGATCGCCTCTTCCCTTAAACGTTTGTGCTTGACCCTGGAGTCGTTGCTCAGGGTTCCTGCTATATGTAGCCTAAAGGTAGCCAGGGTCGCCTCCTGCCTCACAGTGAGGTGTAGGGGCGGTAGCCCAAGCATAGCCTGTAGGGCAGCGGTGGGTGCAGTTCTCATGCAGCTGGTGATCGCCGCACACGCGAGCCGCTGCAGCTTTTCGAGGTCTCTTTGGGCTGTGCTTAGTTCTGTTCTGGGCCACCAGACTACTGAGCCATATGTAATGATTGGTCGGATGACTGTGGTGTATAGCCAGTGGGTAACCCGTGGGCTAATCCCCCAATTCTTGCCAAGCAATCGCTTGCACTGCCACAAGGATATACTGGCCTTCGTGGTGATGTAGTTGGTGTGTTTTGCCCAATTCAGCTGTTTATCCAAAAAGATGCCCAAGTATTTGGTTTCAGTTGATAGGCTTAGGGTGGTACCAAAGAAACGTGGTAGTTGTAGTGTCGTTAATTTCCTCTTTTTTGTGAAGAAAATCAACTCGGTTTTTGTGGGGTTCACTGAGAGTTGGTGTTTGCCGCACCAATTCTCCACTATCTTCAGGGCCTGGCGCATTAGATTGCACAAGGTGTTTTCATGGGCGCCATTTATTATTATGGTTAGGTCGTCGGCGTAGCCTACGGTGAAGTAACCTTTGTCGTTGAGTTCTTTTATTAAGTTGTCTACGACCAGGTTCCATAGGAGCGGTGATAGGACGCCCCCTTGCGGGCAGCCCTTTGCTACAATGGCCCTTGTGGTGTCATTTACGGTTACTTGTACGGCTCTCTGTCTGACCATATTAGTGATCCAGCCACTCAAGGACGGGTCTATATTGTGCCCATCCAGGGCCGTGCTGATGCTTTTGAAAGTGGTTTTGTCAAAGGCGCCTTCGATGTCAATGAAGGCGGCCAGTGCTGAGCATTTGTAGTCCACCGCGCATTCAATTTTGGATACCACACTGTGCAGCGCGGATTCCATTGATTTGCCTGTGGAGTACGCATGTTGTTGTTTGTGGAGTGGTCTTGCCCGAAGAGGTCCGTCTCGGATATGCCGATCGCAGAGTCTCTCTAGGGTCTTTAGGAGAAAGGATGTGAGGCTTATGGGTCTGTACGCCTTGGGTTGTGTGTAGTCAGCTTTGCCAGGTTTAGGTATAAAGATGACTTTCACTTGCACTCTTGCTGTCCCCTTCGTTGTAATTTTTTTTAAACCATTGGGACCAGCAGGGACTTTGTTCGCTCGGTTCGCTCACTCACTAGACCCAGCCATCCTCTACAAACCTAGCGTATCCGAGTCGGGGTACCCCAAGTCCCGAGCTCGCTTCGCTCGCTCTTGCCTCATAAGTTTTTAATATAATAAGAATCGCAGCATAATGCTGAGCGATAGCCGTTTTGCGTGGATGTGACGCATATTTCCCCCAACCTTTTCTCATTTTTTGTGTTTGTGTTATTTTTTGCGTCATGTTTACCGCAAATAAACGTATTTTCTTTCTTTGTTTCTAAGTTCTAAAAGGATCCCTTCAACATCTTTTTTACGACTAACGGCTGGGCGTAGACAAAAACTCCACGACACTTTTAGCCATAAATTAATGTGTTCTTTACAATAGAATCACGAAACTAACTATTTGCGAAAACATTTTTTTTTTAATTTCTTTCCTCAGGATGTTATAAAAATATTCGAAGACCTATTTATAGGAAACGTACATGCATCGTAAGACCATGCTTCTCAAAGCTAAATGGTTTCTACAGACAAGGTTAATCCGATACTGCAATATAATTGGCAAATTTGCGAAAAAAAAATTTTTTTTTAAGAGCTGCGCCCAACCATTTTGTCTACCGTATATTGGATAAGTACCTACCTAAGAACGAATGAGTCAAAATCAGAGTTAGGGATCAAAATACCAATTTCTATTGTTATAGGAAATAGAAATCGGTATTCTGACCCCTTGCTCTGATTTTGACTGCTGGTCCTTATACCTCTAGTTTCTGTTTATCACACCTGTCATGTGCAGACTAAAAAAACAGGGATATGTGACTTATCAAGTATTGTCTAAGTAATCTTATCATATGACCCTTATGGTATTGTAATTGTGACGTTGACAGACACACACATCTATGATGCAAAATTGTCTAAAATAAACTGCAAATCATAAGTCACTACAGTTCTCAAAACATCCCCCTTTCGCTACATTTGTCATTCTCCCACACTAAAGAGTACTTCACCGCAACACATTTAGCGCACACCCTGTACATTTAATTGTGTCGACACTAACACAGCTTGCGATTAGTCCCCTCAGCAGCTTAGCTGTAAGTACTTACTTAAGTGCTGGCTGGAATTGAGCTGTCTGAGTCGGTTTTATAAATGAATTGGCGGTAAACGTTTTGAAGTATGACGTTTTGAAAATGTGATGTTACACTGGTTTAATTTGAAAAAAGTTTGATCTCATATACAGGGTTATTGGTAAAACACCATCAACCTCTTAAGGAGTCATTGTACTCAACATTATGAACAACTTTTACTAAGAGACCAAATATGAAATCGCGAAAAAAAAATTAGCGGTTCCAGGGAACCGCTATTTTTTTTTCGCGATTTCATATTATTGATAAATGATTTTATTCCTGTAAGTAGGTTTGTACAAACACTTTTACATGACAAACATATTTCAAAAACTAGATGAGGTCAGCGTTTCCTATCTGACTACTCTGAGAAGAAAGGCCGAATCAAACAGAGGTCACCGTCTCTTTTAAAGTCCAGACATAATCTTGGTCAGATCATGTGAAGACCATGTAGATTGGTGTCTGAAACGGTCTTTTGAGGAAAAACCATACAGATTGAGCTGACCTGTCCAGTTAGTGCACGCATTTGTCAGTAATCTTGCCGCTCAACTCAGAACTTAAGGAGCACAACGACTCGACGAACAATACCAAAGAGAGGACTTTGGGTAGGCCGCATAAATTACTCAAGCTGCCAGATCGTGAAACTAACTAAGAATACAAAAAAAAAAAGTAATTAACCACATAATCTTCACATTCACAATAATTGTAATTATTATATTGTATTTGGTCCCATAGTAAAAGTTGTTAATAATGATGAGTACAATGACCCCTTATGAGGTTGACGGTGTTTTACCGATAGCCCTGTATACATTATATAACACAACATCACGTGTGTGTTCCCTCAATAGTACTCCCACATATCGCCAGATATGTTTCAGTCGCATGTAAAATGCCCATTGCCATCAACCGGGCAAACATTCAGAGTCCGGGCAGCTACAGAAATTCCGGATAAAAAATCCAATAACACTTTGTTCGAACCAGGAATCGCATCACTAGACCAACGTGGAAGTAGATAATAACAATATGAAAGCACAAGATTTCTTCTAAATTATGATGTCAGGTTTTTCTTGTCATACGAAGCGTTTAGGAGCCGTCGCCTTGTAAGCGCTCAATGATATTCACGGTATATTTTTTGTTGTTTCCAGTGCAATTTTCTTACGGACACTCGCGAGCTTGTGGGACATTTGATGGGTTAATGATTTTTACTTAAAGGGAAAACGCCATTAAGTCCGCCTTTGTACCTTTTGTGCGAAAAGTTATAAATAAATAAATAAAACGCCAGGTTGCCCCTGAAATAAAATTTTTCTTACTGTGTTCTGCAATTTGCAGGTCAGTGATTGATATTTTATGAAATTGCCGTTCAATAGGATTTTAAGGGTTGCATTGATGATTTTAATAAGTATAATTCTGTAAATACATACCTTTTAAGGTTTTGAATCATATTTTGTTCAATATATAACCTGACACGGACCTAATAATTGCAAAAAACGTAAGAAAATTTGAATTTCGCGGGCAACCTGGCGCTTCGCCTCTTAAATACGCTTATTTTATTAATCTAGGCGGGTAACAATGCGATGAATGTCTATGCGAGTTTTAGACAAAGTATACTTAACTAACCAACTTCATCACTCTAACTTTAACACATCTAGAAGCTAGTCTGCAAGACAGACTCCAATATTAACCCTAAAATATACCCGTCACTGAACAGTATCAAACTTAACCTCTTGAGCACAGCACTCGCTGATTAAAGCCAACCAACTCACTAACTCCTACATAAAGAAAAACTTGCCAAACGCGATCGGTTCCTACAAGGCACAGTTTGCTAATAAACTTGTTAAATTAAGGCGGTATTACCGAAACTAGGTGTGTGACTGTTTTAATTAACAAGGCACGAAACAAAACAATCCAATAAGCAAAGTTGAGTGCAAAGTCGTACGCTTGACACATACTGTGTTGTGTGCAAGATAGAGGCTCTAGCGTTTTGTTACAAAAGGAACACGTTTGCTTAAAAAAAAATACAAAAAAAAAACACTACAGAATGAAAAATTACATTAATTTCGGAAGTCGGTAGCAAAAACGAAAATTGAAAACCGAATACACCGCACACACAGATTGTTTTTTTTTGTAAAAAGTTTTTATTTGTATTATTACAAGCTTTTATATAACTTGCCTCGTTAGTTAGTTTTTAATAATATTAGTATCTAATATTAAAAAAAAATTACAACTCTATGACTGCTTGTCAATTTCCGGCACGGTGAACACAGGTACGTAAACAAATACCCGCTTGCTCTCACACCTTGGTCTACGTATCCAGTAAACTGATCTCAGTTGCTCCGGGACCACAGTACAAACTTAGTTAGCGCATGTTAGATGCTGGCTGTGAGCTGGCAGACACTATTATGCTGCATATTATCAATACATTTATCACGTGTTGAGGATGGAAAAAACGCATGTCACTAAAGGAGTAATGAATATAAAGGTTGAGGAATGGAGGGATGATATGAAAGATAAGGGAGTGAATGATAGCTTACCGGTATAGTAACATGGGACAAGGGCAGGATGATAAAGAAGACTTACAGCAGCTGGCATTAAAGAACTTCATAATAAGCGGTGGTTGCATGTTTTTGTTGTGTTTGAAGCAGTGTAGACCATTTAAGATTGAATATATCAAAAACGTTGGATGCGGGAAGCACAAAAGCGGTCGAAGTGGAGGTGCTTGGGGGAGGCCTATGTCCAGCAGTGGACGTCTTTCGGCTGAAATGAATATCAAAAACTGAGCTTTGAATGCGGTTTTAAAATAAAAGAAAAAATAACAATCTGAATTGAAATAAATGAATGTCATGGGCAATGTGCCATATCTTAAAACTAGTAAGTAATTTTTTCCTTCAAGAAAAACCTTAGGTTGCTCTAATATAGCTAAGAATCAGCACTTTTTCAGTGTCGAAAGTTACAAGACAGCAAAAACACGCGCCCTTCACATGATTTGTAATATAAGCTAACAGGAACTTATTCATATGTGCGAAAAGTATCCTTCGTTGGAAAGAATGTATCATAAACAGAAAAAAAAAAGTTTAGAATTTCAGTCCCATTTTGGAATTCTGCTTTCAAGCACTAAGTTCATAGTGCCTAAAGAGCACCTGCAAAGTGCTTCATTTAAGCTGTAAACTTCATATTACTTAAAAAACGTCTTCCGTTTAACGTTAAATATTCAAGTTAATTCCTCGAATCTTGTTGGGTCTTATTTTACGAAACAAGGAACTTGTGTCGAGTAATTGTCGCGTAAAAGTCGAACTAGTTGAAACAAGACTCGACGCAGACCCGACGTCGTGTCTTGACAGGTTGCGGTCTATTTGGGTCCTGTAAATAAGGACCACATTAATTTTAGGATCAGAATTATGGACCCAGAATAATCTATATAATTAAAAATGAAAATGCAGAGAAAAATAAAACGGTGGCAAGGAGAACGGCTGGACCGATTTGGCTATTTTTGTTTTAAAATGTTCGTAATAGAATTAAATTCCGAATTAAATTATGAAAAGAGGAAGAGTTTCCCGGAACATTTTCAAATTGGGAAAAATCTGGACGGCCATTTTTGTATGAATTATTGGAATTTGGACAGGACAAGGCTTTCGGGTCAGCTAGTTAAGAATAAAAGCAGTGGGTGTCCAGATACAAAGGCAGTCAGCTGGAGAAACATACTCATATTCTTACGACATACTTAGTACAATCTGATACAAGGCTGAGCCCCAACACAATTTATTTTCAAATTCCTTTCAAGAGGTACTTGCCGCGTCTGTAATCTGTAGTATAATAATATTTGTCATTGTGATTATTTTTAGATTTGCCTCACATCTTATCTAATTCTATCTTACTATACATTCCCGTCAATATTATCTGTGTTAGAGGAACCTCGCGGCAGCAGCACTCGAAAGCAAGTAATAAATAAAAAAGCCGCGGAAAGTTGAAAAAAGCGGAATGTTTTCGTATGTACGGCTAAGCCCCCTCCTAATGGGCATGTCTCCCTCATAAATTCTGGGGCTGTATTCATCAGAAAGTCAAAGTTCGGATCGTCGCCTACGGTTCCCCGCTCGTAAATTCGTATGCCATCTACGTGCTAACGGCTCAATCTTTTGTAGTATTACTTTTTAACAGTATGGGAGGCACGGAGTTTGGGCTACAGGACTATAAATAAATAGTAACTTGCGGGATGAAAATTATTTAAGTGGTCTTTTCCTAATCTCGTAGTTTATTTAGTCCGTGCGGTTGCAAGGAATATGAAAGTTCTAGACTTCTGTCAATCTGTTACGACTGACGTCGATGAATAAGTCAATTGGGATCATTAGCGGTATTGTGGGTTCTAAGCATGTGTTACTTTTTTAAAAGGGGGCTAAAGTAGTATTCCGTCTTGAAGGGCTCGAAGTGGCTAAATAACAGCCGCACGTGTCGACTTCGCTTTCTGACGTGTAATTTCCGTGGACCATCCATTCAATATCGAGACCCTCCGTGTCTCGGAAAGCACGTTAAACCGTTGGTTCCAGCTGTCTTTAGTAGATCTTTGTCAGTCGTTACGGGTAGTCAGAACCCCAAAAGTCCGACTACCAGTCTTAAAAGAGGTATCGTATTACCCAGTAACTGAGTTGTGGAGGTCAGGTAGGCAGTACTCCATGTAAAATAGTGATATTTAGCTGCATCCGACCCCATCATAGTTATGAAAAGGCGAGGCAGGTGAAGTAGTCTTCTATCTATATATTAAAAAAAAAAATATGATCTCTTACACCACCTTCGCCAAATTAGCTTTCTGTCATATCATTATTCATCAAGAAACTAAAACTTCATTAACGTTTCTCCAGCATTAGGCTCGATCATCCAATCTTAAGCTGAACAAACCCACGACACATGTTTACGGCCGATAAAGGGACCCTTTTACTTTTTACTGCACTTTAGCACGCGTGATTACGTTATAGCTGCTCTGCCACGCTTTATATTGCTTCAAAACTTCTGTCATTTAAGTTTGAACTTTTAGTGAATTGGTCTTGAAATATTGCCGATGTTAAAAAAATATTTGAAGCAAATTGGTCCTACCATCTCGGTTTGGAATAAGCAATGTATCCCATCAACTTTCATGATAAGCTTCATTTAACTTGTGATGTAAGGTGTACTAGTCTACGCGTATGTTTTAAGGTTGTGATAGTGCCCTTATAATTATCACAGAACATTACATAAGCATTTCTTCATTACTGCATTACTTCTGTGCACTTGAAAACGTAGGTTGAGGTTTTGATAAATAATTATAGGAATAGAATGGAATGGAATGGAATTATATTATAGGAGATTTCATTAGAAATAAGCATCACCTTTGTACCTATTTTTCTGTTATTTTCTTCTTGTCTGTTTATATAAGTGTGTACATAAATGGTTAAATAAATAAATAAGATTTTGTGGCTAGAAGTACAACTTATCAAATCAATAAACAGAAATACTGTCGGAGTGGACGTGTACTGAATAGCTTTCCCCATAATACCCTCCTGTAAACTTTTGTGTCATGAATGAAGAAGTATTTCTGTACCTCTTAACGTGCGTCCCTAATTAGTTTATATCAAGATCCTGTCAAGGGTCTTCCTCCTTCAAAACTTACAATGGTACTCAGAGATTTGTAGAGGCATGAAAAGGTTTACACGATGAAGGTTGGGTTAGGAGATACAGGTGTTATAAATAAATGAGCGTTTTCGTGCTTTATAACTTTAATAAGGACTTACTATTGTAACTTTGTATTAAGATACATGTCGTAGGTACTTTTTTCTTTCTCGTTTTAATAATTTATGTCTCATTATTTTAAATATACTTTTTTTTAAACCGTCTCTTGTATCTTATGTGTAACCTCTTTACTATCACCTCGCCTTACTATGAACTTTATCACAATTTTTGCCCGATTCTTATAATCTCTAAAGACTTAAATATTCTACATCGACTATGCACCTTTCGAAACAGACTGAATCTAATCTAACTAGGCTGTATGGTCCCACTGCATGGCAAAGGTCCTCTCCCTTTTCCATGCAATTCTGTCTTTTGCTAGTACTTTTGATACGAGTTGAGATCGTCATGCCACCTTCGCCCTGGCCTGCCGCAATGTCGACTTGCGACATAACGGGACCCACTCGGAGGTTATTTTGGCACGTTTCTCATCTGACATGCGGCAGACATGTTCAGGCTATTCCCACTTAAGTTTAGCGGCTTTTTTGGTTTGGAAAATAGTGTTGTGTTCCTAATAAGACTTGATAAAATAAAATACTTGACTTATTCAAATAGTTGCATTATAAAACCATCACGTTTAAGCCCCGTGGCATGGTTTCACTACAGTCCTACTCCTCGATGCGACGCGCGTCGGTCACGGCCGCCCGGCGCCCTGCCACTTGGTACAATAGTCACGTTTCGCCACGACTTCGGGCACATGTACCGCCACCCGTTTGACAGGTGAAATAATTTGCTGTGTTAGCATCTGTGACTTGGTGGTTGAATTTGAATTTATTATGGTAGGGAAGAAGGGAGAGATAAATATTACGGGGGGTTCGCTTATCTTTAGGAGGCTTGAGAAATCTGTTACTGGGATTAAAAGTAAGTATTCTGTGGTAGGCATTTAATAATAGTAAAAAGTTTATTCACAGAAAAAATGTACATTATTTCACAAATTAAGTGCTTAGTCTATGGTTACTGTACACAAAAGTATTAGCATTTGGGGCCGAACTAGACAAAGCCCTGAACGCCGATCCCCTTGAGTTACATATAAGTGTTGAAGTTGTGTATTTTAATGAGCCCATGTTTTAATGTACGTGCTTAATATATTATCGAAAAAAAGAAAAGAATTAAGAAATAACTTAATAGTTAGGTAACATAGTGTGCAAGTGTGAGACGTATTTATATATTTCTGAGTAGCATGTAGCGCAGGTGTGTTAAGTTCACGCAAATTAAGGTTTATAACTTTCTTGGGGATGAAAAATTTACTGTTGTTAAGTTCCGCAGTTGCAATTCAATATGCCTGAGGTTCCAGACAAAATGACATTATATCAGCGACAACTAATGATGGAAAAGTCAAAAATACAGAAGACTAAAATAAGTTACTGAAAAGTAGTATAAGTTACTTTTCAGTAACTCATTGTAGAAATATCAAATGCTTTGAAAACGATTGCAACTTGTCTAGGCCTTCAAGTCAGGCGTTTCAGCGTGATAGAGTTACAAACAAATAAACATACGCAGTTACATTCATAGTTATTTATAGTTTTTGTTGAGTGATGATAATGATTACTTCATAGTTAGTTAAGCTATTTAGCTGAGTAGAAATCCGATATAACCAAGTAGGGATTTCATTAAAGATACAGATCGTACGGTAAACTAGCAATATGAATTCTAAGAAAAAAACTGTATCACTGAAGGTCCAAAGCCTTACCCTTATTCGTCCCAAAATCGTACGTTTCCAATACAATACGAGATCCCGATCAAGATAAAGGTGCGTCCACGTATACAATCACGTGGAATTAGACTACATTGTGTTCGGACAATAGTGACGTCATTCTACTAGATGTAGTACGAGTTGAGACCTTTCACAACTTTGTGTTGTAGGATATTGTAGTCTCTGTAAAAGAGTTATGTTTTGTTTTTTAATGAGTTGTATTGCAATATATGGTTAGCTAGCGACCTCGACAGTTCATCATATTATTCTTTTGATCAACCGGCAGCAAGTTCGTCATGCTCCCTTAGATGTCAATGCTTGCGGTAGCGTCGGGGGCCGGGTTGCCTCCTTCCCTCAAATATGGCGAGGGGGGTAATGGCTGATCTTTGCGTTATGCTCGTGAACGGGTGCTGCTTGTGGTGACAGGTCATCTTGCTGACTATGGTTTTGTTATTGTTATTAGACATTAATGTTTCTTTATTTTACTTCGAAGGTCCTAGTTTATCATCTGTGGCTACAAGTTACAGCTATATACATATAAACATAATGCATCATTGCATATGTAAGCGGGCACGCCCTTTATGCCAGGAGGCTTTTTATTATGTGTTAAGTTCTGTTTGCGTTTTTGTTTTTATTATTTATTTCTGCTTGAGTATAGTTTTAAATATTGGCGTGTGCTAGCTGACATATGGCAAATAATTTTAATATTTTTGTGTTTCGTAATGTTAATTACTTATTACTATATAGAATCCAGTTCTTCTAACTGAACAGACAGCAGTGCTGCTGGGGAGTTTGTTCCGCCACTTCTTCTTCCCAGCTAAAGCACTAGGAAGTGGTGAAGGGTGGGCGTTTTGGGGGGACTGTCATATGTGATTTTGACGTTCAAAAAGTGCTGATTATCAGCCTAATTTGAATAAATGACTTTTGATTTTGTTTTTATTTGTGTAAGTTTAAACTGGCTTACGTGCATGGAAAGTGGTTAACATCGTCTATAATGAATGAATGAATCGTATATCAAGGGCAATAATGAGTGTGCGGTATTGACCTCAGGGGCAAAGTTGAAGAATCTTCTGAGTTTCTAATTGCACCGATAGCCTTCCAACAGCAATCAGCTATAAATGCAGTGGACGAAGTTGGGTGGCAGTAACTCCCCAGACGAACACTATCACTACGTACTTTTATATAATAGTAAACTATAACTTGTGTGTACTGTGTGTTATCTAATAGTAAAGATTATCTTGATTATTATTTTCACCCAATAAACATTCTTAACTGAGTATAGTCCTCCCAATAACCTTAGCAATGACCGTCCGAAATAGTAATTGTCATCTACTTAATAAAAATCTTGAATTCGTTCAGTCACCGACAAAAAATGCATATCTAAACTGCTAGGTCTACTATAGAAGCACAACAAGAGATACTTTTGTTTAGGCCCCTTGTATTTTAACGTCTATTAATCGTATTATAACTAAAAAAAGTGACCAATTTATCATTTAAAATGGTTGATATTTTGCATGAAGTTTTGAAAATCCACTCAATTGATTCATTTACAGACAATTGTGGTCATCAATGGCATAAATGCATGTATTGAAGCGTTTTTAACGATTTTATGAAAAAAAAAAAACAAATTATCTATATAATTTATTATAGTTCGAGGTGATAACCAAACCTGTTTTATGAAGTTAAAAAAAATACTATTGACGCTGCATCAGGTCCTCTTGTATTTGATTCCATTTTTAAGTTTGCTTGATCTTGTGTAAAGTTGCCTAAAATTCAGCGTGAAACGGATTATAGTTTTTGGTTGCTTGTCAATTTGACTAGTGATGTTACTCCGCCATTAACGGTCAGGCAGTCAATTGTCCTGATTACATATATTAAATTTAAGTTGAATCTAGGGTACATACTAAAGGGAGGTTTCTAGCAGCTTCGTACGTTTGAAACGCACATAGCATGACTCAAAATACGTCAACCTTACAACAATATGGTTGGCATTCGGCTAACATCGGCTTTCTTCGACTTTGTAACGAGCGTTTTCTCCTACTCGCATTCCATTGTCAATCTGCTAATCAACGACAATACGATGTAAAGACAAATTACACGTCATCAACTGACAGCACTTTCCCACAGAACATGTATTTTCACTATTGTTACAGCTTTGTGACTCTATACATCACAGTATTTTGACGATTTATTACCTACCAACGAAGTACGTTTCTAATAACCGTATCGTTACGTATTGAATTATATAATTAAGAATGACAACAAGTGTGGCAGTGTTGGTGATATTTATCTAATCACGACTCCATCGAGTAATCGCGATCGGATAAATATTCTCTGTCACCGCGAGGCAAAATGAACTCTAACCTTTATTTTATTCACTCGAGTAACGACTTAAATAAAATCAAGCCGTATCACTATCTGAAACTGTCACAAAGACAAGGGTCAAGTGACAACAACACTTCATTAATTAAGTTTTTTCCGTTTCCTTCGAATCGTATGATGTTGATGTTAAAATTTTTCTGTGAGTACTTGAAGGGTTATAATGAATATAAAATCTTCAAGACGGTACAGCATTTGAATCTAATAACCTATGTGTAAATATATCTAAAGCAAAATTAATTAAATTTCAAAAATTAGCAAATTCTGAAAATAATATTAACATCAAAAGTAAAAGACAAAATCATAGACGAAACAGAAAATATTTTATTCATAGGTATAACTCTAGACAAATGTAATTGGAAAATATACAATAACAACGTATGCAGTAAACTAAAGAGATTTATGTATGCATTAAGAAAATGTCGTATTGTGTCAGACGATGAAACAGCCCGCATACCATATATAGTGGGTATGTTGAATCACTATTAAGATACGGATTAATAATATGAGGCAATTCAAGAGACAATGATAAGACATTTATTGTACAAAATAAATATGTAAGAGCTATATGCGGTGTCGGTCCACTTGACTCTTGTAGGCCGTTATTCAAAAACTGAAACAGTTGACCTTGACGTATTTGATGTATTTCTTTGAGGTATTTGTGAAGAAACATAATGAATTCTTTGTATTCAAATGTGACAATTACACCAAACAGAGACCAAGAGATGCAACAAAGATTTTAGTTCCTTTTTATAATACAACTAAAATAAAAAAATATCGTGCATTACAATTTTTAACAAATTACCAAAGATCTTGGGAGCTGCGATTTAAATATTTTAAAATTAAACTGCGTAGATGATTGATAGAAAAATAGGTTTTTAATCATTTACAGTAATTGCTGCAACATAAAGTTTTTTTTTTGTTAAGTTTTCATGCGTGTGTTTATTTAGTTCAACTTTTAAAGAATTTATCTTATCTAAAGACAAAAACTTATTTTAAGGTTTTAAGGTTGTAACTTTTGATCTTAGTTTTAAAATTATATTAGAAAATAGGTATTTCTACGTATATCTTATTGAAATAAGTACCTATTACGTATTCATGTAAAATTAATTTGCATGTCCTAAACTGGCAAAATTTGGACTGTACATTAAACCACCTACTATTCGGTTTAAAGACATTAATTTCTCAAAGAACAAATTTCAGTTCACTTAAAGAGAAACTATTACAACTGTTAACACCTATATTTTCTGCAAATAAACGAATCATATTCTAATTTACTCCAGAAGGTTGTTGTGATAATTGTTCAGTAAGAGTTCAACGCTATGTGCGAAGACATTGTCCGAGACTGCTGCAGATGTGCGGTAACTGGTCTGCTAATAACGACAAATAATAGGTATTTACCTATGAAGTTTCCGTTTTACAATACAGACCATTTGACACGTAATTTACGTATGGCTGGCAATAAATTCTAAATTCAAATGAATTTTATAAAAAAAAAATATGGTATTCTAATTATTTTTATTGATTAGTATTTTATTTTGACTACATTTATATCTTTGTCAACAATATGGACACGATAAAATTACGAGTAACTATGGAATACGAGTTCCGTCGCGGTAGCAATGCCGCACAAACGGCTCACAACATTAATTACGTGTATGGAGTGAACACTATAAACGAATGCGCGACTCGATATTGATTTGAACCACAGGTTTGAACGCTTCCAACATGGAAATTTTGATCTAAAAAATGAACCCTGTGGTCGCCCGAAAACTAAAGTCAACAACGACGAATTAAAGCACTTCTTGGCAGGGAAAAATTCAGTACCCGAGAGGCAGTACAAAATGTCATTGAAGAGTTTGTTGGCTCCCGTACACCTAACTTCTTCCAGAAGGGCATTAAAAAATTACCACTGCGCTGCTAGAGGTGCATCGATAGCCTGCAATGCCATACAAATGTAAGCAATACGAACTTGTTGACATAGTATTTGATGTCACGTTTCATTTTAACCAATGGTGTTGCGTTTTACAAATTCGAAATTTCCTCGCTTAATTTGGACTTTTATCAAGCTTTTAAAATAAAAAATATTTATATAAAATTTACTTTCACTTTCTGTATACTAACCGGCATTTTCGTAGGTAAAGACCTAATATTAGTTAGAGTTCTAACATAAAAGTTGTATTTTTTTCTTGGTGCATTATTTATTAATTAAAACTTTATGCACAAGTAAAAAAAAATATACTGTACAAAGGCGGACTTAATGCCTGAGGCATTTTCTACCAGTCAACCTTAGGGTGATGCAGAGATATACCATGGCAGGTGCAAAAAACGGGATAGATAGCTCGGAAATGACTTTAAAATACAAGAATAAATACTAATACATAGATACATACATATTAACAAAAAAAACCTTGGTCAGGAGAAATAACGATCGGTAGAGGAGAAAACGAACAACAAGAACATTCATTTCTAACACTAGAGTTGCTCATGCTGGATACTGTTTGGTGGGCAGACTGTGCTACTGTTGGCTGTTGTGCACATGTAATGTTGAGCGCGTTATTGGACACGGTGCACGGTGTCGAGACGAGAGGTGGAGCGACCTGCGTCTTTTTTTTAGATAAAATACTACCCACTTATAAAACGTCTGACGTTGAAATTGATAGTATACACTAAAAACATGCTTTGTTACATAATTATGTGGTTTTGTTTTGATGAACCGTTCGAAACACATGTTCCTACTATTTATTACTGAACAGTGAACTATTTTACAAATTTATAATACCGATGAGGCCAACCTACCCACTGAACAGTAGCTCTTTTAATTATTTTTTGGGCTATGATCGTATTTCTCAGTATTCCCGTTAGACGAAGTATAATTATTACTATCGCTGTAATGTAGAGATTGTATGACACAAATCAACATACATTTCATAAATGGACGCCACAATTTTTGGTGGGCCTAATCGCCGTACAAAATAACAATCTCCTTTTGGGGAAGTTTTTTGAATTAACAAATATAAAAAAGAAGATGCGGAATTCCATTGGGCTCAAAGTGTATAATAATAATTATAATCACCACGTTTGACAGACATAGACAGTCTAGTATTACCAGTTTGTTATCATAACTAGGCAATAGGACGCTATTGACAAAATTAAACGCAACAACGTTATTAAAATAAAACGCATGAATGTGCTAGTACACCAATGTACTAATTGGAAGCCTCTCTAAGCACCCTTGCGTATATTACCCACGTGAATGCAATTAATTAGCTACCTTTGCTCGCATGCGATGACCGTGAAGTGTGATCCTGAGCTATGGCAGAGTGGTTGAGATTGCCCTGGAAGAAATGGCGGTTTGCCATTATTGGTACTCCATTTCCTCGGCAATCTCTTCTCTTCCTGGGTTCGGGAGTCGGCCGAAGGGAAAATAGGCCGCGAGGGGGTGCAGACCCGGCAACAACAACATGTCTGATTTGCATAGGGCTTTGTGGGTGTGACAGTATCAGGGTGGGTGATAGGTCTTATAATAAAGTCCTGCCGTCCTCTCACCTGCCTTTATCTGCGATAATAATCATACTGCGATCCAAAATACAGTTAATTAGGAAGTAGAAAAACAATATTTAATTGGAAATGTAACAGCCATCTTTAGAGGAGTGTTGTGAGTTGAACTTTTTTATGCTATAGGATGATTAGCAGTGTTGTCTCTCCCAAACATGAATGTAACAGTTTTTGTTGAGGATGGATCCTATAGCTATAAAATGATTTGATGATGTAGATATTTGCTTACATGTAAATTTTTCACGTTATATAAATAATCAGTTAATTTTATCTACAATGTATTTGGTTACTACTGTGCTCACAGAATAGAAACCGGTTCCTAAAGAAAACAGTTCCCCCACCAAAAAAAAATTAAAACAATATAATGTAACGTTTTTCATTACACACTACCCTTTAAAAATACGATCCCTGATATAATCCACAGAGATATCATCCCGTAACCCAAATGTTAAATTAACCGAGGTATCTAACAATTTCGACCATTTTTCACCCAATAACCATTTCACTGGATTTATAAGCAATTCTGGAGCGTCCCTATCAATGGGTGCCTCGGATTTATGGTGTTTTAAAGAGGATTTTATTCTATTAGGCTTAGATTTTGGTCGGGGTGTGTCCGGCTTTTGCGGCGAGTTTTTGTTTAAAGATTTTTGGTGAATTGAAAAGCGGTTTGAAGTTGAATCTAGAAATTGTAGCCACAGAAGTTAAGAGTTTTATTTAGATCCCAAGTAAATAAACACGCAATCTGAAGAGTTCCTGAAATATCTCAGACCCATGTTTCTTATTAAAATGTGGTAGATACTCTCCGTCTTGAGAGGACGTACCTCATAACATCTCCCGACGATTTTCAGTTTCTATCGCTAACTTGGAGTTGTCTCTATCCATATTCCAACATATACCTTCAGCAGCTAATTCCTATCCAGTCCGTCAAGGAAAAACAAGTGTGACGTGATTGGAACGAGCGATGACGTCACAGCGCGGCACACGCGTCGTCGTGTGCTGTCGCAACTCAATTAACAATCCTTCCGCGTTATGTAATTGAAGTCTACATGAGTGCAGGGCTGGCGAAAATGAGTTTTTTGATGGGAAAACTAGTGAAAACTGAGTTTCAAATTAATGAAAATTTTGTATTTGTGTAAAGTTGTTTTGGAAGTTTGAATTGATTAGCGTATTCTAATTTGTGCAGGTATCTACCTATTAACTTAGAAAAAGTCACATGCGGTACAGTCTTTGCTTTGTTCAGCTATTTTCTCTTCTAGTGTTTCCATTGTCATTTAATTTAGCTTATAATCACCCACCTATGCGAAGAATTTACAGAATTTTACTAAAACGCTTTAGGATTACAGGATAAATAGGAAATTGAGTACTCTTTATTGTCAACCCTATAGTATAATATGTATCCTGTGCTGACGGGTATTCCCGACTTCTAGATGAAATTTAAATTTCTCTTTCATAAATGTGACACACGGGATTGCGTTCCCGCCAGCGTAATGCTTCCGAAGCCAATATGCGAAGCAATGCTGGTTGAAGGTATTCGGATAAAGCGCATTTGTGTTATTCCAAAAATACGTGAACTAATCCTATGTTAAAATAACTCTATGCAATTTTTACCTTTTTTTTTGTTCACGCTGGGAAAAATGCATTACGCATACCCGCCCATCGGGGGACGGGTGGGGTATGTGGGGCTCCCCGGTAGAACCGGTATACCCACTAAACGACCCAGCGGCACTTCCGCATCGTCTGAGTGGAGGAGTACTGGGAATCCGGCAGAGCCTTTTCATCCAGCCCCCCACCGACGACCGCCCGCCTTTACAGTGGGTCCGGCACGCCCCTCCTGTCGGACAGGGGCCCAGGAATGACTGACGTGGGTGGTGAACAGTGCAATGCAGGAGAAGGCGCCCCCGCGCCTGTCCGACTGGAGGCGGATGACGACGATCATGCAACCGCCGTCTCACGCCCCGTCTTCGCCTGCGGAGTGGCGCCGCGAGGCGGTCATCCTCCCGCAAGCGCTCTGCCGCCTCCTTCTGTGACATTACTTCTTCGCAGAAGGAGGCGACCGCTGCCCAGGCCCCCTCGCTTTCCAGCATCGAGTTGACGACGCCGGGAAGCGAGAGGTCCCGCCCGACCGCTGCGACCAGTGTACGGCGCAGCTCGGACCAGGCCATGCAATTTCGATTTTCGGGCATTTAAGAAATTAACTTGTATTCTTTAGAACCAAAATAGTTGTATAACTTTATACCGATGTAGCAACCCTGTATTTAATTTATGTTGGTCCACTCTATGTGTAATTGTAGTTGAAAGTTGTTGCCAGTTTATGAAATTTGATCATGTTTTGTGCAACCTTCTGATGAAAATTTACTTTCTGCAAACTACATAGTTAGTAAATAAACGGTGAAGTGACAGTGAAGTTTTTAGATTTCACAGTTACTCGTTATAGTGACTGAAAAGCTGAGAGCTTTTGTGTGTTAGCTTCGTAACAGATATGGCTGAATGGAAACTCAGAACAACATAATATTTTTTCTGTAGTATTTGCAAAAGAATATATTTTTTCAACGAAGTCTTAATACTTTGTTTCAACGTGATTTGATTTTGAAGACGTAATAACTAATTATGCAAAACCTGTGGCAGTGCACAGTCAAGTAGATCAATAATAAATGTGGTAACTAATGAAAAAAAACATGCGGAGCAGTCTTTGGGGATTGCCGATAGAAGTGAAAACTAATATACTTATACCTCATGGGAAGCGTGCGGTGACGATGACGCGAGTTTCAAGCTTTTAGTTCACCCAAAAAGTACACATATACAGTTATTAGTAAAATACCATCAACCTCATAAGGGGTCATTGTACTCATCATTATGAACAACTTTTAATAAGGGACCAAATAAGAAATCGCGAAAAAAAATCTGCTGGTCCCTACATTTTGACGAGTTCTGCAAACATAAATGTAGGGGAACAGCAGATTATTTTTTTCGCGTTTTCGTATTTGGTCCCATAGAAAAAGTTGTTCATAATGATGAGTACATACATACAGTACCTGTACATCATGGAAAGCGTTCGGTGACGATGACGCGAATTCCATGATTTTTGTTCACCCAAGAAGTGCTCAACGCGCCTAAAGAAGTTTTCACTTCAAAAATATTTATATCCACCCTATTTTATGAATAACCACAGAACAATATTATTCTTACAGAAAGGTTGTTGAACTGCGTCATGATATATTTTGGTTCTTATTCTGATTCTGATTGGACAGTTATGATGGGCATTCGACAGCGTAACGTCTGTTTCCTCCCGTAAATGACATTCAGCCGTAGGGCAAGAACTGTTCCAATATGCCCCTCAAAAAGAGCTTGCTCAATATGGAGCTCAATTTGAACAATTTTGAGATTAATCGCCCATATAACCAGAAGTTTTGAGTTGTTTCTTTATCTAATTATAATATCGTATATCTAATTAGGTCCCTTGAATTAAGCAATTGGAGACATTACGCCCATTCATTACAGACGACGTCGACGACGAATCATAATTATCACATTGCTTGGACTACTAATTGACTTCATTCGGTCTGATATCTGAAACGCTTGGTGGGCACTGAAATTACAGATTTCAGGCTCTAATAAGTCAGTGCTCGAAGGTCAAGTGCCAAACACGTGCCTCTCTCGTTACAACACTGCTTGGTTTGTGCCAAATAACATAATGACTAACATAATATATTGATAAATGATAATCATTTTATTTCTTTAAGTAGGTTTGTACAATCACTTTTACACGTTAATCATATATTTTTTTTAAACTAGATGAGGTCGGAGTTTCCTATCTGACTACTCTGAGAAGAAAGGCCGAAACAAACTCAGAGGTCACAGGCTCTTTTAAAGTCCAGACAAAAATCTTGGTCAGCTCATGTGAAGGCTATGTAGATCGATATCTGAAATGGAATACCATTTCAGATGGTTCTTTCCTCAAAATATTGAGGAAAGAACCACACAGATTGAGTGGACCTGTCCAGTCAGTGCAGGCAATTGTCAGAAATCGTGCAGTTCATCTCAGAACTTAAGCAGCTTAACGATTCGACGAACAATACCAGAGAAAGGACATTTGTGTAGGCCGCATAAACTATTCAAACTGCCAGAACATGATTAAAACTGGAACAATGACCCACTGGTTTTAAACCGTTTTCTATAAAGATTTGAAATGAAGTGTGTTAATTATATTTGTATTAATTTAACGGTTCACGGATGAATCATCCACATCTTTTCGCTGTATTTTATGATAATGTATATTTAGGTTTTCTCAATAAAACAAACGTGCTCGCCTGCCACGACGAAAATTAGACGGAAGTAAGTATATTTGTTTCCCCCGACGGTAATTACGGATAAGTAATAAGTGTTATAAGTTTAGTTATAGATAATCACATACAGTCTTACACCCATATTCTAAGTCGTAACCTCGAAAGCTACTCGACTCACAACTCTGTCGAGGAGACTTTAAGGCGGGCCTCGGAAGTTCCTTAAAATCAGTATACATAGTCGTTAGATTAAGGAAATTATGAGGTCCTTCGAATGAGTGTGAGTCGAGGTGATGATACGTCACGAATTCATCAATATTCAATGAACTCTTCAAAATACATTATGAAAATCGGATAAAATACCCGTGCTTTGGTTAAAACTTCGTTAAAGTCAATAAAGGAATTCGAATAAAAGAATTTCGGCATCTACCTCAAGGAAGCCTCAAGGTAGATGCTGAAATACCTTATATTTGACAGTTGGTTCCTCAACTCAAACTCACCTCGACTGAGGAAACTGTTTGAAATGACGAATAAAATTGCAACTATGAATATCAAACCGCCTAAGTGAAGTTGAGTGAAGTCGAGAAAATCATGAGGTTTTGACTTAGAATATGGTTGTTAACTATGGAAAACGTCATAAAGTCTACAAGTAGACACCAGCACCAGTGCGATTCTGTAACCATCTCACAATGAAAACTTAGGTGAAGTGAGCGCGGAGTGAGCTGTCAGTGTCGTCCCACTGATGCTAGAGATTGACCAAGCATTACATTTACAATCATAATCGAGATTTTAATAATATTCTTCATGCTAATTCTATTCATAATTTTATATTATTTCAAAGCTAGTATCTAAGAGTCTAAAAAAAACTACACATTGAGTTATTTCTGTTTTGCTATTTTATTTTAAAACCCCGAAAATAGTAATGTTTAGCCACTTAACTACATACTAGCTTTGAAATAATATACAATGATCAATAGAATTTGTATGAAGAATATTATTGAAATCTCGATTATGATTGTACATGTAACGTTGGTCAATCCCTAGCATCAGTGGGATGACACCGACAGCTCACTCCACGCAAGTCTTCATGGTGAGACTTTGAACAGAATTGGCCGACTGCATATTAGATGGCGCTAGTGGTAATTAACTAACATATGGTATTTTGAGCACAGGGCAGCAAATAGTATTTATATCCACCAGCGTCTATATACCATAACTGACTTTACATAACTTGTTGCATAACAATGCATTCTTATTTCAAAGTACAGTCGCAAACAGAACTCTCGTTATTTCACTAAACTTACAACGAGTTTGAATCAAAGCGAGGTCGCTCACAGTCCTAACAATCGTGCGAGGCGAAGTGAGCCTCGTGAATAGTCCTTATAAAGTTTTGAGTAATTTTCTAGACACGTTACCTTCAACGTGTTTTCATTCGGAAGCTAATTTTCTTTCTTAACTAAGCTTTTCAGCATGCAGTTTGCTCAAAAGAAACTTGATGTTCGATAATTAGGTAGTGAAAGACCGGTTTTTTCAAAACTTTGTTTTATACTAGATTTCCCATTTGTCGACGGTGTGTTACAATAATTTTATCTTTGTTTCGCCAAAGTTGGCCATTAAACTTTTTCTGTTAAGAAGAAAATGTTTTTGAGAAAATCAAACTTGTGACAAAGCTCAGACAATGTCCAATCGAGTTATTAGTTACTTACATTTATCCACGTATTTGTCTCAGGAGAAATCTGTTTCTAATATATTTTTTACATCAGAATATTAATAATAAATAATAATAAAAACATTTATTGCATATAGGGTATTTGTGGTATTTACATGTCAGCGTTAAATAATTAAGTAAGCGTGGAACATAAACAACAAATATTTGTAGGGGTGAACTGCTGTTCTCCTAGCTAGGTAGCTGAGCAACCTGTATTAAGGAGAAACAGTTTGCCTCCCTAGAAATGGATCATAAAATATAAATTGAGCATAGCATTCAGGAATATTTGCTCTATTAGTTGAAATGTCTATGTCATCGTATCACTGTGAACACAGTTAAGTAGTTTATAGTCTATCTCTCGAGATTGTAACTGTCGATAAATTGTGAACTGTACCATACTGCTTATAATATAACGTATTTATTTTCGATAGTTTATAATCTATCCATGTCAAAACTTAAAATTGTGAACGAACCTGCAGTTACCGCCAGGGTTCACAATCTGTCCCATTTTATCACTCGTAAAGGGGAATGCCAAGATTAAGATTCCTATTAGAAGTACACCAAATAAAGTTATAATTCTTTATAGTTGAACACTTAATACTTCTCATTTTAACGATAACTTGGCATAAACTATTAAATAATGAATTAAATTAATGACTTTTGGACTTAAATGACGTTTTTATAGTAAAAATATAACATACCTACATTATTTTCGAATGTATGAAAAAAAGCCACAAATACATTATAACAATTTAGTAGGCAGGTTCAGATGGTCGGTTAGGCGAGCCGGGTCAGTAAGTAATACAGGTTTAGTACGTCGGCGCCGCGGCGTCGTAAATGGTAGAAAAATCGGAGTCCGGAACACGGCAATAAACAACACAAACTCAAAAAAAACACGAGAACACTTCGTCGCTTGTGACGATAACGCGGGAGAAGTAAAATAACACTTTTTAACAATAACAAATACAATTTCTTTTTTTTTATAATTTTATTCCTGATCATAGACACAAGTCTTTCAGTCGAATACATAGATTAGGTGGGTTTTAACATATTCTTAGATGTTACATACTTAAACCACACATAACATAACGCTAACACATAAGTAAATAATAATATTTTATCAATCTGTTTCATATTTATCCACTTGCCTCCCTTTCGGGTTGGGTGAATACATCATACAATTACTTACACATCAAGTGTTGCCAGCACTATAATAACATTAGGAATAAACTATTCTAAACGGAATCGATAATCAAATTACTTTTAACTATTACATTATTATAAAATATAATGTCTATTCAAAAATATAACTAAATGCGATTTAAATTAAAAGAAGTACGAGTTACGACTTAAATTATTAATAAACTCACTTATGTTCATATTGATATTATTGTAATTGATTTGCAAGTGCAACTTTGTATCGATATTATTTTATTTAGGTGTTGGCGACATTTCTAATTGACATTGTAGCTATGAAATGTATTGATCAATTGAATAACTTTATAAAATGGCTTTTCAACGGTGTACTTCTACAGATTTTATTTATATTGTATTTATTGTTACTGTTTTCTGTTATGAATTATTATTATTGTAGAAAGTCTGTCGGACGCTACATGATTCGAGCCGATTCCTGGCATTGTCATTTGTGAACCGTACCTAATGGGTCGGTCTTGGCGGTAGTTCGTTTTGTGTCCATAGAGTTATAAAACAAGCTTAGGAGTCAAATAAAGGAAATGCTAATTTAATTGTTGGAGATCAAGTTTGTCAATCCATACATATTTTTAATAAACAATATTAATAATCCATAACTACGTTACGTATGGTAAGAAAATAAAAAATAAATATATAGAAAACAAAAAAAAATATTCAGTTATTGTTTAGTAGAAGTGTTATACTAAGACCAGCGGGGTGATTGCGTAAAACACTAACAGAAGGAATGGTTTACATTTTAACAGTTTAACAATACTCATTGCGTTATTTACGTTGCTGAGCAGACACATTTTTCGAACATATGAAGCAATGGATTAGCAATATCCTTCAACATGATTCAGATTGTGATTGATAGTGTGTTACGCAATTGGCCTGGCTGTCTGGGTTCAAACTCACGACCTACAATTCGTAAGTCGCGGCATGGTTGTAGCAGTGCTGGTCCAGTGGTATCACTAGACCAGCACTGCCACAACCATACGGTGACATGTATAAGTTACCTGTTGTGCCCAAGTAACATTAGAAAAGGGCAGGACGATGACGATGATGAGTTAATCTATTAGTCAGAAAGTCATTTTCTCGTCTGACAATAGTGACAGTCGTTTGTGAGGGTTTCAAAATCATGTTCTGAATCCATGGTAACTGGTTGCGAGACGATGCCCCTGCCACCCTATAAACTAAAATAAATCTATGCTCGTGACTCTCTAGTCTGTCACTTGTGCCTCCCCCGTCTTCCAAGCTATCAACTCTCGCAGTATGTCGCACTATTTACTGGACACCCCGTATACACTAAACACATTTTTTTAAACTAATTTCTGCATCATAATCAGCCTATAATGTTCCCACTGCCGGGACACAGGCCTACTCTTGATGAGAGGGCAGTAATCCGCCACGTGGGCTCAATGAGGGTTGGTAAATGTGACATGTCTCCTCACGATGTTTTTCTTTACCGTGAGAGCAATGGTGATCAAATAATTTACACAAAGTAAAGCGCCTGTCTGCGTTCGAACCTACCATAATGCAACTCGTAGGCCATGCGAACTGGGCCACCACTGCTCTCTGCTTTATTTTACTTTTACGTCTAAGTAGTCATTATTCTGGTCTTGCGTCTGAAAGCATCACTCACGTAAATAGACAATTTATTTCTGTATAGCAGCGTGCAAATAAATCATCCCCAATATTTCATTCGACTTTAAGCCACACTAAACGACTTCTAATCACAAAATCAGACATAACATGTAACATTTCGTTCTGCTGAACCTCACACTTCTAGACTATAAGTACAAACGCTTCACTTAAGTTAGAGTTCACAAGTTTCAAGCACTAAAGTTTGGAGTTTCGTTAACTTTGTTTAGTTGGAAAGGTTAAAAGTAAAATTAGTAATATGCCTTACACGGTGGGAAACATTTTTAAGCCTTGTCGTAAGATAAAAGTTTCTACAGCAGTCTCGGAATTACATGTCTTTAGGGTAGTTTCATTTAAGAACTTTCAGTACTAGGTAGTTTGAAAGAAAGTTACATTTAAGTTTCTACCACTACAGGCTGTAAGCTCAAATTGCAAGGAAGTTCTCTTTAAACGGGCTAGTAAGTGTACACGAGAGGGCTTAAGTAGCTGTTTAGCAAAAAGAGTTTTAAAAAGAAAGGGAAAAAATAGTTTTTGTTTCAATTTGGCTACCATATTACATTGAAGTCGATTTTCGTGTATGTCTGTGTGACCGCGTTTATTTCTACACACAACGGATTTTGATGCGGTTTTCACCATCTTTTAGAAAAATTATTCCACAAGGTTTATTTATATGATACATTATTAAGAGCGTTTATACCATATGAGTGGCAACGTCGCAATTTAGTGTCATATTTCGTGGTTTTAAATTTTTATCATTTAATCGGAGCTATATTTTAAAAATCTGTGTAATTAACTTTTCAGAATTACGTGAAAGTGTTTAAAAAGTAAGTAACCGTAATGCTTACAGTTATTTTACAATGAAAATAACGCCCTGCAAGTTTCCAATGTATTATTTGCATATAAATAGAACTGTAAACGCAACGATTTCTTACCTTTTACACAATTTTCACATAATTCTAAAAAAGTTAATTAAACAGATTTTTAAAATATAGCTCCGATTAAATGATAAAAATTTAAAACCACGAAATCTGACACTAAATTGCGACGTTGCCACTCATAAGGTATAAACGCTCTTAAGAAACTGACATTTATAATAAATTAATATCGGTGTTCAGCAAGTCGTAAAAACCGTGCGATGCAGGGGCGGGTCGCTGGTATGTTTTACTTAGAAGAACATAACTATTTTCTTAAGTCTTTGTGGTATCTATGGATCTTAGAACCACATAGACTGAACATCTTGTAGATATTCTTAGATTCTAAGGTAGCTGCAGACCTGTCTTATCTAGGGTAAAGTTACAACACTGTTATTTAAAAACAAGCTGTTTTTGCTACTTATGCTAATAAACTTTGACAGTTTTATTTATTAAAATTAGGCAAATCACAGATTAGCCACTGTTTAGCATACCAATTAGTTAGATCTTAATCAATTCTTAGCTTTTCATTATTTATCAACCGTAGACAGATAATAGTTTTCTCTGTCTACGTTATAAACGCTAGTTAGCAGGTGATTAGTAACGAAACAAAATAGTGTTGAAATTATGCGTTCGGCACAGATTATAATCAAAATAGTCGACTAGAAAACAGAATATTAAGCATAAAGTGGTCAAATATACGATTTTTGTATCTCTCGTGACTTTGACAGGCAAAAGTCAAAAATTTCATCGGAAAATTTTAATTTGAATCAAATAATTTATTATGTTTATTTCATTGTGTTTGCACTTCGCGATGGTAACAATGAAAATATTACGCTCCAATGATTGGAGTAAACAGGAAAAGGTATTTATCTCTTAGTTTATATACAAGGTGTTGTTTTGCATCCTCGTCAAATTCGAGGAGGTAACTATGCTAATGATTCTCGACACGAATCAATAATAAAATAAGTAGGTATTTATATTAATTTTTTGTATTTTTCGGAAATCGGTATGTGTAGGGCCCGTGTGATACCGCCCTGTAACTACGCTATAACTGTAACGCATGCACACAGCGACATAGTCGTACGACACTGCCTACCGCATACGCAACGGGGCGATTTTGTTCTTTGAAAGTGGAGTATTCTGAAATACTGTCAAACTTAAATACCTAAAAAACAAGTATGTATTAATTATTGAGCAGGATCGTAATTTTATTTGATTTTTTATGTCTTTCATAACAGCCTCCTGAAATTTGACGAGGATGCAAAACAACACGTTGTATACATGCTAATGTAAACTGATCAAATTAATGTTAAAGCAGTAGGTAGCCGTTATAAGCTATGTATTTGCATGTCCTTTATTTATTTATTTATTAAAACTTTATGCACAAGTACAAAAAAGTACTGTACAAAGGCGGACTTAATGCCTGAGGTTTTATGCTTGTTAACATGAATATACTCTTATATAAATGTATGCAGGTACTATTTTAAATAAATTCCTATTTCTTTTGCACCGGGGTTTCAGTGTATTTTAATAAAAATTATTAAACTTGTTTACAGATACAAGTTTGACGGCTGCTATGAGAGCCACTAGCACCTGGCACGGTTACTGTTCAACTATTCGCAAAGACGGCGAGGGAGGAGACCATGCTATGTGAACAATATGAGGATTAAACTGGCATGAGAAAATAATGCCAACCATGTCTTTGGAGGAAGAATATTGGAAATCAAAAATAATGCATCGATAACGAAAATTATTATTATTATTAAATTATTTCATTCTGAAATAATACTTAATTCTGAAATACGTCGTTCTGAAATCCCTTAAAATACGAGTATAGTCGAAATCCATAATTACTAAGGCACAATTCGATAATAGGAACAAAATTGCCTCGAAATATTTCTATCGCATCGATCAGCTGATTTAAATAAAATACGCCATCTTGCCTCTTAGCAAACTTGGGCTCCGATGGTGTTTCATTTTGACAGCTATAAATTATCAACCTCATAACGCTAAATAGCGTTTTTAGATAAGAGTTTTGCTAATCAGTTGCTTAGTAATTGATTAAAATTTAAGAGATGTTTCTAAATAAGACCGTACAAGTTAAAATTTATGAATTGATCAAAGTAATTTGTGTTAAGGTAACAAAAGAATATCTCACAAAGTCGAATTACGACTACTAACAGTCGGAATAATTCGGCAACAATCGGCTTTTTTACGGATGATTCGGTGAATCCCGAGTACGAGGAGTGGCCGTCCTCCACCTTTGAAGTGGAGTGTCCTCAGCAAACTCCTTTATTTACCAAATCGATTTATCTGAGAAGCTTTTTAAAGGCGTTGAGTCGAATTTCCGAGGCGATATACTATTTTTAGGAAGGCTTTTGTTCCGTTATGCTTTGTGTTTTTGGATATGTGGTCTTTTGAATAAATAATTTATTCAAGCAGAATTTATTAGCTCAAAGATACTTGTGATATTACATATATAAGGCGAGTAACAGTCACAGGACGGATACTAAAGGGTTTTCTCGGAAACCCCTTTCATTGTTGCTGTATCACAGTGGCGTGTTATTCCTCATTGCTGTGACCCGTAAAATAACAAACAAGTGAGAATTGAAGATATATTACCCTAGTTACAAATCATAAAGAAAGTGATCGGTATTGCAAGTGCAAATTAAATCACTCGATTCAATAGCCAGAAGTAGATAGCACCCTTTTCTTCCTCGTAGTTTTTCATCACCCAAGAAGATATTTTTTTACTATTCATCCTAACTTTTTAAAGTCAGACACAATCATTACGACGAGCTCTAAACAAGGTCTGCATCTTGCCAGTTGACGATCCAGAGCTTCTTGTAAGCTCGCTCGGCTTTCAAAGGGGTGGAGGATGATAAGGCGATGGCGTTGCTTTATGACTTCAGGCCCTTCGCTCGCTCAATGCGTTGTATTGTTAACATCTACCAAAACGCTTAGACTAACCGATATTTTACAAAAAATTACAAACTCAGCTGCCGAAAAGATTTTTTTTTTTTAATTTTTTTACAAGTGTCATTTTGTTTGTTATCAATTTATCATATCTATACCCATCACGTTTGCGAAGGTTCGCTAGCAAATTTTATTTGACCCTGTTTACATCTATTTGAATTTTATTACCTAACCTCCTTATGTAGGTATATATGTCACATTTATAATAGTTTAGTTTGTAAACTCAAAGCATATATTTAAAATAGGCACATAACTGCATTAAATGGCACTATACCTTGAAATGTTGTATGTGTTCACTTACTTACATAAAAAAATAAAGTGCCTTTAGTTACCACTATAACCTCACTATTAGCACCGTGCAAACCAAACTAATAAGTCTCTACAAAGATTCCAGGAACTAAAGAGCATATTTACTTTGTACTGAAACAGTATGAGTCTCGGGAGGCATTAGCATTTCACTCGGGGTTCATTTGGTTCTCTAATTGTGTACAATTTTGTTTGTTCCTCATTTATATGCGTTGCGTGTACGCCCAAGTGCTGGTTCAGTTTTTAATTAAAGTGGGTAATTCATGTACATACATACTAATAATGTTTTTGGAGGAAATTATTAAGTATTGAGGAAGGATCTTACATAAACACACACTATGATGTCACCAAGTAACTAGGTTCTTAAAAAAACCTTACTTTTTACAAAAAAAATTGAGCCGTCGCGGGACACCTGGCAGATGTGAAAAATAGAAAATATTTTGTATATTTACATAATGTATGAAATAATGGTTTAATAAAAGAAAATAAATATAGTATAATATAAACCCAAATATTCAATTTTTTTAAAGAAATTAATTGTTCTTTATTTAAAACTAGCTGACCCGACGAACTTCGTACCGCCTTAGAATAATTAAATGTTGTTTTTAGTTATTAGCTGAGTTATATTAACTTTATTGTTACATAAATTTAAAAAAAAAAACACAATGATAATGAGATACAAATGCCCTGAATATTAGATCCACATAATCATAAATTTAACATTTTAATTTTACAATTCTATAATTACTTCTAACCAGTCTACGGTTGAGCCATAATTTATTATAACTCACTATTTACTAATTGTCCTATGTCTAAATTATTTAATTGTTCTTCTATTTCTTCTATGTTGGAAGTATTGGCGAGATTCCTTTCTTTAAATTCTTTTGATTTTAAGTTAGCCCTTTCCTTCCTTTTTATGTGTTCTATGTAACGTGTCGTTTCTAATCCACCACAATGATTAAAGTTTTGGGATATGATATTAATGGAATCGCATTCAGTGCAACTACTTTTTATGTTCGTTGCCGAATTAAATCTTAGTGTAATTTTTTTATTGCAATTCTCACAATTTTTTTTTTGCGAAGCTCTTTGTGCACAATTGTGGCAATGTTTTCCCACACCGCTTATTTGTTTCTTGAATAAATACACTTTTCTTATATAACAGTAACTTATTATATATTTTTTATTTAAGTATATAATTACCATATTTTTAATAGTTTTAATTTATGCGCCTGTCTTTGCCTTAATGTATTAGCCCGAAGGCGATGGTTGCGATGTTCTTGTCGTTTATTTGCACGTGTGCTTGCAATCTGGTCTCTTACACTTGCATTTTCCTCTAATCGTCCTTCTTCGGTTCTACTTACTCTCCGCGTGTAAACCGTTTGAGAAATTTGTTTGCGACGACCAATATTTCCCCCTCGTCCTCGGACCACGGCGATGTGGCATTGTAACCTAATTTGTACTTACATGTTGTTAAACTGTTTACAATCCATCACAATAACATCAACATTACAACAATACACAAATTATTAATTAAACATAAGTTGTTGCAGAATGGTTTTTATACCGTTAAAGATTATATTGAGGACAAAAAGGCTTGGGATTGAGTTGCTCCAATTTTCTGCATACTGAATGTTGTTTTTTTGTGTTATTCTTTATAGCTAGGCAATAAAAAGTACCGCTCTAAACTAGGTAATTTTTTCTTGTACAGCAAATCAAATTTGGTGACATGCCGACAGCAGCGCCGCCTACCGGCTTACCGGTACGGTTGTGTTTTCAAACCATTAACCCATTGAAATATACATACATAATGTCAACCAAATCGGTCCAGCCGTTTAGGAGAAGTTAGGCGATTTAAGAAAAAATATGGGATAACCAAAAACAAAAAAAAATATCCTATGTCCGTTTCCTGGTTCTAAGCTACCTCCCCACCAATTTTCAGCCAAATCTGTTTATCCGTTCTTGAGTTATAAATAGTGTAACTAACACGACTTTCTTTTTTATATATATAGATATAGCATGGCGACGCGTCGCCACGGCATGCGTCGCCATGCCAGCAGTCGGTTTTACGTGCGGCTATAGATGTTTCACATCAAAATATATTTATTTCTGTCTTGAATTGACACTTAGTTTTTCCTGTTCAAAACTCGACAGTTTAATAGGTATTATTAGCGCGTATTAGTAGTTTCATCATACATTCCAAAGCAGGCCCTGAAGACTAAAGGTTTCAAAGTCTTGACAAAATAATAAACCTACCAAAATATGATAGAACGAGCTGAACAAGATAAACTAATTGTATATCATCCGCCACGCTGGCACTAGACAGAAACGTCTAGAATATCATGCATCAAAAAACTACAAATAAGGCTTGGGCTAAATGTTAAGTGATTTTATTTCTGTAAGTAGGTTTGTACAAACAACAACAATTTATTATTTTTATTATTATTTATTTTAAACACTTTTACAAGTCAATCATATTTTGTTTAAACTAGATGAGGCTGGCGTTTCCTATCTGACTACTCTGAGAAGAAAGACCGAAACAAACTCAGAGGTCACAGTCTCTTTTACAGTCCAGACAGAATCTTGGTCGGATCATGTGAAGGCTATGTAGATCGGTGTCTGAAATGGTCTTTTGAAGAAAGAACCACCACAGATTGAGTCGACCTGTCCAGTCAGTGCACGTAGTTGTCAGCAATCGTGCAACTCAACTCAAAACTTAAGGAGCTCAACGATTCGAGGAACAATACCAAAGAAACGACATTTGAGTAAGCCGCATTAGTTACTCAAACTGCCAGATCATGATTACACTAAGAGAGAAAAAAACAAAAAAAAAAAGCAATGACCAAAAAAGTTTTCACAATAGTTAAAATAATATTTTAATACTTTACAAAGTAAATACTCTTGTCATAGTATATATAAAATTCATCAATGTCAATGTGTATATAAAAATTCCGGACATAATCATTGATGACCATGCAGATGAAAGACCGAAACAAACTCAGAGGTCACAGTCTCTTTTACAGTCCAGACAGAATCTTGGTCAGATCATGTGAAGGCTATGTAAATCGGTGTCTGAAATGGACTTTTGAGGAAAGAACAGATTGAGTGGACCTGTCGAGTCAGTGCTAAAAAGCCTTTAGCTAGGTATGTAAGTGAAGAAGCATATTTACCTTCTGCCTCCATATTCTATATAACATTTAACCAGTATCCCCTGAAGGGATAGGCAGAGGTGTACCTATAGTACACACACATTTCGCAAGTTGTGTTCAAGTCCCGTGTAACAGGGGACGAGCCTATTGCCATCACCCGGGCACAAATTCAGGCTCAGGACGGCTACTAAAAAATTACTGGTGGAAAAACCCAATAATAAACTGCCCGATCTGGGAACTAAAACCCAGAACCTCATGCTCAGCAGTGCTTGCGACCACAAGACCAACGAGGTATTAGCAACCTACATTTTCTTCAAAAAAGTATCAAAATTTATGTTACTTTACCTCCATGCTTAACCCACCCGATGCTGACAACATTTGCATATTGTTTCGAAAACTTGGCAGACAAAGTTGTGGTCTGATAGAAAACTGAAAATTCAACGATTTATCTTAATGGGTTCCTCCATAACCGATTGAAAAGTTTTCCGCTTTGCTGGGACATAAGTTGCCTCTTTTCGAAAGTTTTTTCCTATCACACTTATCAAGATTAATTCGCTTGGCCAAGTGTTTTTCTTGAGAATTGTTTTTAATCTGATGAGGCGAATTTTTGAAAGTCTGTTTTAGTTCTAGGCAAGTTGGTGGAGAAAAATAATAAGGAGTTTATATTGTACTGCTAGTACTACATATTTTTCGAATATCGAATCGAATTAAATATGAATTACTAACATATATTAAAAAAAGAAGCGAATATATTTAGAAACGTAATAATAATGGTTGAAGAAAGGCGATACGGTATTTAGATCACCTTTTAAAGTAAAAAAACGTTTTGAATTTGAATTAACATAACCCTTCACAGCTGAGTAAAAAATAATAATGGGATGCTAAGATAAATTGATTTAGAACTGAGCATCGAAAGCCGGATGAAATTTCCTTTACAATATAAAACATAATAAGATTGTTCCATGGAAAGAACCACCGAGGATAAAGTAGCAGGGGATCGGATTTCTTTGTAAAGACAATTGTATGGGATTTACCTGGATTACCAACATTCAAGTTTCTTTTAGAACTCTAGGGTTCCTTGGGAAAAAGAGTTATTTTATAAATATAACTCATGAATACAGGTATTAAAAACATTATGTCAGTTCAAATTACACAAGTTTTTAATTCCTAGCCAGTGCTTACCTGAGGGCAATTTCCGTATTTTTAAGAACATTTCCACTCTAATCTCAGCCACAATTTTCCTCTAATTCACCTATATTTTTGTCAATTTTTTTACATAGATTGCCGCTGAGATGAGATTGCGGTTTTAATTTTGGATAATGGACAATTCCTAGTTAATTAATTAATTTATATACACTTTATTGTACCACAGAAACAGATACATAACAAAAAAATACATTTAACACTACAAAACATACAATGGGCTACTGCTTTCTGAATTGTTAATCTTAAAAGCTGTAGAACCAAAATTATCTCCACTTTCAGTTTTCCTGAATAAATATCGTCTGACATTGCACACAGCACCATCTAGTTCCAAGTTAAGCACTTAAGGCTTGTGTTATGGATACCAGATGGTTGATACACTACTTAAATACATTTTTTTTTCGTAAATACATACATATTATAAATATACATCCATGACTCGGGTACAAATGTCCATATTCATCATACAAACATTTGCCCCTACCGGGATTCGAACCCAGGACCATTTGGTTTCGCTGACTACACTTAGCCACTGTAGCCACTACACCAAACGTGTCGAACTAACTAACTAACTAACGTGTCGACTAAAATGAAACTATTCTGGCATACAAAATACGCACAATCGGAAGATCTTTGTACAGTCGCCAGTACATCAGGTTATACGAAAATGATTTCAAACCTTAAAATGTTGAAGGTTAAGTTCCAAATCGAAAGAGAAACTTTGACAGTTTGTGGTTACTTGACCTGCTGCTGTGTGTGCTTACCAAGATATAAAAAGAAAAAAAATACACTATTCCCGTTTCCCAACAAAACTGAACAGACCCACAACTGATATAATAACGAAATAACAATTTCAATCCACAAACAGGAGGACATTTGCTAAAGAAAATTGCCAAGAACGAGATCAAAATATTCGTCAACAAGGTTCCTCAAAAGATGACGTCACAAAGATGGCCGGAATTTAAAAATGTTCAGTCCTACATGTCGGTCGATTGGTACATGTGGGATTTTTCCCTTAAAAATCTAAGGATCGCATAACATTTGTTACGCACTTCGATTAAGAAGGCTATCACAATTTTTTTGGTATTGGTTAAGTATAAACTGGGAGTTTTGATGTGTGATTATGGTTTAGATATGCCAACAAAATTTTAAAAAATAAATGCCCGAGAATGTTTGATTATTTCTCTCGGGAGTGCTCTAAATAAATAATTTTTTTTTTCTTGTATTTGAGTGTGTGATTCTTCAAACACTCAAATACAAGAAAAATTGTGATAGCCCTCTTAAGGATTGATCAATTTGTAACTTTAGATCTGTGTTGTAAAATGGGATATAGATGAATAGGTATTTGAGTTTTTATGGAATTGTTTTTGGTTTATATTTGATTAGGGTATGCGTGCATGAATGTTGGAAACGATTTCAATGGTAGTATTTTGATGACCGTTAACCTCAAATGAAAACATGAGCGCAAATTTGTGTTAAAATCTTTTTACTCCTGTTACTTTCTATAAGAGTCCTGGCTGCTCATCATCGACTTAGTAGTCAACTACACAAGGGTAAAGCGGGATGATCTATGCTCGGTTTTTCACGGTAGAAAAAACCTACAGGAGGCTAACTAACAAATATTATATCGATAATTTACAGGAGATCCCTGTAAATTATACCTTACAATATCAACACCGTCTAATATATAATTTAAAAGCTGATATTATAATACCTTATTCAATACAGGTAAGTCCTCTCCGCACTCAGCACCAGAGAGCGTAGAAGTAAGAACAAATTAACTACGTCGACATTTTTATTGCACACTGTTTGGGTGGCGAACTTAAAGTCATTTGCAAGGCGCTCTCCCGAAACTTTGCGATCAAGCCTTAACAAGTGAAATTCACGACGTTCAGTACTTAGGAAGTACTTTCATGTTAAGATTATGTGACCGAGAATACCTACTTTTGATAATGTGACATCTTATGACTTTATTGTCCTTTTATGTTGGAATAGCGAATCAAATAGGTATAATGGTTGTGAGAGGAAATAAGATAAAACAAAGGATATATCCAGTAACGTGATTAGTGAAGTAATGTTATTAGCTAGTAACTACCACTACAGGATAAAGTCCGGGCCACTTTTTTCCAGGAGTAACGACCATTCGTCGTCACTTTTTCTCTGTCAGTTTAGCTCACTGCTTTGTCTTGCAGCTGTAAAGCGGTAAACATTATGCCTGAATAACAATTACTTACATATTGTTTATGACGGACTCGAAAAACCAAAAAATACACCGTAATTTTAAAAGATTATAGAAATTACCCAAAAAAGGACATAGATTAAAAAAAAAATACTATAAGCATTTTATAAGATAAGAAACATAATACGTATCGATAGCTTGGAATTTCAGCAAATTTAGCTAGAAATTCCATTTAAAACAATGTCAAATCAAAAAAAAAAACTAATTATAATACTAATATAATATGAGACAACATCCACACAAGGTCCCGAACTAGGCACAGCCTGTACTACGGTAACCTGATGACTGATATACATACTTATATACATATACACACCCAGACACAGGTCAAACAAACATGTTCATGCACACAAATGTTTGAATGGTCCGGGGATCGAACCCGGGACCAGAGGCACAGAAGGCAGGGTCACTACCAATTGCACCAACCCGTCAGGCAATAACGGCGGTGTAATTATGGGCGAACACTAATACGTTTACGCAATAAAATAATATTAAATTAATTATGTTTGATCATGCTCGTTAGTTCAAATGCTAATAACCCTATAATGTAAATTATTTTATTTTGTACAACAACAAACGATATTATGGGAATTTAAATGATTACGTTGGATGTAGTGTTATTATTGAGGTAACATAGTTAAACAAATTCACTGAACAATTAATTTGATTAATGTAAACAGTTTGAACTAAGCAAATAGGTAGTACGAAACAAATGTGGCCTCCTTGATGTACCGCGTGTGAGGCAGCACCAACAGCCTTCTGAATACCATGTTAGGAAGGGTTGATTGCCCGGTTGTGAGCAGGGCCGTCTTTAATCTATTTGAGGCCCTGGGCACTTAAGGATAATGGGGCTCCTATGGAGAATGCAGGATGCAAGAGGTTAGAATTTATTTTGACCGTTCGTATAGAAATACGAGTTCCTAGGTCAACTTATGCAGTAAAGTTTGAGAACTAAGAAAACCGAAGATGTGCGAGAAAAGCGAGCTCGAAAATTTTAGCACCGCGTCTGGGATTTACTAAGGTTTTCTTTTGTCACCCTATAGCTACGACGCTGGCAGGAACTAAGGGCCCCATGGATGGTGGGGCCCTGGGCACTTGCCCAGAGTGCCCAATGGTAAAGACTGCCCTGGTTTTGAGGCACTGTAATGAGGCAGTATAATATTAAATAGCGCAATTTTAAATGATACAAATAAATAAATAAATAAAAATTTTAGTAACATAGTTAGGTATAAGTATATGTATACTGACATTGTATGGGATGTAAATTTATTCTGAAATAAAATAATTAATATTAATAAACAAAATGAAGAAAAATACAACGTAAAATGCAAGGTACACTGCTACAAAAATCTTTTGGCGCTCGAATGACGTTGAGAGGGGGCGAAGTTGGTAAACATTTGTGCAATTGTTTTGTGAAATGTTACTTGTAATGTATTAAAAAAATAAGATGGCGACGTTAGTACCGGTTTGGCCAGGCGCCAAAATAACCCTGCTGTGGCGTTTTAAAATTTATTTTATTTTATTATCGGTCCCATATGTATAGTCCATTTGGTTGTCTACTGTAAACTTAGAAACTAGTGTTAGTACTTTCAGCTACCAGAAAAACAACAAAAAACGATTCATTGTGTTCACTAACACAGTGGCGTGTTAGACATAATTATATATTTTATTATTACCAAAATATTTACGCACAAATCCGCGTTCACACATACACAAAAACGCAGGTATCTTTAATAAAAGCCACTCTCATACACACATCTAACAAAATATGATAATAACTTCGAGTAAGTAAATGAACTCGCTATTAACAAATGGCGTAGTCACGTAAAATATTGTTCTGCCCATCCCCACAGCTATAACCTTTATAGTCAAGTCCAGTGCACCTGCGAATGAGTTATGCGCGAAGATTTATTATAACAGATAAGGTTTTGTATCTGGTATAAAGCAAATGTTAGCAATATGTCTGGGGTTTTTCTTTCTTTTTTCGTTGAGAAGTGTATGGTGGACTGTTTGTACGGCAAGTGGCAGAAAGTACCAAAAAAGTTTTGTGTTATTATCGTTACGGGATGAAGATATGCTTTGTGTCCATGTTTGTAGATTGCAAGGCTATGACCGTAATTTCACACATACATCTATTAAATTATTAAGCTTGTACCTATTCTTTAGAGCAATCTGGCATCATTTTAAATTTCTAGCTGATACTCTAGTAAATTTTCTGACAAAAAAAGTCAATATTAGCCCTGTTGCAGTGGGACAGTACAGGCTGAATATTATTATTATCAGAATCAGAATGATTTATTTGTAAACATAAGTCAAATTACAATAGTGTGCGAGATGTTACAGGTAGGTAGATCCTCTCGGTTTTGCCCAGAGGCGTAGAAATATATTAAATTATATATGTTTTTTTTTTATATATGATTTTTTTATGAATTATATATATTATGAAATATATATGATTGTAAATCGCATAAGAATTGGACTATATATATTTTACTGATTTTGTTTACTGCAGTGAATCATATACTTTTAGGCATTATAAAACTTGCGTTTAGGTCATGTGGTCCCCTTAATATCAGGGTTCGCCAGGAAAACTTTGTTTAAAGAGCAGAAGGCTCCGTTTAAACAGACCCCATAAGAGTAAACTAAGGAGTATATTATGCAGTAAACAGATGATATTGAAACACATGACATTCAAAGATGGCGGAAATAAATAGCTTAAATAATGTCTACTGAAGGGAAAAGTGAGTGATGCGCTAGTATCTGACTTGGTGGATTGTGTGTGATTTATGGATCAGTGATCAGTGGATTTATTTAACTATCAATAACATAATGTTATTAATATAAAACACGTTGCAAATAGAAATAGGCACTGGCTCCAAAGCTTAGAATAATACTCTTGTGTTTCAAGGGATAGAAGACTGCTTCTCCAAAATGTCTTAGATTTGATGGAACAAAACTGAGTTATAATAGCAATAATAAAATTAACGTCTTGTACTATAATACTCCTGTTAATACTTTTAACGATGAAACCACTACCACCAAAGTCCTGCTGATTAGCATGATTATAGAAGTATAAATACCATATCCTGGTGAATATGGTAACTTCATAGTATGGAGGGTAGAGGTAAGGAGCACTATCTCATAAGGGGAAAAAGTTGAAAAAGTGTCCAGCGTATACAGTAAATTATAGTTCAAAAACCCTCCTAAATGGCGCTAGCGTAGGCAAATGGTGTGGTGTGAATGTAGCAGTTGTTAACGGACTGAAGTATTCCAAGTTAGAAAATTAACGGATTGAAGTATGCCGAGTTAAAAAAATAGTATATTATTCAATTAGTGAATAAAGGACGGATTTAAAGCGAGGGCCATAGATGAATCACGAGCTAGTGAAGGATTCTAACGACTGAATCACGACCGTAGGGAGTGATTCATGATGTTTGAATCACGAGCGTAGCGAGTGATTCAAGTATTAGAATCCTGAGCGACGCGAGTGATTCATGGCAATCGATATAAATCCGTTTTATTCAAGAGTTGCATACTATACTTTATACCATGACTACGAGAAAAATAAAGATTTACATTTAACAAACATTTAATAAAGAAAAAGGAAGCTTAAATTAATTAAAATGCACATTAAAATTGGAAAAATTACTAAAATTAAGAGTAATTTTCTTGTTATTATTATTAGGATGGTCAACTTGTGTAGCGATATAACAGTGAGTAAAAGTGCTTTTTATTCACTGTTTTCAGTGAATAAAATAAGCTTTTTAGAGGGGGAATGGTATAAATAATATTTTTAGACACTGGAGTAGTTATTGACAGTTCAGTATACCATACCTCAACAATGTACGTAGTCCAACATTATTTTGTAAACATGACCTAAATTTATTGCTTTTAAAATTTATCCGCTGAATACTGTGGCGCCACCCTTATGTACCACATTTTGACGGACACTTTTCATACACAGAGATAGTTCTCCTTAGCACTCCACGCTACCTTACCCTCCATACTCCATAGCAACCGTCCTAGGTTCTGCGTTTAGATATTGCAAATAATTGCGTTTTGTTAGTGAGATATAATAAAATATTGTAATTTTCTTTTTCTTCTTTGTGCAGCTTAATAAAACAAAGATAACGCATATAAAGTAAATCCGTCATGGTTATTTGGTTTTATAACTATTTCATATTATGTACATACTTTCATTCATGAACTCTTCTAAAATTAAGCATCTAAACTTTAGATGCTTAACTTTAGATGTAATCAAAATTTGGGTGAAAACAACGGGTTATACAGAAGTGGCCCTAATGGACGAAACTTCTTGAGTCGGCACATTCTTACTACAATACTAAACGACTCAGTGGATGACACAGCCTTTACTTAATTATCAGAGTTGGAACTCAATAAAAAGTGAAGATCCTATAACCTATTATATATAAATAAGGCAGCAACTAAAATAAAATATGGGAAGTTATAGATAAACACCAACATCTTTTGGTTTCTGAAGAGGCTTGTGGCGTGATTTCGTTTTATTAACAAACTCCTACTTTAATATTGATAATATTAAATTGCAAAACAAGGTAATAATTAAGGAACATTTTCAACAATTTAAATGACAATAAACTTTTCCAGTTCATCTTTCTTTCAAATAATATACGTTGTAGCAATATTTATTTATTTAAGCAAGGCACACCAACAACTTATACTATGCACAAGGAAACTAATTACAGTAGGTAATCACGAGTCTTCAATACTATGTAAATACACCAGCTATTATCAAAATCAAAATCAAAAGTCATTTATTCAAATTAGGCTGAGAATCAGCACTTTTTGAACGTCAAAATCACATAAGACAGTCCCCCCAAAACGGGCACCCTTCACCACTTCCTAGTGCTGTAGCTGGGAAGAAGAAGTGGCGGAACAAACTCCCCAGCAGCACTGCTGTCTGTTCAGTTAGAAGAACTGGATTCTATACATATAGTAATAAGTAATTAACATTACGAAACACAAAAATATTAAAATTATTTGCCATATGTCAGCTAGCACACGCCAATATTTAAAACTATACTCAAGCAGAAATAAATAATAAAAACAAAAACGCAAACAGAACTTAATACATAATAAAAAGCCTCCTGGCATAAAGGGCGTGCCCGCTTACATATGCAATGCTGCATTATGTTTATATGTATATAGCTGTAACTTGTAGCCACAAATGATAAACTAGGACCTTCGAAGTAAAATAAAGAAACATAATTTCTAATAAGTAACAATAACAAAACCATAGTCAGCAAGATGACCTGTCACCACAAGCAGCACCCGTTCACGAGCATAACGCAAAGATCAGCCATTACCCCCCTCGCCATATTTGAGGGAAGGAGGCAATAAAAAAAATAAAAGAAAAAAATAATAATAATAATAAAATAATAATATAAGAAAGAAAGAAAATATAAAAGGTGAACAACTATTCGATTACATTTTTAAATCAGTAAAATATTCGCAATAACATTAAATTGATAGGTACATAATAACATTACCAAATAAGATTAGATTAAAAAAAAAAAAAAATACATCACCTCACATTGCACTAGAACAATACAACCATACAAAATTGTAATAAAATATTCGTACGGTAGCAACACTGAATATTTTATTTTTCAATCAACAACTTTCAAATCAAGAGTGAAGCAATCCATCATACCCGAGGAACTTGCAAATGACATAATTATCATCAAGCCATACTAAAAATTAAGTAAAAATAAAGTGGAGTCAAACTTCCAAATTATTATAATGTACCTAACCATTTCCCCCGACGCCGCTCGTTAGCATCGTTTTATCAAATACCTATCCATAATTTGTTTGTAAATAACACAGCGAAAGGTTTTTTTAAAGAAATTGGGTTGAAGATAAGTAATTTTTGTATTTAACGGTCTCGGAACGGAAATTTATTGTTAATTGTGTTTTGGTCTTTTGAGTCAGACATGGGTTTTGTATTTTGAGTGATTTGTGTTAATGTGTTCTTTACGGTAAGTACTACAGATTTGTTATCAATCCTAGGCAAGGCCAAAATAAACACATAACAAAAAACTTTTATTAAGTAATTAATTATTACAATTACCCACAATTACAGTATCATGGTTTTTTGCTTATTGCACGCGGTTCAATTTAAATCCAGATGTTCCTATTATATTTCTCATCATTAGTAGATTCAAAGATTCACCTCGAATGCAAATCGAAGACGTAAGCAGTCGAATTAATACATGCCAAGCTAACTCGCAACCTGGAGCTGCTAATGAAGCGGATCCTTTAATTTTCAGGCTTCCACGTTTCTATTCTTAAAATCCGTGCGCCTGATGGGATTACCCTTCGGCAAAAATTACGAACTCCCATATATACTTTCTTTTAGGGGATGTATTTTCAAAAATGTTTCGTTATAAATGAAAGAAAGATAGAAAACAGAGAAAATAAATTTATTTGACCTAGGTTAAAACACACAATATTCACACAAAAAACAGATAAACAGAAAATACTTAAAATAGTAGTTTGCTCCACACGGCTGCGCCAAATAGGCCCAGTTCAGCATAAATGCCAGACAACTAGTGCCTGACGCTTGTTTTCAATTAGAGCTTATGTTACGAGGACGTCTTACGGATGTAAATCAGTTTTATAGTGACTGTAAATATTTAATTATAAATAGACAGATATGTGTAACAAATTATAATAAAAACGATTACATATTTTGTTAAAAATAATTATAGATAATCATAGAGTGGTGTTTAAAAATGAATAAATCAATTGGTATGGTTGCAAAAAAAAAAACAACGGACTGTCGTCTATAAGTAAACTATAAACTACATTACTAAACAATACTCTACTATAGATAAATATAAATGAACTCTTGTTCTAAATTTCATGCTTCTAGACTTCAGTCTAGGCTCTGCGTTATCTTTAACACTCTCACCGCCATGTGGTCTGCTGGCCGCCCACATAAATTTCAGTGCAGCAAGACACTATAGATTTAAAAAAATTTACCAGCAGGCCGTGTGATCCCACAAATTCACTTATTTTTGTAGAGCTTGGCTTGCTATATAATAACTTAACGACTTGTCTCGCCGGCCACACACATGGCGTGCTGCAAAAGTTACACAAAATCTAGCGTGGCGTGGTGTAAAGGACATTGCGCGGCCGCGCGCCGCCCACACGGCCTGCTGTTCTAGAAAAACCTTAAATGTGTATGGCGGTGAGAGTGTTAAGTCAATTTAAGATTTTATTAAGCATAGAATATTAATTTCGATGTAAATTACACTAAACTTGCTCCAAACCTCTGCTGTTGAGTTAATTTCCCTCTTGTAATTGTGTTACAAGATACCACTTAAACCAATTGTCAATCATTAAGGTGCGGCGCCTAAAATTTGAGCACTCCGTTGCACGTTGCTAGACGCCTCCGCCAAATTGGATTTCCGTGTGCCTCTTGTATGCATATAGCATTACCTTCAGTGTAGGCTGGTCACTGGATAGGTAGTGTTTCTAACTAGTCGGGTATCGAGTTAGCCACACGTCTATGAACTCAGTGGTAGATAATATGTAAATACAGCAGTGTTCAGCCGACGTTGAACTCTTCCGAGAATTGATGCTGATTTTGGAGAAGCAGCTTTATAAAAATGATATAAAAATTAAACACATACATGTTTTATTTTATTAAGAAGTCTTCTTTTTTAAATTTCTGATATCTGTTGAGTAATTATGTATAATATTCAGTTTTAACAAATGATCATAACTGTGTCTTCAGCAGTTAATCTTAAGGTCAAGACTAACCTCACAATGACAACGTAACTATTTTCATGCTTTGCGTGACTTAATGTTGTATGATGATGATAATGTTATAGGTATCATGTTACCCAGTAACTGGGTTGTGGAAGTCAGATAGGCAGTTAAAGCTAGTAAAATACTGATATTCAGTTGCATCCGGTTAGACTGAAAACCGACCTCATCAAAGTAGAGAAAAGGCAAGGCAGATGATTAAAATACAAAATTTTTGAAGTAGCTAGGCCAGTACTCTGATGTCATCAAGGATCCAAGAAATGTCCACATCCATTCCAAGAAATCCTTTCTTCATAAAATCCGTCCATTACTTCTGCTCCGACGATCCTGTACAACAAATTATTTATACTCCGTTTCTCATTTATAATAGCCAGTAGCGATCACATTGGATGAGATCGAAAGGAAAAATTAATGCTCCAATGAATACGTTTCCGATTGAATAGAAGAACAATTTGTTTATCTTCGAGGTGGTTTGCCAATACGTTACTATTAAGTTTTAAAATAATACAAATATAAGTAAAACTTCTGCTTCTGCCATGATGGCAAGCTCATTCTATATCATTATCATTCTCTTGCGCTTATCCCAATTTATTCGGGGTCGCACAGCATGTCTTCTTCTTCGGTACTTCGCTATTAGTCGTCATCTCAATAGTCTCTCCCTTTCTAGCCATATTATATTTCACACAGTCCATCCCTTTGCTATTAGTCGTCATCTCGGCAGACACTCCCTTTCTAGCCATATCATCTGTCACACAGTCCATCCCTTTGCTATTAGTCGTCATCTCGGCAGACACTCCCTTTCTAGCCATATCATCTTTCACACAGTCCATCCCTTTGCTATTAGTCGTCATCTCGGCAGTCACTCCCTTTCTAGCCATATCATCTTTCACACAGTCCATCCCTTTGCTATTAGTCGTCATCTCGGCAGTCACTCCCTTTCTAGCCATATCATCTTTCACACAGTCCATCCCTTTGCTATTAGTCGTCATCTCGGCAGTTACTCCCTTTCTAGCCATATCATCTTTCACACAGTCCATCCATCGTTTCATTTTCGTTCCTAAGCTACTTAATAATACTAATACTAAAATATTAGCCAGTGAGATGGTACCGGAGCTGACTCCTAATGCGTGGTGACTAAACGAACCTTCATTGAAATTCGGATAGCCTAGCTAGATGACATTTATTGTCACGGTCACCACTATGCAGTACCGAATGTGATTGTATTGTTTGTAACAGATCAATAAGCAATGGATTTGGATATAGAAATAAATCGTAGTTGGAAAGCAGCCAACATGCAGTGATAGTGAAGAGTAATTTCAGTTGCACCGTTGCCAACGTCCATACCATGTTGAGAACACCGGTTCTCGTTCCGATCACCGAAGTTAAGCAACATCGGGCGCAGTTAGTACTTGGATGGGTGACCGCCTGGGAATACCGCGTGACGTTGGCTTTTTTATTAAATCATCTTTTGTTTTATTAAGTTACGAGTTCCTATGGCCGGTAGTCAATGACAACCGTTTTTAGAGATTTTTCTATCAATTTTATCAATTACTAACTGCGCCCCGCGGTTTCACCTGCATTAGTCTCGATCTCTTGGGAATATCGAGATAAAAAGTATTCCATGTCCTAATGGCGGCCTTATGCGGCCTACTCAAATGTCCTTTCTTTGGTATTGTTCGTCGAATCGTTGAGCTCCTTGAGTCTAAGTTGAGCTGCACGATTACTGACAATTGCGTGCACTGACTGGACAGGTCCACTCAATCTGTGTGGTTCTTTCCTCAAAAGACCATTGCAGACACCGATCTACATAGCTTTCACATGACCTGACCAAGATTTTGTCTGGACTTTAAAAGAGACTGTTACCTCTGAGTTTGTTTCGGCCTTTCTTCTCAGAGTAGTCAGATAGGAAACGCCGACTCCATCTAGTTTAAAAAAAAAATATGATTGACGTGTAAAAGTGTTTGTTCAAACCTACTTACAGAAATAAAATCATTTATCATTTATCATTTAATGCAAGCCATGGTCGTTATGCGCATAATTAAATTTAAATCCGATTAGCGGTTTTATTGTGAAAGCGTAACAAACAAACATACAAAAAATAAAATCTTTTTGCCTATGCATTCCACAACTTTCCTCGACAAATCCTTTACTGTCCAGGCCGCTCGTTTGTGGAATGCATTGCCAGTTGAAATAAAACGCGTGCCGTCATTGCTCGTGTTTAAAAGACTCGTGAAGGAACATTACTTGTCGTTGTGATCTTGTTCTCGTAATTGTAATTATCTATAGTTTTCATTTATTTTCGTTGCCGATATATTTAATAATAATAATAATAATATGAGACAACATCCACACAAGGTCTTCAGGTCCCGAACTAGGCAGAGCCTGTACTACGGTAACCTGACGACTGATATACATACTTATATAAATATACACACCCAGACACAGGTCAAACAGACATGTTCATGCACACAAATGTTTGACTTGTCCGGGGATCGAACCCGGGACCAGCGGCTCAGAAGGCAGGATCGCTACCAACTGCGCCAACCGGTCAGTCAATTTATATTATTAAATATTTAGTATGTACGTATTTATGTATCTGTTATTTAGGACATGTTTAAGTCTGTGTATCTATTTTAGTGTATTGTATAGATACTTATTATTTGCAACAACCCATTTTATGTCCAGGCAAATCACTGTCCATTCCTAGGTTGCCTGAGCGAGATCGCAGAAAGCGATAAGGCTGCCCATTGTATATTAAGTAGTGTTAAATTTATTTATTTATGTTATGTATTTTGTGGTGTACAATAAATATATATATAAATACTTAAATAATAAATAAAATAATATTATTATTAGTTTAGATTCTGTTTTCGAAACTTAAGATTTTTTTTTTTACTATAATCAGGTAGGAAGACGGTTCACTACGTCCACGCTATCCACGCTGTGACTTTCGGTACGTAGTCGCCAGTCCAGTAATTTTCAGCCCGTTCGTCCATTTATTCTGCGAGCAATGTGGCCCACGTCTTGATACTTTAAGAGAGACATCCCACACCGTACCTCATCCTATCTCATTCACAAATTCTATAAATTCATCTAGTTTGGTTAAAAGTAAGTTTACTTCATAGGTGCGGGGTGGAATCGAACGGGCTTGTCCAGAACGCATATTCATGGATGACATCCAAAGGACCTAGAAGGAATCGTGGACACACTAATAGCAAATATACTTGTATTGATAGTCACAGACCAATTAATCTAATTACCTACAGAAATAAATCGTTGTTGGAAAGTTGCCCGCTTGCATTGATACCGAAGAGTAATTTCAGTTGCACCGTTGCCAACGTCCATACTATGTTGAAAACACCGGTTCTCGTTCCGATCACCGAAGTTAAGCAACATCGGGCGCAGTTAGTACTTGGATGGGTGACCGCCTGGGAATACCGCGTGACGTTGGCTTTTTGATAAAAAAAATATTTTGTTTTAGTTGTAAAGAGTTCTTAACTTAAGTCAATGCAACTTTTATGAGGAAAAGGAAAAATTTAAATTGTTTTAGCAATTTTTGTTACATCTTTGTTGTATACCTACATCTTCATCACCAACGTTTCAGCCGAAAGACTGCTGGACATAGGTCTCCTCTTAGAGTCACCACATCAGCTGGTCCTGTGCGTCTGACATCCAGCGGATTCCCGCGTCCTTCTGTAGCTCAGTGCTCCATCTTCTGAGGGACCTTCCCACGGTGCGCCTTCCAGTACGCGATTACTACTCCAAAATTTTACTGCTCCATCTTCTGAGGGACCTTCCCACGGTGCGCCTTCCAGTACGCGATTACTACTTCAAAATTTGACTGCTCCATCGTTCATCTGTTCTGGGAGCATGTGTTCATGGCCACTTCGAGAGAGACATTCCACACCTTACCCTACCCCTACCTCACATAAGTGAGATAATTATGATGCACTTAAGATATTCTATTAAACCAATAACTAAGAGTAAGTCTACTACATAGGTGCATCGATAATATTTGGACAGCATATATGACGGTTTATGCCCCTGGCGGCGTCATGAGCACAACTATTAGCAAATATAGAGCTGTAATCGGTATTGATAGCGACTGATAAATAATTCTAATTACAAAAATAAATCGTTGTTGGAAAGTTGCCCACTTGCAGTGATACCGAAGAGGAATTTCAGCTGCACCGTTGCCAACGTCCATACCATGTTGAGAACACCGGTCCTCGTTCCGATCACCGAAGTTAAGCAACATCGGGCGCAGTTAGTACTTGGATGGGTGACCGCCTGGGAATACCTCGTGACGTTGGCTATTTTGTTAAAAGTCTTTTGTTCGGTTGGTTAAAAATTCTTGATCTGAGCCAACGCATCTCTTATGTTTTTTTTTTTAATTAAATTAAGTTTTCATTAAAAATTGAATGATTGATGCTTTTTGTGGCATCATCATCATCATCACTGCTGGACTTGAACTTCCCAAATATCGCCAAAATGTCTGGTTTTATGCTTCTCATATCCAATAAATTCGTACAACCTTCACCAAGTAATCAGTCCACCTTGTAACCTATGACGACCACAGACCACGACCACGGCCCAGTATCCATGCTGCTTCTTTAAATCCGCGATTGCCACTTCAGAAACTTTCGTCCCAATCGGCTATCATATATGACATCCATCATGGGTACATCAGACGAAAATCAAACGAGCTTTCACCGTCATTTTGACAACCAACTTGATGGCTGACGGCTTTAGACGGAGCGTGTGAGTCGTTGCCATAGATAACCACTTAGTAGCGAATTGATAACTTATTTATTAGTGCCGACCGTTCAATAAACAATAAATCTAATTACAGAAATAAATTACATTTGGAAAACTGCCAAGACGCACTGATAGCAAAGCGCAATTTTGGCTGCACTCTCGCCAACAACGTCCACACCATGTTGAAAACACCGGTTCTCGTTCCGATCACCGAAGTTAAGCAACATCGGGCACAGTAAGTACTTGGATGGGTGACCGCCTGGGAATACCGCGTGTCGTTGCCTTTTTGGCAAAATATACTTTTGTCTTGAGTTCTTTTCAGCGTCAGTGATACTTTTATGCTATTTTTTACAAATACTTTAAATTTTTTGAATAATTAATTTATTGTTATTTATGTAGAAAATAAATGAATAGTTTAACTTGTCCTAGAATGACGCAATGTTAATGCAAAACGTATTCCATTCCATTTCCTGTAAGCCTTTTGCAGAAGAACCGTCTCACTAACAATAAATAAGCCGCTTATGATTGCAATACTGTAATAAGCTACTTTTACTACGAACCAGGTATGTACAATCAGGAACATAGTTATGAGGGTAAACAGTAAAATTGTAACTACTAACATCACTTTTGTAGGCTGGGCATATGCTTTTTATTTTGTTTGAGCTAATCTCCACGGTTCTGTATCTTTTTTTTTTTCAACTTGAACAAAGGTTGTTTTAGGTTTCATTGTTGTGCAAACGTGTCCACCGTACCACTTATTAATAGCTTGTACTTATTTTTTACGTCCTAGCAAATAGCTTATTGCAGAGGAAAGAATACTTTGACAGCAATAATTAGGGTTATTAAAATTCCGAAATGATCAATACTTTTGTCGCAGTCTGTACTGACTACGTGGTTCTCAGGATTATTTTCCGCTGCAAATAATACCTACGGTACAGGAGAATTATTAAATTCTGTATTCCTTTCTCAATTAATGCAACAAAGGGTTCGGGGATTTAAATAGTAACTAGAAATCGCAAGAATGTGTATCACTTTTTAATATAAAACTGAATATAAGCACGCTAGTGCTGAATACGTTTGTTTTGTTTGAAACTGTATTCTAAAATTACGTGGAACTATGCTATATTTTATGTTTCATGTGTATTGTAGTAGTAGCAATAATAACAAAAGAAAGAAAGAAAAAAATATACAAACAGTAAAAAAAATAAAAATACTGGTGCATTTAATACTAACAAAATTGACATTAAAAACAACAATAAACAAGAAAACATAATATAAAAGACCTGTGCGAGGCCTAAAAGGCTCTTATCTCAGCACAACGCTGCAATGTTTAAAAAATAAATACCGCAGCGCTGGTATTCTGATAAGACCCGCTGTGATGCCACGGACACACCTACAGACATCTATAAATCGCACTAGGGGATTACTAAAAGTAAAAAAATAATAAGAAAATAAAGGAATAAAAACCTTAATTATGTACATACAGTCGTCAACACATCAGGTTACACGAAACTGTCTTAAAATGTTGAAGGTAAAGTTCAAGATAGAATGAGATTTTTTTTTAGTTTCTGGTAACTTCACCTGCTGCTGTGTGTACAATGAATCACAGAACATATTATTATACACGGTCAATTTTAGGTCGTTCTGGAACCGAAAGCCATATACTCGATCATCGAACTCGAAACGATTAAATTAAATTAATTATATTAAACGATATTATTTTCAATAAGTTACAATAAAACAAAATCACGAAAAATCTAATTTATTGTTTTTTTTGTGTAATAGTGAGAACTCGTACTAACGCTTCCTTGCGATCAATGCATATGTGTGTAAAACGTATCGACGAACTGCAACACTTGCGAACGGTACCCACCCATTGAAAAATTCATTCATCGATCAGACAGCATGATCCGTAAGCCACGCCCCCGGCCCCTTACAGTCTAGCCGACCGCCCGCGCACCCCCGCCATTCCTAATTTCTTATTCCTTTCTAGTATTGTCTCGCATTTCGTTGTATTAGGTCACGCACGCGCAACCTAATTACGCGCCAAAAATTGGAGTTTTGGTCTATGGTGGATTTTTATGTGACATGGTGAACCATAACTTGGAAGAGGCCAGACGTTTGTATGCTCAGCCGGAACACCTGAACTCACTGCGCGCACGTGAAATCACTGACCCTCAAGTTCCCTAACCTTCACTTCTACCATCCTGGCTGTAACCCAGCGCCTCCTCGATCATGGACAGTTTCGAGCGCCCACACACGCGCAGGGCCGCGGTAGACTACCATACTCGGCGGAATTGGAGGAATACATACAGGAATACTTCGAACGCGACCCACGCGGCCACGTCATAGTACCATAATGGCGGCCAGGCGATTCAATGTTAGCCAATATTATGTATCTCTCTGGCACATTAACGCGGTCTGTTCTATCAGCATGATGGATGCCCTGCTCATGATGCTACTTCAGTGCGTGCGTATTTAAACTGTGTTTGGTGAGCAGTGGATAGGTCGTGGTGGCCCTGTGGCTTGGCCCGCAAGGAGCCCTGACTTAACACCACTGGATTTTTATTTGTGGTTCGAGTTTTAAAAGACTATTTTCTTCCGATTAGCGTACTACTCGAGATGACTTAAGAAGTGCGACAGTGGACGCTTTTAATATTGTGAAAAGTGAAGTGAATAAAAGAGTACCTACAAGTAAGTAAGTACTTACCTACTTAGATACGTAACATGTAAGTACTTACTTATTACTGGCGCGACGGTCTTAAGCCCGTAGAAATTATGAAGGAAAAATTTGAGTTATTTAACTGATAGGTATGTAGATAAACGCAATTTAAATCAAACAATGGTTATGAATGCGAAATCAAACGATTTATTATTGTCGCGGGTACTTAGGTATCTACAGCAACAAAGTGCAAGTAGGTGCTGATGACCGCGACTGGTGACTGAACACCACAGTGATAGGTGGACTTCTTGTTCACTGTGTACCTACCTACATCAAAACGATCTTTTTTGACCGTGGGAGGACAAGGAGGTTCCTCAATAATATCCTTGCTAGCAAATTTCTAGTACCTACTGAAAAAAAAAACTTTTTATTACATTAAAATTCCTGCTTGCCATTTGGACGTACCGCCACTATTTAAGCGGATTTAAACTTATTTATACTCTAAACATAATATGGCTGTAGTACTATGTCTATTTTATCTATGCGTAGGTACCTAGTTCACAGAGGTCACCGATCGCCGTACCTTTGCCTACGCGCCGACATCTTTAAACATAAATAAATACACATACGCAATAGACAAATAGGTACACAAATAAAAACACGAAAAGCGAAAATTCAGACTTTATTTCTTAACCGTAAACGGTAACAAATAGAAATTTCACCAAACTTGGTACGCTGTTTACTAAAGTTATTCTGAGAAGCCACAGAATTGATGCACAACCGATTTCTGCGGTTCACTTTATAAAAATAAGGTCTTAATTCGGTACAATATTTTCATAGAAAAGGGCACCACCAACTTATAATGAACTCTATTTGACAGATAAAACGATTCATTTTTCTGTTTGAATTGCCTGCCTTTGTAAAAGCCGCCGCGCCGCACCGCAGCCGCAAGCAACATTGTAAAAATTGGTTTAGGTAGTATTATTTTTATTCATCATAATTTAATTATGGTAGGTAACTGTATGCTTATTAAGTACATATTAGTTCGATTGGTCGACACTCGATTCAAGGCCTTAAATACAACTCACAAGAGTACTCGTCATGTCTAGTTGAGGTAATAGACCGTACGATTACTAGTGATTTCGTGATGCGAGAGTAGTGAATGAAAATTCAATTAATTTTTCTCGTTTACGAGGAGATGTGATAGTGGTAAACACCGTGCCATGCGTCCAATTAGGTTCCAAAACAAACGAGAGATAACGGAGGTAAATGAACTTACACCAACCTAAATCGTACCTACCTGAAATAAAATACCTACTTGCAGCAACGTCCGTTGACCCACCACGAGCGCTAATAAGGCAAGGGCTAATAAGATTTAACTCGAATGACAGAATAAAAGTGATAAACTAACCTCTATATTAGATGTCTTAAAAAAATATAACAATGCCAATAGTAACTATTAATCGTCTGGAGTTACTGTGTTTCGGCTCCAGAACGATGTAAAATTGTTCGTGTAAACCCTGACGCAATGAATTATCGACCCACGCCCGACGCTCCAACATCACATGTCAATGTTATAGACTATTGTTTATAGTCTATGGTAAGCGGTGAGACGCGGGCGCAGCCACGCAGGCGACCGGCTGTCAAATAAGTTTATTAAACAAAAGAAAATAAAGTAATGTAATACTAACAAAAAATAAAAAAACAATGTTATGGGACGTCATATATTTATTTACTGCGTCAACGGCCACCTTACCTAATATATATTTTTGATCGCACCTATGAACAAATATTTCAAACTCTATGTGGAAAGTACCAGGGTTGCCCGCGAAATTCAAACATTCTTACGTTTTTTTTTGCAATTTGCAGGCCAGTGACAGCAGTGCGATTCTGTAACCATCTCACCGTGAAAACTAGGTGAAGTGAGCGTGGAGTGAGCTATCAGTGTCGACCCACCGGTGCTAGGGATTGACCAAGCATTACATTTACAATCATAATCGAGATTATTAATATTTGTTATGCAAATTCAATTGATAGTTTTATATTATTTCAAAGCTACTATCTAAAAAAAAACAACACTGGGTTTCTGTTTTGCTATTTTATTTGAAAACCCCGAAAATAGTAATGTTTAGCCACATAACTATATACTAGCTTTGAAATAATATAAAATTATCAATAGAATTTGGATAAAAAATATGAATAAAATCTCGATTATGATTGTAAATGGAACTTTGGTAAATCCCTAGCATCAGTGGGACGACACTGACAGCTCACTCCACGCAAGTCTTCACGGTGAGATTTTCACAGAATCGACCGGCAGGTCGGATGTTGAACGAATTTTTCATGAAAACGGTGATTATATGAACTTAGAGGATTGTAGTGATGATTTTAATGATTATAATTTTTGTCACGGTCGCGAATCATAATTTGTTCAACATATAACCCGAAACTGACCTGCAATTTTCAAACAAACTAAGAAAATTTGAATGTCGTGGGCTACCCTGGTGCTTCCCTCTAAAGTACACAATTCTTTAAATCTTTACACACCTTGCAACAAACAGATTTTCGAAAAACGAAACACGAGCGAAAAACTGAAAGCTGACGTTGACAATCATGACGCGACGTGACGACACGGCTGACACGACCGCAACAAGTTGACTTGACATCAACGGTTTTATTACAAGCTTTTATTTTTTCTTTTTTACGACGTTCCTTTGGCAATGACGTGACAATTTTATGTGTAGACAGCTGAATATGAAGTGACCAAGTGAAGAGGTCACGTGTTATATGGACATTTGTGTTTAGTGTTATGTCTGTGCCAAGATTCTGTAAGATCCTTGTGATAAATATATTATTAGGCTGAAATGTTGTTTTATTTTTGTTAGCCTTTTATCGTGTTCATACGAGTACATGGTAGATTAATTCTGTGTTTACAGATTTATTGGCAAACAATAATGATGCAAGTGGTTGTATAATCCGGCAACCCAAATGCCATGGCCGATTAGTTGATGATCTAAGACTAAAAAACGAAACTGATGAGTCCATTATGCCAAATTTAAAATATTGTCTTAGAACCTACTGCTAAAATAATTTCTTACATTCGGATTTTATTCAATCCTCGACAGTAAGTTGTCGGCCATTATCTAAAATCGCTAAAACGTATTGGATATCGTGACTATATATTGGATTGAATTGCAAGCTAAGCTAATACCGTTTCGAGGAAAAAGAGTATAAAGTTTAAGTAAGTAAGTTCGATCTTACCCCGAGGGTCTGCAGGATGTAATAAAACTTTTAAAACAAACTAGTCACGCCTTCACTGCCATTGATTGGAAGTGTTTTCTTAAGTGCACTTTTTTCTTTTTTTAGATGTACTTGAGATAAGATATTTCGATCTATCGACATGATACTGTGATAATATTGAAAATATCACATATAGTAATCAAACTTTCTTGCTTTTTCCCAACTATGTTCGGGTTAGCTTCCAGTCTTACCAGAAGTAGCTGAATAGCAGTCAGTCAGTTTAAGTATTAAAACTTTAGCTCGTAAAATTATCCTGGTCCGAGCAAAAGTTATTCTACCAATTTCACACGCCTAATAACATTGGAAATGTGACCTCAAATATTAACAGTTTTTGTACCTTAAAAAAATATTATTGATATCTAAAAGAGATTGGGGATGAAATCTAAAATTTATATCTTTTCGAACAGCACCTGCTTTAGATGATTTGAGGTCGACAATTTTTTTTCTACAATCTATATAAGTCACCACACAATCCGGAGAGTTTCATAAAAGTCATAAATCTCCATAACGACTTCACAACTTCAAATCTCGCGTATTAAATTTATACCTTACAAGAAAGGGCTTCAAAACTCCGGACGTAATCAGTAATGAGGGAATCCGGACAAGAAATAGCAGTAAGTGTCCAGACTCGAGTTAGGATTGTCACGTCCAAACGTCCGGGCTATCTGGAGATGACAAGTCCTTGAACAGCGGGCGTCCGTCCGGCATAACTTGATTATTAATTTAAGCATCTACCCCTGCTTGAAGTGGCACTATTGCAGACGTTATTAGATATACTATCTCTTAGTAATTTCAAATTATATACTTGAGACAGATATTTTGTTGAGAACGTAAACAAACTACAATTTACGTGGTGTCGATTAGGCATGATACGCGTTATACTGCCAATATGTAGATTATTAAAAAAAAAGTCTATGTGTAAATATAAAACAATAAAAGTAAGAAATATAAATTAATGAACACAATAATAACAACCATGGAAGTACTTTAAACGCAGTAAAACAATCACTGTGTCATGAACCTTAATAAACATGTATTGTCTTATCCCTCAACTCATGCACACCTACCCGCAATGCACTTAGTTTTCGTGTGAACATTTTTTCTCTCTACAACTACCCTTTTACTAAGACTGTTACGAAATCATATATGTAATTTTGTCATAGTACTAACCCACTGCGCCAATCGGCTTAATGTATTTTTAAGTTATAATATTGTTTTTTCTCTGTAAGGGATTGTGTAAATCTTTTGGGAAAATAAATGTCTAAAACCGTAAACCGTATAAAACAGTCTTTGTCAGTTTTCGTTCCATGTTATGCACTCACATTCATTTAACATCGGTCTAGCCTTTTTTCAACTATGTTTATGACCGAAATCTAGTCGAACCAGGTGCGACCAAATAAAAATATCTATATTTTTCCACCATAATGCGTGCAGAAGTTGTTTCTGACACAATCCGAATTGGATTTGAACGCATTATTATCGAGTTCAAAACTGGCAATAAAAGTTTTTATATTTAATTTCGATTCATTGAGCTGACAACGCGACCATATTAATGGCTCGACCACAAATAATATACCAGCGAATATTCAGTGGAGCCACGTATCCAGCATTTTGCCGGACGACCGTTAAAATGTCCAGCGAAATTCCGAAATTTCTCGAATTCCGAATGTCATCAAGTCTAAAAGTATTCTGTGAACGCTAAACTTTTACTATGTGTGTGTGTAATAAAAATTAATAAATATATTTATTAATATTATAAGGTTAAAAATTTAAAAATATATTTTTTTATTTAGTTTTCGTATGGTATGCTAGTGAATATGTTTTAGGTTATAAGAATTCAAGGCATTTTGTCGTGGGCGTAAAAGTTTGTGGTTTGAACATATGTTTTTCGATATTTCGAGGGTTGCGGTCGCCGGTTTTCTGTAATTTTAGGAAGAATACTTACTTTTACTAATAGGTCGTATCTGTGTCTGTTTTACTGTGTGTACATAAATAATAAAATAAATAAATATGAAGCGTTGGTTTAGTTATTGTGGACACCTAGCGCCTGAAGTAAACGTTTTTAAACTAGTGGATGTTATAGTTAGGGGTTATTGGGATTTCAATAATTTTGTACAAATATAATAGGTAACAGTTTTCCAAAATCAGGTCATGTGGTGTAAAATATCCAATCGCGTGTCTCAAATAATTCCATTTATAACAACACCACCTATATTAACCATAAAGAGTATTGGCTTCACTTGCCAACTTAAATTTGCCTCCTCAATGCAATTTTCACACACTCACACATATATATAATATAATACCATCATGATTCGCAACAGCACGTGAGCACAGTAATAATAGAATTCCATACAATTCGCGGGAGCAGTATTAAACGGGAGTTTCCCAGAACGTATTTTCTTCTGGTTCCCCTAAATTTGGTGAAATATCCAAGACGCGGTGCGGAATATTAATGTTTTATCGGTGACTGGGCTTGCGTGTTATTTACTTGTACTGTTCGTATCTTTAGAAATATATTCGTGTTTTGAAAGCTCGATATTGACAAACACGCATTAACGGTGAAATGAAAGAAAATAAGAAATAATTAGCATCGAATGCATGAATACGACACGTTTGGTGTAGTGGCTACAGTGGCTAAGTGTAGTCAGCGAAACCAAATGGTCCTGGGTTCGAATCCCGGTAGGGGCAAATGTTTGTATGACGAATATGGACATTTGTACCTGAGTCATGGATGTATATTTATAATATGTATGTATTTACGAAAAAAAATGTATTTAAGTAGTGTATCAACCATCTGGTATCCATAACACAAGCCTTAATTAAGTGCTTAACTTGGAACTAGATGGTGCTGTGTGCAATGTCAGACGATATTTATTTATTTATTATTTATTTAATAATAAAATACAAAAATCATAATTCCAACATTTTTAAATGGATACCTATGGTTTAAAGCTTAGCTAATTGACTAATAAAATATTCAATAACGCTACGTTAATGCCCAAATCAAATATTACGTTTTTATTTTTTTCACGCCATACACGCGATTTAGTAGTTTTGAGTTGACTACCCAATAAAGTCTGAAGCCTTGACTAAATTTTGACTATAAATTATCAGACTGCTTCGGTTAATTTTTACATACTTATCTAAAACGATAATAGTTTATAGTAAGTATCTTGCTACCATGTCCTTCCTACCTATACAAGAGCTATGAGGGAATATGATAGTACGGTGTTATGCTGTAAGGCCCGGCAGCCTGCCACTTTTCATTACCCGTAATTGTGAAATATGCATTTAACGTGTTTCTGCAGTATTAGACTTCGAACACCTAGTGCAAGCGTGGGAAAATCTGCCTCATCTTTTGTTTTCCCATAGAGAGACACAGACATATGCCTAGACACATAGACTTAACTAGTTAGGTACTTGACAAAATGAAGGATTGCAGGATGGGATGATAAGTAGGTATTTTTTTTTTATAAAATGAAAAGATAAGGCTCAATTAGGTACCTACTACGCTGGTGTCAGCTGAAGAGGTATCTCTTAAAATTTCTTTCAATGTACCGAAGAACCAATTTTAAGACCTAAAATATAGCCAGTAAAACACCAAGAACAAAGCTACTAGAATTCAATACGAACCAAACGAAATAGAGCTGTGTAGTAGTGAATAAAAGATTTCGTCGTACTTGTTGATAACACGGGAATAGGGTACCAGCTTTAAGAAAAGAGGGTCCCTGGTCGTACCTTTTGTATTGTGTAATCAGATTGAAATGTTGCTTATCTGTTTCAAATACCAAAGAGAAGTATTTCGCCGGACGGATCTTTTCTCCACGTAAAGGTTTGAAAGTATGTACGTATGAATCATTAGTTATTAGTCAATGTTTCATAAAAGTAAGGGCTTATTTTGTTATTAGGTCACCTACAGATTTACTGACTTCAATTGGGACCTTTTTACAAATCAAGATGTCTGTTAATGCAGGTAGAAGTAGTAATGTTATAATTGTATGATATTAATAGTAATATGCTTCTATTGTATTATGTAATTAATAGCAACACCACTTCCTAAATATATAAAAATATGACATAAAAACATTACTGACAAATGCGTGCACTGACTGGACAAGTCCACTTAAATCTGTGTGGGTCTTTCCTCAAAATACCATTTCAGATACTAATCTACATGGTCCTCACATGTCCAACCAAGACAATGTCTGAACTTTAAAAGAGAATGTGACCTCTGACTTTGTTTTGACCTTTGTTCTCAGAGTAGTCGTTTATGAAACACCGAACGTCCGAACTCATCTAGTTTTAAACATAACTTATTTTTGACGACTTCAAGTGTTTGTACAAACCAACTTACGGAAATGAAGTCATTTATTATTTATCTTATGTAAGTTAAAGGAAATGCTTACATCAATTTCTGTATAATCCAAAAACAGAATACAGGAACGTCTCATAAATTATATATTCAATGAGCGGCAGAAGCTTAATACTCGTACATAACAAAGAATATTATAGTAAGTATCCTTGACTCACAACTTTCGTCCTAGTCCTTTCCTCCAAATTTACCCCTGAAAAATGTGACCATAAAAAAGCCCAAACACCCTTACGTAATCTCGTTTTAACCCATACTTTGTTTACAGGCTGAAAAATCTCTCAGAAAACTTTGCTTTGAGAACATTAATTCACCACTTTATAGCGACTTGGGTACCCCTAACACGTTCAATGTCGCAGAGATTTTTGTTCAAACTTTAGGGCTTAAAAGACCTGTAGTTTACAAGTAATACTGAACAAATTCGCAGACGAGAGTTGATTGATGATTTTGAGCAATAGAAGAGACGAAGTAATGATTATAAACAAACATTTCATTCTTACGGGGAAGATACGAGTGTAGGTTCTGTGGCCCACATGTGTTCATTAAAAGTATTTAATTCACCGCCTAATGTTACTGTAAATCTAAAAACCATTGAAAGTGTATACCTACTTCTTATTTAGGATAGCAACTGATAGTACTGACATTTCATGAAAAAAAAAGGCAATCAAATTTCCCGAAGTAGTCGTTAGGAAGTTTTATCCAGAACAATTCAGTCCAATGCGGTAGTTTATAATATTGAAGACAATAAAAACCAGAGAAACAGAAACATATGTATTTAATCAATCACACAGCTAGAGAGAAAGAAAGAAATCATTTATTTTGCGAAGAATGTGGGTATACAAAATAAGATGTCGATATTTTAATAAGTAATAGTTCCTGCACACTCTACCTTACAGCATGCAAAAGTAAAAAAACTTACATCTATTCAAGCATAATAAAAAATTACATGTCTTTGGATCATAACAAAATTCACATAAATTACTAACACAAAAAAAAAGAAGACAACAATCACTCACATAAATTATTAGCATGAGAAATGACGCTTTCAAAACCAAGTGGATAACTAACTAAAAAACTTCATATTATCACACATGTGTTTAAAAGAAATTTCTTTAGAAATAAGTATCCCCTTTTGTACGTATTTCTCAGTTTATTTCTTCTTGTCTGTTTATAATGTGTATACATAAAAGGTTTATCAAGTGCCAAGCCTTTTCCCAACTACTTTGGGGTCAGCTCCCAGTCTGTCCCGAAGCTGAATACCCATGTGTACATAAATGGTTAAATAAACAAATTCAAATTTCGTAACTGGTCTTTTGACCTTTACACAGCTTATTAAAAATTGCATTTCTCGTCCTTCCGCCCTTGTGCCGCATAGCTCGTGTTAATATATTCACGCGACATTGGACCTTCGCTGGAGGTACTGACATAACTAATTCAGGTCGACTTGATGAACCGTGGTCGCGTTTTGAGAATTTATAAATTATGTCGTCAGCCTTCCCAGACAATTTCTGTTGCTTGAGCTTAAAACGTGCATATAATTTAAACACGGCTTGAGTTTGATAAATCTTGAGCGCTTTATTCACGTTGATTAGTGCTGAAAGCGCTGTTGTCGCTGGTTGTTTTGTTTTGTGTTGTTTTTACTTTATAGAGGTTATGGGCTACAGTTTTATCAAATTAAAAAAAAACACACATTGCTCTAAATTTGTTCAATTAAAAGAGTGAAAGATAATTTTGATTATTTGATTTTTGCAGTTTGTGCATCCGCATTTGCATTCTTACTTTACACTAAACTAACGCCTTCGCCCCATGGGGGTACCTGGGGTAGGCAGAAACTAAAACGCCACCTGCTACGGTCCTTACATACTCCATTAGCTTCATTTACGTTCCACGCACGCTGGTTGCGAGTTCTTAACATCTGATATTTCTGAAGAACATCACCAATGTCAAAGTCAAAGTCAAAGCATTTATTTCAAATAGGCACATAAAAGGCACTTTTGAACGTCAACACCTACATTTAAATATAATTGATTCTAGTCGCCCATTTCCAAAAGGTAGTTTCGTATGGAGAAGAATGGGCAAGAAACTCCATCGTTACTCATTTAAAATGTGTTACAATACTTTGTATACATTAATTATATAACGAGAGACGATTTTATTGTATAATGAGATCACTATACGTTCTTCTAGGGGTTTTATATTCTTCGTTTGGTATCGATAATTTAGATTAGTGAAGTAAGTGTCAGTAAATTAGGATGGTTATAGAAAATTCTCAATTTGAATATAAATCGGAAAAGTTCGTATACGTTAAGCGAAAAAAATGCCGCGACAAAAACATTTTACACAAATCTCTTTCTAATCTGGAAATCGATATCTACCTTTCTGTTTTGAATTAAAAAATGAAATTACTCTTCTCTTCTTCTTTTTTCTTCTTCTTCTCTCTGGGTTAAAAGGAAAAACCGTGTGCAATATTTTCTGTGTTTCGATTTTTGCTTTTATCTTGTGCAGGGTGTTGCGGAACCCATTCTACCGCCTACTGTTCGATTTATAGTGTGTACCGAGCTTACCCTTATTGTGACGTATTATCAGCAGAATTGCATCGCTGTGATAAGGTTATATGCTTGAGCTGTTCCATTTTTCAAATCTGAAATATGACTATTTGCTTTAATGTGGTGTACATTTAGAATTATTTATTTGCGTAAAACATGGTATACTTACAAGGGTGTTAAATATACAAATTGAGGCACAAGCATACTCATTTGAATCTCATATTTAGCTAACTACTGTATAATAACACCATCGAAAGAGTGGTGATGGTTAATCCTTTATCAAAAGTCACACAGAACTTTACGGTTTCAGGCTTAAACCCTAAAAAATATTTTTAGTTGATGAACCATACGACCGTTTCTTAAAATATAATACCAACGTAAGATTATTTCCTTTCTTTTTCTTAAAATATAAAACGTTTGAAAGTAAATTATTTATTTACATACATACGCTACCATTACAGTCTCTCAATTCGGTAGTGTAGTTTAATTAACAATTCTAGAAATACTAATTTACAACGTATTAATATCCGGGCCAAACAAGATTTACAAATTAAAAACATAACACGTGTAACGTTACCCTTGCGAACTCGCTCAGTGAACATGAGAAAAGGTCCATTCTATCGGCAAACAAATTAAGTGTGCGCATTGTTCGCGTCAGGCTCAGACCTGACCTGTATGTCGATTCTGTAAAAATCTCACCGTGAAGTGAACACTTAGGTGGAGTGAGTGGTCAGTGTCATCCCACTGATGCTAGGGATTGATCAAGCATTACATTAAATGATAAATGATTTTATTTCTGTAAGTAGGTTTGAACAAATACTTTTACACGTCAATCATATTTTTTTTAAACTAGATGGGGTCGGCGTTTCCTATCTGACTACTCTGAGAAGAAAGGCCGAAACAAACTCTGAGGTCACAGTCTCTTTTAAAGTCCAGACAAAATCTTGGTCAGATCATGTGAAAGCTATGTAGATCGGTGTCTGCAATGGTCTTTTGAGGAAAGAACCACACAGATTGAGTGGACCTGTCCAGTCAGTGCACGCAATTGTCAGTAATCGTGCAGCTCAACTTAGACTCAAGGAGCTCAACGATTTGACGAACAATACCAAAGAAAGGACATTTGAGTAGGCCGCATAAATTACTCAAACTGCCAGATCATGATTACGTTGAGAAATTTACATTTACAATCATAATCGAGATTTTAATATTTTTTTTTATCCTAATTCTGTTGATCATTTTATATTATTTCAAAGTTAGTATTTATGTGGCTAAACATTACTATTTACGCGGTTTTTTTTTAATAAAACCAAAACAGAAATACAGTCAGAAACTCAAATAAGTTCTTTTATTTTTTTTCCTAAACTAGCTACTAAAGAAAATGCGCATGTACGTTGTTTGTTATTATGGACCTATCGTTTAATATGACTATTATTGTCGTTTTCATGGGTAACGAGGTTGCTAAAGCCGAAAGTGAGGTTAAAATGAAAATCAAAGATGGCTGACCGTCATCTTTGATTTTCATTTAAAAAGAAACACAATTGAGTTTTTGAATGAAAATCTGTGTTGCTGTTTTATAAAAAAAAAACTCTAAATAATAATATTTAGTTACCTTATTACTAGCTTTGCAATAATATAAAATGATCAACAGAACTAACATTAAAAAATATAATTATAATCTCGATTATGATTGTAAATGTAATGCTTGGTCAATCCCTAGCATCAGTGGGACTACACTGGCAGCTCACTCCACGCTCATTTCACCTAAGTTTTCACGGTGAGATGCTTACAGAATCGCAATGCAGTCGATTCTGTAAAAATGTCACCGTGAAGTGAACACTTTGGTGAAGTGAGCTGTCAGTGTCATCCCATTGATGCTAGGGATTGACCAAGCATCACATTTACAATCATAATCGCGATTTAAACATTTTTAAGCTAAATCTGTTGATCATTTTATATTATTTCAAGGCTAGTATTTAAATGCCTCAAAATTATTATTTACGGGTTTTTTAAATAAAACAGCAACACAGAAATTCAGTCAGAAACTGAATTTCTATGTTGCTATTTTATAAAAAAAACTCTAAATAATAATATTTAGACACTTAAATACTAGCTTTGAAATAATATAAAATGATCAACAGAATTAACACTAAAAATATAATTAAAATCTCGAATATAATTGTAAATGTAATACCTACTTGGTCAATCCCTAGCATCAGTGGGATGACACTGACAGCTCACTCCACGCTCACTTCACCTAAGTTTTCACGGTGAGATGGTTACAGAATCGCAATGACTCTGATCTGACTGTTAACACGAACAATATGTTGGCACAGTCTGCAGATATATAATCCCTATTTCTAAGTAATCTTACAGCTGAACACTGTCTCATAAGATACAGGTTATCCTAGTTTAAGGGCATGGCTTTATTTTTTTTGAGGGTGGGAAATCATCAGATGACCCCTCCCGCTCTGGGTGGAGCGGAAGGGAGTGTCAGACTCTTACTGACTAAAACCCACCCGTGTTCCTTCCTTGGCCCTTTATGTTCCGGGTCAGCGGTACCCCTTTCGGCCAATCCCGCTTTCCCGGCAGGCTTGGGCCCTAGTGGGCCCCCTCTTCGATGCTGACATCTCTTTGGGGCGCGCGTGGAACACGTACGCGCCGTCCGGCATGGGCCTGGTCCTGATCGGACGGTGACCTATCCATTACTCACCGCCCGTAGGCCCGGGCCTACAGTGGCCGGGAGTCGTCACGGAGCTCCCGACGCCCGGAGCGTCCACCGCGGCGGCTTAGACGGGAGACTCTCTCCCTCTCCCGTCCCACCACCTCCTTCGCTAGCATGACTGCTTCGCAGAAGGAGGCGACTGCCTCCCACTCCCCCTCGCCCCGGACCATGGCTTGAACCAGGGCCAGGCGTGAGAGGTCGCCGCCGCTGCCAAAGAGGCAGGGCTCACAAATTCTGTATATAGACTTCTGCAGCGTAGTTAGCATCTTGGTATTCAATGTATACTAATGTATGGTTCTTTGTGACAATAAACTATTATTATTATTATTATATTGGTTTTCTTGAAGACCAATTTTGGACATAAGGATCAGCCATTCAATATCGTACGTATGAAGAATGTAAATGTTTCGTTAATCGCGTCCCGGATTCTGAGTTTTAAGGATGCAATCGATTCGAGTGGCTCCGTATAGACTCTGTCTTTAACATTTCGTGAAATTATGCGATCGGGAAATTTGGTTTACAATAAATTCATTGTTTTGTTGGCCGTGTGACTTGTGGCGCCGTCCTGTTAGAACCACATGTCACTTATATCCATATCGTCAATAATAGGCCAAAATTGAGTTGTTAACATCTCTTGAAATAGACCCGCTATTTTTTCAAAAAGTGATTGAAAATTTTGATGAAAGAATCGACATCTGTGAGCGTGGTCGTGGTGGACATTAGTCCGATATCATTTTTTATTTATCCCCACTCAGTCTAATACAATAAAAAATGGAATTATTTGCATCTAAATTCTTTGTTTTAAAAAACAGAGTTCTTGTTAAAAAAACCCTTTATATATATGTATTATATATTTTAATAATCCTAACTAATATTATAAATGAGAATGTAAGTTTGTTTCTTACCTTTTCACTCCCTAAACCGCTGAACCGATTATCATGAACGTTTTTTGTCTGTGACAATGTTTTCCATAAACGTTGCCACAGAAAAAAAAATACACACCTATCATCCAGAAAAAAATACTGTTCTGAGCCCATGAGTGTATCGGCCAAACAACAAACAGAGTACAACCAGAATTGCTTGTAATATTATAAAGAGAAAAGATTTGATTTTTTGTATGTTTATTTGTTACGCTTTCACGATAAAATGGGTAAATGAATTTGGATGAAATTTAGCACACGGGTAGAACATGACCTGGATTAGGACATATACTACCTTTTATTCCGATATTCCCACGGGATCGAGACTTATGCGGGTTAAACCGTATGGCACAGCTAGTATTAAATAAATAAATTCGCTCCACAAATCATAAATAACTTTTCTATTGTAAACGCCAATATCTTCGCAGCCAGTGCGAGGTTTCGAATCTAAATATCTTATATATCCTAAGATTTGTGGCACATTCACGACACGTTCTTATTGCGAGCGTGGTGACAAGGACACTGTACCACCGCGTTACGTACACTGCATGGATGATTTGGAGTCGGTAATATTTATGACTTTGTAGTGATAGAAGGCTATTGGAGCAATATTTTTCTGGGTGGTAAATAACAGGCAGCCCTTCAGATAATAAGGAGTCATGACCAACCAAGACTCCTTATTATCTGGCGGTGAAGTCAATTTGATTCTACGTAATGTCTCTTATCAGGGATACCTCTTATCTGCTTGATGTCGTACTGATTAAATAAATAAAAAATAATAAGCCATCCATGAACATTGGTGTGTATATGTATATGAGTATGTATATCAGTCATCATGTTACCGTAGTGCAGGCTCTATCTAGTTCGGGACCTGAAGACCTTGTGTGGATGTTGTCTCATATTTATTTATTATATTATTATTATTATTTGCAATACAGACGTCCGTTGTTTTTACGAAAAAGCTTTTTCTCAATGAGTTCTGATACACTATTGCATTATCTAATCATTTATATTGTTCTTTGAATTGAAAGTTCATTAATACGGTTCCGTAAAACTTAAGACACTTTTTTTCCCATAAAAGTATAAAATTCAAAAACAAAAAGGTATCCAAGGGTAGTTTAATATTGCCCATTTCCATAAAAGGTTTGTTATGAATAATATAATTTAGTCACAGCTTACAGCATAGTTTATGATTAAGGAACACCTTTCCCCCGGGATCAATTTTAGTGAATAGACAATGTAATTACATGTCGTCATAGCGCGGATCCCTGAGCAGTCGTTTATTAGAACGTGTTTTAAGATACACTACGGATGAGAGGTTTTAGTATCTTTTGGAATTGTTGGATGTAAGTGGACCTAAGTTAGCTAGACTTTATTATAGTCTTCAGGAATTATCGATTACCTTTTAAATATACACATTAATATATTCTTCAGGAATTATCGATCTCCTTTTAAATATCCATACACATTATTATAGTCTTGAGGAATTATCGATCTACTTTTAAATAGTCATACACATTAATAGAGTCTTCAGGAATTATCGATTACCTTTTAAATATTCATACACAATATTATAGTCTTCAGGAATTATCGATCTCCTTTTAAATATTCATACACATTATTATAATCTTGAGGAATTATCGATCTACTTTTAAATATTCATACACATTATTATAGTCTTGAGGAATTATCGATCTACTTTTAAATAGTCATACACATTAATAGAGTCTTCAGGAATTATCGATTTCCTTTTAAATATTCATATACATTATTATAGTCTTCAGGAATTATCGATTACCTTTTAAATATTCATACACAATATTATAGTCTTCAGGAATTATCGATCTCCTTTTAAATATTCATACACATTATTCGTAAACAAGACTGCCTCGTTGGTCTACTGGACGCACGCGTCACTGCTGAGCATGAGGTCTTGGGATCGATTCCTGAGTCGGGCAGTGTGGTCGGATTTTCCATCTTGAATTTATCGGAGTATGGATTTGCGCCCAATTGACGGCAATAGGATCGCCCCCTGTTACATGGGACATAAATATAACTGCCAAGATGTAGGTGTGCTATAGGTATATACCTCTGCCTAACCTTTTGGGGCAAAACAAGCGTGATGTTACGTTGCTACATAAATACTTTGGTGTCTTTCTGCAAGGCACGAGGCAATTAATCCAGGTGGCAGCATAATAATTGGTTGCGATATCACACCGTACCATATTGCTAAACTGGTGCTACGTCGTAGCCTAAGATTGCTACGCCGTAGCCTTCATCAGCTACGCTGTAGCAATCAAACGGATCAATCGGTATACATTGTGTCAAGACGATATTTCTAGGGGTGTTGCAGCCTTAAATATAAAAGTCTATTGTTTCAGGCACTAGTAGTCTGGCATTTATGCTGAACTGGGCCTATATGGCGCAGCCGTGAGGCACACAATACTATTTTAAGTACTTTCTGTTTGTCTGTTTTTGTGTAATATTGTGTGCTTTAACCTGGGTCAAATAAATTTATTTTCTTTCTATGTTTTATTTTTTTTTCTTTAATGCCGCATTTGATTTATTCAGCTTTCTTTTAATTCCATCAACCATTACCTATTATAAACCTGTAAATAAACATATTCATATCTACATACAATCTTAATTTTTTCATCTTCACTTTTACGACTGTATACCTTCCCGTAACATAATCGTGTTTGCACATTCCCGTTCCCGGGATAGCCGTTTGTTCTAAACGCACCTTTAAAAGCGAATAAAACAATAATTCTACGTCATACTAAAGTCCAATTTTCCGCGGGTTTGTCATTGCAATATCTATTCATGAGTTTTCGAGCCATGTTTGGAACGACTAACTTATTTATGCGGGTCACATAAATCTTATTACAACGGAATAAGGCTGAGTTCAAAAAAAAGCTGGTACTATGTAAATGGTGTAGGTAGCTATGTGAGTAGGGTCACCACACCGAATTATAAGTTTAAACTGTTGTGATTTTGGAGGACCCTGATAGTGTTCCTGTATCGTGGATATCGTAGGTAGACACGTACATATAATAATTTATTGTCATGATTTAGGTTAGCAATTTAAACTTTAGGCAATGAAATAAGGTTAGTTTAGGGCCTGACTTTCATATGCAAGGCTTTGCAGATAGTGAATATCACAGCTAATCACAGATTTTGTAACCCAACTTTTGAAAAAATAGTATGATAGGGTAATAGTAGTAATAAAACATTGCCAAAGTTTTAAGGAATCGACACAGGATTAATGAAAATATAAATATGAGCTGTTCTATATTACTTGCCATGTTTTATCTCTACGTCACCTTTTTTTTTGGATGGGACATCATCAGATTACTGCTCCCGCTCTAGGCGGAGCGGGAGGGCGTGTCAGACTCTTACTGAATATAACCCACCCGTGTTCCTTCAGTTCTCTGTGCCAGCCACGGTAACCCTTTTGGACTTTACCGCAACCCTGGCAGGCATCGGCTCTAGCGGACCCCATCATTGGTGCTGACATCTCTTTGAGGCACGCGTGGAACACAACTCACCGCCGACTAGGGTCTGGTCCTTATCGGACGGCGAGCTAACCAGTGCTCGTCATCCGCAAGCCCACGCCTACGGTGGCCTGGAATCGGCCTGAGATTCCCGACGGCCAGGGCGTCTCCTGCAGCGACTAGGGGCGTGAGGGCGCGACTTTTGCCTGTCCCTCGTGAGCATTACTGCTTCGCATGAGGTGACGGCTTCTCATGCCCTCTCGATCCGTAACATGACCAGGACCAGGACCGGACGCAAGAGATTGCCACCGATCTCTGCATCACCCTAAGGTTGACTGGTAGAAAATGCCTCAGGCATTAAGTCTGTTTTTATACAGTATCGTTTTTACTTGTTACTTGTTTTACTACATAAAGTTTTAATTAATTAATAAATATAATATGGTACTTTACTTGAAAAAGCATCGATGCTATTTAAATGCAGCTGCTTTTCTTTCACCCACTCAGAGTTGCTTTTATAATATTTTTTTAAATTCACTTAGCTTTCTTAGTTAAAAAAAAAATATTCAGCCAGGAATACTACCAACTTCCGTATTTGACTCTTAACAATAGCTCTCTTTGAAAATATCGAAACAAGTCGAGACATTTGCATGTCTTTGTTTATTTCCACAGCTGACTAACATTCCGCCCGATATCGAGGCTCAGATGTTCGGAGCTAGCAGCTGTGCCGTTATTAATACTCGTGAAGAAAAATAAAACGATCTCAACTCATATTTTAGCTTTTTTATTAAATATTTTTTTGATTGGCTTAGAAGTACCTACCAATTCAAATAAAATTTGCAGCTGTAGTCCTTTTTTGGACTTACGTTAGGATTTTAAAACTTAAAACTCATGCAGAGCTTCGAGAACACGAGTTGTAAACAAAACACGCAATCAACTAACCAATCCATTCATAATCTTATGTATGCACATAAACCACTGTCTTCAAGGTCCTTCTATACATACAATCATATACCACTCGTCATCTTAAACATTGTCAACGTTATTATTGAAGATTTGTTGACAACGCTGCAAACTGTGCGCATAAATTAATCAACCTTGAACGTATGTAGCTTGGCAGAGGTATATATATAGCAAACACTAGATGTGGTCGTGCATTGAATCATGTGCATGAGAAATAGTTTTGTTTGAGGTAACTTACCACAAAACAAGAGAGCAGTGGTGGCCCAGTGAGAGCAGTGATGGCCCAGTGCTAACGGCTGCGACTTACGAACATAGGTCATAGGTTGGAACCCAGGTAGGCGCTTCACTTTGTGCAAGTTATTTTCATCACCACTGCTCTCAAAACGGTGAAGGAAAACATCGTGAGGAAACCGGCATGTCCTAGAACCAAAAATTCAAAAAAATGTGACATCTATCAACCCGTACTGGGCCAGCGTGGTGGATTACGGCCCACTCCCTCTTACCAAGAGGACGCCTGTGTCCCAGCAGTGGGGACACTATAGGCTGATTATGAATATAACTTACAAAACATGCCATGTCAAATTCATAAACTGTATTATCGCCAATCATCATCATTTTCCTACCCTTGACCAATTTTACTTAGTGTCAGCGCAACACGTTTTTTTATTCTTCCTGGCAGCCAGCACTTTATTATTCACTCTTTTTTCTTGCATAATTATCACCCTTTCGCCAATATGCAAATAAAAAATTATTTCCAATTAATTAATAGAGTTGCCTACTCAAGTGACATCATACGCTATTTACTCCAGGCACCGTAGACTCCGCATCCGCCCTCCGGATGCGGAAGCGACGGAGGCGGAGCTGTACGAGGGATACAGAGCGGCGAAGACCGCCCTCCAAGACGCTGTCCAGCGTGCCAAATGGACGGCTCGCGAGGAGTTGGTGGAGACTCTGAACGGAGATCCATGGGGGCGCCCTTACAAAATGGTGCGGAATAAACTCCGCACCTGGGCCCCCCCGCTGACGCAGAGTCTCCGCCCCCAGCTGGTGGAGGAGGTGGTGAGCGCTCTGTTCCCTTCATGGGGAGAGCATACTCCCCCGCCCACGGCTCCGCCGCTCGCGGTGCCTGAAGCGGACCACGCGGACGACGACGACACCCCTGAAGTGACCGGGGTAGATTTGAGAGTGGCGGTAGGTAGGCTGAAGGCCAAAATTACCGCCCCAGGACCCAACGGTCTTCCAGGGAAAGCCTGGGTCCTGGCCTTGACGGCTCTTGAGCCTCGACTGGAGGCGCTCTTAAGCGCATGTATGGAGAGAGGCCAGTTCCCACTCCGTTGGAAGACGGGGCAGCTGGTCCTCATTCGGAAGCCAGGGTGCCCTGCGGACTCTACGTCCGCATACCGGCCCATTGTGCTGCTCGACGAGGTCGGCAAGCTCTTTGAGAGAGTAATTGCAGGCCGCCTCGTCGGGCACCTGGTGAGGACGGGGCCGGATCTTGCGGAAAGTCAGTTCGGCTTCCGCAAGGGGCGCTCGACGGTGGACGCCATCATACGCGTTAGAGCCCTCACGATGGGGGACGCGGTGTCTCGGGGCGAGGTTGTCGTGGCGGTGTCACTCGACATCGCTAACGCATTTAACACCCTACCCTGGGGTTGCATTGGGGAGGCACTCCGGTATCACCGGGTGCCAACCTACCTCCGTCGAATAGTCGGGGCCATATCTGACGGACAGAGCCGTCATCTACCCCGGTCACGACGGGGATTGGAACCGGCGAGAGATGTCGTGCGGTGTCCCACAGGGATCGGTTCTAGGGCCGCTCCTGTGGGACATCGGTTACGACTGGGTGCTGCGGGCTGACCTCCCTGATGGCGTCAGCGTGGTGTGCTACGCTGACGACACGCTGGTCCTGGCGCAGGGGAGGTCGCATCAGGCGGCGGCCGACGCGATGACACGCGGGGTTGCGATAGTCGTGGAGAGGATCCGGCAGTTGGGTCTCGAGGTGGCTTTGCACAAGTCCGAGGCCATGTCTTTCCATGGGCCCCGGAACAGGCCACCATCGGGATCCCAACTAACGGTAGGAGGGGTTCACATCGGCGTCGAGTCCACGATGAAGTACTTAGGACTCGTGCTCGATAGCCGGTGGAACTTCGTGGAGCACTTCCGACGTTTGGCCCCCAAACTGGAACGGACTGGGGCCGCCCTCAAGCGGCTCCTGCCCAACCTGAGGGGTCCAAACGCCTCCTGCCGGAGGCTTTACGCGGGGGTCGTGCGGTCCATGGCTACATATGGGGCCCCGGTGTGGGCGCGTTCACTGCGGCGGAGAGCCACCCACTATCTGAACGCGCCCCAAAAGGTGGTAGCCGTAAGGCTGATCCGGGGCTACCGCACGATCTCGGGCGAGGCGGCAAGTCTCCTTGCCGGACTGCCGCCGTGGGATCTGGAGGCGATAGTCCTCGCGCGCCTGTATGAGTGGCGCGCGGAGGCACTACGCCGGGGGGAAACCCCGCTTCCGCGGCAAATCGCGGCAGAGCGGACGGACCTCCGGCGCGATCTCATGGCGGCATGGAAGGAGCGACTGTCGCAACCCAGCGCAGGGCACGCCACGATAGCGGCGGTAAGACCCCTCTTTGAGGAGTGGCTAGAGAGGCGTCACGGCGTCCTCACCTACCGCCTGACGCAGGTCCTCACCGGACACGGATGTTTCGGGAGGTTCCTGCACATCATCAGGCGGGAGGAAACGCCCGGGTGTCACCACTGCGATGATCGCCCCGAGGACACGGTGGAGCATACGGTGGGGGCCTGCCCTGCATGGGCGGAGCACCGCCGTGTCCTCGTAGAGGCGATCGGCAGCGGCGGCGACCTCTCACGCCCGGCCCTGGTTCAAGCCATGGTCCGGGGCGAGGGGGAGTGGGAGGCAGTCGCCTCCTTCTGCGAAGCAGTCATGCTAGCTAAGGAGGTGGCGGGACGGGAGAGAGAGAGAGTCTCCCGTCCAAGCCGCCGCGGTGGACGCTCCGGGCGTCGGGAGCCGCGTGACGACTCCCGGCCACCGTAGGCGCGGGCCTGCGGGCGGTGAGTAATGGGTAGCTCACCATCCGATCAGGACCAGGCCCGTGCTGGACGGCGCGTACGTGTTTCACGCGCGCCTCAAAGAGATGTCAGCATCGAAGAGGGGGCCCACTAGGGCCCAAGCCTGCCGGGAAAGCGGGATCATCCAAAAGGGGTACCGCTGACCCGGAACATAAAGGGCCAAGGAAGGAACACGGGTGGGTTTTAGTCAGTAAGAGTCTGACACTCCCTTCCGCTCCACCCAGAGCGGGAGGGGTCATTTAATGATTTCCCATACTCAAAAAAAAAAAAAAAATATCATACGCTATTTCTACCTTCATCATGAGTTCATGTGACAATGGTACTATATTATTACACCATCAGTCATCACTTCCTTGAGTCACCGATCACACATGTGTTAGACTAGAAATCGAGACCAATTGACTTGAGGAGAGCTGAGTGATGATTAATATTATTAATTTTGTTTCCTGTACAACCTTCAGTGGTTAATTAGTAGTAGCATTTAGAGCAAAGCACAATAAAAACTAATTTATCTATCTATTTAGCTTTTTGGAACCAAATATTTACAACATTTTTACTCTTCATGGAGTATCCTAACTAATACACTTCTCATCAAAAAAAATTACACAGTACTGCAAGTACTATTTAAGCGGCATTTAAATATAAAAGAGGACTGATATCATTAAAAAAATACTAAATAGTTGGCAGTTTAGTCTACACCATGGTGTACCACAATTTAAATTTGAATTGAAATTTTCGAATTTTCATCCAATAAACGAATGTAGAGATTGTTTTTCACGTTTTTCATGTGTATTTCATCGGAATCACATAATTTTGTAAAAAATAACTTTTTTTTAATAGTGATTGTTAACTAAGTAATGTGACATCCTACCAAAGAGATTTTTTCCTAACAAATATGGATACCTCGCCCACGCAAGCCGCACATGTCATGGCGTTGCTGGATTCAGGGCACGGTCAGCGTGTGTATCAGCGTTATCGGGAGACTAGTATGTTTACCCACCGTCCAGGATCTGGTAAATATCGAGTCACGTCTGAGCAAGACGACCGGTATATTGCGTCAGTTTATCTAAGAAATCGTCACTTTAACTGTATTCAACTGCAGCAGCGGCTCCGTGAGGTTTGAGGATTGACTGTGAGTGATTCTACCTTTAGAAGAAGATTGGCGGAGCGTGGTCTGAAACCTCATAATCCAGCTAATGGCCCAAAATTGGCGGTAGATCACTGAAGAGCGCGCCTTAACTTCTCACGTGAGCACTTAAGTCGGTCATACAATCAATGGAGCAAAGTTCTCTTTTTTGACGAGAGTAAGATCATGCTGTATGGTAACGACGGAAGAAAGAAGGTGTATCGAAGAGAGGGAGAGAATTTTGCATAGTGCTGCGTTGAAGAAAGAGTCGGTTACGGTGGCGTTTCACAGACGGTTCGGGGAGGCATAAGCGCCGATGGAAAAGCTGAACTTGCTTCTGTATCTGGACCTCACTTACCGTCCTTAAATGGGTCACGTTACATCGAAGAGTGCCTGGAACCTCATGTGGTATCCTACGCACATTTTATTGGCGAAGAGTTCATTTTTATGCAGGACAGTGCCAGAGCTTATACCGCAGGCATTGTAAATGAATACCTGAGCGAAGTCGGCATTACGGTTATCGGCTGGCCAGCAAGAAGCCCGGATATGAATCCCATAGAACACCTATGGGATGAGTTGAAGAGATGAGTCAGAGTGAGAGATCCTGCTCTGGAGACGCTTGGCCAGCTTAAAACAGCTATACAAGAAGAGTGGGATAACATCCCACAACACAAGATTGTGACTCTCATCCGTTCCACGAGAAAACGCATGGAAGCAGTCATTAGAGCCCGGGAAGGAAATACGAGATACTGAAAAAACTTTTTTTTTTTAAACGTGTTTGTTTCTAACATTTTACAAATTCTTCTTAAAGGGTAAAAACATACCTGTACAAAACACTATAGATAAAGAAATTTAATTTTAATATGAAACTTTAATATTCGTTAAACGATATATCCACAAATATTTGGAATTTTATTTATGTTTTAAAAATATATTAAACTCATAGAAAATCTAACTACAGAGGTATTTCGATTTTTTTGATGAGAAGTGTATTTATTATAAATGTGAAAGTAAATTTGTTTGTTACGTTTTCACGCCAAAATGGCTGAACGGATTTGGATGAAATAGTGCACATGGATAGACCATGACCGGGGTAAGGACTCTTCACCGCGGGCAACAGCTAGTAGTGAATAAAATAGTCTCCACGACCTTTTTCATTAATCTATGGACCAGTCTGGTGGCCAACCAGCCCTGCTACCTTACTGACTAGCTTCTTTTTTCATCACAACATAAGCTATCCCATATAGATGGTGTCTATAGATGGTGGATGGTGCATATAGATGGTGGATGGTGCCTATAGATGGTGGATGGTGCCTATAGATGGTGGATTGTGCCAATAGAAGCGAAGAAGAAATTTAATTCGTTCCAAATCCCACATTTTTCCACGACCCTCATACTAACCCTACTCTTCAACCTCTTTTTGTTTTGACAAATCCTGTCAGCCAGTGTTATAATTCACTGCAGTCATAGACTTACACATTCAGTTGCTATGACTATGTAATAGTTTTATATCAAACTGACAGACTGACAGGTCATCGGCCGTTTATTCTGTACCCGACGACGCGGGAATTAAGGCCGCGTTGCAATCATATGAACCTGTGTGTGTACCCGTGTGTACTCATGCACTCAAAGGTAGGTACTCCCAAAACTTAGACTAACCCTAGTCAGATTCCAGTTTTGAACTGACGATTGGATAACAATGACTTTGTTTCAGTAGATAACTCAATACTTAATTCTTTATTGCATTCCATATGTATTACATAGATGGTATAACACAGTTTAAGATCAATATGGACCCTGTCTGTCACAGCAAAATTACTCAAATTACTCTGCTGTTACATTTGAAATCAAGCGAAAAAAACATGAATTTTCACAAAGAAGTCTTTTATCTCATTGTGTGGTCCGCCGTACAATTTTTTGAACGTGTCCTCGATACCTCCTATTTTTATAAAATCGGGAATAACACAAACTCGTACTGTCAGCTGTCTGGTTTTAAATACGTATTCTTTGTAACTTTAAGCTGACCTTTTTGATGGTTTTACCGTGCATCTGTGTACGAGATAAATGATAAATGATTTTATTTCTGTAAGTAGGTTTGAACAAACACTTTTACACGTCAATAAATAGGATAGGTGCATAACATTTAACGGTGCTTACCGAAAAGAAGAAAAGCAAAAAAGGGAAGAAAAGAAATATAGTAAAGATGACATTGTGTTAAAAATACGGGCAAAGTTCATTATTTAACTAAGTAAAGTGCATCTGTTCGCAGTGCACTGATTGAAACCAGTTTAGGCTGACAGTCAAAGTTAATTAAACCACACAATGTTATGGTCGGTTTCGTCATAAATGTTACTTTATAACCGACGAAAACCCCTTTTATGATGTTTTTCATGACTTAATTAATTCCCCAAGTAACTAGCTAAGAAATTAGAGAGTACATAGTTTAACTAAGTAGTCAAATAATTCCAATTGCCAGATAGAAACAGTGGCTTTTTGTATTAACGTAAACGCCGAACCTATTTTATTATGGTCTGAAGATAAAAGATATAAAAACGCTTTGAGTAAGTTTAGACTGCTAATATTACGCTCTAGAGGCTTGTTGCTTCAGGGAATGATGCTCCATGGACTTGTACGAGTACATAATGGATTTGATTGTTCAGAATTAATAAGTAAAATATGCTATATTGTACCTAGAACGCTGCGATTTTATCTACTGTTTGCTACGACTTCCTGTCGTACAAATGCAGGAGAGAGAGCGTCGCTCCAGAGACAATCAATCAAGCCTACAATAATAATTTTAACGATATCGACGTTTTTGCCCTATCTAAATATACATTTAAAAAACGAATTGTTAAGCGCCGTGCTCAATTTTTGTAATTATTATGCATTGATTATGTATGTATTAACTATTTGATTTAAGATTGCGAAATAATTGTATTGTTGTTATACAGGGTTATTGGTAAAACACCATCAACCCCTTAAGGGGTCATTGTACTCATCACTATGAACAACTTTTACTATGGGACCAAATATGAAATCGCGAAAAAAAAAATCGGCTGTTCCCTACATTTTATGTTTGCAGAACTCGTCAAAATGTTAAGACCAGCTGATTTTTTTTTCGCTATTATTCATATTGTTCATAATGATGAGAAGAATGACCCCTTAAGAGGTTGATGGTGTTTTACCAATAACCCTGTATATTTTTTTATTTTACCAAAACTGTATATTTTATAATCTAGTAACATGTGGAAACGTAGTGGATTGTAAATGTACCTATAGCATACGATGTATTTTGATATAATATTCAATGTACGATTGTTTGTTTTCCCAAATAAAATAAAATAAGGCACCCAGTTTAGGAGTTCATGGTAAAAAATACAAAGAAAACGTGTGTCTGACCAATGGAGAATTACCGAAAACTGTTAACTAATGATTTAGATTATCAAAATAATCGAACTCATGCCCTCGACTTCAGCTTTAACCCGTGAAATTACAGAACCACAGTATCGAGGATCGGTCATCATTAAAATAAAAACACGAACGAAATAATAATATTACGACTGAAATATCGTGTTAAGCGTCGAAATGAATCATGATACGGATATTTGGATTATAAAGGATTACATTTTAATTATACAGAACTGAACGATTGTGTGAATAAACTTCCATTCGTTCTCGTTCACTCATTCATTCAATGTATACGAGGAGAGTTTATTGTCTGCGGTGAATGATGTTCCGATAAATTGGTAATTTCTGATATGTTTTTAATTATGCGTTTTTGGTCAGCTATTGTTATTTATTAAACAAGTATAATATTAAACAAGTATGTCCATTGCTAATTTCTTTTAAAATCTTGTTTAACATAATCATCATCGTTTGGACTCATCCCTCTCACATCGATTATCCACTCTTATCGGGTAATGTCGTATGACATTTTGCCGTAAGGAAATGCAGCCAACATTCAGGCTTTATTTGTCTACAGAAACGAGCCATTCGAGTAATTTATAACCTAAGTTGTAGGCACTCACCGAGGGATAAATTTAAGGAAATAAACATAATGACAGTGGCATCTCAATATCTATACAACGTGTAACAGAATAAACGCAATTCCTGAAAGTAGTTTGTTCAGAATCGGCTTCTGAATCGATTTCCGTCATCAAAAATAGGTGTTAAATTTTGACGGAAAAATCTTTTAAATGACTTAAATTAGAAACACAGTATCATGACAAATTAATACAATCCTTAATTCAAGGAAATTGCACCTTAACTCAGAGCAATAAAGCAATAAAACTTAAACGCACGACATTATTTGTATATCGCTTACAGGTCGTAATACACACACGTAGATAATATCAATGCATTTTACAATAAAAGTAGTGTGCGTCAAATTAAATAGGTAATTTAAAGGAATTTCAACTTTATCTCCAATGTGTAAGGCTTGTTTGAATGCACGACCAAACTTAGTGCGGTCATCACACACACACAAACAGATTTTAGGCATTATTACAAAATAAAATTATTGAATTTGAAGAAATTTGAAACTTATTGCAAAGAAATAAAGCATTTCGGCTGCCCAAATTCAAAACCTAGTAACAGGTGATTTGAAAAAAAAACGGCTTTTGGTGTTTTTCGACTTACTAGGCAGTATCAAAATGATGTGGACCTTAAAACACCCAGTTTCATACGTAATTTAAAAAAAATTATTTAGCAAGTCTAAGCAATTTGGCATGATTACGAAAATTTCCTTGAAGTACAAATTTTAAACTTAGTATGTCAAAATACAAATTTAAAACCCTAGCAGCTCAAGCGACTTACTAAGTTATGAATTTGAAATACCAACTTGCTATGTTTTGAATTTGGCGCCGATTGTAAAATAGATGACATTTCGTTTAGTAAGTCCATTGTCACCGGCGCACCACCGCGAAGAAAGGCAACGATACTATGGAACACTATTTTTCTATGGATCTTCAGAAAGTGACATTATTGCCAGATATGCCAAAAATAAAGGATTCATTTTTTTTGAGCCGTCTAGTGGCTTTCAATTTAACATTTGCACCACTATGTAAAGATGCAAAGATAAACAGCAAGTGTGTTGTGTGGCATGAAGCAATGATGGGTCGAGATGCTAATAATATAATAGATGCATTGATGGCTTTTCTTATTTCGGAAAGAGATGTGAAAAAATTAACACTGTGGTGTGACAATTGCACTGGACAAAATAAAAATTGGTTTTTATTTACAGCGCTGGTAATGATTGTTAATTCTGAGTGCATTAATATTGATACTATCACTCTGAGATTTCTCACTAAAGGCCATACCCATATGTCTGCCGACGCGACGGCGTACACGGAAATATAGAAAAAGACATGAGGCGTCGAGATGGAGTTTACGATTACGAGGACTACAAGTCTATTATAGCGAACTGTAGAAAGAACATTGACGTTATCGAAGTGCAAAAATCATACCAATGGGTGAAAAAGAAACGAGTTCCACGGCGTAACACAAATGACGATACAGCTCTCAGCACATTTTTGCTAAACCCAGTGGTTGAAGCTAAGTTCCTCAAAGGATCACGAAATCTGTTCTATAAAACAGATTTTGATGAGTCTTACCAAGAACTGAACTTCTTGATGCAGAAATTTAATGTCAACACTATTCCCCCACTTTCAAATACTATCCCCCGAGGGGTGAAATCATCGAAGAAAGATGGTATTGTTTCAAAATTGGTCCCCCTAATGCCATTGAACAGAAGGGAGTTTTGGCTGAATCTACCCACGAGTGATAACTCCATTGATTTGCAAACTGATGGTCAAATCGTTACCAATAACAACGAGTAGTTCAATATCAATAAGAATGATTTTATCTTAAGTTTATTTTTTTTTAGTTTTGGTTGACTGTTGAGAGTGTGAGTCATGTTTTAATTTAAGAGTTCTTTAAAGTACGTTAATAAATATCTTATTATAAGTCAACAGGATTTTTATTCAAAATCTGCATTCATAGGTACTTTGGGATAATTTTTTTAATTTTATAAACACTATAATGTATAATGAATTTGTTTAGTCTTCACGTTTACCATAGAAAATCAAATTGATAACCTAGTAAGCAGACTTACTAAGTTTTGATATTGTTTTTACATTCATATTTGGGTAAATTCACAAATAAAAATAAAGTATGAGCGATTCAACTGTAACTATACTCTAAAAATATTACGAGTATAACAAACTAAAATGTCAACAATATAGCACAACTTTTCGCCAAACATCCAAATCGCTATCTCTTCTGGTTTCTTCGGGCGAACGAATCAAAGTAGCCGACCAGTTTTTTGGCTCTCCTGAACATTTTTGTTGGAACGAGTTACTATGTTTTGATTTTAAGCAGCCGATTTGTCGGCAACCTCTTTGACGTTTTTGCGAAATGCCGACATACGCGCCGCCGCTACCGCCGAATAACATGAGTACCTAACATTAAAAGCTAGTCATCCGCCGGTAGCGACCTAGTGTAGTTGTTCTTCAGTTTACTTCCGTGACATTTTTGATTCCGTGCGCGATGGCTTTCCGGTACACCAACATACAATACACGGAGATGGTGAGAACCCTGGCTCGCTGTCTTGATAATGTCGCGTTAGCTTGTCGGGAGTTCAATGACCGTTTTGGCTGCAGTGTGAGCGCCAGGACGATGATGGCTGCAACTCAGCGACTGAGGGACTCTGGGACGTTCCTTCCTAATACGGCTTTGGACAGAGGGACGAATGTGCAGACTACTCGTCTGCAAGAGCGTATTCTCGACCATTTCGATGAACATCCAGAGGACAGCTCGAGAGAAACAGCACCCCAGTTCGACTGCAGCCACATGTACGTGTGGCGAACGTTGCGTGCTGATGGTGAACACCCATATCATCTTCGACGGTGTCAAGACCTAACGCCGGCCGACAACTTGCCACGACTGGAATTCAGTAGGTGGTTGTTGGAGAACTGGCAACAGAACATTCTTTGGACGGACGAGAGTACCTTCACGCGTGTTGGCATGTACAACCAGCATAACCAGCATTTGTGGCGGCATGAGAATCCACATGCTTGCCGTGTGGATTCGTTCCAGCATAGGTTCTCCGTCAACGTGTGGGCTGGTATACTCGGAACATTCATACTCGGCCCCATTTTCCTTCCACGGTTGACCGGAGATACCTACCTGCGGTTCTTGCAGGAGACATTGCCGGACTTACTGGATGGCGTCCCTGTCGGTCTTTCACGTGACATGTATTAATGTATTACCAGCAAGACGGTGCTCCCGCGCATTTCACGTGGACCGTTCGACGGCATCTGGATGCGGAGTATGGCAGTCGCTGGATAGGTCGCGGAGGACCTGTGCCGTGGCCTCCCAGATCGCCAGACTTAACACCGCTAGACTTTTTTTTGTGGGGTCGCATAAAATCGCTCGTGTACGTCAGTCAATCTACAAGTGTCGAGGAGCTAAAAACAAAAATTCAACAAGCATTTGTGACGGTGAAAAGTGATACTGAAGTGCTTACAAAATTGAAATACAATTTAAGAAAGCGTGCTAATAAGTGCATAGATCAAGGCGGCGGTCATTTAAAGTGGATCGCAGAAATAGTGCAAATTAGGTAATAACCTAAGTGTTAAGTGTAAATAGTCCAGTTCTGTAAGTACCTACCTACTTCTTCCTATCAATACGATTGTATTCTAATCACTGTAAACATTGTTATTATAATCTTTTAAACACGCCGTCTTTGCATATTTTTGTAGTACAAACAATAAACTGGACCTACCAAACAAACGAACTTATCAGAGGGATCGCGGGATTCGCGGGGGTGCAATCTCGAAAGATAGGTAGGTAGATAAAAAACGGCAAGTAGCGGCGCGCGGCGCGGTGCGTAGAGACTAAATTCAAAGCCTGTGAAAGTTTGATAAAAAAAAATAATTTTACGCGGTGATATCGCGTATCAATATCACATCTAGCTAATGTTCGGTAATTTAATTATCGTTCATACGGCCATAGGTAGGTATCTAATGCCTACATTAGAACTAGACACGCAGCGTAGGCGCGCGCGCCGCTACAATTGAACAAACATACCTAATTTTTAGGTCCATGATACACACGTGCACATGAATAATATCAAAGCTTTTTACATTTGGATTCGAGCGCGTTTAATAAAACAGTTGATGTAAGAGAATTTAATCCTTCCGTCCAAATAATAAGGCTTATTGAAATGCACGACCGATTTGTATTCCGCATGTCTCAGTAATCGATTTGTTGAAAAATGTCGAAATAGGTAGTAGACAATTTTCTGGTTCCTACGAGCTACGTCCTTTGCAAATGACCCTTTGAAATCGCGCGCGCGCGCTACCTCCGGGCTGCCGGCCGGCCATCTTCAAAGTAAGTAGGTATTTATTCTTGCGCAGCAAAGTTTGCTGTTTGTGATTAAAATCTTGTAAGCACTGATTTTTGTTTCACGTAATTAGCAGTAAACACGCTTATCAGAGGTAGCTAATAATATCGCGAAAGTTACGCATCTGAGATAAATATTTTTTACCCGCGTGTGCCGCACGGAGTCCGGGCGCTTCGCCCTTCGTTAGTTTCGAAGTTCGGGTAAAATGTCGCTGTTTAAAATGCATCCCCGTTACTAAGCGTAAAGTCTTAGATTCATGTTGATAATTTCACTTCCTAGAAAATTATCAATCATTACACTGTAAACTCAATTAAGTATCAAAAGTTATTCATTCATAATATCAGTCTGTGACATTTAAGGTACGTTTTTTTTTTTTACTATTGATGGGCGCGCCTTTGACCACAATCTCACCTGATGTAAGTAAAATTCGTTCATTGAACTAACGCACATCTAATGCCTACAGCTATGGTCAGCTGGCGGGCGCTCGAATGTGCGTGTCGCGTCGGCTGCTATACTTGCATTAGTGTGTGTGTAGGCATATTGCTGCACATACGTTTTGCGTTTAGTAAGGATAACTATTTTATAAAAAACGACCAGGTTTGGTTTAAATTTATTTAATTACGGGTGTTGTTTTAGACTTATAATTTTATATTCTAATTGGGGTGTCTGAGGTATTGCGCTTAATCCGTTACACGTTGTATATGAGAACCTGATTTATGTAAAAAAAAAACTACATTCTAAACACAGCGACATTCATAACATAAATACTATAAACAATGATTTACTAATTGTGCCCACGACTAGGCTCCAAAAAAATAGTAAATCGTTTAAGTGCCAAAGTTTTCGTTTTTACAACAAACTCCCAAGCCATGCTAAGGAACTGAGCCTTAAAAATTTTAAATCATTTATTAAACAGAAACTCCGTCGAAAAGGTTTCTATAACATTAAAGATTACTTGGATGACAAAAAGGCTTGGGATTAATTAAGCTACTCCAATTTACCACCAAGCAATAAACTATTTTGTACTATGTGTTTTGGAATTAATATAGTAATTTTTATTGATTTACGTGACATATCTTATGATATTTTTGATGATATTTAAAGAGAAAACTGACTATGAATGTGAGTACCATGCAGGCTAGATTGAATACACGATTTTCATATCATATCATATCATTTATTTGCATACCATAATGTGAATTGAGTTGTTAAAATAGGCTTAAAGCTAAGATACAATTATGGACCCTGTAAGGGCACAGCAACATAAGAGTGAGTAAGTAATTAAAAGTAAAAATATTAAAGTAAAATAAAATAAATAATAGCATTTAGAACATTCATAATTCTTAATTAAATTAAATGTATTTAGATTATAATAATTATACAATACTAGAGTTTAGAATAGAGTCAAATTTAAATTGAATTAATTATTTATTTATTTTATATGCATGATTTTATAGTTGTCTGGCGGTTTTGAGTATTTTATATACGGCCTACGCAAATGTCCTGCAGATCTGGTAGCGTCGTATGACGGGTCGTTGAGCTCCCTTAAATAGAGTTGAGCTAAACGATGACTGATGCATACATGCTGTCTGTTAGGACCGGTCAACTCAAAGTTGCAATGACTCTTTCTTCAAAAGGCCCTTCCCGACATGGCCCTGCATTGTTAGACTCACATAAAATCCTAATAATAGAATGTTTGGACTTTAAAAGAGACCATGACCTCTGAGTTTGTTGCGGCATCTCTTTCCAGGGATCAGTTAGCTAGGAAATGCCGGCGTCATTTAATTTTAAACTATTTACGTGTAAAAGTGTCTTAAAAGATCTACTTACAGAAATAAAAATTTCATTCCATTTCATATCTGGTAGTTCTTTCACCACTTAACTATTGTGATGTTGTGTATGGACCCAGACTCTTTCAAAAGACCAAACAATGCATACATAGGGTCCAGAACGCATGCATACACTTCTGTTATAAAGTTCCAAGAAGATGTTGTATGTATATATATGTATATGTACATGTCTCTTATTATAAATGAGAAGGGATAACATAACAGACAGAATCTGCATTTTTGTTGTGTTTCACACACAAAATGATTGCAGGTAAACGTCCTCTATACCTGTACAATAAATTATCTTGGCGTAAGGTCGCACACAGCTTGTATACCAGCTCAAAATCGAATGGAACGCTTTTGATACCGAAATAAAGAACAAAAGGATATAAAAACAGATTCAAATATGCAGCATCAAAGATCTGGAACAATATACCACCTCCCTTTCGAAGCACTAAAACACAATAAATTTCCAACTGGGGAGGGCGGGCACATTGCTCGTAGAAAAGATGACCGATGGGGCCGAAAGGTTCTGGAGTGGCAACCGCGTTCCGGAAGAAGCAGCCGTGGAAGGCCTTCTACAAGGTGGACCAATAACCCTGTGAAGGCCGCAGGAATCCGCTGGATGCGGGAAGCACAGAATCGGTCGATGTGGCGATGCTTGAGAGAGGCTTATGTCCAGCAGTGGACATCTTTCGGCTGAAATGATGATGATCAAAAATAGCACCAAATTCTTATAAAAGATGACCATATTCGTTCAGTAGGTGGCTCTATCTATATTTTTCTTTTCTATTTCGTTTTATTGATAAAATAGTCGGTCGTGTCCACAAGCTGTTCAAAAACTCTTTTTTTTTTGTCTATTTCAATAATATTAATGTATGATCATCATATAATTAAATTATCATTTAGTAATCTATTTTTGTTTTATAAACCGGTTTCAAGGGTTTAAGCTGAAAACCAGCGCTTAGCAACCCGCTAGGGACCTTTGCATAATGCTGACGCTTAAACCTGTTGGTTCCGGTATTAAAGTTTTGTGTATGTACTTACTGATGCTAGATGTGATACTGGAGGCAATAAACGTTATTTTACTCTTCAATTCTATTCTTATTTTGTCAGTCAGAAAAATCCTACTAAACTGCTACTAAAAACCTTCTCCCTTCCATACAGAAAAAAGATAGTGACGACCCTCACATTGAAATAAGGATAATTTTATTATGTTTATCACATTGGTACCGTTTATATGCCAGAAAGTAAGAAGAAATAAAAATGGGTTTACTGGTTTAAGCAAAAAAAAACATAACGAAAACGATGCTTACTATGCCAAAAGGGCCTTACCTTAGCATAATGCCAGATGGCAACACAAGGTACTAAGTACCATTGAACCTTTTTGGCGCAGCCGGGAGGCACACACTATTGTTGTTAAAACATTATTTTCAGTTTTTTATTTTGTTATTTGTATTTTGTGTTTCACGAACTGTGTCCAAATAAAAGTTATTCTTTCTTTCTTTACCTAATTATTAGTTTTTAATCATTTTCAAATAGTGAAACCAACGAGGTAATTGCCACACAGTAGCAATCGCTTTCATTTTGACAGTTCAACAACATTCATTACATTGTTGAGCAGACCTTTTTTTTTCGAACATATGAAGCTATGGATTAGCATAATCCGTCTGTAATGTTCTCACTGCTGGGAAAGGGAGTGGGACCGTAGTCCACCACAAGGACCCAATGCGAGTTGGTAATATCGTTCAAAATGATTCAGGTTGTGATTGATATCACAATATACACACATCAAAAGTGTCTAGGGATCAAGCATTTTTATGCGGATTTCTTGAGATTAAGATGTGGCTTTGTAATAAATTTATGATTTTATAAATTTATATGGATCCTTTTTGGTGCATTTCATAATTTGAATCAGGAACTGTGAATCAAATTCGAGTAAAAGATGAAAATCAGCTGTCAATATTTTCCCTATAAAAACATACAACGCATTGAAGACATTATTAGTGCTACTGTTTCCCTACTACTGATTAAAACCAACGTTATTATGGAGCGGCGACGTCATTTAAGCAGGGAAGAAATGCTCAGAGCCGTGGGAATGATAGAAGCTGGTTCCCGGCAACGTACTGTGGCTTTAGCTCTGAATACAAGTCAGAGTGTTATCAGTCGACTTTGGACACGTTACCGAAGCACTGGTACCGTGGCTGAGCGCCATGGAGGACGGTATCGCTGCACCACACGGAGACAAGACCGATACATTCAAATCTTAACTCGAAGAGCTCCAACAATAACCGCCATGATGTTAGCCGTGAGGCTTCATCACTCTTCAGGGAACTTAATTAGCGACCAAACAGTCAGAAACCGCTTGCATGAAGTGAACCTTCATTCCCGAAGACCGCTACGGGTACCACCTATAGCAATGCACAATCGTAGGATTCGATATCAATGGGCTCTTGAACACAGAAATTGGGCAGAAGAACAATGGCGTTTCGTGTGCTTTTCTGATGAGTCTCGTTTTGGTATGAGACCGGATACAAGACGTATACGACACTGGAGAACCCCTGGACGCCAACAGCGATTAAAATCCTGCCAGGAAGTCCATCCTTATAGTGGTGGAACCATCATGGTATGGGCGGGTATTTGGATCGGCGGAAGAACTGAGTTGATTTGGATCAGAGGCAACCTCAACGCTCAAATTTATGCTGAGACGATTGTATCAGACGTCATCGTTCCTCTACAAGTGCAAATCGGTCCCTTATTTCAGTTAATGCATGATAATGCACGACCGCACACCGCAAGAGTTGTAAGACAGACTCTCGCCGCAGCTAACATCAATGTCCTGCCCTGGCCTGCTCAGTCGCCAGACTTGAACCCGATTGAGCATGCATGGGATATGCTACAGAGAAGAGCTCTGCCGAATATGGAGGGTATCCAGTCGCAAGAAGACCTTTTTTTGTTGTTGCAACGAACATGGGCGGCCATTCCACAGCGTGATTTGGATGAACTCATTTTGAGTATGCCAAACCGATGTTCTTGTGTTGTTAGTGTTCGCGGTAGAAACACGGATTATTAATTGTTTAAGTTACCCAATAAAATTTTAAAGAAAACTGTTATTTCAGTCTTTTTTTCGAACTTTTGTGTTAGTGGTTCAAATGTCAAAAATCCCTTTATTAGGAAAATGGCAAATTTCTTTATTAATGCAAAGGTGACTTGGTTTATCGTTACTGTGACAAACGAAAACACTTTATTTTATGAATCCTTAAAGAAAATTTTAATTAATATCAATCAGGAGAAAAGTTATTGCAAAAATATATGTTGATCCCTAGACACTTTTGATGTGTGTATATATATATAGTGTGTTACGCAATTAGGGTGCTGGTATGGTCAACGGCGCGTTGTGTTCCACGTGCGCCTTAAAGAGATGTCAGCACCAAATGATGGGGTCCGCTAGGGCCGATGCCTGCCAGGGTTGCGGACAAGTCTGAAAGGGTTACAGTGGCCCCCGGTACAGGCAACTGAAGGAACACGGGGAACTCTCGCTCCGTACCATGGCCTGGACCGGGGCCGGACGCGAGAGATTGCCACCGCCAATCACCTGCACGAGCACACGGCGGTGCTCCGCCCAAGGCGACCAGACCTCCACCGTGTCCTCCGGGCGATCCACATAATGGTGACACCCGGGCGTTTCCTCCTGCCTTATCCGGAACAGGAACCTCCCGAAACAACCATGTCCGGTGAGGACCTGCGTCAGGCGGAAGGTGAGGACGCCATGGCACCTCTCTAGCCACTCCTCAAAGAGGGGACTTATCGCCGCAATTATGGCAACCACAGTCCTAAAGTAGCTACTCGTATTGAAAATTTAGTGTGCAATAAATAAAGTAAATGTCTACCTAAAGTACTAACTATGTTTATTTCTTATACAGAGCCGTAGGAGATTTATTTAGTTTTATCGCAGTTTCAAACTGCCGTTATGTTTATCTTTTCAGAAGTTTTACAAAAATAAGTATATAAAGTTCCAGATTTTCTTTTGTTAAAAAATTTAATGTCGACCTATGCTAGATAAATGACGGCGAGGGAATAACACTTGCGGTCAAAGACATTTTTTATTTATTATTATCATTTAACTATCATTCATTACTGTTAGGTTTGTCAAGGAATTCCAATGCAAGTTTACTGCAAATGAGTTTTTATTTAATTTTAGTACATTTTCAGTAAGTCCTGTATGTATAGTCAACCTCGTAATAAATTGCTTTATCACTGTTGACAACAATTCCCACTAAATTGGAATCTTCACTAAGGCTGGCACGATCTAACTGTCATCAAGACAAATATACCTTGTCGTTTAAGGAGGTGCAAGCAACATTCAACCTTATGGTAATAAAACAGTTACAAGATCAACTATACGTCTCATTATTGTGTTTCATAATCAGTCACATTGGTTACTTGAGGCTAAAAGTGGCTCTATATTTCCACAGTATTAACACAATATCTTTCTTTACCTATTCTCCAAGTCCCTATAAACAAAGAAATTCAACACAAGTAATTTACGATCACAATGTCAGTATTTTCAAGCACATCTCTGCAATTTAAAACACATAAACAATTGAAAAACATTTCAATCAGATTAGTCAACCTTGGTGTGGCCCGCGTTTGGCCCCAAGGTCACGCGTGGAGCGTAGGCCGTCGACCGGGCATGAGCCCCGCCGGTTGCCATGGCAACGCCCAGGGAGAGCGTGTCACCCTCTCTTGTCTACAACCTTCGAAAATATTCGCTAAAGTGATAAGATTTGTTTTTTTTTTGGGTATTAGCGCTTTAGATGTGTTTAAGGGTTGGGAATATATTATATTTAGAGCAGTATTTTTTAAATGTGATTTCGTTTTTGGAAACCACAATGCTTGTCTCTGGGTTGTGGAGGTCAGACAGGATAGTCACTCAATGTGAAATACTGGTATTCAGCTGCATTCGGTTACACTGGACACACACAACAAAGTGGGAAAAATGCTGGGCAGATGATGAACGTGATTTCGTTTCTCTTATTATTTTCGAGTTTCGAACATTAATTTGTAGTTACGAGTACTTTATCATTACAACACTCTTGGTTTGCTTGCTACGACCTAATAACCCTGCAGAACGACCGATCTTGAAACTGCGGTCAATCTGTAGAAAACTGGAGAAGTCTTGTGTTCTTTTTGACGAAGCACGAAAGTTGTGTGCTCCGCCTACCCTTTTCCCAAATATTTTTGGGGTCGGCTTCCAGTCTAAACGGATGCAGCTAAATATCAGTAATTCACGTCTGCGACTGCCTATCAGACCTCCACAACCCAGTAGCTGGGTAACACTATTCCCCTTTTCTCAGACTTTCGGGCTCCTGACGACCCGTAACGACTGTCAAAGATCCAGGAATGACAGCCAGGACCAACAGCTTAACGTGCTTGCTGAGGCACGACGGGTTCACGAAAGTTATTAGGTATCGGTAGTCAAAAGCTCGAAGTCCAGTTAAGCTGATCTCTTATTCTATTGAAACTCCTTACTACGCTAGACCAGCTCGAAGTCAAAGTGTAACCACAGACGTGGACACTGTTCACTGGACACTGTTAGGACGAATGTCCTTAGTATATCAGTGAAGATTAGTATCAAATTCCTGACGGCATCAGCCCGGAAAATGGACAGGCGTTCTATCAGTTCAACTTTATCATGTACATGGGTAGTTCTGATACGTCTGATAGGCCTTCAAACTTTTGGGACTGTCTCTTAACAACTATAACTTTATCACTTCAATTCACTTGCTATTTGTAAGACCTAGAGTTGAGCCTATTCACTCGTATCCGGGACACCGCAACATTATGTTTATAACACAAGCTGCTGAGTTGTGCTGCACGATTGCTGACAATTGCGTGCACTGACTGGAATGGTCAAAAGACCATTTTGGACACCGATCTACATAGTCTTCACATGATCTGACCATGATTTTGTCTGGACTTTAAAAGAGACTGTGACCTCTAAGTTTGTTTCGGCCTTTCTTTTCAGAGTAGTCAGAAAGGAAACCCGGCCTCAACTAGATTTAAAAAAATATGATTGACGTATAAAAGTGTTTGTTCAAACCTACTTAGAGAAATAAAATCATTTATCAATAATATTCCCTTTCTAAGAAGAGGAGCATAATATTGAAGTTTTGTTAATATTACATTAGGTACATAATTAATAGAACATTCCCTTTGAGTAATATTAGCTTAATTTTCTCCCCAATTTCCATTTTATTTACTTTACATTGAAGGTACTATGTAAAGTTGTTCTTGTGAGTGATGAACTGAATAATTTAATTACGTTTAGCATAACGAGTATGTGGGTAAGGATCGTAACCACATCGTAACACATATTGTTCTGTAGTTTCTGACTATTCTGAATGGCAACCTCATGGATAACAGTGAAAGTTGTGTTTGTATGTATATTATGTTTTTTTTTTGTGAGTGGGAAATCATCAAATAACTTCTCCCGCTACTGGTGGAGCGGAAGGGCGTGTCATATTCTTACTGATTAAACCCACCCGTGTTCCTTCAGTTGCCTGTGCCAGGGGCCACGGTATCCCTTTCGGACTTTCCCGCAACCCCGGCAGGCATCAGCCCTAGCGGACCCCGTCATTGTTGCTGACATCGATTGAGGCGCGCGTGGAACACAACGCGCCGTCGACCCGGACCTGGTCCTTATCGGACGGCGAGCTACCCATTGCTCGCCGTCCGCAAGCTCGCGCCTACGGTGGCCGGGAATCGGCCTGGGATTCTCGACGCCTAGGGCGTCTCCTGCGGTGGCTAGGGGCGCGAGGGCGCGAATTTTGCCTCTCCCTCACGCGTTCCACCTCCTCCTTGGCTAGCATTACTGCTTCGCAGAAGTACCCGTATGCTCCATCGTGTCCTCCGGGCGATCCACACAATAATAATAATAATAAAACGTTTTTTTTTTTTTTTTTTTTTTTTTTTTTTTTTTTTTTTTTTTTTTTTTTTTTTTTAAAAGGGATACATTTACAATGAATATCTTAACAATTAAAATAGCGCACAGTTGCTAATTTGCCTGAACTAGGTTGAACCTGTGCCTCAGGCTAAAAAGTGCATCAATACTTAATAAAATAAATTAACAATGAGTACAACTTAAAACTAAATTTGAACTTAAATAATTAAAAGTAAAATAGCATATTAGTATTTCTATTTGCAGACAATAAGTAGGTCTTCTGTCTGTGCATAGTCAATGGTTAGTAAATATTTAATTATATTTTTTTTACAGTTATAGTAATTTAGTTTATAGATACTTAGTATTCTATTTAATCTATTGTACAAGAATGGGCCTAAGAATGTTAAAAATCTTTCTACAAAGACATGTTTTGAGGTTGCATTAGACATACATACTAGATCATTGCGTCTCTTGTTAGTGTTGTCGGCATTGTAGGCAAGCATGGTGTGTTGTTTTAATACTAAGTGCACAATGAAAAGCTGGCGAACGGTTAGTACATTGCAGGATTTATATAGGAGATCTGTGGGAAAAAAGAACGGAAGGAAGTTTGCTACCTTTAAAATTGCTCTCTGAGCTCTTTCAAGAGGAAGCAAATTAGTTTTTGGTGCGCCACCCCAAGAAGTGATACAGTATTGAATTATAGATTGACATAGGGCCAAATAAACTTGTGTGATTAATTTTGAATCTGCCAATGTTCGCAATTTTTTAAAAACATATATAAGTTTGCGCACTCTTTTAACTAGGCTTTCAATATGTTTTTTAAAAGAGAGTGTGTCGTCCATTATTACCCCCAGGTATTTTATGTTGCTCGTTTTGTGAATAAGAGGACAATTACACATGGTGATTGTACGGTTACCACATTGATGGGCATATAGAGAAGGGTAAGTAATGTTCAGTTGAGGCTTGCGCATGGAGAAGTGAATATATTTTGTCTTGTCGGCATTTAATGTTAGTAAATTGCTTCGAAGCCAATTAGTCACAGAATTAAAACCTAGTTGAGCGATTTCAAACAGTTCGGTACTGACTTTGGCGCTAAAAATTAACGCCGTGTCGTCGGCATATGATATTATTTTGCCGTCTTTAATATTTAGATTACACAAGTCGTTAATATAAATAAGGAAGAGGGTGGGGCCCAGAATACTCCCCTGAGGTACACCAAAACCAGTATTTTTCTGCTCATCGCTCGTGATATTATCTATTCGAACACATTGGTACCGGTGGTCTAAATAGTCAGTAAAAAGTTTCAGCGGCGTTCCCCTTATTCCTATGATCTCTAATTTGTTCAGAAGAACAGAAACAGACACCGTGTCGAAGGCCTTGGCTAGATCGAGAAAGATTCCCAGGGTCTGGTTTCCTTTGCCGAGTTCTTCTGAAATATAATCAGTCAGGCTATGCACCGCATCGGCTGTCGACAGTTTAGCTCTAAAACCAAATTGCGCAGGGGATAAGATGTTGTTTTTTTCTAGGTAGTTAACTAGTCTACTGTTTATAATTTTCTCTAGTATTTTTGAAATTGAGGGGAGTATGGATATTGGCCTATAATTATTAACTACGTCTTTACTTCCAGATTTAAAGATAGGTATTACAACTGCCTTTTTCAGACAACTAGGGAAAATTCCTTCGGATAGACAGATTCGAAATATATGCGTTAAGGGAGGTACCAAAATATGCTTAAAGAGTTTAAGGGTCTTATTGCCTATATTATCCCATCCAACTGCACAGTCATATTTTAGCCCAGAAATAATTCGTGTTATTTCATCTTCATCAGTATCCAACATCGCAAAAGATTTCGGGTTACAGCTATTGCTTGATTTTTGGAAAGATGGTTGGTCACAGTATTTTGGAATCTGTTCGGCAAGAATTTTCCCAATATTTACAAAAAAGTTATTTACATTGTTAGCTGATAAGAGTGGTGAAGGATTAGCCAACAATAGACTCGAATTTGATTCACGCTGTTTAGATATATTGGTGACGTTTTTAATATGTTTCCAAAGTTGCTTGGTATTTTTACCTGCTTTATTTAATTCAGTTTTATCGTAATTAGTTTTTAAACTCTTTAGGAGATTGTTGCAGAAATTCCTGTATCTTTTATAGGTGGTTTGAATTATTAGATTATCAGGGTATCTCTTAGTTTTTTGATGAAGTTTATCTCTGTGTCTTATACACCGAATTAGTCCTGGAGTAATCCATGGTTTAATATTATAAAATTTCTTATTTGTTGTAGAAACTGTCGTGTTACGTAATATTGCTTGTTGAACATGTTTTATTAAGTACGATAAAGCCAAATTAGCGTCAGCAGTATTGTAAACTAGGCTAAAATCAATGTTGCACAAATCATATTCGAGCCTGTTTGTGTTTAATTTGCTAATAGTCTGAGGACGATTTAGCTTAGGCATCGTTAAATTTAAGCTGAGTAAGACTGCGTGATGGTCAGTAATTGTTGAGTTAGTAACAAGCGTAATATATGATAGGCTGGTTTTAATCATCATATGATCGAGGCAGGAACCGCTCTGATGAGTAGGCAATGTGTGAGCGGGGAGAAAACCATGGTATAAGCAGATATTAAGGTAATCTTGGGTCCCTGCGTCGCAGTTTTCGGAGCCAATATTTATATTTAAATCACCTGTTAGTATAACATTCTTAAAAGGGCTTAGTGTTTGGAAAATCTGATTAAGGGAATTGTTAAAAGGATCTAAGTTTCTAGAGGAAGGGGATCTATAAATTGTGATTATTGCTATGGTTGTACCAATTTTAATGACTAAACAATTACTCGTACAGTCTTGTAAAGTATGTTCCTCAACTGTGACCTTTATTGATTCCTTGGCAAAGACTACCACACCATCATTTTGATTGTGGTTTATTGTGGTATGTATTAAGCTGTATCCCGATATTACTGGGAGGTTATCGTGGTAATTAGATAGCCAACACTCGGTAAGTACCAATATATCACAATCAAAGTTTAGTCTATGCAGAAAAATATTAAAGCTATCTATGTTCTTATAAATACTACGGATGTTTTGGGTTATTATGGTTAGTGAATTTTGATAGTCGGAAAGGTATTGTCTGCAGTCCTCAACATCACATGTCTTTGATACAGTTAAAAATGAGTTATCTATATCGGTAATTAAGTTATTATCCATAATAGATTAAAAAACAACAATAAATTAAGTCTAAAATATAAACTAGTATGTGGCGCTCTTAGGCGCCTTCATAATCTATTGAATTAATGTACCTGTATTCGGCAGCTTTTTTTGCAGGGCAATCTGTGTCTCCAGTCTTGTGGTTGGCTTGCTTTTTAAAGCGCGAACATGTAGCACATTTTGGCGGACTGGCCGTCTTTGCGCAGTCTTGGATTTTGTGCCCTTCTTCACCGCAATGGCCGCATGTGGGGGCAGCAGCTTTGCATGTCTTTGCTGCATGACCATACTGCTGGCACATGTAACATCTAGTTACCAGTGTGAAGTCTCGTACCGGGCAGGACGTCCAATTTATAAATAATCTGTCCTGTGTGATGAGGGCCTTGCGAATGATGGCTGGAACTTCTATGATGTAGTTGCAATTCTCAGCATCTTTCCTGCCAGATTTGTGGCTTAGTTTGATTGAGGTCAAAAATGTATCCATGGATATTGTGGACAGTTTTTCGGCGAAATTTTGTTCATAAATACATTTATAAACCTCATTTTCAGTCATTGATGTGGGAACTCCGATAACTATAATGCGAGGTTTGCGCTTTTTAGGTTCGTCGACGGTAAGCCCTGACGAAGCGAGTTGGACTGTTTGCTTGAGCCTATCTATGTCATCTTTAGTCTCAGTGCTTATTATGAGTCCTCCTTTTCCAATTTTGCGTATGCCTCGTACCTTCAGCTTCATTTCTCCAGGGCATATTATTTTTTGGACCATGGTCTTGGTTTCGTCACTGGTTTTTGATATGTCACTGGGATAAATGGCCACGGAGCTAAAAGTATTAGGACGAACAAAGGTGTTGGACCCTTTCTTCACCATATCTGCAAAAGATGTTGAAGTTGCTTCCTGCTTCGTACAGGACTCCTGAATCGTCCGGTTCATCTCTATTAAACAGTCAGATAGTTCTCGGGCTTCGGTCATAGTTTTAAGGGAGGTGTGGGTTTGAATAGCTTTTTGCTTTAAAGACTGGTATTGGACAGCCATTTGCGAAACTCCATGTCCAACTTTCCGGCAAAGGTTACTTATTTTTAGCTTCTGATCAGCGTTTAGCTTTCCCTCAGAAGCAATAGCACAAACCTCATTCAGGCACTGCTCAATAGACCCCATCCAGTTCTGAATCTCCGGAGTGGACACAACTTCAACTTTCTCATCTTGATCCTGTCTTGGTTGTTCAGGCGTTGTCGGTGCCGGTGTGGGTACCGGGGTCGGTGTCGGTGGAGGGCTGCGTCGTATCATCGCGCTTCGATTAAAGGGGCTGCCTTCCATATAAGAGTTTATAACAATATTATTATCTAGTCAGTCCATTATTTTAACTTATCACTGTAATGTATTTGTATAACACGCTAATACACTGAATCTGGGTCAATATTTATGCAAGCGTTAATTTATTTTATTGATATTACGCATTGATGAGCACGTCTGTATGCGTTGAATGCTAAACAATCAATCCCATCAATCAACAATCAATCCAACAATGCTGACACTCAGGCGTTTTCTCCCGCCTTATCCGGAAATGGAACCTCCCGAAGCAACTGTGTCCGGTGAGGACCTGCGTCAAACGGAAGGCGAGGGCGCCGTGGCGCCTCTCTAGCCACTCCTCAAAGAGGGGACTTATCGCCGCAATTGTGGCGTGCCCAGCGCTAGGTTGCCACAATCGCACTCACCATGCCGCCCTGAGATCCCGCCGGAGCTCTGTCCGCTGTGCCGTGATTTGTCGCGGAAGCGGAGTTACGCCCCGGCGTCTCACCTCCTCGCGCCACTCCCATATGTGGGCGAGGACTTTTGCCTCCAGATCCCATGGCGGTAATCCAGCAAGGAGGTTAGCCGCCTCACCGAAAACCGTACGGTATCCCCGGACCAGCCGTGTGGCCATGACCCTTTGGGGCGCGTTCAACCGGTGGGCTGGCCGCCCCCAAATTGAGTATAGAAAGCAGAACGCCAGAGCGTTTGAAAGAAAAGCTGACTGAAGCAACTATTGTGTATAATAGTTATTCTGTTTTACTTCCAAGCATTACGAAACAAATAAAAAAAACAGATAAAATCGCATTGTGATTAAATTGCAGAGTTGTATTCTAAAATACAAGAATTTTGTAATAAGTTGAATTTTTTAATAAATTCCCCAAGTGCTATGGGCTCTACTGACGATTGGCATGCGCAACCAAGAGTCATGGAGATTTAAAGTACATCGAGGATGACGGTAGAACTTAAATTTAAAGAATATAATGAGTTAAATAACCTACGTAGGGCAAATGACATAGAAATAGAAAATAACGTATTTTGTTATTTGTGACCGAGAATGACGTTATTTATAAATCCAGTTTCCCAATCACAATTGACGCCAGCCGCATTTGTGAGGGAACCAAAACATTTTAGTGAGAAAATTAACGTGCATGAATAAAATTTTATAATAAGACAAAATTACGATGAATTTATTAAAAAAGTAATTACAGAAATGAAGTCGTATAGAAACTGGACTGGACCGCGATTGTGTATTCTAAATAACATAAGAATTATTCAAAGTAAAGATGACCGAAAAGTAATATTTAATGATTTTCATCTTCTACCAACAAGTGGCCACGCTGGTATAAGACGAATGTATAATAACATCAAGAAATATTATTTTTGGCCAGGTCTTGAAAAAGATGTAAAAGATATCATTAGGATAAATGATTTTATTTCTGTAAGTAGGTTTGTACAAACACTTTTACAAGTCAATCATATTTTAAAAACTACATGAGGTCGGCGTTTCCTATTTGACTACTCTGAGAAGAAAGGCCGAAACAAATTCAGAGGTCACACAGTCTCTTTAAAAGTCCAGACATAATCTTGGTCAGATCGTGTGAAGACCATGTAGATTGGTGTCTGAAACGGTCTTTTGAGGAAAAACCATACAGATTGAGCGGACCTGTCCAGTCAGTGCACGTATTTGTCAGTAATCGTGCCGCTCAACACAGAACAAAAACAACTCAAAACGAAGGAAATGTGATAAGTGTCAAAAACAAAAACATACTTCATTTTATGTTAGAGAGCCGTTGGTTGCTACAACGACAGTCAATTCGGCGATGGAAAAAGTTTTCCTAGACGTAGTAGGACCTTTAGATCGCGATGATTATAATAATTCTTATATTTTAACTATCCAGCGTGAATTAACTAAATATATAGAAGCTTATCCTATGATATCTAAAAGTTCTGAGGAAATAGCGAAAAACTTTGTTAATAATTTTATACTCAGATTTGGAATCCCCGTTATAGTAGCAACTGATAGAGGCACTGAATTTATGTCATCTGTTTTTAAAGAGACATGTAAACTTCTCAATGTAACGACTTTGAACTCTACTGCATACCATCACGAAACAATAGGTTCTCTATAAAATACTCATAAAAGTTTAGGTAATTTCCTAAGAATTCAAACGAATAACCATCCGAGTTCATGGAGTACATGGTTACCCTTTTGCTGTTTTGCCTATAATACCTCAGTTCATACAGCTACAAAATTTACGCCTTTCGAACTTGTATTCGGGAAAAGATGAACCATCCAATTTAAGCCAAAAATAAGTTGATCCTCATTATAACTATGATAATTATCCATTAGAATTGAAATACAGATTGCAAATATCGCAAAAAGAAGCGTATGATAATTTACTTGAAAGTAAATCATTAAGAAAACAAAGGCATGATCTAAAGTGTAATACAATTACGTATAAACAAAATGACTTGATACTCCTGAAAAACGAGACTGGAAACAAACTTCAAAGTATTTGTTTAGTTATCCGTTATTTAGTTATCAAAGATGTTTCGCCAAATGTTGAAATTTTGAAAGACAATGGAAAATTTGATTTAGTACCTAAGAACAGGACTAAGCTATATTATTAATAATATTTTCTTGTTAACTTTAGCATGTTAATCTTGTACTTATATACTTTATACAATTTAATAAAAATATACAAAACTGTAAGCATACTGTATTAAAATGTTTATTAAATATTACTCATGTTTAATCCTAAAACAAAATAATACTCTCATATTATTTTTGCCTTTCGGTGAAGGTGTAGTTAAAAGCTATGTTCTAAGTTTGCCTATATCTATGTATGTTACACGTGTTACCAATAATTACTAATAAATGAGTCAGTTATCAACTAGCAGTCAGAGCGTTTAATTCTCCTCTAATACCCAACCTTACAGTAGATAACAGTTGAGGTCTTATACAGTTGCCAATAATTAATGAACCAACATTCTCAAATACAGTGATATCCTAAGGTTAAAACGAAATGCATAAAAATTAAGTGCTAACAACTATATAAACAGATATATAAAAAGACATAAGTTATAAGATTGCAGAGGTTGCAAGAAATACCTGCATACTAATACAATAAAATTAATCTTTAGATTGTGTGAGTTGCGTGCTTTGGGACCTCAAAATTTGGGTCATATGGTGTGTTATTGAGTCATGATATGTGTCAACATCTGGAGAGGATTTTATATAAGAATTCATCTCACGACTGAGACTATTGAGAGGTAAGTTTACTCCTTGTGTTGGATGCTTTAGTGTGGAATAAATGGGTAATGGGATATCTGGGTAAATTATGGGGGACTTTTAGTCCAATTTGTTCACTTAATTTATCGCAGTCCAACCTATTGTTAACTAATTTGAAAAAGAACATGAGATCATGTACCACTCGGCGGTCGCGCAGAGTTATCATTTTGTAACATTGAGTACGTTGTTCATATGGGCTCCGGGGAGAAACATTTCCAAGTATCAAACCGGCTATATTTTCTTCAGTTGTAATTGAGTGATGAACGAATGAATGAAACGAATGATGACCGTCATCATTTATCAATGACTAAAGTCATTTATGGAAGACCTCTTGTCAAAGTGGGGCCAACTGGTGGCGTGAATTTGCATGGAAACCCTGATTGTCAAAGATTTGTCAGTGAAAGTATTGAAATTTGACTTTACGAACAATTTTATTTAAGTTAGTAGTCAATTAGCAAAAACAACTAATTTCCCTGATTTTCAGTGAGAGAACGAAAAGGAGCATATTTCTGTCCAGTAGCAATTATATAGCTTTTGAAGTCCCTTAATAAGCAGTACAGACATTGGTATTATAAGTGAAAAGATGTGGACAGGTTACCCGCCCTCCGCAAGTGGTACCTACGTTAAAACTTGGCTAGGTAGCAAACCTGAGCTCAGTGTCGCGTAGTACTGCATAGACTTGTCTCTTTTTCGCTCCCGATAATAACAACATGCCATCCTACTCCATGTGTCATCTAATATAGTGTAGCCACGGTTTCCTAGAGGAGCGGTGGCCGCCACATAACGGTCGCAGTGACGGCTGTCATGAAAATGACATCAGCGGCAAAGATTTAAATCATTAGATTCGCCCTACCGTCAAAAGATAGTCGCGTTTCTGTTTCGTTTTGACACCTCTGAGACACAATGACAAAGAGACTTGACTAGATTGTCATGGAACCGCAAATCTAATAATGTGTAAGCACACTCTTCTCAGTATAGACACTTTTTCGCGTGACTAAGTACGGTGAAGACGAATCTAGTGATTTAATTTTTGGGCAGCAGGGTTTGACTTTACGGTGTCAAAAACGCCCTTTAGGCAAACACACCAACTTACTTGTAGAAATAACCTTTTAGTGACATCATTCACCGGTAAATTGCGGACGTTATGTGGTAGCCACCACTTTTTTAGGAAATCGTAGCATTAGTGCGCCGTTTCTGAAGATCGAATGTTGTGTTTGATGCCCTATATCAACCTCTTTTTCCAGTCAGTTAGACCAGCTGTTAGCGTGGCCAGGCTGCCTTCAGCCGACATCCAAACGAAATTTAAATAAAGAATATTGTTTTTTTTTTAATAATCTGTTTATTTAGTTTTGATTATGCCATATTTATTTAGCTTTAATAAACGATCCTTTCATGCATATTTTCTATATAAAATTGTTACGATGTTTCACATCAGCCAGGCGTCCCGCGATGGTTCACTTTTTTCATTTATAATATCATTGAGTACATAATTCTTGACGTAATCCTTCCAAATATTGAAGTGAAAAATCTCAAAGCTAACAAAAGCAAACATATTTGGTTGTTAGCTGTTAGATTTGAACATGAAAGGGAGCTGTCGTGCCCATCTCAAGATAACTGGGGCTGATAACATAAGACATGTAAACAGACAGGCTGTAACTACTGTTTATGAGTACCTATGTCTACGTATCTACTTGAATATAGGTCGCAAACCCGAAGGCTTGTGGTGGCGTCTCATGAGCATCAATTGATTCGGGTTAATTTTACATGACACCCCCTTTTTAATTAATGAGTATTTCGTGTTTATACAAATGATAAATGATATTTATTTTTGTAAATTGGTTTTAACAGACACTTTTACTCGTGAATAAATATTATTTTATAACTAGATGAGGTCGGTGTTTATTAGCCGACTAATCTAAGAAGAAACACCGAAACAAGCTCAGAGGTCACAGTCATTCATAAAGTTCAGACATTATCTTGGTTAGGTCATAATATGAGGACCATGCAGATTAATGTCTGAGATTGTCATATCACGTGTAACTCACGCTGCACGATTCATAAGATCATCAGATAATTTGAAACAGAAAATGCAAACGTCAGCGCCGGCTGTCGCTGAAAACCAGCGCTGGGGCTCTGTCTCGCATAGGGGCGTAGCATTATGCTGATCGATGGCCGTTTTGCGTGGATGTGACGCATATTTTACCACAACTTGTTCTTTTTTGAGTATGTGTTCGTTATATGCGTCATGTTTACCGCAAATAAACGTATTTTCTTTCTTTCCTTTCAAAGCCTTCCTTAACTTTTCAGGTTCGCGAAAGTACATAATATAATTATTATGTGCTAGTTTCCATAAGACTTGGGCTATAATAAATCTATTTTCAAAAAACTAGTGGATTTGTATATCGGTGAGAACTTTAAATCATCAGCAAGGGTAGTTTTAAAACCAAAACATTTGACCAACTTAACCTACATTAAAACTCAGATCTACAACACAAAAAAACGTGGGCGGTCGGAGAACACCCGTCAGAAACGATCGTTTTTAATACAGAGCCATCTAGTATACGTTTTAAGAAGCTCGCATAAAATTGTCGCCATCTTGGATTTTCATTTTCACGTCGTTATTGGCTTTTGCACCCTCAAAAACCGTAAAGACGACACCCATTACGAAGAATTTGAAAGTTTTCCCAGCCGCCATCTTGCATTTTCATTTTGACCTCACTATTGGCTTTAGCGCCCTTGAAAACTATGAAAATTATCTCTCCAAAGTCAAACAAATAAAAGACAAAGAAATGTTTGCACAGAATCGAACTGACGGCTCCCCTGGGATCATTCGGAAAAAAAATGCGTCGTTGGTAACTAGAACACGTGCCAGTAGCAACCGCATTCTGAGAACAGTGTCAGAGAGTTTATACTCTCCCATTTTGAGGCATTTCGTGGAGAGGATGGCCAGGTGAGAATCTTTTACCTTACGTCGTCATCTTCTGTGCAAAAGCTTCAAACTCAAATAATAATAATGCCACTTACTAACACTAGCTATAAGGTATTACTAAAATGATGGATCCCTGTTGTCCCAAATAAAGAAAATTATTTATTTATTATTAAAGTCGCATGGAGGGGGCACAACGATTTTTCGTTCCTTGATGATTTCTACCAGTCAACTCCTACCGCAAACCGCGTTAAAGAACTTAGTACCAAAAACGGAAGGTCAAAATTATCGAAATAGCGAGCACATCTCATAAAATATTACACCATCCGGGGTCTGAAGGTGAACCCTCGACCTCTGTTATCGAAACTTGCCAAACTCGCCGAGGCAGCAACAAGTTATAATGTTACACGATCCTGGTTATGTAGGGGTCACAGTTAATTTAGTAACTAGATTGTTGTTTACTATGAAGCTACCATTTACTGGGTACGTCTTTCATTGACTTGAATCTGTCCTGGTGGTTGAGAGCATATGTCATGCTCACTTAGATGTCTCGCTAATGAAGGCACCGTTGGATCATTTCGACGGCAGCAGAGTACAAAGAGTCAGTTGCATTTTATACGAAATTCACTTTGTTACATAATTCAACCCAGAATTCTTTGTTGTATCATAGGTTTTTTTTTTCTGATTAACTCAAAATTTTTACTAATATTAAATCACGTTTATAGCACGGTTTATAGAGACAACTGCACCTATTTTTCACAAAATGATGAAATAGACACAGATATATACGTCGGACAATCGGTGCGTTCACCTGTCGTAAACAAAGATATCAGTCACAACAGTTTTAATGTCGGGTTTTTTAAACTTGCGTTATTTTAGCGCAACAGCAATAATACGTCACGTCGGCGTTACAAATAATAGTTGAATGAGGAAGGATATTTCATAGCTTTATTTATTATAGTAATCAATAATGTATCATACAAGATAAGAGTAATTACTGTTTTAATAATAAATATTATATAGGGTGTCCCGTAAATAATGGATCAAACGTAACGGGTAGGTTATGTTATGAAGGCCTGCGTAGAAGCGGATATGTGGGAGTGGTCTCATTTAGTTAACTTTTTGTACGAAGTAGATAGAGACAATTCAATTCATTTATTCAATAACGATTTTTACACCGTGTCTGTTTTTTATATATAGATAACTAAATATTTAGGAAACATCGTGCATGCAATCTATATTTCAATCGTTACAATTATTTATTATCAAAATTACATTAAAATCAGAATAATAATAAGAATAATACAAAAAAGATTAATCCAATAAAAAAAATGTCATAAGTCAATTCTAAAATTCAATAAAATTTCCATTTCAAAGCCAATAAAATTTTGTTTCTTTCGACTTTTGTATTAATTTATAATAATTCATCAATAGAATATAGACACCTATTAATAATAATAATATTAATATTAATTAATTATTAATATGAGACAACATCCACACAAGGTCTTCAGGTCCCGAACTAGGTAGAGCCTGTATAACGGTAACCTGATGACTGATATACATACTTAAAAACATATACACACCCAGACACAGGTCAAACAGACATGTTCATGCACACAAATGTTTGACTTGTCCGGTGATCGAACCCGGGACCAGCGGCTCAGAAGGCAGGGTCGCTACCAATTGCACCAACCGGTCAGTCAGAAAGAATTAAATATTTAACAAGAACCTCAGACATCTAAAGTATTTTGGAAAATAATTATTATTACCGTAACCATTTCCCTGGTAATGCCCTATTAACTAAATGTTGTAAAACAGATGAAGATAGCCTTGTTCTTCTATTAATTATCACAATTTTGCGTTCAAAACGCAATACTGTGATAATTAATACATACATCATGATTTTGTAGATAACCGTATATACTTTGCAGCCGTCGATTTATGGTTGACATGAATGTTGCTGATCCATACGTCATGTGCGTGAACGGGGGCCGTCGGACTGGTCATCTCTTAATTGCCACGGTTTATTTATTGAATTGTTTACTATGAAAGTTTGAAACGTGTACGTCTTTCTACAACGTTCTCATATACAAGTAAATAATATCAACTTGAGACGTAGCCAATATTGAAAAGTGTCCGTGGAGTTTCTTGTCCATTCTTTACCATAAGAACTACCTACGCTTTGGAATGGACAACTAGCTTCATCTTTCTGACTGATTAACTCCTTGACCCGCTGACCTCAGTTAGAGAAACTTGGCAAACTTGCCGACGCAACAACCAGATAAAACATGGTAAAAAAAAAAACGAAGGATTGCCGATAGAAGTAAGTATCCCAAAATGTATACAGTACATATCATCATGAACAACTTTTACTATGGGACCAAATATGAAATTGCGAAAAAAAAAACAGCTGGTCCGTACATTTTGACGAGTTCTGCAAACATAGGTAAATGTAGGGAAAAGCTGTTTTTTTTTCGCGATTTCGTATAAAAAAATCCCATAATAAAAGTTGTTCATAATAATGAGTAGAATAACCCCTTAAGAGGTTGATGGTGTTTTAACAATAACCCTGTATAGGCTGCTGCTAAGTGACGTTAGCATATCGGTGTCGCGAACCCATAAGTTTTTCCCCTACAAAAAATCGCTCAATGCGCCTAAAGAAGATTTTACTTCAAAAAAATGTTACACGATCCTGGTTATGTAGGGTCACAGTTAATTTAGTAACTAACTAGGTTGCGGGCTGTCAGGCTATCTAGCTTACGATTCAAATGTTTGTAGATAGAGGTTAAAGTGATAAGTACATTATAAAACACATACATACATACGTACCTACACAGTTATAAGCTATTAATAACGCAAATTTTGTTTAATATAAGTACTTTATATCATTATATGTTAGTTTGTAAGGTATATGTCTATGGGCCATTGTAGCCTGAAATATTTTTTTTATAAATAACATTATATATATTTATAAAAAACTGTAGCTTACAGCCTTTCTTTAAAAAATATGACCAGGACTTTTATTATTACAATTAGGAGCATCTTTCTGGTTTTAAAAAATAGGCACCTGGAACTTAATTCATTCGTAAGCAGTAGTATAAGACTGGTTGCCGTATAAATGTTGTTTCAATTTATTTTCTGTAATTGTAGGTACAGATAAATACTTTGTTTTACTGCCCCGATACCTGCTGGTCTTCAAATTCTCGGCCAGGGTATATAATGTGTGTACAGGTTGAATTATTTAAGGATCTTGGCTAATGACAGCTGTTGTGAGGGTAAATCCTCAGATTATATGAATAGAATATTAGCTTTCACGGTAATGTTTTTATCGTATTCCTGTAGGCCCCAGAGACTTATAATACCCAGAACTCGTGCAAGAGCCATCAACATAATATGAGTATTTTAATATTAATAGAACGTATGTGTACCTGCCTATTTTATATCGATTTATTCCTATTTTATTTCGATCAATCTTAAATACCGATCATTTATAGAGAGATATAATGGTGCCGATTCCCTTGTTCACAAACTAAACTAAATTTAAGTTCATTGCATCTTTTTCTTTCTATTTCATTAAGAAAAGGACAGAAGAAAAATTTTAGTTTAGTCCTGTCAAATTAATCAGCTCCTGACACTACTCCATACAAGTTTAGACGTGATTAAAAAGTTGACAACTAAAATTACATCAAATTACGTCAGGTGCTGACTAATTTGACAGGACTAAACTAATATTTATCTTCTGTCCTTTTCATAATGAAATAGAAAGAAAAAGATGCACTCAACTTAAATTTAGTTTAGTTTGTGAACAAGGGAATCGGCACCATTGTGTCCTAATTGATCTCATAGCTCGCTAAATAGGACACCCATGGTTATTTTTTTAAAACAAATCAGCTCCTGGAATCAAACCCAAAACCACACATTAAGGAAGTTCTTCACAGAACCATAAACACGAATTAAATAACAGACGATCAAAGATAATTCCGTAGCCATCCCTTTTTCTAAGTTCGTTAAAAGACGGTAAAAGTGACAGTTTCAAATAAGAAAAGCTATTTAAATTTAAAAAAGTAAGGGGGAAACAAAAAGTAATATCTTTCGTTAGTCCCTAAAGATTTCGTAACGATCTTGATGTTAGATTAAACGGTCAGAAGTTCCACTTTGACATTATAATAATACCATTGGTTGTCTCTGCATATCGCATAGGTTGACCGGTAGAAAATGCTTCTGGCATTAAGTCCGCCTCTGTACATTTGTGTGTTTGAAGTATTAAATTAATAAATAATAAACGACATCAAGACTGAGGTTCACATGCACCTCAAGTCACTAAATTCGTTTAGTGCTAAACATATTAAAACATCATTCTGTCTGTCATCTTCAAACAATTGACAGAAACAGAATGATGTTTTTAAAACGTTTAGCGTTAAATGCGTTTGGTGATTTGTAATGCAAGTGGGCCTACGTGTACCTAAAGTCACTAAATAAGTTTAGCGTTAAACATATTTAAAACATCACTCTGTCGTTGTCAACTTAAAACAACGAACAGACATAGAACGATGTTTTAAATTCGTTGAACGCTTAAAGTGTTTAGTGATATGTGGTGCATGCGGGCCTAAGAAAGCAACAAAACGGTTCTAGAAGAAATTGGAAAAATTATAGAAAATCAATGAACTCAAAACAGACGGCTTTTATTTAAATATCGAAGCGGTTTTTAACCGCCTACAAAAAGGAGGAGTGGTTTTGTATATAATTATGTTACGCGATATACAACGTGTCGCTTTGCATCCTCGTCAAATTTCAGGAGGCTGTTATGAAAGACATAAATAATCAAATAAAATTACGATCCTGCTCAATAATTAATATATACTTGGTTTTTTTTATATTTAAGTTTGACAGTATTTCAGAATATTCTACGTTCAAAGAACAGAATCGCCCCGTTGCGTATACGGTAGGTAGTTTCGTACGACTATGTCGATGTGTGCATGCGTTACAGTTACAGGGCGGTATCACACGGACCCTACACATGCCGATTTCCGAAAATTACAAAATATAAAAATAAATACCTACTTATTTTATTATTGATTCGTGTCGAGAATCATTAGCATAGTTACCTCCTCGAATTTGACGAGGATGCAAAACAATACCTCGTATGTTCCGGCAATTATAAATGTATTGTGTTCAATTGCAGAATTGTACTTACTGTTTACCAAAATCATTTTGTAAAATATTTTTGTGTCAATAAAGCTTTTTTATTTATTTATTTCTATTTCAAAAATTCTTATTTTAATGAATAGGGTTTGCCTCAGGCGGGAGTGGTCCCATATAAATTTTATTAACTTTGCTGGGACTTTGACGGCACGGTTGGCGCAGTGGTTAAGCAATTGACTGCTGCGTTACGTGTCGCGGGTTCGATCCCCGCACCGAACAAATATTTGTATGACCTGCAAGTAGTTGTTCCGGGTCTGGCTGTTTGTGTATGGGAGTTTTAAATGTTTGTAAACGCACCCACGATACGTGAGAAATTCAAAGTGTGGGGCAACGTTTTAAAAAAAAAAAAAAAAATCGTTTTTCATTTATGATTCAATAATATGTACCTACTTTTCCACTCAGTGTATAATGATGATGTTAAAATAACTTCCTGATACTGTTATTTACATAGCAAGTAGTAGTATATTTTAGTTCTACAGCTGATGTTTGTTTACAATTTGAATTATGTTCGTTGATCTGAGTGGCACTTAGTAATTATGATTTTTCTTTGCTGTCTTCGAGTATTTCTTGCGTACTTTAACTGTAATCACTGACGCTTACAGTTTGTATGAACTGAAGCTACTTTAACTAAACATGTAATTTTATCACTTTAACTATTTTTAAACGAGATGAATACGTGGAGCCGATGTTAGCTTACGCACAGAGTTTTGAGTATGAGTATTGAGAATTGAGTATTGAGTATAGTATATTTTATTAATTGGTGTGGGATAGGTTAGGTACCAAGGATACAATAAGGTAGGTAAGGATAGCCTAAATGGGTCCCCCACACATCAGGACCCGAGGTGGCAGCGCGTAGTGTTCCACGCGCGCCCCTCTTAGTTGCGGGGGGAGTCAAATACCTCATCCCCCGCAGACCCGAAGAGGCCTGCAGTGGCGGGCTGACACCAGTCGGGGGTTGCGGAAGGATCGTACGTTCCCGCGACCCCCGGCGTAGGTGTGAGATGGAACCCCGGGGTGGTTTTTAGTCTGTAAGAGTCTGACAGACCCACAACCCGCTCCAGGGTGGATCCATGAGGATTTTCCACCCCGGAAAAAAACAAAAAAAAAGGTACCACGATAATAAGATTAATGTAATGACTCTACCCTCTCAGTATGTTTTTGCAAATCTTAATGCCCATAAAAATAGAAAATTGTTTAAAAAATACAATGATTTCCATAATATGAATACTAGGAATAAACACAAATTTGTTGTACCTACAACAAAGCTCGAAAAAATTGGTGGCTCATTGCGATGTCAATGTAAACGCTTTTATAATAAACTTCCAAGCCACGTTCAAGATCTATGCCTTAATAAATTCAAATCATTCAAACCTAAGTGGTGCCAGAAAACCTTCTATAACGTTAAAGATTATATTGAGGACAAAAAGGCTTGGGATTGAGTTGCTCCAATTTTAACATACTTGACTTGATAATTAATAATAATAATTTGGGACAACATCTTCAGAAGACAAGGTCTTCAAGTCCCGAACTAGGTAGAACCTGTACTACGGTAACCTGATGACTGATATACATATCAATTATCATAAAGACAATGAAACGAATCTTACCTTGAGAAGTTTATTATTATTATTTAAATTATTTTGAATGTGAGGACTATGTGGGTCATTGTTACAGTTTTGACCATGGTCTGACAGTTTAAGTAGTTTATGCGGCTTACCCAAATATTCTTTCTTTGTTATTGTTCGTCGAATCGTTTTAGCTCCTTAAGTTCTGAGTTGAGCTGCACGATTGCTGACAATTGCGTGCACTGACTGGACAGGTCGACTCAATCTGTGGTGGTTCTTTCTTCAAAAGACCATTTCAGACACCGATCTACATAGCCTTCACATGATCTGACCAAGATTCGGTCTGGACTGTAAAAGAGACTGTGAAATCTGAGTTTATTTCGGCCTTTCTTCACAGAGTAGTCAGATAGGAAACGCCGACCTCATCTACTTTTAAAATATGATTGACGTGTAAAAGTCCTTGTTCAAACCTACTTACAGAATAAAATCATTTATCATTTACCATATAGTAACGATACTAAAAACTCAATAGTCTGTGGTAATCTCTCAAATAATTGATTGTTGCAAATTATTTTCACTTGCTATAGTGTAATAAATTTATCAAATCTATAATCAGTATCTGTTCATGCTCTATTTTATAATAAAATAAAATTTATAATTTTAATTTATATACCTAACTTATATTTTTAGGTTTTTAAACGTTGAATTCGGGCATTTTTTGTTTTCTGTGGATATCTTTCTTATGTTAAAAACGATTAAGAGTGAATGCCCTAAGCCCTCTCGTATCAGGTAATTTATCAATAAGGAAATCTTGTCGAACAAAAACATTTTGTAGAAGCATAATTGATTATTAATTGATTTATGAAGCCAAAAAGGTGCCCTGTTAGTTTTATAAGTAAGTTAAGGGGTTTCTAGAGATCTTAGTTTCGAGTAAAAAGTTTGACACATAAACGAGTATGCATATAAAAGATTGATGAGTATTTTTCAGAGTTTTAATAACAAGCTTTCTTTTCGTGAACATCAAAATTGATAACTATATACCTGTGTGCTATAAATTCTTATAAAACTTGATAAACAATATAAAAATACCTGAGGGTCAATTCCCGTATTTTTAAGACTGTTCGCATTCTAATCTCAGTCTCAATCTGTCAAAATTACAATCAATTTACATAGATTTTTGACAGGTTTTTGACATTGATTGTCGCTGAGATGAGATTGCGACTTGAATTTGAACGTTTTTTAAGTACGAGAATTGGCCTACTGGTATCGAAAAAGGTTTTATCGTACTGAGTTTTTGTCGCGTTTGTATAACGTCGGTTTCCAGTATCCGGATGCAGCTGAATAACAATGGAGCGACTGTCTATATAACCTCCACAACCCAGTTACTGGGTAACATGATACCCTCTGCCAAGACTATTATGGTGGTCAGAATTTCGGGCTTCCGATTGCCCGTAACGCTTGTCTAAGATCTACGAATGACAGCCATGAACAACGGCTTAACGTTATTTCCGAGGCACGGAGTGGTCTCGGCATGTAATGGATGGTCTATTAAGAAGCCGAATCGCTAATCGATGTGCAAACATCGTTATAGTTTATGAGATTATTATGTCCCCTCCTTAGTAAACAAGGTGCAGCTTAGAGGAGCGACTTAACTATCTCTCGCTCCCTTTAATGGTATTGCATTTTACTCAATTATATTATGACCAGCTGCCGCCTGTGATTTCGCTCGCGAGAAATTTCAATCAATTAATCTTTATTTGTGAACACAGGTATTACACGCGGACAGGAAACGTCGACCTCATCTAGATTAAAAAAAAAATATGATTGACGTGTAAAAGTGTTTGTAAAAACCTACTTACAGAAATAAAATCATTTATCATTTACAATAAAGGTCTTATGTATACATACACTATGTCCTACCAATGGAATTGGTGTAATTTTTTTTTTGTAGTAATGTTGTATCTATACAATACAAAGTCACGTTCGAGTAAATAATGTCAATTACGAGTAAATGTATTATTAATAAATAATTAATTCATTATAATTTATTTTTACATGCATGTCAATGATAAATTATATTAATAATGTCATATTTTATAATTTAAAAACTCTTCGATAGTAATACGTCTTATCTATATACAATTTACTTTTGTATTTGCGGACAGTATCTTCACTCATAGAATAACTTGTAATTGTTGACCATAATTTCTTGTTTTAACTTCAAATAAATTCATGGACACTTGGCAATACTGTAGCTGCCCATCCGTGAAAGAGTTTTCAGAGTCGGATTAGTAGTTCCGAAGATTACCTATATGTACGTATACCACTAAGCCTTTATAATATTAACCAACAATCGTCCAATGCTATTAGGGGCTTGCTAATAATTCCTAAAATCAACAGTCAAGGGACAAATTGCCTAATCACCAATTCTTGTTTTTGTCGACAGATTGGAGTTCATAGTTTCGTTATTTTTATTAAACAGGAGGATTCTAGTGTCGGTACATCTTTTGCCTTTTACCAGCTCATAAAAGGGTGCCCCAGTCTTTGCTGAAACAACAGAATATAAAAACACGCATTTATTGAATACATTCGGGACAATAAGCGAAGTAGACACAAAAATCCTTTATTCTAACAAAACCATCTAAATCGCATTGTCCTTACAATAATATATATGAAAGTAGGTACGTCTTCTCATTAGATATTATGTATGTTTATGTAATAAAAAGATTAGGCAACATTATGTCAAATTTTTACTTGTACGGTACAAGTTTTTTTACTTCAATAGTCTGCCTTTAGGTAACGTTCCCACTGCTGGACACAGGCTTCCTCTGTTTGAGAAGGAGTGGGCCGTAACCCACCACTTGGGGTCAGTACGGATTGATAGATGTCACATGTCCTCGATTTTTTGGTTCTAGGACATGCCGGTTTCCTCACGATATTTTCCTTCACCATTCTGAGAGCAGTAGTGATGAAATAAATTTCACAAAGTAAAGCGCCTACCTGGGTTTGAACTTACGATCTACAACTCGTAAAACAGCGCCGTTTCCACTGGGCCACCACCGCTTAAGGCAGCTAATCTGACTAAAACAAAATTCAAGATTCATGATATTTGTTAATATAATCATAATCAGTCACTTGCACTCAGCCCCATTTAACTTTAGAGGCTAATAAAATTTTACTACGTATTTTTCTGTTTTACCTCAAAAATTTATTATTCATATTTACATAATAGGCACCAATGTGTAGATGTTAATGGTGTGAAATCTTCCGGGCTATCAGTTCAGTTAGGTGTACCTCAAGGCTCTATACTGGGCCCATTTTTATTCTTGGTGTATATAAATGACTTACCATTCTATTTAAAGGGCATCTGTGACGTTGTACTATTTGCTGATGATACCTCTCTTATCTTTAAAGTAGACAGGAATAGACAAAATTTTGACGACGTAAACAGTGCACTATCAATGGTTACAGATTGGTTTACCACAAATAACCTATGTAGTTCTCAATGCCAAGAAAACGAAATGTGTAAAGTTCGCCTTACCGAATGTTAGAAATCTAGGACCCAACATCGTCTTAGATAAAGAGGTACTTGAAACTGTAGACTCGGCAGTATTTCTGGGCATAACAGTTGATGCCAAGCTTCAGTGGGGATCACATATATCATGCCTAGCGGGAAGGCTCAGTTCGGCCGCCTATGCCGTCAGGAAAGTAAGACAATACACTGACGTTGATACAGCTCGGCTAGTCTATTTCAGTTATTTTCATAGCGTCATGTCCTACGGCATTCTGCTGTGGGGCAAAGCCGCTGATATTCAAAATATATTTGTTCTGCAAAAACGAGCTGTACGAGCAATTTACCAGCTAGGTGCTAGAGTTACTCTGAGAGATTTTTTTAAAGAGATTGGTATTCTCACGGTGGCCTCACAATTCATCTTCGCCAACATCTTATATATTAGGCAAAATATACACTTATACACAAAAAACAGTGATATTCATAATATTAACACTAGAAACAAGGAGAAACTACGTGCTCCCTTTCACCGGCTTCATAAGGTCCATAACTCATTTGTTGGGCTTGGTATAAACTTTTATAACAAGCTTCCCTCTTCTTTGTTAGAATTGCCTTTTAATGCGTTTAAAGCTAAAGTAAAATCCAACCTTTGTTCAAAGGCATACTATTCAATCAACGATTACTTAAACGATAAAAATAGTTGGTCGCTGTGATTAACTCAAGACAATGTATGTTCTTTCTCCAAAATTAGCTTACCTACTGACAAGTTATACGAGTTTATATAATTGTTTATTTTATTTGACTATATTTATTAGTCACCTTAGTTTAATTTAATTTTTATTTATTATTGACATAATCTACTCATTTCAATGTTTTTTAATGAGTTGTATTGCAATATATGGTTAGCTAGTGACCTCGACAGTTCATCATATTATTCTTTTGAGCAACCGGCAGCAAGTTCGTCATGCTCCCTTAGATGTCAATGCTTGCGGTAGCGTCGGGGGTCGGGTTGCCTCCTTCCCTCAAATATGGCGAGGGGGGTAATGGCTGATCTTTGCGTTATGCTCGTGAACGGGTGCTGCTTGTGGTGACAGGTCAGCTTGCTGACTATGGTTTTGTTATTGTTATTAGAAATTAATGTTTCTTTATTTTACTTCGAAGGTCCTAGTTTATCATTTGTGGCTACTAGTTACAGCTATATACATATAAACATAATGCAGCATTGCATATGTAAGCGGGCACGCCCTTTATGTCAGGAGGCTTTTTATTATGTATTAAGTTCTGTTTGCGTTGTTGTTTTTATTATTTATTTATGCTTGAGTATAGTTTTAAATATTGGCGTGTGCTAGCTGACATATGGCAAATAATTTTAATATTTTTGTGTTTCGTAATGTTAATTTATTTATTACTATATGTATAGAATCCAGTTCTTCTAACTGAACAGACAGCAGTGCTGCTGGGGAGTTTGTTCCGCCACTTCTTCTTCCCAGCTAAAGCACTAGGAAGTGGTGAAGGGTGGGCGTTTTGGGGGGACTGTCTTATGTGCTTTTGACGTTCAAAAAGTGCTGATTCTCAGCCTAATTTGAATAAATGACTTTTGATTTTGATTTTGAAACCCAACTCTTTTTAGCTTATTATTTGTAAAGCGGACAGCTAAAAAAAACAGCATAAAATAAAATACCAAGCATGATCAATTTAAGCTTTTTATACCAAAATCCGCATAAAAATATAAATTCCGAAATGCAATTTTTTTTTATTTACTTCTAACATTTTACGTTACAGTTCGAAAACGAGATATGTGCCAGTAATGCTCAACCTATTCGTTCTGTGAGTGTACATGTGCAAAGCTCGGAGACGGCAAGAATCGATCGCCGGACGTTTCAGATTAATTAGAATGTTTTTCTCAAACATCCAAGAAGCATCATTAGTTAATTGTTTTTTTTATGGAGAATTAATGGGAAAGATAGCCTCGGCAGTTAAATGCGAGATAGAAATTAGAGACAAAACGTCTCTTGTATTGGTACTTACGTATTATTAATAATTGTAATGCTGTGGTGGAAAGATTACCATGTCTGTAGCGTTGGTCGGGTGTAAGGTAGATAATTATATAGAAAGAGTACTTAATAGTATACAGGGCTATTGGTCACACCATCAACTTCTTAAGGGGTCATTGTACTCATCATTATGAAGAACTTTAACTATGGGACCAAATATGAAATCGCGGAAAAAAAATCAGCTGGTCCCTACATTTTGACGCGTTCTGCAAACATAAATGTAGGGAACAGATTTTTTCATATTTGGTAAAATTTTGTGTAGTTTGCAATACTGACCGCCGATTGAGCCAAAGAAAACTAAATCTTATTTCAAGGCAATAATACTCAATTTTAAATGCATAACGTAATGCTAGGGTCAACACGATTTTCTTAATAACAATAGCTAGCTTTAAAAAAATAGTTTTGGTCGTTGTATATTGCTTTCAACGTAATACTCTAATTGGTGTGTATGAGGTCTTGCGTTAATTATGTTACACGTTGTATAGTGTCATAGCAAAGTTTTAAGGTAAATGGTGTAAAGTTCGTGTACGTAGATGATTTTTGAAAATGGTTACCTAACTTCTTATTGTAACGTTTAGCTGTTTGACGTTCTAAAAATCTTGTTATTTAAAAAGCTGTGTTAAAATATTAGCTACCAAATAAAATAAATAGTATTGGAAACCATTCAATACGGTATTTTAGGGAAAAGTGATATGAAATGGCGAATTTCGAGGGGTATCATTTAAGCTATTACCAATTTAATTAGTTTTGTGTTTCTTAAATAATAGGGTTTGTCCTCCAAATAGTAGATCTGTCACCAAAATATAGTCACCAAACAATGCAAAATCAGTTCCACAATAAATCACCTAAAATCCTGAGATATAAGGTCTAGTACCAAATAAATGTTTTTGTAGGTATTATAATAGGTGTGTCCTAATAAGTATTTAAGCAAACTAATTTAAAGAGATCACCAATAGTAGTAGTTTTCTTATTCACCACGGATCGATTGATATACATAATATGTCGACGGTAGGGCTTGGTCGACGGAGCCCCGCTTAGCGGGGCTCCTACTTCTGGGTGGTTTATAAAAAAATAACCACGAAGGGGATGGCGGGGTCTCTCGACCCCGCCATCCCCTTCTAACCTAACCTGTCCGAGTCGGGGTGCCCTAAAGTCCAGATTGCATCCAGTTTCTCCTGGTAATTTGTCTCGGGTATCATTTAAGCTATTACCAATTTAATTAGTTTTGTGTTTCTTAAATAATAAGGTTTGTCCTCCAAATAGTAGATCTGTCACCAAAATGTAGTCACCAAACAATGCAAAATCAGTTCCACAATAAATCACCTAAAATCCTGAGATATCAACCTGGGAACAATTTTTGTTTATCTGAGAACGAAAATATTTCGTGGCGATAGATCTATTTATTAGGTGATACAACTTGATGACAAATATAAATTTTGGTGATAGAAAATATAGTTCCCAATTTCGAGATATTTTGAAAAACTCATAAAACTTGCATTTTCTAGAATCCCGTGGATATTACGCCTTGGCTTTGTGGGATGGTTAACTGTTGCAAAGAGGTCATAATATCGTGTCTTGCAAGAAATACTTCAAATTACAAGTCTGTATTACTGTTTATGACATTATTTATCTAATTTGACTGCCTCGTTGTTCTAGAGGTCGCAAGGGCTATTGCTGAGCATGAGGTCTCGAGTTCGATTCTCGGGTCGGAAAAGTGTTATTGATTTTTTCCATCTAGAATATCTCAGTTGTAGCCTGGATTCTGGAGTGTGGCCTGTTAGTGGCAAAAGGGTCACCCCCTATTAAATGGGACTTAAACATAGCTGGTGAAATATGGATAGTACTACTCTGCCCTCACCCTTAGATAATGCAGGCGTGATGCTTTTTTTATTTTATAATGTAGCTTTTTAGAACTGAAAGAAAAATTCCGACATTTCGCACGTTTTTACAGATACAAAAAAAAGATACCTACCCTTAACTTGTATATCGCAGCATTTGCAGCGCTGTAAAGCGCTTTAGGCAACGTTTTCACGCGTCAAGGGGTCTACAGTAATAGTCTGGCAGCAAGGCGGTGCCTGTGCCTACAGCAAGCTGCATTCGCTATTTGAGCAATGGCAGTGTACAAAATACTTTTTGTTTTTGTTTGGTAAAAGAGAATTCGTTGTACAGTTTTGCCTTATTTTCCATGGATTCCAGTTTGATTCAGATGTCGGCGAAATTCGAAAAGTCGCACTCGAAGTCCGAAATGAAATAACTGTGGTGATGGTAGGTAGTACTTACCCTGTAGTATCTCCCATGGGAAGTTCTTACTACCAGATGGTAAAGTATTTACACCCCGATGGTAAGTAGTAGGTACTTACACCCCGATGGTAAGTAGTAGGTACTTACACGCCGATGGTAAGTAGTACTTACACGCCGATGGTAAGTAGTACTTACACGAAGATCGTCAGTAGATTCTTGTTGAATTTGCGCAAACAGAACGCTGCTTGTAACTTTGTGGTTTTATTTATTAGCACTTTGAGCACACAAATGTACAGAGGCGGACTTAATGCCATAGGCATTTTCTACCAGTCAACCTTTGGGTGATGCAGAGACAAACAGTGGCAGGTGCAAATTATAAAGATATTTTAGGATTAAATAATTTTACATATATTATATAGACACGTATAATCTTATTTAGACTATAAATACATATAATACATATAACTAATTATATATAAATATAAGAACAAATAAATGTACATAAATACACGAGTATGTTAAAAACAAATAGGACAAACAATGAGAAAACATTACCGCTGTGATGATACTGCCAGCTTCTTACGAATGTGCTCGCGAACTTTAGTTTTAAAGGATAATCGGTTGGTTGCCATCCTGATTTCCTGGGGGAGTGCATTCCACAGAGAGATAGATTGAACAAAGAAGGAAGAGTGAATGAAGTCTGTGCGGTGAGTGGGACATTGAAGAAAACGATTGTGTGAAGAACGTAGATTTTTATTGTGGTAGGCGCAAATGTACTGAAAGTGGGGGGCTAGATAACCAGGGGAAGAGGGAGAATCAAGAAATGAAAACAAGGTAGTCAGCGCCCTTTGCTCTCTGCGCTGGCGTATGGGCAACCACTTTAGAAGCGACCGATGCGCAGAGACGTGATCATATTTACGCAGATTAAAAACGAATCGAATGCAGTTATTCAGAAGACGGTCAAGTTTGTCGAGGAGATCTGCATTCAGGTCATAGTAGCACACATCACCATAATCGATGATAGGGAAAATTAAGGATTGCACAAGCATTGTCTTCGTACTTGATGGTAATAAATTTTTCAGTCTGTACAGAGCCCGCAGCGTGCCGGTAACCTTCTGGCTTACCCTAGCGACTTGATTACGCCAGTTCAGGGTACTATCAATGTGCAAGCCTAGGTTCTTTACGTCAGTGCTAAAAGGAACGATCGTACCATTGAAGAGGACCGGTGGCAAGGTTGTACCATCCACCTTGCTAATACTACGAGAACTACCAATGATGATCGCCTGACACTTCGTAGGATTTACAGCTACATCAAATCTGTAAGCCCAGGTTTTTATGGCTGTCAAGTTCCTATTTAATCTGCCGATAACGTCAGGTAATTCATCAACCCCCCCCCCCTTGACAGTACAACTGCAAGTCATCTGCATACAGATGATACGCACACTGAAGTTTGGAAGTTATAAGATTAATAAAAATAGAAAACAAAAGAGGAGAAAGTATACCGCCTTGAGGAACGCCAGCTTCCAAGTCACACCAGCAAGAAGAAGAATCCCCAACATGAACGGACTGCTGACGTCCCTGAAGGTAAGAGGAGAACCATTGCAGTGCTTCGGGAGAGACCATAACATATGACAGAATGGCTAACAGGATGTCGTGACTGACGGTATTAAAGGCATTCGAGAAATCAACCAACACTAGAGCAGAAACTTTGGTGTCTTCCAGTGCTGCCCTCATATCGCCAGTCACTTTAAGGAGCGTGGAGACAGTGCTGTGCCCAGGCCTAAACCCAGATTGAAGAGGACTAATGATTGAGTTACGATGAACAAAGCTGGAGAACTGTTTGTGAACACAGGCCTCAAGCACTTTGGATAGGAAGAGAAGGATAGAAATTGGACGGAAGTCAGTAGGAAGAGAGGGATTAGAAACCTTAGGTAGTGGACGAACATAGGCTTTGCGCCATAGGGAAGGGAATACTCCGGTGTATAAGGAAAAAATTACAATGTGGGTAATCGCGGGTAGGAGTTGATCCAGAATAGCTAAGATCATACCACGGGTGATATTGTCACATCCCACCGCTTTCGATTTGATGGAGAGAATGATCTTTCTGATCTCTCCCGGTTCAACTGGAATGAAAATGAAAGGATTATTATGAGGATGCGTTAGACCAGAAATTTGAGACAGAGTGTTTTGCTTAGTTAACCGATCCATGATAGAAACGGTGGAGAAATGCTGGTTGAGATCGTCTAAGTTAACTGAACTAGGAAGATCTAAATGTCGCGATTTGCCGATACCCAGAGTTCCAAGCAATTTCCAAATATCGGCAGAAGAGGAAATTATTATGTGGACGCGTTAGACCAGAAATTTGAGACAGAGTGTTTTGCTTGGTTAACCGATCCATGATAGAAACGGTGGAGAAATGCTGGTTGAGATCGTCTAAGTTAACTGAACTAGGAAGATCTAAATGTCGCGATTTGCCGATACCAAGAGTTCCAAGAAATTTCCAAATATCGGCAGAAGAGGAAGAATTGATAGTGTCAAGAATGTGGCGGCGTTTAGCATTGCGTATCATCTATTCCTTGCAGCCTTGAATAATGCCCAGTTCTCATCAGTACGATCCCTTTTAAATCTGCGGAATGCGCGGTCCCTACGTCGCATTGACATCTTTATACCTCTAGTCATCCATGGTGCAGGTGGACGTTTTAACTTAACTTTTTTGACGGGAGCATGAATGTTATAAAGGTTGACTACAACATCATTTAAGATGGCAACCTTATCGTCAACTGAAGCTGCTTCCGTCATAGGCTCCCAATCGACCACAGACGCATCTTCTTTGAGCTTCTCGGCATTCATCCGCGCAAAACAACGCCTGTACAGGATCTTGGGCTTAGGTTTTGGAGGTTTCAGGATATATGAAAGGAGAATCATGTCGTGATGAGAAAATCCAGGGGCGTCATGTTGACCGTGGGAGGAAACGAGGGAAGGGTTAGAGGTAAGGATCAAGTCAAGCCAGGTGTCGTCGCCGACAGTGTTATGATGAGTAGGTTTGAGCGGCAACACGTGCAGACTAGCTGACTGGATAAGATGGAGGAGCTTACGGATCGAGGGGAGTTGGGGGCAAGGAGGTTTGTGTTGAAATCACCCATGATGATGTGATGTGCATATTCCGAACCCAAAGATTCAAGTACTGATTCGAATTCAGTGAAGTGATCAACAGTGGGAGGACAGTAGACAACACCAATAATGGTTTTGGCTCCTGAGGAATTTCTTGATTACTTTTTTTATTGCTTAGAAATTATAAAAAATATGACATTTACTTTTAATTTAATTTAATTCCAATACGAAATAAGTTGACAGCAGAAGAATTGTGTGTGGTATAAATAACTATTTAAGTACTTCATAATTAAATTGTAATTATGGTTAGTAAATTTTTATAGTGACACTGTTTAGCTTTATTATTATGTGCTCAGCATCTTTAGTGTATTTTGTACCTTTGCATGATTTTTGGTGAAAATATGGCTGTTGCTAATTATATTTTTCACTCCTCTTGCTCAAAAAGACCGTCATTGTGGCGTACCAGAGCGAAGAAAAAGTTTAATTTTTTAATTTTTGTATGTCAAATGACAATGAGCCTACAAAAACGAAAAAGTCTTTAGTCATAAGTAGAATAATCATGAATATAGACTCGACTTATTACTGTTTCATAAAAAAAGAACTTCATTTTATTTTTGAAAATGGAACTAAAATCGGCGATCTCTTTGGTAGAATGCATGCAATGCGTTGCGGCTGCAGAAGAAAAAACAAAAAAAAGACATTGGCGCGAAATCTTTATGAAATTAAGTTACCGGGAAAAAACATCTCGTTAAATATCCAGAATTGTACTAATTGTACATTTAATTTTTAATAAAATAAACTACATATTTCATATTGTATTGGATTGTTTTATTTTCTCGCAATCGTAGTGAAAGGTAGAGTGTAACACACGGCGTTAAAAACCCATTAAAACTCGGTTTCTATTCACTCCCTCGCTAAAGCTCGGGAGTAAAACTACCTCGTATATAATGGGTCATTTTAGCTCCTTGTATAACAATCTACTATTGTTATGTCACCGTGTTTTTTACCCATATTTGCAAAATAAATATCTTATCTTATCTCACCTCAGCAGGCGCGACAAAGGGATTCTAACAATCGTTTAGTATTATCATCTGTGTCAGTGTCTTGAAAAAACTGGCGCGCTTACCACCGCACCTGCATATAATTTATATACAATAGCGGATCTCATTTACAGCGCCCCCGAAAAAGTCATCTATTTTCACACAAAAAAGGGAAAGTCGGTCGGTACTTTAACCAGTAACTAGTTGTAAATATGTCAACAGCCTAACCTGGAGCAATAAGTTACGGAAATAGGTTAATTACTGTTAAAAGTTAGTTTCGAATATTTTCCGCTGGGAGAGTTGAAAAATTCTAGCCCGAGAGTTTCGGTATTGATTTGCAAGCGGTATTTTAGAGGTCGGTGTTAACTTGAGATGTTTTGCGAAAAGTTTTTCAGGCATTTTCACCTCGAAAACTGGAGCTGAAATTAAAAGAGAAACGTGTTATGTTTTTCTTGACTGGCGAACTAAGAAATGCACATGTCGTAGTAACTTCTCCTTATATTTTTGCAATATTTTTATCTGACGAAGCGACACGCGCTTACCTTGTGATTACCAAGTGAACAAACACGCTGTGAGTGTGTGTGTCGCAGAAGCTCTCGATACCGTCCGAGACAGTGGCGAAGTAGGAAGTATGAGTGAGCGTGTGTATGTGTTATGTGCTGACGCTACTCGTCTTCACGCACACATTCACAGCGTGTTTGTACACTTGGTTACTACAAGTAAAGCACGACAAGCATGACGACACGGTTGGCGCAGTGGTTAAGCGATTGATTGCTGCGTTACGTGTCGCGGGTTCGATCCCCGCACGGAACCAATATTTGTATGACCTGCAAGTAGTTGTTCCGGGTCTGGCTGTTTGTGTATGTGAGTGTAAATGATTTTTTTTTTAAACGTTGCCCCACACTAGAAATTTCTCCTGTATCGTGGGTGCGTTTACAAACATTTAAACTCACATGCACAAACAGCTAGACCCGGAACAACTACTTGCAGGTCATACAAATATTTGTTCCGTGCGGGGATCGAACCCGCGACACGTAACGCAGCAGTCAATTGCTTAACCACTGCGCCAACTGTGTGTGTGCGTGTAAACGCACCCACGATACAGGACAAATTCTTTGTGTGGGGCAAAGTTTTTTTTCGTGGGATAATAAATACTGTACCTAACTTATGGTTTTTTTTTAATTCATTGTAATTACTGTTCCCTAGCTAGTTTTTAATATACATATCTACATTACTACACTCTATCAGAACCGGGACAACAGGTAGTCTTCTGGGCACGTTCCCGGATGACAGCGATAAGGACGTGTACTTCGACGCCTAAGTGTCCGTTTTTTTATGTAGGTATTTATTTGTACAGTTAGTTAGATAGTCATTTAAATCAGTACCTATTGTAAATACTTAGTTGTGTAATATTGATTAAAAGCATTTCAAGCTTAATCTATTTAATCTTTTTTTTCCAGTGAAATGGTTGAAGCCGTGATAAATTGTTATATCCCTAGGGATATAGGTACTTATATATCGTAATATAGTTATATGAAAGCGGTTCATAACTGTCTTACTAGGAATATCACTATGATACGAGCACGATCTAGTAATATAAAACTATCTTACTAGACTAATCTAGTGAATTAATAATACGTATATATTTTCTTTGTTAACTGGTTACTAATTTTAAATAAAACGGTCCAATAAAAAAACTTTTTTTTTTATCACTCAATCGTCACAACCAAAACCAACAATGTTTTATGTAGTAATTCAAATAATGAATACACAAAAACAATCTGTTTTATATGTAGGTATAGAACCAACAAAAGTAAGTACGTTATGAAGATCTTGTACATATTAAAGAACTATCTAATCAAGTAATACAATACTTCTATCTTCCATTAATCTTTAGCTTTTGTTACGAAATTACCACAACCGCCCGATACAAACAAAATTATAAGTAGTCAGCCATTAATATAATTAACCTTGACAAAACACAATCTGTTTTTCAGTAACCAACTCTTTAGCTCAACAACTTTAGAACAGACGCAGTAAATTCGTGGAATCGTGGCTATTATCTCAGACCGTCCAAAAATATCTTTACTTATTGTCTTGGAGGGCAAGGGACGAAGAAATGACAACTTTGTTGTGTGGTCTTGACAATGAAGAATCCGTTTGTAAACTCCATCTGGAGTAGATTGCAGGTAATTTAAGTCCATTTGCCTTCAGTTGTTACAACCGAAGGCAAATGGACCCTATAGGGCGGATTACAATACATTTCTTTGGTAACGCTTTCTTGTTTTGACATGTTACACACAGTTTGGTGAAACTGGTAACCACCGGTGCAGGTATAAAATATTATTATTATATTATTTATTATTATTATTTTTATTTTTTATTATTATTTTATTATTATTATTATTTTTAATTAAAAAACACTTTTTTTTTTCCTAGTGTGGGGCAACGTTTTATATAAAAAAAAAAAAAAGTATTTTTTAATTTTTTTACTTATAGCTATAATATACAGTGTACTTAAACAATATGCAACTGAAGGCCATTTACAAGTTTCCACAGATAAAATAATGCTACATATTTTAAAATCTAAATAGAATGCAGCGAGGAGCGCCCGCCGCGTTCTTTGCCGTCACTCTGCACCCCACTTTTATAATCATCTAACTAGATTAGTCTAATAAGATACTTTTATTACTAGATCGTGCTTGTATCAGTTATATTCCTAGTAAGACAGTTATGAACCGCTTTCATATAACTATATTATAGTTTAAAGCTATACAATATATTTGTACAAAACTACTTACAGAAATCATTTATCATTTATATCCCAAGGGTTGTAACGGCTTCAACCATCTTACTGCGACATAAAACTGTAAATAGTTTTTATAAAGTAATTTTTGTGAGGTCTGGGAAGGATTCAAATGCTGAGAATAATTTTTTTAGAATTTTTGTCTGTTTATATGTTTGACTGAATGTATTTTCCAGCATCACGCAAAAATTAACACATAGATTTTGTTCAAATTTTGCATAAATATTTCCTATGAGTCTGGTCTATACCTATTCCTATACAGTACTATAAAGGCTATAAATTATCACGCTATTTGCTATGGGGGATGAGCAATATCACAATTTATTCGTATTCCTTTATAGTCTACAGCAAATTTTAAAAAGACGAGCCAAAGGGTTAGAATAATGCAGTTAGTGAAAGATGTAACCTTTTAAATGATTATCATCATGCTATACCTTTATGGTGCTAAGCAGTCAATCACGACATAAACATATAAGGTAGATTTTTGTGATGTAGCAATAAGGACAGGTACCTTAATCGCTGTCGCTACAAGAAAACAACGGTTTCACGAGACTGTTCTTCACTTTATGAAACATTACGATAAGCATTCAAAGATTTTGAAAAACAAAATACAGTCAGCAAGAATGTGGGCAATTTTCACTAATGCATTTTTATGCTCATCGGTCCTGTTTCTTGTAAGGATAAAGAACTGTATGGGATCACTGAGGTTTGAGTACTAGAAAAGTCAGAAATTGAAAAAAAAACTTCCCACACATTTTGTAGGAAATAAAACTGTGATGAGTGAGAACACAATCCGCGGGTCTACAGGTATATACCAGTGTATGACAACAGTCGAATTATTCCATTACTTCAGTGGGCTGAATAAGGAGCGATTATAGCAGTTGGTTAAAGATTTAACCTATTAAATGATTATCATCCAGCCATACCTTGAAGGAGCTGAACAGTCAATCATGGCATAATAGTACGGGTGGTGGCGTTGGTTTAAAAAAGTAATTTTATATCGCCTGAAAATCGTACTAAAAATAGTTTTGCCTTAAGGTAAAAGATATCTGAGCATCAGCTGCTCGAGTAGTGGGACAGTCCAAAGTTAGAGCATGTCAAAGTTGTAAAGAAAACTTACCATAAATAGTCATTAAATATCGCACCAAAATCTTATGGGACGGTTTTTGGGATCCTCTTCATCCCAAAAAAAAATGGTAAGCTGCATGGAAGCGGGGGAATATATTTGTCAGTCACGTAAATGAACATGATTGTTACGATGGCACATCAGGAAGAAGATATTAAGTTTAGACCTCTTCTGTCATCTTTGGTTATAGCTAATAAAATTAGGTTAGTTGAGAAATCCCGTGTTTTACCAATCTACTGTTATTTTTTTATATTTTTTTGTTCTTAATAATTTATTACAATCTCGCCTAATAGACTAATAAGCAACTTAACTCTAACTTATTATTTTACGTTTTAGTTTACGTTATAATTAAGAATAGTGTCAATTTCCACGTTTGCACAATTGCGTAGCACTTTCTTAGAGTCTGATAAATAAAAATAAAACACTTTGTTCATATGTAACATGTATAGCACAGCATTGTTACTATTATTCATTCGCTATTTAAACAAAACACTAACTCAAATGGTTTAGTTCTCTTTAGCCTACGCACTAAGTCCGTGTTGTCTAGTAGCTGAATTGCCTCGACATTCACATGCATAGAGCAACACGGACCACCGGCGGACCGGAGGGGAGTAGCCATAGCGTGTGTTCCCGATACAGAATTGTCTGTCATTTTTTGGGGGGGGAAATCTGCGCCACACACACTTTCTCAGAGTCCCACACAAAAACAATCGGCTGTCACTACGAAACCCACACTTAACAATTATAACAATACACTAACAATTCGACACACACATAGCTGCATTCGGTGTCATAACAGTGTAATGATGTGACACAACTACATTGACAAGTTGCGAACAGCCGTGGCTGTAACAACTGTCGATACGCATTATCGATAAATTCGAGAACTCTGTTAGGGAAATCAGTTAAAAGTGATACAAAGGTGGATATTATAATAAAGATAGGATTTTATTTATTCATCCAACAAAAATCATAGGACAGTTAACTTAATGTTTATATCATTTTGAAAACCAGCGATAGTATTATCTATCACTGGTTTTTAAAATGGATTAATTTTGTATAAATATGTCGAATACATTTTTGTGGGTTTGCCTTTTTCATTAAAAGAAAGAAAATCTTGTATCAGTATATTTTTCCATTATTAATCTGGCCAGTTCCAAATTATGATTTGTAAAATCATTTTCATGTGAATGGTAACTGATAGAGGGAAACAAGTCTTTGCCAATAAACTTTTTTAAAGCTTTTGGCACAATTTGGTGTGTGGTACAAGATCGTGTAGGTTTATTGCCGGCACTTATACGATGTCTTATTTCTTTCTCACAAATCCGGCGTAAAAGATCGACCTCTTTTTTAAGCCTATAGCAACTTTCCTCTGCTTTTTTGATGCATAAGCTTTTTTCATCAATCGGCCCGAGCAAACCTTTGATGCACGTATTGCACTTAATTTTTTTTGATGTCCAGAAAATAACAAATTCTGCTATGTATTCCACTACTTTCTCGGCAAAAGGAGATATAAAAGTTAGAGCTTCAATCTCATCAATCAAATCGTCAGTAAAATTGGTAAAGTTGACTTCGTCAGTAGCGTCATTCGTATTGTATTGTCGTACGGTTGAAGCATTAATTTTTTCTAATGCAGATGTGCAATTCAGTATAGTATTTTTTTCCAATGGAATGCAGTTCGTTCCGCTTCCAGTTTGTGTTAGTTCTGTGTTAATAAGATTTTTTTAATAAATTGTTTCAAACTGGGAGCTTGAGGGATTATCGGAATAACCACCATGACTTCTTACAATCGAAAAAAAGAGCTCAATGTGATCTTGACTGATCCTGTGGGGGGGCATATATTTCAGGCCATTTTGTTGGTTTTGTATTAAATCTTGAAAGATAGATGATGAATTGGTGATGTACACGGAGATGTCAACGAATCAGGAAGAGTGAGAGTGACACTAATGGCATCGTACGATGATAGTCTGTTATTAATGATAATTGATGGCTCTGGAAAATTAGATTTAACATTGTAAATTTTTCGAAGTGGAGAAATATAAGCTTCATTTAACAACTATGACTAACCATACTACATAACCAACATTTTACTGGTGGCACGAGGCATTACATCGGGTGGACTAGGTTTTTTGCCTTCTCCATGGTATAAAAAAAAACTTACGGAACAAGCACAGTGTGGTATTAGAGTTGGCTTGGTGCCCTCGACCAATCCCCTTCTATTGTTCGCCAACACTTGAAAGTGAGAGGTCTTGAAATGATCTGAGCAAATGACACTGTTTCTTGTAGGTATCCAGGTAAGTCTGTTATTATACAAGGTGATTGGAAGATGGGTGCAAAGCTTTAAGGCGAAGATAGTACAGACAGTTTAGAACAATTTAAGCCATGGTTGTCTTAGACGAAGTCTTACCATTTTTTTAACCTAATTTTAAGATTTTTTTCGAAAATTGTCAAAATTTTAACTAAACTGGTTATTTATAGCTAAATTGAATGATAAATGAATACTATTACATGTTATTATTACAATACGGTCGAACATCACACTTAGTCGTAAGTATTGTATTAAATTTAATTTGACGCAATTTTGATATTAAACAATATCAAAATAAAGCTCACAATATACATAATTATAATAATTAAATCAGAAGGCATAATCTCAAAAATGATTATATGCACGAGAGATATAGCTTTAAAGAGTCCTTTGCATTTGCCATTTTTATCGATATCTAACTATCTACAAACCGGTAACAACACTATCGCTCGGTGATAGCGAAAACACTCGGATCAGTCGCTCGACCGATCCGCATATTGTATGAAGGCGAGCGGCCTGTGTTGGTAAACGAATCCGAAATAACATGACCGTTATTATTGTAAAATTATAAGATAAATAGGAGTAAATAGTAATCATTTTATTAAAAATTACTTATTTATGAAAGGTAACGCCATCTTTTTGTAAATTTGACGTGGCAGACCTCTTTTTGCAGCAAAAAAGCTGAACAAATCGGCATTTTTGTGGGACGTCGATTCAGCCGCGCAACTAGATTTAGTCTAGTGAATGGAGCGACTGCAACTAGTTTTATTGTACGCATAGGACCGCGTGGACTTGTACTTTGGCAGAGGGGAACGCTTGCGTATGGCTACTCCCCTCCGGTCCGTGTTGCTCTATGTTCACATGTCGGTGAAGTCTGTGTTCGTGGGCTGCAGCAAATTTTTGGAAGACGATGGTGACGAGTTCCATTTTAAGGTAAATCTACTGTTATAATAGCTGTTTGTCAGGAATAATCAGTAAACATGCATCAGTAAGTGTATCAGTTTTGTGCTATTAGGTAGTATATGCAGGAACGCAGGTGTTCAGTAATTTGCTCAACGAAAAACTTCGCAAGCAATTGGAAATTACTCTAGAAGGCTGTGGGTGGCGACCTTAGGAGGAGCTGCTTCTCACACGGACAACTGTAAGTCACTTGCTCCCGCGTCACCAGTTCTGACTCTCTTTATATTTTTGTTGGTGAGACCAAAACTACAAACGTAGTACACAAGAAAGTTTTTTAAAAATGTGGCTATTATTTTAGTATACAGTGGTGTCTTACGACGTCCACGCGAACGAAGCCGCGGGCAGTAGCAAGTATTAAATAAAAATTCAAGCCTTCATCTATACAAATAAATAAAAAATTAAGTGTCTGTGTGTAATGTCAAAATAACAGTTTTTACTAAATGCTAGAATTTATTTTATTTTAATGTGTCTGTCTGTCTGTTCCAGCTAATCTCCGAAACGGCTGAACCGATTTTTACAAATCTTTCGCTGGCAGATAGCTGATGTTATAAGGAGTAACTACGGCTACTTTTATTTTAGAAAAAAATAGTAAAGAGACACATTATTGTTTTCCAACATCCAAGCGAACGAAGTCGCAGGCACAGCTAGTTAGTTCCAAAATTAAAACAGAATCAGTAAATAATCTATCACCATAATCCTCATCCCATATATGCACGTCCACAAAAACGTACACTGCTAAACCCAGCAATGCCTTATCTTGACCTACACCTAATCTGAGTCACAAGGTAACACATTTTTCCGCCGAAATACCACAGGTTAGATAGATACAGAAGGTCAGCTCTAGACAAGGAGCGACAACGCACGCACATATTTATATATAATACATATATATAAATTCTTTTTACCTATTGTGGTAGGGTAATTTTTATTATAGGTGCATCGTCTTCACATATAATTATATAATTAATGTATACAAAATATTGTAACACATTTTAAAAGAGTAACGGTGGAGTTTCTTGCCCATTCTTCTCCATACGAAACTACCTTTTGGAAGGGGCGACTAGAATCAATTCTATTTAAATCTAAATGTTGACGTTCAAAAGTGCCTTTTAAGTGCATATCTGAAATAAATGCTTTGACTTTGACATAATGGTCTACGAACGAGCATAAATCAGAACGCAAAAGCGTTTTCTCGTCAAATGAGAATTTCAAGAATATACCTAGTTCTAGTATGCTTTTGAAAATACTATGTTCGTAACACCATAAAATTTATATCAATATTTTAGAAGTTGGTAAGTTGGTTGGTTGGTAAGTGTAAAGTCCGAGTCAAAATCAAACAAAACATATAGGTATACAAGCAAAAAAATTCATTTTTCCACTGCGCTGCCAATATTATTTTTTATTGTTTGTTTTAAAGTGTTAAAAAAATGCTACTGTACGTTCTCAACATTGCTTAAAAGTCGTTGTGAGTTATCTGCCTGTAAGTAATATTTTTATTTGTCTGTACAGCCGAGCTATTTTGTAACAATTTCAACGTGATAACTTAGGTGAAGTGAGTTGTCGATAGTGTCAATCCCTAGCATTAGGTGGAATGATAGCACACTCCACCTAAATTATCACGGTGAGATTGTTTCAGAATCGACCGGCTGGTCTATCTGTGAGTGCACCTGTGTTCACTCGTAGTATAAAGCTGGTCTTCTGTAACCAACTATTCTGTGGCGCCACACTCGACCTGATTTACCCCTGGCTTACCCCCGGCGTGCAAGTGATGGGGATTAGGCGGTATTATGACTTGCGAACGCCTCTTGTCGTACATAAAACGTCATAATATGGCAAAATATTGCGCCTTTTTTGCTTGAGAGGGTCGGTTTTGGAGGTTGGTGTTTCTTAGGCTGTTTTGCAATGGCATGGTATGTGATCATTGCATCATGCCTTGTTGAAATTCCGCAGAAGTCGTTCATGTCTTTTGATTTGTATGCTCGGCTCGCGACAGACGATTGAATTTGATTTCGTCTAAGCATGGGTGTACCGTAGACAAGAAGAGTGTTACATTTTTATGACGATCATAAACCATTATAAAATAAGAACGAGAGACATACTTAGTTTAAAATGGTCTTTTTAAAGTGAAGCATTTAACCCACGAGGAGCTTTTTTTTTAGTTTTCTATACTCGGTTGTCTACTAAATAACATGGCTCTTGGTTTTAAATACTTAGCTAAGCTATTTGTATAAGAAATCTTTTGGAAAAGTATCTACCTAATACCATCGTTAGTATTTTACCGCTAAGCAGCTTATTTCAGTTAAAATAAACAGACTTGCAAGTGTAATGCTGATAATAAGTAAGACATACATTCAAAAAAATTTAATTTGTGAATTGTGAATGAAAAAGTGTTAGTTATTTTTTTTTTATTTGTTTGCTACAAAAAAAAAGCTAAATAAATATAACTACTTTTTGTAAATGCTGTAATGTATAACTACAGCATTTACAAAAAGTAAGAAAGAAAGAAAAATATATTTATTTGTCACAGAAACACGTGCATACAAGAAACTAATTAGCTCTAATAATTAAGAAAAAAAAAAGTAAAAATAACAAAGAGATCTCTATTCACATGCACAAAACAGAAATCGTCGACCACTGCACGTCATGACTGTGACAAGAAGGCTTCCACTCAGCATGAATTGATGAAGTAGTTATTTAAAATTATTAAAGCAATTATGCTACCCACTACGTTCTCCACAGATTACAATTTGAGATATTTAAAACTAGTTAGTGACATAGATACAATACCTATACAATAGTCATTGTCCAAAAGAACTCATAGGTAAGTGTTTTTAAAATTATAAAAGAAAAAGTTTTGTGTGCGTACACTACATTACGCCATTATACAGGTTGTTTGGTCTACTGGGGGGGTCATCTGCTATCCTTTCAGATCCCTAAACATTCCTCATGCCCTGTGGATTTTTTTATCGACTTTTTATTGTTTTATTAAAAAAAAACTACGCAAATTGTACATTCAAATACAAATAAAAAAAAAGTATAAGTCGTAGACTCTGAATTTTAATTTTATGCCATAAAAATATTTTTACAACTTTGTGAATTCGCTAGAATTGTGAATCGACAAACAAAAAAAGCAAAAAAAATAAAAAGCATAAACAAGCTCAAGTGTAAAACATTCCTTAACAAAGCAGACAGCTAAAACAGATGGCCTTAAAAAGGTATATCTCAACATAATCCGGCTGAGGAATTTAATTTGCTCGGTCTATTATGGGTCGATAACGAAAGGGGTAGACTACCCCTCGTTTTGCGCCAATTTTAAGATTCCTTCATTGTAAGTGTCTGGCACATGGTCTGTGCTGTGGTGAGACTTGGCCGTTATTAAATTGGTCAAGTGGGATTAAGTTTAGATGTGTCACACTGAATGTTTTTAGAAAATAAAAAACGGAATGATGTAGAAGCCTGTTAATATTTTTATTGTTTTTCGAAGTAGTCTTCGAAGTTCCATTCTGAGCTCCGTCGCATGGGATGGAACCATTGACTGAAACAGTGGGCCCCTCTCTTCTTTAAGGATTTCTTCCACGCCTTTTTCTAACGCAGCCATCTTCAGGGTTCATAAAACGAATTCCTCTAGGTTTATCTTTTATTTTAGGAAATAAATAAAAGTCACATGGTGCCAGGTCAGGGCTGTAAGGGTGTGACTTACACACTTTCTATAGATAAATATTCGACAGCCCGTCTGGCAGAGTGAGCTGGAGCGTTGTCGTGGTGGAGGAGGATCCTGCTTCTTGGCCGCTGCTGTCTAACATTTTCCAAGACAACTGGTAAACAATGACTGACATACCAATATGCAGTACCGTTCTTTTTGTCTTCTAGGACAATTGTTGTTTTATCACAACGAAGCAGTTGAGCTAATCGAGGAAGAGCGAGGTTTATCCCATCACAAGTATCTTCGGATTACTTTCTGGGAAGCCCCGGCAACTTAATTGTATCTAGATTTAAGATAATAAACACATTTTTTTTTTTTTTTGTTGCTAAATGACCCGTCCGTCCAAAGACTGAGGCAATTAACTTTGTCCCTTGTCTTCTGCCCTTCTTTACTTTTGTCGACAAATCTTCGAATGGAAATCCATTGCGCGGATTGTCTTTTGGTTTCGGGTTCGTAATAATATACATATTTAGCTTTCATCACCTGCGACGGTGTCATATACATCACTCGAGTCACCTCCGTCATATTTTTCAAACATTGAGCGGCATAAATTTTTCGATCTGCCGTCAAACGATTAGGTATCCATCTAGTACCTAATAAGCTCTCTGACGCCTAAAAAATGTTCATGTAAGACTTTTTGTACTTGAATCATACCACTGCCTAAAGCTGCCCGAATCTGTTGATATGTCACCCTTCTATCAGCTTCTATCATTAGCCGCACAGCACTAACGTTATCTTCAGTAGTCGCCGTAGAAGGACGTCCTTCTTGCGAACCATCAGTTTGCTTCGACCACGCACTTGTAAACAGTGGTACGGGATAGGACTTCGTCATGAAATGCTAATCGAAGCCTAAGGTAAAATTGTTGTTCAGTAAGACCGCAGTCGTAATAAATCATTGAACGAACATTTTCTCTAGTCAAATCCGTTTCGACGCGCGACAGATACTTTTTAAATTGCCGCCAATTTGTAACAACAAATGACAAGAATTCATTACACATCTACAGATTCCCAAAGAGTTCTTAATTTTAAATTTAAATACGTTTTTCGTCGGCTGCTTTTCCTACTGGCCTATTCTAAAAACTTTCAGTGTAACCCCCGTACCATTCAATGTAATTTAATATATCGAAGGGTTTCTATTTTATACGACTTCCACCTACTTTCAAACATCACAAAGAACTGAAAATACTATTATATTATAATATGTGGATTTTATTACCAAGGAATTACTGCGTCTCGCCGAGTTGACTGGTTGACTTAAGAAACTAAAAAAGTTGATACTATTATCGAAACTGTAAAAAGATTTCTTCAATAATTTGAGTCGAGTTGAACGATTAATTTCTATTACCTATCTAAATCTAAACATTTGAAAAAAGTAGGTAAGTTGGTATGTATATTATAATGTACCGATATACTCTTCTTTCAAATGTTTGTAATATCATCTCAAGAATAACACGAATTCTGTTATTTTTGTACAACTTGAAACACTTTTCCATTTATTTATTCTGAAAAAATACTCCTTGTAAAATAATTTCTCACAAAAAACGACTCCCATACTTTTTGGCACGAGCAGTCCACATAAAAACTGACAAAACACTTGTACAAAAACAAACTAACGGCCAAACTTCTTTGCATTAGTTGAATGCTTATTTATTTCTTAATTGATTAAACCCTGGACCTTGGCCCCCTTTATTTTTCTCTGTACCCGCCCATTGGATTGTCCGGAACTTTCCTGAATTTTATTTTAGGCCACAAGAACTGCGGACAAGGTGCAAAAGGTAGAAAAGAAAGATTAGTCTCGTCTGAAGTAAACGGGCCAAAGTATTCGCCTTTATAAGTTGTTACTGTTTTTGTTTCTAAAACTGATGAGAAACATTGTCCAAATATCAATACTACAGCACTCAACTCACAACTTAAAGATAAAAAAAAGATAAAAGATATTTTCTTTTCAAATGGGTACAGTACATGGTGTTATAGGGAATAAGTTCAACCATGTTTTATCAGTAAGCATGCAATAATTAGAAAATTATAAAGTAATCTACTAAACATTAACAAACAAAAAGCAACACAAAACCAAACATACTTACTTAATTCTTATTTTAAACATTATCTATAAACACTCGTAAGAATAAAAACTTTTTTCTCTTAAGAATTCTGTTACATTATTGTATAACGACAGCATACCATTCCACTCATAAGTATGTATAACTTTAATCCTACTAATAATATTATAAATGTGAAAGTTTGTATGTTCGGATGTTTGTTTGTTTGGATGTTTGTTACCCAATCATATAAAAACGGATTTGGATAAAATTAAGCCCACAGATGGTTTATAACTTGGATTAACACATAGAGTACTTTAAATCCCGGTAGTACGTTCCATTGAGATAATTTTCGACAACCACGCGGATGAAGCCGCGGGCAAAAGCTAGTTTTTTTAAATAATTTAAATAGAGCCCTACGTATATTTTAAATAGGGCCCTACGTACACTTTAAATAGGGGCCTACGTACATTTTAAATAGGGGCCTACGTACACTTTAAATAGGGGCCTATGTACACTTTAAATAGGGGCCTATGTACATTTGAATTGCCGCAGAGTAAAATCAGTACAAACTCAACCTTACCAAGTCTTCACCTTTGACATCATTCTTATCTGGTATCAATCCCTATTGAGTTAAATATTCTTTTTTCCAGTGCCAATGTTATCTGAGCTGCACTGCCTATATTTTCTCGTTCCTACAATATCTTCCTACTCGATAATATTAAATCACATGGAGCCAAAAGTTACAAGTTGTCACCTCAGTGCCTATGACAACTGCAATAGCAGACTTTATTCAAAAGACTACGCGATATATTTCACGAATTGGCAGAGAGCCAGAATATCTTTGTCACCAAAGCTTGTCACCAGATACCTACATAAGTGAAACCCAGTTTGTGAGCCAAATTGAGACTACTTTATATTTCATAGTTGTTTCATTGTAGGTTGCGTTGAGAGTTGTTTATTATGCATTTAGTAGGTTTTGCACGTTGAAAAGTCATAAAATTAGCATAGTCGTTATTTTGTATAGTACAGATACAGGTATTGTATGTACCTAACCTAACAACAATCTAGTTAAACACTTATATGAATTAAAAAGAAGAACTCGTCAATCTTTTTTTTCTCTCTAGTATAGAGGTATGAGGAACAGAGTGTAAAGTTCACTCATAGTCTATGAAAAAGGGAGGATCCTCCGACCAGACGGGTGACGTGTCTGGTGGGCAACTGCCCAACGATTGATGTCGGGGCGTTGTATATATGCCAGTTCCGCGGTAAACTCTGCTTGCGCGATGCAGGATTTTTGCGTGACGTCAGTGTGATGCGTAGTTCGCAGGAGGCGATGTAGGCACCGCTACACTAGTAACAATCCTGTTCAACAACAACGGATAGACAAACAAAGAGACGTTGCATTTAATTCTATAATTTAACGACGACCACAAAAAATGTTTGTTTAGACAGTATTCCATCAAACTTTTCACCGATTTCGCTTGATTTTTTCTCGCTCTTCTTATGGCCCTCAAATGTTCTCACTATGACCTCACTCCAATTAGGGTGGGTCCGATTTGTGAAATTGACTGAATACTTGAGCGCACAGTCATTACGCTTAAATCAGTTTCACGCTGATTGCGCTCGTTTGCGAATAAAAAAAACTTCGCTTAAATAAGCGAAAATGATGGAATGAGAAAACGTCCATCCACCTGGCGTTTGATGGAACTTTGTCTAGATTTCAAAATTGCTTGTACTTTGAGAAATAGATAAAAATCTAGACTGATTTTTTTATGACAACAGGATTAGATTTTCAGTGCTTGATACAGTTTACGTGCACTAAAAGTTTACTGAGAACCTCTTAAGTCAGTCAGCTGAACCGTCTTTAGCACAAACTTTACGTGCAATCTGAGACATAACAATGAAGGTGTCAACATTGTGTGAAACCGCTTCCTCTGTGGTGGCTGCGCACACAGTTTGAGGGAAGTAGTTGATAATAGAACTAAGATTCAACGGTGGACTAAAAAGCGATAAGGTCAGCTAGTTAAAGAAAGAACGAAAGAAAAAAAATACAAAATAGGTTATTAGCCCTAATAATTAAGAAAAAAATAAAAACAAAAAAGAGATCTCTAATCACGAGTTAAGTTAAGCTATGTTTTTCATTTATTTACTGCTACTGCGGCAATCTTTGGTAGGATCGAAATGATGGCGATTAAATGTTTACCGACGAAACAGGACAACAGTACCTACACCTGATTTTAAAATAATACCCGTTTTTTTTTTATTTACATCACAGTCACATCCATTTTGATCGTGCCTTGCGCGTTATTGCACTGCACTCGTCCCCCAGAAACAAAATTGAAAGCGTGCGCTCATTTAACCGCCTCACGTACCCTTCAAACTGGAATACGGCAAAATGCGTGGTGTCAAGAATTGGTAAAAAAGGTTAGGTGAACTTTTTTATGGAGCTCAATTATGTATGCAGGCTGGCATGAACATCGATGCACAATATTACCATGAATTCAGCACTTCATTCTAGAACATTTTCATCGGGTATCGAAGCAAAAGAGGAGCAGTGGTGGCCGAGTGGCAATGACTGCGACTTACGAGTTGTAGGTTGTTGGTTCGAACCCAGACAGGCGCTTTACTTCGTGTAAATCATTTCATCGCCGCTGCTCTCAAAAAGGTGCAGGAAAAAATCGTGTTTTTTTTTAACTTCTAAGTCATGTTAGATCTACCAACCCGCAATGGGCCCGCGTGGTGGATTACAGCCCACTCCCTCTCACCGAGAGGAGGCCTGTGTCCCAGCAGTGGAAACATTATAGGGTGATGATGATAAAAAAAAAAAAATAAGCTGTTCCATACATTTTGACCGCGCATTCTGACATTTTGGTTGGGCATATGGGTTGCGCGTCAATGTCGCTGCTACCCTGTATATTTTTGTCCTGAACGTGATTCTAGACTATCAGACTTTAAAATTCTGTCCTTGTTTTAGTCGTGTTGATTCAAGCTTTACGAGAATAGCTCAATGCCTGACTAGTGGATTATCTTGTCAGCCACGTCGATAGGTAGGCCGACGTCGCCCAGGGTTTGGATATACTTTTTAGTCCATTTTCGTTCTCCAGCTGATGCTATAAGAGTTGCTATTTTTATTAGTTCTATGATTATTCCTATCAATATGAACAGCAAGCTGCACCAAAATTACCTACTTAAATAAAATACCGATAGATTATATATTTGCATAGCACAGGTGTGAGTACTATGTACTATAGAGCTACAGTTTACCGGGTAATATGTCTTTCATTGTCTTAAATGGGGCACATTCAAGTCAAAGCGGCTGATAGTATGTCATGCTCACTCACTCGCTAATGGTGGCGCGTGTGTTGGATCATTTAGCTTCCTTCGAAATGGTTGAGCTGAATGATGCTGATCCATGCCTTAATATGCCACCCTTGGTTGACTGGTAGAGAATGCCTAAGGCATTAAGTCCGCCTTTGTACCTTTTGTGCGAAAAGTTTAAATAAATAAATATGTTCGTGAACGGGCGCCGTCAGTTGGGACTAGACATCTCTTAGCTGCCATGGCCTATTTTTTAATTTATGTTTTTATTTGTTTTTTGTTTCTATGCGTACTCTGGACGCATTTACTGTGTATGTTTTTTTTTTCATCGTTCAACAATAATGATGTAAATATTTGTTTGTAACAATACAATCAAGAGTATCCCTGGAGTTTCTTGCCCGTTCTTTTTCATAGGTAGATACCTACTACACTTTGGAATGGGCAACTAGCTTCATATTTCTATAATCTAAATGGTATAATTGAAATTGTTTTGAGTTTGAGTTGGATTCTCATGGAGGATCCTTTACTATAGGAACCTTTGCTTGACTAGCTCTATGACCTCCACTGCAATCAATTTTGAAAACATTTAGCTATTAATTCACGCCCACAGACCTATTCCTACTAAACAACGATCAAATCAGCAAATCGCCCGGCTTGCTAACGATCACTGGCAACGTTAGTGTTGCTCTAATGTGGCGTGTTGCCGAGATGTGTCCGCTCACGGCGAAATATGGACCATGATTGTGTTGATAATGTGTCTGTGATCTGGAGTGAATTAGTGTGTTAGTAGGCTGGAAGTGTGTGAATGGAGCGTTGGAGGTACCTATAATTAAAGTGAATTGTGTGACGATAGGATAGTCGTTTGGGTTTACACCATAAACATTGCAACAGCCAAGCTATCATTTAAAACCGTCTGAGTGGCCTCTGTGAGTTGGCTTCGGCCCCTCGTACGCCTCCCAAAGGTTTAGGACCCTGGGGTCCCGAGATATGTCAAAGACAGTTTAAAAAAACATGTTTATTTATTTCACAATGGTTTTAAGATAATAGCCTCTCGGCCGAATTTTGGCGACCAAACTCTACGGAAATTAGCCAGGTATGCAGAAAATATCACAGTGCACAAGTGTATGCGCAAACACAGTTGCACGCTCTGTTTCTTTACTCTCATAGTTCGTTGGGACGAAAATCAAACACGATCATCCTCCGATCACATAAAGATCAGGCAAACCCCATTGGGTCCAGCAGGTCTATTCATAAGGACAATCTGTCATTTCAGAATTGTTGCCCCCTCTTTTCTCAATTCAAGCTATATAAAAAGAAACAAAGAATATAGTTTATTTGGACACAGTTCGTGAAACACGAACTACAAATAACAAAATTAAAATAAAATAAAAGTAATGTTTTAACAACAATATACAATGTGCCTCACGGCTGCACTAAAAAGGTTCAATTCAGCATTAATGCCAGACAGATGCTGTCTGATGCTGGTTTTCTAATGAACCTTTAGGGACGGAGAGTAAAAATAGTTTCAACATACCTAATACATATTTTTTTGATGTGTATAGTAGGTTTGGTTTTTAGTTGAGGTGTTTTTATATAGTTTAGCTTGAATTGAGAAAGAAAGGAAGATTTAGTCTTCATTTGCATATGTTAATATTTATGCTGCTATAAAGCCAAAGACTATATCTTAGAAGGGACAATAATAATACACTAAATCGACACTAAGAAGAAACCGATTCACAAACACCATACCTCACGCACTATAAACAATAAGTACTTATCTAAATCACGACGCAACGACACCATAGCTACACGACAGCGACACGAGAGCGATATTGTGACTATAACACATGAAATATTCACCCGAACGCATTCAAGCTTCGGGCCCATGAGTGAAGAAATGAGAATTTAAGTGCCAGATAAATATGGACTGTTTGGTCCTTAGTACGCGATAAGGGAGTGGTGTTGTTGTTAGGCGTGATTTATAAGGTAAGATCTAACTTAAGGTAGATAGATTTTTAGGGATGAATATTGTGCTATTAAGGAGGAGAGATCAATTTGCATGATTTTGCATGATCATCACCATCCTTTCCACATAAACGACGAAGATGAAGGGAAGCAGATTTTTTATAAGCTCATAAATTATGTAGATATTTACTAAGACCTCTGCTTAAAGGGGGATCTTCATCCCTTCCTTCTCTAATTTACTAAGACACGAATACAGAACAAAATTAAACAATTATTTACTAAGGTTTAACTGTAATATATGAGCAAGTTCTCAAGAAATTAGCGGGGTCTCGTTGTAGCAACTCAAAGGGCGTTCATTCAGAAACTGACGGACCACTTAAATTAAGCTTTTTAATTCACAAAACGTCCGGGGGAAATTTATGTACAGAGAGAGGAAAGTCAAATAAAGTCACAGAGATCGGGTGGCCTAAAGTGACGCTTATTGAGGAATGAGATTAGGACTTATGTGCTGGATTTCATTAGGTTATCATTCTTTTTTATGGATCTCCGTGTTGTGCTGAAAAAATAGACTATCATAGATTTTCACAAGTAATTTTCAAAGTACCTATTTTGTTATTCGGACGAATATTTTGATGCCCTATGATTCTTTTCTTTCTTTTTTATATACTATACATATGTATATATTATAAAATTTCGTTTAAGTCTGTTAGCTTATGGTGCCGATTCCCTTGTTTACAAACTAAACCAAATTTAAGTTCAGTGCGTCTTTTTCTTTCTATTTCATTAAGAAAAGGACAGAAGATAAATTTTAGTTTAGTCCAGTCAAATTAATCAGCGCCTGACACTACTGCATATAAGTTTAGACGTGATTAAAAAGCTGACTACTAAAATTATATAAAATTACGTCAGGTGCTGACTAATTTGACAGGACTAAACTAATATTTATCTTCTGTCCTTTTCATAATGAAAAAGAAAGAAAAAGATGCACTGCACTCAAATTATGTTTAGTTTGTGAACAAGGGAATCGGCACCTATAAATTTTAATATTGTAAAATTAAATAAACCTAATACTGACCTGCAAATTTATCATTCTAATATCAACCTAATTTGGATGTTATATGAAAAATAAACATATTTTATTTTCAAAGCATAGATGTAATCCATTGCACAATTCAATACTGCCGATCAATTCATTAAAGACAGACCGTCGTTGTTCCGTATTCACTCTATTAATTATGTCAAGTTTAGCCTAACTTTAAAAGTCTTTTTCTTAGGTTAGACTATTAATGAAGACCATGGGTAATCTCAGCTTTGTTAACCTTAATGAAGCCTTACTTTGGTTCTTATTATCTGTAGGAATATACACAGCCATTGTTACAAAGATTTACTAATAGTGGCAGTGACGTAAATATAATTGTACTTTTCTGAGGCATTCACCTGAAGAGATAACCAGAGGATTTTGCGCTGTGGGTCGTGGTTTTGACTCTCGAATGGAGCTAAAATTTGGCCTTTGAGAAGTGGTTTCTTATTTTATTTTCCCGTATGAGAGATCATCATCGCCCTACCCTTATCCGAATTGTTTTGCGTTTGACGCAGCAGCTGCTGCTGATTTTTTCCATAATGGCCGATTCACCTATTGCACCATTAAAACATAGAATCGATTGCGTACCGAAGTAAGCCGCTCCAAACATAATTTGGCGAAATGGGGCATCATCTATTCATCCAACATCCAGTGCGAGTGCGGTGCTCCTGAACAGACTATGCCTGATCTGCTAGAGTGTTCCGAATGCCCGTTCACCTGCACCATTAACGATCTGAACAAAGCATTTGTCGCTGCAATAACTGTGGCCACCTACTGGGTCCAAACAGTATGAAACATAGCGTGGAAACGAAAAAGAAGAAGACTATAGTCAGCGCGTTATCAACTGAGTCGTGAGGCCATAAATGTCAATAGCGATAGGAATGTACAGCGCGCCGGGAGGAGATGGGCAATGTGTTTCTGCCCGGCAGGAATAAATGATAAAAATCGGGCATTTTGGGCATATATTTATTATTGCCCGTTATATGTCCAATTGCAGGGCATAAAAATATGGGGTCGTTAATCGTGATTTAATGCAGTTCTTCATGTAAAATAGTACTTATTAAAGAAATAAAAGAAGGAATGTCAATGATTGAACACTTTTATATTAAAATAATAACACTAATACTTTTTCATGCGAAAATCGGGATACATGAATAAACAGCATAATTTTTATATCAAAAATTGTAAAATATGTGCTAAGTTACATAAAATAAAACAATATAGACTAAACAAATAATTAAAAAAATAACTTTTGGCATTAATAGGAACCGCATTGTGAAAATTTTAATAATCAACATCATAATCATTAAAATTATAAACACATCAACTAAACAACCATTGGATGACACCGGAAGGGTAGGTATAATAATCAAACTAGGTAATATTTTTATTGTATTGTAGGGCCAATTACCGAGAATATCGTATAATTGTGGTGAAGTTAAATTATTTAATTTGATAAATGATTTAATTTCTGTAAGTACGTTAGTACAAACACTTTTAAACGTCAATCATATTTTTTTTAAACTAGATGAGGTCGGCGTTTCCTATCTGACTACTCTGAGAAGAAAGGCCGAAACAAACTCAGAGGTCACAGTCTCTTTTAAAGTTCAGACAGAATCTTGGTCAGATCATGTGAAGGCTATGTAGATTGGTGTCTGAAATGGTCTTTTGAGGAAAGAACCACACAGATTGAGTGGACCTGTCCAGTCAGTGCACGCAATTGTCAGCAATCGTGCAGCTCAACTCAGAACTTAAGGAGCTCAACGATTCGACGAACAATACCAAAGAAAGGACATTTGAGTAGGCCGCACAAGTTACTCAAACTGCCAGATCATGATTACACTAAGAGAGAAATATACAAAAAAAAGCAATGACCAACATAGTTCTCACATTCACAATAGTTAAAATTATATTATAATACTTTACAAAGTAAATACTCATGTCATAGTATATATAAAATTCATCAATGTCAATGTGTATATAAAATTCCGGACATAATCATTGAGGACCATGCAGATTGGTGTCTGAAATGGACTTTTGAGGAAAGAACCACACAGATTGAGTGGACCTGTCCGGTCAGTGCACGCATTTGTCAGTAACCGTGCAGCTCGACTCAGAACTTAAGGAGCTCAACGATTCGATGAACAATACCAAAGAATTTTATAAAATATTTGAATTTATTAAAGCTTAGTTCTTGAATGTGGCTAGGAAGTCATCATCATCATCTTCCTGCTCTTATCCCATTTTACTTGGGGTCGGCGCTACACGTTTTCTTCTTCCATTCTCCCCTGTTAGACGTCAAGTCATCATCTACTCCCTTTTCACTCATATCATTTCTCACACAGTCCATCCATCTTTTCTTTGGCCGTCCTCTTCCTCTCCATCCATCAACATTCATACCCATCACTCTCTTAGTCACATGGGTGTCATCCCTCCTCATCACATGTCCATACCAAGACAGTCGATTCCCTTTCACTTTTTCTGTCACAGGCGCTACTTTCAAACTTCCTCTTATATACTCATTCCTTACTTTATCCATTCTTGTCCACCTATTTTCTTGAGCCTGGTTGTAGGAACAACAAATTTGTGTTTGTTCCTAGTATTTATACTCGTATTATGGATGTCACTGTATTTTTTAAACAGATTAATATTTTTATGTGCATACAGAAGATTTTCATAAATATACTGAGAAGGCACAGTCATTATATTAATCTGTTTATTTTTTTTAGTAGTTGAAGCTACTGGTTCCATATCTTCCCTTCTATCCTCTATAAGTGAAGATTCCATATCCTCTCGCGTGTGACCTTCCATGGCAGCATCTTGGCACATAATATCGTCATCTGTGCCGTCATTTGTATCATTTATACAATTTTTTTTTAATATTACGCCGCCGCCGCCCGCCGCCAGGTAATACGTAACATTTATGTTCGTAAAGATGATTTTGTACAACATAACTTTACATAGAATGTGCAAATTCATAAGAATACACCTTTAAACAAGTAACCATAACCAAACTCAACAAATTAGGCCAGCTTCCAAAGCTAAAATCAATTTCTTAAATTAAACTTGGAACAAAAATATGTACCCAGATAAATGCCAAAGGACAGAAATGTATGGGCACTTATTAGGAATTTTCCCAATTTGCCAAATATGCCCGTATGTCCCGTAGCGGGACCGTTATCGGTAAACGGCTACCTGCTCACGTGGTGTCAATGAGTCACTAATGATCTGTACGCTTGTATGAACAAGATCACGGCACGGCATGGTTTAACGGTGGTTAAGCGATTGACTGCTGCGTTGCGTGTCGCGGTTTCGATTTCGAAGAAATATTTGTATGACCTGCAGATAGTTGTTCCGGGTCTGGCTGTTTGTGTACGTGAGTTTAAATGTTTGTAAACGCACCCACGATACAGGAGAAATTCCTAGTGTGGGGCAACGTTTTTTAGGCGAACAAAAAAAGATACGCTATTAAACGTTACTTATCGATATATTTCTTTTATTATTACGCCCTTCATTATGCGGCTCCATAAGGCCCGTAAGTGCAAGCGAGATAGACAAAGGGGAATGATTTATGGCCCGATGACTCAGTTGATAACGCGCTTACTATAGTAAGAAGTATTTAATTTTTATATAAAAGTAGTTGTTAGGCTTAAAGAGGTATGAGTAACCGGGTGTAAAGGTTGCTCCTACCTCTATAGAAAAGGGAGGATCCTCTGACCAGACGGGTGTCGTGTCTGATGGGCAACTGCCCGACGACATATATTAGTTGCGCGGTAAATTCGGTTTGCGCGATGCAGGATTTTGCGTGACGTCAGTATGCGTATTTGGTTTTTAGCGTTGTAGATGCCGCAACAAGCTCTCTATAAGTGCTTTTCTTACATTATTATGACTGAGATAATCATCGAAATATCCACACCAACATTTTAGCTACCCCAACTCGCAGAGTCGTAATGTAGGATGCCCTCGTGATTTATGAGAAACGGGACACATCTCAGTGTTTCGCTACACGATGCGAATGTGGGGTGTCCATGCGGGCGGAAAATTTGTGCCAACGTCACGGTTATAGCTACCTATGCTGTGTGTGACGTTAATCGGAGGTGGTTTGTCGTCACGGTAGTTAGTGGGAACAAGGTTTTTTAGCGTGTATATTTTTTCCTTTTTATTTGAGGGGTGTTTTTAGGAACTGTGTCGTTGGTAAAATGTTGGACGATCGTGAAGGATTTTATTTATATTTATTTATTTAAGGACAACCAACAATAAAAGATAAAAATACTACTTCCTAATAAATGTTTTTGTTCCGACAATTACAATGGATGTAGACCTGGTGATAAAAATAAACACAAAAGATGAACCATTTTACAAAACTGTGGGGAAGTCAAATCAATCAAATCAACTTTTTTCTATTTCAATATCCAACTGAACACTGCAGTCTAACCACCCTACAAATACTCTTCCATTCCGAAGATCGAATCCTTAGATATTTAGTTAGGTTTTACGTCGAAAACATTACACGTCCTACTATTTTATATTGCAAATGGGGCTCTGCATGTAAACCAAGTATTTCAGACGTTCTCCTTTGCATCATGCATGTCTGCATTTGATTTGGCAAATAGCGTTCGGTGTAGGAATTGCTTGTCAGTTCTCGGGAATGTGATTGACTGGGGCAAAGTTCTGTGATTGGTAATGTCAGTCAATAGTGTTGCTGGAGGTAAGTTAATATGTTATGTATTTATTTTGTTATTATTTATTTGTTTTTTTTTTTTTAATTCCTTTGGAATGGTTTTGTATTTCCGACTGTCGGACTTTCCCTGCAGGAGGCAGTAGGTCGTTTACCATTTACTATCAGTTGGGCGCCAGCGTCGTCGGTCAATTTATTGACCTGTAACATAAAATTAAAAAAAGAACTAAAGTAAGGCCAACGAGACCAGATAAAGAATGTAAACAACCTCACCTTTACTGAGTTACATTACGATAGCGAGCGATTACTATCTCTGTCCTTATCACTCGCACGCAATAATGACGTCAGTTGGTCCACGACGTCTGTCGTTGTGTGATTCGTGGTACATGACATGAAAGCGGTCGGTACAGCAGCTATCAGCATGTTTGTTCCATCCGGTTCCTTCATGTTTAGATTGCTTTCGAAGTGATACAAATTTTATTGTTTCCGTATTTGTTTAGTTTTTTGTTGATATTAATCAGTTATTGCTCGTTTTTCTTACTGATTTTACTGGTATTGTGAGTGGTTGTAGATTCTTATTATGAAATCACAGCCAGGTAGCTCTAGACAGCCTTTGAAAGATATCGATTCACCGCGAAGAAAACTTTCTTTAAATAAAAATGTTATTAGCCCCTAAAAGTATGTTCCATTCTTTATCTCGTCTCGTTGGCCTTACTTTACGTGCGTATCTTACTTTTCTTCTTACTCTTATTGCTGTTTCTTTTGTAGTTACCTATAATAATCTACCTAGTAATAGGCTACCTTTATTAATGTTGTTATTTTTTTCGTCTTTTAAATTCTCTTTGAGACCCTTTCAAAATCACCAAACACCCGCCATCAATTCACAATCAATATACAATGTACCCTCTTTTCGCCTGCAATACATTGAAAGCACAATTCCAATTCAACAAGCTTGCAAGTTTGCAGTATTATTTACAGAGCCGCCCCCGATGCAAAGCCATGAAGTATCGGTACCGAAGGCTTATTCAGAAGGAAACCAGTCAACATATTCCTTGTTTGCTTTGAAAGATTTATTTTATGTGAGGAGAACATAACGAGAAGATTGGCTGTCGATTTTGTTTGTACGGGTTACTGGCGGAAATTCAATAGTTTTCGAGATATTTGAATATTAAGGGTTTTTTGATATTTACCTAAATTATGACATGTATGCAAACCCAAATTTAAAAAAAAAAAACTACCTATTGAATAGGTACCATTACAAAATGATATTGTAGCTGGCACTTAATTAAGTTATGAACATTTAATAATAAAAGAACATAATTCACCAAAATAATTAAAATGAAGAAAAACATAAAGTTGTTTTTAGTTATTTTTACGATTTGTAATAGTAATTTATTTTAACGATTTACCATTTTTTAAGCGTTTAATGAAAATATTGGTAAGATAATAAATATTCTTAAGTCGCTCAACATTTTAATTATTTTGTTGACTTGAGTACTTTTAATTATGTTCATAGCTTAATTGAAGTGCCAGCTACGATATAATTTTTTAATGGTACCCATTCATATAGTTCTTTATTTTATTTGGAATTAAATGTAAAATTTTGGGTACATTAAAAAACCCCTGATATTCAAACATCTCGAAAACTATTGAATTTCGGCCATGCATATGGTGGTTTCAATTTGTTGCATTTTGGCCCCCCTATCGGCTGCTGACGGATATACGTCGAATTACAAGTAGCCCTGTATGTTTAAGAAATATAAATCGCTTTTAAGGCACTTTTCCTGTTGACAGCGATGCAGACGAACAATTCCTTTGTTGCAAACATAAATTAATATTAATATTTTTACGAGTTTTAGCTTGTAAATTATGGATAATCGCTTTTCACTAACTTTTAAACATCTAATTCTAAGTTCACGGATTTCACGAATAGAGCTCAAGGCTCACACATTGGTGCCGATTCCCTTGTTTACAAACTAAACCAAATTTAAGTTCATTGCATCTGTTTCTTTCTATTTCATTAAGAAAAGGACAGAAGATAAATTTTAGTTTAGTCCTGTCAAATTAATCAGCGCCTGACACTACTCCATACAAGTTTAGACGTGATTAAAAAGTTGTCAACTAAAATTACATCAAATTACGTCAGGCGCTGACTAATTTGACAGGACTAAACTAATATTTATCTTCTGTCCTTTTCATAATGAAATAGAAAGATAAAGATGGACTCAACTTAAATTTAGTTTAGTTTGTGAACAAGGGAATCGGAAGTTACGTAAGAGCAAAACCTTTTTATTAATAACCTTCCTTTGATATCAATCAATCAAGAAGAGTCTTGTTTGTCATCATCATCACCATTATTGACAGTCAGTTCCACACAGTAGGTAGGTACTGAGTATACGCATCCTCCCCTTTGTTCCATATTTGGCTAATTACATCTAGATCGGCCTGCGTCCGGTTGCCTGCCAAACATATCATCACGCCTGTAGTCCCCGAAGGATTAGGCAGAGTACCTATTACATTTACAAAGGACAAGGAAAAATGTTCCAACGTACTTCTACACGTTTAAACTAGTACGGGGAACAGAGTGAATCTGATCCGTGTAAGAATAGAATAAGTACTCTTTACTACGTACAACAAAAAATAATAGATATAAAATATTATGTAGAAATTTTACATAGAGTGATACAATGGGCGGTTTTATCGCTAAAAGAGATCTTTTACAGACAACTTTTGGATGGATTAAAGGGAGAAGGAGAGACAATACTGCAGGTAGTCAGTGGTGTACCAATTACATATACAATAAATACATATACACATAAAACATATACTTATCTACACATAATATACATATATATACAACGTGTAACAGAATAAACGCAAGTCCCGAAAGTAGTTTGCTCACAATTGACTACTGAATCGATTTCAGTAACTATTAAAAAAGGTATTTTTATTTTATTTTATGTATTTTACAATACTGATCGCCGATTGAGCCAAAGAAAATTAAATCTTATTTCAAGGCAATAAGACTCAATTTTAAATGCATAAAGTAATGCTAGGGTCAACACGTTTTTCTTATTATTAATAGGTAGCTTAAAAAAAAATTGTTTTGGTCTTTGTATAATGCTTTTAACTCAATACTCTAATTGGGGTGTATGAGGTCTTGCGTTAATAATGTTACACGTTGTATGTATTAATAAACATAAAACAAGAACAAGGAAACCATATTAAATGATGATGTTGAACTATATGAAAAGACTAATCTTCTAAATCTCACACAACTACATACATATTACACCTGCATTCTCATAAAAAAAATATATCACGAATTCCGTACAATCAAACCTACAACTACATAAAAAAACACCTACATAAAACACAAGAAATAAAAACAAGTTTCAATTAACGACTACACGTGCACGGACTAATTACGGCAAGAAAACAATATTGAATGAGGGAGCGCAACTATTCATTATTTTACCGGAGAATTTAAAGAAGTGTGATAGTTAAATCATATTTAAAAAAAAAAGCTCAAAAAACATGTATGTACCCTGTAACGTCGCGCGTCGCCAACACCCTAGAGGCAAATATTATACACGGTGACATTTGAATCACAGTTTTGCTAAAACAAACGTTGTTCAGACCATGGTCTACAACCATTCTATAGCATCCAATAGAAAAAAAAACGTCATTGGTTTTCGAAAAAAACACAAAAAAGACAATGTTATAAAAGTCGGGATTATCGTTACGCCCTACAGACACAACGGCCGCGAAGCACGGCGCTCGCGTCTCATTAAGTAGTTGAATGCCATATCGCTACCGCGATGAGTACTTTGATGCTACGGTTAATGTTTCAAACATTTGAGCAGCATAAGACTAATTTGAGATCGCCTAAATTAGTTTGTTTTAATAACATATTTGATGCTGTATAATGGTAGTAGACCATGGTCTAAACAACATTTGTTCTAGCAAAACTGTGATTCAAATGTCACCGTGTATTTACTATTATCTATTTAGATATAAGCACTCTGTATCTGATTTTAAGTGAACTGTTAATAATTAAGTTCTTAGGAGAATAAAATTCTTTAAACCTAAACCTATGTTTAAGGAGAGAGGAAGTGTTTTGTAGCAACCATAGTAAGCATCAATACATACAAAACAAAAATGTAACAATACCTTTACTGCTTATTTGTAACTTATTTGAATTGTGCAAGGTTGATATGTTGATTTGAGTAAATAAAGAGGGTTTTATTTTATATTTATTATATTAGTACACCCACATGTCGCCAGTACTGTATAATTCCACTGTAATAGGGGGCGAGCCTATTGCCATCAACCGGGTACAAGTCCAGACTCTAGGCTGAGAAATTTCTGATGGAAAAACCAAATAACTACATACATATATTATTATTTTAGATTATGTTTATTTATTTTAGCATTATGTATTTATATGTAATTTATTTTGCATTATACAGAGTGGCTTTCCTTTAAACTGCCTATACTAGGTACCATTTTCAAGCTCTGCACCAAAAATCAATTAAATAGGAGCAGTAGTTTAGTCGCAAATGATTTTTAAGTTTTTGTCCCGTTTGAACACGATGTATCTTTCCTAACAGCTGATTATGTCTATACACATAGGTCATGCACCTTAAAACGATAAATCTGAGTATAACCTACGATGCGTTGTTGCCGCTCTGACGCAAGTCACAAGTACAACCAAATAGTTTTGCTAAAAAGATGGCAGTGCATACACACACATGTGTTTTCATTACAAAGGGTGCTTGCGTTTTACTCTGATTTGTAAGTTGTTTAATTTGTTTGAATGAAAAATATCACATTATTGGTGCTTTTTATTTTTATACCGTATCGAATTAATACTAAACATGTATAGTATACGTAGTGTAATTTAATGCCCCTCTGTCATATCAACTCTGTATGTAGGTGTATTTAATATTCTAGTTGAAAAAGTCGCAAAACCAAATTTATCTCTTCTTGTTCTCACACACTATAATATTGTCTACATTACTTTTTCCTATCTCCTTTCGCGGGTTTGCTGGAAGAAATTTCTTAAGAAATAAGCAGTACCTACCTTTATAATCATATGTCGTATCTGTATCTGTTTTACTGTGTGTACAAAAATAATAAAACAAATAAATAATAAATAAATAAAACTTCGCCAGATCAGGGAAAACATAAATAAAAATAATTGAAACCAGAGAGAAAAGTATTTTTAAATGGCCTATGTATAAAATAAGTACTTAGTTAGTTGCTATAAAGGTAGCTCATAACATAACCTAGCTAGAACAATACTATCAAAGTTCTGGATATAAACGCAATGAAACCAAATAGTGGGTAGGTATCTCTGGCAGGTAAACAATATCATAACATTTAAGAAGTCTGCCTATCTCACGAACAAACAATGTGATTACGTCCAAATAAGTTTCGGAATGTCATGATTGGTTATAGAGTCTACTGCCACTGAGTAGTGAGTAAATGGAGCATTCATTCCGAAAAACGTGCGCCTAGACAAACAACATCAATTTTTTTAGAAATTGACACAGTCGAAATTTGGATAATAAGGATACAATACATAGTTAGCTCATATAACTCTTACAATATATAGTTAACTGTTTCACTAACTGTAGATGCATATAAATGGCTCGCCATAATTTACTTTGCCATTGTTAGCTGTAAGCCTTCCAAATAAAATAATTAAATAAATTAAATAGGTAAATCATATGTTATTGTGTGTGATGCATTTAATTAACATGAAACTTATGACTTATAATGACATGATGTTTTGTCATGTCAACAGTCATTGTTGTAGCCTGTAATGTACTTAACACTCCATTTTGCTCACTACTCCGAGTCTTTAGATAAATCGGTATCGATTACGTTTGACACATGAGATGGGTCATGTGAAACGATTTGAACTATGAAGTTTAATGTTCCAGATTGATGCGATCTTTCTCGAAAGTTTAGATAAGGCCAACGTGACATTTTGTTCATATACCTTTTTTTGTGCCAAAGAAGTCCCACGACTATTTTAGGGTATTTATTTTTGACTTAATTTGAATGTCTTAAGTTACATTACAAGAGATATTTTAAAACGCAAATAGGTAGTAGGTCAATCTTTTAACTGATTACGGAGCCTTTTTTGTTTTTTAATGATTGTTAATGATTGGGCCTTTATCTAAGATGGCCTGCTATCAATATTAATTATTCTGAGAAATCGCGACCATTACGATATAGAAGCATTCTTTGCGTTGAGAAAGAACATAACGTTTATTTGCGGTAAACATGACGCAAATAAAGATCACAAACACAAAAAAGAACAAGTTACATTGTGGCTTTTAACCACGAATAAATAAATAAATAAATATCGTCTGACATTGCACACAGCACCATCTAGTTCCAAGTTAAGCACTTGACACTTAAGTCATTCCTCCTTTACGATACCACAACGACTCGGTCAAAAAACCACACCCAACCACAATTACACTACATTCGTAATCTTCGATCTTCATATCACAACCAAAACAAAATTACTGCAACTCCTTAGGGTACTGACAACAGCTAAATCGTGGCCACTGTCGGACTGCATAGAAAAGAAAGAGAAGCGCGATAACACAAAGTTGGCAATTTATTGCAAAATATGAAGCAATTCTTTATTTACACAAAATCTATTGATTATACAAAAAAATTAAAACACTATCACGTTATTAAGTTACTGGAAGAACAATCTAAAAAAAAACAGAATGATTGCATGTGTATTAGTATGGTTTTTAATCGTTAAAATAAATTTTAGAGGTATCTTCGTGACTTTTTTATATCGTACTAAATTAATTTTATTATGTTTTCAACACATTATCTAACTAGCATATTATATCCAGAATAATATCATATATTTTTCTGATTTTGTTTACTGCGGTGGATCATATACTTTTAGGCATTATAAAACTTGCGTTTAGGTCATGTAGACAACATAAAATCAGTAAGTACAGCCTTAAAAGAAAGCATTTTATTGATACTTCTGTCCCAAGTCCCAACAGGGACGGGATCCAACCGTTTATCCGTTTACATGGACCATTCAGACACTCGTGTATTAACCGACTTTGTTGCGAACGGTACAAGTGGATCCGGTTCATATTGGGAAGGATAAGGCAAAATGCTGTAAGAGATTTTCTACAGAGTATTCTGAAGCTCTTTTGTTTTTGGGTATTTCTGGATTAAGGGATCGCTTACCCGTGTCTGGTGTTTAAGGATTGAATTAATTTCCAAGTCAAAATAGGAAATGTTTCTTATAAAAACGGAATATTTATTTTCTGTTGTCGAGACAAACATTTAAGAATTAGGATAGGTTCTAAAAAACATATTCCGGACGAGTTTAAACCAATCCGATTATGTTTTTGCTGCCAATTACCGGCACACTAGACTTTTTAACTATGTTTTTGAGACAGATGTAACGTGGAAGGCGTATTATGTTATAGTACGCCAAGGGTTATTTGTGTAAGTAACTTATAACATTAGGTAGGCCGTCAGCAGGTAGGTAGGCACAGTCTCTATCTTTCCCAATAATAATACCACATGATGACCTTGTAAATTTTCTTTAACTTCCTCCTCCAAGACGTTCTACTTTTGAAATCCTGGGCAGTCACTAAAGCTGTGTTTTCCTAGGAGAGCGGTAGCCGCCACATAGCGGCTGCAGTGATAGCTGTCATGAACATAAAAGGTAGCGGTATGACTTTACTGAGTCATAAAACGCTCTATACGAAAACATATCAACATATCTTCATAACTTGTAACGTTTTAGTGTCGTCATTCGATAAATTGCAAACACGAAGTGGCGACCACCGGTCTTCTCGAAACCACAGCTTTATTTAAAGTCACGTTAGACGTAACCATACACCATCTAAACCCAACAAATTAATCAACGCACTCCCACATTACGACACAGAGCTAACCCCAACCGATCTACGTGTTCAGTGCGATCTATTTATTGAAAGCAAATAACGAAACGTCAGATGCATTCAAAGTTTAAAGTTGTAAACCCCGGTCACGTCACACGGCTGTATTCTGAGCAATCAATTTACTTGCTAACTTCACAATGTTGCCCTTTTAAGATAAGTGGAAAGTGGTGGCACAGTATTACTGTGGTGGTGGTGATAGATTTTGTAACTGCTAGTTTGTAACTAATTTAATGTGTGGTTCTTTTTTATAAAGAGTAGGAATAAAGCAGGTAATAGATGGTCACCAAGCCTATGCAATAAGATAAGATAAGATACTATATTTGCCAAAATGTAGGTGTACAAAGAAGTATGATGTTATTAAAAATGTGGTCCATTTACATTCTACCATTACACGTGGTGTGCAAATATTTAATTTCACAACAATACCACACACATTGCAGATGCATCGTCTATTCTAAAGACAAGGTTGAAATGTCTAACGTACCTGTAATGTTCATCCGTACTAGGGGGGCTACTCTCTAGTCAGTCAACGAAGATACAGGCCCGTCCGAAAGCAGTTTGAAGCTTTGGAGTGAACCCTACATTCGATTAATTAACTTTTTCGGACAGGTAGAAACACATCGGATGTAGGGACAACTATCACATCATGGTGTCATTCATTCTTAGGTCGGACGCCAAAGTAATCTTATGTTCTTAGGTGATACGGACAAGAAAACGCCCGTAACGTCGCCGTCGGCCGAAACTACGGATTTTGTACTTAGAGAGTAGATCCTCAGGCCCATTTAAGCCAACGCGGCTTAGCGCCAGAAATATGTACCTAAGCAGGTATATTTTTTTCTAAAATAGCGCTAATATAACATGGATCGAATGTAACTACTTGATAAACTATTAATTTATGTGGCTGACATCTTCATGAATCCAAAGCTTTCATCATTCTTAATAGTTGAAAATAAACCCTTTTCCCGTTCCCTTTTTAATGCAGTGAAAAATGTACCTTTATATTAGTAACTCATAAATCGACTTTAACTACATAACCTCACTTTCATTCCTATGAGCAAGAAGGAGAATTTATTAGAATTTTTATTGGAATAGGGCCATGCAATAGAGTAATAATAGCGCTCGGTATGTGTGGCGGCGATGTGATCCGGTATCATACAAGTACGTGGTTCCTGCAATCGTCAGTTGTAAGAATGCTTCAATATCCTTCTAGATTTTCTTATAAAAATGTTGTGGTATTATGTTGTAGAGAAGAATTCTAGGAAACTTGGTTGGTTACATTAGCTGGAGGGAAGGCTGAAAACTTTGTAAATAAAATAAATAACACTTTATTTATATTTAAGATGGGTTTGCTCTTGACTGTAGTCTAGGTCAGTGGTGACAGAGACAGAGTCGACGATGGAGTGAGCTTACCCAGAAGAAGCCTGTTCACTCTAATTTTGAAGAGATTAGGGTTGTATGCGTTCGGAAACACAGACGCAGGCAGAGAGTTCCATTCATTTGCTGTGCGCATTACAAAAGATATTTGGAAACGCTTAGTGCGAATTGGTGGAATAGCAACAAGGTAAGAATGGTAACTTGCAGCACGTCTAGATGACCGATGGAATAAGGGAGCCGGTAGCCGGTGGAATAAGGTCGTGGAGTTCTTGGGCACACTCAACAAAGTACAGTCTGTAGAAGACCGACAAGCAGGCAACCTTACCGGCGGCGGCCGGCGAATATTAAGGCGACATTAACTGCCCGCGCCCTTGAGCGAGTGGGAGGTGTTTGCGTCGCGCCCCGCGACAAAAGTCAGACAAAGTCAGCGATACACTGCCACCCGTCGCCCGCCAGAGCCCCGCTTCAACGCGCACCAAAATTATTCGAAAAAACAACCCACCTTGATTTATCAAACACAATACAAATAAAAGCCGTATACTAAAATATGGGTCATTAAATTGTCTTTTATATGATTAAAGTTTCATGTAAATACGCCCCATAGTTTTTGCGTGATTATCGTTTTTTTGTCCACGTTAGACAATACTTTACAAATTAATTAAACTATGTTATTAAAATATAATTTCACATTTTCACATATCAAATTATGAATAAAATTGTCTAGTATAACATATATTTTTTTCAAAGAAATAAGACTAGAAGTTTAGACGTGATGTTCAATATAAAATCATTAAAAGTCGTTTATCTGCGCCTTAACACATTTTATAGCATACTTACTGAGAAAGGTAAACCTGCTCCAATTGATCCCCATCTTTAATGAATCATGCGTAGGATATTATGTCAAATATTGCCTTACCTACACTGTTGTTGTTAAAACATTTCACTTTTTTCATTTGTATTTTGAGTTTCATGAAGTGATGCCAAATAGATATTATTCTTTCTTTTCTATCCATAAAGTAAAGGCATCAAATCAGTTACATTTTAATAAGTTGTAGCGCTGTTTGGTGTAGATTTGCATGAACAATAATCTGTAAAGTCCATGAATAAAAAATCTCACAACACCAAAAGAAAATGAACCAAAACACTACTTCCAAAATATTATCATAAAACCATTTTGATTCGAAACAGTATTCAACTCGAACCATAACCCAGACCAGTCATTACACGTATACGCCAGCCATGAAACTAGTCATTATTTTTATTTTGAACCATAAAAACTGAACGATTTTCGATACCATCTGAAGCATGAAAAATTTTCATTGCACGGAAATTTTATTTCAATGAAATTTCAGTGAAATTAAGCCTTTCATGGGCGTTTACACGTTTTGCTTGCGTTACGGATATTGCGTTGCTCCTGCTATTGTTTTTTGTTTATTTTATAGTTTTTTGTATTGAAAGCTGAACGGAATAGTAATGGGATTGCCTTGATGCTTGTCTGTTGCATCCTTGGTTTTGTTTTGTGTAATCTCCACACAAAAAGAAAGGGTGCCTGAAGATGGTCGGGGCGGGGTGCATGTTGAAGAGCCTCCACGTGGCGCACCCTGGGCAACGCCGGGCTCAAGTGCCCACCAGGCTTTTGGGGGGTACTTGGGGCCGGCGGCGAATCTTCAACACACGGGGAAGGGTCACGGTTCCAATCACCGATCATCCTTGATGGTTGGTGAAGGGAACCGGGCTTTAAACGGATACGGCCACTCTTTCCTCTGCTTACAGAGGAAGGTGAGTGGTCGTGGACGGGGGGAGGAGCGGTTTGACCGCCGTGGAGGGAGCGGGCTCGGTGTGCACTAACCCTGCCGCCGGGCTGGCACGAAGAAGTCTCTTCCTGCCACCGCTTTAATCTCGTAGCCCCGAAGACTGTCCAGGTCATGTCTCTGACTTTTGACGGGGGTCGAGGGTCTTGGCTTAACCGCCCGGACCGCGAGGAAGATCAACCTCTATAAAAAAATCCCCAAACCTCTAAGCGGCGGCGCACCGTGAGGGAGGTTGTAAGCTTGGCTGATGGGTAGCTTGATTCAGTCGCTAGTGCGAACCACGTTAATTTTGAGTCAATACAAAAAGTTCTTACTCGTGGGATCAAATATGAAAAAACATAATTCAAACCTACAAACCGAAGAGGGGAGGAGTGGTGCGGGGTCGGAGTCCGACGCCGCGCCGAGTGGCGCGAGAACGGGAGGCTCATTGAGCAACCGCCGCGCGGAGGAGTTGGCCGCTGAGAAGAAGAATATCAGGTTCTTCAGTAAGCGGCCAAGATCAGTGGACGGCCAGGGGTCGTCCTCTGACGGCGAGAGAGCCTCGGCTCGAAAGATCCCCACCGGTAGGCGGGGAGGGGGGGTCCAAGAGCGAGGCAGGGGGAGGGGGCTCACAGCCCGGGAGGCAGCGAAGCTAGCGGAGGAGCCCGCAAAGGAGGGGGTGACTGGTCGTGCAGTCGCTTCGGGGCCCTCAAGCGACGAGGCGAGCCTGTCGAGTGGCCCCGACAACAACGACAATGAGGCCTGCACAACCAGCCTCAAGGAGGTAGTGGAGGCTGAGGTACGGAAGGTGACCTTGAAAAAAATCAAGTCGTCGAAAAGCAGGGCCGTGGTCGCGGCAACAGCCTCCATCATGGCGGCGGTGGAGGCGGCCAGAATCGACGGGCCTTCGGGCGGCGAAGTGGCCGAACTAGGCCGAACTAGGGGGCTAGGAAAAGGATGGGCAGGACGGCACGGGATGCGCAGGCCCCAGAGCCTACTTCCCGGCCTCAGGAATCTCCCACGACTGACGCCGGGTGGCAGGTGGTCGGGGAGAAAAAGGCGGCCAAGGCGGCCAGAAAAAAGGAGCAAAGGCGGCGCCGCAAGGAGCGAGCCGTCGCGGCAAGGCTCCGCGCCCCAAAGACCGCGGCTGTAGTGATCACGCTACAGCCGGACGCGGTTAAGAGGGGCGTGACGTACCGCGACGTGCTCACCAAGGCGAGGGAGACGGTGGACCTCCAGGAGCTGGGGATCACCGAGGGCCTCCGGCACAGGGTGATCGCAACTGGCGCCCGCATGCTGGAGATCCCCGGTGTGACGAGTGGCCCCACCGCTGACGCCCTAGCTGAGAAGCTAAGGGCGTCCCTCAATGCGGACGAGGCTCGAGTCTCCAGGCCCGTCAAGTGCGCAGACATGCGAGTCTTGGGCCTGGATGACTCCGTAACGGAGGGAGAGGTGGTGGCCGCCGTCGTCAGGACGGGCGGGTGTCTGGCCGACCAGGTGAAGGCGGGCACCATACGTCCGGACCCCGCGGGTATGCGAACCGTAATGGTAAGCTGCCCCGTGACGGCGGCCAAAAAGATTGTGGAGGGCCGAAGGCTTCTGGTGGGCTGGGTTTCGGCGCAGGTTAAACTGCTGGAACCCAGACCTCTGAGGTGCTTCCGATGCCATGTGGGGCACCACGTTGGCGTCCAGTGCACCTCGGAGGTGGACCGCAGCACTCTGTGCTTCCGCTGCGGTCAGCCCGGACATAAGGCCGGCTCGTGCGAAGCCGCGCCGCACTGCGCAGCATGTGCGGGTGTTGGCAAGCCGGCCGATCACCGGGCGGGCAGTAAGTCCTGCGCTCCACCCACCGGAACCAGGAGGAGAGGCAGGCCCTCCGCCGCCGTTGCCATTACCACCTTCACCGCGGCCAGTGCCACTGCCACTGTTGCCGCCGCCGCCACTGCCGCCACCCGGGAGGAGACTGAAATGGAGGAGTAACGGCTCCCTTGAGACTCCTCCAGGCGAACATCAACCACTGCGCCTGCGCTCAGGACCTGTTGCTCCAGAGCATGGCGCAGTGGTCGATTAATATTGCCGTGGTCGCTGAGCCGTATTTTGTCCTGCCCAGGGATGACTGGGTTGAGGACCTGAGCGGCTCAGTGACCATAATTTCGTCGGCCGCCGCCGGCACCCCATCCCTCGAAGGTGTCACGAAGGGACAGGGGTGCGTAGCAGCACGGTTTGGGGAGATAGTAGTAGTGGGAGTGTACTTCTCTCCGAGCCGAACTCTCGCCGAGTTCCAGAACTCTTTAACAGAGTTAAGTGTCGTCGTCGCCGGGTACCATCGCTTCCCCGTGCTAGTGCTCGGGGACTTCAACGCCAAAAATCCGGCTTGGAGTTCCCGTTACACTGATGTGCGGGGCAGGATGGTGGAGGACTGGGCTCTGGAGACAGGCCTGGTCGTCCTAAACCGGGGTTCTGTCCCCACGTGTGTGCGGATGCGGGGTGAGTCTGTGGTGGACATCTCGTTTGCCAGCCCCGCTCTGTCACAGCGTGTCATTGACTGGCGTGTCATGGAGGAGATGGAGACCTACTCCGACCACTGGTATATCCGGTTCGACGTCTCCGCCCAGACCTCTAGCGCGCCGGTCCAACAGGCCCCGAGTGGTCCGCGGTGGGCGCTGAAGCAGATGGACCGGGAGCTCCTCCTGGAAGCCTCGATCGTGCAGGCCTGGGTGTCATCACCGGACAGGCCTGCCGATATTGACGATGAGGCGGAGTGGTTCCGGGAGGCCATGTCCGAGATTTGCGACGTGGCAATGCCCCGAGTCCGTCCAGGAAGCGCCCGACGTCAGGTGTACTGGTGGTCGCAGGAGCTGGAGATGCTACGCAAGGCGTGCGTCGCAGTGCGACACCTGTACTCCAGGCACCGTAGGCTCCGCATACGCCCTCCGGATGCGGAAGCGACGGAGGCGGAGCTGTACGAGGGATACAGAGCGGCGAAGACTGCCCTCCAAGAGGCTGTCCAGCGGGCCAAATATACGGCCCGCGAGGAGTTGGTGGAGACTCTGAACGGAGATCCATGGGGGCGCCCTTACAAAATGGTGCGGAATAAACTCCGCACCTGGGCCCCCCCGCTGACGCAGAGTCTCCGCCCCCAGCTGGTGGAGGAGGTGGTGAGCGCTCTGTTCCCTTCACGGGGGGAGCATACTCCCCCGCCTATGGCTCCGCCGCTCGCGGTGCCTGAAGCGGACCACGTGGACGACGACGACACACCTGAAGTGACCGGGGTAGATCTGAGAGTGGCGGTAGGTAGGCTGAAGGCCAAAAATACCGCCCCAGGACCCGACGGCCTGCCAGGGAAAGCCTGGGTCCTGGCCTCGACGGCTCTTGGGCCTCGACTGGAGGCGCTCTTAAGCGCATGTATGGAGAGAGGCCAGTTTCCACTCCGTTGGAAGACGGGGAAGCTGGTCCTCATTCGGAAGCCAGGGCGCCCTGCGGACTCTCCGTCCGCATACCGGCCCATTGTGCTGCTCGACGAGGTCGGCAAGCTCTTTGAGAGAGTAATTGCAGGCCGCCTCGTCGGGCACCTGGTGAGGACGGGGCCGGATCTTGCGGATAGTCAGTTCGGCTTCCGCAAGGGGCGCTCGACGGTGGACGCCATCATGCGCGTTAGAGCCCTCACGACGGGGGACGCGGTGTCTCGGGGCGGGGTTGTCGTGGCGGTGTCACTCGACATCGCCAACGCATTTAACACCCTGCCCTGGAGTTGCATTGGGGAGGCACTCCGGTATCACCGGGTGCCAACCTACCTCCGTCGAATAGTCGAGGCATATCTGACGGACAGAGCCGTCATCTACCCCGGTCGCGATGGGGAGTGGAACCGGCGAGAGATGTCGTGCGGTGTCCCACAGGGATCGGTTCTAGGGCCGCTCCTGTGGGACATCGGTTACGACTGGGTGCTGCGGGCCGACCTCCCTGATGGCGTCAGCGTGGTGTGCTACGCTGACGACACGCTGGTCCTGGCGCAGGGGAGGTCGCATCAGGCGGCGGCCGACGCGATGACACGCGGGGTTGCGATAGTCGTGGAGAGGATCCGGCAGTTGGGTCTCAGGTGGCTTTGCACAAGTCCGAGGCCATGTCTTTCCATGGGCCCCGGAACAGGCCACCATCGGGATCCCAACTAACGGCAGGAGGGGTTCACATCGGCGTCGAGTCCACGATGAAATACTTAGGACTCGTGCTCGATAGCCGGTGGAACTTCGTGGAGCACTTCCGACGTTTGGCCCCCAAACTGGAACGGACTGGGGCCGCCCTCAAGCGGCTCCTGCCCAACCTGAGGGGTCCAAACGCCTCCTGCCGGAGGCTTTACGCGGGGGTCGTGCGGTCAATGGCTACATATGGGGCCCCGGTGTGGGCGCGTTCACTGCGGCGGAGAGCCGCCCACTATCTGAACGCGCCCCAAAAGGTGGTAGCCGTAAGGCTGATCCGGGGCTACCGCACGATCTCGGGCGAGGCGGCAAGCCTCCTTGCCGGACTGCCGCCGTGGGATCTGGAGGCAATAGTCCTCGCGCGCCTGTATGAGTGGCGCGCGGAGGCACTACGCCGGGGGGAAACCCCGCTTCCGCGGCAAATCGCGGCGGAGCGGACGGACCTCCGGCGCGATCTCATGGCGGCATGGAAGGAGCGACTGTCGCAACCCAGCGCAGGGCACGCCACGATAGCGGCGGTAAGACCCCTCTTTGAGGAGTGGCTAGAGAGGCGTCACGGCGTCCTCACCTACCGCCTGACGCAGGTCCTCACTGGACACGGATGTTTCGGGAGGTTCCTGCACATCATCAGGCGGGAGGAAACGCCCGGGTGTCACCACTGCGATGATCGCCCCGAGGACACGGTGGAGCATACGATGGGGGCCTGCCCTGCATGGGCGGAGCACCGCCGTGTCCTCGTAGAGGCGATCGGCAGCGGCGGCGACCTCTCACGCCCGGCCCTGGTTCAAGCCATGGTCCGGGGCGAGGGGGAGTGGGAGGCAGTCGCCTCCTTCTGCGAAGCAGTCATGCTAGCTAAGGAGGTGGCGGGACGGGAGAGGGAGAGAGTCTCCCGTCCAAGCCGCCGCGGTGGACGCTCCGGGCGTCGGGAGCCGCGTGACGACTCCCGGCCACCGTAGGCGCGGGCCTGCGGGCGGTGAGTAATGGGTAGCTCACCGTCTGATCAGGACCAGGCCCGTGCTGGAAGGCGCGTACGTGTTCCACGCGCGCCTCAAAGAGATGTCAGCATCGAAGAGGGGGCCCACTAGGGCCCAAGCCTGCCGGGAAAGCGGGATCATCCAAAAGGGGTACCGCTGACCCGGAACATAAAGGGCCAAGGAAGGAACACGGGTGGGTTTTAGTCAGTAAGAGTCTGACATTCCCTTCCGCTCCACCCAGAGCGGGAGGGGTCATTTGATGATTTCCCATCTTCAATTAAAAAAAAAAAAAAAAAAAAAAAAAAAAAAGATGGTCGGGGTTCCGCCAGGACCGGCCCAGAAACAGGAGGCATGACGACTTGGAAGCGAATCGCAAAGACCGGTTCGAAGTGGCGCGGGAAAAGAGTTACTGGAGGGACTTTGGGGTAGCCTTTGCCCAGCAAGTGGACAATACGGGCAAATTAAAAAAATAAGAATATCCTCCGTATATACTTCGAAACTCACTCATAATCAGAAACACTATATCTGATTATGAGTGAGTTTCGAAGTATAAAGTTATAGTCTTATAACAGCAATTTATAGGCTCTAGAAATAAATAAGGCTTCTGCATGAAAAGGAGCAAAAAAAGTATACTCAATATATAAAGTTAAAGGTTCCAAAATAAGTGTCTGGTTTGTTATTATGCACACGGCCAAGCACAAAAGCCAACAATTAAGTGTATTCGATTCTTGCTCGAAAATTAAACCGGACTGAACAACTTGGGACTTTACTATAAACCTGTTTGAAACACCATCGTAATATTACTAATGCGACGCATTAGTTTGATTATGGTTCGACACACACAAGAAGTGGCATTTAATCCGTCTGTTACGTCACTACTAGGTATAATATTAGCCAATTAGCCTGCAATGCTCAGTTAGGTATAGCGAAAGTCTTAGAAATTGTTTGTGAATTAATCCAATTTGAACCACAGTACATTATGTACCTAAATATAGATACCATTCACAATATACAGCATGTATCAGAAGGGTGTGGTTATATTTAAGGGTGAGGTGGAGCCCATCAAACTGAACTACTTTCTCCATAGGAAAAAAATAGTAGCCCACTGGTATCAGGAACAGGGTACAAGCTACCGGCGCCGGCGTTCTGGGTTCCAGAGAGAGGGACGTTCTAACAATGCGAGCCGGGTCCAGACGTACCCTTCTGAATCAAGCCCTTACTACAGCTGCCCATCGAGAGCCTCCTTAGGTGTTGGTCGCGGCTCTTGGCTATTAAGCCATTGGCTGTTAAAACTATCGACATAATGAGCGCTGAGTCCACATCCCACATGGTGACCACCTCGCGAGCCAAGTCAAGATACTTGATTTGTTTGTGTCTCGGCTTTAACTCTATTCAATCCACTACCGCTATATCAGGCTTTTTGGCAACAATAATCCTGCCACTGATGACGGATCGATCCCAGTACAACGTGATATTTTCATTTTCGTGCACTGGGCCGGGCACTTACGAGTACCTTTAGTACGGCACTTTCGATTCCACAAGGCTGTATTTCAGAGCCAGTTGCTGATGGATAGTCAAGGTTGTCCGTTATATCAGCCCTCCCACACATTTGGGTCGAGTAGGTATTGAACTTTCGTATGGGACAATTTGATGGTGTGTACACCCCTAAATATGATCATACCTTTCTAATAGGTACATGCTGTTTATGAAAGCGTTATGTAATACGTACAGTACATACATCTGCAGCAGTTATATTGTTAGTTATCTGAAATGTGATTTAGATATTTTGACATAATGACGTAAATCACCGACGGCGAAAATTGATCAGAAAGTATAAGTTTTTGACAAGGGCGAATCTTACCAAAAACTTGTTTAACAATGTATGTAGGATAGTCAGGACATGATAACCTAGCCATTTATTTCAATTAGACAACACAAGTACATAGTAACGTAATGACGAGGTAACTGTCCCATTGTTGTAGTACATAGTCACGTAATGACGAGGTAACTGCCTCATTGTTCTAGTACACAGTAACGTAATGACGAGGTAACTGCCTCATTGTTCTAGTACACAGTAACGTAATGACGAGGTAACTGTCCCATTGTTGTAGTACATAGTCACGTAATGACGAGGTAACTGCCTCATTGTTCTAGTACACAGTAACGTAATGACGAGGTAACTGCCTCATTGTTCTAGTACACAGTAACGTAATGACGAGGTAACTGCCTCATTGTTCTAGTACACAGTAACGTAATGACGAGGTAACTGCCTCATTGTTCTAGTACACAGTAACGTAATGACGAGGTAACTGCCCCATTGTTGTAGTACATAGTCACGTAATGACGAGGTAACTGCCTCATTGTTCTAGTACACAGTAACGTAATGACGAGGTAACTGTCCCATTGTTGTAGTACATAGTCACGTAATGACGAGGTAACTGCCTCATTGTTCTAGTACACAGTAACGTAATGACGAGGTAACTGCCTCATTGTTGTAGTACACAGTAACGTAATGACGAGGTAACTGTCCCATTGTTGTAGTACATAGTCACGTAATGACGAGGTAACTGCCTCATTGTTCTAGTACACAGTAACGTAATGACGAGGTAACTGCCCCATTGTTGTAGTACATAGTCACGTAATGACGAGGTAACTGCCTCATTGTTCTAGTACACAGTAACGTAATGACGAGGTAGCTGCCTCATTGTTGTAGTACATAGTCACGTAATGACGAGGTAACTGCCTCATTGTTCTAGTACATAGTAACGTAATGACGAGGTAACTGCCTCATTGTTCTAGTACACAGTAACGTAATGACGAGGTAACTGCCTCATTGTTCTAGTACACAGTAACGTAATGACGAGGTAACTGCCTCATTGTTCTAGTACACAGTAACGTAATGACGAGGTAACTGCCTCATTGTTCTAGTACACAGTAACGTAATGACGAGGTAACTGCCTCATTGTTCTAGTACACAGTAACGTAATGACGAGGTAACTGCCTCATTGTTCTAGTACACAGTAACGTAATGACGAGGTAACTGCCTCATTGTTCTAGTACACAGTAACGTAATGACGAGGTAACTGCCTCATTGTTCTAGTACACAGTAACGTAATGACGAGGTAACTGCCTCATTGTTCTAGTACACAGTAACGTAATGACAAGGTAACTGCCTCATTGTTCTAGTACACAGTAACGTAATGACGAGGTAACTGCCTCATTGTTCTAGTACACAGTAACGTAATGACGAGGTAACTGCCTCATTGTTCTAGTACACAGTAACGTAATGACGAGGTAACTGCCTCATTGTTCTAGTACACAGTAACGTAATGACGAGGTAACTGCCTCATTGTTCTAGTACACAGTAACGTAATGACGAGGTAACTGCCTCATTGTTCTAGTACACAGTAACGTAATGACAAGGTAACTGCCTCATTGTTCTAGTACACAGTAACGTAATGACGAGGTAACTGCCTCATTGTTCTAGTACACAGTAACGTAATGACGAGGTAACTGCCTCATTGTTCTAGTACACAGTAACGTAATGACGAGGTAACTGCCTCATTGTTCTAGTACATAGTAACGTAATGACGAGGTAACTGCCTCGTTGTTCTAGTACACAGTAACGTAATGACGAGGTAACTGCCTCATTGTTCTAGTACACAGTAACGTAATGACGAGGTAACTGCCTCATTGTTCTAGTACATAGTAACGTAATGACGAGGTAACTGCCTCATTGTTCTAGTACACAGTAACGTAATGACGAGGTAACTGCCTCATTGTTCTAGTACACAGTAACGTAATGACGAGGTAACTGCCTCATTGTTCTAGTACACAGTAACGTAATGACGAGGTAACTGCCTCATTGTTCTAGTACACAGTAACGTAATGACGAGGTAACTGCCTCATTGTTCTAGTACACAGTAACGTAATGACGAGGTAACTGCCTCATTGTTCTAGTACACAGTAACGTAATGACGAGGTAACTGCCTCATTGTTCTAGTACATAGTAACGTAATGACGAGGTAACTGCCTCATTGTTCTAGTACATAGTAACGTAATGACGAGGTATCCAATGAAACATTAGTACAATACATAAATGTGTATACAAAAAATACATTGATGGTGTGGAGACTGGATCTTGAAATAGGAATACCTGTGTTACAGGTCTCCAGGCCTCCATACTACACGGACAAGTCACACAAGACGTTTGTATCACGTCTTCTAACTGATGATAATGATAATGGTATGAAAGAAAAAAAAAAACAAAAGTAATATAAAACAAGAAAAATACAAAGCAAATAATTAATTAATTAGACAGCAAGGTAAGGTGTGTGGGTGTGGGTGTATAAGTGTGGATGGGGGTTTGTGGGTGTGGTTGCGTGAGTGAGGGTGTGGGTGTAGGTGTATGGGTGTGGGTGCATAGTGAGTGTGTCTGTGATATTCAAAACTTGTCTTAATATGGTATAACTACTTGGGACATGTCGAGCTGCTTTTTATGAGATGACTTCCAAGAGTATCTCAGTGGCTTCATGATCGTGAGAATTAAGCCAGTTTTGGACTTTCGTTTTACAATTGAATATGGATACGGAGTAGGTGGAAATGGCTTTATTGACTTTGTTGTAAAGGTAATCTCCTAGGAAACAAAATAATCTACGGCTAAAGCTGGTTTTGAAGGACCTTGATTTACAGACTGTGTCTTTGCGTCTCTTAGTAAGGACATCGACAGGATTGTATGGAAGTTGAGTATGCCTTCGAATGAAACTGAACTGTCAGTACTTTGCACTGTTGGTAAAGTTCTTCCGTTGGAAATAGAAAGGGAATTTTACGACTAACTTTAAGAACAGCTCTCTGAGCTCTCTCCAACCTCAACAAGGATGTCTTTGGGGCTCCACCCCATGCCGTTATGCAATATGATAAGATTGACTGAGCTGGTGCATAGTATACAGTGTCTACGGTCTTATTTTCCACCACATCGCGTAGATTCTTGAAAACATATATCAATTTTCGCGTTCTAGCTGAAATTACGTCTATGTGCGGCTGAAAACTGAGACGATCAGCAATCTGAATACCCAAATATTTGATAACAGTCGTTTTTTTTGAGAGTAGGACATGAGCAAGGATTGTCTTGTCGGAAAGAGCAAGTGTGTGATGTTATTGAAAGATTTGTATAGGATGGGATCGCGTGAGCTTTCATGTTAAAGAGAATATACCTACATACATTTAGACACGTTATTTATTTATTTAACACTTTAAGCACACAAATGTACAGAGGCGGACTTAATGCCATAGGCTACGTTAAGAGTGAGTTCGTTATTTTTTAGCATTTGAGAAGACTAATTCCCTTGAGTCCGCGTGAAAAAGCAGAGCTGTGTCATCCGCAAAGGTAATGATCCTGTCACCATACAATTTGAGGTTACAAAGGTCGTTAATGTACGTCAAAAATAATGTGGGGCCAAGGATACTACCCTGTGGCACTAATGACGAGGTAGCTGCCTCATTGTTCTAGAACATACTAAAGTAATGATGAGGTAACTGCCTCATTGTTCCAGCGGTTGCAAGCGCTAGTGCTGAGCATGAGGACCTGGGTTCGATTCCCAGGTCGGGCAAAGTGTAGTTCGGTTTTTCCATTAGAAATTTCTCAGTAGCAGGCCGGGTTCTGGACTTGTGCCCGGTTAAGGGCAATACAACAGGGACAACAGGGTGTAAAGTTCACTCATACCTCAATAGAGAAGGGAGGATCCTCCGACCAGACGGGTGTTGTGTCTGGTCGGCAACTGCCCGACGATTGATGTCGGGACGTTGTATATAATTATGCTAGTTGCGTGGTAAACTCTGCTTGCGCGATGCAGGATTTTGCGTGACGTCAGTGTGATGCGTACCTAGTTCGTATGTGGCGATGTAGTTACCGCTACATGGAACTTAGACATAGCTGCCGAAATGTGGGTACAGCTACTGTAGGTCACCTCTGCCTAAGCCTTTAGGAAAATAGGCGTGATGTTATGTTAAGTAGGTATTTCGGAATATTAAGACTAAAAGGTCTAATTATAAAATTAACAAAATGGGAAGACTGTGCTATATAAATCAAGTCAAAACATCAACTTCTGCATAGACACTAAGATAATCCAACAACACTCCACAGGACACAGTTACGCCCTGATAAATGGCTCCGAGATTCATTTGAATAGTTTCCTTACAACCAACAAATTATTTGCTGGTCCACAATACAGAACCGGAATCCATTGAGAGTTATTATCCCATAAATATTCCATGTTTTGTAATTTTGTAGTCGACAATTATGAGAGGATCTTTGTGTTGGCTATTGACTATAAATAAACTATAGTAATGGGATGTTGTTTTTATGTAAAGAATGGAATATTAAGTTAATGAAGTGGTCTTTAAGTTCATTTTACAGTCTCTCTGTGGTCTTGTTTGGAAATGGACACAAAAGTTTATAATTCACTTTTAAATTAGTGACGTATAAAATGTTTTTAAAGTGGGGTTAAACACTTTTGACATACATTTTGTTGCAATTGAGATGCAGGTGCACTAGAGTCGCTCGGGTCGAACGAAGGTAAAGCTACGCTTGCCAAGGTCGGTTCATGGATAGGTGACCATCCATTACATATTGAGACCTCTCTGAACCTCGGAAAACATGCTCAGATGTTGGTCCCGGCTGCTATTGTCATTTGTCAATCTTTGACGGTCTTTATGGTTAGTCAGAAGCCTGAAAGACTAACTACCAGGTTTAAGGATATTGCCCAGTAACTGGGTTGTGGGGGTAAGATAGGCAGTCGCTCCATGTAAAATACTGGTGTTCATCTGCATCCGGTTAGACTGGAAGCCGACCCCAACAAAGTCGGGAAAAGGCTACGCAGACTGATTGATTATGCTCCACGGCAAAACCTATGATTTGTTTTATCATGACATCATTTTAATATTCTAGTGATCTACATCGTTCTCACGTGTACAATTTCAACATTACTGATTTAAACACTTTTTTGTAACAATATTTTGATTTGAAAGAGTGTCCATTGAGTTTCTTGCCCATTCTTCTCAATAGGTATCTACTGCGCTTTGGAATAAGCAACTAGCTTCATCTTTCTACCTGACCGACCCCCTGACTATTTAAAAGTGCCTGTAATTGGTTTATTTGAAATAAATGCTTTGATTTTGAGTTTATGTATCTTTGTATTTTTATATACCTATGTATGTAAGTATATTCTCATATTATTTATTTTATTTTATTAGATTTTATGTATTTTCTTTTCTTTTTATTCTTACACACGCTGTCTAGATCTCTTTATCTACTTTCCTATCGCAGGTATGCTGGAAGAGATTTCTTAGAAATAAGCCTCACCTTTGTACCAATTTTTCTGTTATTTTCTTCTTGTCTGTTTATATAAATGTGTGTAGATAAATGGTAAAAATAAATAAGTAATGTTATGGTGGTAAATAAAGAAATAAAATAAATAGACTAGAATAATAGAATAGAATAAATGAAGGCCCTGCATTAATACAAACTTGAAAAAAAAACTAAAAAGATGTTCGTGGTACTCGTGCATCATGAAAATCGCGTTGTTATCCATAGATCTTCACTAAGGACCAATTTCACCACTAGAACTGAGCGCGCTCAGCACATCTGTACCGCGTTCAGGAGCTGTCAGTGTCAATTTTCCATAACAATAATGACAGTGACAGCTCTTCAACGCGGTTTACATGTGCTGGTGTTTAGTTTCATTGGTGAAATTCGCCTTTAATGTGTGTTAACATACTTGAATATTGACTAATTACTTACCATTTACCTAATCTATATACGCCTATTATTTGTGTACAAAACCGTATTTAGGTAGGTATTCTTTTTCTAATGTTAGTTTTTTTTCCCTAAATACTGTTTCCACCTCATGCACTTATATGCTATGCTTGGTGTACATTGAATAAATAAATAAATCAAATTCTCAAAGAGCGGCCAGTTCAAATACCAAGCAAAAATTCTATTCAACGTAACAAAACAGAATATAATCCTTTTACCCTACAATTGTTTTTACTTTAGCTACTGTAACAAGACACCCACTACCACTCAACCAGTTGAAAATTTAAACATGTTTTAATATTGTTTTAAGTACCTTTGTTAATTAATTTCTTTATTAAATTAGACTTGGTTCTGAGAAGACAGTATCACAGTATAGATAGATACAGAAAGAAGGTCAGCTCCTTACAACGAACAAAATGCACGCACACAGACACGCTTCATGTACAGCGAGTGCAAGTGCACTCGCGACTGGCATTTGTTTGAGATCGCTGATCGAAGAATAGAATAGAATATTATACTCTTTATTATATATTATATTCACCATATGAATTACAGAATTAAATGAAGAAATTTTACATAGGGAGACACAATGGGCGGTCTTGTCGCTAAAAGCGATCATTTAAAGGTAAACTTTGGATGGATTTAAAGGGAGAAGGAGACAATACTGCAGGTAGTCCTATGAGTACCATTTACATGTACATTAAATACATTCATAAAGCATTTATGATTATATAATAATAATAATCATGAAACCAGAGCAAAGACATATAAATAATGATGAAATTAAGGCGAGAGGAAATATTATTTTACCATAAGTACGTACTCTCCCATGTGTGCGCTCATTGTATCTAGCCGGCCTTCTGTACCTACCTAATTTGTGACAGTATTATTTGAGACAATGTTATTTTCAGAAGGAGCTGGATTTTCTGGCTGATTTCATTGTTGAAGGAAATTGTGGTTCTGCTGCTGAAGTAAAGGATATGCGTAATATATGAGGGTGAATCTCTGCTACTTAACTATGAAGCTGTTAAGTGGCTGGAGTTTCTGCAGGTAAGTGAAGCATGTTTTGTAGCTTGATTCATTCTGTGATATTTGGTATTTCGAACTACTTAGGATTTTTTTCTTGTGAGTGTTATTACATTATCGACGCGAATCGCACGCGACACAAAATCATCGCTCGTCGCGCGACAGGCGGTGTCTTTGTGTTACGTGCGATTCGCGTCGCGTGTCGCGCCTGTTTGAAGGAGTCATTATGTCTGTATAATAATTACAAGTATGTCTATTTTTGCAGCTCATATAAGTATGTGTTCATTTGTCACATACCCTATGATATTTAATTAAGCTTTTATAGAAAAACCTTCAGTAAAAAAAAAAACAACCGACTTCCAAAATAAAAACACTACAAAGTGAAAAATAACTTTAATTTCGGAAGTCGGTGTCTTTGGATCTTTATTTTAGTTTTTGCCACCGGCTTCCGAAATTAAAGTAATTTTTCACATTGCAGTGTTTTTTTGCCCAGACAGGCGCATTGCTTTGTGTAAATTTTTTCATCACCACTGCTCTCAAAACTGTGAAGGAAAACATCGAGAGGAAATCGGCATGTCCTAGAACCAACAATTCGAAAGACATGTGACATCCACCAACCCGCACTGGGCCCACGTGGTGGATTACGGCCCACTCCCTCTCACCGAGAGGAGGCCTGTGTCCCAGCAGTGGGAACATTATAGGCTGATGATGAGTGTATTTTTTTGGAAGTCGGTTGTTTTTTTATTGAAAGTTTTTCTATCAAGCCTTAATTAAATATAAAACCTTAGGTTTATAAAAAGTTTTTTATTTTTCACTTTTTAGCTATAGTACCTACCTACCCGACACCAATACGAAAACGATCGTCTTACACGTCCACGTCCATTTGAAGGCGGTTTTTATTTTTATTTAAAAATAATTGTTGTTTTTTTTTAAACGCTGCACTGAATTTGATAAAATTTAAATGGGTCCATCCGACGCTTTGAAACAAAAAAAGAATTTTTCAAATCGGTTCAGGCGTCTTCGAGTAATCGGTGAAAGTACATAAAAAAAACCGATGAATTGAGAACCTCCTCCTTCTTTGAAGTCAGTTAAAAAGCACTTGATCGGTATTTTTAACTACACATATTAATTAACTACAGGTTTCTAGTTTGGTATTATTTATATCCTGGTTATTCTAGTATTACACCTCACACCTAGCCTTCACAGTCAGAAGTCAAGATTAAGATAATTGTCGGTCTCGATCGTCTCCTTACCTAAGTACTATCATATTTAGACGCCACTCATAACACCAACATGATTCAAAAATTCCTTCAATTTCCCCAAAATATTGTTCACAATAAGCAATTTAATGCACAACATTTTGACAACGTAAGTAGCCGACTTCGAAGTCGTTGCGAACGGCTTTGAAGTCGTTTCGGTACTTTATATAAGTTGGAACAAGTCCGTGTAAAATCAGCGAGCCACAGGTGCAGGCCAATGACTGCTATAGCCTGAGACTTCGTTTTAAAATACGTGTTTTATGTTTCGAAGATCTTACTACGTTTGTGAAGAAAAACTTAAATTGTTAAGACTATGCAAGTTGTTTTGGTCATTAATAAGGTTTTAATGTGATTAAAAAGTGAAGAAGAATAGAAGATAGATTAGATTAGATTAGATTTAGAGAGAGATTAGATTTTTTTTTGTGAATACTAAGGAACCTACTTTTTTATAATTGTGAATATGTACGTGACCTTATCATAAATGATATTTATCATCTACGGCTTTTCTTCGGTTTTTTTTTTCTAATATGAGACAACATCCACACAAGGTCTTCAGGTCCCGAACTAGGTAGAGCATGTACTACGATAACCTGATGACTGATATACATACTTATATACATATGCACACCCAGACACAGGTCAAACAGACATGTTCATGCACACAAATGTTTGACTTGTCCGGGGATCGAACCCGAGACCAGCGGCTCAGAAGGCAGGGTCGCTACCAACTGCGCCAACCGGTCAGTCTAAATATATTGACGTGTAAAAGTGTCTTAAAATATCTACTTACAAAAATAAACATTTCATTTGATCAGAAGGCCAATTCCCGTAATTAAAAACGTTCAAAATCAAGTCGCAATCTCATCTCAGCGACAGTCAAATGTCAAAAATGTAGGTAAACGCTATACAATTTTTGACAGATTGAGATTGAGATTAGGATGCGAATGTTCTTAACAACTCGCGAATTGCCCCTTGGGTGTGTAGGTGCCGTCTTTATAATATTCTCAAGTGATGTGTGATTTTTACAATGAATGAGAAGATTATAATTATATTATGTGAAAGCCTTTTCTCACGTCCACATAACATCCACCTCTATTATTCAATTCTAAATACTTTGTGAATAGCAATAAAAATCTAAGTTTAAGCCAAACATTATTTACTTTAATACTTAGATAGTAAATTCTTTATTCATTAATATGAGACAACCATACAGAGTAACTTAATAATAAACCCAGGGTAGTCAAAAATCGTTTAAAGTTATTTTGACAATAAAGTTTTGACAGGTCAACAGTTGGAGAATGTGAAATGGTAGATTGTAAAAAAGAGTTTGGTTGCCTTTGGACTGTTTCTCCCTATCCCCTCGTACTACACGCCATTCATCTAGATTCCCAGCAACTCCCATCCTACTGCCACCAGCCTCCCTGTGAATCATCTAGCCTGAAAGCGTCCTTCCTTATATTTTCCGACTTACATAATACCCAGTGACAAGTTTGTGTGACAGTGACAACTACAGAGAGCAGTGGTGGCCGAGTGAGAGCAGTGGTGGTCGAGTGAGAGCAGTGGTGGCCGAGTGAGAGCAGTGGTGGCCGAGTGAGAGCAGTGGTGGCCGAGTGAGAGCAGTGGTGGCCGAGTGAGAGCAGTGGTGGCCGAGTGAGAGCAGTGGTGGCCGAGTGAGAGCAGTGGTGGTCGAGTGAGAGCAGTGGTGGCCGAGTGAGAGCAGTGGTGGCCGAGTGAGAGCAGTGGTGGCCCAGTGAGAGCAGTGGTGGTCGAGTGAGAGCAGTGGTGGCCGAGTGAGAGCAGTGGTGGCCGAGTGAGAGCAGTGGTGGCCCAGTGAGAGCAGTGGTGGTCGAGTGAGAGCAGTGGTGGCCGAGTGAGAGCAGTGGTGGTCGAGTGAGAGCAGTGGTGGTCGAGTGAGAGCAGTGGTGGCCGAGTGAGAGCAGTGGCGGCCGAGTGAGAGCAGTGGCGGCCGAGTGAGAGCAGTGGCGGCCGAGTGAGAGCAGTGGCGGCCGAGTGAGAGCAGTGGCGGCCGAGTGAGAGCAGTGGTGGCCGAGTGAGAGCAGTGGTGGTCGAGTGAGAGCAGTGGTGGCCGAGTGAGAGCAGTGGTGGCCCAGTGAGAGCAGTGGTGGTCGAGTGAGAGCAGTGGTGGCCGAGTGAGAGCAGTGGTGGTCGAGTGAGAGCAGTGGTGGTCGAGTGAGAGCAGTGGTGGCCGAGTGAGAGCAGTGGCGGCCGAGTGAGAGCAGTGGCGGCCGAGTGAGAGCAGTGGCGGCCGAGTGAGAGCAGTGGCGGCCGAGTGAGAGCAGTGGTGGCCGAGTGAGAGCAGTGGTGGTCGAGTGAGAGCAGTGGTGGCCGAGTGAGAGCAGTGGTGGCCGAGTGAGAGCAGTGGTGGTCGAGTGAGAGCAGTGGTGGCCGAGTGAGAGCAGTGGTGGCCGAGTGAGAGCAGTGGTGGCCGAGTGACAACGACTGCGACTTACGAGTTGTAGGTCGGAGGTTCGAACCCAGACAGGCGGCTTTACGTCGTGTAAATTATTTCATCACCACTGCTCTCAAAACTGTGAAGGAAAACATCGTGAGGGAACCGTCATGTCCTAGAACAAAAACTTCGAAGACATGTGACATCTACCAACCCGCACTGGGCCCGCGTGGTGGATTACGGCCCACTCCCTCTCACAGAGAGGAGGCCTGCGTACCAGCAGTGGGAACATTATCAGCTGATTATGATGACAACTTTAACGTCTAGACAGAACAACCATATACATGTATTTAACTAAATTCACCTGTATTTCCAGCAGATCATGTAAATGAGATAACACAACAGATAGGAAGTTTTATACTAATCGAGAACCGATAGTAATGCCGTCGAAGCCGCCCCACTGTTACGCTTAAACTTAATACCTGGGAAGGATTAAATTACCTTTAGCTAAGAGTGTAACTTAATTAGTAAGGAAATATTTACTGAATTTTGTATGAGGGTTTCTTTTTAGTATTTCAGTAAAATGTTGGTTAGTGAAAAGTGGATTTCGGTTTCTAAAAAAAGGTTTTTGTGAGCTTTTTAGGACTTAGTACGTAGTGTCGTTGAGTATTAAGAACCAGCTTTTTGAGCCCTAAGTTGCTGGAAAACATACCTTAAATGTATTTAACGGTTTCAAATACAAAAATATGATCAGAATAACCTCATTCATTAGAATGCAGTAATGCGTAATGGGTAGCAAAACTTCCATGGAACCTAATATCCTATTAAATAACGTTGTAAAAGAATTAAGTACCTACAAAGTACAGTGGTTGGCATAAATTCTACACGGATGGGTCGAAGGTTGCACATGGGCGGGGGGTGGTGTATTTTTATCAGAATTTTAATGTTAAAGTTGGTTGTAACATAAAAACTTATGTTTCCATTATGACGTTGGAGCTTATTGCGATCTTTCAAGCCATGACTTTTTTCAGATAGCAAAAGCGCTTTGCAACACGTGGCTCGATGCGCCTCTGGGATCAGAGGTGCATCGATAGCCTACGATATAATAAATATCATCCATAAATTTAATAAAAATGTCATTAAGTTTATATTGCAATGGGTGCCGGCTCATATTGGGTTGAAGGGTAACGAGGTGGCTGATCAATTATTTAAATTAGCAGCAGTAGAAGGAAACGAGACCGATTTTTTACCGGACTACTCAGATTTGACTTCTAAATTCAAAATTAAATGTTAAGAGGTTTGGAATAATTATTATAATGAAAAATCTGAAACAAAAGGTATTTGGTGTAAAACCATTCAGCATAAGCCTCCTCGTTACCTTTGGTTTGATGATGAATTGATGACAAATTAATTAGAAAATTTGTTAAGACTTCAATCTGGACAATATCCATCGGCAAAGTTTGCTTTCTTGATGAAAAAAGTCGACTCGCCAAACTGTAAATGCTTGTAACAAAATTGAGGGCGTACAATATTTGCTGATGGATTGTGTAAAAAATAGGAAAGAAAGAGAAGAATTGGAAAGGGAGCATGCGTTGGACAGATTCGATATAGGGTTAGTTCAAACGATTTTGTCACGCCCTAAATCGGATCTATCAAAACAATTTTGTAGTTTAGCATTATTGAACCCCGAATTTTCATAGATTTAATTTTTTAATTTTATTCGTTTCAGTATAGTGCTTATGATATTGTTTTAAGATTCAATAGGGTTAACGTATCCTTGTGGACAGAAACCCCAAAAATAATAAAGATAAAAAAAAATGCAGTTAATAAAAAAGTCTACGGAAGTAACGATTTGGTTTTTCTTTCATCATACAGTTTGTATAGGCAGGGTTTTGTAGATTTATATCAATCCTGCGCTGAAAATATCTGTAACATGCTTTATATTTACCACATTTTTATGCAACACACAATCACACTGCACTTGTATGCACTTACAATCCGGAAAAGGGGATAAGGACTTAGTGTCTTTGTAATTTTTTTTATATATATATTGACGGCACGTTTGGCGCGGTGGTTAAGTGATTGACTGCTGCGAATATTTGTAAAACCTACAAGTAATTGTTCCGGGTCTGGCTGTTTGCGTATGTGAGTTTAAATGTTTATAAACGCACCCACAATACAGAAGAAATTCCTAGTGTGGAGCAAAGTTTAAAAAAAAAGAAAGTAAAAACTTAACTTAACACAATAAAAATCTCGTAGCACAAAAAAAATCTCTTAACACAAAAAATCAACATCTAACAATTGAAAAAAGACCAAGGAAACCCTATGTAATGATGATGTTTAAGGAGAGAGGAAGTGTTTTTAACCAGAATTTTCAAAGTGGACAAAGATTGAGCACGACTTATCGACACGGGCAAGGCATTCCATAGCTTGAACTATAAAAGACTTGTCATAAAAACTGTTGGAATGCATCGGCATCTCTAGTCTTAAGATTTCCGATAACCTCAGATATCTATTGGTAATGTAATTGTGTCATGAAGAAACTTGAAACTTTTTTTTAACATAATAGATTATTAGCTACCTAATGTTTAAGCCATTCAACCACATACAATCAGAAATCCGTATCTCATATCAACATTTAGCCAACACCACCGAGGCACAGTAACAGCCTGATTTGCATACATCGCATGCCTGCTCCACCGATACGCGAGTGAAACAGTTAAATTTTACGAAGCTCGTTTTGGCTATCAAATAAAAATTGAATTTATACAACGCGACATATCTCGGGGGATGGGATGCCCACGTTTTTGATATTGTTTCTGTGTCCGGAAAGCGCGATATTGGTTACAGTTTTTTTTTAAATGTACCACTGCTTTTCTGTTAAATTGAGTGTCCTACTTAAATTAGTTATTATCAGTACTCACAATAACTGACTAAATAGTTAAGTTCAAAAATTGTGTTTATATGATCTGAGAAAATACCGTAAAAGAATAGCAAAAATAAAAATATATCTAACAGCTATCTGCTAATTAATTTGAAGGCAGCTTAGGCAGCCCATCATTATCAGCCTATAATGTTCCCACTGCTGGGACACAGGCCTCCTCTCTATGAGAAGGAGTGGGCTGTAATCCACCACGCGGGCCCAGTGCGGGTTGGTAGATGTCACATGTCTTCGAATTTTTGGTTCTAGTACATGCCGGTTTCCTCGCAATGTTTTCCTTCACCGTTTTGAGAGCAGTGGTGATGAAATAATTTACACAAAGTAAAGCGCCTGTCTGGGTTAGAACCTACGACCTATGACTCGTAAGTTGCGGCCGTTACCACTGGGCCACCGCCGCTTAAGGCAGCTAATCTAATTAAAACAAAATTCTTAAAGATTCATGATATTTGTTAATATTGTCATAATCATTTACTTGAACTCAGCCCCATTTAACTTTAGAGGCTAATAAAATTTTACTTCGTATTTTTCTGTTTTACCTCAAAAACCCAACTCTACTTAGCTTATTATTTGTAAAGCGGACAGCTAAAAAAAAACAGCGTAAAATAAAAGACCAAGCATGATCAATTTAAGCTCTCTATAACCCTTTTTATACCAAAATCCGCATAAAAATATAAATTCCGAATCTCTGAAGAGTTTATAAGGAAAAAATGCTAAGTTGGTGAGAAAATCACCTTCTTTTGAAATAAGACGCAATTTTCACATTACTTAGCGCTTTATATTGATCGAATCTTACTTCTCGGGACTTTCAAGCCTTTTGTAAAAGTGCTTGGCGTGTAGAATTAAAGATATAGGGAGTAATCTTATTAAGATGTCGTTTTGGGCAGATTGAGTCGTATTCGATGTGAGATAATCAAGCTCTAGGCAATGCCAATTTTCTTTGCTTTATTAAAAAGAAAAATATAGTTTGCACATCTAGTTAGTTGCACATGATTAGAAATAATCTGCACCAAACTATGGGTTTCTGCCCTAAAGCCTAATAGCCATAAGATATAATTATACCAATGGAAAGAGCTTTTTAAGGAGAGCCTGTGCGACTAACACGACTTTTGCCAATTGTTAGTCAGTTTCGGAGTTAATGACCTAAATGAGGACTACTTGGGCACCAAACGTAAGGGATTTTTGGCGCACAAAAGCCATAAGATATACACCAAAGGCAAGAGATTTTCAAGGAGAAACTTTGCTAATAACACGTCTAATGCCAATGGTTAGTCAATTTTGAGTTAATGGCCTAAATAGATGACTTCTTGGGCACCAAAGTTTAGGAATGCGTTAGGATTTTTTTTTTCTAAAACGTTCCTTTGATAAAGTGCAAGTGTTTAAACACTTTCTTAAAACATTAATTAATTGTTTCGATCATCTATCGACACATAGACTACTCTCCACTTCCTCTAGTTGGCGGCATGGGGTAATTAATTAAACCTACCCAAATTTTTCAATAGCAGGGATCGAATCCCGCAAGCGTTGGTCCAATAGGGACAAATCGTTTGGTCTTAGATACCAATGCATCTAAGAGCTAACGACGTGTTCCTATTGGACCGCGGCTTTTAACTGCTTCTTCTCGCATCAGGCGGCGCATAATTATGTCATACGAAGTACTTAGTCGCTGAATATGATCCTACGACTTCTACTGTATAGCCGTCTGTACATACGATTAGAAAAGTTTTTACCAGGTTGCGTCATTTGTTAAGGTTGTACGGGTTTTGTGCAGTAAAAATGTGACTTGGGAAGAATATATTTCCACTATTTCCACAACTGTTTCTCTGGTTATATGATTTAAGCCCAGGTAATGTTGAGAAAATTCTTCAGATAATCATCTCTCACTATTTTGAACTTTCGCTCTAATGTTCCTATGGATATTAGGAATTTAGTAGCTAAGCACTTATCAGGTAAATGCTTGAAAATATAGCAGACAGAATAGTAATAATATATTGTTTTTCTATGCTATAAAGCTTACATGATAAGGCCAGTTAGTGTAATAAGGGCAGGTTCTCACTGAAACCCGTTCTTATTGTTTCTGGCCGACAATCAACAATGAAGGAATTTGAATTGTGTTTGAATCTTTGAACACTTCTAGAACGTCTCACAGGGAATATAAAAGCGGCCGTCAGTCCAGGCAAAAGTGAGTCTTTAATCAGTCTTTAGTTCAGTCAGTTCTCAGCTTGTTGTCTGATACATTTGTACTATCTGAACCCACCAAATACAATAACTTACAGAAGAAACATGTTTCATTGTTAATCTCTACAACTATTATGCGTGTGTGTCACCTATTCCCTCCGCAGCCTCCGGCTTTTCGCCTGCGTCAGTGGGAGGCCTCTGACGTTGAGGGCACTCTACTTGCGTGACGTAGGACACCACAGCCGACCACTCCTGAACAGAGAGGTCTCCGACGCTTGGGCGCTCCTCCGGCGTGCCGTTCTAGAAAGCGTTAATTACAAATTCTCCTAAGAACTTTTACTCCTCTTGCAGGGTTGATGACAACACGAGGCTCCTCCAGACCCTATTCGGCGTAAAACACCACAGCCCCGTCCTCATCCAATTCCACTACTCCCTGCCGATCCTGCTACATCCTGCTGATTCCATTCCTGACTCCGAGCGTCCTGAGCTGCGTGAAGCTGAAGTGGATCTGAAGCACCTTCACCCTCACACTTTTTTATCCCTTGTATTACTTATTCTTGAATTGTTTTATACATGTGACTTACAGTTAGACCTCCAGCTAATCGTAACGTTACAAGTGGTCAGTGATACTCGTAGATTCAGTGATAGAATGATGAGATGATGTTTGTAAAGCACAGAATTAAGGAAAGTTACTTAATGGTCACATAATCACATTTAGAGCTCTGTAGCTCCTCACGTACTAACAATCGCGAGAAGTCGTTGAAGTAAGAAATATTCTCCTTGGTATTCAGTGTTATTGGTAAAACACCATCAACCTCAAGAGTCCTATTACATTTTTTACGCAAATTCATGATTTTTGACGCTGTAATTTTCAGCAGCAGTAAGATATTTTAATTATTTGATTATGAATAACGATAGCGCCATTCTCTTTCTTGTAAGTTGGAGTTACACATTTTCATTTTTCTTTTCGTGTAATTTACTATAAATATTTTACGAACTCAGTTTACAAGAAAAACCGTCGGCGATGGATCTTTGACGCTCAAATTCACATTGTTACATGCAATTCTTATATAAGCTAAAATTACTAAAAGATAAATTAAATGTTTTACTTGTTTATTGGAGTTCTAGAATTTCTTTAAATTCCTTAAGTTTTCACGGAAAAAATCTTAAAGAAAACCTAATTTAAGCCATAAATGTCTTGATTCAGCGTCCATTATATTCTAAATAGACACAATTTTATCAAATAAACTATTATGATATAAAACTTCGATCTACAATAAATACGTTTCATTAGTTTTCGTTTGTCAATATAATAAGACAAAATTACAATAAATAAAATTAAAGTACTATATATTCTGCGTCAATTCAGCGCGCTCCTCAGTCTCGCGCGAGCGCTTAACGAGGTAGGACCTATACACGAAATTTTCGCGCGCAATTGTCCGGAGATCGCTATTATTATCGACTCGTGAACGCCGATCGAAATAATTTGATCCAGTAAGTAATTTTTTACATTATATTAAATGTATTATTTTTAGTATGAGTGCTTCTTAAGGTAATCAATATTAGAAAAATTAAAGTCTAATATTATGTAGGTACCTACATATTAGATTTTAATTATTATCTTTTATTTATAGGTAGGTATGGGTCGAAAAACACCACTGTACGCCTGCATAAAAAAAAGGAAGAGACACAATTATGCCCGCTAACAAACAGCATTGCAAGTTAAAATGTCATTAAAGAGGTAGACGCAGACACGATGTTATTAATTTAAACCGTATTAAAGAACACTTATGTCTTAAGTTCCTACCTAAAATATACACTTTATATTAAAACCAACATAAATCAGTATTTTCTTTTCCAGGACACATAACCGTAATAATTCTGAAACATCTACAGAAAGTAAAAATATGGTAGTAGAACCAACAGTGGAAGAATCGTCTACTGTAGATCAGGTAAAGTAGGTACCTAGCTACCCGTCTATACCTGGCGGGGCCCACTCTATGCTTAAGGTCAAAAATATCGTAATTTATTTTCGTTATAGATATTTTCGTAAAAAAAAGGTTTTGTTTTAATGATATTTGTAATTATTTAGTAACGCTATAAAAAAATACGAAACAACTAGTTAAAAGAAATGCCTACTGTTCTACGTTCTGATTGTGAACATTTATGTACGTATATTTTTGTCTTCATATACATCATTGTATAGAAGTGTGCCTTCTGTATTCTATGTCGGGATTATGTGACGTAATACATGAAGATCTTAATAATTATTACTAGTTGATTAATGCTTTCGATTTATGACCAGTAACTACTTAGGTATTTTTTTTTAGAACCAAGAGGCTTCTACATCATCAGAACAATTTATGATTTCCAGTTCTGTTGAACAATCACAGATGGAAAAATCTTCAGAACTTGAAGATTTTGAAGATCATTTGCTAATCGTGGAAAAAGAATCATTTACTGCTGATGCTGAGCAGGTATATTTTTTATTACTTCTAAAGAAGATCAACATTTTAATGTGAACGTTGGTGCAATATCAGGGGCCATTGCAATAGGTATAGGACTATCAAACCTCAACGAACTTGCCGCTTCTATTGATTTGCCTACAGTGCCATATCGTATATACAGCAAAACACATGATTCTCTTTCTGAAATGTGGAAATCTGCTGCCGAAAAAACAATGAAAGATGCTGCCAAAGAAGAGAAGGATGCGGCCATATTACTGGGTGATGTCAGCAATGCGGGTATTCCCATGATACCTGTGGAAGCAGATGCTTGTTGGAGCAAGAGGTCGTATAAAAGTAATTATTCGGCTCTTTCTGGGGTTTCGGCAATAATTGGCGAACATACAGGTAAAGTTTTACATGTAGGAGTTCGTAACAAATATTGTGTTATTTGCGCACGCGCTAACGCGAAAAAAGTAGAACCTCGAGCACATAAATGCACTAAAAATCATACTGGTTCGTCGACTTCTATGGAACAGGCTATATTAGTAGAAGGTTTTAAGCAGTCTGTGGAAAAAAGAGGTCTGATATATAACACATTGATTGCTGATGGGGACGCTAGTACTTATAAAAACATTTTAGAAAGTAGGCCGTATCCAGATATACCCGTTCAGAAAATAGAATGCACTAACCATCTCTTAAGAAATTATAATGGCAGGAATTTGCAGCTACAGAAGGATACGTCTGTTCCATTATCTGAACGCAAACTATTGACGGGAGAGCGCCTAACCAGACTACGAACTGCAATACGATCTGCTATAAAATACAGAAAATCGGAAGACGGCACTATATCAGATAAAATAAAAAAATTACAAGAAGACATTTTAAACAGTCCACGGCATGTGTTTGGAGACCACCATCTTTGTAAGAGCTACTACTGTAAAGAAGAGCGAAAACAGGAGCCCAATCATGTCTCGACGGCAGCGACTTTGATGTTAAAGTTGCAAAAGAATGTCTCTCAACTTGCCTTCCACTCAAGAAGCCTTTTGCACACCTTTACAAACAATCGTGCCGAACAGTTCAATAGTATCGTGGCCAAAATGGTGGGTGGCAAAAGAGTAAATTTTTCTCTTAAAGACTCCTATAGTGTGAGATGTTATGCAGCAGTAGTAGCCTTCAACACTGGGAAACCACAGTACACCTTATATAAGTCTGTCTGCGACAAAAGTCCAGGAAAGTCACTGAAATGCGTTGAAGAAGCAAGACATGCTAAAAATTTAAAACACCTGACAAAGTCCCAACAGTACCAACGTTGTCGCAGAAAACTTAATTTTGCTAGTACAGACTCAAACTATGGTCAAAACTGTGAACGTCCAGATATGGACAGTGACCAATACGAACAAGCAAAAAAGATTTTCTTAGATCATTTGAAGCAACAAGCTCTAAACCGACAAGACATAGAAAGGAGCACTATTTTGCAGGCTGAAAGTGCTTTATGGCTAGAATTGCGTAGATGTATTGTAACTGCGTCAATTTTTAGCAAAATTTACAAAAGACGGCCAAACCAGAACTCTGCACCTCTTGTGAAGAATGTTTTATACAGTTATAGCCTTGATCGTGTACCTGCAGTGAAACATGGAAAAGAAAATGAATCCAAAGCTTTGGCAAAACTTTGTATTCAAGAGAATATTATTATTGACAAGTGCGGATTGTTCATCGACAAGGATTTTTTTTTCTTAGGAGCCACGCCGGATGGATTGTTTGAAGATGGTTTGGTAGAAATAAAGTGCCCCCTCTCCGCGTTTGGATTAGATCCTGATGAAGCAATTCAACAAAAGAAGTTGAAATGCTTCAAATTGAATGATCGCTCTGAAGTTATTTTAGATCGTAATCACGACTGGCACTACCAAGTCCAAGGCCAGCTCCATATTGCTAATAAAAATCTCTGTTTGTTCGCAGTGTGGACTGGGGATGATTACCCGATAAAAGTCGTTAAAGTTTGTAAAGATGATGTATTTTGGCGTGAAAAAATGTTACCGAAGTTGAAGACATTTTACTATAACTGTATACTTCCCGAGTTAATTGATCCTCGTAAAGCACGATCAATGCCTTTACGAGAGATCTTTTTGTAATTTTTTTTCTCAAACTTTATAATATATTTTAAATTTGTGGACTCTTTTTGAGTGTTTTGATTTATAATCACCCCTGGTTACCTGCATAATAGTGTTCAGACTCTGCATGGATAAAAAAAAAAACTATCATCCAATTCAGACTAGTATCAAAATTGTTTCGCGGACTATAGTTGTACTCCCAACGCACACCAACGTAAATTCGTGTATTGCATACGAACACCAGCGCGCGGACGCGATAAGCGAGCGTTTACGATTTGTAATAGGACTCGGGTCATTAAAATATAAATAAAATAAATAAATAAATATCGTCTGACATTGCACACAGCACCATCTAGTTCCAAGTTAAGCACTTAACACTTAAGGCTTGTGTTATGGATACCAGATGGTTGATACACTACTTAAATACATTTTTTTTTGGTAAATACATACATATTATAAATATACATCCATGACTCGGGTACAAATGTCCATATTCATCATACAAACATTTGCCCCTACCGGTATTCGAACCCAGGACCATTTGGTTTCGCTGACTACACTTAGCCACTGTAGCCACTACACCAAACGTACTCATCATTATGAACAACTTTTACTATGGGACCAAATATGAAATCGCGAAAAAAAATCGGCCGATCCTTACATTTTGACGAGTTCTGCAAACAAAAAAAAACAAAAAAATATGAATGTAAAGAACAGCTGATTTTTTTCGCGATTTCATATTTGGTCCCATAGTAAAAGTTGTTCATAATGATGAGTACAATGACCCCTTAAGAGGTTGATGGTGTTTTACCAACAACCTTGTACCTATATCTTAACGCTATTGAGCGTCAGGACAGATTTGCCCAATCTACTTTAGTATAGATTTAATTAGCTTCTATAAGTGATAGAAAAATAGCTCAGGTTCCAATCCAGCCAAGGTTGGTTGCTGAGCTGAATACGGCATGAGTAATTTTCTTGCAGTTCAAGTCTCCACAAAAGAAGAAAAATTGAATTTGGTAGGTACTGCTATAGATTCCTACTACAATCATACTAAACCAAGGTCTAATCATTAAAATATCCGATTAAAGCCCAACCTTCTGTAACAATTTCTTAATCACCTCTTGAAACTCGATAGGGAAGTAATAACGTCTGTTGGGGAACCGCACGAATATCTATGGTCACCACAAATAGCCCATAGTTTGCAACGATCCGTCATCACGTGACGCATTGACCACAAATAGGTACACAGACGCAGAAGGTTAGAGACGCAACCCTATTCTTGAAATGTGTGCCAATAACAACCATCGGCTTGGGCACCATGCCCTTCTCCAGGTCATGGTCTACCCCTGTCCCAAATTTAATCCAAATCTTCTAATAGCGTGAAAATTTAACATACAAACAAACTCACTTTCGCTTTATAATACTTCGTTTTCTTGTTAGCGGTAGTTATTATTATTGTACGCGGCATTGATTGCCTAAAAGGAGGCTCCAAACACAAATCATTGTATATGAAGCAGTTTGTTTAAATAAAAAATATTTTTCATATTTTTCATTTCATATAAACAGTTATAGCATTGCATTGGCACATTTGAGTTGTAAGGGTGTCATTACGAAATTAATCATAAAAAAAGATTTGGCGGCGCAAAGAGTTGAGTTGAGAGAGTTGTAGTGCTACTGCCATCTTAGGCCTCGAGTGTGGCATAAACTGGCAAGCCACGGTGTTATTTTTTTTTACACATTTTTTATTGAGTCATTGCGGTTCACACATGCCAGTAAAATACCACTAACTAACACTGTTCAGATAGCCAGCCTTCCTATTAATAATAAAGTTCGATTCTTCCGAGTCCGAGCTCATAGAAACCACTACACACAAAGGCAGAACTCGAAGCAGGCAGAAAGTTGCCTTCCCTACGTTATTTTAAGTTATTCTAGTAGGTAAGTTAACCTTCTGATTCTCATAAATTTCGTGACAATAACCTCGCCAATAAATCTGGTCGGGACAAACAAAGTTTTGGATGTCGCCCAAGATGGCGAATCGCTTTCGTTCAAAATAATTCGATGATAAATTGTCCAGCATTGTTCGAGTACCGTCTTGTTATTTATTTCAACATCAAAAGGTACCTATTGTGCCTGTTTGAGACAGAAAATGATAGTAACAATAGCTTTGATTTTTATCCAGTCTGTGAAGATTTATTGTTTTCGTAAAGCGACAAACTTTTTGGAGAATTGAGAGGGAAAAATAAGCAATCGTCTTATTGGCTCAGAAGACAGTTGCGCTCGTGATATCGATTTATAAGCTTTACCTAGGCAAACGTTTCGTTGGTGTACTTCTATGCCATACAATTAAATTAAAACCCCCGTTGGAAGGTTTAGTTTGAAAAAGTTTTCTCGTACCTTCGAAAAAACGTGTGCGGACCCACCATACCGCTGGCCATACCCCTGGTGGTATGGTGGGTCTAAAACTATACCACTGAGAACATTACTTGGTGAATAATTTGGGTTAGGTTAGGTTAGAACTGTGACCATTAAAGCGCGAAGGAGAGCAGGCGAACGAAGCGTGCCGCGGCAGCGGCCGCAGAGCGTCAGACCCTGGTAGTCCACAACACTATTTCTTCTCAGTGGTATAGTTTTAGACCCACCATACCACCAGGAGTATGGCCAGTAGTATGGTGGGTCCACAATGCAAAAAACTACATCAAGGCAAAAAAAGAACATTTGAATTATGATGAATTATGCATTATCTCTCAGTGAAATTTGTCACGGCCTGTCTTTTTTAAATGTAGCTTAGATGATATATTTTACAAGGCATCGTCCTACCTATATTATATCTACAATATGACGTGCACACACTAATAGTAACACTTACAAATGAAGCTATAAACAAAATCCTTCAATTAACTGGACCACATATTCGTCAGACGCTATAGCACCTGGGACCCACAACATGATACTTACCTGTAGAAGGTAACAAATGACGGCTCACTCGTAAACTGCGAGACTAATTTGAGGACGCTGTGCTGTCCGCAAGGGAGTTAGGTGACAAAGCATTTTGATGTTTTGACTAGTTTATTTGACTAAAATGTAAACACTAGCATACTACACTCGAGAGCAATGAATCCGGGTCACTTAAAGAATCCTAAAAATCTCGGAAACTGAAAATGCTAGGTTAATGCAATAAATTGTATTTAATAGACAATGTAATACTCCTTAAATGAAGGTATTAAAACTTCTTAGTTATTGTAAAGTTATATCATAAAAAAATCAAATTTGAAAAAGGGCCACTTTCGAAGATGGAACTACGAAATTACAGGTAATTACAGGTTTTGCTTTTGTTTGTAATCTGTCATTTATGTGGGTACATAAACCATGTTGATAGTGCTCTATATTCATTATTCAAGCTGAAATTATGTCGCTTACGCCTGAAGAATGCACCAGAATACTTACAATGCTGGAAACCGGCCGGAGTCAGCGCGATACAGCCAGGACTGTCGGTGTGTCGCTGTCAACAGTACAAAGAGTTCTCCGACGTTACGAAGAAACTGGTTCTAACCTACGCAGACCAGGAACGGGCAGAACCAGGTGTACCACAGCACGAGAAGACCGATACTTGGTGAACACCATGCTTCGAAATCGCTTTCTCACAGGAACTGAACTCACCAATCAGTTTCGACGCCTCGGAGGAAGTAACCCAAGTGCATGGACAGTAAGACGTCGGCTTGCTGAATCTAACTTAAAACCCCTTAGACCTGCAAACGGCCCTAAACTGGAGCGTGGGCATCGTATTTCAAGACTAAGATATGCCCAGAGCCACGTAAATTGGAGTATTGAAGATTGGTCAAAAGTTATGTTCTCCGACGAATCAAAATTTATGCTCTACAAGCACGATGGAAGACACAGAGTGTATCGAAGACCAGGGGAAAGATTCAAGCAAGCATGCATCGAAGAAAAAGTAGCCTACGGTGGTGGGTCTGTACTTGTGTGGGCCGGAATTTCTTCTGAAAGTCGCACAGAGCTGGTGATCATAGAAAACGGCTCTTTAACTAGCGTAAGATATGTGGAAGAAATCCTCAATGATCACGTTGGTCCATTTATGGTCAATTTAGGTGAGGATGCTATATTTATGCATGACAATGCCCGACCTCATACAGGTAGGATTGTGAATGACTACCTTCAAGAGATGAACATTACTCGTATGGAGTGGCCAGCGCGCAGCCCGGATATCAACCCGATCGAGCATGCTTGGGACGAGCTAGGCAGATGCGTAAAACAACGAAACCCTCCCCCAATCACGCTTCGTGAGCTCAAAATTGCTCTCACAGAGGAATGGGAGAATATTCCCCAAAATCGTATAAGGAACTTGGTGTACAGCATGCCAAACCGCGTAAACGCAGTAATGGAAGCACGAGGAGGCAATACGAAGTATTAAAATTCAAGAAAATCGTAATAAAGTTCAAAAATTTCATGTTTCCTATTTTTGTTTTAAGGAGAGATCAGCAGTTTTTTTCTTTATGTAATTTTGTGTTAATAAAATGTATTTTTTTTTTACTTTCATTTAAGGAGTATTACATTGTCTATTAAATACAATTTATTGCATTAACCTATCATTTTTAGTTTCCGAGATTTTTAACATTCTTTAAGTGACCCGGATTCATTGCTCTCGAGTGTATTAATGTGGAAAACATTCTTTTTTACAACGACTGTAGCTTTGATGTGAATTGGAGCACAAACTCGCTCGGTAGACGCTATAACCTTGTGACCCACAGCATTATACTAACCTGTGAGGAGGTGGCAAATGACGACTCACCCGTAAACTGTGAGACTGATGGCCTACTGTACTGTCCGGTAGGGAATTAGGTGACATACCATCTTGTTGTTTTGACTGGGCTATGTACATACATGACTACACGTAATCACTAGCATACTATAATATAATGTTTTCTTTAGGAATATTTCGCATACAAACAAACGCTTACATTATGAAACAATATATTAGGAGAAGCTGTATACGACGAGAGAATCACAAGAACTTGAAGACGTGACAAGTAATTATATACAACTAGAATCAAAAATAAAACAGCAAGTAGAAGACAGCAAAGTGATGAGAACAAAAGTTTTGAACCCACCCCAAGAAGATTGGATTAACAATGAGATAATTACTGGAATTAGCAAAAGAAACCACATATGGATACAACACAAGAATAACCAAGAAAATAAGAAATTAGAAGATAACTATAAAAAAATGAGAGATAAAATTGCAAGATTAATCCAAGCTACAAATAATTCTTACTACTACAGACTATTTACAAATTGTATAAATAAACCTAAAAATATGTGGTCACTTATAAATAACTTAGCTAACAACAAAAACATACAGAGTAGTGCTCCTTCAAAACTTTTAGTTGATGATACGTGTATCTCTAATGTAAAAGAAATTTGTGATGTCTTTAATAAATGCTTCTCAACAATAGGATCACTTGCAGATAAAATACCTAGAAAATACCATAACAGCTCAAATCACCCTATTTTTAAGTCAAACAAAAAATACAACCATGAACTAACGACATTAGATCCATCTAATTCAAATGAAATTTTCAAATTATTAAAGATCTTGACTCGAATACAAGTAGCGGTATAGAAAAAATTAGCACAAAAGTCATAAAACGTTTTCAAAATTTAATCTCAGACGGTTTAGCTAACTGTTATAATAAATTAATGATCGATGGTGAGTTTCCTGACACTCTGAAGGTCGCAAAGGTAACACAGATCTACAAATCGGGACCAAAAACCGATCCAGGGAACTATCGTCCGATTTCTGTGTTACACCTATATTATCAAACATTTTAGAGAAAATACTGCATAGACGTTTAAATATCTTGACTCTTTTAACCTAATATCTGATAGTCAGTATGGATTCAGAGCTAAAAACAACACAACTGCAGCTACTTTTGATATAACAACAAAAATAAAAGAAAACATCGATAAAAAACAATATGTGCTAGGTGTCTTCATTGATTTAAAAAAAGCTTTTGATACCGTAAGTCACAAACTATCATTACAAAAACTAGAAAACATAGGTAAAAATGCTAAAGTCTTATCTAACCAATGGATTTCAGATAGTTAAAATAGATAGCTTTGAGATTAATACATTGCCGATCACATACGGAGTCCCGCAGGGGTCTATATTAGGGCCGCTATTGTTCTTGATTTACATAAATAGCATCACAGAACTAAATCTACATGGTCATATAACTTTAAATGCAGATGATACGTGCTTATTTTATTTTGGATCCAACATGCAAGATATTATTTCAAAAGCCCAAGAAGATCTAAATGTTCTATTCGAATGGTTCAAATATAATTTATTAACGATAAATATTACAAAAACTTGTTACGTTGTCTTCAGAGCTCGGAATAAAATAATTCCACAGCACGACACACTAACTATTGATAGCATCCCACTGGATCAAAAAACCTGCGAGAAGTATCTTGGCTTGAGAATAGATCATTACTTATCATGGCACAATCAAATAAACCATATTAAAAATAAACTATCAGCACTTACAGTGTCACTTCATCGTATAAACCAGTGCATACCTAAAAATACACGTTATACTATTTATAATTCTCTTATTAAGTCGCATCTGTTATATCTCATATAAATTTGGGGAAGTGCCGGAAAAACGAAGCTGCAAGAATTACAAAGAACACAAAATAAGATTATAAAGATATTGTTTCGCTACCCATACCTAACATCGACTTGTAAAATTTTTGAAGAAACAAAATTGATGAATATCAAACAACTCTATACATATAATACTTGCGTTCTCATTAGAAAAATTATAGACAAAACTATCCACACTAACTTATCATTTACTACAAAATCTCAAGTTACCAAACGCAGTCTTCGTCGACCGAGTCTACTTGTTCTGCCAAGAATACGCACTAATTACGCTAGAAAGAGTTTTATATATGAAGGAGCACAACTATTTAATAATCGACCCACATATATAAAAAGTGTCAAACATCTGTACTTCTGGTGTCACTGGACCACAAACTCGTCAGACACTATAACGCCTGTGATCCACAACATGATACTTACCTGTAGGAGTGGACAAATGGCGGCTCACTTGCAGACTGCGAGATTAATGTGTGGACGCCGTGCTGTCCGCAAGAGAAGGTGCTTGACAATTTAACATACGAAGCAAGTCGGAATGTCCTAACACAAGCATTTATTTTGCTTAAAGTAAAAATTTAACTAATTGTAAGTTATTCAAATAAACATTTTGTAAGTAAGTATGTAAAGTAGAAAATGTTTCATGTTTAATGTTTCATGCTGAGGTACGTTTCGAGGTATTTAAAATGAACACTAAAGCTTATTATTATAATAATAAAACGCCAGTGATGTCTCACTGCAGGGCAACGCGTCCCTTTTGCCCTTTTTCCACTTCTATCTATTTAAAGCTTTTTTTTTTAAACGTTGCCTCACACTAGGAATTTATCCTGTATCGTGGGTGCCGCTAACAAACAGTTGTTGAAGGAGACTAGATCATCCCGACACTAAAGCTTACTTACAAATTTGAAGCTCGAAATGTAATGGTGGTTTTAAATACTAATTCTATACCATCTAATGACCGAATAAATGATGCGGATGTAACTTCATTACTTGTTGAAACAGATACTAAGCTCTATTGAATTATCATATATTTATTCATTCGAAGCAGTGACCCACAACGTGAGGTGAAAAATGACGGCTTACTCGTGAACTGGGAGACAAATTTTTGGTCCACCTGTGCTGTCCGCAGGTGACTAATTAAATCATCATAATGTTTTGACTGCGGGGGTTGCTTAACTTTACATACCCCTAAGTACCTATTATTTACATGACTTATTTACAACGACTGTACTGCTTAGTAGGATAGTTAGTCATCGACAGGTATTAGGATCAAATAAAAAAATCTAGTGATCTTACCCATAAGCTGGTGCTAGGAAATAAATTATTTCTGAAATCTTTGCAATCAGTCTTTGGAAGAATCATGTAAATATATGACTTCAATATTAAAACTGACTGAATACTGACATGAAACAGAAGCGTCACATGCCTCGATACATAACCACGACGTGGCTTAAAACGAATTCCAGAAAGTGCAATGTGCTATAAAAATTCTCTTCGACCGGTTCACGAAGTGCATAGCTCTGGCGATTTTCGTGCAAAATGGACTACCGTAGTCGAGTGTGGAATAAAGTATAGGAATGTGGCTTTTGTGGAAACTTAGTCTCAGAAATTGTCGAGTGCATTTTGATATTTTTTACGAGAGCGAGATTTTGTTGCTTTTTTTATATGAAACTGGGGATTTTATGATTGCAGTGTATTTTCCGATTTCGTATGAAATAGGAAATGCTCTTTAACCTTTTGGTTTTAGACACATCTCACGTCGAGAATGTCTCAACTCAATAATTATTCTACAGCGCAGCGTCTCATAACAGCTACAGTTTATTTACTTATGTTAGATGAAATAATTACTTGACTAATATCAAAGTGTACATTATTTTGACGGAAGATGCGTCGCGTATTGTCGGTCGCGTAGCGCTAGAACGGACAAGTTGATAATAAAACATTCAACCTTACACACTCAACCGACGAGATAGATAGATAGACGCCCGACGCATCTTCCGTCTGATGTGCGACCATCCTTACACGTGAGAAGTCCCCCGCCAAAAACCAACTACAAAACAAAACCCACTTCATTAACAGCATAACATTTTAATATCAAGCAATTCTAACTCACATGTTAATTTCAAGCACTATTTATGTTTGCTCATTCCCAGGGTACGGTATTTGAAGCCGAGATTAAGTGTAGACAGACCTTGACAAATCCTTGTTACACACGACGGAAAACTTGAATCATTAGTCTTTGTACTAAATAGAAAGAAACAGAAGGTCGGATCCACAAAATCAATCTGCCTAGTCTTTTCAGCTATGTTGGGGTTGGCTTTAAGTCTAACTGGATGCAGCTGAATACCAGTATTTTACATGGAGCGACTGCCTATCTGACCTCCACAGCCCAGTTACACGATACCGCTTGGTAAGACCGGTTGTAAGACTTTTGGGCTTCTGACTATCCGTAACTACTGTCAGAGATCTACAAATGACAGACGGGACCCACGGTTTAGCGTGCTTTCAGAGGCACGGAGGAGCTCGATTTATGTAGTTGGTGGTCACCCATCTACGGGCTGACCTCGACAAGCGTAGCTTTACCTTCGTTTGACCCGTGCGGCTGTTTATATTTAGCCGTGAGCCCCAAGGTTGGCTCCATACAAGGAGTGACATCAGTCGCACGCACATACAAACGCGTACGTACAGTGATCTTAAACAAATGCCAGTCGCGGGTGCGCTTGCACTTACTGTGCGTGAATCGTGTCTGTGTGCGTGCGTTTTCACCCGATGTATGGAGCTGAACTTCTGTATCTATTTATTTTGTGTCTTTTTGTTCGCTGATGTGCGTTGTTCTAATGGAGGAGGCTTCCGAGGAGGTTTTCGTGTTATCCAAGAGTTTCTTGACATTTTAATGGGGTTAGGTTATTGAAATGTAACTTGTCACGCCTTTGGTCGCTGGGTTTGTACTAAGTAGCCGTTGCAGAGTTTGTTGATGAAAATTTTAGGTTGAAAAGGGAACAGTGACGGAAGTAGGTAGTCATTATTAAGAGAAGTACTGTGAGAAGTGGGTGCTTGATTTAGAATTCTGTATTGGGATGTATCGACTGAACCAGAATATTATGAGCTTACCTACGAATTTTTAACCATAAGGCATCGCGATCAAACGTTGAAAGAACAACTTTGGTCATTTTATACTATTAAAAATACGATTCCGATTAATTTAACTAAGTACGAGGGCTTAGACATTAGACAAGTGGCAATCGCATTTTAAGCGTTTCGTATTTCTACAACGTTATTCAAAATGATTGACTTATGTTTTTCGGTAGCATAATGTCAATCCAGTATATTTTTTACTTTGCCATCAAAGTGGTATGAGGAACAGGGTGTAAAGTTCGCGCATACCTCCATAGAAAAGGGAGGATCCTCCGACCAGACGGGTGTCGCGTCTGGTGGGCAACTGACCAACTATTGATGTCGGGACTTTGTATATATGCTAGTTGCGCGGAGAACTCCGCTTGCGCGTTGCAGGATTTTTGCGTGACGTCAGTGTGATGCGTAGTTTGCATGTGGCGTTGTAGATGCCGCCACACCATCACATTTCCTCTATACTGTGAGTATTTATATATATATATATAAATATATATATGCTTATATATTTTAGCATTATGTATTTATTTAAGTATACATGTTAATTATTTTTATTTAGGTATATTTAATATTTTAGCTTTAGACTTCACACATTCATATTTTTCTCTTCTTGTTCTCACGCACTATTGTCTACGTTTCTTTTTTACTTCTCCTTTCGCAGGTCTGCTGGAAGAAATTTCTTAAGAAATAAGCAGTACCTTTGTACTCAATTTATAATTATGTCTTATCTCATGTATTTTATTGTGTGTACATAAATAATAAAATAAATAAATAAATAATATTATGAAGAGTTTGATTTTTTTGTATGTTTGTTTGTTACGCTTTCGCGCTAAAACGGCTCAACGGATTTGGATGAAATTTGGCCCATGGGTGTACCATGACCTGGATAAGGACAAAAGACACTTTTTATACCGATCAGATATTCTTACGGAATCAAGACTTAAGCGAGTGAAACGGTGGGGCATAACTGGACGCTGATAAAATGTGGGGTTTTTTGATCCGTAGTTAACTCAACCATTAGTTAAAAATAGTAACATATGGTTAAATTTTTTGAACATATTGTTGAGTTAACTACGGATCAAAAAACAGGCCCTAAAGCAGGCCCTTTGTACAGTTTTCGAGTGCTCTCCCTGGGTCCAGGGACGGTGGACTCGGGGACCTACGCCGCCCCCTATCATATAAGACCCGAGGTGCAGGCGCGCGTAGTGCTCCATGCACGCCCCTCTTTGATGTAACGGGGGAAGTCAAACACCTCACTCCCCCCGCTTGACCAGACGGAGCCCGCGACGGAGCCGGCACCAGTCGGGGGCTGCGTTGAAGAGTGCTTAAGTGCCCCCGTAGCCCCCGCTGCAAGTGTGCGAGGGAACACGGGGTGGTTTTAGTCAGTAGAAGTCTGACAGACCCCTCCGTCCGCCCCAGGACGGAGGACATCCATGAGGACTTCCATCCCGTTACCAAAAAAAAAAACCTCTTTGTACAATGCTGATGTGATATGTCAATTTATGTTCATCAGTACAGTCTAAGCCAGTCTATCTAATAAGTAACTAAATATACTCCACAAAATTCACCAAATAAAGACCAAAGGACCAGATTATTAGAGATTTATAAACCAACCACGATTGCCAGTGATTTCAAGGAGGCTCATTACCGGTTAGGATTCCGGTCAAACAATACACAGGGGGCTGTAATGAGGGAATAGAGGGGGCGAGAATCGTACGTGTGTCTTGATAAAAACGTCGTGACGTCACTCGATTTTGGTGGTAGACTAGGGAAGATATTTTTATATAGTTAGCAAAAGACTAGCTTAATGAGTGCATTATCATTGTTTAAACTCAGCCGATAGCAAGTCGCCGCTGGTCTCTCCCAAATTGAGCAAACCTGTTTTCCCCTCTTCACATCCATACTGTCCCAGCCACCTTTGGGCGGCTATGACGGATGGACATTTGGTCCATCTTGCTGGGGGGCGTCCCACAATACGAGTAGCGTGAACATTTCTCACATAGTAAATTGGCATTAGAATATGAAGTCTCCAGTCTGTTATGTTCTTCTTATTTATTTATTTTATTATTTATGTACACACAGTAGAACAGATACAGATACGACATATTAGAATTGAGTAGGTACAAAGGTACTGCTTATTTCATAAGAAATTTCTTCCAGCAGACCCGCGAAAGCATATAGGAAGAAGAAATCTCAAAATCAAAAAAAAAAAAATAAGTAATTATTTATATTTCATTAAATACATTATTTATTTAATAATAACATTGAAATTCTCCTTGGAGAAAGGAACCTTCTTCTTCTTCATGTCACTGACACGAATTTTCTCAGATCTATTTGGCCCAAAACTTCCACGGCGTCGTCGGTGGCAGCGCAGAGGTCACTTTGAAGTATTTTTGCCTACAGTAGAAAGAAAGTCCTATCACCAATACCTTTGCTAAACGTGGTGACAGTGTCGTGGTGTTACTTCTATCCTTTAAGCTCCTTTAAAATGTTCATAGATACAAAAATTGCGCACCGAGGGTAGGCTTGTCACCCGTACTTTATTGTATAGTGTCGTACTATTTTTCAGTCAATTGCACAATACACCGTGATTTTTTAGTCGTCTGACAAAGGTCGTCCACTCAATGTATCCGACATAAAATACCTCTAGGCGTGTTTTTCTTTACCATTAATTAAGATAATAGGTACAAAGAAAAATAAATAATACATTAGAATTATGAAACATCCTGTTAATAACGTTTACGTATCAAACAGTAGAACATACCTAACCATCGCACGAGTCGAGTAGATAGATCTTCGCTCACCACATAATGTTTCAACTACGTTATGCATCATAATACTGAATATGTTTTTCTTTTTTTTTTCTCATAAATACCATTTTTTTTTGTTATGAATGTATAGTAGTCATTGGATACATGAAGTGGGCTGCCATTGTCAGACGACTAAAAAGTCACGGTGTATATTATAATATTATAGAAAAATAATATAGTACGAAAAATGCCATATTTTCATCGCTAACTCAATTGTCGCGATTTTTTCAAATTAACAGCTATGACTGGAATGGAACGCACACGTAGCGCAGCATGGGGCATTTCAGAACGGAACGCACTCACGGCACTTACTCACGTGACGGCAACTACATGTCAACTTTCGGGCTGTCATTGTCAATTTGTCGATGAACGCCGCCCGATTTTTGAAGTCCATCTCTCCATTCCTGCAAAATCCGTTTTTACGAAAAATAAAATTTCCGTCACGGGTATAAAATGGAGAGACAAAAGAAATAGAGCATCTAATTTAAAAAAAAATAACCTAACCTATTATCTATTAATCGAATTAAAAATAAATCATTAATTTATTTTTAATGGATCTAAATTGCTCAGATGACTACAAATAGATATTTATAAAATAATAAAATATTGATAGCCAAAGCGCAGAGTAATAACAAGTACTTACAAATTGAGAAATACATAATTATTAATAATATATAACGCGTACTATTTTTGTTCCAAAATTTTTCAAAAGTACCTACAATATTATTGCATTTTTTTGTGAAAAATACTATTTTTCTTCAAAAATAAGGTGGAATGCCTAACCTCGAATGTTAAATCTAGCATCAGAAGAGCCTACAGCATAGCAGTCTTGTGCTACGCTGTAGGGTATCAGTTGGTAGACGACCACCAAATGCCAGCTACGGGTACTGGTTTAAAATTTCCCAGGCGTAAGATTTCCAAGTGTCTCAACCAAACTCAGCCTTTGTTTCAATCGTATAAATAATGAAATAAAATGAAATTAAATGTTTATTTTTGTAAGTAGATCTTTTAAGACACTTTTACACGTCAATATTTTAAAACTAGATGGCGCCGGCATTTCCTAGCTGACTGATCCCTGAGAAGGAATGCCGAAACAAATTCAGAGGTCATGGTCTCTTTTAAAGTCCAAACATTGTATTATTAGGATGTTATTTACATTTGATGTTATCTTACAACGCAGGGCCACATCTGGAAGGGCCTTTTGAAGAAAGAGCCATTGCAGCTTTGAGTTGACCCGTCCCAACAGACGGCATGTATGCATCAGTCATCGTGTAGCTCGACCCTGTTTTAGGGAGCTCAACGACCCGTCACACGACGCTACCAGATCTGCAGGACATTTGCATGTAGGCCGTAAATAAAATATTCAAAACCGCCAGACAGCTATAAAGTCATGTATTCAATCTAGCCTGCATGGTACTGACATTGACAGTCACAGACACAATAAAAAAGAAAAGCTTCATCAAAGACACGATTCGTCATTCAAAATTTGACGCAAAGGACCAACAATTTGAAAAACAATATAAAAACGGAATTCATTCAAAAACAGACAACCAGAAATATGTCTGGCCTCGCTCTCAAACGATTCTTAGCCTAGTCACGGAAACGGATATCGAGATACAGATGGCCGAAGTAAATAGTCGGTCAGGCAATCGACAAGTAAAAATGAGCACTCTAACGTTAGCAATTACTTTTCCATGAAAAAATGGCCAAGTACGAGCCGGACCATGCACGGTGAAGGATTCCGTAGTTGGGATGAATATTTACGCATTCCCAGTATTGATTTTATCGATCGCAAAAATAAGTTTGTATATTATAGTACGTCTCGAAAAAACTATGAAAAACAAAATTAAGACTGCGGTTGTAACCGTAAACATCCCATATCTCAGAAGCTTTTGACTTACGAGGTCAGTTAGAAACATCTTTTTAATTATGGGATCCAACGCTAATGTATATTTATGCATAGAACACACCCTGTTCAGTGCAAATAGTCTACGAGTAAAATGGCTGTGTAACATCCGGATGAACTAACAGACGGACAGACGGACTTGACGAAATCGAGTTCCGTTTTTTGCCATTTGGCTACGGAAGTCTAAAAATGGAAACTTTGATTTTTTTGCGGACGTCCCCCAGATTTGCGTACATACCGCTGGAGATTGATGAGTTAACTGTATTGGGTTTGGGTAAAAAAGGCCTTTTATGCAGATTCGGAATAAATAAAATAAAACGTAGGACAAGTCCTACTGGTATAATCAATCTTACATGTGAAAAAATGTTACTGAATTTTACTGGCGATAATTCTTTGACGTTTAGATTTATCGGTAGAATTTATTCTTGTGTTTTACTGGCTTATTTAAGTTAAGCTTACCAAAACATTTGTCTAGTGAAGTATTTTCACCATAAGCATTTATTTCTATCATCAAGCAGCATTGCTTCGTAATGGTTTAAAGAATGAGAGTGCCGAAAAATAGGCACAAGAAATTTTCCATCATTATAAATGATGATTATAGTTATGTGTATCTTGGTAGTAACATCGCATTGGCGTTTTAGCTGTTAAGGTGTTATTTGCATAATTTTAAATAAATAAATAAAAATAAAAAAAATGTCGAAAACTTTTCATCCTCAATACCTGCTGCCATAATGTTACAGCAGATTAAACATCGGCCTATTTTTCAGCCCGTAACAAATAAGTATCGAAGTTTATTACCACATCCAAATATTCAGGAAGGTACATCCAAACAGCTTCATTTGAGGCTCTTCGAGCTGCACCTGTTACCACCGACAGCTCACACTTCCTCACTTTAATGTATCTCGACCTGAACAGCTCAACAATATATTCAACGGTACTTCTTCGCAATAATGTATATCTACCATAAGTATGTTCGTTTCTCAAGCGTTCTGTTTGTTATTTACTAAGTACTTTACCTTTAAGTACTAAAAGTGCTAGAAACTCTGCAGTTGTTTAGTTTGGACCTTTGTTTGCGCTGAAAATATGGGAACTAGTATTTGTATTTGTCTGTGCGAGTACACGCTTTAAGTTTTCAGGTTGTGAATGAACAAAATTCACAACTGTTTTGTAACCTAATGACATACATTAATAATTAATGTATGTCATTAGGCTTTGAATACTAGAATTACATGCATAAAAATGAAGGCTAGAATAACAGGCTTGAATTATTCAAGCCTGTAATTCTCGAAGGGTTCGGCAGAGGTCAAATCAAATCATTTATTTCCTTGCAAACATGGGTAAAGTATACATAGGTGTTTTTTTATAATAAAGTTCTCCATATTTTACCGTCACATGGGCATGCAAAAGTTTCAATTCCAAATTAAAAATTAGCAATAAGTCAGATCATTGGAATTACAATATAAATATTATTAAAAATGTCAGCGTGATAATAGATTAAATAAAATAAAATAGGTCAATGAGAGGATCGCAATAATTATGTCAATCAGAATAACAGTACCTATGTCAATCAGTTAGTGAATCATCATTAAGAAAATCGTCAATCGTGTAATAAGTTTTCATAATTAAAAATTCGTTAAGCGCCCTTTTTTTTAGGTGTAACTATAGTACACCCACATTTTGCCAGTCATGTTTAAAACCCTTCTAACAGGGGGCGAGCCTATTGCCATCAACTGGGCACAAATCTAGACTCCAGGCTGCTACTGAGATATTCCTGATGGAAAAACCCAAAGACACTGCCTTTGTAGCGTCCCAACATAATAAACTAGCGCAGCGGCGCACGCCCACAGAGTGGTGACCTGCTTGTCGAACCCGAACGATGCGGACGTGTGACCTCTGCTGATTTACAGTGAATTATTGTCTAATTTACCTACTCGAATACTACCTATACCGTGGTAAACACCTCATTGGCGACCCTGCCAGGATGAAGGCTAGTGTTTAAGTTACATTACTCATTCAGAAAAAAAGTAAACAAAATGTGAATATTTGTGCTCGGAACGATATTAGTATTGTAATATTATTTATTATTAGTCTAGTTGGCAAATAAGATAAAGTAAATACGTGTTTTTACGCGTATGCAGCTTAAACAAAACAATAAATGAGATCGCATAGTGCGCCTATTGTTATTGCCGTTTTATTTGCGCATTTCTGTTGAACTAAAAGGCCCAGATAAAATGCCTATCTATTTGTAAACACAGAATGACGGTAATAAAAACAAAGCAAGCAATACACAGTATATCTCATAAGATCTTATGTTTTGATAGCTTAATTAAAAATAAGCGTAGCCGGTAATGTTATTTGGAGAGGTAAACTATTAAATAATAATAGTTGGTACTACAAGTTAGCAATAACACGGATGCTGTTATGTTTATTTTCTATAGGAATAATATATAAAAAGTAATCAAGAAGTAAGTCTTCAATAAAATATCTGTTGCAGCTAGTCTTTTGAGTGGGTTACGGCAAATAGTGATGCATGTACCTAAATATTAGCCAAGTCGGGATGAACCCAATGCAAATACATCGGACAGAAATAGTTCCAATGCGTTAATAAACTATAAATAATGGGTTAATATGCTAAAATACCTTTATTATAAGTAGGTTCCTTTTAGTGTTACAAGAATCGTGAAAAGTTACGACAAAAAATAATGTTTACTTATATGCAATACAAACAACAAATAATATTGTACATAAAAAAACCTGGTGAATGGTATACATGAAGGATAAGAATGCGAAGAGATAAGAGCGTGTTTAATAAGTTCAAAGATGTATAGTTGATAATTATTGTAAAGGGCACTTTAGTAACACTGAAAAATAATGTACCTATTATATCAAATTACGAATATATCCAACAAATAAAGACTTTTATTATTAGTAACATAATATTATGCTAATATAAGCCATGCAATATAATATTGTTTCCTACATTGCTAAAGTTATCATAGAATGCCCTTTAGTTACAGATGACATAAAATGTAATTAAAGCACTTTAATATAATATTGTAACATAGATACTGTATTAAATCACAGAAACACACATTAATAGGGCATTGCAAATATACAAGGTATAACAGAATAAACGAAGTAGTTAGCTCATAATTGTCTACTGAATCGATTCCAGTACTATTAATATAGGTATTTTTTTCAAATTGTATGTACATACTGCAATACTGACCGCCGATAGAGCCAAAGAAAATGAAAGCTTATTTCAATGCAATAACACTCAATTTTAAATGCATAAAGTAGTGCTAGGGTCAACACTATTTTCTTAATAATAATAGTTAACTTAAAAATAATGTTTTGGTCATTGTATAATGCTTTTAACTGAATACTCTATTTGGGATGTATGAGGTAATAATAATACATAATTGTATATAACTTTGTTACATATATTAAATGGCAACACAGGGAAAATCACACTTGTAGTGGCTTAAAATCTGGGAAATTAATAATTTAAACAGTACACTTATTCTAAAGTAACGTTGTTTTCCGTGTCTGTTTGTGTGACCGTTTAGATCTTTTAAATGACATGTAATAGATTTAGGGTGTGATTTTTGTCATCATTTCGAGCATTTTTCCCGGGGGATTTTGTGTGCTTGGGCAAAGCATGCAAGTCAGAAGCATGCAAAGCATAGTCTCGATGTTTTGCTACTGCTAGTAGAATATAATATAATATTCTTTTCCATAGTTAAAGTTCAGAAGGTGTTAAAAATGAACAAACTACTGGAAAACTGTAACTGGCGTTTGTATAAATTTCGTCATATCCATCAATGTATATTGACGGCACGGTTGGTGCAGTGGTTAAGCGATTGACTGCTGCGTTACGTGTCGCGGGTTCGATCCCCGCACGGAACAAATATTTGTATGACCTGCAAGTAGTTGTTCCGGATTTGGCTATTTGTGTATGTGAGTTTAAATGTTTGTAAACGCACCCACGATACTGGAGAAATTCCTAGTGTGGGGCAAAGTTTAAAAAAATAAAAAAAAAACATAAATTCTACTATAATGTCTAGAAAGTGAAAATCTGGCTGATTGTATGTATAAAGGCTCATCTACTAAATTTATAGCTATGACAAGTTGCAGTAGATTGGATCACAATTGACTTAGAAACTATGCAATTACAAAATAACATGTGTGGTAAGTACTACAGGTCTTACCTAAATAATAAAAAATAAATAATTAAAATGTTAAATGATAAATGATTTTATTTCTGTAAGTAGGTTTGTACAAACACTTTTACACGTCAATCATATTTTAAAAACTAGATGAGGTCGGCGTTTCCTATCTGACTACTAAGAGAAGAAAGGCCGAAACAAACTCAGAGGTCACAGTCTCTTTTAAAGTCCAGACATAATCTTGGTCAGATCATGTGAAGACCATGTAGATTGGTGTCTGAAACAGTCTTTTGAGGAAAAACCATACAGATTGAGCGGACCTGTCCAGTCAGTGCACGCATTTGTCAGTAATCTTGCCGCTCAACTCAGAACTTAAGGAGCACAACGATTCAACGAACAATACCCAAGAAAGGACATTTTTGGGTAGGCCGCATAAATTACTCAAGCTGCCCGATCGTGAAACTAACTAAGAAAAAAAAATAAAAAAAAGTAATAATCCACATGATCTTCACATTCACAATAATTGAAATAATACGTAGTCACACTATAAGTTTTGCGTAACTTAAAAAAACCACATGTTATAACCAAAACTTTATGTTTATTGCTCTTCAAAATACTCTCCTTTACATTTAAAAAAAAATTACTTGCGATCGAACCACTTTTTAAAACAGGAGGACCACAGATCTGAAGCCATGTTTTCTACGTGTTGATTGAACGCTATCACTGCCTCTTCGGAGTTGGTAAAAGTGAAACCTCCCATCAAATCTTTGATTTTGGGGAAAATACAGAAATAACAGGGTGCTAGGTCGGGGCTATGCGCAGGATGGGTGACGAGTTGTACTTTTTCGGAAGCTAAAAATGACTTTGTTTTGTTGGCCGTGTGTGAAGAAGCGTTGTCATGATGTAGGAGAACGCGGCTTTTGGGTCGTCTTTCGCGAACTTATTCTAACACCCTGGGTAAACAAATGGTAGAATACCACTCGGCATTAACACTCTTTTGACCTTCAAGTGGAATTGTACAGATGGGACCCGTAGCTGAGAAAAAAAACGCGATAATTTTTTTACCAACGTTTCTCGCCTGCCTTACTTTTGTTGGCCTGTTCTCATTTTCAAACACCCATTCACAAGATTGCTGTTTATTTTCGGGTTCAAAACAATAAATCCACGTTTTGTCTCCTGTGACAATGTCATAAACAGCATTAGAATGTCCGTTGTCGTACTTCAGTAGCATCTGTGAGCACCATTCCACGTGAGCCCGCTTCTGCTCCGCTGTCAGTTCATGAGGGATCCAACGACAACAAAGTTTCCAAACTTTCAATTCTTCGTGTAATTTTTTTTTTAATTTGGCTCATACCAATCCCCAATAGTCCTCGAATTGTCTCATAGGTAATCCACGGGTTTTCTTCAATTAGCCGCTTAACAGTAGCCACATTATTTTCGTTGACGGCAGTTGAAGGCCGCCCTTCACGAAATTCGTCATGTAAAGAAACTCGACCTCTCTCAAATTCAGCAAACCATCGCCTCACGGTGCTCAAACAAGGTGCTTCTCTCCCAAAAGCATTTTGAAGACGAGCGGCACAGTCTTGCGGAGAGTGAGAACTTTTAAAATCATAAAAAATCATCGCTCTAAAATCTTTTCGACTTAATTCCATTTTCGTTGCGTACGTAGAACTTTGATGTGTGAAAAAAAAACAATTGACAAATGATTTCCCGCCAATTGTTTTTTTTTTATTACTAAGAAGGTTGCAACGTTTAAAAAAATATACCATTCGAAATTCAAATAGTTCCGATTAGCTAGAAGTGCAAAACTTTTAGTGTGCCCCATGTATAATACTTTACAAAGTAAATACTCATGTCATTGTATGTATAAAATTCATCAATGTCAATGTGTATATAAAAGTTCAAACATAATCTTTGAGGACCATGTAGATTGGTGTCTGAAATGGTCTTTTGAGGAAAGAACCACGCAGATTAAGAGGACCTGTCCAGTCAGTGCACGCATTTGTCAGTAACCGTGCAGCTCAACTCAGAACTTCAGGAGCTCAACGATTCGACGAACAATACCAAAGAAAGGACATTTGGGTAGGCCGCGTAAACTACTTAAACTGCCAGATCATGATTAAAACTGAAACAATGACCCACATAGTCCTCACATTCACAATAATTGAAATAATAAATTGTCCTTCTCAAGGTAAGTATTCAAGTCGTTGTGTTATAATAATCATCAATTATCAGTGTATGTAACAGAAAAACAATATTGACCTGATATACAATAACTATACCTATATATATTTAAACAGGGTTATTGGTAAAACACCATCAACCTCATTAGAGGGTCATTGTACTCATAATTATGAACAACTTTTACTATGAAACTACCAAATTTGAATTCGCGAAAAAAATATCAGCTGGTCCCTACATTTTGACGAGTTCTGCAAACATATAGGGAACAGTTGATTGTTTGTCGTGCCAGACTCTTACTGACTAAGACCCACCCGTGTTCCTTCAGTTGCCTGTGCCAGGGGCCTCTGTAACCCTTTCGGATTTCCCCCCAACCCTGGCAGGCATCGGCCCTAGCGAACCCCGTCATTGTTGCTGACATCTGTTTGAGGCGCGCGTGGAACACAACGCGCCATCGACCTGGGCCTGGTCCTTATCAGACGGCGAGCTGCCCATTGCTCGCGGTCCGCAAGCCGGCGCCTACGGTGGCCGGGAATCGGCTTGTGATTCCCGACGCAGTAGCACCTACGACCAACAAAGCCGTGAAGCCCAATCTTATCACAAACACATAGATATTTATTCAGTATCCATCAGTAGGCCCCTAATGATCGGAACAGTGGGGGATTGCCATAACTACCTCACTTCCCAAACGGATTAGTAATCCCATTTGTTATTATGATGACCCTGCTACTACCCTTTTGTAATAACCCTTAAGTTATTTTTACGGCGCCCGGCCATGACTATCAAAGTAAAGCTCTTTTAAATTTAATGTCTGTCCACATTAAGTATGGTGTAAAAAATTAAATAGACCAAAGTTTATTATAAGTCGGTCCTATAAATACAACAGGAGCAATATCAAAATCTAAATATAAAACCAAATTATTTGTTTTTCATTCAATGAACAATAAATTGGGTATGGAGACGAAAATACCAAATACCCAACAATAAATTTAGTCCCCTAAAAAAATGATTGATGATTGAGAGTATTAAATCTTAAGCGCCTTTGAGTGGCAAATTAAATGTATTTGTCAACGTCGAGACGAAAATAAACGTGAGCGAACAACAGCTGGGCTTTCTTGTTTATATCTATTATTATATTTTGATTGGGAATTCGTGGAACGTAAGAGGATAAGCAGAGGCCTATTAAACCTAAAGTAATGATTGTTTCGTGATATTGTAAATTGGCTTTATTTTTATCTTTTCGGTCACAAATAAGGTACAAAGGCGAACCTAATGCCTTCGGTATTCTCTACCAGCTGTCAACCAAGGATGATGAAGAGATAAGGTGGCAGTTTCTCTGTTTGAGAGAATCATAATAATATAAAAATAATAAAGCAGGATGATGGCTTTGTTTTTAGGAAAGAAATAAAAAAAGGTTTAAATGTCACAGAAAAACGTGCATTCAAAGACATAAATTTACTGGGAAAATAAAGAAAAATAATATACTAATACGTCGTATCTGTATATGTTTTACTGTGTGTACTTGTAAACCTAATAAAATAAATAAATAAATAGATTTAAAAACAAGAGCACAAAACCGAAAAAAGTCGACAGCTGCACGTCGTGACTGTGACAAGGCACACGTAGGGAACATTTTGTGAATAAGTCTGCTGTCAGTGATTGCCAGTGGTTCTGGATACCTCTAGAACGTGACTGATTTACATATTCGGAACTTAGAACCACAGCATAATAGTAGTAACCCGTTAATTTATTTATCACCGGTCTATTGATGTTTTTTTAAGGACAAATGTAAGGGGTTGATAATTGTTTAGATAAAGGTACTTCAGACATAATTCACTTATCGTAACATCACGCCCGTAGCCCCCGTAGAGCTGGGCAAGAAAATACAAACAACACAACACAACAATATTATTATTTGGCATAGGTAAGGCGATCACAACTAACCGTTTATGAGCCAAACTCATTAACAACATCTTCACAAATCTTATCTCTCCATTTATCCAAATATAATCGCGACGATTTTCGCAAAACCCATCCAATTACTGAACTACATAAATACCGCTTACCCTATCGCACTATTCATAAACAAAGAGACCCTCGTATCATAATATAAATAACGCTAATCCTAAAGGGTGACACTTTCACAATGAACCTTTGTAATCCAGGAATCGGCGATTAAAAATAATTATCATATTCTCCTGAGTTGTGATTCGGGGGTTTGTAGTCTTATGGAGATACCTATAATGAAAGGGTGACTGGGGAATATTGCGCTCCTATGGTTGCGCCTTAAACCTTCGGTCCTAATTGTCACACTAAAGACAACCGATTACCCGTCGTTTTGGGCAAGCTCCGAAAGGACTCGACATAACACATGCTTAATACAATACTGACCTATTAGAGCTTGAGTCAAAGTTAGGATATCTGCATTTTTTTTTTACGCAGATTTAATTAAAGTTTTTTGAAAAAGTATCTAATACAATTATTTATATTTAACTGTTCATCACATATTTTTATATTGGCTAATAAGCCGACTAGACTTCGAAAGCAAAACATTAAAAGGCGATTTCCCAGAAATCTATTTTTTTTAGTAAGCCAATATTCTATTAAGCGTGCGATAAGTTGAGGTCTATATCAGTAAAGAAAGACAAAACTTAAACTTATTTCACCAAGGTCGAGGAACACAATAACAAGAAAGTACTAGAAAAAAAAACAGATGCAACCAGGCACCCTGCGAAGTTTGTCACTCCACCTAGCTTCAGGGCGGCCTACCTTACCTTTGCTGATTCACGGTCTTCACTCATAAACATGTCCACCCCAAGGAACATCGGTTCTACGGCTAATATGGTCAGCTCTTTGCCACTTCTGCTTGCTAAAAACTTAGTTATAATAACAATATTGTGTGCAACTTACTAATAAATGATAGGTATCTTTTTGTATGACATTATTTTGTTGAGGAATTAACATCGCGTCAGATCTAAACGCGAGGCTTTGAACATCAAAAGATGGCAGATGGACTTACAAGCCAAAAACAAAATTTATTTATTTTTTATTTATTTAACCATTTATGTACACACTTATATAAACAGACAAGAAGAAAATAACAGAAAAATAGGTACAAAGGTGATGCTTATTTCTAATGAAATCTCTTCCAGCATACCTGCGATAGGATAGTAGATTTAGAGATGTAGACAGCGTGTGTAAGAGTAAAAGAGAAAATAAAATTCATAAAACACTAGAATATTAATATATACGCAACTATGACGAAGTGGAAAGATAGTGTTCTTTCACCCTTCTTTTAAAAACTGCAACAGTTTGGCAGTCCCTAATGTCAGGCGGAAGTGAATTCCACAACCGCACCGCGTGCACAGTGAAGGAGTAGGAGTAAAAGTCGGTGGAATGGGGAGGGGACTTAAGGAGGTTTCTAAGATGCGACCTGCACAGCGCATCTGAAGGTCGGGCGTAGGAAAAACGCTCCCGCAGATAGGATGGCGTTTTAGGGATGTGAAGGAGGTTGAATAGCAGACACAATATCCGAGAGTTCCTGCGAAGTCGAATGGGGAGCCACTTGAGTATCTTGCGAAAGTTGGAAACGTGATCATACTTTTTAAGGTTGAAAACAAAACGAATACATATATTCTGCAAACGCTCAAGTTTATTTAAAAGCTCCTCGGTGGCATCCAAATAACAGGCATCGGCATAATCTATGATGGGCTGAATGAGAGTTTGAGCAAGAGAGATTTTGGTGTTCAAGGGCAAGACGCTCTGGAGACATTTCAACGAATGGAACGTGTAATGCACTTTGCGACTGACTTGAGCAACATGGGCAGTCCATGATAAATAGGAATCCATGGTCACCCCCAGATTTTTGACCGTATGTGCGTATTCAATCTGAACACCATTCAGACAGAGTGGAGACAGCGACGCAACATCGAGCCTATTCCGCATATACCTGCCCCCGATAATCAAGGCCTGGGATTTCTTAGGGTTGATTTGCAGTCCAAAAGACCGCGACCACTCGCTAATCAAATCCAGGTCGCTGTTCATGGCAGACACGGCTGCTTCTGCATCTTCCCTTAAAAAATTATTGTAGAGCTGAAAATCGTCGGCATAGAGATGGAAGCAGGAAGAGATGACACTGGTGATAGAGTTAATGAAAATAGAAAAGAGAAGAGGAGAGAGAACGCCGCCCTGAGGCACACCTGCGGAAAGAGAGCACCAATCAGAAGATGCCTCGCCGAGACGAACCCGCTGCGAGTGGCCCTTAAGATAGGAGTCAAACCAACTAATGGTGGAAGAGGAGAAATTTAAAGATTTAAGGGTCCCTAGAATGATGTCAAAATCAACAGAGTTAAAGGCACTCCTAAAGTCTAGAAATACAAGTAAAGTAAGAGATTTGTGATCCATAGCCCAGCGGATGTCATCAGTAACTTTCAAAAGAGCCGTTATTGTGCTATGACTAGGTCGAAAACCAGATTGAAGAGGACTCAGTAGGTCATTTGTAGATAGAAAGGCAGAAAGTTGTTGATGAACGATATGTTCAAGAACTTTAGAGAGATATGGGAGAATAGAAATGGGGCGGAAATCGGTGGGTGAGACCGGCTTAGGAATTTTGGGTAACGGGATGATATGAGCTTTTTTCCAGGCCTCAGGGACAGTACAAGAAAACAAGGAGAAATTAAAAATGTGGGTCAAGACGGGAAGTAGTGTGGAGAGGATAGGAGAAATCATTCTTGAGCAAAGATTATCGTTACCAACTGCAGTAGAGCACAAATGGACTTTTTGACCTCAATTTCACTCACTGGCCTTAACTCAAAAGAAGAACACTGCGGCACTGGCAAACAAGAAAGCTTAAAATATTAATATTCTACTTTTAGGTACCTACACATCAGTGCAGTGCAGCCAAAATAAGGCTTAGTTGATAATAATGATTCTGAAAAGAGGGGTAATATTTATCTGATCCTCTAAAAACTTGGTGACACTTTTTAAATGAATAAACAAAATTTTTATTGCATTATCTTAAATAACTTATTGTACTTACAATTTATTTATTTATTTATTTATTAGGCTTTTCAACAATGAGTACACTGTTACTTTATAAATTCTACATTACAAACTTAAGTCTAAGCGCCTCATCACTTACAGAAAAGCACAGCATGCACTACATTATGCGCAGTAAATAACACAATTAATTAAACAACAAGTAATACATAGTTTGAAAAACAAAAAACAAATAAGATTTACTGTTAAAATTGATTACAATGAATTAAATAACAGATTAAATTAGATTACATTATATTAGATTAAATTAGATAAAATTAAATATAAAATTAAATTAAATTAGAGTAAATTAAATTAGATTAGATTCAATATTTTTCTATATTTGATATTTTTAATAATTTAAGATTAGGTAAATATTTGATTTGATTTTAGACTAGAGATACCCATTAAATCGCAAGCACAGCTTTTTTTAGAGCAGGTACTGATGAGTGGAAGAGGTCAATGTCCTCCTCGTGCTCGTTGTATGCAGCATACATTCTGGACAGTGGACAATATTGCCTTAAGTTGGTATGACATCTTGGCATGCAGAAAAGTCTCTTATTAGAACTTCTTGGCAGATTACGTGGCACATGGAATAAGACCCTACTGAGCAAAACGGGACAGTTCAGAGAGCCCGTTACTAACTTCTTAAGGAAAACCAAATCCAGCATATTCCTGCGTTTCTCCAGCGGCACCATATTAAAATACTTCAGTCTCTCTTGGTACGAGTTGAGCTTTTTTCCCATATTGGGGAGAATCCTTTTAAGCAAATGGTTTGCTTGTGTTAGGATGCTCCGCCCTTCCCCAGGTTATATAATTGTTATTAAGTAAAGTAAACATAAACAAATAAAAGTAAAAAAAAGAAAATATTAAAACCAAAGAATGAAATGGAAACAGTATTTTTATAAAAGACAAAAAAAAAAACGCGCTGGGAAATGTGTGTTGTGTGGTGTGTTTATGTTAGACTTTTTATTTTTTGTATGTTGGCACCTTTTTTTTTGTGTGTGTGGGAAATCATCAAATAACTTCTCCCGCTCTGGGCAGAGCAGCAGGGCGTGTCAGACTCTTACTGACTAAAACCCACCCGTGTTCCTTCAGTTACCTGTGCCAGGGGCCACGGTATCCCTCTCGGAGTTTTCAGGCATCGGTCCTAACAAACCCCGTCATTGGTGCTGACATCTCTTTGAGGCGCCGGGACCGAGGGCCGAGGACCCGGGCCTGGTCCTTATCAAACGGCGAGCTGCCCATTGCTCGCCGTTCACAAGCCCACGCCTGCGGTGGCCGGGAATCGGCCTGCGATTCCCGACGCCCAGAGCGTCTCCTGCGGCGGCTAGGGGCGTGAGGGCGCAAATTTTGCCACTCCCTCACGCGTTCCGCCTCCTCCTTCGCGAACATTACTGCTTCGCAGAAGTAGGTGACGGCTTCCCAAGCCCTCTCGCTCCGTACCATGGCCTGGCCCTGCAGTCTCGACATAGTTAGCAATCGTTTTCGGTTGCTAAGTCCTAACAATCCAGATGTAACGATATTTGGTGGTGTCCACACTCAAATTTATCGGTTGTCACCTACCAGTACCTACCTAAAATACTGGTAACAACCGATAAATTTGAGTGTGGAGACTACCAAATATCATTACATCTGGATTGTTAGGACTTAGCAACCGAAAACGATTGCTAACTATGTCGAGACTGCAGGGCCTGGACCAAGGCCGGACGCGAGAGATCGCCACTGTATGTTGGCACCTTGTTTTTACATTTATGTCAATTGCTATAATTTAATTGTGCTTTTGTGTGTTGTACTACGTCTTTTGTGTTCACTGAATAAATGGTTTATCTATCTATCTAATTTAATTGTAGGGGATGGTGTGAGGGTGAATGTGAGTAGTAAGTAGTGGGTGTGAGTACGTCTCGGAGTGAGGATTGTACCTACACAGTATAGGTACATGGTGTTGATGAATGAACCTGTGGAATCTTTTTTGGCTTCCAATGATGCACACTTTGTTTATTTAAAGAAGCCTCGTTTTAAATTTCAGGGCATTTCTCACAGTGGGTCGCAGTAACTAAGCGGCACCTCGACCGGTTAGGTAAGAACTGTTCTATTCTCTAATAGAGTGTTCAATAAATAATATTTTTAGAAGAGCAAAATGGGAATTATTTGAGGTCCGATTAAATACATGCCATAACTGCTTTCATGGCGTTGTCAAAAAGGATTTCGTAATTTTTGCGTTTTAAAAATGTAATGTACGCTAAGTCGAAGTGCATTGCGGTTTACATGGCAAGCGGAGAGTGAGCGGTCTATCGAATTCTGTTGCATTTATGGTGCAATGCTATCAAAGTTTTTCACGTGTAAGTGGTTTTGCTAAATTACTTTTGGTTGAAATTGTGTGCAATGGGTAAAATAGTGACTTGGATTTAAAGCCATTTTGGCTGAACTGCCTATCAAACGCTTCGCTATAGACCAAGCTACTGCGATGTTTTTAAAACTAATCACTTGAACAGACAAATTATCGTAATTTGAAGTTCATATCACACTAAAAGATGCTAAACTGTCCATCTTTTTGACGTAGAACACCTCTTTAGTGACAAATATAGAAATATTCATCATGTTATACCACCATATTTTATGCTATGCTTTGCTAGTTATCATATCATTTTCATACTCTACTGCCTCGTTCGTCTAGTCATCTAGTGATGATAGTGGCGTGGTTTGATTCCCTGGTTAGGCAAAGTGTTATTAAATTTTTCATAAGGATTTCAATAGCAGAGGCGGTGCATAATCAGCCTATAGTATTTCACTGCTGGGACACAGGCCTCATCTCAGTGAGAGGGAGTGGGCCGTAATCAACCACGCGGGCCCAGTGCGGGTTGGTAGATGTCACATGTCTTCAAATTTTTGGTTCTAGGAAATGCCAGTTTTCTCGTAATGTTTTCCTTCGCCGTTTTGAGAGCAGTGGTGATGAATTAATTACACAAAGTAAAGCGCCTGTCTGGGTTTGAACCAACGACCTACAACCCGTAAGTCGCAGCCGTTACCACTGGGCCACCACTGCTATGAATGTACCTATTGCTATCTGCAGAGGCGATGACTGTCCCCCCTATTATATTCAATTATATTATATTATTATAATTTTTTCATTTTAATTATATTATATTATTATTCCCTATTAATTCCCGTAATTAAAAACGTTCAAATTCAAGTCGCAATCTCATCTCAGCGACAGTCTAATGTCAAAAATTTAGGTAAACGCTATAAAATTTTTGACAGATTGACACTGAGATTTGAATGCGAACGTTCTTAAAAATACTGGAATTGCCCCTCTGATTTTATGTATTTTGAATACTTTACAAGCATTTCCCGCTTTCACTTTCCACCCTAACCTCGTCCTAACTCGCACAAAAGATAAATGTTCACCCATGGCCAGTACATTAATCGTGGTTTAAAATTCTGAACGATCCATCAGACGGCGCTTCCGACCGGAGACATTAGGTAGACCATTAGCTTTCAATACCAGTGTCCTTTGCATTAAAAGGGACCGACGAGAATTATCACATTTTCTCGCTTTTGGTGACAGTTTATTCAGGTATTTATTTGTGAGGTCTTATATTTTTTAAGGCTTAACCTAAAAGGGGGCTAACTTGAACTTTCAATTGCATGTACTATCGAGGAAGTTCATATCTAAGCAGTTTTAGAACAAAATCTCGTGAACACGATGACCGCATCTGTTTTACGTTAGTTACTGTTAGCGCCCGAGCGCTACAGGGAAAAATAGTCCTAAAGGTGCATAGATATGAACTTCCTCGATAGTACATATTTGAAACCGCAATGTCTTTCATTTTGACAGTTCAACCACATTCAATGCGTTATAAAAGTTGTTGAGCAGACGTAGTTTTCAATCTTAGGAAGCATAGGATTTTTTTTTGAATCCTTCACTTTGTGGCTGAGTATGATGCAAGACGAGTGCAGATTTTCGTTCGTCGAGTTTTTGTTCGGAATCATATAATGGTGCCTGATATAGGTAATAAATTGATAAGGTGCTGTTTTACAATATGTGCTGCACCCTATTAGTGTTTAATAAACAAAGACATCGACATCGGCCATAGAATACTTACGGAATTTATAATTAAAAGCCAATTCCTAACAGACCCGAACAGCCTCACAAATGCCTATCCAGACTCCAATACAAAATTAATACAATACACAATAGAAACCTACCTGAAAATTACAATACAATGCTTTACAGATCGCGCTTGAGCTAACACACAGAGCATGTAATAAGCTAACACATATGTATAATATGCAGGTATGAATTTGTGACGTAACGGTGACGCATCCGATTTGACCGACAATTATCGCCGCGGCCGCCATCTAATATTCATGCATTGAAAACTATGACGCGAGAGCGATAGACATTTTAATTGATGTGGTGTAGGGATGGTAGTACTGAAATAAGTGGGTAGCTATACGCAGAAATCTAAACTAATATTTTAGAGAGAAAAGATTTGATTTTTTTAATGTTTTTTCACTGATGGATAAATTTAAGGAAATCAATATAATTACAGTCCCATCTCAATATGTTTAAGATAACCTTTTTTATGTAAAAACACATTCACAGGACAAAAACAGACATTCACAGAATAAATACTAGAAAGAAAGATTTACTTATTGTACCCACGACTAAGCTCCAAAAAAATTGTAATTCATTTAAGTGACAAAGATAATTTTTACAACTAACTGCTAAGCCATGTTAAAGAAATAAGCCTCAATAAAAAATCAATTACTAAACAAAAACTCTGTCAACAAGGTCGAAAATCAAAATCAAAATATTTTATTTCACACAAACCGACATAGGCACATGAAACGTCAGAAGCTAGGTGCACGATTCCAATTGGTCGTTTCCTATGAAGAAGAGTCGACAAGAAACTCCACGGTTACTCTTTTAAAAATAATTGGCTAATACAAATCCGACAACAGTAATTTTACTACTTTGCTAAGGATACCATGGTTGCAGGTTGAAAAAAAAACGTCACAGCTCCAGAAAGGCTAAGTAAGTGCTAAACAACAGCGTGGGTTGATGTTCAACCAAAGTCTGAGCATTACCTACATGTCATATTATCATAACATAAACATAACATTACGCCTCTGTTCCTGAAAAGTTGGGCACAAGTGTACCCCCCTATAGTACACCCACGTGTTGCCAGCTACGTTTAAGTCCTACGTAATAGGGGGCGAGCCTATTGCCATCAACCAGCCTGCGGGCACAAATCCAGGCTCCGGGATGCTACTGAGATATTCCTGATGGAAAAACCCAATAAAACTTTGCCCGACCTGGGAATTGAACCCAGGAGCTCTTGCTCAGCAGTAGCGCTTGCAACCACTAGACCAACGGGGCAGCTTTAAATGATATCTTATGAGAGTGCACTTGCTATTGTCGGGAGTTTACCCAAAGTTACATTAACACGTTCACTTTAAATTATGTCTTATATGAGTTCACTTGCTATCGTCGGGAGTTTACCCAAAGTTACATTAACACGCTCGCTTTAAATTATGTCTTATTAGAGTTCACTTGCTATCGTCGGGAGTTTACCCAAAGTTACATTAACACGCTCGCTTTAAATTATGTCTTATTAGAGTTCACTTGCTATCGTCGGGAGTTTACTCAAAGTTACATTACCACGTTCACTTTAAATTATGTCTTATTAGAGTTCACTTGCTATCGTCGGGAGTTTACCCAAAGTTACATTAACATGTTCACTTTAAATTATGTCTTATTAGAGTTCACTTGCTATCATCGGGAGTTTACTCAAAGTTACATTCACACGTTCACTTTAAATTATGTCTTGTTAGAGTTCACTTGCTATCGTCGGGAGTTTACTCAAAGTTACATTCCCGCGTTCACTTTAAATTATGTCTTATTAGAGTTCACTTGCTATCATCGGGAGTTTACTCAAAGTTACATTCACACGTTCACTTTAAATTATGTCTTGTTAGAGTTCACTTGCTATCGTCGGGAGTTTACTCAAATTTACATTCCCACGTTCACTTTTTGTTAACTTAGGTAATTTCGTAATTAAAAGCCATAGGTTGGAGTAGTGTCAACCACAACTACACATATTATGACGGTAGCATTCAACTGTTTGATTTGATTTCAATACAGATACATGCACGAATAACTCAAACAATATTCAGTATTGCGATCCGCGGAACTTTGGCGCGAAATGCTTACAAAATGGATGACGCACCTGTAATGTGTGAACAATAGAATAGAATATATGTATTGTAAAACATGAGTATACGTCAAAGAATATGTGCAAGATCTTAAAATAACAAGTAGATCTGTATGCTTTGGCATTTATGGCGAACAAAACAACATATTTTTGGTTTAGAACAAACCATAAAAGATTTGAGTCTACACAACAAACTTTAAAATTAATAACTTAATCTTAATGCGAATTAAAAAAGGGGAAAATTAAAAATTAAATAAAAAGTATCATTTAAAATGATATCACAGTGTGCGTACAAAAGTCACATACAGGATGTAAAAAATCCCTTCACGAAGCCGTCATCTGAGAATGCTGTACTATGAAACTAACCCGGAACATAAAGGGCCAAGGAAGGAACACGGGTGGGTTTTAGTCAGTAAGAGTCTGACACTCCCTTCCGCTCCACCCAGAGCGGGAGGGGTTAAAAAAAAAAAACTAAGTAACAAAAAGAATTGTTGGGAAACGCCGTTTTTATGTAAAATTTCGCTGTTTACGGTAGTGCGCAATGAAATGCACGCAAAACATTGTGCTAATGGGGCCTTGCAACGGAACTGGGATCGTGAGAGGCGACGGTAACCCTTTCGGACTTTCCCGCATCCCTGGCAGGCATCGGGCCCAGCTGTGAACCCCTCCTACCGTTATTTGAGAACCCGATGGTGGCGCGTTCCGAGGTCCATGAAAACACAGGGCCTCGGACTTGTGCAGAGCAACCTCGAGTCCCAAGTATCTTTAACCCTACACATTATAAATTACTTAGCTTAACTTTTCGTGTCTGTCTGCCTGACCGCGTTATTTTTCTAAACGAAGCAACAGATTCTGGAGCGGTTTTCACTATCATTTAGAGAATTTGTTGCGGAAATTTTATGTATATGTCGGAGTTAGTTGTCAATTACAATTGTGGGTAGTTAACACAATTTGTTATAATTTGTTTTTCTTATTATTAATTTAAATGATTTTCACTATCAATTATTGTCTAGTAAATCGAAACATAATTTATTGGGTACTCGGTACGCAGTAATTGATTTTGGCAACTTATTTCGATAATTGTAACCCATGGTTTTGTTCAAAACATTTGATGACCTGTTACTTTGATTTTAAAATGATTTACTTTGTTATATCATCATTGTTTATTTACAACAATTATTCTTGTATTATTTGATTGCTTTATAATGTAAGTCTTATTAGATTTAGCGCATTATAGAGTTTTGTACCAAGTAAACACGTGACGTACTTCCGTGCGTCATCGGACAGAGTTGTCGTGGAGGGATTACAAGGTGGCGGCATCGTTCTATAAAATAGCGTGCACTCTGTCTACGAGTCAGTAAGAGTCAGAGAAACATAATAGCAATCACTCACATGGGCGCGCGTAACTATGCGCGCGCTCAAACTTCTACAGGCCTATAATATTATGGCACATAAGATGAGGGGCCCGTATTTACGGGCCACCGTGACGCATCCGCGGCCGGGGGGCGATGCCCCGTCACCGCTCGCCGCGCCCCCTTGCGGGGGCGCAGCGACTTCCAACGAAGTACGAGTCAGTCGATCTTCGGATTCGACTCAATAAAGAGTTGCTCCCGACAAAACTGTCGGTTTACCTGTGTACCAAGTACTAAAAATAAAAACCTTGTGATTGTTTATACAGTCTTATTTTTCCTAATAAAATGGGAACTCCAAACCCTGACGAGATACCGCTCGGCACTCCTGATCCTACATCAGAAGTGGGATTAGGTTTAGCCCAGGAATCGCAAGGTGTTGGTGATCCATGGCGAGTAATGTTGGAGCTTCAGAACCATAATATGGCTCAGTTAATTGAAGCGATTAAAACTCACTCCGCTCCATCTATTATAATTCACTTGCCCGATTTTAACCCGGATCTACCTGATTCCAATGCTCAATCTTGGAGTACAACTGTTGATATTTGCCTATCGGAAAAGCCTCTTCAAGGTGGCGCTCTTATTATTGCCCTCACTAAAGCCTTAAAGGGCAGTGCTAACGCATGGCTCTCCCAAGTATCGTATGCAGGCATGACCTGGACAGACTTTAAGAGTCTCTTCCTCTCTCGTTTTGACATTTCGGAAACTGTTGCCGCTACCCTAATTAACCTTCATAATAGTAAAACTAACGAAGGAGAATCTTTAGCTGCATATGCCAGTTGCCAGGTCACTTCACTGACATCTAAATGGAATAGCCTGAGAGTCGAACACATTGCTGTTTCTACTGTACTGACCCATGTCTCCAAATTTAATTCTCGTGCTCATCGACTAGCATTTACCACCGAAGTACCTTCTAGGCATAAAACTTCAACAAGAACTGAGTGTCTTGTCCCATCTTAAGAGAAAGCCTCAGATTTCTTCTGATCAGAACGATTCTTCTCAACCTAAGAGGTTAAAACCAGGTACAATAGTATGCCACTTTTGTGGTATATTAGGGCATAAATCTACAAACTGTCGCAAGAAGGCCGAGACAACTAAACATCCTGGACCAGCCAGCACGTCACATAAGGCGACACAAAAGAACATCGTCTGTTACCGCTGTGGGGAGTCGGGACACGTCGCTCCTCGCTGCCCAAAGGTGACCGGAAAGCGGCCGGGAGGTTCAAGTGAAGATTCAATTGAATGAGGATTCGACTTTCAAGCAGCCAACCATCCGTGAAACGAATTGAAGCTTGTGATGTACGACCTATCACTGGTATTCTACAGCAATCTGGTGAGTCACTTCCATTTTGTTATGACTCTGGGGCTGAATGTTCCCTTATTGCTGAAACATTTGCTAAAAAGTTGTCTGGCAAATGTATTTCTTGTGTGGTCAATATAATGGGAATAGGAAATTCTAACATAATCTTGCTATGCATTTAATAGCTACCGGTGCATGTAGGGCTAATGGCATAATGAGAACATTAAAAAGTATGCTTACCGCCGTTGAAACCAGTGAGCGATCATGGCAAGATGCCATTGAAGACGTTCAAATTGCTCTTAATTGCACAATTAGTCGGGTTACTAAATCTAGTCCTTTAGAATTATTGATTGGACGAGTTGCTAGACCTCTAGGTTTGATGACTGTTGACAGTGAGGAGTTAGAAGTAAATCTGTCCTGTGTAAGGGAACAAGCAGTCCTGGGTATAACTAAAAATGCCGAATATGATAAAGCCCGATATGATAAGACTAAAGCTATTTTGAAAAAGTTTCAAGTTGGAGACTTTGTACTTATTGCTAATGAGGAACGAAATCAGACTAAATTAGATCCTAAATTTAAAGGTCCCTTTATAATTTAAGAACTATTGGATGGTGATAGATATTTGTTATAATTTTTGAGTACCAATAGAATTATGAAATATGCCCATGACCGTGTACGAAAAATGCCTGAATGTCCAGTCACTATTAGTGATGATGTCAATGTTGGCACTGATGATGATTCATCTGCTGCTGACATACTATAGCTGAATTGACAAGATGTCTATGTTGACTCTTGTTTGCAATGTCTATCTTGACGCTTAATCGGATGTCTATGTTGACTCCTGGATTTGGACGTTGAACTTGACGCTTATGCGGGTTGTCTATGTTGACGCCTATGCGGGTTGTCTATTCGACTCCAAATTACTTGTCGAATCCCATGGTGTGATTTCGGCTGGGAGCCTATGTCTCTACTTCAGTTGAGCTATGTATTGTCTGTAGCAGTATGATCATTTTGAATGGTTGCGATGCCACTGCTATTGCTGATAATTTTATTTGACTAATTCAGGATTTTTCTTTCCAACATACCTTTTATTAAGGCTTTTGTTTGTCAGAAAGGCCGATCAATATTCACCAAGAGATTTTGTTACAGGATCACACGAGGTCGTGTAGAACGTCAGTTCTGGCCGTGTCGGAGTTAGTTGTCAATTACAATTGTGGGTAGTTAACACAATTTGTTATAATTTGTTTTTCTTATTATTAATTTAAATGATTTTCACTATCAATTATTGTCTAGTAAATCGAAACATAATTTATTGGGTACTCGGTACGCAGTAATTGATTTTGGCAACTTATTTCGATAATTGTAACCCATGGTTTTGTTCAAAACATTTGATGACCTGTTACTTTGATTTTAAAATGATTTACTTTGTTATATCATCATTGTTTATTTACAACAATTATTCTTGTATTATTTGATTGCTTTATAATGTAAGTCTTATTAGATTTAGCGCATTATAGAGTTTTGTACCAAGTAAATTCGTGACGTACTTCCGTGCGTCATCGGACAGAGTTGTCGTGGAGGGATTACAAGGTGGGGGCATCGTTCTATAAAATAGCGTGCACTCTGTCTACGAGTCAGTCGATCTTCGGATTCGACTCAATAAAGAGCCCTTGCTCCCGACAAAACTGTCGGTTTACCTGTGTACCAAGTACTAAAAATAAAAACCTTGTGATTGTTTATACAGTCTTATTTTTCCTAATAAAATGGGAACTCCAAACCCTGACAAGATACCGCTCGGCACTCCTGATCCTACATATATAATACCTATATTAATATTGAACTTAAATAATAATAATAAATAAATCGGCCAATGGCCCGATGGCCCTTCGATCAACATCTCTCGAAGCTCTCGTTAGGCGGTTGGATCAAGGGCCTGATTCAGAAGGCAGTACTCTTCGATACGGCTCGTATCGTGAGGAGGTTCCTGTCTCTGGAGTCCTAACCACCGGTAGCTTAGACCCTGCTCCCGATACCGGCAGACTACTATTTTTATATTATTAAACGTTTTTTTAATGAAAATATTTAAAAATTTATTTATATGTATGAAAATAAATAAACGGAATAATAATAATATGAGACAACATCCACACAAGGTCTTCAGGTCCCGAACTAGGTACAGCCTGTTCTACGGTAACCTGATGAAATAAAGGAATCTCAATGTTTTGTCGAGCCGTAAAAAACATGTGAATCAACGGCGTTGTTGTCTTATATGACCAGAATAGTTACGTAATCGCGATTTGAAATCACGTATAAAACTGTATATTCCAATAACTTCAAGTTAAATCCCTTTCTATACGGTTGTATTTCTCTACCTTGCCAATAGCTAAGACCTACATAAAAACCAAACGATCGAAGCGAACAAAATAAAACCAAGTGGAATGTGCTGAACTTAATCTCGTGTAGTACACAACAGGTGAAAGCAATACATGGAGTCTCACTACTGCAGCGTCTTGCAGTTGAAATATACCGGGAGAATTTTTCAAGTGTGCGGGTGTGACAATATACAAATACGAAAAAAAATATCAACCGACTTCGAAAAAGACTAAGTGAGACTTGAGAGTGACTTTAATTACGGAAGTCGGTGTTATTGGTTTTGAATTTTCGTTTTTTGCCACCGACCTCTGAAATTAAATTTATTTGTTAATTTTTTTATCATTGTTCATTTCCATTAAAGCACCTGCCATCTAATCTCTTCACCACCCTTGGGTGACTGGTAGAGAATGCCTAAGGCATTAAGTCCGCCTTTGTACCTTTTGTGCGAAAAGATTAAATAAATTTGTCACTTTGTATGGTTTTTTTTGAGACATGCCATTAAAAAAAGGATTTTCGAAATCGATCAACAATAATTGCCGAAGATATCGCGTAACGCCTTTTTAAGAAGTCCGTAATACTCAAAAATACTCAAAGGGGTCTCAGGGCTGACTTAAATAAAAACTAAAACTGCTTTAAAATACATTGGAAAAGAAAAGTAAAAAACTCATGTTAATCATCAGCGGGCCAATTCCAATTAAAAAGTTCTTCGTCTATTCGCAATCTCATCTCAGCGACAATCAATGTCAAAAACTTGTCAATGAAGGTAAATTCAGGTATATTAGAGGTAAGTTAGACAGATCGAGACTGAGATTAGAATGTGACGTTTATAAAAATATTAGAATTGTCTCCGATCATCATCAAAAATTAAGTCAAACTAAACAAATTCAATTTCGATCAAAGTTTTACAGGACGTAACTAGATGGCATTAGCGTCGAATCAGATCGCGCTTTGGTTTCCTTACAGAGGGCTTAATTTGGGTCGAGTATATTTTTGAATGAGTGTAACATAGAAATGTAAATGCTGCTTAACTATAGTACCTACTTAAATGTCCGCTAATAAAGCAGTATATTCTTATGTCATACGTACTGACATTATTATAATCAGTACGAATGTTTGTCATCAGTAATTTACATTTAGAATTTTTCGTTAAAATTAAATGCCGTATGTAAATGAATACCTATACATTTGGTGTTAAGGTACTTATTCAGCGAATTGGTAGTATTCACCGACACGGGCTACTTCGATGTCCAGTCCCTGAGTGAGTCCTGGCAACAGACAGGCAACAAAATGACGACGTACCTTCAGGAGGAGCCGCTCGAGTTTCGCGGTTTTCGCCAGGAGGAACCCGACGAGTGTGGTAATTCTCTTCAGTAGCAACCGTGTCAGTGTGGCGACTTTTGCCAGAATGAGCCTCCCGAGCATGGTGATTCGCCCCTGAAGGAACACGGCGAATGTGGAAATTCACCACAGAAGCCCCCCGAGTGTGACGATCTTCCCCACAAGGGTGCGTGGGTGCAACCACCGTCATCACCACCCTCGCAGCCATCACCGACTCCCATCACCCCCCACACAATCCTCACTATGACCTACGTGCCACTGAGTCGAATGAACCCACTGGTTTATCACCGGAAGAGACTGTTATGATAGCACGAATCACTGGTATTTTACCACAAATTACTAGTATTTCACCGCAAATGACTAGGATTTCACCGCAAGTGACTGGTATATCACCACAGGAGACACCGAGCCCAGTGCGAGTGCCGCACGCCAAGACGCACGTGCAGCCACGCAAATCGTGGGCAATAAACCGCAAAAACGAGTATCACTGCGATTTCCCGACTTGCAACAAGGTCTACACCAAGAGGAAATTCCTTAATAATCACAAAAAGACGCACACAAAGCTGTTTCTGTGCATGGTAGAAGGCTGCATGGCGGTTCGCGCGCTCGAGCTGCTTCAACCGCCACGTGCGCAGCAAGCACACTGCCAGCAAACCATTCCACTGCCGCTACTGCGACAAATGCTTTTCGCGCTCAGACTACCTCGAACACTAATAAAACATGAGAAAGCTGCAACGCAAAAACCAATAAAATGCGCACTCTCTATTTATTTACACTTTTTTACGTGATTCCGTTTATAGGTTGTCGTGAGTTGTGAACACGGAATTTATTGTGATGAACGTTGCTCCATGCATCGTCAAGCCAAAGTATGACGCTGTATCGTAGCCCAGTCATCAGTCACTGCAACAAAAGCTTCAAAGTTTTATTTTACACGAGTTTTATTGTTTCTGGAAATGTATCTTAAGGTTTCGGTTGTCGTAGCTTTGTGTAGTTCGGTGACGCCGCCGCGCAGCGATAGCGATGGCGCTTGTGTTCAATGAGTGGGGAGTGCTTTCCTCCTATGTATTTCAATAGCGGTTATATTTTGCGGGGCAAGTTCGACGAATCATCCCACGACGTCACACCGAGCACGACCTTTGTGAATTATGATAAAATACGAATTGCTTTATTCTCATATTTTTGAGAATACACTGGTTTGCGGTTCTGCGCAGAATCTTGTTGATTTGTACGAGTAGGTAATTATTAGTGTACTTTATTCAGTAGTCTGAGCTTCTACTTTAACCTATTATCCCGATAAATTTTTAGCCAAGTGGGTTGTTTTTATCTACACTAATATTTTAATTAAGATACTTAGGTCGTAAGAAATAAAAATGAGCCTGCAGGGAGGGTAGTATAATAAGGCTGTGTTTTAACACAGTCATATTAAGAATAAGGTTATACCAACGTAAGCTGTACGAATCAGGGATGTTGCGAATATTCGCATCCGCATCCGCATATGCGGAACATCTGCATCGATTTAGACATCCGCATCTGCATCCGCATCCGCATAAATCAATGCGGAGCTGATGCGGATGCGGATGTGTAGCAAGTCGCGACAAGAAAGAAAGGGGCGGGCCCGGCGAGTGGCACGTGTCGATGGCGCGTGCTGATTGACCAATAGGAAAGCAATAATTTTGTTTTGGACGGTGACGCGCCTCGCAATTTTTTGTTTATTAACTTAATTTCCGCAATAAGAAGCGAATTAATTTAAATGAGTGTCCTCTTAAATGGTGGAGTGTTAATCATAGCGATTTCAAACTGTTATCTAAAATAGCACGCAAATTCTTATCAGCTCCACCAGCCAGTGTTCCACGTGAACAGTTATTTAGTAGCGCAGGATTAATATACGAACCCTTGCCAAAATAGACTGGAATCCGAAAAGGCGGCCATTCTCCTTTTCATCGTTAAATATAATGCTCCAATTTTCAAATTTAATTACTAAAATTATTAGTAATAGTAATTTACTTACTACTTTATGAATAAATAAAGAAAGGATAAATATTACTCTTTTGTACCCAACCCACACTTAAGTTTTTTTTACAGATCCGCATCCGCATCCGCATCCGCGGATGTGAGCCTCTTAAAATCCGCATCCGCATCCGCATCCGCGGATGTGAAAAAATCTGCATCCGCAACATCCCTGGTACGAATTTATCTTTTAAAAACATATTTATAATTATAAATACTTCTGCGCTTTTCTTCGTAGATCGATGTTTGTGGAAACCGTGAATGTTGTAGAAGAAGTAGTTAATAAATAAAAATTAAATATTTTCATAAAAAAAATAGGATACATTATGATTCCATGATCATTTTTATTAAGAGTGACAACGCATGACATAATAATATTGTATTAGAAAACGTAATTAATAATATTATTAGAATCTAAACGGAATAATACATTTACATTTTAATAATACCTAAGTAGTTACATTCCTACTTGCAGTAGGTATCTACCTAAGTAGATACCTACTGCAGTAGATCCGCGGTAATCTGGACCACCCCACCGGTGTCGGTGTCGGGTTTCGGATGATCATTTTTCTCGGATTAAAGAGTACTGCCACCGACCCTTAGTAGTCCGGAACTTTTTGTATTAAAGGAGTCTCTTGTAATCCAATTATACTATGCCGGTTCAAACATGCACTGACGAATATTTGCCGACATAAAGGTGATTTGTATGTACTGTGGCATGTTGATTTTAAAAGGTGCCGGAGTAAACAGGGGCCGGATTACCGCGAATCAACTGTATATATCGAAAGCAGATTGCATAATTAGTTATCATACATACGGCGCATTCAGTTTGCATACTGTCGCCATTATGTATAATGCCTAAGGCGACATGTATAACTCCTAGGCAATATGTAAAAGTCCTTGAAACCCAATTGATGATTCGGTCGCCGTCTATATACTGTCCAGGCGGATTTATTCAACTAGTTCTATTTTATATCACCTGAGGCGCTGCTAAAAAACACAGCAAAAATGGCGTCGAGTAGTGCAACTGTTTCCGAAAATAAAGATGAAAACAAGTGATTTTAAAGACGTTTACCCGCGATGTTTAACTATAAACAATTATTACGAATCTCACAAGGGATCATTAAAAAAGCCGCGGACTGGAGAAAAAGTTTTGGAGGTCATCCGGCTCGTAAGACACGTTCAAATGCCCATACAAACTAGCGTTCGGCAGACTCCTGCTAATAAATAAAGGGTAATGACTTTTACAGCTGTTACTAAGTAAATAGTTCGGCAGCTCATAGGTGAGGTTGGAGCTGTGACCAACCACGCGCAAGCTGAATTGTTCGCAGTAACTAAGCCAGGCCACTCCGAGTAAATGGGTTAGGTTAGACTAGAACTGTAACAAACCGCGCCCGAGCCGAGCAAGCAAAGCGATCGGTACCGGGGGCAGCGGCCGGTGAGCGCGCTACTTCCAAGGTAGGGCCTGCGCACACCACGTTTTTTAACCGTGCCGTTGACGCGCGTTATTAGCGATACAGACGCGATACGCACGCGAGTCAGACGCAGCCTGTAGACCTCTATAGGATAAAAGCGCGCCGTCGACGCACGTTTCTATAACGCGCGTCAACGGCGCGTTTAAAAAACGTGGTGTGGACAGGCCCTTAGATTTCTTAGCGTCTAATTCTGATTTGTTATCAGTCCACGCGTATCTAAGGCATTTTTTTGCCTAATATTTACTCAATTGCCCATTTAAATATTTGTTATGATCATGACTCATTTTTGTTTAATTTACTGCTGAAAATTTATTGCCGAACTTCTTAACAACCATGGTTACCCTAACATATGACTCTTGACGAAATGGATGTTATCAGAAGCGTCTTCGATTTGCCTTAGGTATTACACATAACGGCGACAGTAAGTATGCAAACGGACGTTATCGTATGTATATCATGACGAACAAACGTCGTCATATAAACAAATAAAAGACAGTGGCCGAAAGTGGTATCAATGTCTACCACTACCTTTCATTATGTTGAACTAACCAACAAATAATTTTTTAGACAAACTAACCAAACAATATCTTTTCAAATCTCGTTTTTGTTTTTTTTAGCTATTATCTGTCTGGTTGATTAGTGACATGCAAACTCACTTGATGAGGGTCTGAAAAATATGTAGCCATTAGCCAGGGCTAGGCTTTAAATGTTTGCGGTGGCATAGCTGAAGAGTGAACATTTCGTTTGACGGATTGCACAAAAGCGCTACCTGACGTAGCTCTTCCATATTTAAATAAATTAGTATGTTTAGAGACTCGTAAATGGCTGTGAATATAACTAACACAATAGAATTGTGTTTTATAATATATTGACTAGGTATAAAAAAAACAAAATGTAATTTTGTTTTTTTCACAATTCAAACTCGAATGTGGGTTTATCACACTAGGTGAAGCCGAGTGTGATAATAGTACTTATCACATGATCATGATCATCATCAGTAGTGTTTTAATACCTAATTATGTACTTTTGCATACACAACTTTATCTACACCCATGATATGAGTCCTCTATAAAGGACTCCGAAACCATTAGGGTGTTGTACAGTGTTGTAGGAACCCTATGCAAAATTATAAGTATTTTTTTTTGAATTAGTGACTTTAGTAGTGAAACGCGCGTGTGTTAGATTTGAAATAGGGAATATTACTAAGTATAAGATTCAAGCAAGTAAATGGCAAGTATTTATTTTAATAAACCATTTTAATCAAAGAAAGCTTCATTAACATCAATCCCAGAACTTTATTGTCCAAGAAGGTAAATCATAAGGTATCAATTTAACAACGAAATAACAAATAAATAATGATATTAGAAGTATGGTTAATATTACTATTTAGATTAATTAATATTTAAATTCATCACTAATTGTTGATATCATTTGTTTAAACTTCACATAACATTTTAAGGAAAGCACAACGTAACTGTACTATATTGTATAGTGTACTAAAGTTCTAGTTATACCTTTAATTATATAATTTATACTAATAATAATATTAGGAACAGGAAAAGTACTTAACTGGTGATCCGCTCGGTTCGACGGTTCGACTCAGAATGTATTCAGTATTTTTTTTTGTGTTTGATATTTCACAGTTGGCCTTGAGAGGCCGTGACTGCTTAACCGGTCTATTCTGTGGTGCCTTTCAGCTAACTCAAAGCCTCCAGCCAGGGGGTGGGCTCTCGCTTTTATAGACAGTCACAAATAACTGACGTCATCGTGCCGTCAGTACAGAGCACACGTGTACAAAATTGATCAATTAAACTACTCTTTGAAAGCGATATAAATGTATCGAATAAACTGTAATTGTGTTACAAAATAAATATTGTAATAAATAAATAGTATACAAGTGGTTTTAACAATAATTATATCATTTAAATCACAACCGAACCAACTTCCGGAATCAAGGAGATCTTAATTTCACAACAATAAAATTTATACTACTAAACATTATAAAAAGATTAAAAGATATAACACGTGCATGACAATGTTCTATCATTCTCTTTCAATTCGATTTCGTTCAATCATTTTTTAATTCATAAAGATACCACGAATTGAGTAGTGAGAGTGTGGCTGTTTGATGAGTAAGGAAGGGATCGAGTTGGAGTTGCATTATGAAGTTTAGTACAACATTATAACACTCGTTATAATATTATGGTTACTATGACTCTGGTTGTTTTAATGTTGGCAGCTGACTTTTTCAGAAACTTTTATAGATAATTTATAGCATGGGTAGTTTATTATTACCCTCGTTTTCGAAAATTATATGATAATAATAGTTGGTTCAAACGTTTAAAATAAGTATGCCCAATTAAAATATGTAATCATTACGACTATATTTAACTCTATGATGGTTATCCGTTTTTCAATATTATAAAAGTGAATAGTTAAAAATAGTTCAAAGGTCGTGTCTTAAAGAAAAAAAATCAAAATAAGGTTAAATATACAGGGAGGCAGGGACATCAACGCGCAACTTCTTACCGTGGATTCTCAGTAGATGATTCTGAACCCCCTGCGTTGAAACTCGTTGGTTACCTATCTATACATTTAGACCGCGTAGGTATTGCACTTTTCTATGTAACGAGATGTTTTTTTTTCTGTTAATCGTAAAACCTTTGATAAGGAGTCTAGAGTCATGTGCTGAATTCGTGGTTACAGTTTGCGCGTTGATATCCCTGCTACCCTGTTTAAACAATGAATTGTATATTTTTTTTGATGGCTTATAAAAAAACTAATGTACCCAAGCACTGAAAAAAAATTATTTACTTTAAGGTAAAACAACTATAGTTTTACCTTAAAGTAAATTGTGATATTGGAATATTCCTGGCCAAAACTATGTTTGTTACTCAAACTTTCTTTCCTTTACAAATTTGCCCATTCTCCTTTTATAATTTAGTGGGTATATCAATTTTGATGTAAAACATAATAATATTTATTGTTGATATTTGTAATGAATGTGTAATTTAACGTTCCTAATTTATTTGTGTATATTTACAGTAAGTTTATAGTAAGGAATAATTAATAGTAAATAGGTAAATATCAGTGTAAATATTTGTAAGCCACTGTGAGTGGCGGATGTGTCTAAATTATGTATGTCTATTACATCTTTGTATGTCTGTTTAGCGAATAAACGTCTTTATGTATATGTACTTCCTACGTACCTACACAATACATATACACGGTGGTCCAAATAGAGACGCCAATAAAAATAAAAAAAATCTCATACCTAGGGCTATCCAAAAATACCCCATGTATGTTCCACGATTTTTGATAGTATAGGTGACATAAATAGGTACTTTTTTAATTTTTGGGGAAATTCTTCGGGAGATCTTTAAATTTTTTAAACTTTTTTTCGACAAGCTCTGTTTATGCTTTCTTAGTAAACATGTTTTAGAGATGTTCTACGGATAAATGCTTTCACCTTCCTACAAATAAACTATGCACATACTTGATACAGCAATAATTTGCCCGCTTTAAAACTGCTTAAAAATTTAACAGGTTTAAGTGAATGTAAAGAGAAATTCTGCACGAGTTTGTTGAATTCTAAACGAGATAAAAACGTAGTCGTCAGTCTCAGTTACGGGATGATTGATTGGACTCCAAGCTATTAAAGGTTTCAACAAAAAGGGCGTTATGTTTCAAATTTTACGGTTTTTGCAAAGACTCGTGTTTGCATGATAACGGTTTTATGTTTAGCAAAATCATTAATGGTTGTTCTTCTTGTGTGGGCTTGCGATTTGTCACCTGTACGTTTTACGGATCATTTTTAAATTTGCTTCTTTATTAATAGCGGTAGGTGTAGATCTACGACCGTGCACAGGGCCCAGACACTTATATTATTTTAGCGATAACAATATAATGGAAAAGTCAAAAATGCTGATCCTTTTGAAAGTTGGAGTCGAAAAAAGTAATGCTTTTTTTTTTATAAAAACGTTGCCCCACACAAAGAATTTCTCTTGTATCGTGGGTGCGTTTACAAACATTTAAAACTCACATGCACAAACAGCCAGACCCGGAACAACTACTTGCCGGTCATACAAATATTTGTTCCGTGCGGGGATCGAACCCGCGACACGTAACGCAGCAGTCAATCGCTTAACCACTGCGCCAACCGTACCGTCGTGCCGACTTTGAAAGCTTTGATTGCCACTTGCCTAGCAATTGTTGCTATGATTGGAAAAGGCCTATGCCCAACCGTCAGCAGTGTCATTCAGCTATTAACTATGAACTATAAAGTTAAACGTTAAACAGTACCACTTCAACGGTAATTTCGGACTTGCGGACAAGCGGTCATGAGTTCGGACCCTACCCTCTGCACTATTGACGTGAACTTCCACGGGGGTTCACAGGGTTGTCGGGGTTCGGGGGTACTAAGCTTAGCACAAGCATAATTTAGCTTAGTTGTAAACAGTCCCCATAGTTTGTCTTTAGCTGCCACGGCTTATTTTAATCATTAAATTTTTGATTAGTTTTTAAATGTTTTTTTAAACGTACGCTTTTCACGTGCACGTGTTTCATCATCGTTCGCACATACAATCGTATCGTATCGTATCGTTCGTATAAATGTATAAATTCAACATGAACGAGGTTAACAATGTTTTGTTATAATATTTTGATTTAAAGTATGTCCATTTCTAATCAACGCCGGCCTCATCTAGTTTAAAAAAAAATATATGTTTGACGTAAAAGTGTTTGTACAAACAAACCTACTTACAGAAATAAAATAATTTATCATTTATCATGGAGTTTCTTGCCCGCTCTTCTCCATAGGAACTTATCTTTCTGACTGATCGAGTCCTTGACAATTCAAAAGTGCATGTATTCATTTAATTCTAATAAATGCTTTGAGTTTGAGTTGACAGAAACAGGATTACCATTTCTAAGACTCTGCTCACAGAGCTCTTTCAGTTGTGGACAGCAATTGTACGAAATTCTTAAAAATTTCAATTTTCTTTGAAGCAGTCACTGTAATAACAAAGAATAAAATGGAAAATCCTTGCACATTTTATACCCAATAACCTTAGATTTATAGATATTGGCAGTCCAGTTATTCTGAGATGCTCGGGGCTAGCGTCCGATATATGGATATTGAATAAAACTAGTGCACGAGTAGGTATTACCTACTAATACCTACTAGAAGCTCTTTATAAAGGCGGTCATCCGGTGGGCTAATTACGTATTACTTTTCATTTTGATAGCTCAACAATATTTATTGCGTGATTAACGCTGTCGAGCTGACGATTTTTTCAATCAATGAATTAACAATTTTCTTCAAACTCCGACAGAATGTGATAAGTATGTTACGCAATTGGGGTGCAGGGAAGTATTAGCCGACTTTGTAATCGCTTTATCACCGTAAGGTTGAATGTCACTTGCACGTCATAAAATGACAAGGTCTATTTGTCTATGTGACAGTTAGATAGTTTCAACCTTAGTGAAGTTTAATTTTAGTGGGAATTGTTGTCAAAAAGCAATTACAAGGTCGATTTACCTAGTACTACCAGCCCAGTGAATACTTACCATCCGCCGATTGACACCCATTTAAATAGGATGAAAACTATAAATAATAAAATAATAATTACCTTTATTTGATTCAATGCTGAATTATAGAACGAACAAGGTACACCGAATGCATTGGCAAATTAAAAACTTGGTATTGTATTTTCAGCTGAAACCAGTTGTATTCAAATAACTCTACCCTAGCATAAAACAAGCGCTTTAAGCCCGTTTTAAATCCACACACGGTAAACCACACTATTTCCTTACGGAAATTAATCATCCTACACTTTAACATAAAACCCGACATCATCCCAACGATTGCACAGTTGCCACACAACAGGAAGTTACTATAATTTACGTTGAGTTACGACGCCACTTACCATCGTGCTGGGCTATGACCATAGAAACGTTTAGTCGCCATCACCATAAGGAGAAGGAAGTTTAAGGCATCATTTAGACATGTTATTGACGTTTTCCTTATGGTGAATACATAGTAGGCTATAAATATACTTTGTATCTTAAACTGTCTCCCGTAAAAGCATCAGCATATTACTCCAAAGCGCATAAAAATTTAAGTTGTGATCAGTTCTTATGACTATTTCTAAACACGGCGATAAGGACACCCAACTGCCCTTTATTTCAGCAACAGAATTGCTTCTTAAGCACATCTTTTAGTGTTCAAACCATGTAAACTACGATTGGACTTATCAATGTCTTGTCTAAGTCAACACTGACTTTCAGCGACGAAAAATATTGCAAGAAAACCTGCGGGTTATTTTGTAACATGCCCACAATGGCAATACTTTTTATTTTGACAGCTCAAAGACGTTCATTGCATTACTTGCGTTGCTGAGCATACAAATTATTCAAATGTATGAAGGAATAGATTAGCAATTTCTTTTAAATGATAAATGATTTTATTTCTGTAAGTTTGTTTGAACAAACACTTTTACACGTCAATCGTATTTTAAAAACTAGATGAGGTCGGACTAACACGGACCTAACGGAAACTAGGTGAGATTTCCTATCTGACTACTCTGAAAAGAAAAGCCGAAACAAACTTAGAGGTTACAGTCTCTTTTAAAGTCCAGACAAAATCTTGGTCAGATCATGTGAAGGCTATGTAGATTGGTGTCTGAAATTGTCTTTTGAGGAAAGAACCACACAGATTGAGTGGACCTGTCCAGTCAGTGCACGCAATTGTCAGCAATCGTGCAGCTCAACTTAGACTTAAGGAGCTCAACGATTCGATGAACAATACCAACGAAAGGACATTTGAGTAGGCCGCATAAATTACTCAAACTGCCAGATCATGATTAAACTGAGAAAATACAATTTTTTTAAGAAAAAAACCAATGATCGGCATAGTTCTCACATTCACAATAATTAGAATAATATTATAATAATCTTTGAGGACCATGTAGATTTGTGTCTGAAATGGTCTTTTGAGGAAAGAACCACACAGGTTGAGTGGACCTGTCCAGTCAGTGCACGCATTTGTCAGTAACCGTGCAGCCTTTTGTAAGTCCTTTGGATTGTGATCTAAAATGTGTTATGCAATCGTGGAGCAGCATTAGACTTATCTAAAATGCACAGACAATTAGTAAGCCTGGTATCAATGCTCGTTCCATCTCTCTTTGAAAAGAAACTTATCTAATATTACCTATTCAATTATGTTAAACAAGGAGAATTTTATATTGTTATTTATAATTTTCCCGTCACTCGAAATCGTCGTGAAAATAGGTCAGCAACATCACTGAAATGAAGGAAACTACTAGCCAAGCAAGATCATTAATAATTCGCACAGAAATACGTTGCGGGCGGGACTTAATGCGGAAATTGTGCACGTACAATTTCATGTATGTTCTAAGCATATAGTTTTGTTGTTTATTATATAATGGGAATATTAAGCTAATGCGGGTTTTACACAGGTGACTATAGCCGCACGACTGTCCTAATGGCAATTCGGCTACGCCGCAGGTGACTAAAATCGCAAGTTTCAAGGTAGAGTAGGTTTCGAATCTTCTCGTGCGCCGACAGGTCGCATGCGGCGGGTGACTAAAATCAACTGTGAAAATGCTCAGTCGCAGGCGAGAGCCCACCGCATGAAGGTCGACATTTTGATGCAAAATAAACTAGTCACCTGTGATTTTTATCGACGTCTGTAAATAGGGTGGCGATTCGGCTTGTGAGGTGATTTGGTAAGCGACCAGCCGCACCGCGAAAATCTACCTATTGTAAATCCCCCATTCCGATCCGTGGATGGTTATGTAGAGATCCAATTAGCGGTAGAAATATCAGCTTGACGTTAATTTGGTGGAATTTTGTTGAAATTTCAATGAGATAGATTTGAATCGTCAGTCATTTGTCATTTTATTGACAGGTGAAGGGCTGATTAAAGTTCTACAACATAGTTTGCACTTCAGCCAGGGCTTAAAAATTAAGCGACTACACGCTCTGGGCAATCCCTGTGGGGTACGGACCTCGGCTTAGGACGTCGATGGGGGAGGGCAACAAAGGACAGGCTGGATCGGATTATATTGGCACGAAATTAAAGCTGGATCGTGCAAGGGTCAGGCCGGACATGGATAGGGGCGTCGCGATGGATTGACCTCGGAGGCGAGGACGGAAGGACGGTGGTCTGTTTTTGACGTGACAACGTCTTATAAGTCGATGGAGCCGGCTGCACGCATGAAAAAAACATTACTCATGCGGCGTTACCTCGCTCTGAGGCGTTCCATTTAAGGCTTGAAGTGCAAGCGAGAGCGCGGAACGAGCGACAAAGAGGCACAATCGGCCTCCGTGTTCGGCAGCGTTCGACATCTGTCTCTCTCCTATTTGAGTGAGCGATGCGTACGCGTGGACAGCTGCTATACAATAATACATTTACATGTTTTCGTCAAGTATGAATTGCAGTGAAAAGTGAATGTGGTGTCAATTGTTTATACCAACGATAATTGCGGCGATACAGGTAAAAATTGACATAATTGTATTTTTGCGTACAAATAAATGTAACTTGATCAATTCAATTGTAATTTCCATTTGCCTCCCTCTCTATATCCATACAAAATATAAATCAAACAAAGAAAATAAAAAAAAATGCAACCATTCCATCAGTATTTTCTTATGACGTTGTCACGTTCAACTATTGTCAGTAAACCGACTTTACAGACAACCGATTCATTTTTGTATTTTCTAAGAGTACTGTTGGCCTTACTTCTCTCCTGTCCCTCTAATAAAAACTCTCATTGTGGACATAAAAGAGTGCTGCCATAACCTTTCTGGAAAATGGTTCTGGAGGGTCTACATCCTGTGGAGATGGTGTGGTTTAGCGTGTGGTAAGTCATGATGGGACGGATGACCGCGGTATAGATGCGCAATTTGCACTTGAGTGACAATTTGCTGCGGGCGGTCAATATAAAGTGGAGCCTGCTGAGAGTGAAAGAGGCGCGCCGAACGAGCCGTCTCTGTGTGTTCATTGAAGGTAAGTTGGTGGTCAAGGATCACACCTAGGTATTTAGCTTGCTTCTACCAAGAGATCAGATTGCGTGAGTGTTTCGACGCGGTCTCGAGAAGAGAACCGCCTAAATCTAATCGGGGTAGACCTCGATCCTCTATTTCCGGAACCAACCGCCTAAAACGTTTGCGGAGATTTGGAGAATACGAGCGGTAGAGTTCTGACAGCGACCCGTAATGGCATTGTCGTAGAAAAAAACTGGGTTTGGAAACCAAACGGCTCGTGTTGGGGATGAGAGATGAGACTCTTTGAGACGCTATGAAAAAGCCTCCCGTAGATGTTGCCGAGAACATTGAATAGACTATTGGGACGGTAGCTCGTGGGCTCAGACTTGGGCTTGTCTGGCTTGGGGATACCGATAACGGTGGCCTCTTTCCATGCTTGCAGAAAGATGTTGTTGCTCCAGGCGCCATTGAAGATGGCGGTCATAAGCATAATAAGAGGGGTGGGGAGGAGTATGTACACCATAAGGTGTACATACTTAAGAAATCCCCAAGCCCAAATCGGGGGCTTTCGTAGCGCTGAGCCTAAATGATGTCGTGCACTTCGTCTGGAGTGGTGGGAGGCAGAGGACCATCGGGGTCTTCAACGGGTGGAAGCTCTTCGTTCAACTCCAGCGTCAACCATGTCTAGGTGTGCTTACTCTACTGGCTGGCTGGGAGAACATTGGTGGTGTAACTAATATTTTTATATATCAACATAATTGAATAGATTGTCCATGGACTTTCTTGCCCGTTCTTCTCCATAGGTATCTACTACGCTTTGGAATAGGCAACTAGCTTCATACTCGAATTTCTGACTGACCGACCAATTAACAATTCAAAAGTGCCTGTAAATGGTTTAATTGAAATAAATGCTTTGAGTTTGAGGAACGTAATTTCCGCTGTAGATGCATCTCTACTGTGCGTTTCTTTACAGCGCGCTGTAATTGGCACACGTAAGCTTTCTTCGCGTCACAGGGAAAGGAGTCGTAGGCACGAATGGCCGCGTTCTTCTCGGTTATCAGATCACGTATGACAGTCGGTAGTTTTCAGCGATGGTCTTCCATCACCGGGACTTCCCGTGAACAATCCGTCAAAACAGATTGAACGTGCTTTGTAAACGAGTCGATCGCACCCACCGTATCTGCGACCGACACTGTGTGATCGGGGATGGTGTCCAAGTGGTGCTTATCAGTCTTTTGCTTAGTTTCTTCTAGTCGGTTGTCACATGGGTCTGAGGGGGCTGGTTGGGTTTGAGTGGGTCCGAGTGGGGGCTAGATGCATGACAACTAGGCGGTGGTCAGGGTTGAGCTCGTGTTGCGTCTCTATAGATTGCAAACGGAGGTTTACATTCTTGAGCAGTGCAACTTCGAGAACATCGGGAAGCTGGTTGGGATCGCTACGGATTTAATGGATTGGATTTACATTAATTGGACCTATGTTGAACATGATCCTACCTCTGGTAGAAGTCGTGTTACTGTTCCCAGCCCAGAGGTTGCTGTTGCGATATCCGCGCATCGCTACATCCCATCGCAAATGTGAGATCTGTAAAATACAAGACAATACATTAAAATAAAACAAACGTTTATCACCGACTTATGTATTGCTGAACCACGTTGCTTTTCAACTTGCTCAATGTGCCTGGCCTATTATTATTAAATTAAAAAATTCAATCAAATAAAAACAAATTACATTAAAATAAACAGCAATAAATAAAATTACACATACACATTACATTACTTATCCAATGTCACAGTTAAATAAAATATATAAAGAACATTACACATTAAAAAATAAATTAAACGCATGTCAAATAATACGAGGAGACGCGCTAACATGAAGCTGCATCCACCTCTGTATCAGGGACAGGTCCCACCGCTCGGACAATACCCTCAGGAAACTGTTCGAGCTGCTTCGTAGGCGACTCAATAGTGAAGCGCTGCGCTTCCTTATGATCGCGAAAAAATCATCGGTCCGCGCCTCAGAAAACATAGTCGAAGCACTACAAAACCGCGGCAGCCCTAACAGTATCCTGAAGGCATTGTTGTACTGTACGCGCAGTGCGCTGTACGCCCGCTGCGTAAAGTTGGTCCACAGGCTGCACGTGTAAAACGACTGACAATATGCCTTAAATAAAGTCACCTTCACAGGTCTAGTACATCGCGCAAACCTGCGAGCGAACATATTACACCGGACAGACAGCGCCCTGCGCTCATTGTCAGACAAGTCGTCAGAGACCCAGTGGCCCAAGTACTTGAAACGCTGCACCCTTTTTAAAGGAATGCCGCAAAGAGTGACAGGAGGTACGGATGAGTAACATTTGGTACCGGCTTTGAAGGTTACAAATTCACTCTTTTTTGCAAACTTAAACTTTTATGACGTTTTCTGCAAATAATACTATTATTGTCTAGCGTTTACCTTTCATCCTGATCTTCTTCGTCTGTCTACGCTTGTTTTTACTTCCACTTCCACTTTCATCGACAATTTTTAGCCGACTTATTTATGTACGTATCTACGTACATAAATAAGTCATCGAAGTCGATGGTATTTACCATCGTAACGTGTCAATTTTAATGCAACCCATACGATCAGTTACAATATATATAAAACAAGTTTACATACAACAAGTTAAGTTACAAAACTGTCCGTAAATAGTCCGACGCGTTCGGCTATTTGCGTATCAGCGTATTGTGCGACGAAGTGTACCTAAAAAATTAATTAATTGGATTAATAAATTAGAACAATGTGTTGGAGCGAGGAAGTCTGGCATCGTTAAAAACAGGTTTTGTTCGTTTCTTAAGAGATTTCTAGAATTATATCATGCGGTGTCTCATTCATTTGTCAGTTTGGTTATGTTTTGTTTTGTAATTTTATATAATATCACATTAATTATTTAAATATTCGGTATTATTATTCTCTTACAATAGTGTATATAAGTATACATACACACAATGCATTATAAAACTGATTTACACCCATCACCTTACAATTCAGGGCCAGTTGAAATCCAGCATCAGGCACTAGTTTTCTGGCATTTTTGCTGAACTGGGCCTATTTGGCGCAGCCGCGAGGTACACTTTCCTGCTAATTTCTCTCAACGAAATTAACACATTTTATTTGTTATATTTTTTTTTTTTATTGTATGGGTTGTGTAGTGTGACTTATAGTCAGTATGTGCTAAATGTGTTTGTTTTCTTTCTGTTCAAAGCGGGACATTTGGCATTAAGATCCCGCGCCAAGATGACGGAGTTACTAATACCGAAGAGGACAGTTTGGTCCTTTGTGAGAGGGATGGGAATTCTACGGACCACTATTATGTGGGATACTGGCGGAAATTATGGTAATCGGTTGATGACTAGTCATGCCGAACCGACAGACAGATATCTCCATGTGAGAGAGGAGAGGAGGTGGGTCAACAGGGATGCAGCACAGTGACTTTCTGTAGTAAATGAGGGTACCGCCTTAGTGGCAACGAAACCTGTAGTTGCAAACTAGTTTATAGTTGGCGATGATCGGGTTACGATTTTGGGGCTTCAGGAACGTTACCTGTAAGGGGGGGATGTCTAGCTGATGATCGTGGAGGAAAGTGGCGTTCTCATCGCGTTCACCAGTAATGCTATTAGCATTGCAGAAACTTAGTTTCAGGAATCGGGGTTGGTTTCAACAGTAACATTAACTTATATTAATATATTACGTTTCCTATACTCTCAATAGCCAAACTTTCCTTATGTAAGTGGAAACAAATACGCCACTTAAACACACTCGTCGATCCTTCCCAACGGTTTGTTTGTGAGCTGATTCCCAAATTAGTTTGTCCCAGTTACCGGCTAAGAGAGGAAAAATTACTGCATTTTTAATCGTGGGATGGCAGGTAAAGACAAATCGCTAGTAGGTACCTAGTGTCACTCATTATCGACATTGTAAAATGTTTTAGGGGATGATCAGAAAAGTTGTTTGAAAGAAAAGTTCTCACCTTTAGTACAGGCAATCTTCATCTGCCTAGCCTCTGCTCAACTATAGCATAATCAGCCTATACTGTTCCCACTGCTACGACACAGGCCTCCTCTCTGTGGGATGGAGTGAGCCGTAATCCACCACGCGGGCCCAGTGCGGGTTACTAGATGTCACATGCCTTAGAATTTTTGGTTCTAGGACATGCCGGTTTCTTCACGATGTTTTCCTTCACCGTTTTGAGAGCAACTGTGATGACATCATTTACTCAAAGTAAAGCACCTGTCTGGGTTTGAACCTACGACCTACAACTCGTAAGTCGCGGCCATTACCACTGGGCCACCACTGCTCTTTCCAACTTTGTTATGGGCAATTTCTAGTTCAACCAAATGCAGCTGAATACCAGTATTTTACATGGGAGGACTGCCTATCTTCCCTACACAACCCTCAAACCTTATGTGCAGGCAATGTGCAACATAAAATATATTTATTTTAATTTATTTAACCATTTATGTACACGCATAAATGAACAGACAAGAAGAAAAGAACAGAAAAATAGTAACAAAGGTGGTGCTTATTTCTAAAGAAATCTCTTCCAGCATACCTGCGATATAAAGTATTATGGAAGAAGCTCTTCTCTCGAGTCAGTACAAGCCGACTAAAAAAACTCATTTAGATGCTGCTGTAAAATGATTAGTGTCAAATAACTATTATACCTATAAAACTACTAGTAATTGGTTCCGGTGGCGACAAATAATATTAGTAAGGATTTTAGAGATGTGTATGGATTTGTAGAGATGTAACTCTACAAATTATTATTATTCATTTATTCTTCGAGTTACAAAGGCTCATAGAAAATATACAATACACACATACTACATCAAACAATACATTAGCAATACAATACAAAACAAAAAACAAATTCATACGAAACCGAATTATCGACATGTTGATAGTGACAACAGTGGACTGTCAAGTCAGGCTAACAGGAAGGCTGGCTACGTCGGTAGGCAATTCCATTCACTGTGCTAATAACTATCTGCTTGATGAGGTTACTGTTCGGTAGAAGACATGTATTTTTTTGTATTTTTTCGAAAAGTTTTATTTAGATTGGTGGTACCTATTTGAGGAAAAAATTGAATGCCACAAAGTACCCATCAATATGTTGCCTACCAGTCTACCTTTCACAAAAAAACTGATAAATAAAAATAAAAATTTACTTTGCCCAGCACTGGGACTGTCTCAATAGTCCCAGTGCTGGACAAAGTAGGCATCTATAGTTAAATTGAATGCAAAAATGGTACATGATTGACTTGTCTACGTTACAAGTCACTGCCTGGTTTGATATCCACAACGAAAAATATTTGAATGGTCTATGGATAGATATCCCGGGTCTAGATTTGCCTGAAATCATTCCCACGACGATAGTTACAAACGATTGGCTTCAATTATGCAATGAATAAATCAAATTACGTAGGTATAGGTATGTACTGCATTACTCGCCACCTGCAAAATAAAATATCACCACGACCTAATAACAACAAAATGACATTACAATAAACATTACACAAAATAATTTATACTCTGTCCATAACAAAATTACAACAGATCCCTCTGGGATAGGGCAGAAAATTAAAATGTTCAGTTAGATCGCCGCCGTATCGGATTAATGTCAGTTTGTGATAACGCGTTCTGTTAATGCTGTATCCGTGTTACTGTAATGAAGTTATTTCGTTTCGTTTGATTTATAGCGTAGTTTGAAATACGCAAAATGTAGATGATGGCCGCGGTTTTAAATAATAATATGATTATGTTAAATTAATGGATGCATGAATGTGGCGTCGATACTTCATTACGTATATGCACTCTGGGCAGACCGACTATGTGGACTACCAATTTTACTGGCTAATTTATCTTTACCGCAAATAATCGTATTGTCTTTATTTCTTTCATCTTTTCTGGCTCAGATATTCTTGTAAAGTTAGTATAGCTTTAAAAGTCGATGCGGTGTTTTCTTCTATGAGGTGTTTATGTGTGATCTATGTGAAGTTTTCTAGTAAAAATACAGAAAAAAAATACGACATCGGTTTTGCCTGGAAAAGTCATTAGCTTGGGACCACACCGGACGATACAGTGCGCTCCGATCGGGCGCGGCGGGATCATTGCGCAGTTGGTGTGGAGGTGCCGATCGGAGCGTCCTGGATCGTCTGGTGTTGACCCAGCTAATTAGTGTTGTTATCATTCATCATCGTCAGTTCAGCCGAAAAGTCACCCAGTCTTGGACACAAGTCTGCTCCAAGGACGGCCTCCCGCTCTTCGACAAATGCGTGCTGCCCGCTCATGCCACTAATGTTTTCCCTTGATTCTCCTGCGAGTACACGTATCATGTAACTATGTCTAAGCTATTTTATGTGAAACATTACCAATACGTTTGCTTGCATATCACGTAGAAATGCGACATCCATTACAATCAGTTTTTATTGTTGCAGCCTCCGGCTCTCATATCACGTCATGCGTAGACGTTTTACATGATATTTTTACCTGAAACCTGCATTGTTTAAACGATGAATGTGATAATGCAAAGCCTATGGGAAATGTCAGTTATACGTAAAAGTTATAGGATCAAATTAAATTAGCTAGCGAAACTCTGCAGACGTGATGTGTATCAATATCTAAACACGATAAAATTATAACAACAAAGATTTGGTGGTTGTTTTTTTCTGTGCTACCGCTGGTAGTGTTGTTACTTGAAGTATGAGTTGGGAAAATATGTTTTATCGTGTTTAGAGATAGATACAAATCACGTCTGTGAAGTTTACACAAAAAACTGATATTTTAAGTGAACTGAACAAAAAAAAACATTTTTTTTGTCGTGTTTATTTGACCCATAACGTCTGTGGACTTTTGCTAGCTAATTTAATTTGAACCTGTATAATAAGCAGATAGGTACATAAAATAATGCCAGCTTATTTAATTATTGTCCCACTGCCGGCAAACGGCCTCTTGTTATACAAAGAAGGCACGAGCATTGATTACCATGCTTGCTCAAGACGAGTTGACAATTTCAGACTTGTATTAACTATAAGTCCAGGTTTCCCCACGATGTTTTCCTTCAACATTGGCTGTAATTACCCAGATAAACTCAGAAAGTCCATGCATACATGAAATGAAAAATACCTTTTGAGTTAGTCACATTGGTACTTACCCGGATTTGAACCCACAATCTCACTAGGTGGATACATATTAAAACAAATGCGCTAACAGTTTAATTAGTCATCGTTTCAAAATTAGCAAAACCTAGCTCGCAACCGACCACAGGAAACGGTGTCACTTAGTATTCAAAATATATAGGTAGGAAAAAAATAAGTTTATTTGCGGTAAACATGACGCAGAGAAAAACACACAAACACAAAAAATAATAAGTTGGGGGAAACGGACATCGCTCAGTATAATGCCATGACCCTTGCGAGACAGAGCCCCAGCGCTGGTTATCTACTGAAAAAGAAGTGGGTACCTATGTAGGTATTAGCAATAATCGACGACAGTTTGCAAAAGGTTCTGGACATTGTACAAATTGTTTTGTAACTACTTGCTCTCTACGGCAAAATGCCGATAGTCATGAAAAGATAAATGTCAAATTTGTAACAAAAAACCTGGACACTCTTCCTACCTACACTTCACTGAAAGGGGGAAGCCAATTCTACTCAAAGGTCAGAAACTGATTTATGAGTTTGTTTTGGCCAAACGCTGAAAAATGTAGCGACTAAAGCTGCCAGATGTCGCCAGCTTAAAAGATTTATTACTTAATTTTAACAAAATTTTACTAATGAATGGAGGATTGTGATTTTTAAGCTTGCCTACCACGTTCATGGATTTTATATAAAAATAATTCTAGGTGAGTCGCACTGAAAGTTATTAGAAAATAAAAAACGGAATGATGTAGAAACCTGTTAATTTTTTTATTGCTTTTGGAAGTAGTCTCCGTTCCTTTCTAAGCACCGTCGCCTGCGATGGAACCATTGACTGAAGCAGTGGGCCCTCTCTTCTCCAGGGATTTCTTCCACGCCTTTTTCAAACGCAGCTACGGCATCTTCAAGGTTCATAAAACGAATTTCTCTAAGTTTATCTTTTATTTTTGGAAATAAATAAAAGTCACAAGGTGCCAGGCCAGGACTATAAGGAGGATATAGACAAATATTCGATAGTCCGTCTGGCGAGGTGAGCTGCAGCGTTGTCGGAGGAGTGGTGGAGGAGGATCCTGCTTCTTGGGCGCTGCTGTGTAACATTTTCCAAGACAACTGGTAAACAATGATTGACATACGAATCTGCAATAACAGCCTTTTTATCTTGTGGGACAATTGTTGCGAAATGACCCGTCCGTCCAAAAAATTAAGCATCATCGTTTTCCTTTAACTTCTGCCCTTCTTTACTTTTGTCGGCAAATCTTCGAATGGAAACATCTTTTGCGCAGATTGTCTTTTGGTTTCGGGTTCGTAACAATATACAAGCTTTCATCACCTGTAGCGATGTCATATTCAGCATTCGGGTCACCTCCTTCATACGTTTCAAGCATTTAGCGGCACCAATTCAAACGACGGCGATTTTGATCTTCCGTCAAATTATGAGGTATCCATCTAGTACAAAGCTTTCTGTCGCCTAAATGTTCATGTAATACTTTTTCTACTTGACGCATCAAGGTCACCCTTCTATCAGCTTCTATAATTTGCCGCACAGTATTCACGTTATCTTCAGTAGGCGCCGTAGAAGGACGTCCTTCTCGCGAATCATCAGTAAGTTTGCTTCGACCACGCTTAAACTCATTAAACCAGTTGTAAACGGTGACAGTGACACGGGATGGGGCTTCGTCATGAAATTCTAATCGAAGTCTATCGTAACATTGTTGTCAAAAGTCAAAGTCAAAGCATTTATTTCAAATAGGCACATAAAAGGCACTTTTGAACGTCAACATTTACATTTAAATAGAATTGATTCTAGTCACCCCTTCCAAAAGGTAGTTTCGTATGGAGAAGAATGGGCAAGAAACTCCACCGTTACTCTTTTAAAATGTGTTACAATATTTTGTATACATTAATTATATAATTACGTGAAGACGATGCACCTATAATTAAAATGACCCTACCACAAGAGGTAAAATGAATATAATAAACGTAGCAATGATACCATGGTGTTCACATATTTACAAACATTGTAAAAGTATACGATTTCCCAAATTATCTAAACAAGTAATATGTCAGTGAGTGAGTTAAAGTAATGACAGAATGTAAATCAATGTCATAAAAATAATAAACTAAGTATACAATTAAAGTAGCAACAAGTTTAATTTTGTCTGGACCCTAGATTGTCCTATGGAGCTGGACCGTGTACGTTACCCCAGCAAGAAAGTGTCTCCTAGAGTTATAGGAGTAGAACGTATAATTGGTGCCTTATCTGCTGTAAATGTGCCCCCACATAAAAAATGTGTGCCCCCCGTCGTTTTGGAAAAAAACGGAAAAAACGATTCTTGCTGGAGTAACGTTTTTCTAGCAGGAAAATTCTAAACGAATAATCGGAGAGAGAAAAATTGTGCATGGCCAGAGAGCTTATATGTGTGCCAAAATGTGCCCCCAAAAATAAAATCTGTGCCCCTTCAGGTTTTCGAGATATTGCATTTCCTGCTGGAGTAACGTTTTGATGAATCGTATATCTCTACAACCATTGCATGTGCCCCTGTAGAATAAACATACACGAGTAGCTCTTAATGTGTGCCCCATTGTGCCCCAAATTAGATTTACGAAAATATTTAGTTTTCAAGTTATCGCGGTTTTATGAAAACCCGAAAAAACATCGCAGCGCCTAAATTAGACAAGGCACAAGTTCGCTGAAAACTGTATTCGGTCCTTCTTGACGCTAATAATAACCATACAAAGTTTCAAAACTGTTCATGCATGCGTTTTTGACTAATCTCGCTAGAAGTCAAAACGATGGTGTCATAACTTTGACGGCAAAATACAAGGAACCGGCTCAATCCCAGATTTGTAGGTGTAAACCAAAATCTTGTGCCTTTAGTCAAAAATATATGGTGAAAATATTCAGCTTGGAATGTTTCGCATTAAGTAATTATTAATAAAAAACCAAAATATGTAAGCAACGGCTGGTTATCCGACCAAATTTGAATGTCTACTAAAAAGCGACGGATTCATACATATCGATGACCTTCTGTACTTTACTCACTAACCGGTTCACACGTGTTGTGCCTGAGTACACTGACGTAGAAAAGTAATAAGTAATAAAATAAAGTTGTTATTGGATTATATTCTACTACCGAATACTACTATAAAATATAGCTCCGATTAAATGATAAAAATTGAAAACCACGAAATATGACACTAAATTGCGACGTTGCCACTCATAAGGTATAAACGCTCTTAACCAAATAAATTTTGGTACCTACAATTTTGAGAGTTGTATTTAGTGTATACCTATAGTCAACCGCACAATGATCTGTGTTGCAACGTGTTTCCATTTTATATGTCGTATTACGTATCTATGAGGGATTTATAATTATTAACCAACGATTATATTAAAGCTGATTATGTAGTGTCACATAATTTTGATTTGATGGCGTTTTAGATATATAAGTGTGTGGCGATTAACACATCGTCCTCCTGAATGATGAGGGTAACATCACTACGATGGTGAGACACCACTAGTGTCTTGGACAGGAACTAAAAAATCACGAATCCCCCAATATATAAATGTACTCTTCGGCTACTCTTTTTGATCCTCACTTTTCTAATGTGTGACTAGCACTAGCAATTTATGATTGTATCAATGTACATATCGTACGTGACAAGTTTGTGAGCATTTCTGTTTGATTAAACTGCATGGCCTCTAAAGTCACAGTCCTTTAGTTTCATTTCATATAATTGGTGGGAGCAACTAACTCCCGCAAGTGTCATTCCACAGTCAGGTGATAATGTTGTTACGTATATGGGATAAATATGTTTATTTATAGCCAAATACCATCAGATAATTTGTGCACATTCGATGTTTACAGTTATATCTTTATGCGGTTTACTAACACACTATCTGAATCTATGTATAAGCAAATTAGTTGTAAGAATTTTTTTTATCTGTGATTTAAAATTTAATATTTTTTTTACATAATATTATACTTAATACAGATCTGTGATTTTTTGTGATGCGAATTTACTAATTATATGTTAGACTTAGATGAAAAACTGATCTGTGATTTAAATAATAATGACTACACAACGTGCAAATAATTTCTAATATTTATAGGCAGGAACTTTGATCTGTGATTTGAAGAATTAAAATTAAGGGAATAAAAATAATAATTTCCACATCAACCAGCTGTTTCATTTATTATAGTCACAAGGTGCATTTAATATATTTTTTAATTAGCCCCCAAAACTTTTGAACGCGGCTGTACGGACAACAGCTTAGGTATAATACGTCCAATAAAGAAGGTCGTCGATATGTAGGAATCCGTCGCTTTTTAGTAGTCATTCAAATTTGGTCGGATAACCAGCCGTTGCATAAGTACATATTTTGGTTTTTTGTTAATATTTACTTAATGCGAAACATTCCAAGCTGAATATTTTCACCATATATTTTTGATTATAGGCACAAGATTTCGGTTTACACTTACTAAATTTGGGATTGAGCCGGTTCCTTGTATTTTGCCGTCAAAGTTATGACACCATCGTTTTGACTTCTAGCGAGATTATTCAAAAACGCATGCATGAACAGTTTTGAAACTTTGTATGGTTATTATTAGCGTCAAGAAGGACCGAATACAGTTTTCAGCGAACTTGTGCCTTGTCTAATTTAGGCGCTGCGATGTTTTTTCGGGTTTTCATAAAACCGCGATAACTTGAAAACTATAAATATTTTCGTAAATCTAATCTGGGGCACAATGGGGAACACATTAAGAGCTACTCGTATATGTTTATTCTACAGGGGCACATGCAATGTTTGTAGAGATAAACGATTCATCATAACGTTTCTCCAGCAGGAAATGCAATATCTCGAAAACCTGAAGGGGCACAGATTTTATTTTTGGGGGCACATTTTGGCACACGTATAAGCTCTCTGGCCATGCACAATTTTTCTCTCTCCGATCATTCGTTTAGAATTTTCCTGCTAGAAAAACGTTACTCCAGCAAGAATCGTTTTTTCCGTTTTTTTCCAAAACGACAGGGGGCACACATTTTTTATGTGGGGGCACATTTACAGCAGATAAGGCACCAATTATACGTTCTACTCCTATAACTCTAGGAGACACTTTCTTGCTGGGGTAACGTACACAGCTGGACCAGCATGTTTCCAAGCATTCTTACCTTGGATATAATCCTCTAATTTGTAATATGCTTGTTTACACAGTGAACTTTTTATATGAGTTTTAAATTGTCTTTCATTTAATTGCAATATATGACATGGTATTTTGTTGTAGCATTTAACACAGTACCCCATAAAAGATGTAAGTATGTACTTTAGCTAATCTGAAAAATTGTTGATCTATTTTATCTTTATTTCTAGTACTAAAATGATGTCTATCACTTATTTTATTAAAAAGATGCAGATTTTTTCTTACATACATAATATTTTCATAAATGAATTGGCAAGGTACCGTCAGAATATTAATCTTTTTAAATAGTTCCGTGAGATTCGCGGTGACGTAGATTATAAATGACTCTGACAGCTCTCTTTTGCAATATAAAGATGGATTCAATGTCAGCAGCCCGACCCAATAGTAAAATGCCATACGACATAATGCTGTGGAAGTAGCTAAAATAGACCAAACGCGCGGTTTCTACATCTGTTAACTGTCTTATCTTTCTAACAGCATAAGCGGCCGAGCTTAGCCGCCCCGCAAGAGATATTATATGAGGTCCCCATTGTAATTTCTAGTCTAGCGTGATTCCTAGGAAAACCGTGTGATTAATAAATAGTTTTTTTTATTAACAGTTTTTCCCCATTCAATGTGATGTCACATTCGCCACTTCTAACATTTGGTAATTTTTTAATGCATTTTATTTTTTCCATTTTGTACCAAATTATTTACCGTAAACCGTAACTAACCACCAACCAATTTTTTTTTTTTACAGCTAGTTATTATTATTAAGAAAATCGTGTTGACCCTAACATTACTTTATGCATTTAAAATTGAGTCGTATTGCCTTGGAATAAGATTTAATTTTCTTTGGCTCAATTGGCGTTCAGTATTGCAAAATACATAATTTTTGCAAAAAATACGTATATTAATTGTTACTGAAATCGATTCAGTAGTCCACTATGAGCAAACTACTTTCAGGGCTTGCGTTTATTCTGTTACACCTTGTATATAGATAGATAGAATATTCTTTAATATGTACACCATAAAATGTACAGATATAAATATATAGACATTTTACAAGCGGTGACACAAAGGGCGGTCTTTTCGCTGAAGCGCTTTTTCAAAGACAACCTTTGGATGTATTAAGGGAGAAGGAAAGACGTATAAATGGCGCTGAATCGCGTATGCTCGGCTGCAGTATTTTATCTTGTCCCACACACCCTCTTTTATTCCCAATGCCACAGATTCTAATCAAGAAGTGGACCGAGATAAATATTGGAGTTTATTTATTTATTTATTGGACAACCAACAAAGCATACACCAAAAAGACATGTTACAATACCCATATTATTTTAACATTTTAAAGTGTAGCCTTAAAGAAAAAAAAAATTACAAAACAAAACATATTTTACTAATCTAAATAGATTTAAGTGAAAACTAAAAAGACAATAGAAACTACAATATTAATTTTCAACTTTTATGATAATGCCCTAATACAGTCTTGGCTTTATGTAAAGAGTAAGACATATCAATATTATCTACGCTGGGTGAGCGTGACAGGCGACAAAATGGAATCTACATTCTGTTAATGGTCTTATTTGCATCGTTCTCACATACAATTATACCTATATTCAACATTAATGATGTAACTAATATTTATGGAACAATATAATTTAAAAGAGTGTCCATGAAGTTTCTTGCCCGTTCTTCTCCATAGGTACCTACTACGCTTTGGAATGGGCAACTAGCTTCATATTTCTGACTGACCGACCACTTGACAATTCAAAAGTGCCTGTAAATGGTTTGATTGAAATAAATGCTTTGAGTTTGAGTTTGAGTTTGGGTGGAAAAATAACCCAAATTGGTTTTAAAGCCCTTAGCGCGGAGCAACTGACACATTCAAATTTATTTGACTCAGCAACCGCGGACAATCCTTGAGTTATGTCATAATATCAGCTTACATATGGTGAGGAGTGACACTCACTGGGTTACATTTAAACCACCACGGCATGGACTATTTGTGCCGCTACGAGACAAGAATCCTCCAAACGGTCAAAGGGAAAATTCGCATCAGTTTTGCCAGTGTTAGCATGTATTGTAGTCATGTCTTCTCCACAATGTACAAAAACCAATTTTACGTTGATTTTAAAACCCTAATTCGAAGTTACGATACTCATGTTTTACAGAAAGGTTTTATTGTTACAAAGTGTGAAAAAAATACACAAAGGAGCTCATAAATCAGGACACTAAATAAAGATACAATAGGATATTATTAATCACTGTTTCCTCGAACAAAAATATGACTTTCCACTGACTGGGTACAAAGTGGGGTAGAAAAGGGAGTCTAATGCTTGGTACATATTTTCAAAACAGGGTCGAATTGAACTGTAAACAAGGATAAAGATTGCTTGCGAAAGCTTTTACCAATGTTGATAAGTCACAAATTATGGTATACCTGCCTAAATCAATGTATTGAATTCTAGTAATGTTCTCCTACAGAGCAAGCGGATGCACTCCATGTTTATTGTGGATAAGTTTTTTAGAAAACATCAAAAAAGTAATTACGTCAAGACTGTTTGCTCATTATCAAAAAAATATTGTAACAGGGAAATCCGATAAAATAATTTTCCAAAAACATACAACAGAAACATGCCCGAAAATCGGTTGAAAGTTGAAACTCACGTTCCACCAGTACTAAAACTCCTCCTGCCTGTAAAACTTTCTACCTCCATTATCTAAAAAACTTATTTTTCACACGCTGAAGGGTGCTATTAAAAAGCTGGTTGGAGGGTTAATTAGCGACGTAATGGCCACGTGACCAGAATACCTACTCGGGTTATTGGACCGCAAGGGTTGTGCCGATATAGCGCCGTAGAGCACTGGTCAGAATTGAGATGCGTTGCAAAGTCGTATATGAATATAATATACACGGTATATATGTCATTATATCATTTTAACCACGAATTCAGCACATGTTTCTAGATCCCCGAACGTAGAAATTGAATTGAAAAAAATTTATCCTTTATTTTATTTAAATAATTTCGTCATTTACTACAAAAAAATCTGTTGTTCCATACGATTTTACCGTTTCGGTATTGCGTTTGTGTATGAAACAAAAGCGCATTACCTAAACTTTAAAAAAAAATTGTTTTTCAATAGTCTAGTAATGTATTTAAACCCTGATTACCTAGAGAACCTTAGAGACCTACCTGAGAACCTAGATTTCTAGAATCATGTATACGGTAACCATTTGCGCGTGTCCCTTACACCCTGTATTATTAAGTCCATAGTATTTTGAACTGCAATATTTACAAAAAGGACTTTTTGCGTTATTTTTGGCTCTGTATAATGTATACTGAGTTGAATTATGTTTTTGAGAAGGTTTAGATTTGCAAAAAGAAATCTGTTCATCTTTCTTGATATGTCTACTTTGCATCCGAAAGTGATTAATTAAAGTGTATGGTGAAGTGGTGAATTGATGATTGCAATGATTTCAACAGTAGATGAGTGATACAGTGCAAATGCTGGTTTTTTTTACCCGACTACAGCGAAGCACAAAGGAGGGTTATGATTTTGACAGGCATGTATGTATATTCATCTGTTCCCTATTAAATGAAGTATCGTTGGAAACGTCTTGATTGTTCGCTGGTTATAGGCTATATGTGACGTCACAAAAAATCTAACATGGTGGCTTATAGCGGATCAAAAGTGTTGTCGTCTTAAGGAGTACTTTCTGAAAATATATTGGTTATCTATAATCTCATATATAAAAATCAATTGCTGTTCGTTAGTCTCGTTAAATTCAAAAATGGCTAACCCGATTTGTTTTTTTTTTTGGTTTTGTTCGCTCAAAAACAGGGGCGGTTGGTAAAAAAAAATGCATTGCAATGTGCATGCAAAGGCATTAGCTAGTTATATGTACATAAACCCCAAATTTTACTGTTGAATTTTCGCAAACCAAGAAAGTGGCTAAGTACCTACCTTAAATGATCCCAAACCCAAAAATAATTGAAGTAAAAATAAAAGTTAATAGAAAATAATAAATATTAATAAAATAAGTTTATTTCATATCATTTTGGCTTACATTGCATGTCGAGGAGTCTCCATTTAGGCATAGCAATGCCTGTAGTTGAAGGCTCCGCTCTTCCCTTACATTATAAATTACAAACAGGTAAGTAACAAAAGGAGAAAAAAATTAAATAAAATAAAAAATAAGACTAAAGACAGAAAGATAATACGATCAATTGTATAAGTGCATGAGTGTGTTTGTGTGTGTGTGAGTGGGTGTGTTTGTGTAGTGTGTGTGTGTGTGTGTGAGAGTGAGAGAGACAGATTTTGAGTGTACATGGTGTGACCAAATAAGCGAATAAAATCACTCTAGATCACTTAATATTAAGTCACTCGTCGCAAAAGTAACTCTGTATCATCATAATTTAAATTGTGTAGCCATATTATTATTTTTTTCTATTTTTTTAAATTAGTTAATAAAAACTAAAAACCAACTACGCCAACATGTGACGTTGCAAAAATCAATAATTAAAGCAACTAGTAGCGACACATTTCGTGGGTCTGCTCAAGCTGGTAGGATGATGGTTTTGGTGAAATTGTGTAATGCGAACTAATTACATATTTAATAAATAATTGAAATAAATAAACATAATTATGGACATAATTTCCCACATTCTATTGATAAACAATGTCTAAATTCGAAATGAGGGAATCCTACTAGATGAGAATTCTATGTAGTCTGTGGAAGAGGATTACCCAAGGACATTCGGTTGATGGTCCTGTCAAAATAGTTGAAAGGTTTTTTCTCCTCATAGTGTGACAACGAGGAACACGTTTTGGGAGAGGGACCAGTTCTGGGATAACCAGACTGTGTCGAAATATTTTAAATATCGAAATTTTAAATTCTAGAAGTCCAATCAAACCTGATCCTTATGAGTATTGAACCATTTTCTTTGTTCTCGTTTTATAACCTAGGTCTCAGTTGTGAGTTTTGACACGAGGATGTTGTTTCAGGTCTGGCGGATTACGCTAGCCTCTGTTGTAATAGTTCTGATGCGACGTTAAGAATTGATGCCTTGGTGTAGCCCCGTGGTCAGATGATTTGGAATTGATCCGGGTGCGGGCAATTTATAGGTTAACCCTTTAGGTGTGGCCATCTGTTAGTGAAGAAGGCTGATCGCTACGATATGTCGTGGTGAAGTTAAATGAAAAAGTGATAGTAGACTGTATAACAAGTATAATAAAAAATGACGAATAACAAAGGTAAAAAGTTGATTTAAAATGTAAACAAGAAAATAATTATAGACGTTAATAAAATGCGCAAGCGCAGCTGTGCGTGGAGGCGTGCAACAGCTGACCCGTGTGGCTTCCCTGGCTGATTCCCCGCTGTCCCCGCACCCCTTGTTTACTGCCGCCAGCGCGCGGCAATGTTGAGAGGAGTGGTCTCAACATACTCCCCCCGTTGAAGAGTCTTCAACAGTAATAACCGGCAGCGGGCAGATGGTGTTGAAGGCGGGCCAGATGACACCCTTTCTTGTGAGGATGTCAGCGACCCTCGCGACGCCATCTCTGCCTGGGAGAACATGTGTGATGCGTCCTAGAAGCCACATAAGAGGAGGTAAGTTTTTGTCCTTTATGACGGCCAATGTTCCTTCCTTGCTCGCCAGACGACCGGTACCATTTTGTTCTCTCCTGTAGCCACATAACATTTTCATGGGAGAAGCGAGCCCAGAATTCAGTTAATCGATACGGCGATATCGTTGTAAGCTGTTGACGTTGGCGTTCTGGATCTGTGGATGACGCAGCATAATTAGAGAACGACCAATAAGGAAGAGTGCCGGGGTTAAAGGAGCGAGGTTGGAAGGGTCGTTGGACAGTGGGGTTAAGGGCCTTGAATTCAAAATAGCCTTAACTTGAATTAAACAGTTAGCCATCTCCTCAAAGGTTAGGTTTGTTAAACCGAAAATACGTCGTAGATGATGCTTGTTGGATTTAACTGCAGACTCCAATAGGCCTCCGAAGTGTGGCGTATATGCAGGTATGTTTGAAAAGTTTATGCCAGGGTCGATGTTGTTTAAGTTTTGCGAAAACAGCCTGGCCAACTCATTGAAAGCACCGACAAAGGTTGTACCGTTGTCGGAAAAGATGTTACGGGGTTTTCCCCTTCGAGGAATATAGCGGTTTAGTGCAGCTAAGAAAGCTTTTTTGTAAGGTCCGACACAAGCTCGAGGTAGCTAAACACACAAACACACAAATTAAATATTTGATGAGCCTACATCCTCTACCTTTCCGGTCAGCTATCATGATGGGACCAGCGTTGTCTACCCCTGTGTCTAAAAATGGAAACTCTAAATGTAGACGCTGCTCTGGGAGATTACCCATGATAGGCTGAATAGTGTTGACCTTGACCCTGCAACATTTTACGCATTGATTTGTGATCTTTTTAGCCACGTTCCTACCTCCAATAGGATAGTAGTTATGACGAACAGTGGCCAATAAAAACTGTGGCCCAGCATGCAAAAGGCGTACATGAAACATGTTAAATAAAAAAATGCAAATTATAGGAGAACTAGATAATAGAATTGGATGCTTAATGTTATAATCATAAAATTAGTTGTATAGTCTTCCTCCAACACGAATTAGATTAGAAAGAGTATCAAAGAAAGGAGACAAAGATAATAGCTTGTCCTTTGCTGGAAACTGATTACATGATTTAAGTAAGTGGAGTTCCGGGAAAGATTCCATTTGAGAAAGTCTCAAAAATAAGTTTTAGGAATTGCTAAGTTCAGTGGAAGATATTGAACCAGACTCAAATGATTTCTTATTGCATTTATAAATGAATCAGATCACATGCTGTATGGATGCACGTGCAAATGTTTGAAAATTTTGAAAATAACGTGATTAGAAACATGACAAGAAGAGACTGTTTCCGTTAATCCAGAACTATTATGATGTGATTCAGGGAACAGAGGCTATGAAAACCGAACTTTGCTATGAAATTGTGGTCCTGACCACCACAATGAAGACGACAGGAGCCTGTCAGTTCTAAGTCCACGCGAAACGAGGTTTGCGGGGTTTTCAGCTGACAGAACATAGTGCCAAGCCTCTCTTCCTACAGTTTCCTGAATTTCAGACATACGATGACGAACGAATGGCTTTAACTGATTTGGTGAAGTAGATAACCACCCTAAGACAATGGTGGAATCACACCAACAATGGACTTCATCAAAATTTAAAGTAAGTGACTGACGAACCTTTTTTTTTTTGAGGATGGGAAATCATCAAATGACTCCTCCCGCTCTGGGTGGAGCGGAAGGGAGTGTCAGACTCTTACTGACTAAAACCCACCCGTGTTCCTTCCTTGGCCCTTTATGTTCCGGGTCAGCGGTACCCCTTTTGGATGATCCCGCTTTCCCGGCAGGCTTGGGCCCTAGTGGACCCCCTCTATGATGCTGACATCTCTTTGAGGCGCGCGTGGAACACGTACGCGCCGTCCAGCACGGGCCTGGTCCTGATCGGACGGTGAGCTACCCATTACTCACCGCCCGCAGGCCCGCGCCTACGGTGGCCGGGAGTCGTCACGCGGCTCCCGACGCCCGGAGCGTCCACCGCGGCGGCTTGGACGGGATACTCTCTCCGTCTCCCGTCCCGCCACCTCCTTCGCTAGCATGACTGCTTCGCAGAAGGAGGCGACTGCCTCCCACTCCCCCTCGCCCCGGACCATGGCTTGAACCAAGGCCGGGCGTGAGAGATCGCCGCCGCTGCCGATCGCCTCTACGAGGACACGGCGACAACAGGGCTAATATTGACTTGAAAATTTTGAAAATAACGTGATTAGAAACATGACAAGAAGAGACTGTTTCCGTTAATCCAGAACTATTATGATGTGATTCAGGGAACAGAGGCTATGAAAACCGAACTTTGCTATGAAATTGTGGTCCTGACCACCACAATGAAGACGACAGGAGCCTGTCAGTTCTAAGTCCACGCGAAACGAGGTTTGCGGGGTTTTCAGCTGACAGAACATAGTGCCAAGCCTCTCTTCCTACAGTTTCCTGAATTTCAGACATACGATGACGAACGAATGGCTTTAACTGATTTGGTGAAGTAGATAACCACCCTAAGACAATGGTGGAATCACACCAACAATGGACTTCATCAAAATTTAAAGTAAGTGACTGACGAACCTTTGAATACAACCTTGAACCCAACAACGCACCACACAGCTCGAGCCGCGGTATAGTCGTGGATCTGATTGGAGCTACCTTACTTTTAGCGGTAAGGAGATGTACATTACCCTCGCCGCGCGTCTCTCGAAACACTGCGAACATAAACACACGCCCCATAAGCCTTTTCGGATGCGTCAATGAATATATGCAGCTGTAGACAGGACGCAAATTCACACAACACCCACCGAGGTACGAGTATCTTGAATTCGTTTAAAAGGTGCAGGCTATTTTGAAAGTCATTCCAAGCATGCTGAATATGCGTTGGAACAAGCTCATCCCACGAACATTTGGCTTCCACAATGCACAGAACAACCAGGCCAATGGGATCAAAGATCTGTGCATTGGTGGATAAGATATAACGTTTAGTAGCCTTTTCAGTGGGGTTTAGCCTTATTGAAAAGGAAAATGTGTCACTTAAGCTCCACCATAGAAGCCCTCGAGTCTTCGACTGCTCGTTGTCACTCAAGTCTACAACATCAGAAACGTCGTGTTCACTGCTAAGCGCCTGCAGCACCTGACTGGAGTTGGACCGCCATTTCCGAAGATTGTACTTGCTGACCGAAGAACATCGTCAACATGGCGGCTTTTTTCTAAAGTTTCTGAAACAGATGATCCACCGGACAATAGTAATCATCCACGTAGAAGTCACGTGCTATTGAAAACCTTGTTGATAAATCTGAACACCCTTCAGCCAGTTGAAGTAAACACCTTGTAGCTTAAAAGGGTGCTGATGCTGTGCCATACGTCACTGTATTAAGCGTGTTCTCCTTTATGGATGAGTTGGACGAAAGGCCTTACTGAACCGTTTAATGGTAAACGAGGGAAACTCGCCGCTCCAGGTAACAAAACCGTCACTGTCTTAACCCGTAGGCCGCGTTTATGCGTGTGAACACAGGTATTTATCCTGTGTTTGACGCCATGGGTCTTAGTCCCGTATATTGAATGGAATATACTGAGAGAACACTGAGTTTCAACTGAATTATAATAATTTAACCTATGAGAGAGTTAGTCCTTTTTTAAGAACTAGGTAGTAAGACCAAATGTTACAAATTATTATGTCTCGGGTTGCTTTACATAAGCGATATTTTCCCTATATGAGCGCAACCATAATAGGTCGATTCTTATTCGATTGAGCTAGAAGTTATATAGCAGTTCATCTCACAGACTCACTAAAGCGAATCTGAGTTATTGTTTAAGTCTCATTGCAGGTATATACCCCGATACAACTAGGAACAGAGACCTAGTTTTGTCGGAGTAAACAACTAAGTGTGTGGGAAGGGTTTGGTTAGTGGCTCGCCACAATTGATGTTTTGCACCCCAATTTTCTGTGTATTACAATAAACTTTGTATTGTGTAAGAAGGTACTTGTTTAATTGAATCTTTCCTGTACAGTATAATACATGCATTAGATTTAGGTAAATTTCAATGTATTCTGGCTTATCCTGCAAGCCATAAAGCTAAGCTTATTTATAAATTTATATTTAATAGTCTTAAGAAAATTTTGTAAGTAACTTGCTTATGGAAATGATGGGGCTGACATGACCTGTTAATGGTTGCAAGTCCCTAATAAATAAAGAGAAAAAAAAAAATTAAAACATCAACATCTTGTTTCAGAAGATACCTTTTTATAAAGCTACAAAAGCCGGGTTACAAACAACAACAACTAAAAGGGTATAATCAGACCTAATTAAAAATCCGGAGTCAAACCGTTAACGGTTCGATTTATGCCTTAATTACGTGACGTGTGACTCCGGATTTTTTATTTGTCCGTCTTTGATGTCTTGTTTATACCTCACTAAATATGTTGGTATGTCATCTTCAAACGATTGACGAAGTTTTAAATTTTAGTAGCGATAAACGTATTATGAGATTTGTGATGCAAGCGTGCTTAAAAACTATCCGTATGCTGAAGATTATGTTTTGTGAAGATATGCAAAAAGGCAGGATAAAGAAAATAACTTAGTGATTACAGTCGCACGGGTCGACAGACCAGGTTAAGCTACGCTTGCCGCGGTTGGTCCATGGATGGATGACCATCTTTACATACCAAGACCTTTTCGCGCCTTGGAAAGCACGTTAAAACGTTGGTCTCGGCTGTCATTCGTGGGTCTTTGACAGTCATTGCGGGTCGTCAGAATCCCGAAAGTCTGACAACCAGTCTTACAAATGAGTATCCTATTACTTAGTAACTGGGTTGTGGTGGTCAGATATGCAGTTTTTCCATGTAAAATACTGGTACTCAGTTGCATCCGGTTAGGCTGGAAGCCGACCTCAACATGATTGGAAAAAGGCTATTCAGATGATGAGATGATGAAAGAAATTAACTATCTATTAATTTACTACGTAGAAAAGTCACTGCTAAATACTGAATAGCAACTAAATTAAAAGTCACTGCTAAATACTGAATAGCAACTAAATTAAGAATCACTGCTAAATACTGAATAGCAACTAAATTAAAAGTCACTGCTAAATACTGAATAGCAACTTAATTAAAAGTCACTGCTAAATACTGAATAGCAACTTAATTAAAAGTCACTGCTAAATACTGAATAGCAACTAAATTAAAAGTCACTACAAAATACTAATTAGCAACTTAATTAAAAGTCACTGCTAAATATTGAATAGCAACTTAATTAAAGTCACTGCTAAATACTGAATAGGAACTTAATTAAAAGTCACTGCTAAATACTGAATAGCAACTCAATTAAAAGTCACTGCTAAATACTGAATAACAACTAAATTAAAAGTCACTGCTAAATACTGAATAGCAACTAAATTAAAAGTCACTCACTGCTAAATACTTAATTAAAATAACAAAATTACTTCACGCATTTAACATATTTTTCAAGAGATATTAAAATCCTCGTCCACATTAAACTCGCCATGAATTCCGATACGTTTCAGATAATGTGGCATGCTCACTTATTTAATTGAAATGATAAATTTTTGCTCAGTTATCGCACGTTGATCTACGTAATGTACAACGTACTGTATTCATGTGGGGGAGGACCTTTTTAATTTATTGATGTTATGTAAGTGGTTTTGTGTGATGGATTAATATCATTATTAAACTAGAAGCTGAAGTGAGCGGGAAGAATATTTTGGTCATGAAGTTTTGATCGCGGGCCTTTTTTTTTCATTTGTGGGTGGGATATCAACAAATAACTTCTCCCGCTCTGGGCGGAGCGGGAGGGCGTGTCAGACTCTTACTGACTAAAACCCACCCGTTTTCCTTCAGTTGCCTGTGCCAGGTGCCACGGTATCCCTCTCGGACTTTCCCGCAACCCTAGCAGGCATCGGCCCTAGCGGACCCCGTCATTGGTGCTGACATCTCTTTGAGGCGCGCGTGGAACACAACGCGCCGTCATCCCGGGCCTGGTCCTTATCGAACGGTGAGCTGCCCATTGCTCGCCGTTCGCCAGCCCGCGCCTACGGTGGCCGGGAATCGGCCTGCGATTCCCGACGCCCAGGGCGTCTCCTGCGGCGGCTAGGGGCGTGAGGGCGCGAATTTTGCCTCTCCCTCACGCGTCATCTACCCCGGTCACCAGGGTGAATAGAACCGGCAAGAGATGTCGTGCGGTGTCCACAGGGATCGGTCCTGGGGCCGCATCTGTGGGACATCGGATACGACTGGGTGCTGCGCGCTGACCTCCCTAGCGGCGTCAACGTGGTTTGTTACACTGACGACACGCTGGTCCTGGCGCAGGGGAGGTCGCACCAGGCGGCGGCCGAACTAGCGACACGCGGGGTTGCGACAATCGTCGAGAGGATCCGGCAATTGGGGCTTGAAGTGGCCCTGCACAAGTCCGAGGCCATGTGTTTTCATGGTCCTCGGAACACGCCACCATCGGGTTCCCAAATAACGGTAGGAGGGGTTCACATTGGCGTCGAGTCGACGATGAAGTACCTGGGAGTCGTCCTCGACAGCCGGTGGAACTGCGAGGAGCATTTCCGACGTTTGGCTCCCAGACTGGAGAGGGCTGGGGCTGCCTTGAAGCGGCTCCTGCCCAATCTAGGGGGGCCAAACGCCTCCTGCCGGAGGCTCTACGCGGGGGTCGTGCGGTCCATGGCCCTTTACGGGGCACCGGTGTGGGCGCGTTTCTTGAGGCGGCGGCCAGCCCGCCGGTTGAACGCGCCCCAAAGGGTCATGGCCACCCGGCTGGTCCGGGGATACCGTACGGTCTCCGGTGAGGCGGCGAGCCTCCTTGCCGGATTACCGCCATGGGATCTGGAGGCAAAAGTCCTCGCGCACATTTGGGAGTGGCGCGAGGAGGCGAAACGCCGGGGCGTAGCTCCGCTGCCGCGAGAAATCACGGTACAGCGGACAGAGCTCCGGCGGGATCTCAGGGCGGCATGGAGAGTGCGATTGTTGCAACCCAGCGCTGGGCACGCCACAATTGCGGCGATAAGTCCCCTCTTTGAGGAGTGGCTAGAGAGGCGCCACGGCGTCCTCACCTTCCGCCTGACGCAGGTCCTCACCGGACACGGTTGTTTCGGGAGGTTCCTGTTCCGGATAAGGCGGGAGGAAACGCCCGGGTGTCACTATTGTATGGATCACCCGGAGGACACGGTGGCGCATACGGTGGAGGTCTGCCCGGCTTGGGCGGAGCACCGCGCGCCGTGTCCTCGTGGAGGCGATTGGCGGCGGCGATCTCTTGCGTCCGGCTCTGGTCCAGGCCATGGTACGGAGTGAGAGGGCTTGAGAAGCCGTCACCTCCTTCTGCGAAGCAGTAATGTTCACGAAGGAGGAGGCGGATCGCGTGAGGGAGAGGCAAAATTCGCGCCCTCACGCAGGGGCGCAGGGGGGGGGCGGCTAGGGAGCCGCCGCAGGGGACGCCCTGGGCGTCGGGAATCGCAGGCCGATTCCCGGCCACCGTAGGCATGGGCTTGCGAACGGCGAGCAATGGGCAGCTTGCCGTTCGATAAGGACCAGGCCCGGGTCGACAGCGCGTTGTGTTCCACGCGCGCCTCAAAGAGATGTCAGCACCAATGACGGGGTCCGCTAGGGCCGATGCCTGCCAGGGTTGCGGGAAAGTCCGAGCGGGATACCGGGGCCCCTGGCACAGGCAACTAAAGGAACACGGGTGGGTTTTAGTCAGTAAGAGTCTGACACGCCTTCCCGCTCTGCCCAGAGCGGGAGAAGTTATTTGATGATTTCCCACCGTCAAAAAAAAAAAAAAAAGGGGCCACGGTAACCCTTTCGGACTTTCCCGCAACCTTGGCAGGCATCGGCCCTAGTCGTCATTGGTGCTGACATCTCTTTGAGGCGCGCGTGGAACACAACGCGTCGTCGACCCAGGCCTGGTCCTTGTCAGACGGCGAGCTACCCATTGCTCATTGTTTCAGAAGAAAAACTAGGTTGCGGATTCCATGTCCAATATTTTTTGAATGTTTGTACTTTTTTTTAATTTAAGGCTTATAATCAAAGTGGTAGCTGCTAGTCTATTAATATGCATCGCTTTATTTTCAGAAATGTTTGTCACAACAAAAATTATTTTTTAGTTTTTATTAATCTATCTATAATCTTAAGATCTGACCCAGATTATATCTAGACTTTAAAAGATACTGTGACCTCTGAGTTGGTGTCAGCCTTTCTTCTCAGTGTAGTAAGATAGGAAACGCCGACATCATCTAGTTTATAAAAATATGATCGACCTGTAAAAGTGTTTGTACAAACCTACTTACAGACATAATATCATTTATCATAATATTTTTACGATACTGCCTTCTATGGTAGGTGAAACCACCTGAGCCTTCAAACAGCTTAATAATCTTTGGGCAAAAACGTAAACCTTATTTGCAGTCGGGTAAAAAGAGCCCTTTCACAATAATATAATATTTCTGACGCATGAGTGAAGTTGGAACTTTAATATCGAATGAATGAATGAACGATATATTTATTTGCAAGAATATCAGTAGCTCACACAAGTTCTTAAGATCTTTACATCTTGGATACCTATATTTATAGAATGCAGTACACATTTAGTAATTAGCAATAACATAAAAATACGAATAATAATTTCATAATTAAAGTTTAGATAACAATGCAGTCAACAAAATTAAATACAATTCTATTCATTTAAAATAATAATTTATATTAAAAAATAGCGATCAATAACAATGATGTCATGTCAATAAAAAATAGCAAGAATAATTAAAGTATTTCAATATTATTTAAGTAATGTCAATATGTAGATCTCATAATAATTGCTAACGGTGTATGTGAGTGAGATGACTTGCAGACAAACATACGGTCAGTTCAATCGTCGAACGATGACCGATTCTACAGCTGAAGTATCAATATCGCGCTCGCCAAGAGTGGCTCTATTGAAGATTCTCCCTAAGGCTTCGTGGAACTCAAAATTAATCGACAGTCGAATCGCGTAAAGCTAATACGTGCCCGCAACCCGCTTCTATTGTGTCCGAAATCTCATCAAGTTCAGCTCCAGCTCAAGAAGGTATAAGCGGGACTCAGGTTAGTGCTACTTGCTTACTATTCTGGATGAATTTGGTGTGTCGTATCCAATTCCCTGTTTGCATCTAGCAAATATATTTTTAAATCAAAATTATAATCCACCCGCATTACCAATAATTATAATACATACACCTAAATACGTAAGTTTTACATTTTACGTTCAAAATGTGCATTGATGGAATAAAAACATCTCTCACACAACCAGCTATATAGCTTTCTTATAAATTCTAAATCTGTATCTGTAACTGGATTATATTTCAGCTCAAACTTGCCTAAAAGCATGACATGTTTCAGTAACAATTTGATTTTCAATTGGTTGCGAGGCGCTGAAGCCTTTGCCTAGCATTGAGCTTTTAGGAAATTATGCTTTAAGGGTTTTCGGTCTGCGTCGATAAGGGAATTGTGACAGGTTAATAAAAGGTTAAATAATCATGCCCATAATGCATGTCTAGTGGTAAGGTCTTTAATTCGAGTACAGTGTTAATTACTTGAAATTGGGCCTGAAAGTCTGAAAAACATCCATTCATACTTGTAGTCAATGCAGATATAGGATAGGTACTTACTTGGAAGCAATTAATACAACATCTGTTATACTTCGCACGATTCCCGTTATCATATAAGGGTAAGGTTGCGTTAGATATACCAGCGCCTGTTGCGGAAGGATCGTACGTTCCCGCGACCGCCGCGCGCCGGCGGCGTAGGTGTGAGATGGAACACCGGGGTGGTTTTTAGTCATTAAGAGTCTGACAGACCCTGCCGCCCGCCCCAGGGCGGCGGACATCCATGAGGATTTTCCACCCCGGAAACAAACAAAAAAAAAGATATACCAGCGCCTAAGTCGTATAATATATGCTCTCTTGCTTTTAAAAACTGACTTCCAACGATGTAAAAATGTGCTATTTAGTCCCACGAATTAACTAAAGCATTTCGGAGAAGAAGGATAATCAAAAATTAAGATTTGTCTACTATCGTCATTAAAATTTCAGGCGCATCTGTAAGTTATTTTTGAAAAGGATATGACGAGAAAGATTATTTTGTAATCATTGCAATTTTCGTGATATACCATCATTTATTTAAGCATAACCAAACCGTATTTTTCTTAAAGTTATATCAGTGGTTTTGATTTTAAACTTTAAAAGCCCCATTTGCTTAATTCGTACCTGCGGAGAATTTCTAAATCGTATCATAAGATGAGAACAAAATCATAAAAGACCTAAAATATGACAAACTACAGCAGAAATTAACGATAACTTATATGTTAAAACAACATGTAATTAATTTAGGGTCTATTTATTTCTTAACTTTTATAGAACTGAGGAATTTGTAAGATTAAACCAATTACCTGATAGACTATCCTGGCGACTCCAAAAAGAGAAGAATTCTATTTGATCCCCTCTGAAAATATTTCTTTGTAGTTTTTAATTGGTGTTAATGATGTCGTCGTTTATTATTCTTTACATTTTTCTATCGTGTCTGAAACCTCATTCTAAGTACGACTTAGGCACGAATTAGGTACCCATACCCGTTATCGTACCGAGGGACCTATTTTTGTAAAACGCTGAGAAACTCACTATGATATAAGATTTTTGAATGTTGGTTGATAGCTTAATTAATACAGATTCAGTGTACCATGAAAGATATGATTTTGATTCATTTGAATAACCCCAAAAACTACAGCAGTTCTCCCTTATGGGACACGACTGACCTTACCTTACGTCTGGAATTTTATAAAATTCCTTACGATTTTATATGACACTTTTGTGAATGGATGTTACTCTAACAAACCAGAAAAAAAAACATTCTTCACGACAAACCATTTTCTTAAAAAAACAAAACGAAAGCTTTGTTGTAATTGAAAAAAAATATCGCATGCTCAAAATTCTTTCTCAGAGTGATATCTTCAACTGACTAGAGGGATATTAAAGATACCTTTAGAGCACAATATTGCTTCTCCGGCGCTTTTAATAATACCCAGGTCACAAAACAGATAGAAACAGAAGGCTTGTTCGATACAATGAACTAAAACAGGCGATCGCACACAAATGCCAGTCGCGAGTGCGTTTGTACTTCACGAACATAAATTAATACCACACAGCTACGCAAGCTTCAAAAGCGTTTTGCTCAGTATTGATATAAATTGTATGGTTTTATGAACATTGTTTTGTCGAAACCATACTATTATGAAATAGGTCTTTTCTTAAAGAAGTAATCGTTATTTCACGAGAAAATTGCTTTTGAATTTTTCGTTAGTGTAAGGTATAAATGACTGTACGTAAAGTCGTGCCTGTCTATGTCTGCGTGCTCATTCTATGGAGCCGATCTTCTGTAACTATCTATTTTGTGCCCAGGTGCACCTGTTCGGATATTAAAACCTTTCTGTATTTTATCATGCTTCATTTAAATATTGAATAAGGTAGGATTATGCTTGTAATGTCTTCGGAACGATCGTGGGAAACAAGGATGGAAGTATTGTTTGTTGGGTGTGAAAAAGAGAGGGAGTGTGAATTGTAGTACGAAACCAATTATTAGTGGTTTCCTGTTAAATTATGTTTAGGGGTGGGTTTATTTGGGATCTATTCCGAGCTACTTTTAGTTGGACAAATAAATACATTTAAATTTGTATTTCAGAAAAATCAGGATGTGTGTTTTTCACAGTGAAGATGGATACAATCGTTTGGTTGCCGTTTCAGGTTATGAAAAATTAAACAGGTGATGTTACTCCAGATGGGAAATCCGGAACAGCTATGGGGCAAGCTGGTAACACTAAAAATCTCAGTGAAAGAAAAAATAATACAAATAAACGCAGTCTAAGCTTTCATACATCCTAAAAGTAAACTTTCCAATTAATATCCTTTAACAACCGATCAGACCTGATGTACTAGGCTTACATAACGAGCGTGTAATAATTCTGGCAGTGTTTAAGAGCCGTTTAGCGTTCATGTAGGCATTAAAATACACTAACTTGTTGCTATCCGCTGGACCGATGCCAGGCTGAAATATAAATCTGTTGTCGGATCTGCGCTTGGTTGGTTTGGGTATAGTAAAAGCGTTGCGATAAGATTTTGTCGATAAATTGATTGGTGGCAGATTTTATTATTGGTCATTGGGTTTTAAAATATTTGGACTGTCATTTTTATTGTGGTAATTTGAGAATTTTATACCAACTGCATTGCAAGATTGCAGGAGAGCAGTGGTGGCCCAGTGGTAACGGCCCCTACTTACGAGTTGTAGATCGTGGGTTTGAACTCACACAGGCCTTTTACTTTGTGTAAATTATTTCATCACCACTGCTCTCAAAACGGTGAAGGAAAACATCATGAGGAAACCGGCATGTACTAGAACTAAAAATGCGAAGACGTGTGACATGCACCGACTGGGCCCGCGTGGTAGATTACAGCCCACTCCCTCTCACAGAGAGGAGGCCTGTGTCCCAGCAGTGGGAACATTATAGGCTGATTATGAATACCAACAGGATTGATTGCCGATTAAAACTGAAGTTTAATTGTTAGCCGTAACGAATTATTTTATGATGCAATAGAGCTTGTGCAGCAATACAATAACACAATATTTCCAAATTGCCATTGCACTTCTGTGTATTTATCCTATAATTATTCAAAGATCTAAACAAAAGCCTCCTCTAGTTTAAAGAAGGAACACGCTAGGGCAAGCAATGATTGCCACGGACATTGCTCACGATGTCAACGACTTCAATAATTTTCCTTCAATGTTCGTGAGACGTCAGTCACGCCTAAAATTATAACTGCTTTGTAATTGCATAACACACTAATAGTAGGGGTGGCTTTCATTTTGACAGTTAAACAACATTCATTGCGTTATTTACACTGGTGGGTAGACACATTTTTCGAACATATGAAGCAATGGATTGGCAATATCCTACAAATTGATTCAGATTCTGATTGAGGTGTGTTACGCAATTATAGTGCGGATTTGAAAAGTTACTCAAAACTCAAAGCATTTATTTCAAATAAACCAATTACAGGCACTTTTGAATTATCAAGGGGTCGGTCAGTCAGAAAGATGAAGCTAGTCGCCCATTCCAAAGCGTAGTAGGTACCTATGGAGAAGAACGGGCAAGAAACTCCATGGACATTCTTTTAAATCAAAATATGGTTATTAAAAAGTGGTTACATCATTCATGTTGAAATTATAGATGTGAGAACGTTGTAGAAAGACGTGCACGTTAATAGCGTCTGTAATAAAAAGATAAAAACAATTCAGGAAGTAAAATAAGCCGTGGCAGCTAAGAAATGACTAGTGCCTCCTGACGGCACCCGTTCACGAACATGACGTATGGATCAGCACCATTCAGATCAATCATTTTGAAGGAAACTTAATGATCCAATACACACGCCACCACCAGCGACACATTTGAGTAAGCATGACATACTCTCAGCCACCAGGACACATTCAAGTCAATGAAAGAGGAACCCAGTAAGCTATAAAGCGTACTGGGTTCGTCTTTCATTGACTTGAATGTGCTACTATAAAGTAGATACATAGTGCTCACACATATATTATGCTATGCAATTATACAATACTGAGAGTAGATAGCATGGTGGCACAATACCTAATAGACACAACCCTTAACTACTGAGCCATCATGCCATTTCTAAATAAGCTTGTCCAAAACCACTACCAAAGTGAACACTCAATTCAAAGAAAATCTAAAGTCCACACACACCATTCCTTTTTGTTTAAAAAGATTCAGTAGTAACAACTAGTACTGGGAGAGCAGGTGCCACCTGCTCTCCTCTTGAAGCACTTTTCGATTGCAGTTTCAAACTAACAAGTTTGAGTTAAGAGTATTCCGTGAGTGGGTAGTGTGGTTTTAACGGTAAGGGTGTGGTCTATGGGATGATGGAAGAATTGTTACCTTTGCGTAGTGGAGTAAGGGTAAATGAAGAGCTTAGAAGTAGAATAAAAACAATACACAAAAATTTTACTGTTAGAAAAGTGGAAAATAAGTGCTTTTGGTGCACAAGGGTAAAAAAGAAGGATTACCTATTTGTTATTATCGTTTCATCATCTACACTACACTTCCATCTATTTTAAACTTTCTCAAATTGAGAATGCAAATGAACTCGGTAAAAATTGTGACTGTCAGCAAATTATGATCCTTAGTTAGATTGGATTTACAGCCTTCAATTTGGGCTTTGAAAAAAAAGCAAAAGTAATAAAAGCGAGGAAGCAGAGTTGGAATAAACAAATATTAATAAAAGAATGTAGAAAATACGACAAGGGAATAATCTGCGTCGCGCACAGGTCAAAACAAAAATGAGCGAAGCGGAATGGCAAATGATAATCGATCAACATCCTGCGGACCGTGGTGAGGTTCGAACATTATAGGATCCTGGGTTTATTTTTATACTACTTTTTAAACGGTACGGTCGGTTTTACATAAACAACTAGGTGAATAAATTGGTTTGGATTAATTTTATGCAATTCATTTTTATGTTGTAGGTATTTTTCTTTGCAAATAGGTTGTACTGGAATAAACTTTTTTTAATATCCTGTATGTAACCACAACATTTATAAGCAATAAATGAATCCACATACTTGCCTTTGCTGACGATATAAAAAAAACAAACGAAATCGATCCAGTAATTATCTCAAAAAGAAGAGTTTTAATTTTGAGCAAATACGAACACGTTGTAAAATTGGATCGCTATGTCAATGAATAAATGAACTTGAATCTTTGTACTTTGAAAAACAACGTTGCCTCGCAGTGCAAACTAGTTAAACTAGTTGTATAGACACAATGTTTACTTTTACTGAAGTTATTTTGATATTTATATTGTTTGAAAATTACACTTTTTTAATTTTCGGGCTTTAATTTAATATTTAATTTTGCTATACTCCTTTAGACTAACACTAGTAGGGGTTTCATTTATCGCATATTTGTGTTTTCCTTACAGTATAATAGTACATTGTTACTCTAGGGGTGAAAGTAACTTATTTAGTCCCGAGACGGGGTTTGGCGCCCGAGCTTAGTGAGGGCGCTAATAGTTCGAGGGACTAAATAAGTCTTTAACCCGAGGTTAACACTGTGCTTTTCATTGCGAATACAAGAAAAGTAAAAATAAAAACATGACTTAGCTAAAGAAAAAATTTGCCTCTTCTCTTATGAAATCAGGCATTAAATCCATATCTGATCATTAACGCATTGTGTTAATACAAATCTCTGCTATACGGAAGTATAAATAACTCTACAACTCGAAAAAACAAATGAAGATCGGATTGCCGCTTTCCCGCCAATTTATTTTTCTGTGGCCGGCTACTAGCTATTCAGCCATTATTTTTCATTTCCATCATTGAAAAAATGATAAATATTTTGCCCAAATCTATGTTATTTTAAAGAAATAGTTGAAAGTAAATTATAATAAACTAATTAAAAAAAAATCTGTTATTAATACGTATCTTTGTTATTTAAATTTTACATCGCGCTGTAATTGAGTGGCTGTATAGGAAGTCGGAACATGGTTCAATAGAAATGTGAAATATAACTAGTTTTTTAAAATAATTTGACAGGTGTCAGCTGAAAGCGATTCTCCCTAGGGCTGAAAAGTATTACTTTCAACCCGCTCCTCAGGCAACTTCATACCTACTTTCCGAGTATGAGTAATGAAAAGGATTTTTTCAATGCAAGCTAATGATAATCCACTAACAGAAATAGTAATTATGAAAACAGTAACAAAATCTCCAACGAAAAAGTTACATTAAAAACTGTTATTGAAGAACATTGCTACTTATATTTTTAACACAAGATTTATTTTTTGTGTATGCGTGTCTTTTAGAATGACTCTAATCTTCGCTTGAAAAGAGTGTCATCATCATCTGCCTATCCTTCTCCCAATTATATAGGGGTCGGCTTCCAGTCTAACCAGAAGCAGCTGAATACCAGTATTTTCCACGGAACGACTGCCTATCTGACCTCCTCAACCCAACTGGGTTGAGGAGGTCAGATAGGCAGTCGTTCCGTGCAGCCGTTCGTCGTGGCAGTCTTACCAAGGGGTATTGTATTACCTAGTAACTACTAGGTAATACAATACCCCTTGGTAAGACTGGTTGTCAGACTTTCGGGCTTCTGAAAACCCGTAACGACTATCAAAGATCAAAGAATGACAGCCAGGGCTAACGGCTTAACGTGCTTCCGGAGGCACGGAAAAAAAAATGGTATGTAAAGATGCTCACCCATCCACGGACTAACCGCGGCAACCGTAGCTTAAACTGATCTATCTACCCGTGCGGGTGTTACGACTTAGTCTCGAGCTCGTTGAAAAGAGTGTAATACTCAATTTTACAAAAGCTCCTCACAAAAATCAAAAAATCATTTTACCTGGGTAAAGTATGGGTCTGTAGTGATAGATGTCTAACCATCCATCTAGTCGTTGGATTGATTGATGGACGTTTCGAGTTATTGCATCGGACATGCAGCATTTCCATGGAAATAAAGTTAATAGAACATACACATACATTGATACATCACGCTTGTTTGCAGTTATATTATAAGATCCATGTGACCTATCCCATGGGACTTTTAATATTACTGGTGAAATGTGGATGTTGTTGGCAATAGGCTCACCCGAGCTGATATCAAGTTATGATAAGATAATATGAGATCATTTATTTGTCCAAAACATGAGTATACGTGTCACACACGGCATACAAGATGTTACATGAAATTATATCACAGTCATGTTTAATGATGATACCGGTGATCTAACCCAAGACTCTAAGATCTAAGTGAACTGTTTGTGTTCTTAATGAGATTAAAATTGTTTAAACCGAAGACCCTGCGCTCAGCGAACATACTCTAGGCTATTTTAGACCCAAGAGACAGTCAATAGATAGGGCTGTGGCGGCATCTTCATCGCCACATATGAACTACGCAATACACTGACTTCACGCAAAATCCGGCATCGCGCAAGCAGAGTTTGCCGCGCAACCAACATAATAATATACAGGGTTAATAGTAATATGTCAGGAATCCGTTAAAAAGGATGTAGGGGAGGTTGTTTGCAACCAAATGACGCCTTATGACCCCTACGCAAATGTCGACCATCTTCGAGTAATTTGACATTTTTTTTTTATGAGGAATATTGCAATATATGGTTAGCTAGCGACCTCGACAGTTGATCATATTATTCTTTTGAGCAACCGGCAGCAAGTTCGTCATGCTCCCTTAGATGTCAATGCTTGCGGTAGCGTCGGGGGTCGGGTTGCCTCCTTCCCTCAAATATGGCGAGGGGGGTAATGGCTGATCTTTGCGTTATGCTCGTGAACGGGTGCTGCTTGTGGTGACAGGTCATCTTGCTGACTATGGTTTTGTTATTGTTATTAGTAATTAATGTTTCTTTATTTTACTTCGAAGGTCCTAGTTTATCATTTGTGGCTACAAGTTACAGCTATATACATATAAACATAATGCAGCATTGCATATGTAAGCGGGCACGCCCTTTATGCCAGGAGGCTTTTTATTATGTATTAAGTTCTGTTTGCGTTTTTGTTTTTTAATTTATTCATTTCTGCTTGAGTATAGTTTTAAATATTGGCGTGTGCTAGCTGACATATGGCAAATAATTTTAATATTTTTGTGTTTCGTAATGTTAATTACTTATTACTATATAGAATCCAGGCCCTGCAGTCTCGACATAGTTAGCAATCGTTTTCGGTTGCTAAGTCCTAACAATCCAGATGTAACGATATTTGGTGGTCTCCACACTCAAATTTATCGGTTGTTACTGGTATTTTAGGAAGGTACCGGTAGGTAACAACCGATAAATTTGAGTGTCGAGACTACCAAACATTTACATCAACATTTACATCTGGATTGTTAGGACTTAGCAACCGAAAACGATTGCTAACTATGTCGAGACTGCAGGGCCTGTTCTTCTAACTGAACAGACAGCAGTGCTGCTGGGGAGTTTGTTCTTCTTCCCAGCTAAAGCACTAGGAAGTGGTGAAGGGTGGGCGTTTTGGGGGGACTGTCTTATGTGATTTTGACGTTCAAAAAGTGCTGATTCTCAGCCTAATTTGAATAAATTACTTTTGATTTGATTTTGATTTGTAGGGATACACTTTATCGACAGAACATTCCAAAAATATGTACAACTTCTCAGCTATCCAACGAGATACAATAAAAAAAATATAAAACGTCAAATTACTGGAAAATGGTTGACAGTTGCTTAGGATGACTCCTAAGCAACTGTCGACCATTTTCCAGTAATTTAGGGGTTATTTGGTTGCAAATGACCTCCCCTACATCCCCATAATGGAATGTCGACGTATTAAAAATAACCCTGTATACGTATATAAAAGGTTCAGTATGTAACAAAATATTTTATTTACAAAGGTTATCGACAACACATGTTTACAAAATACTTTACTGTATGAATACCATGGATTCCATATTCTATTCCGAAGACCCTAGCGTAAAACACAACATAGACTAAGCTACATGGACTGAAGAAATAAACAACATTTCTGGAGTGAAATAGACACAAATTGCACGGAAGAACACGGGTTGTCGCCCAGCTAAATTTATATTGTTTCTTTCGGTTTTACTTTCTAAGAATATATCAAAGCGTAGGCAATGATATGTAATATGGAAAGGTTAACAATAAGATAATAATCTAGCTGCAAAAACGCAATTCTATTCATAGACAAAGAAATAAAATGGTAAAAATTATAAAACCCGCTGCATAAACTAGCACCGTAGTACACGATTCACACCCCATTATCTTGAAATTTTTCTTTTTTCGCAGTCTTTCCCAATGGCAGGTCTTGGCAAAAGCTACTTATTAATATTTGAATGGCGCTCTCTTATTAGCACGGTTCATTATCGGAAACTGTGCCTGGAATGAGGACCTAGCTTTGTGGGCTTAAGTCTTCAAAAGATCTCTGCACTTTTATGTATGTAGAGGGAATTTTCGTATAGACTTTGGTGATGTGAAATCTGGTACGTAGTGTAGAGGCTTCGTTGTCGAAGGATAATAATATAAAATACAGTTCTGGTGAATATGTTGACTCATTTGGTAATAATCATTTGGTCGATTTTTCATTATTATATCAGCTTCATTAACCTATAAGCAAACATGAGCATTATCGTGAGCCTCTCAAAATTAAAATTCAAGAGGGATTTTGTCAAAAACCATGCCTTAATCATTTTTCTTCTCACAGAAGTGCAAATCTTTACCATCGCAAAAATAGTCACGGAAAGAGTGGGGTTGCGTTATTTTTTGTCAACTTAGCAGCCATTTGAAATGTCGCTATAACGAATGTGTATGTGTGTGTATGTGTGTATGTATGTGTGTGGTATTTCAGTAATGTTACACAGGGTGGCAGGAACATCGACGTGCAAGCGGTTACCTACCTAGTGTTAATGTTTCGTCGTTTATTAAAAATAGATACAAATCTCTCATAGAACATTATCAAATTAACCTCTTACATTTAACACACAAGCAGACAAGCAATTTAAACGCTTTAATATAAAACTCAACGCCAGGATGTTTGAGCGTCAGCTCCCCGCTAACCTCAGCGGCTGAATTGCGCGTTCTATTCTAGAACTTAAGTAAAAGCAAGGAACTCTTAGTGGTTCTGTCCGCCTGGTAATTGGGCTGGTACTTCATCGACTGTAAAGTCGTTCAGCCAATGTATTCAACTTGTAACTTAGGATTTAGATGAGTAGACTGTTTGATACGATAGAAATGTTGAATTAGAATTAGATGGTTTTATTTTGAAACTAGCTATTACCCGTGACTTGGCCCGCGTGGAGATCAGAAGTTATCCCACGGGAACGCATTGCGGGGATAAAAAGTATCCTTTATCCTAACCCAGGTTATGGTCTGCGTCCCGTGTGTCACTATTGTGTGGATCGCCTGGAGGTCGCGGTGGAGCATACGGTGGAGGTCTGCCCGGCTAGGGTGGAGCACCGCCGTGTCCTCGTGCAGACAATTGGCGGTGGCGATCTCTCGTGTCTGGCCATGGCCTGGACCAGGGTCCAGGCCATGGCACGGAGCGAGAGGGCATGAGAAGCCGTCACCTCCTTCTGCGAAGCAGTAATGCTCGCGAAGAAGGAGGTGGAATGCGTGAGAGAGAGGCCAAATTAGCCCCCTCACGCCCCTAGCCGCCGCAGGAGACGCCCTGGGCGTCGGGAATCCCAAGCTTAATCCTGGTCACCGTAGGCACCGGACTGCAGACGGCGAGCAATGAGTAGCTCGCCGTCCGATAAGGACTAGGCCCGGGTCGACGGCGCGTTGAGTTCCGCGCGCCTCAAAGAGATGTCAGTACCAATGACGAGGTCCGCTACGGCTGATGCCTGCCAGGGTTGCAGGAAAGTTTGAAAGGGTTACCGTGGTCCCTGGTACAGACAACTGAAGGAACACGGGTGGATTTTAGTCAGTAAGAGTCTGATCCGCCCTCCCGCTCTGCCCAGAGCGGAAGAAGTTATTTAATGATTTCCCGGAACCAAAAAAAAAAAAGTTCATGGCCTGCGTGTGTACCAACCGTTGAAATCCGTTCAGCCGTTAAGGAGTAAATAGGTAACAGACAGACTAACAGAGCTACATATATACATAAACTCACGCCTTCTTCCCATGGGAGTAGTCAGAACTTACAGAACGGCACCCACTACGATCCTTACATACTCCTCATGCCTCATTTACGTTACAGAGACAGTTACTTTCGCCTTCATAAAATTAAGTTAGTATAGATGGAAATCAAGAATAAACGCAACGTGATGAAGCTTTACTTAATGTATTAAACTTTAAACATGCATCCATTTGTCGATAATGAATTACGTTAATTACCTAATAGTTAATGAACCGACTCGGCGAGTGTCATTAGTAACGCTGATACGTTCGGATATATTTTACCCTTTTACCTAACTCTTTCTCGCCATTCATGGTGAACTGACAGTTGACATCAGTGACAGCTACCTCATTACTAATGTGCATAAAATATTGTATTGACCATATCTATATAGATACACAACCCTTCTGAGGAAGAAATTCAGTTTTGAGAACTGGAAAAAGAATATTTGAATAACTTCTGAAAACAGAACGCAGAAGTACGTATATATAACTTTTTCTATTAGGTATAACGTTAGTTTGATGCAAAAAAATAACAGTTACTGCATTTCAATGTTTTGAATACTAAATAGTATTAATACCTAAGTCATCATCATTCTCTTGCCCGCATTCCACTTATTTTTGGCTAATCTAAAAAATCTAAGAAAAACATAATTATGTGGAGGTGCCAATGAGGTACTAAATTTTAATGAAAAGATAAACTAATAATAACGCCTACAACTAGGTGAAATCAACGTGCTCCAGATTACATGCAAAATTTCTTTTAGGTGTAACTTTTGTTTGGCATATCGTAAAAATATAAGAAAAACATATGTTGAGGTACCAATGAGGTACTAAATTCTAACGAAAAGATGAACTAGTTATAACGCTTACAACTAGGTGAAACTGACTTGGTCCAGCCATTCTGAAGTCAGAATGGCTGGCCACTTTCCTCGTAATAGTTTTCTCTCTTTGGCGAGGCCCCGAGCCCCTAGGTGCGGACTAGGACGGCCCCTAGGTGCCGCGGATGGCACTGCAGCCATTGAGTCTGGGACATTTGAAGCCGAAATGGACGGAAAATCATCGAACGTGCGCCGCCGTATCATAATATTTTCGTAACACAACTGGAATTATGTTTTATGCTAAGTACTGTAGCCGTTTCATATAAGTGAAACATTTAGCGATGCCTGCAGAGTGGCCGAGGTTTATAGTTACCGCAACAGATCCGCGTAACGGGAATTGATGTGCCAGCAATGTAGAGCGTGGAACACAGCCCAATACTCAAGCCAGCCTGCTCGATGGGCTGAGCTTCGTCAAGCTCACGGGTAAGACGATTAGTGCCACAGCTGCACGTATCAGTTCAACGGTGATTCCATCCTCACCAGAAGACTTGTCTGTCTTCATGTCGTGAAGGGCTTTTATGACCTCACATGGTAGTAAGCTTTCCGAGATTCATTGTTCAATAGGGCGTGCTCTAGCATCGTCTTCGGGATAATTGGTTCTGTAGATTGAGATACATACAGTTTCTAGTAGAACTTCTCAACAATAGATACAATCTGAGTCCGTCACCATGTTATCATAGTCATCTCTGAGCTTAGTGATCTGTTTGGAACCTATGCAAGTTTTCCTTCAAAACACTTTTGGACCTCTATATGCTTTTATTGCATTTAATTTTGTAATTGTATTAGCGTTATACTGTCCTAAATCGTTTCGTTTTGACTTATTATTTGTTAATTCATCTTGTCTACGTCTTTTTATCTATTGCAGTGTGAACTGTCATGTCTCTTCTCTTCTGTATTAAGTTTGAAGTTTTGGCCGAAAGGTTCTTTTGTTTCTTTTGAACTCCACCTATACTGAGATTTTTAATTAAACGAACTAAACTGACAGCTAGACAATGACTTCATGACAGCGGGGCATTGTTCAGTCGTCGTGGAGGCGATTGGCGGTGGCGATCTCTTGCGTCCGGCCTTGGTCCAGGCCATGGTACGGAGCGAGAGGGCTTGGGAAGCCGTCACCTCCTTCTGCGAAGCAGTAATGTTCGCGAAGGAGGAGGCGGAACGCGTGAGGGAGAGGCAAAATTTGCGCCCTCACGCCCCTAGCCGCCGCAGGAGACGCCCTGGGCGTCGGGAATCGCAGGCCAATTCCCGGCCACCGTAGGCGCGGGCTTGCGAACGGCGAGCAATGGGCAGCTCGCCGTTCGATAAGGACCAGGCCCGGGTCGACGGCGCGTTGTGTTCCACGCGCGCCTCAAAGAGATGTCAGCACCAATGACGGGGTTTGCTAGGACCGATGCCTGCTAGGGTTGCGGAAAAGTCCAAGAGGGTTACCGTGGCCCCTGGTTACCGTGGCACAGGCAACTGAAGGAACACGGGTGGGTTTTAGTCAGTAAGAGTCTGACACGCCCTCCTGCTCTGCCCAGAGCGGGAGAAGTTATTTGATGATTTCCCACCCACAAAAAAAAAAAAAAAAAAAGGGGCATTGTTCAGTGACAGATAGGCATTGTTCACAGCTGTCAGTTTACTTCGCAATTAAAAATCTCAGTATAGGTGTTTTTCACTACTTCGATCAAAGCTCTACATAGCTGATTATTTGTGTAGTCTACATCTAGATTTTCCTCTACTGCTACCACTCTTGTAGCCACCCAAATTCCTTTCATACTCGAAACTTTCCTCACGGCATTTTCCTTATTCACCCTCATTTTCGTGGGTACCTAAGTATTGGGTTAATTAGGGAAGCTTGTGTGACGTTGTCTCTCTATGGTTTATTCAGTAATATTTTTACTACAGTAACATATCTTAGATATTGTAGCTGGCCCTAGTAATATTATCATTACATCTCATACGTTTCCCGAGAGGAAAACCAAATATTGCGGCCATGATAAGGAGACATCTAAATCCATTAAAACTCAAACTCAAAGCATTTATTTCAATTAAACCATTTACAGGCACTTTTGAACTGTCAAGTGGTCGGTCAGTCAGAAAAATGAAGCTAGTTGCCCATTCCAAAGCGTAGTAGGTACATAGGGACAAGAACGGGCAAGAAACTCCATGGACACTCTTTTAAATTATATAGTTTCATAAATATTAGTTACATCATTAATGTAGAATATAGGCATTATTATATGTGAGAACGATGTAAATAAGACGTACACGTTGAGTGTCCAGAGTACCTACAGCAAACAGAAATTTTAGAAACACGCAGCATTGATTTTCGGGTAAAACAACCTTACACACTATAATTCTCATAGTTAATTAACATTTCAGAATCTTTAAACCACTGCTCAGATATGCAAACAATGTCGAAGATTGTTTTTTCTAAAAACAATTCAATCTCCAATTGTTTTGACCAATTGGTTTTATTTTGATGAAATAATTTCAAGGATTTCTGCTTAGCCCCTTTTTTACAGTTATCTAGTTTAGTGCTAGAAAATACCTTTTTGTTATTTTGTATAACTACACTGTTAGTGGTACCTTCTGTTGCTCGGGTGTCGGCGCGCGCCTCTGAGGCGATGCACGGGGTAGTTAAACACCCCACTACCCCGTGCAGGAGACGAGGCCCGGACAGACCGGGCCAGCACTAGTGTGGGGCTGCGGAAGAATTTGGATTCCCGCGGCCCCGCGCGCACGTGCGAGGAGACACCGGGGTGGTTTTAGCCGGTAAGAGTCCGGCACGCCCCTCCGCCTTTTCCCCAGGCGGAGGTTGTCCACGAGGATTTCCCCCCGTAAAAAAAAAAAACAAAAATGTTGGAGAGACTCAAGGTTGGATTCTCCTTGACAAGAACATTGAGTGGTGCTCAAAGTTACCGGGGCCACTCTAGCTGCCTCATCATTACACAATTCCACTAACACGTTGGCAGCAAGAATGTGTTCTTTTATTTGGTTTTGAGAGCTCACATACTTGATAGAAAGTAAATGTAGTGACTCTTCAAGTACCTCAATTCCAGATTGTAAACGATGAGTGTCAATTTGATAAATGTTCTTACTATCTTCTAATCTAATAGGTATTAAATTTAGTTTAGGTATAGTCAACCTCGTATTTGCTTTAGCACTCTATGGTTGGAGGTCACTCATACGTCATACAACGACACGATCCGTATAGTTATGGTATAGATAGTTTTCAACCTTAGTTAAGTTTGAATTCATTGGAACCGTTTCCAAAAGTGGTAAAGAGATCACAAGTTTGACTTAACTCGTGTGCTTAGCAATTCTGCACCGGATATTTTATTTTATTATTTGAAATGGGTTTGCTCTTGACTCTAGTCTAGGTCAGTGGTGACAGAGACAGAATTGACGATGGATTGAGCTTACCCAGAAGAAGCCTGTTCACTCTCACTTTGAAGAGATTAGGGTTGTATGCGTTCGGAAACACAGACCCAAGTAGAGAGTTCCACTCTTTTGCTGTGCGCATAACAAAAGAATAATAATAATACCGTTCACTATACGTTCAGTCCAATCAGTCTTTAATAACTGGTATTAACAATAACCCTCGAACTACAAATCACATATTCCTCCAGCTTGTAGATTCTAACTGACATCAACATGTTACATTCATAATTTTATATCTGAACTAGAAACATTAAAAAGACCCGTAAAATTTAACTAGGGTACCCCAGACACGGGTTTTTACGACGGGAATGCTATTGAACTTTGAATGGTGGACACCCGAGGTTAGTCTGTTTATTGACTGGCCCTTGGAACTGTAGTACTTATTTTCGCAGTTAATTCTTATTTGAGATAGCAATAGACTTCAATTGTGAACTGCAAGATGTAAAGATGCCTCTGCTGTTACTCAGTGCTTATATTCAACAAGCAGGTTTTGTATATTGAGCTCCTCATTTTCTTTATAGGCAGTCATTATACATTAACCATAATTATGAAGCCTAAGACCTAATTATGTATGTTATCTTATTTTGTAAGTCGTATAAGTATGCAATATTTGAGTATGTATTCCGATTAAAACTAAAAAGTTTTTATTTTTTTTAATTATGGGTTTTCTCTTTACTCTAGTCTAGGTCAGTGGTGACAGAGACAGAGTAAACGGTGGAGTGAGCTTACCCAGAAGAAGCCTGTTCACTCTCACTTTGAAGAGATTAGGGTTGTATGCGTTCGGAAACACAGACGCAGGTAGGGAGTTCCCCTACCTACCTGGGTAAAAAAAAAAAAAAAAAAACTAACTGGGCATACACTGAGTTATACAATCATTTCGTTTGGTCCATGCAATAAGTACCTCCTTTAATAGGAAAGTACCGTAGAGACACGAAGGAGGATTCAAGTAATAAAGTTAAAAAAACAAGAAATTACTTCATAAAAAGAGTATGTAGCATAAAAGAAAATATTATAATCCTAACTAATATTATAAATGCGAAAGTAAGTTTGTTTGTTACCTTTTCACGCTCAAACCCTGAACCGATCATCATGAAATTTTGCTTAAATGTTGTCAGGTGTACAGAAACGGAGATAGGGTACCTATCATCTAGAAAAACAGTACTGTTTCCGAGGTAAACTACAATACCGTTCGAATGATAATGGCGCCACGTGTAGTGTAGTGTGATACGCGTTTATTTTGATTTTTATTTAAGTACGTAATACATTTCGTGAGTCTAGAGTGTCGATAGACCGGTTTTTCATCCTTATAACTGTCCTTACTAATAATATAAATGCTAAAGTAAGTTTGTTTGTTTGTTACCTTTTCACGCCTAAATAACTGAACCGATCATCATGGAATTTTGCATATGTTTTCAGGGGTACAGAACAAGACATAGCGTACCTTTCATCCAGAAAAAAGTACTGTTCTCGAGGAAAGAACAATAACTTTCGACGGTCACAATTGCTTTAGGACGCTAGAAGGGTCGTTTGAATCATGATTGAATTACTTATATTATTAGAAATATTATAATTTCGAAATTAACTATGTCTATATGTTACCTTTTCATTACTAAACCACTGAACGGATTTGGATATTTGGCAAGGAGATAGGTGGCATCCTGGGGAAGGACAGAGACTTTTTATCTCGGTAGCACGTTCCCGTGGGATAATTTCCGACATCCACGCGGGCGAAGCCGCGGGTAAAAGCTAGTTTACTATAAAATAGAATCCTAAAGAAGCACTAGCCCATAATATGATGTGAGAAGAAAAATGGTTTCTTATTTTTATTTTAACCGCTACTTCCTGAAGGAAAACTCGATTATGTCGGAAAAATGGAATTACCCTTTTATGAAAAGGAAAATACAACGGCACAGTCGATGTTATTAAGTTTTATGAGCTGCGCACTCCACTAGCTATTAAAGGTTTAGTATAAGCCTTGGTGTTTTGAACATGGAACATTCCTGGAACTCGTTCGAAAATTTAAGTCTTATTTGGAATGATTGGGTTCTTTATTCAAAAAAATAACCGGCTTTTTTACGCAAATGAAACACGAGGCTTTTTCTCTATGGCATTTTTATAGTTATTATTATTGCGAGAATAGGTACTTATTTTAAAAATAAACTTCGAGCACACTTTCGAGTGCTGCGTGTCGCACCGTCATAGCGTGAGTAGGTAAGTACTTCTGTGGTCCGTTTCCAGAAGTTATTCAAATATTCTTTTTTCAGTTCTCAAAGGTATAGCAACTGTATACACTATCTCATGCCATCAGTAGTGAGGTAGCTGTCACTAATGTCAACTGTTAGTTCACCATGAATGGCGTGAAAGAGTTGACAGTGAAACGTGCCTGGACGAGAGGTTTGGTGTGGTGATGATGATGAGCCACTGTAGTGATGTAATCAGCTTAAATATGGTATCAACAGAAGAAGAGCTACAAGAAGTTCCCTGCAAAAAAAAAGATTTTTTTATGGTAATAACCTTACAAGTTCCATTAAGTAACTTCTTTTCACGGACGTTTAAAAACTTGAAACATTTTGTGGAAAATTTTATTCAAGAAGTCATAAGTTCATTATGTCTTTAATCTTCTTTCTATATTTTTTTTTTACAATTACCTACCTGTCTAGTCCCTGTGTAGCCCTTGCGCTATCTTGTCATTTTTGTATCTTTTATTCTTTGCAGTTTCATTACTGTCCGGTTCCTTTGAGATTTCGTTGCAGAGTTATAAAGAAGAATACAATTATGTTTGTTTAATAAACTAGTTTTTTAGTCCTGTATCATTTTCTTCTTCTTGTCTATCATCATAAAGGCCGAAGTAACAATATAATTGCGAAGACTACTCTGCTTACCCCTAGGGTTGTGAATAAGACATCTTACTTTGGCCGCAGCTACGTTATACTTATGTAGGGGTATCTACATCACCACATGCGAACTACGTCACACTGACGTCACGCAAAATCCTGCATCTCGCAAGCAGAGTTTACCGCGCAACTAGCATAGATACAACGTCGCGACATCAATCGTCGGGCAGTTGCCCACCAGACACGACACCCGTCTGGTCGGAGGATCCTCCCTTTTCCATAGAGTATGAGTGAACTTTATACCCTGTTCCTCGTACCTATATACTTATGTATGTATGGAAAAGCAGATGTTGGTGTGCAATCGTTTATCATAATTATTTTAAATTGTTCCTTGAGTATCTTTCACTTTATTTATTTATACATATTATACAATCAAAGTCGATTTTTGAGTATGTCTGTGTGACCGCGATGTTCTTCTTAACAGTGCAACGGATGTTGATGCAGATCTTACCATCATTTAGAAAATTTATCTATAGGTACTAATGTGAAATAAAAGACTAGTTCATATATATTTTGTTTTATTTACTACAAACATACATAGTATTGCAATATAAATTGCAGTTGTTATCATAATATAACAATTATTTATTATCCAAAATAAATGTTACAAGATTCAACTTACTCGGTAGCGGGTGATGAACGTTGCACACAAACTGAGCTCTGAAACAATTTTTTTTTTTCGTATGGCATCTCGCAGTGTGCCTTGAGAGGCAGTGACTGCTTAACCGGTCTATCCTGTGGTGCCTTTGAGCTAACTCAAAGCCTCCAGCTAGGGGGTGAACTCGCAATCAAGGTGGCAAGCTCTTTTATACAATAAATGAGGGTATGGATGGCGCCGTGATTGCGAGTTTGACAGTTAAAATTATTTTAATATTGTTCTAAAACAATATAAAAATAATTTTAACTGTCAAACTAAATAAATGCTAAATAACGATATTAGGTATTTATCTGTAATTATTTAACAACAAATAATGTGATTTAAAATCACACATTATGAGGCAGAAAATTACATGTGCTTACACTAATATTATAAAGAGGTAAAGTGTGTGAGGTTGTAGGGGGTAATCTCTGGAACTACCGGTCGGATTCCAAAAAGTTTTTATGCATTTGATAGCCTAATTCTTGAGGAAGGTATTAAGACTATTAAAAATCACGCTATGGCCCTTAGGAGCCAAACAGAAAGAGAAAAAGTAAGAAAGAACGCTATGCGAAAACGAAATAAACGTGCGGGCGGGCGATGCGACGCGACGGGGTGAGACGGGGTACAATAAATTTCTCGCCGACGAAGTCGCGGGTAAAAGCTATTCCATAATAAAGGTTTATGTGTATAAAACATAAATATTAAACTAACATATATTATATTAAACTAACTGTTTATTAAAGAAATCTCGGTGTTTTGTTAAGTCGTAAAAACCATGCGACAAGGGGGCCGGGCGGGTCGCTAGTTTTAAAATAAACTAAAGCAATGTTCTAAAAAATCACGTAGGTACAGTAATGAAGCAATATTATAAGTTTTTTTTTTAAATTAAAGTGATTAATTAAAAGTTTCAAGTAAATCTCACTCTTTATAGACCGTCTATTATTTTAATTCTACCGACAATGAACGCGACTTTAAAACGGTGTTTAAACTGTCGGATTTCAATTTGTTAGTCACGCTTCGAACGGTGAATTAAAATCTAGTTTGAAAAATAAAATCCACCGTAATTCGACCGGAGCTCGGGATAATTCGTAAAAACGAATATTCCCGAAGGACGGAAACCAAATTATAAAACTGGAATACGCAAAGTCGAAAGTCTTTTTGAGTTTTAGTAGAAGCAAGAATTATACGTTTGAAGTTGAAGTCGTAAAAAGTAGGTTGGTTCAAAAACAACTGTTATTCTGCAATTTTTATTTTTATTTTTTGGAGTCAATGTGGTGGCTACCAGTGGGCTATTATATACGCTAACAGGCTAAGCTAGGGCTTAGAGAATAGCCTAGGATAGCTAGGCAGCTTCCTAAATGGATATTCATAGGTATGTTTTTTTTTTTTGATACGTGTCCAGTGTTAAAAATTTTAAAACAAAAGAAAACCCACAGAATGCACCTATCTTTACAAAAGAGAGAGAGCAAAAATAAGATAGAATATATTTTATGAAACCCAAACTTTGTCGTTCCCGCACAGAGTCCTCTCTGTACTTATAAACTCGCACTCCTCAAAGTTTCCAAAGCGCATTAAAAACCTTTGACATGACTTAATTGTGGACGCCATCTTGTGACGTCACAAGATTGACGGCTTATAATTTATTCCGTCCCTTCAAATAATATGCCTTTTAATCACAAAGTCGAAATTAAGATGATAAGATTATCTTGATTATAAAAGTTTGTGATATTTTGTCGAGTTTAATATTTAACTGTTGATAATTTGATCACAGTAGTAATGTCAACTGTTTGTCATTTAATTGGTAGGTCTGCTTTAATGGCAAAAAAAAAGCTTTATACTTTTTAGTTGTTCTTGTCGTTTCCGTTTGCGATGGTGGCAAGTATTTTAACCGACCAATTCAGAATTGAGAGGAAAAAGGAAGAGATTCATCTGTACTCACTGTGCTTGTTTGGTGGGGATCAAATTCATGACCTTTCGCTCGTCTCATGTCACCATTTGGCCCCTGAAAAATGTTATAGCGCAGGCTTCTGCGCAAAATTTGCTACGGCCATGATTCATCGGACGTATTGTACAAAATACTTTAGACTTTTTGTACCACTTCTCCATCAATGTAGGTACGGCAATGCATTCATTGCACGCATGCCAACTTCTTATTCAACACGTCGAAACAACATTCCTTTTCTTAATCCACATTTTTCTTTAACACCCCAAGTGTTAAAAAGCAATGTCAGCAAAAAAGTTAATTATTTTTTCAAGCTCGTACTCGAACAGTGACCGCAGAATTTCATTTAAGCACAAGTTGGAAGAGTTTCCAACTGACATTTTTAAATCGCTTGCTCTGTTTACAGGGTGCTACTCTTTAGTTATATATGTGTTGAGATTTTTAACTAGATTGTGTTTACTTCCACGCTGGGAAATGTAAATGTAATTATCTTGTAAGTAGAGCTGCGGTTTTCTGTTTTTCTTGGTAGAACAAAAATTGGGATTAAAAGGGGGTTTTTCCATCAGGAATTTTTCAGCAGCAGCCCAGTGTCTAGATTTGAGTGCGGTTGAAGGCAATAGGTTCGCCCCCTATTGCATGGGATTTACACATAACTGGCGAAATGTGGGTGCACTATAGATACCTACACCTCTGCTTACCCTTCGGGGATTGCAGGCATGGTGTTATATTATGTAGTTTTGCCTTATAACGTGCCAAAAATATAGCTACATAATTACATTTTAGAAAAGAATAGTTAATTAATTTTCATCTTTATTTGAGTCCTATAAATTATTAAAAATATCCCTAAAATTGCGTTTACCGCTATAAATTTTAACACGATGGCAATTGGCAGCATACGACCGCACAGCTCACGTATGAAACTGTAAATGCACGAAAATTACATTGAACCACGTAAACCAGTGATAAATCAGAGAAACTCGTGCCGAACGCCAATGGGCCGATGCACGCGATTGTACCAGCTTAGTACTGTGCACGACTGTACTATTGTGCTGCGTATTGTCCACGAAAGAGATAGGTGTGCAGGTAGCTAAATAAAGAAGATCAGAATATGATCCTAAAACATAAGTGCCGCCAAGTATGACAAATCATAATCATAACTGAAATGGAACTGTGCCTGTTGGCATCCCAACATTTAGTAGTAAAATCGTTAAATGACTGGCAACATTATCTGTCAACTGTCACTGGCTATAACACAATAAATGTGTGCGCACGCGTTTGATTTTAAATCTGCAGTTTTTATTTAATATTCAAGTTCAAGCAGCCAGTTTCCCACAGTGAGGATATATTATAGTAGTTATTCCACACACAATTATAACTGACAGTCGTTTGCCAAGTAATGCACAGTGCACACGATATGATAACTGTGTGCCTTACCACCGAACTGTTTTTCCGAGTTTATTCCTAACTATGTTGTTGGAACATTTTGAGGTGATGGACGGGCGATGCTCGCGACTGTAACGGCTTACTTACATGGCACTGGTGTGCACCAGTGTACGTTGAAAACTCAATCGTTGTCGATATTTGGCATGTTAGAACTTTGTGCGCTGATAAATATTGGATTGTTGATTTTTATTTTTTCATTGTTATTTTTGTTGAAGCTTTAGTGCATATTTTGTGACGGCCATTCTCAAACGTCTCTTGAAAATTAATGTGTTTGTAATACCAAAAATAAAGAGTTAAAACACTACACATGTTGTGGTAAAAAATGTTGGCAGTCTTTCAGCCTTGGTCACTCAAAAGACGATTTTCTCGGACTTAAAAATAATCAATCATCGAAGCTGAATGAAGCTGGTCTTCTGCAAAAAAAAATCTTGACGTTCTTATTTTAATAGCCATAATATTCACAATTTACGAATATTTATGTTATTTTCAAGTGAAAGCGCTCTAAAGTGGCCGATGAAAGTGATTGATTGCCCCTGTAATGTGGATATATAAAACGTACAATGATGGAATATTGGATGTGGCGTTCAATATTTCAACCAACTTTTATTTTACAATGTGAATAAATATATTTTGAAATTAAAATCCTTCAAAATCAAGCCCAATTTTATAAATAGTCGGTATTTATTTATTTAAATAAAGTATTGGTAGGTCGGTGTGTACAATATAATTTGACATTACTTAAATACATGTAATATTTATTTTATTGCTTCCAACTGGTCATCATAAATACAACATACAAAATAACGCTTAAATATAATAATATATAGTTTGTAGAAGTATATAAAAAAGTAGAAGAATTATAGTAAATGAATAGCCCACTGACCATTGGGTATCAAAAAATTCGTTCGTATCACTGTCAATGGGAAATATGCCCAAAGAGCTGGCAGTATTGCCAAGTTGTATGGCAATGCTGATCCATTGGCCTAAAAATAGGCCAGCCCCCTGGTCACTTGAAGAGTCGACCAACCGCTTGGTAATGTCCCGAAATACTCGATGACCACTCAGACCCCATGCCTCTAGTGTTTCAACTCTAAACGGCTCAAACAAATAGCTCCCAATAAGGTTGCCTTTGTTGTATTTGCACCGTTTGAGGTTTTCTGCACCTGCAGCTGCCGCCCGCCAGCCCACCGTGCTAGGAATATGGGATAGTGCGAGAGTGTCGACACAGGTTGCATCCCACACTAAAGGCCTACTTAAGGCGATTATTATACTGTACCGCTCTCGGAGCGGTACAGTAGCTCTCACCGGAGCGGCGGATTTAACATTGTATCAGTTTGTATAGCAAACAATCTGCGCGCGGGAGGGGGAGCTAATGTTTGAGCCGTTTGGGGTCGAAACACTAGGGTCAGAGTGGTCATCGAGTATTTCGGGACATTACCAAGCGGTTGGTCGACACTTCACGTGACCAGGGAGCTGGCCTATTATTAGGCCAAAGGATCAGTATTGCCATACAACTTGGCAATGCTGCCAGCCTTTTGGGCATTTTTCCCATTGATAGAGATATGAATTTGTTGGTGCCCAATGCTCATTGGGCATCAAAAAGTTTTTCTGTATATAATATTCTTCTCCTTTTTTAATTTACTTGTTGTACAAAATATAATTATGTATTTAAGTGTTAGCTTGTATATTGTATTTAAAATGACCAGTTGGAAGCAATAAAATAAACATTAGAAATATTTAAGTTATGTAAAATATACACACTTGTCTTGTCTACCAACATTTTATTTATTAAAAAAATACCCACCTATTTATAAAATTAAAGTTGTATTAGTTTTATATTTAGAATGCAAAGATGTTTTAGTAGGGTTTCAATTTCAAACTATATTTATTCATACTTATTGTCAAACAAAACTTTCTTTGTCATTGTTTCATTATTTTGTAATAAAATTTCAAATAATCTACATAATTATAACCGACAAAAATAGCACAAGAGTCGTTTGTCTGATTTATTGCACCTCGTTCAAAAAGCATTCAACCCCACCCAAATGTTGTTCGAAAACTGAAAAATAATAACTGCATGGACTAGTTACTGGCAAACTTTGGGTGACGTCACAAAAATTCCTTTAATATTTCAGACTGCACCGAAATTTATAACAGCGAGACGAACCATTTGTGCGGACGAGTCGCAAAAATTGCGACAAACTGTGAAACTAACAAGGACAACTGACTGCTACCAAATTCACATGTTTCCGGGAATTTCTGCCATGTTACGTGCGGCGTTCTAAAATTATTACCTACTGGTGTGTAGTACGCAGGCCTTTCATATGTTTATTAAGGTGCGGTAAGAAGCAATTTTTTTTGGCAATAGCGCATTACGGCAACAAATAAGTTTCAAAACAGCGCAGCTTTTGATTTTCGTTGAATCGAATGACCACCTAATTTTGCATTTTTTTATTAAAAAATAAATGTTCGTCTCAGTGGAATAATTTGTAGGTGTTTCTTTAGTTGATTGAATTCGCTTTATTATCATTACATAAAATTATAATAGACAGCGCTCAAAATTTTGAGATTTATGCGAAGAAATTTTTTTTTGAGGTCTGTTGTTTTCTAACATGATACTATTTTATTATTATGAATATTTTTTGAATAAGTTATTTCTTTGTACATTAATTGACAATACGCTTAATTTTTTTTTGAGCATATGTACCAATTCGCCTAACTGTGCGACAAGTAACGGAGCGTTTTACGGTGTCCTACGTTTGGACAGCGCCTTAAGTTTTAAAGTTATTAATCATAATTATAGTTTTTTTTTTTTTTAGCGTGGCTTTTGTTCAAATAACTTCTCCCACTCTGGGCGGAGCGGGAAGGAGTGTATCAGACTCTTACTGTCTAAAACCCACCCGTGTTCCTTCAGTTGCCTATGCCAGGGGCCACGGTAACCCTTTCGGACTTTCCCGCAACCCTGGCAGGCATCGGCCCTAGTGGACCCCATCATTGGTGCTGACATCTCTTTGAGGCACGCGTGGAACACAACGCGACGTCGAACATGGCCTGGTCCTTATGGGACGGCGAGCTGCCCATTACTCGCCGTCCGCAAGCCCGCGCCTGCGATGGCCGGGAATCAGCTTGTGATTTCCGACGCCCAGGGCGTCTCTTGCGGTGGCTAGGGGCGTGAGGGCGCGAATTTTGCCTCCTCCGCACGCGTTCCGCTTCCTCCTTCGCGAGCAATACTGCTTTACAGGAGTTAACGGCTTCCCAAGCCCTCTCGCTCCGTACCATGGCCTGGACCAGGGCCGGACACGAGAGATCACCACCGCCAATCGCCTCCACGGGGACACGGCGGTGCTCCGCCGAAGCAGAGCAGACCTCCACCGTATGCTCCACCGTGTCCTCCGGGCGATCCACACAATGGTGACACCCATGCGTGTTTTTCCGCCTTATCCGGAACAGGAACCTCCCGAAACAACCGTGTCCGGTGAGGACCTGCGCCAGGCGGAAGGTGAGGAAGCTGTGGCGCCTCTCTAGCCACTCCTTAAAGAGGGGACTTACCGCTGCAATTGTGGCGTGCCCGATTAATCATATAGCTGTGAAATATAATCAATCACATAAATGTGAGTAGGTGAAAGCTTAAAAATTGCTTTATTTTAAAAAGGTTCCCTGACGGGAGAGCCGCAGCCGCTGCGGATGCTCGATGCTGAGATGGTCTGCTCTGAGCGCAGTGTGTCATTCACCGCAAAGCAGGTTGCAGATATAATTAAAACTATGGTAAGAGGCAAATCTCCAGGGCACGATAGTCTCAGTATCGAGCACCTGCAGCATGCCGGAGTTCACTTGCCTAGAATACCGTCTATGTTTTTTAATTTATGTTTATGCCATTCATATCTACCGGAAAGATTAATGCGTACTATTGTTGTTCCGATTATTAAAAACAAAACCAGTGACTCTTCTAAGGTGTCAAATTATAGACCAATTTCTCTCGCGACTGTAATTGCTAAAGTTCTGGACGGTCTGCTTGGACGCCAGCTGGACAGCAACTTGAAAATCAATGACGCTCAATTCGGCTTTAGGTCTGGCTTGTCCGCTGAAAGTGCTATCCTATGCCTCAAGTAGACTGTTCAGTACTACACAGCAAGAAAGACACCATTATACGCCTGTTACAAGTTGCTTTGCCTTGTCAAAGGCATTTGACCTAGTGTCGTACAATATATTGTGGGACAAACTAATTAGGGAAACCTCGGTACCACCGGAAGTGATAGGCATATTTAAATTTTGGTATGGAAACCAAGTGAACCGTGTGAGGTGGGTGGACTCTTTGTCGGAAGAGTATAGGTTGGAGTGCGGGATGAGACAAGGGGGTTTAACCTCCCCAGCGCTCTTCAACTTGTACATGAATAGTCTGATCGAGGAGCTCAGCGGCACTAGGATCGGATGTCATATTGATGGCACTTGTATTAATAACATCTGTTGGCCAATTCTCGTAATCAAAAAACGTTCAAATTCAAGTCGCAATCTCATCTCAGCGACAATCAATGTCAAAAACCTGTCAAAAATGTATGTAAATTGATTGTAATTTTGACAGATTGAGACTGAGATTAGAATGCGAACGGTCTTAAAAATACGGGAATTGCCCCTCAGTTATGCCGACGATATGGTGCTGCTGATTCCCTCGGTTGGAGCAATGCGGAGGATGCTAAGTCTTTGCGAATCCTATGCAGGGGCCCACGGGCTCAAATACAATGCACTCAAGAGTGAACTGATGGTTTTAAAAGCTGGTAATAAAAGCTACTATAAAGTACCACTTATCACACTGGACGGCATACCATTAAAAAGAGTTACTAAATTTATGTACTTGGGCCACTGGGTGAGTGAAGACCTTAAAGATAATTTAGATGTGGAAAGGGAGCGCAGGTCGCTGGCTGTCCGATGCTGTATGGTGACCCGCAGGTTCGCCCGTTGTACTGCACGGGTTAAAGTAACGCTTTGTAAAGCCTTCTGCCAATCCTTTTACACGTGCAGCCTGTGGGTGAACTTCACGCAGAAGGCATATAGCGACCTGCGCATCCAATACAACAACGCTTTCCGGGTGTTGTTAGGGCTGCCGCGTTTTCGCAGCGCGTCCGGTATGTTTGCCGATGCAAATGTTGACAGCTTTTCAACCGTCATGCGCAAGAGATGCCCATCGTTATTATATCGGTTTCGCGCCAGCCCCAACACTATCCTGAGGACGTTGGCAGACCGCTGGGACTCTCCGATTCTAGGACGTTGGATACGACTCCATGCGGTGAAGTAGATTGGGATGGGAAAGTCTCTAGCGGATGTACTTAGTTTAAAACTTATATAATTACCCGTTAGTTTAGTTTATTTACTAACACTAGATATAAGGCATTTTATACTGGTACTAACAAACTATGGAACTTGATTCTGAAATAAATGTTTATTATTATTGTTATTAATTGTTTTCCGGCTTTCATTTCTCACTTTCCCAGTTTGAAAAACAGGACGTTGACTCTAATTTGTAAAAATTGTGTTGGGTAATATTTGGTAGAGAACCCATCTATAATTAATTAAAAAACCGACCAAGTGGGTGTCGGACCACGCACAATGTAGTGTGTCCTTAGTTGGGATGAATTTATCCCAAGAACAAACTTAACTTTGTAGCTATGTTACGTCACGGTCAATTCTCAAACTGCAAATGTAAGTTTGTAATCGCAAAATAATATTTTTTTATGTGGTAAAACTACAAATTAACAATTTTCTAACTTATTCCATTAGGTACTTGTGCTCTGATTACTTGCTTCTTGCCAAACCTGATTCTAGGTCAACGGGACGTATCCTATTTATTTGACGGTTTTGATTTATTTACGAGTATCAAAATATGTCGCATAAACGGCCGTATTTTTTTATTACGTTGACTTAGGAACTTGGTTTTTTTATAGCTCTAAGGTACCGTAAACCTACGTATTTGATATTAATTTCAATTTGATACCTCCACGCGTTCCTGAGAAAAAGGGTTTTGCCAGACGGACGGACGGACAATATAAGGGTTCCGTTTTTTCTTTTTGAGGTACGGGACCCTTAAAATATATACAGTGGCGTATGGCGCATTGCCGTTGTCTGTGCCAGGGACCACGGTGACCCTTTTGGACTTTCCCGTAACCCTGGCAGATACCGTGGCCGTGGCCCCCGGCACAGGCAACTGAAGGAACACGGGTGGGTTTTAGTCAGTAAGAGTCTGACACGCCCTCCCGCTCCGCCCAGAGCGGGAGAAGTTATTTGATGATTGCCAATAAAAAAAAATTGCAAATCTGCCAAGTAATACTTTTACTTGGCAGATTTGCAATTTTAAAGTAACCCCCAAATACGATAAGATGATATTGTTATATTCGTATTTGTCCTTTTAAGGAAAGAGTTTTTATTACTATTAAGGCGCTTAGCAGTGCATTTTGGAAGCTGCTGGTTAACCAGATGGAGTCATTTCAATATTTCTTTCATTCTACTTAAACGCTGCACAAGATTACCAATTTGAAAGATTACTTTAACAACGATTCTGCCTACCCCCATGGGAAGAAGGCGTGAGTTTATCTATGGATCTATCTACTCCAATAAAATCGGCTGATTCGAAACTGTATCCAGCCAGTTTTATTATCAATGGCTTGCTGTATAAAACGGCCGAGATTATGATACTACCTATAGAAGTAGTTGACATCATTTGGAGCATGTTTGTTTAGGTTATGAACGATTAAGGCTATTTTATTTATTTTTTTAAATTACATAAGTAGCGCAGTTCAGTACTTAGTCTTATATATATGGCTCAAAACGCTCTAAATATAATGAAAGAAAGAAAATTGATTTATTTGACCCAGGTTAAAGCACACAATATTCACATAAAAACAGACAAACAGAAAGTATTTAAAATAGTATTGTGTGCCTCACGGCTGCGCCAAATAGGCCCAGTTCAGCATAAGTGCCAGACAACTAGTGCCTGACGCTGGTTTTCAACTGGACCTTATGTTACGAGGACGTCTTACGGATGTAAATCAGTTTTATAGTGAGTATAAATATCTAATAATAATAAAAACGATAAGATATTTTGTTAAAACTAATTAAATATTGGTGATAGAGTGGTGTTTAAAAAATAAATAAATATAATAGTATGGTTGCACAAAAAAACAATGGACTCTCATCGATAAGGTAATAGATAACTATATCATAATTCATATCAATGAAACATTCAGATTGGTTGGTTTCAATTGGTAGTAAACCTATTGAAACCAACCAATTTCTCCAAAAAAAACCAAATCACTCCTTAAGGCTTTGTACCTAGCTTCCAAACACTTTATATAACCATCTACTACAACCACCATTTTAACACAAATCTTAACATCCCACTTAGCAAAAACGTCCCATAACCCTGATACAGTATTCTTATTATAAAAGACGTTACTCAAACATAATAGTACCGTCGACGGGATCTTTTGTCTCACCATGCGACGTTAACGAGCTGATTTGCATGTTAATGGTGTACATCTACTGAATAATAAGCGAGAAATGAGCGGGGTAGAGCGAACCTCTTTTTGGTCATGCCGTCCTGGTATTTGCAGTTTGGTGTCAGTGTTTAAAACTAGTTTGTCTTGGTAGAATGCAGCTTCAATGTTTGCTGATGGGGGACTTTAATTATTCCAGAGGGGTTAATCCCGTATTTTTAAAAACGTTCTATATTCAGTCTCATTCTGTCAAAAATACCTGTAATTTAGCAACATTTTTGTCAAGTTTTAGACATTAATTGTCGCTGAGATAAGATTGCAACTAGATTTTGAACGTTTTTAAATACGGGGAATTTGCTTTCTGATGAAAAGATGAATACAATTGAATAAAATAATCGTATTCGTGTACATTTTATGGATGGGATAAGCAAGGAATCTCAAGAAATGTGAGCGAGCGAACCCCTTTATAGTCATGTCGCCCTGGTATTTTCAGTTTGATTACAGTGCTTAAAACTGTTTTGTCTTCGCTGGACGTTGTTTTAAGAAGACTAGCTTGATCCCGTGGTCTATCCCACAGAAACCGTCATATTTTTCGGGATTTTGGTAACATAAAATATGTCTCACCTCGTCCCACAAACTACCTTTTTAAGTGGGTCACACAGGTAGGTCATGAAATCTGACGTTACTTCTCAATACCCATGATAAACAAAATATGCAATTACATTATTTAGTGGTAAGGTCAGCATAATCAGCCTATAATGTTCCCACTGCTGGGACACAGACCTCCTCTCGGTGAGTGTTGCATGCAAGCTTGGATGAAGTATGGAGCACCGTCGCACCCGCAAAATATGCACATGCAGAAGAAGCTGTTAAGTGAAGACGGCACGGTTGTGACTGCTGCGCTGCGTGTCGCGGGTTCGATCCCCGCACGGAACAAATATTTGTATGACCTACAAGTAATTGTTCCGGGTCTGGCTGTTTGTGTATGTGAGTTTAAATATTTGTAAACGCACCCACAATACAGGAGAAATTCCTAGTGTGGGGCAAAGTTTTATAAAAAAAAAATATATATTACTAGTAATATTTGTTGAGGTCCTGGATTCCTAAAGAGTTGTTGGTTTTTTCATCTGGAGTTTGGATTTGTACCCGGTTGATGGCAATAGGCTCGCCCCCTTGTACTTAAGACTTAAACAAAGCTGGCGAAATTTTGGTGTACTATAAATATACACCCCTGCCTTACCGTTCCGAAAAAATAGGCGTGATAATGTTTTGTTATGAAAGAAAGTGCGTTTATTTGCGGTAAACATGACGCGAAAAGAACATAAACACAAAAAAAATAGAAAAGGTTGGGGAAACATGCGCCACATCTACGCAAAACGGCTATCGCTCAACATTATGCTGCGACCCTCCGCAAGACAGAGCCCCAGCGCTGGTTTTCAGCGACAGCCTTTAGCATTATTAGTTGGTATAATTTATATACATATTTCTACGGTAGCTAAAATCCATTACTTCCAGTTTTTACATTACGTTGAAGCTAAGCGAGAGATGTACGAGTAACATAACTCGAGAGCTACTGACACCGTTTCTAGGGAAACATTTATCAACATACATTTGAATAAAAATATATTCTGGAACCCACCATTCATCTATTATAATAACTTACTATGATAATAATCATTTAACATGGATGTCTAAGAATATTTGAGCGTTTGCTAAAGAAATTAAATTAACTTTGGATAACTAGCTAACGTGGATACATATATGAATGCAGCCCCATCGGTTAATACACAGTTAAGTTAATTAAGAACATAATTAAGTATACATTCGCGGTACAGTTTTGGACATTTTCATTCATAAAAAACCAAAAAGCCCTACTCAACACCAACGAAAATAAACCCAGACTACCCAATCAACTTGCTTAGCCCTTTTCCTACTATGTTTTAATGTTTTGTTGTTTATTGTTAATTAAAATGGTAACACCAATTACATTCAATAAAATATAGATTTAAACAGGTATGGTGGGTATACAAAAATATTTCAACTACTAACATAATTATAATAGAGGACACCCTAGCATGATTCTTCTTCTCACAAAGCATTAGACATACACGCATAATTCTACTCCATTCATCGGCAAACAGATCACATTCAAGTTCACTACGAACCAAAGTGGCGTACAGAACCATAATTACATTTGGGTTGTGAAAATCACGGACATTTCTCAATACAAAACCCAAGCACCTAAAAGCCAAAAGCGCCTATGTTGGGGTCGGTTCCGATCTAACCTGATGCAGCCAAATACCGGTATTTTACATGGAGCGACTTCCTATCTGACCTCCACAACCCCCTTTACTAGGGGACACGGTACCCTTGGTAAGACTGGTTGTCAGATTTTTGGGCTTCTGAGAACCCGTAACGACTGTCCATGATCTACGAATGACAGCCTCGACCACGTGCTTTCCAAGGCACAGAGAGGTCTCGATATGAAATTAATGATCACCCATCCACGAACTGACCGTGGCAACCGTAGCTTAACCTTTGATTGACCCGAGCAGCTGTTATTATTTAGCCACGAGTCTCTACCACCTAAAATATTTTACCCAAGCAACAAAAAATACCTAGACGTTAGATACTATAACAAAAACCATTATTACTCAATACTTAATGAACTTCTAAAACCTCATAATCGAACATGACGTTAATAGTCAATTAATAACATTACGTAGCTTAACGATATATTTCTTATAACACTAAACAAAAGAAACGAGCTTTGCTGTACAATAAATCTATATAATACTCAATATTTGGGGCTTACAGAGGCATTTTCCTTGTAAGCGACCCACGAAACAAGAGCGGTACAACTTCTGGTGAAATATACGAGAGGATAAAATGCGCCGGCACGGTGTTCGGATTTTTGATTTTTAACCACCGTATTTTAAATTACGTGATTTTATTGGATACTAGCTGCGACCCGCGGTTTTTACCCACATAAGTCTCGATCCCGTGGGAATATCGGAATAAAACGTATCCCTCCTGTTCTAACCCAGGTCATGGTCTACCCACGTGCCGAATTTCATCCAAATCCGTTCAGCCGATTTAGCGTGAACGCGTTACAAACAAACGCAAAAAATCATATATTTTCGTTTATATAATATTATATTATATTCTTAGACGATTTGACAGCTGAGAGGGCGGGGACATTACGTTGCTGCGATGACGCTGTCGGTGGAAGGGGTGACACAACATAAGCCGTGTACTCACTCGCCTCGGTCACTTTTGCTGCGGAGCTCGGATGGGACGGACGTGTACTAGTGATCATATTGAACTATTTTCTTGTAACGGTTTTTCTAATTTAAATAAATGTTTGTAGGTCGTGTTGTTTTTTCTTTTTATAAAATTAATTAGGCTTCTGTTTCCTAAGAATATATTTAATTAGATACAACCTCTCACTTCCGTTGTGGCGCGACTAATGGACCAGAAATGAAACGCACAAGTTGACAATGTGTGATGCTTGCCATTATCAGTCCATTTCAATGTCATTTTCATTATTTTCTTTCTTTTCTTTTCTTTATTTTCTTATTCTCTCTTTATTTTCTTTCAAAACCTATGCTATAAAGTTAGCGGAACATTTGTAGGCAAATGAAATAATCGCGTGGTTGTTCGTGACTATTTTCGCTATTACCGCTGTTATCTATCTATCTATATAATATATATCCTCTATTATCGCTGTATCTGCGAACGGAACTTAGATACTGATGGAAATCCTCACTTTTATGTTCAGCTTTATATATAGTTAGAGCAATGATTATAAAGAGATCGGTTAGATATAATTGTCGTCAACATTTTGAATCTTTATTTTAATAACGATATCAGTACCTTCAACGTGCTTATTGTTACCATTTATTTATTTGTAGAGTAATCTGAAGGTAATCTTAGTGGCCTTAGTGTTAATAAATTAATAGCATCGACATGCACATCAAGTCCAAAACATCATTGATTATCAAGTATTTTAGTAAAGTACCTACATGTCCATAATTGCATACAAAAACATGACTTGGGCCACACCAACTTATATAATCAATGCAGAACACCAACAACGTATACATTCAAACGTGATTTCCATTTGTATTTAGGAAAATTATTAAGGAAAAAATAAAATAAAATATGACACTTTTTGGAGGTACCGGTGGCAAAAAAAAACTTCGAAGACTAAAAAGTAACAATAGAATTAGATTGGTTTTTACGGATTCACACTACCGAACTGATGTATATTTCCCTGCAAACGATCACACACGTAATTAACACTCCAGTGATAGCATAAACACGAATTTTACGCGGAATTTATTGGTGTTTTATTTTATAATATAATAGCGCAGACACGAACAGCTGATGTGTACCGTAAACCGTCCGTGACGTCACTGACATCACTTTTACAGCTAACGTAATGCAAATTATGGGTGTACATAACATTTTGTACAGGTGTACATAACATTCTCACCAGATCAAGGAAATCATTGCAATAATACAAACTGTAATGATTTATATCTTCTTCTTTACTAACAGTAAACAATAATTTTGGCATATGGAGCCACATTGCTCTTGTTTCAAATTCCAAAACGCGCTTCCCCTCTCCGCTAAAACGACCCGTATGCTTTCAACCACCAACTTGTACAATTATGAGTGATCCCTAGCCAACGTCCGCGGTTACTTACTTCTAATATTAAATGTGAAATGGTTACATGTTTCGACTTGGAAACGCGAATAAATGCAATATGGAGGTTGTTTTAGATGCCGTTTCATATTTTTAGCACTTTTAAATTTGAGATTTGATCTGCGATAACGTAGCAAGGGGTATCATGTGATCCAGTAACTGTGTTGTGGAGGTCAGATAGGCACTCGCTCCATGTAAATTACTGATAAGTATTCAGCTGCATCCGGTTAGACTGGAAGCCGACCCCAAATTAGTTGAGAAAGGTTCGGCAGATTGATTTTGAGAAAATAATGGAAGGAAAAGACGCGGTCTGTGATTTACTTTCCGTTTTGCAACAAATCAAATTATACCTATAAATATATTAAGCGAAGTTTAAATAGATTTTAGGTATGTTGAAAATATTTCTACCACAGTAGTTTAACATCAAATAGGTAAAATGCTTATACAGTTCAGCATGTGACAGTCGCGGTCTCAGTTTTCTATTTTATGGGACAAACAGACATGGAATATGACTTCTGCATGGATGAATCGTCAAACTATAAAACAATAAAAAACAGACTGGTTATTTCTAAAATAGGCTCGCATCAGAACCGTATAAACTAGAAAATTTTCAAAGATTGTTCGAACTCTCTCCGGACTCTTCATTGCATCATGATTGAATTCGTCACATTTTGACGCTGGTCCTCCTCGGGTAACAAAAGTTCGGATCTTTTGGTCGACCCAAAGGTCAGATTAACTGAATATTTAGATGGCTTTTCTTCGGCTGGCCATCAAATTTTATGGTGTGATAGATAATTCCGTTACTTTATAATTCGATTCAAATAAATAAAAAAGTAAACTAGATTTAGTTCTATGTGATTGCACAGATAACTAAATTGATTGATTGAATTGTGATTAAAATAAAGCCCATGGTTCGGTGACTGCACCGCACAAGGGGTTTTATTTTAATAACAATGCATTAAGATCACCGACACGACAGGCATGGGTAGTTATTAAGTTAAATTAACAATTAATTCTGGTGGCCTAGTCTGTAAATTGTCACTGTGAGAACTTGGGTAAAGTGAGCTTGAAGTGACATCTCAATAGCGTCAATTTCTACCATCATGTTGAATGACTGTTCACTTCAAGGTCACTTCACCTACGTTTTTACAGACTAACTTGACCAATGACCGGAGGGGCAATTCCCGTATTTTTAAGAACGTTCGCATTCTAATCTCAGTGTCAATCTGTCAAAAATTGTATAGCGCTTACCTACATTTTTGACATTAGACTGTCGCTGAGATGAGATTGCGACTTGAATTTGAACGTTTTTAATTACGGGAATTGGCCTTCGGTTATTGCTTATTAGTGCGATCATTGTGTCATTGGTTATCCAGCGTTGATAATTTTTTTTGTAACATCATATTAATAATCAAGCCACAAGCTGAAATCCCTATCCACAGATCAATACGAGATCAAAAATCTCCAATCCTCGCACAAAGATTGTACAAGGCAAGAATCGAGTAGGTACATCATTAATCTTCAAGTCTTATTCCGAAGTTTTCAATGTACAAAAAAGCCGCCAAGTGCGAGTGGAAGGGTTCCGTACCACCGGTCAATTAAACACTACATACTGTATTAAATACTTAAGTATTTCAAACCCGTTTCTTTTATGGGGCTTAGATTATTAACTTTATTTTATTTTATTTTTCGTTCTAGAGGTTATATAGTAGTACACACGCTGTGAAAGTTTCAAGTTTCTACCTATTACGGTGCAAAAGTTACAGCCCTGTGACAGACGGACAGGAGAGCCTAAGGCCTAATTTCACCACAAATCATTAAACACGTTTAGCGCTAAACAAGTTTAAAACATAATTCTGTTTCTGTGAAATGTTTGAAGATGACAGAGACAGAATGATGTTTAAAACTCGTTTAGCGCTAGTCGTGTTTAGTGATTGGAGGTGAAATTGGGTCTTAGTAACAGGGTCCCGTTAACTCTTCGGGTACGGAACCCTAAAACTGCTATTCAAGAGTAATGATGGCTTGAAGTCAGGACACTGTTAGTTTGTTGAAAAGCAACTGTTTTGTGAGAGACAGAATCGTTTCCTGTTTGAAGCTTGATGAATGTTGTTTGAGTGATATTTCGAACTACTCTCTCTTCATCGTACTGTTCTTTTGGATTTGAACTATGAACACTGAATACTATGAAACTGACAATATTGTGAAATCAAATTTCGATATTTTTTTTTAAAATAGAACCGGTATTACACATAAGTAAGTACCTACTTGTTAACCCCAGTTATAATTTTTTTTTTGATCCTGCGATAGCGTCAAATAACTTTTATTGCTTGTTGTTGACTAACTTTACTACCCCTACAAAGTAACCTCAACACGTTTAAGATTTTACGATAGAAGTGAGCTCACAGCTCGATCTTGTTATTAATAATTTTATTTGAATCCTAAGTAATTTTATTTTATAAATTTTCCCTTATTTTATGATTTTATGTGTAAGTCAAAGTCAAATTCAAATAATTTATATTAACAATAAAATAGAATTGATTCTAGTCGCCCCTTCCAAATGGTAGTTTTGTATGGAGAAGAAAGGGCAAAAAACTCAACCGTTACTCTTTTAAAATACCTTACAATATTCTGTATACATTAATTAAATAATTATATGTGAAGACGATGAACATAGTATAAATTTACTATATCACAATAGGTAAAAATAATAAAAAAATGAAGCAATGACAGCTAACCACTAACGTGTCTCCAGTAGCACAAGCTAAAAAAAAAAAATCGTAAAGTGCTTCTGGTAGCTAGAGCTACCAAGAGGACTAAGCTTCGATTTTCGGCTCTATTTTGATTACCGTAAGGATCAGCGGCTCAAAGTTTGTTTATAATATTAGTTGTTTAATGTAGCAACACAATGAGTTTCATTGTGTATCTGTATTACGTCAAATAATTTTATGACAGTTCTTTGAATTGAGCGCCAAAGTGCGGTCGTTCGACGCAATTGAAAAATATTTTAAATAATATATAACGAGTCCCAACAAAACTTCAAGAAATTATCACACAAAGCGGTTTTATCGCCCAGACTGTGATAAAATGCGTGATTCAAACTTCTTATCTTGAATATAATCCTCTACTTTGTAATACATATGCTTGTAAACAAAGTGTACTTTTTAAAATGTGTTTTAATTTTTCTTTCAGTTAATTGCACTATATCACAAGGTATTTTGTAGTAACATTTAACACATTAGGTACCACATAAACACTACCTTTACCTAATCTAAAAAACGGTTGATCTATTTTAATCTTTATTTCTAGTATTAAAATTATGTCAATCACTTATTTTATTAAAGAGATGTAGGTGTTCCTACATACGAGTACATTATATTTTCATAAATGAATTGGCAAGGTACCGTCATAATATTAATCTTTTTAAATAGTTTCCTGAAGAATTCGCGGTGACGTCGATTATAAATGGCTCTGACAGCTCTCTTTTGCAAAATAAAGATGGATTCAATGTCAGCAGCCCGACCCCACAGTAAAATGCCATAAGACATAATGCTGTGGAAGTAGCTAAAGTAGACCAAACGCGCGGTTTCTATATCTGTTAACTGTCTTATCTTTCTAACAGCATAAGCGGCCGAGCTTAGCCGCCTCGCAAGAGATGTTATATATATGAGGTCCCCATTGTAATTTCTCGTCTAGCGTGATTCCCAGGAAAACCGTGTGATTAATAAATTCCAGTTTTTCTCCATTCAACACGATGTCACACTCTCTACTTCTTACATTCGGTGATTTAAATTTAATGTATTTGTTTTTTTTTACCATTTAGTACCAAATTATTTGCCGTAAACCAATCATGGACCTGAAGAATAGAGCTATTCACGTCGTCAAGATTTTGTGACCGTCGGTCTATCTTAAATATCAATGATGTGTCATCTGCAAATAACACAATCTTCGGTTGATTTTGAAGTAATTGGGGTATATCATTAATATAAACTAAAAAGTGGAATGGGCCCAATATCGAACCTTGAGGAACGCCCATTGCCATAATGAGACTATAATGAGTTTATGCCGTTTACTCGAACTGTAACTTTTCTATCTTTCAGGTATGATCTTAATAAATCAAGAGCTGTATTTCTAATCCCATAGTGCTCTAGTTTTAGCAGAAGTGTCTGATGGTTTATGCAATCGAACGCCTTAGAGAGGTCGCAAAAGATTCCAATGGCATCTTGTGCTTCTTCCCAGGCGTTAAAAATGTTCTTTATTAGGGTGACACCAGCGTCAGTGGTAACGCCCTTTGGTGAATCCGTACTGTTGTTCATGAAAGATGGAAGTTTTATTAAAGTGACGTAACATTTGATTGAGCATCAATTTTTCAAACACCTTACTGAGAACTGGGAGAACTTACCTCAAGGTGACGACCAGTCTTTCCGCTGCAGAAATACTACGTCTCATATTGGTATCTTGATGTTGTAGTAGTTGTTGTTGTCGTTAACTTCGCAAAATGTGTAGCAGTACATCAAAAGTTTTTATACTCATACTGAGATATTAAAAAAATATTGGTTCATAATTTCTTATTTCTTCAAAAACCACGTGAAATTTACTTTTGGCTTCTCTGCAGGCTAAAACAGGATTGTACTCAAAATCTCTTACGTCTGTGAATTAGTTTTTGTCTGCGATTATAAATTAAGTACTTAAGTAACACTTTATTTTTTTTTGGTTATAATAAGGACACATATTATGGTATAAGTAATATTAACATGAAAATCAGATGACTTGACAGTTCCGTTGGCGATGTTTTACTGAACTGTGATCTTTGCTTTACTAACTATTTAATTTGGCATCAGTGCAGTGTACGTACACGTCAGTCGTTTCGGTGCGGGCGCCGGCGGCGCCGGAATGAATATCGCGCATGATCCGCACCGCCGCGGCGGTGCGGATCATGCGCGATATTCATTTGTATAAACAAAAGTAAGGTCCGGCATCAATGCGGCTCCGGCGTCATGTACAGCCGAGTCTATAGTCTGTAATAATCACATTTACAACGTAACAATTATTAAATAAAAAAGAAAAATAGCAAAACTTCAACAAATAACGCCGGGAAACAGAAAACAAAATCAGTAGATAGGTATCACCACGAGCGCATTCCGAATGAAACAGAATTAATAAAATGGCTGCCCAAATGCTGTTGGCGATCCCGACTTAACCTTGAAACTTTATTACCGAGATAACGAGACAGTATGTCAAATACACAAGATGGAATTAGATAGATATAGATTATTAACTCAACGGTCGTGTTTTAGGTGAATGACCTTTCGTATCGCTTCTCGTAGGCCGTCCTTTAGTAAAAATTAACTTCTCCCCTGAATTACTCCACTAAATAATCCCCCAGATGGTGTGAACATTATTAGATGATGTTCAATAATTAAGTATCTCATCTCACTTCTCAAACGACTGTAATTTATTAAGAGAAGTATCCGCTTATTTTTTCCCACGATTACTAACCCTTAGTATTGGACAGACGTAATACACCTCATTTTTTAAATGTGACCTCATAAACAATGCTAATTAACAGAAGAAATTTAGGTATTGCTCGCATTGGCCGCACAAAAAGTTGTATAAAGTTTTCACTTTATCCGGCCAAAGAAAGAAATTCATAGCGGAAATTTATATCGTCCGGGATTACGTGTACACTCGAGTTTGTTTGATGCTAAATGACTTTGTTTAGGCACTTAAGCCGCTCATTTAGCTTTTAGACACTTTTTCACGAAAAAACTTAAGATTCCCAGATTTATTGTGGCAAAAATGTGGAAACTGGGGAATATAAAGAACACTATTATTCATGGAATGACCGGGACTTTATATTTGTTGTTGTTTAATTTGGGGATTGTGGGAAATTTAGGTTATTTCTTTTCTTAACTTTGACTATTGCAGGAAATGTAGGTATTTTACTTTGTAACTAGTGCCTGACACATTTCTTTGTAAATTTAATAACTAAAATCTTTTGAGTTTAAAAACTACTCAATTTAAAACTGTGTGCGTCATTAATCACTAGAGAAAGTACTAACTTTTTAGTGTTGTCTTTTATTTATTTATTTATATAACAATTGATTGCTGCACTTAAATGAACACCAAAGCGAGCTAACAACATAACATTTTACATTTTATGTGTAAAGGTGAGATTATTTTTGGCACCAATCAAAACCAACCAAAATCATCTACTATACCAAAGTCAGTATCATCATCATCCACGTCCTGACTTCACCCTCAGCTTGGTTTAGGTCTTTCTTTTTTGTGCCAATCCATACCAAAGTACCTCATCATTCACCAGTTCAGCCGAAAGACGTCCACTGCTGGACATAACCCCAAAGCACCGCCACCAAAGTACCTACTTACCTGTTTTTTATTCCAACTCCATTGAAGTACCCGGCAGCATGAAAATCTTCAAAACTTTGATAGGCTGTAAACGAAACCAATTTAACTAAGTCGTCGCAGTAAAATAATTCTTCCTTCTACGATTTAAAAAGTGGGCTCAAAAGTTTCCTCTCGAGTTGATTCGTAATAATTCAAAGTAGCCGAGGGAATGAGACACATACAATCATACCTTACAAAACTTAATTTTAAATTAAAATTTGTTTCCATATAATTTATTTTTTCGCTTTCATTTCCTTCTTGTTCATGTACTTCGTTATTTTTCACTGTACAACTACTTAAAATCTATATAACCAGCCTACAGTGTTCCTGTATCTGAAACACAGGCCTCCTCTCTATACGGGAAAGTCCGAAAGGGTTACCGTGGACCCCGGCACAGGCAACTGAAGGAACACGGATGGATTTTAGTCAGTAAGAGTCTGACACGCCCTCCCGCTCCGCCCAGGGCGGGAGACGTTATTTGACGATTTCCCACATACACAAAAAAAAGGCCTCCTCTCTATGAGAGGGAGTGAGTCATAATTCAAACTCAAACTCAAACCATTTATTTCAAATAAACCAATTACAGGCACTTTTGAATTGTCAAGGGGTCGGTCAGTCAGAAAGATGAAGCTAGTTGCCCATTCCAAAGCGTAGTAGGTACCTATGGAGAAGAACGGGCAAGAAACTCCATGGACACTATTTTAAATCAAAATATTACTACAAAAAAGTGGTTACATCATTCATGTTGTAATTATACATGTGAGAACGATGTAGAAAGACGTGCACGTTAAAAGCGTCCGTAATTTGATTGAATTTATACAATGCAAAGATAGGTTGTACAATCTTCATCAGCTCCAACATTATTTTCGAATGCTAATTAATTAGTTTACGCGCCCTTGTGGTGCAGGACCAGCCCTGAGCCAAGCATTTTTGTCAGCGATATAATCCCGCAACTTATAATATTCTTGGCTGTATAGTGTGCGTTATACAAGATTTAAATTTCGTTTCATTCAGTTGGAGTATGTGGGGAGGTATTTTATTGTAACATTTTAAACAGTACCCCATGAAGGATGAGTCTACTTTAGCCAGTCTGAAACCTGGTTGAACTAATTGGTCCCAATTTCTAGTCCTATAGTTGTGTCTTTCACCTCTTTTACTCAAAAGATTAAAATTTTGCCTTACGTACATGATGTTTTCATAAATATATTGACAAATTCACCACGCGGGCTCAGTGTAAGTTGCTGGATCTCAGTATTTTCTGACATTCCTAGATTAAAATCGGACCCATGTTATCTATCCACAAAACATTCAAAAGCCAAATAGACCTTGATATCGCAAATTTCATAAAAACGGAAGGGCCTCAGAGGGTTTTGGAACGGACATTTATTACGGAAAACACAAAACGAAAAGCAGTTATCCTCTATCTAATAAGGGATAAGCAAAAACTGCTGGCTGTTAAAAAGATTTACCGAAAACACAAAGAACAAAATCGGGTTTGAAATGAAACGAAAGGATTTCAATATCTGGCGCGCAACTAACGGGTATAGTGGTTTTTTCTGTTATTTGGTTTTTAATTGATTATGTTTGAGGTTTATACGGTTTGTTTATCTTAAAAGCTACTCTTTTGTCAAATGTTAGTTGAGTAGGTCAATACCTACTCAACTAACATTTGACAAAAGAGTACCTTTTACATAATATACAGTCATTTACTTTTACATTTTACATAGTATATTTAAAATGATAATGTGCATTAAGCAATTACTTCTTATACAGCAATCTGTATAAGAAGTAATTGCTTAATGCACATTATCATTTTAAATATATTATGTGATATAATAGAAGTTTATGTACTAAGGGAATAACAGCAGTGGCTTTATGACGCGGGCGCTATTTTTAATCTTGCACGCAACGAAGATTTCTAGGGCTCCTGAGTGAAGTGAGGGATTCAAGCTCGCCCAAGACGAAGACATCTTTATCCCCGAGGAGAATATTCTACTTTTCGCACCGATTGCGAGGTTATAAAAACCAATTTGATTATCGAGTTAGTAGTTCACGAAACTGTTAGATAACCGGAGAATACCTAGTTACGTGCAGTTTTATACACTATTTACCCAACAACGTGATAGCAAAGACAGGGTTATGTTTTTCTTGCATACGGAATTCTTTATACCCTCGAAGCATCCTAATGTGTCGATGGATTTGAATACATGAGGTGTCTTCCGTGTTGTCTAGGTTTTCAAAGGGTATAAGGCCAGGTTTTGTTAATTATTATAAAATCAAAATGGCAGATTTTAGACGTCAATAAGAAAGACTTGGAAACAAAACATACTACCGTGACTATGTGGAGTATCAAAATAAAGTGCTTGAAGAGACGGTTCCATAAATATAACACACTAAAGTTAATGTAACATAAAAATTACAAAATCTAAAAACTCGACTGCAACTAAGATTCAAAACAACCTCACTTTTCTAGCAGTCTAATGCAGTTCGTGGCATCAACTCTGAGATTGAACTAGAATAACTTACTGCCTGACGAGTTTTTGATTTTTAAAATCTAAATTCATGCAATTTCATCAATAACAAACAAATGTCAGCTACTGCAAATATATTCTGCCAAATGCAAGTCACTTAGAGTGACAAGAAAAAACTTGCCTGACAATTACAAATATTATTCAATTTTGTGTAATGAGATGGCGATTGGACCAGACATACGACAGAAAGCATGATAAACTTATTGGATTTGTCGACACCTCAAAGGCACTACTACAAAAATATAGGAAGGAAGAGAATAACACATAATAATATTTTAGTAAATGTTTAATTTAAACATAATATTATTACATAAAGAATAAACAGTTTTTTTAAGTTTAATTCTGAGTTTTCATTCATACTCCGTATGTGCAGGTAAATAACTGGAATTTTTACATTGGCGTATTCAACTCGATCTACTACAGCTATAGCTACCTATCTATATCCATATCTATAGGTATAGCTACCTATCTATAGGTAATAGTTTTGACTATCTGACAATTAGATGGCGACTTGTGCTGTCAACAGAAAAAGAAGAGAGCTTCCTGTCTATATCCTATACTATATTGTAGTCTGTGACGGCAACTAAAACCTATGAAGTGAAAACTCTTTGGTCGAACTGTACAATAATGTTTTTTTTTTTTTTGTAAAATTTTCCATACTATTTTCTGAGTTGGGCTTGCAAATTCAAATCACATTAATTACCAGCGGATCATAATTAAATTCAGTACAATATTAATGCCCGGCTAGAGCCTAGGGCTTTAAAATGACTTGCCTTAGATTAGGTTTGCATAATACCTATATAATTTATTTATTTTATTATTTATGTACACGCAGTAAAATAGATACAGATACGACATTATTAGAATTGAGTACAAAGGTACTGCTTATTTCTTCAGAAATTTCTTCCAGCAGACCCGCGAAAGGATATAGGAAAATGAAATGTAGACAATAGCTTCATCTTTCTGACTGACCGACCCCTTTTTTTTTTTTTTTTTTTTTTTTTTTTTTGTGGGTGGGAAATCATCAAATAACTTCTCCCGCTCTGGGCAGAGCAGGAGGGCGTGTCAGACTCTTACTGACTAAAACCCACCCGTGTTCCTTCAGTTGCCTGTGCCGGGGCCACGGTAACCCTCTTGGACTTTTCCGCAGCCCTAGCAGGCATCGGTCCTAGCAACCCCGTCATTGGTGCTGACATCTCTTTGAGGCGCGCGTGGAACACAACGCGCCGTCGACCCGGGCCTGGTCCTTATCGAACGGCGAGCTGCCCATTGCTCGCCGTTCGCAAGCCCGCGCCTACGGTGGCCGGGAATCGGCCTGCGATTCCCGACGCCCAGGGCGTCTCCTGCGGCGGCTACGGGCGTGAGGGCGCAAATTTTGCCTCTCCCTCACGCGTTCCGCCTCCTCCTTCGCTAACATTACTGCTTCGCAGAAGGAGGTGACGGCTTCCCAAGCCCTCTCGCTCCGTACCATGGCCTGGACCAAGGCCGGACGCGAGAGATCGCCACCGCCAATCGCCTCCACGAGGACACGGCGGTGCTCCGCCCAAGCCGGGCAGACCTCCACCGTATGCTCCACCGTGTCCTCCGGGCGATCCACACAATGGTGACACCCGGGCGTTTCCTCCCGCCTTATCCGGAACAGGTACCTCCCGAAACAACCGTGTCCGGTGAGGACCTGCGTCAGGCGGAAGGTGAGGACGCCGTGGCGCCTCTCTAGCCACTCCTCAAAGAGGGGACTTATCGCCGCAATTGTGGCGTGCCCAGCGCTGGGTTGCGACAATCGCACTCTCCATGCCGCCCTGAGATCCCGCCGGAGCTCTGTCCGCTGTACCGTGATTTCTCGCGGCAGCGGAGCTACGCCCCGGCGTTTCGCCTCCTCGCGCCACTCCCAAATGTGCGCGAGGACTTTTGCCTCCAGATCCCATGGCGGTAATCCGGCAAGGAGGCTCGCCGCCTCACCGGAGACCGTACGGTATCCCCGGACCAGCCGGGTGGCCATGACCCTTTGGGGCGCGTTCAACCAGCGGGCTGGCCGCCGCCTCAAGGAACGCGCCCACACCGGTGCCCCGTAAAGGGCCATGGACCGCACGACCCCCGCGTAGAGCCTCCGGCAGGAGGCGTTTGGCCCCCCTAGATTGGGCAGGAGCCGCATTAAGGCAGCCCCGGCCCTTTCCAGTCTGGGAGCCAAACGTCGGAAATGCTCCACGAAGTTCCACCGGCTGTCGAGGACGAGTCCCAGGTACTTCATCGTCGACTCGACGCCGATGTGAACCCCTCCTACCGTTATTTGGGAACCCGACGGTGGCGTGTTCCGAGGACCATGAAAACACATGGCCTCGGACTTGTGCAGGGCCACCTCGAGTCCCAATTGCCGGATCCTCTCGACGATTGTCGCAACCCCGCGTGTCGCTAGTTCGGCCGCCGCCTGGTGCGACCTCCCCTGCGCCAGGACCAGCGTGTCGTCAGCGTAACAAACCACGCTGACGCCGCTAGGGAGGTCAGCGCGCAACACCCAGTCGTATCCGATGTCCCACAGATGCGGCCCCAGGACCGATCCCTGTGGGACACCGCACGACATCTCTTGCCGGTTCCATACTCCCTGGTGACCGGGGTAGATGACGGCCCTGTCCGTCAAATAGGCCTCGACCACACGACAGAGGTAGGTCGGCATCCGGTGATACCGGAGTGCCTCCCTGATGCAACTCCAGGGCAGGGTATTGAAGGCATTGGCGATGTCTAAAGACACCGCCAAGACGACCCCACCCCGGGCCACAGCATCCCCCGTCGTGAGGGCCCGCACGCGCATGATGGCGTCCACCGTAGAGCGCCCCCTGCGGAAGCCAAACTGGCTCTCCGCCAAATCCGGCCCCACCCGCACCAGCCGCCCGACGAGGCGGTCTGCAATGACTCTCTCAAAGAGCTTGCCCACCTCGTCGAGCAGCACGATGGGCCGGTAAGCCGACGGAGAGTCCGCTGGGCGCCCCGGCTTCTTGATGAGGACCAGTTTCCCCGTCTTCCAACGAAGTGGGAACTGGCCCCTCTCCATGCATGCGCTTAGGAGCCCCCTTAGTCGAGGCCCGAGAGCCTCCGAGGCCAGGACCCAGGCTTTCCCAGGTAAGCCGTCGGGTCCTGGGGCGGTATTTTTAGCACTCAGCCTACGTACCGCCACTCGCAGCTCTACCTCGGTCACCTCCGGAGCATCGTCGTCGTCGTCGGCGGTGTGGTCCGCATTCAGCACCGCAGTAGGCGGAGCCATGGGCGGGGAGATATGGTCCCCTCTAGAAGGGAACAGAGTGCTCACCACGTCCTCCACGAGCTGGGGCCGGAGACTCTGCGTCAGCGGGGGAGCCCATGGGCGGAGCTTCTCACGCACCATTTTGTAGGGGCGTCCCCACGGGTCCCTGTTCAGAGTCTCCAGCGACTCCTCGCGGGCCAGTCCCTTGGCCCGCAGGATCTCCGCTTGGAGGGCGGTCTTCGCCGCTCTGTACCCCTCGTACAGCTCCGCCTGAATGGCTTCCGTATCCGGAGGGCGAATACGGAGCCTGCGGTGCCTGGTGTACCGGCGTCGCGCAGCGACACACGCACTGCGTAAAGTCGTCAACTCTGGCGACCACCAGCACACCTGGCGCTGAGCGCGTCCGGGCTGGGCCCGGGGCATTGCCACGTCACATATTTCGGACATGGCCTCCCGGAACCACTCCGCCTCGACGTTGATGTCAGCAGGCCTGTCCGGTGATGACACCCAGGCCTGCACGATCGAGGCTTCCAGGAGGAGCTCCCGGTCCAGCTGTTTCAGCGCCCACCGCGGACCACTCGGGGCCTGTCGGACCAGCGCGCTCGAGGTCTGGGCGGAGACGTCAAACCGGATGTACCGGTGGTAACCGGATGTACCGGTGGTTGACCGACCCCTTGACAATTCAAAAGTGCCTGTAATTGGTTTATTTGAAATAAATGGTTTGAGTTTGAGTTTGTGTGAGAACAAGAAAAGAAGAATATGATTTTGTGACTAAACTAGAATATTAAATACACCTAAATATATAATGCACAAAAATAACATATACCTACTTAAATAAATACATAGGTACATATTGCTAAAATAAATAAACATATTATAAATAAAAATATATAAATTCTCACAGTTAAGAGGAAAGGTAATCCTCTTTTAATCGATACTTGAATTGAGAAATAGATTTTAAATCTCGAATGCTAAGCGGAAGTGAGTTCCACAATCTTACAGCATGAACAGAGAAGGAATAAGAATAGTAGCTTGTTTTATGAGGATGGGATTTAAGGAGTGATCTAATATAATTTGATGTTAACGAGCAGGTGGTGTGAAAATAATATTAATAATAGTTGATAGCCACGCTATTGAATTAGGTCCAAGATCTGTAGAGGTAAAAGAGGAACATAAATAAATTAATGAAACGATTCTGGCATTAGAAATGCTATGTTCATTTGTTACTTTCTTCTACGGGTTAATAACCCGTCGAATATTTCACCCGACCCGTCAAATACCGTAGTACCTGTAACGCATCTGTAAGATATACTCAAGAAACAAAGAAAATTGGCTTTACATGCGGCACACGAGTGGTTTATCTCGTTTTTTACGCATTTCACAACAAATATACACCTACCTAGCAACTAGCTATTCCATATTTAAATGCATGTTTCCAAGTAGTGTTTTTTTTTTCCACTGAAACAGATATCAACTTTGTAATTTAAATTAAGTTGATTTCAAAATGATAAATACTGTGGAAAAGTCATTAAAAATATTTTTGTTGTAGCGCAAACTAAACTTTAATTGTAGATATTAAAGTAATTTTTCTAGAAACTCATATTTTTCATAAGTTTAGAAACTAAATGGCGAACGCAGGATACCTAGCTACATAGAGAACAAAACATAGAAGGGGTAGAAGCCAACTACAGTACAGTTGTCGGTGTTTACGGGCAGTTGGTAGGTAGGTACAGTCGCGGTCGGCACTGAGCACAGCTAAACTTTAGACTTGATTAAGAGGTCCTACCGTTACGCCTTGGATTTGGGTTGGTTAGTTAGGATTTTAGAAAATGGATATTGTTTTGTATCGTTTTGTTTACATTTGTTGCTTAACCAATCAGATCGATACATAACTAAACTAACTTAATTTAAACATACTGGCACATAGATTCGCTGGTTGTACGGTAGACATTAAATTGACGCTATTTAAAAGCGTACTGTCAAAGTTTGTACACGAGTAGTGCAAAGTTCCTACAACGCCCTCAGAGTAAGAAAGAAAGTAAATGCGTTTATTTGCGGTAAACATGACGCAAAAAATAACATAAACACAAAAAATAAGAAAAGGTTTGGGGAAACATGCGTCACATCCACGCAAAACGGCTATCACTCAGCATTATGCTGCGACCCTATGCAAGACAGAGCCCCAGCGCTGGTTTTCAGCGACAGCCGGCGCTGACGTAATGACGTCGTCCGGTGGAGCAAACAATTGTTAGGACGCTGTACCCGTACAGCGTACTTACGAACGTCGAACTTAAATAAAAATAATATAATTTAGTTTAAATGTGATAGAATATACTAAACAGGAATATAAAAGGAAATAGACATACATGCTACGAGAATATCATCCTCAATAACAACAACGATAACAATACAATAACATTTCAGGGCACTGTTGCGACTCCCACGTTCTAGTAGTGCTTCAGTATGTTTGCTGACGCTCATATAGATGATTTCTACGCATTTATGCGGAAGAAAACCGCGTCAGTATTAAACTGTGCCGTGCGGGGGAGTAGCAACGGCATCCTGAAAATGATAGGAGATAGATTGGACGCGGCTGTGTTCAATCGATTCATCAATCTGCAAGTGAGAGGTGCGGGTTGATGAATCGACATTATTTTCCACTTTTATTTGTGTACATTACCTACTAATATTTGAGTTATTTGGGCCTTGGTTTTCTGAAAATATAACATTTTTGTTTATTATTATAAAACACTACCTACTGTACCTACGAGTGTACATAATCGTCCTTATGAAATTATGATTGATTTATATTTTCCTCTGCCTATCTCTCCGGGAAAAATAGCCATGATTTTACGTTATGTTTATTTTTATTTGAATGTCCACTATCTATTTTATTTACGTAATCATGAGGGTAAAACTCATTACGACAAAATATGATGCAGTACTGTGAGGAATGTATTTGCCGTGTTAAGCCTACTTCATACCAAGAATGACAGTATTTTTTTCAATTTACGGACATACCAATTCAGTTATTAATTAATCCGTTTCCTTGACTGCACATACAAAACCGTGACGTTCTTACAAGAAAATTGAAAACTCGTGGAAATAACGGTACTACATATTCTTGCGCGAAGTGGATTCATCGAGTGCCGAGACGTGAAACATCTCTTATAATTCTCGAGGGCATTCCAAGCAACGAGCTGAGCATCAATCGCCTGTCTCTCAAATGCAGTTCGAGGATAAACAGCTTCAGAAAAGAACATAAATTTTCAAGTTAAGCAAGGACCCAGGACGGTTAGGTAAAGGTCTACCTATAGTAAGGTAGAGGTCTACCTATAGTCAGGTAGAGGTCTACTTATAGTTAGGTAGAGGTCTACTTATAGTTAGGTAGAGGTCTACTTATAGTTAGGTAGAGGTCTACCTATAGTTCTCGCACATTTCGCCAGATATGTTTCAGTCACTCGATTGTGGAGGTCAGATAGGCAGTAGCTCCTTGTAATATTGGCATTCTGCTGCGTCTGGTTAGTCTGGAAGCCGACCCCAACTTGCTTGGGAAAAGGCTCGCCATAGGATGATGTTTTAGTTCAAAGTAATATGGGGCGGGTCTATTGCCATCAACTGGGCACAAATCCAGACTCTAGGAGAAATTAATGATGGCAAAACCCAATAACTCTTTGCTCGACCGAATCGAACCCAGGAACGTATGCTCAGCTTTAGCACTTGCGATCAATACACCAACGAGGACACAATAAGCTTCCCAATAAAGTTCGAAAAAACTGCAACCCAGCATAGCACAGTCGAGGCTCATAGCCCCCATAGTTCCCAGACCTCTTTATAATTGCAAGAAGATTTATTTAGTGCAGCCAAATACCTACATTGAAAACTATCTCGTGCCTATGATTTAGTCTGTGATCCAGTATGAAAAGTAGCCTATGTCCTCCTACAGGTCAATTTTTAAATTTTTTTTTGAGGGTGAGAAATTATCAAGTAACTTCTCCCGCTCTGGGTGGAGCGGGAGGGTGTGTCAGACTCTTACTGACTAAAACCCACCCGTGTTCCTTCAGTTGCCTGTGCCAGGGGCCACGGTAACCCTTTCGGACTTTGGTAGGCATAGGCCCTAGCCGACCCCGTCATTGTTGCTGACATCTCTTTGAGACGCGTCGTCGACCCAGGCCTGGTCCTTATCGGACGGCGAGCTGCCCATTGCTCGCCGTCCGCAAGCCCACGCCTACGGTGGCCGGGAATCGGCCCAGCCTACCTATTTGTCAAATTCCATAACGAACGGTTCAGTGGTTTAGGCGTGAAAAGGCAGTTATAATAATATGGTATTTATGTAATAAACTAATAGATACATATTTAGGGAGAATTAGCACCCTTGACCATAAGGTAAGTAGAAATTCTTCAATTTTCAATAAACACCCAGTTCAGATTTATTTTGGTTACAGACTAAAACCAAACAGTCATAAAAGAAATTACACAAAACATTTCTGCACAAACAAAATATATTACCTAATTTTAGAAGCTAAGTATTTGAAATTTCTGTGGAAGCGCGTGAAGTGGCCCAATAAGCCGCTTCAGTGCTTTACAAAATTAGACGCTATTCGTACACTTGAACTGACTCGCTCTTGTTACGAATCCCACTGAAAATATTATTGTGAAGTCTATAAATATTTGAAGAATTCTATGAATAGTATATCTTTCTATGCACAATAAAACTACGCTACGAGTATCTATTCTAGTTTGAGTGCTTGAGCACTTTTTATTCATGCACAATCTGTACGACTGATTCCATATCAAACATGATAAAAATTCTAATCAATCGTATGACAAGTAAAACTTATAATTAAGTCATCTTATAAGTTTAACTGATAAGTACCTATGGGTTATCAGGTCTTATGAAAAATTATAAATATGGATTAGTGCCGGTCTTACATAAATGAGACTAACCTATCCAACTGTATCTCAAACCTAACGATGTATTTTGGTACAGTCGCAGACACTCACTATCCACATTCGCACTTTCACTTGCATTACAAGAAGATTTGTGACCGCTGCTTCTAACTTGTAAGGGGCCGGGCTTGTCAGTGGTCAGGAGGCAGAGCCTGGCAACGTCAGTTACAAACACTTAACTAGCAGAGGTAATTTTACTGGCATAAACAAGCGATATAGTTTATTATAATAAAGAAAGAAAGAAAGAAAAATATTTTATTTGGGACACGCACAGGAAATACAAATAACAATAAAAGAAAAAAAGAAAATAAAAAAAAGAACATTAAATCTAATAATAATAGAGCTTTTATTTAATGTTTGTAGTTCCCCTTGTAACAGCCACATGGGTCGATCGATCAGGTTAAGCTAAGCTTGCCGCAATTGGTCCGTGGATGGGTGACCATCTTTACATAGCAAGACCCCTCCGCGCCTCGAAAGTCGTTAATCCCGGCTGTCATTCGTGGATCTTTGACAGTCGTTACGGGTCATCAGAAGCCCGAAAGTCTGACCACCAGTCTTACCAAGGGGTATCGTATTACCCAGTTACTGGGTTGTGGAGGTCAGATAGGCAGTTGCTCCATGTAAAATACTGGTACTCTCTGCATCCGGTAAGACTGGAAGCCATCCTCAATTTAGTTGGGAAAAGGCTGATGATGATGATGTGTTTCCCTTGTAGCATCGTGATTTATCAATTGAGTATCTTTATAGGTTCAGTTTAATACTAACTACAAAATTCGGTAGGCTATGTTACACACGCCACTTTTACACGGCTTACTGTGCTGGAGAGTACGTTATTGTTTCCACACAGTTTAAAAAATCATAACCATCAACTGCAGAACTAAAATAAATTTCGCCTGTCGTTCTAACCCAGCTGTAGGTGTGAGTCGTGACTTGTTTTCGGAGCAGCGACTTTATGTTAGACGCAGCTGCGGCCAACGATACCGCCTCGCCTGCACTTTACTAGAAACTTTGTGTTTTTGTAGGTACTTTGTTGCTATTTTTTTTTTAATGGGTACTGATGTCATATATAGCCTGGGCTGGTAGATTCTGTAATACGGAGCGTTTGACGGAAGCAGATGGACGGATATACTGATAAAATACCCGAGTAGCCATTAGTTGCGTGTGACCCTGTTCATTTGTTATAAAAATCTATGAAGAAGGGTCCTGTCCAACATCCCGAATACATCACGAAACTACTACTTAGTACTCAACCATCGCAATCCAAAAGCTCTTCCATTACCAACTACCAAGTGAAAGACTACACAACAAAAACAAATGGCGGCTGCGACCAAAGTCGTTCAAATGATGAAACTTGGCGAGTTTGTAACTGTCCTGCAAAGCGGTTATGGTAGTTCCGAGTTCCACCAACATCCATCAGGGACGGATGCGTATAAGTATTTCCACTTAGGGGTGCTACAGCTACACTGATGTTCGGGTCGGCATGATTCGGCACGGACGTGCGGCAAATCGTACTAATAAATGTGAAAGTGTATATGTTTATTGCTCAATCACGCAAAAAAGGCTTTTATCCCGGTAATACGTTCCCGTGGTATAATTATCGACGACTACGCGAGTGAAACTGTGGGCAAAAGCTAGTCAATTATAAATGAATCGTATCATATTATGTACGCTCGCTCGGCTTAGCCCAAATTGTGCCGAGGGGACCTCTGAACACGATTAAGCGATCTACCCTTGCCGAACGAAAAGATCGGCATGAGCCGTTTAAAAGCCGAATAAGTATACCAATTGCTTCGGGTCGGCTTGGGTATTCATCAAATACTGTCGAATGCCGAGTGCTGACCCGAACATGTGCTTTGCACCCTTAAGTTTCCAGCACTTTTCAGTTCACAGCTTTATATCTGGAATTGTGGCAATTTATTTGGTGATAGAACTAGGTACAGTTGAGAAAGATTTCGGTTTCGCAAGCTAGCATTCTGAATTGCATTGCGGTTTCGAAATGCATACAATTTATTAACTGCTTCGATAGTTCAGTTGTTGTAACAAAGTTGATTTTAGGTTTACAAGTTTTGATTGGAAGTTCTGTTGGCTGGTTATTTATTATGAATTGGCTTCTCTTGTCTTAGCTGAAGATTGGCACGTACAATTTGGAAAATGTGTTCCTTGGGGGGGTTTGAGATCCAGCTCAATGCTCAATACTTTATTGCATTCCACAATGTATATTGTTTAGGTGGTAAACATTTTTGTTTAAGAACAATCGTGGACCCTGTCAGACACAGCAAATAGAGATAAGGACTTATTTATTTATTTTATTATTTATGTACACACAGTAAAATAGATACAGATACGACATATTAGTATTGAGTACAAAGGTACTGCTTATTTCTTAAGAAATTACTTCCAGCAGACCTGCGAAAGGAGAAATGAAAAAGAAATATAGACAATAGTGTGCGAGAACAAGAAGAGAAGAATTTGGTTTTGTGACGTTAAACTAGAATTTTAAATATACCTGCACACATATAATGCAAAAGAAAAATACGTATACTTAAATAAATACACAATGCTAAAATAAATAAACATATATATAAGAATACATAAATTCTCACAGTTAAGAGGAAAGGTAATGCTCTTTTACTCGATATTTTAATTGAGAATTAGACTTTAAATCTCGAAAAGCTAAGCCGAAGTGAGTTCCACAATCTTACAGCATGAACAGAGAAAGAATAAGAATAGTAGCTTGTTTTATGAGCATGGTATTTAAGGAGGGTTCTAAGGTGTGATCTACACGGTGTGTTACTAGGGCGATCGTATAAAAATCGCTTACGCAGGTAGGAAGGATAAGACGGGTTGTGTAAGATGTTGAAGAGGAGACATAAAATCCGAGTGTTCCTGCGAAGGCGGACAAGGAGCCACTTGAGTTCCTTGCGAAGGTGAGAAACATGGTCATACTTTCTCAGACCGAAAACAACGTAAATACCCAAGTTTTGCTAGCGCTTAAGCTTGTTTAATAGTAGTCAGTAGCATACAAGTATCATATACTTATTTATCTTTTAATCTTACTTATTATTTAAAAAAAACTGTGTATTTTATACGAGTTTTAGGAATTGATCATTTAAATATTCGTTTACGCTGTAATAACATTTACTTATTAATAACTTTTTAATTTATTCGTGAGCAGATGGAGCTTTTTTTCTTTTCTTATTGATTCGGGTAACTTATTACATATTTTATTGACATAACCAGAGGGCTTGTTGAATGTAGGTGTTTTTAAGCGGGATTTTGATAAGTTTAGTCGTGTTCTGTAACGGAGGATATATCTTGTCTGTATGTCTTCTCGTTTAGTGTAAAAGCCTTGCTGTTTATAAGCGAATTTGCATATTTCAAGTATATATATATATATACTTACAGGGCAGAGCTAAAATATTCAGGCTTATGAAATGGGGTTTGCAGCTATCTATCTATCTATATTTTGTATAATATTTACTAAGATACGGAAAAAATTCTTTTGAACTGTAGGTAAACAGTGTTGGTGCATCTGTACTGTTTCCCCACATCATTATGCCGTACTAAACCATGCATGCTTCATAGACGTAGTATGTTATCAAGGCGGTCTGTAAATTTGTGTTTTTGTTTACTTCACGAAAAGCATATAAGTATATTTAAGGGCAGAAGAAATTCATAGACAAACATAGTCGCGCTGGTCTACAGTAGGTACTGCTATTCCGTAAAATCTGCACCGTGAAAACTTAAGTGAAGTGAGTTTGAAGTGAGCTGTCAATAGTGTCAATCCCCTAGCATCATTTAAATTTCTTTCTTTCATTTTGTTTTTTAATTTGTATTTTTTAGATAATGTAGATGCTATAATTATTTTTTCTGTTTATTTTTTTTTTCTTTAAAAAACGTTGCCCCCCCCTAGGAATTTCTCCTGTATCTTGGGTGCGTTTAGAAACATTTAAACTCACATACAAACTCAGTCAGACCCGGAACAACTATCTGTAGGTCATACAAATATTTGTTCCGTGCGGGAATCGAACCCGCGACACGCAGCGCATCAGTCAGCCGCATAACCACTGCACTAACCGTGTTTCTCAGTGTATGTTTAAAAAAATTAATTTAATTTATTTACTGTAAATTGTTGGAAGTAATTTCCTAGGCTAACTAAAAGGTTGTGTCTATGTAAAGGACGCGTTCTCAAATCCGACAAAAATAAGCTATTTTTCGGTAGAGTTTGCGATGAAATGAAACTAAATCAAACAAAACTAACAATTGCCACAAATAGCTTGCTTCTTTGTCTCCAAATGATGGACAAAATTTGGTTTGAAATTTTGGTATTTGATATCGTAAAAACGATTTTCCATTACCTCTTCACACAAAATTGCCGATTTGGGGCTTCATTCGGGATCATTTTTCTGCTATTATATACATAATTTTGGTTCTTAAAAAATACCCTAGGTAAGCAGATATAATGTTTTCAAAATCATGGACAAAATATTCATGAAAATGTTACAAATAATCTCAGAAAAAAATAAAAACGAACCGTAATTTTTCACATAATTTGCTTTTACGCATGAATCTTAAAGTGTGGTAATAAGGGTTATTTTATTTTGTCACTCTGGAGTATTGCATAAAAAGTTCTAAGGAGAAAGCGTCAGTCCTCGCTCGGCCGCCGTCGTGAGTGGACACTGTGTCGGTTGTAATAGCATCTCGTGCTCGAAAAGATCGCTGTACAAACACAAATATTTTTATAAACTTCACAATACAGTTTTTGATACTTTACGTATTCTGTAATAAAGCGGAGGCAGACAAGGTAAGATTTTCAAATAATTTTGTTTCCGATTTTTTTTTACTAAAAGTAGGGATTTTTAGATTCATGTTCGAATATGAGTTCAAAATCAAAATCCAAGATGGCGCCGATGAAATTTTCTATCTTTTCGTCATGGGTGTCATTTTCATGGTTTTCGGGGTCGTCAATAACGATTACCGGGTCAAAATCGAAATCCAAGATGGCGCAGACGAGATTTGGCAACATTTCATCATGGGTGTCATTTTCGTGGTTTTCGGGGTCGCCAATAACGATTACCGGGTCAAAATCGAAATCCAAGATGGCGCAGACGAGATTTGGCAACTTATCATCATGGGTGTCATTTTCGTGGTTTTCGGGGTCGCCAATAACGATTACCGGGTCAAAATCGAAATCCAAGATGGCGCAGACGAGATTTGCCAATTTTTCATCATGGGTGTCATTTTCGTGGTTTTCGGGGTCGCCAATAACGATTACCGGGTCAAAATCGAAATCCAAAATGGCGCAGACGAGATTTGCCAACTTTTCATCATGTTTGACATTTTCATGGTTTTCGTGGTCGCTTATAGATGAGTTGCTTTTTAGTAATAAGAATGTGTATAGTGTATAACTTTTACAATTGAATTGTTGTTTTAGATGCCAAAGCCGAAGCCGTTTGGGAAAATTTCTCGTAAGCAACTTCGCGCAAATAGACATAACACAAAACAGCGTAAACGGTTTGTATATATACTAATGATTAAAATACATGTTTAATTTTATTGTGAAAATGTATTATCATAGGATATTTTATACACAGGATTCATGGAGGTAGTTGCGATACTCGTAATACACTCGAAGAGCGTCCGGAAAGGCATGACCAAACGAGTTGTAGTACTTCTGAAGAAATTAATTTGGAAACGTCTTATGTAAGCTCATTTTAAATAGCTGTATTATGTCAAAAATAAACCATTTACTAATACTCTTTTTTTGCTTTTAGAACACAAACAATGAAGAAACAGAACCGTTCCAAGTTTCAGGAAGAAGGGTTATAGAATTAGGTTATTTTATGAAACAGCTTCAAGAAATCGGAAGCCATAGTTCTATGTTTAGTTGCAATTTAGGGACTGTTGAACTTTTAAATGAAAAAAGGAATGGACTTATCTCTACTTTTTATATGAAGTGCCGAATGTGTGACTCTAAATTTGTGTTGAAATCGTCAAACGATCCAGAAAACAAAATGGATGTCAATGAGGAAATCGTGGCAGGAATAATGAGTATTGGTGCCGGAGTTACTCAGCTGAATACAGTTCTTTGCCATTTAAATATGCCACCTACAAATGTCGATACGATGGTATCAAAATAAACATGATACCATTTGTCGATGGTGGAAAAAAACTGCCCAGCACTGTATGGCTAAGGCTGGCGAAGAAGAAAAAAGACATGCTCTATCTATTGGAAGCATTAATGATACCGGAATACCAATGATCGCTGTATCGGGTGATGCATGTTGGTCCAAGCGTTCATATGGATCGAACTACAGTGCGTCTTCTGGAGTTGGTGCAATTTTGGTTTTGGTTGGTCATCATCATCTTCCTGCCCTTATCCCATTTTACTTGGGGTCGGCGCAACACGTTTTCTTCTTCCATTCTCCCCTGTTAGACGTCAAGGCATCATCTACTCCCTTTTCACTCATATCATTTCTCACACAATCCATCCATCTTTTCTTTGGCCGTCCTCTTCCTCTCCCTCCATCAACATTCATACCCATCACTCTCTTAGTCACATGAGTGTCATCCCTCCTCATCACATGTCCATACCAAGACAGTCGATTCCCTTTCACTTTTTCTGTCACAGGCGCTACTTTCAAACTTCCTCTTATATACTCATTCCTTACTTTATCCATTCTTGTCACTCCACACATCCATCTCAACATCCTCATCTCCGCTACATGTAATCGTTTTTCATCCATCTTCTTCACAGCCCAGCATTCCAATCCATACAATACGACAGGTCTAATCACAGATTTGTATATTTTCCCCTTTAACTTGAGGGGCATCTGTGGGTCACAAGTTGTTCCAGTGACCTGTCGCCATTTCATCCATCCTGAGTTGATCCGGTGTGTTATGTCCCGGTCTACATTCGCCATCTCCTTGGACAAGCGACCCGAGGTACCGGAAGTCGGAACAGATTGGTATGGGCGTTCCAGCAAGAGTAACAGGCACAGGACTGGAGAGACCGCCGAAATCGCAGAACAAGTACTCTGTTTTGGTTCTGCTAAGTTTCAGGCCAACATTCTCCAGTCTTTGCCACCACATCTCCAATCTGTTCTGGACCTCTAGACCGCTCTCGGCAATCAGCACAATGTCATCAGCAACAGCATGCACCAGGGAGCCTCTTCCTGTATGTCCGACGTCAGAGCGTCCATTACCATCAGGAAGAGGTAAGGGCTGAGAGCCGACCCTTGGTGCAAGCCGACAGCCACATTGAAGCTGCCGGTAGTGCCCGCTGTAGACCGGACTTGGGTAGTGCATCGATTGTACATTGCACGGATCAACTTGACATACTTCCCTGGCACACTTTTCTCCTTTAGGGCCCACCACAGAACCTCACGGGGCACTCGGTCGTATGCCTTTTCGAGGTCAATGAACACCATGTGCAAGTTTTTGTGCGCACCTCTGTATTTCTCGCATAGCTGGCGGATAGCAAAGATGGCATCCGTCGTCCCCGGCCAGGCATAAAACCGAACTGGTTCTGTGAAATTTCGGTCTCTTCTCTCAGTCGCCTTTCAACAACTTTCTCCCAAACTTTCATGCTGTGTGACATTAGCTTTATTCCTCTATAATTATTGCACTCCAGCACATCACCTTTGTTTTTAAAAATGGGCACCAGCGAACTATTACACCATTCGTCAGGTATGGCTTCTTCCAGCAACAGCTTATTGAAGAATAACGCTAACCACGTCCAACCGGCCATCCGCAATATTTTCCATACTTCAACAGGTATTCCGTCCGGTCCTAATGCTTTACCATTCTTCATTCCGCTTACAGCAATCCTCACTTCATCCACACTGACTTCTCTTACTAATCCCTCATTTTCTGGTTTATTATCAAGCATACCACTCCAGTCATTCTCCTCATTCATCAGTCTTTCAAAGTAAACTTTCCACCTATTCTTAATTTTCTCATCTTCCGACAATATCATTCCAGCTTCGTCTTTTACGCATTTTACCTGGACCACATCCTTCGCCTTTCCCTCCCTAGCTCTAGCAAGCCGGTATTGATGTTTTTGACCTGCCGAAGTTTCCAACATGTCATAAAGCTTTTCGTGAGCACTAGCTTTCGCTATAGCCACAGCTACTTTGGCTTTTTTCTTGAGAGCATCATACTCACTCTTTCTTTCGGCTCTCAGACTAGAACGCTCATTTCCAATGCTCTGCCATTCCTTAAATTTCTTCTTTTTCTCTCGCAGCACATTCTGAATCTCTGTCGACCACCACCACGTATCCCTACCTATCGTGCCCCTTCCTTTCGTCTCTCCCAAAATACCTTTTGCTGCACTCCTAATATACAGAGCCATTTCATTCCAACATTCATTTACGCTTCGGTCATTCATTTCACCCATCTCTATCATTTTATCTACCACTCGGTCTCTTAATTTCGTCGCACAGTCAGTCTTCTCTAACAGTAAGTCTTTCGTTTTGGTTGGTGCAATGCAATATTTTAAAAATAAAGAATTGATTTAGTTAATTTTTTTCTGTGCTTTCCTTTTATTGCCTAAAATATTGTTCAATCATCAAACTCTTATCAAGTCCAGAGGTTATCTCTGATCATAATTAACAAAACGAGCCCAAACTCGGCATATCTAACTCTTGTCGTCTAGAAGTTCCAGTAGCAGTCACCGAGGTACACCTTCAGGTGACCCCACCAAGTCCGAAAGTAAAATCTCATCATAACTAACAAAACGAGCCCAAACTCGGCATATCTAACTCTTGTCGTCTAGAAGTTCCAGTAGCAGTCACCGAGGTACACCTTCAGGTGACCCCACCAAGTCCGAAAGTAAAATCTCATCATAACTAACAAAACGAGCCCAAACTCGGTAGATCTAGCTCTAGTCATCTAAGAGTTCCAGTAGCAGTCACTGAAGTAGGTATACCTTACTCCATCAAGTCCAAAGCATCAACACAAAAAAAATACAAATGTTTACATATGTACTAAAAAAACATGAAAACTAATCTAAGAAAAATATTCAAACTTGCTAAAGTATCAAAATCAGTTTAGTTACTCATTATTCCCGCAGTTTACCTAGCGTATGCGTGTGTGTGTGAGCCGTGTCAGTGTAGTGATGAGATTCGATACCTATCTGTTTTGAGAACGCGTCCTTAAGAACTACTAACTCCCAAAATACAAGCTTGACTTAGTTTGAGAGTTGATACATCATCAATTATGTGCTGCTCTACAACCATCCAATGCCTTATTTTGTACTGTACATAGATTAAGTTTTTGTTGTACTTTGAGAGTGAAATAAATTGTATTTATTATTATTTCGCTTATATACTTACATAGTTTTTAAATAAATTTTTAAATACTTTTATAAAAGGCATTAAAAAAAACATAAAAAAATAAAAAATATATGTAATCCGCCAGTAACGGGAGCAGAGTCCAAGCTACCGGTGGTAAGGGCTCCAGAGACAGGAACCTCCTCACGATACGAGCTGTATCGAGGAGTACTGCCTTCTGAATCAGGCCCTTGATCCAACCGCCTAACAAGAGCTTCGGGAGATGTTGATCGAGGCTTTCGGCCATCATTCTGCGCAAACCGCAGAGGGCGATGGCCGTCAGAGTCATCTGCCGGTACCGCACGATTTCCTACGAGGCGGCTTGCGTCCTGGCCGGATCTCCGCCCTGGGACCTAGAGGCGAAAGTACTCGCGTCATTATATCGATGGCGCGAGGAAGAGCGGGCACGGGGCTCAAGGCCGGTGCAGCGGCAGATCGCGCTGCGCCGAAAGGAGCTCCGTCAGGTATTGGTGGCGAATTGGCGGCAAAGGCTTCTGCGCCCTACCGCCGGCCTCGCTACCGTCGAGGCAATCCGGCCAGTACTCGACGACTGGCTCGGGAGAAGGCACGACTCCCTGTCGTTTAGGGTGACGCAGGTGCTGTCGGGGCACGGCTGCTTCGGCAAGTACCTGTGCCGCATAGACAGGGAGCCGGACGCTCAGTGCCACCATTGCGTCCATTGCGGGGAGGACACGGCGCAACACACGCTCGCCGAGTGTGTAGCTTGGGAGGAGCAGCGCCGTGTCCTCACAAATGAAGTAGGAGGCGATCTGTCGCTGCCGGCCGTAGTGCGGAGGATGGTCGGTAGCGCAGAGTCGTGGGACGCGGTGGTGTCCTCCTGCGAGGACGTGATGTCGCAGAAGGAAACTGCGGAACGGGAGAGGGAGATCTCGACTCCCTCTCCCGGCCGCAGAAGGCGCACCGGGCGCAGGAGAAGAGCGGACAACGCCCTTTTCCGGCCCCCATGAATGGGTCCAGGGGCGTGGGACTTGGGGAAGTCCCCGCCCCCTATTTAATGGACCCGAGGTGGAGGCGCGCGCGGGTATCAGCGCGCGCCTCTGAGGCGATGCACGGGGTAGTTAAACACCTCACTACCCCGTGCAGGAGACGACCGGACAGACCGGGCCAGCACTGGTGTGGGGCTGCGGAAGGATTTGGATTCCCGCGGCCCCGCGCGCACTTGCGAGGAGACACCGGGGTGGTTTTAGCCGGTAAGAGTCCGGCACGCCCCTCCGCCTTTTCCCCAGGCGGAGGTAGTCTATGAGGATTTCCCGCCGTAAAAAAAAAAAGCGGCTTTCGGCCATCAGGCCATTGGCCGATACGACAATCGGCACAATGCAACATGAACAACAACCGAACTCACAACAACCTCGTGTGCTAAGTCGAGATATGTTATTTGTTTCTCTGTCTCAGCTTTCACGAGGTTCTCGTGATGTGGAATGGTAACAAAATAATAATCATTGTGCGGCGCGCTAATCGACCTACCACCACAATATCAGGCTTATTGGCGACAATAAACCTGTCAGTAATGCCAACGTTGATGCCTATTGCTTTCGACATACCCAAATATTTACAGCTTTTGGATAAGGAGAGGTATCTAAGGTGTATAGAATCCGAAAAAAGAATTTCTTCGGATTCCATAATCTCACCTCGTTTTACATGCATCACTGCACATTTGTCTACACCAAATTCCATCCTGATGGCGCTACTGTAAGTTTCAGTGGCCTGCAGTAGCTCTATCAGTCGCAATTTGTTGGGGGCAAAGAGTTTCAAGTCAGCCATGTAAAGGAGGTGATATATGACCTGACCACCACTCTTCAACCGATAGCCTAGACCTGAATCCTCCAGTTGTGGGCTTGGTTGCTTCAGGGATAAGCAGAACCAAAGTGAACTCAAAGTGTCGCCCTGAAATATTTCCCGTTTAATCCATACAGGTTCATCATTCCCTTGGATCTGTCCACATCCTGGATAGCGAAGAACCGTCCTCCATTGCCCCATACACGACTCAAGGATGATGCGTAGAGTTGCATCTATCTTGTACAACTCCAGCACACTCATGAGCCATGTATGTGGCACCGAGTCATAGGCCTTCTTATAATCTATACAACATGTCGACAGATCCTTGCGGGATCAACGAATCTGTTGGCTAATGGCCATGTCGATGAGGAGTAGCTCCTTAGTACCGCGGGACCCGTTCCTACATCCATTTTGAGAGGCAGACATAATCAAGTTACTGCCAATGGGCGTATTAATTTACGCTCTCAAAATTAATGTAAGAAGTTTATAGGACGTCGACTAACACGTGATCGATCTATTTATTATTATTATTGTCAGACGGAATGACAACTCACTACAAGTTCATTCAACCTAAGTGTTCACGGTGAGATTTTAACACAATAAACGCTGGGAGGTACAGAAGAGGTTTTCCTTTATTATTTAAACCGTATAAATTACAGATATAAATGTAGTTTGTAATATATTACAGATGTAAATGTGTGTGTTCGTATGTATATTCGGAAGTTAAAACGTCTGGATAAGTAGGTATGCAGATGTGTACAGACGTCGTAATTACGCACCCACTTTGTGCAATGGCTAATTGGAGAAGTGAGCCTAATCTGGATAATAATAGGGCATTGCCGTAACTGCCCTTAGCCAGCTAGGAGATAAGAGGTATCTGGCTTCATAGTAATGTAATCATCATTATGTGTGAGTATTAAAACGCAGCTCAATAAGATGACAGAAGAGGCACTCAAATGATTTTAAATACCTAATATTTGACTTGTAGCGTATAACTCAGCCAGAATTATACCCTAAAAGTGTGAAGAACAACTGCAGGGCTGAACCTTAATAACCAAGAGGATAATGCTTTAATAGCCGTGCTTAGTAAATGGATTGAAAATTACACTATACAAATAAAATAAACTAGCAAAACTTCAAATACGTGGAGTTGTAAAAAAAAACCAGCTTGTTGATACCACTTGGGCTTGTTGTTGGTACCTACCATGATAAGCTGTTGAAGTGAAGCTTGATTGCCTGATATGTACGGGGGTTACACTGAAAGTTTTTAGAATAGGCCAGTAAGAAAAGCAGCTGAAGAAAAATGTATTTAAATTTCGAATTAGGATTTCTTTGGAAATCTGTAGACGTGAAATGAATGAATTCATATTTCATTTCTTTTTACAAATTGGCGGCTGTTTAAAAAGTGTCTGTCGTGCGTCGAAATGGATTTGACTAGAGAAAATTTTCGGTCAATGATTTATTACGAATATCGTTGCAGTCTTACTCAACAACAATGTTACGATAGACTTCAATTAGCATTTCATGACGAAGTCCTATCTCGTGAAACTGTTTACAACTGGTTTAATGAGTTTAAACGTGGTCGAAGCAAACTCACTGATGATTCGCGAGAAGGACGTCCTTCTACGGCGACTACTGAAGATAACGTGAGTGCTGTGCGGCTAATAATAGAAGTTGATAGAAGGGTGACATATCAACAGATTCGGGCAGCTTTAGGCATTCGGATGAGTCAAGTACAAAAAGTCTTACATGAACATTAAGGCGACAAAAAGCTTTGCACTAGATGGATACCTTATATTTAACGAAAGATCAAAAATGCCGTCGTTTAGATTGGTGCCGCTCATTGCTTAAAAGGTATGACGGAGGTGACTCGAATGATGTATGACATCGTCATAGGTGACGAAAATTGGATATTTATTGTTACGAACCCGAAACCAAAAGAGAATTTGCGCAATGGATGTTTCCATTCGAAGGTTTTCCGACAAAAGTAAAGAAGAGCAGAAGTCAAGGGAAAAAGATGATTGCCTCATTCTTTGCACGGACGGGTCATTTTGCAACAATTGTCTCAGACGACAAAAAGACTGTTACTGCAGATTGGTACATATGTCAGTCATTGTTTACCAGTTGTCTTGGAAAATGTTAGACAGCAGCGCACAAGAACCAGTATCCTCCTCCATCACGAAAACGCTCCAGCTCACTCCACCAGACGGACTATCGAATATTTGCTTATCGAAAGTGTGGAGTTAGTAAATTATCCTCCTTACAGTTCTGACCTGGCACCTTGTGACTATTATTTATTTCGTAAAATAAAAGATAAACTTAGAGAAATTCGTTTTATGAACCCTGAAGATGCCGTGGCTGCATTTGAAAGGCGTGGAAGAAATCCATATAGAAGAGTGGGCCCACTGCTTCATTCAATGGTTCCATCGCATGCGACGATGCTTAGAAAGGAACGCAGACTACTTCGAAAAGCAATAAAAATATGAACAAGCTTCTACATCATTACGACTTTTATTTTCTAAAAACTAGCAGTGTGACCCACGTATAGAGACAGTCTCACTTCAACAAAAGCTCAGTGCATTTGAATACATTTCGATTTGGCAGTTTAGCGCAAAACCTACTAAAATTAAACCGCCTTTGTACCTTTTGTGCGAAAAGTTTAAATTAATAAATAAATTACGAAAACGTTTGTCAATGTGTCTGTGTGAGCAATTAGCTCATCGGTGCATTCGTTTGCGTGCGATTTAATCCACGCTACGACTTGCCGCAACCTAACACAGATTAACTAGTTGGGTGCAGACGAGCTTTTGTACAAAAGTTCGTATTTTACAAGTTTTTGAAATCAGCATACCTATGTATTGAGCTAATAATGTAACCCCAAATGTACTGTCAACTCGATTAACCAAAATAAACCACCAACCACGCGCGCTTATGAAATTTAAATTAAATAAGTACAACGTAAGCATCTGTTGCTGACCATAGACATACCCAACCCGATAAATATGTTTAATGTTCAATAACAGATAACAGTATCAGGATGAACAAAAGAAACTCAACAATAGTTACAATTCATTTACACCTCCACAAGACCATAACCTCTATACCACTAAACACCTCTATACCATGATTTGTTCAAATGGCTAATAAAAACTACCGGGGCGAAAAACGTTACGTCCTCTTTCGAGGCCTGCAACACACGACCTGTCGCGTCCGCTTATTAGTTACGCCATGTTGACCACGTAAGATGATAACGATTCTTTTGTCACTTATTGGAAGGGAAAAGTCGTGGGAAGGGTATTATTACGATTTATTTCGAGGTCCGTCGGACGTCGATGTTCTTATCTCATGTAATGTCGATCTTGTCGATGTTGTTGTTTCTTGTTGTTATTATCTTTTTGTATGCACGTGTTTCTGTGACAAATAAATCTATTTTTCTTTCTTTCTTTTCTTTCTTATGTTTGATATATTTTTCAAACCAACATACGTGGTCGTTGCTACACTGACTCATCCATGGAGACCAGAGGGGCAATTTTAAGAACAATTGTACCTATTATAATCTCAGTCAAAAAAACTGTAAATTTACCTACATTTTTGACAAGTTTGTGATATTGATTGTCGCTAAGATGAGACTGCAACTTGAGTTTAAACGTGATTAATTACGGTAATTAGCCTTCAGTTTATCCACCACCAATCCATTGGCTATAGTACGGGAGATCTCTGAATACTGTCATAAAAATAAGGTAATCGGAAAAATTATTATTTCAAGAAAATGAGCTCAGCAAAAAGACCCGTTCCTCCAAACTTTATTTATTTATATATTATACTCTATCGTTCACCAGAAAATACACAACAAAAAAAATACATTTATCACTACGAAATATACAATGGGCGGCCTTATCACTTTCTGCGATCTCTTCTAGGCAACCTTGGAATGGACTTGAAACTTCATGTTTGTTATCGTTCCATTTTACTTGTATGGGGTATACAACCGTACAAGAATCTTTTGCTGCGTGGCCCAAATGGGTAACTTCGCCGTATTGTTTTTTTCAATACAATTTCTGTGACAATTTCCACAAAATGTTTACCAACAACGCCCTCCTGTCAATGTTATTCAAGCGCCAAAAGATCCTTATAGCACTCTTCAACCGAATCCACTTGACTATATGTTAACCAAAATCCTACGTTTTCACGTATTGGGCCTGTTTTCTTATCTGTAATAATACATTCGTTAGTCTATGTCCGTACCAGCGAGGTGTGCAGAGGCGGCTTGTGGCAGCTTGCACTCCCGCCTATATTACGCTGCTAGTGTGCCTATTTAGTATTCATACTTTTTACCATGCCGGCTAACGGCTCTATGCATCTTTTAAACTAATTAAGATTGTTGGTATTATTATCGCCCTGGCCTAGGATCCGCTTGCGGGGATATCTAATGCAGGGTCATAGCAGGTGCAGGTCTAGGTGTAAGACGAGATAACAGATTAACTGTTTATTGATGGTATTGCACAAGAACCACGAAGCGTTTCTAAGTAATATACTTTATTGAAATGTAATACGTAGGTACTGCCAAGAAAAAAACTCTTATGTAAATGTTCCCATATCTTTATGTATATAATATATTCATATAGATAGGGGAACATTTATATTTATATATATTATATATACATACTGGCTCCTGCCCGCGGCTTCGCCCGCGTGGATGTCGAAAAATATCCCACGGGAACGTGCTACCGAGATAAATAGTATCCTATTATTAAAATCCATTCAGTCGTTAAAGCGTGAAAAGGTAAAGGTTCTAAATGTCTAACTTAAAAATAATAATAGTTCATTTTAATATTATCATCATTAACTTGAAACACTCTAGCGCCGCCATTGACCACGTATTATCTACATATTAGCTAAGTTATTTTATAGCTTCAAATTGTAATAACTTTTAAGCGGGTGGATCGATTTAAATTAAATAAATACTAGAATAAATAATGCCTCAAGATACGGGTTCTGATTATATTTCCAATTCCTTAAATCTCTTTTAAAAAGAAGTATACCATAATTGAATTAAGTGAATTTTACAAAAATAGCAGATATTTTTTTTTTACCAAAAGCATATACATAAATTTTCATATGACTTATCTAAGAAATCTTAACTTTCCCATACAAACTTTCATCCCCTATATCACCCCTTTTTAGGGTTACTTTAGAGACTAAAAGTAGCCTATGTCCTGCCCCAGGATGCCATCTATCTCCTTGCCGAATTTTATCGAAATCCGTTTGGTGGTTTAGGCGTGAAAAGGTAACATACAGACAGACAGGCAGACAGAGTTACTTTCGAATTAATAATATTAGTATATGGATATAAAAGAAGAAACTGACTGACGTATCAACGCACAGCCGAAGCTACTGGGACTTGAAACGTGAAATTTTGCAGACGGTTTCCTTTTAAAATTAAGGGGAGCACTAAGAAGGAGTTTTTGAATTCAACGTTTAAGGGGATGAAAAGTTAGAGGGGGCCCACTAGGGCCCAAGCCTGCCGGGAAAGCGGGATCATCCAAAAGGGGTACCGCTGACCCGGAACATAAAGGGCCAAGGAAGGAACACAGGTGGGTTTTAGTCAGTAAGAGTGTGACACTCCCTTCCGCTCCACCCAGAGCGGGAGGAGTCATTTGATGATTTCCCATCTTCAAAAAAAAAAAAAAAAAGCGGATGAAAAGGGGGTTTACATTTGTATGAACAATTTTATTCCTTGAGTTAATAAACTTGAAACTTGGCACAACTAATTATCTAAGTAAATAATAAAGCTCGTATTTCTTTGTTTTTTTAATTACCCCTTAAAGGGGACTTGGGGGTGTGAAAGCTTGTATGGATGAATTTTAACGCGTGGTCCGATTAAATCGAAACTCGGTATTTATACTTAAGACTGAAAATAAAGAATATAATTATAAATAATAATAATATAAAACGTTTATTTTCTCTACACAAGTTATGAACTTAATACTAGACTTTGACAGTAGTGCACGAATAGGGAGCTAACTTTGTGAGAGACTGGAGCCTTTTTTTTTTTTTGAGGCTGGAAATCATCAAATTACTTCTCCCGCTCTGGGCTGAGCGGGAGGGCGTGTCAGACTCTTAGAACCCCGGCAGGTATCGGCCCTAGTGGACTCCGTCATTGTTGCTGACATCTCTTTGAGGCGCGCGTGGAACACAATGCGCTGTCGACCCAGGCCTGGTCCTTATCGGACGGCGAGCTACCCATTGCTCGCCGTCCGCAAGCCCGCGCCTATGGTGGCCGGGAATCGACCTGGGATTCCCGACGCCAAGGGCGTCTCCTACGGCGGCTAGGGGCGTGAGGACGCGAATTTTGCCTCTTCCTCACGCTTTCCGCCTCCTCCTTTGCGAGCATTACTGCTTTGCAGAAGGAGGTGACGGCTTCCCATGCCCTCTCACTCCATACCATGGTCTGGACCAGGGCCGGACGCGAGATATCGCCACCGCCAATCGCCTGCACGAGGACATGGCGGTGCTCCGCCCAAGCCAGGCAGACCTCCACCGTATGCTCCACCGTGTCTTCCGAGCGATCCACACAATGGTGACACCCGGGCGTTTCCTCCCGCCTTATCCGGAACAGGAACCTTTCGAAACAACCGTCTCGGGTGAGGACCTGCGTCAGGCGGAAGGTGAGGACACCGTGGCGCCTCTTTAGCCACTCCTCAAAGAGGGGACATATTGCCGCAATTGTGGCGTGCCCAAGAGACTGCAGCCTGAGATAGGTTTATACAAAATCCTGTATTACAGGTACCAGGGCCCTCCCGCAGCCAGATGCCTGTAAATTGGATACACGACACAATAACAATGCAGGATACTTAACCAGCCATGAATTAATAAACACAATAATAATATAATTTAGTATAAAATACACAGAACAGATATTATCTGTTCTGCGATAAAATATAACATTAAATGATTTGGTTTGGTTTTTTTTATTATTTTTCTGGTATTCCAGAGTTTTTGTGAGTAACCTGAGAAAGTGTATGAATAGATGTAAGAGTGTATAAGAGCGGTTGTTTGAGTGAGTGTGGTGCGAGTGTGGTTGATGGTATGTAGAAGCAGCAGAGAGGATGATTAATTAGTATAAAGATAGGCTATCTGAGGGGATCAACAAGTTCACGGTTCCTTGATAGTCTACAGTTTTCTTAGAATAACGTATATCAGGGTTTTACGTAAATGTTAGAGGTAGGATTATATTGTGTGGCTTGTTTAACTCAAAAAATCGGTACACATAACCTATAAGGCCCACTTGCGCGTTTGGTCGGCTTAATGAATAAATTTAGAGTTTGTAAACGTTGCTATGCAATTAACAGGCTATCTCTTATTACGCGTTGCGCCACTAAAAAGTAACACCGAGTTAGTTAACCAGACATTAGTTTTTCTTGAGTTGGGAATATTGCAGTTCAATCGACGAAACATAAAGTAGAATTTCTATGTCAGTGCCCTGTTATGTAATCCAACCGAAAATGAATTAACGGATATTGAATCTTGTCTTTGAATTTTATAACATGACATTTCATTTCAATCGTGGTTTCTATTGAGATTTAGTTTATTGATTGACGGAAAGGTCAGATGAGGAAAAATATGAGTTCATGTATATATTGCCTGCTGATATAGTACCGGATTTTCACTTACTACAACGTCGAACAATATAAAATACAAAAAGTTATCAGCGGTACATCTTAACGTCAATTTATTTTGACATGTCTAACACTAACCCAGAGTTTAGCGACTTAAGTCTCCCTTAATATTTAAAAGTTTAACTCTAGGTTTGCCTCTAACTCTTGGTGGTGCAAGATGAATTATTTGATTAACCCTGAGTTAGCTGTTAACTTCGAATTAACATATGAACGCGCAAGTGGGCCTAAGATAAATAATACACGCGTCACAAACGATTTTTCAAAACTCAACCACCTTCGGGGTGAAAAGGGGGGACGAAGTTTACCTGAAAAATAATCTTCCATTAATCAATAAACTGGAAAATTGATCCGAACACTTTTCTTTATAAATAAAAAGATCGTAAGATACATTTTCGAAAACTACTTTTTAAGAGGTGGGAAATTTTGTATTTTGTGGGTGTTAAATTTTGTAGGAGAAAATACGAAATTACGCGTTCTAAGTCCTAGTAAATGCACAAAAGTGTTCAAGTAGAGAGTTAGTATAGTAAGTATTATGTATTTTCTAAGCAAGCCCACAGCAATGAGCAATCATTGTGCATAATAAATTATACAATATTAATAAAAAACTAAAATTCTGTCAGCTAACGTGTTCGTTGCCCCGCCCATGTTGCACTGTGTTTAATCTCCCAAAGTAAGTAAAATATTGCTGATAAAATATCAAAGTAAAGGATAACATTGTTATCATCTTCGAAAGCAGTTGATATCTAAATACTTTAATAGTACAGTAGCTTCTACATCATAACCTATATTGATATTTAAGTTTTTAATCTTACATCATAAATTAAAGATACGTAGGTACATAAATATCGATAATCGAATTTCGTTTAATGATGACTATGTAGCGAATCTACATCGCCACATGCGAACCACGCATCACACTGACGTCACGCAAAATACTGCATCGCGCATGCAAAGTTTACCACGCAACTAGCATATATACAACGACCCGACATCAATCGTCGGGCAGTTGCCCACCAGAATGCCGAATATCCGTCTAGTCGGAGGATCCACCCTTTACTATGGGTATGAGTGAACTTTGCACCCTGTTCCTCGTACCTCTATTTAATAACTAAAAGTCATCGATCCCTCTAGAATTAGATCACGGACTCTTTTGTTACATGCAACACATCCAAGTAATGTTAGCATGCAAAGACTAATTTTGCAACCGAAAAATTAAGGTCGAATTATGACAAAGTTGGTTTATGTGCCCAATTGCTTTTGAAATTAAACACAATATACAGACTGAGTACAGAACAGAAACGATAGGATAAGGAACGAGCAATTGTTTTTCAGGTAAAGTCTAGTAGATACACAGCAGTCAAACCAACTATACACGTTTTGTGAAGACTTTGTACCTAAACTCTAATGTGTGCCTATGCTGTCCCCTAAAAGTTTATTAAAATAATTTAGAAGCTATAGTCTATAACCAGTGGTAACAAACCCGACTGGAGCGGTGGTGGCCCAGTAGCAACAGCCCCGACTTACGAGTTGTAGGTCGTGGGTTCGAACCCAGACAGGCGCTTTACTTTGTGTAAATAATTTCATTACCACTGCTCTCAAAACGGTGAAGGAAAACATTGTGAGGAAACCGGCGGCATGTTCTAGAACCAAAAAATTCGAAGACATGTGACATCTACGAACCCCATTGGGCTCGCGTGGTAGTGTACAGCTCACTTCCTCTGGAAGAGAGAAGGCCTGTGTTCCAGCAGTGGGAACATTATAGGCTGATTATGCTGTAGTCACAATACCAGATCAGACCTGGGTTAGTCATCTGATCATTGGTACTATGTCACTCTTCAAATACAAACCGGTCACTCCACGCACCTTTAAAAGTCCGGTATAACTTTTCGTATTTCTAACGTGACGATATTATCTTGAACGGCCACGGCATCACGATAACACAGGGAAGTAAAATGTACGGAAATACGAGTACATACACCTATCAACATGGTCATGGTCTCGTGTCTCGTCGTTGTTAATTATAGGTAGCCGTACTTATAATTAGCTGTAAACAGTTAATCCGTTTATCCACCCCAAAAAAATCCACCCTATGGTGTATACGCGGAAACGCATGTCCGAGAATCCACCCTAGGCCTAGTAGGATGCCTGCCAAGGTTGCGACAAAGTCCGAAAGGGTTACCGTGGCCCCTGGCACAGGCAACTGAAGGAACACGTGTGGGTTTTAGTCAGTAAGAGTCTGACACACTCTCTCGCTCCGCCCAGAGTGGGAGAAGTTATGTGATGATTTCCTACACAAAAAAAAAGGCCTAGTTGGATAAACGGACTCCAGTTTAGGATGGATTTATTGGGGTGGACACACGGAATAACCCGCTGTAAATACTACAAAGACGAAGAAGCACGTGATATAATCCTTCAGCTATAACTGAAATCTCTCAAAATAAAGACAGCCATTTACAACTCGTACAAACAGATGGCTTAGTAGCAACCATAAATAAAGATAAACAATAAAAAGATAAACCAATAAAAATCGTTATTATTTTAGGTGCATTTTTTTGTCTACGGTAGCGAAACATTTTAGGATTTTTTATACATGTTGTTACTAAATAGATTTTCACCTTTGTTCTTTATTGACACTAACATAAGAGTGAATTTAACAGCTTACAATAAGGAATGCCTCTTCATATTCCTTTTTTTCTTTTAAATGAAATTCCCTTTTCGTGTCTGTCTGTGTCACTGCAATGAGCATTGTTCTTCTAAACTACGCATCGGTTTTGATGCAGTTTTGACCATTAGCTAGAAAATGTATTCCACGTGCTTTGTTTGTATAAAACATTAATAGTAAACTTACATCATCATCTGCCTAGACTTTTCCTAACTATGTTGGAGTCAGCTTCCAGTCTAACCGGATGCAGCTGAATACCAGTATTTTATATGGAGCGACTGCCTATCTGACCTCCACAACCCAGTTACTGGGTAATACGATACCCCTTGGTAAGACCCGTAACGACTGTCAAAGATCCACGAATGGCAGCCGGGACCAACGGCTTAACGTACTTTCCGAAGTACGGAGGGTTCTTGGTATGTAAAGATGGTCACCCATCCACGGACCAACCCCGGCAAGCGTAGCTTAACCTGATCGATCGACCCGTGCGGCCACAAGCCAAATCCCAAATTATCCATTAACCATTCCTAAATTATCATTATAAATTGCACCTACCACTGTTTATCTCTGCATCACCCAAAGGTTGACTGGTAGAAAATGCCTACGGCATTAAGTCCGCCTCTGTACATTTGTGTGCTTAAGGTGTTAAATAAATAATAAAGAAATCTCGATGTTTTCTCAGGCTGAAAGAACTGTGCGAAAAAGAGGCAGGAAGCCACTTTCTAACGCGCTGTGAATGCTATGGATATTTGCAGCAGAAATCTTGCCATAAATATGTTATCTACTACAGCAATAGGTAAGAGGTACATTAGCCGTGTAACCAGTTACTGTTTGATATAGCAGTAGCCAAGAAAGAGACAGATGATCGATTTAAAGCAAACCATTTTAACTCAAATATAACGAATTCAATATTCGACGATATGTTCGAAGCGAGTTCACCCACAGTACATAAATCGCAATGGCATTACATAAATCCTAACATTAGATGCACAATCTCACTTTGCGAATTGACCGCGCCGAGGCAGAGCTCGATTTAGCGAATACATCGACATTTCAATGGAATTTATGCAGAAGTGTTTTGACGTAAGGCCGTTCGAGGTAAACTACCACCAGAACAAAAAAATAATAGTTGGCTATCTGCTCTTCGCGACACGACTTCTAATTCCGCACAGAACGTTGGTTGTTTGTCGTTGTTTCAATTCACACAACTCCTTAGCGGCCGCTACCAGTGGCGCCATTGCCAACACTTACAATCCAATTATGTGATCGTTTACTCGTACTGCAAAACAAATGACTTATGGAGACTCACGGCTTTAAAGGCGGCCCATGGCAAAAGTACAAAGCTCAACACACTTTCGACGTCACAAATTTTATTAGTAGCCTACTACCGTCTCTAGTAGCTGCCGGGCAGCGCGACGATTCTGGCTCTCTGGTTCATTAAATGGTTGTTTCTTTTACGCCAGCAAATTTTAAATTCGTTCTATGAGCATATAAACTCACCTAAACTCCTCTTTGCTAACAAAACACGGAACAGCCTGTAGTTAACCTATAAGTACCGATTACTTAAATGATTTAGTGCTATCTTAAAGAATTTTACGTGAACCACGTGATAGTGCGATCAATCACACAAAGTAATCCAAACAAATGTTTATCACTATTGTATCTTAATAACGAGATTAAGAACAATAAAACGTTATCATCAATTTATCGATTGAATCGCGCAAAAGATACAGTTTGGTATAAAAACGGTCAAAAAATTCTAGGAAAGCATAGTTTGTATAACACCTAGCAAACACAAAGCAGGTAAGAAAAAAAACTTTATTTCATAAGAGTCAATAACATTGAAGATCAAAAGCGATATATTATAACTGAAAACAAAAACTATTTCTTTAAAACCATAATTATTGTTCACGCAATCACTGTTCATCTCAAATTTGTTGGAAGACATCGCAGAAAGCGATAAGGCTGCACATTGTATGTTTTGTATAGTTTTTTTTTTTTTTTGTTATATTTTTTCTGGTGTACAACAAAGTATGTATCTTACGACGTTTATTGAAAAGAAAAAAATAGCTGTTCCATACATTTTGACCGCGTAGGTGACCTCTCTGCTATGAGACAACAATGTTTTTTTTATAACCTACGAAAAATTTCATCGCAGGGGTTTCAGAATCTACTAAATAAATGGTAACAATTGGCACGTCGATGTCCCTTATAAATAAATAATTATTAGAAATTAAAACTTTGACCAAAAGTATTTGATTTTTACTCTATATATATTATTTTGAATACGTATAACGCATTTTGCCGGGAAATTATCCTCATCTCTGCCTCTAACTAATGACTTGTTTTTTTTTTCTAAATGGGATGAATGCATTTCGTTTCTGCGTTATAGAAAAATAATTATAACGGAAACTCCTGCAGTTCGAACATCGTATAAAAGTTGAGTTAACAAACCTTTATTTCCCTTCCAGCAAACATGAAATCTCTGCTCATTATCGCCTCTTTCGTCGCCCTGGCTGTTGCCAGCCCCACCCACCGTGGCATCGTAGCAGGCCCGGCTATATTGGACTTCAAGCCCATTGCCGTTGGCCCCGCTATCGTCGAGACCCACCCTATCTCCGTTGGACCCGCTTTCATCGAGACTGAGCCTATCTCCGTTGGACCCGCTTTCATCGAGACTGAGCCTATCTCCGTTGGACCCGCTTTCATCGAGACTGAGCCTATCTCCGTTGGACCCGCTTTCATCGAGACTGAGCCTATCTCCGTTGGACCCGCTTTCATCGAGACTGAGCCTATCTCCGTTGGACCCGCTTTCATCGAGACTGAGCCTATCTCCGTTGGACCCGCTTTCATCGAGACTGAGCCTATCTCCGTTGGACCCGCTTTCATCGAGACTGAGCCTATCTCAGTTGGACCCGCTTTCATCGAGACTGAGCCTATCTCCGTTGGACCCGCAATCATCGAGACTGAGCCCATTTCTGTTGGACCCGCTTTCGTCGACGTCGAGCCTATCTCCGTTGGACCCGCTATCATCGAGGGTGAGCCCATCGCTGTCAGCCCCATCCAAGTTGTTGAGGAGGCCGTGAACGTTCCTACTGGCACTTCCCTAGTCCAGATCATCCTGAACATCAACGGTGTCACTCACGTCATCGATGCTCCCATCAGCGTCGGTCCCGTCGCTGACGCCATCATTGCTGAGCCCGTGCACGTCGTGGAGGCTGCCCCTGAACCCGTCCAAGTCATTGAAGTTGCTCCCGCTCCCATCGGAACCCCCGTTCTCCCCATGCCCGTGGTCCCTGAAGTGATCCCTGAGCCTATTGCTATCGGCGTACCTCAACTCCCCACCCCCGTTGTCGTGCTGCCCGAACTAAACTAAATGATTGTAGAGGAACTGCGCACCTGATATAACATCTACTCGGCCACTTGCTATGTACATATTATGAGATAATTATACCATGTCAGCTCCGGATTTTATTTGAGTTTTTTATTTATACGAGTACCTTTTAGCTGCCACTATATTATTAAACATGGATATTGCAACTAAGGGATTGTTTTTCCCAATGATGATTATAATGATATTATCAGTTTAATTATAATAGGTATCATTGATTAATATCCCCCTGCACCTGTCCCACCAATTAGCAAAAATCATTTGTCTAGATTTTGGTATTTAGGACGAGAAATCTAGGTTATAAGTGCTCATTGTGATAATTAAAGCTTGGGTATATGTATGTACACTAATTGGCTAATAAAGTTTCAAAGTTTTAGTTTTTGGCGATTTTTTAATCTTGGTGGCGGGTGAAACGGAAGCCATGCCTTAAGTTGCCCGAAATAACTTTCAACTCACTTTTTGATGGAGGCAACCTCTTACGTATTAGAACGGAATAATTTTAATAATTAAAATGTCAATAATTCAATTTATTTATTTACTATTTCTTATAACCAATTAAAATAAAGTTACATGTCAGCTCCATTTTTATTGAGCAACTTTATCCACAATAGTAGATATCTATGTCATATCGTCCATCGCCTGACAGTTTACATTAGCTATTTGTAATGAGTCGTTTAAAAAACAATTTCGTTGTTACTATCACAATATCGACGGAAGAATAGGTACAAAAACATCATGTCCGCAGCGTTTCTCAGGACTCCAATCTAATCCAAATAATCCCATAGCTTAAAATTGGCATAACCTTTTTAATAGGTCCAAAATGCAAACATTCATAGGATGCACAACATGCAAACATCGGTTGACGTCAAACGTATCAGTTCTTCTGATCATTTATTCTACGTCTAGCAACGTCAATGTTCAAGGTAACGTATGAATAAGTATAATTAGTCGATCAAAGGGTTTGCACAAACTTATTTGTTCAGATTTATAGTAGACGTGGACATGAAAATGCCGTGGACTATAATATATTAAGCGTATTCCCGAAAAGTTAAGCAGCATTTCGCTTTACTTCTGTATAACAGACGGGGGCGAAATAATTGCCCTCAGCTGAGAAAAAATGCGATTAGTTGTAAAACTCAATAACACTTCCGTCCAGATGATCTTACCCAGGATCCTACCACTAGATCCATTAGACCAACATTGAAAGAGATCTATATTTCTGAAGGGCTTCAACTTTCTGACTAACTGACCGAATCCTTGACATAATTCAAAAGTGCTTTTTTTTACTTTGGCAATTCATCAAATATCTTCTCCCGCTCTGGGCCGAGCGGGAGGGCGTGTCAGACTCTTACTGGCTAAAACCCACCCGTGTTTCCAGTTGCCTGTGCCAGGGGCCACGGTAACCCTGTCGGACTTTCCCGCAACCCTGGCAGTCATCGGCCCTAGTGGACCGCGTCATTGGTGTTGACATCTCTTTGAGGCGCGCGTGAAACACAACGCGCCGACGACCCGGGCCTGGTTCTTATCGGACGGCGAGCTGCCCATTGCTCGCCGTCCGCAAGCCCGCGCCTACGGTGGTTGGGACTCAGCTTGTGATTCATGACGCCCTGGGCGTCTCCTGCGGCGACTAGGGGCGTGAGGGCGCGAATTTCGCCTCTCCCTCACGCGTTCCGCCTCCTCCTTCACGAGCATTACTACTTCACAAAAGGAGGTGACGGTGACGGCTTCCAAAGCCGTCTCGCTCCGTACCATGGCCTATACCAGGGCCGGACGCGATAGATCGCCACCGCCAATCGCCTCCACGTGGACACGGCGGTGCTCCGCCCAAGCAGGGCAGACATCCACCGTATGCTGCACCGTGTCCTCCGGGCGATCCACACAATGGTTACACACGGGCGTTTCCTGCCGCCTTATCCGGAACAGGAATCACCCGAAACAACCGTGTCTGGTGAGGAACTGCGTCAGGTGGAAGGTGAAGACGCCGTGGTGCCTCTCTAGCCACTCCTCAAAGAGGGGACTTATCACCGCAATTGTGGCATACCCAGCGCTGGGTTGCGACAATCGCACTCTCCATGCCGCCCTGAGATCCCGCCGGAGCTCTGTCCGCTGTACCATGATTTCTCGCGGCATACAAAAGTGCAGGCCTGCAAATGGTTACATTTAAATAAATGCTCTGACTTTGTTTTTTGCAGTCACCATAAATACACTGGCCTTCAAAACTTACTACAACTCTTTAAAAATTGCAATAACTTTTAAAGTACACAAGATATATTTTAAAATTAAAAGAATTACCTACAATTTTTATATTTTTTTCATTTATAAGTTTTATAGTCGATAACCTTGTTTTAAGGAATGGCTGATCAAAAATGTATACACAAAACACTGCTTTTCAAATCGCTGTCTTACTTTTGACTTTTTATTTATATTTTTTATTTACATATGGACTTATCGCCGCAATTGTGGCGTGCCCAGCGCTGGGATGCGACAATCGCACTCTCCATGCCGCCCTGAGATCCCGCCGCACGGTGGGCTGAAAATCAGCTTTCATAGACTTAGGGATTTCAATCTGCAAGTGCCTGATTTTTTGCCGGATATCGCTTCTATTAGTTGTTACTATATTCAAAAATGACACCCGAGGTAATTCTGCACAAAAATGAAGGAATTATAATGTTTTTACGATAAATTTGTATGAAGCTGGTATGAAAAAGTTAATTATCTCGCAAACAGCAAGGAAAACCGTAATATCCTTACAGGTGGTTATAGCATTAATTATTTATGATTTTTTGACATATGTCATATAACGGTTATCGCTGCAATTTTTTTTTTTTTTTATCGTCAAAATATTTTTATTTATTTTTACACATGAAACTGTTCCTTTTGATTTTTAGGTTGAGGAACACAGACTTTTAACAACACGTTACATAAAATAGCATCAGCCCCTATATTCCCGAAGGAGTAGTCAGAGGTTTTATAGTACATCCACACTTGACAACTATGTTTGAATTAGATATTTATCAACATAAAATGAGTTTTAATACTTTACATACATCCAAAATACCAAATAACAAACTGTTCAGTCTTCTAATAAGTCTGAATAGGTGATTAAATGATTGTTAATGATTTCTGATAAGTAAGCTAATTTGTTGATTAGTTGTGCTAAGAGTTCTAAGAAATGTTTTGGACGATTATAAATTTTCATTAGCACATCTTTTAAAACTCTATTGAGGGTAGTTAACTAATTATCGACGTTTTGCAATAAAAGGGCTAAAATTTTGCTTTATAATTTAGATTGTTCACAACGGTGTAACTGCTAACACTAAATTTTTGCCCTGCGACTATAAAATCTTAAAATGGAAGTTTAATCACCAATTTAGACTTGTTTGTTCTTCTAAAAAGTGAGAGTACTTAATTTAATCATGAAGTATTGTTTGGTGCAATTATATCCCGCATAGGCGATTGCCTTTCTACCGAAGATTGAGTAACTCTCAAAGAATTTTGTCGAAAATTCACGCGAGCTGCTTTACAGAGATGGCAGAAATCCAACCGATTCCTTGATCACTTCAGAAGACTGTACGGAAATTGGCTGCAAGCAAATATTGATTGGCCAAGTTGTGTGCAAACTTTAGTTAATCAAGAACCAACTGTTGATGAGATACCAAGAGCACAATCAGACTCTCAAGAACCGTCGTCGTCGGCATCATTGTCCGTTCGCGTTGGAACGATGACAAAAAGGTCTCGAAAACCATTCGAAGATTTGGGAAGTAAACAGAAAAAGAGAAGATCTGATGATCATACAGGCGAAGACTCCAGTGAATTGGCATATGCAGCTGCAGCGCGTTTAAAAGAAGAAGGGCATGAGGATATCACATCCGTGATCGAATACATGATGAAAAATCCTGAAGCAGCCGTTAAAATTAAAGAAACGCTTAAGAAACCAGTGAAAAAAGTCATATTTACACCAGAGAAAGCGCTTGGATTACTTCTTTCACTAAAACTGTCAAAGTGGCAATATATTACTTTGCGAGAGGCTGCCATTCGGGAAGGTTCTAAGGATATTTATCCATCCTACTATAAAGTGCAACAAACTAAGCTTGATTGCTACCCTCCGAAGCAATCAGTGTCAGTTACGGATTCCTCGGCTAGGATTACACTTCAAGCTTTACTTGACATCACGGTGACGAGGATCCTTCAAAGTTTTTCTGACTATGCGGATGTGCAGAATAAGCAGCTAAAGCTGATATCCAAGTGGGGATTTGATGGTGCTTCCAACCAAAGCCGATACAAGCAGAAAATGGAGGGTGAGCAAGATGATGCAAGCATTTTCCATTGGTGCCACTAAAACTGACAGATAGAGATAATACTGTATGGACGAACCCAAAACCATGCTTAACTTTGTATTGTCGTCCAGTTCAGTTTACTTTTGTTAAGGAGAGCGAAGCAGTTGTCATTGGTTTCAAAAGACAAATGGATGATGAAATTGAGGCCCTTAACCCCACAGAGTGCATTAATAATAACATGGTGTCTCATCAACTAATGATGACAATGATCGAAGCCAAAGTCTGCACGTACCTTTCTGAGGCCAGATCAAATCCATCGTGCTACCTGTGCACCAAAACCTACGGAAATGAACCGCTTAGATGTTGTAACATCAAAGACTGTGTGTGCTGACATATACGAATTTGGCTTGTCATCCCTACACGCACGTATTAATTGTATGGCATGTCTGTTACATATTGCGTACAGGCTCGACTTCAAACGGTGGGCAGCGAGAAGTAATGAGGACAAAGAAATGTTGCAGAACAGAAAACAATCTATTCAAAATAAATTCAAAGATCAGCTCAATCTGTTGATTAAGATTGTGAAACAAGGCTCGGGAACTACCAATGACGGTAATACCGCAAGAAAGTTTTTCGAGTTTCCCAATAAAACTGCAGCTATTACCGGGTTGGACGAAGATCTTATTAAAAGATTTGCTGTGATTTTGCAAGCAATAACATCTGGCGAGAAGATCGACGTAATAAAATTTAAAGATATTGCCCGCAAAACAGCAGAAAAGTACGTGGAATTGTACGACTGGTACTACATGTCGTCAACCGTACATAAACTATTAATACACGGGGCTGACATAATCGAGAAAAATGATATTGTGCCGATTGCGACTCTCTCGGAAGAAGCCTCAGAGTCTCGAAACAAAGATTTTAGGAGGTTCCGGGAACATCATTCGCGGAAAAGAAGCAGGCAAGATTCTAATCAAGATATCTTAAATATGCTTATTGTTTCTTCGGATCCTTTCCTAAGTGCACAAAGGCCTAAGTTAGATGCCAAAAGAAAGCAGAGCTTTTTTGCTGAAACTCTCGACTTAATTCAGTTTCAGGAAAGTGAGTTCGAGTTTTTAGATATATCCAATCTGGATTCTGACTCAGAATTGGAGTCCGACAACGACAGTGATAAGGAAAATGTTTAATATTAATTGACGTCATTTTTTTCTATTTTTTTAAATATTTTTCTTGTTTTATATAGTCTTAATATTTGGGTCACTAAAATTCTTCATAATTAACAATGTTCTTAATTTAGTCACTAAAAGGAACCGTTTCATATGTAAAAAAAAGTAAAAATATTTTGACGATTTTTTTTTTATTAGCAGCGATAGCCGTTATATGACATATGTCAAAAAATCATAAATAATTAGTACTATAACCACCTATAAGGATATTACGGTTTTCCTTGCTGTTTGCGAGATAATTAACTTTTTCATACTAGCTTCATACAATTTTTTCGTAAAAAAATTATAATTCCTTCGTTTTTGTCCAGAATTAACTTGGGTGTCATTTTTGAATATAGTAACAACTAATAGAAGCAATATCCGGCAAAAAATCCGGCACTTGCAGTCCCTAAGTCTATGAAAGCCGATTTTCAGCCCACTGTGCGTCGGAGCTCTGTCCGCTGTACCGTGATTTCTCGCGGCAGCGGAGCTACGCCCCGGCGTTTCGCCTCCTCGCGCAACTCCCAAATGTGCGCGATGTTGCCTCCAGATCCCATGGCGGTAATCCGGCAAGGAGGCTCGCTGCCTCACCTGAGACCGTACGGTATCCCCGGACCAGCCGGGTGGCCATGACCCTTTGGGGCGCATTCAACCAGCGGGCTGGCCGCCGCCTCAAGGAACGCGCCCACACCGGTGCCCCGTAAAGGGCCATGGACCGCACGACCCCCGCGTAGAGCCTCCGGCTGGAGGCATTTGGCCCCCCTAGATTGGGCAGGAGCCGCTTTAAGGCAGCCCCGGCCCTTTCCAGTCTGGGAGCCAAACGTCGGAAATGCTCCACGAAGTTCCACCGGCTGTCAAGGACGAGTCCCAGGTACTTCATCGTCGACTCGACGCCGATGTGAACCCCTCCTACCGTTATTTGGGAACCCGAATTTGGAATTGCTTAGATACAATCTCATATATTCAGAGTTCAAAATTATATTTATGAAGAGGTAAAGTTAAAGATGATTTGGATACAATAATGATAATAGAGGCCATCATGACGATTATAAGTCATCTGTCTAATTTTTTAAGTGAAATGAACTTGATGGCTGCAGCTGCTTATAGTTCAGACACAATGAAAAACTACAACTCAGATGTACTGGTAATGAAATGTAGTGTTTACCACATGTTTTTGAAAGGGCACCTACACGAGATCTGGGATTATATTGCATGTTTATCAAAAGCCTGATTCACATCTCAACCATAAGATAGTCTGGTCTGTAGTCTGTGTAATTAAATGGCAACAAAGGTTAGTAAGAAAACAGTTCGTTAAAAAAAGCAGTTTCCTTTATTTGCATATCACTTCTTAAAAGTTATCATAAATGTTAACTTTAACGCACACCACCTTTAACAATCTAGCCATCATTCAGTTCAACTCTTCAGGCATGATCACGGCAGGATGGGGCAGAATAGGTACTCCAATAGCCACAGGCTCCGGAACTATAGCAGGCCCAATGTCTACTGGTTCAGGATCAGCTGGTGCCACCTCAATGGGAGGTTGAGGAGCCACGATACCAGGCACTGAGACCTGCTGACCGTTGATGTTTATAATGATCTGGACAAGAGGGTTATCGACGGGTACTGGTGCAACAGGAGGAACTATGTCTCCAGGTAACACAGGAGCGGGAGCAGGAATGACAGGTTGTTCTAATTCCACAACTTCAGGCCCAACGGCAATAGGCTCGTAGTCCAAGACGGCTGGTCCAGAAGCGATAGGCTCGAACTCCAAGACAGCTGGTCCTATGGCAATGGGCTCGAACTCTGGGGCGGGAGCTGGTCCAACTGCGCCAGGGTCTACTAAGCCACGGTGGTGGGGATTGGCGACGGCCAAGGCCACGGCAGATGCGAAAATGAGCATGTACATTTTGCTGTAAGAGAATGTGAAAAATTTATTTTGGTAAACAGAATTTTGTAAATTTGTCCAGAATGGAAAGGAAAGCGAGAAAAGAGTGAATATAAAATAATTCAAAGAAAAAACTAAGAGAATGAAAAAGATAAAGTTAAAGCATTTTATCGTAAATTGCAATTTTAATAAATCAGATTTATGGTGCCAATTAAAATTATTAATTATTGCAGTCAAAAAAATATCTTGTTATACTTAATTTATTGTTGATGTTTAAAATAATATTTTAGAACTTACCACTGATGGTGATTTACGAGTTGTCTCTCAAAAAACAATTGTTGTTGGTTGTTGTTGTCAAACTGTGATTTCGACTTTCAATTTAGCGTATTTAAATGAAACAATATCAAGATGGCGGATCAAAATAATGAGTAACAGATAAGATTACTATTTTTGTGCTAATCTCTCAGCTTTATGACTTATGTGATCCATAATAAGATTATTTTGAAACGAAATCTGTCTCGTATTGAACTTGATAAATCTTTATGAAGAAATGTTCTAGAATCTGATTAAAGTGAGTTACTTTCGACAAAGCCTCCCAAGCCTTCTAAACTAAAAGAGTATGACAAAATTCTTTAGCATTTCCAATTGTTTACATTTAAGAATATTATTTCAGATACATGAAAGAGTGTTGGCACTTTAGAAAAAGGAAAAATTGCGATCATAAATGACATGGTGTTAAATCCTATGTTGTTCCAATCTGCCTATCAAGTTAGGTGGTTTTCGGTATCTCTTTAAACTTGAAATTAATCTTTATTTAAATTTTGTGAATCTTGTTAAGTAGGTACTTTGTTCGACCTCTGTTTTTTTCTAGAAATTAACCATTTATCCTCTATTAAGCCAGTGACGCATTTAAATCGTCGGATGTCTGCCTAATGAATGTGCATATTAGTCGGTACTAAGTAGTGTTAATGCCATAATCCCGATTTGTATGGAAACGACTAGGCTGGAGGAATTATTGAGGATTAGATTATAAAAACATGCAGTAATATTGTGCAAGTCAGCGTGTTGTGATGAAAAGTTTACACATTGTACGTTGACATCATAATTATTATTTGTGATTTTATTTTAGTGTGGTGTGTTTTATTTTAGAGCAGGTGGAGAGCAGTGGTGACCCAGTGGTAACGGCCGTGACTTACGAGTTGTAGGTTGTAGGTTAGAACCCAGACAGGCGCTTTACTTTGTGTAAATTATTTCATCACCACTGTTCTCAAAACGGTGACGGAAACCGGCATGTCCTAGAACCAAAAATTCGAAAGACATGTGACATCTACCAACCCGCACTGGGCCTGCGTGGTAGATTAGGGCCCACTTCGTCTCACTGAGAGGAGGCCTGTGTCCCAGCAGTGGGTACATTATAGGCTGATGATGACGATGATGATGTGGTGTAGGATTCGACACGTTACTCTTAAAATAAGTAAGCAATTACCAATTTTACGAATAAAATCTTCTTAATCTACGTTTCTGCACCCCGCGGTTTTAATGACTGTGCGTTGCCTGTCAGTGCACTAGAGTTTCATGAGTAAAAAAGTGAGCACTAAGAAAGAACCCTTAATGGGGTTAAGTATGTAGTAAAAAATAACTAACGTGCATCCCCACTTTAGTCATTTTTGCTTATGGGTAATCTCATCGGACACACGGCTGATAATAAATTTAAGTTATAAAATACACGTTTAAAGATTTCCATAACCTTCCACATAATGTTTTCTGCACAAAATAAAATGGGACTGAAGGTGACCAATTTATAGCCAATCTACTTGAGTACTAACAACAATAACGCTTCGTCTTTGCCGACTTTTACAAGTAAGAGCACCTGATGCCTGTTTATTCCATGTTTTTCTTTTCACAAATCTCCGTGGTAAAGTTCCGTCTTTGTCGTGTGAAACTCCTTCGTCTAAGGAAAATGGAGGGAAATGTTCAACTCCTACTGACTAAACGGTAAACGTCCATAACACATTATAATTATCGCCAGGATCCTCGATAGAACACACCAGTGTTGCCGTATGGTGTGCCTTAAAAGGCAAAGTTGCACCTTTGCATAATCAGTCTTTAATGTTCCCTCTGCTGGGACACGGGCCTCCTTTCTGTGAGAGGGAGTGGGCCGTAATTCACCACGCGCGCCCTGTGCGGGTTTGCGGATGCCACACGTGTCTTCGAAGTTTTGGTTGCACGACATGCCGGTTTCCCATGTCGTACGTACGTAAGGCCGCCTGTTACAGGGTTTCCCATGTCCTCTTTTATAAACATATACAATGCATTGCACATTGCCTGCGATCCCTGACAGATTTACAGCTGTAATAAACCAGCCAACCATCACTCCCTTCATCATCATCATCATATCATTTATTTGCATACCATAATGTGAATTGAGTTGTTAAAATAGGCTTAAAGCTAAGATACAATTATGGACCCTGTAAGGGCACAGCAACATAAGAGTGAGTAAGTAATTAAAAGTAAAAATATTAAAGTAAAATAAAATAAATAATAGCATTTAGAACATTCATAATTCTTAATTAAATTAAATGTATTTAGATTATAATAATTATACAATACTAGAGTTTAGAATAGAGTCAAATTTAAATTGAATTAATTATTTGTTTATTTTATATGCGTGAATGTAATTGGCAAATGTAGAAGTAATCTCAATTAAATATTTAAATTCCATTGCTATTCCAGTCACAGTTTATCATTCATGCATTCATTTATATTATAGTAGCTTTTGTTTATAAGAAATAGCTTTAACTTATTACTAAACCACCATTACCTCTACCCGTTGACCTCGCAGATCATTCCGCACGTAACCCACAGCTTCAATTCGTTAATATTCAGCAAACGTGTTCCAATTACTAACTGTTAGTCGTGCCCCAATAAATAAAGGTTGGTAGTTATAATTGACAGGTTGCTTTGAGCCTGACGCATTGCGGCCCGGTTGTGGGCTTACAAGACTGTAAATAAATCTCATTTTATTAGAGAATATTGTATGTACCTGTATCTATTATCTGTGGAGTTTGTTGGATTTTGCTACGATGAAATTAGCGACGTATGCGAGCTTCAGAAGTAGAATTATATTGTATGTGATTATATTTTTTACATTGAAAGGCTTTTTCCATTTCTTCTCCCTAGCTTTTTATCACTGTTTTTTTTTTGGGATTGACTCTTTTTTCTCTATTTTTTTCTTTCTTTCTTTGTTATTTTTTATACGTTGCCCTACACTAGGAATTTCTCCTGTATCGTGGGTGCATTTACAAACATTTAAGCTCACATACACAAACAGCCAGACCCGGAAGAACTACTTGCAGGTCATACAAAATATTTGTTCCGTGTGGGAATCGAACCCGCGACACGCAACGCAGCAGTCAACCGCTTATCCACGGCGCCAACCGTGCCGTCAAAACTTTTGATGATACCTACTATAACATTTTAACCCAACAGCGTTTTCGAGTATATTCAACGAGATTCAATTTATGTATATTATAAGTAGTAAAACAACTATCTATCAAATAATTTTAGTGTTCCTAACATGGAATGTCTATAAGGGCTTATACAGCATGGTTTATTGCTTAGGCAATATCCACAGGGTGCTGATTAAACATACGCTCTGCAGATTCTGTATCGTCCATGGGGTGGTCCAAGACAAAGGAGAAAGAGTTTTTTGTCATACTTAACAGATTTGTTGCGATTGTGATTGAGAAGGTTTAGACTCAAAATGTTTTGATGTGTTTGAAGTTAAGTTGTCTTTTTGTGCATTGCGGATCCACCGTACCACTGCCCATACCCCTGGTGGTATGGTGAGTCTAAAACTATACCACTGAGAAAATAGTGATAGGGACTACCAGGATCTAGCTCTTTAATGGTCACAGTTCTAACCTAACCTAACACAAATTATCCACCAAGTAATATTTTCTCAGTGGTATTGTTTTAGACCCACTATACCACCAGGGGTATGGCCAGTGGCCAGTGGTATGGTGGGTCCGCACACTTTTTGTGTCCCCTGATACAATCAGGACTTAGATGTCCATAAAAGGTAGAGATAATTTTACTTAACGCAATAATCAGAGGGGCAATTCCCGTATTTTTAAGAACGATCGCATTCTAATCTCAGTGTCAATATGTCAAAAATTGTATAGCGCTTACCTACATTTTTGACATTAGACTGTCGCTGAGATGAGATTGCGACTTGAATTTGAACGTTTTTAATTACGGGAATTGGCCTTGAGGAGGCTCATACGGACGGTTGTTAAAAAAAAATCACCTCTAAGACCAAACTTGGCAAATCGATTTTAATTCTGTGCTCAGTTTCTTTTGCATCCCTAACATTAGATGCTATTTTTAGATGTGATAAACGTCCGGACCATTCTTTATTCGTTACTAATCCTCTGACATGAACCAAACGTTAGTTTAGAATGGGCAGACACAAGAACCTTTGTAATCACAGATAATAACCAGTACTTTGCGCCAACACATATGAATTCCCTACTGGCGAATGGCCAAACACCCTGATACCCATTGTGAAACCGTTATCTCTTTCCCCCCTTCCCGTTTTGGTATTGATAGAGTGAGACCGATATAGCGTTTATTAAACCCTTTAGTTTGTTTTATTAAGTTTTGCATCCTGCTGGCTTTCATTTGGCTAAGGGTTCTTTTTAAATTATATGGCTGGTACTGGAGGCAGATGAGAGGAAATATTTAATTAAATTGTTTTACTGTGATACTATATTTTGTTTTAACTATCTTTGTGTTTAATACTTTTTAATTATTGTCAAATTAGGAATGATGAGATGATACAAATTGGAGTCTTGTTGTTCCTAGATGGGGGGGGGGGGGGGGGACACTGTTTACCACTCTAACTTTTTATTTTAAATTACCTGTGCCCGCGGCTTCACCCACCTGGATGTCTGAAATTGTCCCACAGGAACATGCTACCAGGACAAAAAGCCTATGTTACACAATCAGTACTAACGAAACGTCTATTTTTTTTTTTATTACTACATAATCATGGATAAAACAATTATTTAAAAATCAACATTAATAAATTTATCATTGGATCAACAGTAAACTTTAATAATACGTACTTAACCCTTTTTTACCGATTGTACAAAAAAGTAATTTTGGCATATACAAAAAAAAAATGGCCCGTAGAAGGAAAAAAACAGACAAAAAAAGAGAATAAAATAATTAAAATTATATTTTGGGACGAAGGAAGCATATTGTTTGGAACGACCCAGGAATTTTTATGTAGGACAAAACTCAGTAGGACAAACGAAGAATAAATCCTTTTACTATGGGACCAAACCTAAAATCGCGACAAAAAGTCAGCTGCGCCTTACATTTATGTTTGCATAATTCGTCAAAATAGGGAGCAAAGAGCAGCTGATAATTATTTTTATGAATGTAATTGATGGTGTTTAAAACATAATTATAGCATATACAGCCTGTATACTTTCACATGCATACCTATAGTAAGAAGCTGTTATTTTGACATTACAAAAAAACACTTCAATTTTATTTATTTATAGTAGAACAGAAAGATACTTGTTCAACACCGTGTTCTGAATTCTTCGTTTTAAAAAAGATGCCTTTGATTTTCAATCGTTCGAACCTTTCCTGCTTTCATTTATCACCGATGTATTTCAGGTACCTTTATCCAACATTCTGGATTTATCTCTAAAATTATCACCATCATACCTATCTTACGTAACACCTCATCCCACACATTACAAACCTCAGACCGTCTTGCGGCTCCACAAGCTCGTCCAACATCCAACATGTGCAACATAGTTCAACATATAGTTCGACATAGTTGCACAGGTGCTAGGCCACAGGCTGGCAGGAATGTTGAGATGACACCGCAACTTATGCTGGAATGTAGACGTGTGTTGGTTCGTTTATAGAGATGGACGTGGCGTATGTCAGTGTTGCTCTATGGCTATGAACAAGCTTAGAGCATAAGCTAAGTGAGCGGTTTTCATGAATACAAACTATAAAAGTCATCATCGTCTGCTACCTTTTCCCCACTTTGTTGGGGTCGGCTTCCAGTCTAACTAGATGCAGCTGAATACCAGTATTTTACATGGAGCGTTGCTTATGTGACCTCCACAATCCAGTTACTGGGTAATACGATACCCACTTGGTAAGATTGGTTTTCAGACTTTTGGGCTTCTAACTACACGTAACGACTGACAAAAATCCGTGAATGAGGATAGGACCAACGTTTAATGTACTTTCCGAAGCACAGACGGGTCTTGGTATGTAAAGATGGTCACCCATCCACGGACCAACCGCGGCAAGCGTAGCTTAACCTGATCGCTTGACCCGTGCGGCTGTTGTTGCTCGGCCACAAGTCCATACTATAGGTACTACCTCTGTACTTTCTACTATAATATTATAAATCCGAATGTGACTGTCTGTTTCTCTATCTGTCTGTGTGTTACCATAAGACGCCCCAACGGCTAAACCGATATCGATGAAATTTGGCACGCAGGTAGGTCACAATCTGAACTTTTTATCCCGGTGGTACGTTAAAAGTTGTAGGCAAAAGCGTTTAAAGTTCTTATAAAGGAAGGATGCATTATCGCTTGGTATGATTCTCTTTCCATAAATGTCATAAGTGTTACTTCGTTTAAAGGATTCGATATGATTATAAATAATAAATGACCTCCAGACCCTATTTCGGCCATAGCGGCCAATCTCAATGGAGACAAGGCTTCAGCGCGGGATATATTATGGTGCACAAGTGTGTGTAGACACAGGTGCACTCTCTCTTCTCTCACTCAAGTAGTCTGATGGGACGGCAATCTGACACGAGCGGAGAGAGATCAGGTGCAGGACCAACGGCTTAACGCCTCGTTGGTCTTATAGTCAAAAGCGTGACAGCTGATTATTGGGTTTGTCGATTTTAGGAATTTCTTAGTAACAGCTCGGAGTTAAGAAGTTGGCGGTGTGATATCCCCGGATGTGATTATAATCAGTAGTTAAGCATACCTAGGTCGACTAATGACTGACGACAAAATGTGATTACCTAACCACCAACCAAGAGTGGGTAACACAATCAGAGATTAAGTACCATCATTTTCGACTTTGATAGTTTAAGTGTTGGCCTTGTCAAGACTATATCCCTGCCAGCACTTTTATTCACTTTCGGCATAATGATGGCGAATATTTACTTTGGAAAACACGGAACACAGCACACTCTCTTGACACCTGACATAAACGTCAAAATGGCGGTAAACGATAATTTCCAATTTCGGCCGGGCGCAGACTTATTTTGCACGCACTCTAGCCCAGAGGTCACTGCGCTTCAATCTGATTGGTAAAAATCCGATGATTAAAACTGCAATGTCAGATACACAGCAAAATATTAAAGCATGCAAGCTATGAACATTTCAAAAGTAAACATTGGATAGCCTATTGGAGTGGTAACGTATTGGTGCTTTTTCGGCGTTCCAAAATAATATACGTGGCCATTTGTGCCTTTAATGCGCCCGACGCGAGAATGCGTGCTTGACATCTGTCAGATACCGACCCCACGCGCATACGTGTTTTGCGGATTCGATCTATATTAGCTACTACAATTATCGCACTGCCAGGTGTCAGGAACGCATTCTCTCTATAGTAGCTACTATCAATGACATTTATTGGGAGTATGTAACAAATTCCAACGCCGAACACAATAAAAACAAACTATGTAGCTTGGGCCACTCGCGATGCCACTTTCTTCCGTTGACGTTTTTATTATGTTCTGTACTGTGACACTGCAATAAATCATCTTGATAAACTTATTTATCTTTCGAAGTATTATTTATTCGCATTATACTTTTTTTGTAATCTTTTCCTTGCCAATAATCGTGTATTAACTTCATTTTCGCTCCCTTCGATGTTGCTGGTATCCATTGGCAATGATCTTCACTTGAACCTGATGAGTCTAGGCGCACGTGCTAGCGCGCTAGCGTGTCTTTTGTTTATGATAATATACAAGAAAATTTTATTTGTATCGGGACAAAAAATGAATCCTCTTGGCTTTAACCCAACACCATTGCTTGCATTAAAGCGAAATCATCACGCCATTATTCAAATGTGGGTAGGTAAAGCTTCCTCACTTCGTTCGGATAAGGGGTTGTGCAGTGGGTCAATATTCTATAGGTGGGTCTGTGGAGCCTAGCCTCTGATGGTTTTACACTGTAAAAAAGACCAGGAGGTTGGCTCTTGAAAATAACTTGAATTGTTTTATCACGTAACTATTTTTTTACATGGATAATTGATGACGGTTGTTTCTAGATCTAAACACTCTTATCACATGTTACGATTAATGCAATCACGTTAGCTAAACCTATTACACCTTAATACAAATCTGTTTTATTGATTCTAAAATCTGATCTAGTTACCTACTGGATAACATCATTATCATATCTTTCATCTAAACTAGATTAGTACATAAACGTATTATTAAAAGGTAGGTAACAATTTCAATATAAGAACCTAATAATTGATCATTTATGGTATAATCTAGAGTTCTAGAGGTTCTAGATGATAAGTCTTTCAGTTTGTTGTAGGAACACATGGAGCTCCAAAAAATATGGTGTGTGAAAGAGGTTTTAATCAGTACATAATCTAAATATAGTATTTGGAAAAAAAAACAGGCTAAAATTGATTGCATCCTGTGTCCTCATCTGAAACACCTTATGCTTTTTATTTGTTAAAATGTATAGTTATAAGTAGTTAATTAATTATAGTTTAAATTATAATATATTTATTTTTATCAAAATAACAACATTTATTTTTATTTTTAAGCAAGTTATTCACATCGTTATTCAATAAACTAAACCAGTCTTATAATAATATAAAGGGGGAGGGGAACCATATAGGGCAAACAAACATTTTTTTTCCTAATAATTAATTCCCTAACACATTCTCAGCTCCCAGCCTACAATCGGGATAGAATAACTCAACAGCCTCCCTCTATTATTGCCAGACTTGAACGAGGTTCGCCATTCGATTCCCATTTCTAAATCCAATTTCGTACTACCCTCAACAGCTGGATTTACATTGCAGCGATAGGCGACGCTTCAAAAAAGATAACGGTTGAGTTTTGTTTTTAAATTAAATCCTCTTTTCTAATAGGATTTTGAGAGATATTGGATGAAGCGGTTACATGACTGGATAAGAGTTGGGATAATTTGTGAGCTAGATTTGGAATTAATTATTTATCATCGACGCCTAAGTGTCCTTTTGTTTTTGTATTTGTTTGTATAGACAGTTCGTTAGTCATATTTTCTTTAATTTTACTTTTTCTTCCCAACGTCCAAACAACGATCGAGATGCTTACTTTTTAATATATTATCTATATATTAGAGAGAATCTTTGCATTTTTTTTGTGAACAGACGTGTCGAAGGTTTATTCAAATAAATAAATAATCACTTACTGAATCGTGACCTGGTTGTACCGAATAGCCGGTAGTAAAGCAATCTGCATCATACGTAGGCATAATTTGTGTGAATCAACTAACTAAATAACTTGGGTGACAATGGCAACCAGTCCCTTCAGCCATGGTGGCAGATGTGTTCAGAGCCCACCTTCTACACCTGCACCCGAGCCCGCACCCGCATCTCACCCTCAACCGGCCAGCCAAAGAGACGAGGTCATGATGCAAGCGATATCAATGCCGGAAATCCAGAACTGGATGTCATCCATTGAGCCAGGAACTTGCTTTGTTGACATAGTTAAAAAAGGTAGGTACCAATATTTTTATACAGCCTATAAATTTAAGCTCAGTGGCCATATACCCTTCTTTTTTTTTTTTTTTTTGTGGGTGGGAAATCATCAAATAACTTCTCCCGCTCTGGGCAGAGCAGGAGGGCGTGTCAGACTCTTACTGACTAAAACCCACCCGTGTTCCTTCAGTTGCCTGTGCCAGGGGCCACGGTAACCCTCTTGGACTTTTCCGCAACCCTAGCAGGCATCGGTCCTAGCAAACCCCGTCATTGGTGCTGACATCTCTTTGAGGCGCGCGTGGAACACAACGCGCCGTCGACCCGGGCCTGGTCCTTACCGAACGGCGAGCTGTGGCCATATACCCTAACGGCAAACTATAGTCGAGTGAGGAGACAGAAACACTTGTCCAACAAATTATATGTCCCGAACAAATGAAACTACTGGTAAGAGGACTACGTAAGATGAAAAATGGCGGTGTCATTATCAGCACTGAAACAAAGGACGACATTGGGAAGGTGAAAAATTGATGCTGTTATCGAATTTAGGCCTTACAGTAGACGAGCCCCCAAAAAAGAAGCCGCGAGTAATAGTTATCGGAGTGCCCTCATTCATGCAAGAGAAGAAAGTTTTCACTTATTTGTTCCACCAGAATCTAGCCGAGAACCTGCAGGATTGAGACTAATTTGAACTATTTTTCGAATGCAGTTTAAATTGTTTTTTAAATTCAAATAATGTCTTTTTTCAGTAAAATGTTCCATCTACAATATTCAAGGTACTTTCCCTCCATGTGGCATATCCGTGAGACGCCCTGTATAAGATGTTGGCGAAGATGAATTGTGATGCCGCCGTGAGAATACCAATATCTTTAAAAAAAATCGGTTGTCTGTAAAGTCGGTTTACTGACGATAGTTGAACGTGACAACGTCTTAAGAAAATACTGATGGAATGGTTGCATTTTTCAAAAGAAAATTTTAATTTTATTTGTTTGATAGATATTTTGTATTGATATAGAGAAGGAGGTAAATGGAAATCACAATTGAATTGATCAAGTTACATTTATTTGTACGCATAAATACAATAATGACGATTTTTTTTATCATGTTCATAGTTTTCTTATTGTTATAGTTTTGTCAATTATAGCATAACCTACAATCGCTGCACCAGCGGACCGATGCTATTTATTTTAATGATGAAAGCACGAATATTCGACAATATATCACTGAACATTATATTCAATATCGAAAGAATCATTACCTTTATCGCCGCAATTATCGTTGCTATAAACAATTGACACCACATTCACTTTTCACTGCACTTCATACTTGACGAAAACATGTAAATGTATTATTGTATAGCAGCTGTCCACGCGGACGCATCGCTCACTCAAGTAGGAGAGAAACAGATGTCGAACGCTGCCGAACGCGGAGGCCGATTGTGCCTCTTTGTCGCTCGTTCCGCGCTCTCGCATGCAGTTCAAGCCTTAAATGAAACGCCTCAGAGCGAGGTAACGCCGCATGAGTCATGTTTTTTCGTGCGTGCAGCCGGCTCCATTGAATTATAAGACGTTGTCACGTCAAAAATCTCAGAGTAACTCTAGCACCTAGCTGGCAAATTGGTCGACCAGCTCGTTTTTGAAGAACAAATATATTTTGAATATCAGCGGCTTTGCCCCACAGCAGAATGCCGTAGGACATAACGCTATGAAAATAACTAAATAGACTAGCCGAGCTGTATCAACGTCAGTGTATTGTCGTACTTTCCTGACGGCGTAGGCGGCCGAACTGAGCCTTCCCGCTAGAGTACGATATATATTATGTGATCCCCACTGAAGTTTGGTATCAACTGTATGCCCAGAAAAGCTGCAGAGCCTACAGTTTCAAGCACCTCTTTATCTAAGATGATGTTGGGTCCTAGATTTCTAACATTCGGTAAGGCCAACTTTACACATTTCGTTTTCTTGGCATTGAGAACTAGGTTATTTGTGGTAAACCAATCCGTAAGCATTGTTATTGCACTGTTTACGTCGTCAAAATTTTGTCTATTCCTGTCTACTTTAAAGATAAGAGAGGTATCATCGGCAAACAGTACAACGTCACATATACCCTTTAAATATAATGGTATGTCATTGATATACCTCAAGAATAAGAATGGACTCAGTATTGAGCCTTGATGTACACCTAAGTGAACTGGTAGCCCGGAAGATTTCACACCATTAATATCTATAAACCAAATGGTCCTGGGTTCGAATCCCGGTAGGGGCAAATGTTTGTATGATGAATATGGACATTTGTACCCGAGTCATGGATGTATATTTATAATATGTATGTATTTACAAAAAAAAAATGTATTTAAGTAGTGTTAGGGTGTGTGCCCCTGTGATTCCCTGGTACTGCTTCAATAATACTTCTTACTTTTGTTGGACAATGAATTTATTATAAAGAATATAAATTTCTTCTGATAACGTTTTTATTTTGTTCGTTCTAATGACCGAGTGGGGAGTCCCCACAGACACGAAGTTCGTTCGCGGGCCGCTCTGTCGCCGGCGCACGGTGATTGGTCGTCTCCCCGCCGCTGCTGCAGGTCATTTTACGACGCGACGATCGTCCGCCGCTTCCAGCCGCTAGATAGCGTTGCACGTCAAACATGCCGGCCGCCTTGGAAGAACCATCTTCTTCCAACTGCTACACGGAGATATGATTCAGTTGGTGTCTTCAGGAAGAGGGCATATTTTTGTGCATGCCCGTTTGATAATGCCTGATGCAGTGCGAATTTCGGCTACACGTGATATTCCATCTTTCCCTGTGAACAGTCGAACTATTCTTCCCATTCTCCACTTAAGCGGCGGGAGATTATCTTCCTTTATTAGTACAAGACTGTTGGAGGCGATGTCGTCTTTGTTGGCCACCCACTTGGTGCGACGTTGTAGCTCCGACACGTATTCCTTCGACCAGCGCTCCCAGAAATGTTGCCGTAACTGCTCCAGTCGCTTGTAGCGATCCAAACGTGTTGTTGTCACCTTGTTGAGGTCTTCGCAGGCAGGTGCAGTCAACGGCCGGCCAATGAGGAAATGACCTGGTGTAAGTGGGAGGTAGTCGTTGGGATCAGTGGACAGAGGAGACATGGGTCGGGAGTTCAGGACAGCTTCGATTTGTGTTAATACAGTGCTGAACTCCTCAAACGATAATTTAGCATCGCCTACGACACGCCTTAAATGGTATTTGCACGACTTAACGCCCGCTTCCCACAAACCACCAAAATGAGGAGCGTAAGGCGGGATGAAATAAAATTTAATATTATGGCTACTAGCAAAGGTTAGAACGTCTTTAGTGTCCTGAAATATAGCTGAAAGCTCTCTTTCAGCGCCAACAAAATTCTTGCCGTTATCTGAAAATATCTGATAAGGTTTACCGCGGCGCGATATGAACCGCTTGAGTGACAATAAATAGTCCTGTGTAGACAACGAACTGACCAACTCCAAATGCACGGCTCGGGTAGTGAAGCACACAAATAAACAAATGTATGCCTTAATTAAACGTGAACCTCTGCCTTTACGGTTTAAAATAAATATAGGTCCGGCATAATCCACACCACACTTCATAAAAGGATAAGTGGGTTCTAAACGTTCTGACGGCAGGTTACCCATAAGTGAGGTGAGCGTCTTCCCCTTAATACGTGTGCAAGTGACGCACCGATGTACTACTTGCTTGGCTAAATTTCGTGCTCCTAGCACCCACCAGGTGTCACGCATACTGGACACGAGAAGTTGAGGTCCAGCATGGAGTAACCTTTTATGCTCGTAGGTACACAAAAGTCGTGAGAAATGATGTTTGTGACATAATACAATGGGATGCTTTTTGTCATAACTAAACTGAGAATTGTACAATCTGCCGCCTACCCGAATTATTTTATTTGTATCTAAAAACACATTTAACCCTGATATTTTATTAAAACGCTTATCAGCCTTTTCTTTAACAGGTAAGTTATTTAAAAGGTTACGATATTCATCATAAAACGATTGTTGCTGAACTAAACGTATTAATATTTGTAGTGAGTTGTTTATTTCATCGACTGTCAATAAACCGATTGAGCGTGGCTGCCCGCTGCGTGATACGCGCGCGTTATGCACAAAACGCAAAACATATGCACCGGTTCGTTGAAGACGATTAAAGCATGAAAACCTATCAAAATTAATAACAACATTCGAGTCTGTACTTAATAAATTTATCGTTTGCGGTTTTACATCCGGTAATTGTAGATGAGATTCTAAATTTGTACAAGTTGACCAACTTGAAGTTGGTTCGCAAAGAAAACTCGGCCCGTGCCACCAAAGACAAATATTATCTTCTTTCAACGAATCGAAATAAACTCCTCGAGATAATAAATCAGCCGGGTTTTCCTTACCCTTAACGTGACGCCATATAGTATTACTAGTTAATTCATTTATCTGTACAACCCTATTTTGTACAAACGTTTTTAATTGATGCGGAGCCATCCTAAGCCAGCCTTGAACAATTGTGGAGTCAGTCCAGAAATATATCTTATCAAAAGTTAACCGAAGATAATCTATTATCTTCCTATATAAGTGTGCTCCAACTAACGCACCACACAGTTCAAGGCGTGGAATGCTAATAGTTTTAAGAGGTGCCACTTTGCCTTTGGCACATAATAATCGAACAGCTATCGCAGAGTTATCTGTGTTATATGAACGTATATAAGCGCACGCGCCGTACGCGACCTGCGATGCATCGGTAAATATGTGAAGTTCCATATGCTGCATGTTTACTATAACACAACGAGGAACCTTTATTTCAGGTAAGTACCTAACGCTATTCATAAATTGTTGCCACTCAGTAGCGATGTTGCCGGGAACCTTGTCGTCCCAGTCAAGTTTACTTAGCCATAATTGCTGTAATAATATCTTAGCAGTAGTAATCGCGGGTGCTACTAAACCAAGAGGATCGTAGATTTGTGAAATAACGGACATAATTAAACGTTTTGTAATAACATTATTATTTTGTGATTCTAAATTAGAAGTAAAATACAGCTTATCACTTTTGTTAGACCAACCTATACCTAATGTTTTAGATTGGCAGTGCTCTCCTATACTTAAGTCCCGACAAGCTTCAGGTGTCACATCGTGATTAAACGTCCACTTTCGTAAAGGAAAACAACCGCTCTGTAACATTTTCGATGTTTTATTACAAATATCTAGTAAATCATTTAACTCGTCATGGCCCGTTATCAAATCGTCGACGTAAAAATCGTCATTGATGACCCGCGCGATGACGTCATCGTCACATTCCTGAGCCAGCTGTTTTAAACAGCGAATGCTCAGGTAAGGTGCAGACGTAGTGCCATACGTAACTGTATTTAACCTATAAACTTGAAGTGGCTTATCATTATTTGTTCGCCATAGAATGAGCTGTAAATTACGTTGATCATCTTGAATGAGAACCTGCCTGTACATTTTTTCTACATCTGCGCACGCAACGTATTGATATTGTCTAAAGCGCAGCAGTATTGAGAATATATTATTTTGAATTGCAGGGCCTACGTACTGAAGGTCATTCAATGATTTATTACTCGTGGTGATCGCACTCGCGTCAAAGACGACGCGCAGCTTAGTTGTTATGCTATTTTGGCGGTAAATACCATGATGAGGCATAATATAACATGGTTTAGGTAACGTTTGTATGCCTGATAGCAAAGTCATATGACCTAATTTTTCATATTCATCTAAAAAATCACAATACATTGTTTTATATTGAGGTAAACGATCCAACTTTCTTTCTAGTGCATAAAAACGTTTCTCTGCAGAAGTATAAGAATCTCCTAAAACGTCGGGAGAACACTTAAACGGTATTCGGACTTGAAATCTGCCATCGTTATCACGTGTTGTTGTCTCAATAAATAAATTCTCACATAAGTTTTCCTCTTCCGACAACATACGCGGGACATTAATTTCTTCAATTTCCCAAAACTTACGTAATTGGGTGTCCAATGAGTCAACCTGAGTAAAATTGCACTGAACTGTATAATTATTGTTTGATTTCTGTACCCGTTTGTTAATAACTGGACCGGATATAATCCAACCTAAGCTAGTACCTTGTAGGCAAGGTCCGGACTCGAGTCTTATAGTTTTATTTTCGTTTATTAATGACCAAAACATATCCGCGCCTATTAATATGTCAATTTTAGACGGTATATTGAACGACGGATCAGCGAGTTGAACGTGATTAGGTATACGTATAGTATTACAATTAATTTTTACAGACGGTAAATAAGAAGTAATGCTAGGTAAGACGAGACAACGTAAATCAGTTTTATATTTATATAGCTTTGAACGCATCTTGATATTACATGTATGACTTGACTGTGTGTGTACTTCACCCACACCACAGACACGTATGGTGGACTGTATAATAGGAATATTTAAACGTTTGCATAAAGTTTCAGTAATGAACGAATTTTGACTGCCATTGTCGAGAAGCGCACGCACTGTGTGATAATTGTTATCTTTGTCGGCTACTTCAATTAACGCTGTAGACAATAAAACAGGCGGCAACACTTTCGCATTAGCAGTGAACGCACCGCACCCCGAGTCAATAATATTACAATCAGCTGTTTGGCTAACGCAATGCGAAACAGATGACTGCGGCAACGAATTATTATTAATAGTCGGTCTTAGCGCTGTATTTATACTAACGTCGTTATCAGTGTGCAATAACGTATTGTGTTTCTGTCGACACAACTTACACGGGCCGAAAACACAATCCTTAATCGTATGACCATCTGTTCGTATACAATTGTAACAAAGATTTTTTGATTTAACTATGTTCGACCTATCGTTTACGGACATATTTAGAAAATTGGCACAAGAGTACAAAGAATGGTTCCCATTACATAATGGGCATGTAACATTAAAGCTATGTTTATTCTGACCTCCTGAGGAACCTTTGCCCTTTTTCGTATTTACAACGTAACTATGCATATTTTGTGCATTGGGATTTCTTTTATCGTTTGACGACTTTGAACCATTTTTATAGTATTGAAATTGTGAATTATTATTCTTGCTGCTGCTTGAGGTTATCATGTCTAACATGTCTGCCCTATTCCTTAGAAACGTAAGCAAATCGTCTAACTTTAAACTAGTAGAATCTTTACGTGCATCCGACATTAACGTGCCTTTATAGTTTTCCCATTCTCGCTCTGTAGCCGAATCAAGTTTTGTTACTATTAAATAAACTAATAATGTGTCCCACGAGTCAGTGGGTTCCTTCAAAGAATTTAGTGCCCGTAAATTACGTAAAACGGTGTCAATTAATTTTCGGATTTGCTCTGAAGACTCTTTGTTAATTGATGACGCTGTAAACAATGACTTAACGTGGTTGTGTATCAATAATCGATTATTATGGAACCTATTTTCAAGTAACTCCCACGCGTGACCATAATTATAGGCAGTAAATTCCAACGCACTAATTACAGATAACGCAGTTCCACTGAGTGCCGACTTTAGATAGTGAAATTTCTGTATGGAGTCCAAATCTTGGCGATCATGGATCATAGTCACATAAGAATTTTTAAACTCTAACCACTTATCATAAGCACCGTCAAAGGCAGGTAGTTGTATTTGAGGCAATTTAACGTTTATAGACTTACCCGCCGTGCACGTAACATTGTTCAACTCACTTTGTTCTACATCGTTAATCATGCATTTAGCACTTGATATAATTAAATAATATTGACACTCAAACGTTTCTCTATATTCTAATTGCACTAATAATTCTTCTTCATCTACATTATTTTCGATTTTGGATTGAACACTATTAAAGTCAGAAAAGAACAAGGATGCCGCTTGTATTCGCAATTGAACTTGTGTTTTCGTCACGGAATCCAAACACGAACTGTCTAATTTATTTATAAAATTAACCAATAGTGTTAATCTGCCTTTGATAACACCTCTTTGTTTCTTAAGATCGGCAATATTAACTTCAGAACTATCGGATTTACACTCATCGTCACTCATTTTGGCGGTTTAGGAACGCAAAGGTACTTACAGTTGTGCAAACACGGAAGGTCAGGCGCGGCAGAACTCGCGAAGTTACGATATTCACTATCACGAGACCGCTGCTCGAACTTCTAGAACGTACAGAACGATATCAACACAACTCGAACGGGGTAAGAAGGAAGGAAGGGCGAAGGATAACCTGACCGTTGCTGGCTGATGCTCCTTGAACGCAGGTGTGGAACGCTTGCTCCGCCTTTTCTTCTTCTATGAGCAGTATGAACGCTAGGGTTTCCACTTCGGAACTGATTCTCTCGAATCTTGTCGAAGGTCCGGTTCGAAGGTCCATATGTTAGGGTGTGTGCCCCTGTGATTCCCTGGTACTGCTTCAATAATACTTCTTACTTTTGTTGGACAATGAATTTATTATAAAGAATATAAATTTCTTCTGATAACGTTTTTATTTTGTTCGTTCTAATGACCGAGTGGGGAGTCCCCACAGACACGAAGTTCGTTCGCGGGCCGCTCCGTCGCCGGCGCACGGTGATTGGTCGTCTCCCCGCCGCTGCTGCAGGTCATTTTACGACGCGACGATCGTCCGCCGCTTCCAGCCGCTAGATAGCGTTGCACGTCAAACAAGTAGTGTATCAACCATCTGGTATCCATAACACAAGCCTTAAGTGTTAAGTGCTTAACTTGGAACTAGATGGTGCTGTGTTTAATGTCAGACGATATTTATTTATTTATCTACACATTAATTACGTTTGCTGCGATCGGAGGATCGAAAAAAAACCGAAATGATTTTAAATAAATTTAATTACTCAATTAATATTACAAAATTAATCCTATGAATGATGATTCCAGGTCGAAGTAGGACAATAGAATAATCATTATTACAATTTATTGAGCAAACAACAGTTTGCGAAATCGATTGACGTCATGGGTGCATCAGCAATAATAAGTATCGGCGCGGATGCAACATCAGCGATCTTCGTATAGTAGCGCTATGTAATTCATTGGTGCCTTTTATGTAAATATGAATTTATTACGTTGACAGCTGCGTTTTGAACACCGTAATGAATTAGTTTACGCAAAAGCGTGTCGTGGTGCACACAATCAAAGGCTTTGGAGAGATGGCAGAAAACTCCAATAACATTTTTCAAGTTCTCTCATGCGTTAGTTATGTGTTTCAGCAGAGCAACACCAGCATCTGTAGTCGAACGACCTTTTGTAAAGCCAATATGGGTTTACAAAAGGTCGTTCATCATAGAGGAGGTTATTTAAATTAAAATCTCTTAGCAACAGCTTGAGTATAACTTATCAAATATTTTACTAAATGCAGGTAAGATAAAAGTGGGCCTAAAATTGTAAACGTTATTTTTATTACCTGATATAAACAATGGTATGACTTGACTACTCTTAATTAGGTCAGGAAAAGTTCATAAATCAACACATTTATTAAAATTAACAGCTAGATAGGGGGCTACGATGTCGATTATATTACTCAAAAGTTTAATGGAGACGCCCCAGTAATCACCAGTGTTTTTGCACTTAAGTGTGTTAAAAATACTAACTAGGTACATCACCAGGTGTTACATGTTCGAAGCTAACTACATTTAGCGACTACATTTAGGGACACTACTATGCAAAAGGTTTTCAGCTTTAGACGGGGAGGAATTTAAACTGTGATGTTATTGTTTTAACCGAATGTTGACTTTCCAAACGATATAAGATACCACTAACTCTGGGATATAATATGTATAAAAGTAACGTAAACTACAATCAGAACGATGGGGTGATAGTTTATTCAAGAAATTATCTCAATGTGTCTATCAAGGATCCAAATATGCACGACTGTAACAGATTGTTAATTATAATTGGGTCAGAATTAGCGAAACTTCCCAAAAAAAGCTTGCTTTAAAAATTTCACTGACTCTCTAAACGACACCTTGCAGAACCTATCATCTTTAAAGTTCAGACGCATCCACTGAAGAACACCTTAACCTATGCGCTTTCCATGGTTTGCTACCCGCTCACACGCTTCCTACACATCAAAGTGTATAATTATTATATTTGGACCATAAAATACTGAAATCCAATTTCTCTGCACTTGCCCTTGTAAAATAATTAATTCAACAATAACCGATCACAGTGCTAAACTAGTTATTTTAAATTGTAAATTACCTATAGCAGTCACTCGCACAATTTTTAGTTTAAATGTAAATAAACTTGAAGAAGACTTACGCAATATCGACTTTGACGCAGTCTACGATTCCACTGATTCTCAGTTTTGTATGTTGTACCTAATCATAAATGTACAACATGCAATTCAGAAGAACACGGTCATATCTCGGCTAAATAATAAAAACTCCAAAATAAAACCATGGATCACGACAAGACACATTCGCTGTTTGAAAAATGGAGATAAATTGCATATAATATCTAAATCTAATCCAGATAATTTCATTTTGCAACTGTATTTTAAACGATATCGTAATTTTTGTAATGATCTTCTAAAGAAGTAAATAGCAACTTCGATAAAATTACACTAGAAAGACTTGGTGCAAACAGGAAAAAAATCTGGAGTTTAATTAAAAGTGTAGCGTATAAGTCGAAGCAAAATCAGTCAACTTCTGGTTTATTACAAGCCCACTCATCACAGTTAACATCTGCCAGCATTGCAAATAAGTTTTTGGTTATGTTGGAAAGTGGTTGGCGGAAAAAGTTCGGGGCCAATCACAAAATCTAACGAGCACACCAATTACGTGCAGCACTGTTTTATCATCCTTTGCGTTGCTAGACACTGACGAGACTGTGGTAGAAATGACCATTATGAGTAAGAAAGACGACTGTGCTGTTGGCTGGGATAACATATCAAATAAAATTACAAAACAGTTCAGACACATTTTGGTACCGCCAATAACTTATATTTTCCAAAAATGTTTATCTACAGGTCTTCTTTCTGAGTGCCTAAAAAAGCCAGTTGTTGTACCGGTTTATAAATCAGGCAGTACAGATCAAGTGACCATATAGACCTATTTCCTTACTGCCGTCTATGTCTTAAATATTATAAATAAAAGGCTTTGGTACATTCAATGGCAGAAATCTGTCTAAAGTTATATTCAGAGAATGTGTCAAATGTTTCAGATTTAGAACTCAGGCGGTGCAACCAGTCATGGGTCAGCTACCATGTACGAGGACACAGCTTGAATTTCCTTTTTATAATTTTATTGTAGTGTTGACTACACCGGGCCAATGCTGATAGCTGACCGTAAAGGTAGAAGCACCAGATTTATTAAGTCTTATATCTGTGTGTTTGTTTATTTGGCAGTAAAAGCTATCCGTCTGGAGCTTGTTACGGATCTTACCAAAGATGCTTACTCGTCGGGGTAAACCACACAGTATCCTTTCAGATAATGGTACGGCGTTTGTGGGAGTATTCAATAAGCTTGAACAATTCTTATCTAATTCAAATTTAGAAACAGATCTTGCACAAGATAGTATAAAGTTTAGTTTCACGCCTCCATATAGTCCACACTTCAATGGTATGACAGGGGCCGCTGCTAAATCTACAAAAAAACATGTAAAACTATTGTTCATTCTTCTCATTTAACGTATGAAGAAATTAACACCTCACCCCCTATTACTTCTTAATTGGACGACCGCTAATTGCAGTTTCTCAGCCACATGTACACTCCATCAACATCAACCGATTGGATTGCTACAAAAGGATTGAGCATCTCCGGCAACACTTTTGGAACCGATTTAGTTATGAATATGTTGTCATGTTGCAGCAGAGAAACCGATGGCATGCGTCCACAGGTGAACTAAAATTTAACCAATTAGTTCTGATCAGAGAGAAGGCGCAACCACCACTACGATGGTTAATGGGCCGCATCATTAAGGTGTTTCCTGGTCCTGACGGCGTCACGAGGGTACAGAAATTAAAACTAAGTAGGGCAAGATTACAAAGGCCTTCAATGACATATTATGTCCTTTACCTTTGAAGACAACGTTTCAACCCAGGCAGGATGTTTGGAACATTCTTGAACGATGTCGTCGGCGGAGCTGGCACCGGCGGGGGCATCGGCGGAGGAACGGCGTGACGCGAGTGAAGAGGCGCCCGCGTCGGCCATCTCCATAAAAGGCTGAACCGCGGTGGAGAGCGACACAGACGACCATCTTTCACCTTTCCTCGAGCATTGTATGCGTCGCCAAGTAATCTATTGTAACTTCGTCACTAAATCATTAAAATCAGTAACCGGCATCGTTATTGAATACAGTCCTCACAAACTTCTCAACAACAAATACTTGGAGGATACATTAATTTTATCTAAACGGCAGTTTGGATTTAGGCCAAAATACCAACAGACGATGCCGTACACCATCTGACTGACTATCTAGTACAAGAACTTGATAAAGCACCTACTAAACCACGCACAAGGAATCTTCCTAGACCACGCCAAAGCTTTTGACACGGCTTCTGTTCCTATTCTGTTGCACAAGCTTGAAGTCATAGGTATCAGAGGCACCCAGCTAAAATTATTTAAGAGCTATCTAGAAGACCGTACCCAATGTATAAGGATTGATAATGTTCTCAGCGATGATAAAAAACACGTCCTTTGGAGTTCCCCAAGGAAGTATTTTAGGGCCTACACTATTTTTGATATACATAAACGATTTTTGTAATCTAAACTTATTTCACGGCCCAATTGTTTCATATGCTGACAACACTGCCCTACTTTTTTCGGCTGACTCAGAAAAAAATGTCTATAAGCTTACGCAACATGGATTCAATGTTGTTAAAAAATGGCTTCAACATAATTATGTTTTGTTGTTTGTGTAATTTGTCTTGTTTGCATTTAGTGTTAGTAAATTTACTAACACTAAATGCAAACAAGATAACTTACATTAAGTTTTCGATGCGCAAGCAGAAATCAACTAGCACTACCTCGACATTATTTGCTTATTATTGCGAAATTCTCACAGATAACCAATGTATTTGTCCCAACATTATAATGGCAAATATAACAAAATACCTAGGTGTTATCATAGATGAAACGCTTTCGTTCAAACAACATATAGATAGAAGCTTAAATAATAGAATTCGCAAGTTGATATTTGTTTTTAAAAAGTTACAGTATATTGCTGACCCAAAAATAGTTAGACAAGTTTACTTTGCTCTATGTCAATCGATATTAACTTACTGTATTACCACATGGGGTGGAGCTGGTAAAACAATGTTACTAACCATCGAGAGAGCTCAGAGGGCAATTCTCAAAGTGTCTACTTTCCGCCGTTTCCTTTTTCCTACTAACCTCTTAAACAAATCATGTGAAGTATTAACAGTTCGACAGCTATTTATAATGGGCATTGTATTAAAATATCACGCAGCTCTACCATTCAGCACTGAATATACTAATAAAAGATGTAAAGATATAGTCTGTCCACAAAATACAACAAAACGTGATTTTAGATCCAAATTTTACCTGTACTTCGGTCGTCTCCTTTAAAATAGGACTAAACTCGAAAGCAAATATTTTCCCTGAACTACACAAATTGTAAGAGTATTCTGAAGGATGCTCTCCGGTGTATGTCTTACGAAGATACAGAGAATTTAGTACCTAACTGAGTTAAAGTAAATTGAATATGTATACAAATTCACTTAAGTTAATTATTTATTAAATTTAGAAACTAAGAGTTAAGCTACTCTACATAATATAATTATTTGCCTATTGTCAACTTTTGATAATTTATTAATTTTATAAGACTATTTTAGCTCATTTGGCCTGAAACACTGGATTAATTCAGGCACGTAAGTCTTAGGAACATAATTTTCATTTAAGCAAAATTGTACTTATTTTTATGCCTTGTAATTTTTTGAATAAAATATTATATTATTATTGCAGAATTTTCGGATTAATTAAATGGGTGTTTTGTAGGACCTACAACCGTTACTATAGCGTGTGACAAAACAAACACCCCTACAGTCCATTCATAGTTATTTTACCTCTGACAGCAGCAACCCAATAGCAACCTTGTTGTAACCTTTATAAATATCACTGTGAGTTTGACAGACTGGTCAATGGCAGCAACCTTATTACAACGGCAATAAAAAGAAAGAAGAGAAGAGAGAAAGACCGAGATTTTGACAGTGCTGCAAATTCAGAGGTACACTCCTATAGTGCGTTTCACGAAAGAGTTCCCTTCGCCGTTATATTGGCACACCTGACTGTCAAGAACGTCAAACGCTAGACGCATCGTAGGCTTTGTTGAGTTTTTCCAAGATTTATAGTTGTTTTACGGTTTTAATCACGCCGAAGACACTTAAAAGTGGCGAAAGAGAGTTGGTGTTGAAAGTCAAAACGTTTTGTGAGAGTGAAAAACGTAACAAAGCGCCAATAATTCCATTAGAATGTGTGAGACTTCGCGTCGCCGCCATAAAATAGGGTTGCCATTGCCAGAACTAGATGCTCCCTAGTCCCCGCTGCTACCCCGTAGGTGCCTACCTACACCTTTTAAAATAATTAAAGACCATAAAGAACCACCTATCTACGAAGTCGATTCATTGTTAAAAGAACACGGTCATAAAGTTGTAAGACTTCCTCCTTATCATTGTGACCTGAATCCAATCGAACTCATATGGAGTCTTTTGTAAAGGCGGATTGCTGAAAAAAACGTGGGTCAGGAAGCAAAAAATATTGTAAAAATAACTGAAGAGGCAATTTGCAGTAGCACGCCATTAGAGTGGATAAAAGAATGCAGCCACGTAGAAACCATAGAAGATAAGTACTTCAACAATGGAGTAACTGTTGATAACAAAATAGATCGATTTATAATAGAAGTAGGAGATGACTAGATATACTATAGGAGATACTTCAGACGATAGTGACCCTGGAGATAGTGCTATATCGGGTGTAGGTCCTTTGGAGGAGCACAGTTATTTTAAAAAGTAATTTTGTTGTTAATCATTACAGCTTATTAAGAAGTTTCGCAAATAAATAATTATTATGGTTATATTAAGAGTTTAATTTTATGAATACTTATCTTTACACGTAAGGTATAATTTTCTATAGACCTTTGTTGAAAGGTGACCAAACAAAAAGAACGACCAAAATGAATTTTCGTTTTCAATTTATACTGATTTATTGGGTAATATAATTTTCACAGCCTGGCAGCACTCATTTAAGTGCTACCAACATTACAGCGAAGGGACTTCTTTGATGAAACGCACTATACCAACTTATCTGTGAAAATTGGAACTACGGCCGTCATGTTGAAATTTCATTCGATTGTCAGTGTCTACTACATTTGGGTTCTCTGGTTGTTTTGTCGTGATATTGCTGAATTTATAAAGTTAAATATGCCGAAAGCTATTAAAAGTGATGCTCGAAACATTATTCTAAAGGTTAAAACCTTTTTTGAAGAAGAAGCTCGGGCGAGGTCTCCGATTATTCCATTTAATCAAATATACAAACGAAATTCGGCAGCGACAGGTTAGTGTTGTCAACTTTCTTATTATAAATTACCCGATACTTAACTAATTATCCACGAAATATTCGTTTCTATTCTTGCTGCAGGTTAGCGTAACGGTAACGTACATCTATTAGGTAACCTGCTAAGTGATTGAGCTAACTAACCTGCCAGATTTCAAATTTCTACTAACATTTATTGTATTATCTTATATTTTAGGTGTGAGTCAAGGACTGATTTAAAAATACTTAAGGAAGGGCACGCAGCAGAAGAAACTGGTACAAAAATTCGGAAAAATTATCTGCTGAATTTCCACTTCATTGGATTACTTTTAGATAAAGCCATTGTTTATTGCTGAGAGACTAAACTGTTAGCGTACCTACGTAACTGTAAATTATCAATTTCTTTTTATTCATTTTATTATTTTTATACAGGTATCATTGTTTTAATTTGTAATTCTTATTAAACGATTATGTCTAATGTCAAATTTCCTTCTTGAAAACTTACTCAATTTTGGGCACCTTATATTAATTAGCAACACTGAATCGACGGTGCCGTCCTCTTTCAGTTCACAAATAAGTTGGTAGGACTGTACAATAACTGTGAGTGGACTGTAGGTACACACACTTTTACATGTGCTTGACCAGTCACAGTTCGTTCACTAACGCATTCATTCACCATTTCGTTCCATTCCACTGAACGTTTTATCGCGCACGTACACATGGCATACGTCGCAAAAGTGTCATTTATCGCTGAGTCAATATGGAGGCCGTTCAAGCATCTATTGTCAAAATAACAGTGGGCTGTGAAAGAAAATAGAATAAAAATACGTCACAAAAACGTCTGTCAAAAAAAGCGAAAATAGCCGTAGCCACCCTAGCTGTGCCAACATTGTGTTAAGGGTTGCCACACAGGTACCACTGAACTCCTGATTTTGATTAGGAAATATTAGGAAAAAATATAAATAATCATGTAGAGTTTATTATCTAATTGTGACCTTCTAAAATTAATTTTAGGGCTTTCTAATCAATTATGATATTTTCATATCTCATACAAAAGCGCTCATTTGTCATTGCAATAAAACTGTAGTGCCTTTTCATCTTCCCTTTTATTGCACTTGCCTGAAAAGAAAATGAACTGAAAATTTATTCAATCAATCAAATAAGTATTCGATCTGCAGAAGCCGTTTATTCAGTTCTTCTAACTCGCAAACTAAATCAGCATAAAGCACTGTGTTGTGAATACTGAGAAGAAATATAAATTCAATGAAAACGATATTCTGCCCGAAAGATTTTCCGGCTCCATTTTATGCGTGAATTCAAAGTTAAATCTGATTCAGGGTATCGGGAATCGAAACCTTATATTATAGTTGCAACATCACTTTATTGTAGACTAATGACCCGCCCCTTCTTCATACGGTTTTTCGACTTGACAAAACAACGAGATATCTTTGTTATATGTAACGGTTTAAATTCCCAAAATAATAAGTTTATTTATTTCATAATATGAAATTGTGGTGAAAACCGCATCAAACTCCGTTGCGTATTTTAGAAGAAAAACGGTCACACAGTTACACAATAAGCCACTTTATTTAGAATATTTATTGAAGCCATTACATTATTTGAATTTCGTAGTTTTTTTTTTTTACTGGAAATAAACATCAGTTACAATAGTCGTTTGTGTGACAGTAGAAGAGATATATCGCAGTATTTGTTAGAAATCTCACACTAAGTTTGTAACACATGTCACAAACAAGCCTTGACATCTCTTTCAAGCTTGTTAATGATAATCATAGTAGGTACTGTAGAATTGTATTGATTCTGTATTTAAGTTGAATATAATTATCACTTCACTGGCTCCCTGCCACACCAAGCTCTATAGTGCAGACCCTGATTCACTTTGTCTGTTTCCCGCCATTATTCGCAACTGACAGATGACATTAGTGACACCAGCTACCTCTCTTGTGTGAATGAGACAGTGTTTACGTATCTATTAAATAGATAAACTACATCCCTTTCTCAATATATTTTATTTGTTTAACTGAAAACACGATAACAAATAATCATGCAAAATCAAAATCATAAAGATATTCATTTCAACTATAGATTTCTGCAATCAAATACCAATTCAATTTAAATAAAACTAAACATATTATACAGCCTGACCGTTTGCAGTTAGTATATATATCATTTACATGTTGGACAAGGACTTTTTATTTAATCTCGTCCTTTGTCCAGTTGCCTTGCTCCTAACAATGACATACCTTTCATTAGGCTGTTCTACGTCATGTGGAATGGGATTGAATTCTTCCCTCTCTATCTAAGCCATATCGCCTTGCGTGACTTAAAACTGTAGCTATTCTCTTCAGATATCCGTAATAGTTGTCAGTAACAGGACCTCACAGACGGCAGTATTATCAAGTTTATGATAAAATAAGAATTATAATCTCATAACCCAACATCACGCCTGTTCTCACCTGAGGGCCAGGCAGTGGTATAGAGTATAGTATAATATTTACAAATATTTATATAAGTGGAAGCTTGTAATTAGCAATTTTTTTTAACCTACGAACGATTTCTAATCCTGTTATTAGTCTGTAAGCTTTCTGTAAAATAAAAAAAAAAATAAAAAATAAAAAAATAATAATAATAATTAACTTACCTCAGCCAGCGCTGCCCAAATTCCATGTAACAGGGAGCGAGTCGACAGCCATGTACTTTGCACAAATCTAGACTACGGCCGACGCCTCTTTCTCGCCACCGAGAAATTACTGATGGGAAAAACCCCCCAAAAATTGGTGCCATCCGGGTATCCAACCCAGGACCCCACGCTCAACAGCAGCGCTTGCAACTACTAGACCACAAATTATAATAATTAGTTACTATTAAGATAATGAATATCATAATAGCTAGACACTCTCTTAGCTATGTAATATGTAATTATGTTTGCAATGTTGTAAGCAATCTTTAATGTTATTAGTACCTACATATGCCTTGGTTTCACATGGCACCTGTAACTTCGTGACCTTTTTAGGTACTATCACATTATGAAGCTATACAACAGAAGAAGGGAACTTCTTCCTTGTTCTTGTAATGTGAGATACCTACTCAAACTTAATTATAATTATATTCATATAGACGACACGTTTGGTGTAGTGGCTACAGTGGCTAAGTGTAGTCAGCCAAACCAAATGGTCCTGGGTTCGAATCCCGGTAGGGGCAAATGTTTGTACGATGATTAAGGACATTTGTACCCGAGTCATGGATGTATATATTTTTATAATATGTATGTATTTACGAAAAAAAATATGTATTTAAGTAGTGTATCAACCATCTGGTATTCATAACACAAGCCTTAAGTGTTAAGTGCTTAACTTGGAACTAGATGGTGCTGTGTGCAATGTCAGACGATATTTATTTATTCATCATTTCATAATAAAATATGTTGTTATTCTAATTAATCACTGCAATAACATCAAACAGCATGTTACTGTTATTTTGAGTTTTATTTTCACTTTGCACACATTTTATTTCATAGTATTTATTTATTTGATTTACACGGCCTAAAAACATGTAACATAAAACAAAGTGTATATAATAAGTACAAACATAAAACATAAACTAATAACAACAATTATTCTCACAAAAATGTAGGCAGTTGACCGAATTTATTAGCGAACAGATCGCAGTCCGGGCATGTCATTATTATTGTAACTGGTTGGTACTAGTGTGACTTTTCGTCACGTATTCCTATCTAATAACAAAATATTATATTTATTTTAAAACCGGCAAATCGTTCGGTCCACTTAGGAACGCATAAATTACCTATTTAATGGGAATCAACCTAGACAAGTACCGGCAGCGGCGGTCGAATGCAATAATTCAACAAATTCTAAAGAAACGACTAAAATATCCGATTTCTAATTTTGACTCACAATGCTAAAGCCTAACGACAATATACTCAACCGGGCCCTTAAAACAATTGAAAAATTGTACAAAAACGAGCATAAACCTATTCTGCGAAAGTGCGGTAATTTGGGTCTATGTTACAAAAAGCTATGAGCCCTTAGCTCATAGCTGATTTTTTGGATATCGGAGTTGTAACGAATAAGTGAAAGACGATTAAGTGAGGACCGTGAGAGGCGACACACAATAGGTTCCAAGTTAGTTAATTTAGGAGACTTAGGGAATGCCAAGAAGTGATGTCCATTAAGACAGTAAGGGACTGAGAATTATTTATTAAGTTGATAATGGGTTAAAGACCACGTTAGGTAGCGTAGCAGACGACGTAGTCTAAGCTAGACAGTTTAGTTTTATGAGCTGTGAGGAGTTGTGCCCGAGGTAAAACTACACGTGCAGTATTTCGTAAGTGAATTCTAATCTAATTCCCACCGAGGAGATATATGGTAAGTGTATCAGTAAATGCGGCGGAATTGGATCTTGTGGACACCACTGTGTTTTTAGGTATTACTTTGGACTCGAAGCTACGGTGGGGTGCCCACATATAACCAAATTGTTGAAGCGGCTTAGCTCTGCAGCCTACGCGGTCTATTAAATCCGTCATTGAACTGATGTAGAAACAGCTCGATTATTGTATTTTAGTTATTTCCATTGTGTAATGTCGTACGGCATTTGCTGTCGGGAAATGCAGCCTAAATTCAGGCTATATTTATGCTGCAGAAACGAGCGATTCGAGCAATTTATAACCTGAGTTGTAGGCGTTCACTGAGGGATTAATTTAAGGAAATAAACATAATGTCAGTCGCATCTATACAATATATAGAGAATCTGTTTTATGTAAAAAAGAATATTAATCTATCTATATTCTAAGCACGTTTGTAGTTTTTTTTATTAAGTAGTTTAAAGCACTACTATTTAATGAAGGTCTGGAGTCGATCTGATGATGGAGCCGAAAGACATTCGAGGGAACTCCTCAACGATTTACAGTAGCTACCTTGTATTTGGACTTAATTCATTTCTATTGTCATTCATTACTATTCAAAAATAATACCTAATTAAGATATTTTTACATAGGAATACCACTACCTACTAGGCATGCTGATGCGTCAATTTGACACTGAATTTAAGTTGCGTAATCGCGTCATCTCTAGCAATGCTCTTTCGTCGTATGGCCTACTCAGTAATTAGTTTGAATCTAAGTCAGACAACGCTATACCTTCCAAGGTTTTAACACAACTCAGAGCAACATACACCTGTCCATTAGCGACATTTTTCTTGCCTAGATCTATAACAGGTTTACGCCCAACTTAAAATCAAAGGAAAATCCAGCGCTCGACATCTCCGTATCCTTTTGTTGCCTGAAATGTTGCAACAGTAGGAGAAATCTGTACCCAATTACGATGGGTGCAACCGGAGGATCCAAAAAAATGCAAATTTATTTTAATAAACTAATTTATTACTGTACTACAAGGTATTGAAATTACGACTAATTATACTAAAGTGTCAATTGGTCGGTGTCAGATCCAAAAGTGCCGCTCCACGTTTTTATGTTTCTATGGAAAGGTTCGATTGACGTCAATTGGTCACGTTATGCTGAGCTTGCGTTTCATGCCCGTAGGTGCCGTGTGCAATGTATATGCAGGTATGCCGATGCAGCGATCTATTAAGGTTGACCATGCGTAACACCTCCCCCCGTAGAACAGCGAGTATCGATGGACTTGTTCAAGATGGTCGCTGGTAGACATCCAGGGTTAATCCTTATTTGGCTTGGGTTGATAGTGCGTGGTGATGGGATTGCATAGACGACTTCAGGGTTGCTGTTGAAGTTTTCTGTGATTTCTCTGGATGCTTTTCTTATGCGTAGCCGACGATAGATTAGAGTGGCGATGAGTGCGCATGTACCGGATAGTGCGAGGTACATGGGTATAGTAGTGTGGTAAATGACGGGATCGGTGACGTCATCTAAATGTACAGGCAGTTGCGTCGCTATCTCGTTGCTAAGCGTGTGAAGTTTTTGTAGATTTGGCGAATTTAGGATGAGCTTCGGATAATTTTCAGGCCTCGACTCGTTGTATAGGGGCATCTCAATGATCTTCACGACATGTCCTTTGATGTGGTCGTCAGTGTTGGAGATAGTGAAGGCGGGTGTTCTCAGGTTACAGTTGAGGGGAATGATTGCCAAATAGCTGCCTCGTAGGGTCCGGTACTGTTCTTGACCGCAAGACATCTTCACTTTTGTTGGTACAGGAAAACTTAAGGTATAATGCTTGTCGTCCAGGGTTTCCAGGGCTTCGGTGGTGAGAGCTACGGGTGTCAGCTTGCAGCTGGGTTGAAGTTCTTGATGGACTATGAGATGCTGGATACAATCTGGTTTGCTCTGGATTTGTAGGTTGGCTGTTGACTCACAGAGATATATGGAGTTTACCTTCGGACATTCTGTCTCTATGTACCTAGAGTCTGAGCTAGAGAGTGCTACGAAAGGTGAGGGTGGTATAAGAGTTTCGTGGTTTCTGTTAGGAACAAGGGAAAGTTTATACAAATTATATGTGGAGGAAACAACTATCGGGACTTTTATAACTACTACTATCTGCTTATTAGAATAGAAGTAACCTAGTTTAATTATTTCATAAAAATGCCTAATTTCTACGTCAAGGATTTCGTCATTAGCATATAAAATCCTTAATTTACCTAACATATACTTAATTTCATCTAAATTAAATAGAGAGTACGGGGTACTTGACGCACGAATAAATGTTAGGGTGTTCTCTAAACTCCGTAATTCTTCATAAAGATCTTCTACATTATCTCCTAAGATTAACAGATGTTGGGCCAGATGGGCGTATTTAATTAAATCTGTATCCCTATTAGCGTTACTTTCCAAAATTAAGTTTAGTGCTTTACTCATCTTATCTTGATTTGAAATTATACTATCTATTATTTGAGAGCTACGTGAAATAAATTTACTATTTAAACTAACATGGTTATTAATTTCTAATTCTAATTTATGCTCATTATTACGTAAAGTGTTTATGGCGTTTTCGTATTTAAGTGCATCGGTGTAGTCTAAATTACCAGAAATCGATTTTATTACAGAACCCAAACCGTCGATAAGGCCTCTTTTACTACGAGTTGATTCAAACATACTAATTTTACTAGTAATTAAATTGATTTTACTATTGAGATGTTTCAGATGAGGGTCGAATAGGAATAAGGTTTTATTGTTAACTAAGGGACTTAATTCAGCCATCTGTGTTTTTACCACTTCAATTTGAAGATGGATATTCTCTAAATCTATATGACTTAGGAAAGAATGGAAATGGGAAACGATCTTTGCCGCTCCTAATTTGAAGGGAAGTAGTCCTGGTCCATTGTCAAGTGATTCAACTGTTATCTCTTGTCCTTGGGCCGGATGTAGGGTCATCAGCCATAGTATTATCCTGTAACAAAGTGGGATCTTTAGGACTTCGCTTAAGGCGAGATTTTGCTACTGGACCGCGTTTCTTCTTCGTATAGATGTGGATTGGAAGATCTGCGAGTACAGTATCTTGCGTATAACGCGGGGCTAACTTCTGTCGAGACGCCATGGGATTGCGTACAAAGATTTGCTGGTCAGGGGTATAGTCCTTCTCGGGTTCTCTGTCCCTGTTACGGGTTTCAGTCAGTTGTGTCCTGTCATGTAAGGATGTCTGGTTAATAAGGTCGTATACTTGACTCATTCGTTTCCTATGGTCTTGTGAGTACTGTTGCAGTAAGTGTTCAGATAGGTCAATATCTATTGGGTCTCGAGGGTCAAAGTGTCCGGTTATCAAGTCCAAGGGTCTACATTTTGTGAAGCTATGGATCGAACTATTGTACGCTAAGATGGCATAAGGCATAAGATTAACGACTGGTTCATTTCGTCTCTCTAATTTCAATAACCTAAGATGTTCTAAAATGGTAGAATGGAACCTTTCTACTATGCCATTGTCGTTAGGGGAATGCGCTAATATTTTATGGTGAATAATTTTATGAGTTCGGTTGAATTCTAAGAAAATCTGATTTGTGAATTCAGGGCCTCCGTCCGTGACAATAGTCAATGGGACCCCATGGTGGGTGCAAAATACAAGTAGAGCTTGTACTACACTTAGAGCGGTGCTATCTCTAAGGTGATAAGCTTGTGCATACTTAGAGAAAGCGTCTACAATGGTAAGGAATTTCTCTGTTTGAGCTGTGAACAGATCTAGATGGATAATTTCAAAAGGTTTACTAGGGGGTGGTACAATGTTAAATCTTTGCTTGATGGGGTGACGGTCGTATTTAGCCTGACCACAGATAGTACACTCATTTATGTACTTGGAGATGTGTTCTTTCATCTTAGGCCAGTAGAATTTAGAAGATAAGGCTAAGTAACATTCAGTGATACCGCGATGATTTGTTTTACCTTCGTGGTATTTCTTTATGATGTCTTGTTGACGCAAGTAGTCTTTAACATTCTCTAATTCAACTTTAGTTAGAACCATGTTCATTGAAGAGCTTTTGAAGTTGTCTTGAATTATGGGGATTATTTTATACATGGCAAGAGGAGGATGGATGATTAAACCGGTTTTGACTTTAGGGTTCACATATTCTTTAACTGCATTAATAACGTCGTTAGTCAGGTTAGACTCAGATAGTTGAATGGTAGTTCGGGTATGCGTTTCAAATGGCTTACTCACTGTCGGTCGTTTTTTAATATCGCCTACAAGTACAAAACAGATTTGTCTACTGAATTTATTTAAGGGTTCGTCTGATATTGGCACTTCTAGAATAGGGGCTTCGTTACTAGTGTGAACAGTTGCTGTGTCAGAGTTGTCGAGTATGTCAGGGTTGTTTGTAGGGGCTGTCAGTGTTTCAGAACCTACTGTTGAGTGAGGCTTTTCAGATACATTTACCGCTATAGACATAGCGTCCTCGTTGTTGATTTCAATGCGGGACAATGCGTCGGCGTTAGTGTTCTTTTTGCCTTGCTTGTATACTGTAGTAAAATTGTATTCACTCAACTTAAGTCTCCAACGTGTGAGTCTGGAGCCTGGTTCTTTAAGGCTCATAACCCATTGTAAGGGTTTATGGTCTGTAACTATCTTAAACTTTCTCCCAAACAAGTATGGACGAAAGTATTTAGTAGCCCAAACTATGGCTAATAACTCCTTCTCGATTACACTATAGTTAATCTCACTGGAGTTTAATGTCCTAGACGCGTATGCTAAGGGCTTATCTTGTCCTATAGGTCCTTGAGAAAGGACAGCTCCTATGGCAAAGTTAGATGCGTCAGTCGTAAGCACAAATTCCTTAGAAAAGTCAGGGTACTGCAGTATAGGGTCGTTAGTCAGTAGTAATTTGCACTTTTCAAAACAGTCGATGTAGTTAGGGTCATTGAAGGTGATCTTAGAACCTTTCTTGAGACATTGCGTCATGGGTTTCGTAATGCGCGCAAAGTCAGGAATAAATTTCCTATAGTATCCTAACAGGCCTAAAAAGCGTTTGATCTCGGTAGCTGTCTTAGGAATAGGGAATTTCTGGATGGCAATGATCTTATCGGGGTTAGGCTTAATACCGTCCTTACTTATTACGTGACCTAAGTATGAAGTTTCAAGCTTTAAAAATTCCGACTTATCCATCTGGATCTTAAAGTTTGATTCCCTTAATCTCTTGAATACTTTTTCTAAATTTACCATGTGTTCCTGTAAGGAAACACTAAAAACGACTATGTCATCGAGATATACGAGACATATGACATTTTGGAGGTCCCTGAGGACATTATCCATCACGCGTTGAAACGTGGATGGAGAATTTTTGAGACCCATGGGCATGCGTAAAAATTCAAAGTGCCCATGTTCTACATTGAAGGCCGTTTTGTGAATATCGGCTGGGTCCATTTCTACCTGGTAAAATCCACTTGCAAGGTCTAGAGTTGTGAAGTAATGACAGTTACCAAGTTTATCTAAGATGTCATTAATATTGGGGATTGGGTACTTGTCATCGAGGGTTTTCTCGTTGACTTTACGAAAATCAATGACTATGCGCCATTTAGTCTTTCCGGACGCATCAGATTTTTTTGGAACTACCCAGATGGGTGAGCTCCAGGCTGACTGCGAGGGACGGATTATCCCTTGGTCTAACATTTTGCTAATCTGATCCTGAACTTCCTGTCTGTGAACAAAGGGATATCTATAGGTCTTAGTATAGACAGGTAATTCGTCGGTGGTATGAATACTATGCTTTATCTTATTGGTGAAAGTTAGAGGTTCACCATCGATATAGAAAACGTCAGCATATTGTGCACAAAGAGATTCTAAGTTGGCTCGTTCTTCAGGATTCAGATGGTCAGTGCGTAGTTTTGATAATACCTCGGATACGCGATCGCTAGGCTGATAGATAGTCGCGCTTTGCTCGTTAAAAAGTTCCGCGGTAACTGGCCTGTCCATTGAGAAAACTACATCATGTTTAGTTGGATTAATTATTTCTATGATGCCACGGTTATTTTTAACAGAAGTAACACAGTCGCGAATAGTGCAATTGGAAATAGTCTGCTCTGATATTATTACGTCACCATCATGAAGATTAATGGGGACTCTAGCTAATTTGGATAAATTAGCGGGTACTATGTCCTCGTAAAGATTACAATTACGTGAATCATACATTCGCAAGGGATTGGATGAATTACGTGTAACAAGAACCTTATTCTTTAAATCTATATTAGACTCTAACTTTTCTAGTAAGTCTAAGCCTATTAAGCCGTCAAAATAATTGTGGAACTTGTAAATGTATAGGGTAATGTCACAGGTTTCTTTAAATTCCGGGAAGCACGGTATAGTAATGGAATAATTATTACGAGTTGTCGCGTGGATGTTAGTGACTTCGAAAGGCTCATAATTACACTGGATATGATGATAAAATCTTTCTACAACGTTCGGGCTAATAAAAGATAGGTTCGCACCGGTATCTACTAATAGTTTAATGGGTGGATTAGCAATCTGAATGAATGGAAGTTGTCTCTGGGTTTGTAAGTTAATCTCTATTTTGGTTTGTCTGATTTCGGGGCTGTATGAAAATCCTGGCCTTCAGCAGACGTTCCTTGGGCAGATGTTCCTTCAGGCACATTCTGATGTTCCTCTACGTGCACAGGAACATAATCACTATGAGCTAGTGGCTCATACACATGTTCGTAATTGTAAGGTACAGGGTAGAACTGGTCGTAATAGTCATTATAGGCATAGTCGGGGTATTCATAATAGTCGTAAAAGTCTACTTCGTTAACATTCATCTCACGGGTCTTAAAGTAGTTACTGGGAGGTGGATTTCCTTGTTGAGTCCAGTCATGTCCTGTAGAAGGTCTCGGCATAGGTTTAGGAACAAAGTGGCTTACACCACTCATGGGCTTAGGGCCATTATTAATGGGCGTGTAACTAGGCCTTTGTTGAGGCAATCGGAACACGTTGCTCTGGGGCCTATGGTTAGGCGGGGGTGCGCTTAACATTTGTTGGGTTCGCGTGGGACCGCGATTGAAAGGCACTTGGGGTCTCCAAGCTTGCATTGGCCTTGGCGGTTGTGGCTGATAAAAACTTTTGGAGGGACCGGGCTGATTAAACGGCGCTGAAAAAGTGACTGGCTGTGGAGTATGCAAATTAAATGGCTTAATCTGATACGTACTGGGATTAAATGAAGACGTAGACTGCACAGGTCTCCGCTCCGGCAAATGGTCATTACGCTGCTGTAAGTACATGGTGTTAATTTCCTCGTGCACAAACTCGAGAGCCTTTTCGATGGTGTCGGGTCGCATGCACCTAATACGCGAGCCTAAAGGTTCTTTTAGGCCACGAACGAATGCCTGTAGGGTTAATTTTTTATATAGTGCCCGTTTGGCCTCGATGGTAGTAGATATGGGCTCATGCAAGGTCACATACGTCATAATTGTACTAAATAAAGTTTGGCACTTTTCGTAAAATTCCGGTGGTGATAAATTCTTTTGCGTTAACAGGGCCAAATCATTGTATAAGGCGGTCTCGTCCCGCTGGTCCGAGAAGTTATTAATCAGGGCGTTTCTAATACCCTGCCAGGTTTCGGGAATGCCGTTTGAATTTATTGTGCGGGCGGCATTTCCGGTAACTTTATTAAGTATGCCGTTCAACAAGGATAAATTACTTAGTTCGTAACCTGGCTCTGCCTTAACAAATTGCGCGACAAGTTGGTCACATAAACGTATAAACCGCGTGAGCACGTTCGGGTTCCCGTCGAATTCGGGAACGAGGCGTAAGGCCTTGTAAACTTGATCTACCAAATCGGTACTCATTTTGTTAGTTAAATTATTCTCTATAATTAAGTAAGATTCTACACTTTCACTTTCACTATCTTCTAATATAGTATCTAAATTCCTATTCGCATCGATTTGCGAGTTCCTATTAGAAATACTCGACTTAGGAGTCCGTGATATACGTGGGTGAAAAATTTTGAAAGTTTAATAGAAACACTTGAGGAAATTAACACAAAGGAAACACAGAAAAAAAAGGAAATTACACAAAGGATACTAAAATATAGGAAGGCGAGCAACTCTAGTAGATCTAGGTACTTACCAAATCTGCATCTCTCTGTGGTATCGATATTCGGATACTCCTCCGTAGCCGCACACCCGTAGGTTCGAATAGCCCGTTGTCGGTGATCAATTCACTGAATTTACTGGACTGTCCTACCGACTGCGCCAATTACGATGGGTGCAACCGGAGGATCCAAAAAAATGCAAATTTATTTTAATAAACTAATTTATTACTGTACTACAAGGTATTGAAATTACGACTAATTATACTAAAGTGTCAATTGGTCGGTGTCAGATCCAAAAGTGCCGCTCCACGTTTTTATGTTTCTATGGAAAGGTTCGATTGACGTCAATTGGTCACGTTGTGCTGAGCTTGCGTTTCGTGCCCGTAGGTGCCGTGTGCAATGTATATGCAGGTATGCCGATGCAGCGATCTATTAAGGTTGACCATGCGTAACACCCAGCCATTTTCATCTTTAATTCTACTTCCAATCGTATCCTTATCGGAACCGATTACTCGAAGACGCCTGAACTGATTTGAAAAATTCTTTTTTGTTTCAAAGGGTATCCTTCCCAGGTGGTCTCATTAAAATTTTTATCGAAACCAGCCAAACGGTTTAAAAAAATTAACCATAAATTATTTTTAAAAACGGATGTGAACGTGTAAGGCAATCGTTTTCGAATCGGTGTGGCGTAGGTACTTTAACTAAAAAGTGAAAAATAAAAAACCTTTTTACACTTTTTACATTGACTTCCGAAATAAATTAAAGTTTTGTTTCACTTTGTAGTGTTTTTTTTGGAAGTTGGCTGTTTTTTTTGTAAAAAAGTTTTTTATCCATTATATTGTTCTGACATATTGATTTGAATTGTGATTTATAGGCAACAGTTAGGTGATATCGCTTATGAGCTATTAATGATCATTTATTCCAGCATGGCGAAATTACTCTTATTTAGTTTTGTAATTTATAATTAACGCTATTTTCTCTTGTATTACGTGACCACCTCCTAATCCGTACCTTCACAGATATTTGTCATTTGAGTTTGGTTATAGGGAAACGGAGAAGGCCTTACGCTATACTTGACACTGAGCTCCAACGTACCTGACTCTTGATGACTGTAGACTCTTAACTGACTCTCCACAAATGGAAGACAAAACCGTAAATACGCAGTTCATTTTAACCAAACTAGGCTATCCAAGCCGATCTCTAATTACATTATAAAACAATCAAACGTTAGTGATGATTACTGCTTCCAAAAAAGTCTGACCACAGAACACATTGCGTGAGGCGTGTTGATGCACATTGCTGGGAGAAAAGGTAGGTTTCACACAGCGTCACAAACTGGATTGGTAGTCGTTCTAAGAATGCTAGGGACCGTATCTCGATAAATCCCACATCGGGCTGTTTGTAGGCCAATTACTGAATCGACCCTATTTATCAAGACACGCCAATTTTGATGCTTTGTCGCTGATAGTCGCACTGCAACCTCTAAATGGGGAGACAAAGGAAATGTGAAGTGACGAAATACCAATTCGGTGTGCACCAAGTACGATCGCAATGAGTTTTGCTACAGACTGAGTCCACGGCGCGCTAGTGCTAGTTTTCTGTTGTCTTAGTAAAAAAAGGGCTAGGCCGCCGTAAGTGAATCATTAACATTAGTACGCGTTTAGAACTACTCAAAACTTGTCTCCCTCAATGGCAGTTGGACTTCGCAGTACTGTGTCTTAAGGATTGAGTCAGACATTTATATAGTGCATAGGGAACGTGCTTTAATATATCGTAATAGTGTCCTCAGACGTTCTATGCGTTAGGTCTAGCAGGACTCGTACATTGAGACAAACGTTGTTAAACGGTTCGCGGTCTCACTGAAGTGGGTACATTGTAAACAGGTAAATTAACGTAGCTATAAATGATTAATTAAAGCGCAAGGGTAACGATTCTGATAAGCCCTTCACACTATCAAGATTCTATTGCAGATCCTAGCTTTCACCTGTGCGAAGGGAGATATCGGCGTTACGACATTAATTATAATAAGTAAATTATAATATATTATCTTAGAAACCAGAAGCGGAATATATTACGAAAAACAAATCACTAAATAACCTACAAAGTTATATTTCTTACAAATTATTTTTAATTAGCAACCAACACATAGGTAACTAATAAGTACACAAGAATTATATATCACGACCCTAATCAACACTATAACTTACGAAAAATACGTCCGTTGCATTTTTTTTTATTTTTTTTTATGTATGGCATCTCGCAGTTGGCCTTGAGAGGCCGTGACTGCTTAACCGGTCAATCCTGTGGTGCCTTCGAGCTAACTCAAAGCCTCCAGCCAGGGGCATAATATTAATTATAAACTAAGCGACCATCACCTAAGGGCACCCCCTGTGGGGTACGAACCTCGGCTTAGGGCGTCGCTGGGGGGGGGACAGCAAGTTGGGGACAGGCTGGATCTGAATAGACGTCCGTTGCATCTGAAAGCCAAGTAGATAAAGCGCCCGTTCACTTTTTTTTTTTTTTTTTTTTTTTTATGTTTGGCGTCTCGCAGTTGGCCTTGAGAGGCCGTGACTGCTTAACCGGTCAATCCTGTGGTGCCTTCGAGCTAACTCAAAGCCTCCAGCCAGGGGGCGCCCGTTCACAGCGCGGCATGCCTTTTTATACACTTTCACTCGGACCGGGTAGGTTGGAAGGGGTAATATCTAAGAATTATAAATTTTTGCAAACTCTCTCGTCTTCTTAGCTTCATATATTTACAATTATAATACTTATGTTTCCTAGCTGTAAATTCCCAATATTAACATCACCTTGTGTCCCCTTCTTGTCCCCTAGCTTTCTATGTCGGGACAAGGCAGTTTAGTTTAAGGGAATTATTTTTTTATAATGGTGGGAGGGCGCCCAAGTTTGGTGACGAGCCCTACAGGAAAGCACGGACGGAGGGGCGATTTCACTTTCCTTCAAAAGGAAGCCGATCTTAACTCTAATATGAACATACATATATAGGAAAAACTAAACTTAAAATAAAAATAACTTTGTCAGCCTAGGGTTATTTAGATACAGTCACACTAGTATTTAATTATAATAACAATTACATAACTAATAATGTAATTATATAATAATTACATAACTGCATTTTCTTTAGTCTCTTGATACTCGACCAATCCATTATAGTTCTTGCTACATGCAAGAAATAATATAAAGTTATCCTCTGCGGAACAGCTCTACGCTATAAGATTTTATTTTCTTATAATCTTAGTAAGCCAGCATAGCATACACATTTATCTTTTTAAAGATTTGAAACTGCAACTTAACCGAATACAAAGCACTGCTCATATTTCAGCTAACATTTGTCAAATTTCATAAACCCATAGATACCCATGACGTTTCAGGTAAGTAAATAATTAAGTATTCTTATTGTAATGAATAGGTAGGTTAGTGATGGGTTGGCTAAGATCAAGAATCATCATCTCAGTAAGCCATGCCACTAGCATGTGCATTCGCGGCACAAGGCATACATTTAAACCAACAGCCAAGTTATTCGGCTTCGACAATGGAGCAGTCCCTAGACAAGACTGATGTGGATACGGCCGATGGACTGGAAAGACGTCGATTGCAATAAATAGCTATGGATATACAAGCTTATTTTATCAGTTAACTAATCAATAGTTTGACAGTTATATAGATAGAGATTATTTTGTGTTGTATTTTTTTAATGAATAAAGACTGATGTATAGGTAGATTATCATTACATACCACAGTCAGAGTTAAAGAATTCAAAATTGTTATAGCACTTATGTACATTTTGATTACTGAAAATCACAAAGTAATAATACAGTTTGAATGCCGTTGTCTTGTCCCAGACCGCTGACAACAGCGATATAAAACAGTAATTAATGATTTTGGTGACGAGCTTATGACAAAATTGGAATGCGGTAAAACTTATAGCGAGCGGAGCGGGTATAATATGATGAACTAGTCACAGCGAGTCAAATTACACTTACCAATTGGCACGCCAAATTTATTCGATCCTTGAGCCAAGGTTATGAAGCAGCAGCTAGCAGAAGACAAGACAAGTTCACAGAGCGGTAATTATATAGGGGTTTGCGCATTTATTTAGCGGAGGTTATATTTGCGATTGTAGCGGATTTTTGCGAGTCACGCCGCCCATGCGATTCCAGTGACGATATATTTTTAAGGGCAGTATGCGGTGCGGACTGGAGATTCCAACATAGCGGTCAATTCCTGACCGGCCAATCACCGGTCTCGTATGATGGGCCAATGATATCCGGATGTTTACCGTGATTCACTACCAATTGAAAGCAAAAAAAGATTTAATAAAAACATTAAAGCTATTATATTTATGAAATACAAAGTTTATCATCAGCCAGCTTGTCCAGGTACCAGGTAGGTAGAAACTGCAGTTTATTCTGCTGGTGGATTAGTATAATAATTTTGTTTTCAAATACATAGGTAGTTAGCACTCCCTATAACTTAATGACCGTGGTTTTTATTATTTCTTACCTGTTATATTGGGTGTAGTAGTCATCAGTCAAACACGATGCAACATAGAATTATAGGAGATTTCCTGGGTGATCCATCTACGATTTTAGTAATAAAAACAATAACATAGGTTTAGTAACTTTTACAATAAAACACCGTCAGAATCCTTCCTTCTGTTTGAAACACTTTGTCACTTTGTGCGAAATATAACTATACACTTTAGTTTAGGTAGCATAAATATGCAAGTACCTTATTAGAGAATTTCCTACATATAATTTTTTCCTAATATTGTTTATTTTTTCAAACCCTTATCGTCGTCACCACTTACAGAATCCTGTTGATTCTGTATTTAAGTTGAAAATATCACTTCACTGGCTCACTACCACACCAAGCTCTTTCGTGCAGACCCCGATTTACTTTGTGTATTTCCCGCCATTCATCGTGACTGACAGGTGACATTAGTGACAGCAGCTACTCCTCTTGTGTGAATGAGATAATGTTTACATGTCTATTAAATAGATACACTACAGCTGGTCGATTCTGGAAGAATCTCACCGTGAAGACTTGCGTGGAGTGAGCTGTCAGTGTCATCCCACTGATGCTAGGGATTGACCAACGTTACATTTACAATCATAATCGAGATTTTAATAATGTTTTTTATCCAAATCCTATTCATCATTTTATATTATTTCAAAGCTAGTATGTAGTTGTGGCAAAACATTACTATTTTCGGGGTTTTAAAATAAAATAGCAAAACAGAAATTCAGTTAGAAACTCAATGTTGTTGTTTTTTTTTAGACTCATAGATACTAGCTTTGAAATAATAAAAAATTATCAACAGAATTTGCATAAAAAATATTATTAAAATCTCGATTATGATTGTAAATGTAATGCTTGGTCAATCCCTAGCATCAGTGGGACGACACTGACAGCTCACTCCACGCTCACATCACCTAAGTTTTCACGGTGAGATGGTTACAGAATCACACTGCTGGTACCTTAGATAAACCCGCTTTATGTTTATCTAAAGTATGTACTTATACGTTATAAATATCTAAAATAAGTTTTAACAGAATGACATCGTGTTATGTAGGCAGATACTCGTATGTATAAAAGATGCTCCATCAATGTTCTTTGATTGATCTGACATCATTGAATTACAAATCGGAATATCTTCACTTGTCATTCATATTCACGATTTAGCTGCGTTCCTGGGTAAAGTCTCGTGTTCAAGTAAACGACCATTGTCCAAAGGGTGCGAAGGGTTAAGCAGAGGTAACATTGTGTCAGCTATTTTTAAGTTCCATGTAATAAGGGGCGAGCCTATTGCCATTAACCAGCCTCCGAGCTGCTACTGAGAAAGTCCTGATGAGAAAATCCAATAACACTTGGCCCGGCCCGGGAATCGAACCATGAGAGGACATCATGCTCACTAGTAGTGCTTGCGACCACTACACCAATGAGGCAGTTTTGTCAGAGTAGATGTAAAAAGTAAATGTAAGAGTAAATGTTAAAAGTAAATGTAAGAGTAAATGTAAGAGTAAATGTTAAAAGTAAATGTAAGAGTAAATGTTAAAAGTAAATGTAAGAGTAAATGTAAAAAGTAAATGTAAGAGTAAATGTTAAAAGTAAATGTAAGAGTAAATGTTAAAAGTAAATTTAAGAAAAAATGTAAAAAGTAAATGTAAGAGTAAACGTTATAAGTAAATGTTATAAGTAAATGTAACAGTAAATGTAAAAGTAAATGTAAAAAGTAAATGTAAGAGTAAATGTTAAAAGTAAATGTAAAAAGTAAATGTAAGAGTAAATGTTAAAAGTAAATGTAAGAGTAAATGTAATTACAAAAATCAACCAAAATAAATCTCCTTTAGAAAAAGTCAGTTTGTGCCACCCCTAAACTCAGCCAGCGCGCAGGGTTGTTGATCTCTAAAATAGACAAGCTGAAACGCGGTCACGATATGTTTACCGTCGCCGCTATATCCTAGTTTGTTAACTTTACTTCCATGCGAGCTACAAGTCAAACTTTATGTTATTTTAACGTGTATTTTTTAAGGCTGCTGAGATTTATGTGACTTCCTGGATTCAGAAAACTGGAAAACGTTTCAATGCACTGGAAAAGCGCTAGTAATACTGAAACATAAGACAACTTTATGGAACTAAGGTGAAAATTATTTGGTGAGTATTATTTCAAACAGAATTACTAATAAAGTATTGTTTAACTTATTGAACCTACTTACCTATAATATGAGACTAGCTAAATATATGTGTACTAATAGGTAGGTACGGTTGCCTTACGAAAACCTTTTTCATACAAGACTCTTGTCATTTACATAATATAAGATGCAGATGGTGACGGACGAGTTTTATGTGATAAAGTCCAAATGAACGTTTTCGTAAGGTATTCGTACGCGGTAAAGGAAACAATTATCAGCTTTATAATACTTAGTTATCATTGGATGCAAATCGTGAATCAACAGAATTGTTAAGACTTTGCACCCCACGACAGATTACAGCCAATCTATTCTGCAAACTGATATGAAGTGAGCTTAAGTAAGATGTCATTGTCAATAGTGACAATCCCTAGCATAAGGTGCAATGACAGCTAACTTCCAGTTCACTTCACGTCAATTTTCACCAAGACCTTTTTCAGAATAGACGAGCAGTACACATTGAAGAAACCTTCCAAGAGCATATTGAGTACATTGAAGAAGCCAGAAGCCTTCCTTGGTAAAGATACCCTGCAACAGCTGCTTTAAAGATCAACTTTTCAATTACAAATTTGAATAATTAAAAGTCCACGAACCGCTCTCCTGCATTTTATTTCTCCCTCTTGCGTCAGATTATTATTTTAATTACTTTAATTTGAAAACTAGGAACGTTTGACTTTCTTAATCGACAACTCACTAGTTTTTGCGGGAATCAAGATATTATCTAGTTTTAATACGATTTTAATGTTTTTATTGTTCCAAATTTAATTATTATTTCGTGTGTTCGAAATAAAATTGTTGTTTCGTTTGTTCTAAATCAAATGATTACCTAATTCGTTTGTTTCAAATAATATAATTAATTCGTTTAGATAGGCATATATCTATCATCAATGGCAATCGTGTCTTATCGCAGATGGTCAATCGTGAAGGGCATCTGGAACAGTGAAATTAACGATTTTCTTTGAAGCACAAACAAACAATTTATTCAGTTATATAATGCCAAAACCACAACATTTCACACCATTGGCATTGGTTTGATTTTAACTAAAGATAACGAAATAAAAATGTTACACTTTTCAGAAAATCATGTTTGAAAAGTGATCCAAATAGGTACTTCGTATACCATTAAATATTTAGAACACCTTTTGTATATTTTAAAAACTCTTCGTAATACTTGAGTAGATAGATACTTAACTAAATTCCAACTGTAACCAAGGTACAAATTCCCACACTAAAACAAAACATAATGATTTAATCAACTCCCAATAGCCTTTCAAAACAAGACACTGACCAGTAACAAAAGAGAAAAGAAAAAATAAATGTTCACGAATTAGATAAAGTATCCCAAAAAGAAGGGTTCCGTAGTCTCGAACATAATTGTATTTGTTCAAGCCTGTTTTGTATGCCTCCGAGCTACAGGAAGTTTCTGACTGATGGAGATGGCTAATGAAATAATGAAGAGGCCTAATTCTTGAAGAGCTCGGTAGATTGGGTTTTGTTTTTGTGTAGTTCGGTTTCGTGAAGATTGGAGTGCATGTACTTAGGTAATCGTTGTATTTTGCAAGTTGGGTGGGTTACAAGTAGTTAAGATATCTAGGGATATATTAAATGTAATAGAATAGAATAGAATACTCTTCATTATGTACAATAACACCATACAAAAATTACTGATATAAAATGTGTAGACATCTTGCATAGGGTGACACAATGGGCGGGGGTTTTCAGTTATGAATGAATTAATTAATGAACATTTTCAGACACAGGATCCGTAATGATGTTATAAGACTTAATAAAATATGATAAATCGCTGTAAGTGGTTTTAGATTTTTCATTCCGTCTTTATTTTCATTTACGGAGACGAGCAACTCTAAAGATGCTTGTTTTAAAAGGTCATTCATACATACATACACACATAAATGACGGACTGATGATTTTGCTGCGATGAGACGCAAGCGTGCAGCATTCTTATTGCGCAGAGTGTGTGCCAGCACCAACAGTCTCCTGGTTGGCATTGCTAGCAAACTGGATTGCCCTATCGTTCACTTTTAAGCCAGTTACATGTACCTGCTAATAGGAACTTAGGTGTTAAGTAAATATTACTAACATAGTTTGTGAGTAAATTGTTACTAACGTTATGAGTCCGCGATGCTTGAAAATAAATGTTTTATTAACTTGACGTTACTCGGAACCCTTTTTTTTTTTTGAGGGTGGGAAATCATCAAATAACTTCCCCCGCTCTGGGCAGAGTGGGAGGGCGTGTCAGACTCTTACTGACTAAAACCCACCCGTGTTCCTTCAGTTGCCTGTGCCAGGGGCCACGGTATCCCTCTCGGACTTTCCCGCAACCCTAGCAAGCATCGGCCCTAGCGGACCCCGTCATTGATGCTGACCACTCTTTGAGGCGCGCTTGGAACACAACGCGCCGTCGACCCGGGCCTGGTCCTTATCGAACGGCGAGCTGCCCATTGCTCGCCGTTCGCAAGCCCACGCCTACGGTGGCCGGGAATCGGTCTACGATTTCCGACGCCCAGGGCGTCTCCTGCGACGGCTAGGGGCGTGAGGGCGCGAATTTTGCCTCTCTCTCACGCGTTCCGCCTCTTCCTTCGCGAACATTACTGCTTCGCAGAAGGAGGTGACGGCTGCCCAAGCCCTCTCGCTCCGTACCATGGCCTGAACCAGGGCCGGACGCGAGAGATCGCCACCGCCAATCGCCTCCACGAGGACACGGCGGTGCTCCGCTCAAGCCGGGCAGACCTCCACCGTATGCTCCACCGTGTCCTCCGGGCGATCCACACAATAATAATATGAGACAACATCCACACAAGGTCTTCAGGTCCCGAACTAGGTAGAACCTGTACTACGGTAACCTGATGACTGATATACATACTTAAATACATATACACACCCAGACACAGGTCAAACAGACATGTTCATGTTCACAATGGTGACACCCGGGCGATTACTCGGAGCTCTGGGGTCCTGGACCTTTGGAAGGCGTACAAGGGGCCGAAGCCAACTTACAGAGGCCCCTTAGACAATTTTAGGCGTTGAGGCACCAACCGACGACTATCCCTGTATGCACTATGCAAGTGCACCCAAGGACAACCCCCGGTTAGTGCAGGACTATTGAAGAATATAGGAACAAAACATATTGGGCTATGGGTTTGGGTGGCTATAGTGGTAGAACTATGGAAGGACTATGTCCCCTGCCTGATCATTGTTGTGTAATACACGGATAATATGGCAGGGGGTGACTTGCACACTCAATAATGGGCCGCCGAAAATGGTCGCTAGCACGTAGTGACGTAGCAACAAGGGGGCAACACTTCCTGATATATTATTTCTTGTCATCTCATTTATGAAACTGATTTAATTAATTAAATAGGTACTTATCTAAACTATTAAGAACAATGGAAAATACTTAATCAGTGCATTCAAGTTTTCTTTAGGTAGTGTACTAGCAGAAGAACACCAACAGAGCTACCACTAATGAGCGTTATTTAACAACGTATATTTAAAGCTAGCCCAGAGCTCAGTAGGGGCCGGGGTCTGGATTTATGACCGGTTGATGGTAATAGGCCGCCCCCTATTACATTAGACTTATACATAGCTGGAAATATTTTTAAATATGAAGTAGTTAAATAATACTGGTGTGCTTCTGTATTTACAACCTCCTTCTAAACTATAAGCTCGTGTTCCCAAAAATCTCCTGTGCAATCACCTCTTAATCCGGGATTATCTCGCATGCATACATAACACCGCCGCCCGTCTAATCGCCACTAATTGAGGTAAACTTGGAATATTAACGACCAGGCTAGCTATTTATTATTTACCTACATTATGTGCAGCTATATGGTTTGTACATTAGCTTACGTTGTCTACTAATCTGAGTGTGTACACCGTTTTCATAAGTAGGTGATGTTTCTGCTGACTGTAATGAAATAGGTACCAACCATTTCTTAGTGGGTAATACAGAAAAAGACTGTTGTAAAAACGTGTAAGGGTCTCTAAGCATTGCCAGCACACAATGATCTCTGAATCTTTCTATGTTCGTCCGTAAAACTGAAAAGTTGCGTGTATTTCAAGATATTTAGAATTATGCGTTAACACCTAACCTACCAAAAATATGATAGTTAATTCAAAGTTTTGTTACATTTCTGAAGGCGAAATTTTTACTACAAAACGTTCAAATTCAATTCGCTATCTCATATCGGCAACAATCAATATCAAAAACTTTTCTAAAATGTAGGTAAATTAGAGATTTTTTGACAGATTGGGACACAAATGAAACATTGTCAAAAATACGGGAATTAACCCTCTAATTTGTTGCTGAATATAAGTTAGCTTTGGATAAAAATAGTACAAAATAAATATAAGCCCATTCACTGAAGCTCTTACATAAGAAAACATTTTCTTTCAATAGACTGAAGTTCCGACAACTGTCTCTAGGGGAGCGAGAACCGTTCTCTACAACCTGTGTACTTACGAGTTTCGTATTTATAGAAAACAAACCAACTGTAGGTACTATAGACAAACAGAGGAAGAACTAATATTTGCTTGCCAATTAGGATGAGGTCCCCTGGCTCACTTGAAACACTAGAACACAAGATAATTTAAAGATGATCAGTAAGAGATGACGTTATTTGAGAATTAGAATAATCTAAAGTTACGGACATGACAATCGTGATACCTGCAGCATAATTGCTTAATACTGTAACTTTCACAATCCCGTTAATTTGTTTTTCGTTGACAAGTATACAATTTTACAAGTTGACAAGATATTCATTGATTTATTTATTTATTTACAGTGTCGAGCCGACAATTTATCTTTTTTGACGTTCAAAGGTACCTTTTAAGTGCCTATTTGAAATGATTTGATCAGACATGTTTTTTTTTGCACTTTTAAAATGATAGGGATGTGATTGTGAGTGAGTGACGCAATTGGGGTGCTGAAAACGGATGGATTTGTGATACTAAAGTGCGCTTGCTACGGCCATTTCACTTACAACGATAGCCATTTTGTGATGTAGGACATCTAGACTTTTCCGTGTCTATAACATTGTTATGGATACTCGGAGCCTGAAAGACTGACAGTGACAACTGCTGGTCTATTCTGAAGCTTGAAGTGAGCTGTCATTCCACCTATTGCTGGGGATTGACACTAATGACAGCTACTTCACTTAACTTTTCACTTTGAGATTTTTATAGAAGAGATTGGCTGGTATAACCAAGTCAAATGATATGAAGTTTAATTTGGAATAGGCTACTTCAGGAAATTAAAAGAATTAATATTATTTTATAAATGTATCCAACACATGTATATTTTTTATTTTTATAGTTTATTTTGTAGAAGTGTAAATAGCCCAAGCTGCTAGAGTTAAGAAACTCGTAATTCATCTGTATGACACCCACGCAAAAATGTGGGAGGCGAATTATAAGGATTATGGCTTGACTTTAGGAATATTAAATGAGTGATAAATACTAGAGTATTTCTACGTGGGATGAGGCTACGGTGGGGCTTAAAACATAACTGACGTTATGTGGGTGTAGGTATTTATTTGCGAACCCAAAATAAATATAGGTATATATATTTGACATAACCTACATACCCACCAAAACGATGAAAATTGTGTGCTCTGATTTAAAAAATATTAAAGATAATTTGTCATTTTATGATTGATTAATATGTATTGAAGTAGAAGTAGATAGTAATAATTAAAAAAAAACATACTTTATTTTATTTTTTTATTAATTTTCAAACTTGTATGCTGCCAAAAAAATATAAAATGCCAAATTACTCGGAAATGGTTGTCATTTGCATAGGGGTCGTAAGTGGTAATTTGGTTGCAAATGACCTCCCCTACATTTGCCTACGATTGCCGACATATTACCAATAACCCTGTTTAAAAGATAGCCTTTGGAATACACAGGCGTTATGTTAAGCTATGCTGTGATCATCATTTCTCAAGCTATGATGAGTTACAAATATTTTTCCTAATTTTTATTTATATTTTAGTTTTGCTATACGAAAACTTTCAATGGTTACGTGGCACCCTAAGACATTCAAGAAGAAGTAGCCGTTCGGTATAGAGATAATCTATTAGCCTTTATACTGTTCAGTTGTCCATACATAATTGATTATTTAATTGATAATTAATAGTTGGAACATAATTCGTGATTTCTATTCCGTTATGCAGGCTGAAATTAAATTAGCTAGTGAAACTCAACAGGCGTGAGGGGCGTCGATATCTAAACACGATAAAATACAAATAAACAAGATTTGATGTTTTTTTAGGGGTCAATGATCCCTGGTAGTGTTGTTACATGAAGCATGAGTTGAAAAATTATGTTTTAATGTGTTCAGATATTGTTTGTGACTTTCCAGTCGTAATTGGTAAATTACGACTGGAAAGTTTACACCAGAAACGGATTTTTTAAACTGATATTTCAAGTGAATGCACTAACTGGGATCGATGATCCCACAAAAAAATATCATCTAGTTCATTTATTTTATCATGACTGTACACGTGTCACTCTGTGTATATACTCTTCACGTCTGCGGAGTTTCGCTAGCCTAATTTAATTTGACCCTGTATATTTGTGATAATCATTTGTTTATAACATACACATTCAGTATAACAACAGCTTATCAGACAAATATACCTCTCTATCAAATGACCTAGTTTCAACAATTTCATAGAGAATATAAAATCCGGTCACCGATAATATATAATTTATCGACCTCATTTACATAATGTTCTACTTTAACGTTATTTTAACATTACAGGAGCAATGAAATCGATTTAAAATTATTACTAAGGCGATTCGATTTATCGCTGAAATTTAATCTATTGTTAAATCTCACTTTGAACGTATTATTCTGTTATCGAGCATTCATTGGGAACTCGATCGACGATGGAGAGAGTAATAAATTATTTTATGATATCGTTACGCATCAGCCCTAGAGATATTACGTTTTAGGGTTGCCTTTTTATTTGGTAATTGTGCTGTTTATTTATACTTTATTGTACACCAGAAAATATAAACCTGCTGTTAAACCCGCGATGGTTTGTGTGGAATGTTTAATGTAAAAAAAAGCGTGTAAACTATTTTTTGAATAATAAAAATATATACATAACAAAAAATACATTTAACACTCTACAAAACATACAATGGGCGGCCTTATCGCTTTCTGCGATCTTTTAAAGGCAACATTGGAATAGAAAGTGATTACATGGACATAAAAATGGGGCTGTCATTGGTGCAAAATAATAAGTACCTACCTATATAGATGCAATACAATAAAATAGATACATTGATTCAATAAACATAAATTATATAAATGCCATATAATAGATATATAAATACATATTTAATGAATGTTGTTTTACCTATGTGTTTTTGTGAAATTATGGGTATAATATATTTTTTTTTATAAATTATTATCAAAGAACACAAAACATCACACCTTGTTTCCCCGAAGAGTTGGGCAGAGGTGTACTTATACAGAGTCAAATTAAATTAGCTAATGAAACTTCGCAGATGTGATTGGTATCGATATCTAAGCATGATATTTTTTTTTTGTTTTATCATGTTTATATATCGATGCCCATCACGTTTGCGAAGTTTCGCTAGGTAATTTAATTTGACCCTGTATTTAGTGGGATCCCTTCTTTTCGCATAATATTCTTTTTCCTAATATACTTTGGCATAACGATTTTGGCATAATTTGTTTTGCCATAATAATACTTTGCCATATTTACTTATTAACTTTGCCTTATTATTATTGTTATGCTTAATAAAGTTATGCTTTAGAATGTTATGCTTAATAAATGTATGCTTAGAATGTTATGCTTAATCATTATTATGATTAGAGAAATTATGCGTAAAAAAATTATGCGAAAGCTGTTATGCGTAAATAATTTATGCGAAAATATTATTAGGACAAACAAAAGTATGCCAAGTTATATTAGGTCTTAATTTTTTTTGCAAATGGATAGGGAACCATATTTAGTAAGTACACGTTTCGCCAGGTATTTTTAAGTCCCATGTAACAAGGGGCGAGTCTGTTGCCAGGCACCAGGCATAAATCTAGACTACAAGCTGCTACTGAGAAATTCTAGATAGAAAACCCCAATAACACTTTGCCCGACCTGGAGATCAAACCCAGGATCTGATGCTCCTGCCAGGGTTGCAGGAAAGTCCGAATGGGTTACCGTGGCCCCTGGCACAGGCAACTGAAGGAACACGGGTGGGTTTTAGTCAGTAAGAGTCTGACACGCCCTCCTGCTCCGCCCAGAGCGGGAGAAGTTATTTGATGATATCGCAACCTCAAAAAAAAAAGGTCTGATGCTTAGCAGTTGCGCTTACGACCACAAGACCAACGCGGCAGTCTAAACACAGAAAAGGTACCAATATGTGCCGTAATTTTTTTTTATTTTCAAATAATGGATTTTGAAGTAAATTAATTCTTATAGCTTATTAATTGCCTCAAATAATGGTTATTGTTTCAAATTATATAGCGGTTGTATTTCTTCTTTATCGGGAGAGTCATAAACCCTTTTTGCACAATCACCCGGACTCGAGCAATAATCATCGAAATTTTGCATATACGTTGTCTGGGCTACAGACAAGGACTTAGACTACCTTTCACCCAGAAAAGTTCTGTTTCTGAGGGAAACAACAATAACTTTCGACGGTCACAATTGCTGTAGGATGCTATATATGGAGCTAGGTGTCTTTTGAATCAGGATTCAATTATACTCGTACTATGTATTAGATATTTTAGTAGTGTGTTATGAATTTTTGTTTTTACATAATATATATTATGTATTCATTATGTGTGTCTTTTGCATGTCTCCAAAAACTTATAATAAACTACATAAAAGCTAGAAGCAATAAAGTGACGTAGCGTTCTAAAAATAAAATTATACATTTTCTAGCATAAAAAGCCTATTTTAATTAAAATGAGTTTTTAGATGAGAGATTTTGATTGTGTTTTATTAATTTATTATTTTAATGTTCTTATATTATCATGACATTTTTAAATAATTTGACGTTATAAATTATTGTATTAATATTTGCAAATATTAATACAATAATTAGGCAATCGCGATGATTTGTTTTTATCTTTAATTTTAACATCTCTTGCATGCTGACAATTTGTGTTGTAGGTATGTAGTTGTACTCATGAATGAGCAAATAAATGATAATCTTATGGTCGAACTACAACACCCGAACACCATGAAAGTTGGCACATAGGTAAATAAATATCTTCTTAATTAATTATTATATTTACTTTTAAGATTACCTTGTATTTCTCATATTAAGTGAATTGTATTTTTTTGAGAAATAAATGTCTTAATCCGTATAAGTATTTTTAATGGAGAAGGATTTACAGGATTTTTTTCGACCTCCACAAGGAGGAAGCCGCGGGCAGGGGCTAGTCTTTTGTACATTCTAATTGTAAGTACAGAAAGTTGTCATTGCCAATAAGAATAACAATATATTTTTTTAAACCATTATTCCACGCGTTTTCATAACCATACCTACTTAACATTATTGGATTTCGGTAATAAGTTGTATTTTTAACATCATTAGATACACAGCGGTCCCCAAACTAGGCGGCGCCTGTATCTTGGGAGCCGGAGTTGCGTCAACATTAAATTAAAACACATAAATTACACAGTCCTGGCTACATTGGACTCCTACCAACTATCCAAAACCATGAGTCGGGAGTTAGGATTTCAACCGTAGCCAGCCCTAAAACTAAGGCTGTCGATCAATTGTTAAGATAAACCAGTGCAGAGCAATCTGTCGGGCGGCGACCGAACTCCAGCTCACACTAACTTGCCTAACATAATATTTGCTCCCAACCTCTTCGCTCTGTTATGATTTTCATTATTAAATCAATATTATTTAATTTCATTTAAATATTAAAGGTTGTATTATAGGTAAGTAGGTAGGTTCTGAAATATTTTTCGAGAAGGAAAATTTTATGAAAACATCGGCAAGTAACTTCTTTAAAATATTCATTAGGCCATTTACTAAGTACCTACGGTATTTTTGTTGCCCTTCTGCCCGATTCACTGTATCTTATTACTACATATGTATTGTTTTTAAATATAAGATAAAACCTTATATTTCAGTAAATTTTAATGACAAAGTGGATTTTTCCATTTTGTCCATCAAAAACCTCTAGAAACCTTCAATGATTTCATAACACAGACTGGTCCAAAAGTTACACGTGGTCATTTTAACCTGTGTGGTTCTTTGTTCAAAATACCATTTCAGACAGAAATTTACATGGTCCGGACCACACATGATCTAATCAAGATTATATCCAGACTTTAAATGAGAATGTGACCTCTGAGTTTGTTTCGGCCTTTCTTCTCACAATAGTCAGATAGGAAACGCCGACTTCATCTAGTTTTAAAAATATGATTGACGTGTAAAACTGTTTGTACAAACCTACTTACAGAAATAAAATCATTTACCATTTAAACATACTACAAATAGTACGTACGAAACATAAATATCACCGATAATGATGCCCTGAGACAATACAACAACGATAGCCTTTTGTTTTGCTCCACAAAAATCCCAATTCTTGCTGCAACAAAGGATCTATCAAGCGCGTGAAATATTTCGATCATAGAAATATAAAGGATAAGATGCCGTAGCAAAAGCGTATCCCTCTCGGACTTTCCCGCAATCTGGGCAGGCATCGGCCCTAGCGGACCCCGTCATTGATGCTCACATCTCTTTGAAGCGCATGTGGAACACAACGTGCCATCAACCCGGGCCTGGTCCTTATCGAACGGCGAGCTGCCCATTGCTCGCCATTTGCAAGCCCGCACCTAAAATGGCCGGGAATCAGCATGCGATTCCCAACGCCCAGGGCATCTCCTGCGGTGGCTAGGGGCGTGAGGGCGCGAATTTTTCCTCTCCCTCACGCGTTCCGACTCCTCCTTCGTGAGCATTACTGCTTCGCAGAAGGAGGTGACGGCTTTCCAAGCCCTCTCGTTCCATACCATGGCCTGGACCAGGGCCGGACGCGAGAGATCGCCACCGCCAATCGCCTGCACGAGGACACGGCGGTGCTCCACCCAAGCCGGGCAGACCTCCACCGTATGCTCTACCGTGTCTTCTGGGCGATCCACACAATGGTGACACCCGGGCGTTTCCTCCCGCCTTATCCGGAACAGGAACCTCCCGAAACAACCGTTACCGGTGAGGACCTGCGTCAGGCGGACGGTAAGGACGCCGTGGCGCCTCTCTAGCCACTCCTCAAAGAGGGGACTTATTGCCGCAATTGTGGCGTGCCCAGCGCTGGGTTGCGACAATCGCACTCTCCATGCCGCCCTGAGATCTGTCCGCTGTACCGTGATTTCTCGCGGCAGCGGAGCTACGCCCCGGCGTTTCGCCTCCTCGCGCCACTCCCAAATGTGCGCGAGGACTTTTGCCTCCAGATCCCACGGCGGTAATCCGGCAAGGAGGCTCACCGCCTCACCGGAGACCATACGGTATCCCTGGACCAACCGGGTGGCCATAACCCTTTGGGGCGCGTTCAACCGGCGGGCTGGCCGCCGCCTTAAGGAACGCGCCCACACCGGTGCCCAGTAAAGGGCCATGGACCGCACGACCCCTGCGTAAAGCCTCCGGCAGGAGTCGTTTGGCCCCCCTTAATTGGGCAGGAGCCGCTTCTAGGCAGCCCCAGCCATTTCCAGTCTGGGAGCCAAACGTCGAATATCCGCCACGAAGTTCCACCGGCTGTCGAGGACGAGTCCCAGGTACTTCATCATCGACTCGACGCCGATGTGAACCCCTCCTACCGTTATTTGGGAACCCGACGGTAGCGCATTCCGAGGACCATGAAAACACATGGCCTCGGACTTGTGCAGGTCCACCTGGAGTCCCAATTACCGGATCCTCTCAACGATTGTGGCAACCCCGCGTGTCGCTAGTTCGGCCGCCGCCTAGTGTGACCTCCCCTGCGCCAGGACCAGCGTGTGATCAGCGTAGCAAACCACGCTGACGCCGCTATGGAGGTCGGCGCGCAGCGTCCCACAGATGCGGCCCCAGGACCGATCCCTGTGGGACATCTCTTGCCAGTTCCATTCTCCCTGGTGACCGGGGTAGATGACGGCCCTGTCCGTCAAATAGGTCTCGACCACACGACAGAGGTAGGTCGGCATCCGGTGATACCGGTTCTATGAGAACAGAGCGCTCACCACGTCCTCCACGAGCTGCCAGCTGCTGGGGCCGGAGACCGTGGGGAGCCCATGGGTGGAGCTTCTCTCGCACCGATTTGTAGGGGCATCCCCACGGGTCCCTGTTCAGAGTCTCTAGCGACTCCTCGCGGGCCAGTCCCCTGGTCCGCAGGATCTCCGCTTGAAGGGTGGTTTTCGCGGCTCTGTACCCCTCGTACAGCTCCGCCTGAATGGCTTCCGTATCCGGAGGGCGAATACGAAGCCAGCGGTGCCTGGTGTACCGGTGTCGCGCAGCGACGCACGCACTGCGCAGATTCGTCAACTGCGGCGACCACCAGCACATCAGGCGCTGGGCGACTCCTGGCGATGGCTGCTGTGGGAAATAAGCTTTTTAATCTTCTTAAGGCACCGTCTCATCGCCGGCGATTAACGAAAAGCGAGTAGAGCTAGCAACTAAAATCGACTTGACGAGCAAAGAGAAGCGAGTGTGCAACGGCGACCTGAGATTACTCGCTGGTATAAGCCGAGCTTAAGTCTCCCAGCGAGTGTTCAGCCTGTCAAGCGAGCGTCGCTGAGTGAGTACTCTCTATGATGTCTCTTGTCGCTGCGATAGTCAGCGATTAACTACATGGAACATATAATACACTGTACATACAAATACATGTATTAATATATGTATCTACAGACCTTGTAGGTCTGTAGATTTTGTACGTTTCCTGAGCTAGAAAACGTCGATCGCTTTCTCGTCGGCGCGCGGTGGTGGGTCAGGTGCCCAATAGCGTTGTTGACTTCTCAATTGATAATATTTTCACAGTCACTGCTTTTCGTATTCCATGTTCCAGCAAAGAATAGGCCGTTGGGCTCGCGCGTGGTTGGTCACAGTTCCAACCCAACCTATGAACTGCCAAATTATTTACCTAGCTGCCCATTCCAACATTTTTACTGGCCATTCATTCATTACACTACTTAAGTATTTATTGTACTGACATTGTAGGATGAAATAACCGACCACTATTCTTTTGCTGTCACACTAATTCACCAACCGCCAAAAACTTTTCATAATATTCTCCCAAATATTTAAATAACAGTTATTAAAATCATTACACATTAAAAATGTTTTCCATTAAATCAATTCTAGAAATCAATTTCATATTCTAGAATCAAGTCTATTTAAATGTAAATGTTGACTTTCAAAAGTGCCTTTTATGTGCCTATTTGAATAAATGCTTTGACTTTGACTTTGACCATTTCTTTTTCGTCACGTGGTCAGTAAGGCCCTATTTTATAAATGGCCTAAGCATGAGCCAACCAGGTCACTAAATGTTGCATCATACACATCGGCTGAATATCACTGCGGCAGTTATTTTAACTGAAAGGCTAATTAAACTAGTTGGCGGCGACATATCCACGTAATTGTGTTTGTGTGTGCCTAATTGTTATACTAATACTTGGTTCAAGTAGTTTGTAATACTAACACGCCCTGGACCTAGGAAGCTTGATAGTGAAAAGATTTATTTTATATTAAGTGTACTGAAAAGATAACGGCTATTACACCTGCGACCCCATAGGTCAGCAATAGCTGTTGAATGCAATAAAAGATTGAGTATTGAGCTGGTAATAGGTGGACAAACTGGTATCTACAAACGTAGTTACGACATCTCCCTCGATTTGACGATCCGCGGCAGAATATTAAACGATAGGCATCAAAGGAATGCAAAGACAATACGGCGGAGGGCGATCTTTGATCAGGAACCAAACCAAAATGTATAACATCTGTAATTCTTGACAAATTGCGGGAGCCACAGGTAATAAAAGAGTTTTTTGTGGCTATTTATGTACTTTCGATTACATGGCTATGAATATGGTTGTCTATTGTTTGCCCGAAGATTATATGCCATAATCATCATTTTCCCGAATTTCATTTACCCGAATTTCATTTGCCCGAATGTTTCATTTGCCCTAAAAGACATATGACATACTTTTAATTGCCCGAATTTTAGATACCATAAGATACGAATGCCATAAGTATTGTTTGCCTTATTTTTATGTGCCATAATAATTATTAGACATAATATTTAAATGGCATAACAAGTATTAGACAAATATTTAAGCCCCGTAATAATCATTACACATGATGACATTATATTTAAGCGCCACAATAAATTTACAATCAAAATTAATGAGATATTATCTAAGAAAGAAGAATATACAAAAGAAGATTTTTTGCGTGCTTTAGCATCAAATTTGTATTTGCATTAAAAAAGAAATTGTACTACCTAATTATAATTATATAGTTTGATTATTAAACTTGTTTTTAATTCTAATACTTACCTACTTATTAGCTTTCTGGCTGTCGATGTCGATGGGTGCGCAATGTTTGGTATAATAAGAATAAACTTATTTATTCTGTGCATGGTTGATGGTGGGCTAGGTCGACGGAGCCCCGCTTCGCGGGGCTCCTACTTCTGTGTGGTTTATAAAAAAATAACCACGAAGGGGATGGCGGGGTCGTGTGAGCGAGCGAAGCGAGCGAATCGACCCCGCCATCCCCTTCTAACCTAATCTGCCCGAGTCGGGGTGCCCTAAAGTCCCAATTGCATCCAATTTCTCTTGATATAAACAACCGTTACACACCCGATGTCGATGGCAAATTATGTTATGGCATATCATAATTATGGCATGTGATAATTAGGGCTTACAATGATTATGACAAATGATGTTATGGTAAGTGACTTTATGGGAAACAATGATTCTGGCACGTGACTAATATGGCAAATGAGAGTAGGGCAAATGAGTATTATGTCGTATGATATTATGGCTGTTGACTATTATGGCAAATAAAATTCGGGTAAACGGCGGTATACCCTATGAATATACCTAAATAACGTAATATCTAGGATAATCAAATTCCTAAATAGCTCTCTGTATATATCATTCATTACCTATCGATAGTATTACCTATGCAAAAGAATAATAATGTGTCTAAATACAATAAGATAGCGAACTTAAAAAGACGTATAGAAAAATATTTCAATTGACGATTGCAAGTAGGTACAGAAGTTGTAAATTAATGTATCTACTCAAACGACAAGTGTCGAGGCGATGTATTTCATGGTGAAATACTTATCATTTACAGAAAAAAATGCCTAAGCGCTATCTTTCCTGAAGACTACAAAAAAGAAACACAAGCCGCATAACAAATAAGTACAGTCCACAAATCACACCTGTCAATGTTAGGACGCTTCACACGGCACGTAAATAACGCGCCGTGCTCAGCGATAATGTCGCCCGTCAGCCGACACGTTACGAGTAAATCTTTTTATCAAGCCCTGACACTACATTACCCGAATTTATGGAAGCGGGTACGAAAGAGACGGCAGTATTAGTGGGGTTGTAAAATGTAGGTTCCTTGATTTTTGGGTTTTGAAAAGTCTTGGATTGTTGTGGAGAGCCATTAAAGTAGTAAATAACAGAGCACGACATGACATATTTTATTTGTGGTAGTACCATAAACCGATAGTGGAGTGGACTTACTTTTGGAATATACTTTGGAATAATGAAAAATACTCAGTTTAATTAGAATAGAATGGAATACTCTTTATTATGAACACCATAAAAATTACAGATATAAATGAAGAAATTTTATATAGGGTGACACAGCGGCCACAAGGGCGGTCTTATCGATAAGACAACCTTTGGATGGATTAGAGGAACAAGAAGAGACAATATTGCAGGTAATCAGTGGTGTACCATTTACATATACAATATATACATAAACCATATACTTATCTACATATATGAGTTATACAATAATAAACATGATACAAGAGCAAGGAAACTATTATGTAATAAAAATGTTTAAGGAGAGAGGAAGTGTTTTAACCAGAATTTTAAAAGTGAACAAAATTTTCGCACAGTTTGTCGACACCGGCAAGGCACTCCATAACCATACGGCTTGAACTGTAAGACTTGTCATAAAAAAAAAACCTTTTTTTAACATAAACACTTAAACAGCCTATAATGTTCCCACTGCTGAGACACAGGTCTCCTCTCTGTGATAGGGATTGGGCTGTAATCCACCACGTGGCCCCAGTGCGGATTGTTAGATGTCACATGTCTTTGAATTTCTGGTTCTAGGACGTGCTGGTTTCTCCACTATGTTTTCCTTCACCGTTTTGAGAGCAGTAGTGATGAAATAAATAACACAAAGTAAAACGACTGTCTGGGTTCGAACTCACGACCCACAACTGAAACTCGGTCGGTTGTTAGCGCTGCTTGTCAACCATGGGAAATTCAAAGGTGAATTTAAATATTCTAACTAGTAATGAAAGCTAAATTACATAAATACCTGCTTTATCAACTGTTAAATAATTAATTATAATTAACTATTATTTAATTATTATATTTAACTGCACTACCGAATTGGGACCCTGTAATGGTAGCGTGTGTACGTAAATAAATTTATAATAAATAAAATAAATAAATAATATTTAACAGCCAACTTAGGTATACCCATAATATTGTAATTCGATGTTTATAATATATGTGGACCTATTACGATTTTCTTCAATCATACTTTAACAGATTCACAGTGTGAAAAACAAACAATTTGAATAAACTGTAAAACGTGAAACGGCAATAAATATCGACGCAGTTGTAAAATAACTTAACATTCGTAACACGTGCGTTTACTATGCGTAATGCGAAAGACCTTTATAGTCGACGATTTTTTAGAATTTCATAGCATTGATTTTAATTCGTCGTAATTGGTTATGAATTTAAAGTAAGTAAATGGCCACAACACCCTCATTTGATGCACTATTAAAATAACACACCAAACCAGTATTTATATGGTAATTTTTGTACAGCTTGGTGTTGTTAATGTCAAAGGCAAATTGTATAGTTCGTCATTATACATACGGTTGACCGTTTGCATTCTGTCGCAGTTAGAGATAATGCAGGTTAAATGATAAATTATTATATTTCTGTAAGTAAATGATAATGATAAATGATAAATGATTTTATTTCTGTAAGTAGGTTTGTTACAAACACTTTTACACATCAATCATATTTTAAAAACTAGATGAGGTCGGCGTTTCCTATCTGACTACTCTGAGAAGAAAGGCCGAAACAAACTCAGAGGTCACAGTCTCTTTTAAAGTCCAGACATAATCTTGGTCAGATCATGTGAAGACCATGTAGATTGGTGTCTGAAACGGTCTTTTGAGGAAAAACCATACAGATTGAGCGGACCTGTCCAGTCAGTGCACGCATTTGTAAGTAATCTTGCCGCTCAACTGAGAACTTAAGGAGTACAATGATTCGACGAACAATACCAAAGAAAGGACATTTGGGTAGGCCGCATAAATTACTCAAGCTGCCAGATCGTGAAACTAACTAAGAAATAAAATAAAAAAAGTAATAAACCACATAATCTTCACATTCACAATAATTTAAATAATATAATACTTTACAAAGTACCTAAATACTCATGACATTGTATGTATAAAATTCATCAATGTCAATGTGTATATAAAAGTTCGAACATAATCTTTGAGGACCATGTAGATTAGTATCTGAAATGGTCTTCTGATGAAAGAACCACGCAGATTAAGAGGACCGGTCCAGTCAGTGCACGCATTTGTCAGTAACCGTGCAGCTCAACTCAGAACTTTAGGAGCTCAACGATGGTAGGTTTGTACAAACACTTTTACACGCCAATCATATTTTTTTTTAACTAGATGAGGTCGGCATTTCCTATCCGACTACTCTGAGAAGAAAGACCGAAATAAACTCAGAGGTCACAGTGTCTTTTAAAGTCCAAACAGAATCTTGGTCAGATCATGTGAAGGCTATGTAGATCGGGGTCTGAAATGGTCTTTTGAGGAAACAACCACACAGATTGAGTGGACCTGTCCAGTCAGTGCACGCAATTGTCAGCAATCGTGCAGCTCAACTCAGAACTTAAGGAGCTCAACAAGTTAAATGTATATCGCCTAGGCGTTATGCAAAAGTTCTTGAAACGCAATTGCTGAGTCGATCGACGTATACATAATAACTAAGGCGAATTGATACAACTAGTACGGCTGTGTACCACCAGAGGCTGCTAAACAAAACAACAAAAATGGCGTCGAATAGTGCAAGTGTTTCCAAAAATAAAGATGAAAACAAGTGCGTACCGCAAGAAACAAGTGATTTTAAAAACGTTTACTATAAACAATTGAACAATTAATACGAATCTCAAACGGTAACATTAAAAAAGTCGTGGAGTAGAGAAAAGTTCTGGAGGTTATACGGCTCGTAAAACACGCTCAAGTGTCCATGCAATCTGGCGTTTGGTGGACTTCTGCTTGTAAATTAAGGGTAATATTTTTTACAACTGTTATTCAACCATTATGGAGGTTATTATGATCAGTTGAAACTAATTAACGGGTAGTCGTTTTATTTACCGGTGGGTGGTAAATTAGTGTCATAGTAAAATATGTACAGTAATATAAAGAAAATTGGTCGGCTATTTCATCCTACAATATCAATAAATAAAATAATCTTGACCGTTGGAACTGTGAACCACGTGCGCGCTACTTCGAAGTTATATTTCTCACCGGCTAATTCCAATTTGTTAACTGCCCACACGTAACTGCCCATCAAGCGATTTTACTGCTAAATATTTATTTAATTGCCCATTTAAATATTTGTTTTGACTCATTTTTATTTATTTTACTGCTCAGTTTTTACTTCCGAACTTGTTAATAATCATGGTTAGCCGAACATAATATGACTGTTGACGAAATAGATGCGATCAGAAGCGTCATCAATTTTCCTTATGCATATAAAAACAACGGCTACAGTAAGCAAACGGACGGCGTCGTATGTATAATGACGAATCATACAATCTGCCTGCGACGAGCCTGCAACATTGACATTATGTGTATCTTAAAAAAGCAATTTCTTTTTTTTTAAGAAAGAATTACTTTCATTGAAATTCATCATTACAGGACATTAAACATGGGAACTAGATTGTATTTATGCAGTCGTTCCATGTTTTATTCATCTGGATCCAGCTGAATAAAACCGACTCTTGACGATGATGAGATAATTGGACGAGACATGTCTAAAAATAAAGGAAGATCACTATATTATTTTCATTTAAGAAACCTTATGTAGTCGTGTCGTTATAGCTAAAATTCTTTACCTAAGTACATGATCGGCGTGAAGCTTAATTCTGTACCTTTTTAATCCTGCGAAAGGTGGAATCATAAATAAGGATTGGAAATATCGAAATTGCCTATTATTCGTGTGCGAAATCTGCACCCGAAGAAGTTATTTTCACTGCGGTCAAAACGGGAAATAAAAGTTGAAAAATATTTAGACCTTTAAAATAATATTTCCAAAGGGTATAATTGTTTTGTTTTTGCACAAAGTTATTTACTTATATACTTTTTTTTTGTCTAGAAAAAAGTTCTTTCAAAATGGTAACGCAATGGTAATGGTGGTAAGGGTAACGTTTTTCGCTTTGTATCATCATTTTAATTTTCTACCTGGATTCAAAACTCGCATTTTCGTATACAATCCTCCACGAATACAGAGTGTAACCAGATTATTATGTTAATTTAGGACTTTGTCGTAATCGCGCGCAGGCGGCGATCAATTACGTTGTTAAGGGCGAAGACAGACTGCTGAATAAACTATAGTGCCTACTGTAACTAGCCCTCCGGCTAATTAGCCGGAGGGCTAGTTACAGTTATTTGTAAGTAACGCTCCGTTCGCGGCTTCGTTAAGGCACTTCACGCCGACATACAGGAGGGGTGCGGTGGTATCTTACACCTCGCGAGTGCAATGCCCTGACGTCAGAGTCAGCGCCTCACGCTCGGCAGAACGTAGCCCGGCTTCAAATCGTTCAGGAATGGTCGGCTGTGGCGTCCTACGCCACGCAGCTAGAGTGCCCTCGATTTCAGAGGCCTCCCACTGATGCAAGCGAGAAAGAAAAGCAATAGGTAGGTATCGATTAGACAGGTCAGATAGGAAGTGTCTCTTTGTAAAATACTGGTGTTCAGATGCATTCGATTGGACTTGAAGCGGGAATCTGGAAGACTAGCGAGATGATGATCATGAAGAAGTAAGCTAGTTTTGAGGGCTTGCCTAGTAAAATAAAATGTCAGGTGTATTTTAAGAGCCTTCTAGACTGGCAGTACTTAGATAATTCTGGTCCAACCATGAGCAGTCAACCCAGGAGATCAACCAACCAACCTTATTCTCTATCCATTTTTACGACCACAGCAAAATCATGTGCCAGAAAATAAGAAAATAGGTAGAAAATTAACTCGGCCCAGTGTGACATAAAGCTAACCCTGTAAGCTAAACTTAGCATGGAAAACGACGCGCTTATTGCGAACGACTCTGTTTTAATTTAAAATTGTAAGTCGTTACCGTGTAAATAATTGTTTTGTGGCAACCCTGTAATGGATTGTATGGAGTTTTGCGTTAATAGCTATTAAGTAAGGGATGCTTACGCTATGGGAATGTTAATTTTGAAAGTAACTGGTTACATTAATTTGAACTGCCTCATTGGTATAGTTTTTGGAATCGTTGGGGAAATATGTTATACCTACAAGGGGCGTTCTATCAAAAAATCTCGATATCGGTATGAAAAAAACGTAAAAGATTTTTTTTTTCAATCCTCCATTACCTCAATGCATTTATAACATTCCGAAATTAACATTTCAATACCCTGTAAAAAATATTTTTCCTCTTTCTCTAAAAATGCGCATTTATTGCCACCTTGAGCTCTTCATTGAGGGAATTTCATTTCCCACGAAGGTCTTTTTTACAAATTTGTAATGTTTGTATTTTTTACTTACGTTTTGGCTATTAGATCTTATATTATACGTTCTCTCCAATTATCCGCATGGCCATTGTCTGTAGTCTAACCATTCCTAGGCCTCTATATTTTAAGTTATTTAGATTTTCTCATGCTCTCCCAATGTTTATTTACCTTTTGTAATGTCAGATAATGACAAGCCTAGGTTTTATTTTTAATGTATTGCTAGAGCTGCCAGTAGGTAAGGTTGTATAGGTATTAGACCTTATTATAAACTATTATTCTTCTTTTATGTTCTAGAATCATTGTTAAAAATTTTATATGTCAACCGATCCGAAAAGGAAGGGAGCCGGGACCGTCAGACCAGATTACTCTTGGTGCTCGCCTTGGCAGGAGGTCCTGAAGTTTATATAGCGCTCGGTGGGAGGGCTGTGCCCTCTGATAGTGTGGGCTGTGCTTGAACAAACAAATCTACGCGTCCTTCTACACCGGACTATGTTGTAAGTCGCTAGACCGGCGATGGCTACCCTTGGCGTCAGTGCTGGATACTGACGCAAGAAGATTACGTCGTGGTCTACAATAAACTAGTGACTCCGACGGCTGGTAGATCTCAGCCCTCTGCCTGCCTCCTCTACCACGGCCTGCCCCTCCGAGGTCGGTGACATGGTCTAACTCAAGGACTCTCCTTTTACAACCTGCGAGCCTCTCTAGAAGAAACGCTTGGACCTCCAACTTATACCCGGTTTCCCTGACTTTATATTCTACCTCAATTATATTATTTTACCATTAAAAAAAAAAAAAAAAAAAAAAAACAATCAAGTAAAAAATACAAACATTACATTTTTGTCGGGGAAATGTAATGTTTGTATTTTTTACTTACGTTTTGGCTATTAGATCTTATATTATACGTTCTCTCCAATTATCCGCATGGCCATTGTCTGTAGTCTAACCATTCCTAGGCCTCTATATTTTAAGTTATTTAGATTTTCTCATGCTCTCCCAATGTTTATTTACCTTTTGTAATGTCAGATAATGACAAGCCTAGGTTTTATTTTAATGTATTGCTAGAGCTGCCAGTAGGTAAGGTTGTATAGGTATTAGACCTTATTATAAACTATTATTCTTCTTTTATGTTCTAGAATCATTGTTAAAAATTTTATATGTCAACCGATCCGAAAAGGAAGGGAGCCGGGACCGTCAGACCAGATTACTCTTGGTGCTCGCCTTGGCAGGAGGTCCTGAAGTTTATATAGCGCTCGGTGGGAGGGCTGTGCCCTCTGATAGTGTGGGCTGTGCTTGAACAAACAAATCTACGCGTCCTTCTACACCGGACTATGTTGTAAGTCGCTAGACCGGCGATGGCTACCCTTGGCGTCAGTGCTGGATACTGACGCAAGAAGATTACGTCGTGGTCTACAATAAACTAGTGACTCCGACGGCTGGTAGATCTCAGCCCTCTGCCTGCCTCCTCTACCACGGCCTGCCCCTCCGAGGTCGGTGACATGGTCTAACTCAAGGACCCTCCTTTTACAACCTGCGAGCCTCTCTAGAAGAAACGCTTGGACCTCCAACTTATACCCGGTTTCCCTGTCTTTATATTCTTTATATTCTATTCTTTATTTTTTTTTGTTTCTTTTTTCTGTTTTTATTTTTTTATTTTTTGTTATTTTACCATTTCTTCTTTTTACTTTTCCTTTTAAGCCGGGACTCCTCCAGTTCTGGTGATAGTTTCCCTCCTTGACCTTACATTTTCCCCCTCCCGGGAAAACGTAACGTTACAAATTAAGGAATAAATAATAATCACTTGGGGTTAGGTCCGGGCTATGGGGTGGGTGGTTAATTTCTACGAAACCACAATCTCACACATCAGCCTTGGAAACACTGGGCACGCCACAATTGCGGCGATAAGTCCCCTCTTTGAGGAGTGGCTAGAGAGGCGCCACGGCGTCCTTACCTTCCTCCTGACGCAGGTCCTCACCGGACACGGTTGTTTCGGGAGGTTCCTGTTCCGGATAAGGCGGGAGGAAACACCCGGGTGTCACCATTGTGTGGATCGCCCGGAGGACACGGTGGAGCATACGGTGGAGGTCTGCCTGGCTTGGGCGGAGCACCACCGTGTCCTCGTGGAGGCGATTGGCGGTAGCGATCTCTCGCGTCCGGCCCTGGTCCAGGCCATGGTACGGAGCGAGAGGGCTTGGGAAGCCGCCGTCACCTCCTTCTGCGAAGCAGTAATGTTCGCGAAGGAGGAGGCGGAACGCGTGAGGGAGAGGCAAAATTCGCGCCCTCACGCCCCTAGCCGCCGCAGGAGACGCCCTGGGCGTTGGGAATCGCAGGCCGATTCCCAGCCACCGTAGGCGTGAGCTTGCGAACGGCGAGCAATGGGCAGCTTTTCATCTTTAGTAACAATTCGATCGAAAATACTTTTAATGGAACTTCACCACAGAGCTCCAAAAACTCTCTACATCACTCGATTAGCACTTGTTTTTGAGGTGGCGTGAGTATTCGCGGCACCCATATTGCACTGACTTTTGAAAGGTATAGAAGATCATGAAGAATAGTGTGCATGGTACCAACGGAGAGGTGGGTCATCTCTGCTATCATTTCCATCCTCCGGTATAAGCTTCTCAACTTTTTTCACGTTTTCTTCCGTAGAGGCAGTAACCGGGCCGCCCAAGCGAGTGTCGTCTCCAATACTCTCTCTGCCCCTTTTAAATTAATTTGACGTCTTTTGAACCGTAGATAACGAAGGCGCAGAATCTTGGTAAACAGCCACCATCTCTTCGTGAATAGTTTTTTGACCTTTTCCTTGTTTGGTAAGTAATTTAATAACAGCGCGGTGCTCGATTTTCTTCAACATTGTCACGTTAGCCATTCCAGTTGTCGTTGACTAAGGATAACTAGCAAACTAATGATCATAACTATATGAAATTTAACCCTTACATAATGTCATTAATTAAATATTTAGTCAAATTACCCACATCATTAGTAAAACACCTTCATACGTAGAATAACGCTCCTCGTATGGTTCTCTGTATCATTTTCATAATCGTGGAATTTTAAACTGGCAAATGACAAATTTATGTCAGATAGATAAGTACCTACTCAGTTGTAAAGGTCAGATAGGCAGTCGCTACATTAAAATTATGTAGTGGTATGTAGCTGCAGCTACACAGCTGGCTAGACTGGAAGCCAACCCCAAGATAGTTGGGAAAGACCTACGCAGATGATTATGAGACAGGTATTCACTGTTCTACCTGAGTCCGCACACGAGGCACAGTGTCGCAGAGCCCAAGTTTTGTAAAACACATAATCGCAAGCAATTTGGCCACGATTTTTGAGCAAGCTCTCATACATATCGTTTGTCCGGTAAATCTCCTCCTGAAAAATACATAGGTAAGTACTGCTTATAATTATTCCCTCTCCGACGAATCCTTTGAGCACACTAGTCTGAAAAAAAAAGCTAAAGCTGTAGAGTTTTTTTGTTTTATGTTTGTTTGAACGGGCTAATATCTAGAACAAGTACAAGTAGGATTAAAAAAATATATTTTTGCTTTTGATAGCCCAAGTTTTGAGGAAGGCTATTTAGCATCACGCTAGAACCCCTAGGAGCCGAGCAAAAACAAATAAAGTCAGAAAAAAGGTAGTAGTAATAAGCGGTACCTTTGTACCTACTAAATAAGACTGACCGGTTGGCGTAGTTGGTAGCGACCCTGCCTTCTGAGCCGCTGGTCCCGGGTTCGATCCCTGGACAAGTCAAACATTTGTGTGCATGAACATGTCTGTTTGACCTGTGTCTGGGTATGTATATAAGTATGTAAAGTACATGTATGTATATCAGTAATTTTTTTTTTTTTTGAGTATGGGAAATCATCAAATGACCCCTCCCGCTCTGGGTGGAGCGGAAGGGAGTGTCAGACTCTTACTGACTAAAACCCACCCGTGTTCCTTCCTTGGCCCTTTATGTTCCGGGTCAGCGGTACCCCTTATGGATGATCCCGCTTTCCCGGCAGGCTTGGGCCCTAGTGGGCCCCCTCTTCGATGCTGACATCTCTTTGAGGCGCGCGTGGAACACGTACGCGCCGTCCGGCACGGGCCTGATCCTGATCGGACGGTGAGCTACCCATTACTCACCGCCCGCAGGCCCGCGCCTACGGTGGCCGGGAGTCGTCACGCGGCTCCCGACGCCCGGAGCGTCCACCGCGGCGGCTTGAACGGGAGACTCTCTCCCTCTCCCGTCCCGCCACCTCCTTCGCTAGCATGACTGCTTCGCAGAAGGAGGCGACTGCCTCCCACTCCCCCTCGCCCCGGACCATGGCTTGAACCAAGGCCGGGCGTGAGAGGTCGCCGCCGCTGCCGATCGCCTCTACGAGGACACGGCGGTGCTCCGCCCATGCAGGGCAGGCCCCCACCGTATTCTCCACCGTGTCCTATGTATATCAGTCATCAGGTTACCGTAGTACAGGGTCTGCCTAGTTCGGGACCTGTGTGAATGTTGTCTAGTAAAAAAAAAAAAAACGAATATGTCGTATCTGTATCTACATATTTTACTGTGTAAAAAAATAAAATAAATAAATAAAGGGCGCTAAGCGAAAACGAAGTAATAGTGCGAGCAGGCGACGGGGCAGGTCGGAGAAACAAGAAATATCACGCAAACGAAGTTGCAGGCAGAGGCTAGTACAGTGATTAACAAAAAGAAAAAACCATATCCATGAACACGACCCCAATGCAATCCCATCAACAAAGTCACATCTAATGAAAAAAACTAATTCAAACGAAAACCAATCCATTCCAGTATCAAAGCTGTATAAAAGAAATTCATTTCTCTTTGACATTCGATTAAAAAATACGAGGCAAAAGGCTTTCTCATAACTTGTTACTATTTGGTGCGGCTCTCACAGAGTGCTGTAAAAACACGACTACGGCCGGTCAGCGTGAAATGAAATTCATAATAACGACTGTTGAACGTACCTAGTGGGGCGCATGAAGTAGGGAAAGTTTTAAAGAGTATGTTTTCGTTTTAATATAACACCTTTTCGTTCCGATAATTATTATTAGATACTTAAAGATAGGTAGGTAAGGTTTAAAATCCAAGATAATATTTGCATAATTTAAAAGCTAGTAGTCTTAAAATAATAATAACAATATTTATACAACAATATGTAGGTATCTGTGTTTTTATTGTATAATACATTTTTTATTGTGTCAAGATAATTTTGACGCAATAAAAATTTCGTTATCTTAAATTATTATTAAAAACAGTTGCGTTACACATAATTTGGCATAAGTTAAAAGAGATAACTAGAAAACTTAAGGTACATCGCATGGTAAATCATTGTTACGTATTAGTTTTCCAAACTAGGGAATCGATTGCAACTGGTTTTTGGTTCGTGACCACTAAATTACGTAAACTTTCAAATGCATATTATCTTAGAAAGATGAGCCTAAGTTATCCCGATAAAAACATTATTGGTAAAATATATACCAGTATTAAAATGTTAACCCTAGAGGTTCTAACGCTACTATAATAGTTGAGCGTAATGGTTCAAAATAAGTCGGTCTTGATAAACTGCAATCTCGAAGACGTAGCTCTCCTCGACGGAGTCGCTGATGACACGACGATCATATGTCACTGACCACAACGGCCTAGCTGGTCTCGAATTCCAAGGATTTTATGTGGCTGGCAGAAGCGACCCAAGATCTCGCGAGCCTGTTGAATAGTCCGAATAATATCGTATACCAAACAGAACATAATAACGAAACTAGATGAAATATAATCAATACAATTTACATGGTTCGATTTAGAATTTTAAGAATCGAAAATTTATAGAAATCAACTGGATTCAATAAATATTTTTCAGCAACTGACGTTTTTTTTTCCAATAATCAAATGCCCGTTTTCTTCAATATTTTAAATATTTTGAAAAAATAATAAATTATGACCAGTTATACGAATTAGGACAAAATAGGTAGTAACCGCAGAAGTCACGCTGCAGTATGTAGAGCAAAGCTCAAAAATGAATCTCTAAACACAAATTGAATAAAGATTTGTATATAATCTTTTCTTTATTTATTTACAAGGCAACTACAACATGTAATAATCACAGCCTATCACTAGGTTCACATTATAGGTTTCGACCAGAGGGGTAATTCCCGTATTTTTAAGAACGTTCACATTCTAATCTCAGTCTCAATCTGTCAAAAATTGTATAGCGTTTACCTACATTTCTGACATTTGACTGTCGCTGAGATGAGATTGCGACTTGATTTTGAACATTTTTAATTACGGGAATTGGCCTTCTGATTATCACCCAAAGCGTAATAGCACAACATAACTAGCAAGAACAATAATAATGAAGACAACTACAGTAAAAAGCTTAGTTCACAAAATTACAGCCACAAGGACTGTGCGTCTGCCCTCCGGCACACTTCTACTTAGGCAGGGAATGTGTAGGAGACCTAACACGCCAGGTAAAGTACTTACAAAATTACATTATTTAAAAAGAAAGAGTACATACATGTGTTTTGAAAGTAACGGCACGAGAATCGAAGATGTCAATACTGATATTTTCCTTTGAGATTTCATTGTAAAGTCGACTAATTATGACGCCTATCGTCAAACTTAGTCGAATTTACAGTAAAATCTCTGTAATATGAAGTGTTATTTGTGAAGAACAGACGTGCAAAAGTTTTCGGTAGGTATTCAGGTGTTATACACTAGGTATAACACCTGAATACCTACCGAAAACTTGGCTTACAGGTGTTATACCTAGTATTGATGTATGTGAACGACAGCAGAGCTGAAGAGTCAAGGGTGGATTGTAGGATCATAAGCAGGTTTATTAAGTTTTGCTGTTTGCGACGAGCATGCATAGGTTCCAAGTTGAATTTGACAAGGCGTTCGGAATAGCTTTGTAGCTTCTAGAGAAGCCGTACCGCTACGAGACCCACTTAACACATTTTCGTGGCACACTTTCAACTCTGTCAGAGTGTACTGCGTAACATGGAGACCAGACAATCGAACAGTATTCTTGTATACTTCTTACTAGGTTTTTATAAAGTATTAGGAAGCTTTGAAGTTTTTTAAATGTCTCGGTTTTATAACTAGGGCTATCAAGGGGGTAGACCTAGATGTAAAACCGAGAAGTTTCAATGCTCTGCTCTCTAAGAGATAGTTGCTCATCAAACAACACGCCATGGTCTCTGGCTACGTGCTTTCGTTCTAACGATTGACCCTAGAGTCTGTAGTCATAGGTGTCCTTTAAACGTTTCTAGAATAATGACCTTTTTTGAGGTGTGTAAAACTTAAATGTTTGACTTGTAACACTTGTTCCTGTTGATATTCCAGAAGGCGGGGCAAATTTTCCATGGGAAAACTTTGACAGTGATGAAACGGTCCCTAAGCAAAACGAAGACGAACCGTGGGATGTCAAACTGGAATTTATATATTATGGAGTTGTAGATAGGCGCGGAGAAGTATTACTTTACAAAGAAAGTAATTGACAACTGTGCAATTTACATATTTTTGAGAGTACATAGCACTGTTTAAGTCCAAGATTGTTACCTGTACAGGCACGCCTGGGATGTCAACCACTGTCCTTTCTTTTCCTGGAAATTCTTTTTACATTATTTTCTAGAAAATTCATGCACCAGTAAACAACTGGCTCAACGAGCTGTATATAGTCCTCCAAGCCATATTTCAGCCATGGCAGTCAATCTCAACGGAGACTAACCTTCGGCGCGGGAGATAATATAGTGCACGAGTGTGTGCGCAGACACACTATACACTCTCTCTTCCCTCACTTAACTTAACAAGGCTGAACAAATTGTAATACTAGAACACCTGCTTGTAAATCAAATCAAACCATTTATTTCCATTACACAGGCTTACCGGACAAAGACGATAACAAAGCTATCATTCTACCAGGCTGACGTGACATGATCAATTGATCATGCGATTTTATACCTAGGTAGACCTATGCCCGCTAGTTGGACGGGCAAAGTTGGTAAAAAAATACATTTTATCTTTAGTACTACTGTTCATCAATGCACTATGGGCTCGCCAGTTTCATAGTGAGCGCGGGCAAGCTTTCATGCCGTGACTTACTCAAATAAGATACGGCTCGTTTCGCAGCCCTTTGTTGCCTTTGCGTTTCAAAAATATCATTCATGTGACTTTGTTATAGATAACGGGCAGATTTTATAATTTTGGAAAGAGAATTACTGAAAAAATGTTGCTATGGTCTTGAATAAAATAATAAAATGTGTTGTTCGTTTCAATGCGCAGGCTTTTTGTTTTTAAGATACAATTCAATGTCAAAGTAGTCATTAAATAAATTGGTCAATACAAATTATGAATTACTGTCATTAAAAAATTCAATTCCAAATTACAATTATTCCAAAAAACACAATAGATTACAATAACATGTCAAAAATACAACATTGCCATCTCAAAAATTAAAGAAAGTCAAGTAGTCGGACTGTCAGGAAGATGAAGCTAGTAGCCGATGGTTCTCCATTGGAACCCACTACGCTTTGGAATGCCAAAGCATCGTAGGGGAAGATGGTAAAAGAACCCATAACCACGCAACTAGGATGGTATCAGCAGGTAAATTTGATGTACCTAGAATAAGGAATTACTTTGGAGACCGAACGCTTGATAAAAGAGTACCATACCTTCTCAACCAATTGCCTGCTGATATAAGAAGTCAGGAAATTAAAGGAAAATTTGCCAAGTTACTTAAGCGGTTCTATTCAGGAGATTGTAAATGGTGATCTTAGGAGGATGGTTTATTATTTACATTGGTATTTTGTATTTTTTTATTCATAAGATTAGACTTTTTTTGTTTTTAATAACTTTATATAATATATATGCCATTAGTGAAATTTAAGTGTCCGCACTAATAAACTATAAGTGTAAACTGTGTTCTGTTCCCACAGACAAACCGTGAAAACGGTTTTGCGGGCCAAAGTCCTTATGCAAAGATTTTTTTGTAAACGTTTTTTTTAATAAATAAAATAATAACGGGCAAGAAACTCTGTGGACACGTAGAGAACAGGAACGAGCTTTGATCAGCATGCCTACTCAGTTGTGACGGCAATTTCAGACCTAGTGAAGGTTGTGGAAATCCGCAGCATAATATGGAAAGTGCATGATCGGCTGTAACAGAAATTCTTGGGCATATGTCCAAAAAAATTGGCAGAAGAAAAGAGATACCTATGCTTAGCAGTGGGTGAAGTCAGGCTGTGGATGATAATGAAGATGATGATGCCCAAGAATGACGTCCACGGTCGATATTAGGATAATGTTTTCTTCACCGCAGCTCAGTGTTGAATAAAGTTGAAGTAATACAACCTGCAGCTAACCTATAACTTCATTCAAAATCTTCTAGTTCACTAATCCATCAATCAATCTGCCTTTTCCCATCTATATATTGGGGTCGGCTTCCAGTCCAATGGAGGCAGCTGAATACCATTATTTTACATGGAGTGACTGCCTATCTGACCTCCACTACCCAGTTACTGGGTAACACTATCGTGTTAACCATGTAAGATCCCCCCTTCCCCTTGGTAAGACTGGTTATCAGGCTTTGGGCATCTGACTACCCGTAACGACTTCTTGGTCACTAATATTCCTCTAGATTATAAAAATATAAATTCAATTAAAAATTAGACCCTACCAGGTACACGTTTGGTTCAGACATCAGATACCATAAAGTGGACCCGTTTCTTCTATAATTTCCCTTGCGGCCAGTTACATCAGAAATATCGTTTACGATCGGTGTCTTACAAAGCAACTCCCATGATACAATATTGGAAAATATCGTTCCTATGTCTTCATCTTTGATAGTGGCTTGATTCATTTTCACCATGCGGTTCTACTCGTAGGAATCTGGTTTCGTGTTTACAATAATTATCAATCTACCTAGCGTTTTCCCAATTATGATCGGGTTGGTTTCCAGTCAAGCCGGATGCAGCTGAATACCAGTATTTTTCATAAGGCGACTGTCTATCTGACCTCCACCACCCAGGTACTGGGTGTCACGATACCCCTTCGCAAGACTGGATGTCTGAATTTTGGGCTTCTGACAACCCGTAACGGCTGTCAAAGATCTACGAATGACAGCCGATTAGTTGGTAGGTACACCGACATTGCGCCATGTAGTTATAAAGTTTAGTTAGGTACCTCTTCCTTTCCGTGTAAAGTACCACCCCACTTGCTACTACGATTTCTATTGTGTTAGGGTCCATGTACGTGCATGGCGTTTTTTTTACGTGCCTCCGACGTGACATAAATGCTGCAAACGCAACTAGCGCTGCCATTTCAGGAAAAAAGCTATTGTGTCCGTTTCTAATGTCAAAATAAGAGCTTTTTACTAAATGCATATGACAGTATATACGGTACTTATAACAAAATACCAACTTGTTTATTTTTTGTCTGTCTGTTGTTCCGGCTATTATCTACGAAACGGCTGGACCGATTTTGACGAAACTTTCACTGGTATAAAGCTAAAACTGGTTATAAGAACGTAACATGGGCTACTTTTTGTCTCGGTAGCACATTCCCGTCGTATATCCGACATATACGCGGGCGAAGCCGCGGGCTGCAACTAGTCTATAATAACTACTAATGCCCATAATTACAAAACACCCTTTTTGTGGGCACGCAAATCAAAAGTAAACATTTGTATGAGCACTTCTTACAATACTTTCATACAATAAAAATATAATATCCTAACCTAACTAAAACTATTGACAAATCAAAATATACTTATTTATATACGGTACTAGCTGACCCCGCGAACTTCGTACCGCCTAACATTTTTTTTTTGCTCTCCGTATGAACTATCCTCGTACTTCAAGGAATATTCTAAAAAAAGAATTATCAAAATCGGTCCATCAGTTCTTGAGTTATAAAATTACAACGAAAAGAAGCATTGATTTTTATAGTTATAGATAGATGCAAACCACATATATGAAAGAATGAAAAAAAGAGAATTAATATATTTGACCTAGGTTAAAGCACACAATATTACACAAAAACAGACAAACAGAAAGTACTTAAAATAGTATTGTGTGCCTCACGGTTACAATATAAGATTTTGATTGTATATGTAATTTATTTTCTCTTTTACTCTTACACACGTTGTCTACATCTCTAAATCTACTATCCTATCGCAGGTATGCTGGAAGAGATATCATTAGAATTAAGCATCACCTTTGTACCTATTTTTCTGTTCTTTTCTTCTTGTCTGTTTATATAAATGTTTAAATAAATAAATAATATGTGATTTTCATACTGTATAATTAAAACCTAAACAATAAAAAAACACTGATCTGCGCACACACATACAAACACACCACAAAATGGTTGCATATTAGAAAATCAAAACTTTCCTGAGCAAATTTCAAAAGAACAACGTGCAAATCAACAAAGTTTAAAATAACGATGGTCATTTGATCAAAAGTTCAGCTGACCAAAGTCTGGAATATCAATGTTTAAATTATTTATTACACTATTGACCAAATCGTTTAAAGGTCAAAATGGATTACTGGATAAATTATTAATTATTAAATGGATTAACTGAAAAAGGTAAAAATAATATTAATATTAGCGAATAGCGCCTGTCTGATACAGAAAGCCTTTGGTCAAAATGGTCAAAATACCTAAAATGATGCATCACCTGCGAGCTATTTGTATGAACCCCGAGCATAAGCGAGGGGCCACCCAGGGTATCAAGAACCTAGCTGACACAAAGGAGTGAGCGCAGGATAGCGCGAGCGGCGACATGGCTGACAGAAAACGTGAGACAATTCAAATGCGAGCGAAGCGAGCGCGAGCGCGACGAGCGGAGCGAGGAGCCAGAAATAAATATTATTTTATTAAACTTTAATCTCAAATCTTGTCAAGCGTAAGTGATGTTATGATGTAGTATAGTTTGGAAGCAAGTTGAGATATATATAGATTTGGTAGGTATTTATATTTACATCTAACAAATTTATTCCGTCGTCATTTGTGATTATGTATTATTATTATTGTTTATGATTAATAATGATTTTAAAATTACATCTAGCAACTTTTGATCAGTCGTTCATTTGATGTCACATACTTTGAGATTTTAAATTTTTTCTAAATAAAACATTTGGTCATTTAAATTTTGTTATTTCGTTTATTGTTCTTTTGAAATTTGCTCGACAAAGTTTTGATTTTCTAATATGCAACCCACAAAATTCAGTCATCAAGCAATAGTTTCTGAGGAAGTTCCTTCTGTTTGCTCAGAAACTAATGAAATGGCACCGCGACCTCTAATGAAGACGAATGTCTCGTAATTATGGGGGAGGGGCGAGGAAATTAATTATACTACCCAGTGGGTGAATTACATCTTATGGAGTTTATGCTCGGCTTGAGAAGTTGGGACAAAAGACGTAGGTACCTTTTGGTTAAAACAAATGTCACGTTTAGTTGACCACACGCACACCAAGCTAAGCAATAGATCATCTTCTTGGGCACCTATCCCACCGCCGGGCGCCACCGATTAACGAGAAAGGTAAGAACTAAAAACGAGTTTGCGAGCAACGAGCAGCCAGTGACGACGACGAGCGATTACTCGCTGACATGCGTGTGTACGAGTACTCTATTTGATAGTTTCTGCCGCTGCACGCTGCGACAAACGAGTACTTGCCAGCGCCAGCGGCGTCAACAGTTAGCGATCAACTATTAATATATGTATCTCTTTTTCTTACACGGGACTAACAATCTTTTGTACGTTTCTTGAGCGAGAAAATCGTTGATGGCTAGTCGCTTCCTTGTCGATGCGTCTGTCAATGGTTACATATTATATTAAGTCGGCCCAGAACTTAGCTACAGTTTGGCGCCATCAATTATCAAAAGATCATCAATATTATCATATCCTTACCTGATAACCATCGTATGGTTTCATGAAGTTATTTTACAATCATAGCGGACGTTTAAGAATCTGAGAACTAACAACCGGTCCAATTTAAGGAAACGTATAACCTTTATGTCATTCGGTTACAAAAGAGGACGCAGGCTATAAGTTGGACAAGACACAACTTGATGACAAAAACACATTAGTGCATAGTGACCCAGAAGTGTTAATATACATTGTAGAAAGAAAGAAAGAAAGAAAAAGTGTTTATTGTTACTCGTACAGGAAGTGCACAAACTAAATTATAAAAGAAAAAACCAAACTATATAAAAACAAAAAGTAACAAAAGAAAAAGGAAACAGAAATTCCTATACGAGGCCAAAAGGCTCCTATCTCAGCATGATGCTGCGACATTTAAAAAATAAATAAATGCCGCAACGCTGGTATTCTGATAGGGCCCGCTGTGAAGTCACGGGCATTTAACAGTAATAAATAAATAATGAAATACATATATGTAAAATAATAACAACGCACGCAGACGCATGAATTCGCGTTGTGCGTTGCAACGCAGCCCTGCAGCGCAATATTGACGCACGCGCTGTAATTAATCAAAACAGTAACGCGTCAGGCAACGCAAGCTTTCATGGCACAGTAGGTACAAACCGAAAAGCCAGACAAAACTTTGATCGAAAACCCGAAAAAACGTTTTCACTACCTTCCAAATAACAACAATTTTTACCGTACCTACCGCAGTTTAATAAAAAAGCAATTGGATAGCGCACGTCAACAATAAAAGTAAAATAGCTACCTGGAACGGGCAACGAATAGTGTGGCCCAATGGGAAATCAGTGGTATGCCCCAATAAATAGCCCGTTTCTTACATGCAAACATAAAGGACTTTATGACGCTCACTAACAAGTTTTATATAGGCAGCCTGGGGCAATCTAGGTGTATGAGCAATTTTTTTTGTGCAGGAAATTGTGATTTTTATTGTGTTATGGTGTGATTCAGGGGTATGCAAGTCTGGCGTGTATGATATATACAGGGTTATTGGTGTAACACCATCAACCTCTTAAGGGGTCACTGTACTCATCATTATGAACAACTTTTACTATGGGACCAAATATGAAATCACGAAAAAAAATTTGCTGTTCCCTACATTTACGTTTGCAGAACTCGTCAAAATGTTGATTTGTTTTTCGCGATTTCATAGTTGGTCCCATAGTAAAAGTTGTTCATAATGATGAGTATAATGACCCGTTAAGAGGTTGATGGTGTTTTACCAATAACCCTGTATAAATCATGAGATTTATTGTGCCATTTCTCTTGACAGAAAGGATTACCTACCAATATTTCATTGTTTGCTGAGAAAATGGAATTTGTTTTTTTATTTACTCAATTATGGCTCTCCGACGATTCACTCCACACTAAACACATACTATGCAGTAACTAATTTAAGAAGTTTTGAATTATGATGTACTTGTTATGTTGAGAAGCACAGCCCCCTAAATCTGTTAAGATAGGTGCTAAATAATGATGAACGACTTGGATAACGTATTTTTATATAGATAAATGTCACCAGTAGGCATTACACACCTATTTTTTATGTATCACCTTGTAACTTCTTATAACAAGAAATACGAGTAAATTTAATGTGACAAAGTTCTATCTGTTAGAGTAAACAAACCCGTTGATTGGTCGAAAGGCGCCCATTGTATTCCACATCCTGGTTCCCACGATCAAACTAGGTCACAGGGGTGAAGAGCGGGGAGCGCGGGGTAGGGTATAATCGACTCTCCCACTAGCCATTGGATAGTGGGCGGTCGTGATAAGGGGACCGACCACTACTTGCGCTTACGTTGGGGGAAATAAAATGGGCGCCCACGGGCGTAACGACACAGTCTTCCTACAACAGTCTTCCTATAGTCTTCAAACAGTCTTCTTCAAGTCGTGATAATTGTCTTAAATGTAAATATTGTATAAGTGTGTGACTTTAATGTAAAAGTATCTTGTTAAATCAGTGTTAAAATCGTTGAAGTTTAAATATAATATTTAGTGCACTCATCTTGTTCGTGTTTTCATTCAACCCTGCGTCCTGAATCGTGTACAATTTTTGGTCCTTCGAGTGCCGGATCGTACGGAAGATAAACAAGATGAGTGTTAGAAGCACAATTACGACACGGAGTAAGTTGCGCAAAATAGAGGCCGACATGAACAAGCGACGTGAGTTGGAGGCTGACTCTGGCGTGCCGTCTGAAAAGGCACCAGGCTCAGTTTCAGTTGCACCGATTACATCGTCGGTTCCTGTACCTGTAATCCCACTGGCGGGAGGTCGTGTTATCGACCACAGAGATATGTTCACGCCTGTGAGATCGGAGACAATCCAGAGGGCAGGTTCCGGGACAAGCCACGTCTCCTCGAGGAGCGGCCAGAGAAGTGCCGACTACCTTCGACGGAGGGTTGAGTACGAGGCTGAACGAGAATTGGTACGCATGAAGGAGCAACTCGTCAAGAAGAAGCTTGAAGCCGATCTCGCTGAGATTGATGCCGCTGTTGAGGAAGACTCAGAACAAGAAGGAGAAGGGACAACGCGGCGAGTGGAAGCATGGGTCGAAGACTCGGCTCCCACTGTCAGGGAAACACACGCGCTCGCTGTGAGTCGCGATCCGCCGCCGCGTCAAGTGTCCGCGCCCTCTCGTGATGTGTTAGCACCAGTGCCGCCGCCCAGTTATATACCTGCGCTCCAACAGTGTGCGCCCGCGTCGGTACAGTTTCGCGAACCACCGTACCTAGGGAGCGCTACGCCCTTAGCTACGGCCAGTGTTCCACGAGCCAGAGAACAGGCTAGAAGAGAGCCTGAGTGGGAAAACGCGTTCGCAGACGACAGGGACAGGAGCAGGTCGCGGGACAGAAAGATAGATCAGTTGGCAGACGCTATCACAAACCTAGCGCGTCCGCGGCCGGTACCAAGACAGGCCTATGAGTTGCCATTTTTCAAAGGCGACCCAGCTGAATGGCTGTCGTACAAGAACATGTACCACGACACAACAGTTATGTACGAGTTCAAGCCGCATGAGAACCTAGCGCGCTTGAAAACATCGCTGCAGGGAGACGCAAAGTTGGCCGTGGAAGATTTGTTGCGCACCTCGACTAACCCAGGTGAAATTATCAAGACGCTTGATGAAGAGTTCGGGCATCCTAATCTAGTGCTAGAGTGTGCTCTAAAGAAAGTGCGAGCGTTACCTAAAGTGACTGAAAGTGGCCGTGAACTCAGAAAGTTCTCAACAACGGTGAGAAATTGTGTGTCGCTGCTGAAGAGTGTACAAGCTAACGGATATTTAAACAATCCACAACTGGTGAGTGAACTTTTGAACAAACTTACATCCGTACAACGTGCTCAATATGGTGATTTTGCTATGGGTATGGCAACGACCCAGGGCATAGATGTGCGAGTTTCACCGAGTCTAGAAATACTCGCAGAGTTCCTGAGTCATCTAGCCCGAGCCACGTCTTTTTATGTTCAAATGGAGATGAGTGCGCCCACATCATCGTCTAGCACGGCTAAGCCCCGAGCACCTGTACAGATGTTCAAGCAGTCTAGAAATGTTCAACGCTTGCACGTTCACTCGGATAATGACCAGCAAGCTAAGGCCACAGAGGAACCATGCACATTATGTGGAGACAAACATAAGTTACCCAAGTGCGTCAAGTTCACCGAGTTGAGTGTCGACGAGAGGTGGCAACATGTTAAGAAACATAAATTATGTTTTAAGTGCATCATAAAGAAGCACGGGAAGAACTTTTGTCGTGCAAGTAGGTGCGCGTCGTGTGATTACGCGCACCACACATTGTTACATGCCGACAAGAGGAGCGAGAGCGTCACGAACGTTAGTGACTACACAGGGAAGGCGTTATTAAAGATAATGCCAGTGTGTGTTACAGTGAACGGTGTTGACAAACATTGTTATGCCCTACTGGATGACGGGGCAACCGTATCACTGATAGACGACTCGTTAGCTGATAACGCCAGTGGAAAGCAAGTTCCACTAACTCTGCACAGTGCGCGCGGTCAAGAGATCATTGACAATACATCAAAAGTAATCAGTGTATCAGTGCGTGGACCGAACGGGTTAACACATAAAGTGAAGTGTCGTACATTAAAAAGCCTGGACTTACCCGCGCAAACAGTGTCCGCCGCAGTGTTAACAGAACACGCCCACATTCGCGACTTGGGTTGCGAGGAAATGAGAGGAGCCAGACCACTGCTGTTGTTGGGCCAAGACAACTGGGAGCTGTTGGTCAGCCAGGAGACTCGCCGAGGAAAATCCGGTAAGCCAGTTGCCTCTTTGACCAGTTTAGGGTGGGTTGTGCACGGACCTGTAGGTACTCATCAGAGTGTTAATGTTCATTCACTAAATTGTGTAGTAGAATCAACTATCGACTTGCACGAGTTAGTCAAAAAACAGTTTGAGCTAGAAGCGATAGGAATTTCAGAGGTGCCTCGAAAGCACAAGGATGTGGAGAGAGCTAAGGCTATTCTAGACTCCACTAGCCGTCAGACAGAGAGCGGCCAGTGGGAGTTAGGGCTACTGTGGCGTCGCGACGACCCACAGTTACCTAATAATTATAGGTACGCACGCCAGCGTCTAGCCGGAATTGAGCGTCGGCTACATAAGGACGCTGTGTACACCGCAGCCTATACAGCGCAGATAGATAGGTTGTTGGCAGAAGGGTACGCGAGTAGGGTAGAGGGCGGTATCAAGTCCGATTCGGTATGGTATTTACCCCACTTCGGGGTAACGAATCCAAACAAACCGGGAAAATTAAGATTGGTTTTTGACGCCGCGGCTAGCTACAATGGGACGTCTTTAAATGACAATTTGTTGACTGGACCCGACTTGCTTAATTCCCTGTTAGGCGTGTTATTTAAATTTAGATTGGGGCCTGTAGCTTTTACTGGGGACATAGCCGATATGTTCTTACGAGTTTTTATAAGAGAACAGGATCGAGGGGCACAGCTGTTCCTTTGGACGACTGACGGCAATAAGGAGCCTGACGTGTACGTCATGAACTCCATGATATTCGGGGCCGCGTCGTCGCCAACGTCGGCAATTTATATTTTAAATAAAAACGCGGAACAGTTTAAAGAAACGTGCCCCGAAGCGGTAGCCGCCATACACGAAAAACATTATATGGACGACTACCTGGATAGTGCTTGGTCTGCCACGCAGGCCAACAGTTTAATTGAGGAAGTGACTCACATCCACGCCAGAGGCGGGTTTAATATACGGGGGTGGGTCACCAACTCTCAAGAGCTGCGCGATAAGCTCAGAGTAGATATGCCTGACCGGGTTTCCTTAGATAAAGGCGAAGGTGCGACGGAACGCACGTTAGGCATGATCTGGTCACCAAGCTCGGACCAATTAGCTTTTGACCTATCATTTAAGAAGTTGCCTAAAGCCATAGTAGAGGGACACGTGGTTCCAACAAAACGGGAATTCCTTCGATTTATCATGTCAATCTTTGACCCACTAGGTTTCTTGTATGCGTGTGTCATACAGTCGCGCATCCTTATGAAACGGATATGGCACACGGGAATTCAATGGGATGAGAAACTGAAAGAGCCAGAGGCCAAGTTGTGGTTTGAGTGGTTGCAAAACCTGTACCACCTTAATAACATATTCATACCTAGGTGGTACGGCCTCCAGCTAGAGCAACTAGAGTTGCATGTATTCGGTGACGCGAGCGAGTCCGCTTACGCAGCAGTAGCCTATGTAGCGGGGTTAAACACAGAAGGGGATAGGGATGTCGCGATAGTGATAGGTAAGGCGAGAGTAGCGCCACAAAAGGTGACATCCATTCCACGTCTAGAATTACAAGCGGCTGTGTTAGCCTGTAGACTAGCCGATACAGTAGTCAAGGAATTAGGAGCAGTTATTAGTAGCATTCATTTATGGACTGATAGCAAAACTGTCCTCAAGTGGATAAATTCAGACGCGTTAGAATTTCAAAGGTTCGTGTCACACCGTTTAGCCGAGATAGACAAAAGGTCAGAGAGGGACAGCTGGCGCTGGGTTCCGTCGGCGATGAACCCCGCAGACAAGGCTACCCGGATGGACTGGCCTAACAACAGCAATGAGTGGTTGTCGGGTCCCTCTTTTCTTCGCTGTCCACAGGAGCAGTGGCCGGCCGACATCAAGCTCGACGCGGTGGCAGAGCAGGACCTTGAAAGAATACAGCGCGTGCACACCGTTGCAGTACAGACTGAATCACTGCTGCAGTATGAGCGGCTACCTACGTGGACGCGCGCCGCTAACGTCATGGCGCGTGTGCATATTTTCATAGATCGATGCCGCAAGCGGCGTCAGACATCCCTTGTGTCGACAGATGACCAGCACGAGGCCGAGATGCGCCTCCTGCGTCTGATACAGGGGGACAGCTACACGGAAGACATCGCTGCGCTACGAGAGGCTCGCCCATTGCCTCGCAACAGCAAGTTGCGGGCACTAGACCCCATGTTTTATGAAGATGGGCTGGTGAGAGTACGCGGCAGGCTGGGCGCCTGTAGCGAGCTCAACTTCGGGGAGCGCCATCCTATCATCCTGGATGGGAAGCATGCGCTCACGCGGCGCCTCTTATTCAAATACCACGTGGAGGCGCTGCACGCCAATCAAGAAGCTGTGGTGAACAGAGTCCGTGAGAGATTCTGGATAACAAACTTGCGGTCTGCGGTAAAAACCGTCACTGCAAGCTGCCAACGGTGTCGACTGGAGAGGGCCAAGCCGGTGACACCCAAGATGGGTGACCTCCCGGTGGCCAGACTAGAGGTGACGAGAAGAGCTTTCGTCCACTGTGGGGTCGATTATTTTGGCCCCATGGAAGTGGCTGTCGGACGACGCAGAGAGAAGAGGTGGGGCGTGCTATTCACGTGCCTCACCACACGCGCCGTCCACCTGGAGCTGGCGGCATCGCTGAGTGCCGACTCGGCGATACTGGCCCTGAGGCGCTTGATTGCGCGCCGCGGGCGTCCGTCGGACATGTATTCCGACCGCGGCACAAATTTCGTCGGGGCGCACGCCGAGCTACGCGCAGCACTGCGCGACATGGACCAGGACAAAATGAGAAGCGAAGTGACGGGACGCGGAATTGCCTGGCACTTTAACCCCCCGGCATCTCCACATATGGGCGGGTGCTGGGAGCGACTAGTGCGCTCAATCAAGAACGCACTAAAGGCAACGCTACGAGAGCGTGCCCCTCGCGAGGAGGTACTTTACACACTCCTTGCCGAAGCCGAGCTGATCGTAAACAGCCGGCCTCTCACATACGTGAGCAGCGACGTCGAGCAACCAGTGGTTCTGACCCCCAACCATCTCCTGCTGGGCACAGCCGCGGGAGATGCACCGTGCACGCGTCGGCATGCAGCCGACCTGGATTCCCGCCGCATGTGGCGACGGGTGAACGCGCTGGCCGACCTCTTCTGGAGGCGCTGGCTGCGCGAGTACCTGCCGACGCTCCAACGCCGTAATAAGTGGTTCAGTGACGTTCCAAATGTGAAAGTGGGTGACGTGGTAGTGATCACAGACGCGAATAAGCCACGAAACCAGTGGACCAAAGGGGTCATCCAAAGTGTATATCCTGGCGCGGATAATATAATAAGAGTGGTAGACGTAAGAACAAATCATGGGGTCCTGCGTCGACCTGTTGTAAAGGTGGTTGTGCTTCCGACAGACGGGAATGTAGTCGGATGAACCCTTCTACAGGGGGTGGAAATGTTGAGAAGCACAGCCCCCTAAATCTGTTAAGATAGGTGCTAAATAATGATGAACGACTTGGATAACGTATTTTTATATAGATAAATGTCACCAGTAGGCATTACACACCTATTTTTTATGTATCACCTTGTAACTTCTTATAACAAGAAATACGAGTAAATTTAATGTGACAAAGTTCTATCTGTTAGAGTAAACAAACCCGTTGATTGGTCGAAAGGCGCCCATTGTATTCCACATCCTGGTTCCCACGATCAAACTAGGTCACAGGGGTGAAGAGCGGGGAGCGCGGGGTAGGGTATAATCGACTCTCCCACTAGCCATTGGATAGTGGGCGGTCGTGATAAGGGGACCGACCACTACTTGCGCTTACGTTGGGGGAAATAAAATGGGCGCCCACGGGCGTAACGACACAGTCTTCCTACAACAGTCTTCCTATAGTCTTCAAACAGTCTTCTTCAAGTCGTGATAATTGTCTTAAATGTAAATATTGTATAAGTGTGTGACTTTAATGTAAAAGTATCTTGTTAAATCAGTGTTAAAATCGTTGAAGTTTAAATATAATATTTAGTGCACTCATCTTGTTCGTGTTTTCATTCAACCCTGCGTCCTGAATCGTGTACATGTTACTACAGGAGAGCACAGTACTTGCAAAAATTATATCTCAAACTAATCTTACTACTAAATGACTTACTTTACACATGGTTCGATGTAGAAAACGCCTGGGAATAAAAACAAAAATTACAAAATTAGATATACAGAGTTGATACGACCGAGGGGCTTTCCTTTAAACTGCCTATACTAGGTACTATTTTCAAGCTTTGTACCAAAAATCAATTAAATAGAAGCTGTAGTTTAGTCGCAAATGATTTTTTAAGTTTTTGCCCCGTTTGAACACGAAGTATCTTTTCTAACAGCTGATTATGTCTGACGCAAGTCACAAGTATTTACAACCAAATGATTTCGCTAAAAAGATGGCAATGCAAACAAGGAAGCAATAAATACACACACATTTGCACTTTTATTACAAAGGGTGGTTGCGTTTTAGTCTGATTTGTAAACTATATAATTTGTTTGAAAAAAAAACTCATTTTTGGTGCTTTTCATGTTTATACCGTATCGAATTAATACTAAACATGTATAGTATACGTAGTGTAATTTAATGCCCCTCTGTCGTATCAACTCTTTATAAACTTGGTAATCGCGACACTCCAGTAACAAAAAAATCAACTAGGAACTTACTGGGCCTATTTCACTATGCACAGTATGAAAAAGCAACACGAACTATCCAATCACCTTTAAAGAAATTCCATTTTAGAAGTTTCTCTTTTTGCTTTCACATTTTCTCATGCCGCCCGTACACAGCACTCACAAATAACCCTACGCGCGCTGACTTGTCAAAGGGACGAAAAATCACGCTACGCCGGTCAAAAGTGCCCCATATAGCTTTCATGCAAATCAAAGCTCACTTTGGGATTTCCGTTTTACTTGTAGGCCGTTTGCAGTTGTAGGGGTAAATGTGAAAGTCGGCGTCGGTCATAATTTTACTCGAGCTGACTTAACACCATGAAATAGTGAGGCGTTTTGTAGCTTTGGGGTCTTTTTTTGGTTTATATAGGTCAAGAAGGTATTTTTCTTTGAAGTTATTATAATTGGTTATAAAGTTTGTATGGAGTGTAAGGGTGAAATTATTGAAATTTATCCTACACACGTTTTAACATTACGATGATAGGCAATCTGTTAGTAATTCACACTGCAATAAGGTGCTAATCCTTCTTACAATCATAATAATTATGGCCTTATGATCTAAAAGGCAACTTACAATTTTGACCCTTCAATAATGGAACTTTTGACGCATGACTCTACCATCCGCCATCTTGTTATTTCAATAGAATTTTACAAAAGTTTTCCAACAACGCCCCCCTGTTAGCGGCATTCAAGCGCCAAAATATCCTTGTAGAGCTGTACCTATGGACAAGGCTCGTTAGCTGACCAACAAGTTAACGAACCATGTCAACTTCATCTAGGTACATACATACAGAGGTACCTACTACAAACGCGTAAACATATCTTTTTGGTCCATTGTACTGGGCAACGTGACTTGCCAGATGTAGTTAATGACGAGCGATATGTTTTTAGGGTTAATCAATCAGGCAACCGATTTTTTTTTCAAACTTTTGTCAGAAAAAATTGACAATTCATCTTTTCTTCCTTGGCCCTACTTATCCTACTTATTTAATAGGTACGGTCAGCGACGAAAGTTGATTAACACTGCGACTTTTACACATCATTTAAATGGAGACAAATTTATTCGATAATTTGTGTTTCAGTGTTTCATAATATGAATGAATAGAGAGCAGTGGTGACCCAGTGCTAAAGGCCGTGACTTACGAGTTGTAGGTCGTAGGTTCGAATCCAGACAGACGCATTACTTTGTGTAAATTATTTCATCACCACTGCTCTCAAAACGGTAAAGGAAAACATCGAGAGGAAACCGGCACGCCCTAAAACCAAAAATTCGAAAGACGTTGCGTCGCGTGGTGGATTACGGCCCACTCTCTCTCACCGAGAGGAGGCCTGTGTCCCAGCAGTAGCAACATTATAGGCTGATTATGATGATGATTTCATATTTATACAGGATGAAAACTTGCGCCAACTCGAGATAGGAGGTTCAGTAACTGTTACATAATCATTCTAAAATATTGTCATTTCCCAAATCTCAATTCCTGAAAAAAAATCGTGTTAATAACGTCTTAGATAGTGCAAACTACTGCTAAGTTATTTATTGCCTTCAAGTAGACACGAAATATCGTTGTTCCAGTAAAAAAAAGCAAATAAGAAAATTTAAGTACCAATTTTAACGCGCGCCCAAAGAGCAATCCTTTCATTGCAGAGTTCACAACATGAAACGAGTTGGCAACGCGTTGAGCTAGCGGTCGTTTACCTAATTTTGACCGATCCTACGATAAAAGGGCGCGCCACAAGGTTGCCAAATCGCTTGCCTACGCGCACGCACGTATGTCCCTTCCATCCCTTTTCTTTCTCTCGGCCTATTTTACATTATAACACGTTGGATTTTATATTTTAATTTGGCGCATTGATTTAATTTTATCCTGTATATCAGCTAAGACTTAATATATTTTTTTTCCATTTTAATTCCGGTCCAGTTAAATACACTCGAGAGCAATGAATCCGGGTCACTTAAAGAATCCTAAAAATCTCGGAAACTGAAAATGCTAGGTTAATGCAATAAATTGTATTTAATAGACAATGTAATACTCCTTAAATGAAGGTATTAAAACTTCTTAGTTATTGTAAAGTTATATCATAAAAAAATCAAATTTGAAAAAGGGCCACTTTCGAAGATGGAACTACGAAATTACAGCATTTGGTTTTGCTTTTGTTTGTAATCTGTCATTTATGTGGGTACATAAACCATGTTGATAGTGCTCTATATTCATTATTCAAGCTGAAATTATGTCGCTTACGCCTGAAGAATGCACCAGAATACTTACAATGCTGGAAACCGGCCGGAGTCAGCGCGATACAGCCAGGACTGTCGGTGTGTCGCTGTCAACAGTACAAAGAGTTCTCCGACGTTACGAAGAAACTGGTTCTAACCTACGCAGACCAGGAACGGGCAGAACCAGGTGTACCACAGCACGAGAAGACCGATACTTGGTGAACACCATGCTTCGAAATCGCTTTCTCACAGGAACTGAACTCACCAATCAGTTTCGACGCCTCGGAGGAAGTAACCCAAGTGCATGGACAGTAAGACGTCGGCTTGCTGAATCTAACTTAAAACCCCTTAGACCTGCAAACGGCCCTAAACTGGAGCGTGGGCATCGTATTTCAAGACTAAGATATGCCCAGAGCCACGTAAATTGGAGTATTGAAGATTGGTCAAAAGTTATGTTCTCCGACGAATCAAAATTTATGCTCTACAAGCACGATGGAAGACACAGAGTGTATCGAAGACCAGGGGAAAGATTCAAGCAAGCATGCATCGAAGAAAAAGTAGCCTACGGTGGTGGGTCTGTACTTGTGTGGGCCGGAATTTCTTCTGAAAGTCGCACAGAGCTGGTGATCATAGAAAACGGCTCTTTAACTAGCGTAAGATATGTGGAAGAAATCCTCAATGATCACGTTGGTCCATTTATGGTCAATTTAGGTGAGGATGCTATATTTATGCATGACAATGCCCGACCTCATACAGGTAGGATTGTGAATGACTACCTTCAAGAGATGAACATTACTCGTATGGAGTGGCCAGCGCGCAGCCCGGATATCAACCCGATCGAGCATGCTTGGGACGAGCTAGGCAGATGCGTAAAACAACGAAACCCTCCCCCAATCACGCTTCGTGAGCTCAAAATTGCTCTCACAGAGGAATGGGAGAATATTCCCCAAAATCGTATAAGGAACTTGGTGTACAGCATGCCAAACCGCGTAAACGCAGTAATGGAAGCACGAGGAGGCAATACGAAGTATTAAAATTCAAGAAAATCGTAATAAAGTTCAAAAATTTCATGTTTCCTATTTTTGTTTTAAGGAGAGATCAGCAGTTTTTTTCTTTATGTAATTTTGTGTTAATAAAATGTATTTTTTTTTACTTTCATTTAAGGAGTATTACATTGTCTATTAAATACAATTTATTGCATTAACCTATCATTTTTAGTTTCCGAGATTTTTAACATTCTTTAAGTGACCCGGATTCATTGCTCTCGAGTGTATTTAGTTCAACAATAAAAATGAAAAAAACAGATACGTTAATCGACTTTTGTCGCTGGTTGTACCTAAAGTAAATGTGTTTAGAGTCAATAAAGAAGTACAAATATTGCAATTGTATAAATGATGATGATAAATGAAAGTAATTTGCTGTACGTTTTTCAAAACCTAAAAATGCGTTATACCGATCTACGTTTGTAAAAGCAGTATCAACATTTTCTCAGGAAAACTTCCCTTCTATGATAGATAGCGTTGAGTTCCTTGCTTGCTCTAAGCACAATAGTATCCTTTTGATTCAATTTCCTGTTTGATATAAAAAATTATACCTTTCGCCATGTCCTATGCACTTTAGAAAATACAGTTAACTTCACCAGCTCTGGTAAAACTAAAAATATTAAAATAATGCATCTCAGCACTTTGTAGACCCGATTTGATTACGATACAAGAGAAAATAAGCCACAGTAAGTTTATAAAAGTGCTTCAAAAGGTGCATCCAGACAAAGCGAGGCAAGCGCCGCAAATTATTTTTTTCATGTTTGGCTGCCTCAGGCTGAACGGTTTTTGAACTTCATTACTTAGTTTACGTTACCGGTATATCGCCCTTACGGATGAGGTACATCTGAATAATCGCTAATTAGAACCAGCCTGGCGAAAACTGGCTTCCCTCGAGGTGACTGTCTCCCGAGCCGAGCTATCTAACATTAAAAAAAATAATTTGCGATGCTTGCCTCGCTCTGTCTGGATGCACCGAATGAGACCTTATACAGCATATTATTATATTCTTTATTTTTCGGACAACAGTGATCCATCGTGTTAGTAAGCAATACAAAACAACGTATTTCTAGTGTTAGTAGCTGAAATACAATAGAGAATACAGAGTAAATAGTATTGTGAAAAGGACATCCCCAGATTAATGTTCAGTGATTGTCCTTCTCACAAAACTTTTAATAATCGGAGAGTCGATACTCTCCGCCATAGTTTTTTATAACTATTATTATTTATTTATTAAACTTACATACAACAAACATACTGAAATAGAAAAAACAAAAAAACAAAATAACCACTTCTACTATTTTTTTTTTTTTTAATAGTAGCAGTAGTTATTTTGATTTAGTATCTTTAGTCTATTCAAAACAAATGGAATATCAATAAAAAATTATGTGCACAATGTGGTCAAGTAGTGGAAATTTATTTATCTATCTTACAGATTACGATTAGTAATCGAATCGACAAATTTATTGTATTTTAAGACTACAAATTTTGTTCTTTTTTTTCACAGCGAGTTTTAACTAGTTTTTGTATGCCGGTAACATTTTTAGCAATCTCAGGAATTTCAAACGATTCCGGGATCCAGGATTCTGAAAAGCATGTCCGTATTATTCTTTCGTGGGAATAAAAGAGAAGTTTAGGTATATATAGCGCCCGATTATCCGATCACTGATTATTATACTTAATAAAAACTGACTTCCTGATTGGTGTAGTGTCCGCAAGCGCTACTGTTTAGCACGAGGTTCTGGGTTCGATTCCCGGGTCGGGCAGTGTTACCTATTGGGTTTTCCGCCAGTAATTACTCAGTTAGTAAAATAAATAAAAATTGTTTATTGTTACAATATTAAAAGTTACAATTATCAAAATAGGTACATGAAAGTATTTCAAAATTTTTGTAGTGATCATAATAAGGTGCACAGAGTATTGACCGTAGCCCCTGAACTAGACGGGAACCTGTATCTCAGGGGATCGAGTCAGTCTAACATTTATCTCAGGACATTTGTGTGTCACTACTATACAGTATGGAAACCACATATTATATGCAATAAATGAAATCTGAATCAAGTAATACTAGTTCACAGAAATATAGCAAAATTAAATATTAAATAAAAAACATTTAATTCAAAAAGTGAAATTTTCGAACAAAATAAATACGATTTAAATTCAGTAAAAGTGAACACTCTGTTTAGACAACGTAACTTCGTACCTTGTCTTTAGGTATATATACTGATTTTACATTTTAGGCAAATAAATAGACTACGTAACAGTGTCGTGATAGCTTGCACTGCGTGGCAACGTCGCTTTTCAGTGTTCAAGGATTCAAGTTCATTAAATCACTAACTACAGTTCTACAGAATGCTCAAATTTGCTCAAAATCAAAAGTCATTTATTCAAACTAGGCTGAGAATCAGCACTTTTTGAACGTCAAAATCACATAAGACAGTCCCCCCAAAACGCCCGCCCTTCACCACTTCCTAGTGCTTTAGCTGGGAAGAAGAAAGCTCAAGATTTAAACTCTAGTTTTTGACCTAATTATTGAACCGATTTTGTTATTCTTTTGTATATCGTCAGCAACGGCGGTAACAAGTATGTGGTTTCATTTATGGCATATATGTGGTTTCCATACGGTATATAATTCGTCTTAGTAAGTACCATTAGAGTGCTAGCGTCTGTAGCAGCTATTCGGAGTCAGAATCAGTGCCTGGTTGATGACAATAGGCTCACCCCCTAATACATGGGACTTAAATATGGGCAGAATATGGATGTACTATAGGGTACACTTCTGCCTAGCCGTTCCCGAATTACAGGCTTGATGTTATGTTATGTGAATTAAAAATTAACATCACACTCTTAATGCCACTGTCCAGATATACCTCCATTGTCTTGTGTACGTTTATAACAATAGCAACCAACTCAACTAATCCCAAGGGCTGCCCTAATCTATAAGTATTAGCAGAAAGCCAAAAGGTATGCGATAACATTAGGTGGATTACGAGTGTTTGCTTGGACATCCCTACGATACAATTTAGCCACCCCCAAGTATAAGGGTGTCAGCAGACATGCGAACGGCGATTTTACGGCATCGCGTTTAGCGCCATGTCGCGTTTGAGCGCGGTACCGAAATTGTGCGTTTTCTATTGGTCGCATTTATATCAGTCACTGTATGGAACTTCTGAAAAGCTACTAAAATACTGATTGCTGATGCTAAAAGTATGCGAACTTTATAAGAGCTCAGCACGGTATGACAATTACGCGTTTTTATCGGTAGTTATCCGTCAGTGATAATATCAAGATTTTGTAAAGCTTTTAAATCGCTGCTAGCTGATGCTAAAATATATTAGAAGTTAAGAGCTCAGTCGCTATATGGAGTATCGAAAAGCGATTAAATGACGGTCGCCATGCAAAAAGTAGCCTGTCTGCTTAGGCCCTAATGTACCAGTCTGCTTATAATTAGGTTAAGTCCCAGGGCTACTTAACCCATTTTATTATAGGAGCGTCAATCTTGATAGCATAGAGGTGTTTTAATGGTACGTGGTATTTTGAACGGAACGTTCACTAGATAGTTGAGATATCATCTAGAACTATGGGGCCCAGAATGTACCAAGAAATAATAACAAACAATAGGGACAATGAAAAGTAATGAAATAGTTTATTCTGTAAATAGGATATCGGAATCACTTTTACACGACAAATAAAAAAAAATAGCTTAATAGTCAATATTTCCTATCTGACTACCCATTTTTTTTTTTTTGTGGGTGGGAAATCATCAAATAACTTCTCCCGCTCTGGGCAGAGTGGGAGAGCGTGTCAGACTCTTACTGACTAAAACCCACCCGTGTTCCTTCAGTTGCCTGTTCAGTTGCCAGGGGCCACGGTATCCCTCTCGGATTTTCCGCAACCCTAGCAGGCATCGGTCCTAGCAGACCCCGTCATTGGTGCTGACATCTCTTTGAGGCGCGCGTGGAACACAGCGCGCCGTCGACCCGGGCCTGGTCCTTTTCGAACGGCGAGCTGCCCATTGCTCGTCGTTCGCAAACCCGCGCCTACGGTGGCCGGGAATCGGCCTGCGATTCCCGACGCCCAGGGCGGCTCCTGCGACGGCTAGGGGCGTGAGGGCGCGCATTTTGCATCTCCCTCAAGCGTTCCGCCTCCTCCTTCGCGAACATTACTGCTTCGCAGAAGGAGGTGACGGCTTCCCAAGCCCTCTCGCTCCGTACCATGGCCTGGACCAGGGCCGGACGTGAGAGATCGCTACCGCCAATCGCCTCCACGAGGACATGGCGGTGCTCCGCCCAAGCTGGGCAGACCTCCACCGTATGCTCCACCGTGTCCTCCGGGCGATCCACACAATGGTGACACCTTGGGCTTTTCCTCCTGCCTTATCCGGAACAGGAACCTTCCGAAACAACCGTGTCCGGTGAGGACCTGCGTTAGGCGGAAGGTGAGCCATGAAGGTGAACGCCATGGCGCCTCTCTAGCCACTCCTCAAAGAGGAGACTTATCGCCGCAATTGTAGCGTGCCCAGCGCTGGGTTGCGACAATCGCACTCTCCATGCCGCCCTAAGATCCCGCCGGAGCTCTGTCCGCTGTACCGTGATTTCTCGCGGCAGCGGAGCTACGCCCCGGCGTTTCGCCTCCTCGCGCCACTCCCAAATGTGCGCGAGGACTTTTGCCTCCAGATCCCATGGCGGTAATCCGGCAAGGAGGCTCACCGCCTTACCGGAGACCGTACGGTATCCCCGGACCAGCCGGGTGGCCATGACCCTTTGGGGCGTGTTCAACCGGCGGGCTGGCCGCCGCCTCAAGGAACGCACCCACACCGGTGCCCCGTAAAGGGCCATGGACCGCACGACCCCCGCGTAGAGCCTCCGGCAGGAGGCGTTTGGCCCCCCTAGATTGGGTAGGAGCCGCTTCAAGGCAGCCCCGACCCTTTCCAGTCTGGGAGCCAAACGTCGGAAATGCTCCACGAAGTTCCACCGGCTGTCGAAGACGAGTCCCAGGTACTTCATCGTCGACTCGAAGCCGATGTGAAACCCTCCTACCGTTATTTGGGAACCCGACGGTGGCGCGTTCCGAGGACCATGAAAACACATGGCCTCGGACTTGTGCAGAGCCACCTCGAGTCCCAATTGCCGGATTCTCTCGGCGATTGTCGCAACCCCGCGTGTCGCTAGTATCTGACTACCCCTGAGAAGAAATGGCGAAACAAACGCAGGAGTCAAAGTCTCGTTAAAAGTCCAATAATTGTTGGGACAGGCATTTGTGAATTCATAAGTTTCTAGTTAAAACTTCAGCACAACATTTTAAGAAATTAACAAAATAACATTAGATTTATACCAGTGACATGTGAAGACGTAATCGTGTCAAAATATAGCCGATAGCATTTATCAATTGACAATGACATGTGCCCACTGTGACACTTATCAATAAATTGACAATGCGGATATAAAAATGCATGTATTTAAACAAACCAGAAATAATTCCCATTTTGATATCCTTAAACACTCTAACATAATGATTGCGCCTCTTTGCGTGAACCTCAAATAATTCCTATTTTGGGGTCCTAAAAATAAAACACAACTTGAATGTAGCCCATGTAGGTTAATGTGAAATAAAATAATTAGATTTTGATTTTACCTTTCTCAGAAAGGTGAATTTAAAGATGACAACATTACTAACAAAAATGGCTATCTAAAGGTAAAGTGTGTGAGCACCATATTTTAAACAATTTAATCCCCTACCATTTCAGATCTTGGGTTTACTCCAAAGCATCCTCAAGGTAGCTATTTAGGAAATAAACCGTTTCTTAAAACGTTATTGGTAGCAATAATATCCGTAAGAGCATAATGAGGGCCAATGAAAGGATTAGAAATGGATGGCCGGGAAATCGGGGTAAACGACCTCGGCGGCCATGACTGTATAACGTTTGAAAGGGTAGAGTTGTTGAGAAAGTTTATTATTTCAGTATTCTTTAATAGGTACCTAAGCTTTCAAATATTATTATTAAATATGAGTGATTACTTGATTGAGTGATTGAGAAAACAGTACATTTTTAAACATATTTTGTTTTTTTTTTTGTAAGACATCCAGAAGTCAGTATGTTCCTACGAGCTACATAATAGATATTTTTAACTCGACTCATGAGGGTAAGAGTATTTTGGATACCTAACTATACCTATTACTTAGGTATTCAATTCGGCACGTTTGGCGCAATGGTTAAGCGATTGACTGCTGCGCTGCGTGTCGCGGGCTCGATTCCCGCACGGAACAAATATTGATATGACCTGAAGTAGTTGTCTGGCTGTTTGTGTAAGTAACTTTAAATGTTTGTAAACGCACCCACGATACAGGAGAAATTCCTAGAGTGGGGCATCTTTATTTTAGCTTTCTTTTATTTTCACAGATCCAAGCATCACATTTAACAAGAATATACCCGAGCAGACAATGCAAAGATAGGAAATGGTGATTAATTAAATGTTCGTCTATAGGCCGTCGACCCCGCTACCACTTTGATGGCTGGTTAATATTTTGTTTGAAGAAATAAAAAAGACTGCGGGGACGAAACTTGTGATTAAGGCGTGGTACGAAGCAAATTTTTTGGTCATTCACAATAAGCACATCGCGACAACAAATAAGGTTCAAAACAGTGATGCGTTTGATGTTAGTTGAATCGAGTTGAACCACCAAATTTTGCAGTTTTAATTAAATTAAAAAATAAATCACTTTTTGGTATTTTTTTTTTTTTTATTTAATTGAATTCTCCTTATTATTATTACATAAAATATGATAGTTTACGCTCAAAATTTTGAGAATTATGCGACGAAAAAATTTTTTTAGAGCTCCTTTTTTCGTTTGTTTTATTAAATTAAATATTTTGAATTATAATTTATATTATATATAAATTAAATATTTTGAATTATAATTATAAATATATTAATTAAGTCTTTTCTTTGAACATTCGACAATACACTCAATTATGACAGTGCGACAGAAAAAACTGAGCATTTTAAGATGTCCCACGTTTGCGCAGCGCCTTATGAATCAATGAATGAAATGCACCTCATTGAAACCAAATGTTTCATGGTGCTACAATGACCATTGCATATCAAGCAGTAGACCGGGGGTGCCGTAATGGTAGGGAAGCTGTATGGGCAGCGCCTTAATGAGTGAATATCTAACTACTACAGCTATCTAAACACCAGTTCATACAATTACATAATAACCTTTATAGCCCTATTAACTCGCCGTCGCGCATATCACCACAGCTGAAGTTTTGATTACTAGCCCATAAGTCCGCCATCGCGTGCGTGTCAATATAAATTACTGCACACTACACTCCTACATTAAACTGTTGGAAAGGCTTTAAAAAAGCCATTTCTATGCAAATCTAGTGACGAATTAGTATGAGCGGTATTATAAGTATCACGCTCGCAAATTGTGAAGTGGTAGGTAGAAAACAGCATTTCTTTACGGATAGGCTTGTGTTTGACCGCAATCTCACCTGTATAAACGATGATACGGTTGTCAAAGATGTAAGTGGACCTCGAAGTAAACCGTTAAGTGGTAACATGAAGAATTCTACGTCAGAGCTTTCAAAAACACAGATTGAAGAAGGGAGTTCGCACTTTAGCCGACTTATTACACAATAATTATATAAATTATATGAGAAGCGATTCCAAAATTCATTCACCTAAAACACGACCGTGGAGTTGGCAATCTATATCTACCAGCAGTGCGATTCTGTAACCATCTCACCGTGAAAACTTAGGTGAAGTGAGCGTGGAGTGAGCTGTCAGTGTCGTCCCACTGATGCTAGGGATTGACCAAAACCATTGATTGACCAATTGAACAAATTACATTTACAATCATAATCGAGATTTTAATAATATTTTTTATGCAAATTCTATTGATCATTTTATATTACGAGTATTTCAAAGCTCGTACCTAAGTGTCTAAACAAAAACAATATTGTATTTCTAACTGAATTTCTGTTTTGCTATTTTATTTGAAAACACCGAAAATAGTAATATTTAGCCACTTAACTACATACTAGCTTCGAAATAATATAAAATTATGAATATAATTTGATTAAAAATATTATTAAAATCTCGATAATGATTGGTCAATCTGAATACGTGTGGTGGTAACGTAATGGTAACGTTGGTCAATCCCTAGCATCAGCGGGATAACACTGACAGCTCACTCCACGCAAGTCTTCACGGTGAGATTTTTACAGAACCGACCGGCTGATTCCATCGTGTCTATTTGACATACTGTCTCGTTCTCTCGCTAATAATGTTTCAAAGTCAAGTCGGGATCGCCAACATTCGGGTAGCCATTTTATTAATTCCGTTTCATTCGGAATGGGCTCATGGTGATATCTATCTACTGATTTTGTTTTCTGTTTTCCTGTGTTATTTGTTTAAGTTTTGTTATTTAATTATTTTTAAGTTCTAAATGTGATTATTACAGACTACAGATTCAGGAGAAAAGGCCTCAAATTGAATTAAAATAATTTCATAAAAAATTTTTAATTTTAATCCTCGATTCTATAAAAAAATCTTATTATTCCCTTAATTAAATTTAATGTACATTATAAAACAACTCAAATTATAAAAACGACTAATTTAATATTTTTTTTTATTAATTGTATGCTTTTCAAAATAACAATTATAGTAATACTTCTCAATTTGCCAGATATTTATGAAATACATATCTATCTACTAAAACAAATAACACAATTTTCAAACAAGTTACGAACCCCTGCATTTGCTAATGACCTTGCATTGGCGTTATTTACATTTGGTATCACGCACTGAAGCAATGAGCATGCTTGCTGACTCCACATTGCGGACTTCTGTCAATGTCCATCCGATCTATTCTCACCGTGAAAATGTTGGTGAAGTGAGTTGTAAATAGGGTCAATCTCTATATAAGTGAAGTGAGCTTGAATTGAGCTGTCAATACTGTCAATCCCTAGCATCAGGCGGAATTACGGCTTACTTCACCAAATTTTTCACGTAATAGATCTGCCAGTGGAATGACCGCCCACTTCACCTAAGTTTTCGCGGTGAGAACACACACACGCGGTGTGGTTACAGAATAGACGGGCTGATTTTCTCTCGACGTTTTTCTTCACCATTCAATTGGTTCTACATAGCTAGGAAAGTACACAGATAATAAAATAATAATTAAGACTCATTGATTCCAGGTTTCAAATACGCAAAGCCCTAACCTATTAGCAGAAAAGCTGATTTGTAAACCTTTAAGCCATTACAGTATTACAAGGCCTGTAATTACTAAGCTTAGTACGCAAACCCTCAAATTATTGGGTCGTTGACTTCATTGGATTAGGGTTCGTTAGGTGGTCAGTTGAACACATATCTAAATACTGCTGAGTAGGTACTCATCTTATTTTATTAAGGTTTCGTTTAGTGAGTGCAATTATTAAGACTGGGCCAAGTTAGCTTCGAGAGAGATATCAATGAAAAGTAATTGAGCATTATCATAAACGTTTCAAGTAGGTAAGTAAATCGTTGCTTAATGATATACAAGTAGTTTTTTTTTTCAAAATGGATGTCCAGATGGGCAATTCACGCCATCAGTTGGCACCACTTTGACAAGAAGTCTTCCATTTCGAAAATGAATATAAAATATATGTTGACGTTTATCATTCGTTTCATTCATTCGTTCATCATTCAGTCATGACTAAAGAAAATATAGACGCTTTGTCACTTTTGTCGTCTCAGTGCTGCCACCTAGTGGGCGTCATTTCAAAAAACCCTCATTCCAATCAATGCCTTTCATTTTGAAAATACGACAACATCCATTGTATGATTTACGTTGTCGCGCAGACCAATTTTTCAAATATATGAAGCTTAGAGTAATGCTCTAAGATATGAAGCAATGTATTTGGAATTTCCTTCAAACTCTTTCGGATTGTGAAAGAAAGTGTGTTACGCCTGCTTTAGTTATTATTATAAGGTTACGCCATTCGGGCGCTCTGGTTGCCAAAATAAGACAATAGTCAATTTTTCACCTTTAATCCCTACAGCAGTTTCATAATACGTTATTGGCATCTCTCTGTTCGGAAATAAAGTTATAATTAGGATAATTTTAAATAAGTAACTGCTTAGTACCAAACAAATAAAGTATCTGGTGACAACGACCCAGACTAATCTTCTTTCTTTTCAGGAGCTCTCTGATGACTAGCAGTACTTAATACAACAACTTTCTAAAAGTCTTACCAGCCATTAACAACTTAGAAGATATAATTGTTAAATGATAAATGATTTTATTTCTGTAAGTAGGTTTTTACAAACACTTTTACACGTCAATCATATTTTAAAAACTAGATGAGGTCGGCGTTTCCTATCTGGGGCCGTACTATGACAGTGAGATAGTGCTATCGGTCATGTATAGCTCCGTCTCTCTTCCACGCTGGAACAATGATGGAATTAACACGTCATAGTACGGCCCCAGACTACTCTGAGAAGAAAGGCCGAAACAAACTCAGAGGTCACAGTCTCTTTTAAAGTCCAGACATAATCTTGGTCAGGTCATGTGAAGACCATGTAGATTGGTGTCTGAAACGGTCTTTTGAGGAAAAAACATACAGATTGAGCGGACCTGTCCAGTCAGTGCACGCATTTGTCAGTAATCGTGAATGTGACTTACCGTGTTGATTTACATCGTTCAAAATGTAGCACAATGACAACAAAACACCCATTTCTCTATTACCCAAACCAAAGTTTACCGATTGTACCGATCCTCTATCAAACGTACAACGTAATCCAGTCAACACAATACACGTTGCGTAGCTAACAAAATTTAAGTATTTATCCTTACAATTGTTACTGGCTCTGAAACCAATTCGGGGCCTCACGGTACAATCAACGTGAAAAGGGTCAAGCCTTGCGTTGACCCTTTATCGGCTACGACTAAACTTTATATCGGATGGAAGATTGTGGATCGTAGAAAGGGGAGAGTTATAGGAAGTTGGAATTTGTCGTTTTGATATGCTCAAAAGGGGCATTGGAATGACGGTGGCGCTGGATAAGTTTGGTTAAATTTCAACATTATCGATCGATACTATGCTTTTGTGTTTAAAGCTTTGTCTATGAGTGTGTGCTTTTAGTACATATTGGCTAATGCCTAAAAGCGTTATTGTCCTAACCTCGATCTTAGACCATGCTTGTCAATCCAAAAACATTATGTAAATCCACAGTTTGCTTAACGTTTAAACGTTCATTTTGGGACAGGAATAATTTTATTAATGCGGGTAGTTAACTGTAGTTATTAGTGTCATCTTGCACTTGTCCGGAAACAAAAGCTGTCTTACAAGACAAGGAACAAACGTTAATCATTCAATTGCTCACTCAGTTGGTGAGTTCACACCATTCCCGATTTCCCCACCAGTTCTAACTCCTCACAAAAAAGGTGACTTCAAAACCCATACCATCACATATCCTTCTTTTTTCTGCGATCTGCAACAAACACACTACACAGACTAAACTTTATGTCGAACTGCGAGATACACAATTTGCTTGTCGGAACTTGCGTAAAACGCAATTCTTATGTCGCACTGGGGACTGAATAAAAAATGTAAATAACCCTGCAGTACTGTTCCTTTACTTGACAGTAATGTGGTATTTTATAAGGTGGTTTTTGTTCTTGTATTTTACTAACTGTGACCTACAGATTGAGATTAAAAATTAAAAAAAAATGTTTTTTTTTATTTTTATGTTTCAGCTCAAATCAAATCGAATCATTTATTTGCATAACACAGGTTCAGAGGATGTAACAAAAGGTTCATAAGGTAACTACACTGTATTGTAATCATGTGACTGTGTGCGAATATATTAGAAACATTATGACACAATAATATTCATAATCAGTTTTCTTATTATATTACGATGTCATGATGAAAATATACATAAATAGTCAAACGTATGTAATGTTCTTTATGCGTGAGTTGTGGTGGTTAATAATAATAACGTATATTCAAAAATGTGTAAATTAGTTCATGTACGGGACAACTATAAATGATAAGTTATGATAGAGTTTATAATGATTTTATTGATATAATGCTATAGCTAATTGATACAGTGATCACATAAGATATAATGATTTAAGGATATCGAAATGCTACGATATTATGCTAATGAGTACACGCGGCGAAGACCGAACGCTAACTAAAGTAAATTGCGCACGCGGTACAAAACTGCTTATTTAACGTAAAAAGATATATGATTTGTACGGGTGGACCGTACATGCTCCCAGGCACGAGAGACTACGATAAAAATGAAAAATTAAAATATACTTAAAAATCAAAGCATTAAACAACGTAAGTACATATACTTAAAGAAAGTAAGACAATAATCGAAAGCACCAATTGGGTAGGTATGCGAAAACTTTATTAGTCTCTAAAAAGTCTTATTCACTGAAAATAGATTCGCGAAACACAGGCGACGTAGCCTTGTTTTGTTTACTCGCACTGATCACACCCGAAATTGTATTGAGCTCAATTTCACTAGGTCCCGATTGCTCATTTATACTGATACGCGGAACACTGATTACACTAGCACTCTGAAGCTGCTGATGAGTCGAGCGAGCGGGCAGATCCACGCTGTGCACACGCCGAAGGCGCCGCCACACGTGCACGGCTCCCGCCGCGCACAGGGCGAACACCACTAAGTATATCACCGTGTAATGATGCACGTCATGATATGAGAACCCGTCCTCTAAATCTTCATCAATGCTCGGTTCATCTTTCATCTGACTTAACTTATCATGGACTTCCTTTATCAGACCTTGAGTCTCGATGTGGGTATGGTCAGATTGTTCATCGATTGCACCGATAGGTATCGATAAGTTGATAATGTTGTTGATAGGTGGAATATCAATCCTCAGAACGCCTGCCGTAGTCTTCAGAATGTTGGATAGCTTCTTATGTGAGTAAACTGTGTAAGTATCGCCTTTGATGACGCATCCTTCGCCGAGCATGATAACGCCGGCTTTGGTTAATTGTTCGGCCGTAACTTGATACTCGCATATGATTCGTATGGAGCACGGTCCGCAACAAAAATATAAATATGTGTTTAATTTATTAAGTTCTGTCCAACGGTTTGTACAGATTGTAGATACTGTGCTGCAACGACTGGACTGTTGATCTCTAATGCAGAGGTTTTCATCCGATCTCATTTGATGAATCGGACCCTTCAAAGGGCAGATGTATGTTTCTGTGTCATAAAACATACAGGTTTGGACATCAAGTTCCGTCATTGGAATGTAAGCGTCCTTTTGTATATTCATTGCGAGAAGATCTGCGATGGGAATTATGCCGATCATATTACTTCCAACCTGTTGCGGAACTGTTATAATTCTGTAGAGGTCGTAGCTGTCTCTACTCACTAATGGGATTTTAATTTCGAAGATAATAAACTGCTGCATGACTCTGGCTTTAGTCTTCAATAAATGATATAGTTTAGATAAATCCGATTGAATATTATTTGTTGGAAGAGTCAATTCTTTTGCTAACTGTCCTATTATGATATTAAGTTCATCCGTCAGCTGTTTAGGTGTTAGAAGGTGGAAATTGAACCCTGTGTGATGTAGGTTCATAATAGTATCCACGATGGTTTCTTGGATGGTTTTCAAGTTCATTAAGATACTGTTGGCAATGATAGATGATACACTAAAGCTGTTTGACATTAGTGATTCTTGAACTCCTGCCTGAATTGTGTTAAATCCCTTCTCTAAACTGATCAAGTGCTGATTGAACACCTTGTGATGTCTATCCATTGCATTTTCTACTCTTTTGATGATGTTGTTCTCTGCTTCAACAATAGATGTGTTGTTTTTCCACAAGGAAGCCAAACGCTTTTGATTACGTCTGATTTGTTGGATATCCTTGGCATAATTTTGAGCAAACTCATCGTCTAAGACACCAAACAAGCTTCGTGCTATGCTTCCTATAGGATTGATAAGACCGCGCTTTTGTCGCACGTTCTCCGTGAACTGCTGACCAAGCAACATGCTATTGTAATGGTCAAGTTCATTACTACCGTGACGTAATTGCATGAGGATTGCGTCACACTGTGATATCTTTGTTGTATTAGAACATATGTTGCCCAGATGATCGACGTATTTTTTAAGCAGACCTAATCCCTGCCAATAGGGCTTCATGTCATAATATACTATCAACTTCCACTCGTCCCGTTCGAGACGCATTTTGGAGATCTTGTCGAAATAAATACTCTGATTGCTATTCAAAGGTGCTGTTTTATAATCACAACTAGATGGTGTTATGATTAACATCAAAAACATGAGAGCGATGTAAATGAAATTGCTGATTTTTCCCCTCCGACGACGTCTTGATCTATTTTTCGATGTCTCATTTGATACCGAAGGTTGATCATCAGTCTTTTCTGTTGTGATATTATTTTGCTCTGCATTGTTTTCAGGTTGTTGATCTTCGTGGACTGGCAACAAGGAAAGTTTTGTGATTGGCCTCTTGATTACCCCATTTTTTGTTTTTACTGATACGACACGGACAAAGCCGTCCTTGCCGGGGTGCAGCTCTATGATTCTGCCGAGGGCCCACTTCCCAGGTGGTAAGTTAGCGTCTTGGATGATAACTATGTCGTCGATCTTTAAATTCGATCGGCACTGCCGCCACTTGCTACGTGCTGATAACTGACACAGGTACTCGGTTTTCCACCGTTTCCAGATGTCCTCAAAAATCTTCTGGTTAAGCTGCCATCGTGTTCTTAAGTCTCTTTCTGTCTCAATGATGGTAAGTGTGGGACCACTCGATAAAAAGTGCGATGGAGTTAGGTAATCCATGTCCTCCGGATCTTCGCTAATGGCGCAAAGAGGTCTCGTATTAAGGCAGGCTTCCAACTGTGCTAGTAATGTGGAATACTCCTCATACGTCAGTTTCTGCTCACCCACAACTCTCTTGATGTGGTGTTTGAGACTTTTGACAGCCGCTTCCCAAAGCCCCCCAGCACTCGGCCAGGAAGGTGCGTTAAAGTGCCATTGTATTTGCAGATCTGTGATTGCTCTGTAGAACTCGTGGTTAAGGGTTGTTCGTAAGTTGATGAACTCTTCACGCAAGGCCTTGTTGGCTCCGACAAAATTTGTCCCATTATCACTATAGATATGGGTTGGAGCTCCTCTGCGTGCTGCCATCCTCCTTAATGCTGCTAGGAAAGCAGCTGAGCTCAGGTCGGAAACGAGTTCTAGGTGCACGGCCTTGGTCGCCATGCACACGAACACCGCTATGTAGCCTTTGGTCGTCTTGATGCCACGACCCTTATTTGCCTTGATGTCCACATAGCCGGTGAAATCGACCCCAGTATGATTGAACGGCCGCGACGGATTACTTCTCGACACAGGTAAGTCTCCCATTATTTGTGTATTTTTTACAGGATTATGCCTTCTGCAAGTGACGCAGTTATGTATGTGTTTTTTGATAGCACGGTTACCGCCTATAATCCAGTACTCCTGTCTTAACCACGCCAGTGTTAGGCGAGCTCCACCGTGGAAGGTCATCTGATGGCCTTGGTCGATCAGTCGATCGGTGAGTAATCCACTGTGTGGAATGATAATAGGATGTTGCATGTTTTTGCTTATCCTTGCGTTGCTTATCCTGCCACCAACTCTCAGCAATCCGTTTTCGTCTAGATACGGATTTAGGTTTAGTAGCTTGCTTTTAGAGTCTACATTGCTATGCTTTTGAAGGCTTTTGATCTCCTCCGTAAACTCATGTTGCTGTACATGCTTAATTAAAATGTGCTTCGCTTTTCTTAACTCAGTGATTGTAAGAAAAGATGGCTTTGGTTGCGGTTTTGGCGATATACGTAATATCCTCGCAAGTATACGAGTTAATTTCGCAAAGCTGCTATATTTGCTCAGTAATGTGTCGATAACGTCATATGATTGTTTTTGCGAGGAGGTGACTTGTTGTATGATTGCTACCTCTCTCATTTCTTCGCATGTGTTGTAGTCAGATTTTTCCTTTGGCTGTTTTTCGTCGAATGAAGGTAACCATGAGGGTCCATGCCACCAGAGAGTATGCTGCTTAAGTTGTTCTACAGACATGCCTCTACTGGCGCAATCAGCTGGATTGTCTGCTGACTTAACATAGTGCCAGCTGTTCGATGGTATGATATCGGTCACTTGCTTGACTCTATTGGCAACGAAACGCTTCCAGCGACTTGGGTCTCCTTGAAGCCATCCTAGTACGGCTGTTGAGTCCGACCATGCGAAGATTTTGATTTCGTGCCCAACCAGACATTGTGTTACTGTGTGCATTAACCTTGATAGTAGTACGGCTGCGCTCAATTCCAATCTTGGTAATGTGATACTTTTGTTTGTAGGAACAATCCGCGCCTTTCCAGTTATTAATGATACTGTTGAGATTTGGTTGACGTCTTCATTTTCGTATATGCAGTAAATCACACAAGCGTACGCTTTTGTTGAAGCATCACAGAATCCGTGCAGTTTAATGGTTCCGTTCCTGTGACACTGCAGCCATCTCGGTAGCTTAAACTCATTGATAGTTTGTAAATCGTGTGTCATTAGTGACCATTGCTTAACAATCTCTTCAGGAATTTGATCATCCCATTGGAGCTGCAACTGCCAGACTGCTTGGAATAATAGCTTGAGCTTAGTGGTAATTGGAGACAGCCACCCCAAAGGGTCGAAGATTTTGGATATGTCTGATAATAGTGATCTTTTCGTCACAGTTTTTGATGATGACACGTTGATTTTACTTTGGAACGTGAATTGATCTTCAGTAGGGTGCCAGCGCAACCCTAGAGTCTTGGTGGACTCTTGATGACGAAAATCAAATACCTCATCTGTTTTGCTGACGTCATCGATTAACTCCGCCTTATTCGATGACCATTTGCGGAGGTTGAAACCTCCTGATTTCAGAAGATCTATTAAATCTTTCTGCAGTTGTTTTGCTTCTTGCAGTGTATGATGACCGCTCAAAAGATCGTCCATATAGAAGTCTTCTTCTAATACCCTCGCTGCTGCTGGGTACTGGTGGCGTTCATCATTTGCTAACTGCTTAAGCGTCATTATTGCTAAAAATGGCGCTGCTTTTGTACCGTATGTGACGGTCATGAGTTCGTATTCACGAAGAATTTGTTCTGGAGAGTCACGCCATACAATTTTTTGATACTTCAAATCATCCTTGTGGCAATAAATCTGCCGAAACATTTTCTCCAGGTCGGCAGTATATGCGAATTCGTATTGCCTCCATTTTAAAATCAAAGAAAACAAATCTTTTTGTAAATTAGGTCCAGTGTACATCAAATCGTTCAAACTCAGCCCCGACGATGTTTTCGCCGAAGCGTTGAAAACGACCCGCAACGCAGTCGTCGTGGAATCCGATTTCATTACACAGTGATGTGGTAAATATAGCAGTTGACTTGATTTTTGTCATATATACTTTCCTGCATGTGGCCTAATTCGATGTACTCATGTATAAATGATCTATAGGATGTTTGCATATTGAAGTTATTCGAAAACTTCTTTTCAAGTTGATAAAATTGTCCAATGGCCTTGTGTTTGGACTCCCCTAATTTTTCCTCTATGTTTTCCTTCAGAGGTAATCTGACGACGTAACGACCATCTTCTCTTCGTGACGTATCTGCCTTATAACGCTGTAAGCACTGATGATCTTCTTCTGATAAATTGTTTTGACTGTCGTCAGCAACATCTTCGATCGCCCAGAACCTCTGGATATCATCGATGTTGTTTAGGACAACACTACATTGGTATGATATGACGTTCCCACTTATAATCCAGCCAAGGCGTGTTTGTTGCGCCACTACCTGGGAATCGCCTTCCTTGATGAGGCCATTCATAATGATCGAAGAGTAAACGTCTGCTCCAAGCAGTATGTCGACTGGACGACTAAGGTTATATTCAGGGTCCGCTAAATTCAAATGCTCTAGACAAGCCCATGATGGCTTTTGGAATGAGCGATTGGGCAAATTATAAAGAAGGGTTTTCATGATAAGTACCTCGGTGGAAAAAGCAAAGTCTGCATACATTGCTGATGCTTCAATTTGTATAACACCCTTGCAGTTATTTTCCTTGGCACCAACTCCCATTACAACTCCCTTGCATGCTCGTCGAGGAAGTCCCAATCTCTGAGCAGCGTCCTCAGTGATCAGTGATACTTGGGATCCCTGATCTATTAAGGCTCGCATTGGGTAGTATACCCCATCAACACTCATAACTTTGATTTGAGCTGTTGCCAACAGGGTCTCAGATATCTCTGGATTCGACACGTGTGTGACGTTTTTGCGTTCCTTTAAAGTCGAATCGCTAGCGTTGGACTTTGAGTTACTGGGACCCGAGTAGGTATCATGTAACAAGCTGTTATGATCGCCTTGACATTCTCGGCATCTTTTGTCGGAAATACATGCTTTACCTTTATGATCATAAAGACAGTTTTTGCATAAGTTTAGTTTATTCACTGTCTTGCGTTTAGAATCCGATGTTGATTCTAAGAATGTTTTGCAATTGAATAAACGATGATTTTCGCTGCAAACCGGACATTTCCATTGTTTTTTAGTCGCAGAATTATTAGAGTATGATCTATAGGACTTATAGAATTGCTTCTTACTATTGGGCTCTTGTTGAGACTTGTTGTCTGATTTCTGACCATCTTGCTTGCGCCGTGAAGCTTCTAATGACGTAAACTTGTTCTCTAGAAATCTCATGAATTCACTCAATATTGGCAAATCTCGTGGGTTTTTCAATGAGTCCGTGTAGTCAGAGTGGGTCTGCTGATCCAGTTTCAATGCTAGTACATGAACTATAAATGGGTCCCACGATTTTATGTCAACTCCAAGGTTTTTAACCGCATTCAGACACTCGTTGGTGGTGTCATATATTTTCTTGATTTGTGAAGCTGACTGCTGTTGCATAGTTGGTAGTAACAAAAGAATATTGAGATGAGAACTGAATATTAACTTAGTGTTATTGTATCTGTGGTTCAATATGTCCCAACAGACCTTATAGTTCTCGGTGCTGATATGCAAGTGCTGGATAAGTCTCTCCGGTTCCCCCCTGAGCTTTGCTTTCAAAAACTGCATTTTCTGAGCGCAGGAGATAGAACGATTGTTATGTATAGTTTCTGTGAATAAGTCCTTGAATGCTACCCATTGATGATAGTTTCCGTTAAATGTTGGGATGTCCATCGTTGGGGTACTTTTTTCACGGTGAGAGACAGACCACATCTTACTGTTGATAGATTTCTTGATGTCAAGATAAAGTTTTTCGTATTTGCTGAACGAATCTTCGTATTCATCATTTTCTTCAAACAACTCGCTATCAATCTCCCAATGTAACGAGTCTATTGTTGACCATCTCGATTGGACAGTCCGCAAAATATCTTCGAACTCCCATTTCTCAGATATTTTATCTAAATCTATGATAGCAATGGTACGCGAAAATGCCTTAAAGTTGCTTTTCTGTTTACGCAGCATCTCTTCCAGCTTGCTGCTGTTACCTTGCGAAGTGTAAAAAGCCGGAGACTTGGCCCTAACCTTGCTGGTTGATTGCTGTTGATTGTCTCCTGCACTTGGATCTGTAGATCCTGTCCCGTGCCCTTGACTCTTCTCCGCTTTAGCTGCTTGCAGTGATGGCTGCGGAGTGGTCGGTGTTTCGACAATCTCGGGATCGGTCATGGTGACCTTGTACTGCTGAACGTACGCACGTGCCTCGTTGTAAAATTGCCTAGTTTTCTGATAATAATTTTCTGAAAAATAGCTGAAGCCACGCGCTTCTGATTCTTCTAACTTCATATGATTGGACTGAAACTCTTCCCAATATTTATCGAGAAGCTCTAAACGTTTCTTGACGTAAGTAGAGGTTTTTCTTTCAGCTCCGTCCTTTTTAAAATTGCGCAAAAGCTGCTCTATGCCTTGCATAATTTGATTCTGATTTTCGAGTAGGTCCTCCATCTCGGAGATGCTGATGTAGCTTTAGTGATAGCTTGATAAATTGAACTCTATGATATTTCTATGAATTCTACTCGATTGTGTATTCCTTGCTTCGTCGACTAAGCTTGGAAAACGATATAGGTACCTTATGTTGATAAATAATTTTATGCAAGACTTGCTCGATGATAGACACCCTTTTCATAAAAAGCTTGATGATAGCTAATAGTAGTCTATTCGAAATGCTGATGATGCTGTATGCTGGTGTGGTCGTGTGTATACTGATGCAACAACCACGTGACACGTGCTGCTAACCTCGTCGGCGAGTCCACTCCTAGAGATTAGGCCAGTCGCTTCGCTGTTGCGATGATAATCAAAGCTCACTCACCGGTATCTGCTGCTTTGTTACCTGGTGGTTACTTCTGATAGTGGTAGGAATATCCACCCCCTGATTCGGCGGAATGTTCACACGTACTTCGTAAAACACGCGGTGGGTCCCGCCAATACGGTGGCTCGAAGGACCATAAAGTTGTACGGGACAACTATAAATGATAAGTTATGATAGAGTTTATAATGATTTTATTGATATAATGCTATAGCTAATTGATACAGTGATCACATAAGATATAATGATTTAAGGATATCGAAATGCTACGATATTATGCTAATGAGTACACGCGGCGAAGACCGAACGCTAACTAAAGTAAATTGCGCACGCGGTACAAAACTGCTTATTTAACGTAAAAAGATATATGATTTGTACGGGTGGACCGTACAGTTCACGTGATTAGAGGTTTAAAGAGGGATGTCAAAATGCTACATTAAAAATAGTGTGGCTGAAAATTGAAGAAGGATATAATAATTTTACAGAATCAGAATCAGAACTTTATTTGCTATGAATGTAGGTACAGGTATAATATGTTGTACATAAAGTAAAAAGATCGAATACTATTGGATCATTGAGTTCCCTTCAAAATGGTTGAGCTGAATGGTGCTGATCCATACGTCATGTTCGTGAACGGGCGCCGTCAGTAGGCACTGGTCATTTCTTAGCTGCCACGGCTTATTTTAATTCCATAATTGTTTTTATCTTTTTATTACGGATGCTTTTAACGTGCACGTGTTTCTACATCGTTCTCACATGTATAATTACAACATGAATGATGTAACCACTTTTTTGTAAGAATATTTTGATTTAAAAGAGTGTCCATGGAGTTTCTTGCCCGTTCTTCTCCATAGGTACCTACTACGCTTTGGAATGGGCAACTAGCTTCATCTTTCTGACTGACCGACCCCTTGATAATTCAAAAGTGCCTGTAATTGGTTTATTTGAAATAAATGCTTTGAGTTTTTTTTTTTGAGTTTTTACAGTCTACCTTACGGCGTGCAAATTATTACATAATTTAAAATATTAATACTTACATACAAACAAAAGAATGTCAACAAAACAAAACAGAAATTATAGTGAAGTCAATTAATAATATTATAGTCAGGTAGATAAGTCTTACAGGGTCAATTTTGTAATTAATTATAATAATCATAATCTGTATAAATTCATATCATTTAGAAAGTCTTTCACTGAGTAATAACATTTGCCTAGAAGTAGTGCAGTTACCTTAGATTTAAAAATGTTTACAGAATAATCCTTATAACCATGAGGTATTTTATTATAAATGACAGGCCCCATTGTCATAATACTTTTCCTTATCAGTGCTGTTTTGTAATGACCCGAATATAGCAAATTCTTGTACTGGGATCTCAAGGGGCCATTACGTGGTCTTATATTGGCCAGTGACGGAAATAAATTTAGATTTGTTTTTACAAAAATCGCCACCTCCAATATGTACAAACATGGAAGAGTCAGTATCCTCAGAGACCGAAACACAGGTTCACAGTTGTCTGTGCTTTTAAGGTTTGACATAGATCTAATACACCGTTTATGGGCCCTAACAAGAAACTAACTAACAAGAAAGTAGCTATTGTATACTATGTAGTTAAAGCAGAAGAATTTAGGTTTCTGAATTTAAACTAATCGAGAGTCAAAGCCTTTCGCTTACCTATACCATCTTATACCCAAAACCGTAATCTAATTATACCACCACATTTTTACATGAAATTAAATTAAGTTAAAGTAAATTATTCTATTCTGTAAATTACTTTTATACGTGAAAAAACCTACCCCTACCCCGGAGAAAAAATGGCGAATAAAAGGTTTTCTTTTAAAGACGCTAATATAAAAAATATCGTGTCAAAAATGCAAGGTAGCATCCGGACTGGCCTTTTGAGGAAACTACCAGAAACAGTTGAGCCCCTACCCCTGAGAAAAAATGCTGAAACAAAGGTTATTTTTAAAGTAGATACGTTAATATAAAAAAGATCGTGTTAAAAATGCAAGGTAGCATCCGGACTGGCCTTTTGAGGAAAGTACCAGAAACAGTTTAGAGAACTTGCCATCAATGTCAAGTTTTTCGTTGAAAAAAAAAAAACAAAAGCAATACACTCTCCACATCAGCTTCAGTATCCCCTGGGCCAAACATTACATCCCATTGTACAATAGGGACCATTGTTTTCCCTGTGAAAGTTCAGGTCAGATACATTAATCAATGCGTTATCTCCCCATCGGTTCTGATTGATACACGGTGTACTAACTGATACACTGGTATTGATTGGTACGCAGTGCTGATTAAAACGTATTTTTTTCGGTTTTTGCTTGTGTAAGGTGAAATTGAATGGTCGGTATTGTGGTTGTGTATACAACATGGGATGTATATGTTGGGTTCTGTGTGAACTTTCGTTTATTCAGTGAGTTTGTTACAATTTCAGTAGGTATGCCTCAAAAACTTTTACTCTCGTGTAGCTGTCGAAGTTTTTTGTAAATAACCAGTCAGAAAAATTGGTAGCAGTGCTTACTGTCCAAGGTAGGCCAGGTGTAAGCACGTTAAGTACATAAGATATGTTTTACTGAATCTCTTAGCTTAACTAGCCACATACAGGCAATAGAAATAACATTAGTGACAGGCATTTACCAGCATGCATTTCTAAGTATTGAAAGGATTGTTTCTTACTAAAAATAACCTCAAAATCTTTGTTTTCTTTTTAAATATATGCTTTCTGCAAGTTGTCCGTCATTAAACTTTGTCCTGATGGCCATATACTTAATTTAGAACACGCGAAGTAATTGTCCTTCACTGTTGGTTCTGGGGCGAACGTTGCATGTATGCAGAACAATCTCCTTTGATTGTAATAACCTAATTAACCATATATACCTGCGCATACCTAGTCGCTCCCAACGTATTCGTGGTACTTACAGTCACAGTTTATTTGCGCTGAAGCGATGCAGAACCAACGCAGGAGAACAAGCTCCTATATTATGTCGACTAATGAAAAGTTACAACGATAATTTTGCTGATATTAACATATTTCCATTGTCACTCACACACAGTTTAAAAATAGTATTTATAAAAAATCCTTTTAAATACCACGTAGTTTCAGTTATAATCTGTTATATTCTCACATCTAGTTTGTCACATGTTACTTCACAAGGCACAATAGTTAATATAAGATACACAATTGTTTGCTGAATTTGCTTGCCTTGCTCAAACTATTTTCATTGTTGGATTAATATGTGGATAACGATGCTGGCTGCGTGATTACTTAAGTGTTTTGTACCTGTACCTTAATATTAAGCATTATTGCGCAGTTGTTGGTTGTCCTGAAGAAATCAAAATAAAATAACGAAGGTGAGTATTACGCAGGGTTTTTTTTAATTCTCCCCCTAAAGGGGTTATATAGAGGATGAAAGTTTGTATTCAGATTTGCCGGTGGGACATCCATCCTATTGTACGGCGTGCAATCGATACAAAATACACCTACACTTTACGTGAGGTACATCAAAACTAGCCTCGATTCTAGATCGGAGCATTCTAGAGGGGTGTACTAGACTTGGTTGTCATGACAACGTTAACTAGCCCCTCGTAGTAATTGCGCGGTGAACGGTGATTTCCCAGGAGCAATAATGTACACTCGCCTTTATATTTTGTTTTACTTTTTAATATTTTGTGCTGGTATTCGAACTAGGAGTAGAAAGAATGAGGAATTCGTTTGAAAATCGACAGTTTTTTTAAAGATTTCGACTTAGGCCTGAAACAGATTAATATTTTCAACTATTTTAATAGTTTGGGTAGTGAAATTATATACGTTTTTTGTCTGGCTTTTCTACACTAATATTCAAAGAGGTTGTGAGTTTGTGTATAGGGGGTAATCTTCGGAACTACTTATCTGATTCCAAAAATTCTTTTACTAATGGGAAGCTACAGTACTGCCGTGTCATTATCAACATCTGTCTAGCCTTTCCCAAATATGGTGGGGTCGGCTTCCAGTCTAACCGGATACAGCTGAATACCAGTATTTAACATGGAGCGACTGCCTATCTGACCTCCACAACCCAGTTACCGGGTAATATAATACTTCTCTTGCCGAGTGTCATAGGATATATTATATGTTAAAACAATATATCTCACGCGAACGAAGTCTCGGGCAGAAGCTTGTCCTCAAATAAAGGTAAACGTTATAATTCCCACCAAAGTCAAATTTCATATAACTAGATAATTTGAATTCATGTCAAGATTTTCAAGAAGTGCACGGGGCCGGGACAGGTTTCAAATATTCGAGAAACTTCGTCAGAGCCCAACAGTGAACGAGCTAATATTTGAATTTGGAACCAATGGCCCGCCATGTTGTTAAGGCATGTGCTCGATTTAATGCAATTACGGTTAAACAATGATCAAGTTTTATATCTAGCTAGTAAAGTTTCCAGTGATCCAGTGGTTGTTTATTAGAACTTTGCTTGTCTCACTAAAATATTGTATCTAGAGTAGGTACAGGCTATTTAAGGTCTTTAAAATAACTTGTAGGTACATAGAAAAATAAAAATCTAAAATAATGCTGATGGTGGTGGATCGGTTCGTGGGGCTTGTGGCTTAGTAATAACAGCCGCATGGGTCGATCGATCAGGTTAAGCAACGCTTGCCGCGGTTGGTCCCTGGATGGGTGACCATCTTTACATACCAATACCTTGGTCCCGGATGTCATTTCTGGATATTTGTGGAGGTCGATAGGCAGTCGCTCCATGTAACATACTGGTATTCAGCTGCATCCGGTTAGACTGGAAGCTGACTCCAACATATTGGAAAAAGCTAGGCCGATAATGATGATGGTGGTGGATCGGTTCGGAAGTTATTAAGTGTTCTAGTGTTAACTATCACCATTGCATAAAGCAAGTCACATATCTAATAAAATAAAATAGATAAAAGTATAAGATTAGAAAGTATTAGTAGAAAGGATTAGATACTAGTATTATGTTTTCTGGTCTGGTTATGTTGTCTGTTTAGATGGTTCTCGTCATACGTGGAGAATAGGTGCCAGACGGTGGTTCTCAATGGGTATACGTCGAGAGCGATGTACATTCCATCGGGAGTTCCCCAAGGATCCTTGTTGGGACCTCTCTTATTTAATATTTTTATAAATGACGTTGCCTCTTGTTTTTTTAACTCTAAAGTCTTATTGTATGCGGATGATATGAAGATTTTGGGCCAAGTGTCAACCGTTGAGGACGCACGTTTATTACAGGATGATCTGGACAGGTTCCATGAATACTGCGCTAGAAATAAGTTGAATTTAAATGTATCCAAATGCTATGTATGCACATTTACGCGTAAGCCAAACCCTGTTCAATTTGATTATAGACTTTCGAATGCCTTGGTGGCCAGAGTTAGTGTCATTAGGGATCTTGGAGTTACTTTTGACTCTAAGCTTCTGTTTGATGCACATATTAATAATATAGTTAACCGGGCTTCTAAAGCCTTGGGTTTTATTTTTAGGGTTTCTTCAGATTTCAAGAATGTCAAAACAATGAAAATTCTATATTGTGCGTTTGTCCGTAGCCACCTTGAATATGCTTCTCAGGTTTGGAATCCAAATTATAATGTATACATTAATCGGCTGGAAGGTATTCAAAGGCGATTTTTGAAGTACACTCAATATCGCTCAAATACCTATCTCCCTAATTATATAAGTCGGTGTAAAAAATTTCATATTCTGCCGCTACAGGAGCGAAGGAAAATTGCAGATCTTGCTTTCTTATTCAGCGTCATGAACGGATCTACTGACGTTCCTGAGTTGGTGGGCAGGATCGGGCTTCGTGTACCGGGCGCATTTCTTCGGAAACCACGTCTTCTCCATGTGCCTCAAGTCAGAGCTATCTACAGACAGAACTCGTACGTGATAAGAGCTTGTCGTACTTTTAACATGGTGTGTCAGGATGTCGAGGTTGATTTAGATTTATTTACTAGTAGCGTTAAGGAAGTAAAGAAAAGTTTGAACAATTGTTTTTTCGATGTATAACCATTTTTTTATTTATTTTTTTCTCTCAATTTTATTGTATTTTTTGAGCATGTGATAATTCATGTGCGTATCTCTTACGTCGCTGTTTTCGCGTATTTGTTAATGTTACTCACATTAATCGTTAGTGGAAGCTTGTAATTGGCCATTGTTTACACATTGTACTTGATGTTAAAATGTATTAGCTGTAAGTTTTCCTAAAATTAATAAAATAAAATAAAATAAAATGTAGTTAATATCAATTATAAATTTTATGCAACAAATTAACATTAATTTGTGTTCTGTAAGATAATAATAATTCGTTTTTAGGGATTTAATATTTGGTATTCCGGTTTTTCCATTGCAAGTATCATGTTGAAAATCGTGATGTGATACTTGTGTGCATCAAAATGTATCTACTTTCGATCAGTATGGGATATTAAAGCGTCCGCGAAAACCAGAAGGCCAATTCCCGTAATTAAAAACGTTCAAAATCAAGTCGCAATCTCGACTCAGCGACAAAAAAATTTTGGTAATTTTTGACAGATTGAGACAGAGATTAGAATGCGAACGTTCTTAAAAATACGGGAATTGCCCCTCTGTGTGCAACATTATTTCTGCAACATGGTTTTGTGTTGCGAGCATAATATGCATGGAACGTTGCAGTGTTACAGGCAGCATGCTAATGTTTCATATTATTATTTTTTTTATTATTTTTTTTAACTTTGCCCCACACTTGGAATTTTTCCTGTATCGTGGGTGCGTTTACAAACATTTAAACTCACATACACAAACAGCCAGACCCGGATCAACTACTTGCAGGTCATACAAATATTTGTTCCGTGCGGGAATCGAACCCACGACACGCAGCGCAGCAGTTAATCGCTTAACCACTGCGCCAACCGTGTCGTCAATTGTAAACCAATGACGCTCAACATTGTTACCAGAAATATTGGCGGTCTTATTACAACGTTTTCTTTTGGCATAGTTCGAGCCATCAGCCAAAAACCTAACTGTGATCGAAAAACAGTCCGTTATACAAAACGTTTCGTTTTAAGAACTTTACCGTAGTCTGATATTCAAAAATGGCTCCAGGGCTTAAGCTTGGTTCTGAGATAAACCTTGTTTTGTAATACGCCGGTTGATATTATGGGAAAACATTTTGCACAACTGTTTCTCAACTTTATTTCCAATAAATACGCGCTTCGATCAACAATATCGACTAGATATCAGGTCGGCGCAAGAAATACGTCCCTGTAAATAACAGCGCACTTGAGACGTGAGCTCTTATTTTGTTTAAATCTCTTGAAACACAGCCAATGTAAACACGACTTTATTACTAAGTGCCATGGTTGTAATTAGGTTGAACTTAGAACTGTTTTAAACTTTTTCATACGAACAGCATTTAGCTTTGATTTTGTACGAGACCCGTTATCTAGTTGGTATTCTTGATCGAAGCATACGCGGTTTAAACAAGAATAACAGGAAACTGTTCGAAAATTTATATCCAATCACTACTATTATCGTATTCGCCTTAACTCCGGTAGCGTTACTAATTGAAACGTACTCAGCAGTGATCAATAATTCCGTGCCGTACCGTATTTGAACAAGACTCTTGTTTGAACAGACTTACGGACTCGATACTAAATGGTTTTACTTTTAAATTGCATTAATTTATTTATTTTATTTATTTATTTATTATTTATGTAGACACAATAAAATACAAGAGATAGGACATAATTATAAATTGAGTACAAAGGTACTGTATTAGTAAAAACAAAACAAAAAACATGTCTATGGAAACCATAACCGAAAAATAATTTTGAAACACATCAACTTCTGCGTATTCTTTTAGTAAGATTATATAGGAAGCCAAACTTGTAATTATAACATTACAGGCGCTACTTTCGAGGTACGGGCAGAAAGTACCAAAATATCACAAAAACAATCTATAACTTCCTATAATTTGGCTTCAAATCACTTTAAAACTCGCTCTTCAGTCAGCTCTCCTATAGTTACATTTCTGAAAAGAACGAAATAAACATAGTGTTGTACTTACTTTTACATACTACCCGCCTGTTTATCTTGGCTCTAAGTCATAAATCTTCTAAGTCGACTGAGTTTTTGCCTGACTTCGGCGAAGCTAAAATGAGGGTAATGTTTTTTCCTTTAATGTTTACCCGTATGGATTTACGTGAGGAGGTTAAATTATGTACAGAGTGTGTTTGAAGCTCAAAGCTCGAATGAGGATATTGTGCATCTAGAATACCTATAAATAAAACAAAATGATGAAAAAGTGTGCTACTTGGATTAGGTAGCAAACTGGGAAGTGCAGTACAGCTATATAAAACTCTTTGTGGTCCGGGCTCCAGTCAGGTGTCCCTTGGACTATAAAAAATCTATAAGATTGAGGTTTGAGTGAATTTTCTATATTCTCTCCGGCCTTTTCTCAAAACTTCCTTTAAACGATGTGTAATGATTAAAATATCCAAACCCAATAATATTTACTCAAAAATCGTTTCAATAAATATGTTTATCCGTCGACTCACATCTCGAAAAAGCGACCCGATTTAAATGCGGAGTTAAATCGACAATAGCTTGATATGAATGCGGACGACAACAAAAAAATGAGCATCGTAAACATACGTCGTAAGCATCCACTGCGAAACCATTGTCGTGGAAACAGGAGCAGTTTCAGAATTCCGTAAACTGGATATTATCATAGTTGATTTTGAATGAACAAAACTGCTTTTTCTATGGCATTTTTCCGGGCATTACATGAACACACATGCATAAAAATGTAGGTACCTATTAGTTTACCAAGGTACATATATGATAATCAAATATTAATAACAATGTCGTGACAGTCCAGTGGTTCAGACCTCGTCTCTCATGCACAAGGTAATGAATTCAAATCCGGGCGAGTACCAATGTGACATTTTCAATTCATATGTATTTTCTGAGGTTATCTTGGAGATTAATGACATCAGTGAAGAAAAAACATCGTGAGGAAACCTGCGCCCTAATTGCGTAACGCACTATCAATCAGAATCTCAATCATTATGAAGGATATTGCTAGTCCATTGCTTCGTATGTTCGAATAATTTGTGTGCACAACAACGTAAATAACGCAATGTATGTAGTTGAACTGAGAGCGTTACCTTATGAGTGGCAACATCGCAATTCAGTGTCATATTTCATGGTTTTTTTATTTTTATCATTTAATCGGAGCTATATTTAAAAAATCTGTTTAATAACTTTTTAGAATTATGTGAAAACTGTGTAAAAGGTAAGAAATCGTTGCGTTTACAGTTCTATTTATATGCAAATAATACATTGGAAACTTGCAGGACGTTATTTTCATTGTAAAATAACTGTAAGCATTACGGTTACTTACTCTTTAAACACTTTGACGTAATTCTAAAAAGATAATTAAACAGATTTTTAAAATATAGCTCCGATTAAATGATAAAAATTTAAAACCACGAATTATGACACTAAATTGCGACGTTGCCACTCATAAGGTATACACGCTCTTAAGCAGTCACCCCGCTAGACTTATCTATACTATATATTATTATATTATAAAGAGGTGAAGTTTGTGAGGTTCTAGGGAGTAATCTCTGGAACTACCGGTCGGATTCCAAAAGTCTTTTTGCATTTGATAGCCGAATTCTTGAGGAAAGAAAAAGAGTGAGAAAGAACGCTATGCGAAAACGAAGTAATAGCGCGGGCACGCGACAATATGCGTCACGACGACGGGGTGTGGGGGGGGGGGGGGGGTACAATCAAGCGGTCGAAGTCGCGGGTAAAAATTAGTAGAATATAAGTCTGAAATCCCCAACCCGTCTTGAGCATTCGTGGTGATCAAAGCTCGTGCCTCCTCTGTATGAGAACATGCCTTTGTCCTGCAGTGAGATAATAATGGGCTGGTATTATAATAACAAAATAATATACATACGGGGTTGCTAACATTATAAGTTGGATTTTAGCAGAACTTGGATTGGAAAGGTACTCACAGTGCATAGCTTCTTCGACAGCTCGGTTGCTTGGTTCTTAATTTGTGACATCCCACATCCAGTCAATTTTTAATCACCACACAACACCGGTATTCATTTATGAGAACACCAGAGGGGTAATTCCCGTAATTTTAAGCACGTTCACAGTCTGATCTCAGTCTCATTCTGTCAAAAATACAATCAATTTCCATACATTTTTGACAATTTTTGACATTGATTGTCGCTGAGATGAGATTGCGACTTGAATTTGAACGTTTTTTAAGTACGAGAATTGCCCCTCTGAAGGCCAATTCCCGTAATTAAAAACGTTCAAATTCAAGTCGCAACCTCATCTCAGCGACAGTCTAATGTCAAAAATGTAGGTAAACGCTATACAATTTTTGACAGATTGACACTGAGATTAGAATGCGAACGTTCTTAAAAATACGGGAATTGCCTCTCTGGTCGGCGTGTTCACTAGCGGTAGCGGTTGCAAGAGAGAATGGAATAGCGAGTATTTTGAGTGAGAGGAATGAATGAACGAAAGAAACAGGAAGGAGATGGCCTTCGAATAAAAGATTTATGTTGAGTGTTGCAAAGGGTAACATGGGTTCATTGTTTTTTTAAAACAAAATGCGTAATTAATAGAAGAAATGGCGCAGACAACTCCCCCGGCCTAGAGCTTTTCCTCTAAACTTAAGCGGTTACTTAGAGACTATATGAAAACTTTGAGTTTCATGAGTTAGATTAATTAATTAAAATAACGGAAATTACTACTGTGTATGTAAAGGACAACGCCGCACTACCGGGCGTATGCGAGAAAAGGAAGCAGTTCGGAGTTTCACAGTTCTCACTATGTTATCCTTACCAGGATAAATCGCATCAATGATGCCCAGAGGCCAACAAAGTGGATGAGAATTGTTATCCCTAATAATAACTATTGTACCTATTTCAATAGGTTTTGAGGACAAGTTCCACTTCTCCTGCGATTGCAAGGAAAAACATGTAAAAGACAATGTCAAATCCATAAATTTGAATTGATATCATTTATTTCAATTAGGCCATTAGAGCCTGCACCTTTCAGTGTGAAAATCTACAAAAAAAATAGAATTGATTCTAGGTGCCGCTCTTCCCAAAATGTAATTTCACATGGCAAAGAATGGGCGAGAAACTCCATGATTACCCTTGATTTTTTTATTACTCTATAATATTTCTCTCTTTATTTCAATAATTTATACTGTCTGCGCTGACCCAAAAAAATACTTATCTGGGTTTTTCCTATGGTACCACGGGTAACCTACTTATCCGAATTTGATGGCTTTCGATGGAGACGTACAACTTATACCTACGATATAGTAAACGACTTTTACAACCCGGAAAAGGGAACTACAAAATTGTTTTTCCTTCTAGTCCAAGTCCCAACGCTTAAGCATTCTAGTCACGCCAATAAGTAAGTTATTTCCTTCCCTACATCAGAATTTAGAGAGTAGGTACAGTCGGCCACGTCGGTGGAAACAATCTGACATTGACAGCGCCTTTATGTCGTAGCAGTAAGGGTGATTTTCGTACTGCTAGTGTAACCACTGATGTGCGGCCTACCGTACATACCCATCCCAGTTGCCGAACAAAAACTTTGCTTTTACATGATATGTAACCAATGTAACAACGCAATGACGAAACTTCCATGAATCGTGAACAACGAAAACCAAAACTCTCTCAACTTTCTCATTAGTGTATATATGCGTCGCATAACAAGCAAGACTCTCACACGTCATACACATTACTAAATGTCCTAATACATAGTGATATATTGTAAGAAAACCCAGACAAGGCGCTTTACTTTGTGTAAATAATTTCATCACCACTGCTCTCAAAACGGTGAAGGAAAACATCGTGAGGAAACCGGCATGTACCAACATTTCGAAGACATGTGACATGTACCGCGCGGTAGATAACGGCCCACTCCCACTCACAGAGAGGAGGCCTGTGTCCCAGCAGTGGGAACATTAATAGGCTGATTATGGTGACAGAATAATGGTAAGTCTGGAAAGTACTTAAGTGCCTTTGTTCAGAATCAGGTAGGTGCTGAATCGATTGCCGTCATTTAAAATACGTATTTTTTTGTTTTGATCGCACCTACAAGAAAATAGTAGGTAGGCATCTCAGATCATATCATATATCACAAACCATTATTTGGCTACCTACTGGGCTAAAGTAATGTTGTATCATAGATTGGAAAATAAGAAGGACAAACCAATAGTCAATTCAAAAGTCTAGTCAAGTCAAAAGTCAATAGTCAAACGAACATAGTAATTATGAAAAATAAAATTACTAAAAGCCTTTAAACCAGGACCGGAGTGGATTGGGATAGACCGACAACGTAATGCTGATGAAATCATGATTTTTATAAACACAAGCGTCTTTTTTTCTAAATACAATTCTATGCCCTGTAGGCTAAAATGTTTTGTTTCTGACCATGTTAGATTTTTATTACCTACCTCTGTAAAATTAGGTTTCCAACAAGTGTGTCATGTGTTAGTAGACTAAGAGCATTTATTGATGGATCGTGTCCGGGGCCGGTCCCCTAGAGTTAGCTCATCGGACTTTTTTCTAAACAGACCATGTCACTTTATCGTGTCCATGTTATACGGTGCCTCATGTTTAATTGATATGAACGGCTGAATCACGTGATCCAGCAAACTCAGAGGGTAGGCTGATGTGAGGTAGGTAGGTACTATTTCATGTGAAGTGTTTCGTGTTTATCCTGTCTTTATTTTGATAAATCAAATTCAACTCTCCGCTACTAAATTGACCAATGAGCTACTTTTAGAAGTAAGTTACCTATTACGTAAGTATATCAAAGCTTTAAATGAAACCGAATACTTAATTTAATATTTGAATAACGAAAGCAGACAATGAGAATCAAACATCATTGTCCAGCGATAGCATTATTAACAGAATGCTGAGGCAGTTGTTATTTTGTGAAATACTCTGTGTATTTCACAAAATAACAATACTGAATCGTGGTCAATACTGACACAGATCAAATAACTCGGGATTACTCGGGACTCATTATAACTGTGACCCAAATTTGGTTTTTTATTGGAACTCCGTGTCGTTTGTTTATAAATGGTTTTCTTTTATAATTTAGATTTTGGTGTTTAGAACCTTGGAAATGACGGTTGCATCATGAAATGTAGTAAAACGTTAATTTAATGAGGGCGGAGTTTTTAATACACACATCAAAAGTGTCTAGGGATCAACATATATTTTTGCAATAACTTTTCTCCTGATTGATATTAATTAAAATTTTCTTTAAGGATTCATAAAATAAAGTGTTTTCGTTTGTCACAGTAACGATAAACCAAGTCACCTTTGCATTAATAAAGAAATTTGCCATTTTCCTAATAAAGGGATTTTTGACATTTGAACCACTAACACAAAAGTTCGAAAAAAAGACTGAAATAACAGTTTTCTTTAAAATTTTATTGGGTAACTTAAACAATTAATAATCCGTGTTTCTACCGCGAACACTAACAACACAAGAACATCGGTTTGGCATACTCAAAATGAGTTCATCCAAATCACGCTGTGGAATGGCCGCCCATGTTCGTTGCAACAACAAAAAAAGGTCTTCTTGCGACTGGATACCCTCCATATTCGGCAGAGCTCTTCTCTGTAGCATATCCCATGCATGCTCAATCGGGTTCAAGTCTGGCGACTGAGCAGGCCAGGGCAGGACATTGATGTTAGCTGCGGCGAGAGTCTGTCTTACAACTCTTGCGGTGTGCGGTCGTGCATTATCATGCATTAACTGAAATAAGGGACCGATTTGCACTTGTAGAGGAACGATGACGTCTGATACAATCGTCTCAGCATAAATTTGAGCGTTGAGGTTGCCTCTGATCCAAATCAACTCAGTTCTTCCGCCGATCCAAATACCCGCCCATACCATGATGGTTCCACCACTATAAGGATGGACTTCCTGGCAGGATTTTAATCGCTGTTGGCGTCCAGGGGTTCTCCAGTGTCGTATACGTCTTGTATCCGGTCTCATACCAAAACGAGACTCATCAGAAAAGCACACGAAACGCCATTGTTCTTCTGCCCAATTTCTGTGTTCAAGAGCCCATTGATATCGAATCCTACGATTGTGCATTGCTATAGGTGGTACCCGTAGCGGTCTTCGGGAATGAAGGTTCACTTCATGCAAGCGGTTTCTGACTGTTTGGTCGCTAATTAAGTTCCCTGAAGAGTGATGAAGCCTCACGGCTAACATCATGGCGGTTATTGTTGGAGCTCTTCGAGTTAAGATTTGAATGTATCGGTCTTGTCTCCGTGTGGTGCAGCGATACCGTCCTCCATGGCGCTCAGCCACGGTACCAGTGCTTCGGTAACGTGTCCAAAGTCGACTGATAACACTCTGACTTGTATTCAGAGCTAAAGCCACAGTACGTTGCCGGGAACCAGCTTCTATCATTCCCACGGCTCTGAGCATTTCTTCCCTGCTTAAATGACGTCGCCGCTCCATAATAACGTTGGTTTTAATCAGTAGTAGGGAAACAGTAGCACTAATAATGTCTTCAATGCGTTGTATGTTTTTATAGGGAAAATATTGACAGCTGATTTTCATCTTTTACTCGAATTTGATTCACAGTTCCTGATTCAAATTATGAAATGCACCAAAAAGGATCCATATAAATTTATAAAATCATAAATTTATTACAAAGCCACATCTTAATCTCAAGAAATCCGCATAAAAATGCTTGATCCCTAGACACTTTTGATGTGTGTAGTTAGACAAGTTTTTCCAAAAGAATAAATATGGCGGTTTGACATATCTTCTATAGAAAAACTGTGAAAGTGCAATATTTATTCCTCAGTTAACAGATATGGAGCGAGAGGGCTTGGGAAGCCGTCACCTCCTCGCGTGAGGGAGAGGCAAAATTCGCGCCCTCACGCCCCTAGCCGCCGCAGGATACGCCCTGGGCGTCGGGAATCGCAGGCCGATTCCCGGCCACACCGTAGGCGTGGGCTTGCGAACGGCGAGCAATGGGCAGCTCGCCGTTCGATAAGGACCAGGCCCGGATCAACGGCGCGTTGAGTTCCACGCGCGCCGCAAAGAGATGTCCGACATGAAAGTCCGAGAGGGATACCGTGGTCCCTGGCACAGGCAACTGAAGGAACACGGGTGGGTTTTAGTCAGTAAGAGTCTGACTCGCCCTCCTGCTCTGCCCAGAGCGGGAGAAGTTATTTGATGATTGCCCACCCTCAAAAAAAAAAAAAAGTTAACAGATATATGGTTATGGATAATTAGCCCTAAGATAACTAAAAACACTACACAGTTCTTTAAGAAAATATTACTACAATATAGGTAACCAATGGCATGATACAAAAACATCTTGACGGCAGGCAAAGAAAAACTAACGTCATTAATCGCTACACAACAGTGATTACTCAAGTATGTTATATTCTCTACTAGCAACCCGCTCCTAATTTGCACGGTTTTTACGACTTTACAAAACATCGAGATTTAATATAGGTACTGTATTAGTTTTATATTGATGTATTATACACAGAAACCTTCCGGAATAAAGTCTCTAAATCAGGTTAACGAATTTATTTACTCATAAAGAACAATACAGTTCACTTAATAATGAGCTTAAGTAAAAATAAAGTAATGTAGGTATTATACAGCGATCGAGCAATTCTAATAGATGTTGTCACAGTCGTATTTTTTTAAAATTTTGAGTTAAACACTGCAAGCGATTTGCTACCCTTGATATTATTTGGCAGATTGTTGTATAATTGTGCTCCTTCGTGTGATAGTATTTTCACCATAGCTAGTCCTATTTCTTCGCAATTTAATCTGGTTAGTGTTTCTTAAGTTATGTTAATATAATGTTTTAACAAGTTTTATATCAGATTTTAATTCACCAGTCATTATTTTTAGTACTAGTATGCACATTGTGTAAGTGAATGTTTGTGTTATATTAAATATCTTTGTGTTACGTACGGTATACTGTACGCGACTCTGTCAACCGATTATACTTAAATAATGCTTTTATTTATTTATGTATTTAACCATTTATGTACACAAACAGACAAGAAGAAAATAACAGAAAAATAGGTACAAAGGTGATGCTTATTTCTAATGAAATCTCTCCCAGCTAAAATTCATGGTCTTCCTTTTATTTTTGACACTATATTATTTAGCAAAAAAAATCCTTACGACGATGAAGCCTTTCGATCGGTATGATAAAGCTACAGGGTGATTATTTTTCTCATGTAACGGGTTCAATTTCCGGTTCAACCATGTAATTATTTAAATATCTATGAATGCAGTTTAAATTGTTTTTTAAATACAAATTATGTCTTCTTTCAGTAAAATGTTCCATCTACAATATTCAAGGTACTTTCCCTCCATGTGGCATATCCGTGGGACGCTCTGTATATAGTTACAGAAGACTGAAGCAGATAAAAAATCCTCTAACATAATCGTCATTTGTTTCTCCCCCCCCCCCCCCCCCCCTCCCACATAACTCAATTGATTCGTCACACAATATTGATGTCACCAAATAAATAATATAAACTCCACTCTCATTTACTTAAATACGTACACACCTACATAATATACCTCCGCGTATAACTCAGAACAGGGTTCGAGTAAATTCTACGCCTACTTACGAACAGATGGTGAACACGTCTCAACTTTTGACAGATGTAAAACGTTGCTCGGTGCGCGATATAAAATAGGTGAGTAGTGTACTAGAATACATTGTGTGCGGTAATGCTTGATTCTAGAGTTACGCTAGACTTAGTTCTACGATGATAAGACTGATTTAATGGGGTGAGGCTGATGTGAGCAAGCGTGGTGATCAATGCTCGTGCCTTCTTATTATTAGAAAAGGAATTTTCCCTGCACTGTGACTGAAATACGCCGATATTAATAAAACTGATGTAAGTCGTGAACCTTCTATATATAAGATGGTATAAATATACCTGTAACATTGTCAAAGGTCACACGGGACTGCAAATCTTTTATTTTTCTGTAATACTACAAAAGTATTTGTAAACTATAACTACAATATCTTAACTAGGCTATTCCAAGCGTATCAAAGTTGCCATCTAATCTCGAATCCTTGTCCAACTTTCAACTCGGAATATGGATAGTGAAAATAAGAGTATTACCGAGGATTTAGAGCAGCTTTCTCTTACTAATGCACATTAATGTTCCCCAGAATAATGCTTCACATATTTAGGTAGAACACCAAATGGACTGAATTTCTTTCATCTCAATATAAGAAGCCTTGGCAATTCCTCCAATTTTCATAATCTTTCAATATTACTCAGCCAAATTAAAGTCGAATTTAATGTTATCGTATTATCTGAGTGCTGGCTAAGCAAATGTCCTTTGTTACCTCAAATGACAGGATTTGATGTACACACGTCCAAATACACATATCAGAACGACGGCATACTAGTGTATACCAAATTAAACATACGCTGCACTGTGGGGCACATATCATTCGAAGCAAATTGTATCATACTTCAAATTAACTCTGACGTACCACTGATGGCAATTTATCGCTCTCCTTCTTGTCGAACACCCAAAATTTTATTGATACCTTGGATGAAACTCTGAATTCATGTGTTTGAAACACAAACCTGTTTATTGCATTCATGTGTAAATTTAGTTGTTACAATATTAGGTAAGTTCCAACATGAAGCCCGGTTAGGGCACAGCAACATAATAATATTTTGAATATAATAATAAGAATAACATAATAGTTAGGGTATGTGTTTACATGCCTATAATATAATTATTAATCGATTAATAGTGACTAATCGTGTAATGTTTTTGTTCCAATAACAGTATTTGAATTTATAACTAAAAATCTGTAGTCTGCTCAAACTCCAATCCACTTATAAACAAATCCATATTCATACCCCATACTACATTAATTGTTAAAATTATAAATGTGAAAGTGACCGTATCTCTGCGTCTGTTACCTTTTTACGTCTTAACGGCTGAACAGATATGGACGAACTACGAATACTTTTTATTTCAGTAGTCCATTCCCTTGGGATAATTTTCGGCCTCCACGTGGGCGAAGCCGAAAGCGAAACTAGTATGTTACTCCAAAACACTACTCCAAATAACTATACTACTATACTATACTTGCTCCAAAACATCCTTGCACCAGACGCCAGCGTCCCATGGATGCATTCGATATCTCTGCTCCAATTCTCATTTGACACATCAAAGGATATCTCCACTTGCGTGTAATAGGCTCTACATTCGTCATCAAATGCATGACTACATAGAAACTGTTCCATTGATAAATGATAAATGATTTTATTTCTGTAAGTAGGTTTGTTACAAACACTTTTACACGTCAATCATATTTTTAAAAATAAATGAGGTCGGCGTTTCATAACTGACTACTCTGAGAAGAAAGGCCGAAACAAACTCAGAGGTCACAGTCTCTTTTAAAGTCCAGACATAATCTTGGTCAGATCATGTGAAGACCATGTAGATTTGTGTCTGAAACGGTCTTTTGAGGAAAAACCATACAGATTGAGCGGACCTGTCCAGTCAGTGCACGCATTTGTCAGTAATCTTGCCGCTCAACTGAGAACTTAAGGAGCACAACGATTCGACGAACAATACCAAAGAAAGGACATTTGGGTAGGCCGCATAAATTACTCAAGCTGCCAGATCGTGAAACTAACTAAGAAATAAAATAAAAAAAAGTAATAATCCACATAATCTTCACATTCACAATAATTTAAATAATATAATACTTTACAAAGTAATTACTCATGTCATTGTATGTATAAAATTCATGAATGTCAATGTGTATATAAATATTCGAACATAATCTTTGAGGACCATGTAGATTAGTATCTGAAATGGTCTTCTGAGGAAAGAACCACGCAGATTAAGAGGACCTGTCCAGTCAGTGCACGCATTTGTCAGTAACCGTGCAGCTCAACTCAGAACTTTAGGAGCTCAACGATTCGACGAACAATACCAAAGAAAGGACATTTGGGTAGGCCGCATGAACTACTTAAACTGCCAGATCATGATTAAAACTGAAACAATGACCCACATAGTCCTCAAATTCACAATATTATTAAAACAATAAATTGTACTTCTCAAGGTAAGTATTCAAGTCGTTCTGTTATAATAATTATCAATTTATCAGTGTATGTAACAGAAATAAAAGAAAACATTCAGTATGCAGAAAATTGGAACAACTCAATCCCAAGCCTTTTTGTCCTCAATATAATCCTTAACGGTATAAAAGCCTTTCTGGCACAACTTACGTTTAATGAATGATTTGAATTTATTAAGGCTTAGATCTTGAACGTGGCTTGGAAGTTTATTATAAAAGCGTATACATTGACATCTGAACGAGCCACCTATTTTCTTGAGCCTTGTTGTAGGTACAACGAAGCTGTGTTTGTTCCTAGTATTTATATTATGGATATCACTGTATTTTTTAAACAAGTTTATATTTTTATGGGCATATAAAAGATTTTCAAAAATATACTGTGAAGGCACAGTCATTACATTAATTTCCTTAAATTTCTCTCTGAGAGTGTGTCTCGGGCTTAACTTATAAATTGATCGAACAGCTCTTTTCTGCAAAACAAAGATAGTCTGAATGTCGGCGGCATTTCCCCACAACAGAATACCATACGACATTACACTATGAAAATAGCTAAAGTACACTAAACGGGCTGTCTCTATGTCAGTTAAATTACGAATTTTTCTAACAGCGTATGCTGCGGAGCTAAGCTTTTTTGATAATTTATCTATGTGTGGGCCCCACTGAAGCTTAGCATCCAAAGTTAAGCCCAAGAATACTGTGCTATCTTCAGGATTCAATTCTCTGCCCTTTATCAATACATTAGTTAACACCTGTCTAACGTGAGGCAGCGTAAACTTAATGCATTTGGTTTTTTTTTCATTAAGTAGTAAATTATTAACATTGAACCAGTGAACTACTTTTGAGATCGCGCTATTTACATCGTCAGTAACCAGCTGCTGACGTTTAAGTTTAAACAAAAGTGAAGTATCGTCCGCAAACAACACTATATCATGATTATCCTTTATGAGGTAAGGCAAGTCATTAATATAAATAAGAAACAAAAAAGGACCGAGAATTGAGCCCTGTGGGACTCCCATTGTTACTATAGATCCGGGAGATCTTTTACCATTAACGTCAACGCTCTGAACCCTATTATTCAAGTATGAAGTAAGAAGATCCAGAGCGGTGTTCCGGATCCCGTAGTGGCGGAGTTTCCTGATTAGCGTTTCATGAAGAACGCAATCGAACGCCTTGGACAAATCACAAAAAATGCCCAAGGCATCGCATTTATCTTCCCATGCATTATAAATATGTCCTAAAAGTTCAACACCGGCATCAGTAGTTGAACGACCCCTTGTAAAACCGAACTGTTTACTATGTAATAATTTATGTTTATTAAAAAATCTTTGCAATTGGGCTAAAATTAATTTCTCAAAAATTTTACTAAAGGTAGGTAGTACTGAAATAGGTCTATAATTTGTGGGGTCTGTAGTACTACCTGATTTAAACAAAGGTATTATTTTACTATTTTTCATGAGGTCAGGAAACTCTCCACAGTCGATACAATTGTTAAAAATAAGAGCTAAAGTAGGTGCTACAATGTCAATAATAGACTTAGCAACTTCTACAGAATTACCCCACAGATCTGCAGTCTTTTTTACGTTTAAAGTGTGAAAGGTTTTAATTATATCTCTACAAGTAATATGTTCAAAATGAAAATCCGAATCGCAAACATTAACATTTTCTTTAAGCAAATACTCAGCAACAGAAGGTGATGAGTTTAGTGATTTAGTAGTTGAAACGGGAATATCTGAAAAGAAATTTTCAAAGGCCGCGGCGACTTGTGAGTCAGATTTTATTATGTTGTCTTTAATGGACAGGCTGTAGTCAGTATTTCGGTTACTAGACCTTCCCGTTTCACTATTAACAATATTCCAAGTGGTTTTAATTACATTACTACTGTTTTTAATCTTCGAACTCAAATAACGGGACTTGGCCATACAACAAACTTTTTTAAATAATTTTGAATAATTTCTAACATATAAATTAAATTCAGCAGTGTTTAAAACGGTCCTTTCATTGTACAGTTCATAAAGCCGTGTTCTACTTTTATGAATACCAATGGTAGCCCAATCACTGAAAGATGCGTTGCTATTAACCGAGATAGTCTTGGGAACAAAGGTGGAATTAAATTGTTTACAGTATATATTAAAAAAATCATCATATAGATGATTAGGATCAAAATTAATAGATAAAACTGGTAATTTATTAATGAGTTTAACTTTAAAAGCTTCCAAGCGACTTGCAGTTTTGGGGTTGACAGTGATATCCTTTTTAGCCACTTTCTTGATTAGGTTTTGGATAGTAATCCTTTGCCCGCAATGATCAGAATCTAGTAAATTTATTATTTCTTTGTGGCTTGGTATAACATCTGTATAAATATTATCTAGGCATGTTGCACTAGTAGGGGTTATTCTAGTGGGCTCCAAAAATAGGTTTACAAGATTGTAGGACTGAAACAGACTTAATATTTTACTACAAGAACCCGAGTTTTCTAATAAATTAACATTAAAATCACCGCAAGTGATAATGGACTTTAGACATTAACTTGTTCTTTGAACTATACGTTAACACGTTAATAGGCTCTAACCATTCAATAAGGCGACACGTAACTGAGGTCATAGGTACTACATACTCGGAGTTACATTATTTTCACCGACTAGAAACTTGAATGGTGAAACCATACATCTTAATACATTCATAGATTTTTTAAGAGAGGATGTATATTTGTCTAACCTTACCTTAGTATAAAATAATATTATAGAATTTTCTTTTTCACGCGTACTCCCTTTTTTTCCTAAATAAATTTTTGGAAAGCTCGAAATGGCTATTGCATAATCAGCCTATAACGTTCCTACTGCTGGGACACAGGCCTATGAGAGGGAGTGGGCCGTAATCCCACGTCAGCCCAGTGCGGGTTGGTAGATGTCACATGAATTCGAATTTTTGGTTCTAGGACTTGCCGATTACCTCTCGATGTTTTCCGTCACTGTTTTGAGAGCAGTGGTCATGAATTAAATTACCCAAAGTAAAGCGCCTTCAATCCACGATACTCGTAAGTTGGCGCCGTTACCACTGGGCCACCACTGCTCTATGGCTATTGCAGTTTTCTGTAACTTGTTCATAGTTGAATAGGCTACATAAACGATAATTAATCCGCCCTGTCTAACCGAATGCAGCTGAACACCAGTATTTGACATAGAGCGACAACCTATCTGACCTCCACAACCCAGCGTCAGAGTAATACGATACTCCTTGGTAAGACTGGTTTGTCAGACTTTCGGGCTTCTCACGACTCGTGGCGACTGCCAAAGATCTACGAATGACAGCCGGGACCAACGGCACGATGGGGTCTCGGTATATAAAGATGGTCATCCAGCCAGCCTTGGCAAGCGTAGCTTAACCTGATCGGTCGACCCATGCAGCTGGTATTACTGAGCCACGAGATAAACAACCAAAAACAACAATATAATAACAGCGACAGCGTAACCGCGCACAATACAACCCCGTACGTTTCCAAGTACAAGAAATAAGCAACACGCAATTCAAGGAGCGCGTTGCGAATTCATAAAGTTTGGATGACGTTTTTATTTTGTTCATTACCAACGAAACTCCTGTTCGTTACTTTTATAAACGAAGATTGACTTTGTTTAACCCCCTTTATTTTCACTGAAAGTGGGAGAAAGGGAAAGTGAAAAATAAAAGCATTTACATTGCTGTAACTTGAGATATCAAGGGGTCTGGAAGACCCTTTTGACGGCGGCGTAATTATGACGTTCTTAAGATCACCCAACCTCTGGGACGGGGTTATATTTAAACGCACTTCTGACGTCACGCATTTAGATTTTGTTTTTAATTTTGCTACCGCCTGTTCTCATTTTTTTTAATATAGTTGGTATTAATTCCTGGAATGGCTTGCTTTTTAAAACTAGTTTTATAGAAGGCATCTACCTAAATTATCATACCTAAGCTTACAACACAAGCGTGTGATTTCGGTGTACCGACATTTCAGCTTTCAGTATTTATACCTCATAAATAAGTTTTTCCGTACCTATTGATCGGTTACGGAATTTCATTGCACATGTTAGATTGCTCCAGATTATTCAAACAGCTGTCGGCCTGCCCAAGAAAGCCCAAGCCTATGCTTCAAGGTCAAGCAGATTCAACTCGATAATTAAACGTCTCACATACCTACCTAATTTGCACTTGAGCTTTGTTCGCCAACCATCATCTTAATTGATAACCGCTTACGTGTCACATATGTTCTTGGACGGTGTACCTAACCCTACCTAGATAGGTGTCCTTATATCGATGCACTAAAACGGTTATAACTAGAATATGACGTCTATACATTGCCCTGCCGGTCTATACTCAGTTAGTTGCTGCTTCAATGAGCTGTCAACATCGAGCTGTCTCTAGCTGTCTCTAGCATCGGATCAAAATGACAATTCACTTCAAACTCACTTCAGCTAAGTATTCAACGGATTTTTACATTATTTTTACTGACAATCAGCTTAATCTGTAAAACTGTCGCCGTGGAAACTTAGGTGAAGTGAACTTGAAGTAAGCTGTAAAAGCTGTCAATCCCCAGTAGCAGGGCCTCAAGTCTGCTATTACAATACTGTCAGAATGGTCTATCACTGATTTCATAATTGTTGATTTTGACAAGTGCGTGTGGTACCTAATCTACTAATAGAATGGCATCATTATGACTTTCCAATGATCAACCACTGACACTCCATAGAAAGAAATAGCATAGAATGATAATCTCGTACATAATGACAAATGAATGACTGACGTATGCGGTTATGAAAAAAAAATAACTACTACTAACGGGTTTTATAGTAATGGCAATACGACAATGTCATTCTACCACGATTCTTCGCTGTGAACTACCTATCTAACCCCTTTTTGACATACCTACATAGACAGTTCTGAATTTTTTTATGGTTTTTTAAGAATTTTACCAACACAAATTTTAGTAGATCTTTTAAGTTTTTAACTATTTAATCAGTTAAAGAATATTACATTACTGGAATTCTGCTTTCAGTGTGAATGCAATGGCCCCAGAATAACCTTTTGGGGCTCAAATTACAAGCCTACAACCAATTCATTCTCAGATCCTCCGTTATTATTCTTAGCTATAAGCCTCATTCACATACCCTGACTTACAAAGCCATCTCAGCAGAAACCAAAGCCTAGATCCTTTCAATAATGATGATTCTTTACCCTCCTATTTTTCTATATTATGCTCTATAACTCAATATAGGGTCAGAGCTCGGGGCAACGTCTGAAAACCTTCATCTATCCTTATTATTGCGGCGAATCCATGAGTTACGTGTTTTATAAGACCCTTTTGAATTTTTCCTAACTTTACAAGTTAGTGTGAGTAATAGTTGCCAGTTTAGGCGGTGAGCTGTCCTGATTTTAGGGAAGAAGCTAGGTTTTGTTGTGGTTTTGGTCTGTGCAATCCAGATTTATGATATAACATTATGTGGCTCAACTTTTTAACAACATTATCGGTTGGACTTCCGGTGAATCTACATGCAACCGAATGTCAGTTTCTTATGCGAATCTTAATATGAGACAACATCCACACAAGGTCTTCGGATCCCGAACTAGGTAGAACCTGTACTACGGTAACCTGATGACTGATATACATACTTATATACATATACACACCCAGACACCGGTCAAACAGACATGTTCATGCACACAAATGTTTGACTTGTCCGGGGATCGAACCCGGGACCAGCGGCTCAGAAGGCAGGGTCGCTACCAACTGCACCAACCGGTCAGTCTAAACCCAATAAATCGAAATTGGTGCCGATTCCCTTGTTCACAAACTAAACTAAATTTAAGTTGAGTGCATCTTTTTCTTTCTATTTCATTATGAAAAGGACAGAAGATAAATATTAGTTTAGTCCTGTCAAATAAGTCAGCACCTGACGTAATTTGATGTAGTTTTAGTAGTCAACTTTTAAATCACGTCTAAACTTGTATGGAGTATTGTCAGGCGCTGATTAACTTGACAGGACTAAACTAAAATTTATCTTCTGTCCTTTTCTTAATGAAATAGAAAGAAAAAGATGCACTGAACTTAAATTTGGTTTAGTTTGTAAACAAGGGAATCGGCACCAGTAACTAACTATTTCAGTACTATATATTTCTATTACAGAAGCAAAATACCCTGCTCCCTTACGTCTTACCTACTAAACAAAACCATTACGGGCAAAAATTTGCACTCGTATCTCCGCCCATTTTGAATGAATGCAGGTAAAATTGTCATTAACGATCGGTAAGAAAACAATCCGATCTTGGTTTTAGAAACCCGACAAATACTAAGTTCGATTACTAGTAACTACATCTTCTATGTGATAGCGGTTACATAAAGCAATTATAGAGATAGATGGCTAGCTTGCGGCCATCGACCATTGAGTTATAGAGTTTAATATCTATGAAAAATCGGTTTAATATAGAGCTGATAGTTTTATCGGAAATGGGAGTGTTCAGAATTAAGTTAAGTTTCGTACTTACATGGTACCATTGGTTTGCCAGGGTTACGGGAAAGTCCGAAAGGGTTACCGTGGCCCCTGGCACAGGCTACTGATGGAACACGGGTGGGTTTTAGCCATAAGAGTCTGACACGCCCTCCCGCTCCACCCAGAGTGGGAGAAGTTATTAGATGAATTCCGAATCAAAAAAAAAATGGAAAATAATAAACAGTTAGTACAATAAGTTGTTATATAAAATCGCCAGCATTAGTTACTTGCGGACTCCAATAGCATTAATTCTGATTTAAAAACATAAAACAGAAATTATAAGAACGAAATGAAACATAACCATTAAATTAACATAACTACCACCTGCATCCAAACCATTAAAAACTCATGACTACAATCAAAAAAACGAATCCGTTCAATCATTTGGTTCAACAAAATTGCAAAAACTGAACATCTGTAAAGGCAGAAAATTGCAATGTTTTAACTATTTGAGGCGGCACAAACAAGAACTGATGACTTACAAACAGACGGACAGCGGCAAACATTTATTACCTGTCGCAGATTGAGGTCGGCCTGGACGACAGGGCAAGATAGTTTGTGGGTGGAGCGAGAGTTCCGTAGGTGCATTAGTTGGCCAATACATTGTTTTGAGTAAGTACTGTTTGTCTTCTTACCTGCTGTTACTGCGGAAGGTGGTAATGAATGTGCAACATCATTCTCTCCTTTCACCTTTCAGGGTGTTTAAATGTAACGCCTTATCATCTGCGAAAGGCTGCAGTCGAAGGTAGGTTTTACTAATAAAACATCTGCTTAAACGGCCATAGAAGGCAAAAGAAGAGGCCATGGTCTTATTAATCATGTAATTTATTTCATCACCACTGCTCTTAAAACGGCGAAGGAAAACATGAGGAAACCGATCCAAAGACATGTGACATCTAATACGCACTGGGCCCACGTGTTGGTTTACAGCCCACTCCTTTTGAAGAGCGGTGGCCTGTATCCCAAGTCCCAACAGTGGAAACATTATAGGCTGATTAGATACGAGTCCTACGCTACTCTAACGATGACAAATGAACTAGATCCCACGTATCTATTTAACAACCGACTCACATTAATAACCTCTACAGATCCCCAAATCGAAACTATGCGATCAGAGGCCACAGATAAAGCGCACGGTAGGGATGGGCCAGTGAAATCAATAAGTGCTCCGCACAGATTAAACAACTGTCGATTGGAAACTTTGTTTGTACAGCCCTGTTTATTTTTGCCAGCCCTTTCGTGCCAGCCCTGCGATCGAACGGTTTATGATTTGAATTTCGAAATTCGAGTTTCAATTATTGTAACGTCACTTTGATTGCTACTGCAATGATGTTTGTGGTAATTGGATTTCTGATGATAGATCTATAATTTGTTTGATAGTTCGTTTAACTGAATGATTACGGCATGAGGAAAGAAGTTTATGCGACTCTAATTAATTAATTATGACTAGTTCTCATCACCAATTTGCCTATCAAGCGTGGGTCATCGCAATTTCCCTTTTGATTGTTTTGATTATTACAATAATATTAATAGCGGTATATTACATACAAAATCTGCATAGGTTTATTGGGATAAAGTAATGTTAGTATGTAATTTATTCGTATTTTTTTTTTTAACTATTGCATAATATCTGACATGGGTAGACTGATGAGCCTTAAAATGTTATGTTTAAAATAAGAAATGATGCACTTACACAGTTATGCAATAAATATATCTGTATCTTTTTATCTGACTCCCGACTACTCAAATGTCACCCATCTTGAAAAGTATTTCTTTCGCTGCAAAACACCTTATAGTGACCAGGAAAGCCAATAACTTAAAATTAAGTATGTAGGTAATGCAACTTCAACCAGGTCCTTGGGTAGCTTAGCCTTAAGTAACAAGACTTGGTGGTTATTTAAACAACGCTTCTAGCTTGTTTCTCGTTACTTACTAACAAACAGATGAGTTGGTACTTACTGTACGACGTTGCGAATTCTTCTTTACCGGGGACTAGACACAGACTAGAGGCGCTCGCGAATGGTCCGTTTGTGAATACATTGGTATGTTTTCAAATTGGTACAATTACGAGCATCAGCTGGCTGGTCAGCCTACAATGTTCCCACTGCTGGGGCAGAGGCCTTCTCTCGTTAAGAGGGAGTGGGCCGTAATCTACCACGCGAGCCCAGTGCGGGTTGGTAGATGTCACATGACTTCGAATGTTTTCTTTCACCGTTTTGAGAGCAGTGGCGATGAAATAATATAATATAATATGGCACAACATCCACACAAGGTCTTCAGGTCCGGAACTAGGCAGAGCCTGTACTACGGTAACCTGATGACTGATATACATACTTATATAGATATACACACCCAGACACAGGTCAAACAGACATGTTCATGCAGACAAATGTTTGACTTGTCCGGGGATCGAACCCGGAACCAGCGGCTCAGAAGGCCGGGTCGCTACCAACTGCGCCAATCGGTCAGTCAAAGTATAGGTACACAAAAAAAATATATACACAAAGTAAAGCGCTTGTCTGGGTTCGAAGCTACGACCTACAACTAGTATGTCGCGACCGTTACCACTGGGCCACCACTGTTCCAATTACGAGCATAAGCACCTTAAACTTATGCAAGATTAAAAAACGACTTTCTCCTAAAGTATTAACATTAATTGTATGGTGTTGCAAAGTAGCAATGGTAATGTGACTAGAAAAAGCATGTTTTTTATTTGGCGTAGTATGTGTAAGGTTGTATGCTCGTGACTGCAGCTATATCTTGCATGACAATTGCTGATTAGAATTATGTTGGACGGTTTTTTGAAGCATTCGTTTACGTTCAATTGTTCACGAGTCGTGACTCTGTGAATACTGCTGTAGGACTTGAAAGGCTTCTAAACAAAATAAAAACTATTTGTCAAAAATCACGATCCGGAAAACGATCTCTGTGCGAGTGATGTGTGTAAATACAGCATAAATATTTTATCTAAAATACCATCTTTACTAAACTTGCTTTATCCAAGATTTCCGAAGAAATCAATATTGACTCACTGGCATCTAAGATTTACTATGAAACATGACTAAAAAAGTCTCCATAACTTTCTGATCACAAAAATAACTAACCCACAGTACACCGTGAACAAAAGTACAACACAGAATACACGAACTAAAACTTATCTAATCTACCAATATAAATTGGTGTACCTTTGGCTATAAATAAACCTTACTAAACACTTATAGCGATGCTATCGCCCTCACGAGCGACGCTTGCGCTATTATCGCACCAGTTCGTAGAACGAAAACATGGTTTTGAATAGAAAGAGCTCTTTATATATTGGCATGGGGATAATATACGCTGATAGGGGATGTTATCGTGTGTCAGGTGAGAGGAAATTGGCTGGAGCAGGTTGTAGTGGTGGATTAACAGATAAGTCAATGTGTAGGTTCACTAATGTTTCACCAAAACACCATTGACATTTTTTTAGTTTACAACCAACGCGTCGTATATACTATTTATTTCACAAACAACTTATTCCGCAAATGTTTTATTTTATAAACACTCGCTTTACGAACATTTATTTGGCAAATGCTTCTCTTTACAAATGTTTCGGATGATATTTAATTATTTATACATTTTAAATAAAAAATATTTAGATGCTTTTGGGAAAATCACGTTTATACTAAATATCATTTTGTAATACATTTTCTAAACCAGTCACAAAGTGATCATGACGGACGGTATTGTTTTGCATAATTTTATTGAACTACTAGTAATCCTACATGGTTGCAATTTGCATTTGGGTCAAATAATTTACAGGCAAGTACTGAAGTTCTTTAAAGGTACTAAAGCATTTTATTTTCTAAATCTAAAAAAATCTAGTCGTTTCTGGCACTCGCCGGATGCTGCCGCGGCACCGCTCGCTTCGTCGCTCGGCTCGTGAGTCACAGTTTTGGCCTAACCTAACGATTTTTTTAAGTAATTAACCTAATCTAACTAGTTGTTCGGTTCCGGGTAGCCTACTAAATATAATCTCTTTTTTTCTATTAGCGCAAGTCGTTTCTGGCATATAAAAAGCGTTTTATTCCAAATGTTTTTTTATGAGATAAACTGAAGAAATAAATAATTGTTTGTCAAATAATACGATAATAAAAAAGAAGTTTTTCAGATAATTATTTTCTGTGAATTATTTGGCAAACTTGTTGTTGTATAATTATTATTATGAAATGACAAATCATGTTTTTGTCAAGTAAAAATGTATAAATTAGTTTTTGGTGAACTGACAGGACACCCAGTATGTATTTAGGCTGTCGGCTGTAAGTGTTCTTGGAGCTTTACATTATGTCTAGGAAGTAGAAGATAGGACCACATTAAATATTGAGACAAAGTTGTTTCTGCTTGCAGTACCTACTAATTTGCTCATCTAGATAGGGCATCGTACACAATACGGATTGATCCTGAAGAAGTATAATAATAGTTTCAACGAGTGCCGTACTGTTGAAATGGAAGAAACGAAAGACAAAATCTTCTACTGCGTTATATCAAAAATTTTGTAATGAGACTTTTTATAGATAAGGATATACATAATTATAGTACATACTAATTCCATGGGATATGCCTACTTCGTACAAGAGAAACAGAAGTAAAGTCCTTTCACAGTTATTTTACCTCTGACAGCAGCAACCCAATATGAATCTTATTGTAACCAGTATAAAGATCATTGTGGATTTGACAGACTTGTCAATGGTAACAACCCAACCGCAACCATATTACAACGGCAATAAAGATCACTGTGATTTTGACAGTGATGAAAATTCAGAAGTAAAATAACTATGAACGGACTGTAGTCATGCTATGCATGCTGGCCTCAGTATCACCTTGTTGTCTCGCTATCAATTACGTTTGACCATGGCGAGAACCTCAGATCATAACTGTTTTCAGATTGGTCGTACCGATACAAGAGAAAAAGTCCTATCATTAATAGTATTTGTCAAACATGCTTGGAAATTTAAGCATTGTTTTGACAACCTTCTTCGAGATAAATCGAAATTGCTGTACTGGCCAAATACATGCGAGCATCGGCCGGCAAAAGTTGTATGAAAATCTATATCTGTCGTGGTTTAGCGGCCAAATAAATTACATAGTAAACTCATATCTATCGTGTAATTTAAAAATGGAACGATCTTTTACTCCGAAGCATGGCAACCAAGGAGGTAACTTATCAAAGGTTTTATTTAAATTTCGAACTGGCTTGCAAATAGAAAGCTGTTTATTGAAAAAAATAACAAATGAAAACTTTAACGCGGGAAAAATTATTGTTGTTCGTCAATGATTTTGAAAAGTAATTGTATTTTAATTTCCGGGCATTATTTGAGAAAAGTACTATACAAGCCTTGGCCACAACTAGGCATTGATGGACTTACGTATGTGTGCGTTCGTCCATCAATGCCTCTTATGCTGGCCGCTGTAGTAATGTACTATATTTCAACAAGATAATGTTCACGTCTAACTTTACTGAACAGAAAAGTGAAAGTTTTTGAACAATGCTCGACCCTTCTTATCAAATAAAAAAAGTTCTCCACCTTTTCCGGACCCCGTTATCTCTGTCACATAATTTAAGTGAATGTAGCAAATTGTAATGGTTCGAACGTCGATATAATTTGGTTATTTTATCGACTTGCCCTCCTGGCTAATTGGCGTGGACGGGATGGAAGTGATGGATAGAGAACTAAAGAATATGGAAGAGACTGTTTGGTGTTGATCAAGGGATGAAGCTTTTGAGCGTAGTTTGTGATCTTTGGCCAATGCAATCTAACTGCTGTTTAAGTATACCAATGTAAAGATTGGTCTTATTATATCTTGGGTTAGATTTCCATCGATACCTTAAGAACAACAATATCACTTGGATCACTTGGATCTTAAGTTACTTAATGTATTTTTGAGAATGTGTGTTGTCAAATTCATGTTATATAGGTGGCTTCCTGTAAGACCTCATAATATTCTACTTGGTCAGTCGTTCTTCTTCTAACCTCATGCATCATCATCATGATCAGCCTATATTCGTCCACTGCTGGACGTAGGTCTCTTCTCCGGCTCTCCTCATCCAGTCTCTGCCAGCCGCCTTTCACAAATCGTCACACTCCACCTTGCCGGCGAGCGTCCCACACTACGTTTGCCTAAACGCAGTCTTCACTCTAAAACTCGTTGTCCCAACGATTGTCGGTTCTGTGAGAGATGTGACTTAGCTTGGCTTAACTGTAGCTTCATGCGAATAGATCAAACTTTAGCGTAAATATCAGCCTCTTTGATAGGGTATGTCTCAGTATGGAAACTACATCATACGTGTTTAGGATCATCAGTTGTGAATACACCCTATTTGATCGGTGCAGCACAAGTCACATCCATTTACAAGACATCTATGTTGTTCCCTAATGGAGTTGCAATGGCTGTCGTCGCTTCCGGTTCAATTATTCGACACTACAGCCGATTCCATCATCACCTACGTGTGCCAGTTAGCTTCCGGGCCATTATCCGTAACGAGAATGTACGAGTACTTACGCATTCAACATAATCTGACGTAACGGGTATTAGAGGCTCAAAGTTCCTTAGACAAATTAGGAAGGATTAAACAGGAATGATAAATGATAAATTATTTTATTTCTGTAGGTTGGTTTGAACAAACACTTTTACACGTCAATCGTATTTTAAAAACTAGATGAGGTCGGCATTTCTTATCTGACTACTGTGAGAAGAAAGGCCGAAACAAACTCAGAGGTCACAGTCTCTTTTAAAGTCCAGACAAAATCTTGGTCAGATCATGTGAAGGCTATGTAGATCGGTGTCTGAAATGGTCTTTTGAGGAAAGAACCACACAGATTGAGTGGACCTGTCCAGTCAGTGCACGCAATTGTCAGTACCTAATCGTGCAGCTCAACTTAGACTTAAGGAGCTCAACGATTCGACGAACAATACCAAAGAAAGGACATTTGAGTAGGCCGCATAAATTACTCAAACTGCCAGATCATGATTAAACTAAATGAGAAAAATACAAAAAAAAAGCAATGACTGACATAGTTCCCACATTCACAATAATTAGAATAATTATTATAATGATCTTTGAGGACCATGTAGATTTGTGTCTGAAATGGTCTTTTGAGGAAAGAACCACACAGATTGAGTGGACCTGTCCAGTCAGTGCACGCATTTGTCAGTAACCGTGCAGCTCAACTCAGAACGAATAATCAATATCTCTTTGCCTAGTGCCCAAAATAGAAATAAGTAATTATAGCTGTAATGTATGTACATACATTAGAAAGAAAGAAAACATGTTTATTCTGCACAAACAAAACGCACTTTACAAATAAAAAAACATAATAAAAAAGAGACAAGTATACACATCCAACATTGTCAAAAGCCTCATATTCAAGCATACATAGCAATGTATGTACAAGGATTTTTTGGCGCGTGGTCAAAATCGGAACTAACGCCGATTATTTTTTCGTCAATAGAGCCTCGATGCACTATTTTTTCGTCAATAGAGCCTCGATGCACTATTTTTATGGTTTAAACGAAATAACCAGTAGACACAATTGTTAAATGGATTGATTACTGAATTATTATATTGATTAGCGTGTAGTTCGAACTGACATCAGAATAAGTCATTCAACTTCCCTTCACCTACAATTCTACATCAACAGCCTGCTCAAACCTGATACCCCTTTCCACAAACCAGAATAATAATGGACCTAAATATTCTAAGCCTTTGGAAACAATCCTTGAATTACGGAATATTTAAATATTAAAGCTCTCAGACCAACCATGGCCCAATTTCCAACAACTTCATTCGAAACGATTGTTCCGTAAAACAATCGTGTCTTCAAACATTTTTCGTCCTATTTTTATTTTAATCCTTTCGTGAGTTTCTTTTTGAAGTGCTTTCCTTGTAAAGTTTTTTTGTCCGGCCGCTCTTTTGAGCTGAATACTAAATATACGGCGAAACCCGCGGGAGTTACTGTTACTTGTAAAGGTTGATACACAATAGGGGTGAAACGAAAATTAAGTAATATCTAGATCAGGTTATTGTACATTAACATAATCCTTGATCATTTTTAACAGACTTCAAAAAAGGAAGAGGTTCTCAATTCGACTGTATGTTTTTTTTTGTATGTTTGTTACCCGATCATTCCGCCAACTATGAATTGATTTTATGATATTTTTTTTGTTTGGTAGGTCACACTTCAGAGGTGGTCCCATATAAATTTTATCGAAATCGGTCGAGCGGCTTAAAAAAATCAACAATAAATTATTTTTAAATAAAAAATACCGGCTTCAAACGGACGTGGGCGTATAAGACGAACGTTTTCGAATTGGTGTAGGGAAGTCGGTAGTATTTTTTTAAATTTTTATTATTAGTGCTTATTAATATAATTGTAGCAAGCGTAGCTGATCCGTAGCGAATGGCTACGCCATAGTCACTTGCACCGTAGGCCTCGCTACGCAGTCTACGCCAACTATGACAGACTCGTGAGAACATCCTGTATAGCAACGTGATTAGCTTATTACAGCCTTAAAATTAATATAGACTGCACCATCATTTTTCTGTCTAGTTTTTCTGACGGTAAGAGTTCAAAATCCATTAGTTCTTCAGCTAGTTGGTACATGTTACTTTTAAAACTAGCACTAATCATAACTAACAAACACGAAGACTAATAATATAATACGTTTGGTGTAGTGGCTACAGTGGCTAAGTGTAGTCAGCGAAACCAAATGGTCCTGGGTTCGAATCCCGGTAGGGGCAAATGTTTGTATGATGAATATGGACATTTGTACCCGAGTCATGGATGTATATTTATAATATGTATGTATTTACAAAAAAAAAAAAATGTATTTAAGTAGTGTATCAACCATCTGGTATCCATAACACAAGCCTTAAGTGTTAAGTGCTTAACTTGGAACTAGATGGTGCTGTGTCCAATGTAAGACGATATTTATTTATTTATTTATTTATTTGTAAGGCCGACAGTACAAGACTGGGTCATGACGCATGTGGAAACCGTATCAGACGGTGTAGCCAAGCGTGAAATGCACTTGAAGAACTATCCGATACAAGAAATGTATTGAAAGTTACTGAACAGGTTAATAAGCTGCTCTTTATACTCCTCTGATTTTCTTTTCTAACTCAAAAAAAAAAATCGTTTTGGAGTCCAAGACTGTTATATATTTATCATAAAACATTATAAAGTAGCTTCGCATCGCTCGCATAGATCGCATTTGGAAATGTTGTCCGTAAAAGGTTAAACCAATGAAAGAGGCGGTGGTGGTGGTTTTTCAGTTCCAACTATTTTTAATAACCTTGCAGTCGATGTAAACAGTTGTATCACAAAAACTTCTTTTAAAAATAAAATACCTATGTAGGTCTTTGTTGTGTTTTATCAAAGCCTCGCTGTAGAGAATATGTTAACAGAAAAACTTCATCATTTAAAAACTTGTATGTCTATTTCTGTTTCATTTAAGGAATGCATGAATAGTTTAGCGTGCCTACAGGTTAAAAAGTTACACTAGCTGAGCCCCGCGGTTTCAGCCACATAAATCTTGATCCTGTGGGAGTATCGGAATAAAAAAGTACCCTACGTCCTAATCCAGGTTATGGTCTCCCATGGGCCAAATTTCATCTAAATCCGTTCAGCTGTTTTAGCGTAAAAGCGTAACAAACAAACATACAAAAAATCTAATCTTTTCTCTGTTTTTTATTATATTAGTTTAGATGTACCAAAAAAATGTGCTACATCTGTCAACAAACTCTGTGCCGTTAGGCGGAGGTAACTATCATGTAAAATCATGTTTAGAAATACTTTTTCACAGAAGTGAAAAAACATTGTTTTAATTTTTTTTTAATTTAGCATTCCTACTTTCCACTAACTTAATAACACAATGTCAAGGTTTATCGATTTTTTTGTAGATGAGCTGTTAGGGCAATGAGTTGTATATCAGATTGAAACACTGCGAGTATTAAAAATATTTTTAACGAATGATAAGAATGACAATTAATTGTCAAATGATAATACGATAAGTTGGCAGTCTATTTGCAATTTTTTTTTCTCTGACTCTACATGCCAGAAATTGATGTTCAGAAAGGCACCGTGTTTTGGATCACATCTCAATTCCCCGATTACAAATCCCGTTTGTGTTGGATTACGAATTCTAAAACTCAGTTTATATTGTCGTCATTTAAATGTTACACTCTAGTCACCAAGGACCTTAACTATAGTTTTTGTTTTTCCTTTTTCCCTTAGTATTCAGTTAAAGCGACAGTAAAGTTAAAATATATAATCTTGTGTTCATTTATCCTTTATATTGTGACCTAAAAGGGAGGCGCTCGTTGCTAAATATGTAAAATTTCTACATTTATGTCTGTAATTTTTTGGTGTACCTACTTTGTAAAGAGTATTCTATTCCATTCTATTCTTAATAATAACAGCTGCACGGGTTGATCGAACGTTAAACTTGTCTCGCTGTGGTTAGGGCGACGCGGGTGCTCTCGGGGCACGGCTGCTTCGGGAAGTACCTGGATCGCATAAGCAGGGAAGACACTCGGTGTCATCACTGCGTCCATTGTTGAGTGTGCAGCTTGCGAGGAGCCGCGTCGTGCCCTCGTTTCGGAAGTGGGAAGCGACCTATCACTGCCGGCTGTGATTCGTTCTATGGTCGGCGCAGCCTCGTGGGACGCGGTGATCTCCTTCTGCGAAAACTTTATGTCGCAGAAGAAGGCAGCGGAAAGAGAAGACGGAGATTTCGAGTGCTGTACGTCTGGGCGTCGGCAGAGGGCAAACAATGCCCTCTTCCGGGCCCCCTAAACGGGCCCAGGGATGGCGGACTCTAGGACGACCGCCGCCCCCTATCATATAAGACCCGAGGTGGCAGCGCGTAGCGTAGCGTAAAGAGGTGTTTGACTCCTACCGCGACGCCTAAGAGGGGCGCCTCTTAGACGTCGCGGTAGGAGTCAAACACCTCGGCGCCTGGGCCTGGAGGTGGCCCTAAACAAGTCGGAGGCCATGGTGTTTCATGGCCCGCGACGTGCGCCGGCGCCGGGATCACACATCGTGGTCAGCGGGGTCCGGATAGCTGTCGAGTCCACCATGAAGTATCTGGGATTGGTGCTCGACAGCCGATGGGGATTCGGGCCCCACTTCCGGCGGCTGGCGCCCAAGCTGATGGGTGCAGCGGGCGCGCTTTCAACGTTGCTTCCTAACTTGGGGGGCCCGAGCGCCGCCTGTAGGCGGTTGTACGTGGGAATCGTGCGGTCCATGGCCCTCTATGGGGCCCCTGTGTGGGCGATGGACATGACGGCCGGCACTCTCGCCATTCTGCGCAAACCGCAGAGGGCGATGGCCGTCAGAGTCGTCCGCGGGTACCGCACGATTTCCTACGAGGCGGCTTGTGTCCTGGCCGGATCTCCGCCCTGGGACCTAGAGGCGAAAGTACTCGCGTCATTATATCGATGGCGCGAGGAAGAGCGGGCACGGGGCTCGAGGCCGGTGCAGCGGCAGATCGCGCTGCGCCGAGAGGAGCTCCATCAGGTCTTGGTGGCGGAATGGCGGCTAAGGCTTCTGCGCCCTACCGCCGGCCTCGCTACCGTCGAGGCGATCCGGCCAGTACTCGACGACTGGTTCGGGAGAAGGCACGGCTCCCTGTCGTTTAGGGTGACGCAGGTGCTGTCGGAGCACGGCTGCTTCGGCAAGTACCTGTGCCGCATAGGCAGGGAGCCGGACGCTCGGTGCCACCATTGCGTCCATTGCGGGGAGGACACGGCGCAACACACGCTCGCCGAGTGTGTAGCTTGGGAGGAGCAGCGCCGTGTCCTCACAAATGAAGTAGGAGGTGATCTGTCGCTGCCGGCCGTAGTGCGGAGGATGGTCGGTAGCGCAGAGTCGTGGGACGCGGTGGTGTCCTTCTGCGAGGACGTGATGTCGCAGAAGGAAACTGCGGAACGGGAGAGGGAGATCTCGACTCCCTTTCCCGGCCGCAGAAGGCGCACCGGGCGCAGGAGAAGGGCGGACAACGCCCTTTTCCGGCCCCCATGAATGGGTCCAGGGGCGTGGGACTTGGGGAAGTCCTCGCCCCCTATTTGATGGACCCGAGGAGAAGGCACGCGCGGGTGTCGGCGCGCGCCTCTGAGGCGATGCACGGGGTAGTTAAACACCTCACTACCCCGTGCAGGAGACGAGGCCCGGACAGACCGGGCCAGCACTAGTGTGGGGCTGCGGAAGAATTTCGATTCCCGCGGCCCCGCGCGCACGTGCTAGGAGACACCGGGGTGGTTTTAGCCGGTAAGAGTCCGGCACGCCCCTCCGCCTTTTCCCCAGGCGGAGGTAGTCCATGAGGATTTCCCCCCGTAAAAAAAAAAAAAAAAAAAAAAGGAGTCAAACACCTCTTTCCCCCCGCTTGACCAGACGGAGCCCGCAGAGGCGGGCCGGCACCAAATGGGGAATGTGTTGATGATGATGATGATGGGGACTCCCTTTTCCGCACTTAGACTCTCATTTGGTCCGTTGTGCGTGGGGATACTGGCTAACGCAGCCAGCCTAGCTCCACCCAAAAGCACAGAAGCCTCCTGGGGGCTTCACAGGCTTCGCGGAGCGACCTCATTGTTCCGAGGATTTCTTCCCGTTGAGAAGCCACAGCCTCGCACTCCAGGATAACGTGGGCGGCTGATTCCTCGGCGTCAAGGCAGCCCCTGCAAAGGGGGCTATCTGTGGCGCCTATGTTAAAAAGATGTTTGTTAAGGGGGCTAAGGCCCGTAATTGTTCCTATAATTATTCTGAGGTTATTTCTACTCAGGTTGAGAAGTTTTTTGGTTAACCGCGGGTCTACAATTGGTAAAGCCAATTTGGACTGTCTACAGTCTGTTGCCCGTGACCATCTGTTGTTATGGAGTTCGGTCGATCTTTGGCGAATCCACGCACGAAATTGTGAGAAAGGCAGAGGGAGAAGTGGGTACGGGCCTAGCACTTCCATATCAGAGCCTCTCTTCGCAAGTTCATCAGCGGCATCATTGCCTAAGGATCCACTATGCCCTTTGATCCATTGGAGGGTAATGCGATTAAACGTCGATAACCTCTCCAGAGCTAAATGGCACTCAAAAATTAGTTTATTGTTAGTTTGTTTGTTTTCTAAAGCTTTGAGCACAGATAGGCTGTCGGATAGGAATTTAATGCCGTAGTTCCGGATGCCTAAGCGCTTTACTGCTGTTGCGGCTAGTGTTAAGGCAACACATTCACATTGAAATATCGAACTGTGTGTGCCTAGTGGTATGTGAAGGTTAATGTTGAGGTCAAGGGAGTGTACGCCAGCACCTGAACCGTTTTGTGTTTTTGAGCCGTCTGTGTAGATGCGCACTTCATGGGCTCCTGACTGATCCCTTTCCTCCTGAACTGTATGTATAATATAGTTTTTGTTGAGCATGGGTTGGTTTGGTGTTCTATCACACGGGGCAGCGATGAGCGGTTGGTACTCAATCGCCCGGTCCAGGATGTTAGCGTGTGGACTGGTATGGTTTTTGCCCCATATGCCCAGATGCATTAGCCTGATGGCAGCTAGCGCCGCCTCCTGCTGTATGTACAGGTCAAGGGGAGTTAATTGAAGGGCTATCTCCATGGCTGCAGTTGGGGTGGTTCTCATGCAGCCAGTGGTAGCCGTACAGGCCAGTCGTTGGAAGCGTTGTAGTCTGGTAATGGTGGTCGAGAGTTCAGTCCTCGTCCACCAAACCAGGGCGCCATAAGCCAACATTGGCCTGATTACCGCTTTGTATAACCACAGAGTTATCTTCGGAGAAAGCCCCCATGTTTTCCCTAACATTATTTTACATTGGTAGAGTGCAATTGTGCTTTTATTAAGTTTGTAGTCAAGGTGCTTGTTCCAGAGAAGTTTGCTATCAAGGATCACCCCCAAGTACTTGACTTCGTCTTTAAGTGTTAGTTCAGTGTTGAAGAGTTTTGGAAGCCTATGGGGTCCAAAAGTTCTCTTGTTGGTAAACATTATTAGTTCTGTCTTCGAGGGGTTAACCGATAGTTCGTGCTTCGTGCACCAGCTCTCGATTATTTTGAAAGCCCTTCTCATGAGATCACATAAGATGCCTTCAAATTTCCCCGAGATCAGAATTGCTATATCGTCCGCGTATCCCACCGAGTACAGACTGCTGGCGTTGAGCTCTGCAATGAGCTCATTTACGACTAAATTCCACAGCAGTGGTGACAGCACCCCACCCTGTGGGCAGCCTCTACTCACGATACCTCGCGTGGTGGTGTTCACGGTAAACTGAATGGCACGGTATTTTAACATGTTATTGATCCAATCTATGAGTGTTCGCGCAACACCGTGCCTGGCAAGTGCCTGCTCGATGCTGACGAAGTTTGTTTTGTCGAAAGCACCTTCTATATCAATGAAGGCGCCTAGGGTTGGGTTTTTGGCTTTAAGAGCATTTCCAATGCGTGAGACTACGCTGTGGAGTGCTGATTCAGTTGATTTGCCTGCACAGTAGGCGTGTTGATTTGGATGTAGAGGTCTCTGTACCGAAATTTGGGTTCTGATCCTCCTATCCCCCAGCCTCTCCAGTGTCTTCAAGAAGAACGAGGAGAGGCTTATAGGGCTAAAGGATTTGGGCTGGGTGTAGTCGCCCCTACCTGGTTTCGGTATAAAGATTATTTTTACTTCCCGCCATTTCAAGGGGATATATCGGTGGGCCAGGCTGGCACGAAAAACCTTAACCAGGTAGTCAGCCAGTACATCTTGGCTCCACCTGAGCAGAGCCGGGAAAATACCGTCCAGTCCTGCTGCCTTGAAAGGTAGGAAGGTGTTGATTGCCCACGTTATTTTGTCTTTGTCGATTACTTCCAACGCCACTTCCCAATCTAGGCTGCTCGTGGCCCTTTCCATATGTGGTTCCCAGCTTTGCTGGGTGGCAATATGGCATCCTGGGAAGTGGGTGGTTAGGAGTAATTCGCTTGTCTCAGCGTCGTTTGGGAATGCGTTAAAGAGTGCTTAAGTGCCCCAGTAGCCCCCGGTGCAAGTGTGCAAAGGAACACAGGGTGGTCTTAGTCAGTAAGAGTGAGACCCATCCGTCTGCCCCAAGCGAAGGACATCCATCATGATTTCACACCGTTACCAAAAAAAAATTGCTTGCCGCGGTCGGTTCGTGAATGGGTGACAATCCATAACGTATTGAGACTTCGCCGTGCCTCGGAAAGCACGGTGGTTCCGGCTGTTATTTGTACACCATTGACAGTCGTTACAGGTAGTCAGAAGCTTGAAAGTCTGTCAGTCAGACTTACCATGGAGTATCGTATTATATAGTAACTGTACAATGTAAACAAGTAATATGTCAGTGTGTGAGTTCAAGTCAAAGGATACGCAGCTCGTCATAATACAAAGCCGCCATTCTCCACTAAGAAAATGATGACATTGCTGAAAGAAGCTTGTACCAAAATTACTAAAGAAGACTGGGCAAAAGCGGTAGAAAAAAACTCGAAAAATAATAAAAGAAAAATTTTACAGAGACTTCAATATTGATAATAGAATTGAAAATTAAATAATTATATTTACAGGTGACAATAGCTCAACTGACGATTTTGGCTCATCATCCGAAGAAAATGATTTAATGAAGATTCAATCACTTTCGCTTTTTGTTGTGATTGAGTGAATGTTATTGTAACTAAAAATATTAAATTAAAGCCAAACTGACCTTTCGTACATTGTATCATTTCAAAATACCTACAATATTACTAAATTTCAAAATTCTGCTGACCGTCTCCTTGAAATTAGTCCACATTATGCACTTTGCATCATAATTCTGTGTTTTCGTCCCAAAATTTACGTATGTGCTCCGTTGCAGCTCCTTTTGGAATCACCCAGATCTCATGACACAAGTAGACGACGAAATCAAAATTAGCTTAGAATCGATTCTTATATATGCAGCTGAACGAGCAATCTTGGACCCAAGCATCCCTACCCATCCGTTATGGTGGTTTAGGGATTCGCAAAATTTCCAGTGTCGCTTTACCAGCCTTTCTATCTTCTGTCCTTAGTTCAGCAAATCCCATAAAATACCGGCCTAGTATACCTGACTTCAAGAACTGACTAGTAGATGGTAGAGATAGCTGTAGTACTTTTCAGAAGAAACTCCTTCACACGGAACTAATAACTTTTGCTCACATTCTAGATGTTCTACCAGCGGCTAGCCGGTGTGCGCAAGTCAGTGGCACTACCATGCACCACGACGTCTGCAATACCATACAATATTTACTCGAAACAGAATCTAAAATTTACGTACATTGGTGTAAAATACAAACTTTGTTACTCTCAAGTTAGATAGAACTGCAATTTTGTCGTTCTGTAAAGCTGATATCAGACGCCTCACTTTTTGTTCATTTATGTCTTTCATGCGGCATCTTTCACTAGTAGCGAAACGTCTGAACACAAAATGAATCAAAAGTTATAAATTAATACTTACCGGTTGGTGCAGTTGGTAGCGACCCTGCCTTTTGAGCCGCTGGTCTCGAGTTCGATCCCCGGACAAGTCAAACATTTGTGTGCATGAACATGTCTGTTTGACCTGTGTCTGGGTGTGTATATGTATATACGTATGTATATGTATAACAGTCATCAGGTTACCATAGTACAGGCTCTACCTAGTTCGGGACCTGAAGACCTTGTGTGGATGTTGTCTCATATTATATTATTATTATAATTCATTTGTAAACCGACCCAACGATGTTGGGGTCATCTAATGTTCATCTGCGCTCCGAATGATCGAAAAATCAAATGAAGTGAGCAAATTAACGTTCATTACAGTATTTTTTTTTGTGTTATGTGAACGTGGAATGAAATATAAATGAACCGTTACTCGTTCAAACCACGAATCACTCGAGTGAAGCGTCTGATGTCAGCTTAACGTGACTCATATTCCGATACTCGAGATAAGGTGGACAGACACATATGCAGCAAGTTTTCTTAGTATATAGGTCAATGCTTCGTGTCATCCAGATATTGGCTGCCGGTGGTCTGAAGTTTGTACCACTTGAACATCTTGGTACGACCATACCTACTATATTGCAATGTTTACTGGTAAAAGGTATTTTTGAAATAATATGCATTTGAAAGCAACTTTGCGTTAGCATGAACTCGTATATAAAAGAGAATGTATGAATATATATAATAAAATGCAATGGTTATAATATATTTTTATAGTCTTCTTCTCGTGTCTCCACGAGCTATTGTGATGTTTGAAGACAGCTCATGCTCTGGTTTTAAGATTCACACAACAATACTGAAGACTTAACAAGATTAAAAATATAGGCAACCATGGGGACTGCCAACAGAAGTGAAAACCTAAAACTATGAAATAATGTTGCACAAGACGTCACGCTAAGGGCTATAGCACACCTCCGCCACGAAAATAATTATAGGGAACCGCTTAACGAATTCCGCTAAGAAACGTCAAAATCAAAAGTCATTTATTCAAACTAGGCTGAGCTTAGAATAATAACTTATTATTCTAAGAGGCTGAGAATCAGCACTTTTAACGTCAAAATTACATAAGACAGTCCCCCAAAACACCCGCCCTTCACCACTTCCTAGTGCTTTAGCTGGGAAGAAGAAGTAGCGCACCAAACTCCCCAGCAGCACAAATGTCTGTTCAGTTAGAAGAACTGGGGCCGTACTATGACCTGAAGGCCAATTCCCGTAATTAAAAACGTTCAAAATCAAGTCTCAATCTCATCTCAGCGACAGTCTAATGTCAAAAATGTAGGTAAACGCTATACAATTTTTGACAGATTGACACTGAGATTAGAGTTCTTAAAAATACGGGAATTGCCCCTCTGTTAACGCCATCATGATTCCGTTGAGAAAAAGAAATAGTGCTATCGGTCACGTATAGCTCCGTCTCTCTTCCACACTGGAACAATGATGGAATTAACACGTCATAGTACGGCCCCTGGATTCTATACAATAGTAAGTCGTTAAAATTTCGAAACAAAAATCATTATATTAAAGTATTTGTCACAACAAAAACAATGAAAACTATACTTAAGCAGAAACATCACTCCATTATGACGCTTTCGACTTAGTAAATACAGTATGTGTACTTCGAACCTCTAAGGTTAGTTTTCCCGTAAAATCAACATCCATTATACAAAAAAAAAGATTCGCTTTATTAACTTGTCGACTGCCATAGATACGTGCGAAACAAACACGGCACTGCTACAAATAGCGGACTTAGCGCGGAGGTGTAACTCGCTTCCGATCAGATCAGTGAAGAGATAGAATCATAATCAAATCTGTGCGTTAGAGCAGGCAGTTTTGCTTCAGGGGGCCTACTCTCTAAGTCCATCAACGAAAACACGGGCCCGTTCGAAAGTAGTTCGATACTTAGAAGGGAACCCTGCTCCCGATTTATTCGTTTTTCCGGACGGGAAAAAACACATCGGGAGTAAGGACAACTGTTTAAACGTTTTGTCATTAATTTGTAGTTCGGGCCCCGGACTAATCTTATGTTCGTAAGTGATACTGAGTAGGAAACGTCCGTAACTTCGGCCGAAACGACGGACTTCGTGCTTAGAGAGTTGGCCCCCGGTTTCGCGTGTCGTACAACGGACAAGTCATGGTGAAACTACTGCGATTTCGCTGCTATGGTTTCGCGGGGGAGATATGATACTCTCCTTATAGCTACAGATATGGGATTACAGCATATCGATATCGATGACGCGAACCCATAACATTTTCCCCTACCAAAAATCGCTCAACGCACCTAAAGAAGTTTTCACTTCAAAAACAGATGACAGTTCTAAACACACATGACATTTTTGAGCTGTCATTTCATTGAAAAAAAAGTAGACTTAACAGCAGAAATGTTTCTTGCATAGTGCAAGTAACGGGCGATTCATTTAGAGGTATTTTATTCGAAATTCAAAAATAAATAAAAATAAGTATCGATTTGATCGTGTTATCTTTATCATCGTACAAAAGAACAATTAACCGCAGTTACGAACAATATTTGAAAGAAATGATCTTAAAAAAATAAATGTCAAGAATGGTTCCTTTGTACGTTAATAAAGACAAATTTTAACCCGATAAAATTTATATTTTAGTTTATTTTTTACTTTCGGAAAAAGTACCACTAAACGAATCGCCCGTTATAATATTTTCTAAAGATGTTTAACCTTTTTATTCCGCAACTCTACCTAGTGTCGGAGTGAAACTATAAAATGTTTGATGTCCGACACTTCGCCCTTTTGTCATCTCTACAGATTTATGTGCGCAATCTCATTTCATAACAGAACCTTTATAATTCGCCTCCGTTCCACTATGACAACATTTATTTTTATTGAGAAACTAGAAAATACGACTAGAATATACATTATGTATGTTTTGAAGCGTAGACGCCGCGTTTTCATAGAAGATTTAGAAAAGGAAATAATGCATTATGTTGGGAACGCTTAGGTTGACAATAAATAACAATAAACAACTGACAATAAATGGGCGTATTACACATGGGATTTCAACTTACCTGCCCTATTTTGGAGTCTTTGTCTTTCAGCTTGAAAATCATACCCTAAAAAGCAATCATTAATCATTGAACATCACGTTACAAAAGTTTAATTTTTTTTTAAATAACTTGTTCGTAGTTTGCTGTTAAGTGGTCATTTGCCCGAGTGTGATGTAAATATTGCTTACTTCAAAGAAAAACCGAATGTTCGTAGTTTTGCCTGCATAATAAATAGGTACTTACAACCAGCCAACTAAAATAATTATCTATTGTGCGGTGTAGTATGTTAACTAAATCCGTATGTTTCAACCGGAAGATAATGCAATTAGGCGACCCTTTGAAGGATTACAAAAGCATCCCATAGAAAGAAGGCGACTTAACAAAGTTGTGTTAACTTTTAGCTCTGTTCCGACTTCATTATAATTTTATTTTTTATGATGTTGGAATCGTGTTAGGTACCAAGTTTCCTGGTTGCTGTTTTTTTGTTTTGTTTATCCTTTGTCTTAGATTCCTTTACTGAGTTTTTAGCTAGTACTTTGAATTTATATCCATACATACATAATCAGCCTATAATGTTCCCACAGCTGGGACAGAGGCCTCCTCTCGGTGAGAGGGAGTGGGCCGTAATCCACCACGCGGGCCCAGTGCGGGTTGGTGGATGTCACATGTCTTCGAATTTTTGGATCTAGGAGTATGCCGGCCGGTTTCCTCAAGTAGTTTTGCTTCACCGTTCGACACCGAATTTTTATTTGCATATCTGATTTCTAGTCTATATGAGAGAAGATACATAATATTCTTATTCTTCTTCTTCGTTCTCCTGGCTATTATCCCAATTTAAATGGGGTCAGCTTCTAGTACCTATTCCTGCGCCACACATATACAACGATGACACAATTAAATCGCTTTGGATTGAGTTGTTGTGAACATGAAAGTGGGCTTACTCTATTTATTTTCTTAACTACTAAACTAACATTTATTTAGACACAATCATGTGTGCAATCACGGGTGTCACCTATTTTTGATCTATTGTTGCACTATATTTTCGTGTTTCTTAGCTTAAGTGAGAGGACTGTTGATTCGTATGCTTCATTACTTTCTGTGAGTTTTTCTTCGATATCCGTGGTTTTTGTCGACTTTTACCAACGACCTTTTAAACCATAAAACTCGTAAATCTGTAACACGGGCAAAAAGTAAGTACCAAAATAAAGTGTCTTACTTACACTTTATTTTCAAGCATTTCCACGTCTCCCAGATTTGCGAACAGAATTATACGGATTTAAGTACGATTGACGTTGAGTTCCGGAGTCCTGGCATGTTAAGTTCATTCATGCCATAGAACATAAAATTTGCCAGATATAGTTAAATTCTAAATACGAGGTGAATTTTTGGGATCGGTCTTTAGAGTGAGAACTGAGACTGGTAAATGTAGCAAAGTGATCAAAGCGTTTGTGTAGAAAACTAAACTGAAAAAAGTTAGCCAAAAATCGATGTTGATCTTATAGGCAGCAATATATTAGCTTGTATTAGTGTTGTTGGAGATAATACTGCAAACAAATATGTATTATGTGTCCGCGGTATCAAAGGAATTTCTCTATTTTTTTGCATATTATCATATACTTTCTTGTCTTTGCTCCTCTGTTTTTATCATCTGTGGTCCAGACGTGCGAGGGATGTCGGATAGAAGAGTGTTGAACTAAATACATAATCAATGCATAAGGTGTCCCTGTTTTTTAAATCAAAGCTTTTCCTTTAAGCTGTTTAAATTCAGGACGCGAAGCGATGATGTACGAGTATGTTGTTAAGAGAAAATATTTTGTGGTTTGAAAAGTAATGTGTATTGTTTTAGGGTTCACTTTGTTGTCCGTCTGTCCGATTATCTGTCAGTCTGTCATGACCCCTTTGTCAAGAACGCGTGGAGGTGTCAACTTGAAAATAATATGAAATACGTATTTCTACCGTCCCTTTAAGCTCTAAAAAAATCAAGCTTCAAAATCAACGCAATAAAAAATTACGGCCATAAAAGCGATTTTGATACTCGCAAATAAATCTTAGGTACTTGCCGTTGACCTAGAATCATAAAATTTGGCAAAAAGCAAGGTCTCATGGCACAAGTAAAGGAAAAAGTCAGAAAGTCATGAATTAACTTGTAGTATCAATTTTATTTTAGAGTTGGGTTTTCGAACACAAAGCGTTTTCGAATTGACCGTGACATATTTTATAACGATGTATGGGAGAACACTTTTGGCAACTACTATGTCTTGTTTGTTTTTGGGATAAATTCATCCCATTGAGCTAGGAAAAAATGATTCATCCCAACTAAAGTTGTCAAAAAATAAAAGGCCCGTTTTGACATTTGTCATCGCGACGTAACTAGTGAAATAGCCATACGACTCGGTACTCGATACTCACGATAAATCGATTCAAGTTTTTATGAGTATTATTTTGATCGATTTGATTAGGTATTGCAAAGAGCATTGAATTAAAGTTCTGATTAGAAAATTTTACTTAAACTTTAATATTGTAGGAGCAGAGAGTACTACGATCTAGCATATGAAAACATTTTATTTAATCAATCTATCTAAATACACATTTCTATTTTATTTCGATAGGGTAATATATATTTTTTAAGTTTTTTTTTTAAATAATAATATTCCATTGTAGGTATTCATATTAACAACTATCCATTTAAAATAACTAACTTACAAAATTAAATTATAATATAAAGCCCTATTTAAAATTAGATTACTTATTATATATTATAATACTTAGTTTTATGAAAAATATAATATAATAACTAAAATATAATAAAAGTAGTCCCTTTAAGCAAGGTTCCGAAGATACTGGCAGCGTTCCCCCTTTGATTAGCTCATTGTGTTTTTCCTAGCTCAATGGATTAGCTAGACTAATTCTTTGTTCGAGGTAGCTGCCAGCTCTTCGGTCTCCTGTGATGTCGACTAACCTTTTTGCTATTTCCTTAAAAAGCCTTATAGCGCTAGGACCCCACGGACCAAGGGTCTCGACACCGAATGGGACAAAATCATATTCGGAGCCTAGACCCCAGTATTTGCATGCTTTAGCTTTTTCAGCCGCTTCAAAAGCCGCACCAGCTCTGTTGTTGGTTCCACGTTGATGGGAAGGGACTAGCGTGTCTGAACAGGTTGCATTCCCTACCAGCACCCGGCCCATCTTCCATGGAATCAAACTCATACCGTCCGGTCTCTTGCCATCGTCTTTTGCAATACCAGTCGGCTCAAGTAGACTTGGCACATTGACGGTGGCAAGGGACCGGCGTATGATATCGTTAAGTGCGGCATGTCTCGAGAAGCGGCCTGCACTTTTTTGGCATGACAGTCCGTGATGTCCTAGCTTGTCGACATCACTGCCACAGTTGGCTCAAGAAATGTATTCCTGTATTTGACGAAGGGTACGCGTGATGCCAGTAGCCGGCCTCATGCGCACCCACGGCCAAAAGCCTAGCACGCGCCGAACCTGTACTACAGCTCAAAAGATTGTTATGAGTCAATTTGCAGTTTATGCCGTCCCAGCTCCTCTGTGAATTTGGAGAAACTGGAAAATTTTGATCTGGGCATGCAATTAAGAAAGCGTTTCTAGCTTTTTCCAAGCCAGCAATCTCAAAGTTTGAAGGGGATGCCCTTAAAATTTTACCAATTACATTAACTATTGGAGTTTTACTTGTTTTATTATTAAGCATGCACTGCTTTGCGATGTTATAAACAGCATTATACAGCTAAGAAAAATACGATTAAGTATTGCAGACTCCAATACGGAAATAATAATTTTTCCCTTCTTATGTAAATGTTCGTCAACATAGTCATCATGTTAGCCTTCCTCTTCAAAAATTTACCCAAAAATAAAAAAATACATTACCTAACATTACATTACTTTTTTGAAGTCCATTAAAAAAGGGTCACAGCCTAACAAATACGTTTAGAAAGTCCCATAAACTTTGTCACTCCATCATCAAAGGCGATGTTACCATAACTATACAAGTTCAAACAAGACTCGCTGGAAAGTCAACCCTCAGAAGGGCAGCGCTCAAACAATAACCTGACAGATTAACAGAGGGCCCTCCGAACAACTTCCAAGATTACCCTCCACACTGAAGGGTTAATTTAATAATAAACAAGCGCCCTCCACGTTTAGACTGAAGGCTTGTCTTGTTTTGAGTTTTATGCAAGATAGGTTACATTGTGATAATGATTCATATGATATTCTGCTCAATCATCATCATAGTGTAGTGGCGGCAAGGGCTACTGCTGTGCATAAATGATAAATTACTTTATTTCTGTAAGTAGGTTTTTACAAACACTTTTACACGTCAATCATATTTTTTTTTAAACTAGATGAGGTCGGCGTTTCCTATCTGACTACTCTGAGAAGAAAGGCCGAAACAAACTAAGAGGTCACAGTCTCTTTTAAAGTCCAGACAGAATCTTGGTCAGATCATGTGAAGGCTATGTAGATCGGTGTCTGAAATGGTCTTTTGAGGAAAGAACCACACAGATTGAGTGGACCTGTCCAGTCAGTGCACGCAATTGTCAGCAATCGTGCAGCTCAACTCAGAACTTAAGGAGCTCAACGATTCGACGAACAATACCAAAGAAAGGACATTTGAGTAGGCCGCACAAGTTACTCAAACTGCCAGATCATGATTACACTAAGAGTAAAAATAAAAATAAATAAAAAAAGCAATGACCAACATAGTTCTCACATTCACAATAGTTAAAATAATAGCATAATACTTTACAAAGTAAATACTCTTGTCATAGTATATGTATATAAAATTCATTAATGTCAATGTGTATATAAAATCCGGACATAATCATTGAGGACCATGCAGATTGGTGTCTGAAATGGACTTTTGAGAAAAGAACCACACAGATTGAGTGGACCTGTCCAGACAGTGCACGCATAAGGTACTGGGTTCAATTTCCGGGGTCGGACAAAGTGTTAATTGGTTTTTTTTCATATGGAATTTCTCAGTAGAAACCCTGAGGATTTATGCTCGGATGATGACAATAGGCTTGCCCTCTATTATAAGGGACTTAAACATAACTAGCGAAACCTAATACGTTGATACGAGATAAATAATATTTTCTGGACATTTCTCAAAGACGTTTTAATAATCCATGGCGGTTTCGAATAGACATGAAGCTTTTCATAATTTAATCTTCCTGATTCTAAAAGGCAAATTAAACTTATTATGACAACAATAGTTGCACGATACTAGCACGAGATTTGTCAGCTTGATCACGCTATCGAAAACCGGCCAAGACTCGTACGACCGCAAATATCATTCGTTAAAGCACAAACGCATTAAACTTAGATTTATTCATCGTTTGTCCCATTGAGTTTTGTCCTACATAAAAAAATCCTGGTTCGTCCCAAACAATATGCTTCCTTCGTCCCAAAATATAATTTTAATTATTTAATTCTCGCTTCGTCCAATTTTATATTCTTTCTACGGCCCATATTGTTTTTGTATAAGCCAAACTTACTATAATGGTACAATCGGCAAAAAAGGATTACGTAATATTAAATATTTAACATCTATCAACTATTTAAAACAACCGCTCCTCTCTATCTTCTCCGCGAGAGAAAATTTACTCGTATTATTTTATAATAACACTCTTTAGCCGATCTTAGTGAGCCAGTTATACGTATACAGCTGACGTCGCTGGAATCTGTTTAGAAGAGCAGGTAAAAAATGTTTAGCAGGCTGGTGAAGCGATGCGTGTAAAAAATGCGAGGATTCGAATTATAGTATGAGCGGGAGAAAATATGGTACGCCGTAAAACAATTCAACCAGACGCGAGCTAAAGAAAAAACATTTCACTCACCTGGCGATGGCACCACGATGTTGAGGGTTTCTCCTTGGAGGCTTTAAGCTTGACTTGAAGGCACAGGGCTTGGTAGCCAGCGTCCGGTTTTGCGAGCGTAATGAATGGATGCGAAGGGTTGCGAACATGCAAGCGAGGGAGGTTTCTAATTAGCTTAGCGCGTGCGAGCAAGATGGCGGGCGGAGCGGCGGCGGCGCGGCGCGGCGAGGATCAGCGATCTCTCATAGCGGTAGTATACGGAAGAATGGCGGTCGTAAACCGTTCGTTCGCGAGTTAGATGCAATGAACGACGGAAGGAGTGAATGCATTCCCAGCCCTCGCTGACTGAATGAATTAGGCGTAACCATCCTCCCCCCTTTGAGAATCCTTAGGATTTTCGAAACAAACGGAAAGGATAAGGAGAGGATCCTAGATTAAAGCGGAGCGAGGTCAAATGGATTGACGTAAAGTTAAATTTATAAGAGGTGAAAGGGTGTGGATTAAGTTACAGATTTACTAAATTACATACTTAAGATTAACGAATTATAACTGTGCTAATTGGTAAATTAAGTTTAAGTTATTGCGAAGGAAGCGGACACAACTTAACGACGGGGCGTTTGAAAATCCCTGCTGTAGTGCGTACTGACGCGACTCGCACGATTCCATCTTTACCCGGATATACTTGTTCAATAATTCCGGTAGGCCAGCGAAGCGGCGGTGAATCATCCTGGTGGATGAGAACAAGTAAACCCGGCCGAATAGGTACATCAGGAGTATTCCATTTTGGCCTCAGTTGAAGTGTATGCAAGTAATCTACATGCCACTTTTTCCAATAGCTTTGGACTAAACTGTCTAACAGTTTTTTCCTGTTATGAAGGCTTACAGATGCGTCAACCTCATAGGCAGGCAATGACTGCAAAGGGGTTGTGTTTAGAAAATGCGCAGGAGTAATAATTGTATGCGGCTGGTCCGACAGCGCACACAATGGGCGAGAGTTTAAGACACTCTCAATTTGAGTTAATACTGTCAACAATTCCTCATAGCACAATAATTGTTGCCCAATGCAACGGTAGAGATGAGTTTTTATGCATTTTATGTTGCTTTCCCAAATGCCTCCCCAGTGGGGTGCGCGAGCAGGAATATTACGCCATGTTATTTTCCGATTATTCAATTCAGTTTGAAATGCGGTAGACGTATCTTTAGAAGAAAGGAAAGTATATAACTCGTCCAATTGACGCTTTGCACCAATGAAATTGGTTCCGTTATCGGAATAAAGAACTGATACTGGCCCTCGCCTAGACAAGAAACGCTTGAAAGCGTCAAGAAACGTTTCCGAACTCAAGTCTGAGGCAATTTCAATGTGTATGGCCATAGTAGTCAAACACACGAAGAGACAAATATAGGCCTTTTGGCTTTTAACGCCCCTCCTTCGCGTCATAGTAATGTTTATAGGCCCAGCGTAATCAACGCCAGTGTGAGTAAAGGCCTTAGCTTCTTGCACCCGCGAAGGGGGTAAACTTGACATCATGGGTGTAGGATGAGAGGGCGCAACCTTAAAACAGAAGTTACATTGGCGTATGCGTTGTCGAATAATATTCCGAGCGGATATGATCCAATATCGCTGCCTTAATAAAGACATAAGAAGATGTGAACCGGTATGACAATTGGATCGATGACAATCATCTATTAGTAGATCGACTATGTGATGTCGACGAGGAAGCAACAATGGATGCCGACTTTCATAAGGTATATGTGCGTTCGTTAGTCGACCGCCTACGCGGAGCAATCCGTTGTCATCAACAAACAGATCGAGCTTTCTTAACGAAGGAGAAGGTAATTTACCCTTTTTAATATTTTTTATTTCATCAGCAAAATGTTTGCTTTGCAATTCGCGAAGAATCACGAGTTCAGCGGTTTCAAGGTCAGAGACTTGAATTACCGGAGCGAGAGGTAACTTACGCAGAAAGCGCAAGACATATACCAGAATGCGTAATATTTTTTTCCAAGACGAGACTCTGAGAGCTAGCTCCAGAAGTATCGAAGAATCCAAATCAGGAATGACTGTTAGAGTAACAGAGCTCTTTGCTTCAGGTATAGAACCTTCAACACAAGACGGTTTGAATGGTACAATTGGCCATTCAGCGGTTGGATGGCAAGCCCAAGGTGGACCATACCACCAAAGCGGATGATTAATGAGTTGCGAGGGTAATAAACCTCTTGATAAACAATCACTGGGATTTTCTATCCCATTGATGTGGAAAAAGCGGTCAGGAGATAGATTTTCCTGTATCTCAGTCACACGGTTGGCCACAAATACTTGCCATCGGTGTGGAGATGAATGAATCCATGACAGAGCGATCGTAGAATCACTGAAAGCGAAAATATCTTTTAAAGGATAGCGATTATCAAAAACCGTATGTACTTGTTTGACAAGTTTAGCCAGAAGTAGCGAGGCACACAATTCAAGCCTTGCCAGCGAAACAGTCTTTAGCGGAGCCACCTTAGACTTAGCGCATACTAAATGAATGGATATATCACCGTTAGGGTTCGTTACGTGCAGGTATAAGACGCAGCCGTAAGCCTTCATACTAGCGTCTCCAAAGCCAAGCAAATTTATGACACAGCCGGCCGCGACACCTAAGTGGCGAGGTATCTGGAAGTTAACTAATAACGGTAATTCCGATTTGAGTTTAACGAAACATTTAGCAATGAGTTCCGGGGGCTCTTCATCCCACCCCACCTTAGAAAGCCAAAGATCTTGTATAAGAAGTTTTGCGTAGAGAATGACAGGTGCGACGAACCCGAGCACGTCGAATAGGCGAGCAATAGTTGACAATATAGCACGTTTGGTGTTACACGTAGTCGCGGCGGCAGTAGTGAACGAGAACACATCAGAAGTAGGTATCCATTTTAAACCAAGAACCTTCAGTGTGTCATCATCATCTGTGAACTCGATCACAGCACGATACGACTCCGGCAAGTGAGCGAGAAGTTCCGATGAGTTGCTCGCCCATTTTACGAGATCAAATCCACCGACCTTGAATAAAGCGAGCAGCTCGTCGGCTAAACGAGTACCATCTTCGGCAGAGGGTACAGAAGTTGTTAAATCATCCATGTACAGTTCTCTCATGGCAACATCTGCCGCGAGAGGAAAGCGTTCGCGATAATCCTCCGCCAATTGACGGACGGTACGCATTGCCAAAAATGGACTCGAGCGGAGGCCGAAAGCCACAGAATTAAATTGAAAAATACGAATACTCTCGTTATCATTAAAGCGATATAATATTTTTTGATATTTACGATCTTTATCTGACAATGAAATTCTAAGATACATTTGACGTATATCAGCGGTAATTGCTACCTTAAAATATCTAAAGTTAAGCAAAAGCGAAAATAAGTCTGCCTGCAAATTAGGCCCTGTATGCAACAAGTCGTTGAGCGACTTGCCGCTATCAGTTTTAGCGCTTGCATCTAAAACAATGCGGGTTTTTGTTGTTGACTTGTCAGGCCTTACAGCTGCGTGGTGCGGGATGAAGTAGCCTTCATTTATAGCGGATAAAGAATAAGGTATTTCCGACAGATAACCCTTATCTATATAATCATTTATTACGTCGTTATAAGCTTGACGTAAAGCGGGAAGCGAATGAAACTTTCGCTCTAGCGCGGACAATCTACGCTGAGCGTGAATGAAGGAGTTACCTAAAGACTTAGGTTCACCTTTAAAAGGTAACGACACAATATATCGCCCACATGAATGTCGCGAAACGGTCGATTTATAAAAATCTTCACATTCCTGACATTCCGGACCCTTTTTGTTAACAGTAGGTACTTCCTCGATTTCCCAGAATTTTAAAATTAAATTATTTAAATTATCTACTAACGGGCCGAAGGACCAGGCTACACTGTCATGGTTGACAGAAGGTACCTCACCCATGACAATATAGCCAAGCGTGGTTTCTAAAGCATGAGGTATGGAGCGAGCGGTGATCGCGGAATCAGCTGATTGAGAGGTAGATGCTGGTATAACCTTTTTCCTAGCAAAACAAACGCGAACATTTGTGTACCAAGAATCGCGTCTATATTCCCAGGTACGTCCCAACATTCATCTGCGAGCGGTAAACCTTTAAAATGATCCATCACGGACCTTTGTACCGCGCGAACAGGTAACGGATCAGCTATGTGATCAATCACTAACATGGTTAATTCGTATTGAGCGTCACTTACGCGAGACTGTATTGTAAGAGACACGTAACCCTTAATGGGAGTGGAAATCGTACCTACTGATTTTAGAGACGAGTTAACAAGCGGTTGAACATTTAGTTTTAATTTTCTACAACATGCGAGAGTGATAAGGTTGTTTTGTGAACCACTATCCACTAAACATCTAATAACAAAACGTTTTCCATTTATCGGAACATAAACTTGTGCCGTTGGTAAAACAACTGACGTATTCAACTGGTCACAAGATAAATCTATATTATTATTACGCGACGTCAACGCGATCGAATTCTTAGAATTAGTACTTTCATTCAACCCGACACACGAAGATGTCACGACCGGCGACGCGCGAGCGGCATTGCTAGTAAGCATACACACCGACTGAGGGTTGTTGTCCAGTGCGCGAGCAGCCGGCAAAGGCGACGGTTCCAATACACTAGGTTGCGATTGTTGCGAGCTTAACTCGCGATTATTAAAATGCAACAATGAATGATGCTTTTTGTTACAGTGTTTACAAGTATTTGTAGAACCACAATTAAGGGTGGAATGTTTACTACTAAAACAATTGATGCACATTTTATTCTCTTTTATGAACTTAAAGCGATCTTTTACATCTAATTTTTTGAATTCTGAACACTCGTATAAATGAGTATGTTGAGATTTTTTACAAAACTTACAAGTGGGTACATTATTAACTTCATTTTCTGTTACTGCAAAACTATGCGAAGTTTTCGTTGCAGAAGAACGCGACCGATTTTGTAAGTTAGTCCCCTGATTATTTTGCGGTGACGTGGTTTGACGAACAGCTGTTGATCGTTCAAGAACCTTTATGTGATGCCGTACGAACATAACTAAATCATCACTTGTAGGTATATCTTTCTCGCGGGCGGATAACTCGAAACTTTGTAATACTTGAGAATCTAACTTTTTTTATAACGAGATGAGTAAACATGAAATCGGATAAATCGTCAATGTCTAACTGTCTTAACGCGGACCACGAAGAGTGAACTCTTTCAATAAAATCATTTAATTGACCGGGTGAACCTGAGGTAGGTTTTATGTCAAGTATATTATTTAAGTACATAGACCCAAGTAACCTCTTGTCTTGGTATTTTGTCACTAAAGAATTCCATATCGTAAGATAGTTAGACGCATTGGGAATTATTCCCGCGAATATATTTTTTGCGTTGCCATTTAATTTACCTACCAAATACTGTACACGCTGATCATCAGTTAGTTTTTTATTATCATGAACGTTAGTTTTGAAGCATTGGTAAAACAGTGGCCAACTTTCCGGTTGCCCAGGGAAACTTAATAACTCCAATGGCGGTAAGCGGCACACGTAAGATTCCACCGCGGGAATATCTACATTAGCGCGGGTAGACTCTAATAAGGTATTACGTTTATATTGGATTTCTGTAAATAATGTTTCGAACGAGCTCCAATTACTAAAACTTATTTTATAATCAGGGTCTATCTCTAATAATAATGTATTATGTTGATCACATAGATCGTTAAAATTATTATATAACTTTTCTATATTCGAAGAAGCGGCTAGAAATTCTTGTTTACTTCTAGTATCAATATTTGAAGGAATTATTTTCTTTGCAATCTTGAATAAGCTATTTATTTTCTCGAAAATAGTTTCTTTTTTTGCAACGATCATTTTCAACTTTGCTTCTGACGCCATTTTGTTGCGTCCCCAAGCTCCCGTTGTTCGAGTTATAATTTATAGAAAATATGATATATAAATGGTTTATTCAACAACGTAATTTACTTGAACAAGCACAGTTATAAGCGTAATTATAGTAGGGAATACTAATAGCGAGATGGGGAATATTTTAAAAAAGGTATATACTGGCTCAGTCCGACTCGAATGGACCAAAAGTATGGTGAAGCGATGCGTGTAAAAAATGCGAGGATTCGAATTATAGTATGAGCGGGAGAAAATATGGTACGCCGTAAAACAATTCAACCAGACGCGAGCTAAAGAAAAAGCATTTCACTCACCTGGCGATGGCACCACGATGTTGAGGGTTTCTCCTTGGAGGCTTTAAGCTTGACTTGAAGGCACAGGGCTTGGTAGCCAGCGTCCGGTTTTGCGAGCGTAATGAATGGATGCGAAGGGTTGCGAACATGCAAGCGAGGGAGGTTTCTAATTAGCTTAGCGCGTGCGAGCAAGATGGCGGGCGGAGCGGCGGCGGCGCGGCGCGGCGAGGATCAGCGATCTCTCATAGCGGTAGTATACGGAAGAATGGCGGTCGTAAACCGTTCGTTCGCGAGTTAGATGCAATGAACGACGGAAGGAGTGAATGCATTCCCAGCCCTCGCTGACTGAATGAATTAGGCGTAACCACAGGCTTACTTGAAGTTACCTAAGTTACAGCTTAATGACTTGCAACTATAAATAACTCTCTAGCAATTAAATAGTAGATTATTAACCAAGGGGATAAAGCAGTGTCTTCTGTCGCGGGTGACGATTTAAATCGCGAGCGTAATGAAGGACTCGAGGTTTACTCCCGAGCGCAGCGAGGGTGTTAAAAACTTAAATCACGAGCGAAGCGAGGGATTTAAGATGAGTCCTGAGTGTAGCGAGGGATTTAAGTTCACCCAAGACTAAGACAGCTTTATCACCGAGGAAAATACTCTACTTTTCGTACCATTTGCTAAAAAATTAACACGATAATAATACGAGATAAGCATTTATTAAAAATAATGACAATTAAACGTATTTTTGGAACATTAACTTATTTATAAAAACAAATTAAAATAAACATAACGTTTATGTATTTGAAGAAAACAAAAACGCGGCAAATTCCTAGACTAATATTTTTTTGTCGGAAAAGCAAAGGCACCAAGCTCATACGGCCTCGTCGGTTTTCGTAATTTTATTTAATAATCATAACTGCATAATAAATGCGTATTCCTTTTTCAAAAAGATGTATAATGCTTTATATACAAACACAATGGTGTAAACACAGATGTAGTTCAGTACAAATTTCGGTAAGTATTCTAAATTTAAATCACATTCTCCCCCTAGAGGATGAATGAAATTCAGTACAATTTTCTTTCCCTGTTTTTAACAGATTAAAAATGACTATTGTTATGTTCGCTTTTTGTGGCATAGAATGTCACTTTTTTGAGCAAGTGGTACGAAAAATTCCTTTATTGTTACATGCAAGATTAGCTTCATTGTCGTAGTTTAGTTTATTTAGCCGTGTACCATGCCCTGTGGGCATGTTTAGTACCTACACATTATACGAAGTTAATTAAGTTAGGAAATTCGTGTGAATCTGGTAACGAAGCCCTCGAAATTAACTGACAAGATTGATAGAAAAGTTAGCAGATGAATTCGTCATTAATCATTGTTTATTTAGCCAAGGTTGATATGGTTTATGTAGAAAGGGTGTGTGTAGAGTTTAGACTTAGTACATAATAACGGTATAAGTCCTATATTTCATATTTATTTATTTATTTAACCATTTATGTACACACTTATATAAACAGACAAGAAGAAAATAACAGAAAAATAGGTACAAAGGTGATGCTTATTTCTAATGAAATCTCTTCCAGCATACCTGCGATAGGATAGTAGATTTAGAGATGTAGACAGCGTGTGTAAGAGTAAAAGAGAAAATAAAATACATAAAATCAAAAACAATTCACTTAATAAAATAAAACAAATAATATGAGAATATACATACATACATACAAACATACTTCTAAAATAAATAACACTAGAATATTAATATATACGCAACTATGACGAAGTGGAAAGATAGTGTTCTTTCACTCTGCTTTTAAAAACTGCAACAGTTTGGATGTTTAGGTGATTCATCATCATCATTCCAGCTGAAAGACGGCCACTTCGACCGGTTCTGTGCGTTTCGCATCCAGCAGATTCCTGCGGCCTTCACAAGGTCGTCGGTTAATCAAAGGACTACAATGAATATAACAAAATCACAATATGCTAAAATGTATTACTACTACTATATTAATTTCTACTAGAAAGGCATTTATTAAATTTAGAAGGAACCTTAAGTAAGGCCAATACCAGACGAGATAAAGAAGGTAACTAAACTTTCAGCGGTTCATAACATTTTTATTTAAAGAAAGTTTTTTTCATTGTGAATTGATATCTTTCAAAGGTTGTCTAGAGCTGCCAGGCTGTGATTATATAATGAAAATCATCAACCACTCACAATAACAGTAAAAATCAACAGGAAAAACTAACAATAGAACAAAAAACTAAACGAATACGAAAACGAATAAATTCGTATAACTTCGAACGTAATCCAAACAGGAATGAACCGGACCAAATGTTGATAGAGTCTGTCAAGCGAATCGTATCCACGACCATTTAGCTAATTTCATGTAATGGCAATACTATTAGGTATCTGTCAAACGGATTGTCACAAGTAGGTAGTAGGTTGGCTACAACATTTTGATACTTTTAGCTAAATTATCTAATTTTATTTATTATACTGTGATGTGATCACGATTTCGGATTTAGATTCAGACGTCGTAGTCATGACGTTGAATCTTACTGGGGCACATAATAGTGAAAGCCACTTTAAGAGATTGTTATTTGAATTGAAACTTACTGTCTTTCTGCATTTTTTATTAAAAATGCAGAAAGACAGTAAGTTTCATGTTATTACATAAAAAAAAATCAGCCACCTTGAATGATGAAGTAATAAAAAGCACTATTGATAATTTAGTTAAGCAAAACACAACCATAGAAGACAATAAAAAATTAAATCTGAAACAGACTATAATATGACGAAAATCGCTGCACGTTCGTATCAAAATCGTTTGGTACAGTATCAATAAAAAAATAATAAAAACTTGAGAGGTGTCAAGGGACACCCGGGTGGAACGAAGTTCCTTTCGATTAATTAGTGAAGGAATTGTAATAAAATTATTTAAAAAAAAAACACACACGCACAACAAATTCACAACGCGCGACAAGGAACTTCGTTCCAAAATTTTCGGATTAATGAATACCTACATTGAAATGCACTTTTATAAATTATCGCAAAGAATATTTTTTTCTGCCTAAATTCAAGTATCAAACCAGTTTTCAGCGTACTATATCAGTGTTGACCCCTGTAAGATTTTTGAATTTACCGCCTTCTTCATGGGACACGACTAGCTTGACAGACTCTAGCTGCTGTACCGACCGCTTTCCTGTACCACGAATCACACAGCAACAGCCGTCGTCGACCAACTGACGTCATTACTGCGTGCGAGAGATAATAATCGCTCGCTATCCTGTAATGTAACTCAGTAAAGGTCAGGTCGTTTACGTATTTTATCGCGTCTCGTTGGCTACTTTATAGTTTATAATATGCAATGTTATGTGGTATTAAAACACATTGTAGGAACTAGGTACTTTAGAAAAAGCAATCTGTTTTCTCTACTCCTTTTTGCCAAAGTATCACTAAAGAGTTTGGCAAAATCTATGATAAACGAAGGCTGTGACATTCCTGCCAACCAAAACATAAATAGACAGTAATTAAATCCCTTGTGATAGGTATCAGATCCACCCTTCACCCTAAACTTCGAACATCTATCATATAGTACCCTTTTGTGTCCACGTCTTCGATATACCGACTTGCAGGAGACGTATTTATATTTGAGACAAAGTTCTGCCGTCTACTTCGCTTGTTTGTTTAGGGAAATATTAGTTTGAATAGACGACAGAACTGTTCAGTTGCGATGTTCCTACGTATGTTATTAACATCAGCCTAATATCGGTCCGATGCAAGTGAAATCTTCACATGCAGACAAGTGACAACTAAGCATTGATCAATGGTCTTTCTCGTTGTATATATTGGTGATTAGGTACATAGAATTACTTTAGAACAGTTTTTTCACGCTGTGTTACTTGTAGGTATGACAATATAAAAGTTACACTGTCCCTTGTCATCTTTGCGTCCGCAAACATCCCTAAATCTCGAGGTATCCCTGCATGGTGAGTGTTACTTTTGAACACTAGAATATAAGGGGCTTATTTATAACCGTTGCTTAAACATCAGCCGCACGGGTCGATCGATCAGGTTAAGCTACGCTTGCCGCGAATGGTCCGTGGATGGGACACCATTTTAACATACCAAGACCGCGCCGTGCCTCTGAAAGCACGTTTAGCCGTTGGTCCCGGCTGTCATTGGTGGATTTTTGACAGTCGTTAGGGGTCGTCAGAAATCCGAACGTGTGACAACCAGTCTTAATAAGAGGGGTCGAATTACCCAGTAACTGGGTTATGAGGGTCATATAGGCAGGGCAGTCTTTACCATTGGGCACTCTGGGCAAGTGTTCAGGGCCCCACCATCCATGGGGCCCTCAGTTCCTGCCAGCGTCGTAGCTAGAGGCTGACAAAAGAAAACCTTAGTAAATCCCAGAAGGGGTGCTAAAATTTTCGAGCTCGCTTTGCTCGCACATCTTCGGTTTTCTTAGTTCTTAAACTTTACTGCATAAGTTGACCAAGTAACTCGTATTTCTATAAGGACGGTCAAATGAAATCCTAACCTCTTGCATCCTGCATTCTCCATAGGAGCCCCATTATCCTTAATTGCCCAGGGCCTCAAATAGATTAAAGACGGCCCTGCATATAGGTAGCCGTTTCATGTAACATACTGGTATTCAACTACATCCGGTTAGAATGGAAGCTGACGCCAACCTAGTTGGGACAAGGCTGGGCAAGAATGGACGATTAAACGTCAAAAATGTACCTGTGGTGAAACAGTCACTAATCATTACTTAACTGTAAGCAACATATATTACTAAAGGGGTGACTTTCCTCTATCGCTATGTAATGTAGGTACTACTACCTTTTATAAAATAAATAAATTTATTTATTCTCATCAATTTTGAACAAATCGCAACGAAAACGAGGGTAATAAAACCACTTTGTGCTATATGTACCTATATTTCGGCAGTTCACTGACCCCGCACTACTTAACCAGTCGACCGATGATTTATGTAGATATTACAAATAAGTACATACCTAAATATTACATTACTATGAAGTGAAAATTAATACAGATGTGAACATGTGGGCGTCACTATATGGAGGTTGAGTGACATCTCGTCTGATAGGTTCAGTACGATCTTATTAGGGCGGTAATAAATCATCGCTTTTGCAACATTAACTACAGCTTACGACTAAGTCTCTCGTATACAGACGGCTCTAGATATTTACTAGATACTAAGTTTATCTAAGTTTGTCTTAAACGCTGATTAGGGGTCTGAGATCGTAGGCGTAAAGTCATCCTCGTCCATCGTCATCTTATATTATTTATAAGCTTAATTTTCGTACAGCCAATTGCTACACACTTGCGTTTTAGATCAACCTGCTGCAAGTGATTTGTAAAGTCTCTTAGTACGACAAAAAGCTTCGTGACCTAAAAAAGAAGTTGGGCTGTTTTATTATTTAAGAGTCAGTCAGGGGTCAGTCTATTACTATAACCGATTTAGTAACGATTAATTTTGATCAAGCTCTAAAAATTATCTAATTACCTATGTTCTATCTCTAGGTATATGTCGTTACAGGTGCGTTCTACTGGGCCCTTCGATCAACTATTCATTCATTCATTTATTATTCATAAACAATTTACATTGTGTTGAACATCACATATTAAATAAAATTATCACATGCAGAAACAATACATATAAAAGCCTAATTATAATTGATGTGAAATGTTTACTTCAAGAGTCAATTCATATAGGATAATAATTATGTCAACAAATAAATACAATTTCAAAATAATAGTAATAAAATGTCAAAATCAATGTCAAAAGTATATTAGGAGTACAACTTCATCAAGTTCCACGTGAAAAGCACAGTGTTAGAGTCAAAAGATAATTTTAATTTAGGGCTTGTTCATTATTATTATTAGTCTGTGTGAGAACTATGTCGGTCATTGGTTTTTTTTATTTGTGTATTTTTCTCAGTTTAATCATGATCTGGCAGTTTGAGTAATTTATGCGGCCTACTCAAATTTCCTTTCTTTGGTATTGTTCGTCAAATCGTTGAGCTCCTTAAGTCTAAGTTGAGCTGCACGATTAGGTACTGACAATTGCGTGCACTGACTGCACAGGTCCACTCAATCTGTGTGGTTCTTTCCTCAAAAGACCATTTCAGACACCGATCTACATAGCCTTCACATGATCTGACAAAGATTTTGTCTGGACTTTAAAAGAGACTGTGACCCCTGAGTTTGTTTCGGCCTTTCTTCTCAGAGTAGTTAGATAGGAAATGCGGACCTCATCTAGTTTTTAAAATACGATTGACGTGTAAAAGTGTTTGTTTAAACCTACTTACAGAAATAAAATCATTTATCATTATAAGTGACTATTATAATTATGTGAATATTTTTATCATTTGTCATAAATTCTGATACCGAGTATATACATTTTTCCAACAAGAAGGCTTTCAATTTAGTTTTAAAAGAGTGAGAGTTATAAATTAATAATTTTAAATCAGCCGGTAACCTATTAAATAACTCCACTGCTTGGTATCTGGAACAATGCTTAGCTGTGTTAAAATTTGGTGCCATTTTGTGTTTAAAGTCCTTCCTTTTTGTGCTTTCTCATACCTTACGTTCCTCTTGTACAATACCAATTAGATAACGGCTATCGTACAAAATCAAAGCTAAATGCTGTCCGCGTAAAAAAAGTTTAAAACAGTTATAAGTTCAACCTAATTACAACCAAGGCACCTAGTCATAAAGTCTTGTTTACATTGGCTGTGTTTCAAGCGAACTAAACAAAATAAAAGTTTACGTCTCGAAAGCGCTGTTATTTACCGAGTTGTATTTCTTGCGCCGACCCGATATCTAGTCGGTATTGTTGATCGAAGACAAGCCCATACAATCCGCTTATCTCACTCACTGCTACTAGGATTTGTCCGCTGTATTTAATACAAAATAGCGCGTTTACGGGGAACACATTGTCCAGGTACCAATATTTGCTGCAGAAATTACTATCCAATCGGACTATCCACTAGATATTCCCAATCCAGTCTTCATTCAAACTGGACGAGATAGAATACCGAATATCGTCAGAGGGACGGTCTTGCCGCTTTCATTGAAGCTGACTCAACACGATTGCAAACAACATTCGTATCTTATGCTGTTCTGTGGTCACTGCGACGACGTCGAAAGCAAACGTAGTCGCTAAACCGATGCCGGGATCTATAGAATATATTTTCCGTTCCAAAACCATCCGATGAAAGTATAAACAGGGATTTAATAACAAATTCTTCTCTATTAAAAGACCATAAGGGATGTAGGCTCTATACAACATTAACAGCGCAGTGCATATTCTGGAAACAATTAGTTAGAATCGTCACAGACTTCAATAATATAACAATTGAAACCGTCACAAAGGAAATAAATTAACAAGTGTCAAACTCAAAACTCAAACTCAAATGCATTTATTTCAATTAAACCATTTATAGGCACTTTTGAATTGTCAAGTGGTCGGTCAGTCAGAAATATGAAGCTAGTTGCCCATTCCAAAGCGTAGTAGGTACCTATGTGTAAATGTACCCAGTCAAAATGTCGTACAATAACATCATATCATTTAACTGTCGTCGCTCTTCTAGATCCTTATTGTTGTGTAGATGGGGTATTATCTCTGTTTACGAGTAAGCAGTTTAGAACAAACGAATCTGAAGGAGTCTTATCAATGGGCGATGCGGCGCCATGCGGGTCCTCTATGCATTCAATAAGCACTACCGCGAGTATGAATTAGAAGACGTTTCCCATTGTTTTCATAATGCCGATTTAAGAGAACAAACGTGAATTACGTCTCTACTGTTAATCCCGGTAAAGGAAAATCTTCTTTCGTATGTGTAAATAGGTGCTAATTAAGAACCTATAGGTAGTTTCTGCTTATACTGTGGCGTGGTCACCAATGGGGATACCTACTGTCGTAATCTCCCGCGGTGACAAAGTAATATTATACCGCCTGACTATTACTGGAAGGTTCTCGTTCAACAGCTGTCGTTAACGTGATATTTTAAGAAAAATAATGGGTTTGTTCTTTATCGTGTACCTTTTAAAATTGGTATATAGAATAGGGATTTCATTTTGGTGAATGTTTTTGACAATATTACTTAGCCCCGCGGAAAAGGAATACATGATACAAAAAAAAATTCTCGATGAAAAAAAAACAAAGTTCTAAGTAGGTAAGTATATTTTTTTTTTTTGCATCTATGCGTAATGCTTAAGCGTTAATATAATGGGATTTACTTGGAGAGTAATCGTATGAAAGATTAAGTAAAGCAATTTTATAGATTTAATAATAATAAGTAAGTACTTTTTATTTAGAAAAGACGTCAAGGTTCTTTTATCTGAAAAAAAAAACAAATACCTACTGTCGCCAGTCTGATTAGTCTTAATAACTTTTCCCCAAGTTCCAATACTAGTTCGGAATTCGGAATGCGAATAACGCAGGACAGTTCGAAATACAAATAAAAATAAATCAAAAGTTCGTTCACCCAGGAGTTAGAAAGAGGTCGAACCTTTTGAAGTTTCAATGTTATGGGAAGGATATCTGTCACGGTTAGGTTAAGTTGGAACAGTGACCAACCACACGCGAGCCAAGCGAGCGAAGCGTGCTGTACCGCGACAGCAGCCGGCCAGCGCTACACCCAAGTTGGTCGCTGTTTTTTTGGTTATTAAGTATTTTTAGGACCCGATAATAAAAATTATTTGATGTTCACATAAAGAAGGACAACCTCAAATAGTCCATATTGCTCTTTTAAAAATGTTATTAAACATTCTAATAATTATTATGATATTAGAGTGTTTAATAACATTTTTAAAAGAGCATAATGGATTATTTGAGGTTCTATTAAATACATGCCAAAGTTTATCTATTTAGGTAAGTACCTACTGTAGTTTTTTCTAACTGAATAGGTACCTACCCTTTCACAAAAATATTATATTGTGCACTGTACATTTTATAAGTTGATTATAATGGCGAAAATCCCTTTTCCTCGTTCCACATTAATTTCATTACAAATTATTGGAAGCTTTTCCGTGTTGAAATATTTTTTAAACCATGTAATGGAATTCAATTTATGTAGAGGAAATTTATTACGATGAATTAAATTAAAATATGTTTTATTTAGTCAAATATCCAGGTACCTTTTACAAAAGCTTATGGAATTGCTAGCTCCATCAACGCTGCGATTACTGGGCGCAAGTAATTGCTACATTTATATCTGTATATTCTATCAAATACCGACATATTATAAATTAAAGTCACTTTTCCCGTCTGTCTGTGTGACCGCGTTGTTCTTCTAAACTGCGTAACGGATTTTAATACGGTTTTCACCAATATTTAGAGAATTTGTTCCGATAGATCTAGGATCGTGTATGTCGCATCATCACAATATGGTTGGCCGAGATGCGAAACATCGGGTCTTCTTCGCGATCCAAAAATTATCCTTTTTTCCGTATTAATGCTAAGAACATAAGATACAGGGTAGAAATTCCATGATAAACGAATACCATTCGGCAGAATTCGCCTCCAAATCTTCCTAGCTCCCAGTCTCAAAACAATGTTGGATCAGTTGGATCGCAATCTGTCCTGGCATGCTCAATACAAGCGGTATGCGCCCAGATGGCTCACATTCCGAATGCACCAACAAATGACTTTGGTGCACCCGACTCATTGATAATTTACCGGATCACCTGATATGTGGGTAGTGTGACAAGGAATGACGGCCCGGAGCCGGCTTCTGAATGAATTTTCAATGATCTGTCTGTAGAAGATTTTGGCATTGTTTATGGTTTTGGCGTTGGGAACACAGTGTAGGCACATGAATTACATTTCTATTACGGTAGTATTCGAGCATGGATTTTTTAAAGTTAAGTTTATGCTTTTATTGTGTCATTCGAAAGAACGTTAAATTACATAGAAATGCTCTAGTGTGTACTTAACTTTAGGCATACGTAGCAACATTGTCTATGAAAAGTAACGTAAAATTGTGTTATATAGGTTAAACCACCATGAATACAAACCGCTTTTAAAATGAGAAATTGTTGAACACGCGAACTTTGGTAAATACACAATATTTTCACTTTTTAAAAAACCAAATAAAAAATGAAAGAGATAACAATTTGACGGTGGTAAGGAATGAATCAAAGGCGTTAAAAAACCTTCGCTCCGCACACACATTTTATTCATTCAGCCTTATTTTTCACATTAAATTTAATGCTGCCGAGGAACTCGTCATAGAAATGCACAGAGTGCCAATAGGTACTGTCAAATTAATCATTTATTTGGTTTTGAATATTCGAGGAGGCTGTAAAATAAACCGTGCATGTTTTAGTTTCATAAATAACTAATTAAAATATTTGAATATCATGTGTTCAGCCATATGGATTAGAAATAATTAATAAATATGGTAATGATATTAAATCGGAAATGATGAAATCATTTCAGTGTTTTTACATAGGTAGTCACCTAGGTACCTACCTACATAATATTTTTAAGTAATTCTTGTTTATTGTGTTTCACCTACTTCCGACTAGATTTTCTTTTGGTCTCATTCATTCCATCTTTGGCCTTGAAAAGCAAACAAAACAAAGCCTTTTTTTTTTCTTTGGGTGGGAAATCATCAAATACCTTCTCCCGCTCTGGGCAGAGCAGGAGGGCGTGTCAGACTCTTACTGACTAAAACCCACCCGTGTTCCTTCAGTTGCCTGTGCCAGGGGCCACGGTAACCCTCTTGGACTTTTCCGCAACCCTAGCAGGCATCGGTCCTAGCAAACCCCGTCATTGGTGCTGACATCTCTTTGAGGCGCGCGTGGAACACAACGCGCCGTCGACCCGGGCCTGGTCCTTATCGAACGGCGAGCTGCCCATTGCTCGCCGTTCGCAAGCCCACGGGCGCAAGCAAACAAAACAAAGCCTGGGAGATCTTTCAAATCATCGTCATCAACATCATTTGCCCCCCAAGCACCACCACTTCGACCTGTTCCGTGCTTCTCGCATCCAGCGGATTCCTGCGGTCTTCACCAGGTCACCGGTCCACCTTCAATGCTACGTCTTTTAAATTTTAAAACAAAATTGAAATACCAACTTTATCTACTGAATTTAATGAAAACATTTTCTGCCCTTTTGAATATTTTCACCGCAATGAGGATATATGCATTTGCCAAATTAGTATTTTTCCGTGTAGCGAGCTCGCGAGGTTTCCCTTTGAAATTATTTACCTTTCTTAGCGACTAGAACGGAGGCTTATTTTATATGTATAAGGTTATTTAGTAACTCATGCCGCACCCCACAACAGTATGATCTGAAAGAATGTGTTACTCCGGCTGTGCCTATATTTCTATGGCATGTATTTAATTGAACCTCTATGCCATGCCTATTTTGCGGAATTATGCATATTATTGAACATTCTAATATCCTAATGATTACGCCTCTCTTTGTGAACTTCAAATAATTTGGCTAGGCTTGAGCCTAGGGCGGCTGATTTTACCGTATTTAACCGTATTCTTTGTGTCATCGGTTTTCTGATGACTTGCAGGAAGAAGTCTACAAGACATCTTTCCGATGGCTTCCTCCTCTTCCCTTTCATTGTGCATTCAACGGTACCGCAAACTAACCAAAAATTATTTCTTGGGCAATTTCTACTAACATTTTGGATTGTAAAAATAATCTAGGAATCGAGAATTAAAAAGTTAAGGGCGGCAAAAAAAAACATTTAAAATCCTGTAATCGGAAAATATGTAAGTCCGCCACTGATTTCTATCTTAGGGGTCCTAAAAATACTAAAAAGCCAAGTAACGGCGACCAACTGTGAAACAAGAGCAGAAAACTAAAAAGAGGCTCAATTATTTAAAAGTGTACATCATTAGACGCGCAAAAGTTTGTAGACCATCACTAATTTAAAAAAGTGTCGATCTTTAGCCAATAAGTTTTTAGAGGATCACTTAAATATTTCCTTAATTCTAATAAAGTGGGTGATTATTATTATAGATATTATTATTATTATATTATGATTGATTTTGGTTTGATTCATATTTAGATGTCAAAACGTTACGCAAGACGCGCGTCTATGCTCATTCTATTCTGGAAACTATTTTATTATTAAGAAAAGTAAGTTCAACATAATGAAATAGTTTCCGTTAGCTTAGATAATGGGTAGACATGCGTCATGATCAGTTTTCAAAATAACATACCTACATGCGTACATATAGGTATAAACTCACGCTTTTATCCCATGGGATAGGCAGAAACGACATTCAAAAAGTAACTTTTCAAATTTAATGACTACGAAATAGGGTGTTTGTGCCATAATGACAAATAGCCAGGAAGTTATAGGCTGCGAGTTATTTAATACTGTGATAAAGACACTGAAGCATAGAAAAGTAACGCAATTAAAACAGTAACCGTATGCTATTAATTAGTTTACAAAACATTCAACAATCTAAAGGGTGAAACAATGAGTGATCGATGTCTCAACCCATCGTTTGATAACTCCTTTATGCTCCAACATTCCTTAATTATTATACAAAAGTTACCCAACAAACCAAGAACCAGAATATGTAGACCTCCTTCTAAAAAATCTTACTTTAAAAGAAGGACCAAGTTAAAATGGACGCTGAACTGACATAAACGTCAAACAAAGAACTCGTTAGGATTAATTATTGGGTCACGAAAGATTTTACTACAGAAGGTTTGATTCAGACAAGATCCATACCGACAAGCCCGCTTATCATAGAGCATTATACACTCCTCTAAACGTATGAAACACAGGGTTTTATTTATACGTTGACAAACAATAAACATTAAAACAGCAGGGTCTACCCAAAGGGGTCCAAACGCCTCCTGCCGGAGGCTCTACGCGGGAGTCGTGCGGTCCATGGCCCTTTACGGGGCACCGGTGTCGGCGCGTTTCCTGAGGCGGCGGCCAGCCCGCCGGTTGAATGCGTCCCAAAGGGTCATGGCCACCCGGCTGGTCCGGGGATACCGTACGGTCTCCGGTGAGGTGGCGAGCCACCTTGCCGGATTACCGCCATGGGATATGGAGGCAAAAGTCCTCGCGCTGGGCACGCCACAATTGCGGCGATAAGTCCCCTCTTTGAGGAGTGGCTAGAGAGGCTCCACGGCGTCGTCACCTTCCGCCTGATGCAGGTCCTCACCAGACTCGGTTGCTTCGGGAGGTTCCTGTTCCGGATAAGGTGGGAGGAAACTCCCGGGTGTCACCATTGTGTGGATCGCCTGGAGGACACGGTGTAGCACCGCCGTGTCCTCGTGGAGGCGATTGACGGTCGCGATCTCTCGCATCCGGCCCTGGTCCAGACCATGGTACGGAGTGAGAGGGCTTGGGAAGCCGTCACCTCTTTCTACGAAGTAGTATTCCTCGTGAATGAGGAGGCGGAATGCGTGAGGGAAAGGCAAAATTTATTTATTTATTAAAACTTTATGCACAAGTAAAAACTGTATAAAGGCGGACTTAATGATTTTAAATTCGCGCCCTCTCGAGTCTACCCAAAACAGAAAAATGGCCAATGGGCTTTCGAAACAAAAAGGGTTGCGGGACATCTGACTTTTACGTATTTAACTAAGGTTTTGACACATTACATCCATACTACGTAGCATGCCTACAAAGGCGAAAGTAACTGTCTGTCTATCTGTCGGTAAGTCTGCCTGTTACCTTCCGCGCCTAAACGGCTCAATGAAATTCGATGAAATTTGGCATACAGGTAGACCATGATTAGGGTTAGGGCTTTTTAATAATTTCGGATAATTTCGGACTTCCGTGTGACCAAAAGCTAGTAATAAATAAAACAACTGATGGTGTTAATAAAGAATTGAGTTCAATAGTAAGTTTTTCAGAATATGCCAACTGAACCTTTTACATTTTTTCATTTTTATATTAGACCCTGTATGTTATTATAGCGAACCCTTAGAAGTTTTATATTACTTAAGTAAGCTCTTTGTTAGTTTATCTTGTTATTTAGTTGCTTATTTTGCGGTGATAAATATTACCCTCTGAAATAATGTCTAGTCCCCTTTTGCTCATAAAATAAGTACGGCAGGGACAAGCTATCAAATGCGCGTTTTGTCAACCGATATTTGTGTTTTTAACCGACTTCAAAAAAAGAGAAGTAGTTTATGCATTCGACGAGTTTTTTTCATTCAAGGTTGACTGACTGACGATGCCACATGATATCCCACTGCGCTTTAGAGATAACAAATGCGTTGGCTGCGGCTGGGATAGATTCTGACATCCACGCGGGCGAAGCCGTAGTCAGAAGCTAGTTTATAATATGTATCTGTATATGCTGATCCATGCGGCATGTTCGTGAACGGGCGCTGTCAGTTGGGACTGGTCATCTCTTAGCCACCACGGCTTATTTTAATTATTTTATTATGGATTGTTTTGTTTGAATTTATATTAGCTGTACACTGGACACTCAATGTGTACGTCTTATTTACATCGTCCTCACATATAATTATACCTATATACAAGATTATTGATGTAACTAATATTTATGTAACAATATAATTTAAAAGAGTTTCCATGGAGTTTCTTGCCCGTTCTTCTCCATAGGTACCTACTACGCTTTGGAATGGGCAACTAGCTTCATATTTCTAACTGACCGACCACTTTACAATTCAAAAGTGCCTGTAAATGGTTTAATTGAAATAAATGCTTTCTGTTTGAGTTTGAGTATATAGAACAAATGGCTGTTCAGCCAAGCGAAGCCTACTCCATTAATTTATTATTGTTTCGACTTAGTATAGTATAGCCACTTCTTCTATTCTCTCTAAACATCCCCAGGCGTCTTGCGACTATTAGATAAACGAGACTGGCTATCGAGACTATCCATAATCCAATCACCGGGGAATAATTATGAGATTGAACACTTTGTGGGCAGAGGCAGATTACGCTCCGTGCCTTAGCCTGCTTTCATGTTAATTTGCGACTTTGACACACGTGCACTTAAGTAAATTGGCGCGAATTTCAATACGTGCGTTGGTGTAGGTTATTTTGACCTGCATCTTTGAGAAATATACCTATATAATTTTTATATCGAAAAAGAAGTGTAAAAACATTCATCACTAATTTGCTACGAGCTACGCGGCTACGCCCGTGCTACGCTTCGCTTACGCCTTGCTACGATTTCAGTTACGACTATACGTTGGTACTTGCCCAAAAATCTTGGTACTTAAACTCCTTTTATGTTCAGGGTGAAAAGCTAGTGGACATGATAATCCCGTATCGTCGCCATAGAGTCAAAAGCGTGGAATTAACCTAACTAGTGCGGGTAATTTTTATTTAACGAAATTTTTCGAAAGAAAACCTCGCAACGCACGCCCTAGTTCACACAAAAAACGTTTTCTCAAACACGCTTGGAAATTTGAGAATTATTTTGACAACCTTCTTCGAGATAAATCGAAATTGCTGTACTGGCCAAATACATGCGAGCAAAAGTTGTATGAAAATCCATATCTGTCGTGGTTGAGCGGCCAAATAAATTACATAGTAATTTAAAAACGGAACGATCTTTTACTCCGAAACATGGCAACCAAGGAGGTAACTTATCAAAGGTTTTATTTAAATTTCGAACTGGCATGCAAATAGAAATATGATTAATGAAAAAAAAAACAATTGAACACTTTAACGCGGGAAAAATTATTGTTGTTCGTCATTGATTTTGAAAAGTAATTGTATTTTGATTGCCACGCATTATTTGAGAAAAGTACTATACAAGCCTTGGCCACAACTAGGCATTGATGGACTTACGTATGTGTGCCTCGGCTTCACGTTCGTCCATCAATGCCTATTAACCGGCATCGCGCGCCATCTATGACGAGTTTAAAAAACTCGAAAACGAACATACTAGGTTTTCAATTTACCAACACTTTGTTTTATGCAATAATTACGTTTAGGACTTTTCTGATAATTTCTAGCCATAAACTTCAAGTGTTACTTACTATTATCTATTGTAAGGCAACGAAATAAAACGGATCATAAAGGAAACGTATAGGTATCGATTTTAATTCTATAATGCTTCACTGATAAACTTATAACTGCCACCAGCAAACCATGTCTGTAGAAAAGGCGAGTTTTTCTGTAATAATTATTATAATAATATGAGACAACATCCACACAAGGTCTTAAGGTCCCGAACTAGGTAGAGCCTGTACTACGGTAACCTCTCAGATCATATGATCTGAGGGTAACCTGATGACTGATATACATACTTATATACTTATACACACCCAGACACAGGTCCAACAGACAATATGTTCATGCACACAAATGTTTTACTTGTCCGGGGATCGAACCCGGGACCAGCGGCTCAGAAGGCAGGGTCGCTACCAACTAGCAACTGCACCAATCGGTCAGTCAGTAATATTTTACGCTTTTACGTAAATAAAATAAAATATTTATTTATTGCATAACATAATGCATCTGAAAATGTATCCAAATTGCACTCTCAAAAGACACATTTGAAGAAGCTTATGGTAATAAAATTTTACGGGGCGCAGCTTTTTCTTCCTCCTGTAGTTGCCTTATTTCATATATGATGGTTTTCACTCTGAGACGACGGTATGAGCTCTATCTACACTGAAAGGCGTATTATTTTTGCCCATCAGGTAATTAACTTTTTTTTCACACCACCTGCTCGAAAATGTCAAATTATATGTCAAGTAACCTTAACCCAAAGTGAGTCATTAGTGGCCGGGGGCACAGCCGGTCAATAATGTTGTACTGGATTTAATTATGACCCGCTGGTCAATAATGTGATTTGAATTTGGAATCTCACATGCTCAGCTAAATTGGCAGTATAGTAAACATGAAGGTCCAAGATATAGAAAAACACTCAGAAGAGTTGTTATTGATTAAGTTGCCAGACACTAAAACCAAAAGGGAAAGGTCATGTGTCATCCGCGGAGCATATGTAAAGGTTGTGGAAAAGTATCAAGCTCTGCGGCCCCCTAACATAAACACTAACCGATTTATTGTAGCGTTCAGTAGTGGAAAATGCACCCGTCAAGTGATTGGGAAGAACAAAATGAGTGCCATGCCGAAGGAAATTGCCAAATACTTAGGATTACCAAATATCGAGCTCTATACGGGTCATTATTTTCGTCGAACGTTGGCTACACTGTTGGCGGATGCGGGAGCAGATATAACCCAAATAAAACGACGTGGTGGCTGGAAATCGGATACAGTAGCGGAGGGCTACATTGAAAATTCTGTACAAAACAAAAATAAAATAAGCTGTTCAATTGGTAACAGCATCACTTGAAAAACGTCATCTGATTCTTTTTCACCACAACCTTCAACATCACACCATCACATTCCATCTTTCCCTGAGCCTCATGCACAACTTTCACCAACTTTCACCACCCAAAATGCTCCTCTGCAAATACAAAATTCTGAAGCATTGACGAGCAATACTCAAATAAATTCCACATCAACATCTATAAACGTACCAAATAAAAACTTGACTTTATCTTTGCACAACTGGACTAATGTCTCAAATGTTACCATTAACTTCAATTAATATGTAAGTGCATATAATTAACTAGTTCTAAATATGTTATTCTTACTGTTTGTTTATTTAATAAATACTTTGTTTTTCGTAGTATGGGTATTATTTTCTCACAGTAGGTGTAAAAAGTAGAGTATCCTCCTCTGGGCTAAAGGTGTCTTTGCCTTGGGCTAGCTTGAATCTCGAGCGCAATGAAGGATTCTTGTATTAACTCCCTCGCTTCGCTCGTGAGTTAAACTCTTAACTCCCTCGCTGCGCTCGGGAGTTAAACCCCGAATCCTTCATTGCGCTCGAGATTCAATATGACGCCCGTGACATTAGACACAACTTTAGCCCCTCGGTGCATAATCTACTATAATATTGTCTGCTTCAAACTACTTTCTGAGCTTACCTAACAAAACTACCTAGGTACATAATTGAATGAATGTGTAAATTAGATAAGTACGGTACTACGTGTGTTCTCTTGAAGTAAATAATCTATTCTCCAGCAAACAATGCCATGTACGGGTGTCTAACTCGGTTTTATGTTTAAATCCATCCGTCCATCGCCCTTGAACGGCTTCAATTTGCAAACCGATTTTGATAAAATTTCACAGGTGCCTGCTTTTAGTGTAACCAAAGGTATGCGTGACTGAAATTACGAATAGCGCCTGAAAACTTCCGGTGGAATTTTTAGACGACTACTCCGTGAGTAGAAACACGCTGATTGGATCTTTTTGAATTTAATCTTTGTATAATTTTGAGAAATACGTATTTAACAATGCGATCTTTAATAGAATTATAGGTGTAACATAACTTTTTACAAATGCAGTATTGACCATTTTACATAGAGATTAAAAGTGACTAACCTAATTTATGGGTAGGTAAATTAGGTGTTGCACGTGTCTAATTTAATTGGAAAGAAACGAAAATTATAAATCGCGTCAAATTCGCTTTCCATTGGACTATGAGCCCAGTTTGGCCGGTCAGGACTTGACCGCCATGTTAGAACCTCCACTCCGCACCGCATACTGCCCTTAGAAAATATACCGTCTCTGGAGTCACATGCGCGCGTGACTCGCGAAAATCCGCTACAATCACAAATATAGGTAACCTCCGCTAAATAAAAGCTCGAAATCGTTATACAATTACCGCTCTGTGAATGTGTCTAGTCTTCTGCTGTCTGCTGCTTCATAACCTTGGCTCAAGGATCGAAGAAATGTGGCGTGCCAATTGGTAAGTGTAATTTTATTATGATTGTCTTCCGATTGAATGCAGATAGGTACTAGACTCGTTCATCATATACCCGCTCCGTTCGATATAAGTCTTACCGCATTTCAATTTTCCCATAATCGCTTCACTATATGTTATTAACAATAAGTAAGAACCTGATGCTGATGCATTTGGCAACGATTTTAGGCTCTCTACACACGGACCGCTCGCTACAGGCACTGGTGGTCGGTAGAAAGACGCTTTTCATCGATCAGTGGTATTGCTATGATTAACTGAGCAGGCGTTTCGTTTCTTTCGTCAACTTCACTTGTTTTAGACAGAGAATGATAAAGTACATTTTCTTACTTATTTTTTTTGTATTCCTTGCAATTATTTTTAATCGGTTCACAAATACGATTAAGTCCTCCTCAATCCTTAATTTACTCTTTTTTTACAACAAGTACATAACCAAGTATCATTTGAAATTTAAATCGTGATGAAAAGAAACACTAAAATATTTTAGTCATGTAAACACTCCCACTATACCGTTTACTGTCACCGTTGCCTGCCCGCTGAACCCTTGTTATGAAAATGCAAATAAGTTTAATTGGGTCAAGCAAATAACCGCATAACTAGACAAAACATTGTTGTTTTATACTTCAAAACTATAGGCATAAAAACTACATAGGTAATAACACCTTAGTGGAATGTGTGGAAGTCAGTTTTTGGAAACATCTAAGAAAACAAACAAATAAATAGTTACCTAAACGTAATGACATGTACCTTACATAACTAGGTAGGTACCTCAGTATGAAATAAAGAACTTAATAAATTCGTGTGAGTGGGTCGACCAAATCAACCATCTACTGAAAAACAATCTGGCTATCTAACATCAAAATGATCACAGGATAGGTACCAAGTCAGGGTCTAACTCTCCAAAGCAGTACAACCGCACATCAGTGTTATAATAAAACACTTACAAGCTGCATTAAAAACATAACAATTTCCAAGAAGACACAGAATCGGTGAGGGAAGAAAATTATTCTCAACAGCTTTCCGTTTCCATCGCACAGCATAAGTCACCGGCTTCTAAGGGCAGTTTTCACTACGCAGCTACTAAATGCTGGAACAATTATCCCTGCCCCTATAAACTATAGTAAAAGTTGCTCGACTTTCAAATTGAAATTAAAAGAAATTCTTTTAAGCCATTATTTTTATTTTTTTTAATGTTCGAGCCGATATAATATCTGCCATATAAAGCTACCTTTCTTAATTAGGTAATACGCACATATTGGTTATTTATTTTAGTTTTTCATGAATCTCAATAGGTACAACATACACACACACATGTATGTCACAACATTTTATTTGATTTGGTATGAGCTTTTTTAGGTTAGCATCACATACCTCTAGTTCTCTTAATTTATTATACCGGACACACACTTCCCTACTTGTGTTAGTTATTCCAGTGTCAGGTCTGTGGTCAGGTGGTACACCTTAATGATAACTGACATAAATGCCATCATTATATTGTAGTCTGTGCATTATGCTGAGCTGAGGCCCTTTTCGCATCATACCTAAGGCATTATAAGATATATTATAAGATAAGACAGTTAACAGATGTAGAAACCGCGCGTTTGGTCTATTTTAGCTACTTCCACAGCATTATGTCGTATGGCATTTTACTGTGGGGTCGGGCTGCTGACATTGAAGCCATCTTTATTTTGCAAAAGAGAGCTGTCAGAGCCATTTATAATCTACGTCAACGCGAATCTCTCAGGGAACTATTTAAAAGGATTAATATTATGACGGTACCTTGCCAATTCATCTATGAAAATATTATGTAGGTACGTAAGAAAAAATCAACATCTTTTTATTAAAATAAGCGATAGACATAATTTTAATACAAGAAATAAAGATAAAATAGATCAACCATTTTTCAGATTAGCTAAAGTACATACATCTTTTATGGGGTACTGTGTTAAATGCTACAACAAAATACCTTGTAATATATTGCAAATAAATTAAAGAAAATTTAAAACTCATATAAAAAGTTCACTGTGTAAACAAGCATATTACAAATTAGAGGATTATATCCAAGATAAGAATGCTTGGAAACATGCTGGTCCAGCTCCACAGGACAATCTAGGGTCTTGACAAAATTAAAACTTGTTGCTACTTTAATTGTATGGTTTGTTATTTTTATGACATTGGTTTACATTCTGTGACTACTTTAACTCACACAGTGACATATTAATTGGTTACATAATTTGGGAAATCGTATACTTTTACAATGTTTGTAAATATGTGAACACCATGTATCTATCATTTAATTAACTTATTTATCATTGCTACGTTTATTAAATTCTTTTTACCTATTTTGGTAGGGTAATTTTTATTATAGGTGCATCGTCTTCACATATAATTATATAATTAATGTATACAAAGTACTGTAACACATTTTAAAAGAGTAACGATGGAGTTTCTTGCCCATTCTTCTCCATACGAAACTACCTTTTGGAAGGGGCGACTAGAATCAATTCTATTTAAATGTAAATGTTGACGTTCAAAAGTGCCTTTTATGTGCCTATTTGAAATAAATGCTTTGACTTTGACCTAATTGTTATTTTCTGTTATAAAGATAGAAGGTGTATTTATTTTGCTGTAATGTCAATAAACGCATTTTTTTATTTTATTTCTTTCTTTCACTATAAAAATCGCCCTTACTACCTGCGACTTATTGGCGCTATATTGTTAATTGTTGCCACTAACGTGCGGTTGACTGTACCTACGGGTCCAGAAACTAATGTCAAAACTTAATAGATAAGGTGATAACAAATTATAAGTTAAGTAGGTAATAAAGTGAGTAATCTAATAACAAGCCACAACGGCCACAGTTTGAAATAGCAATTTGAAAATATAAACAAAAGATTGTGAAAACCGGTTCCGAAGATTCATAAAAAAATCCAATTTCCGAACGAAGTAAATGTCAATGACCTTACGACGTTACGGTTGACGGGTTGACATTCTCGGCAATCCACTTCCTTCAAGTTCCACAGATTGTGAATCTGTTAAAAAACTGTTCTGACAACGTGCGTACTTAAAACAGAAACACAAAAACAGTAATGATTAATGTAATTTACGGTTATTTACTATTTAAACGGGGCATGTTCTTTAAAAAACCTAAGAAATTATAAAACATAACAAACAGGGCTACGTTCATTGTCTTTCAGTGATTTGCTGAGAATGTCAGTGCTACCAATATGTCGAAATCAGTTGAACTCAACATACACAGACACACACGACAAAAGTTGAAATAAACAAACTGTGTTCAAATGGGCGTTGCCGTACGTTTTGATACCGATAACTCGCTGATTACAAACAGATAAGCCCTCGTGTACTTTCGCGACATTGTACTAAATCGAAATTAAGGCCTCAGAGATAAAAATGTGATACATTCTTTCGAGGCTTCTGTGTTTTACGAAACTTTGTTCTCACAATTTTTCCCACATAATTATCTTCTTCGTCACAGTGTATAACAATTAATTATCGAGATTCGCGGTGAATAAACTTATAATTACACTAGTTTTCATTCATAAAGTTGGTTCATATTGCATTTAAACTGAGAAGATTCGTACATGGGTGTATTATGGTGACTCATCCGGAAACATACACTTTAATAACTTTGTAGTGTGTTGTGTGATGTGAAAATGTACAAAAAGTATTTATTAGCATTGTTTCTATACGCCAGTGTTGAGTGCCAGTCGAATAAAGACCTGTATAATGGACAAGCTAACAGTGATTTTTACAATTCTCGAGAGCAGAATACTCGGTCGTCAAGACTGCCCAGCCCGGGAGACAGTGACTACAGGACGTATGTGTACAATAACAGGAGATATGGGACAGATCCAGCGAGATATAACCCGTACAACCCTAATATAAACCAGCCTGGAGGGTTTCCATACAATCCCATCAATACAAACCCTTTGGATAACCAGTTCAAGTTTAATATTGTGAGTATAAACTTCTGTTCAATTAAGTCTATTATCTTCGTCGTTTATCTTTCTAGCTAACTACTTACTGTATGTTTCACAACTTCCTATGAGTCAGTTTTGATTTCAAGAGATTAAATAGATTCTTTGTTTTGTAAACATTGTAGCATTTCTGAAATACTGACAAGCAATATTAAGTTATTTCACTATTATACCTATTATGGCCACAACAAATGAACATGAACAAGAATGGAACTTTCTACCTGTGTCTGTGTTTCCGAACGCAAACAACCCTAATCTCTTCAAAGTAAGAGTGAACAGGCTTCTTCTGGTTAAGCTCACTCCATCGTCGACTCTGTCTCTGTCACCACTGACCTAGACTAGAGTCAAGAGCAAGCCCATCTTAATTAAATATAGAAAAAGAAAGAAAGATTTTTTTTGCCAAAGTTTTTATTAAAAGTTGTTCTTACATTCAATAATAATTCCAATATGAATTATTTGCCAAGCCTTTTTCAGTATACAACCTATCGAACCCCAGCATATGAGACACAAAAAAAAGATTAGTCTTGACATCCAGCTTTCTGGCCCCCCCATCCGAACTTTTTCCAGCGTTGTCATCAGTATAAGATTTTCGACTAAAGGCTTTTTGTTTTATATTTATTATTTATTTATATATTCTTTATTGTACACCACAAAAAACATAACAACAAAATTACTACAAACAAAAATTACTACTACTACTACTACTATTACTATTATTTTTATTACTAAAAACTAAATGATTTCTAAAAAAAGATATAATATTATTAAAATGTTTTGTATGTAATGATTACTAATGATTAGCAAACATCAAACACTCTTTGTCAGGAATTTTTCAAATTTAGAAATAGTTATCATATTTTTGAGTCAGCTGGACTCGAGAGGTCAATGGCTAACATAACATACTAATCTTCATTCCTATTTTAGAACCGGGACCCAAACAACCCAGGTGCTCTATTCCCTGGTGTGCTGGGAGGATGGAGAGAGGATCTACAAGGGAGGGAGAGAAGAGACTCCCGACAACTGAAGAGAGATGTCTTTGTTACTACTAATTATGGACAAGTGCAAGGGTTTAAGGTGAGCAAAAATATTAATAATAAGAGTTACATTTCTATTTCATTTATATGTTTCAAATATGAAGAATGGCAGGAAATAGAGGTGTAAAGGCACATTTAAATAATACCCATGGATTTCCATTTCCATTCAAATGTGTCATTAGTAAAATAGAGCATCAATATTGAAAGTAATTTAAGTGTATCACTTTTTCAAATGTCTTTCTAAGATAAGTTTTCCCTTTGTAAGCATGAAAGCAATACTGCTGGTAGATTGTTGGTATAGATTTGAAACAAATAAAACTTTCTACAATATCCAATAAAATTTACTATAGTTTCATTAAAACACAACAACTTTCATTTATCTCATGGCATACATCCATTTGAGGAGCAGTGGTGGCCCAGTAGTAAGGGCTGACCTACGAGTTGTAGGTTGTGTGTTCGAACCATGATGTCCTAGAACCAAAAATTCGAAGACATGTGATATCTACCAAACGGCACAGGGCCCGCATGGTGGATAACGACCTACTCCCTCTCACATAGAGGAGGCCTGTGTCCCAGCCATTTCCAGCCAGGACATTATAGGCTTATTATATGTATACATCAATTTCCATTTGACTTATTTATTGATTGCGGTAAGCAGCTTACTTGCGGTAATACCAGTTTACTCATAATATTAATATTTTTGTCCAACAGGTCTATGTCTATGATAATCCAGACCCGAACTCAGGATACAGACCCTGGCTGTCTCCTGTGGAAAGGATTCAGGGAGAAGTTTCAGTGTTCTTGGGCATACCATACGCTAGGCCACCGGTGTTGGAAGGGAGATTTAAGGTGAGATTTTAAGTTCCAGCTCTTTTTTATAGAAGGTGTAGGCACGTATTTCACCATTTACTATGGAAATCCTACAGTCCTTTCACAGTTATTTAAACTCTGATTTTGCATTTCTGTCTGAACTTTACTATCCTTGCAATAAGGCTGCTAGCGGCAGCAGTCAGAGGTAAAATAATTGTAAACGGACCATATGTACGCAAAATTCAAATATTTTATTTCAGATAGACATCCATGTAATGTTAGTAGTAGTATAACTTAGCCTCTTGTTAATATTAAATTAAACTAATAATAATAAACAACCAATGAACCATTGAACTGTAAACTCAGCCTATCCACATTTATTTACTTTTTATAATATATGTAGATTAAAGTTTATGTATATTATTTCTCATTGTGATTTACTAGCAAGCTGGTATAAAATTACTCCCTCACAGCACAATAGGTGTTATTAATTCTAGAGATACTTACTATCCCCCAACAATGGCAAGATACAAGGTGTTCGGCAGAACGTTGAACATACGAAAATGGCAGATAGGTGGGGTCGTCTGCTATCTACCCATCTCAAATGATTTGACCTAGGCCCCATAAAAATCTATAGGGCCTAGGTCAAATCATTAGGGCTAGGTAGATAACAGACGACCCCACCTATCTGCCATTTTCGTATGTTCAACGTTCTGCCAAACATCCTGTATATAGATGATTTATAAAAACTCTCTGATTCTTCCCCGGTTAATGGCAATATTACGAATTGGACTTAAAAATAACTGGTGAAATGTTATACATGTACTATGTACGCCTCTGCCTAACACCTCGCGGAAACAGGTGTGATATAAATGATAAATGATAAATGATTTTATTTCTGTAAGTAGGTTTGTTACAAACACTTTTACACGTCAATCATATTTTTAAAACTAGATGAGGTCGGCGTTTCATAACTGACTACTCTGAGAAGAAAGGCCGAAACAAACTCAGAGGTCACAGTCTCTTTTAAAGTCCAGACATAATCTTGGTCAGATCATGTGAAGACCATGTAGATTTGTGTCTGAAACGGTCTTTTGAGGAAAAACCATACAGATTGAGCGGACCTGTCCAGTCAGTGCACGCATTTGTCAGTAATCTTGCCGCTCAACTGAGAACTTAAGGAGCACAACGATTCGACGAACAATACCAAAGAAAGGACATTTGGGTAGGCCGCATAAATTACTCAAGCTGCCAGATCGTGAAACTAACTAAGAAATAAAATAAAAAAAGTAATAATCCACATAATCTTCACATTCACAATAATTTAAATAATATAATACTTAACAAAGTAATTACTCATGTCATTGTATGTATAAAATTCATGAATGTCAATGTGTATATAAATATTCGAACATAATCTTTGAGGACCATGTAGATTAGTATCTGAAATGGTCTTCTGAGGAAAGAACCACGCAGATTAAGAGGACCTGTCCAGTCAGTGCACGCATTTGTCAGTAACCGTGCAGCTCAACTCAGAACTTTAGGAGCTCAACGATTCGACGAACAATACCAAAGAAAGGACATTTGGGTAGGCCGCATGAACTACTTAAACTGCCAGATCATGATTAAAACTGAAACAATGACCCACATAGTCCTCAAATTCACAATATTATTAAAACAATAAATTGTACTTCTCAAGGTAAGTATTCAAGTCGTTCTGTTATAATAATTATCAATTTATCAGTGTATGTAACAGAAATAAAAGAAAACATTCAGTATGCAGAAAATTGGAACAACTCAATCCCAAGCCTTTTTGTCCTCAATATAATCCTTAACGGTATAAAAGCCTTTCTGGCACAACTTACGTTTAATGAATGATTTGAATTTATTAAGGCTTAGATCTTGAACGTGGCTTGGAAGTTTATTATAAAAGCGTATACATTGACATCTGAACGAGCCACCTATTTTCTTGAGCCTTGTTGTAGGTACAACGAAGCTGTGTTTGTTCCTAGTATTTATATTATGGATATCACTGTATTTTTTAAACAAGTTTATATTTTTATGGGCATATAAAAGATTTTCAAAAATATACTGTGAAGGCACAGTCATTACATTAATTTCCTTAAATTTCTCTCTGAGAGTGTGTCTCGGGCTTAACTTATAAATTGATCGAACAGCTCTTTTCTGCAAAACAAAGATAGTCTGAATGTCGGCGGCATTTCCCCACAACAGAATACCATACGACATTACACTATGAAAATAGCTAAAGTACACTAAACGGGCTGTCTCTATGTCAGTTAAATTACGAATTTTTCTAACAGCGTATGCTGCGGAGCTAAGCTTTTTTGATAATTTATCTATGTGTGGGCCCCACTGAAGCTTAGCATCCAAAGTTAAGCCCAAGAATACTGTGCTATCTTCAGGATTCAATTCTCTGCCCTTTATCAATACGTTAGTTAACACCTGTCTAACGTGAGGCAGCGTAAACTTAATGCATTTGGTTTTTTTTTCATTAAGTAGTAAATTATTAACATTGAACCAGTGAACTACTTTTGAGATCGCGCTATTTACATCGTCAGTAACCAGCTGCTGACGTTTAAGTTTAAACAAAAGTGAAGTATCGTCCGCAAACAACACTATATCATGATTATCCTTTATGAGGTAAGGCAAGTCATTAATATAAATAAGAAACAAAAAAGGACCGAGAATTGAGCCCTGTGGGACTCCCATTGTTACTATAGATCCGGGAGATCTTTTACCATTAACGTCAACGCTCTGAACCCTATTATTCAAGTATGAAGTAAGAAGATCCAGAGCGGTGTTCCGGATCCCGTAGTGGCGGAGTTTCCTGATTAGCGTTTCATGAAGAACGCAATCGAACGCCTTGGACAAATCACAAAAAATGCCCAAGGCATCGCATTTATCTTCCCATGCATTATAAATATGTCCTAAAAGTTCAACACCGGCATCAGTAGTTGAACGACCCCTTGTAAAACCGAACTGTTTACTATGTAATAATTTATGTTTATTAAAAAATCTCTGCAATTGGGCTAAAATTAATTTCTCAAAAATTTTACTAAAGGTAGGTAGTACTGAAATAGGTCTATAATTTGTGGGGTCTGTAGTACTACCTGATTTAAACAAAGGTATTATTTTACTATTTTTCATGAGGTCAGGAAACTCTCCACAGTCGATACAATTGTTAAAAATAAGAGCTAAAGTAGGTGCTACAATGTCAATAATAGACTTAGCAACTTCTACAGAATTACCCCACAGATCTGCAGTCTTTTTTACGTTTAAAGTGTGAAAGGTTTTAATTATATCTCTACAAGTAATATGTTCAAAATGAAAATCCGAATCGCAAACATTAACATTTTCTTTAAGCAAATACTCAGCAACAGAAGGTGATGAGTTTAGTGATTTAGTAGTTGAAACGGGAATATCTGAAAAGAAATTTTCAAAGGCCGCGGCGACTTGTGAGTCAGATTTTATTATGTTGTCTTTAATGGACAGGCTGTAGTCAGTATTTCGGTTACTAGACCTTCCCGTTTCACTATTAACAATATTCCAAGTGGTTTTAATTACATTACTACTGTTTTTAATCTTCGAACTCAAATAACGGGACTTGGCCATACAACAAACTTTTTTAAATAATTTTGAATAATTTCTAACATATAAATTAAATTCAGCAGTGTTTAAAACGGTCCTTTCATTGTACAGTTCATAAAGCCGTGTTCTACTTTTATGAATACCAATGGTAGCCCAATCACTGAAAGATGCGTTGCTATTAACCGAGATAGTCTTGGGAACAAAGGTGGAATTAAATTGTTTATAGTATATATTAAAAAAATCATCATATAGATGATTAGGATCAAAATTAATAGATAAAACTGGTAATTTATTAATGAGTTTAACTTTAAAAGCTTCCAAGCGACTTGCAGTTTTGGGGTTGACAGTGATATCCTTTTTAGCCACTTTCTTGATTAGGTTTTGGATAGTAATCCTTTGCCCGCAATGATCAGAATCTAGTAAATTTATTATTTCTTTGTGGCTTGGTATAACATCTGTATAAATATTATCTAGGCATGTTGCACTAGTAGGGGTTATTCTAGTGGGCTCCAAAAATAGGTTTACAAGATTGTAGGACTGAAACAGACTTAATATTTTACTACAAGAACCCGAGTTTTCTAATAAATTAACATTAAAATCACCGCAAGTGATAATGGACTTGCTCGAGTTACAAATCTTGTTTAACACTTCATCCATTACCTTTTCAAAGCAGTCATACAATCCTGAAGGGGGTCTGTACACACTTAATACAATAAACTGCTCCAATTCTATACAGGCTATTTCTATTGTCCGCTCAACAGATAGGCTCACAATATCCTTACGTTCTTTAAATTTAAGCTGGTTGCTTACTAAAATTAAGGAGCCACCATGTATAGCATTTACTCTGCTGAACGAACTACCAACCTGGTGATTATTAAAATTGAACAAGAACTGGTGGATTTTAAGCCAATGTTCTGTTATACAAAGAATATCTATACTATTACAGTTCATAAATAATTCTACTTCTAAATCTTTGTTCATAAATCCTTGAATGTTTTGATGCACCAGGTTGATACTATTTACTGATTTCAAGCTTTTACTTGAATTATTCTTACAACTCTGTACATTATTGCTAGAGGTTGCCTCTATTGTCTTATTTTTTAATTTAAATGATTAGCAATGTCAATGTGTACCAAATTATTGGCTGAATTATTTGATATGTTAGTATAGCTTTGCTCAATAGAAGCAATTTGTTTAGCCAAATTCTTGGCTGTAATAGAAAAGTAATATGATAGCGACACAGCTATCTGTCTTTTACAATATTTTGACAAATAGTACCTATCCACAAAATATCTATCTTTAGTCAAATATAAATGATTACCAACATAATTGTTAGTGTCAATAAGATGGAATAAATTGTTATTATTTGTCAAATTATGCAATGTCATATTAATTTCATACCTAAACTTGTTTTCTTCCTGTGGCAAACTTTGGTTATAAGGGAATGTGAACATAACAATTTTTCTTAACTTCAGGTTGCATAATGAAGTATAATATTGGAGTAATTCTCCTTTGTTCACATTACCTCTATTACCAATAAATATTAATAATGTAGTATCCTGGTTAAAATTGCATTTCATAATTTTATTCATTATGTCCAATAAAGAACAACCAGGCATACAGTGGTTCATAATTGAGTGTTCCGGATATTTATTTGTCAACAAGTGGCCTAAATCCTTCCCAATTGCATCACAAAAAAGTACAATTTCTTTATTTACACTCTGTTTAGGGAGACAGAATGGCAAACTGGCACAAGACTGCGGTATGGCGGTATCACATATTGTCAATGAATGTTCCGGTGTGGGTTCAATAGGTGGTGGTTGACAATGATCACATTTATTTGTTTGTGAGCTTACCAGCTCATTCATTGCCAATACATATTCCCTCATTTGGTTTTCAGAGGCTGTATATTTGATGGTCATAGAAGTAAGTTTCTCCTGTAGAAACTGTACTATACTAACTGTACTAACTGTAGTATAAGAAGTCTTTCTCACATTAGAGCAGTTTGCTTTATTGCAAACATCCATCACCAGTACTACCTACATACTACCTTACGTAAAGTTAAATCAAGTAATTATTTTTAGCCTCCAAGACAACACCCCGGCTGGCAGCTGATGCAAGCAGTGGACTGGGGCCCCGCGTGCCCACAACCCGTGAAGTACACAGGCGCAACTAAGGGCATCAGGGACATGGATGAAGACTGCCTCTACTTGAATGTATTCTCGCCTAATGTAAGTAGATTTTTATCGTTCTGGATTGTATGATGATGGAAGCCACGTTCATCCCCTATTTAGCCCCTTTAGGGAATGAATTTTCAAAAATCCTTCCTTAGTTCTCACTTTCGTTATATGTATAAGGAACCCTTGTGCAAAGTGTCATGGATCTACACCCAGCGGTACAGGCTGTCAGTGAATTAATGAATTCATGAAGACTAAGAAGAGATAGGGCCTTGAAAAGGTTACATTTCAGTTAAGGGTCAACTTTGAAAAGTACAGTTCTCGTTTTTATGTTACCCTACCACTTTTGCGACGTCAACTGAGCACAGCATGAGATTAACGACTTCAGTTGCTATTAAGGGGCTGACAACAGCCAAAGCGCGGTCACTGTCGGACTGCATAGCAAAGAAAGAGAAGCGCGATGACATAAATCTGGTAATTTATTGCAAAATATGAAGCAATTAACTATTTACAAAAAATCTTTTGATTGAACTAAAAAATTTAAATACTATCACGTTAATATGTTGCTTGAATAACAATCTGAAAAAAAAACAGAAAGATTGCATGTATTAGTATGGTTTTTAATTATTGTTAAAAGAATTTTTTAGAGGTATCTTCGTGACTTTTTTCTATCGTACTAAATTAGTTGTATTATGTTTTCAACACACTATCTAACTAGCATTTACCTATCCTGAAGAATATCATAATTATTTTTTTCTGATTTTGTTTACTGCAGTGGGTCATATACTTTTAGGCATTATAAAACTTGCGTTTAAGTTATGTAGTCCCCTTAATAGCTGCCATATAAGATCGTGCACGCAGCCATGTTGCGTCCCGCCTTTTTTGAAGACGCCGCCGCCTTTAAAGATGAGTTACCAAATTCGTACGCCTATTTAGTAACCTGTCTGACAACCAACTATTTACCATAATATGATTCTGAAAACCCTTGCCATAACATTTTTCGTCTGTTATTAAAAAAAAATCTGCTGCTCCATATATTTTGACCGCGTAGGTAGGTATTGCACAATGACTATAAAGCCTCTTTGGTATTGCACTTGTCTATGAAACAGCAGTTTTTTTTTTTTGATAACATGCAAAAAGGTTACGCTAGGGGGGTCTAGAATCATGATTGTGCTGAATTCACGGTTACAGTTTGCGCGTCGATTTTCATGCCACCATCTATTTAGTAAAGCAAATTAGCCATTAGTACTAAATTCATTTAATCTTATCACTCGGTCTTCTCACTGAACCACAAACATTCTAACAGGATCGTCTTCCATTCATCAGCAAACAAGTCCAATCCAGGGTCGGTGTCCAACTATATTGTTAACGACGTGTAGGTGTCGCCATTTAAAGTCAGAGTCAAAGCATTTATTTCAAATAGGCGCATACAAGGCACTTTTGAACGTCAACATTTACATTTAAATATAATTGATTCTAGGCGCCCCTTCCAAAAGGTAGTTTCGTATGGAGAAGTATGTGCAAGAAACTCCACTGTTACTCTTTTAAAATGTGTTACAATATTCTGTATACATTCATTATATAATTATATGTGAAGACGATGCACTTATAATAAAAATTACCCTACCACAATAGGTAAAAAGAATTTAGAAAATGTTGCAATGATACATAAGTTAATTAAGTGGTAGATACATGGTGTTCACATATTTACAAACATTGTAAAAGTATACGATTTCCCAAATTATGTAAACAAGTAATATGTCATTGAGTTAAAGTAATCACAGAATGTAAATCAATGTCATTTCTAAGCATCTTTCCATTCCTGTCTTTTTAAGACTGTATATCAAAATCTATTATAATCTGTATAGGATCCAGTTCTTCTAACTGAACAGACAGCTGTGCTGCTCGGGAGTTTGTTGCGCCACGTCTTCTTCCCAGCTAAAACACGAGGATGTGGTGAAGGGCGGGCGTTTTGGAGGACTGTCCTATGTAATTTGGACGTTTAAAAAGTGCTGATTCTCAGCCTCGTTTGAATAAATGACTTTTGGTTTTGATTTAGGTATGTAAAGGAACCAACCGACGGTTATTAGTTTCTTTTTCGCGAGTGCAAATGAACATAACCTACCTATATACAATATGTTATTTTATCAACAATATTTCCAATCCTGTTAGAAATTAACAAAACAAACAAAGACTACATTGTCATTGAATTGCACGCACGCTAAATTTGCACCAAAAAGCCGCCACAAACGAGGTCGGCCTGTGACGGATACATAATGATGATATTGCTATTGCTAAACATAGGCTTTGTCCCTGGCGAATAGTTGCGAATAGACGGCCCATCTGATTATGAATTTAATTTATTTATAGAACAATGGCTGGTTTTGTGATGTAATGTCACGGAGGTAATAATAATCCACCGTATCACTACGTTGAAGTCGTGGTAGGGCTTGCGCGCTCCGAACTCTAGTGGGTAAAGTTAACTTTGCCGAAAGAAGTCTAGGGGGAGGAACCAGACAGACAGATCAGTGGTTACAGGTTGTCACAAAACGCCCGACTGCTTGACCATAATTCTAGGAGCGCTAGGTTCTTGTCTGCTACACTCCAAATTGCTACCTGTCACCATCCACCAGCATTTGTTTTGTTGTTCATTGAATGCGATCTCTAATCAGTGTAATCTAATAATTGGTAGATTATGGCTTCATTACGTTGTAAATCGATTAAGTATCTACTTTGATAGGACAGCATTCATTCAAGAAACACGATCCACATCGTATCAACCCTCGACCGCAAATATGACAATGGATACCCGCAATGAACATCACATTGTACGAATGATAATTATTATCAATTATTGTTCTGTTTTAGCTTCAAAATTATTACAATGGCTGCATTACATATTCAGCCTATTCGGTCTTCGATGCGGTCGATACTCAATGATGTTGAATCGGTTATTTCATATCGGGATTATTATCAATTTGTAATGATATTTGTTTAGTATCTATTGTGAGCAATCCCTATTTCGGTCACTCATAAAGCCAAAATATACACTGCATGATATTTGGTACCCCTTAATGAGTTACGTATCAATTCAATAGAATATGAAGCACTTAATAATTACCTACGTCTTTGATCTAAGCTTTAATGTTCAAATAAATGTTGCCGATTATGGAGTAGGTAGGTAGTTGCTTGTGAGTTGAGGTTTATTCAATTCACTTGAAAACATGAAAATGTCTGTAGTAAATTATTATTTTTCACATGATTGTAATCTATTGTATTTTGGGATTGACATTTTTAATGACAGTAATTCATATTTTTATTGACCAATTTATCTAATGACTACTTTGACTTTGAATTATATCTAAAAAATATACTTATTGAATTGTAATTACACCTAATCTTTAATGAATAATAATAATAATAATGCGTGCACTGACTGGACAGGTCCACTCAATCTGTGTGGTTCTTTCCTCAAAAGACCATTTCAGACACAAATCTACATGGTCCTCAAAGATTATTATAATATTATTCTAATTATTGTGAATGTGAGAACTATGTCGGTCATTGATTTATTTATATTTATTTTTGTATTTTTCTCAACGTAATCATGATCTGGCAGTTTGAGTAATTTATGCGGCCTACTCAAATGTCCTTTCTTTGGTATTGTTCGTCGAATCGTTGAGCTCCTTGAGTCTAAGTTGAGCTGCACGATTACTGACAATTGCGTGCACTGACTGGACAGGTCCACTCAATCTGTGTGGTTCTTTCCTCAAAAGACCATTGCAGACACCGATCTACATAGCTTTCACATGACCTGACCAAGATTTTGTCTGGACTTTAAAAGAGACTGTGACCTCTGAGTTTGTTTCGGCCTTTCTTCTCAGAGTAGTCAGATAGGAAACGCCGACCCCATCTAGTTTAAAAAAAATATGATTGACGTGTAAAAGTGTTTGTTCAAACCTACTTACAGAAATAAAATCATTTATCATTTAATAATAATAATAAACATTTATTTCTAACAGCGCAATAACAACCTTGAGAATAACAATTTATATTGTATGTAGAAAACAAAGAATACAAAATAAAATAAAAATACGATCTTATGTCGTGCGTGGATGGTTGTTAGAGAGTAATTCACACTGGCCTCCGTACTAGTAAAAACTGTATCACGGTAGGTCAGTCTTCCTCGTTCTCCAATAATCACACACTTAAGCACTTTATAGTGAACATAATATTTGGAGACTTAAAGCAGTGTTCGGTATTAATTAATACATTAGTATCGTTACTACCAATCGTAAGGTGGGTAAAACTATTTTTTTTAAGTATATGCAAAATATTTAGACAAAAAATTGTGTAAAAGAAGTTGTTGTGTTGATGTTTGTATGACGTTGTGTGTTGATGTAATTGGTGTATGTGACTGAATGTGTGTGAATACGAGATATGTGTTTGTATTTATGATAGGCTTACCAATAGCTTTTCTGTGTTAACATAATTAATCTGAAGTAGAAACTCATTTAAAATCTTTTTGCAATTATAGATTGACGAATTACGTAACCTCAAACTCCTAGACAACTGATTATACAAATAAGGCCCGATGTGGTCAAAAAACTTGCTAGCGAATACCGTTTTAGTTCTAGGAACACAATACACTAAATCCTTTCTACGCCTGGTTGTTGTAAGGGGTAACTTAGAGTGTTGCTGTAGGATCGAAGTTTTAATAAACAATTGTCTAATCGTAAGTAATGACAATTCTTTATGTAGTGTATGTGTGGGGTACATAAATCTCCTGAAATTCATTACTTTAAGTACAGCTCGCTGCGCTCTTTCTAGGGATAAAAGTGTTGTTTTAGAAGTGCCTCCCCATGCAGTGATACAATAAGTTATTATTGACTGGCAAAGGGCGGTTTAGGCACCATCTCTTCATGCCATTTTGTACGCCACGATAAGCGGCTGTACATGTTAGAACTTTTCTGTATCCCATTACTATCTTGCATGCAATGTATCATGTACACCATGTTTAAACAAATAACATTTACTTACTTACTTACTTAAGCCTGCATAATTCCGTTAAACACACTTTCAGTAAAAATCCTAAAGATTTTGAAGGAAATTGCTATTGCATTGCCTTAATATGTTTTGAAAAATCTGTCTGGGCAACAAGGCAACGAATAATGTTAAAGTGTAAAAAAGGAAAGGCATTGAAATTTTGTGTTACGCAACTACCTCACTGGTTCACTTCTGTTTTCAATGTATCAGAACCTTTTATCGATCACATCGCACAATTTTTGAACCTGTGTATAATTTAAAAACTATTAAATTAGAAGTTACCAAATCAACTGTGTTCTACTTTAAGGGCGAATTGCACAAATGAAACTGAACGCGATCAGCACATAAAACACGTTTAAGAGCTGTCAGTGTCATTATTTTCTGTGGAACATTGACAGTGACTTTCAGTGTCATTATTTTCTGTGGAACATTGATACTGACTGTCAGTTTCATAATTTTCTGTGGAACATTTACACTGACTGTTAGTGTCATTATTTGTGGAACATTGACACTGACTGTCAGTGTCATTATTTTCTGTGGAACATTGACAGCTCAGACTAAGGAAAAGAAGAATAGACATGACATACCTACGAAAAAACGCCTACATTATACTGTGAGTCTGGCACAAAGATGGCGGCTTGCGGTAGAGCTGCGCGCATTATAATATCAAAATTTTCTTCAAAACACTGAAAGAAACAAGTTGCTATGACAACTGATGTACTTGTTGGCTGTGACAAAACATGGCGACCGGCCGCAGTGAGATATGCTGTATACTGTTCGTTATGCCAAGTCCTTTCTTTTCCTTAGTCTGAGATTGACAGTGACTTTCAGTGTCGTTATTTTCTGTGGATCATTTCATTGGTGAAATTCGCACTAAACGTAATTAGCAACCACCTGTATAGTCGACATCGTAATTGCTTTATTACTTTTTACAAACAATCAGTAAATTGAAACTTCACTGAGGTTGAAACTATCTAATTGTCGCAAATCGGTCTTAAAACAAAAAAACCCTTGGCGTTTTATGACGTGCACGTGACACGCTTACACCTACATAAAAATAATGTACCTTGATGATCCACATTCTAAGTTCACTGAACGACGTTCCATATACAAGAGAACCAGTCATATCACAGAGGTCACATCCGACAATGATTCATTAACTACCGACTAATCGGTTCTAATTAGTACGATTTTTCTCTCATCCTGTAGAACTAGATGAACCTTATCTCTCTTGAAATAAAGGCCACTATGAAGCAAGAGCGGCACTCCAACCTTGTTTGACAGAATTAAGTCAACCCGAAGATTACTGTAATTCACAATATTGAGTCTATAATAATTAGCCTCATAACCGAGCTATGGCATGACGGATAGATTTGTGATCGCAGTAGGAAATAAGAATGTTCTTATGCGCAACAAAAGATTTTCCTAATCACAAATGTTCGGATCGGCACATTTGATTCGGCAGTATTTGTTGAACAACAAAGCCACCCCGAAGAATACACACAACTATACACAACACACACACATATTATTTTAATCGAATTTCATTCCGATCGTCAAACTTCTTTCGGCATCTAGCCTCGCTCACTCTTATTCGGATCGGCTCGGGACAAATTCGAGCTAAATGAAGCGGCTTTTTCCCGAATAGATACATTCGATTTTGCCGCCTGGCTGTGCCGCATCTTGCCGACCCGAACATGATGAGTGTAGCACCCTTCAGTGTCAGAAGATATCATTCTTTTGTTTCTTTGAGGACATTTTTGGAGAAGGCAAATGTGTGCTACTTTAAATGACTATTAATTATTGCTAATTCGTCTTAGTGTCCAAAGTGCTGCGTTCCAAGTCGTCTGACTCTGTATTATCTAGTAGCTTATGTGTCTTTCAATTAGCAAATGAACTGAGTATTGATGTCGCCGCAAGCTGCCCTGAATTGATTCACTGGCTTATTGCTTCATTAGACACCATTATGCTGAGCACAATACGGGCCTACGAACGAATTGTACAACGTTTATTTGAAACTAAAACTGGCACATACAAACATTACTTAAGTAGTAATAGGTCAGTCATCGCGTTAGGTCGCAAAAAATTGCACTGTGCTGATTTTTTTGAGATGTTGTTAAGATAAATACCAAATTACCAACAGTGTAAAACCAAGTTTGCAGCTTCGAAAATGTACTATCAACAAAATTGACGCATGACCCGCCATAACCAAATATCTATTGTCCAGGCAAAAGGTCAAAACATGCGTTTCTTTTAATAAAGAAAAAACAATTTTTATTTTATGAATTTAATACAAAATTGTGGGCGGGACTTAGCATGGTCACTTCGTGCAAACGAAAAATTTTTAGTGATCATGTGTCGACTTTGTTGATGGTTCATGATGTGATGACTTATAAGTAGGGTGCCCTTTTTAGGAGTTAAAAATTTCGAGGTTTTTCGAGCACCACGCAGTTAGCACAGGTCTTTTGATGTGGCAAACTTGGTTTAACACTACTCGTGTCTATCCTAACAACATCCTAAAAAAATCTGTGCCGTGCAGTTTTTTGCGACCTACAATATCTTAAATCTGACCTGTAACTCGCTAAATAATAAAAATAAGGTTAAACTTCATGAACTTTCAAGGTTATATTAAAGGTTTTAGTGAGAAAATCGCCAATTATCTCTGATTAAGCTGCGTAGTAAATAATAAACAATTAGTCAAACTCAACATTATTTTTCAGGGCTGCAAAAATGTCCTTTTAACGCCAATGTTACAAAAAACAGATCCTCAATAATACTTGTCCTCTCTTAGTATTTAAGCTTGAATCCACTGTTGCCATGATTTGGAGTTGTAATTAAATAAAACTACATCAGAAGACTATGTAGCGGTATCTACATCGCCACATGCGAGCTGCGCGTCATACTGACATGACAACAGACATGACATGACATGTCGTATATTGACATGTACAACTATTACACCCGTGAACGACGCAAGGACAAATTACGCACAGTAGCTAGCAAGACTCATATAATGCATGAGAGCATCTTTTGTGCAGCTTCTCGTATTTTTAATAATATTCCAGGGCCCATTCGAATGATTGCAAAAATGGAAAAATTTAAAAAGACACTCCATGATCTGCTAGTAAACAAGTGCTATTATTCTATAAAAGACTTCTTATCAGACAAATCTCTGCACCAATATACGAGCAATCCCACTCAGTCGTGATGCGTTCAGTGACCTATTGACATTGTTCTATTAATAAATTGACTATTGTATAATTCCAATTGTATTGTGTATGTAACATTATTATGTATTTACTTACCTACTATTGTATGCCCTACGGGCGGGACATAGCTGTTCACAATTTATTATATTTCTGCCACCTGTATTATGTACCTACCTATGATCCACAATAAAGATTGATTTGATTTGATTTGATTTTGACGTCACGCAAATCCTGCATCGCGCAAGCAGAGTTTACCGCGCGACTAGCATATATACAACTTCCCGACATCAATCATCGGGCATTTGCCCACCAGACACGACACCCGTCTGGTCGGAGGATCCTCCATTTTCTATGGAGGTATGAGTGAACTACATCAATATCAATAAGTACATTTACTACCTACTCTATTTCCACCAGACGGACGCAGGGTCCACAGCACAGCGATACCCAGTAATGGTCTACATCCACGGCGGACAGTACACCTCCGGAGCATCGAACCTGTTCCCTGGACACATGCTGGCAGCCTTCTACAACGTTATTGTCGTGTCTATCAATTATAGGCTTGGTGCTCTTGGTAAGTACTTATTCTTACTTCGTACTTAATCTTGAGATGATAACATCTCCCAAGACTTCAAATGAAATATTGTCTAGCGTAGCATTCGCTTTTGATTTAAAACATCGTCTTGAAGCAACTCGTAAGGGCCGGCGAGGCTGCATCTGGCGAGGTGCAGCGCAGCGCATTCGCCACAGCCAAACAAATATCGACCTTCAAGCAGTTGAAATAAAGTTGAATATAAATAAACTTCCATTAGCTCAAGAGCGCATCCGAGCGAAAAGAGGCTCGTGTCTTAGGTTATTTATTCTCAACTTTATTTTTAGGCACGCAACTTTGATATTTGTTTGGCAGTGACAACCGCGCCGCGCTGCATCTCGTGTGTCTGCACCTGGTGTGCGCCGGCCCTAAGAGATCTTCAGAAGTTCAAACATCAAAATTATGTACCACTAGCATCTGCCCGCGGCTTCGCCTGCGTGGATGTCAGAAAATATAATATTTGCGCCAAACCAGAACATACACCCAGACAGACCAACGGACAAATATTATTTTTACTATTTTATTATGTGTATTTAAAATAAAATAAAAGCAATTATCATTTATTTCATTCAATTTAAAAATATAATTAAGTATAAAAAGCATTTAAAATGTCTATTATTATTAGAGAAAACTGGAAATAAATATTTTATGTCGGTGAGTGGCCCCCCGGATCCACTGCTGGACTTAGGCCTCTCCAATTGCACGGCATTCAGCTCGATTCTCGGCAACTCTCATCCAGCTGCTACCAGCCACCCTGCGAAGATCGTCGCTCCACCTAGCCTGAGGGCGTCCTACCTTACGTTTACCGATAAAAACGATTGTAGTTAAATATTAATTAAATTTTATCTTAAATAAACATGCAATGGACATAATACGGAAGACGGTCGAAGAAAAGGTCTCTAATCACAATCTTCTTATTCAATTTGAAGTCTCGCTGATTTATTCTTCTTCATTCATCCAGGTTTCCTCTCAACCGGCGACGAGAACTCCCCCGGCAACTACGGCATTTTAGACCAAGCGATGGCCCTCCGTTGGGTCTACGACAACATAACTCCCTTCAACGGCGACCGGTCTTCTATCACTCTTTTCGGGCCAGGCGCCGGGGCCGCGTCAGCTGGTCTACTGGCTATAGCACCGCAGACCAGGGATATTGTCACCAGGGTCATAGCTCAGGTAAGACACTTACAGGTGAACCAGAAAGGTATGCGCAAAGGTAATCTTCGAGTTTCGAAATTAGAAAAGTCAAATTACTCGAAAATGGTTGACATTTGCATTTGGTTGCAAATGAGTTCCTCTACATACCCTTAATGGATAGCCGACATGTTACCAATAACCCTGTATTATATAGCAAGCAATTAATAAAAAAATACTGCTTATTTTTAACAGGAAACCACACATCCAAATATATTTTGATCCATTTTTACTCAATATTCGTCAAGTTTCATATGTAAAATATATACTATTCTTTTCCTATACAGAGTGGGTCAGCCCTAGCCGACTGGGCGATAATCGAAGACAAGTTTAGAGTACAGAACACGTCGTTAGTCTTCGGGCGTCTGCTCGGCTGTCCCATCGACTCCTCGTGGAAACTCGTCAACTGCCTGAGGCAAGGCAGGAGCTTCTATGAGCTGGGGAATGCTGAGTTTGAGGTAAGAGGCAGTCATTATATTTGAAATCGTAGAACTACAAAGACATAATAAAGAATCAGAATAATTAATACATTCATACATACATGACCCCATAGGAATAATTCTTATTAGCGTGTCGATAGCAATCGTGTTTGGCGTCATGTCATTCCATTTAATCCTGTAACGTGCACCTGACAGGACACGTAGGACATGATATTAAGTGTCCCATCGTTTATATGTAGGAACAATTAATTTATTAGTTTATTATTAGTATTGGCAGTAAAGCTTAGACAGAAATTAAGAAGCACGAAACTAATACATTTCACGAAAAGATCTTTCGTTGCCTATTCAACAAAGCTTTATTATACTAGCATAAGGTATTATAATATTGCTTAACAATATTATGTATTAACAGCAGTTCTGATAAAAAATGGTTTTTGAAAGCGCAATTAAATTATGTTAATTAGTTTCGTTTCAACTTATATGCTTGGCTGTTTTTGTTTTAACCAACCAATCGTGTCCAAGTATATTAATTTATTGATATAGCAGGCTTTCAAAACTTTATTGGAAAACATTTTAAAAGAGTTACTATGGAGTTTCTGGTCCATTCTTCTCCATACGAAACTACCTTTTGGAAGGGACACCTCGAATCAATTACATTTTCTTGTTAATTTTGACGTTCAAAAGTGCGTTTTAACGGCCTATTTGAAATTAATTATTTGACTTCGACAGGAATCGGGGATTGTTACTGTTAAACATTAACAGTGTTATTACAAAAAGCGGTTTAACTGAAAACCCCGGTTTAAAGCTCTATAAACTACGGTTTAAACCAAAATGATATTACAAAACGTGGTTTTTCGAAAAACCGTGGACCATATCATGGTCTAACGCTAAACCTCGGCGGCCCCTAGTTTAAACGATCAAACTATGGTCTAAATCGTATCAGTCAAAGTTTCTCTTGTATTTTATAGCATCTTTTTCATTGTGTTGTGTTGTTTTTACCCGAAAATGGATCTTAACATGGTCGATTTAATTGATATTGAGGATATTGAAGCCGCTGAGTTGTTGGGAACGCCACGCCGACACAACATAAATCGTGTTCGAATCAATCAAATAAATTAAATAAAATTAAATTTGAATCAATTAAACACTGATTTCAAGTTAATCGAAGTAATTTATATTTTTTTACTTTTTCCTCGGTACTCCAATTCTCAGATCGTTTTTTCTTTTGTTGGTCCATCACAATATGATATTAAAATTACCTACTATAGAAGGTAATACTATACAAAGAGGCAATTGTTCTATTAGAAACTTCGATAACTTAAAAATTCCAAAGCTAAATGAACTTTGTTCAACTTGCGATGGTTTTGTTTAATGTAATGGTTTCATATAATGCGCGAAAATTTTACGTTTCGTTACACGTACCTAGATGTATTATTAGTACTTAATACGACATTAAGTCATGTGCTTAAACCTAAACAAAACTGCAATCTACGAAATAACTAATATTCCATGCAAATTAACACTCTCAATATTTTTAACACTCCTAAACATCATAATAATCATTAGCGTATTAACAAAAAGTTTTCATTTCTGAGCATACGGAACGTTGCAATAGAATGATAACATGGCGAACGAATAATATTTGTATTACTCTGTGGTTGTTACAAAGACAATGGTTCAAATGACGGCACTAAGAAGACCACGGTCTTTTGAAGTTTTGTAATACGGACAAATTTAGACCATGGTTCTGCAGATAAGCCTGGACTTCGTAGCACAGGTTTAAATCAAGGTTTATTTAGTTTTTTGTAATAAGACTGTAACGGTCTTATTACAAAACAAAGTTTTTCTTTAGACATGGTTTAAACCATCGAGCCTGTTTTTGAAAGAAGAACCCAACAAATCGATAAACGGTTCCTTTTACGAAACTGACAACTTAGTCCGGTCTTAAGTTGTCAATTTTGTGTTAAGAACTTTACTGAAGTCGGCATAAAGTTCGAAATACAAAAACTGGAACGAACGGTTAGGCTCGGGCTAAAGTTAGATCGTGTTTTGTAATAAGACGCTAATTATTTCTCTTCAGCCACACGTAGGCTTCTTGCCATGGGGTCCAGTCCTAGAGAACAACTTCACATTCCCGGGCGACGAATGGTACGACGGCTGGAGGGAGAGGGACTGGCATTTCTTGAACGTAATGCCTGAAGAAATGATAAAGAAGAGACAGTTTAATCCTTCGTTAAGGTATATGACGGGAGTTACTACGCAAGAAGCGGCGTTTCATTTATGTGAGTAACATTGTATAGACTTTAGAAATTTAATGACTGATAATGTACAGTCGCCAGCTAGTCGTCGCTAAACTGTGTTTACACGGTGCGAGTTTTATTGTTGCTTGCACTTACGATATGGCACAGGCAATTCAATCGCACCGTGTAAATAATACTTTTATCTTCGTCGTTTTTATCAGAGTTAAACAAAAATAAACCTAAAACATATTCCATTCCAGACACAAACGAATCCCTAGCTCCTAACTACGAGATCACCGAAAATTGGTTCAACGAAAAAGTATTCGAATTGGTTCAAAGGTACAACTATACTTTAAATCCGCGGGGAGTATACGAAGCTATCCACTATATGTACACCTATCACCCCGACCCGCACAACGTCAGCGCTATCAGAGACCAGTACATACATGTAAGTTATTGATAGTGTTACAACCGCCCCATGTTAGAATCGTTCCTTGTTACAACCGTCCCTTGTAACAACTGACCCATGTTACAATAAATACCAACTATCTTAACCTATTTCCACATCTCCTTTCAGACTTCCTCTAGCGCGCTCCATCAGATAAAATAGTGAAACTTCTCCATCAAAATGTACCAGTCTACAATCATGTACATTCTAAAATATACTACTGTGGAAGCCTTCAGATGGCTAGAATGGAAACGATATGCCCACGACACCGAACATTACGTTTTAACCGTCTCATGTTACACCTGTCTATTGTTTCAACTATACTATGGTAGAATTGGCAGAACTGAGCCATGTTTCAACTGACCCATGTTACATATGGTCCATATTAGAAATGCGCCTTCATGCTTTTTTTTAAAAAAATCTTTCTTCCACAGCTTCTTTCAGACTTTCTCTACCGCGCACCAACAGATAAGATGGTAAAACTTCTCCTAGAACAGAACGTACCAGTCTACATGTACGTTCTTAACACTACGGTAGAAGCATTCAGATGGCCGGAATGGAGACGATATGCTCACGACACAGAACATTACTTTTTAACTGGGGCACCTTTTATGGATCAAGAGTTCTTTCCAACGAAGCAGAGGATTGACAACCAAGTGTGGACGAATAATGATCGGAATATGAGCCATTTCTTTATGAAGACTTATGCTGATTTTGCTAGGTTTGGGTGAGTATCAATTTTTAGTTTTATAAAATACATAATTTTTTTGTTAATTCGTTTTTAAAACAACAGTTTTTCCAGGGACTGTGTTCTAATCTTATAGCATAGCAATCGCTGCGATCATTGAATTAAACTATCAAATCGTTTAAAAAAGACAAATATTCTATTCCATTTTGAACTAAAAACAATTGGTATCACAACATCATAATTATCATCATCATCATAATCAGCCTATAATGTTCCCACTGCTGGGACACAGGCCTCCTCTTCTGTGAGAGGGAGTGGGCCGTAATCCACCACGTGGGCACAGTGCGGGTTGGTATCATAACGACATTATAAATTCGCAGCATTTTTGTGCGCCAAGAATAGGTATATATTTTTTTTTGTTACGAGATGTGTTTTAAACGCTAATGGTATTTATGAAACAGTTTATTTGCTAATAGGCACGTTGCCCATAACTACTGTATCCGAAGCGAGATTTTCCTTTTATCCGAGATCCAAGATGAATAACCGCTTTCTATCTTCCAAAGGCAAGATAAAAACTAAGAAAATTACGTGAAATAAAAACGCATTTTTCTCTCTAGCAACCCAACTCGCTCCCAAGTCCTTGGCCTCCACTTCGAAGTGGCCCAGGCTGGACAGCTTCGCTACCTCAACCTGAACACCACATTCAACAGCACCATACAACTGAATTACAGACAGACTGAGCTCTCCTTCTGGACTATGTATATACCCACCGTTGTAGGACGACTTGTGCCTACATACCCGCCCATTACTGAGGTAAGTTGTATTTGAAATTACTTTAGTATTTCATAGCCAAATCTTGGACCATCTTCTCTTGCATTACTATTCACAAATGTTCGATACCCTTCCGTGCCGAATTGAACATCTATCATCAATAGTTTATCATTTGTGACTTCAAGTTATAGCTATATAAACATAATGCAGCATTGCGAATGTAAGCGAGCACACCCTTTATGCCTGGAGGCTTTTATTATGTATTAAGTTCTGTTTACGTTTTTATTTTTTATTATTTATTTCTGCTTGAGTATAGTTTTCAATATTTTCCAGTTCCTCTAACTGAACAGACAGCTGTGCTGCTGGGGAGTTTGATCCGCCATTTCTTCTTCCCAGCTAAAGCACTAGGAAGTGGTGAAGGGCGGGCGTGCCGGGGGACTGTCTTGTGTAATTTTGACGTTCAAAAAGTGCTGATTTTCAGCTTAGTTTGAATAAATTACTTTTGGTTTTGAATCAATGTTATCAACAGAGTCCTCTAAAGGCCATTTTCAAATCCAAACCCGTTTTTTTTCTGTTTCAATCAAATAGACCACTGCCATTCTTCCGACAGCTATTTGCTGTCGGGGGGGAAAGGCAAATTACATATTGAAAATGTGTAATTTTCTATACGACAATACGACAACCTGTCGAATGTTTGTGAATAGCTATTCTAGACTCCGAAACAAGCAACCCAATATGTCTATAATCAAACCACTGGAACAGCGAGCGTGTAAATGAAAAACCAGGCCTTTTAATCTGTAGATGTTAGTAACATCTGCCCGTCTCTAGCCCCTCTGTAATTAGTTTTTTCCCGATATTTCTGCTTTCCATGAAATATTAGTAAATTTTTAAGGTAATAATATATAATAATAATTGACAAAGTGATGCTCATCTGTTTGTCTGTTTGAAATTGGTTGGTATGAGAAAACCTGAAACTATTCGGATACAACAAATCAACCTGTATATTATATTTTCTTGGAATAGCATGTGGCCTTCCTTCCTTCATTTATTTGGTTTTTGGAGTCAGGTATGCCTGTTACTAACTCAAAAATTATTTTTGAATTTCCAGTTTTGGTGGGAACCGAAACAGCCTCTACAGATAGCGTTCTGGTCGGTGTCCTGTGCGTGTCTCATACTCATCGTGTTGTTAGTTGTGTGCTGCATGTTGTGGAGAAACGCTAAGAGGTATTTACTCTTTGTTAACAATTTTTGTGTTCCTTTATTAGTCGAATTCAATTATGAACTGTTTCATTCATTTGGGTGCCTTAATTCATTGAAGGACACAATAGAAGTTTTATTGTTATTACGTCGAGGGGCGTTTAGTGTCCCTCAAAGTGTTAATTAGCAACTAAAACCCTATAGATAGAGCACAATGATATTATTTCAACAAATCAATAAAATGAGAATGAATCAAGTTTCAGTGCCAATAAAAATGTATCGATATGCCAACGTTTAGAGCTTGCGGATTTATCGATAATTAAAAAATAACGAATCATAAAATGTCGTATGCCGTTAAGAAATAAGAAAAATATGATGGTTGAGGTGATTAATTACGAAAGTTTTAAATACACCAATTAATATAATGTAATTTCATTAACTGATAACTCCATGACTAACAACATTATCATATTTCCCACTTATTTATTATCATATTTATAACAATGTCTGACATTCCTTTTTAACAGGGCTTTACCACCAAAATGGAAAATGGTACCGCTGAAGTAGGTGAAACTAACATTTAATCTAACCTTGTAGAAGCTTGAGTCAGTTCACAATATTTATCTGGCAAACTAGGTAAAGCCCAGAACACCAATTCCCGTAATTAAAAACGTTCAAAATCAAGTCGCAATCTCGACTCAGCGACAATCAAATGTCAAAAATGTAGGTAAATGCTATACAATTTTTGACAGATAGAGACTGAGATTAGAATGCGAACGTTCTGAAAAATACGGAATTGCCCCTCTGTTTCAATGTCTTTATAATGTGAAATAAACCCATAATCAAATTTAAAACATTATGTAGAATTTTAATCATTTGTTTCTGTAAAATTTAGCGTAGATGTGCCAATATAGGCAATATATTTACTACTTCTAAAGTTATCATCTGCCAGTTAAATGGTCTGGAGGTGTAACTAGTCAATTTAATTTCTTTAGCAAAAATAGTTTTAAATATTGTGAACCGTCTCATATAAACGCTTGTAGAATTTGTGTCGTCTGCGTTTTTTTTTTGTATTTATTTATAATTGGTTAAGGCGAACGAACTAAAGGGGTGGTGGACTAAATGATGGACATACTTTTAATTACTGGTCATCCTTAAAGTAATGCTTTATTATTGATAATTAGTAAATCGGATAGCGATAAGACGTACCTATATTAACTTAAACAATTTTACAGGGAACAAGACCGTTACTACGACGGAGACGTATTCATGGTACCGGAAGTTGAGGAGAGTGGCATAGACAACAATACGCGGTCCAGAGACAATATCTATGAGTATAGAGACGTGCCGATCAAGAAGCCACGTACGCCACAACCTATAAGTCGGACTGTAAGTGATTCTTTACAGTTTCTTAAACACCCCGGTGATAAAAAACAAACAATAATGACTTATTTTACAAAAAAAATGCCTCCCAAACTCGTCATAATGTCTGTTTGACTTGAATTAGCTTTAGTTACTATGTTGTGCTATGGAACTCCCTTAACTTGTAAGTTATCTCGTATTTATTTTAGTAGTCGTATTAAAATCCGTTATAAATATTAGCACTAGGCCATGTCCTAACCGTTAGCGCAATCGATTGAGTCGCGTTTGTACGTCACAGTTCATACAAAAGATGGCGTCGATCACGTACACGTGTGACGGTCGCTTTCGGTTGGGACCCGGGGTTAATCTAACAAGCCTCTGATATTTTGAAAACAATTATTACACTTGCACGTTCGGATAACAAAAGAAAATCACAAAAGATACGTTTAAACCATTTCTCTCCTCTTTTCAGATAAGCCAGCCAGCAACTCTTCAATCGTCCCGACCTCCTTCTGAAGCATCTACCGGGTCAGCGCTATCCCTCAAAGAAAGTTCAGTATCCCGGGTTCCTGAACCTCTGCCGCGGTCAAGATCGAGGACGCAAATAGTGCATGGAGTGCCACAGACTACTGTATAAACAGTTTACCTAAAGCCAGTATTATCGTTTTTTGTTTTTGTTTGTGGTGTTGTGTTAACAATACGTTACTTGGAATCGATCTCTCAACATTTTATTCAGAATGATTTAATACAGGCTGGCATCGAAGCGCAAACTCAAACCATGAATTTAGCACATGATTCTAAATCCCCGCATATAAATTTCTCGAAGGTTATCAAAAAAAAAACTGCTGTTTAATAGAAAAGTGCAATTCTTAGAATAGAATATACTCTTTATTATGTACACCATAAAAATTACAAATATAAATGTAGAAATTTTACATAGGGTGACACAATGGGCGGTCTTATCGCTAAAAGCGGTGAAAATGTATGGAACAGTATTTTTTTTTTTTAATAACCGACGATAAATTTAAATGCAGGGGTTTTCGAATCGTGTACTGAATCCATGGTTACACGTTGCGCGTCGATATCCCGATCGCGATCGCGTCGGTATCGATATACAAGCATCGAACTAACTTTATATAGTTGGTTAAAATTGTGGCTCCCGAGCTGCTGTATTGCAACTCGGGATAAAATGAAGATGACTGTTTAGGGGAACATTTTAGCTTATTATAAGCTGAAAATACAGTTTTTAATGTATTATGGGCATATTGCTATCAAAGGAGATGAGCCACTGTTTAACTATCGTGAAGTCGACTGTGGTTCGTAGATATAAAGAATTGTAAGTCGATTGTATGAAGGGTACGTTTGCTTTAGTAATGACGTATATGCTTCGTAGTTTTAGTATTAATTCTGACATTCCTGACCACCGTAATGTTCAAGATACTATTTTAATAACGTTTTAGATTTAAGTATTTGAGAAGGCAGCTTTAACATTATATAAAAAATAAGCTTTTATACACAGCCGCTTTGCGTTAATCCTTTATACTTACTTTTTTACATGCAAGGTCTGATTTTTCAATAGTCAAATATTTTTTATCTGAAGAATATTTTTTTATTTATGATGGGTTTGCTCTTGACTCTAGTCTAGGTCAGTAGCGACAGACAGAGTCGACGGTGGAGTGAGCATACCCAGAAGAAGCCTGTTCACTCTCACTTTGAAGAGATTAGGGTTGTATGCGTTCGGAAACACAGACAGGTAGAGAGTTCCATTCTTTTGCTGTGCACATTACAAAAGACATTTGGAAACGCGTAGTGCGAATTGGTGGAATAGCAATTATGACAATTTGACATACTTTCTATACAAAAGCTGTCAAACCACAATATTTATTCCTCAGATAAACTTATCTGAATATGGAAAAATCAACCCTAAGAAAAACATTTCACCTACTGCTAAAAGCACTATATAGCTTATCATATAACTGAGTGCACCGAGTGCTATAATTCATAATTCTTGATCACTATATAGGGCACACCTTCACATGCAACTGAAAATAAATAGTCGGCTGCTGAAATTCTAGTAAGCGGCTCATTGATTGCGTATAGAATAACAGACATGTTCGTAAAGCTTACTGCCGGTTGCCGATAGTCAAACATCACGTAACAATTGTTATTGGTTGTCTAAAAGATACAATTTACATGAGAATGAACATTTGTAGCGTGTGGGTCATTTTTAGTAAAAGACGTAGTTTATAGTACGAAAAACAGTGTAATATCTACACACAAAAACTTTTAGAAACTATAGATCCTTAGCTTTATCAATATGGCTTAACCTTTTACAAATTTTGGCGGGAGCGAACGAGAGCCGCAGTAGGACGATAAAGATACGAGCGCTCGTCGGAGCGGATGCGCGACTGACTCGGGAGCGCGATGGCCGCACGGGACACGCGGGCAGGGCGCATGCGCGACGCTCGGCCGATGCCCACTAGCCCGGCTGGCTGCCAGCGCACCGTACGGCCTTTCAACCCAAAAATGCGTGCGATACATGTATGTTACACGGTCCATTATCAGGTTTTAAAAACGGACGCGTGCACTGCTAAAAGGTAGTTTTACAACTGTAATTTTAAATCATAAATCACTTTAACTATCTATTGCAACTATATATTTTTCTATCTGAGATGCCATTACCATATTTTATTTGGACTGAATTAATTTAAGTCATATTCTTTCTATCTTACCTATACAGGTTGTGTATTTCACTATTTTATATTATTTGTAACAAACAACAAATCAATTAGGTTTAAAATTCTTCCAACGAATATTTTCGTAATTATTTGATCAAATTCATATTTTATTAACTGGTAAGTTTTATCACCAGCGCTGTATAGTTACCTAAAAGGTATAAATTATTTATCTTTATTTATCTATTAAGAAAATTTTATTTTGTAATGATGTAAGGTTGATACTGCACTGTAGCGGAATATAGATAAGACTTATTTTACACTGTACCGTTGATAACGTAGCGTTGTCATAGATATTACTTTAATTAAATGTATGTGCGAAAGTGAATCCAAGGGTCATCAATTTTTTTACAGGGTTGCGGGAAAGTCCGAAAGGGTTACCGTGGCCCCTGGCACAGGCAACTGAAGGAACACGCTCCTCCTAGAGCGGAAGAAGTTATTTAATGACTTCCAACCCTAAAAAAGAAGGTGCATCTATTTCAAAAGATATTTGCAATACCGGGTTCCCAGTATAACCGTCCTAATTTTACTTGTATCAGTAGATTACATAAAAAGTGGCATAAACTTAGCGGTATATTTTAGTCAAAGCATACTTGGCCAGGTTTTAGCGGCACCGACTATACTGAACGCGAGAGGAAAAGAGAAAGATGAACTCGATCTCTTACCCAATCGCTTTAAGGGGAAAGCGACGAACAACAATTGACAGGCTCTAAGTTCTTAGAATCCTATTGATTGATTTTTGTTATGAAATTTTGAATTTCGCGGGCAACCTGGCGCTTCCCCCTACAGTAAAATTCCGAAGGCGTTCGCAACCGCAAGCCGCAGCAGCAAACCCAATCACAATGACACCGCAGCGACACGACTGGTTTCTATGTAACTCTATGAAAATGATTACGAAGTGAACCGATTAGGCGGCTCAGCCGCTGCGGTTTGCCGGTTGCGGTCGCCTTGCATTATATATTTACAGTATCCCACCATACTTTACGATTGCCATTCCGTCAAATCAGAATAATATATTAGTATTCCTTCAGTTTTTAAACTTCATACGCCTATCTTAAAAATATGAAGTGTCACAGTATCACCTCTATTTAATATAATTAGTTATAATCATAAATGTTAGTGATCGTAACTGTCCGTCCATCTTAAACCATGCGCAATGTGTCTTAAGAGTTATGTACTACTTAGTGCCTTGTCTTAAGAGTTTTGATACAAAATATTATATTTATTATAGAAATGTATTCTCAAGGCACCGAGCGAATAATGCTGTGTTGAAATAAATTCAATAATAAATTTGAAAAGCAGTTTTATTTATAATTTTCTACAATTTAATAACAATAATAATATCCATCTAGTACATGACTACAATTTCGTATGATCATTCTTTAATCACAGTTTAAATGAACAAACTGATAATTTTGTAACAGAATATTTTTTTTTCGCAACTGAATATTAGGATATCGTAATAACGAATTAATTATGATGAAAAGAAAAAAGGAAGAAAAATAGTTTTTTTCTTTTGTCTATGAAAAATAAATAAAAAATGATTACTACAGTCCATTCACAGTTATTTTACCTCTGCCAGCAGCAACCCTTTTTTTTTAGCAACCCACGAGCAACCTTATTACAACGGCGCCGGCGGCGGTCAGTGATTTTAACGGAAGTGCAGCAGACGAGAGAAAGCGTTCTTGACACCTGTCAGTTTCATACAAACGAATGGTTTACTAATGTTTGCCATAATTTAAAATGCAATAATTTTATATAGGTACCATACTTGTCTTGTTCATTAGAAATAACGCTTCAGTTGCCATAATCGTGAAATTTAATAAAATCAGTTTCACTAATTTCATTGGTCATAATCGATCAAGTGTCGATTATAACCAATTATATGCTCATGTTAAAATGAATAATTAAGAGGAAATCGCACTGACAGGTGTAAGGTACGTATTCTCTTGACGCGCACACGCGATTGCGGACTACCAGTTTTACTGTCAAACAAACTAGTTCCTTTGTAACCTACCCCAATAGTCCAACGATCTCAATGAATCACTCTGTATACAATCCATTACTCGTCTAGCATCTAAAAACCTCAGGAACCATTCCTTACACAGCACGTTTTTCACAAACTTCAGGTAACTTTTAACCTACACAGCTACAAGGATCCTTTGAGGCACTAATACCGTCGGCAACATTTCAGCAATAATTGTTTTGTGAAATTTATTGACAAAACAAGATGGCGGCATTTGTTCCAATTTAAGCCACGTGCCAAAAGAACGTCGTAGCGCTATATCTATCAAGCCCGTCTCTCGCACCGACAAACGTCAGGCAACTCGCGCGCAGTATAAGGCGGTGAACACACAGGTCCACATATGAGCTTTGCCTCTCGCCCACCGCGCGGTATCAGCCGTCCGGGTCGTTGTATTAGGTCTACTACGTAGTTGCTACGTAGCAGGCCTGCGGGAAATTTTTGGGGCGTGTCTAAATCTTCTTCCTGTGGAGGTAATTATAATGGTTTATAGAATTTTATTGTTAGCATTGAAAATAAAGAAGAGACTGTCCCTCTGTAGGTACCTACTGTTTGATCTGCTAAAAAAAATCAAACAAAAGATCTCGAAGCTTGAGCCCCATTTACACGATGCAAGTTTCGTACTGTGGCATACAATCAAATTGAAGCAACAAATGACTTGCATCGTTTAAACATTGTTTAGACGCTGCAACTTTTATTGTCGTTGCAAATTATAGTTTGCCACAGGCAATTAAATCTCACCGTGTAAATCAGGCTTTCTTGACGGCGTAGGCAAAATGGTGGGCAAATTGTTTAGCTACGATTTTCATCGATCTTAAATAATTTTGAACAAAGATGCACTGGACACGTAATTCAGTGCATCTTTGTTGTCGATTTTTATAATTTTTGCGTGACACAATAGGTAAGCGAGCATTTACGAGCTTGAATTTATGTTAAATGTTATAACGGGTGATAAAAGACGCAAAGAAGCCGAGACTGAAAAAAATGCACTTATTCTTCCCGTTATTGTGTGATCACAACACGTTTCTATACGAAAACAAGTTTTAAATGTTATAACTTAAGGGGACTACATGACCTAAACGCAAGTTTTATAATGCCTAAAAGTAGATATATGATTCACTGCAGTAAACAAAAACAGAAAAATAGATGATACTCTTCAGGATATAGATATGCTAGTTAGTTGAAAACATAATACAACTAATTTGGTACGATATAAAAAGTCACGAAGATACCTCCAAGCGACATATAATAACGTGATAGTGTTATAATTTGTTTGTCCAATCTATAGATTTTTGTAATTAGAGAGTTGCTTCTTAAGTATTTTGCAATAAATTACCAGCTTGTGTCATCGCGCTTCTCTTTCTTCTCTATGCAGTCCGACAGTGACCGCGCTTTAGCTGTTGTCAGTCCCTTATTGTTAAATACCCTCACGACGCAGCCTTAGTTGCATGCACCCATAAGCACAATGTTTTGCGTGTGTTACATTTTGCGCTACCATATAAAGCTAGTAGGTACCTACTTACAACAAAAATAAAATTCGTTTCACAGCAGTCATTTTTGCTCAATATTACAAAGTCTAATGTTCAGAATGCGTTATAGGTGGCGGCTATGTGATGGGTGTTTATACATCGGATTGTATTACTAACCGGATCCAGTTCTGGCACAGCGATCTCACACCAGGCGTAAGCGCCGGAGGAGCGGTACAGCGCACAGGGCAGGGCGAGCCGGTCGGCCAGCACCTTGTACAGTAGCGCGCGCTCCAGGGCACCGCCGCACTTCACGTAGCCCAGGCCTATCACTGGAGACGCTAGCTCGGACTGCGAAAAGCATATTAGGGACGGTGATTGATAAGATGTTTCTAAATCATGCAGCGGCTAGCACGGCCTCTGTGATAGGCTTGAGTCACGCGTTTTTGCTCCCAAACTGTGATAAAAATGTGTGACTCAAGCCTATCACAGTAGGCCGTGCTCGCCCCGCTGATTGTATGCTTTCAGTTTCCAACTATTCCGCGCTTTGGGTAACTTTTATGCCTATTTTTAATGCTCCCATAGGTGGTATTGTGTGTCGGGTCGTCGAGCTCCCTAAGATGAAGTTGAGGTCACGATGGCTGTAAATGCGTACCGTCTGCTTTACACAAACTGTTTCTCGTATTTTCCTCAAAATGCCATCCTGTATTTTGTTTCACGAGATTGTTTCGCCATTTCTTCTCAGGGGTAGTCATAAAAAAGACATTACAAAATTAGCTGGAATAAGCATCCTGCAATATTTTTTATGCTTACTTTTGCTCGCTGTTTCGCGCACGTGGATGTCGGAAAATATCCCACGGGAACGTACTACCGGGACAGAAAGTAGGTACCCTATGTAATAATCCAGGTTATCAACTACCTGTATGCCAAATTTCATCTAAATCCGCTCAGCCGTTTTTGCGGCAATCCGGAACTTACATCCAGGCCAACGGACGTAAATTCCTATATTTTCGTCTTCAGTCGTTTCCACACCTCGTAACAATTACACTTTTCTTTTTTTTTTCAAAAATACTCATTGAGTAGTCTTTATACACTACGTCGTACTTTAAACAAAAAAAAACTGCAACTATTGAGCTATATACTATATACTATACTATACTATAGCAACTACCTTAACTAAATTGACGGTTCGCAATACGTAAGAGTGCGTTATTATAACTCACTGCCCTGGCGGCGCGGGGCGACATTGATAGTGTTGTGTCGAATCGTAACTAGTCTCGTAACCTGGCCAGCACACGACGAACTCTAGAAGTGCGGGGAGTTGACTTTGACTCTAATAGGGGTCGTGCTATAAATGTACGGTGTTTTGACTTCGTTACTATTTTATTATATGTAGATAGAGATCACGTGTTAACGAGGTTCCGATATCCTATTGACAGAATAAATAATTTAATTTCATAAATCCTTTTTTATCACGCTCCACGATTAATTTTCAAAGTGGCGAACGATACTGGAAGGTTTCAATAAAGGAGCCAGTTACAAAAATGGAAAGTTAATCAGAGACTGACTCTAGAAATAATTATTGCTGTATAAAAGGAGAACTCTAAATGACCACTTACCATCAGCGACGAACTCTGCCATAACCTACGCTCGCTTCTTTAATGATGGTGTTACTTCGTGTGTCAATTTACCATCAGATCAACCAGATGCAAGTCAACGCTAGGCATGGAGCAGTCTCTCTCTTGCGACAGTCCGCTCATTTTTTCAGCGACGAACTCTGCCAAAAGCTACACTCCTTTAGCGATGAAAATACTTCTTGCATCAACTTACCATGAGATCAGCCAGATGCAAGTCGACGCTAGGCATGGAGCAGTCTCTTTCTTGCGATAGGCCACTCATTTGTTCAGCGACGAACTCTGCCAGAAGCTGTGCTCGTTCCTTTAGTGAGGTTGTTACTTCGTCACATTTTGTGCGGTATCTAGGCAACGGTTTAAGCTATCATTATTATCATTTGAATGAAAGACTTCAAATGCTGGAAAAAGGCCTCCCCAAAAGCGTCGTCACATTGACTAGTCCTGTGCTTCTCGGTTCCAGCGGATTCCCACGACCTCCAAATCATCGGTCCGTCGATCCGGTGTTATCTCAAATTGCGCCAAAATATCTGTCAGATTGTTTGACGTTTACAGTTTTTTTTTAAGGTTATGTACTCGTAAATATATTATTACTAACTTACCTTATTTCATAATGAGCGTTTTCTATCTCAAAGTAATGCAAGGACTTGGATCTAAAAACAGAAAGTTTTAGTTTAATACTCGCGGTTTCGACGGTGAGTATTTTGTATTTTAATGCCAAAATGTCCATGTCCTACCCCAGGTCAGGGTCTACCTGTGTGCCATTTCATCGAAATCGACTCGGGCGTCATGGCGTTAAAAGGTGACAGGCAGACTGACAGAGTAACGTTCGCGTTTATCAGCCTCCCTCCCTCTACTTTCCCTTTTAGTTTTTTCTCATTCGTTTATTCTAATTGCATTGACATTTAATTTTAATCTATTATCTATGTTCTGTTACAATGTTGTGTATTAGTATAGATTACTAACGGTTCGCCGAACCACAACTTCATCTTAAGGAGATAATCCCGCAAATCGCGGTCATCCGGCACGAGCGGGAATCGAATTCGGCCGGAAAGGTTCACCGACAGCTTTGTTCCTGAGTGATGATCTGATGGCAGAAATAAGACGTTAAGGAAGCTGCTACAAGACTTTGAAGTCCGCTATAATAGTATGTCAATTTGATACATAAGAATACCACTACCTACTAGGCATGCTGATGCGTCAATTTGACACTGAATTTATGTTGCGTAATCGTGTCATCTCTAGCAATGCTTTTTCGTTGCGTGGCCTACTCAATAATTTGTTTGAATCTAAGTCAGACAACGCTATTCCTTCACTCACACACACTTTTAACACGACTCAGAGACACCTGTCCTTTAGCGAAATTTCTTGCTCAGATCTATAACAGCTTTTTCTAGTGCAGTTCCCTGTAACTTGTGAACCGTAACTGCCCAACTTAAAATCAAAGGTAACATTCGGCGCTCGACATCTACGTATTCTTTTGTTGCGTAAAATGTTGCAACAGTATCGGTACCTAGCCATTTTCATCTTTAATACTACTTCCAATCGTATCCTTAACGGAACCGATTACTCGAAGACGCCTGAACCTGAAAATTGTTTTTTGTTTCCCAGGTCTACATTATTTACAGGTATTTAGGTCTACATTTAAATTTTATAGAAATCGGTCGACGGTTTAAAAAAAATCAACAATAAATTATTTTTAAATAAAAAAAAACGCCTTCAAACGGACGTGAGCGTGTAAGACGATCGTTTTCGAATTGGTGTAGGGTAGGTACCATAACTACCAAAAGTAAAAAATATAAAACATTTTTACAAAAAAAAAACGCTGTAAATGAAAAATTATTTAATGTGAAACAAAAATATGATGAATATAAATATTGATGGATGGAAAGGGAGAGAGAGACCAAAGAAATGATGGATGGATTGCGTGAGGGTATAATAATAAACGGTGAAGGAAAACATCGTCAGGAAACTCGACATGTCCTAGAACTAAAAATCGAAGACATGTGACATCCACCAACCCGCACTGGGCTTGCGTGGTGGATCACGGTCCACTCCCTCTCACCAAGAGGAGGCCTCTGTCCCAGCAGTGGGAACATTATAGGCTGATTATGTTATAATACTCCATTATTATGTACCTACACATATAAATTACAGATAACATTATATAATAGATAAAAAAAAATGAAATTTCTAAGAAAGAAAAAAGAGTAAATGATTGTGTGACGGCTGACACCGGAATGGAAGAAAAAATGCGCCGACCCCAAGTAATACGGGACAAGGGTAGGAAGATGATAGTACTCTTTTGCTTAGTTGGGCCTAGTATGTGGCCACCTTAATAACAGCAACAGTGGGGTTCATTGGATCCCCAAAAGTGCAGATGTATGTATGGACACACGAGCAATTCCACTCCAGCAATTCGGTCATAGTCTGGACAGGAGCACTAAAATGACTAATTTTGCCCAATTATGTTATGCAACGGCCTACTGAGGCCAAGTTGCACCATTTAATAAACGTGAAGTCCGTAGCCGGCTGCGGGAAATACCTTCAGTAGCTAGCGACTCGTAGTTTTCATAGAAATACATAGAAACCAGTAGGTAGTGCCGCGGCGACATGTCGGCTGCTGCTGCTGCCTACAGTCGGCTACGGACTTGTACCTACCTTAAATTACTGCATATAAACAATTTAGCGCCATCGTTCTATTTCTGTCAACCGTTTCAAGATGACAGAGACAAAATGATGTTTAACATAAGTTTGTCGTTTTAAGCATGTAGTGATTTGTGATACAAGTAAACCTAAATTTTACCTTAGTATAGTATAACGGGATTTTATTTTTGACACTATGTTATTTAGCAAAAAAATAATCCTTATGATGAAGCCTTTCGATCGGTATGATAAAGCTATAGAGTGATTATTTTTCTCGTGTAACGGGTTCGATTTCCGGTTCAACCATGTAATTATTTAAATATCTATGAATGCAGTTTAAATTGTTTTTTAAATTCAAATAATGTCTTCTTTCAATAAAATGTTCCATCTACAATATTCAAGGTAGTTTCCCTCCATGTGGCATATCCGTGAGACGCCCTGTATAATCTGTGCTAGAAGTAAGAACGCAAACGAAGCAAAAGGAGTGTGGTATGGATCTTAGCAGGTGGCGATCTATAGTTTTGCCTTTTCCACGGGAAAAGGCGTGTCAAGTCTAAGTCATATTAACGGCTATGATTGTTTGAATGAAATGATCACGACTGTTTCACTACCTACTTGACATGAATCCTAGGCCTATTGTGTCATACTTTATACTCACGAGAACTGCTCATGTCGAGCCCAGAGCTCGCATCGATTGGCGGCTGCTGGATCATGCACAGGAACACGGGTGAGTAAGGCCGCCCCGTGTCCGTCATCACCGTCTGCATGCTGGGGAAACGGTTTCCGAGGCACTTCAAGCAGTAGAAACCCTCCTGGAAAATTAGATAATTGGATTAGGTGTTAGAGTTCCAGAAGAACAGACTTTTTTTCATTTTCGACATCATTTCTGCAGCGGGTTTTGCTTTGATCGGTACGCAGCCCAACATTTTGAAAGAGGTGAACTTAGCTCAAGGGATAAACCCGTCAGTCTCTCTTGTGGCTTGTTTTACCAAAATTTATAATAAATCCGGCTGTGATCATAGCCACGTCTGCCCAAGCAAAATATAAAACTCTTGTTCATAGGATCAACAAGATTTCTGGTCTTTACAACACTTGGAAGAATATATAGCAACTGTCACAGAGGTCGCAGTTACCTAGGACCTGAGAACCAAGTCATAGCTCTGGACCCTTGGCTCGTCTGTTCTAACAATAGATTAGGGTTTTGTTACCTGAGTAAAGTCATTGACGTCCAGCCTGCCGGTATACGCCAGCTTAGCTGACGGATGGTGACGGAAGATGGCTTCCAACGCCGGCTCCCAAGCGCTAACCACATATCTCGCTTGTTTGTTCTCCACCATACTGTGAGACAGTCATAACATTATTATCTCAATGAAACGTGTCATTTCCATATATGACAGCCTCTTTGCTAATCCTTAAAGTGAACATCTATAACTACACTATTTAAAATAGATAGTCTATAGATGTTTACTCCACTGTTGAACATGGTTATCGTAGTCTGTTTCATGGCAGACGGTTTAGTTCCTGTTAACTGGTCTGGCAGATTAATTTATTTGATGTTATTCGGTTTGAATATAATTGTGATGGACATGTATCTATTTTGAAACTGCAACATGGGCAGGAGAAACTGACAAATCTGAGACGAGATTAATCTCGCGGTAGATTCGGCTCAGATTTCAATCACATGGTTCAAACAAGAAACACAGGTTATTTCCTATTGTTATTGTGTTTTTCCACCATACTCCCAAACAATACTTAGGTACTAGTCATTCCCAATGTTATTTACTAAAAATAGTTAATAATTACTAGTGTATGGTCCCAAGGTCCAGATATACATCAGCTCCCTCATTGCTGACGCTGGCTGCGATCAGCGTACACAGGGCAGTACGCAGGCCGATGTGTTCGATCACTAAGTTGTTGGACACCACCTTAACAACACACACTTTTTGATTGGTAATTTTTTGGACAAACTAGGTGTTATTGCGAGCTAAAGGTTTCTTTTGGCGAGGTAATATTACTTTCATGAGTGAGAGGCTCAAAAAATGTGCTGAGGGAGCAGCCGGCGTAATTACGTTGCACGAGTTTTACAATGTAACAATATTAAGATTTACGCCCCAGCCGATGCAAATTGAGTGCGTTTGCAATTTGGAATATGCGCATTTACATGGAATGCACATTTTGTGTATGCGTGGAAACCAGGGCGGATGATACGGATGATGAGTAGGTACGATGGTTCTACTAACTTCTTCGCCTTTCTTGACCGTGAACCAGTCTCTCCCAACCTCCTCCGTCATGAGGCCGGTCAGCACTGTGCACGTCATTATTTTCAGGTTTATGTCGATACGCTGGAAAATACATCATTTGGTACAGTCGCCAGCACATCAGGTTATACGAAACTGTCAAATTTCTCAAAATGGTTTTAAACCTTAAAATGCTGAAGATTAAATTCTAAATCGAATGAGAAAATTTTATAGTTTGTGGTCATTTGACCTGCTGCTGTGTGTACGTAGGTGTTACATAGGCTTGATGCAGAAGGCAGAAAGCTTTATGTAGTCTTTTAGATGTTAGATGGATTATTATTTTACTACACCCATAACATAATATTCAAGCCTGTAGCACTTACCCGATTGGTAAGGCGGCGCCGCAGAGGCGTATCTATATTCGCTAGAACATTTACATTTCGCCAGTTAGCTACGTTCTATAATTTATTGATATAAAAAACCTGGACCGTATAAGTCCTAGATTTTTATATTGTGAATTACTTTAATATCAATACTGCTTCATTGGTCTAGTGGACGCAACCACTACTGCTGAGCATGAGGTCCTGGGTTTGACTCCCAAGCCGGGCAAAGTGTTACTTGGGTTTTCCATCCGGAATCGGTCATCTAGACGCACTGCAAGTTACCATCCTTACCTAGTTGCTATTCCACCAATTCACACTAAACGTTTCCAAATATCTTTTGTAATGCGCACAGTAAAAGCGTGGAACTCTCTACCTGCGTCTGTGTTTCCGAACGCATACAACCCTAATCTCTTCAAAGTGAGAGTGAACAGGCTTCTTCTGGGTAAGCTCACTCCATCGTCGACTCTGTCTCTGTCACCACTGACCTAGACTAGAGTCAAGAGCAAACCCATCTTAAAAAAGAAATGGAATATCTCAGTAACAGCCGGGAGTCTGCATTTGTGCCCGGCTGATGGCGATGGCCCCCAGTTACATGGGACTTCTTCACTGGCAAAATGTAGGTGTAGTATTAGGACACCTCTGTTTTACCCTTCTGAGAATACAAGCCTGCTGTTTGCTTGGGAAGTCACCACCTCCTTTTGCGAAGCAGTAATGTTCGCGAAGGAGGAGGCGGAACGCGTGAGGGAGAGGCAAAATTCGCGCCCTCACGGCCCTAGCCGCCGCAGGAGACGCCCTGGGCGTCGGGAATCACAGGCCGATTCCCGGCCACCGTAGGCGCGGGCTTGCGAACGGCGAGCAATGGGCAGCTCGCCGTTCGATAAGGACCAGGCCCGGGTCGACGGTGCGTTGTGTTCCACGCGCGCCTCAAAGAGATGTCAGCACCAATGACGGGTTTGCTAGGACCGATGCCTGCTAGGGTTGCGGAAAAGTCCAAGAGGGTTACCGTGGCCCCTGGCACAGGCAACTGAAGGAACACGGGTGGGTTTTAGTCAGTTAGAGTCTGACACGCCCTCCTGCGCTGCCCAGAGCGGGAGAAGTTATTTGTAGATTTCCCACCCACAAAAAAAAAAGCCTGCTGTTTTGATGATCGAAGCTTTTTATCACCGCACGGAATAGTATTTGAAAGTACTACTAACTCTCTCCTTTACAGTACTTTCAGTTCTTTAACATCCTATCTGGCATCACTGTCAAAAGCACTTGATCTGTATTCTCATTGATATATAAGGTTGCATGTGGGTTGCCGCTTGGGTTGCTGTTAGAGCTAAAATAACTATGAAAGGACTGTTCCTACCTGCATTATACTGAGCAGCTCAGCCATGAAATCTCCGTTGAGCATTGCCTTAGTACTGACGTGGTAGTTCTGCAGGTTGATGTAACATTGCACTGCGAGCCGCTGAGCCTCGATCGGCGTGTCTCTGACTGTTGATAACAAACCATCGAGCTTTAGAAATAGACCGTCGCACAAGTGTGATCGAGACGGTGCTGTACAAAGCCGAAACAGTTCTAAAAGTCTAAAGCATTTATTTATTTATAATTAGGAGAACCAACAGCTAAACTACATAGATAGCAGTGGTGTACACAACACAGCCAATTATAGGTTCCCACGGATAAATACAAAAAAACGTAGTAGAAATCTTAAGATCTAAGTTGACCAACAAGCACGATACATAGACGGAAATACAAATAAAATAAATATTAACACAGCACTAAGTCCCCAGCAATCAGCCGATTGCGCGCAGAATATGATTTGGTGTTAAATGGGTCAAAAGAAAACTCCTTACACAAAACATTAAAGTCCCTACTCGCTGGCACTAAAAGAGTGGTTTCTTTTTTCTTTTCTGTGCTGACTGCTGATGTATTTATTTATTTATTTAGAAAACCAACAGCGTTACAGAAGATACAAGACTTACAAAATTTCATATAACATTAGGTTAGGCCAATTATAGGTTTTCCTGAGTAACCATAAGAGTGTAATAGCTTACGAACAGACAATGAAATGAGAACTAATTAATAAACTGTTATGGGAGTTGACAAAATAAATGTGAACATAAACAAGAGCAGTTTACGTTCTAAAATAAATTATAGTTAAATTTAGAGTAATAGGTACATCTGGTACGACTAAAGGAGTTGTTTATTTTTTTAAATCTTTACAATTTGCTTCCTGAATGTCATTTTTGATGTGCTGAAAATATCCACATCGCAGAATGAAGCGTTATAGGTTCGAGCAATGCGCGTGAGTACACAGTTCCTGGCGTAGTTCGTGGCATGTCGGGGTATGTGCAGCAGTGGCGTGTGACGCGTGCGACGGCGCTGAGTGTTGAATGTCACCTGAGACACTAAATCCGGGCAGTCAAGTCGTCCGTTGAGTATGTCATACAATAGGCACATGTCTAGCATTTTGCGTCTATCCTCGAGAGTCAACAAGCCATGTGCTCTGCAGCTGAGTTGATATGGCATTGGGGGTCTTCGGAGACGATAGTTAAGGTGGTTTACGAATTTCTTTTGTACTCTTTCCAGTTGGCTAGTGTGTATAGTGTAATATGGTGACCAAATAGGGCTGGCGTACTCGAGTGTACTACGTACATATGAAAAATAAACTGTCTTTAGCGTCTCCGTGTTTTTAAACATTTTGCAAGATCTTAAAACAAATCCTAAATTTTTGAAAGCCTTGGCGCTAACTCTATCTACGTGTTCTGAGAATGACAGTTTCTCATCAAAAATAACGCCAAGATCACGAACTGTATTGGTCTTGCTTATTATAGTGCCGTTAAAGTTATATGGATAGTTAAGGAAGTGTTTTTTGCGAGTGTAGGTGACAGTTTGGCATTTGTTTACATTGACTGAGATCTTGTTTTTAAGGTAATAATTATGTAGATTATCAAGGTCAGTCTGTAGAGTTTTACAATCGTCAATACATCTTATCTTGTAGTATATCTTTTTGTCATCAGCATACATAATATATTTGGAATGTTTTATGGCGTCACTTATATCAAATAAATAGGCATTATAGAAAAGGGGCCCTAAATGCGATCCCTGCGGTACACCGCTGGGAATCTCTATAAAGTTAGAACGATAGCCGCCCACCACGACTGCTTGTGATCTTTTAAACAAATAAGACTGTACCCATCGTAAAAGGTCGCCGCGAATACCCAAACGGAACAATTTTTCGAGCAGAATGACGTGATCCACACGATCAAACGCTTTTTCGAAATCAGTGTAGATCACGTCAACCTGTCCACCACCGTCGATATTTTTAGAGAGGTAGCTTGCGAAGCATGACAAGTTTGAGATTTAAAGGAGAATGACGCTGTCTATCCTCTTGACTTATTGTCTGTCTAGTAGGTACTGATTTTCAACGAATATTATAAATATAATTGACAATTTACTTACATTTCTTATTAATAGCCCTGAGTGCTGAGAACGTTTTCGGCTCGACGAGGCTGAACGCAGCCTTCGGAATTATTCGGCAGAGCTCGGCTAGTGCTCGGAGGGAGTTCATCCTGATGTAAAACCAGACTGCCGCGTCGTCACCCAGGATAGCTAGAAATATAACGATACTACAATAAATACCTAATCCTATTTTATTGTTTTAGGTGAACAAAAGATGCAAAACTACCAAGTATAGAATATTATAACATTTATACATTTATTTATCGTGAAGGGTAATAAAATGACTTCCTTAGAAATAGACACCATAACTAAATATTATATCCCAAACCTTTTATCCCCGAAGCCGACAATCCCACTCATTCATTTTTCATCGAACTTGGCTCATTAGCTAATCTAATCATATTATATCTGTAGGGGATATCACTAGTATAATCTAATTCAGCACAAAACAAAGCATACCACACAGAGCTTCTATAATGTTGGTATCAGACATGCGCACAGCTGAAGGCAGTAGTTTCGTCATGTTGGCAACACCCATTGCTGCGTCAGCAAGAAGTTCCACGTTGGAACTGAGGAGTTGATGGCAGAAAACCAGGTCGGTATCCGTCGCGAACAATGCCTAGAATTAGAATACGTGGGTTAAGGAACTGTGAACTGTGTGCCTCTTCTTCTCAGCATGTTGATAGCAACCCGAATGGAGTCTGCCCAGAATTCGGCTACGTGTTTGGCGCCATAAGTAGCGTCCATCAGTTCCTGTAACGTATAGATGACAGGTATTAAGTGTCCCATCGTTTATGGAGTAGGACCACATTTACACTCCAGGACGGAGTTTATGAATCTCCACCTGCCACTTTATAGACTGGATTCTCTCCACTCCGCTCCAGTGATGGGCATAAAACTCGTACTAAAAACCAAATGTAGGTAAATGAAAACAAGCTCAGAGGTCTCAGTCTCAGAAGACTTTGAAGATGTCGAAAAATACATCGTTCAATGTATTTTTCGACATCTTCAAAGTCTTCTGAGACTGTGACCTCTGAGCTTGTTTCGTTATTGCTTCTCAGAGTAGTCAGATCAGAGTAGTCACCGACCACATCTAATTTTAAAACATTATTTATTTTTGACGTGGTTTTTTTTTTCAAATCCAATATACAAAAATGAAAAAAAAAATCTTCAGACAACAGCTTCATCGTTGCAGGTATCCAACACCTAATCGAATTCAGAACCCAACACCTGCTTTCTTTTGCACATGGCCAGTTCATTCCTTGTCGTCATTCGTAGCCTTCCTTACTTCATCACACACAACACAGCCCGAATGTGGGTGAGCCCAAATTCCATAGATTTCCAAATGCATAAAGGATGCCTCTAAAAAAGCCGTATGTCTAAATTCGATTAAAGCCATTCTGGTACCTGGGTTAACGGTCAAGTGCAACAGTGCATTTAAGCAGGAGATTCAAATATACTTAGAAAACTGATCTATTGTGTTATAATGTAGGAATACTAGAATATTTACACTCACATCTCTCCCATTAGAAGTGAAAGACATTTTCGTCAGCACAGCCAGACAGTTTGGCTTCATAGCTGGCAGTGCCATCTCAAGGTACGCAATAAGCCGCAGTATACACCCTGACTGGTACAGATGGTAAGCATTCTCTTCTGTTTCCACGTAGTTGCGAAGGACACCCAGAACTTCTGTGTGGACGTCCCGGAATTCGTAAGACTGTGGGAGTAAGGAATTCAAGAAGGCTAACTTCTACTTTGATTTTATAGTTTTTAGAGTGTAATTTCCTGATTGATGAAGGTCTGAGTCACATTCATAATTATTACGCGTATGTTCTTTACGGGGACCTTCATAATAATCATCTACAAATCCGACTTCGTCTAACAAAGGCCTCTCTTTGCTTGTGCCAATTTCCACCCACGATCCTGTGCTATCGATGAGCGATTACAACGACGTCATCACGTCTATGGGTCTTATACCTACGAAAAAAGGCCGTGGATTCATGGTTGACTACCTAAATACTAACCAATGACGTAGGTTACCTATTAATTTTCAATTTGAAACCATCAACAACTCCATACGACATTTTAAAGACCTAAGAATATTTAAAGCGTATTTATGTTTATACCTACTCACCTCAAGTATATCACAAAGATCCAGAACACCAGTTGAAGCCCTAAAAGTCTTCTGCACAACTATGTCCTTATACCTACAGATCAGCTGATCCACAGTCCTCAGAGCAGCATGTTGGATGGCTAGGTACTTGCTCTGCATCAAAGCCAGGAGAGAAGGCCAGCTGAACTGGGAGTTCTTTGTCACTTCTGCCGCACATATTGGATCGTCCAGAAGATTGCTTAGAGTCTTGAGGTGAGAAAAGGGTTATAAATCATAAGTAAAATGATACGATAACAATGTTTGTTATATTCACAAGGTTATGTAGAAAAAGAGTTTGCGAGCACAAACAATTGTGGTTATGTGGTTTACGGTCAAACGCACTACATTATGTCAGCCACCATTATCTGCGTAGCCTTTTCCCAATTATGTTAGGATCAACTTCCAGTCTAACCGGATGCAGCTGAATACCATTATTGTACATGGAGTGACTGCCTATCTGACCTCCACAACTCAGTTACTAGGTAATACGATACCTACCCATTAACACTACATTATGCAAGTACTGGGTAGGTATCGTAAGAAAGTCGGTCAGTACGACTGGTAATACCTACTTGATATACATATTTGCCCTTAGTTTTTTTTTACCCAAAGACGAGGTTTTTCACGCGTTTCTTTGTATGTGGGATTCTTTATACCCTCGAAGCATCCCATCGGCTGAATGGATTTCAATCAAGGAGGTGTCTTACGATTCGTCTAGGTGCGCGATGCGATGGTTATAGGTTAGGTTGTTTGTACAAAATCAAAATGGCGGATTATAGACGTCTATACGTAGTCTTGAAACAAGCACGTAGGGTGTGAAAATAAGTCGGGAATCGCAAGCTGATTCCTGGCCACCGAAGGCGCGGGCTTGCGAACGGCGAGCAATGGGCAGCTCGCCGTTCGATAAGGACCAGGCCTGGGTCAAGTGCGCGTTGTGTTTCACGCGCGCCTCAAAGAGATGTCAGCATCAATGACCGGGTCCGCTAGGGCCAATGCCTGCCAGGGTTGCGGGAAAGTCCGAGAGGGATACCGTGGCCCCTGGCACAGGCAACTGAAGGAACACGGGTGGGTTTTAGTCAGTAAGAGTCTGACACGCCCTCCCGCTCTGCCCAGAGCGGAAAAAGTTATTTGATGATTTCCCACCATCAAAAAAAAAAAAATGTGAAAATAAAGGGCTCGAGGACACCATTCTAAAAACTACAAACGAAAAGGTGAAAAAAAAACCTACCGCAATATTTTTTATGTCGTGTGGTTATATGCTCAATAAGCGTGCAGTCGTGCATTCTAGTCGTCAGAAGGTAAGGCGATCAGCAGCGAAAACGGTATGTTAAGAAGATAATAGGAGACCAAGAAAACTCACCTGAAGACAATTCTTCTGGACATCAGGATCTAAGTTATTCTTCATCCTTGCAAACAAACTGCTCAATATATTAGCAGTCACCAGCTGCTCGCAACCCAAAGGTTCTCTTGTTAATTCTGAGAGGACTAATGATGCGAATTCTAGAACGAAAACGTCTTCCATCTGCAGAAGGGCAGTTTGGAAGTTAAAGTAATACTTTGTACAGAACGATAACTGCGCGTATTGACGCCCTAAAACAATCATAAGGCAAAAACCACGCTCTGAGCGAATGTTTTATTTTGGAACTATCTGCGCCCCGCGGTGTTACCCGCTCTCGTGCCCGTGAGAATACCGGAAAAAAAATCTTTGTCCCAATCCAGGTTATGGTCTACCCATGTGCCATATTTCATCCAAAACCGTTCAGCCGTTTTAGCGTGAAAGCGCAACAAACAAACATACAAAAAATCTAATATTTTTCACATCTAAATGTTATATTTTTGTCGATAGGGTTACATTTCATCATGATATGCCTAGCCTGTTCCCAACTATCTTGGGGTCGGCTTCTAGATAAGGTTACATTTCATAGGACAATTAAAAGCTTCCGGAGTCATTTCCGGACATCAAATAAGCTATGTCTCCTCTACTCTCTCATGAAATTGTGTACCATGGGTCCATGGACAACAATACGACGTAAAACTTTCGAGGTTTTTAATAATAAATAAATAAATATCGTCTGACATTGCACACAGCACCATCTAGTTCCAAGTTAAGCACTTAACACTTAAGGCTTGTGTTATGGATACCAGATGGTTGATACACTACTTAAATACATTTTTTTTTTCGTAAATACATACATATTATAAATATGGTTGCTCGTAAAGAAACAATTCAAAACTACCCACCTTAACAAGCATGAAAGCAATCTTCCTCAAATTCTGTGAGTTTTCGAGCACTTGCTCTGGTCCTCTCGGCAGCTGGCAGAGCTGTGCCAAGGCCTTCAGCGCAAACCTTCGAATGTTTATATCCGGATGTTCTACGTGAAGCAAAATGTACTTGATCGCATCTAGATTGAAGAGAACGATGCGGTTCTGCATATCTTGGGCCGAGAACTTTGTTATTGCTCTGAGAGTCTGACAAAAAATAATAATATAGTAAGTATAGAGGTAACGAGGAACAAGGTGTAAAGTTCACTCATACCTCCATAGAAAAGGGAGGATCCTCCGACCAGACGGGTGTCGTGTCTGATGGGCAACTGCCCGATGATTGATGTCGGGCTAGTTGCGCGGTAAACTCTGCTTGCGCGATGCAGGATTTTGCGTGACGTCAGTGTTACGTAGTTTGCATGTGGCATGTAGATACCGCTACAGTAGTAGGTAACTACCTAGAAGTCGAGCTTGTGAAGGTACTCGTCCCAGGAAGACCACCATACCTATTACTGGCGGCAAGCAGCGTTGCTGTGTTCCGGTTTTTAAGGGGAATAGGTGCCAGTGTGCCTACAGATACGTGAGACATTTCAGATTAGTATCTGGGATGGCAAGGCGACGCATCTTTGATGACTCTGGTACTGCAGATCTCCATAGGCAACCCGTCGGCTTTTTGCCATCCAACAACATAGACGACACCATATTTTTTTTTAATTGTACAAAATTTTAATTTTTATTTGAGTACAATATACAAGCTAACATTAAAATATATATAATATTATGTACAAATAAGTACATAACAAAAAAAGCTCATAGGGCATCAAAAAATTCGTCCGCATCGCCGTCAATGGGATAAGTGCCCAAAAGGCTGGCAGCATTGCCACGTTGGATGGCAATGCCGATTCTTTGAGCTAAAAATAGGCCAGTCCTCTGGTCACATGAAGAGTCGACCAATGTCTTGAATGTCTTGGCGATGTCTCGAAATACTCGATGAGCACTCGGACCCCAAGTCCCTAGTGTTTCAACACCAAACGGCTAAAACATATGGCTCCTAGTAAGGTGGCTATACTTTTTTTTTTTTTTACGAGGGTAGTCCTCTTGGACTACCTCCACCTGGGGAAAAGGCGGAGGGGCGTGCCGGACTCTTACCGGCTAAAACCACCCCGGTGTCTCCTCGCACGTGCGCGCGGGGCCGCGGGAATCCAAATTCTTCCGCAGCCCCACACTAGTGCTGGCCCGGTCTGTCCGGGCCTCGTCTCCTGCACGGGGTAGTGAGGTATTAAACTACCCCGTGCATCGCCTCAGAGGCGCGCGCCGACACCCGCGCGCGCCTCCGCCTCGGGTCCATAGAATAGGGGGCGGGGACTTCCCCAAGTCCCTCGCCCCTGGACCCATTCATGGGGTCCGGAAAAGGGCGTTGTCCGCCCTTCTCCTGCGCCCGGTGCGCCTTCTGCGGCCGGGGAAGGGAGTCGAGATCTCCCTCTCCCGTTCGGCAGTTTCTTTCTGCGACATCACGTCCTCGCAGAAGGACACCACCGCGTCCCACGACTCTGCGCTACCGACCATCCTCCGCACTACGGCCGGCAGCGACAGATCGCCTCCTACTTCATTTGTGAGGACACGGCGCTGCTCTTCCCAAGCTACACACTCGGCGAGCGTGTGTTGAGCCGTGTCCTCCCCGCAATGGACGCAGTGGTGGCACCGAGCGTCCGGCTCCCTGTCTATGCGGCACAGGTACTTGCCGAAGCAGCCATGCCCCGACAACACCCGCGTCACCTTAAACGACAGGGAGCCGTGCCTTCTCCCGAGCCAGTCGTCGAGTACTGGCCGGATCGCCTCGACGGTAGTGAGGCCGGCGGTAGGGCGCAGAAGCCTTTTCCGCCATTCCGCCACCAAGACCTGACGGAGCTCCTCTCGGCGCAGCGCGATCTGCCGCTGCACCGGCCTCGAGCCCTGTGCCTGCTCTTCCTCACGCCATCGATATAATGACGCGAGTATCTTTCGCCTCTAGGTCCCAGGGTGGGGATCCGGCCAGGACGCAAGCCGCCTCGTAGGAAATCGTGCGGTACCCGCGGACGACTCTGACGGCCATCGCCCTCTGCGGTTTGCGCAGAATGGCGAGAGTGCTGGCCGTCATGTCCATCGCCCACACAGGGGCCCCATACAGGGCCATGGACCGCACGATTCCCACGTACAACCGCCTACAGGCGTCGCTCGGTCCCTCCAAGTTGGGAAGCAACGTTGAAAGCGTGCCCGCTGCACCCATCAGCTTGGGCGCCAGCCGCCGGAAGTGGGGCCCGAATTTCCATCGGCTGTCGAGCACCAATCCCAGATACTTCATGGTGGACTCGACAGCTATCTGGGCCCCGCTGACCACGATGTGTGATACCAGCGCCGGCGCACGTCGGGGGCCATGAAACACCATGGCCTCCGACTTGTTTAGGGCCACCTCCAGGCCCAGGCGCCGGATGCGGTTCACCACCTGTGACACCGCAGCCGTCGCTATCAACGTCGCTTCCCTGTGCGAGCTACCCCGGGCAGCGACAAGCGTGTCGTCCGTCGGAACGTCAAGTCACGTCAAGTCGGCGCCCGAAAGGTTGCTATACTTGCGCCAAATAAATTGAGTTATGTACAGAAGAATGTTGGTATGTTTCCTCGACTAAAAAACTCGATACCTGGCATAGTATTTCCGGTTCCCCTGAATCCAGCAAAACGATCGATGTATGTGCACTCTCTGGGGATATAGTGTACGGATGGAACGTCAAGTCTTTCTTCTCGGCAGACCGGTTCTCACGTTCTTTTTGCAAAGGTTTCGCCATTTTTACATTAATTCAATAGTAGGTACTGTTTCGGAAACATTGAGGCCTCGACCTCGACTTTGATTTATTAAATGTCACAGAGTACTTTTTTTAGATAATAAAATGTCAAGACCACAGAACATAGAGCGACACAGAGTATATACTATATAAGGATACATTTTATAGAGAATGCTCTAAGCATTTATAAATCAATGATGTGGGTGGGTCATCTGAGGCATAGACTAATATATATAAACCGATATAAACTGATCTGAGGTCATGTATTATAAGTTAATGGTCATGACCGACGTTGTGTCTATGGGCAAATAGGTAGGTAAATGATAAAAAGGCTGTACTTAAGCCTCCGTCGCACGCAAATAAGCCAAATGGTACATATTATGTTATGGTTAAAAAGTGTACTCAAGTCTAAAATGCCATTTAAAATCATGTCGTGTCTATCGACCATCGCAGAAACTAGATTTGTCAAATAACATTTCGTCCTCCATACTCCTAGCAAATTGCACTGGCTATTATCACCAAAAACAACAACGGTCTTGTCAATTGCACGTCAATTCATTCTTAACTGTCACTATATTTTTAGGTCTAATTTACCTTTATGCATAGGAAAAATATATTCGTGTGTTGTATAGCTTCTTTAGCTAGGAAGTTTAGGGTTTTGCAAGAAGTATGGATCCTGCCGTGGTGGGGCAGTGGGGGGCTCGCGGCGGTACCCATGTGGCCTATAGATATACTGGTGCTGATTGTCAAACTGTTTTCCACTTGTACTGTGGCGGTTGCGAGGGTTTTCATCCCGGCGACGATGAAGAGTCTGCATGGAGAGACTGTATTGGTGAGTAATGATCCTGTTTATCCTGACTAACTATCTATAACCTAAGCCTATAACAAATTGGGTGAAGTAGGTAGCAAGGTATCCTATGAGATAAGCAACTAGTTGACTGCTAGATATGTTTTAATTATTATAATTATGTAGACATATAATGGTCTCAAAATTAGTTATACCTTTATACCTATACGTTACATAACATATACAATTATACACATAATCAGCCTATAACTTTCCCACTGCTGAGACACAGGCCTCCTCTCTAGAGAGATTGAGCCGTAATACACCACGCGGGCCCAGTGCGGGGTGGTAGATGTCGCATATCTTCGTATTTTTTGGTTATAGGACATGCCGGTTTCCTCACGATGTTTTCCTTCGCCGTTTTGAGAGCGAGCCTGCCTGGGTTCGATCCCACGACCTACAACTCATAAGTCGAGGCCGCTAACACTGGGCCGCGGCCGCCACTATTATCAGTGTACGACTAAACGCCGACAGCCACTACGCCGACAGACTGAACACAGACAAGACATTACTTCGACGGGACTCTTCGCAGACATGACACTTCGCCGAGAGGGCATAATATACTTAATAGTCATACATTTAATAATCAGATATTTACTTTATAAATATATTATGCCAACCGCGCGCGAGCCGAGCAAGCGAAACGAGCGGTGCCGCGGCAGCGGCCGGCGAGCGCTACTTCCAAGTTGCTCACAGAAATGTTGTCCTGTCGGCGAAGAGTCCCGTTGAAGTAAAGTCCTTGTCGTTGTTCAGTCTGTCAGCGTAGTGTCTGTCGGCGTTTATTCGTAGGTTTATTATACGTTACTTTGCGCAAACTCTGTTTAAGTATAATGCAAGATCCAATGCAAGTAGGGGTTTCGAATACGGGAATTTTTCAATAGGTACTGGTATTAATAGCGTAAAGAAAACCTCAACCTTTTTTACTAGATATACTTAGTTTTAATTATTAATTGACTAATAACTTTCACTATAAAACATTTAAAACACACGTTTTTTAAATAAACTCTTAAGTTTCAAACAAAATCTCGTTACAATAGTTTGTCTCTCTACATATATGGTTAACCTGACACATCAGTATGTATGAGAAAAGTAGATAAAATAAATCGTTTGAATTTGAATTATCAGTGTCTAAGTAATTAGAATTTAGTGATCTATCTAACTTTATGTTCTAGAAAATAAATCTCTTTACAATCAACATACAATATTGTTTACTAAAATCTCGTAAGTAAACAGCAGTCAAAATTGTTTATGTTGCTTTTAAGGCTCTTTCTTCCCGTTACTACTGACTGCGACATAGTATATTTACCTATAAACTAATATCATGTAGATAATCTCTTTAAAATCACCGATTCAACAATATTTATATTTTTTTATTAAAATCACATAAATTAGTCACAAATTCACAATCGTTTCGGCTCTTTCTTCCTGAAAATGAGTTTGTAGGAAGGAAAGAGCATCTAAACTTTTATCCTAGAGCGAGATTCTTAATCGGTTGCACAAATATGTAACCGAGAAAAAAATTATCTCTGCCTCTACGCTCGTAGATGGAATGCTTATGCTTGTAAATAATTATACGCCATGTCATTAAACATCTCTCGGCCGCCTCCGTAAATGCCCGACTCAACTCTTACAATCGTTTCTATATAAGTGCTGGAAGAAGTTTCGGGCTCAAACTCAAACTCAAAGCATTTATTTCAATTAATCCATTTACAGGCACTTTTGAATTGTCAAGTGGTCGGTCAGTCAGAAATATGAAGCTAGTTGCCCGTTCCAAAACGTAGTAGGTACCTATGGACAAGAACGGGCAAGAAACTCCATGGACACTCTTTTAAATTATATGTTTACATAAATATTAGTTACATCATTAATCTTCTATATGTATAGGTATAATTTTAGGTGAGAACGATGTAAATAAGACGTACACGTTGAGTGTCCAGTGTACAGCTAATATAAATTCAAACAAAACAATCCATAATAAAATAATTAAAATAAGCCGTGGTGGCTAAGAGATGACCAGTCCCAACTGACAGCGCCCGTTCACGAACATGACGGCTTAACTTCTCTTTGAGTTTTAGCTTCTATTTCTGCCTCCGGTTGTTTGTCATGGTTAACTAAACATTGGAATGCCCGCGTGACAAAGGAATCTCCTCACTATCACTATCATCATTAAAGGAGTGCCGTCTCTGCTTTATGTGCATTCTGAGAGCTGAGGCAAGGATTCGGCTAATGACGTTGTCTGCTTCATCTAGTTTTCGCAGCATGAATTTAAGACAAGCATCAGCCAGAAAAAGTTTGGCATTACGGCGACAAAGTGCAGTGACGGTTGCCTTTATGACTTGAGAAGTTGAGACTTGACTTGAGAAATCTCAGGATAGCACTTCTATAATTGTTCTATGTATCTCTCGCTAACACGTTACCATTACCTATGTGTGACCGAGAGGTAAATACAAATACCACCATTTTTAATATTATTCTTTACCTGCGCAAGTAGTCATGAAATGTAACTAACTATCTATATAAATGAGTTAATTAAAATATACAGTTTCTAAAACTTACCCAGATAAAAAATTGGTTGGAAATATAATGTGAAATAGAACGAAATTGTGTCAAAGTAGTTCCTAGTGTTTCCGTGTATTGTTAGTTTGAAAAAAAAACAGTCATACCCGGATCCCGGAATTGGACATTTCAATACCGGTATTGAATAATGCCGAAAATGTCCGGGGTCCCGGTATTCGCCAATACTGGTATCCCGGTATTGGAAACCCTAAATACAAGTTCCAACACCTACAGAACCAACACTAAAATTTGGAAAGCTCTAAAGATATTCGAGCTGAGTCTTATAGTGATAAGTATTCCTCTTTAAACTTCCTAACTTTGGACAGATAACGGGCGCAGGACACGGCATCGGACGAGAGCTGGCCATCCAGTTTGCAGAGCTCGGCGCCACCGTGATTTGCTGGGATAACGACTCCCGGCGAAACAACTCCGTCGTCGATGAAATACGCTTGAAAGATGGAGAGGTACCTATCTCACCTAAGACCTTTAATTTTAAAGAGTCAAGGAACATTTGCGTGATATCCTAGTAAAAAAGGCAACCTGTTCCATAATGAAATAAATAAGAACCAAAACAGGTCCACATACAAATACCGTCATAACGTGGAGAAATTCTGCGTTCATTTATGCACAGCGTTACTGCTGATAAGTGAAAGACCAGTAACTTTAACCAATGCTATCACTGACAAACTTTATATAGGTATACGTTCTCTGTGGCGGACCGATAATGCCTTTGGCATTTTTTGCCCGGTGACCTTTGGACGACTTTTACATTTTGGAATAAACAATAATAGACATTTTGATGCTCTGACACTTATCCTTATCTAACATAAAACAATTTCACCTTCTCAGTGTTACGGCTACACAATAGACGTGACGGCTCGCGAACAAGTAGCGGGAATAGCGATGCGCATGCGACGGCAGCTCTCCGACGTGTCCATGATAGTGAGCAACGCGGGAGTCCTGTCCTGTGCACCCATCAGTCATCTGCGGCAAGACTCCATCATGAGGCTCATTGAGACCAACCTGCTTGCACACTTTTGGGTACCTAAGCTTTAACCAAATCACACCTCCAATATCCGGTTTTTTTTAATACATTACCTACTTAGTAATCAGTGAAGCCAGCCTGTTTTCACTGTCGGCACTTTGCGTGATACCAATGCATTAGATGACGTCGAAGTAGCGGGAAACACCTGTGGGCTTGCCACGAATGTACGGAGTAGATAAATGTAACGTAAATTCGAACCGTTTTGACGACACGTTTGGTGTAGTGGCTACAGTGGCTAAGTGTAGTCAGCGAAACCAAATGGTCCTGGGTTCGAATCCCGGTAGGGGCAAATGTTTGTATGATGAATATGGACATTTGTACCCGAGTCATGGATGTATATTTATAATATGTATGTATTTACGAAAAAAAAAAACAAATGTATTTAAGTAGTGTATCAACCATCTGGTATCCATAACACAAGCCTTAAGTGTTTAAGTGCTTAACTTGGAACTAGATGGTGCTGTGTGCAATGTCAGACGATATTTATTTATTTATTTATTTTACAATTGTAGACAAGTACTCGTTTCGAATACCTATAATATTTACTTAGTATTAAGACTTCATTCATGTGTGTTTGGGTAAATACGAATCGAAAAACCCTTAAAATGAAAATATCTCGAAAACAATTGAATTTCGTCCATACCTACATATGGGGGTTCAATCATTTCGACCCCCCTATCAGCTTCTGACGGATAGGTAAAGGTCGAATTACAAGGAACCCTGTGATTCCGGCTGAAAATATGATGATTTGTTTACGGACTGTCTTCGAATGAATTTAATCTTCGCCAACAAAGACCTTCATAATAAATATGTGTTATTTTGTTGGCTTCAGATCATCCAAGCCTTCTTGCCTAGTATGATAGAGAGACGGCATGGACATATAGTTGCAATCAACTCGAGTGCAGGTCTAATGCCGTGCGCCGACATGATTCCATATTGTGCCGCAAAATTTGGACTGAAAGGTAAGCTTATCCTACCAATAAAGGTATAATTCAATTGTTTATTAGAGTATAAGTAATAAATGAATGTGTATTATTTACATATTCGTATGCCACTTTAGGCCGCAGATTGTCCTGAACATCCACCTTTGTACCTACCATATCCGACGAATAAATATCTTTGTCTTTGACAACAGCCGAGCTATTCTGTAACAATATCACCGTGATAACTTAGGTGAAGTGAGCTTGAAGTGAGTTGTCGATAGTGTCAATCCCTAGCATCAGGTGGAATGATAGCTCACTTCACTTAAGTTATCACAGTGAGATTGTTACAGAGTCGACCGGCAGGACTATTTGAACTACTATAGGATCGTGATCACTTTAGTAATCTGTTATGGTAAAGGATACGCAGTGTGAGACGTAATTATATTGCAGTCCTAAGGCCTTTTTATGGTCAGTGTACGACCAAACGCAGACAGACACTACGCCGACAGACTGAACACCGACAAGACAACTTCGACGGGACTCTTCACCGACAGGACACTTCGCCGACAGGGCATAATATAGCATATACATACATACTTATTCACTTAATTAGATGCTTACTTTGGAAATCGATTATGCGAAATATGTTAGGTTAGGTTAAAACTGCGAGTAACCGCGCGAGCGGTGCCTTGGAAGCGGCCGGCGAGCGCTACTTCCAAGTTGCTCACAGAAATGTTTTCACATAGGTATACAAAATTACCAGTAAATCAAACACAAGACCACAGACCTGTCGCCGAAGAGTCCCGTCGACGTAAAGTCTTGTCGGTGTTCAGTCTTTCGGCGTTTAGTCGTACACTTCTTTCTGTAACCCCCTTTTTGGCCTATGTTCAGCAATCTTAGACCATTTTAATGCAGGACTACGAGGGGTTGAATAGTAGAAATAATATTCACCAAATTTTGGAGGAAGCTCCGGCTAAGCAGGGACACGGGGTCGATGGGCCTTTCCTCTAGTGAAGAGAACCGGTCGGCCGCCAAGGAAGGGCGGGGTCGCACGATGGCAGGTGGAGCCCCCGCTCGGATGCCGAGCCGTGATCGAGCGGGTCGCTTCGTGCCGTTCTCTCGGCCCGCTACACCAGCTCCCGTTGAGTGTCCGGCAGAGAGCGCGGAGAGCGACCCCGGGCTCGCGGTATTGAACCTGAGCGAGGGCTCCTTGCTGGGATCCAACAAGGCGGAGGCCAACACCGCCAAGCGGGCGTAAAGGAAGCCTGTCGCGGCTGACGAAGTCAGCGAGTTGACCCGACAGGCTCGAGAGTGGCGATCCACTCGGATGGCGGCCGGGGGGAGCGTATCGGCGGTGGCGCTCAGCCGCCAAGTTATGGACGGCGTGGATGTCGTCCTGAAGGTTGCCACCAAATCGGGCAGCCTGAAGGGCACGTTCACGCGCGCCCTAAAAGAGGCGGCTGAAGACATCAGGGAGGCGGTTGGGGTCCTCCTTACTCGTACGAGCACGGAGGAGACGGCGAAGTTATGGGAGGAGAACGGCCGTCTCCGACCCAAGCTGGAGGACTTCAAACAGCAGTTCGCCGCCCAGAGGACAGCTCCCCCGGCCACCGTCACCTTGCCCGACACGGCCCCAGCTTCGATTCCACGATTGTGGTTCCGCGGTGCGATGACGCAAATATGCGACGCGTCCATGCCCCGTTTCACGCACAGTCAGCAAGGCCCCCGGTGTAGGTGTGTGATGGAACACCGAGGTGGTTTTTAGTCAGTAAGGCTGACAGACCCCGCCGCCCGCCGCAGGGCGGCGGACATCCACGAGGATTTTACACACCGGAAACAAAAAAAAAGGCGTTCTACGCACGGTTGGATTGTGTGTACCTGATGGGCACGTGGGGCGACGGAGGTGACCGCCACTGCTGCGGGTGCCGCCCGCTCGCACCATTATGCTGCAGCACGTGCAGCTGACGCGCGCCCTGCGTATGCTCAATATGGTGTCACAACAGATTGACTGCTTTAATTGTACTGAGTGAATTCACACAGGCCGGATTTTGTAAAATTACTCTTGCTTGTTCATAATAATATAATTGTAAGTCTAATCTTTGTAATAACTATAACTACACTATTGTATTGGGTAAGCCTGTGGTGATAGCTAGTTGTATGTGTGTTTTTAAATAAATAAATAAGTAAATAAATAAAACTTTTTTACCAGGACTGATGGACTCGATAACAGAGGAGCTCCGTCTGGATACTTGGACCAAGAATATCCATACCACTTCCGTATACCTAGGAACTGTTGCCACCGGCATGTACCCCGTGCCTTCACATCGGTTTACCTCGTGGTACACAGAGATCACTGCTAAACAAGCTGCCAAGACTATTATTGAAGGTATGACTGTGAACGGTACACTGCTACACGGATATTTTGGCGCTCGAATGACGTTTACGTGGGGGCACTGTTTTTAAAGATTAGTGCAATTGTTTTGTGAATTAGCACGAGCAATATATTTAAAAAAAAAAACCGGCCAGGTGCAAATCGGACCACTCCCAATTTATCCCAAGAACAAACTTAACTTTGTCGTTGAAAATTTTTCTCCCATATATCTTATACGTCACGGTCAATTCTCCAACTGCAAATGTAAGTTAATAAACGCAAAAAAAAAATGTGATAACTAGATTGATTTCCGGACCGCAGACGTATTTGATATTAATTTTAACTTGATACCTCCACGCGTTCTTGAGAGAGAGAGGGTCTTGACAGACAGACGGACGGACAACGAAGTGATCCTCTATGGATTCCATTTTATTTCTTTGAGGTACAGATTACGGAACACTAAAAACAAGATGGCGTTAATTCCAAGTTTGGCCACGCGCCAAAATAACCTTGTAGCGCTACTATACTATGAGGTATTCAGTTGTTCTTCTCTTGATTGCGGCCGCGTCATCATGACCCAATTTATTACCGATTGATAAGTTAAATATAGTTACTTACTTCCTGGTGGTATTGAGAGATGGTAATCCGAAACGAGGTGATCCGTCACAGAACCAAGGTAACCGACATAGCCCAAAGACTAAGCAAGCTAAAGTGGCAATGGGCTGGTCACATCTCTCGTAGAATCAACCATCATTGGGAAAAACAAGTTTTAGAGTGGACACCGCGTTTAGGCAAATGTAGTGTGGGACGCCCGCCGGCCAGGTGGAGTGACGACTTGCGAAAGGCGGCGGGCAGAGACAGGATGAGGAGCGCCGAAGATGGGACTCAGTGGCTTTCATTAGGGGAGGCCTACGTCCAGCAGTGGACGAATATAGACGAGTGATTGAGAAAGCCTCAAACCGCCGGCGTGAAGGTCCTGTCCGAAACATCAATGGAGGATCTTGATGTCTTCAGAATAACCGCAATCGTAAAAACTTATAAAACACTGACGAAGCACCTACACTTCGTTTCAGTCCATCCAGCAAAGGATCTCGTTGTTTTAAGAATAACCGCAATCGTAACTCTAAAACTGCAAAAACACTGACGAAGAACACTTCAATGTCATTCCATACAGCAAGTACTTATATAGCGTCATTCCACTCCATTCTTGAGTTTCAATATAGCGTTCTACTTCCATTTTAATATTTTAGGTGTACGCAAGAACCATCGGATTATCAGCATACCCTCATTCATGAAGTTCCTGATTGATCTCAACAACCTTATGCCGTACAGAATAAGAGTTATTTTTACCGATTTCTTCAACATCCGCCACAGAGGATGGTTTTGTTTTTGCTGAGGGAATCTTTAGTAATTCTCGGCTCACTTTTTTAAGCTTAAATATCATATACGGATAGAAGCATGCGCTTAGATGCTCTCAAAACTTCTTAGATGAAATGTTCAAGACTTTAAAATAATAAGCATTCCTGGAAACAAGAAGTTTGATTCGATAACGGTGAGATGTTGCGCGAAAAATTACTTAACTTCAGCAACAGCACCGTCTTAATGTGTTCTGCCTTCTGCTTGAGGTTTGTAAATCTCATTTGACTTCAAGCGATTTGTGAGGTTGCTGATAAAATAGTTGCGACGCGAATTCTCACTGACAAGCTAGAAATATTCTCAAAGGGAGATATTTTTCTTCCGAAGATTCTCATTGGTACCTAACTAACACAAAATTCTTGTGTATTTTTTATAGTTGTGTTTTTTTAGCTCCAAGGTATTCTAGTCTAGATAGTAGGTAGGTACCTATATTGGGTTCTCTACAGTCCTTACTTGAAATCGAATGACGTGAGATCCAATAACATTTGCTCGATGAAGCTAACTCGATAGTACTTCAAATCGTAAGCAATTTATTTTAAACGCGACAGTTAACGGCCTTGTTACATCAATACCTCGAATTGATATAAGCTCGAATCATCGGCAGAGCGTCAAGACCATTTTCTTGAAACATCATTTCTCGAACGACCATCAAATCGAAATTACAGAATAGTTTTCAAGGATTTTTATTTGAGAACAATTTGGTATAATGAAACATTAAGTAGATAATTATACGAGTAGAAATATAAATCCAGTATAATCGTGAATATTAGAAAATATAATATTAGCTACTCGATACAAATACTTTGTATTTATACGGTTCTCACTATGATTAAAACGACCATTTTTTTTTCTGGCTAATTAAAAATATGTAACCTACACAAAAAGATTGTTAGTTTTACAATTAAATATTCTGTAAAATCGATTTGATGGTCGTTCGAGAAATGGTGGTACAAGAGGTGTGCTTTCGCGCTGATGATGATGATTCATCATTTTATATGTAGTTTTTGAAACGAAGTTCGCACGTTAGGTATAGATACTCTGTACGCTTGGCGAATGAGAGCCAGACCGAAAAAAGTGTAACATTTTGATCGTTATGCCACTAGCTATAGTATATGTTTATGTGTTTACAAGCGTATATCTATGTATTTATGTATATCTATGTATGTATTTATGTATATCTATGTATGTATGTGTATGTAAATCCTTCATCTTTTTTTTCATTTAGTTACTCTCAAACGTTATTTTATTTCATTGTGTCTGTTATTTAATACATATTATGCAGCGAAAGGAACTAAGTTCCAACCGGGTGTCCCGCGACTCCTCTACTTTTTTTGTTGTTGTATAGTTTCACAGTTTGTGATACTTTATTCACATCTCAATCTAGCCTAAATAACTATTTAGTCATTTAAATATAACTTTAACAGCTAAGTAACTATAACATTAAGAAATCGTTCCAATGACGTCTTCATACGAGTGTACGACTAAACGCCGACAGACTGAACACCGACAAGACTTTACTTCGACGGGAGTCTTCGCCGACAGGTATTTTTGGTTATTGATGAATACCAGGAAGTATTTTGCCTTTTTATTAGTGAAGTTAACGTCGATAGAATTGATTTCATTCAGTTTGATACGTCAAGTTTGTAGTCCACTCATAGACACGAGTTATGCACTCTTGAACATTTTCTACAGCTCCCTCGTGACTATTCGCAGCAGCCATGATAGCTGTGTTGTCAGCAAAGGTTGCAATGAAATTATTTTCTAACTCAGGAATATCGCAGGTGTACTTATAGTAGATACGGACTAAGTACACTCCCTTGTGGTACTCCAGCTTTTGTCTGCCCAAGGTCTGAATAAGCGTTTCTTTGTCTTATTCCTAATCAACTTGTTTGATATACGACTCTATAATGTCTGAAAACTGTTGAGGCAGCATTGTTATTGTTCTTAGTTTAAACGAGGCCATCACGTCATACTTTATCAAAAGCTTTATGAAAAGCCTGTTTATTAGTCATTAAATAGTAATTCGAGATTTTGATACATCGAGGCATTAAATTGACGTGTTCATTATTTATCGATTTCAAGTACTATCGAGTTACCGTTTTCGAGCTAGTCTCACGTCATTCGATTTCAAGTAGGAAACCCTTATCAAAGTGAAATATTGTTTTAAGTTTCGAACTTCCTGTTATACAAAATTCTTATGTATTAGGTATTTTATACTCGTGTTTTTACCTGTAATATATTCTAGTTAGTATCCAGCTTGTAGACTTTTTACAATTGTGATTTGAACCGGACTTAGGTATTGTTTGAATAAATCATGAACTTTTCATTTGACTTTTATTTAGAACATACAAGATTTTATGGAAATATTTGGAATTTAATTCAGTTCTGATCTCATAATTACAAGGACCATGCCAATACTTACTAATAAAATTAGACAGGTGGTGGACAAACTCATCCATTAATATCCTTACTCTATTATGGAATGCTACTGCATAATTATTAATTCTACATTTTATAGTCCACAACAAGACTTAGTTAATACATGTTAATTTATTAATAAACAAGGTGTCCAAAAAGAGTATCGGGTATTTGTTTCTTCAATAAAAAAAAAACTACTAGTAATGAAGTATTTTTTTATTGTTCATTATTAGAATACAAAATGGAAAATTATTTCGAAAAGATAATGTTATCCAAATGGTGACCGTTACGCTGCTGGCACTCTTTGAACGATGATTGGTGATAACACGCTGACACAAAGCCCTCGATAGTGCAGCCATTTCTGACCTGATGTTTTGTTTCAATTGCGTTAGGTTCGTCGGAATATTCTCTTAAACATTACTTTTAAGGTATCCCCATACGAAATAGTAAAGTGGGCTAAGGTCGGGGCTTCTGGGAGGCCAGTTGATGTTACCTCTACGTGAAATTACCTTATTAGGGAATAATTCGTAAACAGCTTCAATTGATTGATTTAATTTATGGCAAGTGGCCCCGTCTTGTTGGAACCACGTTCTGGAATTGAAACCTTGAAACTCCTGCAACTCTGGACCCAAAAAGTTTCGCAGCATATCGCAATAACGGTCACTATTCACATTGAGCGCTCGGCCTCGTCGATCTTCATGAAAATAAGGACCAATTATGCCTTTAGCAGACATAGCGGCCTACACAACGACCTTTGGGTTGTGCAGGGGTCGTTCATGTTTTCGCCTCGGATTCTCCTTTGCCCAGTATCGACAAATCTGCTTACACCATTCAGGTGAAAGTTGGCTTCGTCACTGAACAGTATGTTTTCAAAGTTGTTGAATCGTTGCAGCATTTCGTTCGCAAAATTCAATCGATTTCCGTAGTCCGTATCCTTCAATTCTTGAACTAATTGAATTTTATACGCTTTTAAATGCAATCTTTCTTTAAAATTGAATGCAAAGACGATTTTTGGATGTTCAATGCTTGGCTTCGCTTTCGTACGGATAAAGTCGGGTTTTTACGAACTGACGCCTTCACTTCTTCGATTGTTTCTTGGTCGCGGACTTAACGTGGGCGACCAGATTTTCGAACATTCTGCTCCATTTTGTAATGGAATGATTGGAATTCACTTGGTGCATTGCGTGTATGATACTCCGCACGATACAAACGTTGAACAGTTTTATTGAATCACCGTTACGATAATACGCTCGTACGCAAAATGCGCGATGCATCCCTGCGTACTGCTCCATGCTCCATTGCAAGTGAAATTGCACAAAATGGCGGACTTGACAACCCCCCCCCCCCCCCCACTTCGTGTCCATTTCAGCGCTGAAACAAAAACCCGATACTCTTTTTGGACACCTTGTATAACAAGTAGGTACCTATAAATGACATAAACATATTACACTGTTTTAAACAGAATTCTCAAACAAAGCTTAAATTGCAATGAAACCATGAATGACACCAAACCACATGCATTTTTGAATTGTCAAGGGGTTGGTCAGTTGGAAAAATAGCGTACTAGATTCCTATGGAGAAGAACGGGCAAAATACTCCATGGACAATCTTTTAAATTCAATCAATCAATTTAAGTGAACATATAAAAAATGACTCCTTAGGAATTAGGAACAAAAACACTTTCAAGTGGCTGCGATTGAATATAACTTGATTATAACCCCTAACACTCACACAAGTTTATTATCATTTGCAATATATTCACTACTTTGAAAAGTAAACGTATTTTTTAAATAAGAACAAAATTACTGATGGCAAAATAAAACGTAATTTCTAAACAAACTTATCTTGCAAAATAAGATCACAACATTATTTTTTGTGGTTTTATTTTTCCGGCTGCTTTTGATGCGCTCCTTGGAAATGTAGTACTGTTGTTGATCTACATCTTACATAACATCCTACAGACAAGTGTGCATTCCCAGCTTATACCTGTTCACACTTTGTCCGCACTTTTCACAGATTGCTATCTCAATGTGCTCCTTTATATGCTGCTGTAGTAGCTTTGTATCAGTAACCTGTATGTTGCAAATATGACAGACAGTCCTATTGCTTCCGTGTAGCAACGAGTGACGGAACAACGAAGTTCTTGTTGCAAAACTACGGCCACAAGACTCACATAAGTGACGGGTAGGTTCCGGTCTTGCTGTATGCCTTTTTACATGGAGGTACATTTCATTGCGATCTGCTGATGTTGTGTTGCATATTTTGCATCTGTAAAAATTTAATCATAATCATTCATCATCATAAAAGTCAAGGAAGTAACTCTTAATACAAATTTAAAGGTTCCAGAAAAGCCACCAAGCAATGATGGCCACTAGGATCTTCCAACACTAAGGTTGAGGTTATCAATGGTGACAAAATAATAAGTATGGAATTTCTTAAAATAATTAATTTTTACTATATATTTTTTACCTGTACATAACATTCTCAGGTTTTTCATGTTCCTCCTTCCTATGTTTAGTTAACACATCACTGCCATGAAAAGTGTGACCGCAAATATCACACATTCTCTCATCAGCCTTCATAATATGTTCTTTAGCATGTTTGTATAACTGAAACCTCTCTTTAAATGTATCTCCGCATTCTTTACATCGGTATACACATCCTACGGTTGCTGCATAGTCTGTGTGGCATGTTTTGTGGTGCTGTGTCAGCCTCTCCTTTGATGGGAACTCTTCACCGCAGTTACAAGTGAAGAGACCCGGTGTATTGTGTGATATTGAATGCTGTTGCATTTGTTGCTTAGAATTAAACAGCATATCACAGTGTATGCATGTTCGTAGAGCTAAGTCACAAACACTTAAGTGTTGTAACAATTTTTGTACCGTCTCATATTTAATTTTACAGCCAAAACATATGAAGGCATTTTTTTCTATCTTTGCTTGGTTTGCTTTGATTTTTGGATCTACTTCCTTCATTAATAGTCCTTTTACCATTTGGAAGTCTGTGTCCATGACATCTCTTTCTGTCTTAAATTTCTTAGCTATGTCTTTCTTGTTGGGGCTTGGTACTTTAATAGTTTTATAGTTCATCTTACTTATTTCGAAAGAATGTTCATTTTTGTCCAACATGTTGACAATACAAGGTATATCTTCCTTACCAAGATTGTTTAGATACTCTTCAATGTTCGCAGTGTTGTTTAGAAACTCTAGAAGCGAATCTGAGTTGTATTCGGAGTCTGGTAATGGCTGTATCACCATTTTATTTTCAGTTGATTTCTTCATCTTCTCCTGCAGTGAAGATTCAAGCCAGTCTTGTGAACAACGAGCGTTTAGTTGGAAATTATAAAATTGGTTCAATAATGACACACAGGACAAGCAAACAGTTTTTGGAAGATTATCATTTGAGGATATAATCACTGCGAGGCAGGCTTTCATGTGTAGGCTGATGGTAGGGTCCCCGAGTATTGAGACATGGTCGGACTCCACGTCCAAACATATGCGGCAACAGTTTTGGACGTCATCACACATATTTCTTCAAATAATGTCGGTATTTATTTATTTATTTCTCACGGCAATCACAACACTGGCAAATCTTATCTTTTTTGGTGTGACACTGAAAGTTGACTTGACTTTTAGCATTCCGTTCAAAATCTTAAGTTTTTTCATATATGTTTTTCTGCTCGTTACCCATGTTTACAAGTCGTTTATTGTTTTTAAAAATTGATTTCTAGGCGACACAACAATAATAACTATTTTATTAGTCACCGTTGTAAACTAAGATATAGATATATAGATATAAGATATATAGATATAAGATATATATAAACTTCATAAATATTGAGAAAACCATTTTCAATATCTAATTTATGAACGAAGAGTAAGCTATCAGGCTACTAGGCCAAGGTCGTTGAAATTAGGGTTCCTTTAGAAATGTGATAAAACTATTACCCAAATCATTAAAATTAAAATTGATTCATTCATCACGCCCGCGCCCGGTCGCCTGCCTGCTCCGTTTATGCAGAATTAACGATATGTGGTCCTCCTTATCCATTTTGTTATCGGCGTACCCTTATTTCCTAGCGTCTGCCCTAATACGACTCGCCTGACCGAATACCGTTTTAAATAGAGTCTCGGCCTGCAGAGTTAAAAGTGTTGTTTTATAAGAGGGCTTAGGTATCTTACAAGTATTTGGCATTTTTTGTTTATTGCAAAAGAAAAAAAAAAGGAAAATTTAAAATGTTCGTGATTTTTAAAACCCATGTGATTAATTTGATCTAATAGAATTTGCACGCACACACCCAGGTGCGGGCGCAGCGCTCGCAGCACTCGCCTAACTTTTACGCGCTAGCCCAGTGAGAAATCTAAGCACCCCGGTTTTTGTTATAAATAAATAGGAGTTATTTTGTCTACATACGCAGAAAAACTGTATTATGAAAATCTAAGATGTAAGAGCCAGCGAAGTGAGCTCGAAAATATAGATTGCACGTCGCGGACTAAGTTAAGTAGTTTTTTTTTTTGATCATTCAAACAGAAATAATACTTGCTTTGTCAACTTATACAAAAAAGCTTAACAATTATGAGAGTGTAGAATTCAAGAGTAAGCGAAGAAAGCTCGTAAATTTTGACATCCTCTCGGATAGATTAGATTTTATTGTGATAATTCAAACAGAAGATTTAGGAGTTAATTGTCGACTTGTGCAGAGAAGATTAAGTAGGTATGAGATAGCAGAATCTAAGAGCGAGCGAAGTGAGTTCGATAGTACTTGCATCCTTCGGATAGGTTCGATTTTCTTTTCGCCATTCATAGATCGGTAAATATGAGAACGCAGGAAAGTTTTCGATGCTTGTTTTATGAAACGTTTGGGCTTTTGAATCTATTTCTAGCCCTTCGAACCTACTACACAAGTGGTGTGGCCAAATTTCCGAGTTCGCTTTTTCCTTCCTTTAAATCATACAGTCTCTCGACAACTTGAATGATTTTGGAGGTGTTCATGAACCCTCCCCGGGGTAGGGGGTGCGGTCCCAGGAGGCGGGCCTCCTGGTACCGCACCTGTACAAACCTCACATTACAATAATTGTAATTTTTTTTATGTACGGAACCAAAGTTCTTGAATGACCAGCCGTCTGACGGTTTGACAGTCAGTGACATCTGACACTCAATGTTTTGACAATTCGTTGGAAGGCTTGAGGTGAGGTGGGTATGCCTCGAATCGAGATTTGCGAATTAATTACTTTCGTAACGCGGTCATAATATTTTATGTGTGACTATTTCTATCGCGTGTGTACCTAGTCGCGGGCGTTAGACGCGACGAAATTCAAACGATCTGAACTGGAGTTTAAAGTGTACATATTTTAAAATAAATCACGATACGATGTGTTTTCACGTAATTAACAGCGACAAGTGACGCTGTATAGCCTTTATTGGTGATAAAACACCTTGTTTTACTTCATAATACTGCATTGCATACTGTACGTTACCAGAAACCAAAATGTCTAAGGACAGTAAGTTTGGAAGTGAGGCACAGGAATCCCTGTTGTATTCTGGCAGACATGGAGAACTGTCAGTGGTCAAGGCAATGCTGGAGGCGAAGAATGAAGGGAAACTTACTTTGGATATCAATTGCAAAGGTATAATGAATGATTTGAATATCTTACTAACAAACCAAACTAACAGTATTTTAAATGATTGACTGTTTGTAACCTTTTAAAATCTCAAGTTAGTGTTCTAACTTGTTTTAACATTGCACACGTCTTTGCTTCTGTAATAGCCCCAAAATTGGAAATATACTAAGCTGTAAACTTTATTTGCTGTAATTTCAATCAAAGTAAGCACTGCAGTCCTACATTGAAGATGGTTTGTCTTATTATTTTGCAATGGCCATGGTTATTCCAGAAAACATAATTCAAGATGACGAGGGGCAAGTGCACATTCTCAATGTCCATTTAAACTTTTCAAGACCTTAGCCAGTTAGTTGATTCGTATATGTTTGTCAGTTGTTACGGGTCTTCAGAAGCCCGAAAGTCTGGCAACCAGTCTTGCCAAGGGGTATTGTATTACCCAGTGACTGGGTTGTGGAGGTCAGATATGCAGTCACTGCTTGCTTAGCCTGCAGGCAAATATTTGAGCAACATTACTGAAGTTTTATATTGAAACATTTTTGATCTTTGAAAGTACAATGTCCTTTTTAGTTTTAGTTTAGTGGTATAGTCAACCTCATAATTGCTTTACCATCCTAAAGTTGAATATCTCCTCCAAGAGATATTCAACTTATGATGGTACTTATGAAACAACAAGGTCTTTTAGCCTGTGACATTTAGACAGTTTTAACCTTAGTGTGGTTTCAATTTACTGGGAATTGTTGTCATAACCTATCATAATAAATAATAATCTTTATTTCCAGTTTTACATTTACCATTTGTAATGTGCATCTTAGCATGGCGAGCCTATTACCGTTAACTTCAATTGTTGAGGAATTTTTGTCAAAGTTGGTAAAGCATTTATGGGATTGGCTATACATACCTCTTTGGTACTGTTATAGTCTGGAAAGAATAAGGTCATGTTAACTTTGAACAGTTGTTAGGTGTTATTATTATAGGTTTTTAATTGCTATTGACATCACCTGAGGCGTTGCATTATTATTCATCTATTCTTGTTTTAATAGATTACTATAAATTTCATTATAAGGTGAAATGATGAACTTTGATCTACATTATTTGCATTCATATTTTATCAAGATAGATTGATTATGTTTGATGTAAGTCGTAAGTCTATAAGTCATTTGTAGTTAGTTAGATTAGGTTTCAAGACTGCATTGCGGGAGGATCGTAAGTTCCCGCGACCCCCGCTGTCGGTGTGAGATGGAACACCGGTTTTTAGTCAGTAAGAGTCTGACAGACCCCGAAGACATCCACGAAGATTTTCCAACCCGGAAAAAAAAATTTAAGACTGCAGTCGGTAGGAATTTAACTTAAAAACTAAATCGAATGTGTAGGTTGGGGCTAAAGTTAGATCGTGTTTTGTAATAAGACGGAAAGACTTTTTGTTTTTTTTTTGCCTTTAAACTAAAATTAAAAGCAGTCAGACATTATGCAAACAGCACCCTTATTACGTCACACGCTTTCAATCACAATCTGTATGATTTTGAAGGATATTGCTAATCCATTGCTTCATATGTACGAAAAATGTGTCTGCTCAGCAACATATAACGCAATGAATGTTGTTGAACTATCAAAATGAAAGCCATTCCTACTGATAGTGTGTAACGTAATTACCTCGCAGGGCACAATGTTTAGATATGGGGCATGCATTGAAATAACATAAATATCCGTTTTTCCTGTTATTCAAGTAGTAATTCGTGATAATATTTATGTCTGCACTCTAACTGATTGAATGGGACATCCATTTGACCAATGTTAGGTTGGCAAGGCTTTTATCACTGTTATTATTCTACAATTACATACTGTATTTATTGTTTTATGTACCCACAACAAAACACTTATCATCATCTGACCTGCCTTTTCCCAACTATATATATATATACACGAATATCGACTCGCAAACTGAAACAATGAATTCAGCACATGATCCTAGACACCATAGAGTAGACATTTTTCGCCCGTTATCAACAAAAAAATCTGTTGTTCCTTAGGAAAGTGTAATACCTACGCGGTCGAAATGTATGGTAGATGGTACAGCATTTTTGTTTTTTTGTAAATTACGAAAAATTTAAACGCAGGGAGGTTCAGAATCATGTACTGAATCCAAGGACTGGTTAATATTCTTTTTGACTGAATCCATTGTATCTGGTTGTGCGTCGACGTCTTTGCCTCCCTGTATAGACATATCAACATAATTAACGCAAGACCTCATACACCCAATTAGAGCATTGAGTTTTTTTTTAGTTAAAGGGCTTTATCGCTTAGCGATAACGTCGCCCTGTAACGTCAGCACAATCACTTAACCTAACATTTATTTTAAAACAAAAAATGCTAGTTTGTATAGCATCCTAGCTTGTTCCGAGAAAGGACAAGCGAGGATAGCATTACACCCTCCTATATCTAAGTTATTTATATGGTCAAGTAAATTAAATCTCAAGGCTTCGTTCCGCAGCATTTAGTTAAAAGCATCATACAATGACCAAAACGATTTTTTTAAAGCTAACTATTATTATTAGGAAATTCGTGTCGATCCTAGCATTACATTATGCATTTAAAAATGAGTCTTATTGCATTGCAATAAGATTTAATTTTCTTTGGCTCAATCGGCGGTCAGTATTGCAAAAGACATACTTTTTGACAAAAATACCTATATTAATAGTTACTGAAATGGGTTCAGTAGTCAATAACGAGCAAACTACTTTCAGGACTTGTGTTTATTCTGTTACACTTTGTATATCTGTCTGCCTTCTCCCAATATGTTAGGATCGGTTTCCAGTCTAACCGGATGCAGCTGGATACCAGTATTTCATATGAAGCGTTACTGGGTAACATGATACCCCTTGGCAAGACTAGTGGTCAGACTTTCCGGCTTCTCGACTACCCGTAACAAATGTCAACGATCTACGAATGACAGCCGGGATCGACTGCTTAGCGTGCTTTCCGAGGCACAGAGGGGTCTCAGTATCTCCTAACAAAACTTGTTTATTTTTCAGGAAAAAGTAAAACCAACCTAGGCTGGACTCCGCTCCACTTAGCTACATACTTTGGTCACACAGATGTGGTAGAGGCCCTATTAGAAGCAGGGGCTAGTGTTGATGAAGTTAATGACACTGGTGACTCTGCACTGCATAAGGCCTCTTTTATTGGGAATGAGGTAAGAAGGAATAAAAAAAAGAAATTAAATTGATTAGTTGCCTCACTGGCCAATCATCAGTCATTTAGAAATTGTCAATAGCAGCCTAGTCTAGACTCTGGATTTGTGCCCAGTTTATAAATAGGCTAGTAAATAATGATATATTGGGTGGCTGTGATACATACAGGTACTTGGGAAGTTCTCTAGCAAAATGCCGAAAATAAAAACATTGACACAACACAAACATTTGATTGATAGTTCTCTAGCTCTATTGCCTCTCAATTTCGGTAAGTAGTCGTTGAATTTTATAGTGCGCGACCTGTGCTTTCTATGTCATTGTCATAAGGTTTAAATTAACGTACCAGTAGGCACAAATTTTCATTTATTTTTTGTAATCTACAGACCAAAAATTTTCGGCACTATCCATCCCTTTCTCTCCCACAGGAACTAGTAATCCTCTTACTCAAACACAAAGCTGACGTCAACATAATGAACGGCGAAGGACGAACGCCGTGCGATATGTCAAAGACAAGAGACGTTCAAAGACTACTAGAGGCGGCCGGGAGAGCAGAGAGACATGAACGAGAACTCAGACTGCTTACCGCCGCTAAGGATGGCAGGATTGATGATATACAGGAGTTGGTACGTTATTTTTAAAGTGTTATATTACGGTATTGGCAAATAAGGTATGCAGTGTCACGTTTTGTTATTGTATCACACCAACGACATGATGCGAGACTATCAATGCAATGGTCTAATCACTAATGGAATAAGTCACAACTTTCATGGTAAGACCAGCAGTCGAATTGCGTAACAAACTTGTGACCGATCTAGTTGTTGAACAGATTACCAATTTTTCAAACATAATAAGGAATTTAGTTGCATTGACACAATGAAATCAATCGAAACGAAATAAGTTAAGCTGTTGCGGAAATTAACAGACTGTTGCAATTAATTTTTCATCATTATATCTCAAATCTCAAACATATCTCCTTAAACTAACGCTATGAATAAACCAAGTTTAGTAATAAGGAGCATCTTATTCATAGCTTGTTTTCTGCTACTAAAATCTACCAGTGGCTTGAAATGCCAGCTGTGTTAGTAAATGTTTTCTGTCCTCTTTCAGCTAAGTAGTCCAAACGCTCCGAATATAAACTGCGTGGACGCTCAAGGCAACACGTGCCTACACTGTGCTGCATACAGAGGACACACAAGACTTGCTGTGTTACTGCTACAAAATGGAGTCGATACTACAGTCAGAAATAATAGTGGTATGTACACATGTATTTTTCTCTCCAGTCAGCGAGCTATTTTCAAATAGGTCTTAATATAAGGTATAAATAAGGTTATACGTTAGGTATCGTATTTATTTATTTATTTTCCTTTATTGGCCAACCAACAATTGTTTACACTGAACATATTAAAAGTAACTCTCCATAATCTAGGGTTAGTGTAACAATTTCTTACAGGTTAGCACCGTATGCCAATTATTTATGTACCAATATGCTGATTCTTATAGTTGTTAATAGTTATTTTTTTATTAGTTTTCTTTTTAATATTTTACTGTCCCAATTTTTTTAAAAATTAGTTTTACTTTTAATTTGACTGTCCCTATTAAATTGTTATGTAAAGTCATCACATAGCAATTTAATTTGGACAGTAAAATTCAGGCCATCGCCTGAAACACAGGTCTGAACTATCCGATTATATTCTTATTCCTAATTGTCAAAACATTTTCTTGAATAAATATATTTTAGTTATAATTTATTTCTAAGCACTAATAATCTATTGTAAACGAAATATTACTACTGTGGCTGTGTTTTAGAAAAAGGTAAAAAAAAACGCGTATGTAATTGCTTTTCCATGCTAAGGTTGTCGCTTGCACGTCATAAAATGTCAAGATATATTTTTGCTCTTAAATCAATGTTAGTGAAGTTTCAATTTAGAGTTTTTGTCAAAAGTGGTAAAGCAATTCCGAGGTCGACTTTACTACGTATTACATAATATTATATTTCGATGTGTTTCATGAAGTGGTAAACATATTCGTCAGTCAGCAAATTAGCAGGTAGCAGGGTTGGGGGCTCTCATCTGGCAAAGTGCAGCAGAGCGCGATAGCAACACAGCGGACACAGGCGATATAATTATGTACTATGTTTATTTTCGTCTATCTCTATATTATCATGTGCAATGGGATTTTTTTGGCCTTAATGAGGGGCTTTTAGTTTCAATACATTATTAAATATGTGTGTAAGTGAAGTGAACCTGCTTTTTTGGGGACCTAAAAACACCATTGATGCTGCGATCCACGTGACCACCTACTAGGTCCAACTCATTTAAGCAAGCACGTATTGCATCGACTCGAAAAAAAGAACACAATACGTACTCGTATATGAATGGGGTGCTAGGTAGGATAGAAATAGGAGAGGAAAGAGGAGAAATAGGAGGCCACAATACTCAGGTCCCTCAAACAAAACCTTTTCGAGCTTATTTAAAAACCTGTTCTCGTTTTGAAAGTGTGCAATGCAGCACTAGCCTACAGATTAAACGGTTGCAGTCCGTGATATTATAAGTAAAAAGAGGTAGAAAGATTTATGCGCTTCGCAAATGGTAGGTACGTCAAAACTTGGCTACTTAGCCAAGTAACATAAATATTGGCTAGTTAGCTAAGTTATCGTAAACTTAGTGTCTTGTCTCTTTTTCGCGCCCGATAATTACGACATGCCGTCCTACTTCCACGCGTCATCTAATATTTATGTAGTATGACAATGTGCCTTTTTTGAAGATCGAATGTCAGTTAGGGAACGTCCTTTTACTTATTTATGGTTGCAGTGGCCTGATGTTCTATTTTCAAACGTCACTATATTCTTTAGCCTCAAACCTATTTCCCAACCTGCAGGTCAGCTGGCTATCGACATGGCTAAAGACACAGATATACGCGAGGTATTGAGTGTAAGACCGGTGCAGCGATTGCAGAGAACAGCTTCTCGGTTTGAGGGGCCTCTGCTGAAGAGGTCACGGTTCTTGGGATGGAGACCTGTTTGGGTAAGCAGACATTATTATTATTACAGTCCTATTCAAGCTTTATGGTGGCTCGGAACATGAGGCGAGTCGCTGCGCAGTAACCAATTCACGTGTCAGCGGGGGTGAGGGGTGGGGTACTGCACAACGAGTAGCGCACTTCAGAGCCGCCATAATGTTTGAAACAGGCTGTATACAGGGTTATTGGTAAAACACCATCAACCTCTTAAGGGGTCATTGTACTCATCATTATGAACAACTTTTACTATTGGACCAAAAATGACATCGCGTAAAAAAAATCAGCTGTTCCCTACATTTATGTTTGCAGAACTCGTCAAAATGTAGGGACCAGCAGATTTTTTTTCGCGATAACCCTGTATACTGTTATTTGTGCTATTGCAGAAAACCACAAGAAAGTGTATAAATAAATTTCAGTCTTATCTAGAAGTCACTAAAGTTGAATTTCAATTGATATGAAGCTACGCTGCCCTCCAAAGCTATGTGCTAATTAATCAATAGAATCGATTTTTCTTGTATTTAACCCTAGGTGTACTCTGGTATCGAAATTGACGACTTACAATTATTAATTATTGCGGCGTGCGTGTATGAACGTAACCGAAGCAAAGGGGAGGGACTATGTAAGGACCGTAGCAGGTTTTGTTCTGTAGTGTCTGCCTACTCCCGTAGGAAGAAGGCGTGAGTTTATGTATGAATGTATGTATTCATTCTCTGATTGTGGCCTACGGGCCGGCGCACATCTGGCGAGGCGCAGCGCAGCGCATTCGTCACTGCCAAGCAAATATCGACCTTGTGCTAGTTGAAATAAAGTTGAAAATAAATAAACTTCCATAAGCTAGAGAATACGTTTAAGCGGCAAGAGACGTGCATATCAAATTATTTATACTCAACTTTATTTTTAGGCTCGCAATGTTGATATTTGTTTGGCAGTGACAACCACCACTGCGCTGGGCCTCGCCAGGTGTGCGCCCTTACTCGAAAACTTATCCGATTTAACATAATATCACTCGAGTTTCCCCCTAAAGATTTAGGGTGTTTTTATAAGTTTTTTTTTAATTGACTAATTTATTCTCGTTACTATACATTTTTATTCATTAATTCTCCAGGCCGTCCTCCAGCGCGGCGTGCTCCTATACTACGGCTCGCGCGCCGAGGCCGCACGGGGTGGGACACACTGGCGCGGACGAAAATACTTAGACGCCGCCACTTTAACTGCCGCCGACACTGAACCTGCCCTTATAGTGCTGCACTTTAGTGACGGAGACACACATAGACTGGCTGTGCAGGGCGAGAAGGACGTGGCGGCTTGTAGACAGGTAAGAAGACAGCAATTAAAACAAAATAAATCGCCTGACGAAGTCTTCGCTTTTTCGCCTCTCAACGCAAGTGAATAAATAATCTATACAAATAAAGAACATTGAAGTGTCTGTTTGTAATGTCTAACAGTTTTTTGCTAAATGCTTATTCAGAACGTATAATTATCATAATCTGCCTAGTCTTTTTTCCAAGTATCTTGGGATCGGCTTCCAGTCTAACCGGATACAGCTGGAAACCAGTATTTTACACGGAGTGACTGCCTATCTGACCTCCACAACCCAGTTACTAGGTAATACGATACCCCTTGGTAAGACTTGTTGTCAGACTTTCGACCTTCTGACGACCCGGAAAGGCTGTCAAAAATCCACGAATGACAGCCGGAACCAACGACTTAACGTGCTTTCCGAGGCACGGAGGGGTCTTGATATGTAGAGATGGTCACCCATCCACGGACCAACCGCGGCAAGCGTAGCGTAACATGATCGATCGACCCGTGCAGCTGTTATAGCATATGAAAGTATATACGGTGCTTATTTATATTATTTTGTTGGTTTGAACCGGCTAGTTTCCGACGGCTGGACCGATTTTGACAGGACTTTCACTGGCAGATAGACGATGTTATAAGGAGTAACATAGGCTACTTTTTTCCCTGTATCGCGTTCCCGTGGGACTTTCTACATAGGTAAATGCGGGCGAAGCCGCGGGCTAGTAATCTATAAATAAATAATCGGCCTGTATTGTCCCTTTCCTTTTCCACTGAACTGGATCCTGGGCCAATAAGTACCAATCATTCCTACAAGCGTCAAGATGTCCCGCCATGTACGCCTGGGTCTTCCACGATGCCGTTGGACGTTTCAGGAACCCATGCTCTGGTGGTCTTAGCTCACAATCCATCCGACATGTGGCAAACGTGTCCGGCCCAGTCCTATTTCATGCACATAACTTGCATATGCAAACAGTTTCTGCAAACAAATTAATTATTAACGTCCACACTACTGCAAAAAGATTACACGATATATCGTTTTCCCGTCTTAAGGTGAATCCTCAGTTGTAGCCCGCCAAATTCAAATTTTCTTTGGGTTTTTGCAAATTGCAGCTTTGTTTTACGTCGTATGTTGATCAAAATGCGATTCGCGACTGTAGGAATGATATATTTATTGAATAACAATCATCAATTTCATATCAATACCGTAAAATGCTGCAACTTTGCCTGGATTTTGACGTTTTTTGTTCGTATATCTGAACCTATATATTATTATGGCTTTTAATGAGTTTTAGACGGATAACCGACCTTATTTCTTGCCAGGTAGAACCCAAATCTTCTTAAATCATCCTGTTTTTCCGAATTATAAGCACTCAAAGTCACAGGCAAAGTTGTAGGTAAAAGAAGCAACTTTGCCCAGGAGGATATCTCAATAAATAAACAGTTGATCTTACCAGTTTTTTTCCCGTGTGCATGAGATTATAGCCATTAAGGTAATTTTTTTTCACATCTACATAGTCGGCAAAGTTAAGTAAATTATGTCACTTAAAATTTTCACCCACTCGCACCGGTTTTTGTCGCACAACTGACAGAGTAACAATGGAGTTACCATTGTAAAAAAATAAAAATATGTTGTCCTAATAATGTAAAGATACTACCAAATGGTACAACATAAGAAAAAACTAAGCAAACGTGAAATATCGTAATCGAAACGAAATAGGCAAATTTGGCCTTTCTTGGCAAAGTTGCAGTGTTTTACCTAGCTACGTGTTACCTGGAAATTTGTTCCACCTAAGAACTTTACAGAATATTTCATATGAAAATTCTTTGGTGGAACAAATTTTCAAAGTTCGCGAATCGCATTTTGATCAACATACGAACATAGAACAAGGCTGCAATTTGCAACAAACCAAAGAAGATTTGAATTTGGCGGGCTACAACTGAGGATTCACCTTAACGATACATGCTTGTCTTTGGATTTTTTTTACTCAAGTAAGATGGAGTGTGTAGCCTGGCCATAAGTGGCTGAAAGTCAAGGCACATTCAACTGTCAACATGTCTATGGTAACAATTTGATAGCGACAGCACCTTTATGGCGTAGCTTTTATGGGCGGTTTTCGTAGCACAAGTTTATTGACGTGCGGTAAGCCGCACCACTTCAATACACAGATTATTTATAATAATTCCTTTTGTTGCCAGATTAAAAAAGTTAAACGTTTTTAGTGGCAACAAAATTAGGGTTTCCTTAAATCTCAACTGAACTCTTCTATATTGTTACAGCAATGGGTGACAGCGTTGAACGAGCACATTGCGTACTCTGGTCACTACCTTTGGGCGGGCGCATCTCCTGACTCTGCACGAGAGGCCACTGAGGATTTGGAAGACGAATGTAAACCATTAGGTAAGAAACTAAGGTCTACAATATACAATAGTTTCAGTTCTTTTTTTAACTTTATTTTCAGTTTCTTGTACTGAGTTTCACTGCAATAGGCCTATACTGGCTAGAATCCCTTACAGTTTGCTTTATTAACCAAGAATATTTAAATTAGTGGTCTACTATCTTAGCGCGAAAGTTACGGGCGTTTACTACTCCGTATCACGTAGGACATAAGATTAGTTCGGGGCCTGAACTCACAATGATCCCCAAGATTTGCGCTAGCCCCTGAAGCCTCATGTTTCTTGGCGCTACAGAGACCATTGCATATCAAGGAGTACTCCGGGGGGCGCCGTAATGGTAGGGAAGACGTGCCCTCAGGATAGGGAAGGATTTGTGAGCCATACCAGACATGCATCCTAAAGTAGGTAAACTGGTATTTTTCGTGCTTGTGCGTACTAATTCTAAAGTCGATCTCTACTTTGCTTTGCGAGTTGAAACTATAGAGGTACGAGCAACGGGGTGTAAAGTTCACTTATACCTCCATAGAAAAGGGAGGACCCTTCTACCAGACTGGTGTCGTGTCTGGTGGGCAACTGCCCTCTGATTGATGACGGTAAGTTGTATATATGTTAGTCGCGTGGTAAACTCTGCTTGCGCGATGCAGGATTTACGTGACGTCAGTATGACGCGCAGCTCGCATGTGGCGATGTAGATACCGCTATCGCTACAAAACAATGTGTAATTTGTTATAGGTTCAATGCAAGACGCGTTAACAGCAGCCACCAACAGTCTTGCTCTACTAGACACACAGCTGCGAGAGTGTGCCGCCATTGTTGCAGCTTTGGATAAGAGCGTCAATGTTGGGAACTCACTACATCATTCTGCTTATATGGTATGCATCTTTAATATTGTCACGTAGATCCTAACGCCATCTGTTATCGAATAGAAGAACTACACGTTAGACGCTAACGCCATCTGTTATCAAATAGCCGAACTACACTGCCGTAAGCACTAGAATGTTCTCGAATTATGTTAGAACATTCTAGTAACTTACACTCGTCATATAAATAGGGGTTGACAGCGTTGTAGGACAGTTCAGCTTAGAATGCGAAACAGTGAAGAATAGCTAATAACAGTAAAAGTGGACTAATAGTGAACTACAAGTGATTGTGTTTAAAGTTTCTGATTACTGTATTTGTGATTTTTAATTATAGTGTGTTTTTCGTGTAAATTGGTATAAATTTATTTATCCCGAACCCCAGCTCGTAACAATATGCTGCAAAGTGACTTATTCGATGTAAACTTAAGACGACGTTAGTAGCTTTGTCTTAAGGTTGAACTTGGTGTAACAAAATAATACCAAGTCGCGCTGGATCGGTACTAGCCAAGTGTGATCTTTATGTTACCAATTTCAATCGTATGATACAGTGCAGCTTAAGGTGATTTTTAGTGATTACAAAAGTTTTGTGTCGTATAATTTTTAAGGTCTTAAATGTTTAAATAAACGCTTAGGTAACTCCGATTAAACATACTTATGTAATAGCAGTTCTATTTACGATACTATCGAATGATTAGAAACTATATATTAAGTACTGCTTGAAATAAAACGGTCAAGTGTGTGTCGGATCACGCACAATAAAGTTATAATAATGTGTGTGTATCGATACAAGTCACGGTCAATTCTCCAACTGCAAATGTAAGTTTGTAATTGCATTTTGGTTTATGTAATGAAACTACAAATTAACGATTTTTGGACTTTTTCCTGTACTTGGTTCTTACCTCTTGCCAAATTCCTTGATTCTAGGTCAAAGGGAAGAACCCTATAGGTTTTGATTTATTGGCGAGTATCAATATGTCGCATAAATAGCCGTATTTTTTTTATTGAAGCTTGATTTTTTTAGAGCTCCAAACGACCGTAGATTTGATATAAATTTTAACTTGATGCCTCCACGCGTTCCTGAGAAAAAGGGTCTTAGCAGATTGACAGACGAACAACGAATTGATCCTATATGGGGTTTGTTTTGTTTTTTTGAGGTTCGGAACCCTAAAAATTAATAATTATAAAACATATTGTATGTCACCCAGCGCTTCCAACACGCGTGCGGCACGGGCTCCGAGGCGCTGTCAGCCCTGCGGCACTGCGCCGCGCTCGTCGCGCAGGCGCGGGACGCAGACACCGCCAAGCTCAATAGAGAGGTAACTATAGTATGTCACCCAGCGCTACCAACACGCGTGCGGCACTGCGCCGCGCTCGTCGCGCAGGCGCGGGACGCAGACACCGCCAAGCTCAATAGAGAGGTAACTATAGTATGTCACCCAGCGCTACCAACACGCGTGCGGCACTGCGCCGCGCTCGTCGCGCAGGCGCGGGACGCAGACACCGCCAAGCTCAATAGAGAGGTAACTATAGTATGTCACCCAGCGCTACCAACACGCGTGCGGCACTGCGCCGCGCTCGTCGCGCAGGCGCGGGACGCAGACACCGCCAAGCTCAATAGAGAGGTAACTATAGTATGTCACCCAGCGCTACCAACACGCGTGCGGCACTGCGCCGCGCTCGTCGCGCAGGCGCGGGACGCAGACACCGCCAAGCTCAATAGAGAGGTAACTATAGTATGTCACCCAGCGCTACCAACACGCGTGCGGCACTGCGCCGCGCTCGTCGCGCAGGCGCGGGACGCAGACACCGCCAAGCTCAATAGAGAGGTAACTATAGTATGTCACCCAGCGCTACCAACACGCGTGCGGCACTGCGCCGCGCTCGTCGCGCAGGCGCGGGACGCAGACACCGCCAAGCTCAATAGAGAGGTAACTATAGTATGTCACCCAGCGCTACCAACACGCGTGCGGCACTGCGCCGCGCTCGTCGCGCAGGCGCGGGACGCAGACACCGCCAAGCTCAATAGAGAGGTAACTATAGTATGTCACCCAGCGCTACCAACACGCGTGCGGCACTGCGCCGCGCTCGTCGCGCAGGCGCGGGACGCAGACACCGCCAAGCTCAATAGAGAGGTAACTATAGTATGTCACCCAGCGCTACCAACACGCGTGCGGCACTGCGCCGCGCTCGTCGCGCAGGCGCGGGACGCAGACACCGCCAAGCTCAATAGAGAGGTAACTATAGTATGTCACCCAGCGCTACCAACACGCGTGCGGCACTGCGCCGCGCTCGTCGCGCAGGCGCGGGACGCAGACACCGCCAAGCTCAATAGAGAGGTAACTATAGTATGTCACCCAGCGCTACCAACACGCGTGCGGCACTGCGCCGCGCTCGTCGCGCAGGCGCGGGACGCAGACACCGCCAAGCTCAATAGAGAGGTAACTATAGTATGTCACCCAGCGCTACCAACACGCGTGCGGCACTGCGCCGCGCTCGTCGCGCAGGCGCGGGACGCAGACACCGCCAAGCTCAATAGAGAGGTAACTATAGTATGTCACCCAGCGCTACCAACACGCGTGCGGCACTGCGCCGCGCTCGTCGCGCAGGCGCGGGACGCAGACACCGCCAAGCTCAATAGAGAGGTAACTATAGTATGTCACCCAGCGCTACCAACACGCGTGCGGCACTGCGCCGCGCTCGTCGCGCAGGCGCGGGACGCAGACACCGCCAAGCTCAATAGAGAGGTAACTATAGTATGTCACCCAGCGCTACCAACACGCGTGCGGCACTGCGCCGCGCTCGTCGCGCAGGCGCGGGACGCAGACACCGCCAAGCTCAATAGAGAGGTAACTATAGTATGTCACCCAGCGCTACCAACACGCGTGCGGCACTGCGCCGCGCTCGTCGCGCAGGCGCGGGACGCAGACACCGCCAAGCTCAATAGAGAGGTAACTATAGTATGTCACCCAGCGCTACCAACACGCGTGCGGCACTGCGCCGCGCTCGTCGCGCAGGCGCGGGACGCAGACACCGCCAAGCTCAATAGAGAGGTAACTATAGTATGTCACCCAGCGCTACCAACACGCGTGCGGCACTGCGCCGCGCTCGTCGCGCAGGCGCGGGACGCAGACACCGCCAAGCTCAATAGAGAGGTAACTATAGTATGTCACCCAGCGCTACCAACACGCGTGCGGCACTGCGCCGCGCTCGTCGCGCAGGCGCGGGACGCAGACACCGCCAAGCTCAATAGAGAGGTAACTATAGTATGTCACCCAGCGCTACCAACACGCGTGCGGCACTGCGCCGCGCTCGTCGCGCAGGCGCGGGACGCAGACACCGCCAAGCTCAATAGAGAGGTAACTATAGTATGTCACCCAGCGCTACCAACACGCGTGCGGCACTGCGCCGCGCTCGTCGCGCAGGCGCGGGACGCAGACACCGCCAAGCTCAATAGAGAGGTAACTATAGTATGTCACCCAGCGCTACCAACACGCGTGCGGCACTGCGCCGCGCTCGTCGCGCAGGCGCGGGACGCAGACACCGCCAAGCTCAATAGAGAGGTAACTATAGTATGTCACCCAGCGCTACCAACACGCGTGCGGCACTGCGCCGCGCTCGTCGCGCAGGCGCGGGACGCAGACACCGCCAAGCTCAATAGAGAGGTAACTATAGTATGTCACCCAGCGCTACCAACACGCGTGCGGCACTGCGCCGCGCTCGTCGCGCAGGCGCGGGACGCAGACACCGCCAAGCTCAATAGAGAGGTAACTATAGTATGTCACCCAGCGCTACCAACACGCGTGCGGCACTGCGCCGCGCTCGTCGCGCAGGCGCGGGACGCAGACACCGCCAAGCTCAATAGAGAGGTAACTATAGTATGTCACCCAGCGCTACCAACACGCGTGCGGCACTGCGCCGCGCTCGTCGCGCAGGCGCGGGACGCAGACACCGCCAAGCTCAATAGAGAGGTAACTATAGTATGTCACCCAGCGCTACCAACACGCGTGCGGCACTGCGCCGCGCTCGTCGCGCAGGCGCGGGACGCAGACACCGCCAAGCTCAATAGAGAGGTAACTATAGTATGTCACCCAGCGCTACCAACACGCGTGCGGCACTGCGCCGCGCTCGTCGCGCAGGCGCGGGACGCAGACACCGCCAAGCTCAATAGAGAGGTAACTATAGTATGTCACCCAGCGCTACCAACACGCGTGCGGCACTGCGCCGCGCTCGTCGCGCAGGCGCGGGACGCAGACACCGCCAAGCTCAATAGAGAGGTAACTATAGTATGTCACCCAGCGCTACCAACACGCGTGCGGCACTGCGCCGCGCTCGTCGCGCAGGCGCGGGACGCAGACACCGCCAAGCTCAATAGAGAGGTAACTATAGTATGTCACCCAGCGCTACCAACACGCGTGCGGCACTGCGCCGCGCTCGTCGCGCAGGCGCGGGACGCAGACACCGCCAAGCTCAATAGAGAGGTAACTATAGTATGTCACCCAGCGCTACCAACACGCGTGCGGCACTGCGCCGCGCTCGTCGCGCAGGCGCGGGACGCAGACACCGCCAAGCTCAATAGAGAGGTAACTATAGTATGTCACCCAGCGCTACCAACACGCGTGCGGCACTGCGCCGCGCTCGTCGCGCAGGCGCGGGACGCAGACACCGCCAAGCTCAATAGAGAGGTAACTATAGTATGTCACCCAGCGCTACCAACACGCGTGCGGCACTGCGCCGCGCTCGTCGCGCAGGCGCGGGACGCAGACACCGCCAAGCTCAATAGAGAGGTAACTATAGTATGTCACCCAGCGCTACCAACACGCGTGCGGCACTGCGCCGCGCTCGTCGCGCAGGCGCGGGACGCAGACACCGCCAAGCTCAATAGAGAGGTAACTATAGTATGTCACCCAGCGCTACCAACACGCGTGCGGCACTGCGCCGCGCTCGTCGCGCAGGCGCGGGACGCAGACACCGCCAAGCTCAATAGAGAGGTAACTATAGTATGTCACCCAGCGCTACCAACACGCGTGCGGCACTGCGCCGCGCTCGTCGCGCAGGCGCGGGACGCAGACACCGCCAAGCTCAATAGAGAGGTAACTATAGTATGTCACCCAGCGCTACCAACACGCGTGCGGCACTGCGCCGCGCTCGTCGCGCAGGCGCGGGACGCAGACACCGCCAAGCTCAATAGAGAGGTAACTATAGTATGTCACCCAGCGCTACCAACACGCGTGCGGCACTGCGCCGCGCTCGTCGCGCAGGCGCGGGACGCAGACACCGCCAAGCTCAATAGAGAGGTAACTATAGTATGTCACCCAGCGCTACCAACACGCGTGCGGCACTGCGCCGCGCTCGTCGCGCAGGCGCGGGACGCAGACACCGCCAAGCTCAATAGAGAGGTAACTATAGTATGTCACCCAGCGCTACCAACACGCGTGCGGCACTGCGCCGCGCTCGTCGCGCAGGCGCGGGACGCAGACCACCGCCAAGCTCAATAGAGAGGTAACTATAGTATGTCACCCAGCGCTACCAACACGCGTGCGGCACTGCGCCGCGCTCGTCGCGCAGGCGCGGGACGCAGACACCGCCAAGCTCAATAGAGAGGTAACTATAGTATGTCACCCAGCGCTACCAACACGCGTGCGGCACTGCGCCGCGCTCGTCGCGCAGGCGCGGACGCAGACACCGCCAAGCTCAATAGAGAGGTAACTATAGTATGTCACCCAGCGCTACCAACACGCGTGCGGCACTGCGCCGCGCTCGTCGCGCAGGCGCGGGACGCAGACACCGCCAAGCTCAATAGAGAGGTAACTATAGTATGTCACCCACGCGCTACCAACACGCGTGCGGCACTGCGCCGCGCTCGTCGCGCAGGCGCGGGACGCAGACACCGCCAAGCTCAATAGAGAGGTAACTATAGTATGTCACCCAGCGCTACCAACACGCGTGCGGCACTGCGCCGCGCTCGTCGCGCAGGCGCGGGACGCAGACACCGCCAAGCTCAATAGAGAGGTAACTATAGTATGTCACCCAGCGCTACCAACACGCGTGCGGCACTGCGCCGCGCTCGTCGCGCAGGCGCGGGACGCAGACACCGCCAAGCTCAATAGAGAGGTAACTATAGTATGTCACCCAGCGCTACCAACACGCGTGCGGCACTGCGCCGCGCTCGTCGCGCAGGCGCGGGACGCAGACACCGCCAAGCTCAATAGAGAGGTAACTATAGTATGTCACCCAGCGCTACCAACACGCGTGCGGCACTGCGCCGCGCTCGTCGCGCAGGCGCGGGACGCAGACACCGCCAAGCTCAATAGAGAGGTAACTATAGTATGTCACCCAGCGCTACCAACACGCGTGCGGCACTGCGCCGCGCTCGTCGCGCAGGCGCGGGACGCAGACACCGCCAAGCTCAATAGAGAGGTAACTATAGTATGTCACCCAGCGCTACCAACACGCGTGCGGCACTGCGCCGCGCTCGTCGCGCAGGCGCGGGACGCAGACACCGCCAAGCTCAATAGAGAGGTAACTATAGTATGTCACCCAGCGCTACCAACACGCGTGCGGCACTGCGCCGCGCTCGTCGCGCAGGCGCGGGACGCAGACACCGCCAAGCTCAATAGAGAGGTAACTATAGTATGTCACCCAGCGCTACCAACACGCGTGCGGCACTGCGCCGCGCTCGTCGCGCAGGCGCGGGACGCAGACACCGCCAAGCTCAATAGAGAGGTAACTATAGTATGTCACCCAGCGCTACCAACACGCGTGCGGCACTGCGCCGCGCTCGTCGCGCAGGCGCGGGACGCAGACACCGCCAAGCTCAATAGAGAGGTAACTATAGTATGTCACCCAGCGCTACCAACACGCGTGCGGCACTGCGCCGCGCTCGTCGCGCAGGCGCGGGACGCAGACACCGCCAAGCTCAATAGAGAGGTAACTATAGTATGTCACCCAGCGCTACCAACACGCGTGCGGCACTGCGCCGCGCTCGTCGCGCAGGCGCGGGACGCAGACACCGCCAAGCTCAATAGAGAGGTAACTATAGTATGTCACCCAGCGCTACCAACACGCGTGCGGCACTGCGCCGCGCTCGTCGCGCAGGCGCGGGACGCAGACACCGCCAAGCTCAATAGAGAGGTAACTATAGTATGTCACCCAGCGCTACCAACACGCGTGCGGCACTGCGCCGCGCTCGTCGCGCAGGCGCGGGACGCAGACACCGCCAAGCTCAATAGAGAGGTAACTATAGTATGTCACCCAGCGCTACCAACACGCGTGCGGCACTGCGCCGCGCTCGTCGCGCAGGCGCGGGACGCAGACACCGCCAAGCTCAATAGAGAGGTAACTATAGTATGTCACCCAGCGCTACCAACACGCGTGCGGCACTGCGCCGCGCTCGTCGCGCAGGCGCGGGACGCAGACACCGCCAAGCTCAATAGAGAGGTAACTATAGTATGTCACCCAGCGCTACCAACACGCGTGCGGCACTGCGCCGCGCTCGTCGCGCAGGCGCGGGACGCAGACACCGCCAAGCTCAATAGAGAGGTAACTATAGTATGTCACCCAGCGCTACCAACACGCGTGCGGCACTGCGCCGCGCTCGTCGCGCAGGCGCGGGACGCAGACACCGCCAAGCTCAATAGAGAGGTAACTATAGTATGTCACCCAGCGCTACCAACACGCGTGCGGCACTGCGCCGCGCTCGTCGCGCAGGCGCGGGACGCAGACACCGCCAAGCTCAATAGAGAGGTAACTATAGTATGTCACCCAGCGCTACCAACACGCGTGCGGCACTGCGCCGCGCTCGTCGCGCAGGCGCGGGACGCAGACACCGCCAAGCTCAATAGAGAGGTAACTATAGTATGTCACCCAGCGCTACCAACACGCGTGCGGCACTGCGCCGCGCTCGTCGCGCAGGCGCGGGACGCAGACACCGCCAAGCTCAATAGAGAGGTAACTATAGTATGTCACCCAGCGCTACCAACACGCGTGCGGCACTGCGCCGCGCTCGTCGCGCAGGCGCGGGACGCAGACACCGCCAAGCTCAATAGAGAGGTAACTATAGTATGTCACCCAGCGCTACCAACACGCGTGCGGCACTGCGCCGCGCTCGTCGCGCAGGCGCGGGACGCAGACACCGCCAAGCTCAATAGAGAGGTAACTATAGTATGTCACCCAGCGCTACCAACACGCGTGCGGCACTGCGCCGCGCTCGTCGCGCAGGCGCGGGACGCAGACACCGCCAAGCTCAATAGAGAGGTAACTATAGTATGTCACCCAGCGCTACCAACACGCGTGCGGCACTGCGCCGCGCTCGTCGCGCAGGCGCGGGACGCAGACACCGCCAAGCTCAATAGAGAGGTAACTATAGTATGTCACCCAGCGCTACCAACACGCGTGCGGCACTGCGCCGCGCTCGTCGCGCAGGCGCGGGACGCAGACACCGCCAAGCTCAATAGAGAGGTAACTATAGTATGTCACCCAGCGCTACCAACACGCGTGCGGCACTGCGCCGCGCTCGTCGCGCAGGCGCGGGACGCAGACACCGCCAAGCTCAATAGAGAGGTAACTATAGTATGTCACCCAGCGCTACCAACACGCGTGCGGCACTGCGCCGCGCTCGTCGCGCAGGCGCGGGACGCAGACACCGCCAAGCTCAATAGAGAGGTAACTATAGTATGTCACCCAGCGCTACCAACACGCGTGCGGCACTGCGCCGCGCTCGTCGCGCAGGCGCGGGACGCAGACACCGCCAAGCTCAATAGAGAGGTAACTATAGTATGTCACCCAGCGCTACCAACACGCGTGCGGCACTGCGCCGCGCTCGTCGCGCAGGCGCGGGACGCAGACACCGCCAAGCTCAATAGAGAGGTAACTATAGTATGTCACCCAGCGCTACCAACACGCGTGCGGCACTGCGCCGCGCTCGTCGCGCAGGCGCGGGACGCAGACACCGCCAAGCTCAATAGAGAGGTAACTATAGTATGTCACCCAGCGCTACCAACACGCGTGCGGCACTGCGCCGCGCTCGTCGCGCAGGCGCGGGACGCAGACACCGCCAAGCTCAATAGAGAGGTAACTATAGTATGTCACCCAGCGCTACCAACACGCGTGCGGCACTGCGCCGCGCTCGTCGCGCAGGCGCGGGACGCAGACACCGCCAAGCTCAATAGAGAGGTAACTATAGTATGTCACCCAGCGCTACCAACACGCGTGCGGCACTGCGCCGCGCTCGTCGCGCAGGCGCGGGACGCAGACACCGCCAAGCTCAATAGAGAGGTAACTATAGTATGTCACCCAGCGCTACCAACACGCGTGCGGCACTGCGCCGCGCTCGTCGCGCAGGCGCGGGACGCAGACACCGCCAAGCTCAATAGAGAGGTAACTATAGTATGTCACCCAGCGCTACCAACACGCGTGCGGCACTGCGCCGCGCTCGTCGCGCAGGCGCGGGACGCAGACACCGCCAAGCTCAATAGAGAGGTAACTATAGTATGTCACCCAGCGCTACCAACACGCGTGCGGCACTGCGCCGCGCTCGTCGCGCAGGCGCGGGACGCAGACACCGCCAAGCTCAATAGAGAGGTAACTATAGTATGTCACCCAGCGCTACCAACACGCGTGCGGCACTGCGCCGCGCTCGTCGCGCAGGCGCGGGACGCAGACACCGCCAAGCTCAATAGAGAGGTAACTATAGTATGTCACCCAGCGCTACCAACACGCGTGCGGCACTGCGCCGCGCTCGTCGCGCAGGCGCGGGACGCAGACACCGCCAAGCTCAATAGAGAGGTAACTATAGTATGTCACCCAGCGCTACCAACACGCGTGCGGCACTGCGCCGCGCTCGTCGCGCAGGCGCGGGACGCAGACACCGCCAAGCTCAATAGAGAGGTAACTATAGTATGTCACCCAGCGCTACCAACACGCGTGCGGCACTGCGCCGCGCTCGTCGCGCAGGCGCGGGACGCAGACACCGCCAAGCTCAATAGAGAGGTAACTATAGTATGTCACCCAGCGCTACCAACACGCGTGCGGCACTGCCGCGCTCGTCGCGCAGGCGCGGGACGCAGACACCGCCAAGCTCAATAGAGAGGTAACTATAGTATGTCACCCAAGCGCTACCAACACGCGTGCGGCACTGCGCCGCGCTCGTCGCGCAGGCGCGGGACGCAGACACCGCCAAGCTCAATAGAGAGGTAACTATAGTATGTCACCCAGCGCTACCAACACGCGTGCGGCACTGCGCCGCGCTCGTCGCGCAGGCGCGGGACGCAGACACCGCCAAGCTCAATAGAGAGGTAACTATAGTATGTCACCCAGCGCTACCAACACGCGTGCGGCACTGCGCCGCGCTCGTCGCGCAGGCGCGGGACGCAGACACCGCCAAGCTCAATAGAGAGGTAACTATAGGTATGTCACCCAGCGCTACCAACACGCGTGCGGCACTGCGCCGCGCTCGTCGCGCAGGCGCGGGACGCAGACACCGCCAAGCTCAATAGAGAGGTAACTATAGTATGTCACCCAGCGCTACCAACACGCGTGCGGCACTGCGCCGCGCTCGTCGCGCAGGCGCGGGACGCAGACACCGCCAAGCTCAATAGAGAGGTAACTATAGTATGTCACCCAGCGCTACCAACACGCGTGCGGCACTGCGCCGCGCTCGTCGCGCAGGCGCGGGACGCAGACACCGCCAAGCTCAATAGAGAGGTAACTATAGTATGTCACCCAGCGCTACCAACACGCGTGCGGCACTGCGCCGCGCTCGTCGCGCAGGCGCGGGACGCAGACACCGCCAAGCTCAATAGAGAGGTAACTATAGTATGTCACCCAGCGCTACCAACACGCGTGCGGCACTGCGCCGCGCTCGTCGCGCAGGCGCGGGACGCAGACACCGCCAAGCTCAATAGAGAGGTAACTATAGTATGTCACCCAGCGCTACCAACACGCGTGCGGCACTGCGCCGCGCTCGTCGCGCAGGCGCGGGACGCAGACACCGCCAAGCTCAATAGAGAGGTAACTATAGTATGTCACCCAGCGCTACCAACACGCGTGCGGCACTGCGCCGCGCTCGTCGCGCAGGCGCGGGACGCAGACACCGCCAAGCTCAATAGAGAGGTAACTATTGTATCTAAATGTATTCAAAAAAGATCATTTGAATTGAGCTTTTGTGATACGACATATTAGTATTGAGTACAAAGGTACTGGTTATTTCTCATGAAATTTCTTCCAGCAGACCTACGAAAGGAGAAATGATAAAGAAATGTGTGTGTGAGACCAAGCAGATAAGAAATTGGTTTTGTGACGTCTTAAACTAGAACAATAAATATTATATTATATTTATGTAATTTCATAGAGAGCAGTGCTGGCCTAGTGTTCACAGCCTTACGTAGTGTTACGATTTAAGAGTTGTAGGTCGTAGGTTCAAACCCAGACAGGCGCTATACTTTGTGTAAATAATTTCGCAAACACTCGAAGACATGTGACATCTACCAACACGCACTGGGCCCGCGTGGTGGATTACAAGCCCACTCCCTCTCACCGAGAGGAGGCCTGTGTGTGTCACAGCAGTGGGAACATTATAGGCTGATTATGTATGTAATTTAATAATGGTAGAACTTTTTTTTTAACTTAAAGCTGGTAGTTTGTAACAAAATTGTATATTATTCTTTCACATGTAACGCAATCTATTTACCTTTAAATAGAACATATTTTTTTTATAAAACCTTAGCAATAGAAGAACTATTTTTTTGGGAACTTTTTAATTAAACAATTTTATCTTTAACAGATAGAACGTAACCGCGTTTTAGAAGAAGCTCTGGCAGCGTTAGCAAGAACACACCATGCGTTAGAGATGTCAGTTGCAGAGGAACTTACTAAGGTATGGATTTTGAACCTTGGGCTCATGTTTATTAAGTCCTTATTAGAATGGCAAAAATTATGGAATTTAATAAAGTTGATAAAACAAGTTGGTATCAAAGTACGACATTTTGTTTTGTTTCAGAGCAAACGAAAGAAAAAGTCAAAATCCTCGTCAACACTAAACGACTCTAAAGAAAACTTCTTTGACGTTTTTGACGGTATGGTTCAAGAGTAATTTTCTTTACGATATATTTCTGTTTGTCCGATAGATTATTTGTAACTAGCTTTTGCCCACTACTTCGTCTGCTGCGTGTTTTGTGCATTTCATATTTTTTATACATATACAGGGTCAGGAAATTGACGCAAACCTGTCACCATTTTTTTTTGTTTAGGGTGGGAAATCATCAAATAACTTCTCTCGCTCTGGGCGGAGTGGGAGGGCGTGTCAGACTCTTACTGACTAAAACCCACCCGCGTTCCTTCAGTTGCCTGTGCCAGGGGCCACGGTAACCCTCTCGGGCTTTCCCGCAACCCTAGCAGGCATCAGCCCTAGCGGACCCTGTCATTGGTGCTGACATCTCTTTGAGCACAACGCGCCGTCGACCCGGGCCTGGTCCTTATCGGATGGCGAGCTACCCATTACTCGCTGTCTGCAAGCCTGCGTTTACGGGTGCCGGGAATTGGCCGGGAATTCCCGACAGCCAGGGCGTCTCCTGTGGCGACTAAGAGCGTGAGGGCGCGAATTTTGCCTCTCAACCTACCATGGATTCAGAACATGATTCTGATCCCCCTGCGTTGAACTTTTCCGTTGGTTATTTGTTTTTTAATTTGCTCTGCCATACATTTTGACCGCGCTGGTATTGCACTTTTCTATGAAACAGCATATTTTGTTTTTGATCATATCTACATGGTCCTCAAAGATTATTATAATATTATTCTAATTATTGTGAATGTGAGAACTATGTTGGTCATTGATTTATTTATATTTATTTTTGTATTTTTCTCAACGTAATCATGATCTGACAGTTTGAGTAATTTATGCGGCCTACTCAAATGTCCTTTCTTTGGTATTGTTCGTCGAATCGTTGAGCTCCTTGAGTCTAAGTTGAGCTGCACGATTACTGACAATTGCGTGCACTGACTGGATAGGTCCACTCAATCTGTGTGGTTCTTTCCTCAAAAGACCATTGCAGACACCGATCTACATAGCTTTCACATGACCTGACCAAGATTTTGTCTGGACTTTAAAAGAGACTGTGACCTCTGAGTTTGTTTCGGCCTTTCTTCTCAGAGTAGTCAGATAGGAAACGCCGACCCCATCTAGTTTAAAAAAAAATATGATGACGTGTAAAAGTGTTTGTTCAAACCTACTTACAGAAATAAAATCATTTATCATTTATCATTTGATAACGTACGAAAAATTTCTGCGATCATGAACTCTAGAATCATGTGCTGAATTAAGGAAGACAGTTTCGACGTCGATTTCCCTGCCTCCCTGTATATCCAGGATGAAAAGTAGCCTTATCTCCTTGTTCAGTCCCAGGCTAGCTATCTGTCAAATTTCATAACGATCAGAGGGGCAATTCCCGTTTTTTTTTTAAGAACGTTCGCATTCTAATCACAGTTTCAAGCTGTCAAATTTTGTATAGCGTTTACCTACATTTTTGACATTTGACGGTCGCTGAGATAAGATTGCGACTTGATTTTGAGCGTTCTTAATTACTGGAATTGGTCTTCAGTTCAGTGGTTTACGCGTGGAAAGGTAGCAGATAGACATGAAGAGTGGCTTTCGCATTTGTACTATTATACAGGGTTATTGGTAAAACACCATCAACCTCTTAAGGGGTCACTGTACTCATCATTATGAACAACTTTTACTACGGGACCAAATATGAAATCACGAAAAAAAAAACAACTGTTTCCTACATTTATGTTTACAGAACACGTCAAAATGTAGGGACCAGATGATATTTTTTTGGGACTTCATATTTGGTACAGTCAGCGTCACAATGCGGGTAACCCCCTTCAAAGTTAATTTTAATACAACTGGGGTACCCAATTGATGCAGCCCACCGTACCATAGTGAAAGTTGTTCATAATGATAATTTTTGGCGCCATATTTCTCAAGACCTGGAGTCCTCAAGAATCGGAGTAAACTTACCCCTTAAGAGGTTGACGGTATTTTACCAATAACCCTGTATAAATATATATTTAAGTGTGTATATATTTGGATGAGTGATAATGTCCATGTGTTTGAAACAGAGTCTGAAGATGAGGATGACACATTGGTGACGGCTGGTCTTTCGAGTCCACTGGGCGCTTTAAGTCCTTGGGGTAGCAGTCCTGATCTGACCAGACGAACGCCTATTGGCAGTCTAGATGGTAAGTCTCCAAGTATGGTCTGCATTTCCTGTACATAGGTCCACAGTATCATGTCCTTATACAACGTGTTGTTTTACATCCTCGTCAAATTTCAGGAGGCTGTTATGAAAGACATAAATAATCAAATAAAATTACGATCCTGCTCAATAATTAATACATACTTGTTTTTTTAGGTATTTAAGTTTGACAGTATTTCAGAATACTCCACTTTCAAAGAACAAAATCGCCCCGTTGCTTATGCGGTAGGCAGTGTCGTACGACTATGTCGCTGTGTGCATGCGTTACAGTTACAGCGCAGTTACAGGGCGGTATCACACGGGCCCTACACATGCCGATTTCCGAAAAATACAAAAAATTAAAATAAATACCTACTTATTTTATTATTGATTCGTGTCGAGAATCATTAGCATAGTTACCTCCTCGAATTTGACAAGGATGCAAAACAACACCTTGTATACAGTATGGAAACCACTTATATGCAATACATGAAACCACAAGTAATACTAGTCCACAGAAGTATAGCAAAATTAAATGAAAACCGAAAAAGTGAAATTATTGTTTAGAACAAAGAAAAATCAGTAAAACTAATCACTCTGTTAAGACAACGTAGGTACTTTGACTCCAGGAAGAGCGGCAACACTGCACGCGGGCGGCATGGCGGCGTTTTGTTGGCATTCGTTTAACAATATGCGACGAAATTAAAATTCACCTTAGTAGTTCATACTTACCGCCAAGCTTTTATTTCGCGATAACTGAACTGAATTTAATAAATTGAAAATTGCACATTAGTTCCAAAAATAATAGACACTTTAATTTCCAAGTTTTCAATATTTCCACCACCTTCGTGAATGCACAATGTTGTCCCGAAGCCTGCTCAACAAATTTCGTTCAGGGTCCAGAGCAATGGCTTTTAATTTGCCAAAGGCGGCGACAATACCATTGCGCAGTTCATCTTGGGTTTTGAAGACCCGCGACTCGCGAGTAAACTTAATTTTTAATAAAGCCCCATAAAAAGAAGAGGAGTGAGGTTGGGCGATGGAGCTTTTTGTTCAAAAACCACTCGCGTACCGTACACACACAAAAGCCAAGTAGTGTCCATTTCACCGTAACAAAAATTAAAGTAGTTGTATTTATTCGTTTAATTTGCTAAAATCACTTGAAACAATGCGCGTAAGGAACTATGAAATATCTGCGGAAGGCACACACACTTCCCAAATGGCGAAAAAAATAAAAGTTATGAACAGGGAAAACCTATTTATGATGGTGCAATTATCGTTTATCGATACGTTTTTACACTTACTTACCTACTACCTGAACAAGGCATTAGAAAACAAGCATTTTTGTGTAATTTGAATGTTTTCATATTTTTAGCAATATTGATTTGACAAACTATTAAAAAAGAAAGATTACTACCGTTTTGTGAGTGACTTCCTGAGTAGCAAACAGGTAAGTAGGTAGGATTTTTTAATAGGTAGCTTCCTTTATGTAACATGTAAAACCAGTTCATAAATTGTTTACTTCTACTTTATAAAAATTAAAATGTATTTTACCTACATTAAATTCCAGCTTGTCGTTTAGGTGTACCTACCCATTTTACATTTTATTCAAATACTTAAGTAGAATACGTAACAGTGTCGACGTGATAGTTTTCACTGCGTGGCAACGTCGCTTTTCAATGTTCAAGGATTCAAGTTCATTGAACCATAGACTTATATATCCAATTCCACAGGGTTTTCAAATTTGCTCAAAATTAAAAGTCGAATTTTTTACCTAATTCGGTATGTACCTACTTAAAGTTTTTTTCAGGTTTTTAATTTATATATTTAGTTATTTTAGGCAACTAATTTCAATATTTTGGTTTTCCGAGCAGTCATTATTTTAAATTTTACAAAATAGTTCGAATGATTTTCTATAAGCTAGGTATCGTTATTATTTATAAACATTCAGGCTTCGGGATTTAAATTTTTTGTGTGAATTGATTTTCAACGTTTGATTTGAACGAATTCAAAGTCCGATTTTTTCGCATAACTGCATTATAATTATGACCATCCCTAAAGTTGACATTATGTATTATGATTCTTTTATCATTGGAGGCACCGAAAGTATTCCCAATCTGTGTACATTTTGACGTCATTTGGAGGTCAAATGAAAGTCAAATGGTTTCATGTATATGTTAAAGTTAACTCTATCTTATATCGTTAAGCGCTAAAAATAGAAAATTAAGGTTATGAAACCTAAAAGGACGAAATGGTTTTGGAATCAGCGTAGGACATCTTTTCTTTACATACCGCATTTTTGGACCGATTTCGTTCTTTTTTTGTATATCGTCAGCAAAGGCGATAATAAGTATGTGGTTTCATTTATTGCATATATGTGATTTCCATACTGTAAATCATGCTTTTGTACCATGTCTTTTGAATAAATTACTAATTTCAAAAAGAACTTGGCGTGTTTTTTTATAAATTTAAACTTAATCCGTTTTTTGTTTTGAACAAGAATTGTATTATGTACTTACATTTTAAGCAATGATAAACATAAACTCACTCGTTGGCAAAATAAAAAAAAGATAGTCCAAAAAAAATTATAAGTACTACAAGAGCTTTCTAGTAAAATAAAAATTGTATTCGTTATACTTTATATGAAGACGATTGTTTTATCGTAAAAAAAAAACAGGTGACAAAACGCCTACAAACGAGGAACAAGAAGAGCGTTATATCCGGCGTTTATCCGGTTCGTCCGGCTCACCGGTGTCACTACACACGGCCGTCAGCGCGGCTAGCTCGCGAGGCACGCTCGTCTCTCAGGGAGGGCATGTGTATCGGAACGCCAGGCCTTATCGCAAGTCTGCACATCCTAGGTATGTAGAACACATCATCATTATAATAAATATAATATACGGTAAGTGACAAAAAATTCGTGGGATCCTTCTGTATAATATTGCATCGAAATATTTTAGGATGAACCTGTATATAGCATCGTAAAACTTTTGGGAATCAGCTTGTTTATTACATAGCAAAAAAAGAAAATTGATTACCCTTACACATGGACGAACAAAAAAATCGGACAGATTCTCGCTAACGAAAAACTATGTCACTCAAGTCGGCCAGCTCACTGCACTTACAGGCCGCTGTATGCACACATTCACAAGTTAGTCGGCCGACGGTCGGCCATTACGCGCGCAAACGGCAGCACTTACACATATATTCACACATAAACGGGACTCAGCATTGTTTTAGCGGCGTTCCGTCCGACTTTTTTTTTGTTTGCCAATATACAGGGTTATTGGTAAAACACCATCAACCTCTTAAGGCGTCATTGTACTCATCATTATGAACAACTTTCACTATGGGACCAAATATGAAATCGCGAAAAAAAAATCAGCTGGTCCCTACATTTATGTTTGCAGAACGCGTCAAAATGTAGGGACCAACTGATTTTTATTTCGCGATTTCATATTTAGTCCCATAGTGAAAGTTGTTCATAATGATGAGTACAAAGACTCCTTAAGAGGTTGATGGTGTTTTACCAATAACCCTGTATAACGTTACATAATATTATATAACATCGTAATTATTTTTGTACATCTTGATTCGTGCTCGTCATGCATGCTAAATATCAGATCTAGGTGTTACGATAGCTACTAGGTAAGTCTAATATCTGGCTATAGTTGTTTCAATGACATTAAAGTCACAAGACACTCCCTCGTGATTTGCAAAGACTAGCAGGCAAGTGTATCGGAACGCAAAGCCTTATCGCACATAAGTCTGCACATCCAAGATATGTAGAACAGCGTGATAGTAGACGGTAAGTGATCCAATGTTTTTGGGTCCTCTTGAATACTGGGTATCTAGGGTCTGATGTCTCGCTTCTTGGAGGACCGTCCAGCAGTTGTTCAGTTTGTTGCGACAGTAAACTGCTTCGCCACAAACGGTCACAAGCGCGGCGATAATGCAAGAGGTTTTCATATTTCAAGGTATGTATGTGATAAATAAATATAGCAAACAATGGCATCAGTACCACTTACCACCCACCACCACCACCACGTACCGTACCTACTTAGATACTTATTTGGTATAACTCTTAACCCTACCAGTCAGGAGCTACCGGTCCTGTGGATGTCCAAATTAGACCAGCGGCGTAATTGCGTTACACACTATAGAGCTATGAGGAACAGGGTTTCAAGTTCACCCATCATCTATAGAAAAGGAGGATCCACCGACCAGAAGGGTGTTTTGTCTGGTGGGCAACTGCGCGACGATTGACGTTGGGGTGTTGTATATATGCTAGTTGCGCGGTAAACTCTACTTGCGCGATGCAGGATTTTGCGTGACGTCAGTGTGACGCGTAGCTCGCATGTGGAGATGTGTACCGCTAGACACTAACAATTACAATGGCTCTTGACTTTCATTTTGTCAATTCAACAACATTCTTTGAGTTATTTACGTTGTCAGGATATTAATTTTCCAAAAAAAATAAGCTACAGATTAGCAATCCTTCGGCTTGTGATAGAAAGTGTGTTCACAATTGGGGTGCAGTTTAAGAATAAGAGACAAGTAGGAATCCATTACTTTAGGATCGTCAACACGCCGTTAAAAGTTTTATTAACAGATTTCTTTAATAATATAAAAGCCTGAGGCGATTACATAAATGAAGTTAATATTTAAGTTCGACGAATACTTTATATCAAGGGCTTTCCGACGCGTCCCAAGAGTTTTAGCGTGTTTGACAAAAGTCTTACCAAGAAATAAGTAGATAAGTTCAAGTTTGCCTAACCCAATTTATTTAGAGTACTCCCGGGATTAGGCAATGTTAAAATGTCCTTAGGTGAAACCGGATTAACCTCCAGTTTTTGAAAGGTTATTTCAATTTAATCTTTAAACTTTGTATATGATTGCTTGTTTTTGACAGCTGTCATAAGTTTTGACAACAGATTTTCTAACCAGAGACTTGATCTGGCTTCCAGAATCAGAACGTATCGCAAAGAAAATATACAGGGTGGCAGGGACATCGATGCGCAAACTGTCACCATAGATTCAGTACATGATTGTGGACCGGCCGCGTTAAAATTTGTCGTAGGTTATTAAAAAAAAGTATCTGCTGTTTCCTACAAAAGTATAATGTCAAAAAATAAACAAATAAAGTCAAAATGTATAGAAACGCATTTTTTTTAAATAACTTACGATAAATTTAAACGAATTCAGAATTCAGAATTGCGGGAAATTCCGAAAGGGTTACCGTGGCCCCTGACACAGGCAACTGAATTAACACGGGTGGGTTTCAGTCAGTAAGAGTCTGACACGCCCTCTCGCTCCGCCAAAGCGGGAGAAGTGTTTTGATGATTTACCAACCTCAAAAAAATGGGTTTTCAGAATCATGTACTGAATCCATGATAACAGTGGGGCAATTCCCGTATTTTTAAGACCGTTCGCATTCTAATCTCAGTCTCAATCTGTCAAAATTACTATCAATTTACATACATTTTTGACAGATTTTTGACATTGATTGTCGCTGAGATGAGATTGCGACTTGAATTTGAACGTTTTTTAAGTACGAGAATTGGCCTACTGGTTGCGCGTCGGTGCCCCTGCCACCCTGTTATGGTATCCGTCAACTTCAAACAAAAACTATTTAAATATATTTGTATTTCTTTTTCATCCATTAATTGCTTGATTAACCCACTAATTTCAAATAGGAAACTATTTACTCCATTCCTAATAATGATAATTTGATAATCCATTACAACATTTGATTTGCCATCCCGTTAAAACAGCAGGAAATGGTCGTGGCAGTCAATTTAAATTACAGCACGATTTTCATTCCACTTGCCGGAAAAAGGCGTCCGACACCGGACGTTTGAAGTGAAGTATTGACATTGCGAGGCGCATGCACAGACAGGCACAAGTGACCTTGATTTCGTTTTGACGGCGCAGTTTATTTGAAGCTCAGAACAATAACTAAAGCATAGAAGGCGCTTTAGGACATTTGAAGTGTACGCTGTCATAGACAAAAGAGTATTAGCTAGTGATGTGACTATGCATAAAATAAATACCGATATCGACTTCTTAGTTTATGGTATCGCTCCTTGGCATTAAATCTAAAATATGCTAAGGTGAAATAAACTCACTTCTGTCTGATTAACTTATTTATTTATAAACACAGGATAAATTATTAACAAATTGAAATTACCAAGAAAACGCTTAAATAATTTTTAAAGAGCGATTGGCACCGGAACAAGTAACAAAAAAATTAAATCACTGTCCTTTAAAAATTATAGTTTTTGTTAGAAATGTCCTTACTTTTTATACAGGAGAAGATAAATATTCGTTGCTTATCACTTTAATCAACAAATTTCTATGTTCATCCAATACATCATTATCGAATGAATGTTCGAGTAAATCATCAAAAATTTACGTTCGTAGCAATATTTTAATAAAGCTGTCATCGCTGAAATGTTTGGAACAAATACGATGTTGTTTTTTCCATTCCCAGTAGTTACGTGCAATAGCGTTGATCCATGTTTGCCTCATATCAATATCGGAGGGAAATCTGAAAATTAAAAAAAAATCATAGCTACACATGAGTTTAAATTATTATACCATGAGCCACACGGATTTTTGACCACTGTCATTTCATTACTCATACGTATGATTTGCTGGCAAGATCGTAGGTATTTAGGTATTTATTTTACTCTTAAATATTTAATCCTTCCCAAAAGTACGTGTAAAGAATAATAATGTAATAATTTTGATGACGCTAGTTCTATCGATATTCTATCGATAGTTTATTTTTGTAAGCACTATTGCAAAAATTTCTATGCCGATTTAAAATTTCTATTTTCTCTAGAATCGAATTATTTAATTACATAAAATATTGATTTCAAAACACTACCGTGTGCACTAAGCTAAAATAATTTGAAAAAATTCCAAAATATTCTACAGTGAGAATACAAAACCGATAAAATGACCATATTTGATTACTTACCGATGGAAGCTTATGATTTCCGCATCATTTTCTTTGCGGGATGAATGTGATTTACATTCCACTATAATGCAGGACATTATTTAATCTTTAAGCTTTGCGATTTACACTAAATCACTATTCATTTTGTACTATTTTTACAAAAACACGTAAAATCAACGAAGCACTTCAACTCCCATGTGCCCATAAGCATTATACGAAAAAATGCGATGTACAAAGTCATACACAAAAACCTGAGACGTAGTAGCTTTTAAACTTAGTATCATAAAGGTAGCCAAGATAGCCAAATTGACGTTTGCTTTGTGACGCTTTGCATTTTGAGCAACCTACATCTGTCTCTTTCTAATGCTGTTATGAGTGTATAAGAAAACAGAGACGACTATATTAGTTAAATTTAGCTTCCTTCTATGCTTTAGTTATTGTTCTGAGATTTGAAGGCTGAAATAGCGTTAGGTGTCAATCCATAATGGACGATTTTTTTATTTTGAAAATGTCTGACATATCTCGGTACCTTGGGGTCCCGAACCTTTGGAAAGACAAATCTTACGTATGGATGTATACATTACATAATTCAAAAAAAAGAAAATACGTAATTCAAAAAAGAAAATTGTGATTATAGGGTTTTTTTTATTAAAATATAATATATATAAATACTTAGATATTTACTAGAGATACTTAGATAAATACTTTGATTTTCCGTGCCTATCGAGTTAGTCCTATAATTATGTACCTACATACAGGGTGGAAGGGACATAGTCACGCAACCTGTTACCATAGATTCAGTACATGATTCCGGACACCCCCTTTTTTTTTTTTTGACGGTGGGATATCATCAAACAACTTCTCCCGCTCTGGGCGGAGCGGGAGGGCGTGTCAGACTCTTACTGACTAAGACCCACCCGTGTTCCTTCAGTTGCCTGTGCCAGGGGCCACAGTTACCCTTTCGGACTTTCCCGCAACCCTGGCAGGCATCGGCCCTGGTGCTGTCATCTCTTTAAGGCGCGCGTGGAACAAAACGCGCCGTCGACTCGGGCTTGGCCTTATCGGACGGCGAGCTATATTCTGAACCCCCTGTGTTGAAAATTTTCGTAGGTTATTAAAAAAACAATGTGCTGTTCCACACATTTTGACCGCGTAGGCATTGCGCTTTTCTATGTAACAGCACATTTTCTTTTGATAAGCGACGAAACATTTCTACTCTATTCATGTGCTGGATTCATGGTTACAGTTTGCGCGATGTGCAGATGTCCCTGCCACCCTGTACTGTATAAATGGCGGTTCTGGATGGAGGCGTCTTTAACCCCTCCTTGGTAGAATGCCATAATCAATCTTGAGTTTAAAGGATTTATCGCCCATTTTGGTGGAAAATATGATCGATTACGGATTATGTTCTTACTAATTTTATACCCTTGCCTGTTTTTTGATCCGTAGTTAACTCAAACATTAGTTAAAAATAAAAATAAAATTGTTGAAAAAAAATTTATTAGGTAATTACATTATGCCAAAATTTAACCATTAGTTACCTCATATTTTTAATTAATGGTTGAGTTAACTACGGATTAAAAAACCGGCCATTAGTAAAACCTTTTTGATGCAAAATAATTTTAGTAAATAAAACCTTTTTGTAGCAAAACAAAATCATAATTTTATTTTCGTTATTTTTTATTTTATTTGTTTTTTTTTTGTTTCAGTTCTCAGTGGTCCCTTTAGAGTATTATTACTGAACAGTATGGAAGCTCAGGTATAACCACGGCGCACTTAGCCTTAGCTAAAGAGTGAACGTTTTCAAACACATAGTTTAGCACAAAATGGACAAATTGCACAAAATGCAACGCAAATAGCGCACTTAATATATTTTAAACGATGCACAACAATGCGCAGATAATAATATATATTATAATTAAATTAAACAATAGTTTAGTTGTATATTTTGTATTTTGTAATCATTCATGTCTGGTAATATTGGTAAACGCGAATTACGAAGGTGACAGCCGGAGGACTTAAAAAAAACCGAAATTAATTTAGAATAAAAGTTTAATTACTCAAAATTACAATATTAGCTTATACTAAATCTTAAGTCTAGACTTGGACGATGTTAGTACCGAAGTGCCGAAATAATTATTATAAAAATACAATATTCTAAACGATTGCAAAGTGCGGATGCGGCATCAGCAGATTGGAAGTAGGTGATCGGTCGCGACACGAGGCGTCGAGTCAGCGGTCTTCGTGTTGCAATTTTATGTGGAAAACATCCGTTGTAGGTAAATGGCTATCATGTCGCTATTCAGCCGTTTTGGTGTAGGCAGGGCACGTAACACCTCCCCCCTCAGAACAGCAACTATTTGAGCAATTTCAGCGAGAATGTTGCTGGTGCATTTTTCTTGATTGTAGGTGATTCTGCATCTTCGTAATGATGATTTTCAGCGCTCTCATCTGGTGACTGTGGCTTTCTGAGCTTTGTGCAAACATTGTACCGACGTATAGTGAGAATAACGATCAGTACAGTTGCACCGAATATTACGACGTATAGTGGGATAGTCGTATGGTAAATTGATTGTTCCAGGTTTGCGTGATCGATCTGTAGAGGTTGTTGCATTAAGATTTTATCTTCGATCTCGTGCAGACTTTTCAGGTGTAGTGAGTTTAGCTTTAGGTGTGGAATAGTTTGATCGATGATGCTCAGGTTCATTGGTATTTCGGTGATTTTCAGCGGTTGTCCTTTGATATGATCATTCGTGTTGATGATAGTAAATTGGTCGGTGCGTAGTAGGCATTTTTGCGGGATGGTGGCGAGATAACTTCCGTGTAGCGAGATGAATTCTTGACGTTCGCAATGTAGCTCGGTTCGAGTTGGTTGTGGAAAGGTGAGAGTATAGCGTCTGTCGTCCAGTTGCTCCATGGCTTCTTTAGTCAGCGTGAGTTTAGTGGGCAGGCATGACTTCTGTAGAGATTGATGGAAGATGAGTCCTTGGATGCAGTCTATATGTCCTCTCGTCGGTTGATGGTTGACTTCTTCTTCGCAGAGATGAATCCGGTTGAACTTCGGGCATTCAGCCTCTATGTACTTGAAAACTTTCCCATTGGTTGCAATGAAAGGGTAAGGAGGAATGAAGGTGTACATAAATTTATTGGGAACTATTGCTAATCTATATAATTCAAACTGATCGGGAGAAATTATTGGGATTTTAAATATGATAACTATTCTTTTTCCTGTATAATAATAACCGGGTTTTATAACTGTATAATATTCTCTTAGATCCGCCTCTAGCAATTGGTCTGATCCGTATATGGATCTTAATCGTTTAGTCATATTAGCTAAATTATCTATGCTTAAAGTACTATGGTGAGTGCTCGATGCACGTATAAAAGCTAAGGTATCTTCTATCCTAGTTATTTCTAGAAATAAGTCGTCTGTATTGTCGCTAATTATAGTTAACAATTGAGCAAACTTTGCGTATCTTATAAGGTCGGTTTTTGCAGAAGCTTTCTCGTCTAAAAGTAAGCTTAAGGTACTATTGATTCTCTCCTGATTGCTTACAATTTTTGAGAGCAAATTACTGTATCTAGTCATCCAAACTTTATTCAGACTTATATGCTCGTTTAACTCCGATACTATCTTGTCATCGTTATTTTCTAACAAATTAATTGCATTATTGTATGTTTGGGCATCCGATTGATCTAAGTTACCAGTTATGCTTTTTATAACTGAACCTAAACCGTCTATGAGACCTCTTTTGCTACGACCGGGTTCTAAGGTTTTTAACTGAGACCTAATCATATCCAATTTATTAGATAAATGATTGATCTGAAGTTCGTATAAAACAAAGGTTTGTTTATCTAGTTTGGTTTGGAAATATTCTAGTTGGTTAATTACAGAGTCGAGTCTTTGTTCAATATCGGTTAAGTCTATGTATTGCAGAAAAGAATGGTAATGCGTTATAACTCTTGCTTGTCCAAGGTTGAAAGGTAAGAGTCCGGGTCCTTCGTCTAAGCTTTCAAGTCTTATCTCGAGCGCCAGTGTTGTGTGAACGGTCATCGCAAGTAGTATCCTGTAACAATTTTGAAGTCTTAGGGCAACGTTTGAGTCGGGACTTAGCTACGGGGCCTTTCTTTTTAGATGTATATATGTGAATCGGAAGGTCAGCCAGCACAGTGTCATGAGTATAACGCGGTGCTAATTTTTGTCGCCTAGCTACTGGGTTACTAATGAAGACTTGCTGCTCTGGTTGGTATTCTATTTCGGGCTCTCTGTCCTTATTCCTGTTCTGTATGATGTTCGTCCGGTCAGTAAGTGTGAAGTCGTTAATAAGGTCGTATACAGTTTTCATCTGGTCTCGGTGTGTTAAAAGATACTGTTGCATTAGGTGTTCGGTCATGTTAATGTCGAGTGGGTCTCTTGGATCAAAATGTCCTCTAATTATGTCATGGGGTCTGCACTTTGTAAAGCTGTGAATTGTACTATTGTAGGCTAATATAGCATAAGGCATGAGGTTGACCACAGGGTCATCTTTGTGACGTAATCGTAAGATACGAAGATGTTCTAGTAATGTGGAGTGAAATCGTTCTACAATTCCGTTATCATTAGGAGAGTGAGCTAGTGTTCTATGGTGGTTAATTTTATGTAATCTAGTAAATTCAGAAAATAATTGATTTGTAAACTCGGTACCGTTATCGGTTACGATAGTGAGTGGAAGACCGTGATGTGTACAATAGTTTAAAACTGCCTGAAGAATACTAATCGCTGTGCCATCTCTTAAATAGTATGCCTGTCCGTATTTTGAGAAAACGTCTACGACTGTAAGATACTTTTCATTTTGGGCTGTAAAGAGGTCCATATGTACTATCTCAAATGGTTTGGTAGCTGGGGGTACTAAATTTAGTTGGGGTCTAATTGGATTCCTATCATACTTGGCTTGTCCGCAAATTGTACACTCATTAATATATTTAGTTATTTCATCCCTCATCTTAGGCCAATAGTATTTCCGGGAAAGAGCAAGATAACATTCGTTTATGCCTCTGTGGTTGGTTTTGCCTTCGTGATAATGTTTTATGATCTGTTGCTGCCTTAAATATTCTTTAACGTCTTCTAGTTCAGTTTTTGTAAGCACTAAGTTCATAGCTGAGCTTTTAAAGTTATTTTGGATAATAGGTATTATTGAATACATTCCTAAGGGCGGAGTTATCTTTAAAGCGGTTTTAACTTTCGGTTTGACGTATTCTTTAATGGCATTTACTACGTCTTGCTCTAAATTAGACTCTGAGACTTGGATATGTGTGCGAGTATGTGTGTCGAAGGGTTTAGTAGCTGTTGTCCGTTTAATGTAAGGGCTGTTACTCACTATAGTTATGCATATTTGCCGATGAAATTTATTCAAAGGTTCGTCGGTGATAGGGACTTCTAGAATAGGGTTTTCCGTGCTAGTATGGGCAGTGTCTGTCGTAGAACCTGTTCGAGAAGGTGGTCGCTCTGAAGGGTTGGCTAACATTGACTCTGTCTCCTCGTTGTTAATTTCTACACGGGATAATGCGTCTGCATTAGTGTTGTATTTTCCTTTTTTGTACACTATAGTATAATCGTATTCGCTTAATTTAAGTCTCCACCTAGTCAATCTTTGGTTAGGTTCTTTAAGGTTCATTATCCACTGTAACGGCTTGTGGTCGGTGAATATTTTGAATTTACGACCGAATAGGTAGGGTCTGAAGTACCTTGTAGCCCAAACTATGGCTAAAAGTTCCTTTTCTATAGTGCTATAGTTGGTTTCACTATCATTTAAAGTTCTCGAGGCGTAACAGATGGGTTTATCTGAGCCGATAGTACCTTGCGAGAGTACGGCACCTATAGCTACATTAGAGGCGTCTGTTGTCAATATAAACTCCTTAGTAAAGTCAGGATACTGTAAGATGGGGTCATTCGTCAGTAGTCTCTTACATTTATTAAAACAGTCCATGTATTCAGAGTCAAACGTAATTTTGTTAGTCTTTTTAAGGCATTTTGTCATAGGCTTAGTGATGCGAGCAAAGTCCGGGATAAATTTCCTGTAGTAACCTAATAGTCCTAGGAACTGTTTTATTTCCTTAGGTGTTTTTGGTAAGGGGTATTTTTCTATTGCTGCTATTTTATCTGGGTTAGGCTTAACACCTTCGCCACTGACTATATGTCCTAAAAATGCGGTTTCTAATTTTAAAAACTCGGACTTATCCATTTGGATTTTGAAGTTAGATTCCTGCAATCTTTTAAATACTTTCTCTAGATTAACTATGTGCTCTTGCAAAGATGTACTGAAAATTATGACGTCATCAAGATATACTAAACAGATCTCATTTTGTAAGCCTCTGAGCACATTGTCCATTACTCTTTGAAAGGTAGATGGAGAGTTCTTCAAACCCATGGGCATACGCAGGAATTCAAAGTGCCCATGCTCCACATTAAAAGCTGTCTTCGGAATGTCGTCTGGGTACATTTCACACTGGTAAAAACCTGATGCTAGGTCTAAAGTAGAGAAGTAATGGCACTTACCAAGCTTGTCAAGTATGTCATTGATGTTAGGAATTGGGTATTTGTCGTCTATAGTCTTGTCATTCAGTTTGCGAAAGTCTACTACTATGCGCCACTTTTGTTTACCTGATGCGTCGGCTTTCTTAGGAACTACCCAAATAGGCGAGCTCCAGGCTGATTCAGAAGGCCGTATAATACCTTGGTCCAGCATTTTAGTTATCTGGTCCCTAACTTCCTGTCGATGCACATAAGGGTAACGGTAGCTTTTCGTATATACGGGAATTTCGTCAGTCGTTCTAATGCGATGTTTGATTTTATTTGTAAAGGTTAAGGGCTCTCCCTCAACATAAAATACGTCAGCATAACGGGCACATAATGTCTCTAAGTTACTTTTTTCCTCAATATTTAAATGGTCGGTACGCAATCGACTTAAAACCTCTTTAACGCGCATCGGGTCTTGTTCAGTGCACATGCACTCGGTATTAAATATCTCGGCTTGTAAAGGACGGTCGAATGTAATAGTTATGTCGTATTCGGTCGGGTTTTCTATTTCTACAATTCCAGTACAATCAGTCACGCGAGTAATGCACTCGTGAATAATACAATTACAATGGATTTGCTGAGTTATCGAAACGTCGCCGTCTGGACAATAAATAGGAATATTTACTAGTTTTGATGAGTTAGCGGGAATGGTTTCTTGATTATTTGATCCTTTACATTGATAAAAACGTATAGGGATTGTTGTAAAATCCGTAATTAAATAATTATTTTTTAAATCAATCTGTGCTCCGTCGAGTAAATCTAGACCTATTAGGCCATCGAAATAATTATGGAATTTATAGATAAAAAATCTTACATGTGTTGGATTATTAAATTCAGCAAAGTTCGGAATCGTAATAGAATGTTCATGCGTACTAGTTACACGAGCGTTCGTTACTTCGAAGGGGTCAAAGTTTAAAGGGATATGTGAAAAATATTGTTCGACTGCCGCGGGACTAATAAAGGACTGATTAGCTCCGGTATCTACTAATAGTTTAAGTGGTGGGTCCGATATCTGTATGTAACGTAATTCTCTTTTGGACTGGAGATTTAATTCTATTTTGAAACATTTTGATCCTTCTCCTTGCGAAAATCCTGATCTACTTTAGAAGTCGCTGCTGTAGGAGAAGCGGACGGTTTTGCTTCTAAGCATTGCATGTTATTTAATTGGTCCGGTACCTCTGGTTGATTTTCGGGGTAGGTCGGATAGTAGTCATAAAAGTCAAAATAAGCGTCGGGATCACAAACATAATAATAGCCAGGTTGTTCGTAGTAATAGTCGGGGTAATTGTAAGTGTCGTAGTAGTCGGTTATTTCGTTAAAATTCATTTCGCGCGTTTTAAAATAGTTACTAGGCGGTGGGTTCCCTGACTTACGCCAATCGTGTCCTGGTACTCCTAGTGGTCTCGGTACAAAATGACTAACGCCGCTCATCGGTTTCGGACCAGTATACTGATGTTGGGGGTTCCTATTCGTCAATTTAAATGCGTCATTTTGAGGGTTGTAGTTCGGCGGGGGCGCACGGAACATATGCTGTGTACGACTAAACATATTAGGGGCTCTTGGAGGTACCTGATTATGCTGGAAGGGTGGTCTCCACTGCTGCTGCTGCAGCGGCATATGCATAGGCACAGGCTTAAGCCAGCTAGGGCCTGGGCTAGGAAAGCTAAAAACTTTTGGAGTGGTCATAGGGACCGCGGGTGGCATTCTAGGGGTTGAATGCGTTGGCTGTGTAGTCGGGTTACGTCGCTCGGGAATACTCTCGTTACGTTGCTGTAGGTACATGACATTCAATTCCTGTTGTACAAATTCCAGAGCCTTTTCAATAGTTTCCGGTCTCATACACCGGATACGGGACCCTAGAGGTTCCTTAAGACCTCTAACGTAAGATTGTAAAGTGAGTTTTTTGTAAAGATCGCGTTTTGCTTCGATGGTTGTTGCTACATTTTCGTGTAAAGTGACATAAGTCATTATAGTGCTAAAAAGGGTCTGGCATTTGTCATAATATTCCTGCGGTGTGCTACTTCCTTGTGTCAGCAAAGACATGTCATTGTAAAGGGCGGTCTCGTCCCTTTGGTCAGAAAAATTATTGACTAATGCGTCACGAATACCTTGCCAATTTTCTGGAATGCCGTTGGAATTAATAGTTGATGCTGCTGGTCCGGTGATTTTATTCAGGATACCGTTAATGAGACATAAGTTAGTTAACTCGTAACTCGGGTCGTTCCTAACATATTGTATTACGAGCTGATCGCATATTTTAATGAAACGTGTTAGAACATTCGGATTGCCTTCAAAATTTGGAACTGCGCGCAAAGCGTTGTAGATAGTATCAGGGTTCAATGCCATGTTGCTACTATTAAATAATAAATCTAATCCTAAGCTATCTGAATCTATAATCCTATTTAAATCTACTTCCCTGCTCCTACCTATCTGTCTGGAGGAGACAGGTTTTTTCCTAGTTTCTCTAGGGTGAAAAATTTTGATTTAATTATATAAAATATGGGTAAAGGAAGGACAAGGAAGCAACACTTAAAGAAAGTTTCAAGGACTTACATATACATGGTTTTTCTCGTTGTATCGATGCCTGGATACGTCCTCAGCTGCGTCTTCTTAAGTTCGGATATTCGACGAGGTACTTGGAAATACCGACAGCGACTATCGGAGTCAGCAGATTAACGATTTTTGGAAATCTATACCGCGCCGCGCACTGCCTCGAATATCCTACCGACTGCGCCAATTACGAAGGTGACAGCCGGAGGACTTAAAAAAAACCGAAATTAATTTAGAATAAAAGTTTAATTACTCAAAATTACAATATTAGCTTATACTAAATCTTAAGTCTAGACTTGGACGATGTTAGTACCGAAGTGCCGAAATAATTATTATAAAAATACAATATTCTAAACGATTGCAAAGTGCGGATGCGGCATCAGCAGATTGGAAGTAGGTGATCGGTCGCGACACGAGGCGTCGAGTCAGCGGTCTTCGTGTTGCAATTTTATGTGGAAAACATCCGTTGTAGGTAAATGGCTATCATGTCGCTATTCAGCCGTTTTGGTGTAGGCAGGGCACGTAACACGCGCTATGTTGAATATTGGTAAACATTGGAAAAAAAACAATCGCTTCCCGAATCACACTCGGCAATCTGATTGTCGATCGCTCTCGGTTTAAAAATGCTGCCTATCCTTAACCATTTATTTTGACCGCTTGGTTTTATATCAATAGGGTATATGCATGTATTTATTTTATATTTTTAATTCATTGTTTACGCCGCTATAACATAATAAAAAATATAAATACTGTTTAAAAATTCTGTAATTAGGTTAAAAAATAAATAAAATAGAAAATAATATTGAGCTGTTTAAGCGCCGCCATTTTCGCGCGCTCTGTTGATGACGTCAAATACTATGTCCAGTGACAGTCCAGTCCATTGTTTACTACAGGTGTTCTCGTTCTTCACTTATGTCACCATGAAAAAAGCACAAAAGCCAAGTATTGCATTGGGCCTGAATGCAGAAACACTATCAGAAGTGCACCTGATAAAGTATTATTTCCAGTCCCGATAGGCTCAAAAGTACGTAAGGAATTGTGCAAGGTTATCAAAAGAGATGAAGTATCGCAATAACTTGTTTACATTGTTGTGAATAAAAATTATAGGTTTTGTTTATTCCTCATCATATTTAGGATTGTGTTCATGGCTAAAATAACTACCTTGCAGCTGTCACTCCTTTTACTTCAGCGGACGTAAAATTTGGATTTGAAAGAAAATAAGACGACATCATGAATGGATCTATTCTCGGCAGATTGTGCTTTTACCAAACCACTTCAGTCATTGTCTTAAATGATTTCTATTCTCACTATAGTATAGTTAAAATCTCGCTGCAGACTCGGTCATAAATCATTCGAGTGTTTCGCTCTCTTTCCCACTCACGGGCCTTATGGGCAGGCCACGCCCACACGTAGTCCTGTGTATTACTGCAGTCGATGAGTGATATCGATAGTTTTATATATTTATAAATGGGTGATAGAAATAAATACACATTTTTTTTTTTTTTTATTACCAAATTTACTACAAAGCATATTAAATATATAAACAAAAGAACGATAAAACTAAAAATAGAAAATTAAAATTCTTCGTCTGAGTCATCATCGATAATGGCCTTGAGCGCACGCAACTAGCGCACATCCCTACTCCGATTTTGATTTATGACCAAGTCTGCAGCGAGATTTTAACTATACTATAGTATGCTAAAATTACACTTAGACAATAAATTAATTCACAACACACACACGTTATTACTATGTTTTCTAATCAAAAGCCTGCGATGCCATACACATCTAAGCAATACGAACTTGTTAATGATAAATGATTTTATTTCTGTAAGTAGGTTTGAACAAACACTTTTACACGTCAATCATATTTTTTTAAACTAGATGGGGTCGGCGTTTCCTATCTGACTACTCTGAGAAGAAAGGCCGAAACAAACTCAGAGGTCACAGTCTCTTTTAAAGTCCAGACAAAATCTTGGTCAGGTCATGTGAAAGCTATGTAGATCGGTGTCTGCAATGGTCTTTTGAGGAAAGAACCACACAGATTGAGTGGACCTGTCCAGTCAGTGCACGCAATTGTCAGTAATCGTGCAGCTCAACTTAGACTCAAGGAGCTCAACGATTCGACGAACAATACCAAAGAAAGGACATTTGAGTAGGCCGCATAAATTACTCAAACTGCCAGATCATGATTACGTTGAGAAAAATACAAAAATAAATATAAATAAATCAATGACCGACATAGTTCTCACATTCACAATAATTAGAATAATATTATAATAATCTTTGAGGACCATGTAGATTTGTGTCTGAAATGGTCTTTTGAGGAAAGAACCACACCGATTGAGTGGACCTGTCCAGTCAGTGCATGTTGACATAGTATTTGACGTCACGTCTTGTTTTAACCAATGGTGTAGCGTTTTACAAATTAGAAATTCCCTCGCTTAATTTGCACTTTTATTTATTAATTTGTAGTAATTAAAAACATATTACCTAATTACTAAAATAATGATTTAGTTCAAATGTCCGGCCAATGAAGATTCGGAATAAAAATATTTGAACCAAATTGAAATAACATGCATATTGGCATATATATATGGGCGCAGGGGGCACGACAATAGTGTCGTGCCCCCAGCGCCCATATATCGTAAATAGTCGCTCATAAATCGACAAATAAATACCTACAACGAATAGGGTCATGCAATGAAATAAATAACAAGAAACGAACATAGGTTCTCAGTCCTAAAGATACGACTGAGGCGGCACGGGCACGAAAACATTTGTCGTATTAACCCGACCGGGGCGGCTAATGGGTTAACCTATTGACCGCCCCAGTCGGATTAAAACGACAAATATTTTCGTGCACGTGCCGCCTCGAGTCGTTTTTATACGACTGAGAACCTATGTTCGTTTATGGGGTTCCGTACCCAAAGAGTGTAAACGGAACCCTATTACTAAGCCTCCCCTTTCCGTCCGTATGTCTGTCAGCGTGCTGTATCTCATGAACCATAAAAGGTAGACAGTTAAATTTTCACAGAGTGGGTATTTCTATTGCCGCTATAACAACAAATAACGAAAAATAAAATAAAGTTAAAGTTTAAACGTTAAAAAGTTTAAACGTTAAAGGGGGTGTCTCCATACAAGAAACGTGTTTTCTTTTCGGCTTTTTTTTTGCCTTATGGTACGGAACCCTTCGTGTGCGAGACCGATTCGCATTTGGCCGGGTTATTTGTTTTTATTTTATTGCACAACCCTATTCGTCTTACGTATTTTATTTGTCGATTTCGAGCTGGGCGCTGCAATTTGATATAAGACCAAGCTTACAATTAGGTTGATGAAATTCTGTATAATCAGGCTGTATTTAAATCGCCCCTTAAAATAGATACCAAAAACAACTCCTTTAACCAAAAATCAAGCCATATTTTAGTTATTTAATTTTAATAAATAATTCTATTATTATAGGTAAGTAGTCAGAAAAAAAATTATTTATTATTTTATTTTTATTTTGTATTATTAAAATGGTACCTGGCACTATTGGTGTAAAGTGCAAATAAATTGTGATATATTATTTTAGTTTATATTATTTTAAGCTCAATGTTTGACCTATAATTAATTTTTAGTAATAAATATACTATTTTATAATATTTGTTAGTTTATTTTTTTACCCAAAATTACACACTTATACATAAATGCGGAATAAAGTTATGTTAAATTCAAACCTCGAAAAATTATAATAATAGATATAATCAATCTGAAAGTCTGATCTGATAATCTGAAGTTATTAATGGTTAATCACTTTACTCTGCGTTTATGAATAAATAAAGGGAATGACGTTTCATAGTGAGAAAAGAATTAAGGAATTGAATACTGACTCTAATGTTACTGAAGATATCAATGATATTTTCTAGAAGCCATTCGTAGAACTTTTAAGTACCTCTATAGTTCCATGAACTTTTACTGTTTTTTACCCAACTCACATCTTGCGGCTTTATCCGTCAGTGCTTCACGCATCGACCGCTACTCCTTATGTATAATTCACGCTAAATCTTCTGGAGATTTAGCGTGAATTATACATTAGTCGTGTTAATCTAGGCTTGGTACATCTTGACCTGGCCGATTCCCGGGGTGCTCGTCTTAGCATGACCTATAAAGGAAGCAAGCATGTCGCGTAAGCCTTGTGCAGGATTATGTTGGTGTGGATGTATAAGAAAGTATTGACTTTAGAGATGATTACACCTACCTACCTAGATAGAAATGCTTTATTGTATCTACATATGACGCGAAAGTGAGAGCTGATTTGCACGGGTGCTTCTTCAACGCGCGATAAAAAACGCCCCGTTAAAAAGCGGCTTCGTGCGAACAAAATGTTGGTACCGTTTCCTATTTGTTTCATTCGAGCACTTTTCTAACGTGCGTAGTAAGTCTGGTCTGCAAAAGAAGCGGGTCGGTAACAGAAACCGCACTATCTTCCAAAATATTGGAGCTAGCTTTATGAAAAAAGACTGTATTATAGAGGAGTTTATAGGGCTTAAATCCATGTCATGCAAGTTCAAGATAATGAAGTTTGTTTTGAATAAAAGTACCTAAGTCAAGTAAAAATTATCATTTTCACTACATTTCGAAAAATGTGCTACGGTATCAAATATGCAATTTTTACACATTTTAGTATTTTGTATTGCCACCACGAGCTGTTAGTACAGCTGTTATACGGTTTGGCATGCTTTCCACCAGATTTCTGAGCCGATGCTGAGGAATATTCTCACATTCCTCTATCAGTTTTCTTTCAGTTCACGAAGCGTGATTGGACGGGAATGTCGCTGGCGGAGACGTCGTCCCAGTTCGTCCCAGGCATGCTCGATGGAGTTCAAGTCTGGGCTGCGTGCTGGCCACTCTATGCGTGTGATAGCGACATCTTCAAGGTAGTCAAACACTATCCGAGCTTTATGGGGACGAGCGTTATCTTGCATAAAGATGGCGTTCTCGCCCATGTTTACTAAAATGGGCCAACATACTCATTTAAGATTTCATTCGCGTATCTTTCTGCAGTTAAAGTGCCATTTTCTATCACCACTAGCACGGTGCTGCTTTTGGAAGACATCCCAGCCCACACGTGTATGGAGCCTCCGCCGTATGGCACTTTCTCTTCAATGCAAGCTTGGTTATAGCGTTCTTCTGGTCTTCTGTAGACTCGTTACCTCCCATCGTTTTTGTATAGCATGAACCTCGACTCGTCCTAAAACATTACAAGAGTATTGTTTTCCATGACCATCCAGAGTCCAATTCATGTGTTTTCTAGCGTAATTATGCCTTGAATTTCGATGCTGCCTTTCGAGTTTTAGACTATTTGCAGGTCTAAACGGCTTCAAGTTTGCTTCAGCAAGACGTCGCCTCACTGTACACGTGCTCGGATTACTCCCTCTAGCACGTAGAAGGCGATTTTTGACATCGTGGCTGTCGTGCACCTTGTTCGGTATTTTCCTGGTCTGCGAATATTGGATCTCTTCAAATCGCTCGAACACTCATTGGACGGCTGATAGCGACACACAAACAGTTCTCGCTGTATAACGCTGGTACACTCTTAAGGGGTTAGTGGCATGTTTTTAATTCAATTTGATCAGAATAATAGAATAATGAATTTCTGCACAAGAAATGCCGTAAGTACCTATTTATAAACAGAAACAAAACTAAAACAAATGGTTTCAAAATTGTTCAAATTTTAAAAGTCGTCTTAATTTTTTTAATGCTTTTTAACCAAAAATAAATAAAAAGGTTTTACTTCTTCCTATAATATTAATGGAATAAAATTTAATTCAGTTTTTATTTTAAAAGGATTGCTCAAATATTTAAATGTTATCCCATTTTTTATAACCTACCCGCTTTCTTTGCAAGTGTATTTAACACGTTTTGCGGTGTTTGTTTTATATGGTGACAAGAAGCCGTGTTATTAAACCCCTGTGGGGGATGAATTTTCAAAAAGGGTTCTTGACAATTAGTGCTCACTTTTGCAAAAAAAAAAATCCCAACAGTTCAAAATGTTTGTTTAATTTTTTTCAGTTTTGTGCTTCTGGACCCAGCGGTTTGGGTTGTGCATTGTGTCATTGAATTAATGAATTTAAGATATTTGTTTAGTAGATAAGAAAATTAAAAGAAAAAGTGTTTTATATTACCTTCAGTTGTACAAAAACACTTGTCTAAACACCATGCAGCGTTACAACTAAGGGAAAGAGTATTTTCGATGAACTCTGGCAACCAAAGTAAGATTTAACTTGTGTGGCATCCTAAGATGCCAATATGTCATCTTCGGAGGTATTAGTAACGTAACGTAATGTTCGTAAGCGCTCAATCCACACTACTCCTAAACATGCAGGATCCCCTGTATCAGGTAGTACCTATCACATCGTGCATCAAAGAGTGTTGTCAAAGACGACTGAGTGATTACATCGTCGTGCGGTCACACTCACCTACTGTACAAAGTGAAGGTATATTACGATGCCTCCCGAGTGTAAATTACTGCTCCCTCTAGCTAGAGGATCGTATCAAAAGCCGAGGTTATTGACGCCACGACAGATGGCAAAGGGGAATGTACTTACTGACTGTGTTTACGACACATGGATGACTTTCATATCTTAGGTAGTAAAGTTTTATTACCACTAGTAAGATCATTTTACATGGTACAAGGAACATTTATCTAGTTTTCTGGTACTGAAGCAGGTGTAGGTTCGCAAAATTGTTCTCAGCGTTTACTTCATTTTTGATTGTGACGGCGCCGGCGTGCTGTTTTTTTTTCAACTATTTAGACACACATTTAGGTGTCTCTTAGTGTTAGTGCAAACAGGCATTTGATATTTTTAGGTAATTTGACTCTCGAGCTGCTTCGTCTACTTATTTAGCGGTCGGTCTACTTATACTACGTGTTGTTTTGCATCCTCGTCAAATTTCAGAAGGCTGTTATGAAAGACATAAATAATCAAATAAAATTACGATCCTGCTCAATAATTAATACAACTTGTTTTTTAGGTATTTAAGTTTGACAGTATTTCAGAATACTCCACTTTCAAAGAACAAAATCGCCCCGTTGCGTATGCGGTAGGCAGTGTCGTACGACTATGTCGCTGTGTACATGCGTTACAGTTACAGCGCAGTTACAGGGCGGTATCACACGGGCCCTACACAATGACATGCCGATTTCCGAAAAATACAAAAAATAAAAATAAATACCTACTTATTTTATTATTGATTCGTGTCGAGAATCATTAGCATAGTTACCTCCTCGAATTTGACGAGGATGCAAAACAACACCTTGTATATATACGGTTTGTCGTATAGGTATGTTTGACTGACCGCTTGGTGCAGTTGGTAGCGACCCTGCCTTCAGAGCCGCTGGTCCCGGGTTCGATCCCCGGTAAAGTAAAATTTTTGTGTGCATGAACATGTCTGTTTGACCTGTGTCTAGGTGTGTATATGTATATAAGTATGTATATCAGTCATCTGAGGGGCAAATCCCGTATTTTTAAGAACGTTCGCATTCTAATCTC